>BSBN01001183.1:0-5060000 GCA_027924645.1 Cunninghamia lanceolata | reverse complement strand
TATTAAATCTATTTGTTATTTGTGTGTTGAGGTAAGTTTGAACTTTCCTATTCACTTAGTGTGAGTTGAAAAGTGGCATGTTGAACTTTTGTGTGTGTGTATGAAGTGTGTGCTGGGACTTTAGCATTCACTTTTTGTGGGTGAGAGCGTTTGAAATAAGTTTGGCATTCACTTTGTATGATGTGTGTTTTAATTTTACCTTTCACTTAGATTTGATTTTCTTATTTTGTGTGTTTGTGTGTGTGAACTTTCACATTCACTGTGTAAAGAGTGTACTAACTTTGGCATTCACTACATGCTTGAACTTTGGTATGTTTGAACTTTAGTGTTTACCATATATGTATTAAGTGTACATTTTTTAACAAACTATGTGTGGAATGATTGAACTAACTTTGTATGAAGAGTGTGTTTCAACTTTAGCATTCACTTTGTGTGTGAACTTTCATATTCACTTTGTGTGAAGAGTGTACTAACATGTATAAAGCAACTTGGTAAGAATTTGGTTAAAAATGTCAGGTTTCCATGATGCATAGTTTTAACTTTTTGACAATAAGTTTTCCAAATAAAAATTGCATTTTTGTTTATATTGTCATTCCTGTGGCTTTTATCTGGAAAATTTAATAAAAAATAATCTATTTTTATAACAGTAGTTGGAAGCAAATGAGTTATAGATACATGCAACTAAACTTGTCGTTGTCTTCCTTTGTTAGTGGGGATGTATGAAGCATGAATGGAGTAGGTCTTAAACTTATGTACAACTATGTATGTTATAATGAACACTTCATGTGGTATGTAACCTTGTGTTGTTTGAAAATTGTGTAATGATGAAATATATAGTTATATGTAGGCTTCTATAAAGTATACTCCTCAAGATTTGTGCAATTGGTTTTATTTCCTGATGCTTACAATGTTATTCAGGCACAGGATGAATTGCCCTTATGCTGAAGTTGAAGATAGTGCATATCTCATTAGCAAGTATGGCATTAGATAGTTTTCTTTAATCGCCCACTTAATTTAAAAGAAAGTATTATCCTCCAACTTCAAGACATGGACTTATTATGAAATAGCAATGTGGTTCATCAAAGGTAAAATTGAGTACAAACTTTTGAGATAAAAAAGAGATTAAAATTGACTCTTATCTATCTACACCTAAGGTTTGGAGGTGTGACTCATCACATAACTCACCACATCAATATGTCTAATCAGAAGTGTCCTTAAAATGATTTTTAAAATATTTGACCAAAACTTTATCATGGAATCCCTAGTAGTTGAACAAAAAAATATCATTTGTTGTTAGAACAACATCATATTCTTATTTAAAATATAATTTATATGCAACCTAAATGATCTCAATACCTTTTGGTAACCGTGAATCTTGTTATCTGTATCCTTTATATCCAACATAAAGGAAAACAGACACATGAAGATTGCATGTTTTGGAAGCCCTATAAAAGCATTGCCCACCAGTGTCATGAAAATTCACTTAGAAGAAAACCATAGTAACTCACCACATAGCCCTTATGAAACATTCTCACATCTGAAACCCTCATTCTTAGACATTTTTCTTGTAAAGTGATTCCACAATCAGTGAAAACTATATAAGTTGAAAAATTAATTACAGTTGGCAAATATTTACATTTTACAAGATATTTATTGCAAAGAACATGTGATCATAAGTTTTAAATCTTTAAAAAACATGTATGGTAAGGTCCATGGGTGCACATGCAGGGGGTATGCAGGGTGTGCAAGTGCAGGGGTGTGCAGGTACAGAGTTATGTAGGGTACACAGGTGTTGAGGTGAACAAGTGCGCAGAGTTACACAAGGTGCAGGCTGGGTACATAGGGGGTAGATATGTGGCACCCATTGCAAACTCCCAAAATTTAGGTTATGGGTACACTGGTGCAATAAAAAACTCATGACGAGTTACTGTGTCTTAACAATCCTTTGATGAAAAATATAGAGTTCACACTTTTCACAATACAACAAATTTAGGTTGCCATATTGTAGACCCAATTCCAGCCCCATTTTCTCTATAGGCCCTGCTCTGAGATTTAAGTTAATCTCTTAATGTCAACAAGCCCTTTACAAGATGTGTGCACATATAGAATGGCCTATCAGTCATTAAAAGAGAAAAAAGCATCCACTTTGAGACCATGCATGTCATGAAATGTCACTCAGTTTATTAAGCTTAAAAGTCCACAATGCAAATATATAGTCTACTTGGAAACTACTAACAAGACCTTACATAGAACTTGCAGTACTTTTCTCAACACATCAACTATCTACTTCAAAATCAACCCCAATAGAGACTCCATTAGTCATTAAAAGCCACCTAGATATTTATTTTTTCTATGTATTATCAACTCATTGAACCCTACAATATGGAAAACAATAGGCTGATTAGTTATATAATAAACTATAAGAGCTATACAAGTCTTAGAAAAGCTATGAAGAATAGTGTATTCAAAAGGTTTAAAGTGCAATTTATAATACTTGGAGCAGTCAGTGGTGAGGCTGATAGGAATCCTAATATTAACACCACAAGCTCTGGGCAAGTTAGTGAGGGAAGAAGCGAGAGGCTTTATTGAACTAGCTACTATTTTGATGCATTGGCATGCAGTCTGCTTGTTTGTAGTAGTTTTTTTCATGCCATTGACCTTCCTCACACCATCACATCACTTGGGTGGAACCTAACCTCCATTAACTATATATCCCAGACATGGGGTAAGAGCACTTGTTATTGCAGGGCATGTCACTTGTGCATAACAAGAAATAAACACAGAGATGACCAATGCCAATGCAATTGTAACTCCTAAAACAACCTCATATTGGCTTAGAATGTATGAAGCAGTTGAATGCCACTAAGTCCTCTTTTTTCTTTTCACTTTTAATCTCAGAGAATAGGCCGTGAGCAAGGACGACAAAGGCTCTAAATTTATAGGAATGAAATGGTAAGATGGGGGTGATGTGTGGATGAGATTATCTATAACAAGAGTTATTGGAGTTTGAATATTTATAATTACTGGTGCTTTAGATAGATACTTACATGCATGCACTGAGAATTTGATTTGGTCATAGCAGTGTTAGGTATATACTCCACTGCATGGAAAGATCATTTAATTTTGAAATATATGACAGTACTCCCTGTAAGAGCTTGAAATGTTCTCAACAATACTATATTTTAGTTATTGATTTCCCCATAAAGATATGGCATAACAAATCCATTAAATGTCTAGAATAGATGTCTTAGATAGATTGTGTTCAGCCAACTTTACCCTACATGGGTAGTCACTACTCGAT
Source organism: Cunninghamia lanceolata (assembly GCA_027924645.1). Taxonomy (NCBI): domain Eukaryota; kingdom Viridiplantae; phylum Streptophyta; class Pinopsida; order Cupressales; family Cupressaceae; genus Cunninghamia; species Cunninghamia lanceolata. Next base: position 5,056,699 of record BSBN01001183.1, on the reverse strand, counting down.
GCAATCATTATAACCATTATGTATAATATTTAGTCATGATAAAAACTTTTTAGTATTAACTATAAATCTAGAAAGCATTGGACAATAATCAATTGCACTTTACCAAAGATTACCAAACTCAAGAACATGACAAAAATCTAAAATATTGAGTGATATCTCCACCAAAGAGTACATCCCAACATGAGCTATAATAAATGAATTTTGAGGACTTTGTTTTTATGGAGAAATCTTCATCTAAAGATCCCACTAAAAGATAGAGAAACAATGCAATGACTACAACAATCCATTAGGTAGAACACAACTTTACCACATTCCATTTGATCAGTAATAAAGTGCACCATGATGTTACTGATATTCATTTTACTCCAAAGTTTCACTCAATAAAGAGAAGCTCATTAGCTCTTATCTCTTTTGCTGTTGTGGTTGTACAAGGTGAAATCTATTAGCATGTTACAATGCTAGTAGTTCCCCCCATCCATAAGCTTCATCATAATTTTTAAATTTTATAACTTTTACCTTTGACCAGTATTAAATATCACCATATTCCTCTTCAAGTAGATTATTATCCTGACATAGACCTAAATCCATACAATTGATGATGTACAATCAAATTTATCAAATCAAGAAGTATTTACCTTCCCACTAAGATGAAGTAAATCAGACACATGACAATAGGTTATAAACATGTATTCCTTAAGGGTAAAACTTGTCATGAAAATTCAAGGTAAACATGACAAAGATCTTAAGTACTAAATGATATCCCTATGAAAAGCACATCCTAACATTAGTTGTAAAAAATGAATTCCAAGGACTCTATTTTATGACCTACAGATAGACCAACACTGCTAGCGGTCACAACCATCCATGATCTACAACACAACTTAACCACTTTTACACTCACTCAGTAATAAATTGCACCTTGCTTTTACCTTTTCATCTAGATTATTATTTGGACATAGACCCAAACATATACAGTTGATCATGTTTAGCTTCTCAAACAAACTAGAAAGTTGTGTATTAAAGATGGAATGAACCAAAATTTAACTTTCTATATACTCAAATGTTGGAGTATCATCCCACTGAGATGAAACAATTTATAAATAATAAGTGATATGTGCACTTGATGATTTAGATAATAAGAAAAAAAATTCATGTAAAGAGAAGGTAAATGTGCCAAAGATCTAAAACATAAGAGATAAGAAACAAAATTTGCAGGCTCTATTTTATGGTGCAAATTGATCTAAAGACTCTAAGAATGTTGATGGCTACAACCATCCATGAGTTTTTACATGTAATGCAGTGTATCATGATTGTTCCCTTTCATCTAGATCCTCATCTTGACATAGACCTAAATCATACATCCAATCAAGTATAGTCTCCCTCACAAACTAAAATGCCACTCATTAAACATATAATAACCTATATTAAACTTTCTATATAATAAAATGGAGTATGCACCACCCCCCCATATGAAATAATTCAGAAATATAAGTAATTGGTTTATATACATCATGTTATAGATTATTAGAAAAAAGCTATCATGGAAGGATAAGGTAAACATGATGAAGATATAGTGCACCATACACATAAAGAACATTCTAAGATGAGACATTAGAATTAAATTTTGAGGGCTCGTTTGAGTTTTATGTTGCAAACCTAAGTTTTAAATGACGTATCCAGTTATAATAAGGGTTTGTTTTGCATTGAAAAGAAAATCAAACTATAAAATAAGGAATTTACCCAAGGAAAGAAAAATTTAACCACCCAAATTTCATAAAATTTACATCCCGGAATCACTCCCATATGCAGCAATATAACAAGAATTATAAATGGTAACTCCCTTAATTTACTACCCAAATTTCCCAAAATTTACCAACCCAACATCACTCCCACAATAAAGCCACCCAAAAAAACTACTACTTTGAAAACTCAAATTGATCTTCATGCCATTAACAAAATCAGATTTTCAAGGAAAAAACTAAGTAATTTAACTGCATTTTTCCTCAATTGTATTAGTGCTTTGAGAAAGTCCTTGGAATTGTGGAACTACCTTCGCCCTCCAATTGTTTCCTCCGCTTGGTATTACCACTATACCCATATTGTCAAACAACTATGGTTTTTAGAATCAATCTTTTCCACCTTTGCTATAAATTTGTGCCTATCTTGGACTCCTCTATTGATACCCACCGCCAATATTTATCGTCATTGCCCCAAGTGATGGAAAAGAAAACTTATATTGCTCATGCATATTACCTACTTACCCATTTCTATCTGAATTGAATTGCAAAGGACATGACATAGATTTCTTCCTTTGAAATACCTTAAAATTCCAATGCCGATGTCTTGGGTTCAAATCGCCTTCTGAATTGCCAATGCAACTTTACAAAGGTAGTTTCCAAGATGTAATCTGTTCCACAATATAGACTCCTGCCTCAACAGATCGACAGCCACATAGATATTAATGGGGATTTATTAATCACAAGGAATGCCCTGGCGAATGACACTTTACATAAAAATATGTCGCTTGATGCTTCACATAAAAATGATGTCGCTTGATGCTTCACATTAAAAAATGTAATGTTGATTGAGGCAAACACTATAGTAGCAGTTTAAACGATTTTTTAAATTTATTTCTTGACAACCAATTTTTTTTGGGAAGACTAATTTTTTTAATTTTTGGATGACCAAAAAATAATGGGACTCCCAAATTTTTGGCAGTTACAAGATGTGTGCACATATAGAATGGCCTATCAGCCAAATTAATTTTTATTGTTTTTTATTGGATACATATGTGTTATGTATAGATATTGTCATGTGTGCTTTAAGTAGCTGATTATAATATATTACGCATACATTTATTCAGCTTCCCTTAATCTATTTTGTCAAATTTATCGAGGAACCTAGTTCTCATGGAACCTTTTAGAAAATTTATACCTTGGTATATGGTGTGACACACCATCATCCTCGCCAATAAATTTTATTATTTTGATTAAATGTATTATAAATTAAATTGTTAAATATTACGTTCTTAATATTTGTAAATTAAAAGGGAGAATAAATCTCTTTTACATAAATCTAGTATAAATAAATAAATAACACAAGCATTCAAAATTCACCCTAGATAAAAGAGTTGGGATTGATAAATGTATTGAAATGAATGTTTTAGAAAATTAAATAAATAAACAATGGCACTTAGTTAGAAATCTAATGTAGATATGTTGTGAGAGATGATTGAAAATGATTTATCAGTGTACAAAAAATTAGTGATACTTGGACGAATGCTTTGGAATCTGTAAACTTACTATTTGTCACTACATATCACTTCTACAATTGTGGGATCAATCATGCAAGTGCAAATCTGATCTATATGTGTGGATTTGATCTTTGTAAATCTATGTGTATTCATCTTCAATCTATCTTGATTATATAAATCTACTCTAACATAAAAACTAGTTTGGTGTTCTCAAGAGTTTGCATGTGATTAGGACAATGCCTCCCTTGTGTCAAACCTTGTAAGGATACCAAGGCAATAGCTTAGAAAGTGATCAAATATAATAGGAAAACATGAAATATATGCCCTAGATGATGATTTCATGTAAGTACTTTGATAAGTGTTCCTTAATAATTTTGCAAGTAAGAATGCAAATATAGATTTGGATCTAGGATATCAATCCCTAAAATGAACTAGGCTTGCCCCTTCAAATAGAACTCCAAGGGTCTTGTTGATGGTTGCTTGCAGAATGAAGATCACTCTGTCTCTTAAAAAGGCGACTAATCTTGTGGATCAGTTAGTCTAAGGTCGTTGTTGGTTGAGTCATGGCTATGTTGGAGTACCTAAGTGGTTTATGTGATTGTTTGTTCAAAAGGCCCATCCTGGTAATCTTGAAATCAATGATCTAGACCGATTCAATTAGATCTTTTTTGAAAGACAAATTTGATTTTAAGCTCAGTTGTTCCTAATTCTAATCCTAATCTAGTTTTGATTTTCAAGATAATGCAAAAAGATAAGGGTTTTAGGAAAGCAAAGTTAAATATATGGACAACCTCTGCATTTGACTTTCAGTCCCACTTGATAGGTTTGGTAAAATTTAAATTAGTCTATAATGCAATGACCAGTATTGCACTCTACCACCAACACTATAGATGCAAGATTCTAAGGAATTAGTGAGAAACTAGAATGTAAGACATGAAAATACCATATTACATGTGCAAAAGTCATGCATTATCCCTCAATCTCATTGTAAAATATGTGAACCATTAATCACTTATATGAATTTCACCAAGAAAAATCAAATGTTGAATTGAAAATGCAAATACATTACCGCCAAAGGTAGAAATACATGGAGAAAGTGAAATATTTTCTATTAATTGGTACCAACATTGGCAAATTACAAATATTCAACATGCTTTCCACACAAAAAATGTACAGGGATTGCCCTCTTTGCCTTCACTCAAAATTACAGTATGACTGCTTCTATGAAAATTCTCCTAGATTTTCCTCCTTTTATAATGCCACTTGAAAGTACTTAAATACCCATCTTGGGTGCCTAAAGTTCAAAATTTCCTAGCGCTAGTCGTCTTGGGTTCTAAATTAATTCTTGGGCCTAAATTTTACAAGTTACACGCCTTTATTAAATTGATAGGCTATTTAAATTACAATTAAATTCATTCTGGATCAATTTTATTGGATTGTCAAAGAATTAAAAAAATGAATAAAATGGAGCGCTCTACTGCTCTGTCTTCAAATTTTGAATTATTTTTGGAAGACCATGCTAGGTATCCTCAGGGAAGTGGCTCAAGAAAGCGATGATGGCCTCATTCACATCATTTTGGTTTGGCCCTTTGTGATACTTGCACCAAACTCTCCTAGAGAATATTGCCTTCTTAATGGCACTAGGAAACTCCTTGAGCTCAGACCTGATTCACCCTAAAAGGTCTGGAACCCTTACTTGATTCTCATCAAATCATCAATAACTTGCTCAATAAATTTTCTACGAATAAGGTCCATGAATTCATTGACCATTCTTTATACAAACTATACCAGGGTTGAGTTCTCCCAAAAGGTACAAGGGATGCCCTCAATAAACTTTTCAATCACGACCATTGCAACATTTGCTACATTCTTCCTAAGGGAAAATTTGCCCTTGCAACTTGTGACCATCTTCGGGATCATCTTGATAGCCTAGATCCACTCTAGTAGCACCTCATGGCCATCCATCTAAAAATCCCCATCTTTTCTAGTTCGCTAAAGGAGGTTTTGTTCATCCTTTACAAAATTAGCAAATATTATTGCCAGACTAGGGGCTCTTCATCCAGAGACTCAATAGACTTTGTTATAGAACTTGCCTCATCATTGATTTTGTGATAGGCTCTAAAAGATTCCTCAATGACCTTGCTACCTAATGTTTCTGATGAGTCTCTCCATGTGGAGGTAGTAGGAATCACCCTTTCAACATCAACTCATCAATTGTTCTTGCTTAGTGTTGCCAATATGGTTAGGGTTGGGCACTTGAATCAACTGGGCCCATCAAATGTCTTATATATGTAGTGAGCTACCCCACCTATGTTTTCAATTCTTCCTTAGTTGCCTCATCCTTTTTTATCTTGTCCAAGATGGTGGAGACAACTGACTACAATAATTATTTCCTTCTTCCTTGGTTTGGTGGCCCAAGTTGATTTTTTGTATTTGATAGTTCCCTAGTGTCCTTAACGATTCTTCTTTATCCACCATAGGGGTTGCTATCTATGCTACCCTTGATCCTTGTGCATCTACTGATATAGTTGACAATGATTTATCTCTCTTCTGCTTAGGTTGAACCTTGAACACTTCAACTACATTGGAAAAGTCCCCATCAATTAGTTGATAGGTCCTTTGTCTTTTCTCCAGTGTACAGTTCAACCATACTAGAAATCTTATACTTGTTGATTCTACATGGGAAGGAGAGGAAGGAGGAGTTTGAACCCTCTTCGAAGTGGATGTTGAAAGCACAAGACAACTGAGAGGGGAGGGGGGGTGAATCAGGTGGCTCTTTACTTATGATTTGTTTGGGAGGAGGTCCAGCCAATCTTGTTATCAATTTTGCTTTGTATCTTTAGTATCCCAAGAATATTTGATCTTGTCGTGGTTCAGGAGGTCGTGGCCAAAAGTAATCAAGATTGAAGTTTTTTCGAGTAACCATAGGTTGCCACTTACTATGATGAATAGTATGCATGATTCCACGGAGAGGAAATTTTATACATTTGTGAATTGTTGAGGGAACAGCTTTCATGGCCTTGAGCCATGGATGGCCTAATTTTATACAAAAGAGGTTAGATGTAGGTATGATATCGAATGATTGTTCTAAAGCTTTATCAAATACCGTGATCAATAAAGTAATCTTCCCTATGGCCGGGAGGAAATCTCTAGTATGTGTTTTAATCATCATGTCGGTGGGTTCATAGGATTCTTGTATCAAATCATGTGAATAAAGGAACGCTTCAGTAGCCACATTAGTCATACAGTTAGAGTCAATAAGGGCTCCCTTTGTAGGATTGTTCATTACTTTCACAGCAATGTAAAGAGGTCCTTTAATGCTTCCACTTGTTCTATCATGTGGTGTTGTTATCAACATGATTGCACCCTAGCTAAGTTGGACTTAACTCGCCTGTTGGAACATGGAAACACTCTCAGGTTGTGGGTGACCTATAGCGAGAATGAATCTCTAGATAGGACTGGCTCCCATGGTAAATCACCTAATCTAAAATAATTTCTGAGGAACAAGGATAGAAGGTTGACTGAAAATGCAATTCTAAACTCTAACAGGTGATGCACCAGAACTCTAATCTATTTCAATAATTTCACTCACAAACAACTTCACAAAAGTCTTTAATCCTCACAATTTCACTAAAATTAATGCAATACATAAGTGATTTGTGTTAGTGGAAAATGTGAATAACAGTTTAAAACAACTAAATATCCAATAACTCAATGGAAATTGATGTAAATACAAGTAAACAAAGATTATACCTTCGAAGACCATTTTACCTCTATGCTTCCATTGTTCGCCTATCTCTTCTTGATCTTTGTGGTAATGGAGCTCTCAGAAGTGTGTACTTCCTTGCTGTTAAGATAACAAGAGTAGAATGGTTGTAGATGGACAATGCAATGGAGATCACACTACAATGCAATACTAATGGAGATGGATTGATGGAGACATGATTGGATGATGATTATGATAATGATGTTGTGTAAATGCAAATGGAGATAACTTTGCCAAAGGCACGCTGGTAGGATTCCTACAGAGTAAGATTACGAATGCTTGAGTGGATATGAAATGAGGGAACGAGGGTTCCTTTTATAGGTTCAAGAGAGGCCAAATCCAAGCGTCAATAGATCCATGACTGGAGGAATTACCTGTGAGGTGTATGGTTGAGGAAGCTTGAGGGAATGTACATAAATTAGAAGAGGACAATTGTCCAAGCTCCTTTCATGAGTTATGGGAGTTAACAGAATAGATTGAAGAGTTAACTGAGATGATTGATCAGTTAACTGGGCTGATTGGGGAGTCAACAAAACAGATTGACTAGTGAACTCAATTGACTAATTAGTTAACAGATTTGATTGATGAGTTAACTAATTTGACTGGAGGATAAATAGGACATGTGGGTGAGGGCATATTAGCTAATTAAATATTAAAATATTTAATTATGTGTGCAATATGGTGAGGTGGAAAGGTGATGTGTATTTTTGAAATTAGGACTTTGGGATAGAGGAATTTAGGATTAATTAAATAATTTAGAATTATTTAATTAGATGAGACATTAGAAGAATTAGGGTATTCTAATTAAATAAATTAATTTTATTTAATTATTGGAGGGATGCGAATCATTTAAATAAATTAGGATATTTATTTAATTGATAGAGGAATGAGAACAAAATAAATATTAAAATATTTATTTAATTCGACTTAGCCATTTTAGGTGTATACATTTTGCCCCTTTGATGCAATGTGTTTTATCATGTTGTTTCAAAGAATAAAAACATTTTGTGATTGATACATGCCCCAGTTTAACCCTAGTACAAGTTTATGACGATAGGATGCCCCCCTCGGGAGATTGGACAAGAGGTATGTGACGATAGGATGACAGACAATCTCACGATGAGATAGGTTGACAGGATAGACTGGAGAAGAAATTGGTCGACGCAGAAGAAAAATGGGATGAAGAAATATGCCCCAGCATGTTCAAGGTTAAACACCTCCACTTAGGGTTAAATGCGCTATAAATAGGAGTGTGGGGTCATATTCCTAGTCATTTGCACACTTGTCTTTGCTTGGAGAGGTTATAGGAGATCAGAGCTCAGGTGCTAAGGAGGGTCAGTGACAATGCAGCAAGTTCCAGTTGAGTTACACCACTTCGAGAGGATCTAACGGTTCAACCATCTAGCAGAGTACGACCCATCGGTAAGTACGCTTTAAATTTTAGCTTAGGTATATTTATGATGGTCAAAAGTTTAGGTCAAACTTCGGTTAACTAAATGCACAGAAGGAATGATGCTGCACATTTACCTCTTGAATCAGCACAAACGTTCTGATTCTGCACAAATGCGGGAGGAATCTGCGCATTTGCGAGGTTTTCACAAATGAAGGACAGACTTACGCATATGCAAAGGGTTCTTGTGCATATCAATTATTGATGCGCATTTGTTATGATGCTACACAAATATTGTAAAGTTGCACAAATGTGGTTTGAATCTACACATTTGAATAATCCTGCACAAATAAAGGGGGATGTTGCGCATTCACCCTAAATCTGCGCAAATGCCTCGCAAAACTGCGCATCTGTTGTTGGTAGGAAAATACTTAGGAATTTGATAAAGTCAGCATCGAAGTCAATGTTCACCAACTGATAACTCATCGTTGAGATTGATAGAATCTTAGGACAAATGATAGGATAGATATCCTAATAAAATAGCTAAGTATTTGATGCTTGATTGATAGATTTGTAGTTTAGCGGATTATGTCCGCGCGTTTGGCTGATTGCAGGAGGAGATTAATGATGTAGTCATGTTTTGGGAGCAATTTTCGGTGACACAGATGCTGAGGCCTTACTTGACAGAGCTTAACCGTCTAGTACTGGGATCAGCGGGTTCGTCATATGTTTTCTTTATGCCAGAGATTTAGATGGATCTCGGTATGTTGACTACACCGTCGGAGCTTTATCACAGCAAGGATGGGACATTTCACCTTCCTACTGGGGAGATTACAGTGACACTAGAGGATGTCCATCAGATTCTGCACATTCTGATAGATGGAGAGCTTGTTGAGTATGAGTCTCAGATAGGGGCTGGATTAGATGAGTGCCACAAGGTTTTTGATGATGACACCATCGAGGGGACAAAGATCAGCTGGGCAGACATGGTCGCCTACTATGAGCCTCTTCCATCCATGGTTGCTAGGTTGATCAGAGGGATAGTGTGCCCCGATAGGAGATCACACGGGTTTGCGGTTGGATGGGGAGGACTTTGGAGTGGATTGTTACTGAGGGGACTCGGTTTGCTTGGGGTCCTTGCTTGCTTGCACACCTCTACCATGACTTACATCAGTTTGTATATGATGGTGCAACTAGTTTATCCTGTGGAGTGTCCTTGCTACAGATATGGGCTTGGTGCCACATTGCGATCACGCATCCCATTGGTATGGCTCCTCGAGGCTGGGATCAACCTTATTCGTATATGTTCCAAGAGAGTCTTTCCCAGCCTAATCTAGGGAAGCTAGAGTATTGGAGGCATGCATTCGACAATGTGGATCAGGTTTTTTGGCGTCCCTACTTAGATTGTGAGGTATGGGAGGACGATGCATCAGAGTTATCATTTTGCTTTCAAACTAGGTGGCTGATAAGGAGGACTCCCTACATTCTTGAGAGGCACATCATTTCTCGTGTGTACCGGCAGTTTGGCAGGATCCAAGGGATGCCCCAAGGGAATGCCATCTTTGCTAGGACACACAAGGAGCGTCCACGATGGGGTCCTGGTGCTTCATTTGAGCAGGCTCAGGCAAAGTTTGCATAGTTACCATACTAGCCATGGTCGATGAGGAGGAAAGTTGCATATGTTGGCATGACATAGGATTTTGCAACTTGGTTTGCAGCACATCCATTCCCTCCATACTCAGGACCTAGAGAGAAAGCCCCGAGACTAGACGATCGAGAGGAGGATGACGAGGGTGTAATGTTCCCTTCTAGTCCCATGGTTAGTCCATCATAGAGTTTCAATGGACTAGCAGTTTGGTAAGGGAACTGGAGTTGTTTTGGCTTTGGAGGTTTGTGTCGGTGGAGGTTATGTGGTTCAGATTCAGTGGTTCCAGTTGGCACCTTCAGAGTTGGCCCAGTTTGATCTTGAGTGTTACTATTTTTAGTAAGTCTGGGTTCAATGTCGGTTTGGAATTTTCAGAGTGGGGTCAGAAGCGTCTCGTCGAGACCTTTCCGACAATCTAAAGAACATAGTATTCTGACATCGTCTTCATATTTATTTTAAAGTCTGAAGTTTAATATAATTATTTATTAGGACTTTACAAATAAATATTATATGGTCACTTTATAAAAATAAGTTATAACTTAAAAGTGGCCCTCTAGGAGGTGGATGCCCATGGGAGTCATAAGGGAATACAAATTAAATAATAAAACAAATGCAAATTCCCTCCAAAAAGGGGCATTGGGCTTGGAGTAAGTTATAAAGGGTGCTAAAGGGCTCATTTTGTATTATACTTGCTTTATGATATTTTCTTCTTGTGAGCTCTGCTAGGGTTTGCTATTGTGAAGGGTTTGAGGATTCGAACCAGAGGCTTGTGGAGACAGAAACCTCCATAGGTAATGACATTCTATAGGTGTGAAAGACCACCCAACGGTGCCATTGTGAGTGGATGTATTTAGCATTCACATTTGTGCGTATAATGGAGTCATTCGGAGAAGTTATTGAGCAGATTTGACATATCTTTCATCTATCATTGTTGAGGACTGATTTCAGAGGGATTGGAAGTGATTTCTTGTAGGTTGGGAAGAGTTTATTGCTGTTGTGTTATTCCCATTGCTGGCCGTATCTCCTTATGCTTGGTCGTACCATTTATTGGTGGAGTTTTGAAGTGTTTGAGGTAGATTTGTGCATTCATATCTGGTCGCCTATCCTTGAGGGTAGCATACAGTTCATTGCAGACTCATTTCAGCGACCATACACCTTTCTAGTTACTGTTCATCACTTCCAGCATAGGTCGTACACCTCCAGGAGTGACGTGGGGGCATTTTGGCTTCATTCCTCTTTGTGGGTATTGTGGATTTTGCATTTCTAGAGGTGTTTGGAGCCCTTTGTATCGCCGATATCATTTTTTATGCTCATATTGTATTTCTTGGGAGATTGGAGTGATTCTGGCTATACCTAGTTGCTGGTGCACTCTCAGCACTTGTACCAAGTTGCATTTATGGATATGGGTATGTCACGGTAATTCATATTTGGTTATTCTGCAATCTGGGTCTTTGTTATTTTCTTCATATCTGTTGTACTTTTTCTAGGTTTTCTCTCTATGCTCTATATTATATGCTCCGGCAACACATCTACAGGAAAACTAAAAACCCCTTCTACATTCTTCTATCTAGTCTGAAAGATCACACAATAAAATAATAAAAATCACATATAAAAATATTTTTAAAAAATACAAACAGGTACGACACATTACAGTGGTATTAGAGCTATGATCTTGCCATCCTATGAGGTTGAAACAAACATGCAGAAGTGAAAATGAGACATGCGACCGAGATATAGATATCCTTTCAGAAATACCAAGGTAAGGCAAGGAACACAGAATCCACAGTTGATAGTTCCAGAGAATCCAGTACCCATAACAGATCCTTTTGAGTCAGATCCAGAGATAGAGGTAGCAGCTACAGAGGATGATTCTCAGGTTTCACGGACATACCCCTTTTCCAGAGAGTTACCTCCATTTACAGAGCATACAGGGGAAATGGGAGACACGAAGATTGAAGAGCCAAGCACCAGAGATATCCTTAATGACTTGGCCAGAGGACAACAACAAATTGTTGCTAGCTTGGACAGGTCCCAGTTGGCACTCGGACGGCTCCTTGGCCGATTGTTTCTTGAGTTGGAGGAAGATGAGGAGAATGTAGATCGAAACAGATATAGAAATGATAGGAATGGAGGCAGGAATGACAAGAACGGAGACCGGTATGACAAGAATAGAGACCAAGATGATGGTGATAGATACAGGGACCGAGGTCATGGAGACCGAGGTAATGGAGATAGGAATGGTGACCGAAACATTAGTGATAGAAATGGGCACAAGAATCATGATGGAGAGGCTTCAGTGAATAACCGGGGTGCTACATAGCTCACAGTTGCAGATAGACTCGGCATTCCCACATTTATGCCGAGGGATGAGATGCCTGAATGGGATGCTACACAGCTAGAGTTTTAGGAGGAGATCTTTAGAGATTAGCAGGCTTCTAGTGAGGGGTTTCGTGTGGAGATGACTTTCAGAGACTATTCAGATCTCTGGATGAGACATAGACCCAGAGGGGGTAATAGGCAACAAAATAATGAGCTGTAGAAGAAGGTCAATAAGATGACCTTACCATATTTTGATGGTTCAAGGAAAACTTCAGCAAGAGCATGGGTACAAAAGTTGGACAGTTACCTTCAGATCAACCCCATGCCAGAGACGGATGCCATCACATACGCAGCTCTACACTTGGAGGGCAGTGCACACAAGTGGTGGAGCAATGGGAAGGTGACTCTGGGACGTTACTAGATCACATTTTATGTTGAGTTCATAGCTAGAATCATTGATAGGTTCGACAAGAAGGACCCAGAGTTGCCATTTAAGGAGCTGGCATAGTTGAGACAAAATGGTTTAGTGGACTCATATATCTCAGAATTTTAGGATCTTTCAGTCATGGTTTTAGACATATCAGAGAGGAGGTTGATTGTGCTCTTTGTTGATGGGTTGTCTGATCCTCTACGAGGTTGGGTGAAGGGTTTAGACCCTATGTCATTACAGGAGGCCATGAAGAAGGCCCGTGATATGGAGTCCTCAGCGTGAAGGAGTAAATTCCAGAACAAGAACTTTCAGCACATGAGGGATAAGAAGAGAGACAGGAGACCTTTCCACAAGGACTCAAGACACCAGCCTTAGAAGAGTTCTTCCAGATTAGACAGTGATCAGTTGAATGATCTCAGGAGGAAGAAGCTTTGTTTCCACTGCAGAGAGCCTTGGGACCCTAAGCACAAGTGTGCTGGCCAAGGAAAGGCAAAAGAGATTGAGTATTTTTTAGCAGATGAGTCTGTGGAATCGAACACACATTCAGAGCAGCATACAGAGGATGATGATTCAAGGACAGATGTTGCATCTGAAGTACCAGATAAGGATGAGGATACTGTTGGAATTAGACCAGACAACTGAGAGGGGGGGTGACTCAGTTGTCCCAAAATATAAACTTTTTCTGCTTTTAACCTTCTTTATTATCTTACTACCAGATTAATAATGTAAACATTAAAGCATAGATCAACAACATAGGAGCAAAAACATAATCAACACACTTGACACCAAGATTTTAACATGGAAACCTAGTTAAGGGGAAAACCACGGTGGGGTTTAACCCACAAGATTTGTACCCTATTAAAAGTACTTTAGAAAAATAGAAGGCACGTGCCTTCGGGCGCACTGCCTAGAGCTCATTGCTCAAAAGAGAGGTTCGCTGCCTACAAAATTTATTTTAGAACAGAAATAATTAACTGAGAAATAGCATCTACTTCATGCCTGGTTTAGTTTAAATGAATGCTTAAAAACTTCTACTTTGCCCCAAATTCTTCTTTACTAACTCCACACTCTATACTGCTCCTTTTCTTCTCTGCTCTGCTTTTGATCTTTTATTCGAATTTGATCAGTTTTGCTCAAGGATACCTTTCAATAACTCTTCAACAAGTATTTATATGCTTCATCAACCTTGGAATGATCAACAAGGTCGGCCAAACTTGACGTGGATCATCACACTGTCGGCCAAACACAATTGAGACTTGAATATGCTTCTACAACCACTCCACACTCATAAAAATGCTCTTAAATCCTCCGCAACATGCTAAGATCATTCGGTCGGCCAAGACTGGGAAGAACATCAACCTCAAAAAAGAAATCTTTAATCAACAAGCTCAAACTTCAATGCAGACCTCCAACATAGTAGCCACATGATCTAGAGACCTCCATAAGCACATTGAAATCACCAATAACATTCACTCTAAACCATATTACCAGAAACATTTGTATCTTCCTCCGGAACTTCAAGAACACTATCTACCATGATTGTCAAACTAGAAAGATAGCTTGCGGACCTCCAAACCATGAACCACTAGAGTTGATGATACACACTGACTTCCCAAACATGCCTTCAGATCCGTAGACCAAAATATTTCACTGCGGAGCAATCTGAACCAACTTACTGTCACACTATCTCTTCTGAATACTGCAAAATCCAGTTCTACTCAGATGGCCATAACTTCTTCAAATCTTCATGCAGACTTCTCAATTCTTAACTGGAGCAACCTCTAACAATCCTCTACATAGCCATATGGTCAGCATGCATTGATTGTCTTTAATTTTCTCAATAGCCTCAACAATCCGGTCTTCTATATAGACAACAAAATAGGATACAGTTGACACCAATAGCAACAAGGATATGTTGACATCAATGACAACACCACTTAGATACATATTTGCAACAGATACCTCCCTACCCATAGCCCATATCTCTAGCATACAAAGAGAGGGGTCATTTAGGATCTGAGGAGTGTTGAGTGGATAGAGATGCATTACATTGTTGGATACAGGTGCCACTCATAACTTCATAGATGAGGGCTTAGTTGCTAAGAGGGGGTTGCAGACATAAGAGTTTGCAGGATTTAAGGTAAAGGTAGCCGATGGGTTTGTACTCACTTGCACTAGGAGGATTCCCAACTTGATGATCCAGCTAAACCATTATACTTACCAGTTAGAATTTTATGTGGTTAGCATGGGTGACATGGATGTTGTGCTGGGAATGAAGTGGCTACATGAAATAAGGGAGTTCACTATTAACTTGAGGACAATGGAAATGAAGCTTGAAGTGAACGGAGTTAAACATGTGCTCAGGGACATTTCAGATGGTGGATTGAGAGTTGTTTCTCTTAAATGGATGGAGAGGTTGATTCGCCATGATCAGGGGCAGTGGGCAGCAAAGATAATGGTGATGTCGAAAGTTGCAGAGCAGCAGAAGCATGAGTATCCACTTGACATACAGGCTCTTCTAACTAAACACACCAAAGTGTTTAGTGACATTCCACTAGGTAGACCTGTTGGTGATTGTTTTGATGCAATCATAACAATTAGTTAAAATTCACATAAAATGAACCAAAATTGACTTGAAAGACATGAAGGAATCGGTTAAGATTCACTTAATCCCAAGTTTAATATGGTCAGGTCTTGACCTGTTGGGCAAATTTAGTTGGTCAATGCGAAGCTGTAATGTTCAAGGGGCCTTACGTAGTTTAGGGTTTCTTGATGATTAACTGGACTCAAACTATGCAAAAAGATTATAAATATCAACAAGTTGTTCATTCCTTTTGCATAAAATATTACTATGCTACAAAACTTTTGAATGGTCTTCTTGAATTATTGCAGCTTTCTTTTCTTTATATTTATGAAAACTTGTCTACTTTCAAATTCTTTTGTTCATACTTCTTCAAATATGAGACAAATTTCCTTTAAATTTCTACGTTTTAAGCTAAGTATTTTCAGATGGGTTGGGAAAAGTTAGAAAGATCTAATCTAAACTTCATTCAAATCTACCAAAGGATCTAATTGTTCTGTTATGCACTTTATAAATAATACAACAATTTGATCAAGTCCACAGACAAAACCTTAAATGTATATTCTGAGCATTTTCACAAACATACACCTAAGATTGCAAGCTCTAAGAGAAAATGTTTCAAACACAAAGAAGAGCAAGAAAACACTCAGAAGATAGATGCAGAATTCCAGATTCAATTGTATTAGAAACAAATAGTCATATAAGATTTACAATGTCAGAATGACTCTTAGCTTCATTGACCAAACTACAAAAAATTTACAAGCTTTACAGATACAATAAGGAAGCCAGATGTTTCACGCATTCCTTTTTGCAGACACAAGCGACCTCCTTCTTCTACTTCTAAACTAAAAGGTCCCTCTACTCTAAAATGCTATTTTTACAAATTCTTGCTGCTACAAATCTCTATGTAGCCCCTGTGTAAAGTTTTTCAGTGTATCCAGGCACAATATATAGACTTTGATTGTCCTCAATACAGACCAAAAAACCCTAATTTAAACCCTGGTTCAAACCTCTGGTTACAATATAAATGCTGGAGATCAAATCTCCCAAAATAGCTCTGAGTATACATCAAATCTGGGTGAAATATGCCCATCTGAAACCCTAGCAGCTCAATAATAACTTGTGGTTTGCTGCAGTGATGTCTTCAGCTGCATTTTGTCATTCATCAATGAAGGCCTTTGACTTCCTCGCCCTTCATCCTTATCTTCCTCTGCTGTGAGATTAGATTTCCTCCCTCGTGATGTCACCGCCATCAAGCTTCAGCTACCTTCCTCAACTGTAAACCTGCAAAAAAAATGGATAAGCAATAAGTATTGTCCTTAAAAAACCTGCAGGAAGGAAAACAGCTGCCAAAAGTCGCAACTGTGTGAACATAGAAACCGGGCCCCAAATCTGTGAAAATGCGCATTGGAAATGCTTATTCGGCACCCAAAACAGTCGGGTCAACCACCGTTGACCAAAAAAATGCAGTTGGGCCCGAAAATACCCTTAAATTCCATTGTTATGTCTTTCCCCGCCTATCGATGTGAGATCCATCCATCGGCGAGTCCAAAAATTATCATACCGATCGCTTTTGTTTGGCCAATATGGCCCCTTTCAATATTCGGCTAAGTCTTTTCTTCCATCGACGTGACCTACGTTCATCGGCGCGGGCTAGAAACTTCCTTCCGATCGCCCACCTTACGCTGATGGCTTTATTGACTTGTGTTTCTTTCCCATCGGCATGACATTGCCTATCGGCACGAGCTCAAAACTTTATACCAATCGCCAACTCTGGACGATGCCCTTCACTACTTTCCTTCTATTGGCGTGACATTGGAGATCTCCCGCCAATGCCCCTTAAATTCTTTCCTTCCATCGGCGTGACATTGCCTATCGGCATGGGCATTATTTTCTCCGCCGATCGCCATCGTCTGGCCGATGTCTTTTTTCATTCGGCTAAGTCTTTCCTCATCCATCGGCGTAAGATAAGATATCTCCCACCGATACCCTTCACTAAATTCTATCGGCGTAACATAAGACTATCAGCGTGGCAAAAATTACCCTCGCCGATCGCCATCGTCTGGCCAATGCGACTCTCGCCGATTTCCCTTGTTTCCCCCTATCGACGTAACACAGGATACTCCCGCCGATACCCTTCACTAAATTCTATCGGTGTAACACAAGACTATCGGTGCGGCAAAAATTACCCCCGCCGATCGCCATCGTCTGGCCGATGCGACTCCCGCCGATTTCCCTTGTTTCCCCCTATCGGCGTAACACAGGATACTCCCGCCGATACCCTTTGTTTCCCCTATCGGCGTAACACTGCCTATCAGCAAGGCAAAACAAAACTTCCCCGATACCAAAAGTCACACCAAAAGCAAAACACAACCAACTCCCCGCACCATCGGCAGGACCAAACCCTTCGGCGTGACACTACCATCCAACTCCGATAGGTGATGTTACGCCGATGCCAAACGCTTATCGGTGAAACACAGGATATCAGCAAGACAAAACAAAACTTCGCCGATATCAAAAGTAACGTCAATGAGGGGGGGGATACACGCACTACTCACTTTGTATCCAACCCTACATACAAGCATGGATACATACAAGAATCCTCCTTTTTTTTTAATAAACTCGGGTCTGCGCATGCACAAAGTGCCTTGTATATTTCACCTACCAGACATACAAACGTGAGATACAAAGTGGAACTAAAACAACAATTTCTTTAACCTAAAACCACTTCGGGTCCACCTGCATATATATATCAAAACTTTCATCAAATGCATACAAGGAAAAAGAAAATACAAACGGCCCTGCATATGAAAGCGATATACAAACCTGAATGTACATTTTACCAAAATGATCATAACTTGCAAAATATGGCGAAATTTAAGATGATTCAAAAAGTAACCCTAGCTCAATTTTCACAAGGAATCCAACCATATCATGCCCTAGTACTGAAAATGTATTTTTTCTCTATTTTTAACAAAGTTTGCAATCTTAACCCCTCTTTTTCCCTTTACCACCAAGCAAAACAACACATACAGAAGCAAAAGCAACAGCCACAACAGGGGTCCTCATTTTGCTAAGGAGTAAAATGGGGCATGTTGTGAACATCACAACAAGATGCCCAGACAGGGGAATAGAGCATGTGATCGAGTTGGAGGAGGGTGCAAAGCCCGTGATTACTACTCCAAACATGCACCCCAAACGATATAAGGATGAAATCGAGAAAGTTATCAAATAGCTTCTCGCTATGGGACACATAAGGCCAAGTAAGAGTCCATTTGCATCATCAATTGTGTTGGTGAAGAAAAAGGATGGGACTCTTAGGATGTGCATCAATTACAGGGAACTCAATAAGAAAACAATTAAGAATAGGTACCCCATACCCAGGATCAATGAACTGATTGATGAGTTGCACGGGGCTTGTTACTTCTCCAAGATTGATTTGAGATCCGGGTATCATCAGATTCGGATCAGGGACGAGGATGTGGAGAAGACAACATTCATGTGTCACTATGGGCACTTTAAGTTCTTGGTCATGCCATTCAGCTTGACTAATGCACCAGCCACCTTCCAGTCTTGCATTAACAGAGTTTTCTGAGAGTAGTTAAGGAGGTTTGTTCTGATATTCTTTGATGATATTCTGATTTACAGTAGGACATGGGAAGAGCACTTGAAACACATTGACATTGTGTTGAGTATTCTGGAGAGGGAATCTTTGTATGCTAAGATGTCAAAGTGTGAGTTTGGGATGACCGAGTTGCTATATCTGGGTCACATCATCAGTGTTGGTAGTGTGAAGGTAGACTCGAAAAAGATTCAGGCAATAGTAGATTGGCCACCACCAAAGAATCTCACTCAACTGAAGGGATTCTTGGGGTTATGTGGATATTACCGCAAGTTCATGAAGGAGTTTTCTCAGTTTGTTGCACCCCTCACAGATTTAACTCATAAGGATGCTTTCAGTTGGACAAGGAGTACACAGGAGTGCTTTGACAGATTCAAGCAGATTATGAGTACATGCCCTGTGTTGGCTATACCAGATTTCAGCAAGCCTTCTGAGTTGCAGTGTGATGCCTCAAGGGAAGGCATTGGTGCGGTAATTATGCAGGATAAGCACCCCATAGCATTTGAGAGCAGGAATTTGAGGGGTGTAGAACGCAACTACAACATATATGACAAGGAGATGTTAGCCATAATGCATGCATTGGCTAAGTTTAGATAGTACTTGGTGGGCAACAAATTTGTGGTCAAGACAGATCATAACAATCTGAAACATTTCCTTGGACAAAAGGACCTAAATGAGAGGCAACAGAAGTGGGTCAACAAGCTACAGGCCTACAACTTTGATATTATATATGTTAAAGGTAAGAAGAATGTTGGTGCCGATGCTTTATCTAGGAGGCCCCATTTGTGTGCACTAGGTGCCATTGCAGATGATTGGAGAGAGATGATATCAGCTGAGTATGCTAAGGATGCATGGGCTACTGGAATAATTGATGGCACCATTAAGGATGACAGGTACACAGTGGTAAATGATTTAATCATTTACAAGGACATGATCCTTTAGGTGTCAGAATCACAGATGAAGCAGAAAGTTTTGAGGGCATTCCATGATTTGCCGATGGCAGGACACCCAGGGTACTTCAAAACTTACAGGCAAGTTAGAGAGAGGTTCACCTGGAAGGGCCTCAAGACAGAGGTGATGCAGTATGTGAGAGAGTGCCCAATATGCCAGCAGAACAAATAAGAGCACTCATTTCCGGGAGGATTATTGTAGCCCCTGCCCATTCTTGAGAGGAAATGGGATAGCATTTCGATGGACTTTATCATAGGATTACCAAAAGTCCAAGGCAGGGATTGCATTTTCATGGTAGTGGACAGATTGACAAAGTATGCACATTTCTTTACCATCCCTACCACTTTCACTACAGCACAAGTAGCCGACTTGTTCTTTCGTGAGGTATTTCGACTCCATGGGTTGCCTCGTAACATTGTCAGTGATACGGACAACGGGTTCCTCAGTAACTTTTGGCAGGAGCTCTTTAGGTTGACAGGGACAGAGCTCACACCCAGTATGAGTTACCACCCTCAAAAAGATGGGTAGATAGAGATTGTTAACAAATGGATGGAAGGATACCTCTGCAACTATGTTTCAGGGCAGCAGAAGGTATGGGTGAAGTGGCTTCATATGGGGGAGTACTGTTACAATTCCACGTACCACATGTCCATTCAGATGTCACCCTTCATGGCATTGTACGGGTATGAGGCACCGAGCTTTGTTGATTTGCTGTTTTATGATAGCCGAGTGCCTAAGGCCAAAGACCTACTTCAGAAGAGTCAAGACATCATGAGGTCTTTGAAGGAGAATATACAGAAGGCTCAGAATTAGCAGAAGCAGTATGTAGATTAGCAAAGGATTGAGTGATCTTTTGAGGTTGGTGACATGGTATACCTCATGCTGCAGCCCTATAGGCAGTCCACTCTCAAGAAGAGTGGAGCAGAGAAGTTGAAGCCACAATATTATAGACCTTTCAGGATCTCTAAGAGGATTGGAGAAGTGGCTTATGAGTTAGAACTTCCAACAGGTAGTAGGGTACACAATGTATTCCATGTATCTCGTCTCAAGAAGGCATTAGGACATAATGTGGTACCATCAGTTGAGTTGCCTCCTCTTGATGAAGAGGGGAAGTTGATATTAGTACCCGAAGCTATAATTGATACCAAGGCACGCAACTTGAGGAAGAGGATTATCAGAGAATACCTGGTCAAATGGAAGAACCTACCAATAGAGGATGCTACTTGGGAGAACGAGCAGATATTGGAGCATCTTGATCTGAGATTGCTTCAGGCAAGTAATCTTAGGGAGGGCGGACTGTAATGTCCCCTTCTAGTCCCATGGTTAGTCCATCATAGAGTTCTCGTGGACTAGCAGTTTGGTTAGGGAACTGGAGTTGTTTTAGCTTTGGAGGTTTGTGTCGGTGGAGGTAATGTGGTTCGGATTCAGTGGTTCCAGTTGGCACCTTTAGAGTTGGCCCAATTTGATCTTGAGTGTTACTTACTATTTTTAGTAAGTCTGGGTTCAGTGTTGGTTCAGGATTTTCAGAGTGGGGTCAGAAGCATCTCGTCAAGACCTTTCCGACGAGCTAAAGAATATGGTATTCTGACACTGTCTTCATATTTATTTTAAAGTCCGAAGTTTAATATAATTATTTATTGGGACTTTACAAATAAATTTTATATGGTCACTTTATAAAAATAAGTTATAACTTAAAAGTGACCCTCTAGGAGGTGGGCTCCCATGGGAGTCATAAGGGAATGAAAATTAAATAATAAAACAAATGCAAATTCGCTCCAAAAAGGGGCATTGGGCTTGAAGTAAGTTATAAAGGGTGCTGAAGGGCTCATTTTGTATTATGCTTGCTTTATGATATTTTCTTCTTGTGAGCTCTGCTAGGGCTTGCTATTGTGAAGGGTTTGAGGATTCGAACTAGAGGCTTGTGGAGATGGAAACCTCCATAGGTAACGGCATTCTACAGGTGTGAAAGACCACCCAACGGTGCCATTGTGAGTGGATGTATTCAGCATTCACATTTGTGCGTATAATGGAGTCATTCAGAGAAGTTATTGAGCATATTTGACATCTTTCATCTATCATTGTTGAGGACTGATTTCAAAGGGATTGGAAGTGATTTCTTGTGGGTTGGGAAGAGTTTATTGTTGCTGTGTTATTCCCATTGCTGGCCGTACCTCCTTATGCTTGGCCGTACCATTTATTGGTGGAGTTTTGAAGTGTTTGAGGTAGATTTGTGCATTCATATCTAGTCACCTATCCTTGAGGGCAGCATATAGTTCATTGCAGACTCATTTCAGCGACCATACACCTTTCTAATTGTTGTTCATCACTTCCAGCATAGGCCGTACACCTCCAGGAGTGACGTGGGGGCATTTTGGCTTCATTCCTCTTTGTGGGTATTGTGGATTTTGCATTTCTAGAGGCGTTTAGAGCCCTTTGTATCGTTGATATCATTTTGTATGCTCATATTGTATTTCTTGGGAGATTGGAGTGATTTTGGCTATACCCAGTTGCTGGTGCACTCTTAGCACTTGTACCAAGTTGCATTTCTAGATATGGGTATGTCACGGTAATTCATATTTGGCTATTCTGCTATCTGGGTCTTTGTTATTTTCTTCATATTTGTTGTACTTTTTCTAGGTTTTCTCTCTGCTCTATATTGTATGCTCCAGAAACACATCTGTAGGAAAACTGAAAACCCCTTCTGCATTTTTCTATCTAGTCTGAAAGATCACACAATAAAATATTAAAAATCACACATAAACAGATTTAAAAAAAATACAAATAGGTATGACACATTACAGAGGGGCCTTGACGGCGATGGAGGCAACGAGGGGGACGAGGCGGTAGAGGTGGCAGGGATGGGGGTGATGATGGTGGAGGTGGTGGTGGAGGTGGGGATGATGGGAGTGATGGAAATGATGGAGATGGTAGGAGGGTTAGACAACGAGTTGACATAGATCCCGCCTAGCAGGTATAGGCACAGGTTGGACAGATGCCGCATCCTGGACAGGCATAGGGATAGGGTGATGGTGAGGTTGCAACCCTACGAGCCCAGGTGGCTTAGCTGTAGGTACAGATAGCGTAGATGCAGATGCAGATGCAGTTAGGGCAGATGCACGGACAGATCACCTAGCTGCAGGATGAGTTACAGACAACGAGACTGGAGAGAGATACCGCCATCCAGTAATATACCAAGGCAGAGGGGTTACTTGAGCAAGTGCAGCAAAATGCAACACGGAGGCCTACAAGATAGACAGTGGCAGAGATGGTCAGGGATGGCTAGAAGATATTCTACTGGTAAGGGTTATATGAGTAGCCGTGCCCCCAGAGCGGCGAGCAGGCAGTTTCCAACCTAGCTACCGCAGTAGGTCTCACAGGACTTTCACAGAGAGTGGAAGGGTGATGGGGCCACATAGGATGACATCAATTGTAGGGACATCAGGTGGTGGTGGGGATGGTTAGCCATAATAGCCAACGCCTTTAGGAGACAGTGCCACCTAGATGTGACTTTGAGACACGTATCATTTTGATAGTGGGATTTTGTATACAACACATTATGGACATTCAAGATGTACTTATGTTTTTTATATCATTGTATACTTAGACTCTTATTATTATTTTGATATATGACGATGATCTACATGAGTTTGATGTACTACATGCATGTGTTCCTATGGATGGATTTTATTTATTATGTTTATGGTTGTATGTGATGCTTCTAACATGTTTATGCGACCCTATGATGCACTTGATATCTATGTGACATGATGCTTTTATGTGATACATGATGGCTTATATGCATGCTTATGATTCTATATGCTGATGTGTTACTATGATCTGATGCACACTGTGGTGATATTAAGAAATGCAATACATGTTGGTTTAATTGTTTTATGTATGGATGATGATCTAATATCTAAACACTGCGATATCTATGTTTTTGTAAATATTTTATTTGAAATTTTTATGTAATCTATGTGGATAAATGACATAACTATCATGATCTAAATGTTTAAGGCCAGTAATGCACCTAAATGATAATGAACTAATGATGTACACACCTATTTATGCAATGCAATATGGTTTATGAATTGTTTTTGTTGTCCAAGTATACTCAATCATAACATAAAAGAACACGTAGAAGAATTGGTCTTGAGAACTGGGGTAAATGGATAAGTTGGAAGAAATAACTTGGATAAATGGATAAATGGATCTTTTGACACTTGGAATTTGGTCAAGGATGCAATGCTTATAATGAAATGCAATGTGATATGTATGGACGTGGAGTTGTTATCTTCGTATACAAGTTTTTGAAGTACTTTGTTTCATCATTGAGCTTTTAAAATGTTGTAAGAAAATACAAGCATCTAGGTATAATTAAACCATGATGACCTGAGTATTACTTACATGGATTTTGATTTAGCAAGTTAATACAAGCATCTAAGTATAATTGAACCAAGATGACTTGAGTATTGCTTGCATATCAACAGACAAGGATTATACCTATTTCATGTTTAGACCCTTGATGTCCTTGATGATCATTATGTTGATCATGTCGTTAGACAAGGCTTAACATTACTAAAGATAAACCCGCAAACAACAGACAAAGAAAATGATTATGCCCCCATCATAGCTCCTCTAGTTTTTTTTTACATCCTTGAGTAGCATAAAAAGACATAATAACAAAAATCATGATATAAGACTTAAAACAACCATTAAACCTTCTTGCCATAGATATATGTTTTCTTGCAATAACTTGATAGAGTCATGTTTAATGTTTTAGGTAGGTTGGGATTTGTCTGGTGTAGTTTTAAATGTCTTCTTGTCAAGATGATGTTTAAAAGCTTGCTTTGCTGTGCTGCTTGCTGTCTAGCGATAAAACCACGATCTGGTTTGTTATCCTCTGAGTTGTAGCATTCAAAAATCCAATTCACTAACTAGGTCGAGGATTTGCCCCCAATCAAGTAAAGGATCAATTTATTATGGATGAACTGACGATAGACATGAAGAAATGGTCCCTAAGGGACTGACCTAGTGCCTCGAGGGCCCATTGATAAATGGCCTTGCCTACGTGACGATGCAGAGGCAACGTAGTTCAGGGTGTGGACCATGTGGACCTAAGACCTAGGCGATGGGAAAATGCTGGAATTAGATGGACAAAAGGATGGGTGATATGGGATGAAATGGATGAGAAGCCTCGGGGGTTCATCAATGATGGCTTTGCCTATGTGATAGCTCAGAGGTGACATAGTTCGACAACGGTTCAATGGATTGGTTGAGGATGGATGACAAGGCGGACGCAAGTTAGGATCGACAACCTGATGGGATAAGGCGATAAGAACGAGCAAACAACAAGCCATGGTAGGTATCTTGATGTGATTGGATGATTGTGGATGTGGTTAGAAGGCATGGATGAGGAACAAGGTCCGAAAAGATGGAGGAGGCAGTTTATCACAAATGGAGCCTGTTTACTAGGTTTTCACCACTTGCTTTTATTTGCATGATAGTTAAAGTACAGATGACACTTGTTTTCTAGGTTTTCATCATGGTTTCCAGGTTTTCACCAGAGGATGAATTTTTTGTTGTTTTTTCATTTTTTTTATATTTTTCTGTTGTTTTGATTTTTTTGTTTGTTTTTGATCCCTTGCATTGGGGTTTAGGTATAGAACTTGTGAAGATGCATGCTATTGATAGGATCATCGAACAGTTCACCTTCTGATGTGGCCAATTGATAAGCACCTGATCTGAAGGCAACAATGATGACATAAGGACCCAGCCAGTTGGACTCAAACTTGTCTTTCTTCTCTCTATCTTGCTGATTTCTCAGATTCTCTCTTAGAACTAAGTCACCCACCTGGAAGACTCGTGGTTTGACCCTGTGATTATAGCTTCTTGACATTATCTGTTGGTATGCCTTAAGATGGTTGAAGGCATGTTGTCTTCATTCTTCTAGTAGCTCTAGCTCCTGGAGTCTTGATATTCTGTATTCCTCATCATTTATGAGACCTTTTAACGACACCCTGAGGGAAGGTAACTCAACTTCTATAGGCAAGATGGCTTCAAAGCCATAGAAAAGGGTGTATGGTGTCGTACCTATGGGAGTGCATATACTAGTTCTGTAGGCCCACAAAGTGGGATTCAATTGCATATGCCAATCACGACCAGTGTCATGGACAATCTTTTTGAGTATTTTTAGGATAGTTTTGTTCGATGCCTCAGCTTGGCCGTTACCTTGCAGGTAGTATGGAGTGGAAAAGCAATGCTGAATGTGGAATTTATCACATAGTTCTTTCACAGCCTAATTCTTGAAAGGTCGCCCATTATTCGTGACAATGGATGATGGAATACCATATCTACATATGATGTAGTTAAGGATGGAAGAAGAGATTTGTTTCCCTATGACTTTGGTTAATGGAATGGCCTCAATCAACTTCGTGAAATACTTAGTGGCTGTGATGATGAATTTGTGGCCATTGGAGGATGAAGGGTGAATCTTGCCTACTAGATCAAGTCCCCATTAGCAGAAGGGCCAAAGTGTTGTTAAAGGTTGCAGCTCCTGTGTTGGTGCATGAATGAGGTTCCCGTGGATTTGGCATTTAGTGCACCACTTCACAAACTGATAGGAGTCTTTTTCCATAGTTGGCCATTAGTATTTGAGCTTCTTCGCCAAGGTAGGACCACTAGAGTGTGTCCCGATATACCATCATTGTAGACACCCTGTATCGACTAGGTTTAGATGGTACTCTCCCCAATGCAAGGGATCAAAAACAAAAAAAAAATTAAAACAACAGAAAAATATAAAAAAAAAGGAAAAACAACAAAAAAATCATCCTCTGGTGAAAACCTAGTAAACAAGTGCCTTGGATAGATACCATGATGAAAACCTAGCAAACAAGCGTCATGTGTACTTTACTATCGAATGCAAATAAAAGCAAGTGGTGAAAACCTGGAAATAGGTGCTATTTGTGATAAACGGTGGGTGCTAGAAATGTTAGTGGAAAATGTGAATAACAATTTAAAACAACTAAATATCCAATAACTCAATAGAAATTGATGTAAATACAAGTAAACAAAGATTATACCTTCGAAGACTGTTTTACCTCTATGCTTCCATTGTTCGCCTATCTCTTCTTGATCTTTGTGGTAATGGAGTTCTCAGAAGTGTGTACTTCCTTGCTGTTAAGATGACATGAGTAGAACGACTGTAGGTGGACAATGCAATGGAGATCACACTACAATGCAATACTAATGGAGATGGATTGATAGAGGCATGATTGGATGATGATTATGATAATGAGGTTGTGTAAATGCAAATGGAGATAACTTTGCCAAAGGCACGCTGGTAGGATTCCTGCAGAGTAAGATTACGAATGCTTGAGTGGATATGAAATGAGGGAATGAGGGTTCCTTTTATTGGCTCAAGAGAGGCCAAATCCAAGTGTCAATAGATCCATGACTAGAGGAATTACCTGTGAGGTGTACAATTGAGGAAGTTTGAGGGAATGTGTACAAATCAAAAGAGGACAAGTGTCCAAGCTCCTTTCATGAGTTATGAGAGTTAACAGAATAGATTGAGGAGTTAACTGAGATGATTAATCAGTTAACTGGGTTGATTGGGGAGTCAGCAAAATAGATTGACTAGTGAACTCAATTGACTAATTAGTTAACAGATTTGATTGATGAGTTAACTAATTTGACTGGAGGATAAATAGGACATGTGGGTGAGGGGATATTAGCTAATTAAATATTAAAATATTTAATTATATGTGCAACATGGTGAGGTGGAAAGGTGATGTGGATTTTTGAAATTAGGACTTTGGGATAGAGGAATTTAGGATTAATTAAATAATTTAGAATTATTTAATTAGATGAGACATTAGAAGAATTAGGGTATTTTAATTAAATAAATTAATTTTATTTAATTATTGGAGGGATGCGAATCATTTAAATAAATTAGGATATTTATTTAATTGATAGAGGAATGAGAACAAAATAAATATTAAAATATTTATTTAATTCAACTTAGCCATTTTTAGGTGTATACAATTTGTATGCAAGTTTGAATAGTTAGAAGTTTGTATGAAGGACAAACGGATGTTTTATCACAACTTCAACTCAACTAACCAGTTAACCATAACATACAACCTGCATCACATGAGACTTTTGCACTCAATCTTGCAACAATGAGACATATGAAAAGGATCAAAGGTTGAATCACAATTGAACATCAAATCATTGATTGCAAAATGAATTAGAAAGCATGAAAAAAACTCTGCTGCTTTATTGATCTGAAAGGTCTGCAAATGAACAAGAGAGGAAGAAATAATATTCTGAACCAAGAAAAAACTAAGTTTTTCTCCTACTGATAACTCCAAAAATCTCCCCAAGGAAAAAGCTGAGAAATCTCTCCAAAATAGCCATCTTGATACATTTTCGAGCTCCACTGCAAAAGCCTCCAAAAAGCAGCCAAAATTGGTCCAAATTGAGTGTAAAAGCTGACAAAACTCTCTCCAAAGTAGTCCCACCAAAAACACCTAAAAATCAGGCTTTACCTAATTGTAAACTGTAATAAAAGCTCCATCTTTTGCCTAGTTTTTTCAATTTCGCCCAAAAGAAAGCAAATAAAAAAAAGAAGATTCTAGCCTACATCCACTCTGCTTTAACTGCTTTTAATAACAATTATTTAAAAGCAATTTATAAAAACATTGCTTTACAATATTTGTAGTTTATTTCCCGATTTGGCTTGATTTGATTTTACAAAAACAATACAAGGCTCACATGATCAATTCTGCCAAGTATAAGTATATGGGCATTTGATTTTCTATAAAAAATCATAAAATAGTTTTGAAGGTGTGAGGCTAATTATTTTTCCTTCCTTATTTTGATCGTTTTGCATTTCAGTTGATGACATTATCAGACTTTTAGAGACTATGGTTTCATTATGCAGATTTGATTATATCTCTTGATTTTGATATGACATTGATTAGACATATGGTGTTTCGATTTGATCATATTTTGATGCTATGTTGAGACTAGACATGTGAGATATATTAGATGATGTTTTGTGATGTGATTTCTAGTTCTTTATGTGATGATGATTATGTGACATTAGATAGAAAATGCAATTTAATCTGGAATTATGTTACAGATGATTAATGTTGTATTCAATGGCATGAATTTAATTCCAGTTGCTTCGGCTATGATTATTCATGATATGATTGACACTTGATCAAGATGTGCAGGATTACATTCCCAGGCCATGGGAAATTAGAGGTAGAATTCACACATATGTTATTCCCTGTGAAACCAATCCATTCCCAAGAGGGATGAGGATCACGTTTGAATTGAGTGTTGATTAAGTGCTTGTTTATTTTTATCATTTGGCCTAGTACCCCTTGGTTTAATTTAATTATATCATGTGTTGTATAATTTTTATTGACTTATACCACTTGGTATTGTTTTTATTTTTGAGGCCATTTAAAGTAGATTTATGACTCCCTAGGTGAACCTTAGTGTCCCAAAATTTACCCTAGGTGGTTACCCATGGGTCTATGGTCAATTTTGACTAACTAAACCTTGGGATAACTCACTTTTGGTCACTCTAAATTGAGGTTTAGTCAAAGTGACGAATTTTGAATTAGATAAGGGTGGGAGATGAGTCATGTTTTGGGAAAGACTCATCTGCCTTCCCAAAGTTTGGGAATCCCTTCTCTAGGAAGACTTGGGAGGTCTCCAAGACTCCCAAGTGTGTGGGATCTTCCTCCAAGACTCTCACACACGTGTGAGAGCATCTTGGAAGGAGATGGCTCTCTTAGAGAATAAGAGGATGCCATATGGCATCCCTTATCCTCATGGAGGCTTGAAGGGGAATGCCACCTCACCACTTGTTCTCTCACACGTGTGAGAGCACAAGTGGATAAAGTGAGGAATGAGATGGAATTGGAGGATGACACTTGTCACCCTCACACTTCCTCTCCCTTGCAAGTGGCATAGGAGGAGGAAGGAGAAGGTGACAAGTGTCACCTTCTCATTCCTTAAAGCTAAATTCGAAGGCCTATATTACCTCCTCTTGTTGAGGAGTGTGGGGTTCTTGCATTTTGGGAGATTTCTTTTCTATTTTGAGAATTTTTTTGGGAAGTTAGAGAGATTTTGGAGATTGGAAGGTTTGGAGAAGCTTGGAGCTCATCACCAAATGTGCTTCCATTATAAGGCTTTTGAAGGTAAGCTTCATGACTATGTTCTTTACCCTTACATATTTTATTATGATGTGCTTGTAGATTTTGTTGTTTGTTGTTTCATTTTTTTTGTGGGATGGGAGTTTGGTGAGAGCACCTCCATTTGGAGGTAAGGTTCAACTTGTTTTGGGGTAGGGGAAAGTGAACCTCCTCGAGGTCACTCCCATATTTTGTGCTACTTATGGCCTTGAGGGCTTTTTACTTGGTGTTGAGATTATTTGGATGACAAGAATGCCATGGAGGTTTCTTTTGAGGTATTTGAACAGTTGTAGTTTTGAAGGTTTTGGCTTAAGGCTATGAGACTTGGTGTTTTGGTATTTTTAGTGTGGCCTTTGAGTAGAGGGGTCCATTCCCTACCCCCATCAAACTCATTCTCATGAGTTGTGTTATGTGTTTATCCTTGGGGTTAATTTTTGTGTTGTTGATGCTTTGATGCTTGTTGTGGTGTGCTTGCAACCATGTGAATCCCTACCTCCCTAGCTCGGGGGTGACCCACTTGCGGGTCTTCAGTAGGGAGGAGGGCATTTTGAAGTGGCTTGGTTTCCCCTTCTTTGTTGTGTATTTCTTACAGGTGTTTATTGAAGAAATGAAGCTTTGGAGAAGTCCATTTTTGTGTTGCTTAGTTATGTGTTGTTGGCTGTTTGAGCTATGGCCTTTGTGGCCCTATTGTAATTTTTGTCAAGTTGTTCTATCCATTGTGATGGCTGTTATAAGTGATTGAAATGTGGACATTCTTTATGATGTATTTAAAAAGCTGTTTGTTCTCTAAGTTGTGGAGCTGGTGTGTTTTGAGAAATACATGAGAAATTACCTATTTGCTATCATTTGTTCTTTGCAAAAAAAATATATGTTGTTTATGTTTTAGTGCATACTAGAAAATATGAAAGAAAAATTTAATGTATTATTTTCTGTTATATTGTATTAGCTACTGTTATGAAAAATGGGTTGTTAGAAATTTAAATGAAATTGTAATTTTCTACCTTATAGGTTGCATTCAAAAAAAAAAAAAAAAATTCTGTGTATTTGATTTGTTCAAAATAAATATTAGTGGACTATTTCTTTATGATACAGAATTGAAAATTTAATATTCTATGTTAATCAAAATTAGAGTTAATGAGAAAGTTAGTTTATGTGTATATATATAAATATACATACACACACACACACACACATATATATATACACACACACACACACATATAAATATACATATATATACATATATATACATATACACACACACACACATCTTCATTTTGTTTTTATCTAAGTTTGCTGTTTTCTTTTATATCACTGTGTGTATACAGAAATTAGATGAGAAAAACTAAAGCTTATATATTTTCTGTATATATTAAAATATATATACACACACATATATAAATATATATATATATATATATGTGCATATATATAAATATATACAATGATAAAAAAATGCATATATACTATGAGGTAATGAATAGACTACATATATCAATCTCTGTGTATATATATATATATTTTAAAACAGTCGATATACATTTCATATGTAACAAAATAAAATATAATATAAAAATATCAGAGGACGAATTGTGGCGGACTGTGTTTTTCATAGACCGCAGTTTTTTTTAAAGGAAACAAAATCAAGTGAGGTGGGGCTGTGGTGGGCGTTGGCGCCCACCACAGATCCCACCGCCACCGCCGTTGCCAAAGAGGGTGTGGGGAGGGGGTTGCAACCCCCACCCACACCCTCCCCACCACTAACATTTAATACAAACAATGCCGTCGCTGTCCCTCTTGATGCCTGCGCTCCGCCCCTGCCTGTTCATCCCTTCGAATCTGCAAATAATAAAACAATGCATGTATATATATCTCACTTGCTGATCAATATGAAACAAATGTGTATTGTATATGTATATATACACAACAATGTATATATACATATATAAATAGACATCAGTAAACAAAAATATATAAAAAAAAGAAAAATAATAATAATAATAAATAAAGATAATAGTAAGAGGGGTTTATGCACAAACCCTACGGGGTATACTCAGTGTGTATGTGCACTCCTTGACAGCCATGAAAGATTTCCTGCAAACAAAGGGGAAAACCAAAACAAAATAAAATAATGGAGAAGAAAACAATGAAGATAAATTAGGGCTTATTTTGCCATAAGGAAATAATAAACTAAGTTTAGGGCAACTCTTGTAGGAAATAATATTATAATGAAATTAGGGTAGGAGGAGAGTATGAGGAAGTTTTAATTTTGTTATTTAATTTATTTTCCTTCTTACCTCTTCATGTGCACAGAATTTTTTTAGTTTCCCCCCTCTTTTGTTTTTTGAGGACTTTTGGAATTTTTGAATTAGCTTGTAGAATACTTTATTGTTTTAAAGTTTTGTTATCTTGGGGTTGTGCTTCTTTTAAGTTATTTTGGAGATTTTATTTTAGTGGTGGAGGGATTAATTTTTGTTTATTATGGGAAGTGTGTTCCCTTTTGTTTTTTTTAATGTCTTATTAATTGAGGTTTTTATTTTATTCCCTAGCGTGTTTTAACTATTTTATTTGTTTAGCAATTTTACTACTAATTTTACAGGAAAGAGTAATTTTGATCCTTTCCCTTCTCTATTAATTCGAGTTAGTTAATAAATATAATGCCGAAATTATATTTATTAACAGACTCAATTTTGAAATTTAATTTGGTGTAACTTAGTTATTTTATTATTTTATTCCGAGTTTTAATATTTTATTGCAAGTCGATTTATTTGGCCTTGGTGAAGTATTTAAATTTTAGATTGTTCTTAAGTTTATTTATTAATTTTTTAAAATTTTGTGTAATTTCTTATTGGAGTTTTATTTTTAAAATTTTTAATTTGATTATTGAAAACGCGTTATGCTGTCGAAATTTTCCTAAATTTTAGGGTTTTAATTTTACGTCATTTTATTTAACTTTATTTTACCATTCCACTTTATCATGCGTCCATCATGCCATTATTTCTTAATCATTATTTTCAATTTCATTTTGTTCTGAGTTAGGGTTAGGTTTCGAATATGGCGAAATCACCTTCTCACCTAGGAAACTTAGGGTTCGGATTAAAATCATTCTAACCCTAAAAGAGGCACGCTTCGTGTCGCATACCCCCTAGACGGCTATTATCACATAGGGGACTGCGTAGGACAACACACTTCCCCAAATTATGTTGACATGTTTACGCCTTATGCGTATTGCCATCGAGCACGCAGATGCGTGCGAGGGGGTTCCTAGGGAAAGGTAGAAAAGTTTTTCACATTTCGTGTCATGACCACATGACAAATGTGGACATGACACGTGTGTTGTGCGTCGTGACCGCATGGGAAATGTGGGCATGACAGAAGGCATTATTGAATATTTTGAAAAAATAAAGGCCTAGGTCCTGTCCTCCATTAGGTTTGCAAAATATTCTAAGGCATATCACTTAAGGGTTCACTTACCTTTCAAATGTGGCAAAAGATCTCTAAGGCATGCATAGGCACTAAACATATGCAAAGATACATAATACCATGGGGGTATTAGTCAAAGCTTTTGATTTTTAA
This sequence comes from Cunninghamia lanceolata, assembly GCA_027924645.1. NCBI lineage: Eukaryota > Viridiplantae > Streptophyta > Pinopsida > Cupressales > Cupressaceae > Cunninghamia > Cunninghamia lanceolata. The sequence continues at coordinate 5,022,952 of BSBN01001183.1, read as the reverse complement.
CTCAATGTGATAAAAATATCACATTCGACTTAAGGCTTCATGTGAACCCTAACACAAAACATCAGTGCTCTAACTTTTCGGGCTCATTTGCATTTGACTTCTGATGGAAATGGCTCTACTTGTGGTAGCCATGGAAGGCTAGGGTTTGGAGAAAAACCCTCGATTTCTTACAATCTTCAAGCAAATTTTTCATAGAAAATGCGAGGTGAGACTCTCTCTGACAATCTGAACCAATTTCTATGTGTTAAACACAAATCTCTTGGCCTTAAGCCGCGGCCATAATAGTTTTTTAATGCATCTATTTTGTTTCTTTACTGCCATTTACCTTTCCTTTGTGTTTGAGGTCGCTATGGGACTGGGTCGAGCTCATTTTAGACCATATAAAGGCATAAAACCCTTGGCCCCATTGGCATATATCTCTTCAGAAAATAAGGTAAGATCTCATCTTTTGATCTCTGTATCATTTCTTTGATTTCTTCATTAAAATGAGGCTTGATACGAGCTCATGAAATTGAAAATAAATGCATTGTTTTCCTTTATGCTACAAAGACAATATGAAACCCTCTGTCTGAAACATTTTGAAATCACTGTATTTTTACGGGCTGCGGCCTATATTTGCACTTCTCATTCTCGGTTTGTCGAAAAAGACAAGACTTTATTGTATACAAAGTCGCCATGAATAAACCTAGGGTTTCATCATTTTGCTATGGAACTTTTGTATAATTCCTTTGTTGGGGCCGTGGCCATAATTGATATACTTCCTCTTTTCTGAGCGCCAACAAACCGTCATGGCTCGAACTTTCATTTCCCCTGTATATAGAGCTTCCTTGTGTAAACACTTGTGGGTTTCAGCAATCGTGAAGAAAATACACATTTTGGTACTACCTGTATTTTTCTTTCTTTATATGAAGAAACTCAACCCACTAGCTTAATTCAAGCCTGGACCATAACAAAAGATGCAAAACTTATGAAATGAAGCTTTCATTACTTTCTGGTTTGCAAAATAGTACTTGATGAGATGTGGTGACTGCCACCATGAAAAAAAGATTATGGCCTCATCTTCTTTGCTACTCTAAATGCACTTTGTAATGTTAACATACATGTCATTTCTTTTTGCACCTCTTGTGTATATATGTGATATTGAAAATCCTCTACAAAACTCTTCTCTTGCAATTCTATGAATTGATATATACATTTTGTATGCACTTTTATGCTTATATCAGTGTGTCTTCACTTGGTATACACTCCATTTGATTACTGTGATAGTTCATTCATTCATTCTGTATATACTTGGTATGACCACATTCAATCTGTGACATGGCTTATTCACTTGTTGTCCAATTTACTGTATTGTCTAAACACTATATCAAATGTATTCACATACATACCATATTCAATGATTATGACTCCTTTACTTTCTGTATAGCATGGACATTCTATGTATAACTTGCAACTTCATGTGCTACCTCTTGTAGATGAATATGTTCTATTTGAGCACTATGATTATGAATTATTATTTCATCCCCTCTTGAGATTCAGGGGTAGCATGCTGGGCTCAACCCGTGTGGGAGCCCACTTTGTACCACATGCTATGATGTCTTTAGAAATAGATCAGCAACATAATTTCTCCTATACCTGCACAGTAAACAAACATGTTAGATAAAACAGTGAAGCTCGATGCTCCTGTGATGTTTCATTCTTCAGGCTCTCTTATATATATCTGATGTTTGTTATCTGATTCAGTACATCATAGACAATGTATTATGTTTCTGTTGATAGGCACATAGGAGGACTCAGATTCGGAGCTCTAACCAATCTTTCTCAATCACTGCAGGTTCACCTTAAGATCGGGAGCAAGGATGGGAAAGCAACAACGGAAACCAACTCAAGACATTAAACAAGCAATGATGGCTATGTTTCTCCTTATTTGCTTCATTTCTCTTCTTCATTCTTCAGATGCATAGTACATTTTGATCTCTCTTTTCTTTCTAGTGAATATGAAAACAACATTCTTTGCAATCTTGTACAATTCTGTATATCTCTCTTGCAAAGTGTATGCAACATTATGAAATGAATAAGTCATTACAGAATTGAATGAAAGCAATATTCTTTTATCTCATGTAGTCTCTTCTATGCTGTAAAACACTGAATGGAAAACTGAATGCTTTCCTTCATGAAACACATTGCACTAAAACAACATAACTCTTTTCTCTTAAATTTCAATATATGCAAAGGTTTAAGAAAAGTAGAAATGTATTGAAATCTTTCACCTTAAAATGAACATAAGCTGTTTCAGCTATGCCAATTTGAGCTGTAGGTGAAAAATTGGTAACATTTCTAGCGATTTCTGCTGAATGCTTGCCTGCTAAGCATATAGACCAGTTGCCTTAATCATCCATTGGGCATGGAGTCAAATTTTGCCTCCCTCAAACTCAGAAAACCATGAAACTGAACTGCAAACTACTCTAAATAGTAGTAGAACCAAACTGAAAGCAAACTGAAAGGCCCTGGTAGCCAAAGAAAATGTTTAGCAGCACTTCTTGGAAAAATTAACTTAACCTAACCTATACTAACCTACTCTAACCAACCAAAGAAGTTGGTCAAACAAACCCATTCACTGGTTGGGTGAAATAGCTGCCTTTTCTACAGAATATATGATGTTTTACAGCTACATCAAAAAGAACAATGGACGAAAGGCCATGAAATAGCTACACCACATCTTGAAGAACATATACAAGCTCACTGACCTCTTCGGATGGAATATAAACACTACTACCCTGAGGTGGCAAAGTAACTTGAATCTATTCTTCTTCAACTGTACTTTCATGCTTGGGCTCAATCAGGATAGGAATCTTCTTGTTGGCCTCCATTTTAGCAATATATTTAATTGGACATCCTGTTGACAAGACAAAATTAGAACTGTTCTTGTTGGTTTCACTCTTGTCAACTGCCTTCTCAACCACAACTATTTCTTGCTTTGGCTGAATCATTTCTTCAACCTCGTGATCCTCCACAACCAAGTTGTCCTCATTTATTTGTTCATGGATCAGTATTCCAACAATGTAACTTTCATGCTCTGGATGATCACAACCTGTCAATTTTGTTAGCTCACATACATTTTCATCTTTACTAATAAACAAAGGAAGTTCTTCAAATGAATCAATCAAACCTTGAGTTTGGATACCTCCTTTTGCCTCTTCAAACTACTGTTCCACACTTTCTCCTTCAAAAGATGATTGTTTGACGTCCAAGCTTGAAACAAAAATCTCAAGGTCATCCCAAAACATGCCTTCTTCATTCTCATTTCCATTTTCTTGTGAAGAAAGACTATTTATTGCCTTGCTACAACCCTCTTGAGATACATCAAAACATCAAAGTTTTGAACCTCTTCTTGCGGTTCTAGAACTAGTATGGGTGTGATCTGAGATATGCTTTCTTCATCATTCACAAAAAATGGTAATTTATTAAATAGATCAGTCAAAACTTGAGAACTATCAGCCATTCCTTGATCTAGAATTTGTCATTCCTCAACTACAGATTCCTCTATCTCTTACAACAGTTGCTCCTGATTTTCTAGATCTTCTTTGTCACTGTGCCAGCTAGATACTTCGAAATAGTCATCAATACTCTGTTGTTCCAATGAACCATACCTCTCCGCACATGCCACATTCTTGTGTTCAACTGATAAAATGGTACAATCGGCAGCAACCTCTTGCTTTATATCCTATTGTACTGGTTGATCTTCTAAAAAATTTTCATCATCTTCCACAAAACAAGGAAGCTCATTAGTGAAAACATTGAAAGATTAATCAGGAGAAGTCTTTTCTTGTTCGATCCTCTATTGTTGCAAATGGTAAACTTCCAAAGCTGAACGCAGTGGATTTACCTTTCTAAGCTCCTTGATGAAGAGTAAGGTATTCTGATTAGAAGGTTCACCCTTGGATTCCTTAGGTGGGGAAACTTGGGGAACTTTTTGGATTTCTTGCGAGGAAAAATGTTGCTCAAGGGGCTGATCTGCAACAATACTAGGCTGAATATGATTGTTTTCCTCAACTTGCAAGGGATGAAGGCTTCTGAAACTTGGTATTTCAAGATTAAGATGTTGGCTTGAGGAATTAAGGACTTTATTCTGCCTAAAACTCGAAATCAGCCTAAAACTCAAAATCGCAACTTTAGGAATACTAAGAGGCTCATTCTGTCTAAAACTTGGAAACTTATACTTACGAACCTCCTCTTGACTAAGCTATTCTGGAACGACAAGAGCTTCTTAGGCTTCATGCCTTTGTGTTTGAGCAAGCAAAAGTCTCATCTTCTCCTCTTTTGCAAGCATCTCCCTCTCAAACTATAACCTTTGTGCCTCCAGCTCTTGCTCATGAAGATAGGCTTGATAAGCCATCTCTTCCTATTGCTGATTATACTCATGTTGCTTCTTAATCTCCTCTACCTGCTTTGTGAAGTCTAATAAAATGTCTCTAAGCTCCATAATTTCAAAATTTTGAGGATGACTGGAAGATTGGGCAAGGGTGGATGGGTGGTAAACATCTTGAGTAAGATGGTAGCTTGCTGTAATAGGATTATTTGGACTAAAACCAGCATTGTGGCTGCTTGGATATGGTCGATAAGAAGGTTGGTTGACAATATTTTCACAGTATGGGGGTGGGTATACATATTGACTATAAAAATTTGACATTTCTACTCATATGAAGAGCTAGAAATAAGAATAAAAACTTGATTTTTGAAACATACCAGCACTTGATCTATTAAAACCAGTAGATCTTGATCCGGAGTCGCCAGATGTGTTTGAAGAATTTGCCTCCAAAGGTTGAGATTGCTAGTGCACACACCAAGAACCATTAATGAAATGATGAGCTTTGAACTCTGAGAGTTCAAACTATCCCACCGGGTGTGCCAAAAACTATTATCAATAGGATTGCACCCTTCTGTTGGAACATGGAAACACTCTCAGGTTGTGGGTGACCTATAGCGAGAATGAATCTCCAGATAGGGCTAGCTCCCTTGGTAAATCACCTAATCTAAAAGAATTTCTGAGGAAAAAGGATAGAAGGTTGACTGAAAATGAAATCTAAACTATAACAGGTGATGCATCAGAACTATAATCTATTTCAATAATTTCACTCACAAACAACTTCATAAAAGTCTTTAATCCTCACAATTTCACTAAAATTAATGCAATACATAAGTGATTTGTATGCAAGTTTGAATCGTTAGAAGTTTGTATGAAGGACAAACAGATGTTTTATCACAACTTCAACTCAACTAACTAGTTATTTACGTAACATACAACATGCATCACATGAGACTTTCACACTCAATCTTACAACAATGAGGCATATGAAAAGGACTCAAAGGTTGAATCACAATTGAACATCAAATCATTGATTGCAAAATGAATTAGAAAGGATTAGAAGGAGAACTCTGTTGTTTTATTGATCTTAAAGGAGTAGAAACTGAATACAAAATGTTTACAAAGCTCTCTGCAAATGAACAAGAGAGGAAGAAACAATATTCTAAACGGAGAAAAAACTAAGTTTTTCTCCTACTTATAACTCCAAAAATCTCCCAAGGAAAAAGCTGAGAAATCTCTCCAAAATAGCCATCTTGAACCATTTTCAAGCTCCACTGCAAAAGCCTCCAAAAAAGCAGCCAAAACTGGTCCAAAATTGAGTGTAAAAGCTGACAAAACTCTCTCCAAAGTGGCCCCACCAAAAACACCTAAAAATCAGGCTTTACCTGATTGTAAACTACAATAAAAGCTCCATCTTATTCCTAGTTTTTTCAATTTCGCCCAGAAGAAAGCAAATAAGAAAAAGAAGATTCTAGCTATATCCACTCTGCTTTAACTACTTTTAATAACAATTATTTAAAAGCAATTTATAAAAACATTGCTTTACAATATTTGTAGTTTATTTCCTGATTTGGCTTGATTTGATTTTACAAAAATAATACAAGGCTCACATGATCAATTTTGCCAAGTATAACTATATGGGCATTTAATTTTCTATAAAAAATCATAAAATGGTTTTGAAGGCATTATTGAATATTTTGAAAAAATAAAAGGCCTAGGGCCTGTCCTCCATTGGGTTTGTAAAATATTCTAAGGCATATCACTTAAGGGTTTACTTACCTTTCAAATGTGGCAAAAGATCTCTAAGGCATGCCTAGGCACCAAACATATGCAAAGAGACATAATGCCATGGGGGTATTAGTCGAGGCTTTTGATTTTTAACTCAATGGGATAAAAATATCACATTCGACTTAAGGCTTCATGCGAACCCTAACACAAAACATCGGTGCCCTAACTTTTCAGGATCATTTGCATTTGACTTCTGATGGAAATGGATCTGCTTGTGGCCGCCATGGAAGGCTAGGGTTTGGAGAAAAACCCTCGATTTCTTACAATCTTCGAGCAATTTTTTTAAGATTTTTCATAGAAAATGCGAGGTGAGACTCTTTCTGACAATACTGAACCAATTAATATGTGTTAAAAATAATTCTCTTGGCCTTAAGCTACAGCCATAATAGTTTTCTAATGCATCTCTTTTGTTTCTTTACTGCCATTTACCTTTCCTCTGTGTTCGAGGCCGCTATGGGACTGGGTTGAGCTCATTTTAGACCATATAAAGGCACAAAACCCGTAGCCTCATTGACATATATCTCCTCAGAAAACAAGGTAAGATCTCATATTTTGATCTCTAAATCATTTCTTTGATTTCTTCATTAAAATGAGGCTTGATACGAGCTCATGAAACTAAAAATAAATGCATTATTTTCCTGTATGCTGCAAAGACAATATGAAACCCTCTATCTGAAACATTATGAAATCACTGTATTTTTACAGGCCGTGACCTATATTTGCATTTCTCATTCTGGGTTTGTCAAAAAAGACAAGACTTTACTGTATACAAAGTTGCCATGAATAAACCTAGGGTTTCATCATTTTGCTATAAAACTTCTGTATAATTCCTGTTGGTGCCTGAATTGACTGTCAGTTTTCGAGCAATTTTTCATGCAGGCACCTTCCCAAAAAATCCAAAAAAGCTCTAAGTTTAGGGGCCCCTCAGTGTTTTTCAGCATCTGCATCATAGTTCTTGAGGAGGTGGTCTTCATGTTTTCTCCATCGGCATGTGTTCATTTTTGTGTCTTCGACATTTTGGTTTGAACTTGAACCCTTTTTCTCTAAGTTCAATGGTTCAGCGGTTCGGGGTTCATTTTTCTTCTAACGGGTCGCATTATGCATTTGCCTTGCGCAAATATTGCATCGTTGAACCTCCCGCTTGAACCTTTTTGTTTTGGTTCAAGGTTCAATGGTTCGAAGCTTTGTTGCCTATGGAGTATTATTTTTGATGTTTGAACCATCGCGTTGAACCCTCATGTTGAACCCTTTTGGTTCGGGGTTCAACAGTTCAGCGCTTTACGTTTTTGGTCTTATCGGAGTGATCGGCCTCATCGGCGAAAGATTTCTTGAGTGCTCCGATTGTTTTGGTCTGGCCGATGGATGTCCATCGGCGTGTGTTTGGCTGTCGGTGAAGCAAATTTGTGGCCCACCGATGTAAGGAGTTTGGCCGATGGAGGAGCAGTGTGTGGCTGGCGAAGATGTCGTCGGCGTGACCTTTGAGATCGGCAGGAAGCTTTTTGGATGCTCCGATGGTGTGTGTTACACCGACGGAAGGGGAAGAGCCAGGGTCTATCGGCATGGGTTGTATTGTCGGGTGAACGGTGAAATGGTTGGCTGATAGACTAATCTCTGGCCGATGGGGAAGCGAAGGTAGCGGTCAGCGAGACCGTTGAGATCAGAAGGAGATTTGTGGGGTGAGCTGATGGCCTAGGTCTGGGTGATGGGCTTTGCGCTGAGAGGCATGTGTCGAGCGTGGCAAAAGCACTCGACACTTAGTATGTTAGTGGCCATGTTTTTAAACTATTGGAGGGTCTCCACACCATGCATGTGGGATTAATTTCCCTGCACATTTGAAACTTCAGAAAATGCATTTTGGCGGGAAAATTCTTTTTGAACGCAGCGACAGTTTTCACGTGGCTGCGGGTGGTTGAGCCATCAATGGCAACTGTAGCAGGGGTAAGAGAAATGGTACACATGATTAGGTGGCCCGATTTATGGATGAAGACTTCCAGATGGCGGCGCAGGGCTCGAGGCCTCCCTTGTCTGCTGCAGCAATAACTTCTGAGCGCCATTCTTCCTGTGTGATCTGTATCTGGCAGATTTTTGAAAGCCATGTAATTAATTGTTGTGAGGTACACTTTCTGGCCAATATAGGCAGACTGTGTTACCATTGTTTAGGTTGTTGAAAACTGGACATTTTAGCTCTGTAATAAGATACAACTGGTTTTGGTTGCTCTATGCAGCAAAACTTGCAAGTTTATGTATCTCCTGTTGTACATTTGTGCATGAATCCACTGATTTCATGGTCAATTTTATATGAATAATGCTATGTTTGCATGTGTTATGCTGATTCTGTCTCCAGTTTTGCATGTATCTTTCTTCTGAGTCCAGGCATTCAAGGAATGTCTGAGATTCTAGAACATAGAATTCCTGTGTTGAATGTTTAATCTTTTAACTTCTGCTCAAGGGGTAGATTAAACTATTTTCAGATTGAATATTGGGAAAGGTATACTGCAATAGGGATGCCATAAGTATAGATAGCTTAACACTCTGTATTGGGAGATATCTGTAAGGCAGATATCATGCATATCCCCCTGAAATCCAATTTTAGTTGTTCATGCTGATCATTCACAGGTGTATGTCTACTGACTCCAAGCCCTGGATAGGCACCAATCTAGCTCTGTGTTGAGGTTATATACCATGTCCAGCTTTGTATCCAAAAATCAAATCAAACCTTTTCATCTTTCCACCTGTTAGTTGTAGGAGTAGGATTAGGATCCCTGCATGCTCTCATACCCAACCAGACATCATGTCCAAGAATGTTGCCAACCTTGTGATTTGTTACACAAATCTTGGTCCATACATGAGAGTATTCTGCTTGTTGCTGTCAAGTTAAATCCTTCTGTCATTGAGCTAGTCAAGGTTATACTTTTATCAAATAGGGACACCCCCCTTGGTGCGGCAGAACCAGAAGTGAAGGGGAGGAGCTCACGCAACCTCCTGTATTCAGTTGGCTGAATCTGCCTGTGCATTAGAAGTGGCAAACCCTAATGCTGATTCAGAAGAAAAACCAACAATTCCTTTGTTGGAGCCGCAGCCATACTTGATATACTTCCTCTTTTCTATGCGCCAACAAATCCTCATGGCTCGAAGTTTCATTTCCCCTGTATATAGAGCTTCCTTGTGCAAACACTTGTGGTTCCAGCATTTGTGAGGAAAATACACATTTTGGTATTACTTGTATTTTTCTTTCTTTATATGAGGAAACTCGACCCACTAGCTTAATTCAAGCCTGGACCATAACAAAAGATGCAAAACTTATGAAATGAAGCTTTCATTACTCTCTAGTTTGCAAAATAGTACTTGATGAGATGTGGTGACTACCACCATGAAAAAAAGATTATGGCCTCATCTTCTCTGCTGCTCTAAATGCACTTTGTAATGTTAACATACATGTCATTTCTTTTTGTACCTCATGTGTATATATGTGATATTGAAAATCTTGTACAAAACTCTTCTCTTGCATTTCTATGAATTGATATATACATCATGTATGCATTTTTATGCTTATATTAGTGTGTCTTCACTTGGTATACACTCCATTTGATTACGGTGATAGTTTGTTTATTCATTTTGTATATACTTGGTATGACCACATTCAATCTGTGACATGGCTTATTCACTTGTTGTCCAGTTTACTGTATTGTCTAAACACTATATCAAATGTATTCACATACATACCATATTCAATGATTATGGCTCCTTTACTTTCTGTATATCATGGACATTTTGTGTATAACTTGCAACTTCATGTGCCACCTCCTGTAGCTGAATATGTTTTATTTGAGCACTATGAATATGAATTATTATTTCATCCCCTCTTGAGATTCAGGGGCAGCATGCTGGGCTCAACCCTTATGGGAGCCCACTTTGCACCACATGCTATGATGTCTTTAGAAATGGATCAACAACATAATTTCTCCTATACCTACACAGTAAACAAACATGTTAGATAAAACAGTGAAGCTCGATGCTCCTGTGATGTTTCATTCTTTAGGCTCTCTTGCATATATCTGATTCAGTACATCATAGACAATGTATTATGTTTCTATTATGCAGAGCTCTAACCAATCTTTCTCAATCCCTGCAAGTTCACTTGAAGATCAGGAGCAAGGATGGGAAAGAAACAACAGAAACCAACTCAAGACATTAAAAAGGCAATGATGGCTATATTTCTCCTTATTTGCTTCATTTCTCTTCATTCTTCAGATGCATAGTACATTCTTTATGATGTGCTGGTTCAGCTATTCCCACGGCTTGTGTGGGACATTTGATCTCTCTTTTCTTTCTAGTGAATATGAAAACAACATTCTTTGCAATCTTGTACAATTCTGTACATCTCTCTTGCAAAGTGTATGCAACATTGTGAAATGAATAAGTCATTACAAAATTGAATGAAAGCAATATTCTTTTATCTCATGTAGTCTCTTCTATGTTGTAAAACACTGAGTGGCAAACTAAATGCTTTCCTTCATGAAACACATTGCACTAAAACATTCGAACTCTTTTCTCTTAAGTTTCAATATATGCAAAGGTTTAAGCAAAGCAGAAATGTATTGAAATCTTTCACCTTAAAATGAACATAAGTTGTTTCAACTTTGCCAATTTGAGTTGTAGTTTAAAAATTGGTAATAGGTGTAAAGACTAATTCAGGTTTAGAAGTCTTTCTCTTCCTATAAGCTCTAGAAGAGAACATAGTATTTTTTTGATGAGAAGCCATGTATGTGAGACTTATTTCACACCAAAGCACTTGTTTGAGGAAATCAGGTTATTGAAAGGTCTCAAATACATACAAATTTCACAACAAACAAAGTAGGTAGTAGGAAAAAAGTACTACACAACAAGGCAAGATGAATGATTTGGAAGTTTGTTTGAAGAAAGTGTATACAACCTTAGTGTTGAAATACACAATGTGTAATTAAAAATATGCAAATTTTCAAGCAAGAGTGTGAAATGATGCAAAATTTTCAAATGAGCATTGAAAATATGCCTAAGATGAATGCAAAATATGATTTGAAAGATGTTTATGACATATGTAAGGAAACAATGCAAAACTATGCTTGTTTATGAACCTAAAATGCTTGATTGTTTTTCACTTTTTTCAATGTAAATGTGCTAATGATGCAAATGTAAATGCAAAAACTTACAATGCAGCAACACTACAGTCCAAAATTAGATTTGAAAGAGTGTTTAAATGAGTAGTAAAATCTGAAATAAGATTTTAGCTACAAACCCTAGCTTTTGGAATTACTAGGTTATGTGAAAAAATGCAAATTTCAAGTAAAACCCAAGCAAATGAGATATGCAAATGCAAGGTAAAAGATCATGAACTGATGAAATTCTATAATTTATCTCAGATCTAATGTAAATATTAGAAAATTAAATGTTTTCAATGATATGCAAGGAAAATAGTGCAAAATATGCCTTAATGCAAGCCTAGAATGCTTATTTTTTCCAATGTTTTCAAATGTATGCAAGATTTTTGAATGTAGGATGATGATTATGATATGGATGCATGCAATGACTAATTACAACACTCAACAAGATGCAATTTCAATAAAAACATGGGTTCACCAAAATGTTATATATGAAAAGTGGGAAAGATGGAAGATGATGTTAAAGGTGTCCAATCAAACCCTCCTTTCATAATAACAATCAAGGACAACAATCGAGCCAAGTCACCACAGATGGAGAGGACTCAGCTGCAGATTGATGTCACTTAGGAATGACATGGAAAGATAGATTAGATTGATAGATATGTCAAACCCTAGATCCAATAAGCTTCAAACCCTAATTGTAATAAAATTGGGTACAAACGAATAAAATTCTATAGATAATCACACAGGAAGGCACTAAATACAGATTAGAAACATACCAGGATTCGTATTTTTAGAGGCAGAAACTTCAGAGACAACGGGGTAGGCGGCCAAGTCAAATAGGATAATTTTTCTGTAGATCTGGAACAGTGAGGTATGTGAGACTCCAACCTGCTTTAGAGTTTCCAGGAATGCCAGTCGGGAGGACTATGGGGCGGGCACCCTAGTCTAGTAGGGTTGATTCTCTGCACTTTCTTCTCAGATCCCAAATATCTATCCTTTGCTCTTCTTCTCTGCAACTCCACTTCGCCAAATCCCGCACTTGTAACCTGTAATCACAAAGGGAGGGGTTTGGGGTTGTGATGTTTAGGAGCTTGCCTCAATCAAGCCTCAGAATGATATTCAAGTCTTCCAACACCATTGTTAGATAGAGTCTGTGTCCTTGGAGGACAGAGGCCAAATCAAATGATGAAATAGATTGATTGAAACACAAATAGATGTCACCTTAGAGGTGAAACCCTCACAGAGATGAAGATCTTTCACACCATGAGGAGATGGATTAATAAAGCCAAATCTACAACAAACAAACACAATAACAACACAATTCTGCTTTGCAACACAATGAATGCCTTGAAATCCCTTATCTTAATATCACAAGTTTGTATTATCCCTCTAGGTGTAAAATGAAGACATAAACTCACTTATATATGCATTCCTGCTAACTTTCATAATTCAAATTGCAAAGGTCGACAAAGGGAAACCTTTTTAAAGGTCCTATGTCAACATCCTAAAATTTAGGTCTCAACAAATCAGCCTAGACTAGGGCACATATGCCCAAGTCCCAAGGCATGATTTGAGTCTTTATTAAGCATTAAAGTGGACCCCTAGGCCACATTTGACATGGGTTTCGAGGGAAATTGCTTCGGGATGAGTTTTAAACATGCATAATGAGATTGAGGGGACCTAGGAGCTAAAATAGGAGGTAAAAAGTCATAGAGAAACTTTTTACGACATAACAAAATGTCCTCAGATAAAGCAAAGTAGTGGGAAAGGAAAATAAACAAGAATTAATATTGCACAAGCTAATAATGAAAGTGTGGCTTCATAGAAGTGTGGAGAAGACCCTGAGGATGGAGAATCCTTGATGTTGAGGAGGATTTTGTTGAATCTAGAGAAGGAGAAACCTGAACCAGTTCAAAGGAGGAACTTGTTTCGAACCAAATGCAAGTCGGGTCGTAAATGTTGCAAAGTGATAGTGGACAATGGCAGTACAGACAATATTGTGTCTGAAGAGATGGTAAAAAAATTGAGATTGAAGAGGTTAAAGCATCCCAGTCCTTACAAAGTTTCTTGGTTGCAAAAAGAACATCAATTGGTGGTAAGAGAATGATGTCTTATGAATTTTCAAATTGGTAGTTATAAGGATGAGATTTTGTGTGCTGTAATGCCAATGGATGCATGCCATATTTTGTTGGGTAGACCTTGCCAATTTGATAGACAGTTTGTACATGATGGAAGTATTAATACATATAGAATCAAGAAGAATGGATAATAATTTACCTTGAATCTACCGAAGGATAAAGAGGATGAAGTGGAGAGCAGTCCCAAAGTTTGTTTAGTTTCTGGAAAGAAGTTCTTGAAAGAGTTGAAGAAAGAGAGGGCATCTTTTGCATTTATTCTCAAGCCTGCAACAACTATGACAACAGAGAAACAAGAAGAATTGCTAGTAGAAATTTAATAAATTCTGGAAGATTATGCAGATATAATGATGAAAGAGTTGCCAAATGGACTGCCACCTATGAGAGACATTAGTCATTGTATGGATCTGATACCTAGTGCCAATTTGCCTAATAAAGCACCATATAGGATGATGTCTATGTAAAATGAGGAGATAAATAGGCAAGTACAAGAGTTGTTGGATAGGGGTTGATCAGGGAAAGTCCTAGTCCTTGTGCTATACCACAATATTGACACCAAAGAAAGATGGAGAGTGGCATATGTTTACAGATTCAAGAGCCATAAGCAAGATAACAATCAAGTATAGGTTTCCATTGCCGTGAATGGATGATATGATGGATTGTCTGAGTGGAGCCAAGTACTTCATGAAGATTGACTTGAAGAGTGGGTACCATCAAATCATGATAAGAGTAGGGGATGAGTGGAATACAACCTTCAAGACAAAAGATGCTTTGTACGAATGGTTAGTGATGTCGTTCGGATTGACGAACGCTCCCAGCACCTTCATGAGATTGATGAATAAAGTGTTGAAGCCTTTTCTTGGTAAGTTTGTCATTGTGTATCTTGATGATATTCTAATTTTTAGTAAGACCAAAGAAGAGCATTTGTTGCATGTTAAGGCAGTTTTGAAAAAACTAAAAGAGGAGAAATTGTTAGTAAATTTGAAGAAATGTAGTTTTATGCAGAAAGAATTAGTATATTTGGGGTTTGTAGTTTTCGGTAATGGGTTGAAGATGGATCCAGAAAAGGTCAAGATGATTGTGGATTGGCCTTCACCCCATAGTATGTTTGAAGCTAGAAGTTTTCATGACTTGGTGAGCTTCCATAGAAAGTTAATTCATAAATTTAGTGGAATTTGTGCACCTATTATGGAGACAATGAAAGGTAATAGGAAAGAATTTGTTTGGGCAACTGTAACCGAGAAAATTTTAAATTGTTGAAAACAAAAGTGATTGAACAACCAGTGTTAGCACTTCTAGATTTTGGAAAAGTATTTCAAGTTGATTGTGATGCAAGTGGGACAATGATTGGAGGAGTTTTAAGTCAAGAAGGAAGACCAATTGCATACTCCTGTGAGGTTGAATGAAGCAGAAAAAAAGTATTTTGTATATGATCAATAATTCTATGGAATTGTACAGACACTCAAGAAATGGAGACACTACTTTCTATCGAAGGAGTTTGTATTGTATACTGATCATCATGCTTTGCAGTTCATAAACAACCAGGGTAAGCTAATAAAGAAACACATGAAATGGGTTGAATTTTTGCAGAGTTGTTCTTTTGTTTTGAAACACATAAGTGGAAAGTCTAACTAGGTAGCCGATGCATTGAGTAGAAGATGTTTGTTGTTGAATGAGTTAAGAGTGAATGTAGTTGGTTTTGATTCCATGCAAGAGTTGTATGAGAGAGATCCACATTTTAAAGAAATGTGGGAAACTTGTGTGAATCCAGTTGAGAAAGATAGAGCGCCATGGCTAGAGTATTTTATTCAAGAAGGTTTGTTGTTCAAGGACAAAAGTGTGTATACCTCAAGGATCAATGAGGGACAATTTGATGCGAGAAAAGCATAGTGGTGGATTGAGTGCACACTTTGGTGTTGATAAAATGTTGGCACAATTGAATGAATGTTATTTTTGTCTTGGTATGACTACAAATGCGAAGAAGTTGGTACAAGGTTGTAGAGTTTGCCAACATGTGAAAGGAGTAAGGCAAAATACTGGTTTGTATCAACCATTGCCTATACTGGAGAGACCATGGAAACACATAAGTATGGACTTTGTTTTGGGATTGCCTCAAACACAAAGAGGTAATGATTCTATTTTTGTTGTGGTTGACAGATTTTTGAAAATGGTTCATTTTATCCCTTGTCAAAAGAGTAATGATGCTTCCCACATAGCCAGATTATTTTTTAAGGAGGTAGTTAGGTTGCATGGTTTGCTTAAGAGTATTGTTTCAAATTGTGATGTGAAATTTGTTGCTCATTTTTGGCGTACCTTGTGGAAGAAAATGGGTACAAAGTTGGGATTTAGTTCAACATACCATCCTCACACTGATGGTCAAACGGAAGTTGTAAATAGAAGCCTTGGTAACTTGTTGAGATGTTTGGTAGGTGATAATCCCAACCAATGGGACTTGATATTGGCTTAGGCAGAATTTGCTTATAATAATCAGTCAATAGGAGTGTAGGGGAAAGTCTTTTTCATATTGTCTATGGATATAACCCTAGGGGTGTTGATGAGTTGAGAGATAGTGCAAATTTACATAGGAAAAGTGTTGTGGCAAAAGATTTTGCTAAATACCTTCATGAGTTGCATAAGGAGGTGAAATTTTTTTTTGGAGAAAAGTGCCATGAAATATAAGGAGCATGTTGATATGCATTAGAGAGAGCAGGAGTTCTAAGTAGGTGATCTAGTTTTGGCACATTTGGGAAAAGAGAGATTCCCATAGGGAATGTATAATAAATTGAAGTGGAAAAAGATAGTGCCTTGTAAGGTGTTGAGAAAGTTTTCATCCAATGCCTATAAGATTGAACTTCCAACTAGGATAGATATATCTCCCATCTTTAATGTTGTTGATTTGTACAGATATTATGAAGGAAAAACAAATACACAAGGGAATTCAAGTTCAAATTGGTAGGATACACATGGATGGGTACATTAGTTGTATAAAAAGAAATTTAAAAAGGTGGGCAAAGTGATAGATTTCCAAGTGGCTAAAAGAACAAGGGGGAAAGAATACATGGAGTATCTTGTTTGTTGGAAGGATAGACCAGCAGATGAAGCCTCTTGGATGCAAGCTTCATAATTGGTTAAGTATGGGATACCCATTCCAAACTTACCTAAATGTTTATGAGTAACAGACTCATGGAACATTTCACTTACCCAACGTGTCTAATGTAGGAGCATCCAGGTTCACAAACAATCTTGTGTCACACAAAAAAATATTTCTAAGTTTTGTTTTCTTTTTTGTTGTTGTGTTGTAGTTGGTTTTTCAAATTTTGTTTTACGAGAAATTTCATTCATTTTGGGCTAATTGAAGGTCATCACCTTGTAGAGGAGCATAATGGGTTTTTGTGATTTCATTTTGGTGAAATTTGGAAGAAAATACCTAAGTTCACAAGTGTTTTGGTGAATCTTGCAGTTCGCAAACCAAGCTTTTCATTGAAATTGCAGGTTCGCTAACTTTCCTTTCTGTTGAAAATGATGTCTCAATTGTTTTTCAGAGACTTTACAAGTTCACAAACTATGGCCTATGCCAAAATGTTTTAAAAAGAAGTTAAAGGGAAAGTTTTGGCGAACTTTTAAGTTCACAAACCAAGGAAAATACCAAAAAGACATTGTGAAGTTAATTCAAAAGTTTGCATTTTCACTTTTCTACCAAAAACAACTTAAGTTTTAGTTCGAAGTTATCTAAAAGTGTTGAAGGCATAGTTTTGGTGAATACATAAGTTCGTGAACCTATAAGACTACCAAAAATAGTTCAAATTTCGTTTGGTTCACTGATAGGCGATGTCATTGAAGAAGAAGTTGAATTAGTTTGTGGGTTGGAAAGTTCACTAAAAGCCAATTCTACCGAAATGAATTTAGTTTTGGCGAACACTTGAGTTCGTTAACTGATCAAATAGCCAAAAAAGGAGTTCAAAATTTCTTGGGTTCTTCAAAATTTCTTGGGTTCTCCAAGCACCATTTTTGCCGAAAGAGAACATAAAGTCCAAGGTTCGTGGAAGGTACTTTTCGTCAAAAAGGTATTTTGTTAAGTGTTTCAGTGGACATCAAGGTTCAAAAATTGTTCTCGTCACTAAAAAGAGAAATCGAAGTTGCGTATTAAGTGGTGTTTCGGTGCCCCCACTAGTTCGCAAACTAGTACAACTGATGCAGTCAAGGCAGGAGGGTCTGATGAGGGACTATCCAACCTTGCAGCCTTAATCAATTAACACCATGATCATAATGGATATGCAATGGAATCTAACAACTAATCAATAGAAAGATAAATTCATGAACACATAACACAAGATTTATCCTGGGAAAACCCTAACAGGGAAAAACCCAGCCTTCAAAGCTTATTCCTCATTTATTATAACTTCAAATCGAATTAAACATGCCTCAAGGGCTTTACAGATGCTAGGCTACAACCCAGGGATTACAAAAGATTCATACAACAATATTCTTTCATGATTTCTTTCTTCTACAACTCAATTCTTTGCTCTGTGATTCATTCTATTCTTGCTGCTCTGCTTTCTACTCTGTTCTATGACTCAATTAGATCAAAACAACTTAAGATCTTGCTTCACATCTTCGTGCTATTGATCACTGCCTAGAAAGAACTCTTTATCTCTTATTTATATCCTCCATAATCCTTCAAATCATTATCAAGTCGACCTGATTGCAACAGCTAGTTATGAAACGTGTACACAAAATAGGTCGGGCCTAAACATAAGGTACTGCTCCGCAAATACATAGAACTTCTTGCAGATCTTACAGAAGGTTAGCCAGGTCCTAAACTTCATCAAACAATGTTCCTTTAAGCTCCACCAGTCACAGATTTGCTCTGCAAGCTGATTAGACTTTACTGAACACTGTTGGCTCTACTTTGTAAAAAAAATAGTCAATCTTCCGATAGCAATATCTCTCCGAAATCAAGGCCAAATGATCTGAATTCTTGATATGTTGTAATTGACTACATCTAGATGTTAATTCCAGCTCCGCAACCTTTAATATTCAAATGCGGTAAAATGCGGTATCTCCCAATTCACTGTCTCAATACTCTGTTTTCACTGTCAACTGTCTTGAATTCTTCCGAATGCTCCTGCATCAATAGACACCGAAATGAAGTTCGTGGGAAATCATCTTTGCCGAAAACTTTTCAAAAGGATTTGTAATAAGTCTAAATTGTTGATGGATAAGTGATCGATACTTCACAGAGACGGGTTTCTACCGAAAGGCGTTTGTTTTCACAGTCAGATGTTCTATAATATCATGACACTCTAAAAATGCCTTGGCAATTGAATTGAAAAGTTGACAGGTCTCATTGAGACATCTAAACTATTTAGTTTCTATAATTGAAATGTACAACCATTCAACTTCCACCTAGGAAAGTATAAGAGGGAATCACTATTCTTGTTTGGGGGGTTTAGATATGTTGGTTCATTTATCTAGAGAAGACACAATGGTGTTGTAGAAACTATAATGTTTGAATTTCTATGTTGATGAAGATTGTAACTTTGTACTCCTGAATTTGTTGTTGCAAACATAAATAAAACTAATTGTTGAGTGGTGATTGTGGATATTGTGTCCACCAAATGTGTTATTGAATAAATTGAATTTTGTTGCTCACCCTGATTGTCTAATAAGGCACTTAGGGTTTGTTCTGCACCATTCTTGAAGCTCAAACATTGTTTGTTAAGTAATCCAAGTGTGAGTTCGGGATGATAGCGATTCTATATCTTGGACATGTCATAAGTGCCTGGGAAGGAGTTCAAGTTGATTGAGAAAAGATGCGTGCTATCTTGGATTGGCCTCCTCCTAAGACCTTGCCTTAGCTAAAAGGTTTATTTGGCCTCTGCAACTACTATAGAAGGTTTATCAAGGGGTTTTCATAGTTAGTTACGCCATTGACTAATTTGACTAAGAAAGGAGCATTCTCATGGAATGGTTCATTGCAACAAACTTTTTCTAAGTTAAAGGAAGAAATGAGTTCATGTCCTATTTTAGCCATTCTTGACTTGTCTCTCCCTTTTGTGCTAGAATGTGATGCTTTGGAAGAAGGGATTAGAGCAGTTTTGATGTAGAATAAGCATTTGATTGCTTTTGAAAGCCACAAACTCAATGATTCTGAAAAGGGGTTCTCTATCTATGACAAAGAGATGTTGGATATCATGCACACATTGGCCAAATTCAGGCAGTATCTGGTGGGTGGTAGATTTGTGGTTAAAACAAACCACAAGTTAAAGTATTTTCTTAACCAAAAGGATCTCAATAAAAGACAACAAAATTGGGTAAGCTTCAAGCTTATGACTTTAACATTGAATATGTTAAGGGGAAGACAAACATAGTTGTTGATGCTTTGTCAAGAAACATACACTATGTTCTATGGCTGAAGTTTTAGCTAATTGGAAAGCCCACATATTAGTAGAATACTATAAGAATGCTTTTGCTGCTAATATTATGGAAGACAAGTTGCAAGATGACAAATATCAAGTAGAAAATGATCTCATACTCTACAAGAATAGAGTATACCTTGTTCCTAAATCAAAGTTGAGAGATGAGATTTTGAGAATAGTTTATGATACCCCTTGGCTGGTCATCTGGAGTATTACAAAACTAACAAGTAGATTAGAGAGAGGTTTACTTGGAAATGACTCAAAAATGATGTCCTTAAGCATGTTAGAGTATACCAAGCTTGCCAATAGAATAAGCTAGAGCTAACTTTTCCAATAGGCTTCTTGCAATCCTTACCAATACTAAAGCAAAAATGAGAGCATCTTTATGGATTTCATCACTAGACTTCCATGAGTTTAGGGTAAGAAGTGCATATTTTATGTAGTTAATAGACTTATAGAGTATGCACATTTCTTTGCAATTTCTTCAAAGTTCAAGGCCCCACAAGTTGCTAATTTGTATTTTAAAGAGGTGTTTAGACACCATAGGTTGCCAAAGAACATTGTGAACAATAGGGACAACAAGTTCTTTAGTCTATTTTGGTAGGAGCTTTTTCGGTTGACTAGTACGAAATTGACTCCTAGCACAAGTTATCACCCACAAACATATGGGGAAACATAAATTGTCAACAAGTGGGTTGAAGGTTATCTGAGAAATTATGTGGCAGGACAACAAAAAGTGTAAATCAAATGGCTCTATCTGGGAGAGCATTGGTACAATACCACATACCATATGTCCATTGATATGACTTCTTTCAAGGCACTGCATGGTTATGATGTTTTATCTTTTATAGATTTGATTATTACTAATAGTAGAGTGCTAAGAGCAAAGGAATTGGTTCAGCAAAGTCAAGAGATTTTGAAGGCACTCAAAGAAAATCTATAACAAGCTCAAAATCAACAACAAATTTATGCATAGATTGGAGAGGAAATTTGAAGCGAGATATGGTTTATTTGAGATTACAGCCCTATAGGCAATCTTCCCTAAAGAGCTGAAAACCTCAAACCATGTTTCTATGGCCCATATTGTTGCACATATGTTACCTAAGGTTGTCACTGATGTGGTTGTGTGGTTGTCATTGATGTCAAGACTAATGATTGTTGCACATATGCCACCTATGGTTGTCATTGATGTGGTTGTCATTGATGTCAATGCTATGCTTGGATGCTTATGATGATGATATACCATTTTGATGGTGTGCTAGCAGTGATTGCTGATGTTCATGGTTGGTTGTTGATGTTCATGGTTGGATGTCATGCCTTAATTAATGTCAAGTAAAGTTGTATTGAGCATGTTTGTGGTCAGCAAAGATGATTTCATGATGATATATTAAGATGGGAATTATAAGAATTAAGATGAATGATGATACATTAAGATGGGAATTAGAAGTAATGCTGATGTTGAGAAGATGTCGCTGATGTCCTGCAGCATGTTGTATGCTCTTTTATGATGATCCTAAGGAAGTATGTGTTGATATAAGAAGGTTCTAGTCTCCGGAAGTTGGTAAAGGTTTTTGCTACAGGAAGTTGCTTTGAAGACTAGTTGGTAAAATGCTCTGCATTCCTCCGCATTTGAAGATATGGTCATGTGGTTTAGAAGTTAAGTTCAGTATGTTGTAAAGGTGCTAAATCCAAAGTTTCATATCATTTACTCCTCCGCAATGAAAGTTATAAGTGACAAAGTTCCGGTCTATGTTCAGGTAGAATGAGGTAATGATGAAGGATGGTTAGAATGCTCCTCATTCCTCTGTAGTGATAGATATGGCAGTGCGGTTTTGAGGATATGTTCAGAGTAGTGCATGAGTGAATCCATATGAGTTTCAAGTGATTTGGAGGTGGAGCAAGTTCAATTTTCAAATCGCAGTGTACTACAGATGGTTCTGGATGCCTAATTGTTCTCAAGACACATGATTGAGTACTTGCACCAGTTGGAGATTGTACAGATTAGTTATATGAGTTCATGTGGACATTCTACATGTCTCTATGCTTCTTAGGTTTAATGCACATGCAAATGTTTCAAGTTTCTAGTACTGTGCACAAAATTTTCAAGTCATTATGGGAAGAGTTATTGTTGTTGAAGCCAACTGAGGTATGTTGGTCATGTGCGCCACAATTTTCTTATTGTGTGGAGTTCAAGGAGCGTTTGGAGATGGTGTATAGGTCCTTTTGACTCATCTGGGAGAAGTGTAAGCAATGTTCAATCCTTCATGAGTACCACCAAGATTGTAATGACTGATGTGCTACAAGCTTCATGTGTTCTTGCTTAAGGGCAACCTATTTTAAATGAGCGTGACGTGCGGATGTTATTCTTTGAAGGATGATGCTGTGAAGGATGTTTAGGACCAGGTTAAGCATGTGTTGGGGTTCGCAAGGCATGTTTCTCTTCCTAGAGTGGTGTGTAGTTCATGTTAGGGCTTGCCCTATACACGTTTCATGTTGTGTGATCTCTGGCCAACTTGTAAATTGTAATATTCTTGTTGTATTGGCCGACTTGTAATGTAATCAATGTAATATGATGTATATATTGTAAACCTAGTTGATCTAGGTGAGGTATGATTGTGAATATGAGTATGTGGAGAGCAGAATATGAATATGATATGCATTATGATGTGCGATTGAAGGATAAAGAGCATAAGTGTTAGAGCCCGTCTTGATTCATCTTGAAGACATTTTTTAGATAGGAGGAAAGTGAAGAGTGTGCCTAACTGATTCAATTATCAAAAAAGAGTGAAGAGGCAGAAATGCAATCATCAAAAGGAGTGAGCTTCATTGTCAGTTTTAGATAGTAGGACTGTCATGCTGTAATAATTTCTGAGTTCATTCTCAGTTCAATAGTTGCTTCCTTGGGTTGTAGCCCTAAGGCAAAGTCAGTAGGGAGTTGTAGCTTCCTTGGGAGTGACCCTAAAACAAAGTCTTCAGGGAGTAGTAGCTTCTTTGGGTTGTAGCCCTAAAACAAAGTTAGCAGGGAGTAGTAGTTTCCTTGGGTTGTAGCCCTAAAACAAAGTTGTAATTTTTGAGCTTCATATATTGTGAGTTAATCCTCACCGTAGTTTTTCCCCTCCTTGGGGTTTTCCACATATATCTAGTGTTGGGTTGATGTGCACTGTGTTGATTTTTCATGTTTATGTTAATGTTGTAATATTTAAGTTTTAATCTGCTCTAGAGGATTTGAAGTTTGTTTGGATATTGATTCAACCCCCCTCTTAGTATCTGGGTGTGTTCAACAATAAGGCTTTGAGAAGGATCAATGAACTAGCTTATGAGTTGGAATTATGAGAGTAAAGTAAGATTCACAATATGTTTCATGTTTCATGCCTCAAGAAGGCACTTGGGCAACATATTACATTTTATATTGAGTTGTCTCCACTTGATAATGAAGACAAATTTGTCTTGGCTCTCAAATCTATCTTAGACGTGCATGAAAAGAAGTTGAGAAACATGAGTATATTGAAATGCGCCAGACAACTGAGGGGGGGGTGAATCAGTTGTCCCAAAAACTCAACCACTTCTGCACTTAAACATTAATCACTGGTCCACAATTATTATGATTAAACAATGAATGCATGAAATCAGAAACTTAAACACAGATGCAACATTAAACACAAGAGACACCAAATTTTTATGTGGAAAACCCCAAAAAACCACAGAGAGGATTAGCTCTCAAAATATATTGCAATCTTTGAAAAATGATATTCAGGCTTGGTCACTCCACGAGCCTAGAACATGCTGGCTCACTGCCATGAAGTACAGCTAGGTCTAGCAGGCTCACTGCCTCAACCCGAAACCTAGAGAGATTACAATGAGGGTTGTTAAACCCTACTGGTGGCTCACTGCCAAGATCAACATCTTCTTCATGTTTGAGATTAATACATTGAAGTACAATAGTTCCTCTGCTCTGCTCTGTCTTTCCACCTCTTTCCCCATCTTCTCATCTTCACACAAGGACATCTTTTCCATGACTCAATTACAAGTATTTATACACTTCATCAACCTTGGAATGATCATCAAGGTCAGCATTACAATCATCAACCATTGGAACAATCTCCAAGGTCGGCATTACAAACATTTACAAAATAGGTCTTGACCTAATTCAAAATTACGCAAAAGAAATGTAGTATAGATGTGTGTGGATCATGCCATGCCTTAGTTGGGACTCAAACACGATCTTCCATGCCATGATACACTTCTATAATCTTCGAGAGATCTCCTTAATCACTGGAGTTAACCAAGTCATCTAAGATTGGTTACACGCTATGTTATCTGGGAGTAATCTTCAAACATGATCTCAATTCCTTAACGCGGACCAATGTAAAGGTAGGAACATGATCAGGAGGTATCCACAAGCACGTTGAAATCACCAGGAGCAACCACACAAACTCAAACCACTTTATCCATGAGATTCTTCACACCAGAGCACATGAACTTCACTATCTTCAACTGTCATAAAAGAAAGATAGCTTGTGGACCACCAAAACATGAACCATTGCAATTGTAGGCACTTATCGTCATCCCATACTTCCCTCTAGAACTGTAGAGCAAAACACTTTAATGTAGAGGAATGCAGAACAAAATACTTTCTCTCAGGCATCAATGAATAATCAAAAAGAGCAGGTTTTACTTTGGTGAATGTAACTCAAATCTTCATACTGGAGGCTCAAACTCAGGATTTAGCATCTTCAGACATGCCTCTAAATAACTTCCAATCCTCAGACCAAGATCTTCAGTCAGTAAGAAATGCGGAGCAATCTTCTAGACTTTTCTTCAGTATGCAACTCATTGTCTTCATTGTGATTCACTGTTTACTTTCTAATTCTTCCGGAGGGGCTAATTTTCTCAATATCCTCAACATATAAAGCTTCTAAACAAATAACAAAATAGGATATAGTTGACACCAATGACAACAAAAATATGTTGACATCAATGACAACACCGATTAGGCACATACTTGCAACAATCTCCCTCTTTATCATTGATGGCAACATATGATGTGAAAAACTACAACAACCATCAAGACAAGATTCTCCCCCTATCTCTTTACACATCTGCACTCTTTCTCTTTGAGTTTTTCACATGATTTCTCTCCCCCTTTGACATCAATGGCAAAGGGCACATACTTGCATTCTGCTGCTCTAATCCAATCTCTCTTCTGAACTCTTCAGACTACTCCCCCTAAGAAGTAGACCTAAAAACATCAATCTAGATCTGGAGAAGGGACTCTAAGCACCACCGGACTGATGCACTCTTGTGCATTTTAGTTTATAGAATGAGGGGTGATGACCCCTAACTTTAGGCAAGGAACTGCTCTTTCATTAGTAATTTGCCCTTTGCCTTCTTCTTCTGAAGCTTTTCCCTCCTTTTTTTTGTGCTGTTGCTCTTCCTCTTCTTTTAATCTTGCCAACCTTTCCTACCTTTCCTTTTTGACTGGAACCTTTCCTTTAACCTCCTTGGGTTTTTCTTCTTGGGTTTTTGCTTCTTAGATGCAGCTGAATTGTAGGTCCTCCTTGCTTTTGACCCTCGTCAATCATGAACACATCATTATTTGCATCAGCATTGGCATTGCCTTCTACTGTCTTCTTTTTGCCTTTCTTCCCCTTCTTTTTCCCCATAAATTGAATTACATCATCCACTTTGTTGTCCTCATGTTTTTCCCCCGATGTAGAATTGTCCACTGATTTACCTCCTTCCCCATCTTCTGCATTTTTCTTACCTCTGGCCTTCTTCTTTCCAAAGAAAATAATGGCATCATAATCGTCATTATCATCATCCTTCTTCACATCAACAAAGGATGACTCCCTGTCCTTATCTAGTTTCTTCTGACTACCCTTCTTCATAGATACAGTCGATTGAAATTTCTCTGCAATGTTTCGCATTAGCTTATCCTCTTTCGGCTTCTCTTTCACAAGATTTGTCTTGTCGGATTCAACCATATATCTTCATGCTGGATTCCAGCACCAACTTTCTAGCTAGGGGATTTAGATTTTTGACACTGCTCCCCTTGAGCTAGAGCTCTCAATTTACTTCCCGGAGAAAGTATCTACACCAGAGACTAGTGCAGATCCATCCTTGATCTTAGTAACATCCTTCTTGATCCAGATTTGATTCATCTTTTTCTTGGTTTCTACCAGATCAATCTTCTTTTTACCTTTGTCTATTCTCTGCTCTGTTTTCCTTTTCACTGTGGGATAGTCTCTCTCTGCATTTTTGCTTCTGCAAAATCTGGTAGAGTGTCCGAGCTTGTCGCAATTTAGACAAACAATATCTCTCTGACCTTGATTTCTCCTGTTATTTGAATTTGGCCTTGATCTGCACTGATTAGCCATATGCCCATATCTATTGCATGTAAAACACTTTCCATTGAATAATTTAGCATTCCTTGGATTGATTTGATTGTTTCTTGACACACTTCTGCACTCATTTGCTTTATCAACAATTTTCTTGCAATTGAAACATTGACCAGAGAAAGATGGAACATTTTGATTTATTTTGCTTCTACACTGAGTAGCCCTATGACCATACTTATTGCATTTAAAACAGTAACCATTGAAAGATGGGTACCTTTGAGCATTTGGTTGCCTGACCGGAGATCTTTTAGGTCCTCTTCTTTGGTTCCTCACCAAATGGTTTATGCCTTTTCCTTCTCTAGATCTGACTTGTTCTGAATTTGAGCTTTCTCCCTTTTCAAATCCCAAGCCTTGCTTATCATCTGGATACTTTTGACTGGCTAGCAACTCATCAAGTTTTGTAGAGCTTATTTTGAATTTTTCTCTGTAGATGTTGGCTGCCTCTAGATCAGACTTCAAAAGTACAATTTCTTCTGCCAATTTCTCACATTCTTTTGACTTTTCTTTCACAACTTGGCTTAGATGATCCTCTATTCTTGTTTTTATCTTCATTTTCCATACTCAATTCTTCTTTTTTCCTTTAAGACTTTGTTGGAGTTCCTTGATTTCCTTATTTAGCTCTTGGATGCAACTATTTACTTCTACCATATTTTCTTTTGAGTCCAAGTTTTCTTCCTCAGACTTCTTAATGTCTTCTGGAGCAATTTGGTGCCCTTTTCTGTCAATAATAGTTGCTTTAGATTCAACACTGGCAATCAAGCATACATCACATTTTGTTTTATCACTGATGGTCTGGGAACCTTCTTGTGCTTCATTCTGCAGTTCCTTATTGATTAAATCAGATTACTTTTGAGTGTTCTCATTAACTTTGACATTTGTACTTTCAACAATTTTTCCCAATCTATTGTTGTAGTAGTGGTAGGCTTTGTTCCAAGATGAATAACCGAGAAAGATGCCCTCCTCAAACTTATCATCATCCTTTTCCATTTTGATAAGGCATTTGCTTCCAAAGATTTTGAAGTATTTCACTGTGGGTATTGTTCCATACCATAATTTAAAAGGAGTGTTTTCATTTTTAGCTTTTACCTGAACTCTGTTTAGTGTGTAGATAGTAGTTTGAATTGCCTCCTTCCAAAATTCTTCTGACAGATTTGCCTCTTCCATCATTAATTTTGCAGTTTCCTAAATAGTCCTGCTTGCTTCTTCCATTATCTTCTTCTTCGTAGAGAGTTGTTTCTCTATCCCATGGGTTTCACAAAACATATTGAAATTGTTGGAGGCAAACTCTACTTCTTTACCAATCCTCAAACACTTGATTTTCATGCTTAGCTCATTTTCAACTATTTCTTTAAATGCTTTGAATGCATCTAGAGTTTCTGATTTATCTTTGATAAAGCTAACCCAAGTTATTCTAGAATAATCATCAATGAAAAACATAAAGTACTTGTCATCATGAAGGCTTCATATTCTTGTAGGACCACAAAGGATTGCATGGACCAATTCTAGTTGTTTAGTGGAAGAATTTTGTAGTACTCTTCTTGACAGCCTTTTATCTTGACATTTTCTGCAAATGATGTTATCTAAGCAATCAACTTCTGGCAAATCTTTTACAATTTGAACTGAGCCTATCTTTACTAAATCATCAAGATTTGCATGACATAGTCTTCTATGCCAAACCCAGCTTTCATTGGTCTAAGCTATGAGCCCAAGAATGTCACTTTTTCTAAGATGATAAAGATTCTCTTCTGTCCTTTTTCCAATGGCCATTGTAGCTCTAGAATTCTCTTTGATTTCAAAAGTATCATTCTCAAATACAAGACTGAATCCCTTTTTGCATAACTGTCCAACACTTAAGAGACTTTGCTTTAGATTTTTAACATAAAAAACATCATCAGTAATTTGTCTATTGCCAAGATTGATTGATCCTTTTCCACATATTTCAGCAGTGCAGTCATCTCCAAACCTAACTAGCCCTCCTTCATATCTTTCCAGACTTACAAACTTACTTTTGTCACTAGTCATGTGATTTGAACAACTACTATCAATCACCCAACAGTTCTCACCTTGAAACATAGCTTCATTGTTGGTGCATACCTCTGAATGAAAACACCTTAGATTGTTGACAGTCTTATCTTCATAAAATGCTTCCTTAGACAAACCAGCTTTATTATCTCTTGATGAGCATTCAGGTGCATTAGTAAGTAGCTGTTTTTCTTAAGGCTCCATTTAGGATATTTCTCGAGTTGTTAGACTCTTTCCGAAGGAACGTGGCTCTGATACCAATTATTGAAATGCGCCAGACAATTGAGATGAGGGGTGAATCAGTTGTCCCAAAAATTCAACCACTTCTACACTTAAACATTAATCACTTGTCCACAGTTATTATGATTAAACAATGAATGCATGAAATTAGAAACTTAAACACAGATGCAACATTAAACACAAGACACTAGATTTTTAAGTGGAAAACCCCAAGGTGGGGAAAAACCACGGAGAGGATTAGCTCTCAAAATATATTACAATATTTGAAAAATGATGTTCAGGCTTGGTCACTCCACGGGCCTAGAACATGTTGGCTCACTGCCATAAAGTACAACTAGGTCTAGTAGGCTCATTGCCTCAACCCTTAACCTAGAAAGATTACAATGAGGGCTGTTAAACCCTACTAGCGGCTCACTGCCAAGATCAACATCTTCTTCATGTCTGAGATTAATACATTGAAGTACAATAGTTCCTCTACTCTGCGTTTCCACGTCTTTCCCTATCTTCTCATCTTTGCATAAGGACATCTTTTCTACGACTCAATTACAAGTATTTATGCACTTCATCAACCTTGGAATGATCATCAAGGTCGGCATTACAATCATCAACCATTGGAACAATCTCCAAGGTCGGCATTACAAACATTTACAAAATAGGTCTTGACCTAATTCAAAATTATGCAAAGGAAATATAGTATAAATGTGTGCGGATCATGCCACACCTTAGCTGGGACTCAAACATGATCTTCCATGCCACGATATGCTTCTATAATCTTCAAGAGATCTATGCAATCATTGGAGTTAACCAAGTTGGCTAAGACTAGTTACACACTACGTTATCTGGGAGTAATCTTCAAACACGATCTCAATTCCTTAATGCGGACCAATGTAAAGGTAGGAACATGATCAGGTGGTATCCACAAGCACGTTGAAATCACTAGGAGCAACCACACAAACTCAAATCACTTTATCCATGAGATTCTTCACACCGTAGCACATGAACTTCACTATCTTCAATTATCATAAAAGAAAGATAGCTTGCGGACCACCAAAACATGAACCATTGCAATTGTAGGCACTTATCATCATCCTAGACTTCCCTCTAGAACCGCAGATCAAAACACTTTAATGCGGAGGAATGAGGAGCAAAATACTTTCTCTCAAGCATCAGTGAATAATCAGAAAGAGCAGGTTTTACTCTGGTGAATGTAACTCACTCAAATCTTCATACCGGAGGGTCAAACTCAGGATTTAGCATCTTCAGACATGCCTCTAAATAACTTCCAATCCACAGACCAAGATCTTCAATCAACAATAAATGCAGAGCAATCTTCTGGACTGTTCTTCAGTATGCAACTCACTGTCTTCAATGTGATTCACTGTTTACTTTCTGATTCTTCCGGAGGGGCTAATTTTCTCAATATCCTCAACATATAAAGCTTCTAAACAAATAACAAAATAGGATATAGTTGACACCAATGACAACAAAGATATGTTGACATCAATGGCAACACTGATTAGGCACATACTTGCAACATAGTATATCTAAATATTTGATCCGTTAGAGGGATCTTCCACTTGAGGATGCTCCTTGAGAATGAGAGTCAATTCGTGAGCATCTGAATCTACAATTGTTTAAGGACAAACAATTTTAGGAAGGGAGGACTGTCATGTTCCCTTCTCAAGCATAAGTCTAGCAAAAACCTTTATCCTATTCTTTAATTTTTCCTATAGGCTAATGGAGTGGGAAATTTTTTTTTAATAATTTAACTTAAGTTGTTCAAAAAACAACTTTATGTTATATTTAAAAAGACAACTTTTGTTGTTATTATTGAAAATGTTGCTTTTAAAAAGTGAGACTAAAAAGTGTCTTTAGGAATGAGGTCTAAAAGGTGGTGAAACTTTTTAGACACTTAAGTTGGAGGGAAAAAGGAAAAGAATTAAAAATTAAATTTATATTCCCTCAAAATGTCTATATAAAGAGGGTTTGTGCACAAAAGAGCTTCTACCTACTTATTACTCATTTCTATGCTTTGGGAAATGAATTTGAGTTCTTTTGCCTAAGGACGTAAACCCTTTGGCAAGATGGTTTTGATGATGAAAACCCTTCTAGCCATCTGAGTAATTCCACCTTGGGATTACCTAGGTGCTGAAAGATTGTGAAAATTTTATAGTTTGGTTTGATTGTGGCCATATATAAGCCATATAATTTGGCAACATATCCGTACCATACCAGTCAGGTTGTACAACATGATTCAAGGGTGTTTGAATGTTTGAATGAATTACTACTGTCTTAGGTAGTATTTTGCAATAATTTTTCTAGCTATACTATTGTACTAAGTTATCGTATAGTTATGATATGTTTTGCAGCAGGTAGTAATAATTTTTTAGGTGTTGTATAGTTCATTTATAGGCCCTAGAATTCAATCTTCAGGGGTAATCTGCAATTGGGTGACAGTTTGGTCGAAATTAACTTCATGTGTTAGTTTGCATTATTTAAGTCATACCATTTGGCTTGATATTATTTTATATTGTTGTTCAATTCTATACTAATCTTTGTTGTAGTTGATGTTTAGTTGATTAGAATTATATTTCA
Source organism: Cunninghamia lanceolata (assembly GCA_027924645.1). NCBI lineage: Eukaryota > Viridiplantae > Streptophyta > Pinopsida > Cupressales > Cupressaceae > Cunninghamia > Cunninghamia lanceolata. The sequence continues at coordinate 4,991,848 of BSBN01001183.1, read as the reverse complement.
ATATGTAGTTGTTAGAGTTTTCAAAATTGTTTATCCAATAGTTTTAACTTCATGTTTATATTGTAAATCTAGATGGTATTATTGACAGATAGCACTGCATTTGATATTGTAAGGATCCTACAAAGTTTATCACCAGATCCCATTGCATTTACATTTTTTATTCAACCTATTTTGGTACTGATCATGTCTGTTTATTATCTGCCAATTTGGCATCGATCAGACTTGCTTGTATCCACCCATGGCTTTGAACATAACTACATATTATTCGCTAATTTGGCATTGATCAAGTCGGTTGTGCCATTTGTTTACTTTTCTATAGTACTGCATTCATTTAGATAGTGTTCCCAAAACACAACATGTTCTCACCTTGTCCACATTGAGATCTAGGTGATCAGAAAGTGCGAAGGCTTGCATTTGCTTATTTCAAATATTGTAAAAATCCAAAAAAATAGTTGGAGATATTACATTCTACAGTTAGAAATTTGTGAGTGTTTCAACTAAAATATTGTATTGTCTTTTGTGCAGTTTACCACCATAAATGATTTAAGACTTGTAGTTGATTTAAGTATTGTAGATCTAGATGGCATAGCTACTAAATTTTCCTGGATATTGCATATTATTTTCTGTAACGATGTTGGAAGGCATAGGCACTAACCCTTTAACATATCATTGCATGCATTGTAACTATGCAACTTGCCGCCAGTAAATTAAATAAGTTTGATTATTGTAAACATTCTAGTCACCATATACTCTCACCATGCCCATTCGATAGGAGGATGAAAATTGAAAGGGCAATTTCCCAAAACAAAGTGTAGTTAAGCTCATTTTGTCTTGAGAAAAAAAGGAGCAACTCAATAAGCAATGTGACTATGACCCAATAACACATTATGAGTGGTATAATTTGGCTAAAGTTATAAATGAAACAAATTAGTGGATGGAATGTGGGTTAAACAAAACACAATTTGATAAAAATGACTTAACTGTAAAAACTTTGACTTGGGCTTTTGGACCCAACGATATGATATTGCACAACAATGAGAATACTTGGATGGAATAGCCTCAAATTTTGATTCCACGCTTTATTTCCCTAATTTCTCAAAGCACATCCGAGTCTCTTGCTTGTAGTTGTAGGAAATCATATTGGTTATGTTGCCTTGGGCATGAGTCAATTCGTTTAGTCTAGGAGAAATGATAGCAAAGCTCTTGCACATCGAGTCTCTTGCTTGTGGTACAAGAACTCTTACTAGGTATGTTGCCTTGAGCATAAGGAAATTAGTTTAGTATAGGAGAAATGATAGCAAAGCTATTTGTGATACTATTAGGCAAGAACATGGCAATCTGCAGATTCCAACATGTTTCAACAAATGACAGTTTACATGAAGGTTGCATCACTACAACAAGCAACGATACAAGGATATGACCGCAAGTCACATACCCTTGATCTTAATGAGTTAAGGATGAATTATAATAAGTATATGTATAAGAAGACATCGTAGAAGACAAGAGTACAATCTATAGAGATTATACGATATATTGAAGCAAGATGTAATGTCCCCATTTTCAGAGTGATCACCTTTGGAGATCCGATGGACTAGTTTTCATACTGCGGGATTTTTGAAGGAAGAATTGAGGGTTGAAGATGTCTTGGCATACTTTTTTGATGATTTTGATGTGTTCCTTTCATTTAATATATTTTCCTTTCCATGGGAGCAAACCATTTGGAGGAGTTGTGAGTGTGGAAACTTGTCATGTTGTGGAGATTTGCCTTGAGATAAAGTTGTTAGCATATTCTATGCCTAATGCCACTTCGGTGAAGGATAAGTTAAAATATCTTGATCCTATGTATGTGCCCATCCTTGTGGATACATTATTAGGTTTGGATGACCTCTTGAAGGGAAGAATAAATAATAAAATAATACCTATCCTTGACGCGTTGGAGGAAGAAGACTTAGAGGATAAATTCAAATCTTTAATTTGAATTTCTTGGCACCAAGATTTGTATAAGGTTGGTTGGCCCTCCTTAGAGAAGAAAAAATAATAAATAAAATGAACTTGATGACCTAGGTCGGCCAACATGAGGGAAGAATAAATGTGTATAAATACAAGTTGATTTTGTGGCATTTGGCATCATTCATTCACTCATTCATTCATCACTTAGAGTTTATCTCTTGGACAAGGAGCTTGAGACGAAAACCTTAAGTTTCTAAGGAGAAGTTGGACGAAACCCTAGCTCTTTCTTTGGAGGATTCCGTGACGGGAGTTCACTTGCACTTCATTGGTATTTTGTGGAGAAGAGCAGATTGAAAATCAGATTTGGAGATCATCTTTGGAGGCATTCCCTTGGTGTGATTGATCATCAATTGTTGAAAAGTTGTCCTAGATTGGAGCGCCACTCATTGGAGGTGGAGTGACTAGAGTTGAAGGCGATTTGGTGGTTCTTGTGCATGGTTAGGGTTGCTGATTTGGAGCAACGGAAGAGTAGACTTGATTTGTCCATCTTTGAAGGAGATTTCATTGGTGGATTTGTGTCATCTTGCCCAAGGTTTAACCCAATTCTTGAGTGCCACCTTTGGAGGATTGATTATTGAGGTTTGTTGGCATCCCGTGGCATCACTTGCATCACTCTTTGGAGCAGCAAACATATCAGACTTGGGCACACTTGTTGGAGTAGATTTCCATTGTGTTTGAGGATTGAAGACTTAGGGTTTCATGCCCTAATTGGAGCAGCACACATAGAAGATCTTTTCCTATCATTATGAAGGTCATTTTGCTATTTATCTTGGTATGTATAACCCTTAGGGTTAGGGTAGAACATTGTTGGGCATGTTTGTCATGTTTGCCCTATATTTTGGATGTATTTGAAGACTTGTATAACTGAGATTTTGTAGCAACAAACTTTTGAATTCATTTTCAGTCAGTTATGTTTGTCAAATGAAGTGGAATTGTTGCTTATTTAGTTATGGAATGCAAGTATGTGGTTGATATACATGTTGAGGATGAAATTGTGGTAATTTGAGATGTTTTATGGGCTGCCCTATGTGTTTTTTTAAGTTTGATTTTAAGTTTAGAAATTTCATAAATTAGGGTTTGAGCAGAAATCCAAAGTTGAATAGTTTGGAAAGTCCGTAAATCCAAAATTGTCCAAAATATTTATTATAGTGGTATCAGAGCTTGGATCCTGCCAGTCTGCAAGGTTCATGTTCACATTGTGAAGTGGTGATCATTTAATGTTAGCACATGAATATTGAAGGTGGAGATTACATCACTTATAGAAGGAGGCAACAAGTTGTGACAGGTTTGGAAAATGAAGAAGACAATATGAGTGATCAAAGTCAAGAAGATCAAAGCACAAGAGAAATGCTCAATGACCTAGCAAGATGGCAACGCCACTTATATCATCTATTGGATAGATTCTTGAGGCATAACATTGGCAACAATGGAGGCAACGACAATAATGAAGGTAATGGAAATAATGGCAACAACGAAGGTGATGGAGGCAATCCCAATAATGGGCATCATGATTCAAGTACTTCTAGAAATCAAGATGGTACTCCCGTACGTACATCGCATACAACTGTGGCTCGACCTCTCATGCCTACATTCTTGGATTAAAAAAGGGTTGTGGAGAATGAACCACAAGCTCGAGATGAGACTTTTGGTGATTATAGGAGAGAGTGGTTGGCACTAAGCGATGAATGCAAAGAAGCTTTGCCTTGGACAAATTTCTATCAAGTAAAGTATCAGAAAAGGGACCGACCTAGAGATGAAAGAGGCAATACTAACAACACAAATCATGAGTTGCAAAAGAAGTTGGGGAAGGTCAATATCACAACATTCGATGGCTCAGGAAAGATCACGACATGGGCTTGGATAGAAAAGTTAGATAACTACTTCACTTTGAGTCCTATATTCAAGAAGGATGCCATACAGTTTGTTACACTCCACTTGGAAGGCGATGCTCTGGATTGGTGGTACAATGGCATGTTGACTCAAGGTCACAATCTCATCACTACATACTTGGAGTTCTCACAAAGATTGAATGATAGATTTGATGAGTCAAATTCGGAACAATTCTTCAAGGAGTTGGCACAACTCAAGTAGAAGGAGTCATTGGATGCATACATTTTAGAGTTTCAGAGGCTTACCGTGTTGGTGTCAAATGTCTCAGAGGCACGATTGACATTTTTTTTCATTGAGGGACTTGAGGAGCCAGTTCATGGATGGGTTAGAGCACTAGACCCACCATTATCGAGGGAAGCAATCAAGAGGGATTGAGGAATGAAGTTTTGAGCGCCATCCAAACCGAAGTTTTAAAGCAAGCCATTTCAAAAGGATCCAGAGAAGAACTTTTTGAAGGATGGACCAAAGAAGCCCGCAATTGATTTCGAGACAAGGAAGGAGCTACAGAGGAAGAAATCTTGGTTGTCCTGCAAGAAATCTTTGACTCTTGGCACTCTACTGTCACCAAATAACAAGTCAGTGAAACTAGGAGCTTCATAACCATACAATGCCAAACATAAAGACATTTTTATTGACATATGATAAGAGGAATTATAACAGTATTCACCAACATGCAACCACCATACCCAAGCCTTCTGTTGTCCAGAAACATAGTTTTTGAGGTAACCTTCTAGCCATTTATTAACTATTTCAGATTGACCATCCATTTGTGGATGGTAATTGGTACTAGGGATAAGTTCTGTGCCACATAATCTGAAAAGTTCTTTCCAAAACAAACTCAGGAACTTGTTGTCCCTGTCACTTACAATGCTCTTGGACAGCCCATGAAGTTTGAACACTTCTCTAAAAAATAGTTCAGCCACCTGAACTGTTGTAAATCCTGTAGAAACAACAAAAAAGTGAGCAAACTTAGTCAATCTATCCACTACCACGAAGATACTATCCTTCCCTTGCACCTTGGGAAGTCCTGTGATGAAATCCATGGCCAAACTTTCTGATTTTTTATTGGGAATTGGAAGAGGTTGGAGCAGACCAACAGGGTAGGTGTTCTTATATTTGTTATGTTGACAAACATAATACTCTCTAACATGTTTACAAACATCTTCTTTGAGCCCCTTCCAAGTAAATCTCTCTTAGATTTTCTTACAAGACTTGAATATACCTTGGTGACCAGCTAAGGGTGAATCATGAAAAGCTCTTATGATGAGAGATTTTACTTTGGAATTTGAAACAAGAAAGATTCTTTTCTTGTAAAAATCAGTCCATTATTTACCTCATATCTTTCATCTTTTGAAGTGCCATCAATAATACTTGTTGCAAATGGATGCTTTGCATACTCCATGATAATTTGGTCTTTCCAATCAATAGACAACTCAACCATAGAATGCAAATGTGGCCTTCTTAACAATGCATCAGCCACCACATTCTTTTTGCCTTTGACATAGACAATGTCAAAATCAAATTCTTGGAGCTTACTGACCCATTTCTGTTGCCTTTCATTCAAGTCTTTCTAATTTATGAAGTACCTCAAACTGTTGTGATCTGTTTTCAAAATAAATCTTCCTTCCACCAAGTATTGATGGAACTTGACCAAGGCATGCATAATCGCAAGCATTTCTTTGTCATAAATAGAGTAGCTTGTCTCAGCTCTTAATTTTCTGATCTCAAAATAGATAGGATGTTTGTCCTGCATAAGAACAACCCCAATACCTTCACCGGATGCATCACATTCCAGCTCAAAAGGCTTTAAAAAATCAAGTAATGCAAGGACATGACAGCTTCTCATGAGTTGTTTAAACTGATCAAATGAATCTTGGGCTACCTTGGACCATTTGAAAGCTCCCTTTTTTGTAAGATCAGTGAGTGGAACTGCTATTTGTGAAAAACCTTTCACAAATCTCCTATAGAATCCACACAAACCAAAAAAAACCTTTCAGCTGAGTAAAGTTTGTTGGTGGAGGCCATTCTAAGATTGCCTTGATCTTTACTTTCTCCACACTCACTCCATTGGCATTGATAACATGGCCTAAGTAAACAATCTCTGTTAGGCCAAATTCACACTTGGCTTCTTTAGCAAATAGGGAGTTAGCTTCAAGAATACTAAGCACCTCATCTATGTGTTGTAAGTGCTCTTTCCATGACTTGCTATATATGAGTATGTCATAAAAAACCAGCCATAACCTACGGAGCTGCTCGGTGAAAATTTGGTTCATGCAGGACTGAAAGGTGGCAGGGGCATTTGTCAAACCAAAAGGCATGACAAGGAATTCGAAATGCAGATAGTGACACCTGAAAGCAATTTTTTCAATGTCTTTCTCCCTCATTCTAATCTGGTGATAACCAGATCTCAAGTCTATTTTTGAAAAACATATAGCCCCATGAAGTTCATCCAACAACTCATCTATTCTTATTATGGGATACCGAATCTTTATGGTCCTCTTATTAAGCTCCCTGTAGTCAATACACAAACGTAGAGTCCCATCTTTCTTTTTGACCAACACTACTGAGGAAGCAAATGGACTCTTACTTGGACGGATGAAGCCCATATCCAAGAGTTCTTTGAGTGTTCTCTCTATTTCATCCTTAAATCTATTGGGTTGCCGGTATGGAGTTGTAATTACAAGCTTGGATCCATCTTCTAACTCTATTATGTGTTCAATGCCTCTATCAGGAGGCCTCCCAGGTGGCAGATCACTACAGACTTTACTATGTTTGCTCAATAAGTCTTGAACATCAGGATGATAGGACCTTTTTCTTCCTTAGAGGGTGTGGGCATGATAACACATTGAGCAGCCCACTCAATTTGGTCATGACGAAACAACCTTTCCATTCTTTTTGCAGTGACCACTCTTGGTCCCCTAGTAGAGATCCCTCTTAGAACAACCTTCTTACCATTATTATCAAACTTCAACTCCATTGTTTGCAGATTCAAACTAATTTCCCCCAATGATTTCAGTCATTGGATGCCTAGGACATCATCCATATCACTGATACTAATCACATAGACGTCATCCTTGACTTCATAGTTGCCAAATTGCATGGTAAGCTGAGGTATTCTTCTAGTGCATGAGAGAGTAAATCCATTTGCCACAACTACTTTGAAACCTTCAAACTCTTCAAGTTTCAAACCCCTTCTTGCCACAACTCCTTCATCAATGAAGTTGTGTGATGCTCATGTGTCAATAAAAGCAATGATTCTTTGGCCACATAACACACCACAGACTTTGAAAGGACCATTCCTTTGATTCACTGAAAGTTGTGCAAATGACATATCATTCTCCTTACTCATTTCAACCTCTTCTAGCACATCTTCTTCATTTTCACTTGAATCTTCTTGCTGGTCTGAATTTTCTGATTCAGATTCAGCTGTAACATAAGCCTCCATTTGATGTGATTTTCCCTTTTCGTAGCATTTGTGCCTAGGAGCCCAAGGCTCCTTACATGTGAAGCACAACTTTTTCTTCCTAAGCTCATTTCTCAATTCATCATCCATTCTTGGAATAGATGTCTTGGGATGATTGATATCTTTACGAAAATGTCTTTTGTCCTTTCTTGGAGGGAAGGACTTGGAGTGAAATTTGCTCTTTGGTGCGGTGAACTCCATATTTCTAGCCTTTTTGATGGCTTCTTGTAAATACTTAGGCTCCAAAGTCTTCATCAATCCTCTCAAAGGTTCCAACAAGCCCTCAACAAAGAGGTATGTAAGTCTCCCTTCTGACACATCTGTCACCATCACATCTATTCTCTAAAATTTAGAGATGTAAGCATCCATATAACCTTTTTGTCTCACTTGGGCCAGCTCCCTGAAGTGTCTCTGGTTCATACTTATCAAAACGATCAATTAACCTCTGTGTGAATTCTTCATAAGAGGTAATAAGGCTATGACCTTGAGAAATCATGCCATGAGTCCACCAGTCATGAGCATCTCCTTCTAAATGAGCAGCTACAAATTTGATGGAGTCTAATTCTAGCATTGGATTCAAACATAAGTAATTATCAAGCTTTTGCACCCACAATCTGGCTGTGCATTTTGAAGATCCATCAAAAGGGGGAATTGGCACCTTCCCAAGCTTCCTCTACATATCCTGATTCTAGATCCTGGGCCTATTCCTATACTTGATTTGACAAAAGTCTTGAAGTGACATAGCACTTTGGAATTCCTCCCCTAATGATTGCCACTCACACTGATAATCTGCAAAGCTTTCTGCCACAAACTGTTGTCCTCCAACTTGATTCTGTTGCTGTCCCAAAAATACTGGCATCATTGGCCTAGCTATAGAGGCCCGTGAAGTTCTTGTGTCATTGTTTGGGTTGTTGGGATTATTGGAATTGCTACCCTTTGGACGGTTCCCATCATTTCCTCTATTTCGAGGAGACTCTCCACCCATACTCTAATTCACCAACTGTGCCAAAAGTCTAGTCATCTGTCGATTACTCCTCATAATCTCTTGATGGCCTCTAGCAAGATCATACAAAATATCCCTAGTACTGGGATCCTATGGAGGTCTATCTCCCATACTATTCTCTTCTTCTGATTTTGAATCACTCTGGGGATATCTTCTCCTTCTGTAGGTGATGAACTCAATGTCTCCTGGATTCATCAAAGGCACATGAAGACCAAATTGAATTCACTCTAAATGCTAATTAGAAGGATGACCATTAGGTTGGCAGGATGACCAGCTCTGATACCACTGTAACAAATGGCCCCAATTTTTTTTTGAAATTTAAACAGTGATATCACAATGTTAGCACAATATTGCATGATCCAACTAAATTACCTCCACACTTCTGATCACCAAGTTTCTAAATCGGGCGAGGTGAGAGCATATTGTGTTTTGGTTTACAAAATAAAGATTGTGCAACAAAGTAATTACATTCATCCGCTAATGAGTAGGCATCTGCTTTTCAACAGGCATCCACTTATTCATTGGGGATTATCCACTTATTCAGTGTTTGGAAATACATGAAATATAAGTTTTCCAATTACTCCACATTGGAGGTAAACCATCCAGGGGTTATTATGTGTTTGCACATTAATGAAATGTTTACAAATAAACAAATTATATGCAACACTGTTCAAAAAAGATGAATTGGATTATAAATCAATACTCTATGAATGTCTCGTATCAAGAATGACAACCTGCATCACAAAGATCATTAGGTTTCACTTGATAAATCTGTCCCCAATCTGAATTGAAGCATGATGCATTGCTGATGAAGAGGAGATCAGATAATCAGACTGTTATAATTGTTGTACGGACTGTATGAACATACACAGACCCTCACAAATGAATCACCACTGCTATTAACACAACCCATACTTAGCTGATTGCCAAAACATGTTGTCATAGACTCAAGAAGACATAATTTCTGATCACAAACCCTTCATATGAATTCCACACCAAACACAGATCATACTACCTCTGTTATACGTCACACCTTTGCTGGTACGACATCACTTTTCACCATCCAAAACAATCTCAAACATCACAAATTCATCTCAGATGTTGATGCCTACACCACATAAGGATTCTCCAAACATTAAAAGCTCCAAACAAACAAGAACAAGATCACAACAAAAATTTGCCCTTCATGGAGGTACGGCTAGGTGTACGGCCCAGCATGGGCAAAGCCAAAAGAAACACCAAAATTATTACCACTTTTCACTCACAACTCCATTAAAAATCAACTCCAAAATGATAATCAGGAAATCCAAAACAAAACTTCATATATTTTATTGAATCCATGTTCATCTCTATGCAACTTCAGGGTGAAATAATTACCATTTTCCAGCTAGGAAGGATATTTCACCATCAAAACTGGACATCTTCAAGAGGGTTTTCATCCTCAAGAAGGAAGAAGAACTCTCTGGTTCAAAACCAACAGCATCTCTATGAAAAGAGCACGGTTACACTGAGGGGGGGGGGGGGGTGAATCAGTGTGGTTCAATTCAATGCTTTGTTCAATAACTTTAAACACATCAAATCAAATAAGAGAATGAAACCATTAAGCCAAATATTTACAGATGACACCAGATTTACGTGGAAACCCTGTGAGGGAAAAAACCACTGAGAGTTGCTTGAGTCTACTGCTCAAATCCAACCTCAAAATAAAGAGAAGTACATTTGTTTTTGAAGCACCCACTCCAAGGTACAACAGACACCTAAGCACTGTTTTTCACAACTTCAATCTCTCAGGTACAATGCACACCTGATCAAAACAATATCACCTTAAGACACCAAACTCAATGAGGCACCAACCTCAATCACCTGAAACACCAAAACTCCTTAACAAAGTGACAAAGAATTTGTGCAAGTAATGATTCTTAAATAATCTGATTTGCACCTATACAAACATAAAACCTTCTCTGCAAGATGATAATAAACAATGTTTCACCAATCTATATCATCTAATCTGCCACACACTTAAACACAAGCAAAAACACCAACCTCCATTAAACCGTGACAAACCACTTTGCAAAAATGATTCTAAAATAAACTTGTGCATCAAGGAGCACAACCAACTTTCTCTGCAAAGATGATGTTATCAATCACCACACTGACTCCTCATCAAATAAACATATCACAACAAAACCTTTTTATTCATTTTACATAACTTTGCTGATAACAGAAGTCTCTATTTTCTTTCTATCTGCAGATCTCTTATTTTATGTTCTGATCACCAAAACTCAATAATACCACGTATCAGATCTTCAATGCACTCTTCAACCTCAAAAAGAAATTTTTAACACATCGTGGAAGAGAGTATATAAATTCACAAAGCCATCGGTTGCATAAGACCGTTGCAGAGGTAGTTAACAAACTGTTTACCAGTGAATACGTTCAAATGAACGTCAAACTCCAAACATAGTGACGAGCCCTTAGGGTTTAAACTGAAATTGAACTTCATCTGTTGATTCATATCTTTGCAAGCTTCGCCAATTAAATAACAACATTTGATATGTGTTTACTGCTCATTTTAAAAACCTCCACCAGTGTGGACCGGGCTCCCTAGGAGAGGGGGTTGGTCACTACATGTTGACGACCCCTTCGATTGGTAACTTAAGTTACCCTTGACCTCCTCTAACAAGTCACCACCTGAATATAACCAAAAACAATCTTTTGAGTGACGGGTGAGAAACAAGTTTAAGGATTTTGTATTAGGTTTTAGGGCATGAAAAACATTTAGGGTTTGTAGGTTTCTTAAGACTTTTGGACATACAGAAACCCTATAACAATAAGAGCACATGACATGAAGGCAATTACAACTTAGGGTTTGTAGACAATTTGCACTCCTGGGAACCTGGTCTCCATCAGAGATAAAACCCTCAAGTCTTCAACCAATACTATCTCTAGAACACTATAAACTCTGATAATATGCAGAGACAAAGATAAAGGCAACTCCATCAAGTCACAATAACCCTGTCAGCTCACAATGACAATGTCAACAAACACTTTGCATGAAGAATGAAGAATCCACCATTGAGGACTCCACCATATGAAGTATGCATCACATCATATCATGAACTGTATCATGATCATTAAAAAAATCCCTGGCAACAACTCCATACCATAAAGCATAACAAACACACATGAACTCATGAACTCATGAACTCCTGTAGCAGCCGCTGTGAAGATGATTATCAAGTGTGAACTCCAAGTATGAACTCCCCAAGAACATCACTTTGCATGATAAGATCCAAGTATGAACTCCAAAGAGCATCACTTTGCATAAACCTATGAAGCACAACATCATACAACATCATGAAACTTATTAGTCCATGAACTAAGACAACTTCCAACTTTTGACATCAATGACAAACATTTTCCAACAATCTCCCCCTTTGTCATTGATGGCAAAATCTCATCTCCGCTCTCTCTCTCTCCCCATTTGACATCAAAGACAAAGGGTTATGTACTCCCCCTATGAAGAAACAATCAACACTGACAAAGGATAGTGGACTGGTACAAATCATCTGTTACCTATTATCTGCTACCTTTGTAAGCAACATTATCATAAAGACGACAATAAAGCCAAAGTATGGAAACATAATCAACCTGTCACTGTTAGAGATCCTCAACACTGTCATGAACATGGTCAAATGCCTCCTGTCAGAGCAGATATTACTGTCCTCGCCTCTGTCCTCAGGTCTGCCATCTGAAACATGAACACATGACTGTCAAAAGAAATAAGCACTACTATCAGCAAATTGCATTGTCATGGAAGAAGTAATTAGCATTGTCATGCATCATCAAAAAACACTGTTCACCTCTGTCTTTGAAATACATTGTCCCATTGTTAAATGCAATACAATGTCAAATACACTACACCAAGTTGAAACTTATCACCTGCAGCAGTATCAGCAGTATCACTGTCTCATATCAATGTATCCAATTTACAAGATCAACCCTTCTTGTATAGTCTGCACATAATTCCTGCATTGTGCATTACACTTGTACCATATCACCATGAAATGACCATCATTTTAGAGACTTACATCATTGTATCAATGTTCACCAATGTAAGAAACTCAGTCAACAGTATTATACTCTTTACACACATCATGAATGCAATCACCAAAACACCAAAGACAAATCTGTCACATGACACCTCACAACATCTGATGAGATCAACCTTTACTTGACCAAACTGATTCCCTTGACAACTTTCTTGACATGACTCCTCTTCTGTCAACATTGAAGCATGAATACTAGCTTTTGGCATCATCCTTTGTGCCATACCCTATTCTACAGGATGTTGACAGATGTTGCAGAGTTTGCTATTCACCAAACTTATTGTGTGTGTATCCTGCAAACATTGCATGGACATACCACTACAATGCATCACTGATATGACTGTCAACATACACCTGATGATAAAGGCTAACTGAACTCATAACCTTGGCATATCACTGTCCATCTATAACCAATTATCACCATGCATTTTGAATGACAGAGCACTGTGAGACAGTTATGACATTGTGACTGATGACTATACAAAACACAAATGAAAGTATGTCCTCAACCCAATCCATGGCAACACCATGATGTGAGTTAGTAAGTGTACCAACAAACACCATGCAAGTTTCTATTGTGCATCAATGACAGACTGCAATTTACATCATGAACTTCTTTGTGCATCATGAACTGCTTTGTCTGCTTTGCTAATATCACTGTCAAGTACACTGCTTTGTTTTAAGGTGTTTGTCCTGAGGTACTACCAGACATTACCACCACCACCATGGAGACATCATGTAGTCCATAACAACACTAATCTTTGACAGCAACTAACTTTTTCATGTTCTTTTGACATCATGGACAAAGGTGTGGATCTCCTAACATGGTCTACAACAATGCATTACTCATGACACTGTGACTCCCCCTAGCTGACTGTCTTATGATCCATATTGCCTTGATGCAATCACTTATACAATCACGAATCCAAATACTGATCATTGACATTGGGTATTGTATATTCATTGCAAAATGAAGTCAGAGAACAAATATACCTTAACATAGGCATTGGCATACCCTGTCACCGTGCACTGATAATTGCAACACTAATATAACATACTACATACACCATTGTACCTCATTGATATGCAATTATAAGGATTTAGTTGTCATCTTGCTGTACTGTGCCTGCCACTGCCATACAATACTTGTCAAAACAAACATACCATACTATTACCAAACCATGCCACTGTCATATAGTACATACTGTCACCTAGAGCAGTACTTGTATGCATTTATGATGGGACTTACAAGACATAATGAGGTTCTGCTCTCCTCTATACTATTTTGCATCTTATGATAAATTGTATAGGCTAATACATAGGCTGATGAAAGTTATTCTATCCTCATCGCTGATAAAGATGTAACATCTCTGTATCCTAATGTAATCACTAGTATTTTCTTAACACTAACACTGATGAAGCCAAAAATATATCCGTGAATGCAATACCTATTGCCAATACATATTAACTAAACTGAGGAGATGAACACATATAATTGTCTGATAAATGTGACACACAATGCTGATCAATACTTTGAGATCATGATGATTGTACACAGAACATATTGACTGCTGAGATCTGCATCTTGTTATTGTGTCATGTATCATGGTTATACTGATGCTACCACTAAGCTACTTATGTAAAGATTCTTCTAACTCCTTGGGGTAAAAGATAGGGCATTGAATATCTCCCCCTGACTCCATGAGGCTAATTATGCAAACAATGATGTTTCTTGTGCATTGTGCACAAGATTGGTTTGCTTCTTTTCTTGATCTTGTTTCAATCTCCAGACTTTCACATCTAACTTCTTCTTGCACAAGGTGTCTGCTCTTTTGTTTCTAGATGATTTCTTCAACTTACTCCTACAATTATGTGCCTTGTGCCCAATGTTATGACACTTAAAGCAAGTGATATTATTACCAACTAGAGGGGCAAACGAATCATGTCTTCTTGTGTTCCATACATAACTATGTCTTTCATATGCTCTACAATCTCTTCCTATGTGACCAACTTTGTTACAATTATAGAAAACTACATTCATATGTCTAGAGGATGCAAATGGACTTCTATTTGGCCTTCTCCTATATGTAAATTGACAAGTTGTTGCCTTATGACCAAAGTTATGACAAAAAGACAATAATCAAGTAAATGTGAATAGTTGTACCTTATTGCTTGATAATGTCTGATAGGTGGAGATCTTGAGGACCTGTTCGTCCTTCTTCCTTCATCAGCAAATTTTTCTTCTGTCTTCTTCTTATCTTCAGGAGCAGCAACATGATTACTTAGATCAATTTTCTTTCTAGGTGCATTTCTTACTTTAGAAGTTTGCCCCACTTCATACCCTAATCCTATAGTATGATTATGACACTTTTTTTTGCCCATCTCATACAAATTGCTGGTGCTGTCCTCAAACTTCTAATTTTTCTCTAACTGCTTTCTCAAGGACACTTCTGCCTCTAACTTTTGACAGTCCTCTTCTTTTGTTTGCAAGTCCAACTTTATGACTTCCTCAATCCTTTTAGACTCTTCCAACTGTATTTTCAGATATGCAATGTGTTTGTCACTCTTGAAGTTTAACCTTAAGTTTTTCATTTCTTTTCCTCTCATGTTTTAGGTCAGCAAGTGCAGAGATCAACTCTCCCTCAAAATCAACTTCTTCTACCTCAAAATCATCATCTTCTATCACATCAGGATTTTCTTTTCAACTTTTTCAAATGCCATAAAAACACATTCATTTTGGTCACTAGCATATGAAATATCTTCAGAACTGTTGTCCTCATCTACATACAAAATTTTCTTCCTTGTGCCAAAAGATCTTCTTCCCTTTTTAGTGTTGTCCTAATTCTTAGAGTTATCTTCCTTAGTTTTAACATTTAGAGGACATTTTGAAGCAAAATAACTAACTTTACCACAGCTAAAGCACTTAAAAGGCAACTTACCATTGTACTTGCCTGAGCCTCTTCTCAACCTTCTCACAAAGTTGGATTCTTATTCATCTAAGTCCTCAAAATCTAAATCTGCCTCCTTATCCTTTTTGACATATTTGAAGGTTGCCTCCTTGCTTGAAGATTCATCATTTCCAATCCTCATTTCATAAGCTGTAAGGGTACCATGTAGTTCATCTAGGGAGAGTTTGTTTAAATCTCTAGCTTCTTCTATTGCAGAGACTTTGGAATCATACTTTGAAGACAATGACCTTAACACCTTTTTAACTACCACTGGATCTTTTACTTCTCCTAGACCACTAATGGCATTAAATGTTTCTTGAACTCTTAGGAGATAATCTGCAATCTTTTCATCCTCAGTCATTTTCAGACCTTCAAACTTTGCCCTAAAGGTTTGCAACTTAGCTTCTTTCATCTTAACATGATCGCCTTGGTAAATACTAACCAACTTGTCCCATACTTCCTTAGCAGATTTACAATGCATAATCTTGACTAAAATTTCATTTGCTAGCCCACAACAGTGGCATTCTTGGCTTTTTTATTACATTCATACTCTCTTTTCTCATCAGCAGAGGAGGGTGGTTGAGATGCTTTATATCCATTCTCAACTGCTGCCCACACATCATAACCTAAGGACTGCAAATAAGACTCCATCCTGAAACTCCAAAAGGCAAAATTAGAACCATCAAACAAGGGTGCTTTAAGAGTAGAAGAACCTTCTTGACAAGCCATGATTGTACTCAACTACCAGGATCTACCCAAGTTGATTAAACCTCTACTAGGCACCTTGCTCTGATACCAATTGAAAAGAGCACAATTACACTGAGAGGGGGGAGAGGGGGTGAATCAATGCGGTTCAATTCAATGCTTTGTTCAATAACTTTAAACACATCAAATCAAATAAGAGAATGAAACCATTAAGCCAAATATTTACACATGACACCAGATTTACGTGGAAACCCTGTGAGGGAAAAAAACCACTGAGAGTTGCTTGAGTCTATTGTTTTTGAAGCACCCACTCCAAAGTACAAAAGACACCTAAGCACTATTTTTCACAACTTCAATCTCTCAGGTACAATGCACACCTGATCAAAACAATATCACCTTAAGACACCAATCTCAATGAGGCACCAACCTCAATCACCTGAAACACCAAAACTCCTTAACAAAGTGACATAATTTGTGCAAGTAATGATTCTTAAATAATCTAATTTGCACCAATACAAACATAAAAGCTTCTCTGCAAGATGATAATAAACAATGTTTCACCAATCTATATCATCTAATCTGCCACACACTTAAACACAAGCAAAAACACCAACCTCCCTTAAACTGTGACAAACCACTTTGCAAAAATGATTCTAAAATAAACTAGTGCATCAAGGAGCACAATCAACTCTCTCTGCAAAGATGATGTTATTAATCACCACACTGACTCCTCATCAAATAAACATATCACAATAAAACCTTGTTATTCATTTTGCATAACTTTGCTGCTAACAGAAGTCTATGTTTTCTTTTTGTCTGCAGATCTCTTATTTTATGCTCTGATTACCAAACTCAATAATACCACGTATCAGATCTTCAATGTACTCTTCAACCTCAAAAAGAAAATTTTAACACATCGTGGAGGAGAGTATATAAACTCACAAAGCCATCGATTGCATAAGACCGTTGCAGAGGCAGTTAACAAACTGTTTACCAGTGAATACGTTCAAATGGACATCAAACTCCAAACATAGTGATGAGCTGTTAGGGTTTAAATTGAAATTGAACTTTGACTGTTGATTCATATCTTCGCAGTCTTCACCAATTAAATAACAACCTTTGATATGTGTTTACCACTCATTTTAAAAACCTCCACCGGTGTGGACTGGGCTCCCTAGGAGAGGGGGTTGGTCACTACACATTGACGACCCCTTCGATCAGTAACTTAAGTTACCCTTGACCTCCTATAACAAGTCACTGCCCGAATATAACCAAAAAGCAATCCTTTGAGTGACGGGTGAGAAACAAGTTTAAGGACTTTGTATTAGGTTTTAGGGCATGAAAAACATTTAGGGTTTGTAAGTTTCTTAAGACTTTTAGACATGCAGAAACCCTAGAACAATAAGAGCGCATGACATGAAGGCAATTACAACTTAGGGTTTGTAGACAATTTGTACTCCTAGGAACTAGGTCTCCATCAGAGATAAAACCCTCAAGTCTTCAACCAATACTGTCTCTAGAACACTATAAACTTTGATAATATTGAGAGACAAAGATAAAGGCAACTCCATCAAGTCACAATAACGCTGTCAGCTCATAATGACAATGTCAACAAACACTTTGCATGAAGAATGAAGAATCCACCATTGAGGACTCCACCATATGAAGTATGCATCACATCATATCATGAACTGTATCATGATCATTAAAAAATCCCCTAAACAACAACTCCATACCATAAAGCATAACAAACACACATGAACTCATCAACTCCTGAACTCATGAACTCCTACAGCAGCCACTGTGAAGATGATTATCTAGTGTGAACTCCAAGTATGAACTCCCCAAGAACATCACTTTGCATGATAAGATCCAAGTATGAACTCCAAAGAGCATCACTTTGCATAAACCTATGAAGCACAACATCATACTGTTGCAAGTATGGGCCTAACCGGTGTTGTCATTGATGTCAACATACTCCTGTTACATTGATGATAAGGATTGGATGAGCTATGTGGTGAGGATATTGAGAAAATTAGTCGTAATCAGGAACAGAGAGGATTAGTGGAGACAGTGAGGTAAAGATCCCAACTAAGATGAAGATCAGAGGATGCGCTTCAAAGGATTTGCAGATATGTGTCTTAATATGATCCAGTAAAGATTTCAGAGGTCCGCATGAAGGTCTGAAGAAGTTATGGCCACTTAAGTAAAACCGGTTCCGGCAGGTGTTCAGAGGTGACAGTGTCACAGATAGGTCCGGTAAGATCCGAAAGTGCAATATCTTGTTCTGCGGATTTTGTGGAGTGTTTAGGAAGCCAATGTGAACTGAAAACTCAATTGGTTCGTGGTCTGGAGGTCCGCAAGCATCTATTCCAATATGACAGTGATGACAGACTGTGTTCTTGAGGTTCCGGTTGAAAGAGAGAATGATTTCAGTGAACAGAAGTAGTGTGGATGTTCTTGGTGATTCAGGAAAGCTTGTGGAGGTCTTTGGATTGTGTCCAGTTCGTGTTGGTGGTCCACATTGAAGATTGAGCTCGTAATTGAAGAATTACTTCCGGATGATGGTGTTCTTCCTAAGTCTGGCCGACCGGATGGGTTACACATCCTGCGGATGATCTTGAAGATGTTCTGTGAAGAATGGCGTGTTCCTAAAGAAATATTGAAGACTCAGATCTGTGTGGCCGACAATGTGTTGATCCGCGTGAAGTCTTTTTGTAATTAGTCATATTGTATTTATGTAGTTGCTCTGTAATGTTTGCCAACTTGGATGGTTATCCCTAAGTCTATGTCTTGTATAAATGAGAAGTTGTAAAGTCATTTCAAGGTGATGTGTAGATGAGAGAGTTGTAGAGAGGAGCAAAGCGAAAAAAGCAGAGCAAAAGTATTGAGCTTAAATAGAACTGACTCAAGCATGGTGAAGATGCTATTCTTCAGTTCAAGTATGTAATACTTATTATTCTGTAGACAGTGTGTCTCTTGTAGGCAGTGGGCCTCTTGTGAGCAGTGTGCTCGAGCAGTGAGCCCTAATTGGCATGTGCCATTTTGTTCTTTCTATTCTTCTAATAGAAAATACAATCTTGGGTTAGTCACCCCGTGGTTTTTCCCTTAACTGGGTTTTCCACGTCAAAGATCTTGGTGTCTTATGTGTTTCTGCTCTTGAATTATTGCATTATGTTTCCATGATTGATTTATCATTATGCTGCTAAATTAAGTAAAGGATTTAAGTGATTAATTGAAAGAAAATTTTGGACAACTGATTCACCCCCCCCCCCCTCCCAGTTCTCTGTCCTAAATCTAACACATACAACATCATGAAACTTATCAGTCCATGAACTAAAACAACTTCCAACTTTTGACATCAATGACAAACATTTTCCAACACTCTGTACAAAAAACCAAGCATAAACCTTCAAAATGAGCTCACACTTCACTTTTATAGGCACCTGGGAGTCACACAAGTAATTAATTCTTTCTTGGAAATAATACTTTTTTCGTCAAACTTAAAATAAGTCCCCTTGTCCAAGAGATGTTGCTCACTTTAATTTGCCTAGACAAATCATAAGACATTTTCCCAATCTAAAAAAGCTATAACACTTAAGTCACTTTTAATATTTCCAACCTTAGAGAACTTAAGTGCAAATAATATTAAAATAGCTTGTTTAATTATCACCTTTGCGGAAATCTTCAATCTTCATCAATTTGATAATTAAACTGAACCAAAATGCTCCAAATATCTTGGAATGGGTAATGAAACCAACTGGATGACGTTCTATAAATAGACAGCGCCTCCAAGAATCTTTGAGAATTATCCAAGAGCACGAACAACATTCTGAAAGTGGCAAAGTCATCCTAACACAACACAGAGCTCAAATCCAACATCAGTATACACAAATAACTGAACCAGAAGTCCTTCATAAAAGAGGAACCCCTAACCATACCTCATAACCTATTGGGATTCAGAAATAGGCTATTGGGCCCACTAATGACTAGGCTTGGAAAGGGGACATTACATGGATCAAGCAAAGGAGAATTCTCTTGAGGTGAGCAAGCATGAAGAATATACAGATTTGGGTGGACAAGAGGAAAGGTATGACTCTGAAAGTTTTGTTTGTGTACCTGATTTGCATCTTAAGGTTCATGAGTTGTCTTTGTTTGAGAGCTCCTTGAAGGCCCAAGCCTTAGAGTAGGTTGGAGTCGCTGAGCCTACACTTAGTGGATTAGCCACTAGTGTCATGTGTTCACATGAAGAGGGAGTCATAAGTGATTTAGTTAGTGGTGATCCCTTGGTCATTCTAGGAGAAGATGAAGAGTTGGTTGGTGATGTGATGCGATCCTATCATCTTGTTGATCCTTTGATAGTATTGGAGGTTGCACTATTTCAAAGATTGATGATGAATGCCATGGAGCCGCTTGTTTTTGTTCAGCATACTTGGGAGTTGCAGCTAGTTGATGAGTCTAGGTATGGAAACATTGCCTTGATTTTTGATTTTGAGACACTAATAATTGCATTTCAGCTAGACTATGGCATTGGATATATAGGCATTGGTGTTCCAGCCCTCGTTCAAGAGGGTCTACTCCATTCACGGTTTAGAGATGGTTGTTCTACTTCATGGTACATTGACTGCCTATTGAGTTCTTAGAGGACAGCTACTGTTCAGGAGTTTGAAGGAGAGTTGGATCATCCCCTTATCATTGGAGAGTTGCATAGGGTTGATATTTTATCATCCTATGACATTGGATGTACTATTCACATTCACATAGGTTTGATTTTCAATCATGAGGTTGCTATTCTGTTCTATATTAGCAACTTAGGAGGCGATGTTATACTTTTTCTTGCACCTATGTTGGGTATTCCTCACACCCATGAGAGATCTATAGGAGTTGGAGGGTGGTTTTGTGTTGATAGCACTTTGAGATGCGTCCATTTCCTCATGTTTGATGGATGTAGGGATGTAGTGATTTGGGATCTAGGTGGTGACAGGCTTGACATTTGGGATCTAGACGAGTTGCTTCACAACTCACGGAGCGTGGATGATGTTTTTGACAATGTGGAGCAACGGAAGCTTGGAGACAGGTGGTCGTGTTTCAAATTTCATACTCTTCATCACTTGTTGACGAGCATGTTTCTCTTCAGGGCTTCGGATTGGACTAGCTATTTGTTCTTTACGGATGGAGCCTTGGGAGTTTGGGAGATTGTAGTACTTGTGGTTGTGGGCATATTTACAGATTTTGGAGGATGGGGCTAGGTCGAGTTTGAGTGTGTATGGCTTTTGCCATCGGAGCTCACTTCGCATTGCATTCTTCACATTCTTCTTGAGAGGTGCAACCATAGGTTGAGATTTTGTGTGATCACAGGGCATTTGGGTGGATCGAGATCCATGTCATTTGACACTATCTCACTTGTTGCATGCTTGCCATTGCTTGAGGACAAGCAATTCCAAGAAGGGAGGACTGTAATGTCCCCATTTTCGGAGTGATCACCTTTGGAGATCCGATGGACTAGTTTTCACACTCCGAGATTTTTGGAGGAAGAATTGAGGGTTGAAGATGTCTTGGCATATTTTTTCTAATGATTTTGATGTGTTCCTTTTATTTAATATATTTTCCTTTCCATGGGAGTGAACCATTTGGAGGAGTTGTTAGTGTGGAAACTTGTCATGTTGTGGAGATTTGCCTTGAGATAAAGTTGTTAGCACATTCTATGCCTAATGCCCTCTTTGGTGAAGGATAAGTTATAATATCTTGATCATATGTATGTGCCCATCCTTGTGGACACATTATTAGGTTTGGACGACCTCTTGAAGGGAAGAATAAATAATAAAATAATACCTATCCTTGGCACATTGGAGGAAGAAGACTTGGAGGATAAATTCAAATCTTTAATTTGAATTTCTTGGCGCCAAGATTTGCATAAGGCTGGTCGGCCCTCCCTAGAGAAGAAAAAAATAAGAAATAAAATGAATTTGATGACCTAGGTTGGCCAACATGAGGGAAGAATAAATGTGTATAAATACAAGTTGATTTTGTGGCATTTGGCATCATTCATTCATCATTTGGAGTTTATCTCTTGGACAAAGAGCTTGAGACGGAAACCTTAAGTTTCTAAGGAGGAGTTGGACGAAACCCTATCTCTTTCTTTGGAGGATTCCGTGACAGGAGTTCACTTGCAATTCATTGGTATTTTGTCAAGAAGAGCAGATTGCAAATCAGATTTGAAGATCATCTTTGGAGGCATTCCTTTGGTGTGAATTGATCATCAATTGTTGAGGAGTTGTCCTAGATTGGAGCGCCACTCATTGGAGGTGGAGCGTCTAGCATTGAAGGTGATTTGGTGGTCCTTGTGCATGGTTAGGGTTGCTAATTCATTGCAGCAGAAGAGCAGACCTGATTCACCCATCTTTGGAGGAGATTTCATTGGTGGATTTGTGTCATCTTGCGTAGGGTTTAACCCAATTCTTGAGTGCCACCATTGGAGGATTGATTATTGAGGTTTGTTGGCATCCCGTGGCATCATTTGCATCACTCTTTGGAGCAGCAAACATATCAGACCTGGGCACACTTGTTGGAGCATATTTCCATTGTGTTTGAGGATTGAAGACTTGGGGTTTCATGCCCTAATTGGAGCAGCACACATAGGAGATCTTTTCCTATCATTTTGAAGGTCAATTTGCTATTTATCTTGGTATGTATAACCCTTAGAGTTAGGAAAGAACATTGCTAGGCATGTTTGTCATGTTTGCCCTATATTTTGGATGTATTTGAAGATTTGTATAACTCAAATTTTGTAGCAGCAAACTTCTGAATTCATTTTCAGTCATTTATGTTTGCCAATTGAAGTGGAATTGTTGCTTATTTGGTTATGGAATGCAAGTATATGGTTGTTATACATGTTGAGGATGAAATTGTGGTAATTTGAGATGTTTTACGGACTGCCCTATGTGTTTGTTGAAGTCTGATTTTAAGTTCTGAAATTTCAGAAATTAGGGTTTGAGCAGAAATCCAAAGTTGAATAGTTTGGAAAGTCCGTAAATCCAAAATTGTCCAAAATATCCCATTTTGGGATATTACACAAGATATGCAAGATGTAAAAATAATCATTCATATTGATAGATACAGACATGTTGAGTAGGAAACGTGTTAAGTTGTGTTCTAGATAATAAGTGATGGCATTTACACCCATATTAAAAATTTTGTTAGAGCGAATGAACAATTAGTAGTTAATGTATAATATTGTGTCTAACCTTGTGCGTTATCTTTATTTGGAGGTGAGCTCTATATGTTGGGATATATTCATTTAGTGTGTTCACTTTGTCAACCTGAATAAATAATACTATTATTATAAACAAAATATTTCTTCCAATTAATTTAAATCCTCACCATAAAAAAATTGAATAGTCAATTTACCAGCTAACTAGTAATAACACAAATGGATGCACTAGAAATATAAAAGTTCTTTTAAAACAATAGTAGGTCATTTCAAGCTATTGATCAAAACAAAGCAATACATATTAATATATTATTAGTATTAATAGGAGAACAACAAATTTATGAATATCATTTAATAATATTATTGATATCTAAAATTAAATATTGTGTGATATTCTAAATCTTGAAAGTGAGAAGATACTTTATATAGACAACCTGCAGTTCTTAAGTTTCTTTCTTAAAATAGTTACATATGGCTAAACTTAAGCAGTTGCAAATTTGAAGTGTAGTTAAATTAAATAGGAAATGTACAAAGAAGATGTGATAAGAATCATGCAAACTTTAAGTTTTATGCAAAGTGTGTAGTATTTACTCAAATAAACAACCATTACAAAGGCCTTTCAGATGGCCGATCTGTGTAACCTCTTGCACGACACTCTTCAGGGAAAATGACAACTTGCCCAAATGCAGCAAATCCCGAATCAGATTGACAAATTGAAGTCCATCTAGGAGGGACTAAACAAGCGTGTTGAAGAAATTGCCTTGGGTACCTCCATGGCTGCCTTGGGCATTTCACTTTGTGTCCATGGCAAAACCAGCCAGGCAGCTCTCCAGTACATTGAA
This sequence comes from Cunninghamia lanceolata, assembly GCA_027924645.1. NCBI lineage: Eukaryota > Viridiplantae > Streptophyta > Pinopsida > Cupressales > Cupressaceae > Cunninghamia > Cunninghamia lanceolata. The sequence continues at coordinate 4,967,668 of BSBN01001183.1, read as the reverse complement.
AACATCCATTGAACAATGAAAAAGATGGCCTTCAAGCTGGGTGTAGACAGTTCAAATCCTACTATTGAAGAATAAATGTTTCTTTTTATAACTGTTTATTTGTCTTTCTCTCTGGCCTTTTTGGCTGTAATTTGGACTTCTTATCTTTACTGTAATTTTCAAGATTTGATAAATGAACAAAGTATTTTAAAACTCAGTTAGCATAGTTTTATTGGCTTGATAATTGGACGATGATTGTTTCCAATTACTTATTTACATTTTATGCTAGAAAATGGTTTTAACGATCACTTCCAAGATCTCAAAGAAAAACATCTAACTATATATTGAAGTTTACTAAAGACAATTTCATTCGTTTGTCTCAATGTTCATTTGTAAAGTGATTCATGGAAAAATAAATATATACAATCAATCTCCAAAGTCCTTAAATAACACACAAGGATATTGGTAGATACATATTTTTAAAGTAAATATAATCCTATTCATCTTAGACCTGAATTGTTATCATATGAAGTTAAAATAAAGCAAAGAGTCTTGTGATATGCCTTTTCTTGTTCTCATGTACAACATGTGGTCTATATACAACAATAGTGAATCATATTTTATTTATATTCATTATTGAGTTTTTTTATAAGAACACCATAAGAGTAATTCATTTCATACGACAACGACCTTCATCACTGCATGCCTCATCCTGTAAATTCAATTGCAAAAATTAGGCAATTTACCCTAGAAATGAATTGTTGGAGCCACAGAGGGGAAAAAAAAAGTTGAAAGTTTGAGAATTAAATTTTGTAATCTACATAAATAAACATTTTGAACATATTTTTTTTATATTCAATTGTATCTGTTCTATACTAAGATACATAAGAATATCTTGACTGTTGTAACTATGTTGCTCAAGCTTATAAGTTCGAGTAAGCATTTTCCCATATGAATTGGTAAGCCTAAATCATACCCAACAATAAAAAGTTTTAATAAGTTTAAAGTTATATCATAGTGTAAAAAAATGCAAACGCTAGTTCAAATTTAAAATTCTAAAGAGAAAGGAAAACTAATATGTTCAATGTAAAGTTTTGAGACGAACAATAATATTAACAAGTACACTTCAAAGCAACAATATCACCATATAACATTTTTTAAATTAGATGGTGAGGAGCCAAAAAGGGTTTTCAAAACCTTGGACCTACGATGTTGATGAGGACGTGCGCCTACTGGAGCTTTGGCTGGAGGCTTAGAGCAATGTTTCTCGAGCTCGAGCGGCATCCTTTGGTCATAAGGTCGCTTCTCCTACTGTTAGAAATGGTGGGTTTGGCCAGGCGCTAACGCGTAGCTTCCTTTCCCCCTCACTTGGCTTAGGCGTTGCTTCAAATGTGGACGCTTTGCATTCCCTTGCTGAGGGTTATATTCCTCGCGTTTCAATGCATTCAAAGTCCGTTTGTGTGGATCATAAGTCCCCTGTGTCTCAGAGGATTGGGGGTTCAAAGGAGTCCCCTCTCACAGGCCCAACTACTACCCAAGTCGACGGCTTGGCAATTGGATTGCCTTCTGCTGGTTCAGCGCTTGCAATGGATCTAGAGTCAAATGGTACTCGTGATTTGTGTTTTGCTGGTATGTTTACTGACACCTCTATGGGGTGTGTGTCATCAGTGACCCAAGGGTCGGGGTTCTCTTTGGTGGATTTGCTTCCTTTGAGAGCTGCAACTGGGGTTGCTATTGTGAAGGGTGCCCAACATCACTTCCCTTTAGGCTCTATGGATAAGGGGCAAAATTGGCAGATTTTCATCCCAAATCCAGTCATCATTAGATCTCCTTCCATGTGGGCCAATGCCCTAGTGGGGAAATTTTTAGGAAATAGACCCAACGTGGACAACATAGGACCTGGGCTAAGAGGAAATGGAGGATAAAAGGATCATCAAAGATAACTATGATGATGAAGGGATTCTTTCTCTTTTCATTCTCTCTCCTTGAAGATAGCTTGCAAACCCTAAAAGGTGGACCATGGTTCTTTAGAAGATCCTACCTCTTCCTCAAGAGTTGGGAGTCAGGATTGGATCTGGAAAATGTTCGTATTGATAGTGTTCATGTTTGGGTAAGACTCCCCGATTTACCCATGGAATATTGGGATGAGAAAGTGTGGACAACTATTGCTTGCTCCCTAGGTGATTTTATTGCGGCCGATGAGGTGACTAAATCCAAGAAGCAATTTCTATTTGCTAGATTTTGTGTCAATATTGTTGTTGACAAAGCTCTTGCCTCTTCGATCACTCTTTCATCAAAATTTGGTGACTGGGTGCAACAAATTGTCTATGAGGAATCTCAAGTGATGTGTCTCATTTGTCGCAGGCCAGGACATGCTTCGACGGTGTGTGGAGTATCCAAAGGAAGGAATAACAAGAAAAATATTCAACAGGGGCCTCCCCCTCTTGAAAAGGGTGTCAAACCCCCGAAGGAGATTAGGAGACTAGACAAACCTCTTTTGGACAAGACTAACTCTAAGACTCCAATGGTGGAAATGAAGGAAGTAGTGGTGTTTTCACCTGATCATCGGAGTTATTCCTCCAGAAAGGAAAATCGCAAAGTGAAGTCTATGGACAAGAATTGTTGTGATTCGCTCAATTTGAACCATGATCCTCAATTCAAGAATCCTATCAATAAGAGACATGTCCTAGTTAATTCTTGGGAGGCCAACTTGAAACAAAGTTCCTTGAAAATTTTCAGGTTTAAACCACCTTGATTTGGTGGCCTTGTATTTTGGGTGTTGTTGTCTTCCCCATGTGTGGGGATTTATTTTTTGTTGTTGTTTTCGTTTTGCTCCATTTAATTTCTTGGCATTGTTTGGATGTCGTTGGTTGTTCCTGTTGTTTGTCCCCCTCCTTTGTAATCCTGGGTCATAGCTCTGGTCAAAAGCGCTTGCCTTAATCAAAAACAATATCACCATATGATGTTTGGGTTTTTAAAAGTGAATCTAATAGAAGAGCTGGTTGAGTTGCGTCCTTAGCCTGAATGGGTCTTAAATTCCATTCTTATAGAAAGTCAACCTATAGCCCTTTAGAAACACTAGGGACTTTGTTATCTTACCATTAAGAGGTACCACCTTCCATTCTTATAAAATTCAATCCATACTTGAAAACAAAGGTAGAAAAAATATATTCAAAATAAGGTAAAAACACCAAATAAATTCAGTTGCAACTGAGTAACATTCTCCCACATATTTGCATGACATACATTCCATTCTTATAAAATTCAACCTATAATCTAAACATTATAAAATTCAATCTATACTAAGGCTATTGGAAAGGAAGGTAGAAACAACGTTGAAAAGATTATAAGAGCCATGATATTTCCACAGTTCATAATAGTGCTTAGAATGTTTATGGATATAACTGTGCCAAGACTTTTAGAATCAATGTTTCGGACCACACTCCATGATCCATCATCGAGAAGAGGATAACTTAGGGTAAATTGCAGATAATGCTCCTTATAAGGATAAGCAAGGTTAGCATAGAGCAAAGAACAAGAGAGGGGGAGACTACAAACACGGAATTGAAAAAAAACCAAATAAATTTAATCTATATTGAGGATAATGGAAAGAAAGGTAGAAACACTACTAGTGTAAGGGATATAAGTGCATACATGCACTCTTACCCCTTCGTTTTATGCCACTTTGTGTGGATATCATAAATGCATGGTCTTAGCACTCAATTTGACTCGTTTGGCTCACTAGCTGAACTAAAACTTGAACCTGTGTAATGTCCCCATTTTTGTGAGCATCAGTTTTCAGAGGATTAGCCTATTTCCTGACCCTCGTAGCGTTGGTAGTTATCCGAGTGTTTCCTTCTCCGGAACTCAGTTTGGTTCAAGATTGGTCTTCGTTTGACTCAGTTTCTCATACTTACTATTTATAGTAAGTCAGTGGTGTTAGAGAGGGACCCTTACTATATTTAGTAAGGCACCTGGACGTGTTGGGTTTGCAGTGTCGATCTCCTAATTCAGTTGGTTTGGCTAGTTCATGAGTATTTATGGAGTTATTATCATTAAAGTAATTTTAATGATAATAAAATATTATAAAGGCATAATATAAAGTTTTAAGTGTACTTTATATCCAATGGGGCCATGACCCTCAATTTAAGTCACTTAAAGTACTTTAATGAAATATTAAAAAGGGGAGGCCATTTATGGATGCATTTAATAAAGTCAAAGGGCAATTATAAAGTATGATATTAAATGATTCAAAAAAGGCATTACTTGGGGCGCCCACTCCAAGGAGTTATATTAAAGCATAATATAAGTTTATAATGTCACTTTATTAAAGTGGGGCCATTTAAATTATTAATGACTTTATGAAAAAAGTATGCCTCATTTATGACTTATATCATAAGCCAACAAAAGCAAAATATTAAATGTCATTTTTTATGATTAAAAATCATCCAAGTGGGTCGACCAAATGAGAGAAGTATATAAGGACTCCAAAAAGCAAATTGATATCATATCATTTGAACACTTGACTTTGTCATTTTATGAGTTCTTGGATTTTGAGCTTGGAGACCAAGGGTTTCAGCGGTTTGTCTTCAAACCAGCATTGGAGAACGTGCATTCTTCTTTGTTTGAGCAATCTGAAGGTGTGCAAGATCCAGAAGTCAAAATAGAACAAATTGGTGAAAGTATTGCACGGGTTACAAACCAGATTTGAAAGATCAGCATTTATTATTGTGTGGCTGCATTTAATAATTAAATTGGCTGTCATCCACAGGTCGTACAACAAGGAAGTTGCGGTCTTCACCAGAGGGTTTAAACTTGCAGCTTTGGACTCATTCTTCGCTTCTTATGGGTTGTATCTCTTCCATGTATGACTGTAATATTGTAACAGCGAATATATACTGAGCATGGATGTTTTTTAGAGGGTTTGAAATACCCAAGGTTGCTGCGACAGTCATTTCCAGCCTTGTATTCCTTGGACAGCGAGTCGGGTATGTGAAAAACTTCATATTTTGGCAATATGATTTTCTGGGTATTGATTGCTTAGATAATAGGGGATGTTATCTCAACTAGGTCTTTCATAATTTGGCCAAATAATAAATATTTTGGGAGATATTGAAATCTGGAATTTTCAGCTGTGTATTCCCAATGCAATTTCAGTTTTGAGTTAAAAATTATTATTGCAACATCTCTTGTTTTGCTGCATTATATTGTTGTAACAAACATTGCCAATATAACACAAACATTTATCAAAACAAACCAAACAAAGCAGAAAATTTGTGTTAGCAAGTGTCCACCTAGGGTGGGACATTACAACCTGTCACTCAAATATGCTTAATCCATCCCCTTAGAACACGATCGGTCCAAACCTATAGTGTTTGAGCTCCCTAGACTTGGCCCTACCCATGGTCCTATCCCTTGTATAGAGCTGCATCCACGGTCAAGTCCTCCCAGTTTGAATTTCAATATCTCCTACTTTCCCAAGTTGACTTTCCAATAATAAGATTGGTACTCATTTGAATGCCAAGGGTTTCGAGTTGTGTGTCTAGGACTTGTGTTTAAGGACACCATCTTAGGTCATTTTAATCTTCAATTATTAGTGAAGAACATCGACATTTAGTCTCATTAGTCTCAATTGCATCAAAATTTGCATTCTCTACTTGGCATGTTTACAAACTTCATACATCAACTATGGGCTTGACTGCTATCAAGGAAGTCAATGATCTTCCCTCTATTTATAGTAGGCCTCCAAAGGTGCTTTTCAATGCCACCAAGTTTCTAGACACATGGGTAGGCGTAGGCAAATGAATACTAAAGGTCAAAATCTATAGCGGACAGATTCACATAGTGACAAAGTGTCCTAGGACTAGACAGCGAGCACATGCTCATCCCAGGCATCAAAAGTTTCGAAGGATCCCCCCATCACAATCTTCTAATCATTGTTCCAATACTAGATTGCAGTTTATAGTTTTATGTTGCAACATCTTAGTTAGTCAAATGGGTCAAAGTCGACAACATGTCGCAAATTAGATAAACTCTAATCATTCTCAGATATTTCACTTTGTCTCTATTACACAAATCTCTATTTATTTTAAACTCAATCTTAGATCTAGGTTTAATTCAATTAAAGTTAGACTCTAGATCCATTTTAGTATTTTTATCACATAAATTGGTGAGCCCATAGCTTCCACACATATCCTTTATAGTAGATTTTTTTGACTTTCTATTTTCAACCTGTCATTGTGCACATTTATTGCTTTTCGAGCCACTATGTTTAGCTTTGCATACTTAAGAAGCTCTTAAGACCCTTAGGTCCCCTTTGACAAGTGCTAGGTTAAACCCTAATCTTGCCACCACGACTTTCTCTATTCACTCCACCTCTTATTTTGATCAAACGATGCAGAAGCAACTTGAGAATCGGGCAATCAGCATCAACAAGAAAATATGTCTCTTATTTTGTAATTTCCTAGGTTAGTTTGATGAATAATGGTCCATGGCTTCCCATGGGGAGGGATGTCCCACTAGGCCAACATCATATGTTGAAATTATAAATAATTGTTAATGGTCTCATTGGGATGCCTCACTTGGAGAGGAATCTTGGGATTCTCCCCTTGAAGAGAAATCTTGCCACTTGGATCCCAATGTAAGAGAATCTATGACAGCCTCATAATGTGGGGGTTATTATGATGCCTTATTAAGTGGGGAGATACTTTGTAAGGCATCTATGATGCCTCATTAAGTGGGGGATTATGTTGTATGAGCATCTATGATGTATTCATGATGACCCATGAAGTGGAGTGCACCATTTGGGGGTTTGCAAGATCGAAGGAGGGAAATTGTAAATAACAGTAACTCCTCTTGGGAATCACACCCCCATGTGGCTAACTTGGTTGCATTAGAGTTTCTTTGAAAATGCAACCCTTGGAACGGGAAAAAGATAAGGGCATTGGAGATTTGGAAGGGGATCTTTGTTTTTTCATTGCAAGAAGCAAGGAGGTAGGTGGATAGGTTTGCAAGGATAAGGAGATTTTGTTTTTGTAGGGAAAGCTTGAGAGTTGTATTGAGTTTTTTTGAAAGAAAAGAGGCATTTCTTTGGGAAAATTCTATCAAAAATTCTATAGAAATATTCAATGCATGTACAATTCCAATTATTTGTGAACGAGAAACTTGTAGAGAGGTCAACTGAATGTATTAGTCTTTTGTTATGCAAGTATAAGTTTACTTGTTTGAAAGCCTCCCAAATCTATGTTGTTGTTCATGATCCTTGGTGTCGGTTAGATTTGTGTGTTGGCTGCAAAGACAAGGACACCATTCATTTGGTTCCCTATTCTTAACTGTATTACAATTATATGTTGCATTCTGATGAGGAATAAAAATATTTTGATCATGATGAATTTGTTGAAAGTTTTGAAAACCAGAAGAAACAAGAGATGATTGATACATTGAAATCTTTGTGCAATCATTTAATTTTAGCTAACATAGATGAGGATATGTTCATTTCATTTGCCATTGATGTTCTTATTAAGGTACTTCTCACTAAACAACACAACATGGATACAACCAAGGCTATAGGGTGAATCTGTAATGTCCCCGATTGGAATCACATTGAAACATGCAATTTTTTAATTTATTTTTTGAATTCTGATTTGTGAAACAAGAATGAAACTACAACATTAAACTAAAATGAAACCAGATGCTGATCACAATCTCAAGTAGCTGAATCAACCCTCATATGCTGATATAAACCCTCAAATGCATCACAACAGTAGATCTAGCATGTAGATGATCAATTCCAACCAATGTGTTTGCTGATTTGTGCATGAACAACAATTATGAAACCCTAGAACTACATTAGGTATCAAGTATGCTTGCTAATTTGTGTATGAACAGCAGTATCAAACCCTGGAACAACAATAGATCTCAAGTATGCTTGCTGATTTGTGAATGAACAGCAGTAGTAAACCTCAAAACAACAACAGATTTCAAATGAACTTGCTGGTTTATGAATGTACAACAATGTAAACCCTAGAACAACAACAAATCATGAATATACTTGCTGATTTATAACAGTACAGCAATGTAAACCCTTAGAATGGCAATAGAACATGGATGTACTTGCTGATTTATGACAGTACAATAAGGTAAACCCTTAGAACAACAATAAATATTGAATATACTTGCTGATTTATGACAGTACAACAGTGTAAACCCTTAGAACAACAATAGAACATGGATGTACTCGCTGATTTAAATGACAAAAACAATATCAAACTCACATCAGATCTGAAAACTCACAAAACCCTACAACAAAGATGATACAATGGTAGATATGGGCAGCGGCAATGATGTACAGGGACAACAACACTAGGAGGTACTGTAGTGGTGTATGGCGGTGGTGTATGACAGCAACAAACCCTAAAATAAGTCTGATTTTTATAGTAACAACAACAAATAATGATTATCCTCAATTTGGCATTCCAAACAATGAATATTGATGATGAACAACAACAGCATATGTTGATAAATTCTAAAAATCAGCAATAACAATGATTTGCTTGCAAGTATAATTTGATCAAATCCTCTACAAGTTGAAATCTTCAATAATTCACTGTAGCAAGCTGAAAATGACTTCAATTCTTTGAGCACAAATGTGATCCCCAAGTGGAATCTCCCCTTATGGACGAGTGTTTTTGTCCTCAAATCCAACCTTAGAAACCAAGAGGGCTTTCATCCTCAAGATCTCCCACACCAAGGGTTTTCATCCTTGAATGCTTCAAAACTTCAAATTGGAAGGAAAAGCGAAATGGCAAATAGGGATGTTTGATGTGGGCCTTGATCTCTCTTTTATAGGCGCCTACTTTGGGCCCTCTATTTTATTTATTTATTTATTTTAATTTATTTTGCCCTCCAAGTATTTAAAAATACTTTTAAATTACATCCAAAGGCCCTTTTTTTTAAATTACATATTGAATAAAGTGTTAAAAACACTTATTTAAATATTACATAGGACCTATAATAATATTTAAGTTGCCCATTTGAAAATGAAGTGATTGGGCCCAACTTAAAATATTATTAATTTTTTTAGTTCTAGAAAGGGGACATAACAGAATCATTGAAGATACACAAGATCCTCATATGGTGGGGCATATTTTGAGTATGAGATATCCACCCCTATCCCAAATTATAGGTTCTTCACTCAACCTCCCATTGCTTACCTATGAGCTTCCAACCACCCCAAACCATCCTCCATCCCATTTCTACGACCCATGCTCATTCCTCACACCCCTCATGTTGTTCAACCCTTACCTACCACATCCATAGAGACACCTCCCATTCCTATTCCTCTATCTAGCCATGCCAACCTTATGTCTTCACCCATATACACTCCACCTTTGTCTCTTCCACTCCTTTGTCCACTCATATGCCTTTTATGTCTATCACTCCCTCTTTGACCACTCTTATTCCCATTGTGTCTTCTTCACCCACCATTATGATTGAGTTAAAGCATATGAAAACTCATATTCATGATTTGCAAAAGCCTCCAAAAAAAGATCAAATGAGTTACTACATAATCTATTGGCATATGATATACTAGCTTATCCTTTATCAATGAGAGTGCCTAGTTTTGCTATGTATGATGGTAGAGGCGATCCTTTCACTCACATACATTCTTCCAAAGCAACATGTTTAGATTACATTCATGATGAGCAATTACTACTAAATTATTTCCACAAAGCCTGAGAGATTATGCACTTAATCAGCTTTATTCTTTACCTCATGCTTCTATTCATTTCTTTATGGACTTATCCAATGCTTTTGTTAATAATTTATAACACAATATAGGGTTTAAAATTACATTTGTCAATTTAGCACAATGTAAACAAGGATCAAATGAGAAAATCAAAGATTATTTGCTTAGTTTTCAAACTATGCTAGCTAACATGAATTATCAACCACTAGACATTGCGCTTCAAAGTTTATTTATCAATAGTCTCCTTCCAATCATCAAAGAAAAAGTGGTTTTACTTTTCAAAACCTATAATTAATCTTCTAAATTATGTGCTAGTGTATGCAATTATGAATTTAAATTGTTAGATAACAATCTCTTGCACTATGGCATCCCTAGCACTTCTCCTTATTCTGTTAAGTTTCAATCAAAGTCAAATTTCAAACATGGGGGCAATGAGGGTGGATTTAAACACAAGTATGATCCTACACATAATGCAATACTATCAATAAGTCTCATGCCAACATTATTCACCTAAAACCATGGGAGCACAAAAAATTCACTAAATTGGTAGATCCTCCAAATGTGGTGTAACCGTGTTACAATAACTTTTACAACATCAACTTATCACCTTACCTCCTATCAAACCAGTTATACATCTAGAAGCATCCCACAATATTTCAAAGCTAATTCTTTTTGTTACTATCATCAAGTGGGAAAACACACTACAGGTAGGTGTATAGCACTAGAACACAAGATACAAGATCTTTGTAATGTCCTCTTCTAGCAAGCCAAAATTTTCACAACCTTGCACACAATTTCAACTTGCGAAAAGAGAACATTAGTACATAATTCTTTCTTATAATATCCAGTAATTGCAATATCCACAAGAAATATCAAATTCATATATATTTTTTTAACATCTCCCTTCTAGGGTTGGAGCCTTATAAACATAATCAATATGCATTTCACATATTTTCCTCATATCCATTATGTATGGGCCTATACTTTAATCAAACCATTCATTCCATATAAGATGATATCTTAGGATGCAATAGACCAATTTATTGCCATGGGTCCAATGTTTCTCTCCTTTGACTCGAGGGGTGAATAACTCACCAGCTTTAGTCAAAGGCCTGCTATTTCTTTCCTTTGGCTCGAGGGGTGAATAGTTCACCAACTTTAGCCAAAGGCCTATCCACTTATCTCGAAGGGGTGACGTTGCACCAGCTTGAGACAAGGGCCTATTCATTAAGCTCACCTTGAGCATTACCTATGGTTAGGCCAATTACTCATCCTAATTATCAATTCCTTCATATGGAGTTGGTGGACTAACTATGGGTTCCTTATGTCATAGATATTATCCGTACTATCTCGTGATCCTCCTAGATCACGAGATGGTACAATTGATTGTACTATCCCAATGACGGTCCCTTTAGGCATTAAATCATAAACATTATTCATTCTTCAATGGTAAACTTTATCATTCCATAGCTTATATCATATCCTCTAACAAATTTTATAACAAACATATCTTATTTCCTATGGTAAATAACATTTTATTTACATTATTATGATATCTCTATTATGTGATATTAAGATGACTATTAACATTATCACTTTCATGCTATTCTTATGTATCATTGTCCTGGATCTAGTTCATACATCGAACTTAATTGTGCTGCAAATAAAATGTATATATGAATTGACATACCTTTATTTGTTTCAGCTGTTCCTAAAATCCGCTGGCAGTTGTATATCCCCGATCCTTAATACTCTTGTATCTTTCCTTTATTGGTCTTGTGGATCGCTGATGGAGGAATGGATTGAAGTGTTTGTTATGTATCTTTCTTTTGCTTTCTTTGTATGTTTGTTAATGCTAATCGATACTCTCTGCCGATGGCTGATGTTCTGATGAAATGGTTTTTTGATGCTTATTTCCTTGGATGATATTTTATTGATATCAATTCTTCTTTGATTGCTAGGACTGATGTGATGATGTTCGATGCTGGTTTGATTCATTTTTTTTTCCAATGAATATTCCATTCTCATTTTATATGTTTTGGATGTTGCCGTTTCAAGGAGATCGCTCTTCATATGGATACGTCACCTTTAACAATCACATCCCTCGCCGTTTCTGAGAAGCGCTTGTTATCATAATCGATCCCTCTGCTTATTCCATTATTGGTCTTATTACCATCGATGTTTATTTTGTTCCTTATATAATGATCTTTAGGAATCATTGCCTTGTCTAATCTTCAATTTGTCTTCTTGCTTCCGATACTTCAAGTGATAACTTAGACCGGTCTTGACTTATTAATTTCAGCGCTGTCTTAGGATATAGATTGTCGATATGCATAGCTGTTTCTAAGGTATCCGTCACCCAAATGGGGATCGGCCCATATCACTTTAGTTACTTTATATATTAGTATATCATATTATAATATAGTAATTAATCCATATTCATATTTATATGATATATATTATTTGTATAATCTATATTAGTCACATTTGCTAATTTTGTCTTACTTTATGTATGGCCTCCACTAAGGCTTTCTCTAAAGTGGAAATCGGTCCCTTGTATGATATAAACTATTTAATTTATAATATGAATTTATTTGTTTAATAATTTATATCATTATTAATAATAATAACGATATTTAATCTTTACTTTATCTTGATATAATATAATATTTGTATGGACAATATATATTGGTTAATAATAATATAAAATATTCATAATAATAATAATGTTATAATAATATATATATTATTTCGAATTGATATTTTATGAAGGCAACTTCGCCGTTTCTTTCTATCATGATGTTTAAATCTTTAATTTAAACAATGCCGTAGTATCGGGACATGACAATCTTATTGACAATAATGTGATTCAAGTAGAGGGGTATTAATGACAATGTAAACAAATCTATAGCACCTCCTAATCAAATCTCAAGATATTCACCAATCCCCTCCCTATGCATCAACATGTTGAATCTAATCAAGTGGAAATGGATAATGAGGATCCTTCCAATGTTTTTGATTAAAGGGGGTAAAAATAGATTTTGAAGGGACCCTAGGAACCCTTTACATCAGCAAAACGTCAGCGAAACCACAGCTGACCGACAACAAAAGCCCAGACAAACAACAAAAGCAGAACAAACAAAAAAACCAAACAACAAACATAATAGATTACAAATCCTTCAGGGTATTAGCAACCTTGAGGTCTTCCATATCTTCGTTTAGGCTTTGGAGATCCTAGGCTTTTATGTTCCCTTCCTTGCTCTGTTTCTTAGTGCTACTAGTCCTAGTACTAGGACCTGTGCTTGCAACAGTCTTCTTCTCCTCAATAGCTTTAGAACTCTGCTTGCTAATCTTCTCATTTATACTCTTGATTTCCCCAACATTGACTTTCATGTATTGATTGAAGTTCTCTTTCAATTTCTCGAGCTCCTACTCCAAAGCCATAATTATTTCCTCCTGTTGTCCTAGCCTTTAGACACTTCCTCCTCTAGGATGGATAATTTCTCTTTTTGGTTGGACAACTCAATCTAAAGGTTATCGACATAAGGGATTGCTTACCAGTTCTGAATTTTTTTTCTCTTCCTCCATAAGCACTTGGCTTTCACCACTGCTTTTCTTGGTTATAATTTCATTTTGATATTAATCTTGTTGATTTCGATATAAAACCATTTCATGAGCTTGTGTTGAACATCAAAAGTTTGATGCAGAGTCGAGATGTTCTAGCTTAGGGTAAATATATGCTCATTAACTTCTTTCAAAGATAAGGGGGTAAAGTGGGGAATGCTTCGTTCAGCCATGACCTGGGGGCAGGGATTGTCAACTCCTGGGAAGGGGATCCCCATAGCTGGCTCTAGGAAAGCTTTAGCTTTGCTTTTCTTTGAAAAATAGGGGGCCTCTTTCCCCACCTGGAAAGTTATCTCCTCACCTCTTTTCCTCTTACTGTTCTTGGAACTTTCCCTACCCACTCCAATAACCTTAAGGCCCTGGGGATTCTAGTTGCTAGGCTCTAACTAAGGTTCGGATCCAATCTTATTCCAACTACTATCATCTTCCTCTGTCTCTTCAGAAGTTGAGACAGAATAATCAACAATTCTTTTGTTTTGATTCACTTTCTTATGCATAGGCCAGTGGACATGGGGTTTAGATTCTTAATGTGACTCGCAACTAGGAGCTTTAACCCTTGGTGTAAAGGGACAGTCGTGGGGGGTTTTATGCAGTCCTTCATAGACCCTTCCATGGATGATAATAGATAATATGGAAATGACACAGGCCTCTCTCTCCTAAAATGATTTAGAAGAATGAAGTGGTAAGAGTAAATAGACTTAAAGCAGCCCTCCAAGGTTACATACCTCATTATACACATAGCTATGTCGTCCCAGGGATACCTTAGAGTGCTCTTGGCATGGCCAAAATGTAGTTTGTCAGGATCCTTATCTTTGTTAAAAAAGGTAGCCATAGCTTCGTCACCCATTCACCTATTTTTAAATACCTTGGTCCCCTCCGTGGAGAGGCCAGTAATAGCTACCAACAGTTCTTCTGTAAACTCAAGTCTCAACCCCTTCACCTCAACCCTCCTATTGTCCCAACTCTTGACAAATTCAGCAGTTAGGGGTAGGTCGTGTCCTCTAAGTCTCTCCATGAAGGTCGACAACTCGCCTTTCTGTAAGATATTTCAAACCCTAGCATTCTTTTGCTATTTTCCATAGTTCACCTGCTCAACTCTGTTTTTGTCACCTCCCATGGTGGACAATTTCCTCTCTTTGATATCCCTATCAATAAAAAATAGTGTACAACCCCACCAAGTCTTTGCTGTCTCTTTCCCCTTTCCCAATTCTTTCGAGGTGGAAGTTAAATCTTTGCAAACCCTTTGAATCTTCATTGCATGACTTCTCATAATGTTGATGGTCTTCACGACATGATTCTAATAATGTTGGTGGTGTTCCATATGTTATGACCTCCATCAATCATTATTACTATGTACTGCCGCCCTTCTTTCGCAAGTCCCTTAATTCTCCCATGATTATTGATATTATTTGCACATAAGGTTTCAATTTCCTTAGGAAAAGGGGATGTTGACCACATATATGATCCATGCCTAGTCACACCTTGGTTAGCAAAACAATCAGCCACTCCATTTGCCTCATGAAACATGTCTAATTTGAACTGAATTTAGCTTCCTTATGATATCCAATGAATCATTAGTGAAGTTCTTGATGGTCCAACTAGGGGGAGTCCTCAAAAGGAGGCGATTTATAATGTTTAGTGAATCACCTTCCACAATAAGGTTTTGCACTTGAAGTTGGTGAGCCATTTTTAGGCCATTGCAGGCTGCTGCAGCTTCAGCATAGTGACTAGTTTGGACCCCTAGGTTTACAACACAAGCGGCAATTAGCCTATCCTTCTCATCTCTTAACACACCACCTCCCCCCCAATGTTGATTATTATGATCATATTGATTTTATTGAAAAATCTAAGGCTACATCTAGTATACCTAACATCAATGTTGCAAACAAAGATATCAAACATGATGAGAATCAAGGACAAATATACATGCAAATGAGCATTGGAAAACAATGTGGTGGTATATAATGATTAATCCTAGAGTTCCAATGAATATTACAACAGAAACAAGGGTACCTCAAAAGAATCAACATGAGCCAAAAATTGCAAAGGATACATCATTAACTATACATTCCCACAGTAATGCTCAAAGTAATAACATCTATCAAAAAGTCTCAAAAACAAGTGCATAAAATGGAATCTATCATGCAAGGGGCAATATCTTTGCCTGTTTCTCCAAAGATAGCAACAAAATTGCCACATTTGTACACCACTTTTATTCACAAAGAGATACTTCATTGCCATATGTGCATCATAGCATCATAGAGGATAGTTCCGTGGGGGACAATGATAAATTCTCACTTGTGTTCTCCTTTTGGAACCCCTCTTTTCAAGGTTGTTTTCTTTTTCCTTTAGCACAACCTGTAGAAATAGCCAAATGCTTATATTACCACATCAGGGGCTTCTTTTTCTGATTAGTAAGGTCTCTGTTTAATAGATTAGGACTATCTTTGTTACACCACTATCAAATTGTGGTATCTTAGACCTTATCATACCTAAGTGCAATTTACAATCAAACCATATTTCACATGAAATAAATTATGTACAATTGCATGTCGGGCAAGCTTATCAATTAGGATTTGTAGATGTGAGTAATTACTTCCACATCATTGACCATAGAAAGTTTTTCTAGGCAGTAATCATAACACCAAGGGGATAGGTGGCATTCAGGACAAAAGGTGTTAGAGATAGGGAAGAAAATAGTAGAGGTTACCCCACTATGGTCATCGATTATTATACCAAAGTATATCGCAAGGAGACAAACCTAGTCATCAATACCTTTGCTGGTTTACTACAACATTTAGCACATAACTCACAATTATTATACCAAGGAACATTACAAATAGAAGAAATTGGATGGTTGATGACTTATGTATTTGCTTTAGAAACAAATGGCCCATATTGCAAACAAAGAGCAAACATCTAGGACCATTGGATGCATAGCAAATTGTCATAAAGAATCGACTTAATATCAAATTTTACTGATTAAAAAAAAAAGCAGATGCCTAAAAAACAGAACCATGACTGAATATGCATGAAAGGGCTTTGGTTAATGTGACATTTTCATATATCACATGCACATTTTGCATGTAAAGTTTTTTTCATGTTTTGTTCCTGTTTAAAAGATGTACTTGCAAGTTATCCAAATTATGATACATTAGGGGTACCTCTTCAGATTTCCTAGATGGAAAAGGAAAAGTACCTTTTTCCGTTGTCTTTCCTCTAGTACTTGTTGCAGAGGAGGGCGTCCTGCAATTAAGAAAACACAGCAAAAACATGCATAGATAACCTTTTTGTTTGAAAGAAAAACACTTCTCAACTTCAATTATACTGTCATAAAGATATTATGAATTCGAAAAACTAAAATTTTTACTTGAAATATATGAATGATACAAAACTCAACCTTCAAAAAGGAAGTGGATGATTTGGGTGGAAATGTTTTAAAAAATGGCTGAAATTGAACCCCAAAAAGATAGACAGAGAGCTTCGATGTGCAGTGTAAGAAGTTTGAAGTTTTGATTGCCTAGCAAGTTTGCATTTAGAGAATGTTTGTTCCAAACTTCTGCTATATAAAATAGCATTGAAAAAGAGTGTCAAAAAGGAGAAAAAGGTTGATTTCAGGTCAAAGACAGCAAGATACTTTGATTTATTCACAAGTTAAAAAAGACACTAATTCTTGTGTCCTGATCCATCAGATCCCTTTTCTATTTATACTAATTTTATTAGTGTTGCACCTGGAGCAGTTTTGTTAGTATTGTCAGCTATATAAGACGGAAGATGTCAGAAATTGGGTATCCTACTTTCCATAAGGATTTGTTAACTGTCACCTATACCATAAAGAAAGAAAATATATGTAATTATGTTGACAATTTGTACCCAATCTGAAACTTGATTGTGTTACACAAAACTCTTTTGTCGTCAAAATTAGTCATTTGTATGTCAAAGTTGAAGTCCAAAATAATCGTTTTTTGGCCGAGTCAGATATTATTGTATCAAGGTCCACAATTTCAAATTTGCCATCATAGATTGACATTTTTGCAGCTTGACCGTCAATTTTTATTAATAATGAATAATTATTATTAATTATTGACTGATATTATTGTTTTAAAAAATAAAGATTAAAAATAAAAAATAGAAAATAAATTTTTTAATAATATTAATTATTAATTATTATTATTTTTTTTTCTAGATAACTTGGGTTAGGCACCCAAGAGCCACAAAATAAAGCATTCGAGCCCGGATTCCTCGTAATATTGTGTTCACCAGATCCAACATTAAAGAATTATCAATCTAGATAGTATCATCCCCAACACCTGAACAACCAAACTGAGGAGAAAGGCAGGGTTGAGGTAGACCAAATACATCACATAGCAGAAACCAGAAACCATCACCCAAACATATTAACATATCAATCTATTAACCGGCTGAAACCATGCAAGTTATCCTGGCCACATATCCATTCAAAACAGCACAAAAGCCGATAGGCCCCCAACCAAAATGAAAAAGCTTGACAGAACACTAGCAATGAACATAGTACCTACAGGGAATGAAGGCAAATTAACACGGTCTCCATCCCCAAACCAATTATAGAGTGCATAACATAGATTATTACAAAACAAAATAGGGATGGTGAGGCAAATTACCTTGGCCTTGTCGAAACCCCATAACCACCATGACAATTCTTACATGAATCAGACCCAAGAGGCAGAGGGACCTTGACCAAGTCCTCCGAGTCCTCATCATCACAACGATTAGAGAAAACAAGAACATCATCGACAAAGATACCTTGAGGCCCTTGGCAATAGCTTCGATTGCCCGTTTCATATGCACCTAACACTGCTTGATGGCATGGACATGGTCCATAGTGTAGTTGAAATAAGCCTCGCCCTCATGCAGGACATCCTCAGTGTCATTGCGCAGAAGGTAAGATCCAACAGTTGTCAACATCATGGAAGTGCAACTAAGAGATTGGACCATATCAAACACATTTCTCCAGCGACACGTTTGCCCAAGATCTAGCAACAAATTTGGCATGGCCGCACGAATCCCCACACAAGGTTCTCCATCCACCTCCTTGGCTAGCTCCCAGATTCTAAGCACCCAAATCTACACTTCTGGGTTTTTAATTTCTTGTTCTAGGTAATCAACAAAATCCTCCACCATAGCCACACTAGAGACTCTGCCCATGTCCTAAACTTGTGAGACCTTTGTTAAGAGGCTCTCTTGATCATCACTTGCCGAGGAGGACGCCATGATCGAATAGACAGAGTAAAAACTACGGCCTACACTAATAACATCGGGCCCCCAATTCAAGACCAACATACCTAGCAACAACCAAAACTAAATTCCCATACAAGAGTGTGCCGCCACCTAAGGCATGTTACCAAACACTCATTAAATGATGCCCAAGCGATCACACCTATCATTCTAATTATTAACTACCAACTCACTACATGCCCACACTGACATCTTGCCTATTATCGGGTAATTAATAATTATTAAAAATAAAATAAAAAGAACATGAAAAAAGGGGTAGCCGCTCCATATAAAACTGCAGTCAAAGACAAGGAGAAAAAGAAAAAAGTAGACTATCTAAATCAGCAGCGAAGTCAGCAGCATTGAAAAATAAAAGGGAGCATAGTTTTCATTTTTGTGTGAAGATTTTGAAAAGTGCGGAGGAAGGAAAGTTGTGCCTCATGCCAGGTGCAAGTTTTAAGTTTTAAGACTTTATTTTGTTTTTTAAATTGTTGCCAAAGACAAAAAGGTGTGCCTCATGATACGTGCACCTTTTACCAATATTTGATAATCTGAAAAAAACAATGCAATCAACCTGAATAGAAGTTAAATATGATTTTCATGAGAACAAGTTAGTTCTTTAGCTCTGTAATATACACCCTTGTTCTGCTTTGTTTTTTGATGTTGTTTGCTTCAGTGTTTGAGTGTTTAATAGAAGTAGACATAAATGCAGAAGGTGTTTCTTTTATTTGCAATAGATATCAGTAATAAAGTAACTTGCAACATTAAATAATTCAGAAATATGGCAATATTTAGAAATACATGTGGCTGAAAATTCCAGATTTAATTTCTGATTTGGAAATACAAATTTCCTCAAATGTAAGAGCAACCCAGTTCACCAAATAACATTACATATCTAAATCAAACATACCCACAAAATTTGATTGACTCTGAAACTCTGCTGCAATAGGAATCAGCTACAACCTCTCCAAAATGGACGCCATAACCACAACATAGGCTGGATATCACTGGGAAGTATACAAATCTGTTCTCCAACCCTAGGCACCACAAAATGTAGAAAGTATTGCTCCAAAACCCTAGCGCCAACAATAGAAGAAGTGGCACGCCTCTCTAGGCAAGTATGACCAGCAACAAGGATGCAATCTGCTCACAAAGCTACTGCAAACTCATTAAATCTGCTCCAAATAGTTCTCTCTATTTCTGTTTTGATCTTTTTGGTGAAGCAGAAAGAAGATATCAACAAACAATGAAGCCCATCTGTGACCTCCGAATGAAATCACCAATAAATCCTCTAGAGTGTCTTTCAACAACATAGAGAATGTTGCCTGTAAGGGTTTTTGTCCTCACAAACCTGAGATAAGCCAAATTCAATCTCCAAAACCACAAGGGTTTTGATCAGAGAAAATAAAATAAACTTCATGATCCAAATGAGCCCCTCAAATGCCTTTTTATACTTTTTCCGCCTTACTCTCCAAAAGCTTCTATTTTAAAATTCACTTTTTAATTAAAACTCCATTTTAGCTCCAAAAAAGACCTTTTAATTAAAATAACGATAATTTGACACATAAGGTCCCTATTTAATGCATCCATAATTTAAAACATCTCATCCCGATTCCGATGAGTTATAATACTAAAGTGCCTCTAAAATATTTTAAATAATATTTAGCAACCTTAGTAAAATAATTAAATAAAGCCATTAATACACTCATTTTGTGGAAACTGCCGGAATGCATCGGAATCGAAAACTAACTGCACTGGTGTGATCCCGATGAAGAATAATGATAAACGAAGCCAACTGACTGACTTACTATAAATAGACGCCTTCTCCAAGATTCTTGGAGAGCACACCAGAAGCCGGAAATCACCCCAGAAAGTGGCATATGAGTCCTCCAGACCAATTGAGCTCATTGGAGTCCTTAAATAACCCCTCTGATAATGTTGACACACACCCACAAGGTCAACGACAATTGCACTGCTATAGAACCCAAAAATGGGGACATTACAGTCCGCCCTCCCCAAAGATTGCTTGTCCTCAAGCAATGCCAAAACAACCTCACAATCGTCAGACTGATCCAAACTGAACCCAAGAGTGATCTCAAGGTCCCAAATCAATCTATCGAAATACCCATCATGTTGTCACTACGCTACTCTGATAAAAACTGTTAATCCATAGCACCAAGTCTACGCTCTCTCCTCCAGTAACCCCAAAATGTAATCATCATCAACATCCAAACTGAAATATCTACGAGGGCTGAAAACTATATCATGAAAAGTCTCCTGCCAAGGCGCCACAGTGAGGTCCATATCTGAAATCCCACTGCCTAACTTGATCCTGGTCAACAAAAATAATAATCTGCTCACCCTCAAAGAATAACCCTCATCATATCCCCTCACAGTATCCTGGAAGTGATGCCAATCAGTCCCTAACTGGAAGCCAATAACAATAGTGCCATCCCTGGAATCATACACCCTGACAATGCCATCCCGATCATAGATTGATAACCCCTCATCGACATCTAATCTCCAAGTATCAACATGCCCATATCTAGCACCCCAACTCATCCAATCGACTGCAATCATCACAGTAACATCTGTAGGTATATCTATCAACATCTCGAACTGATTGCAGTGACCATTACTCATACTGGTGGAAGCTAAAAATAATTGCTCTAACTCTATAAATCCTCCCACAACCTGCTGCCAAGAAGCCTGTAAGTACTCGAAGTTCATTCGCTCATAAACTGAAGTTGCCATAATCAACGTTGAAATAATAGGGCAACAACTGTCATAAAAAATTACCCCGGAAAACATAGGAAATGTGTCATGTCCCCATTTCCTGTGTGATCACCCGACGGAGAATGGAATTAGCCTATCTTCATTCCCGTAGGCTGGTTTGTCGATTCAAGGGAATAATTTGGGCAAAGTGGTAAATGGAATTAATGCATTTGCATTAATTATTCAATTGTAATAAATTGAGCGGCATGAAGAAATAATAAAATTAA
Organism: Cunninghamia lanceolata; assembly: GCA_027924645.1. Lineage (NCBI taxonomy): Eukaryota > Viridiplantae > Streptophyta > Pinopsida > Cupressales > Cupressaceae > Cunninghamia > Cunninghamia lanceolata. Next base: position 4,946,062 of record BSBN01001183.1, on the reverse strand, counting down.
ATAATATTATTTTAATATTATTTAATTAAAGCAAAAATACAAAAAAATAAGAAATAGGTCTAGACCTATTTGGACGCCCACCTTGGAATGGGTAAAAGGAGAAAAATATTAAAATAAAGGGTGCGCTCAACTAAGAAGGAAAAGTGAAATTTAAATTTGGGTCCTCGCATTGGATCATGCACCTTTTTGGAGGGAACTTGCAATTCAAATCTTTAATTTGAATTGGTATAAGAGAAGCATGAGTACCTCATTTCTGGCATCATGAACTATTGGTAAACTTTCACACTTTTGCTCTGCAATTGTTGTTAAATCTTCGGAGGACGAAAACCCTTGACGGAGATTTGGTGTGTGGACAAAAACCCATCACATCATGGAGGCGGATTCATCCTGAGTTTGCATTTGCACTTCATTTCTTTCATCGTTGAGTTTCATCGAATTACTATATTGTTTGGTCGGAGACCTTGATTGCTAGTCGATAATTCATTGAAGACTTTGGCATTGTTGAAGACTTGCATATTGAAGACGGAAGTCCATTTCAAATCAGCGAATGTATCTCCAGATTGGCGGTGCATTGTGGACTGATAGTAATTGTGAGAGGCAGCGATTTATCCCTATGAGAGTTCGCTAGAATTGGGGGTGCGATTTGGACAAGGCACCGAATTTCATTATGGAAGGCACACGCTCGATAAGTGGCGTCATCATTTGGAGCCGAATTGCACTGCTACTGAAGCCTGTAGACTATCTTGCACTCACGGCAACCTCCAACACTGGCCAATCTGCATATTAAGGTGGCTATTTTACCTATTGGCAGCTCATCATCATTTGTCATCAGCGATCTGCATGTTTGTATGTCTGAGATGCCATAAATTGTGACAACGAATCACCATGAGGAGATAGCAATCAGCAAAAGACTACTAGTAATTGCATTGGACATTGGACGGATCGGCATCATTTAAAGCCACCTCAAGCCACGATCATTGAAGAAGGATTTGCATTGTACTTGGTATGTTTGCATTCACTTTGTCTCTGAGTTTGTATCAGTAAATTACAATCTTGTAATGGCCGCCTTCATGCCATCATAATTAATGTGACTGAAGAATTGTAAAGTCTGATTTTGCATATCAAATCTAATTAGTCTCATTGCTACTATCTCTTGTAAACTGTGCATTCAAAGAATTGTAATTGAAGGCTGCCAGCATAAATTGTTTCAATTCCATTTAGTAATTCATAGTTATTGGCATAGATTTTATTTCATAGTTAATAGATATTGTCGGAGACAATTGTAATTGGGAAAAGTAGTTTAGTTTGCTTGCATAATTGAAAAAACCACAAAATTATCATATCAAACCTATTCTGGCACATGACAAAATGTGAATGTGGAAATGACCAAAGGAACTCTTCCAATAACTACATTACCTCTACTAAACAACACCATCTGAGAATTACTCCATTGCTAGGCTGGAGGTGTTGGTCAATCCAACTGTATGATATCATTCATTGTCCTATGTGGGCTGATTGGAAAGTAGACAGTGATACCAACTCCGAAGTTATGTCCACCTCTCCAAATCTGAATCAACATCTCACCCCTGAAAACTGTCCTTGGATCCCAAGTCCTATGATTGCCATCAATCATATTCACACACACCTCCTCTTGGCTGTTGCAACAACTAATGACATAGAATGATAGGGTATCACTGAAATGCCATCCTCTAGTAATGAAAAGGTAATCCATGCCTCTCCAAAGCACCCAAACCACTGCCGTCCTTCGCCTACTCAATATGAAATCCATGCACCATGAAATAGCAGCTCTCACCCCGATATGCAAAAGAATCTCATGTGCTAGGGTAGGAAGGTTAGTGACATCGTGCACATCTCCAACTCCAATGTCACATGCCAACTGTATAACAAACCCTAGTGCCTCCAAAGTAGAGATGAAAACAATATCATACCTCGGTGCAGGAATCATCCATACCTCTGAAGTGTACTCCTCCAATGCAAGTGTCTCTGTAGACAAACATAAGACAACCTCAAGTATCACCAAAGAATGATGGAGTTGTATCATAGTATCACTCGACTCTGTACCTCCTCCATGAATGATCAAAGAACCATCCCTTATGACTCCCTCTTCGAGTGAAGTCCAGATATTAGTGGGTGATCCACTAAGTGCAGCCTCAACAACTCTACCAAGCTCCCAAGCAGCTATTGTTCGCCAAAAATCTATGCACCACGAAGTAGAACAGCCATCTCCTAGCAAGGTATGGAAGGGATCCTCATGGACTAAGGCTAGAATATCAAGATCTACATGTTTTCTTCCAATCCCTATGCCATCACCCAGCTGAAACACATGCATTAGCAACTCCAACCCCAACATCATAGCAATATCTCCATACCTCGTGTCATGGTTCAGCTGCATCATCATAGTCTGACCAACAAAAGCAAGAGTCTCCCTAGCATGCATCAGAAATAAAGCAGCTACATACTCGACCAAAGAGTCATCAACATGATGGAGCTCATCACAAACAAACTCATCAAATGCTTCATGAAGAACCAAAGAACCATCAAAGGTTGCATCACGCAAGCCTTCCTCAATAGTCACAACACTAATAGCTGTCCCATATAGTGTGCGCTCAATGATGTCATTCAATCTCAAGATGCGAGCCTTCAAGGGGCTCCCCCAAAGAAATGTCATCAAACCCTCAAGATGCAAACAAGTAAAAGATTCTGTACCATACCTCAAATCTGATTGCTCCATGTGCTTGGCCTCCATACAAGACTCATGCCACATGTCATGCCGAACTAACTTAGTTTTCTTGGGTTCAAAATGAAAGCCATTGATAGGAGGGCTCTTCCCAAACTCATTCTCATGTGTAAGGGCCATCAACATATGAGTATGCAAGAGTGAAAGACTGCTGACCCAAATAAAATCAGAACTCTTGCCATACCTTTTTGTAGTGCTTTTACCCTTCTCAAGCCTCTCCCTCATCGTTGTTGCGTACTCTCCATCCAAGGCTGATCCAACATGATTCTCTTCATGGAAAGCACATGTCTCAAGGCTGATCCTCTTGCCTGTCATGTCATGATGAGGTGAAAGTAAGGGACTGCTGTTGCAACTCAGAAAATCAGACCTTACCTTGTGCCTTTGAGAAATGTCTTTGTAGATCCTAATCATCTCTTCCTTCGTGATTAAGTGGTCATCAACTAGGGCAGATCCAAGGCATGTCTCCTGTGAGAAATCATGTGTTATGTGTCACAAACTCAGTCCCATGGCTGCAAGCTGAACCCTCATGTGTGTCCATCCCTTCGATCTTCATGACCTCGTTATAGGATGCTTTAAGCTCCTCCTCCATGACTCCACTCTTTGCCCTCTTCATGTTGCATTGTTCTTCCTTGAGTTTGGCGGCCATAGAAGTCTGAATTTCTGATGTGGGTGTGAGCTCATCCACTATATCTTCCTCCCTTCTCAAAGCACTCGCATATATCTTGCACATTCTAAATAGATGATCTCTATCCGCAAGTAGCTGCAAGTAGTTGTCCATCATAGCCACGACCTTTTGAAGCCTTTGAAACCGGGTGAGGTAGAGATCTTCTTCGAAGTGTTCACCCTTCCCTAGGGTTATCCAACACAAATATGCCATTGCCTTATGTACATGCTCAAAATGATTTAGTGTAGTCATAGGTTCACCTCCATTCGTGTTCAATTGCTCCTCCAAATGATGAGGCTTATAGGACCCAATGATCATGCCTCCACAAGTCAACTTCTTCATGGTCACCACCTCCATCAAAGTAGTAGGTAGAGCCTTCTACCTCATGGTCTTCCTCCATGGTTGGCCTAGAAGATGTATGCACCGCTATGACCTCTTTATTTTGCAATGACAAATCAAGCTTATCCAATCCACTTGGATCACTTCCCACTGAAATTTCTGAATTGTCCTTATGACCACCATTTGATTCCATGCCAATATGATGCAAAGGTAATGAAACAATGCTAGGAGCATCCAAAGAACCCATACCTCAATTCGACCTTGTAGGTTTGGCAAACTCCGTGATAGCATGTCCTTCCTTCATGTGATCATTATGAAGCCTTCGGTATTCGTCTTTTGCAATGTATGAGCTTCTTTACCCAAACCCTTACAATGGCTTGTAGGATGCAAATTATCCACAAGTATACCTTCCTCCTTCATGGCAGCATCTTCTTTAATCTTATCTTCATAGGGCTGAAGTGCATCGTTGGCTTTGTCTTCCTTAGGGCTTGGAGCCTAATCTTCTTTATACATAGACCAATTTATGTTTTCCTCGTGATTATTTGTAGGCTGCAAATCTTCTTCATTTTCTACCTTTTCTCCCACAGGAACTTCGGATTTGTAACCTTCTTTGAATTTTTCAGCTGCTTCTTTTTGCTTCCAATGATCCAACTTTTTTTGTAGTCTTTCATGTATTTGCCAAAAAGATGCAGACGCACACTCTTCGTCCATGATGCAAGACAAATCCATAGTGACTCTTCAATCAAACCCTCCAGGCTGGCAGGATCATGGCTCTGATACCATTGTAATATACACCCTTGTTTTGCTTTGTTTTTTGATGTTTGATTCAGTGTTTGAGTGTTTAATAGAAGTAGACGGAAATGCAGAAGGTGTTTCTTTTATTTGCAATAGATATCAGTAATAAAGTAACTTGCAACATTAAATAATTCAGAAATATGGCAATATTTAGAAATACATGTTGCTGAAAATTCTAGATTTAATTTCTGATTTGGAAATACAAATTTCCTCAAATGTAAGAGTAACCCAGTTCACCAAATAACATTACATATATAAATAAACATACCCAGAAAATCTGAGTGACTTTGAAACTCTGCTGCAATAGAAATCAGCGACAACAACCTCTCCAAAATGGACGCCATAACCACAACATAAGCTGGATATCACTGGGAAGTATACAAATCTGTTCTCCAACCCTAGGCACCACAAAATGTAGAAAGTATTGCTCCAAAACCCCAACGCCAACAATAGAAGAAGTGGCACGCCTCCCTAGGCAAGTATGACCAGCAACAAGGATGCAATCTGCTCACAAAGCTGCTGCAAACTCATTAAATCTGCTCCAAATAGTTCTCTCTATTTCTGTTTTGATCTTTTCGGTGAAGCAGAAAGAAGATATCAACAAACAATGAAGCCCCATCTGTGACCTCCGAATGAAATCACAAAGAAATCCTCCAGATTGTGTCTTTCAACAACATAGAGAATGTTGCCTGTAAGGGTTTTCGTCCTCACAAACCTGAGATGAACCAAGTTCAATCTCCAGAACCACAAGAGTTTTGATCAGAGAAAATAAAATAAACTTCATGATCCAAATGAGCCCCTCAAATGCCTTTTTATACTTTTTCCGCCCAACTCTCCAAAAGCTTTTATTTTAAAATTCACTTTTTAATAAAAACTCTATTTTAGCTCCGAAAAAGACCTTTTAATTAAAATAATGATAATTTGACACATAAGGTCCTTGTTTAATGCATCCATAATTTGAAACATCTCATCCCAGTTCCGATGAGCTATAATACTAAGGTACTTTTAAAATATTTTAAATAATATTTAGCAACCTTAGTAAAATAATTAAATAAAGCCATTAATACACTCATTTTGCGGAAACTGCTGGAATGCATCGAAATCGAAAACTAACTGCATTGGTGTGATCCCGATGAAGAATAATGATAAACGGAGCCAACCGGCGACTTACTATAAATAGACGCCTTCTCCAAGATTCTTGGAGAGTACACCAAAAGCCGAAAATCACCCCGGAAAGGGGCATATGAGTCCTCTAGACCAATTGAGCTCATTGGAGTCCTTAAATAACCCCTCTGACAACGTTGACACACACCCACAAGGTCAACGACAACTGCACTGCTATAGAACCCAAAAATAGGGACATTACAAGCTCAAAGACAAAAAGGTCCAAGTCAGCAAGAGTTTATAAAAGCTTGAAAGAACAATTAAAGGCTTGATTAAATAGTTCAAGGGCAGAAGTTGAAGATAGAACCATCTATATATGAAGATAGCTTCCATAATTCACATAGCGAATTTATTAAATGTCATTTATGAAAAACAAAAAGGCTTTGATATGGGTTCTATATTAAAATGTTTTCAGAGTTGCAATAGCTGCAAAGAAAATATTAATATCATATCCTCTTTCAATTTCTTCAAAAAAAATTTCTATCAGGCATCTACAAATCAAAGAGCAATTGATCAAAGAAATAGAGTTTTCAATTTCCAAGTGTTTTTGAAGGATCCACCATGAAAGTATCGAAATGAATTTTTAGAGCTTCATCACAGGGTTGCCAGACTTTGTCAAAACAAAGCAATGATTGTCATTGCTGAGTAAACACAAAGAAAGTGATGGTTTGTATTTTTTCTATTTGAGCAGTCTAATTTGTAAAGAGTTACTTGAAGATGGAGTTGTTCATGGAAGAGTCCTCATTCAAGTCACCAAGATTGATAAATTGTCAAGAGTTTTGGAGTTTCATCAAAGGGTTTGCGAGACTTTGTCAGAACAGGGAAAGCATTGTGTCATGTCCCCTTTGTCAATTAAAGGAAAATAAATAATAAAGTTAATATTTTTAAGTTGTCTAATGATTTATTTTTTATTTTATTAAAAAGTGACAACTTAATATAACTTTAATAACATAATTTTAATAACAATGTTTTAAATTTTTCCTTATATTCTAAAATACTAAAAAGGGATAACTTAAGTATTATTATTATTATTTTTATTAAAAGATCTTTGATAAGATTTAAAGATGATGAAAGGGGAAACTTTTGGGGAAAAAAAGCAAAAAAAGAGAAGATTTATAAAGGAAGGAAATTCCTCATAATTGATATGTTAAGTTATTATTTAAAAAACCCCTTTTTGCAGAGCTTGAGCATTTTATGTTCATTATGACCAGAAGATCGAAGGACAAAAACCCTTGAGGTCTTAGGAATTCGAAAATAAAAACTCTTAGGATTCCGGTCGGTGATTTCACCCAAGAATTACACAAAGCTTCATCAACGTTTCCAATTTTCAGTGTTTGTGTTTATCAGTTTGTGTGTTTCTAGAAGATTTGGGTATTTTAGTGGATTGGTGTTGATTTTATTATTTTAAAGAAAAAAATTGTTATATTCTCAGAGATCAGATTTTATTAATTTGGGAGATTTCTATTATATATAAATTCTATTGCATTGATACCTTACAACAACCGTATGAAATAAAAGTTGCTAGTGGGCTGTCCGCTGTACAAATTAAAGTTTATAGTCATATTTTGAGTTGTCGTACACATGTGGTTGTGTTGTATCACTTTAATCAAGTGGAAGATTTTTATTTAATAAATGGTACCTGCCATACCATACCAAAATAACTAAGAAAGGCAACTATTAGAGTTGGAAGTGGGAAATTGAGGTATGAAATGGAAGCAGCCATTTAGTGATGATTTTGGGGAGGCTGTACAAGTACGGAGGGTGCCATACCATTTTCAAATGGTTTAATTTATGGTGTTTCAACAATAATTTCATATTTGTCACAACTTCATAATTCAAGTTTCTTTGTAATTTTTGTTTGCAGATTGGAATATTTTTTGTTGAAAATTATTAAATATTGTGTAAAAGTTACTTGTTGTACCTTATTTATCGTTTTCCATATTATTTAATTGGCTGCAAGTTCCATTGAAATTCAAAATTTATTCATTTATATTGCAATAGAAATATAATAAAAAATTAGAATTGCATATTTAGATAAAAATCAGATTTTCAGGAATTTTCATAAAGAAAATTGCATATTTAATTGAATATCCAAAATTGTCAGTTTTGGGATATTACACATCATTTGAATCAAATCGTTTAGAGCCCTTCCAGAAAAGTCTATTTTTAGCACAAGCTAAAAATTGCTCATCATGATGCAAGAAATGTGAGCATTAATGGATATATAATTATAATCATTTTGATCATTAGTTCAACTGGCAGTTGCATGTCTTAGAAATAGAATTAGTGGATGAGATAATTTGTAATAAAGCTTGCACATCATGCAAGCAGACATAGCTAGACTAGAAGTTCAATCATTTATTTCATTTATTTTCATGCAGCTTTGTAAACAATATAAATAAGTACATTTTTGCAATTAGTTTAATCAAGGGTAATTCTCATGCTTGCATATTGCTGAAATTGCTATTCAATGTTATTGTCAAATTTGTTATTCATTCAATGGGATTTAGTTTGTCTACTTCACTTCTAAGTTACTAGTAAAATGTTCTATCTTATGTTTTTGTGTACCTATATGAGTTAACTATCACTTAACTATTACTGAAAGCTTTGTGTTGTAGTTGGTGTTAGGTCGGTCTCTTGTAGCTTTGAATACAATAGCTATGTTTAGCTTATAATGTTTGGTGTCATTTAATCCTTATGTGTACTTGCTTTGTCCAGTCTCTATGTTTAGCTTAGCAATACAAGTGTGTAGTTATAGGATTTAGTTTCAGTCAAAAAGACAAATCCTTTGCCTTGTGTTGAAAAGGTGTTTCAACCTTTTATACTAGGCAAACCCAAAATGATACACATTTAGAATTCATTCAACCTTGTCGTGTCCCCTTTTCAGAAATAAAATAATTTGGAGACCCATAGCCTATTACTTTATTTTCCATAGGCTAAGGGATAAAGTTAGGGAAATATTTTAATAATAATATTTTAAGTTAATCCTAATAATATTATTTTAAAATATTGTAAAAGGGCAACTTAAATATTATTATTAGTTAAATAAAGTGGGCCACTTAAATGGGGCATAATAAGGCCTTCTGTAATATTTTAATTAAATGCTTTTAAGTGACCACTTTTGGAGGGAAAAGGAAATTCAAAATAAGGGCACCAAAATGGAGTCTATAATAGAGAGGCAATTGCTCAAAAGAAGTTCATTCATTTTTTTATGAAATCATATTCTTCCTTTCATAGCTTGAGCATCTACGTTCAACTCTTGCACTTGAGGACAAAAACCCTTGTAGTGCGGAGATTCAAAGAACGAAAACCCTCTTGATTTCTAGGCAAGAGTGGAGGAAGCAAGGTACACAGAACACACCTCCTACACCAATCCAATGAGAAGAGTTGCACAAATTTTTATCTTTTAACAATTACAATGATGAAGATACATAATACAAAGAATATCAAATACATGCATGCAAATATAAAACCACACAACACAAGATATACATGGGGAAAACCCTTTCAATAGAAAAACCCCACACTCCAAAGCACAACCCAATGTATTAATCTATAAACAATGAAGGTTACAATACACTTCCAGAGCCAAGCTCTTATAGGAGTTCACCAACATGTAGTTTCTGGAGCAATTTCGGCAACATAACAATACCTGCAAATGAATCATACAAACTACTCCAACAAGCACCTTATTTATAGAGAATAACAAGCATGAAGGAAGCTTCTAGAGGAAGGTACAAGAGGTGGGTGTCCAAATCCACATGGTACATATTCCAACACCTATTTGCATGCAAATGACACTTGTACAAGATTCCCTTTCACCTCTTACAACCCTCCAAACTTGAGCACCCCAAATTTACCCGAAATAGATATGACAGATGCTCTTACACATCTTACAACCATTATAAAATTTGTCATATATGACTAATAATAACTAATTCTCTTACAACTTGTCATAACCCAACTTGGGCGCTCACATTCCCCATGCAAGATGCTTTGCAACACTTGTCCATCCTGTCATAAAACCCAGTTCTTACGCATCATAACTTTTCATAGGAATCCGTCATACAATAATGACTTACACATATTTCAAGATGCCGAAACATGGCAAGGAAGCTCTACTACAAAGTGGGATGCCTACATTCCAATGTAGGAATAAATGCAACTTTGTCACCTTCCATGTCACTTGCCAGTATGATGACAACCCACCGTGCCATGTCACACCAGATGACAAAATATGATGAGCAAGAAAATACAACATAGGCATAAAATAAATATACAATAAATAAATATAATGCTAGGAAATAACAAGGTTGAGAAACCTTAATTCCCAACAGAAAACCCTCTTGGTTTCTTGGCAAGAGCGGAGGATGAAAACTTTTTTTCTTTGAGACGAATTCATCCAAGAATCACATTTGTGCTAAGGAGTTTACAAATCAGTTTCAGTTTTTCAGTTTGGTGTGAAATGTTAATTTTAATTTTATAGAAAAGCACTTCCAATAAATTGACAAAGAAAGTGTGATTTTTCAGATAGGGCCATTGTTGTTCTGTGATTTTCTTTGTATCTTTCTGTATCTACAACAGTTAATATTATTGTTGTCTTTCTGTATCTGCCGCTGTACACTTCAGGGAGGTCACTGTACAATTTAGTACCCTATCATGCTTTCTTTCTGCAGTCACACATTATCCCTGGAGGTCTATCGTGGTGTACAACTACGATACGATTTATGCCATCAACTGTACCTTTGTTCAGCCCAGTTGCAGTATATATTGTGAGTATTGATCGCAGTTGTTGCTCCATTATTTGTGGTTGTTGAAAATGTATGGGTTTCTACTGTAATTTTGCTATTTGCATCAATATTTAATAAATATTCAACTTGTTGCAATAACATTAACAACTGATGTGCAAAAAGAGTTTCAATAATAAATATTAGTATTTCATTGTCATTGTTTAGTATTTCCAATTTCGTTAATATCTTAGTATTACATATGTAGGAATAAAAGAAAATGTGGGGTTTATAAAAAGATTGAAAAGGAACATTATAGTGGTATCAGAGTTTTGATCTTGCTAGCCTACAAGGTTAAAACTAACATTTTTAATGCAACCCAATGAGAGAGACATTAGATTCTACTAGAGAGAGAAGCTGCAAAATCAGGGTGCAGAAATAAAAGTAGAAATGGAGGAAAGGGGTAAGAGGGCTCAAACAAATGAAGAGAAGGCACAGATCCAGTATAATGTTGTTGTCAATATGAGCCAAGGATAGTAGCAAATGACGAATCTCATGGCACAACTATTGTAGACAATGCAAAACCTGAGTATCCCAAGGCTAGCTCAAATTCCAAGTGAAGGAAGTGCCTCTGCAAACAACAGAACCATGATCGGTTCCACATCCAAACCCTTCCAACCTAAGTTCCTACAAAGAGAAGAAGAGCAACCAAAGGTAGAAGAGCAAAATCAGACCGAAGACAACTTTGTAGCTTATTTTGATGAATACAGAGCTCTTAGACCTGAATTTCATGAAGAATTGTCTCTTACCAAATTCTGCAACCTGAAAATAATAAGTGGACTAAGAGAAGGCTAAATGCAAATCAGCTTCACAAAGATCTGTAACATAGATTCAGTAAGCTAACCATTTCTGCTTTTGATGGTTCAAAATTTCAAATAAATGTATAGCTTGTGCTTGGGTTTAGAAACTAGACATATATTTTTCACAAACACTATGTATGAAGAAGAGGCCATAAAATTTGCTACCCTTCATTTAGAAGGTATAGCACACAAGGGGTGGTACTGTGGACTGGTTACCTCGAAACCACTCAAGTGCTTTAAATTTGAGAGAAATGGCCAATAACCTAAGAGCAACCTCTTCTTCTACAATACTATGGAGGTCACATAGATTATGAACATCTTGCATGTTATCAACTGGTAATATTGAACCATCTTCATGTAAGTGAGGTAGGACCTTCAAAGATGATTGTTGTGGCAGCAACAGAGGACCATTGGAGCTCTAAGCAGCAAATGGAAGATTCCTTGGGGCTGCCATCACATTAGGCTATATATTTAAATGGACATGTATGGACATGGTCTATGCATATGGAGAAATGGGTTTGTAGAAATGGACAAATGATTTAAGTTTTTTTCATTTGAAATTCTTATACAAAAGTAGACTAGGGATGATCAACTAATGATCAAACTACTTTCCTTGACTATGCAAAGTCTATTTACAGAACCCAACAGTTACCAAGTAGAACACAATCGTTGACAACTACTAACAAATAGCACCTAATAACTACCCACAAGACAACAAGTAAATAATAAATAATGGGATACAAAAAACTTAACAAAACATTACAAAGTCATTTTATGCTAAGTCAGATTCCCAACCAGCAAGCAAAAAAGAACAAGAGATCAAGTAATATCACACAAAGTTTTCCAAACTCGTGATGGCACTGAATAGGAAGAACCTTCAAGTTGATGATTTCCTCGTGTAGCCAGAACAACCTAATCATAACTTGAATGTTCCACAATGAGTGAACATTTCATAACAAAGAATGGACAAAGACCTTATAAATGTCGAGTCTTTGGCATGGCTAACTTTAAATCTTTATTCATATGAAGTTCTTACACATAAGTAGACCAAGGATGACCAACCAAGGATTAGACTACTTTCCTTGACTATGTAAAGTCTATTTAAGAACCTAAATAGTTGCCAAGTAGAACACAACTATTAACAACTACCACCTAATAACTACCCACAAGCCAACAAGTATATAATACATAGTCGGATAAAAACAACTTAATGAAATATTACAAAGTCATTTTATGCTAACTACATCATCCCCCAAAAAAGAAAAGTTGGATTCCTACCTAACAAGCAAAAAAAACAAGATAATATTAGGTAAAGTTTTTGTAACTCATGATGGCACTAGAGAGGAAGAAGAACCTTTGAGTTGATGATTTCCTCGTGTAGCCAAAACAACTTGATCATAACCTGAATGTTCCACAATAAGTGAACATTCCATAATGAATAATGGGCGAAGAGCTTCTAAATGTTGAGCCTTTGGCATGGCTAATGTAATGTCCCCATTTGGCGTTTAACCAAGTTTGTGACCAATAGCGTATTTCCTTGAGCTTCAGTAGGCTATCTGGCTTGGTTAGGGAGCTCCGTAAGTTGTGGAGAGCATAGGTTCAGTAATTTGTGATGTTTTGCTTTGGCTTTGAGCTTGGTGATGCCTCAGGATGGCTATGCAACTTTCGGAAGTTTGTTCGGCTTCCCGAATAGCTCTCCAAGATTCTTGGAGGAGCCGTCTATTTTTAGAAAGTCACCTGGATGGCATCGTTATTCATCCCAAACCATATGGAGCATGTTGGTACAGTTTATTTTGCGTTTTGGTGAAGTTTAGGATTTTCTGCAAAAAGCAAGTATTTTAATGAGCTAACAGTTAATTATTTGCACTTAGACTTATAAATTGGAAAATATTTATAAAGTGCAAGGAGTTGATAGCTCATTGGAAAGGGGAAATGTCATGTCCCCTTTCTAGCTACAGTGTTAGTCTATCATTGGGTTCTCGTAGACTGAGAATTTGGTTAGGGAACCATGGTGAATTGGCCTTGGATGGGTTATTTGGAGGTGTAGAAGTGGTTCGGATTCAGTGTCATGTCCCCACTTCCTGAGTGATCTTCAGGAGTGTTGCAGATTAGCCTATTCACCATTCCCGTAGGCTAATTCAGGTGATTAGGGGATGATCTCGAGTTGAGCCTAGTGAGGAGTTGGATTTATTTCTATGGCTCAATTTATTTCTACTTAATATATTTTACTAGGCATTGGCGATGAATTAAAATGTAATCTTTAATTATATTTTATATTATTAAAGTCCTAGTAAAATTACTTTACCTTGGGAGTTGTGCCTCAATGTTCTATTTTATTATTGAAGGTTGTAACTTAAAAAGTGACCACGAAGGGTCTATGCATCATGGAGTTGTGCGCCTAGGAAGAGGTGGGTCCCTTTCTTGGAAGTGGCGTTCCCTTTTTAAAGCCAAACATTAAAAACAAAGTTATTTTTATATGCTTTGTGGGGTGCTCAAGAGGGCAGCGTTTTGGGTATTCGTGGCAGCCTTGTTGGAGGTTTAAATCAATAAAATAAATTTGATTTCTTCTTGTTTTCAGCGGTGGACTTCAAAGTATTATTCTTTCTTGTTTTGGGCGCCATGTTTGAGGAATATATATTGCATTTGGAGGTTTATGCTATCTTCTATTTTGCTGATATATGCTGAGAATGATCTCTTTTCTCCGGAAATGCTTATTCCAGACTCCCAGGGTGATGCTCCCTTGGAATTATAGGTTGTGGTGATGCTCCCACGCCATATAGAAGGATGAAGTCAAGCAGATTTCGTCATAGAGCTTCAAAGACTGAGTTTGATGTTGTTAGGGTTTGAAATGTTCAAATTGCAGGTTTATGACAGCGAAGGTTTATTGGAAATTTTAGCTTGCATGTTGGTATTTTGGTGTTTTTGATGTTGTGATGCAAATAATCCATCTAGATAGTTGAGTTTTGCAGATTTGAGCTATTGAGTGTTGCTGCAATTTTTAGTTCCAGCTAGGGTTTGACTTGGGTGCTCACAGAAATCAATTTTAGCATATGGGTATTGATGCAAAATGGCTGCCATGAGATTGGAATAACATATGCACTTTTGGATATTCTTCACTTCACTGCATGATTCTAGAAATTATCGATTTTCCTATCTTGTCAACTCAAAATTTGTAGCAGCGAACTCAGAAATGGAAAAAGATGCAAAATATGCATTTGGGTGTGTTTCCAAATTTGCAATGTGTTCATTTTTATTTCTAGTTGATTGTTCATCAATTATTTCATGTTTTTAAGGTAATCTCTCTCTCAAAAACACATGCAATTCCAAAACTGAAACCCTTTCTGCATCTTCCGTCTAGTCTGAAAGACACATTAATAAAAAATACAAAAACACACTAAAAAGACAAAAAAAAATTATAGCAGAACAGGTCAGCATATTACATTCAATTGGTGCCAGTTGGCAGTTGTCAATGGTGTCTTGGCTTGCTCAGACTCATACTTACTATTTTTAGTAAGTTCGGGATTGGTGTCAGATCAGGATTTTTAGAATGGGGTTATATTCGTCTCGTTGAGACCTTTCCAGCGAGCTAAAGATCATGGCATTCCGACATAGTCTTGACATTTATTTTAAAATCTGAAGTTATAGTATGTTTATTTAAATGGGACTTTATAAATGTTAAGTGAAGTGACTCATAAAAAGAAATATTAAAAGGAGTCACTTTGGGGTTTGGGTGCCCATCCCTATGAGAGCATAAAGTAATTTAAAATGTTATTTTTCCCTCTATTGAGCCAATGCCCAACTTGAAGGAAATAAAAGAGGAAAAGAAAGGTCATTTTGCTTATGCTATGTTTTATGATATTTTCTTCTACTTGGCTCTACTAGGGTTTGATTGTAAGGGTTTGAAGGATTCGAACCAAAGGCTCTTGGAGATGAAAACCTCCCTGAGTAGCAGCATTCTACAGATGTGCAATACCATCCAAAGGTGCTAATGGAGGTGGATACATCCAGTGTTCACAGTTCGGCTTCAACGGAGTTCGATATGTTGAGGGTTTGAGCATTTCTTGATACATCATTTGCAGATTTTGTGTGATCAGTCGAAGGAAATGGAATAGAGGAAGATTTGAGGTAATTTTTAGTGGAGTTTGGAGCAGATATATGCTGCCATTGCTGGTCGTACATCACTAGGAACAGGCCGTACCTTCTTGTGAGGACTTTGGTGTTGGTTTGTGCAAGTTTAACCTCCCCATTTTGGTCGCCAAGCTTCATACTTGATTGCAGATCGAAAACAGAGATATTACATGGAGATTTAGTGTTGGTTGCAGCTGTTCTACATTCCAGCCAGTCGTACTAGTTACCTGGAGGACATGGGTCTTTGGAGACTGAATATTACTTGATCGTAGCCTCATATCTTTTCTATTTGGGGACGTCTAGGGCTCCTATATTGCTGTTAGCAATTGTATGCACAATATTTTCTATTCCTTGGACATTTGGAGTGATTTTGTATGTACCCAGTTGCTGGTCCGGCTACAGCATAAAAACGAAGTTGCAAATCTTGATATGGGTATTCAACTATAATTCATTTGGATCATTGTACTTTTTCTGGGTTTCACTTGCATGTTATATTTTCTATGTATTCTGGCAAGAAACAAACACATCATCAAGAAAACTAAAACCCCTTCTGCATCTTCTTTCTAGTCTGAAAGAACACTCTAAGAATTAAAATAACACTAAAAAGATTCTAAAAAGAACCAACAGGTGCGACACATTACAGGAAAAGTCACTCTTTTACTTAGGCACATAAAAGTGAGCTAATGTGGTGAAGTATTGGAATTTGAAGGGAAAAGTATATTTTTCTATTTAATAATTCATTTTATTGTGCAAACTCCTAAAAAGTGCCTATATAAAGGGGTTGAGAGCTTGCTATTTATGCTATTGATGGGATATTGTTATGCTGCTGGAGTGAACCTGCGTGTTCTCCATTCCTTCTTGAGGACGAAAACCCTCTTGGAGAAGATCAGTTTCGGTGGTGAAAGATCCACCCTAGCTGGTTCAAGGTGATTTCAATCCAGGAATCACATAGAGCTTCATGGAGTTTGATGTATTTTGACTAGTTTGGATTGAGAAGGGTTTTGGTTTGTTGTGTCAGATTTATAGTGTGGTTTGGAAGTGTTTTAGTTTGTTCCTTTGAAGTTTCCTTGTTATTCCTTAGCTGACCATACAACATCAGGGTGTACCTGGGTGTGGACTTTGGAGTTGCTAAGGATTGTTAACCATTGCAATGTTATTTCTGATGATTGAATATATGTTCTATGGTGATGGCGACCCATTTTAATGCTGAGTATATTGTTTTGCTGCTGTGAGGAGTTCACCAAATCTGGTCGTACCTTCCTGCTGGTCATACAGTCCTTGCTGGGGGCGTTTGAACCTCAGGTGTAAACCGTTGTTGTTTAAGACTTGTTATTGCTTCATATGGGGGTGCTTACTATGGTGGAAGATGTTATTGTTGCTTGAGGAGGGGTTTGAGCAAAGATTGGACTGCTGTATACAAGTTTATTGGCTGCCATTATTGCTGTTACAGACCTGCGTCAACCATCTGTAGCATCTCAGATCAGTCCCAACACTCATTTCCAGCCTTCCATTATGGGGTATATCTATGGTTACTCTTTGTTATACTTGTACGTTTGGAAACATCACTAGATTGAGTATTTCCATGCTCATTTGTTACAGCAGTAGAATGTTATATCAGATGTTAGTACTCTAACTTTTCATGTGATCTCATTGTAATACTCTGATGCAAACTTTGTAATGGCTTCCCACTAAATAAGTGGATGTGCCAGTGAGACTAGTTTCCTTATTTGCTTTGTAGTGGCTTCCCACTGAATAAGTGGATGTGCCTTTTCTTTCAGTACTTTCATGCATAGCTCAAGTTCCCGCTGAATAAGTGGATGCAACTGGTTTTTACTTTCTTGTACTCCCATTGAATAAATGGTTGCCCACTACACAAGTGGATGTTTACTTTCATGCTTATTCCCACGATTGAGTGGATGCCTACTAAATAAGTGGAAGATTGTTACTTCAATTGGTTTATGGTTTTGAATGCCAACTCTGAAGCACTTGTATGCTCTCACCTTGCCCACATCGGGATTTGGGTGATTAGAAGAGTGTGGAAGAAACATTGCTCATAACATTCAGTTTGTATTTGTTTTCAAAAAATTAGGGCAGCATATTATAGTGGTATCAGAGTTGGTCTTCCTGCCAGCCTGTTGGATTGATAACCTTGTGCAGAGCGCATGTCAGAAAATTCTAGTTGCTTGATGAAATCACCTTTGCCTGTCAGAATGGAAAAAACTATCTCAGAAAAAGATTGTGTCAAGAGCGAATCAAAGCAAATGTCATCTTTCAAAGCACTTAAAGGATTCTTTCAAATGTGACTAGCCTAGAAACTTGCAAAAAGAAGTAGCAGGGAGCTCGCTATTTGCATTAGGAAATGATTTGGAGATGCTGCACTTGTCTAGGAACGCTCTTCTCAGCAAGTTGGAAGAAGTTGAGAGCCGTTTGGCCAAGGTCAAACAATCTGATTGTGGAAAATTGAAGTGGGCTTTGAAGCCGTCAATGATTGCTTTGGTTCAACCTAAGTTGATGAAACATCCTCATGAAGATGTGAGACTTGCAGTCACTCTTTGTCTATGTGAAATCACAAGAATCACAGCTCCTGAAGTTCCTTATAGGGAGGCCATAATGAAGGAAATATTTCAAAGGATTATTGAAAGTTTTAGTGGATTATATGATATAGGAAGTCCTTCCTTTGCAAAGAGGGCTGCAATACTTGGAATTGTTGCAAAATTTGGTTTTGGAAACATCATGCTAGATATGGGATGTGAGGAAGTAATTCTTCAATTATTTCACCATTTCTTTGCTACCGTTAGTAAGTCTCGTGAAGATCGGGTTATAACAGCCATGCAAGCCATTATGGCTTTGATAGTTAATGAGTGATGAGGTATCTCAGCCACTCTTGTCTATTTTATTGGCTAATCTAAAGAAGAATGATCAAGAATCCTTATCAATTGAGCAAGTATTAGCTGAAATGGTACTGGTTCAGTGTGAAGACAAATTAAGACCCTATTTGCCAAAAGGAGAAGAGGATGATTGCATGAAGATGGACCAAGTTGATAGGGGTGAGTCGACATCAGAAATTCCTGATGTGTTTGATGGGGATGTCAAAGCATCTACCTTGGAGCAAGTTAGTGGAGTTTGTGAGACTCTTGTTGGCCTCGAAGACACAAAAGAGTGATGAAATTTCAGGTGTTGTAGCTGAAAATCCAATGGCAATTGAAGAGGAAGAATGTTGGAATTCTCTTGTAGAAGTCAGTGAAGTGCTTAAAACTGAAAGAATGGACCTTGCAAGTCTTATATTTGATGAGGAGTTTGATGATCATGAAGATGCCTTTTTACTAGAAAAAGAAATGAAAATGATTAATAGGATACTAGAAGGCGATTCCTCATGCAAGCCTGAGATGTTTCCAGCAGAATGCCTTGTTGAAGACATGAAGAACAGAGTTGTTACAATAGAAAAAGAGTTTGAAGCTGCTGAAACTTGGGGAACAACCCTTAATATTGAGCATCTTCTTCATCCTAGTGAAGGTAATGCTGATTGTAAATGGGAATTTCCCATGCAAATTGAAGAACAGTTTGACTTCTCAGAGAGTTTAGTTGATGAGCATGATGAAGGGGAGCTTGTTGAAAGCTTTAAATCAGCCCAAAGTGTTGGCTCAACGCTGGAGTTTGGAGATGCGACCTCTTTTGACCAAAGTGACCATGGAGAGGATAACTTAAAAGCAACTAATTTCAAGAGTTATGCCTCTTGTAGTCAGTGTATAATGTCATTCTTATATTTGATAATTTGGGTTACCCGACTATGTAATCCGACTATGTAACCCGACTATGTATTGATTGTTTGTCGGCTCTCGGGTAGTTGAGAGTTAGTTAGACTCAATTAGTTGACGATTGTGTTCCTCTTGGCAACTGTCGGGTCTTTTAAATAGTCATTGTATCGTCAAGGAAAGTAAAATGATGTAGTCGGATCAACATTGGTCCTTGGCCGACCATCTCTGGTCTACTTTTGTAATACTCTCATGTGCTAATAAAGATATACTTTTACTCCTCTATCTGGTATGTATTGGTAATTCTGTAAATTATTTTAGGTATTCATTTTATCAGATAGGCGAGTAAACATTGGCGTCGTTGCCTTAAAAGAAATCGGGTCCAATAGAAAAGATTCATGCCCTTAGACCCCAATAAAGGCGAGAAGAGACCACATGGTCAGGATCAAGAGATCAAAAGATCTCTTAGGCTAGTAGTCAGAAGACTAGTCGTCGAGAGACCTAACACATTTCCACTACAAATATTCACACGAGGGCAGAGTGGGAGGCAATCGCTAGACACCTTTCACTGTCAGACGAAGAGTGGACGTTGGAAGTTAGAGTCAAATTCCTTCATAGAAGCATACGAGAGCAACCTTCGAGGCATTGAAGGGTTGTCAATTGAAGGAGAAGAAGACGAGCCAAGGGTGTATGAAAGCAAATCTAAAGGCGAAACAAGTGCACAGAACGCTGACGTTGCGGAGAGAGTGGAGGATTCTCACATGGCCGAGAGTGCGAGAGAAGCACCGGAATGTTCGAATCGAAACTCTCCAGCAAGTAGGTTCCAGGCGCGAGGTTTGCATCAGAATAAAATCATGGTAAGCCCCAGTGGAGAAAAGCAAAAGTTGCCCAAATTTACAAGCAATGGATCAGAGGATCCCACTAGGCACTATAAGACTTGTGAGGCAATCTCGACAGCAAATGGGCAAGATGATAAAGCGATTTGGCTACAGTCTTTTCCAGCCACCTTGCGAGGTGTAGCAATTGACTAGTATACCGAACTTGACCAAGCATCCCGAAACACATGGGAAAAATTAAAGAAGGCCTTTGAAGAAGAATTTAAGTTGCTGCGAGATGATAATGAAATAGTAGTCGAAATTTACAATACCAAGCAAGGAAAGCACGAAAATGTGCGAGCATATAATCAGAGACTCAAGGAGTTATTGGGGAAACTGGAGACTCAACCAGCCGACGGACTGAAGAAGAGATGGTTCATTGAAGGATTACTCCCGTCGTTGAGGAAGAAAATGAAAGTCGTACCTCCATCATCGTACGCCGAAGCGTACAATCGGGCGATGGATATAGAAAGTGAAAACAAGACATCCTCCCGAGGAAAGAAGAAGACCGACGATGAAGAGAGTACGGACGACAACAGCGATGGGGAATCAAAAACTATCCAAGCATTAAGAAAAGACATGATACGGATGATGAAGGAACTGAAGGCTGACAAAAAAAGTACCAAAGAAGCCAGAGAGTTGTGGTGCACTGACTGCAATGGAGGACATATAAAAGCAAATTGTCCGAAGAAATTGTTTTGTGATATCTACCAAGTAATGGGACATTCAGTCAAGGAATGCCCATACAATCTGAAAGCAAGGGGTACGCAAGTACTCTTTACTGAAGGAGAACCGTCAACATCGCCGAATACACCACCAAAGCCCCAGTACAATAGCCATGTATCCCCTGGAGGTTACTGAAGCAATAGAAGTCCGAGAAGCAAGATACGATACGATGGTAAAGGGAGGCCCATGATACAATGCCGGAAGTGCAATGAATGGGGCATCTTCGCCAGGGAATGCCAAAATGTTCAAGGTTCGGGGGGAAGACTGTGCAAATGGTGTGGACCGGGTGATCATGAAGACAACGACTGCCCAAAGCAAAAAGGCATCAACATGCTAAATGTGGAAGAATAAAACCAAGAGGTACTGGCGGTCACTACCAGAGCCCAGGCAAAGAAGGTCGTCTACCTAAATCCACGTATAGAAAAGCAAAGAATGAAAGAAGCAAAAGCAGAAGTGGAGCGGGCGATGACAAAGGAAGAGAGGACCGCTCTAGATATTCCAAGTACCTCTTGGCGGTCGGAGGCAGAAAACAATATCGTACGACAGATACTGCAAACCACCGTACCTATCAAGGTGACGGACCTTCTCCGAACTATGCCACAACTCGGAATGGCAATCACAAACGTAGTCGGTAATGATCAAGGACAACGATAGGAAGGTCGAAGGAAGGAATTAATAGTAGAGCCTCCACCACAAGGTGACCAAGTCATTGACCCAATGTTACTGTCGATAAACATCGGGAAAAAGCCAGCAATCGTACAAATGGAGATTGGACGGAAAATCCTAAACACGATCATTGACTGAGGAGCAGCAGTCAACGTACTACCCGAAGACACATGGAAGAGTCTCGGGAAACCAACACTCTGGCCACCAACATTCCAATTGGTGGGCGTCAACCAACATGGCATCAAGTCATTGGGAACATTGATGGCGCAGAAGGTGACGATCGGGACAACCATTCTTGCTGAACTTCGTAGTCATCCCGGTGCAGAAGAGGGGGTGCGACGCATTGCTAGGAAGAGGATGGCTAGTGGCAGCGAGAGCAGATCACAACCGGAAGAGAAACGCGTTATCCATAGAGAGCAACGGGAAAAAATATGTGATCGACCTAGTAAATCAAGCAATGAGTGAAGAGCTGCAATTATCAGATTCAAAATCTGAAGGAGGATGCGGAATGGAGGAAGAAAGGGGAACTATAGAGCCAAATGACGAAGGTATTCTGGACCTCCATGAATGCTCGGAGGACGAGACAAGTTCACTGAACGGGTTATTTCATTGGCAGATGGAAGACTATGAATTCTTCCAACCGAAGTGTAACATGATTTCAATAAGAGAAAGTGGCAAATGCTCTCGGGCGACTAGTGAAACACTCGGCAATATTGGGCCCAGTGAAACATTGTTGACGAATGAAGCACTGGATGGATTGACAAACACTTGACCACTTGGCAAGAGGGAACCAATAACGAGTGACAAAGGGGAGGAAGGTAATAATCAGCCGGAAGTAACAGAGCAATTAGTGGCAGAGGCAAGTAGACTAGAAAAGGCACATAAAGAATATACAGAGGGTGATGCCAAGATAGATGATACATTTGCACATAAATTTGAACCATACAAGGTGATTAGGTATGAGGAGCCATTGGCAAGTAAGGTGAATCGAGGTGATGGAACTAATTAAAAAGTGATTTTGGCGGGTAACAACTGGAACACAACATGGAAAGTTGCTGCAATTAATTTTTTTTTCGAGCACAAGGACGCATACAAAGAGTTGAAGGGAATACCTCTGGAACAATGTATGCACAGAATCCCCCGGATCTCTAATGCACAACCGATCAGAAAGAAACCATACCGAATGAATAAGGACTATACAGTATTTCTGTCGACTTGCAATTTTTTGGCGATCGGTGAAAAGCAACAGCGAAAAAATGATGTTAAAAAGTCAGACAGTTTGCCGAACTCTCAAAAGACAACAATTCTAGTTCCAAGAAAGGCACCCGACACTGCAGACGATTACAAAATCAATAAAGGTACGTCTCCGAATAATGAAGTTAAAATAATTAAATTAGAGGATATGACTACTTGTCGTACGGTCAAATCACCATCACAACAAAAATTCGGAGAAGTGAAACATATCAAGAGACATTCCGGAAAAGGGAAAAATATTACGGCACAAATTACGTGACAAGAAATTGTTACCATCGAAGAGGAAGATAACAGATGGACCCCACCGGAGAGAAATATAAAAACTCAATTCGGTTTGCTATGGAGAGAAAATTGGAAAAAACGGAAAAAATAGAAAAATTGGAAAAAAAATAGAAATGTCGAAAAAGAAAAAAAGAAAAAAAAGAAATTATAAGAGGGTCGTACAACCCATTCATTCATTACCAGCCGTACGAGTGAGAGGTTAAAATGCCGTACAACTTCAACCTTCAGAGATTTCCTTCTTTTGCTATCGATTAGAAAATCAATTTTGCCATACGAGTAGAGAGGGGATAAAACACAGACGACTCCTATTGTGCCGTACAACTTCCACCACCGCCTGTCTTGGATCGTACAACTTGGATCGTACGAGTCTACTGTTGAGGGATTTTTGTTGTTGTACGACGGAAAATTGCCAACCGTACGAGTCCATTTCTCAGTCTGTTTGCAAATTCGTACGAGTTGATTGTGCCAGAGAGAATTCCGTACGAGTTTTAGAGTTTTTTGTTTTTACTACCGTATGAATTTCCTTTCCTGTCGTACAAAGTTTGCAGAGGCCGTATGAATTAATTGTTTCGTTGAGTATCGAAGATCCACTTCATCGTACGGTTTCCTTGGATGAGTTCTCAAAATCCGTTGTACGAAGATTGTGCATGAAATGCTACTATACGACAAGGATTTCGCCAGTTCACAAATCTAGAGCTACTTCTTTTCTTCATCACCGTATGAGTCTGCAAAGTACAAAGAGCAACTTCAAGCATTTAGAAAAATGATGTGCACCATGAAGGTCCGAATGGTTTTGAAGGTCTTATTTTGGGCTTGGCGGCAGGGGCGCTGCCCCTCGACCCTACCCTGTATCGCGACAGGGAGCACGCCAGGGGCGCTGCCCCCGGACTCCGCGAGGGGCGCTGCCCCTCGACCTCGATGGGGGCGTTGCCCCCAAACCCCCATCAAACAGGTAGAAACAGAAAATCATTCTTGTTGGTTGGTGAATTAAATGGATGTACATTCATGGCATAGGGGGAAACTAAGCAATCTTTTCATGATAGGAATGCTTCCAAGGTGCTTGCAGTCAGTGATCGATTCAGCTTTCAGTGTGCAATCTAAAGGGGTCCCTTGGTTGGTTGTTCTTCAGTATTTTTCAATCATTGGCATATGTTCTAAAGATGTTGGTTCTACTTCTACTCTGTGGGTTCTTCCAAGTGTGCATACAGGCTCTTCGTCTACAATGTTGTCACCAGTGTGGAGTATCTTACTTGATGTCACTTGACACTTCATGTTTTTTTTGTCGTCTGCAAGACGACTTTTTTCTTTTAGGGGGGATGATGTAGTCAGTGTATAATGTCATTCTTATATTTGATAATTTGGGTTACCCGACTATGTAATCCGACTATGTAACCCGACTATGTATTGATTGTTTGTCGGCTCTCGGGTAGTTGAGAGTTAGTTAGAGTCAGTTAGTTGACGATTGTGTTCCTCTTGGCAACCATCGGGTCTTTTAAATAGTCATTGTATCGTCAAGGAAAGTAGTATGATGTAGTCGGATCAACATTGGTCCTTGGCTGACCATCTCTGGTCTACTTCTGTAATACTCTCATGTGCTAATAAAGATATACTTTTACTCCTCTATCTGGTATGTATTGGTAATTCTGTAAATTATTTCAGGTATTCATTTTATCAGATAGGTGAGTAAACACCTCTAAGGGCAAAACAGAAACATTGTTGTGTGCAGCTGATTTGGACATAGAAGCTAGTGAATTACCTAATTTTAAGAATCAGTTGTTAGTCACCGAAGACAAGGTTGTGCAAGCTTTAACGCACTTGGACAGCACACATAAGTTCATAGAAGATCACATTTGGAAGGCACAAGTTGAGAGGAGACAAAAGGGCATGGAAAGAGGATCTTCACTTGCTAATTGAGAGGAGACAAAAGGGCATGGAAGGAGGATCTTCACTTGCTGATTGGCATGTAATCAAAGGGGCTTTGGAAACATTGAAATTAGATTACTTGAATCTGCTTTCGGATAGAGATCATGTCATTAAGTTTGATGAACGGACCTGTGATGCTTTGAAAGGAAGAGGGGTAGAAGTTGATAAGCTTACATCCGAGCTTAAGTCAACTAAGGCTTCCTTAGAGTGTACCCAAATGGCTCTCTTAGAAGTTGAAAATCAGCTTGATGTTGCACATCAATTAAGGGAGCAAGATAATATTGTAAGAGCAAACGAAATCAAACTGGTGATTGAAGAGCTTGATTTGATCAATGAAAATTTTGACTTAGGACAACCTCCTAAGTATGCAGATTCAGAGTAGGAGCAATATGGAGATTTATCTGAACATGGTGGTGAAAACAACTTCCAATCATTTGATAATCCTCTTTTTGATATGGAAGTTGAGTTAACTTTTGACAATCCACTCTTTATGTTGAATGATGAAACTCTATCTAATGTCAACAACACGAGGGAAGATAGTAACAGGATATGGGATCCAGGTGAAGTGTACTCATGGGATGTGATTTTGCACAGAAACTTCACCCACTTGAAGTTACCATCAGTGGTTGACTTAGGGCATGAAGTCAACATATGCAATGAGTTGAGTTCAATTGTGGCTTATTTTCATAATGGAGTTTTTCCTACATTGCATCTCCCTTGTATGGTATTCCAAATTCCAAGTTTAATTTTACCTAGTAGGAATTACCATCACAAAGTAGCGTTCCATATGCATGATAAGGCTATTTCTTAGATGAGTATGTATGCAAGAGTTTATCCACAGGGTTTTGTGGAGGATAGCGATGATGGGAAGAATGTTTCATGGAGGATTTTGGAATCATATTTCTGTAATAAAGCTGCTGTCCTAAATCTTATCAGCCATCACATGTTTCCTTTTGCATACTTACTTATGGATTGTGAGAAATTTTAGCCATGACTTTGATATATTATGGTACTAGATGGCCCAAATCACTTGCTATTCTTAGAGGTTTTCAAATTTGTTGTTGCTGTCCCATTTTCAAATTACTAAAATCAGATTTTCAGATGATCATTTCAGGTTTTTGCAGCAACATGATTGTTCTTATTGTTGTTTTGGGCCCTTGGTGGAAGATTGACAGAAGGTTTCAGCTGAAAAGAACAAGTGTTTCAGCTAACATTGCTTCTTTGGTTTCTAAAAACCAAGTGATTCATGGTTGTTTGGTGTTTATTTCAGCTTGTGTACAAGCTGATTTGCGTTCTCCCTGTTGTCTCTCAAATTTGCACCCTCGCCGAGTTGTGAAACTGGGCAATCTGGAGAAACATGTGATCTTTCCTAAGTCTGTGGGTTGCCTATGACGGAAAGAACCTCCGGAGAAGGCCGGCTTCCTGCTGGTACTCCACCTAAACTATCTAGACTAAGACTTTGCAGAGAAAAGGGTAAGAAGGCTTGCATAAAAAGAAACCTACTGTTTAAGGTGATGCACCAAACGATCATCAGCAAATACACAGAAAACGATACACTACAGAACCAGTAATAATCAGGATTACTTACACAACCCAGCAAATCATATTCCTTGCATCATTACTTTGTGAGGAGGCCAAATAACAACAGTCTTGTTAAGGAGAAATAGATTTTCTCACTACCCAAAAACTGATGATTATCCCTTGCACAACTCACAACCTGCAAACAATATGTAACCCTTGCATAAAGGCTCCAACGTGCACTACAGCTCCAAGGACAAAGAACATCACAAAGACCTGCACTAACACTGAGGACACACAATATCAAGAGAAAATGGGAAGGTATAAACTGCTTATTACTGCCAAAGAGGTGTTACAATGCTGCATATCTCTGAAAATGGGTTACAAAACTCTTCACTTCTGCAAAAGAACTCATAAAATTACAATATACAGAGCTGTCAAGAGCCAAAACCTCCCAAAACTGATCCAGGAAGAAGATTAAATACAACTCAAGCAGCTGTAAACAGCTCATGCTCCACTCAAAAAAGATAAACCTCCACCAACTCCACTAGCTCCATTCCCATGTATCTCAGAAACAATTAAAAAATATCCCCTTAAAATGCTCCAAAAAGGGGTCCCAATGCAGAAATGGTGGAGGTATGTCATCCACTATCATGAAGGCACTTAAAAACAGTATAAAATACCTCTTAGTGCTCTCTAATGCTTCTGACATATGTCATCATCCTCTTGCATCATCATAATATCTAATTTTTCAAATAAATGATAAAATAACATATTTTCTGCATTTCCTTAACATTTAACTAAGAGGTTTATAATTATACCACCTTAGTAAATGTTTTACAATTCAAAATTAAACAACCCTATGCAGAAAATACTGATATTTATGACATTTATTTCCCTGATTGCAATTATGCAAAAATTGACACAAAAATGCTTGCTACTCCTCGGCACAATAACATGACTCATATCTGCATCATATCACGCATCTCAAGACCATGACAAAGCATCTCACAACTCCTAATCATCCCGTTTCCGCATACATCCACTCACGTCCATATGCGGTTTAAAGCAATACATTTGGAATGACCCTTATGACTCCCAAATGCAAATGCATTTCACAATATGCAAGGTACTCGACTTTACAAGGTTTGATGCAACATATTTTAACCAACCCTTATGACTCCCAACAAACACCACCATGCCTTGTGGCCATACTTTATCTATCTTGTATCTCCCAACACACATTATTCACCCACCTTATATCTCCTACCATTCACCGAATCCTACATGCATCATTATCCACCTTGTAACTCCCAACCACGATGCCTTGGCAAATTATACCCTCGACATGCCTTCAACCTTGTGTTTCTTATATGACATATTTGACTTGGCTTTTTTTTTTAAAAGAAACAAAAAGCATTAAAATGCCACGACCCCTTGAAACATTTGCAAAGTTTGAACATATGAAGTGTTTTTTTTGTTCTCACGGGCCATAGGGATAAAAAATGATGTTTCAACTCAAAGATTAAACAAAACTCAAAAAGTAAAATAGGTCATTCGACCTAAAAGGCAGGAAACCTAAAAAAGATTTCATTTTGCATTTGTCTTCAGCCGCTTGGACTTCGCCACCGCTACGAGGGTTTGAGGAAAAAACGCAGCATTTTAACACAGCAAAAAGGCAATAAACATTAGGTAACTCCTTCACTGTCGATTTTCCTCCATTTTTCATGATTCTTTCATTGTCTTTTCGCTGCCAGAAGCATGCGATTCTTGAGCATTTCTGAGGGTTCTTTGCAGCAATGAGTTGAAATCTTCAATTTTTTCTCTGTTGTTTGAAATATGAAGAAAAACACTGCATTTTATAACTGTTCGAACTCCATTCAGCTGACTTTTGGGCGATTTTTCTGAGCATACGTTTGAAAAAGAATAAAAAACCCTTGCATTTTTCTTCATATTCTGTTGTTTTCCTGTTCACCCCAGCTTAGACCAAAAACTTGGAAAAATTACAAGTATGCCTTGCTGCTGTTCGAAAGTTGTAGTTTCTCTGAGTGGTTGTAGCTTCATTACTGTGGAAACTCTGTTTTGAATAAGTCTGATGGCTGTATCTGACCTTGAAACTCCATTTTCCGTCAACTTCATTCAAGATTTCTATGAATTCTTGTTTAAAAACAAAACTACATTTTACCAGTATACTGTTTGGCTTGAGGCTCGATTAGGAGCGTTTCTGTATACTCTTGTTCAGAAATGAGTCGAAACCCATGCACTTTTCTGTAGCTTTTACCAGTATTTTGCTTTGCAATGAGTTGAAAACGTTATTATTTTCCCTTATATTTGCCATTCTTGACTATGAACACACTCCAGTCTTAACAAAACTTGAACGAAGTCATCTCTTAGCTGTAGAAAAAATCCACACTTTCTGTTGTTTCTCTGTAGGGGGTTCTGTTTATTTGT
The DNA here is from genome assembly GCA_027924645.1 of Cunninghamia lanceolata. Lineage (NCBI taxonomy): Eukaryota > Viridiplantae > Streptophyta > Pinopsida > Cupressales > Cupressaceae > Cunninghamia > Cunninghamia lanceolata. The sequence continues at coordinate 4,917,180 of BSBN01001183.1, read as the reverse complement.
ATTTGAACAACAGAAAAACTGTATGTCTTTATAAATCTGCAATTTCTTGTGCTCTGTCAGTAGCAAAAGGCTTGAAAAACTTCATAGATTTTACTCTGTATCTGTAAAAACACTGTTATCTCCTTGAAAGTATCTGCATCATTGACACTGTATTCTCTTTTTATTGGTCTCCTGTCCTCCTAAATGTGCTCTTTATATGACGGATCTTGGCTCTTTAGAGAAAACTGTGCTTCAACAGTCTACTGCTTCCCTCATTTGTTCATGAATATTGTTCTTTATGCCTTGTTACAGTTGCTCTTAAATAATGGTTGTTCCTCATGATGATTTGTGACTGTTTTTTAAGATTCATTGCTCTATTTGTTGTTGACTGAAATCAGGCCTGCCCTTCTAACATCGACTGTCTATTTACTATGACAATCTGCTGTTATATGATTTTTTGTTGTTTTGAATGAGTGATAGAATCTGAAAGCCACCTTGTGACTGCTGTCCCAGATGCTCTTATAAATGATGCTCCTTACATCAAGATTGCTTTATACAGTTAGCCTAAGTTGACTGTTGGCTGTCCTTTATCATGACATTCAGCTGTTCCCTATGATCCTTGCTGGCATGTTGTACCTTGCTGTCCTGCTTAGTATGCTAGCTTTTGACAAATGTGATCTGCCTTCTCAATATGCTCTTAGAGTTGTGCTTTTGTATTTGTTCATTGCATTTGAAATGTTTCTGTAAGGTTTATGAGCTGGGCTCAACCGTTGTGGGAGCCACATTTCCTCCACTCATAACGTAACTGATGAATCAAACAGAAACATACTTACATCTGTATCTGCACATGAAGCAAACTTGTTAGAAAATAAATGCATGCTTTCAGTCGATATGCTTTGTCTTCTCAAAAGCTTTTGTGACGCTAACTGGTTTACTGCATCTGAAAACACAAATTATACGTTTATAGATGATTTCATATGATGTATGATGCCTCGCCATTGCTCTAACATCGGTTTTCTGTCAAAATTTTATGCAGATAACCAGGGATAGCAAGGAGACAGCAGCTGGATGCAGGACAATGCAAATGAGATAGGACGACACAAAATGCGGCAACAGCATGAAGGCTCGTCATTCAGGCAATGACAAGTCACCCTATCTCATATGTATATTCATTTTTTAGTTTATTCATAAATGTATAGTTTGTCTTTTCATTTTGTATTGAAACAGTTAGTCTCACGGCTTGTGTGAGAACTTATACACTTATTTTTTTCAATATATATTGCTAGTCTTTTAAAAGATTTGTACAATCTCTTGAGTCCTGAAAATACCTCTGAATGCATCAATACAGTTTTATCTCAATTTGTATCAAATATGCTTGAGTTTAACACAACAGAAGTAAAATGTACCTTTTCCTTTTTAAAAAAAAAAAAATTCAAAAGCTCTACCTGATTGAGCTAGTAGTGAAATCGAGGTAACACTCCCTTCGAGGAACATTTCAGATTTTGGATTCCAACATTGATTTCAGGTTGGATAAATTGTGATGTTGACTTGTTGGAGGACGCTCACTCCATTACTCTCATGTTTGATGATGATTTTGATGATTGGGATCCAAAGAATTGTGTGATTGGCAGAATGCTTCAGAGTATAATGCAGAGGGTCAGCTGTGCAGTTTCCAAATATATCAGTGTCGCAACAGGATTGGGCTGGAGCATTCTTGAGATTGATTTGGGATCCAGGTATATTTTTGCTAATCATTCAGGTATCCCTGTTGGATGGTATGTATTGCTTGAGGACAAGCAATCTTAAGCGGGGAGGACTTGTAATGTCCCCATTTGACGTTTAGCCAAGTTTGTGACCAATAGCCGATTTCCTTGAGCTTCAGTAGGTTATCTGGCTTGGTTAGAGAGCTTCGTAAGTTGTGGAGAGCACAGATTCAATTATTTGTGATGTTTTGCTTTGGCTTTGAGTTCGGTGATGTCTCGGGATGGCTATGCAACTTTCGGAAGTTTGTTCGACTTCTCGAATAGCTCTCCAAGATTCTTGGAGGAGCCGTCTATTTTTAGAAAGTCACCTGGATGGCATCGTTATTCATCCCAAACCATATGGAGCATGTTGGTATAGTTTATTTGGCATTTCGGTGAAGTTTGGGATTTTCCGCCAAAAGGAAGTATTTTAATGAGCTAACAGTTAATTATTTGCACTTAGACTTATGGAAAATATTTATAAAGTGCAAGGGTATGATAGCTCATTGGAAAGGGGAGAAGTCACTCTTTTACTTAGGCACATAAAAGTGAGAGCTAATGTGGTGAAATATTGGAATTTGAGGGGAAAAGTATATTTTTCTATTTAATAAATCATTTTATTGTGCAAACTCCTAAAAAGTGCCTATATAAAGGGGTTGAGAGCTTTGCTCTTTATGCTATTGATGGGATATTGTTATGCTGTTGGAGTAAACTTGTGTGTTCTCCATTCCTTCTTGAGGATGAAAATCCTCTTGGAGAACATCAGTTTCAGTGGTGAAAGATCCACCCTAGCTGGTTCAAGGTGATTTCAATCCAGGAATCACATAGAGCTTCATGGAGTTTGATGTATTTTGACTAATTTGGATTGAGAAGGGTTTTGGTTTGTTGTGTGAGATTATAGTGTGGTTTGAGAGTGTTTTAGTTTGTTCCTTTGAAGTTTCCTTGTTATTCCTTAGCTGACCATATAGCATCAGGTTGTACCTGGGCATGGACTTTGGAGTTGCTGAGCATTGTTAACCATTGCAATGTTATTTCTGATGATTGAATATATGTTCTATGGTGATGGCGACCCATTTTAATGCTAAGTATATTGTTTTGCTGCTGTGAGGAGTTCACCAAATCTGGCCGTACCTTCCTGTTGGCCGTACAGTCCTTGCTAGGGCCGTTTGAACCTCAGGTGTAAACCGCTGCTGTTTAAGACTTGTTATTGCTTCATTTGGGGGCGCTTACTATGGTGGAAGATGTTATTGTTGCTTGAGGAGGGGTTTGAGCAAAGATTGGACTGCTGTATACAAGTTTATTGGCTGCCATTATTGCTGTTACAAACCCGCGTCAGCCATTTGTAGCATCTCAGATCAGTCCCAACACTCATTTACAACCTTCCATTATGGGGTATATCTATGGTTACTCTTTGTTATACTTGTACGTTTGGAAACATCATTAGATTGAGTATTTCCATGCTCATTTGTTATAGCAGTAGCATGTTATATCAAATGTTAGTACTCTAACTTTTCAGGTGATCTCATTGTAATACTCTGATGCAAACTTTGTAATGGCTTCCCACTAAATAAGTGGATGTGCCAGTGAGACTAGTTTCCTTATTTGCTTTGTAGTGGCTTCCCACTGAATAAGTGGATGTGCCTTTTCTTTCAGTACTTTCATGCATAGCTCAAGTTCCCGCTGAATAAGTGGATGCAACTGGTTTTTACTTTCTTGTACTCCCACTGAATAAGTGGTTGCCCACTGCACAAGTGGATGTTTACTTTCATGCTTATTCCCACGATTGAGTGGATGCCCACTAAATAAGTGCAAGATTGTTACTTCAATTGGTTTATGATTTTGAATGCTAACTCTGAAGCACTTGTATGCTCTCACCTTGCCCACATTGGGATCTGGGTGATCAGAAGAGTGTGGAAGAAACATTGCTCATAACATTCAGTGTTGTATCTATTTTCAAAAAATTAGGGCAGCATATTACAGCTAACTTTAAATCTTCATTGGCTTCTTCAATTGGGAAGTAGAAAGGAAAAATTATGAAATATATCATGATCATCAACACATCCAAAAGGCAAGGGTATGGAGAATGTAGTTGCCATTGGCCATATAATTTAGTGAACTATGTCAAAGGACCAAACAAACAAGTAGTCAAGTCTGAATGTGCATTGGACTCTAAAAATGATTCACCAAGCTGATCACTATACCCAAATGGTACTTCAAGCACTACAGAATTATTTTCATCATGAGAATCTTGTTTAGTTCTCCTAGAGGCCCAGGATGTCCTTTACCCAACTCACCAACTTGTGCTCTGAATAACTCCTTAGTTTACCAAATCCATAGTCTAAGGAAGAGCCAATTATAAAAAGTTGTAAGGATGCAATAGAAGATGCAACTATTGTTTCAACAAGATAACCAATCAAGGGCCAAACAACATCAACAAGAAGATGATACGGAATAGGTCATACATCAACAACAAAAGGAGTAGATTGAACAATGGGTTAAAGGTTAGAAGACCATATAGTAAACTATTTAACAAAGACAAAGGGCCATACAGGAAAGGAAGCTGATGTGTCATGTCCCCTTTTTTTAGGCAAAGATATTCAGGAGCACTTTAGTCTATTATTTTATTTTCCATAGGCTATTGGGGTGATATATAAATAATTTAATAATTTAACTTAAGTTGTCCAAAAACTAATTTTTATATTATATTCATAGAAAAACAACTTATGTTTTATTATTAAAAGTTGTTTTGAAAAGAGGGACAATAAAGTGCCGTTAGGTCTTTGAGCCAAAAGTAATGCTTATTTAAAAGGTCTTTCTAGACACTTCTAAAATAAAGATGTGGAGGGTAAAAGGGAAAAAGAAAATAATATTGTATTCCCTCAAAGAGCCTATAAAAGGAGAGATTTGGGAAAGAAGAATCATCTATCGTATTGTTGTCTAAACCTCCATTTCTGAGATTGAACCCTTGTGTTCATCTTTTTAGATGATGAAAACCCTCTAGTTCTCTCATACAGATTGGAGGAGAAAAACCCTTCAATTTGTTAGTGTAATTCCATCTAAATTGGATTTGGGAACGAAAACCCTCACCTCCATTTGAGTGATTCCATTCAGGGGTCACCATTATGTTGAAGTTTTTGAAGAAGTTCCATTTTCGTGAGTATTACTGAAGATTTTCAGATTGTGAAGTTTGCTACAGTAATCCATACTACTATAGTGCCACATTAGAGTTCTAGGTTTATTTCTAGTTTGGTGTAAGGTATTTCAGTTTGGTTTGAAGATTTTGTGGAGTTTTCAGTGTGTGGAAGGTAGATTGGTTCCAGATTTGTACCGTGCGCTGCGCATTTCATTATATTGCAATAACAATCAAAGTGCTAATGATTCCATCATTTATGTGTTAAATTTATGCATATTTAGCTTATGTTTTAGTATTGCCATTCAACTATTTATGGCCATACCAATTGTTATTCTTGCTAGCTGTTATTTGCGTTAAGTCACACCATATTTGCTATTCCAATTTCTTTTGTAGTGATCGTACCAATTTCTACCCTAACCACCGTACAATCCAGGGAGGCCATTACCAGGTTGTACACATCATAAAAATCAGTGGGTAAATGTATTGCTGTCATTTAATGTTAAATCTATAGTTCTTTAGTCCATATAGAAAGGTTTAGGACTGTCATCAAAATTTACAGCCTTCAAAATTTATAGATTATTAACACTGGTATCAGACTATACAATAGTTGTATCAGTCTGTACAAATAACATATCAGGGAACCAGTCCGTACAGTGCATGTGAGATTGTTGTTAGCAGTAAATCTTTCATTAGTTTTGCTGCTTACATTGCTGGAGTTTGAACATCAGTCCATACAACTGCATATTCACTACTATAACAGTGAGTGGTTGTCTTTCCTTGAGCATTTCATTTGCTGTTATTAACAGCATTTGTAGTTGCATGTTGCTATTTTCTGTGCCTCATAGTTGCATAACATGGTGTTGGGTTCATATTAGACATATACAAAGTTTTTATCAGCCAAGTGTAGTACTGTGCACGGTTTGCAGACTTGGACTCGGAGAGTACTCAGCAAGCCCAAAAATTTCGACTCGGCAAAAACTTGGCAACTTAAAAAATACTAAAATTTCTTAAAAAAACACAATTTTTTTGCCTAATTAAATTACAAAATGTATCAAATGAGTCTTAAAAACCATGAGGAAGTGTTTTCTATTAAGTTTCATTCTTGAATACATATGGATTACAAAATCGCATCATCATGCAAAGCCGAATAGTGGATAGAGCATAGATCATATCATCATAGCATTATAATATTATGAATTTATGATGATTGTCTTTGAAAACCATAATCATAAATTTCATATCTAGGCAAGTAAAACATTACAAGTTTTTACAATTTCCTCTTCCCCAACCTACTGAAAAATTGGGGGGTAGAGGGTCTGGTCCTCGTAGTCAATTGTGGCTCTCTGCTTGGCCCAGAAGATTGTGCCTCTGACTCCACCCTGCTGCTAGATGGCAATGACTCCTCTACCATACCAATGTCATCTAATCCAATCTCCCCTGCTTCTGCTGCAGCCACATCCTCCATAGCTTGCCTCTCGAAATTAGCAATCTCATCCTCTGTAAACAAGGAGGGCACATCATCCTGCACGGTCCAGTCACTGTAGGAATCAATCTCATCCAAATCAATAAGCTCCTCTAGTTTTTCCTCCACCTTTCTTGTGCGAAGCCGAAGGTTCTATTGCACATAAACAAGATCATTGAGGCGTTGTTGAGTCAACTTATTACGCTTCTTCGTGTAAAAGGCATCAAACAAACTCCAGTTGCGCTCACAGCCAGAAGCACTACAAGGTTGAGACAAAATTCAGAGGGATATTCTTTGCAAATTTGGTGTATACCCCAATCTTCCCACCAAGAAGCTGCAAATAGGATATTCAAGAGTTTGTAAATAAACAATATTCTATTAAATTATTAATAACTGTAATTTATAACTTGAAAAATATAAGACTTCGTTTTTTCTTACTTGGTGTCTAAGTGGATCTTCCTCATACAGCTAATGGTGAAGAAAAGAGCTTCCCACTACTTTGCTTATAACTTTGCAACTCAGACATGATGAGGTCTCTCTTCTTAATCTCAACCTCAGGTACCATCCTCAAAATGCATGTGGATAGGCCATCCATAACCTCCCCACTAACACCTAAGAAGCTATTGGAGAAGAAAAATTTGGGGTTGTGGTAGTACCCTGCTGCATGAATGGGTTGGTGGAGTTGATTGTTCCACCTCCGATCAATGATCTCCCAAATAGGTTCAAATCTATTTGCCTCCCCCTTGTAATAGTTTTGGATGGCCTCTTTGGCCCTATCCATGGCCTCATAAATATATCCCATTGCATTTGTCTCCCCATCCACCAAGCGTAGAACCCTCATCAGCGGCTCCGTTACCTAAAAAGTACAAAGTAGAAACAAGTTTAAGTTACAACTTACAATGAAACAAAATACTTTTGAAGTTTAAAAATAAAGGATTCAATTTGAAAATTAAATTAAGTTTGAAGTTACCTTGACAATCTTTATAGCTCAAGTCTAAAAAACAACATCAAAAACTATTTTTGAGATCCTTTGTCCATCAGCCTTCTTTGAATAAGTCGAGTCTAGCCATGGATGACTCACAAACATTTGCTTCAAGGGAGTCAATGAACTAGAAATACTTTGCAACGTTAGAAAATTAGATGCAAACCTTGTAGCACTGAGTTGCACAAGCTCTTTCCCCTTCGTGTGATCTCTCATCAAGTGAAGAACCCATGGGTGATTATAAATATATTTTGTTATATGTCTTGCTTCTTCTACAATTGGCCTCACCTAATCAATTTTGCCTATGTCCTCCAAAATAAGGTCAAGGCAATGAGCTACACAAGGGGTCCAACAAAGTTTTCGATGCCTCTCTTGAAGCAATCTTCCAGCCGCCACATATGTCGCTGCATTGTCAGCAACAACTTGGACAACATTTTGTATGCCAGCCTCTAAAACAACCTCCTCCACCATCTAGTTCAAATTTTCTGCATGCTTTATTTTGTTGGAGGTATCAATTGACTTCAGAAAAACTAAATCACCATTTGAAGCCACTAAAAAATTGAGGGTGCACTTCCTTCCATCCATCCACCCATATGAAAAAATTGTGCATCCATACTTTTGCCATTGCTTCTTTTGGTCTTCCACAATTTGTTTTGCATCTAGAATAGCATCTTGGAGCGACCTGCAACTTAAATCTCTTGGAGAGGGCGCCTCGTACCCTTTCCCTGCAACTGTGAATGTTGTCACCAAACACTCCCAATATGGACTCCTTGCCATGTTGAAGGGAAGGTTGTTGTAAAACCAAAAATTTGCACAAGCCTTATCTGCTTCTTTGTGCACCTCCCTATTCTACCCTGTACCTTCCAATGAAGGTTGTGCTCTTGGTACATATCAAGGAACAAAAAACCCCTGCAATTTGCTCGAACTAGATGAGGATGGGCCACGTATACGTGGACTGCGACTAGAGCCCACAATGCCTTCCATATCCACATTGGCATCAGATTCTCTTGACAAATTAGGAGCAATGGTTGCTTTTATGGTTGCTTGTGTCTTCGCTCTCTCCATTTTCTTTTCATCTAGTGCTACAAGAAGGGCCAACATCTCTCGTTTCACCTCTTCTGGGGCTTTTTCACACGGTTTGCTATCGCGACAAGGAATGCCTGCGAGATGGTATTTGAGGCGATTGATGCCTCCACTATGCCTCTTCTCGCACCAGGTACAAATCATGGACCCTTGTACCAGTCACATTATGCCATATTTCCAAGTGGGGTCATGGCTCCTAGGGGGCTTCCTTCCAATGGGCTAACTTGCACTTGTTGAGTCTGAACCAAATGCAGAGCCGAATGCCATTGTGATTATGTATTAACCTACAATATCGATAACAACAAAAAATAGTGATTAAAAAAATATAACAATTTGAAGCCGAACATGATTTTTTTTTAAAATTATATAAAATACAAATGCATTAAAAAAATTTAACAGTAATATGTTAAATCGTAATTGAATTAATGAATTTGATAAAAAATATTATGTCATCTCTTAACCCTAAAACGTGAAATTAAAAATTTGAAAAAAAAATCCTATATTAATTTTTTTTAAATTGAAAAGAATTGATTCAAATCAACATAAATCAATTCAATTAAATTAAATCAGCATTAATGAATGAGAATCCACAAATTTCAATTGATATTTGATTCAATTCAATGATTCAATCATTTAAAAGTTTAACATACCAAAAAAACTAAAAAGCATTCATAAATTTAAATGCTTAGAAAAAAAAAGAAAAAAAAAGGAACCAGCCTGGAAATTTCGCACTTAAAACGCCAGAAGATCCTTCCCAATCTGCAGAATGCATGTTGTGTGTTCGTTGGAGGGCGAAATGAGGGTTTCATAAAGTGAAAAACGCATTTTTACAGTGCCCTAGCTGCGTATTTCGTTTTTACTGCGTTTTTGCAGTGTTAAATGGCGCGTTTGAGCCGCATTTAGGGCTTCGCAGGTCCGACCTGCAACTCGCCATTAAACCGGCGAGTTTTTGCCTTAAACTTGGCGAGTTATTTCCTGAAACCCGTCAGCCTTCGACTCGCAAGTTTACCCTACGTAACTCACCCAGCAAAAAAACCCGTGAGTTGTAAGATACCCAACTAATTCTACCAAAATTTTTCCTTACTTAAACAATTTTACTTGCTATTAATTCATCAACTACTGCAACAATACAAAGATATACATCAAAGACAACTACTTGAATGAGAGTTGGGTACTTGTCTAGTTACTTGATTCAATCAACTTGCAATGTCTTATTACATGGATAATGCTTTCAGTAGCATGAAGTACAACTTATTCAAATGGAAATACAAAGGAAAGGCCTTGAAGCCTTGATGATTACAATGGCGCCTATACTTGATCAACTCAATTGAACCCAATGATGTCAACTGAATGTCAACATCTCACAATATCACAAGGGAGCATCACCTTGCTTGTTGAGGGAGCATCACCCCAACACTTGAAACTCGCAGGCCTCAAGATTACAAGCTCAAGAGCTTTGCAGAGAGAATTTTGTCAAATGAACCGATGCTAAATGAATGAAAGAGCTCCTCCTTTTATAGGCCTTCCAAAGGCAATGAAGGCACGTTTTTCAATGCACAAAAAGGAACCAAGGCACGTTTCCCAAGGGGTATATCCAAGGGAATATTCCATCTGATGACTCATTCTGAGTTGGCAAGCTTATCCAGAGACCTTGACACGGATCCCGAAGACAGTCTGTTGACCAATGAGAGCTTAGGTAGTTCCAACTACCTTATCTCTGACTAGGCGCCATATTGCAAAGTCCTCCATGCTAGGCGCCAACTTGAAAGAGGTAGAAACCACGATAGGCGCCTTCCCAAGTTAGGCGCTTCCTAGAGATAGCCAAGACTCAGAAAGTGGGCCTCATCAATGATACATGTTTTTTTGTTTGTACTCAACCACTTGTCCTGTGATGTTTTCTTGTAGGTGAATGAAGAATTGAGGTGGGGCGCAGTTCCAAGGTGGTACAGGAGGCAAAGTGCGCCCTAGGCAATTGTATGCTCTTCCTTGTCATTTGATCTACTCTTGATAAGTGACCCTTAGACAACATTCTATCTCCTTAGCAAGATGAATGGATCTTCAACATCCAAGTCTAGTTTTAGGCGCATTTTCAAGGCTCTGGATTTATGAGATGGCGCCTACCATCCTGGAGAACTCAATCCAAGTCTACAAAGTGTTTTCAACCTAAGGCGCCAAACAGGGTCATTGAACTATGCCTTAATGAGGTGTCTTGATCCTAGGCGCCGTTTTGAGGTGGCAAGAGCTTGGATTCGCGCCTAATGAAGTTTTGATACTTCCAAACTCTTAACTACATTCATCCAAGCTTAGGCGCTCAAATGGAGAGTCCCTGGAATCATACATGGGCGCCTTGTTGCTCTGGGCGCTCATTATAGAATGCTACAACTTAACACTAGCACCTAGAGGGAATCCACTCAGAAACCTTCATTCTAGATGCTTATCAACTTTCCATCCTGAAGCGCCAATCCATAGGAACTTATTCTAGCGCCTTAGGCGCTCATTCTGGTTTGCACCAAGAGGAATTCGCGCCTAGAGTATTCTCCACACATTCTGAACTTAGAAAATCAAATCAAGTGGGCACCTTAGGAAGGATGTGACTTTTTTCCTTGCACAATCTTCATCTCAAGCCATATCTAAGTCAAAAAATACCAACTTCTGCCAAGCGCCCTTCATGTTGAGTGAATTGAAAGACCTTTTCATGCTTAGGCGCATCATGGTGTCTGTGAAAAGGTGAATTGGCGCCCTCCCTTGAATGGCTCATCCCCATGCAAGTGTTCACTTCCGGAGGCATGAAGTAAGTTCAGAACATCACTGCTATTAGCGCCTACATGATTTGGAGGTTTTGAAGTCCATTTTATCCATGAGGCGCATTTTTGAGATGAACTGATATGAGTTTGGCGCCCAGTCTTGAATTGCTCAATTCTTCCTTGAGAGCGCTCATACTTGATGTCTTTGCAATGCAAGAAACCAATTGTCTTAGCAAGCGCCCAGGCTTCTTGAGGAGCTTGACTATCATTCACCCACTGGAGTCTTGTTTAGGCGCCATGAAATACCTAGGCGCTCAGTCAATATTGTTTGACCACAACTTGGCGCCTAAGATGACTTTACTCCCTTAAGTCAAAAATCTCATCTCATCTTTCATAAGTACCTCTAATCCAAGTGGATTGGAAGCAACTCCTAGGTTAGGCGCACCTTTAGGCTTGCACAAGGAGGAATTTGCGCCTAAACTTGAGATAATCAACTCCCCTGCAAATGCTTACATTTGAAGTCATCAAGGTGAGTTAGAACACTATTCCTAGTGAGCGCCTTGATTGAATGAAAGATTTAAAGACTACTTCTCCATTTAGGCGCATATCAGAGTAACTATCACTAGGCGCACATTTGGGAGGATTTGGCATGGAAAATGCGCCTAGCTAGACTTAGCCAATTTCCTGTGAATTTTGAAGTGTATGATGTTTCAAAAGTTGCTAATATCATCTCCACAGATAGCACCACTCCTTGCCTCATGCCCTGACAACTTGAACAGATGAAATGGCTCTCAGACTTAGCCAAACTTTAAGTTTCTGACTGGGATCCTGCAAAACAATAGAATTGAATTAGTCAAAAACCACTTCATTCCCTTATCATTCTGAATTAGCCTCCGGGAATGATCAATAGGCTAATCCATTCTTTACTAGATGATCAAGCCGGAAACGGGGACATGACAGTCTCCCCTTCCCGGGATTGCTTGTCCTCAAGCAATTGAAGGTTAGGATGCTCCAGAATCTTTTCACCTTCCCAAGTAGCATCCTCCATTGGCAACCCTTTCCACTTCACCAGATATTCTCTGATGCTTCGGTTGCGAAGTTTCTTCTCCCTTATATCCACCACAGTTTCAAGTTCAAGTGCAAGCATTCCTTCTTCATCGAGTGGTGGTAGTTCATCAGTTGAAACCACATGTTGACCTAGTGCCTTTTTGAGACATGACACATGAAACACATTGTGGATGCGGCTTCCTGCTGGCAAATCAAGTTCATATGCCACTTCCCCTACTCTTCTCAACACCTTGTAGGGTCCGTAGAACCTTGGTTTCAATTTCTCTGCACCTGACTTCTTCATAGTACTCTGTCTATATGGTTGAAGGCGCAGAAACACCATGTCACCTACTTCAAAGTGTCGCTCAACCCGGTGTTTGTCGGCATACAACTTCTGTTGATTTTGAGCTCTTTGCAAATTGTCCTTCAGGACTCTCAAAATATCTTGAGTATCTTTCATCAATTCACTTGCCCTGGGAGCTCTACTGTCATCCAATGCCAGATCAATAAATGAAACAGCTTCATATCCATACAAAGCTCGGAAGGGAGTCATGCCAATTGACATATGAAAAGTAGTGTTGTAGCAATATTCACCCAGATGTAGCCACTTAATCCAAGCACGCTGATGATCAAACACATAGTTTCTCAAGTATCCCTCAAGCCATTTGTTTACAATTTCAGTCTGTCCATCGGTTTGAGGATGATAACTAGTGCTCGGTGTTAAGTCAGTTCCAGCTAATCGGAATAGCTCTCTCCAAAACACACTGATGAACCAGCTATCTCGATCACTGACTATGGTTTTAGGTAGGCCATGTAGTCGGAAGACTTCACGAAAGAACAACTCAGCTACTTGCAATGCTGATGACTCAACTGGAATTGCAAAGAAGTGAGCAAACTTGGTTAATCTGTCCACAACTACATAGATACAGTCTCTTCCATTTACCTTTGGAAGACCGGTGATGAAGTCCATAGAGATACTCTCCCACTTATGTTCTGGAATTGGTAGTGGTTGGAGTAATCCTGCTGGAAATGTATGTTCTGACTTATTCTGTTGACAAGTCAGACACTCCCTGACATACTGTAGTATTTCTTCCTTCAGACCTTTCCAAGTGAATCTTTCCCTGATCTGTCTGTAGGTCTTGAAGTAACCAGGGTGTCCTGCAAGGGGAGCATCATGGTAAGTCTGCAAAATATGTCGCTTCAATTCCGACTCAGGAGTTAGATAGATTCTATCTTTATAATAGATGATGTCATCAATCACCTTGTACCTATCATCCTGAATGATTCCTTCCATGATCTCACAAGCAAATTTTGATTTAGAATACTCAACTAGAAGCTGAGCCTTCCATTCTACTGAAACTTTGCTTAGGGCACAAACAGCAGGTCTTCTAGACAGGGCATCGGCAACCACATTCTTCTTGCCTTTCACATATTCAATGTCGAAATCATATGCCCGTATCTTCACAACCCACTTCTGTTGTCTTTCATTCAACTCTTTCTGCCCTAAGAAGTATTTCAAACTGTTGTGATCAGTCCTGACCACAAACTTAGATCCAACTAGGTACTGGCGGAACTTAGCCAAGCCATGCATGATTGCCAGCATCTCTTTGTCATAAGTTGAGTACAATCTTTCTGTATCCTTCAATTTCCTACTCTCGAATGCGATGGGATGTCGATCTTGCATCAAAACAGCTCCAATGCCTTCTCCCGAAGCATCACATTCTAGAACAAAGGACTTAGTAAAATCTGGCAAAGCCAGCACTGGTGTTGTACTCATTACTTCTTTCAACCTATCAAATGCAGCTTGAGCTTCTATTGTCCAAATGAAAGCTCCTTTCTTTGTTAGATTTGTCAAGGGTGCAGCAAGCTGTGAGAATCCCCTAACAAATCTTCTGTAATAGCTGCAGAGGCCAAGGAAACCTCTTAATTCCGACACATTCCTGGGAACTGGCCAATTGCGAATGGCTTCAATCTTTTCTTCTTGAACTTTCACACCATTGGCTCCTATCACATGACCCAGGTACAGAATCTCCTTTAGGCCAAAATCACACTTAGACATCTTTGCATACAAAGATTGATTCTCCATAACATTCAATACTTCATCTAAGTGTTGGAGATGTTCTTCCCATGTCTTGCTGTAGATCAAGATGTCGTCAAAGAAAACCAACAGGTACTTCCTCAACTGCTTGTTGAACACATGATTCATACAGGACTGGAAAGTGGCGGGAGCATTTGTCAGCCCAAAAGGCATCACCATAAATTCATAATGTCCATAATGGCACCTGAATGCTGTTTTTGGGATGTCTTCTTCTCTGACACGAATTTGATGGTAGCCAGATCGAAGATCTATCTTTGAGAAATAGACTGCTCCATGCAGTTCATCAAGGAGTTCATCAATCCTAGGTATTGGATACCTATTCTTGATGGTCTTCTTGTTCAATGCGCGATAGTCAACACACATCCGCATTGTTCCATCCTTCTTCTTCACTAGCACCACAGATGATGCAAATGGACTTGATGATGGCCTTATGTGCCCCATATCGATCAATTCTTTGATCGTCTTCTCAATTTCAATCTTGAAATGCCTTGGATGTCGATAGGGTGCAATATTAACAGGTTTAGCCCCATCCTCCAATTCAATTACATGTTCAAAACCTCTATCAGGAGGTATTCCTGGAGGTATGTCCCTAAACACCTTACCATGCTTATCCAACATTGCCTGAATATCTGCAGGATAAATTTCTTCAGCAGAGAGGATTTGGTTGTTCTTGATGCAAACCTGTGCTGCCCATTCGATGTCATTATGCCTAAATAATGCTTCCATTCGTTTTGCTGAGACAACTTTGGGATTTCCATTAGATACTGACTTCAGTTTAATCTTCTTTCCTTCATGCATGAATTCTAACTCCATCTTTTGAAAATCCTGGACAATTCTTCCAAGTGAATGCAACCATTGCACTCCAAGCACTACATCAATATGCCCAAGTCCAACCACATAGAAATCATCCTGTAAAGAATAATTTCCCATTTGAATTTGCAGTTGGGACACTTTTCTGGTACAACTCATTAGGAATCCATCAGCAACAACTATTTGAAATCCTTCGAAATCTTCAACTGGGAGACCTCGTCTTGCTACCAAACCTTCATCTATGAAGTTGTGAGTAGCACCACTGTCGATGAGACAGGTGACTCTCTGACCCTTCACAACTCCTCTAATGCGGAAGGCATGATACTTGGGCACTCCTGAGATAGTTGCTAATGTTATTTTGTCAGGTGTTTCTTCTGCGACAACATTAAGAGTTGGTTGTACCTCCTCTTCACCTTGGATTGATTCTTCTTCACTCAATGATTCTTCTTCACTTCCATCATCAGAGACAACTTCAATCAGGTGTGCTTTACCTTTACCAAGACATCTGTGTCCTGGTTCCCAAGGTTGTTTGCAAGAAAAACAGAGTTTCTTCCTTCTTAGCTCGTCTCTTTCGGCTGCAGATGGACCTTGAGTCATCTTTTGAGGAAAAGAGGGTCTCCTTTGAGTAGAGCTAACACCTTTATAGAACTTTTTCTTAGGCTGATATACAGGAGCAGTATCAAGATCTAGAGCAAAATCAATTGCTTCTTCCAAATTTGCTGGCCTTTGTACCTTTACCAATGGCTTGATCTGATTGTTCAATCCCTCAATGAACAGCATAGTGATTCTTCGGTCAGTCATATCAGGTACCATCACTGCGATCTTCTGAAAGTCATTAACATACTGCACAACCCTTCCTTCTTGCTTGAGTTGAGCTAGTTCGCAATAGTACACTTCGGTGTCTTTTCTGTCAAACCTCTGAATCAACTTGGTTACAAACTCATCATAGGAATTTATCCTATCATGATGTTGAGAGACTAGGCCATGATGCCACCATTCATAAGCCAATCCTTCAAGATGCATTGTAGCAAATTGAATTGCCTTCTTCTCTGTCAAAGGCTTAAGTGAAAGGTATGTATCCAGCTTGTTTACCCAAGCCCTAGCACTGAGCTTACTACTTCCATCAAAGGTAGGAATGGGAACTCGATTCAATGCTTCTTTATACTCCTTTGTATCATCATCCCTTCTAGGACGAAAGCCTCTAGTTCTACCTCGCCTGTCCCTATCTTCCCTCTTCTGTCGGCAATATTCATTGAAAGTCATCATATCTCGAACACGTTCCGGAAATCTGGCATAAAGATCTGCAAAGAGAGCTATCTCATCTTCAAAATTGTTTGGTTCTTCTTCGTCAAACTCTTCATCAGCTTCATTGTCCTGTTCAGGTGGTGGTGGAAGGAAGGTTGGTCTTAAAGGCCTATCAACTGTAGGAGTTCGTGTGCGAACTCTTCTACCTACTGCACTACCAGCATCATCATCAACATGTCTTTCTTGTCTCTCAGGTCTAGTTGCATCTCTACGGCCTTGTCCAGCTGCTTCACCCTGATTCATGTTTTGAAGGGTTTGTAAGACTTGTTGCAGAATTTGAGCTGTTTGTTGATGTCCAACAGCCATGTTCCTGAACATCTCTCTAGCTTCACGTTCACCATCAGCAGGTGGACTTCTACTTCTTCTTTCCTCAGCCATGTTAGCCTGTCTAGCTACAATTGCTCCTGAAAGAGTATCCTGTTGTGGGTAAGGATGAGTCCACTGGAACTACCTTCGTTGTTCGCGCGCAATGTATCTCCTAGTTCTATCACTTTGTTGATCACCTTCTTGCATGAAAACCCAAAGGCTGGCAGGATCCAAGCTCTGATACCACTGTAAGATACCCAACTAATTCTACCAAAATTTTTCCTTAAACAATTTTACTTGCTATTAATTCATCAACTACTGCAACAATACAAAGATATACATCAAAGACAACTACTTGAATGAGAGTTGGGTACTTGTCTAGTTACTTGATTCAATCAACTTGCAATGTCTTATTACATGGATAATGCTTTCAGTAGCATGAAGTACAACTTATTCAAATGGAAATGCAAAGGAAAGGCCTTGAAGCCTTGATGATTACAATGGCGCCTATACTTGATCAACTCAATTGAACCCAATGATGTCAACTGAATGTCAACATCTCACAATATCACAAGGGAGCATCACCTTGCTTGTTGAGGGAGCATCACCCCAACACTTGAAACTCGCAGGCCTCAAGATTACAAGCTCAAGAGCTTTGCAGAGAGAATTTTGTCAAATGAACCGATGCTAAATGAATGAAAGAGCTCCTCCTTTTATAGGCCTTCCAAAGGCAATGAAGGCATGTTTTTCAATGCACAAAAAGGAACCAAGGCACATTTCCCAAGGGGTATATCCAAGGGAATATTCCATCTGATGACTCATTCTGAGTTGGCAAGCTTATCCAGAGACCTTGACACGGATCCCGAAGACAGTCTGTTGACCAATGAGAGCTTAGGTAGTTCCAACTACCTTATCTCTGACTAGGCGCCATATTGCAAAGTCCTCCATGCTAGGCGCCAACTTGAAAGAGGTAGAAACCAGGATAGGCGCCTTCCCAAGTTAGGCGCTTCCTAGAGATAGCCAAGACTCAGAAAGTGGGCCTCATCAATGATACATGTTTTTTTGTTTGTACTCAACCACTTGTCCTGTGATGCTTTCTTGTAGGTGAATGAAGAATTGAGGTGGGGCGCAGTTCCAAGGTGGTACAGGAGGCAAAGTGCGCCCTAGGCAATTGTATGCTCTTCCTTGTCATTTGATCTACTTTTGATAAGTGACCCTTAGACAACATTCTATCTCCTTAGCAAGATGAATGGATCTTCAACATCCAAGTCTAGTTTTAGGCGCATTTTCAAGGCTCTGGATTTATGAGATGGCGCCTACCATCCTGGAGAACTCAATCCAAGTCTACAAAGTGTTTTCAACCTAAGGCGCCAAACAGGGTCATTGAACTATGCCTTAATGAGGTGTCTTGATCCTAGGCGCCGTTTTGAGGTGGCAAGAGCTTGGATTCGCGCCTAATGAAGTTTTGATACTTCCAAACTCTTAACTACATTCATCCAAGCTTAGGCGCTCAAATGGAGAGTCCCTGGAATCATACATGGGCGCCTTGTTGCTCTGGGCGCTCATTATAGAATGCTACAACTTAACACTAGCGCCTAGAGGGAGTCCACTCAGAAACCTTCATTCTAGATGCTTATCAACTTTCCATCCTGAAGCGCCAATCCATAGGAACTTATTCTAGCGCCTTAGGCGCTCATTCTGGTTTGCACCAAGAGGAATTCGCGCCTAGAGTATTCTCCACACATTCTGAACTTAGAAAATCAAATCAAGTGGGTGCCTTAGGAAGGATGTGACTTTTTTTCTTGCACAATCTTCATCTCAAGCCATATCTAAGTCAAAAAATACCAACTTCTGCCAAGCGCCCTTCATGTTGAGTGAATTGAAAGACCTTTTCATGCTTAGGCGCATCATGGTGTCTGTGAAAAGGTGAATTGGCGCCCTCCCTTGAATGGCTCATCCCCATGCAAGTGTTCACTTTCGGAGGCATGAAGTAAGTTCAGAACATCACTGCTATTAGCGCCTATATGATTTGGAGGTTTTGAAGTCCATTTTATCCATGAGGCGCATTTTTGAGATGAACTGATATGAGTTTGGCGCCCAGTCTTGAATTGCTCAATTCTTCCTTGAGAGCGCTCATACTTGATGTCTTTGCAATGCAAGAAACCAATTGTCTTAGCAAGCGCCCAGGCTTCTTGAGGAGCTTGACTATCATTCACCCACTGGAGTCTTGTTTAGGCGCCATGAAATACCTAGGCGCTCAGTCAATATTGTTTGACCACAACTTGGTGCCTAAGATGACTTTACTCCCTTAAGTCAAAAATCTCATCTCATCTTTCATAAGTACCTCTAATCCAAGTGGATTGGAAGCAACTCCTAGGTTAGGCGCACCTTTAGGCTTGCACAAGGAGGAATTTGCGCCTAAACTTGAGATAATCAACTCCCCTGCAAATGCTTACATTTGAAGTCATCAAGGTGAGTTAGAACACTATTCCCAGTGAGCGCCTTGATTGAATGAAAGATTTAAAGACTACTTCTCCATTTAGGCGCATATCAGAGTAGCTATCACTAGGCACACATTTGGGAGGATTTGGCATGGAAAATGCGCCTAGCTAGACTTAGCCAATTTCCTGTGAATTTTGAAGTGTATGATGTTTCAAAAGTTGCTAATATCATCTCCACAGATAGCGCCACTCCTTGCCTCATGCCCTGACAACTTGAACAGATGAAATGGCTCTCAGACTTAGCCAAACTTTAAGTTTCTGACTGGGATCCTGCAAAACAATAGAATTGAATTAGTCAAAAACCACTTCATTCCCTTATCATTCTGAATTAGCCTCCGGGAATGATCAATAGGCTAATCCATTCTTTACTGGATGATCAAGCCGGAAACGGGGACATGACATGAGTACTCGGAAACTCGGCGAGTACTCGTAGGGTTTGCAATCTATGGTACTGTGAGTAAGATTGGATTTGAGACATCCATTGTAGCTGTTATATATCAAACTTACATTAAGTTGTTTTGGGACCTATTATATTTCTAATGAGCATTCCTATCACTATTTTCTTATCATAGTATTAGTATAAGAAGTGCTAATATCATCTATCCAAGCATTATAGGGATTGAATATTAATTGCAGCTGAATATTATCTTGATATTCATTATCAATCACTTTGTTGTTGTATCAGAACTTACAAGTTGTTTACCAAATTGTTGTTTATCATCATTGGCATAAGGGTTGAATGATGTCATTATTCTAGTAATAATAAGTGGTTGTAGCAATTCATTGAATGATTTCAGTACTTGACAACAATATATTGAGTAGTTTAAATCATTCTAGTTGATCATCTAGTAATCATAATTATTTGTAAAACCATTTTATGTGATTCTCCGCCAAAATAGCTTCTGATTTCTGTAGTTGCATGCATGGGTTGTGCAGCTTGCCACAAACAATACATTTGATATTCCAATCACCGTATGTTCTCACCCTACCCATTTTGGGATCTCGGTGATAAAAAAGTGTTGTAAATTCGTGCATTTTTGTCAAGTTGTCAAAATATCCAATTTGGGACATTACATGATGTGTGTACCGTATAATGAAGATAATGGACTGTGTGGACCATACAATTGGGAGGATCAGTTTGAAAGAATAGTATGATATAAAATGACAAACTAAACTTGTTCTATGTAGACCGCATGGTAGGGAAAATGCCAAGAGATGGAAATCATATGGCAGTTTCCTAGTTAACTAGTTGTATGGTAGAAAAATTTAAGATTTTATTATGAACTAGTTGTACAATAGACAAGAGGGACTTTAATATCATAAATTTGAACTTTTTCCCTTTGTACAATCAACATATGAAGACTAGGTCAATTGATTGGGGATAAAAAAATGTTTACTGTCATAATTTTAGTATGCTTCTCCCTTGAATGTCGTATGGGGTGGGTGGAGAGGTATTTTTCAGCCTTTCATACTTTATATTAATTTTTCAAATATTTTCTTTCACTTAATTTAAAAGACTTTTACTTTTATTATTTTTTTGTTTTTCTCATGTAGGCTTATAGTTTATTTTCCTCTCCAACTTTATTACTTTTCTTTCCTACCCATGGTATAGTACTTTTCCATTTTTCATTATTTCCTTGTGAACTCTGCTCCAGTTGTCTTCATACTTCGATGTTATGGCCAAATATACAACATGGATGGCGAAATATAAAACACAAATGGGGTCCCTTATACCATTTGTTAACACAATAAGTACTCATAGGATCCAAATCAAATATTTTTCTAATATTATTACTTTGAGTCAAACCTTCATTAATTTCATGATCTTCAATTGAAGTTGGTGCTGCTGTTGTTGGAACATCGAAGTCAAGCACACTTCTAGTTTCCGGCCTTTGAGAATAAATTTATAATTGTGAACCATGTACTCGGCCAATAGACATGAACTTTTCAAATTTTTAGAATTGTTTTCCGAGGTTCCTCAACATTAAATGGTTGCTTCAATTGCTTCTTGTCATCTCATAGTCCTTGTTCCTCTTCATTAATCTTTGTAGCTTCAGTAAAATTGCAATTTGATGGAAATACTTCATAGTCCTCCATTTTCTAGTAAAACAAACCATGAAGGGAGTTTCTTTCATCTTCCAAACACGATTACAATTCCAAGGTTCCTTTAACATTCGATTCCATGGGACCCTAATCATGCTACTCTATCCCACTTTTCTCTGGAGTCAGATTCTGATGAATCTAAGGAAGTTGCTTCTTCATTGCTTGATTCTTTAGATCAATTATATACTTTTTGTCCTTATTTTCAATGGAGATTATGTTCTTCTAATTGTGGTCAATTTTGGCTACTATCAACCCCAACCCAACAATGCATCATACACTTTCTTTCATAATGAGATGACAATGAAGTTAAGTAGAAATGATTGAATTCCAATGGTTAGCATTTACCCCATAAGGATTCCAACCGCTTCGATTCCTTATTGATTCGCTCCTACCAGTTGAAAAGTTGGAGGCCAAATGGTCAGCTTCCCTAGACTTTTCCAAGTGTATTTGGAAAGTACATATACACTAGACCTACCATCAATAATTGTGCTAGTGAGATTATTTCCAAGTATCTCCATGTGCACCACCACTGGGTTTTTTGCCCTGATAACTATCAATAGCATGGGATCGATAACCTAGTCTCCCAACAATGGAGGTTCGATTCTGGGATCTTCATTATTTCTAGATTCTAATTTGGTGATGGCATGTACTATCTCATCCCTTTGAGTTATAACATTTCTAAGTTCAGGAATACTTTGTAACAAATCCACTACTTTCAAAGGTATGGTAGTTTGAAGCATAGTTGGAAAACTCGGCAAAAACTCGGCTTAAATTTCATTAGAAACACATGTTTTTTGCAAAATTCAATGACAAGGTGTATCCAATGAGTCCATAAATGAGTACAAACGTGTTTTCTATTAAATTTGATTGATTTGAATGCAATTTGAGTACAAAATCGCATCCTCATGCGGAATCTTGATGGGTGATAGCCTGATACAATAGATAGTTGACAAAGTGAAAATAGTAAAACTAAAAGTAAATACAACATTTTACATCTTCCTCTTCCCTAATCTACTAAAAACTAGTGGATGTAATGTGCCGTACCCATGTTGAGATTTGCAACTTCATACAACAGCTGTAGCCGGACCAACAATGGGTATGGCTAGAAATCACTCCAATCTCACCAGAAATACAAAGAAGAGCACACAATGGTATCAACAATACAAATAGGCTCCAAATGCCTCTAACAATGCATAATATGAGATACCCACAAGATGAAATGACATTCCAAGACCCCCACGTCACTCCTGGGGAGGTACGGCCATGGTTGTGTGAGAAATCTGCAACATATAATACTAAAATCACCTTGAATCTGCATTGTATACAGTCTGAAATGTCCTCCAAGGCTGAACAACCAAACTAGGAGTGAATGAATGCCGGAATCCACTCAAAATGGGCTACTTCAAGATGTACGACCTGCTCTAGAGTGTACAACCAGCAAAGGAAAGTTGCAGTAGTCCCAAAACCCCAATGTAATTTGCTCTAATCAGTCAATACACCCTCATTCCAATCTGCAAACACAATTCTCCAATAAACAACAAAGATATGCTCAACAATCTCCAAATAACTTATCCGTCTGACTCAATTTCAACACAACTGTGAACACTGGATGCATTCATCATCAATGGCACCTTTGGGTGGTATTGCACACCTGTAGAATGTCGTCACTAATGGAGGTTTTCGTCTCCAAAAGCCTAGTTCGAATTGCTCAAACCCTCAAACCCTAGCAAAGCTCCAAAGAGAAAATATCATAAAGCAAGCATATGGAAATGAGCTCCAAAATTACCTTTTATTCTCCCTCTAGGTTGGGCGTTGGATTTGGGAGGGAACTTTAGTCATTTAAAATCACCTTATGTCTCCCTAAGGATGGGCGCCCAAGGTCACAACATGACTTAGTCTTCATTTTACCATTAAGTCACTTTTCCCATTTATATTATAAAGTCCATATTAAATATATTATTAATAACTTTGGACTTTAAAATTAATATGAAGACAGTGTCGGAATGAAATGATCTATAGCTCGTCGGAAAGCCCTCGATGAGACAAATCTGATGCCCTTCTGAAAATGCCGAGCTGACACTGACCCCGAACTTACTAAAAATAGTAAGTAATGACCAAGAGCCATCTGAGCCAACTAAGGAGGTGCCAACTAGATCCTCTGAACTCGAACCACATTTCCTCCACCGACACAAACCTCCAAAACCAAAACTACTCCAGTTCCCTAACCAAACTACTAGTCCACGAGAATTCTATGATGGACTAACCATGAGTCACGAAGGGACATTACAGTCCGCCCTCCCTAAGATTGCTTGCCTCAAGCAATCTCAAGTCAAGATGCTCCAATATCTGTTCATTCTCCCAAGTAGCATCCTCCACTGGCAAGTTCTTCCATTTGACCAAGTACTCTCTGATGATCCTCCTCAAATTACGTTCCCTGGTATCAATTATAGCTTCGGGTACCAATATCAATTTTCCCTCTTCATCAAGAGGAGGCAACTCAACTGAAGGTATCACATTATGTCCCGACACCTTTTTGAGGCAAGATACATGGAATACATTGTGTACTCTACTGCCTGCTGGAAGTTCTAACTCATAAGCCACTTCTCCAATCCTCTTGGAGATCCTGAAAGGTCCATAATACCGTGGCTTCAACTTCTTTGCTCCACTCTTCTTGAGAGTGGATTGCCTATAGGGCTGCAGCATGAGGTATACCATGTCACCAACCTCAAAAGATCGCTCAGTCCTCTGCTAATCTACATACTGCTTCTGCTGATTCTGAGCCTTCTGTATATTCTCCTTCAAAGACCTCATGATGTCCTGACTCTCCTAAAGGTCTTTGGCCTTGGGCACTCGGCTATCACTAAACAACAGATCAACAAAGCTCGGTGCCTCATACCCGTACAATGCCATGAAGGGTGATATTTGAATGGACATGTGGTAAGTGGAATTGCAGCAGTACTCCCCCATATGAAGCCACTTCACCCATGCCTTCTGCTGCCCTGAAACATAATTGCGGAGGTATCCTTCCACCCATTTATTAACAATCTCAGTCTGTCCATCTGTCTGGGGGTGGTAACTCATACTGGGTGTGAGCTCTGTCCCTGTCAACCTGAAGAGCTCCTACCAAAAATTACTGAGGAACCTGCTGTCCCTATCACTGACAATGTTACGAGGCAACCCATGGAGTCGAAATACCTCACGAAAGAACAAGTCTGCTACCTGTGCTGCAGTGAAAGTGGTAGAGATGGCAAAGAAATGTGCATACTTTGTCAATCTGTCCACTACCACAAATATACAATCCCTGCCTTGGACTTTCGGTAACCCTGTGATAAAGTCCATCGAAATGCTATCCCATTTCCTCTCAGGAATGGCCAGGGGCTGCAATAATCCTCCTGGAAATGAGTGCTCTTGTTTGTTCTGTTGGCATATCGGACACTCTCTCACATACTGCATCACCTCTATCTTGAGGCCCTTCCAGGTGAATCTCTCTCTAACCTGCCTATAAGTTTTGAAGTACCCGGGTGTCCTGCCATCGACAAGTCATGGAATGCCCTCAAAACTTTCTGCTTCATCTGTGATCCTGACACCAAAAATATCCTGTCCTTGTAAATGATTAAATCATTTACCACTGTGTACCTGTCATCCTTAATGGTGCCATCAATTATTCCAGTAGCCCATGCATCCTGTTGTACCCAATGAAAAAAAATTGTTTCATTAAGGCATTTTGAACAAGACTAGAAAATTTTTCGTCAAAAAGTCAAAAAAACAAAATTTCTAAAAATAGACGTCAAATTAGGTTTTCTGGGTTTCCTGAGATATGGATGCTGGCAAAACTTTCTAAAAATAGAATCTCCGACTCAGGTGTCGCGCTTGATTCTCATTGGTCGATTTTGCTTCACAATCAGCGTGGTCCAAATAGAATCTGCAAATGGCCAAGTTTTCTCTACTGGGTTATTTCTGCTTTTTCAGAAGGCGAAACACGAGCTCTGAAGTCGTCAACAGAGGAAATTCATCTGCCGGAGCTCGTCGTCGAGTTTTCAACGTTGTTCCAATGACGTAGAACCCACGAACAGTCGTCGACTCGACAAAGCATGCAAAACAGAGCAGGATGGATCCAAGGTGAGGTGAAAATCTGGAAATCACGAAATTTGACTAAGTCTGGAGATTTCAAGCGCCCCAGGTGACATGGGGCACCCAGTCCCACCAGTGATAGAAATTTTATGCGTTTTTCGAGAAAATGCGAGAACTGTGTCAGTCGGTCAGTTCCAGGGGGCATAAAAGCAGTCATTTTGGTCATTAGGCTCTGAAAAGCTGGAAAATTCGTCAGATGTACCCAGGCTATGTAGTTCATTCACCATTCAGTGGCAGTTGATCGACGAATCGTCGAAATCGACATCAGGAAGCAGTTGACGGCACGCTAAACGGAGCAAGTTGCAGACGAGAGTTGGAAATCAGAAAAAATGGCTAAGTATGAAGAAACCAAGCGCCCCAGGTGACTTGGGGCGCCCAACCTCTCAAGTGTTAGAATTTTTTTCACATTTTTCGAGAAACGTCAAAAATGCTTCCGTCAGCCTGTTTCTAGTTGGTCAAACTTGGTCAAACTCAATCAAACGTCAGTCAAAGCCGGGATTTCATCACAGATATGTTTAGGTTGCTCAGATCACCCTTTGTCCCGCCTCGACAGTCGTCCGGACAATCGAAATCGAAGATCAAATAGAGGTTGTTGGCACAGAAAAAGAGAAACGGTATAAAATTTGAAATTTTCAGAAAATTTTCTAAAGCATTGAAAGCCAGGCGCCCCAGGGGACTTGGGGCGCCCAAACTCACCATACTTAGATTATTTTCTGAGTTTTTCCCAAAAAACGTGAATCTCCCTCCGTCAGCCCGGTCCGATTCAGAGCAGATCAATTTGGCGCGTTTCCCGAGGCAGACAAAGAGTACAGTCAACTCAGTTTTCATCAGGTCTGTCTATTTGCCAGATCATCAGACTCAGTTTTGTCCCAACAGACAGAAATTGACAGCCAAACAGGGGTCATCAGCCACCGAAACGCGCACGCAAATCGAAAAATTGAAGTGGCAATTTTCAGAAAAATGGTTAAGGTTGGCAGATCCAGGCGCCCCAGGAGGCTTGGGGCGCCCAACTTCACCAGAGATAGAATATTTCCTGATCTGCCAGTGTTTTACAGCAATTGTTTCCAGAACTTCGTCCCATGGCAGATTCCAGAGGTCAGATTTGCAGTCAAACGATGCCAGATCGTCAGTCAAAAGCTAGGGATGGAATCTCAGTTGATAGGTCTCCAAAATGTCAGGATCAACAGCTTTTTCAGTCAACGGTGACATTTTGCCACCTTGCTGAAGTCAGAGACAAACCATACATGAGTCAAAACAAGTGTAGAAGTGTCGAAAACGAAGAAAAATTGGCTAACACTTCTATCAACTCACCTGTTCAATGACATCATCAAAAGAAGATATTTTTCGTCATCTTACACATGAAACCATAGGCAGCTACAAAATAGGGATTCTTCCTATTCGAAGACATCCACTTGGATTTGTGCTTTAAAAGTTGCTTTCTTCATGGATGAGATCCAAGTTTTATTCTTTCACAAATAAAACTACTTTTTCGCCCTAAAGATCTATAAAGACAAGCATTTGGCTTCTTTATTTCATTATCTTTTGCAGGTTGCATCCAGAGGAAGGATTTTTATTTTTCTTTCAATGAAGATTCAAAGACTCAAACGAAGTGCTTTTTCAACGTTCTTCATAGTCTCGGGTTGAGGAAGCAGGGAGGCTCACTTTTTCAGGGTCCTTGTTTCGAGGGGATCACTTTTCAGAAATTGGACCGAAGTTTTTTCAGTTTTTCGTCGAGATGGGTCCATTCAGAATATCATCCTCTTGAAGATTGGGAGTTTTGTTTTTTTCGGAAATCTGTTTTTTTCCTGCTTTTTAGGGAAAATCTCCACATTTTCAAAATCCGACGATCTGGGTTGCTTCAAAATAGAATTATCTACAAAACCTATGTGCCAGTTTTTTTGCTCACTCTGTTTTTTCCTAAAAATCAGCAAGTAATTTTCAGCCATTTGTCCAAAAATTTTCCGACAGGCATGTTCACAGTCAATTTTCAAATCTTTCAATATGCAGTACTCTCCAACACAAATTAGGCCCAAAACGGCGTTGGTTCATGATTACCTGAGAACTTGTGAAACAGACTTGCATAAAGTACTTCCAGTGATCAATTTACATTCCTTGGAGGATGCAGGAAATAATGCTATCAGGAATCTGGGACACTCCGGTTTGCTTGCAGCGGCATCCTTTCCCATCATAATGCAAAGTATAGAATTTGTAATTGCTTGCATGACGCATTACAATTCGGTCACAAGAGAAATCCAGTCAAGAGATGGGCGTGTGCTCTGTAGCCTGAGGCCGAACGACATTGAGAAGTGTTTTACAATACCTATCTGGAGAAAACTTAACTGTTTCAATTGAAGAATGCAAAAGGGTTTGGAACAATGATAAAGAAAAATACCGAAAAAAGATTGGTCAGAGGTGGTTAAAAGAAAAGCAGAACGTTATGCCAAAGAACGTTGGACGTGGAGAGTTCAAGGAGGAACATGCAATAATGATTACTCTGCTAAGCCGGATCACGGGTCAAGCAGATGCTAACAAGTTCCAGCCTTGGATGTTTTATATCATGTCCCAGATTGTTGATGGAACCGAATTCTATGACTGGTCGGCACTCATCAGTGATAGTCTCCACCAACAAATACTTGATTTTCAAAGGGCTCATGAATTCCACATGATGTCATACCTTGTGTATTTGATGGCTTTTCAAGGTCAATTCAGAGGTTTGAATGTTGTTGGAACTCTAGGTATTCAGCATGTGTATCACCATTTCCCGCAGTTAGAAATTTCTCAAGCTGAACGACATTACAGGCGGGTAAATGATGCATTCCTGATGCATGCAGTGTGAGATATGGATAATGAGTTGCATATACGGTTTTCAACAGATGCTAGAATAGCAATGGCAGACTGGGCTGATTGGTTTATCCAATTTCCCACTTTTTCCTACATCAGAGTATATGGCTTCTCAGGAAAGCCAGCCATGTTGCCGAGATATCCTACAGATGAAATAGCATTTATGGAATTTTTGAGGCAAGCCTATGAAGTTCATACATTTTTGCGTAGCAGACGCAAGGCAGCTTTCAATTTTCCACTTGGGATGAGTATTTACAGATGCAGATCTGGAGCCAATGCCAAGGCAATCGGTAATGAATCATCCAAGTATGGTCTTAAGTTTTTCGACAGGAGGTCTTCATATGATCTTTGTGGTGTTTTTGCATCACATCTTGGTCAAAATTGTACGCACAAGCATGCGGTTGAAGACTTCTGGGCTAATTGTGCTGATGAGTTTGAAGTGCGAGAACGCAGTTACAGCAGGTTTACTCTTCAGCAGATGTCTGATATCCTATCAGAAGATATAGAGGGTTTGACAGAAAATGGTGAAGTTCTACTTCCCACGTATTTCAGGGATCAAGTTGAGCAACAACCATTGTCACCAGTTAATTGGTTAGTAAAAGAGAGCACTTCCATTGAAGAAAGAACGAGTCAAATTGTTAAAAACAGTTTGATATTCTTGAAGAATAAGCGGAAGGATGATATTCCGATAGCAGAGCCGCCAGTTGTACAACCATCAAAGCCTTCCACTTCCAAACCAAAATGAAGGGTTAAAGCTATGAGTGTTCTTCCAGAAGGAACAAAAATGGCTAAGTTAAAGAGGAAAAAGGATGAGTCTCCAGCTCATGTCTAGCAGGAACAACCAGCAGTTGAATCAGAAGTTCCTGTTGAACCAACGCCGCATGTTGAAGCATTACCTTCAAATCATGTTTCTCCTCCTTCACCGAACACTTCTCCTATCCACATAGATTCAGACCCAGATTCGCTGGTTCGCAACTCTGATGCACATATTGATTCATCAGGAGCTGACGAAGTTAGAACCGAGTTTTCAAGAGAGGATGGCTCATCCTGGCTTGAAAACATCCTGGGAAGGAAGAGGAGAAAGCCCTCATATCAGCTGGATTTAACAGAGCTTAAAAGCGTCTACCAAGACACATCAGACAAGAAGCTGAAGAAGCAGGTTCGCATTGAGAAGAATGCGGATGGAGAAATAATCCTTGAAACTGCAACACCGCCAGAAGATAAAGTGCTGATGATATTGAGGTTGATGACTTCATGGTTGTCAAAGCTAACCTTGGTATAAGTACCCACCATACAGATGTAAATCTCTTCGAGGTTGCAGTGGATAATTTGAAGGAAAGGGTGTTGAAAGATGGAGAAGACAAGGCAGCTCTCAAGGCTGAAGTTAGGCAGCTGCAGCAGTACATTTCCAACCTTTTCCATGGCGCATCACAGGCTGATTTATTGCTTCCACCGAATCTAGAATCACCAGTCGATCAACGACATTTCAGTCAATTGGTCCTCTATGGGAGGCACATGAATAGTTGGGTGAAAGAATTCGTGACTAAAGGAAGAGTTGTACTTTCAGAGTTTTATCAATTAAAGTACAACGCTCATGATATACGCCAAGGCATCCAAGGGTTGCAGCAGACCATGACAGAAAATAGACTAGTGTTCGAGATTATCTCCGACTTGAAGATTGCACTTGATTATGTTGATTCAGCCGATGATAAGAAGATAGTTTCTACTTGGAAAGCGCAATATCTTTTCACAATAAAAAAAACTTATGACAATATGATTTCAGAGTTGACAGAATGGAAAGAAAAGGTCGTCAATGTCTCAAGTTCATCAGATCTTTTGTTTCTCAGATTCCGTGTTCGTATGAAAAAGAAGATGGTACCCTGTATGATCTCAGGGAAGTGCAAGCAGAGTTTCAGACTCTCGTCCGCAGCAATTTTAATGATGATATCAGTGCCGGCAAGATGGGTCGTTTTGCCGCAATGACAGTGAAGTTTGACAAGGCTGTGGGCGAAGTTCATGAATTTCTTCAGATGGTTGCCAACGGTGAAGAAATGTTAGAGAATCAGAATATCATTCTAGAGAGTATCAGTGTTCCTGGCAGAGATGCGGTCACTCGCTTTTTAGAAGATATTGTTTCCCAGAATATCAACGGATGACATCACCAAAAAGCAAGAATGTTGATGAGGATGCATTTCAAAAGAAAGCAGCTTTAAATCAGATGCTTTTTGTTTTAAAGCATTTGCTTTCATCCTAAGCTCATCCATTCTATATTTAGAAAGAAATCACTTTGAGTTAGTTGGAGTTTTCTTTGCTTTAAAGCAAATTACTTTAAAGCGTTTGTTTATTGTATCTTTGTCTTAGAATAGAAATAAAGCTTGCGAGTTGGCAAGTTAGGGTTAATCAAGGAGATTTTAGGGTTCCCTACTCCTTTAATTTTAGTATAAATAAGGGCATCCTTGCCCATTGTAATGGATCGACTTTTGTGATAACATATTTTGTTGTGCCTATTCTAGCCTGCAAATTTTGTTATTCCAAGTGTTTCTTCACTTTGTGTACCCTGTTCTCTGGTGTTTGATCGCTTGGTGTTGCCTACCTTTTGTTGCAGTATTGCTGTCCTGGAGTTGTACCAACTTTGTGATATTGAATATAAGTCTCATGCCTTATTTTGCTCTGATATTCTATCTCGATTCATCAAGTTTTCGTCGTCAGATGTGTGGCTTTTTGTAGCTTCATTTCAGCTTTCATCATTAAAGTATTATAAGTCTTGTGATGTAAATCTGGGAGAAAATTGCTTAAGTTTTTGTTAAAACAATCATTCCTTATTCACTTTTAATTTCCTTTGCTCTGAATTTACTTAGGAGATTAAAAGCGTCGTTAGTCTATGCTTAATTGTAGTAAAAGTTTTAAAAAAGGAAAAAACCTCTTCTGCAGCGTTTAGAGTTTTATAACCTTGTGCTCGCAGCTGAGAATCAAAAAAGAAGATAGGCGAAATTTGGTTTTTTTTATCTTTTCAGCGAACATCAGTAAAAAGGGAACTCCCCCTTCCAATAGGAGAGCAGTTTATCTGTGCATAGCTGTCCGTATCCAAATCACATTCCAGAGGTGCGAATTGAAACGCCAACAGTTTTCTAGCGCCCATCGTGGGGCACGAGGCATAAAACTTCAAGCAAGCTTAGGCTTATGTCACGGGAATGACTCTCTGGCATCCTACAGCTCCAGTTCAACAACCAAATCTTACACCACCTGCTATGCAACCAAATCTTGTACGAGTGGAAGGAGAGCAAACGGACATCATTAGCAGCCTGAGGAGTTTCATATTTGCGCAAAAGGAAAGTCCTGATCAATGGAGAAACGCGGCTGCTATCCTTGACGAAGAAGAACACAAAGCGGATCTTGCGGCAGGAAGACCAGTATTACCACCTCCCGTGTGGCAGTAAATAATCCTGGCTCACAGGGTTTATTCAAGAAGGGGAAAAGGCAATGCTACAGATCCTTTCTTCCAAGATCTTGATCCTACAGAAGTTGGAGAGGCATCCAACATAGTTCCTAAAGTTAAGACAGTTCCTGAAGTCAAGTAGGAAGAACCACAAGAAGAACCAGTAATCTAGCCTAGAGCAATGGGTGATGCAAATAATAACAATCACAATGATGCAAATCAAAGGCGACCACCCCCATTGCCTTGGGGTAATAACATTGGACCTTTGGCCCTGCAAGCACATCATGAGTTACCAAAGGGGTCAAGGAAGCACTTTCCCCGGTTCCACGGCGATGGAACTCAACATCCTGATAAACACATCTCTGCATTCACAACAACTTGTGTTGTTTTGCATGTATCACATGAAGATGTTGCTGTGCGTCTCTTTGTTGAGACTCTCGTGGGAAATGCTGCCGACTAGTTCAATCATCTGGAACCAGGCATCATTACAAGTTGGGCAACTATGAGCGAGAAATTCTTGGCAAGGTTCAAGCCTGCCGAAGACGGTCACAGATTGTTCACCCAACTCTCAAATTCAAAGATGGAAAACAATGAGCCAATGAGGGAGTTCGTGGCAAGATTTAATCGCCTGGTCACACGTCTTTCTCATACACTTAATCCATCTCCACAAATTCTGTTGAACAGTTTCATTAACGGTCTTCCTTCTGAGATAGCCTTCTTTTTGAGATCGGCTAATGAAACAGAATTATCCAATGCACAAGAAAATGCCATCAAGTTAGAGGATGACATGATTACCTCTGGCAAGATGAAGATGGATTCAATCAAGCCTCTTGTTCAAAGTTCTACGGATCCACTGCTACATAAGGTAGCAAATGAAGTGACTATCATGAAGAGACAGTTGCCTACTCAAGGGTAACCTGCACAACAGCCGTATCAATCATCACAGCAACAATATCAACCACAGCAACAGTACCAACCACAGCAATCATATCAGCCTAAGAGGAATAATTTTTAGCCTTTCAATAATTACAAGCCCAGGTTGCCAGCACCACCACCAAGACAAGCAGTTGATGCTACTCAAAATGCAGTGTTTTGTTCCTTTCATGAGACTGATGCAGATACTGGAGCCACATGTCCCGAAAATTTAAGAATGAATCAAATCATGGGATATGCTGATGCTGCACCCATTTCAAACATTGTCCCTTCCCCAAGTGCGAATGTTGTCTTACCACAGACGGAGAACTTCAATGGCGACTCTACTACGGGATACTTCCAGAACGAACCCGTTATAATAAAGGAAGAACAAGAGGATTTTCGTCAATATTCTCTTGCAGTGAATCATGAAAACCTTTCGACGCCTGTGTTTACACGTGCTCAGCATTTCAAAGCACAGAAAGAAGAAGAGGATAAACAAAGATCAAAAGAAAAGGGGAAGGAAGCGGCTTCCACTTCCAATGCTAAGCCACCACATGAAAATGTCAAGGCAGCTCAAGATTCGTCTTCAGTGAATTTTGATATAGTGGATTCCATGATGAAGACCAAGGTGCAAATTTCTCAACTGGAGTATCTTCAGGACCATCCAGATCAGCTGGATAGAATTGTTAAGTATGTCAAGAAGGAGACTATCGTACAGCCTACATTGCTTGAATCTTTCGTTCCGACAACAGAGAAGCCAAAGCCTTTCTATATCTCTCTGTTTATAGGAGGCTATAAATTGAGCAATTGTATCATTGATTCAGGAGCCTCGGACAACGTCATGCCTTTGCAGGTGATGAACACTTTGGGACTCTCGTGCACCAAATGCATGACAAGTGTTATTCACTTGAGTCTAAGTCAGTGCCGTTGGTTGGACAATTGAAGGATGCTCAAGTACGGTTGGCGGCTTGTCCCAAGAAGAAAATAATAATGACTATCTTGGTAGCTGACATTCCAGCCAGTTATGGGATGCTGCTAAGTAGAAGCTTCTGCAAAGATCTTGGAGGAGAAATACAATTGGATTGGTCATCTGCGACCATTCCTTTAAAGAAAGGCAGTTTCAAATTGTAACCAGAAACCAAGTCACGGTTCACAGTTGTGAAATCTCAGGATCCTCATATCAAGAAACAGGTTCTGGTACATATGTTATGCTGTCAGAAATAACCGAAGAGAATCAAGAAGTTGTCTATGTGGTTGACGAATCAGAGGAAGAATCTGAAGAAATGTACAACTTACAAACTTTCTTTGAGGAAGAAGTGCGACGATCTCCTCAAGAGCAAAATAATAATAAATCATATTTGTTTTTCTCGTCTTTTGAAGGTTGGTTTGAAGAACCTGTGTCAGATACATCCAAAGAAGAGACCAAAGAAGCATTGCAATTGGAGCAAGAACATGATATTCTTCATTTTGAAGATGATTTCTTCTTGTAAGAATTTTTCAAAACTAGAGATCACATGGAAGATTCATCATCAGATCTAAATTGTTTTCTACATTAGTGGGAAAGTGATTCTTCAACAGAAGATACTGCAGATTTTTCTTTACAATATAGCCCGTCTTCACCTGTGTCTCAAGAATCCTTCATACACACTAGTCAAGAGGACAATGTTGAATCCGTCTATGAACCTGTGCAAGAAAAAGACTTTACTGATACTATGCAACCAATGTGGAATGCAACATACGAAGAGGATGATGGAGAAGAGGAGTTCATGGAATATTCAGTTCTGGTCACTAAAGAAGATGATATTGAAAAGTCAGAAATCCTTGACAAATGTTTTGTGAGGTACGCCGTATGTGAGATCGATCAAGAAGATGAAGAAGCAGCATATAACTCAGATGAATCTGTCTTTGATTACGCCTACATACCAGAAGAAGACAGATACATGAATGCTGAAGATGAAACGATGCTGGATATCCGCATTGAAGAAGATTACTCTACAGAGGGTGACGAGATTCAAGATAATGAATGGGAAAGTGAGCTGTCAGGTGAAGATGTTGTCGATAATGATCAAGAGTTTGAGCATTCAGATCTTGATGATTCATCAGACTCTGAAGAGTGGATGGACGAAAACACAACCAATGAAGAAGAAACTCCTGAAGCACTGGAAAAATGGGCAACGACAGTCGTGGATCCTATAAGCCAAGAGTCAGTAATGAAAGTCGTGTATGAACAGCTTACACCTTTTCCGGAAGATGATGCCTTCACCGAGTACAAAGTTGCGTGTGTACAAGATATAAATGAAACTCATATTCAATATGTGGTGATAACCATTCCCATAGATATACTTTGGCCGCAAGACTTTCCTACATATCTTCAGAAGGAGGTTTTGTACCTTCACCTGTTGCAGAGGTTGCTTGCTTTAGAGGAGGATGCCCCACCTGATCTCTGGTGTATCAACCAGTTCCTTAGGAACTTCTCGTGGCCTGAACGTGAATACCCTCCTAAAACGTGGCTCTTTGAGGAGATGTTGCAGAGAAGAAAAGTTTTGTGCTACCAAGACAATCTTCACAGCTAAAGAGAGATGGTTCTTACTTTTCTGAGTCGATTGATGGTTTTATGTGACAGTCTTAATTTCATCTCATCCTCGCTCAGGAAAAAGAGCACGTGAACCATTTTTTGTTCTCGTAATGTGTTTCCCCTTTCTGTAATGTGATCTTTATGTCGTAATGTTTTTCCCCTTTTCGTAATGTGACAGTTGTGTTCTGGAAAGTTCCAACTTTTTAGGTGATTTTAGGAAGTCCGTTTTTAGGTGTAGGGAAAAGTCTTGTTTTAGGTGATTAGGAAAGTGACCTGACTCTATTGCCCAACTGATAAGGCACTAGTCCAAGCTTAAAAATCCAGAGATCCCCGGTTCTCCTATGCCGTAAGTATCCGCCATGGTCCCCAGACAGAGCCAATTGTTGTACCCAATCAAAAAAAATTGCTTCATTAAGGCATTTTGAACAAGTCTAGAAATTTTTTCGTCAAAAAAGAAAAATTTCTAAAAATTGGAATTTCTATTTTTAGAAAGTTTCTTAAAATAGACGTCAAATTAGATTTTATGGGTTTCTTGAGATATGGATGCTGGCAAAACTTTCTAAAAATAGAAAGTTTCTAAAAATAGAATCTCCGACTCAGGTGTCGCGCTTGATTCTCATTGGTCGATTTTGCTTCACGATCAGTGTGGTCCAAACAGAATCTGCAAATGGCCAAGTTTTCTCTACTGGGTCATTTCTGCTTTTTCAGAAGGCAAAGCATGAGCTCTGAAGTCGTCAACAGAGGAAGTTCCTCTGCCAGAGCTCGTTGTCGAGTTTTCAACGTTGTTCCAACGACGCAGAACTGACGAAGTCGTCAACTCGACGAAGCACGCAAAATAGAAAACAGTTGGCGTTTCAATTCGCACCTCTGGAATGCGATTTGGAAACGAACAACTCATCCTTAGCATACTCAGCTGATATCATCTCTCTCCAATCATCTGCAATGGCACCTAGTGCACACAAATGGGGCCTCCTGGATAAAGCATCGGCAACAACATTTTTCTTTCTCTTGACATAAACAATGTCGAAGTCGTAGGCCTGTAGCTTACTGACCCACTTCTGTTGCCTCTCATTAAGATCCTTCTATCCAAGGAAATGCTTCAGACTATTGTGATCTGTTTTCACTACAAATTTGCTGCCTACCAAATACTGTCTGAATTTTGCCAATGCATGCATTATGGCTAACATCTCCTTGTCATAAATGTTGTAGCTGCATTCCACACCCCTCAACTTCCTACTCTCAAATGCTATGGGGTGCTTATCCTACATAATTACCGTACCAATGCCTTCTCCTAAGGCATCACATTGCAACTCGAAGGGCTTGCTGAAATCTGGTATTGCCAACACAGGGCATGTACTCATAATCTGCTTGAAATTGTCAAAGCACTCCTACGTACCCCCTGTCCAACTAAATGCATCCTTACGAGTCAAATTTGTGAGGGGTGCAGCTGACTGAGAAAACCCCTTCACGAACCTACGGTAATATCCACATAAACCCAAGAATCCCTTCAGCTGGGTGCGATTCTTAGGTGGTGGCCAGTCCACTATTGCCCGAATCTTCTCCGGGTCTACCTTCACGCTATCAGCACTGATAATGTGACCCAAGTATAACAACTCAGTCATCCCGAACTCACACTTTGACATCTTAGCATATAAAGAGTCTCCAAAATGCTCAACACAATGTCAATGTGTTTCGAGTGCTCTTCCCATGTCTTGTTGTAAATCAAAATATCATCAAAGAATATCAGAACAAACCTCCTCAACTACTCTCGGAAAACTCTATTCATGCAAGACTGGAAAGTGGTTGGTGCATTAGTCAAGCCGAATGGCATGACAAGGAACTCAAAGTGCCCATAGTGACACCTGAGTGCTGTCTTCTCCACATCCTCATCTCGAACCCGAATCTGATGGTATCCGGATCTCAAATCTATCTTGGAGAAGTAACAGGGCCCGTGCAACTCATCAATCAGCTCATCTATCCTGGGTATGGGATACCTGTTCTTAATTGTTTTCTTATTGAGTTCCCTGTAATCAATGCACATCCTAAGAGTCCCATCCTTTTTCTTTACTAACACAACTGATGATGTGAATGGACTCTTACTCGGCCTTATGTGTCCCATAGCGAGAAGCTCTTTGATAGCTTTCTCGAATTCATCCTTATACCTTTTGGGGTGCCTGTATGGAGTAGTAATTACGGGCTTTGCACCCTCCTCCAACTGGATCACATGCGCTATTCCCCTGTCCGAGGGTCTACCTGGTGGAATATCACTAAACACTTTGGTGTGTTTAGTTAGAAGAGCCTGTATGTCAGGTGGATACTCACCTTTCTGCTGCTCTAAAACTGCGGGCATCACCATCACTTATGCCGCCCATTGTACCTGATCATGGCGAATCAATCTCTCCATCCGCCTGGGAGAAATACACCTCAATCCACCATCTGAAATGCCTCTAAGCACATGTCTAACCCCGTTCACCTCGAATTTCATCTCCATGGTCCTCAAGTTGAGAGTGAACTCTCCTATCTCATGTAACCACTTCATACCCAATAGCACATCCATGTCACCCATGCTAACAACATAAAACTCTGACTGGAAAGTGTAGTTATTTAGCTGGATGGTCAAGCTAGGGATCCTCCTAGTGCAAGTGAGTACGAAGCCATCTGCTACCTTCACTCTGAAACCTGAAAACTCCTTTGTCTTCAGCCCCCTCTTAGCAACCAAGCCCTCATCAATGAAGTTATGAGTGGCACCTGTATCTAGCAAGGTAATGCACCTCTATCCACCCAATACTCCTCGGATCCTGAATGACCCCTCTCTGGATGCTAGAAATATGGGCTGTGGGTAGGGAGGTATCTTCATCCTTATCTGGAACTTCAGATGCAACATCTGTCCCTGAATCATCATCCTCTGTATGCTGCTCTGAATGTGTGTCCGACTCCATAGATTCATCTGCTGAAAAGTACTCAATCTGTTTTGCCTTTCTTTGGGCTGCACACTTGTGCTTAGGATCCCAAGGCTCTTTGCAGTGAAAATAGAGCTTCTTCCTCCTGAGGTCATTCAGCTGATCATTATCTAACCTGGAAGAACTCTTATGTGGCTAGTGTCCTAAGTCACTGTGGAAAGGTCTCCTATCTCTTTCCTTATCTCTCCTATGCTGAAAGTTCTTATTCTGAAATTTACTCCATGCGGACGACTCCATATCACGGGCCTTCTTCATGGCCTCCTGCAATGTCATAGGGTCTAAACCCTTCACCCATCCTCTTAGAGGATCAGACAACCCATCAACGAAGAGCATGATCAACCTCCTCTTTGATATATCTGAAACCATGACTGAAAGATCCTGGAACTCTGAAATGTACGAGTCCACTGATCCACTCTGTCTCAACTGTGCCAACTCCTTGAACTGCAATTCAGGGTCCTTGTCGAACCTGTCTATGAGTATGGCTGTGAACTCTACATAAGATGTGATCTGGTCATGTCCCAGAGTTACCTTCCCATTGCTCCACCACTTCTGTGCGCTACCCTCCAAATGTAAGGCCGCATAGGTGATGGCATCAGTCTCTGGCATGGGGCTGATTTGTAGGTAACTGTCCAACTTTTGGACCCAAGCTCTTGCTGAAGTTTTCCCTGAACCATCAAAGTAGGGTAAAGTCATCTTACTGACTTTCTTCTGTAGCTCATTATTCTGTTGCCTGTTACCTCCTCTGGGTCTATGTCTCATCCGGAGATCTTAAGTCTCTAAAAGTCATCTCAGCTCTTAACTCCGCACTGGAAGCCTGCCAATCTCTAAAGATCTCCTTCTGAAACTCCAACTGTGTAGCATCCCTTTCGGGCATCTCGTCCCTCGGTATAAAGATAGGAATGTCTGGTCTATCTGCAGCTATGAGCTATGTAGCACCCAGGTTATTCACCGAAGCCTCTCCATCATGATCTCTGTGTCTATTTCTATCCCCATTGTTTCTGTCATCAATCCGCTCTCCATTACCTCGGTCTCCATGACCTCGGTCTCTACGTCTATCCTCCTCATTCCTCTCTCCATCCCTGTCATTCCTGCCTCTATCCCTACCATTCCTGTCTCCGTTCCTGTCATTCTGGTATCTATTCCGGTCCTCATTCTCCTCATCCTCCTCCAACTCAGGAAATAATCAGCCAAGAAGCCGTGTGAGTGCCAACTGGGACCTGTCCAAACTAGCAACGATCTGCTGCTATCCTCTAGCCAAATCATTAAGGATATCTCTGGTGCTAGGCTCTCCAATCTCCCTGTCTCCCATGTCTTTAGGATGTTCTGGAAGCACACCGGAAAAAGGATCTGTTTTAGGAACTTCGAGATCTTCCTCGCTATAAAATACCACTGGTTGCTCCTCAACAGCTACAACCTCTGTATCGGTATCAAATGGATCTGTTTGTGGCACTGGATGCTCTGGTTCTACTAACTGCAGATTCTAAGTTCTCTGCAAATTTCTGGTACCTTGTCTCTGTCTAAAATAATACCTATCAGCACTCGACTACATGTCTCATTCTCACTTCTGCATGTCTGTTTTCAACCTCACAGGATGGGAGGATACACTGCTCTGATACCACTGTAATGTGCCGTACCCATGTTGAGATTTGCAACTTCATACAACAGCTATAGTCGGACCAGCAATGGGTATGACTGGAAATCACTCCAATCTCACCAGAAATACAAAGAAGAGCACACAATGGTATCAGCAATACAAATAGGCTCCAAACGCCTCTAACAATGCATAATATGAGATACCCACAAGATGAAATGACATTCCAAGACCCCCACGTCACTCCTGGGGAGGTACGGCCTAGGCTGTGTGAGAAATCTGCAACATATAATACTGAAATCACCTTGAATCTGCATTGTATACAGTCTGAAATGTCCTCCAAGGCTGAACGACCAAACTAGGAGTGAATGAATGCCGGAATCCACTCAAAATGGGCTACTTCAAGATGTACGACCTGCTCTAGAGTGTACGGCCAGCAAAGGAAAGTTGCAGCAGTCCCAAAACCCCAATGTAATCTGCTCTAATCAGTCAATACACCCTCATTCCAATTTGCAAACACGATTCTCCAATAAACTACAAAGATATGCTCAACAATCTCCAAATAACTTATTTGTCTGACTCCATTTTAGCACAACTATGAACACTGCATGCATTCATCATCAATGGCACCTTTGGGTGGTATTGCACACCTGTAGAATGCCGTCACTAATGGAGGTTTTCGTCTCCAAAAGCCTAGTTCGAATTGCTCAACCCTCAAACCCTAGCAGAGCTCCAAAGAGAAAATATCATAAAGCAAGCATATGGAAATGAGCTCCAAAATTACCTTTTATTCTCCCTCCAGGTTGGGCGTTGGATTTGGGAGGGAACTTTAGTCATTTAAAATCACCTTATGTCTCCCTAAGGATGGGCGCCTAAGGTTGCAGCATGACTTAGTCTTCATTTTACCATTAAGTCACTTTTCCCATTTATATTATAAAGTCCATATTAAATATATTATTAATAACTTCAGACTTTAAAATTAATATGAAGACAGTGTCGGAATGAAATGATCTATAGCTCGTCGGAAAGCCCTCGACGAGACGAATCTAATGCCCTTTTGAAAATGCCAAATCGACACTGACCCCGAACTTATTAAAAATAGTAACGACCAAGAGCCATCTGAGCCAACCAAGAAGGTGCCAACTGGATCCTCTGAACTCGAACCACATTTCCTCCACCGACACAAACCTCCAAAACCAAAACTACTGCAGTTCCCTAACCAAACTACTAGTCCACGAGAACTCTATGATGGACTAACCATGAGTCACGAAGGGGACATTACAGGGGAGAGGTAGAGATTCTAGTCCTTGGAGTCTGTTGTGGCTCCTCGCTTGGCATGGAAGGCAGTGGCTCGACCTCCATCCTGGTAGTAGGTGGCAATGACTACTCCTCAGCTTCATCAATGTCATCCAAACCTAGATCTCCTCTTGCACCCACCTCCTCCAATGCCTGCCTCTCAAAATCAAGCAATAGTATTTTTAGAATACCATGATTCCCCCTGCATTGTTAGGTTATAGAAAGGAGTTAGAAATTTTGCATGTCTTGTCTGCTTTGATCAAGTTTCTTGAGATTGATAAAGGATTTTTAACTGAGGAAGAGAATATTTAATACTAGATACAAGTGCAATAACGCCAATATGTCATATATTGTTTGAAGAAGATGAGGGTATGCAAGTATCCAAATATCAAATAGGTCTTCTAATTCCTATTGGTGTGCAAGAAGACCATGACTGCATAAGGGATGATGATGAGTCAAATTACTTTTTCTATTCATTTGAGGGGCTATTTGGAGAACCTTCTCATGACAAG
Organism: Cunninghamia lanceolata; assembly: GCA_027924645.1. Classification (NCBI taxonomy): domain Eukaryota; kingdom Viridiplantae; phylum Streptophyta; class Pinopsida; order Cupressales; family Cupressaceae; genus Cunninghamia; species Cunninghamia lanceolata. The sequence continues at coordinate 4,875,628 of BSBN01001183.1, read as the reverse complement.
GCTAAAGAATTTTAGTGCACTCAAGAATATTAGTCAATATCTTCTATGGAGATGGAATGTCTAATGCAAGAGGTTTAAGTTTTTCTTCAAAACCTAACAATGCAGGGGGAGTCGCACTAGAAACTCGGCGAGTTTTCTTAAGAGTAAACACCAGGAAAACTCGCCGGCTTGAAAAACTTGCGAGTTTTTCAAGACTCGCTGAGTACTCGGAGAGTCTTCCATCCATGGTTTTAAGTACTTCCCTTACAATAATTTTATTGGATAGCAATTGATTTATTATTGTACTTGCATTTTCATTTGAGTGGCGATGTTCATTATCCATAGCATGCTCCACCTTGGCTCTTTCTTTGTGAAGTCTCTCTTTTTTAGTACGTGGGTCCGAGTACACAACCTTCTTTGCTTCGGCTCAAGTAACAACTAATACTTTGTTATGTCTCTCTACTTGTTTCGTTCTAGTTTCTATGGCAATCCCTTGCAAAGTGTCCCCATTCACTACATTGTCAACAAATTATGTAATAGGATGACCTTTAGAGTTGTACTGTATCTAACTCTTTGATTCCAATAGCCACTCGAAGATGCATTATTGTTATTCTGTGGCTTTGGTGGAGTGGACTACTCTCCTTATGTAAAGAGTACTTGTGTATTCAAATATTTCAAATTATAAGGACAATCTTTAATTGAGTGACTTGCAACTTGGCATATATTACAAAATAGTTTTTTTGGAAAATTAGTTTTGGTGTGACCTAGTTTACAATCAAAATATCAAATTTCTTCACCTTCTTTTGTGTCCTTTAGTTCTTTTATCATTCTTTGCATGTCTCTCTTAAGAGCCTATAGCAATCTGGATACATTGTCCCTTGAATTGGAATCCTCTTCGCTTTTCTTCAAATGACGAAACATTACAAAGTCATTTTATGCTAACTACAAGTCAATCTTGATTGCAAGTAATGCTACTATAATCAAAATACACTTATGTGTTCTCTAAATTCATTCTTTATGCATCTCATGCATTAGTTAAGTTTATTTTGTCTATTTATGTTTTTTTTTTAATGAAGTTTTGCTAAGTCCCAAGTCTGAGTCAAAATTTTGGGCTGCTGAGTTTTCAATCTAGGCTTTCCACAACATAAACATTGTTCTTCTGTTCAAATCAGAAATACATACTTAAATATATACAAAAATAACTAGCATTAGATAATATATACATGGAGAACTGCCTAACATTGCATATTCTCTTTCAAAATAGACCAAAAAATATCAAAAGACATGATCTTGGAATATAAACAAAGTACCTGTAATCTCTAAGCGGTATTTGGCCCAAATAGCATATGCAGCATTAACAATGGTTGCTATCTGTATGTAGAATTATACCCATATTACAGCATGCAATAGTTTAGGTAAAATAACAGAAAATAAAGAACTGGAATCTATTCTTGCAAAAATTTGAATTTGCTTGTCTTTCTCTAACATTATTCCCTCTGTCCTTAAGAGGGGCTATATCTTAATATCATATAAGAAAATATGATTAACACGCCCAAAAAGAATAGTTCTGTATATTTGTGAAGAGAAAATGTGCAAGTATATGAAACAAAAGAAATTTTCCATAAAATATTTTGACTAATTTAGTTAAATAATGGTAAGAGAAATCTAATCAAGAAAAAGTAGCTACAACGATATGAATATAGAGGACTGTAATAAGTCTTAGTTCATTCATGTGGGAACCATTTCAAATATGTAAATTTTGACCAATGGTTTTATTGCTCTACGTCTGATTATATTGGTTTACTTGTTAGGAAAGATGTATTTATGAAAAAAAATCCAGCATAAATGCTACTTGTCCACCAGCGTAATTTAAAATATGTACATTGTGAGAAACATAAAGGAATTTCTAAGACTGGATTACTAGCTCGCATTTGACAACATAACAGACAACAATCTACATCTGCTCCTTCAATTTCTTTTCCTCTTTTATGCTTACTTTGTTAGGATATGATCCAAATGTATTTAATAATTTTGTAATCAGTCTTTTAATATTTTTAGCCTATGAGCAGAATCAGAAGATAAAAAGTCGAACAATGGTTGGCATCCCATCTCTCGGATTGCTTTGTTGATTTTTTTGTTTGTGGACTAAGTAAAGATTGTGTTGATAAAGAGGAAGATTGCAAAAGTGAGTTATTGAGAAGAACAAAACCAGACAAATTACATGATAATTGCAGCAGATTTTAGTACAGCGAGACCTGCTTGCTGCAATGAGACATTACACTAAGAAATGCACAAGAAATAAACAATGAATTATCTTAATGTCCACAAATAACCAAGAATAGGTCAAAGGGAGTGGAACATACATCTGATAACTAGGGCAAAAAGGGTCCCAAGAATCAAAGCAAACACAATAAAGCAAAAAAAATAAAGAAATAAACACACGGGGTTAACCTAAAACAGCTAACCCCGCAACAAGTACAAGCTTTTAGATAGATGTGCAAGGGGAGGACCACATACAGAAGTGGAAGCAAATGAAAGCCACCCATGCAGGGAACAAAAATCATCAAGTGTTAGTATTCTAGGATGCATTGGAGAAGCCAACAATACTATCATCAATCACTATAGGGGTACCAGTGCAAAGTCTAAATGCTTGTTGGGGAAATTCTAGGGCTAAGGGCTCAGGCTGGACAATCCTAGGAGGCAGTTGATTACACATAGAATCTCTCAACACTCATAGCTGAAGAATAGCTAGTAGTAGAAAAAAATTGTTAATGTGAGTTTGCCCCAACAACAATCCGTGAAAGGGGTGTTAGAGGATTCTTGAGGTCGACAATAGATAGAAGCATAGAGCCACGACCATTAGAATGAGAGTTGGGGTGTTGAGCAGCCTTAGCTGAATTAGACTGCAAGGATGGGCAATACCTCTATGATCTACCTCCATTTATATGTGAATAAATAGTATTCAAATGGCACTTAACACCTCCAACATTTGTGAGAGGCTGAAAGAAGGAAGTAATTGGGCCTCAATGGCAAGATCTATGCCTAAAAGTGGTAACCTTATAAAGAAAATGGGCTGAAGTGGTTTCCAGATTTCTTGTGCTGAGTGATTTTCCAACTTGTGTGTGAGTTCCAGATTTGAAGAAGATATCATTATCATTTGCTTGCAAATCTTAATCGTTTATTTTTGTGTGGAGGAGCCTCTACAAATCTGGCCGTACCATTTTCTGGACTGGCTGTACAAGTTTCATTAGCTATATTCCTTAATGTCGGTCGCTGTTTAAGGAATATTATTTTCTGTTTGTCATTGTACAGTCCACAAGGGAGTCTCCATTTCAGAATTCATGAGTTTGTACAAGTATGAGAGCTAGGCATGACCATCCAAGGAGGCTATACTTTCTTCAGACCAGGTCGTACAGGTGTTTAGGCTGAATTGTTGTTGTTCCAAGGGTTTATGAGGTTTGTTGTGACCTACAACCTCAACTACAAGGCTGGCCGCACCATATGTGTGATGGGTATTTTACCATTGTGACTATTGCATACCGTGTTGGGCTAAATCAGATGACCTACAACCTCAACTACAAGGCTGGCCGCATCATATGTGTGATGGGTATTTTACCATTGTGACTATTGCATACCGTGTTGGGCTAAATCAGATGTCGTACAATAGTTGGTCAGTTGCAAAAATCAGTAATTTCCTATAAGTTACTACAATGATCAGGTTTATATCAGATTTACATATTATTCTTGCTGATTAATTGTTACTATACTGACCAACAGTCTAAGGTTGAAAATACATCAATCAGTAGCTATCATTTTGTTGATATTGATAACTTTTAAAGGGTTTGTTGCTGCTAACTAGAGTTATTTGTGAGAAAGTTTCAGTTTGCGTGATTAATTGTTTAGTTTGTAAATTTGGAAGGTATAACCACTAGATTGAAGTTGCATTTGATATTGTAAGAGGATCCTGAAAGGTTTACCACTAGATCCCATACTAATATTTACATTCCATTATCTGCCAATTTGGTGTTGATCAGATTTGCTTGTTATCTGTCAGTTTGACATTGATCAGATCTGCTTGTTATCTGTCAGTTTGGCATTGATCACATTTGCATGCTTATTTGTCAATTTGGCATTGATTGTAGACTGTGCGGCTTGTTGCCAGTGAGTTAAATTAATTTTCTTAATGTTCACATCCCAGCTTCCATGTGCTCTCACCTTGCCCACATAGGGATCTTGGTGATCAAAAAGAGCTCAGGTTTGTCTTGATTTTGAAAATTTGGTGAAATTGAGCTAACAGCCTGAGTAGGGACATTACAAAAGGTTGGTGTTAAGCTCTGTATTAGCACTCATCTTTTGTCTTGGCAAGTAACTATGTACTTCTAAGTTATTTACACTGATTTCATTGTTAGTATTAGTTTTGTTTAATCCTACCCTTTGATGTGGATTTGTTGATCTCTACTATAGCCAATAGTAAGAATTCATCTTTTAATTCGTATTGTTTTGCTGCAAATCTTAAATACAAAAATCTGATTGTGAGATAATTAGTTGTGCTCAACCTCCAAGATCAAAACGATAGGTGAGGTTTACTTTTCAGTTATTTCCTTTCATGCAAACTCCAAATGATAATCCTATATAGTGTGTTTGATTGTAAACTTGATCAGAGCTTTAGGTTTTAGGAGTAGTTTTAGATCTTAGGGAGCTTCCTCTAATTTGATGAGAGGATTTTCCCCATGTACTGTTTCATTTTGCATTGTTTCACAAGAGACAAATTAAAATGCTAACAAATGATAAGCTAAACATAATAGTGATAAACTAACATAACAATTAAACACTAAATATGGAAATGATAAGCTAAACATAATGATGGTATAAATGAAAATGCTAAGTACACACACACTTCACAATACAAGTGGCTACTAGAACGTAAGTGGGATGGGTTTGGGAATGGCTCCGAGGGGATTGGATGCATTGTGATAGGATCGTGTGGGACAATGGTGTCTAGGAAATGGTTTGGTTATGTCATGGTCATCGAGGATGGGTAAAAGGAAAGGTGGTAAAAGATAAAAGGTAAATGATAATAGGCAATATGTAAATCATAAATGGAAAATGGTAGAAGATAAAAGACAAAAGGGACCATTGTCACCCCAAGATGGGTAAAAAAGTAAAAGGGACTAGCCTACCCCAAACAAGGATAAAAGGCTATAGGGGCCAAACATGTAAAAGGGGGGCAAGTTGCCCCAAAAAGGTATAAATGGCAACAAGGGCCAACATAATTGGTATGAGGCACAAGGGCCAAAAGGTAAACTGGGTGAATGGTGTTCATAACGGCTATAAGGTTGCCTTCCTATCCAGATAAAAGGGGCTAGGCCCACATAATTGGTAAATTAGGTAAATGGTAATTTGGGTAAAGGAGGAATAGGCCAAGCCCAAAGTGTACTAGTCAAGAGATGATGTCATTATGACAAGTGATGATATATAGGATATACCCCCCCTTAAATTGATAGACAAAAGAATAGATCCAATCAATTTAAGGTAATAGGTAAGGGGATAGATGAGAGGTAGTGCGAAATAGGCAATATCTTGATTATGAAGGATGCCCCCAATGATGGAAAAATATGACCCCAAGGAAGGGGTAAACATGATGTAGGAATTAAAAGTTGTGATGTAAAGACCCACACCGTATTTTTTTTTGCAATATAGAAAATGCAAATGCAAGTCTAGGCACTTTTTGATCACCAAGTTCCCAGTGTGGGCAAGGTGAGAGCATATGGTATTTGGACAACACACAATCTATCTAAATGAATGCACTACTGAAATGAAAAGACGGCAAGCATGCTTAGAGAATGCAAAGCCACTGGTAGATTACAACGGAATCCGATCAAGCCAAAATGACTGATAGCATGTGGATCCAATCAATGCCAAAATGGGTTTGAAATGCAGAGGGGTCTAGGCGGTGAACCAACCAAGACCTTCTATGTTGTAATACACATAATCAGTAGTATACCATCCGATTTTACAATATTATGAGTATGAAATGCATGACTTCTGGTGGTACTACCATCCACAATTACAACATGAATGTAAAATGCACTACAGAATGCAAAGTGATAGAAAAATTAGCTACAACGCACTGATAATAATATTTTGATCAGAAAATCAGACTGTTGCACACACATGGATTAGTCCATAAACTCAGAAAATCATGAAATAACAAGCTCACAAGACTGGGCAAGCAAACCCATTCGAGTACAACTCTGAAAATTGATGAAGAAGGTCGGTGCAAGTCTAAAATCACACTATACTTGATGACAACACTGACAACTCAGAACTAAACTGAACTGAAGCATGCTAATAACAGTAAATCCAAACTGCATGGCCTGCTAAAAGTCATTAAAACTGCTGAAACACTCCTTCAAACTGTATGGTCTGATGAAGGCATGACTAGGCGCCACCAAAACAACAAGGAAAAATAGAAGATAGGTAGCGACTAAACTTCCCATTTCACACGTCCCCATTCTCTGACCATGGTATGGCCTGCTGGTACTTGTACTGCTCAACAAACTTAGTAAATCCTCTTCAAACATGTATTGTCTGTCCAAGGCAACCAGTACAGTCATGCAAGGGCACTAAACTTATGATTTTTAATTAGTTATAACAACAACAGGTACGACTGGAAGTTAGAGATGTACAACTGATGTAGGAAAGTACAGCCCCTAGAAATCTTCACAAATACTCTTCAAAACAACACAAGAAACCTTGACATCAAATATACAGACTTGCATCCATTAGGGAAAACTTAGAAAACTTCAAAAATATCCATGATAAGCAAATTGGAAAAATAATCTTCACTATTCAGCACAATGGTGATTTCTGGGTGAAATCACATAGCCAGCTAGGAGAGTTTTCGTCCCCGAAACTGGATTCACCAAAGGGTTTTCGTCCTTAAGAAAATAGAAAAATACACGTTCATTCTTAAAGCAAGAAGAAAACTTAATAATTTAACTTAAGTTGTACCAAAAGTAAATTTATGTATTATTTTTAAAAAGAGAACTTATGTTTTATTATTAAAAAGTTATTTTAAATTAACGGGCCAAAGTAATAAAGTGTTTTTAAAAGAGGGCCTAAAGTTATGTCATAAATTGTCGCTAGTACCGGGGTCCAAAAGTGAAGGAGCTTTCTAGACACTTTTTAAAATTAAGTTGGAGGGAAAAAAGAAGAAAAAAAGAAAATAATATTTTATTTACTCAAAAGTTGTTTATATAAAAAAAAGTTGTGTATAGAAGACGGATTACAGCTTATTATCAATTTCTTATTTTCTAAGAATGAACAAGAGTTCTTTGTTTGCCCTAGGATGAAAACCCTTTGGCAAGATGGTTTCAAGGACAAAAACCCTCCTGGCCATTTGAGTAATTCAATCTAGGAATTACCAATGTGCCACAAAGATTGGATTTGGGGACAAAAACCCTCATCTCCATTAGAGTGATTCCATATACGGGTCATCGATGTGTAAAAGTTCCAGATTCAATTGGTTTGTGAGTTTGGTGTGAAGAGATTGAAGCATAGTTACCAAGAGACGCAGGGTACTGGTACCGGTATGGGGACGGGGACGCCAATCAAATTAGGGTACGTGAGTAAATGAATAAGGAGACAGCTATTTTATATGTAAATGAATCACCGGAAATTTTGGGTACGGGTACTAGTACTTTGTCTATGTTCCTATAATGGAGTTTCCTAGCAATTATGGATTGAAGATTTTTTTATTTTTTAAGTTTGTTGCAGTAATCTGTACCATTGCTACAGTACCTTCCATACTGCTACAGTGTTGCACTACAATTCTAGAGGTTTATTTGAAGATTCTAGTTTGTTTGTTGGGTTTAATGTTATTTCTATTTTTTCAGTGTGTTTCTAGAAGTTGTGTGTTACGTGTAGTTTCCAGATTATTGGAGTTGTTTGTGTAGCTTCCAAAACTGAAAGAATATCAATATAATCCAATTTGCTCCAACAAATCTTATTGATTAGGAAGTTTGCAAGATTGTTGTTCATATATGGTGTTGTTATTATGTTTGCTTTATTAATGTGTGAATGGGATGATGTATTGCTATATTTACCACAACATCTAAAAGTACAACATATATGGATTGTGAATAAAGTATTCTAAGCATTGGAATTCAGCAGTTATACATGAATGGGCTGTTCAATTTATATTGTTGTTGCTGATAAGTTGTTCCAGCCTCTAGCAGGCAGTCGCACCAAAGTTTTGAAGGGGATTTAGTTGATTCTATTTCTGCACATTATTACTTTGCACGCTGATTGAGTTTTGGTGTGTAAATCAGCCAACAAAACCACTGTACAAGTTTAATATCATTTCCAGTTGTTGTTGTATTAGTTTGAAAGGTGAATACATGGTTTTGTGTGATGTTCCCACCTTAATATGAATATTGGATTATAAAGGAAAGCACATTTGCTCCTAACCAAATCAGTTTCAAACACAAAGAGATCTCAGATCACTTGGTCGACTCCATATCAATGCACCAGTGATAATGGTAAGTTCTAAGGCATCGATCTGCAATGAGGACAAAGAGTATAAGGATACATTTCTTACATATGCCGATTCTCATATATATCAAAGATGATTAGAATGAAGACAGCCGAACATAGGCATCCCTTGTGGATCGGGACTGCAAGAAATATAAGACCGATTCCTTATACCAACCGTCGACTAAGAGAAGAGAAAGCAATAAAGCTCGATATCATTTGCAAATGATCGACTAAGGTCATAAATACGTAACCCAAGATAAGACAAACATGAATAAAGACAAACATCACAAAAGACAAATTAGATAAAGATAAACAAAAAGCGATTATATTAATTGGCTGCCGATCCAAATACAAGAAGCGCCGATCATATTCTTGAAAGGTGGTGTCTCAAAGGAAGGGTCGTGACCAACCAAGAGGGCGATGGTATATAGGAGGGATCGTGGACCTCCATTCGAACATCTCAGACAATAGCATCTTCATCGCTAAACACAATACAAACAGCAATACATATCCTTAAGTCAGCAGCATAAAAGCAATTATATATATCTGATCTCATCAATCCAGATTATTGCAGCAAACAATTAGACCGTCAGCAGTTATAATTTTCAAGGAGCAGTCTGTTATACAGAGCAGAGCAGCATCAAACAAAGAACATTGGTCTCTTGGCCAGCGATATAGCACAAGGTATAATTCATGCATTTTAAATGAATGTTATCTCAGCAATATATATCTAACTGTGTATGAATAGAAATGGCTATTAAGTGCCATAAGATAATCTATAAGGAATGATGGACAAAGTCCAATTCCTATGAGTAAGAATATATGCATAAGAAGCATTAATGCTATGATCCATGAGATCACTAAAAACAAGAAGGCAAAGACCTTAATGGTATGGTTCTGAACCTTACTCATGATATACAAGGGATGAGTGTAAGTTTGCCTCGTCATTAATCTTAGCTATCGCCCTACAAGAATGTGTGGATAGTTAGGGAGGAGCGGTTTGGTAGATCTCACACCTAGGTGACTCTCAAGTGGGCGAAGTATTTCCGGGTGTAGCATGAAGCCCCTTGAGCCAAGTGGTGAAGTATTGCCGGGTGTAGCATGAAGCCCTGAGGCCTATGGTAGTGTAGATTAATTGTTATTAAATGGATTACACGGTAGGTGACTCTCAAGTGGGTGAAGTATTGCCGGGTGTAGCATGAGCCCCTTGAGCCAAGTGGTGAAGTATTGCCAGGGGTAGCATGAAGCCCTTGGGCCTACGACAGTGGAGTCTTGTTATCTAGCGCCCTAACGAATAGATACCACGTCTCCATAGGGTTAATGATTAGGTTAGATTAATGACCAGGCACGTTGATCACCACTCCCAAAGTATATCATGAGGTCTCAATAGGGTAAAGAATGAGGAAAATATACATTGGATATATGTAATTGTTCATTGTTATTGATTATATTTATGATGTTACTAACCCTAATTAATGATATTGGTTTTATTATTGATCTATTAATTACTAATGTTCTCTTCAAGAAGTTATACTTGTGTGCAAGGTGAAGAAATCTAGAACTTCCTAAGAGGGGACATTACATTTTGGGACTGCAACGTCCTACTTGGGATGCTATTCTGAGTTTATACAAAAGACAACATTACAAGTTCCAGAGATTCGCTACTCATACCATTGATTCCAATCAATTTCCAGCAGTGGGTACTTCTTCTGACGTCCCTATAGGAGTCAATTCAAGAATAGTCTTCAGTTGGGTATTAACATCTTCTCCATTCTTCATTATTCAGCATATACCTTGGTTGTTATATTTGATCACTGCTGATATAATTAGTTCTACTGCTAATATTCTTATATTTGACTGATATTGTAAATCTGGAAGGTTATACCGTCAGATTGTGGTTGTGTTTGAAATTCTACGAGGATCCTAGAAGGTTTACCGCCGAATTCCATTAGGTTTGCATTTCATTATCTGTCAATTTGGCGTTGATCAGGTCCACTTGTTATTTGTCACTTTGGCATTGATCAGACCTACTTTGTAATCAGCCCATTTGGCATTAATCAGATCTTGTTATCTGCCAATTTGGCATTGATCAAATCTGCTTGTTATCTGCCAGTGGCATTGACTCATAGCAAAATAGAACACAATTTGACTGATGCTTGCACTCACAACACAAAAAAATTGAAAAGTACATCAAATGCATTTGAAAAGTAGTTTCCTGAACAACGATTTGAAATAAGTAATGGACATGACTGGGCCTCATAGTTTTGAAGTCAAAGGCTCACAAGGCAATCAACCTATGAAGGTATTGCATGGACTGAAACAAGCTCTTACAGTGTGGTATTCAAAACTTGCTAACTATCTAGCATAAGCTGACTTTGTAAGTAGTGAATCTAATCTCTATATGTTCAAATACAAGGAGAGAAGATAAGGATAATTGTTTTCTATGTTGATAACCTCCTGTTCATTAGAAGTGATGAAAGAAATAAGAAGTTTGAATTAAGTGAAAAAGGCATTGAAAAACGGGTTTGAGATGGCAGATTTTCTACTCCTACGTTATTACTTGCATATAAAGGTAAATCAATAACATCACAGCATCTTCATTTCACAAACAAAATATATTTCAGACTTGTTGAAAAGACTTCAAATGGAAGATTGTAAGCCTTCACTAACTTCTCTAGATCATAATCTGAATCTTTAGAGAGATAGTGGCAGATATTTGGTCAAGGGCAGCACCAAATATAGACAAATGATTGGTAGTTTAATCAACCTAATGACCACACAGCCAGACATTTCTCTGATTGCACTGTGGATATTCAAGACCAGTAGATGAGTGAAACACTTGAAGGGTTCATTATACAAAAATACAAGATTTGGCATGCAGCCTAATATAACATTCTAGAACAAAAAAAAGGGTCTTGGTAAAACTCATTCCAGTAATCAAAGGGCTTTTAGCAAATTTCCCATGATGAAATTGTTTTTGAAGATAATTCTGATGCAATTTTGAGAAATAATATGTTATGATAATGATGACCACTGTGAAATCCATACCAAAATCCCCCCTGTATTAGCATTTGTAGATTCCAGAGAAGCAGTTACAGCAAGTATTTAACAACTCTCACCTTCACTATAACCTACTACGATTCAGCACCTGTGGCAGAGCCACCTCTTATTTCCCAACTACATGGAGTTCGATAGTGAAACCTTGATTTCAATAGTAGATCCTCTACTATACATAACTCCCCAACTCTAACTAGGTATCCTTTGTTTAACTGGTATTTCATAGCCAGTACTATCTTTTAGTATTCTCCATAAAGGTTATTAAGGTATTTCTTACTATCTTTCTAATGGAAAATCTCCTCCTTTCATGGATGAAACTCAAGTTGTAGCTCTTTTCATTATGATTATGGGTTTTGTACCTAAAGTTTGCGCTCAAGTAACAAGAAGAATTATCAAGAACACTTATTCAGGTTTCTTTTTTATTTCGTATCATCTATGTTTTTAACTTAATTTAATATTTTGCCATAGCTAATACCCCTGCATGTGATATTGACATGTTCCAAAGTGTGTTTTTGAATTGGTTACAGAGTGTGAAGTGCAGGTGTCATCTATTATAACAGCTAAGGTTCTCGTTTGATTTACAGAGTGGTAAAGAATGCTTTGAGAAATTGTGTGGTATTTATGCATGGGAAGAGATTCAAAAGGCAAATAGCTTCACTCCTAGAGGACAACAAATTGTAGCATTGAACTAGGGATTATCTATTTACTCTTTTGAGCATGGTTTAGCTAGTTTCAAAGGTTTTATGTCTAAGGCCTTATGCTTGAACAAACTAAATTGGTTGGAGTGGTAATTTCACTCACTTTTTTTGTCCATCATTTAGTGCATTTGAAACTAGCAGTTTTTGTCCATATGGAGATGACATTTCCATTCATTTATTTATAAGCTGATAATCCAATATAAGAAACATTTCATATGTACACCCATAAGTTGACCATGTAGTCAGTCATTATTGTTAGTGGTAGTCGGTCGTAATTAGTCAAGGAAATAATAAAATGTTAGACAATGTTTGGGCACAATTAGTTTTGGAATGTTGTCGGTATTAACCCTGACGGTTATGTAGTCGGTGCAACGGTTGATATCTCAACCAACCTTGGCATAAGTTATATATTGAGTCGATACTTGTCATCGAGGACAGCATTGTGACATTGTAGTGTAATACCGATATATTCAATGAATGGAAACAATGCTTTATTCTGTGCAATTCTGGTATGAATCATATGCTTTATAGTTATTGCTATATAATTCTGTTTACTCCAAGTTTTGTCTGAAACACCATATTGCAGGTAAACAGACCATATTCAAGAAGAATCCAAAAGGCCCAAACAAGCTACTTCACAAACATCCAAACAAACGTGCACTTGATTTATTAAGAATAAAATCGAAGAGCAATTTCTAACATTTAATAAAAAAACAAAGGCAATTTAATGCTTTTTTACAGTTATCTATTAAGATCACATCAATCACTATAAATTATTTCTTTACTTGTATATGGTATCCAATGAATACAATAACCAAAAAATACACAAAAATAGCTATACTGACCGGTGCATATTTTGTTATGGCATACACCCATCCAAGCCCAACTTCTTCATATAGTCCCCTGAATGCCTACAATCAGTGATATGGAGCAAACTAAATTATTTGGAAATAAAATACAGAATGTAATTATAAATAAGTAAATCAAAGCCAAATATAGGCTGATTTATGTTTCTCCTATTTCGTTCTTTAAAATGTTTGCAACATCTTTTTATTGCATGACTAAAACTCAAATAACTAGAAAGTCCATTAAGCCATTAACATGGGAAAATCTGTTGCTAGCTCCAATTATTTTATCATCTTATATGTATTACTTATAACTGTTTATGCACATACAAGCAAGAGTATAAAAGCATAGTAGCAATAATTGGGATTGGGATTGACTCGGTAAACCAAAAGTATAATTGTAATTCAGTTACTCAGGATTTAATCATGAAAAAATTGGGAAATTAAAAAATGTTGAAAAATTCATAAATGCAGGTAAAAAAACATTGTTTTTTGTTATTTCAAACCAAATTAAAAAACACTACTTCTAGCCCGAAACAATTTTTATTTTTTGCTTTTTACACCCAGGTGGGGATTGGGGGGCAGCAGTCCCAGTAGGGTCGAGAAGCATTGCCACCAAGCCCAAATTAAGACATTTGAGGCCATGGGAGCCTTCATGGTGCGTGCCACTTTTCATAATTTTACCTCTTTTAACTAAGCTCCAAACCATTCAAAAAATGGTGTCAAGGACATAAAACAGTATTTAGGCCCTAACTGAATGAGAATGGAATGAATATTTGCTGAAGAATGAGTGCCCTTGAGTGTGCTCTAGTTGATCTAATATTTGGTTCTAGTCAATCTAATATTTGGTTGCTTCAGTAAAATCCAAGTATGCTCTGGAAAATTCCAAATTTGTGTCAAATATATTATAGATTCATAGGATACATAAATTAGTATTGGTTTCATGTACACACATGCATCCAAATTAGGAGATCTAGTTTGTTTTGTTGACATTTTACCTTGCTTGCTTGTGAAGTTTGTTTCACATATAGCCAACTTGGCTTTCCTTTGTAAGCCTATCCAATAGGCACAATTCCAATGAGAATACATTGCTTGCTTGTGGTTTTGGTTCTGCCCTAATTTGCTCTAATATGATATTAGAGCCATCATCAGTTTAAAAACCTGTGAGCTCGTGTCTGTGTTTAATGTAATGAAAGAAATCAGAGCATAATAATTTGTCTTAAGCACAGTTCTATCTGTGAAGACAAAAACATGATTTCTTTGTGCAGGAGGCGGCACCTGAAACAAAGCAAAAGGAGACATCTTTGTTGTTCCATATGGCACAAAAGTGTCATAACAGCAGCATGAGTGATCATGTTTTATATGGATTAGAGCAGACGTACTGGTTTTAAAAGTTCAGGGTGTGCAAGTGTAGAGAAAGGCATTATCACAGGTAGCAGACGGATTCAGCGTCAGGATACAACAGCCCTTGTGCTAGAACATCACAGATCATTGGCTGCTTAAGTATCTGAGTTTTTATGCAAAGAAACATACCATTGGAGGTAATGGCGTGGGAAATAGTGGAGGCATGGTGGAAGAACGCACCCAACAGCCTCGGTGATACCTGTGCAAAAGAGCACAATACACAAACAAAATTGTAACATATAGTTTGCATGCCATAAAAATCTAGGGTAAGATGTAATATCCCAAATGGGGATATTTTCGACAATTTTGGATTTACAGGGTTTCCAAACTTCTAAACTTTGGATTTTTGCTTAAACCCTAATTTTTGAATTTTCTGAACTTCAAATCAGACTCAAATGAATACATATGACAGCCCATAAAACATGCTAAATCATCATATCATCACCAATATGATTTCCAACAATATATTTGAATTCCACAACCAAATATGCAATAAATCAACTTTAATCGCAACCACAATGGACTGAAATACAAATCAGAAGTCTGCTGCTACAAAAATCAGAATTCACCAAATCTTCAACTACATCAAATATCTTGGGCAAACAAGACAAACATGCCCAGCAGCAATCTGCCCTAAACCCTAAGGGTTGTACATACCAAAACAAAAGCAAAAGGACCTCCGAATGATAGCAAAAGACCTCCAAGGAGTGCTACTCCAATTAGGGCATGAAACCCTAACCCTAGAATCCTCAATCACCAAGGAAAACTGCTCCAAATCAGATCGCACAGGTCTGCTAGGTCTGCTGCTCCGGAAGGTGATCTCAATGAAGCCCAAGATGCCAACAAACCACCAAAAATCAATCCTCCAATGATGGCCCTCAACAATTAGGGTTAAACCCTATGCAAATGATGTCCAAACCACCACGGGAAACTCCTCCAAATAGGGCGAATCTGATCTGCACCTCTGCTGCTCCAAATCTGCAAACCCTAATCAGCAAAAGCACCTCCAAGTCGCCTCAAATGCAATCGCTCCTCCAATGGGTAGTGCTCCAAATCTAGGGTAAACCCTAGTCAATCAAGCCACAATCCACGCCAAAAGGGAAGCCTCCAAATGATCTCCAAATCTGATATAGCAATCTGCTCTTCTTCTCCACCAAATAACAATGAAGCACAAGTGAACTCCCGTCACGAAATCCTCCAAAGGATGAACTAAGTTTTCATCCAACTCCTCCTAGAAACTCAAGGGTTTTCGTCCTTGGTTTCGTGCCCAACTTTCGTTGCAGCCAAGAGAGATAAACTCCAATAAGAATGAATGATGAATGATATGTTTGAATGCCACCAAAAGATCTTCTATATATACATGATTTTCACCTTCTCTCCTAGCTGACCTAGGGATGTATTTTCCTTATTAAAATTGATTTTCTTTTCCCTCTACTAGGCCGACCAGCCTCTAGATTCCTTGGCACCCAATTCAAATTGAAGATTTGAATTTTCATATTATATTCTTTTCCTTCACAAGTCGTCCTCCATAAACATGCATTAATTTATAATTTTATGGCTTCCATAAGGATGGCGCCCACAAGGAACCAATATCAAAGTTATGACTTACAAGTTCTTTCCTCCAAGGCACACATGAGATCATGTCATCTCTCTATTTCCCAACTTTATCTCCTCCAAGGTGAACATCAAAACATAGGGAAAGATATCAATTCACCCTTATTAAAAGATCCCTCAAAAGACCAATTTCCACAATCCTACCATCTCCTAGATGGTCCGCTCCATGTGTAGACAAATTATTTTATTCAAGATAAATACATCAAAGACATCGGAAAAATATGACAAGTCATCTCCAACACTCAAAATGCCTTCCAAAGATCCTGAAGTATGGAAATTAGCCCAACAGACCTCCAAAGGTGCTCACTCTGAAAATGGGGACATTACATAAGATATATAGTTCATTTATTTATTTAGGCGTATAACAGTGAAATAATTCTTTTACAAAAGAAAGGACTATTAGGGTTTGTCACAGACAGTCTCGAGCTGATTTTCAAAGGTTTCATGGCAGTTTGTGTTCAGCTTTTAGTGACTGCAGTCATCAAACAACAGGTTTCAAGCCCCTTGTGCACAATTTTTTGGCTTATCCTCATCATCAACAATTGTAAGTATAACAACGATAACAGTCGCTGTTTTCATCTTCAAAACACAGAAGTACAGCTTATTTGTGCACAAGTGTTTCATGGCATCTAAGTTATAACTATGGTTAAGGGCAGCAAGGGTTAAAGGTGGAAAATCAGCAAAAGTGTGGTTTTCAGTTGCCAAAACAACATTCCTTTCTTGCATATTCAAATCAGTAAAATGCAATAGCATTTCCAAATGGTGGATTCTCCTTCAAAATTAATGTCCAAATACCCAAAGATGGATTCACCTTAGACATTCAGGTTATTCAGATGGATTCAGTGCCAGGAATCTTTGTATGCAATTCATTGGTTCAATTTACTGAGCTATGTGTCTTTAATTCTGTTCAATCCTTGCGTTGTACTTATGCTTTTTAGTTTTTGTCTTAAGCTGAAAAGTGTGCGTATCCAGTAATTGTTTAAGTTTTCTATATCTATATTAGGTAAAAATTATAAAACCTCGTCTTGTGTAGAAGTGTTGAATAGCCTTGTGCCCTAGCCTGAGAAAAAAAAGATAGCTTTCCTTTAATTTTGTTTGTGTTGCACATTCAAAGAAACCCTGCTAGTTCTACGTTTATTTTAATTTTCTATTTAAGGGCATTCTATCATTTCCTTCACTCTCAAAAAGGGAGCTTCCCCTTCAATTTTGAAAAAAGGTTCATCCTTACATGTTACGTTTTGTCTTGTCCTGAAAGGGAAACATTAAAATGCTAACAAACCTTGACACCTTCCACTGAGACAATATGGCTGAGGTATTCCACCTTCATTGTACCAAAAGAACACTTGGGGTGCTTGGCAAATGATTGATTTGTTGATAGTATTTGCAAGATCTGGTCCAAGTGACTGAGATGTTCTTCTCATATCTTGTTGTAGATGATAATATATTCGAAGAAGACCAATATGAATATCTGAAGGAATGGCCGGAAAATTTGGTTCATCAAACTCTAGAATGTGGATGGTGCATTTATGAGTCCAAATGGCTGTAATACTCTTAACGGTTATTTACACATTCAATCTCAAAATTACACTCAAACAGAGACTTGTTTGCATAGTTCGTAATTAGATGTCATCCAAAACAAAATTCTTCAGACCATAGCAGTATACAATGAACTCCACACTGTCAACTAGTAATCAGCTTCTACAGGTCTGATGAACAGTAGTTCTTGTGCAAATTTCCAGATTTCAATAATTCCTCCAGTTCGTTATTATAAAATCAGAAGTTATAACAATGTCTTTCATACACTTGACTTACAACACATGAGAGATCTGAGTCCTTATTCTAGGACGCCAAGAGTATAGTAGGTAGTGCAGATCCAGTGAATCCCAACGCTACCTGTAGATGGATGTTGTCACTGGGCGTTGTTTCCTTTATTTCCATGAATGTATGATAAGCTTCCAGATTCTTGCAATGCACGACCCTATATAAGGATGGTGAGTGGTTAACAATCCACTGAAGGATGCCCGATGAGAAGATTTGCACCAGCTAAAGAGAGTTCAAGGTGTCAAAGACACCTTAAACACTCTCCCTTAATCATTGCCCAGTTAGTGTGAGGTAGTTCGTGAGATAGGTAGCTGCTCTACCTTATTCTCCAACCTGCCAATGATTTGAGAAGTAGTGCCAGTCCCTAATTCGGCCAATGATAATTAGGATCTTGAGAGGATGCCCCAACTTCATAAATGTAGCTCTCCTAACTACTGCCTAAGATGTTTCCTTCTTGGGATGAAGCTCTGCCAACATGAGAGAGATTCAAAACTTAGTCAATTCAAGGGCTACCTCTTGAGATGAAAGTAGCTCATACAAATATCAAGAAGGGTTTTCGTCCTACCTGATATAGCTTCTGTGGGGGTTTCATCCCAGTTAGCTGGTCTGATTGTAAACAACAAACTTCAAAATGCAAAAGCAAATGCCCAAATGAAGCCTTGAGCACTCCCATTTATACCGTTTTGAAATGATTCACAATAGGCCGACCTTGTTGAGATTGAATCTCCTTTCGTGCCGACCAGTTTGAAACCTTTATTTTTTTATTATTAATAATATTAATATTATTGTTATAATTAAAAATATTTTATTTTATTTGTTAGTGTTGAAAAACACTATTTTTTATATTAAAAATGAAGTTGATTTAATTGGGTGGTCCCCAATTTTGAAGTAACTTAAAATTGTTTTAATTGTAAATTAATTTTGTAAAGTATTTTATTTACTTTATAAAATTAATATTTTATTTAAGTTACTAAGTCAATAGTACTACACTTTATTAAAAAGTGTTGTGAACAAGCATTTAAAAAGTACAAATGCAAGCATTTAATAAAGTTCATGTAAAAGCATTTAAAATGCTTGGGTATGATGTGCTCTCATTTAATAAAATTAGGCTAGGCCTAATTGATGTAATGGCTTTAAAAGCAAGCCTGAGAGTCATTTGAAGTCATGTTCTAGATGTTTTTTCAGATGCTTATGTTTTGGTTTATGACTTTTGTCAAGTTGTATTCAGCTCATGTCAAGGTGATGTTCCCTTGCATTTGCAGAAATCGGTTTGGTGATGCTCCCTTACCGTCATTGAGGTGAAGTTGTTTCAGACTTCACAATTGTGCTCCAAAGTGTTGTTCTAGGTTTTCTGTGGGTTTATTGCTGGTTGTTGATCATTGTATCTCATTGGAGACATTGTATGCAGATTTGATGATATTGTTCATGCAGGTGTTTTATTTGCAACTTCATTGATTTGTACACAAATATAAATGTGGTCTCTTCATTGATATTATCTTGAACATTTTGATGGTTGACTGAAGAGTGTTGATGGACATTTTTGGGTGATAATATATTTGTAGTAGATGCAAACATTGAATAGTCGCTGCTTTTACATGTTAGCAAAAGTGTGGAAAGGTTGCAGATTATATTTGGCAGGATCGTGGGATTAAGGACGAATACATGGCATTATGGAGTGCGCTTCTTTATGGGAGTTCTCATAAATATTAATTTGTTAAGGAGTCCGCAGCTGTTTGAGTCTCTTGTATGTGATTTGAGAAATAAGGAGCTCAAATTATTGGCAGCGTCACAAGGGTAAGTCAGAAATTTATTAACTAAGATTAATGTTGTCTAAAGGGGAACCAAACCTGACAGTGACAGCCCCGTCAGCAATATAAGGAGTGTGATATGTCATAGGTTGAGCCGCAGCCTGTGTTAAGGTATATATCTTATTTAAAATAGGAATCGTGAATTTTGGAGACTCTTTCTAAGCTCTTAAATGAGTTCGTGGAAATATAGGAGGGACTTCATGTTTTAATCTTTGAAATTTGTTATTGAAGAAAATAATATATGGAGACATCTCAGATTTGAGGATTTGAGTGGAGTGTGGGACCCTTATTCCACTCAGCCAGTCAGCAAAGGAGAGTTCTGAAGGTAAAGTAATACATTTTGGAGACACAAATCTGACGCAGCCATCTTGAGAGTTTGGGTGTATGTATTGAAGTGGGATGTGGGACCTACCATTCCTAAACATTTCTACTAACACTGCTGCTCATATTAAGTGCTAATAAAGTTCTTAAAGATATCAGTCCCTAAACTACCGTACACCTTCCTCACAACATTAGGGGACAAACTCTGCCATGTGGGCCCCTGGTCTCTTATTGTTTGCTGAAGCAAAATTAGAGTATGTGCCAAATATGTGAAGAAGATATGTGTAAGCTATTGGTCTATTCAAATCTTTAATTTGAATAGAGTTGAAGACATTTTAATAAGTCTGATTTCTTTCACTAGAAATCTGAGTATGAAAGTAATCAGATCATCATTGGGACTGCCAGTCAAGGCGAGTGCTACAGCAGACTTGGTATTTATATTTACATGGTAATTTGGTATTACATTGGCATGTTGTTTTGTCACAGCATATTGGTTTGGGTTGGCTGTCATAAGCTTTCCAAATAGATGTAATTGAAGAAGGATCATGACAGGGAAATCTGAATTGCTCCAATCAATCTAATTGTTATCAAGTTGAATGCTATTTATTGCAAAGTAGTATAGCTGAATGCTATCAATACTTAGCATATATGTTCTCCATAACTCATTGAAGACAAAATAGAAGGTGCCCAATATTAGTCCTAGTGTTCCATAATTGAAAGTACAAAATTTAGAAAAAAATTATCTCAAATCTAGAACGGGATAATACAGTGGTATCAGAGTATTCAAAATTTCAGTCCAATATCCATCAGGGATATTAAAGTGGTATCAGAGCATTCAAAATTTCAGTCAAATCTAGAACGGGATAATACAGTGGTATCAGAGCATTCAAAATTTCAGTCCAATATCCATCAGGGATATTAAAGTGGTATCAGAGCATTCAAAATTTCAGTCCAATATCCATTAGGGATATTACAGGACATGACAGTCCTCCCGCCCCAAATATTGCTTGTCCTAAAGCAATGACACTATGGAAACATTACCTACTTCATGCCAAGGATAGCGTATCGTGGGGCCATACTCATCGATCTTGGGCACTGCTCATGTAGAATCAACCATGAAAAATAAACTATCCTCTTTAGTAGTAATACTCACTAATCCTAGCTTCCTCATTGCATTTGCCTTCTCAATGAACACCTCATCATATGTGTAAACTTCAACATCATGTGCAAATACGATTTCCGAATCACTGTTATGAATTTTACCTGGGAATTTACAATAGCTGATTGTGATACCCCATGTCGTCCCCTTCAGGAAGCGGTTTAAATCAGACCGTATGAGTGCAAATAAGTGAGTGGACCAGTCATACCTTGGTCTGGATTTCTTCCCAAACAGCATTAAAGGCGTGGAAATGTTTGCATACAATGACTTCAACATGTGAACTTTCTTATGTAAAACATTAGACCAAAAGAATTTCTTCGCATCATGGCTGTTATACTGCATTTTCTTGCTCAAAATCAAAATGGTGGTAGCTGGAAAGCAGCTTGTATCAGTTGCAAAAGCCTCATCAAAGTCAAAAGGTGGGAAAAGCATCCTCCTTGAAATCAACTTCATCTTTATGGCTGCCCAAAAGGTGTGGGGAAGGCTGCGAATGTAGAAAACAGTTGTGCTGAGATGGAAAACAACACTCACAATGATCCATGCATTATAGTTCTTGTCTCCAAAATTCCAAACAGCCATGCCAAGATGGTGATTCTTCCCCCAAAGGTCCTGTTTTGCTGATGCCTCATATGGTGGCCATTTTTGGTGTGCTACCATGAATGTATTCAAAGTGGACCAAACATTATCATAGTGGAGTATCTTACCTTGGAGGGATTCCTTGATTATCTCCATGCATTGAGTGGCTTGGTTTTTCCGAACACTCATCTCGATTCTTTTCATTTCAGCCATGCTTGGGGCTCCATTTGTAATGCCTTGGAATATTACCTTCTTCCCATCCACTTTGAATTTGAACTCCATTGTTTGGTAGTTTTGAGTAACTTCTCCAAGTGAGTGCAACCATTGCACGCCCAAGACAATGTCTGTTTCGCCCAATCCCACAATGTAGAAATCATCTTTAACTTGGTACCTTCCCAAAGATAAGTTGGGTTGTTGTATCCGCCCCCTACAAGGAATAATATGGTCGTCTGCAAGCATAACATTGAACCCATCAAACTCTTCTGTATCCAAACCTTTCCTAGAAACCAAATCTGCATCTATAAAATTATGAGTGGCCCCACTACCAATCAACATTGTTCTTTGTAACCCTGCAAGACTCCCCGTAATCTCAAAGCATGGTACTTGGGTGCCCTGGAAAGATTAGCAAGAGTGCCTCCTGGGATCTCTTCTTCTTCTTTGCTCTCTAACTCCTTAATCATCGCCTTAGGCTCGGTTCCTTCTATCTCTGAATCCTCCTTCGAAGGAATCTCTATGTAGTGTATTTGCCCCTTCCCCAAGCATCTATGACCTGGCTCCCATGGCTCTCTACAAGAAAAGCACTACTTCTTCCTCTAAAGCTCATTCTTAGTTTCTTCAACCTTGTTTGGTCTTAGAGGTAATGCTATTGGTTGAGGGGTATCTTTTTGGATAGGTTTCTTATGCAGCTTCGCAAGTGCACTCTTGGGGTAGAATTTGTTCTTGGTCGTTGAATCTTCCAATTTCAAAGCCCTTCGAATAGTATCTTGTAGAGATGTAGGTTCAAAAGCCTTGACCAAGCCTCAAAGTGACTCCAATAATCCCTCAATAAACAAAAACATGAGTCTCATATCTGTAGCATCCAGCACCATGACTGAAGTCCTCTGAAATTCAGCTATATACTCTTCTACTAAACCATGATGCCTCAACCATGTCAACTCTCTAAAATACACCTCTGGATCCTTCCTGTCAAATCTGTTGATGAGCCTCTGTGTGAAATCAGGATATGTCACAATATGATGATGTCCATGTGTGATTAACCCATGATGCCACCATTCATGTGTGGTGCCATCCAAGTGAAGAATAGAAACTTGATAGCTTCAGCTTCTATCATAGAACTGAGTGAGAGATATGTGTCCAATTTTTTAACCCAAGCCCTTGCAGTGACCTTCCCTAAACCATCAAAAGTCGGAAGAGTCAACTTACTCAACCTCTATTGTAGATCTCTGTTGAACTGCTGCATGGGTTGTCTTCCTCTTGATCATTCTTGAATCCTAGCATTATGGAATTGTATGAATGGAATCTGGCGTCTGAGATCCGGATCAAGTCTTGAATACTCATCTACACAGGCATTAAAGTCATTTGTTGCTGGGATTGGTTCCTCTTCTTCTTGTGGTAGCTCAACTCTAGGCAAAAATGTGGGTTGTGTGGGTCTGGGTGTTGTTCCAACTAGAGCCCTGCTGTTATTGATGTGAATTTTAACTCCATTCTTATTCAAATTACTCCCTTCTTGTGATATCCCGATGTTAAGGCATTGTTTAAATTAAAGACTTAAACATCATGGTAAAACGGTGAAGTTGCTTGTCAAATTGAATGATAGAGAGCACTTCTGGTAATCATTGTGTATGTATCAATATTTAATAAATGTTATATAAATATTTTTATATAATTAAAATATAATATATATAATATATTTATAACAACATATATTATTATATTATATAAATATAAATATTAGCAATTTAAATATTATTATAATATATTCTATAAATATATATAACTAATATGAATAAATATAATTACAATTATAAATGTGATTGGTTAGTAGAATATGGTGCGTGAGACTTAGGGAAAACTGAAGATTAATATTTAATACATTCTATTTAGCTGCACCAAATATTAGAAAGAGGGAGCGCATGAAAGAAGGGAATCGTGGAGTTAAAAGGCATTGACTCAAGTAACTTTATTTCTGCCGCCACCTTTTATGGATGATAAAACAAGTAATTTAAATATTCTTAAATAATGGCCGACTTCCCTTGAAGATACACCACATATAAGACAACAAAGTCTTATGCTAAAGACTAACAAAGGCAACAAGTTCATTAGATAAATCAGCGATTAAATAATAGAACAAAGACAGCCACGATACCAAAGGCAGCGCTCCATAATATTAAAAGCTACGATTGTTTGAAAGGACATACTCTTTCAAAGGGATGCCTCCATTCAAAGAAACATAAGGATATAAATTTAGAGGGATCAGAGGGATGTGAAGTAACAAGAGATATTCTTATTTAAGAATAAATATAATATACAGATATACAGATCTGCAATCAAGATATATAGAAAAGGCATCAAGCAAAGCAATATTTTAGCATCTAGAAGTTACAGATCAGAACCAAGGAATAAAAGCAGTCAGGTATAAATATAACAGCAGTGATATACATAATTATAGAGAGGACAGCAGAACAGTAAGGTAACCTATTCCCTTGGGAATAATTGTATCTATGCTTATTTAATGAATATAGAGGTGAACAAATAGATTTAAAAGCACCTACAATTATATCAATTCAAGCACTGATAATTGGTGGCAATATTATTATGTTATGGATAATAATCTGATTCTGGCAATATGATTGGTCAAGGAGGGATAAGGCAGGACTGCAAGGAGGGAGAACGGTGAATGATACCTCACTAGGCGGGCAACTCATGATGATGGTTAAGGACCACATGAAACCAAGGAGGATAAGGTCCTATCCTTGGGTCTAAGGTTGAGGGTCTAGGACACCCTATTGCAGCCTCCCGGACTATCCCCACTGGAATCAATTGTTGAATACATGAAAGGGAATCTTTAATCATAAGAGGAAGGGTTGGTGTGATGGAGAACGGTGTAAAGCCCTCCCTAGGTACGCCACCTCATGATGATGGTTAAGGACCACATGAGGCCAACAGAGGATAAGGTCTTGCTATTGGGCCTAGGGTAGAGGAAACTTGGGACACCTCATCACGTTCCCCCCCTCTTTATGGTTGAGCCCACATAGTCCTTAAGACTTATTACATTGTTATAGATATGATCTTTCTTATATTTAGAATTAAATATATTTCATATCATATTCATCTAATGTGGTTGCAGGTTCCCATAACCAAATTTATATATTTCTTACATTATCTGAATAGATAATTTATTATACATGTTTTGATCTAATGAATTGTATTTCCAATCTTATCTAACATGATTGTAGGGCCTAAAACAGAATTTATTTTGTTCACTGCATTTGATTGGTAAGTTGTAACCCTAACTTGTGATTCTAGGGCAAAATTAAGGTGTAATATCCCACCCCCTTTGTGTTTTCTGATGTTTAGTTGATACCTGATGCGTTTTGGATTTTTTGCATTTTTGACATAGAAACATGCATAGACATATATTCGAAAATAACCACAAATAGAGATACCCAGATGCTTTATTTCAATGGAAATGCATTACAAAGCATAAAGGAACAATACCCACATGACATATATTCAAAATAAGTAGGGTTTCAACATACCCATTGGCTGTAGCAAAGTATACATAGCTGGAAATGATAGTACAGCAGTTGTAAACAATGGATATCCTCCAATAACAGTGCAAACTCAGTCTTATAACCTCAGTCTAGTGAATATACCCAAACATACAAGATAAAGTGCCCTCAAAGTGACCAACAGAGGCACCAAACTCAAGGCGACTAGCTGGTATGCAGACCCACGTCCCTCATATTGACTGGTACGGCCCTGTATTTGCTGATGCAGAGTTATATGGACTGATTTTGGTCCTCTAGCTTCTCGTACAAGTCTGAATATTCTACTCTAATGACAGCGACTAGACATGAAAGATGAAACAATAGAAATCTGTCACATACAGTCCCAAAAAGCTCACAGCCTGGTACGGCCAGGTACAGGGATGGTACGGCCAGTATAGTGAGTCAAATGCACTGCAAAACACTTCCAAAATCACTGCTATAACCTGCAAAATACTCTTCAATGTCCTTGAATTATCATGCCAAAATCCGAAAGATATTGCTATGTATTCCTCTCCACGACAAACTAACTTCGTGCAATGGAGCTCAATGGTGACCCCTGTAATAAAGCCACTCAACAACACCCTGGGAGTGTCTTTCAACCCTGCAGATGCTCTCAACCATTGAGGTTTCTATCTCCAAAGTAGCTAGTTCAAAACCCTTGCTCTCACGAACAAAGCTCAGACTTAGAGAAAATAACAATAGTGAATGAATGAAAATGAATCCACTTTTCTCTTTTATGTTTCTCCCTTTTCCCCAACGCCTTCTTTTTGGGAATATAATATTTTATCATTTCTTTTTATTTCCCCATGCCTTGGGCGCCCAAATAAAGTGACTTTATGAACTTAAAATATATCATAAAGTTGATAATATGTTATAAAGTCACTTAATAATAAACATGTTAAGTTATATATTTAATTTAACTATGTTGATTATTAAAATATTAATTTGAACGGTCTCCTCTAGCCTCCGTAGTACCGCTGAGCTGGCCAATGGAATGTCGACATGATTTCCGGACCATTGCACTGACTCGCTCGGAATCCCATGAGCCCCTGCTATAAATAGTAAGTTTGGCCAAATGGCCCAAACTCACTCTAGAAAAAACCAATTGGCAACTCCCGCCACAAGGAATTCATCTCATCACTCTGGAAATGTTGTCTGAGTTCGAGTGAGCCATGTCATCGTGGGTCCCCTAACCACACTCACTAGCCTACGGGAACCCGTATAGTAGACTAGCCTGATGAACAAGTACTGACTTAGGAAGGGAACATTACATAAGGGTAATCCCAAAATGGGACATTACACTTCTCCTCGATTAGGTGTAGATTTGGTGGAAGTTAGAATATTATTCATGTTTTGCATCATTTGGATGAGCATTTGTGTCATTTGTCCTTGTCTATGCATGTAGGCCTTCCACTCATCTTCTTGATCAACCATCTTCTTCTTACCTCTGCCTCCAATTCCACTGCTAACCTCTTGTGCTTTTGCCTCTTGCCTTCTTTCTCTTTCCAAGACCCTCTAACCCCTTTGACTCAACTACATAAATAGGCTCAAACCCTTAGGCTGACAGGACAGCGTGCTCTGATACCATTGCAATACTCTAACGGTTATCTACACATTCAATCTCAAAATTACACTCAAACAAAAACTTGTTTGCATGGTTCGTAATTAGATGTCATACAAATCATAATTCTTCAGACCATAGCAGTATACATTGAATTCCACACAGTCAACTAGTAATCAGCTTCTACAGGTCTTATGAATAGCAGTTCTTGTGCAAATTTCCAGATTTTAATAATTCCTCCAATTCATTATTATAAAATCAGAAGTTATAACAATGTCTTTCATATAGTTGACTTACAACACATGAGGGATCTGAGTCCTTATTCTAGGACAAGAGTATAGTAGGTAGTGCAGATCTAGTGAATCCCAATGCTGCCTGTAGATGGATGTTGTCACTGGGCACTATTTCCTTTATTTCTGTGAATATATGATAAGCTCCCAGATTCCTGCAATGCGCGACCCTATATAAGGATGGCGAGTGGTTAACAATCCACTGAAGGATGTGCGATGAGAAGTTTCACACCGGCTAAAGAGAGTTTCGGGTGTCGAAGACACCTTAAACGCTCTCCCTTAATCACTGCCTAGTTAGTGTGAGGTAGTTCATGCAGTAGGTAGCTGATCTACCTTATTCTTCAACCTGCCAATGATTTGAGAAGTAGCGCCAGTCCCTAATTCCGCCAATGATATACAAGATCTCGAGAGGATGCGCCAACTTCAGAAATGTAGCTCTCCTAACCGCCGCTTGAGATGTTTCTTTCTTGGGATGAAGTTCCGCCAACCTGAGAGAGATTCAAAACTTAGTCAATTCCAATGCTACCTCCTAAGACGAAAGTAGCTCATACAAATATCAAGCAGGGTTTTCCTCCTACCCGATATAGGTTTCGTGGGGGTTTCATCCCAATCAACTGGTCTGATTGTAAACAGCAAACAAAATGCAAAAAAAGATGCCCAAATGAAGCCTTGAGCGCTCCCATTTATACTATTTTGAAATGATCGACAATAGACCGACCTTGTTGAGATCGAATCTCTTTTGGTGCCGACCAGTTTGAAACTTTTATTTTTTATTATTAATAATATTAATATTATTATTATAATTAAAAATATTATATTTTTATTTGTTAGTATTGAAAAACACTATTTTTTATATTAAAAATAAAGTTAATTTAACTAGGTGGAGGAGGGTACATGACAATGGCATCACCCAAAAATTCATAATGGCCCTCATGAGTGTGGAGAATTGTCTTAGGGATATCTTTATCCCATAAGCAAATATGATGATAGCTAGATTGTAAATCAAGTTTGAAAAAGACATGGGCCCCATGCAACCCATCTAACATCTCATCAATAAGAGGGATAGGGAACTTGTCCTTGATAGTAATTTTATTGAGCTAACAAAGTCCACACACGATTGCCATGAGCCATTTTCTTACAAGCCAGGCACCTAGGAGGAATAAGGGCTAACAGTTTGCCTAATGACCCTAGCATAGAGCAATTCTTGGACCATCTTCTCAATTTGAATTTTTTGTATATAGAGGTAGCGATACAGATGAATGTTTGATGGCCAACTTCCCAAAATTAATTGGATGCCTGATCTTGTGAGCACTGAGGTGGTAATCCTTGAGGTGCTACATATACCTTTGAATATTTGTTGTTGAGGAGTAATTGCAAGTCTAGAAATTCAATTGAGTGAACCATTATTGTCATTTACATAGTGCAAAGTTGATCCATGACTCCTTGAGACCCCTTTTTGAGAATCTTCCCCATAAGATGTGAGCTGAAAATTTGGGTTGGTCCTATAGTTGCAAGACTCGCCAATAACTCGGCGAGTTTCCAAAAACTCGCAACTTTTTCTTGGCGCCGAGTTTTCTAGGCAAAAACTCGCCAGAAAACTCTCCGAGTTTTTGCCAAAATCTCGGCAAGTCTGAAAAAAACTCGGCAAAAGGGGCATTGGGGCATTTCAATCTCTTAAAAAATCAAGAACACGCTTGGTCAGTATATTTCAAAATACATTTAAGTATAAGAATTTAAATATTTTGAAATATACTATCAGGGTGTTTGAGATAGGTTCCGGATCCATGGGATTTAACATGCAAATTTTAGATTTTGGAGGATCCATCAGATTTCAGACTTAACCAGTTTTTCAAGGTTTCAGGGTTTCAAACTTAGCCAAATTCAGGGTTTCAGGGTTTCAGACTTAGAATCAGCCATTAGGATTTCGCATGAGGATGAGATTTTGTACTCAATTTGCATTCAAATCAATCAAATTTAATAGAAAACACTTTTGTACTCATTTATGGACTCATTGGATACATCTTGTCATTGAATTTTGCAAAAAAAAAGCGTTTTTAATGAAATTTAAGCAATTTTTTAAGTTGTCGAGTTTTTGTCAAGTTTTTGCCGGGTCGTATTTTTTGGGCTTGGCGAGTTTTTCAATTTGGCAAGTTTTTCAACTATGGGTCCTACTATCAACCCATTAGGGTATATTGTTGCCCATTAGTAGTGGGTTGCATCCACAATTTGATGAAATCCCAAAGGATGGATCCCAACGAGAAAAGCCACTAAGTGTCGAAAACTATCACACCCACCTAATGGAAGTGCCCAACATGTTAGATTGTTAAGTGTAATCCCCCATTGAAACCTAAACATTGTGGCATTTTCCTTCATGAGCCAATATGCCTCCATTGGTGATCATCACCTCAAAGTTGTTGCAAGGATACACATAACAAGTTACCTACTTTGCGTCCTAAGGGTCAATGAAGTTATGAGTGCTACCAGAATAGATGAGGATGGTTAAGCAACGCCCTTTAAAGTAGCCTAACACCTTCATCATTTGGGGTGTAGTCATCCATGCTAAGGCATGCACAAAAGTTTATAGGGTTGAATCATCACTCAAACCCATCTCTTCAAGTTGTTCCTCAACAAGATTGTCTTCTGAAGTGTACAGTGTGTTAGACAATGAAAGTATCTCAACATCTAGGAGATAAAGTTTTTGTTCAATACATTTATGACTTAGTGAGAGGCCATTTCCTTGTGAGTTAGGTGCTTGATGGGTGGTGGTCAAGGGCCATGTAATATCCCTTGCTAGTTCTGATGCAAATTTGCTGATTAGAGGCTTAAGGAATATTGTCAAACACTTCGCATACAATCTCTATGCTTGTTGTTTCTGAGTTTCTGTCTGATTATGCTTGCTTGAAATGATGTCAAACGTAATCTAAAAGCTTGCAATTGATTATTACTATGTCTAAGCAAAGAACTAAATGCATATGCAATTCTCTTTTGGTTTTCAAATGCATATATATGAATTCTATATGAAAAATGTGCACCTACAGCCAATTGGTATTTTATCAAACACTTGCAATGCATACTATTATGCTAATCATGATAAATATGCACATTACATCAAATATATGGCCTGCAACTTATCACTCCTTTATTGAGATATATTGTCTAATACAATGCTGATATGAATGGCCAAGACTCTTGGCTTTCCAATTTTATGCAACTCCTAAAATCTGGGTACAAATGGTAGCCATTAACATTATTCTATATGCATATACATGAAGCAAATAACATGAGGAATCTGATTGGAAGGTGCGCTTATGCTTGGTGAGGATGTAGCAACCTTGAAACAATCCAAAAGTGCCTTCCTTGAACCAAATCGTTCCTCATACCTAGCCGCCCCTGTTCTGATCTGAATTTTCAATAATAAATTAATGTGTCCCTTAAATGACTCCCAATAACTCCAAAATTCATTGCCATGCATCAAGGAGTGAAGCGCCCAAATGCCCATAAAGAATCGATGCCTCCATAACTCGGTATGAGAGAAATCGTGGGATTTCTATCTGCTGCATTATGACTGTAACTTGCTAACAGCCGTGCCTTTATTCATTGCTCCCAGCCAAAATTGTCCTAGAACATGTCAATATAATGATGCCCTCAAACTGCAAACAATCTTCAATACAATCCCAATCGATTTGCCTCCAAGGATATAATATGCAGCTTCAAGACAATATTGAATTCCTCCAAATGCTTCAATAAACTGATATGCAATCTTTTCACCAAAATTTGGCCAAAGGCTACACAATTTGCAATGTAAGCACAGGTTGAACTTCTGAAATGAAGCCCACTCTTTGGCAATAATCTCAACTGATAGTTTCACAGCCTCAAAATTGCATAACCAATGAGAGTTTTCGTTCTCAAAGGCTCAATAATGGCAGAAACCCTAGCTGGTTCCTTCTCCATACAAGAACTCCAAATCAAATGTCAAATCCTGGATAATTAGAAGCTTGGCTAACCCTCTCTTTATACTTTTCTCCAAGGACATCTAGAAGCTTCTCAAATAATAATATAATATTTGCACTTTACAAATATTAAAATATGGCTTTATAAAATAAAGTGCAAATATAACATTAAAATAATAATTATTATTAAAGTTTCCTGTAATAATAATTAAACATTGTCTTATTAAAACTCCTTATTTCTCCAATTCAACTGAATCTAGGAAAATGGAAACCATCAACTGACTAGATATCTGCCGCAAGGGACCCCCTAACCATGCTTATTAGCCTACGAGGATCAGGAATAGGCTAAAACATCCAAAAGCAACGTCAATCTAAAAAGGGGACATTACAGGCCAAGACTTGCTATTGGTTGGTTGCCCTGATGTGGTGTTGGGGGAAATGTCTATTGAGTGTTGGCTTGCAAAGATTAAAGATTTATACGAATAGGATTGGGAAGAAAATTTGTCCTCAACTAATTTGGCCAACCCAAGTGCTTCCATCAAAGTGGTGGGTTTAAATATTTGACTTCTACGCAGATGTCTTCCTTCAAACCATTGATAAAACAACTTTCAAGAAATTATCATCAAGCCTACTTGTCCGATTTACCAATTTTTCAAACTAGATTTGGTAGTCACAAACAATGAGTTTTCCATAATTTAGTTAATGCCCTTCAAAAATCCTCGTACTCACTCAAGCCAAATCAAACAAGTACGTACTCATAAAATTGATTTTATGCAAGAACACCATATGTGTTTTCCAGCCATTGATGCCATTGGATAACTTCATGTTACAAGTTGAATGAAGCTATGGGGAGTTTTTGAGTCATGGGAGTTTAATTGACTGCAAAATACTACTCTACTTTGTACAACCAACTTGGAGGATCATCACCGTTGAATTTAGGGAAGTTCAATTTAGTTGTATGTTGAGTCCTATCAAGATTTTGCTAGTTTGGGGAAGTATTTCATCCGATGTGAGAGCTCAAGCCCAAATATGATTGTACACTATTGAAATTAATGGCTCATGGAGTCATATTTGGCATTAAGGCCAATTAATCAGTTGTCAAGATCATCAATTCAATCTAACTTGTTGTAATGTCCCTTTTTGGGTCCATTCCAAGATTCTTGGAGAAGTCCATCATCCTTGGAGAGCACCAATTTTTCTGTGGACGGAAGACTTATGCACTTAAGGTGTTGGGAGAGTTATCAGGGAAGTATAATTGGCTTATTTTAATATTTTTTGTAGACGTTGAATAATATGCAGAAAATAATTAAATAATTAAATTATGTTGTCGAAAAGTGCTTTCAAGTTATATTTCAAAAGACAACTTATATTTAATTATTTAAAAAGGTGGTGTTTAAGTTGTGCAGATAAAGTGTTGCTAGCCTCAAGGACAAGAAAGTGGTTGTTAGGACACTTTATTATGTTTTTATATTTTTGAGGAAATATGTGAGCAAAAAGAGTATTATTTTATTCCATAGTTCCACGGGGTTTCGGGGACGGGGACGACAGGGGACGCCTTCCGGGGGCGCAGGAGCGGGGGGTCTAAGTTTGGGGACGGCGGGGGGACGGCGGCAGGGGGATGGCGGGGGAGCAGTGCGCTGAAATACATATAGTACTTGAAAAATCAGTTATAAAAAGATGTATAACTGTAGAAGCCTAAGAAATAAGTAAAGTTTAGAGTTCAAACACATTGCAATGATTTCATTGAACTAGTGAACATTGAAACAATGAAAATCAAAATGAAAATATAGTTATACTTAATAGACAGGAACGAGAACTAGATGTTTCATAATTTGAATTTCATAATCATGATTCATAATTACAATCAACAATATTCGAAGTTCAAACTCCTAGGCTGCCTAAAAATTTAATAGACTCCTTGTTGTGTGCATGTTGTTCAAAAGTTCAAACTCCTAGGCTGTTCAAAATTTATAGGCTGCCTCAATGTTCAATGTTCAAAGTTCAAATTTATTAAAAAAAATCATTTTTTATTGCATTCTAAGGGGGGATGCCTGGAAGTTTCTTGCATTTTGGGGGACGCCTGGAAGTCTCGGGGACGTCCAGAAGTCCCCCTCAAAAGAGAAACATTTCGGAGGCGGTGGAGAAACGGGGGGACAGCAAGGGGACATTTCCCTGACGTGTACGCGTCTCGGAAACGGCTCAATTTTCAGGAGGGACGCGTCCCCGTGGAACTGTGTTTTATTCCCTCGAAAAGTTATAAAAGGAGGTTTTGTCTTCAAAAAAGGGTTACTGGCTAATTCATTTCTTTGCTCTGAATGAACGTGAGTTCTTTTATTTGCCTAAGGACAAAAACCCTTTGGTGTATCTAGTTTCGGAGACAAAAACCCTCCTAGTTGGTTTGAGTGATTTCACCCAAAAATCACCCCTCTGGTGATAGTCGATGTTTTTTTTTCATTTTATTTCTATTATGAAGATTTTTGATGTATTTTGATACTATTGAATCTGAGTTGTGATATTAGCTGAGATTGCATATTCCAGTTGCAGTGTTTGGTACTAAGGAGGCTGTACCCTTTACCCTAAACAAGTCGTACCAGTCTGAAATATTAGGCCCTAGCATATTTGGGAGTTGTTGTCAACTGTACCATCTGTTGTTTTGTCCGTACACTACCAAAAAGGATCCATGCTAATACCTCTTGCTATTTTCAAGTCTTCAAACAGTTCATACTATGTTGAAAGGTGGCGTAAGCGTTCTTGGAAGAGTTGCTGCTTTTTGAAATGAAGTTTTGAAGTCATTTTAGTAGCAGTACCTCCCTAGCAAGCTGTCACACTATTTGCAAATAAGGTGTCCCATACTATTATTGATTTTCAGCATGTTTAGAGTGACTTGTAGGGGTCATACTGATGTTTAGGAAGGTCACACCCTTCTAATTTTGTCTGCAGCAGTTTGTAGTGACTTCCAATAGTCCATACTTGACATTTTTAGGTCGTATAGCAGTCTTTGCTGCTGATTTTCTACAGTTTCTTGAAGGGCCATACAGTTTGAGGGGGATTTGATGATTTTTGGGGCTCATCCCAATATGTTTTTTCTGGCCTACAGCTCTGGTTCTTTCTGATTTTAGCAGAGTTCAGTGATTTTCCACTGACGGGCAGATTTTGATCTTCAGTTCAGTCTGATTTTAGTTTGGTGTTTCAGTTGCTTCAGTTTGTTTAGCCTATGTGAGCATGTTAATTCAAGATTTCTGATTTTATGGGCTAATCTTGTGTTGCAGCAATATTATATTATCATTTGTAGCTGGTTTCAGTAGAGTATTGTACCTATTCTTCATGATTAATATATCAGCAGTGCATATCTCATCATTATTGTAATTTTGGATGGTAGTACCGCCAGAAATAATACATTTCACGATCATAATATTGTAAAATTGGATGGTATTCTACCAGTTATGTGTATTTCAACATTGTAAGGTCCTGGATAGTTTACCGCCAAACCTAGTGCATTTTCATAACCCGTTTTGGCATTGATCAAGTCTGCTAGCCATCAGCCAATTTAGCTTTATCAGACTTGTAGGAATCTGCCAGTGGCTTTGCATTTACAAGTATACTTGTCTGCCAAAGAGGTGTAGATTTGGGTCGGCTCTACCACCTATATGCTTCTGGTCAGCTATGTCGCCTTTTACTTTCCAACATTGCATTTCATTCAGATAGATAGTTGTCCAGACACTGTATGCTCTCACCTTGCCCAAAC
The DNA here is from genome assembly GCA_027924645.1 of Cunninghamia lanceolata. NCBI lineage: Eukaryota > Viridiplantae > Streptophyta > Pinopsida > Cupressales > Cupressaceae > Cunninghamia > Cunninghamia lanceolata. Next base: position 4,840,492 of record BSBN01001183.1, on the reverse strand, counting down.
TAGGAACTTGGTGATCAAAAAGTGTGAGGATTGCATTTGCAGCTTCTTATTGCAAAAATAAAAAAAATTAGGTGTGGGTCTTTACACTTGTCCAACTTGAACAATTGTTGAACTATAGTGGACTGCATTGACTATATGTGTTTGATTTTCTCATCCAAACTTTCCAAGGAAAGGTCCTCCGAGTCCAACAATCTACGACCACCAACCATATTGGTTACCCAAGGCTACTGGAGGGATTACCAGAAATTATAACAAAATGATCAGAATAAAGAGGATCAATTTGGGATGATTTGCAAATGATTGAAAATAGTTCGACCCAAATAGAATGGCCGAATTCCTCTCAATTTATAATATATTTCCATGAAAGTTTCAAACTAATGGATGGTATAGGACTTGCAAAGCTAAGACTCAACTAGCACAACACCTTCATTCTAGACACTACAACACACTACCCAACAACTTCACTATATAGATTTGCTCAAATCTACCAATCTCTGACCAAATCTATTCATGTCTAGGGTTTAAGCAGGAAATTTCTAGGCTAGGGTGTCTAGTTTGTAGGCTCTCTAATATGCTTTCTCATTTGTAAATAGTGAACCGGCCCAATATTTCTAAGCTCTAACTATGGCGGATTCCACCATCCTGCAACCACAATATCTCATCTCCAAGGTACAAAGAGAGTAACTTCTTGGAGCTAACTGCTTATTAGTGCACCACAAATTTTAAACAGCTGATGGCTTCCTAAGGCAAAGTTTCTTCTAGCCCTAGAGGGTCTTCAGATATACTCAAAGGTACGTGCAAGCTCAAGTCCATCTACAAATGTTGTTTAAGGCTTGGGTATGGTGAGTCATTTCCCACCTCAATTCACATGTCCAAACGTGCTTAGCCAAGAACAACAGCTCAATAATATTCTAAAAGCCTTGACACAAGGTTTCTAACCTAGACCATTACTATAGGCAAAAAATAAAACAAAAAATACTTATTATCCCACTACTTTCACCTATTTGTAAACATCAAGATCCTATAAGGGCAAGGGAGCATACAATGGGTAGTTTTAGTAAGCTACTGCTATGGAACACAGCCCTAAAAAAGTGCTTTGATACCACTTGGTAGGACCGTAGGAGCTTACCTACAAAATATTATCAAACAGAAGCAATGAAATGCAAAAAAGACCACAATGCTTGGAAAATAGTTGCAACTTATATTCATGAATCTGGAACAAGTATCAGCAATCTCTTTACAACATATGATTCCATATGAATCTGGGGCACCCTTTTTAAGAGCAAATCTCTAATACAAAATATGATTCCAAGATGATCTTCTCTTTACAACACCAATATCTAAACCTCACAATCATTGACTTATGAAGTTATGAGGTACAACCCATGAGAGATAAATCCACACTTAATATGAACTCATTACACTATTACATGTGGGATAAATCAACACAATGTCATATTAACTAAATAAATAATCTACAATGATTACAATGCTCGTGACAATAATAGAAGGTTAGGATGTAAGGGTCCTAACATCAGGACCTAATGGGCAGCTAGAAAAAGATTCCAAGCACAATCATTTCTTCTCCCTATCAAGATTGAGAAAATGCCTACCTCCATACTCAATCTATATGATGTAATTGACCAAATAACAGTTCAACATTACAAGACAGACAAGGAGGAATCAGGTTGGCAATCCATAAACCCTCTTAGAAAAGAAAGAAATGCAAAAGTGGGAATTCATACTGCAGAAAATCAAATTGCAGGAATTTCAAATCGAGTTTATCAAAAGATAATATTCCTCAATATATTAATGAGTTTGAGATTATAAATGCTACACTTAACAATTTGCAGGTATGTCAACTCACACCGAAGGGCATATTAAGTATACTAGATGCCATGGGAATGAACATCCAGAAGAACTGAAGATTTAGCATCTCTAAACAATTTTCTATTTGTCTCATGGATAAAAGAATACTGTGATAAAACATGTATTGAATGAAATTCGCAATCTCTCTTCAATAATTTACTTGTCACATATTGTGTTTTATTTGCAATAAACAAAATTCCTTCTTATTGGTTCAAACTTCATATAATACAAAAATTAAAGAATCTAATGTAAAAGATGGCATACTGCAATATCAGTGAGCACTGTCCCGTCATTGAGAATAGCATGAATCCGTCCCATTACCTAAATTTGAGAAATTTTTCAAAATTAATAATAGTTTTTAAATCAAGCTTCTTATTTGACAATACTACAAATTAAGAACAATAACTTTGTATCTGCTGAAAGATAAGTATGACGTATAGGTTCAAATTCAAATCAGATATTGCATACAATGATATACAAATTCTCTTCCGCATATTTTAAAATGTTATAGTGTATTAAACATGTCTTGTTTGAAAAGATTTCCAAAGCAAACATGATGCCTAGAAAAAATAATGTCTACTGAATCTAATCTCAAAAGGAAATAAACATCAAGTCAACAATGTCTCTGTTTTTTGGACAAACATAATTGCCCAACAGTGTCCTATTCGGCTTTCAGTATGATACAATTTTGATTAAAGAAAAAACTTGAATTGAAAAGAAAATTGTATAATTCAGGAATCAAAATTAAGATCAAAAACTAATTTTACACATTTTCTAGTTGTCATTTTCTTTCTTATCTGTTTAAAATTCCAAGGAAGTATTTGAGTCGAAGATATCATTTGAGCTTATTTGATCTTTGAGAATTGAGATACATTGAATAACATGGTAACAAAATTTTCAAAAAGAGGCTTCAGAATATGCTGTTTATTTTTCAAGCAATGAAGTAGAAGGAAAGACCTTACAATGACTGCTCTATGTAAAGGCCAACTTGTGTTAGGATTATGATTTCCTAATGAAAAGAATAATGTCTAACAAGAAAATGACACCACGACAATTACAAAAGCCTATACTGCAAAGGTGCACCAAGTAAAGCATGACATTAGAATATTTATTGAAAACCTCTTAAGAATTTGAGGTGGTGAACACTTCCCATTTGATTTAGGAGAGGTGAGAAGTGGTAAGGTATTTATCCCATAAATCCTTTAAACATGTATTTCAAAGTTTTCAGGGGAAATATATCTGGTCAGCTAAGGAAAATCATTTCTCTTATTAATAGTGGTCAGTTTCAGCAGAAATACTGAGACATTTAGGACATGGATGTGTTTTCGAAAAGGGGTTGACACCTCCAATGAAATCAGGAAACAATAATATAATATTAAAAAACAAATATGTATATACTGTAGGTTCCCTAATCTAAATGTACGGTCAAAACAGAAATACAGTTTTAGCACAGAAATAAATATGAAGATCAATGCAATACACAAAATAGAGAGAAACACAATATTGAAGCAAACACTAATTGTATAGTAGCAAAGAAAAGTACATCACAGTATAGGCCAAGGAGAATGCATACACGAGAGCTCTCTGTCTAACTCTAGGACACAGCCATATTATGGGGTGGTCAATGCAGTTGTACTTGTGAGCATGACCAACTGCATGAAACCAACTAATGACTCCATGAAACAGGAGTAGAAAAAATCCACACATGAAAAAATCACAAGAGAACAAGATACATGAATACTACCAGTACCCATCTCAAATACAAAAACTAGATGGAAATACAATATAGAAGCAACCACTAGTTGTATTGTAGCAAAAAGAATAAAGTTATCAAAGCATAGGCCAAGGACAATGCATACACAGGAGCTCCCTTTCTAACTCTAGGACATGACCATATGACAGGGTGATCTAGGCAGCTGTGAGTGTGGCTAATAGTATACTGGTGTTACACTCCTGCAGGATTTTCATGAAAAAATAACAAGTTTTTAACTTTTTGTTATAAGGGCCGACCTAGCTGTTTATAAGCGAAAATGTTATATATACAAGGTGAAATTTTTATCATTTCACATTCATCCTTCATCCCAACAGCAGATAAAAGCAGAACAACAGACTTCCAGATCAGCAGAACAGCATCATCAGGTGAAGGGCAGAAATCATGCAACAAGCAGGCGCTTAGGGCAGAACAGAGGTTAAAAAATTGGCAGCGCCACTCATGTCTGAAAATGGCTAAGTTGTTAAAGATTTCCGCCTTGGCAAAGCATATTCTAATTTCCGCGTTGCATCCAAAAGATGGCAACATCACTTCAAAGTTCCGCCTACACTACATAAGGATGGCAACAGCCACTGCAAATTTCCGCCCATCAATTGAAAAGTGGTGAAGTCATGTGAAAATTCTGCCCAGGCGCACATTTGGCTTGGCGCAGCCGTTTGAAAGTTCTGCCTAGTAGACAAAAGGTGGCAACGTCATTAAAGATCTCCGCCAGGCAAGGATCATACAGAATTCCGCCAAACGTCCAAAAGTGGCTAAGTCACTCCAAATTTCTGCTTGGAAAAGATGACAAAAAGTTCCATCCCTAAAGTCTAAATTGGCTTGAACAAACAAGTGCACATTTGCTATGCCACATAAAAACTCTGCCCAGAAAAGTGGCAAAGCCACGTCAAAGTTCTGCCCTGCCTTGATTGTCGCAAACTCAGCTCAAAACTCTTCTGGCACACATTCAACATGGCACAGCCACTTCAAAATTCCACCTCACATACAAAAGTGGCGATTGCATTAAATATTTCCACCCAAATCAAAAACTTGACAGAATTCTTACCCAGGCATGCCCATCATCATCAGTTTCGCCACAAATTAATAAAAAGGTGGCCATATTCAAGAAAATTGACCGGCTGAGTTCAACTTGACACCACAACTACACATTGTCAGCTATCAAAGTAAAAAATCAGAATTTAAAGCGCCAAAACTTCAATTTTACTCCTATACATGCAAGTTAAGTCACCGTTGAGATTTCAGCATCTTTTCAAAATCTATTCTCATCCAGTTCTATCTCCGCCGCAAAAGAGGAGAGCTTATTTTAGGGGAAAACACCCAATAGGTGAGATAGTTCCAATGGCTGAGAAAGTATATGTGCATTTAAGGCCCAATATTTTTTAAGTTTAGTACCAGTATATGTGCATTTAAGGCCCAATATTTTTAAAGTCTGGTACTAGTAGTTGTGACTTTAAGGTTGTTAGTGTTACTATAAGTACTAATAATTGAATGAAATGTGCCCTTTAAATTTAAAAAGCAACCAATCATGTGATGCCACATCAGCCCACCAACAAAACATGACTTAGTGCACACCTATTGGTCCACCCTTGTTTTGGGGGAACTATTTGACACCTCAACAAACAGCATGCTGATGTGGCATGTAATGTTCCGTTTTCTAGCTTGATCTTTTACAGTTGACCGTTGGCCTATTCCGGAGACCCGTAGGCTACTCGGGGGTTGAAATTGGGGTTTCACGTTTTGGTGGTTGCTTTTGTTCGTGGATTGTGGTTTGGTTGGCGGTTTCTTTCCGGGTTTGTTCTTCTTAGTCCCTGTTGGTTACGGCTATTTTTAATAAGTTCAGGATTGGCTCCAGAACAGGATTTTGAGAGTGGGGTTGGATTCGTTTTGTCAAGACCTTTCCAACGAGCTATAGATCATTGAATTCTGACATCATCTTGGTCTCCGTTTTAAAGTCCGTAAATTAAACATTATTATTTAATATTAATGTTGTTTTAAAAGAGGGGACTTTAAGGGTGAGATTGAAAAAGAATTGAAGAGGATTATATTATTTTCCCTCTCATGTTTTATCCCATATGCAAGAGGATTTTAGAGACTCCCAGTTGGAAAATTATAAAAGGAGGAAGAGTGCTCTCATTTGGGGATCCGAAAACTTGATAATGTTATGCTGCCGGATTGGCCTTGGGATTGCTTCGAGGAATGTAAGCCTCCTAGCTAGGCATTGCTTCTCGCTTGAAAGACAGCGACTAGTAGTAAATTAGTTTAGTTTTGTGAGTTGCATTGGGGATTTGAGAATTGTATTCAGCTTGTGCCTTGTTAGTTCAGTTTTGCATATTAGAGGTTTTCCAGAAATTGCATTTTAGCTACAGCAGATTGTTGTTTTTATTCGTAAATCAAAAAATACAAAAATATTGCTTCTGGGTATTGTTTCATTCTTTCTGTCTGTAAGGGGCGACCCTATTCCCAAAGTTATAGATTTTATTTTGAAGGCTGTGATTTTTAAAAGGAAATCGCCCCTCTTGCTGGGCCGTACCATTTGCCTTTCTTGGGAATGGTGCCATTAATTTATATCAGCTTTTTGAGTCAGTTTCTTGTGCCAATCTTGGGCGCCATCATCTTAGAGTCATATTGCATTCTGTTTCGTGAGATTTGAGTGACTCTGGAGGTAGTTGTGAATGGATTTGTGAGTTACAGGGCTGCTGTTCGTGCACAGGAAAACAGGACTGTCATAAATCAGATTTTGAGGTTGGTCTGTTTAGTGCAATTTCAAATCTAAGCTTTATTACTCAATAAAGGAAACTCATTTATATTGTTGCAGCTCTATTTATATGTTGATTCACTTTGATAGCAAGACATTATCTTTCATATTGTAAGCTGGCAGTAGTACTGACAGTAGTGATTATTCTTGCTTATCATAATTTGTAATGCTCAGCTTTCCATTCAGTAATTGCAACTGTATTTCCTTTATCTCCGCTCTATGGTAGCTCCTTTCCCATCCTGGGTTAGAAAGCACATTCTGGGTGTCGAGTACTTTCAACATTTTAGCTTACTTCTCTTTCCAGCATTGTAATTTCAGTTATCTCCGCCATATGGTCGCCTCATTTCCGTATCGGATTGAGCAGCACATACTTGGTGTTGAGTGTGCTTTCAGTATATTAGATTGTAGGGATCCTCTGACCACATGCTCGTCGTTCGCCGGCGCATCTTGGTTAGAGTTCTTGCATAAGCATTTTGATTAAGATCCTCTAACCAATGCTCACACCTTGCCCACATTGAAATCCTGGTGTACATTCTGGTTAGAGTTGCTTCAGCATCGTTTTGGTTTAGCTGCTAACCTTAACGGGTGCATTGGTTTGTAAACTGTTATTGAAAATTCAAAAAAAAATTTGGCTCGGAATATTTCATGGCACCATATTTGATGATGTGGCCCTGAAACCTTAGTTATAAGCAGGGGCGTTGCCAAGTAAGCTACTGTAAAAATTTTGGAGTGATTTGAAATTGCCACGTATGATTTTGAGAGGCGTGAAGTTAGGGTGCACCACTACTGGGTCCTCTCCCCTAGTTGATTAGATTAGATTTGCTCTAAAGTTTCTTTCTTTCTTGTTTTGTTTTGAAGTGTTTTGTTTTAAAACTCACTTTTTAGAATAAAATAAGATTATTTTAAAGCCCCAATGATTGAGCATTTGTAACCTATAATAAGTGTTTTAAGTACATACACTCTAAAGGATGGTTGAAGCTACGCTTATACTGGAGAAGCTGTTGTTCAAGTTTATTAACTATGTTTATAATTTCATGGATTCGACTAGATATGAATAATAGATATCAAGCTTTGTATTGATATTATTTTGTTCATCTAGGTTGTAACTTTGCATACAAACTAGCTATTTAGTCTTTGGAATCGTATGTTGTTATTTAAAGTCCCAAAAATTGAGCATTTGTAACCTATAATAAGTGTTTTAGGTACATAAACTCTAAAGGATGGTTGAAGCTACACTTATATTGGAGAAATTGTTGTTCAAGTTGATTAACTATGTTTGTAATTTCATGGACTTGACTAGATATGAAGAATAAATGTCAAGCTTTGTATTAATATTATTGTATGCATCTAGGTTGTAACTTTGCATAACTAGCTATTTAGTCTTTGGAATTGTATGTTGTTATTTGTGTTCATTTTTATCTCTCAAAATACAGTTTGCATCAAACTGCTAGTCTTTGTTTTTGCCAGCAAGAAAGGGTTCTTTGTTAACTCTGAAAATCTCGATTATGAGGCATGGCTATTAATGATCGGGTGCTTGTATCCGAGGCAAAAACATAGGCAGGTAATCATTTCCTTTATGCAAACCCCCTCAGTGAATCTTGTATAGTGTGAATATATAGTGCATATAGTTTGGTGTCTAGTGTCAGTTTAGCTTAGGTTATTCGCATTTTAGCATGCAAACATTGAAAATACATACTGCTATATACACATGTTACAGTCACCAATAATATTCATTAACAAGTAAATTTATTATTTTGTATCTCTTGATAGTATACTACCACATGTCCGCGTACATAAATATGCATAATGATCAATATAATGTGCAGACTAAAACAATTCAAATTTGAAACAGGCCACAACTTTCAGGATGTGATTAAAAAGGAACCAATGTTATCAGCACTGACTGTCTCGTAATCAAGTCCTGCATTTTCCTCTGGAGAATACCCATCTGAGCTTATGTCCACGAATTTGATTGTCCCATAAAGCTTGTTCCTTTCTTGAAGCATGTTAACCTACAATATCAAACTTTAAAATCATTAACAAAAGTAGCCAATAAATTCTTTCCTAGGATCCCATCAACTGAATACTAGATCTACATCGCTCAATCAATATCTAATGTACTAGTTTTCCTGATTCCATTTTCTCAATATGACAAAACCAATGACAATGATCAGATCAACAGGGAATTCAAACTATAAAATCAAGAATCACAAACCCAAAATCTCAATGAGTATGTTGTTGTAGACTGAGAAAAATCTCAATTTTTGCCTTTGATCGTACGGCATAGGAGACCCCATCCTTATTGTTTTTCCTGTGATTAAATTTCTGCTCATTTTTCCTCTATGACAAACCTATACCATACGGTTGTAGGAGAAATCTGATGCAAATTAGTTTTTTAGTTTTGCTGCCCTCTCTTGGGGACGTTGTACGGCTGCCGTACAGCCCTCTCCTTGCATTCTTTTGGATGAAATTTGTTGTTCTTAATTCCATTGTAAGTCTGCAATTTCTGTGAAACATTGGCCTCCACCTTGTTTTCTCTGGATCTTATTTTGTGGCTGAAATTTATTTAATGAAAATCATATGATTGAAATCTTGAAATTTACTTCAATTTGAGCTCATAAAAATAAAGTTAATTGTTGTGATTGTTCTTAAATAGAAGGCTTGGAGGAGATATTGCTTGTAGGGAAACTTCTAAATTTTGAGTATAGTTTGGATTTATTAAGTCAATAATAAGGAGAAGATGATATTAGAAAGTTCATTTGTTAGTAATTTATAATTTTAGAATTAAATTTATTTAATTAATGTTGTTCTTTTGGTTTATGCAAGAAGTTTAATAAATTAGTTGTGCTCATTTTATTAAATATAACTTTGTTATTGATATTCTCTAATTTGGTTATTTAGAAAATTGTAATTTTAGAATATATATAATGGAAAGAAGTCTTTTTTTTAGAAATAGATATCATGGTAGTTGTTTTTATTAGAAATCTTAAGCGGTAAAATAATAGATGGTAATCCATGATCATAGGAAAATACATAAGTTTGATTTGATATTATAAGTGGTTAATTGTTAGGAAATCTTATAGGTTATAGGAGTTGTTTGAAATTGTAGATGCTTATTAATAATTTATGCTTATAGTTATTGTTTTAGAAATTAGAAACTATTGGAAAATTGGAATAGGAAAAATGTATTTATGCATAGTTAAAACAATATTTAAAAAAAAAAAAATTATTCCTTGTATTCAAGTGATTGTTAGGTTCTTGAAATATATTGTTCTTGGGTTATAACATAATGGTGTGTAATGTTAGATATTGTTTTAAATTAGTTGTAAATCAAATTAAATTAGTTTTGAATGGATTAAGGAACTTGCTAAGGGTTTCTAGGCGCCAATTGATGTCTCCGGATCTAGAAAGTGCGCCCAAGGAAGACTTGTTAAGTATAAAGGCGCCATTATGATGCTACAAGGCAAGGCGTCAATCCTTGTCTTGTCAAACTACAAAGTGCGCCTAGAAGGAGTTAGGCACCAATCTCATTCAAACTCAACCTTGAAGTGCGCCTTGACAAGGAGGTGACGTTGGAAAATAGATTTGATGAAGGATTGATTCAAGGCGCCCATCATGAAGCAATTGATCTAGGTTGAGCGCCTTCTCTACTTAAGGCGCTAGTTTATGTTGCCAAGATACTTGATGTGCGCCTAAGGAGTTGGGCGCTAGATGAAGCATAAACCTCTTGAAAATGCGCCTTGTTGAGAAAGGCTAGTTGAAGACCTCAATGCATCTTTGGAGGGTAGAATGAGTCAAGTAGACATCCAATTCCCTGAGGGATCACCAAAGAAGACAATATATGCATGATGTTAGCAAGGCACTAGATCTTGCCTATCCAACCTTGCAAATGCGCCTAAGATGATTTATGCTTCAAAGACAGCAAATGAGCACTCAAAATGTGAGGCGCTAATCTTGCTTATTCTCTCTTGGATGAGCACCTTGGTAATAAATGACATTTGAGGGCAAAAAGGTTCCATCTAAGTGTTAGGCGCACTTCTCACCTTGAACAACCTCCAATGTGTGCCTAGGTCTAAAACATGTTGTTCTAAGTTGAAATGACCTTCTAAGGATTAAACATGTTCAAACAATCATCTTTGGTTTGATGTTAGTCAAAGGAAGCATTGCTAGAGTAAGGCGCATTTTCCTTCTCCTCCAACCTCAAACATGCGCCTTCTCCAAGAAGCCAAATGTGCGCCTTAGAATGGAATGTGGAGTATCTATCATGGTAATGATGAATATTTGTTTCAAGAGAAGATTTAGAAGTATTTTGAAGACTTGAATAACACTTCAAGGAGGTTAGGTGCCATCTCGTCTCCAGAGCACTAAACATGCGCCTAACATGGAAGTAGCGCCAATTGTGATTAATGCATTCTCCTAAGTGCGCTCTATCTTCATTGAGCACCGTGCAAGTACTTGATCTTCCATTGGCTCAAATTATGGCATTGGGATCCGTTCCGGCTCATTTAACAAGGGCACCAACTCAGAGTGAGTCATCAAATGGCATATTCCTGTAGAATATGCTCTTGGAAAACGTGCCTTGGTTCTCTCTTTGCATTGGAAAACGTGCCTTCATTGCTTCTTACCTCTTAAAGGGCACTATAAAAGGAGGAGAGCGACCTCATTTGCACATCTTTTTGGCTATTGTGATTTCTCTCTGGTAAGCTTAATGCTCTTTCATGGAATCTGTGTATTCCATGCTTGTTGGGGTGATGTTCCCTCAACTTTGATAAGGTGATGCTCCCTTATCCATCGAGAGGTGTTAACATTCAGTTATCATCATTGTGCACGATTGAAGACGTTCTACAACACAAGGCTACTTGCATTGCAGATTTTGAGGATACAAGTGTTCCTTGAAGACATTTGAGAATTGGAGATATAAGTAGTTGAATAGGCTTATTTTCAATCTAGGCGCCCAGGCCTATTTGATATATTCATTGTAATAAATTGAACTTGATGATGCTATTAAGCATCCATTCGATGTAATAAGACATTTAAGTTGACAATTGAAATAAGATATCTCAGCTTCCTTGATTGATAGTTCATATTGTATGTTGATGTTTGATTGAAGTTGCAAGTTTGAATAAGCAAAAATTTTGGTTAAGTATAGTGGGGTATCTTACAGTGGTACCAAAGCCTAGATTCTTCCAGCCTTTGGGTTATGTTGCCGCGTGAAGTTGGTCCACACAAATATTATAGGAGGGCTAGGCAACAAGAACAACCGCATCAACAACCTCCTGTTGTTATACAACCACAGATGGGTTCAGAAGGAGGTAATGGTAGTCCTAGAAGGTAAAGTGGTAATGATGCCTTTAACTTAGACGAATTCATGCAGGCCTTTGGACAACAGATACGGGATTGGTCAAATCAGTTCATAGGAGAGATTCGAGACTTGAAAAATGAACGAGCTTCTAGGAGTGTAAGTAGTGGAAGAACAAGCATTGTAGGAGAAACTAGAGAAGTAAGCAGGCATTCACATAGAGTACATACTCCTACTCTTACTGGTAGAGCAACCACCACAGTTGATGATAGACCATTTCGTCCAAAATTTGAGCCAATGATTGAGGAAACATCTTCAGAAGAAGAGGAAGCCAATGTTAATCTTGCGGATGACATTATGGTTGCACATGATGAATATCGTCTACTTCCACCTGATGTGAGAAGAGATCTCAATTTCAATCAGTTTATATCTCAAAGGAATGAAAAGAATAGAAAGAAAAAGGAGAAAAGGCCAACACATAAGGACAAGGATCATAAGGAGTACAAAGAAGTGTTGAATAAAGTTCCTTTGCCCAACTTTGATGGCAGTGGTAAACTAAGTGCTAGAGCATGGATTCACAAGCTTGATACTTTTCTCACGCTCAAACCTTTGAGTGAAGAAAAGGCTATTCAGTTTGCTACTATGCATTTGGAAGGTTTGGCTTATGAAATGTGGCACCATGGACTTGTGTCACAACGCCATGATATGATCACTTCCTATGATGAGTTTACTCGCAAGTTGATTAACAGGTTTGATAGGAAGGATATTGAAGTCTATTACAGAGAATTGGCATAGATGAAACAGGTTGGCAAAGTAGACTCCTACATCAATGAGTTTCAAAAGATAGCAGTTATGGTTCCTGAAATGCCGGAAAGAAGAGTCATGTTATTTATTGAAGGTTTGAATGATAGAATGAGAGGATTGGTGAAGGTACATAAACCCCAAACATTGGATGAGCTATAGAGCTAGCATTAGATCTTGATACTTATCCTACTACATTTCAAAAGAAGAACTATGGAAAAGGTTCAAGTTCTAATCAAAAGAAGACTTTCCAGTCATTCAAATCTAATATTACTTCAACAAAGCGTGATGAATTGAGGAGAAAGAAGTTGTGTTTTGATTGCAAACAACCATGGGAACCAGGACACAGATGTAAAGGCAAAGGCAAAGTACATCTTATTGAAGTAGTGTCTGATGAGGATGATGATTCACAAGATGATACAAGTTCATGTCATGAGGATGATCAACAGCCTACTCTTGAGCTGGAACCTGATAATACTGCCAATATCAATGCAGTAACTATTGCTACTTTATCTGGAGTTATGAGATATCATGCATTCAGGTTAAAGGGAATCATCAATGGGTAGAGAGTTACTTGTCTGGTAGATAGTGGAGCTACTCACAATTTCATTGATGAAGGATTTGTCGTGAAACGTGGGTTGAAAGCTGAAGATTTTGAGGGCTTTACAGTAGTAGTTGCTGATGGATTCACCATGAGCTGTCAGAAGAAAGTACCTCAGCTTCATATCCAGATGGGTGATTATACATTGATAGATGACTTCTATGTGGTTGGACTGTCAGGGATTGATGCGGTGTTAGTAATGCAGTGGTTGCACTCAATTGGCAGGTATATACACGATGTGAAGATGGAGATTGAATTTATTCACAATGGGAAGAAAGTAATATTGAGAGCCATTTCAGATGGGTCACCTAGAGTTGTTACAGCTAGGCGAATAGAAGCTTTGTTTCGGCATGATGATATTGCATGGGCAGCTCAAGTGACAGTATCTTCTAATCCTCCTTCTAAAAGAGAGTACAATGTGGATATACAATCTCTATTGGACAAGCATAGTAAAGTGTTTGGAGACATTCCTCCAGGTAGACCACCTGATAGAGGATTTGAACATGTAATTGAATTGGAGGATGGGACAAAGCCCATTAACATTGCACCATATCGACACCCTCGACATTTCAAAGGTGGAAATAGAGAAAACCATAAAGGAGTTGATTGATGTGGGACACATTTGACCGTCATCCAATCCATTAGTAAGACCAAAGGGCATTGAATAAGAAGACAATCAAGAACCGGTACCCGATACCCAGGATCGATGAGCTGTTAGATGAACTACACGGGGCCGTGTACTTCTCAAAGATTGATCTTCGTCCAGGTTATCATTAGATTCGTGTTCGTGAAAAGGATATTCCAAAGACTGCATTCAGATGTCATTACGGACACTATGAGTTTCTTGTGATGCCCTTTGGTCTTACTAATGCACCTGCTACATTTCTTTCATATCCCTTAATTCCAGACCATAACCATTCGCAGTTTTCCAATTAAAGATTGAAAGAAGATTAGTTCATCTTGAAGGTTACATATGTTCTTTTCATACTTAACCAAATTTCATAGCAAGGAGAAATGACAAAATAAGAATAAGACAAAAGCAGACTTGGCACTACAAGACAAATCATATTTGTTTTCATAAAATAAAGGCAATTATAAAAAGATCGAATAAGTCACTCAGGACCGATCATCATTAAGGATATAAACATAATTAAATGAATGTAATGAAGAGGCACGAAGGCCTAGGGGTCTCCACCGATGGCTCCTCCACACCATAAAAGGAAGGTTCATCATTCATCATTGGGCATTCAGCATTTTGATCATTGATAATTCATAATACACTCAAAGGCAAAGAAACATACCTACTTAGTGGCGCGATAGAACAGCAATAAGGAATTCGGAGTTCTTGAAGACATCCATTCCAATAAGTAGAAACTCTTATTAATTCATTTAAGAGCATCATTTCAAGACTGCCATACATCTCCTATTACAGGTAAGCACTTCATGTTATTTAATGCTGACCAACACAGGTATACAGAATTCATATTCTTGTTTCACATTGATAGTAAATAGTATGCTGGTAGTCATATGCAGTTATTCCTGTTAATGTATTTATATTGATTATAACAGTTCTTGATAATCATATGGTAACTCTCATAGATGTATCGATTCTGATTTATGACAGTCATCATATGCTTATACTCAAAATGCCTCTATCATGATACTATTGATTTATGCACAGCCATGCTTAGTAAGGCAGTGTTTACATCCCATTATCCATGATGATATAATCATCATAAATAATGACATGTAAACAATTATATAGAGGAATCATTTGTAATGTATTTATTATGCAATATTTCAAGTGAATTATCTTGTAACAATCATATACCATGATATGTGATTTGCTAACCTCCTATGAGAGATGGAAGGAAATTACCAAGAGGCCACATGGGTAGTATTGAAGCCTTTGTCACATGAGGTATAAGGTACCCATGATGCAAAGGATGATCATCACATAGAGGCCTTGTCACATGAGGTATAAGGTACCCATAGTGCAAGGATAGTGATATATAGGCATTGGTTACTTAATGTAAGGCATCATAAGAGTACCAAGGAGTCTCATAAAGGCCTTGACTCTAAGGTATTAAAGATACCCTATTGAGTCTAAGGATAGAGACCATAGAGCCCCATAGTGGATAACGGTAACTATCCTCCAATCTCCCATAAGCTGTTAGTAAATGACATATAGACCAATAGATTATAACTTGTATTGATGAATATCCTAGATCATGAGAAATAACATGAAAGAATATGCAAGGCATATTAGTGTTGATCATGAAAGTAACATATGAAATGTTAATGATATGCAAGGTATATGCATGATGATCATAAGACTAACTTGTGAAATACAAAGAGCATTGAAAGTAATAATGAGACTAGCAATAATGATATGCATTGAAAATAACTATGAATTCATAATAGTGATATGCATAGAAAATGATCATAGATGAATAATAGTAACTTGCATAGTAAGGTATATTGATGAAAATCAGTTTTGAACTAAATGATAAAGCAATGTTCTATGTGTGAATTTTATATATTGGCTTTAAATGAAAATGTACTAATGTTCCTTTGTTGCAAGTTGAAATTTTTGGACCAAGGACAATAGGAATTCTGATTTGTGACAAGGGGGCATTACAATTTCAATCGTGTATGAATCATGTATTCAATAAGCAGTTGCATAAATTTCTGTTGGTTTTCTTTGATGATATGTTGATTTATAGTAAGACTTGGGAAGAACATCTTCAACATCTGGATGAGATACTAGAAGTTATGAAAGCACAGTCATTATATGCTAAGATGTCCAAGTGTGATTTCGAAATGAAGGAGATTCTATATTTGGGACATATGATTAGTGCTGAAGGAGTCAGGGTACAAGAGGAGAAAATCAAAGCTATACAAGAATGGCCTAGACCAAGGGATCTTACTAAACTAACAGGGTTCTTAGGGCTTTGCAGCTATTATAGGAGATTTGTTCGGGGTTTTTCACAGTTGGCAATACCATTGACAAATCTCACTAAGAAAGGAGCGTTCTCTTGGTCAGAAGCAGCGCAAGTAGCATTTGATCGTCTCAAGGAAGCAATGAGTACTACTCCTATGTTGGCACTACCTGATTTTACACAATCTTTTGTACTTGAATGTGATGCATCAGGCGTGGGTATTGGGGCTGTGCTAATGCAAAATAGGCATCCTATTGCTTTTGAAAGCAGAAAGTTGAAAGATACGGAACGCCTATATTCCACCTACAACAAGGAGATGCTAGCCATTATGCATGCTTTAGCTAAGTTTCATCAGTACTTGGTAGGTGAAGAGTTTGTGGTTAGGACTGACCACAATAGTCTGAAATACTTTCTGGAACAAAAGGATCTGAATAAAAGACAACACAAATGGGTCTCGAAGATTCAAGCATATGATTTTGACATTGAATTTGTTAAGGGCAAGAAAAATATTGTTGTTGATGCTCTTTCAAGGAGGCCTACTATTTGTTCCTTAAGTGAGATTTCAGCTGATTGGAAATCTCAGCTTTTAGTTGAGTATTCCAAATCAACTTTTGCATGCAAAATCATGGATGGAATTATACAGGATGACAAGTACAAAGTGGTTGATGACGTGATATATTACAAGGACAGGATTTTCCTAGTACCTAAATCTAAGCTCAAGCAGCAAATTCTGAAAGCCATTCATAATACACCTCTAGCAGGACATCCAAGATTTTTCAAAACCTATAGATAGATTCGTGAAAGATTTTCTTGGAAAGGTCTCAAAGATGATGTCTTACAATATGTTAGGCAGTGTCTAACTTGTCAGCAGAACAAGTCTGAACATACTTTTCCTGCAGGTTTACTTCAGCCTTTGCCAATTCCTGAGCAGAAGTGGGAAAGTATTTCAATGGATTTTATAACAGGTCTGCCAAAAGTCCAAGGTAAAGATTGTATCTATGTAGTTGTGGACAGATTAACTAGGTACGCTCACTTCTTTGCAATTTCAGTGGAGTATTCTGCTTTACAAGTTGCTGAGCTATTCTTTCGAGAAGTGTTCCGACTACACGGCCTTCCAAAGACCATAGTCAGTGATCGAAATAGGAGGTTCATCAGTGTATTCTAGAGAGAGCTATTTCGATTAGCAGGAACTGACCTGACACCAAGCACAAGCTTTCACCCTCAAACAGATGGGCAAACAGAGATAGTCAATAAGTGGCTTGAGGGATATTTGCGTAACTGTGTATCTAATCATCAGCATGCTTGGATAAAGTGGTTACACTTAGGGGAGTATTGCTATAACACCACTTTTCATATGTCAATTGGCATGTCACCTTTTCATGCATTATATGGATATGATGCAGTTTCTTTTGTCGATCTGGCTTTGGAAGATAGTCGAGCTCCTAGAGCAAAAGAATTGATGGACACGCAAGATATTTTGTGAGTACTTAAAGAAAATTTGCAGAGAGCTCAAAACCAACAAAAGATGTATGCTAACAGACACTGGATCGAGAGAAGTTTTGAGGTAGGTGATATGGTGTTTATACGCCTTCAACCATATAGGTAGAGTTCTCTGAAGAAATCAGGTGTAGAGAAATTGAAGCACGGGTTCTATGGCCCGTACAAAGTGATAAGAAGGGTAGGAGAAGTGGCTTATGAACTTGAATTACCAGTCGAAAGCCGCATACATAATGTATTTCATGTATCATGTCTCAAAAAGGCATTGGGTTAGAATGTAGTTGCCTCTCAAGATCTTCCACCACTTGATGAAGAAGGGTTGTTGATTCTAGAACCTGAGGGCATCATTGATATAAGGGAATGCAAACTAAGAAGCAGAGTCATCAAAGAATATCTAGTGCGATGGAAAGGCTTGCCAGTTGAGGATGCTACTTGGGAAGGAGAGAAAATTTTGGAGCATCCTAACCTTCGATTGCTTGAGGACAAGCAATCCCGAGAAGGGGAGACTGTCATGTCCCCGTTTCCGGCATGAGTCAATCATGAACCCGGATTAGCCTATTCATCATTCCCGGTGGGCTAATACATAAAATAAGGGAATGAAATTGGTTTTGGCTAACTATTGTTTTGTTTTGTAGGTCAAAACCTTCATGTAATGATACATTGGTTCTTTGATGTTCAATCTAGCATTGGAGAACTTCAAATACAAGTTAATTGAGCACCTAAGTGTTGAATGGATTAAGGAACTTGCTAAGGGTTTCTAGGCGCCAATTGATGTCTCCGGATCTAGAAAGTGCACCCAAGGAAGACTTGTTAAGTATAAAGGAGCCATTATGATGCTACAAGGCAAGGCGTCAATCCTTGTCTTGTCAAACTACAAAGTATGCCTAGAAGGAGTTTGGCGCCAATCTCATTCAAACTCAACCTTGAAGTGTACCTTGACAAGGAGGTGACGTTGGAAGATAGATTTGATGAAGGATTGATTCAAGGCGCCCATCATGAAGCAATTGATCTAGGTTGAGCGCCTTCTCTACTTAAGGCGCTAGTTTATGTTGCCAAGATACTTGATGTGCGCCTAAGGAGTTGGGCGCTAGATGAAGCATAAACCTCTTGAAAATGCACCTTGTTGAGAAAGGCTAGTTGAAGATCTCAATGCATCTTTGGAGGGTAGAATGAGTCAAGTAGACATCCAATTCCCTGAGGGATCACCAAAGAAGACAATTTATGCATGATGTTAGCAAGGCGCTAGATCTTGCCTATCCAACCTTGCAAATACGCCTAAGATGATTTATGCTTTAAAGACAGCAAATGAGCACTCAAAATGTGAGGCGCTAATCTTACTTATTCTCTCTTGGATGAGCGCCTTGGTAAGAAATGACATTTGAGGGAAAAAACGGTTCCATACTTATTCTCTCTTGGATGAGCGCCTTGGTAAGAAATGACATTTGAGGGAAAAAACGGTTCCATCTAAGTGTTAGGCGCACTTCTCACCTTGAACAACCTCCAATGTGCGCCTAGGTCTAAAACATGTTGTTCTAAGTTGAAATGACCTTCTAAGGATTAAACATGTTCAAACAATCATCTTTGGTTTGATGTTAGACAAGGGAACATTGCTAGAGTAAGGCGCATTTTCCTTCTCCAACCTCAAACATGCGCCTTCTCCAAGAAGCCAAATGTGTGCCTTAGAATGGAATGTGGAGTATCTATCATGGTAATGATGAATATTTGTTTCAAGAGAAGATTTAGAAGTATTTTGAAGACTTGAATAACACTTCAAGGAGGTTAGGCGCCATCTCTTGTCTCCAGAGCACTAAACATGCGCCTAACATGGAAGTAGCGCCAATTGTGATTAATGCATTCTCCTAAGTGTGCTCTATCTTCATTGAGCACCATGCAAATACTTGATCTTCCATTGGCTCAAATTATGGCATTGGGATCCGTTTCGGCTCATTTAACAAGGGCACCAACTCAGAGTGAGTCATCAAATGGCATATTCCTGTAGAATATGCTCTTGGAAAATGTGCCTTGGTTCTCTCTTTGCATTGGAAAACGTGCCTTCATTGCTTCTTACCTCTTAAAGGCCTTCATTGCTTCTTACCTCTTAAAGGGCACTATAAAAGGAGGAGAGTGACCTCATTTACACATCTTTTTGGCTATTGTGATTTCTCTTTGGTAAGCTTAATGCTCTTTCATGGAATCTGTGTATTTCATGCTTGTTGGGGTGATGTTCCCTCAACTTTGATAAGGTGATGCTCCCTTATCCATCGAGAGGTGTTAACATACAGTTATCATCATTGTGCAGGATTGAAGACGTTCTACAACACAAGGCTACTTGCATTGCAGATTTTGAGGATACAAGTGTTCCTTGAAGACATTTGAGAATTGGAGATATAAGTAGTTGAATAGGCTTATTGTTCAATTTAGGCGCCCAAGCCTATTTGATGTATTCATTGTAATAAATTGAACTTGATGATGCTATTAAGCATCCATTCTATGTAATAAGACATTTAAGTTGACAATTGAAATAAGATATCTCAGTTTCCTTGATTGATAGTTCATATTGTATGTTGATGTTCGATGTTGATGTTTGATTGAAGTTGCAAGTTTGAATAAGCAAAAATTTTGGTTTAGTATAGTGGGGTATCTTACAAATGCTAACCAAGTAGCAATGTGACCTCTGTAATGCTGATCGTTAACTTGATGGAAGGCAAATCGCCGTATTAATAATCAATGATATGACCAATGGTGTACGCTGCCCACAATTGTATCCGTTGACTCTCAATAATAGATAACTATATACAATGGATGATTCGTTGCTCTTGTAATATTTAGATTGACTAGATGATATTCCTTCGATGCTTTTCCTTGGATGATTGTTCGGTCAGTTTGTTCGGTGCCTTTTGAATGATAACCGGTTCCTATTTAAAGTGCTTGAAAGGCTGCATATACTTCAACGGTTATCAAAGATAGCAGTTGCCTTTTGAACATGCCCGCTGCTGTCCCTTTAATAATCTTCGATGGCTTAGTTTATCTTTATTTGTGGAGGGACTGGCATTAGTTTGACATTATTATATAAACAATGGGATCGGTGTTCTCCTTTATTGAGGCCCAATCCTTGTGTAAAGGATATGAAATATCTATTATGTATTTACTATTTAATATATATTTTAAATATTATTATATTGTTATTATATTCATAATATATATATGTATAAATAAATATATAAAATTACTTCTCTAATATCTTTGTGTATTATAATATATATATTATCACATATGTATATATTTATATATATAATATGGAATATATATATTATAATTAATAGTATTATTATATTATCATAATAATACTCAATTTGATAATACAATAAACATATTGTATTTTAATTACATATTAATAAAATATGTTTATTAAATATATTGTCATATACATGATTATCATTTGAATTGATGACGACAAACATCACATTAAATCTTAATTTAATCAATGCTTTAATATGGGACATGACATTATTGTTGGGTAAGTTGTCAGTAAAACTAACTATGACTTCTAAAAGGCTCCCAGTGTAAGAAAACTAAACCTCGCGCATACACAATGGGCACTCCCCATCATATAGCATTTTTATTTTCCATGTGTCTAAAGGCTTTTTGCTTCCTTCATTTGCTTGACTGTTTGTATCGCTCTTTTGTCCCAAAGTAGCTGCAGCACGAACTGTGTGTAAAGCACAAGAATAATATGCTGCAAAATGAAAACCATAAGCATATTTGTAAATGCTAATATATAATCTGTCTGGTCTTTAACATATATAAGTACCCTTCCCAAAGGAACAAACTTTAAGGAAATCTATATAAGGATTGTTCCTTGCCTCAATATACACCAACTTTAAGGAAATCTGAAACACATAAAAACCCAAGCAGTTTCAAAGAAATATTTCTGTCCAATGCTAAATAAGAATTACACTGATAAGGCAAGCAAAGGTATTTTTATGAACAGTAGGCTTAAATCATAGAACATTTTATTAACAAGGAAAACAAAAATTCTACTAAAACAAAAAGTCAAATATAGTGAAATCCAACAAAAGGCATTTGCATAGTAGCACAAACATATTAATTTGGCACACCTTGATTGTGTATTTTGAAATTATGTTCCTTCTTCCCTCTACTTCGCCCATCCTTTTTATGCCATGATTTTGAACATGAGGATTTCTGAGATTTTGGAGTGTGGGTAGATTCCAAGTGAGAAGATAGGGAAGCTTCAAGAGAGATTTCCATCCTATTGATCACAATTTAATCATTCCGCTATCCTTGAGGAGACTTGATAACGGTCTTTTGAAGCCTTATGTTGCTTTATAGATTTTTTAAAAAACCTCTGATTCCATATCTGGAGATTTGTTTTTCTAGAAATTGTTTACCACTATTATTCCTGAGCTTTTCTTACTACAGTCATAAATCTCTATGAGACAATTCTGGGTTAGCTTTGGACTACTAAGTCACACTCTAGCATATATTAAGTGTACTATTACAGTCTAACACGGGTGCCCTCTCTCACTGAATTGCTTTGGGATCTACATAGATAAGCTCAAGGACTTTATTAAATAGATCACTCTTGTTGATGATAATTGTAATTTACATCATCAATCAATTGTTGTATGGATTTTCACTGGTGATGTCCTCCTCAATCAAGCTCCCAAAGGTTTGCAAAGACGATTAGATACACTTGTTCATTTTTGTAAACCCCATAAACTGGTGACCTTATTGTTAGTAACAATAAGGTCATGATCTTTAGTATGGCCTAACGATGAAGAAATGTATTCTTCATAGATGATGCATAGGTTCAGATATTGGCAAGGGTAGGGTATATAAGCCCATACTAAAATATAGTAAGGAAGAAAAAAAAATCCCCTCACGGGTTCCAAAAGGATGGTCTCATACACTAAATTGATGTATTTCTTGGTAAAGACCTTAAACTACCTTCCTTTACCATTACGTATTTATAGGTTCTACTTTTCCTACAAAGGCAGGCCAATGGAAACCAAAATAACATATAGTTGGTTGTGTGTGATAGGTTTACAAGTCAATCTCTCAACCTAAAGTCTGGTTCTTAGTGACGATTGTTTAAAGTATATTGTTGATGTGTTTTTTATGCACATGCAAACTCAGAATAAAATACTAAGTATTCTATCCTCTCTTGAATAAAGTCTCTCGAATGCTAAACAATGTGATCAATCGAGACAACTCCAAGGCTCCTTAACGTCATTTCTTGACTCGCAAATTGGATAGACTCAGTAGTTGATGTGATCATGCTGGTAATCACAAAGGGACTTACGCTGAATATGCTCCTTACTCCACTCAAATGTGTTACTTCCTCCTTATGAAATGGAACTTCTTCTAACTGGCTACGAAAGAAAATGAAAAAAAGGCAAGGGTTAAGAGAAAGCTAATCTAAGGACAATGAAGTGATGGATGATGTTTCAATAGACAAACTCCTTGAACCAAGCCTCGCTTCGCCATGAGAGCAACAACTACACGAAGCTAGTGCAATCTTCAAAGGGAAATGAAGAATTTTCAAACTGCAAACATGCATCCAAATACCCACAGCTAGCACAACTTGAATGAACATTCACAATCGAATTAAAGCACATGAAGGTTCAAACTAACTTTGCATTGTGAATTGCAAGCTACAAATCACAAAAAGTATGAACATAAAGGAATTCATCAAATATCTCAACATAAATCCATTACATCAATGAACTTCTAATCTACTATCTAAGCTACTTGGAAACATTTCTCAATCATCTGCGAGAATTTGAAACCATGCCAACATCCCTATTTACTGCCTAAGTAGTCTAATAGTTTCCATACAGAGTAAACGAGAAAGATACTTGCACTACCACAGTGTACGGAAATGCATTACATTGTACGAGAATAACAAACAGAATTGGTACTCAGAATATCAACTGCATGTATTAACTTAAAATAGCAAGTACAATCATAATCCAAAAACTCCATGTCCATACAATGGCGTGACAAATACATATATAGTTTGTCCGACGGTTGCCAACCGTCGCCTACCAACGTACTGGTCGGGAGTAACTACTCACCGAAACTAACAAACATAAACATACTTCCCAAAACAACTAAACAAAACATATTTTATCAAAAGGTACTAAACTATGTAAAGTACGCCTAACATCATCCCCCCCACAAAACTTGTCGTCTTCCAGACGACTACAAACAAGATCCAAAAATAACTAGGAAGAACGAGGGTCGATGGACGTCCCTGGAAGTGTGGATGCCATCCGTGCTGAACCAGGAGTCTCCTACTGAACTAATCGCCGAAGCCTGTAAACCTCTTCAGTCCTTTGCTTCAGATGTGTCGTGGCAATGATATGCTTGTCTCTAATGAGACGTACCATCTAGACAGCCTCGACCAACTACTGTTTTGTTTTTTCCTGTGTTGCCTGAGATTCGGCCAACTCCTTCTTTGTGGTTTCTAGTTCTGCTCTTAGTGCCTCGGCCTTGTTCCGTTCTGTGTGAGCTCGGCTTCCTGTGCCAGCTGTCGTTGGAAGTGCACCTGTTGCTCATCAATTTTCTCCCTCAGCTGCTTACTCATAACTGCAGCCTCCTCCAGTTTTTGTTGCACTGTGCTGTCTTCTGAAAATCCTCCTGTCTAGCATAATATAATGCTCGGAACTGATCCTCAATGCTATGAAGGGCTGCCAGTATCTCGCTGTCGGCATCTCCAACTCCAAAGTCTAGTCTCTCTGGTTTCCATGCCCTCTGCATCTCCTCAGTAAGCACTTCCGGCCAACCCTTATTCCAAAATACTCTTACAAACTTTGTCTCAACATTCTTGGCGAAATATTCAATTCTTTGTACCTCTGCACGTACTACTGGCGAAGAGTATTGGGGATTGACCCTGGCAGCAATATCACACCCTCTGAAGAATGGCTCCCATAGACCCTAAGTCCTGTGCATACCTGAGAATGGTGCCCAATGGATCACTCTCATCTGGCTCCCCCATGTGTACTGTCAACCCAGCTGGCTCAGCTGAGCGAGACGTATCCTCTGTATCATCATCACTGCCTGTCATACTGGTATTGGTGCATTCCTCTTCTGAGCTATCTGTGGCTGTTCCTTCCTCCTTGGCTTCAGAGTCACTAATCATTATACCATCTTTTGGTACATCAAATGTTTTCTCCTCCTCTGGCTGTACCATCTCACCTTCAAGTGCAACTGGCGATAAGAGAGATCTAGTGGGGCTTAGTGGAGGAATGTCTGCCAACTCTGAAGGCATGCCCAGTAGCTAAAGTCAAGTGTCTACCTGTACTAAGTTGTCCATATGTGCCATGCTCTTTGGAGATCTAGTCTCAAACGGAGTAATTTGCCCTGATGGGAGAGGGGTTGGTACCGTGTCATCTCCCTTCATCCTCATGATCTGACCCCATGAAACGTGAGTGGAACTAGGCTGAACGGGAATCTCCGCCTGAGTGCGTGTGTCTTAAGTGCAAGTGTGCATGCTTCTTTCCTAGTACAGTATCCCACCTATTCTCTCCTATTGGTACTATAGGACTCGGGCTGGCGGGGTTGCCAGGAGTGGCTGAGGCTGACGAGGCCTCAATGCAGTCCTCCTCAGCACTGTGTGCACTATATGATGCTTCTGACGAAGACTCAGGTAACTCTTGTTGTTTTCTCTTTTTGCTACTCCTTGACTCATCTCCCTTCCCACCTTGAGCAGGGGCCTTCAGGTTTGTCCATCTGAAGACCGTTGGCCATGTGGGGTCATAATGCTCATCTGGTTGAAATGGAGCTCGTGCCAATGAGAGTAGTGAGTGCAGATGGCGTCCAGGAACAAGGCAATGGCCTGCTGAGTCATGTAGAATGACTTGTGAGTCATCTTCAGGAACTCGTGAATCCTGTCGAAGAGAACTGCTACCCAGTTATACATTGTACCCTGGCTAAGACCAATCATATAATCCGACATCCAAAATGGAATATCTGATGAGCGTTAGGCTCCCGTCAATCGTTCCCTGATGACATCCATTATGCACCGCCACTCTTCATTCGCCAAGTGATCTCGTCGAAGTCCTCTATTTCCTGCAGCCTTCAACTGGTTCTTTTCTTTCTCACTCAAATCTGGTCGACAAACTTTTGCCATTATGTTGTCCTTGTGCCTCGCAGTCATTTTCTGTTTGCCGACTGTAAATCCTTGGCGCGGTACACCCATCACTCTCTCAAAATCCTGTGGCGAGAATGTGATTTTGACCGATACATTCATGAATCTGATGATGGTATGTTTTCCTCGGTGGTTGTAATTCGCCACCATGCTTTTCAGAATTGCCTCAAACTCTCTGAAATTAAAGTAGGGCATTTGTATTACCTTATCCAATTGTGCCTTCTGTAATGCAATCTTGAGAGGATGGTCGTCAGCATGACTTCCACCACTGTTTACACTCGTTCGCCGTGAGGCTTTCCCACGGCAAGGAATCCACTGTGATTTTTTCCTTTTCTTTTCCTTTCCCTTTCGGTTGCTTCTTCTGTGTTGATGACTCCACGTCAACTTTTGGTGTCTGTGCTGGCTTCTCTTCAATAATTAATTTTGCTGCCATTTTGCTTTCTTCGGCCCGTCCTGATTTCTGAATTTGTTTTCCTCTGTCTTGAGCTCTGGTGACCCTGTTTGCTAGCGAAAACAACATTCTACCTATTTTATACTGCTCACTTGAATGCAGCTATGCCGGTTATGTTCTCTTTTCTGTTGATCTGACACCTGGATTGTACGGCCACAAGATTGTGCAGCAGAGATGATTTTGTACGGCCAACCGGGAGCAAGGAAATCCGTACAACAAAAGAGAACTTGTACCTGGGATTTCGTACGGCCAGCACTAAAAATCCGTATGGCAGGTCTGAAATTCGTACGGCCGATGGAGGAGGTACTCGTACGTTCCAAGTGCAGACTCGTACGGCCACTAAAGACTGGTACGGCAGAGATTCGTACGATAGGTTGTGACTCGTACGGCCGATACCTGTACGGCTGTGATTCGTACGGCAAGAAATAACTTTGCACACAAGGAATCCGTACAGTCAAACAGAGGTTTCATACTTGAGATCCGTACGACAGCAACAGATGAGGTACGGTGGGAAGTTTATTCACTTCGTACGGCCTTGGTTGAGTCATACTTCTGATTTCGTAAGGCCCTTTTTGCAGATTTCGTACGGCCTCTCCTTTTTATTTGTTCTTGGTACGGTATGGCAGTCCTTTTTTTTTTAATTCTGTTTTTCTTTTTCCCCTATCTGATCTGGGGGTTGCCAATTCTTCGATCTCCGCCAACCTCCATTCACTCTCCCAATTTTCTCTCTCCTTGCCTTTGTCGTTCTCCTCATTTTTGTCGAGGACCTTAATTTCCGTGAGCTGGCGGAAGATGCAATTTATATAACCCTTCTGTCTCAGGCAATCGTTGGAACAACATTTATCAATTTCTTCCAATTCCCATATCCGGTCGAATTTCACCGTTTGATCTCTCACCCATGTCAAGTTCCATCCCATTGGCTCCTGAACCCACTGAAATGTTTTCCTGTCGTCGTTCATCCTCACATTCCTGCATCTGTACTTTGTCTTCCAGATCCGACTCTTTGGAAGCTATATGTGAGATATTTCGACTGGCCAATTTTTCCTTAACTCCCAAACTTCGTCACAGTAGGGTAATCTTTCCACAATGAACATTGCTTCTGCCAAGTACTTCCTTTTTGGCGGGTCCCAGACTTCCTTTGGTAGTAGGAACTCAAATCTGTCCCGTACCTGGTTGCATTCTCTTATCCAGTTGTTCCAGTCTTCTTCCTCTTCTTCTGGGTGATTCTCATTAATCCATTTACCACCATAGTCTTCGTCGATTAGGCCTTCGCGGGCTTCCATCCGCACTGGCTTTGGTGCAAAGAACCCAGTTACTGGCTCAAACTGAGTACTTGCAAATACCATCCCGTCAACTTTGTTTTTTGCCTTCTCGTGTTGTTTGCCTCTTTCCTCCTTCACGCCCTGGTTTGTTATTACGAATCCGAGCATATTGATTTGTATTATTTCTCCTCTTCTCTCTTTATAACTTTTCAGTTTCGACCCGTTCACTGCTTCTTTGACTGGGATTCCATCCAGATTGTCTAATTTTATAGCCCCATTGTCCATCAATTCTCGTATTTTGAACGGTCCTAACCACCGAACTTTGAACTTCCCAGGTTTAATTTCGTTACGGCCGTTATATTTGACTAACTGCCCCGGCCGGAATTCCATTCTGCGTATGTGTTTATCGTGCTAGTACTTCCGGCGTTTCTGCATAATTTCTGTGGACCATTGAGCCAAAATTCTTTTCTCGTCCAACTTATTCAACTGGAAGTCTTTCTTCCAGACTCTCCGTATCTCCTAGTCTGTTCTCCACTGCAATTCTTAGACTTGGAACCAGGTATTCTGTCGGTACTACCGCTTCTTGCCCATACATCAGCTGGAAGGGAGTGTGTCCAGTTGTTACCTTATAAGTGGTTCGGTAAGCCCATAACACTGCCGGTAACCGCTCTTCCCAGTCGGATCCTTCGATACCGCACGACTTGTGGATTACCAAAATAAGCACCTTATTTGTTGATTCTGCCTGCCCATTCGCCCTTGGATAGTACGGACTCGACAGGGTATGAAAGATCTTGAACTCCGTTGTCATCAATCTGATTACGTGGTTGACGAAGTGTCCCCTGCAATCACTCGTCAATTGTATGGGTATGCCGTACCTTGTTACTATCTGTTCATAGATGAACCTCGCAGTGCTCAAGGCAGTATTGTCCTCCAGTGCTCTTGCCTCTGCCCATTTCGTCAAATACTCGGTGGCTATCACTATGTATCGACACCGATGCAGTTGGCTGACCTTCAATGGTCCCACAAAATCTAGTCCCCACCTCTCGAAAAGTTCTTGAGGCTGGGTTGGCCACAGGGGCATATAGTCCCTCCTCAGTGGTTTTCCTACTCTCTGGCATGTGTCGCACTCCAATACCCATTCTTTGGCATCTGCATACAGTGTCGGCCACCATAGTCCGGCTAGCAAAATTTTTCTAGCTGTGGCATCCGGACCCATGTGCCCGCCTGCAAGACCTTCATGTGCTTCTTCTAGTACACCCCTTACTTCTTCTTCCATGACACATCTCCTCAGGATATGGTCTGGTCCCATCTTATAGAGCAACCCATTAATAAGCTGAAATGTCTTGCTTTTCAGTGCAATCCTTCTCTCATTTGAAGAATTCCCTGAGGGAATGTAGATGTCGACAAGTATTCACCAATCTTCTCGTACCATGATGGCAGTGCTGCGATCTGGAAGAGATGAGCGTCGGGGAAGTCTTCATTTACCCCTTTGGCCGGTTCCCCTGACCTGATGCGTGACAGCTAACCCGCTATTACATGACTCTTCCCCGGTCGCACTATGATGGTGAAAGTGAATTCCTATAAGAGTAGCCATCGACTAATTCTGCCTTGGATGATCAGTTTATTCACCAAGTACATGAGTGCTTGATGGTCGACGTAGAATGTGAATGGTGTTGCCAGCAGGTAGTGTCGAAATTTTTGCACTGAGTACACCATTCCGAGAGCCTCCCTCTCGGTTGTGCTATAATTCTTTTCTGCCTTCGAAAGTAACCTACTGGCGAAATACACCGGGTGGTCCAGACCATGCGTTCCCACCTGTGCCAATGTGGCCCCGATTGCAAAATTTGAGGCATCGACGTGCACATGGAACTCTTTATCCCAGTTCGGGTATGCCAGTATCGGTGCACTGATCAACCTGTTCTTTAGTTCCTCAAATGCCTTCTGGTGTTCTTCAGACCATACAAATTGGACTCCCTTCCTTGTCAGCATGTCGAGTGGGCAAGAGATCTTGGCAAAATTCTTGATGAACCGTCTGTAATATCCGACGTGACCAAGGAATGATTTTACTCCTGTGATATCACTCGGAGCTTCCATCTCCACGATCACCCGTATCTTATCAGGGTCTGCTTTTAGTCCCGCTTTGCATACAATGTGACCCAATAACTTCCCTTGAGGCACCATGAATCGACACTTTTTCGGATTCAGTGCCAACTGTGCAGCTCTGCAACGCTCCATGCATTCAGCAAATGCCTTCAAATGTGTTTGTTGATCACTATAGATCGACCAATCATCCAAAAATGCCTTGAAATTCCCTACTGACATTTTGTCAAAAATGTGCAAGATAATCCTTTGAAAGGTTGCCGGTGCATTACAGAGACCAAACGACATCCGGTTGTATGCATAGACGCCGCCCTCGACCACAAATGTCGTCTTCAGTTTATCCTCTTCCGCAATACTAATTTGGTTGTACCCCGAGAATCCATCTATGAATGAATATATTTCATGGCCGGCTACTTCTTCCAAAATTGAGTCTGTAAACGGGATGGGAAATGGATCCTTGATAGTAACTGCATTCAGGCATCTGAAATCCACACATATTCTGATCTGCCCCCCCTCTTTTTTGAGTGATATGACGATGGGAGAGACCCATTCGCTCGTTTTTACTTTGAATATGATTCCAGCCTCCAACATCTTCTCTATCTCCTCCTCGACTTTGGCCGCATAATACTTATTCATTCTGTATGGTCGTTTCCTCACAGGACGTGCTCCAGGTACCAGGGGAATCCTATGAACACATAGTTCTAGAGGGATTCCTTTCAAGTCCTTGTATGTCCAAGCAAATACCTCCTTGTACTCCATAAAGATCCTGAATGCCACTGTTTTGAGGACAGGATTCCAATCATCCCCTGCCAATATTACTCGAGGGTTACTTTCTTCACCCAGGTTTAGCTTCTCCATGGATGGTTCCTCGTATTTGATCTTTCCCTCGGCTCCAAAGTCGTGGGCCGATGTACTGTTTATTTCGGCGATCCCTTCTATGTATTCCCCGAAAGCAGTTGGGAAAGTGTGTTGGTCGTCGTTTCCTTCCGATCTGTCTCCATTCCCTCGAGAGGTCTCGCCGATTTCCTTGATGGAGATCATGTTACATTCCGGCTTGAAGAACTCATAATCCTCCATCTGCCAATGGAAAAGCCCACTCATTGAATCAGTTTCATCCTCAAAACATTCTTGTAGTTTTCATATTCCCTCCTTGTCAAGTTCCATTGGCCCTCTGCCAACTGACTCCTCTCCGTCTGAGTCGGAATCTGATGCTAGTTCCTCACTCACAGCCTGTGTTCTCAGGTCTATGACAATCTTCTTGCCTTTATTCTCTATCGACAATGTGTTCTTTTTCCAGTTATGGTTGGCTTTGGCGGCTATTAGCCACCCTCGGCCAAGTAATGCATCGTACGACGCATTTTGTGTTGTTATGACTACAAAATTTAATCGAAAAAATTGGGTGCCAATCCTCACTTTCTGAGCCATTAGCACTCCCAATGCTTTAATTCCGTCCTGGTCTGCTCCCAATAACTGGAAATTTTGTGGCCATAGTGTAGGTTTCCCCAGGCACTTCCACGTATCTTCTGTCAGCACATTCACTCCCGATCCACCGTCGATTATTGTGTTCGTTAGGTGACATCCACCGATTTCCATGTGTACGACGGCTAGATTCTTGCCATTGTTAATGGCCTACAGTCTCGGATTGACGACTTGTTCTCCTTCCAACGGCGGCTCCACTATGATATCTTCATCTTTTATTTGCCCTTTGGAATTCCCTTCCATCGCTTTTGAGATCGCCACCCTCAGTTGCAGCATGCTCTGTAGAAGATCCGCCATCTTGACCGATATAGTGGTTTGCAGCACCTGATTCACGATACTTTTGTCCAACTCTAGTCGTACGGTAGTTGTTCTTGTGTTCTTTCCCTTCGTTTCCATTGCTATTTCTACTTCTTTCCTAGCCTCTTGAAGTCTCTCCTCGATTCAGGGATCTGGATACATCGTTTTTTTCCCTTGTGCTCGAGTAACCGCCAGGATCTCTTCATCATCCTCCTTGAAACTGATCATGTTCACTCCTTTTTGCTTCGGGCAATCCTTTTCTTCGTGATCTCCAAGCCCACACCACTTGCATAATGCATTTGTTGTATTCTGATTGTTGTTCGGGCATTCTCTTGCAAAGTGTCCCCACTTGTTGCACTGCCGGCACTATATCATAGGTCGCCCTTTGCTGTCGTACTGCAGTCTGTTTCTGGGGCTGTTATTATTAATTCTTCTGTTATTCCGGTATCCTCCAGGGGATGCATTTGGACTGTTCTGAGGCCTCGGGGGTGTCGTCGGCGGAGTTGATGATTCTCCTTGTGTGAACAACACTTGGGTACTTCTTGCTTTCAGGTTAAATGGGCATTCCTTGATCGAATGTCCCATTACCTGACAGATATCACAAAATAACTTTCTTGGGCAATTTGCTTTTACGTGACCTTCCCTGTTGCACTCGGTGCACCATAATTCCCGGCCTTCTTTAGTTGTCTCTTTATCAGTTTTCAGTTCTTTCATCATGCGGATCATGTCTCTTCTTAGTGCCTGAATGGTTTTTGACTCGCCTTCACTGCTGTCATCCCCCGTACTGTCATCGTCTTCGGTTCTTCTCTTACTTCGGGAGGATGTTTTGTTCTCACTTTCTATATCCATCGCCCAATTGTACACTTCAGCGTACGATGATGGGGGTACAACTTTCATCTTTTTCCTCAACGACGAGACTAACCCTTCAATGAACCATCTCTTTTTCAGTCCATCGGCTGGCTGAGTTTCCAGTTTCCCGAGTAATTCTTTGAGCCTTCTATTATATGCCCTTACATTTTCATTCTTTCCTTGTTTGGTATTGTAGATTTCCGCTACAATCTCACTGTCATCTCTTAGAAGTTTAAACTCATTTTCGAAGTCTTTTCTTAGGTCATCCCATGAGGGCTGCCCCTAGGTCTGTATACCAGTCAATGGCGATACCTCTTAGCATCGCTGGGAACGCTTTTACCCAGTAGTCTTTGTCTTCTTGTCCATTTGCAACCCATATGGTTTCACAAGTTTCGCAGTGCCGAATAGGATCCTCTCACCCATTCCCCATGAATTTCGGCAATTTTTACCTTTCACTCGCCGGTGGGGTCACCATCTTTTTCCCGGGTACCCTCTCTGTGTCTGTGACCCGATTGGACTGGTTCTACCGTGTCGTTCCGGTGTCTTCCTGACACTGCCGACCACGTACGATTCCTTCCCACTTCTGTTCTCGGCGTCCTCTACACTTCGAGTCACCTCTGGTTCTCCTTGGTTCTCCCTTTGCGCAGGGGTCTCGAGCTCAGGTCCTCTGTTCCTCGGCCTTTCGTCTAAAATGAACAATGCCACAATCCGACGTATACTGTCCTCTAGTTCTTCTGTTAGTTTCTTCTCATTTTCTTTTCCTCTATTTGTTATTGGTGTTCTAAAATTCTGTTCATCAACCCGTTGATCTACTTCTTCATGTCGTGCATTTTCTTTTTCAATAATCTGTTTTGATCTTTTTCTGCGTTCTTCTTGTTCTTTTAGTCTTAATGATCTTATTATTTCTTCTGGTGTTTCTTGCCCCACCGGTATTTTATTCTTGTCCTTATTAAGCTGTATGGGCATTAATTATGCTTACCCTTCTCAGTTGTACGACCTGCGACGGCGATCGGCGTCGCATTCCTCCTCTTGTTTCAGATGTTCTTCATACCTCCTGAGTATTTGTTGCTGTCGCAATTCCCTCTCTTCCTTCCCGAAGGTCTTGGAAGGTTATCAGGTTCCTTGCCAGAAGATGAGGAATGCGGTTCAAAAGGTTATCCACCTCGCTGTTGACACGCAAGTTTTCTGAAATAACCTCCTCTGGAACCTCTCTGCGGATAGATTCGTCTCGCACATATTGTCCAACTGATAATAGCCACAGTTTGACCAGTTCCTGAGTTACTTCATCTTCCCGGCTTCTTGGTTCATTTTCTTCTCTGTCGCTTCCCTCGCGTTCTTCTTGAATTTCTTGTACTATTTCCTCTACGTGTCTTCTATTTTGTGCTTCCTCGTCGGTGTCGACCGGTTGCCCCATTATGCTGCCATTCTCCCGTTTGGATGTTCACTCGATTCGCTTAGGCAACAGCGCCAAAATGTTTACTGCCTAAGTAGTCTAATAGTTTCCATACAGAGTAAACGAGAAAGATACTTGCACTACCACAGTGTACGGAAATGCATTACATTGTACGAGAATAACAAACAGAATTGGTACTCAGAATATCAATTGCATGTATTAACTTAAAACAGCAAGTACAATCATAATCCAAAAACTCCATGTCCATACAATGGCGTGACAAGTACATATATAGTTTGTCCGACGGTTGCCAACCGTCGCCAACCAACGTACTGATCGGGAGTAACTACTCACCGAAACTAACAAACATAAACATACTTCCCGAAACAACTAAACAAAACATATTTTATCAAAAGGTACTAAACTATGTAAAGTACGCCTAACAATCCCCACAATCACACAAATCACCATGCGAGGCAACAATGAGCTTGTATTGATTCAGGTAGTGTTTTTACAACAATTTCACAATATCTCTTCAATGACTTCGAAGAGTTTCCTCTACTCTACTTGCTATTCTACTCTCCTACAGCAACTCTACTCCTAATGTATCATGTCCCCTTTACAAATGAGAAGAATGAGCTTTATATAGAGCTCAAGAATTAAATGAACAGCCAGGATTGATTTGCAAATCAACGGCCAAGATTTAGACAACACAAGGTAGTTACAACAACATTTGCTTTCAACCAATGAGATATTTACAACATGATATTCTAGAAAGCTCCATCCTTATCATCTTGGATGCTCAAGTTCAATGTATCTAGACATGATGAGGTGGCGCGCTTGGATTGGATGATAATGACTTGATGCCAACTCAACATCTTGCAAACTGGTTTACCCTTTTTGTGTTCACATTGCTTGGAACAACTTCCCGAATTTCAGATTTTTCACTTGTGAAACTTGGCTTCTTGAACTTGAAACTTGTCAAATTTCCTGTTGTTGTCTTGATGTAATTCATGGATTTGCTTGATGTACATGCTCATTCTCTTTTTGTGACATTCTTGTTCTTGTGCAGGCTTCAACGCTAGACGATGTAAGTAGAAGATGTCTTTGTTCATGACTGCCAGGGCGAACTTGCGGATGATGGATGTTTTCTCCCTCTGCTTGACGCATGAAATAGACAACTCTGGATGATGACCCCTCTCATGATGATGGATTCTTGAACATGCAGGTAGAATGATCTTCTGGATGCTTGCAAAATGAATAATGAAGTTCTTTCACTCCAGCGATGAAGTTTTCCTCTTGAAGCAAGGTGGATGATGGTGAATTCAATGATGAAGTACAGTAGAACTTTCCTCGTTCCAGTGAAGGTGCCTTCTTTGGATGCAAGGTGAATGAGCTTGATAACACTTCGATCCTCTAGATGCTCCTTTGGATAGCTTGCCTCCACATACTTCCATCTTTCACTTGATCTCGCTCTCCTTCAACATTCACCGCTTACATTGTCAACCTACAAGCAAAATACCCCAAGTCAGTACATCAACATGATACATGATATAAAGGAAATTTAACAACTAAATTCACCCTCGTCATGAATGTGGGATAATCCTCCTCCTTGCATGGGCGCATATTGCAAGCTCTAGAACATTTTGCGCTCTTGCTCTTCATGAACAATTTGCATCTTTTACTTGGCATTTTTCTCTTTTAAAATCTTCTTCTTTGAACGAACATCTTCACTTATATCATCAATCATGCCTTTGATGTTTACTAGGAGTTACAAGACAAGGTCGGATTTTCAAGATGCTCCTTAACAAATTTCCTCATAATGCTCTGGGATGCAAATTGCAAGCTCCAGAACATTTTGCGACTTGGGAGACTTCATTTAAACTTAAACATTTTTCTCTTGAAATTTCAAACTTCATCATTTTGGATCTCTTAACTTCTACTTCTTCCTTGTTTCTTGGCATTGCACTAAAATCAAGGGCGCATTTTGTTTGCTTAAGAACATTTGGCATCTTGGGAGGGCAGATTCTAATCAAATGCAAAGACAACTTTTCTTGGGCGGAAATTGTAGTGTGCAGAACATTATGCGCCCTAGCATGGGCGGATTTTGAAAGGTCCAGAACATTTTCCGATCTCCATACTTAGGTTTTTCATTGTCGCCTTTCAACTCTTTTTACTTCTTGAACACTTAGGAATTCCAAGTGATCCCATTGCATATCTTGGAGACTTATCCTTATGTGGGCGCATATTGAACATTGAAGTGAAATTTCCACCCTTACAACTCTTAACTCTTATCTTACCTTAGACAATTTTTCATCAAAGCTTCATCAAGTTGGAAGTTGTTCTAGGAGAGCGCATTCTCCTTCTTGACAAGGAATCGTCGACCTTCATTTGCCTTATGAATTTTATATCCCATTTTGTCACACTTCTCATATTTGCAAGAGTTATTGAGTGGACGGATTTTGAAAGGTGGAGAACATTATGCGCTCCTCTTGATGATCACTTCAACCTTGTGCATTTGATCAATCTTTAAACTTTCCCTCCAAAACCTTCAAGGCAACTTGGATTAACAATACTTCATCTTGAACAAGTTTATTTAAACTTTCCCTCCAAAACCTTCAAGGCAACTTGGATTAACAATACTTCATCTTGAACAAGTTTACTCCCTATGAACTTTTGGCGCATATTGTAGGCTTGAGAACAATTTGCACCCAGAGAGGGCGGATTTTGAAGGGTGCAGAACAATTTCCTCCATTTTAGCACTTCAACAATTCATCAAACTCCAAGCCGTCAAACAAGTATTCTCAAAATCATCTAAGGCAACCACAAAAATCATGTTCATTCTAGAAGAAGACTTCTAACATGAGCGCATAATGCAAGGTGGAGAACATTCTCCCCATATCAACCTCATTTTCTAGGGCGGATATTACATGGGGCAGAACATAATGCACCCTCATCTTTGGAGAACATTTTAACTTGTCATTGATTAAATCTTTGACATTCACTGAAACTTCTCAAGCCAAGGTTAGATTTGAACATTCCTCACACTTAGTTCAATTGCCTTATGACAACCTAGGGAGGAAATTGCATGGAGGAGAACATTATGCGCTCTTCCCTTGATGAGCATTTCAACCTTGTGTATGTGATCATGACCTTCATCTTTCAAACACTTCACCAAAATTCCTTGCTACAAGCTTGGGCGGAAATTGCATGCTCTAGAACATTTTCCTCCGTTTGCACTTGAACATTTTCATCAAACTTCAACTTTCTTCCAATTCCACAAAGCAATTTGTCATGTTTTTTACAAGTATTTTCAAGAATGTCTTAAAGCGATCATGCATTCCAAAATGGAGACCTTCAACCTAGGGCGCATATTGCACCTAGCAGAACATTTTCCACCGTTTTGAATTCCCATACTTAGTCAAATTTTGAAGTTTTCACCTTGGGCGCATTGTGCTTGTGCATGAGAAATCTCCAACCTTGACACTCAATTATTTCAAACTTCTCATTTGTTTCAACCTTCTCAAGCAATAAGGAAAAAACATTCCATTGTTTCTATCCCACAATCACCAAACCATTGTGGGCGCATTATGCATGTGGAGGTGAAATTCCCGCTCATCCTAGGCGCAAATTGTTCATAGGCATGAATTTTGCACTCCACCTTGATGAGAAGTTTGCTAAGTGTTGATCGTCTTTGCAAGGGAACTTCTAGTGATTTTCAATGATCAAATCTTCATTATATTGCAATTTTCAAATCTATGTGAATCTTCTTCCCAAAGCGCATATTGCATGATTGGAAGGATTTTCCCTAGGGCAGATTTTGCATGCTCATGAGAAATTTCCGACCTTGCAACTTTTTTTTCGCCTGATTTCAACTTGTCTTGGATGGAAGTATATTTAAAAATATATTTAAGTATATGCTTTAAATATTTTGAAATATACTTCCAGGATGTTTGAGATAGGTCTTGGATCCATGGGATTTAACATGCAGATTCTAGATTTTTGAGGATCCACCAGATTTCAGACTTAGTCAATTTCAGGATCTCAAAACATCAAGTTTCAAGACACCAAACTTAGTCAATTCCAGGGCTTCAAGACATGCACCAGAATGAGAAGATACAGACTCCTTAGCCAGAACATATCGAGACTTGGGCAAAACAACACTACTAGATCCTACAAGCTTAGAGAAAAACTAAACCTAAAGCAAAACAAAGACAGAAAGTAGGAAAAAGAGGGGGTCCCCATTTGCAATGGGGCGATGTGTGATTAGGTCACAATAGTGTTAGCGTTTAATTTCGCACCTTTCGGTGAGAAAGAAAAACGGACAGCGTGTACAATAGGACTGTTCTTCAAATTAGGAGGGGAATCTCCCTCAACAAGGAAATTAAAAAGACGTTTACAAAATAACCTATCTTTTTGGTTTCTCAGGGCACGAGCACAAGGCAATGAAGCTCTTCTGCAATGCTATAAGATTTTCTAAAGCTTTTCAGAAGAAAATAACTAACTCTTATCTTAAAACAATTCCAATTTCTTTAAGTAAATCCAGAGCATAAAGAAATCGAAGGAACAACTTGGAGATTTTCAACACAAAAGAACAAATATAACTCAACAACAATTGCTCATGCACAAAGTAATGAACAATTTTCACAACTCTCGATAATAAGATAGATCTCCGAAACCATGATGCATATTCTCATTAATCAAAAGACAAGAATCAATAACACTGCTTGAACAATAAAATGCGAGCAAAAATTAGTCTCAGCATTTACCATTGAGTTTAAGTGTGTAGAATACACTTATTTATACCTAAAAAGCAAAGGAAGAGTTAACTAACACTTCACTCTAGATCTAATTGCTACATGGGAAGCATGCAAGCTTATTAGCAATTAAAACTAAAAGTATCTTGTCATGCAATTCAGTTAACTGAACTTGCATGTTATTACACAATGAGTTCCAACTCAAAGATAATTTGCATGATTTCCAAAAACAAAATCTAAAAATAAATTTAACTCTAGATAACAAAGTCAGTTCTCAAAATAGAAACTGCTTTGGAAATCTCTCCTGCTGCCAAAAATAAATCCCTCCTGCAGATAGTGAAAAATTGACTAAGTATGAGAATTGAGAATTTTCTCAAATTCCTCAATCCTAGCTTCATCTGGCATAATCATGGAATCAAGGTGACCCGTCCTCATCTGCAGGTCTATGGCAGCATCCTCTGTGATTTTCTCAAAAACTTCAAAGTCTTTTTCAGCCTTGGCACACTTTGATGCAATATCAACCAGGAGGTACATTTTGTCTATGTGAGGATCACCACAAAACTTTCCGTGGATTAGCTGAATGAACTCCTACAAAATATGAACGAGGCAATTTACGCCTTCATCGCTAAAATACCTGCAAGGAATGTTTTGGACAAAATCAATGGCATATTTTTCAATGCCCAGAAGCTTTTCTTTCCATGTAGCCAACTCCAAGGCTATATTCTTCGAGGTGTAAACCAAGAAAAAGTACTGGTGAGTCCAAGAGAAAATAGTAGCCTTTTGTTTTGCCGTTATAGGTCTCATGCTTAGTGCATGCAATCTGACCATCAGTCTATCATACACCGGCTCCATGTCTTTCATGCATTCTATCATATTCTGGATTCCTAGGAGAATATCCTTGGAATTTGACACCACTGATGTTAATTTTGCTAGAAAATTAACACTTTTCACTATGAAATGCTCCACCCAATCTTTAGTATGCTTGCCATATACAACCAGCTGACTCAACTATTTTTGTTCATCGGTAGATTCCATCACCTGCGGCAAAAAGAATGAAGGTGGAGAAGGTGAGTGCAAAAGTTGTGAGATGTACTGACGTAGCTGCTTATTTTCTGATTTGAGGGCAGCCTTGTCCTCTCCATCCTTCAATACCCTATTCCCCATTGTATCGGTAGCAGCCTCCAAAGCAAGTCTGTTGTGTGCTGTCTGTTGTTTACTGCTGTCTGTTGTGTGCTATGACCAAAGCAAGTCTTGACAATCCGATAATCTTCGGGCTCAACTTCTTTAATTGCTTTGTCTTGGGGAGGAATAGTGGTCTCTAGGATTAATTCACCTTCACCCGTCTTCAGAATCCTTGACTGCGTCTTGGACTTCTTTATTGAGGGCTCCTTGAAACTTTTGGTTAAAGCACTGAAATCCAGTTGGTAGGATGGCCTTTTCTTTTTCTCACTAACTATCATATGAAGCCAACTAGAATTAGACTCTTGGAATGTTGGTTTTGGATGATTTTCCTTCTCAGCACCCGGATTTGGCGTGACTTCAGCCTTAGGAGGTGCAAAATGTATATCCAACTCAGGATAAAAAACCAACACTATATTGGGTTCGAACTCGAGGTCTACTTCCATCACTATGTTCACTTCAACTCCCTGCACGACCTCTGGTTCTCCTGCATCATTAACTCCTGATGAGTTAAGTGGTGTAGAGTCGATAGGTATAGGAGACAAGTGAGGCTCAGGTATTCTCTGTGGTGCAGGCAAATTCCCCTCTTCTAAAGAAGATGAAGAGGAAGAAGTAGAAATAGAAATAGTAGGTGAACTAGGCTCAGCTGGTGGCAAAGGGGTTGCCGCTGGTTGCTGTTGTGCTAGGACTTGAGCCTTGTTCTTCGAGGTCACCCTCAAGGGTTCTTCCCCGGTAATGTTGGTTGCTTGGGTCTTCTCTCACTACCTTGGATTTTAGGCGTGGAGTCAAATGAGTAGGCGAAGATGGCGGCTCTGTTGTAGATGCCTTGTCCTTAGGTGTACTTGTCCTCTTGCTCCTTTGACTATTGATGAACATCCAGCTTCATTCCACCACTCCTTTAGTTCTTTCAGCAATAGAGGTGATTTCTTGGAGTGACCAATCCATTTGTGGCAGCGGTTGTGAATCAATTCCCTCCTTGATGAATTTTGGGGAGAGAATCGAACCGTATTCGTGCAAGTCTTTGCCACTCTCATCAAGAAAAACTGGTAGTTGCTCCAAGGTGAAGCGGCTATAACTCCCTCGACGAACCTCATATTCATCTTGACAATTGACCCAGAAATCCTCCATAGTAGGTACATGAGCGAACTTGCCGCTGAGTCTGGATTTCATCACTTGATTAGGATCATATGTGCTCTTCTCCTTGAAGGTCTTCAGGCCGAATTTGGACATTTCCTCTCCAATTACTTTTGCATCAGCAGCACTTTTACACTTGAAGACACTCATCTGAATAGGGAAGTTTACTACCGTCTTATGCCCGCTGCGTAGAAAACTATGCACTTCTTCAATCTGACGCAGGAACTCCATGAAGACCACTTCGTCAGATGGATACCTTGGAAGCATGTATGGACATGATGTGAACCCGTATGCTCGTATATAGAAGGTAGGAAACTAAATATACCAGTCCGCCCATTCCGAGATTACTGCTCTAGCTTCTTCTAATATTCTGACATGCATCTGGTTCTCCGAGTCATGCACAGTGAACATTAGGAATGCGTCGTTGACTCGGCGGAAGTGCTTCTGGGACTCTAAAATTTCAAGCTGAGGATATACCCTGACAATCCTGGTGTTTTGCAGAGAGCCTACAAAGTTCAACCCGGCAAAGTGATGTTGTTTGGCCACCATGAATAGTAAGTAGGAGACCATCCTGAACTCGTGAGTTCGAGTGAAATCTATTATTTGTTGGTGAATACAGTCGCTTATGAGAGTGGCCCATTCATAAGTCGCGCTTCCATTGGCTATCGTGCTGATGACATAGAACATCCATGTTCTAAAGCTTCTCCCTTCAGCTTGGCCTGTAATCCGGTTGAGCATTGTGATCATGATAGCATATTCATCCTTGAACTGGCCTCGGCCCACGTTCCTTGGAAGCATATTCCTTCTTTCTTTTAGCCATTTGCAGGCTATCTTTTGGCATTTATCAGTAGTAGAGGTCCACACTCCGTCACTTTCCTCTAGATCAAGGGTGAATGATTCTTCGAAAATAGGGATGCCAAGGGCAATCTATATGTCATCAGGTTTCAAACTGGCAATTAATTTTCCATCCCTTGATCTGAATTCTCTTGATTCAGGATTATAGTGTTGAATGCATGAGAGCACAAATTCAAGACTATGGGCAGCAATAGGGAATGATCCGGCTTGAATAAGCCCCGAATTCTTCAAATTTCTCGCTGCTGCGTTGCCTAAGCTTATCAGTGGTTCCAAGTCAAAACCCTCAGGTGAGATTTGACACAAGTCTATTTCCTTGACCTTGGAATATTCATGTTTGAGCAAGGATTTAGCCTCAATGGTGACTGATGAATATTGCATCTTGACTTGAAGAAGGCTTGTTCTGATGACTCTTCTGCTTCGAAAATGGCCAATCTGGACTTCTGTGTATCCGTTGCCCAAGAAAAACAAGTTTTCTTTTCGCTGTCCAAAATTTAATTTTTGTGAAAAAATTAAAATTTTGCCCTTGGAAAATGAAATTTTGGAGTTGCACCCTCAAAGATTTGACATATCTGAGCTCAAAATGGTCCAAGATGATGGAAGATGCCTTTTGCCGAGGTGGGTATGTGTCGGAAATGAGGAATTTTGGACATATAGGCCTCAAAAATCAATTTTATTTTGGCTGTAGTTGGTGATTTTGCCTTCGAAAAGCCATGACCAGCGAAGAAAATCCTTGAAAAATCACCGAAAATGGCTTCCTGGGTATGGGCGCTGCCTTAGGAGTATGAATATGGACCCTATGAAGGAAAAGAATGAAGAAAAAGAGGCTTAGAAGTGGCCGATTTATCCTCTTTATGCTTTGCTAGTCCGAAAAAGCTTGAAAAACCCTCAACAATGGCTGCCAGTGCAAAGAAATAGCCTTCCTATGAACAAATTTGCCTTGGAGTGTGATAGAAAGGTGTAGAATGATGCAAGAATGAATAATCTTTGCCCTGTATGTGAAGATCAACTCCTTAATGCCTTAGAATCCGTCCCATGCAAGCTTTTATTCTCCCATTAATGGCCGCCATGTGTGAAGTGCAGCCCCAATACCATTCTCTTGCCTTGAAAGTGATAATAACTATGCCAAAGGTTACCTTTATAGTGGACGCCACCCTCCTAGGGTTTCATTCTTCTATTTTGGCTTTGCTTTGCTTCTCCAATCATGCAAAAAACAATGAATGAAATAAGAAAAGAAGGGTGTATTTATAGCCTTAACCTTTCTCTCTCCTTGGCACCAATCTTCTCTCTCTTCAACTAGGATCTTCATGCAAACTTGGCGCCCCCAAAAAGAAGTGAAAATGATCAATAATAGGCGCTTTTCTCCTTTGTCAAATAGGCGTGCCTTTTGGTGAATATAGGTGCCAATTGTCAATGGCAAAATGGCGTGAGAAATGAGGATTTGAGGCGCCTATTTGGAGGGCCAAATAAGCGTGGGTTTTCATGCTTTTAGGTGCCATTGGTGAAGAGTGAAAAAGGCGTGCAAATCTAGGGTTTTAGGCGCTATTTTGGAGGAGGTCAAAAAGGCGTGCAATTTCATCATTATGAGCACCATTTGGAAACACAAAATAGGCGTGAGTTTCTAGCAATTTGAGTGCCTTTGATGTGCACAAAAATAGGCGTGAGAAACCTTGAAAATGAGCGCCATTTTGATCATGAAAAAGGTGTGGAATTTAGGCAATTTGAGCGCCTATTTGGAGGTCACAAAATAGCGTGAGTTTTGAGGAATGTAGGCGCCTATTTGAAGGAGTCAAATAGGCGTGGGTTTTAGCCAAAAGGGGCGCCATTTGAGTGTAGAAAATAGGCGTGCCATTTGCCCAATATGAGCGCCTTTTCACTTGGTACTTTGCCTTGTTCAATTCTTTGTCATTTGGCCTTTGAAAAACCTCATGATCACTCCTTGGAATTGCCATGTGAACCTTCAAATTGATTCAACATTTCCATGCTTGTTCATCATGACTTTGACCTTGAGAAACCTTGAAACTGGCCTCGAACACTCTGACGGAGGTAGTTTGAATCATCATCATTTATCACCACTTCTGGATCTTATTTTCGCCGTAACTTCTCCGTCTAACGACAGAATGTCTTGAAGTTTGGAAACCAAGCTCATATGATCCGAAGCTATCATCTAAGCTTCTCCTCCATGAATTATACTCCTAGATGGAGCACATTCTAGCCAAGAACGCCCAAAAATGCCTTAGAAAAATTTTCAAAATTTAAAAATTT
The DNA here is from genome assembly GCA_027924645.1 of Cunninghamia lanceolata. NCBI lineage: Eukaryota > Viridiplantae > Streptophyta > Pinopsida > Cupressales > Cupressaceae > Cunninghamia > Cunninghamia lanceolata. The sequence goes on along the minus strand of BSBN01001183.1, from coordinate 4,796,766 downwards.
TCAAAATTGAATTTTGATTTGCCAGATGTATTTGCATTGCTTTGCTTGCTTCCTTTATGTCGTTTTGGCCTTCAATTCACCACTTTGACTTCCTCTTTTTTGTCATTCTTTCGCTGCTCCGGGCCTGATTGGCTGACCCTCCATTTGAGCCTTGCATCACCATCTTTTGATATGTCTTGTACCTGTAGGGTTAGCGCAGTAATGACAAGATTACATGGTGCTTGGGAGGTGTGTTTGGGCACATATACGAAAAATTTCATATGGGTACAACAAACAGATATGCCTCCCTTTCTATTTTGTAGCATCAATGTTTTTAGATACATTTTTTAGAATATAACCTTTCAAAGACATGCCTCTTAAACCTAATATGATTTAAAGGATACAAGTTTAGGGCCCCTGTTTAGGGTATGTTAATTGGACACGTTTGAAGAAGTTACAAACTTGATATGTTTCAGCAATTTTGAACACCAAATATATGTGTGAATACGTTCCTTCTTCGAAACTAAGAATATTCAATATTCTCGTGTGGCCTGTGGAATACAAAATTGGAGTTCTTTAAAAGTTTGCCACAAATTTGGCAACACATTTCCGCACTTATGCTCTATCCGGCTGTGCTATGAGCCCATGCCTGCCCACTACCCACTCATCTCACAATGCTATCCACGCTTCTGATTTGTCTCGCTCATTCCGCAACCCCGTCCACACTTATGCTTCATCCCACTACATGTTGTTCCTGCACCTGCCTATGTCCCTGCACTGCCCGCGACATTGTCTATGGTTCTTCTTTGTCCTGCTTGCACCGTGACCCTGTCCACATTTCTTCCTACTTATGCATCATGGACCTGTCAACCCCTTTATCTCACAAGGTCAAAACACCCTTGAGTAAGATGCAAAAAGTGCATTAAAAGAGGATTTGTACGCATGTATCTATTCTTGAGATACATTTTGAGATCTATTTCTGCAACTTCAAAACTGGTTACAAGGCAAAGATAATCTTTTACTGAGGCTCCATACCGAATTGTGTGATAAAGATAATATCATTGTAAGTTATAAAAAATAATTCCAATCATCAGAGGCAAGGATTGCCATGCTTGAGCACTACAATGTCTCCCCAATCAAAAGAATTTGGCACATTCAAACAGTTTTCTCTAAAAATACAAAAAAAGTAAACCGAGATCCAGGCCACACAACATGAAACTTTGAAAAAAGATGTTACTACATATCAGCAATCTATTCAAAAGATGATGGACGAAGACAACTCTCTGGTGCAGATTGTCAAGGATAAGAAATCCCCTACCATCATCGATCTCCTTGTCAAGACAAAATTTGACAAGGAAAGGGCATGCCAAGACAAGGAACTTCACTTTTCAAATTCATGGTCTTTCAAAGCCCACAAATACCTTACATGTTGGCCATGCTCTTGTGCACCAAACCTTGGACCTGGAGGACGTTATTCTTGACAGGGCATGGGTGAGTCAGGAGGGTACTCTTCTTATTCAGTTCTGATCTACTACAGAGCATTTGGAAGCCTTGAGGATTAAAAAGAATTTATTTACTCCCCAAACCAAAATTTATTTGGACAAGGATCTCACAGGACTTCAAGTAGAAGAACTCCAAAAAGTTCATGCACAAGTTGTTGCTGCTAGGAAAGATAACAAATGGATGGTTATCCATAATTGTACAACGATGATTCATGATTTTCCCCCCTCCCTAGGATGGTCACACATTGGTCGACAATATAACAACTTTCACAAGTCTCGGTATGCAATAAAAGACTTTCCATCACTTTTTGGAATTGTAATGGGGCTATCTGGTCTTCCTTGAGTACCTTTCAAGATATTGTCCCATCACGAGATCTTATCTTTACTATTGAGACCATGAAAGCCCGAAGAAGGCCATCCCTCCTATTTGATTATCACAGGGTCTCAACCTTCAAATAAGGGACACATAGGTCTAATGGTGTTCACAATTCAAGGGGTGTTGCTTGTCTCATTTAGGATAACCTCCATTCTAGGTTTTGCTGGTTTCTTCTGATGAGCATTCTAGATACATTTGGTTTCATGTCTGCAAGCGCTCACCCCTTCGGGATACTTATATTGTAGCTTCTTACTTCCCTCTAGTTTCTTCTTAGTGCAGATCTCACCCCAAGAGTCTTATCAAACCATTAGAATTAGCAACCAAAAACAAGATATTCACAACAAACGATTCACAGAATGTAATGTCCCAATTTTGAGCTAAGTATGATTTGCTAGTTGATTTTGTTCTATGCATGGAGAATCGGAAAGTTGGATCAACTAGTGTGTTTTGGGCTATATGGGCAATGCAATATTGAAATTGTATTTTCAATTATGTGGTTTGAATTTTCAAATGATGGAATAAGAGGGAAAATGAAATCTTTAATTACATTTTCTCTAATCTATTTTAATGAAGATTTTGTAAATAAGGATTGCTCTAGGTGGGACCTATTCATCCAAGTGGTGAAATATCATTCAAATGCATTTCAAGATGGAGATTCATTGCTCATTGTGCCAACGCCCAAGCAAGGAGTTAATACTTCACTGGATCATGTGGATAAAAATGTACACAATTGCATATATTTGAATTTTGCATGGAGTAAGGAGCCAACGCCTACAAGGAAAACAAAGACATTGGATCATGAGCCATTTCCAACGCCCACTAGAAGGTAAATGAATTTTAAACAAAATATTATTATTTTTCCAAGTGGAGCGACAGCCAAGGAAGATGAAAATATATTTTTAAATGCATTGTTAATGATGGCTATGGGGCGTTTGGGATATAGAAATTATTTTAAATGCAATTTTCAATATTAATTGCATTTGCCAAGGCGTGAGGAGCGATGGGACTTTTGAAATATTTTTAAATGCAATATGATGGATTTTAAATGCCAAACGTCCAAGACAAAGGGATCGATCAGCTTGAAGGTGTAATTTTAAATGTTTGACACAACAAATTTCAATGCAAGTGCCAACGCCACCAAGGAGAAGGATCACTTGGGATAAAGAGGAAGAAATTCATTTAATTTTGTCTCTAATCATTTATTTTTGTTCAATTTCATTGATCATCATTGGTGGATTCCAAAATCCATTTCAAATGGCACAAGAGGAGGATCGCACCATCATGGAGTCTTTAAATAGAGCAAATCAACATGAATTTGCAACTTATGATGCTATGGTATGTTTTCTCTCTAATTGATTTTGGCTGAAGATTCTGATTTTCATGCTAATTTGCAAGGTGATGACCCCTTGTATATGTATGGTGATGACCCCATACAATTTGTGAGGTGCTATTGTTCTAATATTCACTAGTGAGTTTAAATTTACAGGTTTAGAGGATTGATTGAGGCTATTTGGATGATATATTGAAGCCCTTGATTCATTGGTGTCATTGTCAAGGTAGCAATTGGGCTTATTGCATCATTGGAGTGAGATTTTTGTATGTTGCAGGGACTGAAAATCCATAACAGCGACCTATTCATTTTGTTTCAGGGCTTTTTGAACATTCTAAAAAGATTTGAGGGTTGGAAATTGCATAGGAACATCATCATTTGACTTAGGAGTGAAGATTTGAGGGTTTGGAAGCATATTTTCATTGGCTGGGTGAAAAGTTGCACCTACAGCAGTTGGAACAGCAAGTTGTCTTTTTATATCAGTCAATTATATCTTCATTTCCAGGGCTGTTTTGTTCAATCTTTGGCTTGGAATCAATTGCCAAGTGTTTGTACATGATCCTACTTGAAGAAGAAGTCATTTGGATGTCATTTTGATATGAAAAACTTGATTTATAATGGTCTGATCTGAATATCAGAGTGACTGATTTTTGTAACAGCAGCAAATAAGTGAAAGTCATTTGGAGTTCCATTCATGATATATCCATTGGTTGATCATAATTTCATGTGTATTTGATTGTATGTTGAATTGGGTTTTCATTTTGTACAAGAATCTTATCTAAAGTAGATTACATTTTTAGTCTTACATAATCAGGTCTCTTACACAGAAACACAATATGTATTATTAATTTCCAGCAACAATCTATTACAGGAGTACAAGAAAATTCAATCAATTACAACCTTCTTTCTGCTTACAATCTTCTTCCAGAATTCCAAACATCACAGTCTTCCATCACGAACCCTTGTCAAATGGAAATCATCTCTCATATATTTCCCACGTGAGGAAGTTCAACTGTTTAAACAGAGCAGTTCAACCGTTTGAATAATGAAAATCATTTATCTCCATACAGACACGTGTCAAAGTTAACTTACATGCCCCAAAGTCATTTAGGAAGACTACCAATGTGAGCATTACTAGCTATCCTCGGTTCCTTTCGGAAGTAACCGGTCGAAGGTGTCCCATTGATCACAAAAGCCATTTTCAAAACTCCGTCGGAGTTTCAGGAGTCACTTGGAACAACCTCAGGTTGATCCATTGTTCCCAGAATAATCGAAATTCCCGATTCCTTTATTAAAAGGCTTGAAGTCAAATGGTCGGAGATTTCCACATCGGGTGGAACTACCCAATCTCAAAGAAAGGCACCTTTTTACCTTTTGAAGACACCGTCAGAGTTTTTGGAGACCTTGGGAACTGTTCCATGTGGTCGAGGAATTCCACCCACTAGGAACTTTGCGACTAAACGAACTCCACAAAAATTACTAAGTGTCAAATGCACCCGTCGGACATTTTGATGGAAACAAGGACGGTCGGGGAATTCATGCGTTCCCAGAACACCAACAATCTCCGATCCTTTGTAAAAAGATGTTCATCAGAGATTTTTGAAGGAGTCAAAACTGCCTGATGAAAAGAACTTCACTCAAAAAGCTAAGTCTAAAAGCCTGGCGGGGATTTCAGTAGGACTTGTCACCCATCGAAGATTTCTGATGTTCCTGGAACATCCCGAAATCCAGATCTTGTTCTTGAGCAGGGCCAAAACTCCAACAGCCCATAACTTCATCAATTTTCATCCAATTTTGACCAAATTTGAACTGGAGATACCCTTTTGGCTCTCTTCGAGGTGAAGTCTTTACTTGACCAAAATTCATCTAAAAATTTTCCTCTTGAAACAATTCACCAAAACAACTGCAAAACAACAATAAAGAAGAAAAATAAAACTGAAAATTTTTTTGGATGACACAGGATTACTTGTGAACCTGGATGCTCCTGCATCAGATATGTCGGGTAAGTGAAATGTTCCATATGTATACAGCTCATGAACATTTAGGTAAGTTTGGAATGGGTAGTCCATACTTTACCAATTTTGAAGCTTCATCCAAGAGGCTTCATTTGTTGCTCTATCCTTCCAACAGACAAGATACTCCATATATTTTTCCCCCCTCGTTCTTTTAGCCACTCAGGAATCAATCACTTTGTCTACCTGTTCAAATTTCTTTTCAAGCAACTGATGTATCCAGCCATGTGTATCCTCCAAGTTTGTAATTGTATTCCCTTGTGTACTTGTTTCTCCATCATAATATTTATATAAATCAGCAACATTGAAGATGGGAGATATATCTATACCTGCTAGAAGATCTATACCTGCTAGAAGTTCAATCTCATAGGCATTGGATGAAAACTTTCTCAAGACCTTACAAGGTCCTATCTTCTTCCACTTCAACTTATTTTATGTTCCCTGTGGGAACCTCTCTTTTCTCAAATGTGCCAAAAACATATCACCTACTTGAAACTCCTGCTCTCTCCTATGCATATCAACATGCTCTTTGTATTTCATGGCACTTTGCTCGAAGTTTTCTTTCACCTCTCTATGCAATTCTTGAAGGTAATCAACAAAGTCTTCTGCCACAGCATTTTTCCTGTGCAAATCTACACTATCTCGCAATTCATCCACTCCTCTAGGGCTATATCCATAGACAATATGAAAAGGACTTTTCCCCACACTCCTATTGACTGAATTATTATAAGCAAACTCTGCCTAAGACAATTATAAGTCCCAATAGTTTGGTTTATCACCCACCAAACATCTCAGCAAATTTCCAAGACTTCTATTTACAACCTCAATTTAACCATCAGTCTGAGGATGGTAAGCTGAACTAAAACTCAATTGTGTTCCCATTTTCCTCGACAAGGTACACCAAAAATGGCCAACAAACTTTGTATCCCGATCTGAAACAATACTTTTAGGCAAACCATGCAGCCTAACTATCTCCTTGAAAAATAACATAGCTATGTGGGAAGCATCATTACTCTTTTGACACGGAATAAAATGAGCCATTTTAGAAATCTGTCAACAACAACAAAAATTGAATCATTGCCTCTTTGTGATTAAGGCAACCCCAAAACAAAGCCCATACTTATATGTTCCCATGGTCTCTATGGTATAGGCAATGGCTAATACAACCTCGTATTCTGCCTTATTCCTTTTGCATGTTGGCAAATTCTGCAACCTTGCACCAGCTTCTTTACATCTGCACTCATTCCAGGCCAAAAATAACCTTCACTTAGTTGTGCCAACGTTTTATCGATTCCAAAATGACCACTCAAACCACCACTATGCTTTTCTCGTATTAAATTTTCCCTCATTTGATCCTTGAGGTATGCACAATCTTTTTCCCTTGAACAACAAACCTTCTTGAATAAAATATTCCAGCCATGGCGTTCTGTTTTTACCAACTGGATTCACACAAGCTGCCCACGCTTCTTTAAAATTTGTATATGTCTTATACAATTCTTGCATGGAATTAAAGCCAACTACATTTACACACATCTCATTTAGCGACAAACATCTTCTACTCAATGCATCAGCTACCCGGTTAGATTTTCCACTTCTATGTTTCAAAACAAAAGAATAACTCTACAGAAATTCAACCCATTTCAAGTGTTTTTGATTTAACTTGCCCTGGCTGTTTATGAATTGCAAAGCATGATGATCAATATACAATACAAACTCTTTCGGTAAGAAGCAATGTCTCCACTTCTTGAGTGCTTGTACAATTACATAAAATTCTTGATCATGTATAGAATATTTTCATTTTGCCTCATTCAACTTCTCACTGAAATATGCAATTGGTCTTCCCTCCTGACTTAAGACTCCTCCAATAGTTGTTTCGCTAGCATCACAATCCACTTGAAATACTTTTCCAAAATATGGAAGCACCAACACTGGTTGTTCAGTTACTTTCTCCTTCAACAACTGGAAACTCTTTTCCGCTGTTGTTGTCCAAACAAATTCTCGCCTATTACCTTTCATTGTCTCCATAATAGGTGCACAAATTCCACTAAAATTTCTAATGAACTTCCTATAGAAGCTCGCCAATCCATGAAAACTTCTAACCTCAAACATACTTCGAGGTGAAAGCCAATCTAAAATCACCTTGACCTTTTCTGGATCCATTTTCAGTCCATCACCAGAAACTACAAACCCCAAATATACTAATTCACTCTTCATATAACTATATTTCTTCAAATTTACCAGCAACTTTTCTTCTTTCAACCTTTGTAATATTGCCCAAACATGCTGCAAATACTCTTCTTTTGTTTTACTAAAAATCAAAATGTCATCCAGATATACAATTACAAACTTACCAAGAAAAGGCTTTAGAACTTCATTCATTCTCATGAAAGTGCTGGGGGCATTTGTTAACCCAAACGACATTACCAACCATTCATACAATCTCTCCTTTGTCTTGAATGCTATTTTCCACTCATCCCCTTCCCTTATTAGGATTTGATGATATCCGCTTTTCAAGTCAATCTTCGTGAAGTACTTGGCTCCACTCAAACAATCCATCATATCATCCATCTATGGTAATGGAAACCTATACTTGATTGTTATTTTATTTATTGCTCTTGGATTTGTACACATACACCACTCTCCATCTTTCTTTGGTGTCAACACTGCTGGTACAACGCATGGACTAAGACTTTCTTTGATCAGCCTCTTATCCAACAATTCTTGTACTTGTCTATTTATTTCCTCATTCTCCATAGGCGTCATTCTATACAGTGCTTTATTGGGCAAACTCGCACATGTATCAAATCCATACAATGACTTATATCTCTAATAGGTGGCAATCCATCCAGCAATTCTTTCATATTATATCAACATACTCCTCCAGAATTTTCTGAATTTCTTTTGGCAACTCCTCATTTTTCTCTGCTGTCATAACTACTGCAGGTGTTGGAATAAAAACATAACATGCTCCCTCTTTCTTCAATTCTTTCAAAAATTTCTTTCCGGAAATCAAACAAACCTTTGGACAGGTTTCTACTTCATCTTCCTTATCCTTCAATGGATTCAAAGTAAATTCTTTTCCATCCTTTATTTTATATGCATTATTCCTCCCAACATGCACAGCTTGTCTATCAAGCTACCAAGGTCTACCCAACAAAATGTGGCATGCATCCATTGGCATTACATCACACAAAATTTCATCATTATAACTACCAATTTGAAAACTTACCAAACATTGCTCTTTTACCAGCAATTGATATTCCTTCTGTAACCAGGAAACTTTGTAGGGACTGGGATGTTTCAACCTCTTCAATTTCAATTTATTTACCATTTCTTCAGACACAATATTGTCCATACTACCGCTGTCAACTATTACCTTGCAACATTTACCACCCGATTTGCATTTGCTTCAAAACAAATTCCTTATCTGGACTGGTTCAGGTCTCTCTTTTTCTGGATTCAAGAGAATTCTTTGCAACATCAAGGATTCTCCATCCTCAGGAACTTCTCGACACTTTGGTGTACCCACGCATTCACTATCCACCTGTGCAATATTAATTCTTGGTTCTTTTCCTTTCCCACTACTCTGATGTATCTGAGGACATTCAAATGCGCTATGCCCAGTTTCTCCACGTTGAAAACAAGTGCCATTGAATCCTCTTCCTCTTCCAAAATATTCGCGACCTCTGGAATAACCACCTCTTCCTCTAGAGTAATCTCCTCTTCCTCTATTTTCCTAGGTGTTTGTTTGTGATGTGTTGGCTTCTCCTTTTTATTTTGATAAGCACGACCACTTCTGGATTGTCCTCTTCCTCATGAAAATCTGCCCCTACCTCGGGAATTATTTTGCTTTCTGGCAAGTTTACCTTTAGCCTTCAAGGCATATTGATATGCTTCTTTGTAATGAGCACCCAAATTTTTTTGAAATTCCACACACAAAGAAAGATGCAATGGTAAGTTCTTCCACACTCTTCTGATCACCCAGATCCCTATGCGGGCAACGTGAGAGCATACAAGTGCTTCCGAGTTAGCATTCAAACCCTAATCAAATTGAAGTAACAATCTTCCACTTATTCAGTGGGCATCTACTCATTCGTGGGAAAAAGCATGAAATGTAAACATCCACTTATTCGGTGGGAAGTACAAAGAAAGTAAACCAGGTGCATCCACTTATTCAACGGGAACCTGAGCTATGCATGAAAGTAAAATCCAGGTGCATCCACTTATGCAACGGGAACCTGAACTTGAAGAACAAGGAAAGAAAAAGGCACATCCACTTATTTAGTGGGAAGCCTTCACAATGTTCATATCAGATTATTACAAAAGAAAACCCAACAATGTTATGGCACTAATATCTAATATACATGTCTTTGTTGAGCAAATGAAGCATAGGAAAGATCTATCTAATGAAGGATTCAAATATATCAGGAAGTATTATAAATATACCCTTGTATGATGAGTAGTATAGAATGTTGGTCTGTAGACTAAAGTGTTGCAGCTGCTGGTACAGGTCTGTAACAGCATGTAAGACAGCCAAGAAACCATTCTCTATCATGCTCAACTAATATCCAACCGCCCTCCAACATGAAAGGCAATCTTCAACCATTTGTGGCGCCCTAATATGAGAGATTTCTTATGCCAAATCTGAAATGTCTCAGAAAGTCTGATTCCAGCGACCTCTACAAGTACACCCAAGTACATAGTACGGCCTGCATTATTTCTTTTCAAACTGCAGCAAAACTCATAGAAAATCAGGTCTGTTATGGCGTCCAAGCTAGGCAGAACTATTCATGAAGGGACCAATCAATATAAACTTCATACTTATCACTGTTACTCAGCATCTGGCAGCAGTACGGCCAGGTACAGGAATGGTACAGCTAGGGCATTAAACTTCAATCTGCAGCAACAGACTTTATAACAACTTTCAGCATGATCGCCCAAAAATGATTAAAGTCTTCATATCACTAAGACTGCAACATATTTATCAAACCCCTCAGAAAATGAAGCAACACCACATGGTTCGGCCAACATGGGTACAACAGGAAACCACTAATAAACTCCAAAATGCAAACAAACCCTCACAAAAATGAAGTTAAATCTTGCAGGACCCAAAACTTAACAAAATACATCGAACTCCATGAAGCTCAGTGTGATTCCTGGGTGAAATCACCATCTATCCAGCTAGGGTTGATCTTTCACAACCGAAACCAAAAGAGAAACTGAGGCTAAACAACCTCAAGGAGAAACTCTACTCAACAGCATAAAGTTTTCAGAAGAAACAAAATATATTCAACAACAACAACCCTTCCAAATGAGCCCAAAACTCCTTTATAAAGACACTTTTAGGGCAACAAGAGGAAATAACATAATAATTTCACTTTTCTTTTAATTTCCCCCACATAAAAATAACCTTTTTAATTGCTCACTTTATGTCTCCCTTTTCTAACATTCCTTTTATGTGAGCATCAAATAATACTTTTCAACAACATTATGAGGTCAGGACATTATGAGGTCTTTGAGAGAGAACATCCAGAAGGCGCAAAACCAGCAGAAGCAGTATGCAGATCAGCACAAGGTTGACGTTCTTTTGAGGTCGGTGATATCGTATATCTTATGCTGCAGCCTTACAAACAGTCCACTCTTAAGAGTGGTGCAGAAAAGTTGAAGCCACGGTATTATGGACCATTCAGGATCTCCAAGAGAGTCGGAGAGGTGGCTTATGAGCTTAGTTGCCGGCAAACAACAGAGTTCACAATGTCTTCCATGTGTCTCGCCTCAAAAAGGCATTGGGGCAAAATGTGGTTCCTTCTTCAGAGTTGCCTCCTCTTGATGAAGAGGGGAGGTTGGTTTTGGTACCTGAGGCCATCATTGACACCAGGGAGCATACATTGAGGAAGAGGGTCATCAGGGAGTATTTGGTAAAATGGAAGAATCTGCCGGTGGAGAATGCTACATGGGAGAGTGAGCAAATTCTGATGCATCCAGATCTGAGATTGCTTGAGGCAAGCAATCTTGGGGAGGGCGTACTGTAATGTCCCCTTTCCTAGGCGGTGGTGTTAGTCTATACTTGGTTCCCGTAGACTAACCAATGTGGTTAGGGAACTCTGGGAGTTTTGATGGATGGTTTTGGACTTCTTGGCTAGAACTTACTATTTTTAGTAAGTTAGGGTTTTGACTATTTTCTAGAAATTCAAGATTGGAGGTGGATCGTTTCGATGAGACCTTTCCAACTGTAATGTCCCCTTTTAGAATATCCTTTATTTCTCAATCTGCACACAAGAATAACTTCTTATAAAGGAACATTAGCCATATTAGAGATCAATAATGAGATCAATATTATATAATTAAGGTTAATGATATCATGTTCATAATTGATAACAATGAACAAATACATAAATCTAAATAGATTATACTTATTCTTTAACCATGTTTAAGTCTCATGATATACTTCGGGAATGGTAATTGTTATGCCCGGTCATTAATCTAACCTAGTTGTTAACCCTAACATAGGCGGGGTTTATACTCGTTAAGGCGCTGGTTAACATTGCTCCACTGCCATAGGCCCAAGGGTTTCATTGCACACCTAGCAATACTTCACCACTTGGCTCAAGGGACTTCATTGCACACCCGTTAATACTTCACCCACTTGAGAGTCACCTATCATGTAAGTCATTAATAACAAACTATCTCCACTAGTATAGGCCCAAGGGTTTCATTGCACACCTGGCACTACTTCACCATTTGGCTCAAGGGACTTCATTGCACACCCGGCAACACTTCATCCACTTGAGAGTCACCCACCCTGCGAGAATCAATCATCAATAAATCCGCCCTTCCTTAACTATTTAACCATCGTCGTAGGACCCTAGATAAGATTAAGGACGTGGCAATGACGTACCCATCCCTAGTATATCATGAGTAAGGTTAGAGAGATCATACCGATAAGGAATTCGTCTTCTCGATCTAGTGATCCTATGGATCACAAAGGTAATACTTCCTTATGAATATTGTTCCTTCTATGGGAACTAGATATTGTACCATCACTATTGGATGGATGAATATAAGGCACTTTGCTTGCCTCTTATATATCAGATTTATCAATATATGTCTATGCATATTTCTCTTGATTGGATTGTTGATAATAACATTGATTTATAATGCTGAGAGTATACCTTATAGTAATGATGATAGGCTGCTCCTTGCAGGTTATAAACTGCTGATGATTTAAGTGCTTGCTGAAATAATCTGAATCGATGAGATCAGATGTGTATGATTGCTTTTATGCTGCTGATTAAATGATATGTATTGTTGTTTGTGTTATGCTTAGTGATGAAGATGTTCGACGCTGCTATGTGATGTTAGATGATGTGTAGACTGAAGCGAGTTCCTTTTATGCTCCTTGATCAAATGATATTACATGTGGATGATTTCTGATGTGAGCAGGATAATAAGATAATATTGCTTGCTGACTGGTTTGATCGATGAGGCTGAATTGCTCCTCCTACTACCATACCCACCGATCTCTTTATATCCTTGAATGATTGCCTTCTTATTACTAGTCGCATCCCTTCATGGGAAGCGCTACCTTAATTACTATCACTTAATCATAATCGGCACTCCTTAATCGTTGTTTGCCTTTATTCATAATCGCTATGTTTTGTCTTTATTATCAATTCCACATAAGCATTGTTTTCTCTTTATTATCAATTCCACATAAGCATTGTTTTGTCTTATTCTAAATTATCGTTGACTTGGATCCATGAACCGATTCTTCTTTAAATATTATTTATCATTGCTTTGGCTTACGTAGTAATTCCATTCCTCATGATTATCTTGGCATCGGCCTACGAGGGAAATGTATGTTTCGTGCAGATTGGCGCCTTAGGATATGTTATCATATGGGCATGGAGTTGTCTATGTTATTTTGAAATCTTCTTTGAAACTGATCCGGCTAGGAATGACCTCGACTTCTCTTTAAGTTCTCGATAACCATCTAAGGAGGGAACATCACAATCCTCCCCACTCAAGGATTGCTTGTCCTCAAGCAAATTTCAAGTTTGGATGAGCTATGACTTCCGCTCCTTCCCACGTGGCATCATCTATTGGTAATCCTCTCCACTTGATGAGGTATTCGGAAATAGTTCTATTCCTTAGTTTTCTTTCTCTTATGCTAAGTATCTCTTCAAGCTCCAGGATTAGTTGGCCTTGATCATGAAGAGGAGGTAGTTCTTCACATGGAGTAACTGTTTGACCAAGCACCTTTTTGATCTGGGACACATGAAATACATTATGGATCTTGCTGTTCGTAGGCAAGTCCAATTCATATGCTACCTCACCAACTTTCCTTAGAACCTTGTAGGGTCCATAAAACCGGGGTTTGAGCTTCTCGGCTCCGCTGGTCTTGATGGAAGTTTGTTTATATGGTTGTAACCTTAAAAATACCACATCTCCTACCTCGAATGTTCTTTCGAAACGTTTCCGATCAGCATATATTTTTTGTTGATTCTGAGCATTGTGCAAGTTATCTTTAAGAGCCTTCATGATGTCTTCATTTTGCTGTATGAAGTCTTTGGCTTTTGGTACTCGACTGTGATGTCCCAATATTAAGGCATTGTTTAAATTGAACATTTAAACATCATGATAAAAGACATTGTAGTCGTTTCCGTAAAATGTAGTGTTTAGTCAAGATAATTGCATAAATATATATTATTATCAATATATAATATTTAATAAATAATATTATTATATAAATATTTTTGATATAATATAATATTTAATAACGGGATATATTATATTAATTAATAATTTAAATATTATAATATAATAATAAATATATTATTAATATAAAATATAAATATTAATAATATGAATATAAATGTTAATATTTAAATATACTTAAATTAAATTAAATAATATAAAACAAATATTTTTAAATATTAATGACCGATCCTTAGAGGCCCACGTGATCATTTCTCACATTGGGGAAATGGAATAAAGTACATATGATTAAAAGGCAAACATACAGCCATGTTTATATGGACAATGATCTCATAATTAGCAAATTAAAAAGGGATGCGATTGTATAAAACAAGGCATCACCTTTGGAAAGGGACGTATCCCCTCCTAAGCCATGAAAATATATATATTGGCATTTAAAGGGGAAAGCAAAGGGGGAATATATATTGGAATATGGAGCAGTTCAAAAGAAAAGAATAATAAGGGGATAAACACATACGGATCTGTCATAGGAGTTTAATATAACAGTAGATTTAGATCTGCACATTTATATATCGGGATATGTCTGAAAAAGATATATATTTCTGTCATAAAGAGAGGGAGACTTGAGAGTTTAATATGTATATTTCTGTCATATAGAGATCTGCATATAAGATGCATTAAGAAAGGCCTTCCAATAGATTTAAAAGCATGAAATAGTATCAGATTTGGATATGAAGGTTAAGAGCATAGTTCCACGGAGTTTCGAGGACGGGGGGGACACGTTTCGCGGACGGGGGTCGGGGGGCCTAAATTTGGGGACGGCAGGGGACGGCGGGGGGATGGCGGCGGGGGAGCGGTGCGCTAAAATACATATAATACTTGAAAAATTAGTTATAAAAAGATGTATAACTGTAGAAGCCCAAAGAATAAGTAAAGTTTAGAGTTTAAACACATTGCAATGATTTCATTGAACTAGTGAACATTGAAAATCAAAATATACGTAACTTAATAGACATTGGAACGAGAACTAGATGTTTCATAATTTGAATTTCATAATCATTGTTCATAATTACAATCAAGTTTCACAATGTTCAAAATAGTAAATAGTAATACTAAATACTAAAACTCTATCTACTAAATACTAAATGCCAAAATGGTTAATGGCCTGATGCCTCCAATGAATCATGATCAAATCATCCCCAAGCTCCATGTCGATCTCCTCATCACTAGAACTGTTGGACCCCAAATGCTCAAGCTCATCTAAACCAATACCAACCAGCCTTGTTTGTGTAGCATCCTCATCTATATGTGCTTGCTCTTCTGGCTCTACATGCCATTTGCCTGCTGGACTCTCCTTGTATGTAGTTGTTGTGCGGTCAATGAGACGCAAGGCACTATGTACAGCCACAAGCTTCTTTGCCCTCCTAGAAGTAAGCTTGTTCCTCTTAACGGAGTCAACATAAACTATTAAAACAAGTCAAACATTAACTATTAAAGTTAGAGGCGTTTTAGGTTTTAGTTTCCTTGAAATTTAAAAAAAAAATTATTAAAAAATTTTTTTTGGGGGGACCTGGGGACGTCCAGACGTCTCCCCAAGGAGAGACGATGGGGGGGTGGTGGGACGGCTGGTTATTTTGGGGGGGACGCGTCCCCGTGGAACTAGGGTTAAGAGAGAATAAGAGATAAGCAATGGGAATATCATTGGACTTAAAAGCAGATATATAGGAAGATGCAATGCAGAATTACAAGTGGAAAGTAGAAATAAAAAGGAATATCAAGGAGAAATATATTGAAGCATATAGAACTATAGTCCACTAAATCTCCAAGGATACAAAGGCAAGAATTATATACTTGGTATGATGTATCTAACCTTATGTTTATGATGATGAATACCGCATATTAAGTAATGATAATTAATGGAAATCTTATCATTAGACATATATATTATGAAACTTGATATATATATATATATATATATATTAAGTAATGGTATGTTCATCTCATTGCCTATTCACTTCTATTGCCTGCAACCGTAGGGTAGGTTGGTTTTGTTAGGGAGAGGTGGAGTAATTCCATCCCGATGCATTGGAGATGGTTTAGCGCGCCCTAAACAAGGTTGTTAGGGAGAGGCGGAGTAATCCCATCCCAATTACATTGGAGAAGGTTTAGCATGCCCTAGACAAGTAATTCCTCATCCTTGGTTGAGGATTAGAAGGGAGATAAGATTGAGATGTGAACATAGTTAAGTTATTTCTATTGCCTCTAACTTTAGGGTAGGTGGTTTTGTTAGGGAGAGGCGGAGTAATCCCATCCCAATTACATTGGAGAAGGTTTAGCGCGCCCTAGACAAGTAATTCCCCATCCAAGTTTGAGGATTAGAAAGAGAAATAAGAATTAAGACTTGAACATAGTCGATACTGAATTGTGTTATGAATTGAACTGAATATTATCTTAATTTATTGATCTTTAATATCTCTAATGTCCCTTTCTAGTGATATTATCGTATGCAAGTAAAGAAATCAGGAATATCCTAAAAGGGGACATTACATCGACTCTCTTGAAGAATCAAGCTCCCGAAGGAAGTTGCCTCATATCCATATAGGGCCTTGAATGGGCTCATCTTGATTGACATATGATGTGTTGTATTGTAACAATACTCTCCAAGGTGCAACCATTTTATCCATGCTTTTTGCTGTCCCGTGACGTAGTTCCTTAGATAACCCTGAATCCATTTAGTCACAATTTTTGTTTGCCTGTCAGTCTGGGGGTGATAGTTGGTACTGGGTGTAAGCTCTGTTCCTGATAAGCGGAATAGCTCTTGCCAAAATAAACTTAGAAATCGGCTCTCTATCACTGACTATGTTTTTCGGCAATCCATGTAATCTAAAAATCTCCTTGAAGAAAACTTCGGCAACTTGCAGTGATTTGTAATTGAAGGATATGGCCATGAAGTGAGCATACTTAGTGAGTCTATCCACCACTACGTAAATGCAATCTCTTCCTTGGACTTTAGGAAGACCGATTATAAAATCCATAGAAATGCTATCCCATTTTTGCTCGAGTATGGGTAAAGGTTGGAGTAGTCCTGCGGGATGTGACTGCTCTGTTTTATTTCTTCGGCATGTGACACATTCTTGGACATGCTTGAGTACATCTTTTTTAAGTCCCTTCCACGCGAACTTCTCCCTTACTTGCTTATATGTTTTGAAAAATCCTTGGTGTCCTACCAAGGGATTGTCGTGGAATTCCTTGATAATTCTCCCCTACATTTTTGAACTTGATGCAAGATATATTCTATTTTTGTAGAAGATAAGATCTTCCCTTACTTTGTATTCCTCATTTTGTATGCTCCCTTCTAGGATATCATTGGTGTATGGATCTTTAACATATTGTGATATGATAGTGCTTTTCCAATCCAGCGAAATACTTGATATGGTGCACAGGTATGGCCTTCGAGATAATGCATCTGCTACTACATTATTCTTCCCTTTCACATAGGTTATATCAAAGTTGTAAGCTTGTAGTTTACTCACCCACTTTTGTTGACAATCATTCAGGTCCCTTTGCTTGAGAAAGAATTGTAGGCTATTATGATCTGTCTTGACCGTGAACTTCCCACAAACCAGGTACTGTCTGAACTTTGCTAGTGCATGCATGATGGCTAGCATTTCCTTGTCATATGTTGAGTATAGTTTCTTGGTGGTTGATAATTTGCGACTTTCGAAGGCTATTGGATGTTTGTTTTGCATGAGGACTGCTCCAATGCCCTCTCCCGATGCATCAGATTCTAGTTCAAACGGTAGTGAGAAGTCAGGAATGGTTAATACCGGACAAGTGCTCATCACCTCTTTTAGGGTTTCAAAAGCTTTTTGTGCTACTTCGTCCCAAGTGAAGAATCCCTTTTTGGTTAAGTTGGTAAGTGGGGCTGCAATCTTAGAGAATTTTTTCACAAATCTTCTATAGTAGCTACACAACCCCAAGAATCCTTTCAGATGGGTTAAGGTTCTCGGTCTTGGCCACTCCCTTATGGCTTTGATCTTTTCTTCATCCACCTTTACCCCTTGCACACTTATTTTATCGCCTAGGTAAAGAATTTCCTCCAAGCCGAATTCGCATTTTGATGCTTTGGCATAAAGTGATTCTTGTTCCAAGATTGATAATACCTCATCAATATGTTTTAGATGCTCCTCCCATGTTTTGCTATATATCAGGATGTCATCGAAAAATATCAATAGGAATTTCCTCAATTGCTTCCGGAAAGTGTGATTCATGCATGACTAGAATGTGGGCAGGGCATTTGTCAATCCGAAAGGCAAGACTATGAACTCAAAATGGCCATAATGACATCTAAAGGTCGTCTTTGGTATATCCTCTTCTCTCATCCTAATTTGATGGTAGCCGAACCTGTTACATCCCCTTCTACTGAACAATGAAATGTTGGTTATGTTGTTAGTTGTGTATAATTGCTTTCATGTGAATATGAATTTATTCATTGAATAAGGTGTATAATTATGTGAGAATAATTTTCTTTTATATGCGAATATTTTTCAATTATATGTGAGAATGGATGTATGGATATTATATATCAAGGAAATGATTTAACCTCCATTAATTGTCTAAGTGTTGCAGGACCAATCAAGCGACAAGGAAAAAGGGATATCAACAGGGAGAGGGTGGTTACGAGAATCGAAAAACAACAATATTGTCTAAGTCTAAGTCTAGACGACTATATCATCGTAGCCTTGGCCAAGGCACATACATATACGTATATATTTCAAGTTGGTAAGAATTATTTCCTTATGTATATTAAATAATATATATTTTCAACTTACCTCATTAGGAGCGCTTAGTGGTGTGCGAGCTGGAGTCTTGTATGTAACTCCTCCAACACGCCCGCATGCAAGAAGGAAACGTTCCTTCTTGCATGCAGACGGGGGAAGGAGTGGGCAGCCTTTATTTGTTGGCGTTCATCCTTTTCAGTCGCATTCTTTACTCAATCTTAAAACACAGCATTCGCACCCTTTTCCAAAGAGCATTCGCAACCTTTTCAAAAGAGCATTCGCAGGATTAGTGAGCTAGGGATTGCATTCTTTGAGTGGCCTCGTCCCTGCAACTCAAAAATCCGAATCATATTTTCCTTGTGCATGAGCTTCATACTCTTCTTACTCTGCCGAGTCAATATCATAGGAGCGATAGCAAGAACCAGTCCAGCAAACAGAAATTGTCCTTGCAGTCGCTTATTCCTCAGCTTCGACTTGCAAAAGCTTAATCAGGCAAGACAATGGCTTCTTTCAATATATTATAGTTCATCATGCGATGTATAGTAATGCATGATTTGGATGGCCGTAGTTGTTCATGAGTATAATTCATTTTGTTTCTCTGTATTTTCTATTCTGCGATTCGTGCATGAATCTCCTAAATCCGTATGTGTCTTTTAATTCCAAATCTTTGAAATCTGCAGAAGTTTTTGTCTTCGTACCTATATATATACTATATTCTCATTGAGAGATTTGACTTCGATCACTGAGTTAAAGGATACCTTTCTATCTAAATATTCATATGTTGAATCTCTTATAAATCTGTAAGCATGTCAAGTGGATTATATATGTTCGTCCAAACCTATAACCCAAAAAGAAACATATGAAATAAAGTCAATGCCGAGCAAGGGTGAATGCTGACGACACAGTAGTGTCAGATATTTATTAGAAATCCTTGGCCAAGGTACGATGCAATATAGGCATCTGTCAACTATCAAGTACCAGATATACCACTGGTCAGAGTGATCTTTCCAGTTAGGAGGTACCTATAGGGAAAAGATCGATCAGGAGGTATAGGTTCTTGACACCATGCTCAGAGGCATATTGGTGTTATTAGATTCCTCGTTAATCACCCTCGTGAAGGGTCGGGTTTCTTCAGTTGAAGAAGCACGGGAGACCAGTTGGTCTTGGTTGGGTGGATAAAACCCTTGTTGATATTCCTTTTTCCAAAATCCAGAGGATCTGCAAACAAATCAGCAGGAAGCTATTCAAGTTGTACTTTTCTTAATCTCTCTTCCTACCTTAGTATTTGAATTTCATTGAAGGAAGTTAGTTAATTTATTTAGATTATATGTATTCTATTAAAAAGATTATTTCAGCTGAAAATGAAAGTTGTAATATTTGAATTTTATTGCATTCGATACTATTTTCATAATCGTTAGTTATTCTTTCTACTGAATTCTGTTAGATGTAAGTTTATAATCTGTTAAATATGAGTGGGTGTTACATATGGTATCAGAGTTGCCAGGTTCCACACTGAACCTTGGGGCTCATCATGCTTAGAACATTGAAAACAGTTATTGATGTTTTCTTCAGGATGGTTTTGATAAGAAAAACACCCCGGAAAAAAATTTGTGAGCCTATATCTATTCGACTATGGAAGATCAGACTTCGTTATGATTATTCAAGTTGTTCTCCTCCAGCAGATTCGGAAACGATAGCCGAAGTTCTCAAAAGACTTCGGAAAGAGAGAAGAAAATGGACAATCTCTGGAAAAGAGAAGGTGAAGTCCGCCATAATTGCAGACATAAACAAGACCAAATTTAAAGACCACACTAAACCAGAAACATCTGAAGGAGATCGAGTTCCGACTCCTAGATACAGACTTATCCCATTTTCAGAACTTAGTGATCAGGAGTAACCTATCACTGATGATGAAAAAGATTCAGAAAACTAATCACAAAAAGTGATGACCATTTTGTATTGAATTGAAATAAATCTATCACAAGGAGTGATGAAAATTTGGTATTATGCAATAAATCTATCACAGGAAGTGATAGAAATTTTGTAATTATTAATGAATCTATCACAGGGAGTGATAGTCTTTTTCTTCAAATAAATTAAAATTTTTTGTGAGCTATTTGTATTTGACTCGAGTTTAAAAATAATTTTATGCAAAAAGGAAGACTCCTTAATTCATTGTGAAAACTACTAGATGACAACCAACAATAACCAAAAACTAATTAAAACTCTTAATTTCTTCAGGAACTTCATTGGAATGGAAAATTCCGGAAATGAGTTCAGAGAAGATCAGGACAATAACTCCATGGATAAACTGGATCAGATATTGAGTATGATGAAAGCAACTCAGGCTAGATTAGCTCACCTAGAGAAAAAGGTAGAAGGGCAATCTGAAGCTAGAGATAAGAGGTCTGAAAATCAAAGTGACCCGCATGAAGATAACTCAAAAACATTAAGTATGGGATACAAGAGAAATAGACTGGCCGATGAGTTAGCCAAAGATATGAAAAAGATAAAACCTCCTAAGTTTGAAGGCTCTACTTCGGGAGATGCCACGGAGGCATGGCTGACGGAGATGGAAAAGTATTTTGAACTTCGAGATTATTCTGATAACTCTAAAGCAGCATGGGCAGATTACCAATTGGCAGGAGAAGCTGCCACATGGTGGGAATACAAAAGCGCTGAAATGGGATTGGTAGTGGCTGATGTGTCATGGGATCAATTTGTGAAGATATTCCACCAAAGATGGCTTCCACAATTATTTTATGATCAAAAACTATTAGATTTTGAAAACCTCAGGCAGGGACCCCTAACTGTCAATTAGTACTAGGAGAAATATACCCGTTTACTCAAGTATGTTCCACAATACCAGCAGGTTGAAAACTTTCGAGTACAAAAGTTCATAATGGAGTTAAACAATCGTGTTGGAGGACCAGTAGATGTTTTGGTGCCTCGGACTATGGATGAGGCTTACGAGAAAGCTGTTCGGCAAGAACAGAGATTGAAGAAAGATGATACCTTAAGGGACAGGAAGCATAACAAGGGTAAGTGGGATCAGTCACAGCAAAATTTCAAAAAGAAGGGGTACAAGAATAACCAGTTTAAAAAGAATAATTACAACCCCCGGAAGGAAGAAAACCACACTAGTAAAAGTACTGAAAAGAAGGGACCACCCGAAGGATGTTTCAATTGTGGAGGTGAGCACTATGCAAATCAGTGTCCCTCTAAGAACCAGCAAGGACAGCAACAACAGAAGCCTCTACCACCTCAACAGACCGTTTGTTAGCAAAGAATTCATGCAGCAGTTGACAATAGACAAGCAGAGTACCAGGTTGCTCCCATAGAAACTCCAGGTATGCTTTATGGTAACCCAATAACTATTTTAATAGACACTGGAGCCACGGAATATTTTATATCACCTAAGTTACTGGGAAGGTTCCCTAAAAGAACTGGGTATATGGCCAAATCGTGGATGGTTGAATATGCTAATCAGACGAGAGCTCAGGTAGAGCAATGTCTGTTTGAAGCCAAGATTGAATTTCCAGACTTCACTACAGAGGTCAACCTTTATGTAGCACCTCTGGGTTCCTATGATGTGATCATTGGAATGAATTGGTTGAAAGAACATAGGGCTAAGGTCAACTGTTATGCTAAGATAGTAGAATGTATGGATGATTCAGGGAATCCAGTGAGGATTCAAGGGAAACAACGAGAAGTTAAGGTGCGACAAATTTCGGCTATGCAGCTGAAAAGAAATAGAAGGAAAGGATGCAAATTGTTTGTAGTCAAGATGGAAGCGGTCAATGAAAGGATAGAGCATTCCCAGAATAGGAAGAGGAAAATGTGAATTGAAGATAAGGAAGAGACCTTCTCTGAAAAATACCCTTATCTTCAGGAATATCAAGATGTATTTCCCGAGGAACTACCTGGGTTACCACCTAGAAGAATATTTGATTTTGCCATTGATCTAGTACCAAGGGCCGAACCTGTTTCAAAAGTACCTTACCGTATGACCACCTTAGAGCTAGTGGAGCTAAAGGCACAATTACAAGAATTACTGGATAAGGGCTTGATACGACCGAGTGTTTCACCATGGGGTGCCCCAGTGATTTTTGTTAAAAAGAAGGATGGGACTCTTCGTTTATGTATAGATTACCGAATGTTAAATAAGCTCACCATCAAGAATAAATATCCCCTACCTCGAATAGATGATCTTTTTGATCAAATGAAAGGGGCTGCAATATTCTCAAAAATAGATTTGAGGTCAGGATATCATCAACTCAGGTTAAAAGAGGAAGACATTCATAAGATGGCATTCAGAACTAGATATGGACACTATGAATTCACAGTTCTACCATTTGGACTCACCAATGCCCCAGCCGCGTTCATGAATTTAATGAACAGTGTTTTCAGAGATTCCCTGGATAAGTTTGTATTGGTATTCTTAGATGACATTCTTATCTACTCCAAAAATGAGGAAGAGCACTTTCAACACCTTCAAATAGTTCTTCAACAGTTAAGGGAGCATAAACTATATGGAAAATTGTCAAAATGTACCTTCTTCCAGAAAGAGATACAATATTTGGGGCATATAATATCAGCTAAGGGAATTGCAGTGGATCTTGCTAAGATAAAAGCTATAGTGGATTGGCCAGTACCGAAGAGTGTTCCTGAGGTTAGAAGTGTCATGGGATTAGCTGGGTATTACAGAAGATTTGTCAGAGATTTTTCTAGAATTGCTCATCCCATTACCTCTCTTCAAAGAAAAGGAAAAAGATTTGAATGGACTGAAAAATGTCAAGAGGCGTTTAACCTATTAAAGGAAAAATTAACAACTGCCCCAATATTGATAGTACCAGATCCTAATGGTCGTTTTGTAGTTATAACAGATGCGTTGGGAGATCGATTAGGCGGAGTGTTAATGCAAGAAGGAAAGGTAGTGGCTTATGAATCTCAGAAATTGAAACAATATGAGCAAAATTATGCACCCCACAATTTAGAGTTAGCAGCTATTGTTCATGCCCTACAAATGTGGCGACATTATTTATCAGGAAAAACTTTTGAACTTAAGTCAGATCATCAAGGTTTGAAGTACATATTTACACAGCCCAATCTAAATGCTCACCAGAGAAGATGGATGGAGTTAATCGCAGATTATGATTTCGAGATCAGTTACATTAAGGGCAAGGAAAACAGAGTAGCTGATGCATTAAGTCGACGGAAGCATATAACGGCAATGGTGTCAATCAACATTGATTTTAGAACACAGGTGATTTAGAAACTAAATGAAGATGAATATTATTTGCAAGTTCAAGAAGCTCTTCAGTCAAATCCTCAAGAGCCTAAATATGAAGGTTTTCACATTGAAGCAGATGGGCTTTTGAGATTTAAAGGTAGGATGTATATTCCAAAGTCTTCTGAGTTAAGGAAAACAATATGGAAAGAAGTACACACCGCACCATATTCAGGACACCCAGGAGTAACCAAGATGATGGCCGACGTCAAACCGTTGTATTTTTGGAAAGGAATGAAAAAGGACGCAGCAAGATTGTGGCAGGATGTTTCGAATGTCAGAAGGTCAAGGTAGAACATTAGCATCCAGCAGGATTACTTCAGCCTCATAGCGTACCTGATTGGAAATGGCAAATTATTAGCATGGATTTTGTACAAGGTTTACCTTTGACTAGGAACAGGCATAATGCCGTATTGGTGGTAGTGGACAAACTCACCAAAGTGGCACATTTCATACCAGGGAATTTGACAGATGGGGCACCAGTGATCGCACGAAAATTTGTACAGGAAATTTTTCGTCTCCATGGAATACCAGAAAAGATCATATCAGATAGAGATGCCAGGATGACATCCAGATTTTGGCAGACCTTATTTTCAGCCTTAGGGACTCAGTTAAATATTAGTACAGCTTATCATACTGAGACAGATGGTCAGACGGAAAGGGTAAACCAAATTTTAGAAGATTTACTTAGAATGTACTGTATGGATCAACAATACAGGTGGCAGGAATATCTACCCTTGGTAGAATTTGCTTATAACAACTCATCAATCAGCAATAAAAATGGCACCTTTTGAAGCCCTATATGGCAGGAAATGTAGAACCCCTATAAGTTGGAATAGAAGGGAAGACAGGATCATTCTAGGACCTAAAATGCTTCAAGAAATGGAAGAGCAAGTAAGAATAATCAGGCAGAGATTGAAAGAGGCCAATGACTGGCAAAAGAGTTATGCTGATGCAAAACGTGTTCCCAGACAGTTTGTAGTGGGAGAAAAAGTTCTTTTGCGGGTAAAACCATAGAAAAGCTCTATAAACTTTGGGAAAGCCTCTAAGCTAGCCCCAAGATACGTGGGACCTTTTGAAGTTCTAGAAATTATCAATCCTGTGGCATACAGAATTGCTCTACCCCCAGCTCTCGCCAGAATTCACAATGTATTTCATGTTTCTTATCTCAAGAAATATTATGTAGACTCTGAACATATGATTGATTGGAAATCATTGCAGGTACGGGACTCTGGGATGATCATAATAGAGCCACTCCGAGGACTCGAGATACTTAAGCTGCACTTACGTAATCGCGAGGTGGTACAATGTAAGGTCCAGTGGGACCAGTATTTAGAAGAGAATGCCACCTGGGAAGATTATGATGAGATTCATCAAAAGTTTCCTTATTTATTCCCAAACAATTAAGACTTATGTGAGACTATGTTGTTAAATTTTGATATATATATATTAATAAATAATCATCGAGGACGATGATTCTTAAGGGGAAGAATATGTTACATCCCCTTCTACTGAACAATGAAATGTTGGTTATGTTGTTAGTTGTGTACAATTGCTTTCATGTGAATATGAATTTATTCGTTGAATAAGGTGTATAAATATGTGAGAATGATTTTTTTTTATATGCGAATATTTTTCAATTATATGTGAGAATGGATGTATGGATATTATATATCAAGGAAATGATTTAACCTCCATTAATTGTCGAAGTGTTGCAGGACAAATCAAGCGACAAGGAAAAAGGGATATCAACAAGGAGAGGGTGGTTACGAGAATCGAAGAACAACAATATTGTCTAAGTCTAAGTCTAAACGACTATATCATCATAGCCTTGGCCAAGGCACATACATATACGTATATATTTCAAGTTGGTAAGATTTATTTCCTTATGTATATTAAATAATATATATTTTCAACTTACCTCATTAGGAGCGCTTAGTGGTGTGCGAGCTAAGTCTTGTATGTAACTCCTCCAACACGCTCGCACGCAAGAAGAAAACGTTCCTTCTTGCATGCGGACGGGGGAAGGAGTGGGCGGCCTTTATTTGTTGGCGTTCATCCTTTTCATTCGCATTCTTTACTCAATCTTAAAACACAGCATTCGCACTCTTTTCCAAAGAGCATTCGCAACCTTTTCAAAAGAGCATTCGCAAGATTAGTGAGCTAGGGATTGCATTCTTTGAGTGGCCTCGTCCCTGCAACTCAGAAATCCGAATCATATTTTCCTTGTGCGTGAGCTTCATACTCTTCTTACTCTGCCAAGTCAATATCATAGGAGCGATAGCAAGAACCAGTCCGGCAAACAGAAATTGTCCTTGCAGTCACTTATTCCTCAACTTCGACTTGCAAAAGCTTAATTAGGCAAGACAATGGCTCCTTTCAATATATTATAGTTCATCATGCGATGTATAGTAATGCATGATTTGTATGGCCGTAGCTGTTCATGAGTATAATTCAATCTGTTTCTCTGTATTTTCTATTATGCAATTCATGCATGAATCTCCTGAATCCGTATGTGTCTTTTAATTCCAAATCTTTGAAATCTGCAAAAGTTTTTGTCTTCGTACCTATATATATATATATATATATATATATATATATATATAAATATATATAGATATAGATATTTATATATAGATATATATGTATATACGAATATATATATAACTATATATATACTATATTCTCATTGAGAGATTTGACTTCGGTCACTGAGTTAAAGGATACCTTTCTATCTAAATATTCATATGTTGAATCTCTTATAAATCTGTAAGCATGTCAAGTGGATTATACATGTTCGTCCAAACCTGTAACCCAAAAAGAAACATATGAAATAAAGTCAATGCCGAGCAAGGGTGAATGCTGACGACACAGTAGTGTCAGATATTTATTAGAAATCCTTGGCCAAGGTACGACGCAGTATAGGCATCTATCAGCTATCAAGTACTAGATATACCACTGGTCAGAGTGATCTTTCCAGTTAGGAGGTACCTATAGGGAAAAGATCGATCAGGACGTATAGGTTCTTGACACCAGGCTCAGAGGCATATTGATGTTATTAGATTCCTCGTTAATCACCCTCGTGAAGGGTCGGGTTTCTTCAGTTGAAGAAGCACGGGAGACCAGTTGGTCTTGGTTGGGTGGATAAAACCCTTGTTGATATTCCTTTTTCCAAAATCCAGAGGATCTACAAACAAATCAGCAGGAAGCTATTCAAGTTGTACTTTCCTTGATCTCTCTTCCTACCTTAGTATTTGAATTTCATTGAAAGAAGTTAGTTAATTTATTTAGATTATATGTATTCTGTTAGAAAGATTATTTCAGCTGAAAATGAAAGTTAGTTGTAATATTTGAATTTTATTGCATTCGATACTATTTTCATAATAGTTAGTTATTCTTTTTACTGAAAATCTGTTAGATGTAAGTTTATAATCTGTTAAATATGAGTGGGTGTTACAGAACCGTAAGTCAATTTTTGAAAAGTACTTGGCTCCATGTAACTCGTCGATGAGTTCATCAACTCTCGGTATGGGGTAACGGTTTTTGATTGTTTGTTTATTTAATGCCCAGTAATCTATGCACATTCTCATGGTTCCATCCTTTTTTTTTCACAAGTACCACTGATGATGCAAACGGGCTGGACTAGGCTGAATGTGGCCCATTTCCAAAAGTTCGTTTATGGTTTTCTCTATTTCTTCTTTGAATTTTTGTGGATGTCGATAGGGAGTTGTGATCACCGGTTTAGCATCTTTCTCTAATTCTATGATGTGCTCAAATCCTCTTTTCGGAGGTAAGCCGGGGGGTATTTCTTCAAATACTTTTTTGTGTTTTTTGAGTATGGGTTTAATGTCAATGTGTATTGCCTTCCCTAGTGGGGTTGACTTATCTAAGATCATGCATTGGGCTGCCCATTCCACTTGGTTGTGTCTAAACGTTCTCTCCATTCTTCGAGAGGAAATCACTCTTGGTGAACCATCGGATAATCCGTGTAGGGTGACTTTCTCTCCCTTATGTTCAAGGCTGAGTTCTAACTTGGGAAAATCTAGAGTGAGGCGTCCCAATGAGTGTAACCATGGTACTCCCAAAATTACATCCGTATCACCCATGTTGACTACGTAGAAGTCTTCTTGTATGGGATGTTTACCTAGGGTCAAGTTCAATTGTGGTCTTTTGGTACAATTGGTTGTAGACCCATCGGCTAAGGTTACCTTAAACCCTTCGAAGTATTTGGTTTCTAGTTTGATCCGTTTTGCCAATGTTTCATCTACAAAATTGTGGGTGGCCCCACTATCCACTAATGCTGTTACTTTTTGGCCCTTGAGAATACATCTAAGTCTAAAAGGATGGTGTTTAGAGATTTTGGATATGGCTGCTATGGACCCTTGTTCTTGGTTATCATGTTTGGTTCTTTTTTTGGGGAATTCTTCTCCTATTTCTCCATTGGATAGGATTTCTAGGTTGTGAGCTTTCCCTTCTTCTCCCACACCTATGTTCGGGTTCCCATTTCTCTTTGCATTTGAAGCACAAGTTCTTCTTGCATAGTTCTCTACTTGGACAAGTGTGTCCAGGTTTCCAAGGTTCTTTACATCTATAGCATAGGTTTTTCTCCCTTATATCACCTTTGGGGTGGAATGATTTGTGGAATTTTCCCTTTTTATGGAAGGGTTTTGTGTAAGGATTTGAAGATTTGTTCTTTTCTAATCTTAATGTCGTTTCAATGGCATCTTCTAGGGTTGTTGGTTTAAGGGCGCTCACTAGGCTTTGAAGTGATTCTTCCAACCCTTCGACAAATAGATATGTGAGTCGATCTTCTTCAACTCCCGAGACCCTTATCGATATTTTTTCAAATTCGCTTATATAGTCTTTCATCGTTCCCCGTTGCTTCAATTGCGTTAATTTCTTGAAATCTTGTTGAGGATGCTTTCGGTCAAATCTTTTGATGAATTTTTGTGAGAACTCCTTGTAAGAAGTTGTCTTGATGCCCTTGAGTGTGCTTCCCGTGGTGCCACCATTCATAGGCTAATCCTTCTAAGTGTAAGATGGCAAATTGTAGAGCATCTTTTTTGGTCATTGGACTAAGGCTGAAATAGTCATTTAACTTTTGCAGCCACGCATGGGCAGTAATTTTGCTTGTTCCATCAAAGTTTGGTAAGTTTAATTTGTTTGCTTTGTGTCTCAACTCTTTATTGGTAGATCTTCTCTCTCCTAGATGTCTCATTCTTCTTTGATTCACTGAAATCATGGAATGATACAATTCTCCTCACCTCAGGTTCTAAACTTGCATATGCCCTGGCAATATCCTCAGTGCTCATTGAGTGTGGGGTGGTTTCTTCTACTCTTGATGTCTCCTCTTCCGGTAGAAAAGAGGGTTTTGGAATCCTTGGATTTGAAGTTGCATTGCTATTCTCGGAATGGTTGAATCCCATTTCTTTCCCATTGGTTGAATGAGTCTTTAGATTGTCGATGGCATTTCCCATATTTTGTAATGCTTGACGAAGTGCTTGGGTTGTCTTTTCGCTTTGTTCAATCATAGCCTTGGTTTGATCCATCATGGCCTTGGTTGTCTTTTCGTTGTGATCCATCATAGCCTTGGTTGTCATTTCCATAAAGGCCCTCAAATCATCGCCCATTTGCCCTTCCATATTGTTGTTGTTGCGTGTGAGGTTTCTCCTTGTATAACCTTGCATTAATTTCCTTCACAGGATGGCAGGATGACTGCTCTGATACCACTTGTAATGTCCCCTTTTAGAATATCCTTTATTTCTCAATCTGCACACAAGAATAACTTCTTATAAAGGAACATTAGCCATATTAGAGATCAATAATGTAATGTTCCGTTTTCTAGCTTGATCTTTTACAGTTGACCGTTGGCCTATTCCGGAGACTCGTAGGCTACTCGGAGGTTGAAATTGGGGTTTAATGTTTTGGTGGTTGCTTTTGTTCGTGGATTGTGGTTTGGTTGGCGGTTTCTTTCCAGGTTTGTTCTCCTTAGTCCCTGTTGGTTACGGCTATTTTTAGTAAGTTCAGGATTGGCACCAGAACGGGATTTTGAGAGTGGGGTTGGATTCGTCTTGTCAAGACCTTTCCAACGAGCTATAGATCATTGAATTCCGACTTCATCTTGGCCTCCGTTTTAAAGTCCGTAAATTAAACATTATTTATATTAATGTTGTTTTAAAAGAGGGGACTTTAAGGGTGAGGTTGAAAAAGAGGATTATATTATTTTCCCTCTCATGTTTTATCCCATATGCAAGAGGATTTTAGAGACTCCCAGTTGGAAAAGTATAAAAGGAGGAAGAGTGCTCTCATTTCGGCATCCGAAATCTTGATAATGTTATGCTGCCGGATTGGCTTTGGGATTGCTTCGAGGAATGTATGCCTCCTAGCTTGGCATTGCTTCTCGCTTGAAAGATAGCGACTAGTGGTGAAAGTCTAGTTTGTGAGTTTACATTGGGATTTGTGCATTGTAATCAGCTTTTGGCTTTAGTTCAGTTTTGTATATTAGAGTTTTTTCCAGCATTGCATTTTTAGCTACAGTAGATTTGTGTTTTATTCATAAGTCAAAAAACAACAAAAATATTGTTCTAGGTATTCTCTTATTCTCATTGTCTGGTCAAGGCGTCACTTTCCTCCAGTTTGCAGATTTTTTTGAGATAGCTGTGATTTTTTAAAGGCAGATCGCCCTTTCTTGAAGGCCGTACCATCTGCTGGTGCATTGGAATCTGTGCATAAATAATACATGGCATTTTGATCTATTTTCAGTGTTCTATCCTAAGCATCATCATTCTTAGGGAATATTGCATTTTGTTTCAAGTCAGTTGGATGAGTTATGAGGGAGATATGAGCATATGAGTAAATTCATAGGTTGCTGGTTTTAATTTAAAGGCGAATGAGATTCATTTTGTAAACTGGCAGTAGTACTGGCAGTAATTCTCAATCTTGTTCAATTCTGATTTGTAATGCTCAACTCTACTTCCAGTATTTGCTTTTGTATTTACTTTACCTCCGCCCTATGGTAGCTACTTTCCCATTCCGGCATAGAAAGCACATTCTGGGTGTTGAGTACTTTTAGCATTACAGTTATTTCTTTCAAGCATTGTAATTTGTAGTACTCCACCATATGGTCGCCTCAACTCCATATTGGATTGGGTAGCACATACTTGGTGTCGAGTTCTCTTTCAGTACTTAGTGTAGAAGACCCTCTGACCATATGCTCGCCATCATGGGTGCCATTCTTGGTTAGAGTTATTGCATAAGCATTTTGATTAAGATCCTCTGACCAATGCTCACACCTTGCCCACATCGGGATCCTGGTGTACATTCTGGTTAAAGTTGCTTCAGCAACGTTTTGGTTTAGCCGCTAACCTTAACGGGTGCATTGGTTTGTAATTTGTAATTTGAAAAAACAAAAAAATTTGGCTCGGAATATTTCAAATAATGAGATCAATATATAATAATTAAGGTTAATGACATCATGTTCATAATTGATAACAATGAACAAATACATAAATCTAAATAGATTATACTTATTCTTTAACCATGTTTAAGTCTCATGATATACTTCGGGAATGGTAATTGTTATGCCCGGTCATTAATCTAACCTAGTTGTTAACCCTAACGTAGGCGGAGTTTATACTCGTTAAGGCGCTAGTTAACATTGCTCCAATGCCATAGGCCCAAGGGTTTCATTGTACACCCGGCAATACTTCACCACTTGGCTCAAGGGACTTCATTGCACACCCGGCAATACTTCACCCACTTGAGAGTCACCTATCGTGTAAGTCATTAATAACAAATTATCTCCACTGGTATAGGCCCAAGGGTTTCATTGCACACCCGGAAATACTTCACCACTTGGCTCAAGGGACTTCATTGCACACCCGACAATACTTCATCCACTTGAGAGTCACCTACCCTGCGAGAATCAATCATCAATAAATCCGCCCTTCCTTAACTATTTAACCATCCTTGTAGGACCCTAGATAAGATTAAGGACATGGCAATGACGTACCCATCCCTAGTATATCATGAGTAAGGTTAGAGAGATCATACCGATAAGGAATTCGTCTTCTCGATCTAGTGATCCTATGGATCACAAAGGTAATACTTCCTTATGAATATTGTTCCTTCTATGGGAACTAGATATTGTACCATCACTATTGGATGGATGAATATAAGGCACTTTGCTGGACTCTTATATATCAGATTTATCAATATATGTCTATGCATATTTCTCTTGATTGGATTGCTGATAATAACATTGATTTATAATGCTGAGAGTATACCTTATAGTAATGATGATAGTCTGCTCCTTGCAGATTATAAACTGCTGATGATTTAAGTGCTTGCTGAAATAATCTGAATCGATGAGATCAGATGTGTATGATTGCTTTTATGCTGCTGATTAAATGATATGTATTGCTGTTTGTGTTATGCTTAGTGATGAAGATGTTCAACGCTGCTGTGTGATGTTAGATGATGTGTAGACTGAAGCGAGTTCCTTTTATGCTCCTTGATCAATGATATTACATGTGGATGATTTCTGATGTGAGAAGGATAATAAGATAATATTGCTTGCTGACTGGTTTGATCAATGAGGCTGAATTGCTCCTCCTGCTACCATACCCACCGATCTCTTTATATCTTTGAATGATTGCCTCCTTATTACTGGTCGCATCCCTTCATGGGAAGCGCTACCTTAACTACTATCACTTAATCATAATTGGCGCTCCTTAATCGCTGTTTGCCTTTATTCATAATCACTATGTTTTGTCTTTATTATCAATTCCACATAAGAATTGTTTTGTCTTATTCTAAATTATCGCTGACTTGGATCCATGAACCGATTCTTCTTTAAATATTCTTTATCATTGCTTTGGCTTACGTAGTAATTCCATTGCTCATGATTATCTTGGCATCGGCCTACGAGGGAAATGCATGTTTCATGCAGATTGGCGCCTTAAGATATGTTATCATATGGGCATGGAGTTGTCTATGTTATTTTGAAATCTTCTTTGAAACTGATCCGGCTAGGAATGACCTTCACTTCTCTTTAAGTTCTCGATAACCATCTAAGGAGGGAACATCACACCAACGGTCTATAGCTCATCGGATTCCGAGTTCGTTTGATCATTCATTTTAAAGTCCGTAAGTTAATATTTCATATTTAAATATTTGGACTTTATAATGTAATGTCGGTGACTTAGTAAAAGTGTAAAAATGCAAAATTAAAGTCACTTGGGACTTGGACGTCTGAAGGGGAGGAATAAAGTGAATTTAAAATATTATAATTCCCTCTCATGTGGATGGACCCTCTAGTGGGAAAATATAAAATCCAAAATCAAAAGGAAGGCATTCATTCTTGACTACTACACTTTTGATATTTTGCTCTGCAAAGAGAATGAGGGTTTGAGAAAACCGTCCTTGGCTTTTGGAGACGAAATCCTCCATTAGTAGCAACATTCCACAGGTGTGAGAGACCACCCAAGGGTGCTTTGAGCAGCCATAGCTAGTGGTTGCATTTGGGCTTCATTGCAAGTTGATAGTTTGTCGTGGAGAGGAAAACAATGCAATATCTTCCGGGTTTCGACATGATAATTCAAGAAGGATATCGAAGAATGTATTGAAGGTTATAGCAGGGTCTTTGGAGGTGCTTTGTTGTGCCTTGCATCTCATATAATGGCCGTACCATCTCAGCTAGCTGGCCTTACCATTGGAAGGGTTTTTGAGGAGTTTGATGAATATTTGTATTGAATCTTTCTCCCATGCTAGGCGCTACACCATTGCAGATTGAAACAGAGACATTAGCAGTGATTTTAAGGCAGATGTGAAGTGTTATTT
Organism: Cunninghamia lanceolata; assembly: GCA_027924645.1. Classification (NCBI taxonomy): domain Eukaryota; kingdom Viridiplantae; phylum Streptophyta; class Pinopsida; order Cupressales; family Cupressaceae; genus Cunninghamia; species Cunninghamia lanceolata. The sequence continues at coordinate 4,762,938 of BSBN01001183.1, read as the reverse complement.
GCTGTCCCAACATTTAATGCAGGTCGTACTTCCTTCGGAAGGCCGTGGGTATTGATAGAGAGCCAGAGCAAGCATTTTGGGGCTCATTTCCACTTCTCTATTGGCTGTATACTCTTCATTGTGACTGTAATTTTGTATGAGCAAAGAATATACTCTGTATGGTTGATTTGTAGAGGGTTTGAACACCCAGAACTGTTGTAACACGCATTTCCAGCCTTGTAAAACTTGGAAAGCGAAATGGGTATGTTGGTTTCTTGATATTTTCAACATTCCTTCATATGGGTATTGCTTGAAATGGTTCTTTAAAGCATTTCCTTTATATTTCAACTTGTGGATATTGTTAGAATATAGTTTTCGCAAATATTGTATCTTGCATGTGTTGTTATGTTATGGAAACAACATCAAAACAACAACAAAAACCCTTCAGACAATGTGAAAAAACTAGACCCAGAACAGAAAATATAAGACTTAGAACAGGGTGGGTTATTTCAGAGAGGAATTGGCTCCCTAACTCCTAAAGTTAGCCTGTACAGTTTTTCCAACCAGTAGGATGGATGGTTTAGTCATCGAACAAAGACATGCAATGAGATTCCACCATCTCTTGCTACTTCTACAAAGTCTAGTGTTGCTTTTTTGAAGGCTTCCAATGATTCTTTTCAGCAAGACCATCCATGTTTTTCAAATTCAACTCATTAGGATGCTAACATGAGAGATCTCTTGTGTCTGTTTGTTGAGTCCCACCTTGTAGAGCTGGAGGACACTATTGCTTCAACAACTACATCATCATCTTTGGCACTTGTTCTATATTGATTTCCACAGTGGTTTTAGATGTCATCTTCTTCAGTTAGGCCTAGGACTCCTAATCAGATCATAACATCAATTAGCAACAACATGGGGACCGATACACAATTTCCAAATATATCCATCTTGTGTTTTCTTCCCTCGTATTCATTCATGGATTGGAAAGACCTTCTACATGCACCTATGGGCCTATCTCTTTCTAAGGGGAAAAATGTTGTTCATCAAGCATGGATCTTCATCGGCATTCGATATCGTCCATCCATCTCCAATCTAGGAGACTAAGCATTGGGGGGGCAGGGTTGCATAGTCTCTCTTCTCTTTTCTCTCTCTATTTGGGGGGTTTTCTCCTACTCTTCTTCCAGAGGGGTCATTTTGTACATGGCTACACTGTCTACACATTTGTTGGGACCTATTGAGCATTTTATGCTCACCATCAAAAGCTTCCAATCTCCCATGAATAGAAGAACACCCACAGCATGGTTGGCTCATCTCATTGATTGCCAAATGAGGATCTGCAACTCCAAATCGATGTGATGATTGGCAGAGCTAAAACGATATTATAATGCATCACCAACATAGGGATTGTGCGAAGCATTTAAAGAATTGCATATTCAAAGCTGGACACAATTCAAACAATATGGTGCAACCATACAAAATTGCCAGCACAATGTATAATGTTAGTTTGGCATTCAAAGTTGGATGAGATAAGTTTGGATTGCCTAAGATTGGGGCAAAGGCCACTCAAGAAATACAAATTTGCCTACATGCCAAAAATGAAGAGTATGATGTGAAATTACAAATGGGCACAACAATATATGAGCCTTGTATGATAGTTAAGTCAAAGAGAACAATGGCACCATATAGTAGCAATAAAGCCAGCATTTGAGTGAAGGGAGGTACCATAAACCTAGTGAACCATCCATTAATCCGGCACAATAATAGAATCAAAAACAGTTGTAAGTGCATTGTAGGGATTCCAAAGGAGGCACCTACAATAGATATAGCGCAACACATAAACCTGGAGCAAAAATTGGGGAAATGCCAATCACATGTGGCACATTGCATTTAAGGAATAGCATAATAGGTGAGATTTGAAGCAGCTCCAATATGCTACACTACATGTTATTTCTCCTCCATTTATCAATATAAAATCAGCCAATATAAACAGAGAATGCACCATCAATTATATGGCACCAGTTTGGATTGTGATGCAACAACAGAAGAATTTGGCCGCTTGTCGGCCTGTGTAGCTGGTCGATGCCCCAAAAAATGTGCAACAATCTCACAAAATTGTAAGATGTAATTTCTGGTTAATGGCATGGCAGTATGAAGAACATGGTGCAGCTATGAAGATCAAATCAATAAAAATTGAGAGGCCACAACCCTGAATGGTCTAGCATATTAAATTGAAAAAAGAATACTAGAATTGGGTCAAAGAAAGGATATGGCCGGCTTGATAGAGAATGCACAACTACTATTGGATTTCTCAATCCAACAATTGGCAGGGTTTTGAGGAAGTTTTTAAAATGCTTTAAAGATAATGTCCCACCATTGGTTAATCAAACCAACATGGCCACCAAAATATATTAATTTACTTGTGCCTGTAGAGATAAAGAAGGCATCAAGAGTGAAAAGAATTAAACCTTCCATCATTGGTTGATGAAGTCTAGGGCCCACCACAAGGAAAGAAAGATATATGCCTCGCATCAACAAAGGCTCGAGTGATATTAAAGTAAAGGTAATGAAATTTGAAGATTTGATCCACTCTGTTGGATTAAACAAAATCAATGATTCACAGGAATTCAAACAAAGAGGAAGGAAGATGCTAGAGAAAGTTCACACCATTGGCCAAAAACAATGAGGTGGCAAACTAAGGAGCCCACCAAGCTGACAAGCGGCATATGCATAGCGAAAATATTATTTTAATCCGAAACAATTAAATAATAATTAATGGTTGTGGATAGAATTTTATTTACACCATGAAATGCAAAATTGTATTAAATATTAAAGTTTAACTTTAATATTTAATAAAGTGGGTGAATTTAAAAGGGCACAAGGAGAGAGAATGTGAGCGGATAAAATCAAGAAATAAAATATTAATTTATTTTAATATTTCAATGGGGAATAGAAAAGTGCAAAGGGAAAAGAGGCCAATAAAACATGCAAGTAAAACAAAGGCATACATTTGAAAATTATTAAAGGTGGAGAGAGATTATTATTTCCCAAAAAAGGCGGTTATATATTTCACGGAAATGTAAAAGTCTCACGAAGGAAAAGCTAAAGTGCAGCATGGAAATGTTTCAAGGTAAGTGAATAGGTGAAAATGTTTCACCTCACGGAAAAAGAAAAAAAGGCTCATTCAAGCAAGGTAAATGTGCAGGTAAATTAATTCACGACGCATGAAAGATATTTTCACGAAGAAGATAAGTATGGCGATCAATGATATTTATTATCTGTCAGAGGATTTTATTATTTGATTGCTCAAATTTTTTGAGAGGAGTACCTGCACAAGAAAAGGGACAAAATTTTGAAGGAGCAACCTGCAATTACGGCATGGGAATTAAAGGTTACAATCACATCTGCTACAGGTCTCTCTTTCCCTCTCTGTTCTTCTACTTTCCCCCCTCTTTTTCTCTCCTCTTCTAGCAAGTATATATGTGATCTCAAAATATATAAACCAAATTGAATCATTGTAACAGCACCATGTTGCTCTACTCATGCTTGAGTTGTTATTGTTTTCTCTTCTCTGTCTTTCTCATATTTGGATCCAGGGGAGCCTCATTGTATGTGCCTTGGTAAGTTGATCCTTCATTAAGTATGTAGCTAAACTATTTATGTCGACTATGCAATGTATGAGGTTGTTACTCTAGAAGTTCTGACTCCTCTTTGTGTATGTTTTGATCATCTGATGCATGCATGTGTGGAGTGAAGTTGTCTAATTGACTACTGCAAGGTGTGTTGCTAAGCTCTGGTCAGATGGTAGTGTTGGCACCTGTAAAAACAATTCCCAGACATGCATATTTTTGCCCAAAAATCCATCAAAAATCCAACTTTTGCCTTTGCATTTTAAACCCATTATTTATAACCGATCTGAGATATGTTCCATGGGTTTCCCTCAAGAAAAATTCTAAGTCCAGTCCCCCTTGTTCCTTATGTTTTCTTCCCTTGGAAAAATTGGTTCATTTATGGCCTTTGTCAATGAATCAGCAAAATCGCGAACTGCAGAACTTGCCGACTAGGTTCGCGGGTTTGTGATTTTGTTGATTTGTCGATTTACCGACAAAGATGGAAAAAGAGAAGTTTGAAAGAATGTTGATGTCTTCTTCAGCAAAATTGTTCAAGTTGAAGTGTTTGTCGGCGAATCGGCAAAGTTGCGAATTGCCGATTTCGTCGACTAAGTTCATGTGTTCACAGTTTTGCCGATTTGCCGATAAGGCGGCAAAAGTGGCGAAGGCGGAGGAAAAAGCTTCTAAGTAAAGAAAGAAGAGCCAAGTGCTTGTCAGCAAAGTTGGAGGTTTGCGAACCCCCAAGTTAGCCGACGGAGGTTTCGCAGACGATATTTCACCGACTGAGGGAGGTTCCTATGGAGAAGGAAGACAAAGATGAGGCAAGTGGAAAAGTTTCTAAGGGACAATTTTAAGGGGAGCTGAAGGCTTTGTCGACAAATCGGCAAGTTCACGAAATGCTAAACTCACCGACTGAGTTCGCGGGTTCATAGTTTCATCGATTCACTAATAAAGAAACCAAAGGGCGAGGAAAGGGCTTCTACAGAAAAAGATGTGGTGAAGGAAGAAAGAAGGATCGGAGAGGGATGAAAATCAAGATAAAATCAAAAGAAAAAAGTTGTCGATAGAGAAGAAAGAAAAAGAGAAGATAGGCAGTCTTCGTCAGCAAAAAGGGATAGTTCGCGAACCGACAGGTTCGCCGATGGTTCAGTTCGCCGGCAAAGAAGATTTGCCGATAATGAAGACAAGGCAAAGTAAAAGGAAAAGGACTTTTCCATGGTTCATGAAAAGATAAAATCATCGATAAAGGAGATAAAGAGGAAAAATGAGGCTAAAGGCATTTGTCGGAGGGAGGATGAGTTCATGAGCTTGATAGTTTGCCGACTACACTTTTTGCCAACCAGTTTTGCCGACAAAGAGAAATAAGAAGATGCTCAGCACAAAGAGAGGTAAAATCTGAATTTTGATGGCCCGATAGAGATGAAAAGAAAGATCAATCAAGCAAAATGTTTGAATTCTTCAAGTACAGTCAGATTTAAATGGGGGATTGTACAACACTTTTAAAGTGTTGTAAAAGCTTTGGGAGATGATTTCCTGAATTTGCACCATGACTACAGGATGAAACTTGCAGGTTTGTACTCAGCATTAATGTGTTGCAGGCCAAGGTTCTGTAGGTGGTTGACACAGTGAAAATATTCAATGCACCAATACACAAATGGAGGACAAAATAGATGAAATGGATTTGCAGGTACCAAAACATAAATTCAGCCTTCCCTCTTTATTGCTCCAGGTACACAAAGCGTGTAGGCAATCTTCTTCTGCCATTTTCAAACTTGTCAGGGTATGGACGTGCTTCCAACCATGTAGATTGTCTGACAGGACCATGGGCATGATTTTAATGAGGCATGGTTGTACGTGATGATTGGGGTGCAGCGCTTTGAATTACGCAAAAGACAGACTGCTATATCTATGCATATGTTTTTGATGTATTACGAGTTGGGTCTTTGTTGGTGGCTGGAAGCTATGCAGGTCCAACAATGCTTCTAGGGCTCCAAATCACGCCATGTCCAGTTGCAGAGAATTAATGGGGTGGTGAAACAAGTGAAAGATAATGTCCAGTAGGGATTGTGTAGAGAATGTCTCCATGATAGTTTGTATGTATTTAGGGTTTTCCTCTTATCACATTTGTTGATAAGTTTGTATCGAGCATTTGAAAATGTGACAGCATTTTAAATATATTACAAGCCTTGTAATTGTCATCTGTTCTTTACATTTGAATGCATGCAATTCTTTAAACAAAACCTACAATCTGATACAGCTTATACTTAGATCAAGTTTTCTTTGTTTCCTTTCCATTGTTTTCTTTTCTACCACTGTGACTCTGTAGCCCAATTGGATTGGCACCGGTCTTGCCTCCATTAGACCAATCTCTCACTTTTTAAATCAAACAAATATTTACCAGTGGTTTAGGGGAAAAACCATCTTTCCTGTGCATGTACATTTGCATAGTTTGCATCAACTATATAGGGGTTTTGTGATAGCCAATTGTTCTTGGTTCAGTGACAATCTTGGGACCAAGACAACGATTCGAGTTTGGTTGTCTATTTATTTTTAGTTGTTCATCTGGTTTTAAGTCAATACCTGCTAAGGTATACCCATTGGAATATCCCTCCAGAGTCTAAGTTGAGCTCGAAGTGTAGAGGAGCCTACCCACTCCTGTCAGTTGGCCAAAATTGTCCTTAACTTGTTGATAAACCCCTTTCAATCACCTTGCCGACACCCCTGGCCTAGGAAATCTTGAAACGTTTGAGTTTTGGGTTGTAGTTATTTTGGGAACCAACATTTTGGCGCCATTGCCGGGGACAATTTGAGGGTTCAAAGAAATTGAAGACTCTGCTGGTGAGCTAAACCCAGAATCAATTTGTGGCCTTGAAGGTTGGTCACACTTCAAGGATTTCCTCTTTGGAAGAGGTGGCGACTCTGCTGTCAAAGAACAGAAATTTGTTATTGTTGTACCTTGGTTGTTGTTGGTGATTTGAATGCTCCATCTCAATATGCAGCAGCTAGTGAAATAAAGGTACATGGTTTCTTTTCTTCCTACTTTTGGAGATTGTTGTCCCTGTCATGCTGAAGGAACAAATTTGTATGCCTTAGTTTTTTGCCCTGCACTATAGGATGTTTTAGTCATGGAAGGTTGGTATGAATATGACTATTTTAGGGCTGCTCGTTTATCTGAGTCTTCCTATGTATTAGACCCTAGGAACTATATTGGAGTGGATTCCCATGACTATCCTAGCAATACATTTCCTAGTCATGGGTTTGCCTGTAATACAAACTAGAACTCATATGCAACCATGCAAAATCAAAATGACTTAGCAATGTAGCAATGTGAAATTGATAAAACCAAACAATTGTTAGAGTCATTGTTGCAGCAAGAAAAAGAAATAGAAAATCAAATTATGCTACGTCAATCCAAGCTGCAATCCAATGTCTTTCCTATTGTTTCTAGTAGCTCTTTTTTTCGGCCTCCTCCCATTGCCAATGAAAACACATACAAACAACTGGACCTCTCATGGGTCAATTATGAAAAGCAGTCCATGCCCACGAAAATATATTATCAGATGCCATTATTTGATGGGTGTGAAGTTTATGATGGGAAGACACATATTGAGGCATTTTCAGACTTCATGGACAAATTTCGATTTGAATATGAAGACATGTGGATGAGATTTTTTGCTAGATCTCTATGTGGAGTGGCATGAAAATGGCTTGTTGGTTTCCCTAACCACCACTTTGCTTCCTAGAATCATCTAGTGGCTGCATTTGAGGAGTTTACAAATGGTTTAGACCATGCATTTCTTGTCCAGGAACTAGAAGATATCAGATGGCAAGAGGGAGAGTCTAGCATGGAGTTTAGTCACAGGTTTGCAGTTGCCTTGACCAAAATACCAGAAGCCTTCAGACCTGACTTACCTGCTTGTATTGACATGTTATTCATAGCTTATGATGATAGCTTGGATTCAAAACGGAAGGAGTTCAATTTAATGAACATGCAGTAGGCATACAAATGCCTTGATTTCATTGATGGTTTGAAGCGGGCTATGATTGCAAAGTCTTTATCTTTAGATGCAGAGGCAGCTGGTAATGAACAAGTTGTTGTAGGCAACAAAGACATGGAGGCTTCATGTGATTCAAACACAATGTCAAGTGATGATTGTGTGTGCAAGAGGGTAGATGAAGGTGCTGGTGCATCATATGACAGCAATGCAGATGATGAAAGCAGTGTGTGCACCTACCTTCGGTTGGACAGTTCATCAAGTGAAAGCGAAAATGATGAAACCAATGGTGACTTCCAACCTAATGATGAGGTATGTGGCCCAGTGAACAATGAGGATGTTGTGTACAAGGATGAATAGTCAGATGGATCAGCTTCTGAAGCTAAGTATGAAATGTGTACACAAGTAAGTAAAACATGGGATGAGCAAGAAACTTGTTTCTTGTTTGATACGCTGCCCTCTTTTGTTCTTGTTGTATGTGATGAAGTAGTTAGTGCTTGTCTGCATGAGGTTGATGTAGAGGCGGTTGCACTTGATGATAACCAATCAAAGATAGTTGTTGGTGCACCATGGAATTTAATTGGAGCGGCCAAAAAGGGAGGAAATAATAATATTTAAATAGTTGTTGGTTGCACCATGGATAGTTAAATGGTGCACCAATTCTTCCGCAAATGATAGTTCTTCATTCACAACAACCTCTTCCTCTTCTTCTTCTCTAGGAAGAAATGTGGGCCGTAAGGGCCTATATGTTGAAGAAACACGTGGTGTAACTACCACACTGCCTTCACCTGCAGGTGCTTCATTAACTCTCATATTCCCCAAGGCTTGAGTCATGATCTGCATCATCTAGTGTTGAGAAGCCATCATTTTTTCCAAATTCCTATTTGTTCGCTGTTGTTCCCTCAAGTACTCATCCATATCATTCCTTGGAGGACTTCCAACTCTTTTGTTGCCATCCATATTTTCTGCAAATGGATCTATCTCTTCATGTTCTCTTTGCTAACCAATTCTTCTTCTATAAGTTTGTCCGTATGCAGTTTGCAAATACGGAGAATGCATAACATCTAACTCCCGACTAGGTCAATCTTTTCACACATAACATGCAAGGATAAGATTGAGTCAAATCGCAACCAAGTGTAGGCGGATCTAACTTCGAATCTTATGCTCAAGATGCTATTGGATAAGACTTAACTTTCATCAATACCCAAACCCTCCAAGCTAGCAGGATCCAAGCTCTGATACCACTGTAATGTCCCGAAGTAGGGTTTGACCAAAATTTATGAATTTGCAAATTTCAAATTTGAAACCCTAGGACTGAATTCTGATTCCTTTGTTTTCAGATCCAATCATACACTTATATCATCCCAATTATCATACCAAATGCATCACAAGTAACATATCAAAATGTACCAACAAACCCTAGTTGAATTACACAATGAATTACACACTAGGATGATAGAAAATGATGATCAACCAATTCAGATCTCTGCTGCTATGAATTCAGTTTGTTCACATGCACAATTACATCAAATATAAGGCTCGAGCATAGCCAAAAGACATACATGAACTGCTGTTACAAAAATCAGCGAAGCATGATAAACATCAACATACCAAATATGATATCAAGCTGTCAAGCAAAGTGGCAGGCCTCTTCAATATCAAATCGGCCTTCAAGATGGTGATGAATGATGTCAAAGAAGACTCGAACGATGATGTAGACTGCTGTCCAAATATCAGCTAGCTGATCGACCTCCTTGTGTGAAGATTATGAAGTATCAAATGACCAAAATGCAATTCCAACAAGGGCGATCTCCTCCAAAGTTGCCAACGCACCCTAACAATGAATAGCACTCCACAAAATGGCAGCGGCTAGGGTATGAAGCTGCTGATCTGGAAAATCTGCAACCAATCTTCAAGGAATATGCAACCAAACAGCCACGACCTCCCAACAATGGCGCTCCAACACAACAAGGATGACTCTACAAATCGGCACTCAAGAGTATGGATGATTCCTCTAGAAATCGGTGCTCCAATGATGCCAAAAATCTTCAACAATGAACTCAAATCTGCAATGGAAAGATATATCTTGAATGCTCAACAAAATCTTCAAATTCTCCAATGAAAAACAAATGTGAACTCCATATAAATCCACCTCCAAGATGCAATTGGGTTTTCGTCCAATACACCTCCTTCCACAAGGGTATTCGTCCTTGGAAAGTCCTGCAATACAATTGCTAAGCAAAATGCCAAAGTTGCCAAAATGTTCATGATAATCCAATGAGCTCCGTCAACCTTCTTTTATACTTGAATCTTCTTTTTCCTCCGATGTAGCCGACAAATTCAAATTAAAGATTTGAATTATCTTTTCCCTCCATGTCAGCCAAAGGCCAATATTTTATTTATTTTTCATTTCTTCCAAGTGGCCGCCCAAATTCAAAAATAAAATATTATTTTATTTTTGCTTTCTCCAAGTTGAGTGCTCTAATTAATAAATAATAAAATATTATTATTTCCTCCCTTTTTGGCCGCTCCAATTAAATAATATTATTTATTTTCTTTCCATGACTTGGGCACTCAAATTAAATAAAAATGAAATATTATTATTTAATTTCCTTATGTCGTCCTTATACCTCCAAGGTGGCCTCCAGAACAATATTATTTTATTCTCCAATTGGGTCGCCCAAATTAAAAAATAATTATTTTATTATTTTTGACACTTTGATAATTAATGTAAAAATACATTAATTCATTTTCCAACTTCGCCACTACTAGAAAAATTAGTTGAGCCTTATAAATCAACTTTCCATTCTCTAAGCTTCTGAACAATGTTATCTTCTCCAAGCCATTTTCCACCAAAGCTCAACCAAATTATTCCCTTGTTTGATGAATTAGCCTACAGGAATAAGGATAGGCTAACCCAGACTCTTGTTAGGTGATCATGCCGGAAATGGGGACATTACAAAGGGAGGCTCCAACGGAGAAGAAGGAAGACAAAGATGAGGCAAGTGCAAAAGTTTCTAAGGGAAAATTTTAAGGGGAGCTGAAGGCTTTGTCGGCAAATCGGCAAGTTCACGAAATGCCGAACTCACCGACTAAGTTCGCGGGTTCATAGTTTCGCCGATTCGTTGATAAAGCGACCAAAGAGCGAGGAAAGGGCTTCTACAGAAAAAGAAAGATGCGGCGAAGGAAGAAAGAAGGAAGGATCGGTGAGGGATGAAAATGAAGATAAAATCAAAAGAAAAAAGTTGTCAATAGAGAAGAAAGAAAAAGAGAAGACAAGGGGTCTTCGTCGGCAAAAAGGGATAGTTCGCGAACCGATAGGTTTGCCGACGATTTGGTTCGCCGGCAAAGAAGATTTGTCAATAATGAACACAAGGCGAAGTAAAAGGAAAAAAAGGACTTTTCCGTGGTTCGTGAAAAGATAAAATTGCCGATAAAGGAGATAAAGGAGATAAAGAGGAAAAATGAGGCTAAAGGCATTTGTCGGAGGGAGGATGAGTTTGTGAGCTTGACAGTTTGCCAACTAAACTTTTTGCCGACCAGTTTTTCCAATAGAGAGAAATAAGAAGATGCTCAGCACAGAGAGAGGTAAAATCTAATTTTGATAGCCCGATAGAGATGAAAAGGAAGATCAATCAGGCAGAATGTTTGAATTCTTCAGGTACAGTCAGATTTAAATGGGGGATTATAAGTGAAAATTGGACAGCACTTTTAAAGTGTTGTAAAAGCTTTGGGAGGCAATTTCCTGAATTTGCACCATGACTACAGGATGAAACTTGCAAGTTTGTACTCAACATTAATGTGTTGCAAGTCAAGGTTCTGCAGGTGCTTGACACAGTAAAAATATTCAATGCGCCAATACAAAAATGGAGGACAAAATAGATGAAATGGATTTGCAGGTACCAAAACATAAATTCAGCCTTCCCTCTTTATTGCTCCAGGTACACAAAGCGTGTAGGCAATCTTCTTCTGCCATTTTCAGACTTGTCAGTGTATGGGCGTGCTTCCAATCCTTTAGATTGTCTGACAGGGCCATGGGCCTGATTTTAATGAGGCATGGTTGTACGTGATGATTGGGGTGGAGCGCTTTGAATTACGCAAAAGACAGACTGCTATATATGCGTATGTTTTTGATGTATTACAGGTTGGTTCTTTGTTGGTGGCTGGAAGCTGTGCAGGTCAGCAATGCTTCTAGGGCTCCAAATCACGCCATGTCTAGTTGCAGAGAATTAATGGGGTGGTGAAACAAGTGAAAGATAATGTGCAGTAGGGATTGTGTAGAGAATGTCTCCATGATAGTTTGTATGTATTTAGGATTTTCCTCTTATCACATTTGTTGATAAGTTTGTATTGAGCATTTGAAAATGTGACAACATTTTAAATATATCACAAGCCTTGTAATTGTCATATGTTCTTTACATTTGAATGCATGGAGTTCTTTTCTAGATTACTAAGTATGTTTGAAGCACAGAATCTACAATCCGATACAGCGTATGCTTAGATCAAGTTTTCTTTGTTTCCTTTCCATTGTTTTCTTTTCTGCCATTGTGACTCTGTAGCCCAATTGGATTGGCACCGGTCTTGCCTCCATTAGACCAATCTCTCACTTTTTAATTCAAACAAATATTTACTAGTGGTTTAGGGGAAAAACCATCTTTCATGTGCATGTACATTTGCACAGTTTGCATCAGCTATATAGGGGTTTTGTGATAGCTAGTTGTTCTTGGTTCAGTGACAGTCTTTGGGACCAAGACAACGATTCGGGTTTGGTTGTCCATTTATTTTTTAGTTGTTCATCTAGTTTGAAGTCAATACCTGCTAAGGTATACCCATTGGAATATCCCTCCAGAGTTTAAGCTGAGCTCGAAGTGTAGAGGAGCCTACCCACTTCTGTTAGTTGGCCAAAATCAGCCTTAACTTGTTGATAAACCTCTTTCAATCACCTTGAGGACACCCCTGGCCTAGGTGATTTTGAAACGTTTTAGAGTTTTGGGTTGTAGTTATTTTGGTAACCAACAGGTAGAAGGATGCCTACTCTTGGCTTATGGCCTTTCATGTATTTGTATTTTACTTTCAGCATGTTTCCCTCTTCCCCTTTTCCTCTTTGGTTAGAAATAGCTTAGAATAGGCTACGAGTTGGCCCTCGATCCAAAGACTGGTTTGTTGATCATTCCTTGGCATGCAAACCTTTTCATTGTTGATGGTTCATGTGTGGCGCATTGGGTCCTTGAAATTGGGACCATTTAAAACCTCTGTCAATAGGACCCATCTCACCCACCTAAGTTATGCTTATGTGGGGGTGTTGGTGCATTTAATTTTCTATGCATTAGTGTGCACCTAGGATAAGCTTACATAGGTAGGTATCTACTTGGATACGTGTTGGTGTATTCCACATGGGTTGTGAGTGCACATCACTTGGTGGCATGACCTATAAATGCTACCCCACTCTCTTGCTCATTCTAATGGAATATAGTTGTGTGTTGCATCTTCAATCTTCAGTTGTCATGTGCTATTTGGCTCTTGTGGCTTGCTCTTGTCATCAAGATCTTGGGTGTGCATCAGCATCTATGAAAATCTTACTATTAAATGAATGCCTTGCTTAATTCCCAAGCAAGTTCATCCTTTTCATTGGCCAACTAGGTTCTATATTTCCTTCCTTCAATTATGTTGCATACTTCATTTTCAAAATGGGCCTATGATTAGTGCCAACACTCTTTCATGCTAAAAGAGCGATTGGAAAAAGGTTAATGGAGAACATCCAAGTAGATCTAGGTCTTGCACCAATCCATAATGAAGTATCATGAACTCCAAAACCTTATGTATTGACACGGTACTCCCTAATGATGGGTGCACTCTTAAGCGGTACCATGATGGTTCCAATATTGCTCCTAGCTATCTAAACTTCATGCAGAAATGAGAACTCAACCAACTAGATTCACATTACCGCAGGTACTTCCTTCAGTTGGCAAACATAAACTTTCAAGACAGCAAAACTCAAACTCTAACTAGAAATTCAAAAACCTACATAACTCAAACGCAAAACAAGGAAAATAGAAAAGTTATTTTTCGGTAATGCAAGATTGTTCGACCTATGAGATGCTCCTACATCATACAATATCTCTCTATATCATGGCTTTTTAAGATGACCTCCTTATATGATCTTGTCTCACAGAGAAGATTTGCCTAAACCTCCATCCTTCCTTCCTCTACCTGTGTTGGAGCCTTCTTAGAATTCAAAGCTTGATAATCTTCATGATGAACATCCTGTATACATTGTTAGTGGACCAGGACATACTAACACCTAGGGACTTAGCCATTTGACGGGAAAGATAACATAGTTGACATTGATGTGACAAGAATGACTTGATCTTTGGCTATTAACATTATTGAAAACAAAGTTTTCTAAGAGTACTGGAATTAGTACCAACAACACAAATACCAAGACCTGATCACATAGGCACTTTGTGCACTTCCAAGTATCAATTCAAATCTTTTGCAGGACTTGACTACCATTGAAAAAATTTGACTTTACCTCCTCAAGGCGAGTCCCCAAAGTTGCCTACAGCACCACCCAATCCAAATATAGAGATTTTATCATAGGTGGCAGAAAGTACAAAGTGCAAGGACAAGACCAAGGCCATATAGAAAACCTCCACAGCCTAAGGACAGGACTGCAGCCATACGGACATGACCATGCTAGAGAGGAGGGGTCTGTACACAATGGCGTCATGAAACACAGAAGCAGTAAGTAAAGGAGCAGAGAACTTGATGCATATTACTGATTCCAATCCTTGATCCAGCCAGTTAGAACCAAAGCGGTACAACGGACAACCTCAACCATCAAAAATACTATGCTTCCTTAACCCTCCTCTTCTTATTTCTACGAGCAACCTATTCTCCTTTCTAGTCTAGAATTTAAAAACGTAGTTAATGTTTATCATTATATTCATGTAAAGTACTAGACTAAAGAACTCACGTAGTTAAAATAGATGAAGTAACTAAATTTTATCTTTACACACAATTATGAAGAAATGTTGTACAATACTGAGGTCCCAATGGCCTTTCTAAAATTTCTATTTATAAATTTTAGATTTTTTTTTAGCAGGTGAACTTGTGAAAAATTTTATTGCAGCTTATTTGTCACCTGCCACTAAAATTTTGGAGAGAAAATCTAGAGATAAAACCTAAGACTAGAAAATACCAAAAACAAATGGAGGAAGATGTAATTTTCAACCACAAGTAACAAAAAAGCCATAAGCAATGGCCCCATAGTTTCAGCTCCCTCTCCATCTCTCCATCTACTCAAAGATGAATAGGACCAACGATGGATTAACAAGGGAAGCAGTAACCCACATGGGACCAAGCTGTAAGGTATTGGTGTGATGATAATGAGGAACATTCCTGAGAACTAGATGTGCAATGAGATCATTCATAACATCTTTAGAATTTAATAAAAGCATACCCCCACGCCATCATGTAGGCAGCCCCAAAAATCTTCCCAAAGGTTTACCAAACCAAAACAAATCGAATTTCGAATTTTCATTTACTACTATCCTTGTTTCCAGCATAAAAATTTAACCAAGTGAATTGACGACAATTGAAACTTCTAGTATGCTGACAAAAATAAACAAATAAGGAATAAGATAGAAAACAATTTTACATTTAATATAAATAAAGAACTGGAACAATTCTTACCAGGAGAGGACGAGATGACCGGGCGTCGAAAGGCATTAGGAAAAAGTTGAGACGGGTTGCCATGTGTGAGGCGTTTATTCGAAATTGCAGCAGTAACCCTGCAAAATCGAGCGCATCTTATTGACGAAAAAGAAGCCATTGACGTGCTGTACACATAATCAATTCAAACCCTCCTCTCTGAATTTGAAATGGGTTGATAATAAATAAAAATATCTTGTAATTTGATAGTTGGCGTGTGACTTCTACCACCTCTAATTTAAGTCGTTAACAGCGGCTTTAAGCGGGCTTTTCTAACGTAAATGACCTTAAATTGCCCGTTGGAATCAGAAGTAGAGATAAAACATCGTATCGTTGTGCTGGAGCCTGGATAGAGTAATTATACCAGGTTTAAAAGTTGATAAAGCCTAAACAACTAGTTTAACGAGGCTTAAAGCAATGCCGCGGCCGGTTAATAAATGACAAAGTGTGCTTTTAGCCAACTTCAAACTGGTTTAGACTTGTACGAGCAATGTTTGAAAGAATTTGTTCTTAGTTACATTCTATAATTGCTGAGGTGTCAAGTTGTCTTCTTATGCTAAAGTGAGGTTTCTTTGTATGAGGCTCTCTTTTTTATACACTTTCCTAAATCAAACGGCACTGCAAAACTTAGTTCTAAGATTAAGTTCATCTAACACAACTAGATACTTTATAGATGTTATTAAAGGACAAAATCTAAGCAACTAAAGAAGATTAAAAAGGGCTTGCAGGTAAGTTTTAGGGTGCAACTACAGGGTAATCATGGATTCAAAGTAGTTTTTTAAAATGAATAATGATTTTATTATTTTTTATAAATTAAAAAGATAAAATTATATTATTCACAACAAAAAAGGGTGGGTGGTGGAAGACATGCCCTTAAAGTTTAAGAGGGGCCAAGCTTAAACAGAAGACGAGAAAACAAAATAAAGTCTAATAGGCCAAGCCCAAACAACAACAAAGTCATTAGGCAACGAGAGCTACACCATCAAGGCGGATCACGGTCATCTGGTTTGTCCCATACATCAACGGAGACAGAACCATCATCAATCAGTTCCCAACTAGTGAGAGCACCCTCTTCTTCTTGGTCTTCATCTACAGGGTGCCAAGCATGAATAGGAGAGATAGCCAAATCCAAGCAAGGAAGACACTTGCTAGAATCTAGCGAGCCAACAACACCACGCCCATGTGAAGAGGTTGCTAGCAGCTAAGAAGTGATGAGTGGTAGGTAGCACTCATCAAAACACACCCTTATGTTCCCTTTTTCCATTTCATACACCACCTTATATGTTGATTGCACTGTGAAAGCTATAAAACTTTGTTTATATTATGTTAATTAAAGATTAAATATTGAAGTTGCTATTGTAATGAAAAGACTCATGTTTTGGATTTGAACTAACAAAACTATGTAGAAATGTCTTTTTTTTTATCGCAGGGGTCCATCTATCAGGCAAGGAAAGGTTTTTGAAGACTCTAGAGATGTTCCTAACTATCTCTGGAGCTGAGCAGAAAATACGTTACAAAGAACTCCAATGTTTTACAGAATGGTTGGAGGATCTCTGCAAAATGTTGAAGTTTCTCTGGAGTTGTTTTACTGCACAGAATCTCTAGAGTTGTTGCAGAGCTCCAGAGTCCCGCACGTGAGGGCCGGAGTTTTTGAAGAAGACAGTTGCAGTAGCTCGTTGGAGACAAAGGACACCTATCACTTAATTTTTTGCATGAATTAGGGACTTATAGTAGTATGTTGTTTTTGAAGTTGATTCCTTTTTATCAGGGCCTCTACGGCATGTTTTATCAAAGTCAAAACTCTAGATTTAAGGACACCTCCAGTGTCGCTTAAGTCTCTTTCAGTTATGCATGATTATATTTTGATATGGGTAGTTGCATGTTTAGTCTTTAGAATAAAGATCTTTTGTATCTAAAGAAGAACTGGGAGTAAACTAATAAACTCCAGATATATGATATCAACAACATCTGATATATATTGTATGGAGGCAGTAGGATAGATAGTCTCATATATTTTTCAGAAGCATATATACATTTATTGTTACCCTGTTGAAGAATACTCTATTTTGGAAATACCATATTAAAGGAAGACAATTCTTCTATTTGTGTGTTCTGAAATTTCTGTGTAGTCTTCAATTCTGGAGGTGTGGAGCAAAGGCCCACTCCCACTAACAGAAGGAAGGCTAGTATCACTGTTAGTTTGTTGCTTTCTTACATTACTACAAATTCCTTGATTTAGTTTTCCTACTTTCATAGAGATAAATCAGATTGTTGTTAATTATGTTTTAATGTCTTTTCTAGTTCTTGTAATTAGATAAATCATTTTAGCATCGTACTATTCCAATTCCTAGATTAGATTTCTTTCACAGCAGTTAGTTAAAAGCATGAATTTGATTGAATAAGTAGGTTTCATTGAACAGTAGGTAGTTTTAGGACGGTTAATTACTAGTTTCTATTACAGACTGCCATGGACACGGGCCTGGATTTGACAAATAAACATGATTAAATGTCAAGGTACAACGTCCCTTGTCAAGAAGGCTAAGACAATCCACAAGAAACACAATACCTATCTCTTTAGGAGGCTAAGAGCCATGTGACTGGGAGCCATGATCCTTTCTAGCAAGTTGGGTATGTCCATATATGTGCCCACATGGAGTGGAGTGACCTTGGTGGGAGGTAGTGCGATGTCCTGGCCTAAATGTTGCGGTGGAGTGGATTCCTGTTGGGCATCTACCTAGGGTTGGGACCCACCCATGCCATGATTAGACAACCACATGTCCACAAGGGGGTTTGCCTACATGGTGCTCTGGTGGGATGAAAACCTTACCCTTAATGTCGGTGGGCGTCATTCACCACCAGTCTGGGCTTTTGACGTAGTGGTTGTCTAGCTTGGCATCAAAGTCGAGTTCTTGAGGTCGATCCATGTGGAGCATGGTGGGTTGTGATGTCCTGGCCCAAATGTTGCAATGGTGTGGATTCCTATTGGATGTGTACCCAGTGCTAGGACCCACCCACGATCGAGCATCCACGTGTCCATGAGGGGGTTTGCCTATGTAGCACTCTGGTGGGACGAAAACCTCACCCATAACGCTGGTGGGTGTCATTCACCACTAGTCTGGGCTTTTGGCATCGTGGTTGTCTAACTCTATAAAGACCCACACCATTTTTTCTAATTTTTGCAATATAGAAAAATGCTTATGCAAGCCCAGGCACTTTATGATCACCAAGTTCCCAGTGTGGGCAAGGTGAGAGCATATGATGTTGAGACAACACACAATCTAACTAGATGAATGTACTGCAAAAGAAAAGGCGACAAGCCAACCAAAAGCACGCAGGCAGCAGTGCCAACCCAAATCAACACCTCTTCGGTGAACAGACATGCTTAGTGAATGCAAAGTCACTAACAGATTACAATAAAATCTGATCAAGCCAAAATGATTGATTTCATGTAGATCTGATAAAAAGGTGAAATGGGCTTGAAATTCAAGGGGGTCTAGCGACGAACTGACCAAGACCTTCTACATTGAAATACACATAATCAATGTTTCATAATCTGATTTTACAACATTATGAGCATGAAATGCATGTCACATCCCTAAATTTTGACTATGTTTTACTTTGAGAATATTCATAGAATATGGACATGTGATTATATGTCTTCATGATTATATATATGGTTTAACTAATGATACACTAATCCTAGTTTGGTGATTGCAATTTGTATTCAGGAAACAGGTTTTCCACCCTCGAAGAAGGAGAGGGAGAGCATCATCAGAGAGAGGTGAATAGGTCAGTATGGAAAGAACAACTAGTTGTCATCTAAGTCTTGAGTGCATAGTTAGTGAACCCTGTCAAGTTCGGTAAGTTGAATTCTGACTTTTGGCCTAAGTTATGTATCAATTCGACAATAGTTGATTTGATGTCATTAATCCTTTGACTTAGTTTTTGTCGAAAGATCTAGAAGGGTTAGTTGTCCATCGATAAGATGTAGACGATAGACAACATTTTTCCTGATATAGTTATATTCTAGAAGTGAATATATATGCTTGGATAATTATCTCTTCTTTGGTAATTTTCGGTTGAGATTCTTTTATATAATGTCCTATCAGGGTATTTTGCTTATTTATTTTTGCTATATTACGAGACAGAGAAGGGAAGTTCAACCCCATTCTTGTATCTCGTTGATGTTTGGAAACAACGTAGGGTACATGTTGTGTATGCTGAACTTTATGATGTTATATATAGCTTGATATTTATTAAAGATCTATTGAGATAGGTCGAAGACTTCATAATGAAAGAGGTCTTTAGTTGATGTGTTATTACTATTGTGTGATACATGGCCTTTTGATCTCCTACGTACACTCAACCGTTTAAGGAGAGTGGTGTACCTTTTTGACCGAGTCATGATAGTTTAATTATTAACCATTATCTCCATAATGCAAGCCATCATGGGAAATCATGATGAGGCTTTAATATCAAATGATGGAATGCGGTTAGAAGGGTGTGTTTTTTTCATTATCGCAGAAGCTCTCTGCATGCAAGAAGGAAGTTACTGTGGAAAGGAGGATTAGAGTGGAGTCCAAACTGAGGAAGGTCGAAAGTATTGGATCATAGTGGTTCATCATTTCACAAGTTCTTTATTTCTTTTTGTATTAAGTTTACCAAGTATTGAATACTTTATTTTGATGTTGGCCTCACAGAGGTATCTATTTATATAAAAAGATCGAATGTTAGTAATTCTTCCCTTCTATGTATAAGTTGAGAAGACATTTTCTTACTATTGTATGGTCAATGATGACATATAAATTATTGTGTTCTTCTTAAAATAATAAAAACCTGAATAGCTTCGTATACGAGGAGCGGAAGGCTCTCTATATTGTTGTGTTTTGATATGATGTATACATTATTTACACTTTGTTTATAAGGAGCCTTGAAGGCTCTCTATATTTTTGTGTCTCGATATGATGTTTTCATTATTTACACATTCTAGTTTTGAACTCGTTGTTAAAGACATACTCATCTTCATGTCTTTCATTCAAAGACTTAGAACTTTATGTTAGAAAACTTAGTAATAGTTTTGGTTAGAGAAACCAATGCTATTATTATCTCAGTGTCCTGAATTTAACAGTTGGTTTAATTCTATCTATCGGCCTTAGTTTCCAAGTTCCTTGACAGTGTTATATCCGTCAGCCTTAGTTTCCAAGTGCCTCGACAGTGTTGTGTAAATGCAAAGTTGGGTTATCTATTGATACAGATTATGGATAGTCTCATGCTATATTATTAGAAGTGTTTTGTTATTTGTTTTGGCTGAATGTTATTATAGTCTGAGTAGGTCAAATACTAACAAACAATATAGTCTGAGTAGGCCAAATGACAATTAGTCACTATAGCTCGTATCGATTGATTGTCATATAGACACAATAGACTGTGTTAGGCCAAAAGCTTAATAGCTTAGAAGGATAACTTATAGTTGCTAATAGCGAACTTTTCTTGGTGGTCTGTAGATTCTAAACATTCGAGGGTTATGTTGTAAGTATGTGCAGTTAGTGTTGTCATTGATGTCAACAAGCTTGTGTTTTCATTGGTGTCAACTATATGAGCAAAGGAATATGCAAGAGCGTGAGCAGTTGGTAATGAGTTGATGATGAGAAAGTGTTGAAGATATTGTTGATATATTTATGGTGCTTGTTTTCCAAGTGCTTTTGAGAAAATTTGAATAATAAAGGAAACAGTGTGTTGTAAAGCTTTTCTAGCATACAGAGTGGTGTTCTGGTTTTGCTCCTCATTACTTCTATATTGAAGATCTGCTCATACATTTTGGATATGTTTCTTAGAGGTGTTCAGAGGTGCTGCATTCAGAATTTGGTTACTAAATCGATGTGCTGAGGAAGGTGTGTGAACTGTGTATTGTAGAGGTGTTTGGGAGAAATGTTCTTGCTCTGCATTTCTCCACAAAGTGGTTTCTGGTCTTGCAATTTTGGAAGTGTTCTTGTAAGGTCCATATCTATCTTTAATTAAAGTTGCTCATGTTTTGGTGCTCTGAAAGCTGATTTCTTGAGTTGCAGTGCGTGACAAAGATGTTTGAGTATGCTAGGTAAATAAGATAAGTTTGTTTGGTAGGTGAAAGTTGTTGCGAAGGAATTTTTTGGATCTCAGGGTGTTTGTGGAATATTCTAGATCATGTTCAAATGATGTGTGGTCCACGAGTCATCCTTATCTTTGAGGAAGTGTGTACTTAAATGTTTATGGTGTTAACACGGGTTCGACTGACCTTGGGTGTTTACACTAATTTCGGATATACTTCGGTGTTTTTGGAAGCATGGCATGGTGTGCATGAATGGATTTAGGTCCAAGCTAAGGTGTGTTGTGGTCTGCCTTCATTCCTTTCCACCGCAAGAATGTTTTGTTTCTGACCTAATTTGAATTTACATGGTGAAGGTGTATTGCCAACCTTGGAGAATGTTTTCAAGGTTGAAGATGGTATAAATAAGTGTCGAGGGATCGTGAATAGGTGTGTGTACATGATGTATGAGATGTGAATGACAGTGTGGTAGAGTTTGTAGTGTAGTGCAAGCTTTCATGTGTTAGATTACTGGATGCAGTGAGCAGAAGGTGTCTACAATTCTTTAGTATGATTGCAATGGTGTTGTTGTGGTGGACTTCTATATTGAATTGAGATTGTTTTCTCATTGTAACATTCTTCTCTATCTTCTTATTTGTTCTGACAGTGAGCCTTTCCTTTGGCAGTGAGCCTTTCTTTTGGGCAATGAGCCCTCCAGCAGTGAGCCCTATTGTATTCGGTGTTGATATTACTTTATATTGTGAGCTAATCCTCACCGTGGTTTTTCCCTTCTAGGGTTTTCCACGTAAATTGGTGTTCTATTGTGTATGGTGTTGTTTTCATTTAGTTTCTATTATTTGTTTCCATGTTTAATCATCTCAACAGTTTAAGCATTAATTGAATTAATGTAGATCTAAATATGTGTAAGGGTTTTGGAATTATAAGTTGCAACCGATTCACCCTCCTCTCAGTTGTCTTATGCATTCAACAATTGGTATCAGAGCAAGGTTCCTTGGAAGAAAGCTTAACTACTTGAGGTAGATCTGGGATGGTGCACAAGAAAGATGTTCCCCTATTTGATGGATCAGACTATGCATTCTAGAAAATAAGGATGGAAGGTTATTTGATTTCTCTTGGATATGAAATCTGGAAGTCTGTTGAGTCTGCATACACTATACCTGAGAATGGTTTGAGTACTGCTAATGAGATCAAGGCTTATGAAAACAACGGTAAAGCAAGGTATGCTCTTTTAAGTGGTTTTACTAATTCTGAATTTGTGAAAGTTATGAATCTGAAAACTGCTGATGAAATTTGGGAAAAGTTAAAAAGCATTTATGAAGGAGATGACAAGGTCAAGTAAGCTAAGATGTAGAATCTGAAGATCATGTTTGAGACCATGCGAATGTCTAAAGATGAAAACATCACAAGCTACTTGCAAAAGGTGGATGAAGTTGTCAATAGCATCAGAGGTTTTAGTGGTGAACTAGAAGAAAAAGAAGTGGTAACGAAGGTACTCAGAACTCTTCTCAAAGCTTATAGTCATAAAGTTTCTGCTATAGAAGAATTACAAAATCTGGATCAATTTACCAGAGATCAGTTGTATGGTACTTAAACCACTTCTGAAATGAGAGAATTTGGTACAAGTAGTGCAAAAGTTGAAATTGATTTTAAGGTTGGTAAATCAAAGAAGACTGTGGAATTAGATCAGGAGAATTCTAATGATATGGAAGCCAAATTTGTGAGAAGAATGAAAAAGGGTACTAGTAAGTATAGTGGTAAGTTGCCTTTTAAGTGTTTTAGTTGTGGTAAGATATGTCATTATGCTTCAAGATGTCTAGTCAAAATTTTGAAAAGCAAAAATAGGGAGAACAAAGGTAAGGTGATTAGGAAAAGTTATTATGTTAGAGAAGATGCAAGTATATCTGATGATGAATCTAATTATGAAGATGATGAGGATAGTGGATGCTTGTTCATAGCCTTAAGTAAGTACTAATGTTGAAGACACCTTGATATCTACTTTTCATGCTAGACAAGAAAATAACCACTGGATCATTAACAGTGGATGCTCAAATCATATGACCAATGATAAGAGTAAGTTTGTTAAACTTGAAAAATACGATGGAGGACTAGTTAGATTTGGTGATGATACATCTACTAAGATTTGTGGAAAAGGTTCAATCAGTTTTGATGGAAAGCATAACACATATGATGTTCTTTATGTTAAGGGTTTAAGACATAACCTCTTGAGTGTTGGACAAATGTGTAGCAAAGGATACAATCTTATGTTTCAGGATGGTGGTTGTGAGATCAGGAAAGATTCCAAAACTGTGATAGTTGTTGGAAGGAGGATTGATGGAAATGTCTATCAGCTCAAGGTGCTAATGGTTATTGTTTCATGACTCAGATCAGTGAGAGTTGACTATGGCATAGAAGACTTTGTCACATCAATTTTGATAGCCTAGTGAGAAGAAGTTCAATTCAAGTTGTGAGATATATGTCAAAGATTACAAAGCCTATCAATGTTGTCTGTAAGTAGTGTCAAGTTGGAAAGCAAGCAAGAAGAAGTTTCAAAGTCAAAGATCAATCTTCTACAGGATTGCTGGAATTAGTGCATACAGATCTTTGTGGCCCTACCAGAGTAAGGAGTTTTCAAGGTGACAGGTATTTCATGTTATTAATTGATTATTGTTCTAGAATGACATGGGTTATTTTTCTTGAATAAAAATCAGAGGCCCTAGATAAGTTCAAAGCATTCAAAGCAATGGTTGAGAATGAAATGGATATGAAAATCAAATGTTTGAGGTATGATAGAGGTGGAGAATTCACCTCTAATGAGTTTAACATGTTTTGTGAGAATCATGGAATAAAGAGGCATTTATTTGCCCCTAGGACCCCTCAGCATAATGGAGTGGTTAAACTAAAGAATAGGACTATTCAAGAAGCTGCAAGGACAATGATAAAAGAAGAAAATCTACTGGAAGTCTATTGGAGCGAAGCAATTCATACTATTGTTTATATACTGAACATAGTGCAAGCAAAAGCAAACAACACAAAGACTCCTTATGAGTTGTGGTATGGAAGGATTCCTACTGTCAAATACTTTAGATTGTTTCAAAGCACATGCTACATCAAAACAGATGAAGAAAACTTATGTAAGTTTGTTACAAGATCTTATGAAGGTATCTTTCTTGGATATTCCAATAAAATCAAAGCTTATCGGTGCTAGAACAGGAGGCTAAGAAAGATAGTTGAGAGTGCAAATGTCAAGGTTGATGAAGACCTATAGATGGATTCAGAGTGAATGGATATGAGTCAAATGAGTCTTCTTGCAATGAAGAGGAAAAATCTAAAGAAAAGGAAGTACAGATTGAAGAGGAAGAAGCTCCAGAAAAGATTCCTAAAACTCCCAAGTATGTGCAGAAGCATCATTCTAAAGAATAGATCATTGGTGACAAGAACAAAGGTATACTGACAAGAAGGAAAGTTGCTTTCTGAAGTTGAACCCAAAACAGTGATTGAAGCATGCAAGGATGAGTATTGGATCAAGGCTATTGATTGAAGCATGCAAGGATGAGTATTGGATCAAGGCTATGGAAGAAGAACTAATGTAGATTGAAAAGAATCAGGCTTGGGAACTTGTCCCAAGACCAACAAACAAAAATGTGATTGGAACTAAGTGGGTATACCGGAACAAGCTAAATGAGAATGAAGTGAAGCTTGAGTATGTGCCTACAAAGGATCAAGTTTCTGATATATTCACCAAGCCTCTTCCTAAGGATGCTTTTGAGTATCTCTGGGAGAAGTTAGGGGTTATTGCCCCTCCCTCTTTGAACTAGATGCATAAGGAGATGCATCAGTCCAGTGGATTTCAAGATTCATTCTTTGTTCTGGGCTGATATTGGAGGCTACCTCTTAGGGGGAGTAGGTAGTGGCTTTGTTGATTATTGCAGTCAGGGGGAGTATGCAGAGTAGTAAAAGAAAAGCACAAGTATGAGTTATGTCAAAAAAGGAGAGTGAGAGCGGGTTCTGTCACCCTTTACAATTGATGTCAAAGGATGAGAGAGATTAATGTGAAAAAGAAAAGAGTTGGTTGACAAGAAGAGAGTAGTAAGTTGAGGGGAAGAGAAAGAAAAAAGGAAAAAGAGTTGATATTGAGGATGTTGTTGTGTTGATGGTTTTTCATGTCATGTGTTGACATCAATGACAAAGAGGGAGATTGTTGCAAGTATGCGCAGTTAGTGTTGTCAGTGATGTCAACAAGCTTGTGTCGTCATTGGTGTCAACTGTATGAGCAAAGGAATATGCAAGAGTGTGAGCAGTTGGTAATAAGTTGATGATGAGAAAGCACTGAAGATGTTGTTGATATATTTTTGGTGCTTGGTTTCCAAGTGCTTTTGAGAAAATTTGAGTAATAAAGGAAACAATGTTTTGTAAAGGTGTTCTAGCATACAGAGTGGTGTTCTAGTTTTGCTTTGCATTACTTCTATAGTGAAGATCTACTTGTGCGGTTTGGATATGTTTCTTAGAGGTGTTCAGAGGTACTATATTCAGAATTTGGTGTATTGAATTTATGTGTAGAGGAAGATGTGTGAATTGTGTATTGTAGAGGTGTCTAGGAGAAATGTTCTTGCTCTGCATTTCTCCGCAAAGTGGTTTCTAGTCTTGCAATTCTAGAAGTGTGCTTGTAAGTTTTATATCTATCTTCAGTTAAAATTGCTCATTTTTTGGTGCTCCGGAAGCTGATTTCTTAAGTTGCAATGCATGACAAAGACATTTGAGTATGCTAGGTAAATAGGATAAGTTTGTTTGATAGGCGAAAGTTGTTGTGAAGGAATTTGTTGGATCTCAGAGTGTTTGTGGAATATTCTAGATCGTGTTCAAGCATGATGTCTGGTCTGCAAGTCATATTTGTCTTTGAGGAAGTGTGTACTTAAATGTTTATGGTGTTAACACAGGTTCAGCCGACCTTGGGTGTTCACACTAATTTTGGATGTGCTTCAGTGTTTGTGGAAGCATGGCGTGGCGTGCATGAATGGATTTAGGTCCAAGCTTAGGTGTGTTGTGGTCCGCCTTCATTCCTTTCTACCGCGGGAAAGTTTTGGTTATGACCTAATTTGAATTTACATGGTGAAGGTCTATTTCTGACCTTGGAGAATGTTTTCAAGGTTGAAGATGGTATAAATAAGTGTTGAGGGATCGTGAATGGGTGTGTGCGCGTGATGTATGAGATGTGAATGATAGTGTGGTAGAGTGTGTAGTGCAGTGCAAGCTTTCATGTGTTAGATTACGATGTAGTGAGTAGAATGTGTCTACAATTCTTTAGTATGACTGTGAAGGTGTTGTTGTTGTGGTGGACTTCTTCGTTGCATTGAGATTGTTTTCTCATTGTAACATTCTTCTCTATCTTCTTTTATGTTCTGGCAGTGAGCCTTTCCTTTGGCAATGAGCCTTTCTTTTGGCAGCGAGACTTTCTTTTCGACAGTGAGCCCTTTGGTAGTGAACCCTTCAGCAGTGAGCCCTATTTTATTCGATTGATATTACTTTATATCGTGAGCTAATCCTCACCATGGTTTTTCTCTTCTTGGGTTTTCCACATAAATCTGGTGTTCTCTTGTGTATGATATTAATTTTATTCAGTTTCTATTATTTGTTTCCATGCTTAATCATCTCAACAGTTTAAAACTTAATTGAATTAATGTGGATCTAAATATCTGTGAGGGTTTTGGAGAATTATAAGTTACAACGGATTCACCCCCCCTCTCATTTATCTTGTGCATTCAATGGGTTATTGTTATGTATTAAAAGGGGATAAGATGAAATGTAAGTAAGATAGATTCAATCAAACCCTCCCTTCACATTAACATTCAAGGATATAAACTGAGCTAAGTCACTACTAATGCAAGAGGACTCAGCTACAGGTTTGATGTCGCTATGGAATGATAAGGAAAGATAGAATAGATTGATGAATTTGTCAAAACTTAGTTCAATTAAGCCTCAAACCCTAATTATATGAAATCTTATACAGATGAATGAAATATGACAAAGGATCACACATGAAGTCACTAAATATAGATTAGAAACATACCAGGATTCAGATTTTCAGAGGCAGAAACTTTGAGGTCAACAGGGCGGGTGCCCAAGTCTAATAGGGCCACTTTTCTACGGATCTAGAATAGTGATCTATGTTAGACTGCAATCTGCTTCAAAGTTTCTGAAAATGCCAGTCGGGAGGACTATAGGGCGGGTGCCCTAGTCCAGTCGGGTTGATTCTCTACACTTTTTCTTTAGATCCCGAATCTCTATCCTCTACTTTGCTTCTCTGCAACTCCACTTTGCCAAATCCTGCACCTATAACCTACAATCACAAAGAGAGGGATTTGGGGGTTATGATGTTTAGGAGCTTGCCTCGATCAAGCCTCGAAATGGCATTCGAGCCTTCCAACACCATTGTTAGATAGAGTGTGTTCCCTTGCAGGGTAGAGGCCAAATCCAATGATAAGATAAATTGATTGAAGCATAATAGATGTCACCTTAGAGGTGAAACCCCCACGGAGATGAAGAGCCTTTAAATCACGAGGAGATGAGTTGATGAAGCCAAATATGCAACAAACACATACAAACACAACAGAATTCTTCTCTGCAACACAATGAATACCTTGAATGCTCTTTACTTGATAATCATAAGTCCGCCTTAATCATCTAGGACTAAAATGAAGTCATAAACCTATTTATATATGCATTCCCATTAAACTTTCATAATTTAAATTGAAAAGGCCGACAAAGGAAAACCTTTTTAAACATCCTATGCCGACATCCTAAAATTTAGGTCCCAGCAAATTAGCTTGGACTTGGGCACAGGCGCCCAAGTCCCAAGGCACTCTTTGAGTCTTGATTAAGCTTTAAAATGAACCCCTAGGGCCCATTTAACATGGATTTCAGGGGAAATTGCTCCGGGATAAGTTTTAAACATGCATAATGAAATTAAGGGGACCTAGGAGGTAAACTAGGAGGTAAAAAGTCATAGGGAAACTTTTTAGGACATAACAGTTATATAGAAGATAGGATAATCCATATGTGTTTAGACTATTGACAGTAGTCTAGTTAACTAAGTTGAACATGCGAGAGTATTTCTTTTACTAAGGACAACAAATGAGCCTCCTTAGATTGTTGTTATACATCTTTTAGAAGTGACTAGAAGATTATATATAAATATCCTTTATCTCTTAACTCGTTGGAGTTGTTTCTTAAATGAAGATTTTTGATGTTAGATGTTTGAGATATCATTAGAACATTTAAACTTTGGTTATTTTATATCGACCCATGGGTTATTCAACTGAGTCATGTATTTCTATGATGTTCTATCATTCTTAATTTTAACAATAATGATGATCGAGAGATGACCATTAGGTCAAAGACATCATTTCTTAGTTATCCTTTATTAGATTAATCTTATTCAATGATTTATATATGTTTACTCTATTGTCTTTTATGACTTATTTAAGAAGATAACTTTGAGAACTATGTGAAAAGTGGAATTGATCAAATGACTAGGTAGTCAAGATTCGGTGAGTGGACACCTATTATTATAGTATTATTGTTATAATCCTTTCTTTAAGGATATTTGCTATTGCAAAATATTGGATTGGAAAAGTTAAGAACCCTAGAGTTTGCTCAAAAGTGGATTAGGATTCTTTAATTCCTAAGTCATTGCTGATATTGGATAGTAGAGTGTTCTCTGGTCGACAGATGCTAGAGTCGGAACCATAGATCTTGATAATATTAAATGACTAAGAATCACTTTGTTATATTGGATATATGTATATCAAGTGTAGATTTTGTCAAGAAAAGAGTAATGAAAAAAAGTCATAGACCTTAATAAATTGCGGATATGCAATAAGGTACTCTTGAAGAAAAGATAAAGATAGTCAAGACAAGGAATATCTCTAAGTCAAATGGACTAGGAATTGGGTATAGATCAAAGAAGTATGTCTAGATTTAATAGCCAAAACAAGATTAAAGCAGTAGGATGAGATAATCTTCAAGTCGAGTTAGAGGTGTGTGAACACACGACTACGTTTATTGTAAACATTTATTTAAATATAGAAACTTTGGCCAAAGTGATGCATTTGTCTCTGCATGCATTAGTCGGTTCACAGTGTTCAGATAGCATAACTAGTCAATATGATCATACTTAGCTAGAAGGTTATCTAGAGTCATATGGTCGATGGGGTTACATAGGACACAACACTAGGACTCAGAAGGCAATTTGTTAGATCCACATGTCTATTCTCTTCGTGAAGTGAAGGGTCACTTCCAAGAAGGAAAGTGAGCGGGGGACCGCCGGTCTGTGGTTGGAGGTAAAGCACTCGGATGATGCTCTCCCTCTATAGCAGAAGACTCACCAAGGTTTGAATGATGGATATCAAGATTCCAGAGACTACTTTTTATACAATGTTCCATGATATGATTATGATGTAAAAATTACGCTTTTGCTTAGAGCAATGTATGTGTACATGTAAAGTGAAATGTTATCACTGCAAGTTATCTTTGAATATATGGAATTTCAAGTTTTGAAAAATATTCAGAAAAGATGCACTTTTGTTTATTGATGTTTATCAAATGATTTAAAAAAATATATTCCATTCTTGTTTTCATGTTCTTTACTTTCCTAGTAAATTATGTGAGTAAATTTGGGTAATATGAGAAAGCATGTTACAATGCATGACTTCCAGCAGTACTACCATCTGGAATTACAATAAATGCAATATGCACTACTAGATACAATATTGATAAAAGAATAGTTGCAACACACTAATAATATTATTCAAATCAACTAACACATTGCTACAACACTTAGAAATTAGTCCATAAAATCATGAGTAAACAATATACCATCCACAAGGCAAGTCAACTAAAGCAACTGAAGAAGACACACTCTAAAAATTGATGAAGAAGCCTAAAGAAATCTGAATCATATAAAAAATCTGCCCCCAAACTCTGATAAATTAGAATTGAACTGCACTGAAAGCATGTTATTCACACTAATTTCAGACCATACGGTCTGCTAATCGATACCCAAACTGCTACAAACTCATAAAACACTTATTTTCTTCATCACATTAACACATCAACTGATGTACAGTCAAAAGTACAACTGTATGGCCCAGAAAAATAAGTAAATACATGTTAACATGCCACTTTAAATTACTACTATAGACATAAATCAGGAAAGTACAACCTTTCTAGAGATGGTACGACCAAATTTTAGAATGGTATGGTCTCAACAATCATCACAAAATGTAGCAAATGGATAGAAATATCAACAAATATATAAAACTCATATTCATTCAACACTAAACACATCAAAATCTCCATGAGTATAGCCATATTGGAAACTGAAACTTTACACAATCAACTCAAACTTCAAAAAAATTACTTTCAACACATAGGTGATCCCTAGATGATATCACTCAACTAACTAGGAGGGTTTTCGTCCCCAAAACTAGATTCGCCAAAGGGTTTTCATCCTTAGGCAAATAGAGAGAACTCGTGTTCTTTCATCAAAGCAAAAAAAATGAATAATCAGTAACCCTTCTTCTGAAGATCAAACCTCCTTTTATAGCTTTTTCAAAGCTATTTTAGGAAAAAGTGGTTTTTGCTTTTTCATTTTTTTTTTTTGAAAAAAAGCTTTTTGTTTTTCATTGCCTTTTCGAAAAAGCACTTTTTTCTTTTTCACTACTTTTTTGAAAAAATGCTTTTTGCTTTTCGTTGCTTTTTCAAAAAGCACTTTTCCCTGCAAACTTAATATTTTGAAAAATGAATTTTGAATCCTTATTTCAACGTCACCTTTATAATTCACTTTTAAAACAACCTTTTAAGTCACCACTGTGTACCCCATGCCTAGCGTTATCACTTTTGGCCCTCTTTTAAAAACACTTTATGAGGTTGGCCACCTTCATTAAAATAAATAAACATAAGTTGCCTTCAAGAAAATAATATAAAGTTATAGTTGACCTATTTTTCCCCTTCCCAGAGTCGAATAGCCCATCTTTAAAATGTTGCAAATGTTGTCAAAATCCATTAAAATGCTTGTAAATGTGTTCTTCAAGTCTAAAGTGTTTTTCCTTATGAAAATCCCCCCAAAAATCCTAAGTATAAGTAAGTCTCAGAAAATCCAAAAATCTAAGTGTTTTGCCTTAGAAAATCTGTCTTTTCAGTGAAACGAAAGGTTCGTGAAACTTCAAGTTCACCGATAGAGCTTTTCGACGAACTTTCAGGTTCACGAACCTTCAAGTTCATCAAAGGAGCAAATCACTGAAGAGAGAAAGTTGAAATAAAACATAAGAGAGAAATAAAAGAAAGGAGAAAACAAAGAAAATGTTAAAGTTTTTGATGAACATTGGGGTTCGCAAACCTAATGGTTCATAAAAAAGAATGAAGGATCCTAATGGAGAAATGTAAAACATTATTAAGGGGCTCGCCGAAGTGCTAGTTCGTCGAAAGAGTAAGTAAAGAATGGGAAAAGTAAGTAGGTTTTAAAGTTTGCAAATTTCTTAATCCACTGAAAAGGTCCCCAATGTTCTTTTTAAATGCCAGAAGGTGGGAAACTTGTTTTTTTTTCATTTTTTGTTGTTTAATGACACCCGTTCAACACCCAAAACACATTAATGCAAGCAAAAGTAGATTTCTAGGTAGCTGAAACAATGTATGCGTTAATATAAATAGGTATCTGAAATAAATATAGTGGATGAAATCTCTACAACCAAGGCTTTGACGAACCTCTCTATGACCAAATTGATGTAACAGGTATGGGTAACACCAAAAAACCTATGGATTTCTCTGATAGGGCCATGGGCCACAATTTATTGCAGCATGGGTGACCTGACATATGTGTTGACCACGTTTTCCCATGTCCAAGGCTATAATAGTAAAACGTAAATGCTTTATATGCATGTGAAAGATGTATTTTTAAAGTTTGGTTGTTCTCTGGGTCATTGTACAAGCCAAGGGATTCATTTGCAGGTTTAGGCCTTATATCTCTTCCAAGAGCTTAGTGGATTTGACAAAAGTTCGTGTCTTTCGTAGACCTCTTGTGTCTCTATTATTAGTTTGACTGTGAATGGAAGCCAGTTACTTTTTGTCTTTCCTCATCTATATTCAATCATTCTTCTTTTGTAATGATTGTTTAGTCTTCATGATTGACATAATAAATTGATATTTTTGCCTCTCTATACTTTTGCACTGTGTTTATTTGAAATCTATAAGCTTATTCTGTGGATGAATGATCCCTCCTGTAGTTACGTTTTCTATTCAAGCCTTTGTTAAATTTTATGAGTCTATGTGAGTTTGTTTCAATCTTTGAGATCATTGCTGTGTTATCTTAGGTTCAACTAAACACACTAAATCTGGTGCATCATGCCTTTAATTATAGTTCTCCTTCTTCCCCTTTTCCTCAGTGGTGTTAGATTGGGTTTAGTTTGCAGCATTCTCTGAGCCTTAAGCTTAGAAAGAGGAACTGACCTTCTTTGGAGGTCTAATCTCACTTTGCAAGGTCCCACACCTGAGATCATTCCCATTGTGTCATTAGAATTTGTGGGCCTGGTTCAGGCAGGGTGCAATTTCATGTGACAACAGTTACCTTATGACAACTTAAGTTATTTATTTAATTACTTTTTCGCACATCCCAAAGTCTACAAAAATTTGGCATTCTCCAAGGATGTTGGTATTCTTCAAGAATCTTGAAACTTTCCAAGAATGTTGGAATAGACCCAAAAAGGGACATTACAAGTCCTTCCTCCCCAAAATTGCTTGTCCTCGAGCAATGCTAACTTAACCAACTGATTAATCCTTGATGAAAATTAGCGTGTTTCTAGGATCCCAAATCAATCTAGGAGGTTTGTGTGTCCTTTTGTTTGATGTATTATGTTGCAATACACCTTCAACTAAAACCTCCTTTAACTTTCTTACCAACTGTATAGCAATCTTTTGCAAGGCTTCTGTGAATTCCCCAAAGAGAGAAGCAAGTGTACCACCCTTGGTGTCATCATCTTCAAGATTCAAATGTTGATCTTGCTTCTTTTCCAAACTTTTAGATTCTTTGGTTTCTTCCTCCTCATCAACAACTACCTCAATGCAATGTATCTTTCCCTTACCAAGGCATCTGTGACCCGATGCCGAAGGTTCCTTGCAATGGAAACACAAATTCTTCTTTCTAAGTTCATTATTGGATTCTTCTTCATTACTTGTTTTAGGTCGTAGGCTCTTTTGAGGCTAAACATCAGACTCTTCTTTCTAAAATATTTTCTTTGATTGCTCCAACGGTGTTGACTTAAAGTTAAACTTATTCTTGGATATTGAAGTCTCCAAGTTTAGAGCCCTCTTGATGGCATCTTGTAGTGATAATGGGTCAGAAGCCTTTACTAACCCCTTGAGAGGTTCAAATAGGCCTTGTTACTAATTTTTCTGATCACACTTAAAAATTAGTTGGACCTAAGTGTAGTTGTTCAGAAGGAATAATAGAAAACTTCAAAGTTATGCATTCATTGAATAGTTAATGCCTTGACAAAGCAGAGAATGATATCCAGTTGTCAGGATAACCCATCAATCCAATCAGGATTGATAAGTTATCATGACAAGAGAATTGATTGTCAAGAAATCAAAGATTCATGTCCCCTCTTTAGCTTTGTCTAGCAGAGACTTGAGAGTTGGCCTATCATCTGGGTTCCCGTAGGTCAACAGAGTGGTTAAGGGACCTATCCAGAGGCAGTAGAGCTTGGCAGGGAGCTTTACAAGCCTTTTCAGACAGTTTGTGGCAGTTTCCTATTTTTTAGGAAGGGTTCCTATTTTTTAGGGTTTGATCGAGAGTTGATCAGGAGGCATCAGGGGACCTCCAGGAGCATTTTGGGAGTTTTGGTCTCGCCTCCTATTTTTTAGGAGGTATCCCTAAATTATAGGGAGGCACTGTCAGTTAGCCTGCCATGTGGCGACATCACCTGTGGTGCGGGCTACAACAGTTTTCAGTTTAGATTGGCCAGGTGATGGATTCAGGATAATTATTGAATATTAAAGTGTAGCTTTAATATTTAATAAAAATAAATTAAAGTGATTAATAATATCACTTTGTAATAAGATTTTAATAAAGTGACCCCCTCCTTGTTAACACATGTTGTGTTAAAAGGTGGTCATTTCTTTCATGAGAAGTTGGGCCCTCAACTTGGGCGCCCAACTTAGGAGTCTTTTAATAAAAGAAAAGAATCATTTAATGATTCCCTTTTGATGCCTTCTCAACCCTAAAAGTGGACGCCCACTTTGGGAAAGGAATAAAGTACATTGGAAGTGCTTTTTGGAGTTATCTTTTACATCTTATTTTGAAGCTTCATGGCAGCTCTGAACTCTGAGGAAGGGGGCAGCAGCATTTAGTATCTTGGGAACGGAAACTCTCAAGGATTTTGGTGAATTGGATGACAACCCAGTTCATGCTTGTGGGAGGCCTACTCTGGGTCTTCATTTGTGCATCATTGAACAGATTCCAGGGCATTCTATTGCAGATCTAAGCTTGCAGCAATACCAAATCAGCCTTATTCTTCAGATCCTTCATTTTCAGTTGCATGCATAGCCTCTTCTAGGCCAATACTATCTTTGTATGCAAGTAGGGTTACAAACCAGGCTTTACATTGAATATAAAATACAGATCTGATGGGTATGTGCCTCAAATTCTTAGCTACTATCTTTCTATCATTTAATATTTATTTTTAGTCCATTTTTATTTGAGATTGCAGTTGCATGTATATCTATTTGCTATCTTGGCAAATACACATCTCAAGAAAACTGAAACCCCTTCTGCATCTCCTCTCTAGTCTGAAAGAAAACAAAAAAAATTAATAAAAATCATAAAACAAATAAAATCACAAAAACAATACTTCATTTCAACAAAGGGATCCATCAGGGATCTTTCAGTGGTATCAGAGCCTTTGACCTGCCAGCCTGTGGGGTTTAGAGAGTTGTTTTCTATGCATACAGACAGGTATTACACACGCAGGACAGCCCAAAATGAGCTTGGGATTGGTATGGCAGAGGAACTAGTTATGGCTAAAGAATAGAGAAATGCCAGGAGAAATCAGGATGAGGAAGAGAGAGAGATGATGAGAACCCTCATCAACACTCAGCCTAGGATTGCTCAGACCCTTGATAGGATACAGGATGCCTTGGACCAGTTGGAGTTAGATAGAGGCAGACGGAGCAGATCAGTATTTGTGGCGGGGAGTCAGCGTAGTCACAGGTCACACGCATCAGCTAGGAGCTCCCATCATTCCTCTAGGCGTGGACAGGCCAGGGATAGACCCTTACTTCCTTAGTTTGCACCAGGTGAATGACCAACATAGGTAGAGCCACCAGAGGTGGAATTTCAGGATTCAGTCATGGCAGCTACAGCTGAGTGGAGAGCCTTACCCCCTGAGGTCCGAGATGTCTTTCCTTTTCCACAGTATTGTGCACAGCGTAGAGATTCTGCCAGGTTCAGAGGAGACCGAGGCACTAGACCACAGCAGCAGAACTATGACCTCAGTAGAGCTACTGGGAAGATCACGTTGGCTACATATGATGGTACAGGTAGTACGAGTGCACGTGCTTGGGTGCACAAGCTGGACATATATTTATCCTTGAGACCCATGCTTGAGCGTGAGGCTATCCAATTTGTTGTCTTACATTTAGATGGGGTTGCCTACGATTGGTGGCATCATGGATTGGTCACCCAGAATCATGCCTTGATTCATTCCTATGCAGAGTTCACTGAACGACTCATTACCCAGTTTGACCGTAAGGACACAAAACTCTACTATAGGGAGTTGGCACATCTTAGACAAACTGAACAGGCATAAGCTTATGTTAATGAGTTCCAACGTATTGCAGTTATGGTACCTGATATGCCCCAGAGATGTAGCGTGATGTTATTCATTGAGGGGTTACAGGATAGGCTTAAGGGATTGGTACGTGCCTTCCAGCCGGCCACTCTTAAGGATGCCATTGATGTGACCTTGAGATTGGACATCACTCCCACTTATCAGTCAAATAAGAGGCCTTTCAGGGAATCACGGCCTATTCAGAAGGCCAATACTTCACAGTTTAGAGATGGACAGTCAGCTAGACCTCCTAGGATGGATCAGGAGTCACGGAATGATTTGAGGAGGAAGAAATTATGCTTTTCTTGCAAGAAGCCTTGGGAGCCCGGACACCGCTATATGGGTAAGGGCAGGGTTCACTTGATTGAGGTCACATCTGAGCTTGGGGATGAAGAGATACCAGACACCAACATTAAGGACAGCCCTAAGGAGGTTATTCAGGAGCGACCCCAGCTAGAGATAGATATCCCTGATTCATTGGCGGCAGCCAAAGTGACTATGGCTACACCATCCAGTTATCCCAGGTTCCATGCCTTTCGGTTGAAAGGTACATTACAGGGACAACGAGTCATGAGTTTGGTGGACACAGGAGCCACACACAATTTTATTGATCAGAAATTGGTTGAGAGGCGTGGATTACAGTCTGAGGTGTTCGAGGGTTTTGGAGTTAAGGTTGCAGATGGTGCAGTGTTGGGTTGTACTAGGAGGATCTCATAGCTCAGCATTCAGATGGGGGATTCTACCTTGACGGATGACTTTTATATCCTACCCTTAGAGGATTATGATGTGATTTTGGGTATGCAGTGGTTACAGGGTATTGGGAGATATATTATTGATCACCACCGCATGCAGTTAGAGTTCCTATCTGGTGGAAAGAAGGTGATCTTGAGGGCAGCCTCTGACGGTGGGTCCAAGGAGGTATCTTCTCGCAGGATAGAGTCTATTATTAGACGTGATGATGTGATCTGGGCCACACGTTGTTTTGTGAAATCCAAGACACCTACTCCTCAGGATGGTAGAGCATTTCATGTTGACATACAGACAGTGATGGATCGGCATGGCCGAGTATTTGGTGACATACCTCCTGGTGTACCCCCAGATAGAGGGTTTGAGCATGGGATAGAGATGGAGGATGGAGCTAAGCCAGTGATCACCACTCTGTATCGTCATCCTAGAGCATACAAGGATGAGATTGAGAAGACTATTCATGAGTTGTTAGATATGGGTTTCATTCGCCCCAGTTCTAGCCCCTTTGCTTCTTCTGTAGTACTGGTTAAGAAGAAGGATGGGACTCTACGGATGTGTATAGATTACAAGGCCTTGAACAAGAAGACAATCAAGAACAGATACCCTATTCCACGCATTGATGAGTTGTTGGACGAGCTTCATGGAGCCATCTACTTCTCTAAGATTGATCTTCATTCAGGCTATCATCAGATTCGTGTACGAGCAGAGGATGTACACAAGACTGCCTTCCGTTGTCACTATGGGCATTATGAGTTCCTGGTGATGCCTTTTGGCCTTACCAATGCCCCAGCCACCTTCCAGTCATGTATGAACCATCTCTTCAACAAGCAGTTGAGGAAATCAGTTCTAGTGTTCTTTGATGATATTCTGATCTACAGTCGTACTTGGGAGGACCATCTCAGACATGTTGAGGAGGTACTTAGCATCATGGAGAGTCAGTCTCTATTTGCTAAGTTGTCCAAATGTGAGTTTGGACTTAGAGAGGTCCTATATCTGGGTCATGTGATCAGTGCTGATGGGGTGAAGGTGCACGAGGAGAAAATTCAGGTAATTAGAGATTGGCCCCACCTTCGAAACATTACTGAGTTACGAGGGTTCCTTGGTCTATGTGCTTATTACAGGTGATTTGTGAGGGGTTTCTCTCAGTTGGCAGCTCTCTTGATAGACCTCACAAAGAAAGGGGCTTTCAGATGGATAGAATAGGCATAGGGAGTCTTTGACAGGCTCAAGGAGGTTATGAGTACTTGCCCAGTTTTAGCACTTCTTGACTTCTCGCAGCCTTTTGTACTTGAGTGTGATGCTTCCGGTTTGGGCATAGGAGTGGTTTTGATGTAGAACCGACACCCCATTGCTTTTGAGAGTCAAAAGCTGCGGGATAATGAGAGGTTGTATTCTACGTATGATAAGGAAATGTTGGCTATTATGCATGCATTAGCCAAGTTCAAACAGTATCTTGTTGGCAACAAATTCGTGGTAAGAACAGACCACAACAGTCTGAAATATTTCCTTGATCA
The DNA here is from genome assembly GCA_027924645.1 of Cunninghamia lanceolata. NCBI lineage: Eukaryota > Viridiplantae > Streptophyta > Pinopsida > Cupressales > Cupressaceae > Cunninghamia > Cunninghamia lanceolata. The sequence goes on along the minus strand of BSBN01001183.1, from coordinate 4,724,424 downwards.
GACAGAGCTCAATGATCGTCAGCAAAAATGGGTGAGCAAGATTCAGGCTTATGATTTTGACATCGAATTCATAAAGGGGAAGAATAATACTGTGGCTGATGCACTTTCTAGAAAACCTTCACTTGCTGCCCTATGTTCATTGAGCGAGATTTCAGTAGATTGGAAGGCTCAACTTTTAGTTGAGTACTCCAAAAATCAACATGCTTGTGAGGTCATGGATGGATTGGTGTTGGATGATAGGTACACTGTGGTAGATGAAGTCATCTACTATAAGGGAAGGGTGTATTTGGTTCCTAGTTCTCAGTTGAAGGAACAAATTATGCATGCTTACCATGATACTCCGACAGCAGGGCATCCAGGTTATGGTAAGACCTACAGGGCAATTCGAGAGAGATTCTCTTGGAAGGGTCTCAAAGCTAATATCTTACGTCATGTTCGTGAGTGTTTGACATGCCAGCAGAATAAGTCTGAGCATACTTTTCCTGCTGGTTTATTACAGCCCTTACCTATACCGGAACAGAAGTGGTCAGGAATCTCCATGGATTTCATTACAGATCTTCCTCGGGTGCAAGGGAAAGACTGTATCTATGTTGTAGTAGACAGGTTGACTAAATACGTCCACTTCTTCCCTATTGCAGCTAATTTCACAGCATCTTAGGTGGCGGAGTTATTTTTTAGGGAGATATTCAGGCTCCACGGTCTCCCCAAGACCATAGTGAGTGACATGGATAGTAGGTTCATGAGTTCTTTTTGGAAAGAACTTTTCAGGCTCATAGGTACAGAGTTGACACCTAGTACCAGCTACCACCCACAGACAGATGGACATACCAAGATTGTTAATAAGTGGGCTGAGGGGTATTTGCGCAGCTATGTGTTAGGACAACAGAAGGCATGGGTGCGTTGGTTATATCTAGGAGAGTATTGTTATAATACTACACACCATATGTCTATTGCTATGACACCTTTTAGAGCCCTCTATGGTTACGAAGCATTATCTCTTGTTGATTTGGCTGTAAGTGACAGCAGAGTTCCCTTGGCACAGGATTGGTTACCGACAGAGCACCCTTAAAAGGGGTGGAGCTGAAAAGCTCAAGCCTCGCTTCTACGGACCATATCAGATTCTCAGGCGTGTGGGAGAGGTTGCTTATGAGATTGAGTTACCCCCTGATAGCCGGATTCATAATGTGTTCCGTGTATCTTGCCTGAAAAAGGCACTGGGGCAACATATTGTAGCATCTCCCGATCTACCTCCCTTGGATGAGGAAGGTAAGCTGACTCTGGTTCTTGATGAGATCTTGGAGGAGAGGGAACAACGGCTGAGAAGTAGGGTGATTCAGGAGTACTTGATTCATTGGAGAGGTCTTCCTATAGATGCCACTTGGGAGGGAGAGTCCATTTTACAGCATCCAGCTTTGCAGTTGCTTGTGGGCAAGCATCTTCGAGAGGGGAGGACTGTCATGTCCCCTCTTTAGCTCTATCTAGCAGAGACTTGAGAGTTGGCCTATCATCTGGGTTCCCGTAGGTCAGCAGAGTGGTTAGGGGACCTATCCAGAGGCAGTAGAGCTTGGCAGGGAGCTTTACAGGCCTTTCCAGATAGTTTGCGACAGTTTCCTATTTTTTAGGAAGGGTTCCTATTTTTTAGGGTTTGACTGAGAGTTGACCAGGAGGCATCAGGGGACCTCCAAGAGCATTTTGGGAGTTTTGGTCTTGATTCCTATTTTTTAGGAGGTATCCCTAAATTATAGGGAGGCACTGTCAGTTAGCCTGCCATGTGGCAACATCACTTGTGGTGCGGGCTACAACAGTTTTCAGTTCAGATTGGCCAGGTGATGGATTCGGGATAATTATTGAATATTAAAGTGTAGCTTTAATATTTAATAAAAATAAATTAAAGTGATTAATAATATCACTTTGTAATAAGATTTTAATAAAGTGACCTCCTCCTTGTTAACACATGTTGTGTTAAAAGGTGGTCATTTCTTTCATGAGAAGTTGGGCCCTCAACTTGGGCGCCCAACTTAGGAGTCTTTTAATAAAAGAAAAGAATCATTTAATGATTCCCTTTTGATGCCTTCTCAACCCTAAAAGTGGACGCCCACTTTGGGAAAGGAATAAAGTACATTGGAAGTGCTTTTTGGAGTTATCTTTTGCATCTTATTTTGAAGCTTCATGGTAGCTCTGAACTTTGAGGAAGGGGGCAATAGCATTCAGTCTCTTGGGAACGGAAACTTTCAAGGATTTTGGTGAATTGGATGACAACCCAGTTCATGCTTGTGGGAGGCCTACTCTGGGTCTTCATTTGTGCATCATTGGACAGATTCCAGGGCATTCTATTGCAGATCTAAGCTTGCAGCAGTACCAAATTAGCCTTATTCTTCAGATCCTTCATTTTCAGTTGCATGCATAGCCTCTTCTAGGCCAATACTATCTTTGTATGTAAGTAGGGTTGCAAACCAGGCTTTACATTGAATATAAAATACAGATCTGATGGGTATGTGCCTCAAATTCTTAGCTACTATCTTTCTATCATTTAATATTTATTTTTAGTCCATTTTTATTTGAGATTGCAGTTGCATGTATATCTATTTGCTATCTTGGCAAATACACATCTCAAGAAAACTGAAACCCCTTTTGCATCTCCTCTCTAGTCTGAAAGAAAACAAAAAAAATTAATAAAAATCATAAAACAAATAAAATCACAAAAATAATACTTCATTTTAGCAAAGGGATCCATCAGGGATCTTTCATTCAAAAAATACAGTTGTTCTACACAATTTGATCTTTCAGGAGTTATAAGTTAAATTGATTATTTAGTTAATCAATTTTGAATAAAAGAGAGAAAGATATTGTATTACACTGTTATTTCATGTCATGTTTTGAAAATACATCCAAGTATCTGTTACTTTATCTCATGCATTGATTGAAAAAGAAATACATATACATCATATGCATTAGAGAAACTAACAGATCATGTTTAAAAGAAGTGTTCAAATGTGTCCCACACAAGCCGTGGGAGTAACTAGACTAGGCAATTGTAGACATGCAAGCTATGTATCTGTTTGCTAAAAGAAAAGAGAAATGAACATATGATAAATCTAAACATCCATCATTGCCTGATGATGGAGGTTGTTGTTGAAGTTGGCCTTCAAGTCTTCAGTCTTCATTCTTCACTCCAATCCATCATCAAGTTGAAACCTGCAAAATTTTGGGGATAACCCTGTTAGTGCTCCGGATGTTTAAAATTATCACATGCTTTTATCAAACAAAGGCATCTACTTATCACATCATGCATTCAGATGAGGAATCAGATCAGATAATAACACAAATCAAGAAGAAATCATGAAGAAGATCAATCAATGCTATCAGGTACTTTTTTATGCTAACTTGTTTGTTCACTGTGCAGGTATAGGACAAGTTTTGTTGCTGATTTGAAGACAAATAAGCATGTGGATTAAATGTTGCTCCCACAAGGGTTGAGCCCATCATGCTTCTTTCTTACTTAATCAAGAAAGATATTAATAGACAAATTACATCATATATTGTTTCCTTATGCCATGTTAGCAGGAGCTTAGATCCATATGAATTACATCAAAAGCAGAGATACCATTCAATGCCTTGCTATGCAATAAAGAATACAAGTATAACTTCAAAGATGAGACAACATTCTGCACCAGGGATTCCTCTTATTGTCATAATATTGTTTAAAATGATCAGGTTTAAACAATCATGTCACATTCAAGTTCCAAGTGTCTCATAAGGACAGTCAAGTAAGATGATTGTGACAGTCAACAAGAGACAATGGGAGTTTTGAAACATGAAGGTGTATATGAACCTAGAAGGTATTGGAAGTAGTCCAGGCATACATGTAGATCCTTGTGAAAGTAGCATACATGTTAAAGAATAGGAACCAAGTTGAAAGAGTAAGGTTGAAATAATGACAATCATAGAGAAGATAAAGAGGACACAGTGCATACTGAGAATGTGGCAATCACATGCTAGAGGCAAAGATGCAAATGATAGATGCATACAGCATGCTCTCTGAAGAGCACTCATCAAGTGATAAAGACTGTCACTTAGTATCAAAGATCTTAGAAGAAAGACAAACTAGGAGCAACATTCATACATAGAGCACTGTCATGACAGTCAAGTATAAATCCAAAAGCAAGAGACTGTCACGTCTAGAAAAGAAGGATCCAAATACAGTATGCATAGTAGAGTGTTAAGAGTGCTACAATCCAAAGATAATAATGTGGTTTCTATGCATCTTATCAACTGTTTTGATCAAACAAACTTAATGTCATACACCCAAGCTACAATGATGCCATGGTACAGTCAACAGAAGGCCATCAAGAAAGATACATTGCAAGCAAAACACAGATATAGTCATCTCCACTATAGATATTCAAGACAGTGATCAGCAAGGTGGCTTATATAAGCAAGAGACAGTCAGGGCATATGACAGTTACCATATCCATCTACAGGAGTAAGTCAATGATGAAGGAAAGACAACAGATGAAGAAGAACATGATACATGCCAAATGCTACAGATGGTGGTTGATAATTCACAAGGTTAGCAGTCTCTTTCTTGTATGCCATTTGTTCTATCAATGCACAGTCATAATAAACAGATAACTAAGAAAAATGCATGATACATATAATGCAATAGACAGTTAAGAAGAGATAAGAACATGTTATCAATGCTACAGGTGCATTTTAAGAATGCCACAGACGTTTGAGGAGAAGATAACATGATCTCTATGCCATGGTTGAATTCAGTTGTAGTAGAAAGATAGTATGACAGTCAAGAGATTATGCCACAGTCACACATTCCCAGTGACTACAGTTAGCAAAGCCGAAGAGATATATAAAATATAAATAAGCTAAATAAACTATTTATGCTACAGGACAGTCTTCATTTTCCAAAAATATCAAAGTATAGTTATAAGATACAGATGGAGGTAAATGATAACAGTCATTCATACAGAATATCAAAAGGCTTGTTATTGTACCCAAGAGCTATAGTGGAGGGCAAATAAAGGAAAGATGTATCATCATTCATGATAGTCACAAGGAGTAGGAGGAAAAGGTGTTGTGTAAAGCAAAGAAAAGCTCCATTTATTAATACTTCAAACCATTAATGCTTTTGCCTACAGAAAAAGCAATGAATGCCATAGGAGGATGGCCATGACAAATACAAGCCTTGAAAGTACAAAATGAACAAACCCTTGATAGAGGTTTTAAACCCTTGTTTCTTTTCTTCATTTACAGTCGATAGTGAAAGAGATAACAATGAAGAAGCATGGTCGTGACAAAGTGGAGGCCTTAAAAGTGCAAGAAGGTAACAAACCCTCATTTCAAGATCTCAAACCCTTATTGTTTTTCATCTACAGACAAGTGAGAAAAGAAAGAAATAACAATAAAGACCATGCATGGCCGTGACATTATGAAGAGATACAGTGCAAGAAGGGTTGAAACCCTAACTTCAAAGTTCACCAAAACCTCAACAGTTGCACTATTTGATGCCTATCTTCAGAGGAGCATGACCATAACAGGTGAAGTTTTGAAAAATGGAGAAAAAATGTCAAAACCCTCATTTCAAAAATTTAAACCCTCCGACTTTTTGCATGATACAAACAGATCAAGGCAAAAGGAAGGTAGATATAGTCATGGCCAACAATGACATAGCATTTTTAGCTACAAAATGCAATACCCATGTCGAATAATGGACTTGTCATGCTGTAGAGAGTAAAACTAAAGACAAAATTAAGCTACAAAGATGAAGATGACCAAGTCCTTACCTCTTTTTGCTGATAGAGAGAATCTTCCCATGGCCTCATAGTGGCCTTAAACTTTCAAGAACAGAGGAAGACCACGAAGAAAAAAAGCACACAGAAAAATGGAGGGAAAGTATTAAAAAATGCATAGCTAATGGAGAGACATAGATGAAGAAGGCCGTAGCCAAGAAGAAGAAAGCTACAGATTAAATAAAATCCTCAGATAAAGCTCAAATAGTGTTACCTTTTCCTTATAATGTAGAGTTCCATGGTTGCAGTCAAGAAGAGTCGTTGAAGGGAGAAAGACCAAAGCCATGATGGAGAGTTTCAAACCCCGAGGCCGGCATAGTGCAGTTGCAGAGCTTCAAGGAAAGAAAACCAAATGAAGAATGAACAAAATTAGGGTTGTTTCCTTACTTTTCTTCGAAGGTTCTTTTACCAAGTGTGTTTTTGACTTGTAAAACAAATAATTACATTATCCAAAGTTGTGTCGTGGTCGAGACCTTTTGTCTTGAAGATCCTAGCCATCATAACAAGGAGTGGCTGACAAGCAAAGCTTAGTGCTTAATTTTATGAAGTCAAGAGGGCCGATGTGATGTGAGGAAAGGCTCAATGCCTTATAAACATTGTAAGGATTCCTTGGTGGTCAGTTATTGCATGGAATAAACAATAAACAATGATACACATGCTTGAGGTTCTTTGTCTCCATTCAAAACATTACAAGGTAAGGATACCTCCATTATGCATAGTGGCTAACAAAGCAAAGAGGGTGTCTTTTCAAACATGGCATGCATGAGACTGAGATGGAGTTTTCCAAGGTAAATGGTTATGCATGGTGGCAGTATAATGATGCGGATATAATGGAGCATTTTGATGCATGGAGTTTTTATGCATTATGGAGTTGTAATATTCATTGATGGAGATATAAGGGTGATATTATTTTTCCCCTTAGTGCATGTGGAGTGATAAGGATATTTTTACCTTAATGTATATTCAAATCATGCAGAATGGGGTTATTTTTCCCACATGGAGGTATAAGGAGTTTTCTTTTTCTACTAAGTCCTATTTTTTGCTCATATCATGCAAATTAGGCAAATGTATTTGGAGGTATAAGGAGTTTTCTTTTTCTCCTAAGTCCTATTTTTTGCTCATATCATGCAAATTAGGCAAATGTATTTGGAGTGATAAGAAGTGTTATTTTTCTTCTAATCATGCATGATTTTACATACAAGTCAATTGTAAATAAATAATAAAGTAATATTCTATAAATTACTTTATTATTTTTCACAAGTTGTAAAATCCGAAATAGAACAAATTGTAACCAATAATAAAGTAATTTTCTATTACTTTATTATTTACTCACAATCAATTTTGCTCATGCAAAATCATGCAAATTGATTAGTTGAGTCAACTAGGCCACGTAGGAGGTTTTGCATGACTTTTAGGAGTATTTTTAGGGTCCTTGGTCAAACATATGGTGAGGCCCAAATTGAAGTTATTTTTGCTCAATTTGTGGCAGTTTTAGGCCCTAAATTTGAGGATTTTAGAGGTTGCTCGAGAATCAGTATTTTTAGAGGCAGTTATCTACAAGTCCATATTTTTTTTGCATGCCTCTTGGAGAGAGCAGACCTATATATTGTAAAGCAAAAGTTTATTTTTGCTAGTTCTTGATTCTCACTCTGATTCAGACAGATTGGAGAATTCTTGTAGCTCACTTTTACAGTTTTATTGAGAGATCGACATGTTACAGGTTATCTTTGTCTTATTTGCAAAGCTTTCCTTTGTTTATTTCAGATCAGTTGAATTACCTTTCCTTTTAGTGCTGAATATTGAAGTGATTTGATGAAATTTTGTTGTGTTTTATTATTAAACCTTTAAAATTATTGTCTCACTTCCTTGTTTGCAGCATTAAAGCATATATTCATCATATATCTTAGGTTGTGTTAACCAGAAATAGTCTTTTTATGCTGTGAAAAAACTATTTCCTTCATAAAATCTGTTTTTAAACCTTCCTTGAATCACTTTTGTGGTATTTATGCCAAGTCTGATTGTGTAAAAGTTAGTTTTCTAAGCAAATATTGTGGATCAGATTGCATTATTTCTACCCAAATTAGGTGCATCACCATTTTATTTTTTATATTCAATTAGTTTATTTCTTCCCTTTTCCCCAAAAGTAAAAATATACATCTCAATAGAACATTTGAAGGGAACCAACCCACAATCTGGAGGTCTAGTTTCATTATAGGGCACCCACAACCTGAAATTAGTCCCATGTTATACAGAATTGCTGTGCTTTAACCAGCCTTGCATACGGGTGCAACTCCCAGTGATAACAATTTTTGGCACGCCCAGTGGGACTTTGAACTGATTTTTAGTTCAAAAAGACTGATTTCTTTTTGCTATTTTTTGGTATGAGCAGCAAAATTTCAGCCTTTTAGAGGTTCACTATCAAGTACCTGGTGACTCTAATACTTTGGTTTTTTTAGATCAGATTTTGTAGCCTATGAAAAAATATCAAACAAGGTCAAGTAAAAATTCTGAAAAGAAGCATAATCAGTTATCTCCACCAAAGAGGAGAATAAAATCATAAAAAGAGGCCAATACAGTAGATTTATCAGTTGTTATAGATATGCCTAGTACACATCTTGAGTTTGCTTCACATCATAATCCATTGTTTGCAAGTACATGATCAAAAAAATTTAGTTCTCCACCAGCAAGCCCAAGAGAGCAGATTCTTGTTTTTCAAGAGAAACCTCTTCTTCTTAAGTTTACAGAGGAAGAACCTATGTTACAAGAAATTTTCCAAGTAGTTTCAGTCCAAACACCAGCTCAAATTCTACCCACTCCAATGTCTTTACTAGAAGGAGGAGGAGGAGGAGTATTACCACCTTCTGATGGAGGAGGTGGAAGAAATCCACCACTACCTTGAAATCAGCCTTTGGTGTCATTTAATGGAGGTAGCTCTTTGAATTTGAATCAGCATGATGACATGCCGATGGCTGCATTGAAAAGTTTACCAAGTTTTACAACCGAAGATGGGACTACACCCATTGAACATATCAGAGATGTGGCTTCTTTGTATTCTGTTCATCACATCACCAAAGAAAATATTGCAATCAGATTGTTGGCAGCATCACTAAAAGGTAAAGCTCTTCAATGGTTTAGAGGTTTAACAGTTAATTCAATTAGATCTTGGGATGAATTAGGTTCTGCTTTGAATAGGCAATTTCAAGACAAATCTGATCATTTATCATTAGTTGAACAAATGACTACTATTAAGAGGGCTCCACAAGAACAAATGACATTTTAATTTCAGATTTCAGAAAATATGTAATAGAATCCCTAAAACAGTGAAACCATCACTAGAACATGCTTTTTTGTATTATTTAAGGGCATTAAATTCTGATATTATTGTTATGATACAATCCATGGGAGGGGTAACTTTACCAGCTACTTTTGATATTGCAATAAGAGCATAAAATAGTTTAATACAAGATGGTAAGATAGCACCTAGGCCCCCAATGCTAATCTTTCCAGATATACAGCCTTTAATACCAATTTCAGCCCCACATATTTCAACATTACCATCTTTTGGTTATTCAGCAAATACACAAAACAGTATAGATCCCATTCATTCTAAATTTTGAGAGTTCAAAGAAAACCAACAAAGTATAGCAAAAATACTGCAAACTATGAGTAATGACTTAGTGAGTCTGAAAATTCAAACAAATCAGAATAAACCTTACCAAGCAGCCCCTTACCAAGCAAATAGACCTGGTTATCAGGCAGATTATCAGGGTCAAAGGAGAAATTACAATAATAGGCCAAATCAGTAGTACAATCCAAATGTTGTTAGTACATCAAAAGAAATAGTGCCTATACAAAACAACATGGTTCAAGACTATGCATGGTGTTATCCCTGTAATTAGCCTCATAATTAGGCCACTTGCCCAAATGGAATAATAAATCAATCTTTGATGGTACATAATAACTATGTTGCTTCTAAAAATTCAGCAAGTGATGTAAACAACCAGCTGGACATTCAGACTCAGTATGTTAATCCTGATGTAGCTTTAATGAATTGGCAGGCTAATAAATTTTGTGGTGTAAATCAGTTGCCAGGTCAAAAGCAATCTTTTACTAATATTGCAACGAACACAAGATCGAAAAAGAGAGCTGTCGACTTGCAATAACAATCATAAAATACAAATCAGCAAGCTAAAACTGGTAAACAACAAGCTGGAAATGTATCACAGCCAGCTGATAAAGGAAAAAATATAGTTTCTATAGCTCAGAATGAAAAGAATCAAGCCTCTATATCAAAGGATTTGCACATTTTGTCAAGACAACCAACTATAGAAAATAAATAGCCAGCAAAAGACCAACCAGAGGTTGCTGTCCCAAAAGTATAGCAAAAGGTTAGTGGCCCTGTTTTTAATATTTTGGATCATATGAAAAGACAACAGTAAGCATGTCTCTTTTAGATGCTTTACACATTCCAGGACAAAAGGATTTGTTACAAAATGCTTTATCTCAGTTGCCTTTGTCAAATGAAATACAAAAATCACATCAACCTCAGATTATGATTGCAAATGAGACAAAAAAAAGAATAGAATAGCCTAAACCAGTAGGAAAACCTCCACCATTTTATGTCACTTTGATTGTAGGTGACTATTTAGTACATAATTGCATGATAGATTCAAGAGCCAGCAGTTCAGTTATGACAAAATAGCTAGCTGATAAGTTAGGTCTGAAATATGAACCTGTTGTTAGAGGTGTTGTATAAATGGATGGAACTGAACTAAGTACAATTGGAATGTTTAAAAATTTGAGCCTTACTTTACATGCTTGTCCAAACTTTGTTATATACCAGGACATTTATGTCATTGATCTGCCACCTACCTTTATCATTTGCTTATCTAGAGATTTTACAACAAGGTTAGGTGGGTATTTATCATCTGATTGAACACATTTATTCTTCAGAACTAGACATGGAACCAAGGTTACAATCAAGTCTAAACCACTAGCAAAAGATCATTTGGAACCTTACACACCCAGTTCTATAAATGCAAACCTTCCCATTTTTGATCAAGAGGATCCGATTCCTGTCCAAGATCCAAACACGCCTTTAGAGGGAATTTTAGATATGGTTTTAGACCAATGGGCAGCAGAAAATCATGAAACAAATCCTTGAGCAAATGGATGAGATTGGCCTTGTTGTGTACACGATTCAAAAAAATAATACAGTTATTCCAAATATGATTAAAGAGGAAAAACAACAAACTGTAGAGTCTAAAAATAATGTTTGGAAACTATATTTTGATGGTTCTAGAAGTAAAGTAGGAGCTGGAGGAGGTGTTGTTTTAGTTTCTCCCATAGGTGAGAAATATTATTCATCTTTCAGATTTGCTTTCAGTTGTTCTAACAACTCAGCTGAATATGAGGCTTTAGTTCATGGACTAGAATGGGCAAGGAAAAGAAAAATTAGGTGTTTAAAAGTTTTTGGAGATAGTGAGTTAGTGGTTAAACAAGTCCGAAACCTTTCTGCTACAAAAAATGACTTGGGGAAATTATACAAACATAGAGTTTGGGAGATGATAGAAGAGTTTGATGCATTTAATCTGATATTTGTACCTAGAACTGGTAATAAGCAAGCTGACAAACTAGCTGCTATAGGAGTTGAGTATGATATTCCTGCTGAGATGAAGAATATTCACTCTCCTTTATATGTCAAAGTTATTTTTAGACCATCTATTCCAAATAATAATGTCAGTTGGCAAGTGTTTGACAGTGATGAACAGATTGTAAATTTCTTAATGGAAGAAGCTAAATTTTCTGCAGGTAATCAACAAAAATTTGTAAAACAATATGATGATCAAATACTTCAGTGAAGATCAAATAAGCTACCCAAGGGCTTAGTGACCTTGGAATCTATCTTCAATACTAATGACCAAGTAAGAAAAGACAAGGCCAGCTTGTCAATTAAGCAAGAACATTATGAACCTATTGAGATATTTAAAGGAAAGTTGCTCAAGCTGGGAAAGATATGTACAAAAGAAGAAGAACAAGCATTCATCTAGCTTTGTCAAGAGTTTAGTGACATTTTTGCATGGGAATATGGAGATCTAAAAGGTTTCAATCCTGAGTTAGCTCAACACACAATAGAGCTGGAACCCAAAGCTAAACCTGTTAGACAGAAGCAGAAGCCACTGAATCCCAAACTGGAAGTGCTCATGAAGACATAACTCAATAAACTCATTAAAGGTAATATCATTTTTCCTATCAAACATACTTCATGGGTTTCCAACTTGGTTCCTGTCAGAAAGAAAAATAGAGAAATCAGATTATGTGTTGATTTCCGTGATTTAAATAGAGGATCTTTAAAGGATCATTATCCTTTACCATCTATGGAATAGATATTGCAAGTTGTTTCTGGATCAGAGAGATTTTCTTTATTAGATGGTTATTTAGGTTATAACCAAGTTCTTGTAAAAGAGGAAGATCAATACAAGACAACTTTTACCACAAAGTGGGGCACACTAGCATACAGAAAGATGCCATTTGGCTTATCAAATGCAGGTGCAACATTTCAGAGAGCAATGGATATGGCTTTTTAAGGCCTGATTAATCAAATTATACTTGTATACTTAGATGATGTGACTATTTTTTCTAAAAAAGCTGAAGATCATTTTCATCATTTAAGACTAATTTTTGAGAGATGTAGAGAATTTGGGGTATTATTAAACCCAAAGAAGAGTATTTTCTCTGTTCATGAAGGCAAATTGTTGGGACATATTGTGTCTAAGGATGGAATATCAATTGATCCTGAAAGAATTACTGCAATATTGGCATTACCTCTTCCTGCACATAAGAAAGGCTTATAGAGCTTTTTGGGAAGAATTAACTTTATAAGAAGGTTTATTCCAAACATAGCAGCACTTTTACAACCTCTTACGACAATGCTTAAGAAGAATATTCCCTTCAGCTGGACCAAAGAAGGAAAGCAAAGTTTTGAAGAGATAAAGGATGCACTTGCTGCTACTCCAACTCTGATAAATCTAAATTTTGATAAAGACTTCAGTCTATATGCATTTGGCAGTGTGGATACTATATCAGCTATGCTTTGTCAGCAAAATAATGAAGGAATGGAACAACCTGTGGCATTTTTTAGCTAGGTTCTGCATGACTACGAGGTAAGATATTCTTTTGTTGAAAAGTATGTATTAGTTGTTATCAAGAGCTTAAAGAAATTCAAACATATGCTTTCAAATAATAGAATTTAGTTAATGGTTGCTCACCCAACAGTGAAAGAATTTTTGCTTAGTAAAAATTTAAATGATAAGAGATCAGGGTGGATAACAAAGGTCATGGAATATGACATACAAATTAAGGTAACCAAGCTGGTCTGAGGCAAAGGACTGTACGAACAGCTTGCAGAAAATGAAGGATACAGCAAGAAACTTGAAGGAGAGGCTGAGATAGTGCTTCAAAATAATGAAACAGTTACTGTCCCAGACCCCCCTGCAAGTTGGGTGCATGATATGATTCATTATCTGCACACTGGTGATTGTCCACAAGGCCTGGACATATCTAAAAGAAGATATTATAGATTACAAGCAATCCCTTATGCTATAATTGATGGAATTATGTACAAGAGAGATTTTAACAATGTTTTACTGAGATGTGTACAGCTAGATCAGACTCGAAGGATTCTAGAAGAATTTCATGATGGACCTACTGGAGGTCATTTTGCAGCTAGAACAACAGTTCTAAAAATTATGAGAGCTGGTTACTATTGGCCTGACATGTTCAGAGATGCTCATGAATGGGTAAAGAAATGTCTAAAATGTTCAGTTTTTGTAGGTAAACAAAGGCTGGCAGCAATGCCTTTGCATCCAATTCAAGTGGAACAACCATTTGGCAAGTGGGGATCGGACTTCATTGGTCCTATCAACCCACCTTCAAGCCAGGGACACAAGTGGATTTTGACTGCTACTGATTATTTCACTAAGTGGACTGAAGAAGTTGCTTTGAAAGATGCTAATGAAACATCACTCCTAAATTTTTACCAAGATCTAGTGTCCAGGTTTGGAACTCATGATTCAATTATTTCAGATAATGCTTTAGCCTTTATTGGATTAAGAATATCTGATTGGTCTGTTAAAAACAACATATTCTTGAATACTTCATCAAATTATTACCCTCAAGGTAATGGACAGACTGAATCAACTAACAAAAATCTAATTAAGATCATAAAGAAAACAGTTGATGAGAATCAGAGATCTTGGCATGGTAAGTTAAAGTTAGCATTGTGGGTTGATAGGGTTACACCTAAAAGATCAACAGGTAATTCACCTTATGTTCTTACATATTGAAAGGAAGCCAAGTTACCAATAACAGTGGAGTTGCCAACACTTAGCTATATAAAAGAGCTTGAGTTACTTGAAGAACAACCAATAGAAATCAGGCTTGCATAGCTGATTAAACTTGAAGAGATCAGAAAAGAGGTCTTAAAAACATTGGAAGTACACCAGGCCCAAATGAAAAGGACTTTTGATAAAAGAGCAGTACCAAGAATTTATAAAGGAGATCTAGTTTTCAAGCGGAATGAATTGAAAAGTAGACCAAGACAACATACAAAGTTTGATGCAATGTGGGATGGACCATATATAGTCACAGAATGCAAGCAACACAATGCATTTCAGCTTGCTAAGTTAGATGGTGAGGTGTTGCCAATCCCAGTTAATGGGATTCACCTCAAGATATGTTACTAAGTAAGGCAGCCTTATGCTGCAAATAAGTGCTTTTGCACAGTTAGTTTTAGTTTTATTGTTTTGTTTTCCAAGAAGTGCTTTCACACATGTTGCTGATTTTGTTTTATGCAAATCAGTTTTAGTTTTAGTTTTCAGTTAGTTGTTGTTGTTGTTTTCAGTTAGTGTGAGTTGCAGAATTTCTCTAAACTTCGGTTAGAAATGACTCTATGCCCAATGAGAAGGCAAGGCTACTGGTTCTAAATTGTTTAGCAGACAAACACCCCTGAGAGGTCGCTAGAAATGTTACTAATTTTTCTGATAACACTTAAAAATTAGTTGGACCTAAGTGTAGTTGTTCAGAATGAATAATAGAAAACTTCAAAGTTGTGCATTCATTGAACAATTGATGCCTTGACAAAGCAGAGAATGATATCCAGTTGTCAGGATAACCCATCAATCCAATCAGGACTGATAAGTTATCATGACAAGAGAATTGATTGTCAAGAAATCAAAGATTCAAGAAATACAGTTGTTCTACATAGTTTGATCTTTCAGGAGTTATAAGTTAAATTGATTATTCAGTTAATCAGTTTTGAATAAAAGAGAGAAAGATATTGTATTACACTGTTATTTCATGTCATGTTTTGAACATACATCCAAGTATCTATTACTTTATCTCATGCATTGATTGAAAAGGAAATACATATACATCATATGCATCAAAGAAACTAATTGATCATGTTTAAAAGAAGTGTTCAAATGTGTCTCACACAAGCCGTGGGAGTAACTAGACTGAGCAATTGCAGACATGCAAGCTATGTATCTGTTTGACAAAAGAAAGGAGAAATGAACATATGATAAATCTAAACATCCATCATTGCCTGATGATGGACGTTGCTGTTAAAGTTGGCCTTTAATTCTTTAGTCTTCATTCTTCACTCCAAGCCATCATCAAGTTGAAACCTGCAAAATTTTGGGGACAACCCTGTAAGTGCTCCGGATGTTTAAAATTATCACATGCTTTTATCAAACAGAGGCGTCTACTTATCACATCATGCATTCAGATGAGGAATCAGATCAGATAATGACACAAATCAAGAAGAAATCATGAAGAAGATCAATCAATGCTATCAGGTACTTTTTTATGCTAACTTGTTTGTTCATTGTGTAGGTATAGGAAAAGTTTTGTTGCTGATTTGAAGACAAATAAGCATGTGGATTAAATGTGGCTCCCACAAGGGTTGAGCCCATCATGCTTCTTTCTTACTTAATCAAGAAAGATATCAAGAGTAATAGACAAATTACACCATATATTGTTTCCTTATTCCATGTTATCAGGAGCTTAGATCCATATGAATTACATCAAAAGCAGATATACCATTCAATGCCTT
The DNA here is from genome assembly GCA_027924645.1 of Cunninghamia lanceolata. Classification (NCBI taxonomy): domain Eukaryota; kingdom Viridiplantae; phylum Streptophyta; class Pinopsida; order Cupressales; family Cupressaceae; genus Cunninghamia; species Cunninghamia lanceolata. Next base: position 4,708,506 of record BSBN01001183.1, on the reverse strand, counting down.
GTTATGCAATAAAGAATACAAGTATAACTTCAAAGACAAGACAACATTCTGCACCAAGTATTCATCTTATTGTCATCATACTGTTTAAAATGATCAGGTTTAAACAATCATTTCACATTCAATTTGCAAGTGTCTCATAAGGACAGTCAAGTAAGATGACTGTGACAGTCAACAAGAGATAATGGGAATTTTGAAACATGAAGGTGTATATGAACCTCGAAGGTATTGGAAGTATTTCAGGCATACGTGTAGATCCTTGTGAAAGTAGCATGCATGTTAAAGAACAGGAACCAAGTTGAAGGAGTAAGGTTGAAATAATGATAATCATAGAGAAGATAAAGAGGATACAGTGCATACCGAGAATATGGCAATTACATGCTAGAGGCAAAGATACAAATGATAGATGCATGCAGCATGCTCTCTAAACAACACTCATTAAGTGATAAAGACTGTCACTTACTATCAAAGATCTTAGAAGAAAGACAAACTAGTAGCAGCATTCATACATAAAGCACTGTCATGACAGTCAAGTATAAATCCAAAAGCAAGAGACTGTCATGTCTAGAAAAGAAGGATCCAAATACAATATGCACAGTAGAGTGTTAAAAGTGCTACAGTCCAAAGATAATAAGGTGGTTTCTATGCATCTTATCAACTATTTTGATCAAACAAACTTAATCTCATACACCCAAGCTACAGTGATGCCATGGTACAGTCAACAGAAGGCCATCAAGAAAGATACATTGCAAGCAAAATACAGATATAGTCATCTCCACTATAAACAGTAAAGACAGTGATCATCAAGGTGGCTTATATAAGCAAGAGACAGTCATGGCATATGATAGTTACCATATCCATCTACAGGAGTAAGTCAAGGATGAAGGAGAGATAGCAGATGAAGAAGAACATGATACATGCCAAATGCTACAGATGGTGGTTGATAATTCACAAGGTTAGCAGTCTCTTTCTTGTATGCCATTTGTTCTATCAATGCACAGTCATAATAAATAGACAGCTAAGAAAAATGCATGATACATATAATGCAATAGATAGTTAAGAAGAGATAAGAACATGTTATCAATGCTACAAGTGCATTTTAAGAATGCCACGGACGTTTGAGGAGAAGATAACATGATCTCTATGCCATGGTTGAATTCAGTTGAAGTAGAAAGACAGTATGACAGTCAAGAGATTATGCCACCGTCACACATTCCCAATGACTACAATTAGCAAAGGCGAAGAGATATATCAAATATAAATAAGCTAAATAAACTATTTATGCTACAGGAGAGTCTTCATTTTCCAGAAATATCAAAGTACAGTTATAAGATATAGATGGAGGTAAATGATAACAGTCATTCATATAAAATATCAAACGGCTTGTTATCATACCCAAGAGCTACAGTGAAGGGAAAATAAAGGAAAGATGTATCATCATTCATGACAGCCACAAGGAGTAGGAGGAAAAGGTGCTATGTAAAGCAAAGAAAAGCTCCATTTATTAATACTTCAAATCCTTAATGTTTTTGCCTATAGAAAAAGCAATGAATGCTACTGGAGGATGGCCATGACAAATACAAGCCTTGAAAGTACAAAATGAACAAACCCTTGACAGAGGTTTTAAACCCTTGTTTCTTTTCTTCATTTATAGTCGATAGTGAAAGAGATAACAGTGAAGAAGCATGGCCGTGACAAAGTGGAGGCCTTAAAAGTGCAAGAAGGTAACAAACCCTCATTTCAAGATCTCAAACCCTTGTTGTTTTTCATCTACAAACAAGTTAGAAAAGAAAGAAATAACAATAAAGACCATGCATGGCCGTGACATTATGAAGAGATACAATGCAAGAAGGGTTGAAACCCTAACTTCAAAGTTCACCAAAACCTCAACTGTTGCACTATTTGATGCCTATCTTCAGAGGAGCATGACCATAACAAGTGAAGTTTTGAAAAATGGAGAAAAAATGTTAAAACCCTCATTTCAAAACTTTAACCCCTCTGAGTTTCTGCATGATACAAATAGATCGGAGCAAAAGGAAGATAGATATAGTCATGGTCGACAGTGACAGCATTTTTAGCTACAAAATGCAATACCCATGTCAAACAATGGACTTGTCATGCTGTAGAGAGTAAAACCAAAGACAAAATGAAGCTACAAAGATGAAGATGACCAAGTCCTTACCTCTTTTTACTGACAGAGAGAATCTTCCCACGGCCTCACAGTGGCCTTAAACTTTCAAGAACAGAGGAAGACCACGAAAAAAAAAGCACACAGAAACAAGGAGGGAAAGTATTAAAAAATGCACAGCTAATGGAGAGACATAGATGAAGAAGGTCGTAGCTAAGAAGAAGAAAGCTACAGATTAAATAAAATCCTCAGATAAAGCTCAAATAGTGTTACCTTTTCCTTATAATGCAGAGTTCCATGGTTGCAGTCAAGAAGAGTCGTTGAAGGGAGAAAGACCAAAGCCATGATGGAGAGTTTCAAACCCTAAGGCCGGCATAGTGCAGTTGCAGAGCTCCGAGGAAAGAAAACCAAATGAAGAATGAACAAAATTAGGGTTGTTTCCTTACTTTTCTTCGAAGATTCTTTTACCAAGTGTGTTTTTGACTTGTAAAACAAATAATTACATTATCCAAAGGAGTGTCTTGGTCAAGACCTTTTGTCTTGAAGATCCTAGCCATCATAACAAGGAGTGGCCGACAAGCAAAGCTTAGTGCTTAATTTTATGAAGTCAAGAGGGCCAATGTGATGTGAGGAAAGGCTCAATGCCTTATAAACATTGTAAGGATTCCTTGGTGGTCGATTATTGCATGGAATAAACAATAAACAATGATACACATGCTTGAGGTTCTTTGTCTCCATTCAAAACATTACAAGGTAAGGATACCTCCATTATGCATAGTGGCTAACAAAGCCAAGAGGGTGTGTTTTCAAACATGGCATGCATGAGACTGAGATGGATTTTTTCAAGGTGAATGGTTATGCATGGTGGCAGTATAATGATGTAGATATAATGGAGCATTTTGATGCATGGAGTTTTTATGCATTATGGAGTTGTAATATTCCTTGATGGAGATATAAGGGTGATATTATTTTTCCGCTTAGTGCATGTGGAGTGATAAGGATATTTTTGCCTTAATGTATATTCAAATCATGCAGAATGGGGTTATTTTTCCCACATGGAGGTATAAGGAGTTTTCTTTTTCTCCTAAGTCCTATTTTTTGCTCATATCATGCAAATTAGGCAAATGTATTTGGAGGTATAATGAGTTTTCTTTTTCTCCTAAGTCCTACTTTTTGCTCATATCATGCAAATTAGGCAAATGTATTTGGAGTGATAAGGAGTGTTATTTTTCTTCTAATCATGCATGATTTTACATACAAGTCAATTGTAAATAAATAATAAAGTAATATTCTATAAATTACTTTATTATTTTTCACAAGTTGTAAAATCCGAAATAGAACAAATTGTAACCAATAATAAAGTAATTTTCTATTACTTTATTATTTACTCACAATCAATTTTGCTCATGCAAAATCATGCAAATTGATTAGTTGAGTTAACTAGGCCACGTAGGAGGCTTTTCATGACTTTTAGGAGTATTTTTAGGGTCCTTGGTCAAACTTTTTGGTCAAACATATGGAGAGGCCCAAATTGAAGTTATTTTTGCTCAATTTGTGGCAGTTTTAGGCCAAATTTGAGGATTTTAGAGGTTGCTCGAGAATCAATATTTTTAGAGGCAGTTATCTGCAAGTCCATATTTTTTTTGCATGCCTCTTGGAGAGAGCATACCTATATATTCTAAAGCAAAAGTTTGTTTTTGCTAGTTCTTGATTATCACTCTGATTCAGACAAATTGGAGAATTCTTGTAGCTCACTTTTACATTTTTATTGAGAGATTGGCATGTTACAGGTTATCTTTTTGTCTTATTTGCAAATCTTTCCTTTGTTTATTTCAGATCAGTTGAATTACCTTCCCTTTTAGTGCTTAATATTGAAGTGATTTGATGAAGTTTTGTTGTGTTTGATTATTAAACCTTTAATATTATTGTCTCACTTCCTTGTTTGCAGCATTAAAGCATATATTCATCATAGGTCTTAGGTTATGTTAACCAGAAATAGTCTTTTTATGCTGTGAAAAAACCATTTCCTTCATAAAACCTATTTTCAAACCTTCCTTAGAATCACTTTTGTTGTATTTATGCCAAGTCTGGATTGTGTAAAAGTCAGTTTTCTAAACAAACATTGTGGATCAGATTGCATTATTTCTACCCAAATTAGGTGCATCACCATTTTATCTTTTATATTCAATTAGTTTCTTTCTTCCCTTTTCCCAAAAAGTAAAAATATACATCTCAATAGAACATTTGAAGGGAACCAGCCCACAATCTGGAGGTCTAGTTTTGTCATAGGGCACCCACAACCTGAAATTAGTCCCATGTTACATAGAATTGCAGTGCTTTAAACAGCCTTGCATACGGGTGCAATTCCCAGTGATAACAGGCCTTTAATGAATAACATAATCAACCTTCTTTCAGTAATGTTAGGCACCATAACTAAAAGCTTCTAAAAATTAGCAACATAGTTCTCAACGCTTCCATATTGCTTGAGCTGAGCTAGCTCCCAAAAATGCACTTCAGGGTCCTTTCTATCAAATCTTTCAGTGAGTCTTCTATTGAATTCATCATACGTGTTGATCAAACCATGTCCTTGAGTAGTCAACCCATGATAGCACCACTCATGAGTTGTTCCTTCAAGATGAAGAGTTGCAAACTTTATGGCTTCATCTTCAGCCACAAGTTTAAGTGATAAATAAGTGTCTAGCTTTTGAATCTTGGCACGTGTTGTACACTTATTGCTCCTATCGAATGGGGAAAGTGTCAATTTTCCCAAAGCATGTTATAAATCTCTCTAATGTGCTTGCAATCTATGTTCTTGTCTAGGCTCACCTCTAGACTTCTTCTGGTTCATGAAGTTATTGAGAGATAATTCATTCTAGATCTCTTTTGGTAGAGCTCTATACTCTACATAACAGGTTGTGATATCATCGACCATAAGAGTTGCTTCGGTGATTGTGAAAGCGTGGAGTGGCGTGCTTGGATGAATTTAAGTCTGAGCTAAGGTGTCTTGTGGTTTGCCTTCATTCCTTTCCACTGTGGGAATGTTTTTTGTTTGACCTAATTTGAATTTGTGAAACTAAGGTGCTTTGCCGACCTTGGAGATGCTTTCAAGGTTGAACACAATATAAATAAGTATCAAGGGACTGTGAAAGGGTGTGTGCGTGATGTATGTGATGTAAATAACAATGTGGTAGAATGTGTGGTGCAGTGCAAGCTTTCATGTAGATTAATGGATGTAGTGAGTAGAAGGTGTGTACAATTCTTCAATATGACTACGTAGGTGTTGATGGTGTTGTGGTGGAATTCTTTGTTGCATTAAGATTATCTTCTCCTTGTAACAATCTTCTCTATCTTATTCTCTATTCTGGCAGTGAGCCTTTCTTTTGGACACTAGGAACTTGGTGATTAGAAAGTGCTTGGACTTGCATTAGCATCTTTCCATATTGCAAAAAAAAATTGGTGTGGGTCTTTATAGTGGTAACAGAGTTGGTGGTCTTGCCAACCTGTTTCAGAGCTAATCCTTTTCATGTAACTTCTTCCCCATGGACGATAGTGATAGAGAGTATAGATATTATCAGAGAGAGAAAAGAAGGGTATAGATCAGCCAAGGGAAGAAGTTCTTCCAGAAGTTATTCCAAAAGTTGTTCTAGAAGTTGTCTTAGAGACCATGGCAGATAGAGTGTTGAATGCACAAGACAATTGAGAGGGGGGGTAAATTAGTTGTAACTTATAATTTCAAAACACTCAAACACATTTAGATCCACATAAATTTAATTAACCCTTAAATTGTTATGAGGATTAAGCATGAAAGCAAATAACAAAAACTAAATCAAATCAACATCAAACACAAGAGAACACTAGATTTATGTGGAAAACCCAAGAAGGGAAAAACCACGGTGAGGATTAGCTCACAGTATAAAGTAATATCAACACAGAAAAACAATAGGCTCATTGCCCAAAAGAAAGGGAGCCAGTTGACCTTATCTGAACTATCATCACTATAAATCTTTTAACGGGCTCCACCAAACATAGTCAGTGGACCACCACTCTTGTGAGTCCTAGGTGCGACTGTTTGTGGGGGTGAAGCCTTCCACGCCACTGCTAAACTGATGATTGTTGGAGTTATAGGTTTCATAAGCACCACAGAGACCATATACGGCGCATTGATCTTTGGGCCGACACTAGAACATATTCCAACCAACCATGTCGAATGTCTCTAAACTTCATTAAGACGAAACGTGAGAGCACATCGATCGATGTAAAACTGCAATACAAACTAGAGTTAGTACTTTCAACTCTGATGTTATAGGGGGTCCAAGTTCTGGAATTTCACTAAAAGCTTTGTCATTCCAAGTTCCACTCTCCCAATACTCTCCAGAATTGTTCCATGTTAGCACAAATTACTTGACCCCTAATGGATCCATGTGAAGTGAGAAAAGCCCAAGAACGAGATCTAATGAATTGTTCCAACTGACTAGCTTTTGTTGTCCACTAAATCGAATCTCGGGCAACTAGGTATCCGCAGGATTGTTGAAACTCTACCAAACAAATTTAGATTTATTGTCATCGCTTAGCGTTAAAAAATTACCAGAATCTAATATCACAGCTCGGGAGGCCTTGCTTGATATGTTGACCGACTAAAGAGACGCACCCTCTGCATCAAACAGTCCCATATCACCTTTTCTTGACAGCTTTAAAATGCCAGGCCTATTTTTGGTGACCTTATCTGAACTATCATCACTATAAATCTCACTGCCTGTTAAGGCTCACTACCCAATAGAGCCTATTGTGCATGCAACAAGTTGGGACACAGGGCAAATGAGTGCAGAAGCAAAGTACCAAGGTATAACAGGGATAATGCTCAATCTTTTAATAGATATTGCTATACTTGTAATAAGTTTGGCCATAAAGCACTTAACTACAAATCAAGGGCAAGAAGGAGTGGAAATGCTCAACAAACTAAGTGCACCTGTCATGAGTGCAATCAAATAAGGAATTATGGAAAGAATGTGAAACCCATTGATATTGCTCAAAAAAGCGTGGAAATTAATAAAGTATGGAAGAAGAAGGAAGTTAATGATATTTCTGGACCTTTGCCCAACATAGGTGGGTCCTCCAGTAATTAAAAGATAAGATATTGGGTCAGGGGGAGTCACAACAGTAAAACTTTCAAACCCCTGAACATACAAGATGCTAAACTTTCAGCATATGGATCAGTGTCAGTATGAGAATGATAGGGTTAAGGAATTAAAGAAGTTTAGTGAAAATTCCAGAGAAAAATCTCTAAATGCGGCAGAATGCGGAAGATTATAGGGTTAGTAGTAATAAGGTTCTTCACCAAGAAGGTTCATGGGCTCAAGGGGAGTTATTTCTAAAAATTCTACATCCTCTCTTCGTGATGATGCAAGCACTCAATATGTAGATGATTTTAACAAAAATTCCAGAGCATTTGAATAATCTACAGAGGATTGCTGAAGATTTACAAGGTTTCACATATGAAAAAGTGCAAGTTAGGTCAAAATAGAAACTACAATTAATGTAGAGGAAAATTGTTGCCGGAATGTTTATATAGATGATTCTTGATCATTTTTTCACACTTGAGCAAAGACAAAAGTTCTGAAGAGCTAAAGGAGATCTGAAAGCACTCAACAAGTTAATCGAGCAAGATTCATCACCGCATATCTAGGTATTCTTCATCTTTCTGGTTAAAACCGTAGATTAGTGAAATTGTCATCATGGTTGCATCATTTACTCCTAAATTGAACAACATTACTGAGCAACCCCAACCAAAATTCAAGAAACATCCATACAAGGCAATGGAAGTTGATAGCAGCGGAGCATTATCTAATGTTCTTGCCTTTGTGATATACATGAAAGATGTTAGGAAATACATTCATGCAAAATTTGAAGAAATTAATCATGAGAAATTCGAAACCCTAAGGATTAACATGTTGGATGATGACAAAACACATTACAAGCCTGAGTATGCCAACATTGGAATAAAATGATTGGATGTTTGGAAAGATTTTCCAGATTTTCAAAATGAGCATGACTAGGTCAGATATATCCTTGGCAAAATTCATGATGAATTCATATACTTAGAAAAACCCCATCAAATAACTAAATAAGCCATCAGGGCAGTCATAGGATTGTGATCTACTAGACCCATGTACCACAATTGAAATCAATTAAAAATGAAAAGGTCATGGAAATAACTGAAGCTAAGTTTGACAAAAGGGCATTGACAATTGATGACATTATTCATCCTAATGTAAGGTATGCGATAATGGGAATTGCCTACAAGGTATATTACTTTAACAGAGAGGGATCTGCCATAGCTATAGTCATACATATTGCCTATCTAATGGCTAAAGAAGGTGAGGATTTTGACCTGTGTGAAGTAATGAAACAACGACTATAGGAAAATCTGAGAAAAACTAAGGAGACAAGATATCAATTCAAATATGGCTCATTGATCATCTGTCTAGCATTCTGTTTCATGAATGAGTTACTGGGGTTTAAAGGGAAGATATGGCAATAAGACAGACCAGTAGCAGTGCAAATAAAAGAAGACATAATAAGCTTTGACTCACAAAATTATAAAACTATTTTCTGGGGCTTCTTCAAAAAATTTCAAAGTGAAATGCATAAAAGGGAAAGAATTTCCTTTGACCTGGTTTGGAAATACAAAGATGATATAACATTTCTTGTGGATAAAGATTGTTGTCATATGGTAGCAGTTGAGCCTAGAACTTCATGGATTCCTAAGCTTCCTTATGAAGTCCCTGATGAGGAAGTTAAAGCTTATGCAGAAATTCTGCTAAGTTTGGCAAAAGACCCTAAAGGTGAAAGATTTGGAACCAGTGGAGAAATTTAGGACAAGTTGATCAAGAGAAGGGTAGAGGAAGAGGTAGAGAAGAACAAAGAAAAATTGTTCAAGAGGGTAGGTATTCCTCCCGGAGGTTTTGTTGCTCAAGGTACTATAGAACAGGATATGCCTCACTTTTGAATATTCCACACCAAGAAGATCTGGTCGAACTACCTACCAATCAACTGCCAGTATTCCTCAATCAAACATCTTTGAAAAGACAACTCCCACCAAACAAGGTTCTGGAGAGCGAATACAAACAAAACCTAAGAGCAAACCTTCAGAAGAGAAGAAAGAAACCATTGTGTAAGAGATTGAAAGTGATAAATATGAAGAAGTGATTTCTAAGAAACATAAAAAGTAAAAGAAGAAAAGGGTTTCAAGAGTCAAAGTGAAAGCCAAGAGAAATAAGAAACGAGATGTAGAAACAAGTGAAGAAGAAGTAGAAGACGAGGAACCAATCTCTCCTCCTCCTAAAAAGAAAAAGAAGAATGACTCTTAGGATCCTCTTATGTCTCTAGAAGCAATCTACAATGCAATTGTTTATCATAGTTTATTTGATTAAACAATGGTACTCCATCCTGAGTCCACACCTGAGAATCAAGCCATCACTGAAAAGGTTGTTTTCATGTATATGATGAGGTACAATAAGTCTCTAGAAGAAATTTTGGTCAAAGCACCGGAAAACCTTCAGAACACCTTAAAAAGGGATAGAGATGAGGCTGTGACACTTGATGAAAAACTCAAACAAGATGCTTTGAATAAATCTAGTACTTCTCTTTCTAAGGAAAAAAAAAGAAAAGTTGATCCAAAGGCAAGCTTGAGAGCTTAGGACCAAGCATAGAGTAGATACTCTCATGCAAAATAAAAAGGAGGACATTGAACAAATCATGAAGGAAACTGAAGAAGTTACCCCGAGGGTCCTTGATGAAGTGAGAGAAGAAAAAGATACAGAACAATGACATGTATCACCACCATTTTCACCTCATCATGTTATGGAATCACCTCCGAAAAAAGAAGAACAGGCTAAAAAAGGAAATGACTTGAGTGTTGATCCCACTCAAGAAAATATGTAAAGTGAATAGAATGTTCCAGAAAATACTGAATAGGTGGATGAACAGGTAAATGTGCAAGACTCTCAAGTTGATTCAGAGACTTCAAAGTCGCATGAAGATCCAAACACAGATAGAGAAAAGACTCTGGAAAGAAGTCAAGACAAGGCAGAGGAAACTAATGACTCTCTTTCAGAATTATTAAACTTGCAAATTCAATTTTAGCCAGTTGTAACTCCTCAATTGCTACAAGTTCCAACAAATGAAGGGCAACTTGATCTAACAAGCGTATCTCCCATACATAAGTTGCAGCTTGGAGACATACTGCATGCCTCTGAAAGGAAATTTTTTTTGCAAGAAAGTCTAAAGAAATCCAGTGCAATAGAGGATGCTGTGAAGTTAGTACGAGAAGGATTACCAGAGGTAACCATTGATCCCTCATTGCCTCCGAAACAAAAGGTCAAGCTTCTAATGGATTCTTTTAAGGATCGTTCATCCTTGATAGAGAAAAAAGCAAAAAAAGAGGCAACTCAAAGGATTAAGGACAAAAGAATGGCAGACATAGCCGACAAGTGTGCTAATGAACATAACAAGCTCAAAGAAAACATGAAGAAATTTAAAGCTTGTATTGAGGAGGCCACAACCTTGCACCTATTTTGCCTAAATTGGCCAAATTCCACCAAGCAGATCAAAGCTTGGATGGACTCCATTGAGTCATAGATTTCTAAGGTGGTCGAAGTATATGACTTGTCAAAGGATAAGATGGGGGCAACAAGGGCACAAATTGAAAATTTGCATGCATAATTATCCCAACTGCAGGACCAAAGAGAACACATAAAGAAGCAGTTTGGTCAGTTAAGAGAGGTAGTGAATTTGAGACTGGCCTCAATGTCTAGTCTGTTAGAGGAGGTAGAGAAGGAAGATCAAAAGATGAAGCCAGCAAGCAACTTAGAGGAAGCTGAAGAAATGTGCATGGGTAGTGAGTGTCAAAACTACCGGCTTACCTCGTAATGTACTATCTAGACTTCAACTGTCTAACAACTCAAGGTAATTTACAAAGCCATCCTATCATCCAAATGAGTTGTTAATATAATTAGAACTATTTTGATGTACATAGTATTGTGGAGATAATAGGTAGAGTGGTAGTACCATTTTGGTTTTCAAGGGTACAATTTTGTAACCAAATCAGATAGTCAGGGGGAGCACTATCTAGATATCTTTTTGTAAGGGGGAGTACATATAGTTTTTGGATTGATATAGAGGTTATCAATCCCTTTGTCCTTGATGTCAAAGGGAGTGAAAGTCTAAGGGGGAGCATATGTTGCCATCAATGGCAAAGGGGGAGATTGTTGGCCACATGAGTTGTCATTGATGTCAACATAGTATACATTGATGTCAACATATCAGATGAAAATGTATAGACAAGACTTGTACAAAGGAGTCAGTATGGTCAAGACAAACTAGTTAGGGAGATGAAGAAATAATCTAAGTATGGATCATTTTTGGGCTTGAATATGATGCGGAGGTAAACAATCTTATCCTTGCATGATTCCTACATATATACACACATATCTCAATAGTTGGGAGTACCGCACTCAAGGGTAAGAAGCAGAAATGTGTCTAAGGCATTCTCAGTGCAAAACCTAAGGCAAAGTCAACTTGAATTGGTTCGTACTTCTCCGCAAAGAAAGATTTGGTCATGCGGTTCTTATGATAGTTTCTAACATGTATTGAAATGGTATTTCCAAGGTTTCAGCCTCTCACTTGTTCAGCATGAAGAGTTACAAGGGATAGTTCATTAGCCATCACTGAGACAGAGGAGAACAATATTGGGGGACAATGGAATGCTTTGCATTTCTTCGGAAGAGATATGTTTGTCATGCGGCTCTAAGGAATGAGTAAGATCAATATGTTACATGCTTTAATGAAGTCTCAAGTGTTATAGTGGTCCACAAAGGTAGTACTCAAGTGACAAAGGTATCACACTATATTCCAGAGCCTAAGTGAACAAGTTAAGTTCTATAGAAAATGAAACATATACAATTCTATCATCAGAGCTTATACAGAGCTTCCCCATAGTCCATAATACATCAGGTATGATCCGCATGCAGATATTCTTTATTCTCCAGTACTGCATCAAGTATGCTTGTCTGTAAGTAGAATTCAAGTATAACTATCCTCCGGAGTTGCAAATACTTAAGTCAGTTCTAAATCTCTCTGGAAACTCCATAAAAGGTTGTACGGATCCGATGAGTTGCATAAGTTGATATCTTTGATCATTTCCAAAAGGTTTCAGGCCCTATACTTCACCGCAATCTCATGTTCTGGGTTGAGAAGAATTACATAAGGTTCGGAAGACTCTGTTCTCTACAGAGTAATACATTTCTTATCTTGCGGATGCATAACTTAGCATGATACTTCTCTGGAAAGGTGCATAGATGTTTTCGAGCTGGCATATGATTGAATCCTTGGTCCGCATTGAGGTTTTGACTTCTCCCCAGCTGTTGAAAGATGAACAGTTGACAATGTTGAGCAATATGAGCCGACTGGTTAAGTATCCAGTGCATGCAGAGGCCTTTGAATAATTTATCCAAGTCTAAAAGATGTGGAAAGATGTGTCCTGATGTTCCTCATAAAGCCCTAAGGTCCAAAACAAATTTTGTTGTCAATTTACATGTGTTGTGGCCGACCTGTGACTAGCTACACGTTACATTCAATATTGTTTTAGATGCTGAGCTAATCAAAGTTTCAAGGTGTTGTGGAGGATATATAGAATATATAATTCATTTGAAAGGTAATTAAGGTGGATATGAATATAGTAGAGTAGATATGAAATGTGAAGATTCAGTTTGAAGAAAGATATTGAGCAGAAACAACAGACTGCACCATCAACATGCAACAGATGTATTCTTTCTAGTAGTCCTTGTATTTATACTATCATTGTAATAGCAGTGAGCTAAACTATTAGGTAGTAGTATCTTCCTTGGGTTATAACCCTAAATCAAAGTTGTAAATCAGGGAGTAGTAGCTTCCTTGGGTTGAATCCCTAAAACAAAGTTGTAATACTTTTGCAATGAGCATATTATATTGTGAGTAATCCTCACCATGGTTTTTCCCTGTTTTAGGATTTTCCATGTGAAAATACTGGTGTTATGTGTTGACTCTTGATTTGCATGTTTTATTTCATGTTTTCAAAGCTATTTAGTTTTATCAGTAAATGTTTGGCTAAAGTTTTTAAGTGTGTCGATTCACCCCCCCTCTCAGCACCCCATTGTGTTCAACAATAACAACTTAAGAGGATTGTATTGTGTGCATGGTTGATAGGATTTCCCTTCATATTACTCATAACTACACTTTTGTATTCATGATGGCCTTGTAAAGACTTTTAACTTATTCACACATTCTTAAACAATCCATCATTATCTTGACAAACACTAGGTTGCCCCACAATGCTATGACAATCCATTTCTCATAAAAATTTAATGGATTAGTATAGATGCAATCAAATTTTGTATTTACAAGATTTATCAAAACCTCCTTCCTCTACAACTTGTCGGTGAGACAATGAACCTCTATGTATCATTCTTCTATCCAACCAATAATAGATCTTTGGGATAGTTGCATAACCATGAATACGGTCATAAGAGTCCAAGTTACCTAGCCTTTAAATCAACAAAGAAGAGCATTAGATCTTTCTATGAAACCATAATATCTTAAATGCAAATCAACCATAATAAATGTCTTTGAGAACTTTGGGTCTGTCGCAATGCTTATGAATCCATAGGGACGAGCTACTTAGATTGCAAAAATTTTCACACCTTAAGATTACAGATCCCAAATACTAAAACCTTTGATTTACAAGATTGAACATAGATCACCTTGAGATGAGACTTGAAAAGAAACCCCTGATTTCACATACAACTTACATGCCTTGCATCCTATTACTTTGAGAGTTATCCTTATGCCTGGTCTAGAATGATAGAATCAACGATAGTTTTTGATACTCTCATGAGTGGGAGGTTGTAAAAATCAACAAGAAACAAGTTACCAAGGAGGAAAAGCCTGCAAACTATGAATTTCCTCGCCCCAACACTGATTTCTTCACAAATATCAAATTTTAATCAACCAAAATAGGTGTCAACATGCCTCCACATGTGTTAATCTAGAAAGAATAATGGATAGGTAGCTAAAATTTGTTTTATTTTGTTTTTAACTTTATTTCAATGGGCGTAGTGTTTATGTGTTTGAGTGAGTGTATAAGTGTAAAACTCAAATGGAGATTTTTAGCCAACTTTTCATGAGTGTAAAAATTGAATTTTTGTATTGTCAAATTCCATTTTGGGACCCCAACCCAAGTACCTATGGGTAGGGTACTTGAGGGAGAGTGTTGGCTGAATTTGGGGATTTGTGGTGTATTTCACGAGCTCTTGAAAAGAGAAAACACTCATAAAACACATGGGTGCTTTTCTCAAGGAATACAAGGTCAACATGCATGACCTTCCAAATGTAATGAATGGGGAAATTGACCCATGCTTTTGGAAGAAATCCATGTGAACTCACCTGGTTAGTCATGTCCATTTTATGTGATGAAAGAAAAGTGGATACATGATTTAGATGAGTGCCAAATGTCTCCACCCTATAGAATAAAGGAGATATTGGCACTCCCATATAAGCTCGTCCCTTTGGCCTTGTGAAGGTAGTTGGTCTATTCTTGTTTTTATTTTTCTTTCTTTTGTTGGAGTTTTTTCTCTTAGGAGAAGATTCTAAACTGGGTTGCCCTTAAAATTTAGCAAATCAATGTCACATGGACAAAATTAATCCTGAATCATAGCTTTGACCCACATAATTTCAAAATTTAAATTCAAATTTTGGCTAACTCCCACCATTCCTTTCCTTCCTGGAGCTAACTAAACACATGTTTGTGTGATTTATTGCTTTGTACTTGTATTTGAATGCATTTATTTGTATTCATTTGGCACATGGGATAATCATTCAACTATCATTTGCATTTAATGAGAGAAGCATCTTAGGAACACTTTTGTTGATGCACTAAAACAAATATAGATCTACATATTCATCCTAAAGCATTTGCATGGTTGAACCTTGTTATTTTTTTATCATTTGGCATGACCATAAAGTTGGTCATTTTTTGAGAGTTAACCTAAGAGAACTTGTCTCCTAGCAATCTAGAATCCCTCTAAAGGTATTTGTAAATATTATCAGTATTTAGAGCACAACAAAGAGTGACATATTTAATGAATTAGAAAAGAAGAGTGTAGAACCAATAACATCAGATTAGTGTGAAAGTGATCCAAAGGTGTGGACTTGACTCAAATAGAGGCACAAATCTCGCATCAAATATGAGGCAACACATAGACAAAGAGGTACTATTTTTAGGCTAAAGATAGATTCTGGAATCCTCATCAAAGTCATTCATCTTTGATCATCAAGCTAAGTATCTTTATCCTTCGCATTTAATTTCCACAGTTATCATTTAATGTTTCAATTTCCTAATATACATGCCTTGAACTTTGTTATCTAGATTAGCTCATGTATTTATAAAAATATATATTTTCCTTTACAATATATCTTACTTTAAAAAAATTAAGGTGCAACCTAAAAATGTAATTTAAATCAAATTTTTGAAGTAAACATTTGCCCAATATAATTATTATCCTCTTAAATTTCTTAGTTCTAAGAATTTCCAATAAATTAGCAATGTTGCAATTGAAAAGAGAAAAAAATAAATCTTTAATCTTTTCAAATAAATCTAGGCTAACAAAATTAAATGAATAATAATCAATGTTAATTAGTTTAGATATAACAAAGTGGCATATAATGAAATTGAAATAAATGCTCATAAATTAAATGAATAAAACAATTATATTTAGTAAGAAATTTGATGAAGATACGTCATTACAAATGTTTGAAAATGACTAATCAATTATGTAGAAAAGTTAGTATGCTTGAACAAATGCTCTAAAATATGGAAACTCGTTATCTATATATCTAGGTCACTTATAGGGGATCAATCACATTTGTGGATCTATCCTTTGTAACTATGGCTCTAATCTAGCTATGGAGATTTGATTTCTATAAGATCTTTAATGTTCTCCTTAATACATATTTTGAATCTATATAAAGCTACTTGTGTGGTTGGGAGTTTGCTAATAACAAAGAATATGTTTTTCTTTGGTTGAACTCTTAGAATACCAAGTCAACATCTTTTAGAAATTCTTGGAAATGATTGAAGGCAACAAGGAAACATGAAAGAGATGCCCTAAATGTCGATACAAGTAGATGATGCAAGTGTTGATTACTCTAATGAATGGTCAAGTAATAATGTCATAATATTCTTCCTAACTTCTAGATGTCTTGAAATGAACTAAAGTTAATTCCTTAAATACAATTACAAATGGTCGAGTAGGATGTTTCCCACTTTAAGTCAACACGCAATCATTTAGAAAAAACTAAATCAATCCAAATTTTAATTTTAATTTAAAAAAAAAATTTAAATTCTTTTCGCCAAATCCATAATTAATTTAAAAGTAAAATTTTTTGAAATAAATATTTTTATAATATAAATATCATTATCTTTAATTTTAATTTTAAAAACTTAAATAAAATTAAGAAACATGTAATATTTACACTTCCTTATATTTCTTTAATTTTTTATATAATTTTACGCACAAATAAACTTACAATTAATATCGTACTAATTGTGACATAACTAAAGTTTAATCTCTATCCTCCCCCCCAAAAAAAAATCCTCTAAAAGTAATATGCCTACAAAACATTTCCACCTAATTTGTAATTTTGCATAGAATGCATTATTTTAATTGTCATTCATACCATTAAATCATAAGACAATTTAATTCGGCTTGAGCTCAAATAACAAGACACTGCGAATGGATACATTACTAGCAATCGCACCTTGGTGTGCAATGGGTACGTCGAATAGTTTTAGAAGTTCAATTTCCATATCTTTAAAAGTGAATGAGGATTGTCTTGTATCCTATGGACCATGTCATTTTTTATTTTCTTGAGTGTCGTGAATTAATTTGCATAATCTTAATGGATTTTAAGATCATGTGTTTTGCTTAGTAATTACTTCAAATGTGTGAGCTTATGTGTTTGGTGTCTAGTCTCTATAGTCTATATTCTTGTTCAATTGCATTCCATTAATCGTCACATATGTATATTATTTGAAGCATGTATGTTTGTTTAGCACAAGCCTCATATTTGTCATCATTTAATAGGCATTCTCTTGCAAATATAAGCATGGCCACCACCTACATCATGTTTATTTGTCATCTATCCTACTATCATGCATCCTCTCATGGGACGTCACATGATACAAAGATTGATCAAACTTAACGAACCTCATTAATTTTTTAATTTCACACCTTTGCATAATTTGGAGGTCAAATGGAATAAAATTAAATTTAGACGTGCTATAATTTTAGATTGAGAATTCCTAATTATCTAAAAATATTAAATTTGAAGGGAAAATTTTTTATTTGTTTGAATTTGTAGATGATATGGCGATGATCTTGAGACCTCAAAAATGGCGTGCATTCTTGGCAAGACTTTTGTAAAGGTAACATGACATAGAATGCACACCATTTTTTGCAAACTACCTATAGAGAAGGAAAAAAATGTATTTTAAAAAATTATCAATGTCCCAAAATTTGTATTTTTGTTAAATAAAAAATGTATACAAGCATGTTATATTTTAAAAAGGTAGGAGTGATTTAATATTGAGCACCTCTTTCTCTCTCTCTCTCTCTCTCTCTCTCTCTATATATATATATATATATATATATATATATATATATATATATATATATATATATATATATATATATATATATATATATATATATATATATATATATATATATATATATGTCTCTCTATCTCCCCTTATCTATTTCTCTCCTCCTTTCTCTCTTTCCTCTATCTCTCTATCTTTATCCCTCTCTTTCTTACCATCTCTCTTTCTTTCTCTCTCCCTCTTAATCTTTGTATATCTCTATCTCTATATATCAATCTCTCCCCCTACCTCTTGATATCTCTATATCTCTACCGCTTTATCTCTCTATCTCTCTCTATCTCTTTGTCTCCCTCTCTATTTGTTTATTTATCTTTATCTCTCTCTCCATTTGTATCTTCCCTTCTTCCTATATCTTTCTCTCTTCACCCCCTTCTCTCACTCTCTCCCATTCTCCCTCCCAAGATGTGCAGAATTTGACAAAATGAAGACTTGATGAAATGATTAATTAAATTGGAGGTTTTGATCTGATAATAGGTGGAAGCCTCTATAATAATTTGATATGAAACAACAAGAACACGAGGGATGGGATAGAGGGGAAGCATTTCTCTATTTTATATAGATTTCTATGAATTGTGAATTATGTAATGCATGCAATGCATTTAAGTGTAACTTGACAGAATAATGAAACCTTCATTTTATACCAATTTGGACTTCACTTTGGATCATTGGCATGAAACAACTGTTTGATTTGTTTGTATTTGTAGATGCCCTTTCCCTTTATATCTCTTATCTTTACCTTTATCTCCCACTCTAGTGGAGCTAGATGATTTGCACCAACCCATACCAAGTCACTCTCTCTTTTCTTTATCTCTCTTTCTATTTCACGAGGCTCTAGTGGAGCGAGATGATCTAGACCAACCCATACCAAGCTCCACTTTTTACATTGTAAAAGTACCATAGACTATTCATTAATGTAGGGTTTTTCATTAGAATGCTTGACCACAATCATAAGTCTATCACACAACGAAACACTTTTTGCCACTATGTTTATGTAGTTAAGCTTAGTTTTGTAATTCCATGGTGGCCAATGATTTTGTGTTTTAGGAAATGTCTCTTCAATTCTCATGGGTGGTAAAGGTAAAATTTGAAAATAATTATTCATAGGAAGGTTATGCATGTAGCCATGTTTTTGTAGTTGTAATTGAAAAATACTTTGAATCCACAAATTTTAGTTCAACATCATACATAAATAAGTCCATATGGTTTGCCCATACACCCTTTGGCATAGTATACACATATTCAAAGTAATGGTGTGGTAAACAAAAAATTATGTCTTTATTTTTTTGTAGACAAACCTTTGGAAGACATACTTTCTTTGAGCTTTATCTTCTGGAATGGTTTCTTGTGATGGGTTTCATAGTAATCCTTTACTAAATCTAAGTGAGCTTTCTTTTATGAAATTTGATTTTCTACACATCCTCTAGGCTTTCACTCAATCCTTGCAAAAGGAAACCATAGTTAGCATGACTAATCAAACTAATAACTTAGGGTTGTAATTGGCAACATCGAAGCCTGTAATTAATACCATGTTGATTGTGCAAACAAATTTGCTCCATATAATCCAAATAATGTCCATCAATTTGAATACTTGTTTTTCTAACCTCTTCAATTTGGGAGAGCATGAATTAATCATTTTGTCAAGTCTTTCTTTTGTCAAATTTTGCTTCCCCCTAATTTACTCTTTTGGTGTGTTTTTTCCACCCAACTTTTGAGAATAAGCTTGTTTTCTTTACAATTTTTTGTGGATACAACATAATTGAGTGGTATACCCAAACAATGCATTGCAATTGACCTCATGTATTGCCCCACTATATGCCTTGTACTTGTTCTCAAAAGCTCTTTACTGATGATCCTCCAATTTAGCTAGTTTGTTTTAGTGAGGGAATGTCTTTGGCGTAAATATTTATACATAGTTCTTATTCAATTAAATGTATTATATTTATAAAATATAGTTATATTATATTTAATGTGTTGTTATGAGCATAGCGCCCCATTGATAGGTGTCATCATTGGATTCTTGGTGCAAAAATACTAATTGAAAGCCATTCTCTCTCTCTCTCTCTATATATATATATCTTTTTATCTCTCTATTTTCACACTCTCTCTATCTCACCCTCTTTATCTCTAAACACCTCTCTATATTTGTCTCTATATCTTCATCCATGAGAGAGAGAGAGAGATTTCATGCCAACATTCCAAGGATGGAACGTGTCCAAAGCACATGGGCAATCAATAAGTTTGATTGATAGGGATAGATATATAGAGAAATAGTCTAAAACAAAGAAAAGATCATGGGAAAATTAACTGTTGGGGTTGATGATATTAAACCTCCATTTTTGGCATATCTTGTAATCATTGCAATCCATGAGACATCTCTTTAGGCTATGCTTGATCAATATGATGGATTTTGACCACATCAATGCTAATAGATGATGAAATGCATTCATTTTTGTGAAAAGGAAGTAAACTTTGATGGATGAAGTAGATTCAATAAGAAGGAAGAGAGATATACCACTCTTCACAAAACATTGTAAGGCATTGGAAAGACTTGGATTTTCATATTTTGGGTTCATTGGTGTCTCAAGAGATATGTATTGGAAGAAGTATTATCTATTTATGAAATACACAATGTGTAAAGACTACAAATTACTAATATCAAAGAAAATCATAGAAAAGTAATGGCCATGAAAGGAGATCAAACATTTTGAACATGTTTGTGAAAGACACGTGCTTTGAACCTCACTCCACCTATCTTATTTTTGATCCGTAAAGCATATGACATGATGCACTCAACAAAACTTTATATAGACATTTGGTAGGTTTTGATTCTTGGTGTGCAATTGCATTGCTACCTTTTAAGGATAGTTTGATTATTGTGTCAGTTTGCATTAGGTTTGCAATATTGCCTTTCATTTGTTGAAATATATTTTGTAAGGTATTTTTGTGTACTAGTGCTTTTTTTCCCCCTATAATAGAGTTTGTGGTGTTGGTACACAGGGGAGTGCTTGATAAAATGCCTTAAAGAAAAACTTAGTGCCACTAGTTAGATGTACATTCACAATGTGCAAACCTTTTATGAGTCTATCCATATGGAGATACACAGACCAATTAGCAGTTGGCACATTGACAAGGAAATCAACGTAGGTCAATACATAGGTCTGGTGGCTATACCTTTGATAATTCCTATACCAATGGTAATAGTTTGAATGGAATATTGGATTATTTGTAACAAACATGCATGTCCTCTTCTTGAGTTTTTTGAGGCACATATACATTATCCTTCAATGCCCCAATCCTTCTCAAGATAGCATACATCTAAGGGATCAAAACATATAAGAGGGATAATTTATGTGGACTGCACTTTCACATTTGTCTCACTTCTCCTAAACACCAAGTAAAGTTCTCTCTATATCTCTATGTTATATCTCTATGTGTATTATATACTTATATTTAGTAATTTATATTGTATAGAATATAATAATAAATACAACTATAATAGAATTTTTTATAAACTAAATATATAATTAAGTAACAAATATATATTATATTTATTTTTGATAATTTATATTTTTAAAATATAATATATAATAAACATAATTACAATATAGATTTTATATATAAAATAGATATATAATTGAATAAAAAATATATTTAAATATACAATTATATTATATTAAAAATATATTTAATAATTTAAATTATATAAACAATATACATAGTAACATAATATAGATTTTATATATAAAATAGATATATAGTTAATAATAAATATAGGTAAATGTTAATCATTACCATAAATCTTTTGGCCATTTTTTTTGATTGAAGATAGATCTTTTGTATTACCAAAATGAGGAGTAGCATTACAATTCCGTGGCCAAGAGAGCCACCAAAAAAATAAAGCTATAAGTCCAGATTATACATATTACATCGATCAAGTCTCATATAAAACATTATCTCTATGAACTGTTTAATACAAAAAGTAGTTCAAAATTTGTCAGCCTTGATATTTCCTAGTCTGCATCATCTAGATCCTCCATGTCTTCAAACAGATCAACCTGTGATAGAGGTGCAATATCAATAAGATCCATGGGTTCAGTCTCAGCTTCTGGAGCTGCACCAATATGCAAACTACCATCATCCTCCACAAATATCTTCTGATTATCAAGAATAGGCTGGTTATCCAATGTGATTTCATCCAGTTGTGAGTCTAACTTCCTCTCCTTCTGACCTAATCCAATTTTATTGAAGTCCAACTGCATCAGCTCCAATTTTTCAAAGAACGACTGGTGCATTTTATCATAATTTTTTAAGCCCTGCTCAATGAACTCGTCGGCAACTAAGACCTCTGATGTCTGCGGGGCCCCTTCACAATTGGAATCCTTGGCAACAGCCTTCAACTGTCTTTCCACAGTAGCTGCAACCTAAAAGTAAACATCAATTTGGGTGAGTCTCATATTAGACTTAGTAAGCATTCTTCGCTTGTCTTGGAATTGCTCTTTGTTTCTCTTTTTCCATAATGCCCATAGAACTTCAGTTGTCATAACTAACCAGAATAGATTAGAATTATAGTCAAAGTCAGAAATAAAACCAATCAAAATTATAATTTTAACCAATGGATTACAGACAACCCTATCCACATTATCCCCCAAGAACATTTTCCAAATTTGGACAGCAAAAGGACATTTTAAAAAAATGTGATCACAGGACTCAAGGGTATTACACATTTTACATACAAAACTGTTCACCCCAATAGGAAGCCTATTTAACAATAAGAGCCATCTGAAACATCCCTTTTTAGGTTCCAAAGACCTACCCCAAAATGATTTAATGACAAGGCTTAACCTTTTATAACTAAAAACACAATCCCAAGACTTGGCACAATGCTCCAGGATTTGGTAAGAGTTGCTAAGGATCCTGTATATCCTTCTAGCTTCGCACATTAACACATTGCAACCATCCTTCCAAGACAACTTATTCAACCAATCCCCCTCATTCAACAATGCTGACCAACAAGAATTCTTTGAATAGGCAGCCACCAGAACTGAATACGTTCTTTTTTGAGACTCTTTCAAACTGAATTCTGCTTTCAGTTTTCCCCAGGTCTTACAAATATTGTGATTAAGAAGATTAGAAAAATTGGAAAAGCCTAGTTTATGCCACTTCAAACCTGAACAACTTTGGATGAGTGCTAGAGGTCTATCATTATGCTTTAGATTCCACCAGATAGAGTTGTGAGCTCCCCATCTGAAAGAAACCTCACTACTAGCTGGCCATGAAATACAACTCTTAATGGTTTCCCATGCTCTCCATATAGAAGCAAATACCACAGATCCAGCCGGTTTGACTTTGAAATCACCGAAAAGGTAATCATGAGGATGCAGATTGCTCCAACCAGGATTTTTCCTTGGTTTAGCCAGAGCTATATTATTCCTTACCAACACCTTCCAGGGCTCATTACCATCAAGTGACTTCATAATCCATTTTGCGACCAAAGCCATACCTTGCAGCTTAAGATCTTTCAGGCCAAGTCCTCCTAACTCCTTCCCAATACAGCACCAACTCCACTTAACACAATGTTTTTTCCAATTGCCTTTCCCATTCGACCAAAGAAAGTTCCTTATGGCCTTTTGAATGCATTCTATTTGCAGATTAGAAAAGAGCCACATTGAAGCATGATACAATGTGTAGGCGGATAGGATCTTTTGACAGACTTGCAACCTTCCCGCTAGGGACAGAGCCTGTCTATTCCATCCTTTGAGTTTAATTTCAATTTTGGCATACAACCAATCCCACATTTATTTCAGAGAAGGATCCAAAGCGAAAGGAATACTAAGGAACCTCACAAGTTTCTTAGGGCCACCCCATTGCCAAACCTTTCAGTCCAGCCACCCAGGTGGGGAATCATCCCAACCAAGGAGAGTAGACTTGGAGTAAGAAACTTTAGCCCCTGAGGCTGCACAAAATTTGTTTAATCTACATTGCAAGTTAATAAGGTTTTCTTCTTCCAGGACTGGGTATAAAGCGGTGTCATCTGCAAATTGCATATTCAACAAGGGGGATCCATCAGGGAGTACAATACCTTTAAAGGTTCTAGGAATTTTGTCTGTTCTCAAGAAATAGAAGAGGGCTTCAGAGGCAATGACAAATAGAGTTGGTGCCAAAGGGCACCCCTGTCTTATAGACCTCCCTATTTGAAAGGAAACAGTAAGCTCTCCATTCACATTAATTTGAGCAGAGGCATCCGAAAAAAGCATCTTCACCATTTTAATAAATTCACTTGGAAAACCAAAAGCATGTAGTACACAAATTATAAATGACCATTCTATTCTGTCATATGCCTTCTCAAAGTCAAGAAGAAGTATTCCAGCATTCTATGTAGACACTTGAGCCCAATGTGTAGCTTCCCAGCTAGTCAATAGATTCTCCAAAATGTACCTACCCTTAATGAATCCTGTCTGTGTCACATTAATAATGGCTGGCAGTATATCTACAAGCCTCCTTGCCAACACTTTGGCCACAATTTTGTAAGACACATTTAGCAAGGTAATAGGTCTCCAAATTTTCAAGCTAGATTTATCCCCACCTTTAGGCAACAGTTTAATAACGCCTTTATTAATTTCTTTGCCCAGAGAGCCTTTCTCTATGGCCCCTTCATACACCTCTAGCAGATCGTCTACCACCCAATCAGCATTAACTTTGTAGAATTCCACGGGCATCCCATCTGGCCCTGGAGGCTTGTTAGGACTCATAGAAAATATAGCATCTCTAACCTCCTCTTTGGATATATTTTCCTTCAATTTACTGCCATATCTTTATCTATTTTCCTGGGGCAGATATCCGCACATAGTTTCTGAGCCTCCACACAGCTGGAACTTCCATCTTCTGCCTTAAACAAGGACTCATAGAACTTCATAAAGACTTCCTTGATACCTTCCTGATCAGCCACTTCAACACCATTCTCTGAAACCATTTCCACATGTTCTTGTCTAAATTTACTCCTTAGAATGCTAAAGAAATATTTGGATCCCCTATCACCTCCTTTTATCCAATTCAGTCTGGCCCTATTTTTTGCACTAAGAGCCCTCAACTTTTCAAAGTATTTGAGGCCATTTTTAATAGCACCCATCGATGCCACCATCTCTTCATTAAAAGGATTTTTCTGAGCCTCTTTTTCTGCTTGCAAAAATTGAGTTTGTAACAACCTTTCCTCTCTTCTTCTATCCAAAGCCATTAGAAAAGATCATATAAGTTATAATGAAAAGATAAGTTTGAATTACATATATAATCAAATATGTTCAAATATATATAAATATTAAATATATAATATTTAATGTAAATATACGATTTTACAATATAATATTATTTTAGAAATATATTAACTACTTTACATTATATAAAAATAATTAATATAAATATACTATTTTACAATATGATATTATTTTGGAAATAATTATATTAAAATAAGTTATAAATATAAATATTAAATATATAGCATTTTTTTCTAACTACACAATTTTATAATATAATATTATACTAAAAAAATCTAAATATAATATATTTTAAATAGTATATAAATATATATTTTTATATATATTAAAAGTTGTTAGTTCTCATATGAAGCTTATTTACATGTATATCAAATGCACGATAACATTTTTTACTATTAACTATTAAAATTGGTGGAAACAATATTTAGCTGATAGGCTTTTATATGCTCGGAAAATTGTCTCACGCCGTAAACAAAATTCACGCTAGAAAATTTTCTAAACTTGACGGTTGTTCCTATCGCGTATTCCTTGAACCTCCGATGGGTGCAAGTGCTAGTTCGTACTAATTGCGTTTGCTCAAACTGCCCTCACCTCATCTGCTTTTCCGACAATGACATAATAATAAAAATACAATTAACCAAAAACAATAATTGCACCATTATTTTAAAGAACAAAAGGATATAAAACTAGCAATTGGACCCATAGGTTCAATGGGCACGCCAATAGTTTTTTATTATAATAAAATTTTCTTAAGGATAGTTGATTTTACCACAGTCAAATTCTTAATTAAATGGAAGATAATACAATTTTTTTACATTTTTTAAAATTGATTACGTGTAATTCTATATGTTTTGCAATAAAGCTATGAGAAACTTGTATGTAATCTATATATGCACTAGATTAATCAAATCCCTTAGTCATTTTTATATAATCTTATGTAGAAACAAATGTGATCCAAGTATCACAAAGCAACAAAAAAATATTTAAAATTAAAATCTATGCAAAAACCAAATACTTCAT
Organism: Cunninghamia lanceolata; assembly: GCA_027924645.1. Lineage (NCBI taxonomy): Eukaryota > Viridiplantae > Streptophyta > Pinopsida > Cupressales > Cupressaceae > Cunninghamia > Cunninghamia lanceolata. Next base: position 4,682,339 of record BSBN01001183.1, on the reverse strand, counting down.
GAAGGACCCCTTGCATACCACTATAACTCAACACAAAAATATTCCACTAAAGTTGACAAAGACACAAACTTTATATTTTGTCAATTTCAAGTCACTCAATAGACCAACACTCAATGCACGAAAGAAATTAGTACATTGACAGTAACATATTATCTTTTCCTACAATCTAAACTAAAATGTACATCCATATGACTTTAACATGTGTAACAAATAACTCGTCTCCAATCATTAAAGTAATGATCTCAAATAAATCTACTAAAATAAGTTTTATCTTCATTAGCCATTACCTCTAAATAACAATATACAAAAACATATACAAGTATATATCCAAGAACAATATTGTAAATCTAATCCATCTAAATTTAGAAAAGAATACACAAAATTAGCAAAATAATGTCTATTAAAATATTATCGAAGAAACATATGATTGGCAATCATAAGCAAAACACTAGGTTTTAAATAGTTGCGGTAAAAAGTTCTATATCTTGACAATAATTTATAAAACAAGGTAACAAAAATATTTCTATATAAAACCACTAAAAGATTGAAATTTGGCAAATTATTGTCTAATATAGTACAATAAGCACTAAAAAATTTTACCATAAACCAATGAAGAGGCTCAAAATCTTGCAAATGATTCAGGTAATGGGCCAATCATTGCTAACAATAATATACCTAGGTATTTTAAATGTATCAAATGATGAATATAAATTTGAAATGATATCTATTAACTTTGAGCATTATTGCTAAGAGATAATTGAAAAAACAACTGGTTTTCTGATGACTACATAAACATATCCATCATGAGATAAATTTTTGATGTGACACATTCTTGAGATTGAATTGTTAGTGGGCATAAGCCCACATAGAAAGCCTATCGACTAAATATTGCTTATTCTAAGAACTTTTGGTTAATTGAGGGTGATTGTTATTTCACTAGATAGGTTTTGAACACACGAGGATATGAGTAAATGAAACATCTCTATCTTCTAAAAAAAATTTAACTTAGACGTGCTAAGGATTTTCAAATATGATTAAACTATTCACATGACAAGCCACGGTTCACAAAAGAAGGCCTCAAAGACGAGGGATGGAGGGCGAGAGCACAACTTCAACAATGTAAGCGAGAGGATAAGAATTGAGCAAGAAAATTAAGTGAGAGGTGAGGGAGGGGATTGAGGATTCTTAAACATCATCCATTTCAAGAGTCAAAAGTCAATTTTGGCCAATAAAAATAGGACAAATATTTACCACTTTTTGTTGTGGATGAGGTGTAAAATTCCTATTGATTGTTTGACCATTGAAATGGATAATGTTTAAGTAAAGTGTCCATGTGATTTATGATGGATGATAATCTTACAGCGCTGAGCTGGCACTGATCTCCCTCACCACCGCCTCCACCATTGTCCACGCCAAACCGACATCTTTTGAGGAGGGACCCATCGTAGTTGTCCATGCTATAGTTCCAGAAACTCGTTGATCAGGTAACCGTGAGCTGGTGAGGTAGTGGCTAGGGAGTCGCCTGGCATCAAGATACTCCATTTCTCTGATATTGCCTTTGTTGTCAATGACACGAGAGCGAGGAGCTTCCTCGTTCGACTAATATACAGTTTCAAAAAATATCTATAAACTTAAAACAAATGCACATGGGAAAAATATAGGCATTAAACAAGCACTGTCAATTGAAAAATGTGGGGCCTGTGTGTGATGCCCTAACAGTGCGCCAGAGCTGGCAAAAAATGATACCGCCCTTAGCATTAACAACGTCTACAACCTTTTTCCATTCTTTATCAATTGCCCTATCTCCTCCTCTACAACACTCCTCTCTTCCTCTATGTTTCCAAAATATGCATGAACTTCTGTGCTTTAAAGCTTCCTTTATAGGCAGTCCAACGGGGTGGAAGTGGTGTAGAGAATAAGTCTTCAGAGAAGTAAAGACGATATGGGTGGGAACTTAAGCTTAGATAATTTTGCTTAACTCATCCATTGACCAGCACTTCAACCGTCCCCTTGTGAATAGCTTAGAAGTTGTCCATTAAAGAAGAACCCATTTGGATTCCATTGGAAGTAGACCTAGATAAGGATGACTTAGGTGGTAGCTTTGAGTTTGATCTCTTTGGGCTATACATTGCTTAACATCTATCTATAAAAACTCTGTTACTACATTGCTACTTTCTTCATAAATGATACGCAATAGCAGTCTGCTTGTCCCAAATGGTTATAATCAAGTAGTTCATATTCATTTATGTTTTTTCCATAGATCTGCACTAAAATCTATGAAGGCTTATTGAATTTAACACTGTTTTGTTCCGTGGAGTCTGACGTCTCTTATCCCTTGTCTGCTGGATAGTAATGTGCACAAACATGGGCCTGCAATAGAGGACAACTCACGCTATAATATATATGTACTTATTTCTTAACTTGTAAGAGTGTGCTTTGACCATGGGTTAGAGAACATATATACATTAAATATATTCCCTTGTTGAATACTCATAAATGGGTGGGAATTTAAGCTTAGATTTGATCAACACCCCATATATTATATTTGATTGTGCCATTGAAACAACCCCTAGCTGCGTTGATTAAAGTAAAATCGTGGACTGAAAAGAAAAGCCGGCAAATGATAAAATCTATGTGAGACAATGTTACCTACAATTTTCTTTGAGTTTCCAAAGAGATGCGTGGGATGCTTTGCAATTCAATGGTACCCATAATAATGGGGATGCTCTGCAATAATGAGAGGCTATTGTTGGTAGCCACTGACAGGTTGTTACGGACTCAATGTTATTATGTGAGCGAAGCAAAGAGTCAAAGTAAGAAAAATCTTATTGTATTTTGAGACAGTTCATAAAGGCATTCAAATTTAAGACGAAAATATTGGAGGGAAATTTTAAGAATCAGATATTTTTAATATGTCACAATCATATATTGATTGTAAATTGTATGGTCAAGATTTTTTTGATGGCAGTCCTTTTAATCTACACCATCAATCTATGTATTTCATCTAGTGCTTCTCACTAAGGGAATGCCTATCGGCGTAATTAAAAAAATTGTGCCGCGTAGGGTTTGACTAAACTGAACGTCACCTGCACTTGGCTACAGTGCCCACCTGTTCTACTATTTCAAAAATGGCGACGAAAACTCAAGAAATGAAGGAAAAAGTAGGCGGAAAGCAAAAACGGTGAAGGCCGTCAACGGCAATGGAGAGGTATGCTACGTGTCCTGCAAAGGAGACTGACGACGACAAATGGTCAAGATTGTTTTGATTGTCTTGCATTCGTTTTGGAAGACTCACAATTGTTGATCTACCAAGTTAACCGGCCTGCTCACAAAAGGAACACCTTCGGCGTAATAACCACTATTAAAATGCAACTTCAAATTTATTAAAATATTAAGCAGAAAGTAATAACTTAAATCGTTCTGGCAGTTATGACAGATTGTCAAAAATATTACGGGGGATTCAGGGGGAGTCTCAAAATTTACGGGGAGAAAATCTCCCACATATAAGCCTATCGGTTAATTAATTTAAAAAAAAAAAAAAAAAAAAAAATTAACGAGACCATCATAGAGCATCACACAATTTTGTACCGTGTTATAACAAAATTATGTTTTTATATATGAATAATACCATCCAGAGAGCTAATTCATACACGACCATTACCTAATCTTTCTTTATCCTTGAATGCCACTTTTCTTCATTATAAATTAGAGTTGATATTTAAAATCCTGCGAACACATGAACATTGGCGGTATAAATTTTATTTGTATCTGTATTTTAGCTTGCAATCCTAAAGCCCACCGCAAACGAACTTCTAAATATTACGTGGGATTCAGATGTCGGAAAAAGAATCGCCGGAGAAAAATCCCCCACATATAAGCCTATCGGCAAGACAAAGCACGACAATGGTGTCATGGAAACCCTAACCTAATTCATGAAACCCTAACCCTAATCCATACAGAGTGCCTTCATATGAACGAATCCTTCCGTGGAAGGAACAGAAAGGAAAGAAAGATGACATTCACCAGCCTGGTTCTTCAAAAACTACTGGCTACAAACGCACATCTGGGCCGCCGCGTAGCATCCCGCCATTCTGAAGTGTACGTCTACGGCTTCCGCAACGAAGTGGCCATTCTCGACTCAGACAAAACCCTTGTCTGCTTGCGCAATGCGCTTCACTTTCTGGGGTCCCTCTTTCGCGAAAATGGTCGCGTCTTAATCGTCAACACGAATTCCTTATTCGATGAGATAACGGAACAGACTGCCGCGAAACTAGGCAAAAACTGCCTGAACGATGCGCAACTGATGAATTTATTGTCCTCTTCAACGAAAAGAAAGATTCGCTTGTCGAATACGAGGAAAGCAGGCGGCAGATCCATTATAGGAGGCGTGCCTGCACTGAGGCCAGATTGCGTAGTGGCGATGAATGCAGAGAGGGAGTCTTCCGCCATTATTGAAGCTGCGAGGAACAAGATACCTGTGGTGTCTTTAATCGAGTCCGATATTTCCTTGGGATTGTATAAAAGAATTACTTATCCCGTTCCCGCCAACGATTCCATACAGTTCGTCTACTTGTTTTGCAATTTGATCGCCAAAACTTGGTATGAATTCTCTAAATTCTTTTATTGTTTTCGAGTTTAAATGATAATTTTTTTTTTCCGATCTGTTTTTACAGAACATATGTTTTCATCTTTCACATTAAACGGGTGAGAAATGCACAGAGAATCAACACCAATCTTAAATTTAAGCCTATTCTTAGGGTTTCTTGAATTAATCTGAACCCTATATTCTCTGTTTGTCTTTACAGAAAAAATTTCTTTTCTTTTAAGTTTGTTTTTGCATTGAATTAGCATTCGGCTTATTTTCGGCAGTCGAGTTGTATTTCTCTTCACATTCACCCTCTTGCCTGGTCTGGATGCCCCACCAAGTTAGTTGAATGCGTTATTTTGCTCTCTTTAGCTCGATGCTGTGATTTTCTCATTCCCATCACATTATCAGGTGTTCTGCGACTTGAATCCAGGTCTTGTTAGAAACATTGTGATGCTTTTATTACTTGAACTTGTCCCATTTGTAACCCATCCCGCTACCATCAATAATTCTATATAGCTCGCTTATCCGATTCGCCAAACCTTGTAAGCATTCTCTTTATTGTCAATAAAAATTGATATTTTTAATTATCTCGTTTTGGAACATTTACGTTGCAGTGAGTCAACTCCTACCTGGTTCTTCCTGTATAATTGACATTGTGCACGATGCATGAAATGCTATAACATCAGTTTTTTTTTTTTTTTTTAAAAATTATGATTTCACTAAATTTTTTGAAGTTAATTTTAATCTTCTTTTTGATCGGCCTTTCGAAAGCTTTTTAGTGCAAAACAGAGAGTTCGTTTTACTATTCACTTTGAACTGGTAGATAACATTGCGGTGAAATATCCATAATTCAGAACTAACTGTAACCCTCGTTTTCTTCCTTTCTTTGAGTAAAGCATTCCAGTCTGTGCACAATGTGCATGCTCTAGGAAATGCCATTATATTTTGCCTATATGTTGTGTTATCCGGGTTACCAAAACCTGGTAAACTTTCCCTTGTCTCTGTTGAATTAAAAGTAACATTAAAAGTTTTAGGATACTGTGACATGATAAATGTTTCTGGGATTGATTTAATGTATTAGAGTAGGCAATCCAAAAAAAAAAATTGGACAAAACAAATAACATTTTGTAAAAATTCTTTAGAGAGCTAACAAATCCATTGTTAGTTCATAGATTATATGTACGAAATACCTTTGGGCTGATTTTTGTTAATCCCAAAATTTATGTTTGCATATTTGTCTGTTCTCGTGTCTCTCATTTCAGACTATAACCCGTTTTTGTATCAAAATTTATTTTTGGCTGTTATTTTTTTGCCTTTGTTGCTTTCCATTCTCTAGTTGATTCATGTTTGTTTAACCAATGGAATTTAAATCTGGTAAGCATGCTTTTTCTTATTTTCTAGCAAATGAGCTCTCATTCGGCCTTAATTTTAAGGGATTCTTAAAATCTGTTTGTGCAAGTTGTTGTAGAGTGGCATTCTTGAAGCTGTGTGAGGTGCCATATTTCGAGGTTGTTTGTCCATTGTATTGTGATGTGTATCTATCTAAGACAATGCACTTTAACCCAGGCCATAAAACCATTTACGAATGTGTTTTATTCTGCAATTTTTTTTTGACTGTTGATGTTTGCTTCTGTGCCTTTGTATTCTGTTAATAATATGATAACTATAACTTTCAACATGGGTTTAAGTGATGATATTTAAATAAGGTTGGCTTTGTCTAAAACATCTTTATTACTTGCTTTGAATTGTTGGAAAATTTTGTACTGTGAATCAACTGTAGTTCATTGTGATATCTGTTTGTTTTAATTAGTTTTGGTAGGCTATGTTACTGGTTCGCTAGCCAGAGGCTCCGGATCCGGGTCCGATCCGTTCCTGGTTCGGGTTCTGGTTCGGTTCGGGTGGGGATTAGTCCAGGAGCCGGCAAAATCACTGGGGGTTCGGTTTGGACGAGCCCAGTCGAATTTAAAACGAATCCAGTAAGATCTGTAGCAACCCAGAATGAACCTGCGACTTTTTGGAAGGTTTTCTAAGTTTTTAAAAATAATAAATGGGGTTCCTTGTTCAGAAAATCGCGTTATAAAAATCGTGTTATACCGATAGAAAAACCGACGAGTTCAAAAAAATTTCTGGCGTGAATTTTTTTACTGCGTTTCCGGATCTCTTTTCTCGTCCGTTGCCACAGCTTCCACGGCAGGAAGAGTGTAGAAAATTTGCCGGTGTGAATATGTTTTACGGCGTGAGACAATTCCGAGCACTATAATACTCACATATAAAAGCCTATCGGATAATTAAAAAATTATTAAGGCTTAAAAAATTAAATCAATAAATGTTTTTTTTTCATGACGATCATAATTTGTTTATTTATTTATTATTTATTAAAGAAATGTCTTTTATAATTTAGTATTTACCATTTAAAAATTAATTAAGTGCTTAGGTATATATATAATATTTATATTTATTATTTTAATTTATATATAATTATTTAATAATTATAAACATATATTTATATTTTTTATTATATATATATTTATTAAAAAAAAAAAAAAGTATTTTTAAATATAAATATAATAAATAAATTAATAATAAATATAAATATTATATATATATATATATATATATTATTTGTTTAGTATATATATATATGGACGAACCCAAAACGAACCCACACCCAAATTTTTTTTTGACCGAACCCGCGAACCCAAAACCGAACCCGTACCAGAACCGGTAACTTGGTTGGTAGGTTAAATTTTGTATAATGAGCTGTATGAAGTTCCACAACTCAGCCCTTAAATTCAGTTGGTGTATGTAATGTTTATCTTTTTTCACTGATGTGCATCTTATGTTAGACTATAATCTCACTGGTGTTTATCTGCATGAATCGGCTGTTGGGGCATATGGATTATGATGAATGAAGTTATTTATCCAACACTTGGACTGACTTGTGGGTGATGGATCCAAACTTTATATCTGAATCCTCAGATATGTCAATGAATGTGGGGTACTTGTATAGTGAATCAACACTATCTCCATGATTTAATTATGTCTAGTGTTTGTTTACAATGCACTATGAAGTCCTGCAACTCTAGGGCTTTTTTGCATTGTATGCTATGCATATCTATTCTCAATGATGGGCATGTCTGTTAGACTGAAAGTTCGTTGGTGTTTATATGTGTGTATACATATGTATCTGCCGTTGGGGCATGTGGATCTTGAAGAATGATGCTCTTTATTCAACACTTGGACTGAGTTGTGGGTGATGGATCTAGATTCTGTCTTAATCCATGTATATGCTAATGGTTGAAGGGTACTTTAGATGGTTCATCAATTAAGGAAACAAAACATTATCTTAGGACACCTTCTTACACAGCCCCAAAGCTGTGGATGTGAGATACCTGAATCTGATGATGAATGTTTTTTAAAATATGTTGATTTTTTCTCTTCTGGTCATGATCTAATTTTTATGTCTGAATTCAGAGATCCTAGTGGTTAGGGTGCGTAAGTTATGTATGGTTCATCAAATGAGGAAATAAAACAATATCTTAGGACACCTTCTTACACAGCCCCAAATCTGTGGATGAGAGATACTTGAATCTGATGATGAATGCTTTCCTGTGACATTTTTCTTTTCATTTCCTATGACAAATTTTTCTTTTCAGGTTACGATCTAACTTTATGTTGGAATTCACAGATATGCTAGTGTTTGTAGGGTGCTTACAGTTGGTTCATCAAATGAGGAAATGAAACATTATCTTAGGACACCTTCTTACACAGCCCCAAAGCTGTGGATGAGAGATACTTGAATCTGATGATGAATGCTTTCCTGTGACATTTTTCTTTTCATTTCCTATGACAAATTTTTCTTTTCAGGTTACGATCTAACTTTATGTTGGAATTCACAGATATGTGAGTGTTTGTAGGGTGCTTACAGTTGGTTCATCAAATGAGGAAATGAAACATTATCTTAGGACACCTTCTTACACAGCCCCAAAGCTGTGGATGAGAGATACTTGAATCTGATGATGAATGCTTTCCTGTGACATTTTTCTTTTCATTTCCTATGACAAATTTTTCTTTTCAGGTTATGATCTAACTTTATGTTGGAATTCACAGATATGCTAGTGTTTGTGGGGTGCTTGCAGTTGGTTCATCAAATGAGGAAATGAAACATTATCTTAGGACACCTTCTTACACAGCCCCAAAGCTGTGGATGAGAGATACTTTAATCTGATGATGAATGTTTTCCTATTATGAATTTTTATTTTCAGGTCATGATCTTAACTTTATGTTGGAATTCACAGATATGCTAGTTAGTGTTTGTAGGGTGCTTACAGATGGTTCATCAAATGAGGAAATGGAACATTATCTTAGGACACCTTCTTACACAGCGCCAAAGCTGTGGATGAGAGATACTTAAATCTGATGATGAACAATCTTTTTTATGCTAATTTTTTCTTTTCAGGTGTAGATGTTACCAATAGCATTAAGATTGCAGATTTCATGTACTTATTCTTCAAGTTTTCATCTATTTATTCGAACCGTAGTGAGCATGTTTCAGTAGCTAGAGTATTTCAATTGACTCTTTTTATTTCAAGTGGAAGTCTCTGTTTGTTTGAGCCTCAATGATCTTGTGTAGTGGCATTCTAGATGTAATGTAAAATGTGTATCTGTTGAGGATAATGTTTGTTTTATTTCACGGTATAAATCTAAATCCGTTGGGGTATGATTTTTAACATTTTCATTTGTGTTTGGTCATTTGTCTTGGGGGCAGTGTTTTCTATGGTAAAGTGTTATTTTTTATTTTAAGTGTTTTATCTAAGAGTAAATGATGACATTTGGAAAAACTTAGTGTAGGCTAATGCAAGCTGCAGATGAATTAGTAACCATTGCTTCTGATATTATGCTCGTGTCTATAAAGTCCCTAGTATTTGAATCTTTTGATGTGCTGTTATGTCGAGGGTTTTGCTGCCGACATGCTTTTAGAAGGCATTCGTCATGGTAATTCTTGGGGCGGAATAAATAAATTCTCCAATTAAACTGGTTTATGTTGTAGGTTTGATAAAATATTAGCTTGTGCCTTTGGCCCACAGTCTTTAATTCCTAATTTTCTATGTCAAGATGCCATTACATGTCAGTAATAATAATAATAATAATAATAATAACCTTGCAAGTAGTTTATTTTTTCAATTATCATTATCCTTATCTATTGGTTAGAAATAGAATATCTCCTTTCTTGTCACTTCCCTGCCCATTCATCTTTTTTAAGTGTTAAGTCTACAATTCAAATCATAATTCTTTCCTCATCCTGATGATGGAGCACTAAGTGTGATCCAAAACATCGATACTAAGATGCCCTGTATGTTTTTTTAAGTGTTAAAGTGTACAATCCAAATCATAATTCTTTCCTTGTCTTGATGATGGAGCACTGGGTTTAATGTTGATACCAAGATGCCCTTCATGTATGGCAGCCATTAAGGTTGGTTACATAATTTTGTCCAATCTCATTTATTTGTGTGTTAGTTTTGATTAAATATTATCTTGTGCTTTCAAACCCAATTTTTTAGTTTCTAATAATTGTCAAATTCAGTGACCTGTATCATCCAAAGGCCATGACAATTGTTGAGGTTGACTTACATTTTTTTCTAATCTCACTGATTTAGGTCTTAGTTGTTTGTACAAAATTATCTCGTGTCTATAGATCACATGTTTTTTAATTCCTAATTTTTTATGTCAAGATTCAATTTTCTGATTTTCCTGTCTTATGGGTATGACAATTGTTGAGGGTGAATACATTATTTTGTCCTATCACCTATGTCATTGCAGAAATTAGTTATGATACATTATTATCTTGTGCTCTCAGACCTTGTTTTTTAAGCCCTAAATTTCTATATTTAGATGCCAATGGATGTTGAATTTTATGATCTCAAACTTTCAATAGTATAATTATTAATATAGTAAAAAACTCAAGGTAGAAAAATTCATAGCCTTTTTAAAGTATGGAAATGTTGATACCCATTAGATGGGAAGCTTGCAGCTTTTATCTTCTTGGGTTTGAGGTTTGATGGTTGTTTTGCAAGGCACAATATGTACTCAATATTAGGAATTAGATCACAGATTTGTGTAAGTTCTCTCGTAGTAGCAAAGCTATTGTCAATTTGGTGGGTCGTGAAACTTGTTGGAGTTCATTGGCCTTATTTGCCAACGTGTATTCTTTGTATTTTTTCCGTTTAGGTGTAATATTAGTTCTCAGTCTGTTTTCTCTGGGTTTTTTTTTCTTTTTATGTATGAAGTTTTTGTTATATCATTGATAATTTGGTAGAATGCCCATGTGGCTGGGAGTATGCCCATGCTGAATTATCTCTTTTGCCAAGAGTATTCCAGTTCTGTACTTTTGTAATGGTTCCAGTGTTTTTGATGATGTATCTATATATGTATCATTTTTTCTGCAAAACGTCTTAGGGGCTGCAATGCATCTATTTCCTTGCTGTAATTGCTTATTTATATCTTGCTGCATCAAATGCAGATGTGTTTATCTACGACAATCATAGAAATTGTTGGCTAGTTATGTTTGGCTACCATTTTCCAATCATTACAGGGTAATCATATGAATTGTTGGCGCATTATGATTATGGAATCTTCTGTTTATGCTTCAACACCTTTTTTATGTTTCTAGGTTTATCTAGCAGATTTTGTTTTAGTGAACACATAATGGGCGAATTTAGACATACATTAGGGTAATGCCAATATATCTTGATAGTATTGCGTTATACAATATATCTTAAGACAATATGCAAACTAGCAATATAAACATACCAATCTGATTGGAAGGATAGACATTTTGGACACATGGTTGGTAAGAGGTTTAACTGACAGACTTTTTCTGTGTTAACAACATAACAGGTGGTTTCAGACATACCTTGGGGCATTGCAAGAGTGCAGTGTTGCATTACTTAGACGTGCTTTTGCTGATTGCTTAGTTGTTTCCCTTATGAAAATCTGCTTGACATTCAATTATGCCTAATAGACAACCTTTGAATAATTGCACTGTTTCCTTGGAATAACAAAATTCTCAAACTACCCATCAAAATCTAGGTTTTTTTTATGGATCTTTTAGCTATTTGTGCATAAAATTGTTGCTCTGATTTAACCCATTCAGTCCAAACTGTAATTGATATTTTGCATTTCCATTCTTCACAAATAGTAATTAGCATGTGGGCAAATATTTTTCACAAAATGGATTGGTAAAATTTGGAAATGAGTAAATTGAACGTATTTGGAATTTGTTGCTGTTCTCTTTTTTGATTTGGAACTTTGTTGGAAATCTTTTCTTGGGAAGCTTCATTAGCTACATGTAAAGTAAGATATTGAGAACATATATTTGTTTCAGACTTGTCATTATTTAAAGCTCTAATGGATTGTTAAGCTTTTTGTGCTGTGTTTGGCCTTGGTTGATAGCCTAAAAAGTATGATCCCTGCTTAGAGAGAGTACTTGCTTTTTTTTTTTCTAAACCTTTGCTATTTGGACAGGACTGCTCTGTAATGGTACTATTTGATTCAAGCTTCGGATAGTTTTCTTTTTCAACTATAGAATAGTTAAGCTCCATGCATTATTAATCATGTGCTTTGTTTTTGTATGGTACGCTTGACGTTTTGTGGCTTTGTGACTGCTTATAGTCAACTCTTTCATGTGAATCACGCTTGTGTTTTTGTTGGTATTCTCTTTAGCGAGACAGCTTCTTGGCTGAAGTGCATTCTCTCACTTTAGGCACTTATTTATAACTTGCTATATTAATTCCAGTTACACTCACCTACAGTGACCATGTGAACTGATGGCCCTTTATGACTGGATACACTTTTTGTTGCTGATAGTTTAAAATTTTCCTGAATTGGCTGAAGTGCATATTCTATCACGGCCGATACTTATCTATATCTTATCATACAAATTCCAGTTGCACTCACGCACAGTGACCATGTAAGCATTGGCCTTTTAGGATTGGTTGCATGTTACTTGTTACATATGTTCCAGTTATGCTCATCTATGGCAACTGTGTGAACCGCCGGCCCTTTGTGACTGGTTGCATCTAGTCAGTTTCTCTAAACAGAGCATCTAGGTAAATTGTGCAGTTAATTCATCAAGTCATGCTAGGATATTCCCTGACATGACATGCCAGGAAATATTCTGGAATCACAAAAGCACCCAAAAAGGGTCTTCCCATGATTTTCAAAGACAAAGGGGATGGGAGGATGTCCTGTCTCTTCTAGTGGAATGTCTCATCCAGGGTGTAGTTGAGACCTTGATGTTACATCCGGGTGGATATCCTATATTTTCTTGAGTAAATGTGGACCCATTTTATTTACTCTAATATCCATTTTGTAGTTGAGACCTTGGAGTTACATTCGGGTGGATTTCCTATAGTGTGGACCCATTTTTGTGATATTTTTGACATAACAAATATATTGAAATTTGTTTTTAACTGAATTGCACTGTTGCTGGTTGCATATAGGTATTGCTCTTCGCAAAACTTGGAGCTCAGTCCTTCAGTTTCTGCATCGGATAAGTTGAGATATTGAATTTTTTGTGTTCATATCGTTATGGGGAACCACAATTTCAAATTATCACTATTAAGACATAATGACCAGCTTCCTGCTCCAGTTGGGCTTGTGGAATGTAGTCAGCAGTGCTTTTTGCAGTTGTGCTGGATATGTGGGCCTTATCAATGGTGAAATTATCTGTGATGGATTGCAGCTGTGCAAGAATCTGCTACGTAGCATAAGCATCAATACCAGCAATTCAATGCATGTAGTTGAATGTCTACCTGAGATCCATTTTTAACAGCAGAGTAAATGTGATTTGAATATACTTCTGTAATTGTTGAATTTGTAGTTTGGAAACATGGAAACAAGTCTTTGCAGTATTCAAATGTGAAGAAATCCTAGATGATTTTTTATGTATCAAATTGTAAATTTCAAGGACATTGGAATTTCTATTTTTATTTTTAATGTTGTAAGAATCCCTGTGTTTGAGACAGGCTATGCTGAAAAGCACCTAGGGGAATTGCTAGTGTGCAGAGGGAAGAATTAGATTCTTGATAATCAGTTAGTAGGCACTTCCATCTCTTACATTTTGCTGAACTATATTAATCACGAATGCCAAGTAGGGTATTCAGTGAATGAAATTTGGCAATCAGATCCATGATGGATGTGTAGTGATTTATCCAGCCTTAGCATTTTGGTAAGAGCAACATTGAAATATCCTGATGTATTCTGATCTGAATTTCTATGCACAGAATAATACTTTTGACAACAGTTTATGGTAAATAAAACAGAACATATCAGATCTGGAATTTATGGTATAAATTTGATATCTCAAGGAGCCACCAAAGTTTGTTACAAATGACCTTCCAGGTCTGAGAAATAGTTTTAAACAAGAATATGCACCTACAGACCTTAAAAACGTAGTGTATAATTCTGATGATAAACCTTACAATGCAATACACTGTATCCAATGAAAGCATGTGTCATCTATGATGAATTTATTGCCAGTACCAACAACTTATTCCACAACAGATTCAATTATTGGATAACAATTTATTACAGTTTGATGGCTAACTGCTGTGAATGATAAAACTGCAGCACATGCTTTTAAAAGAGCTATTAGGGTTTTTATTTTTATTTTTATTTTTTGATGTTTAGAGTTTTTTTCTTTGACGAGTTTCAGGGTTTCTTGTCGAGAGACCTGCCAAGACACAGGCAGGACATCTCCAATGATGTAAGACATCTCTGTACCAGTCTCGTATGTCCCGGTCTCAGATATGCATCCCACGGGGTGGGAGAGGTGTCTCCCTGCAACATTGATTTTCGGCAAAATAGAAATATGTACAAGAAGAACAAGCTCCCTAATAGGACTACATTTTTGCGACTTTGTTGCACCTCTTGCTCCCTCTTCTCTCTATTGTTGTGTTTGAGCATCCTGTTTATATCGCAATTCAGAATGGGAGGAGCATTCAATGTAGGTGGCTGCAAGGTGGGTGTGGAGGTGCCACCTCATGATATGAACCTATCAAATATATTCAATACATGTTGACTTACCATTCTAGATGATAGGTGCACATGTTCTAATTACTTAAACTAACTAAGAAAATTAATCTAATTAATCTCAACACACATGGTGGATATGTGCCAACACTAACGTGCCTTTCTCTTTCCTCTTTGAACTTTGTTTGGCAAGCAAGTTCAACAATCAAGGGGACCATTTGCCTTTGATCACTTGAAACCATTACCCATGCTCTTTAACTTATTTCTGAAGGGATTGTTGGCAGGTCAAGGTTTCATTCTTTAGGTTCATCTGTTTAATTAAAATATCTTTGTTCTGGCTTCTAATTTCCAAAACTGCCTCTTCAAGAATCTGAATTCAAGTTGCTGAGGTTATATGAATCTATTCTAGTGGCAGCAATCTTCGCCTTCTGTAACTGAATTTGTTTTTTAAAATCTTAAATCATTTTCTTTTTCCAAAGATTCGTTCTGATGTTAACATTATTTTCATTCTTCTCCATGTCAGAGGCTCGACTGAGGAGTTTCATGTAATAAATACTCTACTGAAAAAATTTCATTGCTTCTTTAGGGTTCCTTGTTTTCAGGGTAAACAATGATGAGATTCAACTTTCTCCATTGGTGTAGTCCACAGTAGAACTCAAAAATTCAAATCTCCGGCCTCTAACTTTTGAGATCAAATTCTCAACTTGAGATCCATCAGAATAAAGTTACTCTGCACTGCTGGAAATTTCTGCTAAGAAATGGAAAGAACAAAAGATATATTAATATCATGGCCATGAATCTCAGAAAAGGCCATAAAGAGAACATGGAAGATTCAAAAAAATTCAGATTTTTAAAGGTGCCCACTAAATCTTCCCCGAGTAGAAAAACATCCCTTTAGTTTACAGCAAAAAAACATACTTGAAATTTCATAACAGGAAACATCCCTACGAATATGCTATGAACAAGAAAATAAGTGAATAGAACAAGTCATAGAATACATTCTATGAATGTATGTCATGTACAAACCATTTAGGTAGGAAAGATATCTCAACCTAATACTGGTTGGCGATAACAATGGGTAACATGCATAGTGTCCATAGAGATACCTCTAGGGCTAAGTGGGGCAGGATGGACAATCCTAGGAGGAAGCAGGGTATTCCCCTGGCAATTTTAACACCCAAGTCTGATGAACCTCTAAAGGTAGAGAGAAAACCAGTAATGCATAAAGAAGATAATCAGTCTGATATCAATACTGCACCCCTATGAATAAACATGATAAGAGTAACTCTTCTATTACTTAATCATGTTTCTTCCTCTGTAAAAGAAGCCTCTTTTCCTCGTTATTTCTGCTTCTTCAGTAGAGCATGAGAAATAAATATTCAGAAGCTATGGGAACTTGATAATGCAAGCCATAAGACATAGGGTATAAAGAAAAACCCAGCAACATAGAAAAGAAAGATTTTGCCTCCAAGAATCTAGAATCATTCTGTTAACTGCCAAATATGCAAATCAAATGCAACTATACCATCAACAAATGAAGTAATATTGTCATAAAGAACAGAGAAGGACAAATTAATGGAATGTATCTGATGGCTCATTCGTATGTCTTCAATGCTGTAAAACATACCTGAGCCATTTCGAAAATTTCATTATGGTCTTTATGTAATTCTGTAGGAACAGATCGAACAAGCTTTTTCTTCCCAATAGAAAATACTTCAAATCGACTCCCTAGCGCCTGCAAACTCCATTTAAGTTAGACAGACAAATTTTCACTACAAGCTATGGTGATAATCTGTAGAAGCAAAACTTGCAAAATGTGAGCACAAAGGAACCCAAAGAAAAGCACCTGACACCAAAAAAGGACTTGTCAATAACAAATATAAGAAAAATGCTAGACATTATCAGATGACTTGCTGCATGGAATCGTGAGTCTTGCAAAACTACATCTAGAGCTTTTTAGACAATGAACCAGTCCACTTGCAAATACAAGGCCCTACCTTGAGCTTACTAATAGCACACAAACAATCATCTTCTGATATAACTTAACGGGATGATCTCTGTCTTTTTGAAAGGAGAGCTTGCAGCTCCTGTAGCTCAATCAAACCTCCATTGTGTGGTCTCGTTGCCAAACAAATATCAACAATCTGAACCCCTACTCCATTGATGTATATTAGAAAGATAACTCCTTGACCCAATTAAATGGATATATCTATTACTAAATAAGATGCCTCATAAACGTTGCTCAAGCACAGCAATCAAAAGCTCAAAGCAACATGGTAACGGATTCCAACGGAAAAGAGCTTTCTAAATATTGTACAACAGTGACTTGAGAAACATTTCAATTGGTTTTTTATATATACATTTACTGCATTAAAGATCATAACAGTTGTTTACATAGTCATTTTCATCGTTTTTCTTTGAAACATTAATTTTAGTCTATGGAGTCAGATAGAAAGGTACCAAGTTCATAATAGAAGCCACCAATGCCGAGCAGTTCAGCCCAAAATCCCTTGTTTGATGCAAGTGGATCCACCCCAACCTTGGCACACATCTCATGAAACTGTGACCTAAAAGCAGGATTCTTCTTTTATATCATTCTGCAATCAACAAAAAAAGCAATGAAACTCCAGCTTCAGTTATTTCTTCTTACGTGAAATTCCAAGGGCAAAAGTCAAATCTTGCCAAGGTGACACCAAAGACAAATCATATCAAATCTATAAGGTAGTCTTCTTGCCTGCCTTTGTATGGCCCATGACCAACAAAGTAAACAATTCCCTAGTGTCTGATGATAAAATTATCTTTGACTACTACGATAGTTATTCTAGAAATAAATAATAACTGTTTTCAGACTCGGCATAGGACAATTACAAGAATTTATTATTTGATGAGCTTTTTGGATCTTTCTCAGAAACTTGGCAGTGTTGTAATCATCATGAAACAACTTGCTGAGATTGGACAAACAACAGAATATTGCAAAATAAAGCATCTCCATCAATACCCAAACTCCCAGTCTATGAAACAAAATAAAGAATAGACAATGAAAACAACCTGCATACCTTGTGTTTACGAGCAAAATCTTCAAGCCGTGTCCTAAAGGTAGAAAGCTACTCCTTCAAAAGATCTGTTCGTATTTTAGCTACATTATCTCCAAGTAACTTGTACCGATCCTGTAGATTAAAAAATTATGAACGATTAAAAGTCAAGAATCAATACTATTCCGAAAATCAATTCAATTTGGAATAATCTTCAAAACGAGAATGTGGCCATTGTCTTTGGTTAAAAACCCTTTGCACGTGACATGTAAACAGATTCAAAACAGGAAAAACATACATGAGCTGTAGCAGCAGTTTGAAGTCCTGATATTCCTGGTCGACGCCTTATATTTCACCCCTATCTCAACAATTCAAGTTAGATTCGATAAATATGGGTGCTTTCAAAAACAAACAGTAATTAAAATGCATCCACCAATCAAAAATTCTCTGATATGGTAGACAGTAAACTTCGAGTCAAAAGTTAATGTATACATGCAACTTCTCAACTGCAGTCTCGAAAAGACTTTTCTATCCAAAAGCTCACGGGATTTGGTCCAAAACGTCAATTGACAATTTTACACAGATTTTTCCCACATGCTCTTTTCAAAATTTATGGACCGCGGAAGCCTTAGATCTGTAATTTTCTACCCTGTTAGAAGATCCAAATATAAGACATCAAATAGATGAAATATCAAAAAATAATGTTTAATAAACTTTAAAGGATGCATCCCCTTAAGTCAGTTAAATATTGGCGTCCGGCCTGGGTCGACCTGTGTCGACCTACTAACACACCTAAGCATGCATCACGCATGAGTGGTATACAACAACCACAAGACATCAACACCATACGCACTTCTACAAAACAGTGTCAGCGGAAGACTAACTAGGTTGCTCGGTACTTTGACACGCTTACTAACACAAAAAGGGAAAAGAATTCCATGAGTGTGATTAATAGATACAAGGCTAGATTCAACGAGGCAAAAGTACATCGTATGATGACAAACTCCATTGGATGGTTGAACGACTAGCACGGGACCCTAGAGGCCAACCCTAGCCCCAGAGCTGAGCCCCTCTGTCCAGGACTCTAGTGCCAGGCGCTGTAGTCCTTGGACACTAGCGCTGCGTGCTATAGGAGACTCCAGCGCCTAACAGTGCCCAGAAAAAAAGTGCCCAGAGGCTACAAAAACAACCCAGAACTGTCCCTCAACATGCCTAAGGCCTAAACACATATTTTACCATCCAAAACAGGTTCATTTTAACCAAAATGAATAAAGTTTTCTACTCCATTCGTCAAAAGCATCAAAATGAAGGAAAAACATAACACATACGATGCACTATCGACACCAACATCGAATAACACTAAACCAATGAATACATCATCTCCACTAATGTGGATTGTTTACAATTCCCCAACCAAGGAGGATAAAATTACCATAAATATTACAAGGCTAGGACACCAATGTCTTCAAATTATACATTTGCTTCAATTACAATACAATGACTAAGTCAACAATATAAGGATCCACGCCTTGCATGAGAATCCAAGCCATTGTTGAATCAAGTCCCCGACGGTGGTTCAACGCCACCCAACCATGTGGTGCCCTTAGGCCCACCCCTCTGTCATAGGAGATGGTCGCATGGGTAGAATGCACACTTACGCCAAACAAGGGAGAGAATGATTCATACACGCCAAACATGTATATCACACAACACATTTGTAAGCATGGAATAAACATCACAAAGCATATGTAAATACACGGGTCACAACACACGTCAAGTACAACTCCGATGGTAAGGAAAGGAAGAGAAACATAGTGATGAAGACAAGGAGTGTCATTATGAGGGCAATACCTCTTCGTAGCAAAGAGAGAGTAGTTGGGCCTCCTATCAAAGGGGACTACTCCTAGCATTCACCAACTCTAATATTGCGTGACATGCTCTTTACGACCAAAATCGGATCAAGGATTGCATCCTCGTTTTGTCGTAAAAATCTTATTAATAAATTTTATTAACCAATGTGATTATGGTTTATATTATTTAAACTCTACGCTTGTTAATTCCAACGATCACTTCGTATTGTGGTGCATGGATACTCCTTTCCTACCCCTATACCTCTTCTTATATGCCCATAGCACCAATTTTGCAAATTGGGCATGGCACGAAAAAGAAGGCAAATAAAATTGCAACATAATTTTAAAAGATGTAAAATCTTATTTCCTTTTGAAGACTACTCATCTTGCAATTAAATTCATCAAGGGTTTCAATTGTAAAATTTCAATTTTCTTTCATATGCAAAATAACTATAAAAACCCAAATCCACCATTAAAGCTTTCTTGGCTACCTTGGACATTTTCGAACTTTCATGTTTCAAGTTCAATTGAAAAATAGACAACAACCCATTATGGCAAATGTGAACAACATTCAATTTATGAAATAAAATTGAGTTGGGCAATTCTCGATAAATTTTGCCATAGTTTTGTTTGGTTTCACATGTTTTCCCAACCAAGAACACATGATAATAAATAAATATAGCTGCAAATTCATTCTAATTCTTCATTTCTACTAAATAAAGCCATTAGAATCCACTCATGGTGGAATGGCAAAGGAGAGAACAAAGACTTTAAAACAAGAGAGAGTGAGAAAACCATACCTTTCAACAAGCTTGAATTTCAAAATAACAATGAAGAATTTGCAATCAATCTTTTATCACACACACTCCAAGCATCCACAACGTGATTTCCAATCAATCTTTCATCTAACAAGCACTCAAATCCCTTTCAATCCATGGAAGAATCTTTCTTCCTCAAGTAAAGAGAGAGTTTTGAGAGGAGAGAGCAAAAAAGGAGAGCATAATGAATAAAACAAGTCTATTTTTCCTTTATATGCATAGAGCCCTAATTCTGTTAAATGAAATATAAAATTCATTTTTAATTTTTTTCTTCAACCAAAATGAAATAAAAGATATTTATTTTAAAAATACCATTAAAAATATCTAATTCATTTCATTCATATTAACTTAATTAATTTAAAAAAAAGTAAGGATTATTAAAAATTGTTTGAACAATATTATAATTTCTCTACTATATTAATCCCTTTTTGTGCGAAAAATAAAGTAAAGTAAATATCTTTTCAACAATAATCAATTTAATCAAGCATTATGGAATATTAATTATTCCTAATTTAAATTAAACACATTTAACATATATAATATGCAAAACAGCAAAATCATTCAAACACTCATAAACAATCACCAAGTTACGGGTTTGCACAAGAAACGTAATTCAGAATCGCCATCGATTCGGATCCGAAAACACATAAGGATATGCAAGATATGTCCCATACTCGATACGAGTGGGATAATAAGGCTAAACAAGTAAACAAACCCCATGCAACACCTCCAATATAACCGCCGTTGGAGAACAATGGTACCTACACACTTAAATGAAACATTAAGCGTACTTGCTCAATACAATATAGTTGAAGCACAATATAACACCCAACGTGGAATGACAAACACATTATCAATAACATCTCATAAATTAGAATCATCCATAAGGATCAATGTTCAGTCAATAACATGAAAATCACATATACATATCTGATATGAGCATAAGCAATAAAATAACATACTAGAAGGTCGTCAAATGAACTTATAGTATATGCATCCATAATAAGGTCTATATGTCAAACAAAATCTCATTGAGATCACCTCGATGTCAAAATAAAGTGTCATCGCTAATAACAGTAGCGGAAACCAAAATATAAGTCTATAATAAAAAAGGCACAAATGCTTGAGGCATTACAGATTGTGTGAAGAAAGGAGGGAGCACTTGGTATGGTGCTGCCAACATTGCTAGTGGAAAGAAGACAACAACATTGATTGTAGTATTCTATTGTAATGCTAAAAATGGGTGTTCATAGCTCCCAAGGCAAAAAGGCATTTGCCCAATATTAAAAAAAAAATATAGTCAACTAAACCTTCCTTAACTAGACAAAAAAATTGAGCAATGAAGTATCCAAAACAATTGGTAATTACTATTAACATTCTAAATGGTAAAAGAAATATGAGGTACTACATCACAAGAACTAATGTAAAAGGAAGGAAACTGTTCAAACTACTGTAGTAATTTTTTTTTTATTATTTGGCTTTGGCCCAGCCATCATGCTAGTTTCCTATAAACTTTAAAATGAGATATTCTTGTATAAATATACATAAAGGATATGCAACTTGCATCTTAGGCTAGCCACTAGTATCATTGTATGAATTAATGAGATTAATGAATGAATGAATGAATGAAAAGTTTTAATAATGTCCATGAGGCTAGAACAACCTATGGGACCCAAAAACGCACACACCCGCAGCCAAAAAATAGAACAACGAACCACTAAACAGTTTGCAGTCCCTTCTCGAGCTTAGATCTTCTGTCGTGAATTTTGATAAAAAAATTTGTAGTTCTGCCTAGTATTTCCTATTCAAACAAGGTGCTTAAACTATTGTCTTTCAAAGTGTCTTTGTAGCTGCCACGTATGTCTTCGTAAGCTGAGCACTCCTTGATGAAATGCCTTTCTGTCTCCACCACACCCTTGTTACAAAAGAGGCAAACTCTTCCCACTCCTCTTTGGGAATCTTCCACCTACCCGTTTCACACCTAAGATGGTGCAAGCTAGTCCTTAGTTGCACAATCAACACATTTTTGCTTTCCATTTAATATCTGCTCCCATGTAGGCTTTTTCCTCATGGTCCCACGTGGGGTTGAATTCTTTGATATGGTAAGCTTTTTTTCGTCCCACTTGATTAGTCCACATGATTTTCCTAAATTTTTCTCTAACATATTTTTCTATTTCCTCTTTGACATGTGAGCATTCTTGCATATTAATATCCCACGTCTTTAACCATTTGTCATTTTGTTTCATCCATGTATTCTTTCTCCTATTTAATTCTTCTTCCATAATTAGCTTGGGCCAACGATAGTTTTCCATATTTTGGGACTTCTTTATATAACTGACCAACCTTCCACCAATAAGATTTCATAAGGGACTGCCATCTTGATTTTGATTCTCTACTTTACTAGTGAGTATCTGTTATACATTTATGACCACAATATATTTTCAACATGGTATCAGAGCCATATCAGAGCCATATTTTTAAGAAGCTTATTCAGCATCCCGTTAATTGAAAAAAAATGAAATGTAGAGCAAATTGAAGGCACTCAACAGGTCCACAAAATTGATGCCCTAGCAATCCAATTTTCCACTCTGAGGATTTTCTACCTGCAAATTTCTGTGAATGCCCTATAAAAATCTTTCATGCCCTGGCATCTGAAAAGTAGATTTTTTTTTTCTATTTCTAGGAATGTTAGGCAACCCATCAATGATGTCATCTGAGTTGGATATGTAGACACTTAAAATTGGACTGCTCTGCAAACTAATTTTCCGTACCTCGCACTAATCCATTCCCCCAATCTGCATATCCCTGGTGATCAATTAATTCACCTAATAATCCATTTAACCATTACAACCCTATCCTATTAATTAAATGAATATTCATAATATTCATTTTGTTGATTTATCCATTTCCCTAATCCCTGTTAATAAGATAAATCTTGATTATCTAATTAACCTAGACTTAAGTTAATTAAGAAAACACTTAATTAACCTTGTCTCCCACTATCATCCACTCACTGAATTTAAAATTCAGTTGTCCCCCACACTCATCCACTCACTGAATTTAAAATTCAGTTGTCCCCCACACTCCTCCACTCTTTCCAAAATGGGAATTTTTAATTCTCACACTAGGAATAAAAGATTCACTTTTATTCCTAGCCCTTGATCTCATCAAATGAATCCTCACCCTCCATCCTCATCTCCAAAATTCTATAAATTGGACCCCTCTCTAGGCCATTTGAGAGAGACCTCTTCATGCATCAGAACTCTGTCAAAATCACTCCCCAATCTCCTCATCTTATCAAACCTCTGCCAAAATCACTCTAGCCATCTCCCATCTCCATCCAAATCAGGCATCAAGCCACTTATCTCTCATTTACATTGTGTTGTATGCACTTGAGCAATCCACATACCTATCAGTAATATCTGAGGAGCTTTCTTGGGTGCATCTCCTTCCCGCATGGATTCGTGAGGTCTTCATGAAGGTATAATCATGTTATTTTGCATTAGATTAGTTCTAATCTTCATTCTGATTTCACTTGATCACATTTGGCACGCCCGGTATCGAATCCAATTGTCAATTTATGTAGGTTTTGTTTTCAAAATCTTTTTTTTTTCTAACAGTTTTGTCAAGTTTTGGAGGTAAAGAGTTGCAGGTTTCGTCTTGGGCAAAAACAGACATCATTTTTGTGCTCCGGACGCTATTTCTGTGAATTTTGACAGTAAACACGCCTAGGTTCTGTGAATTTTTTTTGAAAATTTTTGAATTTTTTAGGGTACAGTCCATACTGTACGGAATCGTACCCCTGTTGTACTAATCCGTACACTAGTTTGTGTTTGGTGTTGTAGGCATTTTTGGATTTGCAGTTTTAATGTTTTGTTTGTAGGTTTTTGTTTCACACCGCTGCCGACAACCGCTTCTCCCACCCTCCACCAGGTTGAAACCACCCACCACCAGGTCGAAACTACCTTATACCTCCCGTCGCCACCACTAAACTGCCGCCTCTGAAAAAACCTGCTCCTAACACAGGTCGACACTGGAACCCGCAGCCTGCATCTACCCGTCCTCCGCCACCGCAGACACCAGTTGCCACCTCCAGTCGACACCACGCCCAAACCCATCACCGCATAACCCGTCGCCACCGCCTAACCGACCCTCCACCTCCCGGTCGACGCCCGCGCGCCACCCCGCAGAACTCCCCTCCCTGCCGACCCACCTCCGACCGCTCCCCCAAACCCCCCTGCCTCTCCCCCGCAGACTCCCCAGCCACCGCCTCCCGCGCAGCTCCCCCACTGCTTCCCCAGCCACCGCCTCCCGTGCCGCTCGCCAACACCTACCCTGCGACCATCCCACAGCCCTTAGCCCGCCTCCCGCTCGCTCTGCGACCCTCGCACTGCTCCCTGCGACGCTGCCCGCCTCCGCCATCGCCACTCTCTACACCCCTGCCGCCGCCTGCACATAAAACCACCACCCTCTAGCTTTTTTCAAACTTTAACATTTAGGTTAGGTTTTGTTTATTTTTGCCCTCGTTGGACCCCTGATCACATGGATGACCAGGGGCGGGGCTAATCTTTGCCTACAACCTTAACTGCTAGTATAAACTGCCAGTCTCAACTGACCGCCCATGTGACCAGCATGTAACAAGCAGCTAACATTTTTTGTAAACAGTCAGCTTGACCTATCTTGCCTCCTACATACCAAAATCAGCTGTTTTTTTCAAATTGGTACAACTTTTGCAAACGGAGATGAAATTTTGCAAACGAATAGTCGTCGGAAAGAGGACTCCGAGCACTACGTAGTTGTGAGGTTTTTATCAGGTGATTGTGCCTTTTTCCTACCTTTTTTATCAGTCAAAGTCAAACTTGCATTTAAACTTTAAATCATCATATCTTTTGTAATTTTGATCAGTTTTCAATGAATTTTTTTTGAAATTGCATAGAATTTCACATAGAATCTGTTCATGCAATCTGTTTTCTTGTATCAGTTCTTTTTTCATCAAATTTTTTTAGATTATCAATTTTCACATTACAATCCTCTTGGAAGTCTACTTGCTCTATTTTCGGTTTCGTGACTTGCAGGTGATCATTCGGGACTGGACAAACATCAGGATCAACATCTACATCAATTTGGATAGCGAAAATAACCTGGGTACATCCATTCTAATCTTTCATCTTCAACCTTGTTTGCAAAACACACCTCAATTTAGGCTCATAAAACAAACATTTGTCTTCATCACATATCAAAATTGGGCTTAAAATGAACACTTTGTCTTCCATCACATCTTGAAATTTGGATTTAAAAAGAACCACTGCTTGACGTGTCTTCATCACATTTCATTTTTCTAAGGGATAATTAATCAACTGCGAGTGTGAATCAAGTGGGTGTGTGTATGCTCTCTCCTCGCACCGCAAGGTGATCTTGGAGATCAAAAACACCTCACTTGATTCACTTTTGTCAATCCCTATTCTAGGAGGCCTACTAGGAGATTTAATCACCCCTAGGGATGACCTCATCCGAGGCTGAATCGAAAGAAACCCTCTTTGAAATCAGAATCCTGTTACTCTTGGCTAAGCCCCAAAGAACTTTCTACCTTTGGGAAGTGAAGGTGAAGGGTGGGTTACCCCCTTCTCCTGGCTGTGTGATAGGATTTCACTTTCAAATCATTAGTCAACCTCGTCTAAACATTGACCAAACCTAACTGGCCATACCCCATCAAACTAGGCATTAGGGCATGTTGATTTGTCTTACACATGTGATTGCTTAATCATCATCATATTCTTCTAATTCAAAATTTAAATTTGCTTGTGTCTTGTGTGAGTGATTCTTGTTTGTACATGTGATCATTTGCTAAACATTGCCAAATCAAACTAAAACATCAAACACATAAGACAAGTCATTCATCACATTCAAATCCAATCACACTCATCCTAATCACCCATTCTTAACCACCTCAATCCTAATCACATCCAAGTCATCCATAATCAATCCTACTCACATCCTTGTCACCCTACATCATCAAATCATCACCACTCTATCTAAATCATTATCCAAACAACATCATTCTAATCATTACACAACATCATTCTCTCCGTCCTTCTCAAATCAACCTCCATCCCAATCATCCATAAGCACATCCTAGTCATCTTCATCCTAATCAACTTCATCCAAACAATCCACATCATCATCGAATCATAACCAAGCACTTGCCAACTAGGACTTAAGACTTAAACACTTGTGTGACATCATGTCAATCTTAGAGAACCTTCAAAAACTCCTTCATATGCTTCGCCACATGCATGCAAGCCAATCACCTTTAGAGCAGCAAACCTTTCAAAGCATTCAAGGACTGATTCAAATATGTCGAACAAACCAATCCACATACATACAATACCTCTTGGAAGAAATCCAACCCCTCTTGGCCACTTGCAAAGTCCAACAACCATCCTATCTAGCACCTATCCCATCATATCCATCTACACATCAAACCAATTCTGCATCAACTTATCCCACTTCATATCAACCAAATTCATCCACATGTCATATCAACCCTTTATCAACTTATCACAACCCTTATCTATATCAATCCATATCACAACAATCACTATCTTATGCAACCCCTCCATCATCATCACATCAACACATTTACCAACATCAACCTTCAACCTCATATCAACTTCCATCATCCTCATATCAACCTCCATCATCCTCATATCAATCCTCAACTTCATACCAACCCCAAAACCTTTCATCTACATATCCTACCATTACACCTAGCTACCAAGACCATCAATGGCCTCCCCAACAAGCACTAGTGAGCCCAAATCCACCTTTGCAACAAGAAGCACATGCAAGTCCAAGTGGTCCCTTGTACATAAATCAAATGAGTCCAAGTTATCCTAGGCAAGATCTAATCACCTTTGACAAGGGAGATACCAATCTAGAGTGCCCTCCACCATCTAATCCCACACCTATCCTTGAACCCACCGAAGAACCATCACTAAGTAATCCTATCACCCACCTATCCAATCCCCATCCTAATCCCACACCAACCACCATCATTATCCATCCATTATATTGCTCTTCAACCCATACACTCATGAAGGATGCCATCCATTGGCTAATAGCAAGGAATCAAACACCCTCATGCAGTCGACCATCCACCAAACCTCTTGAACAACATCCTATCATAAGTCAAGAACCATCATGTAGCCATGTTCAAGAACACATAAGTCAAATACCTATTGCATCCATCCAAGCACCTATCACATCCATCCAAGCACCCCCCACATCTATCCAAGTCAATCCCACTTCTACCCAACCACATGAAATATGCCAAGAATCAAATCCAAAGCATGTGGAAACATCAACCCCTTCTTCTAATCAAGATCTAATCATCCCATCTAATCCCATCCCCGATACCCTCCCATCTATTGGTCAACTTATTGATCACACACCTTCTTCTCCCACCCCTTTACCATCCCCCATGAATCCTTTACCTCCATCTACCAATCCCATCCCAAATCCATCCCCTTATCCACTTGGCACAAGCACTTTCATCCGTGGTGACTCCCTCGTAGGAGGCGAACAACTTCCTTCCACCACCTATTCTTCTCCAACAAATACAGGACTCGCGTCTTGTTTCCATAGCACCAAACATCCCATTACATGTCGCATGCTCCAACTTATGAACTATCAAGGCAAAGGCTTAGGCCTTCATGAACAAGGCATCTTGGAGCCCATCCACACCACATTCCATCCATCCTCACATGGCCTTGGCTATGCATCCCAAGAAAAACAACCTACACAAGTTGATACCATCCACCCACCTTCCAAATTTCATTCATCCAATCCCAAGCATGATGCATCTCATCGCACTCCCAAATCATATGTCGCCATCCCTCCTCCATCATCCTATCATTTGTAAAAGCATGTGACCATCCATCTTCCTCCATCCAATTTACCTCCACTACTTCCAACTCCAAAGATCCCTATCAAATCCACTCTACCTCCTATCCTACCAACTCCCAACATCCCTATCCACAAATCCACTTTACCTCCTATCCTTCCAACTCCCACCATCCCCATCAAATCCAATTTACCTCCACTCCTTCCAACTCCAAATATCCTCATCAAATCCACCTCACCTCCTATCCTACCAACTCCCCACATCCTTATCCACAAATCCTCTTATCCTCCCATCCTCCCAACTCCTAATATCCCCATCCTCAAATCCTATTATCCATTTATTCATAAATCCACTTTTTACCCCTCCACCCATAAATCCCCTAAAATTCCCAATCAAGACCAACAAAAGCACACATCTTTCAAACATGAAGCTTCCACCAAATCCATGGGATTCAAAAATTTGAATGCCTCAACTCATAAAGCACAAAAGCCTAAGGATATTCTCCCTTCCAATCAAAATGAAAAATCCTAAAGGCTATCAAAGCCCACACCATCACAAGAAAAAGAAAAAACAAAAATGGTGTGGGTCCCAAAACAAAGATCACTCAACTCTAATGAGATATCCACATCCCAATCCACCCCAAAATCCCAAACACCCTGCTCCCCATCTAAAAATCCCCCAAAGTCTAAGTCTATTTGGGTCCCTAAAACCCCAAATCAACCATCCAAAAATCCCCCATCCCGATCCCCATTACTCCCAACTCCACATCCAAAATACAAGCTTCCAAACACATCACGGTGTGTGCAACCGTTGGTCTTGGTTCCCCTCCACCACCTAACATTCCCACATACCCCTAGCTCTCCATCTTTCATTCACTATCCTACATATCTTCCCTGTCACATCCCTCTGGTCCATGCTTTTGCATAATCCACATCATAATCCATTATCCACCATCTATTCCTTCTTCTCCTATCTTCCAACAATCCATGTAATTATCATCCATAATGCTACCCCACATGGGACCATCTTCTCCTCGCTATGGAAACAGACGCTAGAGCCCCCATCCCATCAAAAAAGCAAAAAAAAAAAAAAAAAAATCAAAAAATCAAGAAAATAGTAAAGAGAAAAAATCTGTCCAATGGTGAAAACCACTCCTTGTGGTGTCTTGGGCAAGTACCTTGATGAAAACCCTTTTTGGGCGTCATGCGTAATCCCTTCTCCATCCATTTTGTATCCCTACACTTGGGGGCAAAACCGTATCATTCATCCACGTCCATCATCTCCTTGCACATCTTATCCACTGTCTTATCGTTATCCTATCATATTCCTATCCAACATCTCCTATGTATCCTATCATTCCCCATCCATCATATCTTGTTTTCACTATCTCTCACCCTAGATCTTGATAAAGACAAGGGGCAACATATCAACAACATGCTTTGGAGACCTCTTGACATACTTCCTTTGTCAGTATATCCTCCATCCATCTACTGCAAAGTCCATCCATTCAAACATGAATCCATCATGTAAAATCTTACGCATTGGGGCATATGATTCCTTGCAACCTAGCCCTTGGAGAAACTCCTTCTCCCCATCCCCCATCCATTTATCTTGCAATCCATCTATCACCTTCCACTAACAAATCCCTCCACCTACTTATCATGTATCCCTACTAGATCCTTCATCCCCCATCCTACCCATTATCTGCATGTTTCTACCTATTTATCAAAGTCTCCTATCCACTATCCTTTCACCGCCAATCCCCCTATCCAACCCCATCACCTTCACCTCTAGACTTGGTGTTCCCTTGTCATTGGTATTTAGCACAAAGGCTATCCACACGAAATCCAAGGCAACCAT
This sequence comes from Cunninghamia lanceolata, assembly GCA_027924645.1. Lineage (NCBI taxonomy): Eukaryota > Viridiplantae > Streptophyta > Pinopsida > Cupressales > Cupressaceae > Cunninghamia > Cunninghamia lanceolata. The sequence goes on along the minus strand of BSBN01001183.1, from coordinate 4,652,256 downwards.
CATAATAAATCCTACCCTTTCTGCAAAAATCCAAAAACATAAAAAAATAAAAAATCCAAAAACATCAAAAAATTAAAAAATCCAAAAACATAAAAAAATCAAATAATCCAAAAACATCAAAAAATCAAAAAAATCCAAAAACATCACAAAATCAAAAAATCCAAAAACATCACAAAAAATCAAAAAATCCAAAAACGTCACAAATATCATCAAAAATACAAAAACAATAGAACACACAAAATTCTAAAAATAATCTATCCATCACACAAATAAAACTTGCTCAATCACACTCTCATCATCATCACATTTATCATCATCCCATATCATTATCACATCTATCATCCATACGCTTACACTAGATCCAAGCATCGCATCACCTATCAAAGCATTGTCCTTAATCAAAATCATCAACTATCAAATCAGCATCAATCACAACTTGTCACCATCACATCTTGAGCCAATTTTACATCATCAAATCATCTATGAATCCCTGCCTTAGGATACATCTTTCCTACGACAGGCAGAATCTATCACATCATCATCCATTTTGGCAAAAGATACAATGGTTACTTGTTTGGTTCGTTGGTCTTTTGGTTTCTGATTTTTATCTTTTGTCCTATTCGAAGATCACATCAAAGCTACCTTGATCTTACTATATCATGGTATGTGGCGAAAACATCTAGAATGGGGCATAGTCTTGCTTTTGTATGCTGTGCTTGTGGGTTGGTCTCATTACTCCAAGCTAGTATTCATATCTTGATCGATCATAGGGTCAGTTCTAGCATATTGATCTCCTTATGCATCTAAGGTTCATCATACCTTTTTTGTACTAAGGGCTTATGCTATGAGTCCCCTTCCCTCGTCTAGACAAGGTTGTACTATCTTGGGTATGCATGAGATCATCCCTTTGTCTGCGTGTCTAGTCCATGCAAATGTTGGATAAAAATCATCACCCTGGTCTTCTATACCTTGGTGAACATATCCACTTTGCTATATCAAACCTAGGATTGCTCAAATTCAGTTTCAACACAATGATCATCCACCAATCATCTCCGAACATCATTATCCTTTCATCCCACCACTTATCCTCTGACCACATCTACCAATCTGTCCCATCCATGTCGAGAGCACAACCGTGTTCTTGCAACCCGCCTATCCTCTCGAGGGGGCATCACCCTTACCAATTATCCCCAAACCTTACCTTATTCTTCCAAACCAAAATCTTTTTTCTATCCAATCCATCTCTATGTTTTAACTTCTTTAAAATGATGTTGCTTAGCTGCAACACCATCTCAAAGAGGGGCAAATGTAGACACCTAAAATTGGACTGCTCTGCAAACCAATTTTCCGTACCTTGCACTAATCCATTCCCCCAATCTGCATATCCCTGGTGATCAATTAATTCACCTAATAATCCATTTAACCATTACAACCCTATCCTATCAATTAAATGAATATTCATAATATTCATTTTGTTGATTTATCCATTTCCCTAATCCCTGTTAATAAGATAAATCCTGATTATCTAATTAACCTAGACTTAAGTTAATTAAGAAAACACTTAATTAACCTTGTCTCCCACTATCATCCACTCACTGAATTTAAAATTCAGTTGTCCCCCACACTCATCCACTCACTGAATTTAAAATTCAGATGTCTCCCACTATCATCCACTCACTGAATTTAAAATTCAGTTGTCCCCCACACTCATCCACTCACTAAATTTAAAATTCAGTTGTCCCCCACACTCCTCCACTTTTCCCAAAATGAGAATTTTTAATTCTCACACTAGGAATAAAAGATTCACTTTTATTCCTAGCCCTTGATCTCATCAAATGAATCCTCACCCTCCATCCTCATCTCTAAAATTCTATAAATTGGACCCCTCTCTAGGCCATTTGAGAGAGACCTCTTCATGCATCAGAACTCTGTCAAAATCACTCCCCAATCTCCTCATCTTATCAAACCTCTGCCAAAATCACTCTAGCCATCTCCCATCTCCATCCAAATCAGGCATCAAGCCACTTATCTCTCATTTACATTGTGTTGTATGCACTTGAGCAATCCACATACCTATCAGTAATATCTGAGGAGCTCTCTTGGGTGCATCTCCTTCCCGCATGGATTCGTGAGGTCTTCATGAAGGTATAATCGTGTTATTTTGCATTAGATTAGTTCTAATCTTCATTCTGATTTCACTTGATCACAGGATATGCCAGAAACCCGAGCTTGACTGCTGCTGCTGCTAGATAGCACGTCATCCAAAGCCTCACCACATACCTAGTATCTACTGAAAGGGAGTTGACCAAACCACTTTTGTGATAGAATCTAGAACCCCATAACGTTCTACTTCTACCTCATCCCCATTATTGTAAACCACCAGCTCTATTTCTGCACCTGTCCTCAGGAATCACAGTTCGAGCTTCAAGGTTTACATCACTGCCAAAGCTTGTTGTAACTGTAAGTCTAACCATATAATTGAAAGTTCTCTTGGCAAGCATTTGGGTCCCAAGGTTTGCTGCAGTTGGACACCAGTTGAGGGGAATAGAGGAAAGAACCACAGAAATTGAGGGACAGAACCAGGAAGTTGAATCTTTCTTTGGGATAAATCATTATTTTAATCAAGATGAAATGACTATGATAATGCTCAGAGTGTTCTCAAAACTCGAAGGCATGAGCATGATAATGGTCATAGCATTCCCAAACTCCAACGCATGAGCATGATGCTGGTAATAACCTTGAAAGTACAGAAACCCTGTGAATCTCCATTATTAAAGAAATTCCTCAGTTCTTGATTCAAGAATTTTATACGCATAATGTCAATATGGAAAGAAGGATGGAACACACAAGACAACTGCCAGAGGGGATGAAATTGCACAATGGCCCAATTCCTGAACATTTCAGTTAAAGTAGTCCAACATAAAAATAGGTGCTGAACCCCACCTATAATCCACTTCAGTCATAAAGGAAAAAAATCATCCCTTAAGGTCATGTACATAGTTTTCCAACAACAAAATCTGAAACACGTTATGCAATGTAAGACTACATGGCACTGCAAGCTAGAACAGGACCAACTCTATCCAAAATCTCAAACAGTCCACAATATCTTGTTGCCAACATTTTATATTTGTCCAACAGATCAACTAACTGTATTTTAGTTGTATTCCAATACTATGAACACAATTTTCCTAATAATATTGGGCTACATTTGCATTGCTGTTTAGCTTGCTTATGAGCTTTCTGTAGCTTCAAGCCTGTCACCAGGATAAATTGTCACTATGATAGTCTTGAAAGGGATAGTAGCTTTTGTGGTAACTTGTAAGGAGCTACTTCTAGGAGCATTTATGATATGCTTTCAGGACTTGCTTTGTGGCACTGAACCTCAATTTTGACCTACAAATGAGGGCTTAAATGTCGGTATCTGTTTCACTTGTCTGTGACACGATCCAATGGTAAATGAAAGGCTAGGAAACATATAAGTAAAAATAGAAAGTGAGATGGAAGCAGGTGTTGATGTAGGTGACTGGTTCAAAGAGATTTTAACTGAAGAAAATGTTTCTGATATGCTGTCAACAACTGCTGACAGTACAGAAATGAGTTTGGCAAATATGAAAAACTTCTTCCCTAAATAATAGAGGATAAATTATAATTGATTGTCAAGAATATATGTTAGATTAATGGCAAATTTATCAAATAGGAATAAGGACTTTACTTCATCGTCATAGTTAATTTAATAGAAACGAGAAATGTAGTTCTATTCAATCATGTAATAATCACACATCTAAAATGTGAGCAGATTTTTCAGAAGCTATCCAATGCACAATTTAACTAAGACACGGACTTGCGCCATAAATATCATTAAAAAAATTGAACTGGTGAAGGTCTGGGTTCAAACTTCAAGTGCTAACACATATTTATTGAGACGCCTGAGTTCAAAGCTTCACTGTAGACAAAATCCGTAGTAGGGGATATGCACATAATAGTGGAAGCTAAGCAAGCCCAGTGGCTTTTACACCTGTTGCCCCATCCCTATGAATAGTAAAAGCCACGGTCAACAGAAAACTTCGGCATAGGAACACGGATCTCATCCCCATCCCCATCCCCACACCTGTATCTTTTGGTGACTATATTTTTATATGATATAGTTGTACCCTTATATATTTACTTCCACAACTTGATATGAAATGGTGTCCCCATCCCCATACCTGTACTCCCACCCTTCAACCTGATATGAAATGGTGTCCCCATAAAAATGTGCCCACGCCGGTGCGTTGTAAACGACCGGCTGTACGAATTTTTCGACCAGTCTTCCAGTCGGCTCCAACTAGCGACCAAACAAACTCAGCTACTTTTGACCAATCCATCCGTACTGCTCGTCGACCTGTTTTGGACTGCCATTGTCAGTCCATACTGTTTTCGACCAACCGGTAGTTTACAATGCACCGCTAGTTAAACTCTTCCATAAAAATGTAAGTTAATTGTTCAGTTCATTATTCACTGCCTTGGAATATCGACTCTATGAAGCTGATCAGTTCTGGATATAACTCGACCTGCTGAAGTGATTTCATGTGTCGTGTATAGAGGCAAATTTGGGGGTTCGTGTGGGGATGTATGGTCAATCTTGTCCCTGAATATAACCTTGATGCTTGATGCATATGGTGATTCAGGTCGTTGGTTGTCAAAGATCGTGATGTCTCCGGCACCTAAAAGTTGTCCTTGAATATAACCTTGGCGCTTGATGTATATAGTGATTCAGGTCGTTGGTTGCTAGAGATCGTGGTGTCTCTGACACCTAAAATGCCTTCCTTCAAATGTAATCCTGGTCGATTGATGACGTGTCTCTAACATTTTGATTTGGTAAACTCTGTCACTTCCAGGATCCGTGGCTTCCTTCCTCAGCGCTCTCTTCAAACTACAGCTTGAAGTCCTTCGCTTCTCCAATAATGTACTTGTAGTCTCATAAATGTTAACACACAATTAATGGTGCTTGCAAATTCCAGCCTCTTGGGGTTTTCGACAAAACCTTCATTTATACCCTAAGGGTTGGCGGCAAAATTAGAATTTCAAAATTTTAAACTTTAGTAATATTTTTTTATTAATATTCATAATTTATTATTTTATTAAATATTATTAGAATAATAGCCATATGAATGTTGCATCCCCAAGAGGTAAATTTTTTCATTTCACCAAATATTTCGAAATGGCTTTGTTTCTTAGCCTTTGTTTCTTAGCTTCTTCTCTCTCATATCTATGATTACTTTGGGTTTCAAAATCAATTTCCCTTCGTCATCAAGTGGAGACAACTCCAACCAAACAAGGGGTAATGTGTTGTCCAAGGGCCTTAAGCAGGATACACGAAAAACATTATGGATTCTATTGTTTGTTGCTAGCTCCAGCTCATATGCCACCTTTTCTACTTTTTGTGCGATCTTGTAAGGCCCATAGAATTGTGGTTTAAGCTTCCCCGCATCACTCTTTTGATGGTAGATTACTAATAGGGCTGCAACTTTAGAAATATCAAAGTCTCCAACCTCAAAAGTCCTCTCTAAATGGTGGCGATCAATGTACATTCATTGATTTTGAGCTTGCTGCAAGTTTTCTTTGAGTGCATTCAAAATATCCATACTTTGCTGTACCAAATCTCTAACTCCATGAACTTTGTTATTTGAAAGAATCAAATTCACAAATGATAATGACTCATAATTGTATAGTGCTTTGAAATGAGTTATACTTATGATGAGTGGAATTATAGCAATACTCTCCAATGTGTAATCACTTAATCCATGCGGTTTGTTGCCCTGTAACATAAATTTTCAAATATTTTTCAAGCCATTTATTCACAATCTCTATTTGTCCATCTATTTGAAAGTGATAGCTAGTGCTTGGAGTCAACTTTGTACCTGTGAACCGAAAATGTTGTAGCCAAAACAATCTAATGAACTTGCTACCTTGTCACTTACAATGCATCTAGACAGCTCATGTAATCTAAGACCTCTCTAAAGAACAAATTAGCCATCTGTGAAGCTCTATATTTGGAAGGTATAACATAAAAATGAGCATACTTAGTGAGTCTATCCACCACCACAAATATACAATCCTTACTGTACACTTGCGGAAGTCTGGTGATGAAATTCATAGAAATGCTTTCCCATTTTTGATTGGAATGGGTAGGGGTTGCAACAATTCAGCTGGAAATGTTTGCTCTACCTTATTTTGTTGATAAGTCAAACACTCTCTAACATGCTTCAAAACAACCCCCTTCAGGCCTTTCCAAGAAAATCGTTCACTTGTCTATATGACCAACCAATGGAGTGTCATGTTATGCTTTCAAAATCTTCTCTTTCATCTTCGATCTTGGGACAAGGTATACTCAGTCCTTATAGAGAATGGGCTCCTCAACCACCTTGTACTTGTCATCTTGCAACTTGCCTTCCAAGATGTCAATAGCAAATGCATCCTTGGCATACTCCACTAATATAGAAGCTTTCCAATCAGTAGAAATGTCAGTCATAGAGCATAAATAAGGCTTTCTAGATAATACATCAACTACCACATTATTCTTTCTCTTAACATAATTGATATCAAAATCATAAGCCTACAACTTACCCACTTCTGCTGTCTATCATTCAAATCTTTTTGATTGAGGAAGAACTTCAAGCTGTTATGATTCATCTTCACTACAAATCTTTCACAAACCAAGTACTACCTAAACTTAGCCAAAACATGCATGATGGCTAGCATCTCCTTATCATAAATAGAGAAACTCCTTTCTGACTCCTTGAGCTTCCGACTCTCAAATGTTATAGGGTGTTTGTTTTCAATCAAAATCGCTTCAATACCCTCTCTTGAAGCATCACACTCGAAGACAAATGGAAGTGAAAAATCTAGAATAGCTAAAATGGGGTATGAATTTATTACCTCCTTGAGCTTGTCAAAAGACCCCCCGTGTTGAATCACTCCAAGAGAAAGCACCCTTCATCAAGTTGGTCAATGGGCAACCAACTTTGAGAAACCTCGGACAAACCTCCTATAATAACTGCAAAGTCCAACAAACCCTCTCAAATGTGAAATAGTTCGGGGTCAAGGCCAATCCACTATTGCCTTAATCTTCTCCTCATCCACACTAACTCCTTGGGCGCTAATCTTATGCCCCAAATATAAGATCTTGGTCATTCTGAACTCGCATTTGGATGCCTTCGCGAAAAGTGACTGCTACTTAAGAATGCCCAGTACTTCATCTATATGCCTTAGATGGTCCTCCCAAGTCTTTCTATAAATAAATGTCATCAAAGAAAGCCAATACAAATATCCACAATTGCTGAATAAATACTGGTTCATGCAAGACTGGAATGTGGCGAGTGCATTAGTTAGCCCAAATGGCATGACTAAGAACTCATAATGCCCATAATGGCACCTAAAATCTATTTTATGCACATCCTCCTCTCTCATCCTTATTTGATGGTAACCAAATCAAAAATCAATCTTGGAAAAATACACGACGCCATGAAGCTCATCTATCAATTCATCAATCCTGGGGATTGGGTAGTGATATTTGATTATCTTCTTATTGAGTGACTTATAATCAATGCACATCCTCATTGTACCATCCTTCTTAACCAACACCACTGATGAAGCAAAAGGGCTAGAGCTCAGTCACATGTGTCTCATATCTAGCAAGTCCTTAATCGCCTTCTCAATCTCCTCCTTGTACCTTTTCGGATGACGATAAGGTGTAGTGATGACCGGTTTGAATCCCTCTTCTAACTCTATGACATGCTGAAACCCTCTATCTGGAGGTAGCCCTGGAGGTATATCATTGAAGACCATGCTATGTTTGTCCATAATAGACTGAATATCCACATGAGTGAACTTTTCACCCACACATTGTGCTGCCCAATTTACTTGCACTCTGCGAAAAACTCTCTACATCCTCTTGGCTATAACAACACTTGGAGCTCTGTTAGACAAACCCTGAAGAACCACCTCCTTACCCTTTGATTTGAATCTCATCTCCATAGTCTGATAATTTTAGGTAAATTCGTCAAGTGAGTGCAACCATTGCACACCCACAACCAGGGCTCTATCTCACCTATGCCAACCACATAGAAATCATCACATACTCTATGTCTCCCCAAGGTAATGTCAAGTTGCTGAATCCGTTAGCTACATGGAATAGTAAATCCATCGACCACAATCAAAATGAATCCTTTAAAGTCATCTATCTTCAATTTCATCCTAGTCACCAAACTCTCATCAATGAAATTATGGGTAGCTCTACTATCAGTCAAGACTGTCACCTTATGACCCTTCAAAACTCCACGGACTCGAAAATGATGATACTTAGGTACTCCTGAAAGAGTGACAAGTGTGTCTCTTGTAGAACCTCCTTCTGCCTCATGTTTCTCTGTATCCTCTACAACCTCAGCCTCATGTTCTTCTATCTCTGAATCATCATCTGACACTACCTCTATGAAATGCACTTGTCCCTTGCCCTAACATCAATGCCCAAGCACCCACAGCTCCCTGCATGAGAAACATAGTTTTTTCCTTTGGAGTTCGTTCTTTGTCTCTTCATTCCTATTGGGTCTTGGAGGTAACACCTTGAGTGGATGGAAAGTCCTTTGGAAGGGTTTCTTTTGCTGCCCTATTGGAGATGGCTTGGGGTTGAACTTGCCTCTAACCACAGAATCCTCCAAGCTCAAAGCTCTCCTAATGGCTTCCTGTAAAAGATCATGGCTCAAATTCCCTCACCAAACCCTTGAGTGAATCACTTAGACCTTCCACCAAAAACACTATATGTCTCCTCTCCATCACATCTGGAACCATCACTGAAAGCCTTTGAAACTTTGCTACATAGTGCTCAACCGATCCATCCTATCTCAATTTTGCTCTTTGAAGTAAGTCTCTGGATCCTTCCTATCAAACCTCTCTATCAATCTTTGACTGAACTCCTCTAAAGTGGTAATAGAACCATGCCCTTGTGTCACCATGCCATGGTACCACCATTCATGGGCTACACCCTCCAAATGTAGAGTAGCAAACTTAATGGCTTCTTTTTCAAACATGGGGTTCAATGAGAAATATGTATCCAACTTCTGCAACCATGCCCTAGCTAAACAATAGCCTAATCTATCATAAATAGGTATAGTGATCTTTCCCAAATGTTGTTGTATGTCTCTACAGGGCTGCTCCTCATACCTTCTCCTCCTATGCCCATTTCTTATTTTCATTTCATAGAACTCAATGAAGGACATGTCATAACGAATGGTTGGGTTTAGGGCATTATATTTAGCATGATACCTTGCCATTTCATCCTCCTATTGTGGTGGTATGTGTTTTTCTTCCTCAAAGGGGTCTTCCTCTTCTCTTTGTAGAAATTTGGCTCAGAATGTCTTTGTGGGCAGGTTAATTGAAACCATATTGTTAGCTGAATTACTTTCTTTTGCAAAATTTTGATTGGGTTTACCATTACTCCATTGTTGATTCATCCCCCTTAGGATTCGGGCTATCTCTGCCATAGAGTCCCTTATAGAGGATTGAAACTTTGTGTTTTCCCTGATGAATTTCTGCATATTTTCTTCATTTTTGTCACCCATGTTTGCCTCTTTCTTCTTTTCCCTTTGTTGGTACCTAATCTCCCTATCACTCCTGTGCGTGAATTTGCATTACAACAGTCCCACAAGATAGCAAGAAATGTGGCTCTGATATCACTAAAATATCCTGATGTATTCTATATGAATTTCTATGCACAAAATACTACTTTCCATATAAGTTTATGGTAAATAAAACAAAACATATCAGATCTAGAACTTTTGATATAAATTTGATATCCTAAGGAGCCAACAAAGTTTGTTACAAATGACCTTCTAAGTCTAAGAAATAGTTTCAAACAAGAATATGCACCTAGAGACCTTAAAAATGCAGTGTATAATTTTGATGATAAACTTTACAATGCAACACATTGTCTCCAATGAAAGCAAATGTCATCTATGATGAATTTATTGCTAGTACTAACAAATTAATCCACAACTGATTCAATTATTGGATAACATGTATACTGATTCAATTATTGGATACATACAGGTCAATTAGCTGCTCAGTTCATTTTGATGCACTATATTTGCCACCTTAGAGTATCGACTCTATGAAGCTGATCAGTCTTGGATATAACTCAGCTTGATGAAGTGATTTTTCATGTGTCGGTATACATAGGTGAACCTTGGGGTCCATGTGGATGTATGGTCAACCTTGTCCCTATATGTAACCTTGGCGCTTGATGTATATTGTGATTCAGGTCGCTAGTTGCTAGAGATTGTGGTGTCTCTGACACCTAAAATGTTTTCCTTTCAATGTAATCCTGGATGACTGATGATGTGTCTCTAACCTCCCAATCTAGTAAACTCCTCCGCTTCTAGGATTTGCAACTTCCTTCCATTGATTTTATCAGTGCATTCTTCAAACTATGGCTTGTAAGTGCTTCGCTCCTCTAATAATGTACTCGCAGTCTCACGAATGTTGCTTAGAAAATACCAGTCATTCAACACAATGGATTTAGAGACTTAACCTGAATCAATTGGTCTCCCCTCCTATTGGTCCAGGAGAAGAGTTCAAAAGAACTTATTTTCTTTTGCTATTTTGGTATGAACAATAGAATTTCAACCTTTTAGAGGTTCATTATCAAGTACCTGGCGACTCTAATACTTTGGTTTTTACAGATCAGATCTTGCAGCCTATGAAAAAGTATCAAATAAGGTCAAGTAAAATTCTTAGAAGAAGCATAACCGGTTATCTCCACCAAAAAGGAGAATAAAATTATATAAAGAATCCAACACAATAGATTTATCAGTTGTTTCAGATCTGTCGAGTACACATCCAAAGTTTGCTTCACACTAGAATCCATTATTTGCAAGTTCATCATCAAAATTTCATAGTTCTCCACTAGCAAGCCCAAGAGAGCAGATTCCTATTTTCCAAGAGGAACCTCTTCTTCTTGAGTTTACAGAAGAAGAACCTGTGTTACAATATTCCAAGTAGTTTCAGTCTAAACACCAGCTCAAATTCTACCTACTCCAATGTCTTTACTAGGAGGAGGACCGATTCAACCTGGTGGAGGAGCTGGAGGAGTATTACCACCTCCCGGAGGAGCCAGAGGTGGAGAAGGTGGAAGAAATCCACCACCACCTTGAAATCAGCCTTTTGTTTCATTTAATGGAGGCAACCCTTTGAATTTGAATTAGCATGATGACATACCGATGGCTGTGTTGAAATGTTTACCAAGTTTCACAGGAGAAGATGGGACTACAACCATTGAACATATCAGAGATGTGGCTTCTTTGTGTTCTGTTCACCACATCACCGAAGAGAACATTGCAATCAGGCTATTGGCAACATCACTAAAAGGTAAAGCTCTTCAATGGTTTAGAGGCTTAAGAGTTAATTCAATTAGGTCTTGGGATGAGTTAGGTGCTGCTTTGAATAGGCAATTTCATGATAAATCTGATCATTTATCATTAGTTGAACAAATGACCACCATTAAGAGAGCTCCACAAGAGCAAATGACATATTTTAATTTTAGATTTCAGAAAACATGGAATAGATTCCCTGAAACAGTGAAACCATCACCAGAGCATGCTTTTTTGTATTATTTGAGGGCATTACATTCTGATATTGCTGTTATGATACAATCTATGGGAGGGGTAACTTTACCAGCTGCTTTCGATATTGCAATAAGAGTAGAAAATAGTTTAATACAAGTTGGTAAAATAGCACCTAGGCCTCCAATGCCAATTTTTCCACATATACAACCTTTAATTCTAATTTCAGCCCCACATATTTCATCAATACCATCTTTTGGTTATCAAGCAAATGCAAAGAATAGTACAGATCCCATTAATTCTAAATTTCAAGAGTTGAAAGAAAACCAGCAAAGTAAAGCAAAAATACTGCAGACTGTGAGCAATGATCTAGTAAGTCTAAAAATTCAAACAAACCAGAATAATAGATCTTACCAAGCAGCCCCTTACCAAGCAAATAGACCTGGTTATCAGGCAGATTATCAGGGTCAAAGGAGAAATTACAACAATAGACCAAATCAGCAGTATAATCCAAATGCTATTAGTACATCAAAATAAATAGTGCCTATATAGAATAAAATGGTTTAGGATTATGCATGGTGTTACCCCTGTAATCAGCCTCATAATTAGGCCACTTGCCCAAATGGGATAGTAAGTCAAGCTTTGATGGTACAAAATAACTATGCTGCTGCTAAAAATTGAGCAAGTGATGTAAACAACTAGCTGGATATTCAGACTCAGTATGTTAATCCAAATGTGGCTTTAATGAATTGACATACTAATGAATTTTGTGGTGTAAATCAGTTGCCAGGTCAAAATCAATCTTTTACTAATATTGTAGCAAACACAAGATCAAAAAAGAGAGTTGTTGACTTGCAACAACAGGTTGGAACTGCAAATCAACAAGCTGATACTGGTAAACAACAAGCTGGAAATGCAAATCAGCAATCTAATAAAAGTAAAAATACAGTTTCTACAACTCAGAATGAACATAATCAAGCTTCTACATCAAAAGATTTACATATTTTGTCAAGGCAGCCAACTACAGAAAATAAACAGCCAACTAAAGACCAACCAGAGGTTGCTATCCCAAAAGTACAACAAAAAGTTAGTGGTCTTGTATTTAATATTTTGGATCATATGGAAAAGGCAATAGTAAGCATGTCTATTTTAGATGCTTTACACATTCCAGGACAAAAGGATTTGTTACAAAATGCATTATCTCAGTTACCTTTGTCAAATGAAGTACAAAAATCACATCAACCTCAGATTATGATTGCAAATGAGGTAGAAAAAAGAATAGAACAGCCTAAACCAGTAGGCAAACCTCCACCATTTTATGTCACTTTGATTGTAGGTGATTATTTAGTACATAATTGCATGATAGATTCAGAAGCTAGCAGCTCAGTTATGCCAAAACAACTAGCTGATAAGTTAGGTCTGAAATATGAACCTGTTGTTAAAGGTGTTGTACAAATGGATGGAACTGAAGTGAGTACAGTTGGAATGTTAAAAAATTTAGGCGTTACTTTGCATGCTTGTCCAAACTTTGCTATATACCAGGACATTTATGTCATTGATCTGCCACCTACCTTTGCTATTTGCTTATCCAGAGATTTTACAACAAGGTTAGGAGGGTATTTATCATCTGATTGGACACATTTATTCTTCAGAACTAGCTATGGAGCCAAGGTTACAATCAAATCTGAACCATTAGCCAAAGATCACCTAGAACCTTACACACCCAGTTCCATGAATGCCAATCTTTCCATTTTTGATCAAGAAGATCTGATTCGTGTCCAAGACCCAAACACACCTTTAGATGGAATTCAAGATATGGTTTTAGATCAATGGGCAGTAGAGAACATTGAAACAGATCCATTTGAGCAAATGGATGAGATATGCCTTGGTGTGTATATGATTCAAGAGAATAATACAGTTATTCCAAATCTGATTAAAGAAGAAAAACAACAAACTGTAGAATCTGAAAATGATGTTTGGGAACTATATTTTGACGGTTCTAGAAGTAAGGTAGGAGTTGGAGGAGAGGCTATTTTAGTCTCTCCCATAGGTGAGAAATATTATTCATCTTTCAGATTTGCTTTCAGTTGTTCTAACAACTCAGCTGAATATGAGGCTTTAGTTCATGGGCTAGAATGGGCAAGAAAAAGAAAAATCAAGTGTTTAAAAGTTTTTGGAGACAGTGAATTAGTGGTTAAACAAGTCAGAAACCTTTCTGCTACAAAAAATGATTTGCTGAAGTTATATAAACATAGAGTTTGGGACATGATAGAAGAGTTTGATGCATTTAATCTGATATCTGTACCTAGAACTGATAACAAGCAAGCTGAGAAATTAGCTGCCATAGGAGCTGAATATGATATTCTTGCTGAAATGAAGAATATTCACTCTCCTTTATATGTCAAAGTTGATGTTAGACCATCAGTCCCAGATAATAATGTCAGTTGGCAAGTGTTTGACAGTGACGAACAAATTGTAAATTTCTTAGTGGAAGAGGCTGAATTTTCTGCAGGTAATCAGCAGAAATTTGTACAACAATATGATGATCAAATACTCAAGTTAAGATCAAACAAGCTACCCAAGGGCTTAGTGACCTTGGAATCTATCTTTAATACTAATGATCAAGTAAGAAAGGACAAGGCCAGCTTGCCAATAAAGCAAGAGCATTATGAACCCATTGAGATCTTTAAAGGAAAGTTTCTCAAGCTAGGAAAGATATGTACAAAAGAAGAACAACAAGCATTCATCTGGCTTTGTCAAGAGTTTAGTGACATTTTTGTATGGGAATATGGAGATCTAAAAGGTTTCAACCCTGAGTTAGCTCAACACACAATAGAGCTAGAACCCAAAGCTAAACCTGTCAGATAGAAGCAAAGGCCACTGAATCCTAAGCTAGAAGTGCTTATGAAGACATAACTCAATAAACTCATTGAAGGTAATATCATTTTCCCTATCAAACATACTTCATGGGTTTCTAACTTACTTCCTGTCAGAAAAAAAAATGGAGAAATCAGATTATGTGTTGATTTTTGAGATTTAAACATAGCATCTTTAAAGGATCATTATCCTTTACCATCTATGGAACAGATATTGCAGGTTGTTTCTGGATCAGAAAGATTCTCTTTATTGGATGATTATTCAGGTTATAACCAAATTCTTGTAAAAGAGGAAGATTAGTACAAGACAACTTTTACTACAAAATGGGGCACACTAGCATACAGAAAGATGCCATTTGGCTTATCAAATGCAGGTGCAACATTTCAGAGAGCAATGGACATGGCTTTTCAAGGTCTGATTAATAAAATTGTGCTTGTATACTTAGATGATGTGACTATTTTTTCTAAAAAAGCTGAAGATCATTTTCATCATTTAAGACTAATCTTTGAAAGATGTAGAGAATTTGGGGTATCACTAAACCCAAAGAAGAGTATTTTCTCTGTTCATGAAGGCAAACTGTTAGGACACATAGTGTCTAAAGATGGAATATCAATTGATCCTGAAACAATCACTGCAATATTGGCATTGCCTCTTCCTGCACATAAGAAAGGCTTACAGAGCTTTCTAGGAAGGATTAACTTTGTAAGAAGGTTTATTCCTAACATATCAGCACTATTACAACCTCTTACAGCAATGCTGAAGAAGAATATTCCTTTCAGTTGGACCAAAGAAGGCAAGCAAAGCTTTGAAGAAATAAAGGAGGCACTTGCTGCTGCTCCCACTCTGATAAATCCAAACTTTGATAAAGACTTCATTTTATATGCATTTGGCAGTGTGGATACTATATCAGCTATGCTTTGTCAGCAGAACAATGAAGGAATGGAACAACACGTGGCATTTTTCAGCCAAGTTCTGCATGACTATGAGGTAAGATATTCTTTTGTTGAAAAACATGTATTAGCTGTTATCAAAAGCCTAAAGAAATTCAAACATATGCATTCAAATAATAGAATTCAGTTAATGGTTGCTCACCCCACAGTGAAAGAATTTTTGCTCAGTAAGGATTTAAATGATAAGAGAGCAGGGTGGATAACCAAGGTCATGGAATATGACATACAAATTAAGGTCACCAAGCTGGTCCGAGGCAAAGGACTGTGTGAACAACTTGCAGAAAATGAAAGATACAACAAAGAACTTGAAGGAAAGGCTGAGACAATGCTTCAAAACAATGAAACAACTGTTGTCCCATACCCCCCTACAAGTTGGGTGCATGATATGATTCATTATCTGCACACTAGTGATTGTCCACAAGCCTGGACAGATCTAAAAGAAGATATTACAGATTACATGCAATCCCTTATGCTATAATTGATGGGATTCTATACAAAAGAGACTTTAACAATGTTTTGTTGAGATGTGTACAACCAAATCAAACTCAAAGGATTCTAGAAGAATTTCATGATGGACCTGTTGGAGGTCATTTTGCAGTTAGAACAACAGCTCTAAAAATTATGAGAGCTGGTTACTATTGGCCTGACATGTTCAAAAATACTCATGATGGGTAAAGAAATGTCTAAGTGTTCAGTTTTTGTAGGTAAACAAAGACTGACAGCAATGCCCTTGCATCCAATTCAAGTGGAACAACCATTTGGCAAGTGGGGATTAGATTTCATTGGTCCTATTAATCCACCTTCAAGCCAAGGACACAAGTGGATTTTAACTGCTACTGATTATTTCACTAAGTGGACTGAAGCAGTCGCTTTGAAAGATGCTAACAAAACATTAGTCCTCAATTTTTATCAAGATCTAGTGTCCAGGTTTGGAACTCCTGACTCAATTATTTCAGATAATGCTTTAACATTTATTGGGTTAAGAATATCTGATTGGTCTGTCAAAAATAACATATTTATGAATACTTCATCAAATTATTACCCTTAATGTAATGGAAGGGCTGAATCAACTAACAAAAATCTGATTAAAATCATAAAGAAAATAGTTGATGAGAATCAGAGGTCTTGGCATGATAAGTTAAAGTTAGCATTATGGGATGACAGGATTACACCCAAAAGATCAACATGTAATTCATCCTATGTGCTTACATATGGAAAAGAAGAAAAGTTACCAATAACAGTGGAGTTGCCAACACTTAGTTACATAAAAGAGCTAGAGTTACTTGAAGAACAACCAATGGAAATCAGGCTTGCACAATTGATTGAACTTGAAGAAATCAGGTAAGAGGCCTTGAAAACATTGGAAGTACACCTAGCCCAAATGAAAAGGACTTTTGATAAAAGAGCAGTACCAAGGGTTTATAAAGAAGGAGATCTAGTTTTCAAATGGAATGAGTTGAAGAGCAGACCAGGACAACATACAAAGTTTGATGCAATGTGGGATGGACCATACATACTAACAGAATGCACGCAACACAATGTGTTCTAGCTGGCTAAGTTAGATGGTGAGGTGTTGCCAATCCCAGTTAATGGGATTCACCTCAAGTTATGCTACTAGTAAGGTAGCCTTATGCTGCAAATAAGTGCTTTTGCACATTTAGTTTTAGTTGTTGTTGTTTTGTTTTCCAAGAAGTGCTTTTGCACATGTTGCTAGTTTTGTTTTAAGCAAATCAATTTAGTTTTAGTTTTTAGTTAGTTGCTGTTGTTATGTTCAGTTAGTGTGAGTTGTAGAAATTCTCTAACTTCAAGACAAAAAAGACTCTATGCCCAATGGAGTTGTAAAGGCTACTGGTTCTAAGATGTTTAGTAAGCAAACACCCCTGAGAGGTCACCAGAAATGTTACTAATTTTTTGTTCACACTTAAAATTAGTTGGACCTAAGTGCATTGTTTAGAAGGAATAAAAGAAAACTTCAAAGTTATGCATTTATTGAACTATTGACATCTTGACAAAAGCAGAGAAGGATATCTAGTTGCCAGGATAACCCATCAGTCCAATCAGAACTGATGAGTTATCATGACAAGAGAATAAGATTGTCAAGAAATCAAAGATTCAAGAAATACAGTTGATCTAACACAGTTTGATCTTTCAAGAGTTATAAGTTAGATTGATTATTTAGTTAATCAGTTTTGAAAGGAAAAGGGAAAGATATTTATTGAACTGTTATTTCATGTCATGTTTTAAACATACATTCAAGTATCTGTTACTTTATCTCATGCATTGATCAAAAAGGAAATACATATACATCATATGCATAAGACAAATTAACTGATCATGTTTAAAAGAAGTGTTCAAATGTGTCCCACACAAGCCGTGGGAGTAACTAGACCGAGCAACTGTAGACATGCAAGCTATGCATCTGTTTGATAAAAGGAAAAGAAATGAACACATGATAAATTGAAACATCCATCATTGCCTAAGCAAGAAGGTTGTTTGTTGATGCCGGCCTTCAAGTCTTCAGTCTTCAGTCTTCACTTCAAGCTCCATCATCAGTTGAACCTGCAAAATTTTGGGGACAACCCTGTTAATGCTCTAGATGTTTAAAGTTATCACATGCTTTTATCAAATAGAAACATCTACTTATCATATCATGCATTTAGATGAGAGATTAGATCAGATATATGACACAAATCAGGAAGAAATCATGAACAAGATCAATCAATACTATCAGGTACATTTTTTATGCTAACTTGTTTGTTCACTGTGCAGGTATAGGACAAGTTTTGTTGCTGATTTGAAGACAAATAAACATGTGGATTAAATGTGGCTCCCACAAGGGTTTGAGCCCAACATGTTTCTTTTTATTTTTGAAAAGAGTATTAGAAAAGACATGATGCATCATTCCAAGCTATATCATGCATCATCTAATCAACTTGCAGGAAAGATATGTCATCATGACATTTTTACAGTTGATTGGAGCAAATCAGATTAACATGACTGAGTCAAGTTAACAAAGACAATGTAGAAATTAGATTACAATTACAAAAGAATAATCCAGGCTACAACAGCCATCTGAAGTACAATATCATTATGAATGCATGTATTTATTTCATCACAAGTAATGAGAACAACTGACAGAGTGCATTCATAGTACAGGGACATGCTACAAGTGTTTAGATTAATGTGCCTGATGAAGAGAAAAGAAATAGAATAAAGCTTTCAAGATGCAAGAAATTATGTATCATTTGAGCAAGTTACAGGATAGATCATGTGAAGGTATCATCTCATTATGATAAAAGAGTAAGAAGTAAAATGACATGATACAGGTACTCAAAGTGATCAGCCAGCTGAGAGATACAAGTTATGCCTTTAAAAAGATAAAATCTAAACAACAAGGCATCAATAGCCTTGGCAGACATATGCAATAATGAGGAAACAGGATGATTAGGACATTATTATAGTTGATTGGAGGTAGCTTGCAGGATGAAAACATCCAAGCCAAAAGTCTCATATGATTAAGTCATCAAAGAGAGCCTACCCAAGTAGCTGCTACAGTCCCAATGTAATCAATTGTTCAACATGCAAACATTCAAGTGAAACATGGAAATCATAAGTATGATCCCATCTCATCACTGTACTGAAGAAACAAGATTTATCTCATATGCCTTAGAGCTACAGTTGAAGACATCATGATACAGTCAGCAAATGCCAGAAGGAGAGGTACCATGCAAGAATTAAACAAATTGCAGTCACATTCACTATGAACAGTCACGACAGTGATCATGAAGTAGCTTTTGCAAGCAAATACAGTCAAAATAGATCATAGTTTCCATATCCATTAACAGGACTAGAACATTCTTGAAGGAGAAACAGTAGAGGGTATATGATATGCAAAGAGCTACAGTGATGATGATTGACAGAGGCACAAGGTAAGCAATCTTTTTCTCATATACCATTGTTCTGAATGATACAGTCATAATAAGTATTTACCATGATAAAGGACTGAAGGAGAGGAGAAAAGCTTGATATGTATGCTACTATAAGATCCAAATGAATGAGATAAGCAGTGAGCATGCACAGAGGCAACATTTCTCATGGAGCTGGCCAAGGTTATAGAGGCAGATGTTGGTGGACAGTCAAATAATAATGATAAATAGATACAAACAAAGGAGCCTCAACATTCACAAAGCATTTAAAGATAAAATCTATATGCTATAGAATTTTAGACTTGTTGCCACAATGATCAAACATTCATACTTTGTAATGAGGGAGGAGCTAACATCATATGAATCCAGATGGACCAAGAAATACAGACAGTCAAGAGAAGCATACATAAAGGCAGTCAGGAGATGATCCCACACTCACACATGACAAATGATCAATCATCCTATAGTTAGCAGGCAAAGGAGATACATGACATACATAATGAACAGGCTAAAAGAGCCATTTGAAACTTCAGGTTCTTCTCTTTTAAATGCATGAATTTATCCTATCAAGTGATTAAGTAGCATGAACAATTTCAAAGGTCGCAACAGGAGAACCTTCATTGCTCAGCAATATCAGATAATGATACAAGGGAATGTGCCATTTAAGTTCTTGGAGAAGGATAAGTGAGAATGAATAGTTGACAGGAGCTTTTTACAGAGTGTGTGCTACAGGAGTATCAAAGTTTAAGTTACAAGATGGAGATAAAGAAACAAAAGTCATACTTTTTGAATATCAAAATCTTGTGATCATATGATGCCTTAGAGCTACAGTGGAATGCAGATAACGTAAATGCATCATCATCATAGCTATGATAGTAACAATGAAAAGGAGGAGAAAGTTCTGTGCAAAACAAAGTGAAGTTTCATTTATTGATACTCTCAAACCCTAGTGCCATCTTGCACTTACAATAAAAAAAGAGTGATAAAGTATATCTACTGCCATAGCCATGCCAGAGGAAGACATTTTTCATGCAAAAAATTGAATACCCATTTTTATATGAAAAACCCTTGTTTCTTTTCTGCACTTACAGTAAAAAAGAGACAACAATGGATATTGCAAGAAGATGGCCATGACAACTAGAAGGTTTTTTATGCAAAGAAAGTTGAAACCCTTGTTTCATTTTTAGAAACCCTCAGCATTTTTCATATTTGTGGCGTCTACATACAGATGGAGCACAACTGTAGCAAAATGGAGGCTTTGTATGCGCAAAAAGAACAAACCCTCATCAGAAAATTTCAAACCCTCAAAGTTTTTGCACCCACAGTCAAGTCAAGGATGAAAAGAGATGCATACAGGAATAACTGAAAGAGATATATCATTTTTTGTTAAAAAATACAATACCCATTTCAACTACGGACCCTTGTCATTCTTCAGTTACAAAAAGACAAATGAAGCTACAAGAGATACAAGAAACAAAGTGCTTACCTTGTTTCCTGGCAGGAAGAGACACCTATCCGCAGCCTCTTTTGTATCAAACTCTCAAATACAGGTTACAGTTGCAAGAATAAAGATGCAGAGACAAGAAAGAGTGTTGTTAAAGAATGCACAAAGTATGGAGTAGCCATGAAAGAAGAAGGAGGCCGCAGCCATTAAAGGAGAAAGAAGATACATATGTCAACAAAAATGCCTCATATGAAACTCAAAGCAGTGTTACCTTCTTTCTTTCATGTAGAGTTCCAAAGATTCGACCAAGAGAAAACCAGAATGAGAGTAAAAGCTAGAGAGATACGATGGAGTCCTTCAAACCCTAATCGGCAGAATGCAGTTGCAGAGAAAATAAACGAAAATGCCAAATGAAGAATGAAGTCAGTTTTTAGGGTTTTCTATTGCTTTTTGTTTGAAGGTTCTTTTGAGTTTTTGACTTCACAAAAGACAAAAAATAATTACCTTATCCAAAATACCCGTGGTCAAGACTTTAGTCTTGAAGATTCCTACCTGTCATAACATGGAGTGGCCAACCAACATTGTTGAGGCTTGATTTTTGTTAAGTCAAAAAGGGTCAATAAAATGAGAAGGCAAGGCTTCATGCCTTATATTATTTAAGCTCCTTTGTGGTCGACAAGATAGATGGTCAAAACTACTTTATATGATACTCATGCTCAAAGATTCCTTGTCATCTTTGCAAACATTCAAAGGTAAAAATCCTCCCTTATTATGCATGGTGGCCGACAAGGTCAAAGGGGTATTGTTTTTCGACATGATATGCATGAAGACAGAGCATGGAGTTTACAAGGTGGCAGACAGGGTAAGCATGTGTAATGGTGAAATGTTTGATGCATGGAGTCATGGAGTTATAAGGTTTTCTTGATATTGAATTTGTACTAGGGGATATAAGGTGACTTCAAAATATAATGATAAATGTATGCATTAAGGCATCAAAGGGAGCCATAAGGATATTAATGCATATTGTTTTGTGCATGGGGATATTAAAAATGCATAGGATGACTTAAGGATTTTATCTTGCAGAGATAGGATAATGTTTTCTCCTTGGTGCATGTGGAGTGATAAGGGTAAATTTTTGCCTTAATGTATATGTATCATGCAAACTAGAGGTTTTTTCTCACATGGAGGTATAAGGGGATCTTTTTTCTAAAGTCCTATTTGTGCTCAAACCATGCAAATTAGGCAACTGTAAATTAGAGAGATAAAGAGCGATATTTTTTCTTCTCATCATGCATGATTTTACAAAGATATTAATTGTAAATAAATAATAAAGTAATATTTTCCAAATTACTTTATTATTTTCCACAAATTGGAAAATCAAAATTAGAACAAATTGTAACCAATAATAAAGTAATTATTTTATTACTTTATTATTTACTCACAATCAATTTTGCTCATGCAAAATCATGCATATTGATTAGTTGAGTTAACTAGGCCACCTAGGGGGTTTTTGCATTATTTTAGGAGTATTTTTAGGGTTCTTGGTCAACTTTTTGGTCAAGCATATGGAGAGACCCAAATTGGAGCTATTTTTGCTTAATTTGTGGCAGTTTTAGACCCTAATTTTGAGGATTTTGGAGGTTGCTCGGGAGTGATTATTTTTAGAGGCAGTTATTTGCAAGTTCATTTTTTGCATGCCTCTTTGAGAGAGAAAACCTATATATTGTAAAGCAAAAGTTTGTTTTTGCTAGTTTTTGATTCTCATTCTGATTCAGACAGATTAGAGAATTCTTGTAGCTCTTTTTTACAATTTTATTGAGAGATCGACAGGTTACAGGTTATATTTTTGTCTTCTTTGTAGAGTTTTCCTTTGTTTCTTTGAGACCAGTTAATCTACCTTTCCATTTAGTGCTAATTATTAAGTGATTTTGATGAATTTTTTTGTGTTTTATCATTAAACCTTTAAAATTATTGTCTCACTTCCTTTCTTGCAGCATTAAGCATATAGTCATCACAGGTCTTAGGTTGTGTTAACCATAAATAGTCTTTTTGTGTTGTGAAAAAATCATTTCCCTCATAGAAACCCTGTTTTCAAACCTTCCTTAGAATCACTTTTGTGATATTTATGCCAAGTTTGGATTGTGTGAAAGTCAGATTTCTGAGTTACATTGTGGATCAGATTGCATATTTTTATCCAATTTAGGTGTATCACCAAATTTTACCTTTTTGCATTCACATAGTCTCTTTCTTCCCTTTTCCCAAATAGTAAAAACATACATCTCAATAGAACATTTGAAGGGAACCAGCCCATAATCTAGAGGTTTAATTTTGTTATAGGGCACCCACAACCTGAAATTAGTCCCATGTTACACAGAATTTAGAGCTTTACCAGCCTTGCATACGGATGCAATTCCCAGTGATAACAGTAACCTCTCTGTGAATTTTGAGAATAACCCCAGCATGGAGATTCATAATGTGGAGGAAGGGGACGAGGACTCTATGGATGGTGATGGAAACAAAGACAAGATGGACGAGGAGTATACTTTTCCTCATAGTAAGGATAGGGTTCCTAGGACTCGGAGGTTGACTAGATTGGCCACCAAGCCTACCCCTATGCGCAAGGAGCAGAAGAACTCTATGGAGTTGGAATGTGCTGAGGATAACATTGAGGGTGAAAACAAGGTTGAGAACCAGGAGGACACCATGGTGCTTGAGACTATGGATGAAGGACCGAGCAACTTCCCTGAGTTCAATACCCAAATCTCGAAGACGGATAGCTCGGGGGAAAACAGGATACTGTCAAAGAAAAAAGGGTAAGAAGACTATCAACAAAGGTAAAGAGAAGGAGGATATAGCACCAAAATGACTATGCTGGAGACAAAATTTATGACGCTGGCGAGGTTCACCTCAAAGGCCATGCATAGGTCTGCAACTACCTTAGCTGTGCTACAGGATATCGAACTCACCAGGCATGAAATGAAGGATAAGGAGCTTAAGGAATATGAAGACATGTACCATTTCTTCACTGAGGATTAGGAGCAACTCTTCAACTAGCCTGCGAGGCTTGTCTGTGTCTTGTCTATTTGGTTTACTGCCTTTCGACTGTTAGTCTACTATCTCTAGTTTTTTGGCGTTGGTTCCTTTTTGTTGTGCTGGTTCTTTTGTTGACTCTCTAATGTGCTCTTGAGGCTACTCTATAATGGGTTCGACACCCTAGTTTTGCTGCTTATCTTATCAAAAACATGATAGAGATGGTATGAAATGTCATCATGTGATAGCCATATAATATGAACGAGATGGTGTGAGATGTTATCATGAGATAGGCATATTATTTGTTGTGTAAAATATGGTCACATGAAAATGACATAACAAGTGTGGGTAAAAGATACAATCATTAAATAAGCATATGTGAAAAAGAATGGGTCACATAAATGTACCTAATGTTGATTTCCCAATGTAAGGGCAAGCAAGGGTGAAAGCAAGATGACATCACACCAAATGTAAGCATGCAATTGCAATATATGTATCAATGTAAAGGATTTTATCATATTAGAGCAAGAGGATGAATATGTCATGTCTCATGTGTTAATACAAATATGACATAAGTATAGAGGTGTAAATTTTATTCATGAGTACCACAAGAGGTCTATCATGAAAGATGTAGAATGAATGACAAACACATCATGTAAGATGTAAGCATGTAAAAGCTTATATAATTAGAGATGTGAAAAGATGTGAATATATGTTCTCTCAAGGGAGAATAAGAATTATTTGACTAGAAAAATATTTTAAATAGATGCCTCTAAGTGGGGAAGGCAACAATGCGGCGTGTTATGACAAGTGCTATAATGCCATAAGTAAAAAATAGACAAAAATAAATTAAGGTAAAAAAATAGAACAACAAACAAGGCATAAGCAAAAGAGCAAAGCAAATCATGAAAAGAAAGTCTTATAATAAAGGGGTAGAACAATCTTGGGTCATGGTTCCATCATAAAGGTGAAATGAAGAGTTGAGTAGAGGAAGATATGTTTTGGGTCAACACGATTGGAAGTGTTTAAGGTATATAGATTTGTGTTAGCTCAAATCCATAAGGAAAAAAATAAGGGTAAATAGAAACAAAGAATAACAAAAGAGGTTGTGAAACAAGAAGGAAAGACCAATTGCATATGTAGAAAAAAATTAACTCGTGAAAAATGTGTATCTATCATCATCAATTAGATTATCTTTTTTCTAATTATCAATTGTAAAAGTCACCAAATTATCAAGCCTAAAGGTTTGTTGTAGTTAGAAAACTAGGTTAGGTGATTCTTGATTCTTAGAGTTGATATATTGATAAGGGGTGCATGAGAGAAGCTTGGAGCCAAGGGTAGAAGTGTAGGCATGGCCCCAAAAGATGTCCATGGCATAGAAGATGCATGAGGGGTGTAGAAATGGTTGCATGCAATAGGCACATAAGAGAAGAGGAGAAAGAAGAAAGATCACGAGTAGGGCACACAGATGTGCAAGACTTTGCACATTGAGAGAAGTTTGCACGATAGGCGCAAAATAGATCACATGCAGATAGAAAGTTTGATGTAGAGGTCAAAGTGTGTGTGGGCTAGTGCATAAAAGTGTTGTTGGAGGGTGCGTTTGCAAAACTTGCAACATCACACAATGTTGTGGGATGGCATGACAAGAAAATGAAGTGGTGGATGCATGAACTATCAGTGACCTTAAGTCATGAACCAACTAGAGGAACTAGTAGTTGATAAAAATTAGAATGCCCTTGGGATCACATCATTAGAGATGGATAGTGAGGACAACAAGAATGGAAGTGATGATAGACGGTACAAAATTGTAGAGTAATTATTGGACGATGTAAAAGTATTAAGTGATTGGAGTGGTTTGGGTGCCAAAATGGGCATAAATTGACACTTTTGAATCCCCAATGGCTATTTAATTTGAGAGGCAACACAAAAAGGAGCTTTTAGGAGGCTTCTAAAGGGTTATTGTTAGGAATTCCTTGAAAGGAGGAAGTTGGAAGGGAGGGGTGAGGCCTTTTTTGGGGAAACTTAGGCAACACAACAAAGGGGTAAAGGAAGGCCACTAGCATGCGGACTTATATGTATATCTAGACCGAAGGTGTTCACCGTATAAAAGGGCATGGCCCATCATTATAATGTAACCTCATTGTGTAAGTTAAATTAGGTGTTTTCTCTATGTGCATTCCCTTTGTTTTCCATTGTATGTGGTGTGTGTCTTAGGGCTGTGTTGTTAGAATTCCCTTAGTTAGGACCCTTAATGACCTTTACATCATATGGTATCAAAGATTAGGTTATAAATTTGGGACTCGTAGATGACTTGAGAAAAGTGGACCATGTAGGATTGCAGGGGGAGATCTCATAGCAGTGGTTTCACAATAGAGGCACCTATTTAGGATTGTGACAAAGGTTCACAATAGTGGGTTACCTAGGGTTACAAGTAGTAGAGAATTTGCAAGTGACAATTTGTGGGTGTGGATGTCTAGAGAGAGGCATATAGTGGAGGCATGAAGAAGTGAAGGAGGCTACAATATGGGTGATGTAGACGTCTAGGTTGAGGTTTGAAGGAAGGAGTCATGAGGTGAGGGAATTGACAATTTTTTTGATTCCATGTAGTAAAGTACAAAACCGTTAGAAGGCACATCTTTTAGCACAAGAAATGTTGGGTAGAAGGTGCAAGGAGAGGAAGGGCTTATTCTCCATCATGAGTATACAAGAAGAGAAAAAGGCATGAAGAGAATGGCTCAATGAAGGGATAGAGAAAAGGGCATCTAGAAGTTGTAGCTAATGGTCGAGATTGTGGATATGGTGGCCAAATTGGATGCACTATAGTGGGGGACAATGCAAGGAGAGGCAACAATTGTGCTAAGAGAGAAATATGGTGTAGAGGCACTTGCATTCTTGGGTAGAGAAGGCCTTAAGGAACTGATGGAGTGGGTGTTGGCAGTGGAGAACTATTTTGTATAGAGGGGGCTCAATGATTGACAAAGAGTAGAGATCTTAGAGAGGAGGCTATGTGGATGAACAATAGAAAGATGGGTGAATCTCTAGGAGAGGAGATAACACAAGGGAAAGGTGTGAGTGTGAAAGGGATTGGATTGTGTCTGAGATGATGAGGGAGGTAGTGCACCTAAGAGAGCAATCAAAATGGTTTATTTAAAGGCAAGAAGATAGGTCTAGTAGGAATATGCAAAAGGAATTGATGGAGTTGAGAAAAAGTGGAGTGACATTTGCCCATGTTGAAGGTGTAGACAACATAGGGTAACTCATTATGCAAAGAAAGTAGCAACAACTATAACAAAAAATGGTTGCATGAGAAGAGTGTTGGAGAATATTGCCGGGGGTTGGCCACAACCCTCGAAGGGAGAAGAGGACCTCATCGAAGGTAAGGCTAAGAAGGATTGAATGGGGTCAATTTGATCCAAAGGTGTGCCAAGTAAATATTAGGGCACAAAAGGAAGTGGACAGGAGAGTATACCTTGGAGGAGCTAAATAAATCACACAACATTGAGGTTTGTTCATGAGGTGACTATGGATGTAGATCCACTACAAGCATCAAAGGAGGCATGAGGTAACATGCATGTGGGGACGAACCACACCAATGGGAAAGATGAGGCTTGTGGGAGTCTTAAGGAAGATGGTGTGAGATTAGAAGCATATGATGACTAGGAGTCAAAGGAGAAGGGTGTAATTCACATTACACATGGTGAATTAGATAACAAATTAGTTGACAAAGGAGGTCAACCTAAAGCTGATGAAGGAAGAAGAGAGGATAGAGGGAGGACCATGTGAATGTGTCTTGTAAGTGGCATGATAGTGAAGGAAGTGCACAAAGTGATTTTGTGAAGATGTCTAATAGGAGGCATCAAGAGGAAGGGAACACAAGAGGAGCACAATTTGGAGGAGGTCAAATGATGGTGGGTCAAATCCCACAAAAGAAGAGGAAATAAGGTGTGGAGAAAGATGAACACACAAATTGGCTATGTGTAAGTTAAGGCTAAGAAAGGGAAGCAGAGCCAATCAAAAGGGAAGGATGGTGTATGACCTAGGCAAGTCAAGAAGAAGAAGAGTAGGGTAGGTGTGCCAAAATTCAAATTCATAGAAAAGGGAATGATCAATATCATTTTGTTGAATGGTTTAAAAGGTGGTGCTACCACTCATTTTTTCTTGTGAGAAGGGGCTCACATTCTTTCCTACCTAGACTATTTGATGTAGGTTCATCCCAAGTCAGGCATAAAGACCTCTTGCAACTAGAAAATTGGGGTAGGTGATTTTGGATTCTTAGAGCCAAAGCATTAAGAATGTGCACAAGAGAACCCTGTTGTCAAGGGAAAAAGTGCATGCATAGGCCCAAAAGGAGGTTGTGGCGTAGAGGATTTGTGCAAGGCACAAAAATGGTCACGTGGTAGGCATGCAGGAGAAGTAGAGAGAAGAAAGCATGTGACTAGGGTGTGCAAATGTGGAAGACTTGCACATTGGGTGAAGATTGCATGTAGAGAGAAAGTTTGGTGTGGAGGCATTTTGGTATCAAAATGGGTAGAAGGTGAGATTTTTGTATCCCTAGTTGTTATTTAAGTTAAGAGAGGTAGCAAAAATTAAGCTTTTGGGAGGCTTTTGGAGGGTTATCCTTAGGACTTCCTTGAAAGGAGGGAGTTAGAAGGGAGGGGCCAAGGCCTTCTTGGGGAAACTAGGACAACACAATAACAGGGTAAAGAAAGGCCATTTGTGTGTGGACCTATGTGTATATCTAGAGTTGAGTTGCTCATTGTATAGAAGGGTAAGGCTCATCATTGTAATGTAACTTCATTCTATTAATAAAATTGCCCATTTCTTTTTGTATGCATTCCATTTTTTCTTCACTATGTGTGGTGTTTGTCTCAGGGTTGCATTGTTGGGCTTTTGTTAGCTAGGACCTTGGTGTTGTTTGTGTCAAAGTGTACTTGTGATGCTCTTAAATCCTCATGTAAAATAGGTCCCTTAACAAATGTGTGCAAAAGTAACAATTTCCTATTTAGGCTTTGACACCCATATTTGCTTTTTCTTTGCTTCTTTAAAAATGTTACTTGATCTTATATTGAAGTTGTTAGGAAAGGTGTCTCAATTTTTCTCCTAATGCTAAGAATACAAAAATGTAATTTTTGGGCTATAAAATAGAGATACTCAATTTCTGAGCCATAGAGGTCATTTTTGGCCAAAATAAATATTTTGGGTTGTTTGGCATTGGTTTTTGAATGCTTAACATAGATATATTCAATATATACAATTAAAAAAGGGGCCTATTGGTGCTCAAACATGTGGCTCCATATTTACTAAAGGCTTGCACTGGCACCTAAGGCTAGAGAGTGTCAGCATAGGTGATGGGTAGGGCTTTTGATTAGAATACGACACAAATGTACCAATGATTATGAGTGGGCAAGATCATCTTCATCTTTGGGATTAGCTAGACTCGAGGGGGTATTTCCCAGAGGTATTGTTAATAGTAAATCTATCAAATATGATACAAGACTAAACCAATTGCAGCTATAACCAATGCACACTTGACCCCAAAATTTGTCACTAGGCCAAAGACTAACTAGTTGCATGTAAGACCTTTTATTAAGCTAATAATGAAAACTTTGCATATGCACTTGAAGATAATAACATTACAACATCCCAACAAATGACTCCACTTAACTTGTCATACACAAGGGCAAGGTGTAGGCATACATAACATGATCCTCTAACTATCTAAGTTGTTTGCAGTCACTTAAGATGTTCCCTAAGTTTTAATACTGGATCATGAGAGCATGTAGGACTCTAATATACTCCCTAAACTAACAAGGATAGAGAGATGATTAATTTGAGAAATGTGTGGACATTCACTAGTCAGATCGATGCCTACTCCATTAGGCAACAAAGTCATAATCATGTAAGGAAGAAGAGGATACACTTGCAAAGCATAATATAACGAGACGTGCACATGTATACAAATAATAATACTTCATGTAAATGGACATACTTAATAATTTGATCTCAATGTTGCAACTACCCACATAAAACATAATAGAGACCATTACAAAATAGTTTGTAATGATTTAGAAGCTATCACACATTTGCCTAACTTTTGTTACATTCATACTAGCAAATGTGGCAAGAGAGGATCCACAACTAGGTTCGAGCACCCCTTGGATATTTATAAACTTCTATGGAGACATACCACTTACATGTAGTGTGTTCATGATATAACTTTCTTGTGAGTTACAATGTGTATTTTGTCCCCTTATAGACTAGACTTGCATTGCTTGATGCCCTATAATAACCTAAGATACATATGCAGCCAAAAAAATGGCTTAGTGACCAACTAAAAATACATCGCATAGCCGAGTATATATAACATTAAGTGCCAAGGCTCTTGGAGGAAGATTTCAAATGTACATCCAATCAGATTCAACCTCTAAGATGCCCACATAGCTATGCCAGAAGAATGAAGCCATTGGGAAGAGAGATCCACCTAGGATTGTGCGAGATTTGTCTAGCAAGTGCAAACATTCCAACCCTTTTAAACTATAGGTGAGAAAAGACATCCAACAAGGAGAAAAAACCCACCAGGCACAACCACTGATCGAAACAACATTAAAATATTTGTCATGTTGAGGAGGTTTAAAGTGATAAAACTCACCAGAACTAGGCACAAGGCTCAAGATGAAACATTTGAATCGATCCTTGCCATGGTAGATCCACAAACAACCCAAGGAGTAACACTGAGGCTAAGAAGACATGCTAACCACCTACGAACTAGCAAAAACTTTCATATTTGAAAAACACGGGACAAGATGGGGTAGGTGGGAGTTGAATAGTGTTGGTGGGGTAGGTAAAATATTTGAACTTTGTTTGAATACCCAATGACCACATGGAAGAGTAGATCAAATGACAAATGGGACACAATAAATAATCATATCACCAAAGATGAAGAAACATGAAGCCACATGCAGCTAGACGTCCACCACACAAAACAACCATCCGCATGCCACTGTAACAACACGTCGATCCACTGCAAATATACATATGACTAGTAGAGTACTTGCGATCACAACATGATGAGCCAAACACCAAACCAACCAACATACATCCACATGACACAGACAAGTGAAAGATGACCACCATAGGCAAGGAACACACCAAAAAAGTAAAAAAACAACACCGTAGGCACAACACTTCCACCACAAAGAACATAGCCAACACTGAACCATAAAGATGCACTGTAGGCCACCATGAATGTACCAATAATAAGGCAAATCACTGCAAAGGAGCTAGACCAACCACAAGGAAAATTGGAATCACTGCAACGACTGTTGGACACAAGATGATAATCCTATTGCACAAAGAATAAACCTACTTTAAAAGACCAATGAGACTAAAGGGAGATTGGCACAACATAGAAATATTCTTGCAAGGACATGTGCGATCTACACAAGCTTGAAGAAACCACCACATGCATAAGGATCCACCATAAAGGGAAAGGAAAGGTAATAGTTGAAGTATACCACCTCTGTGGTGAGAACAAATAGATTAAGAACACATGTGGCACCAATAAAAAGCAAGCGCAAGTAACAAGAAGTCACAACAAAACACTAGAGGGCAACACGAGGCAAAAGAGAATTTTGCAAGGCAAAGGGAAGCAGACAGGGACAACAAAATAGTCCATTATAAAAAATTGCAAGTGGGAGATACTATATTTTTATGAGTTGTGGTGGGGAGAGAACAAAAGGGATGACCCACAAAAGAAACTTGGGTAAATAGAAAAACACATCATCAATAGAAGCACTAAGTTTGAGCATGAAATTTGGGTGCAGGAAAACATGGCCCAAATGGCTCCCAGATCAAACTTTATGACCTTCGGAAGTTTGGCCTCCCACATTAGAAATGTAAAAATGTTTATGACACATAAAAGAGCTGTAAGAGGGAGTTACACTTTTTGAACAACTTATGACACATATTGTGACACATCATAAGGCATCTTTGAATGGAGATAATGGAGCCAAAATGGAGTGCCCAAGTTGGTGAGTGGATTATGACGAGTTTATGGCAGTTGGATGGAAAATGCTATTTTTAGCTTGTGGACTCATCTTAGGATTTAGGTTTTGGAATTTATAAATAAGGATTTGGGTGCCACATTTTGGGTGGTTTTAGCTCTTGGTTTCCTAATTACCATTTGATGGTTTCATGTATTTACTCTCCTATTTATTGGGTGCTTGAGATGGAGGTTTTGGTAGGGAGTTTTGTAGGTATTGTTATGTTGCTAGAATTACTCTAGTTCTCTTGTTGGTGATACTATTGTAAAGGCTTGGACTCTACAAGTTTATTGCAACCATTGATTACTGAATAATACATTGAGTTACTTTGGAGAGAGGGGTTTTCTCTCAAAAGGGTTTTCCCTATGTAAATCATTGTGTTATGGTATATTGCTTTTGTGTTTATTTCCTTGTAACTATATGATTGATTCATTTTTTGCACATACCTCCTCTCATAGATTAGTGTAGGAAGCATATTATACACCTTTACTTCCTTTTGTTTGGTATTAGAGCTTGATCATCTCGAATTCTAGGTGTTAGGGACAAGGGTTTTTTTGCAAATTCTTGTATTGAATGGGAGTTGGAGTAGAAAAATTCTTGTTGGAAGAAAAATGGAAAGCACATCAAGGATAGAGATGGAGAAGTTCTTAGGCACAAACTTTGAGTTGTGGAAACTTAAGATGGAGGATATGTTCATGGATAAAGATCTATGGGTTGTAGTATGTGGATCTAGAACTACTGCTATGCCACAAGAAGACTAGACAAAATGATAGGAAAGCAAAGGGTCTCATTAGGCTTTGTTTGGTAGACTTTGTATTATTGAATATACATGAAGAAGCCATCAATATGGATCTTTGTGAAGTTGGGTGATATTTATTAGGCTAAATCCGTAGTAAATAAAATTGCCTAATAAAGAAGTTGTATAACTCGAGGATGGAGAATGGTGGTTTTGTGGTTGAGCACTTGAATGCTTTCAACATGATTGTTACCCACTTTCATTCTATTGGAGTGAATATGGAGGAGGAGGATTGTTACATGACTTTTTAATGTTCTTTCTTTGAATCATGGGATCACTTGGTGATGACAATCAAGAGTACTACCTCTAAATTCAAAATGGATGAGGCAGTTGCATCATTACTTTTAGAGGAGATGCAAAGAAAAACTTTAGGATTAGACAAGGAGTCCCTAGTTGTTTGTGGAAGATCAAAATAGAAAGGCAAGATGAAGGAAAAGAAAAAAGACATGTCTAGATCCAAATCCCATGGGAGATCCAAATCTCCTGGAAAGACCAAGACTAAGTGTTGAAGTTGCAACAAGCCTAGGCATTTTAAAAGAGATTACAAAGAGGATAAAAATAAGAAGAAAGATTCTGATGATGAGTCTAAAAAGTCCTCTTTTAAGTTGATGGTGATGCCTTTGTCATGGCCTTGGCAATTCATGCATCAGAAGGTACATGGTTGATAGACTTTGGGGCTTCTTTCCACATGACCTCACATTAGGGTTGGTTTCAAAAGTATGAAGAATATGATGGTAGGAAGGTGTACCTTGGAGATGACTCACATGAATATTGTTCACTATGGAAGAGTCTTGATTCAGTTCCCCAATGGATAACTGAAGGGGATCAATGGTGTACTACGTATCCTTGGTTTGGCACAAAACCTACTTTATATAGGTAAACTTAATTATTTAGATGTGTAGGTTGTTTTCTTGAGTGGAGGGTGTAAAATGGTGAGAGGGGTTGTGGTGCTTGCTAAGGGTGTCTGCATATGAACTCTACTTTAGTTGGATGCATGCATAGTTTAGTACAATAGCTCTTCTATTCCTATAGTGAAGATACTTGTAGAATTTACACCTTCAGCATTGGAACCAACAACAAAGATGAGTGTTACATCCACTTTTGATGGTCGTTCTTTCTAGGTACCTAAGGGTGCTCATGCTTTGGAGATTAAGCTACCAACTAAGAAGATAATTTTATGACTCCAAAGGATGAGCCACATAAGTGAGAAGGGTCTAAGGGCCCTAATAAATAAAAACCTTGTTGAGGGGTTAAATGATTATAATATTGAATTTGATTTATGTGAGCATCATGTAAATGGAAAATAGAACCATGTCTAGTTTTACTCTAGTTCTGATAAACCTTCTAGGGTATTGAGCTTAATCCATTTTGATGTATTTGGTCCTGTTAATGTTCCTTCAATTTCTAAATTTGTATATTATGTACCTTTCATTGATGACTATACCAGAAGGACATGAATATGTTTCCTTAGAAGTAAATATGAAGTCATCAGTTATTTTAAATAGTTTAATGCTCTTGTAGAGAATCAAACTTATAGGAAGATTAAGATTTTGAGGGCTGATAATGTTGGTTTTGTTCAACATATTTTGATAGATTCTGTAAGGATCACATGATATAGAGACATAAGATAACTCCATACACCCCTAAACATAATGGATTTTTAAAAATAATGAATTGGATGTTAATGGAGAGAGTTAGAAGTATGCTCAGTGGATCTAGCTTGGAACAAAAATCTTAGGTAGAAGCAATTGCCACGGCTTGTTACTTGGTTAACAAGTCTCCTAAATCAACTCTTGTTGAGAAGAAATCCATGAAGGTGTGGTTAGGGAAAAAGCCTTTGTTGATACATCTAAGTGGTCTAAGTTGGAGAAAAATGCTATAAAATGTATCTTCATTGACTATGGCATCAATGTGAAGGGGTACAAGCTTTGGGATCTTGTGGCTAAAAAAGTTTTATATAGTAGAAGTGTTATCTTTAAAGAAGTTAAACCTTCTTCCACAATATTATATCCATATAAGGATGGAAAGGAAGATTTGGTTCAACTACCCCTAAAGATTGAGAAGTTAAACCAGAAGCCCACAGAGGACTTGAAGAAGAAGAGAACATAGATATTTTATGGAGTTTGGAATAAGAGATAGAACATCCACCTCAATCATTGAGGAGGTCCACTTGGAAAAGGTAACAACCAAATAGTTATACTCATCTTGATTGAAGATGTATTTTTGTTTTTATTACTAACATTGATGAGCCTAGGACTATGAAGGAGGCTATGGGTATAGATGATGTAGAGTCCTAGAAAGTGGCCATGGATGAGGAGATGAATGCATTGAAGAAAAGTAATGTATGGGACTTAGTAGCTTTGCTTGATGGATGAAAACCCATTGGATGCAAAAATGGGTGTTCAAAAGAAAGATTGGTTCAAATGGAAATGTTGAGAAGTACAAGGGAAGATTGGTTACAGAGGGATATTCCCAAGTCAAGGGAATAGATTATGGTGAGATTTTCTCTCTAGTTTCTAAGATGGCATCCATTCAATTCTTATTATCTATTGTGGTAGATTTTGATCTTGATGTTGAGTAGATGGATGTGAAGAACACTTTCCTTAATGGTGATTTAGATGAAATTTACATGGCATTGTACTCCTCAAAACAGGACTCAGGCACAAACGCATGTGAGTCAGCTTTGATACAACACATGAACCCTCTCCTTGTTGATGGTGACCGCCAAGTCAATCTTTCTCTCATGGTAAAAGCCAGTCGAATGGAGGCGTAACCCGAGGGCAATTCTATTCCTATAGAAGCAAAACGTCACAGAGAGTAGTTGGCTGGTCCTGGGGCCTTGTCTATGTCAATGTTTGTTTTGTAAAGGAGATAACCCTATGACCCAAAGGGTGACTAGTTGTTGATCTCTTGTTTGGATTCCTAAGGTTCCAATGCCTAGATGGATGTTGATTTTGTTCGTTGACGAGTATTGAACATTGTAACCTTTCTTTGTTATCCTGTGTGATTTTTTGTATGATGTTTTCTTGTTGTATGACCCTAAGGGTGTGTTCTTGTTCTTCTAGTGTCTGTTGAGTGTGTTGTGGTCTTGGGTGTATTAACTCTATTTCCTCAAGGATATCTCTAACCCACTCACCTCTAACTTCTAGGCATATTCGTATGCTTGGATAAGAGAGAGTTGACTAAAGTCCACCAAGGGTTGACCTTTTTATTAACTTTGACTTTGTGATGTGACCAAAGGTTTTCTATGACTTGACCTTGTGATGATATCAAGGAGTTTTCAACTATGTTTTGAAATTGACCTCGTGATGAAATCGAGGGTTTTTCACATTTTCTAATGTTTTTGTATTTTGATGAATGCAAACTAAATGAATGCAAAACCATTTTTTTGTTCTTTTTTCTGAATGAATAATAAAATGATTTAATTAACTAGGAATTGAAATATGAATGCAAATTAACATGATTTTTCCCAAATGCAACCTAAGCTATGTTTTTGTGTTTTTCAAGATGATTTTGAATCTAAACAAGGAATTGAAAATACTTGAATGAAATCTAATATATGAATTGCAATAAAACTAATTTAAATGATGCTAATCTAATCAACTTGTTATAAATCCTATCAAGGAAATTTCAATACAATTATTACTTTTTCCAAGAGAAAAATGTGATTTAATTAGCTACTTAAAACATGAAAAGAACCTCAATCCTTTGGCGTATGAGCTTTGTACTATCCTTAGAAATCCTTGTATTGGCAACCTCTTTTTACTCTGTAGTAGCGGGGCTTTCCTCTTGGTGACAGGGACAAAGGGAGCAATTTATTCAAAATGGCTCAAGCTTTGAGAGCTGAAATTAAAAATGAATGAGCTCGAGGAGAGCTATGAGTGCTATGACAACACTATTTGAGCACAATGACTATGGCTTGGAAGCAAATTGAGAGCATATCAATGCTATGGAATTTTTAGAAAGCTTGACAAACTATCCTAAACATAAAATAAAAGGCACACAAGTCCTGCATGACCATCAAGATGCTAGTGGAGAGCACACATAAATCTTATCAAATGGCTGCAACAATGATATTACCTCCCATAATGCATATGGTAGGGGGGTATTTATAGTGTTGAAGAGCTCACAATATGTGGGATTAACATTTGACAATTCTATGGGTAGTGTTGTCACCAAGAAAAAAATCTCTTCCATTGTAAGCCTTGTATGATGAAAACCACTCCTTATGAGGAGTCATATGGTAGGGGCAACTTGAATCAATGAGCCAAGAATCATCACTAATAGTGTTAGTAGAAATAAATAATACATCACTATCATTATCATCAGAAGATTTTTTTGTAGAGGAATAAAAGGATTTATTTTTTGTTTTTGCATTCTTTTTTCACATGCCTTCTCTTCCCATATTTTCAACACTTTATTCTTCCCTGGGGTTTTGGATTGAGCTCTTTATTTGGATCTTTTTGAGGATAGAAAAGAGCGATCTAGCCTAAGGAGTTAAACTAGGTCAAACCCTCTTCTACCAACATTGGGGCACAAACCGAGCTTGTCTTCTACCCATGAAGGAGAGCCAAACTACAAGGGTTCTGCCCTTTTGTTGTATAGACAAGAGTCAACCAAATCCAACCAAGATCAAGCAAGCAAACTAGGGAAAATGACCAAACCCTAAATGACAAAGATCTGCTAATAACTAACTGTCAGAAATAGATATCAAAAAATGAAAAGTACAACAAAGATCAGGAAGCAGAGCAAAACCTGGATTTAGAAGTGGAGGTACCAAAGACCACGACGATTGGGTGCCCTAGACCTTGATTAGGGTTTAGCAAAATTTTAGGGTATCACTCTCTGTCTTCTTCCTAGATCTTGTCTTCAGAAACTTGTATCTTCAGCCTGCACACAAGAAAAGAGGAAAAGGTTGTGCTGTGTATAAGGGGTTGCCTTAGTAAAACCCTATGTTGGTGTTTCCACCTCCACTACAATGATAATTAGATCCAATAGTGCGTGCCCTAGGAGGGTGGAGGCCAGATCTATAATATATGATAGAAATATGAATGAAAGTGATAATGATTACCACAAGATGTGAAACCCTAGTTGATGGAGATAACTCAAGATCATGCACCAACAAGGAGAGTGATAGAGAAGGCTTGAAACTTACTTCAAGACCTACAAACAAACTTCATAACATCAACAAGTAGATAGAACTTCCAAGCATGAAGAACACTTTAGCATAGAAGATCAAAACATGTAAGCAAACTATAATTTTGCACTAGGCATTTTAGTGTAAAATGAATTGTAAAACACCTTTATATATGCATTCCCGCTCACAAATGACAAATAAAACCAAATGGGTTTGACATTTACAAAATAGGGAGGTGTTCTAAGCGAACACCACAAGAGAGGGGCTAAAGAACCCATCTGGGACCAGGGCACTCAGGTGCCCTAGTCCTTTAGTCCCATAAACTCCAGTGAGTGTCAAATATCGTGGGCTTAGGCCATTCGTAAGTTTATTATGTTGGGTTTATTCATCGGGATCAAGATTTTATTGTTTAATGCTAAAAAAGGGGTTAAAATAGGTCTTGATTAACAAAGGTAACATTTTAGGTCCAACCAGGTGCTAAACAAGGTGTAAAATGCTAGTGTACACATTTTACTCTATAACATTTAGCCCCCACTGTAGCGTAGGTACGAACTTACGTTCAAACACACACTAAAGGAAGATTTTAAACACACAAAAATAGAAGCTAAAGAATTCCACCAAGTTGTGGACCATAGTAGCCCCAAGCTTACGATTCTAAGGTTGCAAACACATAAGCAAAGAGATTTCCAAACACACAAGACATCGCAACATAATTCACACATACATGGAGTACTAAAAGCATACATAAGAATACACATGAAGGACATGCAATACACAAAGGTAATACATGCCATACATAATGCATACACACTTGACATGAAGCATACACATAAGGCACAAATAATACATAGAAAATGCACACAGAAGACATGATGAAGACACATAAGACACAAGTTTAAACATAATGCATGAAACAAACACAAGAACAAACACAAGAACAAACACACAAGGCACATGACTCTGACACTAGCTTGCTCTGTCACTAGGGGTCATGTGAAAATAAGTGCCTTCATGGATCACACACTACTAAGGACCGCTAAATTACTAGGTGACCATGATAAGTCACATGAAGCACATGGGCTAGCCAACTTCGTTGCACTAGGCTCATGGACCAAAGGGGAAACATCACAGGCTAGTGAGGATCGCCGAATCACTAGGTGAGTTCCATTCAAACTATAATAAACAAGTATGTAATCACAAAGAGCATTGCATGATGTATGCTCCCACCTTAAGGTAATTGGTAGCTCCTATTAGGGAGCAATTGCTTTAAGGTAGAACAAATCACAAGATAGGCACGGGAGAATTCTAGAAGCACATTGTCATGCCCACCGTTAACTAACACTAAAAATTAAAACAAGAACACAAACAAGAGCAAAATTTTTGTTTTTTCTAAACACTAAGTTTGTACATATTGAGGAAAAGTTTACCTAATGCACACAAATCTCTTATTGATGTGGAGATGAGAATCAGAGAGAGATTTATTTGTTTACAACTGAACAAGAGAAGATTGTGTAAATCAGTTAATTTAATCTACTGAAGATAATAACATGAAACAATTAAACATAAACAAAGAATTATTCTATTAAATTTTGTAGCATCTACACTAATAATCTACCTCTTCAAGATCACAACTAAAAGAATTAACACAATTGCATTTATCACATTTAAATATAAGAATCATATGAATTCTAAAATAACATAAATGAACATAACATTTTGTCTTAATGGAATATCAAATTAAAATTGCAATTTAACAAAGTATATATATATATCAACTATAAAAATAAACCTTTAGTTTGTTATATATACATATGTGAAAGATCAAATCACTTTTCTAATTAAATTTCTATGCATTTCTTAATATATATATATATATATATATATATATATATATATTTACACTTAGTATTCTCTCTCTATATATATATCATACTAAGGGTGAATATAGTATATATATAGAGAGAGAGAGCATATTAAGTGTAAATATATATATATGTGTTAAGAAATGCATAGAAATTTAATTGGAAAAGTGATTTGATCTTTCTCATATGTATATATAACAAACTAAAGGTTTATTTCTGTAGTTGATATATCAAAAATAAGCCTTTAGTTTGTTATATATACATATGTGAAAGATCAAATCACTTTTCCAATTAAATTTCTATGCATTTCTTAATAGAAATAATTATATATATATATAATTCTCTCTCTCTATATACATACTATATTCACACTTATATATATATATATATCAAAGATAAACTGTACAACATAATTTTAGAATCTGAATATGAATTTGTAGTAGCTGTATATATATATATATATAGAGAGAGAGAGAGAGAGAGAGAGAGAGAGAGAGACATACATACTATATATATACATATATATATTTGTGTGTAATACATTATATATATACACATTATAAAAGAGAATAATTAATTATTTTGTTCGCTGTTATGAAGGGCGATACAATGAAATAAAGCACAGTTGATAAAGTGTTGGCCACAGCCTTGGTGGGCACCAAGGCCCAGCCACAACCGCCCCAATCCTTGGGGATGAGGAGCCGTGGCTCTACACAACTCCCACAACTTATGCTGTGGTAGTCGTGGATGCCACGACATCCACCATGGCTATTGCAATACATTCAGTCTATTTTGCCATTCGATGCATAATAGAAATAACATATGTTATCGCTATTTACACAGGGTATAACATAGATTTATTTACCAGAAATTTAACAATATCAATTCAAATACTATGAACAATTTATCAAACTATAATCCTCTGTATTATGCAGGTTGATTTATAAATCAAATATCAACATTTTAAACAGAAGTTTTAGGTATAAAATTCACAGCTATTGCAATTGTTATAAATTATTTCTTTCATTCAATAATCCAGAGGAGTTGAACTATGAATCACTCTTTTATTTATTTTATTTCAACAATATATACATTTGATACAAAATCAATAAGAATTATTTCAATAGAATATTATCCATACATTGTAATCAAATTTTCTTTCAACACAAATCTTTTTGTCCATGATGCAACCATTAGTAAACCTGCACACACACAATTGAGCAGCCCAGTCCCGCTCTCCTCCCAACCATAGGACTTGGATTCTAAGTCCACCCCTGAGCGGGAGACAATTTTCCAAATGCCCAAATGAATTTCTTTCAAAGGATAAACAAATTAAAACTAACACAGGCTGACTCACACACAAAGAACCTATTACAGATTCTTATAAAGGGCGAGAAAGGGGATTCCCTTCCCTCTTGGAGATAATCAATACAATTTATTTTCTTTTCAAATAACATATTCACAACAGAAATCTCCTCAACCCTTCAAAACCATCACTCCACCACAACCCTTCAGCACAAATTCTCCATCATATCACATCAATCACCAACACAACCCTTCCATTCAAAATACACATCTCCATAATTACAACCCTTCAAGCACAAAAACCCCCACATCCTCTATGTTACACAATAGGGCTCACAACTTCCCCAAGAGAGGCTTCACACCTTCCTCAACCCCACATGAGGGAGGCTCTCAACCCTCAAGCGAGATCAACTCCCTTTACACACCCAAACCCCAAAACACACATGCATGCCAACATTGCAACAAAGATACATTCAACAAAAAATTTCACACAAACTCCATTATTTCACATAAACCAGAATCACAACCATAAATATCATTTACATAAAATAAACAAAAAATCGAAAGAAATTCCAAACCCTAACTTGGCTGTCCAAGTTAGGATCAACCCAAGAAATTGGGGTTTTAATCCAACAATTTTTTTTAGAAACCAGAAAATTTCCAGCCATAATCCATTCTTTCTTCCATTGCCATTTCTTTCTAGCAAATTCCACACTCTAATATTCTTCTAGTACAAAGATTTGGACAAAGAGGAGAAGAAAACCAAGCTCTAGCACGCACGCACACACACAACATGAGAAATGACTCCAATTCCCCTCATAAAATAGATTTTACACAAAACCTTTCAATTTCCCCCAAATAAAAAAAATCCAAAAAGCAATATTAATAATAATATTATAAATTCTTAAATAACCCATCCAAATAAAACTAAATAACAAATAAATTATATTTCCCACACACTAACATTTAACCAAATAAACACTAAATCAAAGTACCAAGATAATTAATCCAAATACCCCTGACACAAAACCACTTGATTTCATGCAACAAAATATGAAAATAAATCAATTAAATTGGGCATTTGAAATGTCTCCAAACTAAAGGGATTTGGATTGCCCACCTATAAAACTTAATTTTATCAATATATCATGGAAAATATAGCCGAAGCAATGAATAATTAAATACTAAAACATTTAAAATATCCAACATCAATTAATTTATTAAATTTCACAATTAATCTAAAATACTCATTTTGTAGAAATTAAATACATAATTGTAAATACTTCAAAATTAAATTATATTATTAAATTAAAGCATATAATATCATCTACAATCCAAAACGATGTCTAAACACACATAAGTATATGAAATATGCATATCAAAACACATAGGTCCATAATCCAAAAATAGCAATATCAACCATGTCCAATCCAAATCATCAAAATAGTCAACTATAATAGTATCATATCATAGTCTCAAGGGTAGTGCTAGCTAGGCCTCACATCCCCTCCCTCTAAAATTAGGCTTCCTCCTGGAAGCCATCAAAGAGATAAGGAACAAAGATCTCATTCAGGTTGTATCCTCGCATGTCGTAGAAGACTTATTGTAGAGATCCCACTAGACTGTAATGTCCCCTTTTTTGAGCTAAAGTGACTTTAAGCTTGGAAAAAGGAAAGTCGGCAAATAACTTAAAGCTTGGAGAATGGAAAGTGGGTTTTTAGTGGCAAAAATGATTTTTCCTTAGCAAAATGAAGTTTGGAGATGATTTTTTATATTTTAATAATATATATGGAAAAATCAAAATTAATTAAATATTTAGCCAAGGAGAAAAATGAAAATTAATTAAATATTATGCCAAGAGGTGGAAAAATGAAATATTGGAGATAAAGTTAAAATATAATATTTTAATTTTAAAATATCATATTATTTTCCACTAAATCGGTGCTCAAGGGAGAAAAAGGAAAAAATAATAAAATAATATTATTTTATTATTATTTATGTGGGATGTCCAAGTTGGAGGAAAATAAAATAAAATAAAAATAAAATAATTAAATATTATTTTCTTTTGGCGGTGGACTTCAAAAATAATAAAATAATGCTTTATTTGGGCGCCCAAGTTGAAAAGTATAAAAGGAGGTCATTTGGAGCATTTTTCATATATCTTGGTTATTTGGCATTTTGCATTTTGAGAGTTTTCTCTTGGTTGTAACACTGTTTCAACTTGATTCAAGGATGAAAACCCTTGAATTTTAATGGTTGGGATGAAAATCCATTCCACCATGAGAGATGAATTCATTTAGAGTTCATCATTAAGCATATTTGCAGGTATTTGGAGGAGAATTGGCTTCAAACAACTAGGGTTTCATCATGATTTCATTTCCATCTAGGGTTTGAAGGTTTAATTTGCATATTGAAGATTTGGATTGCATATTTGAGGTTGATTTTTGTAGCAATTTCATCTATTGATCATATGGCAAGTCTTGGGAATCAAATCGATTGGCATTAGAGGGAAAATTTGTGTTTGGCATCAAGGATTGATAATCTAATTTTGCATTTCAGACCTCTAAAAAATTATATAAGGTACAGATCAGTGGAGTTTTGGGCACAATTTGATCATACTTTGCACTTAGGTTTCATCGCTCCTCTTTGGCAT
Organism: Cunninghamia lanceolata; assembly: GCA_027924645.1. NCBI lineage: Eukaryota > Viridiplantae > Streptophyta > Pinopsida > Cupressales > Cupressaceae > Cunninghamia > Cunninghamia lanceolata. The sequence goes on along the minus strand of BSBN01001183.1, from coordinate 4,608,640 downwards.
ATTGGCGCTTCATTTTGGAGGCATATTTGTGTTTGTTTTCATCGTACAACTTGCTGGAATTTTATATCAGACTTCATTAGGTTCATATCAGCTACAGATTAGAGGGTTTGATCATCACATTTCGAAGGTATAAGGGTTTACAACCACTCTAAGGTCAAATTGCCTCATTTCTAGCTTATAACGATTCATATTGGAGGTGTTTTTGAGAATTTCTTGGCTAAGGTTTGTTATCAGATCTTGCATCAGCTGCTACATGTGTAATAACAGTCATATCAGACCTTAGTTCAGTTGCTATAGGTGGTTTATCATTCATATTTTGCTGCGTATTGCATAATTTCTTTTAGGGTTTCATCTTCCCTAAAGCGGCTAGGGTTTGGACCAACATTTGAGAAATTTTGTATGTATTTGGATGTCTAAAATTGAAACTAGACTTGACTAATGTAACTTATAGCCATCATCATTTGTAATCAGCCATCTATTTCAATAAATATTACAAGCTTTAATTCTGGGTATGTTCACCTTTGCTTTGTATGAGTTGTTTAGATAAATAATATCATCTTTTCATGTTGTTTGAATGTATAATTGTAACCTTTCCATCTTCATGGTATTTCAAACACATCATTGAAAACCATATGTCAAAACTCTAAACCAAATTCAAGAAAGACAAATCAGAAATTTTTATAGTAAGGAAAAAAATTTAGTTTAGACAAGTCAGGGTTCTTACAGTGGTATCAGAGCTCATTTCTGCATAGTTGATTTAGTAAATATCCTATTCAAGATATTACATAGACCCTGACCTGGTCCAAATGTCATCCTCGTAGGGCCAATGTTCATTGATCAAATATACGAATGGGCTCTAGGGTTAGCTGTCTATTCTGTGCCACCTGTAGAGCATTCTATTCTAGAACATGAGATAATTTAGGCACATACTTCTTAAGCATAGACGCATGAAAAACATCGTGGATATGAGACAGGATGGGTGACAATACTAAGCAATATGCAACTGGACCAATCCTCTCTAGGATCTCAAACAGACCAACATATCTCGGTGCCAACTTAGAAACCTTTCCATAACAGATAGAACTCTTATGTGGTCAAACATGCAAGAAGACTCTATCCCCAACTTGGAACTCATGATCCATTCTACTGGTGTCGGCATAACGCTTCTATCGATCCTGTGCTATCTATAGCTGCTCACGAATTCGGGTCACCTGTCGCTCCACTCGCTAACAAGCTCAGGACCTACCACAACATGATCCTCTAGTCAATCCTAGCTCAGTGGTGTCCTAGAGGGTCTACCATATAAATCCTCATATGGTACCGTACCAAGTGAATTGTTGTACCCATTATTATAGGCAAACTCTACTAGGTACAAGTACTCCTCCCATCGAGACTACTGATCCATAACATACATTCTGAGCATATCCTCCAAGACCTGGTTCACTCTCTCCATTTGCCCATCTGTCTTCGAATGATAAGCAGTGCTAAAATTAAGCTGATTGCCCAAATCCTACTATAGAGTAGTCTAGAAAGAAGAAGTGAAAAAAATAAGATCTCTGTTCGAAATGATCCTCCTTGGAATACCATGAAGCCTGACAATGTTGTGCGGGAAAACTCTAGCTACTGAAGCGGCATTGTAGGAATAACTCATTGGAGAGAAATGTGCTACCTTAGTTAGCTTGTCCATCACCATGATTACATCATGCCATTGTGCAGTCATAGGAAGACCTACAATGAAGTCCATTGATATTGAACATCCCACTTCCACTTTGGAATTGCATGAGGATATAATAAATCGACATGATGTTGATGTTCTGCTTTCACCCTCTGACACTCGAGGTAGCGAGCAATGAACTCTGCCATATCTTTCTACATCCCATCCTAGAAATACAATTTTCGAAGGTTTGCATGCATCTTCTTAACTCCTAGGTGTGCTGCATAAGGTGCTTTGTGAGCCTCGGCAAGAACCAACTCTCTCAGGTCACCCAAAGAAGGAACATAAATATGTTAGCAATGTTGAAGAAAGCCATCATCATCTACTGAATATCCCTCAAACTTGACTTCAAGGGACCCTGAAATTGGATTATCTCACTATGCAAGGCATTCTGTGGTAAAAACTCCAAAATACGCCCCTTGAGATCTGTCTTCACCTTCAAAGAGAGCAAGTCATGTCTTCACCTACTAAGAGGATCAGCCACAATATTCTCTTTTCCCTTAATATATTGGATCTCAAAGTTGTACTTACAAAAAAATTCCATCCATCGGTGCCGCCGTGCATTCAGGTTAGGCTGAGAAAAGATATACTGTAAACTCTGGTGATCTGAATGTAACTCAAATCTATGCCCAAGAAGAACATGATGCCATTTTGTCAAAGCATGTACCATAGCTACGAGCTCCAAGTTGTGAGTTAGGTAATTAAGCTCACGAATCCTCAACTTGCGAGACTCAAAGGCTATGACATGTCCCTCATGCATGATAGCAACTCCAATACCCTCGATCGAAGCATTGGTGCAAACAACAAAATCACATGTAGGATTCAGAATCACTAAAATAGGGGCACTGATGAGTTTCTCCTTCAAAGTCTGGAAAGCTCTCTCACACTGTTCAACCCAAGTAAATTTGTTGCCTTTCTTCTAGAGTGAAGTAATTGGATGTGCAATCCTGGAAAAACCTTCCATGTACCTCCTATAGTAGCTAGCTAGACTCATAAAACACCTAACCTCTGTAACATTAATGGGAGTGGGCCATTCCAGAATAGCCTAAATCTTAGAAGGATCTACTAAAATCCCATCTCCTGATATGATGTGCCCTAAATATTGGATTTCTGTCTGAAAGAATTTACATTTATAAAGATAGGCGTACAATTGGTTCTCTCTTAGGCATTGTAATACTTGCCGCAAATGCTCCCTATGCTCCTCTACCGTGTGAGAATAAATCAACATATTGTCTAGGAAGATGAACACGAATCGATCCAAGAAAGTACAGAAGACTCCATTCATCAGGCTCATAAAGACTGTTGGAGCATTGGTCAAGCCGAAAGGAACAATGGTGAACTCATAGTGACCATAACGCATGCGGAAAGCTATCTTGTGGATGTCAACTTTTGTAATCCTCAATTGATGATATCCTGACTTCAAGTCAATCTTTGAGAAAATCTTTGCTCCTTGAATCTGATCAAACAAATCATCTATCCTTGGCAACGGGTAGTGATTCTTTATTGTGAGCTTATTTTACTGCTTGTAGTGTATACAAAGGTGAAGAGATCTGTCCTTCTTCTTCACGAAGATGAGAGGTGCACCCTAAGGAGATATGCTAGAATGAATGTGACCTTTCTCCATAAGCTCCTCCAATTGTAACTTAAGGTCTTAAAGTTCCTGTGTTGTCATTGTATAGGGAGCTTGGGAAATAGGCTACGCTCTAGGTACCAAGTCGATATGAAATTCAATCCCTCGCTGTGGTTGCATCCCAGAAAGCTGAGAAGGAAAAACATTGGTGAACTCTCAAAGAATAGGATGATCATCCAATGAGTCTCTAGCTTGTCCTTCGATCTGTCACTAATGGAGATAGCAAAGAATTGACACCCTTTCCGCATACAATGCTTAAGCTTCATGGTTGAAATCATCCTAAGTGACATTGGTCTAAAAATCCTTGAAATTTTCACCTTATTACCAACATCATCCAAGCACTCAATAGATTTGTTGCAACAATCTAACTTAGCCTCATGGGAAATCATCCAGTCCATACCCAAAATCACATCATAGGATCCCAAGGGAATCACATTGAGATCTGCTAAAGGAGAGAAAGTCTGAAATCCTATCAGAAAATCCTTGACCAAAGAACTAATAGACATCCTGGCTCCCAAAGCTAACTCTACATCCCAATTAGCATCTTGCTTCACAGCCACTAACCTGCACTTCTCCACTACCGATAGGGATACAAATGAATCTGTAACCCTAGAATCAAAGAGTATGGAAACAACAATATTACCAATCTTACCCAAAGTCTCAATGATTGAAGTCTAATGATCTGCCTGCCGATTATCTACAACTGCAAAGGCTCAATGAGATTTACCCACATCTCCAATAGTAGGCTCAAAAACCGTCTTCAGTTACCCTCCTACAACTAAATTTTTCTCAAAACATTCTTGAGAAATATGCCCCATACCTTCGCATGTATAATAGGGACCCTTAGGTGGTGCTAGAGCCAAAAAAGATGGTCTACTAGAGCTAGCCTGACTAACTTAGAAGCTCTGCTGAGTATGAGCTGGCCCCACAAACTGTCTGTGGCTTCTAATTTCTCCTTTGTGATGGAATCTGCCAAGACTTAGCTGATCCTCCCTGAAATGACTTGGTCTTCTGACCCTACTGCTGCTGCTGTGGTGTTGACATATAATAGGAAAAGAATTAGCTCTGAATCCACTCCTAGGAGGTATGGAAGGATGAGAGAAATTATGGTTTTGTTGTGATTGATTCTGATGATGATCTCTGTTATCATGATGCTTAGGCTAGATTTCTTCAGCAATAAGGGCTTTCTCTATTGCCTATCTCAAGGTCAAGGGCTCAGACAAATGCCCAGGTCCTGTAATACCATGGTTAAGACCTATGATGAAGCAGTTGACCATCAACTTTTCCTCTTGAATATAGTTATTGTACTTTAACAACTCCAAAAATTTGTTTTCGTACTGGGCTACTGTGAGTGCTCTCTACTAGAGATCATGAAACTCATCAATTTTTCGCTGCCAAAAGTGTTCGGAGATGTATCTTTTCCTAAATATATCCAAGAAAGTCTCCCAAGTAACAATATCCAGAGTCAAGTGCCCTTTTCTCTCCTCCTGACACCACCAAGTAGAAGCATTATCCTTGAGAAAATGAATCACCAGTCTAGCCTTGAGGTTGCTTCCATTGGTTTTGAGTGCAAAACACTTCTCAAGACTTAACAACAATGATTCTATCTCTAAGCCATCAATAGAACTAGAAAAGTGCCGAGGTTGAATGTGAAGAAATTCCTTGATCTACTTATCTACATCAATGGAAGCATCCTTCTCTGATTCTGATGGCACAGAATGATTGCGCCTTTGTCGAGGAGGCATTCTACAATCAAGAAACAAGGTTACATAATTACTACATCTTCCCCAGAGTTCCCAAAGTGTGGAAACCTGGTGCTCTGATACCTAATGTCATACCCACCCTTAACTAACACTAAAAGTTAAGACAAGAACACAAACATGAGCAAAATTTTCATTTTTCTAAACACTAAGTTTGTACATATTGAGGAAAAGTTTACCTAATGCACACAAATCTCTTATCAATGTGGAGATGAGAACCGGAGAGAGATTTATTTGTTTACAACTGAACAAGAGAAGATTGTGTAAATCAGTTAATTTAATCTATTGAAGATAATAACATGAAACAAGTAAACCTAAACAAAGAATTATTCTATTAAATTTTCTAGCATCTACACTAATAATCTACCTCTTCAAGATCACAGCTAAAAGATATAACACAATTGCATTTATCAAATTTAAATATAAGAATCATATAACTTCTAAAATAACATAAATGAACATAACATTTTGTCTTAACAAAATATCAAATTAAAATTGCAATTTTAACAAAGTAGAAAGATACTTATATCTATTTATATATATTTATCAACCGAGATAAGCTCCCTTTACATTATTTTTTCACATACCCTCTCTTCCCATAGTTCCAACACTTTACTCTTCCCTGGGGTTTTGGATTGACCTCTTTATTTGGATCTTTTTGAGGATAGAAAAGAGTGATCTAGCCTAAGGAGTTAAACTAGGTCAAACCCTCTTCTATAAACATTAGGACACAAACCAAGCTTGGCTTCTACCCATGAAGGAGAGCCAAACTATAGGGGTTCTTCCCTTTTGTTGTATAGAGAAGAGTCAACCAAATCCAACCAAGATCAAGCAAGCAAACTAGGGAAAATGACCAAGCACTAAATGACAAATATCTGCTAATAACTAACCGTCAGAAATAGATATCAGAAAACCAAAAGTACAACAAAGATCAAGAAATAGAGTAGAACCTGGATTCGGAAGTGGAGGCACCAAAGACCATGGCGCTTGGGTACCCTAGATCCTGATTAGGGTTTAGCAAAATTTTAGGGTATCACCAGACTTGCACCTACGATCTCTATCTTCTTCTCGGATCTTGTCTTTAGAAACTTGTATCTTCAGGCTGCACACAAGAAAATAGGAAAAGGTTGTGCTGTGTATAAGGGGTTGCCTTAGTCAAACCCTGTGTTGGTGTTTCCACCTCCACTACAGCAATAATTAGATCCAATAGTGTGTGCCCTAGGAGGGTGGAGACTAGACTTGTAATATATGATAGAAATATGATTGAAAGTGATAATGATTACCATAAGATGTGAAACCCTAGTTGATGGAGATAACTCAAGATCATGCACCAACAAGGAGAGTGATGGGAAGGCTTGAAACTTTCTTCAAGACCTACAAACAAACTTCATAACATCTACAAGTAGATAGCATTTCCAAGCATGAAGAATACTTTAGCATAGAAGATCAAAACATGTGAGCAAACTCTAATTTTGCATTAGGCATCTTAGTGTAAAATAAATTGTAAAACACCTTTATATATGCATTCTTGCTCACAAATGATGAATAAAACTAAACGGGGCTAACATATACAAACTAGGGAGGTGTTCTAAGCTGACACCACAAGAGAGGGGCTAAAGAACCCATCTGGGACCAACACACTCATGCGCCTTGGTCCTTTAGCCCCAAAAACTCTGGTGAGTGTCAAATATTGTGGTCTTAGAACAATCCTAAGTTTATTATGTTGGGTTTATTCATCAGGATCGAGATTTTATTGTTGAATGCTCAAAAAGGGGTTAAAATAGGTCCTGATTAACAAAGGTAACATTTTAGGTCCAACCAAGTGCTAAACAAGGTGTAAAATGCTAGTGTACACATTTTACTCTATAAAATTTAGCCCTCACTTTAGTGTAGGTACGAACTTATGTTCAAACAGACACTAAAGGAAGATTTTAAACACACAAACATAGAAGCCAAAGAATTCCACCAAGTTGTGGACCATAGGTAGCCCCCAAGCTTAGGATTCTAAGGTTACAAACACATAAGCAAAGAGATTTTCAAACACACAAGACATCACAGCATAATTCACACATACGTGGAGTACTAAAAGCATATATAAGAATACACATAAAAGACACACAATTCACAAAGGTAATACATGCCATACACAATGCATACACACTTGACATGAAGCATACACATAAGGCACAAATAATACATAGAAAATACACATGGAAAACATGATGAAGACACATAAGACACAAGTTTAAACATAATGCATGAAACAAACATAGAAACAAACATAGGAACAAACACACAAGGCACATGATTGTGACACTAGCTTGCTTTGTCACTAGGGGTCATGTGAAAAGAAGTGCCTTTGTGGATCACACAATAGTAAGGACCGCTGGATTACTAGGTGACCATGATAAGTCACATGAAGCACATGGGCTAGCCAACTCCTTTTCACTAGGCTCATGGACCAAAGAGGAAACATCATAGGCTAGTGAGGACCGCCGAATCATTAGGTGAGTTCCATTCCAACTATAACAAACAAGTATGTAATGAAAAAGAGTATAGCACGATGTATGCCCTCACCTTAAGGTAATTGCTAACTCCTATTAGGGAACAAATGCTTTAAGGTAGAACAAATCATAAGACATGCACGAGAGAATTCCAGAAACACATTGTCATGCCCACCCTTAACTAAGACTAAAAATTAAGACAACAACACAAACACGAGCAAAATTTTTGTTTTTTCTAAACACTAAGTTTGTAAATAATGAGGAAAAGTTTACCTAATGCACACAAATCTCTTATCAATGTGGAGATGAGAACCAGAGAGAGATTTATTTGTTCACAATTGAACAAGAGAAGATTGTGTAAATCAGTTAATTTAATCTACTTAAGATAATAACATGAAACAAGTAAACCTAAACAAAGAATTATTATATTAGTTTTTGTAGCGTCTACACTAATAATCTACCTCTTCAAGATCACAGCTAAAAGAATTAACACAATTGCATTTATCACATTTAAATATAAGAATCATACGAATTCTAAAATAACATAAATGAAAATAACATTTTGTCTTAACGGAATATCAAATTAAAATTACAATTTTACCAAAGTAGAAAGATATATATATATATATATATCAACTACATAAATAAACCTTTAGTTTGTTATATATACATATGTGAAAGATCAAATCACTTTTCTAATTAAATTTCTATGCATTTCTTAACAGAAATAATTATATATATATAATTCTATAGATAGATATACATATATATACTATATTCACACTTAGTATGATATATGTATTCCAATTAAATTTCTAATTTTTTATATATATATATATATAAAATTAGAAATTTAATTGGAATACATATATCATACTAAGTGTGAATATAGTGTATATATATATTTCTGTTAAGAAATGCATAGAAATTTAATTGGCCAAGTGATATGATCTTTCACATATGTTTATATAACAAAGTAAAGGTTTATTTCTGTAGTTGATATATATATAACAAACTAAAGGTTTATTTCTGTAGTTACCTTTAGTTTGTTATATATATATATCAACTACAGAAATAAACCTTTAGTTTTTTATATAAACATATGTGAAAGATCATCTCACTTGTCCAATTAAATTTCTATGCATTTCTTAACAGAAATAATTATATATATATAATTCTATATATATATATATTCACACTTAGTATGATATAGATATATACATATATGAAGATATATATATATATATATAAACTGTACAATAGAATTATACAATATGAATATGAATTTGTAGTAGCTATATATATATATATATATATATATATAGGTGTGTGTAACACATTAATTATAAAAGAGATTCATTAATTATTTTGTTCGCTGTTATGAAGGGTGATAAAATGAAATAAAGCACAGTTGATAGAGTGCTGGCCACGGCTTGTGGCGGGCGCCAAGGCTCGGTCACAACCGCCCCAATCCTTAGGGATGAGGAGCCATGGCTCCCCACAGCTCCCACAACTTATGCTGTGGTAGCCGTGGATGCCAAGACATCCATCATGGCTATTGCAATACATAAAATCACTTAACATTCAGTCTATTTTGCCATTCGATGCATAATAAAAATAACAGATATTATCCCTGTGTACACAGGATATAACATAGATTTATTTACTAGAAATTTAACAATATCAATTCAAATACTATGAACAATTTATCAAACTATAATCCCCCATATTATGTAGGGTGATTCATAAATCAAATATCAACATTTTAAACAGAAGTTTTAGGTATAAAATTCACAGCTATTGCAACTGTTATAAATTATTTCTTTCATTCAATGATCCAGAGGAGTTGAACTATGATTCACTCTTCTATTTATTTTATTTCAATTGTATATACATTTGATACAAAATAAATAAGAATTCTTTCCACAGAATATTATCCATACATTGTAATCAAATTTTCTATCAACAGAAAACTTTTTGTCCATGATGCAACCATTAGTAAACCTGCACACACACAATTGAGCAGCCCGGTCCCACTCTCCTCCTAGCCATAGGACTTTGATTCCAAGTCCACCCTTGAGTGGGAGACAATTTTCCAAATACCCAAATGAATTTCTTTCGAGGGATAAACAAATTAAAACCAACACAAACTGACTCACACACAAAGAACCTATTACAAATTCTTACAAAGGGGGAGAAAGGGGATTCCCTTCTCTCTTGGGGATAAATCAATACAATTTATTTTCTTTTCAAATAACATCTTCACAACAGAAATCTCCTCAACCCTTCAAAGAACTCACTCCATCACAACCCTTCAGCACAACTTCTCCATCATATCACAACAATCACCAACACAACCCTTCGATTCAAAATACACATCTCCATAATTACAACCCTTCAAGCATAAAAATCCCTACATCCTCCATATTACACAATAGGGCTCACAACTTCCCCAAGAGAGGCTTCACACCTTCCTCAACCCCACATGAGGGAGGCTCTCAGACCTCAAGCAAGATCAACTCCCTTTACACACCCAAACCCTAAAATACACATGCATGCCAAAATTGCAACAAAGATACATTCAACAAAAAATTTCACACAAACTCCATTGTTTCACATAAACCAGAATCACAACCATAACTATCATTTACATAAAATAAACAAGAAATTTAAATAAATTCCAAACCCTAACTTGGCCGTCCAAGTTAGGACCAGCCCAAAAAATTGGGGTTTTAATCTAACAAATTCTTTTAGAAACTAGAAAATTTCTAGCCATAATCCATTCTTTCTTCCATTGCCATTTCTTTCAAGAAAATTCCACACTCTAATATTCTTCTAGTACAAAGATTTGGACAAAGAGGGAAAGAAAACCAAGCTCTGGCATGCACGCACACACACAACATGAGAAATGACTCCAATTCCTCTCATAAAATAGATTTTACACAAAACCTTTCAATTTCCCCCAAATAAAAAAAATCCAAAAAGCAATATTAATAATAATATTATAACTACTTAAATAAGCCATCCAAATAAAACTAAATAACAAATAAATTATATTTCCCACACTAACATTTAACCAAATAAACACTAAATCAAACTACCAAGATGATTAATCCAAATACACCTGACACAAAACCACTTGATTTCACGCAACAAAATATGAAAATAAATCAATTAAATTGGGCATTTGAAATGTCTCCAAACTAAAGGGATCTAGACTGCCCAACTGTAAAACTCAATTTCAAATATCAGTATATCACAGAAAAATATAGCCGAAACAATGAGTAATTAAATAATAAAACATTTAAAATATCCAACATCAATTAATTTATTAAATTTCACAATTAATCTAAAATACTCATTTTGTGGAAATTAAATACATAATTGTAAATACTTCATAATTAAAATATTTTATTAAATTAAAGCATATAATATCATATGTGCAATCCAAAACAATGTCTAAACACACATAAGTATATGAAATATGCATATCAAAACACATAGGTCCATAATCCAAAAATAGCAATTATCAACCATGTCCAATCACAATCATCAAAATAGTCAACTATAAATAGTATCATATCAGTCTCAAGGGCAGTGCTAGCTAGGCCTCACATCCTCCCCCTCTAAAATTAGGCTTCCTCCTGAAAGCCATCAAAGAGATAAGGAAACAATGATCTCATTCGGGCTGTATCCTCACATGTCGTAGAAGACTTATCGTAGAGATCCCACTAGACTGTAATGTCTCCTTTTTTGAGCTAAAGTGACTTTAAGCTTGGAAAAAGGAAAGTCGGCAAATAAATTAAAGCTTGGAGAATGGAAAGTGGGTTTTTAGTGGCAAAAATGATTTTTCCTTGGCAAAATGAAGTTTGGAGATGATTTTTTATATTTTAATAATATTTATGGAAAGATCAAAATTAATTAAATATTTAGCCAAGGAGAAAAATGAAAATTAATTAACTATTATGCCAAGTTGTAGAAAATGAAAAAGGTGGGAAAATGAAATATTGGAGATAAAGTTAAAATATAATATTTTAATTTTAAAATATTATATTATTTCCCACTAAATTGATGCTCAAGGGAGAAAAAGGAAGAAATAATAAAATAATATTATTTTATTATTATTTATGTGGGACGTCCAAGTTGGAGGAAAATAAAATAAAATAAAAATAAAATAATTAAATATTATTTTCTTTTGGCGGTGGACTTCAAAAATAATAAAATAATGCTTTATTTGGGTGCCCAAGTTGAAAAGTATAAAAGGAGGTCATTTGGATCATTTTTCATATATCTTGGTTATTTGACATTTTGCATTTTGAGAGTTTCTTCTTGGTTGTAACAATGTTTCAACTTGATTCAAGGATGAAAACTCTTGAATTTTAGTGGTTTGGACGAAAACCCATTCCACCATGATGGATGAATTCACTTAGAGTTCATCATTGAGCATATTTGTAGGTATTTGGAGGAGAATTGGCTTCAAACAACTAGGGTTTCATGGTGATTTCATTTCCATCTAGGGTTTGAAGGTTTAATTTGCATATTTAAGGTTGATTTTTGTAGCAATTTCATCTATTGATCATATGGCAAGTCTTGGGAATCAAATCAATTGGCATTACAGGGAAAATTTGTGTTTGGCATCAAGGATTGATAATCTGATTTTGCATTTCAGACCTCTAAAAATTCATATCAGGTACAGATCAATGGAGTTTCTGGCACAATTTGATTATATTTTACACTTAGGTTTCATCGCTCCTCTTTGGCATATTGGCGCTTCATTTTGGAGGCATATTTGTGTTTGTTTTCATTATATAGCTTGCTGGAATTTTATATCAGACTTCATTAGGTTCATATCAGCTACAGATTAGAGGATTTGGTGATCACTTTTAGAAGGTATAAGGGTTTAAAACCACTCTAAGGTCAAATCACCTCATTTCTAGCTTATAATGATTCATATTGGAGGTGTTTTTGAGAATTTCTTGGCTAAGGTTTGTTATCAGATCTTGCATCAGCTATTACATGTGTAATAATATTCATATCAGACCTCAGTTCAACTGCTATAGGTGGTTTATCATTCATACTTTGCTGGGTATTGAATCATTTCTTTTAGGGTTTCATCTTCCCTAAAGTGGCTAGGGTTTGGACCAACATTTAAGAAATTTTGTGTGTATTTGGATGTCTGAAATTGAAATCAAACTTGACTGATGTAACTTATAGCCATCATCATTTGTAATCAACCATCTATTTCAATAAAGATTACAATCTTTAATTCTGGGTATGTTCACCTTTGCTTTGTATGATTTGTTTGGATAAATAATATCATCTTTTCATGTTGTTTGAATGTATAATTGCAACCTTTCCATCTTCATGGTATTTAAAACACATCATTAAAAACCATATGTCAAAACTCTAAACCAAATTCCAGAAAGACAAATCAGAAATTTTTAGACCAACAAGGAAAAAAATTTAGTCTAGACAAGTCAGGGTTTTGACAGTGGTACCAGAGCTCATTTCTGCATAGTTGATTTAGTAAATATCCTATTTGAGATATTACAGAGACCCTGACCTAGTCCATCTGTCATCCTCATAGGGCCAATGTTCATCGATCCAATATGCGAATGGGCTCCAGGGTTAGTTGTCCGTCCTACACCACCTATAGAGCATCCCATTCTAGAACATGAGATAAATCAGACACATACTTCTTAAGCATAGACACAAGAAAAACATCGTGGATATGGGACAGGCTAGGTGATAATGCTAAGCAATATGTAACTGGACCAATCCTCTCTAGGATCTCAAAAGGACCAACATATCTCGGTGCCAACTTAGAGCCCTTTCCATAACAGATAGAACTCTTATGTGGTCAAACATGTAAGAAGACTCTATCCCCAACCTGGAACTCATGATCCACTCTCCTAGTGTCAGCATACTGTTTCTATCGATCCTATGCTATCTACAACTGCTCATGAATCTGAGTCCCCTGTCACTTCATCTCGCTAACAAGCTCAGGACCTACCGCAACACGATGCTCTAGTCGATCCTAGCTTAGTGGTGTCCTAGAGGGTCTACCATATAAATCCTCATACGGTGCCATACCAAGTGAACTGTGGTACCCATTATTATAGGCAAACTCTGCCAGGTACAAGTACTCCTCCCATCGAGAATACTGATCCATAACATACATTCTGAGCATATCCTCCAAGACTTGGTTCACTCTCTCCATTTGCCCATCTATCTCTGGATAAATAGTGCTGAAATTAAGTTGAGTGCCCAAAGCCTACTATAGAGCAGTCTAGAAAGAAGAAGTGAAAAAAACAAGATCTCTATTTGAAATGATCCTCCTCAGAATACAATGAAGTTTGACAATGTCATGCAGGAAAACTCTGGCTACTGAAGCAGCATTTTAGGAAGAACTCATTGGAGAGAAATGTGCTACCTTAGTTAGCTTGTCCACAGTCACCATGATTGCATCATGCCATTGTGCAGTCATAGGAAGACCTACAATGAAGTCCATCGATATTATGTCCCACTTCCACTCTGGAATCGCATGAGGATATAATAAATCGATAGGATGTTGATGTTCCACTTTCACCCATTGAGACTCAAGGCAGCGAGCAACGAACTCTGCAATATCCTTCTGCATCCCTGCCCAGAAATACAATTTCTAAAGGTTTGCATGCATCTTCTTAACTCCTGGGTGTGTTGCATAAGGTGCTTTTTGAGCCTTGACAAGAACCAACTCTCTGAGGTCACCCAAAGGAAGAACATAAATACATCCGCAATGTCGAAGCAATCCATCATAATCTACTGAATATCCCTCAAACTTGTCCTTCAAGGGACCCTAAAACTAGATTATCTCACTATACAAGGCATCCTGTGGTAAAAAATCCAAAATACGCCCCCTGAGATCTGTCTTCACCATCAAAGAGAGCAAGTCATGTCTTCGCCTACTAAGAGCATCATCCACAATATTCTCTTTTTCGTTAATATATTAGATCTCAAAGTTGTACTTGCAAAGAAATTCCATCCATCGGCGCTGCCATTCATTTAGGTTAGGCTGAGGAAAGATATACTGTAAATTCTAGTGATCTGAATGCAACTCAAATCTATGTACAAGAAGAAAATGATGCCATTTCCTCAAAGCATGTACCACAGCTATGAGCTCCAATTCGTGAGTTAGGTAATTAAGCTCATGAATCCTCAACTTGCAAGACTTAAAGGCTATGACATGTCCCTCCTGCATGAGAACAACTCCAATACCCTCGATCAAAGCATCGATGCATACAACAAAATCGCATGTAGGATTCAGAATCGCTAAGATGGGTGCACTGGTGAGTTTCTCCTTCAAAGTCTGGAAAGCTCTCTCGCACTGCTCAACCCAAACAAATTTCTTGCCCTGCTTCTAGAGTGAAGTAATAGGATGTGCAATCTTGGAAAAACCTTCCATGAACCTCCTATAGTAGCTGGCTAGACCCATAAAACTGCTAACCTCTATAAGATTAGTGGGAGCGGGCCATTCCAAAATAGCCTGAATCTTAGAAGGATCTACTAAAATCCCATCTCCTGATATGATGTGCCCTAAATACTAGATTTCTGTTTGAAAGAATTCACATTTATAAAGATTGGCGTATAGTTGGTTCTCTCTTAGGCACAGTAATAGTTGCCGCAAATGCTCCGTATGCTCCTCTACCATGTGAGAATAAACCAACATATCATCTAGGAAGATGACCATGAATTGATCCAAGAAAGTGCAGAAGATTCCATTCATCAGGTTCATAAAAACTGTTGGAGCATTAGTCAAGCCGAAAGGAATAACAATGAAATCATAGTGACCATAACGCATGCGGAAAACTATCTTGTGGATGTCGGCTTCTGCAATCCTCAATTGATGATATCTTGACTTCAGGTCAATCTTTGAGAAAATCTTTGCTCCTTAAATTTGATCAAACAAATCGTCTATCCTTGGCAATGGGTAGTGATTCTTTATTGTGAGCTTATTCAACTGCCTGTAGTCTATGCAAAGGTGAAGAGATCCGTCCTTCTTCATGAAGATGAGAGGTGCATGCCAAGGAGATATGCTAAGATGAATGTGACCTTTCTCCAAAATCTCCTCCAATTGTAACTTAAGTTCCTAAAGTTCCTATGTCATCATTGTCTAGGGAGCCTTGGCAATAGGCTGTACTCCAGGTACCAAGTCAATATGAAAGTCAATCCTTCGCTATGGTTGCATCCCAGAAAGCTGAGAAGGAAAAACATTGGTGAACTCTTGAAGAATAGGATGATCATCCAATGAAGTCTCTAGCTTTTCCTCTGATCTGTCACTAATGGAGATAGCAAAGAATTGACACCCCTTCCACATACAATGCTTAAGTTGCATGGCTGAAATCATCCTAAGCGACATTGGTCTCAGAATCCTTAAAGTTTTCACCTAATTACCAACATCATCCAAGCACTCAATAGATTTGTTGCGACAATCTAAATTAGCCTCATGGGCAATCATCCAGTCCATACCCAAAATTACATCATAGGATCCTAAGAGAATCACCTTGAGATTTTCTAAGGTAGAGAAAGTTTGAAATCCTATCAGAAAATCCTTGACCAAAGAACTAATAGACATCCTAGCTCCCAAAGCTAAATCTACATCCCAATTAGCATCTTGCTTCATAGCCACCAACCTGCACTTCTCCACTACTGACAGGGATACAAATGAATATGTAGCCCTAGAATCAAAGAGTATGGAAATAATAATATTACCAATCATAACTGAAGTCTTAATGACTAAAGCTTGATGATTTGCCTGCTGATTATCTGTAGCTGCAAAGACTCGGTGAGATTTACCCACATCTCTAATTGTAGGCTCAGAAACTGCCGCTTGCTGCCCTCCTACAACTGAACTGTTCTAGAAACATTCTTGAGCAATATGCCCCATACCTCTGCATGTATACCAGGGACCCTTAGATGTTGCTAGAGCCTAAAAATCTAGTCTACTAGTGCTATCCTGACTACCTTAGAAGCTTTGTTGAGTACGGGCTAGACCCACATACTATCTATGGCTTATGATCTCTCCTCTGTGATGGAACCTGCCAAGACCTAGCTGATCCTCCCTGAAATGACTTGGCCTTCTGACCCTACTGCTGCTGTTGTTGTGGTGTTGACCTAACAGGAAAAGAATTAGCTTTGAATCCACTCCTTGGAGGTATGGAAGGACGAGAGAAATTATGGTTTTGTTGTGATTGATTCTGATGATGATCTCTGTTATCATGATGCTTAGGCTAGATTTCTTCAGCAATAAGGGCTTTCTCTACTGCCTGTCTCAAGGTCAAGGGCTCAGACAAATGCACAAGTCCTGTAATACCATGGTTAAGACCTATTATAAAGCAATTGACCATCAAATTTTCCTCTTGAATATAGTTAACGTACTATAACAACTCCAAAAATTTGTTTTCATACTGGGCTATTGTGAGTCCTCTCTACTAGAGATCATGAAACTAATCAATTTTTCACTGCCGAAAGTGTTTGGAGATGTATATTTTCCTAAATATATCTAAGAAAGTCTCCCAAGTAACAATATTAGAAGTCAAGTACCCTTTTCTCTCCTCCTGACGCCACCAGGTAGTAGCATTATCCTTGAGCAAATGAATCACCAGTCTAGCCTTGAGGTTACTTCCATAGGTTTTGAGTGCAAAACACTTCTCAAGTCTTAACAACCATGATTCTGCCTCTGAGCCATCAATAGAACTAGAAAAGTGTTGAGGTTGAAGGTGAAGAAATTCCTTGATCTTCTTATCTACATCAACGAATGCATCTTTCTCTACTCATGTAAAACGAGGAGGGGGTACATAATGTCCCGATTCACCCATCCCTTCCTCTGTATGTTCTGCTCTTCCTCTGTCAGAGCTTCTACTATGCTCGAGTGGTGCTCATCTAATTGGTGTTACTCATGATTAAGATTTGGGTTAGCAGTAGGTGGAGGAAGTCTATCTTGTATGACATCCAACAATTGCTACAGGGTCTGAAGTTTTTGGGGCCCATGATCGACATGCTCCTCGGAATGATTTGATTCTAATAGCACAAAATGATTGTGCCTTTGTCGAGGAGGCATTCTACAATCAAGAAACAAGGTTACATAATTACTACATTTTCCCCAGAGTCCCAAAGTGTGGCAACCTGGTGCTCTGATACCTAATGTCATGCCCACCCTTAACTAACACTAAAAGTTAAGACAAAAACACAAACATGAGAAATTTTTTTATTTTTTCTAAACACTAAGTTTGTACATATTGAGGAAAAGTTTACCTAATGCACACTAATCTCTTATCAATGTGGAGATGAGAACCGGAGAGAGATTTATTTGTTTACAACTGAACAAGAGAAGATTGTGTAAATCAGCTAATTTAATCTACTGAAGATAATAACATGAAACAAGTAAACCTAAACAAAGAATTATTCTATTAAATTTTCTAGCATCTACACTAATAATCTACCTCTTCAAGATCATAGCTAAAAGAATTAACAAAATTACATTTAACAAATTTAAATATGGAAAATGTTACCCCTGACCATCAGGGAATGGGGGTTAATGTGGAAAATGTTTTCCTAGAAGACCATCCTACATAGGCTAAGGATAAGAAAAGCCAGACGGCTGCGAGTTATCAGGATACTATTTATCTAGAGGAGAATACTGAACCGATTCTGGACATAGGTTGTCAGAATGGGGCTCTAGACACCGTTAGTCATACGGTCCGACAGAATTCTAGTGGGTGTGAGGAGGGAGAAATATAGGATCGATTGATCGATGAGGAGTTTGAAGATGATAAAGCCCTTGATCCACAGGCTTCATCAGCTGTTCCCTTAGCTGCTAATGATCTTGAGTCAACCAGGAACCCTGTGCGGGAAGTAGGTGATCATAATGCTAATCCTTCATTGACAGTTGACATCGGCCCAAGTGGTAGTGGGAATGATCCAGAAGGCTGGATTACCCCTAAGAAGAAGACTCGTAAAGGTAAAAAGACTGCTAATGTTGGCACTGAGTCAAAACAAGGGAGACCAACCCTACGGGAAACTCAACAAAGGGAGATTACTCAGGAAATTGCCAGTGGTAAGCAGAAAACACTGGAGGTCCCCTCCCTCAAACCTTCAAAATGAGGATCTTATCCTAGAATCTGAGGGATTTCAATAGCCCCTCAAAATAGTTTGAGGTCAAAAACTGTGTTCTGGAAAATAAATTAGACATTTTGCTCCTGCAGGAGGTCAAGATGACTGAGGAAAACTTTAAGAAGATTGCTGATTTCATATGGCCTAAGGATGAGTTTTGTATTAGCCCTGCTATTGGGGCTTCTGGCGAGATTGTTACAATGTGGAACAATACGAAAATTCAGGGTTCCCTTGTGGCTTCTGGTAAGCATTTCCTGGTTACCAATTTCTCCTCACCCTCTTTCAACTGGTATTTAATCAATATTTATGCTCCTAATACTAGAGTTCAGAGACAATCTTTATGGACTGATTTGAGTAGTACCCTAACCAAGTCTCCGCGCTCCAAATGGATGTTGGCTGGTGACTTCAACACTCCTTTGTATCCCTCTGAGAAATATGGTGGGAACCTTGATTACTCTGACAGCATGTTTGACTTCGTCGAGTTTATTAATGCTTGGGGATTGCTTGATGTGGAGCTACAAAATCAGATTTTTACCTGGTCCAACAGGAGACGTGGGGACCATTTGATCCAGGTTAAATTAGACAGGGTCCTTATATCGAGTAACTGGGACAATCATCATAATATGCAATTGCAGGCTTTTCCTCGTACCATATCTGATCATTGCCCTATTTTCCTTCATTGGCATGATCAATGTCATCGGGGTCCTTTCCCTTTCCGATTTGAAGCTATGTGGATTAAGCATAAGGATTTCAGACAACTGGTGACCCAATGGTGGCAAATTCCTATCCAGGGTACTCCTATGTTCAGATTAGTTAAGAAGCTTCTGCATATCAAACAGGAGGTTCGTGGTTGGAATAGATTCAGTTTTGGTCATGTGTTTTGGCAGAAGAAAACTTTAGCTAGACAACTTGAGGATATTCAACAGCAGATTGCTCAAGGGGATGTTTCTGAAGATACTTCTAAGAAAGAACAAGATCTGATTTCAGAATGGAAGAATCTTATGGGCCGCGAAGAGGTCTTTTGGAAGCAAAAATCTAGGGTTTAGTGGCTTAAGGAGGGAGATCGCAATACTGCTTTTTTCCATATTTCTGCCATGAAACATAGGAAGGCTAACTCCATCACAAAACTGTGCTTGGACAATGGTGATGTTATCATTGAGGACAATGAGATTGGGGAACAAGCTGTGTTATTTTTTCAGAACTTGTTGACAGAACAAGCCACTGGTGTTGATAACGACAGGGCTACTAAGCAGTTTATTAACAAGATCCCCTGTCTCATAACTAAGGAAGATAATCTAGAAATGCTGAGGCCTATTTCTGAAGAGGAGGTTCGTGCTGTTTTATTCTCTATGGGTCCCTTTAAAGCTCTGGGTCTGGATGGCTTCCCTCCTATCTTTTTTTAGGAATATTGGGATATTGTGGGGGCTGATCTCACGGCTGCTGTTCATGATTTTTTCAAAACTGGTAAGATCTTAAAGCAGCTCAATAACACCTTTATTGTCCTTGTCCCTAAAAAGCTAAAACCCACCAATCTTTCTGATTTCAGACCTATTAGGCTGTGTAATACTGTCTATAAGCTTTGCACCAAAGCCCTTGTCATGAGACTTCAACCTTTTCTTGTAAAATTATCTCTCCTTCTCAAAAAGGTTTCGTCCCAGGGCGTCAAATTTTGGATGCTATGATCTCCACCCATGAAACTATTCATTCCATGGAGAAGAGCAGAATTCTGGGTATGGCCCTTAAGTTGGATATCTCTAAAGCCTATGATAGGGTCTCATGGGATTTTCTGTTTCAAGTTCTTAGAAAATTTGGGTTTAATGACAAAATTCATCTCCTCATTTGGACGGCTATCTCTTCTGCCAAATCTTCTATCTTGGTTAATGGGATTCCTAGGGGTTTCTTCTCCTCCTCGCGCGGACTTCGGTAGGGGGATCCCCTTTCTCCTTACTTGTTTATCATAATGGCTGAGGCTCTTGGGAGATACATTCAAGCTAACATGGTCTCTAAGCATCTTGTGGGCATTAAACCTGCTTCCTCCCTCGCCCCTATGTCTGTGCGACAATTTGTTGATGATACCCTTCTTTTTGGCATCTCTTCGGTGATTGAAGCTCGGAGATGGAAGAATATTTTAAACCTTTATGCCATCGCCTCTGGGCAAAACATCAATTTCCAAAAGAGTAATGTGTATTTTTTCAATACTCCCACTACTCTGCCAAAAATCATCTATATTTTGGATTGTGTTGAAGATGTTCTTCCTGCTGTCTATCTGGGTCTCCCCTTTATGGTTAAAGAAGTTTCTCCAAATTTCTGGAATAGCCTTTTGGAAAGAACTCAACAGAAACTGATTGGTTGGAGAGGAAAAGTCCTCAGTAGTGCTGGTAAATTACAGCTTCTTCGGGCCTCCTTGCAAGGTATACCCACCTATTTCCTTTCTCTTTTCAAAATTCCTACTTCTTTTGCTGCCAAGTTGGAACAGATTCAAAGAAAATTTTTATGGACGGGAGCTGAAGATAAATAGCGGATGTCCCTGGTCAGCTGGGATAAAGTGTCTTCCTAAATCCCATGGAGGTCTCAATATTCAAACTATACGTAATATGAATAAAACCCTGCTCTCTAAAATTAATTCGAACCTGATTCATCATCATAAAGATTGGGGAGAAATCATGCAAGCCAAATATTTACATGACACTGACTGGTCTAACTTCCTCCAGCAAGAAGGTCTTCCTAAGGGATCGATCATCTGGAACAAAATGTTGAAATCTAGAAATCTACTCACGCAAGGGATCAGATGGAAGTTGGGTAATGGTATGGGTATCAAGTTTTGGACTGATATTTGGCTAAAAGATAAGGCTCTCATCTCTTAGAGGGATCTGGGTGAGATTGCTGGCATTGCTACTCAGTTTTTTCGGCAATAAGGTCAGTGATTATATGTCAACCAATAATGGTCACAGGAGCTGGAGAAATTTGTTGGATTGCTGTCCCCATCGCCCTGATCTTGCCTCTAAAGCTCAGATGGTACAAAAGTTGATTCAGGAAGTTAGAATTCCTCTCTTCCCTCGTGAAGGTGAGCAATTTTGGTGGCTGGATAAGAATGGCCGATTCTCTATTAAGTCTGCCTTTCACTTATTGGTCCCTGAGATTCATAAAAAGGAGATATGGAGAAAAGTTTGGAACCACAAACTGATCCCGAAAATTAACATGTTCTTGTGGGCCTCTGTTCATAACAAAATTATGACCCAAGATAATTTGCAGAAGAGAGGTTTCAGTCTAGCCAATAGATGCTGTCTATGCTGTGAAAAGGAGGAAATGGTTTCTCATTTATTCTTCCACTGTGACTTTGCTAGGGACATTTGGAGCTTCATCCTCAACAATTTTGGTATTCAGTGGGCTTGCAATTCTGATATCTAGGAAGTTATTAACAATTGGTATCCTCCCTTCTCCCATCCCTGGCTTGTTGAGTTATGGAATCAAACTCTACCGTGCTTGAGCTGGACTTTGTGGAAAGAGCGCAACCATCAGATTTTTAGGGATACTGCTAGAGATGCCTCCCAGGTCTCTCATACTTTCATGAAGACTCTCTTGGAGAGTGTCACTACGGCCCATATCTGTACCGCAACGAAACCTCTAACCCAGGAGGAAGAATAAATTGCGGTAAACTGGAAGATTCTCAATCATATTCTTGCTTATAACAATACAAAATTATTGCAGAGGCTTAACACTAGATGGAAGCCTCCGATTTCTAACTGGATGAAGCTTAATTTTGATGGGGCTTCTAAGCTTGATGGTACAGCTAGTGGGGGAGGGATCATCTGAAATGATAAAGGGTGGATGTTTGCTGTCTATGCTGGAGGTCTGGGCTATCATAGCAATAACTATGCTGAGGCTATGGCTCTTCTTTGGGGGATTAAATTGGCCATATCCCTTGGTATTAGGAATTTGGATATTCAGGGAGATTCTAAAATGGTCATTGATGCCGTTACTAATGTGTCGAATGTTGGCATTCAGTTGAAAGACATTATTAGGGATATACAGTTTCTCTTGCAGAGGGTTACTAATGTGCATATCTCATATATTTACTGTGAGGGCAATGGAGTTACAGACGCCTGTGCGGAACTCAGACAACGATATTCAAATTGGAGGCTTTAGTGCCAATTTGATCATCTTCCTTTAAATCTTAAGAATCTCATTCTTAAAGACATGGCCGGGTCTTGATGAGTTAGATGTGTTTGAAAGACAGCTCATACTGTCAGCTCCTTGGGAGGGGGCTGATGTGTCTTTTGAAGTACGAGTCCTCTCATACTTTCTCTACTGTCAAATCCACTCCATTTTCTCATAAGGTGAGCGGATGGCCGGATCATCATGGCCTGTGCCAGGTTATTATGGTTAAGCATGGGATTGGTGTTTGTAAGGCTTCCCATTATTATGAGTTTGTGTGCAATGTTATTACCTACATTATTAGCCTTGTTAATGTTAGTAATTCTCTTGTAAAGATGACTGAGAAGACTGAGGGTTTCTGTGGCATGCGAGGTAATTCCGCTATAGGAGGAGACAGAATTAGAACTGAACCCGTCTCGTGCTATGAATTTAAGGATAATTTGGTAGCTTGGCATTACTGTAAAGAGGGTGGGATTAGCCCCTATTTGGAAAGGCTTAATGGGTACAATGAAGCTATTTCTAAACAATTTGCGCGGTCTTGGCAGAACAGATGGGTTTCAGTGGGTGGAATCAGATTTGAAGTTTCTGAACGTGTGATCGCTATGGCCATTGGTATGTCTACTCAGGGCTTGAAGCTGCAACGGAAAACTAAAATTGTGGACCTCTCCAGTCAGCAGCTCTTCCTCGGGGTTGGTGAAGAATTAGTCCCTTACCAGGGTGGTTTTGACAGAGCCAAGTTGCCGGAGCCATGGAACGCTATGTGTTTTATCCTCATGAAGTATTTCACCCTCGAGGGGCGCTTCACCAGGTTTTATAACTACCATCTCCCCCTGTTAAATCATTTCCATCGCAATGCTAAAATTAGTTTTTCATTTTATTTGCTTTCTTCCCTGGAGCATTCCGTCCTTAGGGTTCAGGCGAAACTGGCTAAAAACACTGCTATGAAGCCTATCCCTCTTCACCAGGGCCTCATTCTCTATTTGTATAATCATCATCTTTCCCTTGAACCCTCTAA
The DNA here is from genome assembly GCA_027924645.1 of Cunninghamia lanceolata. Classification (NCBI taxonomy): domain Eukaryota; kingdom Viridiplantae; phylum Streptophyta; class Pinopsida; order Cupressales; family Cupressaceae; genus Cunninghamia; species Cunninghamia lanceolata. The sequence goes on along the minus strand of BSBN01001183.1, from coordinate 4,584,711 downwards.
ATCCATTCCAGGTAATAGTGGGGATGGGGAGCCCTCCTCTAACCCTAAGAATATTCCTGATGTTGATGAACCCTGGCCCTCCCCTGTTCCTATCAAAACTAATGAAGTTTCCTTTTGCACTCCTGTGGATAATCCTGTTGATACTCCGGGCCCTACTACCTCTAAGAAGGGTAAAAAGCGAAAGGTTGCTGGTGAAATGAGCACTGGGAAGGTAGTGGTTGGGTCCCCTAAAACTCTTGGTAGGACTCCGGTGGGATAGAGAAGGGATTCTTCGGTGAAGATTTGTAGGGAGGGGCTTTCCTCTGGCGTTCGACAGTCAAGGCGTATTGCTGGCAAACCGGCTCCTTTAGCAAAGCTCATTGACTATTCTGAGAGCGGTTCGGATGAATCCACCTGGGGGGAGGATGACAGGGATGTGGATATTTAGGACATATCTGTTGATGATGAAGACAAGCAGGAGACGCATGATACGGGGGCTACCATGGAGGATGTTGCTGACTCTGCTAGAAATGCTGACAAAGCAGGTGTAATGTTTGTGGAAGAGGCTGAGGATGCTATGGAGACTGATGATGGTCTGGGGGCTGATCTTGCAGGTCTGCGCGATCGCATTGCGAAGCTGGAACAGAATTTCTCCATTGTGCTCAGGACCTCTATTCTCCTCAACCTTTCTGTGCTGAAGAATCTGGGGGTTACTGTCAATACTGACAGTGACGATCTGGCTAAAAAAGTGGATGATATTATTAAATCTATGGTCTAGAAAGGAGAGCTGTTGTCTCCTTAGTCTTTGTTGTTATACTGCTGATACTCTGTTACTCTATTTTTATGACTTTAGTTTTAGCGGCTAGTTTTGCTGGTTTTGCTGGTTTCTGTGTTGTTGTTTATGTTGTTTCTGGTTTAAGGCACTGTTGATGCTTGCTGCCTTCGGGCCTCTCTATTTTTTGTAAGGGTTTGGCCCCTTGTTTAGCCGCCATATATTATCAAAAACAAATTTAAATATAAGAATCATATGAATTCTAAAATAACATAAATGAACATAACATTTTGTCTTAACGAAATATCAAATTAAAATTGCAATTTTAACAAAGTAGAAATATATTTATATCTATTTATATATATTTATCAACTAGAGAAATAAACCTTTAGTTTGTTATATATACATATGTGAAAGATCAAATCACTTTTCCAATTAAATTTCTATGCATTTCTTAATAGAAATATATATATATATATAATTCTATATATATATATATATTCACACTCAGTATGATATAGATATATACATATATGAAGATATATATACATTATATACTATATATATTTATCAAAGATAAACTCTACAACAAAATTATAAAATTTGAATATGAATTTGTAGCAGCTGTACATATATATATATACATATGTAATATATATATATACATATGTAATATATATATATACATATGTAATATATATACATATAATATATATACATATGTAATATATATATATATATATATATATACGTTATAAAATTGAATCATTAATTATTTTTTTCACTATTATGAAGGGCAATACAATGAAATAAAGCATAGTTGATAGAGTGCTAGCCGTGGCCTATGGCGGGTGCCAATACCCAACCAAAACCGCCCCAATCCTTGGGGATGGGGAGCCGTGGATGCCACGACATCCACCACGGCTATTACAATACATAAAATCACTTAACATTCAGTCTATTTTGCCATTCAATGCATAATACAAATGACAGATGTTATCCCTATTTACACAAGGTTTAACATAGATTTATTTACCAGAAATTTAACAATATCAATTCAAATACTATGAATAATTTATCAAACTATAATCCCCTGTATTATGCAGGGTAATTTATAAATCAAATATCAACATTTTAAACATAAGTTTTAGGTATAAAATTTAGAGCTATTGCAACTGTTATAAATTATTTCTTTCATTCAATAATCCAGAGGAGTTGAACCATGAATCACTCTTCTATTTATTTTATTTCAACAGTATATACATTTGTAATCAAATTTTCTTTCAATAGAAATCTATTTGTCCATGATGTAACCATCAGTAAACCTACACACAGACAATTGAGCAACCCAATCTTGCCCTCCTCCCAACCATAGTACTTGGATTCCAAGTCCACCCTCGAGTAGGAGAAAATTTTTCAAATGCCCAAATGAAATTCTTTTAAAGGATAAACAAATTAAAACCAACACAGGCTGACTCACACACAAATAACCTATTACAGATTCTTGCAAAGGGGGAGAAAGGGGATTCGCTTCCCTCTTGGGGATAAATCAATACAATTTTTCTTTTCAAATAACATTTTCACAACAGAAATCTCCTCAACCCTTCAAAACCCTCACTCCATCACAACCCTTCAGCACAACTTCTCCATCATATCACAGCCATCACCAACACAACCCTTTCATTCAAAATACACATATCCATAATTACAACCCTTCAAGCACAAAAACCCCCACATCCTCCATATTACACAATAGCCACAACTTCCCCACGAGAGGCTCCACACCTTCCTCAACCCCACACAAGGGAGGCTCTTAGCGCTCAAGCGAGATAAGCTCCCTTTACACACCCAAACCCCAAAACACATGTGCATGCCAACATTGCAACAAATATACATTCAACAGAAAATTTCACACAAACTTCATTATTTCACATAAACCAGAATCATAGCCATAACTATCATTTACATAAAATATAAAAGAAATATAAAGAAATTCCAAACCCTAACTTGGCTGTCCAAGTTAGGATCAACCCAAGAAATTGGGGTTTTAATCCAACAAATTCTTTTAGAAACCAGAAAATTTCTAGCCATTCCATTCTTTCTTCCATTGCCATTTCCTTCCAGCAAATTCCACACTCCAATATTCTTCTAGCACAAAGATTTGGACAAAGAGGAGAAGAAAACCAAGCTCCAACACACACACACACAACATGAGAAATGACTCCAATTCCTCTCATAAAATAGATTTTACACAAAACCTTTCAATTTCCCCCCCCAAAAAAAATCCAAAAAGCAATATTAATAATATTCTAACTTCTTAAATAACCCATCGAAATAAAACTAAATAACAAATAAATTATATTTCCCGAACACTAACATTTAACCAAATAAACACTAAATCAAAGTACCAAGATAATGAATCCAAATACTCCTGACACAAAACCACTTGATTTCACACAACAAAATATGAAAATAAATCAATTAAATTAGGCATTTGAAACATCTCCAAACTAAAGGAATCTGAACTACCCACTTGCAAAACTCAATTTTGAATATCAGTATATCACAAAAAATATAGCTGAAGCAATGAATAATTAAATACTAAAACATTTAAAATATCCAACATCAATTAATTTATTAAATTTCACAATTAATCTAAAATACTCATTTTGTGGAAATTAAATACATAATTGTAAATACTTAATAATTAAAATATTTTATTAAATTAAATCATATAATATCATCTACAATCCAAAACGATGTCTAAACACACATAAGTATATGAAATATGGATATCAAAACACATAGGTCCATAATCCAAAAATAGTAATATCAACCATGTCCAATCACAATCATCAAAATAGTCACTATAAATAGTATCATATCATAGTCTCAAGGGCAATGCTAGCTAGGCCTCACACACATGCCCATAAGATGTGTTCCCAAGAACTACATCGCAACAAGGGGTTGGCCCCACAAAAGATAAACTGAGGCAATGCTATGAGCATGATACACAATGGCTTGTGTAGTCATGGTATGACGCTGAGCATAGCAACAAGGTGTCACATAAATCAAAACATACAAAGAAATAACAAGTTATACTAAGTAATAACACAAAGGGATCTACTTGATTGGCATCATTATATGAATGGTTTTATAATAGGAGATGTATCAAGACTATAGATATATATAGAATTGTCATCATTCACCATTTGGTAGAACTACAAAGATAAAGAAAGAAGTATCACATGAAATCAAAATAAAAATCCCTTGGGTCAACAAGGGAGAATGCCAAAGTATCCTATGCCTTGCATCATCCGCAAAGGACACAACAAAAATCCAAATTACGACATATAGTAGAATGATGATACAAATAGAGAGAATGTCCCAATGGATATTGGTCCCTTTGTATCCTTGCACCTACAAGGGTGTCAAGGGTCATTCAAATAGATCTTAACAAGATCAACAATAACAACATAAATAAAATATCTAGCAACACATCACGGGGAAAAAAATCACATGCACTCATAACATAAAAGAAAAGGCACCTCACTTGTGAGTCAACCTACAACAAATCATCCTCCTCCCAATCTTGCTCATCACCAATTTGGAAAGGTGGACAAGATGGAAGAGAAAATATAGCACTTGAGGTATAAGGAACAAGATCCATACCTGCATTATCTTCAGATTCACTATTGGAATGTAGTATAATACGTTCCATAGCGGCTTGTGAAGTTTCATTTTTCTCTATAGGAGACAAAACAATAGCAGATGTTTCTTTTGCATCCGTCGGTGATAAACACTTGTGAGGAGGGAGATTCTCCTCTCCTATGGCAAGGTGAGCCATACACAACAATGCTTCTTTCTTTCTCTCACCTTATTTCACTTAGCTTTATTTGTGATGTTTGTTAAGGGAACTGTGGTGTCTTCCAACGTGGGTTCCTTTTCTTCCTTTGTTTTAAGAACATTAGAAGAAATAGGAGGAACCACCAAAGGTTGGTAGACTATGGGGGAAGGGTTCCTCAATGCAGGTTGCTCTTCCTTCTCAACTTGTGAAATAGGTGGAAGTACTTGAGCATCCTTAAGTGATTGAGAAAACTCAAGAAATAACACATGCACAACCGATTGATTTCCACTAGTCTTTGTGGAGGTAGGTGGTACAAAAGTAATATTGTGATTGCAAGGAGGTCTATTTTATGCTCAGAGGTTGCCTCCTTGTCCTTGAAGGGATGGCAGAGGGGAACCTCAGCATATTTACCAGACACTTAGGGACAAGGAAGAACCTTTGATTCAAGCTTAGCTTCATTTTCCACCTGTGGGACAGGGGGAACTACTGTCGTAGCCTTAGAAGATCGAGGAGGTTTGAGGACATCACAAGGAGGTCATGTTACTAAGTGAAAACTATACTATTTTATTTGCTTTAAACTTTTTATATGACAAGAAAAATAAATCCTTTCTAGCTCGAGCAACTCCAATTGGTTGTGGACAACAATAGTTAAGTGTAAAATGTCCATGTCGAGCAACAGGAAGGTACTGACTATGATGTACAACGTGCACATGTCCTTCAAATGGAAACTTTAAGCACTTATGAACCATAGAGGGAACCGCCTTCATGGAGCAAAGCCATGGGTGACCCAACTTCATATCAAATAAGTTTGATGTAGGAATGATGATAAAATTTACATCCAAGGTTCTTAACCCAACCTCAAGACATTAAGGGTTAAGGCACCAAGAGTTGGAAGGATAGACCCATCATGTGCTCTAATCGCCATCTCCAATACATCGTAGGTATCTTGATGTAAACCATGCATGTAGAAAAACTTTTCAGTTACTACATTTACCATGCATATAGGATCGATCATAGCACCTTGAATAGGTTTATCATTGATTCAAATAGTAATGTAAAGAGGTCCATCAAGAGATTCAATAGTAGCATCATGTGGAGTAAAATATATAGCAGTTTTTGATTCCACTCACTCTTTGTGAGGGAAAGCATCCACCATGTAAATATCAACTTCATAATCTTGTTCTTGAGATAGATGTACAATATTAGATTCGTGATAAGGTAAAGGATCAATATATATTTAAAGATTTTGATTAGGAGAAGCCACAAATTTATTCCCTTTGTCATTCACACCAACAACCTGGATGACATTGGAGTCAATGAGGTCTTGAACTTCATGTTTAAGACACATACATCTTTCAGTGTCATGGCCAATGGAGCAGTGAAATTGACAAATGGCCTTCAAATCAAAGGAAGGTGATTGCATCTTGCTTGGATTGAGAGGTCTAACAGATGGAAGCTTGATGAGATTGTTGTTCAAAAGTTGTGTCATTATAGAGTAGAGGGACTCTGATAATGGTGTGAAGTGTCTTGTTTTGGTTTCAATTTATACATGGCAGGAATAGGAGATGACACTACCACCACATGATTTCTTATGTTACTAGCTGAAATTGAATTGATCTTGATGAAGTTTTTGTTTTGTCTTTTGAAAGAATGATTGTGAGAGGCTTCAAATTGACCAACTAGAGCTGATGAGGGATTATACTCATGCTGACTAACCGAAAGTTGGTAATCATAGAAAGCCATGCAAAGATGAGTGAAAGAATCATATCCCATCAACAATATCTTATCACAGATGTGAGGTTGTAAGTTTCCAATAAAGATTCTTTGTACATCAACATCCAGAATAGAATATTGAACTTGTGAGAAAAGGGCTTGGTAACAACCCATAAAATATATTATTTTTTCTTTCATTCCTTGTTTGCAATAAACCAAGTCCGTCAAAGAGACTTGAGGTCCAATGTTTGCTTGAAAATGCTTGAGGAACTTATTGACTAATTGTGAGAAAGAAGTTATAGAATTAGGAGGTAAAGAGCAAAACCAATCCAAGGCCATGTCCTTGAGTGACCTAGGAAAGAGTTTAGCCAAGATTGCATCCTCAAAGAAGAAGTCACTACACATAGTGGTAAAGGCTGCCACATGGTTGTTAGGGTTTCCCTTCCCATCTCAAAGCGAGGCTTCTCAAACTTCTCAGACATTTGAGCTCTTAGGATTGATTAGGAGAAAGGGCTACAAATATAATGTGTTGGCATATTAGGTTTAGGTGGACTATTGCTTATGCTAGCCAATTGCTGTTGGATGGAGATAATATTTTTTAACAATTGGTTTATGAAAGGGTCGGAAGCTGAATCAGGTAGAGATTGGAATGAATTGGAAGGACTAGGAGATAATGTATGAGTAGGCTTTTGGAAAGTGACAGGAGGTTTAGATGTAGGTGGAGTAACATTAGGTATGAAATTTATGTAATTATATGGAATCGTACTATAATGGTAAACAAGATTCCCAATAGACAACCCAACAAATGTGGTAGCACTATTACTTGGCTGTGTAGCAGTGGTGAGAATTATAGAAGTATATGTAGGAATAGGGAGTGTCAATATGGGTGCTAACACTTGAGTCCCTATTTGATTAGAAGAGGTTGTTGCATATGTATTTTCGTTGATGCCAACAGTGGTATGTTGCATTGTAAGTAATGTCACCAGATATGTCAAAGGGAGATTGCAACAATATGGTGATCATTGAAGACAATAAAATAAGTGATCATAAGTATTGTGAGACATAGAAGTAAAGTGATGAATATATACTAAGGTGATCAAAAAAGAAGACAAAGGAAGTTGATACTTGAAGGAGATGGATTAGTATCATCTGTACATAGTCATACCATATCTTCTAAAGTTCATGTATAAGTGAAATCTTTGATATGATTGTACTTGAATTGCTTGATGAGTTAAGTTGAATTCATGATGTTTGGTGATGATATGAACTCATAATGATTGCCACCGGATGAAGAAAGTTATTAAAGGTTGAAGGAATTTGTCTAAGTATAGTACAAGTCAGGGAAGGTGTTACAGGCTCACAAGATGGTACCACATTCTACCGCAGTTGAAGATATGGACTTGCGGATTGAATTGTTGGCTAGGTATTGCACTCAAGCACTTATGTTTCAAATTTGAGATTGTAATGTTTACCGCAAAGTGTTTTAGAGATAGAAGAATAAAGACAGTAATGGAACAAGGTAAGTGTAGTCACAGAGTGACTGGAGAATGCTCTGCACTTCTTCGCAGATGAAGATATGAAGTTGCGGCTTGGAGGACAGGTGGATATGAGAAACAAGTATGTATGTTTCAAGTTTCAAGGAATAATTTGTACCACATATGCTTCTCCAGAGTTAGATCTATGAAGACATGCCTTGGTACTGATTGGTGTGAATAGAAGGAGAGAGTTAATGTTACCGCAGTACACCGCACATTGATATTTAGTCTTTCTGATGGAAAGACATGCACACAAGATCAGTTGGTATGTTTAATTCAAGTTTCAATCATCTTTATTTACCACAAGTATGATCTTCAATGTCTCACTTCAAGACCATGTTATCAGAGTATGGTAAGGATAGCAGAATCAATGTTCAAGTGTTTGCGCTAGCATATAACTACATGGATTGGTAAGAAAGGTGTTCATAAATGTTCTACAAGTCATATAATATTCATATTGTGATCCACATGATATAATTTAGTCTTCTCTAGTAATGCTTTTGGTCTAAAGTTAAATGTAAGGAAGAGTAAGGGTTTATTGTGTTGACCTGAAGTATATTGATAGTTATGCCGTATGTTTTGGAGTGTGCACTAGTGTGGAAAAGTGTGCCAAGGTAAGATAGGACCTGATTATGTCACACTCTTGAACCATATCAAAATTTTACTTACCACATATGTTTGGGAGCCAACTCTTATGGCCACTACATGCATCATGCTACACATTTCATCTTGGCTGACCAAGGAGAAAGATTTTGAAGATTGCAGAGGATATATATAAAGAATCAAAGTTGTTGGAGGGCAAAAAAAAGTAGTGTTTCACAAGATAGAATCAATATTGTGTGAATATACTTAAAACAAAAACAAAGTTCATGATGAAATGTGGAGAAGATCAGTTCATATAACATGATTGTAGTGCGGAGATAATTGTTGACAATATGAAAGTTTCTAAGGTCATGGTGTTGTGACAGTGATTGATACTGAAAATGTGTAGAAATTAGATAGCTATGTAGAGGATGAAGTGATCAACATTCAATATTTGTATGAAGAACTTTGAGTCAGATAAGTATTATAAATGTTGTAACTGTTTAGGGAGTTGCATCTTCCTTTGGGTTGTAGCCCATAAATAATATTGTAATCCTACTTTCATTTGTGAGGTTGGATTTGGACAGTAGATCCAAGAAACTTGCTCATCGTGGTTTTTCCCTTATTGGGTTTTCCACATAAATATGGTGTTGTGGTTGTGTGCTTATGTGTTGTGCTTCAGTTAGTTTATTTTGCTGATCTTCTAAATAAAATAGTTAGAAGTTTTGAGTGACAATGTTAAACTAGAATTGTTGTGATGTTCACAACACGACCCATTTTACCCTCTAGCAAAATGAGGACCCTATTTGCTTTTACTTTCTTGTGGTTTGGTCTTGCTTGGTGGTAAAGGGGAAAATGTACTTGATGCTGGAAATACTTGAAAAATTAGAATGCATAGTAATAGAGAGAAACATGGGTTGCTAGTAGGTTCTACATGAAAATGATTTAGGGTTGTTTTTTTTGAACCAACTGGAAATTCCTTATATTTCGTGAAATAGGATGGTTTTTGTGGGAGTGCAGTGTTTAATTAAATTTGTATTCCATATACAAATTTCTTTGCATATGAGATGCTAATGTTGTTGCATGTAATACAAAAAAAAGGTTCTTTTTCATCTTTAGCATATGTATCTTGAATGCTCAAATTTGAATATGCTGACCCAGACTTGATTATATTCAGAACTAAATTGAATGAACGCTGAATTCCACATTTGCGTTTGTATATCGCGTTGTATGCATAAACTTGTGCATTTGATATATAAATAAAGGAATATACATGGTTGAACCTGAAAGAAATATATAACCTGGTTTATAAAAGTCAAAGTCTGATTGAATGGTATATGGTATATCCGCATGGATGTTGATTGTATCTAAAAATGCAGATACAATTTTAGATTTTAAAAGAGGTTAAAAGGTGATTAAATATGGCGAGGCCCACAAGGATATTATCATAAGAGGTCTCTAATATATAAGAGGTAATATGCATAAATGGACATACAAAGGTGGACTCGACGGTAATTCAAATGTGGTTCATAACCAACTGAGGTTCACACTTTTGTATGGATGTGATGTTGTATTTATGCAAGCGTGATATACAAAAGGTAAAGATACAATGCCGGAATTAATATAAGGTCAAAGCTAGTTGATACATCCTTCAAATCTATACTTGTATGTTTGAATATACGCATACATATACAAAGCAAGATACAAAAGTAAGATACAAGGCCGGACATGAAATTAAATGCAATACATTTCATAAACCCGTTGGAGTTCAAGTTTGTATATTTCAATGATTGTATAAGAAACATAGGAATATACAAAATTTGTATACAAAATTGTGAACAGTAAAATTGACATACAAAGTTAAGGTGCGGGAATTAAAATGTACAAAGTTCAAAATATGAATTAAACGGAAAGTTAGACACAGACTGAACTGTATGCATTAATTACAACATTCAATGCGCACCTACCACTAGGAACTTAGGATCTGAACAGGTAAAAGGTGAAATTTGATTATGTTATTTTCATAATTGTATTTGAAGGTTAAAATTGTAGGAAATTTCACAGAGCTAGAGAAAAGGCGATTCAAGAGCTGAACGGAAATTTGATAACGGTAACGGTGCAAGGTTTGAATGGTAAATCTTTTGTCGACATTCTTAAATATAAACTAGTTGTGGATACAGGTATGTACCTCAAACGTCGTTGAAATTCAGTCAAATAAAATTGGGATTAGTTATAGTAATTTTAATTAAGAAAATAATGTAAGGTAGTGCACATTACTGTAGTCAATTATAGGGAATGATTTGATATTGTTAAATTCTATAAATTCCAAAAGGAGAAAACATATAAAATGACCTAGAGGCAGAGGACCCTTTTAGTCCACTTGTGTCATAGGAAATCATAAAGGAGGTGCAGGTTGTTGTACAATAGGTAGAAGAGAAAGAAAAAGAAGAAGAGGAAACTATAGAAATACTTGATATATCTTCAAGTCAATCACCACAGTCAGGATAGAAAAGCATGCTTGAGAATGTAAATGTTCAAACTAAGGTGCTAACATGGGTAACAATGTCATCAAATATTTCTGATACTAATACTTCAAGTGTTCCAAATGTTAATATTGAACAAAGCAAACAAAAAGAGAGCTCAGAAGAAGATACAGAGCAAGATACTAGAGAAGATACAAAGGTAGAGGAAGAAGAAAAGGAGAAGGATGAGGAGGAGTCACAACAACAAAATAATGCACCACCATCACTGCCACATGGACCACTACCTCCGGATCAAAATCGTCTAGCACAACAACAACCACAACAAGAACAAATGGAGATAGAGAAACCTCAAGAGGAGGTGATAAATAAAAAAAGGGGTAGAAACTAGCAAGGAGGCACTGACTTGGATGGGCTCAGAGCTCAGAAGAGAAAAGGTAGAGGTGCAGCTAGTCCCTATAGACATAAAAAGCTTATTAGGTGGTCATATTTTACAAAAAGAGAGAAGAAAAGCAAGGACCATGTTTGCTATAAAGAGAGGCCCATTTGGATCAAGAACTCTGTAGCTGGTAATACCCCAGAAGGACAAAGAAAAAGGAGAAATGAGCCTGGATGATTATCAGTTGCTCAACATAGATCTCAGGTATGTGACCAGAGAACAACATATTGCAGAGTGGGAGGATATGAACAAGGCAACCATGGAGATCATGACAAAGGATGAAGATAAATTTGATTATTTGAAGGGACACATTGTCCACTTGTAGTAGTTCATTCAAGGTATGTTTGATCCTAATGTTAGTATGCCAAATTTACCTATAGAGTTGGCCATTTTATCGAAGGATCAAGTAAATGAAATGGAAAATAAGAAAATTGAGGCAAACATTTTTGAGGAGTGGTTCAACGCTTTCATTCAAAAGGGAGAGGATACAGTAAGGCAGACAATCACCAATTGGGCCATTGCCCTTGTGGAGAAAAATAATTACAATATCAATATATATCATTACCAATCCAGAATGGAAGAAAGTAGCTGTGAGTTGAAGCAGGTTGAGGCCATGAATGAAAGGGTTGAAGAATTGATAAACGAGGGAATAATAACACCTCAAATGGCAAGCCAAATACCAAAGCACAGATTAGAGTTGAAATTTGAAGGGGACATTCTTAAGGGTTGCATTGTGAATACTTAGGATTTAGAGGAAATTGCCGATGATTTAATAAGGAAACACATGAAGATAATACAAAGACTTATTGGGCATGAGTACTAGGAAATACCAGTGTATGATGAGGCTATGGCAGTAAGGGAATTCAAAGACATTTATCTACATTGCCTAGAAAGCCCTGTGGCTAATCTGAGTACTGAAATGATTGATTCCATTATGGAATTAAGTGCCAGGATAAGGAAGTATCAGAAAAATAGGGAGGATGTAGAAAAGAAAGCAAGAATATTGAAAGACAGAGTTGAATTACAACAGTATGCATGGATAAAGAGCTAGAGGAGTACTCATACTTCTATTGTAGCATTGATAGCCAAATAAATAAAATACTTGAAGAGAATGGGAGAAGAGGAAAAGGAGAGTATCTGTGGCAGTGTTTAGTTCTTCTATATTGGTATTTGCATATACTCTAGTCTTTTTGTTATGCTGTTATCGGTAAAAGGTCAACAATGAGAAAGTCAAAGAGCATTACATGTTTTAAAAGATCTTAATGGCATCCTTTGTGCCAAAGGGAATATTCTGCAAAGATATTTTGAAAGAATGGTTGGGAAATGCTTTCAACCGTTGATTTTGTAAGTTTGAATGTAAACCATAGATTGGTTTTTTTTTTTTGTAACCGTAGCAGGGGGATTCAAATCTATATAAGGAATCCTGCTACTTGTATTTTAGTTACACAGGGATTCATAGCATTTAGCCTAAGATTGTAATTAGCAGCTTTACTACAAAAGGAGGTGATTCTTAAGTGAATACTTTGAGCGTTAGTGATTTAGAGAGGAGGTCGCCTATGTTTGCATAAAGGTGAGTGTGGAATGTCCTGGCTCTTTCATGCATCTATAAAAACATTTGTGAGTTTAGTAATGTTGATCAATCCAATAAAAGTCATAGTTACATTGTAAATTCAAAATGACTTTATATATCAAATGAATGTAAACCTTAGAATTATGCATCTATTCCAGCGTGTCTTCTGATTCAAGTGTTTGTTTAATGTATCTTTCTTTAAAAGATTGCAATTCTTGATGTATGTTTGTGAAAATGCTTAGGATTTAAATATAGGAATTTAATTGTTGTTGAAATTTTTAGGATCATCTAAGCTTGTCATACGTGGATGGTAGAACATTCTATCCTGTCTAAACAGTGTTTCTAACCCTATTCTTTCTAACTTTTCTCAAAAAAGCATAAATATCTAGCTTGCACGCAGTTATCTTAAGTTGATTGCTATTGATCCAAGTAAAGACATGTGAATTTCAAAGGTCTTTAGTAGTTTTCATACATAAATTAGAAATACAAAGCCTGTTTAGAAAAAATCATATAAAGATTTGTAAAGAAGTGATAAATACATACAAATAATCACTTATCTTAGTGTAATTTGTTGTCATTTATGCAAATTGAGTAAGTCTAGTAGTCACATAATACTTTAAATCGCATAAGGCCCCTTGAATAAACAACTTCACAATGGACCATTAAACTTTCTAACACATTCAAGAACTCACTATTGTAGACTTGAGGTTGAGAATCATCCTTATATAATTCTCCATAGCTTTCAAGAGAGACTAAGTTCATTGTGAATTTTATCTCATGTTGCTTATGTACTTTGCATACATCAACAGTTTTTTGGTGCTAGAAGGAGGGCCTGATCGGATTTGAGGTAAATTTTGTACAAGCTGGCTAATAATAAAGATCAAGTGACCAGGTCTAGGTCCAATATAGGTGACATCTTCACACAATTACCTGATAGACGACAGAATAAGAGTCCCTTGATTTGGAATTCTAGAGTAGTGCATATAGGAAGTTCATCGAGTACTCCTCCAAGCTCACCATTGAGTATACCTAACATAGTAAGCCCTGACGGTTCTGCATTTAGATCGTTGAATCTTGGTTTGTGTCCGCAGATCATAAGTTTATTTTTCCAGAGCAATCCGGACCTCTTTCCTGTCACTCTGTCTTTCCTGAGTATTGCAGGAACCGGTTCTACTTAGATGGCCATAACTCCTTCAAATCTTCATGTGAACTTCTCAAATCTTGACTGGAGCAACCTCTGACAATCCTCTACATGTCCACATGATCCACATGCATTGATTGTTATTAATTTTCTCAATATCCTCAACAATCCAGTCTTCTACACAGATAGCAAAATAGGATACAGTTGACACTAATGGAAACACAAATATGTTGACATCAATGACAACACTGTTGATAACTAAGAGGGGGGGTGAATCAGTTATCCTAATTGTTTCTTCTTTTGAACTTTCTTATTAAGCAAAGCAGCATTGAGTTAAACAAACAAACATTATCATGAAATGAGAAATACATGACACAGTATTTTTGATGTGGAAACCCGGTTAAGGGAGAAAACCATGGGGTGATTAACCCAAAGATTATTCTCTGTTAGAAGAATAAGGAGTTACAAAAATGGCACTTGCCAATTAGGGCTCACTGCCTGAGCACACTGCTCACAAAGAGGCCCACTGCCTACAAGGAGACACACTGTCTACAAAGAATGTTATACAATACTTGAACTGATTGGAAGCACCTACATATGCTAGGGTTCAGTTCCGGTTAGGCTCAGTACACTGATCTGCTGCACTTCATCTTTCCTCTCTTCTTTATTCTGCTATCTTTTCACATACCGGATCTTTCTTACTACTTCTGCTCTGATCTGTACTTATTCGCATACACTATCACACAATCACATCTTTCACAACTAAATCCATCCTCTATATATATCCACACAAGTAATTTCATCACCTTTCTAGTCGGCATCCGGAACAGTTTGGTTTCTTACAAGCTCTGTTCTGTCGGCTGAATCCTTGCTCACCAAGCAATGCGGATCAAGCATATACTTGTAGATATCATTAGTCATGTTGGCCAAACATGATTCATGCCTTCACAACCTTTACCATCAACAGTAACATATCCGGAAAAGATTCTGATGCTCTGTCAGTCAGTTCTTCCTTCTGTTCTCATTGTCTTTTAGGAATCCGGTACTCAGCTATTCATATCTTTTTCTTTGTCCATCATCAGAGGCTAAATCCTTGGAATATACTACTCAAGGTAGTCCTCTTGACTTCCCCAAATCCGCACTGCACCAAGACACTTCCTCTGAGAGGTCCGGACCAATCTGTCGGACCTTGCCACATGCTCTGTTCTTGTTCACCGGACCATAACAGTTCTTCATCCTGACTTCCGGTAGAGGCACACCATGATTTGTGGATATGTGGGATGACCTTTGTTTCCATCAATGACAACAACCATGAATCCATATAGTGTCTCTTGCCAACAATCTCCCCTTTTGGCATTGATGGCAATACTTAGTGAAAAAATGACTAAGTGTTTACACTATACTCCCCCTTTGCTGATGCTCTATCTTTATATACAATTTTTGGAACTCCCCCTTAGTTGGATTCCTCATTTTTCATTGCTCCTCACTCCCCCTTTGACATCAATGGCAAAGGGTGAGGTCCGCACACCAAAATTTTCAAAAATTTTCTATACATAGCCGCATATTTACATACTCACATGAACTGAAGAATGTCTGCAAAAGATGTCTTCAGTTGGATCAGTTCTGTAGCCCAACTTTGCTTCATTCTATCCAAAATTGAAATGTGACCACTCAACAAAAATGCAAAAGCTTCTGCCCTCTTGAGATTTGTCGGATCATTTGTTTGGGCGGTAGTTTGAGCATCACTAATGGCCTCATGCATAGTTTCTAACTTAGGGATTATAATCCTTCTAAGTTCTCCCATCCGGTTAGTGATATTCTTCCTTTCCTTCTCAAAGTTCTTTATTGCATTTGTGATTGCAATAGTTTGACATTCTTGATTTACTATGGAAGAGAGAGGATCAAAACTTTGAGACAAACTTTGTAGTTTGTCCTGTTCCGCTTTTATTTTCTTATCTATTTCTACTGTTGCCTTTGACCAGGAGATACAAAATTTGTAAATATCACCGCCATCCTTAAGAGCATTTTCTAAGCTCTTTATTCCAATACTCATATTTCTCCTATCGTTAGAGATTAATCCTAATACTTCTGAAAATCTTTTATCCAAAAATTCCTTCCGGACCTTTTCTTCAGCTGATTTTTCTAGAGAATCAAAATGTGTATCAACACTGCTGACTAAGGTTTTGAGATTACCGGAAGAGGAGGCTGTCGGATCTATTTGGATTGATGGCATGATCTTTTCAAGCACTCCGGAAGCAGCCTCTATCAGCTCACAGTCTTCCATATGAGACTTTAGGAGTTTTTCATTTGCCTTAGCATTTGCAAATGAAGCTATCTTCATTGTCTGTACCGGAGAGAGAGAGTCAAAGTCGAATGGGCCTTTTAGAAGCTCCGGTTCATCAATCTCTAAAGTTTCTTGGCTTAGAAACTTTTGAACAGTTTGTGCAGTGTCTCTTGCCAGAGACAAATGTTTCTTTTCTTCTGCAGTTTTGTCCTTAGGAGTCTTATCTCCTTCCACATTCTTACCACTTACAGTTGTGGTTTTCTCTGTTGGATTCTTCTCTTTCTCTGTATCCTTGGTGCTGTCAACCTCTTTTTCTTTTTCTGCTGCTTCTTTCTCCTGTAATTTTTCTTCTTCTTGGGATCCGGAGACTGTAGGAGAAGCCGGAGAAGATATGTTAGCCTGTTCTGGTGGCACTTCTTCCGGAGTAGATGATTTCAAGTCCGCAGCTGTTTCTGCACCTGAGTCCTCTGTAATAGGAATATTAAACCTTTTGTATGTATTCCGGAGGATCTCTTTAGTGTCCTTGGCTACTTTGTCTGTCTCACCAAGCATAAGCTGATTCATCCTTGCTTTGCTTCTGAATTCATCCTTGCAGTCCTTGAATACCATGTTCATGGTTTTGTGATCAATTGAGGGATATAGTTGAATAGCTATCTATTCCCTGATCTCAAGGTCTTTTGCCATGGCATTGTTCTTTCTTATTTCTAGTTCCATCTCTAGGCTCTTTGGGATTTCAGAGATAATCTTAATAAAAGCTTTATTGTAGATGTTCAAGTACCTTATTATAGCTTCCTGCAGGATCTTTTGATCTGCCTCATTGTAGTCATCATAGAATTCAGCCACCGGTTGAAGGTTCCCATCCACAGTGACTGATTTGAGTACACTGTCTAGAGACAGGGTGGGCTTTTCAAAAAATTCTTCTGTCATTTCTTCCTTGTCTCGGCCAGAAGAGGGTTTACCGGATCCTTTCTTTTTCTATTTCTTTATTTCTTTCACTCCCTCATCTGACTCAGTTTCTTCTTCATCCTTTTGGCTTTGATAAGCTCTTGAGGCTTTTGTCTTGGATCTCTTACCGGATCCCTGAACTTCCAGTTTTGAGCTTTTGGTTTTGATAGGTGTGGATCCTTTAGATGATCTGGTCCGGGTTGAGGATTCCACCGGAGCACTTTTCTTGCTTTTCTTTTCTACCTCTTTCTTTTCTTCCTCAGATTTTCTTCTCTTTTCCCGGCTGGCATCAAGTGCCTCTTTTGAGATGCCTAGGCCTTGAGCAATATGCTCTACTTCTTTTCTCACCTTCCTCTTTATCTCAGGTTCCCTGAGTTCTACATGTATCTTTACACTTAGCTCCTCAAAGGTTCCAAACCTTTTTGCCTTTGGATCTTTGGGCTGACTTAGCATGTGTTGAACATGCAGCTCCACTATTTGTTCATCCACTTCATACCCCATGGGCATGATCCATACAGTTCTTGGTTCTACTGCCTCCATTAGACACTGATCTGTTTCTACCATGAAGCATACTGTGTCTTTGTACTTTTCAACAAGGGATTGGGGTATTCTTTCTCTTGCATGCATCATGCTTTGGAAGTTCTTGAAATATCCCCATAGAGCTGTATTTCTTGCTTTAGCATCCCCAAGTCCATGCAAATAGTCTCTGATTTGGATGGCAACCGGTCTGTCATTCTGCCATATCCATCCACTGGATCCGGGAAGCTCATTCATGTAGTAAAAGAAGAGACAAAGGATCAGATTGCCATACTTGAAGGAGTTTTTCTTGTCCTTCTTAATCTTCTGCAGATTTTCAAAAAGTTGGTTTACAAGAAGCTCACACAAGTCATAGTCTGCATTCTCCTTTAACATTTGCTAAGCTGTGTAGATTGCAATTCCTGGTACTGAATTTTCCCTACTGGAGTGATAGATTTTGTAACCAATTATCATAGATGCAAATTTGACATCCGGTTCAGTGATGTCATCAATTGTCATAGCTCTCTTGTCAAACTTGGATTTGGTTGCATCACTAACTGTCTAATTTTTGACAGACTTGAGAACAGGTAATCCACCGGATGAGTGCAGACCGGTTACAGCCCTAATTGCATCTTTGGTGATCTTGAAGGGCTTGTTCAACCATAGGAAGTTGTCATGTACTCTACTTAGTACATACCGGACCCATTCATCTTCTTCAAAACAGGGGAAATGAATGCACTGTGCAAAGTGTTTGTCCCGGATGGCTTTGTACTGAGGTTTGATCTCGAAGGAGTCATCTATCAATTGTTTGTGATAGATATCCATCAGTTTTGATTCTCCAAAGTCTTCAAAATTTGCATGGATGTAAACCCTAATGTCTTCCGTATGTAATACACCATGTGGAACACTAGAGAAGGCTCCTAGTGGATCTACCTCTAATGACTTGTATGGATGTTTCTTAAATTCAGGTCGGGGCCTGTCTGAGATTTTTACTATATTTGGAGTAGCCATTTCTTCAAAAGATTTGTAGCAAGATATCGGAGGTGAAAAATACCTTTTGTGTCTTCGGTTACACGGAGTGGCTGGATTGATTTCTGTATGTAATGACTTCGGCAGGAGATCTTCGGTGAACTTGATGAATTTTGTTGCAGAGCTCCGCTTTTCGCTTCTTCTTGGATGTGGAATGATCAAGTGATGGTTGAGAAATCCCTTATATCATTTCGCAAACCCTAATATCTATTTGCAATAAATGCTCCACCTATATTATTCCGGTTTGCCTTATCCGGATAGCTTGGAGTATCCCGGATCAGTCCTGATCTATGAACATCATACGGATCTTTCAATCATGAATAAATCGAGGTGACATATTACAAGAACATCCCAAACGTTCTGTCCAGTCAGAGTAAAATAATGTACTTCCGGATCTCTCCGGACCCTTTTGTAGTCCTCTGTCATTCCGGAGCATCTCCCAGAATAGGTCTTACTTGATCGATCACAACTTCTTTACATCTTCATGCGGACCTCTGAAATCTTGTCTGGATCATCTCAGGACTTATATCTTCAAACCCTTTACTCCGCATCTTGTGTCATATCCAGCATCACTTGATTGGCTGGGGGAACAGGATTTTCTTTGAGTCTCCCCCTGAGCCAGAGCTCACTTTTTAATTTCTGGAAGGAATATCAGCACCAGAATCTAGTGCGGATCCAGTTTCTGTATTCTCTAAACTTTTCTTTACCCAAATCTTGCTCATCTGATTCCTAACTTCATCCGCATTCATCTTTTGTTTACCCTTGTCTTGATTCTGATTATACACCGGACCTCTTTTGTCCTGATTCTTGCTTCTGTAGACTTTAGCATTATGACCGGACCTATTACAGATTTGGCAAATAACATTTCTTTGCATATTTGACTGATAACCTCTTGATCTGCATTGATTAGCCATATGACCTACTCTATTGCATGTAAAGCATCTACCTTTGAATGATTTGTTTACTTGCATATTTCTGCATTCATGAGACTTGTGTCCATACCTTTTGCAGTTAAAGCACTGTCCGGAGAAGGATGGATTAGTTTGATTCATTCTTTTTCTGCACTGATTAGCTTTGTGACCAAAGTGATTGCAGCTGTGGCAGTATCCATTGAAAGATGGATATCTTTGAGCATTGGGCTGTCTTACCGGAGGTCTTTCAGGCCTATTCCTTGGATTTTCTGATCCAAAATTCTTTTGACTGGATCCGGAGCTTTCTCCTTTCTCATATCCCAAACCGTACTTGTCATCTGTCTTCTTTTGACTTGCAAGAAGTACTTCAAGTTGGACAGAACTTATCTTGAATTTATCTTTATATTCATTTGCTGTTTGAAGATTTCTTTTGAGAGAGACAATTTGATTCTCAAGTTTTTCTTCATTATCTTTGGCATCTTCAAGATCAGATTCAAGATGTCTGATAATCCTGTCCATCTGGTGGCATTCTTCTGATTTCTCTTTAAGAGATTGTCTTAGATTGTCTTCAGCTTTTCTTTTTTCTTCAATCTCTTGAGTAAACTTTATAGTTCCTGATTCCATTTCATGTCTTAACATAATGACTTCTTTTGATAACTTTTCACATAACTTGGTTTTCTCAGTCAATTCTTCATTAGTATTGCTTTCTTCAGTTTGGCTTGCCAATTGTTGGAGCAGCTCCTTTCTCTTTTTCATAGAGAGACTTAATTTGTCTTTTAGTTCTCTCATGAATTCATCAGCCTGTTTGAGTCTTTCCTTTAATTCATTGACTTCAGAATTTGATTATTCAAGATCCTCAAGGGCAGTCTTGAGTTGCTCCCTTAAACCATATGCATCCATTTGAATTCCTAGATCTTCCTCAAGCTGTTAGGCTCTATTAGGAGGAACCTTGCTCTGATACCAATTGTTGATAACTGAGAGGGGGGGTGAATCAGTTATCCTAATTGTTTCTTCTTTTGAACTTTCTTATTAAGCAAAGCAGCATTGAGTTAAACAAACAAACATTATCATGAAATGAGAAACACATGACACAGTATTTTTGACGTGGAAACCCGGTTAAGGGAGAAAACCACGGGGTGATTAACCCAAAGATTATTCTCTGTTAGAAGAATAAGGAGTTACAAAAATGGCACTTGCCAATTAGGGCTCACTGCCCGAGCACACTGCTCACAAAGAGGCCCACTGCCTACAAGGAGACACACTGTCTACAAAGAATGTTATACAATACTTGAACTGATTGGAAGCACCTACATATGCTAGGGTTCAGTTCCGGTTAGGCTCAGTACACTGATCTGCTGCACTTCATCTTTCCTCTCTTCTTTATTCTGCTATCTTTTCACATACCGGATCTTTCTTACTACTTCTGCTCTGATCTGTACTTATTCGCATACACTATCACACAATCACATCTTTCACAACTAAATCCATCCTCTATATATATCCGCACAAGTAATTTCATCACCTTTCTAGTCGGCATCCGGAATAGTCTGGTTTCTTACAAGCTCTGTTCTGTCGGCTGAATCCTTGCTCACCAAGCAATGCGGATCAAGCATATACTTGTAGATATCATTAGTCATGTTGGCCAAACATGATTCATGCCTTCACAACCTTTACCATCAACAGTAACATATCCGGAAAAGATTCTGATGCTCTGTCAGTCAGTTCTTCCTTCTGTTCTCATTGTCTTTTAGGAATCCGGTACTCAGCTATTCATATCTTTTTCTTTGTCCATCACCGGAGGCTAAATCCTTGGAATTTACTACTCAAGGTAGTCCTCTTGACTTCCCCAAATCCCCACTGCACCAAGACACTTCCTCTGAGAGGTCCAGACCAATCTGTCGGACCTTGCCACATGCTCTGTTCTTGTTCACCGGACCATAACAGTTCTTCATCCTGACTTCCGGTAGAGGCACACCATGACTTGCAGATATGTGGGATGACCTTTGTTGCCATCACTGACAACAACCATGAATCCATATAGTGTCTCTTGCCAACAAACACCACTTAGGCACATATTTGTAACAATCTCCACCTTTGTCATTGATGGCAACATGTGATGTGAAAAATTGAATCTAACCATCAAGACAAAAACTTCTCCCCCTTTCTCTTCTCACTTCTGCAACTACTTTCTTTATTGCCCCCCTTACATCAACAACTAGTTTTTCACATGACTTCTCTCCCCCTTTGACATCAATGGCAAAGGGCACATATTTTCTATCTTTTTTTCTTTTGCTTCTAACTGATCTCAAAATTTGTATATTGACTACTCCCCCTTTGAGCAGTACCTCCTTAACATTAATCTGGATTACAAGATATGGATGTGAATCCCACCAGACTGATGCACCTTAATGCATCTTCGTTCAGCTCAGGAGGGGTAATAACCCCTAACTTCTCTCTGAGATACTCAAAAGTATCCTTGGGAAGAGGCTTAGTGAAGATGTCTGTAATTTGATCTTTGGAAGGCATAAACTCCAACTTGACTTCATTCTCATTTACTTTCTCTCTTAAGAAATGAAACTTGATAGATATATGCTTTGTCTTTGAATGCAATAACGAATTCTTTGAGATGCTTATTGAACTAGAATTATCACAGAAAATTGTGACTGGCTCCTCAAACACAATTCTGATGTCCTTCAACATTTACTTCATCCACAAAACTTGAGTGCAATTATTTGCTGCTGCTATGTACTCTGCTTCTATAGTAGACAAAGATATTGCCTCTTTCTTTTTGCTTATCCAAGAGACTAATCTTCTCCCCAAGAAGAATGCACCACCACCAGTACTTTTTCTGTCATCCACTTCTCCTGCCCAATCAGCATCTGTATATGCATGAAGAGTGAAGTTATTGTCCTTTGGATACCACAGTCCATAATCAATTGTTCCCTTGAGATATCTAAAAGTTCTTTTGACTACCATAACATGGGATTCTTTTGGATCAGCTTGAAATCTGGCAACAAGTCCAACTGCATTCATGATATCAGGTCTGGTCTGAGTTAGATAAAGCAGTCCTCCAATCATTGATCTATATCTTTTCTGATTTGCTTTGGGAGAGTCATCATCTTTTCTTAGCTTGCATCCGATTACCATAGGTGTACCCACTGGCTTTGAGTCTTCCATTCTAAATTTCTTTAGCAATTCTTTTACATACTTGGACTGAGATATGAAGATACCTTTATCTGATTGAACATTTTGCAAACCTAGGAAGAAATTCATCTCACCAAACATTGACATCTCAAACTCACTTTTCATCTAATTAGCAAATGGTTTACACATGCATTCATTTCCACCAAAAATGATATCATCAACAAAAACTTCAACAATTAGAATGTCATCATGATCAATTTTGAAGTAGAGATTACTAGTAGCATTACCGTTGCTAAATCCTTGCTTAAGCAAATGCTTATCCAATCTGGCATACCAGGCTCTTGGAGCTTGCTTGAGTCCATACAAGGCTTTTCTCAATCTACAAACAATATCTCCTTGATCAAACAACTGAAATCCTTCTGGTTGCTCAATGTAGACTTCTTCCTCCAAATCTCCATTCAGAAATGCTGATTTCACATCCATTTGATATACTTTAAAATCTTTGAAGGCAACCAATGCAAGAAATAATCTAACTACCTCTATCCTTGCCACCAGAGCAAAAGTTTCTTCAAAATCAATTCCTTCCACTTGAGAGTAGCCTTTACATACCAACTTTGCCTTATTCCTTACTACCTCACCATCTTCATTCAGTTTATTCCGGAAGACCCATTTGGTTCCAATCACATTTTAATCCTCAGGTCTAGGAATTAGATCCCATGTGTGATTCTTTTCAATTTGCATCAATTCCTCTTCCATTGATTTAACCCAGTTTTCATCATTGCAAGCTTCACTTATTGATTTAGGTTCAATTCTTGAAATCAAACAAATCTCTTCTTGATCTTCAGACATTTTTCTCCTTGTTCGAACACCTTTACTCTTATCTCCTTTAATTTGGTCTTCAGGATGATTTAACATTACATACTTGGGAGTTTTGGAAATTGTTTTAGCTTCTATTTCTTGAACTTGTTCCTCATCATCCGTGTTAACCTCTGGAGTCACCGGTTCAAACTAAATCTAGGTCTGAACTTGAACTTGCCTTCCTTGATTTTGACTTTCATCATCTAAATCATATCCTGAGTACTTGGAATGTCCTTCCTTGCTTTCATCAACTTTAACATTTGCACTTTCAACAATCTTCTTAAATCTTTTACTGAAGCACCGGTAGGCCTTACTTTGAGTTGAGTATCCCAAAAATATTCCTTCATCACTTCTTGCCTCAAACTTACCTAAGTCCTCATCTCTTTTGATATAACATTTACTACCAAAGACTCTGAAGTATCTCACAGTAGGAGGATGACTAAACCAAAGTTCATAAGGAGTCTTACTAGAATTTCCTTTGATCTGCACCCGGTTAAGAGTATAGACAGTAGTACTCACAACTTCTCTCCAATAAACTTGAGGAACATTTGTTCCAATCATCATGGTTCTGGCAGCTTCTTGAATGGTCTAGTTCTTTCTTTCCACAACTTCATTTTGCTGAGGAGTCCTAGGAGCAGATAACTGTCTTTTTATTCCATGCTTTTCATAGAAAGCATCAAACTCATCGGAGGTAAATTCTCCACCTCTGTCAGATCTCAGACACTTTAATTTCCCACCAATCTCATTTTCAACCATCATCTTGAACACCTTAAACTTGTTAAGGGCTTTTGACTTTTCTCTCAGAAAAGTCACCCACATCATCAGGGAGTAGTCATCAATTAGCAACATAAAATATCTGTCTCCTTGCACACTCCTAATCCTAGCAGGACCACAGAGATCAGTAGGCACCAGTTCCAATCTCTCACTTGAACCTTGTTCCTTACTCTTAAAAGAAATTTTGTTCTGCTTGCCCAATTGACATTCTCTACATATGTTATTAGGTTTCACAAGTCTTGGAAGATCTCTTACAACATGAGTGGAACTTCTTTTGACAATGTTGTCAAAATTCACATGACACATCCTCCTATGCCATAGCCAACTTTGATCTGTCTAAGCAATCAAACAACTTTTACCAAAATTACTTAAGTGAAAGATGTTACCTCTGGTTTGAGTACCTGATGCAATTTCAGTTCTAGAGCTTTCCAAGATTCTACATTTTCCATCCTTGAACTGAAGATCATAACCCTTGTCAACCAACTATCCAACACTGAGAAGATTATGATTTGGTCCTTCCACATACAGAACATCATTGGTGTTGTTCTTTCCATCAAAAGAGATGGATCCTTTGCCACAGATTCTACCAGCTGAGTTGTCTCCAAATTTTACAAGTCCTCCTTCATAATTTTCAAAGTTCACAAACTTACTCTTGTCACCAGTCATGTGATGAGAACATCCACTATCAATCACCCATTCATCCCTTTCAATAACCTGAGCAGCCAAGGTACTTTCCACATTTTCATAGCTAGCAGATTTAGTAGACACCGAATCTTCTTCTTTGATAGCAATAAACACCCAATCATTTTTAGAGGAGCCTCCATGATTAGATTCATCATCTGTTACCCCTTCTTCTCCATTTTCTTGGACATAGTAACATTTCTTTTGACCTTTATACCTGTTAGGGTTAGGTTTTGAAAACCTTTCCAGACATCTTGAGGCAAAATGACCAATTTTGTTACAAGCAAAGCATTTGAATGGTAACTTTCCTTCATACTTACCAAATCCTCTTGGCATTCTTCTAGCAATAAGAGCTTCAAGGTATGCTATTTCTATTTCAACATCTTCAAGATCCTTTCTTGTATTTACAAGTCTATTTGATCTTGTAGAAGAGCTTTCACCTGGATCATATCTTTGTTTTCGATACACACTGGCTTTAAATGCAGATTCAGACTTGGGAAGAGAATCACCAAACTCACTTAATTTGAAAGCTAAAATTTTGCCAACCAGATGATCTCTTGTAACCTCTGAGACTATCTTGATTTATTCTATAGCTGCAACCTTATGTTTGTAAGAATCTAGTAAAGATCTGAGTACTTTTGATACAATTTCTAATTCTTCCAAAATTCCACCAGCACACCTGATGCCACACACAAGTTCATTTATCTTTTACATGTAGATTGTGATCTTTTCATCTTCGCTTATCCTCATAGTTTCAAATTTTCCTCTCAGACTTTGCAGTTTTGCACATTTGACATATTTGTCACCTTCATACAGATACTCCAACTTTTTCCAGATTTGATAAGCAATTTTTAGACCAAAGACATTTGTCATTTTTGAATTAGTTAGGGCACTCAACAAGGCTTCTTTAGCTCAAAGATTATTTTCAGCATCTTTGACTTGATCAGGAGTTGAAGGACCTTTCTCTGGAGGTTTATACTCAACACTGGTTATTGCCCAATAGGCATCGCCCATGCATTGTAAGTGGCACTCCATGCGATCTTTCCAAACAAAATAATTTATTCCATCAAATCTTGGACTATCCTTCTTGTAGGTTGACATCCTGGATCTCCTCAAGCGGTTAGGATTTTATGAGAGGATCTGGCTCTAATACCAATGTTTGGAACTAGACAACTAAGAGGGGGGGTGAATTAGTTGTCCCTTAAAACTTTTCTACCTTTAACCTTCTTTATTATCTTACTATCAGATTATTGATGCAAACATTTAAGCATGAATCAACAACATAAGAGTAGAAACATAATCAACACATTTGACACAAATATTTTAACGTGGAAACCTGGTTAAGGGAAAAACCACGGTGGGGGTTAACCCACAAAAATGCATACCCTATTAAAAGTACTTAGAAAAATAGAAGGCACATGCCTTCGGGTGCACTGCTCAAAAGGAGAGGCTCACTGCCTACAGAATTTATTTAGAAAGAATTAACTAAGAATTAGCATCTACTTCATGCCCGATTCAGTTTCAATGAATGATCAAGAACTTTCGCTTTGCCTCAAACTCTTCTTCACACTCTACACTACTCTCGCTCCTTTCCTTCTCTACTCTGCTCCTGATCCTTCCTTCAGATTTTATCTATTTTTGCACAAGGATGATTTCGATACTTCTTCAGTAAGTATTTATATACTTCATCAACCTTGGAATGATCAACAAGGTTGGCTAAACTTGACGTAGATCATCACACTATCGGTCAAACACAACTGAGGCTTGAATCTACTTCTATAACCACTCCATGCTTCATAGAAATGTGTTTAAGGCATCTGCAATAGGCTGGAAACATCTGGTCAGCCAAGACTGGGAAGAACATCAACCTCAAGAAGAAATCTTCAATCAACAAGCTCAAACTTCAATGCAGACCTTTAACGTAGTAGCCATACAATCCAGAGACCTCCACAAGCACATTGAATTTTCCAATAACATCTATTCTAAACCAAATTATCAGAAACATTTGAATCTTCCTCAGGGACCTCAAGAACATTCTCTGCCATGACTGTTAGATTGGAAGGATAGCTTGCGGACCTCCAAACCTAGAACCATTGGTGTTGATGATACACATTGACTTCCCAAACATGCCTTTAGATCCACAGATCATAAGTTTATTTTTCTAGAGCAATCCGAACCTCTTCCCTGTCACTCTGTCTTTCCTGAGTATTGCAGGAACCAGTTCTATTCAGATGGCCATAACTCCTTCAAATCTTCATTCAAACTTCTCAAATCTTGACTAGAGCAACCTCTGACAATCCTCTACATGTCAACATGATCCAAGTGCATTGATTGTTATTAATTTTCTCAATATCCTAAAAAATATGGTCTTATACACAGACAACAAAATAGGATATAGTTGACACTAATGGCAACAAGAATATGTTGACATCAATGATAACACCACTTAGGCACATATTTGCAACAGTCTTAGTCCACCTAGAGGTCCAGCTATGGCATACTTCAATGTTAATTCTCCCATACTATTTGGTAATTATCATGAGATGCCCAAGAATCCCAAGAAAATCTGTCCTAAATACCAGCTACATCAGGATTCAAAGGATCATATGCGAATTTTCAAAGAGGCTTGCTTTAGAGCAAGATTAGAACATGAAGATGTAGTTTGCAGGTTGTTTCCGTTCACTTTCAATGAGTAGGCTTCCAATTGCTATGTAAATTTGCCAAATAGTCACATTACCACCTGGGAACTACTGGAAGAAGCATTCTTATCTAGGTTTAGGGGTCCAGTTGAGCTGTCACTTTTGTATCGTAAATTAGTAGAAATCAAGAGAGGTGAAGGAGAGCTCATAAGTAACTTTAATGATAGGTTCCAAAAGGCTTATTCAAAATTAGTCAATCCATACACTGTGACTGCTGACGTAATCTTCACAATGTATTATGTTGCTTTAGATCCTTTGACTGCAATGTTTGTCAAAAGACAAACACCTACCGTAGATACTGTGTCAAAAGCTTATAAGGAAGTAGTAAAGATTAATCAGGAAATGAGATAGACAACTTATAGTCCTTTTGTGAGTGTAGGGAACATTGTAGTCCCAAACTAAGCACAATCATGGAATGGTGTTCCTATCCATCATACTCCATTGTTAAATCCAGTGCCTACCTACACACCAATATATAACCTTGTCCCTACTCAGGCCATAGTTCCATACACAAGTAGTGCTACTAGTAATAACCAGGCCAGTGGTCAGTCATTCTTTTAGCCACCTTAGGATACATACGTGGCTAAGACATAAGAGGATAGGGAAGAGATGAAAGAAATTATTGTACATTTAAGAAGGTTAACAACTGAAGTGACTCAGTTAAGGAACGACAATTTTTACAGCAGAAACCCTCAGAATCAAAATCATAATCAAAATCATAATCAAAGTCAGGGTCACAATCAAAATCCAAATAAAAACCAAGGACTAGGATCACAAAATAAGGGCCATAGTGGGGATAATAAAGCTTGGGGAAATGATAATAGAAATCCAAATCAACCCAAGCATACCAAAATATGGAACACAAGACCAAATAATGACACTCTGGCTTCTCCATTTGAGAATCTAGATAATCAGGAGTCTAAACAGCTTGCTAGAGTACAGATGGCTAATGTAGCACTAAGAAATTGGTGTAGGATTCATAATACTAGTGCACATGTTGAGCATGACTATCCACAGTTTCACTTAGAAGCTAGTATTTTTAATGTAGAGGTATAGGCCCCTACATTTGAGTTCTTGATTCCTAAGGGAAATTAGATAGTACCTTCAAGGTTTGAGTTTGCTATGGTATTAGAGAGTTTTACATTCTCAACCAAAGAAGAAGAAAATCAAATACCAGAAGGAACCATATTATTGTGAAAGCTTATATCCAGAATCAGCCTTAGTGCTAGAAACCTTCCAGTTTCCCTTTGAAACTAAAAATGAGGTGTTGTGTGAACCGGACGAAGTACAAGCCTTACAACAGTCCAATAGAAATCATACCTATAATTTGAGGAGTAATAGAAAACTAGGGGGTCCTTTTACTACCTCCACACCTCCAAATAACTTTGACACTCCACCTAATCAGAATGCAAGTAATAACCTAGTGGCTCCCAAAGCTAGTAATCAGGGGGGTGTTTCTACAACATCAAAGGTTCAGATAGGAAGGACAAATTCTAATGAAGCTTTAAAACTAATGAATTATCTATCTAAAGAAATAAAAAAGATAAAAGTTAATGTACCTTTATATGAGTTACTGAGGAGTCCAGGGGTACGAAATGCATTCATAAAATCCCTAGATGAGTTAGGACCTAGAGATAATCCAGTAGGTTCAGACAATCATGGTAAGGATACACAGACCAAAGATAAAGTTAAGAATGTTGAACATCCTACAAGTACTAACACAGTAATGTACACAGAGAAGAAGGAATCCCCTCCTTTTCTGTTAACCTTGAGGATTTTTGGGAAAAATTTACATAATTGTATGGTTGATTCAGGAGCTTCGACTAATGTCATGCCATTAGGAACATGTAAGACTTTAGGACTTACCCCTACAAAGTCTGCCAAGGTTGTTACTCAATTAGATAAGCCTAAGGTTAATGTGGTCAGTGAACTGATGCATATCCAGATGCAATTGGCTTAAGATCCTAGAATGAATCAGTACATTGACATTCAGGTTGTTGATATTCCAGTCAATTATGACATGTTATTGAGCAGGGATTGGTCTAAAACCTTAAATGGATACATGGCTATGGATTTCTCTCACATGTGGTTTCCTTGGAGAGGCATCCCAAACCAAATTAGAATTGAAACTGAACCTAGGATGAAACATATGATCACATAATACAATAGAACAAATGAAGTATTGTATGCTTCTATTGAACCAGGAGTCTATAGGGTTTCAAACAAAGGAGTCTAAATAGAGGAAATTTTAGCCTTTGACGTTGGAACAAAACCTACTAATAGTGGAACATATGTGTTTGTTAATTTTTGATCATGGTTCTTTTGATGAAGAAGATAATGCAGTAACTTTGGTCAAATCATAAGACAAGAAATGGAGAAATGCATTCAACAGGAAGTCCCTATGAAATGTGGTTTGTATAGGAATTGGTGTAGAGTTCATAAGATTGCTCATTCTGAAGAGAATTGTGGAATGTGCAGAGACATAATTGAGTATTAGAACAGGAAGTGTGTGGAATTAATGGGGAAACAAAAAGGAAAGGGTGTCTTTAGTGAGCCTAAGTTGAATTTCTATGAGGATACTAACAGGTTGCTAAAGAATCCAAGTGAAGATGTGGAAACAAAATGTATCAATCATTCTAAATTTCATAAACAGATAGAGAGTACAATGATACCTACAAGTCAGGAAAGGATACATGAGAAAATGCATGCTCCTGCAAACGTGAGGTAAGTAAAATAATTCCTGTTAAAACAAAGGGTCTAGTTCATAAAAATAAAAGCAACATGTGGACTTTAAAATGCAATGGATCAAAATTCAAACAGGGGGCAAGAGCAGGAGTTGAACTTATTGATCCAAATGGTAAATCCTTTCTAGTAGCATATAGACTCTAATTTCCATGTACGAATAACGTAGCAGATATGAAGCTCTGATCTATGGATTAGTGATGGCCATAAAGAAAAAGGTGAAGGTGCTTAGGGTATTTTCTAATTCTGAATTGGTAGTTAGACATGTTATGAAGTTATATGCATGTAATTTCAAAAAAATAGTTAGTTACAGTCATAAGGTATGGGATCTAATTGAATCTTTTAATGCTTTTAACATTGAACATATCCCTAGGGAATTGAATCAATGACCAGATGCATTAGTAGCTGCTGCTAGTTCTTTCGAACCCCTAACTTTGTTAGGTATGAAACAATTTGCTGTAGAGTTCGTAAATGTACCAAGTATACCCGATAATATAACACATTTCCAAGTGTTTGAAGGTGATCAACATATTGTGGATTTTATCACCAGTCATGATGTGTTTGAAACACAAATTATTGATGAGTAAGAAAGACCTGAGATTTCCTGGGATGAGGAAAATGTAATGGACTTGAAAAGTAATTTCTTACCCAAGGGAGTAATAGAATTAGAGAAGAACTTTGACTTTGATGGAGTGGTTAGACAAAAGGATCTTCCTAAAACTGAAGGGGGTAAGTGTGATCCTTTCAACTTAGGGACAGAGCAAAACCCACAGAATGTATTAATTGGAAAAACTTGCTCTGATGAATTAAGGAAAAGGATTGTAGGAGTGTTGAAAGAGTATAAACATGTGATTGCATGGACTTATGAGGATCTGAAAACATATGTCACCTCTATCATAACACACGTGATTCCATTAAGGCCAGGGGTGAAACCATTTAGACAGAAACAAAGACCAGTGAAAGCTATATTAGAGCCCCTAATTTTTGAAGAAGTTAAAAAATTATTGTCTGCAAGAATAATTTTTCTAGTAAGGCATTCTACCTAGGTAGCTAACCTAGTACCTGTAAGAAAGAAAAATGGAGACATCAGACTTTGTGCTGATTTTAGAAATCTTAATAAGGCGTCTGAAAAAGATAATTACCCTTTGCCTCTATTAGATGAAGTTTTACAAGCAATGAATGGAGCTAAAATGATGTCTTTTCTTGATGGATTTTCTGGTTATAATCAAGTTTTAGTAGACAAGGAAGATAGGTTAAAAACCACATTCACGTGTAAATGGGGTAATTATGCATACAGAAGAATGCCATTTGGCCTAATTAATGCAGGTGCTACATTCCAAAGGGCCATGGACATTGCATTCTGAGGGTTAACAGCTAAATGCATTATGATTTACATGGATAATCTAACTGTGTTTTCTAAGGATATGTCTACTCATGCAGACAACTTAAGAAGAGTGTTGAAAAGATGTGAGAGATATGGAATTTCTCTAAACCCAAAGAAGTGTTCATTTGGTGTAACTGAAGGTAAGTTATTGGGACATATTATTTCTGAAAATAGAATTTCCATCAACCCAGACCAAGTGGAAGGAATTAATAAGCTACAGTTACCAAGCAGTAAGAAAGAGTTAAAGTATTTCTTTGGAAAAATTAATTTTGTCAGGAAATTCATTACTGGATTTGTAGAAATTGTGCAACCATTGAACGCTATGTTGAAAAAGGATGCCAAGATAGAATGGACACCAGTGGCTAAAGCAGCATTTGAAGACATCAAAGCAACTATTTTTGATGCTCCAGTATTAGCCAGTCCCAATTACACTAAGCCCTTTTATATCTATTCTTTTGCATCTAAACATTCCTGTATAGTTGCTTTAACACAGAAAGGAGAAGATAATGAAGAAAAGCCTATTGCTTTTATGAGTACTCCACTAAAGGATTCTCAGTTGAAATAACTAGATACTGAGAGGTAGGATTTTGCATTGGTAAGAGTAGTAAAGAAGTTTAGACATTACATTCTGAGAAGTCAGATCAAAGCTATAGTGCTTGATGCAGCAGTGAAGATGCTACTGATGCAGAATGAACCTGGAGAGAAAAGGTCTAAATGGATAACAATTTTACAAGAATTTGATATAGAAATCATTCCCATGAAGTTAGTCAAAGGCCAATCCTTGGTACAAACCATATCTAATATTGATCCTAACTTGATAAAACAACAGTATGTGTTGAATGCCAATAATACACTAGGATGGTATAATGAACTCACTACATTTCTAATATCAGGGAAATACACCCTAACTGGATGAAATCTTCTCAAAGGAGAGAGCCTTGAAAATAAAAGTCCAAAGATACATGATGCAAGGAGGTTTATTATTCAAGAAAAATCATGAGGGGATATACTTAAGATGTTTGAATAGAGATAAAGCAGACAAGGTGCTGCTAGAACTTCATGATATATATAGGACAACACATGGTTCCCACTTGGCAACCACACATAAGATTTTGAGGTTAGGTTACTATTGGCCCACAATATTCAAAGATACAGAAGATCACATCAGAAGTTTTCATACATGCCAGATTATAGCATATAAGGGAAGATACCAAGCACACCCATTGCAACCAGTTATAGAGTCCAAACCATTTTCACAATGGGGACTTGACTTTATTGGAGTTATTAATCCTCCATCATTAGCTAGACACAAATTCATTTTGACAGTAACTGATTACTATACACGATGGACATAGGCAACTTGCTATAAATTTTCTACTACCGAAGTTGTCATCAAGTTCCTGGAGGAAAATATCATCACCAGGTTTGGAGCACCATATTCTCTGGTATGTGATAATGGCCCTGCTTTCTCTTCTTTAAATTTTTCTAAATGGGCATTTGAATATGGAATTGTTCTTAAATTTTCATCCAATTATTATCCTCAGGGTAATGGATTAGTAGAATCAACTAATAAAATCTTGTTGGATATCATTATAAAGCTGATAGCTAAAAATCCTAAAGAATGGAACACATTGTTGAAATACGCATTATTGATAGATAGAACAAAACTTAAGGCAGCATTAGGTAATGCTCCTTATCATTTAGTATATGGGACTAATCCCATACTCCCAGTCAATCTAAGAATTCCTCCATGGAAGTTTGCAAATGAATATCTAGGTTTTGATGACCATAGGGAGGCTAGGTTGGTCCAATTATTACAGTTAGATGAGAAAAGAGACCAAGCCATTAACAAATTTGTGAAACATCAGGCCGTGGTTAAAAGGTGGTTTGACAAAAGAGCTAGGGTTAAAATGTTCAAGATATCCGATTTGGTTTTATGTTGGGACAAAGCCCACGAAAAGAAAGGAAACTATGAAAAATTTGACAAGTTATGGTTAGGTCCATTATAAGTTTCAGAGATCATAGGGGATAATACATTTAGGCTTAAAACTTTAATTGGCGAGGATGTACCATTATCTGTTAATGGTCAGCACCTTAAACATTATTTTCAAGCCTAGTATGTGCAATTGAGCATCACTGTGTATCATATTGTAAATGTTGTATATTCTTTTGGTTTTGTTTGTGGTTTGGTTGGTTTATTTGTTTGTTTGCTTGTTTTGTTGTTTTGTTTGTTTCTTTTGGTTTGCTTTTGTTTTTGTTTGCTGTGGGGTTATTATTTTGATTCAGGGTATATAGGAACAAGCAAGCAACTGTAAAAAAATAGTAAAATTTGGAAAATTTAGGTAAATCGTTTGAAATCTATGCATAACTTGTGACTTTCATAGATGTGGTTTGTTTGTTTATTCTGTGAAAGATTTTATTCAATATCTATAGCATGAAGCATTCAAAGAGTCATATAACTGCAAACATTAAGATTCTTTGAATTAGTGTGGGAGATGGTAGATGTTTACATTAAGTGAAAAATCTAAAGGTTGGCCTTTGCTACCACTATAATTCCCAGCCTTATGCAGCAGATACTATTACTGTGCAAATAATGAGCTAAAATAATTAATCTTATATACTAATGGACATTGAGAAATCAATAAAACAAAGAATTTATTCTCTTAAGGTCATCTAGATAACTCTACTAGGGCTATGGATGCCTGACTGGCAGTGGGGCTCTATCTAGGGGAATTATAGGTGATAACCTTGCCGGGGCTATAAACGCTTGCTGACAGCAAGGCTCTATCCAGGATTGGCTTAAAAGGTTAAATCAAACTATGTAGGTTAATGCAAATGTTTACTGCTTTCTTACTTTGCCAAAGGAAGGAATGAATCAATTGCACACACCTAAATTCTTTTGGAAAGTTCATGTACATTATTGAATACAGTCATTCTATGATAAGTAAATGCTCTTGTATGTGAGGAAGTTGGGAATTATGATTTATTTCATTTCATTTCCTTAATCGTTTGAATTTGGTTGCTAGTTGTTGTGACATTCACAACATGCCCCATTTTACTCTCTAGCAAAATGAGGACCCTGTTTGCTTTTGCTTTCTTGTGGTTTGGTCTTGCTTGGTGGTAAAGGGGAAAATGTATTTGATGCTGGAAATACTTGAAAAATTAGAATGCAAAGCAATAGAGAGAAACAGGGGTTGCTAGTAGGTTCTGCATAAAAATGATTTAGGGTTGTTTTTTTGAACCAACTGGAAATTCCTTATATTTCATGAAATAGGGTGGTTTTTGTGGGAGTGCAGTGTTTAATTAAATTTGTATTCCATATACAAATTTCTTTGCATATGAGATGCTAACGTTGTTGCATGTAGTACAAAAAAAAGGTTCTTTTTCATCTTTAGCATATGTATCTTGAATGCTCAAATTTAAATATGTTGACCCAGACTTGATTATATTCAAAACTAAATTGAATGAACATTGAATTCCACGTTTGCATTTGTATATCACGTTGTATGCATAAACTTGTGCATTCAATATATAAATAAAGGAATATACATGGCTCAACCTGAAAGAAATATATAACCTGGTTTATAAAAGTCAAAGTCTGATCGAATGCTATATGGTAGATCCACATGTATGTTGATTGTATCTAAAAATGCAGATACAATTTCAGCTTTTAAAAGAGGTTAAAAGGTGATTAAATTTGGCAGGGCACATAGGGATATTATCATAAGAGGTCTCTAATATATAAGAGGTAATATGCATAAATGGAAATACAAAGGCAGACTCGACGACAATTCAAATGTGGTTCATAACCAACTGAGGTTCACACTTTTGTATGTATGTGATGTTGTATTTATGCAAACGTGATATACAAAAGGTAAAGATACAACGCCAGAATTAATATAAGGTCAAAGCTAGTTGATACATCCTTCAAATCCGCGCTTGTATGTTTGAATATATGCATACATATACAAAGCGAGATACAAAAGTAGGATACAAGGCCGGATGTGAAATTAAAAGCAATATGTTTCATAAACTCGTTGGAGTCTGAGTTTGTATATTTCAATGATTGTATAAGAAACATAGGAATATAAAAAATTTGTATACAAAATTACGAACAGTAAAATTGACATACAAAGTTAAGGTGCAGGAATTAACATGTGCAAAGTTCAAAATATGAATTAAATAGAAAGTTAGACACAGACTGAACTATATGCATTAATTACAACATTCAATGCGCACCTACCACTAGGAACTTAGAATTTGAATAGGTAAAAGGTGAAATTCAATTATGTTATTTTCATAATTGTATTCGAATGTTAAAATTGCAAGAAATTTCACAGAGCTAGAAAAAATGTGATTCAAGAGCTAAACAGAAATTCAAGAATGGTAACGGTGCGAGGTTTGAATGGTAAATCTTTTGTCGACATTCTTAAAGACAAACTGGTTGTGGATACAAGTATGTACCTCAAACATCGTTGAAATTTAGTCAAATAAAATTGGGACTAGTTACAGTAATTTTAATTAAGAAAATAATGTAGGGTAGTGCACATTACTATAGTTAATTATAGGGAATGATTTGATATTGTTAAATTTTGTAAATTCCAAAAGGAGAAAATGTACAAAATGACCCAGAGGCAGAGGACCCTTTTGGTCAACTTGTGTTATAGGAAATCATAAAGGAGGTGTAGGTTGTTGCACAACAGGTAGAAGAGAAAGAAAAAGAAGAAGAGGAAACTACATAAATACTTGATACATCTTCAAGTCAATCACCACAGTGAGGCCAAGAAAGCATGCCTTAGAATGTACATGTTAAAACTGAGGTGCTAATAGGGGCAACAATGTCATCAAATATTTCTGATACTAATACTTCAAGTGTTCCAAATGTTAAATATGGAACAAATAAAACAAAAAGAGAGCTCAGAAGAAGATACAGAGAAAGATACTGGAGAAGGTATAGAGGTAGAGGAAGAAGAAAAGGAGAAGGATGAGGAGGAGCCACAACAACAAAACAATGCACGACCAACACCGCCACATGGGCCACCACCTCCAGATCAAAATCTTCCACCACAACAACAACCATAACAACAACCACAACAAGAACAAATGGAGATAGAGAAACCTCAAGAGGAGGAGATAAATGAAAAAGGGGTAGAAACTAGCAAGGAGGCACCAAATTGGATGGGCTCAGAGGTCAGAAGAGAAAAGGTAGAGGTGCAACTAGTCCCTATAGACATAAAAAGCTTATTAGGTAGTCATACTTCACAAAAAGAGAGAAGAAAAGCAAGGACCATGTTTGCTATAAAGAGAGGCCCATCTAGATCAAGAACTCTGTAGCTGGCCATATCCCAGAAGGACAAAGAAAAAGGAGAAATGAGCCTGGATGATTATCAGTTGCTCAACATAGATCTTGGGTATGTGACCAGAGAACAACATATTGCAGAGTGGGAGGCTATGAACAAGGCGACCATGGAGATCATGAGAAGGGATAAAGATAAATTTGATTATTTGAAGGGACATATTGTCCAATTGCAGCAGTACATTCAGGGTATGTTTGACCCTAATGTTAGTATGCAAAATTTACCTACAGAGTTGGCCATTTTATCAAAGGATCAAGTGAATGAAATGGAAAATAAGAAAATTGAGGCAACAATTTTTGAGGAGTGGCTCAGTGCTTTCATTCAAGAGGGAGAGGATACAGTAAGGCATGCAATCACCAATTTGGCCATAGCCCTTATGGAGAAAAACAATTGCAATATCAATTTATATCATTGCCAATCCAGAATGGAAGAAAGTAGCTGTGAGGTGAAGTAGGTTGAGGTCATGAATGAAAGGGTTTAAGAATTGATAAACAAGTGAATAATAACACCTCAAATGGCAAGCCAAATACCAAAGCACATATTAGAGTTAAAATTTGAAGGGGACATTCTGAAGGGTTGCATTGTGAATACTCAAGATTTAGAGGAAATTGCCGATGATTTAATAAGGAAACACATGAAGATAATACAGAGACTTATTAGGCATGAGTGCTAGTAAATACCAGTGTATGATGAGGCTATGGTAGTAAGGGAATTCAAACCCATTTATCTACCTTGCCTAGAAAGCCCTGTGGCTAATCTGAGTACTGAAATGATTGATTCCATTATGGAAATAAGTGCCAAGATAAGGAAGTATCAGAAAAATAGGGAGGATGTAGAAAAGCAAGAAAGGATATTGAAAGAAAGAGTTGAATTACAATAGTATGCATGGATAGAGAGCCAGAGGAGTACTCATACTTCTATTGTAGCATTGATAGCTAGATACATAGAATACTTGAAGAGAATGGGAGAAGAGGAAAAGGAAAGTATCAGTGGCAGTGAGTAGTACTTCTATATTGGTATTTGTGTATACTCTAGTCTTTTTATTAGGCTGTTATCGGCAAAAGTGCAACAACGAGAAAGTCAAAGAGCATTACATGTTTTAAAAGATCCTAATGGCATCCTTTGCACCAAAGGGAATATTCTGCAAAGATATTTTGAAAGAACAGTTGGGACATGCTTTCCACTGTTGATTTTGTAAGTTTGAATGTAAACCATAGATTGTTTTTTTTTGTAACCATAGTAGGGGGGATTGAAATCTATATAAGAAATCCTGCTACTTATATTTTAGTTACACAGGGATTCATAGCATTTAGCCTAAGATTGTAGTTAGCAGCTTTACTGCAAAAGGAAGTGATTCTTAAGTGAATACTTTGAGCATTAGTGATTTAGAGAGGAGGTCACCTGTGTCTGCATAAAGGAGCATGTGGAATGTCCTGCCTCTTTCATGCATTTGTAAAAATGTTTGTGAGTTTAGTAATTTTGATCAATCCAATAAAAGTCATAGTTACATTGTACATTCAAAATGACTTTATATATCAAATGAATGCAAACCTCTGAATTTTGCATCTACTCCAGAGTGTCTTCTGATTCAGGCATTTGTTTGATATATCTTTCTTTAAAGATTGCAATTCTTTATGTATGTTCGTGAAAATGCTCAAGATTTACATATAGGAATTTAATTGTTGTTGAATTGTTCAGGATCATCTAAGCTTGTCATACGTGGATAGTAGAACATTCTATCCTATCTTAACAATGTTTCTAACCCTATTCTTTCTAACTTTTCTCAAAAAAGCATAAATATCTAGCTTGCAAGTAGTTATCTTAAGTTGATTGCTATTGATCCGAGTAAAGAATTGTGAATTTCAAAGGTCTTTAGTAGTTTTCATACAAAATTTAGAAATACAAAGCCTGTTTAGAAAAATTCATATAAAGATTTGTAAAGAAGTGATAAATACATACAAAGAATCACTTATCTTAGTGTAATTTGTTGTCATTTATGCAAATTGAGTAAGTCCAGTAGTCACATAATACTTTAAATTGAGTAAGGCCCCTTAAATAAATAGCTTCACAATAGACCATTGAACTTTCCAACACAATCAAGAACTGACTATCGTAGACTTGAGGTTAAGAATCATCCTTATATAATTTTCCATACCTTTCAAGAGAGACTGAGTTCATTGTGAATTTTATCTCATGTTGCTTATGTACTTTGCATACATCAACAGGAATAAGTTTTGATATATACTTTTTCACCCCCCTCTCAGTATATCCTTGTGTTCTAACAATTGGTACCAGAGCTGAGTTCCTTGAATACAACCTAACAATTGAGGTAGATCTTGGTGTGGAACACATGGGATCAGAAGTAAGGTTAATTGGGAAGAATCCTACAGAAGTTGATAAAGACATGACAACCTGTAATCCAGAAGATTGTGTAGTTGATTTTGAAGGGGAACTCATTTCTGCCCTAGATGATCTGGATGCAACAAGAAGTGAAAATGAAGAATATAAAATCAAGATCATAAAATCAAAGGAAGAAAATGCCAAGTTGAAAATTCAAATTGAAGAAAGTAAGAAGATTGTAGATGACCTAAATTCCAAGCTTAATGACAAAACAACTAAATGCTCTAAACTTGAAGAAAAAATTGTTTCCTTGGGGATAGAATTGGAAAAAGCAAAGGATCAAATAGATAAAAGTTTAAAACTGAAGAAAAGCACAAACATTCTTGATGAAATAATCAATAGTCAAAGACCTCGAAGAATAAGGGTGGTATTGGATTTGAGAAAAGTCAGAGCCCTAAAATAGATATACCTAAAGGTGTTATATGTGAAAAGTGGGAAAGATGATGAATAGTGTCAAGATCTATGAAATCAAACCCTCCTTTCACATTAACATTCAAGGACAACAACCAAGCCAAGTCACTACAGATGAAGAGAACTCAACTACAGGTTGGTGTACTTAGGAATGATATGGAAAGACTAATTAGATTAGAAGATTTATCAAACCCTAGATTCAATAAGCCTCAAACCCTAATTATAATGAAATCAGGTACAAATGAATAAATTGCTACAGATCACCGCACATGAAGACACTTAGGAAGGATTAGAAACTCACCAAAAGTTGGATTTCTAGAGGTGAAGAGTTTGTAGACTACGGGGTAGGCACCCAAGTCTGATAGAGCAACTTTTCTATAGATTTGGAATAGTGATCAGTGTCGGATGATAGTCAACTCCTGAGTTTAGGATGAATCCTGTTGGGAGGATATGGGGTGGGTGTCCTAGTCTAGTAGGGTGAATTTACAACAAATTTTCCTCAGATCTTAAATCCTTATCCTTTAAATTGCTTCTCTACACCTGCACTTGACAAAATC
The DNA here is from genome assembly GCA_027924645.1 of Cunninghamia lanceolata. Lineage (NCBI taxonomy): Eukaryota > Viridiplantae > Streptophyta > Pinopsida > Cupressales > Cupressaceae > Cunninghamia > Cunninghamia lanceolata. The sequence continues at coordinate 4,543,961 of BSBN01001183.1, read as the reverse complement.
CCGCACCTATAACCTGCAATCACAAAGAGAGGGGTTTGGGGGTTGTGGTGTTTAGGAGCTTGCCTCGATCAAGCCTCAGAATGACATTCAAGTCTTCCAACACCATTGTTAGATAGAGTGCATGCCCAATGGAGGGTAGAGGTAAAAGCAATGATGAAGTGAAATGATTGAAACACAAATAGATGTCACCTTAGAAGTGAAGCCCTCACGGAGATGAAGATCCTTCAAATCATGAGGAGATGGGTTGATGAAACCAAGTCTGTAATAAAAAAATACAATAACAACACAATTCTTCTCTACAACACAATGAATACCTTGAAATCCCTTAGCTCAATATTACAAGTTTGCATTATCCATTTAGGTGTAAAATGAAGACATAAACTCACTTATATATGCTTTTCCACTAACATTTGTAATTCAAATTGAAAAGGCCGACAGAGGGAAGCCTTGTTAAAGGTCCTATGCCAACAAACTTAAATTTAGGTCCTGGTAAATCAACATGGACTAGGGCATAGGTGCCCAAGTCACAAGGCTAATTTGGGTCATGATTAAGCATTTAGATTGGCCCCCTAAAGTCCCATTTGACATGGGTTTCAAGAGAAATTGCTCCGGGATAAGTTTTAAACATGTAAAATGTAAACATGGGGACCTAGGAGCTAAACTAGGAGGTAAAAAGGCATGAGGTTACTTTTTAATCCATAATAGAAGGCATGTTTGGAATAAAAAGGGAAGAACTCAGCATTGAGGACTCTGAGGAGATTGAAGACAAGGAGCAGGAGCCTGATAATGACAACTTCATACAGGGCAGAAATCAAAAGAAGAATCTCAAGAGATCTCCTCCTAGACAAGCTGTTAATTCTAGGTTCTCTCAATCCTTCCTTGGTCATTGTTATTCTAGCAATAAATTTGGACATAAGGCTATTGATTGTAGAACCTAGGATAGAGGAAATGATAACATGAGGAAGATTTCATTTGTGCCTACAAAATATAATGTTGTGATCTCTCATTCTTTCTATGGCTATTGTTATGGTTGCAATAAATTTGGTCATAAGGATGTTGAATGCAAAACTAAAGTAAGAAGAAATGGTGTGGCTTTGGATTATAATGTTGTTTGCTACAAGTGTAACAATTTTGGGCATAAAGCAAGTTCCTATAGGAGTGGTTCTATGAAACCATCTACTTAGCATAAGAAGACAGAAATTTGTGACTCAACAAAAGAAGGAAATGACAAAGATATGGAGAAGGAAGACAAAACAAGATGATGAGAAGGAAGAATTTGTGCTTTTGCCTAGTGCAAAAGACTTCATTGTTGATTGAGATATGATATAAGGGTCAAGCCGGGGAGCTAGCCAGTGCATATCTATCCTTTCCTCCTGAATATTTGTTGGCTTATGTAAGTAGAAGCTAAGCATATAGATGTATTGGAATAAAATCAGCTGGTGAAGATAATGATAAGGTAAAACAATTTCTTTTTCCCAAAATTCTAGAGTAGAATATTATAATGTGGAGGATTATTGAAGGTTCTTGAATCTTTGTGAGTTCACAGAGCATTCTAGCTACATGTTTACCTAACCTGACAAAAGTATATTTATGAGGGATGATTAGGGAAATTTTGAAAGGTACATATGCTTCCCCTGAACGATCAAATCTCATTTGAAGACTAAGCTTTTGCATTTGAACTAAGGAAAGAAGAAGGCCTTCAGATCTCTTGGTGATTTGAGATAAAGAAGAATTTTGGATTCTGAGCACTTGAGTTGAAAACCCTAACCAAAACAAGGTATTTATCAGATCTATTAAAACCCTAGTTTTTGAATTAAAAGAAGCTTGATATGGTAACTCCAAAAATAGTTGATATCTCTGAAAAACCTAGACCAAGATACAAGAAATATCCGTTCAAAGCAATGGAGACTGATAAAGATGGGGCCTTTTCAAATGTTCTAGTATATGTGGTATATACAGAAGATGTTAGGTTCTATATTCATTCCAAGATAGATGAAATTGACCATATGAAGTTTGAAGAGCTCAGGGGTATCCTATTAGATGATGATGTGAGTTACAAACTAGAGTTTGCAAATGTAGGGGCCAAGCGGCTAGACATATGGAAGGATTACCCTAATTTCTGTGATGAACATGAATGGGTGAGATACATACTAAGCAAAATACATGATGAGTTCCTATATCTAGATAAGCCCCACCAGATTACTAAGGATGCAATCAGGGTAGTAATTGGGCTATGCTCCACCGAATCTGTACCAGTGATGAAATCAATCAAAAATGAGAAGGTTACTAAATTAATTGGTGCAAAATTCAACAAGAGAACTCTAACTGTGAGTGATATAACTGATCCAGGTGTTAGATATGCTACTATGGGGATTGCATATAAATTATATTTCGCTAATAGAGAGGGATCCGCCTCTGGTACTTCCATTCACACTACATACCAGATGGTCAAGGAAGGGAAAGAATTTGACCTTTGTGAAGTCATGAAAGAACAACTTATGGAGAATCTAAGGAGAACAAAGGAAATTAGATACCATTTCATGTTTGGTACTCTAATCATTTGTCTTGCATTTTATTTCATAAATGAATTACCAGGCTTTAGAGGAAAGGTTTGGAAACAAAGTATTCTGGTTGTTACATGTAAATTAAAAGTCACATAAGAGGCTTTAGTGATCCAAATCACTACAAACAAATGTATTGGGGCTTCTTCAAAAATATGCAAACCAACATGCATGCAAGAGACAGAGTTCCATTTGATGTTGTAAGGTGGTATGAAGGACAAGTCACTTTCTTGGTGGACAAAGATTATACCTACATGGAGGCCGTTGAACCTAGAACTATATGGATTCCAAGATTTCCATATGAGGTCTCTGGAGATGAAATAAGGGTATATGCTAATATTTTGTTGAGCAAACCTAAAGACCTTGCCACTAAAATATTTGGTACATATGATGAAATCATGAATAAGATGCATAAGAAAAATATAGAAGAGCATCTTCAGAAGAAAAAGGGGGAGGTACATAAAAATGGGGCATTTCATCTAAAACCACATCAGAAACCCCTACGGAGGAAGAACAACATGCTCTTGCTATTCTGCTAGATGCATAAGGACCAAGAAGGTCTGGTAGATTTGCTTCTACTACTACTAATGCACCTTAGTCATCTGGATCAACTCAAACTACCTCTACCAAAAGAAGGACTGCATTTGAAACTTTGACTTAGATGAAAGCAGGAGAAAAGAACTAAAAGAAAGAAAGTTCAGGTTGAGGAGATAGAAGAGAGTGAAGAGGAAGAAGAAGTTGGAGAGGAAGGTACATCTCAACCTAAGAAGAAAGATAAGAAGTCTAAGAAAAGTCCTTCTCCAGCACCTGAATGGGCACCTCTTTCTTTAGATGCAATTTTCAATGCTATTGTACACTATGGTATCCTAAAGGATACTACTAACTTATATCTGGAGGTACCACTAGAAGAGAAAATAAAAATTGAGAAAGCTATTGTAATGTATATGCTCAAGTTTAATGTTCCTTTGAATGATATTATTGAACAAGTTCTGGAAAGTCTTGCTGATGTTTTAAGAGAAAGAAGAGAAAAAATAGTAAAATTGGATGATGAAATGAGACATAATGCACTTGATAAGGCTAGGTCTACCATGACTCAAGAAGAGAAGGATAAATTGGCTCAGAGGCAAGATGAGGAACTGAGGACAAAGCAAAGGGTGGATGCCCTTATGAGCTTGGAGAAGCAAGATCAAGATAACATTCAAAAGGAAAGTAAAGATGTGACAGATAAAATACTTGAGAGTATAAGGATTGTTGATAATGTGGAGCAGTCACAAGTTTCTCCACCACACAGTGTAGTATCTACTCCACATGACTCACATCAGCAAGATACTCATGAGGAGAAAGAATTGCCTTCTGCATACGATGGAAAACAACCAGGACAAGGTAAGGGAAATGATGTACATAATAGCCCTCCTTTGGAGAACACTAAACAATAGAGTAAACCTGAACAACATGAGGAGCAGGTCAAAGTTGATATAGGAGACAGTCCTGAAGAGGAACAAGATGTTTCTTCCTCCTCTTCCCTGGTTGACTCAATCAAGGAATTCTTAGTTCAACATATGCAAATATAACCAGTGATTACTTCTCAACTATTATAGTTGCCTATGTTGTATGGACAAGTTAACTTGTCCAGATTATCTCCCCTTCATAAGATATAATTGGGAGACATGCTCCAGTCCACTGCAAGACAAGAGATACTACAACAACATGTGGAAGGAGTTGAAGTTTTGGAGGAAGTAATCAAGATAATTCAAGAAGAGCTACCTGAGGCAAAAAGAGATCCATCCTTGCCACCCACTCAACAAATGAAGCTTATGCTGGAGTCTTTAAGGCTCATTCATCCTTTCTTGAGAAGCAAGCTGAGTTGAAGCTAACTGAATAGATAAATAATAAAAGGTTGGTTGATGCCTTTTCTAGATGTGCTAAGGCATACAGTAAGTTGCAAGAAAATGTGAAAAATATTCTAAAATGCATAGAGGAATCCAAAGTTATGTATCAATTTTGTTTGAATTGGCCTGTAACCACCGAAAGCATAAAAGATCAAATTGACTCCATTGAGTCACAACTAATACATATGGCCAAAGTATATGATCCCTTGAAAGATAAAGATGGAACTATTAGGGGTCAAATAGAAAGTCTCCATACTCAGCTAAAGTAGCTTTTGGATCAAAGGGAACATGTAAAGAATGAAATTAGGCAATTGAGAGAAGTACTAAGTATGAGACTAGGAATTTTGAAAGGCACTCTGATAGAAACAGAGAATGTTGCACAAAAGGTGAAGGTGCCAACCACTCAGGAGGAAGTAAAAGATTTATACATTCAGTTTGAAAATCAACTACACATCCTATCTTTTGTAAAGAAGAATTGGGACACCACACTTGCCTAGATGAAAGTAATCTATAAGAATGTTTTGCCTTCCATGTAAATAGAAAATTTTGTGAAGGTAAAATAAATTTTGATGATTATATAGACATGCAGTGAATAAAATAAGAATGAGTAGTGCTATTATGATATCAACAAGACACATTGTACATTAGAATCTTGAAGAACAATTTTTATACATCAGTTTTGAAGAGATACATGCTACTACTTAGGGGGAGTTGACTGATAAAAGATGATAAGGAATATTTAGATAGGGAGAGCCTACTTGTTTTTGCTAGAGTAGAAGAAGACCACTTTCCCTTTGCCATTGATGTCAAAGGGGGAGAAATGTGTACATATCAAGATATGTGTTTCCATCAATGACAAAGGGAGAGATTGTTGCATATGTGTTGTCATTGATGTCAACAGTGGTATACTACATTGTAAGTAATGCCACTAGATATGTCAAAGGTAGATTGCAGCAGTATGGTGATCAATGAAGACAATAAAATAAGTGATCAAAAGTATTGTGAGATAGAGAAGTAAAGTGATGCATATATACTAAGGTGATCAAAGAAGAAGACAAAGGAAGTTGATCAATGAATGAGATGGATCAGTATCATCTGTACACAATCATACCATATCTTCTGAAGTTCATGTATAAGTCAAATCCTTGATATGATTGTACTTGAAGTGCTTGATGAGTTAAGTTGAATTCATGATGTTTGGTGATGATATTAACTCATAATGATTGCCACCAGATGAAGAAAGTTGTGAAAGGTTGAAGGAATTTGTCTAAGTATAGTACAAGTCAAGGAAGGTGTTATAGGCTCACAAGATGGTACCGCATTCTACCGCAGTTGAAGATATGGATACCTATGGATTGAACTGTTGGTTAGGTATTGCACTCAGGGACTTATGTTTCAAATTTGAGATCATAATGTTTAACGCAGAGTGTTTTGAAGACAGAAGAATAAAGACAGTAATGGAACAGGGTAAGTGCATTCACAAAGTGACTAGAGAATGCTCCGCACTTCTCCACAGATGAAGATATGAAGTTGTGTCTTGGAGGATAGGTGGATACAAGCAACAAGTATGTATGTTTCATTTTTCAAAGAATAATTTGTACTGCATATGCTTCTCCAGAGTCAGATCTATGAAGACATGCCTTGGTACTGATGGGTGTGAATAGAAGGAGAGAGTTAATGTTACCACAGTACACCACACATTGATATTTGGTCTTGCTAATGAAAAGACAGGCACACAAGATTAGTTGGTATGTTCAGTTCAAGTTTCAACCATCTTTGTTTACCGCAAGTATGATCTTCAATGTTTCACTTCAAGACTGTGTTATCAAAGTATGGTAAGGATACCTGAATCAATGTTCAAGTGTTTGTGCCGGCATATAACTACATGGATTGGTAAGAGAGGTGTTTAGAAATGTTCTACAAGTCATATAATATTCATAGTGTGATCCGCATGATATAATTTAGTCTTCTCTGGTACCGCTTTTGGTCTGAAGTTAAATGTAAGAGTAAGGGTTTGCTGTGCTAACTTGAAGTATAATGATAGTTATGCCATATGTTTTGGAGTGTGCGCTAGTGTGGAAGAGTGTGCCAAGGTAAGATAGGACCTAATTATGTCCTACTCTTGAACCACATCAAAACTTCACTTACCACATATGTTTGGGAGCTGACTGTTATGGCCACTACACGCTTCATGCTACATGTTTCATCTTGGCTGACCAAGGAGAATATTTTGAAGATTGCAGAGGATATATATAAAGAATCGAAGTTATTGGAGGGTAAAAAAAGGTAGTATTTTACAAGACAATTAATATTGTGTGAATATACTTACAACAGAAACAAAGTTCATGATGAAATGTGGAGAAGATCAGTTCATATAACATGATTGTGCTGTGGAGATAATTGTTGACAATATGAAAGTTTCTGAGGTCATGGTGTTGTGATGGTGATTGATACTAAAAATGTGTAGAAATGAGATAGTTGTACAGAGGCTGAAGTGATCAACATTCAATTGTTGTATGAAGAACTTTGAGTCAGATAAGTATTGTCAATGTTGTAACTATTCAAGGTGTTGTAGCTTCCTTTGGGTTATAGCCCATAAATAATATTGTAATCCTATTTTCATTTTTGAGGCTGCATTTGGATAGTAGATCCAAGCAACTTGCTGACTGTGGTTTTTCCCTTCTTGGGGTTTCCATGTAAATCTGGTGTTGTGGTTGTGTGCTTATGTGTTGTGCTTCAATTAGTTTAATTTGCTGATCTTCTGATTAAAATAGTTAGAAGTTTTGATTGACAATGTTAAACTGGAATAAGTTTTGATATATACTGATTAATCCCCCTCTTAGTATATCCTTGTGTTCTAACAAAGGTGACATTAGTGATGATTGCAGTGCAACTAGATGAAGATAGAATGTTGTTATGCACTATATGAGCAAGGCCACGCAAGACTTCCAATCCTTCTTGACCTTCGAGAAAAAGACTTCTTAGACTCTCAACAACAGGGATGACCTCTTTAGCTACATGTTCTGAGATTATAAATTGCTAGAAATTATCCAACTTAGTATCTAATCTATAAATTTGAGCTTCAGGAACATTAGCCACAAGGTCATCAATGTTGATGGATTCATGGAAATTTGATGCTTCAAGAAGGTGTGAAGTAGGGATACTAGGAAGAAGTGTTGGACCTTTTTTTGTGATAAGAATAAAAATTTGGGGTTCCAATATATTGGTATCATCATTATTCAAAGCATTAGAACCCATAATTCAAAGACTTCTTTGTACAAGAATGTTAGAATTGAGGCACTGGGTTGCAAAGCTCATAAAGTGTCTACAAGATTTATTAACACACAAGATGCACAAGTAGAAGAAATGAATGATGTAGAAAAAGAAGGGTTTGAGTTTTTTTAAAGTGAAACAATGTTTTTTTCAAATGTAAACAAACATAATGCACATAATATATCTTTGATCAAAATCAACTCTACTCAAATCCACTTAGATATCAATAATGCCAATGCTCAAATCAAACCCAAATTTCAATCCTTTTTTCAAAACACAACTCAAAATTGTTCCTATCTTCAATCTTCACTGCAAGATGGCATTTGTAATGTTGTAGAACAAAGTAAAATCAGATTTGAAATGCAAATGACAGCAGAAAAATCTGAAATTAAATATCAATCACAAACCTTAGATTTCCACATTAACTAGGTTTTCACAAAATGCAACTTTTTTGACAAATTCTAGCAATGAAAAAGATTCAAATGCACCATGTAAGAAATGATTAATTACTATAATACCAATTATATATGATACAAAAATCAGAAATTTAATTCATGCTATGATGATCTAACCTTACCAAATGCAAACAAAGTGACAAATATGCTTTTTTCCCAATCTAGAATGAATTGTTTACTTTGCAAGGATGAAAGAATGTTTTAATGAGAAGGAATGACAAGGTACAACAAATGTAAATGTTTTAAAGAAGCTAACAATGCAACAAGATCTGAAATAACTCACAAACTAAAAATCCTAGGCTCAAAACTAGCTAGATTTTCTAGAAATGCAAGGTTTTTACAAACCCTAATTTTGAAACTATGCAAAAATTAACTATGTATGCATGAAAAATAATTAATGAACTCAATACCAATCAGATCTAGGGTAGAAAACAACTTAGATCTGAAACAAGAAGGATGCAAAAGTGCAAGACACATCAGGTTCACCAAAATGTTGAGGATAGAAAAGAGTGATCTAGCCTAAGGAGTTAAACTAGGTCAAACCCTCTTCTACCAACATTGGGGAACAAACTGAGCTTGGTTTCTACCCATGAAGGAAAGGAAAAATACAGGGGTTCTACCCTTTCATTGTATAGAGAAGAGTAAGCCAAATCCAACCAAGATCAAGCAAGCAAACTAGGGCAAATGACCAAACTCTAAATGACAAAGATCTGCTAATAACTAACTATCAGAAACAAATATCAGAAAACCAAAAGTACAATAGAGATCAGGAAGCAGAGAAAAACCTAGATTCAAAAGAGGAGGCACCAAAGACTAGGGTGCTTGGGTGCCCTAGACCCTGATTAGAGTTTAGCAAAAATTTAGGTTATCACCAGACCTGTACCTGCGAGCTCTATCTTCTTCCCAGATCTTGTCTTCAGAAACTTGTATCTTCAGCCTGCACATAAGAAAAGAGGAAAATGTTGTATTGTGTATAAGGGTTGCCTTAGTCAAACCCTATGTTGGTATTTCCACCTCCACTACAATGATGATTAGATCTAAGAGTGTGTGCCATAGGAGGGCAGATGCCATATCTTTAATAAATAATAGGAATATGAATGAAAGTGATAACGATTACCACAAGATGTGAAACCCTAGTTGATGGAGATAACTCAAGATCATGGAGCAACAAGGAGAGTGATGGGTAAGGATTGAAACTTCTTTCAAGACCTACAAACAAACTTCATAAAATCCACAAGTAGATAGCACTTCAAAGCATGAAGAACACTTTAGCATAGAAGATGAAAACATGTGAGTAAACACTAATTTTGCATTAGGCATCTTAGTGTAAAATGAATTGTAAAACTCCTTTATATATTCATTCCCACTCACAAATGATGAATAAAACCAAATGGGGCCAACATATACAAACTAGGGAGGTGTTCTAAGCTGACACCACAAGAGAGGGGCTAAATAACTCATCTGGGACTAGTGTGCTCGGGTGCCTTGGTCCTTTATGTAGAATTGAGAAAGATTGAATGGAAGATCACAAACACTAAAAAAAGTCATGAAAGATGAACTTCCACACACTCAATGCTATAAAAACACAAACAATGTGCAAAGAAAACTGGATGATTATATTGTTCTAAGTATGTGCTAACCAGTGTTGTCATTGATGTCAACATATCTGTGTTGTCATTGGTGTCAACTGTGCTCTTGTTTTGATGATTGTTTGTGATGAGTTAGTTGCTTTGTATTATCTTATATAAGTGCTAAAGATGATGAGAAGATATTCCTAATATAGAGTTTCCAAGTGCTTTTGAGAAAACTTACTCTCGAAGTGGAAACAATGTGTTGCAAAGTAGTTTGGCTTGCAGATTAACTGTATGAGTTTTGCTTCGTATTTCATCAATATTGAAGATCAGAGTATGAGATTTGGATGTGTTTTAGAGAAGTGTTTTGAAGATGCTAAATCTAGAATTTGGTGGTCCAGATTGCTGTGTAGAAGAAGTTCCATTCACCAGTGTGAAGACTGTGCTTGACAGAGTTTGTAGTGTGACAAAGAGAAAGTATATTGCTCCACATTCCTCTGTAATATGTTCTTTGGTCTTGCAGTTTTGGAAATAAGATTACAAGGTCCTTAACTTTCTTCATTCCATAGGTTTTGTGATTTGGTGCTTTGGAAAGCAAGTTTGTGATTAGCAAAGTTTGACAGCGTTTGATTGAGAGCAGTCTGTGATCCATCTTCAAGAAAAGTAAGTTGAGATTTGTTGCAGTTGGACTTGATGGTTTCCAAATGATTCTATGGCGTTCATAGATGTCCCCTGAATGCATTAAAGGCATGTGTCTAATCTGCAAGTTGTAATGAAGCTCCTGGAAGTGTATGAATTAGTGATTCTTGATGTTGTATACTTGTTTTGGCTGACCTGGTTAGTTACAATTGTTGGGGATATGATTCATGGATTGTAGAAGCATGTCCAAGCATGTGAAGATGTATTTGGGTCCAACCTAAGCTGTAATGTGTTCATCCTTCATTCTTTTTCTTTGCAAGTTTGTTTAGGTCCAGTCCTATTTTAGAATTTTGTATGTATGCTGACCTTGGAGAAATCTCCAATGGTTGAAGATTGTAATGCCAACCTTGATGTACATTCCAAGGTTGATGATAGGTATAAATACATGTAATGAAGTTGTGAAAGTGTGTGAATGAGGGTGTGAAGATGCGAAGATAAAGTGTGTGTGATTGAAAAGGCAGAGTAGGAGAGAGATATATTGCGCTTCAATGGAACTAAACTTAAGCATGCTATAGATGCAACTATATCAGTTCAACCCTTGGCAGTGAGCCACCCACTAGTATTGAACCACCCATTGGCAATGAGCCACCCACTAAAAGTGAGCCATCCATTGGTAGTGAGCCACCCTATTGGATAGTGAGCCCTCTTTGCAGTGAGCCTCTTTGATATCTAGTATTATTACTACATTATATTGTGAGCTAACACTCACTGTGGTTTTTCCCTTTCTAAGGGTTTTCCACATAAAAATTTGGTGTTCATGTGTGAATGGTGTTGATGTGCTTAAGTTTTGTTTTTTCTTTTCATGTTTATTCTTCATATCAGATTAAGTGGTTAAAGCAAGTTAATGTGATTGTGAAATTGATCAACTAAGGTTAAAGATTTGGTACAATTGATTCACCCCCCCTCTAAGTTGTGTTGTACCTTCAACAATTGGTATCAGAGCAAGGTTCCTTGGAATAAAGCCTAATAGCTTGGGGTAGATCTAGAATGGCACACAAAAAGGAAACACCACAGTTTGATGGATCTGACTATGCTTACTGGAAGGTATGCATGAAAAGTTGTCTTATTTCTATAGGTTACAGTGTTTGGATGATAGTAAAAAAGAAATATAAAATACCTAAAGATGGTCCAGAGATTGAAGAAGAAATCAAGGAGTTTGAGTTGAATCACAAAGTTAAAAATGCTCTATTGAATGCTTTATCAAATGTCGAAATGGCAAAAGTTGCAGATCTTGCAACTACTCATGAAATCTGGGAGAAACTAAAGAATGTTTATGAAGGTGATGCATCTGTCAAGAAAGCTAAGTTGCAAAACTTAAAGACCACATATGAAACCATACAAATGTCTGAAGATGATAACATAACAAATTATATACAGAAGATTGATGAAGTTGTCAGCAGGATCAAGGCCCTTGGTGGAAAGTTAGAAGATGAAGTTGTTATTGATAAAATACTCAGAACTCTTCCAAAGTCCTATGGTCACAAGGTATCTACCATTGAAGAACTGCTTGAGTCAGGTAAAATTACAAAAGATCAATTGCTTGGTAAACCAACTGCCTTTCAAATAAGGTAATTTGGTACTACTGATGGTCCTCTGAAAACTAAGACTACTTTCAAGGCCAAGGAAGAAAAAACTTCTAGATTAGAGAAGTAATCTGTGGAATTAGATGAAGAAGATTTTGTAGAACTTGAGGCAAAATTTAAAAGAAGAATAAAAAGAGGTAGCAAAGGAAAATTCAAAGGTAAGCTACCCTTCAAATGTTTCAATTATTGAAAAAATTGGTCACTATGCTTCAAGATGTCCTGATAGAGCCTTAAAATTCAACGAAAGTAAAGGAAAGATGGTAAGAAAGAGTTACTATGTTAGAGATGATGATGGTGTAAATGATGATGACAGTTCTAATGATGGCAATAGTAGTGAATTCTTTTTTATTGCACTTAGAGAAGAACCTATTTCTGCTAACCTTGCTAGTTGTGTGAAGGATAGAAGTCCAGGAGAGTTGTCTGCATTTCATGCTGAAAAGGAAGATGAATGGATCATTGATAGTGGATGTTCAAATCACATGACTAGAGACAAAAGTAAGTTTGTCAAGTTTGAAAAGTATGATGTAGGATTGGTAAGATTTGGAGATGATGCAACTGGTAAGATTTGTGGAAAAGGATCAATTACTTTTGATGGCAAACATAATACAGATGATGTTCTTTATGTCAAGGGCTTGAAGCATAACCTTCTAAGTGTTGGACAAATGTGCAACAAAGGATATAATCTTGTGTTCAAGGATAAAGAATGTGAGATAAGAAAAAGCTCCGGAACTATAATTGTTGCTGGTAAAAAGACTCATGACAATGTCTATCACTTGAAAGGGACTGACAGCTGTTGTTTGTTGGCTAAGATAGATGAAAGTTGGCTATGACATAGGAGAATGGGTCACATCAAATTTGATAATCTGGTGAAAATAAGTACTACTCAGATTGTAAGAGATCTACCTAAAATTGTGAAGCTTGCCAATGTCACATGTAAAGATTACCAATTGGGCAAGATGACAAAGACCACCTTCAAAGCAAAGAACAATTCTCTACCGGTCTACTGGAGTTGGTGCATACAAACCTTTGTGGTCCTACAAGAGTAAGAAGTCTACAAGGTGATAGTTATTTCATGCTTCTTATTGATGATTATTCAAGAATGACTTGAGTTACTTTCCTTAGAGAAAAATTAGAAGCCCTAGACAAGTTCAAAACCTTCAAAGCTATGGTTGAAAATGAACTGGATCTTAAAATCAAGTGCTTAAGGTCTGATAGAGGAGGTGAATTTACTTCAAATGAGTTTAATTCTTTATGTGAAGAACATGGAATAAAGAGACATTTGTTTGCCCCTGGACTCCTCAGTAAAATGGAATGGTTGAAAGGAAGAATAGAACTGTTCAAGAAGCTACTAGAACAATGATCAAGGAAGCAGACCTACCATAAGTATACTGGAAATAAGAAATACATACTATTATTTATATTTAGAACAGGGTGTAGGTCAGAGAAAAAGAGACCAAGACACCTTATGAACTGTGGTATGGTAAGACTCCTATAGTAAAATATTTCAAAGTTTTTGGAAGCAAATGTTATATCAGAAGAGATGAAGAATTAGGGAAATTTGATGCTAGATGTGATGAAGGCATATTCCTACATTACTCAACTAAGAGAAAGGCTTACCAGTGCTATAACAAAAGACTGAAAAAGATCATAGAAAGTGCAAATGTGAAGGTAGATGAAGATCTTCAATTGGATGGTTATGAATCAGATGAACCTGTTATCTTAGAGAAGGTAGAAAAAGGCAAAGAAAAGGAAGTTTAGACTGAAGTACAAGTACTCCTGAAGAAGAAGAAATTCAAGAAGATGCTCTTGAAAGAATTCCAAAGACTCCCAAGTATGTGCAAAGAGATCATTTTGAGGATCAGATTATAGGTGATAAAAGGAAAGGTGTATTGACAAGAAGAAGAGCTGCAGAAGAACAAGTATATCTCTATTTACTTTCAAAGGTGGAACCTAAGATAGTAAATGAAGCTTGCAATGATGAACATTGGGTCAAGGCAATGGAAGAAGAATTAATGCAGATTGAGAAGAACAAGACTTGAGAACTTGTCCCTAGACCTGCAAACAAGAATGTGATTGGAACAAAGTGGGTTTTTTAGAACAAACTGAATGAGGTTGGAGAAGTTGTGAGAAACAAAGCAATACTTGTGTGCAAAGGCTACTCACAAGTGGAAGGAATAGACTATAAGGAGACTTTTCATTTGGTGGCTAGATTGGAGGCAATCAAACTATTTTTGGCCTTTGCTGCACATATAGATTTCAAGGTGTATCAAATGAATGGTGAGTTAGAAGAAGAGGTATACATAGAGCAACCAGATGGATTCTAGTTATCAGACCAACCAGATATGGTGTGCAAGTTAAATAAGGCTCTGTATGGATTAAATCAAGCTCCCAGAGCTTGGTATGCAAGACTGGATAAGTATCTATTGCAACAGGGTTTTAGTAAAGGGTCCACATATAGCAATTTTTATATCAAGGCAAGCAAAGATCAAATCCTAATTGTTGAAGTCTATGTGGATGATATTATATTTGGTGGAAATGAAGGAATGTGTAAGAATTTTGTAGATGAGATGCAAAAGGAGTTTGAGATGTCCATGTGTGGTGAGATGAATTTCTTCCTTGGATTGCAAATCAATCAGACATACAAAGGTATCTTCATTTCTCAATCAAAGTATCTCATAGAGTTATTAAAGAAGTTTGGAATGGAAGACTCTAAACAGGTGAGCACTCCTATGATTACTAGATGTAAGTTGAGCAAAAATGATGAATCTCCTAAGGTTGATCAAAGCAAGTACAAATCAATGATTGGAGGACTACTTTATTTGATTGCCACCAAACTAGATATCATGCATGCAGTTTGTCTTGTTGTTAGATTTCAATAAGATCCTAGAGAATGGCATGTTGTGGCAGTAAAAAGGATTTTCAGGTACTTGAAAGGTACTCCAGATCATGGTCTATGGTATCCAAGGAATAATGACTTCTCCCTAAGTGCCTATATAGATGCAGATTGGGCCAGTTGTGTTGATGAAAGGAAAAGCACAAGTGGAGGTGTTCTTCCTTGGAGATAGGGCAGTGTCCTGGCATAGCAAGAAACAAGAATCAGTCTCCTTGTCTACTGTAGAGGTAGAATATATTGCTGCAGTAACATGTTGCACTCAGGTGTTGTGGATGAAACAAACCTTGAAGGACATCAAAGTCAAGTATGAGGAGCCAATCCCTATTCTTTATGATAACACAAGTGCCAAAAACATTTCAAAGAATCCAACGATGCATTCAAAGACAACACATTTCAATTAAGTATCACTTTTTGAGAGAGAAAGTTATAGAGAATATAGTAAAGCTTGAGTATGTGCCTACAAAGGATCAAGTTGCTGACATATTCACCAAGGTTCTTCCAAAGGACATGTTTGAGTATCTCCAAGAAAAGTTAGGGGTTATTGCCCCTCCTTCATTGAAGTAGGTGCATAAGGAGATGCATCAGTCGATTATACTTCAAAGAATAATTCTTTTTGGATTGATTTAGGAGGATACCCTTTAAGGGGAGTAAAGAGTGATTATTGCAGTCAAGGGGAGTGAAAGAATATTCTAGATGATTAGAGCAAAAGCATGCAAGTATGAGCAATAGAAGAAATATGATGTCCTTTGTCATTGATGTCAAAGGGGGAGAGAAATCATGTGAAAAACTTAGGGGGAGAAAGTGTTTCAGATGTGTAAAGAGAAAGGGGGAGATAATGATGAATGTAGATTCTTATCTTGATGGTTTTTCACATAATATGTTGCCACCAATGAGAAAGGGGGAGAATGTTGCAAGTATGTGCTAACCGGTGTTGTCATTGATGTCAACATATTTGTGTTGTCATTGGTGTCAACTGTGCTCTTGTTTTGATGATTGTTTGTGATGAGTTAGTTGCTTTGTATTGTCTTATATAAGTGCTGAAGATGATGAGAAGATATTCCTGATACTGAGTTTCCAAGTACTTTTGAGAAAATTTGCTCTCCAAGTGGAAACAGTGTGTTGCAGAGTAGTTTGGCTTGTAGATTAACTGTCTGAGTTTTGCTCCATATTTCTTCAATATTGAAGATTAGAGTATGAGATTTGGATATGTTTTAGAGAAGTGTTTTAAAGATGCTAAATCCAGAATTTGGTGGTCTGGATTGCTGTGCAGAAGAAGTTCCATTCACTAGTGTGAAGACTGTGCTTGACAGAGTTTGCAGTGTGACAGAGAGAAAGTATATTGCTCTGCATTCCTCTGCAGTATATTCTTTGGTTCTATGGTTCTAGAATTAAGCTTACAAGGTCCTTAGCTTTCTTCATTCCATAGGTTTTGTGATTTGGTACTATGAAAAGCAAGTTTGTGATTAGAAAAGTTTGACAATGTTTGAGTGAGAGCAGTCTGTGATCCATCTTCAAGAAAAGTAAGTTGAGATCTGTTGCAGTTGGACTTGATAGTTTCCAAATGATTCTATGGTGTTCATAGATGTCCCCTGAGTGCATTAAAGGCATGTGTCTAATCAGTAAGCTGTAATGAAGCTCCTGGAAGTGTATGACTTAGTGATTCTTGATGTTGTATATTTGTTTTGGTTGACTTGGTTAGTCATAATTGTTGCGGAGATGATTCATAGATTGTAGAAGCATGTCCAAGCATGTGAAGATGTATTTGGGTCCAAGATAAGCTATGATGTGATCATCCTTCATTCTTTTCCTCCACAAGTTTGTTTAGGGTCAGTCCTATTTTGGAATTTTGTATGTATGCCGACCTTAGAGAAAGTTGCAATGGTTGAAGATTGTAATGCCGACCTTGATGTACATTCCAAGGTTGATGATAGGTATAAATACATGTAACAAAGTCGTGAAAGTGTGTGAATGAGGGTGTGAATGTGTGATTGAAAAGGTAGAGTAGGAGAGATATATTGCGCTTCAATGGAACTGAACTCAAGCATGCTGTAGATGCAACTATATCAGTTCAACCCTTGGCAGTGAGCCACCCACCAGTAGTGAGCCACCCACCGACAGTGAGCCACCCACCGATAGTGAGCCATCCATCAACAATGAGCCACCCTATTGGGTAGTGAGCCCTCTTCGTAGTGAGCCTCATTGATATTTGGTATTGTTACTACATTATATTGTGAGATAATACTCACCGTGGTTAAATTCCCTTTCTAAAAGTTTTCCACGTAAAAATATGGTGTTCATGTGTGAATGGTGTTGATGTGCTTAAGTTTTATTTCTACTTTTCATGTTTATTCTTCATATTAGATTAAGTGGTTAAAGCAAGTTAATGTGATTGTGAAATTGATCAAATAAGGTTAAAGATTTGGTACAACTGATTCACCCCCCCTCTCAGTTGTGTTGTGCCTTCAACAAATATTAGCTCACATGAATGAGTACATATAGGCTAAAGTCTCTTTATGTTTAGATGTGCCATAAATATGAAATCAAGCCTAAGAAAAGTAGTGGCCCAAAGATAGGCATGCAACTCCTTAACTTAGGATAAGTTGAGTTAGACACTTGTTCTAAACATAGACATGCTAATAAAAATACAAGAGCACCTAAATTTAGCATAGTAGCTAAATATAGTCAACTAAGTGAGCTTAATTACACTAACACCCCCCTTAAGCAAAGCTTAGGTGAGTAAAGAAAAATGGGTCTCGGCAACTAGGCCTGATCAGGTACCCATGAACAATGTAATACAATGCAATCTCTCATAAAAGCAGAGAAAGGTAGAAAATTGAGTGGGAAAAAAACTACCCCCCTAAAAGAGAGAAAAAGAAAATGGTGAAGCTAGAAAGCCCCCCAGAGGATGATGCTGCTGATGAAGTGGACCGTACCCCAAGAAGAGATTTCAAATGAATGAGCTTGCTCTCAGTGAAGGGTTTAGTGAAGATGTTAGAAACCTGCTCTAATGACTGGGAAAAGACTACGTCAATGATCTCTACATGAATAAGCTCTCAAATGCAATGCATATGAATCTTGATGTGCTTGGTCCGTTGATGCTAGAATGGATTCTTGCATATCTAAATGGTGCTCTAGCTGTCACAATAAATGATTGTGGGCTATTGAAATTGAATGCTAAACTCAGTGAGAATGCCCTGAAGCCAAAGAGCCTTAGTAGTTGCATTAACAACTCCCCTGTACTCTACCTCTATGGATGATAAAGCAATAGGATTCTGCTTTTGGCTAGACCAATTGATAGGACTAGAACCAAGTGAAAAACTGTAAACTGAAGTGGAATTAGGATTCTGAGTATCACCAACCAATCTAAATCTATGAATCCAACTAAGTTAACCTCAATGCCATATGTGTAATGAGTCCCAAATCTGAGAGTCCCCTGAAGGTAGTGAAGGATCCTCTTAGCTACTTTCCAGTGTAGCTCACGAGGCTCCTGCATGAATTTTGAAACCATGCCAACTACATATGAAATATATGGCATGGTATGGGTCAAATAGATGAGACTGCCAACTAGTTGTCGATACAAGGTAGCATCAACCAATGGTGTATCACAATCAACCTCAAGTTTAACTCCTGATAGAAATGGAATAGTGAATGACTTATAGTCAGTCATGTGGAACTAAGCAAGAAGATAAAGAGTGTACTTAGGCTATGCTGAAGTGATCCCTGAGTAAGCCTGTGAAATCTGAATGCCAAGGAAATAATGTAGCAAGCCTAAGTCTGTCATGTCAAACCTGTCTTGAAGAGCTGTCTTCACTACTTCAATAGTAGATGTAGAGCTCCTAGTAATCAAAAGATCATCAACATAAAGTACCAGTTTCAACAATGAATCATCCTTTCATAGAAGATAGACATTGGGATCCAAGTGGCACCTAGTAAAACCTATTGGAATACAATGGATCACTAAGAGGGGGGGTGAATTAGTGATCTAATGAAACTAGTTCATTTATCAGCCCAATATATGTGAATCCAATTAATGTCAACATGTCAAAGAGATAGAGAGTAATAGAATCATAGAAATAAAGCCATGACACCAGATGTAAAGTGGAAAACCCTTAACAAGGAAAAACCACTATCCAACCTCACCAAATTCTTCATTAGGTCACACTAACCAAAATCTCACCAATTACATTTATGCCTCACTGGCTAGGATCTCACTGATCACATCAACTCCAAACTCAAAACAGGAAGATAAACATAGAGTACTACTCTGTTTACAATGAAAACAAAGGTTATAGATGAGTTCTATAACTCTTTTATTCAAACACCTTATCTCTTCTAGATCAACATCTCAATGGCACAAAAGAATAACTCTTCAAGATCACCAATCACAAAAGTACATTACTTTAGCATCATAGGAGAATACAAGGTCTCTTGAACCCAAATGGACATTCATACACAGATCAAGAATCCCTTCTTTACATAATACATCATTTTCTATCACATAATCTCTCAGGCATATATACAACCACAAATATCTATCCTTATATCATCATATCAAACAATCAAAATTTATCACTTCTTGCATACATGAATGATGACTTCTTTACAAGAATTTGCTTATCTCAACAAGCACACACAAGACTTAGATTGATGTATGTATGAATAAAAGACTTACAAAATCTGCACACATAGCTTGACTATGACTTTCTTTAGATGAGTAGATAGATGGCACAAAGAATGACATAACAACTAAATCCATTGTTAGGAAAAACAATCCTAGAATTTAATCACATGGACTTTTGGATAACTAGAGCATTGTTATGCAATCTCACACATTGTCCTTATTTCAAACCAAACTCCAATCACCTAAGAATTTTCATTTAGATCATACTAATCTATGCATTGAAGACAAACTTCATGAATGCAGCCAACTAGAGGTACCATATTGTTCTTTGATACTCTATTGTTCAAGTCTTCTTCTCTGTATTTGATTTTAAAAGAATAATATCATTGCATTCAAAACCCTCACTATTAGAACCTACTCTGATCATGTTCAGATCACATTAAATTGTGCAAAGAAAAACATACTCAATAACTACAGTCAGACAAATCTTTGAAACCCTTCCTCAAACTCTTAATAGATTTCTCATGCTATCTATTGTCACTTCAATCATCTTCAATATTCTCTCACAATATCTAGATCACCGTTAAAACCCATTAAGTGCACTGGCTTCATTCATCAATCCATCGCTACCACAAAATAGTTATAAAAAAACTAACATAAAACTTTTACAAACAAAGACACTTGTACCCGTCAATCTTCAATCACGATAGGAGACTGTGCAAGTTTAAATATTAAGCACTTATAAAACCCTTCGCACCCATAGAAGATTGAATAAACACTGTTGATAACATATTGGCACCTCGAATATAAAAGGGTTGTTGGACCCTCCGGTCACCCTTAGGACATGGGGCCAGTTGCATCACGGTCAAGGTGACTTAAGTTGTAACTGAAGTCCCTTGTGACCGGTGATCACATCTCACCAGAAAAATAGACATAAAAAGTAATTCGTCACTATAGTCTTTAGATCTTTTAGGGTTTTAGGCAGGGTTTAGACTTTTAGAACTTAGAAACCCTTAGGAATTTAGATCCTCAAACCATTTGCATACCTCAACATTGAAAAACCCTAATTTTTATTGCTCACTGTCATTGATTCTATGCCACCTTTGTTAAGGAAAATATAATGAACCTTCAAAACCCTGACAGAACTGAAAAAATCTTGACATGAATAAACTCCTTTTGTTTGTCAAAGACTTTTGATCACTCCAAATCCAACTGTGACCATCCTTTCACTAATGTCCAACTGCAAGAGCTGAGGTCTATGACATTCAACCATCATGAAGATCATTAAGGTCTCCTACTCCTAACATCCAACCATCATGAAGAACATTGAGGTCTCCTAACACCCAACCATCATGAAGAACATACAAACCTGAAGCACCATATCATGAATAAATGTGAACACAAGTACAATTAACAACAAAGACAAATCAACAAACTCCATCAACCAACTCATCAAAGTTACATCTGACAGCCAAACCAAACACCTTCAAGAGAACTCTTCACTTGATCTTTGACATGACAATATAGTGCTACAAACCAAATGCTATAACATAGATCAATGACAAATCTCAACATCATCAAGAAAAACCTCAAGATCATCAAGCAAGGATGATCAACATATCAAACTCTAACTTTTGACATCAATGACAAACCTCAATCTAACAAACTCCCCCTTTGTCATTGATGGCAAAAATTTGGTCTCCACTCTCTCTCTCCCCCTTTGATATCAAGGAGAAAGGATTCTGGTATCCAAGGAATCTCCCCCTATCTGATATGCTCTACCCTATCTTGTTAGAGTAATAATCATCAAAATAAAATTTAGCATACTGCTGCCCATGAAGAAGTACTGAACAACAATGACACATTGCACTATTCTGAGAGCATGGGCTGCCATTGCTTGACATTATAATGGACATCATAATGCCAACCAACACATTGTTAAGTTAACAACAAGTATACCAACACTGTGATGAGACAGGTTCTCTCCTGATCTTGTCCAAACATTTGTGATGCAATAGGAGTCTAATCCTAGTCACTGCTGATCTATTGCTCTATCACACTATCTTACTACCCATTCATTTATGAAACTTGATTTCTTTTCATGGAACAATCTCCTGCAGACATATCCTGCCTCTACAACAATTTGTAATAAGCCAAATGAACACAATATACTGCAAAGAAACATTGTTATCACAATATGCTAATACATTGAATAGGAATTCTGCCAATGATGTTTGTAAAACCTGCAATAGAATCTACCCAAACTTCCTTTGAATTTGCACATTTCCACAAACAAATTACATCCATAGGTCACTGCACCTGCAACATATACTTATAGCATAAAGACTTGTGGTCTTTACATCTAACATTCTTGAGAAAATTGACTGTCCAAGATTTATTGTAAAGAAAAATACCGATCATGCCAACTATGACCCCAAATGCTGCATTTAGTTGTCATCCTTCCATAACAATATGAGTAAAGAGTACAAACCAAATTCTACAATAGATGACACTGATACCTTGCATATCAATATCTTGTTTCCATCTTTGTTCACCATTCTTATTACTGTATCTTAGATTTAGCTCCTTTATACAGTGAGTGCCTATCCTATCAGAGTGTGACCATTGTTCTTCTTTCATTTGCCTTTGGATGAACGGTAAAATATGATAATGAAATCATATATCTCTTACATTTGTGACTCATTATATCTTCATCCTACACATTGTCTTGGAACTTCTTGTTTCTTTGATTTATTCACCATTAAATGCTTTAAGGAAAATAGATCATAAACATGGAAGTTCTTATTGTCACACATCTGTGAAGATATCCCTATTACTTTCCACATCACTCAATTTGTGGTCTCTTTACCATTCATGCATCTCTGCCTTGGCACCATCCTTTACACTGTCATCAATAGCAAGAACATGAACTACACATATGGTGACCTCAAATTGATCATAATAGCTTCCTTAAGTAACAAACATTCTTTAATGCTACTTCACATGCTACATTCTTGTCAATCTGCCATTCAAGTTCTTATCATTGTATTGTCTTAGTCTTCTCCATCTTCACTGCATTGAGTGATACTGTGCTGATTATCCTTGTCTTCCTTGTGAGTAGTCAACTACACTGTATTATGCAAGTTCCTACTTACTCACTCATTATTCTCTTTTCATAATCAAAACATTGGATTTACATTGTCTTTTACAAACACTCTGCATATTAATGAAATACTTCTATCTCATGCAAATATCAGTGACTACAAATCCTTGTATGACTATCACTGTTTCTAGCATCCTTGTTCCATACCTTCACTAGGGTTTAGCAGCCTCTTTGTTCTTACCTTATATCTTCTACTGGTTTTGCAAGTCTCTGTGTTGTGAAATTAACCTCTATGAATGAATTAGTTTTAAACTACTATCATAGCTATGTTTCACTTAGTCTTCATTTGTCTCCTCGAAGGGGTTGAATGATAATGTAATAATCATCTCCCTTGAGTTCATAGGTCTCTTTATGCACTTGGGGATGCCTCTTGTGCATTATGGACAAGATTAGGTCTTTCATTCTCTTGGTCTTCTTTCAATCTCCAAACTTTCATAGCTTTCTTCTTCTTGTCCAAGGTATCTATCTTCTTGTCATGTCTAGGTGGTTCCACAAGACCATTTCTACAAAAATATGCTCTATGCCTAAATTTCTTGCATCTATAACATATGACATTGTAACCTAGAGCAAAGGAATTATTGTTTGGTTTTGACAACCCATAGTTATTTCTATTTTTGTTCCATACCGAATCATGTCTTTCATGTGCCCTACAATCTCTTTCTTTATGGCCAAAATTGTTACAATTGTAACACACTAGATTCATATTTCTTACTGAGGCAAAAGAGTTTCTACTCATAAATTTAGACCTTCTTCTATAAACAATTCTACAAGTTGCAGTCTTATGACCATAGCCATTACATGAGTAACAATAACCAGGAAAGGAATAATTGTACCTTCTTGTTTGATTTTGCCTGGTAGGTGGAGATCCTATGGACCTATTGGTTCTTCTTTTTCTTCCTCTATTGATGACCTTGAAAAATCCATTATCAACACTCTTATCTTCTGCCTTCTTCTTGTGTTCAGTCTCAGGAGTAGCAAAAAGATAGTTAAGATCTATTTTCTTCCTAGGAGTTTCTCTAACTTTAGAACTCTGCCCTCTTTCATAGCTTAATCCAGTAGTGTCCTTGTAAAGTTTTTGTTTGCCCAACATCTCATACAACTTTCTAGTGCTCTCTTCAAACTTTTGATTTTTCTTTGACTGAATCTTGAGATTTTCAAAATCTTTTCTCAGAGTGACTATCTTTGCCTCTAGTTTTAAGCATTCAATTGTTTTGACTTCAAAATTAGATTTTGTCACATCTGCTATTCTTTTGGCCTCTTCAATTTCTATCTTTAGGCTAATGATTAGTTTGTTTGATTCTTCAACTTGGACTTTTAGATATATGTTCAGTTTTCCTGCTTCTTCAAAGGCTGCAAGTACTTTGTCTTTTGATTCTTTTTCTTCTTGAAGCTATACTTCTAATCTCTAGTTCTGCTTTCTGAGTTTCTTGATTTCATTTAGGGCAGAAATAATTTCACCTTCAAAATCAATTTCAAACTCATCTTCATCATACTCCTGCTCATACTCACTCATAATGTGGTCTCCTTCTTTTTCAACATTCTCAACTACAGAATCATCTTCAATCACCAAGCTGTCCTTTCTATCAAATATATCACATGATTTGTTTCAAGATGGTTGATCAACATTTTGCTTGACATTTTTCCTTCCCTTATTTTTTTTACTCTTTCCCATAGTATTCCAACTCTAGGATCAACCTGAGTCTACTGGAATTCTCCAAGGAACCTGCAGCTCTGATACCAGTTGTTGGAATATAATGGATCATTGAGAGGGGGTGAATCAATGATCTAATGAAACTAGTTGATTTATCAGCCCAATAGATGTGAATGCAATTAATGTCAACATGTCAAAGAGATAGAGAGTAATAGAATCATAGAAATGAAGCCATGACACCATATGTAAAGTGGAAAACCCTAAACAGGGAAAAACCACTATCCAATCTAACCAAATTCTTCATTAGGTCTCACTGACCAAAATCTCACCGATTACATTTATGCCTCACTGGCTAGGATCTTACTGATCACAAGATCTCACTGATCACATCAACTCCAATCTCAAAACAGGAAGATAAACATAGAGTACTACTCTGTTTATAATGAAAACAAAGGTTATAGATGAGTTCTATAACTCTTTTATTCAAACACCTTATCTCTTCTAGATCAACATCTCAATGGCACAAAAGAATAACTCTTCAAGATCACCAATCATAAAAGTACATTACTTTGGCATCATAGGACAATACAAGGTCTCTTGAACCCAAATGGACATTCATACATAGATCAAGAATCCCTTCTTTACATAATACATCATTTTCTGTCACATAATCTCTCAGGCATACATACAACCACAAACATCTATCTTTATATCATCATATCAAACAATCAACACTTATCCCTTCTTGCATATGTGAATGATAACTTCTTTACAAGAATCTGCTTATCTCAACAAGCACAAACAAGACTTAGACTAATGTATGTAGGAATAAAAGACTTTCAACCTCTATACACATAGCTTGACTGTGACTTTCTTTAGATGAGTAGATAGATGGTACAAAGAATGACATAAAAACCAAATCCACTGTTAGGGCAAACGATTCTAGACTTTAATCACATGGACTTTTGGATAACCAAAGCACTGTTATGCAACCTCACACATTGTCCTTATTTCAAACCAAACTCCAATCACCTAAGAATTTTCATTTAGATCATACTGATCTGTGCAATGAAGACAAACTTCATGAGTGTAGCCAAACAAAGGTACCATATAGTTCTTAGATACTCTATTGTTCAAGTCTTCTTCTCTGTGTTTGATCTTAAAAGAATAGTATCATTGCATTCAAAACCCTTAATATTAGAACCCACTCTGATCATGTTTAGATCACATTAAATTGTGCAAAGAAAAACATACTCTATAACTACAGTCAGACAAATCTTTGAAACCCTTCCTCAAACTATTAATAGATTTCTCATTCTATCTATTGTCACTTCAATCATCTTCAATATTCTCTCACAATGTCTAGATCACCATTGAAACCCACTCAATGCACTAGCTTCATTCATCAATCCATCGCTACCACAAAATAGTTATAAAAAATAACATAAAACTGTTACAAATGAATACACTTGTTCACCTGTCAATCTTTAATCATGAGAGGAGACTGTGCAGGTTTAAATATTAACCACTTATCAAACCCTTTGTACCCACAGAATATTGAATAAAAATTATTGATAACATATTGGTGCATCAAATATAAAAGGGTTGTTGGATCCTTTGGTCACCCTTAAGACATGGGGTTGGTTGCATCACAATCAAGGTGACTTAAGTTTTAACTTAAGTCCCTTGTGACTGGTGATCACATGTCACCAGCAAAATAGACATAAAAAGTAACCTGTCACTATAGTTTTTAGATCTTTTAGGGTTTTAGGTAGGGTTTATACTTTTAGAACTTAGAAACCCTTAGGAATTTAGATCCTCAAACCATTTGCATACCTCAACATTGACAAACCCTAATTTTTATTACTCACTGTCATTGATTCTACGCCACCTCTGTTAAGGAAAATATAATGAACCTTCAAAACCCTAAAAGAACTAAAAAATCTTGACATGAATAAACTCCTTTTGCTTGTCAAAGACTTTTGGTCACTCCAAATCCAACTATGATCATCCTTTCACTGATGTCTAACTGTAAGAGCTGAGGTCTGTGACATTCAACCATCATGAAGATCATTGAGGTCTTTTGTTTCTGACATCTAACCATCATGAAGAACATTGAGGTCTCCTGACACCCAACCATCATGAAGAACATACAAACCTGAAGCACCATATCATGAACAAATATGAACACAAGTACAATTAACAACAAAGACAAATCAACAAACTCCATCAACCAACTCATCAAAGTTACATATGACAACCAAACCAAACACCTTCAAGAGAACTCTTCACTTGATCTTTGACATGACAAGATAATGCCACAAACCAAATGCTATAACAGATATCAATGACAAACCTCAACATCATCAAGCAAAACCTCAACATCATCAAGCAAGGATGATCAACATATTAAACTCCAACTTTTGACATCAATGATAAACCTCAATCGAACAAAACCTAAAGACAAGAGGAAGGAATCCATCATAGCATACCAAGCCCGAGGGGCTTGTTTGAGGCCATAGAGAGATTTTCTAAGTCTACATACTAAGGAGGAATCCTAAAGATACCCTAGTGACTATTCCATGTAGATCTCCTCCTTAAGGTCTCCGTGAAGAAAAACACTCTTCACATCCATCTGGTGCACTCCCCAACCATGTGCTATGCCAATAGCAAGTGTGAGTTGTATGGATCTAATCTTGGCCATGGGTGCAAAGGTCTCTATGTAGTCAATACCAACAACTTGTGAAAACCCCTTAGCTACCAAACATGCCTTGTACTTATCAACTAACCCATCTTCTACATACTTGGTCTGATAGATCCATCTGCATTGAACCATCTTTCTTCCCTTAGAAAGATGTGTCAATTTCCAAGTGTGATTTCTCATTAAGGAATCATATTCCTCATTCATAGTATCATCCCACTTAGGTATGCATGAAGCCTCTCTGAAGGTATGTGGATCAGAGGCTGAGGCAAAGTAAGCATGTGGCCCATTGTGATAATTTGACCGTGTACATCTCCCACCTACTGGATTCCCTGCCCATGTCCCTACACTCTGAAGTGTCTGCTTAGCTCAAAGGGGCTGTGATGTGGGTGCTGAGAGATAAACCTCCAAAGAAAGCCCATAAGAAGATGAGGATGAACCCCCATCATGGTCCTCACTGTCAGAACTGGAAGAAGAAAGAATCTCTATCTCAGGAATCAGCCGTGGATGGTCTAAGTCATTAGAAGAAGTATCATCAAAGTGGAATGAGTCTAGAAAGGAGGGAGGAATGTCAAGAAAAGAGTCAATGGGACTTTCCTAGAACTTAACACTCCTCTCAATGAACAACTAATGTGTGGTTAGATGTAGGAGACAATAACCTTTCACACCTTCTAGATATCCTACAAAGATACAAGGTTTGGACTGAGGTTCCATTACCTTGCGAGTCTGAGAAGGTATTCATGCCATAGCTAGAGATATGAAGACTCTGAAGTGCTCAACTGAAGGTTTCCTGCCTTTCTAAGCTTTAAAAGGTGTGATAACCTTCAAGGCTTTGTGAGGAACTCTATTTTGAATATATCATGCACAGTTGATTGCTTCTGCCTAGTACTGTGGTGTAAGTTCCTTAGAGTGTATCATGCAATTCACTATCTCTTTCAAGGTTTTATTCTTATGTTCTATAACCCCATTCTACTGAGGGGTGTAAGGAACTATGCGCTGCAAGTTTATTCCCTCTACTGTGCAAAACTACTCAAACCTAGTATTAACATACTCTCCTCCATTATCTATTTGAAGAACTTTGATGACCTTCCCTGATTGTTTCTCAACAAGAGCCTTGAAATCTCAAAAGTGGTCAAAGACTTCAGACTTCTGCTGAAGGAAGTAGACCCATGTATACTGAGAGAAGTCATCTATCAAGGTGAGAACATATCTAGCATTAGTAAAAGATGGATGGGGAAAAGCACCAGATACATGACTGTGAACAAGCTCCAAGATCTATGTCATTCTCCATGATTTGCCTTTGTCAAATCTCTCTTCAGGATGCTTCCCAAGGGTACATCCCTCACAAAGACCCTTAGAGAATCTAACTCTAGGCAATTCTGTAACCATTTCATGCTGACTAAGTTGGTCAAGATAGTGGTAGTTTAGATGGCCAAACCACTCATGCCATAATTTGCTAACCCCATCAGAATGAGTAAGCAATGTGGTAGGAGAATCATGAGGAGTAAAATGGGAGAAGGTATACAACCTTGATTGGTGATTTGCCCTTCCCGATGCTACTAAGCTGTTGTTGTGCAACTCTCTAATCTCAATTGAATCTGGTGTAAACTGAACTCTCATGCCCTTACCTATTTGAGTGATCTAGTATATAGATAGGAGATTAGCTGAAAGTGAGGTACACTGATAACATTAGTGAATGTCCCCCCCTCAATTTCAACAGACCCTCTCCCAACAACTCCAGTTGGAGTCTCATCACCTAGGGTAATGTTGGACATGATGTGGGGTACCAAAGTCAATGATCCATGAAGATACTAAAGAGCCAACTGCAACAAGAGCCTTTCCCTTGAATTTCTCTTTACCTTTTGACTTAGAAGTTTCTGGGGTGGATGAGGATACTTTGAAGGATTTAGGTACACCTATGTTGTTCTTCTCTAAGAGATGAGTGAGGTGATCAACCTTTTTCTTCATACACTCATGCTCATCATTCCCTGTCTTCTTGCAGTAGGCACACTAAAATTTCTCCTTTTTAGGTTACCCTTGTTTGGATGAAGTTTCTGTGTGACTTTTAGATGTATCAGGTTTCTGTTCTTTCTTTGTCTCCTGATCCTTATGAGTATTTTGTTTCTTTCCTTTATTGCTTGAATCCTGTTGGTGTTTACCATTTCTATCTACTAGGGTTTGAGGTTTTGAGGACTTCACAATGCCCATGTGGATTAACTTGTCTTGCTCTCTAGTGAGATCAATAATGAAGTCATCTAGAGATGGAATTTTTCAAATGGCTCCAAGAGCTCTCTTGGTGGAATAGAATGTAGACACAAATACAGAGTAGTCAGGACCAAGTTTGGAGAGAATTGAAAGAACTAGTTGGTCATCTTTTTTATCAATATCACATTCTTTTAACTACAACCTGATAGATTTAAACTTGGTAAAAAAGTCTTCTAGTGTGGTAAATGTGCTCGGACTCAAACTAATTAGCTCATTCTATAGCTCATGAGCTCTCATCTCATCTACCTTCCCAAAGAGCTTCTCAAGAGTGAGCCATACCTCATTGGGAGCTGACAAAGATTCAACATGAAAGAGTAATTTTGGAGAGATACTGAGACATAAACAATCGAAGGCCTGGTCACACTTGTTAAACCATTTCACTTTAGTGTCATCATCAGAATGTTTTGTTTCAGTGCCCATTATAACCCTATATAACCCCTTGTTTTTCAACATTAGCTAGATTTTAGATTTCTAGTCATAATAATTAAAGGGGGTTAATGGTGAAATAGCCTGAGTAGAATCCATATTGCAAGTTTGAACAAATGCGGAAAGAAAAGACACAACACGAGACAAATCCCTGTTATTACAAAGTGACCCCCCTTGATTTTGGCACTTTATAAATAGTGCATGGGCAAAACTACCTATGACACAATTTTAAATGCTCTTGAGTTTATTTGCCAAGAAATATTGGACAAAAAAACTTTCCAAGGAGGACCAAAAAAGCTTTTTTTTGTATTTTTTTAAGTCTAAAAATAGCTTTGTCAAAAACAACTTAGATTTTGTAAAAAAGCTTTTTAAAACATGAGTAAATATAACTTTTTGTAAAAACCTAAATGTTTTTTTATTAAAAAAACAAGGGAGGACAATTTTCTAGAAAAAAAATCTCTTTTTGAAGAAAACTTCCAAAAAATACCTCTGATTTATCCTGAAATCTATGGATTGGAGACAGTGCTGGGTGATTTGCTGAGAATTTGAGATGAATTACTGACGATTTTCGGTGAATTGCTAATGTGGTTCTACTTTTTACTATTGTGATAGGTTTAAAGAGCCATAGATAGGGTCAAATGCCACGGTGGAGGTGTTTGAGGTCTGCTGGAGGCAAATAAACAGACCTAGTGGGCTTGTTTTAGCAGGCTGTGGCCTCCACAGTGCCTACATGCCTGTTATAACAGGCCGTAGGTGCCCAAGGAGGAGGTGGGCCTGTAGAAAAGGCTACGACACCTAGAAATAGACCCCCTAACATAAAAAAAATCTCCTTTTTAAAAAAACTTAGACCTCTTTGTAAAAACAATGCCTGCTACAGAAAAATATGCCGCCACCACCAAAAGAAACCCTGTTTCTGAAGAAAAATAGCCTTGCCAACAAAAAATGATGTCCTCTTGTTGAAAAATAGGTGTCCTCTTCTCTTTGAGAAAATAATGACCATTTTGTAGTATGAGACGTCTCCCAGCAAGGACTTTAAAAAATAGGGTTTGATCTCAGCAATTATGAAGCTATGCTCAAAGAAATTGATAGATGAATAGGTTTACAACCCTTCCAATCCTTCTCTAATACCATGTAGAATTGATCAAGATCAAATGGAAGATCACAAACACTGAGAAATTCATGAAAGATGAACTGCCGCATACTCAATGCTATCAAAGACACAAGAAATATGCA
Source organism: Cunninghamia lanceolata (assembly GCA_027924645.1). NCBI lineage: Eukaryota > Viridiplantae > Streptophyta > Pinopsida > Cupressales > Cupressaceae > Cunninghamia > Cunninghamia lanceolata. The sequence goes on along the minus strand of BSBN01001183.1, from coordinate 4,512,977 downwards.
AAGCAAACTGGATGATTGTATTAGTTCACACAAATGAGTACATATAGGTTGAAGTCTCTCTATGTTTAGACGTGACATAAATAAGAAAGCAAGCCTAAGAATAGTGTTGCAAGTATGTGCTAATTGGTGTTGTCGTTGATGTCAACATATCTATGTTGTTATTTGTGTCAACTATATCTTCTGGCATTGCTGTTTGTCGATTGATTAAAGAACACTGTTTGAGTATTTTGTTCCACATATTTCCTATATTGAAGACTAGAGTATGAGCTTTGGATATGATTTAGAGAAGTATCTGAAGATGCTAAATCAAGAATTTGGTGGTCCGGATCGCTATACAGAAAAAGTTCTATTCACCAGTATGAAGACTGTGCCTGGCAAGGTTTGCTGAGTGACAGGGAGAAAGTGTTTTGCTCTACATTTCTCCACAAATTGGAGTTTGGGTTTGTGGTTCTGAAATTAAGCTTATAAGGTCCTTGGTCATCTTCATTCTAAAGGATATGATATTTGAAGCTCCAAAAAATAAGTTTCTAATTAGCAGAGTTTGACAATGTCTGATTGAGAACAATCTGTGACCCATCTTCAAGTGAAATAAGTTGATATCTATTGCGGTTGGATTTGGTGGTTTTCAAATGATTCCATGATGTTCATAGATGTCCCCTAAATGCATTGAAGGCATGTGCTTGATCCCCAAGCTGCAATGAAGATCTTGGAAGCATGTGTTCAAGTGTTCTTGGTGATTGCACCTGTCTGGCCTACCTGGATGATTAACACTCTTTGCGGATAAATTTATTGAATTGTAGAAGCATGTGGTATCATGTGAAGATGTAATTGAGTCTGTACTAAGGCATGAAGTATTCCTCCATTATTCATTTAGTCCACAAGTTTGTTTAGGTCTAGTCCTAATTTGATGTATGTATGTATGCCGACCTTGGAGATTGTTCCAATGGTTGATGATTGTAATACCGACCTTGATGTACATTCCAAGGTTGATGAATTGTATAAATACATGTAATAAATTCGTCGTTGAAGTGTGAGTGAGTGAAGATAAGTGCGAAGTGAAAAAGCAGAGCAGAGTGAAGGAGTTTTATTACGCTTCAATGGAACTGAACTCAGGCATGGTGTAGATGCTACTTAATCAGTTCAACCCTTGGTAGTGAGCCACCCCCGGCAGTGAGCCACCCTCAGTAGTGAGCCATCATTTTGGACAGTGAGGCCTGGGCAGTGAGCCTTTTGACAATGAGCCACTATTTGATATTCGGTATTGTTACTACATTTATATTGTGAGCTAACACTCACCGTGGTTTTTCCCTATTTAGGGTTTTCCATGTAAAAATCTGGTGTTCATGTGTATGTACTGTTCATGTTTTGATTCTGCTATTCATGTTTAATGCTCATAAAAAAATAAGGAAATAAGTTGAGTGGTTGTGAAATTGATTGTGGTTTGAAGAAGTTAAAGTTTTGATACAGGTGATTCACCCCCACTCTCAGTTGTCTTGTGCCATTCAACAATTGGTATCAGAGCAGGTTCCTTTGGAGAAAGCCTAACAACTTAAGGTAGATCCAGGATGGCACACAAGAAAGACATTCCCCAGTTTGATGGAATTGATTATGCATACTGGAAGGTATGAATGCAAAGTTATCTCATTTCTCTTGGTTATAATGTTTGGGCAGTGGTTAAGAATAACTACAAAGTTCCTAAAGATCTAAATTCTGAAGAAGAGATTAAAATGTATGAGGATAATCACAAAGCTAAAAATGCTCTATTAAATGCCCTGTCTAACACTAAAATGGAAAAAGTTGTGAATCTAGAAACTGCTTATGAGATTTGGGACAAATTAAATAAAATCTATGAAGGTGATGCATCTGTCAAGAAGGCCAAGTTGCAGAATTTGAAGACCACATATGAAACCATGTGAATGGGTGAAGATGAGAACAATTTACTTACAAAAGATTGATGAAGTTGTCAGTAGTATCAATGGTCTTGGTGGAGAATTAAAGGATGAGGATGTTATAGATAAGATACTCAGAACTCTACCCAAATCTTATAGTCACAAGGTATCTGCCATTGAAGAGTTGTTGGAAATGGGCAAGCTTACAAAAGATCAGTTACTTGGTAAATTGTCTGCCTTTGAAATAAGAGAGTTTGGTACTACTGATGGCCCTACGAGAACAGAGATTGCTTTCAAGGCCAATGAAGCAACTAAGACTGCTAGATCAGAGAAATATGCTGTGGAACCAGATGATGAAGACTTTGCAGAGCTAGAAGCCAAATTTGCAAGCAGAATCAAGAGGGAAAGCAAAGGAAAATTCAAAGTTAAGTTACCTTTCAAAGGCTTCAGTTGTGGTAAAATTGGTCATTATGCTTCAAGATGTCCTGGCAAAGCTTTGAAGATCAATGAAAGCAAAGGAAATATGGTAAGAAATAGTTATTATGTTAGAGATGATGAAGGTGTAAATGATAATGAATCTAATTCTAATGATGGCAATAGTAGTGAATGCTTATTTATTGCACTTAGAGAAGAACCTATTTATGCTAATCTTGCAAGTTGTGTGAAGGAAGAAAGTACAGGAGAGTTGTCTGCATTCCATGCAGAAAAGGAAGATGAATGGATCATTGATAGTGGATGCTCAAACCACATGATAGGAGACAAGATTAAGTTTGTTAAGTTTGAAAAGTATGATGGAGGACTTGTTAGGTTTGGTGATGATGCAGCTTGTAAGATTTGTGGAAAATGATCTATTACTTTTGATGGCAAGCATAATACAGATGATGTTCTTTATGTCAAGGGCCTAAAGCATAATCTACTAAGTGTTGGACAAATGTGTGACAAAGGTTATAATCTTATGTTCAAGGACAATGGGTGTAAGATACAGAATAGCTCCAGAACCTTAATTGCTGTTGGTAAGAAGACACATGGTAATGTCTATCACTTGAAAGGTGTCGAAAATTGTTGTTTATTGGCTAAGTTAGATGAAAGTTGTCTATGTCATAGGAGAATGTGTCACATAAATTTAAATAATCTAGTAAGAATAAGCACTATTCAAGCTATAAGAGATCTGCCTAAGATTGTGAAGCCTGTCAATGTGATATGCAAAGATTGCCAGTTTTGGAAGATGACAAAGACCACTTTCAAAAGAAAAGAACAATCCTCTACCAGTTTGCTAGAGATGGTACATACATACCTGTGTGGTCCTACAAGAATAAGAAGTCTGCAAGGTGAAAGGTATTTTATGCTCCTTATTGATGATTTTTCAAGAATGGCTTGGGTTACTTTTCTTAGAGAGAAGACATAAGCTTTGGATAAGTTCAAGGCATTCAAAGCTATGGTTGAAAATGAATTGGATTTAAGAATCAAATGCATAAGGTCTAACAGAGGTGGTGAGTTCACCTCAAATGAGTTCAATGCTTTTTGTGAAGAACATGGAATAAAAAGACATCTGTCTGCTCTCCAGACTCCTCAATAAAATGGAGTGGTTGAAAGAAAAAATAGAACTATTCAAGAAGTTGTCAGAGCAATGATCAAGGAAGTAGACCTACCATAAGTATACTGGAAAGAAGCAATACATACTTCTATCTATATTTAGAATAGAGTGCAAGTTAAAGAAGAAGAAACAAAGACCCCTTATGAACTATGGTATGGTAGAGCCCCCATTGTCAAATACTTCAAAGTTTTTGGAAGCAGATACTACATCAGAAGAGATGAAGAATTAGGGAAGTTTGATGCTAGATGTGATGAAGGCATATTCCTTGGATACTCCACTAAGAGCAAAGCTTATCGGTGTTATAACAAAAGACTGAGAAAGATCATTGAAAGTGCAAGTGTGAAGGTAGATGAAGACCTACAACTAGATGGATATGAGTTAGATGAACCTATTGATACAGAAAAGGTTGGAAAAGGCAAAGAAAAGGAAGTTCAGACTGAAGAACAAGCTCTGGAAGAAGAAGAAGAAACTCAAGCTAAGGCTCCGACAAGAACTCCTAAAACTTCAAGGTATGTGCAAAGAGATCATTATGAAGATCAGATTATTGGAGACAAAAGGAAAGGTGTGATGACAAGATATAGGATTACAAAAGAACAAGTAAATCTCTATCTTCTATCAAAAGTGGAACCTAAAATAGTTAATGAAGCATGCAATGATGAGCATTGGGTCAAGGAAATGAATGAAGAATTACAATAGATTGAGAAGAATAGAACCTGAGAACTTGTCCCCAGACCAACAAACAAGAATGTGATTGGAACAAAATGGGTTTTCTAGAACAAACTGAATGAAGTTGGAGAAGTTGTGAGAAACAAGGCAAGACTTGTGTGTAAAGGCTACTCCCAAGTTGAAGGAATTGATTATGAAGAGATCTATGCTCTGGTGGCAAGAATGGAGGCTATCAGACTATTTTTGGCATTTATAACACACAAAGACTTCAAAGTATATCAGATGGATGTGAAATTTGCTTTCTTGAATGGTGAGCTAGAAGAAGAGGTCTACATAGAGCAACCAGATGGGTTCCAATTATCTGATAAACCAGATATAGTGTGCAAATTGAAGAAGGCCTTGTATGGATTGAAGCAAACTCCTAGAGCTTGGTATGCAAGACTGGATAAGTATCTACTGCAACAAGGTTTCACTAAAGGGTCTGCATAAAGCAATTTGTATATCAAGGTGAGTAATGATCAAATCTTGATTATTGAAGTTTATGTAGATGATATCATATTTGGAGGAAATGAAGAGATGTGAAATTTTTTTGCAAATGAGATGCACCAAGAGTTTAAAATGTCTATGTGTGGTGAGATGAATTTCTTCCTTGGATTGCAAATCAATCAGATAGACAAAGGTATTTTCATTTCTCAATCAAAATATGTCAGGGAATTGTTGAAGAAGTTTGGAATGGAGGACTCAAAACTGGTATGCACTCCTATGGTTACTGGTTGTAAGCTGAGCAAGAATGATGAATCTCCCAAGGTTGAACAAAGCAAGTACAGATCAATGATTGGAGGACTGCTTTACCTAACTGCTACTAGACCAGATATTATGCATGCAGTCTGTCTTGTGGCTAGATTTCAATCAGATCCTAGAGAATCACATGTGATGGTAGTCAAAAGGATATTCAGGTACTTGAAGGGCACTCCTGATCATGGATTGTGGTATCCTAAGAACAATGATTTTTCTTTGAGTGCCTACACAGATGCAGATTGGGCTAGATGTGCTGATGACAGGAAAAGCACAAGTGGAGGTACATTCTTCCTTGGAGATAGAGCAGTGTCCTGGCATAGTGAGAAAAAAGAATCAATTTCCTTATCTACTACAAAAGCATAATATATTGCTATAGTATCATGCTGCACTCAGGTGCTCTGGATGAAGCAGACATTGAAAGATATCAAAGTTGAGTTTGATGGACCAATTCCTATTCTTTGTGATAATGCAAGTGCCATAAACATTTCAAAGAATCCAATAATGCACTCAAAGACAAAGCACATTTCAATCAAATATCACTTCTTGAGGGAGAAAGTTGCAAAGAATGAGGTAAAGCTTGAGTATGTACCTACAAAAGATCAAGTTGCTGATATATTCACTAAGGCTCTTCCAAAAGACACATTTGAGTATCTCTAGGAGAAATTAGGGGTTATTTCCCCTTCCTCCTTGAATTAGATGCATAAGAGGTGTATCAATCCAATGTGCTTCAAAGTACATTTTCTATTTTGGACTGATGTTGGAGGTTACCTCTTAGGGGGAGCAGGTAGTGGTTTGAGAAGATTGTAATATTCAGGGGGAGTAAAGAATGATTTCAAACTGATCAGAGCAGCATTGTGCAAGTATGTGTAATAGAAGAGATGTGAAGCCCTTTGCCATTGATGTCAAAGGGGGAGAGAAATCATGTGAAAAAATTAGGGAAAGTAAGAGTGCAAAAGTATGAAAAGAAAGAGGGAGTCTTGAAGCAGAATTGTGTCTTGATGGTGGAACATGTTTTTCACATCATATGTTTCCATCAATGATAAAGGGGGAGATTGTTTCAAGTATGTGCTAATTGGTCTTGTCATTGATGTCAACATATCTGTGTTGTCATTTGTGTCAACTATATCTTCTGGCATTGCTGTTTGTCGATTGATTGAAGAACACTGTCTAAGTATTTTGCTCTACATATTTCCTATGTTGAAGACTAGAGTATGAAATTTGGATATGATTTAGAGAAGTTTCCAAAGATACTAAATCTAGAATTTGGTGGTTCGGATTGCTGTACAAAAAAAATTCTATTCACCAGTATGAAGACTGTGCCTGGAAAGGTTTCTGAGTGACATGGAGAAAGTGTTTTGCTCCTCATTTCTCTGTAGATTAGAGTTTCAGTTTGCAGTTTTGGATTTAAGCTTATAAGGTCCTTGGTCATCTTCATTCCAAAGGATATGAGATTTAAAGCTCCGTAAAACAAATTTCTAATTAGCAGAGTTTGACAGTGTCTAATTGAGAACAAGCTCTGATCCATCTTCAAGTGAAATAAGTTGAGATCTATTGAGGTTGGATTTTCTAGTTTCCAAATGATTCTATGATGTCCATAGATCTCCTCTAAATGCATTGAAGGAGTGCTCTTGATCCACAAGTTGCAATGAAGATCTTGGAAGCGTGTGTTCAAGTGTTCTTGGTGATTGCACCTGTCTGGCCGACCTGGATGATTAACACTCTTTGCGGATAAATTTCTTGAATTGTAGAAGCATGTGGTAGTGTGTGAAGATGTAATTGAGTCCATGCTAAGGCATGAAGTGTTCCTCTGTTATTCATTTAGTCCACAAGTTTGTTTAGGTCTAGTCCTAATTTGATGTATGTATGTATGCCGACCTTGGAGATTATTCCAATGGTTGATGATTGTAATGCTAACCTTGATGTACATTCCAAGGTTGATGAATTGTATAAATAAATGTAATTAATTTGTGGTTGAAGTGTGAGTGAGTGAAGATGCGAAGATAAGTGTGAAGTGAAAAAGTAGAGCAGAGCAGAGGAGTTTTATTGTGCTTCAATAGAACTAAACTCAGGTATGGTGTAGATACTACCTAATCAATTCAACCCTTGGCAGTGAGCCACCCCCAGTAGTGAGCGACCCTTGGCAGTGAGCCATCCTTTTGGGAAATGAGCCCTTTGGCAGTGAGCCACCATTTGATATTCGGTATTGTTACTACATTTATATTGTGAGCTAACACTCATCATGGTTTTTCCCTGTTTAGGGTTTTCCATGTAAAAATTTGGTATTTATGTGTATATAGTGTTCATGTTTTGATTCTACTATTCATGTTTAATGCCCATAACAAAATAAGGAAATAAGTTAAGTGGTTGTAAAATTGATTGTGGTTTGAAGAAGTTAAAGTTTTGAGACAACTGATTCACCCCCCTCTCAGTTGTCTTGTGCCATTCAACAAATAGTAGTGGCCCAAAGATAGGCATGCAACTACTTAACTTAGGATAAGCTGAGTTAGACACTTGTTCTAAACATAGATGTGCTAATAAAAGCACAAGAGCACCTAATTTTAGCATAGCTAAATATAGTCCACTAAGTGAGATTAATTACACTAACACTTTAGCCCCACAAACTCCGAGGAGTGTTAAGTGTCATGGGCTTAGGCTAGTCCTAAGTTTATTTTGTCGAGTTTATTCATCGGGATCGAGATTTTATCATTTAATGCCAAAAAGGGGTTATAATAGGTCCTAATTAATAAAGGTAACATTTTAGGATCAACTAGGTGCTAAACAAGGTGTAAAATGCTAGTGTACACATTTTACTCTATAATGGATTTATCTTTTAATTTCTTCCTATCCCCATTAGACCCATCTTTATCCTTGGGCCTTCCCCAAACATGCAAGTCATCCTTCGAGCCAAGGTTTATGGATTTCCTTCTGATCTCCTCTAAAATCAAAGTAGGAATGAGAGAATCCATCTTTAGCTCTACATCACCACCACTAATGGAAATAGTTAAAATTTCCCAAGTTTTAGGTAAAGAATAAAGTAGTAAGATACATTATCTTCTTCCATCTTAACATCAACAAAAACTAGCCGACTCAAAATCAAGTTAAAAAAATTCAAATGATCTAAAACTAAATCACCATCTTTAATTTTATAGAATAGAAACATCTTTGGAGATATAATTTATTAGTTAGAATTTTAGTTTAATAAATATCACCTATGATCTTCCATAACTTATATGCAGTAGTATCATTAGGAACATTCAAGAGAATGAAATCTGCAAGACACAACTGGATGGTTCCTCATGCCTTCTTATCCAACTTTAACCAATCTTCATCAGACATTGTAGATGGATTTGTATCTTTTTTAACATCTTTTCATAGATCTCTTTCTTCAAGGAGATCTTCCATCTTGAGCTTCCACAACTCGTACCCAGTGCCATTGAATTTATCAATCTTTTAACATAGAGGCCATGGTTTCTAATCCTTCACAAATCTATAAAACCACTTAAAAAGAAAGCTCCCAATGTAGCCAAAAAACCTTCAACATTTCTAGAAAGGCATCCTTATTTGTATAAAACCAAGCTTCGATACCAAATGTTGTTAAATCAAGGTGAAGAAAGCTTATAATGAAAACTTTTCAAAGTGATGTGAGTCTAATTTTAGTTATGCAACATTGGATTAGCCATAGCATAAATTAGAAAGTAATAAAATGATAAAACCATAAGAATGAAATAAATAACACCAATGGTATGTGGAGAAACCCTTTTAGGAAGAAAATCCACCATCAAAGATAGGCTAAAGAATGTGTTAATGTTCAAGTAGAATATACATATGCAACACTCTAACTCCCTTCAATTTGGTAGCATTTTTGTAGCACGTGTACCCATAAAAATATCATATAGCTACCATCTCATGCCTCTAATTTATCACAAAATGGGAGAGTAATACCACAAATGGTTTCACACAATAACGTACCATCAAAACCATGGTAAAATTCAAAACTCCCATTCCCTTGAAATGAAGAGGATCTTTCAAGATTAGTAAATGTAACTCCCAAGGTACCAAATTTAGCAAATATAACTCCTACACTAATAATAGATGACATATTTAAGTCATAACTCATCCATAATGACACACATATTTAAGTCATAACTCATGCATGTGGACCCCATGAATAATGCAAGATGCTCCATCACTCCATTCTAGTACCCAAGCTAAGGAATCATTTAAAATATCAATTATAACTGCCACTGCCAGCTCCACCTCCTCCATGAATGCCATTACAACTAATATTCTAATTCATGGGAAAATAATAGTAAAATATTATCTCTCAACCACCTACATGGGAATCCAAGTACCCATTCCAAGATGTTTAGAGACACATAAAATAATTTATTATGATTGCAATTAAATATCACACTGTCCTAACAATTTTTCCCTCTTTGAACCAATAATGAAAATGTGTGATAAGCTAACCAACCTCTCAAGAATCTCATCTACTACCCTAAATCCTCTCTTGACTATGCCCAAGCATAAAAGAGGAATAGTTTCCTTAAATGAATAATCATATGGTACAAACCACCCACAAAAACAACCTATGTAGGAAACCAAACAATCATTATCTAAGTTATCCTAATTGCTAGTAGGAAAATGGAATATCATCTACCAAAAAAGATGAGCTATTATGGGTCTAAGGAAAGGAACAACCAACCAATGAAGATAGAATAAACATGCCCTAACTAATTCCACCCAACCACGAGGATGTAAAAAATGATCAAGATAAAAACATAAAGCTACTTTTCATGAGACAAAACCATCCCTTTTGAATCTTTTTGCCCTAACACCTTCTAATTATTTCTATCACCCAAAATTGACCTCTAGAAAGTGTAGAAAGACACTCAAATGACCAACAAAAGGTCAAGGATAGCTCCTTGAAAGACCATATTCCATTTGAAGTGGAAAAAGAACACCTATAACATGTTACAAAACACCTATAGTAGCTATCAAACACTTGCAAAATTTAATGGTCAATTGTAGCAGCCTAACAAATGAAAGGAAGCTAGGTGTGTGGAAAACGCTTCCTACACTAATCTAATGAGGGGAGGAGAGTGCAAATTCAATTTTATCTTTACAATTACAACTATGTTAACCCACTAATAGAGATATAGTAGAAAACACATAAGCAAGAAAGTAAGATAGAAGAAGAGAGACACAAGATATACGTGGGGAAAACCCTTATGGGTGAAAAACCCCACACTTGAAAACACAACTCAAATGTATTCTGTAAACAATGAAGGTTACAATACAACACAGAGCCAATTCTTACAGGAGTCTTCGACACTCGTATCTGGAGATGATCCGGCAGCAAAATAGTACCTGTCAAACTTGTAATACATCACCTCCTCAAAGCACATGTTTATATAGAATACACAAGGCAAAATTGGTTCTATCTTGGAATGGGCGTCCAACATGCCCTCATGGCCCAAAACCCATGCCTATGGACACTTGTCCAACCTTGTAAGATGTTCCTAACACTTGTCAGGTCACCCCATCCCAAAGAGGTCACCTATTCCCAAAATGGGTAATGACAGATGCTTCTATGACTCTTGCAACCGTCATAGAATCTGTCATAACTATCATAACTTACAGCTGTAAGAGAATTTGTCATACACAAGCTATAAATAGCATATTCTCTTACAACATGTCAAAACCCACCTTGGGGCACCCAAAGATGCCTTCCTTAAAGATGCTCTTTGACACATGTCTTCACCTGTCATAGAATCTCCTATTTCTGACTCTTACATGTCATACCTTTGTCATAGGAATATGACATGACCGTTTCGGTCAATATTCCCTTACACAATATCCAAGATGCCAACACATGGAAAAATATTCCTACCACTAAGTGGGACACCTATCTCCTCATGTGAGGACAAAAATACATGTGGTCATATGCCATGTAGGATGACACATCACCGTGCCAACATAGGATTTGCATCCAATTAATACAATAGGCAAATAATAAATATATATAATGTAAAAATACAAGGAATTACCAAGGTTGAGACACCTTAATTCCCCACATTCTCCCACTTATCGAACACCTTGTAAGAGCCAATAGAATTAACAGGATTTAACTGTTATAGGCCGAGAGGCCCATAGACTCCGAACACCATATGAACTTCTGTATGTCCACTGGTTTCATCAATGCATCTGCAACATTCTTCAAAGTATCTACCTTCTCCAAATTTACCTTCCCATCCTCTACCATGTCTTACACGAAGTGAATCTATACATCAATATGCTTTGTTTCGGCATTGAAAGTTGGATTCTTCGCAAGGCAAATCACACTCTGATTGTCACAATTGATCGTAATCTGACCTGCATCAACACCAATATCTGAACACAATCTCTTAAGACAAATGGCTTCCTTGCAAGCATGAGTTGCAGCCATGTACTCAGCTTCTGTAGTGGACAAAGCAACCACAGGTTGTCGCTTACTCATCCAACTAATTGTACTACCAAACATAGTGAACACAGGCATTGGTGGATCTCCTGCTGTCAATGTCACCTGCCCAATCAGAATCCACAAATCCATGAATACAAACTAAATGTGGAGGTCTTGTAGCATTACCATGATAACATATGGAATACTCGAAAGTACCCCTCAAATATTGGAACATTCACTTAACTACATCCCAATGTACCCGTCTAGGATTAGCCATAAATCGACTAAGGACTCCCACTACTTGGGCAATGTCAGGTCTTGTATAGACCATGGCATACATCAAACTACTAACAACACTAGCATAAGGTACTCTACTCATGTCCTCCACCTCACTAGGAGATTTTGGACAATCATTAATAGACAACTTTGTCCCCATTAAAACAGGAACACACAATGGTCTACAATTTGCCATGCTGAACATATCCAACATGGTCATCACATACTTACTCTGTCTTAACCAAATTTTTCTATTTTCTCTGTCTCTTCTGATTTCCATTCCTAGAATATACCTGGCTGCCCCAAGATTTTTCATCTTAAACTGTGCTGAGAACTGAGACTTCAAATCAGAAATCATATTCTTACCATTCCTAATCAACAACATATCATCAACATATAATGCAATAATGAGAATGCGATCATTGTCAAATTTGTACTACACACAATGATCAGATTTTGATCTCAGAAATCTAACGGACAACACAAAGGCATCAAATTTCATATACCACATCCTAGGAGACCACTTCAAACCATACAAAGACTTCTTAAGCTTGCAAACCAAATTTTCTTTACCTTTCTCTATGTAATGCTCTGGCTGTGACATGTAAATCTCTTCCTCCAAATCACCATGAAGGAAAGCTGTCTTCATATCCATCTGTTCTACCTCTAAATCATAAGCAGCTACAAGAGATAATAGAAATCTAATGGATGTTAGCTTTGCAATGGGAGAGAAAATTTCACCATAATCAATTCCCTCCACTTGTGAGTACCCCTTCGCAACCAATCTAGCCTTGTACTTTTCAACACTGCCATTTGCATTAAATTTCTTCTTGAACACCCATTTGCAACCAACGGGTTTCCATCCATCAGGCAAAGGCACCAAGTCCCATGTTTTGTTCTTTTCCAAAGAAGCCATCTCATCTTCCATGGCCTCCTTCTAGGAACCTGCATCTTTCATGCCCATAGCCTTTCACTATTCTAGGCTCATCAGTGTTAGTAAATAAAGCAAAAGCATAACTAGAATCAAGTAATGAATAAGCAAACCTATCAGGTTGCTTTCTTGTTTGTGTAGACCTCCTCAATGGCTAAGGTTGAGGTTTTGCTTCTTCTTTTGAGCTTTCAGAGATGCTAGAGCTCTCCTCATCATCAGGTCTCACAAGGTCTGTCTGTTCAGTTTTCTCAGGGGTAGAAGGAAACTGAACTGCATTTTGTTTCTCTTCTGTCTATTCTGGCTGTAGAACAACAGAAGAAGGTGTTAGCTCTCTGAAGATAACACTTCTACTATACAACACTTTTTTAGCCATAGGATCCCAAAGCTTGTATCCATTCACACCTACACCATAGCCAATGAAAATACATTTAACAACCTTGTTCTCCAATTTAGACTGTTTCTCCCTAGGCACATGTGCATATGCCTCACAACCAAAAACATGAAGATGTCTAACTGAAGGCTTCTTACTAGACCATACCTCCATAGGTGTCTTACCAACAAGAGATGATGTAGGAGACCTGTTTACCAGGTAGCAAGCAGTGGCAATAGCTTTAGCCCAAAACTTTTGTTCGAGGCTTGCTCCACTAAGCATACTCCTAGCCTTCTCCATCAGTGTCCTATTCATCCTCTCTGCAACTCCATTTTTCTGCGGGGTGTATGGAGTTGTCTTATGCCTTTCAATCCCTTGCTCTTTGTAGAACTTATCAAATCTGCTGAACAAAACTCACCACCATTGTCAGTTCTCAAACACTTAATCTTTTTACTAGTCTAATTTTTAGCAAAGGCTTTAAACTCCTTAAACTGACTAAAGACTTCAGTCTTGCTTCTAATAAAATAAACCCATGTCCTTCTACTGTAATGATATATGAAAGATACAAAATATATAGATTTTGAAATTGAAGGAACATTAACAGGACCAAACACATCAGAATGAATAAGATCCAATACACCAGAAGACTTTTGAGAACTAGAGTAAAACTAAACACCGTTTTGCTTTCCATAAATGCAATGTTCACAAAAGTCAAACTCAAGATTACAATCATTTAACCCCTCAACGAAGTTTTTATTTTTTAGGGTTTTTAAGGCCCTTCTCAGCAATGTGGCCATATCTCAAATGCCATAACATAGTCTTTTCAGTAGGAAGCTTAGTTTCCATAGCATGTGCACTACCATCAGAACTAGTTACAATAGATTTCTTCACTGCACATTCAAATGGTGGGGATGAAGTGACTGCAACTCTTTTCTTTGAGTCAGAGGAACTATTGCACTGTGATGTGCATGCCTCTAGCTAAAACAGAGTACCCCTCTGAGTAACCTTCGCAAGCACCATAGATCCTCTAGTCATCTTGCATCCATCCTTCGAAAAGACAACTTGCACACCTGCATCATTCAACATACTTACAGAAAGTAGGTTCTATGCAAGGCCTAGGATGTGCATAACTCTAGTGATCCCCTTCACTCGTCCATCAGGGAATCAGATTGAGACTCTTCCACGACCAACAATCTTCAGATGAAAGTCATCACCCAGGTACACTCTTCCAACATTGAACTCTTCATATTTTGTGAACCAGCTTCGATGCGAGGTCATGTGGAAAGATGCACTAGAATCAATCAACCACACATCATCAGATGCATGGGTGGCCAAGGCTGTGATGAAGGCATCACCATCATCTTGTGACTCTTCAGAATTTGAATCTGGGGCTGATTTCTTTTTCTTTTTCTTATCTTCTTTGCATTCCTTTCAGAAATGCCCAAACTTGCCATAGTTCCAACAGAGAGCCTTGGACTTTCCAGGAGATTTGGATCTCCCATAGGATTTGGATCTACCTTTCTCATCTTTCTTATCTTTCTTCTTCCCTTTGTCTTTGGGTCTTCCACGAACTGCAAGAGCATCTTTGGCCGACTTGGTTGTTTTCCTTCACATTTCTTCAGATAACAGCGAGGACACCACATCTTCCATCTTGAAGGTGGTAGTGGTGCTTTTGATAGCCATGACAAGGTGATCCCATGAATCTGGCAAAGAACAAAGCAGGGTCATGCAACAATCCTCCTCCTCCATTTTCACACCCATAGATGTCAATTGTGCAATGATCATGTTGAAAGCATTCATGTGGTCTACAACAGATCCTTCGTCTTTCATCTTCAGAGCGAACTTATTTTTTAGGAAAAGTTTGTTTATCATAGACTTGGCCTGATAAACATCACCCAACTTCTTCCAAAGATCTTTCATGCTCTTCTCCTCATGGACATTCAACAAGACAGAGTCAGCTAAATAGAGTCTTATGAGACCCTTAGCCTTCTAATCTTTGAGGTACCAATCAGCTTGTGACATTGCTATAGGTTTCCCATAGGTCACGATCAACAAGTAGGTCCTCCATCTTGAGTTTCCACAACTTAAAATTAGTGCCATTAAATTTCTCAACCTCTAACCTTCTGGATGTGGTTGCGATCTCCTTGCTGCAACAAGATACATAATACTCTACACAACACTCCAAGTCAACCTAAGATTAGCTCAAAAAACCCCTACCCAATAGCTAGAACCAAAACTGGCTAGGCTTTGATACCAACTGAAAGGAAGCTAGGTGTGCAAAAAACACTTCGTACACTAATCTAATGAGGGGAGGAGAGTGCAAATTCAATTTTATCTTTACAATTACAGCTATGTTAACCCACTAACAGAGATATGGTAGAAAACACACAAGCAAGAAAGTAAGACAGAAGAAGGGAGACACAAGATATATGTGGGGAAAACCCTTACAGGTGAAAAACCCCACACTCCAAAACATAGCTCAAATGTATTCCGTAAACAATGAAGGTTAGAATACAACATAGAACTGATGCTCTTGTAGGAGTCTTCGACACTTGTAACTGGAGATGATCTGGTAGCATAAAAGTACATGTCAAACCTGTAATACATCACCTCCTCAAAGCACCTGTTTATATAGAATATAGAAGGCAAAATTGGCTCTATCTTGGAATGGACGTCCAACATGGCCTCATGGCCCAAAACCCATGCCTATGGACACTTGTCCAACCTTATAAGATGTTCCTGACACTTTTCAGGTCACCCCATCCCAAAGAGGTCACCTATTCCCAAAATGGGTAATGACATATGCTTCTACGACTCTTACAACCATCATAGAATCTGTCATAGCTGTCAAAACTTACAGCTGTAAGAGAATCTATCATACACATGCTATAAATAGCATATTCTCTTACAACATGTCATAACCCACCTTGGGGCACCCAAAGATGCTCTTCGACACATGTCTTCACCTGTGATAGAATCTCCTATTTTTGACTCTTACATGTCATAACTTTGTCATAGGAATCTTTCATGACCGTTTCAGTCAATATTCCCTTTCACAACATCCAAGATGCTGACACATGGCAAAATATTCCTACCACTAAGTGGGATGCCTATATCCTCATGTAAGGACAAAAATACATGTGGTCATATGCCATGTAGGATGACACATCACCGTGCTAACTCCCACAATATGACAACATAGGATTTGCATCCAATTAATACAATAGGCAAATAATAAAGAAATACAATGTAAAAATGCAAGGAATTACCAAGGTTGAGACACCTTAATTCCCAACAACAAACACATACAATAAAATATGACACCTTTAGTAATTGTTGCAAGTGACCTACACCTTGTTGCAAGTCTACTTGCAACATACTATAGGGGTGCCTTAAAGTGTAACCTTCTAGATCCAAACATCCAACCAAGTTTTAGATCATGCTTCCCTAACTAGGGGCATTTGGCTCCTAAAATTCTCATGACAATCAATTATGGGAACTTCTTTCCCACCTCCTCTCAAGACAACAACTTAGCCAAGTATTTAGAAACTATTGTCACTTGGATTTGTACCCTAGGTTGAAGCACTTATGTTGAAACAATCTAGTGAAACATTAGAGTGATTTCTAGGTGTGGGACCCTACAAAGGAAATCAAACCTCCAGAGAAGGTTGGCTCCTTTTCTGAATATGAGATTTAGAGTGTGCTAAGACTAAACCTAATTTGATCACTACTGTGTAAAGGGGAAGAAGGAGAAACTAAAAATGTAAAGGTGATACACAAGGTTTGAATATAGAACACCCACAAAGCTAAAATACATAGAATAATGGAATACAATTGATAAACTCACACAAATCCTATAGATCTTAACAGAGGTGAAGGTAAGAAAAAAATTGCAAGGGAATACACATTCACAAACAATAACTAGTTCTAAATCTACATAGAGTTAAAAAACAACATGAAAAGGTAAAAAACACAGTATTGTATTGATTAAAAAGGCACGGTTACAACAGAGGAGGGTTCCATTTGAACACAAAAAATAAGTCTCTATATCCAACCCTCATTACATCTTTGCTTCATGTATATATAGTATTCCATTCATTGACCTAAGTCACCTACTACAATAAATTCGCCCCATGGGCCTATCAGAAGATATTTCTACCAAAAGGAATGTCTATCTACAAAACATAAATGCATAAAAAAATCCTAATCTTGATTTGATCTACAACAATTAATACGAAAATATCTAGGAATGAAGTAGCTGAAGAAAATATTTGCATTGAAAGAATGCTCAACAACTATTTCCAGCTAGTGTTGATCTAATTTTGCATTAATGGATGAGATAGATATTCAAATATACATTCCTACCAAAATCCCCATGCAGAGCTTTTACAACACTTCAAAATATTTAATTTCAAATATTTTAAAGCTTACATTATATCACAAGCTCTATTTTCACTGATTTTCACTTTACTTAAAATTTTGACTTTTATTTTGCCTTATCAGCAAAATCTCTCTTTCTCAAACTTGGCCTGCTTCTATTTTCATTTTTTCTCTTCAGTCAGCAAAATTACCTTTTTGCGAACTATCTAACTCTTCTCACATTTGTTTCTTTTCTTTTGCTGCTAAATCGTCGTATCGACGATTTTGGGAAATTTTGAACTTTTTGGTAAGTTTTGCTTTTTACCGATTCGCCGATAGGGCTTTTTTTTTTTTTTTTTTCCCTTAGTCACTTTTCATCTTCTTATTTTGCCTTTATCAAAAAAATCTATCTTTCGCGAACGTTGCCTTGTTCTCACCTTTTTCAAACTTTGTCCTTGTCTTTTATTCTCCTTTATCGGCAAAGTTCCACTTTTATGAATCACCTTTGTCTTCATTACTTTCCTTCTTTATCAGTGATCTCTAACTTTTGCAAACCATCCCTTTCTCTTCCCTTGTCAGAAAAATCCCAACTTTACAAACTTTACCTTCTTAGCTCCTTTTCTCCTTTGGTCGACGATTCGCCTTATTGGCAAATTTTTGAAATTTTGAACTATTAGATGAGTTCGAGCTTTTAATGATTCACCAATAAAGCCTTTCTTTTGTTTCTTTTTCTTTGTTAGTCATAGTCAACCTTTCTTCCCTTCCTTTAGTCGGTGAACCAATAGGTTTGCAAACTTGAACTTTTACTGACTGAGGCTAAAAAACTAACATAAAGACTTAGAAATTTCTGGGGTTTTCTAGGTTTTTTAGGGGATTTTCTTTAGGGAATTTTGTGGATTTTACAAGGAAAACACCCTAAAATCTGAAGAATACTAGGCACCTAAACAATTTTAACAAGATTTTCAATATTTTCAAGTTGGGCTATTTGACTCTGCGAAGGGGAAAATAGGTCACCATTTGGCAACCTATCAGGGATGTTTGTCTGCTAAACAAATGAACCAATGGCCTTAAGTATCCATTGGGCATATAGTCAAAAGGGACTGTAGTAGGTTGAAAACAACTGAAACCTTACCTTCAAAACAACACCAAAATGGGAAACGAGTCCTACATTCTCCTAATGAGAGTGTAACTTGCACAACAATACCTAGGGAAAAGGAAAACTAAAGTAGAAATAAAACAAAACAGTATATAGAAAATCTCAGACCAACCTTAGAAGTAAGGTTTGAGATGGATCCCATTGACTAAGATTGGAAGAACTTCACCATCCAGCTTTGAAAGATTGAAAGCATTGGCTTGCTTGCAGCTGGTGATGATAAATGGGCCACTCTAGATAGCATCAAACTTAGTGTGGCCTCTAGGCTTGGCTCTGCCAGCATCCCATTTTAGAACAAGGTCTCATTCTTTGAAAAACTAATATTTGGCCTTCTTGTCAAAGTATTTCTTGGTCTATTTTTGGTGTTCTTCTAAGGTAGCCATGGCTGACTAGATCAGTTAATCTAATTAAGTTAATTCAACTATCCTCACAGACCTAGCATCTTCACCTTCTACTTCCATCTGCTGAGCCAATTCTAGTGAAGGAAACTCCAAAGATATGGGCAATCTAGCCTCTCTTCCATACACAAGAACAAAAGGGGAGTTACCAATGGCTCTTTTATAGGTGATCCTATCAGCCCAAAGAGCTAGTCTAATTTTATTATGCCACTACCTATGGTTTATTTCCATAGTCTTCTTTAGGATTCTGATCAGGTTCTTATTAGTAGATTCAACTAAACCATTACCTTGGGGGTAATAGTTAGATGAAGTCTTCAAGAATACATTATATTTGAAAGTCCAATCATGTATCCTAAAACTAGTAAAAGGTCATGCATTATCAGAGATGATAGTGTGAGGAGCTCCAAACCTTGTCATGATTTCTTCCAAAAAATCCATGACTGTTGATTTTGTAGCCTCTTTGAGTGGGACAACTTCAACCCACTTGGTGAAGTAGTCTATTGTAGTTAAAACTCATTTGTGGCCAACACCTGATACAGGGTTGATCATGCCAATAAAATCCCGGCCCCACTGTGAGAAAGGCTCATTTGCCTAAATAGGATGAAGTGGAAGGGCTGCTAATATTTTCTTCCCAGCAAAGAGAGCACACTATTTGCATTTTCTTACCCATACATTGCCCTCATTGAATAATGTGGGATAAAAGTAACCTGCCCTCATTATTTTCATTGTTGTAGCTCTTGCAGAGAAGTGGCCTCCGGCTGGACTTGCATGGAACTCACTGAGCAATCTGTCAACTTGATCTTTTTCAATGCATCTCAACAAGATCCTATCCAAATTCCTTTTAAAGAGAACCCCACCCACCAAAGCATAAGGAATGGACTGCAACCTAAAATGTCTTCTCTTAGTTCTGTTCAATCCATAAGGATACTCACCAGTAGATAGGAACCTGGCCATGTCTACTATCCAAGAACTTAAAACTCCTGGGTCAGCTATAGGTTCTACCTCATTCAAGTGATAGGATGAGTTCACCTCATCCACTATATGTTGAGCTAGCTATTCACATAACCCTTTGCCTCTAATCAGCTTAGTGGCTTTGATAGTAACATCATACTCTAGGATCTTTGTGACCCAGCTTGTTTTCTTTTCACTGATTTCAATTCCCATTATATAGTCTCTCACACTAGGATGAGAAACTAATACCTTGATATGGTTGTTTTCCAGCATATACCTAAACTTTTTCAATGCTCTTAAAATAGAAAAATCTTATTTGTCCATGGGACTATCCCTGACCTCATAATCTTTCAAAGTTTGACTGAAAAAGGCTAGGGGTTGTTCTATACCTTGGTCATTTTGCTACATCAAAACAACTGCAATGCTGCTTTCTCCTCCATGGGTATAAAGGATGAAGTCCTTCTCATAATTAGGGTTCATGAGGGTAGGAGCCTGGGAAATTTCTTCCTTTATCTTCTCAAAGACATCTTTCCCCTCCTTGGTCCACCTAAAAACAACATCCTTTTTAAGCATAATTTTCAGTGGTTTGACCAAACCACAACAATTAGGAATGAATTTCCTAACAAAATTAATCTGCCCCAAAAATGACTGCAGAGCCTTCTTATGAGTGGGTAGAGGAAGAGAAAGAAGATATTAAGTTCTTTCTAGATCTATGGAGATCCCATATTTGGACACTAAATGGCCCAGAAGCTTGCCCTGAGAGATAGCAAAAATACATTTTTTTGGGTTTAGAGACACCCCAAACTCCCTGCATCTTTTGGAAACCTTCTCCAGATGCAACATATGATTTTCTCCTCTCTTGGAGAAGATTGTGATATCATCCAAATAGATTAGGATGAACTTGTTAATAAATCCCTTGAAAGAAATGTCCATTGCCCTCTGAAAAGTAGTGCCAACATTGGAGAGCCCAAATCGCATCTTTGCATACGCCTTGGTTCCCAATTTAGTGGCAAATGCTGTCTTGAATATGTCCTCTTTCACAAATATTTGGTTATAACCAGAAAAACCATCAAGCAATGAAAACTTTTTTGCCCCTGCAAGAGTTTGCAAGATTTGGTCCATAGACAGTAGGAGATAATGGTCTTTCAAGGAGGCATGATTCAGATCCCAAAAATTCACGCACAACCTTATCTCACAATTTTTCTTCCTCACTAGTACTATGTTAGCTACCCAGGTGGAATACTTGATGGGAAAATAATTTTGGCCTGAATGAGCTTTGCAAGCTCCTTCCTCATTAGAGGCTCAATTTTGGGATTTATAGGCCGCTATTTTTGGTGGATGGGTTTGGTGTCTGGGTCAAGATCTATGGCATGCTGGGCAACATTAGGTTCGAAGCCCTTCGGATCCTCATAACTCCATGCAAAAACATCACTATATTTCTGAGAAAGGTGAATAAAATCTTGTTGTTTAGCATCACAACATACCTTTCCCAGTAATAAATCTTTGTCCTGGGTGATAAAAATATTCTAATAATCCTCCCTTTTACATGTGATGTTTCTCTCTTTGACTTTGAATTCATCATCATGGCTGAAAATCACCTCAAGAGTGACTAATCCCTTTGACAACTTATTTGTTTTCAATTGCATAATCTAGTTGCCGTACCCTTCTTGCAGACTGGACTGCACCATTGATGAGAACTCGACTTCATTTTGGATAAGTTTACAATTTGTTCATTACTATAGAAAATATGCCAGTTCATATCATTATCTAAAATCTACCAGTTCACATCATTATCTGGGACTAAGGGCCTGTCCACTATCTTGACATGTTGATCAGGGCCTTCAAAGAAGTCCGTAGGAGGAGAAAACTGAGTACCAACTATTGCCAATTGGTCTGCCTCAACATCTAATTTTCTTGGAATCACCTATAGGTTGAGAGCATTAAAACTCTCAAATAGGCTCCAAACTTTGTCTGTAAGCTCTAAGAAGCTAATTTTTCATTGCACATCTTTCCTTGACCTGGTTGACCACTAGTTTAGTATCTTCAAAGGTCTCAAAATGTTTGATTTTCTTCTTTTCGGCAATCAACAGGCTATGCAGCAATGCCTCATACTGTGCAACATTATTTATGCATGAAAAATGTAGTCTATGAGCAAAATATAGTTTTTACTAGTCAAGGAGATCAGCAATACTCTTGCACTAGCTCCATTTCTACTCTTTGCACCATAAAAGAAAATTTTCCATGGGCCATCAGAATCATCATCTAGTTTTAATATGGAGGGGACTAAGGAATTCCTATCATGAATCATGTATGCGCCTACCCCAATTGTCTCGGTGGTGTCATAGGGGTCAAAATCAAAGTGTTCCTTTGCCCATTCATCAAGGAAAAGATTTGGGGTTGGAAGGGGTGAAGATACTATCTCAAGAGACCCTAAATCATGTACTTCCTTGCCCTGAATCATGCAATGAGGGTTCACCAAGCTATGATCATAATTCTCTACATGATAATTTGAAATTGGTTCAACCTTAATGGTGAACCTTGTGCCATATCTTGTCCTTAGTAGCATATGAGTCCAATCAGAAGAGATATAGCCACCTACCTTAGCTGTGAAGTCTCTTGACAAACAAATAGTAAAGAAAGGAGGAAGATCAATGACCAAGATATCTTGACTAATAGTCAAGTTTGGACATGCATTTAAGGTCAAATCTAGTCCTTTGATCACCCCAATAGTGTTGACAGAAGTACCATCCAGCTACAACACACCTGATGAAATAGGGGTATATTTGATGCCTAATGCATCCACTATCTTCTTTGGCATAACTGAGATACTGACCCCTGAATCAATCATGTAGTTATGTACCAAGAATTTCTTGATGATTAGAGACAAGTAGAATGAGGATGGCTTCTTTGTTGGACCCCCCTGCTCTTCACATGGTTGTACAAGATTAATTGGGCCTTTTTCCTTCTGGACTGATGATTTAGCTGTTGGGAATTGCATTAATGTGTCTTGCAACAAATCCCTTTGAGAGGAGATTGATAGTACCTACCACATGGACACATTCACATTTGTCTTTTTCATTTGTTCCATAATATTCAGGGGAAAATTTGTTATTTTGTGCATGGAAGGAATCCATGTTCCCCTCTTTGACTAATCTGTAGCTTGTTTAGGCACTTTTGGGATTTATGGAACCTATTTTGTAGTAGCAGGCCTACTTCTTTGAGTTGAATTCATAGCACTAGCCCCTTTTGCCTTTGACACGGGTTCCTTTTGTAATACAACAGGCATAGGGTTATCCTCCAATTATCTCTTCTTGGATCTTGTGTTGTCCACAATACTACTTACATGCATGGTCGCACTATCCATAGGTTGGTTAACAACACATAAATCCTTAGGAGTCCAAAGCATTAAATTGGAATCAGAAGCAACCTCATTTGGTACCTTAGGGATTCTATTGGCTGCTTCCACCAATGATGCTTGCTGAGTGTAAAATTTTTGCACCATTAGGGCTTGTTCTTGTGCTCCAAATGCACAAGTAGACTGATTGTGAGGTTGGTTACAAGGATAACGCAAATCTGCCTCTTGGGCCAGATTGTTTTGAGTAGGAACCAAGGCCCTAACTAGATTGACAGTTGGTATTTGTTGGATGGGTCTAACCATTTGCAAGGGTTGAATGAGATTATTATTTGGGTACCTATTTGACTAGTAACCCTAGTTCTAGTTTTGATTTCTATTGGAATTATAACCTGATTCCAATTCTGATTTGAAGGCTACCCCTGGTTATAATTTTGATGGGGTTTAGGGGTAGTATGAATAGATATGCTATTGACTTTGTTGGTTAGATTGGTCATGAGGGTTTTGAGGAGATGTGAAATTGTAGATGTAGAGGCTTTAGGCTCTAGGATGGGAGCGATAGTGGGTTGCTGAAACTGTGAAGGCAATTATGAGAAAATAGGTATAGGAGGTCTAGGAACAATTTTCCTAGTTTGTATCAAGCAATTTTCAAATCTTAAAGCTATTTCATATGCATCTGGTAAGGTAACAACACCCATAGATTTATGGGGCAGCTAAGGGGAATCCTAGTGTTGCTGGAAGTGGGGGAGTGATGAGAGATGATTCTGGTAGGTTTTTGTTAGCTGTGGCACTCCCTCTGATTACCCAGATAAACCATTATGCCAAAGCTGTGGAGACCTACCATGCTATTAAATTATCTCATTCCAGGGGCTTTAAGAAGATTTGGATTGAAGGTGACTCTAACAACATTATTATTTGCTTAAAGAAATCACAAAGTCCTAGTTGGACTATTGCTTCCTTCATAGAAGAATCTCTCAAGATTATGGAAACCCTTGAAGATACTATTATAACCCATATATTCTATGAAGGGAATAAAGCAACTGACATGTTTGCCAATGTTGGGGTCAGGTGCCAGACTATGCTTACTTGGGATGTCATGGATATGATTCCATTTGAAGCTCAAACTTTGATTAAATATGAGTGCCTACATGGAATCAGGCTCGAAGGAGATTAATGTTTCTATGATAGATATTAATCAAAAGGATGTCAGGATAATCATGAAGGGTCAGGTCACATGGATTATGGGTATTGTTAATGACCCCTTCAAGTTGAGAAGACTTCATTTTCATTACTTCATTTTCTGGATTGTCATCTAGTGGCTTTATGATCTGAAAGCTAAAATGGGCGGGGATAGGAACAAGGTGGAGTCCTCATCCTACGAGGGGGTCCACAATAATGGTAGAGTTTGGAGAATTATGGAGGGGGGCTTGACTCTGTATATGAAGATTTTGTACAGTGTTGACCCCACGGCTATGATGATGTTTGCCAAGAATTGGAAGAACTGAAAGGTGGCAACTTTTGGGTGGGAGATTACCATTACAGAGGAACTCATTTATGAGATTACTAGTCTTTTGGTCAGTGACAAGAAGTTTTTTAGGGAGAGAAAGACTAGTGAGGAGGCCATGACTCATTTCTTCAAAGGAAATGAATGGAGCAAACTGGTTAAACTGCAACCGAGGGGCTATAACTGGATGTCTATCAAGCCAATTTGGGCCGAGGTGGTAGAGGTTATTATGAGATATATTATGCTCGATGGTAGGTTTATTACTGTTTGTGGTTATCAATTTAATTTGCTTAATCATTTTCACTGTAAAATGCTGGTTTCCTTCCCTTTCTATATTTTGGCTTCTATGGAACATTTGATTAAGGAGAATGCTAGAAACCCTAATCTATCGATCCTCCATGAAGGATTAATCCTTCTCATTATAGAATACATCAAAGATAACACCCCTAAGTTAGGGCTGAAGTGTAAATCCTCTTTGAAGAAGAAGGTGTTTTCAATCTCCAGTGACTCAGAGACATAGTCGGAGGATGAGGAGTGGGTGGAAGAAGATGACCTGGAGGGCTGTGCTGAGGTGTTAGGGGGTAAAAAGAAGAGACTGAATAGGAGGGATGTTCAAATCTCTTGGTTTGAGGGTTCCCAGATGAGTGAAGAGTTGGAACTGGAGGGTAGGAAGGGGAGAATGGGAAGCCATAAAAGGAATCCCTCTGATAAAGGTAAAATCCCTATGTCTGTGAAGAAGGCTAAAAGGAAACATGTGGGGGAAGCTTCTAACCTGATGGCAGAACAAGGGATGGACCCTGGTATTAGGGTGCCGATGACTGAGCATGGTAGTGTTGATAAGGGTAAAGGCCTACTTGTTGAGGAACCAAACATTAGCATTCCTTTCTTGGAGATCCCTGATCCTACCCAGAATCTTTTGGAAGACTTTGAGGTGTTGGTGACGAGGGCTAGTAGTAGGGATGACCTTGCTGTTGCCCTTGGAATGATGAGAGAAGCGGTTAATAGTCAACACAAGATGACAAAGTGGTTTTTTGTGGAAATCAATCATATCAACATCAAGTTGAGAGTTCTGTAGGATAATTTGGACTGGGGGGAATTCCACTATGGATCAAAACAAAGATATCTTCTAGGGCTGGGATCTAATTCCTAGATTGGAGGAGATGGAACATGAGATTCATAAGATGAAAGAGGAATATGGTAAAAGGATTGAGAATTTGGAGAAGTTGAGTGGTATCAATGAGAACCTAGAGAAGGTTGTGAAAATTAGGCAGTTCACTATTTAGAATAGTCTGTAGGGGATGTGCCTCCTCACTGACAAATTGAAGGAGCTTCACAAAGATCAGGTTAGGGATCTTACTGCGGAGGATAGTCTGATGATGGGATTGTTACGAATACTGACAAGAATACTGGGAACAAAGAAAAGGCTAAATAGGTTGTGCAGGAAGACAAAGGTGACCCATCAACTTGCACCAGGGGCAGAAAGAAGAAGCAGTTTGAAGATGAAAAGAAGGAGCTAGCTAACTTTGCCAAGCTACATGGAAAATTTTATGAACAAGAGCTTGAAGCAGTTGATACACTGAAGAAGCTAAACTAGTTTGTGTGGCTTTCTATTTTTCTACCTTTATCTATGCTTTTATCTAGTTTTCTGGCTGTTGGTTGGCTTTCTATTCATGGTTTTCTGCTTGTTGTAAAGGGTGTTGGGGCCCCTTCAAAACCTGTTTTACCCAGTAATAAAAAATAGCACCCATAGATTGCATCATAATAACAATATCAGAATTTAAAGCTCTCAAAAAATATAAAAAGGCACCTTGTGGAGACAGGCTGACGAGAGTTGGAA
Organism: Cunninghamia lanceolata; assembly: GCA_027924645.1. Classification (NCBI taxonomy): domain Eukaryota; kingdom Viridiplantae; phylum Streptophyta; class Pinopsida; order Cupressales; family Cupressaceae; genus Cunninghamia; species Cunninghamia lanceolata. The sequence goes on along the minus strand of BSBN01001183.1, from coordinate 4,486,457 downwards.
TCCTTTCCCATGTCCTCTAAAATTTGAAGTTGAAGTCATCCATCATTTCATTGGGAGACCTCTTTATGGTTGTCAACTGGTCTAGTAAAGAAACATTGTCTACTCTTTCTCCAAACTACTTGTAGATTGCTTCTCCCAGCTCATCCCAATCATGTATTAAAGTAAGGGGTAAACTCCTAAACCATTGAAGAGCTCTCCCCTTAAGGGATGAAACCATGAGTCTAATAGCCACATCTTCACATTGAATATGGTGGACTGAACATACATTAGATATGTCTTTGATATGTTCAACAAGTGTAGTAGAACCATCACCCATAAAGAATAAGATACTCTTTAGGCCTGAGGTAGGTATATCATTATGTGCAGTGAAGTCTAAAGGGATACCTCCATTGAAGGTCATAAAGGGCAGGTTTCTTGGCAGAGCCATATTTAGGGTATTCAAATTTATTCTAGGTATGTGCAAACCCTTTCTTGAGTATTGGAACCTAACATGAGGTGTAGATTGAGCTCTTGAATGAGATGAAACAACACTGTTATTCCTTTTGGCAGGAGACCTAGATAACCTAGTACTTCTTCTTGAAGCAGCAATAGGTAATTAGACAAGATGATAATTATTACCTCTTGAAGAAGCTTGTGTCTGCACTTTAGGCATATAATGTTGGACTGATCTAAAACCAGGAGCCTATATAGTCACCAGGTGCATGAAATTTGTTTGCCAAATTGCAGAATACTAAGAACAACACTAATTTATCAACCTAATTCTTAATTTAGATTAAAAACTAGTCCCACTAGGCATGCTAAAAACTATTGTCACTTGGATTTGCACCTTGTATTGAAGCGCTTATACTGTAACAATCTAGTGAAACATTGGAGTGATTTCCAGGTGTGGGATCCTACAAAGGAAATCAAACCTCCAAATAGGGCTGGTTCCATTTCTGAATATAAGATTCAGAGTGTGCTAAGACTAAACCTAATCCAATCACTGTTGTGTAAAGGAGAAGAAGGAGAAACTAAAAATGTAAAGGTGATACACCATATTTGAATATAGAACACCCACAAAGCTAAAATGCACAGAATAATGGAATACAGCTGATAAACTCACACAAATCCTACAAAGGTGAAGGTAAGAAAAGGATTGCAAGGAAATAACAATTCACAAACAATAACCAGTTCTAAATCTACACAGAGTTAAAGAACAACATGAAAAGGTAAAAAATACAGTATTGTATTGATTAAAAAGACACGGTTACAATAGGGAAGGGTTCTATTTGAACACAAAAAATAAGTCTTTGTATCCAACCATCATTACATCTTTGCTTCATTTATATATAGCATTCCATTCATTGACCTAAGCCACCTACTACAATAAATTCACCCCATGGGCCTGTCAGAAGATATTTTTGCCAAAAGGAATGTCTATCTACAAAACATAAATGCAGAAAAAAATCTTGAACTTGATATGATCTACAACAATTAATACAGAAATATCTGGGAATGAAGTAGCTAAAGAAATATCTACATTGAAAGAATGCTCAACAACTATTTCCATTTGGTGCTGATATGATTCTGCATTAATGGCTAAGATATTCAAATATACATTCCCGCCAAAAGCCTTGTGCAGAACTTTTACAACACTTCAAAATATTTAATTCCAAATATTTTAAAGCTTACATTACATCACAGGCTCTATTTTCACTGATTTTCACTTTACTTAAAATTCTGACTTTTATTTTGCCTTATCGGCAAAATCTCTCTTTCTCGAACTTGGCCTGCTTCTATTTTCATCTTTTCTCTTCAGTCAGCAAAATCACCATTTTGCGAACTATCTAACTCTTCTCGCCTTTATTTTTTTTCTTTTTTTGCTGAATTGCCCTATCGATGATTTTGGGAAATTTTGAACTTTTTGGTAAGTTTTACTTTTTACTAATTCACCAACAGGTCCTGTTCTTTTCTTTTGCCTTAGTCACTTTTTGGCTTCTTATTTTTCCTTTAGCAGCAAAATCTATCTTTCGTGAACTTTGCCTTGTTCTCACCTTTTTCAAACTTTGCCCTTGCCTTTTATTCTCCTTTATCGGTAAAGTTCCACTTTTATGAACCACCTTTGTCTTCATTACTTTCCTTCTTTATTGGTAATCTATGACTTTTGCAAACCATTCCTTCCTCTTCCCTTGTCGGTAAAATCCCAACTTTACAAACTTTACTTTCTTAGTTCCTTTTCTCCGTTGGTCGATGATTTGCCTTATCGGTGAACCTTTGAAATTTCAAACTATTGGATGAGTTCAAGCTTTCAACGATTCACCAATAAAGCCTTTAATTTGTTTCTTTTTCTTCCTTAGTCATTTTTAGCCTTTCTTCCCTTCCTTTAGTCGGTGAACTGGCTAGTCAGTGAACCGACAGGTTTGCGAACTTGAACTTTTGTAGACTGAGGCTGAAAAACTAAAGTAAAGACTTGGAAATTTCTAGGTTTTTTTAGGGGATTTTCCTTAGGGAATTTTGGCGATTTCTACAAGGAAAATACCCTAAAATTTGAAGAATACTAGGCACTTAAATAATTCAACAAGAGTTTCAATATTTTCAAGTTGGGCTATTTAACTCTGGGAAGGGGAAAATAGGTCACCATTTGGCAACCTATCAGGGATGTTTGCCTGCTAAACAAATGAACCAATGGCCTTAAGCATCCATTGGGCATAGAGTCAAAAGGGACTATAGTAGGCTGAAAACAACTGAAACCTTTCCCTCAAAACAACACCAAAATGGGAAACGAGGCCTACATTCTCCTAGGAAGGGGAAAATAGGTCAACAAGAACTACCCTTTTCCTCTAATAATTCCTCATTCTCCTCACATGGTTTGCCTCAATTTCTTTTCAAAAATGACATCTTCTCTGACCTCATCCGTCTTTTCAGGTGAAAAATCATTTAAGGAAGGAAATACTACATTTTATATCTCCTCATATAGGGTAGAAGGCTTGAACAAGTGTAAATTGTACACACTTTTCGTAGAAAACATACAATATTTTGATAATTCCAAACAAAAAGCATTTTCCCCACCCACTCTATGATCTAAAACATACCATACTATAGAGGTTTAAGTTTTCATGTAGGGTCTCTTTTTACCAAAGTAGACCCAAACCATGTTGCTAGCATGGAACTTGTTTTTATTCTATCTTGATCATGTTGTATTTTATACTCGAGTTGAGACTCCCCTAGTAACTTTTGAGCTAATAGGTTTAGTTTCTTAACCTCTTGCACAAACTTGTGACATTTATCAACATCAAAGTCTCCATTTCTAGCTACTTACTTGATTGTCCAAAACAAATATTAAGTGGGCTTGATAGCATAAAACCAAAACATGCCTCAAAAGGAAAAAGATTTATTGAAGAATGGATGGCCTTGTGATCCATATGAAGTTAAAGCTATGCCTCAAGACTCTCACTAGTTTACAAATTCTTAGCTCTTCCTTAAATATAAACTCAATATAATTAAATGACAAACTAACATATTCAATTGCCAACTATAAACTATTGTGTAAATGAACTAAAGTACAAGTGAACAAATACACAACAATGGAGAACACACATAAAATAAGTCATGCACTAATTTCTTGGAGAACACACATAAAATAAGTCACGCACTAATTTCTAGTTGAAGAAACTATTTACAAGGGAAGAAAACTCTAGGAAGAGTGCTTGCATCTATTTCCTCATGCCATTAGATCAATGAGTTTATAAGCATTACATCACCACATGGGTACATGGAACAAAAAAAATTAACACACAAATACTCCATGCATGATTTTCCTCTATACTAGAAAAAATATTACTTCACACACAATCAAATTTTTTGTAATGAGAGCCCACCTTTGGAACTTTTTCCAAAACCTTCAAATACGTTCCTCTCACTTCCATGGCTAGTGAAAGATCAAAAGTCTCATAAATAAATCATTTAAAATTAGAACTATTCATATTATGGTATCTCACACATATAAAACATGAGTTTATTGGCCTGGTGAGTATGCATTCATCGAGGCATTTACATGTTCATTGGGGCATGCTTGCATGCACCTACTATAGAAAGGGGTGAACCTAACAATAAGTGCTTTGCTAACATTCTAGTTTGGATCCTTATAGGATGTTCCAAACCACCCCTTACACCTTAACATATCTCAAGATAACTATTCTTCACTCCCAAGATTCACCTAGAAACATGACAAACCTCCACAGTCATCTTGATTAGCAACCTCCAACTATGACCCCAATGGTCTAGCATCATTAATCCATTTAATGGATTATACCTCCCTTGTGAAGAGGCTTTTGGTCCTCAAATGCTCAAGGTCTCATCAAATTAGGGAATTTCTTGCCCACTTCACCTCTAGAAATAAAGTTGGAACTTCCTATTTTTGATGAGTTAACCATAACTCTTGCTCACCCAGTCAAGTCTATCTTACCTTCCTATTAAGGACAACATCATTTTCAATTACATCTTGTTCCTTTGTTGCAAAACCATCCATACTTGTCATAACAACATCCTCCTCATCATCAAGTAGTAAAGGCTCAAATAAATCTCAATTGGTCTACATTAATTATGGAGAAGTCCTTCATGTTGTTAGACAAGTCCAACCTAAAAGAATTGTTTCCCACCTATTCGATGATATGAAATGGACCATATCTTAGTGGTTTGAGTTTTCACAAAGTACCCCACAACCTTTCTTTTCCTAAATATCGACAAACCTTGTCACTAATCTCTAATTTATAATAAACTCTATATTGATCATGATAATTTTATACTTTGCTTGAGTCTTCTTGAGGTTTTCTTGAATCCTGAGGTGAATTTTCCTCACCTTCTTAATGCATTTATTAGTTTACTCACCTCAACATCCACTTTTCTATCCCTTCCTTTGACTATCCAAGGCAAAAATTAGGCATGATTTTTGGCAAATAGCCAAAACTTGCTTCAAAAGGGGATAAACTAGTAGAAGAGTGAATGACCCTATTATAATAGTGCTAGATCTATATAACAAATGCTCATCCGAGCCCTTCAAAAATTGCTACTTAAACCCATGTAATAGATAAAATAGTGTTTTATTCACCACCTATGTTGGCCCATCCATTTGAGGATAGAAAGTTGTAGACCACTTGAGTTTGGTATCCAATCTACTCTAGAATGTACACCAAAGTTTACTTAAAAATCTTGTCTCTATCTGAAACAATGATTTTTAAAATTCTAAAATGAATTCATGCATTCTTAAAGAATGAACCAACTACATCACTTTTGATCAACATCATTTTACAAGCAACTAAAATGTAAATATTATAAAAATGATCCACAATTATAAAATTGTAATCATTACCATGCTTAATCTTTGAAAAACTACCTATGAAGTCCATAGAAATGCTCTTCCTTAGCCTCCTAGGCACTAGTAACATTTGGTACATCCCAAATTTCCTATTGTTGGGTTTGCACATACAACATATTTGGCAACCTCTTATTTATAGGTGGAGACATCCACTTGCATATATATGGCCAAAAGACATACTACTGAAGATTTTCCAGTCTTTGTCACTCTAAAGTGACCAACCACTTGTGAGATATGTTCATCTATTATAAAAATGACCCTTCACTCCTTAGGCACACACAACTTCCCCACATTATACAAATACCTTATAAGAAGTAAAAAATAGATTTGGTTTCAAATTGATCATGCTTTCCTTGATTTGTTGATCTATATATCTTTCTAAAATCTTCATCTTTCACATAACTTTTAGCATATACATATTTTGTAAATGGTTCAATCATGGACAATGTGTCAAAAAAAATTAGAAGTTATAGTCTAGAAAGCATTTCCACCATTTTATTAGTAACCCCACACTTATACTTAATCACTAAATGAAATTGTTGCAAAAATCCCATCCATTTGTAGTGGTGTGATTGTTGCAGCTTAGTTTGAGACCACAATAGTCTATTTTCTCATTAAATAGTGTTTCCACTTTATTACTAACAATACCAAAGCATACATCTCCTTGCCATATGTGCTATAATTTAGAACAACTCATTTAAACATTTCTGAATGGTAACAAATTGGTCTACCTCCTTGAAGAGAAAAACTGCCATGGCATAATCACTACTATCTATCTCAACTTCAAAAAACTATTAGAGATTGGGAAATGCTAATATCAATGTCATGCTAATTTTCTTCTTTAATTCCATAAAATCATACTATTGTTTTCTACTCCAATGATTTTTGGAGGTATTGTGATGATCCCATAAAATTCTTGTTTTAACACCTATGTTGGGATTTATCCAATTCACAATTGCCTCTATTTTGGAAGGATCTATCCTTATCTCACCATTTCTAGCCACATGACCCAAATACACCAATGAATTCTTTGCAAAATCACATTTATTTTTATTCCAAAGTAACCAATTCTCATTCAAAATTTCTAAAACCCTCTTCAAATTCAAGTTATGCTCTTGATATGTTTTTGTAGAAACCAAAATATCATCAAGATATACTATGACACAAGAATCTAACAAAAGGCATATTACCTTATTCATTAGCTACACAAAGGTAATTGGATTGTTTTGTAAATAATTTATGGTAACACCAACCACTCATAAAGCCCTTGCTTGGTATTGAATGTTATTTCCATGTATCCTCTTTTATCCAAACTTGATGGTAGCCTAATTTTAATTCTATTTTAGTAAAGAACATTTCCTACTAAAGTTGATCCAATAAATTATTAATACAAGGCAATAAGTACCTATTTTTTATGGTAATTTTATTTAGGCCCCTATAATCCACACATAGTCACCAAGTCCCACCCTTCTTTTGTACTATGACAATAGGAGAATTGCAAAGGTATGTAATTAATCTTATCACCCCTTGTTCCAATAGTTGTTTTAGCTACTATTTAACTTCTTGTGCTTTAATTATGCTTTGATGATACAACCTAATTTTGGGAAACATACAATATGGTAGAAGCTAAATTTTATACTCTATTTTCCTCTTAGGGGGAGCCCCTTAGGCTTCATAAATAAATTTAAAAATTTCTTTACCAATCCCTCTATCTCACACTATTTATGATGAGTAGGAATCCCATGTAAATATTAAAGGTTAGCCCCTTATTTATCCTCTTTAACTCTTATCATTGAAAGAGAAAATTTCCCACTAGTATTAATCAAACTTTTTCTTGTGTAGCACTCACTATATATATTTTTCTTTCTTCATCGAACCATTCAAAGTATAGGGAACTTAATTGAGAACCAATATTTATTGATTATCCCAAATAAAGTAGATTGTGCCCCTCAAATACAAATATGGACTTCCAAAAATGACTCCAAACACATCCAAAGGAGTGACATCCACTAAAATTTGATGTTTAAAATCAATCCTAATGCTAAAAGTTGACTCACATTGTTTCTTGACATGTATATCCACACCTTTCCATAGCCAACTAAGTGCATAGGGATGTAGATGATTCATGGTATTCAAGTACAAATCCTCAACAAGGTTTTGGGAGATGAGGTTTGCTTGCAAGCGTGTGTCCAACAATGAACATACTTTCTTGTCCTTTATCTAGATTTTAATGTGGAAAATATCTGTTAGCTCTTTTTCCTCCTTTGAATTTGAACTCTCACTTTCCACCAATGAACCTTTTTACACCACACATGAAATATTATCATAAAAATCCTAGTCACTATTTATATCTTTTCCTTTGTTCACAAACATTGTATTGGTGTCATTTTTCTTCTTCCTACATGAAAGTGCAAGATCTAACTGTAGTTTCCAACATCTCTTCTTCAAATTATGTCTATCCTTATTATAGTGTGAACAATAAAATTTTCCTTATTATTACCCCTTTCCTTCTTTTGTAATAATGTATTGGCCTTCTTCTTGGGTTTCCCTTGGTCCTTGTCCTTATTTTTATTTGTACCTTGTTGTTGTCCCTATTTTGATTTGCCCCTTTTCTTGAAAGAAGAAGATTTATCCTTGTCTAATTCAAGATAACGTGTAAGGTCACACACTTCATTAATATCCTAGGTTTTTTACATCAAAATAGGTTGCCTGAGATGCCCAAATAACCCACCAAGATACTTCATTAGTACCTCCTTGTCCATTACATCTTTCCTCAATTTAATAACTCACTTCAAGACGTCACTAGTATTCTCTTGGACACTCTATCCTCGCCTTTGAAGGAAATAGTGCCACCACATCACATGCTCCTCTTCATGGCATATGGGGTAAAATTATTTCTTCATCAAAGTTTTGAAGCCTTCCCATCTAGAAATAAGCACAACTTTATTGCACTCTATGGATAATGCATAACTTTCATACCAAGTTAGCACATGACCAACAAACTTAACTTGTTCAAATGAAGTTTGTTAATGTGGGGTAAGTTTGTGGAAGCTAAAGTATGCTTCCTATGAAATCTATTGGTCTAGCTTCACTGTGTTGATTTCTCCATCATAAGGATAAATATCAATTTTTAATTTAACCTTGAAGAAGTTACCCTAGGAACTTTCTCCATACTCTAATTGAGACCCAACTTTTGGATCCTTATACACATGAGGTCTTTTCATTCCCCACCTTTTTGTGAGAGCCATTAAAATGGATTTTAGTTTAGTAGTTTTGACCACCATGCTAGATATTCTTGAAACATCATACTCTAACCTCTTCAATCTCATTTCCCCATCCTCTTCTTCCCTTTCCATAACTATTCTCTACCTTACCTAAGCTCTGGAACCTATCTTATCTTTATGGGGTTTAAGGTTATCATTTCCACTCATTCTAGTGGATGGATACAAAGTTCACAACCTCCCTTTACATCTAATGTAGATTTGATACCACTTAATCTATAAAGAAATAAATATATGACTCAAGAGTCACTAATTTACATCTTTTCATCTCTTCTCAAAATACAAACTTAATGCATTTGAACAACAAACTAACATATTAAATTTCCAATTACAAAATACTACGTAAATGCATTGAAGTGGAAGTGAACAAACACACAAAAATTAAGAAAACAAACAAATTGAGACATACACCAATTTACAATTGGATAAAAACTTTTAAAGGGAAGAAAACTCAAGGAGGAGTGCAATCTCTTGCCTCAAACCACTAAATCAATGAGTTTACAAGTATTACATCACCATGTATGGTACATTGGAACAACAAAAATCAACATACAACTACTCCATGCCTACTTTGTCTTCATACCAACAAAAATGCTACTTCACATGCATAATTAAAGAATTTTTAATGAAATCCCATCTATCAAACTTCATAAAAAAATTTCACATAAGTTCTTCCTTTCACTTCCACATGCTAGTAAATGATTAAGAAGACAAATGAAGCATTTGAACTTCAAGATATTTACATTGTAGTTTCTCACATGCATAAAACAAGATTTGACTAATTTCCATAGTCCATTCATTGGTCTAGTGAGTATACATTTTTTAGGTTGTATATGCATTCACCATAACATATTTGTGGTCACCTCCTGTAGAAAGGGAAAACTTGCCAATAAGTGTCTTACTCAATAACATGGATTGAATTTTTTTATTTTAAACCTTTGATAATGTTATGGATCACTCCTTACATCTTCACCTACCTCAATCCAACTCTTATTCACTCCCAATCACCTAGAAACACAACAAACCTCCATACTCATCTTGATTAGCAGCCTCCAACCATGATCCCAATGGTCCACCACCATCAATTCAATTCATGGTTCACCTTGTTATATGAGTGTTTTATGTACCCTAAATGCTCATCCAAACCATTGGGACATATTTTATTATATCCACTTAGTATATTTACTAATGTTTTTCTCACAATTTCTATCTATCCATGCATTTAGGGATGGAAGATAGTAGACTATTTGAGGTTCATGCCTATTCTCTCCCATTGTGTGAACCAAAACTTGCTCAAGGATTTTACATTATTATTATATATTATTCTTTATTTAATTCTAAAATGTATCCAAACATGTTTAAAGAATAGCTCCATTGTATCACACCTTGTCAATATTTTTTTGCAAGCTATCAACATGCACATTTTTCTGAAATGATCCGTAGTCATGAAGGTATAGTCATTCCCTTTCTTGGTTCTTATAAGTCTAAAAAAATCCATGGAGATTCTCTCTAGAGTCCTATTAGGCATGAGTAACAGTTCACCAACTTCCTATTGTTTGTCTTATGTTGCACAATTGAAAATTACGAATAAACTTTGCAACATCAATTTGAAGACATGGTCAATAAATGTACCACTAGAGATAATTTACTATTTTAGACACACCAAAGTGTCAATCTATGCATGATGTGTGTGTCTTCCTCATAAGAAAAAGTCTTCTCTTTTGGAACACAAAGTTTACCTACCTCACAAAGGAGTATGTCTTGATGGTAGTAATCATGATGAGGCTCACTAAAACTTGTATTAGATTCATAATATTTCACATACACTTTATGAGAAAAGTGCTCCAACAAAGACAAGATAGTTACTTCAAATAAAAGAGGTGGTCTTGACATCATATCAACCACCTTATTTGTCACACTACACTTATATTGACTATAATATGGAACTATTAAAGGAATCTCATCCATTTGTAATATCTAGACTACTACAATTTTATCTATGCTTGCAAGTAGTACAAGGGATTATGATTGGTGTGCACCATGGTCTCCTTTCCCATGAGGTAATGTTTCCACTTATTAATTATGAAAACCAAAGAATATGATTCCTTGTCATAGGTTTTGTAGTTTAACATAGTCCATTTGAACATTTTACAAGATAACATATAGGCCCACCTCCCTATAAAAGCACTACACTCACATCATAATTGCTGGCATCCATCTCTACCTCAAATGTTTCTTGTAAGTTAGGTAAAAGTAGACCCATTACTATTCTCATTTTCTTCTTTAATTCCTCAAATACTCACTACTATTTGTTTCCCCAATGGAACTTCTTTCCTTTTCCCATGAATTCATGTAACGGGGTAGTGATGTTGATAAGTTCTTCATAATTTTATTGAGGTACTATGCTAAAGCTCTAAGTTCCACTCATGGTAGTGAGATTTGGACAATTAATAATGGCTTCAATTTTCAATGGATCTATCTCAATCCATCCATTTCCCACCACATTACTAAGGTACACTAAAAAGGTTTTAACATACTTATACTTCTTTCCATTTAACAAAATTTTATTCTCCCTCAAGATTTCAAATATATTCTCAAGATAAGACATATGTTCTTCATAGGACCTACTAAATACCAATATTTCGTCTAAGTAAAAAATAACACAAGAATCAATTAAAGTCCTTAATACCCCATTTATAAGGCACATAAAGGTGGTTGAAGCATTACATATTCTGAATGAGAGAACCAACCACTTGTAGGAAGCTATTAATGTCTTAAAATCCATTTTATACCCATACTCTTCTTTGAATCTCACATGGTGATATATAGACTTTAAGTCCAACTTTGTGAAGTATTTGGCATCCTACAATTTATCTAATAAATCATCAACTTAGGGTAATATATACTAGTTCTTCATGATTAATTCAAACCTAGAAAACTAATGCATATCCACCACATCCCATATTTCTTTCATATAGTGACAATGTGAGATCCTCATGGAGAGGTACTAGGTTTGATTACCCTTGCTCCAATAGTTTATTGAGTTGTTCTTGGAATTATTCTACTTATATTTCACTCTATCTAGACAACCCAAGGTTTGTTAAAGGACATTTTGGTAACAACTAAGTCTTATGCTCTATTACTCTCTTTGGGTGTATCCCCTTGGGATCCTTAAATAACTCAAAAAATTTACTCACCAAATAAGTCACACCTTTATGATCTTGATGGTTATGTTATCCATGTAACACCTTAACTTATCTCTACTCCATTTCAAGATCATTTTCCCCTGAACATTAACAAGGAAAATTTGTGACTAGTATTGATCAAACACTTGGGTTTTATAGCACCAACCATGGTGATTTTCATATTCTTCTTTGCTACATTCAATGCATATAGTATCCCATTTAGGACTAGCTTGTATTTATTAGGCCTCATACAATATGTAGCATCCCTTATGTATAAATATAGATTTCCAAAAAATACTCCACAAACATCTAGTATAAATACATCTACTAGCACTTCATCCTTGTATTTGGAACCAATAGGGAATTTGACTCTATATTGTTTCTTTGCCATGATCTCCTATCCATCCTTAAGAAATCACAAAGAATAAATTTTTGAGTGATCTATTACTTGTATCCTCAACTCACTTTTATTAATTTGAGAAATCCAATTGGACTCAGAACAAGTATAAAAAAATAGAGTCTACCTTTGTATCCTTGATGAAAATTTTAATATGAAAAAGCTGTCATTTCCTCTTCTTCTTTTGCTTTGGAACTTTCATCCACTACACTATTCTTGTTATACACAACAAAAGAGGTCATTTCATTCAAATTTAAATCCCCTCAAATCTCTTTACCCTTGATCATCACAATGATGTTAGCATCATTTTTCTTATTTCTCCAAGATGGTTTTAAATTTGGGTGAAGCCTTTATAATTTCTCTTCAATGTGCCTTTCCTTACCACAATGGGAACATTGAGATTTGGTTTTAGATTTTTCTTTGTCCTTATATAGTTGTATTGGCACATTTATTAAACGTTTTGTTGACTTTCTCCTTATATCTTTAACGTCTATGCTTCTATCCTTTATCTCTCTTCTTATTCTTGAACAGTGACACTTTCTTCTTATTGAATTCCATATAGTGGGCCTAAGTGTATGCCTAATTAATATCCTATGTTTTTAGGTGCCAAAACAACCCACCTATATATTTCATCAACACACATTTCTACATGGAAACTCTACCTAGTTGCATTCGTCTCTTCTAGAACTTGATCTATACACCTATACACTTTATCCTTGATGCTACCATAAGTAGTGCCATTGGATTACATGGTTTGCTTCATAAAATATAGGATAAAGACACTTATTTAGGAGATTCTTGAATTCATTCCACTTTAAAATTAGAGCTACCTTTCTATATTCAGTGGATAAAGCATATCTTGTTGGCAAGAGACACTGCTCTGATGAATGATTGAATGTTATCATTGATGGCAACAAAGAAAGGAGATTCCACTGGCATGGCAAAGAGACTTTACTTGGGAAGGATAAATGGCTAAGTATGGGCAGTATACATTATATAGTGTAAATGATAGTGTTTGTGTTAGTACGCCTCTGCAGTTGATGGTCAAGGTATGCGGTTCAAGTATGTTATTCAGAATTGTTTGAAGTGCTATGTTCAAGATTGCAAGTCCTGATGACTTCCAGAAGTTAAGTTGTGATTGGTCTAAGTCTAGGTGAACAGAATAAAGATAGGAATAGTGCACAGTACTAGAGTAAAAGGGTCCGCATTCCTCCGCTGTTGCATATTTTGTCCTGCGGTTCAGAACGTATACTAAGAGGTCTAGAATGAATGTTGGTTATGAATCTTTGAGTCTCTTATGGTCCGCAGTGAGAGCTATGATGTGACAGATGAATTGGTCAAGCATGTTCTTAAAAACCAAGCCGACAGGCATGTTAGATCTTTATGTAGAGAAGACAATCTAAGTGGTTGAATGATTGGTGCCGACCAATATGAAGACTATTGAATGATTGTTTGGATTCACATTGTAGATTGTGCACAAGTTCAAGCTGACAAGATATAACATTTGTATACGCTATTTATATTTGGCTTACCGACCTAATTATGAGATAAATCTTGTAGCGAATATATATACTCAATGCATTTTGGTGTTGATTGATAGAAGTGTGGAAGTATATGTGCGAATTCAATGTGTATGCGATCTAAAGCAGAATTGTGATTAGAAAAGGATAGTAAGGATAGAAGAGCAGAGTTTATGTAGAGCAGAATAGAAAAAGTAGAGCATATAGTATGAAGTCTTTTGAATCTGTATATTGAACTAATTGGTACTGCACCTCAGCATTTTGTAGATGCACCTATAGCAGTCAACTCTTGGTAGTGAGCCTATCCTTTCTTCTATCTTCTATCTTTCTTTCTCTATGGATAGTGAGTCCACTTGGATAATGAGTCCACCTATAGTGAGCATTTCTTTGGGCAGTGAGCCCCATGGAAGCGAGCCTTATGTAATCTAGTATTGCTATCATAATATATTGTGAGCTAACACTCACCATAGTTTTTCCATTTTTGGGTTATCCTGGTGTCCATGTGTTATGAATTTGTGGCTGCTCTTTTTGTGTTTACTTTGTTTTCATGTTGTTGAATTTGGTAAATGGATTAACAAATGTGTGAATGAAAAGTTTTTTAGAATACTGATTCACCCCCCCTCTTAGTATTCTCTGTGTTCAACAATTGGTATCAGAGCAAGGTTCCTTGGATAAAGCTTAACAACTTGAGGAAGATTTGGGAAGGTATACTCATGGCATCTAGAAGATTTGGAAATCTCTCATATGAGAACAATGTTGAACTGGAAGCAACTCTTATTGATCTTGAAAAAATTGAAGCAGAAATAAGGGATCTAAAGGATAACATTCAAGAAGCTGATGAATGCATTCTAAAGCTAAAAGAACAGGTCAAGAAGTTCAAAGAAAAATACAAAGAGGTTAGTGAACAATTGATATCAGCAAATGAAACCCTGGATGATTTAAAAGTGGAAGTTGTAGATAGAGCTAAAGCAGAAGATGATCTAAATATGTTGATAAAAGGCAAATCAGAAGAATGTGATAAACTTGAAAAAGAAGTTGTAAGCCTGAAATTAGACTTAGAGAAAGCTAAGAGCTATGAAGAAAAGTTTAAGATAAGCTCTGCAAAGAGTAAGGAGCTAATTGCAAGTCAGAAGAGTTCAGATGACAAGCAAGGCTTGGGATTTGAGAAAGGAGAAAGTTCAAAATTAGGTCAAGAAAACTCTCAGTTGAAGCAAAGCAAAGGAAACTAATCCAGGAATCAAATAAGAAGACCTAGAAGACCTCCAATCAGGCAACCAAGTGCTCAAAGGTACCCATCTTTCAATGGCCATTGTTTCAATTGCAATAAGTTTGGCCATAAGGATACTCAGTGTAGGAGTAGAATAAATCAGATTGTTCCATCATTTTTTGGTCAATGTTTTAATTGAAAGAAAATTGGTCATAGATCAAATGAATGTAGAAGTCTAGTAAGGAATGGTTTTTACAATACAAGGAATACTTAGTCATTCAATGGACAGTGTTTTGCATACAATAGATTTTGACATATGGCTAATCAATGCAGATCAAGAACAAATCCAATCAATAGAAGGATTCAAGGACAAAGAAATGTGGTATGCTACAATTGCAATAAGTTTGGACATGTTGCAAGATTCTACAGAAGCAAGAATGAGAAGAGAGACTATCCTATAGAGAAGAGGAAAACAGAGCAGAGAGAAGACAAAGGAAAGAACAAGATTGACCCAGTGGAAATAAAGAAGGAAATGAGCAAGGTCTGGATTAAAAAAGATGTTGATAATATCAGGGATGGATCCGCACTAGTTTCTGGTATAGATACTTCCTCAGGGAAGTAGATGGTGAGCTCTGGCTCAGCGGGAGCTATAATAAAAATCTTAATCCCCTAGCCAGATTGTCAGTACTGAGATTAGACACAAAGATATGTTGAAAAAATGCATGTGACAGATCTTTTGAAAGAAATTTTGGTGAAAAAGGGTCAAGTGTAGAGCATTACGGAGCAATCCTAGTAGACTGTATTCTACAGAAATGTGTTTGATAGCTTTTTCAATAGGGGCATTTATGACGATTAGGTCACATCAAATAATTCATTCTACATTCAAACTTTCAAGTGTCTAAGGCGATCTAAAGTGAACTTCCAAGTGACTCAATAATTTCCAAAGCAAATCAAGACAGGATCAAGGAAACCCTATTTCGGTGAAAGAGGTATTTACAACTTAAAACCCTACTGTAAAAATTGAATTAGTCTGGGAAAATGTTTACTCCTTAAGTGATCGAGATAGGGGAAATGCCTCACCCCAAATTTAAGAAACAATTCTTCAAATCACTAGAAAATGATCCTTTAGGGGCATTCTCAATTACTCCACATGGAGTTATGCATATGGAATATGTTAGAGCATACATTCATATCAGTCTAGAGGAATATGATCACATGAATCTAGGAAAACTATACTTGGACAAACTAACTACAGTGGATATTGTGTTGAAATATGAATATAAAGTTCTAGGAGAAAAGAAATTAGACACCTGGTTGGATTTTCCTGCGATCCCGAATGATGCATGGGTTAAGCTTATTCTAAGCAAAATTCATGATGAATTTCTATGGCTTGATGAACCTTATATGATAACTAAAGAAGCTATCAAAGCTGTAACTGGTATGAGCTCCTCTGGAAGGGTTCTAGGTGTAAAGAAAATGAAGAACAATGTGGTAATGTAGCTAATAGGAGCCAAATTTGATAAGAATGCCCTTACGGTAAATGATATTAAGAATTTGACAATCAGATTTGCATCAATGATCATTGGATACAAAATATACTTTTCCAACAAGGAAAATTCTGTGTCTGCACGAGCTATATACATAGCATATGACATGATAAAAAACAATATAGATTATGACCTCTGTGAATTGCTCTGGAGTGAACTAATGGAGAACTTGAAAAGAACAAAAGAGACTAATCATCCTTTCAAATATGGAACATTGATTACGTGTCTACTCTTCTACTTCCTAAGAGAGCTACCTAGTTTAGGAAATATTGTCTAGCTTGATCACATACCAGTAGCCACTCAAATTAGAAATCTCTTGCAGAGTTTGGGTAATGTAGATAAGCAAAACGAAATCTTATGGGAATATTTCAAAGACTTTCAAAATAAAATGTTATGTAGGATCCGGATCCCTGAAAATGTAGTGATAAAGTATGAAAATGATGTTGTATTCATGGTGGACAAAGAAAAATGCTTCATGGAAGCTATGGAACCAAGAACTGTATGGGTCCCTGCATTAGGGTATGAAGCTGTAGAAGATGTTTTGACTGAATTAGCTGATGCTCTACTAAGCAGACCTAATGATCTCAAAGAGGGCAGATTTGGGACATTCTCAGAATTATCTTCTAGAATGTCTATGGAACTTGAGTAGTAAGAGAAAACATCAGATGAACAAATAAGTAAGGCAAAAACCAAAGCAGGGGGATTAAAGCCCATATGTGCTCCGGTAGAATGAATATCAAGCACTCTAGAAAGGAAAGATGAGAGATCTAAAGTGGAAGAACCAGCATCTAGCCCCAGAAAAAGAATAAGGACCTCATTCATTACAGAAGCCACAACTGAAATAGAGAAAGAAAAGGCAGCAGAAGAGAAGAAAAGAAAGAAAGTTTCACTTGGTGAAGAAAAAGTGGCAAGAGACATCGCTGTAAAATCCTTGGAAAAGCAACAAAGTGCACAAATCCTAGATCTACCAAAGTTTCTACAAGGATTAATAAATCTAAATTTCTTGTCTCTGGTACAGAAATTTAAATTGTATCATTTGTTCAAGAAAAGGCACATGAAGAGATGATGAAAACAAACATACAAGACAATGAGCTCATTGGTGCAACATCTGATGTACTAAGAAAGTTGATGCCTGAATACCAGAAAAACACATCATTATCATCAACTGATCAACTAAAAGGTATGATAAAATCAATCAGCAATCATTTTGAATCCTTTGAAAAATCTGCAAGAACAAAAGTCAGAAAAGAGTTTGATGAGAAAAGATTAGCTGAGTTAAAGATCATGTTGATCAATGATAAAACTTCTTTAGACAACAGAATAAAAGGTATACAAAGTACCATAAAAGAAGCTTGTGACTTGAACAATTTTTTTTTATCATGGATAGAAGCCACAAAGGAATCAGAAGTGAAGATTAACGATTTGAAACTGCAGTTGACAAATATTTCTAAGTCATTTGATCCGGCAACTGAGTCAGTAAGCAACAAATAGATACAAGTGATCAATATCCATAATGTGCTAAGAAAGCTAGTGAATAAGAGAGACCAAATGAAAGACATAATGTGTCAATTGAGAGGACTGCTAAGTCCCAGTCTAGATTTAATGTCAAATCTTGCAGCAGAAGCACTGCAAGCAAGTGCACTAATGGACACACCTTCTGATATACAAAAAGTAGAGAGATTAGTCTTCCTAATAAGTGCCCATATTCAAAATTTAGACAATGCTAAGAATAGTTGGGATAAAGAGTTAGTTCAAATTAAGAACATTTTCAATGACATCCTATAACCCACAACAAACTAAATTGACGATTGTATGTGTACATATGCGGTAGAGTACGACAGTTTTGTAGTTTTGACAAAATTTTGACCCTTGTACATACACCTTTGTGAATGATGTCAAAGGGGGAGAAGAAGATCAGTGAAAAATGGGCAAACATCTAAGAGGAAGAAGAAAAACATAGTATATTTATAAAGGGGGAGAAAACAAGCATTTTTCACTAAGTGTTGCCATCAATACCAAAGGGGGAGATTGTTGGCAAGAGACACTGCTCTAATGAATGATTGAATGTTGTCATTGATGGAAACAAAGAAATGAGATTCCACCAGCATGGCAAAGATACTTTACTCTAGAAGAATAAATGGCTAAGTATGGGAAATATACATTATATAGTGGAAATGATAGTGTTTGTGTCAGTACGCCTCCGTAGTTGATGGTCAAGGTATGCGGTTCAGGTATGTTATTCAAAATTGTTTGAAGGTGCTATGTTCAAGATTGCAAGTCCTGATGACTTCTAGAAGTTAAGTTGTGATTAGTCTAAGTTTGGGTGAAAAGAGTAAAGATAGGAACAGTGCATAGTACCAGAGTAAAAGGGTCCGCATTCCTCCGCTATTACATAGTTTGTCCTACGGTTCGAAATGTATACTAAGAGGTCCAGAATGAATGTTGGTTATGAATCTTTCAGTCTCTTATGGTCCACAGTGAGAGCTATGATGTGACAGATGAATTGGTCAAGCATGTTCTTAAGAACCAAGCCGACATGCATGTTAGATCTTTATGTGGAGAAGATATATTGTTTGAACAATCAATCTAAGAAGTTGAATGATTGGTGCTGACCTATATGAAGACTATTGAATGATTGTTTGGATTCACATTGCATATTGTGCACAAGTTCAAGCTAACAAGATATAACATTTGTATACACTGTTTATATTTGGCTTGTCGACCTAATTATGAGATAAATCTTGTAGCGAATATATAGACTCGATGCATTTCGGTGTTGATTGATAGAAGTGTGGAAGTATATGTGTGAATTCAATGTGTATGCAATCTAAAGCAGAATTGTGATCAGAAAAGGATAGTAAGGGCAAAAGAGTAGAGTTTATGTAGAGCAGAATAGAAAAAGTAGAGTAGACAGTATGAAGTCTTTTGAATTTGTATACTAAACTAATTGGTACTGCACCTCAACATTTTGTAGATGCACCTATAGTAGTCAACTCTTGGCAGTGAGCCAATCCTTTCTTCTATCTTCTATCTTTCTTTCTCTATGGAGAGTGAGTCCACCTGCAGTGAGCATTTCTTTAGGCAGTGAGCCCCATGGCATTGAGCCTTATGTAATCCGGTATTTCTATCATAATATATTGTGAGCTAACACTCACCGTGGTTTTTCCCTTTTTGGGTTTTCCACGTAAAATCCTGGTGTCCAAGTGTTATGAATTTGTGGCTATTCTTCTTGTGTTTACTTTGCTTTCATGTTGTTGAATTTGGTAAATGGATTAACAAATATGTGAGTGAAATTTTTTTTAGAATACTGATTCACCCCCCCTCTCAGTATTCTTTGTGTTCAACTTATCTCTCACACTAAGTGAGAGCATGAGTTGCTAACTTGATCCTAGCAAATGAAATTTGCTAATGAGGTGTGAGATAATGAAGGTTGAAATAAACCTACATCTAACATATCCACTGATCCAACTTATTGATGCTTATTTCTCTATCATATGGTTGTATAAAATTCTTCACCCTATCCTTGAAAACACTCCAAGTAGATGTCTCTCCCTATTCTCATTTAAATTCATCCTCTTCAATATTAAGAATTCCAAACTTGTTGGCTAACGCCTGCATGAATTTGCCAATCTAATCTATCTTGTCCACTATGTTGGACATTCTCACCACATTTTCCTCTAGTTATTTGAAATGGACTTCACCTTCCTCCTCTTTTCTATACATATTTTAGGTTTTGTTCACTATCTTGTTTCAATCTCAATTTTATATGGAACTAAAACACCATTGCCACTTAACCTCGTAGCTGGTAGAAACTTCCCAAAACCCTATTAAAAAACTAAAAAATTGTAGCTTTGATTCCACTTGACCTGTAATCACTAGGTTTATAACCCTAGAGATACACCAAACATAGATTCTATGTTATCTCTTTACCCCATAATTCTTAGAAACTACCACTCTATTGGTTTTACCAACATGCAAAAATATTAATGTTCAAGTTAACATAAAGGAATTAAGAAACAAAAATATGGCACACAGTATGCAAGAGCACTCAACACAAATTTCTATTTGGAGAAAACTTAAATGAATAAAAATATAATAGTTAGCATGGAGCTGTTCAATATTCCTACATACTCCTCTTCCTCCACATTGGTCCTTTTCTTCCCAAAAACCTTGTACCCATTTTTATCTATTTAAAGTAGCAATGAAAGTGTCTCCCATGAGCTAAACAACCTATTAAGAAACTCATTTGATACCCTAAATACTCTCTTGCTTGTGTCTATGCATGGAAGACAAATGGTTTCCTTAAATAGCAACAATAATCCATGGTAACTATTGAGCCACCTACCATAATAGCCTATACGATAAATCAAACAATCATTGTTGGTCATTCCAACCACTAGCAAGGAAAATAGAATACCATTTACCAATGAAGATGAGCCATCACATATTCAAATAAAGGAACAAATCAGTAATGAATATAAAATATAAACTACCCTAATTGACATTCCCCTACAATGAGGAAGTCAAATATGGTCAAGATGAAAACATGATGTTGTTTTTGTTGCAAGTATGAGGTAAACCAGTGTTGTCATTGATGTCAACATACTCATATTGCTTTGACAAGAAGGATTCAATGAGCAGTGTGCTGAGGATATTGAGAAAATTAGCCTCAGTCAGGAACAGTAAAGAACAGTGATGAGAAGAAGGCAAATGTACTGTATAGGATGCGAACCGGAGGATACGGATTAAAGGGTTTGTAGATATGAGTCTTGAGATGCTTCAGTTAAGATTTCAGAGGTCCGCATGAAGATCTGAAGGAGTTGTGGCTGTCGGTGTAGAACCGGTTCCGGCAAGTATTCAGAGGTGACAGAGGATCACAAAAAGGTCCGGTGAGGTCTGGAACTGTATAATCCTAATCTGCAGATTGGAAGGAGTCTTTGGGATGTCCTTGTGATGTGCCATCTCGAGTTGTGTATAATTTGGAGGTCCGGAAGTACCTCCTGCATTATGACAGTGGCGACAGACAGTGTTCTTGAAGTTTCGGATAAGGAGGATAAGAGATTTCAGTAAGTAAAGGAAATGCAGATGTACCTGGTCGTTCAGGCAGGCTTGTGAAGGTTCTTGGATCATGTTGAGGTTGTGTTGTTGGTCCGCATTGATAGTAGAGCCCGGAATTGAAGATATTCTTCCGGATGAAGTTCTTGCTCTGTTTAGCCGACCGGATGAGTTGTTCATCCTGCGAATGTTCTTGTGGTGGCCGACTGGATGTGTTATTCATCTTGCGGATACTCTTATGGTTGTTTGCCGACTTAGATGTTTGTTCCTAAGTCGATGTCTTGTATAAATAATGGTTTGTGAGTTCATTTCGAGGTGTGGATTGTGTGGATGAGTGTGGCATAGCAAAGAGAAGTGCGAAAGGCAGAGAAAAGGTTTTTGGGCTTAAATGGAACTAATCCGGACATGGTAGAGATGTCATTCTCTAGTTCAAGATTGTGATTCTTATCACTTTGTAGACAGTGTGTCTCCTTGTAGGCAGTGGGCCTCTTTGTGAACAGTGTGCTCGGGTAGTGAGCCCTAATTGGCAAGTGCCATTCTTTTTCTTATTCTTCTAACAGAGAATAATCCTTGGGTTAATCACCTCGTGGTTTTTCCCTTAACCGGGTTTTCCACGTCAAAATCTTGGTGTTCAATGTGTTGATGTTTATCTGCTCTTGTGTTTATGTATTATGCTTTCATGGATGATTAATTGATATGCTGTTAACTAACAACGAAGAATCAAGTGTTTGAAAGAACAAGAAGTTTTATACAACTGATTCACCCCCCCCTCTCAGTTGTATGCCTTAAATCCAACAATTGGTATCAGAG
Source organism: Cunninghamia lanceolata (assembly GCA_027924645.1). NCBI lineage: Eukaryota > Viridiplantae > Streptophyta > Pinopsida > Cupressales > Cupressaceae > Cunninghamia > Cunninghamia lanceolata. The sequence goes on along the minus strand of BSBN01001183.1, from coordinate 4,464,102 downwards.
CCAAGTTCCTCTGAAAGGAGCTTAACCGCTTGAGGAGATCCAGGATGTCGTCATACAAGAAGGATAGTCCGAAGTTCGATGGAACCAACTTCACTCTCTAGAAAGGTCGCATGAAGTGTCACTTGGAATGTATGGGAAAAGCATACTTGGCTATGGTCTCAAAACCATATGTACCTCCACAAGGTGGTCCGACAACTCTGAATGAAATCACAGATGATAAAAATAATCTGCGGACCAAGGAAGCCCTACTAAGCGCATTGAATGATTCATATCTCTCAAATGTTATTGACCTACCAACTGCATATGAGATCCTGACTAAACTAGAACTTCTGTATGAAGGAGATGAGTTTGTCAAAAGTGCAAGGTTGCAAAGTCTGAAAGGGAAATTTGAAAGATTGAAGATGAGAGATGATGAAAACATCACTACCTTTATGCCAAGAGTGAATGAGCTGGTATGTGGAATTAGAAATGCTGGTGGAACTCTAGATGAAAATGAGATTGTCTGCAAAATCCTAAGATCCCTTCCTGCTGCCTACAAAATCAAGGTTGCTGCCATTGATGAATTCAGAGCCCACACAACTGTCACAAGAGAACAACTGGCTGGCAAACTAGCTGCATTTGAAATGACCGAGTTTGGAGATGATCCTCCCAAGACTGAATCTGCTTTCAAAGCCAGTACCTATGTGAAAGGCAAACAGAGATTTGATCCGGGAGAGAACTCATCAAGGAAGATGTCATGGTATGATCAAGCAAGAAGAGACATGGAAGAAGAAGAAGCAGAATTAGCTCAACTTTAAGCCCTCATTGCAAAGAGACTGCCAAGAGGATCCGGTAAGTATGAAGGAAAACTACCCTTTAAGTGTTTCAACTGCAATAAGATTGGTCATTTTGCTTCAAGATGTCTGGAAAGATCTGCAAGGTCTAATACTAACAGACAAAGGTTTCAAAAGAACTGCTATTATGTTCATGAAGAAGATGACAATGAAGGAGTAACAGATGATGAATCCGAACTAGGAAGCAAATCCGGAAATGAATGGGTGTTTATTGCCATCAAGGAAGAAGACTCAATATCCTCTGAATCTGTCAATCACAAGGTTGTGGAAAGAGCTTTGGCTGCTCAAGTGGAAGAAAAGGATGATTGGGTTATTGATAGTGGGTGTTCTCACCATATGACTGGTGACAAGAATAAGTTCTTAGATTTGGAAAGGTATGAAGGGGGAATGGTAAAGTTTGGTGACAATTCTGCTGGAAGAATCAGAGGTAGGGGAACTATTTCCTTTGATGGAAAGAGCAAAATAGGTAATGTACTATATGTTGAAGGATTGAAGCACAATCTTCTCAGTGTTGGTCAGTTAGTGGACAAAGGCTATGATCTCCGGTTCAAGAATAGAAAATGCAGAATCTTTACAAGCTCCGGAACTGAAATTACATCCGGTGCTCAAACAAAAGGTAATATCTTTCATCTAGTTGGTTCAAACAAAAGTTGTCTATTTGCTCAAGTTGATCAGAGTTGGTTATGGCATAGAAGAATGTGTCATGTGAATTTTGATAACATCATCAAGATAAGCAATATTCAGGCTGTAAGAGACCTTCCAAAATTAGTGAAACCTACAAATAGTTTGTGCAAAGAATGTCAGCTAGGTAAACAGAGCAGAGTCTCTTTCAAAAGCAAAGATCAGTCCTCTACCGGATTGTTGGAATTAGTACATACTGATCTCTGTGGTCCGACAAGAATCAAGAGTCTGCAAGGTGATAGATATTTCATGTTGTTAATTGATGACCATTCTCAGATGATGTGGGTTACCTTCCTAAAAGAGAAATCAGAAGCCCTTGAAAAGTTTAAAATCTTCAAAGCTATGGTAGAGAATCAAACCGGATTGAAACTTAAATGTCTAAGGTCTGATAGAGGTGGTGAATTTACATCTAGTGAGTTCATTGACTTTTGTGAGAAGCAGGGTATAAGGAGACAATTGTCTGCTCCTAGGACTCCACAGCAGAATGGAGTAGTTGAAAGAAAGAACCGGACCATCCAGGAAGCTGCCAGGACAATGATGTTGGAAGCAAATGTTCCTCAGATGTTCTGGAAAGAAGCTATCAGCACTGCAGTCTACACTCTAAATCGAGTTCAAATCAGAAACAATACCGGTAAGACCCCCTACGAACTCTGGTTTGGCATCACTCCTACTATGAAATATTTCAGAGTATTTGGTAGCAAGTGTTATATCAAAAGAGATGAAGATCTAGGAAAGTTTGATGCTAGAAGTGATGAAGGAATTTTCTTGGGTTACTCCACTCAAAGCAAAGCATACCGGTGTTACAATAAGAGACTGAGGAAGATGATAGAAAGCACTAATGTGAAAGTTGATGAAGGAATTGAGAAGCCCTCAAGATTTTATGAATTTGATGAAGATGACCAAGACGGTGTTTAGATTCAAGGAACTCAATCCTCTCCGGTAAGACAGAGTCAGCCTGATCCGGTAAATCAGGAAGAAGAGATAGGTTTGAATGAGCCTGATCAAGAAGCAGCAGTGCAGGATACTCCCAAAATTCCTAGGTATGTAACACTAAACCACTCTCAAGATCAGATCATAGGTGACAGAAGCAAAGGTGTGCAAACTAGAAGGAATGTTGCTCAAAATCAGGATGAATGTTGTCTGATTTCAAAGATTGAACCTAAAACAGTAAATGAAGCCTGCAATGATGAAAACTGGACTAAAGCAATGAAAGATGAATTAATGCAAATTGAGAAAAATCATACTTGGGATCTTGTTCCTAGACCTAGAGACATGAATGTGATTGGAACCAAATGGGTCTTCCGGAACAAACTGAATGAAGCTGGTGAAGTTATCAGAAACAAAGCTAGATTGGTCTGCAAAGGCTACTCTCAAATAGAAGGAATTGATTTTGAAGAGACCTTTGCTCCGGTGGCAAGAATTGAAGCAGTCAGATTATTTCTTGCATTTGCTACCTTCAAAGACTTCAAGGTATATCAGATGGATGTCAAGTCTGCTTTCCTAAATGGTGATCTGGAAGAAGAAGTTTACATTGAACAACCGGATGGATTTCAATTGTCTGATAATGATGATATGGTCTGCAAGTTGAAGAAAGCATTGTATGGACTAAAGCAAGCCCCAAGAGCATGGTATGAAAGGTTGGATAAGCATCTTGTGCAGATTGGATTCAACAAAGGTACTGCTGATAGTAACTTATATTTCAAAATTGTTCATGAAAACATTTTGATTGTTGAAGTGTTTGTGGATGATATCATTTTTGGAGGAAGAGATAGTATGTGCAAAACTTTTGCAAATCAGATGAAAAGTGAGTTTGAAATGTCCATGCTTGGTGAAATGAATTTCTTCTTGGGTCTGCAAATTACTCAAACAAAGAAAGGAATCTTCATCTTTCAGACCAAATATGTGAAAGAATTGTTGAGGAAATTTGGTATGGAAGATGCAAAGCCAATGAACACTCCCATGGCAACCGGATGTAAGTTGAGCAAAGATGATGACTCCCCAAAGGCAGATCAGACAAAGTATAGATCAATGATTGGTGGATTGTTGTATCTCACTCAGACTAGACTAGATATAATGCAGGCTGTTGGTCTTGTGGCAAGATTCCAGGCTGATCCTAGAGAATCTCATGTTATGGCAATCAAAAGAATTTTTAGGTACCTGAAAGGAACAGTTGAGTATGGTCTATGGTACCCTAGAGATCTGGATTTCTCTCTTCATGCTAACACAGATGCAGATTGGGTAGGAGATGTGGATGACCAGAAGAGCACTAGTGGTGGAGCATTCTTTTTGGGGAAGAGATTGGTTTCTTGGCTAAGCAAGAAACAAGATGCAATATCTCTATCTACAACTGAAGCAGAATACATTGCAGCAGCAGGTAGTTGCACTCAAATCTTATGGATGAAGCAGATGCTAAGAGACATTAAAGTTGAATATGAGGAGCCTATCACAATTTTCTGTGATAATTCAAGTGCAATTAATATTTCTAAGAATCCGGTATTGCATTCTAAGACTAAGCACATATCTATCAAGTTTCACTTTTTGAGAGAACAAGTGAACAAGGAAGAAGTCAGATTGGAGTATGTTCCCTCAAAGGATTAGATTGCAGATATCTTTACTAAACCTCTTCGCAAGGACTCTTTTGAATATCTCCAGGAGAAGTTAGGGGTCATGGCCCCTCCGGTGATGAACTAGGATGCACTGATGTGCATCAGTCCGGTGGATATCACAGTCATATCTTGTGATCCGGATTGATGATGGGGAGCTGCTACTAAGGGGGAGCAGCTGGTATGATTCTGATGTGTTAAAATTGCAAGTATGAGCCCTTTGCCATTGATGTCAAAGGGGGAGAGAAGACATGTGAAAAACAAGTAGCTGATGATCAAAAAGGGAGCAGTAAATGAGGAGAAGACATGTTGCTGATAGGGGGAGAAGTGACAGAAAGGAGAAGTTTCTTGTCTTGATGGTTTTTCACATCATATGTTGCCATCAATGACAAAGGGGGAGATTGTTGCAAGTATGAGGTAAACCAGTGTTGTCATTGATGTCAACATACTCATATTGCTTTGACAAGAAGGATTCAATGAGTAGTGTGCTAAGGATATTGAGAAAATTAGCCTCAGTCAGGAACAGTAAAGAACAGTGATGAGAAGAAGGAAAATGTATTGTATAGGATGCGAACCAGAGGATGCGGATTAAAGGGTTTGTAGATATGAGTCTTGAGATGCTTCAGTTAAGATTTCAGAGGTCCGCATGAAGATCTGAAGGAGTTGTGGCTGTCGGTGTAGAACCGGTTCTGGCAAGTATTCAGAGGTGACAGAGGATCACAAAAAGGTCCGGTGAGGTCCGGAACTATATAATCCTAATCTGCGGATTGGAAGGAGTCTTTGGGATGTCCTTGTGATGTGCCATCTCGAGTTGTGTATAATTTGGAGGTCCGGAAGTACCTCCTGCATTATGACAGTGGCGACAGACAGTGTTCTTGAAGTTCCGGATAAGGAGGATAAGAGATTTCAGTAAGTAAAGGAAATGCGGACGTACCTAGTCATTCAGGCAGGCTTGTGAAGGTTCTTGGATCATGTTGAGGTTGTGTTGTTGGTCCGCATTGATAGTAGAGCCCGGAATTGAAGATATTCTTCCGGATGAAGTTCTTGCTCTGTTTAGCCGACCGGATGAGTTGTTCATCCTGCGAATGTTCTTGTGGTGGCCGACCGGATGTGTTATTCATCTTGCGGATACTCTTATGGTTGTTTGCCGACTTAGATGTTTGTTCCTAAGTCGATGTCTTGTATAAATAACGGTTTGTGAGTTCATTTCGAGGTGTGGATTGTGTGGATGAGTGTGGCATAGCGAAGAGAAGTGCGAAAGGCAGAGCAAAGGTTTTTGGGCTTAAATGGAACTGATCCGGACATGGTAGAGATGTCATTCTCTAGTTCAAGATTGTGATTCTTATCACTTTGTAGACAGTGTGTCTCCTTGTAGGCAGTGGGCCTCTTTGTGAGCAGTGTGCTCGGGCAGTGAGCCCTAATTGGCAAGTGCCATTCTTTTTCTTATTCTTCTAACAGAGAATAATCCTTGGGTTAATCACCCCATGGTTTTTCCCTTAACCAGGTTTTCCACGTCAAAATCTTGGTGTTCAATGTGTTGATGTTTATCTGCTCTTGTGTTTATGTATTATGCTTTCATGGATGATTAATTGATATGCTGTTAACTAACAACGAAAAATCAAGTGTTTGAAAGAACAAGAAGTTTTATACAACTGATTCACCCCCCCCCCCCTCTTAGTTGTATGCCTTAAATCCAACAGTTTTCAAGAGAGAAAACCATCCCTTTTGAATCCTTCTAACCTAACAACCTTCCAAATACTAATATTCATCATAAATGACCTCTAGTGAGTTTATAAAGACACCTAAATGATCTACACAAGGTTAAGAACACCTCCCTAAAGGACTATATGCCATTTGGAGTTAAAAATGAATACCTACAATAAATACTATACACCTATAGTGGATTGACAAGTACTTATAATAGCCTAACAAAGACCTACAATAAAATATTACACCTTTGGAATTATTGCAACTGACCTAAAACTTCCTACAAATGTTCTTATATCATACTATAAATTTTCTTGATTATGGAATCTTCTAGATATGAACATATCAACCAAGTTTTAGATCATCTAGGGTACAAGAATAATTGTACAGTAAATTGGTCTAGATTATTGGTAGCTAGGAAAAATTGATTGGTTGATCCTTTCTCCAAGCAATCCAATCCAAACAAACTCTCCATCAACAAATAAGTCTCTTCCAATTCTTCCAATCCTCCATTCAAGAGTTTTAAGAAAAAAATATTTCTTTTCCAAGAAAGGGCTTTCACATAATGTCAAGGAACAAATAACACGCCTCTTCAAAATACCTATACTTTACTTTTTTTATAAAATCCCTAAGAACCACTAAGTGATTTTCTTCCTTTTCATATTAGAACTAGATAATTTTCAACATAGATCTGTTTAATTAACAAATAGATATTTTCGTTTCTTTTATAAAATAAGATTGAATATAATATTTCAAAAATGACTAATATATTTTATTTTAAGATTCATGTATTTTATTTTTTACTAAATATTAACTCTTAATCAAAAGGAGACTCACTAATAATGATCCAACTACTAAATCAATTAAATATTACCATTCCTAAAAAACCATTAAATTATTTCGAGCACTCAAGGCAACTAATTTGAATTTAGGAGTAAAATAATACATAAGGAAAGCATGCAATTTATAGGTTTCACATAGTAGGGGTCTAGAGTTCCAAATATTTTGAATTAGTGGAAAACTAGATAAACATGAGGAACGTCCTTTTATTCATGACCAAATATGATGTGTTAAGAAACCAAACATATCCACAAGAGTCATAGGGTCACTAACTTGGCCATAGGGACTAACTAAAGTGAGAAGGTTAAGCGATTCCATGTTGATCTCATCCACATCTTTTCATTGGTCAAACACTTGTATATTTCTAGCACACTCAAGGTGCAACATCAAATATGACAATAGATATCATATCTAAAGAAACATATAATGATCAATAAAAATAGTAATCTAGCAAGGCAAATATCCATCATACAATTACATCATGTCATAATCAACCAATATAACCTTTAATCCAATCATAAGAAACATTGGGACAAGGCAAGAGTTATCATATAGGCGGGCATTATATTCCCCCCATTAACAATTGTCTTACTCCTAGAAATCACCAATAGTAGGACAAAAGAACAACACTAAACTTGCTTCACACCATAGAAGGGAAGTACCATAATTAGAAAACATATGATGTAACATTCACAAGAACACAAATGCATTATGGAGCTACTCAATAGAATATAAAACATGGTACAATGAATGCCACAAAAACATTATTCTTTTCACAATAATATTTTGATGATTGAAATTTAAAAAATAATAGAATTGTATAATAATTATTTTTCCACATGTACACAATAATTCACACATTTAATGCAAGTTTATACAAATTCAACAACTCATATACATATACACTCAATGTAGAGTTTTCATCATAACACGTGTTTTTGCTCATTCACATCACAAGGATATCAACACGTGGTTCACACATATAGGTCCATAGGGATTCCATAGTCACATAATAGTATCAAGTAGCCAAGAACCAATGAAAAGTAACCAAAGATCTAATAATCAACCAAAATGATGGTCTCCATACTACTCCTAAGAGGACCCCTCCATACATTACCATAACAGATTTGTTTCTTATTTGTATAAGGATATTATCCTCTAATAGATGATTTCCATTGAGACTATACATCATTATGAAGATAAATGGTTGTTGATTGCTCCATAATAGTTCTCCATCCTCAAAAGTTTCTGACATCTACTTCCTTTTATACATTCTACTAGAGGTCATTCTCCATAGACATGGTAGGAAGAACATTATAACACAAGACCAACACTTGCAAATATAAAAAAGTCTAGCTTAGCCACCACAATTTTAAAATACCAAAAGAAGGGAAATTTTCAATTCTAACAATAATGTAAATAAATGCTACAAATTTCAACAATAAATCAAACATAACCACAAGAGTCATGTGAAATAAATATGCCAAAGATTTGTCATTAAACTACTTTAATACAAAGATAAAATAACATAGTTAGCCCTCACAAGTAAGATAAAAAGATCACCTATCAGTGAAAGAAATGTTCACAATCCTCAAAATTCCATATTATAGTACCACATAACTAAAACAAGTCACCAACAAGGAATGAGGTAATTCATGGTCATGACTATCATATACTCCTTTACATGTGCTTTGTAGAAAAAGCCATACAAAAGTAACACACAAATATTCCCTTACACGTGCTTTGTAGACAAGGAACACAAAAGCAACATGTAGATATTCCCTTGTAACATGTGTTTTATAGAAAAGACATACAAAAGCAACACATAGATATTCCCTTACATGTGCTTTGTAGAAAAGGAATACAAAAAAAACATGTAGATAACCAAAAATTGACATGGCTAGGCACTCTAATATGCTACCATCCTTACCCTCTTACAGAGCCATAGAAAACATGAGGTCTTCAACTACATATATAAATGATTCAAGTCCAACTAAGGATGAACTTATAGAAACCATGTAGGAAATCCAATATTAATGCCATATGCACCTTCATGTAATACTATGTAAAATCATTTTCTAGAGCCCAAGGTAAATCCCAAACAATAACACATCATCAAATCCTACATAATGTTGGAACATTAGTGCAACATGGAATCATATCTAAACAACCATGTTGGGACATGTGTGTGATGAAAACTACCAAAAAATCAAGAAATAAATAACATCACTCCATGATAAGCATGAGAGTGGGAATTTTCACTTACCATAACATACCATAAGTTAAAAAACCCAACAATTAATAGTCTTAACATGATAGAATAATTTTAATAATTGCTATCTCTATCTTAATGCCAATGATTACCAATACAACACATCCTGCAATTGGATTATAGTAATATTCATAAGCAAGAACAAACCTACACCAAGTACCAAGTATCATGATGTTGAGCAAAATCATTATCACTTTAAACTATAAACAAGCTCACATGTATGGATACCAATAGTATCATTAGGAATAACAACACAAGCTATGGTAGCACTATAAATCCCTCAATGGTCCAATAATAAGGATAAGTTCTAAGTACTATTGCAAAGGAAGGTATGGTCACCAAGGATCATTCCATGCTATTATAGCAACATGAAACCATAACTCCCTATGCCTTCCCATGTATGTAAGTTTAAATCCACACATGTTGGAGGTCATCAACCCAAAATTTATCTCTCAATAGGGTGGATGAACAAGCAACCACACAAGTATGAATCCACCATACTTTCATCTATGCACTTAATTCGAAGATGGATACTTAGTATCACAAGCCCAAGCATACAAAAATAATGTACATGGTGTTCACAACACACTGCATATACACTCAAAACAGGGTAATCACATCCATAAAGGAACATAAAACATAATTTAATTTTTTGTTCATTACTTAGTGTTGAAATGTTTTTATTAAACATCATTATGAATTATAATTGTCACAAGGTTTTCTAAAAATTTCACCAAAGCATTAATTAGAATTAAATTTTCCAAGATAAAAATGGAATTCAATCATAATATCATATTTACAAACATCACACTACATCTAAAAAACTCACCAACATATTAGTATTCACATACTAGTCCATAATCAAATCCAAGCAACACGATTTCAACTCACGAGGTGGAACATCACTACACAACACACAACATTGAGTGTTCTATTGTCCAAAATCATAATAATAATACACCAAAGTATGGTAAATATATTCATTAAATAACAAGATTCATTCATTAATGATACACATCAAAAAGAATTCAATTAGGGACTTAAGTATTTACCCAAACATTATCATATCAATGCCAAACACTTCTTCCACATGACAGGTTACATAATTTGCAATAAGATCAACACATGATCAAGAGTATAAAATGCAAAATTCACATCATGGAAGATCATATTCAAATGGTCAACACCATGAGCACAATTACTCACACATCATACATAAGTAGAAATACAATTGGGGATTCCCATACTAACCAAATAAGTAACTCCAATGCAATAATTTCTTTTTACATGACAACATGCACACTAAATAAAATTATAAATACAAATTTAATGTCACAAAACATATGATTCATTATTTCTATCATCTCAAAACACACATCATTCTTTATGAATTCCATGCATATGATTAAATGGTCACAAACCCTTTCTTAAATTTCCATACGCATCATTCATCAAGAAGGTATAAAATACTTCACTCAATGTATAACTAACATTAACATGTCTACCTCTTTAGGATAAGTTCAATGATAGCACTTAAAACATTAAAGAGTTCCATCACACACATTGAATGAAGAGATAGAAAAATAAAATAAAGGTCTTACTATCCCCTGAAAAATGGTATACACCATCACATAACACATAACCATATGGACAATATGTTATGACCCAACATTGAAAATGCAAACATTATCTTAGTCTTTGTCCCCTTTGTTCACTTCCCTATTGAACACACCAAGATACTCAGAGAGGGGGGTGAATCAGTATCTAAACAATCTTCAATTTTAACAACATCAACTTATCCAGAGTAGATTAAAACTTAATCATCACAACATTAACAAGAACATGAACTATTAACACAATGCACATCAACATATAACACCAGATATATGCAGAAAACCCTAGAAGGGAAAAACCACGGTGAGGATTAAGTCACAATATATGAAGCTCAAATAACAACTTTGCTTTAGGGCTACAACCCAAGAAAGCTACTACTCCCTGAAGAACTTTGATTTAGGGTCACTCTTAAGGAAGCTACTACTCCTTGAAGAATTTGTTTTAGGGTCACTCCCAAGGAAGCTACTACTCCCTGAATTGAGAACACACTTACAAAAGATTACAGTATGATAGTCCTTCTACTATTTAAAAATTGACATTGAAACTCACACCTTTGATGATTGCAATTATGCCTTTTCACACTTTCTTCTAATGATTAGATTAGTTAGGCACACTCTACACTTGATCACTATCACAAATATGTCTTCAAGATGAATCATAATAGCATCTACAACTTTTGCTCTTTCTCCTTTAGTCGCACATCAAAATGTATTCATTCTACTCTTTATCTACTTGCGAACCTTTTCAATCAACTTGCAATCACACCTCGCCTCACTCAATTTGATTTACTATTTATACAAGATATTACATTGATTACACTACTTGTCAGCCAAATATAACATCAAAAATGCATTTACAAGTTGGCCAGACAACACATAACATGAAATGTGTAGAAAATAGGTCCTAAACAAAACCACACATTACACCAGCAAAAGACCCATGCCTTGCAGACACCAAAACTTGCTTAACTAGGTCTAAATAATCCTTCACAGCTTCAAACACCAAGGGATTACATCCACACACTCCGCTCATTTGAAAATAGGACAACTTTTAACCAAAAACACATGAACCTTGAAGCATAATGGCCACATCAACACAAAAACCTCATGCAGTATTGGAAACAAGAAAGATATTCATGAAAAATCTTCTAGATGAGTCCACATGACAACATCTTCAAACACTCCTTTGCCACCACACATCAAGGAATTGTGCTACACATCTTCAACCATGAACCTTGGGAACAATCTATCATCCAGAACACACTGTAACATGCTATCATTTGAAAAATTGAGCTACAGACTACCAAGGACGTTGATACTGTAAGGAAGCATGTAATGCATATCCATAAACATGTTCTTAAAATTGCAAGGGCAATCATTCATTTTCAGAGGAATGTAGAGCATTCCAACATGCCTCCAACACTAGCTTACTCTTCCAGAACACATGCCAGTACTCTATCATGCATAACTTTCACAATGGAGGAACAAATGATCTGAAAACTTGGAATTATCACCTTCACTGCACCCTGAACATAGTTCTAGAACCACATGGCCATATCTGTAAATGCGGAGGAATACGGAGCATTCAATTGTCCTACATAGAAGACTTTCACAGAGAAAACACTATCTTCAAGCAGTCAATGGAAAAAAACTCTTCCGATAATCCAATCATCATGGAACTTGGAGCATACAAGCATTAGGCCATTAGTACCATTTGAAATACATTTGATCATCTTCATGCTTCTAATTCCCATATTAATATGAACTATATCTTCTCTTGTTGGATGGGACATGACATCCAACCATGAACTGTATCTTCTTCTCTTGTTGGATGGGACATGGCATCCAACCATGAAATGTATCTTCTTCTCTTGTTGGATGGGACATGGTATCCAACCATGAAATGTATCTTCTTCTCTTGTTGGATGGGACATGACATCCAACCATGAACTCCATCATACCACCATGATAGTGTTGGCATCAATGACAACCTAGTGATAGTGTTGACATCAATGACAATTCTAGCAACCATATGTGTGACAATCTCCTCCTTTGGCATTGATGGCAACACATATCTGTTTCTCTCCCCCTTTGACATAAAGGACAAAGGGATGCCACTCCCTTATCATCAGAGACCACATGCCCACACATTCTTTCTTATGGCATGACTTCTTGCAACAAACAAACTCCCCCTATTACTAGCAACCACTACCTGTTCCCTCTGAGAGGTAGCCACCATCAGTCCAGAAATAAGATATAACATGAACTCCCCTTGGACAGATGCACCACTATGCATCTAGCCAGAAGAAGGAGGTTCAATTACCCCTAACCTCTATTGGAGATCCTCAAAAGTATCCTTTGTTGTAAGTATGTGCCTAATCAGTGTTGTCATTGATGTCAACATATCTGTGTTGTCATTAGTGTCAACTATGCACTTGTTTTGTTACTTGCTTGTAGATGTTGAGGATATTGAGAAAATTAGCTCATCTGGTAAAAACAGTGAATTGCAGTAGAGACAATGCATTACATGTAGAAGAACAGTCCAGAAGAATGCTCCGCATTTCCTATAGAATAAATATCTTTGCCTACAAATTGGAAGTTATTTAGAAGCCTGTCTAAAGATGATATATTCCAAGGTTAAGCCTCTAGAATATAGATTTGAGTAAGTTGTGTTCACCAGTGTGAAAACTACTTTTTTTGTATGTTTGGTGGTTACAGGGAGAAAGTGTTATGCTCCGCATTCCTCCGCATTGAAGTATTTTGGTCTGCAGTTCTGGAATCAAGTCTGTGATGATATTAAGTGCCTTCAACTACAATGGTTCATGATTTTTACTTATGATAGTGGCTAACAGTGTTGTTCTTGTGCTCCAGTTTGAAGAATCTTTTTGATAGAGTGGTTAGAGATTGTGCAGTTGTTCCTGGTGATTACATTGTGCTTGTGGATGTCTCCTGATCATGTTCCTACATTTGGATTGGTCTGCAAAGAGAAAATTGGATCGTGAATGAAGAATGTTTTTAGCAGACCTAGTGCTCTCATCAGTCTTGGCTGACCTGGTTGAATTCATTATTTGCAGAGATACATCAAAGATTGTAGAAGCATGTTGTGGCATGGAGGATTGTGTTTGAGTCCCAGGTAAGGCATGGAGTGATCCACGTACATATTTACATCTTTTGCTTAGCTTAATTTGTATTAGGTCTAGACCTATTTTATGTATAATTGTAATGCTGACCTTGGAGATTGATCCAATGGTTGATGAATGTAATGCCGACCTTGATGCACATTCCAAGGTTGATGAATTGTATAAAAGCATGTAATGAAGTTGTGAAAAGGATGTGTGTTGCGAATATGAGGAGATAAGTGTGAAGGTGTGAAAGAGCAGAGCAAAGAAGTTTTTATTATGCTTCAAAGGAACTAAACCCAGGCATGAAGTAGATGCTACTTAATCAGTTCACCATTTTGGCAGTGATCCAACCCTTGGCAGTGAGCCACACTTGGCAGTGAGCCACCCCTTTGGTAGTGAGCCGTTATTTGCAGTGAGCAATTTGGGCAGTGAGCCTCTATTTTTTGGTATTGATATAACTTATATATTTCTGTAGGCTAACACCCACAGTGGTTTTTCCCTTTTAGGGTTTTCCATGTAAAAATATGGTGTCTTCTGTGTTGATTATGTTATTGTGTTGAGCTTCTCATTTTATGCTTTCATGGTTATATCAGAATATAAGTAATTGTTAAGTTGATGTTCATAATTGGTTAAAAGTTTTAGGACAACTAATTTATCCCCTGTCTCAGTTGTCTGGTGTAGTTCAATAATTGGTATCAGAGCCAAGTTCCTCAGAAGAAAGCCTAACAACTTGAGGAAGATCTAGGATGTCTTATAGGAAGGAAGCTCCACAGTTTGATGGGACAAATTATGCTCTTTGGAAGGTACGAATGAAAATCCATCTCCTCTGTCTTGGTTACAATGAATGGCTAGCTACACAGTCACAATTTGTCATGCTTGAAGATGGTTTGTCAACTGAAGATGAGATCAAAGAGTATGAGTTGGATGTCAAAGTAAAGGATGCCCTATTAAGTTCCTTAAGTGACATAGTGTTGACAAAAGTTGTGGACCTTGAATCTGCAAATGAGGTATGGGAGAAGCTGAAAAATCTGTATAAAGGATATGATTTTGTAAGAGAAGCCTAGCTATAGAGCCTGAAAGTGAAATATGAGGGTTTGAAGATGAATGAAGATGAAAACATAATAGCCTTTATGCAAAGAGTTGATGAACTTGTCATTCGAATAAAAGGTATGGGAGGAACTCTCAGTGATAAGGAAATTGTGATGAAAATTCTCAGATCACTACCAAAGTCCTATAGTCACAAGGTAGCAGCTATTGAAGAGTTTATGACTATGGAAACTATTGACAGAGATCAGTTACTTGGAAAGCTTACAGCCTTTGAGATGAGAGAATTTGGTGATGCCCTGCCAAAAGTTGAATCAACTTTTAAAGCCAGTACTTCTGAAAAGATTTCCAAAGCTGAGAAATATAAAGTGGATGATGACTTTGAAGAAATTGAAGCTAACTTTGCTAAAAGGATTGCGGTAAGTTCAAAGGTAAATTACCCTTCAAATGTTTCTCTTGTGGTAAAGTAGGTCATTATGCTTCCAGATGTCCTAAAAGAATTGAAGGAAATAAGAAACGATATGAGAGTAGGCCTAGAGTTCCAAAGAAATGCTACTATGTTAGAGATTTTGATGATGAAGGTATGACTGATGATGCTAGTACTAGTGCAAATGAATGCTTGTTTATTGCTATTAAAGAAGATCCTGTGTCTACTAATTCTGCTAGCTATGTGAAGGAAGAAAAATCAGTGGAAGAAAGTGCTTTGGCTGTTTAGGTTGAGAAAGATAAGGATGAATGGATTATTGATAGTGGATGCTCACATCACATGACCAGTGACAAAAGTAAGTTTGTAAGTTTGGAAAATTATGATGGAGGACTGGTTAGGTTGGAGATAATGCAACTGGTAAGATTTGTGGAAAATGATCTATTTCATTTGATGGAAAGCATAATACTGACAATGTCCTATATGTAAAGGGTTTGAAGCATAATATTTTAAGTGTTGGTTAGATGTGTGAGAAAGGATATGATCTAAGATTCAAAGACAATGGATGCAAGATCATGGAAAGCTCTGAAATTGTGATTGCTATCGGTAAGAAGACAAAAGGTAACATCTATCAATTAAGAGGAAATAATGATTACTATTTATTGGCCCAGACAAATGAAAGTTAGTTGTGGCATAGAAGGATGTCTCATATAAACTTTGATAATTTGGTAAAGATAAGTTCAAGTCAAATTGTGAGAGACTTACCAAAACTTGTGAAACCATCCAATACAATTTGCAAGGAATGTTAGTTAGGGAAGCAGACAAGAACAAGTTTCAAGAGAAAAGAACAATTTTCAGCCAGTTTGCTAGATCTAGTGCATACAGATCTCTGTGGTCCTACAAGGGTGAGAAGTCTACAAGGTGATAGGTACTTCATGTTGCTTATTTATGATTATTCTATAATGACTTGGGTTACTTTTCTAAGAGACAAATCAAAAGCCCTAGAGAAGTTCAAATCTTTCAAGGCAATGGTTAAGAATGAAATAGAATTGAAAATCAAATGCTTGAGGTCTAATAGAGGAGGTGAATTCAAATCAAATGAATACAACATTTTCTATGAAGAACATGGGATAAAAAGATAGTTGTCTGCACCTAGGACTCCTCAACAAAATGGAGTTGTGGAAAGGAAAAATAGGATAGTTCAAGAGGTTGCTAGGACAATGATGAAGGAAGTAGATCTGCTAGAAGTGTTTTGGAAAGAGGCTATTCATACTGCTATTTACATTCAAAACAGAGTTTAAGTGAAAGGTAATGGTACTCAAACTCCTTATGAATTGTGGAGTGAAGAATTCCTATAGTAAAATATTTCAAAATCTTTGGAAGCAAATGCTATATCAGGAGGGATGAAGATCTAGGAAAGTTTGATGCAGGGTGTGATGAAGAAATCTTCCTTGGATACTCTACCAAGAGTAAGGCCTACCGGTGCTACAACAAAAGGCTCAAAAAGATTGTTGAGAGTACAAATGTGAAGGTGGATGAAGGCAAGGAAAGAATATCAGACCTGAATTGCTATGAACCAGATGAACCTGTGAATATAATGAATGAAGAAAAATATGAGCAATAAGATAGTCAAGTTGAAGAAGAGGCTCCTGAAGGTGTTGTCAAGACTCCAAGGTATGTAAGGATCAATCATTTTGAAGATCAGATTATAGGTGACAAAAACAAAGGTGTGCTGACAAGGAGAAGAGTTGTAGAAGAACAAGTGAATTACTGTTTACTTTCAAAGGTTGAACCAAAGACTGTGAATGAAACATGCAATGATGAAAGCTGGGTAAAAGCCATGGAGGAAGAGCTAATGCAAATAGAAAAGAATGATACTTGGGAATTAGTTCCCAGACTTGCTAACAAAAATGTTGTTGGAACCAAATGGGTTTTCAGGAATAAGCTGAATGAGAATGGAGAAGTGGTAATGAATAAGGCAAGACTTGTATGCAAAGGATATTCACAGATTGAAGGAATAGATTTTGAAGAGACTTTTGCTCCAGTAGCTTGGATTGAGGCAATAAGAATATTTCTGGCATTTGTAGCCCATAAAGATTTCAAAGTGTATCAGATGGATGTAAAGTCTACATTTTTGAATGGTGAGTTGGAAGAGGAAGTTTACACTAAGCAACCAGAAGGATTTAAGTTATCAGACCAAGGTGATTTTGTATGCAGGTTGAAGAAAGCGTTGTATGGACTCAAGCAAGCTCCTAGAGCTTGGTATGCAAGGTTGGATAGGTACTTATTGCAGTTAGGGTTCAATAAATGTACTATTGACAGTAATATTTATTTCAAGATTAATGGTGATCAAATTTTGATTGTGGAAGTCTTTGTTGATGATATCATCTTTGGAGGCAATGAAAGTATGTGTATGAAATTTGCTAAAGAAATGTAAAAAGAGTTTGAGATGTCCATGTTTGGTGAAATGAATTTCTCTCTAGGTCTGCAAATAAATTAATCAGATAAAAGAATCTTCATATCTCAGTCTAAGCATGTAAAAGAGTTGTTGAAGTTTGGTATGGAAGACTCTAAACCGGTATGTACTCCCATGGTGATTAGCTGCAAGTTGAGAAAAAATGATGAATCACCTAAGGCTGATAAGCAAAAATATAGATCCATGATTGGAGGATTACTTTATCTAACTCAAACCAGACCTGATATTATGCATGCAGTTTGTCTTGTTGCAAGATTTCAAGCTGATCCATGAGAATCACATGTGATGGCAGTCAAGAGAATCCTGAGGTATTTAAAAGGCTCTCCAGATCATGGCTTATGGTATCCAAAGGACAATGACTTCACTCTCAGTGCTTATACAGATACAGATTGGGTCAGAGATGTTGATGATAGAAAGAGTACAAGTGGAGGTTCTTTCTTCTTGGGTAATAGATTAGTTTCATGGTTGAGCAAGAAACAAGATTCAATCTCTTTGTCAATTGCATAAGCAGAGTATATTGCAGAACATGTTGTTGCACTCAAGTGTTATGGATGAAGCAGACTTTGAAGGATATAAGAGTTGTGTATGAAGATCCAATTGCAATCTTTTGTGACAATACAAGTGCCATAAACATTTCAAAGAATCCAGTGATGCACTCAAGAACAAAGCACATATCAATAAGGTATCACTTTTTGAGAGAGAAAGTGACAGAGAATGAAGTAAGGTTGGAATATGTGTCCACAAAGGATCAGATTGTAGACATTTTCACTAAGCCCCTGCCTAAAGATACCTTTGAGTATCTCAAAGAAAAGTTAGGGGTCATCACCCCTTCTGCTCTAAACTAAGATGCATAGGAATGCATCAATCCAATGGAGCTCAAAGTGTCATTCTTTGATCTAGATTGATGTTTTAAGGGCTACCTCTCAGGGGGAGTAGCTAGATGTTTCTGATAAAGTAAGTGGATCAGAGCGACAACATGCAAGTATGTACCCTTTGCCATTGATGTCAAAGGGGGAGAGAAATCATGTGAAAAACTCAAGAGGAGAAAGAATGTAGATGTGTAAAGAGAAAGGGGGAGAATCTTGTCTTGATGGTCTTTTCAATTTTTCACATCATATGTTGCCATCAATGACAAAGGGGGAGATTGTTGCAAGTATGTGCCTAATCGGTGTTGTCATTGATGTCAACATATCTGTGTTGTCATTAGTGTCAACTATGCCCTCATTTTGTTACTTGCTTGTAGATGTTGAGGATATTGAGAAAATTAGCTCATTCGGTAAAAATAATGAATTGCAGTAGAGACAATGCATTACATGCAAAAGAATAGTCTAGAAGAATGCTCCACATTTCCTATAGAATAAATATCTTTTCCTATGGATTGGAAGTTATTTAGAAGCCTATTTGAAGATTTTATATTCCAAGGTTGAGCATCTGGAATAAAGATTTGATTAAGTTGTGTTCACTAGTGTGAAAACTGCTTTTTCTGTATGTTTGGTGGTGACAAGGAGAACATGTTATGCTCCACATTCCTCCACTTTGAAGTATTTTTGTTTGCAGTTCTAGAATCAAGTCTATGATGATGTTAAGTGCCTTCAACTACAATGGTTCATGATTTGGTGGTCTACAAGCTATCTTTTACATTTGACAGTGGCTGACAGTGTTGTTCTTGTGCTCCGGTTTGAAGAATCTTCTTGACAGAGTGTTTAGAAATTGTGCAGTTGTTCCTAGTGATTACAATGTTCTTATGGATGTCTCTTGATCATGTTCCTACATTTGGATTGGTCCACAAAGAGAAAATTGGATCGTGAATGAAGAATGTTTTTAACAGACCTAGTGCTCTCAACAGTCTTGGCCAACCTGGTTGAATTCATTATTTGCAGAGATGCATCAAAGATTGTAGAAGCGTGTTGTGGTGTGGAGGATTGTGTTTGAGTCCCATCTAAGGCATGGAGTGATCTGCATACATCTTTACATCTTTTCCTTGGATTAATTTGTATTAGGTCTAGACCTATTTTATGTATAATTGTAATTCTGACCTTGGAGATTGATCCAATGGTTGATGAATGTAATGCCGACCTTGATGCACATTCCAAGGTTGATGAATTGTATAAAAGCATGTAATGAAGTTGTGAAAAAGGATGTGTGTTGCGAATATGAGGAGATAAGTGTGAAGGTGTGAAAGAGCAGAGCAGAGAAGTTTTTATTATGCTTCAAAGGAACTAAACCAAAGCATGAAGTAGATGCTACTTAATCAATTCACCATTTTGGCAGTGAGCCAACCCTTGGTAGTGTCACACTTGGCAGTGGGCCACCCCTTTGGTAGT
This sequence comes from Cunninghamia lanceolata, assembly GCA_027924645.1. Lineage (NCBI taxonomy): Eukaryota > Viridiplantae > Streptophyta > Pinopsida > Cupressales > Cupressaceae > Cunninghamia > Cunninghamia lanceolata. The sequence goes on along the minus strand of BSBN01001183.1, from coordinate 4,444,163 downwards.
GAGTCGTTATTTACAGTAAGCAATTTGGGCAGTGAGCCTTGTAGACAACGAGCCTTTGTTTTTCGGTATTAATATAACCTATATATTTCTGTGGGCTAACACCCATTGTGGTTTTTCCCTTTTAGGGTTTTCCACATAAAACTATGGTGTCTTCTGTGTTGATTATGTTATTGTGTTGAGCTTCTCATTTTATGCTTTCATGGTTATATCAGAATATAAGCAATTTTTAAGTTAATGTTCATAATTGGTTAAAAGTTTTAGGACAACTGATTCGCCCCCCCTCTCAGTTGTTTGGTGCAGTTCAACATCCTTTGCAAGAGCCTTTGTAAAAATATCTGCTATCTGATCCTTTGTTGGAACATATTGCAAATTCACTTCCTTATCTGCAACCTTCTCTCTCAAAAAGTGATACCTAATTTCTATATGTTTGGTTCTAGAATGCATCACTAGATTCTTAGAAATATTGATAGCACTTGTATTGTCACACAAGATAGGAATATGATCATCATACAATACCTTGATATCCTTCAGGGTTTGCTTCATCCACAACACTTGTGTACAACAGGATGTTGCTGCAATGTACAATGCCTCTACAGTAGATAAGGACACTAAATCTTGCTTCGTGCTCTATGATGAAACCAAACTGCTTCCTAAAAAGAAAGCACCACCACTTGTACTTCTTCTATCATCAACACAACCAGCCTAGTCAGCATCAGTGTGAGCACTTAAATCAAAGTCATTACCTCTTGGATACCATAGGCCATAGTTTAGAGCTCCTTTCGGGTATTTGAATATCCTTTTCACTTCCTTCTCATGTGTTTTCTTGGGATTGGCTTGACATCTGGCAACCACACATACTGCATGCATAATATCAGGTCTAGAAGTAGTCAAGTACAATAGTCCTCCAATCATAGATCTATAGACAGTTTGATCCACCTCTTGAGACTCATCATCTTTTCTCAATTGACATCCAATGACCATGGGAGTACTCACTGGTTTTGAATTCTCCATACCAAACTTCTTCAACAACTCTTTAACATACTTAGCTTGAGAAATAAATATACCACCATCTACCTGAGTAATTTGAAGTCCAAGGAAGAAACATATTTCACCAATCATAGACATCTCAAACTCTTTTTGCATCTCCTCTACAAACCTCTTACACATATCATCATCTCCACCAAAGATGATGTCATCAACATATACTGCAACTATTAATATCATGTCTCCTTCTTCCTTTATGTAAAGATTGCTATCTGTAGTACCTTTCTTGAAGCGCTGCTGAAGTAAGTACTTGTATAACCTAGCATACCAAGCTCTAGGTGCTTGCTTAAGACCATTCTGAGCCTTCTTGAGTCTGTACACCATGTCTAGATCTTTTGATATCTAGAAACTATCTGGTTGTTTAATATAAACCTCTTCCTCTAGATCATCATTTAGAAATGTTGACTTAACATTCATCTAATATACCTTGAAGTTCTTATGAGCAGTAAGAGCAAGGAACATTCTGATTGCCTCCATCCTTGTTACCAGAGCAAAAGTGTCCTCAAAATTAATACCTTCAACTTGTATGTATCCTTTGCATACCAGTCTTGCCTTGTTCCTTACAACTTCACCTTCTTCATTTAGTTTGTTTCGAAACACCCATTTTGTTCCTATAACATTCTTATTTGCTAGTCTGGGAACCAATTCCCATGTTTGATTCTTCTTAATCTGATCTAATTCTTCTTCCATGGATTTTATCCATCCATCATCTTTGTTGGCATCAACAAAGTTTTTAGGTTCCACCTTTGATAACAAACACAAGTTTACTTGCTCATGTGTCTTAGAAAGCCTTCTCCTTGTCTGCACACCTTCATCCTTATCTCCAGTGATTTGATCTGCTGAGTGGTTCTTCTAAACATACTTTTCTGGAGTCTTAGGCATCTGCTCTAGTTCTTGTTCCTTTTCTTCTTTCACTTCTTCATTTGCAATGCATGGAAAGATATCAGATGCAAAGTCCTTTGATTCATGTGAGATCTGATATAGGTCTTCATCTACCTTGACATTTGTGCTTTCAATCATCTTTCCCAACCTCTTGTTGTAGTATCTTTAATCCTTGCTTCTGGTTGAGTAGCCAAGAAAGATTCCTTCATCACTTCTTGAATCAAACTTTCCTAGGTCTTCTTCATCTCTTATGATATAGAATTCGCTGCCAAAGATCCTGAAGTATCTGACTGTGGGAGGTCTCCCATATGATAACACTCTATTAATTAGATAAACAACAATATGAATTGCATCCTTCTAGTACATATCAGGCAGATCAACATCTTTCAACATTGCCCTAGACATGTCTTGCATATTTCTACTCTTTCTTTCCACTACCCTATTTTGTTGAGGGGTCCTAGGAGCTGACAGATGTCTCCTAATACCATTATCTTCACAAAAAATTTCAAATTCATTTGAAGTAAACTCACCTCCTCTATTAGACCTCAAACATTTGATCTTGGCATCTACTTCATTCTCACACTATAGATTTGAATAATTTAAATTTATCAAGGGCATCTGATTTTTCTCTTAAGAAAGTAACCCAAGTCATTCTAGAATAATCATCAATAAGCAACATGAAATACCTCTCACCTTGTTGACCCTTTACTCTTGTAGGGCCACATAGTTCAGTGTGAATCAACTCCAATGGATTTGAAGAAGAATACTCCTTGCTTTTGAAGTTTGACTTTGTCTACTTTTCCATTTGACATTCCCTGCATACTACATTTGTAGGCCTGATTATCTTAGGCATATCTCTCACTGCATGAGTAGAACTAATCTTTACCATATTATCAAAATTGTTGTGTCCCATACTCTTGTGCCACAACCAACATTCACTAGATTGGGCCAACAAACATGTTCTTCCATTCACCTCCTTCAGATGATAGATGTCACCATATGTCTTGATACCTTCTACAACTAGTTTTTTAGACCTTGCCTTCCTGATTTCACAACCCTTGGCATGAAAGGTGAGATTATACCCCTTCCTGTACATCTAATTAACACTAAGAAGATTGTGTTTTAGCCATTTGACATAGAGAACATCCTCAATCCTATTCCTCCCATCACCTTTTCCACATATCTATGCTGACTCATCACCACCAAACTTAACAACACTACCATCCCACTTTTCAAGGCTGATAACCTTCTCCTTGTCAATAATCATATGATTTGAACATCACTGTCAATTACCCAAGCCTTGGATTCTTCTCTTGCATGAAAGGCAATCCATACAACCTTTGATCTTTCATTTTTCTAGTCTATTTGCAAGGCATCCGACTTCTCATATTTTTCAACATCATCCTTTTTGTCACCAACACTCAAATCCATGAAAAGTGTTTCATCATTTGAATCATCATGATCTTCATCTTCTAAAGAATAATTGCTCTCTATGGAATATAGAATTATTTTGAACTTGTCTCTCTTGTAACTACCTCTTGATTCCTTAAAAGGACATTTAGAAGCAAAGTGACCAACCTTTCCACAATTGAAACATTTGAAGGGTAACTTACCTCTATATTTCCCAGTGCCTTTCATCAGTCTTCTCACAAAATTTACTTCAACTTCATTAGAGCTTTCATCTTCATTAGCAACTTCTTCCTTTGTCTTCACATTGGCTTTGAAAGCAGCTTCTTTCTTTGGAGCATCACTGCCAAATTCTCTCATTTCAAATGAACTCATGGAACCAAATAGTTTGTCTACAGTGTATGTATCCAAGTTTGCATTCTCTTCTATGGTAGATACCTTATGACTGTAAGAGTTGGGAAGAGATCTCAGAACCTTTTTCACAATTTCATCTTCTTTCACTTATCCACAAAGACCTATGATGCCATTGACCACTTCATTCATCTAGAGCATATATCAAACAATGTCTTCATCCTCTAACATTTTTAGGTTCTGAAATATGCTCTTGAAGATCTGCATCTTGGCTTGCTTTATTTTCATATCTCCTTCATAAATGGTTTCAAGTTTATCCCAAACTTCTTTAGCAGAACTATAACTCATTACCTTTGAAAGTTTTGAATCAACTAACCCACTCAAGATAGAAAATTTTGCCTTGGCATTGTTATCATACTTTTTAACTTCATCTTCATCTATGGGAATAGTACCAGGAACTTTGTAACCAGTCTTGACATATTCCCAAACACCACACCCTAGAGAGTTGATATAGGCTTCCATCCTCAGCTTCCAAAAAGCATAATTTGTCCCATCAAACCTAGGTATCTTGTTGGATCCATTTTGTTCCATCCTAGACCTTCATCAAGTGGTTGAGATTCCCTCAGAGGAGCTTGGCTCTGATACCAATTGTTGAACACACCAAGATACTGAGAGGGGGGGTGAATTAGTATCTAAACAATCTTCAATTTTAACAATGTCAACTTATCTAGAGTAGATTAAAACTTAATCATCACAATATTAACATGAACATGAAAGATTAACACAATTCACATCAATGCATAACACTAGATATACGTGGAAAACCCTAGATGGGAAAAACCATGGTGAGGATTTACTCACAATATGTGAAGCTCAAATAACAACTTTGTTTTAGGGCTACAACCCAAGGAAGCTACTACTCTCTGAAGAACTTTGATTTAGGGTCACTCCCAAGCAAGCTACTACTCCCTAAAGAATTTGTTTTAGGGTCACTCCCAAGGAATCTACTACTCCCTGAATTGAGAACACACTTACAAAAGATTATAGTATGACAATCCTTCTACTGTTTGAAAACTGACATTGAAACTCACACCTTTGATGATTGCAATTCTGCCTTTTCACACTTTATTCTGATGATCAAACTAGTTAGGCACACTCTACACTTGATCACTGTCACAAATATCTCTTCAAGATGAATCATGATAGCATTTGAAACTTTTGCTCTTTCTCCTTCAGTCACAAATCAAAATGCATTCATTCTACTCTTTATTTGCTTGTGAACCTTTTCAATCAACTTGCAATCACACCTCACCTCACTGAATTTGATTTACTATTTATACAATATATTACATTGATTAAATTGCTTGTCAGCCAGATATAACATGAAAAATGCATTTACAAGTTGGCCAGACAAAACACAACATGAAACGTGTAGAAGATAGGTCCTAAACAAAACCTTATGTTACACCAGCATATGACCCATGCCTTGTGGATACCAACACTTGCTTAACCAGGTCCAAAATATCCTTCATATCTTCAAACACCAAGGAATTACATCTGCACACTTTGTTCATTTGAAAATAGGACAACTTTTAACCAAAAACACATGAACCTTGAAGCATAACAACCACATCAACTTGAAAACCTTGTGTGGCACTTGAAACAAGAAATATGTTCATGAAAACTCTTCCAGATGAGCCCACATGAGTCATTTATCATCTTCAAACACTCCTTTTCCACCGTACGTCAAAGAATTATGTCGTACATTTTTAACCATGAACTCTGGGAACAATCTGTCATCCGGAACACACTGCAACATGTTGTCATTTAAAAAACTAAGTTGCGGACCACCAAGGACCTTGAAACTGCAAGGAAGGATGTAATGCACATACATAAACATGTTCTTAAAATTTTAAGGGAAATCATTCATTTTTAGAGGAATGTGGAGCATTCCAACATGCCTCCAACACTAGCTTACTCTTCCAAAACACATGCCGGTACTCTATCATGTATAACTTTCACATCGGAGGGACAAATGATATGAAAACTTGAAATTATCACCTTCACTACACCCTAAACATAGTTCCAGAACCACATGGCCATGTCTATAAATGTGGAGGAATACAGAGCATTCAATTGTTCTACATAGACCACCTTCACAGAGACAACACTGTCTTCAAGCAGTCAATAGAAAAACACTCTTCCGGTAATCCAATCATCATGGAACTTGGAGCATACATGCATTAGGCCATCAATAACATCAGTAATACATTTTATCATATTTGTGCTTCTAATTCCCATATTAATATGAACTATATCTTCTCTCTTCTATTGTTGGATGGGACATGACATCCAACCATGAATAGTATCTTCTTCTCTTGTTGGATGGGACATGACATCTAACCATGAATTGTATCTTCTTCTCTTGTTGGAAGGGACATGCCATCCAACCATGAACTGTATCTTCTTCTCTTGTTGGATAGGACATGACATCCAACCATGAACTTCATCAGACCACCATGATAGTGTTGACATCAGTGACAATCTAGTGACAGTGTTGACATCAATAACATCCCTAGGAACCATATGTGTAACATTACCTTGTTTTTACCACCATTTATATCTGATCTAAGATATTTTAAGTGGGTCTTCCCTTGGTTAAATTTTTCCTTGATGTTTCTCTTTATCATCCCCTATGTTCCTATTGCACATTGAATTTATAGAAATTCAAAAATACTCTGAGTGTTGGGAAGTTTGGGTCATTTTCTAGTGTTTTACAGATTTTTTGAGCACTACTAGACATTTCCTTTTCTCCTTCCATCTGGTCTTGACCTATTTTGCATGAAATCATTGCAGATTTGACTAAAACCTTCATCCCTTTCATTTCCATTTTCCCATTTTTGGAATCCTGATTAACTACCAGATGTATTCTACTCTTCTAGTATCCTATTCCCACCTATTCTACATAAAAGTCCACAAAACCTTATCGAGATATTAGTATTTTCTCTGCCCATTTCTTCTAGTTTACAAAATCCTACTAGGATATACCAGATTTCATTTTTTGAGTTCCCACATCTGGTCCTCCTATCTCTTTCCACAAAATTCCTATTTAAGTCATTCACTTCCAAACTTCCTTCACTTTGTATTTTTTGGAGTCCTAGATTTCATCCATTTTCTTCTAGTCACTTGACATCCTGAGCTTCATCTTTTTCCAACTTTTCTTCCTTTCACCTTCCTTCTTATTTGTGGAGTCTTCTCTTGGAACTAGATATTTCTACCTCTAGTCTGTCATTATTTTTTTATGTTCTTCTCGACCCCTTTGTGGGACATTGCCTTGCTCTTGGATCTCATCAATAAAACACCTTCAATTCCCATATCTAGTTCCCACCTTTAGTTTCACAAGAGTTCTTTGCAAGGTTGCTAACTTCATTTGGCAACTCCACTTCTTGCATTCAATCTTACATGATTTTTTGTACCTTCATATCATCCATTCCCTCATATTTGCAAACTTTCCTCCTTAGAATTTAGGATGCCTTTCCCTCACCTCATTTCTTCTCTTGACATCCAATTTCGCAACCAAATTCCACATTTCCCGCATCATCAAATCATTCATTTTCTTCCCTTGCAAAAACCTGATGGACTTCTAGAATTCCTTCATATCATTTCCCTTGCTTCCAAATGTCTAAATGTCTGGTTCTTCCTCACCTTCTTGCATTCACTCCAATGTCTAGTTCTCATGTTTAAACACACATTAAATTCTTGCATATTCTCCAAAACAACATTGTTCATCCCAAGGGTGTGATTCCATTATGGTGCAGGAGCACCTACCTGACAGCTGGCCTCCATGAGGCAGTTAGTTTGTTATAGGTCTGGTTAATGTTTCCAAGAAGGTCTTATAAGACCAATGCATGTAATAAGGTCATGTTGATCATACTTTACTATTTTTAGGTAGTTTGTTATGACAGCTGTTATGCTGTAGGTTCGGTTGGATCCTCCCAGCCGCTTGGAATCGAGTGGTAGTACTCGCAAGCAGTTCCTATTTATGCAGTAGGATCGGTTGGTCTTAGGACATATAGAGAGATAGATACAGATTGAGATATAGATGTTGAGAAGCTAGATTGCAGAGGAGAGATAGAGTGAGACAGAGTGAGACAGAATACTGTATTGCATCTTTTGAAAATCAATAAAGATCCTGTTTGTGTCCATTTTCTGTTTGATCTCCATTGTGAAACCGAGTTGCTGTTCTGGTGGTTTCATGGATTCGCTGATCCATTCCACCGGTTGATTCGTCGAATCGGTGGAATGGCCATGTACAGTAGTTTAGGATTTAGTCTGCATTTTGTGTTTGTTTGCATGTATGTTTGCAGGATCGCCGTCAAGAGGTGTTGAGAACCCTAGCATGGGTATGTGCTAGGTCGTGCTGGTTGTTAGAGTCTGGAAAGTTGTCCAGGAAACAGATCGGGTCACCCCAGGAGGTTCGGTGGATTGAAAATTCGCTAAGGTTGGAAGTTCGTCACAACGGCATCATCAGGATATTTCTGTGTATATCCTGCAGTTACTTCGGGCATTGTCCGAGTAGATGGGGGTGAGCATGATGCAATCGATTGCATAAGGTAAATGCGTGTTGGGGTGATCATCATCAGGTGTTGCCGAGGAGGAGCGTATCGGCATAAGGTAGAAGATCAGGTTGATAAAACCATCGCGGGCCGATAATGTTAAGTTTGGCCGACAGCAGGATATTGGAGGAGCTGCATGTGACGTCATCGTCATCAGGATAATCGTCATCAGGATATCGGGGTGATGTAAGCATCGAAGGAAAGGTGCATGAGGTTGTCGTCATCAGGATATATGGAGGGAACCGGATATTTTATATCCTGCTGATGAACATGATGTTGAACATCATAATGCTGCAGAGTGTGTTTGGCGGTAAGATGAACAGTGAACATCAGGAGGATGTTTGCGCTTGCCGAATATGATGATGCTGCCGATAGTCGGATATGATGATGCTGCTGACAGACGAAAGGTCGAAGGTTTGTCTGCAGGAGGATATCGGTCGGCAGAGAAAATATGATGATGCTGACAGTGTTAAGGAAAATATGATGATGATGATGGGTTGTGGACATACATGCTGTATGTCAAGGTTTTAGTGTGGATGCCTCTGCATCACATTAGTAGATTTTGAGGGTGGATGATGAAAGGAGGTACAATCTATTGAAGACACATGACATTTGAGAGGGGGGGTTGAATCAGTTGTATCAAAAACTTTAACTTCTTTAAAAAAAATCACATTCACATTCACTTAATTTAACTCCTTAATTTGTTATGAAGATTAAACATGAATTACAGAAACAAAACATAAACACATCATCACCATACACACATGAACACCTGATTTTTACATAAAAAATCCTAAAAGGGAAAAACCACGGTGAGTGTTAGCTCACAATATAATGTAATAACAATACCAAATAATAAAGAGGCTCACTGCCAAGGGGTGGCTCACTACCAAAGGGTGGCTCACTGCCAAAGGGGTGGGTCACTTCCAGGATGGGTGGCTCATTACTATGAACTAATATAGTAGCATCTACAACATGCCTGAGTTTAGTTCCATTGAAGCGTAGTATATCTCTTCTTCTCTGCATTTACAACACACATGCTTTATCTTCGCGGCTTCGCACACTCTCACATCACTCACATATTCATTACATATATTTATACCAGTCATAAACCTTGGAACATTCATCAAGGTCAGCAATACAATTTACAACCATTGGAACTATCTCCAAGGTCGGCATACATACATAATTCAAATTAGGTCTGAACCTAAACAAACTTGCAGAGAAAATGAATAAAGGAAGAACACTTCATGGCTTAGCTCAAACCCAAACACATCCTTACATGCTTCCTTATGCTTCTACAATCCAAGAAACACATCCGCAAAGAATGTTAACACCCAAGTTGGCCAAACTGGTGGAAACATCAAGAATACTTTGACACACGCTTCCAAGAACTTCATTACAGCTTGCAGATCAAGCACATGCCTTCAATACATTCTAGAGACATCCACAAACAACATAGAATCCCCTAGGAGATGACGAATACAACAGAAATAGATCTCACTTGAGGATAACAAATATCACTTGAAGACATATCACAGACTACTCACAACAAACACTGTCGAACTATGCTAATCAATAACTTACTTTTTGGAGCACCAAATCACAAATCCTTTGGAATGAAGATAGATAAGGACTTTATAAACTTAAGTCTAAAACTGCAAGACCAAAATCTAAACTGCGGAGAAATGAAGAGCAAAATAGTTTCTCCCTGTTACACTGCAAATGCTATCAGACACAATCTTCAAACTGGTGAATAGAACTTTTGCTGCACAGCGATCCGGACCACCAAATTATGGATTTAGCATCTTCAAACACTTCTTGAAAACATATCCAAATCTCATACTTCAGTCTTTAACACAGAGGAAATGCAGAGCAAAAACTCAAATAGTGTCCTTAACATGACAACTTAATCAATCAACAAACAACAATATCAAAAGACATAGTTGGCACTAATGACAACACAAACATGTTGACATCAATGACAACACCAGTTGGAACATACTTGCAACAATCTCCCCCTTTGTCAATGATGGGAACATATGATGTGAAAAACAACATGTTCCTCCATCAAGACATAACTCTGCATCAGAACTCCCCCTTTCTTTTTACACATCTAAACTCTTTCTCCCCTTGAGGTTTTCACATGATCTCTCTACCCCTTTGACATCAATAGAAAAGGGAATCACATCTCTTCCACTACACATACTTGCACACTACTGCTCTGATTAGTCTGAAATCATTCTTTACTCCCCCTGACTGCAACAATCATCTCAAACCACTACCTGCTCCCCCTAAGAGGTAGCTTCCAACATTAGTCCAAAAAAAGAGAAATATACTTTGAAGCACACTGGACTGATGCATCTCCTTATGCATCTAGTTCAAGGAAGGAGGGGCAACAACCCCTAACTTCTCCCAGAGATACTGAAATGTATCCTTTGGAAGAGCCTTAGTGAATATATTAGCAACTTGATCTTTTGTAGGCACATACTCAAGCTTCACTTCATTCTCTGCAGCTTTATCCCTCAAAAAGTGATACTTAATTGAAATGTGCTTTGTCTTTGAATGCATCACTGGGTTCTTTGAAATATTTATGGCACTTGTGTTATAACAAAGAATAGGGATTGGCTCATCATACTCAACTTTGATATCCTTCAAGGTCCATTTCATCTACAACACCTGAGTACAACATGATGCTGCAACAATATATTCTAGGTCTCTGTAGTAGATAAGGAAACTAATTATTATTTCTTTCTATGCCAGGACACCACCCTATCTCCAAGGAAGAATGCACCTCCACTTGTGTTTTTTTTGTCATCAACACATCCGGACCAATTTGCATTTGTATAGGCACTTAAGGAAAAATCATTATTCTTAGGATACCACAAGCCATGATCTAGAGTGCCCTTCAAATACCTGAATATCCTCTTCACTACCACAACATATGATTCTCTGGGATCTAATTGAAATCTAGCCACAAAACAGACTACATGCATGATATTCGGTCTAGTAGAGGTTAGATAAAGTAGTCCTCCAATCATTGATCTATACTTTCTCTAACTAGCCTTGGGAGATTCATCATTATTTCTCAACTTGCAACCAATAATAATAGGGGTACATATCGGTTTAGAGTCCTCCATTCCAAACTTCTTCAATAACTCTTTAACGTACTTGAATTGAGAAATGAAAATACCTTTACTAGTTTGAGTGATTTATAGTCCAAGAAAGAAGTTCATTTCACCACACATAGACATCTCAAACTCTTTTTGCATCTCATCTGCAAACTTCTTACACATACCTTCATTTCCACCGAATATGATGTCATCAACATAGATCTCAACAATCAAAATTTGGTCTCCACATATCTTGGTGTACAGATTACTATCTGCAAATCCTTTACTGAATCCTTGCTACAACAAGTACTTATCCAGTCTTGCATACCAAGCTCTAGGAGCTTGCTTCAATCCATACAAAGCTTTCTTCAATTTGCATACCATATTTGGTTTGTCTAATAGCTAGAATCCATCTGGTTGCTCTATGTAGACTTCTTCTTCTAACTTACCATTCAAGAAAGCAGACTTCACATCCATTTGGTATACCTTGAAATTTTTATGTGCTTTATATTCCAAAAATAGTCTGATAGCTTCCATTCTTGCCACCGGAGCAAAGGTCTCTTCATAGTCTATTCCTTCCACTTGTGAGTAGCCTTTACACATAAGTCTTGCCTTGTTTCTCACAACTTCTCTAACTTCATTTAGTTTGTTCCGAATTACCCACTTTGTTCCTATCACATTCTTGTCTGCAGGTCTAGGGACAAGTTCCCAAGTCTTGTTTTTCTCAATCTGCATTAGTTCTTCTTCTATTGCTTTGACCTAATATTCATCATTGCATGCTTCTTTTACTATTTTAGGTTTGACCTTTGAGAGTAAATAGAGACTTAATTGATCTTCTGTAGCTTTGCTTCTTGTCAACACACCTTTCCTTTTGTCACCAATAATCTGATCTTCAAAGTGATCTCTTTCCACATACTTGGGGGTTTTAGGGATTCTTTCTGGAGCTTAAGATTAAACTTCTTCTTCTTCAGGAGCATCTTGCACTTCAGTCTGAACTTCCTTTTCTTTGTCTTTTTCAACCTTTTCTATTTCAATAGATCCATCTAACTCATATCTATCTAGCTGAATATCTTCATCTACCTTCACATTTTCACTTTCAATGATTTTTCTCAATCTTTTGTTATAGCACGGTAAGCCTTTCTCTTAGTAGAGTACCCAAGGAATATGCCTTCATCACATCTAGCATCAAACTTTCCTAATTCATCTCTTCTAATGTAACATTTGCTTCCAAACACTTTGAAGTATTTGACAGTAGGAGTTCTACCATACCACAACTCATAAGGTGTCTTTGTTTCTTTTGTTCTGACTTGCACTCTATTCTAAATATAGATAGCAGTGTGTATTGCTTCTTTCCAATATACGTCTAGTAGGTCTACTTCCTTGATCATTGTTCTAGCAGCTTCTTGAACAGTTCTATTCTTCCTTTCAACCACTCCATTTTTTTGAGGAGTCCGGGGGGCAGACAAATGTCTCTTTACTCGATGTTCTTCAGAAAAAAGCATTAAACTCATTTGAAGTAATGTCACCACCTCTGTTAGATCTCAAACACTTGATTCTCAAATCCAACTCATTTTCAACCATAGATTTGAATGCCTTAAACTTGTCTAGGGATTTTGATTTTTCTTTAAGAAAGGTAACCCAAGTCATTCTTGAATAATCATCAATAAGAAGCATGAAAGACTTGTCACCTTGTAGACTTCTTATTCTTATAGGGCCACATAAGTTTGTATGCACCAACTCCAGCAAATCGGTAGAGAATTGTTCTTTTCTCTTGAAAGTAGTCTTTGTCATCTTCCCAAACTGACATTCTTTACACATAACATTGGCAGGCTTCACAATCTTAGGTAGGTCTCTTACTGCTTGTACTATGCTTATTCTCACCAAATTGTCAAAGTTAATGTGACACATTCTCCTATGCCATAACCAACTTTCATTTGTTTGAGCCAACAAACAACAATTATTAGTACCCTTCAAATGATAAACATTACCATGAGTCTTCTTACCAGCAACAATTAAAGTTCCGGAGCTTTTCCTTATCTCACACCCATTATTCTTAAACACCAAATTATACCCTTTGTCACACATTTGTCCAATGCTTAGAAGATTATGCTTTAAGCCTTTGACATAAAGAACATCATCTGTATTATGCTTGCCATCAAAAGTAATTGATCCTTTTCCACAAATCTTACCAGCTGCATCATCACCAAACCTAACTAGTCCTCCATCATATTTTTCAAATTTAAAAAACTTACTCTTACCTCCTATCATGTGATTTGAACATTCACTATCAATGATCCATTCATCTTCCTTTTCAACAAAAATGTAGACAACTCTCCTAGACTTCCTTCCTTCACACAACTTGCAAGATTAGTAGAAACAAGTTTTTCTCTAGGTGCAATAAACAAGGATTCACTACTATTACCATCATCAAAATCCGATTCATCATCAGTTACACCATCATCATCTCTAACATAGTAACTCTTTCTTACCATCTTTCCTTTACTTTCATTGTTTTTGATCCTCAAAGCTCTGTCAGGACATCTTGAAGCATAGTGACCAATTTTACCACAATTGAAACATTTGAAAGGTAACTTACCTTTGAACTTTCCTCTGCTGCCTCTTTTCATTCTGCTTGCAAAATTTGCCTCAAGCTCTTCAAAATCTTCTTCATCTAATTCCACAACATATTTATTTGATCTAGTAGTGTTTTCTTCCTTGGCCTTAAAGGCAGTCTCAGTTTTCACAAGGCCATCAATAGTACCAAACTCTCTCATCTCAAAAGGAATCAACTTACCAAGCAATTGATCTTTTGAAATCTTGCCCATATCAAACAATTCTTCAATGGCAAATACCTTTTGACTATAAGATTTGGGAAGAGTTCTGAGTATCTTATCTACAACATCCACATCCTCTAACTTTCCACCAAGACCCTTGATGCTGTTGACAACTTCATCGATCTTCTATATGTAACTTGTTATGTTCTCATCCTTAGCCATTCACATGGTTTCATATGTGGTCTTCAAGTTTTGTAACTTAGCCTTCTTGACAGATTCATCACCTTCATAGATGTTTTTCAATTTATCCTGGATCTCATGAGCAGTTTTGAGATTTGCCATTTCAGTGTTAGACAAAGCATTTAATAGAGCATTTTTAGCTTTGTGATTAGTCTCATAATCCTTAATCTCTTCATTAGTCTTTGGACCACCTTTAGGTATTGTGTATTTATCTTTAACCATCTTTCAAACATTATAACTAATAGAAATAAGATAACTTTGCATTCGTACCTTCAAGTAGGCATAGTCAGATCCATCAAACTAAGGAATGTCTTTCTTGTGTGCCATCCCAGATCTACCTTAAGCTATTAGGCTTTCTTCCAAGGAACCTCACTTCGATACCAATTGTTGAAGGCATAGGACAACTGAGAGGGGGGGTGAATCAGTTGTATCAAAAACCTTAACTTCTTTAAACAAAATCACATTCACATTCACTTACTTTAACTCCTTAATCTGTTATTAAGATTAAACATGAATTGTAGAAACAAAACATAAACACATCACCACCATACACACATGAACACCAGATTTTTACATGGAAAACCCTTAAAGGGAAAAACTAAGGTGAGTTTTAGTTCACAATATAATGTAATAACAATACTGAATAACAAAGAGGCTCACTACCTTAGGGCTCACTACCCAAATGAATGCTCACTGCAAAAAGGATCACTGCCAAAGGGGTGGCTCACTGCCAGCATGGGTAGCTCACTGCCATGAACTGATACAGTAGCATCTACAATATGCCTAAGTTCAGTTCCATTTAAGCATAGTATTCTCTGCCTTTACAACACACACACTTTATCTTGACATCTTCGCACACTTTCACATCACTCAAGGATTCATTACATATATTTATACCAATCATCAACCTTGGAACATTCATCAAGGTCGGTAATACAATTTGCAACCATTAGAACTATCTCCAAGGTCAGCATACATACATAATTCAAATTAGGTCTGAACCTAAATAAACTTGTAGAGAAAATGAATAAAGGAAGAACACTTCACAACTTAACTCAGATGCAAACACATCCTTACACACTTCCTTATGCTTCTGCAATCCAAGAAACACATCCGCAAAGAATGTTAACACCCAAGTCACCCAAACTGGTGGATACATCAAGAATACTTAGACACACGCTTCCAAGAACTTCATTATAGCTTGCAGATCAAGAACACGCCTATAATACATTCTAGAGACATCCACAAACAACATAGAATCACCTGGAATCTGACAAATCCAAGCGCAACAGATCTCACTTGAGGAGAACAAATATCACTTGAAGACATATCACAGATTGCTCACGATAAACATTATCGAACTCTGCTAATAAATAACTTACTTTCTAGAGCACCAAATCACAAATCCTTCAGAATGAAGATAGCTAAGGACTTTATAAACTTAAGTCTAGAACCGCAAGACCAAAATTGGAGAAATGTAGAGCAAATTACTTTCTCCCTGTCACACTGTATATGTTGCCATGCATAGTATTCAAACTGGTGAATAGAACTTTTGTTGCACAGTGATCCAAACCACCAAAATTTGGATTTAGCATCTTCAACAAATTCTCTAAAACATCTCCAAATCTCATACTTTGGTCTTCAACGCAGAGGAAATGTAGAGAAAAAACTCAGACAGTGTCCTTAACATGACAACCCAATCAATCAACAAACAACAATATCAACAAACATAGTTGGCACCAATGACAACACAGACATGTTGACATCAATGACAACACCAGTTGGCACATACTTGTAGCACAATCACCATGAATTGGTGGTTGAGTTTCATCTACCTATTTCCTTTGTACAAGTTCTAGACCATTCATTTTGAGTGGAAACATGAGAGTGGATTTCATGGGATCATACCTAGTTTGATTTCAATGCTTGAACCTCTAGTAGTACATCAAATTCTTATAAGTGACCTGTTGGGACCTACAAAAATTTTGCTCCCAAGATGCCTTATTTTGCCCCCAAGTTCCATCTGAATCCCATTTTATGCCTTCATCATTAACCTATTAATGATAACTGATCAGAGATGTCTTTTATAAGTTTTCATTTGTTTGCCTTTTAAAATGTAAGGGAATAAGCCCCAAAAAGATTACTAAGTCCCATTTTCTAAGTGTTTCCTTGTGTTTTGGCCTTGGTCAGAGTTTTGGAGTTTCAAGCTCCTTCCTTCCATCATGCTATCCCTGTTGGCTCTGAGGTTCGAGGCTAAAATTTGCCTAAGTGTTGAAATTTGCACTGAGTATTTTGGAGTTCAGAGTTCATGCCTTCCACCTTGTATTATCTATCAGCTTTGAAATCAGACTATAAATTATCTCTAAGTGTTATTCATTGAAAAATTCTCCTAAGTGTTTCAGAGGCTGGACTTCGGGTCTTTGGCCTTCGGTCTTCTTCATGGAAAGTTTTAGGAAGAAGCCTCGTGATCCAAAGTTCGATGGGTCTACTTGTTCAAAATCCTTCTAAGTATGAAGTATGTGGTGGAGTTCATAGGTTGGCTCTTCCTCCTTCCTTCAGGGAAGGCGAAATGGGGAAGGCCTAATGACTAATCCTCAATAGATGTTCTCTTGTTTGTGCTGAGCGTGGATGATGGGGCTCCTCTCTTTCCTCTTCTAGATGGAGAATGCGTAAGGTAGAGAGCCCGGGGGCTGACCCCTGACATTTTCATAATTTTTCCAAAGTGTGTCAAAGGTCAGAGTTATGGCTTTCTTCCTTCCATCTTCTTCATGGAAGGTGGAAGGTGGAAGGCCTGGCAACTGACCCCCAACAGGTGTTAATTCTTTGTAAAGCATTCCACCATTCTGCTGAGCCTTTTGGGTGGACCCAAAGTAGGCTTGTAGAATCGCAAGAAGAAGACATGTGGAAAGGTTCGACAGTTGATCATTCAAGTGACCTGATGGGTGCCATATGCTATACTTTATGTCTCTTCCACCATTATGTGGAACATTTTAGTGAAGCTTTGTCTATAGCTGCGGAACAACGGGAAGCTGCCAAGTGGCCATGACATCATCTAGATTAACTCTTACCAAGGAAGGTGTAAGGCAAAATTGTGAAGGCCCGAGGCCCAACCCCCGACACCTTCATATCTATACGTAGGTGCCAGAAGGCAAAATGACTTGAAAATGATGAAGGCTTGGAGTCTTTTATCGGTGAAAATCTTAGTTCGAGAACTCTGCAGTTCACCGACTAAGGGGTTCATCAATCAATGTGATTGTTAACTAAAGAAAAAGAAGGATACACCAAAAATTTCTAAGTAAAAGAAAGAAAGTGCAAGTATATCAGTGAAAGGCAAAGTTTTGGAACTCTACAGTTCACCGATTGTGGGTTTGGCCGACAACCACTTTGGCTACAGTGAAAGGACCACGGGTGAGAAATTCTTTAAGGCACAAAAAGGAGGAGAGAAAAGGTGAGTTTAGGAAAGTTCAAATTCACCAATAAAGGTGAAAAGGTGAAGAGTGAGGAGATAGATCAAGCCTTGGTTGGATGGGTGAATAGTTCAAGAACCATATAGTTTGCCAAATTGGTTTGGCGTAAGGCATTTTCACCGACAGGGAAAGAAAAGATAAGTAAAGGAGGGCAAGTTAGGAAATTTTTAGATTTGCTGATTGTTGCAAGGTGTACACCCTTGGTTTCCTTGTGTTGTGCTTGGGTTCGTGACAAGGCTTAACCACCTCCCATGGATTCATTAACTCTGGTAGTTTATCAGGCATTAACAGGTCAATCTTTTGGTGCAACATCAACCATCTTTCCAACAATTGGTATCAGAGCCTGGGTCATGGGTTTGAACCCCTCACTTGCACTGGGGGGATTGTTGCAAGGGGTGTGCCCTTGGTCTCCTTGTGCTATGCAGTGCAACGCTTGGGTTTGTGACAAGGTTTAACCACCTCCTATGGATTCGTTAACTCTGGTGGTTGTATCAAACATTAACATGTCAATCTTTTGGTGCAATGACAACCTTCTTTCCAACACCGATAAGGCAAATCAAAAGTGCAGAATTTGTGAAAATGGCTAAGTAAAGAAGGGATCATCAGGGAAGCGGGAAAGTCTTGAACCTTCAAAAGTTTGAGATTTTCCTAGTTTGCTGACAAACAGGATTTTATGACAAAGGGAGCTATGAGGGCTTGTTTTGAAAGCTGCAAATTCGCCGATAAAGCATCTTAAAGGAACAAAGCCTGTGGTTCAAAAAAGCTATTTTTGTCAATAAGGAAAAATAGAAATTTGAAAATTTAGCTAAGGAAAAAAGGAAAAGGTGCCCTTATCAATAAACTGACCAAAGATCAAACTATCCTAAAGGTTCAAGATTTTGAAAAATGGCCGATAAGGCGATAGAGAAAGAAAAGAACAAGTAAGGCACCCAGACTAAGTTTGAAGAAATCAAGATTTTCTGATAAAGGAGGAAAATGGGTAAAAGTAAATGAAAAAGGCAAAGCAAAGGCTTAGTTCGGCAATGATAAAAGCTGCTGACAAGGAGATAGAAATGGTTCTGAAAAGATAGAATTTACCTATAAAAGGCAAAATAGCTCAAGTTCTCAAAAGTCCAAGTTTGCCGATAAGGGAGGCAATGAAGAAGTGGTTCATGAAAATCAAATTTTGCCAACCAAATAGATAGTTTGACAAATGTGGAAACTACCAATAAGGGTAAAGACAGGGCCAAGTTTGTAAAAATTGAAAATTGCTAATATAGAAATATAGGATGAAGCATGTAAAGAGGCGGTAATGGGAGAAGTTTGTGATAATGGAAAGTGGCCGATAGAGGGTGCCCAACACGCACATGGTACAGTCAGAGTCAGATGACTCAAAACTAAAAAATTGGACAACATATTGGGAATGTTTTAATTGATGTAAAAGGATAATTCCTTGAAAGTATGCCATGATTGCAGGGATATACAAACTAATTTGTACCCAGAATTTAATGAGTTTGCAGAACAATGCCATGCAGGTGGTTGGCACAGTGAAATTCTTCAATGCACAAAGGACAAATCATATAAGTCAAATGTTGTAGATGGCAGGGAGTGGATTAGAACCTTCCCTCTTTATTGCTCAAAGTACAGGAAGAGTGCAAGCAATCTTCCTCTGTCATTTTCAGAATTAATTGAGCATGGGTTTTCTCTTCCAACGTGCAAATCTTATGATAGATTGGGAATGGAATTTATGATAGCATGGGTGTAGTCCTTGACATGGTGTGGCACCTAGGAGAATGCAGGGGGTTGAAATGCTATATATGCGTAAGTTTGAAGGGTAGAGAGGGTGGGTTAGTTGTGCAATTTATCAGCAAGGTTGTGAGCTCCAGAAGGTAGATCAGGAAAGGATATTTTTGTAGTTTTGTTTAACATGAAACAATCATGAAATGTATGTAATAGAATTTGCAAATCTTTGTATCAGATTACTATTTTTCTCCATTGTTGTAGGTATTTTTCTTAGCAGACCATAATCGCAGTTATAGTTTGCTCCTACCACATTTAATGGTATGAATGTAAGCTCTGATTTGAATGAATGTGATAGTTCTTACTCTATTTTCAAGCTTTGTAAATGAGGGAAGAATATGGTATGGTGTTGGATCATTAAGCATTCTCGGTGATCTAGTATTGATTTCTTTACATTTGATTTATGAAATATGCAATTATACACTTTTGTGTTGTTGTCTTCCTCTATTTAACATTAGACTCTATAGCCCAATGGATAGGCACCAGTCTGATTAGCCTTAGATCACCCAATATTCAAAAACAAAAAAAATATATCTTATCTTTAGAAGCATTAATAAGTATTATACATCCTCATTCTGTAGGATTGCCATTATCAATTATATAGGGGTCTTATAACAACTGACTATTCTTAGTTCAGTGATAGATTTGGGGCTAAGAAAGTGATTTGGGTTTGGTTGTTAATATTTTTAGTTGTTCATCTAGTTTGATGTCAATACCTACTTAGGTATACCCCTTGGAATATCCCTCTAGAGTTGAAGCTGAGCTCAAAGAGCAGAGGAGTCTACCCACTCCTGTTAGTTGGCCAAGATCGCCCAAAACTTGTTGATAAACCTCTTCCTATCACCTTGATGATAGTCCCTGGCCTAGGTGATTTAGGAATGTTTTAGAGTTTTGTGTTGCCATTATTTTGGGTCCCAACATGACCAAAGGGAAAGAAACTAGAATGTTATACATACAAGTTTGTTTGTCATTCAAAGGGTTGGTAACTTTGAGCTAGTTCTAGGGCATTAAATGTTACAAGTCTGGTCTGTAAGGGATGAAATCCATTTTGTAAATCGTAGGAATGCTTTTGTAATGAGCATTCTCTTGTAAATGGTATGTCTCCATGGCAATTTGTAAAGATTTAGGGGGATGCTCAAGCCTAGTTGTTCATCCTCTCTTGCCACATTTGTTAGTATGAATGTAACAAGGGTTTGTTGAATGTGTGATAGGTTATAATGCATTAAAAATATTTTGTGATGGTCTCTCCTTTGGTTCATGTGGGTTATTGTAATTATGAGATGAATTATTAAGTATGTCCATTTGCATGAAGTGTTACTTTTGATCTGTATATATATATATGCACATCTATTCCAATTATGCTTAGTGATCATACCTCTTCCTTGCAGTTCTTTAATCTATTTCCCAATGGAGTAGGCATTGATCTAATTGGTGAGAGATCAAACACTTTCCATTTTAATCAATCTTCTATCCTTAGTAGATTAGGATTAGATTAGTGTTTCACATGCTCACATGATTCATTGTTATAAACTAGGGAACATCCTAAGTGACCTCAAATAGTTAAATTGTTAGAGAATCATGTCATGCCTACCTACACCTTATAATTATGTGTGAAATGTTAAGTGGATTCATTTATGGGGATATCATGTTGTTATCATTTGTAGGTGCATATGCAAGGTTGTAGTTTCAGCTTAATTAGATGTTTTATAGAAAACTAGTTAGTCTTTGATCTAGTGACAAATATAGGGGTCAAGCATATATTGGGTATAGATTTCAATGTTTTAATCATGATTCATCTTAAACATATAGATGTCTTGTTAAGGATACCTCTATGAACACCCTCCTAAGTCTAGTTCAGCTCAAAGTGAAGAAGGTCATGGGTTGAAATTAACTAAAGACTCTTCTAGTGAGTTGAACCCAGAATCAGTTTTTTTCCTTAGAGATCAGATGTGCTTCAAGGTATTCCTCTTTTGAAAGAGGTGGCAACTCTATTGTTAGGAAAGAATTTTGGTTGCTACTGTAATTTATTTCTTATTGATGTTTCAAGACCACATCTCAAGTTTACAACAATTGGTAACAAAGGTACACAATTTTTTCTTCCTTCTTGAGACAGTTTCTTTTATGGTGAAGAATCACATTGTTATAAGATCTCAATTTTCTACCTTGCATAATATAATGTTCTAGTCATGGATTCTTGGTATGATAATGATCATCTAGGATCTTCTTCTTCATTTGCACCTTATTTTGTTTTAAGTCCTAGATACTATGATGAAGTTGATGCTTTTGACTCCTATAGTGATGCTTATTCATACTATTCAGGTAGCCCTACATCTTATGCAAACCCATGCATAAACCTATGAGCATCCATACACAAGAAAAATGAACTTGTTAGGAAACTTAACAAAATTGAAACTCAAATTAGGTTGCTTGAGTCCAAGTTGTAGCATAAAGAAATTAAAAATCAAATTAGGTTGCTTGAATCTAGATTGTAATCCAATACTCATCCTTTTGCCACAAAAATCCAAGTTGTTCAATCTCCTATCATTCCCCTTAACACCACTTACAAGAAACTAGACCTCTCTTGAGTTTATTATAAAATGCAAACCATGACATCCAAGGTCTTCAACTGGATGCCTAGATTTGATGGGTATGATATTTATGAAGGGGACACACATGCTAATGCATTTTCAAAATTTATGGAAAAAATTTAGTTTGAAGATGAACACATGTGGATGGGATTTTTTATTATGTATCTATGTGGAAAGGCAAGGATATAGTTTGAAATTTTTCTTCTTGGAAGGACCTTGTGGCTTCCTTTGATGAAGAATTTGGAAATAATCTAGACCCTACTTCTCTTGCTTGAGAATTAGAAAATATCAAAAGGAAAGAGGGAGAATCTAGTAGAGACTTTAACCGTTGGTTTACTATTGCCATATCTAAAGTCCCAAATGTTTCTATACCTAATACACCTTCTTACATTGATATGTTCTTTGTAGCCTATGAGATTGGTTTGAGTTCAATACAAAAGGATTTGAAGCTAGAAATCTTGTAGTAGGCTTATGAACTCTTAGACTCCCTTGAAAGAATGAGGAATGATTACAATAAAAAATTGTCATCCTCAAATACAAGTGTTATTGTTGTGTGGAAAAGAGTGATCTATCCTAAGGAGTTAAACTAGGTCAAAATCTCATCTACAAACATTAGGACACAAACCGAGCTTGGATTCTAGCCAAGGAGAGCCAAACTATAGGGGTTCTGCCCTTTTGTTGTATATATATGAGTCAACCAAATTCAACCAAGGTCAATCAAGCAAATTAGGGAAAATGCCGAAACCCTAGATGAAAAAGATTTGCTTATAACTAACTGTCGGGAACACATATCAGAAAACCAAAAGTACAATAGAGATTAGGGAGTAGATCAAAACTTGGATCTAGAAGTAGAAACACTGAAGACCAGGGCACTTGGGCACCCTAGACCCTAATTAGGGTTTAGCAGAATCTCAGGGTGTCACTAGATCTGCACCTGCAAGCTTTGTCTTCTTCCCGTAAATTATCTTCAAAAACCTATTTCTCCAACCTGCACACAAGGAAAGAGGAAAAGGTTGTGCTGTGTATAAGGGCTTGCCTCAGTCAAACCCTATGTTGGTGTTTCTACCTCCACTACAGTGATGATTAGATCCAAGAGTGAGTGCCCTAGGAGGGTAGAGGCTAGATCTGTAATAATATGATAGAAATATGAGTGAAAATGATGATGATTACCACAAGAGGTAAAACCCTAGTTGATGAATATAACTCAAGATCATACACCAACAAGGAGAGTGATGGAGAAGGATTGAAACTTTCTTCAAGACCTACAAACAAAATTCAATAGCATCCACAAGTAGATAACACTTCCAAGCATGAAGAACAATTTATCTTAGAAGATCAAAATATGAGAGAAAACTTGCAATTATCCATCTAGTTATCATCTAGGTATAAAATGAATTACAAATCTCCTTTATATATGCATTCCCACTCACAAATGATGAATAAAACCAAATGGGGCTGACATATACAAACTAGGGAGGTGTTCTAAGCCAACACCACAAACTTCAGGGAGTATCAAATGTCATGGGCTTAGTCTGGTCCTAAGTCTATTCTGTTGTGTTTATTCATCAGGATTGAGATTTTATCATTTTATGCTCAAAAAGGTGTTAAAATAGGTCTTGATTAACAAAGGTAACATTTTAGGTCTAACCAGGTGCTAAACTAAGTGTAAAATGCTAGTGTACACATTTTACGATGTAACAGTTACTAGTGATGAACACGTTTCTATGAGCAGTAACTAAATGTATGCAACATTAGATCAGGTTGATAGTGTAATCAAGAGGGTAAAAATTGGTGATGGTGCATCATATGACAATAATATATAGATGATGAAGATAGCGTATGCACTTACCTTTAGTTGGAGATAAAATGATGAAATACATGATGACCTTCAATTCGAGGTTGAGGCATGTGAGCCTATAGTTTGTGGTAGTGAGATGGACAAAGAGGAAGGTGTGTGCACAAATGAGTAGTCAAATGGTTCAGTTCATGAAATTGATTATGTGGAGTGTGTACATGCATGTGATATAAAAGATGAATAGGGGTCTAGTTCCCTATTTGATGTATTACCTTTCTTTTTTCCATTAGATAATGATAAAGTTAGTGATGTTTGTTTGCATGAGGATGACATGTATGTGCCTACACTTAGTGGTGAGATTGTTGAGACAAATGTTAATGCATACAATTGTGAAGATGGTGATCATGTGGATGCATATGAGAACCTATTTCTTTGGTGCAAGATTTGTTGTTTCCCCTATGCTAATTGTGCTTCAAGTGGGCCATACAAAAATATTGTTAGAATGATTGAGGAAGAAAAGGAAATGTGTTATTAGTAAGATTTTAGGAGTAAATATGACACACCAAGTTACCAAAATGAGCTTGAAATATGAGAGATAATTTGAAGAATTTGGTTCTTCACTTGAAGTGTCTCATGATGTCAACCATTGTGTTGATGGTTTAAATTGTATCTTGAATCATGCTTATGATTTAGATATTAAAAAGTATATTAGCACATGCAAAAGTGATGTATGCTAGCCACGTATTATGCAATAGCTTGATGTAAACACTAGTGACTATGAAGCTTTCCTTTGTGATGCAAGTTATGTTTCTAGTGCTATGGATGATAGTGATGTGCTTGAAATTGAGTCCTTTATGTGGGTCTAGAATACATTTGAAAATGTTGTTGATTAGAAACACATATACCAGGTTGAAGATCAATATGTTGTAGCTCAGCTTGAAGTTATGTCTAAGTCTGAAGCCTTTTAATTTGACCTGCAAGAAGAAGTTTTTATTTGTTCAAATTAGTCTGGTAATCAGGCATGCTTTTCCTTGCCATGTGAATTGGAGGTGTTGTATTTTTTCCTTGATTCACATAAGGAGGTTAGTAGGTATGATAATGTTGTAACTTTGGATGATGGATGCCTGCTTTTATCTGTGAATATTGGCACTGATCTAATTTTTAATCATCCACCTTATGCTATTGTGAGTATGCATGAAATTTATGGTAGGATGCATTGGAGAAGATCATGCACCTAATATCTATGGGTAGATTATGCTAATGGCTCTAATGATGAGTTTGATCTTAGCTCCTCAAACTTTGGCTACATGATTAAGTATTCTTGCAATAGTTATCATTTGTTGTAGTTGGGCGGTGAGTGCAATTTTAGTTTGAGGG
This sequence comes from Cunninghamia lanceolata, assembly GCA_027924645.1. Taxonomy (NCBI): domain Eukaryota; kingdom Viridiplantae; phylum Streptophyta; class Pinopsida; order Cupressales; family Cupressaceae; genus Cunninghamia; species Cunninghamia lanceolata. The sequence goes on along the minus strand of BSBN01001183.1, from coordinate 4,418,730 downwards.
AGATCAGATCCTTCATTCATCTTGTCTTTGACAGAGAAAAGTGGTCTTTAGTAGTTTGTCCATGGCCTTGTGCCATGGAACTTCTTTGTAGGATCTGACCTATAAGTGTTCTCAAGTTTTGGTTACAACCATACTTTTTATTATGTCTTTGTACCCCCATTTCATTGGTTGTAGGTTGTAGTCTTGTACATAATTCTTGGGTGTGTTTTGTGTTGTCTACATATCATATTTATGTTTATCTTTCCCCCCTATTCCATCTTATTTTTTTCCTTTATGGTCTACTCCCAGAGATAGCTATATTCTTGCTATGCTTGCAAGAGACACATGTCCCCAACTAGAGCCAATGTTGGGAACTAACATTAAAAATGAAAAAAATATCTATCTTTGTCCCATTTGCGCACTTTATCTATTTTTCCCACCATCTATAACTAATCTAAGATATTTTAAGTGGGTCTTTCCGTGGTCAAATTTTTCCTTGATGTTGCTCTTTGTCATCCCCTATGTTCCTATTATGTGTTGAAGTTATAGAAATTCAAAAATATTCTAAGTGTTGGGAAGTTTGGGTTAGTTTCTAGTGTTTTGAAAACTTTTTAGCTACCACCAAATATTTCCTCTTTTCCTTCCATCTGGTCCTAACCTCCCGTTCCACATGAAATTGCCACTGATTTCATCAACCCCTTCATTCCTTCATTTCCCTTCATTTTCCCATTTTGCAAAATCCTGATTGACTATTGGATGTATTCTACTCTTCCAACATCCTATTCTCACCTCCTATTTTGCATAAAAGTCCACGAAACCTTATTGAGTCCTTAGTATTTTCTTTCTAACCATTTATTCTAGTTGTGGAATCTTACTAGGCTATCAAAATTCATATTTTGAGTTCCCACATCTGGGCCTCCTATCCCTTTCCACAAAATTCTTGTTCAAGTCATCTGCTTTCAAACTTCCTTCACTTTACATTTTTAGAGTCCTTCCTAACTACTTTCATTTTCTTCTAGTCACTTGACCTTTGGACCTTCATCCTTTTCCCACTTTTCTTCCTTTCACCTCCATTCCCATTTGTAGAATCTCCTGTTGGAACTAGATATTTCTACCTCTAGTCCCTCATCATTTTTCTATGTTCTTCTTGACCCCTTTGTAAGACATTATCTTGCTTCTAGATCTCCTACATTGGAAACCTTCCCTTCCCATGTTCTATTTCCAACTTTAGTTCTGCAAGAATTCTCTGCAAGGTTGCTAACTTCATTTGAAACCTCCACTTCCTACATCTAGTCCCACATGCTTTTCCCACACCTTCATATCTTTCAATCCCTCATCTTTGCAGACTTTCCTCCTTGGACTTCAAGATTTCTTCCCTTCATCTCATGTCATATCCTAACATCTAGTTTCACAGTCAAATCCCACATTTCGCACGTCATCAAATCATTCATTTTCTTCCTTTACATAAACATGATGGACTTCTGAATTTCCTTCATATCATTTCCCTTACATCCAAATGTTTATATGTCTAGTTCTTCCCTACTTTCCTACATTCACTCCAATGTCTATTTCTCATGTCCAAACCCGCATCAAATTCCTGCAAATTCTCCAAACTTCTTTGAAACACTGTAGAGTGCTTCAATAACTTCCTAGGTCACAATTGTTAGGAAAAGGGTGTTGTACACCTTACACAAGTAATGAAATATTTTAATTATATAAAATAAATATTTATTTGTGGTGCATCTAGGAGATGTGTTTAGCCACATTAAATATTTATTTGGACCTCCACTTGTAAATTTGTATTGTAACATTGGTTAGTTATTTTATGTGTGGGATACATAGAATAATTAATTAGTATTTGGAAAACTTAGTACCGTAAAGTGAAAACTTAGTATCAAAAATTAAATCAGGGGGTCAATGGTTTTGTGATTTCATAGTTTTGAGACACATGGTTTTCCCAATACCACAAGTTGTATTTGTGTGAACTTGAGTCTATAAAAGCAAGAACATGTTTAGTGGTTTGGGTTTGCTGGTTGAGTGGGCTATCATTGTATTGATTTTCTCTTGTGAGTGCATATGTGAAGCATTGCATGGTATGTGTTGTCACATGCTTGAACACATGGAGGATGCATTGGAGGAGCTTGATGTTTCAAAAGTGTTCATGAAACTCTATAAGTACATTGTAATGTTTTATTGCTAAATAATACATTGAATGTGGATGCTTTTAGAGGCTACATTTTTCTCTCTTAAGCATTTTACCATGGTTTATCGTGGTTTTCTTGTGGTATGTATTTTTATCATTGCATTATGGTTCTTCTATAAGCTTAGACATACATCATTATCTCTCATTGGGTTATGTAGAAAATAGTTTGATCAACTTGTAGTTTCCTAACAAGTGGTATTAAAGCTATATTACGGTTGAGGGACGTGTGAGCTCCCTAGTTTTGTCTAACCCTTGTTTGAATAGATCTGGTGCAAAGTTGAAGCCATGGAAATGTTGGAAAGATTTGAGATATTTCAAGGTATGAGGGTTTTGTGTAGGTTGTGGTTTTGCAGATTTGGGGTTTGTAGATTTGTGGTGTTTATTGTATTTCTGGGGCTTGAAAAATACTTGTGAAAAAAGGTTTCTTGGATGTACTTCATATCAGGATTTTATGGAGGAAATTGTAGAAATGACCTCATGGGACAAAATACACCTCACCATTGGATCTAGGAGGCCCGAGACATGAAAAATGATGTAAAATTCATCCTATTTTGGTCACCAAGGCTTGAAGAAATTTTTTAGCCCCTAGCCTAGTTCAACCATACAACCATATAGTTGTATGATCTACAAAATTATTAAATAAAAAAAATTAAAAATAATTTTTTTTACCCTGTGTAATGTTTTTTTATAGATTGAAAAGAAATTTATTTCAATTTTTTTATTTAAAAAAATTAGTGATTAAAAACTATATAAGAAATTAAAAAAAAACTAATAGAGGTGGGTATGGGGTACACATACCCTTGTACTCCTCGTAGTAGACTGACAATCATTGATAAAGTTATACATTGTTGATAGGGCGTACGAAGGGGATAGTCACCGTAGGGTTCGTTAGGGGATAGTCACCATAGGGTTCATTAGCAAAGACAATCTTGTTACCAATGGTTGTTAGCTCTGGTTGGTGGTAACCAGGATGATAAGGCCTTTGGTCCCCAATTCTAGCCCCTACTTGATATGGCTTCCCTACAACCCCTATAGATTGAACCAAAACAAATTAAAAAAATTAAACCCTATTTGAAAAAGTAGTTCAAATCTGAGTGCAAAAAATTTAACTATGTTTTGGATTCCATCACCAACTCATTGCCTGAGTACCACCTCTAGCCAACCACTACCAGTGCACCACTTGGACACCACCTCCTGCACATTGCTAACATAATTTGTGTAGATGATGATGTCAACAGTACATACATAGTCCTATGGGCCTCTTCTAGCCCTTGGAGTGCCTTTTCTTTCAGGGGGTATAACTTTCACCCACAGTATCATATTTTTGACTTCTTATAGGTGTCAGAAAGGACCCTCCAAGCACTATGTAGTGGTAGAGGTTTGGTCATCATATTTTGAAGTTTGTATTAGAATTTAGTGTTTGAATCCAGCTATTTCTTAGAGATGGTTTATTGGTTATAACTTTCACATATGGGATTGGATTTTGAATTTCAAATAGGTGTTGGAGAGAATTTGTAGGACATACTATGCAGTGGATTGGGTAGATTTTTAGTTGGATGTGTAGAGAGAATTTTGTCTTGTTTGAGCACTTTTGGAAGCCTCAGATTTAGGGTGTGATTGTGAGAATATTTGGATGAATTTTTGGGTAAAAACTTGTGGGAGCACATATTTTATGAGACCAACATCATGGTACAATAGGTTATTAGACTTACTGCTTCTAGACATAGGGTTATAGGTGTTTTTAGATTATGGACTTTGATGAAGATAGGTACATAGGTTGTCTTTTAGTTTGAGGACATGGTTGATACACATGTGAGACTAGGAGTCTTGATTTAGTGGGAGTTGAGTATAGGTACAATGATGATGATGAATATGATGTCGTTGATATGTAGGTACATTTAAGCATTGGCATGACATGATCATGTATGCAGTTGATAGGTATGGGCTATGATGTTTGATTCATGATTATAGGTGGTGGTGTGGTTTTGTTTTAGGAGGTTGTTCTTATCTCCTAGATGCTTTATTGGTTCCTTGAATATGGTTACTTGTTTGTAGGATTTTTTGGCAAATCAAATCTAGGGCTGATTTGGTGTTTCAGTCTTTGAGGTCTACATGTCTACAGGGCATGCCAAATGAAGATGAGAGAAGATATGAAGACTTAAATAAGATGAAAAGAAACACAAAAGAGTGATTTATACCTTCCAAGAATCTTCAAATATTTTTCACTCCTTGATAAGGTGGAGGAGCTTGCACCCAAAGAGCTCCTAGCTTTACCCAAGTTGATAGTTGAAATGTGGATAGCTCCTTGTCCTCAACACAATAAAGATTTTATAGAAGATAATGGCTAAAGATTGAGATGATTTGGATATAGATATGAAATATATGAGATAAGATATGAAAGGCTAGAAGGATTTTGGCATTATGGGGATGTGAAAGAGATGTTTTGGAGAGATTTTGGCATGGTAATGTTGCTAAGAAATTGTGATGAAAATGTCTTAGGTTGGCCTTGTATTTATAGGCCAATTAGAGAGGATTTGAATCCAATGGCTAAAATTCAAAGTTGAAATCAAGGGTTAAGATGGGAGGATGAGATCAAGGGTTGAGATCTCATCAACAAAGATGAAGGGTGTAGAATAAAAGTGAATTTTAAATTCAGCTTGGGAAGGATGAGGAGGATTAAAGATGAATTAAAAATTCATCTTGGGAAGAGTTGGATAATGACATGTCAATGAATTAAAAATTAATTTCATGGGGGAGTGTTGAATTAAAAATTTAAATTTATTGGTAGAAGAGATGACATGTGACACATGTGTTCTTTTGGGAATCACATGTGTGAGCTCTTTGCATAAAAAAGAGCTCTTACATGGAAATGGAAAGGTGAGTTGGAAGGGTCATGTGACCCTTTTGATTAAAAGGTAATTTTTTATTTGTGGGGTGTGGGAGAGAGTGTTAAGTGAGGTTTCACTAAGCTAATCAAGGGATTAACTTAATTAATGTGGTTGTAAAAAAATAATTAGTGGGCTAATGGAGGATTAAAATTAATTCAATAAGGGTTTAATTAATTAATTTAGGTCTAGGGATTATGTAGGCTAGGGTAGCTAATTAAATAATTGATATTTAATCAACTAGGCTAGGTTTAGGTGGTAGGATAGGGTAAATTAATTAAATAAGCATGATTTATTAAATTAATCAAGATTAAGAGATGGAGAAGTTAACTAAATAAATATTGAGAATATTTATTTAATTAATGAGGATAGTGTTGTAAGGTTTAGTGATAAATTAGATGAATTAATTTATCACAAGTGGATAATTTGGGGTAAATGGATAGGGGTGAATGGTTTGGGATAACTTAATTAAATAAATTGGGTTTATTTAATTAATTGGTAGAAGGGATAATTTAGTGATGTGAGGATGCGGGAAAATGGATTGCGGGGCAAGTCAGTTTTAGGTGTCTACATTTTGCCACTCTTTGAAATGATTTTGCGGCTAAGTAACATTATTTAAAAGAAGTTTAAAATATAGAGTTGGATTGGATAGAACAATATTTTGGTTTAGAAGAATAGGGTGAGGTTTAGGGATTGGTAATGGTGATGCCCCTTCGAGAGGATGGGCAGGTTGTAAGAACACGAGTGTGCTCTCAAAACGCATGAAATAAATTGGTTAAAGTGATTTGGAGGATAAGGGGTGAGATGAAAGATTGATGATTTTGGGTAGATTGGTTGATGGATGATTATTATGCTGAAAGTGATTTAGAGCAATCCTAGGTTTGTTATAGCAAAGAGGATATTTCACTAAGGTATAGAAGAGAAGGGTGATGATTTTTATCTATCCTTTGCATGGATTAGACATGTAAATAAGAGGGTGATCCCATGCATGCCCAAGATAGTACAACCTCATCTAGATGAGGGAAGGGGACTCATAGCATAAGCCCTTAATAAACAAAAGGTGTGATGAACCTTAGATGCAAAAAGGAAAAAATATGCTAGAACTAACCCTACGATCCACAAGATATGAATACTATCTTGGAGTAATGAGACCAACTCACAAGAACAACATACAAAAGCAATGACTATGCCCCATTCTAGATGTTTTCACCACACACCATGATATAGTGAGATCAAGGTAGATTTGAAATGATCTTCAAATGGGACAAAAGATAAAAATCAAGAACCAAAAGACCAATGAACCAAACAAATAGCCATTGTATCTCTTGCCAAGATGGATGATGATAGGATGATAGATTCTACTTATTGTTGGCATGATATATCATAAGGCAAAAATTGATGGATGATTGGATCATGCCCATTGTAGGAACAATATATCCTAGGGCATGGTTTTGATGGTTGATGTTATAATATTGGTGCAAGATATGATGGTTACAAGTTGTGGTTGATGCCGATTTGATAGTTGATAATTTTTGTTAAGGGATGATTGCTTTGATTCTTCATGTGATGCTTTGGATATTGCATTTGGATCTAGTGTAAGCTCAGGGTAAGGGACCATCCAAACGGGTTGGATGGGTACATCTTATGTACCTGCATACTGGATACTTCCTTCATATTCCAGACTACCTACATACCATGTATCCACAGGATCAAGGGCACATTAAGATGCAGGCAGTGATGATATGTAGCTCTAATTTGTGGTGATGATGTGGGATAGTTGATTGGCGATGGGAATTTTAGATTGGTGATGGGATGCTGTTGATTTTGGAATGGATATTTTTGGGATTTTGTGGATATTTTGATTTTTTTGGATTTTTGTGATTTTTGGATAGGGAATGATTTTATTATGGGATGGTTGCATTGGATTGTGTTTGGATAGCCTAAGTTCTAGATACTAATGACCAAGGAACACCAAGTCTAGAGGTGAAGTGAGCAAGGTGATAGGATTAGATGGATGGATTGGCAGTAGAAGGTGATAGATATGAGATTCATGATAGATGGATGGATAGATGGGAATAAGGGATAGTATAGGGGATACATGATAGATAGATTTAGGGGAATAAGAGATACGATGGGGGATACACGATAGATAGATGGAGGGGTTTAGGATGATCACCAAAGGCTCTGCTACATAGGAATCATATGCCCCATTCTAGGAATGATGCTTAGGATTTTGCATGATGGGAAAATGCTTGGAAGGGATAAATGGAGTTTGTAGCAGATGGATGTATGCATGATATGTTTGGAAAGGGACATATGCCGAGAGGTGTCCAAAGCATGTTTTGATATTTTTCCCCTTGTCTTTATCAACATTTAAGGAGGAAGATATAGTAGATAGGATGGATGGGAAATGATAGGATAAATAGGGGGATAGTGGATAGGAATATGATAGGATAAGGATGGATGATGTGTAAGATATGCAAAGGATGAAGGATATGATTCTACCCCCAAGTATAGGGTACAAATGGATTGGAAAGGGATTATGCATGACGCCCACAAGAGGTTTTCATCATGGTACTTGTCCAAGGTGCCACAAGGAGTGGTTTTCACCATTGGACGGATTTTTTCTCTTTACTACTTTTTTTTATTAATTGATTATTTAATTTTTTTGATTTTTTGATGGAATGGGGACTCTAGTGTCTATTTCCATAGCAAGTGGAAGATGGTCCCATGTTGGATAGCATTATGGATGATGATTGCATGGATGTTTGTAGATAGGAGAATATGGAATGGAAGGTGGATAGTGGATTATGATGTGGATTATGTAAGGTTTATGCAAAAGCATGGACCATAGGGATGTGATGGGGGAGATATGTAGGATAGTGGATGAAATATGGAGAGATGGAGGTATGTGGGAAAGTTGCAGGGTTGAGGGGAACCAAGACCAATGGTTGCACACACCATGATGCATTTGGAAGCTTATATTTTGGATGGGGGGTAGGTAGTAATGGGGATTGGGATAGGGGATTTTTGGATGGCCGATTTGGGGTTTTAGGGACCCAAATGGACTTAAGAATTATGGAATTTTTAGATGGGGAGTGGGATGTTTTGGATTTTTGATAGTTGGAGGTGGATGCCTCATTTGGATTGTTTGCATTGTGCTTAAGGACCCACACCAATTTTGTTTTTGCTTTTTCTTTCAATGGTGTGGGCTTTGGTAGCCTTTTGGATTTTGGATTTTTCTTGGGAGGGATAACATCTTTAGGCTTTTGTGGATGTTTTGCTTTATGTAGAGAGGCATCCAAATTTTTATTTTTGAATCCCATGGGTGTGTTGGTAGCTTCTAGTTTGGATGATGTGTACTTTTGTTGGTCTTGATTTGGGATTTAGGGGATTTATGGGTAGATGGGTTAAAAGTGGATTTATGGATAAATGGATGAGGGGATTTGAGGATAGGGATATTAGGAGTTGGGAGGATGGGAGGATAATGGGATTTAATTTTAGGAGTTGGAAGGATGGGAGAATAATGGAATTTGAGGATGGGGATCTTAGGAGTTGGTAGAAGGGGAGGTAAAGTTGATGGAGGGATACATTTGGTCACATGCTTTTGCAAATGATATGACGATGGAGGGGGGATGGTGACATATGATTTGGAGGTGCAATGAGATGCACTGGGTTTGGAATTGAATGAATAGATTTTGGAGGATGCATGGATGTTACCAACATGTTTAGATTGTTTGCCTTGGGATGTATAGCCAAGGCCATGCGAGGATGGATGGAATGTGGTGTGGATGGGCTCCAAGATGCCTTGTTTGTGAAGGCCTAAGCCTTTGCCTTGATAGTTCATATGTTGGAGTATGCGACATGCAATGGGATGTTTAGTGCTTTGGAAAGAAGACACACGTCCATTATTTGTTGGAGGAGGATAGGTGGTGGATGAAAGTTATTCACCTCCTATGGGGGAGCCACCATGAATGAAGGTGCTTTGTCCAAGTGAATAGGAGGATGGATTTGGGATGGGGTTGATAGGTGGAGATAAAGGATTAATGGGGGATGATAAAGGGGTGATAGAAGATGGTGTGGGATCAATAGGTTGATCACTAGATGGGAGGGGATTAGGGATGGGGTTAGATGGGATGCTTAGATCTTGATTAGGATAATAGGTTGATGCGTCAACATGCTTTGGATTTATCTCTTGACATAGCTCAAGTGTTTGCATGGAAGTAGAAGTGGTTTGGATTGGTGTGATAGGTTCTTGGATGGGCTCATCAACATGGCTACATGATGGTTCTTGACTTGTGTTAGTGGTAGGAGATAATGACAAATGCTTCCTTGCTAATAGCTAAATGACATCCTTCATGAGTGTATGGGTGAAGAACAATATAATGGATGGATAGTAAGGGTGGATGGTGTAGGATTAGGATTGGGATTGGATAGGTGGGTGATGGGATTAGGTAGTGATGGTTCTTGGATGGGTTCAAGGATAGGCATTGGATTAGATGGCAGTGTTGGAGGGGTGGGGGACTTGGGGGATTCCATAGATTTATTTTCATTTTTTTCTAATGTTCTTTGGAGGAAATCCCTCAAGGATTCTTTGGATGTTGTTGGATTAGGATTTGGAAAGTTTGATAGTGGATTAGATGGTGGATGGGTGATAGGGATTGATGGATTGGGACATGGATAAGTTGATGGATTAATATTGATAAGGTTGGAGGGATATTGTGGTGGGGGGATTGAGACTGATGGATTGTAAGGTAGATATGGTGATGGATTAAAGTTGATAAGATTGGAGGGATATTGTGATGGAGGGATTGGAGGATGGGGGATTCACATAGGATAATGGTTGTGTATGTAGGCTTTTAATTTTGGCTATAAGGTGTGCTAGGTTGGTGTTCCCTTGATCAAAGTTATGATAACAAAGGTTGGGGGATGGATAAGTTGGAGGTATTGATTGGTTGGGTAGGTATGATGACATGGATGTATAAGGGGATGAATATTTATATGAGGTTGATGGGGTGGATATGTAGGGTATTGATGGGGATGAAATAGGAGCTTAAGAATATCCAATGTTGAGAGTGATAAGGGGATATATCTAATGACATTTTTGTAGTTTTCCTTAGTGATAGGATCAAAATCCTCATAGGCATATTTAAGTCTTTGTAAATGTTGCATTGCCACATAAGGATCCATGTTATTGGGAGGATATGAGGTGATGTTGGATAATGGATGAGTGTGATGTTGGGATCAAATTTCAAGACCTTAGGATGATTTGATTTTGATTTGATGGATGATTCTCTATTCTTAAGATAGACTAATGGTCTTAAGCAATAGAGTTGATTGGATTGGATATTGATAAGATTTGATTGGATGACTTACTTAAGATAGACTAATGATCTCAAGAAAGTTTGGATAAAGGTTGATAATGATCAACTAGGGTCTTGATTTTTGATTGGATAATGTTGTTGAGGGATTTTGATAATGGTGTGCATAATTTGGATTGGGATTTTTGATAAAATATTGATGGATGATGAAGGAGACTAAGTCCTTAACCAAAGTTTGATTTGCAAAGTATAATTTGTTGATTAAGGATTAGGGATTGGGATATTTGATTGGAGTGGGTAATGGATGAGGGATGATTGATGTTGGATTTTATTTTTGGATTTGGATTGATGTTATGATTTTGACTTGGGGTTGATTTTGGATGAGGATTTGGATAATGTTGTTTCTAGTTGGATGATGTTGGTTGGATTTTGGATTTGATTTGGATGAAAGTGATCAAATGGATAAAGGAATTTGATTAAGATGATGGTGATGAATTGGATTAAGGATGATGAGGATGATTAGGATGAATGGGATATGATGGGTGAGATATGATTTAGATACGTTGGATGATTGGGAAATGAATATGACAGGTGGTTAAAATTAGGACCTTGTCTTGACTTAGAAAATTGATTGGGATTAGGGTCCAATGATGGTGGATTAGGATAATGATTTGGCTGACTAGGAGAATGATTAGGATGAAATTGAGGTGATTAAGATTGGATAAATGGATTAGGATATTGGATTGGAAAGTGATTAGGATGATAATATGGGGTTAAGCTCAAAGATGGGGATTAATTAAGCTCAAATGATGGGATTTGATAAATGGGGGAGGTTTAGCGGTGTTGGAAGGAAGCCCAACCCAATGTTAGGGGGTGTGAGGGGATGGATGTGACCTCCCACTGACAGGATTTTGGGGGCTACGATTGGAATTTTTTTGACAAATGGGCTTGTAAAATTGATGTTTTTGATGGGGAAATTTAATTTTTGGACAAGGAGGGAAAAGACACTAAAACATATGCAGAAGGTGCTAATAGATGAACTAAAGGCACTAAAAGATAAATAGATGGTGCTAAAGGATGAATAGATGACACTGAAAGATGAAAAGATGGCACTAAAGGATGAACATATGACGCTAAACAGAGGATTAATAGCGCTAAATGACTGTTGAAGGTTTAAAAGTTGTGGGATTTTGATGGAATGCTTGATTTTTTGGCTCCAAGATCTTAGAAAGAGATAATGCAAGAAAGAAAGACACAATGGTTGACTTTAATGCATAAAAATTAATGTTTTTGACTCACAGGTTTTCACATGGAAGACACATCATTCACATGAACATTCCTAGATTATTCAAGTGGGAGTATACAAGATTATGAGATCATCTTGCTACATTTATGTAGGCATGACATGCAAGTCCCATGAGGAGGAGCTAACCATTTTTTATCACCCAAGATTGCTCTTATGTCATGAGGTGAGAGCATACATGACATGCATGTTCATTTCTAGAGGGCATATGTACTTGGCAATAAAATCAATGTGTCTTGTGTGATGAGTAACTTCTTGGTCCCTATAGGTATTTGATGCATCACAATCTCATATTTTCGAGAGGTCTTAATCTAGGATTGAACAAGCTTGCTAAGGAGTCCTTGATGTACGCAAGGTACGTTAGGCCCAAAACATGAACACTAGTCCATTGAAGGGATGTGGCACTAAGCGATTAAGCAAGCACCACTTCACCTTATGTCCGGAATCACCCGGGGCCCCAAGGTTGTCCCAATGACAATGCAATTAGATTGGGTACAAGTTTCCTTCTCCCCCCTTTGATATACCTCATCAGTACATGTGGTTGAGGTCATCCCTTGGGGTGATGAAATCCCCAAGCAGGCCTCCTGGTAACTATCCCTCACTTTTGATCACCCAAGATCACACTAGGCGTGAGGGGAGAACATACACAAAATTATGGCCCCTTCAAGATACAAAGATAAACAATGATAGTTTGCAAGTAGACTTTTGATCACCCAAGATCACCCTAAGATGCAAGGGGAGAGCATACTATAGATTAGGTAAACAAATGAGGTAGAAACACAAACTAAATGCATAAAACACAAAGTTACACCTTCACAAATGTAGACCCAATCTCATCAAGGGAGAGGAACCTTGCACCCAAAACAAGCTCCTAAGATATGATTATCCCTAGACAAGTGATTCAAATTTGAAATGCTAACTAAATTTGCAACTCACTAAAGACTAACTCAATTGATATTTTGACATGGTAACTTTGCATAAAACTTGGATCCCAAAATGGGTTGAAAGAGGTTCTATTTATAGACTTTTGGAAGGGATTTTGATCCAAGGGTGGAGATTGATTGGGAATATCAATGGTGGAGGATAAAAGTGATGTGGAGGGCCTAGATTTAATCTTGGAGGAATGGAGGGCTATGAATAAAAGTAAATCTTTTATTCATTTTGGGAAAAGGGGTTATTAAATGAGTATGGGGGTGAAATATTATTTTTGAATTAAAGATTCATATGGGGAATGTAAAAGGAATTAAAAATTCATTTGGGGATAAGTGGAGATAAATGAGGTATGGGGATGTAAGGGGAATTAAATGTGATGTGGGATGTTTTAACATAAAAAATTGACTTAGGTGGATTTATTTCAATTTTTTAATTGGAGGATGTGGGGAAGGGTGTTAAACTAGGTTGGACCACCCAAATGAGAGGTTAGGATTAATTAAACATAGGTTTTATTTAATTAACCCTAGGGCTAGGATGAGGTAGGCTAGGGTAGGCAATTAAATAATAGCTATTTAATTGCCTAGGGTAGGGATAGGTCAATTAACAGGCTGAATTAATTAGTTAAACAAGGTTTAGCTAATTAATTGGATTTAGTAAAAAGGGGGAAATTGAAATAATAAATATTGCATATTTATTAAATCAATTGGCTAAGGTTGGGACTATTGAATTAATGAAATTAATTCAATTTAGGGGATAAAATGATGGAAAAATGGGTGATGAAGGGATGATTAATTAAATAAAAATTTAATTAATTGAATAGAAGGGAAATTGAGATGTTTAGGGATGTCAGGAGTTGGTTTGGTGGTCGAGACATTTTTAGGTGTCTACACATACATCTACAAGAAAACCCAAAAATGACAAACAAGATTCATTTACCACTAAGCTAACTTTAGTGCAACTAAGATTTAGTTATAAAAAAAAAAGATAACTTGGACAAATGAATCTGCACCAAATTACTTACTAGTCAGATAAAAGATGCTTTGACATGCATTCGGGATACCTGCAAGATATGTTAGATCAGGTAAAGAGACTTGTGATGAAAATTGACTAATTGTCAATTCTAGTAACTCTGTGTTACAATGCATTCTATTTTTGGGTTTGCACAGGTCTGTAAATGAACACTTTACTTTGTAGTTCTAGTATATTGTTTTTAGTTGATAGAAGCATCTAATTCCAGAATTTTATCTGATTTTGACCTATGTTTTGGAAGTTATGAATAATAGAAGTTCAGCCTAGTAGAATACAATAATTTCCTGTACAATGCATGTGAGTAAGAGAGTTTGCATTTCTTTTAAGATTTTGTGTTTTTAAGGAGATGTTGACAAATGTCAATAGAGTGTGAATTCTAGTTGGAATTATGTTTTGAGGTACATGTGTCTAAATATGGGTATACAATTGAAGGATTTGTATTAGGTCTTCGACGGTGCCAACCTAATAGATGTGAAGATATGTGGAAGTTAAATAAGCATTGCGGAGTTATGTGGGAACTATTTTAGGTCCATGCCAACCTATTTCAAATTGTTTTAAGGATTGGATCTTGGCAAGGTTTTGAGCTGACAAGTTATATATTGTATATTTTATATGCTACATCTAATTAGGATAACCTAATTGATGTTATGCTTGAAGCGAATATATATGCTAGATCCTTTTTGATGTTTTAGAGATATAGAGACATGCATGTATGCGAATATTATTAGTGTAGTGTGAACTTACAGTATGAATGTTGAGTAGAAGATCAAAGTGATGCGATTGCAAAGGAAAGTAGATTATAAGATCAGAATCAAATAAAGTGCATAAAGACAGTTTATTGAGCTTCATTGGAACTATATCTCATGCATATGTCAAATGCAATTGTAATAGTTCAATCTAGGCTATGAGCCACAATCTTTCTTCTATCTTTTTCTCAGTGGGCAATGAGTCCACTTCGACAGTGAGTCCACTTGAAGTGAGCACTTCTGTAAATATACTATAACTAGTTATAATATATTGTGAGCTAATCCTCACTATGGTTTTTCCCATTTTGGGTTTTCCACATAAAAATCTTGGTGTTCATGTGTTACATTTTGTTGTTACATGCTTTATGTTTTATTTCATTTACTGCAATTGAATCTACTAAATGGATTGGATATTTAATGTCTAAATTGTTTAAAAGAATACTGATTAATGGCCCCTCTCAGTATTCGAGGTGTTCAAAAATTGGTATAAGAGTCTGGTTCATTGGAAGAAGCTTAACTGCTTGGGGAAGATCTTGAAAATTGAACACATAGCTGCTAGAAGACTACCTATTCCTTTGGAAGAGATTCCTACTATTAAATTCACTAAAGAAGATTGTATGCTTAACAAAGTTGGAGAACTCAATGCTACTCTTGAAGATCTTGAAAGAACTGAAGGTAAAAATAGAGATCTGAAAGAAAATTTTAAGGAAGCAAATGAATGCATTAGAAAATTGAAAGAGCAAATCAAGAAGTTTAGAGAAAGGCATAAGGAAGTCAGTGAACAATTGAAGCAAGAAAATGAAACCATCACTGGTCTAAAGGTGCAAGTTGAACAAAAGAAAAGAATTGAGGAATGTCTTAATGCAGTGGTGAAAATAAAATCTAAAGAATGTATAAGGCTTGAACAAGAAGTTGTGAATATGAAATCATATCTAGAGAAAGAAAAAAGTCATGAAGACAAATTCAAGATGAGTACTACAAATCTTGATGAAATGATTGCAAATCAGAAAGGCCCTCAAGATAAAGAAGGTTTAGGATTTGAAAAGGGTGAAAGTTCAAATTTAGATCAGACATCAAATGCTGAAAATAAGAAGAATAATGGCAAGTATCTAGAATAAAAGGAATGAACCTAGAAGACCACCAGTCAGACCAAATGCTCAAAGGTACCCATCCTTTAATGGTTTATGTCACTCTTGTAATAAATTTGGTCACAAGGCAATAGAATATAGAAGTAGAATGAATCAGAATGTTCCACCTTTTTCTAGTCAATGTTTTATATGCAAGAAATTTGGTCATAGAGCTAGTGAATGTAGAATTCAAGTGATGAATGGATATAATAATGGTAGAATGGTTCAATCTTTCAAAGGATACTATTATAAATGCTATGGATTTGGGCATAAAGCTAATCAATGCAGATCTAGAATGAATGGAAAAAATACTGGTTAGAAGAATGTTAAATGCAACATTTGCAATAGGCCTAGCCATATTTCGAAGTTTTGCAGAAGCAGAAATGTGAGGAAGGATAATCTAGTTGAGAGGAATGAACTAGTGCAAAAGATTGATGCTATAGAAACAAAGAAGGAGATGGAAAAGATTTGGAGAAAGAAGGAAGAAATAGAGGTTAAGGATGTATCTGTACCTGCATCCGGTGCAGAAGTTTCCTCCAGAAACTAAGTTGAGAGCTTTGGTTCAGGGGGAGCCTTAATGAAAATATTTTCCCTTACCAAAGAAAATGGTGCTAATACCTTAGCATGAAGATATGAGATGTAGATCGACATACTTGATCTATTGGTGAAAATTGTGGAAGAAAAAATGATAATGCAGTAGTTTACGGAGCATCTGAAGTTGACTATACATACTAAGAAAGGATTGCCAGCTTTATTGTTTGAAGCATTTAATATTAAATTAGGTTAGATATGAAAGGTTATAAAGTGATTTCACTTAGCCAAAACTCATTTACAAAAGCATTTGAGGAGCAGAGTAGCTAAAGAGTGATCAAGGTGATTTAAGGTTCAGTATGTTCAAACCCTATTAAGCAAAAGTAAAGGTATTTACAATCTATGGTTAGCCCTAATTTCATAGAGAACTTTCTTTTAAAGCATTTGAATTCATTTACAAATGGCTACATAGAGGGTTATAGAGGTTACTGAGAAACCACAACCTAAATTTAAGAAATACCCTGCCAAATCTATTGAAGACGACCCATTAGGTGCATTTTCAAATATTCTGTATGGGGTTTTACCAACAGAGGATATTAGAATTTACATTCATGGAAAGGTGGAAGAATATGATCATAGTAAGCTAAGGGATATATGGGTAAAAGAACTTACTGGTGACGATTTTGCCCTAAAACTAGAAAATCAAAACCTAGTCACCAAGAAGCTTGATGTATGGCAATGGTTTCTAAATTTTTGTTTTGATCACAAATGGGTTAGGATGGCACTAAGAAGAATTCATGATAAGTTTGTGTGGATTGATATTCTGAGAATGATAATGAAAGAGGTGATTAGAGAAGTTACATGTCTATGCTCCACTAGACTTGTTCCTATGTTAAAATCCATAAAAAACAAAGTTGTAATGGAACTAACAAGTGCAACATTTGATAAGAGAGCTCTTACTGTCGATCCCATTAGGAATCCAACTGTGAAATATGCAGTGATGATGATTGGCTATAAAATGTATTTCACTAACAGTGAAAACTCTGTATCTGCCACCATAATCAATGTGGCATATGAAATGGTTGAAAAAGGGATAAACTATGATCTTTGTGAATTGTTAAGACAACAAATGTTAGAGAACCTGAAGAAAACAAAGGAGAAGAAATATGCATTCAAGTATGGAACTCTTGTTATATGTTTACTCTTTTATTTCCTACAAGTGCTTCCTGGAACAAAAAATGTGAGATGGTTACAAGGAAGACCTGTGGATCATCAGATTGCAGGCTTCATGGGAAGTCTTGGTGATGCAAAGGCATAAGATGATGCCCTTACTGAGTATTCTAGAAGAGGATGCATAAAAGAGAGGGGATACCCAGGAAGATGGTAGAAAAATATCAGTGACATCACTTTCCTGGTATCAACAGATGAATGCATGATGGAAGCCATGGAGCCAAGGTCAATATGGATCCTTGCATTAGGATATGAGGTCAATGAACAAGAAATTATTGGTCTGGCTGATGTCCTATTGAAAAGCCCCAAAGATATCTAAAGCAAGATATGACACCTTTGAGGAAAAATCTATGGAGGTGCATATGGAGTAGTGCAAGCCTTAGATAAGGAAGAAAGTTGAGAAAATGGTTGCCAAATATGTGGAGGAAGTGGGCATCTCTAAGGAGCAAGTGTAACAGGCTAGAGCAAAGGCCAAGGGAGAATCAAGTGTTGTAGAGAGCTTAGGGAGCATAAGAAGATCTGGTAGGACTGCTACCACCCCTCCTGCAATCCATAAGTCCTTCAAGACTATGCCCTCTATCGGAGAAAAGAGAAAATCAACTGCTAATCCTCTAGTAAAGGAGAAATCTCCTCTAGTTGTGCAGGTTACCAGAGCTGAGAAGAAGAAAATGGCCACAAAAACACCACCTACAACCTCTGGAAAGAAAAGATTGAAGCAAAAGGTAGTAAGAAAAATGGATATAAGTGTAAATGTACAAGAAGAGGAAGAAGAGGAGGAATAAGAACCACAATTGATCTGAAAAAGGAGAAATAATGCTTCACAAGGTGAAGTAAGTACTAAAAGAAGAAAATTTGAGATCATTGACATTGATAGTGAAAAAGAGATAGAGGAAGAAAAAGAGAAATTTGTTGCTCATATGAGAAAGAAGAGGAAAGAAGCCACCAAGAAGGTGAATCCAAAGAAGAAGAAAGTAGAATCAAGCTAGGAGAGGACTCTAGATGAAAGAAAAGAGTAAAACCAAACTGAACCGGTAAGACCTAGTTCTCCAATGAAATTAGAATCTTTATTCAATAGTATTTTGTAGCATGAGGTATTAGGAGAGACTGTTGTCCTCTACAATGAAGCAAATGAGGTGGATAAGGCCACCATTTTTGAAGCTATTGTTAAATATATTATTGTGTTAGAGGTTGACATGAGACATATTAAAGACCAAATTCCTGTGGACCTTTGGGATGTTCTGATGAAGAGAAGACAAGAAGCAATTCAAGAAGGAAAGATACAAGAGTATGCATTGGAAAAGGTTGGCACTTCTTTGTCTATGGAGAACAAAGACACATTGGTTGAGCTTCACTCTTTTGAATTCATGATAAAACAAAGGGTAACTACCCTTATGAGTAAAGATAAAAATGATTTTGAAAAGCTACAGAAGGAGACAATTGAGAAAATTTTTGATATTGCTCAGAAATATGGAATGTTTTCAGAAGACACTGTTCCAAAAGTTGTTACTAAAGAAGAGGCTTTGGACATTGATGCTCAACATGAGCATGCAATAGATAATGAACATACTCAGGACAATGTTCCTCCAGTCTTGGAAGAAATAGCTCAAAAATATAAAGAAGCAGAGGAGAATGTTGAAGAAGAGATAGTCACCGATGAGGAAGCTGAAAAGGAAAATACATTCACTCCTCCTCTGGCCCCAGATGTAAATGCCACTCCTCCAGGCAACACTGAGAACTCTACAGAGGTAGAGAATGCAAATAAGAAAGATGATGGAGCAAAGGATGAAGCAGAAAGTAAAAAAGAAAAAGAAAACAATAAAGGGAAAGATGAAGATAAGGATGCATCTAGAGATGCAAAGACTAAGGAAGAAAATCTAGAAAACTCTGGCAAAAATAAGGAAAAGGACTTGAAAGAAAAATATGTGGAGTTAACAAAGTCTTTCGGTGAATCCTTTGGCTCCTCCGGAGACTCCTTGAAGAATCTATTAAGTTAACAACTTAATTTCCAGCCTATTACATCATTACAAATGCTTCAACTGCCGATGCAATAGGGAAGTATAGATCTGGATAAGATTTCGCCCCCCACAAGCTATAGTTGGGAGATGTATTCCATGCATCTACCTAGAAGGAAGTCATAGAAACTCATCAAAAGAGTGGAGAGATGATGGATGAGGTAGTAAAAGCATTACAAGAGGCCATACCGAGTGCAAACATCAACACATCACTTTTTGGTATGGAAAATTTATAGATTTTAATTGATTCTTTTAAAGAATATGCCTTTGGTCTCAAAGGACAAATTGAAAATGAGGTTGAAAAGAGAATAAGTGATAAGAGAATGATGGAGATCATTGAGAAATGTGCTCTTGTACATAAAAAGTTTCAAGAAAATTTGAAGGATGCACAAGATTGTGTAGATCAAGCAAAGGCTCTTTATCATTTTGGCATGAAGTGGCCTGGAGCCACATAGAACATCAGAAAGGAGATGGACTCCATTGAGTCCCAGATCAATAATGCCTCCAACACCTATGATCTGGCACTTGATCTTTCTGGTAATACAAGAAATGCAATAGAAGACTTGCATAAGAAATTCTTTCAATTATAGGCTCAAAAAGAGCATATTATTTTGTAGTTTAGAGAAATAAGGGACTGAGTGAATCCAAAATTCATGCTTGTTTCTAGAGCCCTTTTGAGTGCTACCAAAGCTTCACAGATGAATCCTATACCTAGCACTCTAGAAGAAGGAGAAGAGTTTCTGATGGAGTTTGAAACTCAATGCAGATTACTTGGGGAAGCCAAGAAGGCATGGGACGAAGGCAAACATGAACATGTCAAACCCTGGTGCAAAGGTTACAAGTGCCTACTTCATCCGGTTGACAACACTTTTTACTTTTTATGCAATTTCTTTTCAGTTTTCAGTTTCAGATTCTTTGTACATATGCAAAGTATATAGAGTAGTTTTCGGTACAAATTTTTGGTTCTTCTTTGGTACATGACTTAGAGGGAGTTAGTTCAATCTTTCAGCGTGTACATATGAATATATTTCTTAGGGGGAGATCTCGTACATGTCAAGAATAGTGGTTGAAAGTGCCCTTTGCCCTTGACATCAAAGGGGGAGAATGTTTTGGCATGTTTCCATCAATGATAAAGGGGGAGATTGTTGGGAGATTGTCATTGATGCTATTGTTGGCAACATGAGCATGTAGTATGCTACTATGTGTTGCAATGTTGTCATTGATGTCAACATTGTATCTTGGTATAAAGACTTCCATGCAAATCATTTTAGATCATTTTGGTTGATTCCAACATGCTTTAGGATGTCTATGAAAGAAAATTTTGTAAGAACCTGTTTGATCCGATAAAGAGACTTGTGATAAAAATTGACTAAGTGTTAATTCTGGTAACTCTATGTTACAGTGCATTCTATTTTTGGGCCTGTATTGGTCTGCAAATGAACACTTTACTCTACGGTTCTAGTATATTGTTGTTGGTTCATAGAAGCATCTAATTCCAAAATTTTATCTAATTTTGACCTATGGTTTGGAAGTTATGAATGACTGAAGTTTGTCCTAGCAGAATACAATCATTCCCTGTAAAGTGCATGTGAGTAAGAGAGTCTGCATTTCTTTGTGGATTGGATTTTGGCTTTGCAGTTTTAAGGAGATGTTGACAGATGCCAATAAAGTGTGAATTCTAGTTGGCATGATGTTTTGAGGTACACGTGTCTGGATATGGGTATATAGGTGAAGGATTTTTGTATTAGGTCTTCAGTGTTGCTGACCTAATAGATGTGAAGATATGCAAAAGTTAAATAAGCATTGTGGAGTTATGTGGGAGCTATTTTAGGTCCATGCCAACCTATTTCAAATTGTTTTAAGGATTGGATCTTGGCAAGGTTTTGATTCGACAAGTTATATATTGTATATTTTGTATGCTACATCCAATTAGGCCGACCTAATTGATGTTATGCTTGAAGCGGATATATATACTAGATCCTTTTTAGTGTTTTCGAGATATAGAGACATGTATGTATGTAAATACTATTAGTGTAGTGCAAACTTATGTTTTGAATGTTGAGTAGAAGATTAGAGTGATGCAATTGCAGAGGAAAGTAGATTGTAAGATCAAAATTAGATAAAGTGTGTAAAGACAATTTATTGAGCTTCATTGGAACTGTATCTCATGCATATGTTAGATGCAATTGTAATAGTTTAATCTAGGTTGTGAGCCACAATCTTTCTTCTATCTTTTTCTTAGTGGGCAGTGAGTCCACTTGTAGTGAGCACTTCTGTAAATATACAATAATTGGTTATAATATATTGTGAGCTAATCCTCACCATGGTTTTTTCCATTTTGGGTTTTCCATGTAAAAATCTTGGTGTTCATGTGTTATGTGTTGTTGTTACATGCTTTATGTTTTATTTCATTTACTGCAATCTAATCTGCTAAATGGATTGGATATTTAATGTCTGAATGGTTTAAAAGAATATTGAGTCACCCCCCCTCTCAGTATTCAAAGTGTTCAACAAAATATAGTGCTAAATTAGAGGATTGCGCTAAAATAGAAGATTATGCTAGAACAAATGAAGACTATGTTCAGGTTGATGCGGATGGCGCTATTGCAGAAAATGACACTAAACTAGACACAAATGGTGCTAAAGTAGAAGATGATGCTAAAATAGAAGTGAAAAGTGCTAAAGTAGAGGATGGCACTAGGATAGAAGAAGATAGTGCTACAATAAAGATTATACCCATGACCTCTATGTCACAGAGGTAGATGGCACTGTTTTGGGTTTTGATGGTGTTGTTCTGACATAGAGGGTTAATTTGCACAAAAATTGAGAGTTTCTTCACACAAAATGATACAAATGGAAGATAAAGCAACCTACAAGATTAGCCAAAGTTGAATAGAACAGTTTGTAGTGAAGAAAAATAGTTAGTTTTCCTTAGAAAAAGTGAAACCAAACTTCAAACTTAGTGTTTTAAGATGTTTCAAGAAAAATGGGCATGGTATCCCCTTGGGCCCAATAGACTCTATTAAAAAATAGAGAGCAAACTTTTATAGCAGATAGTGAGAAGCTCAAAAAATAGACATAAGATTTTTTTACCACAAATGTTAGTAAAATAATGCTTGAAAATAGTGCTAAAACATGCTAAGATAGCGCTAATCCAGAAGGCAATAGAGCTACAACAGAGAGAAATGGTGCTAAACTGAGATGATATAGCGCGACTGTGGGAGGATATAGCACTATTGTGAACTGTTCGTCTAGAACCTTCACAAAACACTTAAAATAAGGTTAGATTGGGACCAAGGGGT
Organism: Cunninghamia lanceolata; assembly: GCA_027924645.1. NCBI lineage: Eukaryota > Viridiplantae > Streptophyta > Pinopsida > Cupressales > Cupressaceae > Cunninghamia > Cunninghamia lanceolata. The sequence continues at coordinate 4,396,129 of BSBN01001183.1, read as the reverse complement.
CCCACTGGGTGTGCCAAATGAAGATGAGAGAAGATATGAAGACTTAAATAAGATGAAAAGAAACAAAAAAGAGTGATTTATACCTTCCAAGAATCTTCAAATCTTTTTCACTCCTTGTAAGGTGGAGGATCTTGCACCCAAAGAGCTCCTAGCTTTACCCAAGTCGATAGTTGAAATGTGGATTGCTCCTTGTCCTCAACACAATAAGGACTTGATAGAAGATAATGGCTAAAGATTGAGATGATTTGGATATGGATATGAGAGATATGAGATGAGAGATGAAAGGCTAGAAGGATTTTGGCATTATGAAGATGTGAAAGAGATGTTTTGGAGAGATTTTGGCATGGTAATGTTGCTAGGAAATTGTGATGAAAATGGCTTGGGTTGGCCTTGTATTTATAGGCCAATTAGAGAGGATTTGAATCCAATGGCTAAGATTCAAAGTTGAAATCAAGGGTTGAGATGGGAGGATGAGATCAAGGGTTGAGATCTCATCAACATAGATGAAGGGTGGAGAATAAAAGTGAATTTTAAATTTAGCTTTGGAAGGATGAGAAGGATTAAAGATGAATTTATAAAGATTCATCTTGGGAAGAGTTGGATAATGACATGTCAATGAATTAAAAATTCATTTCATGGGGGAGTGTTGAATTAAAAATTCAAATTTATTGGTAGAAGAGATGACATGTGACACATGTGTTCTTTTGGGAATCACATGTGTGAGCTCTTTGCATAAAAAAGAGCTCTTACATGGAAATGGAAAGGTGAGATAGAAGGGTCATGTGACCCTTTTGATTAAAAGGTAATTTTTTATTTGTGGGGTGTGGGAGAGAGTGTTAAGTGAGGTTTCACTAAGTTAATCAAGGGATTAACTTAATTAATGTGGCTGTAGAAAATTAGTTAGTGGGCTAATGGAGGATTAAAATTAATTAAATAAGGGTTTATTTAATTAATTTAGGTCTAGGGATCATGTAGGCTAGGGTAGCTAATTAAATAATTGATATTTAATCAAGTAGGCTAGGTTTAGGTGGTAGGATAGGGTAGATTAAATAAATAAGCATGATTTATTTAATTAATTGGGATTAAGAGATGGAGAAATTAACTAAATAAATATTGAGAATATTTATTTAATTAATGAGGGACAGTGTTGTAAGGTTTAGTGATAAATTAGATGAATTAATTTATCACAAGTGGATAATTTGGGGTAAATGGCTAAGGGTGAATGGTTTGGGATAACTAAAAAAAATAAATTAGGTTTATTTAATTAATTGGTAGAAGAGATAATTTAGTGATGTGAGGATGCAGGAAAATGGCTTGTAGGACAAGTCATTTTCAGGTGTCTACAATAGGTTATTGATGTAATGATGAGTTTGCATGTTTCATTTGTTTGGGATCTTTGAGTTAGGCAGTTTATGGGTTCGTACAACCCATTGATTGTAGTGGGATGACTTGGATGTGGACTATCTATATCCACAAGATCAATTTTGTGTTGATGCAGACCTTGTTAGTTGGCCTTTTCTGTGGTCATTTGTACATTGGTATGTTTCATTTGGATGAGAGGATGGATGATTAGAGTACTTAGATAGTTAGTTATTAGGACTTGTAGCATGTTTATCATGATGTCATAGATAGATTGGTTACATGGTTTAGTGTGAGCATTTGATAGTGATGGTTTATTTTCTTGGCTTGGAGATCTTGGTTCTACTTATTCTTTAGAGTTATTGGTATTGCAATTGAGTATTTGTGGACCATGGATGATCTTTAGTTAGGAGATGGTTATCACAATGCCATGTGTATCTTGGTATCATGGTTCAATGGGAGCTTTGGTAGTGATGTGTATTCATCACTTAGTGATGGATGATCTTTTGTAGTGGTTGTTATTATCATGGACAAGATCTTGGATTATGATTCTTATTGCAATGAGAGTGCTTTGAAATCCTAAGTTCTATTGTTAGGAGATAGTTATCTTCATGTGATTGGAGATGTTGATCATTGGTTTAAATTATGGTTGGTACTGTGTCTTGGTTTACTTTGGATATTATTTTGAGTGTTGGCATGATACATGTTCTCTTGAGACTAGGATATGTTCATTGGAGCACGTGATCTTCTAGGAGGAAATTTTATATCATGATGTCATGTTGGGTTCTTGATTCTATAGTTGGAGCTTTGACAATGGTCTAGATAGTTTTATTGGTATTGAGTACATTGGTCATGTGCGTGGGAGCTTCATGGTAGTGCAGTGTTGCATTTGGAGCTTAGCATGGATTGGTTTGTGTAGCTGCTCATGGATACTTGGAGATTTAGGTGAGGCTAGAATTCTCTTGGGATTAGAGACATTTTTTGAGACAATTGCTCATTGGAGGTTTCAACAAGAAGACCAAGGAGCCTTTCACCTAGACATGTACATGAGTTCATGAGGGAGCTTAGAGGGAATTTTTCTTGGAGAGAGTCAATGTGGCTTGGTATATCTTGGAGGAGCATTCTCATTCCCCACTCTTGGTCTACTTCATGGATTATCATCTAAGAGGTATTGCCCATCTTTTTTATATGTAATTTTTTATGATTTATCTTCTCATCGATATGGATCTTGAGCTATGCTTGTTAGTTATAGAGTGTTCATTCGGGGGTGTTTGGGATGGTTATCTCCTTGTGCATATGAGTTTGATTTATGATGTCATTTATGAGGATTTAGGAGATGCTTATTGGGATAATTCCTAGTTTTGGGAATCAATATTTGAGTTTGATATTCCTTGGTTAGAGAGGCTTGCATCTATGTTGGTTATTACATGATACATATGTTTCATTTGATCTATGAGATTGAATGGTTGGGTATTATTAAGGATTTTCATTTGGGGTTGTAAAGGAGATCATACTTGACACAACTTAGCACTTTGAGGTGTTGGTAGAAGGACATGATATGATATGATTTAGAGGTTTTTCTCTCTTTGTTTTTGTTGCAAGTATGGGCCTAACCGGTGTTGTCATTGATGTCAACATACTCCTGTTGCATTGATGATAAGGATTGGATGAGTTGTGTGCTGAGGATATTGAGAAAATTAGTCCTAATCAGGAACAAAGAAGAACAATGAAGACAATGAGCTAAAGATCATAGCTAAGATAAAGATCAAAGGATGTACATCAAAGGGTTTGTAGATATGTGTCTTGAGGTGATCCAGTAAAGATTTTAGAGGTCCATATGAAGATCTGAAGAAGTTGTGGCTGCTCAAGTAAAACTAGTTCCAGTAGGTGTTCAGAGGTGACAGAGTGACACAGATAGGTCCGGTGAGATCCAGAAATACAATATCCTATTCTATGGATTTGAGAGAATGTTTAGGAAGTCAATGTGAAGTGAAAACTCAATTGGTTCATGGTTTGGAGGTCCACAAGCATCTATTCCATTGTGACAGTGATGACAGACTGTGTTCTTGAGGTTCTAGATGAAGGAGATAAGGATTTCAGTAAACAGATGTAGTGTGGATATTCTTGGTGATTTAGGAAAGTTTGTGGAGGTCTTTCGATCATGTCAAGTTATTGTTGGTGGTCTGCATTGGAGTTTGAGCTCGCAACTGAAGAATTACTTCTGGATGATGGTGTTCTTCCTAAATCTAGCCGACCAGATGAGTTACACATCTTACAGATGATCTTGAAGATGTTATGTGAAGATTAGCATGTTCCTAGAAGAAGATTGAAGTCTCAGATCTGTATGGCCGATAGTGTGTTGTTCTGCATGAAGTCTTTTGTAATTAGTCATGTTGGATATATATACTTTCTCTGTAATGTATGCCGAATTGGATGATAATTCCTAAGTCGATGTCTTGTATAAATAGAGAGTTGTAAAGTCATTTCAAAGTAAGGGTTTCAGGGATGCGAGTGTAGTAAGAAAGAGGAGAGTGAAAAGCATAGCAGAAGTATTGGGCTTAAATGGATCTGACTCAAGCATGGTGAAGATGCTATTCTCCAGTTCAAATATGTGATACTTATTATTTTGTAGACAGTGTGTCTCTTGTAGGCAATGGGCCTCTTGTGAGTAGTGTGCTCAGGTAGTGAGCCCTAATTGGCATGTGCCATTCTATTCTTTCTATTCTTCTAACAGAGAATACAATCTTGGGTTAATCACCCTGTGGTTTTTCCCTTAACTGAGTTTTCCACGTCAAAATCTTGGTGTCTTATGTGTTGAAGTGTTTCTTCTCTTGATCTAATGCATTATGTTTCATGATTGATTTATTATTATGCTACTGAATTACAAAGTGGACTTAAGTGTTTAATTGGAAGAAAGTTTTGGACAACTGATTCACCCCCCCTCTTAGTTGTTTGTCCTGAATCTAACAATTGGTATCAGAGCCAAGTTCCTCTAAAAGAGCTTAACTGCTTGAGGAGATCCAGGATGTCATCCTACAAGAAGGATAGTCCGAAGTTTGATGGAATCAATTTTAATCTTTGGAAAAATCGCATGCAATTGTCACTTACAATGTAAGGGAATGCAGTATTGGACCATGGCTTCAACGAAGTATACTCCTCCACAGAATGGCCCGAAATTCGCAAATGAAATCATAGATGCTGAAAACAATCTGTGGACTAAAGAAGCTCTTCTAAGTGCCTTGTCTGATTTAGAGCTGACAAATGTTGTTGACCTAGAAATTGCTTTTGAGATTTGGGAAAAACTGGAACTTCTGCATGAAGGAGACAAGTATGTTAAATGTGCAAGGCTACAGAGTCTGAAAGGAAAATTTGAAAATCTGAAGATGAGAGAAGATTAAAATATCACTACTTTTATGCCAAGAGTAAATGAGCTTGTTTGTGGCATTAGATGTGTTGGTGGAGTCCTAGATGAAGATGAGATTATTGGCAAAGTTCTCAGATCCCTTCCTGCTTCTTATAAATACAAGGTTTCTACCATTGAAGAATTTAGAGCCCACTCAGGTGTCACAAGAGATCAATTGGTTGGTAAATTGGCTGCATTTGAATTGACCGAGTTTGGAGATACCCCCCCAAGACTAAATCTGCATTCAAAGCCAGTGCCTCTGTAAAAGGTAAACAAATGTTTGATCAGGGAGAGAACTCCTCAAAGAAACTATCATGGTATGAAAAAGAAAGAAAAGACCTGGAAGAAGAAGCAGAAACTGCTCAACTTGAAGCCTTTATTGCAAAAAGACTGCCAAGAGGATCTGGTAAGTATGAAGGGAAATTGCCTTTTAAGTGTTTTAATTGTAATAAGATTGGTCATTTTGCCTCAAAGTGTCCGGAGAGATTTTTAAAGCCAAATCCTAATAGATCAAGGTTTCAAAAGAATTGTTACTATGTTCATGAAGAGGATGATAATGAAGGAGTAATAGATGATGAATTAGAGACAGGAAACAAATCCGGAAGTGATTGGGTGTTTATTGCCATCAAGGAAGAAGATCCAATGCCCTCTGAATCTGTCAATCATAAAGTTGTAGAAAGAGCTTTGGCTACCCAAGTTGAAGAAAAGGATGACTGGGTCATTGATAGTGGATGCTCTCACCATATGATAGGTGACAAAAATAAGTTCATAGATTTGGAAAGGTATGAAGGAGGAGTGGTAGAGTTCGGTGATAATTCTGCTGGTAGAATCAGAGGTAGAGGAACTATTTCTTTTGATGGAAAGAACAAAACTAGTAATGTACTATATGTTGAAGGATTGAAGCACAATCTTCTCAATGTTGGATAGTTGGTGGACAAAGGCTATGATCTCCGATTCAAGAATGGAAAATGCAAGGTCTTTGAAAGTTTCAGAATAGAGATTGCATCCAATACTCAAACAAAAGGTAATATATTTCATTTAGTTGGTACTAGTAAAAGTTGTCTATTTGTGCAAATTGATCAGAGTTGGCTATGGCATAGGAGGATGTGTCATGTGAATTTTGATAATATCATCAAGATAAACAATACTCAGGCTATAAGAGATCTTCCAAAACTGGTGAAACCTACAAATAGTTTGTGCAAAGAATGTCAGTTGGGGAAACAAAGCAGAGTCTCATTCAAAAGCAAGGAACAATCTTCTACCGGATTATTGGACTTAGTTCATACTGATCAAAAGTGTGCAAGGTGATAGATACTTCATGTTATTAATTGATGACCATTCTTGGATGATGTGGGTTACCTTTCTGAAAGAGAAATTAGAAGCTCTTGAGAAATTCAAAATATTCAAGGCTATGGTAGAAAATGAAACCAGATTAAAATTAAAATGTTTGAGATCTGATAGAGGTGGAGAATTCACATCTGGTGAGTTCATAGAATTCTATGAGAAACATGGAATAAAGAGACAGTTGTCTGCTCCTAGGACTCCATAGCAGAATGGAGTAGTGGAGAGAAATAACTGAACCATCCAGGAAGCATCTAGGACCATGATGATGGAAGCAAATGTTCCTCAGATCTATTGGAGAGAAGCTGTTAGTACTGTAGTCTATACTCTCAATCGAGTACAAATCAGAAGCAATACCGATAAGACTCCTTATGAACTTTGGTTTGGCATCACTCCTACTGTGAGGTATTTCAGAGTCTTTGGTAGCAAATTTTACATTAAAAGAGATGAAGATCTAGGAAAATTTGATGCTAGAAGTGATGAAGGAATATTCTTGGGTTATTCTACTCAAAGCAAAGCATACCAGTGTTATAACAAGAGATTAAGGAAGATTGTGGAAAGTACAAATGTGAAGGTTGATGAAGGAATTGAAAAACCCTCAAGGTTTTATGAATATGATGAAGATGACCAAAATGATGTTTTTACTCAAGAAGTCCAGGCTCCCTCTGAAATTTAGATTCAAACTGATCCGAAAAATCAGGAAGAAGAGATAAGTTTGAATGAACCTATTCAAGAATCAGAAGTGTAAGAAACTCCCAAAGTTCCCAGATATGTAAAACTGAATCACTCTGAAGATCAGATTATAGGTGATAAAAGCAAAGGTGTACAAACAAGAAGAAGGATTGCTCAAGATTTAGAAGAGTATTGTCTGATTTCAAAAGTTGAACCTAGGACAGTGAATGAAGCTTGCAATGATGAAAACTGGACTAAGGCAATGGAGGAAGAACTAATGCAAATTGAGAAGAATCACACATGGGATCTTGTTCCCAGGCCTAAAAAAAAGAATGTGATTGGAACCAAATGGGTCTTCTAGAATAAACTGAATGAAGTTGGTGAAGTAATCAGAAATAAAGCTAGATTGGTCTGCAAGGGTTACTCTCAAATAGAAGGAGTTGATTTTGAAGAAACTTTTGCTCCGGTGGCAAGAATTGAAGCAGTTAGATTATTTCTTGCCTTTGCTGCCTTAAAGGATTTCAAAGTGTATCAGATGGATGTCAAGTCTGCCTTCCTAAATGGTGACTTGGAAGAAGTATACATTGAGTAACCGGATGGATTTCAATTGTCTGATCATCCTGATATGGTCTGTAAGTTGAATAAAGAACTATATGGACTTAAGCAAGCCCCAAAAGCCTGGTATGAAAGATTGGATAAACATCTTTTGAAGATTGGTTTTAACAAAGGTACTGCTGACAGTAATTTGTACTTCAAAATTGATCATGAAAATATCTTGATTGTTGAAGTATTTGTTGATGATATCATTTTTGGAGGAAGAGATAGTATGTGCAAAACCTTTGCAAATCAAATGAAAAGTGAATTTGAGATGTCCATGCTTGGGGAAATAAATTTCTTCTTGGGTTTGCAAATCATTCAAACTAAGAAATGAATCTTCATTTCTCAGACAAAATATGTGAAAGAATTGTTGAAGAAATTTGGGATGGAAGAGTCAAAACCAATGTGTACTCCCATGGCAACCAGATGTAAATTGAGAAAAGATGACGACTCTCCTAAGACTAATCAGAAAAAGTACAGGTCAATGATTGGAGGATTGTTGTATCTCACTCAAACTAGACCTTATATTATGAATGTTGTTGGTCTTATTGCTAGATTCCAAGCTGATCCTAGAGAATCTCATGTCATGGCAATCAAGAGGATTTTTAGGTATCTAAAAGGGATAGTTGAGTATGGTTTGTGGTATCCTAGAGATCATAATTTCTCTCTTCATGCATATACAGATGCAGATTGGGCAGGAGATGTGGATGACTGGAAGAGTACCAGTGGTAGAGCATTCTTTTTGGGGAAGAGACTGGTCTCTTGGTTGAGCAAGAAATAAGAGGCAATATCTCTGTCCATTGCAGAATCAAAATATATTGTAGCAGCAGGTAGTTGCACTCAAGTTCTGTGGATGAAGCAGATGCTAAGAGACATAAGAGTGGAGTATGAAGAGCTTATCACAATCTTCTGTGATAATTCAAGTGCAATAAATAAATCTAAGAATCTGGTGTTGCATTCAAAGATTAAACATATATCCATCAAGTTTCACTTTTTGAGAGAGCAAGTGAACAAGAATGAAGTCAGATCTTGGAGTTTGTACCTTCCAAGGGTTAGATTGTAGATATCTTTACCAAACCTTTACCTAAGGACTCTTTTGAATATCTCAGGGAGAAGTTAGGGGTTATTACCCCTTTGATGATGAACTAAGGTGCACTGATGTGCATCAGTCCGGTGGATATCACAGTCATATCTTGTGATCCGGATTGATGATGGGGAGCTGCTACTCAGGGGGAATAGCTGGTATGATTCTGAAGTGGTGGAGTTACAAGTATGAGCCCTTTGCCATTGATGTCAAAGGGGGAGAGAAGACATGTGAAAAACAAGTGGTTTCTGATCAAAGGGGGAGCAGGAAAGGAAGAGAAGTTGCGATAGTGAGGAGAAGTTCTTGTCTTGATGATTCAAATAGTTTTTTCACATCATATGTTGCCATCAATGACAAAGGGGGAGATTGTTGCAAGTATGGTCCTAACTGGTGTTGTCATTGATGCCAACATACTCTTGTTGCATTGATGATAAGGATTGGATGAGCTGTGTGTTGAGGATATTGAGAAAATTAGTCCCAATTAGGAACAGAGAAGAACAGTGAAGACAGTGAGCTAAAGATTATAGCTAAGATGAAGATCAGAGGATGTGCATCAAAGGGTTTGTAGATATGTGTCTTGAGGTGATCCAGTAAAGATATCAGAGGTCTGCATGAAGATCTAAAGAAGTTGTGGCTGCTCAAGTAAAACTAGTTCTGGCAGGTGTTCAGAGGTGACATAGTGACACAGATAGGTCCGGTGAGATCTGGAAATGCAATATCCTATTCTGCAGATTTGAGGGAATGTTTAGGAAGTCAATGTGAAGTGACAACTCAATTGGTTCATGGTTTGGAGGTCCACAAGGATCTATTCCATTGTGACAGTGATGAAAGACTATGTTCTTGAGGTTCCAGATGAAGGAGATAAGGATTTTAGTAAACAGATGTAGTGTGGATATTCTTGGTGATTCAGGAAATCTTGTGGAGGTCTTTGGATCGTGTCTAGTTATTGTTGGTGGTCTGCATTGGAGTTTGAGCTCGCAACTAAAGAATTACTTCCGGATGATGGTGTTCTTCCTAAATCTGGCTGACCAGATGAGTTACACATCCTGCGGATGATCTTGAAGATGTTATGTGAAGATTGGCGTATTCCTAGAAGAAGATTGAAGTCTCAGATCTATGTGGCTGACAGTGTGTTGTTCCGCATGAAGTCTTTTGTAATTAGTCATGTTGTATATATATACTTGCTCTGTAATGTATGCTGACTTGGATGATAATTCCTAAGTCGATGTCTTGTATAAATAGAGAGTTGTAAAGTCATTTCAAAGTAAGGGTTTCAGGGATGAGAGTGTAGTAGAAAAGAGGAGAGCGAAAAGCAAAGCAGAAGTATTGGACTTAAATGGAACTGACTCAAGCATTGTGAAGATGCTATTCTCTAGTTCAAATATGTGATACTTATTATTTTGTAGACAGTGTGTCTCTTGTAGGTAGTGGGCCTCTTGTGAGTAGTGTGCTCGGGCAGTGACCCCTAATTGGCATGTACCATTTTGTTCTTTCTATTCTTCTAACAGAGAATACAATCTTGGGTTAATCACCCCGTGGTTTTTCCCTTAACCGGGTTTTCCACGTAAAAATCTTGGTGTCTTATGTGTTGATGTGTTTCTGCTCTTGATCTAATGCATTATGTTTCATGATTGATTTATTGTTATGCTACTGAATTACAAAGTGGACTTGAGTGTTTAATTGGAAGAAAGTTTTGGATAACTGATTCACCCCCCCTCTCAGTTGTCTGTCCTGAATCTAATAGTTTTATGGATACTTCCTAGAGGTTCATGTTCATATGGTTTGTTATGGTAGACTTGGGAGAGTTATGGTGACATGTTGTGATCGAGCATGTAGCATTCTATGTTGCATGTGTAGATCATTGTGATTGTCATTTGTTATTACATTTTGGTTTGAGTGTTGATTGATAGGCTTAGTATGCCTTGATCTATTTTTAGACTTGACATTATTCATGTAGTGGGAGTTTCTAGATATATATGTTCTTCATTGACAGATTTTATATAGGGAGCTTGTGATTGCAGTTTATGGGTTGGATATATTATTGGCACAACTTTACTGATGTTGCTGGATACCTAGGAGGTATGGATGGTTGGATGTATTAGCATTTGTTGTGTGTACTATTTCTAGTCATGTGGGGATTTTACCTTTGACAACAACTTGGATCCTTTGTTATCACTTGGATTTGATGCTTGTGATCTTTGGATTGGTGCATCTTCACCTTGGATTGCTCATTTTCATCCATAGGTGGAATGTTGGAGGATGAGAGAAGTTCTTGCTTGGTATGGTGGTCACCTTGGTTTTATTGTAGGTATCTTGAAGGAGAACAAGAGCATGCTATAGATTCATGTGGTTTCATGTATGGCTATGATGATATATTTCATTGATTGATCCTTATGCAATGTATACAATAAGTGGGAGAATGTTAGTAAAAGGTGTTAGGATTAAGGTGCCATCAACCTTGTAAATCCTATGTAATTTATTATTCCTATTATTGTTTGTAAATCACCCATAAGCGATGAAAGGTTTTACTAGCATCAATCTTGTTTCAGCCACATGTTTATATTCGGTCCCCGATGCTAATTCATTTGTGATGGGGGGTCGTAGGTGGTTTCCCCCTGCGAGGGGTCCGGGGGGATCATCCCCCCGGTGGGGGGTCTGGGGGCCACGTGCTTCGATGGGGGTTTTGGGGACAGCACCTCTGAAACCACATTTTATTTATATTTTATCATTATAAATCTAGACCATTCGTCATTAGGTCACAGATCTGACAGTTGATATTATGTCAGTTTTCATGCCCTATAAGGCAACTCTCTTTTATAAGGATATTTGTACTACATTTTTAGCAGAGTTGAGAGTAACATGTAGCACTGGATTGAAGACTAAATAAGAAGAGGAAGTGCATGTATTGTTATCTCATATTTGAAGATAATACAACTTGGAGCCTCTTTTCTTGGTGGAGTTTTTTACCCGTAAGGATATTCTCCACATTACATATTGTGTTATGTGTTTAATTCTTAATGCATGTTATTTCTGTGTAGTGGGTTTTATTTCTATTGCAATCTCCATTGATTCTACATTATTTAGAGGACATTAATAAGGTTTGAATTAGATTTCCATTGTGTGGTTTGCACCTTCACTTCTAACATTTGGTATCAGAGCCTGGCCAATTTTGATTCTTGGGTGGTAGTGTGAAGGTTTTTTAGTTGTAGTGGGAGATTTGGTTGTTTTTTGTTTGTAGATCTTGTGTAGCTATCATAGCTTCATCCACTGTTGCTTCTACCTCTTAGTTGAACATTGAAAAATTCAATGACATGAGGCACAAATTATAGAAGTTGAAAATGGAGGATTTTCTAGAAGAAAGAAACTAGTGGTTGGCTATTACGAAAGAGAAGAAACCCAATGATGTTGCTCTTGATGGGTGGGAAAGACTATATAAAAAGGCATGAGGTACAATCCGGCTGTGTCTTACAGATTCTATTTATTATGTGGGAAAAGAGGGATGATGATAATGTCTGATAGTTTGATTAAATACTCCTTTCACATATAACATTCAAGGACATTAAACTGAGTCAAGTCACAACTTTGGCAAGAGAACTCAACTACAGGTTTGATGTCACTTGGAATGATAAGGAAATTTGGAATTTGTTGATTAATTTGTTAAACCCTAATTTGATTATGCCTTAAACCCTAATTATATGAAATCGTAAATAAATAGATGAAACATGACAAATGATCGCACAGGAAGGCACTAAATGTAGATTAAATACATACTAGATTTCAGATTCTGGAAAGTGGAAACTTCACTAGGGCGGGCACCCAAGTCCAACTGGCAACTTTTTGTGAGGGCTTGGAACAAAAGTATGCTTCAGACTGTAACCTGCTCAGAGATTTCTGGAGATGCAAAACTGGAGGACATCGGGGTGGGTGCTTGTGTCCAATCAAGGATATTTTCTATCGTTTTCTTTAGATTCAAAATCTTTATCCCATGCACTGACCTCTTGTAACTCCTCTCCACAAGATCTAACACCTGCAACCTGCAATCACAAGAGAGGGGTTGGGGGTTGTGGTGTTTAGGATCTTGCCTCAGTCAAGCCCAGGAACGGCATTCAAGCCTTCCAACACCATTGTTAGACAGAGTGCATGTCCTTGGTGGATAGAGGCAAAAGCAAATGATATGATAAATTGATTGAAACACAAAGTAGATGTCACCTCAGAGGTGAAGCTCTCATGGGGAGATGAAGATATTTCATGGCATGAGGAGATGGATTGGTGAAGACAAATCTACAACAAACAAATACAAACACAACACAATACTACTTTGCAACACAATGAAAGCCTTGAATATCCTTAGCATAAGATCACAAGTTTGTATTATCCATCTAGGTTTAAAATGAAGTCCTAAACATATTTATATATGCATTCCTGCTAAACATTCGTAATTTAAATTGAATAGGCCGACAAAGGGAAACCTTTTAACGGTCACTTTGCTAACATTTAAAATTTGGGTCCTGGCAAAATAGGTCTAGACTAGGGCACAAGTGCCCAAGTCCAGGGGCCTATTTTGGGACTTAATTAAGCTTAAGATGCATCCCTAGGCCCCATTTGACATTGGTTTCGAGGGATTTTTCTCTGGGATTCATTTTTAACATGCATGATTAAATCTGAGGGACCTAGGAGCTAAACTTAGGAGGTAAAAGTCCTAGGGGGATATTTTATGACATAACATTTAGTCTCTAGTTTAATGTATGTATGATCTTATGACCCATACATGCATTAAAGTATGGTCAAAAACACATCAAACATGCTAGAGACATGAAGCTAAGGCATACACAAAGATTGAGGAACTATTTCTAGCCCCTAGTCTCAGGTAAGCACTAGAAGACACATCGAAGAGACGAAAAACACAATGAAGATAGTAGGAAGCACACAAGACATGGAGAAGATAGTATTGATGACACATAAAACATGATGAATACATGAGAGCAATCACGCAAAACATGATGAATACATTGATATAGCATTTTCATATATATAAATGAAATGCTAAAAAGCATGTAATAAAAAACCAAAAATATAGGAGGAGATCATTGCTACACCCTTGATACTACACTTGGGGGGAAAACACACCATAAAAAACTTGAGTGTGGGAGGAGCTCATCGCTACACCCTTGAAACCACACAGAGGAAAACACACCAAACAAAACCTGAGTGTGGGAGGAGCTCATCACTACACCCTTGAAACTACACATGGGAGAAAACATGCCATACAAAACCTGAGTGTGGGAGGAGCTCATCAGTACACCCTTGAAACCACACATGGGGGAAAACACACAGAAGAAACACGAAATACATGAGCACCATATAGCATGCCATAGACATACTATATGTCTTAAACATGGCAAACACGGGTGATGGAAGAAGCTTATTGCTAAGTTCCACCATCTCAAACATGCTGTAGACACACCTAACAGTTAGGATTATGCCACAACAACTACCAAAAACATGCTTAAGGGAGGATAGATCAAGATCCAAGCCTGCCTCCTGATGAGGATTTGTTATAAAAGGATGTGCACTAGCTCAAGAGATACACCATCCCATCTTGTGATGAGGGCTTTTGTATAAAAGGATACACACTAGCTCAAGAGATATGTTATCCCACCTCACAGAGAGGGATTTTTGATTGCAATTGATATAAGGATGTGCACTCATGCCAGAGATACAATATCCCACCTCGCGGAGAGGGCTTACAAACACGCTTCTTTAGTATCAAAATCATCAAATAGATATCATTATATATGCCCCCACCTTAAGGTGGTTGATGTCGTGTACCGATATCAACCACCTTAAGGTAGAGAGAAGACATGCAAGGGAATAAGAGCTCTTGCAAAGCCCATTCCCCCAAGGTGACATGTGCTCATGATCACTGAATGTTCCCACAAACACATTGATATAATATGCTAAGATAAACAACAAGAGATAAGTTTAGAACATCTTACTCTCAATATTAACTAATTCACATCATGAAATCTAGCATGAAAATAATCACATCAAGGACCAAGGCTATAGTCATGGGTTTGGAGTTGAGTATAGTTGTTGGGCTATACTGCAAGTACCTTGAAACCGAGTGTAGCAACAAGGTGAGATACCAATCAAAGTGTGCAAGAGAAGATTGAGTGGATTGTAAAATGTTACTCACAAGAAATGCCATAAGATGAAACATCACACAGAGTGATTCTACTAGTCAAGCGTTAGATATATATAGATCAACCCCATCTTCATGTATGGAATGGGTCCATTTTTTCTTTCTTGCTGAAGGGACGCATGGTCCGTATCAGTATTTGTTTGTTTTCATCATCCGTCAACTAGGTAGAATCACTGAAGAAGGTAAACAATAAAAATGAGAGGTGAGAAAAAGTGCCTTAGGAACATCACGTAGGAGGATGCCCCCAAAACACCCTCTGCAACTCTATGCCCGTAAGGCATGGAACACAACAATTAAAATAGAGGAGAGACAAGATAGAAGAATGATGAAACAAATGGAAGAATGGTCACACTAGAGGCGGTCTTCTAGTATCCTTGACCTTACAAGAGTATCAAGGGTCATCCAAGGAGTCCTAAATAACATATAACACATCACAGGGGGAACACAACAAACATATATACAGATATATATTTGTATTTTATTAAAGAGGAGTCCAAACTTGTGAGCATCTTAGAAAGGTGCTCCATCAAGTTTTGTAAAAAGTGTGAGTAGTTTGTACCTGATTGCTTATTATTTCCACGATGGTCCTGCAGTGCTTGTTTCTTGAATCCCTCCTGCAGTGCTTGTTTCTTGAATCCCTAGATATTTGAAATCTTTTGTTGCTTGTGAGGAGGGGAACCATTATTATTTCCTACTAATAATAGCTGCCTTGTTCTTTTTTGATCCTTTGCTTTCTTATTTCAATAATAAACCTTTCGCGGGGGAATGTAATACTTTCCACCACATCAACCTTTTCTTGAATCATAATATCTTGTCACGGTTGTTCAATTTGCATATTTGGTGCATTTTGGTTGAATCCTGATCCTTGAAGGGATAATGGTGGAGGAACCTCAGCATAGATACCTTTTCCTCGTTGATGAGGTGAGTCTTCAATCTTCTTCTTATCCACTTCTATCATGCCGACTATTTCATCATAATCTAGATAGTCATCTTCTTGCTCAATTATGTTTTGTTCTACCATATTGTTGCCGCTATGATTAGGAAATGGATTTGTAAATATCTACAAATTTTGATTTAGAGGGGCAACCGACTTATTTCCATTGTCATTCACTCTAGTTACCTGTATTATATTAGAATCAACAAGGTCTTGAATTTCATGTTTCAGATGCATACATCATTTAGTGTCATGTCCTGTCGATTGGTGATTCTGACATAAAGCAATAGCATCAAAATTGGGTCCTTGTATCCTGTTACTCTCAAGTGGTTTCACAGTAGGAAGTTTCAACAGATTGTTGC
Source organism: Cunninghamia lanceolata (assembly GCA_027924645.1). Lineage (NCBI taxonomy): Eukaryota > Viridiplantae > Streptophyta > Pinopsida > Cupressales > Cupressaceae > Cunninghamia > Cunninghamia lanceolata. The sequence goes on along the minus strand of BSBN01001183.1, from coordinate 4,380,175 downwards.
TTACTTCTTGATTCATAATTGATTGAAGAGATTCAGATAATGGAGTAAATTATCAATATTGTTGCTGTTTGAATTGAAAAGGTGTCCATTTAGGATTACTAATAGTAGACACTTGTGATTGAAAATTGTTTGAATGCTATCCATTGATCTTGATGAAGCTCTTGCTATTCCTCTTAAAGCTGTTTTGTGAAGGTCTGGATATGGATTGACCAACTTGAGCCGATGAGTTTTGATTTTCATACTAAATAGATGAAAGCTGGTAATCACAAAGGGTTGTGCATAAATGTTGAAAAGAGCTATAATTCATCAAGATGATTTTATCACGGATGTTAGGTTGTAAATTTGTAATCAAATATTGTATTTGTGAGATGAGTCCTTGATATCGACTAATGAATTCCATCAATTTCTCTTTCAAACCTTGTTTACAATGAACCAAATCAATCAAGGAGACCATAGGTCCAATGTTTTCTTGGAAATGTTGTAAGAATTGATCAACTAGTTGCGAGAAATAGGTTATTGAGTTCAGAGGTAAAGAGCAAAACCATTCCAAAGTAGTATCTTTAAGAGATTGTGGGAAGAGTTTCGCTAGAAAGTCCTCTTCAAAGAAAAAATCACTACACATCACCATGAATGTTGCCACATGAGTATTAGGATCACCTTTACCACCATATTTTTCAAAGTGAGGAGTCTCAAAATTTTCAGGCATAGGAGTTCTCAGGATTGCATAAGATAGAGAATTGCGAGCATGATATGTTGGTAAAGTAGGTTGGGAAGGAGTAGTCAAGTTTGTCACCTTCTGTTGTAAAGAAGTGATGCTTTGCAAGAGTTGATTTAAAAGGGAATTGATCATTAGGAGATGCAGTTTGTTGTTGAGAAGAATTAGAAGTTGTGGTCATGAAATTTTGAGGTGATTGGTTGTGAGTGGTAATGAAAGGAGGTTGAGAATAATTGTAAGTGAAAGGTGGTTGTGAACAAGTGTAAGTGAAAGGTAGTTGAGAATAGGTGGAATAAAGAGGTGGTTGAGAGTGATTATTCATATAAGAAGTCACCCTAGGTGCTAAGTTTTGATAGTTAAATCCCACAGCCTTGTAATTCTGTGAATTAATGCCATTAGATACTCCAACACTAGTGGCAACATTGCTAAAAGCTTGTGCATTAGTAGTTAGAATTGATGATGTAAAAGTAGACATTCCAGTAGTCTGTATAGGTGCTGATACTTGTGTATGAGTCGGTGATGACATATTGTTGATAACGTTCACACATTCAATCACAGGCATAACATTATGATTCACTATATGTGATAAGTCATCTAGCATATTAACACCATCTTGTACTTGTTTTAACAACTCTCTTAGATTATGAACAATAGGCACAACTTCTTCCGCTATACTTTCTTTTTCCACAAATGCTTGAAAATTAACTAACTCTTTATCAAGTTGTTGAATTTGCTCATCAAGTACATGTGTTATCACATCAATAGGATCTTCAAAATCATGAAATGTTTGTTCTTCCATTGTAGTTGTAGGAGGTATGATATCTTTCAAATTTTATGTTTCTCCTTTTGTAAAATGAGTGTTCAATGGATTTTCTGATGTAGGAACACCGTTGCTATCAGGCGCACTAGAACCCATTAATCTAAGACTTCTCCTTGAAGGGATGTTTCTATTAGGGCAGTAGGTTATACAACTCATGCAAAAGCATACAACACTCAATGCACAAACTAATAGAACAAACCAAAGGAGCAAGATATACTTGTTGAAATACACAATGTGTAATTTAACAAATATGCCAATTTTTAATCTAGAGTATTAAATGATGCCAAATTTTCAAATGGTCAATGAATATATTCTTTGAAAATGAATTCAAGATCTGAAATGAATTATATTAATGAAAAATACAATGAAACAAAGCAAAAGTATACTTCCTTATGCACCTAAAATGCCCATTTTTTTCACTTTTTTCAATGTAAATGTACAAAAAATGTTATAAAATTATGCAGAATGATGGATGAATGAGATATAATCTGATTTGATATGTGAAATAACTTAGATAAGATTTAGTAATGATGCAAAAATGCTACAATGCTCAATGCAAAGTCAAAAGATGAATGAATATGCTTATTTTTGTTAAAATACACAATGTGTAAATGCAAAATTTGAAATGTAGATGCAAAAACACACTATGATGAAACACTACAGTCTAAAATCAGTTTTGAATGAGTGTTTAAATGAGTAATAAAATCTGAAACAAGATTTTAATTACAAACCCTAGCTTTTGAAATTACTAGGTTATATGAAAAATGCAAAATTTCAAGCAAAACCCTAGCAAATGAGGTATGTAAATGCAAGGTAAATGATGGTAAAAAGATAAAATGCTGCAATTTATCTAAGATCTGTTGCAAATATTAGAAATTTAAATATTTTCAATGATATGCAAGGAAAATAGTGCAAACTATGTCTTAATGCAAGCCAAAAATGCATATTTGTTTTTAAATATTTCAAATTTATGCAAGATTTTCAAATGTATGAATGTAGATCTGATTTACAACACTTAGGAAGGTGCAAAATTTAGCAAAAAAATGGGTTCACCAAAATGTTATTTGGGAAAAGAGGGATGATGATAATGTTTGATAGTTTGATTAAATCCTCCTTTCACATTTAACATTCAAGGACATTAAACCGAGTCAAGTCACAACTTTGGTAAGAGGATTCAGCTACAGGTTTGGTGTCACTTGGAATGATAAGGAAATTTGAAATTTGTTGATTAATTTGTTAAACCCTAATCTGATTATGCCTTAAACTTTGATTATATGAAATCATAAACAAATAGATGAAACATGACAAATGCTCGCACAGGAAGGCACTAAATGTAGATTAAATACATACCAAGTTTCAGATTAATTAGAAAGTAGAAAATTTAGGGACATTGGGGTAGGCGCCCAAGTTCAACTGGTAGCTTTTTCTAAGGGATTGGAACTAAAGTATGCTTTAGACTGTAACCTGTTTAGAGATTTTTGGCGATGCAAAATTGGAGGACACTGGGGTGGGTGCCTGTGTCCAATCAGGGATATTTTCTATCATTTTCTTCAGATACATAATCTTTATCCTCTGTACTAACCTCCTATAACTCCTCTCTGCAAGATCTAACACCTATAACCTACAATCACAAGAGAGGGGTTGGGGGGTTGTGGTGTTTAGGAGCTTTCCTTGGTTAAGCCCCGGAATGGCATTCAAGCCTTCAAACACTATTGTTAGACAAAGTGCGTGTCCTTGGTGGACAGAGGCAAAAGTAAATGATATGATAAATTGATTTAAACAAAAAATAGATGTCACCTTAGAGGTGAAGTTCTCATGGGGAGATGAAGATCTTTCACGCCATGAGGAGATGGATTGATGAAGACAAATTTGCAACAAACAAGTACAAACACAACACAATACTGCTCTGCAACACAATGAAATCCTTGAATATCCTTAGCATAAGATCACAAGTTCGTATTATCCATCTAGGTTTAAAATGAAGTCCTAAACATGTCTATATATGCATTCCCACTAAATATTCGTAATTTAAATTGAATAGGCCAACAAAGGGAAACATTTTAATGGTCACTTTACCAACATTTAAAATTTGGGTCCCAACAAAATAGGTCTAGACTAGGGCGCGGGTGCCCAAGTCAAGGGGCTTATTTTGGGACTTGATTAAGCTTAAGATGCACTCCTAGGCCCCATTTGACATGGGTTTCAGAGGATTTTGCTTTGGTATTTATTTTTAATATGCATGATTATATCTAAGAGACCTAGGAGCCAAACTTAGGAGGTAAAAGTCCTAGGGGACATTTTACGACATAACACTATTCTACTGAATGTTGCGAGTGAGAAGTCTACACATAGCTTGTGGAAGCGTCTGGGTGAGATCTACCAAGCCAAGAGTATTGTAAATAAGCTTTTTTTAAAGCGTAAGTTAATTTCCATGAAAATGAAAGAGGGTGAATTGGTTACAGAGCATTTGAATTCATTTAATTTGTTATTGAGTCAACTAGCATTTGCAGATGTTGAGGTGAATGAGGAAGATAATTGTATATTTCTTCTCTGTTCTTTACTTGAGTCATGGGAGAATGTTATTTTGGCTATCACTTCTAACCTGATAGATTCAAAGTTGGATCCTCTTGGTTCAGTTCTGCTATCACATGGATTGAGGAAGAAACGTTTAGATAGTTCAAGGGATACTCTCAGTGTCAGGGGAAGGTCTATGGAAAGAGGACCAAAAGGAGATTATAAGGGGTTTAAAGACAAGTCTAAGGGCCATTCTAAGACTCCTAGAAAGAAGAACAGAGTCAAGCGTTGGAACTGCAGAAAGAGAGGACATGTGAAAAAGGAATGTAGAAACTTGAAGAAACAATGGGATTCTGCTACTGATAAGTCTTCGAATGTAGGTGATGGGGTTTTACTTTTTGCATGTAATGTTGTTTCTCATGATCATTGGTTGGTTGACTCAAGATGTTTGTACCACATGAATTCATATAAAGAATGGTTTTCCACATATGAATAGTATGATGGAGGAAATGTGTACCTCAGGGACAACTCTACATATCCTATTGTTGGACGAGGGAAGGTAATGTTGTGTTGTAGTAATGGGAGAATTAAAAATCTCCCTAGTGTTTTGCATGTTCCTAGATTGGCTAGAAATTTGATTTTAGTTTTAAAGTTGAATGATTTGGGAATGCATGTGACATTTGATTAGTATGGCTGTAGATTAGTGAGAGGAAACTTGGTGGTAGCGATGGGGAAAAGATTGGGAACTCTGTTCAAGATAGAAGCCACTACTGTTTGTAATGCCTCTTATACATCTAAGGCTAATATTGAAAATACATGTATGTTGTGGCACCGTAGATTGGGCCACATAAGTCAGTCTGGTTTAAAGACTATCTTAAATAAAAAATTGTTAGACGATTTATCCTATTCTGATGAGAGTTTCAAATTTTGTGAACATTGTGTGTTTGGAAAGAAAAATAGATCTCCATTTCCTTCAGGTAGTAATAAATCTAATGATAAATTGGAACTTATTCATTCATATGTTTTTGGTCTAGTGGATGTTGAATCAATTGGAAAATCTAGAGATTTTGTTTCCTTATTGATAATGTCTCAAGGTTTACCTGGATTTATTTTATGCGTCACAAATATGAAGTTTTCACTAAGTTTAAGGAATTCAAATCTTTAGTTGAAAAGCAATTAGATTATAACATAAAGGTTTTGAAATTTGACAATAGAGGGGAATATTGTTCTAAGGAATTTGATGAATTCTGTAAGCATGCAAGTATTGTTAGACAAAAGATAACTCCATATACACCACAACATAATGGAGTGGTAGAAAGGATGAATCAGACAATAATGGAAAGAGCCAGAAGTATGTTGAGTGAACCACAGTTGAACAAATGCTTTTGGGCAGAAGCTATGTGTACTGTGAACTACTTAGTTAATAGATCTCCATGTAAGGCTCTTGTTTCAACTCCTTATGAAATGTGGACATGAAAGAAACCTTTTGTTTCACATTTAAGGGTATTTAGTTGTGAGGCTTATATTCATGTGCCTAAAGAAAACCAAACTAAGTTGGATCCAAAAGTTGAAAAAGTGTACTTTCATTGGATATGATGATAATGTAAAAGGCTATAATCTTTGGAATCCACTAAACCAAAAGATTATCTATTCTAGAGATGTTATTTTCAGGGAATTTAGTGTTATTTCAAAACCTGAACAACCAAAGGAAAAAGAAGAAAAGGTGAAGAGAGTGCATTTTGAATTAGAACATGAAGATGCACCTTAGGAAGAGCATAATGATGGATTGGGGAGTGAAGAAGTAGAAGAAGACTTCAATGAAAGTTTTGATGAGGAAGAATCTATTGTGACAGAAGAAATTGGTATAGATGAGCATGTAAAAGAACTTGAAGAGTCTATTACTCCACCTCTGAGAAAATCCACAAGACAATGGAACCCAGTTGATAGGTATAGCCCACCAGATTTCCATTGTGTATTTGCTTTATTGAGTACTGATGATGAGCCTAGATCCTACAGGGAATCTATTCATGTAGATGATAGTGAGTCTTAGCAGTTAGCCATACATGAGGAGGTGATAGCTTTAGACTCTTGCAACACCTAAGATCTTATTCATTTGCCCAAAGGAAGAAGGCCATAGGTTACAAACAAGTATTCAAGAAGAAGTTTGGAGCAGATGGTTCATTAGAGAAGTACAAGTCTAGACTGGTAGCCAAGGGCTACTCTTAGAGAGAGGGAATTGATTTCAGTGAAATATTCTCTCCTATTGCTAAATTAACTTCTATTAGATTTGTCTTATCCATTGCTGTAGCTCTTGATTGGGAAATAGAGAAAATGGATGTTAAGACTGCGTTCTTGCATGGAGATCTTGAGGAAGAAATTTACATGCAACAACCTATAGGTTTTGTGGTAAAAGGGAAAGAACATTGGTTTCGCAGATTGAAGAGGTCTCTTTATGATCTGAAACAGTCCTCCATAATGTGGTACCAAAAGTTTGACTCATTTATGCTGAAATTGAGTTTTGTTAGAAGTGAGGAGGATCACCGTGTATACATTCATTGTATTGATGATTCTATTCTGATCATTGCATTCTATGTTGATGACATGTTATTTTTCAGCAATACTAAGGGTATGATTAGTGAATTGAAAGCCCAACTTTTGGGTGCATTTGATATGAAGGATCTTGGAGTAGCCAGGTATATTCTAGTATGGAGATCAGGAGGGATAGAGGTAACATAAAGCTTTGGTTGTCTCAGAGTAAGTATGTGAATACCATTTTGCAGAGATTTAGTATGCAGAACTATAACCCAGTTAGAGTTCCTTTACCCATTGGTACTAAGATTTCATCATCTATATTTGTCCAAAGAATGAGGATTATTTAGAGGATATGTATAATGTGCCATATGCTAGTGCCATAGGGAGTTTGATGTATGCAATGGTTTGCACTAGACTAGATATTGCCCAAGTAGTGGGAGTTTTGAGCAAATTTATGTCTAACCTTGGTAGACAACATTGGAATTATGCGAAGAGGGTATTTAGATATTTAGCAGGTACTCTTGATTATTGTTTGGTTTATTCTGGTACTGACAGTGCTGATAAAACTTTGGACATACAGGGATTTGTTCACTAGTAGAATTTTCGCAAATAAATGAATACGTGACAAACTTTTAGTGACGACAACTAAAAATAATTAAATTCTAGTCATGTTTTGCAACACAGCTATAAATGACTAATTTGATGGTGGGTAAAAACACAACTATAAATGACTAAATAATTAGTCACACAAGTAAAAATTAGAAAGAGAGGGAAATTTAAAAAATATTTCGAATTGGAAAGAGGGAAATTTAGAGGGAAATTTTTTCCATGAAAAATAATTCAAATAAAAGAAACCTGACCACCTCTATGCTCAAGATATTGTTCATGCATTGGATGCGCTGTACAAGGGTTGAATTCATGCTCAAAAATAGGTAAGGCTCATTGATGTCCCTCTTTTTGCATTGATGAATTGGAATACAATCACTTGAAGATGTTAATTTTATTATATTTTGTTAAATTATGTATTGGGCAGACCCATTTCAGGGGGATGTCCTACAAGTGATAGAAGAGTTTCTGGAGAAGGCCATGGCCAGATGCGTTGCATTCAATCACCGAGGAACCTTACTAGCAGGTCTGGTATTCATGCATTTTTTAAACTATAATTTTTTGTTGTGTTTGGTACTTTGTTTCAGTTATGCCCATTTGCTAGATGCTATAAATACAAACACCGAAATCTACTTCAATTTGTTGACTGTTAATACTCAAACAATACCCCACTCTTATTAGGGATTAGGGTTTCAAAGCTCAGGTGTGAAGGATCAGGGTTTCACCAAATTGTAGAAGAACTGCCTCAACCTTGCAAACTTTTTTAAAAGAAAACAACAAATAATCTTATATTGCTTAATACCCATTTCAATTTCTGCCAGCCCTATCACAGTTTAGTCCCCTGAATAGTCATTATTGTGTTGAAGTTAGTTATTAATACTAGTGTTGGTGTGTTCTCAAGAGTATTTAATATGCTTCGTTGTTAAAATGGGGTTTGATTTTTCTTAATTGGGGTCATCTTAGGTGGTTCAACTTGGCTTAAAATGCCCAAGTGATGAGCTTGCAGATCAATCTAGGGTTTCTAGCTTTTTTTTTTCTGTGATATGGAAGTCACCCTTTCAGATGTTTTTCTCCCTGATGATCGTCTAACTAAAATGTCCTTTTAGAATGATTATTATTACTTTTTTAAAATAGAAAGTTAATAGTTTATAATACTAAGAAATCATCAATCTTTTTGCCATTTCTATGATCTGAAAGAAAATAACAAGCACTCAAGAAAGAATAAAAAATAATAAAGTCAATTAATATGGCAGCCTAAAATAAGCCTCAAACAATACAAGGAAACAAGGATTACAACCTAGTTTGAAGTCTTTCCCAAAATTTTGAATCAAGAGTAAACCACTAATGATAAGAAACAATAATAGGAAACATGGTTTACAACCTGGTCCCCATAAATTGTTGACACAAAGCAACCTAAAGAAAAAAGAAACTAAAAGATGACATTTTTAAATAATTAGAGCTCTATAATTGTTTAATTATGATTAAGTACGTGTACATGCTAAGCCTTCTCTGTACAATGCACAGTACTGGCATGCCCAATGTGTTGATGATTACCACCACCATGAGGATGCTCAACAGGATTCATTGCCACACCACGAACCTTGGGCCAACAGTTTCTTTTGATCCTATATTTGTGATATGCATTGCCAGCTTTGAGCATTGGCTTTTTGTCCTTCCACCACTAGTAACCTGACCAATCATGGCTTTACAACTACTTGGAACAATCTTCTTAGCTCTAGATGGAAGCTTTACCCTATAAATTGAAACCAATTTCCAAGACTCATCAAGCAAGGCTATTAAAAATCTACATAATAAAAAATTACACAAATCTGACATTAAGAGAGAACTTAGACAATTGTTCCAAAATTATTTCCACTACCTTTGGAATAATTGCATTTATTAGCTCACTGTAACCTTGGAAAAAAAATTAAGCATATAAATATGCCATAAGTCTCCACAAGGTGTACACCTAGAACTTAAAATAGTTTGAAAATAATTTGGAAAAAGCCACCATCCATAGGACATCACAATAGATGCATCACATGTTTGTTGCTAGCCAAAAAGCAAGATGATAAACAAAAATGATAATGAGTCAAGGGGAACATCAAGAAGCAGTACATTCAAATTAAATTTCAACCAGCCGCTAAACAAGCACAACCCACTTTGACTTGTCATAAGTTCAAAATATTAGAACGTGTACATTTTTATGTCTGTAAAGGCGACAACAATCCAACAATGGATCAAACATTTCAGATTGAAATGCAATAGAAATGCATTGCAAATGACAACAATCAAATTTGAAATTACTCAGCTCATAAAAGAATAGTGGAGAAAAGGTAGAAAAAGTGTTCTTTGATTTGATCGGGCCAATGAGAAATATTGTCTCAAAAATTCAACTATATCACCATGTCTTTGGCAACTTCGTTACCAATACCTTGGCCAACATTATTACACAAATGTTCAAGAGCATTGTGGGAAAAAATAAAAACTGATTTGAGGCTTCACTAAGATAGCTTGACAAAGAGAAATGATATATCTTACTAAGACATGCATGCATATGACCCCAGAGATGAGATAATACCAAAAGCTAAAACAGATCATACATCTAGACACAATCCACAAAATGCTATTAATGGTGATATCATCTAGAATACCAATAGGCATTGAAAAAATGAGATTACCAGTGATTGTCTGCTATTTTGACTTATTTTGACAAATGAGTTTCCAATGTGACGTGTCAACCAAGGATTTTATTACCATTCTATTGACTATCATTTTCTAAGTCATGACTATCAATTTTGAACCAAATGAGGCCTTGCAATGCTTTGACTTTGGGGGCTCATAATTTTATCAATTGTCTATGATGGAGTTGCCTGTCGTGTCTGCTTTTATGATTCCAAGGAACACACAGAATCAACAATAGAAACAAGATAGGATGGCAACTATTGGAGCCAATGGGCCATAGATGCAAAATTAAAGTGAATGTCTAAGCATGGTTAATGATCTTTTATTTTGTTGCTTCTAATTATATTTGTTCAGCTGTCAAGGGGGTGTAAGTCATGGCATAGCTCTGTATCTCTTTATTGCCTTAAGGTAGATCCTCACATGATTCTTATCTTGGTAGAAGGGGTATCTCAACACCAAAAATTATTTAGAATCCCACTCCTTCATGAAATGTAATGATTGCAAACTGCTATCCCTTGACTTATCTCTACCATAAAGACAACTCTATGGAACATGTAGAGGGTGTAAGTCATGGCTTGGCCATGTCTAAGAAAGTTCATAGTTTGTTCTATATCCATTTCAAAAATATTGTCTAAAAAATTGAATTATATCACCATGACTTGATCCCTACCGCAGTACCGCAAACTATTTCTCTGACCATCGTGGGACCACGGTATACTAAACATCACTTGAAGCCTTTCCCCATGCTACTGCACTCCTTCATTGAAACTATCATGGGGCTATGGTATTCAGTACTTACATAACTTAAACTCCTTATATCGCAACACCGTAAGCCTCACTTGAGGCTGCCGTGGGGGCGTGGTGTATTGTTTTCCTCTGCTCCTTCTTACTGCCATATCACAAGCTTCACTTGAGGCTGCCACGGGGGTGCGGTGTATTATTTTCCTCTATTCCTTCTTACTGCCATACCGCAAGCCTCACTTGAGGCTGCCGTGGGGGTGCGGTGTACTAGTTTCCTCTGCTCCTTCTTACCATATTATGGTGTCGGTTATTCTCTTGACTACTGCAGGACCTCGGTGAAGTATCATATGCCACTTAATTTTATACCGCCAACCTGCCAATTTGTTTTGAGACTGTTGTGGGGCTGTGATAATCAATCTCTGCATACAGCAATGCCGCAAGTGCAATCTCTTCATGCTGTAGGATAACAATAATTGCTCCCTTGTTATCCTTGGTTCCCACACACCCGCCAAGACCATTTGAGTGACCCGCGGTACTGCGGTGAGAGACAAAAACACATCAATGGTAAAAAATACAAATATCTTTCACATGAACTTGGTATGGGGTGCTTATGAATGACTCCTGGAATAATTTTAAAAGAAATATGGATCCCTAAGATGGATTTATGGAAGGAAATTTGCATGGATTTATGGATTTATCAAATATTATTTTATCAAATGTATGAAGGTATCTTTATTGTATGTTATTTTTCCTATAATATTTATTCTTGGTTTGAACTCCTTGATTTTGTAGTTTTTTGTTAGGACCCAAAGCTTTCATATGCAGGATCACCTACAAGGTGCCAAAGGAGTCATCTGGATCATGACTTAGGAGCTGGTTAGTATTCATTGAGTGGTATAATGGTGGTTGAACTGTCCTAGTCTATACAACTAAGAGATGTACTTGTGTGCTTTGTAGTTTGTTTGTTTAATTTTTTGATGCTTAGAAAAACATCATAAATAGATATAAGATTATATTTTTTGTAATTTATTCCTTCAATCACTTGTCATAGGTCCAGTTGGAGGTAGCAGAGTTGGTGGAATGAAGGGTGTACCTTATCTACCTATTTATTCAAGCAAAAATGTTGCAAGTTCCACTTCGGATCACCAAAGCCTTCACAAAAATATCTGCACAAAATTCAATAATGAAGAATTTATGCACAAATTCTCTTTTGAATGATGCACAAAGCCTCCACCACAACACCGCACTGTTGTTGGGCCTTGCGGTGATGTGGGTGATTCCCGCATCACCACAAGGCCTAGCAACAAATTGTGCAGTGTTGCGGTGGAGGCTTTGTGCATCATTCAAAAGAGAATTTGTGCATAAATTCTTCATTATTAAATTTTGTGTAGAAATTTTTGTGAAGCCTTTGGTGATCCAAAGTGGAACTTGCAACTACAATATCTAATAAAAATGTACTTCCAAATATGCTTTTGATGGATGTTCATATCCTCATCCAAAGCTCCAATTCACACATAGGTAGGAAGGATGCTTTCAAAGGTTGAGGAGTTGGGAATTACACCCAATGGTTGCATTTTCTTAAAATTTTCTAAGGACTTTTCAGAAAAACCCATTTTAAACATATCCTTTAATCACGACATTCCATGATATCACATTTCTTTTAGGCATTTTTTGAAACAGTTCGCTTGCCTTGTCTATGCTTCCACATTTTCATATATGTCTAGCAGGGCACTTGTAACTACAACATATGACAAAAAAATCCCTGTTGTTATGCTTTGATGGATGTCCCTTCATTATTAATGGATATCTGATGTAGTGCACATTATTATAGTGCAAGCCTATTTTTTAGATTGTTTCATTTAGCCTCACCAATATTCTCCACAAGAACATTGTCCCTGTTTAAAATGATGGAAATGGTTCACATCTCTCAGAACAATTTCTCTTGCAACAATCTTGGAGATGAATTTAGATGCAGTGTGAAAATCATAACATACTCGAAGGTTCTTAACAACTCTAATGGTTGTACCAGGGGCCATGTTTAACAAACCAAATGCAATTGCTAACTTTTCACTATGGTGGTAGATAAATGATTCTTTTTTCTTCTATTCCACAGCATTAAGTAAAAGTCTTAAATCTGGAAATACCCTACTGCCTTCATTTGCCAAGCCAATTTCTCTAATTTTGCATAGGTCTCCCATGTTTGTGGATGTGATCTATCTCCTACACAAAAAAGCATGTACCATTTTATGCCCTTCAATCCAACTACATGCAGCTATCTTTTTAATTCCTCTATCTTTCATCAATCTCCTTACTATTTGAACCTCACCACACCTGTCTGCTTCTGCACAGATGTTTTAGAGAAGAACATAAGTTGCAGCATTTTTAGGATCCAACTAAAAAAGCAGTGTTGCTGGGATACCCAGCCTACATTCAAATTCTGAATTCTAGGAAATTATATACAGTAAATAGATTGATGGCTATTTGGATAGTGAAATTATTAGCTTTCTTAGAAATTAACTGAAATATCTTGTCTTGAAGTATCTAGAAGGATTATTTTAATTAAAGAGGATTTTGTGGTTATTTTTGTAACAATGATTAACAATGATTTTACAGTGTAGCTAGCTTGCTATTTTCATTCAAGATACAAGTCATCAAAGTCAAGCACATACCAAGAAGATGGTACTCTACTTCAAACCCTCAGCCTCACTCAGTTTAGTATGCTTACATGGGGATATTAAGGAAGTTGCTAAACAATTAATATATATCATTTGTTGTTTGTGAAGGAGAATCATGTGAGATCCAATATGGCAGTTGATCAATATCTGATTTCTTAAGTAAAGATGATGTCACAGTTGGGAAACTTGTTGTGAAACATCAGGTTAGTAATTTTTGGATGTTAAGGCTTCCCAGTTGGATATCAATGATCTTTTCTCATCAACTTAATTTGGAATTTATGTATAATTAATGGACTCTTTCATGGTGCAGGTCTTTACTGAGACAACACATGAACCAGGGTTGACATTTTTTTTGAATCAGTAAGGATGCTTAGAGCATCATAATATATTAATATTAATAAAAACATTTTTACAGATTACAAAAAAGGCCCTTCTTGGCCAAAAATATAACATAACAGAGCATTTTAACTAAGAGCCTTGAACAGAGCTACAGATCTAAAAGGCCCTTTTTGGCCAAAAAGGAAACCAAAGTTATAGCAAAGCCAAAAACTTAAACCAGAAAGAGTGGTTCACATGCTGTCCATATTTAAATCTACAACCCTAAAGCCATGAACCCCCAGTTGGATTCTCTTGCGAAAGGATTGTGCCATCATTGGTGAAGGGAACTACCGGTGGTTGGAAATTTGACAAGAAGCTCCATGCATTGAATACTTCCTCTATCCTTTCCCTCTTGGACCTTCCAAATGCAGAATTGTGAACCCACAATGAATTATCAAAGAGCTCTCTGTTACTTGATTGCAAACTTGAAATCATTGCTTGATAAACACAGTTACAACTGGGTTTATTAATGATATCTTCACGAAGGAAGAGTCCCCCTATGAAGGCTAAGCCATCGTGGAGATTATAAGTGGCACATGCTTCAAATAGCTTGACATCTGAGACTAGATAGTCATGAACAAACATTGATGCTATCCTTTTAACTTTATCAACCTGATGAAATAAGTCCATCACATTTGAGAGAAAATGAGATACCAGATGCGAAACATAACATACCCTGGATTGCAGTAGAAAATCTCTATCACATATATCTATCAAAGCATCCTCCACTGACTCTTCATCGAGTAGTTTGAAGGCCCTAGCCATGAAATCTGAGTTGATGCTTCCATGAATTGGTTGTTCCCATGATTGAATAGGTAAATGAAGTCAACAATTGCAGGGATAGATAGACATTGGATAGATAGACATTGCAGATACACGGAAAGAGCAAAATGAATCAAGCCAGTGGGGAAATAAAACCAAGGCAGATGAGATCTAAATGTGGATTATATTGCTTAGCTTGCAACACTCCTCTTACAGAGCATTCAATGAATAAAATCAAAGACATGTGTGAAGCGAACAATTAATGCTAGATGGAAATCTACATAGATTGCAAGCTTCAAAATGACTAAATATACTACTAATTGACATGAATTAATAATTAAATTGACTAAATATACTACCAATTGACAGAAATAAGTGAACAGTGAATAAATATGACTAAATATATGGCCGTGTTAAATTAGTGAATAAAAATGACTAAATATACTACCAAATTGATAAAAATGATGATTAAATTAATGACTAAATACACTCCCAATGGACAGAAATCAGTGAATAAAAATGACTAAATAAGTGACCAGTTAACAACAATCAATGACTAAATATATCAGTGAAAAAAAATGACTAAATAAGTGACCAGATTATAAGAATCAATGACTAAATCAACGACTAAATACACTACCAAATCAATCAATCAAAACAACCAATAAATGACTAAAAATGGTTTAGTCATCAATTTGGTCATGTTATAAATGACTGGCAATAAACTACTAATGGTCATGTGACCATGTTTGGTCATTTATAAGCAATTTTAGTAGTTTTTCTAGTAATATATTGCTCTTTTTGTACTAGTGGTTGATGCAGATTGGGAAGGTGACTTGGATAGTCAAAGGTCCACCAGTGGCTATGTGTTTATTTTGTTTGGCAGAGCAGTGAGTTGGATGAGCAAAAGGCAGCCCATGGTTGCTTTATCCACCACCGAAGCAGAGTATATGGCTAATACCCATGTCTCTAAGGAGGCAGTTTGGTTGAGGAGATTGTGTACATGTATTGGTTTTGATCGTAGGATCATTCAGATTGGTTGTGATAGTCAGAGTGCTATTTGTTTGGCCAAGAACCTGTGTATTATGCTTGAACTAAGCATGTTGATGTACAGTATCACTTTGTTTGAGAAATGGTTGCAAATGGATAGACTAAGATGAAGAAGGTAGACACCTAGGAGAATGTTGCAAATGCTTTGACCAAGCCTGTGAGCACAGAGAAATTTGTTTGGTGCAGAGAGGCCATGAGCCTTGCTTCTAGTTCCTGATTATTTTATGGTTTTCCTAATGGTATTTACAATGTATGATGATAAGTGGGAGAATGTTAGGATTAAGGTGCCATCAACCTTGTAAATCCTATGTAATTTATTATTCCTATTATTGTTTGTAAATCACCCATAAGAGATGAAATGTTTCACCAACAACGATCTTGTTTTAGCCGCATGTTTATATCTAGTTCCCGATGCTAATTCATCTGCGACGGGGGGTTGCAGGGGGCTTTCCCCCCTACGAGGGGTCTGGGGGGATCATCCCTTGGCGGGGGGTCTGGGGGCTGCGTGTCTTGATAAGGGTTCGGGGGCAGCGCCCCCGAAAACACATTTTATTTATATTTTATCATTGTAAATTTGGACCATTTGTCGTTAGGTCACAGATCTGACAATTGATATTATTTCAATTTTCTTGCCCTAGAAGACAACCCCCTTTTATAAGGATATTTGTACAACATTTTTAGCAGAGTTGAGAGTAACATGTGGTGTTGGATTGAAGACTGAAGAAGAAGAGGAAGTGCATGTATTGTTATCTCATATTTGAAGATAATACAACCTCGAGCCTCTTTTCTTGGTGGAGTTTTTTTACCTGAAAGGGTTTTCTCCATGTTACATACTGTGTTACATGTTCATTTCTTAATGCATGTTATTTTTGTGTAGTGGGTTTTATTTTACATAGTTTTTTGACTACAGGTGCTTCAAGATAATCCTAGGGAATCAAACATTACAAGTTTGGTCTATAAGGGATGGAATCCATTTTGTAAATCATAGGAAGGGTTTTTAAATAAATATTCTCTTGTAAGTGGTATTCCTCCATGGTAGTTTATAATTATTTAGGGGATGCTCAAACCTAGTTTTTCATCCTCTCTTGCCACATTTGTTGGTATGAATGTAATATGATTTTGATGAATGACTGATAGGTTTTAATGCATTGCAAAGATTTTGTGATGGTGTCTCCTTTGTTTCATGTGGGTTATTATGGTTTTGAGATGGATTATTAATTATGTCCATTCAAATGAAGTATTTTTTTTTATTTGTATGTATATGCACATCTTTTTCCAGTTATGCTTTACAAACATATCTCCCTCTTCCTTGTAGTTCATGACTCTACTACCTAATGGAGTAGGCACTAATCTAATTGGTGGGAGATAAAACACTTTAATTTTAATCAATCCTTTATCCTTCTAGTCTATATTATGAGTATATTAGTGTTTCACATGCTATCATGATTCATTATTATAAACTAGGGAACATCCTAAGTGACCTCAAGTGGTTAAATTATTAGAGAATCATATCATGCATGCCTACACCTTGTAATTGTGTATGGAAATCATGTTAATTATCACTTATAGGTGCATATGCAAGTTTGTGGTTTTATCTTAATTAGAGGTTTTATAGCTAGCTAGTTAGTCTTTGACATAGTGACAAATATAGGGGTCAAGCATACATTGGTTATAGTTGTCATTATTTCAATCATGATTCATCTTAATAGGCTAGATGTCCTATTAAGGATACCTCTAGGAACACCCTCCCAATTCTAGCTAAGCTCAAGGTGAAGGAGAGGATGTCCACACTTAACAATTGGCCTTTAATCACTCATATTCTATTAATGAGTTGATTGATTCACCTTCAAGACAACAAGTCCCTAGCCTTGAAGTGGATTAATTCCCCTAGGAGTGTGAGCAATGATTTTAGGACCCAAACAAATATACTAAGGGACAACCACAAGTAGCACACCAATGCATGTAGCCAAGACAATACCCAACACACACACAATCCAAAGCTCCCAAAGTTGCATCATGGACTTTGATACCAAATATAATGCCCAAAGATTTTATACAAGATATTAATGGTTAATTAATAGATGAACATTTTTTTTTTGCATTACAATTATGACACACACATGGCACAATTGCATGCTTATGCCCTAGAGTTTCCACAACACAATGTGATGGCACTCAATACAACACCAAGTTAGTTCCATTGAGTGTGATTGTACAAGTGAAAGAATTACTTGATAACGTGACAATATTCCCATGACAACTCTATGAGGAGGTAGAGTTCTATATATATTTGATGATTAAATCCAAGAACATGATCTCCATCACTCATGAATAGAAAGGATAGGGTGAGAGAAGTGTAATGATCATACCTCAAACCTAATACAAGTATAACATACTTTAACAAACAAGTGGAAACAAAATATGAACCTTTAGTGTACTCACCGAGGAGGTAGGATGCATAAGAGATCCAAGAACTCACCTAGTTGCACAAGGACTAGTCATTCTCACACCAAGACACAACTTCCAACTTAAAGATGTGAATAATTCACAAGGTATGCAAAGTACCAACAAACCAAGATAATAGAAATCTAAGGCAAACCTTAGGGAACCATACTCCTTTAGGAAACTTTTCCAAAAATGTCTAGAAGTTCTCATGATATCCAAATCACCCCTATTGGGACCAAATCAACCCTAGTGCAAAACAAAATCACCTAGGTGATTCTCCAAATCACCCATGTTGCTAGTGTGAATTACACCTACTATGGACATGTGATTTCAAATAGGAAATAGGCTCCAAAGGATAGTGGGGTTCCCAAAAGCATAAAAATTGGTTCCAAGGTCAACCCAAGGATGTACAAAAATCTTAAGGACACAAATAACTTACAACACTAAGTTATCACCTTTCAACACAATAATCAAGGGTAAAAATGTGAGACAAGTGAAGGGATAGGCCTCAATAAGTCTAAAGAAACCAAATATTAACATGGTGTAACTTTTATGTTTCAAGGGTTGTTTGCATATAGTTTAAATCATAAATTTCCATTATGCCTAAGATTCATTTTTCTACATTAAAAATTCATGAATTCCACTAATTAAATTTTAAAAAAAATCACTTTACCATTCAAGAATTGAAATCATACAACAAATGTAACAAACATAAAAAATTAATGAAACTCCTAAACATAATGTCTACTACATAACACCATATCATTGACTATATATACTCATAGCATTCAAATGATAAACATGTTGTAGCTTCTAGTTTCATTTCAAATTAATCAAATTAGATCTATTCATCTTATTTTTAGGATTGCTCCAAACATTCTAAATCCTCAATACTATAAAATAAAATAATTAGTGACTTACACATACTATAATTAAAAGAATCTCAATTAGTGACTTACACATACTATAATTAAAAGAATCTCAATTAGATCTATTAATAAAATAACTCAATTAGTGACTTACACATACTATAATTAAAAGAATCTCATCCCAAATATGGATAGTTCAAAGTCCAAATAGTAGAGCCCTACAATAATATACAATTAGTCACCCTAATCTATGATCACAAGGACTCACTTACACATTCATTTGCTACCAAAATGTGAAATAAAATATATTACAACTACACATCTACATCTAAAATACAAGGATGGGCATAATCTGAGATAATTACAAGATTAAATATAATGATAACATTATTACAACCTTTAATTAATTCAAGGTATAAATGCAAACTAAGTAATATACCCAACTAAGAACTCTTTAAGCTCCTGAGAGATTTCAAGAAGAGACAAATGGAGGCTATCACCGACCTCCCTACCATATTACCATTGTCAAGTGTAATAGGTGTCTATGCCACTCTAAGCAACCCTTGAGCTATTGTGAGAGAATATCATGGATACACTTCTACCAAGACCAATCTCACACACATATAAGGGTCTCAAGAAAAACATCAAAATCTACACAAGGGTCACACATGGTTTTCACACAACATTCAATCCATAACACCGTGTGGATAAAAAATCTAATAGTAATTTAATGCACAAAAACACTTGAATACAGAACCCATCAAGGATTCAACACACAATTCATGAACAACTTGGTTACTCATGACCCAATTAAACAAGGAGAATGAAATATGATAAATACGTGGAGTATCAACACTAATTAAATCAAATAAGATTTTCCTTTACTATTTGAAAACACTGCTCATTTTATTTCAATGAGGTCTAGGAAAGAAGTAAGATAACTCCAAAACCATATTACTATTCATCCATTAGCACATGCTAAATCATCATTTTGTTGGAATAAGTTGCCATTAACCTTGTAAATTCCAATATTGTATTTATTCCATTTATTATTTTCTATTTTGTAATTACCCATAAGGGAATGAGGTAGTCTCATTGACAGTGGTTATTTTAGAGTTACCGACAGGAGTTACAGAGTAATATTTACTGTTTGCAAATGTAAAAATCATGAGTAAATGCAGGTAGGCATTCCCCTGGGAGAATCTACTATTTTTAGCTTGTATGACAACTTGTCATAATGTGGTGTAAGTGGATTTATGGTAGCTGCAAGTTGTCATAAGATTCCATGCATGTATGACATATGCGACACCCATTATTAGTTGTGGTTGCTATTATTAGACCCAGGTGCCTATATGGGGAATATTCTTTGTTAGTGGTATCTATGATGGTTATGACATGTCATAAGATGCTTTTACATACTATTCTTGGACCTAGGCGCCCAACCTTGCATGGGCAAGTTATTTCCACTTGGTGGTTGCATGTAGACACCATTTTAATGCTTGCATGTGGGGTTGTTGGAGGAGAGAGAAAGTGGACACCCAAATTGGAGAGAAAACTCCTCTATAAATATTTTCCATTGTATTTGTTGTTGAATGTGAGATTTTAGGTACTTAGGTGTTGTCAGAATACTGTCAGATTGAAGATTGGTGGAGAGGGTTGGATAGTGATTGTATTGTACAAATCTTTACAGATTAATACAAGCTTATGCCTCTTTCCTGGTGGAGTTTTTTACCCACAAGGGTTTTCTCCATGTAAACATTGTGTTGTGTGTTCAGTTTTCCGTTTTGATGTTTCTAGGTTTGCATATTTTCATTTGCATGTTACAATCTCCATTGATAATACATAGTTAAGATTGTAGAAATTATATTTGAATCAGATTTCCATTTGTGTAGTTGTGCCTTTCATTTCTAACATTTGGCATTAGAGCTTGGCCAACTTTGACTCTTGGGTGGTAGTGTGGAATTTGTAGCTGCAATGGGAGATTTGTTTGTGTTTGTTTTGCATATCTTGTGTTGATATTATGGTTGGATCCATTGTTGCATCAACCTCTCGTTTGGACATTGAGAAGTTCAATGGAACAGGGTATGAGTTGTGGATGTTGAAACTAGAGGATTTGTTGGAAGAAATAAACTAGTGGTTGGCTGTTCAAAAAGAGAAGAAACCTAATGAAGTATCTCCGAATGAGTGGGATAGACTGGATAAGAAGGCACGGGGAACCATCCGTTTATGTCTGTTAGATTTTATCCTGTTGAATGTCGCAAAGGAAGAGACTGCACACAAGTTGTGGAATCAGTTGGGTGAGATCTATCAAGCCAAGAGTATGGTAAATAAACTCTATTTGAAAAGAAAATTGTTTTCCATGAAAATGAGAGAGGGTGATTCAGTTGCAGAGCATTTAAATTCTTTTAATTTGTTGTTGAGTCAGCTTGCTTCAATAGATGTTGATGTTGATGAGGAAGATAAATGTATCTTGCTTCTTTGTTCTTTACTTGAGTCTTGGGAGAATGTTATCCTTACTATCACTGCTAACCTCACAGATCTAAAGTTGGATGCCCTTGTTGCAGTTTTAATGTCACAGGAACTGAGGAAGAAGAGTTTGGATAGTTTAGGGGATGCTCTTAGTGTTAGGGGAAGGTCTAAGGAAAAGGGACCAGAAGGAGATCAGAAAGGGGCTAAGGACAAGTCCAAGGGACGGTCTAAGACTCCTAGAAAGAAGAACAAAGTTAAGTGTTGGAATTGCGGTAAAAGGGAACATGTGAAGAAGGAGTACAGGAACCCAAAGAAATAGTGGGAGAGTGCTTCAAATAAGTCCTTGAATGCAGGTGAAGATGTTTTACTTTATGCATGTAATGTTGTTTCTAATGAAAACTAGTTGGTTGACTTAGGATGCTCATTTCATATGACCCCACATAAGGAATGGTTCTCCACATATGAAGAATATGATGGAGGTAATATCTACCTTGGAGACAACTCTACATATCTGATAGTTGGGAAAGGCAAGGTACTATTGTGTTTCAGTGATGGGAGAATAAAAACCCTTCTTGATGTTTATCATATTCCTAGATTAGCTAGAAATTTGATTTTTGTTTCAAAGCTGAATGATTTGGGAATGCATGTGACTTTTGACAAGCATGGCTGCAGATTGGTGAGAGGAAACTTGGTGGTAGCGAAGGGGAAGAGATTGGGAAACCTGTTCAAGCTTGAAGCCACTATAATTTGTAATGCCTCCTATGTATTTGAGGCCAATAATAAAAATACATGTATGTTGTGGCACCATAGATTGGGTCACACAATGTTTTGAAAACTATTAAGAATAAAGGTTTGTTGGATGATTTCTCTTATTCTGATGAGCACTTTAATTTATGTGAGCATTGTGTGTTTGGTAAACAAAATAGAAAGTCATTTCCTTTATGAAGCAATAGAGCAAAAGAGAAGTTAGAAATTATTCATATAGATGTGTTTGGACCTATGGATAATTATTCTATCAGAAAATCTCATTATTTGGTTACCTTCATTGATGATGTATTCAGATTTACTTGGATCTATTTTATGAAACACAAATCTGAAGTTTTCACTAAGTTTAAGGAATTTAAAGTCTTAGTAGAGAACCAATCAGGGATGAAGATAAAAATATTAAGATCTGACAATGGAGGGGAATATTGCTCTAAGGAATTTGGTGAGTTTTGTAAGCATGCAGGTATTATCAGACAAAAGACAACTCCGTATACACCACAACAGAATGGTGTTGCAGAAAGGATGAACCGAACAATCATGGAAAGGGCCAGAAGCATGCTGAGTGATGCACAGTTGGATAAATACTTTTGGGTAGAGATTGTATGTACTTCTTGTAAGGCTCTTGATTCAACACCTTATGAAGTGTGGACAGGTAAGAAACCTTCTATTTTACATTTAAGGGTTTTTAGCTGTGAGGCTTTTGTTCATGTGCCTAAGGAAAGTGATCTAAGTTGGATCTAAAAGATGAAAACTATACATTCATTGGATATGGTGATAATGTCAAAGGTTATAAGCTTTGGAATCCACTAACTCGTAAGATTATCTATTCTAGAGATGTTATTTTCAGGGAACTTAGAGTTATTTCTAAACCTGAGTAGCCAAAAGAAAAAGATGAAAAGGTAAAGAGAGTACACTTTGAGTTAGAGCAACAAGATGCACCTCAGAAAGAATAAAATGATGGATTGGGGGGTGAAGAAGAAGAAGAAGATTCGAGTAGTTCTGATGAAGATGAATCTATTGTTATAGAAGAAGTTGGTACAAATGATCATGTAGAAGAACAAGTTGGGACTCTTACTCCACCCTTGAGGAGATCCACAATACAACAGAATCTAGTTGACAGGTATAGCCCACTAGATTTCTGTTGTGTATTTTCTTTATTGAGTACTAACGATGAGACTAGATCCTATAGGGAAGCTATTCTTTCAGATGATAGTGAGTCTTGACAGTTAGCCATGTAGGAGGAGATGATGGCTCTAGACTCTTTTAACACCTAGGATCTTGTTCATTTTCCCAAAGGAAGAAAGGCCATAGGTTGTTAGTGGGTCTTCAAGAAGAAGTTTGGAGTAGACGGTTCATTGGAGAAGTACAAGGCTAGACTGGTAGCCAAGGGCTACTCCTAGAGAGAGGGAGTTGATTTTGGTGAGATATTCTCTCATGTTGCTAAATTGACTTCTATTAGATTTCTTTTATCCATTCCTATAGCTTATGATTGGGAGATTGAGAAAATGGATGTTAAGACTGCATTCTTGCATGGAGATCTTGAGGAAGAAATTTATATGCAACAACCTATAGGTTTTGAGGTAAAAGGGAAAGAAAAATGGGTTTGCAGGTTAAATAGGTCTCTCTATGGTTTAAAAAAGTCCCCCAAAATGTGGTATCAAAAGTTTGATTCATTTGTGTTGAAATTTGTTTTTGTTAGAAGCAAGGAGTATCACTGTATTTACATTTATTGTGTTGATGATTCTATAATGGTTATTGCATTGTATGTTGATGACGTTATTTTTCAGCAATACTAAGGGTATGATCAGTGAGCTTAAAGCCCAACTTTTAGGTGCATTTGATATGAAGGATCTTGGAGCTACCAAGTATATTCTGGGAATGGATATTAGAAGGGATAGAGGTAATAGAAAGCTTTGGTTGTCATAAAGTAAGTATGTGAATAACATTTTGCAGAGATTTAGTATGTAGGACTGTAACCCAATTAGAGTTCCTTTATCCATTGGTACTAAGCTTTCATTCGATATGCGTCCAAAGACTGAGGATGATCTTGAGGATATGTCTAATGTGCCATATGCTAGTGTTGTAGGGAGTTTGATGTATGCAATGGTTTGCACTAGGCCAGATATTGCCCAATCAGTGGGAGTTTTGAGCAAATTTATGTCTAATCATGGTAGACAACATTGGAATTATGCGAAGAGGGTGGTTAAATATATTACAGGCACTCCTGATTATTGTTTGGTTTACTCTGGTACTAATAGTGTTGATAAATCTTTGGACATATAGGGTTTTGTTGATTCAGATTGGGTAGGTGACTTGGATAGTCGAAGGTCCACTAGTGGCTATGTGTTTACTCTGTTTGGAGGAGAAGTGAGTTGGATGAGTAAGAGGCAACCCACAGTTTCTTTATCCACCACAGAAGCAGAGTATATGGTTGCTACCCATGTCTCTAAGGAGGTAGTTTGGTTGAAGAGACTCTATACATGTATTGGATTTGATTGCAAGATCATTCAGATTGGTTGTGATAGCCAGAGTGCTATCTGCTTGGCCAAGAATCCCATGTATCATGATCAGACTAAGCATGTTGATGTTTAGTATCACTTTGTTTGAGAGTTGGTTGCAAATGGATAGATTGAGCTACAGAAGATAGACAATCAGGAGAATGTTGCAGATTCATTGACCAAGCTTGTGAGCACAGAGAAGTTCATGTGATGCAGAGAGGCCATGGGCCTTGTTTCGAGTGCCTGATTATATTTCGTTTGGTTTTCCTATGGGTTGATTTACAATGTATAATGTCAAGTGGGAGAATGTTGGAGTAAGGTACCATTAACCTTGTAAATTCCAATATTGTATTTATCCCATTTATTATTTGCTATTTTGTAATTACCCATAAGGGAATGAGTAGTCTCATTGACAGTGGTTATTTGAGAGTTACCGGCGGGAGTTACAAAGTAATATTTATTGTTGGAAAATGTAAAAATCATGAGTAATGAGGGTAGACATTTCCCTTGGAGAATCTAATATTTTTAGCTTGTATGACAACTTGTCATAATGTGGTGTAAGTGGATTTATGGCATCTGCAAGTTGTCATGAGATTCCATGCATGTATGACGCATGCGACACCCATTATTAGTTGTGGTTGCTATTATTAGACCCAAGTGCCCATATTGGGAAGATTCTTTGTTAGTGGTATCTATGATAGTTATGATGCATCATAAGATGATTTTATGTACTATTATTGGACCTAGGCACCCAACCTTGCATGGGCAAGTTATTGCCACTTGGTGGTTGCATGTAGACACCATTTTAATGCTTGCATGTGGGGTTGTTGGAGAGAGAAAGTGGATGCCCAAATTGGAGGGAAAATTCCTCTATAAATATTTGCCATTGTATTTGTTGTTGCATGTGAGATTTTAGGTACTTAGGTGCTGCCAGAATACTATCAGATTGAAGATTGGTGGAGAGGATTGGATAGTGATTATATTGTACAAATCTTTATAGATTAATACAAGATTGTGCCTCTTTCCTGGTGGAGTTTTTTACCCGCAAGGGTTTTCTCCACGTAAATACTGTGTTGTGTGTTTAGTTTTCTATTTTGATATTTTTGGGTTTGCATATTTTCATTTGCATGTTACAATCTCCATTGATAATACACATTTAAGATTGCAGAAATTATATTTGAATCAAATTTCCATTTGTGTAGTTATGCCTTTCATTTCTAACACATTTTACTCACAATGGTCATAGCATGGAAAACAAGGCATGACATCATCACACTGATATCCAAACACATAATAATTTCATTTTCCAAGAAAAAATTATAAGGCCACAAAATAATATCAACTTAAGCATTCAAAATTCAAAATTTTATCTTTTCAAGATTTCACCAAGAACCATAAACCAAGTTCTACCATTAATGGCTAGCAAGCTTTTCACTAGTTTTTTGAACCAAAATTAAAATCTCAAAATTTCAAAAATCTAAATATACCTTGTAATATAAAAAGGAAAGGGGAATCCTCTTTTCTAATCACATAAATTTTTACAACAAATTTTTAAGGGTTTTTGGGTTTTTTTACATTTTCCTAGAAAACTAGAAAATTACATATTTAATTTTCTATCACTACCATTTTGTTCTAAATCTACCCAACTTCACAAATATGAAATCACATAATTTATAGGAAAATTTTGCAAGGTTTTGGATACCATTTTTTATTTTTCAAAAAAATATGAGACTACAAAATGAAATCTACAATCCTATCAATTGCTTAACAAAATAGATCTTTCCAAATCCAAATTGAAGCATATTCAAAAAAGCCATATGTTGATACCAAATGATACGGGAGCATGGTTAAACAAGAAATCACATAAATAAATTACATTCTTTAAATAGAATGAAGATACCTCTTTATTTTGAATGAAGATTGTTGAGGTATAAATCAATCCCAAGTAAGAAAACAAGCATAGTAATCCTTTCTCCAAACAATCCAATCCAAGCAAGTCCTTCATAGACAAACAAATATTTTCCAATTCTTCCAATGTTCCATTTAAGGGTTTCAAGAAAAACAAGTTTTGTTTTCCAAGCAAGGGCTTTCACATATTGGAGAGGAAAAATGAACAAGTCCTTTCAAAATACTTATTCTTTCCTTTTTCATAAAATCTCTAAAAACTACTAAGAGCTTTTATTCCTTTGCACATTAGAACTAGATAATTTCCAACATAGATATTTTCATTTATTTTATAAAACAAGATTGAATATAATATTTCAAAAATGACTAATGTATTTTATTTTAAGACTCACATGTATTTTCTTTTCAAGTAAATAATCATAAGGAAAATCTCTAATAATAATTTGACTACTAAATCAATTACATATTACAATTCCTAATAAACTATTAAATTATTCTAAGCACTCAACACAACTAATTTGAATTTAGGAATAAAATGATACACAAGGAAAGCATGAAATTTATGGTTTACACACAATAGGGATCTAGAATCACAAATGATTCATAATTATGGAAAACTAGATAAACATAGGGAACATCCTTTTATTTACAATTGAATAGGATGGGTTAAGAAAAAAAACACTCACGAGTCATAGGGTCACTAACTTGACCATAGGGACTAATTATGGTGAGAAGGTCAAGTGAAACCATGTTGAGTTCTCCTCCACATCCTTCCATTGGTCAAACATTTGTATATTTCCTTCACACTCAAGGTGAAGCATCAAATCTAACAATAGAGATCATAGATGAAGCAACATATAATGACCAATAAGAACACGTAATTGAGCAAGGCACATACACATCCTATAATTTCATCATTTCATAATCAACTCAATATAACCTTTAATCCAATCATAATAAACATCAGGACAAAGCAAGTGTTATCACATATGTGGGCATTACACATGCACTTACCCCATATCATTCACTATCTTAGGTGTCTATTAAAAGTGTTACAACACCTTACAAGATATTAGGGCTTTGAAAACATCTAAAAACTCCTTTAGGTCTATTATTCAACCTTTCAACAAATAAACTTTGTTCTAAGTTCCTATTTGCTCTTGTAATATAAACATTGAAGAAGGTTTCCCACATAACCAACCCTCCATGACACCAAGTACATGAAATGAATTACTTCAACTTGAAAACCCCACCAAATTCTACTCACTATTTGTCTCAAAGTAATTTTATCAGTTAGGAAATTAGCATGGCATATGTCATGTTTGTTACTTTGTATGAATATTTTTAGTAACTTGAACAACTATCATGCACCATGAAAAAATAGATTTTTATAATGAAAAGTCTCCTAGTTGCAAAAGCTAAGTTAACCCTCTAGTTGACACCAATCACCATATTCATTCACAAAAATTTTCTTATATACACTTTACTACCTCCATAAACCATTAAATATGGGACTAAATCCCCTTTTACGACTTCCTTTGAAACTTAAGGTTTGTCATATGCCTTTAAAGTGAACAAACAACCAAAGGAGTTTGCGGGACAAACTACAAATTGAAAGGAAATTTGTGTACACTACTAGTACAAAACTTCATAGACACATCTCAATACTAAATGAATGGATAGAAAATAAGAGCAAACACAAATAATTTCTTACATTAAACATAGTATGAAACAACTCCCATAGTAACCCTACAAGGAAAGATGTCACAGTGGTACCATTGATCTATATACAATCTAGTAGCATTTCAACACTAACCATAAATAACAAGAAAGAAAGAAAGAAAAACCACACAAAAGAGATAGAGACATTGATATAAGCCCTATTAAGACTCTTTCAAGAAGAACCTAGCCTCCAAAGCACTGAAAGCAATATATTTCCAGTAATAAAATAGTTACAATAATATATTAGGCTCCAAGCCTTAACATAGAGATCAATGCTCTTAGCCAAGGAAGAAACCATGCAATATACAACCTTATTTTGCAATAGTGAGAAACCATTATTGTTATTCATATGAGACCAATCCTAGAACAAATGAATGCCACAATCCCACTCCATGCTCCTCAAGATCTCTTTAACAAAAAATCCAAGCCAAGATCCAAGCTCCAAGCTTCACTCATAATGTGCAAGTACAAGATGATCAAACTTGAATGATCAACAATTGATAGATGACTCCATCCCAAGCTTCCTATTTATAGAAAAGCTAACAACAAATAAGTGGAAACCCACTAGAAACTTCCTAGCTACTTTTGCCACCATTATTTAGAGAATTGCCTAAAGTAGCTCAAATTTCTTGTCAAACATATTGTATGAGATTGATTACACACACTCCAATATCTATGGAATGAATTTTCTCCTTACACATTTAGAAATTTGAGACATTTTAGTTAACACCATTTTTTAATACCCCAAAGAAAAAAATCAATGTACAAGAATCTTTGAGTTGACCCCTTTCCTCCCTCAAACCAAGTTATCTTCAAAAAACTCACAAGGATTAAATGATTTTACAATATTGAATGCATTTTACAATGATCCAAATAATTAAATTCATTTGTCCAATTCTTCAAAATGGTAGATCCAAAAAAAAACTTAGATTACATTATTGCTACACATAAATACTATATTTTATTTTATTGATTCCACTAAGATTCACTCCATTCAATGATATTACATTAAACTTGTATTGTATTATAAATCCATTTCCATGAATAACTACCAAACTAACCTCTAAACCAACTAATTATGGGAAAGTTCCCAAAACTAACATTTGTTTTACTTATTTATTTACTAACTACTAAAGTCTAACCTATAGTATGTAATATAATTGCCAACTTTCCCCCCTTATTACATTGATTTGAACAAAGAATGGAACACTACATGGATTGAACATAATATCCCAATTGGAAATATAATTAAGCAGCTCCACCAAATCTCCCACTCACCCAACAATCACCAAATTGATTGCATCAAATAGATGTTGTGATTGTTGAACTCTACAAATCCTTTGTAACACATGAGAGAAAAATAATCTATACCACACGAGAGAACAAATCCCAACCTCCATGCACAATGAGATAACAACTCTCCCCAAGAGTCCAACCTCCTCTAAGTGTGTCAAAATCCATCACCCAATTCCTACATAATAAGAGAACAACTCTCCTTTGAGAGTCCACTTTCCTCCAAAAGTGTTAGTATCCCTCCTCTAGTGTATAGTAGAAACAAAAGTAATGTATATACACTAAACCCACCTATTTAGATGTTACATTATCTACAAATACTATCCATAATTACCAATCCCCCCTTTCTCCATGAAGGGATAGAAATGTGGTGGTGCTTTTCTCACAATCTACCATTTTAGAGTGAGAAGCTAAATCAAGATGTGGAAATCCTCCAACCTCCTTTGTGACCTACTTAGTCCTTAAAAATATATTCCTCCTCACTATCATGGTGGAGAGTCTTATGTACTACAAAACTACAATCTTCTATCTCACTTTTAACTTGGTAGCAAAATATTTATTTATCTTCAAATTGCCATCAATGAGGTCCTTGGCATGTTGAATGCAATTTATTTGAACATGTCCATTTTTATATCAATATCAGTATTTAAAAACTTTATTGTTTCCTATTGAAATGTTAACCTTCTTGACAAGCAAAGTAGTTTCTTCAACAATTGAGTAATTTTTATCGACTCTATTTTATTCATCAATCAAAGAAGAAATCATAGTTTTCAAACTTGTATTGAGTTTTTTAATGTAAATAGAACATTATTAAAACTTGAAGGCATACTACTCAATAGAATTGATTTAGGATCATCATCTTCAATCATAGAATTATAACCAACAAGTTGATTGAGAAGAGATTGAAATGTACTAATGTGTTAAACAACACTTTTATTTTCATTCATCTTTAGGCTGAAGAGTTTTTTCTTTATTGACATCTTGGTACTAGAAGCTTGAGAGCGAAATAATGTATTAAGACCATCCTAGATTTTCTTTGAGATGTTTCTAAGAATAATGTGATGCAAGTATGCATCTGATAATCCAAGACCAATAAGCATTGTTGCCTTGTAGTCTTTGATTTTCCATTTTGTGACTTCATCTACATCCTCTGGGTTTTTTGTGTTTCTAGCCACTATATCCCATAGACCCTTTTTAGTTAGGACCAACTACACCTTTATTTTCCCTATATGAAAATCATACCCCTCAAACATAGTAATAACATGAGATTTTTCCATGATTAAAACAAACCTTTTCTCTTAATAAAAAAGATGCCCTTTTCAAATGCACCCATACAATATAACCTTATGAATTAGTTTACAAAAAATTGTGTTTTTTTTCAAAAAATCTTAAAAAAAAAAAATGCTTTATATCTCCCTACCAACATATTATGGAACAATTATCAAACAATGTGGAATGAATAAAAAAATATATGTAACCATATTTTGAACAAACTATACCCAATTATGTAAGAGATGACGAGGACAAAGAAGCATAATAGTCCAACAGAGGAAAATGCTTGGTAGCTTGTAAGAGTGGCACTTTTGTCTAGATTGCTTTAGTGTTTGGGTTTATTCTTTTCCCATGCCATGTATCCTCTTCATACAAGCAAATGGATAGTAAAAATGATGATGCTAGGGTTGAAACAACATCACTTTATTTTAATAATGCAGTGATAGCATTTGCTTTTTGTTTTTCAATGACCTACTATGCATTCATATCTGTCTTTTCTTTAACATGTGTTGGCTACTCTCTTTTTGGATTAGAGTCTTCAAAATACCCTCAAGTAGCAACAACTATTTTTCTATCTTAAAATTGATGGCATTCAACCTTTATTTGCACCTATCTTCATGGTCTCTAAACTTCATGCTTTCATGGGATGACTTCTTCAACTAGACACTTTATGCATTCACAACTTTGAACATTAGTTATAACCATGAATATCTCATGGAAGCAATTCATGCTACATGAATAAAAATGCCTTAAGAAATATAAATGCGTTGATACCATGTTGAATATAGTAGAAGACAAAAAAGAACTCAGTTCACATTACTACTGCATAGAAATACAATGTTTTATTTTATTGATTCACCAAGATTCACTCCTTTATTAAATCAAGATGATATTACAATGAACTTGTTTTGGCTTATAAAACTATTCTTGTGAACAACTACTAAAATAACTCTAAACCCACTAATTATGGGAAAGTTCCCAAAACTAACATTTGTTTTATTTATTATCTATTAACTATTATAATCTAACTTACAATATGCAATTACAATGATAGGCATTCCTCTAGGATCCATTGAGCTCCAACACAACTATTGGAATAGGTGTGTTGTATTCCCTACATAATTCTAAATATGTAAAATAATATTTAATTGTGGTGCATCTTAGAGATGTGGATACCACATGGGTTAGATATTCTTGGGGCTGATCGTATGTTGAATGTGACATTGGGATAAATAGATAATATGGGTGTCACATTAGAAAAATATTTATTATTGGGAAAACTTCATACCAAATATTTAATTTGAAATGGTTTAGTGATCTCATGGTTTTGAGGCACATGGTTTATGTAATATCACTTAGTGGTTTTGTGCAAGCTTGTTTTTATAAAAGAAAGCACATGAGTAGTTGTTGAGGTTGGCTTGTGTAACCTTTGTGTTGTTGGCTAAGGTTGGATTGAGTGTCTCTTATAGGTTGCATATGTGATAGGAGGAAGCATGGATTGAGATGAGTGGCTACATGGTTCTCATTTTATTGTTCACATGGAGGAATGCAACTAGGGTTCCTGATGCTTCATAAGAATTGTATGCAGACTCTACAAGTGTATTGTAATCTTATTCATGGAGATAATACATTTAGTTTTGTGGGTGATTTTTAAGGCTAGTTTTTTCCCTTGAGAGGGTTTTCCCATGGTACATATAGTGTTATCTAATGTTATGTTTGTTATTATTTTTCATTGTGATTTTGAATACTTGTTTTGCATTTGTTTCTTTCATGAGGGTTATGTGGAAATGGTTTGTATTTCTATAAATTTCCTTTCATTTGGTATCAAAGCTTGGTTGTTAGGTTGTAGGAGGATATATCTTCTTGGTTGTTAACCCTTGGTATAAGTGGAATCTTGTGCATAGTTGAATCCATGGTCTTGCAGGAAAAAGAAAAGACATTTTCAATATTTTCAAATGTGTTGTAGATCTAGGGTTTTGACTTCATTTGGTACCTAGGTGTGTTTTTGACAGGGCTTATTTTGTAAGGGTTTTGGGGGTGAAGTTTTGTAGATGACGTCCTAGGAAAAAATGAACCTCACTATTGGATCCATAAGGCCCAAAATTTATATATTGATATAAAACTCAACCTCCTTTGTGCAAAAAAAATTGGCCATTTTTGCAAGTGTTGGAGAAAATTGTGTAGGCCATGTCCATATAGTCATATGGATCTATATGGTGGTATGGTTGGTAGAGGGAACTAGTTTTTTGTGTTAGCGCCCACATCATTCTTGTGTAAAAAATAAAATATTAAAAAAATTTAGGTCATAGGTCCATAAGGTGACATCAATAGGGAAGTTACTTTTAAAGTTTGAAGGGAATGAAGCCCTATTCACATGGGTGACTAGTGCCCAAACTTGTTAGTTGAGTTGTCAATCGTGTGGGGGAGGGGGGGTTAGGCCCTGGTCATACCTAGTTGGTGGGGGCTTAAGATCTAACACTGGCCACACCATTGGACCACCCAATTGTCACTTTTGAGCTATTGGGTAGTACCACCTCCTAGAACTTCTTATCTACCACCCGCACTTTGCCACCATTGGCTAGCCATTGGTGGTGCTACCTATCCTTAGCTTGGTAGCCACCAGGTCCTTTTGGAATGCACAAAAGGAGGAAAAATGTTTCAATGGGTCATAAATCCCTCACATAGTATCAGATTTTTGACTTCTTATAGTCAACAAAAGGCTTTTTCCAAGTGCTAGGTAGTGGTATTAGTGGGTTTTCTACATTTTATTATTTGTGATAGAAAATTATAGTTAGAAGTTAGGTTTTCTCTCATTGATTTGATAGGTCATATATTTTGCACACGATGTCCATTTTTAGACTTCTTACAGGTGATGGAGAGAATTTTTGGAGCACTTTGTAGTGGGTCAAGTGATTTGATCACTTGGTGAACTATAGAGAGTTTTTGGTTCTCTTTTGATTTTAAGGACGTAGGTGATACATATTGAGATTATGGATCTTGTTTCAATGGGAGTTTGATGTAGGTGGATAAAGCGTGGTGATAATGATGTCATGGATGTTCTTATATGCATGGAGTTTTGACTTGACATGATGGTTTATGCGAGTACATGGTATTAGTTGTGGAGTTGGCCTATTTGGTGGCCTGGAGCTCCTAGATAGCCTCTTGGTCCTATTTGGATTGTAGTGCTTGCATGTTTTAGATTCATGTTAACTGGATTTGTGGTTATTCCTATCTATGATATTCCATTGTTTTGGTTTAATTGTTTTGATGTTTCTAGGCTTGTTGGTCTTCTAGATGTCAAGTGGATTCAAATTTGCATGTATGTCACTAACATGGATGGATTTGTAGGTTTTGCATGATTAACCAAAATCTATGGTTTTGTAGACCTGTTTGTGGATAGACTATGTTTTTTAGATTGTGAATCCCATGGGGGTGTTTATAAATACAAGATAGTTGTAAGTTTTCATGTATGCTTCGTGCATTGTTCCAGGGGGTTGTTTGTAGATTTCTTGGTGTGGAGGTGTTGGTACATGATTAGTCACTCAACATCTACAATGTTTGCTTGATGGGTTCCTAATTGGTTACTCTATTGTGGATTTGTGGTAAATCAGATCTAGGGTTGATTTTGTGTTTGAGTCATGGAGAATATACATGATTAACTATCATTGTTTCTAATTTTTCTAATTGTTGATGTAGAGTTGAGTTTTATTGATTTTGGGTCTACATTGTGGTGGATTCATGTTGTGTTGGTTTGAGATATATGAGTTGTGTAGCTTTGTGGACTATCTATACCAATGGGTTGCATATATAACTTAGATGCAAGCTATCTATACCCATAGATTATTGCAGTGCTAGTTTATAGATTCTAGAGTTGGTGGTCCTTTTCCCGTCATGATGCATTGGTGTAGTGTAGTAGTGGGATAGTGAGATGGATGGATGGAGTACAATTTATGATTCATGGTGGAGTGATTTGGGATGATCATGACATTCCTATAAGAGTA
The DNA here is from genome assembly GCA_027924645.1 of Cunninghamia lanceolata. Classification (NCBI taxonomy): domain Eukaryota; kingdom Viridiplantae; phylum Streptophyta; class Pinopsida; order Cupressales; family Cupressaceae; genus Cunninghamia; species Cunninghamia lanceolata. The sequence continues at coordinate 4,345,458 of BSBN01001183.1, read as the reverse complement.
CTTTGAGTCATGCTTGTAGTTGTTTTTTCTTGGAGCCTATAACAATTATATTCTTTTGGAGATTGTGGTTTTACTTTGCCCTTTGGGAGCTCTTGATGTTGTAGTTGAGTTCTTTGATTGCATGGGGGCCACAAGTGATCTTTGGTTAGGATATGGTTATCACTATTCCTTGTGTAGCTTAGTATCATGGTTCAATGGGAGCTTTGGCAATGATATGATATTGTACCATGGAGGACTCTAGACCTTTCTGCTTTGTAGTCTTGGCATGATATGGGTGCTCTTGGGAGAAAATATGTTCATTGGAGCCATATGATCTTTTTAGGAGATGTAGATCATGACATCATGGAGAGTTCCTAGATTCTATACTAATCATGCACATGGAGTTTTGGTGGTGATTTGAGGTAGTCTTCTAGTATTGCATGTAATGATAATTTTACCTTAGATATTTTAGAGATTGTAGTGATGTAGTTGGAGTTTAGTTGGCATAGATGATCTTTTGGGTACTCATGGATACTGGATAGAATTAGGTGAGGCTAGACATCTCTCATTTTTAGGGATCATGTGTTGAGATAGTTACTCTTTGATGAAGTTTTAGCAAGAAGACTGAGGATCCTACACCTTGGAGTTGGATGAGAGTTCAACATGGACCTAATGAGGAGATTTTTCATGGAGAGAGTCATTGTAGCTTGGTTTATCTTGGAGGAGAAATCTCATTCCCCACTCTCAATCCACTTGACAGAGAATCATCTGATAGTTATTTCTCATGTTATTTTCAGATGCATTTTGTTTTGACATGCTTTGTCTTTTCAAATGGAATGAGCCTTGAGCACCTATGGTTGTTTGTTCTGGAGGTCTTATTTGAGGAGTACTTGGCATGGTTTCATTTTAATTTGTCTCATTATGTATATGAACTTGTTGTGAGGATAATTTTGAGTAGTATAGGGGATGATTTTGGGAATATTCCCTAGTTTTAGGAATGAATATGTTTGGTTTTATATTCCTTCAGTTTTAGAGGCTTACATCCTAATTTGTTTATTGATATGATGTTATGGTTGACCTTAGGTTTGAATGGTCAGATGTTGAGGAGGATTTTCACTTGGGGTTTTGTGAAGGAGATCTTACTTTCCATGAGCACTTAGGTGTGTTGGTAGAAGGACATGCTAAATGGTTTTGATTTGCAAGTTTTCTTTCTATGGTCTTGTGTTCTTCCTAGAGGTTCATGTTCACATGACATTGATGTGGAGAACTTGGTGTAAGGAAGCTAATGTAGTGGAGAAACTTCATATACCAATATTGAGAGGAGGGTTATGTAAAACTTTTCAGATCTTTACAATAGTTACATAAATTATATATAAATAAACATAAAATAGCAATCATACCATAACACAGTGATTTACATAGGGAAAACCCTTTTGAGAGAAAAACCCCACACTCCAAAAGTAGCCCAATATATTATTAAAAAATCTCAACAAGATTACAATATAATTGCAAAGAAAGATTTCATAGGGGCATCATCAAATAGAGATCTAGAGGCAACTAAACATCTATAAGACTCTCACTCACAACCTCCATCTAAAGCACCTAATATGTATGAGATACAATACATGAAACTATCAAATGATAATTACAAAACCATGAGCTAAAACTACCCAAAAGTGGTGCCCAAATCCTTAGGGTTTCATTATCTCCAATCAAAGATGTATCATGATGTGTCATAACATGAATCAACACATGTAAATCCCCCTTATAGCTCTTTTTTGTGTCCAACACATTTTTTACATTTTCCAATATGAGAGGCTCAACTTTTAGAGGCCATAAATTTTGATTTGGGAGGCTGATTGGGCCCATTTTTTTCTTAAATTGAAGAGATCAAAGAGATCTATGTATTGGGCACCACTGATGGAGATGTGGACCACCCATAAATATTTTTTTGTCCAAAAACCAACTCTATAGTGGACAGAAATTAAGTTTTTCTATTTTTATAACCAATAAATCACACTTTTTGTAATTGCAAGGTTGAGACACCTTTCCTAAAATTCTCCCACTTTTTGAACACATTGCAAGAGAAAAGGGAGTATCAACACCATGATTTAATTTCTAGGGGCCGAGAGGCCCATAGAATGTGAACACCATCAGAAGTTCTCTGTGGTCATAGGCTTAGTTAATGAATTTGCAACACTCATCAAAGTCTCTACCTTAACTAGCTTCACCCTACCATCCTCAACCATAGCCCTAACAAAATGATAATGTACATCAATGTGCCTAGTCCTACAATGAAATGTTGAGTTCTGAGATAGGCAGATCACACTCTAACTGTCACAATAAACTATCACTACACCTTGTTTTATTCCAATATCTGAACATAGTCTCTTAAGCCAAATGGATTCTTTACAGGCATGAGTGCTTCCATATACTCAACCTTAGTAGTGGACAAAAAAACCACAACCTATCACTTACTCATCCAACTAATTGCACCACCAAATAAAGTAAACACATAAGAACTAGTGGATCTTTTGCTATCAACATCACATGCCTAGTCTAAATCCACATAACCACAAATATCAAGGGAATGCCCATCTCCTATCAAATTACCATGATAACATAATGAGTAATCTGAGGTACCTAGAAAATATTTGAAGGCTCTTTTAAATACATCCCAATGAACTCTATTGGGATTAGACATATATCTGGAAAGAACTCCCATTGCTTGGGCAATGTCTGGTCTAGTACAGACCATAGCATACATCAAACTTCCAACTACACTTTGGTAAGGTGCTTTTCTCATGTCTTCCATATTTAATGGGGATGTTGGACATTGTGAAGTAGATAACTTCATTCCAACTATAAGAGGAACACACAATTGTCCACAATTCTACATGTTAAACCTCTGTAAAATTGAATAAACATATTTACTTTGGCCAAGCCATAGTTTTCTATTCACTCTATCTCTTTTGATTTCCATCCCAAGAATGTGTTTAGCTACACTAGGATCTTCCATTTCAAATTTAGTTGCAAGTTGAGACTTTATTTCTAAAATCATTCCTTTCCCTTTACTAATAAATAACATATCATCAACATACGGTGCCATAAATAGGAAACAATCACCATCATATTTATAATAAACACAATGATCTAATTTAGAACGCTCAAATCCCAAACTCAACACATATGTATAAAATTTTTGGTACCACATCCTAGGACTTTGTTTGAGGCTATACAAATATTTCTTCAATTTACAAACCAAATTACTTTTACCTTTCACCATGTAGTGCTCTTGCTGTGTCATATAAATATCCTCCTCTAGGTCACCATGAATGAATGTCATTTTCACATCCATTTGGTCAACCTATAGATCATAAGTTGGGGCAATATAAAGTAAGAATCTAATGGATGTCATTTTTTCAACAAGAGAAAATATCTCATCGTAATCAACACAGTCAACCTGATAGTAACCTTTCACAACCAACCATGCCTTGTACTTCTCAATACCTCCATCTAGACCAATATTTTTCTTGTACACCCATTTGCAACCAACATGATTTAATCATTCAGGAAATAGTACTAGATCCCATGTATCATTCTTTTTCAAAGATGACATTTATCCCCCATGGAAATCTTCTAGGAGTTTGCATCATTCATACCTAATGCCTCTTCTACAATTCTTGGTAAATGCCTTTTAGGTGGTTGTCTATGCCTTATAGACCTTCAAACAAGTTGATTAGAGGTTCTTCCTCCTCCTTTGAAGGTTTAAAGCTAGATGATCTCTCCTCAACTTTGTTTCTATCTAGGGGCCTCGAGAGTCAACTTTATCAACTATGGAAGGAAGTTGAATCACATCTTTTTGTTCACTTTGTTCTAGCTATAATGTAATAGAAGAAGGCTTAGTTTCTTAAAGATCACACTTCTACTATATATTATCTTCTGTGTAATAGGATCCCAAAGCTTGTATCCTTTCACACCATAACTGTAACTGATGAAGATACATTTCATATCCTTATTTTCCAACTTTTTTCTCTTCTCCTTTGGCACATGTGCATATGCCTCACAACCAAAAAATCTAAGATGTCTCAATGAAGGCTTGTGACCCAACCATGCCTCCATGGGAATTTTATCAACAAGAGCTGATGTCGGAGACCTGTTAATCAGGTAGAAAGCACTGGCAATAGATTCATCTCAAAAACTTTGTTCTAGACTAGCACCACTGAGAATACTCCTAGCCTTCTCCATCAATGTCCTATTCATTCTTTCTACAACTCCATTTTGTTGTGGAGAATACAGAGTTGTCTTTTGTCTCTGAATGCCACAATCTTTATAGAATCTATCAAAATTGTTAGAGAAAAATTCACCACCATTGTGAGTCAAACATTTTATTTTATTTCTAGTTTTCAACTCAACCATTGCTTTAAATTATTTAAACTCAAAACTTTAGATTTACTCTTTAGAAAGTATACCCATGTCCTTCTATAATAATCAATAAATGAAACATAATATGTGGATTTTCCAATGGAAGGGACAACTACAAAACCAAACACATTAGAATGAATAAGATCTAATACACCACAATATTTATGAGAACTCATGTAAAATTGAATGTAGTTTTGTTTACCATAAATGCAATGCTCACATAAATCAAAATCAAGATTAAAATCAGTCAAACCTTCAACAATGTTTTTATTTTTCAAGGTCCATAGACCGTTTTCTGCAATGTGGCCAAGTCTCTAGTGCCATAACATAGTCTTCTCCACAAGTAACTTTGATTTAGAAGAAAGAACACCCTTAGGTATGTAGAAGCCATGATGATCCACTGAAGATGAAACCCTCACAGTTTCCAATGAAGTAGTCATAGACTCACTGTTCACAGAAGTAATATTGCATTTAATAGTGTATGCATCAAGCTTATACAAAGTGCCAAATCTGACACATCTAGAAATCACCATATCATCTCTAATCATCTTGCATCGTACATCAAAAAATATTACCTACACACCTACATTTATTAGTTTGCTCACAGATAATAAATTTCATGCTAACCCAGGGATATGCAATACACCATTAATTTTTCTACTCTACCATCAAGAAATCTAATTTTAACTTTAACACAAACAACAATATTTAAATGAGAATCATCACCCAAGTACACCTTACCTCCATAAAATTCTTCATATTTAGGAAATCAATCTCTATTAGGGGTCATATGGAAAGATGCACATGAGTCAATTAACCATGCATCATTACCTACACAAGTAGCCAAAGTTGCAATGAATGCATCACCATCTTCCTTCTTTAACATAGAATCAGGATCAAATTTTTTCTTTTTCTTCTTCTTTTCTTCTTTGCACTCTTGACGGAAGTGTCCAGGCTTACCGCAATTCCAATAGATAACTTTGGACTTTCCAGGAGATTTGGATCTCCCCTTGGACTTGAATTTGTCATGCTTCTCACTCTTTTTTCCTTTTTCCTTAGGTCTTCCACAAACATTTAGGGCCTCTTTGACACTGATGGATACCTTCCTTCTCATCTCTTTAGAAAGAAAAGAACCCACAACATCTTCAACTTTGAAGAAAACATAAGTACTCCCAATAGCCATAACAAGAGAATCTCATGAATCAAGCAAAGAACAAAGAAGGATTTGACATCTCTCCTCCTCATCCATTTTTACACCAACTGATGCTAATTGAGCCACCAACATATTGAATGCTTCTAGGTGGTTTACAATTTGTCCACCCTCTTCCATTCTCAAGGAATATAATTTCTTCATTAAGAAAATCTTGTTCACTAAATATTTGGCTTGATATATCTCACCAACTTTCTTCCATAGTTTCTTCATACATTGATTAAAATAGAGTCTTCTAGGCACAATCTAATTAGGCCTTTATCTTTATGGTCCATAACATCATATCGAGTAGCTAAAGTAGCATTTGTGGGCCTTGAAACATGCTCATCAATATCATCCCATAGATCTTGATCAATTAACAAATATTCCATCTTCAACTTCCACATCTCAAAATTGTTACCAGAAAATTTCTTTACCTCTATTCTCCCTGATGTGCTCGCCATCTGAAAATTCTTATAAGATTGCAAAGTATCTTCTACACAAGCTCCCACTCAAAATTGGATTAGTTCAAAAACCCCAACAACTCACAATTGAAACCAAAGGTGATCAGGCTCTAATACCACTTGGAAGGAATCTATGGTAGCAAAACAACTTCATACACTAATCTTGAGAGGAGGGTTGTGCATAAATTTTTAGATCTTTACAATAGTTACACAAATTATATAGAAATAAACATAAAATAACAATTATACAACACAGTGATTTACATGGGGAAAACCCTTTTCAGAGAAAAACCCCACACTCCAAAAGAAGCCCAATATATTATTCAGAAATCTCAATAATATTACAATATACTTGGAGAGAAAGCTTTCACATGAGCATCACAAACCAAAGATCCAAAGGCAACTAAACATATTTACGACTCTCACTCACAACCTCTATCTTAAGCACCTAATATATAGGATATACAATACATGAAACGAACAAATGGTAATTACAAAACCATGAGCTAAAACCACCCAAAAGTGGTGCCCAAATCCTTAAGGTTTCATTATCTCACATAAAAGATGCCTCATGATGTATCATAGCACACATCAACACGTGTAAATCCCCCTTACAACTCTTTCATGTGTCCAACACATTTTTACATTTTCCAGTAGGGAGGCCCAACTTTTGGAGGCCATAACTTTTGATCCAGGAGGCCGATTGGGCCCTTTTTTTTAAATTGAAGAGCTTGAAGAGATCTACACACTAGGCACCACCGATTGCGGTGTGGACCACTCAAAATTTTTATTTTGGGCAAAAACCAACTCTATAGCCTAGAAATTGAGTTTTTTTGTTTTTATAACCAAAAAATCACACTTTTTGTAATTGCAAGGTTGAGACAACTTTCCTAACACTTGGGAGAGCTATGGAGATCAGTGATGAGGGAGTTTGCAATGGTTTAGTTTGCAAGTTTGCAGATTATTGTGTGTTCTTTGATATTGGATAATATTGATGACATTAGCCACAATTTCTATGTGAGTGCTATTGGTGGACTTTTGGATACTTTGATTTTAGATTTGACATTATCCATGCAATGTGAGTTCCAAGATGTATATGTGTCCTTTGTTGGATGTTCTCATTATATTGTAGCGTTGAAGGTCTTCAAGATTTCTTTGTGCAGGATAATGTATATACATGGACTTTTGATTACGATTGCCCATTGGATATGCTGATGGTAGAAGGTCTACTTGTGATGATGAGTATAACTTGGTTTTAAGGTATGGTTAGTTTGATGTGTTAGCAACTAGTTGCACGGTCACTATTTTAGCTATGTTGGTGAGTTCTTGGTAGCTACTTAGGCCTAGTTGTTTCCATTGATTTTGGTGTTTGTGTTCACATATCAAGTTGAGGTAGGATTTAGTTATGCTTCTATGTGAAAGTTAGTGTATTCATCACCTTTGGATAGGATCTCATATTTTATTCATTGGAATGGCGAAGGATGATAGGTTTCTTGTTTGAGATAGTGGTCACCTTGGTTGTTGTTGCAGGTATCTTGATGGAGCACATGGATGTTTTATGTTACATGTTGGCTATAGGGAGTGTTCCTTGGATGATTGAATTTACTTTTGACCCCTTATGAAATGTTACAACAAGTGGGAGAATGTTCCAAAAGGTGTGTTGTACACCTTGCATAATGTTAAAATTGTAAAATGATATTTAATTGTGGTGCATCTTAGAGATGTGGATACCACATGGGTTAGACATTCTTGGGGAAACTTGTATCTTGTATGTGACATTGGGATAAATATTTAATGTGGGTGTCACATTGGAAAAATATTTATTAAATTGGGAAAACTTAGTACCAAATATTTAATTTGGGGTCATGGTTTAGTGAGCTCATGGTTTATGTGCACTTTGTTTATGTAATAACACAGTGGTTTTGTGCAAGCTTGTCTTTAAAAAAGAAAGCACATGAGTAGTTTCTGAGATTGTCTTGTGTAGCCTTTGGCTTATGGATAAGGTTGGATTAACCAGCTCTTGTAGGTTACATATGTGATAGGAAGAAGTAGGAATTGGGATGTGTGGCTACATGGTTCTCATTTGCTTGATCACATGGAGGAATGAAACTAGGGTGCTTGATTATTTAGAAGCCTTATATGGATAATCTACAAGTGTATTACAATAAATTTCATGGAGATAATAAATTGAGTTTTGTGGGTACTTTTGGAGGCTAGGTTTTTCCCTTGAGAGGGTTTTCCCATGGTACATATAGTGTCACCTGATGTTGTGCTTGTTATTCTTTTTCATTGTAGATTTTGAATACTTGTTTTGTATTTATTTTTCTCATGAGGGTTATGTAGAAATGGTTTATATTGTTGTAAATTTCCTTTCAATATCATATAGTGAAAATTAGTGATCGATATCATATTTTAGATATAGGACAACCATTAGAAAAATCATAACTAGTAATGTCAAATTGTGTCTATAGTTTGAATGTGACAGTGAAGTTTAATATGCAAGTTAGCTTAGCTTATTACACTAATCTTTCATGAGTTCAATTATAGATTCATATATTTTGAAGACTATGTAAGGAACAAATGATATGGGTTTCAATGCAAGTCTTCAAAATTGATCTTCAAAGCCTGTATTATCCTTGTTAGAAGAAAAATTGTGGATCATGCTACAATCATTAACATAACACTTCTATAAGTTTAGAAAGCCCTTGTTTTTGATGATATTGTCCATGGGTTTTTGTGGTTCATGTAAGTGTTCCATGTTGTTGTTTGTAATATCATTTTCTTCATGTTTGATGGTTGTGTATGCATTTATTTTGATTGCTATTGGCCATTTGTAGTGTAGGTAAGAGGTGTGATTTGTTAACCATGGACGTTTTGTTTATATTGTGTTGTTTTTGCTTGCTTCTATTGGCATTTATTTTGCATGCACTTTTGAATTTTTCCCTTTGTAGCAGGTGGTGTTTGGATGATTGTGTTGTCAATTAATTAACGTGCCTTGTCTATGGTTCCACATTTTGTATACTTGTCTACTAAGGCTCCTATAACTATAACATGTGACAAAAATTGCCTTTCTATTATGCTTTCATGGATGTCGATACCCCATTTTGAGGCCCCTATTTTGACACAGGTAGGGAGAATTATAGAAAGGGTTGTCAAGTTTATCTAAACACCCACTAGTTGCATTCTCTTGAAAGTATCTAAATACTTTTAAAACAAATCCATTTTATGTATATTCTGCAATCATTTCAATCTATGGGACTACATGTCTTAGAGGTTTTACATGCCCAAACCATAAAATAATCAACTATTGTCCCTACATTTTCACTCACTGATCTGGATTTTGTTGGAGATCTAGAGGACAACACTTGGTGAGCAGGTCACCTGTAGTGTTGTAGGAGTGTTGGAGTCTTCTGACAATCTTGCTGAGAGATATGTGTCTAATTCTACCTGCTTCTTCATTGGAAAGGAAGTTTTATTTATTTATTCCCAATAGTCACGAGCACAGACCATTGCAACTATTGAAATGAAATAATTAATTAACAATTAGTTAGGGTTAGTTTAGATCATTCCTCCCCCCTTGAGAGACAATGGGCCCCATTGCATCAATGTTCAGTAACAATTGAGGAAAGTGTAGTGCAATGTGCTCCTTTGTAAACCACTTGCCCTGAAGAGGTAACTGGCCTGCCTGAACCACATGATAGAGAGGAATCGATTGTTGTTTTAGTGTTTTCACAAGAACATCAATAATCTTGTCATCGGTAAATAGAACAGTAGTCTTATGATTTAAGTCAAAATTCTAAATATGATTGAGGGGGTTGTGTGGCCTAGGTTGAAGAGGATGAAGTTTCCTATTAGGTCTTGAAAAGTGCTCCTTCTGGAGATGAAGCCAAACTTTGTCATCAACCAAAAAGTGATGAGACGTATGATGTCAGTCATGTCACTTTTGAATTAACACTTGAGTTGGTTGCTTGATCTTGTCATTTTCTAAAATTGATTTTCTACATAGCGACCATTTGAGAATGGTGTTTCTAAGATTATATCAATTGAATGTTTGGTTTGACAGTGTAATGGAACCTCTATTGGTGAGGTGAATACATTTTGATATTTTGTCTATTTTTGACCCATCAGCTTCTATTGAATGGTGGTAGTGACTGTTTTAGTATGAGCGCAGGCTATGACTGACCTTGCCTCCTCAGGTTGAATTGTTAGCATTGATACAAGAGCTCTAGTTGGAGAAATCAAACACGTGCATTGTTTTGTACTTAATAGAGATGCAAATTTTGTAGGACTTACCCCATGTATTCGATACTTTTGTTTACTTAACAATAACACTGCAAGGTTTGGAATCATAGATTCCATGACACTTGTACATGTATGGATGTCACAACAGTACATCGCATACATCCAAAGGTGCCACATCACATATTACCTCATCATCGAATGGTTTGATGGAATAGGATAAATACAATTGCTTACTTACTTGAATATTTCTCCCTTGGCTCACCTAGCCCATAGAGTATGGTTGTGGATGGGGTGTTGTAGGTAAGTTCAATCTCTTGACAGTCTTAGCAAAGATCAAGTTCTTTTGACTCCCATCATCAACAATGAAATGTAAGGCTTTTCCATTCACCCACATCTATGAATGGAACAAATGTTCTTCATCTTCACGAGGCAAGATTTTAGTAGTGGCAACCATGGCGTAAGGGTCTACCTCAATGACCTATTCATCATCCTTCTGTTCAAAAGGGTCTGTAGGTAAAAAATTAGCTTCTTTCTCTACTTTACGCATTTCCACCATTAGTGTCTTAGCAACTTGACAATCTTTAGTGTTAAATGCGAAGGACTTTTATGAATTTCACACCACATGTGTAGTGCCCCTCAATTGGTCGTCTATCAGATTGATGTTTGCTTAGTAGTATTAGACATTATGACAGTATTTTAGATCGTAGGTGATGGATCTCTTGTTATTTTGTTAATTCATTATGGACCTAACCGTTATGATAACAGTTGTTGATGTTGGATTATGTTATTTTATGCTTTAGAATTTGATGAATGAAATAGATGTTACAGATGTTTTGACGTCAATTGCGATATTGGATTGTAAGAGGATTGAATGTTTTATGTTGTTGACTAGTAAACAGATACCTTGTTCAACATAGTTAATCATTTATTCATAAACGTGAATGGAACAGTGTCGTATTACTCGCTCTCGAGTACCCTACCCCACTACGATTTCCATTCACTATAGGACTGCATGTGGATATATATCTTGTATGTTTAACTGTGTGTTGTTGCAGGATGCAGGTACTAGGCACTGACTCCACCTGATTATCAGGTCTGAGCGTGCCTTCGCCAATGGATTAGTTGTTTGGAGTTAACGTGGGGTCCCTAGTCCGTGTTGCCTAGTTGTCAGTTTACCCTTGTGGTCGTTGTCTGTCGTTTGATCATGACTTGCAGACAGGTAATGTTGTACTTTGAAGTCTAATTAGGTCAGAAGGTGTCTAAATGTGTAAGGTATCGTTGTGCATTAAATAGAATCATTTTACAGAAATTATAATGTTGATAATTAAATATATTTATAAAAGATGATAATTGAGCATAATGTCGATAGTTGTTAATAATTGTTGTAAATAAATTATTATTTTCTTAGAAGTATAGTTGTTAAATAAAAATTGTAAGAAATTTTGTATTATTCAATATAATACTATTTATAATGAATATTTAAATAAATAAAATAGTTGTAAGTCATGTTGTAATTTGTGATTTACAACTTAATTAATAAAATAAATTAAAATATGGTTGTAAAATTTTAGATTGATGTAATGTTATAATTTTATTAATAGCAATATGGTTGGACGGTTATAAAGAAATTAAATTTTGTCGTAATTATGTGTTAATATTAAAAAAAAAAATTAACCTCTTGGGATCATTAAATTAAATAAAAATATCTCTTGAGGAGGGAGATGCACGGGATCGCATGCCGAGTTCCTTGGAAGATGGAAGGGACTATTTTATAAAAGGGAAGTTTGTAGAGGCAAAGAGGGGGGATTTTGGTAGGAAGAAGAAGGATCGAGTTTTCTGCAACTGAAGAATTGAATTCTGCATTGAATCTAGGCTTCAGATATAGGTTCTAGTGTCTTCCATATTCTACTTGCATTTTTATTTAGATGGAATGATGGAAATCTGTTTCTCTTTACTCCTCCAATTTGCATTTGCTTGATAGTTCTAGAGCCTCTTTGATAATTCATCCTATACCTATCCTGCAATCATTTCATTTCAAACAAATTTCTATTAGAGATATAATTAATTACCGACCCATCTCTACATAAATGATTGAGAAGAAAATATGAGTTTATTTTATTGTTTAGGGATCCAAATTAGTAAAGAGAAAGAAAACAGCCTCTGAATTTATACATGATCTGTATCAAATTATTAAAATCATCCGTGCATTTCTTTGATCCCTACTTCCTGTACCTTGAGGTGTCTGCATACAGTTTATATGATTACCTTGCCTATTATGCATCATCAGCTATGATGGGTTCATTTTGTTCGTATCTTGCAATCATTAAATTACTTGAGGGCCATCCCAGATCTTTAAGGGAACCAGTCGTCTTTCATGTAATGTTTGCGATATCATTTAGTTCAGCCATCACTGTCCACAATAGACTTCTTATGCACCTCAGATCCTTCCGTTTTGGTGGTAGGAAAATGTTGTTTTAGTTACACGGTTGGCTTTATACTTTCTGCATTTGCTTAAGATTTTTTCTAAAGTTTTTTTTTTCTAAACAAAACATTCGCTGTGTTTCCCTATTATGATCGAATCCCATAAAATGACATTTCTCTTAAATGAAACCGCAAATCAAATAACTCTACGAGTTTGCATATACCGCTGGCCAGTTAAAATAAGAGGCATCGAACCCTAGCTTTTAGAGAGGCCAATATAATGCATCTAGTTGCGCTTATCATGCAATCAACCCATTCCATGAAATGTTATCTCATTCCTAGATGGTAAATTATTGTGTCCTTTAACCAGCGTCTGTGGTATTCCTCATGAAGCAGCGAGAGTAAACAACTCAAGCAGGTTTATCAATATCACAAGGGTTAATCTATTTGCTTTCACTTTGTTATATCCTGCAATTGTCCCAAGAGATCACCATTTTGGGCTGGGCGCACATATATAGCTGCCAGATCTAAGATGGCATCGAATCTTAGTTCTGTTGAAGGAGAATAGACATAGATAATAGACCGGGTGTTAAAATCTGTATCTATTTCAAATCACAATTAAAAACCCTATCAAGAAAGCTGAATTTCTGAGATTCATGTGTACCTTTGACTCAGGTCAATATTTAATTATTTGTTCTGTATTCGCTTATTCTCATAAGCTTGTTTAGTTGTCAAAACCTTGGGTTGTGCTTGAATGTGTTACACGATACAGATCATTGATGGGTTCCATTTTTATCATCTGTTCATTATTCCAACAATACCAAGAATGAGGTTGAGAGCACTTCCATACCACTGGCGCAGATTTAATGGGAACCTCAAAAGGGTCGCATCATGTCCCTAAATTATAACTAAATTCTCTTTTCCATTTATAACAGTGTAATCTTTTGCAATTATCATTCTTCTCAGCCACTAAATGAACCAACTTGTAATAGCCTCCAACTCTGCAATGCGTTAGCGCCACCACAGAAAACAAATAAATTACTAAGCTGATAATTGTTCTGTTGCATTCAGTTATGGCATTTCTGCACAATTGTTAATAGTGCGAGTAAAAAAAAAATAAGAAAGTGACAAATACTTCTGAGTCTACATTAATAGGTGATCTACAATTCCTATGAGGATGCATCTTTACCACTGGTGCAGATTTAGTAGATAACTCAATGATATAGGTTAGGGTATTCTCAATAGGACCGCGCCACCTATTAGGTTTCGAAGTTTTAGTTTTATAAATTGAAATGATTAGCTACTATAGCATTTATCATGAGCCGTGGCTCAACCAAATACACACAAAATAAAATATGCTACATGGGTGTGAAATTGAGACAATGCACGTGTCCTGGCGATTCATCTGAAACTGCACCCTTCACGAAGGGAAATCCACACAACTAAGGAATTTAGATTTGGCACCGGGACTGCCTGGAGAAAATTTCTGTTGTTTTATTAAGTCACGGTCTTTCCTGAGTGGCTATTCTATCTACACGGTAAAAGAGAATACAGGTTAATGCTATTACTGTCGCAAGAGCTGCATGGGATGTTACCAGACAATGGTAGAGCTACTTAGTCATTAGTTTATTTAAATATCATCTACTTCAATGGTTAAACAACCAGTAACAATTTTTACATCTTATCCACCACCAAAAAAAAAAGTAATATAGTAAAGATACCCTGTTTAAACTTATGATAGGGCATACTAAAAAGACAATAGAATGTCTCTCTCAGTTACTTTAGAAAACTTCATTAATATTGTCATAAATATAACGTTAACTTTAGAGCCGATTAGGGGATGGAAAAATATATGCTGTTCAATAATCCATGGTAAAATAATAATAGTAATATTATTATTAATGGTATTAATATTATTATTAATTCAAACTGAAAAGTTGATAGTCAAATGCCCAAACTTAATAATAATGTTATTATTATTGTAAATCCATTGTTGGAGTGGTCAAATCATATGATAAGACAATTTGTTTTATATATATCTTGTATTAGATTATCGTTTTAAGGCAAAAGTGAGTCAAATATTATAATTAAGTTGAGTGATATATTTAGATTAAATTGTTGAAATCTATTTGGTTAAACCATTTGATTTTTCTAAAAGGATAAAATAAAGAAAATTGTCTGATCTAGATTGTATTGTATGAGTTAAGTTGACTTGATGTGTATTGGCACATTGGTCGTAATATCGCGAATTGTAAGTGGTCAAGCTCTAGTCCCAGAGGCTTTGTATGTCGTATTTTGAGTTCAACCAACATATGGATAGGTGTTCTAGTGTTGTGGTGTTTTAAACATGTGATTCTAATTGACTATGAAGTACAATTTATTACGAATGAAGAATTGTTGAAAGTTGTTAAAGCTTTTTGTGGATATAGTATTCCCAGGATAAGATATTTATCTAGTTGTGACTATCTGGTACCCGTTTTGTCGTAATTGTCGTATGGAGAGACCTGGAATCTGTAAAAGAGTAAAGTGTTGTAATGTTATAGGCAATGAATAACAACTAGTGTTATGATTCTGTTTGTAATGCAAGAGGGTTTATACCTTGCAGTGAACATGTATGTGTACTATTACAATGCCTTGTATGATGTTTAAGGTTTACTAGGTGATAGGAAGGAGAGTGGCTTTCAACGTGGGGCCGGTGCCCAAAGTGGCAGTCAGGATAACCCGTTGGAAGTAGATTAATCAAGTGATAACCTAAAATGAACTAGGGGGTTAAGGGTAGATTTCACATTAAACAAGATTAATGGATTCCTCTCCCATGGCCTATAGTGATGCAGAGGCATCCACACTAAAACCTTGACATACAGCATGTATGTCTAACACCCTTCATCATCATCATCATATTTCCCTTAACACTGTCAGCATCATCATATTTCCTCTGCCAACCGATATCCTCCTGCAAACAAACCTTCATCCTTTCGTCTGTCAGCAGCATCATCATATCCGGCTATCGGCAGCATCATCATATTCGGCAAGCGCAAACATCCTCCTGACGTTCACTATTCATCTTACCACCAACCTCTATCTTCATCATCATGATGTTCAACATCATGTTCATCAGCAGGATATAGAACATCCGGTTCCCTCCATATATCCTGATGACGACAACTTCATGCACCTTTCCTCCGATGCTTACGTCACCCCGATATCCTGATGACGATTATCCTGATGACGATGACGTCACATGCAGCTCCTTCAATATCCTGTTGCCCCGATATCCTGATGACGATTATCCTGATGACGATGATGTCACATGCAGTTCCTTCAATATCCTGCTGTCGGCCAAACTTAACATTATCGGCCCGCGATGGTTTTATCAACTCGATCTTCTACCTTATGCCGATACGCTCCTCCTCGGCAACACCTGATGATGATCACCCTGATGTACATTCACCTTATGCAAACGATTGCATCATGCTCACCTCCATCTACTCAAATGACGCCCGAAGTAACTGCAGGATATACACAGAAATATCCTGATGATGCCGTTGCGATGGATTTTCCAACCTTAGCGAATTTCGATCCGCCGAACCTCCTGAGGTGACCCGATCCGCTTCCTGGACAACTTTCCAGACTCTAACAACCAGCACGACCTAGCACATACCCATGCTAGGGTCCTCAACACCTCTCGACTGCGATCCTGCAAACATGCATGCAAACAAACACAAAATGCAAACTAAATCCTAACCTACTGTACATAGCCATTCCACCGATTCGACGAATCAACCGGTGGAATGGATCAGCGAATCCATGAAACCACCAGAACAGCAAATCGATTTCACAATGGAGATCAAACAGAAAATGAACACAAACAAGATCTTTATTGATTTCAAAAGATGCAATACAGTACTCTGTCTCACTCTCTGCAATCTAACTCCTCTGCTCAATGCAATATAGCTTCTCAACATCTATCTCTAAAACCAACCGATCCTAATGCATAAATAGGATCTCCTGCGAGTACTACCACTTGATTCCCAGCGGCTGGGAGCTTCCAAGCGGCTGGGAGGATCCAACCGGACATACAGCATAACAGCTGTCCTAACAACCTAGCTAAAAATAGTAAAGTATGGTCAACATGACCTTATTACATGCATTGGTCTTATCAGACCTTCTTGGAAACATTAACAAGACTCAAAACAAACTAACTGCCTCATGGAGGCCAGCTGTCAGGTAGGTGCTCCTGCACCATACTCCCCAACAAAAAAGAACTCATGTCCCATGAGTTTGGTTGTGGAAGTCCTCCACCTTTACACTTTGTCATGTCAGTGTTCTGACCTGTTCCAGCTTTGTCCTCTGCTGTCTCTTGGCTGCTCCAAGACTTTTGAACTGTAACTTGCTTTCTTGCAAGTAAATCCTCATGCCTGTCAATGGAGGCCCTTCTCTCACATACCTTGTGTTTGTCAGGTTGTCTGACCAGAACCTCTGTCTGAACTGCCTCTTGAACTTCTGTAATGTTCAACTCTATTTTTCTTTCAACTTTTATAGGACAAACAATAGTCCCAACTATGACAACATCCTTGTCATTCCTCTCAACTGGTTGCTGTTTGTAAACCTGTTTCTGAACCTGCTGCTGACCTCTGTCAGTCAAAACTGAAACTGTCTTCAAACTATTGTCCTTAACAACTTCTTTCCCTGCAGTGTCCTCAACTGCCTTTATGCCTGCTCCTCTAGGCTTTTGCACAAATTCCTTCTTTCCCACTAAAATGATTTTGGCTGCCCCCTGTGCTGCAGCATTTTCCTGCAATGGCATCAACATAATAGTTTTCCCATCTTTCTTGATGGTGTAGGTATTAGCATACCCATCATACAGTACCCTCCTATCAAATTGCCATGGTCTACCCAACAGTAGGTGACAACATTCCATGGGCAAAATGTCACACAAAACTCTATCATGATATGTTCCAATCTGAAAATCCATATATGCCTGTTCATAGACAAAAAGTGATTGACTATCACTCACCCAAGATGCCTTGTAAGGGTTTTGATGTGGAATCCTTTCCAAATGCAGTTTATCCACCATTTCCTGAGATACCATGTTGTCTGTTGAACCAGTATCAATGACAACCTTACATACTTTACCTTTGCTCTTGCATGTGGTTTTGAAAAGAGCTCTTCTTTGCATCATATCCTTTGGTGTCTGCAAACTATTTCTCCTTAGCATCAATGCTTCTCCCTCCTCAGGATACCCATAACCATTAGGAACTCTATCTTGATAAGTGTTTAAACTTTGCACACTTTGCTCTACTTTCTCTTCTTGCACAAGTTGTACTCTCTTGTCATTCATTCTATCATTTCTGGATGATGAACCTTTGCTTTCTGGACATTTGAAAAATGGATGACCAAACTCACCACAGGTGTAACATTTTCCTGAAAATGTAGTAGAACCTCTACCACTTCCAAATCTGCCTCTATTACCTTTCCATCCACCTCTGAAATCAGACTGTCCCTGTCCTTTACCAGTGTCTTCTTGACCCTCATTGGTTTGCCTTGTTGTAGGGGCTGATCCTCTTCCCCTCATATTGCTTCCTCTTCCTCTCATGGACTTATCTTGTCCCCTATTCATCTTTTCTTCAATCCTGATTGCCATTTGGTAACAATCTTCCACACTCTTAGGGTTAGTTAAAACTAACTCATCCTGTATGTTCAATCTCAAACCAGCCAAGTACCTAGCCACCTTTTCTACCTCATTCTCATGATGACCAGATCTCATACTCAACTTATAAAACTCCTCAGTATATGCCTTCACATCCATTTCCTTCTGCCTTAAAAATTGCAGCTTCTTAAACATCTGAATTTCATAATCCCTAGGCAAGAATTTACCTTTGATCCTTGCTACCATTTTATCCCATGAAGTGATTTTTGACTTCCCTTGTTTCCTTCTCTCGGATTGTACATAATCCCACCATACCAAAGCATGACCTCCTAACTTGGTCTTTGCAATCTTTACCTTCTGATCCTCAGCAACATCTTCACATTCAAAGTGATTATCAAGTGCAGCAATCCAATCCAGTAACTCATCTTCATTCAAACTTCCATTATACTTGGAAACATCAACCTTTACCTTAGGTTTATCACTCTGCACTGCCTTTAACAGTGTTGCAAATCTCTGGTCTTCAGCATCCAGATCTTCAGCTACCTCTTCATACTCTTCAACAGCATCTTCATCTTCTTCTGATTCACTATCTTCCACTTCCCTCTTTTTGTTCTTTTCCAAGGCTACAAGCCTGGCTTGAAGTGCTTCAGCAAGCTCCTTCATCTTCCTCATCTCTCTGGCATGTTTTTCCTTCATCTCCTGCAATTCCCTTGCAGTACCACTACCTTTCGGAGGCATTTTGTCAACCTCTCACTCCTCTACCTCTGTCCTTTCAGTGACAGAATCAACTCTACCTCTGCCCTTTCGGTAACAGAATCAACTCTACCTCTGCCCTTTCGGTGACAGAATCAACACACAACAGCCCAGACCTTTTGCTGAGCTCTGATACCACTATGATGCAGAGGCATCCACACTAAAACCTTGACATACAGCATGTATGTCTAACACCCTTCATCATCATCACCATATTTCCCTTAACACTGTCAGCATCATCATATTTCCTCTGCCGACCGATATCCTCCTGCAGACAAACCTTCATCCTTTCGTCTGTCAGTAGCATCATCATATCCGGCTATCGGCAGCATCATCATATTCGGCAAGCGCAAACATCCTCCTGACGTTCACTGTTCATCTTACCACCAACCTCTATCTTCATCATCATGATGTTCAACATCATGTTCATCAGCAGGATATAGAACATCCGGTTCCCTCCATATATCCTGATGACGACAACTTCATGCACCTTTCCTCCGATGCTTACGTCACCCCGATATACTGATGACGATTATCCTGATGACGATGACGTCACATGTAGCTCCTTCAATATCCTGCTGCCTCGATATCCTGATGACGATTATCCTGATGATGATGACGTCACATGCAGTTCCTTCAATATCCTGCTGTCGGCCAAACTTAACATTATCGGCCCGCGATGGTTTTATCAACCTGATCTTCTACCTTATGCTGATACGCTCCTCCTCGGCAACACCTGATGATGATCACCCCGATGCACATTCACCTTATGCAAACGATTGCATCATGCTCACCTCCATCTACTCGAATGACGCCCGAAGTAATTGCAGGATATACACAGAAATATCCTGATGATGCCGTTGCGATGGATTTTCCAACCTTAGCGAATTTCGATCCGCCGAACCTCCAGAGGTGACCCGATCCGCTTCCTGGACAATTTTCCAGACTCTAACAACCAGCACGACCTAGCACATACCCATGCTAGGGTCCTCAACACCTCTCGACTGCGATCCTGCAAACATGCATGCAAACAAACACAAAATGCAAACTAAATCCTAACCTACTGTACATAGCCATTCCACCGATTCGACGAATCAACCGGTGGAATGGATCAGCGAATCCATGAAACCACCAGAACAGCAAATCGATTTCACAATGGAGATCAAACAGAAAATGAACACAAACAGGATCTTTATTGATTTCAAAAGATGCAATACAGTACTCTGTCTCACTCTCTGCAATCTAACTCCTCTGCTCAATGCAATATAGCTTCTCAACATCTATCTCTAAAACCAACCGATCCTAATGCATAAATAGGATCTCCTGCGAGTACTAACACTCGATTCCCAGCAGCTGGGAGCTTCCAAGCGGCTGGGAGGATCCAACCGGACATACAACATAACAGCTGTCCTAACAACCTAGCTAAAAATAGTAAAGTATGGTCAACATGACCTTATTACATGCATTGGTCTTATCAGACCTTCTTGGAAACATTAACAAGACTCAAAACAAGCTAACTGCCTCATGGAGGCCAGCTGTCAGGTAGGTGCTCCTGCACCATATAGTGCTCGTTTAGACTAAGGATGGGTAGAGAAGGCCTAGTTGGCATGATTGACTTCCTTGTCCTCATGAAAGGAAGGTCGATTCCACATGTGTCACCCTATGGGGCCGGCGCCTAGTGAGAGGCTGTCAGGATAACCCATGCTAGGACCGTGCGATGACACTCTCCCTACTACAACCTAGCATTCCTTGTTTGGTCTCTCCACATATGTTAAGTGTTGCCTCTGGAAGTTGTGTTGTGTTGTTGCCATGTGTCGTATTGGAGTTGGTCATCTTTCATTCTTGTTAGTCTTTTGTCTACCTGACTGTTATTGTTTGGGACCTCATGTTAACTCCTAGCTCAGGGGGTGGACCTTAGGGTTCCACATGGTCAGGTGGAAGAGCTTCCTTATCGATTGGTTATTCCTTGTCGAAGTTCATGTGCAGAAAAGATGTATCTCAATTTCCAGACAATTGTACTCGTACCAGTTGGTGATGATGAATGTGTATAATCTTGTACCAGACTTGTGTAATAGATCATTCATAATGTATGTAATTTTGATGTAGTCTGGAAATTGCAATGTAATGATGTCATGATGTACTTATGTGTAAGGAAAGCATTTCAGTTATGTATTTAATCATGTAGATTACATTATTTGACGATATGCAATGAATATGAATAAGTTATTTAATTGTGCATTGGATTTAGATCAGTTATTGATGTATGTAAATAATGTTAGTTGAATTGTTAAGTAATGCAGCCTTGAAAACTGGGAGAACATATCGTATGTTTAATGGTGCAATTAGTTATGTTAACTTTACTTTGTTATCTTAATCATTTAAAAAAAAAAAAATTTCCTGTTTCTTATAGCATAAATGTGAATTTCCCTAAGGTGTTCAAGGTGGGGCATTACAACATGCTTATGTCTTTTTGTATCTTTTTAGCACCTTGATTTGATGTTGATGATTGTGAGGAGAATCCCTTGGTAAATTGTTTTCCTACAAACTTGTTATTGCCTTCCCCTTTTGATTTGAATTTCTCTTCAATCTTTGTTGCATATTTGAAGGCTGTGCCTAGTGTCTCAACATTTAAGAAAGCCATCTCAATTTGAATATATTAGTGTAATCCACTACGATACTTCAAAACTTGATGTTTCTCCATATCTTGGATGCCAAGTTTGGCAGATAATGCATGGAAGGTATTGGTGTATTCTTGAACGGATTGATCTTTTTTCTATCAAAGCAACTACCACCGCATATATGTTTCTTCATATGCATCTTTAGGTAGATATTCTTCTTTGATGTCTTCCACAAAATCTCCCCATGTGGGGCTTTCATCCAAATCAGGGAGTTCTTTGTATGCCCACTTAGTCTCCCATGATTGTTTCACATGGCGTTCCACTTTCAAGAGGGCGAAGGTTACCTTCTCAACATCAGAGAAGTTGTTCACAGAAAGTATTTTTCTAGTTTTGATAACCAATCATCTACAACATCTGCATCAATTTTTCCTTCAAAGTTTGGGATATCAAAATTCACTTGCACTTTGAAAGGAGTGTGACCATTGAATGGAATTTTTGTTTTGTTTGGTTGCTGATTTCGTCTATTTTGCTGGAGCAACTGCGAATATTCGCTCATCATTTCCTCACGTTGTTTTCTTAAAGCATCTTCGACCATTACTTTTAAGGTATCAGATGAATCTCCATGTTCTTCTGTAATTTTTAGTTGTGTGCATCTCGAAGGAAGATAGTTTGAAGGATTTTGTTTTTCTAAACCCAATCTTTGATAGCCTAACCTCATACGATGCGACATACAAGGGTAAAAGAGGCTCTAGTATCAGTTAATTTCGTATATGTTTCCTACTGCACTAAGAAAGTTAGAAGTAATATATATTGTTGTTACTTCTCCATTGTTGCTCATCGACTAAAGTTAGCTTTGCACTGATTTTATTATTATTATATTATTATTGTTTTCTACATATCTTCAACTGTAGGCTATTGTTTTTATTTTCCCTTCTAAAATCTCTTTTTTAAAAAAAATTGTAGATGTGATTTCCTCTTTTTATCTTGGCGTCCTCTTTTTTTTCACTATCTATTTATTATTATTATTATTATTTTAAAACTGCTACAACTCTTTTTTTTTTGGCAACAACATTCTCACAATCTCTTCTTCTCTAATACCACTGATCTAGATTTTGTTGGAGATCTAGAGGACAACACCTGGTGAGCAGGTCACCTGCAGTGTTGTAGGAGTGTTGGAGTCTTCTGACAATCTTACTAAGAGATATGTGTCTAATTCTGCCCGCTTCTTCACTGGAAAGGAAGTAGTATTTATTTATTCCCAATAGTCATGAGCACGGACCATTGCAACTGTTGAAATGAAATAATTAATTAACAATTAGTTAGGGTTAGTACGGATCACTCACCTTGTTACTATTTTTTTCTTTTTGTTAATATAGAGTGGTTAAAAGTGGTCCATGCAAACTTATCCTGGTAGCATTATTTTTCCAAGTCAAGCTTGGGTGTGCTTTTCTTAGCTCTATTTTATTAATTGATGTTCAATTTGTATGCTTCTCAAAGTAATTCTACTAAGTAGTAGGAACAACAAAATGTGGATGAAAGGTAAAATACCAAGATCTTTTACTTTGCAATAGCCATCATGTACATAATCTTTTTAAAAAAAGCTTTCTACATTTTGTTTTGATTTTTTTATTCTTCTTAGAAATAGATGATTCATGGGCTATGCTTTGTGTTATTCCTTCACAACTAGAAAACATTTGTGAAAGCCAAATTCAAACTTCTTTCCAAGCCAAGGAAGGTTTTAAATGGGTATTCACTTTATACATGATATAAATTGTGAGACAATAGAGCTATCACCCTTTCATTTGCTCATACTATAGACTACATTTTGTGAAATAATATAGCCATGCCCCACAAGTTTGATGAAATGGTTGTCCTTTTCTTGTTTGCTCCTAGAACAAGTATTTGTGTAGTAAGTAAGTTTTGGCTAATATATGTCACAAGTATGTTGCCGAGTCTTCCTCATTTGGAGCCTAATTTTATCTTGAGTGAAATCTAATTTTATTCTGATATTTTTGACTAATTTAATGAATGGACGAATAATACTTTCCAAAGGGAAACCATTGCTTCTTTTACATTTTACTGATAAAATTTACTAGAGTAAATGTTGCCATTGACATTTAGTGAATTAAAAAGTATGAGATTATCTTTATCCTTTTGTTCAAATATGTTTTAATTTGCTTTCATCATTAAAGAACATATTTGTCAAGTGAGTTCATCTTATATATTTAGTTCAAATAGTAAACAAAGATTGAAGTTTAATATTGGATATGGAATGATAGTTTTGATAGTTTTAGTCTCTTGTTTGCATTTTAAGAAAATAAGATTAAACATTTTATTTCCAACTTTAACATGCTTTGTGTTGCGATGTGTTTGTTTGATTGCATATATTTTAATGTGAATATTTTTTATTCTTTGTTTGTATATTCTATTTTGGTCTTTGGATTGTGAATATTTTGATCCTTAGTTTTAATGATTTTTTTGGTCCTAAAGTCACCAAGGGGATTAGAAAGTTTGCCTTTGCCTTAAATCATGATGACAACCATTCTCATTTAAGTCACTAGTAAGTTGTTTCCCCACTCTCTTGTATCATGAACTGAGTGATTTAGATAGAGGATCACAAAATAATGATATGAGAAACTTCCCTCATATCATGTTATTTTGGTTTTGTTTCAATTTGTTAGAATTGTTTGCTCTTTTTTTAGTTTTGTAGTTAAATGCAATTTTATTAGTTTTGGTACATATGTTGCCTATAATTTAGGATATTGTTGTGCTATGTTAGAGATTGTGTGCACATGTTTTTACCACCAAGTTAAAATCATGGATTTAATGCACCTATGAAGCGGTAGGTAGGGACAAAAGATGAGAACAAGGGTTTTTGATTGTTTATGGAGGTGCCTATGTAAGTTTCTTGGTTGACAAACATTTTCCCATTTCTTTTCTTTTTCTCATTAAGAATTGTAAGCAAGGAGTTATACTTGCACAACTCTTGGTATCCTTCAACTCACATGAAACAAGTTTTAAGCGCACGTAGTTTTTTCAAAGCTGACTTCCTATTAGGTTAGAATTTATTTGCATGTTCAAGTACAATGTTTCATATGTTCCTTGTAGACTTGGAAGACGTGGCCAACCTTGATTGAGTCGCTTTCATGTTTGACATTTTTAAGCTTGGAGGTTTGGAGAGATTGTTGGACAAACATAGAAGCATCTAAAGTCAAAGATTACATTAAGTTTGCACTCGAGATCTTAAAGAAATGAATTTGTAGATCATAGTGGACCCAAACTCATCCGATCAGTTAGATTGTTTCTACTTCCTCATGTTCAATGAACTTGCAAATTGGTCAAAGGACTAATAAAACTTGATAGAACTTGCCCTGTGTCCACTCTTAAATCCCTTGGGCCATACTCCATATCACTACCAAGCCACATTTCATACCTCGATTCACTTGAGCACCACCTTACAATTATGGATTCGGGAGTATAAATACCATGGAATTTTATTTCAAAGGAGCTTGGTGAGAAGCCTCACATCTAGTGGCAAACTCAAGTCTTGAGGTCTAAGGAGTTATCATCAAACATGTGGCAATTTACATCAATTTTCATTGGCCCTTCACACCATTCTGTGTGCTTGTAATGTTAGTAACATACTTCAACTCCTTGTTCTATGCCTTTTGTATAATGCATTATATTCAAAAATACATAAAAGATTTACATTTATTTGAAGTTTCATGGTTGATTATTACATTACACTAAATGAAAGTGCTTATCAACATGCCCATTGCACATCAAGTACATTGCTAGTATAATTTCCAACACTAATGAGCCCAATTGACCATGTGCTCACTAAACTAATACCTCTCAATATGCCGCCCACATTAAATATATTTGCAATGTCACATACAACCCCCACTAGAAAAATATTGTTCAATCCCAATATCTAACATTCCACATAAACATGGACCACAACATTATACAATATAAAATATTTCTATATACAAAATGTAGAATACTTTCTCAATACAAATTGCTAGACAAAGCCCATAGTAGTAAACTGCCAAAAGACCACATGGCTAAATTCGTAGAAATTAATGATCGCATGAATGGCGTCTCAGAATGTAGTAGCTCAGTGACATGTAAATTAAATTAGGACTTCCTTCAGATGCACCAACTCTTTTCACCTCTCTAGTATCTAATTTCTCTCAATATAAGACTAAAATGTAAGGCTTAAATCAGGTTACTAGAATGCTTATTTACCAGTCAAACCTTATGGAAAATAGATAAGGATAATTCATGTTTGACATAAATGAATATTTAATACTCTCCATTTTCCAGAAACAGTGAACCCTGTTCTCCTATGCGGGAGCTACACAACTCTTTTGTTTGTATTCATAATGTAGACTAAATTTAAGGTGCCCTCTAAACTATGCCACGCAAACAAAGATCTACATATAACTTCGGAGAAAGCTCCTCTCAGTGATTAAAAATCATTGATTAATTTATTGCAAGGTCATCCCACAATAATGGGTTACACTTTTTGGCCAAACTTGACATTGAAATCAATATTTTGAACTAAATCTTCACGTCCTGACACCTATAGCTGCTAAACCATTAGGAATTTGAAGATGATGTGAACTAGTGATTTGTGAGATTTTGTTTGTAGATTCTAAATATATTTTTGAGAAAAAATTTGGAGTTAAATTGTAAATTTTTTGCATCTCCTTCGATAACTGGTTTTTAATAGTAAACAACATTTTTTAAAGTGATGTGTACTCCGTAGCACATACTTTTTTTCTACAAAGGATAAAATTCTAATTCTTTTTAATTTAGATTGGTAACACTGATATATAGTATATGCATTTGGTTTCATAATGTTTTGTTGAATATATATTTTTTAATTAATTTTTGAAGTCAAACCAATTATAATTTAGACATAGGTGTATTATGTAAAACATAACTTTTTCTGTATGTATCGAAATTGAATTTTTTTCTTTTGTTGAAACAAGGACATCAATACCTAGTGCATAGATATTTTTTAGATTTTTTTTAGTAATTTACTAATTTTCCATGTGTGTAGAATAGAGAACTTGATGTTCAATGAAAAACATACATTCATAAGAAATAAAAAATAAATATAATAATCAAATTAAATATATTTAAAATTATATTTTTTGGGAAGCTTATAATAAGGACTACATACTTACAAAGCATAAATTTTAAATGAATTCATTTGATCCCTCAAAAGATAAATCAAAATTAGTTTTTTATCAGCATTTTGATAGGTGTAGAGGAGACTCCATTATAGGTATGGTTTAAAACTAGAGGGGTTCTATCCAAGGGGGTTTGAATCTAAGGGGGTTTGATCAAACCCTCTTCAATTAAAACCCTTTAAATGGAACCTTTCAAGGCTTAAATTATTATATTTTCTAAAAATATGTGATTTCAACAAAAATTAGGATGTCCCAGAAAGTGTAAAGAGTGTTATAAAACTCTCGGTAGTTTTTATATTGACTTTTTAGATCACATATGATCCATTATTCTCCTGTTTAGTTCACATGTGATCCATTATCCTCCTATTTTCATCATTCGAATAATGATGACACATGGTGTGATCAGAAATGTTAATAAAATATTTACTATTTAATTTTATTTTGAAATCTTTACAAATTTATCAGTGTGAGGTATGAGGTGCGGAAATTTTTATTAAATTGTTTTTATTTTTTAAGTGTATTGGAAATCTAGTCCAATATCTTTGGCTCTATTAAGTAAAATTCATTTTTCTTATAGCTTATTAGCTAGTCTTATATTAATCCATCCTAGTATCAATATGGCCACTTCCCCCACCGCAAATGAGTAGAGATTATACCTAGACTATTACTTCTAGGTCACTAATAGTGAACACAAAGCCAAGCTCAAGGAGAAGTTCAAATGAATGTGTAATCCCAACTTCTATTTCTACTGGAAGTTAATCATTCATTAATATAGTGTAATGTATTTTGGTTTTAATGATTGGAAAGTGTGTTGATGTTGTAGGGGATAAGTCGACAATAAGGAAGAGGTACATGTATCCCACGAATGAGATACTCAATGAGAACTCCAACATGTGTGCATACATGACCCCCTCATTGGAGCCTAAAAGTAAACAACCAACACCTTGGGTAAGTGCAAAAAGATGGGGGGCCAAAAAGTGGCCAAATTGTTTTAAAAAAAATTAATACATAACGCGAGTGCGTTATGGTTTGGTAATGACGAGCCTCAGGCTCGTCAAAACCAAACCATAACGTGCTCGCGTTATAACGCGAGCACATTAGGACTTGTTATAAATTAAAAAAAAGCTTGTTATCTCATTTCATTTCTTTTTTCTCCCTATACTCATGGCCTACAAACCCTAGGAAGTGCGCTCGTGTTTTGTAAAAGTCAATTCAACACCAAAATCTTACCAATTCATTGCCAAAATGCCGCCACGACGTCAAGCATGCCAAATGAGTGAGTTTTATTTGTTTATTTGTTTGAATTTGTTTCTAAATAGGTAGGTTTGAGTTGATTTTTGATGTAAATTTCATTAATTGTCAGGAAATGTTAATGCACCTCCTCCTCCTCCTCAAAATCCACAAAATCTTGCAGAACAACAACCTCCTCCATCCATTCCTCGACATGCCCCTAGAACACAAGAAAATATAATGGGGCAAATTAAAAACAACAAAAAAGAAATTGAAGATATAATTGCAAGGTTGAAAGATCCTTCCACTTCAACCTTGCATAGGTCAACGCTTGCTGAATCTCTTGAATCTATGTTATCAAATGTAGATTCAATTAGCAAGAAAATATCTAATTGGACGGATAAGAGGAGAGAGTTTAGAGACTATTATGCAGACAAGTTGTCATACCAAGATGTGAAAAAATTACAAATTACAAAATTAGACTTGTGTTCGATTTTCACAAACCCACAAACAAATCAACCTCCACCCATTACATGCAAGAGGTTCCCTACCATTGGTGCAACAACCAAGCAATAAGGGACAATTTTGGGTAGAGGTGGTGGATGGTTTTTGACCATCCTCCATGCAACAATAATGAGGTCCTGCAATACTTTTTGAGGAAACTCTATTGCGAGTTTGTCGTCAATAAAGTGCCAAACTATTTTGATATGTGAGACTTCCAGGGTAGAGGTGGGGGGTCAGCACAAGATAGACTAGGGGCACGTGTTGACCAATAGCAGGCAGTGAGATGAGTAATCAACAGACCAGCCCATGAGCATGTTTCTATCCCTTCCATTGTGAAGGAGAGTGTTGAGGTCGATACACTTCAGTCCATTAGTGCCTTGAACCAGAGCATCATAGAGCATGCCAGTCCTACAACATAGAGTGGGTTGGGAGATAGTGCGAGGAGTAGGGTCCCACCCCATGCTTGTCAGACTTGCGGATCAGCCAGTGGTTATGACCCCATGGATAGTCAAGACGTAGGTGCAAGGCTACATCTACATCTGAGCAGATGGTGATGACAGAAACCCTACTGAGTGAGACTTTTGACCTTGATACTCAGGTAAATATTAGCAAGTTTATTAAATTTAATTTTTGAAATGCAAGATTAACTAATTTAGTTTGATGATTTTAATGAAATTTTAGGGTCATAGCGTTGATACAGTTTTCAGTGGTTCTCTACCTACATATTACACTAGATCATCTACTGTCGGGGTATGTAACTAGTAAACAATTATAAATATTACATGTGAATAGCATCATTATATGAATGGTATTCTAATATCTGATTTTGGATGTTGAATAGGTTAATATTGGAGATTTCATGGCAACACCTACCAGTGGTGGTGGACTTCAAAGCTTCACAGAGGTAATAAAATAAATAGTTTAATGAATGAATTGTACTTACTAGATTTTTGTATGTGACTTGTGTGCTTTATTGTGTGTACTTCCATGTTTAGATGAACGTGTGTGTATGTTAGGAGCCATGATTTGCATCACTATTATAGTTTTTGTAATTGAATAATGTTGTTTTATTTTCAGATGATGCAGGCTGTGGAGACACCTCTTGATGTTCATAGGGAAATGGAGCATTGTGTGACCTCTACGATTCATAGCTCCATGGCATTGACAGGGGTATGAGGCAGATTAGTAAATTTCAATTTACATTCATTGTTATAGTTGTTTATTTTTAAAAAAATGAAAGATTATTGATTTGAAGTTTAATTTCTATCTAGATGGTTTCTATAGGACATGACATCACCACGGCCTATTCCTGCTACTGATGCAAGTGAGGAGATAGATTATATGGTAGCCGTAAGTGATTATTTTTTTAAATGTTCTATTTTTTATAACATGTAATTTCTATATATTAATGTCTATACTTTTTATTGTAACAACTAAAGATGCAGGAAGAACTAAATAGGAGGAGCAGCCCTCGGGTCCGTAGTAGACCACCCACATGCGTGTCTCCATCCCCTAGAAGATCAAAGGCTGCCTGTGATCTATTCTCTTCACCAGCCAAAGGGGAATGACTTTTTATTTTGTTCCTTTGTTGTATGCCTATATGGCATTTGTGGACATATATTTTGTATTGCATATAGTTGACATTGTATGCCTATATGGCATTCTTGTAAGCCTATATGGCTATTTTGTATATATGTTATACTTATATCGACAGATATTGATGTATGCCTATATGGATATTTGGTTAATACAAATCTTTTTTTATTGATGGCATCCATACTTGCATTATAAATCCACATTTGAATGGATATTTGTAGATGGCTACTTCAAATATTTAAAGTCCAATTGTATTACATAGGATGTTTGTTGATCTAATAAACTAGCTTTGTTATTCAAGTATCACCTAAACCTCATTTTGGAACTAAAAGATAAAAGTTGTATTAAAAAAAATGAATCATCATGTTGAATAGAAAATATTAATATTCTTTATGAGTTGCTCAATTGAAAATATTGAAATGAGTATGCTGATCCATATTCTTTATGAGTTGGTCAATAGAAAATATTTCTTAATTTCTTGTTATTATACCATATTGGGATGCAAAGAGTATGTTTGTTGTTTTGAATAATATAGTCAAAATCATATGCTTATGAGCACCTGATGACCATTGTGGTTATTAAATTTAATTCCTCTTGCATGTAAGGCGAGGTTATTAGATTACATTGAGTCTTACCTAATTTTAGTATGCAACATAACATTGGGGCTATAGGCTTCCATAAGTCATACCTCAGGGATTTTCAATTTTAGGCACAAATTTGCTTTAAGACCTTAGGTGCATTTCTCTACTTGCAAAACCTCAAAACTTTGCCTAGAACTCAAGGTGCCTTTCATCATCCAAACAACTTCAAAATTGTGCTTTGATATTGAAAGGATGTTTCAAAGTATAAAGGATGGCGCCTTAAGGGAGGTAATTCATCTTGATTATCAAAGTTGATCAAACACATCAAACTGAGCATCATACCTCTAGGTGCATTTTTGCCTCTCTCTAAACTATCCATTTTGGCGCATTGATGTAAAGTGAAGTCTAAACTTAGTGAAGATTGCACCTAGAAAGATATCACCTTGGATATGCGCCTAGAGTTATCCTAGATCATCCATTTGCGCCTAAGGCTCAATATAACATAATATAACTTAGGAAGACTTTGAAAATCGTCAAAAGAATCTTAGGCACCTTTTCTTGTCTCCATCCATTTTGGGTGCTTAGAGGACAATGAACTTCAAATCACTTCCAGCTGTAGTGCCTAGTGTTAGAACCTTCAAAATGACAAAATCTTACCAAAGGAAGTTTAGGTGCCTATTATCACTTGGATCATCATGAATGAGCACCTAAGTGGAAAGAGAATAAGCATCTTGTATGGAGGCACACTTTTGTGTCTAAATAACCTCATTTTGGTGCCTTGAAGGAAGATGTTCTAAATCCTAAGATCTAGCGCCTAAGTGTAAAATGGTCTCCTATAGGTTTGAACAAGTGATTGAAGCCATCAAATTGCCAAGAAATGAGCTAAGTATACTAAGGCGCCTTTTCTTGTCTAAACTATCCATTTTGGCACCTAGGAGGAAGGAGATTCAACATCATGAATCAAGGTGCCCTTTGCCATCAAAACAACCTCACATTGGTGTCTTGGAGGAAATCAACTTAAAACTTGCACCATGGAGCAGGACAAAAGTTACACCCCTTTACAACTTTACACTGCCTCCTTCTGATGATTTTTGGGGCAGCAAAAAACCTTTCACCACGGGCAAATGCCTCAGAGATATAAAAACTGAGAGAGGTTATTGTAGAGGCACTCTACATGATCGTGTTGCCTCAGATGGAATGTTTCTAAGTGACATGGTTTTCAAGTAACATCTCGTCAAAGATTGCTACCTTTTTGCACTTTAGACTCTTCAGGGATATCGTCGGTACAATGTAGCTTGAACTGTTTCGACATGTTTGGGTGAAAAACAGGACCATGCCTAGCGTAAATGTACCCATCTAGATGCATTGGAATAGTCAGTTTGGTCACATCAGGAGAAGGATGAAAGTTACACCCCTTTGCAACTTTACACTACCTCCTTCTGACAATTTTTGGGGCAGCAGAAAACCTTTCACCATGGGTAAATGCCTCAGAGATATAAAAAACTGAGAGAGGTTATTGTAGAGGCACTCTACGTGATCGTGTTTCTTTAGATGAAATATTTCTAAGTGACACAGTTTTTGAGTAACATCTCGTCAAAGATTGCTACCTTTTTGCACTTTAGACTCTTCAGGGATATCGTCGGTACAATGTAGCTCAGACTGTTTCGACATATTTGGGTGAAAAATAGGACCATGCCTAGCATAAATGTACCCATTCAGATGCGTTGGAATAGTCATTTTGGTCGCATCAGGAGCAGGACAAAAGTTACACTCCTTTACAACTTTACACTACCTCCTTTTGATAATTTTTTGGGGCAGCATAAAACCTTTCACCACAGGCAAATGCCTTAGAGATATAAAAACTAAGAGAGGTTATTGTAGACATACTCTACATGATCTTGTTGCCTTAGATGGAACATTCTAAGTGACACAGTTTTTGAGTAACATCTCGTCAAAGATTGCTGCCTTTTTGCACTTTGGACTCTTCAGGGACATCATCGGTACAATGTAGCTCAGACTATTTCGACATGTTTAGGTGAAAAAAAAGACCATGCCTAGTGTAAATGTACCCATCCGGATGTGTTGGAACAATCAGTTTGGTCGCATCAGGAGTAGGACGAAAGTTAGACCCCTTTGCAACTTTACACTGCCTCCTGATAATTTTTGGGGCAGTAGAAAACCTTTCACCACGGGCAAATGCCTCAGAGATATAAAAAACTAAGAGAGGTTATTGTAGAGACACTCTACATGATCGCATTGCCTTAGACAGAATATTTTTAAGTAACACAGTTTTTGAGTAACATCTTGTCAAAGATTGCTGCCTTTTTACACTTTGGACTCTTCAGGGATATCGTCGGTATAATGTAGCTCGGACTGTTTCGACATGTTTGGGTTAAAAAAATGACCATGCCTAGTGTAAATGTACCCATCTAGACATGTTGGAATAATCAGTTTGGTCACATCAGGAGTAGGACACCAAAAATACAAAAGTTGCTTTGTGCAACTTGACTACATTGACACTTTTTTGCAACAGAACTCAAAGACTCAAACTGATCCCAAATGACTCAAAGTGACTTAAAAAGAAATGAAATGGTCTTAGAAGACCTTATTACATACAATTGACTCAATCAAAACAAAATTTTATTTTTTGACCCCTCTTGGAGGCATTACAAATTAATCTAATGAACCATCTGGGTCTGCTCTACTCTTTATTGTGTCAAGTATTGCTTCATGGTCAGACTCACGCACCTTCCACAAGATTTTGTTCAAAAGTCTACCCCAATACTATATCAAATGAACATTGGATGCCACGACAAGGTTCAAGTAATGAAGAATCTTCCGATGCGTGTTAAAGTCCTGAAACAACCAAACATTAACAATCTTATGTGGGTACCTTCTAAGCCATGTTCCAGTAATAACCACTGAGCCTGTAGGGTATTCGATGTTTTCTCCATCTGTAACTAGGGCCTCCAATTTCTTTTTGGCCTCAACACAATGACATAAGTACTAATCTGTTCCCTCTTCATTATCTTCATCTGCAATAACTGCATATACGTGCCCTAAATTGATATGTGTAGCAAATTAGATGGAATTAGTCAACATTACAAAAACACTACAAAGTAAGATGACATTAGGAATTTCAAAAGATATGCAAATAGATATATTACCTAGTTGAACTAGATCTAATATGTGGTCAAAGTCAACTGATGATTCCATCTGTGTTAGTTCCAGTGCCGTCGGGGGTTGATACATGTCAAGTGGGCTAAGATAACTTAACTGCCATTCGTCAACCCACTCCTTTGACTCATACTCATCCTAGGCTTGAATTGTACAGGAAGAACAAAAGCATGACATCTTTCGCGTATGGATACTCCATGAACCTACAATTGAGCTTCTGAAAGAGTGCATCTCATTTGATCCTGTCAGTGTACAACAGTCCTCATATGGTGCAATGTTAGTATCATCTATGAACCAAAAAAATCTACGAACTGAAGACTTACCTTCATTACCTGAACCCATGGAAGCATTACACCACTCGACAATTGATTTTACATTTGTCAACTTTGCATTGTCTTTATACTTTAACTCTTCTCATGCTATGGCTCTTTTAATACATGCTTTTGCACCATCATGCTCCCCCTTTCCATGGCCGGCCTCACAAAAGTTCCACATATGCTGAATACCTCTAAAATTATGCCTCCTACTCATCCAATAGAAATTCTGTGAGTTCTTGAATTGTGACGCACAGTTATCTGACCATATGATATGTTGACTGAACGATATGCCCCTTCTAGCCAAATCATTGTAGAACACCTAAAAGAAACCTTGTACGAACTCTGTAGAATGCGTACGATCATCACTAATATAGAAATTATACTCCCTTATGATCTTTCTATCATCCTCTGTACTATGATTCGCATGAATGAATGTGATGTGCACAAATATAGAAACCTATGTGGAGTTGTAATATTGTGATTGCACCTCACGTTGTGGTTGTAGATTGTAGTTCTCTGCAAAGTCGAAGACTAAAACAATGCTACCAACTAGAAATGTGTCCTTGCATAACTTGAATTGCAAGTCCAACCATCAAGCTCTATGGGTATGTCTTGCATACTCATACACTATGCTGTCATGAAATATAGGCATAAACTGATACATTAGAATCTTTTCACTAACCAATTCACACCTTTTTGCTTCTTTACCATATTTTGTATTGTATGCCACTATTTTATACTTGCCAAACTCTACTAGTTTGTTTCCAACCGCATGTGTTCTTTCCATATGTTCACATATTGGCAAATGTTGCAAGCTACTGCAACGATGACAAGTGCCATCCAAGCATAATTTCTTGTAGAATATTTGACCTTCCTCTCTTTCACATAAAATTCTTGATATGAAGTCTCTTGAAGATGTTGGTGGGACACATATGGCACAACCCTACAAAACATTGTTAGTGTGCATATCTAAACATATAGACCTATAAACATCAAAATGGTTAGAAAATTTAATATGTAATCTACAACAACGAGTATTGCGTGTGTGATTTATCTTGACATAGAAAGGTTTTAGCATTTCAAAATATTTTTGACAAATTTTAATTTGAGGATACTTCTCTAGAAATTTACCATAAAACTGTGTTTGAGTCTCATCTAAAAAATGCTTTGGATGTGGCTCACGGTTCTGACTACTGATTCTCCTTCTTACCACATCCCTTTGATTCAGAGATACCCTTGTGTAATTCTTCCAAAAGTCTTCAATTAGTGATCTCAATGCTTCAACAATTGGTTTATCTTTTCGTGGTAGTCTCCCCGAGAACGCCCATAATTCATTGGCATTAGTGTCCTCAATTCTTTGGCATCTTCCAACGGCTCTTGATAAAGTTTTCCTATTAATTCTCAATTCTTGACTCATCTTTCTAATGAGACGAGCTTTCCTCATTTGACTACTTACTATAGTCGATGTAATCACACGCCGTGTTGCATTACTATATTTTGTGCGTGAGGTGTTACCCACACTCTCATACGCACTCATTAGATTCTTGACAATATATTTTTCACGTAAAGTCTCTGATGTTCTCAACCCAAGAATCTTCATGATGGACCTATACTTTATACTTCGCATCATTTCAACGAATAGTTGACATCTTGCAGTCTCATTTAACTTTTCAAAGAACAATCTCCAAATCTTATGAGCATATCTTCTACAAGTGTGTTTTGGAATCTTACCTTCTATTGGCTACAAAATATTCTCATCAATATCAATCAAATACTTTGGCTTTCTATACAAAATTCTAGGCAGTGTTAAGTTAGGTAAATTCATCTCAACATTAGGAATTTCATCAATATTTAAATGAGATGGGCTAGATGGCATACCTTCGATCAAAGATGGAATAGATGACATACCTTGAGGTTGAGGTGGGAATGATGGCGTACCTCCTTCATCACATGTGAGTGATTATGTACTCTCAACTTGAGATGTGGTAGATGGTGTCCCTACATGTTGACTTGCGGTAGAGGATGTGTCTCCAATTATGGTATTAAAATCTCTCATAGCACGAAGTTTTTGCATTCATTCTCTTTGTGCCACCAATACCATAACTCTTTGTGATGGTTGTGGTTCCTCTTCAATTGGCATGTCTTCATTTATCGTGTCCAATTTCCTCTTCTCACGAAGTTCCCTCATAGCCACTGCTTTCTTTGCATTTTTAGCTTCTATCTCTTCCTGTGTTGGTTTAATTCTTGATTGTTTCCTTAGCATGATGGAGAATTTGTCTATAGTATGATAAAGAGACTAATATTAGTTCCTAAGAAATGAATCCATACAAATAACTAAAATATATGTCATTCAACCCTTCATAGTAAATGTACATACAATCATCATGTAAAAGAGTAAATGTCACTCAACCAAAATAGGTACAAATCATACAAAGAAAATTATTACAGCCATGAAAAGAGTACATGGGACTTCATGCTTGAAAAGGTTGAGGCATAACCAATTTGACATGTTTGTTGTTACTAGGGCTACTAGGATTTGGAATTGATAAGGTGTTTTGTTGGTACTAGGGATACTAGGATTTGGGTGGCTTGTGAAGGAATAGACAACAATTGTTGTATCATGTGCATGTACAAATCATCATGAATAGGTGCATAAGGAATGTCCTAGCCCAAGATATGTGCATACAAATCATCATGTCATGTGCGTACTTGTATGATCTTGACACCTATTCATTTGTATTTTAACTTGTTAATATGACAAGATAATAGTGGGATTGTATTTTTATTATGTTGTAAGGATTTATTCTTGTATAGTTTGACATCATGGTATAATAAGGTCTGTTTATTACACATAATTATTAAAGAGCCCAAGTGTAGAAAATATACATGGCATCATGTGAGATTATAGGCTGCTTTCTTGATTGGGAATGTGTCTATTTTAAACATGTATGATAAAGCATGATAAAGTAATTCAAATAGAATTAAGGAAAATGTAAGAACATGCATGTAAAGACTTGACATACCTAAAAAATGAAGATTCAAATGGAGAGAGTACCCAATTATGTAGTGTTTTTTTCTTCTTGCATCAAACTCCTCAACAATTTGAGTTTTTCACCACTTGCTTCCTTTTCAATGTTAAATTGAATAACACTCAAATATAATTACTATCAACAATACTATTAACCAATCTATAATGTTAAATTCCTAAAATTGAAATTTGAATAGATATATATCAAACTTAGTGTGAAAACTATGTTATTTCCTCCTCAAGTTGACAAAGTAGAAAAGGTGGTGGAAAGATCATGCAAAGATGGTAGAATGTGTAAAATGTGCATGTGAACTTCCCAACAGCATGAAAGCACTTCTTTTTTGTTGGAGCACGCAAATAATTAGCATGAAAATAGAGCATGTGGGCTTGGAACATGGGGGTCAATAGTTTTTACCATTTCTATAGAAGGACAAAATGCGAGCGCATTATAACGCTCTTGCGTTATAACGCGCTCGCATTATAATGCGCTCGTGTTTTGATATAGATTGATCCATAAATATTTGTACTTATCTCACCTTCGATAGCACCTTTAGAATATCTCACCTCTAGTTCCATTAGCTCATGTTCTATATCTCACTTATCTCTCCCCCTCACCTCTCTACCTCTCCCCTCTCTATGTCTCTCAGTCACTCCTTGTCTACCTCAACCCTAAACCTTATCCTTAAACCCTAATCCCTCAACCCTCAACTCTAATCCCTCATCCCTAAACCCTAAACACTATCCCTATTCCTAAACCCTCAACGGGCTCAATACTATACCTTAAACCCTAATCCCTTATCCCTAAATCCTCCAACCCTATCCCTAATCCTTATACCATTGACACTCTACTTTAACCCTAATCCCTCAACCCTCAAACCTCAATGTACTCAACCCTCAACATCAAACCCTAATCCCTCAACCCTTAATTCTGATCCCTCAACCCTCAACCCTATCCCTAAACCTTAAACCCTAAAGCCTTGACCCTCAATCCCCAATGTCAAATCCTAATCCCTCAACCCTTAACTCTAATCCCTCAACCCTAAACCCTAAACACTATCCCTATTCCTAAACCCTCAATGGGCTCGATACTATAGCTTAAACCCTAATCCCTTATCCCTAAAACCTCCAACCCTATCCCTAATCCTTATACCCTCGACACTCTACTTTAACCCTAATCCCTCAACCCTCAACCCTATCCCTAAACCCTTGACCCTTGAACCTCAACCCTCAACCCTCAACGTCAAACCCTAATCCCTCAACCCTTAACTCTAATCCCTCGACCCTCAACTCTATCCCTAAACCCTAAAACCTAAACCCTTAACCCTCAACCCTCAACATCAAATCCTAATCCCTCAACCCTTCACTCTAATCCCTCAACCCTAAACCCTATCCCTAAACTCTCAACACTATACCTTAAACCGTAATCCCTCAACCCTCAACCCTAAACCTTATCACTAAACCCTAATCCCTCAACCCTCAACCCTTAACCCTAATCCATCATCCCTCAACTCTAATATCTTATTCCTAAACCCTAAATGCTATCCCTATTCCTAAACCCTCAACGGGCTCGATACTATACCTTTAACCCTAATTCCTTATCCCTAAATCCTTCAACCCTATCCCTAATCCTTATACCCTCAACATCAAATCCTAATCCCTCAACCCTTAACTCTGATCCCTCGACCCTTAACCCTTAAAAATTGAACCCTAAAACATATCCCTACATGCTTGACACTCAACACTATATCTTAAACCCTAATCCCTTAACCCTCATCCCTAAAGCCTCAACCCTAAATCCTTAAACCTTCAACCCTAAACCCTATCCCTAATCCCTCTACCCTCGACACTCTTCTTTAACCCTAATCCCTTGACCATCAACCCTATCCCTAAACCCTAAACCCTCAACCCTCAACTCTCAACATTAAACCCTAATTCATCAACCCGAAACCCTAATCCCTCAAACCTAAACCCTATCCCTAAACCATCAACCCTCAACACTATACCTTAAACCATGATCCCTATCCCTCAACCCTTAACCCTTAAAACTTAAACCCTATCCCTGTACCCTCAACACTTGACACTATATCTTAAGCCTTAAACCGTCATCCCTAAAGCCTTAACCCTCAATCCTTAAACCTTCAATCGTAAACCCTATCCCTAATCCCTCTACCCTCAAAACTCTAACCCTAACCTTGACATTAAATGCTAATCTGTCAACCCTAAACCCTAATCCGTCAACCCTAAACCCTATCCCTAAACCCTCAACCCTCAACACTATACCTTAAACCCTAATCCATCAACCCTAAAACCTAATCCCTCAACCCTCAACCCTAAACACTATCAATAAACCCTACCTTAAACCCTAATCCCTCAACCCTCAACCCTAATCCCTCATCCCTAAACCCTAAACGCTATCCCTATTCCTAAACCCTCAACCCTCGACACTATACCTTAAACCCTAATCCCTTATCCATACACCCTAAACCCTATCCCTAATCCTTATACCCTCGAGGTCAAACCCTAATCCCTCAACCCTTAACTCTGATCCCTCGACCCTTAACCCTTAAAACTTGAACCCTAAAACCTATCCCTACATGCTCGACACTCAACACTATATCTTAAACCCTAATCCCTTAACCCTCATCCCTAAAGCCTCAACCCTAAATCCTTAAACCTTCAACCCTAATCCCTCTACCCTTGACACTCTTCTTTAACCCTAATCCCTTGACCATCAACCCTATCCCTAAACCCTCAACCCTCAACCCTAAACGCTATCCCTATTCCTAAACCCTCAACCCTTGACACTATACCTTAAACCCTAATCCCTTATCCCTAAACCCTAAACCCTATCCCTCAACCCTTAAAAATTAAACCCTAAAACCTATCCATAAACCCTCGAAGCTCAACACTATATTTTAAACCCCAATCCCTTAACCCTCAGCCTAAAGCCTCAACCCTTAATCGTTAAACCTTCAACCCTAAACCCTATCCCTAATCCCTCTACCCTCAACACTCTACTTTAACCCTAATTCTATGACCATCAACCCTATCCCTAAACCGTCAACCGTCAACCCTCAACTCTCAACATTAAACCCTAATCTGTCAACCCTAAACCCTAACCCCTCAACCCTAAACCCTATCCCTAAACCCTCAACCCTCAACACTATACCTTAAACCCTAATCCCTCAACCCTAAACCCTAATCCCTCAACCCTAAACGCTAAACCCTATCCCTAAACCCAACAAAACTGCTTTGCCTTATGTTAGGTTGTTAAACCCATCATTTTTGACACTCTTCTCTTAAAGATATCTGAGTTGCAAGAATATGTCAGAAAAATGGCTATGAACTTTTTTAATGTTAGTAATGTTATATGGCATGTTTTTCTAGCCCATCTGGGGTTCATTATGCCAATAGGTGTACACACTATGAGAAAAGCTTTGCGTATGGTACATCCACAGTGAGTAATTAACAGTTGAAATCAGAAGGATGATCATTATGAGAAAAGCTTTGCATTGGGGTACATCTATGTTTCTTGCTGTCCACCCCACACTTAGGGGAGGTATATTGTTATGAAACAGGAAAATAATCTCCCATTGTTTACTGGCTCTATCCACAAGAACTACTAAACTTTTTTCTCTTGGTAATTGTAGAGGACATTCACCTATTTTTCGTAACTCCTACATTCAAAAACCATTACAAAAACCAAGTTATTTTAACCCAATAAATAGCTGATTGCATTGATTTAATACTCTACTATATTAAAGCTTAGCATTCATACAAATGCAGATGTTCATATTATAGAAGACTGCATTATATTAGACTATTAGAGATCCCTTAGAAAAATGTAATAACAAAACTGCTTTGCCTTATGTTAGCTTACAATTAAACCCATTCTTTTTGACACTCTTCTCTTAATAAAGTAAGAGTAATAATAATAGAAGGCATAGAATTTGATCTTACTAGTATGCATGGTCGGTTTACATTTCATGACTTCATTTTCATTGAATAAAAAGGTAAATATCTGATTTGAAAGGTGGGGCAGAGTTCACTATCATGTGCTTTTCTAGATGATAGGGTCCATAATGTCCAGGGTTCTTCAAAGAAAGGCTTGTAACATAATTAAGTTTTTATTATACCAATCCTCTAGGTAAAGCTACAATTCAAATGCCTGCTTTGAAAGTTGAAATAAATTAAATTAGACTTACAATTTTGATTTTCTTCCATTGCTTCAACAACATCATTATTTTCTTCATCAAAAACTAATTCAAGATCAGCAACTTGCTGCCCATTGGTTGACTTGAATTGCATCCTTTGTTAGAAGAAGGGTATTTTTTATCTATATCAATGTTGGTATTCATAAGCTGAAGAGCATTGATATTTTTCACACACCCTGTTCTTTGAAATATCTTAACCTTAAAATATGACTTGGATATGTACTTGAACACAATGAAATCTCCAATCTCCAACCCATGATGATTCACAAAATTTTCCCAACCCTATCTAAATTCTGGTTTATTTATGGTACCCCTTGATTGTACATCCCACTCCTGCCCACTTGGTCCTTGAAGAAGGAGGTACACCCATTAAACCAACTCATTCGATAACTTGCTGCTCATCAGTTCACTTGAATTGCATACTCTGTTAGAAGAAAGGCATCTTTTATCTGTATCAATGTTGGTATTCATAAGCCGAAGAGCATTGATGTTTTTCACACACCATGTTCTTTGAAATATCTTAACCTTAAATTATGACTTGGATATGTACTTGAACACAACAAAATCTCTAATCTCCAGCCCATGATGATTCACAAAATTTTCCCAACCCTTCCTAAATTTTAGTTTATTTATGGTACCCCTTAATTGTACATCCCTAAACCCTAAACCCTAATCCCTTAACCCTAAACCCTAATCCCTAGTCCCTAAACCATAAACCCTAATCCCTAATTATAATTTATGGCATCCTAATCCCTTATCCCTAAACCATAAACCCTATCCCTAAATCCTCAACCCTCAACACTTAAACCTTAAATCCTAAACCCTATCCCTAAACCATCAACCCTCAAAACTATACCTTAAACCCTAATCCCTCAACCCTAAACTTTCAACCCTAAACCCTATCCCTAATCCCTCTACCCTCAACACTCTACCTTAACTCTAATCCCTCGACCCTTAACCCTAAACGCTATCCCTAAAGCCTCAACCCTAAACCCTAATCCCTCAAGGTCCTAAACTCTAATCCCTTATCCCTAAACTCTAAATCCTATCCCTAAACCCTCAACCCTCAACCTTAAACCTTAATCACTCAATCCTTATCCACCCCTCTCCTCCCCTATCTAGCTCACTCCCATCTCTACCCTCCTCTACCCTCGACACTATACATACATACATATAGGCATACATACATACATACATGATTAATAACCTTGAACATAAAAAAATTCAAGGGGAACATAACGCAAGCATGTTATAACGTGCTCGCGTTATGTAAAACTTGACAAACAACACAAACTTTTGCGGAAAAGGAAAAATGCAAAGCAAACAATAATGCGAGAGTGTTATAACGCGCTCTCGTTATGTTTTTCTTTGGGAATTCCAAGCCTTGGGCTTGGGATTTGCTTTGGATTTCCAACCCAAAGGCTTGGAGTGCCTTTTCAACATCCACAGACTTGTTTTTCCATATTCTTCAAGATTTCACATAATTTTGTTCGTGCTAACCCTTAGATTTGCACGTGTTTTAAGGTCGAACAAATCGAACACCTGGGTAATGTTAGGCTTTCTCTTAGCTATTTGATGATGTGATTTTTTTCACATTTTAACAATGTTAAGCCTTTCATCTTTAATTTCTTTTGTTTGTGTGTCCTTTTTGGGAAAAAACCACTGTTTGGTCTTTTTTTCATTGTAAATTAACTATTCATTAAAATTTCAAAAAAAT
Source organism: Cunninghamia lanceolata (assembly GCA_027924645.1). NCBI lineage: Eukaryota > Viridiplantae > Streptophyta > Pinopsida > Cupressales > Cupressaceae > Cunninghamia > Cunninghamia lanceolata. The sequence continues at coordinate 4,302,149 of BSBN01001183.1, read as the reverse complement.
TACATATTTAGAAACTAGACTCCATTCTACACATATTAAAAAAATAAAAAAATGATTTTCAATTAGTTTTCAAAATCTATATGGGTAGCACGGCCAAAATTCTATTTTTTAGGATGTGTCCACTTTGAAAATCAATAAAAAATTAAATATTCATCAAAAAATTATCAGAAAAATTGGGCATAAACTACATACTATTAGCTAATTTCTCACTGAAGCGACTTTAAAAATACCAAAAAAAAGTGGACCTTTTGAGGGAGCTACAAAACATGCTATGTTATGTTTTTTTGACAGAAACAACACCAATTTCTGTGGCTCCCTCTTTTGAACCCCTTAATCTATGCCATTTTAAAAAAAATAGTAGTTTATAAAGTAGACTCGGAGCACTATGAACATTGTTTTGGTTGCATCTCCAAATTTTGAGTGTAACTATGCTCAATTTCTCATCCAAGGCTAGCATTTCCTGATTTCAGAAAAAAAGTGGCCACTTAAGACCCTTTTTTGCCCCCCCATCTTCTTGCACTTACCCCCTTATTGGATGCTCAATTCGACATGGTGATGGTGCATGTAAATTTCATATTGACATTTCCATTATGATTGAGAGTGGTTGTATATTTACAAATAAATTCTTTTACATTTGAAAACTATTGAGTTCTTTTATACATATGAAATAATTATAAATAATAATACTTTTAAATTCTTTTTTATAAAATATTTTGAAAGTCTCTTAAATTATCACACCCATAAATTTCTAAAATTTAAAGTTTGGTTTATATTTTTTTAAACATTCATACATAACACTAACTCACATAAATTGAATAGGTCATTGATTAATATTGGACACTAATCTAATTAGTTTTTCATACGTAGGTTAAGAAATCAATTCACTATAGTCTTAATTATTAACTTAAACTTAATATGTCTATTAAATCCTTCAAGTTTTAGAAAAAATTATATAGAATATTATTTAACCAACAAATTGAAATTTATACTTTAATTAAAAGGAAGTAAGAAGGTCATTTATCTCAATTGCTTAACTCCAAAGAAGAATGGATCACCTAAGAATTCATTCACTTGTAAGAAAACCCTCTAGAAAGCTCTTTCACTCATACCCTCTATCTTCCCAAAAAGGGTTTCATAAAAAAAATTTGGTACAATTTTTCTTTAATTATCTCCTTTCAAAATTTGTCCACAAAGTTTTAATATTTATAGTCTTCTAAAAAGAAATAAAAATTCAATTTGGCTTATTAAGTCAAGTTTGATTATTTTATAATATTTGTAGACGAAAATAAACTTTCCCTAGGTTTAGTTTAGGCTAAGCAAATGAAATACTTACAACTTAGAACAAATTAATCTAGGCTAATAATTATGATGTTGTAGTAATTCCGTGGGCTAATATATTATAAAATCAAATGCTAAATTAGAAAAGATAAATGTAACAAATAAAGGTACTTAGCTCTATGACCAAAGAATGAAAATTGTTTAATGAAGATTCTAAACTTCCATGTTATTGGGTTAGTAAAACCTACCTCTTTGTTAGTGAAATTCCTTGAATCTTGCATTGGATCCTGCATTGAACCTTTGCCTTGTCTCCAGTTGAGTCCGCAAGTTTTGGTCTATTTTACAGTCACAAATTTATCCTCTGTGTGCATATTTTACCTTGCTTGGTGTGTACTACTTTGCATCTCACCTAAGTGATCTCTATCTTCTTTTCTCTTTTTTGGTATCTAAAGACTAGCAATGAAAAAGAAGTACCTTGGAAGGGTTTCCATTATGTCACAAGGGGAATGTTTGAAAGGAAGCAAGGTACGTGGAATAGCTTCCTACACCGAACTAATGAGGGGAGTGTTATGCAAATTTTCTTAAATCTTTACAGTTATAGATATGTGGTACACATTAATAGAGAGATTAAACAAACATCAAATGCAAGAACAATGCCAAAGACATAAGATATATATGGGGAAAACCCTTTCGGGTGAAAAACCCCACACTCCAGAACCTGCACAATATATTATTGAATCTAATGTAGATTACAACACACTTGCAATGCAAGTTCTTTCAGGGGTTCCTAAGATGTCAATTCTGGAGCAATTCCTACAACAATTCTATACCTGCAAATGAAGCATTCAACTCCAACTCCAAGAACCTGTATAAATAGAGAAGTACTACGAATGGAGGTAGCTTCTAGAGAAAGTCAAGACAAGAATCTCGTCCAAATCCATATGGCCCAATTTCCAAGGCCATAAAACATGTGAATGACACTTGTAAGAGATTTCCTTTCATCCCTTACAACCCCCAAACTTGGGCACTGCAATTTGCCCAAAAAAAGGTATAATAGATGCTCTTACAATGTCATAAAATCTGTCATATATGACAACACTTACAACTGTAAGAGAATATGTCATATTTAACTATTAATAGTGGATTCTCTTACAACCTATCATAGTCAAACTTGGGTGCCTACCTTCTCCATGCAAAGATGCTTCTTGACACTTGTCATACCTATAATAGAATCTTCTATTTCTGGCTCTTACATGTCATAGATTCTATCATAGGAATTTGTCACAACTCTTACGAATCATAGACCTCTTACAATACCCAAAAGATGCTGACACATGGCAAAAGTCTTCTACCACAAAGCGGTATAGCTATCTCCTCATATGAGGACAAACATACATCTAGTCATCTTCCATGTAGGATGACACATCACCGTGCCAACTCCCACAAAGTGACAAAATAAAATTTGCATAGAAATTACAATAATAGGCAAAAATAAATATACAATTAAATGTTAAATGCTAGAGACTTGCAAAGGTTTAGACACCTTAATTCCCAACATTCTCCCACTTGTCAAACACCTTTCAAGAGCTAATAGAATGACATGATTTTAACTTCTAGGGGCCAAGAGGCCCATAGACTTCGAACACCATCTGAACTTCTCCATACTCACAAGCTTTGTCAAGGAATCTACAACATTCACCAAAGTGTCAACTTTCTCCAAATTCACCTTCCCATCCTCTACCATGCCATGAAAAAAATGGTACTGGACATCAATATGCTTAGTCCTTGCATGGAAAGTAGGATTCTTCTCCAAACATATGGTACTCTGGCTGTCACAACAAATTGCAATCTTCCCTACATCAAACCCAATGTCAAAACGCAATATCTTAAGCCAAATGGCTTCCTTACAAGCATTAGTAGCTGCCATGTACTCTACTTCTGTCATGGACAAAGCGACCACAAGTTGCTGCTTACTCATCCAACTAATAGTACCACTGAACATAGTGAACACATAAGCACTAGTGGATCTCTTGCTGTCAATGTCACCTGCCCAATCAGAATCCACATATCCATGAATACTCACAGAATGCTGAGGTCCTGTAGGATAACCATGATAACATAGGGAATAATCAGAAGTACCCCACAAATATCTAAACACTCTCTTCACTACATCCCAATGTACCTGTCCAGGATTAGCCATAAATTGACGAAGGACTCCCACTGCTTGGGCAATGTCTAGTCTTGTACAGACCATAACATACATCAAGATGTTAGTATGTGGCGACTGATCATGCAAGTACTGTACACTTGTTGGTTGTTAATTTTAATCGACAAAAAGAAAAACAACATTGTAAAACCCTAATTCTAGAAGCTTCCAAAAGGCTTGTTATAAGCGGCTGGGATGTATGTTGTGGGTGGGGATTTTGACATTGTATTGTAGCATTTTGCAGCGGTATTGAGTTGCAAGGATTGCTGGTTGTAATCAGTTTGATTTACTGGATAATAATATTGGACTCTCTGTTGGTGGATGTAGCCCAGGTTTGGGTGAACCATGTTAAAACTTGTCTCTCACTGTTATTATTTCTGTGTATTTTCATTCCTCTATTTAATCTTTATTTGCATTTAATTGATATCTTCTGCCGACTAACCCTAACAAGTGGTATTAGAGCAGATTGTGTTCAATTATCGTCTATAGGAAGTTCTCACGGTTGAGTGGGAGTCTCACAGTTGAATGGGAGTAATGGCAGATGAGGGTAAATTAAAAGTAGATAAATTCAATGGGCAGAACTATCAATTATGGAAGATGCAGATGGAGGATTATCTTTATCAGAAGGATATATGGAGGCCATTGGAAGGAATAGCCAAGAAACTGGTAGTAATGACTGATGAGGATTGGAATCTTCTGGACAAAAAGGCATTGGGAACCATTCGGTTGTGCCTGACACTATCTATGGCGTTCAATATAATAGAAGCAACAACAACAAATGAACTGATGAAAGCTTTGGAGCTAAATTGTATGAAAAATCCTCAGCCTCAAATAAGGTATTTCTCATGAAGCGTTTGTTTAATCTGAAAATGATTGAAGGTGGATTTGTGAAAGATCATTTAAATGATTTTAATACGATCACTAGTCAGTTAACTTCTGTAAAAGTGAAATTTGATGAAGAGGTGAGGGCTCTCTTGGTTTTATGTTCTTTGCCAAAAAGATGGAATAGCTTGGTAATGGCTGTAAGTAACTTTGTCTCTGGTTCAAACACTTTAAAATTTGATGATGTTGTTGGTGTTATCCTTAGCGAGGAAATGTGACAGAAAAGCTCAGGAGGGTCCACATCAGGTAGTATTTTTGAAAGGAAGATAGGTGTGCGGAAAATGCTTCCTACACTAATCTAATGAGGGGAGGAGAGTACAAATTCAGTTATATCCTTACTATTACAGCAATGTTAAACCCACTAACAAAGATATTGTAGCAAACACATAAACAAGAAAGTATGACAAAAGAAGAGAGACACAAGATATATGTGGGGAAAACCCTTACGGGTGAAAAACTCCACACTCTAAAACACAACTCAAATGTATTACATAAACAATGAAGGTTACAATACAACACAGAGCCAATGCTCTTGCAGGAGTCTTTGAAACTCGTATCTGGAGATGATATGGTAGCATAACAGTACTTGTAAAACCTATAGTACATCTTATCCTCAAAGCACCTGTTTATATAGAATATACAAGGCAAAATTGGCTCTATCTTGGAATGGGCGTCCAACATGCCCTCATGGCCCAAAACGCACACCTATGGACACTTGTCCAACCTTGTAAGATGTTCCTAACACTTGTCAGGTCACCCCATCCTAAAGAGGTCACCTATTTCCAAAATGGACTATGACAGATGCTCTTATGACTCTTACAACCATCATAGAATCTATCATATCTGTCATAACTTACAGCTGTAAGAGAATCTATCATACACAGGCTATAAATAGCATATTCTCTTACAACATGTCATAACCCACCTTGGGGCACCCAAAGATGCCTTCCTCAAAGATACTCTTTGACACATGTCTTCACCTGTCATAGAATCTCCTATTTCTGACTCTTACATGTCATAACTTCGTCATAGGAATCTGTCATGACAGTTACGATCAATATTCCCTTACACAACATCCAAGATGATGACACATGGAAAAATATTCCTACCACTAAGTGGGATGCCTATCTCCTCATCTGAGGACAAAATTACATGTGGTCATATGCCATGTAGGATGACACATCACCGTGCCAACTCCCACAATATGACAACATATGATTTGCATCCAATTAATACAATAGGCAATAAATAAATAAATATAATGTAAAGATACAAGGAATTACCAAGGTTGAGACACCTTAATTCCCAACATTCTCCCACTTGTCGAACACCTTGTAAGAGCCAACAGAATGAACAAGATTTAACTGTTATAGGCCGAGAGGCCCATAGACTCCGAACAACATCTGAACTTCTCTGTGCCCACTGGCTTCGTCAATGCATCTGCAACATTCTTCAAAGTATCTACCTTCTCTAAATTTACCTTCCCATCCTCTAGCATGTCTCTCATGAAGTGAAACTGTACATCAATATGCTTTGTTCTGGCATTGAAAGTTAGATTCTTCGCAAGGCAAATCGTACTCTAACTGTCACAACTGATCGTAATCTGACTTGCATCAACATCAATATCTGAACACAATCTCTTAAGCCAAATGGCTTCCTTACAAGCATGAGTTGTAGCCATGTACTCAGCTTCTATAGTGGACAAAGCAACCATAGGTTGTCGCTTACTTATCCAACTAATTGCACCACCAAACATAGTGAACACATAGGCATTGGTGGATCTCCTGTTGTCAATGTCACCTGCCCAATCAGAATCTACAAATCTATGAATACAAACTAAATGTGGAGTTCTTGTAACATTACCATGATAGCATATGAAATACTCAGAAGTACTCAAATATCTGAACACTCGCTTAACTGCATCCCAATGTACTCGTCTAGGATTAGCCATAAATCAGCTAAGGACTCCCACTACTTGGGCAATGTCTGGTCTTGTGTAGACCATGGCATACATCAAACTACCAACAACACTAACATAAGGTATTCTTTTCATGTCTTCCACCCCACTAGGAGATTTTGGACAATAACTAATAGATAACTTTGTCCCCAATGAAACAGGAACACACAATGGTCTACAATCTGCCATGCTGAACCTATCCAACACGGTCTTCACATACTTACTCTAGCTTAACCAAAGTTTTCTATTTGCTCTCTCTCTTCTAATTTCCATTCCTAGAATGTACCTATCTGTCCCAATATTTTTCATCTCAAACTGTACTGACAACTGAGACTTCAAATCAGAAATCATATTCTTACCATTCCCAATCAACAACACATCGTCAACATACAATGTAATAATGAGAATGTGATCATTGTCAAATTTGTATTACACACAATAATCTGATTTTGATCTCAGATAACCAATTGACAACACAAAGGCATCAAATTTCAAGTACCACATCCTAGGAGACTGCTTCAAACTATACAAAGACTTCTTAAGTTTGCAAACCAAATTTTCTTTACCTTTCTCTATGTAATGCTCTAGCTGTGATATGTAGATTTCTTCCTCCAAATCACCATGAAGGAAAGTTGTTTTCACATCCATCTGTTCTACCTCTAAGTCATAAGAAGCTGCAAGAGATAATAGAAATCGAATGGATGTCAGCTTTGCAACAGGACATAAAATTTCACCATAATCAATTCCCTCTTGTGAGTACCCCTTCGCAACCAATCTAGCCTTGTACTTTTCAACATTGCCATCTACACTGAATTTCTTCTTGAACACCCATTTGCAACCAATGAGTTTCCGTCCATCAGGCAAAGGCACCAAGTCCCATGTTTTGTTCTTTTCCAAAGAAGCCATCTCATCTTCCATGGCCTCCTTCCAGGAACCTGCATCTTTCATGCCCATAGCCTCTTTCACAGTTCTAGGCTCATCAGTGTTAGTAAGTAAAGCAAAAGCACAACTAGAATCAAGTAATGAATAACCAAACCTATCAGGTTGCTTTCTTGTTTGTGTAGACCTCCTCAATGGATGAGGTTGAGGTTCTGCTTCTTCTTCTGAGATTTCAGAGCTGCTAGAGCTCTCCTCATCATCAAGTCTCACAAGGTCTATTGATTCAGTCTTCTCAGGGGTAGAAGGAAACTGAACCGCATCTTCTTTCTTTTCTGTCTGTTCTGGCTATAGAACAACCGAAGAAGGTGTTAGCTCTCTAAAGATAACACTTCTGCTATACAACACTTTTTCAGCCATGGGATCCCAAAGCTTGTATCCTTTCACATCGACACCATAGCCAATGAAAATACATTTAACAACCTTGTTCTCTAATTTAGACTATTTCTCTCTAGGCACATGTGCATATGCCTCAACCAAAAAGATGAAGATGTCTAACTAAAGGCTTCTTACCAGACCACACTTCCATAGGTTTTTTACCAACAAGAGTTGATGTAGGAGATCTGTTTACTAGATAGAAAGCAGTGGCTATAGCTTCAGCCCAAAACTTTTGATTGAGACTTGCTCCACTAAGCATACTCCTAGCCTTCTCCATCAGTGTCCTATTCATCCTCTCTGCAACTCCATTTTGCTGCGGGGTGTATGGAGTTGTCTTATGCCTTTCAATCCCTTGCTCTTTGCAAAACTTATCAAACTTTGCCAAACAAAACTCACCACTGTTGTCAGTTCTTAAACACTTAATCTTTTTACTAGTTTGATTTTCAGCAAAGGCTTTAAACTCCTTAAATTGACTAAAGGCTTCAGTCTTGCTTCTGATAAAATAAACCCATGTCCTTCTACTATAATCATCTATGAAAAATACAAAATATATAGATTTTGAAATCGAAGGAACATTAACAGGACCAAACACATCATAATGAATAAGATTCAATACACCATAAGACTTGTGAGAACTAGAGTAAAACTAAACATGGTTTTGCTTTCCATAAATGCAATATTCACAAAAGTCAAACTCAAGATTACAATCACTTAACTCCTCAATGAAGTTTTTATTTTTAAAGGTACGCAGACTCTTCTCACCAATGTGGCCATATCTCAAATGCCATAACATAGTCTTTTTAGCAGGAAGCTTAGCTTCCATAGTATGTGCACTACCATCAAAACTAGTTACAACAGATTTCTTCACTGCTCGTTTAGATGGTGGGGATGAAGTGACTATAGCTTGTTTCTTTGAATCAGAAGAACTATTGCACTATGTAGTGCATGCCTCTAGCTAAAACAGAGTACCTCTCTGAGTACCCTTTGCAAGCACCATAGATCCTCTAGTCATCTTTCATCCATCCTTCAAAAAGACAACCTGCACACCTGCATCATTCAACATACTGACAGAAAGCAGGTTCCATGCAAGGCATGGAATGTGCATAACTCCAGTGATCCCCTTCACTCATCCATCAGGGAATTAGATTGAGACTCTTCCACAAACAACAATCTTTAGATGAGAGTAGTCACCCAGGTACACTCTTCCACCATTGAACTCTTCATACTTTGTGAACCAGCTTCGATGTGAGGTCATGTGGAATGATGCACCAGAATCAATCAACCACACATCATCAGATACATGGGTGGCCAGGGCTGTGATGAAGGCATCACCATCATCTTGTGACTTGTTAGAATCTGAATCTGGGGCTGATTTCTTTTTCTTTTTCTTCTCTTCTTTTCATTCCTTTCAAAAATGCCTAAACTTGCCACAGTTCCAACAGAGAGCCTTGGACTTTCTAGGAGATTTGGATCTCCCATAGGATTTAGATCTACCCTTCTCAGTTTTCTTGTCTTTCTTCTTCCCTTTGTCTTGGGTCTTCCATGAACCGCAAGAGCCTCTTTGGTTGATTCGGATGTCTTCCTCCACATTTCTTCAGATAATAACGAGGACACCACATCTTCCATCTTGAAGGTGGTAGTGGTGCTTTCGATAGCCATGACAAGATGATCCCATGAATCTGGCAAAGAACAAAGCAGGGTCATGCAACGATCCTCCTTCATTTTCACACCCACAGATGTCAACTATGCAACGATCATGTTGAAAGCATTCATGTGGTCTATAACAAATCCTCCATCATCCATCTTTAGAGTGAACAACTTCTTTTTTAGGAAAAAAATGTTTACCAAGGACTTGGCCTAATAAACATCACCCAACTTCTTCCAAAGATCTTTCGTGCTCTTCTCCTCATGGACATTCAACACGACAGAGTCAGCTAAATAGAGTCTTATGAGACCCTTAGCCTTCTGATCTTTGAGGTCCCAATCAGCTTGTGACATTGCTATAGGTTTCACACTAGATACGGTTTCCCATAGGTCATGATCAACAAGTAGGTCCTCCATCTTGAGTTTCCACAACTTGAAATTAGTGCCATTAAATTTCTCAACCTCTAACCTTCCGGATGTGGTTTCCATCTCCTTGCTGCAACTAGATACATAGTACTCTGCACAACACTCCCACTCAACCTAAGATTAGCTCAAAAAACCCCTACCCAGTAGCTAGAACCAAAACTAGCCAGGCTCTGATACCAACTGAAAGGAAGATAGGTGTGCAAAAAATGCTTCCTACACTAATCTAATGAGGGGAGGAGAGCACAGATTCAATTTTATCCTTACTAGTACAACAATGTTAAACCCATTAACAGAGATATTGCATCAAACACATAAATAAGAAAGTATGACAGAAGAAGAGAGACACAAGATATACGTGGGGAAAACCCTTACAGGTGAAAAACCCCACACTCCAAAACACAGCTCAAATATATTACGTAAACAATGAAGGTTACAATACAAAACATAGCCAATTTTGTTGTAGGAATCTTTGACACTTGTATCTGGAGATGATCCGGCAGCATAACAGTACCTGTAAAACTTGTAGTACATCTTCTCCTCAAAGCACCTGTTTATATAGAATATATAAGGTAAAATTGGCTCTATCTTGGAATGAGCATCTAACATGGCCTCATGGCTCAAAACCCACACCTATGGACACTTGTCTAACCTTGTAAGATGTTCTTGACACTTGTCAGCTCACCCCATCCCAAAGAGGTCACCTATTTCCAAAATGGGCTATGACAGATGCTCTTACGACTCTTACAACCATCATAGCTATCATAACTTACAGCTGTAAGAGAATTTGTTATACACAGGCTATAAATAGCATATTCTCTTACAACATGTCATAACCCACCTTGGGGCACCCAAATATTCCTTCCTCAAAGATGCTCTTCGACACATGTCTTAACCTGTCATAGAATCTCCTATTTCCGACTCTTACATGTCATAACTTCATCATAAGAATCTGTCATGACCGTGACATTCAATATTCCCTTACATAACATCCAAGATGCCAACACATGGCAAAATATTCCTACCACTAAGTGGGACACCTATCTCCTCATGTGAGGAAAAAATTACATGTGGTCATATGCCATGTAGGATGACATATCACCGTGCCAACTCCCACAATATGACAACATAGGATTTGCATCCAATTAATACAATAGGTAATAAATAAATAAATATAATGTAAAAATACAAGGAATTACCAAGGTTGAGACACCTTAATTCCCAATAGTTTTGAATGCAAAAAGTAGGGGCAGATCAAAGGAGAGAGGAAAAGGTTCTAGAGGTCATGGGAATTCATGAGGAAAATTAAAGGACAAGAGGTCCCAATCCAGAGGACAAAAGGATTGCTAGTACTGTGAGAAACTAGGTCATCTGAAGAAAGATTGCTGGTCTCAGAAGAATAAAGAAGGAGACAAACAAGAAGGCAATAAGGAGGCAAATGTGGTAAGTAATAAATTTGAAGGTGATGCTTTGATTCTTTCCCTAGATAATGTTGATGATTCATGGGTTTTAGATTTAGGGGCCTCATTTCATGCTATTCCCCATAGAAGTTTATTTTTTGATTATGTCCAAGGGGATTTTGGGTTGGTTTATTTGGGAGATAATGGACCTTGTCATATTGTTGGAAAGAGAAGAATCAAGATTAAGTTGCAGAATGGGAATCATTGGCTACTACAAGAGGTAAGGCATGTTTCAAGGCTGAGTAGGAATTTAATTTTAGCAGGGCAACTAGCTGATGAAGATTGCATTATTACATTTACTGATAAAAATTGGAAGGTTTCAAGAGGTGCCTTAATAGTAGAAAAATGTGTGAAAGTAGGCACCTTATATCTTTGCACAAGTCATATTGTTCCTTCTACTTTAGCTGTTGTAGAGAAAAAATAAATAGGTTCAAGAACAGTTGCTGCAGGTTCGCAGGAAGAGATTGAAATAGTTGCTACAGGTTCTGAGACAACACTGTGGCATAATAGATTGGGCATATGAGTGAAAAAGGTATGAAGGCACTTTATTCTAAGAAAGTTTTACCAGGTTTGAAATGTATTAATATGGATTTCTGTGGAAGTTGTGTGTATGGAAAACAAACGAGAGTTAGTTTTCTCAAGGATGGGAAGCAAAAGAAAGATGAAAAGTTGGAGCTTGTGCATACAGATGTATGGTGACCAGCTCAGGTATCTTCTCTCGGTGGCTCTTAGTATTATGTTACATTCATAGATGATGCAACTAGGAAGGTTTGGATTTATTTCCTTAGGCATAAATTTGATGTATTTGAAACATTTAAGAAATGGAGAAGCTTGGTTGCAAATGAGACAGGTAAAAGATTAAAATGTCTCAGATCTGATAATGGTGGTGAGTATTGCAGCAAAGAATTTGAGGATTATTGTTCCTTTAATAGAATTCATAGGCAAAAAATGGTTCCAGGGACTCCATAGGAGAATAGAGTGGCTGAACGCCTGAATAGGACAATAATGGAGTGTGCAAGGACCATGAGATTGCATACTGGGCTGCCTTTAAACATGTGGGCAGAGGCTGTCAACACCACTGTATATTTAATTAATAGAGGTCCTTCAGTTCTTTTGAGTTGTGGTATTCCAGAGGAAACATGGACAGGTAAGAAGGTGAGTTATTCTTTTCTCAAAACCTTCGGATGTGAAGCATTTGTACATGTAGATTTTGAAAATAGAACCAAGCTAGATGTAAAATAAAAAAAGTGTACCTTCATTAGATATGGCATTGATGAATTTGGTTATAGGCTTTGGAATTTTAAAAATCAAAAAATTGTGAGAAGCAGGGATGTTGTATTCAATGAGAAGGTGTTGTACAAAGATCAGTTGTAGCAGCATGAGAAGAAAGAAAAGGATTATGTGGTGCCGGATGATACTCCAGATAATGATGTTCTAGTGGTTCCTCATGCTCCACAACAGCAACAAGAAATACCACAAACTCCAGTGAATGTTAGACGGTCAACAAGGCTAAGTAGACCTCCTAAAAGGTTTTCTCCCTCTTTGTATTTTATTTTGTTAACAAATGCTGGTGAACCGAAAGGGTATGATGAAGCTATGCAGGTGGATACAAAGGTTCAGTGGGAGCTTGCAATGAAAGAAGAAATGAACTCCTTTCTTAAAAATTAGACTTGGGAATTATGTAATTTACCTGCAGGTAAAAAGGCTTTACCAAACAAATGGGTTTATAGGCTGAAAGAGGAAGATGGAGGTAAGAAAATATTTAAAGCTAGGTTAGTTGTAAAAGGATTTGCATAGAAAAAGGGCATTGATTTTAATCAAATTTTTTCTCCAGTTGTTAAGATGACTTCTATTCATACTGTTTTAAGTATTGTGGCTGCTGAAGATTTGCATTTGGAATAACTAGATGTGAAAACTGCCTTTCTCCATGGTGATTTGGAGGAGGAGATATATAGGAACAGGCCCAAGGATTTGAGGTCAAAGGTAAGGAGAAACAGGTGTGCAGATTGAAGAAGAGTTTGTATGGCTTGAAACAAGCACCTCGGCAATGATGTTTGAAATTTGATAGTTTTATGGCTGAGCAAGGCTACAGCCGGTGTAATTGTCACCATTGTGTTTATTTTAAGAGGTTGGATAATGACACCTACATTATTTTATGTTTATATGTTGATGACATGCTTGTAGCAGGTTCTAACATGGATCACATAAAAGAGTTAAAATAACAGGTAGCATAATCATTTGCTATGAAGGATTTGGGGGCAACGAAACAAATCCTTGGTATGAAAAATTGTAGAGATAGGAAGAACAGAAAATTGACTATATCTCAAGCTGATTATGTTGAAAAGGTGTTGCAGAGATTCTATATAGAGAATGCAAAAGTTGTTAGCACACCTTTTCCTAGTCATTTGAAATTGACTAAGGAGATGTGTCCTAAGACACAAGAGGAGGAAGAAAAAATGTCTAAGGTACCATATGCTTTAGCTGTAAGAAGTGTAATGTATGCCATAGTATGCATGAGACCGGATATTACACATGTTGTAGGAGTCATAAGTAGGTATATGAGTCATCCTAGATTGGAGAATCGGAATGCGGTAAAATGGATTCTTAGATATATGAGAGGTACATCCAATAAACACTTGTGTTTTGGGGGCTCTAATACTGATTTAGTAGGCTATGTGGACTCAAATTTGGTAGGGAATATTGATACCAGGCAGAGTACTATAGGTTATGTCTTTACTATAGGTGGGACAACTATGAGTTGGATCTCGAGGTTGCAAAAGGTGGTTGCTTTATCCACCACGGAGGTAGAGTATGTAGCTGCAACAAAGGCAAGCAAGGAGATGATATGGCTGCAATATTTCATGGAAGAATTAGGCAAACAATAGGCTAATAGTTATTTTTTTATGGACAACCAAAGTGCCATACATATTGCAAAGAATTCCACCTTGCATTCAAAGACCAAACACATATAGTTGAGGTATTACTTCATTCGATTGGTGTTAGATGATGGACAGTTAAGGCTAGAAAAGATACATACAAATGAAAATCTAGCGGATATGTTTACAAAGGTAGTGACAAGGGAGAAGATGAACTCCTCTTTAGCTTCAGTTGGTCTTCAAGACTAAAAACATAAAATCAGAACAACAGGGTCCAGGGTGCTTATTTCCAGTGGGAGACGCATGCACAACGGTGTCATCCATGATCAGTCTCCAAGTGGGAGATTGTTGGTATGTGGCGATTGATCATGAAAATACTGTACACTCATTATGTATCCTTGCTGAGATTCGGGGCCGGGCCCCAAGTGGGGTTTCGGGGGCGGAAGCCCCCAAGAAGCAGGGGAAATTTTTTTCCCTCTTTTTTGCCTATTCAGAGTCGATTGTTAATTTTTTAACTGACAAAAAGAAAAATGACATTGTAAAACCCTAATTCTAGAAGCTTCCAAAAGGCTTGTTATAAGCGGCTGGGATGTATGTTGCGGGTAGGGATTTTGACATTGTATTGTAGCATTTTGCAGTAGTATTGAGTTGCAAGGATTTCTGGTTGTAATTGGTTTGATTTACTGGTTTGGGTGAACCATGTTAAAACTTGTCTCTCACTATTATTATTTCTGTATATTTTCATTCCTCTTTTTAATCTTTATTTGCATTTAATTGATATCTTCTGCCGGCTAACCCTAACACAAGATACCAACCGCACTAGCATAAGGAACTCTACTCATATCCTCCATCTCAGAAGGAGACTTTGGACAATCTACAATAGATAACTTTGTCCCCATTGTAATAGGAACAGTCAAAGGTCTGAAATCTACCATGCTAAATCTCTCTAACATAGTTACAGTCTAGCCTAACCAAAGTTTCTGTTTGCTCTGTGTCTTCTGATTTCCATCACTAGAATGTACCTGGCTGCCCCTATATTTTTTATTTCAAACTATGCTAACAATTGAGACTTCAAATCAAAAATCAAACTTTTACCATTCCCAATTAACAACATATCATGAACATACAAAGCAATAATGAGAATGTGATCATTGTCGAACTTGTAATAAACACAATGATCTAATTTCAATCTTTAAAATCCAATACTCAACACAAAGCCATCAAACTTCTAGCACCACATCCTAGGAGATTTTCAAACCACGCAAAGATTTTTTTAACTTGCAAACCAAATTTTTTTTACCTTCAACAATGGAGTGCTTCTAAATCTCCTCCTCTAAGTCACCATGAAGGAATGTTGTCTTTACATCCATCTGCTCCACTTCTAAATCATACGCCGCTGCAAGAGATAATAGGAACTGAATAGATGTCAGCTTTGCAATGGGAGAGAAAATTTCACCATAGTTAATTCCCTCCACTTGAGAATACCCCTTTGCAACCAATCTAGCCTTATATTTCTCAACACTGCCATCTGCACCAAATGTCTTTTTGAATACCCATTTGCATCCAACATGTTTTCATCCTTTAGGAAAAGACACCAAGTCCCAAGTATTATTCTTTTTCAAAGAAGCAATTTCCTCTTCCATGGTCTCCTTCTAGGAACCTACATCTTTCACACCCATTGCCTCTTTCACAGTTCTAGGCTCATTAGTGTTAGAAATCAAAGCAAAAATGCAACTAGAATCAAACAATGAATAACCAAACCTCTCGGGTTGCTTCCTAATCTGTGTAGACCTCCTCACAAGCTGAGGTGGAGGTTCTTCTTCTTGTTCTTCTAAACTTTTAGAGCTATTGGATATCTCCTCATCATTAGGTCCAACAGATGTCTTATGTTCAACTTTCTTAGGGGTAGGAGGAAGCTGAACCACATCCTCTTTCTTCTCTTCTTTCTTTGGATGCAGAATAATAGAAGAAGGACTAAACTCTCTAAAAATCACACTTCTGCTATACATAACTCTCTCAGCCACTAAATCCCAAAGCTTGTACCCTTTCACACTAATACTATAACTGATGAAGATACATTTTATTGCCTTGTTCTCCAACTTAGACTTCTTCTCCTTAGGCACATGTGCATATGCCTCACAACCAAATACTCAAATGTGTCTTAATGAAGGTTGTTTACTAGACCACACCTCCATAGGTGTCTTATCAACAAGTGCCGATGTAGGAGACCTGTTAACCAGGAGGTAACAAGCAATAGCAGTAGCTTCAGCCCAAAACTTTTGTTCAAGGCTGCTCCACTTAGCATACTCCTAGCCCTCTCCATAACTCCATTCTGCTAAGGGGTATATGGAGTTGTCTTGTGCCTCTCAATGCCATGTTCTTTACATAACTTATCAAAATATGTTGAGAAAAACTCACCACCGTTATCAGTCCTCAAACACTTAATCTTTTTATCTTTTTGATTCCCTACAAGAGCTTTGAACTCTTTGAATCTTGCAAAGACTTTAGATTTACTTCTAAGGAAATACACCCATGTCCTAATATAGTCATCACTGAATGAAACAAAATATATAGATGGACCAGGTTGGTTGTAGTTAAACACTCTTTTTGTTCTCATTGAAGGGCTGCTGCGTAAAGCAGACGGGTTCCCGGATGAGAATATGATTACCGCCTGATCATCTAATTCTTCAATTGAGATACCTCTCAATTGTGGTTGTTTTTCTTCTTCAGGTTGACCATCTTGTTCCCAAAGATCTAATGCCCATTCTTCAGGCAACTTGATATTTTTATGATGGACTATCTTTGGTGCAGTTAACTGCATGCTGTCATTGGTAGATTTCTAGATGGTTGATAGACCTTCTAAACCTTGTGCCTTTCTAGGGTTTATCATCAAGGGAAGGACCTTGTTTTATAATATATATTGAATAAGAAAGGTAAGGGAATGGTCTACAGATTACTTTTTCATATAAAGGTTCATGGTCTTGAAATTATATTCAAGAACATCTTGCAGATTACCATCATTGAGACTGATGGAGAAATCTAATAAACAATTAAGATAAAGTGATCCTTTAGCCATGGAGTCACATGCAGCACCTAACAAGGAATGTGACAACTTGTAGAATCTTGCATCTTTCAACATTATCATAATGATGATAGGTAAGCCCTTTCGGTAATGTCCACAGATTCCTATTCTAACATAGGTCAAATGCATAAACTGGGGATTCTCTGGACTAGCTAAGGCTTCCTTTTGGAACTTCTAAACTTGAGCATCTGAGAATAATCTCATCTTGCCTTTGTTACCTCTAGTAACTACATGTTGTAAAGTAGCTACATGACATCATTGAGAAGTTTTATATCCAAACCAATTTTTTAAACCTTTATTTTTGTTAAACATATCTACGAGACTATTTGGTACATCTCTATAGATCTCAGAGGGTTTTATCTTAGGCACACAAAATTCCTTATCATCACTCTGACTAGAAGAAACTTCATCTAGAATACTACTACTAGATTTAGGAGTACAAAAAGAACTTTCATTATCAACAAAGAAGTTCGTGAACTTAACTTCTGTGTTGCGATCTACTATCTGGTCGATGCCTTCCATACTCGATCTAGAAGTGCTTGATCTATCCATTTCTGCACTCACACCTACACTCGAACCCACGCTTAAAATACAAGATTACTTCCTTAGATCTGCCCTATATGCAACAAGCAAAGATGGGACTTACACGGAGAGGACTTACAATAGAACTCTGGTTTGTATGAGCAATACGGGGAGCAATATAAGTTATCCAGGCTCGCATGGCATCTATTCCTCTTGTATTTTCTGTATCCTCAAAATTATCAAAATTAACAAGGGGAGGTGTATTAGCTTTCAGAGTTTGGATATTTTTGAATGGATCAATAGGGTTAGATCCATTAGGATTGGAACCATTACCATGAGCCATTTGGAACTTTCCTTTTGCTTGTTCCTCCGGAGTGGTTTCCCTTAGATTCCCTATGGAGGGATCAAGAACCTTTTGAATTACAGGGTTTCTAACCTTGATAGACAATTTTGGTCCTTCATACTGATCAGTGAGACACTTTTCCAAGCATTCAAGAGTGGAAATAAGAGAATGGAAATTCTCTTGAGCACTAAGACGGGCCTTTTTAGCTTTGACTGCTTCGATCTGATGCCAGATCTTTTTATCCTTAGAAAGAAGCATAGATTTCCTAAGGCACATATTAGTCCAGTTTAGCAGTTTACTTTGACTGGTACCTTGGAGACTTTCGGCTACAAGAAATATATGGAGAGGCCAGAAATCAGCTTTGTATGTACCGGTAGTGACAAAAAGCATGAAAACTCTAAAGGGAGGAATGGCACTAGGTACAGGGCAAGGACCTATAGGAGTAGCTATGACTTTCTCATGGGTCTCAGTAATATCCTGTTCAGACATTATAGCTTGCTTAGCTGAAAACATTTGTGAAGCAAGCACATCACAATCTAATTTAACTTCACTTCTGACCTTTTATAGAAGTTCTCTCTGTTGTTCTAAAGACCGCTACTGAGTGACCCACTACGTTTCAGCTTGACTTTTAAACTAATTATACTGGGCTTTGAGTTCTTGGAGGTCTTTGTTAATAGAGGCCATCCACTGATGCTAATGCTGATGAAGCACAAGTGATCAAGTAGGCTCTCAATGCTATGATAGGTGTTGCACGAAGTGTATGGGATAGACTGGATGACACTTTCTGAGAAACCCTAATAGGCAGAGGTACAAATCAAGTCTGTGCTCAGTTGACTCATCTATTCGTAGGAAGAATAGACACCATAGAAAAGTTGGCCTACAACAAGTTCATAAAAGGTAAATGCAAAGATCTTAAATATTTTAAAAAATATTGTGAGGTTCAATATCAGAATTTCTACCAGTCAGGCCATGAACAGAATCATGACTTTATGTTCACAACTTTTCTTAAAAGTTTTGGAAGTGTGATAGGAGAATTCTATCACAAGAAAGTTCTAGAGAATCTGGTAACAGAAAATATAGAAATGAAAGAACTAAACTTTCCTCAGTTGTTCAATTCCTTACACAGATCTATGAAGAAATCTGTGAAGAAGGAAAAGCAAAAAAGGAGATAAAATAGGTACAACCTCTACTATCTTCTTCTGTATGCTACCAGATAATGCCTTCAAATCAGTTCCCAGAAAAAAAGGTAAATCTTCTTGTTATGATTGTGATAAGCCAGAAAAATCCTACAAGAAGAAAAAGAAGAAATTTAGTAAGTATCCCAAGAAAAAAGGGTACTTCAGAAAAAGGGATAAGAAAAGAAAAGGTTCCAAGAAATGGAAACCTACCTGCTATATTTGCAAGGGTGAACACTTTGCAAAAAAGTGCCCAGACTGACATAAGAAAAAGGGAAAAGGAAAAGTCCGCGTTGCAAGAGAAGCAGGTGTAGAAGATGATGAATTTGAATTCATCAATGACTACCCATCAGACTCAGAAGATATCATACTATCCAGCACAGAGTCAGAAACAAAATCTAAGTCTGAAAAATATACATAAGCTCCAGAACAAGATCAAGTAAAATTGATGACAAAGGAAGTGCAATCTTTTGATGAAGATTCAGAAGTCTCCTTCTGCAGAATGCTACGAAGGGACACCCGTGCAGAGTTGGACAAGGTAATTGAAGACATTGTCCAAACTAAATCCTGACTCCATGACATGGACATGGGTCAAGAAACATGGAAAAAGTTGACCAACAAGTTGGAACAACTTAAAGTAAGAAAATATTTCCTCCTTCAAAAGGAAGATAGTCCTCCTAAACTCCTAGTTCAGAGATCTCCTATTCTCCAATATGGTTTATCTGTCTGTACAGCTGAAATCCTAGAACAACATGGATATAAACCAATACAAAGAAGAGAACCTTGGCCTCCAGGCTCTCCATCTCAAAGACCTTTAGGACCTCCTGATCAAAGGTTTATCAGTGACGCTCCTGCTCCAGGAAGCATGGCTAGAAGAATATGGAGAAGAAGCTGAAAAACTTTTCTTGAAAAAGTAATTGCTCAAGCTCAGGCAGAAATCTTAGAAATAGAAGATGAAGAGAATTTCTATCTTAGAGAAGAAATGGAAAAATCCCCTGAACTTGATAAGTATGTTAACTAGTTTAATTCAGTTGGACCTATACAGTTTCCTGCTCAAGCATCTATTTAGGAAGAACAACTATATTATGAAGAGAAGCCCTACAGTCCTCTCATTCATCAAGCTGTCGAAGAATAAGTAGAACCAAGGGTCACTTTTGAAGAAGGTTCTAGCAACCGACAGATGAAAGCCTACAAGCGCACCAAACGGACTACCTCTTGTCCAGGAGTCATCCTGACAATTAACTTTCTAGGTATAATGGCCTACCCCTTGGCATTCCTGATTGATACAGGAGCAGATCTAAATATTGCCAGGTATAATGCATTTCCTAGAGATGCCTAGATAGAAGGAACCACAAGTATCACCTTCGGTAATTTTGAAAAGGGTGATAGTTCTGCAATTTGTGAAGTTCCTATTCAAATTGGATTTGATGGTTTTATGGATACACTAACATTTGTCCAATTTGTGAATTTCCTATTCAAATTGGAAGCAAAGCAATCCAACAATGGGAACCATTCACCATTGATTCTAATTTCATTATAATTCAGAATAGATATCAGCTTCCAAGGCTTTATCAAGATCTAACTTATACAACTAAGTTAGAAAAGGAACAGAAAAAGAAGCCAGTTAATGCTATTTGGTTAGCCAAATAAATGGATGTAGGTCAAGAATCTCTCACTGAGATTAAAAGTGCCTTTGTTGCCATAGTTCTCACAAAAGATTTGAAAAAGCAACAAAGGAATCTGACATGTGATCTCCCTCTCAAACGAGATCCCCAAGGTAATGAACTCATACCTAAAGCAAAAGCTAATTACTTTTAATGAGTTCAGCTGAAGCATTAACTTGTAGAATAGAAGTTGCAGAGCTAGAAAAGCTTGGCATAATCCAAGCTTCTGAGTCATCATTCTCATGTCATGCAATGTATGTTCCAAAAGTTGATGAGAATGGTAAGGAATTACTTGAGAAATGACTAGTTGTAAATTATAAGCCATTAAACGACTGTCTTGTTGACAATAGACATCCTCTGCCTTGCAAGGATCATATCTGGCAGACTATTCAAGGTAGTCATGTTTATTCTAAATTTGATCTAACAAAAGGGTTTTGGTAGATTGGTCTCAAAAGTGCTGACTTCTATAAAACAACATTTTCAGTATCACAAGGCCTCTATGAATGGACTGTCCTTCCATTCGGTATCAAAACTGCTCCCTCCATTTTTCAACAAAAAATGGATATTATATTCCGGCCTTATGCCAAATTCATCCAACCCTATATTGACGATATTCTTGTCTTCAGCCAGGATATGCCCCAACACCTAAATCATCTCCGCCAATTCCTCTCTATTTGCCAACATCATGGACTTGTTGTCAATCCCACAAAGTCTTACTTTGCCCAAAATCATATTGTTTTCATTGGAATCAAGCTTCTTCCGGGGGGGAGAATGGAAGCACAACCTCACATCCTGAATAAAATTTCCAATCTTGCAGTAACCAATGTAAAAGAATTACAACACTTTTTAGGCCTTGTTAATTATATTGTAGGATTCTATTACAAGCCTGCTGAAGATAGAATTGAGCTCAACAAACTTTTGGGAAAAACACCACCACCATGGACGGCTAAGCATGATGCTTTGATTACAAGAATAAAAAATAAATGTTCTCAACTGCCGCCATTGAAGTTACCAGGTAATGGTTTCAAGATAGTAGAAACTAATGCCAGTGAAGGTGCCTGGGTTGGTGTTCTTAGAGAGCAGAAAACAACATCTCACAATCCCAAAGATAAAGGTGAGATTGTTAGATATATCTCTGGTAGTTTTAAGAATAGTGAAATAGACTACCATAGTACGCATAAAGAAATCCTTGCTGTTGTCAATACTTTCCAAGCATTTCAGATGTTTATTGCTAACAAGCAATTTCTTCTAAAAAGTGATCTTCAAAATCTACAAGGCTTCTTCAGAAAAGAATCAAAAAATAAAGTTGTCAGAGGAAGACTCCTTAGGTGTGCATAGTTATTAAGTACATATGAATTTGATTTCATCCACCTTCCTGGAGTTGAAAATATTTTTGTAGATTTCATGTCT
Organism: Cunninghamia lanceolata; assembly: GCA_027924645.1. Classification (NCBI taxonomy): domain Eukaryota; kingdom Viridiplantae; phylum Streptophyta; class Pinopsida; order Cupressales; family Cupressaceae; genus Cunninghamia; species Cunninghamia lanceolata. Next base: position 4,279,913 of record BSBN01001183.1, on the reverse strand, counting down.
AGAGAAGGACACACTTCAAAACCTGTTCCTTTTGAAGCAAATCACAACCCATCTAGCATTGTTCGGATAATCTGAATAAGAGAACACCGCTGGTATGAAAAAAGCTACCGAGAATGGAGTACAAATCCTTTCCAAAGAAGAAATCTCCATAATTTCCAAATGGCTAATGATTTCCTTTTTGATCGGTTTAAAATGTTAGTGGCCAAACAACAACTAACATATTTAGGATTATGGACTAATCAACAATTCTTTGAGTTCACAGCTGAGGCAGAACCTATTGATCCTGAAGTCAGTCATATACTCCAGAATTGGTGTGGAGACTTTGTTCTTCTTGTCTCCTTTCTCAATCCACCAGTAGAAAGACCAGATCGATGGTTGAATGAGGAACATGGAAAGAATTTAACCAGGGACCTATTTTAAGGACCATATCCACCTGCAGATAATATGGAGTTTAATGGGACATCATCCTATACAGGTTGTACTTTCAAACTCACATTTAGTTCCCCGAATGAAAATCCAATCAGTAGGCATCTTTGCCAAGTTTATGGACCTGCTGGATCTTCTTTAGTCTTTGAACATTGGAATGTTCCTAACAGATTAAGGTTCCTCCATTCCAAGAAAATGCCAATCTGTATTCATAGCAAGACCTACCGAATGGATAGAATGGATCAAACAAGTATTGCCCAAGGATTTTATTGTCCATACAAGATGAAAACCATGAGTATCATTTGGAAGGAAAATGAACCAGCTCATCGAACAAACACAGGATGTATACCACACTCTTCCAATCAAACTTGTGCCATTTGCGAGTATGATCCAAATGATGATCCTTAGGTTCTGACCTATGATGCAGTAGGTAACTACCTTGATAACCGAGCTCCTGACTGTACACATCCACCTGGTGAACACTGTGAAGGATGCATAATGTATGCCAGACACATCTCAAGTGATTCAGACCCAAGCACTAGCTAGTGGGCCATGCTTGTTGGCCACTGAAGATATCTATCTCTTCATGTCAAAAGATAGATGTGGGCTCTTCCATGGTAAAAGGGGAAAGCTTACATGCCCCACAATAAGCACGAGTTAACCTTCTCGTGATAAAAAAGAAGACATATAAAAATAGATTCCTTTTGTGTCTTATTTGTCCCCTCCTTTCTCTGTTCATGAGTTATTGGGACCTGCCAGAAGATGCTTATCTTCATTTGGGTAACTCTTTGATAAAGGAGCTGTTACGTGTTCACTTTTTATGGACAGATTTCAAATTCGAATTCAAGAGATAAGGTTAAAGATCCGCCCTCTCTTCCTATAAAAGGTGAAAGGGCCACCTTCATTTCTCAACGAATTCTAGGCGAGTGAAGTCTTAGAAAGGAAGAGTCTAAGTCTTGAGTCTGTTTAGGAGTTTGTTAAGAAGAGTATGCTCTTCACTTTGAATTAAAAAATCTGATGCAAACAAGTTTAAAGTGTTGTAAAAGCTTTTAAGCTCCTCTTTCTGCATATAAGTTTGTATCATTGCCAATGCGCATTGAATATGATAAATGTATTGTGTTGCAAGTATGGGCCTAACTGGTGTTGTCATTGATGTCAACATACTCTTGTTGCATTAATGATAAGGTTTGGATGAGCCATGAGCTGAGGATATTGAGAAAATTAGTCTCAATCAGGAACAGTGATGACAGTAAGGAAAAAGTCCAAGATAGGATGAGGATCAGAGGATGCGGATTAAAGGGTTTGTAAATATGTGTCTGTAGGTGATCCAATAGAGATTTTAGAGGTCCGCATGAAGATATGAAGAAGTCGTGGCCGCTCAAGTAAAACCGGTTCCGGTAGGTGTTTAGAGGTGACAGAGTGTAACAAGAAAGGTCCGGCGAGATCCGGAAATGAAGTTTCCTATTCTACAGATTTAAGGAGTGCTAAGGAAGTCTTTGGGGTGTATCAACTCTATTGGTTCGTGGTTTGAAGGTCCGCAAGCATCTATTCCTTTGTGACAGTAATGACAGACTGTGTTTTTGAGGTTCCAGATGAAGGAGAGAAGGATTTTAGTAAGCAGAAGAAGTGTGGATGTTCTTGGTAATTTAGGCAATCTTGTGGAGGTCTTTGGATCGTGTCCAGTTCATGTTGGTGGTCCGCATTGAAGTTGGAGCTCGCAATTAAAGAGTAACTTCTGAATGATGGTGTTCTTCTTGAGATAGGCCGACAGGATGAGTTATGCATCTGGCGGATGATCTTATGAATGTTTGTCGACTTAGATGATCATTCCTAAGTTGATGCCTTGTATAAATAAGGGATTACGAAGTCAGTTTGAAGTTGTCCTTGTGGTGATGAGAGTGTGGTAGTGAGGAGGAGAGCGAAAGGCAGAGCAGAAGTATTGGGCTTAAATGGAACTGATTCAAGCATGGTGAAGATGCTATTCTCTAGTTCATGTATGTGATATTTATTTCTTTGTAGACAGTGTGTCTCTTGTAGGCAGTGAGCCTCTTGTGAGTAGTGTACTCAGGCAGTGAGCCTTAATTGGCATGTGCCATTTTGTTCTTTCTATTCTTCTAACAGAGAATACAATCTTGGGTTAATCACCCCGTGGTTTTTCCCTTGATCGGGTTTTCCACATCAAAATCTTGGTGTCTTATGTGTTGATGTGTTTCTGCTCTTGATTTGAATGCATTATGGTTCATGATTAATATACTGCTAATCACTAAGAAGATTTAAGTGTTTAATTGGAGAAAGTTTTGAACAACTAATTCACCCCCCCTCTCAGTTGTGTGCCCTAAGTCTAACAATTGGTATCAGAGCTAAGTTCCTCTAAAAGAGCTTAACCGCTTGAGGAGATCCAGGATGTTGTCCTACAAGAAGGATAGTTTGAAGTTTGATGGAACAAATTTTAATCTATGGAAAGGTCGCATGAAGTGTCACTTGCAATGCATGGGAATGGCATACTAGACCATGGTTACAACACAGTATGTATCTCCACAGGGTGTTCCAAAAGCTCCAAATGAAATCACAGATGCTGAAAACAATCTACGGACTATAGAAGCTCTTCTAAGCACATTATCTGATTTAGAGCTCTCAAATGTTATTGACCTTCCAACTACTTTTGATATTTGGAAAAAATTGGAACTTTTGCATGAAGGAGACCAGTACGTTAAATGTGCAAGGTTACAGAGTCTGAAAGGGAAATTTGAAAACCTGAAGATGAGAGATGATGAAAATATTACTACTTTTATGCCAAGAGTAAATGAGCTTGTTTGTGGAATTAGAAATGTTGGTGGAGTCTTGAATGAAAATGAGATTGTTGGCAAAATTCTCAGATCCCTTCCTGCTTCTTACAAAATCAAGGTTGCTGCCATTAATGAATTTAGAGCCCATACAACTGTCACAAGAGATCAATTGGCTGGCAAATTGGCTGCATTTGAAATGACCAAGTTTGGAGATGATCCCCCCAAGACTGAATCTGCATTTAAACCCAGTGCCTCTGTAAAAGGTAAACAAAGGTTTGACCTGGGAGAGACTCATCGAGGAAACTGTCATGGTATGAAAAAGCAAGAAAAGACCTGGAAGAAGAAGAAGTAGAAACTGCTCAACTTGAAGCCCTTATTGTAAAGAGACTGCCGAGAGGATCCAGTAAGTATGAAGGAAAATTCCCTTTTAAGTGTTTTAACTGTAATAAGATTGGTCATTTTTCCTCAAAATGTTGGGAAAGATTTTCAAGGCCAAATCCTAACAGATCAAGGTTCCAAAAGAATTGTTACTATGTTCATGAAGAAGATGATAATGAAGGAGTAACAGATGATGAATCAGAGACTAGAAACAAATCCAGAAGTGAATGGGTGTTTATTGCCATCAAGGAAGAAGAACCAATATCCTCTGTATCTATCAAGCATAAAGTTATAGAAAGAGCCCTGGCTGCCCAAGTTGAAGAAAAGAATGATTGGGTCATTGACAGTGGTTGCTCTCACCATATGATAGGTGACAAAAATAAGTTCATAGATTTGGAAAGGTATGAAGGAGGAGTGGTGAAGTTTGGTGATAATTCTGCTGGTAGAATCAGAGGAAGAGGAACTATTTCTTTTGACGGAAGGAACAAAACCGGTAATGTTCTATATGTTGAAGGCTTGAAGCACAATCTTCTTAGTGTTGGACAATTGGTGGACAAAGGCTATGATCTCCAGTTCAAGAATAGAAAATGCAAGATCTTTGAAAGCTTTAGAACAAAGATTGCATCTGGTACCCAAACTAAAGGTAATATCTTCCACTTGGTTGGCATTGGTAAAAGTTGCTTATTTGTTCATGTTGATCAGAGTTGGTTATGGCATAGGAGAATGTGTCATGTGAATTTTGATAATATCATCAAGATAAGCAATACTCAGGCTGTAAGAGATCTTCCAAAATTGGTGAAACCTACTAATAGCTTGAGCAAAGAATGTCAGTTAGGTAAGCTGAGCAGAATCACATTCAAGAGTAAGGAACTGTCTTCTATCGAATTATTGGACTTAATTCATACTGACCTTTGTGGCCCGTCAAGAATCAGGAGTATGCAAGGTGATAGATACTTCATGTTACTAATTGATGACTATTCTTGGATGATGTTGGTAACTTTTCTGAAAGAGAAATCATAAGCTTTTGAGAAATTCAAAATATTCAAGGCTATGGTAGAGAATGAAACTAGATTGAAATTGAAATGTCTGAGGTCTGATAGAGGTGGAGAATTCACATCCGGTGAGTTCATAGAGTTCTGTGAGAAACATGGAATAAAGAGAGTTGTTTGCTCCTAGGACTCCACAGCAGAATGGAGTAGTGGAAAGAAAGAACTGGACCATACAGGAAGCATCTAGGACCATGATGATGGAAGTAAATGTTCCTCATATCTATTGGAGAGAAGTTGTTAGCACTGTAGTCTATACTCTCAATCGAGTTCAAATCAGAAGCAATACTGGTAAGACTCCTTATGAACTTTGGTTTGGCATCACTCCTACTGTAAGGTATTTCAGAGTTTTTGGTAGCAAATGTTACATTAAAAGAGATGAAGATCTAGGAAAGTTTGATGCTAGAAGTGATGAAGGAATATTCTTGGGTTACTCTACTCAAAGCAAAGCATACCAGTGTTATAACAAAAAATTGAGAAAGATGATAGAAAGTACAAATGTGAAGGTTGACGAGGGAATTGAGAAACCCTCAAGGTTTTATGAATATGATGAAGATGATCAGAATGGTCTTTTGACTCAAGGAGCCTAAGCCTCATTTGTTAGTCAGATTCAAGCTAATCCGGTAAACCAAGAAGAAGAAATGAGTTTCAATGAGCCTGATCAAGAATCAGAAGTGCAAGAAATTCCTAAAGTTCCCAGGTATGTAAGACTGAACCACTCTGAAGATCAGATCATAGGTGATAAAAGTAAAGGAGTACTAACAAGAAGGAGAATTGCTCAAGATTCAGAAGAGTATTTTTTGATTTCAAAGATTGAACCTAAGATAGTGAATGAAGCTTGCAATGATGAAAACTGGACTAAAGCAATGGAGGAAGAGCTGGTGCAAATAGAGAAAAAGCACACTTGGGATCTTGTTCCCAGACCTAGAAACAAGAATGTGATTGGAACCAAATGGGTCTTCCAGAACAAACTAAATGAAGTTGGTGAAGTAATCAGAAATAAAGCCAGATTGGTCTGCAAGGGCTACTCTCAAATAGAAGGAATTGATTTTGAAGAAACTTTTGCTCCGGTGGCAAGAATTGAAGTAGTCAGATTATTTCTTGCCTTTGCTGCCTTCAAGGATTTCAAGGTATATCAGATGGATGTCAAGTCTACCTTTCTAAACGGTGACTTGGAAGAAGTGTATATAGAGCAACCAGATGGATTTCAGTTGTCTGATCATGGTGATATGGTTTGCAAGTTGAAGAAGGCACTGTATGGATTAAAGAAAGCCCCAAGAGCCTAGTATGAAAGATTGGATAATCATCTTTTGAAGATTGGTTTCAACAAAGGTATTGCTGACAGTAACTTATATTTCAAAATTGATCATGAAAACATCTTGATTGTTGAAGTATTTGTTGATGATATCATCTTTGGAGGAAGAGATAGTATGTGTAAAACTTTTACAAATCAAATGAAAAGTGGGTTTGAGATGTCTATGCTTGGTGAAATGAATTTCTTCTTGGGTCTACAAATCACTCAAACAAAGAAAGGAATCTTCATTTCTCAGATCAAATATGTGAAAGAATTATTGAAGAAAATTGGGATGGAAGATTCAAAGCCAATGAATACTCCCATGACAACCGGATGTAAGTTGAGCAAAGATGATGACTCTCCTAAGGCAGACTAGACAAAGTTCAGATCAATGATTGGAGGATTGTTGTATCTCACTCAAACTAGACCAGATATTATGCAAGCTGTTGGTCTTGTTGCTAGATTTCAAGCTGATCCTAGAGAATCCCATGTCATGGCAATCAAGAGGATTTTTAGATATCTAAAAGGGATAGTTGAGTATGGTCTGTGGTATCCTAGAGATCATGATTTCTCTCTTCATGCATATACAAATGCTGATTGGGTAGGAGATGTGGATGACCAGAAAAGTACTAGTGGTGGAGCATTCTTTTTGGCAAAGAGATTGGTTTCTTGGCTAAGCAAGAAATAAGAGGCAATATCTCTGTCTACAACTGAAGCTGAATATATTACAGCAGTAGGTAGTTGCACTCAAGTTTTGTGGATGAAACAGATGCTAAGAGATATCAAAGTGGAGTATGAGGAACATTTCACAATCTTCTGTGATAATTCAAGTGCTATAAATATATCTAAGAATCTGGTGTTGCATTCAAAGACTAAACACATATCCATCAAGTTTCACTTTTTGAGAGAGCAAGTGAATAAGAATGAAGTCATATTGGAGTTTGTGCCCTCCAAGGATCAAATTGCAGACATCTTTACTAAACCTCTACCTAAGGACTCTTTTGAGTATCTCAGGGAGAAGTTAGGGGTTATTACCCCTAAGGTGATGAACTAAGGTACACTAAGGTGCATCAGTCCGGTGGATATAACAGTCATATCTTGTGATCTGGATTGATGGGGAGCTACTACTCAGGGGGAGCAGCAGGTATGATTCTAAAGTGTTGGAATTGCAAGTATGTGCCCTTTGTCATTGATGTCAAAGGGAGAGAGAAGACATGTGAAAAACAAGTGGTTGTTGATCAAAGGGGGAGTAGTAAAGGGAGAGAAGACATGTGAATGGTTGTTGTTGATAGGGGGAGCTATGACAGTAACAAGAAGTTCTTGACTTGATGGTTAAAACAGTTTTTCACATCTTATGTTGCCATCAATGACAAAGGGGGAGATTGTTGCAAGTATGGGCCTAAGTGGTGTTGTCATTGATGTCAACATACTCCTGTTGCATTAATGATAAGGTTTGGATGAGCCGTGAGCTGAGGATATTGAGAAAATTAGTCTCAATCAGGAACAGTGAAGAACAATGATGATAGTAAGGAAAAAGTCCAAGATAGGATGAGGATCAGAGGATACGGATTAAAGGGTTTGTAAATACGTGTCTATAGGTGATTTAGTAGAGATCTCAGAGGTCTGCATGAAGATATGAAGAAGTTGTGGCCGCTCAAGTAAAACCAATTTCGGTAGGTGTTTAGAGGTGACAGAGTGTAACAAGAAAGGTCCGGTGAGATCCGGAAATGAAGTTTCCTATTCTGCGGATTTAAGGGAGTGCTGAAGAAGTCTTTGTGGTGTATCAACTCTATTGGTTCATGGTTTGAAGGTCCGCAAGCATCTATTCCTTTGTGACAGTAATGACAGACTATGTTCTTGAGGTTCCAGATGAAGGAGAGAAGGATTTCAGTAAGCAGAAGAAGTGTGGATGTTCTTTGTAATTCAGGCAATCTTGTGGAGGTCTTTGGATCATGTCTAGTTCATGTTGGTGGTCCGTAATGAAGTTGGAGCTTGCAATTGAAGAGTAACTTCTGAATGATGGTTTTCTTTTTGAGATAGGCCGACCGGATGAGTTATGCATCTGGCGGATGATCTTATGAATGTTTGTCGACTTAGATGATCATCCCTAAGTTGATGCCTTGTATAAATAAGGGATTGTGAAGTCAATTTGAAGTTGTCCTTGTGGTGATGAGAGTGTGGTAGTGAGGAGGAGAGTGAAAGGAAGAGCAGAAGTATTGGGCTTAAATGGAACTGATTCAAGCATGGTGAAGATGCTATTCTCCAGTTCATGTATGTTATATCTATTTCTTTGTAGACAATGTGTCTCTTGTAGGCAGTGAGCCTCTTGTGACTAGTGTGCTCAGGCAGTGAACCCTAATTGGCATGTGCCATTTTGTTCTTTCTATTCTTCTAACAGAGAATACAATCTTGGGTTAATCACCCTGTGGTTTTTCCCTTAACTGGGTTTTCCACGTCAAAATCTTGGTGTCTTATGTGTTGATGTGTTTCTGCTCTTGATTTGGATGCATTATGGTTCATGATTAATATACTGCTAATCACTAAGAAGATTTAAGTGTTTAATTGGAGAAAGTTTTTCTCAACTGATTCACCCCCCCTCTCAGTTGTGTGCCCTAAGTCTAACATATTTTTCCTGAGTGTTTCACATAATAATATTCATAAAATATATGTGAATGTCCAATATGTATTTCTTCCGTCTATCATTTGTCATTTGTAGCTGTTGTTCAAAGTTGGTATCAGAGCTGATGATGTGTTCATCTGTTGTTATTAGTGTCTAACCATAACATCTCACTAGTGTTAATCTATTTATCTGTATTACTCCTTATATTACTCCTCGTATTGGTCATACAAACCAGAGTTCTGATGTAAGTCCTCTCCATGTAAGTCCCGTCTTTGCTTGTTGTGTATAGGGCAGATCTGAGGCAGTAATCTTGTATTTTGAGCACGGGTTCGAGTGTAGGTCTGAGCACATAACTGGATAGACCAAGCACTTCTAGATTGAGTATGGAAGGCATCGACCAAATAGCAGATTGCAACACAAAAGTTAAGTTCATGAACTTCTTTGCTGATAATGAAAGTTCTTTTTGTACTCCTGAATCTAGTAGTAATATTCTAAATGAAGTTTCTTCTAGTCAGTTTGATGATAAGGAATTTCATGTGCCTAAGATAAAACCCTCTGAGATCTATAGAGATGTACCAAGTCTCGTAGATATGTTTAACAAAAATAAAAGTTTAAAAAATTGGTTTGGATATAAAACTTCTCAACGATGTCATGTAGGTACTTTACAACATGTAGTTACTGGAGGTAACAAAGGCAAGCTGAGATTATTCTCAGATGCTCAAGTTTAGAAGTTCCAAAAGGAAGCCTTAGCCAGTCCAGAGAATCCCCAGTTTATGTATTTGTCCTATGTTAGAATAGGAATCTGTGGACATTACCGAAAGGGATTACCTATCATCATTATGATGATGTTGAAAGATGCAAGATTCTACAAGTTGTCGCATTCCTTGTTAGGTGTTGCATGTGACTCCATGGCTAAAGGATCACTTTATCTTGATTGTTTATTAGATTTCCCCGTTAGTCTCAAAGATGGTAATCTGCAAGATGTTCTTGAATATAATTTCAAGACCATGAACCTTTATATGAAAAAGTAATCTATAGACCATTCCCTTACCTTTCTTATTCACTATAGATTATACAACAAGGTCCTGCCCTTGATGATAAACCCTAGAAAGGCACAAGGTTTAGAAGGTCTGTCAACCATCTGGAAATCTACCAATGACATCACACAGTTAACTGCACCAAAGATAGTCCATCATAAAGATATCAAGTTGCCTGAAGAATGGGCATTAGATGTTTGGGAACAAGATGGTCAACCTGAAGAAGAAAAACAACCACAATTGAGAGGTATCTCAATTGAAGAATTAGATGATCAGGCAGTAATCAAATTCTCATCTGGGAACCCATCTACTTTATGCAGCAGCCCTTCAATGAGAATAGAAAGAGTGTTTAACTACAACCAACTTGGTCCATCTGTGTCTTTGTTACCGTGCACTCAGAGCGCAAGATTGCAACCCGCTAAAGGTTTTGAAGATCTCTTTAAGATCCCCTCTATTTCTAAGCCTAGCAGTTCTACAACTTCATCCAAATCTGCTAGCTCTTCCTGCTCCCATAAGTTGTATTCTGAGTTAGACAATGGGATGTATAAATGTGAAGACTACTCTTTTGTTTTTAATCCTCCTAGAACTGGTCATTTTCAGATTTTTTCAGCTAAGCAAGCTATAATGCCTGAACAAGATATTACTGAGACCCATGAGAAAGTCATAGCTACTCCTGCAGGTCCTTGCCCTATACCTGGTGCCATTCCTCCCTTTAGAGATTTCATGCTTTTTAACACTATCGGTACATACAAAGCTAGTTTCTGGCCTCTCCATATATTTCCTGTAGCCAAAAGTCTCCAGGGTTCTAGTCAAAGCAAACTGCTAAACTGGACTAATATGTGCCTTAGGAAATCTATGCTTCTCGCTAAGGATAAAAAGATCTGGCATCAGATCAAAGCAGTCAAAGTTGAAAAGGCCCATCTTACTGCTCAAAAGAATTTCCATTCTCTTATTTCCACTCTTGAACGCTTGGAAAAGCATCTCACTCATCAGTGGATGGCCTCTGTTAACAAAGACCTCCAAGAACTCAAAGCCTAGTATAATGAGTTCAAAAGTCAAGCTGAAACGTGGTGGGTCGCTTAGCAGCGGTCTTTAGAACAATAGAGAACTTCTGCAAAAGGTCAGAAGTGAAGTTAAATTAGATTGTGATGTGCTTGCTTCACAAATGAATTCAACAAATATTCATACAAATCATAATGGACAAAGAATAAATGAAGTTTATGATGAAGTTCATTCTATTGTACAGTCACAACTTCTAATAGGAGATTCCATAGTTCAGGAATCTGCAACTATACAGTCTGAACTACATCAGGAATCCACGACTATTCAGTCTGTGGTTCAAATAGTTCACCAGCAGCAGACTGTAAAGATAATAAATTTCCCTTCCAGTGCTAAGGGATATTTACAGGCTCAGTATGAAGGACCAAAATTATCTATTGAGGTTAGAAAGCCTGTAATTGAAAAGGTTTTTGATCCCTCCATAGGGAATCTAAGGGAAACCACTCCGAAGGAATGAGCAAAAGGAAAGTTCCAAATGGCTTGCATCTTTCAACATCATCATAATGATGATAGGTAAGCCCTTTCGGTAATGTCCACAGATTCCTATTCTAACATAGGACAAATGCATAAACTAGGGATTCTCTGGATTGGCTAAGGCTTCCTTTTGGAAATTCTGAACTTGAGCATCTGAGAATAATCTCAGCTTGCCTTTGTTACCTCCAGTAACTACATGTTGTAAAGTAGCTACATGACATCATTGAGAAGTTTTATATCCAAACCAATTTTTTAAACCTTTATTTTTGTTAAACATATCTACAAGACTATTTGGTACATCTCTATAGATCTTAGAGTGTTTTATCTTAGGCACATGAAATTCTTTATCATCAAATTGACTAGAAGAAACTTCATCTAGAATATTACTACTAGATTCAGGAGTACAAAAAGAACTTTCATTATCAGCAAAGAAGTTCGTGAACTTAACTTCTGTGTTGCGATCTGTTGTCTAGTCGATGCCTTCCATACTCGATCTAGAAGTGCTTGGTCTATCCATTTCTGCGCTTAGACCTACGCTCGAACCTGCGCTTGAAATACAAGATTACTGCCTCAGATCTGCCCTATACGCAACAAGCAAAGACGTGACTTACACGGAGAGGACTTACAATAGAACTCTGGTTTGTATGAGCAATACAGGGAGCAATATAAGGAGCAATGCAGATAAATAGATTAACAGTAGTGAGTTGTTATGGTTAGACAACAACGATAACAAAAGACGAACACATCATTAGATCTGATACCAACTTTGAACAACAGCTGCAAATGACAAATGATAGACGAAAAAATTACATATTGGACATTCAAATATATTTTATGAATATTATTATGTTGAACACTCAGGAACAATACATTTATCATATTCAATGCACGCTGTCAATGATACAAACTTATATGCAGAAAGAGGAGCTTAAAATTTTTTACAACACTTTAAACTTGTTTGCATCAGATTTTATGATTCACTTAGATCAGCTTAAAGCTGCAAAGTGAAGAGCATACTCTTCTTAACAAACTCCTAAACAGACTCGAGACTTAGACTTTTCCTTTCTAAGACTTCATTCACCTAGAATTCATTGAGAAATGAAGGCAGCCCTTTCACCTTTTATAGGAAGAGAGGGCAGATCTTTAACCTTATCTCTTGAATTCAAATTTGAAATCTATCCATAGAAAGTGGACATGTAATAGCTCCTTTATCGAAGAGTTACCCAAATGAAGATAAGCATCTTCTGGTGAGTCCCAATAACTCATGAACAGAGAAAGGAGGGGACAAACAAGACACAAAAGGAATCTATTTTTACATGTCTTCTTTTTGATCACGATAAGGTTAACTCATGCTTATTGTGGGGCACGTAAGCTTTCCCCTTTTACCATGGAAGAGCCCACGTCTATCTTTTGACATGAAGAGATAAATATCTTCAATGGGCAATAAGCCTAACCCACTAGCTAGTGCTTGTGTTTGAATCACTTGAGATGTGTCTGGCATACATTATGCATCCTTCATAGTGTTCACCGGGTGGATGTGTATAGTTAGGAGCCTGTTTATCAGGGTAGTTACTTGCTTCATCATAGGTTAGAACCCAAGGATCATCAGTTGGATCATACTCGCAATTGGCACAAGTTTGATTGGAAGAGTGTGGTATACATCCTGTGTTTGTTTGATGAGCTAGTTCATTTTCCTTCCAAATGATACTCATGGTTTTCATCTTGTATGGACCATAAAATCCTTGGGCAATACTTCTTTGATCCATTCTATCCATTCAGTAGGTCTTGGTATGAATCCAGATTGGCATTTTCTTGGAATGGATGAACGTTAGTCTGTTAGGAACATTCCAATGTTCAAAGACTGAAGAAGATCCAGCAGGTCCATAAACTTGGCAAAGATGCCTACTGATTGGATTTTCATCAAGGGAACTAAATGTGAGTTTGAAAGTACAACCTGTATAGGATGATGTCCCATTAACCTCCATATTATTTGCAGGTGGATATGGTCCTTGAAACAGGTCCCTAATTAAATTCTTTGCATGTTCCTCATTCAACCATCTATCTGGTCTTTCTACTGGTGGATTAAGAAAGGAGACAGGAAGAACAAAGTCTCCACACCAATTTTGGAGTATATGACCGACTTCAAGATATATAGGTTCTGGCTCAGCTGAGAATTGAAAGAATGGTTGATTAGTCCATAATCCTGAATATGTTAGTTGTTGTTTGGCCACTAACATTTTAAACTGATCAAAAAGGAAATCATTAGCCATTTGGAAATTGTGGAGATTTCTTCTTTGGAAAGGATTTGTACTCCATTCTCGGCAGCTTTCTTCATACCAACGGTGTTCTCTTATTCGGATTATCCAAACAATGCCGAATGGGTTATGATTTGCTTCAGAAGGAACAGGTTCTGAAGTGTGCCCTTCTCTAGACATGAAATCTGCAAAAATATTTTCAACTCCAGGAAGGTGGATGAAATCAAATTCATAAGTGCTTAATAACTATGCCCACCTAAGGAGTCTTCCTCTGACAACTTTATTTTTTGATTCTTTTCTAAAGAAGCCTCGCAGATTTTGAAGATCACTTTTTAGAAGAAATCACTTGTCAGCAATAAACATCTGAAATGCTTGGAAAGTATTGACAACAACAAGGATTTCTTTATGCGTACTGTGGTAGTCTATTTCACTGTTCTTAAAACTACCAGAGATATATCTAACAATCTCACCTTTATCTTTGGGATTGTGAGATGTTGTTTTCTACTCTCTAAGAACACCAGCCCAGGTACCTTCACTGGCATCAGTTTCTACTATCTTGAAAGCATTACCTGGTAATGTCAATGGTGGCAGTTGAGAACATTTATTTTTGATTCTTGTAATCAAAGAATCATGCTTAGCCATCCATGGTGGTGGTGTTTTTCCCAAAAGTTTGTTGAGCTCAATTATATCTTCAACAAACTTGTAATAGAATCCTGCAATATAATTAACAGGGCCTAAAAAGTGTTGTAATTCTTTTACATTGGTTACTGCAAGATTGGAAATTTTATTCAGGATGTGAGGTTGTGCTTCCATTCTCCTCCCCGGAAGAAGCTTGATGCCAATGAAAACAATATGATTTTGGGCAAAGTAAGACTTTGTGGGATTGACAACTTGTCCATGATGTTGGCAAATAGAGAGGAATTGGCGGAGATGATTTAGGTGTTGGGGCATATCCTGGCTGAAGACAAGAATATCGTCAATATAGGGTTGGATGAATTTGGCATAAGGCTGGAATATAATATCCATTTTTTGCTAAAAAATGGAGGGAGCTGTTTTGATACCGAATGGAAGGATAGTCCATTCATAGAGGCCTTGTGGTACTGAAAATGCTATTTTATAGAAGTCAACACTTTTGAGACTAATCTGCCAAAACCCTTTTGTTAGACCAAATTTAGAATAAACATGACTACCTTGAATAGTCTACCAGATATGATCCTTACTAGGCAGAGGATGTCTATTGTCAACAAGACAGTCATTTAACGATTTATAATTTACAACTAGTTGTTTCTCAGGTAATTCCTTACCATTCTCATCAACTTTTGGAACATACATTGCATGACATGAGAATGATGACTCAGAAGTTTGGATTATGCCAAGCTTTTCTAGCTCTGCAACTTCTGTTCTACAAGTTAATGCTTTAGATGAACTCATTAAAAAGTAATTAGCTTTTGCTTTAGGTATGAGTTCATTACCTTGGGGATCTCATTTGAGAGGGAGATCACATGTCAGATTCCTTTGTTTCTTTTTTAAATCTTTTGTGAGAACTGTGGCATCAAAGGCAATTTTAATCTTGGTGAGAGATTCTTGACCTACATCCATTTGTTTGGCTATCCAAACAACATTAACTAGCTTCTTTTTCTGTTCCTTTTCTAATTTAGTTGTATAAGTTAGATCTTGATAAAGCCTTGGAAGTTGATATCTATTCTAAATTATAGTGAAATCAGAATCAATGGTGAATGGTTCCCATTGTTGGATTGCTTTGCTTCCAATTACACCATCATATCCATCTACCTCATATTGGACAAATGTTAGTGTATCCATAAAACCATCAAATCCAATTTGAATAGGAACTTCACAAATTGCAGATCTATCACCCTTTTCAGAATTACTGAAGGTGATACTTGTTGTTCCTTCAATCTAGGCATCTCTAGGAAATGCATTATACCTGGCAATATTTAGATCTGCTCCTATATCAATCAGGAATGCCAAGGGGTAGGCCATTATACCTAGAAAGTGAATTGTCAGAATGACTCCTGGACAAGAGGTAGTCCATTTGGTGTGCTTGTAGGCTTTCATTTGTCAGCTACTAGAACCTTCTTCAAAAGTGACCCTTGGTTCTTCTTGTTCTTTGACAGCTTGATGGATGAGAGGACTGTAGGGCTTCTCTTCGCAATACAGTTGTTCTTCATGAATGGATGCTTGAGCAAGCAACTGTATAGGTCTAGCTGAATTAAACTGGTTAACAAGCTTTTCAAGTTTAGGGGATTTTTCCATTTCTTCTGTGAGATAGAAATTCTCTTCATCATCTATTTCTGAGATTTCTACCTGAGCTTGAGCAATTACTTTTTCAAGAAAAATTTTTCGGCTTCTTCTCTATATTCGTCTAGCCATGCTTCCTGGAGCAGGAGTGTCACTGATAGACCTTTGATCAGGAGGTCCTAAAGGTCTTTGAGTCAGAGAGCCTGGAGGCCAGGGATCTCTTCTTTGTAGTGGTTTATATCCATGTTGTTCTGGAATTTCAGCTGTAGAGATAGATAAACCATATTGGAGAATAGATCTCCGAACTGGGAGTTTAGGAGGCCTATCTTCCTTTTGAAGGAGGAAATATTTTCTTGTTTTAATTTGTTCCAATTTGTTGGTCAACTTTTTCCATGTTTCTTGACCCATGTCCATGTCATGGAGTCGGGATTCAGTTTGGACAATGTCTTCAATTACCTTGTCCAACTCTGCACGGGTGTCCCTTCGTAGCATTCTGCAAAAGAAGGAGACTTCTGAATCTTCATCAAAAGATTGCACTTCCTTTGTCATCAAGTTTACTTGAGCTTGTTCTGGAGCTGATGTATATTCTTCAGACTCAGATTCTATTTCTAATTATGTGCTGGATAGTATGATATCTTCTAAGTCTGATGGGTAGTCATTGATGAATTCAAATTCATCATCTTCTACACCTGCTTCTCTTGCAGCGTGGACTTTTCCTTTTCCCTTTTTCTTGTGTCGGTCTGGGCACTTATTTGCAAAGTGTTCACCCTTGCAAATATAGCAGGTAGGTTTCCATTTCTTGGAACCTTTTCTTTTCTTATCCCTTTTTCTGAAGTACCCTTTTTTCTTGGGATACTTACTGAATTTCTTCTTTTTCTTCTTGTAGGATTTTGTTGGCTTATCACAATCATAACAAGAATATTTACCTTTTTAACTAATTTGAAGGCATTATCTGGTAGCATACAGAAGAAGATAGTAGAGGTTGTACCTTTTTTATCTCCTTTTTTGCTTTTCCTTCTTCACAGATTTCTTCATTGATCTGTGTAAGGAATTGAACTAACTGAGGAAAGGTTAGTTCTTTCATTTCTATATTTTCTATTACCAGATTCTCTAGAACTTTCTTGTGATAGAATTCTCCTATCACACTTCCAAAACTTTTAAGAAAAGTTGTGAACATAAAGTCATGATTCTATTCATGGCCTGACTGGTAGAAATTCTGATATTGAACCTCACAATATTTTTAAAAATATTTAAGATCTTTGCATTTACCTTTTATGAACTTGTTGTAGGCCAACTTTTCTCTAGTGTCTATTCTTCCTACGAACAGATGAGTCAACTGAGCACATACTTGATCTGTACCTCTGCCTATTAGGCTTTCTCTAAAAGTGTCATCTAGTCTATCCTAGACACTTCGTGCAACACCTGTCATAGCATTGAGAGCCTACTTGATCACTTGTACTTCATCAGCATTGGCATTAGTGGATAAATAATTAGTTATCCAGGATCGCATGGCATCTATTCCTCTTGTATTTTCTATATCCTCAAAATTATCAAAATTAACAAGGGGAGGTGTATCAGCTTTTAGACTTTAGATATTTTTGAATGGATCAATAGGGTTAGATCCATTAGGATTGGAACCATTACCATGTGCCATTTGGAACTTTCCTTTTGCTCATTCCTTCGGAGTGGTTTCCATTAGATTCCCTATGGAGGGATCAAAAATGTTTTCAATTATAGGCTTTCTAACCTCAGTAGACAATTTTGGTCCTTCATACTGAGCCTGTAAATATCCCTTAGCACTGGAAGGGAAATTCATTGTCTTTACAGTCTGCTGCTGGTGAACTGTTTGAACCACAGACTGAATAGTCATGGATTCCTGATGTAGTTCAGACTGTATAGTTGCAGATTCCTAAACTATGGAATCTCCTATTAGAAGTTGTGACTGTGTAATAGAATGAACTGCATCATAAACTTCATTTATTCTTTGTCCATTATGCTTTGTATGAATATTTACTGAATTCATTTGTGAAGCAAGCACATCACAATCTAATTTAACTTCACTTCTGACCTTTTGTAGAAGTTCTCTCTGTTGTTCTAAAGACCGTTGCTGAGTGACCCACCATGTTTCGGCTTGACTTTTGAACTCATTATACTAGACTTTAAGTTCTTAGAGGTCTTTGTTAACAGAGACCATCCACTGATCAGTGAGATGCTTTTCCAATTGTTCAAGAGTGGAAATAAGAGAATGGAAATTCTCTTGAGCAGTAAGACGGGCCTTTTCATCTTTGACTGCTTCGATCTAATGCCAGATCTTTTTATCCTTAGCGAGAAGCATAGATTTCCTAAGGCACATATTAGTCCAGTTTAGCAGTTTGCTTTGACTGGAACCTTGGAGACTTTCAGCTACAGGAAATATATGGAGAGGCCAGAAATCAACTTTGTATGTACCAGTAGTGTCAAAAAGCATGAAATCTCTAAAGGGAGGAATGGCACCAGGTATAGGGCAAGGACCTGTAGGAGTAGCTATGACTTTCTCATGGGTCTCAGTAATATCCTGATCAGGCATTATAGCTTGCTTAGCTGAAAACATCTAGAAATGACCGGTTCTAGGAGGATTAAAAACAAAAGAGCAGTCTTCACATTTATACATCCCATTATCTAATTCAGAATACAACTTATGGGAGCATGAAGAGCTAGCAGATTTGGATGAAGTTGTGGAACTGCAAGGCTTAGAAATAGAGGGGATCTTAAAGAGATCTTCAAAACCTTTAGCGGGTTGCAATCTTGTGCTCTGAGGTCTTGAGTTTGTTTAGGAGTTTGTTAAGAAGTGTATGAAATAGACTACCACAGTACGCATAAAGAAATCCTTGCTATTGTCAATACTTTCCAAGCATTTCAGATGTTTATTGCTGACAAGCAATTTCTTCTAAAAAGTGATCTTCAAAATCTGCGAGGCTTCTTCAGAAAAGATCTTAAATATTGCCAGGTATAATGCATTTCCTAGAGATGCCTAGATTGAAGGAACCACAAGTATCACCTTTGGTAATTCTGAAAAGGGTGATAGTTTTGCAATTTGTGAAGTTCCTATTCAAATTGGATTTGATGGTTTTATGGATACACTAACATTTGTCCAATATGAGGTAGATGGATATGATGGTGTAATTGGAAGCAAAGCAATCCAACAATGGGAACCATTCACCATTGATTCTAATTTCATTATAATTCAGAATAGATATCAGATTCCAAGGCTTTATCAAGATCTAACTTATACAACTTAAAGCAAGAAAATATTTCCTCCTTTAAAAGGAAGATAGGCCTCCTAAACTCCCAATTTGGAGATATCCTATTCTCCAATATGGTTTATCTGTCTCTACAGCTGAAATTCTAGAATAGCATGGATATAAACCACTACAAAGAAGAGAACCCTAGCCTCCAGGCTCTCTGGCTCAAAGACCTTCAGGACCTCCTGATCAAAGGTCTATTAGTGATGCTCCTGCTCCAGGAAGCATGGCTAGAAGAATATGGAGAAGAAGCCAAAAAATGTTTCTTGAAAAAGTAATTGCTCAAGCTCAGGTAGAAATCTTAGAAATAGATAATGAAGAGAATTTCTATCTGACAGAAGAAATGGAAAAATCCCCTGAACTTGATAAGTTTGTTAACCAGTTTAATTCAGCTGGACTTGTACAGTTGCTACTCAAGCATCCATTCAGGAAGAACAACTGTATTGCGAAGAGAAGCCCTACAATCCTCTCATCCATCAAGCTGTCAAAGAACAAGCAGAACCAAGGGTCACTTTTGAAGAAGGTTCTAGCAGCCGACAGATGAAAGCCTACAAGCGCACCAAACAGACTACCTCTTATCCAGGAGTCATCCTAACAATTCCCTTTCTAGGTATAATGGTCTACCCCTTGGTATTCCTGATTGATATAGGAGTAGATCTAAATATTGCCAGGTATAATGCATTTCCTAGAGATGCCTAGATTGAAGGAACCACAAGTATCACCTTCAATAATTCTGAAAAGGGTGATAGTTCTGCAATTTGTGAAGTTCCTATTCAAATTGGATTTGATGGTTTTATGGATACACTAACATTTGTCCAATATGAGGTAGATGGATATGATGGTGTAATTGGAAGCAAAGCAATCCAACAATGGGAAGCATTCGCCATTGATTTTGATTTCATTATAATTTAGAATAGATATTAGCTTCCAAGGCTTTATCAAGATCTAACTTATACAACTAAGTTAGAAAAGGAACAGAAAAAGAAGCCAGTTAATGTTGTTTGGTTAGCCAAACAAATGGATGCAGGTAAAGAATCTCTAAAGGGAGGAATGACACCAGGTATAGGGCAAGGACTTGCAGGAGTAGCTATGACTTTCTCATGGGTCTCAGTAATATCCTGTTCAGGCATTATAGCTTGCTTAGCTGAAAATATCTAGAAATGACCAGTTTTGGGAGGATTAAAAACAAAAGAGCAGTCTTCACATTTATACATCCCATTGTCTAATTCAGATTACAACTTATGGGAGCAGGAAGAGCTAGCAGATTTGGATGAAGTTGTGGAACTGCTAGGCTTAGAAATAGAGGGGATCTTAAAGAGATCTTCAAAACCTTTAGCGGGTTGTAATCTTGCGCTCTGAGTGCGCGGTAACGGAGACACAGATGGACCAGGTTGGTTGTAGTTAAACACTCTTTCTATTCTCATTGAAGGGTTGCTGCGTAAAGCAGATGGGTTCCTGGATGAGAATCTGATTACTACCTAATCATCTAATTCTTCAATTGAGATACCTTTCAATTGTGGTTGTTTTTCTTCTTCAAGTTGACCATCTTGTTCCCAAGGATCTAATGTCCATTCTTTAGGCAACTTGATATCTTTATGATGGACTATCTTTGGTGTAGTTAACTGTGTGCTGTCATTGGTAGATTTCCAAATGGTTGACAGGCCTTCTAAACCTTGTGCCTTTCTAGGGTTTATCATCAAGGGCATGACCTTGTTGTATAATCTATAGTGAATAAGAAAGGTAAGGGAATGGTCTACAGATTGCCTTTTCATATAAAGGTTCATGGTCTTGAAATTATATTCAAGAACATCTTGCAGATTACCATCTTTGAGATAGATGGGGAAATCTAATAAACAATCAAGATAAAGTGATCCTTTAGCCATGGAGTCACATGCAGCACCTAACAAGGAATGGGACAACTTGTAGAATCTTGCATATTTCAACATCATCATAATGATGATAGGTAAGCCCTTTCGGTAATGTCCACAGATTCCTATTCTAACATAGGACAAATGCATAAACTGGGGATTCTTTAGATTGGCTAAGGCTTGCTTTTGGAACTTCTGAACTTGAACATCTGAGAATAATCTCAGCTTGCCTTTGTTACCTCCAGTAAGTACATGTTTTAAAGTAGCCACATGACATCGTTGAGAAGTTTTATATCCAAACCAATTTTTTAAACCTTTATTTTTGTTAAACATATCTACGAGACTATTTGGTACATCTCTATAGATCTCAGAGGGTTTTATCTTAGGAACACGAAATTCCTTATCATCAAACGGACTAGAAGAAACTTCATCTATAATATTACTACCAGATTCAGAAGTACAAAAAGAACTTTCATTATCAGCAAAGAAGTTCATGAACTTAACTTCTGTGTTGCGATTTGCTATCTGGTCGATGCCTTCCATACTCGATCTAGAAGTTCTTGGTCTATCCATTTCTGCACTCAGACCTATGCTTGAACTTGCACTTGAAATACAAGATTACTGCCTCAGATCTGCCCTATACGCAACAAGCAAAGATGAGACTTACACGGAGAGGACTTACAACAGAACTCTGGTTTGTATGAGCAATACAGGGAGAAATATAAGGAGCAATGCAGATAAATAGATTAATAGTAGTGAGATGTTATGGTTAGACAACAACGATAACAAAAGACGAACACATCATCAGCTCTGATACCAACTTTGAACAATAGCTGCAAATGACAAATGATAGACAGAAGAAATACATATAGAACATTCAAATATATTTTATGAATATTATTATGTCAAACACTCAGGAACAACACATTTATCATATTCAATGCGCACTGGCAATGGTACAAACTTATATACAGAAAGAGGAGCTTAACAGATTTTATAACACTTTAAACTTGTTTGCATCAGATTTTTTGATTCACTCAGATTAGCTTAAAGCTGCAAAGTGAAGAGCATACTCTTCTTAACAAACTCCTAAACAAACTTGAGACTTAGACTCTTCCTTTCTAAGACTTCACTCGTCTAGAATTCATTGAGAAATGAAGGTGGCCCTTTCACCTTTTATAGGAAGAGAGGGCGGATCTTTAACCTTATCTCTTGAATTAGAATTTGAAATCCGTCTATAGAAAGTGGACATGTAACAGTTCCTTTATCGAAGAGTTACCCAAATGAAGATAAACATCTTCTGGTGGGTCCCAATCACTCATGAACAGAGAAAGGAGGGGACAAACAAGACACAAAAGGAATCTATTTCACTGTTCTTAAAACTATCAGAGATATATCTAACAATCTCACCTTTATCTTTAAGATTGTGAGATGTTGTTTTCTTCTCTAAGAACACCAGCCCAGGCACCGTCACTGGCATCAGTTTCTACTATCTTGAAACCATTACCTGGTAACTTCAATGGCGGCAGTTGAGAACATTTTTTTTTTATTCTTGTAATTAAAGCATCATGCTTAGCCGTCCATGGTGGTGGTGTTTTTCTGCGAAGTTTGTTGAGCTCAATTCTATCTTCAACAAGCTTGTAATAGAATCCTACAATATAATTAACAAGGCCTAAAAAGCATTGTAATTCTTTTACATTGGTTACTGCAAGATTGGAAATTTTATTCAGGATGTGAGGTTGTGCTTCCATTCTCTCCCCCGGAAGAAGCTTGATGCCAATGAAAATAATATGATTTTGGGCAAAGTAAGACTTTGTGGGATTGACAGCAAGTCCATGATGTTGGCAAATAGAGAGGAATTGGCGGAGATGATTTAGGTGTTGGGGCATATCCTGGCTGAAGACAAGAATATCGTCAATATAGGGTTGGATGAATTTGGCATAAGGTCAGAATATAATATCCATTTTTTGCTAAAAAATGGAGGGAGTAGTTTTGATACCAAATGGAGGGATAGTCCATTGATAGAGGCCTTGTGGTACTGAAAATGCTGTTTTATAGAAGTCAGCACTTTTGAGACCAATCTGCCAAAACCCTTTTGTTAGATCAAATTTAGAATAAAGATGACTACCTTGAATAGTCTGCTAGATATGATCCTTACTATGCAGAGGATGTCTATTGTCAACAAGACAGTCATTTAACTGCTTATAATTTACAACTAGCCATTTCTCAGGTAATTCCTTACCATTCTCATCAACTTTTGGAACATACATTGCATGACATGAGAATGATGACTCAAAAGTTTGGATTATGCCAAGGTTTTCTAGCTCTACAACTTTTGTTCTACAATTTAATGCTTCAGTTGTGTTGTTCTCAAAATCAGCTACGCTCATTTTTGTAGACAACCCCCACGAAACTTGTCCATTTTGTGAATCCGCACTCTAAGTTTGCAAATCGAGACAAGATTCCCTTATTCTCGTGTGAAGTCGTTTGACATTCTAGACTGGTTTATGACATCCCTTTGAATCAGTTTCTCGATATGCGTGGAGATCGTTCAAGTTGTAAATTGGTTAAAATGTCAATTTAGGTTATTTTTAGGAGTTAGAAAAATTTGAGTCTTGATATGCAAGAGTGGCAAAAAATGCCGCTCCTACATATCCTTTTTTGACTTGTTTTATTAAATATGCAATAGCGGCATTTTTTGCCGCTCTTGCATGTGTTTTTCGTTAAATATGTAAAAGTGGCAAATTTCGCCGCCATTACATAATTTTTTCCATTTTCTCGCACTGTCGGCGAATTTCGCCGCCTTGACATATTTATGACCTTCGTGCCGGAGTGGCCGAAACTCCCGCCTGAACAAGATTTTCAAAATCTTCAAACGTCGAGTGCCATTAATGGTCACTTGTGCCATTCATTAAAGCTTGTTTTCGAGTTTTAAATATGTCTTTTTGTTGATTGTTCTTGTTATTTTATTCCTCCTAAGCTCTTTCTTTGGTGTTTCCTCGCGCCGATTTGATACTCAATCAAATTCATCGACATCAGGGTTAGGGTTTTCGGCTGACTCTACGATTTCTTCTGTGGAGCTTCGTTCTACATCAACTTCTTCTTGGTGAAAGCTCATCCAAATGACTGAGTTGTCCCTGAAGAAATCAAAAACGATGAAGTACAAATATCAAGGTGTTTTCCCAGTCACCTCAGTCCATTCTAATGTTGATGACATTAGAGATACGGAGATTGGCCATGTTGATATGGCTGAGTTTGTAGAGAGAACCAAGTCAAACAACCCTAGTGCTATGATGAAGAAGATAGTGGAAAGTAATATTCATCTGGTGTCATCCTTCCCAGTGGCAGCTCACAACATAGAATTTGTTCTTCAGTGTGCCCATTTCTATAACAAAGATATTAGAGCTGTGGTGGACGCTAGTGGTAATGTGATAATCAGGTTGGATCCTAAGTTCATTGATAAGGTGTTCATGTGTCCTCCTGCGACAGAGGTATTGAAGCTTGACTTTGTTGAGGCTCAGAAGGAATATGACAAGAATCCAGATAAAGCAAAGAAAGTGATCAACAACAAATGGTTGAAGACTGTAAGGTTAAATTTGTCAAGGTGGCCAGGTAGTTTCCCTTGAAGTGATTTTGTAGAGGAAGTTGGTGACCTGATTACTCTCCTCAGTAGGATAAGAGGTTTGTCTTCCTCTTCATAGTTTCATGAATGGATGTATCCTTTCATTAAGGTTATACTCCAGGGCAAGCAAGTTATTTTCTAGGGAGAACAAATCAGTAACGCTTTGGATGAGTAGCTGATGAAGGTATCCACTACCTCCAAGTTCTACATGACTTCCTATCTGGTATACATTGCAGCCTCCATGAAGATTTTTCCAGGATTATCATCAGAAGGGGATAGGAGAGTAGTCCCAGTATACCAATATTATTCCCAGCTGACATTGAAAGGATCAATCCACCATTTCAGAAGAGTGAATGATGCATTCTTTACTGTATTCTTGTGTCATTTTGATCCCCAACTGGAACAGAGAAGAATTTCAGATGAGACATGGACAGTGGTAAATGACTTCGGGTGTATGTTTTTGCAATTTCCATCTTTTTCATACTTGAGGTTGGCTTTTTCCAAGGTTACCCTTATATGCTTCTGAGATTTCCCTCAGATAAATTGGTCTTGATGGAGTTGTGCCGACAAATGATTGTCGTGCATAACAAACAAATGGAACTCAAGAAGCCTAGTTTGAGATTCCCAGTGGAAATCGACAGATTTTCAGTAATGATTGCCGCAAAGGCAAGGGCCATGGAGACAGAGATGCAGCTGGTCACCATGAAGCAATTCAAGAGGAGACCAAAGTTTGACTACAGGGGCGTAAAGGATAAAATCAGACGGAAAACTCAATTTCATGAACCCATGGTAGAAGATGTCTGGGTAGATTTGAGGACAGAGGAAGATATCAGGAATTTAGACTATAGCAGGTTGTCCCTGGAATAGATTGAATATCTAGGACTTGCTGATATTCCAGAGGATCTTGTGGATGATGGGGAATTGGTTGACACCAGATATGATGCAGAACAGATTGCTAGTACTCCTCTCCCTCCAATCCAATGGTCCCAAAAGGAGTTGACTTCACTGAGGAAGAGATTTGAGCCCATATTGGCTAACACCAATAACTGGCTAGTAGATAAAGGAATTACTCTAAAAGAATTCCTCACTGGATCAGAAACTGAAGTTCAAGAGCAAACTAGTAAAAAGGTGGAAAACAAAACAAAGAACAAGAGTGATGTTTCCTCATCCTCTAAAACACACAAGCCTAAGATCAGATTTGTGACAAAGAAAGCAAAAGCTGTGGAGGAAGAACCTGAAATAAAAGATATGGAAGTTGAGGAGCCAGCTACTGAAGAGCTAGCCATAGAAGAGATGGATGTTGAAGATAGGAATTCAGATCAACAAGATGAGGAGGCTTTGTCTCCATAGGAAAATACACAACAAGAAATGGGAGTATCATCCCCATTGCTTAATACACCTATTGCAGCTCCTGTGTCTATTTCTCCTATTAATATTCCCTCTTCTGAATCTCCCTCTCCTCCTAAAATAATTTTTGATAATCCCCAAAACACTTTTGAAAATGTTCTCCGCTCTTCTGAGTCAATTCCTAGTTTATCTTCTTCGTCTTTTGATATTGGGGATACATCCATTTTTGATCATTTTGTGATGGATACTGAACAAGTCTCTAGTGCAAATGTAACAGGTGCGGTTTTTACTAACACCCCGCCTATTGTTTCTACTACCAGTACAAGCACAGTTTCGGGAACACTAGCAGTAGGAATGGATCCCAATGTGAGTACTTCTCTACTTCCACCTTGGTTATCAGCTTACACGCCAAAGAGGAAAAAGCAAGTCATCTCCCCAGATGACTTTGATTTCACTAAGTTGGTACCTGCAAAGCCTAAGGCCCCGAAGAAATTGAAGATTCTTTCTAGGGTACTTGAAGACAAGGGACACAAATTTCTGGAGATAGCAAAACCTCCACAGGATGCAACTCTTGAAGGTTTTGATATGAATGACTACTCTATTTCTAGAGTTGAATTGGGCAAAATAACCCATGAAAGTGCTAAAAATGATATGCAGTTAGCCATGGACATCCTAATCCAGAAGTTTGATAGGGAAAAGGAAATGAAGGATCACTACAAGGCAATGGTAGAACAACTAACTGCGGTGGTAAGAAAAATCACTTTGAATTCATAAGCTGTTACTCTAGAGGCCGTATCTGTAGAAGACCCTGTTACTCTGAAAGCAGAAAAGACACACCTCAAAGGAAAAGTACTTGAAGAGTACTTAGACAGGATGCAGGTGCAAAGAATCTCTTTGCTCACGGATGTATCTAAGAAGACAGATAAATGAGGAAAGTAAGGGCATAACTTAATGATCTCATTGATGCTATCTCTCAAGATATTGAATGCACAGAGGATACTCATGATAAATGGGTAGAAATGAGGAAGCTAAAAATAAGTACCCTAATATCAATTGGTGCTATTTCTAATAGGGATTCATATACAGAAACAAAGGAGGCTTTGATGTACAGGAGTAGTATGCTAAGAAATTTGATCAAGGATCTTGAAGCCGCAAAGGAAATCAGCGAAGAAAATGATGTCAACCTTTTGCATAAGTTGGAGGAGTTACCTTGTAAGTTGGTATCACAAGATAACCAATTTCTTTCAGCAGAAGAAATGGTTCAGGAATTTGAAGACATGTTCCAGAAAGAATTCAAAGATAAAGCATTTTCAATGACTTATGTGGACAACATTTTAGACAACCAGTTAACTTTGGATAATTTGAAAACCAGGTTAACTAGTCATGCAAAATCAATCACTACAGTGAAGGATGCCATAGTGAGAGCCAGGATGATCTTCAAGAACGCATTCAACCCAGATAGCATTGAGATGCAAGCGGATTTCACTATGTATGATCACCACATGAGAAAAAGTGGCGACACAAATTGAAGCAGTCATTTTTCCCTTAGTTTATTTTCTATTTTTCATATGTACTTTCAAAACAATTTTGGACATTTTTACATGTACATTTTTCATATGTAATTACATGTAAAAATATAGGAAGTCCCAAGTCAATAATGACTCCTATTTTTGAATAAGTCAAAGTAGTTGTAGATTTCCTAAATTTTCTCAAGGCCTCTCCCTATAAATAAAGAGGGCCTCTTTTGTAAATATTATCTTTTGTCTATTGCAAGAATACTTTGGCGAATTGAAAAGCAAATCAAGACTTTGTGCTTCTTTGTGAAAATCAATTATCAAATATTTATCAATACAAGAAAGCAAGTTCAATTCCAATCTTTGTCTTGGGATTATTTGTGTTATGATAGTATTGTTCTTACGTCTTGCTATCATAATCTTCTTTGGTAATAATTGAAGTGTGGAGTTTGTTTCAAGTGATTGAAGAGCACTCTTAATTTGATTTTGATAGACTTTGTGTTATCAAATCATTTGTGAGGTTTATGTTCATGTTTGTGAGAATACAATAGTTTGGAGACTTTGCGCTGCAAGTTGTTATATTCGATTTACTTTATCATCTTGAAGAGGAGTGAAGACTTTGGGCTGCATTCTACTTCAAATAGTTCTGTTTGCAATTAGTAAGTGAGGTAACAGAAAAATTTGTGTTTCTGTGATTTTGTGATAATTTATAAGTCCTTTATCAATAGTTTGAAGTATAAACATCTATTCTGAAAAAAGAGAATGAGATGAGATGGAACCACCACAAACATAGTTTTTAGTGTACATAAATTTCATAAGTTGTTTTGTTTGCAAAAGCCAAGTAACTAGAGGGAACCTCCCCTTGCTGAGAGGAGAGACTTTGTCTCATCATAGCTGTGGCTAATATACCCATTTTGCCGTTAGCGAGTTAACGACAAAATATTCACCCAACAAGTTGAACTCATTAAAAAGTAATTAGCTTTTGCTTTAGGTATGAGTTTATTACCTTGGGGATCTTGTTTGAGAGGGAGATCACATGTCAGATTCCTTTGTTCCTTTTTCAAATCTTTTGTGAGAACTGTGGCAACAAAGGCACTTTTAATCTCGGTGAGAGATTCTTGACTTGCATCCATTTGTTTGGCTAACCAAACAACATTAACTGGCTTCTTTTTTGTTCCATTTCTAACTTAGTTATATAAGTTAGATCTTGATAAAGCCTTGGAAGCTGATATCTATTTTTTTTAATTAAGTTTTGAAGTCAAATCAATTATAATTTCGACATAGGTGTATTCTGTAAAACATAACTTTTTCTATATGTATCAAAATTCAATTTTTTTTTGTTGAAACAAGGACATCAATACCTAGGGCATAGATATTTTTTAGATTTTTTTTTTCACTAATTTACCAATTTTCCATGTTTGTAGAATAGAGAACTTGATGTTCAGTGAAAAACCTACATGCACAAGAAATAAAAATTAAATAGAATAATCAAATTAAATATATTTAAAATTATACTTTTTGGGAAGCTTATAATAAGGACTACATACTTACAAAACATAAGTTTTAAATGAATTCATTTGATCCCCCAAAAGGTAAATCAAAAGTGGTTTTTTATTAGTATTTTGATATGTGTAGAGGAGACTCCATTATATGTATGACTTAAAACTAGCGAGGTTCTATCCAAGGCAGTTTTAATATAAGGGGGTTCAAACCCCCTTCAATTAAAATCCTTTAAATGGAACCTTTCAAGGCTTAAATCATTATATTTTCTAAAAATATGTGATTTTAGCAAAAATCAGGATGTCCCAGAAAGTGTAACCCATTATTGTGATAGCACCCACAAGTCAGAATATTTGTGAGAACTAGAATAAAAATGAACATGATTTTGTTTTCCATATATACAATGTTCGCAGAAATCAAACTCAAGGTTACAATCATTCATACCCTCAACAAGGTTTTTATTTTTTAGGGTCCTCAAACCCTTTTCACCAATGTGGCCAAGCCTTTGGTGCCATAACATTGTCCTTTCTACTGCAAGTTTCATCTCTATAGAATGAGTACCCTTAGGTACCCAGAAAGCACAACCATCAGAAATAGATGCAACAATCTTCTTGGCTGTTGTTTCCAATGGTAAGGATGAAGACTCTAAAGCTCTCTTCTTCAAAACAGAGGCACTATTGCACTAAACTGTGCATGCATCAAGCTAAAACAGAGTGCCAATCTGAACACCCTTAGCTAGCACCATAGCTCCTCTAGTCATCTTACATCCTCCATTCGAGAAAACAACTTGCACACCCACATCATTCAACTTACAAAAAGAAGGTTCTGTGCCAAACCAAGGATATGCATAACACCATTGATCCCCTACACTTGACCATCAGGGAATTTGATTAGGACTCTTCCATGGCCAACAATTTTTAGGTGAGAGTCATCACCCAGGTACACCTTCCCACCATCGAACTCTTCATACTTCAAAAACCAATCTCTGTGTGAGGTCATGTGAAAAGATGTACCGGAGTTGATAAGCCACACATCCTTAGATGCATGAGTTGCCAAGGCAGAAAAAAATGCTTCTCCATCTTCTTGAGAGGACTTATCAGAATCTGACTCATAGTTCTTCTTTTTCTTCTTCTCCTCCTTGTACTCCTTGTGGAAATGACCAGGTTTGCTGCAATTCCAACATAGAACCTTGGACTTTCTAGGAGACTTAGATTTCCCACAGGATTTGGATCTTCCTTTGTCTTCTTTCTTCTTGTCCTTTTTCTTTCCCTTCTCTTTAGATCTACCACAAACCACAAGAGCATCCTTAGCTGACTCAAAAGACTTTCTCCGCAACTCTTCAAACAATAATGAAGAAACCACTTCATCCATCTTAAAGGTGGTAGTGGTACTCCTAATGGCCATGACAAGGTGGTCCCATGAATCTGGTAAGGAACATAGTAATATCATGCAACAATCCTCCTCCTCCATATTTACACCAACAAAGGTCAATTAGGCAACAACCATATTAAATGCATTTAGATGGTCCGCAATAGATCCTCCATCTTCTATCCTAAGAGAATATAGTTTCTTTCGCAGGAATAGCTTGTTCACCAGGGATTTAGCATGATAAACATCTCTAAGTTTCTTCCAAATATCTTTTGCAATCTTCTCTTCACGGATATTCAGGAGCACTAAATCAGCCAAACAGAGCCTTATCAGACCCTTAGCCTTCCGATCCATTAGACCCCACTCTTCTTGTTTCATGCTCAATGGTTTGGTTTTGGATACTGCAAGCCATAGATCTCTATCCACCAACATGTCCTCCATCTTGAGTTTCCACAACTCAAAGTTGCCTCCATAGAATTTATCAATTTCAAATCTCCTAGATGTGCTCACCATCTTCCTGCAATAGGATCACAAAGTACTCTGCACAAGCTCCCACTCAATCGAAGATCAGTACAAAAAAATATCTACCCAACAACTAGGACCAAAACTAGCCAGGCTTTGATACCAACTGAAAGGAACCAAGGTATGCGAAATAGCTTCCTACACCGAACTAATGAGGGGAGTGTTATGCAAATTTTATTAAATCTTTATAGTTATAGATATGTGGTATACATTAACAGAGAGATTAAATAAACATCAAATGCAAGAACAATGCCAAAGACACAAGATATATGTGGGAAAAAGCCTTTCAGGTGAAAAACCCCACACTCCAGAACCTGCATAATGTATTATCAAATCTAATGTAGATTACAACACACTTGCAATGTAAGTTCTTTCAAGAGTTCCCAAGATGTCAATTCTGGAGCAATTTTGATAGCATTTCTGTACCTACAAATGAACTATACAACTCCAACTCCAAGCCCATGTATAAATAGAGAAGTACTACGAATGGAGGTAGCTTCTAGAGCAAGTCAACACAAGAATCTCATCCAAATCTATATATCCCAATTTCCAAGGCCATAAAACATGTGAATGACACTTGTAAGAGATTCCCTTTCATCCCTTACAATCCCCAAACTTGGGCTCCCCAAATTTTCCCAAAAAAAGGTGTGACAGATGCTCTTACAATGTCATAAAATCCATCATATATGACAACACTTACAATTGTAAGAGAATCTGTTATAACTAACTATTCATATTAGATTTCTTACAACCTGTCATAGTCAAACTTGGGCTCCTACCTTCTCCATGCAAAGATGCTTCCTGACACTTGTCACACCTGTCATAGAATCTTCTATTTTTGGCTCTTACATGTCATAGATTCTGTCATAGGAATCTGTCATAACTCTTACATGTCATAGACCTCTTACAACACCCAAAAGATGCTGACACATGGCAAAAGTCTTCTACCACAAAGTGGGATGCCTATCTCCTCATATGAGGACAAAAATACATCTAGTCACCTTCCATGTAGGATGACACATCACCGTGCCAACTCCCACAAAGTGACAAAATAAGATTTGCATGGAAATTACAATAATAGGCAAAACTAAATATACAATTAAATGTTAAATGATAGGGACTTGCAAAGTTTGAGACACCTTAATTCCCAACAATGTTTACCTAGCTGAAGCACATAAATATGTGTA
This sequence comes from Cunninghamia lanceolata, assembly GCA_027924645.1. Classification (NCBI taxonomy): domain Eukaryota; kingdom Viridiplantae; phylum Streptophyta; class Pinopsida; order Cupressales; family Cupressaceae; genus Cunninghamia; species Cunninghamia lanceolata. The sequence goes on along the minus strand of BSBN01001183.1, from coordinate 4,248,070 downwards.
AAAGATAAAACATAGTAGGCAAACACCCTTTAATGACGCATTTAGATTTGTTACTCCTTTTAATACACCAAGTTGAAGTGTTTCACTATTAATTACTCAATGAGTGCTTCTAAGATGAGAGAGGATGGTTAAGTTTGAGAGGCTATGAAAAAGATGCAAATAAATGTCTTTAAATACAAGCATATAGCATAAAATCATTATGACTAATTGCTATACTTATTTATCAATATGGAGATAATATCAACTTTTAAGAGATTAATTAAGACAAAAATATATATTTAGTTGCACTCATGAAATTGTTATAAAATAATAATTACACTTAAAGGTGCTATTGGATGGTCAATGAGTACATATATAAATACTTCTGTTAGCAAAGCATTGCATAAAATGACTTTAAAAAAAACAATAATGTGTAGTACTTGACCAATATAACTATTTATATATATGGATATCACCATCTAGTAACACCTTTAGGTGTCATTTTTGATAAGATAAGCAGCATAAAAGGGTGCTGATCCCAATACAGAATAGACAAAAAGGTGCACCAAACACTATTATAGTTTAAGCAAAACCATCATAGTTTAAGTGAATAAAACATAAAGACAAAAACAATAGGAAACCACGGACACAGCAAAAAGACAACAGACTGACAACAGACCAAGCCTCCAAAGGCTAACCGAACATCTTATCCCAGTCATCCACAAGGAACTGGAAAACATCCTGGTACTCTTTTAGTTTTTTGTCATTCTTCCCTTGGCCTGTAAGCTCCTCTCCTTGAAGAACTGATAGAGTGGTGGTAGACCTATGCATCACTTTAGCTGAGAAATTAGCCAGAATGTTGAACTTCCACTTTAGATCACTGAGTCTAGCTGAAAGGGTTTCAATTTCTTTGTCTTTACTGGCCTTCTTTCCACCTTTTTTCTTTTTACCTGTTCCTTTTTCCCCCTTTTCAGAGCTGACAGAGTCCAAACCATGAACGTTGAACTTAGGGAAATTACTGGGACCCTCATCGTCAACATCCATCTTATCATTTTTGTTTTCCTTGTTCACCAAGAATTCTCCTCCCATTTGTTCCCTTTCAACCACCACCTTTAGGTGTCATTACTAGTTTTTATCTATTTATCATTTCCCAACTCTTTAATCTAGAGTTGATTTTGAATATTAATGTTATTTATTTATTTACCCTAGATTTATGTAATTTTTTAATTATCCCTCTTAGATTGGGAGGGTTTCTTATTTTCTTTTTCAATAGAATTATCTTAATCCTATAGTATGTTATGCAAATTGTTGATGTATAAATTTGTGGGCCTAATCCAACAACAACATGGGAAGTTTCAAAGATGTGGGATTGACCCCAGAAACAACCTCCAAATTTTAGGGAAGTTGGCTCTTCCATTTTTCAATGGGGGTTTGGGAAAAGGGAAGGAAATAAGATTATAGATACAAATAAAACAAAATCTAACCCTATGGCGATGCGCCATATTTAAACAACTACCCAGAAAGAACAGTGTCAAACCCTATATGATTTAACTAGAAATCAAAGAGCATCATGTATGATTGATTACCCAGTTTAAGAAACATATTCAACAGAGGCAAAATAAACAGAAAATAAGAAAGAAGAGAGAGACACATTCATATGCACAGAACACCACTTCTTTATTCGAATGGAAAATAATTTACAGAGGCAAAGTTTGCACAAAATAAATGTTTACATTCCTCATGAAAGAGGCACTACTGAGGCAAACAGAAAATATCTACTGCTACTATCTTCTCTGATCTATGGAACTCTCTAACTATGTATATCTCTAACCTGGATATGTATATATAACCCAAAAAACCAAATCAAATATCTTGCAACTAACTCCAAAAATCTCTGCAACCAAAACCCATAAAATCTGCCATAAAATCTGGCAACTACAATTGAAACTGGCTGTTAACTGTTATTTCTTCCCATGGCTGGAAATGCATTTTGGCCTCCATCTTTAGCTACATAAAAAACTTCCCTCTGCTCATCTCTCTTTGTTTCCTGTAGCTTGTCATGAAAATCAATGAAGTGTGGCTTTTATTAGTTTTAGGGCTACAATTTTCTTTTATTTACCATGAACAAGTCAAAAGAGAGTCACTATTAATAAACCCTTAGCTTTATGGTTGACAGGACCCACTGTGTAAAAATGACTCAACCTTTATGTTTATTTAAAACTGACTTGGTTTTTAACCTCTCCCATGACTTTTAGATGCAAATGAGACCTTTATTAATATTAAAAGAACTCAGCTTATTTGGAGGGCCCCACCATGAGGAACTTGAAAACCTCACGTGACTCAATAGCATTTTAATGAGTTTTAATAAAACAAAAATGAATATAAGTTATTAGTCATCCGCTACCTCCATGTTGTGGCTTGGCAAGTGTTTGGAGTGAAGCTTTCCTTTCTTTGCCCTCAAATGAGCGCAGTGCTGACACCTGGTAGCCTCTGGTGTCTTGCTTTTGAGGAGTTAGGACCATTGATCCTCCTTATAATTAGACGGTGACTGTGTCTGATAAAAAAGTTGCATCGTATATCCTTTACTTAGCTGCTTATACCTTTGAATGGCAGTGCTCTCTGAATGAATGCCTTGATCTTTATTGATGCGAACTACTATGGTGACGCCTCTGAATGAATCTGGAATCTCTTGAATGACTTATTGTGCCTTCATGGAATTCACCTGTCTATATGGCTGAGTGGTGCCTTGATTTGGCAGAGACTGAGTCCCCGGCAACCATTATGACCCATGCCATATCTTTGTTAAGCTGAGTGTCATTTTCTTTCTAAGGCTGTGACTTCTTCCCTTGCTATGAACTTTAAATGGTGGTATGCTTCGATTCTATAGGCAATATTTTAATATACACTTGATGCTTTCACATCATCACAAAGTAGCTCGCTTGCTTCCCATAGTGGCACTCCTATTCATGGATTGGCATTGTGCCTTGCATTTGTATCAACCAACCGCTATCATTCTTAGTGACGTTATTTCCTTTATATGTTGATGGTTCTTGATGCTTCTGTAACCTACCTCTGATTTTATACCTGTATGCTACTATTTAAACCTGCACACTATCCAAATTGCAGTTGTCATTGTTATTGATATCGTGCTTCTTACAACATGCAGCTTCTATATGCAACATCATTCAGTATGGCTGTGTGATTTTAGGTAGTGCGCCATTACCTTTGAACATGCAATAGTTTGATGATGGGCCACCTTAACAAGACTGATCCTCTATGTAATTGCGTCTTAATAATGCCATGGCATGAGTGCTTCCAACTGGAAGTGCCTTTCAATTGTTTGGATCAAACCAATTTGTAGTTTTAATACGTAGCACCACATTTGTACCTGCACCATCATATATTGGTTGTGCAATGATCAAACTAAGGCATCTTCATTCCTCTGGCACCATGATTATGTTGGATGAGTGCCATCATTTGTGGCAAAGAGGACGTCCTTCATGAGACTGTGTCTTTGGTTGATGTAGTGTACCTTTATATCAAATTGCATCCTCTTTTTGAATGGAAGCTATGCCATTTCTTTGAGGGGAGCACCATAATTTTTAGAGATCGCGGCTCTTTAGAAACTAATCCTAACTCATATGATTGTGCCAGCAAACTCAAAATGTTATGTCATAACCTTCATGGGAAGTGCCAAAATTGTAGCTTGATTTCTTCTTATCCAAGGCAGCCTCTTTGTATTGACTGAGACTTGCCTTTCTATTTGGACAATGCCTTCTACTGCCAATGAATGGCTGATGCTTTGATTTGTAGATGCTGCCATTGATGGAGCTCAGCTATAGGCTACACACCTCTACTTACTGGTGCTTGGGTGCTTTATACTGCAATGCCATACTGAATGACCATGCACTATCAAGATGTAGTCTTTCCCCTATGAACTGCGGCCTGAGACTTGTGGTAGCTGCCCTTTATCAAAATTGGCTCAAGTTTTGACTTTAATGGCTGAATCATTGAATAAGCTATGCATTCTTTTTTAAGTAGCATCTTTGAATATTTGGCCGAACCTCATCTATCTTAATGCCGTGCCTTTCTTTTGGGGTGCTTTGGTGATTTTTGCGCTTAGAGGTTTTATATAGATTAGTGTCTATGTGTATTGAAATGAAATCCAGTTATGAGAATCTTCATTGAATTCATAGTGGTGGCACATTCACTCCTTACATCTTATGCCTTTGAGAGAAGCTTATGCAATTCCTCATCTGATGCATTGACTCCTCTATTGGATAGACGGCCATGTATATACTTGTCCATACTTATTGCAATTTCTGATATACTTATCCATAACTTGGCGGCTATGTAACATGCCTGTACATACCACGAAACTTCCCCTATGCCATTTGAAGACTGAACCATCTTTGTATGGTTGTTTTTGAAAACTTCACCACCTTATATGGGCTGAGTCTTTGAGTTGATAACTTTGATGTTTTGAACTCAAAACCAATGTCATGATTTCATATTAGCTCAGGCTTTTAATGGTAGTGCCACTTTTGATGTGTTGCATACTTCATTTTATATGGCTTGCTGCTATCTTCTGGTGTGCCACGTTGCCAATAGAAGCCGTGGATCATGTAATAGCTATGTCTTCTTTTATAAGTCAACATACTACCTTTGTCTCACAGGCCACCACATATACTGCTAATGGCATAGATTCTTGATACTCTGCATAATGATTATTTCAAGACCCTGTACTATTGAATACTGAGCTTCATTTGAAACAAATTGTACCATAAAATTCCATATGAGGATGGCATTGATTCCACTGCTTGTGTGCTACTCTCACTATACTTCTGATGACTAACACAGACTGTAGCCGTACTTTTGAGAAAATGATGACACCTCACCGTAGCTGCAACAAAGATCACGAAGAGAACTAGAATGCCACTAATTATAACATACATCAAAATTTTTGAAATGGTGTGCAGGAAAATGCACAACAGTTCTTGGCAACTTGCTGGGAAAATGGGCCTGCCCATTTAAATCTCAGAATGTCTGGTTTCACAACCGAGCCTTATCTAGTGGGCAAAGAGTCAAGAATAGGCAGAAAACAACAACACACTAAAAACAGATCAGCAACCAACGTTTGTGCAACCAAACAGATGCAACTACCCTAAAGATACATGAAGCTGAAACTCATGCTGAACAGTGAATTACCCTGTAACTGACGGAGCACTGAAACTTGATATAAATCTGAGATAACTAACCATATTGAAGCCAAAATTGAAGCCTATGCATAACCATAACTGAAAATTTGAAACCAGGACCAACTAATGACCACAACTGAACCATAGAAGCTGACCTTTCATCTATTATTGCAGCAGTTGAGACTTATTGAAAGCAACAAAACTAAAATTGAAACTATGTTGCAGATGTAACTTATTGCAAAATATTGAGACTATATTACTGACATATTAACCTCAGGGACATGCCCATTCATAGGAATGGAAAAATAACTGCCTGATCTGATGATGTTGCTCCAGTGTATCCACATGGCATTGAGAATTATCCAAATAAAATGCGTGAAGAAAAATAATCAGAATTTGTACCTTTTTGCCTTCCTGCATTCCGGAGGCTCACCATTTGCATGAAAATACCAGTCAGGTTGATCTGCAAGATGTTCTTGATTGAGCAGAGGGTGGGAAGGGAAAATCAAGTGATGGAGCTCACTTCTTTGCTTGCATGTGAGAGCATTTATGATCTTGAACTTCTAAATGACTTCTCCTGTCTGTACTTTTGTATGCTCATGATCCATCATAACCTCAAACTCTGGCTGGAATGTGAGAGAGCTGCCTATAATTGTCTTGAACCTGATTGGCATCTCTTCTTGAATGAGGAACAGAGTATAATGAGACTCTTCATGTGACTCCTCACTACTCGTGTCTCTTGATGCATCTTTATCATGGAGGTCACCTTTCCTTTTATCATGATCATCCAATTTTGAACAGAAATCTTCTAGATCATCCCAAAAAGAATCATTCTTAGACTCACTTCACCCCTTTGCGCAAGAGTACTTACTTCTTGCTCTTTTACAAGTTGAGGCAAATATTTTGTATCCTTGGATGGCCAGTACCTTTCAACTTCTAGATTCTTTTCATTATCATTTGTCTCATCCTCTTCTTTATGTGACTGTATTTCTGAATCATTTCCTTCAAGATGTGAAAAATCTTGACAGAAAGATTACCCTTCATTTGTAGGTTTAGTAGTAACTTATTTTGTAACTCCTACCTCCAGATGCGATGCAGATGATGCATTATTGTTCTCCCAGTACTTTTTAGCTTCAAAGCCCCTCTTGAAGTACTTTTTTGCTTCTAGAAGTGTCACCTCATAAGCATCTTCTGAATCATCTTCATGACTTGACTGGGTTTCTGAGTTACATGTTGCCACAGGTGCATGATGCTGATAACCAAAAGGACACATTGAATAGACATGAGCTACCTTCTTGTTTGCATATGAATCTTTTAAACTCAAATCTTCTTTGATATCAAAATGACAAAGTACTTGACTTATGGCTTTTATTGGCTGATCTGAAGGTACAGAGGTTTGTAAAACACAGTTTTCAAGATAAGTGGGTCTGTGCTGAGCCTAAGGGAGGATCTCTTCAATAAATTGGTTAGATTGATATTGCTGTTCATACAGACTTTGAGGTATGAAACTAGGATCAACCTAATACATGGATTGATTTCTTAACTCATTAAGCTCTTGGGAAAAAGATTTTATGAGTTCTTTTACCTCCATCATCTCCTTATGATTTGGCAAATTAGTAGGGAGGGTGGGTGAATTTAAATAGTTATGCATTTGGCTGCAAGAAAGAGCTTGGGATGGGATGTTTGTATGAGGTATAAGTGGTTTTAAAGGCAGAGGAGGTAGTCTACCAGCATCTATGAAGTTATTTTTAGCCCTAATAGCCAGATCATATGACTGGGGAAGAGTATTACCTCCTAGGGCTTGTATCATGATAGATATTTCAGGGTCTAAAGCCTTTAAATAATATAGAAATGCAAAGACTGGAGGAGGCCTCATGTCAACTAAGAATTTTTTCCATACCTTATCAAATCTTGAATTGAAGTCACACATGCTCTCTATAGGATGTCTCTTGATTGTGATGAGATTCTAGGTAAGAGTACTAACATCTGTCCTCTCTTTGAACTAATTCTAGATGAGTCCTCCTAGCTGGTCCCATCCAGTGATTGAACTAGGTGTCAAAGTTCTATACCATTCCCTTGCTTTTCCCTTAAGGGAAGATGCCAATAGCAAAAGAGCTTCATTCTTAGTTGTGATGCAATGGATGGTGCATAAATTTGCCACATCTTGAATGTGGTTTGTAGGGGAAATTGAGCCATCTCCAAGAAACTGAGGTAATGCTTTCCATGCTGTATTAGGAACCTGACCCTACTGCTGAAGAACAAGAGGACTTGAATCTTAATTCACAAAAGGTGGATCCCTTTCTTGAATATTCAGATGCACATAGATACCAGGGGCTGCCATGATCTACAGAAGAAAAGATCTAAGAAAGATTCACCAGTAGAGTTGCCAGATGGAAGATTCATGCTCCTATGAGAAGATACTTCTGTGATTTTCCATCAAAACCACATAATATAGGGTAAAGATTCAGTGAAAACAAAGATCCAAGTCTTTGATTCTAGTCCCACCGGGCATGCCAAAAACTGTTGATGTATAAATTTGTGGGCCTAATCCAACAACAACATGGGAAGTTTTAGAGATGTGGGATTGACCCTAGAAACAACCTCCAGATTTTAGGGAAGCTGTCTCTTCTATTTTTCAATGGGGGTTTGGGAAAAGGGAAGGAAACAAGATTATAGATACAAATAAAACAAAATCTAACCCTATGGCAATGCGCCAGATTTAAACAACTACCCAGAAAGCACAGTGTTAAACCCTATATGATTTAACTGGAAATCAAAGAGCATCATGCATGGTTGATTACCCAGTTTAAGAAACATATTCAACAGAGGCAAAAGAAACAAAAAATAAGAAAGAAGAGAGAGACACATTCATATGCACAGAACACCACTTCTTTATTCAAATGGAAAACAATTTACAGAGGCAAAGTTTGCACAAAATAAATGTTTACATTCCTCATGAAAGAGGCACTGCTGAGGCAAAAAGAAAATATCTACTACTACTATCTTCTCTAATATGTGGAACTCTCTAACTATATATATCTCTGACCTAGATCTGTATTTATAACCAAAAAACCAAAGCAAATATCTTGCAACTGACTCTGAATGTCTCTGCAATTGAAACCCATAAAATCTGGCACAAAATCTAGCAACTGCAACTGAAACTGGCTGTTAACTGTTGTTTCTTCCCATGGCTGGAAATGCATTTTGGCCTCCATCTTTACCTGCATAAAAAACTTCCCTCTGCTTATCTCTCTTTGTTTCCTATAGATTGCCGTGAAAAGAATGAAGCATGGCTTTAATTGGTTTTAGGGCTGTAAGGTTCTTTTGTTTACCGTGAAGAAGTCAAAAGAGAGTCACTATTAATAAAGCCTTAGCTTTATGGCTGACGTAACCCACCGTGTAAAAATGACTCAACCTTTATGTTTATTTAAAACTGACTTGGTTTTTAACCTCTCCCGTGACTTTTAGATGCAAATGAGACTAAAAGAACTCAACTTATTTGGAGGGCCCCACCATGAGGAGCTTGAAAACCTCACGTGACTCAATAGCATTTTAATGAGTTTTAATAAAACAAAAATGAATGTTTATCAGTCATCCGCTGCCTCCACATGGTGGCCTAGTAGGTGTTTGGAGTGAAGCTTTCCTTTCTTTGCCCTCAAATGAGTGCAATGCTGACACCTTGCAGCCTCCAGTGTCTTACTTTTGAGGAGCTGGGACCATTGATCCTCCTTCTGATCAGACGGTGACTGTGTCTGATAAAAAAGTTGCACCATATATCCTTTACTTAGCTGTGTATACCTTTGAATGGCAGTGTTCTCTAAATGAATTCCTTGATCTTTATTGATGCGAACTACTATGGTGATGCCTCTGAATGAATCTGGAATCTCTTGAATGACTTGTTGTGCCTTCATGGAATTCTCTTGTCTATATCACTGAGTGGTGCCTTGATTTGGCAGAGATTGAGTGCATGGCAACCATTACGACCCACGCCATATCTTTGTTAAGCTGAGTGTCATTTTCTTTCTAAGGCTGCGGCTTCTTCCCTTGCTGTGAACTTTAAATGGTGGTATGCTTCTAGTCTATAGGTGACATTTTTATATACATTGATTCTTTCACACCATCATAAAGTGGCTTGCTTGCTTCCCATAGTGGCACTCCTATTCATGGCTTGGCATTGTGCCTTGCATTTGTATCAACTAGCCACTATCATTCTTGGTGATGTTGTTTCCTTTATATGCTGATGGTTCTTGATGCTTCTGTAACCTACCTCTGATTTTATACCTGTATGCTATTATTTAAACCCACACACTATCTAAATTGCAATTGTCATTGTTATTGCTATAGTGCTTCTTACAATAGGTGGCTTCTGTATGCAACATCATTCAGTATGCCTACGTGATTTTAGACAGCACGTGGCATTACCTTTGAACACACCATAGTTTGATGATGGGCTGCCTTAACAAGACTAATCCTCTATGTAATGGCATCTTGATAATGCCACAACATGAGTGCTTCCAACTGGTAGTGCCTTTCGATTGTTTGGATCGAACCAATTTACAGTTTTAATACGTAGCACCACATTTCTACCTGCACCATCATATATTGGTTGTGCAATGATCAAACCTAGGCATCTTCATTCCTCTAGCACCATGAATATGCTAGCTGAGTGCCATCATTTGTGGCAAAGGTGACATCCTTCATGAGACTGTGACGTCTTTGGTTGATGCAGGGTACCTTTATATCAAATTACATCCTCTTTTTGAATGGAAGCTATGTCATTTCTTTGAGGGGAGCGCCATCATTTGTAGAGATCGCGACTCTTTAGAAACTGATCCTAACTCATTTGACCATGCCAGCAAACTCAAAATGTTATGTCATAGCCTTCATGGGAAGCGCTAAAACTGTAGCTTGATTTCTTCTTATCTAAGGCGGCCTCTTTATATTAACTGAGACTTGCTTTTCTATTTGGTTGATGCCTTCTACTGCCAATGAATGGATGATGCTTTGATTTGTAGATGTTGCCATTGATGGAGCTCAACTATAGGCTGCACACCTCTACTTACTGGTGCCTGGGTGCTTTATACTGTAATGCCATACTGAATGGCCATGCACTATCAAGATGTAGTCATTCCCCTATGAACTACAGCCTGAGACTTGTGGTAGCTGCCCTTTATCAAAATTGGCTCAAGTTTTGACTTTAATGGCTGAGTCCTTGAATAAGCTATGCATTCTTTTATAAGTAGCATCTTTGAATATTTGGCCGAACCTCATCTATCTTAATGCCGTGCCTTTCTTTTGGGGTGCTTTGGTGATTGTTGTGCTTAGAGGTTTTATATAGAATAGTGTCTGTGTGTATTGAAATGAAATCCAGTTATGAGAATCTTCATTGAATTCATAGTGGCGGCACCTTCACTCCTTACATCTTATGCCTTTGAGAGAAGCTTATGCAATTCCTCATTCGATTCTTCGACTCCTCTATTGGATAGACGGCTGTGCATATACTTGTCCATACTTATTGCAATTTCTGATATACTTATCCATACTTGGCGGCTGTGTAACATGCCTACACATATCATGAAGTTTCCCTTGTGCCATTTGAAGGCCGAACCATCTTTGTATGGATGTTTGTGAAAACTTCACCACCTTATATGGGCTGAGTCTTTGAGTCGATAACTTTAATGTTCTGAACTCAAAACCAATGTCATGATTTCATATTAGCTTAGACTTTTAATGGTAGTGCCACTTTTGATGTCTTGCATACTTCATTTTATATGGCTTGCGACTATCTTCTGGTGCGCCACGTTGCACATAGAAGCCATGGATCATGTAATAGCTATGCCTTCTTTTATAAGTCAACATACTACCTTTGTGTCACAGGCCACCACATATACTGCTAATGGCATAGATTCTTGATACTTTACATAAGGAATCTTTCAAGAACCTATACTATTGAATACTGAGCTTCATTTGAAACAAATTGTACCATAAAATTCAATATGAGGATGGCGTTGATTCCACTGCTTGTGTGCTACTCTCACTGTACTTCTGATGACTAACACAAATTGTAGCCGTACTTTTGAGAAAATGATGACACCTCACCATAGCTGCAACAAAGATCAGGAAGAGAACTAGAATGCCACTAATTATAACATATATCAAAATTTTTGAAATGGTGTGCAGGAAAATGCATAACACAATTTATCAAAATAAGTAATCTTAACATGTGAATAATACGAAACAAACTAAACATCATGTGATTCACACCAAATTAAGTATTTAATTCCATTATGAGCAATTTCTAGTAGTCATGTATAAAATACATAATAAATTTGATAATTCAACATCCACCTTGAATTTCTTTTCGTGTTAGGTGTCTAAAGCCTTAAGAATGTCTAGAAATAGTCAAGTTATTATTTTTAATATTATAATGATTTAAAATGTTTTGAGAAAGTTAGGCCAATGGGTCAAAGTCATTCCATTTATTCAAAGAGAAACTTAAAATGTATTGGGAATTTAAATTCTTTGAAATGGGTAAAAGTTCAAACTTGTGTCACACTTTCGGCCAACTAAATAGTTTCTATAGAAATAATTTCACTCTAAATAGTTTCAGGAGAAACAGTTCTACCTGAAACCACACAGCACCTACATGGTATTGCATGGTGTAAAGAGTTTCACCCAGAGCCTTTTCAATAAAAAATTTTAAATCTATACAATATGATTTTGACTTTGAAAATAGTATTTATTTGCATAGAAATCTTCAGGTGATAGATTTTTTCTCGGAACCTTTTCGAGTGATACTGTCTCATCTGAAACTATCTATGTGGCATCCCATGTGGTAGCCAACCCCCCCATTTTCAAAAAATTGAACAAAACTTCAACTTCAACTCCAAATTTCTCCAACCAAAATGTATTTTCATGAAAATTTGAAAATACCCTTTGGTATATCTCAGTCTCTTGAACTTAGAAATATATATTTTTAATATTTTGATTAGTTATATTATCATTATTTTTAAATTTCTTGCAAGTAGGTTATTATAATAAAATATGGAGCTAATTAGAAATTAAAAATAAATAGGTAAAATATATATATATTTTTTGAAAAATATATGACACACTAGAGGAGAGAATATTCTCCAAGAGGGTATTTGTTTTTTAAATAAAAAATAAAAAATTGTACAAAAGTTGACGTCCCATGAAAATTATAACGTTCTGATTAAATTTGACTTTAAAAAATTATTAAAAAATAATTATTCATAAAAAATATTATTTTTTCCATGCACTAGATATTTGAGTTATCTAATTAGGAAAACAATTAAAGAAAAAAGTTACTATATCTTTCTTGACGTCCCATCGACGTCACTTTTTTTTTAAAATCAACAATTAAAATTCATCTATTAAATTCATAAAAAGTATCTAACTAATTTTGAAAAAAAATAAAAAATTATAATCATAAACTACATTAAAATTTCTACATTTCATTAGTTTATGTCATTTTAAAATTCAAAACATACATATGAGTTTTTCATCGTTTAAGTTGTCCAAAAAATATATTTGTGTTGGTCGATTCCTTTATAAAGTGTGACACAGTTCTAAAATTTTATCCAAATGCATGATATTGAAAAGCATGCATGATTTTAAGGAAGTTAGGAGTGGTATGAGAAATCTCTAGGAGTCTTTGAAACTAGTTGCAAACCTTATAGGGACTTGGGAAACCTAATTTTGTGAATTTGCCACTTGTCATGAGTGACAAAACCATTAAATATCATGATAGACATTCCCTCTTCCATGGTGAGTGATAATCTATTGTGAAAAATGATCTATTTGTTATGGTGAATGTTAGAATACCATGGTGAATGAGAAAATTCCTCATGGTGGAACTAGTGAAAGCATTTTAGTTCAAACAACATATGGAATACAAAGGGTTTTGTCAAATAATCTTGCTTTTTTGATGTTTAGTTTTCTATTTTAAAAGTTGGAGAGGCTATAGGAAAAATAAGTAGAGTTATTTTATAGGATTAGAGAGTGTTAAATCAAGTCAAAACCTCCATGTTCATGTCATTTGTGGTGAAAGAATATGACAATATAGAGTTTTAAGGGTGCATAGAAAGGTGCAAGTATTAAGAGTTGATGTTTTATCATTATACATTTTTGTACAAACACCCTAGAGACATTGTAACACCATTGTAACTTGGATAAGATACTAGAATGGGGAGCATAACTCACTGTTGCTAGAGTTTTCTCCTTGATTCTAGGGTTTCTCTAGGGTAACCCTTGTGTTGCAGTTTTGACAAGTCCTTTTGCTATTAGGGATTTTTCTATAGTTGTGCCTTTATCAATTATTTCCTCAAAAGTGTTGGCACATTGGACTTGAAGGTGAAAGGCCATTTCTTGATTTAAGTTTTGGATGAAAAGATTGACAAGTTGTTTCTCAAGAATAGACCAAGGGAGCTTACTAGAGAGGTTTCTCCAACATTGTAGGAAGGCTGCGAATGATTTCCCCATTTCTTTGTTTAGTATTGAAAAGGTCAGTCATGGACATCTCATGTTCAATGTTGTATGAAAAGTGAGCTATGAATTTGTCAGCAAGATCTTGGAAAGTTTTAATTCCATGAGGAAGATGGGAGAACCATTTGATGGCTTGACCTCCTAGTCTACGAGAGAAAAGTCTCCTCAAGTAAGTGTCATCATATGTAACATCCATACATGCTATGAAGAATTCTCTAAGATGGTCTCTGGGATCACCCTTCCCTTTGTATTTCTCAATTTTTAGGAATTCAAAGTTTTGAGGAAAAGGGTTCATGACTAGAGATTTGTCAAATGGGTATGGACAAATTTCTTCAAAGGTGTATCTCTTCTTTTGGTTCCCTTTTTGCATATTGGCTAGAATTTGTTTCATAAGTTGTTGCATGTCTGACGACTCATTAAGTGACATGGCAGATGTGTTGAATGAAGGTTGTGGTTGGTGTTGTTGTGTTTGGCCTTGTTGAGTGGATATGAGTTGTTATAAAAGGGCTTGTTGTTGTTGTTGGAGGATGAGTTGTTGAAGGATGGATATATTGGGGTTTTGAGCATATGATGATGAGGATTGAGTTTGGACTTGTGAGGTTTGGGGTATGGATACATTGGCTTGGGTATGAATATGTGGTATAGTCAATGATATGTAGATGGGGTTGGATACTTGAGTAGTGAGTTATGGAATGACTATACCACTAGAAGGTGGGAAGATTGTGGAAATTATAGGAATGGGTTGGGACATACCTATAGAAGAAGTAAGTTGATTCATGGATGTGTTGATATGAGGGGTGTATGAGGTCATAGGGATAGATGATGTAGGAATGGATGATGATGGGATGTTTTATGATGGGTGTATGATGGTAGTTGTAACTTGAGGAATCAACATTGTCATGCTAGGGATATGTTGTGACACAGGTCTATAGAAGAAGTAGGTGGATTGATGGATGTGTTGATGTAAATATTTGACATGGGATTTAAGGTCTCATCAACATGTGGTTGGGACATACCTCCTAATATATTATCAACTTGATGAGGGTAGCCTTGAGTTATCAAAGAGGACACATCAAAGTCAAGAGGTACCTTGAACCCTTGGTATATTAACTTTTGGAAATAACTTTGGGCATTCTTGGAAATGATATGGTCCACTAGGGATTGATTATCAGGGTCTTCCATAAAGTCTTGGACTCTAGAATCATAACCAAGGGACTCATGGGTAGAGGTACTTGGACTTTGAGGTTCTTGCATAGGATTATCATGCTCTTGTGTATATAGGGGATTTGATGATGGTTTGAGCATGTCCTTATAAGCATTGAGTATGAACATGTCGGTAGGCATTTCAAACTTAGGACAAAATCCAGGCACAATGTTGGATGGAAAGATATTTACTCTACCTTGGGAAGTAGACCCTTGGCGGTATTATTTTTGAGACTCTTGATGAGGTTGTTGATAAGACTCTTGTTGGGATTATTGATGAGATTCTTGATGGGATTCTATGATTCTCTTAGCTTGTAACCTTGTGATGGGCATAAAGAGGATGACCTTGGAATGAAATGAAAAGATGATGGGTGTAAATGGATAATGATAGACCCACATTGGACTTGGAGATTAGTTATGTTTTGTGTATGGCCTAAATGACAAGATTTTAGACCAAAAGATGTCAATGGTATGGTGATATGAAGATGGTATGGATAAAGTATGAGGATGAAAAGGATATGTCAAAGGTATGATGATGACAAGGATATGAGGATGATAAGGATATGATGATAAGGATGTGGCAAGAAAATTATGATAGTGACAAGGATAAATCAATGACTAAGATATGATATGACAAGGATGGCAACCAAGACAAGGATGTCAAAAAGGATATAATGATGATATGGATATGACTAGGATCAAGTAGGATGATATGATATTACAAGGATATGATGATGATAAAGCCAAAATAGCTCAAGATTCACCTAGATCTTTTGTTATGGATAAAGATGGGATTCCTTTCACTACTTAGGGTTGACAAATGCCTAAGTAAGAAGAGGAATAATGATAACCTTTTTGCTTGGGGTAGACAAGGTCCCAAGAAAAAAAGAAAGATAGGATAACAGACCCACTAACCTAAGAGTAGTCAAATCTCCTAAGCCAATAGACCTCAAAGAATGATAAAAAGATCTAGGATAGGATTTTGAAAAATTTGGATCTAATTGATGGTTTGATGTAATGTCCCATACTACGCAAGAAGGACTGACTTCTTATACTTGGCTGACTCCTAAACACAAATAAGGGCTGACCTCATGATATGGCCGGCCTCCCTCAAATAAACAATAAGAACAATATATATGTGATTTATCTTATAAAAGAGAGGAGAAATAATAATGAAAAGGATTTAATTTATGAAGTGCAAAATTATAAAGTGCAACGATTAACATCTAAGGGGCAGCATTTAGATTCCTCATAAAAGACACATGGACACGTCCCTTGAAGAATAATAAAAGGTGAGTGGAAGGTGGATTTAAAGGAGGAACAATGGAAGATCATTCAAGGAAAAACATATTTATTAGCAACTTTGTGAAGCACATCGGACGTGAAGGAAAGGAATATAATTTATGAGTTTAAAAAAGATAAAAAGGATATATATATATATATATATATATATATATATAAAAGATCCAGAGTAGATATTTGAATGATAAACGAAGAAAAATATATGTTGCAGAAGTAAATCTGTAGGAACCATAAGCAAGCAAGGATGACATTCAGGAATATATATATGCACTTAGCAGACAGGGGCAACATCAACAGTCAATACATTTGTTTATGAGAATACAACAGTTTTATGTTTTACTAGATATTGTGGTATGCTTTATCATGATTATGGTGTATTTTGTTGAATGCACAAGACAACTGAGACGGGGGGTGAATCAGTTTATCTTAAAACTTCAAAACCCTCACAAACATTCAGATCCACACTAATTCAATTAACCCTTAATATGTTAGAATGATTAATCATAAAAGAATCTAACATAAATAGAACCAAATCAACAACATACACAAGAAAACACCAGATTTACGTGGAAAACCCAAGAAGGGAAAAACCACAGTGAGGATTATCTCACAATATAAAGTAATATCAACATCGAATACAATAGGGCTCACTGCTAGAGGGCTCACTACTGGAGAGCTCACTACCCAAAAGAAAGTAAGGCTCACTACCAGAATAGAAAAGAAGATAGAGAAGAATGTTACAATGAGAAAACCATCTCAATGCAATAGAGAAGTCCACCACAGCATCACCAACACCTTTGCAATCTGATTGATGAATTGTAGACACCTTCTGCTCACTACATCCAGTAATCTAACACATGAAAGCTGGCACTGCACTTTACAAATTTAAACTTTACAACTCTGAAATTCACATCACGCACATCACACCCATACTTTTCACATCCCTTAACAACTCAACACTTATTTATACTATATTCAACCTTGAAAACATTCTCCAAGGTTGGCAATACATCTTAACCATGTAAATTCAAATTAGGTCTGCACCAAAACATTCCCGCGGTGGAAAGGAATGAAGGAGGATCACAACACACCTTATCTTGGACCTAAATCCACTCATACATGCCATGTGATGCTTCCACAATCATCGAGGCAAATATGCAAGTAGTGTAAACACTCAAGGTCGGCCGAACCTATGTTAACACCATAAAAATTAAAGTACACACTTCCTCAAAACCAAAGACGAATCATGGACAACACACCATGCTTGAACGCCATCTAGAATATCCCATAAACATCTTGAAATCCAACAAATTTCACCTGAGGAAAGTACACACTTGGTATACTCAAACATCTCTGCCATACACTACAACTCAAGAAATCAACTTGCAAAGCACTAAACCAAAAACAACTTCAACTAAAGGTAGATATGTACCTTATAAACACACTTCCAGAACTACAAGACCTAAAACCACTCTGTGGAGAAATGTAGAGCAAAAACATTTCTCCCAGATACCTCTGTAATAAATAGTTCACACACTGGTGAACACACCTTCCTCTGTACAATGATCCAACACACCAAATTTTGAATGCAGCACCTCTGAACACCTCTGATCAACATATCTAAACCACGTGAGCAGATCTTCAACATAGAGAAAATGCAGAGCAAAACCAGAAAACCACTCTGTATGCTAGAACACCTTTACAACACACTCTTTCCTCTTTTATTCAAATTTTCTCAAAAACACTTGGAAACCAAGCACCAGAAGCATATCATCAACATCTTCAACACTTCCTCATCATCAAAAACAACACTAACTGAATACCAACTACTCACACTCTTTTAATAATCTCTTGCTCATACAGTTGACATTAATGACAACACAAACTTGTTGACATCAATGACAACACTAATTGCACATACTTGAAACAATCTCCCCCTTTGTCATTGATGGCAACACATGATGTGAAAAACCATCAACATAACAACATCCTCAATACTCTGCTTCATACCAACTATTTTTCTTTCTCTTTCTCTTCCCCTCAGCTTATTACTCTCTTTTTCTGAATCAAATCTTTCCTTTTTCACATTATTCTCTCTCCCCCTTTGACATCAATGGCAAGGGCGACACATCTCTCTCACTCTCCCCTTTAGACATTACTCATACTTGTACCTACTCACCACTGCTTTGCAACATCTTTTCTTTTACTACTCTGCATATTCCCCCTTAGGAGCACATGACAATTGTAACAGTTAGCAATCACATCACATATCCTTTGACACAACTTGCACACCAACACTTACTCCCCCTGACTGCAACAACCAACAAAGCCACTACCTACTCCCCTTGAGAGGTAGCCTCCAACATCAGTCTAGAACAAAGAATGATTCTTGGAATCCACTAAACTGATGCATCTCTTTATGCATCTAGTTCAAAGAAGGAGGGGCAATAATCCCTAACTTCTCCCAGAGATACTCAAAAGTATCCTTAGGAAGAGCCTTAGTGAATATGTCAACAACCTGATCCTTTGTAGGCACATACTGAAGCTTCACTTCATTCTCTACAACATTCTCTCTCAAAATGTGATACAGGATTGAGATATGTTTTGTCCTTGAGTGCATCACTAGATTTTTTGAAATGTCAATAGCACTTGTTTATCAAAGAAGATAGGAATTGGTTCATCATATACAACTCTGATATCCTTCAAGGTTTGCCTCATCCACAACACCTATGTGCAGAAAGATGCTATTGTAATGTATTCTGCCTCTGTAGTAGATAAAGACATTGAATCTTGTTTTTTGCTTAGCCATGACACCAATCTACATCCAAGAAAGAATGCACCACCACTCGTGCTTTTCCTATCATCTACACAACCAACCCAATCTGCATTTGTGTAAGTACTTAGAGTAAAGTCAATATCCTTTGGATACCACAAGCCATGATTTGGACTTCCCTTTAAATATCTAAATATCCTCTTCACTGCTACAACATGTGACTCTAGGATCTTCTTGAAATCTAGCCACAAGACAAACTGCATGCATAATATCCGATCTAGTAGCAGTTAGATATATCAATCCTCTAATCATTTATCTATACTTGCTCTGATCAGCCTTAGGAGTTTCATCATTCTTTCTTAGCTTGCAACTAGCAACCATAGGGGTACATACTAGTTTAGAATCTTCCATTCCAAACTTTTTCAACATTTCCTTGACATACTTTGATTGTGAAATGAAAATACCTTTATCTATCTGATTGATTTATAGCCCAAGGAATAAATTCATCTCCCCAAACATTGACATTTCAAATTCTTTTTACATCTCCTCTGCAAATTTCTTACACATAGCTTCATTTCCTCCAAAAAAATGTCATCAACAAACACAACTACAATCAAGATTTGATCATTTACAACTTTGAAGTAAAGATTACTATCTGCGGTACCTTTATTGAATCCTAGCTGTAACATGTACCTGTCTAACCTTGCATACCAAGCTCTAGGGGCTTGCTTCAATCCATATAGTTCCTTCTTCAATCTATAAACCATGTCCAATTTATTTGATAACTAAAATCCATCTGGTTGTTCTATGTATACTTCTTCATCCAATTCACCATTCAAGAAAGCAGACTTCACATCGATTTACTTTGAAATCCTTATGTCCTGCAAAAGCCAAAAACATTCTGATGGCTTCCATTCTTGCCACCGGAGCATATGTTTCCTCAAAGTCTATTCCTTCTACTTGTGATTAGCCTTTACACACAAGCCTTGCCTTGCTTCTTACCACTTCTCCATTCTCATTCAGTTTGTTTTAGACTACCCACTTAGTTCCAATCACATTTTTGTTTGCTGGTCTTGGGACAAGTTCCGAAGTCTGATTTTTTTCAATATGCATTAGTTCTTCTTCCATAGCCTTGATCCAATACTCATCCTTGCATGCTTCAATCACTGTTTTAGGTTCAACTTCAAAAAGTAAACATAGATTTACTTATTCTTCAACAAATTTCCTTCTTGTCAGTACACCTTTGCTCTTGTCACCAATGATCTGTTCTTTAGAATGATGCTTCTACACATACTTGGGAGTTTTAGAAATCTTTTCCGGAGCTTCTTCCTCTTCAATCTACACTTCTTTTTCCTTAGCTTTTTCTTCTTCTCAGCAAGAAGACTCACGTGATTCATATCCATTCACCTTTGAATTCTTCTATAGGTCTTCATCAACCTTGACATTTGCACTCTCAACAATCTTTCTTAGCCTCTTGGTAGCACTGGTAAGCTTTGCTTTTAGTAGAATATCCAAGGAAGATACCTTCATCAAACCTTGCATCAAAATTTCCTAAATTTTCTTCATCTCTTCTGATGTAGCATTTGCTTCCAAACACTCTGAAGTATTTGACACTAGGAATCCATCCATACCATAGCTCATAAGGAGTGTTTGACTTGTTTGCTCTTGCTTGCACTCTGTTCAATATACAAACAACAATATGAATTTCTTCTCTCTAGTAGACTTCTAGTAGATTTGCTTCTTTTATCATTGTCCTTGCAGCTTCTTGAATAGTCCTATTATTTCTTTCAACCACTCCATTCTGTTGAGTCCTAGGGGTCAGGGATTTTTTTAGTGGCGAATCTTCGTCAATTGGCAAATAGTTGAAATAGAGGCCTACAAAAATGGTGAATATATTAGGCTACAAAGGGACTAAATCACCCCATTTTTAGAAAAAATAATTCAAGATTCCAGGGCCCAGAGGATTTCCCATAATCGGAAGCCTAATGGAAATGAGTGGCAGCCTTGCTCACCGTAAGCTTGCTCAATTGGCGAGTATTCATCAGGCCAAAAAGCTGATGGCCTTCAGCTTGGGCTCAACCCGCGCAGTCATAACATCGGACGCAGAAGTGGCCAGAGAGCTCTTGAGCTCTCCCAACTTCGCGGACAGGCCCCTCAAACAATCTGCTCAGCAGCTCATGTTTGGTAGGGCAATAGGTTTTGCACCCAACGGCGACTACTGGAGGATGCTGCGTAGGATTTCGGCTGCTCATCTCTTTAGTCCACGAAGAATTGCTGTGCACGAAGCTGGGCGTCAGGCGGACTGTCTGAAAATGCTATCTGATATACGCAGTGAGTGGATATGCAAGGCTGCCGTCAGCCTCCGTCCACATCTCCAAATGGCGGCGCTCAACAACATCATGGGAAGTGTGTTTGGTACAAGACTGAATGGTAACAGAGAAGGACGAGAGGTGAGGGAGATGGTGGAGGAAGGGTTTGAATTGCTGGGGGCATTCAACTGGGCTGATCATCTGCCGTGGCTGCGACCGCTTGATCCTCTGCGAATCCACGCCCGCTGCGCTTGTCTTGTACCTCGAGTTAAGGGTTTCGTCCAAAACATCATCAACCAACACAGACAGTCTTCTCTGCCCAGGGACACAGCCGATTCAGATTTCGTGGATGTGCTCCTTTCGCTCCAAGGACACGACAAGCTCAACGATGACGACATCATCGCAGTTCTTTGGGTAAGTAGACTCCATCCTGGTATATATATTTTTTTCCATACATATCAAAACCCTAAAACCCATAAATATTTGATATAATAATATTTGTATCATACAGGAGATGATATTCCGAGGCACAGACACTGTGGCTCTAGTTACAGAGTGGACCATGGCGGAATTGGTAGTGAATGAAGAAATACAACGGAAAGCTTAGGCGGAGTTGGAGGCAGTGGTAGGGCGGGATAGAAGCGTGCGGGACGAGGACATAGCAAGGCTTCCATACCTGCAAGCGGTGGTAAAAGAGAGTTTGAGAATGCATCCACCGGGGCCTCTATGTAAAAACAGTCCCAAGATAATAAAAACAGAACAACAACAGCAAAATAGAGAGAAAACAGGGCAAACAGAGTTGAATAACTCAGAAATATTTATTCATCTAACTTGCATTACATCTAAAATGTTTATCCGGCAGCTCTCTCTAAACACATCTATATAGCTCTAGAAGCTTTGAGGCCTGTAAGCTTCTGGCATTCTAGATGATTCTAAAATCCTAGAAAGTTCTTTTCTAGAACAGCTGGAAGTTTCTCTTAGAAAGTTCTTTTCTAGAACAACTGGAAGCTTCTTCCTGGAATGTTCTTTGGAAGACTTCTAGAAACATTCTAGACAATCTTAATAATTCCTAACATCCCCCCTTAAGATTGGCTAGAATAATACAAACATAATACAAAAGGAGAGGGGAAATACAAAGGAGAGGGGAACATTATACTACTATCCCCCCTTAATGTTCACCTCTAACATACCAAGCATGCCTCTTAATTTTAAGAATTTGGCTTCAGTCATACTCTTAGTGAATATATCAGCTATTTGTTCTTCACTTGGACAAAACTGAAGATTGATAATAGATGCTTGAACAAGATCCCGAATGTAGTGAACATCTATCTCAATGTGCTTTGTTTTAGCATGAAAGACTGGATTGTTGGCAAACTGTATGGTACTTTGATTGTCACAATACAGAGTGCTGGCTGAACTTTGTAGAAAACTAATCTCAAATAGAAGATTTTGAATCCAAACTACTTCCTTGCCTGCTTCTTTTGCTGCTCTATATTCTGCTTCACATGAAGATAATGATGTAGGTGTTTGTTTCTTGCTACTCCATGTAATAGGGCCTGATCCAAGATTGAAAACATAACCACCAGTAGATTTTCGATCATCTATATCACCACCCCAATCTAAATCAGTAAATCCAACCAAAGAAATTGAAGACTTATAGCCATAGTAGATTCCAAAGTGGATGGTTCCATGGATGTATCGTAAAATTCTCTTAGCAGCCAGCCAATGACTTTGTTTAGGTGCCTGCATAAATCTAGATACAAGATTGACTGTAAAACAAATATCTGGTCTAGTATGAGTTAGATAAACCAAGCTACCAACAAGCTGTCTATATAAAGTGGCATCGACACTCTTGGAAGTACATTCTTTAGTAAGCTTGACACCGGATTGAAACGGGGTAGATGCTGGCTTGCATTCAAGCATGTTAAACTTTTTTAAAAGGTTCAAAGCATATTTTGATTGTGAGATGAACAATCCATCATATAATCGACAAACTTGTAAGCCAAGAAAATAGTTTAGTTCACCCAAATCACTCATATGAAATGTCCTCTTAAGATCTGATTTTAAATCATTGATTAACCCAATATTCGGTCCAGCAATGAGTAAATCATCTACATAAAGTGCAACAAGAAGAATATCATCTTGAACTTTCTTCACATAAAGATTGGGATCTGACTTACATCTCTTAAATCCATGAAGCTGAAAATAGCTATCAATCTTCTCATTCCATGCTCGTGGTGCTTGTTTAAGACCATAAAGTGACTTCTTTAATCTGCAAACAAGATTAGGATGTTGCTGATCCACAAAACCTGGTGGTTGATCCATATATATTTCTTCATATAAATCTCTATTTAAGAATGCATTTTTGACATCCATTTGATGAATATGCCACCCAAGACTTGTAGCCAAAGAAAGAATAATTCTAACTGTGGTCATTTTAATGACAGAAGCAAATGTTTCTTCATAATCAACACCCTCTTTTTGATTGAACCCCTTAGCAACCAATCTAGCTTTGAATTTTTCTATAGCACCATCTGATTTAAATTTAGTTTTGTAAACCCATTTGCAACCAATAACATTCTTACCTTTGGGCCGGGGCACAAGTTTCCAAGTGTCATTCTCTAACAATGCATCATATTCCTCTTTCATGGCTTGCTCCCATTCCTTTTTTCCTCTAGGTTGCTCATATGAGATTGGGTCATTTACTTGTAATACTTTGGCCATGAGAGCATTACCATTCCTTCCTTGGATCTTTGAGCCTTGTCTATATATTTCTTCAACACTCCTTGTCTTTTGTCTAGCTGAAATGTCACCTTCTTCATCATCACGACCTGCAGAAAATGGCTGAGTATAAGCATTAGTAGTTTCATTTTCAATAGTATTATCATCATCAGTAGTGCTCACCTCATCCTCATCAATATTGGCTTCATTTCTTTCTAAAATATCTAAAAAATCAGAAACATTTGTTGTTGTAGAGTGAGAGGAAGTGGTTGTAAGTTGTGAAAGCTCATCAAATTTTACATCTCTACTAACAAAGACCTTTCTTGTTGTCAAATCATATAACCTGTAAGCCTTTGATTCTTCACTATAACCCATAAACAAACACTTATGACTCTTTGGTTCTAACTTTTTCCTCTTTTCATCAGGAACATGTGTCCAAGCAATGCACCCAAATACTTTAAAATACCCAATGTGGGGCTTTCTACCACTCCAAGCTTCTTCAGGAGTAATATTTGGGAGGGCTTTAGTGGGAATTCTATTCACAATATATGCAGCACAAGAAATAGCTAAACCCCAAAATTGATTATGCAAACTTTTAAAATGCAACATACAACGAGCCATTTCTAAAAGAGTTTTATTCATTCGTTCAGCCACCCCATTTTGTTGAGGAGTATAAGGAACCGTTCTTTGCACCTTAATACCACAATTTTCACAAAATGACTCAAATGCATAGTTGCAATATTCACCCCCATTATCCATCCTTAAACACTTAATTCTTTTTCCACTTTGATTTTCAACTAATGCCTTAAACTTTTGAAAAACTTCAAATACTTCATTTTTCCTTTCAAGAAAATAAACCCATACTCTCCTACTATAATCATCAATAAAAGTCAGAAGGTACCTAGCACCTGAAAGTGAAGGATATCCTGGTTCACATAGATCACTATGAATGAGCTGCAATGGATGATTAGCTCTCCATGCTTTCCCTGAATCAAAAGGATCTCGATGATGTTTTCCTAACACACATCCTTCACACACACCTTCAGATGCTGAAATTTTTGTCAATCCACTAACCATATCCTTTCTAATCATATCTTGTAATTTTCTATAATTTATATGTCCAAGTCTAGTATGCCAAAGTTTTGACATATAATCAGCCTAAGCAATAAAAGCATGAGAGAGTGTATATTCATCATCAACAAACCCGACAAATTTAAATAAACTCTCTTTATGATCAACTCTACCAATAGCAATTATATTGCTTGGGTCTTTTCTATCTCTAACAATAACTTGATCAACGGTGACAACAAACTCATATCCAGCTTGAACAATTTTATATACTGAAATAAGATTCACCTCTAATCCATCAACTAGCAAAACATTTTTCAAAGACCCATTCGTTACATTAACAGTGCCTGTTCCTAAAACTGGAAGTCTCATTTTATTGCCAATAGTAATTTCTTGATCTGAATTCTTCCCTTCATAAAAATCAATAAACAAAGATCTATCCCCAGTCATGTGATATGATGCCCTTGAATCTAAAATCTATTCTTTATTAGAATCTGAAGCAATGTATCCTCCCTTAACACTACTTTCAGGTCTAGCAATTACCTCCTTATTTGATTTCTCTTGCCTTTTGAGAGAGATGGCTATGAAGCTATGCCTATTCTTCTTGCCATCCTTGAACCTTTTTTGCTTGGGCTTGTAGTGCTGTCTTTCATTCTCCCTCTTCTTCAAACAAAATTTCTCCATGTGATTTTCACCTCCACAATACTTGCAAATAATTGATTTCCTTCCAACTTGTTTTTCTGCAGAATCATTTCTAGAAAAATGGTTAGAACCGTCATTTCAAAATTTATAATTTTCTTTCCAATTCTTCTTTCCATCATATCTAAAAAATTTACTTTTGGCTGCATATGCATGATTCTTCTTAATATGCCCTTCTTTAATAAGTTGAACCTCTTCATCTAAAACAGACTTACAAAATTGATCAAAAGTTTGCTGGGGGGCATTGGGAGTTAGTTGGAGAACCCTTTTCCTTGATTCCTTAAATACCTTGTATGGCTGGGGAAGCTTACTTTCAACCATTGCAATCAACTGAAAATCTTTTTTTGCATATTCAGAACCTATTTTCTTCAGCTGAGCATTTAAAAATGTAACTTCATTAAAGTAATCAGACATTTTTTCAAAATCAGAAGGATCTAAATTCACCAATCTTTCTTCTATGCTAAATATGCTAGCAATATCTGCATCTTTATAATCTTTTTCTAAACTCTCCCATAACTCTATTGGATTATCAGTATCAACAAATTTTCTATTAAGATTGGGGCTTAAAGCTTTACCAATAATTCCTCTAGCTTGTTCCAGCTTGCATTTCCATAGCTCCTTTTCTTTTTCACTTTGGGGTACTCCAATTTCCTTGTTCACTATCCTCCATAGAGCCTTTTCTCTCAGAGCATTCTTGACTGCAATCTTCCAATCTGCAAAACCACTTCCATCAAATATTGGCAACACTTCATTTGTAGAGCCCATGTTAGCCAAAAAACAGTCTTCAAACAAGTATCACTCTGCAAACAAATATCACTTCTAACAATATATTAGCCCTGTAAATAAATCACGTCAGCATTATATTTCCAACCGAGCCTCTAACTGAATCTCTAACTGAACCTGGAAAAAAAAAATCTAGCTGAACCTGGCTCTGATACCATGTAAAAACAGTCCCAAGATAATAAAAATAGAACAGCAACAGCAAAATAGAGAGAAAACAGGGCAAACAGAGTTGAATAACTCAGAAATATTTATTCATCTAACTTGCATTACATCCAAAATGCTTATCCGGCAGCTCTCTCTAAACACATATATATAGCTACAGAAGCTTTGAGGCCTAGAAGCTTCTGGCATTTTAGATGATTCTAAAATCCTAGAATGTTCTTTTTTAAAACAGCTGGAAGTTTCTCTTAAAAGGTTCTTTTCTAGAACAACTGGAAGCTTCTTCCTGGAATGTTCTTTGGAAGACTTCTAGAAACATTCTAGACAATCTTAATAATTCCTAACACTCTGCTGTCGTGGGCGCGTTTATGCACGGAGGACGTTGATATAGCAGGGGGAATGCATATTTCGGCGGGGACGACAGCCATGGTGAACATGTGGTCCATCACTCACGACCCAGAGATCTGGGAGTCGCCTCATGAATTTCGGCCGGAGAGATTTCTTGCAGAGAAAGTAGACGTTCGAGGTAATGACTTGAGGCTTGCGCCCTTCGGAGCAGGTCGGCGAGTGTGCCCGGGAAAGACTTTTGGCCTCACTACTGTTCATCTCTGGGTGGCCAAACTACTCCACCATTACAAATGGATTCCTTCTCCTCAACACCCGGTAGATCTCACTGAGATTCTCAAGTTGTCCTCCCAAATAGCAACGCCCCTTACTGCAATTCCGGCTACCAGAGTCCCTTACTAATAAGGGATTATAATCGTATTAACTGTGCAATTAGGTTTCGGAGTTAAACCCTTATCATATTATTCTTTCAGGAGTTTACTGTGACAGAATAGTCTGTTGTAGTTTGCCTAACAATGGAATTCTGCTGCAAATTCAGCAAGTATAGTAGTTTTTTTAGGTGTTTGTTTATTAGTAGAAATTTGAGTGTTGTTATTAACTGTAAATACAAAGTATTGGTTTCATCTTTGAACGTGTTTATAAGTTTCTTTTACTGCCAGTGATGTTACAACTTGCTACTTGTATTGTCATGACAAATTGCTTACCAGTGAATATTTTATTTATCTGCTGATTCCTCGTCTTCTACGAATAAGTTTCGATATCCATGCGCTGCTTTTAAGTAAAATATTGAAATTTGATTTAATAGTGTGATTAAAGAATACTTTCTTTCGAAAAGGCTTAATATAATTCTCAAGAGTCAAGACACGTTTGGAATCGATAATTATCCAGAATTTTTGACACGATTCCCTTTAGAAGATGGAAAGCGAGAATCAATCGCATGCCTTCGATAATATAGATTGTTTTGTCTTGATTGGCTAATTTTCCTCCATATATATATATATATTTGCTATTTTTAAATATCATTAGTTTAACAGTCAAAGGTTAATTTTAATTTAAAAAAAAGATAAATATTTATCACATTTTGGTGTTGATGAGGTGTAAAATAGCAATTGATTGTTTGACCATTGAATTGGATGATGTTTAAGTTGAGTGTACTTTTATAATGGGCCATTTTGATGTGGAAGGCATCCCTCTACAAGAGGAAGCAAGCTGCCTTCATAAATCAATGACTTACAACCTCTTTTGTTAATGCAAGATAATAGAATTAACCCCCTTCATCCATTCTACCCCATATTTTTAAAAATCTATGGAGTTCACTCAAATTGAGGTCATCACCTTAATAGTCAATGCCATGTAAGTCTTATATTCGACACATTGGGCTCAATATGCTAGAGGTTATCACATAACTAAACCAATAAATCTTCTATTGAAATGGCGGGTCTTCAATATAGGAAGCTACAATTTAACATCTCTATTGGTTTTTGATGTAACAAGGGTTTGGGCAATGAGGCTTCCACAAACAAGGTTCAAAAACAATGGAAATGACACGCCTTTGTGACTTTGTGTCCGTGAGGGGATATGTAAGGGTAGAAATTAGGCTTGGGCTTGTTAGTCATGGAATTTGCATAAATGCTAATGTGGAGATGTTGTAATGGATTGACAAGGCCTCCAAGAATCCAACTTTGATGTATTTCTTTTCTTTGACCCTCTGTGAGGATTTCTTGTAATGAACATTAGGTATATTGATGTGCATGCATATATGACTAAGGATTAGAAATTCCATGTTGTGCAGGTTAGGGATGGGGATAGGAGTAACAAGCTTTGTAATAGATGGGACTCCCTATTGAGCAGCAGATGGTTTAAGGCAAATCTTGATGAAATTATGGAAAAGAGCATGGATTTTGCAATGAACAATGCGGAGGTGGTTGTCAAAGAAGTTGCCAAGATAAACCCTCTCATGGATGCCAAATAGTGGAGCTATTGTTGCTCACAAAGAGCTCAATTATCAAATAAAAATGTTTTTAATATAAGTTTGGTGTATTTTCATTTAAAAATAATGAAGCCAAACTCATTTGTGAAATATAACATGGTATGCATGTGAAGTTCCTTGGTATTGTAGCATTATAGCATTGGTACACCTTGGCAATGTGGAGATACACAAGGACACTATAGATATAAAAGTGTAGGTTGAACCAATGGGATACCACCATTATTGTTGATTAAAGACAACAAATCTTATTTAATTGGCCTTTGGCATTTGTGTATGCATGCCATTCCTTTTGTGATTGGTAGCGCATAAAATCTCACCTGTGACGAATCTAATTTGTTTAGTTTTAAATAGGCCATTGAGTGTTGACCCCACGATCCACATCTTTGACTCCACCCATCGTAGATCCTATCCAATACACTTACTCTAATATATCCTTCACTAGCACATATGTGTCCTTCCTTGATGTGAGTGTTAATGATTACCTATACACAATCATTGATAGAATGCCTCAAAGAAACTACAATTAATGTAGATTCCAATGTATCATATTTGGTTGCAACTCAATCTTACGTATGTGTCAAAGGTTCATCAATCATATAATATTGATCTAAAATACTAATCAAACTAATGTACAAATGCCTAGCAAAGATGCACAACAATTGAAAAGAAAATAAAGGCCACATTATTAATAACACATTGAACGATGAGTGATGGATGATGGAAATTAAACAATCATCATCTTGATGCATAAGCTTTAAGAAGATGGGTCATGGTTTCCTAGTGTTCTTATTAATTTTCATTTTTCAAAAAGAAAAAGGTATTTGCAAGTAGATAATGAACATTAAAACAATGACTA
The DNA here is from genome assembly GCA_027924645.1 of Cunninghamia lanceolata. NCBI lineage: Eukaryota > Viridiplantae > Streptophyta > Pinopsida > Cupressales > Cupressaceae > Cunninghamia > Cunninghamia lanceolata. Next base: position 4,218,180 of record BSBN01001183.1, on the reverse strand, counting down.
ATTGTAAAATTTTATAATTTCATTACTTTGCAAAGGAAGGTTTAACTCTACTATTAGGGGTGCTCAATCTTGATTGCAATTGAGAGATCTTGACTCTTGCCATTTTGAAAATATTACTTCTTAAATGTGACACTCATATGTAAGTCTTTTGTTCTTGTACATGTAATCTACGATGCATGAATTTTAAGAATGACAAAATCAAGAAAAATAAAATGTGATGTTTGCAGTAAAGATGCACCTTCTCTTCAAAAAAACAAGTTGGGGGCCACTTTCATGACCACTATTTTCCTAAGATTTACTCTAATATTAGTAATTTATATTCTATGCAAATTATGTATACCCTAAATAGATAATAATTCTTCCAATACATATCTATCGAGATAGCAATGGACTAGAATTTATCATATTAAAAACTATGAACATTTAATTTTATTACAAAAGAAGGGCTCATTTCTACCATAAAAAATCATATTAATATCAAGATCAAACATACAATTCAATGTAGCTTAACATTAAATATGTGTTGGAAGATCAGGAACCCAAAACAAAATAGACTAATAGTCACTAGAAGACCATTGTAGTAGCAACTAACATCATGTGGTACCCATTAAATCTAACAAAAAGATACAAGGATACATAGATGGACACACCCCCTGACTAGGAGAAGGCTATACAAACATCCACCCTCACCACAAGGAAGGAGAACAAAACAATAATAGAAGAAGCAAGAGGAATATAGATATAAGACATATGTAATAGATGCTACCCAAGCATATGAGATGTGTATATCTATGATTGCAATGAAGACTGTCCATTGTATAAAGAATATATGATATGAATATATGAGCATACCTATCTTATGGCATCTATGAATGTGTAATTTTTTTGGAATCTTTATGTTAAGCATATGTTATTTACTACACTATTTAGAGTTCTTTCTTATTGCATCACACTAGGATTAACTTCTTTGACATAAATAATCTAGACTGTGAATGAAAAATTGGAATGAAAGATAAATAGAATGATAATGCAACAAATCCAATACCTTTTAGCTTCAAACCAAGTCTTCAACACTCAATAGAACAGAGTAGATGCACCCTAATCTACTAGCTATGTTCTAGGTGAAAAGAGATGAATGGTGAATATGTTGATTGCTCATGATTTCTGTAGCATAATGATATATGGAAGATGATAAGAATGAAGCTCTTTAGTCATTTCGACAACATGATGATACTTGAAGATGCATCCCCCAAATGGCTTGGGTGAGGCTTGATTTATAGGAGAGGAGTGATAAGGATTGATGGCTAGGATTGAAAGATCAATTGTGTGATGTGAACGGCTAAGACTAAAAGACACAATGAATTGTATTCATGTGACAAGTGTGCGGATAAGAGTAGAGGTGACCTAATTTAAATAATAAAATTATTTAAATTAGTTGGTGTGTGAAAAGCATTAAATGAAAGTTGTGGTATGGTTGTAGTATGACACATAATTCAAATAAAAAAATATTTAAATTTTGAGAAAGGAACAAGTGTTGGAATGAGGATAAAGGTGAGAACTAATTCAAATGTTTTATTTAAATTAGTTGGAAAATGGGAGAGGACTAATCTAAATAAATATTTTATTTATTTAAATTAGAGGAAAGGTGGGAAATTAATTAAATAAATAGGATTTATTTAATTAATTGGCTAGTGGGATAAATTGGATTAAAAATGGGATTAGGATGGGAATTAGTTAATAAATAAGATTTATTTAACTAATTAGGTGATGGAGGGATTATGTAAGGTACCTAGGACAAAATATCATAAGATGTATCAAGTAATGTATCCATAAGGTGATGTTGTGAGACATGGACAATTTTAGGTGTCTACATTTTGCCCCTCTTTGAGATGATGTTGCGACTAAGAGAAGTAACATCATTTCAAAGAAGATAAGGTGTGGATAGAAGAAGAGGATGCCCCAACTACAAGGAGAAATGTATGAAGAAATGGGATAATGATATAAGGATATGATGATGATGTAAGGATATGATGATGCCCCCTCGAGAGGATAGGTGGGTTGGAAGAACACATGTATGCTCTCGAAATAAATGAAATGATAAAAGATGGATTAGAAAATGGAGGATGCAAGATAAGGGATGAACGATACATTATGCTTCAATGAAATGAGCAATCATATGGTTTGATATAGCACTAGACATTATGCACCAAGGTATAAGAACTAGGGTGACGATGTATCTTTTGCACCCAGCGTAATACAACCTCGTCTAGATGTATGAGAAAGAAAACTTAGAGCATTAAAGTCCTAATGCACAAAAGGTATGATATGACCTTAGATGCAAAGGATAGTGCAAAAACTATTCCAACATATACAAGATATGAATATTAGCTGGAATGATACAAATTTGATACAAATGCAAGATAAATTGATAACACACACAAGCAAGCAAGCAAGCAAGCAAGCATGCATAAATGATTAAAAAACAAACAAGGTATTACCCATGTCAAGCTGCAAACTAATGATTGATTGATTAATGATTGATGATAGTGTTGGTTTTAGGAATGCGACACCTCGTATAAGATGCTTGGTCTGGTTCCAAGAGTGCAACAACATGTATAAGACAATTGATATGATTGATGTGTGATGATTGATTGATTGATTGATTGGGTTTACAATAAGATTAGGCTCAAGACCAAGGATGTAATTGGATAATTTGGCAAGATTGATTAACTTAATTGGTATGGATTAATGATCGATTTGCATTTGGATTTATCGTGGGATTGATTTGAATGATGGATTTGATTTGATTGGATTAAGTGATTTGATTTGATTTGATTAAGTGATTTGATTTGATTCTGATGATGTGATTGATTTGATCTGATTGAGTGATTTAATTTGATTTTGATGACGAGATTGATTTGATCTTGATTTGATTGGATTTGATTATTTGACTTGATTTGATGAATTGATGTGATTAATTTGATGGATTTTTGTTGGATATTTGATTTTTTTTAGTTTTGAAAATTTTTTATTCTTTTTGGATTTTTGAATCTTTTGATGTTTTTGTATTCTTGAATGTTTTGATTTTTTTGGATTTTTGAATGTTTTAATTTTTTGTATTTTGGAAATTTTTTTTTATTATTTATTTTAGAAATGTTTTGGGATAGCATTGGATGACAATTTGGATATCCTTTGTTCTAGACACCAATGACAAGGGAAAACTAAGTCTAGATGCAAAGATGGAGGTAGGATTGGATGAATGGATAAAAGGATGGGCGATAGTAACTGGGATGAAAGATTCACAATAAAGGGATGGATAAAAGGATAAGTAATGGTGGATGATATGTATGCATCATAAGGGAGCTAGGATGTGATCTCCAAAGACTATGTCGCATAGGAATAACATGCCCCATTTAAGGTAGTAATGCTTAAGATTTTACATGACAAAGCTTATGACGAGAGGATGATTATAGGATTGTTTGGAAAGGATGAGGTATATCAAGAGATACCAAAACATTTGTCAACATTTTCCCCCATATCCTTATCAAGATAAAAAGGAGGAAGGAAGGATGGATGGACTCAATATGATAAGTATATAGATGTAATGGATAAGGATGGTAGGATGGTATGGAAATGGTATGATGGGATGGATAGTTTGGATTGTAGGAATACTAAGGATCACTAAGAGGAGGGGTGAATCAGTGATCCAATAAAACTTGTTCATTCATCAAACTTGTAGTAACAATCTCTAACATCATCATGACAAAGACATCAACAAAAGATAGAATCACACAAAAGAAGCCATAACACAAGATGTAAAGTGGAAAAACCTTTCCAGGGAAAAACCATTATCTTAACCTCACCAACACTTTATTAGATCTACCTGATCAAACTCTCACTGAGTACATATATGCCTCAGTGGAAATCTCACAAGCCCCACTGGCAATCTCACAAGCCTCACTAGCAACACAATATGTCTCACTGATAATGCCTCACTGGCAAAACATCTCCAATTTGAATACAAGAAGACAATACAGAGTACTACTCTGTTTACATTGAAAACCACTGGTTGTAGATGACTTCTATAACTCAGATACAAAACACCTTATCTCTCCTTTATAGGACCACCTTTCTTTTTCACTTACAAACATCAACCCTACTTACATACTTGAATAAATATCTCTCTGCAAGCCTCCCCTTATCTCATCAAACATAAAAGCACTTGGCCTCATGGTACAATACAAAATCTCCTGAATAAAAAAGACATTCATACCTAGAACAAGAACCCCTTATTTACATCATTTTCCAGACTCACAATCTCTCTGTACATACAACCACTTTACACAAACATAAATTCTTATATCATCACTGCATAAGAGCTATATAAGATCAACACAATCAAATATTAAAATCAAGCCATATTGAATCTTTACCATATATATACATATATATGTATATATACATATATATATACATATATATGTATATATACATATATATGTATATATACATATATATGTATATATATATATATGTATATATACATATACACACATATATATATGTATATATACATATATACATATACACACACACACACATATATATATATGTATATATATGTATATATACACACACAAATATATATGTATATACATATACATATATATATGTATATACATATGTATATGTATATATACATATGTATATACATGTGTATACATATGTATATGTATATACATGTGTATACATATATATGTGTATACATGTGTATACATATATATGTGTATACATATGTATACATATGTATATGTATATATATGTGTATACATATGTATATGTGTGTGTGTGTGTGTATATATATATACATACATACACCTTAACACTCTGCCTCAAGCATAAAATCAACAAATCTTGTATTCATCATACTCTACCCTTGTGTTGTTTATTCTCCCCTATCTGCACATGTCACAAAGAAAAAACTGTGTTCCCTTTTTGAATAAACATCATTCATAAGCAAGCATTCTCTTTCCATTTTTCTCTGACTTCAAAACCCATTAAAGAATGAAAAAACATATATCCTTCTGCAAAGTTTATCATTCTACCATGAAAAAAAAACTCTTACCATTCAATCATAGTCTATCATATAAGAAAGACATGCTATCACTATTTGAGCCCTTCAAAACATAAAACCTTTGTTTAAATTCATTCTCTGTATCTTTCCTCTATAATCAAAAAATTCCCTCAACATGTTTTGCATAATAAACTTCATCTGCAAAATGATCTACATCTACAAAGTAAGCTAAGGTAACCACTCCACACGTATACCCCATCATCAGATCAAAACACATCTTCCAAGCTTGTTTTTTTAAGCCATCAACAAAAACAACCTTACGGGCTCAAAATGTAGTTATAAAAAATGCCTTCACAACCGCTTTACATAGAGATAGTTAACTACCCGTCAAAGACTATTCTAGGAGAGTAGCCATTGGGATTCAAAAAGATTTAAACTGTAGCCGTAGATTCTCCCTTTCACACCCTTCATCAATTGAACAAGGTCAATCGATTAAGAAGTGCTGCCCAAACACAAACATCTCACCTGTAGAACTGGTTCCCTTAGGTCAAGGGGCCGGTCAAGGCACGATATAAAACCCTTTAAGTGGTCACTTAAGTGACTCACAACCTCCAATAGAAGCTCAATGGAAAATTAAAAGAAAAAGGAGCCCGTCATTAGACTTGTATGTAAGTCTTTTGATGTTTTTGATTTATGTCTCCATCTTAACATAAAACCCTAACTAGTTTTAGGGTTTAAGCTTGCAGCTAAACACAAAACCCTAATTTACCTTTGATATAAATTGAAACTCCTCAGAACCTTGCAGAAAGTTTCTTATAACATGCATTATTCCTTTAGAACATAAGTCTTAGGTTATAGATCACAAAGTTTGGCAAACCCTACTAATTTTTTCTTTCGTCAATCCTAGATTTTAAAAGGAACTTTGTAAGATAAAGATCACAACACCATGGGATCAACACATCTACATCAATTCAAACATGAGCAGCCCCAATGACAAACCTGAGATACATAACATCTTGATCTTGAAGTCAGTGAACTACACTAGAAGCATGTGAACTCTCTTGAACCTTGAAGTATCCAACATAGTATCCAACACCATACCAACTCACACAACATGAGAAACTAGCATGATCAACTTAAAATGAATGAAGACAATCATGAAGACAACCTGACATCCTGAAACATGAACCACCATTAACATGAATGAAGACAATCATGAAGACAACTTGACATCTTGAAACATGAAGCACCATCAAATCACTTTTGACATCAATGACAAACACACACTCAATAAACTCCCCCTTTGTCATTGATGGCAAAACATGATCATCATTATCTCATGCAATCTCTCTCCCCCCCTTTGACATCAAATGACAAAGTATCCTGGGTTATCACTTAAGCACTTCTCCTGTCTGATATGCTCTAAGGTCATCTATTTTGCAACAAAAGATACATTGTCCTTCACTTGCACATTCCTTGATGAATTCCATACTCCTTGAAGCACTGCATCATTGTGTGGAAGATGCAAATAGAAGAATACCTATACATGAGAAAAGGAATGATCTTCACTATATACTTGTAGATGCTACTCTCACTGTATTAAGAATAAAAACATTTAAAGGCAATATTGACAAAAGCAAGCACATCTATTAGGAATATGTTATCAAACACTTTGCAGGCTATACTATTGATAGTAGTATTTATGTCTTTGGCATTGTCCAAACTCCTGAGATCTACACACTAATTGTCTTGTCAACTCAGTGTCACTGTCCTATCAGAAGATAATACATGTGTACTAGCAGAGCAAAGATGGAACATGGTAATGTTGTGAGTATCTTTATAGAATAAGAGTTATAGAACATTATTCATTATAACTTGCTTTGTCACATAGCTTTTTACAGAACTCACTACATATTATATAGTTCACTATTCAAAGAAGTGTTATGAAGACTGTCCTTTTCACATTTACATAAAACTGACCTTTGATTGTGCAGCAATGAGTGACATACATAGTGACCATCATTCTATTGGCAAGAGACACTATGTGGCTTCATAAGTGTTGTCATTGATGGCAACAAAGTCCATCCCACTCATCCATAGCACATAGTATGTCTATACTGGAAGTCAGATTGAAGAGTGTTTTGGTCTGGTGAACAAGAACAGAGCATGCAACAAGGTCTAACAATCAGGTCCGGATCTCTCAGAAGAAGTGTCTCAACAAAGTGCGGACTTGGGGAAGTCAATAGGAATACCATGACTACTACATTCCAAAGATTGAGCCTCCGGTGATGAAAGAGTGAAAAGATATGAGCATCTAAGTGTTGGGCAGAGTAGACTAAGGAAGAACTGACCGACAGAGCATCAGACCTTAATCCAGATGAGGAATTGATGGAGATCAAACTTCTTGAGGGATCATTCATGGTTGACCAACATGATTGATGACTCCTATAACCATCTTATTGATATGCATCACTTAGTAAGCATGGATTTAGCCGACAGACCAGAGTTTGGGAAAATCTTGAGTATTCTGGATGCCGACTAGAAAGATGTTGAAATCCTTTGTGCAGCTATATATACCAAATGGATTTTGATGTGAGTAGGAGTGTGGTGTGGTATAGTGTGCGAAGAAAGGCAGAGATAGGTGTGGAAGCAATAATACAAGTCCGGTATGTGATAATACAAGTCCGGTATGTGATAGAACAACAACACTAAAGGAGTGGAAGAATGAAGTGTAGTAGATTAGTTTATTGAGCCTAACTGGAACTGAACCTCAGCATATGTGGATGCCTCTGATTAGTTCAAACACTTGGTTACTTTCTTTATACCTTGTAGACAGTGAGTCTCTTGTAGGCAGTGAGCCTCTTGTGAGCAGTGTGCTCAGGTAGTGAGCCCTAATTGGCAAGTGCCATTTTGTACTTCTATTCTTTTAACAGAGAATACAATCTTGGGTTAGTCACCCTGTGGTTTTTCCCTTAACAAGGTTTTCTATGTAAAAATCCTTGTGTTATGTGTGTTTATTTCTTTCTACTCTCATGTTCATGTATGCTTATATGTTTTGATACTACACTAATTATTAAAGAAGAAAAGAAAGTCAAATAATTAAGATAATTGATTCACCCCCCTCTCAGTTATCAACAATTGGTATCAGAGCTAAGTTCCTCCTAATAGAGCCTAACAACTTGAGGAAGATCTGGGAATCTCAATGGATATGTATGGTATGAGGGAACAACTTCAGTCTTCCCTAGATGATCTTGAGCAATCTCACTCTGAAGTCAATAACCTGAGGGAAAGACTCAAACAAGCTGATGATTTCATATATGAACTCAAAGAAAAACTAAGTATCCCAATGAAGAAAAGAAAGGAACTACTTCAACAATTAGCAAGTCAAAGTGAAGCTAATGATACTAATGAAGATCTGAATGAGAAAACCAAGTTATGTGAGAAGTTATCAAAAGAGGTCATTATGGTAAGACATGAAATGGAATCAGAAGTTATGAAATTCACCCAAGAAATTGAAGAGAAAAGAAAAAGTGAAGATAATCTAAAACAATCTCTCAAGGAGAAGTCAGAAGACTACCACAAAATGGATAGAATAATTAGGCATCTGAAATCTGATCTTGAAGAAGCTAGAGACAATGAACAACAACTTGAGAATCAGATAGACACTCTTAAAAGGGATCTTCAAACAACAAATGAATACAAAGAGAAATTTGAGATAAGCTCTGCTCAACTTGAAGTTCTTCTTGAAAGCCAAAAGAGGGTAGATGACAAGCAAGGCTTGGGGTATGAGAAAGGGGAAAGCTCCGGATCTGGTCAGAAGAACTCTGGATCAAGAAATCCAAGGAACAAGCCTAGAAGACCTCCGGTAAGGCAACCAAATGCTCAAAGATATCCATCCTTCAATGGATATTGCCACAATTGCAATAACTTTGGTCATAAAGAAAATCAATGTAGAAGAAGAATGAATTAGACTAATTCATCCTTCTCCGAATAGTGTTTCAACTGCAAAAGGTATGGTCACAAATCTCATGAATGTAGAAATATGCAAATGAACAATTCATTCAATGGTAGATGCTTTACATGTAATAGAATGGGACATATGGCTAATCAATGCAAATCAAGAGGATATCAGTCAAATCTGCAAAGAAATGTTCTTTGCTACAATTGCAATAGATCCGGTCATATTGTAAAATTCTACAGAAGTAAGAATCAGGATAAAAGGGGTCCGGTGCATGATAATCAAAATCAAGACAAAGGAAAAGGAAAAGTGAATGTGGATGAAGTTCAAAGGGAGATGAACAAGATTTGGGTAAAGAGAAGTACAAAAAATGTTGGGGATGGATCCACACTAGAATCTGGTGCTGATATTCCTTCTAGAAACTAACTAGATGAGCTCTGGCTCAGGGGGAGTCAAAAAGGAAAATACATTCCCCCAGCGAGTCAATTGGTGCCTGAAATTGGCACATGGAAAGTTGCAGAGTAAAGGGTTCTCAAAAAAATATCTAAATAACCCTTGGTAAAGATATGGAAGATCCGCAAGAAGTTTTCAAGAGGTTAAGTATCCAAGATTGATCCGATTTAACAGTCATCCAGTATGATTCAAAAATTGAGGTATCTTGATCTGTGGATAAATGGAATGATTGGAGAGAGGTAGATAGGTTGTCAATAATCACCAAGATAACTCTAAGTGCATCTCAGTGATCTGGAAAGATCTCTCAGGACAAGAAGAATAGGGCAACCAAAATAACTTAAGTTGTGCATTTATTGCAAAATGGAATTAGGGTTTGTGCAGAAATAAAAAGGTTCTTTTGTTCATCATTTGTACATTTGCATTTGAGAAGAAGGAAGAAAGAGCTCTGCAAGAAGATTGCTTTAACTCTCTCAAGGATCAACCACAGAATTTGATTCAACCAACGATTTTTTCGGCTCTTATCGTGAACCCTAGAAGCGTAAAAGGTATTTTTCGCTCTTGAATATCTCTCTCTGAATCCTTTGAAAGATGGCTACTCTAAATGTTGTCAAAATCACTGATAGGCCGTGCCCTAAGTTCAAGAAATACCCTTACAAATCTCTAGAAGTTGATCCTTTAGGCACTTTCTCTAGCATTCTACATGGGGTTTGGCATATAGAAGATGTTAGGGCATACATTCATGCAAATATTAAGGATTTTGGGGAATCCAAGCTGATGGATATCTATCACAAGCAATTAATAGATGAATCATTTGAACTCAAACCTCAGTACAAGGCCATCCGGGACAAGCATTTTGGACATTGCATCCATTTCCCCTATTTTGCAGAAGATGAATGGGTCTGGTATGTTTTGAGCAGAGTGCATGACAACTTCATATGGTTGATGAGGCCATTTAAGATCACAGAAGATGCTATTAGGGCGGTAATCGGATTGCACTCATCTGGTGGGTTACCTGTTCTCAAATCAGTCAAAAACCAAACTGTAAGTGAGGCCATCGGATCAAAATTTGACAAGAGAGCAATGACAATAGAAGATATCACTGATCCGGATATCAAGTTTGCTTCCATGATAATTGGCTACAAGATATATCACTCTAGCAGGGAGAACTCTATTCCCGGAACTGCAATTTATATTACTTATCAGATGCTAAGAGAGAATGCAGATTATGATCTTTGCGAGCTTCTTCTGAGCCAACTATTGGAAAACTTGTAAAAGATCAAAAGGGACAAGAAGAACTCATTCAAATATGGTGGCCTGATGTTATGTCTCTTGTTTTACTACATGAATGAGCTCCCCGGATCTAGTGGTTGGGTACAGCAAAATGACAGATCGGTTGCCATACAAATCAAAGATTACATGTATGGGCTTGGTGATGCCAAGGCTCAAAGTATAGCACTCTGGGGATACTTAAAGAACTTTCAAAGTATGATGTAGGCCAGAGAAAGAATCCCCCAATCATTGGTTGAGAAATACAAGGATACAGTGTGCTTTATGGTAGACACTGATCAATGCCTAATGGAGGCAGTGGAGCCGAGGATAGTCTGGATTATGCCAATGGGGTATGAGGTTGATGAGAAAATCCTAGAGCTGCATATCCAACACCTGCTGAGTTAGCCCAAGGACCCTGAGGCAGAAAGGTTTGGAACCTTTCAAGAGTTGAGTGTGAAAATTCATGTTGAGCTAAGACAACTGGAGATCAAAAGAAAAGTGAGAAGAGAAGTAGAGGAAATGGCCAAAAGATTTGGCATTTCTAAAGAAGCAATCGATGCAAATAGAGAGAAATTAGAAAGAGCTGAGAATGAGAGACAAGAAGTAGAGAAAGAAAGTAATTCGGTGCAAGTCCCCTCCCAGACCAGATCCTCCAAAAGCTCTACACCTGCCACCTCAAAGAGCCAAAAAGCCTCAAAACTAGAAGCCAAGACATCTAGAAAAGGAGAAAAGAGAACAAAAACCAAGGCTACTAGATCCTATATAAGTAAAAAAGATGATGAAGAGGCAGAGATAGATGAGGAGGTTAAGAAAATGAAAAGAAAAAGAAAACTTCTGTGGAATCATCTGCCGGCAAGAACAAGGAAGAAGAGGCAGAAGAATTTGTTGAAAGGCCTACTCTCTCCATTGATGATGTCATGAAATCAGTCACTGTGGATGGGAACCTGCAACCAATGACTGAATTTTATGATGATTAAAGTGAAGCTGATCAGAAGATCTTGCAAGAAGCTATAGTTAGGTATCTAAACATCTATAACAAAGCATTCATTGAAATCATCTCCTTAATCCCCAAAAGTCTAGAAAAGGAACTTGAGATGAGGAAAAACAATGCTAAGGAAAAGGATATGGAGATTTGGGAATAGATAGCTATTCAGCTCTATCCTTCCATCACTCCTAAACAAATGAACATGATCTTCAAGGATTGCAAGGATGAGTTTCGGAGCAAAGCCAAAATGAATAAGCTTATGCTCAGAGAGGCTGATTAGGTGGCAAAAGAGACTGAAGACATCCTCGAGAATGCATACAAAAGATTCAATATTCTTATTATAGAGGACCTAAGTGATGAACCTTCTGATGTCGAAGGATTAAGTGGATCAAAGGAAGACTCCACTGAGAAAATTGAAGAAGAGTCAAAGGAGACAAGTGAGGAGAAGACTAAGGACTTGGATTCCTCTATTCCAGAAGAGGAAGTCCATGAAGAAGTAAATATCTCTCTTTCGGATCCCCCAACAGACTTCAGAATTGAAGGAGAAGCAAGACAAGAGGAGAAAGAAAGTCAAGAAGAAGAGGTAAAGGGAAGAGAAGAAGATCAAATAGAGAAAACCCTAGGTGATAGCTCTGAAGTTGTAGAAGGAAAGAAGACTTTGTCTCCAGCAAGAGACACTGTAGAAACAGTCAAAGATTTCTTGACCAAAGAAATGATGGAATTAGATGAACCTGAGATATTTCAAGGACCATTCAATTTTGTTTCCCTCTCCCTGGTTCAGACAATGAAGATAGCATCCTTTTCCCAAGCAAAGGCAAAAGAAAAGCTTCTGAAGTCTCACATGGAAGACTGTGAGCTAATAGAGATTGCATCCAGTGCATTGGAGAAGATCATGCCATCCTTCCAGAAGGATCTTTCGGCCTCTTCATCTGGTAACTTGAAATCTCTTGTTAATTTAATTAGCACACATTTTGATTCTTTGGAGAAGTCAGCAGAAGATAAAGTTTGGAAAGAGGTTTTGGGTAAGAGATTCTCTGAAGTACAGGGGCTAATAGCAAATGATAGGAGAAATCTAAATATTGGAGTAAAGAGCCTAGAAAATGCTCTTAAAGATGGCAGAGAATTATACAAATTTTGTTTATCTTGGTTCATAGTAATAATAGACATTGTAAAGAAGGTGGAAGAACAAGAAGACAAACTATCAAGTTTATCCCAGAGTTTTGATCCTCTCACCTCATCCATAATGAATCAAGAGTGCCAGACTATTGTCACTATAAATGAGATAAAGAGGCTTGAGAAGGAGAAGAAAAATAGAATATGCAGGCTAAGTGAACTAAGAGGGATAATTATCCCCAAGTTAGAGGCAATGCATGAGGCCCTAATTGATGCCCAGACCATAGCCCGGACCAGTGATCCAGCAGACCTAAAGAGGGCAGAATCCTTTGCATTTTTGCTAAGTGGTCACATTTCAATTTTGGACAGAATGAAGCAAAGTTGGGCGACATAAGTTATACAGTTGAAGACCACCTTTGCAGATATACTTAAGTATATGTAAGTATAACTTGTATATATACTTATGCGGATATGTATAGGCTAATTTTTGGAAATTTTGGTGTGCGGATTCTACCCTTTGCCATTGATGTCAAAGGGGGAGTGAAGAGTAGTGAAAAATGTGGAATCCAGCTAAGGGGGATCTCCGGTAAAAGTATACATAAGATAGAGCATCAACAAAGGGGGAGTTTGTTATAACACTTAGTCATTTTTCACTAAGTGTTGCCATCAATGCCAAAGGGGGAGATTGTTGGCAAGAGAAACTATGTGGCTTCATGAGTGTTGTCATTGATGGCAACAAAGTCCATCCCACTCATCCGCAACACATAATATGTCTATACCAGAAGTCAGATTGAACAGTGTTTTGTTCCGGTGAACAAGAACAGAGCATGCAGCAAGGTCTGACATTCAGGTCCAGATCTCTCAAAAGAAGTATCTCAGCAAAGTGCAGACTTGGAGAAGTCAAGAGGAATACCATGACTGCTACATTCTAGAGATTGAGCCTCCGGTGATGAAAGAGCGAAAAGATATGAGCATCTAAGTGTTGGGCAGAGTAGACTAAGGAAGAACTGACCTGTAGAGCATCAGACCTTAATCCAGATGAGGAATTGATGGAGATCAAACTTCTTGAGGGATCATTCATGGTTGATCAACGTGATTGATGACTCCTATAACTATCTTATTGATACGCATCACTTAGTAAGCATGGATTCAGCCAACAGACCAGAGTTTGGGAAAATCTTGAGTATTTCAGATGCCGACTAGAAAGATGTTGAAATCCATTGTGCAGATATATATACTAGATGGATTTCGATGTGGGTAGGAGTGTGGTGTGGTATAGTGTGCGAAGAAAGGTAGAGATAGGTGTGGAAGCAATAATACAAGTCCGGTATGTGACAGAACAACAACACTAAAGGAGTGGAAGAATGAAGTGCAGTAGATCAGTTTATTGAGCTTAACTGGAACTGAACCTCAACATATGTGGATGCCTTTGATCAGTTCAAACACTTGGTTACTTTCTTTATACCTTGTAGACAGTGAGTCTCTTGTAGGCAATGAGCCTCTTGTGAGTAGTGTGCTTGGGCAGTGAGCCCTAATTAGCAAGTGCCATTTTGTACTTCTATTCTTTTAATAGAGAATACAATCTTGGGTTAGTCACCCCGTGGTTTTTCCCTTAACAGGGTTTTCCACGTAAAAATCCTTGTGTTATGTGTGTTGATTTCTTTCTACTCTCATGTTCATGTATGCTTATATGTTTTGATACTGTACTAATTATTAAAGAAGAAAAGAAAGTCAAATAATTAAGATAATTGATTCACCCCCCCTCTCAGTTATCAACACGTTCTACTTCACCACTACTGCCTACAAAACACAAACCACTATCATTTCATAAAAAACACTATCATTTCACTATCAAAGCACCTACATACCCCAGTCACTGTAAAAATACCTGCCCTGCTCACTATATTGCCCTGCTCAAATCATCAGTCAACACAGTCAAAACACCTACCTACCTCGCACTGTACTGTCTCAAATCAGTCCTAGGGGCAAAATGCAGTTATAAGAATAATGTACTATGTTTACATTGTAATCATTTTCATCAAACAAGAATGTAGTATTACCACTGTAATACTGTCATCAAAACACTTTTATGCAATTGAGCATTGGGCATATGATCTCTGATGTATATCACTGTATAATAGAGATGATGGATGCCAACTAAACTTTTGACAAGTTTAACCAATGAAGAGCCAAGAGATGCTCCCCCTGAAACCATACCAACTTTAAATTGTAGTGATTAGTCTGTCATACTGGTGACATGCTGAAAGGGAGTATTATCATTTTGCAAAGAAGATGTGACATAATGAATACTAGTAAGAACAATGACCTACTAACTTGACAAGTCATATATGTGGTTGAACAATCACTAAGTGCAGCTTGTCAATAACATCAAACCATAAACAAAAATAAACACTGAGGCACTATCTCAAACATACCAAGACTCCCTCTGACCAATTCACTATCTTGCAAATGAACTGACTTGCCCACAGTTTGGTCAAAATAGATATCATACCCACTTTCATATCTCTCTTGATCTTTGGACTGTCTCCACACCCATGGAACTCAAGTTCCTCTAAGAGTAGCATTGTTACAATAAAGACCACTGCATCATATAACTGTCAGGATGACATGTCATCAAAATGCTATCATACCCATAATGAATATATCCTATGACAGTCCATTAGACCACATTTCCTTTGAGACATTTTGATACTGAGTTCATGTACCTTGTCTAAACTTCTACATTTTGCCTTCATGTTTACCAGAGCACTTGCAATTACCACATTTAACAAAAATCTTCTACTTTTATACTTTTGATGAATGCCATACCCTATTCCATAAAATCCAATAGGTGTAAGAAAGCTAATAAAGGGTGCAGAGTCTGATTTTACACTTACCAACTTCATTTCCTTGAAGATTATTAAATTTTGTGTACATCTTTCAATTTCTTCTCTGACATATGCATGTCCACATGATCAAGGACATGACTGTCTCTTGTCTCCTTCATGTTGAATGAGGGATGAACTTAACTAAGTTCACTGTCATTGACAACAATACCACAAACCAACCTATCTCCATTGTACAATCAGATTCTACATCAAACTATCTGAAATCCTTGATCACTATCAACATATAATGCTCAATGTCTTGTTTACTACCAACTGATGCCATAAGAGAATACAACATATAAGACTGATCACTAATTGCTCTGATATCTAGAATAATGATATATGCAGTGTCATCTAGATTGACTTGAGGGCTATCATCCTCGAATTGACATGTAAGGGCATGAAAATCACTCACAACTTTGGCATGAAAGTGAAATAGCTGAACAAAACCTTATAAAGCATGAACATCAAGATTGATCACATCAACAGATGAATGAATGATTTTCTCTTACTTTGTACAATGCAAACATGTTATCAACCTTACTTCATATGGTACTCAATACAAGATCTCATTGATCAATACCATCAAGGTAAGCAACTCTGAGCAACTCTTGAGGAATGATAAGCACACATCAAACATCATTGTAATCACCACTACCACAATGAAGTTGCCCTTGAATGAATGAACTCAAGAACTGTCAAAACTTAACTAACACTTCTGAGACACAACCTCCTTATTTTTACCTTGGGGTTAAGTGAAGAGCATTGAGCATCTCCCCCTGACTTCATGGATCTCTTTATGCACTTGGAGATATCTATTGTGCAATATGCACATGACTAGGGCTTTCTTTTCCTAGATCTAGTTTTCTTTTCCAAACCCTTATAGGCTCTTTCTTTTTCTGACTCAAGACATCTACTCTTTTGATTCTAGATGATTTCTTCAACTTACTTCTACAATGTTGTGCCTTATGTCCAATGTTATAATACTTAAAATGAGTGATATTATCAACTAGAGGAGTAGAGGAAACATATCTTCTTGAAAAACTAGGAACACCATTTCTTGCTTGCATCCAATAGTCAATTGCTCTATGACCAAAATTATGACAAGAGTAACAATAACCATGAAAATAAGGATTGAACCTGGTTTGATTTGCTGATGGTCTTCTCCTCGATCCTTGCTTGGGCTTATGTACACTTTTGTGTCCTTCTTCTTTGCTGGTCTGACCTGCAAACCCTCTAGGAGCAGTGCTTGATTCTCGTAGTTCATTCATAGTGCCTTTTGATGTATTTTTTGACTTCATAGATGCTTTTCCAACATTCTTCTTGGACATAGCAGCATCTTTGTGACTCTTTTCTTCCTCATGTCCTATCCCAGATTTGTTTGACAAAGATCTTTGACTTAGCATCATCTTCTCAAACAACTCAGTGCTTTGCTCATTTTGTAGACTTCTTTTCAAATCCTGATTTGCCTTCTCTAATTGCCTCTTTAGGGACAACATTTTAGCCTCTAACTTTTGGTAATCTTCTACTTTGGTTTACAATTTCATGCAAGTGGCTTCTTCAGCTTTTCTAGACTCTTCCAATTACAACTTTAGTTTCTCAATAATCTGATCAGATTGTACATACTTCATCTTTGGTTTCTCAACAAGTTGATTAGATTCTTCATACTTCATCTTAGTTCTTCTTTTTCTCTTCTTTCTTTCTTCAATTCATCCAAGGCAACAATCAATTCATCTTGAAGATAAACTTGTGCTTCCACTTCATCATATTGCTCATTTGCAACCTCGATGAACTATAATTCATCACTTTTTATATTAGCCATTCCTGCATGACATTCTTTAGAGCCAAGAACATTAGACACATCATCAAATTTTGTATTAGACTTCTCTTTCTTTTGATGCAGATCTTTCTCCTTTTTAGAAGCTTTATTTCTATACCTCTTACCCATAGTATTCCACCACTAGAATCTACCCAAGTCTATTAGACTCTTCCAGGGAACCTATAGCTCTGATACCAATTGTAGGAATACTAAGGATCACTGAGAGGGGGGGATGAATTGGTGATCCAATAAAACTTGTTCATTCATCAAACTTGTAGTAACAATCTCTAACATCATCATGACAAAGACATCAACAAAAGATAGAATCACACAAAAGAAGCCATAACACAAGATGTAAAGTGGAAAACCCTTTCCAAGGAAAAACCACTGTCCAAACCTCACCAACAGTTTATTAGATCTCATTGATCAAACTCTCACTGAGTACATATATGCCTCACTGGCAATCTCACAAGCCTCACTAGAAAAACATCTCCAATCTCAATACAAGAAGACAACACATAGTACTACTCTATTTACATTGAAAACCACTAGTTATACATGACTTCTATAACTCAGATACAAAACACCTTATCTCTCCTTTATAGGACCACCTTTCTTTTTCACTTACAAAGATCAAGCCTACTTACATACATGAATAAATATCTCTCTACAAGCCTCCCCTTATCTCATCAAACATAAAAGAACTTGGCCTCATGGTACAAAATAAAATCTCCTAAATATAAAAGACATTCATACCTAGAATTAGAACTCCTTCTTTACATCATTTTCCAGACTCACAATCTCTCTATACATACAACCACTTTACACAAACATAAATGCTTGTATCAATACTGCATAAGAGCTATATAAGATCAACACAATCAAATATTAAAATAAAGGAATATTCAATCTTTACCACACACACACACACAAACACACACAAATATATATATTTTGCAACCTATTGTGATGTTCACAACACACCCCATTTTACTCCTTAGCAAAATAGGGACCCTTGTTGTGGCTTTGCTTTTTGATTCTATTTTTTTTCTGGGTCTGTCCTTGGTGGTAAGGGAAAAGAGAGTGAAATTTGCAAACCTTGATAAAATTAGTGAGAAAATGCATTTTGAGTGCCAGTGCATGGTATGGTTGGATTCCTTGTAAAAAATGAGCCAGGGTTGCTTTTTGAATCATCTGAAAATTCGCCATATTTTGCAAGTTATGCCCATTTTTGGTAAAATGCACTACAGGGGTTTAAATAATGCAAGGTTTCAAATATTTCGTTAAAAGTTCCTAAGTATTTCTAACAGCTACGTGGAGTGTGCCACTTGTCGCCTTCTGTAGTGAGCCCCTTTAAAAATTTAAAACATCCGCGGGCTTCGAAAGTTTCATAACAGTTTCAACAGAGTTGCGCGGAAGACGCTACGTGGCGCCTTCCACAATAGCCCCTTAAAAATTTATAAATAGTTTCCAGAATTGTGCAGAAGACACCACGTGGTGCCTTTCGTAGTAGTTCCTTAATGTTTCAAGAGCAGCCGCAGAGAGTTCCTTAAAGTTTCACAGGCAGCGCGGAGTGTGACAAGTGTCACTCTCCGCAGGTTTCTTAAAAGTTTCCGCATTGTTTCCAAAGGTTTTCAAAAGTTTCAATGCCTGCGAGGAGCACGCCACATGTCGCTCTCCGTGGTCCCTTCGAAAAGTTCCTTAAGGTTTTAAACAGTCACGTGGAAAGTGACACTTGTCACTATCCGCAAGTCCCTACATAAAGTTTCTAAATAGTTTCTTAAAGTTTCAACAGCAGCGTGGAAAGTGACACTTGTCACTCTCCATGGGTCCTTCCGAAGGTTTCTTAAGAGTTTCTAAGTGTTTCAACGGCCGCATAGAAGACACCACGTGGTGCCTTCCATGGTAGTTTCTAGAGTTTCAAACAAGTTTCAATGGCCCCGCGGAGTGTGACAAGTGTCACACCCCGAAGTATGACCCACCAGGCCCCTTAAGGTTTCAACAACGATGCGGAAGATGCCACATGGCACCTTCCGCAGGTAGTTTCAAAAGTTTCCACAAAGTTTCTAAGGGTCGCAATAGTTGCATGGAGAGTGACAAGTGTCACTTTCTGCGAGAGTTTCAAATGGTTTTGGGAGAGCCTCCGCAGGTTTCTCAGTAGCCCCTAACAGACACGCGGAAGGCAACACGTGTCTTCTTCCGCGTGTATCTAAAGTTTTTTGTAGGTTTCAGGGTAGTTTCTAGGAAGCGCGAGTGGCAACAAGTGTTGCCTTCAGCACAAAGCAATAGTTTCATAAGCCCCTCGCGTGGAACGCGCCACGTGTCACTCTCTGAGGGCACCATTTCTTTAAAAGGAAAATAAAGGGCCATTTTTCAGCTAGACACAGGAGGTCAGTAGGGAATCTTCAGGGCCCGCCGATGAGGTTTTTTTGGCCCCGATAGGCAGGAAACATTTAGTGGTAGTTTTTTTAGGGTTTTTGACACACTTTGACCCTGCGTTTGCATCGTTTCTAGTCTACGATGGTTGACCTGGTAAGTTTTTTGACATAGTTGTGCGGTATGAACACATTTTTTTGCAGATTTTGACCTGATAGCTGTGATTTTGGGTCAGCCCCACTTGGATCTAACAGGTATTTTGTTTCTCATTGTTTAATAATGATGACACTTATTGCTGATCTATTTTTGCAGGTTTGCAGCTGCAGGGAGAGAAGTTGAAACTTAATGGCGATGACATCCTAGAAGGAGAATCAGATTTTAGAAGTAAAGAGAAGATGAGGATGAAGTACAGAAAGTCAAGGGACATCAATGAGAAGACCCAAAATGCAGATAAAATATAATGACAACAGGTTGCAAATTTACTTCTGAACTGCTAGGGTTTTAGAAAGGGGCATATTTTTGCCCATATTTGACATATATTTAGAGATATTTTTGGGAAAATGGTTCTGCACCATTTAATGCTGTAACCTGGGGTTTGAACCATTACTTAACCATTAGGGTTTTGGGCTATATTGAGGACAATCAAAAAGTCTATATATTGTGCCTTAATACATTGTAATACTTACATAGGGGCTACATAGAAATTTGTAGTAGCAAGAATTTGTAAAAGTAGTCTTTTAGTTTAGATTAGAAGTAGAAGAAGGAGGTCACCTATGTCTATAGTAAGGAGTGCGTGGAACATCTAGCTTCCTTATTGTATCTGTAAAGCTTGTAAGTTCTCTGTAATTTGATCAATGAAACTAAGAGTTATTCCAACATTGTAAATCATGTATGACTGTTTGTTTCTAATACAATAGAATCTAGAGTTCTGCATCTATCTTCTGAGTGTTCTCCTGCTCTTCTTTGTGTTTTGAAATATTTTCTTTGAGAGCTTGCAATTTTAAATGTATGTTTGTGAAATTGCTCAGAACTTACATTTAAAGTTTTTACTGTGGATTTGATCAAATTGTTGTATGATTTACATAGTGCATAATAGAACAATTAGATCCTTTGGTAGATTTAAATGAGGTTTAGAGTAGATCTTTCTAACTTTTCCCAACCCATCTGAAAATACTTAGCTGGAAACGCAAAAATTTGAAGGAAATTTGTCTCATATTTGAAGAAGCATGAACAACAGAGTTAAAAGTAGACAAGTTTTCATAAATATATAAAGAGGAAGGCTGTAATAATTCAAGACAACCATCTAAAGCTTCGCAGCACAGTAACACTTTTATGCAAAGGAATGAAAAAGTATTGACATATCTCATGATCATTTTGCATAGTTTGAGTCCAGTAAACCAAAAGGAAACCCTAAACTACGTAAGGCCCCTTGAACATTACAGCTTCACATTGACCAACTGAATTTGACCAACAAGACCATTGTAGACTTGGGATTAAGTGAATCTCAAACGATTCCTTCTTATCTTTCAAGTATAGTTTTAGTTCATTATATGTGAATTTTAACTTATTGTTATGATTGCATCAAAACAATCACCAACACAACCATCTTAACATTCTGCCTCAAGCATAACATTAGCAAATCTTGTATTCATCATACTCTACCCTTGTGTTGTTTGTTCTCCCCTATCTGCACATGTCACAAAGAAAAAACTGTGTTCCCTTTTTGTACAAACATCATTCATAAGCAAGCATTCTCTTTCCATTTTTCTTTGACGTCAAAACCCATTAAAGAATGGATAAACATATATCCTTCTGCAAAGTTTATCATTCTACCATGACAAAAAAAATCTTTCCATTCGATCATAGTCTATCATATAAGAAAGACATGTTGTCACTGTTTGAGCCCTTCAAAACATAAAACCTCTGTTTAAATTCATTCTCTGTATCTTTCCTATACAATCAAAAAACTCCCTCAACATATTTTGCATAATAAACTTCATCTACAAAATGATCTACACTTGCAAAGTAAACTAAGGTAACCACTCCACACGTATACCCCATCATCAGATCAAAACACATTCTCCAAGCTTGTTTTTTAAAGCCATCAACAAAAACAACCTTACGGGCACAAAAAGTAGTTATAAAATTTGCCTTCACAACCACTTTACACAGAGATGGTCAATTGCCCATCAAAGAATGTTCTAGGAGAGTAGCCATTGGGATTCAAAAAGCTTTAAACTGTAGCCATAGATGCTCCCTTTCACACCCTTCATCAATTGAACACGGTCCATCGATTAAGAAGTTCTGCCCAAACACAAACATCTCACTTGTAGAACCGATTCCCTTAGGTCAAGGGGCCGGTCAAGGCACGATATAAAACCCTTTAAGTGGTCAGTTAAGTGACTCACAACCTCCAATAGCAGGTCAATGCAGAATTAAAAGAAAAAGGAGCCTGTCATTAGACTTGTATGTAAGGATAAAAGCACAATAGTGTATCACACTTTTGGCTAAATAAATAATTCTGGGTGGATCATTTACACATGATTTATTTAAGCCTAGTTTAGTTACACCTGAAACCATGTTCTACCTATGTGGCACCTACGTGGTTGTACGTTTCCTAGCGGAACCTTATCGGGTGGTACGTTTACACCTGGTTAGGTTTCAGGCATAACCAAAGTAAATAAAAATAAAAAAAGGTGAAAATGTTATTTTCACCTGGATTGATATAGTTATCAAGTGTTCCACCTAGAGCCCATGACAAACAGTGACCCCACCATGGACAGCGAGCCCACAACAGCCAGCCAGCATTATTCGACTGCACTACACTGCCACCTCCAGGTACTCCACTGTTCCACAACACCCACGTGCACCATTCGGATATATAAACTATACCCACCTACATTTGATTTGCATAAACCCTAATCACTTAATATCGTATGCATGTTGGGAATGTGTAATAAATCTTCATACATGTTCTCTTCTTCATTTCCATGGTAAACCCTATTCTGCATTACCTCCGCCACTTCCCCACCACCAATTTAGCGATAACCCTACCACTTTGCTCCCTCTGCCCATGGCATTCTCACTCTTTCAGTCTCAAGTCCTTGAGCCACCATTATTGTAGGCAGGCTTTAAGAACCCCAATTCACTGTTGTTTTCTTCCAACGCCTTTGTAAAAGGCCCTTCTGTCAATGCTAACAATGTCTTCTTTCCAGTTTCGTATGAGATGCCTATGCCTAAGCGGCTCCATGGAATGCTTCCAGTAGAGCATCTTTCATTGCCTCTGAGGCCTCTGTTGCTCCGGCAACACCCTCAGCAACACCACCAAGTTTCAATCCCTGTGAAGTAGGAATTCCTTTTCAAACCCCAGCAACAACAGTGCCATCTACATGGTCTTCTTCAAATCTCAAATCTGCAATAAAAAATGAACACAATGGCATCAACTTCCCTTTTTCATAACAATGAACAATTCAGTCAAAAATAACTAGGCCATAGTTATTTTAAACTTTAAAAGAAGAAATCATCCACTATCCCAAATTGTGAATTCTACCTAACAGGTATAGATAAACGCTCTACTTCAGATCTGCAAGTCAACTCAAGTGAGCTAATCTATATAAATCAATTTAAGTCCCCTTTAAATCTTGTCTTCATCCAATATTCAAATACCTCTATTTGTTCAAACTTTCTTCAGTCTTGTTCTCTATCAGTGTAACCATGATAATATTTTCAAGAGATTGGACTAAGATGTTTATAAGGATTGTAATGTATAAATTTGGAATTCCTGAGATGAGATGTAGTAATCTATAGAATATGAATGTGGGTTTCTTGTTGCATAAATACAAAAATAGTCATAGAACATTCTTTAATCTTAATAAATGGTATAAATCATATGTTAACAATTTAAATATAATTTTCACTATAAGATGTTGGTTAATATTTTAGAGATAGAACTTTATGATTGCTTATTTAGAGATAGAATAAAAGAAGGATTGTTTAATTATCTTCAATATTCATCTAAAGTAGGTCCAGCCATATGGATGCGAGTGTGCTCTTTATGGATGTGTTATTTTACCATTGTTATCTTTTCCCTCCATTAGATATGTTGGTGCTTACCCTCTCCTATTAGAGATGTTTATGGCATTTACCCACACACTTCATAATGA
Source organism: Cunninghamia lanceolata (assembly GCA_027924645.1). NCBI lineage: Eukaryota > Viridiplantae > Streptophyta > Pinopsida > Cupressales > Cupressaceae > Cunninghamia > Cunninghamia lanceolata. Next base: position 4,194,082 of record BSBN01001183.1, on the reverse strand, counting down.
TCTTCTTCCTTGTGATAACAATGAACATCTATTTAGTAAAATATTATTATGTGATTCTGTTAAGGGAAAATTGGAGTAAACATGAATAATCAATATATCAATATCAATAATACCCAAAACTCAACAAAAAGGGAAATAATCAAGATCAAACAAACAAAGATGAAACCTTTGCAAACCTCAATACTTCATAGCTTCTGTTGATTGCCTATCTCATTCGATCTTGCATGTATGAATAAGGCCCTCAGAGAGTGCACTTCCTTGCTATTCCAAGACTGTGAATGGAGAATGGCTATGATAGTGCTTTGTAATGAATATGAGCTTCACAACAATGGTAGTGATATGGTAACAAGTTGATCGCAAGCAAAAGGAATGACGTGGGTGCCAAAGGCGCATTGTAATTCCTGCAGAGTAACAATACTAAAAGCTCAGATGAATGAAATGGAAGAAGAGGGTTCAATTTATAGACTGGTGAGGGAGAAGATCAACGGTATAGAGCGGTTGAGGAATGTGCGCAAATAGAAAGAAAAGTGTCTTGCTCTATTTTGCATGAGAGGAATTAATAAAATAGAAGAATGAGTTAACTGAAGAGATTAATTAATTAAAAGAATAGATCAATCAGTTAAGAGAATAAAACTAGAGAATAGAAATTGCATGAGGATGAGAAGATATTTTAGCTCAATTAAATATTTAGAATATTCAATTGCATGTGCACATTTGATTGAATTATATTTAGAGATAACTCAATTTAGAAGAAATGGATAACTTAAATAAATATTTGATTTATTTAAATTTAGAGAAGATATTATTAGAAGAAACAATTAAATAATTGATATTATTTAATTTAGAATGATTTTGGAAGTACTAATTAAATAATTGATATTATTTAATTTGTTGGAGGAATTAGAAGAATTTTAAGAATTTCAATTAAATAAATTGATTTTATTTAATTATTTGGAGAATATGAATCAAATAAATAAATTTGTTTGTTTATTTATTGATAGAAGAATTTAACTTAAATAAATATTAAGAATATTTATTTGGACAGAGTCATGCCATTTTTAGGCATATACATTTTGCCCCTCTTTGATGCAATGTAGTTTACGAGGTTGCTTCAAAGAATAAATTCTCTGATAATGATACATGGCCCAGTTTGCCCCTGGTACAGGTTTAACAATGGTAGGATGCCCCATCGGGAGATTGGACAGGAAGAAGGCAAAAGGGCGTGAGACGGATAGTCTCACGAAGAAGAAGGGATAACTAGGTTAGGATTGAAGAAAACTGAATGTGTTTTAGAGAAACGAGAAGAAACGGGTGTGGGAAGTAGTCATAGTCACCACACAGCCAGTTAGGGTTTGCTTGCTATATATAGGAGCTGGGACCACAAGACAAGTCATTTGTACACTTGGCTATAGTTGATTTGTCCTTGAGAGCTTAGGAGAGCATAGAGCATAGAGCAGTCAATATTGAGATGGATATTTCACGTGAGGAGCACCACTTTGTGCGAGTTCGTCAGTTCGATCGGCCAGCTAAGGTAGGACCACCGGTATGTATCTCAAAAAATTTCACCTAGGGTCATTTATGAGTGCAATAAATGCTAGTGAAAAATGAGCTAGGATAGATGTGCAGGAAGCCAGTTTGGCACATATGCCATGTGGAACTACGCATTTGAGTTCCTGTAGTACATGTGAGATAAGAAACTATGCATGCATGACATAAGTCGGCACATGCATGATTAGGCTACGCATGTATGTTGTCTTCTGGTGCATAGGATTAGGCTACACATATACAAGGTAAAGCTGTGCTTTTGATATGGATCGGTGCATTTAAGAAATGTTGCGGTGCATCTGCTAGAAGTGGCGCATTTGCTGAGAAATTATGCATTTACCTTTTGTTTCAATGCATATGCATAGGATAGTCAGTTTACTTAACAAAATTGATTCGATTGGCATCTTGCTCAATACATCAATGGATAAGCCATCTCTGAGATTGTAGGAATCTAGTCAAAAGATGTAGTATGCTATTTTGATCAATTTGATATGCTAAGTTGATATGATTCTTTAGATATGTTGAGCAGGTGTTTGGCAGCTTTAGGTTGACGCATTGCCTTGCATGCTTGCAGGAGGACATTCGAGATACACTTATGTCGAGGGAGTAGTTTCCCTTACCAATGTTGTAGCATTACATTCTTACGGAGATAGATCGAGAGGCTCTTGGCGCGATGGGCCTTGATTATGTTTGCTTCATTGCCTGAGGTTTGTGTGAACCTCGGTTTACTGACTACAGCAGTGAAGAGATTCCATAGTGGGGATGGGACTTTTCACTTTCTGACTGGCGAGATGGCTGTTACCCTTGAGGATGCTTACATGATTTTACACTTGCCGATACAGGGTGAGCTTGTAGAGTACAATCCTCAGCGGGATGCGGGACTTGCAGAGTGCAGGCGAGTGTTTAACGACCTTGAGCTAGATTGTCAGGTTATCTCCTGGCAGGATATACATGATTATTATGACTACTTCCCTAGTATATTGACAGGACTGATCGGAGGCGTTGTATGCCCTGATAGGAGATCGCATGGGTTCCCGATTGGATGGGGACGAATCATGGAGAGGATGATCATAGAGGGCACCCGCTACGCATGGAGTGTCTATGTATTGGCGTACCTATACCATGATATGCATCAGGTGGTATACCACAGAGGTGCCAGTCTATCGACAGGTGTTTCATTGTTGCATTTTTGGCTATGGGAGCATATCACCATCATGTGGCCGATATGCATCTTTTCTAGACAGAGGGGCGAGCCTTATAGCTATGGATATGCAAGAGTTATTTCCTAGCACAAGATGGGAAAGCTTGAGTACTAGAGGCATGCGTTGGATGGTGTAGATGCAGTTACTTAGCACCCATATCTAGATTGTGAGCCATGGGATGACGAGGATGACGAGCTGCCATACTACTTTCAGACTTGGTGGTTGATTGGCAGGACTCATTTTATCCTAGAGAAATAGATTGTCAGCAGAGTGTAGAGATAGTTTGGGAGGAGACAAGGCATGCCACAGGGGTAGGTCTAGTTTGTACAGACACATGTAGAGAGGTTCCGGTATGGTCGAGTGGCTTCATACGAGGAGGCATTGGCAGAGTTCCGGCAGACTCCTTATGTTGCTTGGCCTATGAGGAGAGAGGTGACAGATGCAGGGATGACTCCAGATTATGAGGGGTGGTTCGCATCGCACCCTTTTTCAAGGTACTTAGGGCCCGGAGAGATGGTTCCTCGCATAGACGAGGAGGATTTAGACGATGAGGGTGGGACCAGTAGGAGGAGGAGGAGGAGGAGGAGGAGGAGGAGATGGTGAAGGAGGAGATGGTGGCAGACCAAGATAGAGGAGGAGATCTGGGGAGGGATCTTCTCACCAATAGTAGGTAGTGCAGTCACAAGTTGCACAATAGGTTTAGATGCCGCCACCATAGCAGGTGGCATAGTAGATTGGTCAGTAGAGACAGATACCACCACCACAGCAGGTAGTGCAGCAGTAGGAATAGGGACAGGGATAGGCTCCTCAGGGTCCAGGCCAGCCAGATGCTCAGGAGCAGGCTATTGCCATGTTGAGAGGACAAGTTAGACAACTAAGGGCATAGCTCAGGATGGTTGAGGCTCGGACAAAGACAGACGTAGGCCGCGTGTCAGAGATCTTGAGAGAGCAAGACTTAGCCCTAGTGAGGGTGCGGGCTATCAGAGTAGAGAGAGACATGGCAGTGGCAGCCCTGGGCACATATAGCACAAGCAACTTTTTAGTTGGACAGGTGCAGCAAGCACAGGTACAGCTTGCACAGGTACAAGCATAGTTGGCATAGGTACAGGGGTAGCTAGCACAGGTATAGGGTGAGCTTGCCAGAGCGCAGGCTCAAACGCAATACTATAGAGGACTGTATCATGGGGCAGTGCCAGTGGAGTAGAGGGCACCTAGCTATAGGAGTCAGTTTGTGGCAGGCACAGTGTAGAGGGCAGAGGGGTCACGGTTAGGAGCTTCTGTGATGGGCCTGCAATAGTCTGGGGCTAGCAGAAGAGGGGATGGAGAGGGCAGTGCTGGGAGAAGTGGCCCACAACAGCAAGGTTAGTCAACACTTTGTATAGATTTTGGCTTTTATGTGTAGACCTTTTGATGGCTCAGATAGCTTGGCATGTGTATACTTGTATCATTTTTGTATTGAGACATGTATCACTATTTACGTGATGTATTCATTTTGTATGACTTGAATTAGATATGGTTCTGGTAGACTTTTGATAAATTGTAAATTTGGACATGTTTTATTTGATATTTATATGATGATGTAGCTATTGATGATCTCTATATGCAGTTGTTCATACTATATGTTATGGATGCATTTCTATTTTATGATGATACTCATGTGACATATACTTTGATTATGTCTATATGATGCTATCTAATACAGACTTAGGTGATTTATGATGTTATCTAATGCAGACTTACAAGATTTATGATGTTATGTGATGCAAAATGTGTTATGGGATCTATATGATGATGCAATTTATATGATGCTCTATATGCCTTTGCCTATGTTTTTTGATTTTTTCTATGGGTATTTATGTTATGTATGATGCAAATGGATATGGGTGATCTAATGTATTTATTATGTATGCAAATGATTTAATCATGTTAATGACTATCTCATGTGATATGATATGCAAACTATGCTATGTTTTTGTTATGTCCAAATGTACTCAATTGACACAAAGATGACACAATGATAGACAGAAAATTGATTCAAAGACTGACTTGGTAGAAAGACTCACAAGATTTTATTTCCATTGATACTCTGCCTTTTGTGGATTTGTTATTGCATGGGATACAGATGCTTTTATGGATGCATAATGGGTGCGAGTGGTGTTTTCTCTAGACATCTTGATGGTGCAAGTATTTTGAAGTGCCTATTTCATCATTGGGCATTTTTTTGGTACTTTTTCCAAATGTTGTAAGTTGATACAAGCATCTAGGTATAATTGAACCGAGATGACCTGAGTATTGCTTACATGGATTTTGATTTAGCAAGTTAATACAAGCATCGAGGTATAATTGAACTGAGATGCCTTACGTATTTCTTGCATATCAACATACAAGGATTGCCCCCTTTCATGTTAGACCTCTTGATGTCCTCAATGATCTTTTGCCGATCATGTCATTTAGACAAGGCTTCACATTACTAAAGATTAATCCACAAACAATAGATAAAGAAAATAATCATGCCCCCATCATAGCATCTCTAGCTTTTGGCATCCTTGAGTAGCATAGAAAGACATGATAACAAAAAACAAGACTCTGTAAGTTAACCTGATCACAAACACAAAACATTCTTGCCTTTAGATGTGTTTTTCTTGCCATAATTTGGATAGAATCAGTTTGAGTGCTTTAGGTGCTTGTTTGCTTTTCTTTGGATAGGTTGATGTTTTACGTCAAGATTTCTGCTTGAAAGTGGGCTTTTGCTTGTGCTTGCTTTCCTTGTGAAAGGTTCCACAATCCCTATTGGTGAGATGGACCCTAAGGGACTGACCTAGTGCCTCGGGGGCTCATTGCTAAATGGCCTTGCCTATATGACAACGTAGAGACAACGTAGTTCAAGGACCTGGACCATGGATGGACTAGAGGATAGATGACTAGAAATGGGATGGATGGAAAGGTGGAGCCTCGAGGGAGCATTGAAAATGGCCTTGCCTACATGACAATGCAGAGGCAACGTAGTTTAAGGTTGACACTATGATACTGATGATAGATGCTGTCATGTCCACACTTCCCATGCAGTCACAATATGCATCACACGTGTTATGTCCACATTTGACATGTAATCATGACATAAAATATCAAAAAAATTTCTACGCTTCCCTAGAAACCCCCTCACACATGTAAGCGTGCTCGGTGGTGTGATGCTTAAGGCGTAAATATGATAGATAAATGTAGGGTAATGCGTTAACATGCACATACCGTTCGCAACGAAGGCCAACTAGGGGGTCTAAGTGATGCGGTTAATGTCGCCAATAGGGTTAGGATCAACAATCGAAACCCTAAGTTAATCTATGTGAATGAAGGGATTTTGACGTAAGTCAAAATCAATAGCCAAAATCAAGTGCATGAGAGAAAATGATATAATACAAAAATCAAATGATGATACTTGGCAAAAAACAATATTCTAATCCCAAACGGGGTTAAATTCCACTAACCTAGATAAACCCTAAATTCCAGAAAAATATGGTAGCATAATGCCTCACGGACGTGAGTAGGGTTTATTGTACTAAAACTAATTTGATCAAAAGGTTTACTGATTTGGTTCATATTACCTATGTCTTACTAGTTGAAATGGTAGATCAGATCTCAGAAATAGGTTTTTCTAACTTCATTTAAAAAGTTTACTAGGTTTCTGAGTTGGGTTTAAAACAATGTTTAATTTAATTTTGTTAATTAAATTGCCCCATCATGATTAAAAAGAATATTGAAATTTAATAAATTATGATGTAGTTAAACTGATCTCGTACAGTTAGGTTTTCTTAACCCAATTGTTAAAAATAATACCTCTCAATATTTAAATTGTATAAAATTTAATTGATTCAAAAAAATTCCTTCTATCATGATCTAATCTATTATTTAACATCCACTAACAAATAAAAATAATATTTCAACTAGAACATAGTTTTACCCATTCAATTAATCACACTAGTCGATTCAATAAATAAATGTTAAAACAATAAGTAGGAAATAAAGAGAATGAGAAAAGAATATAAGGGCAATTTTAAAATGCAAAGCCCTAAAATTCCTCTCAAATAAAAAAATAAATTTCCTTATGGGTAAAAACCCTAACCCTATTTTTGAAACTCATTTTTTTTTCTCCTCTTTATTTTGTCTCTTTCTCTCTTGCTCTTTCTCTCATTTTGTTTGTGTTGCAGGTTGTAATGGTGGCCACATATGAAATGCATATGATGGCATTCAAATATATATATATATTGTGTTTATAAACTAGATATATATAGATATATATATATTTTTAAATATATTTTTTTGTTTGAAACGTTGAATGCCCTAAGTTCTTTTGTGGCAAGTTTGTGGAGGGGTACTGCTGGGGTAGTGATGATGGTGGCGGCGGTAGATCTGAGTTTCCACGGGGAGAAGATCGTGGAGTTCAGAGGAAGGGGAGTGTGGGGGCACCGATGGTGGTAGCGGGATGGTGGCCGCGGGAGAGGGTGGTCTGCACGGTGGTGAGGGCGGCGATGGAGTGTGGGGAGGGGGCGGAGCCCCCACCCACATCCCACATAGTGGGGTGGGGGAGGGGGCGGAGCCCCCACCCACATCCCACATAGTGGGGTGTGGGTGGGGGCTCCACCCCGTCCCCACACCCAACACAAAACGGAGGACGGCGGGGGGGTTCGAACCCCCCCCAAACCCTTTAATTTTTTTTTAATATGTAACAGTCACGATTTTATTACAGTGGATCTACCATTCTTTACTCAGCGATTATTAAAGGTTTAAATATGTATATATATATATATATATACTATTGTATATATAATGTAATCTTTAAGTTTTGTTTGATAGCTTAATAAATTCAGTTTTTTTTTAAATACATATAAAAATACATTCATTCTCCTACACATAATTTATATATATATATATATATATATATATATTGTATATATATATCTATATAATTTATATTTTTAATTATAATTTTTCCTTTTAAACACTTATAAATTTTCTGTTTAAACTAATATACAAGATATATATATATTTTTTATCAAATCTTTATAAGGCAAGGAACTCACTTTTCTAACAAAATCTATTCATTGTATTACTATTTACAATTTTTTTAAAAGAAAGAAACAATGCAATTAAATAATACTTCTAAAACATAACATCCACTAAATTTCTTTCTCATAGAAACTAGATACAAATTTTCATGTTGTCTTCAACAATAAATCACAACTTTACTAATTGATATTTTTAAAATGAACATACAAATGAATAAGCTTTAAAAACCAAATTTTCTTCCTTCAACATTATTGAATGATAAGCATTAAAACCAACAAATTTTAATTTTCTATTTCAAGGTAAATAGATTACACACAAAATAAACAAAATATACTTTTACAACAAGAGAGAGAACAATGCTCTTCCCTTGGACAACTAACAAATGATACAATCTCCTAAGTAGGCCAAGCTCTCTCTCAAGAGCAAAAGGAAATAGAACATCAACTCCAAGAACAAAGTGTTTTCTCCATCTTCACAACTTAGCTCCAATGAACCTGCATTAACACAACAAAGGGAAAGAAGCCACAACAACTTGCTCTCCTCCCTACCATAGACCCGCAAGAGGGTCACCCCCGAGCTAGGGAGGTCATCCACATGCTTGGGAACTCATTCCACATCACAACAAGGCATTCAAACAACCAAACACAATTTACTCCCATGGTTGACACAACACAAGAACTCAATCAGGATGAATTCAAAAGGGGTAGGAGAGTGGACAACACTCAACTCAAGAGTGCCACTCCTACAAATATCCCAAATACAAATACCTCTTAAGGCCTCAAGTCAACATTTTTAAACACAATTTCTACAAAGCTTTCACTTTGGCTCTCAAGCCATTTCACATAATGCTCAAAATCTCATATAGCCCTCAAGGCTTACAACACCACAAAATCAAGGAAATGACCCTGAGGAGGTTCACTCCTCCCCCACCCCACACTTGTTGAGCATCTTCTCCCAAGTGGGAGAGGCTCTCACAACACCCTTACAATTTTCCCCACAACAACAAATAAAAACTCAAACATAGATCTCACACAAAGCATCACACAAGCAAATAAAAATTCATAAGGGAAGGCCTTAGCCTTGAAACCAACCTTAAAAAGCCCAATTTGGTAGATGGTTGATGTAGAGCTTCTCCAAATCCTCCTCCAACATAAGCCACAAAAATCTCTCTAACTTTTTCCCCAAAGTAAATATCAAAACAATAAATTTTCCAAAAATTCAACAACCCATACCCTTCTCCAAGTGGGATTAAAATAAGTTTTACCCATGAGCTTTGAGGAATGGGGAGGTGAGACTTGTCACCTCCTCACTCCTCCTCCCAACCACAAGCAAGACCCATGGGATGGGTGGTGACACTTGTCACTCACCCATCCCCCAAGTCTCTCCCCATTCCACTTGTCCTCTCTGGAACATGTAGGAGAGGAAAGTGGAGCTTAAGAGGGAATGGGTGCCACATGTGTCCCATTCCTTCCTTCCTAAGAGGGATGACACAACTCCAAGGTACCCTCACCAATTGTGAGAGAGACTTGGAGTAAAGTCCTCCATAATTGGGGGGTCTTGGAGACATCCCCAATCTAGGATGAGGTTGAGTGTTGGGCCCACTCATCCTCTCCCTCCCATGCCTCCAATTTCGTCACTTTACTTCAGGGTGAAGTTAAAGTGACCAAATGGAGGTTTACCTTGGGTTACCCAAGCCAAAAAGGTCCCTAGACCCAAGGGGTACAACCCAGGGTCAAGTTTAGCTTATTTTGAGCACCAAGGGTTAAGTTAAAGCATATGAAAAGGGGTTTAAAAATTTAAAATTTTAAAAAAATGAAATTTAAAAGATAATATTCTTACAACACCAATTAGAATTCAAAATAAAAGAGGGGTAGACTTAGCCTGACTAACAACATGCAAACAACATTACAGAATTTCATCATGCACATAGTTGATCTTGGTTCCTCATGGAACTAGATCAGCTTCACAAGGGATAACAACATCGTGTGTGGGATGATCTCCAATTTATGTGGCTTGTTAGAAATACCTGCACACTCAATTAAAAAGTTAATTCCACATATATATAATAGACGAAGAAAACTGAAACATACACTCGCATAAAATATCACAAGTTCATATAAGCATAAAGGAAATCACATTACAATTAGATTCTAAATTCTGCATTTCAAACATCCATTCCCAAGATTGAATCTCAAAACAAATTTCTAACTAACATCACCCAATTAGTTTTCCCATAACATCATAATGTAAACCATCTATCTAACATCATCAATAAAGCAATACCCAGGTCTAAACACATCGTAAACATACTAAGCATAACAATCCACATACAACATAAAGTCTAATAGTTCAGGAATTCAGGATCAACAGTAAAATAAATAGTCAAATGTAAGGGAATGAAAAGGTAGGCCTCACATGTGCTAGGCTGACACTATGGATGGGATATTGGATAAGACCTTAGTTGATAAGGTGACAAAAGAGATAGAGTATCAAGCCATGATAGGTTATCGTTAGGTTGCACAAGGGTGCTTTATTACAAAACAGATATGGATTGGATGAGAAATGAAGGTAGGAAGAATAGACACAAGGTGTTTGACTTCCCAAAGATGGAGAAGGCGGTTTATCACAAGTAGCACCTGTTTACCAGGTTTTCACCACTTGTTTTTATTTGCACGAAACCTAAGAGTACACATGATGCCTGTTTGCCAGGTTTTCATCATGCTACCTATCCAAGGCACCTATTTGCCAGGTTTTCACCAAAGGATGATTTTTTTTTGGTTATTTTTTCCATTTTTTCGATCTTTTTTTATTTTTTTTATTTTTTAATTTTTATTATTTTTCTATTTATTTATTTATTTTGGATTTGATTTTTTTGATTTTTTTGTTTTTGTATTTTATGCCCCCATTACATTGGGGTTCTCTTAGGTATAGAACCAGTGAAGATGCATACTATTGATTGGGTTGTCGAACAACTCACCTTCTGATGTTGCCAATTGATATGCCCCCGATCCATAGGCAACAATGATCACATAAGGCCCAAGCCAGTTGGGTTCAAACTTGCCTTTCTTTTCCCGATCTTGTTCATTGTGGGGATTTTCTTTAAGTACTAAATCTCCAACCTTAAAGACTCTTGGACGGACTTTGTGGTTGTAGCTTCGTGACATCATTTATTGGTATGCCTTGAGATGATTGAAGGCTTTCTATCTCTTTTCCTCTAGCAGCTCTAGCTCTTGCAATCTAGAAACTCTGTACTCTTCATCAGTTATGAGACCTTTTAACGACACCCTTAGAGATGGTAACTCGACCTCGATGGGTAAGATGGCTTCTGATCCATAGACAAGGGCGTAAGGGGAAGCACCTGTGTTAGTGCATATACTGGTTCGATAGGCCCACAGAGTGAGATTGAGTTGGATGTACCAATCATGACCAACATCGTTGACTGTCTTGTTGAGGAGTTTCAAGATTGTTTTGTTGGATGCTTCTGCTTGGCCGTTGCCTTGGGGGTAATAGGGTGTGGACAAACGGTGTTGAATTTTGAATCTATCACAAAGCTCTTGTACATCCTAGTTCTTGAAAGGTCTTCCATTATCTATGATAATGGATGAGGGAATTCTATATCTGCAGATGAGGTAATTGAGGATGAATGAGGAAATTTGTTTACCTGTGACGGTGGTGAGTGGAACGACTTCAATCCACTTGGTAAAGTATTCAGTGGTGGTTATTATGAACTTGTGGCCATTGGGGGGGTGGATTTTGCCCACAAGGTCGAGTCCCCATTGATAAAAGGGCCAAGGTGTTGTTAAAGGTCTTAGCGCTTGGGCTGGTGCATGTATCAGGTTTCCATGTATCTGGCACTGCTTGCACTTCTTCACAAATTGATATGAATCTATTTCCATGTTTGGCCAATAGTATCCCAAACGCATGAGTTTCTTAGCTAAGGAAGGACCGCTAGAGTGTGTTCTGCAAATTCCTTCATGTACTTCTTGTAAGGCGGTTTTAGATTCTTCTCATTCTAAACAATGGAGTAAAGTACCATCCAGACCACGTCGGTATAGGGTGTCAGCAATAATGGTATAACGAGAGGTTTGGCGGATGAAGATTTGACGTTGGTTTGAAGACAAGTCAAGTGGGAGGGTGTTGTCCTTGAGGTAAGTGTAAATCTTACCATACCAAGGTGAATTAGATTTGACTAATAGGCATATGGAGTGGGTTTCAGGATGATCATAAGTTGGTTGCTAAATTGACTCCACCAAGAACTCGTACCATGACTCATTCTCTAGGATCTCGAGGAGAGAGGCAATGGTTACCATGGCATCTGCTGCTTTGTTTTCAATGTGAGGTATGTACTCAAAGGAGATGATCACAAAGTACTCTTTAAAGTCATCGACCATGCACTTGTATGGGATAAGCTTCTCATCTTTGGTTTGATAGTCATCATTGACTTGGTTGATCACCAGTTGAGAGTCACCATAGACATGTAGCTCTTTGATTTTCCATTCTGTTGCCATTTTTAGACCAATGACCAAGGCCTCATACTCTGCTATATTGTTTGTGCATGGGAATAACAGACGATAAGACTTAGGTATGGTGTCACCATGAGGAGTGACCAATAAGATTCTTGCCCCTAATCCATGGTTTGTATAGGAACCATCAAAGTAGAGCTTCCATGAGTGTGTTGTGATATTGAATAGGCATTCATCTGGAAACTCAAATGTCATTGGTGTAGTATCCTATAATGGTGCTTCTGGGAACTGATCAACAATGATTTGTCCCTTGAAAGCCTTTCTGTCTACATACTCAATGTCATATTCACTTAGGAGCATCACCCACTTGGCTAGGTGACCTGTTAGAGCTACTTTGCTTAATAGGTACTTCAGTGGATCTATCATTGCAATAAGCTTGACTAGATGTGCTAGCATGTAATGTTGTAGTTTTTGGGAAACAAAAACTACAGCAAGACATGATCTTTCAATTTGAGAGTATTGCAGTTCATAGCCCACCAATGTATGGCTGATGTAGTAGACAACTCTTTCTTTACCTTCGTAATCTTCTTGTGCTAGGAGGGCCCCAAGAGCTATTGGCGTGGTAGATATGTAAAGTAACAGTGGCTTTCCTTGGATAGGAGGCATTAAGATAGGTGGGTTCATAAGATATTCCTTCAGTTTGCCAAATGCCTCTTCATATTTCTCATCCCACCTAAATGGAATGTTCTTATGTAGGAGATGACCAAAAGGTTGACACTTGTCTGCCAGTTGTGATATGAACTGACGGATTGCTTGTAACTTGCCCTGTAGAGACTGCAATTGAGTGATGTTCTTTGGCGGTGGCATTTCCATGATGGCCTTGACTTTAGCAGGATCCACCTCAATCCCATTTGCTGATACAATGAAGCCTAAGAGCTTGCCCGTGGTGACTCCAAACACACATTTCTTTAGGTTCAACCTGACTTTGAATTGTTCTAGTCTCTAAAAGACCTTCTCTAGCACATCCAGATGTGATTCTCTTGTGAGTGACTTTGCAAGGATGTCATCTACATAGTTCTCCATTGTGACATGCATCATATCATGGAAGATAGTGGTCATAGCACGTTGATATGTGGCTCCTACGTTCTTTAGCCCAAATGGCATTACATTGCAGTAGAAAGTGCCACATGGACAAGTGAAAGCTGTCTTATGTTGGTCTTCTAGTGCTATCCTGATTTGGTTGTATCCTGAGAAGCCATCCATTAGAGATGACATGGTATGCCCAGTTGTTAAGTCGACTATGATATCTATATTTGGCAACGGAAAGTCATCCTTGCGGAAAGCTTTGTTTAGATCTCAGAAATCATTGCATAATCTGACTTGGCCATCAGGTTTAGATACTGGCACTATGTTGGAGACCCACTCTGGATAGTCTATTGCTCTGATGAATCCTACATCCAATAGTTTCTTGAGTTCTTCCTTCACTAGTAGTGCAATTTGTGGATGCATCTTTCTAAGATTTTGTTTGACTGGTTTCACTCGTGGATCTACTGGAAGATGATGTAGAATTAAATCTAGATCTAATCCTAGCATATCTGCATATGACCAAGCAAAGTTGACTTGCTTTTTCTTGAAGAATGGTACAAACTTAGTCTTTTCTGGTGGAGTTAGAGACTTAGCAAAGTGAATGATCTTAGGCTATTCTTTTGTTCCAATGTTAACAGGTTCTGTAGGTTCCACAACAATCTGAGACTTATCCTAGTGCATGTCGTCGGGGAGAGTGTCAAGCCTTCCATCGTCAGTTGCCTAAGTTGGGTTTTCACCATCGGATGCATCCTTTCTTTTTACTATTTTGGGATCTGATACTACCGCTGAGTGGTTTTTACCATCAGATCTAGTTTTTATTTTGATATTTTTGTGACTGAAAGGCTTAGCACCCTCTCCAAAATAAGAGATGGTATTGAGCTCAATAGCGAAGCCATCTTTATGATCTCCTATAGGTAGGTGGTCCCTAAGTTCCATGTAGTCAATGTTGGCATCATCATTTTGGAACATGTCTAGTTGTTGGGTTCCTTGTAGATCCCAGTCGATAAGTTCAGGATGCACAAGGGGGAGGGAATTGGAGGATAGATCTGATTCATTGATAGTTTGAATGGATATGCAAGGGGTATTCGTAGGGATAGGGTCTGAGATGGTACTTTCCTCTAAATTGTTTATATTGATAAAACTCAAACCTTCCTCGAAAGTCGTATTCTCAGGAATTGGCAAATCACACTCTAATGGTCTATGCGTTAGCCTTTGTCCCTCATGGTAGGGGCTATAAGTTTGAACAGTGTCAACTTCCTTGTTGTCATTGGAGTGCTCTGTCAGCTCATCCCACTCATATTCATTAGAATCTATGTCACTGTCCTCTTGAAGGTTATGGATCATTTCCACAAGACAAGCATTTACTTTTGCATTGCCCTTGTCCTTGTATCCTAGACCTTTTATATTTCTTACCAATGAGGATGAAGAAGGTTGAATGGGTTCTATTATTCCTTCTTTTCTTAGGCCAATGGGACCTTGTCCTTCATAATCCATTCTGTGTAAGATAGACTCACCTCGCCCATAGATTTCTGTTGGGAGCTTAGGTGGTTCTTGTTGTGTGTTCTCTTCTTCTTCTGTGTAGAGACACTGTAAGATATCTCTTTCCTCTATTTCATCTGATAGGGTCCCCCATTTTACAAGGGAGTTGTAGGAGGTGTAGGAGGAGCAGATGGCTTTGGAAAATGTTTGGGTCATCCAAAGGATATAGGAGATAGAGGCATTTTGGCTAAGTTGAGGCTGTGCTTGATGGAGTATTCCACTACTCTTGTTTCTTTGATGGTAATTTTCTACTCTTTGGGCTTGGATGAGGAAGATTTGGAGGTAGAATCATGCTGTGGGGTAGGGGACGTAGAAGCTCTATTGTTGGGTATGATGTAATTAGGCTTTGAGTGGATAGAGTTGCAATGCTGGAAGGGGTCGAGATCACCTTGGATGGTGACTTGTTTGCCGTTATGAGGAAATTTTATGCATTGGTGGTAGGTAGAAGGCACAACTTCCATGGCATGAATCCATGGTCTACCTAGGAGAATGTTATAGGCTAGCTCCATATTTAGGACTTGGCAAACAACCTCCTTTATCACTGGTCCCACTTGGATTGGTAGCACCACTATTCCTTTAGTAGTTCTTTCCTCTTCATCATAGGCTTTAATAGTGATCTTTTTCCTTGGATCCACCGCATTTTCAGAGAACCCCAATGTAAGGACTAGCTTGAGCGTGCAAATATTTAAACCAACTCCTCCATCAATGAGAACCCTTTTGATGTGATGCTTATGGATGAAAGCGATGATATGCAAGGGCATGTTATGAGGCTGAGATACTGAGAGGTCATCCTGTTCGATAAACGATATGGTACTAGAGGAGGTTAGATTTCCTACCATGGCTTGAAACTTCTCTTGGGCCAAGTTCGTGGGTACAGTCGTTTCCACTAGGGCTTTTTCAAGAATCTCTTTGTGGGAAGGAGACAGACGCAACAGCTCTAAGATAGAAATGTGGGCAGGAGTTTTTCGCAGTTCGTCTATGACACTATACTGATGGTAGTTGGACTAAGAAGGTGACAACCTTGGAGGGAGCGTGTTTAACATGACCTTACCACTGCAGGTGATGATGCTACAATCAGTTTTGTTGGGTTCTGATTGTTGGTTGGGCATGACCACATTGACTTGTGGGATGTTCTCCGATATGCAATTTATAGTATAGTCGAACGGCATGCTCGCATAGTTAGCATTATTATTCCCATTATTCTGATTTTGCCTGTTGTGGTTGTTATTATTTTTGCCATTGTTGTTGTTTTTGTTGTTGTTGTTGTATGGCCTATCGCTGTTGAGAACTAGGTCCTTGTACGCCACATGCATCTCATTAGAGGTATGTTGTTGAGCCGCTACTTGATTTTGGTCAAGTATGTCTTGGATGACAGGTTTGAGATAGATATAATTGTTGGTCGTATGGCCTCTTCCTCTATGATACTCGCAGAAATCAGTGTCTTTCCAATAGTGAGGTTTTATTTGAGGCTCATAGTCGCTAGTTGGCGGGAGAGTGATCTCATTGTTGGCCAATAGCTTTCTTAACGCAAACTCTTGGGAATCTCCCAGCGGTGTGAACTTTTGCCTAGGATTGGAGTTGTACCATGGCTTTAACTCCTGAGAGAATGTTTTGTTGGGCGCAGCGTTGCTTGCCTCTCCTTTGAGAGTGAATATTGGTTGCTATTTGGGAGCTGCCACTTTAGCATCAACCACTCCATCATTGACAACATTTTTATTCTTTGTCCAAAATTTCAACTTGTCCGTAGTGTAGTTAGAGTTAGGGGTGTCCTTGTACAACTTTATTTGCCCCTTGGCGATCATAGCTTTCTCGATAAATAATCCCATCTCAATGACCTTTGAAAATGAGGTAGGGCATTGAATTTGGATTTGGTAGGTTAGATCAGAGTTAAGGTTGTGGACAAACATCTCTGTCAATTGCTTCTCAAGTATGTCATATGAGCATTTGCTTGCGAGTTATCTCCATCTTTGTAAGAAGGAGGCGAAGGATTCGCCACTCTTTTGCTTTGTATTGCATAGGTTGAGCATGGAGACTTCGTGTTCAATGTTATATGAGAAGTGCGTGATGAACTTATTTACTAACTCATCAAAGGTTTTGATACCTGGTGGAAGTCGTGAGAACCACTCCATGTCTTGACTACCTAGAGATCTAGGGAATAATCTCATTAAGAAAGTTTCGTTGTGAGCTACTTCCATGCACGCGGAGTAAATTCCCTAATGTGATCTCTTGTGTCTCCTTTTCCTTTGTATTTGTTAAACTTAGGAACTTCGAACCGAAAGGGGAAGGGCACCATGTTCAAACTTTTGTCAAAGGGGTATGGTGTGATGTCTTCCAAAGAGTAAGTTTTAGTGTTCGTTCTTGTTTTAAGATCCGTCATTTGTTGCGTTAGGCCTTTGATTTGTTTCCTCATTTCTTCTATAGGTACATTCGGGTCTATGACTTTCTATCCTTTATCCCCTTCAGTGTGGTTCTCATGACTTTCCTCTGCGATCTCTTTTAGTTTGTTGAGATTGAAGTCAGTGGGGAGTTTAAGCCATAGATTTTCAAGATGCATAAAGTATTTGTGAGGGTCCTCGTGGAGCACTTTTTCTAGTAAGCGTTGAAACTTCTGATCTTGGAGGGTTCCTTGGTACTCTTCATGAGAGATTTCCTCATCACTATCATGAGGGGTGATAATGCAATTGGATGATGCGGCCATTTCAAGTTGCTTTTTGTATTGAGATCTAGTTAGAACCATGCAAGGACGTGGAGCAGTGGGATGAAACTAGAGACTTTGGTAAGGTGATGGCAGAGATTGCTAAGAAGAGGATACTTGTGATGAGATTTGAACAAGGGACTCTTTCAATCAATGATTCCAAGTAAGACGGTCGATACAAGACGATAGACACAAGTAAGGGTACTCAATACCCGTTTACTGTGTAAAGACTAGCTGTGTACCAAGACCACTAGCGAGGTTCTGTGACCTACTAGGGTTACTTGAATCTGAAATGATCTGAAGAAGGTCTTGTGCTAATCTAATATAGAATACTTTGACTTTGCTTTAGGGAGACCTGGTAGAAGGAGGATGAGACGACCGACGAAAGAGAGGGTTTTGATGTGAAATGGATGGGAAAGTGACTGCAAGGTAAAATCTAATCTCAAAATTTGGAATTTGGCTGAAATGGGCACCCAGAAAGGTGAACAAATTTTTCTTCAAGTGTGTGGAAGTACTCACTATCATGAATGCAGAGAAACAGATGCGCAACAGAAGAGGGTATAAGCACAGAAAGTCGACACAAATGCATAATACTGGTAAAAGGCAAATGCACAATAATATGTGATAAAAGTGCAGGAAGTCAATACAGAAGCGTAGCAGGTGTTCAAATGCGTAGCTTTACAGAACAAATGCACAACTCTAGTTTTTCTAATTGTTTTTGCAATTTTTGGCATGCTTTTCGATGTTTTTTGGTTGTAAGATGGTCTTTTGATCTGATTTTCTCAATAATGGAAAGAAGACACAACAAACACAAAGAATGTTTTCATTATTTTTTTGAATTTTTTTTGTAATTTTTTGGACTCTTTTTGACACAAAAACAAGTACAATCCTAGGCTTCAAAGGACAATATAAAATGAATTCTCACTATCTCTAGTGAAGCATCTTTGGGAGGTGATAATTGCCCTTCCATGCACCGACTTATAGGGGTTTTTGGCTACTAAAAACAATGGTGTTTAATAAGTGCAACTGTTCGAGTGGTTATACATGCGGCAACACTACTCTCTATTATGGAGTTTCCCAGCCTGCAAGGGTTGCACCTTGGAGGGTTTTGGGGGAGGTTGGCTGTCAGTATAACACAACTTCACTCGTTGTTTGAAGCTTTCACTCCAAACACAATTTATTTATAGTGGCTTGGCAGAGCTTGGATTTAGCTTGTTACCACTTAAGGTCATTCCCCAAGGATGGATGGGTATCCAAGGGCAGGCCTCTCTAAAGGTAAAACTCATACAAAAATGATATGTCTGGTATTTTGGTCACCCAAGATAGGGGAGAGCATAGGCCTAGTATCATTCCCAAAAACACAAAAGACAGTGGTTCTTTTCCCCTAATTAAAATAAAGAAAACTAGACAAGCTATCTACTTGGGCACGCACAAAAATTTGTTAACTTTGAAGTGCTAACAAGATAGCAATGGTTCAATTTTACCAAGATAGCAGTGGTTCAATTTTACCAAGATAGCAATGTGTTTAACTTTGAAAGATAGCAATATAGCAATGATTCAATGATATGCAAGATAGCAATGATTCAGTTACCACCTTCCTAGTTAAGACTTTGTGAGATTTGCATGAACATCAATGTACTTGTCTTTTAGAAATCAAAATGTGAGTTAACAAAATGCATCTATATGACTAAACTAGTGCCTAGGTTGTAAAATAGATCCAAGAGTATTCCTGCGAAAAAGTGTTAGCGTTAGCGAAAATTACAAGAAAAAACCCTAAAAATCACTGCTTAGACCAGATGCGTAGCTTTAGAGCCTAAATGCACAGAAATAGAGCTCAAAAGCATAGGAGTACAGATGTGTTGAGACATAGGTCAAAAGCATAGGAATACATAGTATATGCATAGAATTAGCAGATGCGCCGTATCAAAGGTTATATGCACCAAAATAGAGCTTGTATGCGCCAAAAGATTGGATGCACTGGAAAAAGATAGCAAATGCATGTTAGGATGGGTCAAATGCGCAGATTCCTCCTGTGTACGGCTTCCTAATGCACAAAAACTCAATTTTTGGGTTAAATTGGGGCTAGGCCCCACGGTGGGCGCCAAAAATGTTAAGAGAAAATTGGAGTAAACATGAATAATCAATATATCAATATCAATAATACCCAAAACTCAACGAAAAGGGAAATAATCAAGATCAAACAAACAAAGAAGAAACCTTTGCAAACCTAAATACTTCATAGCTTCCATTGATTGCCTATCTCAATCGATCTTACATGTATGAATAAGGCCCTTAGAGAGTGCACTTCCTTGCTATTCCAAGATTGTCAATGGAGAATGGCTATGATAGTGCTTTGTAATGAAGATGAGCTTCACAACAATGGTAGTGATATGGTAACAATTTGATCGCAAGCAAAAGGAGTGATGTGGGTGCCAAAGGCACATTGTAATTCCTGCAGAGTAACAATACTAAAAGCTCGGATGAATGAAATGGAAGAAGAGGGTTCAATTTATAGACTGGTGAGGGAGAAGATCAATGGTATAGAGAGAATGAGAAGATCAATGGTACATAATGGTTGAGGAACATGCGCGAATAGAAAGAAGACAAGTGTCTTGCTCTATTTTGCATGAGAGGACTTAATAAAATAGAAGAATGAGTTAATTGAAGAGATTAATTAATTAAAAGAATAGATCAATCAGTTAAGAGAATAGAACTAGAGAATAGAAATTGCATGAGGATGAGAATATATTTTAGCTCAATTAAATATTTAGAATATTCAATTGCATGTGCACATTTGATTGAATTATATTTAGAGATAACTCAATTTAGAAGAAATAGATAACTTAAATAAATATTTGATTTATTTAAATTTAGAGAAGATATTATTGGAAGAAATAATTAAATAATTGATATTATTTAATTTAGAATGATTTTGGAAGAACTAATTAAATAATTGATATTATTTAATTTGTTGGAGGAATTAGAAGAATTTTAAGAATTTCAATTAAATAAATTGATTTTATTTAATTGTTCGGAGAATATGAATCAAATAAATAAATTTGTTTGTTTATTTATTGATAGAAGAATTTGACTTAAATAAATATTAAGAATATTATATTTGGACAGAGTCGTGTCATTTTTAGGCGTATACAGATTCTACCACACCCCTTTCACTTATGTACATAAAACTATCTACTAAATAAGATAAGCCTTTTAGACACAAATATAAACCCAATTTGACTATCAATAGTTCATACTGTGTTATCCATTAACAAGATAATGAGGGGATCTCTTAGTTGCAAAATATAAATCCAAAGGTTCACAAGTAGAAGGTGAAAGATGCATGGAAACAAATAACAACCTTTTGTACGAATATATACAATGTGTTTTTGTAAGCTTCATATGCTCTGCTACTTTTGTCTTTGTCCACCGGTGATGTAATCGAAGCTTTGCTAGACTTATGGTGCCTGTTATGGGGCAATTTTGCATGCCTATGTCCCTATTTCATATTGTAATTCCATATGGAGAAATCATGTAATGTAGATAGGTTTTTTGGAGCTATAACCGAAGGTTTTCTTCTTGGTTCTTTCTTGTCGGTATGCTTCTCCTGAACCAAGATTTTATATTAGTTAGATTATATTTTAATATAATAGTTTAATGGCTCTGCCACTTTTTCTAAAAAAAAAAAATGCACAATGTGAAAGAATAATTAAAATAAATTACTCTCCATGTGATTTTCATTTTAAAAGTAGAGTGTGTGGTTAAAGAAAACTTATGGATTGGTGCCTACTCCTATGTACAAAGTTAGGTTTCAAGAAAGAAAATAGTAAATAGTTCAGACATTCAACATTATTTGAGTAGTCCAATTTACTAGATCTTGTCTTACAAGAAAGATTTAGACTATTAGATGCCATCTTTCCTATGACATTATACAAATTCTTTTTATTAATTCATTTCCCATGTCAAATGTCCATGTATTATAATTAAAATATTTAGAATATTCCTTGAGTATTAACTAATCAATGCTAGTAACGGTTGTTGCAAATGTGCAACTAGAAACAAGTGTTTCCTAAAGTGCTCGACAAATACAAATGGTGACAATTTGAGTGTTGAAATAAAACCAAGTATTGTACACTAAATTCTCAAAAAGAAGATATGCATGAAAAATTAGTGCAAAATTACTTGATAATAACTCAATTTACTAGTCTTTTATTATTGAGAGGAGTCTATTACACCTTTCAAATATTTTCCAACCCTTTGTACAATGTATGCATATTCTATTAATAGAAAAGTGATAACACTTATCTCGCAGATGATTGACACTTGTCAATTCTTACTACATTCTAAAATTACTTAGGTGGTTAGCACCATTACAAGTGCCACCTAGGTCCAAACTCATTGATGACCAACTAAAATAATTAACTTTGTCATTTTCCTCACAACATTATATGTGTGATAGGATTGCACTTTTGTCCATCCAAAAACCATTGAAAACCCCAAATATATAGTCATTTGCATTTACTTGGTCTTCTCAAATTTACATTCATTTCAATAGGAAAAATCTATTTGTTGAAAATGGGAAATTTGAACTTTAATGTATTTCAATTCAAAAGGATAGAGCTTTGTCATTATAGAAATAGATTAGTGAGTTTTGTATTTACATTTATTTCAATAAAACTTGCATTTTTATTCAAGATATGTTCAATCGAACTACATTATTAGTTTGGAAATCTAATCCTGGCTAGATGTATTTGAAATATTTGCACATACTTGAAACCTACTTGCCTTGGTGTATGTGACCCACAATAACTAATTTAGTATAAATAAGAACACATAGGTTGTTTCATGTTTTATACTCCTTGTTGCATGTCTTGATTTAATATAAATGTTTAGATTGAATGTATTTAATTTTTTAATTTTAAATGTTTATATAGTTTTGAAACTAATTTAAATGTGTAGATTGTTCATGTGTATTTAATTCTTAGATTTTAAATGTTTTTAGTTTTGTTAATTTAATGTAAAAATTGAATACATATAAATTCATTTTATAAATTAAATGTATGTTAAATTTTTTAAAATGCAGAAATTTGCACATACATGGCATCTGACATGGTATCTCATCATAGTGATGGTCATAATAGTGAGCATAATAGTGAGCATAATAGTGGTGATGCACATAGTGTAACTAGGAGTGAGTTATATGCTGCCACTCTTGATAGACTCAATAATGCTTTGATACATTTAGATTAGACGATCCATAATAAACCAAACCTGTCTAATAGAGACAGGTTGGTGGGGACTAGATTAGAGTTTACCCGTATGATTGACATAGTCAAATCATACAATCCCTATGATGATTTGAGTATTGAGGATTTTTATGTGTCACTTGCTAGCACTATTACTGGGATAGTGAAATGGCCAGAAGTTAATAGGGCCGTTTCGTTGAATATGGTGCATAGTATGTTTCCACATTATCACAGACATGACAGAGTTCAGGGCTATATTGTCACTAGGTGTATAGATGTTCTTGCTGCACCACTTATATATCCTAAGTGGTTAGCAGCACATCGTAGATGTCCACACAATGATGAGTTGCCATTATATTTTTGCAAACAACTATTTGCTGCTATTCATTTACGACTTGATGTTGATTTCACATCTATCCCTTGACATGCGAGATAGGGTTATGGGAGATTTTCAGATAAATTTTGACGTCCTGATCAGGATCCACCTAAAAATAAGAGGGCATTAGTGGGTCCCAACCTTTTGGTACTTCCCAAAAGGTTGAATCTAGGACAATCAGCTGACGCAACAGTTACATCATCGAGACAACGTATTTTTGAGAGTTTAGGTTCTATTGCTAGTGACGTTGACTGCTTGGCATCAGATCATGTTGGTAGATATATGTTGCATCCACGCACCAACATAGGATTAGTTGATTCAACTTCCACTAGTTATGATCCTTACATACGTGTTGACATAGTTTCACCATGTGATGTGGTACAAACTTCTAGGGAGAGTGCTTTACGTAGATTGAGTACATGTCTAGAGTAGGATCTACTTTTTCTATATCAATTTGTCAGTTTAGAGTATGAGATCCCTCTCGAGACTGTGTCCACATTTGTCAATCAGCGTAATGATCAGCGAACTACACATATGACTGACATAGTGCCTTCACAGTAAACTCCATCATAGCTTGATGCTGGTATTGCGCCACCTTACGCACCGGGATCATTCCATGGACTTTTGTTTAAGGATAACATTACGATGACCCTTGATTCATCTGAGCTTAGTGGGATTGGGAGGGTCATCCATGGAGCTACACAGGTTGTTGATGACAAGGTATACATTTTAAATTTTGTGTTTAATCTCTAGTGTAATTTATTTGTTAAATAAATAATTTATATATTTTTAAATTTTATAAAATTTAGTCTTGTGCATCATGCACATGGTGACTCTTATTTAATAAATCTTACATTAGGGACCGACGAGAGAGGTGCTAGGACATGACACTATGCAACAGATAACAGATGCAGTTGAGGTTGGATGCGAGGTATTTAGTATTTAATTGTACATTTAAAATTTGAGCATGTGTACTTGAGATTCCATATTTTTTAATATATATAAATTTAATTTAATAGAGATAATTTTTATGTTCAGGGATCTACACATCACTTAGATGTTCATAGATGGATGGGATTAGATACACATGGTTCAGGACAGGGCTCGGGATGGGGATTAGTATAGGGATCAGTACAGGGCTTAGCTCACCATTCTAGTCCTGGGTTGAGTGAGGCCCGTTCCACCCATAGGAGCAAGAGTCATGACGTTGTGCAATTAGATGTATTCATGTTCTTTGTTATGTTTTCCCAAACTCTCATGTGATGTTGTAGTTAGACTTGATATTATATTGAGTTTACATGCTATATTACAGTTAGACTTGATGTTATATTGCAGTTAGACTTGATGTTATGTTGTTGTGTTTACATGTTGCAATTAGACTTTATGTTAAATTGAGTTTACATGTTGCAGTTAGACTTTGTGTTATTTAGACTTTATACATATGATATGTATATATGCACATTTAGATGTTTAGTTATATAGATCTGTATGGATGTTTTCCTTTGAATATACGGGTCTTAATTTGGATAAAATCAAGTTTTAACTTAAATAGTTTAAATGTGTATATATGTTTACTTGTAGATGAATATAAATTTACTTGTAGATGTGATGAACTATTAATGATTGAGAAATGATGTCAACACCCTAGTCATTGATAGGAATATTTTTTATAAAATATTTGGGAATGCAAATTTAACTTAATTTATATCTATTGAATCTTGTGAATTAAAATATATAGTTTTTTATAATATATAGTCGAGCTTATTGGATGTATCAACTACATTGAATTTGATAGTTTTGTCACATGTTTTTATATGGCTGATAAAATTTAAGAAAGCTTTGAATTAATTTGTGGAAACAATCCCATACAATGATCTAAATTTAATGTCCAACCCAATTTTTTTCTAAAACCACATCTCCATTAAGAAAATTTAATACTCAATCTTCAAATGCAATTAATTAATTATTGTCACTAACTTAAAATCTAATTTATAAAAATTCTTTCAAAAAATTTAAAATAATATTCTTAACTAATCAAATTGTCTTAATTTATAAAGTATATAAAATGAAGGATAAACACACTAAATCAAAGGCACAACCTAATCTTAAGCATCATAAAGTTCAAAATATATTTGTCTTAAATTTTTAATAACTATCAAGTACCAACTTTTAATTCCCAACTCTCTCTCAATTCCCAACTAATCACTATAGTCAAAGTTTCTATGGCATCATATAATGACTTAACATTAATTTTAATATATAGTCGATTGATATGTAGGTCAAGGTTGATATGTTTCAATTATTGGTGAAAACACACTTTTTATATCTCTACCTTCTATTTTGTAAATCAAGGTTGATATATTTCAATTATTGGCAAAAAATACAGTACCTATATCTCTACCTTCTAATTAGCAAGCAGACTAGGTAATTCTTATATGAGATTTTCATTTTTTACTTTGATTCTAATTATTTCTAAAAATATGCATTCTATTGTCTATCTTATTAGTTCCTTTCATTCTACCTTTCAACCAATTAAAATTTTTAAAAAAATTAGTAATGTGATTATTTGTTTTCCTAATGTTAACATGTAAATTTTTTAATCAAATAATTTTAAAAAATTAAAGTTGTTAATTGTGCTTGGTTAAATACTATGATGTGATATAAGATATTTGTTAGATAACATAAGATATATCCTTTTTGTTAGATAACATAAGATCTATCCTTTTAGGAGATACCTTGGATAGGGATGATCCATCAGTCCATCTTATATCATACAATATTTTAGTATTGAACCTCACATTGATAGGAAATTTCACATTGTATAAAACTTTACAAAGAATATAAAAGGTTATTTTCTAAGAATCAAGGATTCAATATCTAGATTCTGCATCATCCCCAGTAATCAATTTACCATTATTACACATATATCTTTGAAATCTTTTATACCTTTTGATGCCCATAGTTTAGCATAAACCCTGTAGTTGGAAGATAGAAAAACAAAGTTTCTTCTTTCTTAAGGTGTGTGAAAAATTAGATCAAACAAAGACATTTAATAGTGTGTAAATGAGCCTAGATTTGATCTAATATAACCACATAGGAGTGAGTGGTAGAAAAGATATATTTGTAAACACAATTCGGGAGATAAAAATGATTAATTTTTTTTATTAAGACTAGAGTTAGAAAACTAGAAAGTAGAGGGTACAAATGAACTTGGTGATACATGGTGTTATAGAAAATGTATAACATGCTAATTAGGAGCTACTTCAATAAAGTTCTTGACAATTCTAATTTTAAAATAGTTGTGCTAGTACTAGGGTAGGGGCTCACCTACCCTAGGGTAAATGCACTACTGCTAGTATATGGGAAATAGTTCCATGACCTATAATAGAATATTATTAGATTCTTAGATTTGTTAGACACAATATCAAATATACAAGACCATTGAGTTTAGATGCTAAGGTAGGGATGCTAGTTTAGTGACCCTAGAGGCACTGGTGATTTAGTTTTCTGAATTACTTAAAATTTTTAAGGATTGAGTGTCTTGACCTCTTGATCACTTCTTATAACTATTCTAATGGGCTCAAATGCTCAAAAAGTTTTGCAAGTGACCTAAAAAAATGTATGTTAGATAGACTTGAACAATTGGTGCAGGGGCACCATAGTAAAATCTACTATGTTGAAATAAGGCCTATTTGGCTATGTTATCTTGTTCATGTTTTGTTTTCTATAAACCTAGAAGTTTTTGTATTCCATTTGGCAAATAATGGACACATTTTGTATCTAATAGAATCTAAAAAGGTCAATAGGAGTCAGTTGGGATTCAGGGCAGTTGGCCTTCCCTAATTGTTGAGCAACCATTGATCTTCCAACTCTGGCTTATTAAAGCACAGGAGAGAAACCGAGAAGAGGGTACTCTAGATTTAAAGATTATGATTTGGAAATCATCTGAGCAATAATAACTTCTGTCCATCATTTTATGTGTTTGATCTGTGTCGTAAATATTTCCTAAGTGTTCATAATAGCTTTATTTTCTTTGAAATTGAAATAGTTTAGTCTAAATTGTCGAAGATGAGTCGATAACCATTCCACTGGTGGATTTCCAAAGAAATCAGTGGAATGGCATTGGTCTATACATATTTCTATTTGTTTTTCTTTTCATTTACCTATTTGACAGGGTAGATGTTTCAGACTGAGGAGTGTGCATAGTAGCATGTCCTAACATCTCTATGTGCTAAGCGTAGAGTGTAGATCAGACTGTGTGAGAGTTGACAACCCTATCGGTGTATCGGCCTAGCAAAATTGAGGTTCACCGAAGAGAGGCTCATACCAATGAAAGGAAGTCGCGGTCAGAGTCATTCTGTCAATGGGTCGGTCAGATAGGAGTATAAGTCCCATTGATGTTAAGTCTATCAGTGTATCGACAACTTTGGAATAAGTCCCGCCAAAAGTTAAAGTCACGCCAAGAGTGGGTTGGTCCATCAGTGCATTGGCCAAGGCTTGTGAGCACCCACCAATGATAAGAGTCTTACCGAAGACAAATGTCATCGGTGTAAGTTTGATCACGGAGAGACTTAAGAAAGTTATTCTGACCGATGATTGTCTAATCGATCAAGGTGTATCGGTGGCTAGTAGGTGGAGTCTTGCCGACAAAAAACAGATTTGATTTTGTGTGCATTTTCACTATGTGCTCCCCATCATATTGGTATTAGAGCCCAAAGAGATTTGGGTGGCAAGTCAAATTGAGGATTTGCAGGAGTGTTGGCATTTGGGTGTTGTCTATAAATAGTGTATGTCAGACAAAGAAAGAGAGACAGAGGCGGAGAGGATGCCTCCCAAAACTATGTCGCAGGACGCCATTAAGAAGCTAGTTGAGGAGATGCTTGAATCCAAGTTGGGAGAGTTCAAGCAGTCCAAAGGAAAAGACAGGGAAGATGAAAGTGACAACGATGAAGGAGATACAGAAATTGATGGAACCAATAAGAGGATAGAGGATATACTAGCAGACTAGAGGGCATTTGTAGATGCTTTGAAGTCAGTCAACAGGGACACCATGGATGGGTTACCTATGTATGGTGGAAGTATGGAAGCTGAAGAGGTGATTGATTGGATTAAGGCATTGAACAATCATTTTGAGTACAAAGAAGTACCTAATGATAGGAGGGTTAAGTTGGAAAAGGCCACGTTGAAGGGGTCTGCTCTTGCATGGTGGAATTATGAGCAAGGAGAGAGAGTCACGGAGGGGAAGAATATGATAACCTCCTGGGAAAGGATGACAACCAAAATCAAGGCACAATTCTTACCTCTGGACTATAACATGCAGATGTATAAGAAATTGCAGAACCTCAGATAGAGAGACCTTGATGTGAATGTATACATACAAGAGTTTCATAAACTCAATCTTAGATCAAAGAGACAAGAAGAAGAGTCAGAGAAGGTGGTAAGGTATCTGAATGGCCTAAGGATGAGCATCCAAGATGAGATCAACATCTTAGCACCAGAAACAGTGAACAAGTGTTTCCAAATGTCCTTAAGGGTTGAAGAAAAGCTCAAGAGGAAGAGTGAACAGAATAACGGGGGTACTAGAGGTAGAAGTTTCAGAGGCAGGGGCAGTTTTATAGGAAGAAGTCCCAACCAAAGGCCTAATGGTGAATCCAGCCACACAGAACAAAGTGGCGATTCAAGTAGCAGAGGAGGCTACAGAGGGAGGAGGCCTAATGGTAGAGGAGGAATGAATGGGTCTAGCAGAGGATCCAAATTCTCTACAATGAGATGTTACAACTGCAACCAGATGGGGCACCAGGCTTTCAAGTGTCCTGAGAAGGCCTCAATTTCACATGGTGGTGAGAGAAGAGACACCTTGACACAAGATGATGCCAAGAGTGTGACTTCTCCTAAAGTAAATCTAACATTAGATATGGGAGAGAACCTGATGATAAGAAGGACGCTGCTTAAGGAACCAGTATAGACTGAACCATCCCAGAGAAGAGCTCTGTTCAGAATCAACTAAAAAATACAAGGTAAGGTCTGTAAAGTAATCATTGATTCTGGTTCTACTAACAACATCATAGCTCTAGAGGCTGTAAATAAATTGAAATTGGAAAGAATACCCCATAGTTGCCCTTACAAAGTCAATTGGTTAAACAAGGGTCAGCATATTCTCATAAATGAGCAGACATGGTTAGAGTTCAGCATAGGGGGATATAAGGATAAGATCCTATGTGACATCCTTCCAATGGATGCTTGTCATCCACTATTCGGCAGACCATGGCAGTTTGACACCAAAGCTTGCCATGATGGAGAAAAAAAATTCTTATTATTTCAAGAAAGATGGAGTAACCTATAAGATACAATCATTGATTGAGGAAAACCCACAACAGGTAGGGTCTAGTATAATGATGGTAGGAGAGAAGGAATTCCTTGAAACACTAGAAGAATTAGGTGGAGTAGGTTTTTCTCTAGTTGTGAAACCTAAGGAGAAGAAAAGAGAAAATATGAGAGAGGTAGGACCTAGGGAGGTCAGAGAACTACTCGAGAGTTATAAGGAAGTAATTGTAGCACATATAACAAACTCCCTACCACCTATTAGAGATATCAGCCATCAGATTGGTCTTATACCAGGAGTTGTACTTCCCAACAAGGCAGCCTATAAGATGACCCCTCAATAGAATGAGGAGATAGCCAGGCAGGTTCAAGAACTTTTAGACAAGGGGTTAATAAGAAAGAGTTTGAGTCCATGTGCAGTCCCTGCTATTTTGGCACCAAAGAAAGATGGGAAATGGAGACTGTGTACTGATTCCAGGGTAATAAATAGGATAACCATCAAATACAAGTTTCCTATTCTTAGAATTGAAGACCTAATGGACTATGTGGGGGGTGCTACCTATTTCTCTAAGATAGACTTGAAGAGTGGGTACCATCAGATAAGGATAAGAGAAGGTGATGAGTGGAAGATAGCATTCAAAACCAATGAAGGGTTGTATGAGTGGTTTGTGATGCCTTTTGGTCTTTCAAATGCCCCTAGCACCTTTATGAGACTAATGAATGAGGTGTTGCAGGAATTCATAGGGAAATTTGGGGTAGTCTACCTTGATGATATCTTGGTGTTTAGTAAGAGCAAGGAAGAACACTTGAAACATTTGGAGATAGTCTTGAAGAGGTTGCAAGATCAGAAGCTATTGATAAACTTGGACACATGTGATTTCATGAAACAAGAGTTGATTTACTTGGGTTTTGTCATTTCCAAAGGTGATCTGAAGGTGGATCCTTCAAAGGTGGAGGCTATTCTGAATTGGCCCACACCTAAGATAGTAGGGGAGGAAAGGAGTTTTCATGGTTTGGCCACATTCTATAGGAAATTCATTAAGAACTATAGTGACATCTGTGTACCTATGTTGGAAACCATCAAGGGTGGTTGCAAGGTGAATTTTGTGTGGATGAGAGAAGCAGATAGGAGCTTTGAGAGTCTGAAACAGAAAGTTGCTAAATTCCCTGTCTTAGTGTTACCTAATTTCAATAAGGTTTTCACAATTGAATGTGATGCAAGTGGGCTGGCCATTGGAGTAGTGTTGAGCCAAGAAGATAGACTAGTAGCCCTTTTTAGTGAAAAATTGAATGAAGCTAAGAGGAAGTACTCCTCTTATGACTTAGAGTTGTATGCTATGGTACAAGCTCTAAAAAAGTGGAGACTTTACCTACTTCCCAAGGAATTTATTGTGTATACAGATAACCATGCTCTCAATTTTCTGAATGGGCAGGACAAACTCAGCCACAGACATATGAAATGGGTGGAAAGTCTTCAAGCATACACTTTCACCATTAAGCATAAGAAAGGAGTCACAAACAAGGTGGTAGATGCTCTCAGTAGGAGGGTGTTGATAGTTCAAGAAGTGCAGTTGCAAAGCATGGGTGTTGAGTCACTCAAGGAATTGTATGAAGAAGATCAAGATTTTAGAGAAATCTACAAGGTATGCAATGAGTTTGCTAATACTTTTCATAGTGAGTTTTTAGATTTTACATTGTAGAATAGACTATTTCTTAAAGGATGTTAGTTGTGTATCCCTAAATGCTCAATGAGGGATAATATTGTGAAGGAAAAACATAGTGGTGGACTGGGTGGACATTTTGGGTTGAATAAGACTTTAGATCTGGTAAGGAGATTTTATTTTTGGCCAAGAATGCAGTCTGACATCAAAAAATTTGTTGAAAGTTGCATAGTATGCCAAAGAGCAAAAGGAGTCTCAACCAATGTAGGATTGTATCAACCTTTGCCAATACCCAACAGGTCTTGAGAATGTTTGAGTATGGATTTTGTGATGGGGTTACCCAAAACAAGGGTAGGTTGTGATAGTGTGTTTGTAGTGGTAGACTGATTCAGCAAGATGGCTCATTTCATTACTTGTAGGACCACTAATGATGCTAGCTACATTGCAGGTTTGTTCTTTAAAGAAATTGTCAAGATTCATGGGCTACCCTTGAGCATTGTTTCTGATAGGGATAGCAAATTTGTAGGACATTTTTGGAGGACTTTGTGGAAAAGATTGGGAACAAATTTGTCTTTCAGTTCAGCCTATCATCCTCAGACTGATGGGCAAACTGAGGTGGTCAATAGATCTTTGGGCAATCTCCTTAGATGCTTAACAAAAGAACATGGCAGTAGCTGGGATGTGATACTCCCACAAGAAGAATATGCTTATAATGACTTGACAAACAGGAGCACAGGTCTAAGTCCCTTTGAAATTGTATATGGCAGTCACCCCAGGGGTATTTTTGAATTGAGAGATGTCCAGGGGTTGGACAAAAGGAGTGGTCATGCTGATGCATTTGCAGAAGCGATGAAAGAAATACACCAACAAGTCAGAGATACTTTACACTAGAATAATCAGAAGATGAAGGCTCACATGGATCAAAGGAGGAGGGATGTGCAGTATTGGGTAGGTGACTTGGTCATGGTTCATTTGAACAAAAATAAGTTGCCAAAAGGAGGCCACAACAAACTGATGATGAGGAAGATTGGACCCTATTAGATTCTGGAGAAGTATGGTCCAAATGCTTACAAGATTGAGCTTCCTGATTATATTGCCATTTCATCCATATTCAACATTGCTGATTTGACATTGTACAGAAGTCCTAATACAGGGGAGAATGCAGAAGACCCTGTCTAGGAAAATGAAGATTGGTTGAAGCACTTACCTTCTAGGGAGCAACCAAAAATGGAGTACATTTTGGAAAGCAGAGAAGCTAGGAAGACAAGGCACAAAACATACTTTGAACATCTGGTTAAGTGGCAAGGGCTTCTAGATTCAGAAGCTACATGGATGCTGGAGGAAGACATTCTAAAGCAAGGCAGAGATGTACAAGAATTGGTCTCTAAGAGGACTTGAGACATTTTTCTTCTGGGGAGTATGGTGTAGGGGCACCATAGTAAAATCTACTATGTTAAAATATGGCCTATTTGGCCATGTCATCTTGTTCATGTTTTGTTTTCTAAAAACCTAGAAGTTTTTGTATTCCATTTGGCAAATAATGGACACATTTTGTATCTAATAGAATCTAAAAAGGTCAATCGGAGTCAGTTGGGATTCAGGGCAGTTGGCCTTCCCTAACTGTTGAGCAACCATTGATCTTCCAACTCTGGCTTAATAAAAGCATAGGGGAGCAACCGAGAAGAGGGTACTCTAGATTCAAAGATTGTGATTTGGAAATCATTTGAGTAATAATAAATTTTGTCCATCATTTTCTGTGTTTGATCTATCTCGTAAATATTTCTTAACTATTCATAATAGCTTTCTATTCTTTGCAATTGAAATAGTTTAGTCTAAATTGTCGAAGATGAGTCGATAACCATTCCACTGGTGGATTTCCAAAGAAATCAGTGGAATGGCATCGGTCTGTACATATTTATGTTTGTTTTTCTTTTCATTTACCTGTTTGATGGGGTAGATGTTCCAGACTGAGGAGTGTGCATAGTAGCATGTCCTAGCATCTCTATGTGCTAGGCATAGAGTGTAGATCAGACTGTGTGAGAGTTGACATCCCTATCAGTGTATCAACCTAGCAAAACTGAGGTTCATTGAAGAGAGGCTCATACCGATGAAAGGAAGTCATGGTCAGAGTCATTCTGTCAATGGGTCAGTCAGATAGGAGTATAAGTCCCACTGATGTTAAGTCTATCGGTGTATCGGCAACTTTGGAATAAGTCCCGCCGAAAGTTCAAGTACATCGAGAGTGGGTTGGTCCATCGGCGCATCGGCCAAGGCTTGTGAGTGCCCACCGACGATAAGAGTCTTACCGAAGACAAATGTCATTAGCATAAGTTTGATCATGGAGAGACTTAAGAAAGTCATTCCGACCGACGATTGTCTAACCAATCGAGGTGTATCGGTGGCCAGTAGGTGGAGTCTTGCCGATACAAAACAAATTTGATTTTGTCTACCTTTTCACTGTGCGATCCCCATTAACAATGTATAACATGAGTATTTTTTTTGGTTTATAATGACTTATAATATATCATTGACAAGATTGTTCAAGTCTATATAACAACTTTATGCCAATAATGCATTATCTAATACAACCCTTCAAAAGTTTAAATAAACACATTTCATACAACCTCATAAAACTCAACAAGCTAGAAACCAACATAAATGTTCATCGGGCCACTCAAAACAAAATCACTAGACTTGCACACACAAGTCTCCTATCCACATACCAAGAAAAAAACCTAGATGAAAATAACAATCAATATCCTTAAATATCACTATCATACTAATAACAATAATCTAAATTCATATGAATCACTTTCAACACATACAAATAGTATAAATTGCACTCAGCTTCTCTCTTGAACTCAATTCCAAAATTCAAAGTGCCCCACTATTTAGAGAACCCATACACTTGAACAATTCACAAATTGATACACATAAGTAACATACCAAATCATGTTTGCTACTATAAATTGCAAGTGATAGCTTCCAATAAGGATCGCAATGTATACGAGCTACGCTATTTCAATATTGTTGAGAATGAGGTAGAAGATGAAGATTAGATTTAAGTTTTGTCAGTATTTAGGTATGAGTGATACTAATTTTTTAAACTATAAAGAGTTAGCTGCTACAATTCTCTTATAAATGTCATACATAGAAAATTATGGTTTCTACTCTAAATGAAAGAAAAGAAATTACGACATGCCTATATTCCAATAAGGATAATGTCTGGGATTAGCTGCGAGTAATAGCTTCCAATAAGGATCGCAATGTATATGAGCTACACTATTTCAACATTGCTGAGAATGAGGCAGAAGATGAAGATTAGATTTAAGTTTTGTCAATATTTAGGTATGAGTGATACTGATTTTTAAAAGGAAATTAAAGGTAAAATATATTATTTAAAGTCACTAGGTTTTGTATTGAAAGCATATATATGATCTAACATGTACATTATGAATTCCACATGGAACAAATTTAAATACAATTGGATAGAAATAAATGAACAAGCCTTTGAAAAACACCCATTCTAAATCATGTCACATATCCAATCAATATAGATATCTAGATAGATCTATAAAAAGTTTGAGTACATACATATATCCAAAAAACAACTTAAAGCTCCTGGTACATATAATCTGGATCCTCTCTATCTTTAATTATCTCTAAATCTTTTCATGATCTTCAATAGGCAACCTCCACTTTTGTTTGGCACATCATCTTTTAGGTAAAGTTTCTACATTTATTTTTGTTGCTATAACTAAGTGACTATAATGTATAACCTTTTGTCTTGGCATATAATCAACAAATATAATACCATGGCTATCTACCTTTATTTGTTGATAATATGTGCCTTCAATAATGACTGATCCAATGGGATACTCTTGTCCATCACCATTTGTCATCAATTCCACCAATTTTCTTTTTGATTGTGTACATCTTAGTAGATAGTAATCTACACCTTCCACATTGTCAGGATCTGCAACAACAGCGAAAATATCTCCTATACACACACCATGTAAAGTTTACGAAAGTTGTAAATATATTTTTAATATATATAAATTTAAATATATATAAAAATGCTTGAATCAAACTTACTTGTACATAGAATATATAAATCAATTTTAAGTTAATCAATTAAATACATACCTGTAACAACTAAATTAGATACACGTTCGTAATCAGTTGAATATAGAGGATCGTAGATATCGACATTATCATTTTTTTCAAAAGGAGGCATTGATATTAATTCTTTAATTTCCCATCATGAAACATGCCCATCTCTAATATTCTCACATTGAACAATATTTGCATTGTCCTCAATGCAATCAACACGAAAACATAATTTTTCTCACATTAATTACATAAGGCTTGTTACCTCCCGCTGTCATGATTTGATGCATGCTTCTAATACCAATAATTGTTTGACAATTAATAGCATTTGATAGATCAATATCTGTAAATTATGTAAACATCCAAGTGATTAATTTATATATATGTTTAAATTTGAAAATTCAATTAAATCATGTGTACACACACTTTGAAATTCAAATTTAACAAATTTTGACTAGATGTACTTGTAACTTCCCAAAAATACTGTGTGTTGTATGTTGAGTCATAAGCGAAAAAATGACTTTTGCACCATTCAACAATTTCATTTGCATTCTGTATGGCATTACCTACAAGTACACATGTTGGCAAAATTTGTCACTTGTTACTTTCAAGGTTTATTTAAGAATTTAAAATTTAAAGTTTAAATATAGATCTAATTTTTTAAAAAAATATCTCTAGATTCCATATATATATATGGCACGAACTACCTACAAGTTCATGTTGATGAAGTGCACACTTCACACATGCTTCTACTCCATCATGCTCTTCTTTTCCATGTCCACTCTCATAAAAATTCCACAAGAATTTGGTGTTGCATCTAGCATGTTGATGGTTTAACCAAAAAAAAAGGTTTTGCAGACTTAAATTGTCCTATGAAGTTACAAATAATTACACTCAAACCAAATTAGCTTCAAAAAACTTGACATATTAAATAAAATATAAGTAATTGAACAATTTAAGTCTCAAAGTTAAAAGTAAATACCAATTTAAAAGTAAACCCTAAACAATGTAGTTACCAGCACATCCATCAGACCATATCCAGTGTTGTTCTTGATTTATGCCACGCCATCTCAGGTCTTCAAAAAATATTTTCATACAATGAGCTACATAACTTCTATCATGACCCGTATCATCACTGATATAAAAGTGAACCTCTTTGATGATAATTCGATCATTTTTTCTACTTTGTATACCATCTACCTGAAACTCGGCATGTCTATAGCAAACTTGCACAAAAATTGCAATTTGCTCTGAATGATAATATTGACTTTGAATCTCAGTTTGAGGACTAAATGTATAGTTTTCAAAGAAATCTACAATAGAGAGAATACAACCTGGTGGAAAGCAATTCTTTGAATCACGAAATTGCTTAGCTTGCCATCTTGCACCATGACAATGCTGGATATGTGGATATATGATATTGCAAAATTTATTCATAAATTCATTGTAAGGCAATCCACTCTCTTTGAGAACAATTTTTTTGGCCTCGACTCTTGACTTTGTTAAGTATGTCTCATATTCAAATCTCTTCCAAATGACTTGCATTTCAATGTTTTCAACTTGTAATTTAAGATTCTTTAAATTTCTACAATCATTACATATATTTTTTATACATTGAACATTGAATTCATCTGAATCTTCTAATTTTTCGCATCAAAGAGACTTCACAAATTGTGTTGTGCTTCCAGGGATGGCTATATTTCGATCAATTACTGCCATAGATTTTTTATATGATTGTAGATGTAGATCAAATTCAACATGATTTCCACAATAACAAGTTTCACGTACTTTATTTATAGGTACAAATGATGGTCGTAGTGTCTCAAACATCCTTTGATAAATCTTCACATTTGAAAATTCTTGCTTGAATGCTTCAAAAAGTTCACTTTGTGTTGTATCTATAAAATATTTTGGATGAAAAATTTTTGTACCATCTTCACCTATTATTTGTATACTATCCCTTCTATTGGAAGAAACATGAGAGTGATTGGTCCAATATTCAACCACATGTTTCTTTACATCTTTTGAAATTCTATCTTTTTGGGGAACCCTACAAATATTTACCCAATTTTCTCAAATTTTTCATCTATTTCATTTCTCTTTTCAATATATCTTTGAACAGTTCTCCTAGAAACATTTAGTAATTCAGAAATTGCTTGAACTTATCTTCTATGTGATAATTACTTTCTAGAAATTACAGTCATCAGTGCTCTACGTGCAGCAGTTGGATCACTAGCTCGACTCTTGTTATCAATACAATTCAATGCTTCTTGCAAGTTTTCAACAATTGTTTGTTTTAATGAACCTAATGACTTTTTCCTATTATCAACCCCTAACAACTCTAAAACAGGGGTCATTTCTTTCCATCTAAATAACTTTGCAACTATATGTGCTCTTCCAATTAGAGATTTTTCTTCAAAAAATTCATCCCATATTCTTTTAGAGTGTAATTTTATTGTGCTTTCATGTAACATATCTTCAGATGAAATGTTATTGACAAGAGAATCCTCATCCATCTCCATCAGATTTTCCATACCATAGAAAAAATTTCTATTACTAGGTTCAGTTTGTTCTTGTACCTGTACATCACCTTGGTCATCAATATTTTCCATGGGTTGTTCTTCAATAGATGTTCCTTCACCCACTTTTGTCTTCCTCTCTGTTGTTCGATCATACTTCCTCAATCTAATCCTTGGATTCCCCATCACAAATTACACTCAAATTTGAATTCCCCTACATACAAATGTACACACGTGCTTTCAATGAATGCACATTTAATATTGCATAAATATTTAACACTAAATTATAAATTGTTCATTTGTTAAAGCCAAAGTAAAAAAAAATTCAAATTACAAACATATCATGAGCAAATTTGGTATCATGAGCATATTTGGAATATCATGATGCCTCTAATTTAAATATATCGTAATAAAAGACTTATATGATGTGAAAGAGAGAAAACATGATATATCTTCTATGAAAAGGTATATATAACAATGAAAGGATAAGATTACAAAGGGGAAGACCTATGATTCCTTAAATGGAAGGATGTGACAAATAAAATCACACTATGTAATTGATTTCATTTGTTAAATACTAATTTGTAACAAGGGATGGAACCCACACATGACAAATAAATAAAAAGTAGAGAAGAGATGCAAGGGAAAATATGATTGTGCACATGCATAAAGCTAGTTTTCCCTAGATGGGTAGGATAGTATATATAATGATTTACTTATGAGGGGGGAAAGGCATGATGCCTCTATTTTAAATATATCATAATAAAAGACTTGTATGATGTGAAAGAAAGAAAACATGATATGAAACAAACCTTCTTTTGTTGAAATAAGTCTTCTTTTGTCCAAATAAGCCTTCCTTTGCCAAAATTTGCCTTCTTTTGTATTTAATCAAATTTTCTTGAGTTATTTTTTTTTAAAAAAAAATTGTATATATATCGACTCTTTCTGGCCGATACTTTATTGGTCGACTACATACCGACTAATAATTTATCGGGATAAATTATTGCCCGATAAAGTTTCTCTTGAAACCTTGTCGTCTGTAACTAACTTGACCGAGTATGTCTAGTTGGCTGCCTACATGGCAGCCAACTCACCTTTTTTCACAAATTTATGAAACATTGAACTTTAACAGGGTATTTCTCCTATCAAAATAAATTTTCTACAACAAAGAAAAATACCCTTTTGTAGAGCTCAGAGTGGTGAATCCAAATATGTAATTTTTTTTCATATTTTGATTAATTTTAATATATTTTATTTTAAAATAATGCAAGTAGGTTGTTAAAGTTAAGAAAGAGGTTGTTTAGAAATTAAAAAAATAGTAAAACATATTAATTTTTTTAAAAAAATATATGGTGCACTCGATGAGAGAGTTCTCTTCAAAAGGGTATGATTTGTTTTTTGAAAATTATTAAAAAAAAGACAATAGTTGATGTCCCATGAAAACTGTCAAATTTTGACAAATTTGACTTTAAAATGTTATTATGAGAAAAATATACATCAAAATTTGATTTTTTTTTCCATGCACTAGATATTGAAGTTACCTATTTGGAAAAAAAAATTAGGGAGAAATGAAGTTTTGTTTAATTTGTTTCTTGAAGTCCCGTGAATGTCACATTTTCCTGAAATTTTTAGCATTCTAAAATTTGTTCTTAAATTAATAAAAAAATAATTTAAAAAAAAAAAAAATCTAAAAAATTACAAGAATAAACTTCATCAAAAGTTCTACATTTCATTAGTTTACATCATTTTAAAATTCAAAACATAAAGACCACTTTTATGTGGTCGAAGTTCAGAATTTTTTTTCTTGTTGGTTGATTCCTTTATAAAGTGTGACATAGGTTTGTGCTTTTACCCGTAAGTCTTTTGATGTTTATGATTTATGTCTCCATCTTAACATAAAACCCTAACTAGTTTTAGGGTTTAAGCTTGCAGCTAAACACAAAACCCTAATTTGCCTTTGATATAAATTGAAACTCCTTAGAACCTTAGAGAAAGTCTCTTATAACATGCATTATTCCTTTAGAACTTAAGTCTTAGGGTATAGATAGTCTCTTATAACATGAATTTTTCCACAACCCTCTACAATTGTGGGTCTCACTATCCTCTCACACACCCACAACAAACTCCTTAGGGTTCTTCCAACAAAACGCTGATTCGTCTCTGATACCAATTAATACAACCTAGCTTGGGAGTCCTACCAAATAGTCAATGCTATCCGCATACACACAAAATATTCACAAACAAAACCAATTTCATTGTTTTACTCATCATTAAGTAGTGACTAGAATACCAAATCAATTCACACTCTACTCTAGAATACTAGCAAACAATTCACACAATCAACATGAAATAAATGCATATAGATGTTTTCCAACCTCAATTTATTTGAATTTACAGCATACTATGGTTTAATACAAAATTTGAAACAAAACTAGCTCACTCAGCTTGAGCTTCTCTAAATTTATTCCTTATGTAGTGCATCTGAAATTGACTGTGCAGTTATTGCCCCCTTCAGCACCTTTTTACAACTTCAATTTAAAAATTCTCTATTCTCTCCTCTGCTCGACCTTCTCCTCTATCTCACACTTCTGTGTTATAATTTTTTCTGGTTGATGTAGTTGATTGCCCCCCCCTTTTCCAATCAATTCCTCTCACACATTTTCCTATTCTATGTTTTATCTCTTTGGTAGCTGAACCCCTACCAAAGCCATCGATCCCCTTTTATTTTTCCTAAGACATCTGAAATATCAATGGTCATGAAGTGGAAACGACACATTTTGAAGGGAGTGACGCTGCCCAAAGACTCTTAGCATTTGATACTTGTTTGACTTAAGTCAAATCATCCCAAGCTATAGGCTTTCTAATCCAAGACACATGAAATGCATTTCATTAATGTGATAATTAGTCACTTCAATGTGTGGAAACACTTGAGTCTTCGATAGAGTTTGACACCCTTAACAAAGACTAAAATAAACACAACAACTCAATTCCTCTATGACGGCTTGCAGATTACTTGGCTGCTATATCTCTTTTGTGGTATTTTTCAACAAATACTAATGAGTGCTCTACTTCCCTCAGAATGACCGCGACTCACCACCTTGCTCCAGACTGAACCAATAGAATGGAGGAATGATCAATTGTGACAAGTGACCAATGACAATACCAAATGATTGAAAAAAAAAAAATTGAACTGGAATCAACCAAACTAAACAAAAAATGAGCAAATGAGAGTGCAACACATGATCGCCAACAATCGTCACAAAACTGCAACCACCCCGGAATCACAACTGACACAACCAAACATGGCGAAAACAAAACAAAATTGGAAATATTTTGTCTGATGCAGGATTGCACATTCACCTAGATGCTCCTACATCAACTCCAGACACATCAGGGAAACTACACAAGAGATGCTTCCGGAGGCCAAAAGTGCCTCTTACAAAAATCCTATGCACAAATTGGAGGAACAGGAAGTACCAGGCAACCCCGGGGTGTACGGACCCCAAAGGAGAAGCCCTCTACTAGGGAAACTAGCACCAAGGCACTATAGTCCCTAGACACTAGCACCCATGCACTGTGGTCCTCTGGACTCCAACACCCCAGTGTTATAGACCTCCGGGACAGGGTCCAAAACACAAAAAAACCTAGTTTTGAGTAAAACTGCCCAGAATTGCATGAAATTATAGGGTAAGTGCAAAAAATAATTACACATCATATTTAACTATGACAAGTAGAAAATGATTTATTTTAAGCACCAAAATACAAATTGTTGCTTTTTTCCATTTGTTGCATACAAAAATCGACAACAGAAACAAGACAACCCAAAACGTGCATTCGACACCAATGTCGAAGCACCAAGCCAGAAAGAAATACAAAACCATTTATGTGGATGATACATACGCCCACCAACATCAAGGGTCAAATAATAAAAGGTCTCAATAAATCTTACATTTCATAGGAGACCAACATCCTTCCAAAATTATACAAATTTTTCATTTAAATGAAATGTACTAAAACATAAAGGAGATCCATGCCATCACACAAATACAAATCTAGATCGAAGAACCTGTAGTCCCCAATGGTGGTGATAGTGCCACCCAACCTTGTGGTTCCTTCAGGCCCACCCCACTGTACTAAGGGGATAGTCACAAGGGACACATACAACACACGCAAAATAAGGGGATTGGTCTCACTCACGCCAAACAAGATGCATATCACACATGGCATCATAAGCATGGAACAACCAACATAATGTACTACAATGCAAATACGCAACACTCACCGAGTCCAACTCAGGTGGTGACAAATAAGGAAGAGAGAACTAGAAAGATAAATAAGGAGTGTCATGATGAGGGCACTCAAACCTCTTCGCTGAGTGTGAGTAGTAAGTCACCTATCACATGCCCTACTCAAGCATCCACCATCTCTAACATTGCATACAATGATTCTATGCCCAATTGGGTCTAGGAAAGCTCCTTGCAGTTGGCATGCACCATTACTGGGTTTGGAGAAGCTCCCTACACTAAGGTGTTGAAACTCTTGTTTTAAGTTTTATTAACTCTCATGTGATTAATGTTTCTCTTTTTACAACTCCAAGTACATGCTGAACCCACCGACAACTTCATGTTGTGGTATGCATTCAAGGAGCCACTACTTACCTACTCCTAAACCTCTTCCTAAAAATCCAACACATCGATTTAACAAACCCAGCATGGCATAGATTTCAATGCACCAAAATTCCAAAAATACAACATGGTCTCAAACAATGCAGAATCACATAATATTTGGGAGACAACTCATCCCATAAAACAAAACATCATAGAAATGCATATAAAGCATATTTTATGTTTTTCAAATGAAAGGAATAACCATAAGGCCCTAAAACTCCATTATACCTCTCTATGGCACCTTGACAAAGTTTGACCAATTTTCTAACTTTCATTTTTCAATACCTATGGAAAAATTGATAAGAAACAATTTAGATAATACGCACAACATCCCAAATCTTCGATAAAAATGAGTTGGGGTTTTCTAGAATAAATTTGACAAGTTTTTGTCTGTATTTTCATGTTTCCAAAGGATGAACAAATGAAAACAAATAAAAGAACAATTGAAAACGAATTCTAAACCATCCTTCTACTAAGCAAATCGAGTCTCAACCATTCTTGATGGCATGACATAAAGGATAAGGAATAGATTAGTTCATGGGAGAAGTTTAAACCACTCACCTTTCAAACTTGCACTTGAATCCAATCCAAACTCCCAAACAATCCAAGCAATCTTTCCTTCAAAGCAATCAAAACTCCATTTTTGGCAAGCAAGAGGGTTTCAAGAATGAAGAGCAATTTTTGGAGAGAAAAATAGAATGAAATGAAATAACATGTCTTTTTCCCTTTTATCCCTCAAAAGGCCCTTATTCTTTTCTCACAATATAATATTCCTTTAAGTGATTTTATAAATCAAACATAAGCTATTACCTTTGCACAAAATAAAACATTTAATCATTAAATTCAAACAACTAAATAATTAAAATGATTCTTTTGCAAACCAAATAGTCATTTAATCAGAATGCATTAATAATTCCTTTTTCACACAAAGCAATATTTTTATTTCTAATTTAATATTTTTTTGAAAGCAATTTAAACTAGGATATTATTTTCCCTTTCTGATTTTGACCAAATCGAGAAACACAAAATAATAAATAATTGTATTTAAATCAAAATATTTTAACATATTAAATATGAAAGGACGTCTAACTAGTGTAAACATGTAGTAAATATCACATATTTATGGGTTTGCACAAGGACGAACGGACTCCTGAATCACCACCGATTCATATCCAAAAACACACAGGGTAACAAAAGATGCATCCCGAACTCAATTCGAGTGGGGAAAACAGGGTAAACAAATCAAACAACCCCAATGTGACATCTCTAATAACCACTGTTGGGGAACGATAACACCTGCACACTCACACAAAACATAAGGCATACCTATCCAATATAAAATAGACAAAGCACATCATAATATCCAATGTGGCATAATATCACATAAACATCATAACATGAGTCGACAATCAATCGACGACATAAATTCACATATGCATAAATCATTTAACATAATCATATTAAAGACATCACATCTATCCGACATATAATGCAACTGAAAAAGGTGAAGCTGAAAATCCTTTGGATAAGTAATATGACCATAATCAGTGAAAACATGCTAGATAATCATAGAGTAATGTCATAGTATAGTCAGTCATAATAAAGTCAAAGTGTTAAACAAACACCCATCAAGATCACCTCGAAGTCAAAATACAGTATCATCACTAATCACAGTAGCGGAAACAAAATACAAGCCTAATAAAAAAAGCATAGACACCAGAGGAAATACATTGTAAACTGGAATGATGTTCGACTCCCATTCTAGATAATCTATAGGTTTGATGAAGCCAACTGCTAGTAGTTTTTCCAATTCTTCTTTGACTAAGAGAGCAATTTTGGGATGCATTTTTCTCAACTTTTGTTTGACTAATTTTTCTCCAGGATATATCGTCAAATGATGTACCACCAATGAAGGATCTAAACCAGG
This sequence comes from Cunninghamia lanceolata, assembly GCA_027924645.1. Lineage (NCBI taxonomy): Eukaryota > Viridiplantae > Streptophyta > Pinopsida > Cupressales > Cupressaceae > Cunninghamia > Cunninghamia lanceolata. The sequence continues at coordinate 4,149,664 of BSBN01001183.1, read as the reverse complement.
CATATCCACATAAGACCAAGCAAAATTCTTTGATCTTTCTTTGAAAAATGGGAGATGGATGAATCGTATAGCTTCTACAAATGTGATCTTTGGTTCTTTAGGTGTTCCCAAATTCACCTCTTGTGTTTCCTCAATAAGAATGGGAGATCTCTATTGGTATACCTCAACTTCAGGGAGGTCAAATTCCTCATCCTTACGCACCTCAGAGAGGTTTTCACCTATAGATACATCCTTTATTTTTACTTTTTTTTTTCGTTCAAAAGTGCCACAAAGTGATTTTCACTAAGGGATGTGATTTTTATATTTTCACTTTTGTGACTAAGGAATTTGACCGTCTCTTCGAAGTAGGCATTACTGTTGAGCTCTATACTGTATCCTATCTTGTGATCTCCAATTGGTATTCTTGATCTTAATCCCAAGAATACAGAGATAGCCTCACCATTTTGAAAGACATCTAAAATAGGAGGCCCTTGTTGGTCCCAATCAATGAGTTCGGGGTAGATGAGTTGAAGGTTATGGGATAGTGATGATGATGGCAATGACATGGTAAGGGTGAAGATGGATGAATCATATAGCTTGGTGATACACTCAAGGGAGTCATAATAGGTATCCTCATTAGTACCCTCAATGGTGGGAAATACTTTAGATGCCTCATCCAAGATAGATTCAAGCTCTAGAGATGCTGGCTCTTGTAATCCAAACCCTAGCCCCAAGTGTCTAGGTCTACGTGTAGCTTTAAAGGCTTCAATAGTTCCTTATCCTTATAAGCCAAGACCAACTTTTCCTTGGTAACCCATGTTTTGTCTATATGAAAACCTTTAGGATATTTCTCAAGAGGGAGATTGTTTTGTTCATCTTTTTCCTTATAGAGCCATTCTGAAATATTCACATTAATGATCTCTTTATCTAGTACACCCCAACGAGAAAACTTTGTTGTCTTACAATTGATTGTGATTGTTGAAATAGGTCCATCAAGGTGATTGTGTTGTGGATGAAGAAGCAAGTGTGAATGGATCAATATATGATGGAGATGGTTTAGTGATGTCATTGGTAGGACAATAATTAGCTTTACGATATGGGCCTTCTAATAGGTGATAATATTCAAAGGGGTATGGGTTGACATATATGGTGATTTCTTGGTCATTATAAGGGAATTTGATGCATTGGTGATAGGTGTAAGGAACGAACTTCATGACATGAATCCATGGACATCCTAGGAGAATGTTATATGGGAGATCAAGGTCTAAGACTTGACAAGTGATTTCCATATAAGTGTGGGACCTAATTCAACAGGTAGCTTGATGGTTCTCTCTGATAGTCTTTTAGCTTCATCATAATCCTTGATTGTAATGGAATGTTTTTTATCAATTACCACGGTGGAGTATCCCAATTGTCTTACCAATATTAAGGTGCATAGGTTTAAGCGCAATCTACCATCTACTGGGACCATTTTGACTTTGTTTTTATGGATGACTACTTCTAGGTGGAGGGGTTCATTATGAAATGAATCGATAGTAGGCATGTCTTTCTCAGTGAAAACTAGGTGGTACGTGGATGCAAGGTGTCCAACCATGGCTTGAAATTGTTCAACATTAATGTCATTAGGGACAAGAGACTTGATCAAAGCTTTAGTCTAATACTCCTTATGCATAGGAGAAGTACAAAGAAGCTCTAGGATGGATATTTGTTTCAGAGTCTTCCCTAGATGATCAAGGATAATATATTTGGGAGGTTCTATGATGAGGATGGAGTAGATGAGGATGGGGCTCCTAGAATCATTATGTGACTATGATGAGTGGTAATGGCACAATCAAGATTATTAGTTCTTATGGTTATGGTGGCTACTTGTGAAGAGAAAGCTTCACTAGAACCCACAATGGAATCATATGAAGGGGATGAATTAAATTTATTGGCCTGATTATCATTCTTAGAAGAACTACCTTGACCATGTTGAGGGAATGGATCTTGGTATACTCCTAATTTTTCATTGGATTACTTTGGAGGAGGTTCATCTATAGTAACATCTCCTCAATCTATAAGATCTTGGATATAGTTCTTAAGTATCATGTAATTTTTTGTTTTATGACCCTTGATCCTATGATATTCGCAATACTCATTGTCATTATACCAATGTGGTTTAACGATATTTTCCTCATAAGGTTTGATCTCAAGAAGTTTAATGAGGCTAGATTGTAAAATTTTTTGAAAAATAGATTCTATAGGTTCTCCCAAGTTTGTGAATTTACGTCTACGTCTTAATCCTTGTATAGGATTATTCTTGGGAATGGTAACATTTACATTTTATTATGATTATTTGAATGCTAATGGAGGATTTTGGACATTGTATACAAGCTTAGAATCTATGACACCATCATTGACAATGTTCTTATTGTTGGCCCAAAAATAAGGATTTTCATTGGATTGGTTGTTGGAGTCTTTATTGTCTTTGAAAATTTTGACAATTCCTTTTGCTATTATGGATTTTTCTATATTTGTGCCTTTATCAATTATTTCCTCAAAAAGTGTTGGCACATTGGACTTGAAGGTGAAAGGTCATTTTCTAATTTAAGTTTTGGATGAAAAGATTGACAAGTTGTTTCTCAAGAATAGACCAAGGGAGCTTACTAGTGAGGTTTCTCCAACATTGTAGGAAGGCTGCAAATGATTCCCATTTCTTTGTTTAGTATTGCAAAGATCGGTCATGGATATATCATGTTCAATTTTGTATGAAAAGTGAACTATGAATTTATCGGCAAGCTCTTGGAAAGTTTTAATTCCATGAGGAAGATGGGAGAACCATTCGATGGCTTGATCTCCTAGGCTACGAGGTAAAAGTCTCATCAAGTAAGTGTCATCATATGTAACATCCATACATGCTATGAAGAATTCTCTGAGATGGTCTCTAGGATCACCCTTCCCTTTGTTTTTATCAAATTTCAAGAATTCAAAGTTTTGAGGAAAAGGATTCATGACTAGAGATTTGTCAAATGGGTATGGACAAATTTCTTCAAAGGTGCATCTCTTCTTTTGGTTCCCTTTTTGCATATTGGCTACCATTTGTTTCATAAGTTGTTGCATGTCTGATGAATTGTTAAGTGACGTGGTGGATGTGTTGGAAGAAGGTTATTTTTTGTGTTGTTATGTTTGGGCTTGTTGAGTGGATATGAGTTATTGTAAAAGGGCTTGTTGTTGTTGTTGGAGGATGAGTTGTTGGAGGGCATATATATTGGGGTTTTGAGCACATGATGATGAGGATTGAGTTTGGACTTGTGAGATTTGTGGTATGGATACATTGTCTTGGGTATGAATACGTGGTATAGTTGATGATATGTAGATGGGGTTAGATACTTGAGTAGTGAGTTATGGAATGACTATACCACTAGAAGGTGGGAAGATGGTGGCAATTCTAGGAATGGGTTGGGACATACCTATAGAAGAAGTAAGTTGATTCATGGATGTGTTGATATGAGGGGTGTATGAGGTCATAGGGATAGATGATGTAGGAATAGATGATGATGATGGGATGTTTGATGATGGGGGTATGATGATAGTTGTAACTTGAGGAATAGACATTGTCATGCTAGGGATATGTTGTGACACACCTATAGAAGAAGTAGGTGGATTGATGGATGTGTTGATGTAAAGATTTGACATGGGATTTAAGGTCTCATCAACATGTGGTTGGCACATACCTCCTAATATATTATCAATTTGATGAGGGTAGCCTTGAGGTATCAAAGAAGACACATCAAAGTCGAGAGGTGCCTTGACTCCTTGGTATATCAACTTTTGGAAGTAACTTTGGGCATTCTTGGAAATGATATGGTCCACTAGGGCTTGATTATTGGGGTCTTCCATAAAGTCTTAGAATCTAGATTCATAATCAAGGGAATCATGGGTAGATGTACTTGGACTTTGAGGTTCTTGCATAGGATTATCATGCTCTTGTGTATATAGGGGATTTGATGATGATTTGAGAATGTCCTTATAAGCATCAGGTATGAACATGTCGGTGGGTATTCCAAACTTTAGATGAAATCCAGGAACAATGTTGGATGGCAAGATATTTCCTCTACCTTGGGAAGTAGACTCTTGGTGGGATTGTTGTTGAGACTCTTGATGAGGTTGTTGATGAGACTCTTGTTGGGATTGTTGATGAGATTCTTGTTGGCATTCTTGATGGGATTCCATGATTCTCTTAGATTGTAACCTTGTGATGGACATAAAGAGGATGACCTTGGAATTAAATGAAAAGATGATGGGTGTAAATAGATAATGATAGATCCACTTTGGACTTGGAGATTAGTTATGTTTTCTATAAGGCCTAAATGACAAGATTTTGGACCAAAATATGTCAATGGTATGGTGATATGAAGATGGTATGGATAACGTATGAGGATGACAAGGATATGACAATGGTATGATGATGAAAAGGATATGAGGATGATAAGGATATGATGATAAGGATGTGGCAAGCAAATTATGATAGTAACAAGGATAAAGCAATGACTAAGATATGATATGACAAGGATGACAACTAAGACAAGGATGATAAAAAGGATATAATGATGATATGGATATGACAATGATATGATATGACTAGGATCAAGTAGGACATGATATGATATGACAAGGATATGATGAGGATATGATGTAGGAGCATCCCTAGTTCAAGAGCAATCTTGCATCAACCAAAAACATTTGCATTTCAGTTCTTTCCTTTTCTAATTCAGTTCAGGTAGTTCAGTCAGTAGTAGTTCTCAGATTGTGGTCTAGTTTTGGCATATCACATCTTGCAGATCTGGACTTAGCATCTACATTCATTCATCTACATCATATCAAGAATTCAGAGCATTTGGATAAGTTACCATAAAGATATCGCTATCAAAAGTTGACTATTTTCTTAAAGCAGAGCATTCTAACAGTTCTTGATAACCAGCTGAAGGAGAAGGCTTGCAGATCATTCCTTGACTTATGGATCTCAATGACACATCATTCAATGTCTTGTGGTTCATGGCCAACCTTCTCCAAAGGTTCGCGCATTGTTCCTTTCATTTGAGGGAGTGTTCTAAGCATTTAGGTCTGACCTATCTGTGAACACGTTACAGCTCCACATTAGAGTTTTTGACCTTCCTTGGCCAACGTGGAGGAATCTATTGGTCTAGAAATGATATATAAAGATGTAATAGATCCTTAGGAAAGTAGTCATCAAGTTCATGATATAGTGATAGATGGTAGTTTGGATTTTGTGCAAAGGGAGCTTCAAAGACTTATCTTGTGCATGTATGTAATTAGGCCTGTGACCCCTAATTGTAAGCCTGTATGTTTCCAGTTGATCTCTATTTTGAATTCTATGATGTAATGAATGACTGAATCTGCATTTTCTTTCTTTCTTTGAGTTGTTTCCATTGTGTTTACTCTTGCTGCACAGTCCAGATAGTTCATTCTATGAACCCTCCTACCATGATTGTACCAAGTGGAATCAGAGCGAAAGTTTGAATCTTGGAGAGAGAAAGTTCTATTCTTTGGAATGAGTTGGAGAAGGGAATTCCGTAAGGTCTTGTTGTGAGCAGATTTCTAATTTGAGGCAAGTTACTTGTGCACAACCGATCAACAATTGAGAGGCAGTTGTCTCTTGTAGCTCGATCGCCAAACTTGAGGCAGTTTGCACTTGACCCCAAGAAGATGCCACCGCGAAGAGTTCCTCCTATTGGTAGAATGGCTAATAGAATGGATGAGATGATGGAATTGATGAGAATAATGTGAATTCATTTGGATGATGTTGAAGAAGATAGGCAAAGAGGATTGACATCGAGACCTAATGTTGAAAGTGATGATGAGGAAGAATTTCAATCTGTTGAACACACTAGCGAGACCCTAGGAGGTGATGAAGAAGAAGAATTGGATCAGATAAATATGTTGTGAGCTATTTCAAAGATTGGAAAGAGACCTAGAGTTGATGTTCCAAACTATATTGGTAACTTGAACCCTAAAGAGTTGATTGACTAGATAAATGACATGGAAGAATACTTTGAATATGAGGAGATTAAAGATTCAGAGAAGGTGAAATTTGCAAAGACAAAGTTGAAAGTGTTGCAAGGTGTGACCATTGGTCTCCTTATTCAGCGCTGTGCTATGGTGGTTTGCGACAAGGGCTTAACCACCTCCCGTGCTTGTTAAGTCAAGTGGTTGTATCAGGCATTAACAGGTCGATCTTTTGGTGCAACGGCAGCTAACAATTGGTATCAGAACCAAGTTCCTCTAAAAGGAGCTTAACCGCTTGAGGAGATCTAGGATGTCATCATACAAGAAGGATAGTCCGAAGTTTGATGGAACCAACTTCTCTCTTTGGAAAGGTCGCATGAAATGTCACTTGGAGTGTATGGGAAAGGCATACTTGTCCATGGTCACAAAAGCATATGTACCTCCACAGGGTGGTCCGACAACTCTAAATGAAATCACAGATGCTAAAAACAATCTCCGGACCAAAGAGGCTCTTCTAAGTGCATTAACTGACTCAGAGCTCTCAAATGTTATTGACCTACCAACTGCCTATGAGATCTGGATTAAACTAGAATTTCTGCATGAAGGAGACGAGTGTGTTAAGAGTGCAAGGTTGCAAAGTCTCAAACAGAAATTTGAAAGACTGAAAATGAGAGATGATGAAAATATTACTACCTTTATGCCAAGAGTAAATGAGCTGGTGTGTGGAATTAGGAATGCTGGTGGAGTTTTGGATGAAAATGAGATTGTTGGCAAAATTCTCAGATCCCTTCCTGCTACCTACAAAATCAAGGTTGCTACCATTGATGAATTCAGAGCCCATACAACTATCACAAGAGACCAATTGGCTAGCAAACTAGTTGCATTTGAAATGATCAAGTTTGGAGATGATCCCCCCAAGACTGAATCTGCATTCAAAGCCAGTGCCTTTGTGAAAGGTAAACAAAGTTTTGATCCAGGAGAAAACTCTTCAAGGAAGCTATCATGGTATGATCAAGCAAGAAGAGACATGGAAGTAGAAGAAGCAGAAACAGCTCAACTTGAAGCCCTCATTGCAAAGAGATTGCCAAGAGGATCCGGTAAGTATGAAGGAAAATTACCCTTTAAGTGCTTCAACTGCAATAAGATTGGTCATTTTGCCTCAAGATGTTTGGAAAGATCTACAAGGTCAAATTCTAATAGACAAAGGTTCCAAAAGAATTGTTATTATGTTCATGAAGAAGATGATAATGAAGGAGTAACAGATGATGAATCAGAGATAGGAAACAAATCCAAAAATGAATGGGTGTTTATTGCCATCAAGGAAGAAGATCCAATATCCTCTGAATCTGTCAATCATAATGTTGTAGAAAGAGCTTTGGTTGCCCAAGTTGAAGAGAAGGATGATTAGGTTATTGACAGTGGATGCTCTCACCATATGACAGGTGACAAGAACAAGTTCTTAGATTTGGAAAGGTATGAAGGAGGAGTGGTAAAGTTTGGTGATAATTCTGCTGGTAGAATCAGAGGAAGAGGAACTATTTCTTTTAATGGAAGAAATAAAACTGGTAATGTGCTATATGTTGAAGGTTTAAAGCACAATCTTCTCAATGCTAGACAGTTGGTGGACAAAGGCTATGATCTTTGATTCAAGGATGGAAAATGCAAAATCTTTGAAAGATCCGAAATAGAGATTGCATCCGGTACTCAAACTAAAGGTAATATCTTCCACTTGGTTGGTGCTGGTAAAAGTTGTCTGTTTGTTCAAGTTGATCAGAGTTGGTTGTGGCATAGAAGGATGTGTCAGGTTAATTTTGATAACATCATCAAGATAAGTAATACTCAGGTTGTAAGAGATCTTCCAAAATTGGTAAAACCTACAAACAGTTTGTGCAAAGAATGTCAGCTGGGTAAATAGAGCAGAGTCTCATTCAAAAGCAAGGATTAGTCCTCTACCAGAGTATTGGAATTAGTTTATACTGATCTATGTGGTCTGAAAAGAATCAAGAGTATGCAAGGTGATAGATATTTCATGTTACTGATTAATGACCATTCCCGGATGATGTGGGTTACCTTTCTGAAAGAGAAATCAGAAGCTTTTGAGAAGTTCAAAATCTTCAAAGCTATGGTAGAGAATCAAACTGGATTAAAACTGAAATGTCTGAGGTCTGATAGAGGTGGTGAATTCACATCCGGTGAATTCATAGATTTTTGTGAGAAGCATGGTATAAAGAGATAGTTATCTGCTCCTAGGACTCCATAGTAGAATGGAGTAGTTGAGAGAAAGAACTGGACCATCCAGGAAGCATCCAGGACAATGATGATGGAAGCAAATGTTTCCCAGATGTTTTGGAGAGAAGCTGTCAGCACTGTAGTCTACACTCTCAATGGAGTTCAAATCAGAAGCAATACCGGTAAGACTCCTTATGAACTTTGGTTTGGCATCACTCCTACTGTGAGATATTTTAGAGTATTTGGTAGCAAATGTTACATTAAAAGAGATGAAGATCTAGGAAAGTTTGATGCTAGAAGTGATGAAGGAATTTTCTTGGGTTACTCCACTCAAAGCAAAGCATACCAGTGTTATAACAAGAGACTAAGAAAGATGATAGAAAGTACAAATGTGAAGGTTGATGAGGGAATAGAAAAACCCTCAAGGTTTTATGAGTATGATGAAGATGATCAAGATGGTGTTCTGGTTCAAGGAGCTCAATCCTCTCCTGAAAGTCAGATTCAGACTGATCTAGTAAATCAAGAAGAAGAGATAGGTCTGAATGAGGCTGATCAAGAAACACAAGTGCAAGAAACTCCCAAAGTTCCAAGGTATGTAAGACTGAACCACTCTGAAGGTTAGATCATAGGTGAGAAAAGCAAAGGTGTGCAAACTAGAAGGAAAATTGCTCAAAATTCAGTTGAATGTTGTCTGATTTCAAAGATTGAACCTAAGACAATAAATGAAGCCTGCAATGATGAAAATTGGACCAAAGCAATGGAGGAAGAGTTGATGCAAATTGAGAAAAATCACACTTGGGATCTTGTTTCTAGACCTAGAAACAAGAATGTGATTGGAACCAAATGGGTTTTGCTCCGGTGGCAAGAATTGAAGCAGTCAGACTATTTCTTGCATTTGCTGCCTTCATAGATTTCAAAGTGTATCAGATGGATGCCAAATCTGCCTTCCTGAATGGTGACTTAGAAGAAGAAGTGTACATTGAACAACCGGATGGATTTCAGTTATCTGAGCATGGTGATATGGTCTGCAAATTAAATAAGGCACTGTATGGTCTAAAGCAAGCCCCAAGAGCATGGTATGAGAGGCTGGACAAACATCTTTTGAAGATTGGCTTCAACAAAGGTACTGCTGATAGCAACCTATATTTCAAAATTGATTATGAAAATATTTTGATTGTTGAAGTATTTGTTGATGATATCATCTTTGGAGGAAGAGATAGTATGTGTAAAACCTTTGCAAATCAAATGAAAAGTGAGTTTGAAATGTCAATGCTCGATGAAATGAATTTCTTCTTAGGTCTGCAAATTACTTAGACAAAGAAAGGAATCTTTATCTCTCATACCAAATATGTGAAAGAATTGTTGAGGACATTTGAAATGGAAGATTCAAAGCTAATGAACACTCCCATGGCAACTAGATGTAAGTTGACCAAAGATGATGAATCTCCTAAGACATATCAGACCAAGTATAGATCAATGATTGGAGGATTATTATATCTCACTCAGACTAGACCAGATATAATGTAGGTTGTTGGTCTTATGGCGAGATTCCAGGCTAATCCCAGAGAATCTCATGTCATGGCAATCAAAAGAATTTTTAGGTACTTAAAAGGAACAGTTGAGTATGGTCTATGGTATCCTAGAGATCATAATTTTTCTCTTCATGCATATACAGATGCAGATTGGGCAGGAGATGTGGATGATAGGAAGAGTACAAGTGGAGGAGCATTCTTTTTGGGAAAAATGTTGGTTTCTTGGCTAGGCAAGAAATAAGAGGCAATATCCCTATCTACAACTGAAGTAGAATACATTGCAGCAGCAAGACGTTGCACTCAACTTTTGTGGATGAAGCAGATGCTAAGAGATATTCAAGTAGAATATGAGGAGCCTATCACAATTTTCTGTAATAATTCAAGTGCAATAAATATTTCTAAGAATCTGGTGTTGCATTCTAAGACTAAGCATATATCTATCAATTTTCACTTTCTGAGAGAGCAAGTGAATAAGGGTGAAGTCAGATTAGAGTATGTGCCCTCCAAGGATCAGCTTGTAAATATTTTTACTAAACCTCTTCCCAGGGACTCTTTTGAGTATCTTAGGGAGAAGTTAGGGGTCATTGACCCTCTGATGATGAACTAGGATGCACTGATGTGCATTAGTCTAGTGGATATCATAGTCATATCTTGTGATCCGGATTGATGATGGGGAGCTGCTACTCAGGGGGAGCAGTTGGTATCTGATGTGTTAGAATTGCAAGTATGAATCCTTTGCCATTGATGTCAAAGGGGAAGAGAAGGCATGTGAAAAATAATTGGTTGATGATCAAAAGGGGAGCAGTAAAGAAAGAGAAGACATGTGAAGAGTTGTTACTGATAGGGGGAGCTGTGACAGAAAGGAGAAGTTCTTGTCTTGATGGTTTTTCACACCATATGTTGCCATCAATGACAAATGGGGAGATTGTTGCAAGTATGAGGATAACCAGTGTTGTCATTGATGTCAACATACTCATATTGCATTAATGATAAGGATTGGATGACCTATGTGCTGAGGATATTGAGGAAATTAGTCTCAATCAGGAATAGTGAAGAACAGTGATGACATTAAGGTAAAAGTCTAAGATAAGATGAAGATCAGAAGATACGGTTTAAAGGGTTTGCAGATATGAGTCTTGAGATGATCTAGTCAAGTTTTTAGAGGTCCACATAACGATTTGAAGAAGTTATGACTACTCTAGTAGAACCGGTTCCAACAGATGTTTAGTGGTGACAGAGTGTCACAGATTGGTCCGGTGAGCTCCAGAATTGCATTAACCCATTCTGTGGATTAGAGGGAGTGTTGAAGAAGTTTGTGTGAAGTGACAACTAGATTTGTTCATGGTTTGGAGGTCCGAAAGCACCTTTTGCATTATGACAGTGATGACAGACTGTGTTCTTGAAGTTCTGGATGAAGAAGAGAAGAATTCCAGTAAGCTGATAAAGTGCAGATGTTCTTGATAACTCAGGAAAGGTTTTGGTGATCTTTGGATCATGTACAATTCTTATTGGTGGTCCGCATTGAAGTTAGAGTTTGCATTTAAAGAATAACCACAGATATTGGTGTTCTTCTTGAAACTGGCTGACTGGATATATTACACATCTTGCGAATGTTCTTATAGGTGTTTGCCGACTTAGATGAGTGTTCCTAAGTCGATGCCTTGTATAAATAAGGGATTGTGAATTCATTTTGAAGTGTGTCTTGGTGTGGATAAGTGTGGCATAGAGAAGAGAAGTGTGAAAGGTAGAGCAGAAGTTTTTGGGCTTAAATGAAATTGATCCAGGCATTGTAAAGATGTCAATCTCCAGTTCAAATTTGTAATACTTGTTACTTTGTAGATAGTGTGTCTCTTGTAGGCCGTGTGCCTCTTGTGAGCAGTGTGCTTCGGCAGTGAGCCCTAATTGGCATGTGCCATCTATTTTTCTTATTCTTCTAACAAAGAATAATCCTTGGGTTAATCACCCCATGGTTTTTCCCTTGACCGGGTTTTCCACATCAAAATCTTGGTGTCTCATTTGTCGATGTGTATCTACTCTGGTGTTTATATTTTATGCTTTCATGAGTGATTAATTGATATGCTGTTAAATAACAAAGAGGATTTAAGTGTTTGAATTAAAAGCAAGTTTTGTACAACTGATTCACCCCCCCTCTCAGTTGTGTGCCCTAATTCTAACAATTGGTATCAGAGCTGAGGTCACGGGTTCAAACCCCACGCTTGTGCTGAGGGGGGATTGTTGCAAGGTGTGACCCTTGGTCTCCTTATTCAGTGCTATGCTGCAGTGGTTTGTGACAAGGGCTTAACCGCCTCCCATGCTTGTTAAGTCAAGTGGTTGTATCGGGAATTAATAGGTAGATCTTTTGGTGCAACGATAGCTAACAGAAAGGACATGCTGCTATATGGTGGAAAGAAGTTCAGTTGGAAAGAAACAAAAGAGAAAAAGAAAATATTACAAAGTGGGACCGGATGGTGACAAAGTTGAAGAATCAATTCATACCTACTGACTATGAGTTGGAATTGTTGAAAAGATTGCAAAACCTGAGACAAAAGGAGAAATCTATGAAGGAATATACTGAAGAATTTCATAAGGACAGGACATAGTGAAGCAAGCAAGGAGAAAGTGGCAAGATACATCAATGGACTGAGATTGAACATTCAAGAAGAACTAAGTCTGGTAAGGATGACATCTTTGGAAGAAGCATATCAATTTGCCATGAAAGTTGAAGAGAAGCTGAATAAAAGACATGATCAGAGACAGAGAGGTAGAAGAGGTAAATTTTAGAGCTCCTTCTAGGTAAAACATTTTCTAGATGTGATAGACCATTTATAGAGAAGAACAAATTTGACAGCCCATTTAAGAAGGATGACAGAGATAACAATGCTTACCGGAGAGATGACAGAAATTTTTACCAGAGAGGAAACCCTAGTGTATACCAGAATGAAGGATACAGAAGAGAAGGAAGAGGATTTAATAAGAAAACATTTAGAGGTACTTGCTTCAAGTGTGGAGGTGAAGGATATAGAGCATTTGAATGTAATCAGGGTAGTACAAGCAAGAAGACAAAAAATAGTGAGAGAGCAACCTATGTTGAAGAAGAACCTATTGGATCACCTTATTTAGTTGGCAATCCGGAGAAAGGAGAATCATTGGTGATGAGGAGAGAACTATTTCAAGTAGAGACAAATAAGGAACCGTCACAGAGGAAAAGTCTGTTAAGAACTAAATGCAAATCCGGAGGTAAGTGTTGTAAAGTTGTAATTGATAGTGGTAGTTCAGATAACCTAGTTTCAGAGGAGAGGGTGACTAAGTTGAAGTTGGAAAGATTGAAACACCCTAAGCCCTATCAGATAACATGGATTCAGGATGATCATAATGTACTGGTGAGTGAACAATGTTTGGTGAAATTTCATATTCGATCTTATCATGATGAAGTCTTGTGTGATATTATGCCTATGGATGTTTGTCATATCTTGTTGGGCAGACCTTGGTAGTACGATAGGAAAGCTATGCATGATGGAAGAAATAATACATATACTATAACAGCGAATGGGAAAAGAATTACTTTGATTCCTTTAGAAGATGATCCTAAAAATGTGGTATGTGGGAATGCTAGAATCTGTTTGGTAGATGAAAGGAAATTTTTGGATGGTTTGAAATAGGAAAGTATGTGTTATGCCTTGATTCCTAAGAAGCCTGAAATATTGAGAGAGACTGAACCGAGGGAGATAAGAGAGTTGCTGACAGAGTATGAAGACATCATATCAGATAATGTACCTGAAGGATTACCACCTATAAGGAGTATTAGTCATCACATGGATCTTATACTGCGAGTAAGTTTGCCTAACAAAGCAGCACATAGAATGACACTGGCAGAGAATGAAGAACTGAATAGACAGATACAAGATTTGTTGAGGAAAGGTCTGATCAAAGAAAGCTTGAGCCCTTGTGCAGTACCTACAGTGCTAGCCCCGAAGAAGGATGGAGAATGGAGAATGTGTATTGATTCCAGAGCAATAAACAAGATCAAAGTTAAGTATAGATTTCCTTTACCTAGGATGGATGATATTATGGATTGTTTGAGTGGAGCAAGATATTTCACAAAGATAGACTTGAAGAGTGGATACCATCATATCAGAATCAGAGAAGGTGATGAATGGAAGACTGCTTTTAAGATAAATGAAGGATTGTATGAGTGGTTAGTGATGCCTTTTGGATTGACAAATGCACCGAGTACTTTCATGAGGTTGATGAATGAAGTTTTGAAGAATTTTTTGGGTAAGTTTGTAATTGTGTACTTGGATTGATATTCTGATTTTCAGTAAAACAATAGAAGAACATCTGTTGCATATTAGACAAGTTTTGCAGAGGTTGAGAGAGGAGAAATTGCTGATAAACATCAAGAAGTGTAGTTTCATGAAGGAAGAATTAGTGTATTTGGGATTTGTGATTTATGCGGAAGGATTGAAGATGGACTGTGAGAAAGTGAAAGCAATTATTGGATGGCCTACACCGGAGAGCATTGGAGAGGTTAGATCATTTCATGGATTGGCTAGTTTCTACTGGAAGTTCATTAGAAATTTTAGTTCAGTTTGTAACCCTATGACAGAGACAATGAGAGGCGACAGAAAAGATTTCAAGTGGACATCAGGAGTAGATAATAGTTTTGAGTTGTTGAAGCAAAAAGTAATAGAGCAACCTGTTTTGGCATTACCAGATTTCAATAAGGTATTTCAAGTTGATTGCGATGCTAGTGGAAATGTAATTGGAGCAGTGTTAAATCAAGAAGGTAAACTTGTAGCTTATTTCAGTGAGAAGTTGAATGATGCAAGGAAACAATATTCAGTTTATGATCAAGAGTTCTATGCCATAATTCAAGCCTTGAAGAAGTGGAGACATCACTTGTTGCCTAAGGATTTTGTGTTGTATATAGATCATCAAGCTTTACAGTATCTGAATAGTCAGGGAAAGTTGAATCAGAGACATATGAGGTGGGTAGAATTCATGCAGAGTTATACTTTTGTGTTGAAGCATAGGAGTGGTAAATCAAATAAAGTTGTTGATACCTTGATTAGAAGAAGAAACTTGTTGACAGAGATTAGAGTTGAAGTATTGGGTTTTGGCGAATTGAAGAATATGTATGAGGAAGACACTGATTTTGCAGAACCTTGGAAAGCATGTAAGGAACCTGCTGTGACAGATAGAAGTAAGTGGTTGGACTATTTCATTCTAGAAGATATGTTGTTCAAAGGAAGTTAGTTATGCATACCTAGAAGTTCAATGAGAGATAATTTGATCAAGGAGAAGCATAGTGGTGGATTGGTAGGACACTTTGGCATTGATAAGACAGTGACTTTGGTAAGTGAAAATTACTTTTGACTTCAGATACATAAGGATGTTTGAAGATTTGTGTAGAGTTGTAGAGTTTGTCAAGTTGCAAAAGGGAGTAGTCAGAATACTGGATTGTATAAACCTTTAACAGTACCGGAGAGACCTTGGGAAGACATAAGCATGGATTTTGTAATGGGATTACTGAAGACACAGAGAGGACATGATTCAATATTTGTAGTGGTTGATAGATTTTTGAAAATAGCTCATTTCATACCTTGTAAGAAGACAACTGATGCAGTGCATGTAGCTGACCTATTTTTGAAGGAGATTGTGAGATTACATGGATTGCCTAGGAGTATAGTTTCAGACAGAGACACAAAGTTCTTGGTTACTTTTGGAAGACACTTTGGAAGAAGATGAAGTCAGATTTGAAGTTTAGTTCTAATTTTCATCCACAGACAGATGGACAGATAGAGGTAGTGAATAGGAGTTTGGGAAACTTGTTGAGATGTTTAGTTGGAGACAAAGCCAGAAGTTGGGACTTGATTATTTCACAAGCAGAGTTTGCATACAATAATTTAGTGAATAGGAGTACTGGAAGAACACCTTTTGAGATTGTTACTAGAGTGAATCCTAGAGGAGTTGCATAATTAAGAGATATTAGTACAGAAGAAAAGAGGAGTGCAAAAGTAGAAGAATTTGTAGATCATATAAAGACAGTGCATAATTAGGTGAAGAAGCATTTGGAGGACATGAGCAGTAAGTACAAAGAGAAAGCATATTAGAAGAGAAGACATAAGGAATTTGAAGTTGGAAATGAAGTAATGGTGTACTTGAGAAAAGAAAGATTTCTAGTTGGGACATATAACAAGTTGAAGATGAAGAAGTTTGGACCTTGTAGGATACTCAGGAAATTTGATTCAGGAAATGCATATGAAGTGAAATTATTGGAGACATTGGGTATTTCACCTATTTTCCACATTGTAAATCTTTACCAGTATCATGAAGTAGAGTTTAGTGACAACATGGAAGAAGACTTGAAGAAGTAATTAACACAATAAGCATTGGAACAGATAGAAGACATTTTTGATAGCAGAGTTGGATGCAGCACTAGAGGAAGATAATACAAAGAATACCTCGTGAAGTGGAAAGGCAGACCGGAAGAAGATTCATCTTGGATTTCTCAGGCTGAGGTGGACCATCTTGGTTCTCCCCTTGTTTGAGCAAAGTGAGGGACTCAGTTTTTCAATAACCCCAGATGTATGATGCAGGAGCATCTCTGGTTCAAGATAAATCTTGCATCAACCAAAAACATTTGCATTTCAATTTGTTTGCATTTCAGTTCTTTCCTTTTCGAGTTATGTTCAGGTAGTTCAGTCAGTAGCAGTTCTCAGCTTGTGGTCTAGTTTTGGTATTTCACATCTAGCAAATCTGGATTTAGCATCTACATTCATTCATCTACATCATATCAAGAATTTAGAGCATTTGGATCAGTTACCGAAAATATATCGCTATCAGAAGTTGACTGTTTTCTCAAAGTAGAGCATTCTAACAGTTCTTGATAACCAACTGAAGGAGAAAGCTTGTGGAACATTCCTTGACTTATGGATCTTAATGACACATCATTCAATGTCCTATGGTTCATGGCTGACCTTCCCCAAAGGTCCGCGTGTTGTTCCTTTCATTTGAGGAAGTGTTCTAAGCATTTAGGTCTGACCTATCTGTGAACACGTTACAGCTCATCATTGGAATTTGTGACCTTCTTTGGCTGACGTGGAGGAATCTATTGGTCTGGAAATGATATATAAAGATGTAATAGATCCTTAGGAAAGTAGTCATCAAGTTCATGATATAGTGATAGCTGATAGTTTAGATTTTGTGCAAAGGGAGCTTCAAAGCCTTATCTTGCGCATGTATGTAATCAGGCTTGTGAGCCCTAATTGTAAGCCCACATGTTGTCGGTCGATCTCTATTTTGAATTCTATGATATACTAAATCTACATTTTCTTTCTTACTTTAAGTTGTTTCCATTGTGTTTACTCTTGTTGCACGGTCCAGACAATTCATTCTGTGAACCCTCCTACCATGACTGCATCAGGATAAAGCCAACATAGCTCAAGATTCACCTAGATCTTTTGTCATGGATAAATATGGGATTCCTTTCACTACTTAGGGTTGACAAATGCCTAAGAAAGAAGAGGAATAATGATAACCTTTCTACTTGGGGTAGACAAGATCCCAAGCAAAAAGAAAGAAAGGATAAAAGACCCACTAACTTAAGAGTAGTTAAATCTCCTAAGCCAATAGATCTCAAAGAATGATAAAAAGATCTAGGATAAGCTTTTGCATTGATTGATGGTTTGATTGATAGATTGAAGGATTGATTGCTTGATAAATGATTTGGTTGAAAAATGGGTGGATAAGCAAATGGATTTTATGGATAGATGAACTAGAGGTAGATGGATTGGTTGGCCAAGTGAATGAATGAACTAATGAACTTTGTTGACAAATGGATTTTGTGGAAAATAATGGATGGATTGATAAAATGGATTATTGGTTGGGTTGACAGAATTCAGGTCGAAAGGGTGTATGGTTGGCCAAAAGATAGATAGGAACTAACAAGTCCAAAATCAAGGTAATGGGCAAGGCATTGATGGGTGATTATGGATGGAAAAGGTAATTTCCTGGATGATTGGATGGCGGTAAGGACTAACTGGACTGAAGGATAGGTCTATTTTAGGTTACTATCTAACCTTACAGTCAAATCTACAAGCCAAAGTTTCATATTTCAAAGACTAAAACTGAGTTCTAGTGTAGGTGTTAAGTTGCAGTCATAGGCGCACCAATAGAGAGTGCAAGCACAAAAATTGGCAACACAAGCATGGTGACAAAGATCAGAGGCACGAAACTATAGTCACAAGCATAGAACTTTTTTGATTTGGTGTTTTGTGACAAATTTTTGGAATTTGACAAGAGATATACAAACACAAAAACACAATGGCTAACTTGTGACTTATCAAGGTAATTGGTGCGAATTGATTCACATCTAAAAATGGATTATACTAGTTTTACACAAAGAAAACATGACAAACACATTAAACACCTAGAATTAGCAAATCTTAGGATAACAAAGAGAAGGAACATGTGGTTTTTGATCTCCAAGATCACATGAAGTGCAAGGAGAGAGCATACACCAACACACAACTTCAAAGACACAACAAATAAATGTTTATTAACCCACTAGTCTACTTTAGTGCCTAATTTAATGGAAAAACAAGATCTTTGACAAGCGGTGCTACAAGAAAATAGATTAGTAGTTTGCAAATTTTGTCTTTGACAAGTATGAACAAGTTGCACAAATGTGTTAGTCCCAAGATCAATCCAAAATGTTAGTTGCAAAGTGATAATCAATCAAAAGCGTGGAAATACAACGAAAAGCATGGAAACAAAGATAAACCAAATAAAAAAATGGGACTGTTATACTATTGGAAAGAATGCAGATAACTGAGAGGGGGGGTGAATTAGTTATCTTATAACTTTTCTATTTTTTTTTCTTTTCTTTACTTATTATCAAAGCAAGGCAATCATAAGAGCTGAAAAAGAAATTAACACATAACACAAGGATTTTTACATGGAAACCCTGTTAAGGGAAAAAGCACGGGGTGACTAACCCAAGATTGTATTCTCTATTAAAAGAATAAAGAGTACAAATTTGGCACTTGCCAATTAGGGCTCACTACCCGAGCACATTGCTCACAAAAGGCCCACTGCCTACAAGAGACTTACAGTCTACAAATGCTTACAAATGATACCAAGGTGTTTGAACTGATGAACAACATCTATGCATGTAGGATTTCAGTTCCAGTTAGGTACAGTATATTGATCTGGCACACTTCATTCTTCCTCTACTCAATATTACTTTCCTGTCACATTTCGGGCTTGAATTACTGCATTTGCTCTTGTCTCTACTTTTCTTCACACTTAACCATACATACTATCACCTTCACACTCTTACAAGCTTGAATCCATCAGGTATATATATCTGCAACAAGGATTTCCAATAATTTCTTAGTCAGCAATAAGAAGACCTGAGATATTTGCAAGTTATTGATATGTCAGCTGAATCCATGCTTGATTGGTGATGCGCATCAAAGACATAGGAAGAGAAGTCATTAGTCATGTCGGCCAACAATGTATAATGCCACAAATTACTTGATCAACACATTTTGCACATCCGAATTAAGATCTGATACTCTGTTGGTTAGTTCTTCCTCTATCTGCTCTACCTACCTAGAACCCAACACTCAGATGCTCATATCATTTTCATGCTTTATCACCAGAGGCTAAATATTTGGAATACGATAATCATGATACCCCTCTTGACTTGTTCAAGTTTGCAACTTACTGAGTTACACCATCTGAGTGTAGGAGTTAAGGACAACACTGAGAGGGGGGGTGAATCAGTGTTGTGTAAATTCTTTAATCTTTTTCAAACTTTAACTTTCTGAGCACAAGGAATGAATGATACCTTTGATTTGTCAAATACATATGCACATGACTATGAATGCAGAAAGAGAATAAAACTTCATAAGTAAATTGAATACACACAAGGAAGATCAATAAGAATCATAACACAAGATATGCACGAGTGGAAAACCCATCAAGACTGCACAACACCTTGCAAAAACCAAATGCAAAGACAAGAATTTAACTTCTTCCATTTTCAACCTTCTCAGGCAACATAAGAAAACATCTATCCAAGATCCTTTGTGAGCACCAACATGATATGAATAGGACAGGACATTTAACATCATCAATCTCTATGAGCATTAAATTCTTTAACAACTTATCAACACCTTGCATTCACTAAACATGTCATAGATCATGGACACCTGATACCACTCCAAAACTAGAATCATACCTTCATGAATCATATTAATGATGAAGACCAACAAAGAACATGTTAAATTATTACACCAATGAACATTCATTAAAGATCATCTTCCTGCACAAGATACCTTTTACAACACACTGTCAAACCTGATATAACCACATCTGCAATCAACAAGAACGAACTCTTTCCTCTTGACTTTATCATTCAAACTAGCTCATCAAATAAGCACATCAACAAACTAACTGCATCATCAAGTTCTTCTTGCAACACCACTTTGCAAAACAGAGATAATTGCTATGAATTGAATTTTCATTTTCAGCCACCTTAGCCAACACATGCTAATTTCTGATAAGAGCTTCTTGAGAGCATCTTAAGCTTTTTGAAACACAATTTTTAAGTACCAACATGATATCAAGTCACAATCAGCATCAATCTCTCTATGCGGAGAGCTTCTGAAACACTTTATCAACAACATGTATACATATTGAACCAAAGATCACCTGTACCACTATCACCATCATCAATTATATGAGTAATATCTTAGCAACCATTAAACATGTCACTGACATACACAACATCAGAAATTAACATTATCAGGTAAGCATGACAGACAAGATCAATTGATCTCCTCCTGTAACTTCTTGGGGATAAAAGATAAAATATTTGATACCTCCCCCTTACTTCATGCTATGTTAAGCAACAGATGAAATGACTTGTGCAAGATGCACAAGCTTAGATTTTGACTTCTCTTTACTTTCTTTCTGCTTCCAAATCTTAACAAGCTCTTTCTTCCTCCAAACCTTTTCTGTCTTTTTCTTTTCCCAACCTTTCAAATTAGGTGGAGCTCTCCTGCAACTGTGTGCTTTATGACCAAGAGAGTTGCAATTATAACAAATTATGTTGTAATCAAAATCAATTGACTGATAATACCTTTGATCACTCATATTAAGCTTCCATGAAGGATCATACACTCTGTTCATTTTGCAGCTTCTTTGAATATGTCCAACCTTATTGCACTTGTAACAAACAATATTAGTATTCCTTCTGCGATTAACTGATTTGTGTCCAAATTGATTACAAGTATAACAATAACCATTAAAAGAATAGTTATACCTGTACATGTATGCTTGTCTTATAGCAGCAGGTTTTCTGAAATTCCTTCTTTGATTGTGCACAAATTCATCTCTGGTTTTCTGTTCTGTTTCATTCTTCCTTTTTCCTTCTGTGGCAACATGACTTAAATCAATTTTCCTTCTAGGAGTCTCTCTAGCTTTGGAACATTCCCCTTCAGTACTTTTTTCAAATAGCAAATTCTTGTGCAACTTAGAGGAAGCTTTTTCTAACTCCTTTCTTAAAGAGACTATTTCTGATTCTAGTTTTAGATTCTCAATCCTTCTAACTTCAAGGTCAGATATTGAAAGATCTGCTATCCTCTTAGCTTCTTCAATTTCTGTCTTTAATCTATCAATTAGTTTGTCTGAATCATCAATATATGACTTTAAACTAATAATCTGACATCTGGCCTCTTCAAGATCTGTAGAAACAATTTCAAGTTCTGAAAGTGCATTGACTTTTGATTCTCTTTCTTGTTGCAGCTGCAACATTAATTTTTGGTTCTCCTTCTTATACTTCTTGAGTTCAGTTAGAGCATATATGAGCTCTCCTTCTAGATCAATCTCACAGTCTTGTTCATCATAATCCTGATCATCATCATCTTCTGAATTTGATTGGGTCTCAACTTCTTCATATGATTGCCTTTCATTGCCACTTTCTTGACACACCAGAGTGTCCTCTTCTTTATCATTACCTTGGTAAATTCTTTTCAATCTCCTCCACATATCCTGAGCTGTAACACAATCCATAATTTTACAAGAAACATCATTAGATAGAGCAGATAAAATAGCCTTCTTTGCAATCTGATTACATTTGAGAGCTTCTTTGTTATTTGCAGAGTTAGAATATCCATTCTCAACAGACATTAAAACATCATATCCTAAAGAGGATAAATACACTTGCATTCTAATACACCAAACTGAAAAATCTGAACCATTAAACAGAGGAACTCCAGAAAACTCTTTCATTGATTCAACTTGTGAAGCATCTTTATCAACTGCTTGAACATTAACACCTAAGTTTGATATGGATGATGTCTTTTGACCAGAATGAATCTTAACATTTCTCATATTCTTATTTCTCCTGCACTTACCCATTGAACTCCACACACAAGACCTACCCAAGCTGATTAAGCTGCAAAAGGGAAACTGGCTCTGATACCAATTGTAGGAGTTCAGACAACACTGAGAGGGGGGGTGAATCAGTGTTGTGTAGATTTTTGCAACTTATTATAACTTTTGATTTATAAGACTCAGAAAAAGAAAGTCATCAATAAACTATGTACAAGTTTGATAGTGAAAATTATGAGCAGTACCACATAGAGATAAATCTTAACATAGAAGCAAGAACACACATAGAAACAACATAAGAATTACTGGAGTGGAAAACCCTCTCTGGGTAGAAAAACCACTCATGAAGTGCCTCACTGGCTTAACTTTGAAAACATCTTACAAAGCCTCACTGGCTGAATATTATGTCTCACTGACTATTGAGGTCTCACTGACCTACAAGCCTCACTGGCATACTGTTTAGAAGCACCAGCTTCAAGGAGCACCAACCCCTATTACAGAACAAATTGAAAACACAAATTCAGAGGGTTTCTCTGTTTCAATACATAACTTTTATTCTCTCTTATGTGTTCAAATGGTCATTCCATTCAAAAATCAATTCTTCATCCAGATATGCTCAACAACACTACTTTTCTCTGTATATTTCATCTCTGCCTTACCAGTCATACAATCAATGCACCTGATTATTATTGCAATTGCATATTGTCTTTCTGATCACCTTGTCAATCTCTGTATCTGTATTTGATCCCTGTCAGTTCATCATAGATCTGCACAACATCACTCATCTCATCTTGTTAATCCACAAGACACTATAATCAAAGCATCTGTAATGTCATTAAATAATGTCTGAATATCTTTCACAACCCATCACAATGCACTTTCTAAAAACCCTTCATATTCTCTTCTCTATATTTAAAAACAAAATATCTTCCCGTCAATTCTATGCATTAAAAAAATCTTTTGATCTTCCTCTTCTTTGTACATGATCCTTCATATTCTTTGACATTTCATTTTGGACAATTTCTGTATTCAATATTATCCCTGCATAAAACATTTAGCAACAACATATCTCCAAAAACAACTTCAATTAAATTCAATCATTTTGCCCCTGTCAAAAATAAAACAATAACTCTTCAAATTCCTTTGTGCATTCACTTTCATCTTCATTGCATGATCCTTCATATCCATTAAAAAATCACTGGATTGCTTAATTTTTCATGTCAAAAATGAAGAGCCTTCACAAATTGATTCACCTGCAAAAGATTTTTCATATTCCTCTGTATAAATATTTTCACCTTCTCATTTCAATCCCTGCATGATGTTTCAAATTCTCCAAAATACAAAACCCTTGCAAATTTCTTCAAACAAATTTTTCATTATCCTCTTCAATAAATCTCATTTTCTCTGCAAAGAACTTCTTCAAAAAAAATCCTAGCC
The DNA here is from genome assembly GCA_027924645.1 of Cunninghamia lanceolata. Classification (NCBI taxonomy): domain Eukaryota; kingdom Viridiplantae; phylum Streptophyta; class Pinopsida; order Cupressales; family Cupressaceae; genus Cunninghamia; species Cunninghamia lanceolata. Next base: position 4,126,076 of record BSBN01001183.1, on the reverse strand, counting down.
AATGTCTTCAAAATATTTTTGCAAAAAAAATCTCCAATTCTCCATCAATATTACCTTCAAAAAAATCTCCTTAGAAACCTCTCTTAAAAATTTCTAATTTTAAAAAAAACTTATCACCTTTAAAAAGAAATTAATAGCTTTCTTTTTAAAATTAAAAAACTCCATTTTTAAAAAATCTAAAAAGGTATAGGCCGACCACTTTGGAAATTAGAGAAAGTTTCTAAAAAAAATTTAAAGCCATAAAAGGCTTGGGGATCGGGTTTCCTCTAACAGGTTTAAAAATATTTGAAATCTTTCTTTTTTTTATGCATAAAGCATTCCCCACTCAATGTAGCATAAAGCATGCTTTTCTTAACACATATATGCCTTATTCGGTGCTCTTTTAAAACAGCTTTAGTGGTCTTCAAAACTTCAAACTAAACCCCGTATAAGAATGAAACCGCAGCTAGAGGTTAGGATAGATAATGTGGCCGGTAGTTGTATGTGTAAGAAGCCCTCTAGTGGGTAATTATTAATGAAATGACCTATGAACATAGGTCAACTACATAATAGAATGAAAAGAGCACAAATAGGATAATAGGAAATAAAGGCTTAATTATGAAAGGCTTTAATAAGCATCATTTAGGAATTTTGACCCCTTAGTCTCCTTTTAACACAAACCTTAAACAGGATAGATGAGAAGATATGAGTCTTAGACTCAATAAGATATGATTCTGCATAGACTAATGAATTAATTTGGGGTTGTATGCAATGAGATCACAACACCTCTTGTAATTGATTATTACAAGACACATTCTTGGAGACTTGAACATTCTATCTGAGATTTTTATTCACATCACAAGTATGATGCATGATGTAATCTACCAACATAATATTGATACCAAACAACTTGAACCTAATCATCATAACCATCTTTTGAAGCCACAACTTAATGAAGACACAACCTTTGAATTGCTCCTATCCATCTGTAATGATACCACAAAGATCTTTTTATTTGTAACAACAATCCTGCATCATCATCACTTGTAACAACAACTCTTGTATGAACATTATCAATACACTTATGCAACTCCTGATTGATGTTCAACTATGAAAGTCAAGATTCAGACCAACCTATGTCAATAGTGCAAGTGATCCTCAAGTGATCCTCAAATGACCTGCAGTCCTGATGATACTTTGTGAAGATGCACATTTACACAACTCTTTCAATACCTTTTGACATCAATGACAAACTATCACCATCACTGAGAGATCCAGACTTGATTGTCGGACCTTGTTACATACTCTGTTCTTGTTCACCGAACCAAAACAATCTTCAAGTTGACTTTCGGTATAGGCATATTATGTACTACAGATGTGTGGGATAGACTTTGCTGCCATCAATGACAACACTTATGAAGCCACACAGTGTCTCTTGCCAACAATCTCCCCCTTTGGCATTGATGGCAACACTTAGTGAAAAATGGCTAAGTGTCGTAGTAACTCCCACTTAGCTGGTGCTCTGTCTCTTGTACTATTTTACCGGAGCTCCCCCTTTGCTGGATTCCACATTTTTCACTACTCTTCACCCCCCCTTTGACATCAATGGAAAAGGGTGGAATCCGCATACCAAAATTTTGCAAAAAATATTCTATACATGGCCGCATAAGTATATACAAATCATATGTTATACTTACGTATACTTAAGTATATCCATAAAGGTTGTCTTCAACTAGATGATTTTTGTGGCCCAACTCCTCTTCATTCAGTCCAAAATGGAGATGTGTCCACTTAACAAAAATACATATGCTTCTGCCCTCTTTAAGTTTGTTGGATCACTGGTCTGGATTGTATTTTGTGCCTCTGTCAAGGCATCATGCATTTCCTCTTAGGGATGATTATCCCTCTGAGCTCACCCATTCTATCCATTATGTTCCTTTTCTCCTTAACTAGTTCTTTAATTTCATTTATTATACCAATAGCTTGACATTCATGATTCACTAGAGAGGTAGTAAGGGGATCAAAATTATGAGATAAACTTGACAATTTTTCTTCTTGTTCTTTCACTTTCTTCTCAATGTCCTCTATCACTTTGGGCCAAGTTAAACAAAATTTGTATATATCCCCACCATCTTTAAAAGCGTTTTCAAGGCTCTTTATGCCAATACCTAAGGTTCTTCTATCATTAGAAATTAGCCCTTGTACTTCACTGAACCTCTTTCCCAAGAACTCCTTCTAGACCTTAGTTTCTGCTGATTTCTCTAAGGATTCAAAATGAGTGTTAACAGAATTGACTAAGTTTTTTAGATTACTGAATGGAGAGGCAGAAGAATCCTTTTGATAGGTTGGCATAATCTTCTCCAGCATCCCAAATGTAATCTCCAACAGCTCACAATCCTCCATGTGAGATTTTATAAGTTTGTCTTTTACTTTGGCCTGAGCAAAAGATGCTACCTTCATTATCTGAATGGGAGATAGAGAGTTGAAGTTTAGTGGCCCTTGAATTAGCTCAGGTTCATCCAGCTCCATTATTTCTTTGTCCAGGAAATTTTGTACTATCTTTGTAGTGTCTCTTGCAGACTCTACTTCCTTCCTTTTGGGGACATCCGGACTGACTTGCTTATTGATCTTTGATTCTTCTACCTGTCCTTCCTTTTCTGGAGTAGAGGAGTTTAGTGCCTCAGATGGCTCTTCATCATTTTTCTTTAATCCTTCAACATCCTTGTCAAAAAATATTTCTTCTTTCTGTCCTTCCTCTTTCGGAATAGAGGAATCTAATGCTTGAGATGAATCTTCATCATTTTTCTTTAATCCTTCAACATCCATGTTAGAAGGCTCTTCATTTGTTTCCTCTACAAGGGGAAGATTGAATCTCTTCAAGGCATTCTGGAGGATTTCTTTTGTTTCATTAGCTATTTGTTTAGTCTCACCAAGCATGAGTTTGTTCATTCTGGATTGCTTCGGAAATCATCTTTACACTCCTTGAAAATCATGTCCATTTATTTTGGAGTGATAGAGGGGCATAGCTGTATCATTATTTGCCCTCGGATCTCCAAGTTTTTAGCCTTTGCATTCACTTTTCTTTGTTCCAATACTTCTTCTAGGCTTTTTGGAATCAATGAGATTATTTCAATGAATGCTTTGTTATAGATATTCAAATACCTTACAGTAGCTTCCTCTAGAATTCTCTTGTCAGCATCATTATATTCATCATAGAACTCTGTCACCGGCTGCAGGTTCTTATCCATAGTAACTGCCTTGATGATGTCATCAATGGAAAGAGTGGGCTTTTCAACAAATTCCTCTGCCTTCTCTTCCTCATTTCTTCTAGCAAAGAGCTTCTCGGAAGGTCTTGAATTCAGGTTTGAGTTCAAAATTCTCATCTATTAACTGTTTGTGATAAATGTCGATCAACTTTGAGTCTCCAGAATCTTTAATGTTTGCATGGATATAAACCCTAACATCTTCTACATGCAAGACTCCGTGCAGAATACTAGAAAACGCACCCAAGGGATCAACTTCTAGAGATTTGTAAGGGTATTTCTTGAATTTTGGTCACGGCCTATCAGAAATATTGACAACCATTGGAGTAGCCATTTTTGCAAGAGATCCGGAGAGAGTTTTCAGAAGGGAAGAACCTTTTTCACACTTTAGGGTTTGAAGCAGAAATCGGAGTGATTCTCTAGTTGAATTCGATCTTCAGTTGAACTTGAGTGAATTGTAGGATCTTCTTCGCAGAGCTCTTCTTTTCTTCTTTGTGAGTGCAAGTGTGTAAATAATGAGGGAAAGAACCCTTTTATCCTTGTGTAAACCCTAATTTCCTTTTGTAATAAATGCACAAGTTTTTAAGTCATCCGATTACCCTGCTTCTCAAATGAGCTTTTCTTGGATTGTCTTGTGGATCTTCAAATAATTGTTTATGAGGGTTGACAACATAACTTCACCTTTTCAAACATGCCATTGGTCCACAGATTAAAATATTTCAATTCTGGATCATACCAGATCTGTTTGTGAAATCTTACTTTACCAGATAGTTGCCGATACAGGATCTCATAACTAGCTCAAATCTGCATGCAGATTTGTCAAATTTTGACTGGATGACCTTCAAGTGAGTCTCCTTAAAGCCTTTAAACTGTAACCTCTTATTTTGACTCAAAGTGCCAAATTCAGGCACTCACTGGCTGCCTGGGGGAAAGGGATCTTCTCTGTAGCCCCCCTGAGCCAGAGCTTGCTTTTTAGTTTCTGGAAGGACTATCAGCACCGAATTCTAGTGCGGATGCATCCCCAATATTCATTGTACTCCTTTTTACCCAAATCTTGCTCATCTTCTTTTGAACTTCATTCGCATTTACTTTACCTTTGCCTTTATCTTGTTTCTGATCATGCTCCACCGGACTTTTTCTATCCTGATTTCTGCTTCTGCAGAATTTGGCAATATGACCGGATCTATTGCAATTGTACCACACAACATTTCTTTGCTTATTTGAATGATATCCTGTTGATCTACACTCATTATCCATATGTCCAATTCTATTTCATACAAAGCATTTACCATTGAAAGAATTGTTCATTTGCATATTTTTGCATTCATGAGATTTGTGACCATACCTTTTGCAACTAAAACATTGACCAGAGAAGGATGGTTGAATTGATTCATTTTGTTTCTGCACTAGATTGCTTTGTGACCGAACTTGTTGCAATTCAAGCAGTGCCCATTGAAGGATGGATATCTTTGAGCGTTTGGTTGTCTTATCAGAGATCTTCTAGGCCTATTTCTTTGATTTCCTGATCCAAAGTTCTTCTGACTGGATCCAGAGCTTTCACCTTTCTCATATCCCAAGCCACACTTATCATCTATCCTCTTTTAAATTTCAAGAAGAACTTCAAGTTGGGCTGAGCTTATCTTGAATTTTTCTTTGCATTCATTTGCAGTTTGAAGATATTGTTTAAGAGTGTCTATCTGATTCTCAAGTTGTTCTTCATTGTCTCTAGCTTCTTCAAGATCAGATTCAAGATGCCTGATTATTCTGTCCATTTTGTGGCAGTCCTCTATTTTCTCCTTGAGGGATTGTTTTAGCTTATCTTCAATCTTTCTCTTTTCTTCAATTTGTTGAGTGAATCTCATAACCCCTGATTCCATTTCATGCCTTACCATAATGACTTCTTTTGACAGCTTCTCACATAGCTTATTTTTCTCATTCAAATCTTCATCAGTATCATTGACTTCACTCTGATTGGCTAATTTCTGGAGTAGTTCCTTTCTCTTTTTCATAGAAATACTAAGTTTTTCTTTTAGCTCATTTATGAAATCATCTTCTTGTTTGAGTCTTTCTCTCAAATTATTGACTTCAGAGTGAGATTGTTCAAGATCATCTAGGGCAGACTGAAGTTGTTTCTTCACACCATATGCATCCATTTGGATTCCCAGATCTTCCTTAAGCTGTTAGGCTTTGTTCAGAGGAACTTAGCTCTGATACCAATTGTTGGAAATAATGCAGACAACTGAGAGGGGGGGTGAATCAGTTATCTTATAACTTTTCTATTTTTCTTTTCTTTTCTTAACTTATTATCAAAGTAAGGCAATCATAAGAGCTAAAAAAGAAATTAACACATAACACAAGGATTTTTACGTGGAAACCCTGTTAAGGGAAAAACCACGGGGTGACTAACCCAAGATTGTATTCTCTGTTAAAAGAATAAAGAGTATAAATTTGGCACTTGCCAATTAGGGCTCACTGCCTGAGTACACTGCTAATAAAAGGCCCACTGCCTACAAGAGACTTACAGTCTACAAATGCTTACAGATGATACCAAGGTGTTTGAACTAATGAACAACATCTATGCATGTAGGATTTCAGTTCTGATTAGGTGCAGTATACTGATCTGGCACACTTCATTATTCCTCTACTCAATATTACTTTCCTGTCACATTCTAGGCTTGAATTACTGCCTTCGCTCTTGTCTCTACTTTTCTTCACACTTAACCATACATACTATCACTTTCACACTCTTATAAGCTTGAATCCATCAGGTATATATATCCATAACAAGGATTTCCAATAACTTCTTAGTTGGCAACAAGAACACCTGAGATATTTGCAAGTTATTGATCTGTCAGCTAAATCCATGCTTGATTAGTGATGCGCATCAAAGACATAGGCATAGAAGTCATTAATCATGTCGGCCAACATGTATAATGCCACAAATTTCTTGATCAACACATTTTGCACATCTGGATTGAGATTTGCTACTCTACCAATCAATTCTTCCTTTATCTGCTCTGCCTGCCTAGAACCCAACACTCAGATGCTCATATCTTTTTCATGCTTTATCTCCGGAGGCTAAATCTTTGGAATACGATAGTCATGATACCCCTCTTGACTTGTCCAAGTATGAAACTTACTGAGTTACACCATCTTAGAGATCCAGACCTGATTTTCAGACCTTGTTACATACTCTGTTCTTGTTCACCGGACCAAAACAATCTTCAATCTAACTTTTGGTATAGGCATATTATGTACTGCAAATGTGTGGGATAGACTTTGTTGCCATCAATGACAACACTTATGAAGCCACACAGTGTCTCTTGCCAACATATACTTGATTTACCTTTTCAGCATAGGTGTGCCAACAGATTGGATAGACGCGACGATAGGGGCGTAGGTGCTCAATAATATGGCATAGGCATGATTTTGTAGAGACATAGGCATAGAATTACATAGCAATGGAACGAAAATTCAGATCGCATGGGTGGATTTTTGAAGCACATGCACTAAACTAGAACTATGTATTGACACCTACCAAAAACAGATAGTTAGGTCTGAAAGAAAATAGAAAATGATTGATAAAATTAGATCCAAAGATCCCAATTGGCAAAGATGATGAAACACTAGCTACACAAAATGACACATGGGAAATGCATGCTTTTGTAGGTGTAGGTGTAGATCTGTAGAGGATATCCAAAACATGCAATAAAAATGTGATAAAACCTTAAAAAACTTAATATTAGCTGATCAACATGTCAAGTCTGAGGGTTAGCAACACAAACAAGTCAAAATCTAATAGAAAAACTAGAATATAATTTCTATTAAAGATAAAACTAAAACCAGGTAAAAATAGTTAACAAGCACTGAAGTAGAGAGTATAGGCATGACGAGAGAGTGCACAAGCATGCTGGATAGAATCACTGGAGCGTTGTGACAATCAGGGGCGTAGATCTACAACCTTCAACCAAAAATGATGGAATTTCTTCTTAAAAAAAGTTGATTAAAGGGATGTGCATCCCACCGAGCGTGCCAAAAATGTATGCAAAAATATAATCCAAGGTAAATAATGAAGATAAATGAAATATAACTCAATACCTTCACCTCAAATCAATCCCTCACACTTAGATAGAATGGAGTAGAGTGCACCCTAATTCTACTAGCTTTGTTCTATAGATATATTATGCATTGTTGACTGCTCAGAAAACCAACATAATTTAGGTATGAGATGGCTATAATTTGGAAGCAAATGATAATGTTAATGATATGGAAAAATGACAGCATGTACTTGCATATGAAAGATGTGTTGTGATAATGATGTGGGAGGCTCAATTTATAGAGGTCAATTATGATGAATAAAGGGCTAGGATTAAAAGATAAAATGGATGGCTAAGATTAGATGACAGGATTATAGGTCAAGGATAAGGATCTTCTACAGATGTAATGTGATAATGGATGGTGGAGATGAAAAGTGAATTTAATTTTGGATCAATTATTTAATAATTGTGGTGAGTGGTTGAAGATAAGGATGTGAGTGGGTAAATTAATTAAATAATGAGATTATTTAATTAATTTATGGAGAGGAAGTTGTTAGAAGTGATAAATTAATTAAATGAATGGGCTTTATTAATTAATTTAAGAGGAAATGATATATTGAATAAATAAATTTTATTTATTTATTCAATATGGGAAACATAGATTAATTAAAAGATGGATTAATTAATTAAATAATAAGATTATTTAATTAATTTAGAAGACATGCTAGGATGTGAAGTGGTGTTAGGGATGTGTTGAAAATGAAGGTGAAAACATGGTCATTTTCAGGTGTCTACACTAGGTACAAATATTTCTATTTAAGAGTATAGAGTGCTTTTGGATTCAATTGTGTGTATTGATGCAAAAATACACACAGTTGAATCCAAAAGCACTATATACTCTTAACTAATGGACTATGGAAAACTCATGCCTACTATTTCTATATACAATCCCACATTTAATTACCTGCAACAAATTATCGTAATATCATTACCATTTATTAATTAGTCTAAGTTAATTATGCTTATGAGTATGCATTTCCTTGGATTACCCTAGAGTAAACTTATAGAAAGTTGATTTCCCTTCATAAATATATATTCAAGATTTGATTGCTCAAACAACCTATTTATTATAATAATATATCATTTCAATACAATTTCACAAAAATTTAAAAGATCTGAAAATAATTTTTTCCTACTTAAAAATATTTAGACTGCTACAAAATTTTATTATAATACAAGTACCACATTTATTATTAAATTGTTTTTCTCCATTTAAATTATTTAAAAAAAAATAGTTTAAAACATCACATATGTTTTTTAATGATGAATAGTAGACTTTCTATATAAAAAATACAATACATTAGTTCAGATGACAGGTGGAGTGGAATCATATCCTAAAAGTCAATGTAAGAGTTTAAAGAAAAAACAAAAATGATCACACTGCTACACAACTAAAACAATACTAGTGGTCTCCATTAAGGAGATTACTTTAATCATTTGGAGGTTCTAGCCATTAAGAATAGGCTCCCAACTCATAATGGTATCTTCATTATTTTTTCTTCTTGATTAATAAGAAGAGTGCGAACAAAAGAGATAATAAAAACCAACCAAAAGTACTTACCATTGTCATGCTAGTTGGGATTTCCTCAATCATACTGAGAAGCAAAAGACTTACTATATATTTGAGGGACCATCCACAACCTCTATATTAAAGTGATCGAGGGACCATCCACAACCTCCATATTAAAATGATCCATGATAGCACCTCTAAAAACAAACACTATAACTACGACCAAGCATCCCTTACATAAATTTTTAAAAAATATGAGAAAGAGATTCTCCTTTGATATTGTTTAAGCTAACTACGAATTTTACTATTTCACTAAAATTTTCACTAAACAAGCGCCACATTTACTATTCACTTGTTTTATGTACGTAAGGGTAGGGTCGAGTGACGTCTTCACATTTATCTTCCATCAACATCATGATTACCAAATTTGAATTCAATATGCGCACCACTGACACGAGGATTCAAGAAATAATTATAAACTATAAGAACTGTTCAAGTCTTCGCGAACCATTCACACTTACAAACTTGTTGAGCTCTTCGCGTTCTATTTAACCTCTCTGCATACAAACATCTCTGTAATGGTTTTTGGTTGGTTTTTCTAAGCTTTCCTTTATTTATCCTCTCTCTGTATTGGTTTTTGCTTGGTTTTTCTAAGCTTTGGTTTATTTATCCTAAATGGATAACAGTGCAACAAGCTGCGGAGCGGCAGGGTTGTTGACGTATGTACTAGTTCCCCTCACTTGCAGTGGGCGCAACTTATATAGCTTAGGGAATTTTCAAGAAGATGATAATATCTGTGCATGGCAGCAGTACGTGGTGATCCTGGTTTCTGCTCTGCTTTTTGCAGTAATCATCTCCTGGTGGAGTCCTGGCGGATGTGCGTGGGCTGGAAAGAATAACAAGAGGAAGATTCCAGGGCCCAGAGGATTTCCCATAATCGGAAGCCTAATGGAAATGAGTGGCAGCCTTGCTCACCGTAAGCTTGCTCAGTTGGCGAGTATTAATGAGGCCAAAAAGCTGATGGCCTTTAGCTTGGGCTCAACCCGCGCAGTCATAACATCGGACCCAGAAGTGGCCAGAGAGCTCTTGAGTTCCCCTAACTTCGCAGACAGGCCCCTCAAACAATCTGCTCAGCAGCTCATGTTTGGTAGGGCAATAGGTTTTGCACCCAACGGCGACTACTGGAGGATGCTGCGTAGGATTTCGGCTGCTTATCTCTTTAGTCCACGAAGAATTGCTGTGCACGAAGCTGGGCGTCAGGCGGACTGTCTGAAAATGCTATCTGATATACGCAGTGAGTGGATATGCAAGGCTGCCGTCAGCCTCCGTCCACATCTCCAAATGGCGGCGCTCAACAACATCATGGGAAGTGTGTTTGGTACAAGGCTGGATGGCAACAGAGAAGGACGAGAGGTGAGGGAGATGGTGGAGGAAGGGTTTGAATTGCTGGGGGCATTCAACTGGGCTGATCATCTGCCGTGGTTGCGACCGCTTGACCCTCTGCGAGTCCACGCCCGTTGCGCTTATCTGGTACCTCGAGTTAAGGGTTTCGTCCAAAACATCATCAACCAACACAGACAATCCTCTCTGCCCAGGGACACAGCCGATTCAGATTTCGTGGATGTTCTCCTTTCGCTTCAAGGACACGACAAAATCAACGATGACGACATCATCGCAGTTCTTTGGGTAAGCAGACTCCATCCTGGTATTTTTCCATACTTGTGGAAACCCTAAAACCGATAAATATTTGATATAATAATATTTGTGTCATACAGGAGATGATATTCCGCGGCACAGACACGGTGGCTTTAGTTACAGAGTGGACCATGGCGGAATTGGTACTGAATGAAGAAATACAAGGCCGAGCTCAGGCGGAATTGGAGGCAGTAGTAGGGCGGGATAGAAGCGTGCGGAACGAGGACATTGCAAAGCTTCCATACCTGCAAGCGGTGGTAAAAGAGAGTTTGAGAATGCATCCACCGGGGCCTCTGCTGTCGTGGGCGCGTTTATGCACGGAGGACGTTGAAATAGCAGGGGGAATGCATGTTCCGGCGGGGACGACAGCCATGGTGAACATGTGGTCCATAACTCACGACCCTGAGATCTGGGATTCGCCTCATGAATTCCGGCCGGAGAGATTTGTTGCAGAGAAAGTAGACGTTCGGGGTAATGACTTGAGGCTTGCGCCCTTCGGTGCAGGTCGGCGAGTGTGCCCGGGAAAGACTCTCGGCCTCACTACTGTTCATCTCTGGGTGGCCAAACTACTCCACCATTACAAATGGATTCCTTCTCCTCAACACCCGGTAGATCTCACTGAGATTCTCAAGTTGTCCTCCCAAATGGTCACGCCTCTTACTGCAATTCCGGCCACAAGAATCCCTTACTAATAAGGGATTATAATCGTATTAACTGTGCAATTAGTTTTGGAGTTAAACCCTTATCATATTATTCTTTCAGGTGTTTACTGTGACAAAATAGTCTGTTGTAGTTTGCCTAACAGTAGAATTCTGCTGCAAATTCAGCAAGTATAGTAGTTTTCCTAGGTGTTTGTTTATTAGTAGAAATTCGAGTGTTGTAAGATGGACTACGCATTCAAAACAGGAAGTCGTTAACTGTAAATACAAAGTATTGGTTTCATCTTTGAACGTGTTTATAAGTTTCTTTTACTACCTCTGATGTTACAACTTGCTACTTGTATTTTCATGACAAATTGCTCACCACTACCAGTGAATATTTTATTTGTCTGCTGATTCCTCGTCTTCTACGAATAAGTTTCGATATCCATGCGCTGCTTTTAAGTAAAATATAGAAATTTGATTTAATAGTGTGATTAAAGAATACTTTCTTTCGAAAAGGCTTAATATAATTCTCGAGAGTCAAGACACGTTTGGAAACGATAATTATGAAGAATTTATGACACGTTTCCCTTTAGAAGATGGAAATCGAGAATCAATCGCATGCCTTCAATAATATAGATTGCTTTGACTTGATGGATAATTTTCCTACATTCATATTTATAAAAGGTTAATTTTAGTCAATAAAAAATAGAATAATTATTTACCACATTTTGGTATGGATGAGGTGTAAAATAGTTATTGATTGTTTGACCATTGAATTAATGATGCTTTAGTAGAGTGTACTTTTGTAATGGTCTATTTTTACACCGAAGGCACCCCTCTACGAGATGGAGCAAGCTGCCTTTGTGGATCAACGACTTACAGTCTCATCTATTAATGCAAGACAATAGAATTAACCCCCCTTATTCATTCTACCCCATATTTTTTAAAATCTATGTAGTTCACTCAAATTGAGGTCGTCACCTTAATAGTCAATGCCATGTAAATCTTATATTCGACACATTGGGGGTCAATATGCTAGAGGTTATCACATAACTAAACCAATAAATCTTCTATTGAAGTGGCGGGTCTTCAATATAGGAAGCTACAATTTAACATCTCTATTGGTTTTTGATGTAACAAGGGTTTGGGCGATGAGGCTTCCACAAACAAGGTTAAAAAATAATGGAAATGACACGCCTTTGTGACTTTATGTCCATGAGGGGTTATGTAAGGGTAAAAATTAGGCTTGGGCTTGTTATTCATGGAATTGACATAAATGCTAATGTGGAGATGGTGTAATGGATTGACAAGGCCTCCACGAATCCAACTCTGATGTCTTGCTTTTCTTTGATCCTCTGTGAGGATTTCTTGTAATGAACATTAGGTATATTGATGTGCATGCATATATGACTAAGGATTGGAAATTCCATGTTGTGTAGGTTAGGGATGGGGATATGAGTAACAAGATTTGCAATAGATGGGACTACCTATTGAGCAGCAAATGGTTTAAGGAAAATCTTGATAAAATTATGGAAGAGAGCATGTTGCAATGAACAATGTGGAGGTGGTTGTCAAAGAAGTTGCAAAGCTACGCCCTCTCATGGATGCCAAATAGTGGAGCTATTGTTGCTCACAAAGAGCTCAATTATCAAATAAAAATGTTTTTAATATAAGTTTATTGTATTGTCATTTAAAAACAATAAATCCAAACTCATTTGTGAAATACAATATGCGAGGTTTTTTTGTATTGTAGCATTATAGCATTAGTACACCTTGGCAATGTGGAGATACACAAGGGCACTATGGTTATCAAAGTGTAGGTTGAACCAATGGGATACCACCATTATTTTTTATTAAAGACAACAAAACTTATTTAATTGGCCTTTGGCATTTGTGTATGCATGCCATAATCATGACCCACCATGCAGTTGTGTGTCATTTTATGATTAGTAGCACATAAAATCTCACATGTGGCCAATCTAATTTGTTTAGTTTTAAATAGGCCATCAAGTGTTGACCCCACAATCCATAGCTTTGACTCCACCCATCGTAGATCCTATCCAATGCACTTACTCTAATATATCCTTCACTAGCACATATGTGCCCTTCCTCAATGTGAGTGTTAATGATTACCTATACACAATCATTGATAGAATGCCTCAAAGAAACTATAGTTTTAATGCAAATTCCATTGTAACATATTTGGTTGTAACTCAATCTTACATATGTGTCAAAGGTTCATCTATCATATAATATTGATAAAATACTAATCAAACTAATGCACAAATACGTAGCGAAGATGCAAAACAATTGAAAAGAAAATAAAGGCCACATTATTAATAAAACATTGAATGACAAGTGATGGATGATAGAAATTAAACAATCATCATCTTGATGCATAAACTTGAAGAAGCTGGCTTATGGTTTGCTAGTGTTCTTGTTAATTTTTATTTTTCAAAAAGCAAAAGGTATCTACAAGTAGATAATGAACATTGAAACAATGACTAATTGTGAAATTTTATAATTTCATTACTTTGCAAAGGAAGGTAGAACTCTACTATTAGGGGTGCTCAATCTTGATTGCAATTGAGAGATCTTGACTTTTCTTTCAATTTTAAAAATATGAATTCTTAAATGTGGCACTCATATGTAACTCAAGATTTGTTCTTGTACATGTAATCCATGATGCATGAATTTTTAGAATGACAAAATAAAGGAAAAAAAATGTGACATTTGCAGTAAAAATGCACCTTTTCTTCTAAAGAACAAGTTGGGGGCTACTTTCATGACCACTATTTGCCTAAGATTTACTTTGATATTGGTAATTTATATTCCATGCAAATTATGTATATCCTAAATAGATAATAATTCTTCCAATACATATCTATTGAGATAGAAATGGACCAGAATTTAGCATACTAAAAACTATGAACATTTAATTTTATTACAAAACAAGGGCTCATTTATACCATAAAAAGATCATATTAATATCAAGATCAAACATATAATGCAATTTAGGTTAACATTAAATATGTGTTGGCAAATCAGGAACCCAAAACAAAATAGACTAATAGTCACTAGAAGACCATTGTAGTAGCAACTAACATCATGTGGTACCCATTCAAGAACAAAAATATACAAGGATACATAGATGGACACACCACCAGACTAGGAGAAGGCTATATGAACATCCACCCTCACCACAAGGAAGGATAACAAAACAATAATAGAAGAAGAAAGAGGAATATAGATATAAGACATATGTAATAGATGCTACCCAAGCATATGGGATGTGTATATCTATGCTTGCAATGAAGAATGTACATTGTATAAAGAATATATGATATGAATATATGAGCAGACCTATCTTATGGCATCTATGAATGTGTAATTTTTTTAGAATCTTTATGTTATGCATATGTTATTTTCTACACTATTTAGAGTTCCTTCTTATTGCATCACACTAGGGTTAACTTCTTTGACATAAATAATATAGACCTTAGGCCTATTATTTATTGTCCACATTTGACTCCATTATTGGGACCATAGTTTGTTGGTGTGTAAGAAGATAAGTTACATAAACAACAAAAAGTTTTTCTTTAAGAAATGCTACTAGAGAAAGGAGTGTTAATAACAATGATTGTAGTAAAAGAGATGTGTAGTAACACACACTAGGTCCTATCCTATGAGATGGGTTAGGCACCTAGGGGGTGATAAATGGAATGAGGGGATCCTAAAAATATGTGACCACTAAAGTAGGTCTATTGAAACCATTAGGGATAAATACAAAGATTAATGGAATTCCAAATCAAAAACACCTATGGTGAAAAGAAGATAACAAAAGATTAAGAGATTTTTTTGAAGAAATTAAAATGGCTTATGCGATGCACATGGAAGAAGAATTAAGGCCGAAACAAACCCAAGAAAGACAAGAAAGATACCATAGAGGGATGAAGAAGGATCTAGAGAAGCCTCAATTGAGCATGCTAGAAGGGTTGTTGCTAAGAACACTAAAAATATTGAAAGTGATGAGAATCTACCAATAGAGGGGCATATAACTACTATGCCACTTAATAACAATGAAACATATAAGAAAATAACTATCCACATAAAAAGAGTAGAAGAAAATTTGACTGGATTAACATATAAGATAAGATAATAAGATGAATTTAAGGGATCATTAGAGAAAGATCTTACAAGTAATAGTGCTTCTAAGCCATTTAGTGTAGAAGCAGTGGTGCTCTGTAAATTCAAATTTTGACTAAAAATTTGGATCAAATATATCACATGTTAGGGTTAATATTGGTGAAGAGTTTGAGGGTTTATTAACCCCAATTTGAAAGTTAAAACCATTGAATTTGAGCAAAGAATAGTTAGAAAATTTAGTAAATAAAAGCATATGTTTATAGAAAGAAAAGATGATATAAAATTTAGAATTTCAAGAAAGAGAAGGGAATGAGGAAAAAGAGGATATAAGGGAAATGTGCAACAAGATATCCATTGGTATAATTGAAACAATTAAAGAAAGATGGGAGTACCCTATATTATTTAATGAAATGTCATTAACTAATGAAAAGGTATCAAAAACTCCATCTCCTAAAATGAAGTGACACCTTAAAGAGGTGAGCCGCCAAGACCAAGAGTCACCCTCTATGCTAAATAAGTTTAGAAGAGTTTCTAAAGAAGAGATAAGTAGTGAAACCTTTCTTAGGATAGAAAAAATGAGAGAAAAATTAGATTGTGTGAGGAATTTTGAGAAGATATAGGGTAGAGAATATTTTGAGATTTAATTGCCTAGAGACAAAGGAAAAACAAAGAAATTAGAGTGTAAGGATAAAACCATGGTGAAAATACCTGAAGAAAAGAGGAAGAGATAACCAATAAAAGAAGATAATGAGAAGTTCCAAACTACAAAAGAACAAGTCAAATACACCTTCAACTATTGTAAGGATGGCCACAAACAATACTAAGCTTCCTATGTTCAGTAAGGACACTAAGGATGCAAGTGAGAATCTATTCATCTTGAAATATCATTGGAATAGAGATGACACTGATGATGATTATAATCAGTTATATGAATTTGTAGAAACACTAAGAGGTGAATCCTTGAAATGGTATATCAAAGTGTGCCCAAAACATGATAAGAAATAGGAAGAGATATATGAATTATTTTTGACAAAATTCTATTCACTTGATGCTCCAATTGAAAGTGTCAAAAAAATGAGAGAAATGACACAAGGAAATAATGAGTTTGTGAAGGAATATGACCAACATTTTAAAAGTGTAGTTAGAAAAATAGAGGAGCCACTAATAGAGAAATAGAGAATCAAATGGTTTGTATCAAGGCTAAAATTTCAAAATAGAGTTGTGGTAGATGGGAGAGCATTCACTACATATAATGAAGCAGTAGAGCTATCAACTAGAATAGAAGCCCAATCTTGGAGAAATGACACTTGTGGAAGTGAAAAAACAAAGAAGTTAAAATTGGAATTAGAAAACGTTGAAACCTAAATAGGAAATTTTGGCAAAGAGTGAGACTAAGACTTCTTCCTTACCCAAACTTGGACTAGTTAATATTTGGCGTACACATTGTAGTAGAGAAGGACATATAAGGAATGGATCCTAATAGAAGGTACAAAGCACACTATTGTACTAAGGGTAGAATTTGAAAATCCCCATGAAGAATACTAAATTCTATTGCGGTTTATGTAAATAGTGGGATAAACATGTAATAGATGACTATCCCATATTAATGGAAGAAGAAGGCTATGAACGATTGGTTACATGAATGAATAAAGATGAATCCTTTATTGATAAAGGCATGGACAAAGAATAAAGATTGACCACAATAGCAATAAATAGGTATACAAATCATGGTTACTAGGAACTAGCATGGAGTAGAAACCAAAGATAAATCAACAATGTGAACCATGCAATGCCCCAGATATAAAATGGAGAACCTTATACAAGATATAAAAAGGAATATTCCTAGGGATATGGTATAGGAGACTACCACAATAATTACAAAGGTGGCTGAGGTAGAGGAAGAAGTGAAAGATTGACTTTCTTTTATTGTGGTAAACCAAACCATTATGCAAATGAGTGTAGGAGTAGGAAGAAAGAAGAAACATTAGGATGTGGATTTTGCAGTGATAATTCACATGGTGCATTCAATTCCCAAAGTTGTACAATTTTATAATAATGGACCGGTATAAGGAATAAGAAGTGAAGAATTGTTGGGTCCTAATGCACTAAATAGTGCTAAAGTATTAATAAAAATGATCATAATACACCTCCAAAGAGGCAAAAGGAAGTAGAAAAGCAAAGTGGAGTATCTTCATCCCAACCTACTACCAATGTATACACAATAAGGGCTAGGTAAAATATAGTTTGGGGTGGGGATGGAGAAGATCCTAAGAAGGGGATGGACTTGAAAAACTGATGTGCTCAAGGAGATACTAGGGTAAGACACAAGTATTAGAAATAAAGAGACCTCAAGTCCCTCAAAATACAAAAAGGGAAGCTTAGCAACTTTAGACTGCAACTCTTGCAGATGCAAACTCCCTTCCATCCCAACTCTCTCCTTCTTCATCACCTCCATGTTCCCCAAAGTAAACAACCACTATTCATAAATTTCCTCCTCCATCTCCACACTAAGATAATGTCACTGTGAATGTCCCACCCAAGACTACTATTCTTCCAATTGTTCCTTCATCTACTTTAAGCCCCCAAAAGGTACTTGTCACTTCTCCTTCTCAGTGGTTGAAGGGAGTATCTTGTAAGAAGAAGTATAAATAGATGGCTGATCCTAACTTTGATGTAGTGGTAAAATTATTGCACAGTGCTAAACCCAAGCCCAAAAAGGCTTAGATTGCCTCAAGGTTGATGATGGATTCCTTCGAGAATCAATATGTAGATGTGGTAAAACCTATGGGTGATAAGTATGATCAAGAAGTGACTAAAGATGACTATCAAGTTTCTCATGTTGAAATCAACCCTTCCACTCATGAAGAAGATATTCACAATTTTTAGGTCTCAACTGCAAAGTTGGTAGAAAGTGTTATGGAGTAAAGTGTGTACACTTGTTAATCAAGACCTATTTAACACCCTTTTTGAACATTAAATGATAAAATCTTGATCCTAATGAATACACCTGACAAAATAAAGTTAGGATAAGTCTAAGCCCTTTTAAATAGATACTGTTGGAGTTTGTGGGCCTAAAGGACCAGGGCGCCTAGTGCCTTGGTCCCAGATGTTAGCCTCGGTCCTTTTTTTTTTGGAACACCTCCTTAACTTTTACATGTCGGCACCATTTGGTTTTATTCATTGTTGGTGAGCAGGAATGCATATAAAAGAAAGTTTATTCATTTGAACATCTCTAAGTTCTCTAAGAAATCTAGGCACACTTGCACTCTCTCTTCTCTCTCATGCTCTCTATTCTTCTCTAAGGCTCTTTATGGTGGATTATTGTTGTTATGCTAACTTCTTGCAGGTCTTGTGAAGATCTTTCTACTTCTTTGGGATACACCAACTTCTTGAGTCAAGTTGTGATTCTACATCAAGCAAGCTACGGTTTCCATGCTTATGGTGACTCCTTTCCTTTATGCTTTGTTATAGCATTCCATTCTACTTCAGATTTTCCTTTGCCCTCCTAGGGCATGCACTCTTTGATATCTCATCATTGCTATTGTGGAGGTGGAAACACCATTCACGAAGCTTGACTTAGGCAAGCTCCTAAATAGCACCAACCCTCTTTCCTTTGTTTGTGTGTGCAGGTTGAAGTAACAGGTTTCAAGAGACAAGATCCGGGAGGATGGAAGGTTTTGCAAGTACAGGTCAGGCGAAGCTCTAAGTTTATGTAAAACCCTAAATTGGTTCTAGGGAACCTAACGCCCCTATCCCCCTTGTTTAGATGACCAAAATATTTTGGAATCAGGTTCTATCAGCTTTGTTCAGCTCCTCCCTACCACTTCTTTCTGGGTTTTCAACGGTTTCAGGTTTGTAACTCCTAATCTCTCTATTTTAGCCCTAGAAACCCTAGATTTGGTAATTAGTCATAAGATCTCTCTCCTTGTCAACAAAGAGACCAATCAAGAGACCTCTCAGCTATCCTTTGAGGACTATAGATGAGTATAGAGTTTCCTTGATTCGTGTTCCAATGTTATGTGGAGAAGGATTGATTTAGGGTGATGTATGTATGTTAGCCTAGATCTTATTTTCTACATAATAGAAAGGACTGAAAAAGAGAAGGTGACCAAAGAATAACTTCAAAGAACAAATTCAAGTTTTAACTTCTTACTTAAAATCTATCTTAGATACATTATCACAACTATTGGGTGTAGCTCCATCAACTTTAGAAAATGCAAATATAAAAGACCTTGATAAAGACATAATGGAGAAGATATGTAAATATCAAGCCTATGGAAGAGCTTCTAAAACATGGGTTGAACAAATAATGTTGGATGGTCATGTTTCTATTGAAGAGGTAATGAAATTATATCATGAAGTTGATGATAAAACAAAAGAACTACAATGTTGTGCTGGCAAAAACAAGGAAATAAATTTTTGTATGGCAAGGTGCAACTCAAGGTCTAGATGAAATGGATAAATATGATCTAAAAATATTGATATTTGAAAATATCTTGATTAAGATAGCAAAATACGATGCTATAGCATGGTTAAAAAGTATTGAATAGAAACTGATGATCCTCAAGAAAACCATTTCAGAACTAAAGAAATTAGTGAAGCCATGTGGGCAACTCAAATTAGAAACCATTGCAAATTACTTAGCTTTTGAGGTGGACATCATGAAACAAGGTGACTCAGATGTTGAGGATATTCAAGTGATCAAACAAAAATTCAAAGGCATTATATTAGGAAATTGCTTAGCAAAGAAAATGTTAATCTAAACACATTGAGAAAGTTGGCATCTATGTCTACCATATTAATTGGCTGCCATAAAGATTTATCAGCATTCCTTGTGAATATGCATGAGATAAAGGAGACATTAATGACTTGGAAGATAAGGTTACTAAATACAACTATGCCAGGAGCCAAGTTAATGGTACCAATAGTTAAATAATTTAGAATCTTCAAAGGATTATCTTCCTCCTCAAAGTAGTCAGAAGTTCCAAAGGAACATATTTTGCAATAGTAGAATTGAAGATATCTTTTCTTTATTCAATTTACTTTATTGACTTTTTCTTGAAATTATGTAAATTAAGTAATTTTATATGACTTAATAGACTCACTTTATTTATAACTTTATGTTTATAAAAGAAATACACTTTTGTTTTGTTAATGAAGTTATACAGGAGGAAGTAATTGCAAGTTAGTTATGGGAAAAAGAGACCATATATACAAGGATATGTTGTGTTGTAAGGGACTTTTGACTCTCTCACTTTGAAATAAGGGTTTTTGGATTTGTATAACTTCGCAGAGATAATAAATAAAGCATTCAGATTGTATGTTTTGTGTGTCTTTCTCTGTTATTGCTGATTTTTTGTATGTCAAATTGGTAGTAATCTTTATTTCCCTTTGTCCTTGTGGAAATCATTGGTCATGTATTGAAATATTTATAAACTATGCAATTTGTGTAAAGAAATGTAGTTATGTCTTGGTATCTTGATTTAAATGCTATTAACACAAACCTATCTCTTTGTGTGTTGAGATTTGTGTGGTATTCTTTTAGTATTATTATAGTATCATATACATTGTTATTATCCATCATATAAATGTAGCAATGTGCATTCTGATTATGTGATGAGCCCTCATTAGATTTAATAAATTTTTGAAATCCAACTTAGTATTCATGTTTCTACTACTAGGGTTTCCATAAATAAATTTTTGGTGGGTTTTTCTTTTCCCTTTGGGTATTTTTGGATTAAAATACTATAAAAATCCTAAAATCCCATCATATAAGGGATCCATCCCTCTCAAATGTAGAGGAACATTGTTAATTCATAACAACTTCTCTAATTGTTGGTACATTTGCCACTCCCCATTGGGTGAGTCAAGGCTAATTTTCACGGTAATCTATTTACCAACACCACTGAGTCATGATACCAAGATAAACATGGCATTGTGATAACCATCTCCTAAATGAAGATCACCCATGGCCCACATGTTCAACATACCAAGATACTGAGAGGGGAGGGTGTATCAGTATCTAAACAATTTCAACTTTAACAACTTCAACTTATTCAGAGCAGATTAAAACTTAAACTTATTATAACATTAACATGAATAGGAAAGATTAACACAATGCACATCAAGACATAACCCCAAATATATGTGGAAAATCCTAGAAGAGAAAAACCATAGTGAGGATCAACTCACAATATATATGAAGCTCAAATAACAACTTTGGTTTAGGGTTACAACCCAAGGAAGCTACTACTCCCTGAAAACTTTGATTTAGGGTCACTCCCAAGCAAGCTACTACTCCCTGAAGCCTTTGTTTTAGGATCACCCCAAGGAAGCTACCACTCCCTGAAGAGTTTTTTTAGGGTCACTCCCAAGGAAGCTACTACTCCCTAAATTTTGAACACACTTACAAAAGATTACAGTATGATAGTCCTTCTACTATCTGAAAATTGATTTTGAAACTGACTCCTTTGATGATTGCAATACTACCTCTTCACACTTTCTTCTGATGATCTGATCAGCTAGGCACACTCTACACTTGATCACTATCACAAATATGTCTTCAAGATAAATTAGGACAACATCAACAACTTCTTCTCTTTCTCCTTTAGTCACACATCATAATGCATTCATTTTGCTCCTTATCTTGTTTGCAATCCTTATCAATCACTTTGCAATCACACTTCACCTCACTCAATTTGATTTACAATTTATACAAGATATTACATTGATTACATTACTTGTTGGCCAGATACAACATAAAAAATATATTTACAAGTCAGATAGACAACACACAACATGAAACATGTAGAGGACAAGTCCTAAACAAGACTACATGCTACACCAACAGAAGACCCATGCCTTGCGGATATCAACACTTGCTTAATTAGGTCCAAAAAATCCTTCACAGAAACAAACGACAAGGAATTACATCCAGACACTCTGCTCATTTGAAAATAGGATAGCCTTAAGCAAAAGCATACAAAACTTGAAGCATAATGACCACAACAACATGAAAACCTTGTGAAGTACTGGAAACAAGAAAGATCTTCATGAAACTTTTCTAGATGAGTCTACAACACTCCTTTAACATATAAAAACACTCCTTTACCTCTGTACATCAAATATTTTGTGCCGCACATCTTCAATCATGAACTCTAAGAATGTCCTATCATCTAGAACACATTGCAGCATACTGTCATTAAGAAAATGAGCTTGCAGACCACCAAGAACCTTGAAACTACAAGAAAGCATGTAATGTACATCCATTAACATGTCTACAAGATCACAAAGGCAACCATTCACTTCCAGAGGAATGCAGAGCATTCTAATAGGCCTTCAACACTAGCTCACTTTGCCAAAACACATGCCGATACTCTATCATGCATAACTTTCACAGCGGAAAGACAAATGATTTGAAACTTTGGAATTATCACCTTCACTACACCCTAACCATAGTTCTAGAACCACATAGCCATATCTATAAATGTGGAGGAATGCGAAGCATTCCATTGTTCTACTTAAAACACCTTCACAGAAACAACATTGTCTTCAGTCTGTCAACAGTAAAACATTCTTCCAGTAATCCAATCATCACGAAACTTAGAAAATACATGCATCAGGCCATCAGTAACATCTACTAACATTAGCAACACATATGATCATCTTAGTGCTTCTAATTCCCATATTAATATGTCTTCATACTTAACTTTGCACTGATCAAGGCATGACATCTAACCATGAACTATGCCATCTCTCTTCTCTGTTGGATAGGACATGACATCCAACCATGAACTGTATCTTCTCTATACATGACATCCAACCATGAACACCATCACACCTCCATGATAGTGTTGACATTAATGACAACCTAGTGACAGTGTCGACATCAATGACAATCCTAGGAACCATATGTGTAACAATCTCCCCTTTTGGCATTGATGGAAGCACATACCTGCACATTTCTCCCCCTTTGACATCAAGGAAAAAGGGTAACCACTACCTTCTAATTAGTGAGTACACACTTGTACATTCTTTCTTAGGGCATAACTTCTTCTTGTAGCAAACAGACTCCCCCTGTCATCAGCAACCACTACCTGCTCCCCCTGAGAGGTAGCCACCATCAATCTAGGAACAAGATATAACATGAACTACCCCTGGATAGATGCAACACTATGCATATAGCAAGAAGGAGGGGCAATTAGCCCTAACCTCTACTGGAGATCCTCAAAAGTATCCTTTGCAAGAGCCTTTGTGAAAATATCTTTCATTTGATCCTTTGTTGGAACATATTCCAACTTCACTTCCTTATCTGCAACCCTCTCTCTCAAAAAGTGATACCTAATTTCTATATGCTTGGTTCTAGAATGCATCACTGTATTCTTGGAAATATTTATAGCACTTGTATTGTCACACAAAATAGGAATAGACTCATCATACAATACCTTGATATCCTTTTGGGTTTTCTTCATCCACAACACTTATGTACAACAGGATGCTGTTGCAATGTACTTTGCTTATGTAGTTGATAAGGACACTAAATCTTGCTTCTTTCTTTGCCATGAAACCAATCTACTTCCCAAAAAGAAAGCACCACCACTTGTACTCCTATCATCAACACAACCAACTCAATCAACATTAGTATAAGCACTCAAATCAAATTCATTACCTCTTGGATACCATAGGCCATAATCCAGAGTTCCTTTCAAATATCTAAATATCCTTTTCACTACCTTCTAATGTGTTTTCTTGGGATTTGCTTGATATCTAGCAACCACACATACTGCATGGATACTATTAGGTCTAGAAGTAGTCAAGTACAACAGTCCTCCAATCATATATCTATAGACAGTCTAATCGACCTCCAGAGACTCATCATCTTTACTCAAGTGACATCTGGTGACCATGGGAGTACTCAATGGTTTTGAATCCTCCATACCAAACTTCTTCAACAACTCTTTGACATACTTATCTTGAGAAATAAAGATACCACCATCTAGATGAGTAATTTGAAGTCCAAGGTAGAAAGACATCTCACCAATCATAGACATCTCAAACTCTTTTTGCATTTCCTCTGCAAAACTCTTGCACATATCATCATCTCCACCAAAGATGATGTCATCAACATATACTGCAACTATCAATATCAAGTCTTCTTCTTCCTTGATGTAAGATTGCTATTTGTAGTACCTTTCTTGAAGCCCTACTGAAGTAAGTACTTGTCCAACCTAGCATACCAAGATCTAGGTACTTTCTTGAGACCATACAGAGCCTTCTTGAGTTTGCACACCATGTTTGGATCTTCTGATATCTAGAAACCTTTTGGTTGTTCAATATAAACCTCTTCCTCTAGATCACCATTCAGAAATGCTGACTTAACATCCATCTGATATACCTTGAAGTTCTTATGAGTAGCAAGAGCAAGGAACATTCTGATTGCCTCCATCCTAGCTATTGGAGCAAAAGTCTCCTCAAAATTAATACCTTCAACTTGTGTGTATCCTTTGCATACCAATCTTTCTTTATTCCTTACAAATTCACCTTATTCATTCAATTTTTTTCGGAACACCCACTTTGTTCCTATAACATTCTTATTTGTTGATCTAGGAACCAATTCCCATGTTTGACTCTTCGCAATTGGATCCAATTCTTCTTCCATGGCTTTTATCCATCCATCATCTTTGCTAGCATCAACAAAGTTTTTGGGTTCTACCCTTCATAACAAACACAAGTTTACTTTCTCATGTGTCTTAGAAAGCCTTCTCCTTATCTACACACCTTCATCCTTATCTCCAATGATCCAATCTACTAAGTGGTTCTTCTAAACATAATTTGCTAGAGTCTTATGCATCTGCTCTGGTTCTTGTTCCTTTTCTTCTTTCACTTCTTCTTCATCTTCAATGCATGGAAAGATATCAGATTCAAAGTCCTCTAAGTCATGTGAGATCTAATACAGGTCTTCATCTACCTTTACATTTGTGCTTTCAATGATCTTTCCCAACCTCTTGTTGTAGCATCTATAAGCCTTACTTTTGGTTGAATAACCAAGAAAGATTCCTTCATCACTTCTTGAATCAAACTTTCCTAGGTCTTCTTCATCTCTTTTGATGTAGCATTTGCTACCAAAGATCTTGAAGTATCTGATAGTGGGAGGTCTTCCATACCATAGCTCATAAGGAGTCTTAGTGTTGTTGACCCTCAGTTACACCCTGTTAATGAGATAGAAAACAATGCAAACTGCATCCTTCTAGTACATATCAGGTAGATCTGCATCTTTCAGCATTGCCCTAGCCATCTCTTGCATAGTTCTATTCTTCCTTTCTACTACCCCATTTTGCTAAGGGGTCCTAGGAGCTAACATATGTCTCCTAATACCATGATCTTCACAAAACTTTTCAAATTCATTTAAAGTGAACTCACCTCCTCTAGTAGACCTTAAGCACCTGATTTTAGCATCCAATTCATTTTCAACCATAGCTTTGAACACCTTAAATTTATCGAGGGCATCTAATTTTTCTCTTAAGAAAGTAACCCAAGTCATTCTAGAATACTCATCAATAAGCAACATAAAATATCTCTGACCTTGTCAACTCTTTACTCTTGTAGGGCCACATAGATCCGTGTGAATTAGCTCCAATGGATTTGAAGAAGAATACTCCTTGTAAATTGTCTTTGTCTGCTTTCCCATTTGACATTCCTTACATACTATGTTTGCAGGCTTGATTATCTTCGTCATGTCTCTCACTGCATGAGTAGAACTGATCTTTACCATATTATCAAAATTATTGTGTTGCATTCTTTTGTGCCATAGCCAATACTCACTGGATTGAGCCAACAAACATGTTCTTCCATTTACCTCCTTCAGATGATAGATATCACCATATGTCTTGATACCTTCTGCAACTAATTTTCTAGACCTTGCCTTTCTAATTTCACAACCCTTGGCATGAAAGGTGAGATTATACCCTTTGCTGCACATCTGACTAGTCCACTAAGAAGATTGTGTTTTTTCCCTTTGACATAGAGGACATCCTCAATCCTATTATTCCCATCAATAGTTATAGCACCTTTTCCATAGATTTATGTTGACTCTTCAACACCAAACTTGATAGCACCACCATCCCACTTCTCAAGGCCGATAAAATTCTCCTTGTCACTAGTCATATGATTTGAGCAACCACTATCAATTACCAAGGACTTGACTTATTCTCTTGCATGAAAGGTAGTCCATACAACCATTTTGGTATGTTTGCAAGGCATCAATCTTCTCACAATTTTCAACATCATTCTTTTTGTCACCAACACACAAGGCCATGAAAAATGTTTCATCATTTGAATGATCATGATCCTCATCTTCTAAAGAGTAACTGCTTTCTATGGAACACAGTCTTCTCAGATATTGAGTTTGGTATTTCCTTCAGGAAGCCTACAATCATCTTTTGTGACAACCAAAGTGCTATTCAAATTTCTTGCAATTTGGTCCATCATCAGGGAACCAAACACATTGAGATTCACATGCACTACATTCGGGAGCTGATTCATGAGCAGGTCATTGATTTTAAGTACTATCCAATGTTAGATCAGACTACAGACATCTTCACCAAACCCTTCACTGAGAGAAAGTTCATTCATTTGAGATCTTTACTTGGAGTGTGGTAGGTGTCCTCCTTTGAGGGGGATTCTTAGCTCCTTCTTTCCTTCTCTCTCTGGGGGGGCATACTCTCTTTTGTTGGGGGAGGGGGCTACTTCTCTTTTGAGGGATTTCCATGTACATGGGTACCTCATTAGGGTTCATTTGTTGGGACCCATCTCTTTACCCACCTAAGCTACGCCTAAGGGGGGGTGTTAGTGTAGGTTTTTTATTCCTTATCATAAGGTTTTTCCTACATGTTTATTTAGCTTGCTTAGGTTAATAAAGTGGGTTAATTAGGTGAGTGGATTATGACATGTCACAATACTACAAGGGAGCACCCATTGGCTATCTTGGGAAGATACTTTGCTATCTTTAGACTGATAGATGGTTGCTTCCTATTGGTTCGTGTTGCCACCTCCACCCTTTTTCCTTTCTATATATACTCACTACCTAGCTTTTATTTTCATTTGATATTGGAGATAATATTATGATGCTATTTTTCTATTTGAGCACTTCACATCAATCTCTTGGTATCGCTGTTATGCTAGCTTAATTTCTTTTTCATTTGTAGTATTTGTTTCTAACTCTTTCAATTGATTCTAGGTTATAATTTGATTTATGGATTCTAACATTTTTATCATGCCTTGATTTCTTAAAATAAGCACAAACAAGTTTCTCCTTCTTAGATTTACCCTCTTTGGAAGAGGTGGAAGGCTCATTATCTGATTTTGATTCTATCTTAGGTTGAGTTTGCTTCTTAACTTTGCCTATTGATGATTGAACTACCAATGTTTGATTCTTAGGAAGTGCATTTAATTCAACAAGCTTAGCATACTCTCTAGTCAAATGATCACAAAACAACTCAAGAGAAGGCATAGTGAATGCATAACCTAAGGCATCCATGGTGGAATAAAAGGTAGAAGAAAAAAATGCACATGGCCCTTTGAACTTAGACAAAATCAAGAATATGCATTCCTTATCAGTTTTATCTTTCCCACAACCTGCCAACTAAGATTTCAAAGATTTGAACTTAACGAAATAATCTTCAATGGAAGGAAATGTATCAGGGGAAAGAGAAGTCAATTCTGACTCTATTTATAGAACATAAAATTCACTAACTTTACCAAATAGGTCATTGTAATTATCCCATACTTTCTTAGGTGTTTCAAAAGACTTAATATGAAATAACAAATTATTAGGAACATGTAGAGAAATCAAACCCATAACTTGATCAAGTTTATTCCTATAATCAAATTTATCATATTCCTTGGTAAATTCAGGTTGTTCCTCATCCATTACAGATCACAAACCCTTAGATCTAAGTAATATATGCATTTTTGTTTCCATAAGTGATAGTTATGAGGTGTGAGTAGCTCAAATGAATTTGACTCACCTATTAAAGAAGCAAACACCAATAGAGAGAAATAGATAATATGCTGCAATAATCAGATATGAAACCTCCCAAATTTGAATCAATACTGAAATTGAAGTCCCCCAAGCCAAAAAAACCACTAATTTCAATGATTTTTCCAAGCAATAAGTGAAATGTACCCAATTAGCTTCAAACTAAAATATGATGTATAAGGCAAAATCTAGAAAATTGGCATGGATAGAACTTTGGAGCACAAAAATACTTTTCCAATGCCTATAAAAAGTGAAAATTTGACACTGTGGGTACAATTTATTAGCTTAGAATTGGAAAAATGCATATACGTGCTAGAAAATAGTAAAATATGACACCTACAGAAAAATTATAAAAAAGTACCTACACCACTACGAAGGGTTCAAAACTATATTTCTGATGCGTATTCATTTCCCAAAATTGGACACCATGGTGAAAAGTAATGGCTCTAAAAAAAATCAGCCTCCTTTGGCATGCAGAAGGGCCAAAATGGGCCCCTAGTGGCTAGTGGCAGCTTGTGGGTGACACTCTAGGTGGATGTAGCAAACTGGTGGTGCCTGGGAGGTGGGAAGGCAGTCCAAGGGTGGAAGAACCTAGCAGAGGTGCCTTGAATGGGTAGAGCGACAACTATATGTGGTTGAAAGGCAGCCAAATTGGTTAGAATCAGGTCAACTGAGTGGCAGAAACTGGTGTCGGTGCTAGAAGGTGATGGCTGAGGTAAAGAAGGATGGAGAATCCTAGGCAACGGCCTGTTTGGGCCTCTAGCAGGTTAGATCCACCCCAAAAGGCTCACCGGCTTTGCTGGCCCAGTCAAAACAAGGTGCCTAATAAAAGATTACAGTCAGGTATATTTTTCAAAGGTGTGTGAGTTTTAGACATTCATTTTTTGTCTTGACTTATTTATGTTAGATTTAGGACAGATAATTGAGAGGGGGGGTGAATCAGTTGTCTCCAAAATTTTGTTCCTTATTCACTTAAAACCTTCTTATATTTCAACAGCATATCAATGATTCAATCATGAAAGCATAATGCAATAATCCAACAGCAGAAACAAATTCAACACATATAACACCAGGATTTTAACATGGAAAACCCAGTTAAGGGAAAAACCATGAGGTGACTAACCCAAGATTGTATTCTTTGTTAAAATAATAAGTATAAAATGGAACTTGCTAGTTAGGACTCACTGCCCGAGCACACTGCTCACAAGAGGCACACTGCCTATTGGAGACACACTGTCTATAGAAGAATATGAGTATTACGTACTTGAACTAGAGATTAGCATCTTTACTATGCTTGAGTCAGTTCCATTTAAGGTCAACACCTCTGCTCTGCTTTTCGCTCCTCTTCACTACCACCTTCTCATCATGACCATAAGGATACATTTGAATGAGTTTGAAACTCTTATTTATACATGACATCAACTTTGGAATGATCATCAAAGTTGGCACAACATACACTTATTTTATTACAAAACAATTACAAAAATACAACTTGACTTATTACAAAAACTTCATGTGCATCACTACACTGTCAGCCACACATAGCTGGGACTTCAATCTTCCTTGAGGAACACACCATGCTTCGCAAAACATCTTCAAGATCATCCGCAACATGTGTAAATCATCCGGTCAGCTAAGACTAGGAAGAACACCATCACCTGAAGGTAAATCTTCAATTACAAGCTCAATCTTTAACGCAAACTGCCAACACAAACTGGACACAATCTAGAGACCCTCACAATCTTGCTTGAATCACCAAAGAAAAAGATCACAAACATTGAAAATTGGAGAGATACCAAGGCCGGATGGTAACTCAATCTCATATGCATTTCGACCGAACTTATGCACTATTTTGCATGGTCCAATCTTCTTCATCAGGAGTTTAGTTGGCTAGCCTTTTGGCAACCTTTCTTTCCTCAAATAGGCCATAACTAAGTCTCTAACTTTGAATTGCACTTCTCTTTTCTTCAAATCTGCTCTTTCCTTGTACTTTGTGACTATCTTTTCTAATTGCAACTTGACTTGATCATGGACTGTTTTAATGGAGGTAGTAAAATCTTCACCAAGTGCACTCCTTCTATCCCATCCTTGGAGATCCTTCAGTTCAAGTGGCCCTCTTGGATGAAAGCCATAAACTACCTCAAAAGGACTTTTACCAGTGCTCCTATTCCTTGAATCATTGTAGGCATATTTAGCCTGACTGATAACCAAGTCCCATGCCAAACCATGCTGTTTTGTAAGGCATCTTAGGAGGTTTCCAAGCGACCTATTAACCACCTCAGTCTGACCATCAGTTTGTGGACAGTAGGCTGATGAAAAGGACAACTGTGTGCCCAACTTTCTCCACAAGGTCCTCCAGAAGTGACCCACAAACTTAGAATCTCTGTTAGTTATAATTGACAATGGAAAACCATGGATTCTTAATACCTCTCTAAAAAATAGACCTACAACATGAGATGCATCATTTGTGCATTTACATGGCACAAAATGAGCCATCTTTCTGAATCTATCAACAATAACAAACACACTATCCACCCCTCTAGCTGTCCTGGGTAACCCAAGTACAAAATCCATGCTTATACTTTCCCAAGGTTTGTTGGGAATGGGAAGGGGCTGGTATAGACCTGCATTTGAAGACACACCCTTGGCCCTTTGATAGATTGCACAACTAGCTACATACTTCCTCACATCGGATTGCACCTTTGGCCAAAAATAGAACCTTGTAACTTGTTCTAATGTCTTGTCTAAGCCAAAATGTCCTCCCA
Source organism: Cunninghamia lanceolata (assembly GCA_027924645.1). NCBI lineage: Eukaryota > Viridiplantae > Streptophyta > Pinopsida > Cupressales > Cupressaceae > Cunninghamia > Cunninghamia lanceolata. The sequence goes on along the minus strand of BSBN01001183.1, from coordinate 4,094,941 downwards.
AAGAACCATTATGCTTCTCCTTGATGATATTGTCCCTCATGGAACACTTAGGAATACACAACAAATTGCCCTTAAACAAAAGGCCTTCTTGCAATACAAAATGTGTATATTCTCCATGGAATGTGTTAGCCAAGTTCACACAAACATCATAAACCTCTTTGAAATCTAAATCCTCTTTATACAACTCCTTTAAATAGTCAATACCTATGCTTTCTAACTGAATTTCATGAACAAGAAGCAATCTCCTACTTAATGCATCAGCCACCTTGTTAGAGACACCTTTTTGTGCTTAATTGTGAAGGTATAAACTTGTAACTGTTCCATCCATTTAACATGTCTATGGTTCAATTTTTCTTGACTGTTTAGAAATCTTAAAGCATGATTATTAGTAAATACAATAAATTCTTTGGGCAGTAAATATTGTCTCCATTTTTTAAGAGCTTGCACCATTGCATAGAGTTCTAAGTCATAGGTAGAGTACCTTTGCTTGGCTTCATTCAACTTTTCTAAGAAGAATGCCACAGGATGTCCTTCTTGGCTGAGAACAACACCAATAGCTTGCTGACTTGCATCGCACTCAACAAAAAACACCTTATCAAAATCAGGGAGTAGTAAGGTAGGTAACTCAGCCACTTTTGTTTTCAACAACTCAAAACTATCATTGGCTTCCTTTGTCCATTGGAATCTACATTTGACTCCACCCTTGATGGTGTTGAGGATGGGAGCACTAATGTGACTGAAACCTCTGATAAACTTCCTATAGAAAGTCGCCAATCCATGGAAACTTCTCACATCTCCCACTGTTTTTAGGGTAGGCCAACTAAGAATAACATCAACCTTAGAGAGATCCATCTTCAAACAGCCATTAGAAATGACAAATCCAAGGTATACAAGTTCAGTTTTCATGAACTCACATTTGTCTAAGTTGATCATCAACTTGTGCTTATGTAGCTTCTCCAACACTTGCCCAACATGCTTCACATGCTCTTCTCTTGTCCTGCTAAAGATTCGTATGTCATCAAGATAAACAATAATAAATTTACCAATGAATTCAACTAATACCTCATTCATCAAGTGTATAAATGTACTTGGATCATTGCTAAGACCAAATGGCATAACAAGCCATTCATAAAGACCCTCATTAGTCTTGAAAGCAGTCTTCCATTCATCTCCCTGTCTGATATAGATTTGATGATAACCAGATTTCAAATCAATCTTTGAGTAATAACATGATCTTCCAAGGTAATATAAAAGATCTTCAATCCTTGGCATTGGGAACCTGTACCTTATAGTGATCTTGTTTATGGCCCTTTAGTCCATACATAACCTCCATTTTCCATCCTTTTTAGGAGCAAGTACACTTGGGACTGCACAAGGACTTAAACTCTTCCTAATCAGCCCTTTCTCCAAGAGATCTTGAATTTGCCTTGCCACTTCTTCATTTTGCTATGGGGTCAGCTTATAGGCAGCCTTGTTAGGCAATGTGGCACTAGGTATTAAGTCAATTTGATGACTTATGTCCCTCATGGGTGGTAAGGAGTTGGGGACTTCCTCTACCACAAGATCTTGATACTTGTCTAGAAGTTGCTGCACTTCTAATGGAATCTCCTTCTACTTTTGTTCTTGCAGATCTGATCCAATCTTGGGCTTCATGACCAAGGCATACCCTTGGGTATCCTTTTCCTTCAAGAGGTTCAAAAACTCTTTGCCATTCACCAACATGACACTGCTGTCATTGTTCTTCCTTCCGGTCTGCTCTAACATATGATCCATCTTGAATGGTCTCCCATTCTTGGTGATGACATAGGTATTCTTGTCACCATCATGCTATGCTTTGACATCATATTGCCATGGGCAGCCAAGAAGCAGATGACATGCATCCATAGGGATGATTTCACATAGCAGTTTATCCTTGTAGTCACCAATTTCAAATTCAACCCAAGTTTGCTCTTCCACCATGAAACTTTGGTTCTTGTTCAACCAAGAAATCTTGTGAGGACTGATATGAGGTAGCCACTTCAACTTGCATTTCTCAACCATCTTAGTGGATACCACATTCTCAGTAGATCCAGAATCTACTATGATCTTGCAAAGCTTCCCATAGGCTAGGCCTTGGGTTCTAAAAAGATTCTTTCTCTGAGGGGGCTCTTGTTTCAAAGGCACTTTCAACATAGACCCCTTAATCATCCTACTCTCTCCTTCTAGGATAGGTGCAACACTTCCCATTGGTGAATTCACACTCTCACAATCATCATCCTTTACCAACTGATTTCTCTTTCCACTGTCATGAGAACTGCTGGCTTTCTTTGGACATTTGTTCATTGTATGGCCAACTTAGTTGCAGCCATAACACCTTCTAGTGAAGACTCCTGGTCCTCTACCTCCTCCACCATTTCTACCCCTACCATTAGGCCTTCTCCAACCTCTGAAACCTCCCCTATGCTCTGTCTCAATTGGTGTTTCTTGCTGACTATTATTTTCAGTTTTGTGGAACTGTCCACAGCCAAAACTACCTCTTCCTCTTTGGTTTCTGCCACCTCTTCCTCTGGCACTTTGATCACCCTTCCTCCTCAGCTTTCCCTTTGCTCTAGAGGCCAATAAGAAGCATTCATCCATTGTTTTAGGGATCACTAAACTGATCTCATCTTGTAGATTGTATTTCAGACTGTTTAGGTACCTAGCTACCATCCCCTTTTCATCTTCATTATCGTTGGCTCTCATACTTAGTCTATGAAATTCTTTTGTGTAGGTAGCCACATCCATGTTTTTTTGTCTCAAATTCTAGAATCTCCTAATGATTTGAATCTCATAATTAGGTGGCATGAACTTGCTTCTAAGCATAGCCACCATTCTACTCCATTTAGTGATGGGACTCTTCCCAATCTTCTCCCTTTCACTTTGCATGTAGTTCCACCACACAAGTGCAGAACATCTTATCCTTGTCTTGGCAAACTTAGCCTTTTTGCTGTCATTGAACTCCTTGTAATCAAAGAAGTTGCACATGGCTTCTATCCAATCAGTGAGAGCATCCCCATCCAATTTACCATGAAAGGTAGGCACATCCATCTTGGGATCAGCACTGTCTCCATGAGCACCCTTAAGTGCATTTAAGAAATCTTTCTGATCTGCAGACATGTCCTGCCCTTGAGGACTCTCTTTTGCCTCTACTTCATCATTTGTGTCAGAAGAACTTCCATCTTCTTTGGTCTTGCCCTTAGACCTTCTTTCTTCTTGCAATCTTACTTCAACCATCTCTTCCACCAACTTCTTGATGGCTTCTTGACTCATTGTCTTGGGAGGCATTGTACTGGCCTCTATTTCAATCTCCTCATCTGACATACACTACTTCCAATCAGATATTGGCTCTGATACCAATATGATGCAAAGGTATTGGTAGATTTGGTTTTGTTCACACAATAGACCTAGATTTCAATGCTTCCTTCAAGAGGTTTCCAAAGGTAATGTGACACAAGCCTACACAAGGCTACTCAAGAGATTGACCTAGCCTAGGACCACACCCTAGTGTCCACCCACATAGGGTATTCGACTCTCTTTTGGGGAGTCACTACTCAACCCAATCAACAACACAAACACCTTCTAGGACAGCAATCAACCTACTAAAACCTCTACAACAGGATCTTCACACTATACCCACCATATACTTATCAAGGATATGACCAACATGAGGTCTCTGACCCAATAACTAAATTCTATACTCTACAGGACAGAGGACAACAAGTTAGTGCATGACTGTCCTATGACAGTGTTTAAGAAATGCCTATTTCTTGTAGCCCTAGAAATCGGCTAAACCATGGATAAATTTCCAAAACTTCAAAAGACCATCAAGGCTTAATGCATATTCAAATACCCATTCTGGACATGCAATCATCCACCAATGTGTAGGGCCATACTCTACTATAGGCGTTCAAGGACAACAAACAGTCTTCTTCAAGGAATAGGCCTAATTTGAGGCTTTACAAAGGAAATGTGTCACATCCAATCACTCAGGATCAAACAAGCCTCTACACAAACCTGTTTTCATCTACAAATTCCATTTATAACCAACATTTGGTCATTCAAATGACTATTTTCTGAGTTTACACTGCTGTCCACCGTTTGCAACCTAACTAGTCACTGTATAGACTAGTTGGAGTCATGCCAAACACCTTGGAGAGAAGAGTGCAACCTAACATGCAACTAAAAACATGAAACCTAACCTACCTTCCTCCATCCTATTGAAAATGGGTGAGATCTTTCAAAGGACAGAGGAGAAATTCCTCATTTTTGCACAAAACCCTAGTTTAGAGGGTTTTCAAAATAGTTTTTACCAAATGAATTGGTTCTCCCTTCACAAGAAGTGTCAAGAGCTCTAATTACATGCAAATGAAAGGTAGTTCAAAGCTCTAACAGATTTTCTAGGTTTCAGATTCCTATATTGTCCGTACAGGCCATACTAGATGACTGTCTTCAGCAAAAACACAGAAAATTACTGTTTTGCACTCCAAAAATGTCTCCACTTCATTAACTTGGCATGATCATATAGTTTTCTACCTATAGAAGGATTTTGCCATGATTCTCCCCCTCCTCCAACTATACAACTACCCTCTAAGGGTAGTGAAACATTGGAGGTTACATTTTGCATAAGAAACCATATGTTTCTTAAGTGAAATTACATGCAAATTGACCATAGTAAGACCTAGATTGGACAAGTTGACCAAATGGACCAAGTCCTTATTACAAAACTCATGAAAATGGCTTTCAAAGCCTTAGAGGAAATAAAAGAACATGACAACAAAATAGGACATAGCCAAAAATGACTAGAACTGGGAGCTCCTGCATTATTGAGAGACTCAAAAGTGTCCTTAGCTAAAGGTTTGGTAAAAATGTCTGCAATCTATTCCTTTGAGGGATCAAACTCCAACCTGACTTCATTCTTGTTCACCTACTCTCTCAAAGAGTGAAACTTGATGGATATATGTTTTGTCTTTGAATGCGACACCAGTTTTTTTGATATGTTTATTGCACTTGAATTATCACAGAAGATTGTGATAGGTTCTTCATACTCCACTCTGATATCTCTTAGCATTTTCTTCATCCACAATACTTGAGTGCAACTACCTGTTGCTGCAATATACTCTACTTCTATAATGGACATAGATATTGCCTCTTGTTTCTTGCTTAGCCAAGAAACCAATCTTTTTCCCAAAAAGAATGCACCACCACCGGTACTCTTCCAATCATCTACATCTCTTGTCCAATCAGCATCTGTATATTCATGAAGAGACAAATCATGATCCTTAGGATACCATAATCCATACTCAACTGTTCCTTCAAATATCTGAGAATTCTCTTGATTGCCATGACATGAAACTCTCTAGGACCAACTTGGAATTTGGCAACAAGACCAACATCATTCATAATATTAGGTCTAGTTTGAGTAAGGTAGAGTAGTCCTCCAATCATTGACCTATACTTTTTCTAATTAGTCGTAGGGGATTCATCATCTTCACTCAGCTTACATCTGGTTGCCATGGGAGTATTCATTGCCTTTTAATCTTCCATCCCAAATTTCTTCAACAATTCTTTCACATATTTGGTCTGTGATATGAAGATTCCTTTCTTTGTTTGAGTGATTTGCAGACCCAAGAAGAAATTTATTTCCCCAAACATAGACATCTCAAATTCACTTTGCATTTGATTTGCAAAATTTTTGCACATACTATCTTTACCTCCAGAAATGATATCATCAACAAATACTTCAATAATCAAGATATTTTCATGATCAACTTTAAAATATAGATTACTGTCAGCAGTACCTTTTATTGAAACCAATCTTCAAAAAATGTTTGTCTAATCTTTCATACCAGGCTCTTAGGGCTTGTTTGAGTCCATACAATCCCTTCTTCAATTTGCAGACCATATCTCCATGGTCAGACAATTGAAATCCATCCATTGTTTAATGTATACCTCTTCTTCCAAATCACCATTTAGGAAAGTAGACTTGACATCCATCTGATATACCTTGAAATCTCTGAAGGCAGCAAAGGCAAGAAATAATCTGTCTACTTCAATTCTTGCCACCGGAGCAAAAGTTTCTTCAAAGTCAACTCCTTCTACTTGAGAATAACCCTTACAGACCAATTTGGCTTTGTTTCTTACTACTTCACCATCTTCATTCAGTTTATTCCAGAAGACCCACTTAGTCCCAATCACATTTTTTCCTTAGGTCTGGGAATAAGATCCCAAGTGTGATTCTTTTCAATCTGCATCAATTCTTCCTCCATTGCTTTAACCCAGTTTTCATCATTGCATGCTTCACTTACTATTTTGGTTCAATCTTTGAAATCAAACAATACTTTACTGAATCTTGAGTAATTTTTCTTCTTGTTTGAACACCTTTGCTTCTATCTCCTATGATCTGATCTTCAGAATGATTTAGTCTTACATACCTGGGAGTTTTGGAATTCTCTTGCACTTCTAATTCTTGGACAAGTTCATCCAAGCCTGTCTCTTCTTCTTGTTTTTCTGGATTCTCCGGATCAGTCTAAATTTGAATTGGAGTTAGGACTTGTTTTCCTCGGATTGAGATATCATTCTAATCATCTGCTTCATACTCATAATACCTTGAGGGAATTTTCATGCCTTCATCAACCTTCACATTTGTACTTTCTACAATCTTTCTCAATCTCTTGTTATAACACCGATATGATTTGCTTTGAGTGGAATATCCCAAGAATATTCCTTCATCAGTTCTAGAATCAAACTTGCCAAGGTCTTCATCTCTTTTGATATAGCATTTACTACCAAAGACTCTAAAATACTTCACAGTAGGAGTGATTGCAAACCAAAGTTCATAAGGAGTCTTACCAGTATTGCCTCTAATTTGTATCTTATTAAGAGTATAGATAGTAGTGCTTACAGCTTCTCTCCAATAGATCTGAGGAACATTTTCTTTCATCATCATGGTCCTAGATGCTTCCTGGATGGTTTGGTTCTTTCTCTCCACTACTCCATTCTGCTGTGGAGTCCTTGGGGTAGATAACTGTCTCTTTATCCCATGTTTCTCACAGAATGTTATGAACTCTCCGGATGTGAATTCTCCACCTCTATCAAACCTGAGGCATTTTATGTTTATGTTAGTTTTATTCTCAACCATAGCCTTGAATATTTTGAACTTCATAAGTGCTTCAGATTTCTCTTTCAAGAAAGTCACCCACATCATCCAGGAGTGGTCATCAATCAACAACATGAAATATCTATCTCCTTACAGACTCCTGGTTCTTGCCGGACCACATAGATCAGTGTGTACCAAGTCTAACAATCCGATTGAAGATTGTTCCTTACTTTTGAATGTGACTCTGTTTTGTTTACCCAACTGACATTCTTTGCACAAACTGTTAGTAGGTTTCACCAGTCTTGGAAGATCTCATACAACCTGAGTGTTGCTTATCTTGATGATATTATCAAAATTCACATGACACATTCTCCTATGCCACAACCAACTCTAATCAATTTGAACAAATAAGCAACGTTTGCCAGTACCAACCAAGTGAAAGATGTTACCTTTTGTCTATGTACAAGATGCAATCTCAGTTCCAGAGTTCTCAAAGATCTTGCATTTTCTATTTTTGAATCAGAGATCATAGCCTTTTTCCACCAACTGTCCAACATTGAGAAGATTATGCTTCAGACCTTCAACATACAAAACATCACTAGTTTTGTTGTTTCCATCGAAAGAAATGGTTCCTCTGCCTCTAATTCTGCTAGCATAATTATCTCCAAACTTTACAACCCCACCTTCATATCTTTCCAAGGTTATGAACTTACTCTTGTCACCAGTCATATGGTGAGAGCATCCATTGTCAATAACCTATTCATCCTTTTCTTCAACCTGAGCAGCCAAAGCACTCTCTATCATCTTATGATTGGCAGATTCAATAGGTATCAGATCTTCTTCTTTGATGGCAATAAACACCTAATCACTTCTGGGTTTGTTTCCTATCTCAGATTCATCATCTATTATTCCTTCATCATCATCTTCTTGAACATATTAACACTTCTTCTGAAACCTTGATCCATTAGGGTTTGGCCTTGAAAACCTTTCTGAACATCTTGAGGCAAAATGACCAATCTTATTGCACGCAAAACATTCGAAAGGTAATTTTCCTTCATACTTACTGGATCCTCTTGGTAGTCTCCTTGCAATAAGGGCTTCAAGTTGTTCAACTTCTAACTCATCTTATTCCAGATCTTTCCTTACTTTATCATACCATGTTGATTTCCTTAAAGAATTTTCTCCTGGATCATATCTCTATTTGCCTTTTGTAGAGGCACTAGTTTTGAATGCAGATTCAGTCTTAGGAAGTGCATCACCAAACTCAGCCAACTCAAATGTAGATATCTTACCAACCAATTGATCCCTTGTAATGGTTGTTAAAGATCTGATTTCCTCAATAGCAGCAACTTTGTGTTCGTAAGTAGGAGGTAAAAATCTGAGAACTTTGGCAACAATCTCATCTTCATCCAATATTCCACCAGCACATATAATGCCACATACAAGTTCATTTACTTTTGGCATAAATAAAGTGATATTCTCATCTTCACTCATCTTCAAGTTTTCAAACTTTCCTTTCAGAATTTGTAGCTTGGCACACTTAACATATTTGTCTCCTTCATATAGAGTTTCTAGCTTTACCCAAATTTCATAAGCAGTCTTCAATCCCATAACATTTGTCAGCTCTAAATTAGTCAAGGCACTCAGTAGGGCTTCTTTAGCTTGAAGATTATTCTCTGCATCTTTGACTTCATCTATAGTTGTTGGACCATTCTTTGGGGGAACATATTTAGTTGTAGTTATGTTCCAATACTGATCTCCCATGCATTGTAAGTGACATTCCATGTGGCTCTTCCACAGAGTGTAGTTTGTTCCATCAAACCTTGGACTGTCCTTCTTGTAGGTTGACATCCTGGATCTCCTCAAGCGGTTAAGCTTCCTCTAGAGGAACCTTGCTCTGATACTAATTGTTAGATTTAGGATAGACAACTGAGAGGGGGGGTGAATCAGTTGTCTCCAAAATTTTGTTCCTTGTTCACTTAAAACCTTCTTATATTTCAACAACATATCAATGATTCAATCATGAAAGCATAATGCAATAATTCAAGAGAAGAAACAAATTCAACACATGTAACACCAAGATTTTAACATGGAAAACCTAGTTAAGGGAAAAACCACAAGGCAACTAACCCAATAATGTATTCTCTGTTAAAAGAATAAGAAGTATAAAATGACACTTTCCAGTTAGGGCTCACTGCCCGAGCACACTGCTCAACAAGAGGCACACTGCCTATAGGAGACACACTGTCTACAGAAGAATATGAGTATTACATATTTGAACTGGAGATTATTATCTTTACTATGCTTGATTCAGTTCCATTTAAGCTCAACACCTCTGCTCTGCTTTTCTCTCCTCTTCACTACCACCTTCTCATTATGACCACAAGGATACATTTGAATGACTTTGCAACTCTTATTTATACATGAAATCAACTTTGGAATGATCATCAAAGTTGGCACAACATATACTTATTTTATTATAGAGCAATTACAAAAATACAACTTGACTTATTACAAAAACTTCATGCGCATCACTACACTGTCAGCCACACATAGTTGGGACTTTAATCTTCTTCGAGGAACACGCCATGCTTCACAAAACATCTTCAAAATCATCTGCAATATTTGCAAATCATCCGATCAGCCAAGACTAGGAAGAACACCATCACCCAAAGCTAAATCTTCAATTACGAGCTCAATCTTCAATGCGGACCGCCAACACGAACTAGACACAATCTAGAGACCCCCACAAGCTTGCTTGAATCACCAAGAACATCCGCACCACTTTTGCTTACTGTAATTATTCACATCTTCATCCAGAACCTCAAGAACATAGTCGTTCATCACTGTCACATTAGAAGGATTGCTTGTGGACCTCCAAACCATGAACCAATTGAGTTGTCAATTCAGATTAGCCTCCCAAACATGTCACCAGATCTGCAGAACATGATATTGTATTTCTAGATCTCACCGGACCTATTTGTGTCACTTTGTCACCTCTGAACAGTTGCCAAAACTGGTGTTACTCTCATGGCCATAACTCCTCCACATTTTCATGTGGACCTCTCAAATCTTGACTCGATCATCTTCAGACATATATCTACAAACCCTTTGATGCGCATACTCTGATATTTTTCTAGCTAGGATCTTTACTTCATAGAGCTTCACTATCTTCACTGTTCTTCTCTATTTCTAATAGGACTAATTTTCTCAATATCCTCAATGCACAACTCATCCAATCCTTGACATCAATGCAACAGGAGTATGTTGACATCAATGACAACACCGATTAGGCCCATACTTGCAACAATTTGAATGTAGTAGAAACTATGAGGATGAAATTGGCATGGGTTTCATGAGTCTTCTCTTCCCTAGTAATAGGATTGGGTTGCTAGCCATGGTGGAAGAGAAGTATCTTAGCTTTGACCTAATGCTTTTTATGTTTCTATTCTGCACATGCTTGTGTGCAGTGGATGTTATTTGTTGTAGCTAGGTGGTGGGTGCAGTTTCTATTTGAGAGTGCTGAAATCATTCTTTCAGCTTGTCTTTGACAAGGGCAAGTTGATTGTGATAGTTTATCCAGGGCCTTGTGCCATAGTTCTTCTTGGCAGGGTCTGACCTACAAGTGTACTAAAATTTTGTTTTCAACCATACCTTTTAGTTTCTTCTATGCCTTCATGTAGTTGGTTGCAAATACTTATTTGTTCCTTGTAGATATTTGTTTTACCTTATGTCTTTTTGTCCCTCCCCTTCATTCCTTTTGGCTTTTGGTCTACCTCCCAAAGATCATGTCTAGATTCTTGCTATGATTGCAAGAGGCACATGTCCCCAACTAGAGCCAATTTTGTCTTACACCCAAATTTCATTCTCTTTAACTTGGTTCTTCTATATACGTGATTCTTTTGTGTTTTCCGAAGTCTCTTCTATAGGTCATAATTTGTGTGCTCTCTCCACCACAAATAATATAAATACTTTCTTTCACTTGTGGTACTTTCTAGTGGTCTACTCTACTAGCCTACTTGCATTTTCTTATTCTTGAAATGTGTTGTTTCATCTTTCAATTCCCCACATAGCCCTTTTTGTAGCACCCTATCACCCACCCTTCCTTGTTGACACCACATGTGTTCTTAATATGTCTATTTTAACCACAAGGGAGTATACTTCATCTATTCACCTTTATCAACCCCTTTGTGATGAATCCTCATGTGTGTAGTGGTCTCTCTTAGCTTATGAAGATTTCTTATTCTCATGTAGATATGATCTTATGTTGTGGCAATCTCCCTTTGGTCTCATTAATCTTCTATAGAGGATTTATTCTTTATGTGATAGGATTGTCATCCTATATCATGCAAATTAAAGACAATGGTTCCTATTTTCTTCATAGATGATAGAAGGTCTTTCCCTCCTTTGTGGTGGATTCCTTTATTATTAGTAGCTTCTTGGTGTTTGTGGTGCAGTGGTTGTTGTGTCCTTGTAGAGGCAAGATATCTTGTGATGGAAGTCTTGTGCCCACAGTATTACTCTCTAGCCTATGTAGTGTGTTCTTTGCCCATGGTGGTCATCTTCCAATTGGTAGTGTCATGTGGATGTATGTTTGTCAATATGGTGCCTAATTCACTATGTTGTAACTATAGGTACTCTACTACTCATATGTATCTTTGTAGTAGATTGACATGTTATTATAGTGGCATTTTAGTGGTTTTCTTTGTGAGGTGGACTTCAAGTTTAGGACTGTGGCTTCATGCTTCTTCATCTTGGTGTGATTCAAGTTTTCTCCATTTATCATCCATCATCTGATCTAATCTACTTCCACATGTTGGGTGGATATTCAAGCAAAGTTCAAATACTTTACCTAACATGACATCCACTATTTATGCCCACCAACCATATATCCCATCCCATACTTTTTGAATGTGAAATTTATTGTTGGTTCATGGATGGTTTTCATGTCTTCTTAGCCTCGGTATTGTTCCTTGGGCCATTTGTAGATCTACCATGGTAGGGCATGATTCAACTATTTCATCTTATACCTTGCGCCTAGTTATGACAGTCTTATCCATTTCAAACCTACCCCTCAAAATAACAAAGAGTTTAATAATTTTTTGATTAGTGGTTAGGCCTGGTGATTTATTTCTCCTTGCCATTGTATGTTTTCTCACATGCAATAATGAGGGTATGGCATGTTTATCCGTGTTGATTGGATCTTGTGCAATCCCAAGTGGATCTGTCTTCCCAACAACTTCATTTTCTAACATGACCATGTGGGTATCTTGGAGGGAAGATTTAATTGGATGGATATTTGAAATATCCCTCCAAGATCCTTGAAGTAGAATGATATTTATGCATTCATGTTTGTTGTGTTACAGGTTAGTCACTGAGCCAATTTTCTAGACACATAAGCGTCTCAACTTGTTATAGGGTATCAATTGATGTAAATCTACTTTGGAAGGTGACATGATACACATTGTAACTCATATGAGAGTTATTTCATGAACATAATTCTTTTAAATTGTATGTCTCCATGGTAATTTGTAACTATTTAAGGGGATTCTTGAACCTAGTTATGGATCCTCTCTTGCCACATTTGTTGGTATGAGTGTTTAAAGGGAAGAAGTTTGTGGTGTTCCAAAAAGAGTTGGTTTCCCCTTTTGAAGTCCCCAGGGATTGGCCTAGAATTGAGGAAATCCAAGATTCCACATCGGATGAAATTTCTAATCTAAATCTAGTTCTAAAACCCCTAAAAGAAAAACCACCCTGAAGAAGCTAAGCAAGAGCCCCAAATCTTAGGCTACTAATGTTAAGAAGGGGAAGGTCTCCTTTGCTAAGAGAGTGATGGAAATGGAAGAAGAAGGATCGTCCCACCCCCATAAAAAATTAAAGGAGAGGAAGGAGGCTATTCAATATGAAGAGGCTATATCTAAATTTATGGACTTGGATGTTGTTGCTAAGCAAGGTGGAGGTGGTGACCTGTCAGGGATTGCCAGTAAAACAACCCAGTAGGTTAGAAGGTCTAGCTGTATCGCGGGTATTCCTTCTACAAATCCTCAAGGGATTAAACTATTGCGTGAGTCTAAATTTGTGGAAGACACTTTGGGAGAAGATGAAGGGGGTATCCTTGAGGGGTCTATGCAGGAGGAAGAAGGCACTAGTCACTTCCCAGAAATGAACACCCCCTACTCAGAAGATGAGGAGGATACCCATGGTTAGGAGGAGGACAAGAGGAAATGTACTATGTGTGAAAAGACTGCAGACGAGGCTTTTGATCTTAAGTCTAAGGTAAGAGAGCTATAAAAGAATTGGAGAGTGATGGTAGGGTTTACTACCAAAGTTCTACATCGTGCTGCTACTGGCTTCTCTACTGTGAAGAAGTTTGGTGACAAGATCTAGGGCATTGGTGTTACATCCCTCCTTTTGAAAACAATGATGCTATTTACTTTCTTACAAATTTCAGTAAATTACTATGTTGTGAATGACATGAAAACTAAAAATTTATCTTACAAAGTTGTTATATGAAATTGCGGAATCTATTGATTACAATCAAGGTGATATGTAGACTAAAAGTCTTAATATTAAATGCAATGATGTTTGAATATATTATATTTGGATCATAGATGCTTTGACCACAAAAATTGTATGTAAGTTTGTCGATGCAGGAACAGGTGGACCGTGTTCGACGGGAAGAGAAAGTATCTTCGAGAGGGAGTATAGACTCTGGAAATTAACCACGGGTGTTTGCCACTGAGATCGCCAAACAGTTAGATAAACCTGAGAACCAACAAGTAAGTCTTGTTTGTCGGTTTGGGTAGTTAATTTGATGTCGACGCCAAAGGATAAAGTATAACATCCTAGTCGAAAGTCGTCTTATAGAATCTTGGAGTCGTCGATGGTGTCGTAAGTTCCTAATAGCAAGTCGACGTATTTGAGATGTTTAATATTTACGTCTATAAGTATTTATTGAGTCATCTTGTGGTGAATTTGCAAATCTTGTCTCGAAGTCGAAATTGCGAGAAGTCGACCTTGAGCGTCTAACGTTGTAAGAATTCGTTTGCGATACGATCAATCCGTCGTGATTGTCGTAAATCGCGTCGAATTTATGTTGCGAATATTTTCTTTTCGCGTAGATCGACGAATGTCGATTTGAAGCCATAGTGTGATGTAATTTAGTTTAGTCATCATGTAGCGTGAGTCTTTCCTTCTAGTTTAGACCGTGATTTGTTGTCAATTTAACCTTGAAGATCTCTTAATAAGTAGGTTTTTGCCTCCTTTTCATTTTCGATCAACACGATGCTCTAGTCATTGCCTAATCACCGCCATGCCGAACTTAAACTCCGTAATACATCTTGTAGTGGTTTTGGATTGATTTAGATGCCTTGGTTATCGAGTGAAGGCGGAATTGTTGTGTCTTCTAGTGGACCACGTCGCCAGAGGAGCCACCACCATTTGTATGGTCATGTTACGTGAGAAGTTGGGTTCAAGTTTAGTTATGTCAACCCATGTGTATAGATTTACGTCAACCGAAAATTCTTTGATGGGATTCTTTTAACCAAGGTGTGCGAGGTTAGCCCGCGAATTAGAAAGGGTGTAACCATTTATTAAAAGTTAATACTCCATCACCTTGGAGTGTGGTGAGGCTTCGGAGGTTGTAGTGTAATAGAAGAAGAATCTGCGGAGAGAGAAAACGTTTCCTATATCTCTGCGCATCATGGAAGGTAGTTGCAACTTCCTTTGTGGGCAGAAGGAGTGGAGAGCAGCGTGGAGCGGCAGTTAGTGAAGAGAGTTATTTCCTGTGCTCCGCCGATGGAAAAAGCAAAACTATTGCTACGGATAAGGGACTGCTTGTGTGTAGGCCATCGGGGAAGTTAGAGTGGAGAGGATCTACTCCAACGTGGAGGAAATCTAGGAGTCGGGCAAGGTCGAAGGCAGTTAGTAGAGAAGGCAGCGAGTAATAGGAATTGTGCAGTGAGGAGAGCATGAGAGATAAGAATTGTGCAGTGAGGAGAGCACGAGATAGGATTTGTGCAGTGAGGAGAGCACGAGATAGGAATTGTGTAGTGAGGCAGCGAGGGTATTGTAGCTGTGCAGTGAGGAGAGTGAAAAAGGCAGAAGAGTTTAGACAGTGTAGTGAGGAGCGAAAAGGCAGTAAGAGTTTAGACTGTGCAGTGAAGTAACGAGAGGCAGAGAGCCCTTGGTGTGAAAGAGCACTCCAGCAACCTCCATTTTTAATAACAGGTTCTTTTTCTTTACCATTTGTCTCAGTTTAAAATAGTAAGGAAGAGAGTCTCATGGTTATGGAAGATTATTACGTTAAAATATGAGTAGAATAGAATGATAACGTAAGTTTACTACGATTTTAGTATGCGGTTAATTCCTTGAAATAGCATCATTGCTGTGTAGGACATATGATAAACTCAGAAACTAAAGTATGTTGTCACATTACTGTGTTTTAAGATTAGAAAACTCTGAAAAAGAAGTGTTACTGCCTTTTAGGAATTGTAAACTCAGAAACTATAGTTTCTCTCGTCATAAATGACGATGTATAGCAAAAGAACACTGCTCTCTAAAGTATATGCATTTAGGAATGAACTTGTCTGGGTGCAAGACGTAATTTACCTTCTGTGAATGATAAACAATGACGTAAGATAGAAGAGTTGCCTTTAGGTCTGTGTTATGAACATAAAACTGCCTTGGAAGTTTTGAACGATGCTCCACGTGCATGCTATGTGTTGTGATGTTCACAACACGCCCCATTATGCTCCTTAGCAAAATGGGGACCCCTGCTGATGTTTTGCTTTTTGCTTCTGCTTGTGTTTGTCTGCTTTCTGGCGGTTTGGTAAAAATGAAGGCCAGGTGCATCATCATCATGATATTCGATGAGGTAGGTCATCATCATGAGGTTAGTTTGTCAAAGTTCATATTTTGTTTCTATGACCTCATATTTAGAAAGAGCTTGAAATTCCATGCAGGTTTGCCTTTTACTTCACTTGAAAATTCGTCCATATGTGGAAGTTATGCACAGTCAAAGTTTTGGTCAAACTTGATAATCGCAAGTGATCATCATTTTTTTTGTCATGTTATCAAGGTCATCATGATCTTGATCTATCACCCGATAAAAATCATGCAGTCGCAATATCCGGACGTCAATCTTAGGTGGTAGTGCCCTTTACCCGTCAAATGGCCTTATGCGCATCGTGAGCATCATGATTTTAGGAGGGTCATATTTTATAAACTCGGTTTTGCTGTATGAAGAACATCATCATCATATTTGAAACGCCCCCCCCGATAATATCCTGAGGTTCAAATATCCGGACGTCAACTTTAATTCATAGTAAGTTTCCCCCATCGAGCGGTCTTTTGTATCGCGAGCATCATCATGATATTTTAACATTACCTGATCTTATAATATCATGCTGATATTATAAGATCACCCTGACTTAGAAAATCCACTATCGGCATATTTGCATGCGCATGATAAAATCCTATCGGAGGGTCATCATCCTGATATTTGCTGAAATTCGCTAAGATGATGATGACGTCTTCATATCCTCCTGATCTCCTTTTGCATGATCATGATGATCGCCCTATCTTTTAAGGGAAGGTGATATTCCATTCCTCAACAGCATGATCATATTTTAAATATCACCCTAGCGCTAACCTGATGATGACCTCAACTCATCCTTATGCTCCGAAGACGAAATATGATGGTTACGTCATCATGATAATTCGATGAGGAGGATCATCATATTTTTATCCTGTCATATTGTCAAGATCATCATGATCTTGTTTGTCTACCCGACATTTCGTAAAGTCCTCCTGCCGAGAAATACAACCTTTTGCAAATATCCTGATGATCATCATCATCACATTTCCCTTTCAGCAGGATATTTTCCAAAACATGATCCGGTTGGCGAAACCTCCTGATGACGTCATGTTCTAAGTTTAACAAAGGCTCCGGATATCATGATGACGTCATCCCGATCTGATAAACAAAGAAGCTAATATCCTGATGATCATCATCATCACATTTCCCTTCGGCAGGATATTTTCCAGAGCATGATCCGATTCGCGAAATATGATGATGACGTCCTATTATAAGTTCGACAAAAGCCCCAAATATCCTGATGATCATCATCATCCTGATCTTTCGAGAGGGTTGCCTTGGCTGCAAAGGGGTCATATTACATTCATCATCCTGATCATGCTCCTTAGGTGACCCGATATCACAATTATCCCCTGATCTTAACTGAACATGATGATGACGTCATCTTTTGCATTTTAATGAAACTCGAATATGACGATGACGTCACCATCATTTTCCTTTCCTCAGCAGCAGGATCATATTCCATATCCTCCTTTTCTCCTTTAACATGATGATGATGATGATGTTGTTCTTTTCCCCAATATGCAGAAGCGAAACATCCTGATGACATCATCTGGACCTTCGGAAGGGAGAGCATCATATTTCCAAGAATATCATGCAGATGAAGTGAATATCGGCCAACATATTTTTTTTGACACGCCGATAGCGATAGTCATGCCGATGGGTGGGAAATGAAGCGGTGGAGTTTTAAACCATTTTTTGGCGCCCATGGCATTTTTTCGGTCAGCGGTGGTTGACCCGATGGGTTTTGAGCGGTCTGAATGCGTTTTGAACACGTTTTGAGAGTATTCTGGATCCGATTTCCACGATTTTGCGCAGTCACCTGGATTTAAACGATTATTTTAATTTCCTGCTGTTTATGCGATAAATGAAATACTTATTGCTTGTCTTGTCTTGCAGGCTTGCAGTTGAGGAAGCAGCTGGAAAGTCAACACAGTGACCTCATGGAGGAAGGAAATCTAATCTCAGGAGCAGGAAGATAAGGATGAAGTGCGAAAAAGTCAAGGCCATTCAAGTAAAGAACAAGGTTGCAGCTGAGAGTATTACTACAACAGACAAACAAGAGTTATTGCTGAGCTGCCGGAACTTCTTAGAAGGGGCAATATTTCGCCCAGATTTGACACTGCTCAGAGATATTTTGAAGAGCTGGTTCACCTGTATTTATTGCTGTAACCAGGGGTTCAGTTAGGTTTCTGCTGTAGTGAGGATAATCAGAATGTCTTTATATTGTGCCTCTCTACACTGTAATACTTTACAACAGGGATTTTAGGAAAACAGCAAGGGTTACAACAGATTTTTCTCTTTTAGAAGCATACAGCAAGTTAGCATAGTTTAGTGTAGAAGAAGGAGGTCGCCTGTTTGTCTGCAGTAAGGTGCGCGTGGAATGTCTGGCTATCTTACTGTATCTGTAAAGCTTGTAAGTTCTCTGTAGTATGATCAATGAAACTAAGAGTCATTCCTACATTGTAAATCATGTATGACTATTCGTTTCTAATACAATAGAATCTGGAGTTCTGCATCTATCTTCTGAGTGTTCTCCTGCTCTTCTTTGTGTTTTGAAATATCTTCTTTGAGAGCTTACAATTTTAAATGTATGTTTGTGAAAATGCTCAGAACTTACATTTAAGGTTTTCACTGTGGATTTGATCAAATTACTGTGGTATTTACATAGTGCATAACAGAAACAATTAGATCCTTCGGTAGATTAAATGAGGTATAGATTAGATCTTTCTAACTTTTCCCAACCCATCTGAAATATTTAGCTGAAAACGTAGAAATCTAAAGGAAATTGTCTCAAATTTGAAGAAGCATGCATAACAGAGCTATAAGTAGACAGTTTTCATAAATAGATAAAGAAGAAAGCTGTAAAAAATTCAAGAAAACCATCTAAAACTTGCAGCACAGTAACACCTTTATGCAAAGGAATGAAAAGTATTGACATATCTCATGACCTTTTTGCATATTCTTAGTCCAGTAAACCACCAAACAAACCTAAACTACGTAAGGCCCCTTGAACATTACAGCTTCACATTGACCAACTGAACTTGACCAACCGAACCATTGTAGACTTGGGATTAGTTGAATCTCAAATGATTCCTTCTTATCTTTCAAGTATAGTTTCAGTTCATTATATGTGAATTTTAACTTATTGTTATGATTGCATCAAAACAGTCATCAACAGTTTTCTGGCGCTAGAAGGAGGGCCTGATTTGGTTTAGGGTTAAAATTTTGAGTTTTAAATGATATATTCTGAGATATGTTAGATCTCATAAAATTTCAAAGGCCTAAAAAGTTGAAAGAAGGTCCCATTTTTTTTAATGGACTCATATAGGGACAGTTTTCAAGTTGACATTCCTTCATTTCAAAAGGTTTTGAATAACCAGCTTTATCCTAAAAATTTATATAGCTATAGTTTATTTGGAAGGTGTAGGATACATGAGTCCACAGAGCATGGTGAGCTTAATTGTATAGCTTTCCTTACAAGATTAGATTTATATTTGAAAGGACTAATCTCTCTCTCAGATGTGTATAAGGCTGAAAGTTGGCAGGGAAATGAGGAGATTATTGAGCGACAGGAGGATGCAGTATCAACGGTCATTAAATGTGCAGAGGATACAAAGATGGAACCAATGCTAGGAATAAAGGATAATAAGATCTCTTGGCAGGAATCATGTGATGGTAAGAAAAAAAATCTATCTTTTCATCAGGATCCGGCTATGATTAAAGTTAGTGAAAAGTATAAATATCCTAAAAAATGCAGAGAAGAAATCACAGCTCATGTCCCTTCTCTAGATAATAAGCAAAAAGGATTTAATGAAAAAGAAAAGGAAAGTGAGGTTCATCTTGATACATTTGATAAATATATAGAACTACTAAGGAATATTTGTCAAGAAGAAACCTCTGGATCTGACCTGAAAAGTTTTAACGAACATGATTTGGCAAAGAAATGTAAACAAGCATTGGCAGAATTAAAATGCACTAAAATTGATGAGATCCCTACTATAGAAGCTAATGAAGTAATAGAAAAGAAAGTAAATCCTAGTGTTACACCTGACTTCTTTGAATTGAATGATCAAAATCAAGATTGTTGCAGGTCAATAAGATTAGACTCTTCACTAAATGACAAATGTGAGTCATCTGATGAACAATTCTTGAAAAAAGAGGATATAGAGGATCATGGAGCTGCTGTGCACAATCAGGCATCACCCCAGCATTATGTTGAAAATAAAATAGGGGAGTATTCTTGTCAATCTAAGGATGTTGTTCCACCTTTACTCTCAAGTGATTTAGAAATGATTAATTTCTGTATGTCAGATTATGATGATGAAGATACTTACTTAAGTGTTGATGTGCAGGAAACTAATGAGAACATTGAGAGGTCTGCTGAATTTGAGGATAAACTGAACATCCAGAATGAAGGAACAAGGCTGGATGAAGATGAAGAAATGATACATCTAGAGTCATTCATCTTTCAACTTGAAAAAGGACTAGACATAGAGCTGGGCAATGAAAATGCAGAGCTAAATGAAAAGCCAGCTATTAATAAACAAGTGTGTTCCACAGAGCTAAAGGCACATTAGGTTGTCTCTTTCCTTTCCTTAGTAAATAATGATAAATGCTATTTTGATTATGGAAATTCAAGAGATAGGACATGCATATGGATTAATCATAACCCTGATGAGCTACCTCAGTTACTAGTCATTAAGAGCTATTCTGATAAATACAATGAATCTAGAATACCAGATTTTTTTTCAGAATTCAAAGATAAATCTGCTATGATGAGGACCATAACTAGTACCCTGTTACTCCTGCACAACCTAAAGGAATATGCAAGTAGGGGTGTTTTTGGGTCTTTTTCCTGGGTTTCTAATTGCCTTGTAGAGGCTTGTATATAGTCTGGTAGGGTAGTTGTTTTTGTTTTTGTGTTCTTCTTTTGCTGTTTTCTTTTTGGGTTAGCTGTTTGTATAGTTTGTCTTCTATTTATTTTTTGCTTTTGTTTCTTTCTGTTTGTACAGTTCTTTCTTTTGTTGTGTTTTTTGTATAGCCTGTTTATTTGGTTTGTTTGTTGTCTCCTCAGCAGGGATCTTTATTTTACTTTAGGGTATTAAGGAGCAAAACTAGCAACCATTCAAAACAGTATAAAATTTAGGATATTTAGGTTAACCATTTGTAATTTACACATAATTTGTCACTGTCATGAATGTAGAGAGTTGTTCATCTTCTGAAGTTTTGTATTCAATAAATGTGATTGAGAATTCGAAGCAGGTTTCTCACTATGACACACCTAAAATCCTTGGGTTTGTTGAACTTACCAGTGTAGATATTAGGTGAAAAATCAGAGGTCACCCTTGCTACCATTACAATTCTCAGCTTAATTTCAGCAAGTGCCCACTCCTTGCATCATGAAGTTACAAATTGCTATATCTTATGAAATCTTTCAAAATTAGAAAACAAAAAAAAAATAAAAAAAAATAAATAAAATAGATTATACTGAAAATCCAGATTAAGCCATCTAAGTAACTCTACCGGGGCTATAGACGCTCGCTGGCAGTGGGGCTCTACTTAGGAGAATTGTAACGATAACCTTGCCGGGGCTATAGACGCTCGCTGGCAGCAAGGCTCTATCCGGTCGGCTATGAGGGAATATCCTCACCTACGTAGGCTAATGTCAGTCACTGGTTTGTTCAACCGATCTTCAAGATGAGGATAATTAATCACGTGCACACAACTAAACTGAAAATAGAAATTCATGCATCTTTATTGAATACTTTGAGTCTCAAGCTGAATAGTAATTTGCAGGAAAGATAGTTGGGAGTTATGAGTTCATTTCATCTAGTTTTCTTGAACACTTTGAATTTAATTGTTTTGTTTTGGTTGCTAGTTGTTGTGATGTTCACAACACGCCCCATTATGCTCCTTAGCAAAATGGGGACCCCTGCTGATGTTTTGCTTTTTGCTTCTGCTTGTGTTTGTCTGCTTTCTGGCGGTTTGGTAAAAATGAAGGCCAGGTGCATCATCATCATGATATTCGATGAGGTAGGTCATCATCATGAGGTCAGTTTGTCAAAGTTCATATTTTGTTTCTATGACCTCATATTTAGAAAGAGCTTGAAATTCCATGTATGTTTGCCTTTTACTTCACTTGAAAATTCGTCCATATGTGGAAGTTATGCACAGTCAAAGTTTTGGTCAAACCTGATAATCGCAAGTGATCATCATTTTTTTTGTCATGTTATCAAGGTCATCATGATCTTGATCTATCACCCGATAAAAATCATGCAGTCGCAATATCCGGACGTCAATCTTAGGTGGTAGTGCCCTTTACCCGTCAAATGGCCTTATGCGCATCGTGAGCATCATGATTTTAGGAGGGTCATGTTTTATAAACTCGGTTTTGCTGTATGAAGAACATCATCATCATATTTGAAACGCCCCCTCCCCGATAATATCCTGAGGTTCAAATATCCAGACGTCAACTTTAAGTCATAGTAAGTTTCCCCCGTCGAGCGGTCTTTTGTATCGCGAGCATCATCATGATATTTTAACATTACCTGATCTTATAATATCATGCTGATATTATAAGATCATCTTGACTTAGAAAATCCACTATCGGCATATTTGCATGCGCATGATAAAATCCTATCGGAGGGTCATCATCCTGATATTTGCTGAAATTCGCTAAGATGATGATGACGTCTTCATATCCTCCTGATCTCCTTTTGCATGATCATGATGATCGCCCTATCTTTTAAGGGAAGGTGATATTCCATTCCTCAACAGCATGATCATATTTTAAATATCACCCTACCGCTAACCTGATGATGACCTCAACTCATCCTTATGCTCCGAAGACGAAATATGATGGTTACGTCATCATGATAATTCGATGAGGAGGATCATCATATTTTTATCCTGTCATATTGTCAAGATCATCATGATCTTGTTTGTCTACCCGACATTTCGTAAAGTCCTCCTGCCGAGAAATACAACCTTTTGCAAATATCCTGATGATCATCATCATCACATTTCCCTTTCGGTAGGATATTTTCCAAAACATGATCCGGTTGGCGAAACCTCCTGATGACGTCATGTTCTAAGTTTAACAAAGGCTCCGGATATCATGATGATGTCATCCCGATCTGATAAACAAAGAAGCTAATATCCTGATGATCATCATCATCACATTTCCCTTCGGCAGGATATTTTCCAGAGCATGATCCGATTCACGAAATATGATGATGACGTCCTATTATAAGTTCGACAAAAGCCCCAAATATCCTGATGATCATCATCATCCTGATCTTTCGAGAGGGTTGCCTTGGCCGCAAAGGGGTCATATTACATTCATCATCCTGATCATGCTCCTTAGGTGACCCGATATCACAATTATCCCCTGATCTTAACTGAACATGATAATGACGTCATCTTTTGCATTTTAATGAAACCCGAATATGACGATGACGTCACCATCATTTTCCTTTCCTCAGCAGCAGGATCATATTCCATATCCTCCTTTTCTCCTTTAACATGATGATGATGATGATGTTGTTCTTTTCCCCAATATGCAGAAGCGAAACATCCTGATGACGTCATCTGAACCTTCGGAAGGGAGAGCATCATATTTCCAAGAATATCATGCAGATGAAGTGAATATCGACCAACATATTTTTTTTGACACGCCGATAGCGATAGTCATGCCGATGGGCGGGAAATGAAGCGGTGGAGTTTTAAACCATTTTTTGGCGCCCGTGGCATTTTTTCGGTCAGCGGTGGTTGACCCGATGGGTTTTGAGCGGTCTGAATGCGTTTTGAACGCATTTTGAGAGTATTCTAGATCCGATTTCCACGATTTTGCGCAGTCACCTGGATTTAAACGATTATTTTAATTTCTTGCTGTTTATGTGATAAATGAAATACTTACTGCTTGTCTTGTCTTGCAGGCTTGCAGTTGAGGAAGCAGCTGGAAAGTCAACACAGTGACCTCATGGAGGAAGGAAATCTGATCTCAGGAGCAGGAAGATAAGGATGAAGTGCGAAAAAGTCAAGGCCATTCAAGTAAAGAACAAGGTTGCAGCTGAGAGTATTACTACAACAGACAAACAAGAGTTATTGCTGAGCTGCCGGAACTTCTTAGAAGGGGCAATATTTCGCCCAGATTTGACACTGCTCAGAGATATTTTGAAGAGCTGGTTCACCTGTATTTATTGCTGTAACCAGGGGTTTGAACCAGGGGTTCAGTTAGGTTTATGCTGTAGTGAGGATAATCAGAATGTCTTTATATTGTGCCTCTCTACACTGTAATACTTTACAACAGGGATTTTAGGAAAACAGCAAGGGTTACAACAGATTTTTTTCTTTTAGAAGCATACAGCAAGTTAGCATAGTTTAGTGTAGAAGAAGGAGGCCGCCTGTTTGTCTGCAGTAAGGTGCGCGTGGAATGTCTGGCTGTCTTACTGTATCTGTAAAGCTTGTAAGTTCTCTGTAGTATGATCAATGAAACTAAGAGTCATTCCTACATTGTAAATCATGTATGACTATTCGTTTCTCATACAATAGAATCTGGAGTTCTGCATCTATCTTCTGAGTGTTCTCCTGCTCTTCTTTGTGTTTTGAAATATCTTCTTTGAGAGCTTGCAATTTTAAATGTATGTTTGTGAAAATGCTCAGAACTTACATTTAAGGTTTTCACTGTGGATTTGATCAAATTACTGTGGTATTTACATAGTGCATAACAGAAACAATTAGATCCTTGGTAGATTAAATGAGGTATAGATTAGATCTTTCTAACTTTTCCCAACCCATCTGAAATATTTAGCTGAAAACGTAGAAATCTAAAGGAAATTGTCTCAAATTTGAAGAAGCATGCATAACAGAGCTATAAGTAGACAGTTTTCATAAATAGATAAAGAAGAAAGTTGCAAAAAATTCAAGAAAACCATCTAAAACTTGTAGCACAGTAACACCTTTATGCAAAGGAATGAAAAGTATTGACATATCTCATGACCTTTTTGCATATTCTTAGTCCAGTAAACCACCAAACAAACCTAAACTACGTAAGGCCCCTTGAACATTACAGCTTCACATTGACCAACTGAACTTGACCAACCGAACCATTGTAGACTTGGGATTAGTTGAATCTCAAATGATTCCTTCTTATCTTTCAAGTATAGTTTCAGTTCATTATATGTGAATTTTAACTTATTGTTATGATTGCATCAAAACAGTCATCAACACTATGCAGGAGTCAAACCGTAGTTAGTAAGCATGTTCGACGTATAGCCAGAAAATGCATTTGTAAACAGCCGATGTCTTATCTGTTTAATATTTTTATCTACATTTGAAAGATTCCCAAACCTTTTAGATTATTTACGACTCTCAGCTATTTAAATCTTGTGAAACTAATGACTCGGAAAGAGGAGTAGGAAGATAAAAGTGTTGGTAATGTTTAGGAAACCGTCTTGGTTCCGAAATGATCAATTTGAGTTGAAAACCTGCATGTGAGTCGAGATTGCGTTGCATGCGACGGTGTTAGAATCGTTTAACCTTGTAGACCATATGAGTCTAGAACCCTCACATTTTGGGATAACGAAAAATGATTTAGATACTTGTGTATGTTGTGTTAACATGGGAACCAAGTAAACAGATTTGAAAGCACTTAGGAGTGGACGTGTCTAAATTAATGATTTTTCAGGATAATGGGATTATGAAAGTCTGAACTCGAGATTAGAATAATATTGCACAATACACTATTATAGGAGGATATCCTAAGCCTTGAGGTCATCGAGGTCGGCAAAATAAGTTCAAACTATACAAATAGGAAACTGTAGGATTTCGACCAGTTCAAGTCGAGTAGGGTGGGTGAACCAAGTTCATGCGTTTTTAAAACGCTAACTAAATACAAATCCTTTGGCCAAGGTGGTGTACTATCCTCAAGTGCATCGAACGTTCACTATAACTGGATGGCATTTCTTGTGGAGTGTCGTGCATGACTAGAGGGTATCTAGGGATCTGCGCGATAACAAGACACATAGGTTACAACACCAGAGCTCAGATGGCAAACACCGATGGTTATCCTAAGTCTATCCTCTTGAGTAGGGTAGGGCCACTTCCGGTTAGGAAGGAGTGCGGGAGACTGACGGTCTGTGGTTGGAGGTTAAGCTCCTTGAAGATACTTTCTCTTCCCAATATTGAGGAACTGCCGAGTCTTGAACGTGATGGGTTGACAATCGAGATGCATGATAATGGTATGTTTCCGATATTTGTTATTTCATGAAAATTTCATTTGTTAGAAAACAAAGTGTATTATGAATATCATTTCTTACAGTTTTTATGAGAATGCAATCATGTTTATGATAAAAGGAAGAATGTTGTAATGGAATATAGATGGGAGACTTTTCTATTTGATTACTTTGTTTTTTTTAAATAAAAACATTTTACCATCGTGAAAATTTAGTTACTTCTTGTCATTTTGGTTTTGGTTGTTACATATGGTATCAGAGCTAGCCAAGTTCAGCACTAGGGCTGATGAGTCCACTAACCTGATTAGGAAATCATCATTATGCGGGTAGCTAATGATTTGGTTTATTGTGCCAGGATGGTATACATCAAAAAAACCACAAGAAAATCCTTCGCGGGTAAGAAGCGTTATCTGCAAGCTAAGCAGAAACGACTTGCGATGGTCAAGACCATAGAGAAAACCAATGACGAGAATGACATTTGGCTTGATGATGTGGAAACGTTAGCCAATGCGATGTCATGACTTAAGCGAGTGAGGAGAGAACTCCTAGAGGGAGTAGC
Organism: Cunninghamia lanceolata; assembly: GCA_027924645.1. Classification (NCBI taxonomy): domain Eukaryota; kingdom Viridiplantae; phylum Streptophyta; class Pinopsida; order Cupressales; family Cupressaceae; genus Cunninghamia; species Cunninghamia lanceolata. The sequence continues at coordinate 4,068,152 of BSBN01001183.1, read as the reverse complement.
GATGGCAGTTCGAACCATGATCGACCGTTGCTCCTGGATAGAAACTGATAGTGTACCTGTTAGTGTACCTAAGATTGTACCTAGTACTATACCCATGATCACTAGAGATCCACGTGTAATGCCTAGAGCTGAGATTATCGAGTTATCTTCAGATAGTGAGTCTAAGGGGTATACACCTTGTGATTATGTGTCGGACAATGAATCCGAAGGTTACACTCCACTAGATAACACTATGTAGAAACATGAGATTTGTCTATCTCTAATGATGTTGAAACAATTTTGCAAAATAAATAAAGACAAAATTTTGGTTTGAGAGCAATTATGAATATGATCAAATGCTGTGTTCTTTTGATGGTGTTTAATTTAATAAGCGTAAAACTGATTAGTATATGTTTAAACAGGTGTGAAACTAAACTAGCATGGACCAATCAGGGTTTAACGAGGGGGAGGATCGGGAAGGTCGTAACTCTCGGGAAAATTCCACTGACAAGTTGGATAGGATTCTCAACATGCTCACTGAAACCAAGGAAAGGTTAAACAAACTAGAGGGGAAAATAGATGAAACTGGTAACACAGAGGATGGAAACGAGAACTCACACTTCACAAGCAAGAGTAAGCATTGGGAAAATGGCACGTCAAGTGAACATCAAGACGACAGTGAAGCCCAAAGAAGAACCAAGGATAAACTTGCCTTAGAGTTATCTAAGGATATGAAGAAGGTTAATCCTCCAAAGTTCGATGGAACAAAAACTAGAGATGTAGCTGAAGCATGGTTGACGGAGATGGAGAAATATTTTGAGATCAGAAACTACTCTGAGGTTACTAAAGCCATGTGGGGAGCCTATCAGCTGTCTGGGGAAGCATCCACTTGGTGGATGAATAAGAAAATGGAGTTGGAATTAAGTCCCTTGAAGGTGACATGGGACGAGTTCGTGGAACTATTCCGAAAACGGTGGTTACCACAGTTGTATTTTGATCAGAAGTTAACAGACTTCCAAAACCTCAGGCAAGGAGAGCTATCTGTAGTCGAGTATGCAGAAAAATTCTCTAGGCTACTAAAGTATGTACCCCAATATCAAAAGGACAAAAGGTTCCGAATCAGAAAGTTCATCATGGGACTCAATCCTCAGATCGGCGGTGAGGTGGAGGTGCATGGTCCAAGCACAATGGATCAAGTTTATGAAAAGGCAATAAAACAGGAGCAGAAGATTAAGTCTATCTCCGCATATCGTGACAAGAAACGCAGGAAGTTTGACAAGAACTACAATGACCAGTCTTTTAAAAGGAAAAACGATAAGGGATTTGGAAACAGGAGGTTTGATAAGGGAAATCGAAAGAATCAAGGAGGATTTGGTAATGACCGCAGGGGTGAAGATTTTAAGAGAAATGCAAATTTTAAGAAGAATGGTGATTCTACAAGGAGGCCATCTGAGAAGCGAGGACCTATAGGAGGATGTTTCTCTTGTGGAGGAGATCATTATGCCAACCGTTGCCCCAACAAGAAGCCGAATGGGAGGCCCAGGAATACGGAGCTTCCTTCACAACAGGAAGCCTTTCAGCAAAGGATTCATGCCGCTCTTGATAATCAGCAAGCAGAGTATCAGATCACTCCTATTGAGATGACAGGTACCTTATTTGGTGTTCCTGTTTCTATTCTATTTGATACTGGTGCATCAGAAAATTTTGTGTCACCTAGAGTTCTAAGTAAATTTTCTAGAAAAGCTGGCTTTATGTCAAAACCTTGGACAGTAGAGTATGCAAATAATTCAAAGGCTCAGGTAGAGCAATGTTTGTTCGAAGCTAGGATTGATGTTTCTAACTTCACCACTGAGGCAAACTTATACATAGCACCTTTAGGGTCCTACGATGTCATCCTAGGAATGAGCTGGTTGTGGAAACATCGAGCCAAAGTAGATTGTTTTCATAAAACCATTGAGTGTCTGGATGAGATGGGCAAAACTATAAATCTCCAAGGAATTCAAAGGGAAATAAAGGTTAGATCCATTTCTTCAAAACAATTGAAGCGGGCTAGGCGAAAGGGGTGTCAACTTTTTGCAGTTAAGATGCACTTAGTAGAGGAAACCTCAGAGAAGCAATCTTTTGAGGAAAGATATCCATTTCTGTGCAACTTCAGAGACGTATTTCCCGAGGAGTTACCTGGCTTGCCTCTGAAGAGAACATTTAACTTTGGTATAGATATTAAACCAGGATCGGAGCCAATCTCTAAAGCTCCGTATCGTATGACTACCACTGAGCTTATGGAATTAAAAGCTCAGTTGCAGGAGCTTTTGTCTAAGAATTTGATTAGGCCAAGTGTATCACCGTGGGGAGCTCCGGTTATCTTTGTCAAAAAGAAAGATGGAACTCTAAGGCTGTGCATAGATTATAGGATGCTTAATAAGGAAACTATAAAGAACAAGTATCCCTTGCCACGAATTGATGATCTATTTGACCAAATGCATGGCGCATCGGTCTTTTCCAAGATAGATCTGAGATCTCGATACCATCAGTTAAGGTTAAAAGACGAAGACATTCCCAAAACAGCTTTTAGAACGAGGTATGGTCATTATGAGTTCACAGTGTTACCGTTTGGATTGACCAACGCACCTGCTGCTTTCATGAATCTCATGAATAGTGTATTCAGAGATTGTCTCGATAAGTTTGTACTAGTCTTCATTGATGATATTCTGATCTATTCCAAGGATGAAGAGGAGCATGCACGGCATCTTCAAATAGTGTTGCAACGATTAAGAGAGCATAAGCTGTATGCGAAACTCTCCAAGTGCACTTTCTTTCAGAAAGAGGTACAGTATTTAGGGCACATAATATCAGCCGATGGGATATCAGTTGATCCGGCCAAAATAAAAGCTATTATGGAATGGCCTGAACCTACCAATGTGTCAGAGGTACGAAGTTTCATGGGTTTGGCAGGGTATTACAGGAAATTTGTGCTGAACTTCTCAAGCATTGCTAGTCCCATTACCTCTTTACAGAGGAAAGGAAAAAGGTTTGTTTGGACGGTTGAATGTCAAAAGGCATTTGACTTGTTAAAAGAAAAATTAACAACCGCTCCAATTTTGAAAGTTCCTGATCTAGAGGGTGAGTTTGAGGTTATCACTGATGCCTCGGGGGAAGGATTGGGAGGTGTGCTTATGCAAGATGGCAGAGTAGTAGCCTATGAGTCAAGGAAGCTAAAAAATTATGAGTAGAACTACGCTCCTCATGACCTAGAGATGGTAGCAGTGGTTCACGCCCTTCAGATGTGGTGACATTACTTGTTGGGAAGGACTTTTATTTTAAAATCTGATCACCAAAGCCTTCGCTACATATTCACACAACCTAATCTCAATGCAAGGCAAAGGAGATGGCTGGAACTCATATCAGATTATGACTTTGAAATTTCTTATATCAAGGGCAAGGAAAACCGAGTAGTAGATGCCCTAAGTAGAAGAAGGCACATAGCCTCTATAATCTCCATACATGCTAACTTTAAAGATTTAGTATTGCAAAACTTATCTAGGGATGAGTATTATGAACAAGTGAAACAGGCTCTGCACCTAAACCCTAAGGACCCAAGATATGACGGATTCAGTTTTGAATCTGATGGTTTGCTAAGATTCAAGGGAAGAATTTATGTCCCTGATTCAGAGGAACTTAGAAACCTTGTGTGGAAGGAAGTTCACTGTGCTCCTTACTCTGGACACCCTGGTGTAACAAAACTATTAGCTGATGTCAAGCAGTTATATTTCTGGAAGGGAATGAAAAGTGATGCTACAAAGTTTGTAGCTAGTTGTTTGGAGTGTCAGAGAGTGAAGGCAGAACACCAACATCCTGCTGGGTTGTTGTACCCACACAATATTCCGGAATGGAAATGGCAAGTTATTAGTATGGATTTTGTCCAAGGGTTGCCAATGTCTAAGAATAGGCATGATGCAATACTGGTTGTTGTGGATAAACTAACCAAGGTTGCACATTTCATACTAGGAAATTTGACAGATGGAGCACACCTGTTGGCTCGAAAATTTGTGCAAGAAATTTTCAGATTGCATGGGGTACCTGAAAAGATTATATCTGATAGAGATGCTCGGATAACTTCACAGTTTTGGCAAACCTTATTTTCTGCATTAGGGACTAAATTGAATGTAAGTACTGCTTATCATCCTGAAACTGATGGTCAGACAGAAAGAGTGAACCAAGTATTAGAAGACCTTTTAAGAATGTATTGCATGGATCAGCAATATAGATGGGAGGAATATCTACCTCTTGTCGAGTTTGCCTATAACAACTCCTATCATTCTACCATTAAGATGGCCCCATTTGAAGCATTATATGGAAGGAAATGCAGAACTCCTATAAGCTGGGATAAGCTGGAAGATAGGATAAGCATTGGACCTGAAATGCTTGCTGATATGGAAGAAAAAGTTAAAGTGATTAGGAAGAGGTTGGCAGAAGCCAATGACAGGCAAAAGAGTTATGCTGATCACAAGCGAGTGCCTAGACACTTCTCTGTTGGTGAGAAGGTGCTTTTGCGGGTGAAACCCCAAAAGAGTTCTATTAAGTTTGGTAAATCTTTGAAATTGGCTCCTCGTTATGTCAGACCTTTCGAAGTTCTTGAAATTATTAATCCGGTTGCCTACAAAGTTACTCTACCTCCAGCCTTGTCTAAGATGCATAATGTTTTTCATGTTTCGTATTTAAAGAAATATTTTGTAGGTAATAACCACATCCTTAACTGGAATTCCTTACAGATGCAAGAACCCGGGGTGGTTGTGATCGAGCCACTCAAGGTGCTCGAAATGCGTAAACTTCGTTTACATAATCGAGAAGTTTTGCAATGCAAAATACAGTGGGACCAATATGGCGAGGATAGCGCCACTTGGGAAGACTACAAAGACATTTATCAAAGATTTCCAAAACTTTTTAAAGACATAAATGTTGCTTTATAGAAAGTTTGTTTTAAGTTTAATTTTTGCTTGATAAACTTAATCATCGGGGACGATGATTTTTAAAGGGGAAGGATATGTTACATCCCTCCTTTTGAAAACAATGATGCTATTTACTTTCTTACAAATTTCAGTAAATTACTATGTTGTGAATGACATGAAAACTAAAAATTTATCTTACAAAGTTGTTATATGAAATTGCGGAATCTATTGATTACGATCAAGGTGATATGTAGACTAAAAGTCTTAATATTAAATGCAATGATGTTTGAATATATTATATTTGGATCATAGATGCTTTGACCACAAAAATTGTATGTAAGTTTGTCGATGCAGGAATAGGTGGACCGTGTCCGACGGGAAGAGAAAGTATCTTTGAGAGAGAGTATAGACTCTGGAAATTAACCACGGGTGTTTGCCACTGAGATCGCCAAACAGTTAGATAAACCTGAGAACCAACAAGTAAGTCTTGTTTGTCGGTTTGGGTAGTTAATTTGATGTCGACGCCAAAGGATAAAGTATAACATCCTAGTCGAAAGTCGTCTTGTAGAATCTTGGAGTCGTCGATGGCATCGTAAGTTCCTAATAGCAAGTCGACGTATTTGAGATGTTTAATATTTACGTCTATAAGTATTTATTGAGTCATCTTGTGGCAAATTTGCAAATCTTGTCTCGAAGTCGAAATTGCGAGAAGTCGACCTTGAGCGTCTAACGTTGTAAGAATTCGTTTGCGATATGATCAATCCGTCGTGATTGTCGTAAATCGCGTCAAATTTATGTTGTGAATATTTTCTTTTCACGTAGATTGATGAATGTCAATTTGAAGCCCTAGTGTGATGTAATTTATTTTAGTCGTCGTGTAGTGTGAGTCTTTCCTTCTAGTTTAGACCGTGATTTGTTGTCAATTTAACCTTGAAGATCTCTTAATAAGTAGGTTTTTGCCTCCTTTTCATTTTTGATCAACACGATGCTCTAGTCATTGCCTAATCACCGCCATGCCGAACTTAAACTCCGTAATACATCTTGTAGTGGTTTTGGATTGATTTAGATGCCTTGGTTATCGAGTGAAGGCAGAATTGTTGTGTCTTCTAGCGGACCACGTCGCCAGAGGAGCCACCACCATTTGTATGGTCATGTTACGTGAGAAGTCGGGTTCAAGTTTAGTTATGTCAACCCATGTGTATAGATTTACGTCAACCAAAAATTCTTTGATGGGATTCTTTTAACCAAGGCGTGCGAGGTTAGCCCACGAATTAGAAAGGGTGTAACCATTTATTAAAAGTTAATACTCCATCACCTTGGAGTGTGGTGAGGCTTCGGAGGTTGTAGTGTAATAGAAGAAGAATCTGCGGAGAGAGAAAACGTTTCCTATATCTTGCGCATCATGGAAGGTAGTTGCAACTTCCTTCGTGGGCAGAAGGAGTGGAGAGCAGCGTGGAGCGGCAGTTAGTGAAGAGAGTTATTTCCTGTGCTCCGCCGACGGAAAAAGCAAAACTATTGCTACGGATAAGGGACTGCTTGTGTGTAGGCCATCGGGGAAGTTAGAGTGGAGAGGATCTACTCCAACGTGGAGGAAATCTAGGAGTCGGGCAAGGTCGAAGGCAGTTAGTAGAGAAGGCAGCGAGTGATAGGAATTGTGCAGTGAGGAGAGCACGAGAGATAAGAATTGTACAGTGAGGAGAGTACGAGATAGGATTTGTGCAGTGAGGAGAGCGAAAAAAGCAGAAGAGTTTAGACAGTGTAGTGAGGAGCGAAAAGGCAGTAAGAGTTTAGACTGTGCAGTGAAGTAACGAGAGGCAGAGAGCCCTCGGTGTGAAAGAGCACTCCAGCAACCTCCATTTTTAATAACAGGTTCTTTTTCTTTACCATTTGTCTCAGTTTAAAATAGTAAGGAAGAGAGTCTCATGGTTATGGAAGATTATTACGTTTAAATATGAGTAGAATAGAATGATAACGTAAGTTTACTACGATTTCAGTATGCAGTTAATTCCTTGAAATAGATTCATTGCTGTGTAGGACATATGATAAACTCAGAAACTAAAGTATGCTGTCACATTACTATGTTTTAAGATTAGAAAACTCTGAAAAAGAAGTGTTATTGCCTTTTAGGAATTGTAAACTCAGAAACTGTAGTTTCTCTCGTCATAAATGACGATGTATAGCAAAAGAACGCTGCTCTCTAAAGTATATGCATTTAGGAATGAACTTGTCTGGGTGCAAGACGTAATTTACCTTCTGTGAACGATAAACAATGACGTAAGATAGAAGAGTTGCCTTTAGGTCTGTGTTATGAACATAAAACTGCCTTGGAAGTTTTGAACGATGCTCCATGTGCATGCTATGCAGGAGTCAAACCGTAGTTAGTAAGCATGTTCGACGTATAGCCAGAAATGCATTTGTAAACAACCAATGTCTTATCTGTTTAATATTTTTATCTACATTTGAAAGATTCCCAAACCTTTTAGATTATTTACGACTCTCAGCTATTTAAATCTTGTGAAACTAATGACTCAGAAAGAGGAGTAGGAAGATAAAAGTGTTGGTAATGTTTAGGAAACCGTCTTGGTTCTGAAATGATCAATTTGAGTTGAAAACCTGCATGTGAGTCGAGATTGCATTGCATGCGATGGTGTTAGAATCATTTAACCTTGTAGACCATATGAGTCTAGAACCCTCAAATTTTGGGATAACAGAAAATGATTTAGATACTTGTGTATGTTGTGTTAACATGGGAACCAAGTAAATAGATTTGAAACCACTTAGGAGTGGACGTGTCTAAATTAATGATTTTTCAGGATAATGGGATTATGAAAGTCTGAACTCGAGATTAGAATAATATTGCGCAATGCGCTATTATAGGAGGATATCCTAAGCCTTGAGGTCATCGAGGTCGGCAAAATAAGTTCAAACTATACAAATAGGAAACTGTAGGATTTCGACCAGTTCAAGTCGAGTAGGGTGGGTGAACCAAGTTCATGCGTTTTTAAAACGCTAACTAAATACAAATCCTTTGGCCAAGGTGGTGTACTATCCTCAAGTGCATCGAACGTTCACCGTAACTGGATGGCGTTTCTTGTGGAGTGTTGTGCATGACTAGAGGGTATCTAGGGATCTACGCGATAACAAGACACGTAGGTTACAACACCAGAGCTCAGATGGCAAACACCGATGGTTATCCTAAGTCTATCCTCTTGAGTAGGGTAGGGCCACTTCTAGTTAGGAAGGAGTGCGGGAGACCGACGGTCTGTGGTTGGAGGTTAAGCTCCTTGAAGATACTTTCTCTTCCCAATATTGAGGAACTACCGAGTCTTGAACGTGATGGGTTGACAATCGAGATGCATGATAATGGTATGTTTCCGATATTTGTTATTTCATGAAAATTTCATTTGTTAGAAAACAAAGTGTATTATGAATATCATTTCTTACAGTTTTTATGAGAATGCAATCATGTTTATGATAAAAGGAAAAATGTTGTAATGGAATATAGATGGGAGACTTTTGTATTTGATTACTTTGTTTTTTTTAAATAAAAATATTTTACCATCGTGAAAATTTAGTTACTTCTTGTCATTTTGGTTTTGGTTGTTACAGTTGGGGTCGATAGCTTGGGGGATTATGAGGAGATGTTCAAGTTCCTCACTAAGCATGGGATTGATGGGAATCCTTAGTTGTTTCTTTTATGTTTATTGTTATTGGTTTTTGCTTAAGGTCAGTTTGGTTGGGTTTTTAGGTTACTCTGTGTTATGCTATTAGTCCATTGTTAAAGCATTGTTTCTTGCTTGTGTGAGGCTTTTGCTCTACCCTTTGGGCTATTTTGTATAGGGTTCTGGACCCTTTTTCTAGCTAACTTTATCAAAAACATTATAATTCATTACAAACTATTTTGTAATGGTCTTATTTTTGTTTCACATGGGTAGTTGCAACATTGAAATTAGATTATTAAGTATGTCCATTTACATATAATGTTATATTTGATTTATATGCCTATGCACATCAACTTCCATAAAAGCTTTGCAAGTGTATCCTATTCTTCGTTACATGATTATGACTATGTCACCCAATCGAGTAGACACCAATCTAATTGGTGAAGGTCCAAGTACTTATTTAATGAATTATCTATATTTTTTTGTAGGTTTGAGAGCATTAGAGTCTTACATGCTCTCATGATCAATATCATAACTCAAGGAACATCTTATGTGACCAAAAAATGTTCAAATAGTTAGAGGATGATGTTGTGCATGTTTACACCTTACCATTTTCTATGAAAATTTAAATGTAGTCATTCAAAGGGATATTCTAATATTGTTATTTGTGGGTGCCTATGCAAATTTGTAATTATCAACTTAATAAGATGTTTTATATGTAGCTAGTTAGACTTTGATCTAGTGAAAAAAATGGGGTCAAGTGTCATTGGGTATAGTTGTGGTTGGTTTAACCTTGTTTCATCATATCTTATAGATGTCTTATTAAATATACCTCTATGAAATACCCTCTCAAGTCTAGTTGAGCCTAAAAATGAAGATGAGTTTACCCACTCATAGTCATTGGTCCATTCATGTCATAGTCTAATCATAATTCAAGCCTATCACGTGCATTGACATTCATTGACCTTAGGCTATGACATAAGTCTTTAGAATTTGTGGAGCTACATGTCTAAGCATCAAAATCTCTTTTTTACTACAAGAGTACATGGGCATCTCCCCTCAACTTCTACAAATAGGTATGATTATGATTATTGGTTTAGACATCAATTATGCCAACACATTTTAGATATTCACCAGTTCTTAGGTGGAACTATGACTGCTTCAAGTTTTCATTGGTTCTTGAGTTTTTGTAAAATATTCTAACTTTACATTTGAAATTTATCAATAGGCATGTGCATCATCAAGTTATTCTTAACATGTAATCATCCCACTTTTTGTGATAATAAAATTAGGTTTCTCTAGCATAATGAGGATGTTTCTCTATAAGAAAGGGCATAGTGGTCAAGATACAACCATGAAATGGTTCAACATTATAAGTGGTTTTTCAAATTAATATCAATGAAGTTCTGCATTTGTACACTCAATGTAATGGAGGCTATCACTTCACAAGAAAGGGAAAATGATCCATATGTAGTTCCATGCAATTAGTGCATTTGTGAATTAGTTTTGCTTTACACTTCTCATTCTACATTGTTTACATGTTACAACTAGATTTGATAGCACCAATATATTTTTTCACATGGTTGAGAACTTAAATAATGGCTTTGCACATATTTTTGCAAGCATTATTTCCACCAAATATTTGTGTGAAGGCAATGCAAGGCAACTACAGTCACATCAAACTAGTGTGTATTCTTTAATCACATTGTACTATTTGTCAAGAGTCTAACAAGAACATTTCTAACTCCTACAATATTTCCATATTATGTGTGCCTTGCACATGCATTTTCTTTAGCATGTTAAATTTGATACCATATGCTTTAAACACTTTGAAACACACATAGCCACATCATGCAATGATCCAACTAGCACCATATGGGTCTAACATCTATCACCTAATTATCCACATGTAAAACACACTACACATGCATGACATCTATCAACCTTTTTATTTGTAGGCCTAACTAACAATTGTTGTATAAGTACAACCTCTGTATTCTAGTTTAGGCAAAGGATTTCTAACTCACATTTTAGAATTTGGTTTATTACAAGCACATGCACTTGTAGCCTTACATAATTTCCATTAATATGAGTTGTACCTCTCCAAGGACTCTAGTAAATTAGGTGTATGGATTAATTCACAGCCTCATCATGGGACCATGATTTCTTCCATGACCTTTATTTATTCTTTGTAATTCACATATTAATTGATATATGATAATATTCTTCATGCTTCTATAACTCAAGCTTTTTTGCATGTTTGTGAATGCTACATACTTTTAGATGCATGATCATTCGAGGATTCTCATTCACATCAAAGTGGGGACAAAATTTAATAATGAAATTTGTCTACCACGCCATTTCCCATTTAGTGTTGTACCTATTTTGAGGAGAGTTATTTGATACATAGACACTAAAAAATGGTGTAATGTGTAAAGTTGAGTCCCTTTCCCTATGCTATGCACCTACCCATTACACATATTCCTATAAAATTACTCCTCATCCTCATACATTCACCCTATTTGCGTATTCATCACACATGTGCATGCACATACTTCCATGTACACATTATTCATTGTGATCTAGCCCATTTCATATTTTGGGACTAGTTTGTAGTCATAGGGATGCACTCATAATTGAAGACTCATCTCACCCTAATTTAAAAATTTTAAATTAAATTATTTGACTCCCACTTTTATTCTTCCTACCTACGATTGACTAAACACAAATTTGTGTGATGTGTTGTTGTGTCCTTGTATGTAAATTCATTCAATGCTTTCATTTTAGACCATCAAATATTCATAAGTCCTCTCTTACTCTAAGGAGCAAAAACATTTAGACTTGGTACACTAAAGAATCTAGTTCTAAGTGAACATTCTAGAAGCATATGCATGATTCAAGATTCCTATTTTTGATCATTTGTACATAGTTTTGTGGGTTCATATAGGAGAACATGTCCCCTTATGACATATTGACAACAATACCAAGGTATTACAAATATCAGAAACACAAAATAGGTCAACATGCATTACATTCAAAGTGAAGGAAAATAGTTTGTAGATCACATAGTACAAGTTTGTAGGTACATGACACATCCATGATCATGGATTTGTCCCTAATCCCTAGAGTCATCCATACAAAAGGTCAATAGGATATTTTGATTCCGAGACTATTACCAATTTGTCACTAATCCCAAAGCATATGAGATTCAAATAATTATTACTTTGTACATCCATTAGTTATAGAACTAGGTACAAATATTGCTATTTATTCCCACGTTAATTACTTGCAACAAATTATCATAATATCATTACCAATTATTAATTTGTCAAAGGTCTTATGCAAGTGCATGCACACACACACAAGATTTGATTGTTCAAACAACATATTTATTATAATAATATATCATTTCAAAACAATTTCACAAAAAAATTTAAAAGATATGAAAATAAAGTTTTATTTTTAATTTTTTTTCTCCATTTAAAATATTAAAAAATTATAGTTTAAAATATCACATACATTTTTTAATGTTGAATAGTGGACTTTCTATATTAAAATATAAATATCTAATATACTAGTTCACAATAAGACAAGTAGAATGGAATCACTTCCCAAAAGTTAATAAAAGAATTCAAAGATGAAACAAAAATGATCACACCACTATACAGCTAAAGCAATATTAGTGGGAGGATGAGGATCACCATACTAGTGGGAGGATGAGGATCACCATTAGGGAGATTACTTTATGATATGAAGGCTCATGTTGAAAAGCAAAACACTGAGAGGACCATCCACAACCTCTATATTAAAATGATCCATGATAAACATGTCTAAAACAAACATTATAGCTATGACCACAATGACGTCCACGTGAAGAAGAATCATCCCTTACATAATTTTTTTAAAGAATTATAAGAATGAGATTCTCCTTTGAAAATGTTTAAGCTACTCCGAACTTTACTATTTCACTAAAATTTTCACTGAGCAAGAGCCACATTTAGTATTGACTTATTTTATTGTGCATATAATATTTTATGTACGCAAGGTGAACATCGTGATTATCAAACTTGAAGTGAATATGCGCACCTTCAAGTGAATATGCGCACCATTGACACGCCTATTCAAGAAACAATTATAAACTATTAAGAGCTGTTCAAGTCTTCGCAAACCGTTCACACTTACGAACTTGTTGAACTCTTTGGTGCCGGTAAAGACTCTCGGTCTCACTACTGTTCATCACTGGGTGGCAAAACTAATCCACCATTACAACTGGATTCCTTCTCCTCAACACCCACTAGATCCAGTGAATATTTTATTTGTCTGCTGATTCCTCATCTTCTACGAATAAGTTTCGAGATCCATGCGCTGATTTTAATTAAAATATTGAAATTTGATTTAACAGAGACTAAAGAATACTGACTTTCGAAAAGGCTTTGTACAACTCTCAAGACACGTTTGGAATTGATGATTATCAAGAATTTATGACACGTTTCCCTTTGAAAGATGGACATCAAGAATCAATCACATGCCTTCAATATGGATTGCTTTGACAGAAAGAGCTGCCTTGGGGAATCAATGGCTTAAAACCTCTGTTATCGATGCACATTCATTTTGCCCGTACTTTTTAAAATCTAAGTATTTTGCTCAAATTGAGGTCGTCACTTTAATAGTCAATGCCACGTAGTATTTATATTCCTTCCGTTGCGGATCAATATGCTGGAGGTTATCGCAGAACTTAACCAACGGATCTTCCATCGAAGTGGCAGATCTTCGGTATAGGAAGCTGCAATTTTACGTCTGTTTGTTTTTTATGCAGTTGGTCGGCGAGGCTGTTATAGGTAAACCTTAAATAATTGGCCCATTATAAAACAGTCCGAGGGTCAAAATTTTATCGACAAACAATAGGGTCGTCCGGTTCAATGTTCATACAGTCAATAGCAAATTTACACCTCATCCACACCAAAAAGTGGTAAATATTTGTCCTATTTTTATTGGCCAAAATTGACCTTTGACCATTGATGTGGATGATATTTAAGAATAGCCTTGGTTACCATGTTGGCTTCAAAATAAAGAGGTTAGTGAGAAAAGTTGACAAACAATGGGGTTGAATTATTTGTAAACAGCCGGCAATAAAATGTATTGGTTGTTTACGTGGGAGGGTCATAACCAAGGTTTAAAACTAACGGAAGCACGTATTTGTGACTTTGTGTCATGATGGGTTTTGTAAGGCAAACTTTAGGCTCAGGCTTGTTAGTCATAGAACTGGTGTGGATGACAATGTGGAGATGGTGTAATGGATTGAGAAGGCCTCCAAGAATTGAACCTTCAATGGCTTGCTTGTCTTTGATCCTCTGTGAAGATTTCTTGTAATGAACATCATGTATATAAGTGCACACACATGAATGGTTGAGGATTGGAAATTCCACATTGCTTAGGGTAGGGATGGGGAAAGGAGTAACAAACATTGCAATAGATGGGATTGCCTATTGAACAATAGATGGTTTAAGGAAAATATTGATAAAATTGAGGAGGAGAGCATGGATTCTATGATGAACAATGTGGAGGCACTTGTCAAAGATGTTGCAAAGCTAAGCCCTCTCATGGATGCCAAATAGCGGAGATATCATCTCTTGCAAAGAGCTCAACTGTCAAATAAAATTATGTTTGATTGATGTTTGGTGTGTCGTCGTTTTAAAAAGAAAACAAAATAATGCCAAACTTGTTTATGAAATATAAGATGATATGTATGTGAATTTTTTTTTGGGTTGGGGTATTGTAGCATTATAGCATTGGTACACCTTGGCAAAGTGGAGGTAAACAAGGCCACCATGGATATCACGATGTAGGTTGAACCAATGGGATACTACCATTAGTGTTGATTAAAGACAACACAACTTATTTAACTAGCCTTTGGCATTTGTATATGCACATGCCATAATCATGACTCCACCACATGGCTATGTGTCCTACAATTGGTAGTGCACAAAATCTCACCTGTGGCCAATCTAATTTGTTTAGTTGTAAATGGGCCATTGAGCACTAGCCCTATGAACCATGACTTTGATTCCACCAATCGTAGATCCTATCCTACATGCTCACTCCAATATATCCTTTACTAGTGTACATATACCTTTCCTCCATGGGAGAGTGTTAATGATTACCTATACACAATCATTGATAGAATGCCTTAAAGAAATTATAGTTATTGCAGAATCATGTTTGGTTGTAACTCAAGCTTATGTATGTGTTAAAGAAATCCATCATACAATATCAATAGAATAATAATCAAACTAACATACAAATGCCTAGTGAGGATGCATGATGATTGAAAAGAACATAAAAATGACATTACTAATAACAAATTGAATGGTGAGTGATGGATAATAGAAATCAAACAATCAACATCTCATTGCACAAACTTGAAGAAGCTTGCTCATGGTTTGCTAGCCTTCTCATTACTTTTCATTTTTTCAAAAACCAAAAGGCATCTGTAAGTAGATTATGAACATTGAAACAATGGCTAACTGTGGAGTTTTGTAATTTCATTACTTTGCAAAGGAAGGTTTAACACTACTATTAGAGATGATCAATGTTGATTGCAATTGAGAGAGTTTGACTCTTCTTACCATCTTAAAAATATAACCTCTTAAGTGTGGCACCCATATGTAACTCTTTTTTTCTTTTACATGTAATATATGATGCATGAATTTTAAGAATGAAAAAATAAAAAAAATAATATGTGACATTTTTAGTAAAGGTGCACCTTCTCTTCAAAAGAACAAGTTGGAGCTATTTTCATGACTGTTGTGTTGATGTATATTTTTGCACACAACAACTTAGATACAATACTGAGTACTTTATCTCTCTTGAAAGGAATCAAATCCCAATGTATCATAAAACATTTGACTACCCCAAGGTTTCTCCTAGCCAGGTCTTGGCCTTTACAATATAACTCAGTTGTTCAATGTCTTTGTTGTTCCAATCAAGGGGCCTTACATTTATGAACTAGGAAATAGGGATTTGGAATGGTGTACTTAAAAAAATATGCAAACCCAAAAATAGTTCTCAGATGAAAAATCTGAAAATATAATTTATCATCCAATTTAGCAATTGTGGTTGATGCTTTTCCTAATCTAAAATTTATCATTTCAAAAAATTCAAAAGATGGGAGGAAAGAAAAAGGTTCAAAATTTCCTAAGGACAAC
Source organism: Cunninghamia lanceolata (assembly GCA_027924645.1). NCBI lineage: Eukaryota > Viridiplantae > Streptophyta > Pinopsida > Cupressales > Cupressaceae > Cunninghamia > Cunninghamia lanceolata. Next base: position 4,052,360 of record BSBN01001183.1, on the reverse strand, counting down.
TATAGGTATGATCACGTGACTCAGATAGATCCCAAATATAAACTAATTTCTTCTTAATCAGAGAAACTCACAACGTGAGAGAAATGATGCAATTCTCAAAGGAATTAAAAGATTTTCAAACTATGGAATACTTTCATCAAACACCCAATAGCTCGCACAATTTAATGAAATTTCCACAATCAAACTGAAATAAAATATATGTTCAGACTAACCACACAAAGTAACTTACAATCAGCAATTCACCAATGGTATGAACATGAGATCTATCAAATATCAGAGATAACTTATCATAGCTGCAAATGAAGTCTATATAATGTGCGAAAATGAACCATGAAACCAATTTTGATAAAAAAAACACAATTGACACTAGCAAATGTTTGTTGTTTGTATTGATTCTAGAAAATGGCAAAGTCTCAACAATTCTTGATTTTTCAATATATTGGCTAGATTTTACAAGAGATAGTGATTGCATTTATATAGAGGAGGCAATCGCACTTAGTATACAATGAGTGGTGAAGATTAATCCAACACCAAGGGTCTAGATTTCTCAAGCATTAAATATTTTTGGTAAAGCAATATTTATCATTCATCTCTAATTGACCTTTTGATCCAAGGGTTATAATCCTATTTTTTGACTTTTGACTATTTAGAAAAGATAAAATTATGCTTTTAAAGACATGTCAAATAAGAAAAAAACACTTTTTGATGAGTTCACAAAATAAAAATGAATATGGCATGTTTTTGAGGGAGGCATTCCAAAAGTGGGCTTGCTGAACTAATTTGCTAACAACAACAGGTGGAAAAATAGTCTTTAGGGACTAGGTGTATCATCCTTGATAGTGATCTTTTCATTTTCTCTTTCCTTCCTTCTGTATTTCATGAAGGTGTTGAGTGTTGGATTCAGTTCCTTTGGAAGGGGGCCTTGCATGTAATTCATCACCTACTCTCATATGTAGAAACCTCAGTAAGGATAATTCTCTCACTAAAGAGACTGCCATTGGAGGGGACCTGCAGAATGATACTATCAAAAAGAGACAAGGGACCTCCTTATTTAGGGCATAAAGAGCAATCTAAATAGTTTCCTAGAAGAACATTGTTAATCTATGGTGGCTTATAGCTTCTCAATCCTGGATAGCACTACAGGGTATTAGGCTACTAGGTGGAGTCTTTCTCCTAGTACAATAGGAAGTGGAGTTGGTGTTCTCTCCCAATCCATAACCACTTCTCTCTTCTAAGCTTGATGTATATATTTGTTCTCTTCTTTCCTCTGTATCAAGGTTAGGAACACATGCTTGTTCTATGGTGGAATTACTATTAAGCATGTGTGGATCAACGAGAGGAAACACCACTCCTTTTAGGTGGATAAGTTGGCTTGCTTGTGCCTTGCCAGCCAGAAATGTGGGGGTGCATATTCATCTCAGCTCCTACAAAAGAAACACCTGATCCACATTAGTAGGTGGTTAAAAACTTTTTGTTTCTAAACCATCTATTCAGATAGGCCATGAGAGGACTATGTTCTCTCAAGTGACACCCATGTGTTGTCATCATAAGATGAGTAAAAAATAGTTAAGGTAAAATGTAAAAAGGTTGTTCATATAGTTGTTATGAAGTGACAGATGTCACTCATCCAAATAGGCTTTATTTACAACCTTTTCCTATAAAGGTTGAGGGCATTATAGTTGTGAAGGGTGATGGTATGAGGAAAAAAAAACTTTGAGTAGTGTCAAGAATTGAAAATACATTGTGGTTGTCTTGTGTCAAGATTGTAATACTATAATCTTTTCTTGAAAATTGAATATATGAGAGAAAGCTTTCTGGTTCACATTGTCTCCATCTGATGTATCTTTGTTTCTTTTAATAGAATAGATAAGGGTTGTTTTTTCTTTTAGGTAAATTTTCTATTTCAATCTATTGTCTCTTCTAGTTTCTATTCAAGGAATAGTATAAATCTTTCATAGACAATTGTGGGAAATTTTAGGTACAGAAGGGATAACTAAGTACAATGTCAGACTAGTTAGTCACCTACGTTGGTTGTGTCACTATAAGACAGTGATATTTCAAAATCTTCAAGAAATAGTATCATTATAGAGTTATGAACAAATGCATAATGACTCTATAAACCCATTAAGGCATTGATCTTAGAGTGGTAAGCCTTTCTATACCACCAGAATTAAATAAGAAAATTTGAATATGAAGATAACTTAAGTAACTCTATAAGTTATGACTCATCCCAATTCACACTAGAATTAAAAGGAAACCAAGGAACATTTATTTAAAGATCAACCATCTTATATGTCCTCATCATGTTGTGTGAATGTTTCATCTGCTAATATGTTGTCCATAACCTTTTTATGTATCTTGATATAGCGTATTTCTATAGCGATACCCACCTTGGTTTTGCATAGACTAAAGTGCTAGGGAGTGTAATTAGGAACCTCCCATTCATTGGCCAATCAGACTGTAATCCTTGATCATAAGAACTAGTCATTCTTTAGAGATTATAGCCTATAGATTGGAGAACCAATAGACTCCAAATAAATTTAGCCCTTGTTGTCAATCAGGATTGTGCCACTAGTCAAGACAAGCTTGACTATCCTATTGAAACATGGAAACCCTCTCAGATTGTGGGTGATCTATTTCGAGAGGGAATCTCCAGATTGAGCTAGTTCTCCTTATGATTTTCCTAATCTAATGACTTGTAGGGGAAAAGGGATAGGAGGATATGCTAAAATAAATAATTGAAATGTAATCTAGGTGATGCACAATCAGATCTTACTCATAGTTAGATCACAAAGCACTAATCTTCACAACATTTCTTATTTTACCCAATTCATAAATGTTTTGCATAAACGTTTAACTAAACACAACATGCAACCTAAATTAAGCAAAAATTGCATATCCTATTACAAAACCAAGACAAAAATAGAGGATAAATGCTTATCATAGTGTAATATCAAATCAGTTGTGCAACAAGAGAGGCAAAAATGAAGGAAAACTACTGCTCTATATCTGAAGGAATAATGAGTACAATGAAATGAGTACAACACTCTCAATGTGAGAGGAAGACTCTATATCTCTGCACTCTGATCTCTAATCTATGCTGTGAAAACTCTAACTAGAACTGGAACTGGCCTAGAAAAGAAGACTTACTCTGCCATATATCTTGTGAAATAAATCTCTCCCTAAAAGATGGAAAAAAGCTCCCTAAAATAGACCTCCAAGTCCATTTTCAGAATCCATCAAAAAGCTTAAAATAAAGCCCTCAATCTTCCACCAAACTAAAGAATAAAGTTGCCAAACTGTACCCTTAGGTGGCCCCACCAAATCTGCTTTAAAATCATATTTTATTGGCTCAATAAAAGCTCAAATTTGTCTTCTTCTACCTAGTTTCACCCAAAGAAAGCAAAGAAGATCCTATTTTCTTTTAACTGCATAAAATAGCATTTATTTCAAAGCAATTTATAAAATATTGCTTTAAAACAAAGCTTTACATAGTTTGCAGTTTTGTATCCCTGATTTGATTATGATTTTACAAAATATTACAAGGCCTATTTTGCCGAGTATTTACAACTTTTGACTTTTCTTATAAAAAATCATAGAAATAATGAAAACATTTATATGTTTTTGCAAAAAAAAAACCCTAAGAGGCTTAATTCCTATTTGGCTTTGCAAGATATTCTCTTAGGGCATGTGAATTTTTTTGGCAAGAATCAATAGCCCCTCAGGCTTCATCTTCTCAACCTACAATTGGTCTTCTAAGGGAACATGAGGCATGATCCATTCTTCAAATGGCTTGCAGAAATAAACAAAGGCATACATGGGCTTCAAAAATGACATTAAGGTGTGAACAAAGTCCTCCAAGGTACTCCTAAGGCATGCAAATACTTAGGCAAGTGTATACATGAGACATACTCACGAGGAATTAGTGAAGTCTTCAAAATAAATAAAAATGTGATTAGAATCACCTTTGCTTTTATGTCAAATGGAAGCCCTAATTCCAAAATTTGAAACCCTATTCTTTCTTTTCATTTTGCCTTTGCATTTTTTTGAAGATGAGAGCTCTGGCCACCATTTGAGGGTTTCAGGTTGATTTTTACACTAAAACACTAGTAAGTATTTCATGTCTCTGATTTCTGAATATTTTTGAAAAAAAAAGAAGGCATTTTGGCCTATATCCGTGGGTATTACCAGTTTCTTATGTCTTTTTACTTGTATTTTTCTGTTATTTCTTTGTGTTATCATGGTGGCCATAAATCTAAGTTGGAACCCCTAAAAAATACCCTTATAATGGTGACCCTGTTTGCTGTTCCATTCTTAATTTTCAAGGTAAGATTTCAACAATAGAATCTCTGTGTTTCTATTGATATTTCTTCCTTGATACTCTAGCCACGGATTGTATTAGTGATTCCAAATGCAAATTTTGTCTTTCCTTTCTATTATTGACATGCTTTTTGGTCGAAGCTGCCAAGGGTGTTGGTTGGAATGCTCATTTAGTGATTCTAGGTGCCTTTTGCTCATATTAAAACTTAGGGTAAGTCCCACATCCTTAGAACTCTATTTCTCCTTTGTTCTTATTGGATTTGTGCTGAATATGGGTTAAAAATTTGAAACGACATGCATCCTTTCCTCCATTCAACAGAGAAAAAATGAAACCCTCTGTAGCAAAGTTTTGCCACTATAATAAGGTTGCGGCCCATTATTTTCTTAACTCCTCTAAACTTTCAGGGGCTTGAACCTTTCATTTCATTTGAATATGCAATTTGCTATTCCTTTAGCTGTAGACATCATTTTATTATGCAAACATAATGGTACTCTGGCAGCAATACGAAATGGGTTTCTCTATTTTCCATGATATTATACTATTTTTGTATTTGCAAAAAACAAACCCTTATTTTGATTTCCCCTTTCTTTTTTACTTGTGATCTCTCATTCTCCAACCACATGGGGTTCTCATATATATGAGGAAGATTGTATTCTCACCTATATCCTTTTGATTACAAAGCTCTTGTAATAGCAGTTGTATATGTTCATTTGAAAGTTTCAGTTGGCTTGGTTTGTACCTGTCATTTGATTATACATATATCTATTCATGGGTAATTGTAACATGACATATACCTTTCCTATGTTACTTTTCTTGGAAAATTGTTCAATAGGCTTTCCTAAAGCTCTATATGTCATTAAAATTCACATCTTTCACCCTAATAAAGTTAACAACAAAAGAAATTGTTACCATTATGGCTAGGTCTCTGTGTGGCTGCCCTCTTCAGTCAGGTTGTTCGTATATGACATTCTTTTGATTTGTAAATACAACACTTAATGAAGCATAACATCATTAAAGGAAGTTTTGAGACTTTCCCTCTGCTATAGCATGAATATTTTAGAGTATGCTTGCATATTATGGATTTGAAACCTTTCATTTTTGCATTATTTTGGCCAACCTTGGTTAGATTTTTCTAGGAAGTGGACAAAAAAACAAGATTTTCCATGAAAAGGCATTTAATACATCTGATGATGTCCATCAACAAAGGAGCTAACAGAGCATCTTTAAATACTTTTGGCAAAAAATGATGAAATCATAACCTTTAGCAGCTCCAAATGTGCAAACTGATCTTCTGAAAAACCCCTTTTCACATAGTCTCAAACTTTCTAATTTTGATGTAGGTCATTTCTCTATTTGCAAAAAGCCATAGTCGTTGGATATAATATTATACTTCTAGAATAGCAATCAATTGCTTGAGCATACTTCTTTGCCTTGAAATATTCATTGCCCCATTGTCTCTCTAGCAGTGCATCTGTAGTAGTATCTAAGTATTGTTGAGACTGTATCTTTATGTGATCTTGTATGGTGAAATGTAACATGATGTGGCTTTGATACTACGCAGAGAGAACACACCTTTTGGCTGTTCCTGTGCATTCTTCAGTTTGTTCCATATATTTGCTATTTATTGGTGCAATACACCTGCTAAGATTACTACTCAATTTAATAATTGGTACTTCTATTTGCATTTTCCAAATGGATCCCAACACTTACCATATTGGAATGACTTTACTTCACTTTGTCTGAGATAATATGACTGATGATGGATCTTTTACAGCTATTCATGCATACCTCATACCTTATCAAAGAATAAATATTTGATGTTCTGTGTATTGTTGTTCCTATGCATTTGATCAGTGGTTTAACACTTCAAAATAGCAAAGAGAAAATAGCTATCTCAGCTCCATACCTGATCGGGCCACCTTGTGAAGGGTTCATACACTATCCTAACGCTGTATATGGCATTGAAACTTCATGGCATAACACTTTGTGTTACTGTCTCTATTTGATATACACATCTTTTCACCTATGCTCACAAGATGTGCATGCATTTCATTTGCTCAATGAGATAGTGGCTCATCTTCTACTCACATGGCCGAAGCACTATGATACTGTGTAGCATTATTTCTAATGACTGTTGCATGGCTAGCTTGTTCACTCACATAAAATAAGGGTGCTAATTTTTACCATTGTTGTTTAGATGACATAACTGGAGCATTTTCATTTGATTCAGTAATGTTGTTCATTTGCAAATTCTTCATTGTATATTGGTGTCTTCTAATTTTGACAATGGTTCTTACTCACACAAGACAGCTATTCCATGACTCTACTTTCCCAAAATTAGGATTTGAATGCATAAAAGATGACATTATAACAAGTAGAGGCATGACAGTTTGCTATTTGAAAAGTACCTTTTATTCAGTTCCACAACTTGCTTGATACTCCATTGATCACCCTCGTGAAAAGTTCACTATTCAAAGACGAATACCAGTTCAACTCCCCCTGAATGGTAGTCATAGGTGGATATTGAACTTGGAACCTAATAGCCTATGTTGATGTAACATTACCCACTTTACCATGCTCTCCTTTTACATAATATGAGTGAACATCCTAATCTCATTCCCCTTAAGATCCAGGGACAACAAGCCAAGATCAACCCTTTTGGGAGCTCATTTTTCACCACATGCATGTATTCAAATCAGTAACATGACTTATCCTATACCTGCACATGAAACAACAGATTAGAATAAAACAATGAAATTCCATTATTGTTTCTTTCTTAGTTCCTCTTGCATGTGAATGATGTTCATTGATCAATGCATTATAAACAAAGTTTTATGCCTCTTCTGATAGGATATAGAGATCTTATAACTGGAGCTCTAACAGGACCTTTCCTAATTTTTTGCAGTTTCTCATCAGAGATTAGGAATAGGAACATGATGGCAACCTCAGAGATTGAAGACCTTCAAGGCAATGATGGATACGGCCTTCTCTCTCTGTCTTTAGATGCATAGCATTTTCCTTATATTTGCATGTGTTTAGCTATTACCCACAACTTGTGTGGGCCATCTAATTTGTCATTATTTCTTTCAATGAAATGTTTATCCTTTTATGTACTTCACTTATAAATGAGTAATCATTGTAGTGATTGAAATAATTATCTCTCTGATGGATATCCTATAATGCAATGAATGAACTGAATCTCTCTTTTGTTAAACAATTGAACTGTAAACTTCATGCATCCCTTGTACTATCACAAATGAACTGCTTATAAAATCAATACATGTAAAGGCTTAAGCAAGGTAGAAATAAATTGAAAATTTTTATCTTAAAATGAACAATATACCAGCTCTGCCAATTTTTGAGCTATGGTGAAAAAATGGTAACATTTCTGGTGACTTCTGTACATGCTTGCCTACTAAGCATCAGGACTAGTTGCCTTGAAGATCCATTGGGCATTGAGTCATACTCTGCTCCTCTCAAACTCAAAAACACTGCAATTCAGTTCTCCAACCAGTCTAAACAGTAGTAGAAAAACTAAAAACAAACTAAACTAAAGAAAACTAATAGGCCCTGGCACTAACCGAAAGAACTTGTGTAGCAGCACTTAGGGGGACAAAACTGACTGAAAACAAATGTGCATGAAGGACTTATTTATTGAAAACACTAACCTAGCCCTACTCTAACCAGCCACAGTGACTGATCAGACAAAACCATTCACTGGTTCTAGAAAATAACTGCTCTTTCTTAGCAGTCTGTGATACTTATGAATTGTCCAAAAGAGGTAAAATAAAAACAAATAACCAACACAATGCTGCAACACTTTTCTGAGAAGAAACATGCAGTCACTTTCGCACCTACCTAACTGATCACATAAGCCAGTAGGCTAATTAAACTCAACTTTATACTCTCCTTGGTCTGAAACAGTATCACTAGGAAGTTGCTCTCTTTCATTGGCTACCAACCCAGCCAGATATCTAATAGGGTACCCTCTCAAAGGCTTTGGATTGAAAACAATAGCATTATCTGGACCTTGTCTGATAATCTACCATATTACTTCCTCATCCTCAGTCAATGGATCATCCTCCTCGGTTAGGACTGTTAATAGCTTATCAAGACTTAAAATATTCTTAGCAAGAGCTACACTCTACTCAAAATACTCATTATGACCTAAGGAGATACATTCTGAGACAAAAGTCTTTTCAGTAAATGAAGGAAAGAATTCAAGTAGTGAACTAACCTCTTTATGAATCTGCATATCATCAATTGGTACCTTATCTTCAAATCCCTCTGTACCACAGAAAGGAAGTCTCTCTTTTGACCAATCTAGATTCCACTGCAAGTTAGGCTACTCTACTGGCTCTCCCACCTCCTTGTTAAACTATTGTAGATAACCATCCTCAATCAATGCTGGCATATCATCTAAATGTGAGCAGAAAAGTTTAATTTCTACTTTAAATAGGTCATCCTCAAGCTCATGATCATTTAAATCAGGATTGTTTTCACAAGTTTGTCCTTGGATCAACACCTCATTGTCTGAGTCGTCCTCGTTACCGTGGTGACCTGAACTTGGTATAGCCATGCTACTCCCACTTTCATGCACAAACTCAGGAAGCACATCAAACAAGTTAGCTAAAAAATGAGGTTCAACACACTCCTTTTACATAGTTTCTATGTTTGTAACAGGTATCTCAAGACTATTTAAAAACAAATTTTCTTGATTTTCTAACAGAAAAAGGATGTTCTTTACCTCATGATAGCTTTCACTAAGCTTATTGTGATCCAACATTGGTTCTTCTTTATTTCCCTCTTCTTTATCTGAGATGCTATTATCATGTTGATGATCTTTGCTCATCAACTCCTCAAAATGTTGAGGACTCTCTTGCTACTCTAAAATTGCTGTCTCTGACATGAGCATGTATTCCTCTTCTGGTTCCACAACACCGGGTAACTAATTGAACAAAGAAACTGACTCCTCTTCCTTATGCAGTGTTTTCTGTGATGAAATTTGGGCATTTGGTTTTTGTAATTTTAGGCTTTCACCCTCTAATTTTTGCATCCTACTTTCATGCATCTTATTAACAATATTAGAGAAATTTTCAAATGAGTCAAAATGTAATGAGTTTGGTGCCAAGCCTGAACTAGCACTTTCCTCTAATGCATCATGTTTATAATCAGTTGTAGAAATAACACAAATGATAGCAATCTCCTGCTTTGTATTTAACTTATCTGGTTGATCCTCTTTCACAAAGCAAGAAGGGTCATTAGTGCAATCATTGAAAGGTTCATCAAAAAAAGTCTTTGCTTGCTCGATCCTTTTCTGCTCTAACCGATATTGATCCAAAGCTACATGCAGTAAATTTACTAGCCTAAGTCTATTCTGTTGGTCAAAAAACTGATCTTGACTATTAATAGGCTCCTTAGCAAAATTAGATCCTCTGAGACTTGGGATTTTGACTTTCTGAGGAGTCTGTTTACATTCAAGATTACTTTCTTGGAAGGAAAAGGGTTCACTTGGCTCAAAACTTAGAATTTTAGCTTTAGAGGCACTAAGAGGCTCATTTTGTATAAAACTTGGAATCTTATATTTACGTACCTTTTCTTGATCAGGCTGTTCTAGAATAGCAGGAGCTGCTTGGGCTTAAGAAAGCAAGAGCTTGGTTTGTGCAGCTGCTTCTTTCTCTAAATTCTCTTCAAACTGTCTCTTTTGCATCTCCCACACCTAATCAGAAACAAAGGTCTCATGGGTGGCTGCTGTGGCTATTGAAGGTAAACTTGGTGACTCAGCTCTTGCAGCTGTAAATTAGATTCTTCATACTGTCTCGCTTGAAACTCCTCTACTTGTTGATATTGATAGCCCTTTATATTTGCAATTTGCTGCTCATACTATGTTCTTTGTGCCTCTAACTCCTGCTCATATAGATAGGCTTGGTAAGCCAATTCTTCTTGGTGCTGTCTATACTTAAGCTCTCTTAATCTCCTCCACCTACTTGTTGAGGTTTTCCACAACATCCCTCGTCATATCTTTAAGCTCTGTCATCTCAGACTGTGTTGGTTGATAAGAAGGTTGACTAGGATCTTGGGCAGGAATGGGCATGCAGTAAGCATCTCTTTTGCATCTCCCACTCCTGATCAGAAACAAAGGTCTCATAGGGTGGCTGCTCTGGTTGTTGAAGGTAAACTTGGTGACTCAGCTCTTGCAGCTGCAAATTAGATTCTTCATACTATCTCACTTGAAACTCCTCTGCTTGTTGGTATTGATATCCCTTTATATTTGTAATTTGCTGCTCATACTGTGTTCTTTGTGCCTCCAACTCCTGCTCATGCAGATAGGCTTGGTAAGCCAATTCTTCTTGGTGTTGTCTATACTCAAGCTCTCTCTTATTCTCCTCCACCTTCTTGTTGAGGTTTGCCACAACATCCCTCATCATATCTTTAAGCTCTGTCATCTCAGACTGTGTTAGCTGATAAGAAGGCTAACTAGGAGCTTGGGTAGGAATGGGCATGTGGTAAGCATCTTGGGTATTTGGACTAAAACCAATGTTATGACTGTTTGTGTATGGTTGGTAAGGAGATTGAGCAGGGGTGGGTGGATGGAAATAATATTGTGCATGCTGATTTTGAGAAACCATGGGACTAGAAACAACAACATGATTGGCCTGATATGGATTATAAGGGGTCATATGGACAACATTTTCATAGTAGGTTGGTGGGTATTCATACTACCTATGAAAATCTAACATTTCTACTCATATGCAAGCTAGATAATAGATTGAAAGGTGATTTTTATAACTTACCATCACTTGATCATATTGAAACTAGTAGATTCAAACTTAGAGTCACTAGGTATACTTGTAAGAAACCTCTGAAGGCTGGAACACTGCTGCGTATACTAGAATAGTAGCTATGATGAATTGATAGTTTCTCTGGAAACACTTTCAGAGTCCCACCAGGCATGCAAAAAAATTGTTGTCAATCAGGATTGCGCCACTAGTCAAGTCAAGCTTGACTGTCCTATTGAAACATGGAAACCATCTTAGATTGTGGGTGATCTATTTTGAGAGGGAATCTCCAGACTAAGCTAGTTCTCCTTATGATTTTCCTAACCTAATGACTTGCAGGGAGAAAAGGGATATGAGGATATGCTAAAATAAATAACTGAAATGTAATCTAGGTGATGCACAATTAGATCTTACTCACAATCAGATCACAAAGCACTGATCTTCACAACATTTCTTATTTTACCCAATTCATAAATGTTTTGCATGAAGGTTTAATTAAACACAACATGCAACTTGAATTAAGAAAAAACTACATATCCTATTACAAAACCAAGACAAAAACAGAGCATAAATGCTTATCACGATGTAATATCAAATTAGTTGTGCAACAAGAGAGGCAAAAATGAAGGAAAACTATTGTTCTATATCTGAAGGAATAATGAGTATAATGAAATGAGTACAACACTCTCAATGTGAGGAAGACTCTGTATCTCTGCACTCTGATCTCTACTCTATGCTGTGAAAACTCTAACTAGAACTAGAACTAGCCTGGAAAAGAAGACTCACTCTGCCATATATCTTGTGAAATAAATCTCTCCCTAAAAGCTAGAAAAAAGCTCCCTAAAAATAGACTTCCAAGTCCATTTTCGGAATCCATCAAAAAGATGAAAATAAAGTCCTCAATCTTCCACCAAACTAAAGAATAAAGCTGCCAAATTGTACCCTTAGGTGGCCCCACCAAATCTGCTTTAAAATTACATTTTATTGGCTCAATAAAAGCTCAAATTTGTCTTCATCTATCTAATTTCACCCAAAGGAAGCAAAGAAGATCCTATTTGCTTTTAATTGCATAAAATAGCATTTATTTCAAAGAAATTTATAAAATATTGCTTTAAAACAAAGCTTTACATAGTTTACAGTTTTGCATCCTTGATTTGATTCTGATTTTGCAAAATATTACAAGGCCTATTTTGCCAAGTATTTACAACTTTTGACTTTTCTTATAAAAAATCATAAAAATAATGGGGACATTTATATGTTTTTGCAAACAAATAAAACTTAAGAGGCTTAATTCCTATTTAGCTTTGCAAGATATTCTCTTAGGGCATGTGAATTTTTTGGAAAGAATCAATAGCCCCTAAGGCTTCATCTTCTCAACCTACAATTGGTCTTCTAAGGGAACATGAGGCATGATCCATTCTTCAAATGGCTTGCAGAAATAAACAAAGGCATACGTGGGCTTCAAAAATGACATTAAGGTGTAAACAAAGTCCTCTAAGGTGCTCCTAACGCATGCAAATACTTAGGCAAGTGTATATATGGGACATACTCACGAGGAATTAGTGAAGTCTTCAAAATAAATAAAAATGTGATTAAAATCACCTATTCTTTTAGGTCAAAAGGAAGCCGTAATTCCAAAATTTGAAACCCTATTCTTTCTTTTCATTTTGCCTTTGCATTTTTTTGAAGATGAGAGCTCTAGATGCCATTCGAGGGTTTTAGGATGATTTTTACACTAAAACACTGGTAAGTATTTCGTGTCTCTAATTTCTCAGTATTTTTGCAAAAAAAAAAGAAGGCATTTTGGCCTATATCTGTGGGTATTACCAGTTTCTTATGTCTTTTTGCTTGTATTCTTCTATTATTTCTTTGTGTTATCATGGTGGCCATAAATCTAAGTTGGAACCCTAAAAAATACCCTTATAATGTCGACCCTATTTGCTGTTCCATTCTCAGTTTTCAAGGTAAGATTTCAGCAATAGAATCTCTGCGTTTTTATTGATATTTCTTCATTGATACTTTGGCCACGGATCGTATCAGTGATTCCAAATGCAAATTTTGTCTTTCCTTCCCTTTATTGACATGTTTTTTGGTTGAAGCTGCCAAGGGTGCTGGTTGGAATGCTCATTCAGTGATTTTAGGTGCCTTTTGCTCATAGTGAAACTTGGGGTAAGTCCCACATACTTAGAAATTTATTTCTCCTTTGTTCTTATTGGATTTGTGTTCAATATGAGTTAAAAATGTGAAATTACATGCATCCTTTCCTCCATTCGACAAAGAAAAAATGAAACCCTCTGTAGCAAAGTTTTGCCACTGTAACAAGGCCGTGGTCTATTATTTTCTGAACTCCTCTAAACTTTCAGGGGCTTGAACCTTTCATTTCATTTGAATATGCAATTTTCTATTCCTTTAGCTGTAGATGCCTTTTTATTATGCAAACATAATGGTACTTTGGCAGAAATATGAAATGGGTTTCTCTCTTCTCCATGAGATTATACTATTCTTTTATTTGCAAAAAACAAACCCTTAGTTTGATTTCCTCTTTCTTTTTTACTTGTGATCTCTCATTCTCAAACTGCATGGGGTTCTCATATATATGAGGAAGATTGTATTCTCAACTATATCCTTTTGATTACAAAGCTCTTGTAATAGTAGTTGTATATTTTCATTTGAAAGTTTCAGTTGGCTTGGTTTGTACCTGTCATTTGATTATACATATATCTGTTCATGGGTACTTGTAACATGATATATACCTTTCCTGTGTTACTTTTCTTGGAACATTGTTTAGCATGCTTTCCTGAAGCTCTATATGTCATTAAAATTCACTTCTTTCACCCTAATAAAGTTAACAACAAAAGAAACTGTTACCATTATGGTTGGGTCTTTGTGTGGTTGCCCTCTTCGGTTAGGTTGTTCATGTATGACATTCTTTTGATTTGTAAATACAACACTTAATGAAGCATAACATCATTAAAGGAACATCTGAGACTTTACTTCTGCTATAGAATGAATATTTTTGAGTATGCTTGCATATTATGGATTCGAAACCTTTCATTTTTGCATCATTTTGGCCAACTTTGGTCAGATTTTTTTAGGAAGTGGACAAAGGAAACAAGATTTTCCATGAAAAGGAATTTAATACATCTGATGATGTCCATAAAAAAAGGAGCTGACAGAGCATCTTTAAATACTTTTGGCAAAAATTGATGAAATCATAACATTTAGTAGCTCCAAATGTGCAGACTGATCTTTTGAAAACCCCTTTCCACATAGTCTCAAACTTTCTAGTTTTGATGTAGGTTGTTGCTCTATTTGTAAAAAGCCATAGTCATTGGATATAATATTATACTTCTAGAATAGCAATCAATTGCCTGAGGATAGTTCTTTGCCTTGAAATCTTCATTGCCCTGTTCTCTCTCTGACTTCGTATCTGAGTATTGTTGTGACTGTATCTTTATGTGATCTTGTATGGAAAAATGTAATATGATGTGGCTTTGATACTATGCAGAGAGAACACACCTTTTGGTTGTTCTTGTGCATTCTTCAGTTTGTTCCATAGATTTGCTATTTATTGGTGCAATACACCTGCTAAGATTGCTACTCAATTTAATGATCGGTTCTTCTGTTTGCATTTTCCAAATGGATCCCAACACTTACCATATTGGAATGACTCTTTACTTCACTTTATCTAAGATAATATGACTGATGATGGATCTTTTACAATTGTTCATGCATACCTCATACCTTATCAAAGAATAAATATCTAATGTACTATGTATTGTTGTTCCTATGCATTTGATCAGTAGTTTAACACTTCAAAACAACAAAGAGAAAATAGCTATCTCAGCTCCATACCTCATCGGGCCACCTTGTGAAGGGTCCATAAATTGTCCTAAGGCTATGTATGGCATTGAAACTTCATGGCATAACACCTTGTCTTGCTATCTCTGTCTGATATGCACATCTTGTGAATGCTCACAAGATGTGCATGCATTTCATTTTCTCACTGAGAGAGTGGCTCATCTTTTACTCACATGGCTGAAGCACTATGATATTGTGTAGCATTATTTCTAATGACTATTGCATGGCTAGCTTGATCACTCACATAAAATAAGGGTGCTCATTTTTACCATTGTTGTTTAGATGACATAACTGGAGCATTTTCATTTGATTTAGTAATGTTGTTCATTTGCAAATACTTCATTGTATATTAGTGTCTTCTAATTTTGACAGTGGTTCTTACTCACACAAGACAACTATTCCATGACTTCTACTATCCCAAAATCAAGATTTGAATGCATAAAATATGACATTATAACAACAAGTAGAGGCATGACAGTCTGCTATTTGAAAAGTACCTTTTTATTTAGTTCCATACCTTGCTTGATACTCCATTGATCACCCTCATGAAAAGTTCACTATTCATAGATGAATACTAGTTCAACTCCCCCTGAATGGTAGTCATAGGTGGATATTGAACTTGGAACCTAATACCTTGTGTTTATGTAACATTACCCACTTTACCGTGCTCTCCTTTTACATAATATGAGTGAACATCTTGATCTCATTCTCCTTAAGATCCAAGGACAACATGCCAAGCTCAACCCTTGTGGGAGCTCATTTTTCATGACATGCATGTATTCAAATCAGTAACATGACTTATTCTATACCTGCACATGAAACAACAGATTAGAATAAAATAATGAAGTTCCATGATTGTTTCTTTCTCAGTTCCTCTTGCATGTGAATGATGTTCATTGATCAATGCATTATAAACAAAGTGTTATGCCTCTTCTGATAAGATATAGAGATCTCATAACTAGAGCTCTAACATGACCTTTCCCAATTTTTTACAGGTTCTCATCGGAGATCAGGAACAGGAACAAGATGGCAACCTTAGAGATTGAAGACCTTCAAGGAAATGATGGATATGACCTTGTCTCTCTGTCTTTAGATGCATAGCATTTTTCTTATATTTGTATGTCTTCAACTATTACCCACGGCTTGTGTGGGACATCTGATTTGTCATTATTTCATTCAATGCAATGTTTATCCTTTTATGTACTTCACTTATAAATGAGTAATCATTGTAGTGATTGAAATACTTATCTCTCTAATGGATATCATGTAATGCAATGAATGAACTGAATCCCTCTTCTGTTAAACAACTGAGTTGCAAAACTCATGCATCGCTTGTACTATCACAACTAAACTGCTCATAAAATCAATACATGTAAAGGCTTAAGCAAGGCAGAAATAAATTGAAAATTTTCACCTTAAAATGAACAATATACTAGCTCTACCAATTTTTGAGTTGTGGTGAAAAAATGGTAACAGCCCCAAGGGCCTTGTTTTGAGGTACCTAATTTCTTAGACCAATCCCACCACATGTCTTTGGTTTGCAAATGGAATTCTAAGAAATTAATGGGATTTTCTTTTCCTCATTGAGGCCATGCTAGAAGAAGTTTCTCATTTTCTATTACAGAACTATCCAAGTTTCATAGGCATCTTCAAGAAAGAGAGTAGAAATATTAGGATGGCAAAGATAACAACCTTCAACATTATAATTCTACCTACCCAAGAATGTCACTTACCTTTCCAAGAAGTTATCCTCTTGGAGAAAAGTTCCAACAGTGGGTCCTAAAGCCTTGCACAGTTGCTTCCACTAAATAATGGAAATCTCAAATATTTGCTAGGTATATTTCATTTCTTGAAGTTTAGGATTTTAAGAATCCTAATTTGCTTGTATGTCTTAGTGAAGAAGAAAAAAACTTCATATTTTATTGAGTTGATAACCTGGATAGAAGCATTAGAATAAATATCCAAAGTATTCTTAATAAGTTTTTCCTCCCTCCTTTTCAACACAATAAAGAGCATTGTATCATCAAAAAATGATGATGAGAGAGAGGTAAAACATTCTTTATCACCACTATCCCTTCTGGCCTTCAAATATTTGAAGCCACCTAAATATATCTCTATAGAGCATTAGCCATTATAATGAATAGAAAAGGGGAAAGAGGATTCCCCTAATAGATTCCACAAGAAGCATCAAAGAAACCTTGTATGCTACCATTGATAATCACTGAATATTTGGGGTTAGAAATATAATTTAAAATTCAATCCAACCAATGTTTAGTAAACCCAAAAGCCTCCATCACCTTAAAAAAGAATGTCTAATCCACTCTATCATAAGCCTTCTTAATAACAAGTTTCAAAATCATGCTACATTTTCTTGTTGATCGAATCAAATGTGAAGCTTCTTGTACCACAATAACTCCATCCAAAGTGGATCTTCCAAGGACAAATCCACTTTGTTCTTCTACAATTATGTTGGGGAGGAGGAGTTTTAGCCTATTCTTTATGGCCTTTGAAAGAATCTTGTAGACACTTTTACAAAGGGAAATCAGTCTATAGCCATCAAAGGTTAATGTAGGGTCTTTTTTAGGAATGACAATGATGAGAGTATTGTTTAGATCCTTTAGCATAGAACCCTTTTAAGATTCTTCTACAATAGGCCATACATCTTTCCACACAATATGTCAACAAGTTTATGGAAAAATCTAGCAAGAAAACCATTCAGCGTTGGAGCTTTCTTAGGATGGAGCTACATAAATACCAATTTAAGCTCTTGTTCCATGAAGGTACAATCAAGAAGAGAATTGTGCTCCTCATTAACAATTTTTAGGATGGACTTTAGAATCTATCTATAATTTTCCAAATCTAAACCTTCCTAATTATTTAATAGCCTTTGGAAGTAGCCAATTGCTTCCTCTTTGATTCTATTCCCATCTTCTAATAGTTTGCCCCCTTTAATTTAAATCCTACAAATATAGTTTTGGATTCTTCTAACTTTTGCAGAGTTGTGGAAGAATTTTGAGTTCATGTCTCCATCCTTTAACTAGATCTCCCTTGATTTATTTTGCTAGAAAATTTCCTCCCTCTCCAAGATATCTAAATATTTGCCCATCAGATCTTTTTCTTCCTTATATCTAACTTGATCCATACCATTTCTAACAACATCTTCATTAAGTTTTTCTATCTTGTTCTCTATCAACTCCTTTTCCACAAAGATGTCTTTTTAATGCTCTTTATTCCATATCTTTACCTTTTCCTTAATGAATTTGAGGTTCATGAATAAGGAAAACATTTTAGTGCCTTTTTGATGTTCCATAGCCCACCATTTATTAATGACGGGAAGAAATTACAAATATCTCATTCACATGATCTCAAACTTAAATGACCATCTTTTCAGGTTATGTTCCTCCTTTACATGGAGCTAAACAAGATTATGGTCTAAGCATCAAATAGGTAGAATGCTACATTTACATGTTCTAGGAAAGGAGCCCCATTCCCCACTACAAAGGAATACATCTAGCTTTTCTGCTAGATATTACTGAAACCCAATCTATAATTTGTCCATGTGATCTTCCCATTCATGGGTGGGATGTCTCAAGTGCAAATTTTCAATGGTGACAAAGTCTATAAAATCCACTTGTGACTAACACTTCTTCCTTACCTTGCCCAATTTATCCTCATTATTCAAAATTGCAATGAAATTCCCTCAATAATAAAGAAAGATTTAGGGAAAGAGTTAGTAATCCATGGTAACTCCTCCCATACTTTCGTATTCTAAAAATGGATTGTACAACCATATATATTTATCAGAAAAAATGAATTTTAGAAGAAATGCATGTTACTTTACTTACTAGCTAATTTCATGAACTTCTAACCAAATCTAGGCATAATGATGAAGGATAGGTCAAAAGGTTACTAGTCCCATGGAGGCTCCATCCGAATTCACAAAAAACCTTTCCATCTTTTCATTTTAGTACTCATGATCTTAGCCACTTTTCTATTAAGTTCTATTCCCTAAATCAAAAATATATCTAAGTTGGATATATCCATTTGGTGCTTAACCAAGCACTTTTTGATAGGAGCATTGAGGCCCCTAACATTCCATGAGGTTATCTTCATTGCTTGCTAGGAATGGTATTCTATTAGTAGATCTCAACATCATATTTATTTTCATATGTCCATCCTATTCACCTTTCAAGATTAACAACTCCTTTATTAATTTCCTTGATATTTCTTCTTTTGTTCTCCACAGTCATGTTTCTCTATTTTCAAATTAGACTAGCTTATCCCTCTCTTCTCAAGAGAATTCATTTCATCCTCTTCTTGTCCTTCTAAGATAACATCACTAGTAGTCTCCAATTGTCCTTTAGTAGCCACCACCATGTCTCCTTCTAAAATAGTACCTAAAATGAGCTCCAATTGTCCTTCAGAAGCCACCACCCTATCTTTTTCTCCCATTTTCCATCTTCCATGTCAAGAGTTGGAGATAATGTACCTACCTCAACCCCTTGGGGTAAGATAGAGTCCCTAGTTTTATTAGTGATCCCAAAGAGATCCAAAGCAATGTCAAATATGTTTTTTCCTCTAGATTCTTAACCCTTGTTGACTTAGGGGATTCCTCCAACCAGTCACTCCCCTCAAACATCTTCTCTACTAGCCTTTCAATTAATTCCATTGATGTAAGATCACAATCATCTTGTGTTTTCATCCATTTTAGAGAGGAATCCTTTGATTTATTGAAAGGTAAATTTTCTTAGTTTTTGCCCTTTTGCAATTTAAGGTTTCAATCTTTGGGGTCTTTGACCTTAATTTTTTGTATCCAAGATCCATTATCATATTGGAGTTCAATTTTCACAAGAATGCCCTTCACTCAGTTTAGATTAATGCATATGCGAGCATAAATCCCTGATTCTTTCCTTTTTTATTTCATCAATTGCAATAAAAGATCCCAAGCAATTACCAATCTCCTTCAAAATGAACTCATACCAGTACTCAGAGGGCAAGTTGTAGAGCATTACCCACATGGGTGTTAGGGCTATGCTATGTTTTAGTGGGTCAAAATTTGGCTCCCGATCTTTAATATAGAAACCCACACCATCCATTAACCATGTTCCATTACTTAAAATTTCCTCCTCCTCTTTGGATTCACATTTGATATGATAGTAACCCTTAGGAAAAAATGTTATTTTCACTGCTTGCACCCAATTAGTTTTGCACCAATTCATTATTTGTCCTAGGTAGGCCAAATGTTATCCCATTTAATGAATAAAGCCATATCTTTCAAATGCATAATCAAATTCTCTAGGTCAAGCAAATTTTGTATCCTGAGGAGTTTCTATGTTTCCCTATTCCCCAAAGAAATTTTATTTTCCCTAATCAAAAAACTTAGAGTCATGGGATCTTGATTTGTTTAAGAAGAAACCACATTCACACATAAATTTCCTTCTTTTTTTTTCTCCTTTCTTTGTTCTTTCCTTGAAAAGTTTTCCCTTTATTATCCACCTTCTCAAATCTCCTTCAAATCCCTGATGGACGATCAAAGTTGTCATGGCATATCTACTTGAAGGTACCATTCCATCTTCTAGTGCTCTTAATTTGATCATCTTTGAGATTGTGATTCCTATATATTTGATCACTTTGATATTCCTCTCTAGATTCCTACACAATTCTTCCTTTGAAATCCTCTGCAGACTCTCCAAACCTCTGCTCCAATCTCTGGTTATTGTTTCTATTTCCAAAAATAATCCTCCTTTCTTTCCACACCCCATTTTTTTGCATATATTTGGTTTTTCCAACTCTAATTTCGATCCCTAAATGGAGTTTAGTTGCAAGCCATGACTAATATTTAGCTATAATTTTGATTATATAAATTCTTAAATATTTAATGCTCCTAAATCTTAATTAATTTGTGGCTGGAACTTTCTAAGTAACTACCTATCTAATTATTAATATAATTGTATTTTATAATATTATAATTTTTTCCCTAATGGACAAAATATGGGGCTAAACCAAGCTTTCTTCACCAAAACCTCAAGTGTTTTTTCTAGCTAAAAATGTTCAACTCCCCAAAACTCTTGAAAAATCTCAAATGGAAAAATAAAAATGAGAAGATTAATCTCTTCCCAAACTAAGCGTAGTGGCTTAAAAGTGAGTACCATGTCACTCTCTCCATCCAATAGAGATGGCAACCCCACATCTTCTAAGAAAACAACTCTCTCCATCCAATGCATCATACCTTCCCATGTGAAAATGGCATGGGTTCACCATGCCAAGGTGCATGGAGGAGAGTGTACACTTGTTAACCCATTTGAAAGAGAATGGGTCAACTAAAATACCTGCACTCAAGCCCACTATGCCCATTAATTGTATGTTCTTCCCAAGAACTTAAAAGAGTATTCAAACCCCTAAATCACACTCAAAATTAATACTAAATATAACCCACCCAAATACCAACTCATAAAAGTTAAAATTACAAAAAATATATTTAAAAACAATTTTTTACAACCCTTTAAAATTGAATTAAACCACAAATCCAAGTATCAACTAAATTTTAATATATTGGCTGAGTTGCAAAATCTCTTATGACAAATACTCTTGTTGGTTATTTTGTTGGGAGGACTCCCCCTGAAAGTGTGCTTAAAGATTGGGTTCAAAAGGCTTGGGTCCCCCATGGGGTCCGCCTTGATATGGTACAAAATTTGACAAAGGGATTTTTTCTTTTTTGCTTTGCGGAGGTTAGTCATGTTCAGGAAATCCTAAATCATGGTCCTTGGTATGTCTGGTCCTCTTTGCTGCTCTTCTAGCCCTGGACTTAGGACTTTTCTGTCTTAGATGACAATAAGTTATGGGTTCCAATCTGGGTTGAGTTCCCTAGTTTTCCCTTACCTTGCTTGCATTTTCTACAAGCGATTGCATCGTCCCTAGGGAGAGTTATTTGTGTTGAACCTGATAGGTTCTTTCAATCTCACCCTCAAAAGTGAGTTTGTATTGAAGTGGACTTCTCACAATATTTGAAAGAGTCCATTGATATTCAAATTGGCTCTCTGCATCATACCCAGAAGATCATCTATTTCAATTTGCCAAACACCTGCTATCAGTGTCAGTCTGTTGAACATAAGATCAAGGATTGTCCTCTTGCAATCCCCCGTACTCAGTCTCCATCACGGGAAGTTGACAAGCCCTATCCGGTGGAAGGTGCTACCGCTAAACCAGACAAAAAATGGTTAATGATTACCAACCGAAAAAATAAGTCCAATGGCTCCGGGGTGGTTTCTGAAACCCCTGTGCCGACAAAAGATGTTTCAAACCCTTCTCTGATGGGGACAGAAACCCACAAGGTTTCTCCTAGCATTTCAGCTCAAACAAGGCCTTCGGCTATGCCCCATCCTGTTTCAATTATGACAACTCAGCCTATTGAGCCTCCTCTTATGTTGAGATCTCTCGAGCCCTCTCACAGTCCTTCTCAACCTCTTAAAGAAGGAGAATATGTTCACAAGAAATGGAGACATTCATCTCCTCCCTTTCAGATTGGGAAAATCTCACTAGAATTTTTGCAGAATTGTTACTTCTCTCTGGAAGAGATGGACTCCAATGACATGGTGGAGTTTCTCCAATGAAATTTCTTTCCTGGAATGTTCGATGTATCATTGACCTCTCTAGGAAGTATTTTGTTAGGGATACTCTTTAGAAGTATGTTGGTATTGATGTTTTGCATCTTTAGGAAGTGAAAGTAGCTAGTTTTTTGCTCTCTTCAGCTTGCCGTTCTATTTGGCCCACCAGTCAGATGTTCTATACAGATCATGAGGCCCGTCGTGGTGGAGCGGTCATCCTTCTATCGCCATGGTGGCACACTTCGGTGGTTGCTCATGGGTTTAACCCCACACATCAGTTTATCTAGATTCTTTTGAACATTGATAATCATTCCTTTGGGATTATTAATGTTTACACCTCAAATGATGTTGTTGAAAGATCTCGTCTCTAGCATTGAATTGCCAAATCATTACCAGTTGCCATCTGGGTGCTTTTTGGAGATTTCAATATGGTTGAAATGATATATGATAAAGATGGTCATCTGCCATTTCATTGGGCAGCTGGTGAAAGAGAGGCATGGTTTTACATATGACATAAATTGTGTCTTTTTGATCCCAATGTTGGTTGCCACCAATCTTATTCTCTCTGGCATACTTGGTGCAATTTTTGAGCTAGGTCTGATAGGATATTTAAACACCTTGATCGGGCTATGATATCAGCATAATCTTTTTTCTCTTTTGCCAACTCTTCACCACTCCCAATAACGCTATTAGTGGATGCGACATTATCAGACCACTTTCCTATTCTATTTTGTATTGAATGGCACGTCAGACAACCCCATGCTAGTAGGACCCAAATATTTTTGAATACCTCTTTACTAAGTCACTAGCCCACGCTAGCCCACATCCACACCATCTGGAATCTTGAAAGCCAATCGCCCCACTCAATGGGTTGGATCCAATGGTGGAATGATGCTCTTACACATACTATGAGATTTCTTCACATCTATCGGTGCTAATTGCCCATTTTTTGCAGATGGTCTTATGCAGCCACAACAGCCAACCCTTTCTCCCCAACTTTGCAAGTCAGGATTACTAAACTTTGGCATCCAAAGCAAGTTGCTGACAACTATGCAGCTAGAGGGGCACAACTCAAAGCCAGGTTACATTGGGTCAAGATTGGGGATTGGGCCTCGAAAGAATTTTTTATGGCACTTCAAGCTAGACATTCCTCACCTGGCATCGAGTGCATCAAAGAAGGCACCACTGTGCTTTTAGAATTACCTGATATTCTTCAAGCATTTGTTAAGCACTATGAGTAAGTTTTTATAGCCCAATATTATACTCCCGAGTGGTCAAAAGTGCTCTAGGATTGTCTTGCTATTATGCCAAATAGGCTTTCCTCAGCCTAGATAGCCTTTTGTGAACAATTGCTCACTATTGAAGACATCAAAGAAGTTGTCTGCACTATGGTAGATGATAAGTCTCTAGGAATTGATGGCTTTCCCTGTGAAATTTACAAAGCTCTGTGGGATTGTGTTGGACAGGATCTGCATAAAGTCTACCTTGAAGCCTTTCATTCTAAATTCCTAGGTAATATTATCAATAAAGGTAATATAAAATTCATACCTAAGTCTGGTGATCCCAAGGATATTTGTAACTAGTGGCCCATCATGCTCCTCAATGTCTCCTACAAAATCATTACCAAAGCTCTTTCTCTCAAAATCTGCCACCTCTTACCCCAGGTTGTGCGCCCTGAGTAGATTGATTTCATCAAATCTAGGTTCATTTTGGACATCATTATTGTCTAGGAAGGTATGGAATGGGTGATACACTCCAATCAATAGGCCCTTTTCCTCAAGATTGATTTTGCCAAAGCTTATGACTGCATTGAATGGCCTTTCATTTTAGCCATGCTTTCAAAACTCGATTTTGGCCCAAATTTACTCTAGTCTATTAAAATGTTGTTTTCCAATGCCTCAGCTTGCATCACCATTAATGGCCACAAATCCCAATTCTTTGGTTTGTTCCGTTCCATTCATCAAGGCTGCCCACTTGCCCCTTCACTTTATGTGTTGGTTGTTGAAGGGTTTGGTTATCTTCTTGCTCATTTCATTTCCCAGGGATTGGTTCATGGGATCTCCTTGCCTAATTCTTCTACTCAAGTTGTCAATGGCCACTTTGCCAATGATTCCTTCCTTACCTTTCTAGAAGAAGAGAATACTGTCAAAGATGCTTTGGGTTGTCTTGAGACCTTTTGCTTGGCCTCTAGTTTAGCCATTCAGTGGCACAAAACCTTGTGTTACAAACAATCAGTTATTGCCAGCCCCTTTCAGATTTAGCAATATGGGAGGAAATGGATTGCATCCGATGAAATCTTTTGATTTCTTGGCATTTCTTTCACCTTTTAGGCTTCTTCTATTGATCTCTAGCAGGAAGTTCTCTCTCACATTAAGCAAAAATTAGCCTTTTGGGTTACCAAACCTGAGCTCTCTGGTTGGGAAATTTTAGATCTGTTCCAAAGTTCTCACAGTGACTCATGTGTATTACTCTTCTTGTTGGGCCCCTCCAAGCCCTTATATGCTAAGTTGGAGAAATTACTTAGAGATTTTCTTTAGGCATCTTCTGAGACCCATTGCGGCTTTCACCATGTTGCTTGGGAGTTTGGTTGTCTCCCAAGAGATTTTGGTGGCCTTGGCCATCTCTCTACTCAGTGGCAAGGCATTTCTCTTTGTATCAAATGGATCATTCGTGCTCTTACAGGTAATGAGGCCTAGAAAATCCTCCTCAAGCACAATATTGAAGTGGGTTTTCCCACTCACAAACCCTATTGGAAGGGAATTGGTCTCCCTACCATTCTTATTATGTAGGAGCCTATTCAAATTTTGGGTACCTTTGTTGCCAAAAGCATATGGTATGCCTGGGAGACGGTAAAACCCTAGATCCGCTAGTCAAGAAATGGTTTTTGTGATGGGCTCTCCCTTAATCAACATAATATATGGTGGCCTCCTCTTTTTACTAGTACTGGTCAGTCATTGGCTAAGCTTCTTTGGCTCAAGGCTCTCAGATTCCACAAGAACGGTATTTGGACCTTACAAGATCTCTTTCATAGACCCACCATGCACATTCTCTCGTGGGAAGCTTTTTGTGCCTAGTTTAGTTTTCAAAACCATTACCATGAAACCTACAATGGCCTGGTGAGTGTCATTCTGGCTGATATGCTTCATAAAGTGGGTATCCATTCCAATAAACCATTATGGAAGGACTGGAAATGGTTTCCATAAACCCCTTTCAGATGCTACAAGCCTCAACTTGTTTATCAATGGCTTTCACCTCATTTTCCCATGATTGATGCCCTAAATCAACGATGGTTTCTTTAGTCCTTGATAGCCATTTAGCGTAAACAATTTTCTATTGTTTGGTCTGTAATTGTTGAACCCAAGCTTGCCCACTTTGCTTGGTGTATTATTTTCCAAGGCTTACCTGTGGGTGCTTGGCTATTTCATTTGGGGATTCAGAACCCTCACTACCCTTTCTGTGGGCAGGTTGAATCATTCTAGCATCTCTTTTGGTATTGTGCCAGAGCACAGTAGTTATGGACTTGGATCCATGATTTCTTTTGGCCATTTTTGCCAAAGCCTTTCTCTTGGCATATGGTTCTATTGGGAGACTCTCCTAGGATTCCCGCAAAGTATACTTAGATTTGGCACACTTTAAGGGTGAAAATCCTCTTCAGTCTATGGAAAGATAGAAATTCCTGCATATTCTCTCATAGCAAGATGGATACTATTGTTTCTTTATATTCTAAAGCTATTATTTGTTCTAATGTTCTCTTGTAGATTCAAGTGCAAGCTAACAAAGCTTCGCTTGAAGTTTGTCACCTTCAGTAGCTGTTGGACCACTAGGGCAATGCCCCTTGCACTGTGGCTCATGTGCCTCCCTCTCCCACTTCCTCCAGGGGCCGCTCGCCTTCATGGGGCCGGTGGTGAAGTGGCTCTACCAGGGATTCTTTCTCCCATTCTCAAGCTCCTCCTCATCACGGCTTTCACCCTCGCTAGCGATGGTCATTCTCTCCCTCTCTGTGGGTTCGCCTGGGATGACCTTCTAGTGGAGCTCCGGGGGGGAAGTAGAGATTCTGGGTGGCTTGAACTAGTGGTTCCACTCCTGGCGGTGGTTCTGGTTGGCCCACTGATAATTCCAAATGGGTCTTGTGTTTTGATTTGACAATTTCACCTCACCATGAAGATAAAAATATAGAAACAGAAAAGGATGATGATGGTTGGGCTCCTCCTAATGTCATCCCAGACCCCACTATTGTATGGGTCAACTCAAATGACAAGGATCCTCTGTCGGCTAGCATTACTTTGGCCACTTAATGGCCCTCTTTTTTTATTGTTGTTTCTGTTATGTTTTCTAAATTTTGGGCGTAGCCCATGGCTTTATGACTTTCTAGTTGCTGCCCATGTCACTTTGGGGTGTGCCTTTTAACCACGCATCCTTTTTTGTGGATATGTGTGCTATTATTTCTAATTAATATAGATATAGTTGATTATTAAAAAAAACTATATTTCAAAACAATTTCTGTAATTAATATTTTTATAGTTATGGCGAGGCATATTTGTATTTAAATATACGTAAGGTTAACATCAAATGACTCCTTTCTGTTAGTCTTCCATGGCATTATGAGACTACAGTACTTAAAGAAGATAGAAGATCCCTACCACCGACCTGGGGATTCATCAAACAATTATAAACTATTGAGAGCTATCAGCTTTCCATACCTTAATAAAGTCTGAGCATATTCAACAGATCAGAGAAGGAAGTCACACAGCAAGAAATGGTCCCAATGATGCATGTCAAATTTATTTTATTAGCTATGGTTAGCAGCAAACAAATATTTCCATGATGTGTGGAAGTTACAGTGGCCGAAGTCAATCAGAGAAAACAAAGCTGGTGATGTTCTACTAAGCCAACAAGTATAGGTCATTTTAAAGATTGGTGCACATTATATAACCATTTGAGCCTTTGAGATTCCAGGATTGTTAGGTGTTATATTTTTTTCCATTTCCGTGGTTGGTTGCAATGCTCGTTCGTCAGATTTTGTTTTTTATTCCCTTTCCATGTCGATACCATGTGCTCTACAGTTTGTTACCTACTTTTCTCGCCTGCACTTTTGCCTAAATTTCTCCTCTCCTTCCTGGCACTACCACCATACTTACGAACTATTCAACCCTTCACTATTGAATGTGAAACCCAACAGTCATTT
Source organism: Cunninghamia lanceolata (assembly GCA_027924645.1). Lineage (NCBI taxonomy): Eukaryota > Viridiplantae > Streptophyta > Pinopsida > Cupressales > Cupressaceae > Cunninghamia > Cunninghamia lanceolata. Next base: position 4,024,610 of record BSBN01001183.1, on the reverse strand, counting down.
AGTTTTTTCCCTCCAATGACTCTTGGCTCTTCACATTCTGGATAATGCTTGCTTATATAAAGCGTGCTGCTGTATATTGTAATGTATTTGAGAGAGAGTGAATAATAATATTTCCCTGCTTGAGAGTGGATGTAGCCTTTATGGTGAACCACTGTAAATTTGTATTGTGTTGTGTTCTTGTTTTCTAAATCTTTGTTTTATTTTTCTGCCATTTATTGTTTAACAATTGGTATCAGAGCTAGTTGTGCTCAATCATTTGGCAAGGAGAGATTCAAGTTTGAGTGGGAGCAATGTCGATTGACGAAGGAAGGATTGAAAGGTTCAATGGCCATAATTATCCTTTGTGGAAGATGCAGATGGAGGATTTTCTATACCAAAAAGATTTGTGGAGACCATTACATGGTAAGGCAAAGCAACCAACTAATATGCCAGATGAAGATTGGGATATTTTGGATAGAAAAGCATTGGGAGTGATTCGATTGTGCTTGCATCCATCTGTAGCATTTAACATATCTAAAGCAACCACATCCATGGAGTTAATGAGTACTTTGGACAAGTTGTATGAGAAGCCCTCAGCATCGAATAAGGTATTTTTAATAAGGCAGTTGTTTAATATGAAAATGGCTGAAGGTAGTTCTGTAGTTGAACATTTAAATAATTTTAATACAATTATCAATTAGTTAGCTTCTATGAAAATAAGTTTTGATGAAGAAGTTTGGGCTCTTTTACTTTTTTCTTCGTTGCCAAAAAGTTGGGATAGTTTGGTTATGGCTATTAGTAATTCTGTTTCTGGTTCAAATACGTTAAAATTTGATGATGTTGTTGGAGTAATTTTGAGTGAAGAAATGTGTAGGAAAAGCATGGCTGAGACCTCAATATCAGGTAGTGCTTTGAATGTAGAAGATAGATTAAGATCAAGAGAAAGAGAGAAGAATCCAATAGAGCATGGAAAGTCGCAAGGAAGATCAAAATCTAAAGGTAGAGATGGTGTTTGCTAGTTTTGTGGCAAGCAAGGTCACATAAAAAGGAACTACTGGTCTTACAAGAAAACAATAGAAAAACCAAAGGAAGTTGAAGCCAATGTAGCATACCAAGAAGATGCAGGTGTTCTAATTTTAACCGAAGAAGAAATTCCAACTAATGTTTGGGTGCTTGATTCAGGCTCATCATTTCATGTCACTCCGTGCAAGGAGTATTTCAAAAATCTGCAAATTGGTGACTTCGGTAAGGTTTTTCTTGGTAACAATGAATCTTGTGATGTTATTGGCAAAGGGGATATTTAATTAAAACTAAAAAATGGATATAGTTGGTTGTTACATGATGTTAGATATGTTCCCCAGCTCAAACAAAATGTAATCTCAGCTGGACAATTGGGTTCTCAAGGTTGTGAGATTAGTTTTGAATCAAATAGATGTAAAGTTAAAAAGGGGGCCTTGCTAATTGAAAAGGGTAGAAAATTAGGCACCATGTATGTAATAGAGAGTTTTGTTGAAGTGGGAGTTGTTCATCCTACTTTAGATTCATCATTGTGTGAAATTTGGACTGTCGAGCAAAGGTTTTTGGATCAATTAGATGCTAAAACTAATTCTGTTATTAATGATTTTCTTAGTATGCCTGACAGTGAAAGTTTCAGGGATTAGTTAGATGATGGTGAGTAATTTGATGCCATAGAACCTCGGGCAGATGAAATTAATGGCAATGCGAGTGAAAATTTGAAGGTGATTGAAGATGAGATTGCTTATAATGGTGATGAGGATGACAATTTGGATCCAGAATTAGCTCTAGCTCTCCAAGTATCAATAGAAGATGAGAGGGCAAGACAAGAGGTTATTGTTGATTGTATTTGTCAATGGTTTGCCGGCCACTTGGGATGAGGATCGAGGGAGACAATAATTTAAAAATTATGGTGAAATTGAGAAACTTCTGCTAGCACAGAATATGTCAAATGCTAAGCATAGACTTTGGGTTTGTTTCTTTTTCGACTCATGATGTGGCTGTGGTTTGAACAATAGTGAGCTTGATAAGATGCTTCAGATTGATCAATTCAGGCTTGATAAAGGATTTGATGGTGCTATTGAGGGAGGCGATCCATGGGATAGGCCTGTAGAATTTTCAAAGTGATGATAGGAATGGAAATGTAGGGGATATCATTGTTCGTAGCAGCAGTTGTTGGGTTTCAAGTGGGAGATTGTTGAATGTGAAACCCAACAATCACTTGGTTTTTTTCTCTCCAATGACTCTTGGCTCTTCACATTCTAGATAATGCTTGCTTATATAAAGCATGCTGCTATATATTGTAATGTATCTGAGAGAGTGAATAATAATATTACCCTGCTTGAGAGTGGATGTAGCCTTTATGGTGAACCACTGTAAATTTGTGTTGTGTTGTGTTCTTGTTTTTTGAATCTCTATTTTATTTTTCTGCCATTTATTGTTTAACATTCACACCTCTATTTAACCTGGACAGATGAACATCCAAGTATAGAATAGTCTAGATCTAGTTTGCTTTTAAAATGATAATCTGCAACAAATGGAGAATGTTTATATAAATTTGGCTAACCATGGACAGTTGTAGAATAGTTGGGACCTAGTTTGCCTAGGTGTTTGTTTATCAATGGACATTCAACATTGGTATTGACAAAAGTGTGTGAGATTGGTGTGGTGTAATACACGTAAAACAAGCTTGAAACTTGAAAGTGATTATTATCAAGTTTCTTGCATTGCCTCTAATGTTACCATCATGTATTTGCGATTTAAATTGCTATGACAATATTTGTAAGCATCAATATAAATTAGGTTAAGAGATGAAAAGTATCACCCTTGTTAGGTATAAAAATACAAGGCATGCTAATTAGATATCAACATTCTTGAATAACCTTGTTAAAAATATGATTTTAGGATTATCTTTCTTTACTCAAACTAATTTTCTTATGATTTTAGGATTATCTTTCTTTAATCAAACTAATTTTCTTGGTAATCAACTTTATTTTAGGAGCAAAATTTTAACATAGACTGACATAATACAATTATGGTATTTATTATATATATATAACAAGGTATATGTATGCTGCTCAATATGGATTACTTAGGACCTTCCATTTACTATTAGACTACTCTACCAACTGAGCGACTAGTCCCTTGTGGCCAACCTATGGCTGGTTTAGGTGTGGCTTACTTCCAACACCCCCCCTTAAGCCACACTATAGGTGCTTGGGACTCCTAACCTGACTTTGATACCAATTGCTGATCTACAATGTTAATTCAATCAAATGCATATAAATAAATATAAATAGGCTTATATTATTAAATGAGAGTTGAGTATTGATATTTTTAAAATTTGTAATAGCTAATAAATATAAATAGGTGTACTTAGTTTGATAATTAAAGAATACATTAGGGAAAATTTTAGTGGCAATTTGTTATCTTTTGGGGGTTGAAAATGGCAAATATGATCCATTTTGGTACCCTATGATTTCATCCAAATTTGATTCTATTTTCATGCACGTAGCTTCAAATCGTCCACAAAATGATTTTTAATATCTTAGACTAGCATTAGATCATCGCATTGTTTATTGCAATCTGGTCCCCATTGTCAAGATATTATAGACTCAACTTTTAATCTAGGTCCAATCGCCTGTCATGTGAATTTTTATTTTTCAAAATTTAGGCTTCCATCGCCCACTTGTTTACATTAATTATGGGTGAATAATGGTATGATTGCTAATAAAATTATAAGCAATTAGGGGCAAAGGGTGGCATGATTGGAAATGAAATTATAGACAATCAACAAAAAATAGTGGTGGCATCACCAATGAAATTATAACCAATTGAGGACAAAAGATAGTGTGATTGGTGATGAAATTATATGGAATTTAGGGAAAACGTGTATTATTTCCATGAAATGTTGGTATATTTGAGAAAACATTTATTATCACCATTGAATTATAGGCATTTTAGAGAAGCCATGGCCCATCACCTCAAAATTATAGGCTTTTTAAGGTTAACATGTTTAATCACCCATACAAAATGTAGTATGATTGTGGATTCATATTTAAGCAAAAAATACTCCATTCACTCTTTAGGCATTCAATTTTGGATTTACCCATTTCCTACATTATGAATTTGTGATTTCTAGTCTTTTGGATTAGCATTTGATCAATCCACTATGAGATGCCAATTGTGAGACGAGAGGGTACATTCTCAAAAGTTAAGGAATAGATAGAGGCTACAACTCTAATTCAATCTTCCATTCCTAGTGAGTTATAGAGACTTAATTCTCAGTATGCATCACATTTTGTACTATATATTATATGATTAATCTCTATAACAATAGTTCTCATGTGGACATCCATATTTGTCATGTGTCGATATTGATTTAAATGTCATCATTGTACAAAGCTACATAGTTTTTTGTAGTTGTTCTATATTTTTATGTAAACTATATCAATAGTTGGAGACTATTGGTTGAGTAATTTCCTTGATGCATTTACTTTCTAATTAATTTATGTTAAAGGGTTTTCCTTAGTGTCCCATGTCTCCTTTCCGTAGGCCACAAAAGGTATATATTTTATTTAACCCACACCATTAGATCAAACCAAATCAATGACTTATGAGGCTTCGAGGAGAAAACAAAGATATAGAGGAGGTAATGCTATTGATAAAAAAAACTTATGTGTTAGTTGTGGGGACTACAATCATTTTATTTTAATATAACCATATATAGATCTATAGACTTAAATGCATTGATAGGTCTAGTTGTATAAATTTATTGAGATCTCGTAGTACTAAAGGCATATTTTTTATTTCTCCTAGACCATTGGATCAAACTACATCAATAGTTGGTAGCATTCAAAGGCAGAAATGAAGATATCTAAGTGAGAGACAATGCCATTACCTAGGAAAGGTGACATGTCAGTTGTCAGGCCCCGTAGTAATTTTATATTAAACTAAATGATTATATGAAATTAATAATTGGTAATTTAAGTTCATGAGTGTAAATTAATGGCCTATGCATTTTAATATTTTCATGGTTAAAATTAAGCGAAGATATATTTTAGAATCTGATATAGGTATATTTTAATTACTATTCTACTAAATTTTGATTGTTTGGGAATGAAGACATATATTCCTAGCCACGTATAATTATATTAGGATCTTGTGGTATTAAAACAAAGAAACATGTTTTATTTATTTTGTATTGTGGGATTAAACTACAAAAATGACTCACAGGTCTCCAATTTGATGGAGTGCTCAATTTTCCACTCTTTCATTGGTTTGTCAATATTGGTTGTGAATGGGTTCATTGGAGAAGCAGGATATACAAGAGAAATTGAATTAGGTGACTTTATTTGCCTTGTTTCTAGATGAAGTGAAAACCATTAGTAATAGTTCTTGGGCATGCATGTATGTTTAAACTATAGACAATCATGTTTTCCAGCTTCATCTACTTGAAGTTCATGAATGAAGGAAAATTCTACCTCCACTAACCTTATGGAAATTGTCAAAAATAGTTTGATTAATATTGGAGCCTTGGATGATTTAGCAATTACAAGGAAGCTAGTTTGTGTTAGTGTAGATGAAGCATCAATCATGTAAGGCCATAGAAATGGTATTATTGTTAATTTGCCAACATCATGTGGATTGTACATGAGTAACATCCATTGCATGTCCCACAAAATGAATTTGGATTTTAAAATTGTGAGCTAATTTCAATCTATCTTGAAAGTTGAAGATCTTGTGCATGAGGTGTATACATATTTTTATAGAGTTCCAAAAAGATTTTTAGAGTATCAAAGATTTGTTGAAGGACTTACTCTAGGTAACAAGTTGGTTAAGGATGTGGATACCAAGTGGATATCATTACATAGACTATAAAATTGATTGTTCCAATAGTACCAATCATTGATGGGCTTTTTATACAAAAAAAAAACCACTCAAATTAGGCAAATATGTTGGCACTATTCACTGATGTTGAGACATTATTGACTATATTTAGAATTCTTCCCTTGTTGGAATACATGAATGTTTTGTCAAAGAAGGCACAAGACATAACAATGTACATTGTAGAATACTCAAAGATGGTATGTCTTACTTTGGACAATCTATATATTAATGAAACTAAAGCATTTATGAGTGCAAAGTATGTAAAATGGAAAGTAATGATGGACATTAAACACCTAGATAAATTTCTAGAGTACAATGGTGTAGGTGATTTATGTGCATCAGTGTGTGAATATATGATAGAATTACAATAATTTAGTAAAGCTGGATGGGGCTCTAAGGTCAAACAAAAAATTGTTAGAAGGGAGAATCTTAATGATCTCATGTCTTCTACAAAGGATATAGGAAATTATGAGAAGTCTATCTTCTAAGATCAAATAGCACGCTTTCTTCATGATGAGATTTTGGAAGCAATGGCTATAGTTTATCCTCAATATTAGAATATCATTAGTGTGTCTTCTACTAGTTTGCCATTAGATTTTTAAAGCAAGGTGAGGTACTTGGCCAATAAGTTTAGTAGAACAATATAAATAAATGGAGTACATATAGAAGGAATAATGGATGGGACAAAGTTGGAAAAATAATCTACTTAGTTCACACAATAATGATTGAACAAATTAAATTCCTCAACCATCCTTTCGAAGGTGGTTCAATAACAAGGCTATGGAATACTTTAAGTTTGAGAAAAAATCTATGATATTCTATTTCAAAAATATTTCAAACTTATAAATTTATGCCAAACAATGATTCTAGGTTCAGTGGACAATAAAAGAGTTTTTAGTACCTTATCATTTTTGAAGTCAAAGTTATGAAAAAAAAATTGAAAAATTTTAGAGAATTGTTTGAGGCTCTATATGACTAGATACAATGTTCAAGTATTTCCATTTGAAAAAGCTATTACAATTTGCAAGTCCACTTGTGAAAGAAGAGGCGTGATAAATATTTTGTCTTGATCAAAAGGGAACTGAGGAGGCAATTTGAAAAGAATTTTAAAGGAGCTGGTTCAAACACAAGATGGAGAAGAGGAAGATGCTTCCTAACCAATGTCAAACACAAACAACCCAAATATTTAGAAAATTGTTAATTTTGATTAATAAATTGAGCTATGGTCAATTTCTCCAAAATCTAAAATTTGTATTTACTTTTTATAATTGTCAAATTATATAAATGGTAAATTCATAGATTATAGGGATGTGTTATCTAGTTTAATTTTCTTCATACTTTTAATATTTTTGTAACTTACTTATTCTTTCTTTGAAAATAAAGTCAATATAATCAATCTAGTGTGAGTATTTGTGTATGTTTTCATGCTCAAATATATTAAATTTAAAATAGTTCTTATAATTACTGTGCTTACAACAATAATTTATTCTGAAATGGGTTGAATGTATTCACTTTCAAATAGTTGTTACAATAATTGATATTACAACAAAACTTCATAAAAGCTTGTTCCTGACTCGAGAACAATTGATAATCGTTAAGAGGAAGGCAATCCCTAAAAGGCACTAGTAAACTTGTGTTAAACTTCATACAAGCTTGTTCAACTCTTTAAGTTGTGGGGAAAGTACCATATACTTATGACTAGCCCTATCAAGTTATTAAGTTCCCCTGATAGTTGTCAGTTACCTAATTTCAAAGTAGACACCTTACATGTGCTATCTTTTGTTATTTAAGAAGCATGCAAGAATAATAATCATGTCATCTATTGTGATAGTTGTTAATAATAGTAGTGGGCATTATTGCAAAGGGAAAGAGATTAAAGTTTGAAAATAATGGGTGTTGGATATAATTGAAGAGAGTCAAAGGGTGTTGACCAACGAAAAAGAAAAACTAAACATTTATTTGTTAGTATATATTTCTCTTGCATCTTATGCACATGGGTAGAATACACTTGGCGTTAAGCCTACTTAGGTGTCTACTTAGGAGTCCTAATTTTTATGACATATCTTGCCACTTGTGACCTCTTGCTATTTTGGAGGAGCAAACTCACCACCAATATTATTGTGCATAAGTCAACTTCTTATGTGACTCAACCATTTCTCACCTATATGTATAAACATTGTCTATAATATTGATAGTTCAACTTATTCATTTCTAGTGTTATCTTGTTTGAATTGTAATATTTATTTTCTAGCACACATGTTGAGCATGTGGTTGCTTGTCTTCCATGGCTCAACAGTGCTGGTAGACATTGCAGAGATTTTGCTAAACTCTTTTGTAGGTTTGAGATTGCTTTTCCTTCTTGGCCTATAGAATACCAGTGTTCTATCCAAAAGACCCTCAACTCCAACATGGTATAGGAGTGAGTTTTGGTTGAAGATATCAGTTCGGTAATAATTGAATAGTTCAATTTGAAACACTATTTGATTAAATCGGCTCTTTGTGTATTGAAAATCTATTATCTGTGTATGTAAAATCTTTGTGTATTTGAGGCGTAATTTAAAGTTGGGAAGGTAGATTTGGTGGGTTTGAAGGTGTGTAAATGCGAAGCAAGGGTTTTAGGCTAACTTGGCTCATGGCATGTTCCTTCACATAGTTCCTGCACAAGGTGCACATCCAACTAAGAAGGCTGATGACCTCTTAAATATGAGCCTCCCCTATTTTCCTTTAAATCCTACATGAAAAATTTGGTAGAAGGCATTGAGAAAGGCCACTCCTGTTTGCCTTTCAATCTTGTGTTGAAACCCTAGGTTGGGGGTTTTTATTTTTGACCAAATCTCTTAGCCCCCTAGTCATATGGGGTGGTTGTGCCCAACCATAGGGGGCCTAACTCACTCCTATTTTTTCCTCAATTTTTTAATTTTTTTAGTTAAGAGGCATGTAATTTTATTTAATCTTCCCACTTGGAAGGAAATTACTTTTAAAAAAAGTTTTTAGTGTCAAAAATAGGCAAGAGAGGTAAAATAGAAAATTTATTGTAACTTTTGATTGGAAACTTGAAATCAAGTGCCATTTTTTGTGGAAGTAAATAATTTTTGAAGCCTAATCCATTGCATAGATTTCACACTATCATTATAAAGTACCATTTTAAATTCCAATCGGACATGCCTATGCACTGAAATTATAAAGTGCCAAATTCAGGGAGGGTCTCATATTGATATGAGGAGATGTCCTTTATGTTGTATCTTGTACACTTCCACACTTCTTTCCGCATTTCAGCATGGGGCCTGAGTAAATTGAGTGATTATTTTGAGGATTGTTCATACATGCACTCAACTTATAAAGTTCCTTTTAATATATCATTCTTTGGGGGATTATGCATGCAATTTTCAATAAATGAACACAAATAAAGTTCCAAATTAGCTAAGGGGTAATCTAGATCCAACTCACTAAAAATGGGTATAACAAATCATCCTTCTGTCATTACTTTGGAAAAAGAAAACTACAAATCCTGGTGCGATGGCATCCTAAAGCACATGACTTTGAGAGGTCACTTATTTTAGTTAGGCCTAAGACACCTAATTTTTTTGTGACTCATTCCAGCATCATCATTTGGAAACATGAACAACCTCTAGAACCATACATCCCTATTCCTTCATACATTCCATTGGAGTGGGAACTCAGCAGTTGATAACTCAAGGTTTCTATCTTCCAAAAGGAAAAGGCATCATTTGTTGCAGAGGGACCTAATACAGCATTCACCATGTGACATTCTATGTTGAATTTATTTCTCTTCTTTGTGGAGGCACACATGGGCCCTATCTTGTAGGGATTTCAAGACTATCATCTTCAGGTGTTTTGTGTCATGTTTAGTTCACTATCTTTTGAAATGAAGAGGCATGAATTGTTGCAGAGGGACCTACTACAACATTCACCATGTGATATTCTATGTTGAATTTCTTTCTCTTGTTTGTTGAGGTACACATGGACCCTATCTTGCAGGGATTTCAGACTATCATCTTCAAGTGTTTTGTGTCATGTTTTCTCTCTTTTGGAGGAAAGTTTTTTCCCACTAGGTTTTACTCCTTTTTCCATTTTATGGGAGATTGCATTGTACATGGGTACCTCATCAGGCCTAGTTTCCAAGACCCATATTTCTTTGTGCCAACCTAAGCTATGCTTAACGAGGGTGTTAGTGTATATTTTATCTCTTGCATCTTATGCACATGGGTAAAATATAGTTGGTGTTAAGCCTACTTAGGTGTCTACTTAGGAGTCATAATTTGTATGACTTATCTCACCACTTGTGACCTCATGCTATTTTGAATGAGAAGATTCGCCACCAATATTAGTGTTTGTAAGTCAACTTCTTATGCAACTCAACCACTTCTCACCTATATGTATAAATATTGTTCATAATATTGATAGTTTGGCTTATTCTTTTCGGTGTTATCTTGTTTGAATTGAATTGTTTATTTTCTATCACACATGTTGAGCATGTGGTTTCTTATCTTCCATGGCTTTTCAGTGCTAGTAGAAATTTCAGAGATTCTAGTAAACTCTTTTGCAGGCATGAGATTGCTCATCCTTCTTGGCCTATTGAATACCAGTGTTTTGTCTAAAAGATCCTCAACTCCAACATTATTATATTTTTAAAGAGACAAGTTGGACAACATTTTTGAAATGATTGTAGGGATTTAATGACTAAGTTGTCAAGGATTTTAGCATGGAATTCCAAGAGGACAAAATTGTAATGAGGGGCATTGGTTTTGCTTTTGATGTGGAGTTACTCGCAATGGCTATAGGTTTTCCTAACACTAAGAAGCAACATTTTTTCTATTGGTAGACCAAATTTAGAAAGCAATCATAAGGAGTTTTTCAAGCTAGGAGAGTGAATCCAAATGGTTCTTGGTCAATGTATCTTATGGAACTCACTACCAGGTCTATGGTTAGAAGTGGCATATGCTCTCATTCAATATGAGACTTGTAAGGTAAGGTATTCATTATCTATAGTTATCATTTTTGTTTAATGGTAAATAATTTGAGACATCAAATAATCATGAATGTTTCATTTTTTATTCAAATCCTTGAGAAAGATGTATCTAGAAGTGAAAAATGGAAAACACAAATACTCATCCCATCATGGGTTAATTAAGTTGGTGGTAAAGAGGCCTTGAAATGAAGGTAACCCTAATTAACTAGAAATTGTTTGTTGCAACACTTGTTGCACAAGGAGAAGATGTAGTAGAAGAAGATGGACATGCCCTTGTCCATGATGTAGGTATTGAAACAAGTAATATACCTCCTATAGGTAATGCTTTAGGAGATAAGGAACAACCCCCTACAACTATAATAGGAGATAGTAGAAAGTGAAGGAGGTGACAAATTTAGACAAAAATATATAAATATGAGGATAAAGCATAGTAAAAACACCCTCCTCCAAAACTAAATATAAGGTCATCTATTAGGCTTAATAATTTACCATCCATGGTAAGTAAACAAGCTATAGAATTGGAGAAAGAAGATCAATCTAATTTTGAGGTAGAAATTTTGGAGGAAAAGGTGTCATGGAGCATGGTGGAACCCCCCTGCAAATTTCCTTGCCCTCTTGTCTAAAAACCTTGAAATTGGCTAAGTCTCCATATAGAAATCCTTAAACCCTAAACACTTAGCCTTTGCCTTGAGCCTATATTATAATTCTAAGTTGACCTATCATAGGCGGTCACCCCAGACTTAAGTTATAACCATATTTATTCATCCCCATTCAAAACTAGCCCCTTGAGCCTAGTTACCAACTTTCGCTGTGAGTGCAGATAATTCCTAAGTCTGAGTCTAAAGTTCCTAGAAATAAATCAATGGTTGTCGTGGCATCATGGGCTCCAAATCTATCAGATCTATCAGAACCATGCTGATACACTGGCCGTAGATCTTTGTGTTGGAAATAGTCTAGACAATTGAGAGGGGGCTAAATCAGTTGTCCCTAAATTTTAACCCTTTTTGAACCTTTTAAATCTTCTTTATAATCAGATTAATGATGAAAACATTTAAGCATAAATCAACATATGAGCAAAAACAATATGAACATAGAACACTAGAATTTTGAGGTGGAAAACCTAGTTAAGAGAAAAACAACAGTGGGGGTTAACCCAAAAAAAATTGTACCCTGTTAAAAGTACTTAAGAAAATAGAAGGCACATGCCTTCAGGCGCACTGCCCAGAGCTCACTACTCAAGAAGAGGCTCACTGCCTATAAGAAATTATGACTTATATAGAAATAATGAACTAAGAAATAACATCTGCATTCATGCCTAAATCAGTCCCTTTCAAGACTCATAACTTCTGCTCTTATCTTCAAATTCTTCTCCACTTACTCTTGACTCTATACTCCCTTCGCTCCTCTTCTTTTCTACTTTGCTTTTGATCCCTTCTTCAGATTTAATTCATTGTGTCCAAGGATGCTTTTCAACTACTCTTCAACAAGTATTTATATGCTTCATCAACCTTGGGATGATCAACAAGGTTGGCTAAAATTGACACGGATCATCACACTATTGGCCAAACACAACTGAGACTTGAATCTTTTTATACAATCATGCCATGCTTCATAAAAATTCTCTTAGATCATCCACAACATGCTAGGAACATCTGGTTGGCCAAGACTGGGAATAACATCAACCTCAAAGAAGAAATCTTCATTCAACAAGCTCAAACCTCAGTGTGGACCTCCAACATAGTAGCCACATGATCCAGAGACCTCCACAAGCACATTGAAATTACCAATAACATTCACTTTAAACCAAATTACCAGAACCATTTGTATCTTCCTCCAGAACCTCAAGAACACTATCTTCCATGACTGTCAAACTAGAAAGATAGCTTGTGGACCTCCAAACCACAAACCACTGGTGTTGATGATACATACTAATTTCCTAGACATGTCTCTAGATCTGTAGATCATCATTTTACATTACCAGAGAAATCTGGACCTCTTTCCTATCACTCTGTCTCTCCTGAATAATGCAAGAACCAATTTTACTCAGATGGCTATAACTTCTTTAGATCTTAATGTGAACCTCTCAAATCTTAACTGAAGCTTCTTCAGACAAACCTCTACATAGCCATATGGTCCGCATATATTGATCTCTGTTAATTTTCTCAATATCCTCAACAGTCCAGTCTTCTATACAAATAGAAAAATAGGATACAGTTCACACCAATGGCAACAAGGATATGTTGACATCAATGACAACACCACTTAGGCACGTATTTGCAACAATCTCCCCCTTTGTCATTGATGGTGACATATGATGTGAAAAACTGAATTTAACCATCAAGACAAGAACTTCTCCCCTTTCTCTTCTCACTTCTACAACTACTTTCTTTACTGCTCCCCCTTACATCAGCAACTAGTTTTTCACATGACTTCTCTCCCCCTTTGACATCAATGGCAAAGGGCACATATTTGCTATCTTTTCTCCCTTTTTGCTTCAGACTGATTCCAATATTTGCATACTGACTACTCCCCCTTTGAGTAGTACCTCCTTAACATCAATCCAGATCACAAGATATGAATGTGAATTCCACCGGACTGATGCACCTTAGTGCATTTTAGTTCTGATCAGGAGGGGTGATCACCCCTAACTTTTCTATGAGATACTCAAAAGTATCTTTGGGAAGAGGCTTAGTGAAGATATCTACAATCTGATCTTTGGAAGACACAAACTCCAACTTGACTTCATTCTCATTAACTTTCTCTTTCAAAAAGTGAAACTTGATAGATATATGCTTTGTCTTTGAGTGCAATACTGGATTCTTGGAAATACTTATAGCACTTTGTTGGAAACAAGCCAGATAACTAAGAGGGGGGGTGAATCGGTTATCTTAAATATCTTAACTTTCTTTTCTTCTTTAATATTAGTGCAACATCAAAACATAAGAGCATACATAATCATGAGAGCAGAAATGAAATCAACACACATAACAGAAGGATTTTTACGTGGAAAACCATGTTAAGGGAAAAACCACGGGGTGACTAACCCAAAATTGTATTCTCTATTAAAAGAATAAGAAGTACAAAATGCCACTTGCCAATTAGGGCTCACTGCCCAAGCACACTGCTCATAAGAGGCATAGTGCCTATAAGGGACTCATTATCTACAAGGTTTTATAGAAAGTAACCAGGTGTTTGAACTGATGAGAAGCATCTGCCAATGCTGAGGTTCAGTTCTGGTTAGGTTCAATATACTGATTTAATGCACTTCATTCTTCCTCTGTTCTAGTGCTATTGTTCTGTCACATACCAGACTTGTCTTGCTAATTCCACACCTCTTTCTACCTTTCCTCACACACACTATGTCATCACACACCTCCTTGATACCGAAATCCATCTGGTATATATATCTGCATCAAGGTTTCAACATCTTTCTAGTCGGCAACTGGAATACTCAAGATATTTGCAAAATACTGATCTATTGGCTGAATCCATGCTTAATATGTGATGTGTATCAAAAACATAGACATAGAAGTCATCAATCATGTTGGCCAACCATGTATGATCCCTCAAATAGCTTGATCACCATCAATTTCTCATCTGAATAAAAGTCTGTTCTTCCTCAGTCTACTCTGTCTGTCAGGAACCCAACACTTAGATGCTCATATCTTTCATTCATTCATCACCAGAGGCTCAATCTCTAGAATATAGTAGACATGATACTCCTATTGACTTGTCCAAGTACGTACTTTGCTGATTTACACCATCTGAGAGATCCAGACCTGATTGTCAGACCTTGCTACATGCTCTGTTCTTGTTCACTAAACCAGAACTTCTTCAATTTGACTTCCGGTATAGGCATACTAAGCTCTGTGGATGTGTGCGATAGACTTTGTTGCCATCAATGACAACAATCATGAAGCCACACAGTGTCTCTTGCCAATAATCTCCCCCTTTGGCATTGATGGCAACACTTAGTGAAAAATGACTTAGTGTCGTATCAAACTCCCCCTTGGCTGATGCTCTGTTTTATGTATACTTTTACCGAAGTTCCCCCTTAGCTGGATTCCACATTTTTCACTACTCCTCACTCCCCCTTTGACATCAATGGAAAAGGGTGGAATCCACACACCAAAATTTTTAAAAATTTACCTATACATAGTTGCATAAGTATATATACATGTTATACTTACATATACTTAAGTATATCCGCAAAGGTGGTCTTCAACTATACAAATTCTATCGCCCAACTCTGCTTCATCCTGTCCAAAATTGAAATGTGACCACTCAACAAAAATGCAAAAGCTTCTCCCCTTCTTAAGCCTATCAGATCATTGGTCCGAGTTGTGGTCTGAGCATTAGTTAAGGCCTCATGCATGGCCTCTAACTTAGGGATAATTATCCCTCTAAGTTCACTCATCCTGCTTATTATATTCTTCCTCTCCTTTTCAAGCCTCTTTATTTCATTTAAAATGGCAATACCCTGGCACTCTTGATTCATTATGGATGAGATGAGAGGATCAAAATTTTGAGATAAACTTTACAGTTTATCTTCTTGTTCTTTCACCTTTTTTTCAAAATCCTCAGTCACTTTAGACCAGGATAGACAAAATTTATACATTTCTCCATCATCTTTAATAGCATTTTCTAG
Organism: Cunninghamia lanceolata; assembly: GCA_027924645.1. NCBI lineage: Eukaryota > Viridiplantae > Streptophyta > Pinopsida > Cupressales > Cupressaceae > Cunninghamia > Cunninghamia lanceolata. Next base: position 4,009,089 of record BSBN01001183.1, on the reverse strand, counting down.
GCTCTTTATCCCAATATCCAAGATCCTCCTATCATTAGCTATGAGTCCTTGCACTTTAGTGAATCTATTTCCCAAAAATTCTTTTTGAACTTTCTGTTCCACCAATTTCACCAAAGAATCAAAATGGGTGCTAACAAAGTTAACCAGAGTTTTTAAGTTACCAGATGGAGAGGCTGAAGGATCCTTTTGGAAGGATGGCATGATCTTCTCTAGTACACTGGATGCAATCTCTATTAGCTCACAGTCTTCTATGTGAGACTTCAAAAGCTTTTCTTTTGCTTTAACTTGAACAAAAGATGCTACCTTCATTGTTTGGACCGGAGAGAGGGAATCAAAGTTTAGAGGTCCTTGAAATAGTTCCAGTTCATCTAACTCCATCATCTCTTTGTTCAAGAATTTCTTCATTGCCTCTGTAGTGTCTCTTGCTAGAGATTGAGTCTTTTGTTTTGGAGTCTATGAGTTGTCATAAGAGATATTCTCTGTTTTCTCTTCTTCTCTTCCCTTTACCTCTTCTTCTTGACTCACTTTTTCTTCTTTTCTTCCTTCTCCTTCAGCTCCTGAGTCTAGAATGTCTGCAGTAGGATCCGAAGGAGACATGTTGGCTTCTTCATGGACTTCCTCTTCTAGAATAGAGGAATCCAAGTCCTTAGACTTCTCCTCATCTATCTCTTTTAACTCTTCTACATTTTTCTCAGAAGATTCTTCTTTTGATGCACTTAATCCTTCGACATCCATGGTAGAAGGTTCTTCATTTATTTCCTCTATAATAAGAAGATTTAATTTCTTGAAGGCATTTCGAAGGATGTCTTTTGTTTCTTTTGCCACCTGATCAGTCTCTCCAAGCATAAGTATGTTCATCCTTGCTTTGCTCCGGAACTCATCCTTGCAGTCCTTAAAGATCATTGTCATTTGTTTTGGGGTAATGGAAGGATAGAGCTGAATTGCAATCTGTTCCTGGATCTCTAAATCTTTTTCCTTGGCATTCTCTTTTCTAAGTTCAAGTACCTTCTCTAGACTTTTGGGAATTAGAGAAATGATTTCAATGAATGCTTTATTATAAATGTTTAGGTACCTAACTGTAGCATCTTCCAAGATCTGTTTGTTAGAGTCACTATACTCATCATAAAATTCTGTCATTGGTTGCAGATTCCCATCCATAGTGACTGCCTTGATGAGATCATCAATAGAGAGAGTAGGCCTTTCAACAAATTCTTCTGCCTTTTCTTCTTTATTTTTGCCGACAGAGGATTCCACGGATGTTTTCTTTTTCTTCTTCATTTTCTTAACCTCCTCATCATTCTCTGTGTCTTCATCATCCTTTTGGCTTATGTAGGACCTTGTAGCCTTGGTTTTTGTTCTCTTTTCTCCCTTTCTGGATGTCTTGGCTTCCAATTTGGAGGATTTTGAGCTTTTAGAGGTGGTAGGTGCAGAACTCTTTGAGGATCTAGTTCGGGAGGGGGTTTGTACCGGAACACTTTCTTTTTCTGCTTCTTGTCTCTCTTTCTCTACTCTTTCTACTTTCTCTCTATTTGCATCAACTTCTTCTTTTGATATGCCATATCTTTTGGCAATTTCCTCTACCTCCCTTCTCACTTTTCTTTTTATCTCCAGTTGTCTCAATTCAACATGTATTTTCACACTTAATTCTTGAAAGGTTCCAAACCTTTCTGCCTCAGGGTCCTTAGGCTGACTCAGCAAGTGTTAGACATGCAGCTCTAGGATTTTCTCATCTACTTCATAGCCCATTGGCATAATCCAGACTATTCTAGGTTCCACTGCCTCCATTAGGCATTGATCTATATCTACCATGAAGCATATTGTATCCTTATATTTTTTAGCTATTATTTGAGAAATTCTCTCTCTAGCCTACATCATGCCTTGGAAGTTCTTAAAATATCCTCAGAGTGCTGTGCTTTGAGCCTTGGCATCACCAAGCCCATACATGTAGTCTCTGATTTGTATGGCAACCGGTCTGTCATTTTGCCATACCCAACCACTTGATCTGAGTAGCTCATTCATATAATAAAAGAATAAACATAGTATTAGCCCACCATACTTAAATCAGTTCTTCTTATCCTTCTTTATTTTCTGCAAGTTTTCTAATAATTGGTTTAGAAGAAGAACACATAGGTCATAGTCAGCATTTTCCCTCAGCATCTGATATGCAGTATATATTACAGTTTCAGACACAGAATTCTCCCTACTGGAGTGATAGATTTTATAACCAATTATCATAGAGGCAAATTTGATATCCGGATCTGTGATATGTTCTATTGTCATTGCTCTCTTGTCAAACTTTGATCTGGTAGCCTCACTTACTGTCTAGTTCTTGACAGATTTGAGAGTAGGCAACCCACCAGATGAGTACAATCTAATTATTGCCCTAATGGCATCTTTTGTTATCTTGAATGGCCTCATCAACCACATGAAGTTGTCATGTATTCTGTTGAGAACATACCAGACCCATTCATCTTTTGTAAAATAGGGAAAGTGGATGCAATGTCCAAAATGCTTATCCCAGAGGGCCTTGTATTGAGGTTTAAGTTCAAACATTTCATCTATTAATTGTTTATGATAGATATCCATCATCTTGGATTCCCCAAATTCCTCAATATTTGCATGTATGTATACCCTAACATCTTCTACGTGTAGAACCCCATGCAAAATGCTAGAGAAGGCACCTAAGGGATCAACTTCTAGGGATTTGTAGGGATGTTTCTTAAACTTTGGGTGCGGCCTATCAGTGATCTTAACAACATTTGGAGTAGCCATCTTTGTAAAAGATTCAAAGAGAGATATTCAAAAATAGAAATACCTCTTTACGCTTCTAGGGTTCACAATATGAGCCGAAAAAGATCACTGGTTGAATCAGATTTTGTGGTTGATCTCTGAGAGGGTTGAATCAATCTTGATGTAGAGATTTTCCTTTCTTTTTCTTGAATGCAAATGTGCAAATGATGAATAAAAGAACCCTTTTATCTCTGCGCAAACCTTAATTTCCTATTGCAATAAATGCACAACTTAAGTTATTCTGGTTGCCTTGTTCTTCCTTGATCTGAGAGAGATCTTTCTGAATCACTGAGATGCACTTAGAATTATTTTTAGTGAAAATTGAAAATGTATCTCCTTTCCTCCAATCATGCCATTTATCCATAGATCAAGATATTTCAATTTTGAATCATACTGGATCTTAACTATGAAAATCCTGCTTTTACCGGATGGCTGTCAAACCAGATCAATCTTGGATGATTAAACTCTTCAAAACTCTTTGCAGATCTTTCATATTTTTACTGAGGGTTATATAGATATTTCTTTGAGAACCCTTTAATCCGCAACATTTCATGTTGCAAATTTAGGCACCAATTGACTGGCCGGGGAAATCTATTTTTCCTTGGTGACTCCCCCTGAGCTAGAGCTCATCTATTTAGTTTCCGGAAGGAATATCAACACCAGATTCTGGTGCGGATCCATCCCTGACATTTTCTATACTTCTCTTCACCCAAATATTGTTCATCTCCCTTTGAACTTTATCCACATTTACTTTGCCTTTTCCCTTGTCTTGATTTTGATTATGATGCACCGGACCCCTTTTATCTTGATTTTTACTTCTGTAGAATTTGGCTAGATGACCAGATCTATTGCAACTGTAACAAACAACATTTCTTTGTATTTTTGACTGATATCCTCTTGATATGCATTGATTAGCCATATGTCCCATTCTATTGCATGCAAAGCATCTACGATTGAATGAATTGTTAACTTGCATATTTTTGCATTCATGAGATTTGTGACCATACCTTTTGCAGCTAAAACACTATCTAGAGAAGGATGAATTAGTCTGATTCATTCTTCTTCTACACTAATTTTCTTTATGACCAAAGTTGTTGTAATTGTAGCAGTATCCATTGAAGGTTGGATATCTTTGAGCATTTGGTTGTCTTATCAGAGGTCTTTTAGGCCTGTTCCTTTGATTTCCTGAACCAGAGTTCTTCTGACCGGATCCAGAGCTTTCACCTTTCTCATAACCCAAACCATGCTTGTCATCTACCCTCTTTTGGCTTTCAAGAAGAACTTCAAGTTGAGCTGAACTTATGGGTAAATGCAAGAAGTTGTGTCCACTTAAGGTGGAAGTTTTAGAGTTAGAAAAAAATCTGAAATTGGGTTAACCAAAAGGAGATCCCACTTTTTATGAAATGGGATCTTGTTTTGCTTTGGGATCCTGAGCCAAAAGTGGGATCCCGTTTTCTAGAAACGAGATCCCATTTTGAGTTTCAAAAAGGTTAATATTTTAACCTTTATGAAACGGGATCCTGTTTCATAAAAGTTAAAATATTAACCTTTTATGAAACGAGATCCCGTTTTAAAACGGGATCCCGTTATTTAAAATTTGAATTTTAAGCTCAGGTTTTGCTTTGTAACCTGGTTCAAGAAATGCTTTGGGGACCCGAACCTGACCTCTAAACCTAATTTGATCTGCAACTTGAAGGTCCTTGAAGGTCCTGTCAATGTCACAACAAAATAGTCACTTTGGGCATATATCTGAAGGTCTATTTTGCATAATATTTTGATGAAATTAAAACCCATTATAGATGAGATAGTGTAGATTCCAAATATATATATTTTTTTACAATTGGATTAATTTTTCTATTTTTTAATCAATTTTTGATAAAATAGGTCCACAAACTTGAATTATCATGGTTTTTTAGTATTTTAATAACTTTTTTTTAAAATATTTTTTTGTAAAAAAAATTATAGGAAAACATACTTTAGACAATTCTTTTCAATTTAAAAAAAAATTTCAAAAAATGTTAAGTTTAGGTCATCTTACGCGTGACGTACACGATGATTTTTTAAAAGACCAAAAATGGCCAATAAAAAATTAATAAAAAAAATATTCAATAAAAAATTACAAAAATATATGGAAAACGTGCTTCAGTGAGTTACAAATCTTTTCCCAAAAGGATTTTGCAAAATATGATTATTTAGGTCAAAATATGGATGACGTACATGTACATGGTATAGTAAAAAAAAGTGACTTTTAAATAGTGGTTTTTAGAAATGCCTATTCAAAATCAATTTCTAGCATCTGGGTATTGAAAAAAATTATATATTTGGAAACTAGATTTTGAGTACTACATTTCATATTTAGTGACTTTTTCCAAGATTCCACCTTTAAGTGCTTCAAGATTTTAGATCAAATGTGACAAATTCTGAAAATCGGGGAAAACAGTTCCACTTTTTGGCCAATAAGTGGACACAACTTCTTGCACACACCCTTATCTTGATTTTTTCTTTGTACTCATTTGTTGTTTGAAGATTTTGTTTAAGAGAGTCTATCTGATTCTCAAGTTGTTCTTCATTATCTCTAGCTTCTTCAAGATTAGATTCTAGATGCTTGATGATTCTGTCCATTTTGTGGCAGTCCTCTAACTTCTCCTTGAGAGATTGTTTTAGATTATCTTCAATTTTTCTTTTCTCTTCAATTTCTTGGGTGAATTTCATAACTTCTGATTCTATTTCATGCTTTACCATAATGATCTCTTTTGATAGCTTCTCACATAGCTTGTTTTTCTCATTCAAATCTTCATTAGTATCATTGGCTTCACTTTGACTTGCTAATTGTTGAAGAAGTTCCTTTCTCTTTTTCACAGAGATACTCAGTTTTTCTTTTAGCTCATTTATGAAATCATCAGCTTGTTTGAGTCTTTCTCTCAAGTTATTGACCTCAGAGTGAGATTGTTCAAGATCATCTAGGGCAGACTGAAGTTGTTCCTTCATACCATACATGTCCATTGAGATTCCCAGATCTTCCTCAAGCTGTTAGGCTCTGTTTAGAGCTCTGATACTAATTGTTGGAAACAAGCCAGATAACTGAGAGGGGGGGTGAATCAATTATCTTAAATATCTTAACTTTCTTTTCTTCTTTAATATTAGTGCAACATCAAAACATAAGAGCATACATAATCATGAGAGCATAAATGAAATCAACACACATAACACAAGGATTTTTACGTGGAAAACCCTGTTAAGGGAAAAACCATGGGGTGACTAACCCAAGATTGTATTCTCTATTAAAAGAATAAGAAGTATAAAATGGCACTTGCCAATTAGGGCTCACTGCTTGAGCACACTACTCATAAGAGACACATTGCCTACAAGAGACTCACTGTCTATAAGGTTTTATAGAAAGTAACCATGTGTTTGAACTGATGAGAAACATCTGCCAATGCTAAGATTCAGTTCCGGTTAGGCTCAATATACTGATTTAATGCATTTCATTCTTCCTCTGTTCTAGTGCTATTGTTCTATCACATACCGAACTTGTCTTGCTGCTTCCACACCTCTTTTTGCCTTTCCTCGCACACACTATGTCACTACACACCTCCATACCGAAATCCATTTGGTATATATATTTGCATAAAGGTTTCAACATCTTTCTAGTCGGCAACTGAAAAACTCAAGATATTTGCAAAATATTGATCTATCGGCTGAATCCATGCTTAATATGTGATGCGTATCAAAAACATAGACATAGAAGTCATAAATCATGTTGGCCAACCATGTATGATGCCTCAAATAGCTTGATCACCATCAATTTCTCATCTAGATAAAAGTCTGATGCTCTGTTAGTTAGTTCTTCGTCAGTCTACTCTGCCTATCAGGAACCCAACACTTAGATGCTCATATCTTTTCATTCATTCATCACCGGGGGCTCAATCTCTGGAATATAGTAGACATGATACTCCTATTGACTTGCCCAAGTTTGTACTTTGCTGAGTTACACCCTCTGAGAGATCTAGACCTGATTGTCAGACCTTGTTGCATGCTCTGTTCTTGTTCACCAGACCAGAACTTTTTCAATCTGACTTCTGGTATAGGCATACTAAGCTCTACGGATGTGTGGGATAGACTTTGTTGTCATCAATGACAACAATCATGAAGCCACATAGTGTCTCTTGCCAACACACTTGAATTATCATCGAAAATTGTTACTGGCTCCTCAAACACAATTCTAATGTCCTTCAACATTTGCTTCATCCACAGAACTTGAGAACAATTATTTGTTGCTGCTATATACTCTACCTCTACAGTAGATAGAGAAATTGCCTCTTGCTTTTTGCTCATCCAAGAGACCAATCTTCTTCCTAAGAAGAATGCGCCACCACTAGTACTTTTTCTATCATCCACATCTCCTATCCAATCAACATCTATATATGCATGAAGAGTGAAATCATTGTCCTTTGGATACCACAGTCCATAATCAATTGTCCCCTTGAGATATCTAAAAATTCTTTTGACTACCACAACATGGGATTCTTTTGGATCAGCTTGAAATCTGGCAACAAGTCCAACTACATTCATGATGTCAGGTCTGGTCTGAGTCAAATAGAGCAATCCTCCAATCATTGATCTATACCTTTTCTGATCTGCCTTTGGGGAGTCATCATCTTTGCTTAGCTTGCATCTGGTTACCATAGGAGTACCTACTGGCTTTGAATATTCCATTCCAAACTTCTTCAACAATTCTTTCACATATTTGGACTGAGACATGAAGATACCTTTATCTGACTGAACAATTTGCAGACCTAGGAAGAAGTTCATCCCACCAAACATTGACATCTCAAACTCACTTTTCATCTGATCAGCAAATGCTTTGCACATACATTCATTTCTACCAAAAATGATATCATCAACAAAGACCTCAACAATTAGAATGTCCTCATGATTTATCTTGAAGCACAAATTACTATCGCATTACCTTTGCTAAATCCTAGCTTAAGCAAATGTTTATCCAATCTAGCATACTAGGCTCTTGCAGTTTGCTTGAGTCCATACAAGGATTTTCTTAGTCTACAAACCATATCTCCCTGATCAGAGAATTGAAATCTTTTTGGTTGTTCAATGTAGACTTCTTCCTCCAAATCTCCATTTAGAAATATTGATTTGATATCCATCTGATAAACTTTAAAATCTTTGAAAGCAACAAAGGCAAGAAATAATCTGACTGCCTCTATCCTTGCCACTGAAGCAAAAGTTTCTTCAATGTCAATTCCTTCCACTTGAGAATAACATTTACATACCAACCTTGCCTTGTTTCTTACAACCTCACCATTTTCATTCAGTTTATTCTGGAAGAACCATTTGGTTCCAATCACATTTTTGTCCTTAGGTCTGGGAACAAGATCCCAAGTGTGATTCTTTTCAATTTGCACCAATTCTTCTTCCATTGCCTTAACACACTTTTCATCATTGCAAGCTTCACTTACTTATTTAGGTTTAATCTTTGAAATCAAACAAATCTCTTCTTGATCTTCAGCAACTCTTCTCTTAGTTTGAACACCTCTATTTTTATCTCCTATGATTTGATCTTCAGGATGATTCATTCTTACATACCTGGGGGTTTTGGGAAATGTTTGAACTTCTGTTTCTTGAAGTGGTTTCTTATCATCTACACTAATCTCTTGAGTTACTGGAGTTACCAGATCAATTTGGATCTAAGTCTGAATTTGATCTTGCCTTCCTTGACTTTGACTTTCATCTTGATCATCTGAATCATATCTGCAATACTTGGAATTACCTTCTTTACTTTCATCAACTTTAATATTAGCACTTTCAACAATCTTTTTCAACCTCTTGTTAAAGCACCGATAAGCCTTACTTTGAGTAGAGTATCCCAAGAATATTCCTTCATCACTTCTTGCATCAAACTTGCCTAAATCCTCATCTCTTTTGATATAGCACTTACTACCAAAAACTCTAAAATATCTTACAGTAGGAGGATGACCAAACCATAGTTCATAAGGAGTTTTACCAGAATTTCCTTTGATCTGCACCGGGTTAAGAGTGTAGACAACAGTACTCACAGCTTCCCTCCAACAAATTTTAGGAACATTTGTTTCCATCATCATGGTCCCGGCAGCTTCTTGAATGGTCTGGTTCTTCCTTTCCACAATTCCATTTTGTTGAGGAGTCCTAGGAGTAGATAATTGTTTTTTTATCCCATGCTTTTCACAAAAAAACATCAAACTCACCAGAAGTGAATTCTCCACCCTTGTCAGATCTCAGACATTTCAATTTCCCACCAATCTCATTTTCAACCATCATCTTGAACACCTTAAACTTATCAAGAGCTTCTGATTTTTCTTTTAGGAAGGTTACCCACATCATCCAGGAGTACTTATCAATTAGCAGAATGAAATATCTGTCTCCTTGCACACTCCTAATTCTAGCAGGACCATAGAGATTAGTATGCACCAGTTCCAATCTCCCACTTGAACCTTGTTCCTTACTTTTGAATGAAATTTTGTTCTGTTTCCCCAATTGATATTCTCTACATATACTATCAAGTTTCAAAAGTCTTGGAAGATCTTTTACAACTTGAGTGGAACTTATTTTGACAATGTTATCAAAATTTACATGACACATCCTCCTATACCATAACCAACTTTGATCTATTTGAGCAATCAAACTTGTGCCTAAACTACTTAAGTGAACAATGTTACCTTTAGTCTGAGTACCAGATACAATTTTAGTTCCAGAGCTTTCCAAGATTCTGCATTTTCCATCCTTGAAATGAAGATCATAACCCTTGTCAACCAACTATCCAACACTTAGAAGATTATGCCTTAGTCCTTCCACATACATAACATTATTAGTCCCAGTCTTACCATCAAAAGAGATGGATCATTCGCCACAGATTCTACTAGCTGAGTTGTCTCCAAATTTTGCAAGTCCTCCTTCATAATTTTCAAAACTCAAAAACTTACTCTTGTCTCCAATCATACGATGAGAACATCCACTATCAATCACCCATTCATCCTTTTCAACAACTTGAGCAGCCAAGGTACTTTCTACATTTACACAGCTAGCAGATTTAGTAGACATTGGATCTTCTTCTTTAATGGGAACACCCAATCACTTTCTCCATGATCAGATTCATCATCTGTGACTCTTTCTTCTTTAGCTTCTTGGACAAAGTAACAATTCTTCTGACCCTTGTACCTATTAGGGTTTGGTTTTGAAAACCTCTCTGAACACCTTGAGGCAAAATGACCAATCTTATTACAAGCAAAACATTTGAGTGGCAACTTTCCTTCATACTTACCAGATCCTCTTGGCATCTATTTGGCAAGCTTCAAGATCTGCAGTTTTTATTTCAATATCTTCAAGATCCTTTGTTGTCTTCACAAATCTATTTGATCTTGCAGAATAGCTTTCACATGGATCATGTCTTTGCTTTCCATACACACTGGCCTTGAATGCAGATTCAGACATAGGAAGAGAATCACCAAACTCACTCATTTCAAATGCTGAAAGCTTGCCAACTAACTGATCTCTTGTGACTGTTGTTACTATCCTAATTTCTTCAATGGCTATAGCCTTGTGCTTGTAAGCTACAGATAAGGATCTGAGCACCTTGGCAACAATTTATGATTCATCCACTAATCCACCTACATTTCTGATACCGGTCACAAGTTCATTTACTTTCTGCATGTAGGAAGTAATGTTTTCATCTTCACTCATTACCAATCTTTCATATTTACCCTTTAGGCTTTGTATCTTGGCACATTTAACATATTTGCAGCTTCATACAGATTTTCCAATTTGGCTCGAGTGTTGCATTTAACATCTCTGAGGTCATCTATATTTGAAGGTCCATTCTTCGAAATCTTATACACATTCTTGGTTATTGTCGAAAAGCCATCACCCATACATTCTAGATGACACTGCATGTGTACCTTCCAGAGTGAGTAATTTGTTCCATCAAATCTCAGACTTTCCTTTTTGTAGATCGACATCTTGGATCTCCTAAAGCGGTCAAGATTCTTTTAGAGGAACTTGGCTATGATACCAATTATTGGAAATGGTCCAGACAACTAAGAGGGGGGGTGAATCAGTTCTCCCTAAATTTTAACCCTTTTGAACCTTTTAAATCTTCTTTATAATCAGATTAACGATGAAAATATTTAAGCATAAATCAACATATGAGCAGAAACAACTTGAACACACAACACCAAAATTTTGACGTGGAAAACCCAGTTAAGGGAAAAACCATGGTGGGGGTTAACCCACAAAAATGCATACCCTATTAAAAGTACTTAAGAAAATGGAAGGCACATGCCTTCGGGCGCACTGCCCATAGCTCACTGCTCAAGAAGAGGCTCACTACCTATAAGAAATTATGATTTATATAGAATAATGAATTGAGAAATAGCATCTATATTCATGCCTAAATCAGTCCCTTTGAAGGCTCAGAATTTATGCTCTTATCTATAAATTCTTCTCCATTGACTCTTCAGTCTATACTCCCTTCACTCCTCTTCTTTTCTGCTCTGCTTTTGATCCCTTCTTCGGATTTAATTCATTGTGTACAAGGATGCTTTCCAACAACTCTTAAACAAGTATTTATATGCTTCATCAACCTTGGAATGATCAACAATGTCGGCTAAACTTGATGCAGATCATCACACTATTGGCCAAACACAACTTAGGCTTGAATCTTTTTCTACAATCACACCATGCTTCATAAAAATGCTCTTAGATCATCCACAACATGCTAGGAACATCCGGTCGGCCAAGACTAGGAAGAACATCAACCTCAAAGAAGAAATCTTCAATCAACAAGCTCAAACTTTAGTGCAGACCTCCAACATAGTAGCCACACGATCCAAAGACCTCCATAATCACATTGAAATTACCAATAACATTCACTTTAAACCAAATTGCCAGAACCATTTGTATCTTCCTCCAGAACCTCAAGAACACTATCTGCCATGACTGTCAAACTAGAAAGATAGCTTGCGAACCTCCAAACCACAAACCACCGGTGTTGATGATACATACTAATTTCCCAGACATGCCTCTAGATCTGTAGATCATCATTTTACATTACCGGAGCAATCTGGACCTCTTTCCTATCACTCTGGCTCTCCTGAATAATGCAGGAACCGATTTTACTCAGATGGCTATAACTTCTTCAGATCTTAATGCGAACCTCTCAAATCTTAACTGAAGCTTCTTCAAACAAACCTCTGCATAGCCATATGCTCCACATATATTTATCTCCATTAATTTTCTCAATATCCTCAAAAGTCTGGTCTTCTACATAGACAACAAAATAGGATATAGTTAACACCAATGGCAACAAGCATATGTTGACATCAATGACAACACCACTTAGGCACATATTTGCAACACTCTGGGTTGGTGGATCCTAGGTCTTATCAGTTGAAGGCCTAAGCCATGATTGCTCCTCATTGGATTGCATGAGCGTGTAGTAGAAATATGCCAAAGAATACACCTTGTACTGCTGCGCTAATGTGCTAGGTGGAACGTGGGACTCAGTCTTGTTTGAATAAGATGAAGCTGGCGCTCAGCATGTGAGCAAAAGGGAAATGGTGTGGGTCCCTCCTAGGCTTATGTTGCCATGATAAGGTGACATGTGGCATGGTTGAAGTTCCTTTAACTAAAAGGAATTTCTTTTCTTGTACTTTCTGATTGTTTGATGAATTTTCAAAGCTCCATATGGAATTTCTTGCATTTTTATTTGCCAATTTGATTTTGATGTGTCTTAAATTGATGGTCCCAATTCAAATTATGGACTTCATTCAAGTATGCTGGCATGAACAACAAAGCAATAGTAGCATGGAAGGTTCTACCTAGTTTATGAGATTATTAGCTGTGCTCTGGTGTGAGATGAAGGGTGCCACTCGAGTATAGAGGATCATGGTTTGACATGCAACACATTTCTATCAATCTTTAGTTGGATTTTGGTACATAGGCTAGACATTTGCTATTTGTGTGAGTTGTGTTTTTGGTCAAGTTTTTGTGAGCTATTACTAGCGAGCACCTCCATTTCTTGCTTTGGAGGTCATGATTTGGTCTTCCAATATTTCTATATATGGATTCAAGTGTGTGAAGCCTACAAACACCTAGAATGGGATTATGAAGGTTGTTGGAAAGTGGAAATTGCTTAGGCAAAGGGCCTTTTTCCATCTCTAAGTACTATAAGTAGAATTGTTTTCATGAACTGTTTACATCAGTTGTGACCATGGGTACTATGCAGAATATTTCCCCACCACTTTTGTCCTCTATTTCTAAAAGAAGAATGCCTTTGTACTCCTAGTTTCAGGTTTTCTCATTTCGAATTAAGGAAGGAGTGAATATTGACTAGGGGATGGGAGGATTTTGTAAGAATAGGAGACTTTGGCTTCAATACTCTTGATTCTTCCTTAGGGCCACTGTTGACTAGTTTCATTCTGGTGAGGGAATGGTCAGATCATCCAAAGCCTCCAATTGAATCTAGCTACTCGGTGGGGGTGGACCAACTAGGTGAGATTACAACAACCTCAGTTAGAATTAGAGTGCAAACACCGAGGCAGAGAGGTATCATTTTCCTTGAGCTCCCTTTCTCTATGCTAGATGGCACTCATCAAAGACACAGATGCCATAGAGGAAGGATATTGCACTTGGGTGGCCTGATTGGTGGTGAAGAATTAGGACTCTATTGATAGAGTCAAAGAAGTCAGTACTTGAAGGATGGCGACATCTGTCAGATCTCCCTCGCAAAAGAAGTTTTGATTGTCTTCTAATTCAACTGTTGGTAGCTACCTCAATAGTTCTAGGAGCCTTGACATTCAATAGCTAGAGATTAAAAGATGGGGAGTCATGTTGACAACCTGATAGCCCATACTCTGAGTCTGAATTTGAAGAAAATGGGGGAATTTATCTCTAGTTTCTTGGGAAGTTTCTAGATCTTTCAGAATATTATTGTAAATGAAAATATTGTTGCAAACCTTTTAAAGGAGTAGTATCAATCTCAATTCATGTCACGTTAGAATTGGTCAAATGAAATTGTTGTAAAAATTGGCCAATCAGAAAAGAGGTGTAAAGTTCCTAAGTCACAAATATTAAATGAAAATGTAATTGAAATTGCAATGTGTGGAATAGGGAAAAGATAGTTTGTATAAACCAAAATCAAGCCCCTCTTTCACTTATATCACATTAGGAAACAGGAACCAAGCTTGCTCACTATGAAGGATCAAACTACTGATTCCTATGACCTTTTTATGCTTGTTGTAACTGAATAGATGCCTCAATTAGGTTTTTACAAGCTTCAAGCAACCAAATAACATGAAACCCTAATTATAAGGTATGTGATAACATACTAATATTTGGCACAAAAACTAACAAATAGACTATAGAAATGTATGGCAAAGGTCATAGAGAGCATGTACCTAGAAATTGAGGACCTATTAGACAAGGGCGCTCACCCCAGTGTCCTAAAAGTTTCTAACTATTGAAATCTTTTGTACCTAATGTTAGAGTGTCTACAGAGGGTCCTAGATCTTGGATGTGAAGCCTTGTTAGACTAGGGAACCCATCCCATAGTCCTGATTATTTTGCGATGCCAAAACTCAAAGTTTTGCGATGACTATATTTGTAATACCTGTTCTCCTTCTGCTCATTTTCACCACATATTTTGAATATGACCTACACATACAAAAGGAGGAGAAATATGGTTGTGGCTATATAGGAGTTTTCCTCAGTTAAACCCCATCATTGGTATTTCTACCTCAACAATAGCCAATGATAAAGATCTGTAGATGTGTGTGCTCATAGATCATATGTGTATGTAGAAATATAAAACCCTAGGTGACTCAAGCATCAAGGATAGATCAACACATTGCTTTCTTAAGGAAACAAAAACATCACCTCAAGGAGATAATAGTAATGAAGAATTGTAGAAAAAGAAGGTGAGGCAACCATATCTGTGGAGGATTTCCAATCTCAAGTTGGAGGATTCAACCCTTCTCCTGATCATATAAAGGGCTTTACCAAACCCTAGGAAGAGCAAGATAGACTCAAGATCTTGATTCCTAGTCTCCACCGAATATATCCATGATAGAAAATATCAATAACTTTAAAGAGATTCAACAAAGTGTTGATCTTCAATAGAAATAGTGGTAGAATTTTAGCATAATAAGCTTGCATGTAGATTATGTGTGATAAAATGATTTGTAATTCTCTTTAAATACCTAGCCTTAGAAATTCAAATATTCAAAATAATACACCAACATTGTGCAAAAACCAAAATTTAAAATCAGAATCCAGAGGTGCATGGGGCAAGCTGACACCACCCTAAGATTTAGAACTTGGAAAAATAGGGCAGCGCCCTAGTCCAGACCCTAGTTTTCACTCAAGGTTTTTCTGTAGGGGGTCTAGAATGTCTAGACTCCAAAGTTTGCTTTCATGTTTTGTCAGTTATTGCTTCAGAATATGACATTTCTTCAGTAAGGTACATGTCAATTAGGGTTTAGGTAGGCCAGAAACAAAAAGGGTAAGAGGACACCAAAGGAGAGGAGGTAAACTATGTGAAATTGTGCTAATCCATGTAGGAGTAATATTTTTGAGATAACATTTAGCCCCCACTTTAGTGGCCATATGACACTACGTGCATATGCAACTAAAGGAAAGTAAATACTTCAATCATGAAAAGAATACCCAAAAAAATACTGTAGAGGAAGCTGAAGTGTTGTCATGTGAGAGGAAGAAGTCCCTAGTCTATAATCCTACAAGACCACAAAGTTAAGAACCGCATCCTGCAAAGGAACACTTGTTAGATAATTGAAATCAAATAATCCTGCAACTAACGCACAAATAGGTTAGTCATAAACACTAAAGGGGTTGAGTGATGAGACATGATGAGGGAGGAAATCAAGGGAGATATATGCCCCCTTGTTTCTACTTAGTTTGAAAAGGAGAAACAAGGTGGTTATCTTCACACACAGAATTCAGAGAAAAGGTGATGAAGAATGCATTTTGAGGGTCATTTTTACAAACAAAACTAAGGCACAAAGAATTGGGTTAGATGGAGGGTAGAACCAGGATTCCAACACAATAGATTGCTCAAAAATCTAAGTTTGATAGTCCAAGATAGAGGTTCATGAATAAAGTTGCACAGTTTTGCACCTAGATAGTGATAGGAATTGTCATCCATTTACTATAAATAAAGGGAGTTTTCACTTTTTCACTATTCATTCTTGTTATCATTGTGTAGGGGTGAGAAGGAGAATGAGAAAGAGACTAGCCATGCTGACACGATGTCCATACCAGCTTCTAAGAATAGAGGTGCTCCAATCTTGAGTCATAGATAGACGTATCAAGCTAGAGGTAGGATCTTAAACTTCACTTATGTCAACTTTATTTCCTATTTTATTTAATTTCATAATTTTGTGCGCCATTTAAAGTGATCTAGACAAGGGTACCCTACCAAGGCACCCAAGTCCAGCTAGGGTACCCAAGTCCTCCTGGGGCGCCTAGGTCCTCCTAGGGCACCCAGGTCTTCTTGGGGTGCCCAAGTTTAGAAAGGACAAGGGCCCCAAGGGCAGGGCATAGATTGATAAGTTAGATATTGTTTGATGATTTGATGATGTGAACTGATTCAAATTTGAATGTTTGATGCATAGGATGTCCCTAAGACACGGGAGCACACAAGTGGCCACTTGATGACACTTCTTCGAAGCCATGTCAGTACTATCTCCGATGAGGAGAGAGGTTTCCTGCAGGTAGTGGGCCTATGGTGGGTGTTTTCTATGCCTACCATGAGATTCCACAGTAGTATGCTGATGGCACTTATGGAGAGGTAGGATGCATATACATCTACATTCCTTCTACCCATAGGTGAGATGATGGTGACCCTAGAGGATGTATATCGCATCCTGTGACTACCGGTCCAAGGAGAGACAATAAGGATCATAGAGCATCACTCAGAGTACACCTGAGAGAGTCATCTATACTTGTTAGGTTGTGTCATCAATCAATCAAGATGAGGACACATTACACTTCGAGGGTTAGAGCAAGGATACATTGACATTCACTTTGTACTACATATCATGATCGCTACCATCCCCCTGGGAATCGCATAGGATGGACAGGGCACTTACCTTCATGGGGTCCTTATACACACTATCAGGTTGATGGAGGAGCAGAGGATGGTGTATGCACGGGGGCGCAGTATGCTTGTACACCTCTACCATTATTTAGGATGATACATCCATTATGAGGCACAGAGTTTGATGGTGTACACCTTATTATACGTATCAATGTTTGAGCATATTAGGTGCACACGACCTACATGTTTTCTCATAGAGTCAACGTGGACATATCCACGTGTACATGCATATCCACTTGTCAGATGTTGGAGACATGGTGATTTATTATATTGGAGAGTGGTGTTCGATAGGCTTCAACGCAACGACATTATCTGAAGACCATATCGTAACCAAAGACCATGGATGGAGTAGCGTAGACAGCTAGTGAGGATACAGTGGGATCGGCTAATGGTCAGTCACCTTAATCACATAATTGTATGGTTCTATTTTGATAGAGTAGCATGATAGTTCGGATGCAGACAAGATGTTCCTAGGATGCGTTTGAGCTATGGATGCTTAGCACGTAGTGCAATCAGGATGAATGTCACCCCATGACTGATGATGGCTGAGGTAGTGGTGAGTGATGAGGATGGTGTAGAGGATGCAGAGCCACTATCTAATGTAGATGATGTTGTTGTTACCTAAGCATATCAGACCTGGTGGAAGACAACATGACCTACTCCTATCTTCCCTACTGGTTACCCCACAGGTGATCCATGACCATGGGCGGGTCACGGGAGTGACACAGGAGTAGACGACGATGTCAGTGATTTTGCTGGATACTATGATCTTGATGAGGATGAAAATGATGATGATGATGATGAGATCCTGGCATAGTACATCTTCAGAGTGAGACCACGATAGGACCAGTAGGAAGTAGACAATGACAAGGAGACTGAGGTGAGGCAACAATCAAGATCTCATGGTCTATCCCCTATTGGTGTTAGGAGATCAAGCTATCTCGAGCGAGGGGAGATGAGTAGTCATATGCCCCCAGCTACAGAGTCAGCTGCAGAGTTCATTATACTAGTAGTAGTTTGGGATCCATCCTGGTGGGATGGTGATCCAGGTGAGACATTATTGTGTTGATGTATTATTTATGATGTTATATATGATGATGAGATATTGATGATGTCCTTGTTTTTCTTTTTGCAGTTGGTACTAATTTATGGTTCAATTTTGTGAGTCACATTATAGCAGAGATAGTTCCTATTGATGCGACTGAGCAACGAGTGTAGATAGGTTATTCATCACAACACTCTATAGGGTGACATGCTGAGATATTTATGCCATTTATGAGATATAGAGTGGCTATGGAGACCACTTTAGATCATGCTATGTAGAGGATAGAGATAAAGTGATCTAGAGAGTTGAGCACACAAAGGATGAGTGCCTAGCATTGTGAGATCAAGCTATAATAGTACCCTCATCTGAGAGAAATCTTGTTGTGACTCAGGTCTTACTTCCTGAGTTAAATCAAGCAAGAGCTGATAGAGACAGAGCTCAGTTAGAGAGAGACTGGTACCACTAGATGTACGTAGAGTTGTAGGGCGAGGGGTCTACAGTTGTGAAGTATCTCTAGGAGTCATTCATAGTTCATGGCCACACATGGGCAACCCTCCATCACATGCACACCACTAGGTCCTAAGGGAACCGGTGACTGAGGTTCAATTATGTGATGTATCTTGTATGCTACGACATCCCATTTTGATGTATGGGATAGTCGACTGTTATGTATATTCAAGCTAATGTGTGTGTGTATATACATATATGATGCTTTCTATTAATTCTTGTAATGTTATTGATTTATCACATGTGATTTATAGAAATTCAACTAGCGATAAATGTTAGAAATGATGCTTTCTATTAATGCTTGTAATGTTATTGATTTATCACATGTGATTTATAGAAATTCAACTAGTGATAAATGTTATATATATATATGATGCTTTCTATTAATGCTTGTAATGTTATTGATTTATCACATGTGATTTATAGAAATTTAACTAGGGATAAATGTTAATGATTATGTGGAAATGTAATTAATGCAAATGTGATATATACTAAACAACTCTTTGCAGAATATGTAGTAAAAGCCCACAATGATTAATGAATTCCACACATAAGTAAAATACTATGCTATATTTAGTTAACAGTTCCTATAGACCCATGGTGAGGAATTTCACTAGAGGTTGCCATCGATTATGGTGAATAGTTCATATAGACACATGGTGAGGAAATTTTAAGCATTGGTGAAGGGTTGAAGGGAGAACTTTCATAGCCTTGAGCCATGGATGGCCTAGTTTTATACGGAAGAGGTCAGATGTAGGGATGCTATCAAATGATTGTTCTAAAGCTTTATCAAGCACTCGGATCATTAAAGTGATCTTCCCTATAGCCGGGAGGAAAGCTCCATTGTGTGTTTTTATCATCATGTCTGTAGGCTCATAAGTTTCTTCTATTAATTTATGTGAATAAAGGAACTTTTCCATAATGATGTTAGTCATGTAGTTTAGATCAACAAGGGCTCCTCTTAAAAGAGTCTCCATTATATTAACGGTAATGTAAAGGGTACCTTCAATGTCTCCAACTATTCTATCTTTTGGTGTAAATGTTATTTCTATTAGACTTAGGGCACACAACTGAGAGGGGGGGTGAATCAGTTGTGAAAACTTTCCTCCAATTAAACACTTAAATCAACTTAGCAATTCAACAGCTTAATAATAAATCAAGCATGGAAACATAAAGCAACAAATCAAGAGCAGAAACACATCAACACATGAGACACCAAGATTTTGACATGGAAAACCCAGTTAAGGGAAAAACCATGGGGTGATTAACCCAAGATTGTATTCTCTATTAGAAGAATAGAAAGAACAAATGGCACATGCCAATTAGGGCTCACTACCTGAGCACATTGCTCACAAGAGGCTCACTACCTACAAGAGACACATTGTCTACAAAGAAATAAGTATCACATACATGAACTGGAGAATAGCATCTTTACCATGCTTGAATCAATTCCATTTCAGTCTAATACTTCTGCTCTACCTTTCGCTCTCCTCTTCGCTACCACACACTCATCTCAACATGGACAACTTTGAAATGACTTCACAATCCCTTCTTTATACAAGACATCAACTTAGGAATGATCATTTAAGTCGGCAAACATCAACAAGATCATCCGCAGGATGTGTAACTCATCCGATCGGCCAGTCTCAGGAAGAACACCATCATCTGGAAGTTATTCTTCAATTGCGAGCTCCAACTTCAATGCAGACCACCAACATGAACTAGACACACTCCAAAGACTTCCACAAGCTTGCATGAATCACCACTAACATCCTCACTTCATCTTCTTACTAGACTCCATCTCTCCTACATCCAGAACCTCAAGAACACAGACTATCATTACTGTCACAAAGGAATATATGCTTGCAGACCTTCAGGCCATGAACAAATCAAGTTGACACACCACAAAGACTTCCCCAACACTTCCTCAAATCTGTAGAACATGAAAATGCATTTTCAGATCTCACCGGACCTTTCTGTAACACTCTGTCATCTCTAAACACTTAACGAGACCGGTTTTACTTGAGCGACCACAACTTTTTCATATCTTCATGTGAACCTCTGAAATCTCTATTAGACCACCTCAAGACACATATCTACAAACCCTTTAATCCATATCCTCTGATCTTCTTCCTATCTTGGACTATTGCCTTACTGTCATCATTGTTCTTCACTGTTCCTGATTGAGGCTAATTTTCTCAATATCCTCAGCACACAGCTCATCCAATTCTTATAATTAATGTAATAGGAGTATGTTGACATCAATGACAACACCAGTTAGGCCCATACTTGCAACAATCTCCCCCTTTGTCATTGATGGCAACATATTATGTGAAAAACTATTTTAACCATCAAGACAAGAACTTCTCCTTACTGTCTCAACTCCCCCTATCAGTAACAACCATTCACATGTCTTCTCTCCCTTTATAGCTCTCACTTTGATCAATAACCACTTTTTTTTCACATGTCTTCTCTCCCCCTTTGACATCAATGGCAAAGGGCACATACTTGCAATTTCACCACTTCAGAATCATATCTGTTGCTCCCCCTGAGTAGCAGCTTGCCATCATCAATCTAGACCACAAGATGTGATTGTGATAACCACTAGACTGATGCACATCAGTGCACCTTAGTTCATCACTGGAGGGGCAATAACCCCTGACTTCTCCCTGAGATACTCAAAAGAGTCCTTAGGTAGAGGTTTAGTAAAGATGTCTGCAATCTGATCCTTGGAAGGTACAAACTCCAATTTGACTTCATTCTTGTTCACTTGTTCTCTCAAAAAGTGAAACTTGATGGATATATGTTTAGTCTTTGAATGCAACACCAGATTCTTAGATATGTTTATTGCACTTGAATTATCACAGAAAATTGTTATGGGCTCCTCATACTCCACTCTGATGTCTCATAACATATGCTTCATCCACAAAACTTGAGTGCAACTGCCTACTGCTGCAATATATTCTACTTCTGCAGTGGACAGAGAGATTACCTCTTATTTCTTGCTTAGCCAAGAAACTAATCTCTTTCTCAAAAAGAATGCTCCACCACTAGTACTCTTCCGGTCATCCACATCTCCTACCCAATCAGCATCTGTATAAGTATGAACAGAGAAATCATGATCTCTAGGATTCCACAGACCATACTCAACTATCCCTTTTAGATATATAAAAATCCTCCTGATTGCCATGACATGAGATTCTCTAGGATTAGCCTAAAATCTAGCAACAAGACCAACAGCCTGCATAATGTCTGGTCTAGTTTGAGTGAGATACAACAATCCTCTAATCATTGACCTGTACTTTGTCTGATCAGTCTTAGGAGAGTCATCATCTTTTCTCAACTTACATCTGGTTGCCATAGGAGTGTTCATTGGCTTTGAGTCTTCCATCCCAATTTTTTTCAACAATTCTTTCACATATTTTGACTAAGAAATGAAGATTCCTTTCTTTGTTTGAGTGATTTGTAGACCCAAGAAGAAATTTATTTCACCATGCATGGACATCTCAAACTCACTTTTTATTTGATTTGCAAAAGTTTTACACATACTATCTCTTCCTCCAAAAATGATATCATCAACAAATACTTCAACAATCAAGATGTTTTCATGATCAATTTTGAAATACAAATTACTGTCAACAGTACCTTTGTTGAAACCAATCTTCAAAAGATGCTTGTCCAATCTTTCATACCAGGCTCTTGGGGCTTGCTTTAAACCATACAGTGCCTTCTTCAACTTGCAGACCATATCACCATGATCAAACAACTGAAATCCATCCAGTTGCTCAATGTACACTTCTTCTTCCAAGTCACCATTCAGGAAGGCAGACTTGACATCCATCTGATACACTTTGAAATCTTTGAAGGCAGCAAATGCAAGAAATAATCTAACTACTTCAATTCTTGCCACTGGAGCAAAATTTTCTTCAAAGTCAACTCCTTCTATTTGAGAATAGCCTTTGCAGACCAATCTGGCTTTATTCTTGACTACTTCACCAACTTCATTCAATTTGTTTCGGAAGACCCATTTGGTTCTAATCACATTCTTGTTTCTAGGTTTGGGAACAAGATCCCATGTGTGATTTTTCTCAATTTGCATTAGTTCTTCCTCCATAGCTTTAGACCAATTGTCATCATTGCAAGCTTCATTTATTGTCTTAGGTTCAAACTTTGAAATTAAACAATACTCATCTGAGTCTTGAGCAATTCTCCTTCTTGTTTGTACACCTTTGTTTTTGTCACCTATGATCTAATCTCAGAGTGGTTCAGTCTTACATACCTTGGAACTTTGGGAGTTTCTTACACTTCTAACTCTTGATCAGGCTCATTGAGACTTATCTCTTCTTCCTGACTTATCAGATCAACTTGAATCTATTTTTTAGAGGAGGCTTGGGCACTTTGAATCAAAGCACCATTCTGATCATCTTCATCATACTCATAAAACCTTGAGGGTTTTTCAATTCTTTCATCAACCTTCACATTTGTACTTTCTATAATCTTTCTCAATCTCTTGTTATAACATCGGTATGCTTTGCTTTGAGTAGAGTAACCCAAGAAGATTCCTTCATCACTTCTAGCATCAAACTTTCCTAGATCTTCATCCCTTTTAATGTAACATTTGCTACCAAAAAGTCTAAAATACCTCACAGTGGGAGTGATGCCAAACCAAAGTTCATAAGGAGTCTTACCGGTATTGCTTCTGATTTGAACTCGATTGAGAGTGTAGACTGCAGTGCTGACAGCTTCTCTCCAATAGATCTGAGGAACATTTGCTTCCATCATCATGGTTCTGGATACTTCCTGGATGGTCTGGTTCTTTCTCTCAACTACTCCATTCTGCTATGGAGTCCTAGGAGAAGACAACTGTCTCTTTATTACATATTTCTCATAGAAGTCTATGAACTCACCGAATGTGAAATCTCCACCTCTATCAGACCTCAAACATTTTATTTTTAATCTAGTTTCATTCTCTACCATAGCCTTGAATATTTTGAATTTCTCAAGTGCTTTTGATTTCTCTTTTAGAAAGGTTACCCACATCGTCTAGGAATAGTCATCAATTAGCAACATAAAGTATCTATCACCTTGTATACTGCTAACTCTTGCTAGACCACAGAGATCAGTATGAACTAAGTCCAATAATCTAGTAGAAGATAGTTCCTTACTTTTGAATGTGACTCTTCTTAGCTTACCCAACTGACATTCTTTGCACAAGTTATTACTAGGTTTCACTAATTTTGGAAGATCTCTTACAACCTGAGTAATGCTTATCTTGATGATATTGTCAAAATTCACATGACACATCCTCCTATGCCATAACTAACTCTGATCAACTTGAGCAAATAAGCAAATTTTACCAGTACCAACCAAGTGAAAGATATTACCTTTAGTTTGAGTACCGAATGCAATCTCTGTTCCAAAATTTTCAAAGATCTTGCATTTTCCATTCTTGAATTTGAGATCATAGCCTTTGTCCACCAACTGTCCAACACTGAGAAGATTAAGCTTTAATCCTTCAACATACAGTACATTACCGGTTTTGTTCTTTCCATCAAAAGAAATAGTTCCTCTACCTCTGATTCTACCAGTAGAATTATCACCAAACTTTACCACTCCTCTTTCATACCTTTCCAAATCTATGAACTTATTTTTGTCACCTGTCATATGATGAGAGCATCCACTGTCAATGACCCAATCATCCATTTCTTTAATTTGGGTAGCAAGAGCTCTTTCTACAACTTTAAGATTGACAGACACAGAGGATATTTGTTCTTCTTCCTTGATGGCAATAAACACCCATTCCTTTCTGGATTTGTTTCCTATCTCTAATTCATCATCTGTTACTCCTTCATTATCATCTTCTTCATGAACATAGTAACAATTCTTTTGGAACCTTGATCTGTTAGGATTTTGTCTTGAAAATCTTTCTAGACATCTTGAGGCAAAATGACTAATCTTATTGCAGTTAGAACACTTAAAAGGCAATTTTCCTTCATACTTACCGGATCCTCTTGGCAGCCTTTTTACAATAAGGGCTTCAAGTTGAGCAGTTTCTACTTATTCTTCCTCCAGGTCTTTTCTTGATTTTTCATACCATGAAAGATTCCTTGAAGAGTTCTCTCCTGGATCAAACCTTTGTTTCCTTTTTATAGAGGCACTAGATTTGAATGTAGATTCAATCTTTGGGGGTTCATCTCCAAACTCATCCATTTCAAATTGTTCTCTTGTAACCATTTTGTGAGCTCTGAATTCTTCAATTGCTGTAGCCTTGATTTTATAAGAAGCAGGAAGGGATCTGAGAACTTTGCAAACAATCTCATCTTCATTCAAGACTCCACCAGCATTTCTAATTCCACAAACAATCTCATTTACTCTTGGCATGAAGGTGGTAATGTTTTCATCATCTCTCATCTTCAGATTCTCAAATTTCCCTTTCAGACTTTGTAACCTTGCACTTTTAACATACTTGTCTCCTTCATGCAACAGTTCTAGTTTTTGCCAGATTTCATGAGCAGTTGGTAGGTCAATAACATTTGAGAGCTTTGTATCTAATAAAGCGCTTAGAAGAGCCTCAATGGTCTACAGATTGTTTTTAGCATCAATGATTTCATCCTTAGTTTTCGGACCACCCTGTGGAGGTACATACGGTGTTGTAGCCATGGTCCAATACGTAATTCCCATACATTGCAAGTGACATTTCATGCGACCTTTCCAAAGATTAAAATTGGTTCCATCAACTTTTGGACTATCCCTCTTGTAAGATGACATCCTAGATCTCCTCAAGTGGTTAAGCTCCTTTTAGAGGAAATTGGCTCTAATACCAATTGTTAGATTTAGGGTACACAACTGAGAGGATGAGGGGTGAATCAGTTGTGAAAACTTTCCTCCAATTAAACACATAAATCCACTTAGCAATTCAATAGCTTAATAATAAATCAATCATGGAAACATAAAGCAACAAATCAAGAGCAGAAACACATCAACACATCAGACACCAAGATTTTGATGTGGAAAACCTGGTTAAGGGAAAAACCACGGGGTGATTAACCCAAGATTGTATTCTCTGTTAGAAGAATAGAAAGAACAAATGACACATGCCAATTAGGGCTCACTGCCTACAAGAGACACATTGTCTACAAAGAAATAAGTATCACATACATGAACTGGAGAATAGCATCTTTACCATGCTTGAATCATTTCCATTTCAGTCGAATACTTCTGCTTTGCCTTTCACTCTCCTCTTCGTTACCACACACTCATCTCAACATGGACAACTTTGAAATGACTTTACAATCCCTTCGTTATATAAGACATCAACTTAGGAATTACCATCTAAGTCGGCAAACATCAACAAGATCATCTGTAGGATGTGTAACTCATCCGGTCGGCCAGTCTCAGGAAGAACACCATCATCTAGAAGTTATTCTTCAATTGTGAGCTCCAACTTCAATGCAGACCACCAACATGAATTGGACATGCTCCAAAGACTTCCACAAGCTTGCATGAATAACTACTAACATCCACACTTCATCTTCTTACTGGAATCCATCTCTCCTACATCTGGAACCTCAAGAACATAGACTGTCATTACTGTCACAAAGGAATAGATGCTTGCAGACCTTCAGGCCATGAACAAATCAAGTTGACACACCACAAAGACTTCCCCAAAACTTCCTCAAATCTATAGAACATGAAAATGCATTTCTGAATCTCACTGGACCTTTCTGTAACACTCTGTCACCTCTGAACACCTACCAGAACTGGTTTTACTTGAGGGACCACAACTTCTTCATATCTTCATGTGGACCTCTAAAATCTCTACTAGACCACCTTAGGACACATATCTACAAACCCTTTAATCCGCATCCTCTGATCTTCTTCCTATCTTGGACTATTGCCTTACTGTCATCACTATTCTTCACTATTCTTGATTGAGGCTAATTTTCTCAATATCCTTAGCACACAGCTCATCCAATTCTTATCATTAATGCAACAAGAGTATGTTGACATCAATGACAACACTGGTTAGGCCCATACTTGCAACAATTTCTAATCCAGGGGTCTTCCTTTTCTTATAAAGTTGGGGAGAGACCATAGTATTGTTTTTATGATGAGAAGCCATAGATGTGAGACTATTTTGCACTAACACACTTGCTTGAGGAAAATGGGTTATTAAAAACACACAAAGTTCACAACAAATAAAGTGGGTAGAGGAAAAAGTACTACACAACAAGGCAAAGTAAGTGAGATTAAGGGTTTTGATTGAGGAAATGTGAATGAGGTGTATAAACACTTAGTGTTGAAATACACACTATGTAATTAACTACATGCAAATTTTCAATCTAAAGCATTGAGAAATGCACAATTTTCAAATAATAGATGAATATATGCTTGAAAATGAATGTAATATCTGAAATGAAAGATATTTATGACAAATGCAATGAAACAACACAAATCTATGCTTGTTATGATTCTAAAATGCTCAATTTTTTCACTTTTTTCAATGTAAATGCACAAAAGATGTTATGAGACTATGCAAAATGATGGATGAATAGAATCTAATTATATATAATGTGTAATATAGATTAGATTTGATGCTAAAATCGTACAATGCTCAATGCGAATTGAAAATTAAGGAAGAATGGATGAATGTGTTTATTTTTATTGAAATACACAATGTATAAATGTAAAATTTGAAATCTAAATGCAATAACACAATGATGGAAAACTACAGTCCAAAATTAGATTCAAAAGAGTCTTTAATTGAGTAGTAAAATCTGAAACAAGATTTTAACTACAAACCCTAGCTTTTGAAATTACTAAGTTATATGAAAAATGTGAAATTTCAAGTAAAACCCTAGAAAATAAGATATAAAAATGCAAGGTAAATGATCATGAAATGATGAAATGTTGTAAATTATCTTAGATATGATGTAAATACCATAAAGTTAAATGTTTCAATGATATGCAAGGAAAATAGTGCAAACTATGCCTTAATACAAGCTAAAAATACTTATTTTTTTCAAATTTTTCAAATTTATGCAAGATTTTTTAATACATATGATGATGAATATGATATGATTGAATGCAAAACTGATTACAACACTCAATAAGATGCAATTTAAGTAAAAACACAAGTTCACCAAAATGTTATGTATGAAAAGAAGATAGGTTGAAAGGGTAGTTAAGGTAGATTCAATCAAACCCTTCTTTCACAATAACACTCAAGGACATAAACTGAGTTAATTCACTACTATTGCAAGAGGAATCTGCTATAGGTTTGGTGTCACCATGAAATGATAAGAAAAGATAGGATGTATTGATGAATTTGTTAAACCCTAGTCTAATTAAGCCTTAAACCCTAAATATATCATTCCAGATATAGACAAACAAGATACAACAAATGATCACATAGGAAGATAGTAAATGTAGATTAGAAACATACAAGGATTTAGATTTTTGAAGGCAGAAACTTCAGGAACATTGGGGTGGGCATCCTAGTCCAATAGGCCACATTTTCTATACATCTAGAATTGTAAGATGATGAGGACTACAACCTTCTTCAGAGTTTCCAGTAATGACAGTCAGGAGGACTATGAGGTGGGTACCCTAGTCTAGAAGGGAATATTCTTTTCTCTTTTCTTCAGATCCTGAATCTCTGTCTTCTATTCAGCTTCTCTACAACTTCACTTTGCAAGATCTTGCACCTGTAACCTGCAATCACAAGAGAGGGGTTGGGAGTTGTGGTGTTTAGGAGCTTGCCTCGGACAAGCCCCAGAATGGCATTCAAGCCTTCCAACACTGTTGTTAGATAGAGTGCGTGTCCTTGGTGGACAGAGGCAAACTGAAATGATAAGATAGATTGATTGAAACACAAAATAGATATCACCTTAGAGGTGATACCATCATAGAGATGAAGTGCCTTCAAATCATGAGGAAATGAGTTGATGGAGCCAAATTTACAACAAACGCATACAAACACAACACAATTCTACTTTGTAACATAATGAATGTCTTGAATGCTCTTTTCTTGATGATCATAAGTTTGCCTTAATCAACTAGGAGTAAAATGAAGTCCTAAACATATTTATATATGCATTCCCACTAACATTCGTAATTCAAATTGAAAAGGCCAACAAAGGGAAACCTTTTAATAGTCATAAACCGACACATTTAGATTTAGGTCCCGGCAAAATAGGTCTTGACTAGGGCATGGACACCCAAATCTAGAGGGCTATTTATAGTCATGATTATCATTTAGGATGGGCCCCTAAGCCCCATTTGTCATGTGTTTCAAAGGAAATTGCTCCGAGATAAGTTTTACACATGCATGATTAAATCAAGGGGACCTAGGAGCTAAACTAGGTTGTAAAAAGTCCTAAGGGGACATTTTATGACATAAGACTTTCATGAAGAATGGTGATGTGGTTTACAGTGAGAATGGATAATTAAGTATGAATATGTAAATACCAGTCTTGAGTGAGACATGATTATTGTAAGGGAATAACATTTAATAAATTCTAAGGTGATTGTCAGATGTATGTAGTGCTTGTGTTAAAATATAGCATGAATATTAACTATTTTCCCTGATGAGGCACCGGTCTCAAACTAAGCATCCACCAACCACCCAATCTTTTAAAATGACATATCTCTATTCTACAATAAGTTATTTATAATTATTTATGGGTTTTCCATATCAGGATTTAAAGGTTTGCATGGAATTGTTCATATATGTTTTGTTTAATAAGACTCCCTGTCATTTAAATATGGAAATTTACATCTTGACACTACGCCTTAAGATTGTGTATCATTTTCAAGTTGTCTCCATAAGGGGGAAGCCACCTAGGATTTGTAGAGCCTAAAGTGTAGAGGAAACTCTTGTTTAACCGAGTTCCTATTTGTTGGCTAGTCTTGCATTAGTCTCACTTGTAGATCTATCGATCTTATAAGAGACCCTATTTCTCTTGTCAAAAATTACTGAACATTAAAAGATTAGAGGGAGAGTTAGGCTATTATTTTATGACCATAAATGTGTAGTGAAACATTCTAATATTCCAAGGAAGTATAGGCACAAGAGTGTTGAAATACACTAGACAACTGAGAGGGGGGGTGGGGTGAATCAGTTGTCACAAAAACTTAGCTTCACATGAACATCAAACCATCAACAACTTAATTGCTTATAATTAGATTTAACTATGAAAGCATGAAATCATAAACTTAACCACAAACAAACATCCAACATACTAGACACTAGATTTTTTATGTGGAAAACCCTAAAAGGGAAAAACCATGGTGGGTGTTAGCCCACAGAAACATATGAGTTATAACAATACCGAAAAGAGAGGCTCACTGCCTATAGGGCTTATTGACCAAATTGCTCACTGCAAAGAATAGCTCACTGCCAAAATGGTGAATTGATTAAGTAACCCCTACTTCATGCCTGGGTTTAGTTCCTTGAAGCACAATAAAACTTCTCTACTCTGCTCTTTCACACCTTCGCACTTATCTCTTCATATTTGCACACACACTTTTCATAACTCTATTACATGCTTTTATACAATTCATCAACCTTGGAATGTACATCAAGGTCGGCATTACTTTCATCAACCATTGTAACATTCTCCAAGGTTAGCATTACAAAACATACACAGAAATAGGTCTAGACCTATTACAACATTTAGCTAAGGAAAGATATAGAGAAGTATGATGAACACACCACACCTTAGTTGGGACTCAAATGCAATCCTCCACACCACAACACACTTCTACAATCTTGAATGCATCTCTGCAAATAGTGATATCAACCAAGTCAGCCAAGACTGGAGTTAACACTAGGTCTTCTAAGAACACTCTTCTTTCATGATCCAAACTTCTCTTTGCAAACCAATCCAAAGGTAGGAACATGATCAGGGGACATCCACAAGAACATTGTAATCACCAGGAACAACCGTACTATCTCTAACCACTCCGTCAAGAAGATTCTTCAAACCAGAGCACAAGAACAACACTGTCGGCTACTGTCATAAAGAAAGGATAGTTTGTGGACTGCAAAATCAAAAACCATTGGAGTTGAAAGCACTTAACATCATCTCAGACTTATCTCTAGAACCGTATATCAAAATACTTCAATGCAAAGCATAATACTCTCTCCCTGTCTTTGCCAGATATATAGAAAAAGTTGTTTTCACTTTGGTGAACATAACACACTCAACTTTTCATACCAAAGGCTCAAAATTAGAACATGGCATCTTCATATGGACTTCTAAATAACTTCTAATTTGCATACAAAGATATTCATCCTACATGAAATGTAGAGGAATCTACTAGATTGTTCTTCAATATGCAATACACTATTTTTCACTGCAACTCACTATTTCTACTGGAGGAGCTAATTTTCTCAATATCCTCAACATCAGAATCAATTATATGGGTGAATATAAAGCATCTAACTTATTAGAAGCAAGTAACAAGATAAGGGTATAGTTGACACCAATGACAACAGTGATATGTTGACATCAATGACAACACTGGTTAAGTACATACTTGCAATAATCTCCCCCTTTGTCATTGATGGCAACATATGATGTGAAAAATTGAAAAGACCATCAAGACAAGATTCTCCACCTTTCTCTTTACACATCTGCATTCTTTCTCCTTCTAAGTTTTTCACATGATTTCTCTCCCCCTTTGACATCAATGGCAAAGGGCACATACTTGCATTCTACTGCTCTAATCCAATTGAACTATTACCAATACATCTAGCTACTCCCCCTGAGAGGTAGCCCTCAAAACATCAATCTAGATCAAAAAATGAGACTTTGAACACCACTAGATTGATGCATTCTCATGCATCTTAATTTAAGGTAGGAGGGGTAATGACCCCTAAGTTTCCTCTGAGATACTCAAAAGTATCCTTAGGTAGAGGCTTGGTGAAGATATTTGCAATCTGATCCTTTGTTGACACATAATTCAACTTTACTTCATTCTCTGTCACCTTCTCTCTCAAAAAGTGACACCTTATAGATATATGCTTTGTTCTTGAGTGCATCACTAGATTCTTGGAAATATTTATGGCATTTGTATTGTCACACAAGATTGCAATTAGATCTTTATAAACAACTCTTATATCCTTCAAAGTCTGTTTCATCCATAACACTTGAGTACAACAACATGTTGCTATAATATACTATGCTTCGACAGTTGATAAAGAGATTGAATCTTGTTTCTTACTCAGCCATGAAACCAATCTATTACCCAAGAAGAAGGCACCTCCACTTATACTCTTCCTGTCATCAACATCTCTAGCCCAATCGGCATTTGTATATGCACTAAGAGTGAAATCATTATCCTTTGGATACCATAATCCATGATCCAGAGTGCCTTTTAGATACCTCAAAATTCTCTTTACTGCCATCACATGTGATTCTATTGGATAAACTTGAAATGTTGCAACAAGACAAACTACATGCATTATATCAGGTCTAGTTTGAGTTGGATAAAGCAATCCTCTAATCATGGATCTATACTTTTTCTGATCAGTCTTAGGTGATTCATTAGTTTTATTCAACTTGCATCCAGTCACCATGGGAGTGCATACCAATTTAGAGTCTTCCATCCCAAACTTCTTCAATAACTCTTTAACATACTTAGATTGATATATGAAGATTCCTTTGTCTGATTGATTGATTTGTAGACCCAGAAAGAAATCCATCTCACCAAACATAGACATCTTGATCTCAAACTCATTCTACATTTCACTAGCAAATTTCATACACATACTTTCATTTCCTCCAAAGATGATATCATCAACAAAGACTTCAACAATCAAGATTTGATCATCATTAATCTTGAAATAGAGATTACTATCAGCAGTACCTTTATTAAACCCTAATTGTAACAAGTACTTATCCAACCTTGCATACTAGGCTTTAGGAGCTTGCTTGAGTCCATAAAAGATTTCTTCAACATGCATACCCTATTATCTTGATTTGACAGCCGAAATCCTTTCAGTTTCTCAATGTAGACTTCCTCTTCCAATTCACCATTTAAAAATGCAGACTTCACATCCATCTGATACACTTTGAAATCCTTATGAGCTGCAAATACCAAAAACATTATGATTGCTTCAATCCGAGCTACTAGAGCAAAAGTCTCTTCAAAATCTATTCCTTCAATTTGAGAATAACCTTTGCACACAAGCCTTTCTTTTTTCCTTACAACTTCTCCATTTTCATTTAGCTTATTTTTAGAGACCCACTTGGTTCCAATAACATTTTTGTCAGTAGGTCTAGGAACTAATTCCCAAGTCTCATTCTTTTCTATTTGTATTAGTTCTTCTTCCATTGCCTTAACCCAATTTTCATCATTGCAGGCTTCATTCACGTTCTTTGGTTCAACTGTAGAGAGAAAACAGTAATTCACTTGTTCTTCTACAACTCTTTTCCTTGTCAATACTCCTTTGTCTTTGTCTCCAATAATTTAATCTTCAAAGTGATTGATTGTTACATACCTGGGGGTCTTAGTAGGAACTTCCGAACCCTTTTCTTCTTCATCTTGATTGACTTCTTGTTCAACTTTTTCTTCATAAGTAGCAATAGGTTCATCTGATTCATAGCCATTCTGATATGATGTTCTTCCATTGTGTTCATCCACCTTCACATTTGCACTCTCCACAATCTTTTTCAACCTTTTGTTGTAGTACTGGTAGGCCTTTCTCTTGGTAGAGTATCTAAGGAAGATTCCTTCATCACATCTTGCATCAAAGTTCCCTAGATCTTCATCTATTCTAATGTAGCATTTGCTTCCAAAGACTTTGAAATATCTTACTATTGGAATTCTTCCATACCACAATTCATAAGGAGTTTTAGTACCGTTTCCTTTTACTTAAACTCTATTTTGAATGTAGACAACAATATGTATAGTTTCCTTCCAAAAGACTTCTAGCAGACCTTTTTCCTTCATCATTGTCCTAGCAGCTTCTTGAACTATTCTATTCTTTCTTTCCACAACTCTATTCTGCTGAGGACTCCTAGGTGCAGACAATTGCCTCTTTATTCCTTGTTCTTCACAATAATTGTTGAATTCATTTGATGTGAACTCACCTCCTCTATCAGATCTCAAGCATTTGATTTTTAGCTCTATTTCATTTTCAACCATTGCCTTAAAGGATTTGAACTTCTCTAGGGCTTTAGATTTGTTTCTCAGAAAAGTAACCCAAGTCATTCTAGAATAATCATCAATAAGCAACATGAAGTACCTGTCACCTTGTAGACTTCTTATCCTTGTAGGACCACATAGATCTGTATGAACTAGATCCAGCAAACCAACATAAAATTGCTCTTTTCTCTTAAAACTTGTTCTGACCTAACTGACATTCCTTGCAAATGGTATTGGTGGGTTTCACAAGTTTTGGTAAATCTCTCACAGTCTGACCTAAACTTATCTTTACCATATTATCAAAGGTTATATGACACATCCTTTTACGCCATAACCAACTCTCAGAAGCTTGAGCTAATAAATAGTAATCATTAGTTCCTCTTAATTGATAGATGTTACCTCTGGTCTTCTTACTGGTAGCAATCACAGTTCCAAAGCTTTCCATGATCTTACACCCATTGTATTTGAATCTCAGATCATAACCTTTGTCACACATCTGACCCACACTCAAAAGATTATGCTTCAGACCCTTCACATATAGGACACTGTCAGTATTATGCTTTCCATCAAATGAAATAGATCCTCTTCCAAAAATCTTACCAACTACGTTGTCTCCAAACCTAACCAGTCCCCCATCATACTTTTCCAAACTTACAAACTTACTCTTGTCACCGGCCATGTGATGTGAGCATCCACTATCAATAATCCATTCATCCTTATCTTTCTCAAATTGAATAGCCAAAGCACTTTCTTCCACTAGTTTTTTTCTTTCACACAACTAGCAGAATTAGTAGACACATGTTCTTCTTTAATAGCAATGAACAAGCATTCATTTTCACTAGTATTAGCATCATCAGATTCATCATCAGTCACATCTTCATCATCAAAATCTCTAACATAGTAGCATTTCTTTGGAGCTCTAGGCATGTTCTCAAACCTTTTTCTATTTCTTTCAATTCTTTTAGGACATCTAGAAGCATAATGACCTAATTTACCACATGAAAAACATTGAAAATGTAGTTTGCCTTTGAACTTACCGGAACCTCTTTCTATTCTATCAACAAAATTGGCTTCAATTTCATCAAGATCATCATCAGGTTCTACCTTGTACTTTTCTGCTCTGGAGATCTTCTCTGAAGTACTGGCTTTGAAAGTTGTTTCAACTTTTGGCAGAGCATCACCAAATTCTCTCATTTCAAAAGCAATAATCTTACCAAGCAACTAATCCTTATTTATCTTTTTCATAGTCATTATTTCTTCAATTGTAGCTACCTTGTGGGCATAGGATTGAGGTAATGACCTAAGAATTTTCATCACAACTTCAACTTCATCTACAGTTCCTCCCATACCTTTGATTCCAGTAACAAGTTCATCAACCTTTTACATGAAGGATTTTATGTTTTCATCTTCTCCCATCTTAAGACCTTCATATTTAGCTTTTAGTCCCCGCAATTTGGCACTCTTTATAGATTCATCTCCTTCATATAGATTACTTAGCTTATCCCAGACTTCCTTAGCTGACTCATAATCCATAACCTTTATCCAATCAGAATCATTCAATGCACTCAACAAAGCATCTTTGGCTTTTATATTTATCTCATATTCTTTGATTTCATGTTCTATTGTCAGTCCATTCTTTGGCATGGTATAATCAATCTGTGTCACTTGTCATACTTTATAACCAATACAAAGTAGATGACTTTTCATGTGAATCTTCCAAGTTGCATAATTCGTCCCATCAAACTGTAGATCCTCCTTCTTGTAAGACATCTTGGATCTACCTCAAGCTGTTAAGCTCACCACTGAGGAACTTGGCTCTGATACCAATTATTGAAATACACCAAACAACTGAGAGGGGGGAGGTGAATTAGTTGTCACAAAAACTTAGCTTCACATGAACATCAAACCATCAACAACTTAATTACTTATAATCAGATTTAACCATGAAAGCATGAAACTATAAACTTAACCACAAACAAACATCCAACATAGTAGACACCAGATTTTTTACATGGAAAACCCTAAAAGGGAAAAACCACAGTAACTGTTAGCCCATAGAAATACATGAGTTATAAAAATACCAAAAATAGAGGCTCACTATCCAAATTGCTCAATGCAAAGAACAACTCACTACCAAAATGGTGAACTCATTAAGTAGCATCTACTTCATGCTTGGGTTCAGTTCCTTTGAAGTACAATAAAACTTGTCTGCTCTACTCTTTCATACCTTCACACTTATCTCTTCATATTTGTAGACACACTTTTTGCAACTCTATTACATGCTTTTATACAATTCATCAACCATTGGAACATTCTCAGGTTGGCATTACAAAACATACACAGAAATAGGTCTAGACCTATTACAACGTTTAGCTAAGGAAAGGTATAGAGAAGTATGATGAACATACCACGCCTTAGCTGGGACTCAAATGTAATCCTCCACGCCACAACATGCTTCTACAATCTTCAATGCATCTTTGCAAATAGTGAAATCAACCAAGTCAGCCAAGACTGGGGTTAACACTAGGTCTTCTAAGAACACTCTTCTTTCACGATCCAAACTTCTCTTTGTGAACCAATCCAAAGGTGGGAACATGACTAGGGGACATCCACAAGTACATTGTAAAAACCAAGAATGACAGCATGATCTCTAACCACTCTGTTAAGAAGATTCTTCAAACCAGAGCATATGAACAACACTGTCAGCTACTGCCATAAAGAAAGGATAGTTTGTGGACCACCAAATCATGAACCATCAGAGTTGAAAGAACTTAACATCATCTCATACTTATCTCTAGAACCGTAGATCAAAATACTTCAATGCAGAGGAATGCAGAGCATAATACTGTCTCCCTATCTTTGCCATATATATAGAAAAAGTTGTTTTCACTCTGGTGAACATAACTCACTCAACTTTTCATATCAGAGGCTCAAACTCAGAACATAGCATCTTTAGATGGACTTCTAAATAACTTCCAATCTGCAGACAAAGATATTCATCCTACGTGAAATGCGGAGCAATCTTGTAGACTGTTCTTCAGTATGCAATACACTATTTTTCACTGCAACTCATTGTTTCTACCGGAGGACCTAATTTTCTCAATATCCTCAACATTAGAATCAATTATATGGGTGAATATAAAGCATATAACTTATTACAAGCAAGTAACAAGATAAGGGTAAAGTTGACACCAATGACAATAGTGATATGTTGACGTCAATGACAACACTAGTTAAGCACATACTTGCAACAAATAGATCTTCTTGCATTGATTTATTTTTTGATGCATATGACATTGGCCTAAGTGCATTGATACAAGAGATGAAATTTGTGTGGTTGTTCTCCCTTATACATGTGTCTATTCTTAGGAAAGTGTGGTTAAAAAATCCATACCGTAAAGTGAATATGTGTAAGAGTCGCCAATGGACTCAAGGAAACCCAGGATCACCTGCAACCAAAAAACCTTCCACAAAGAGAGAGAAAAGCAATA
The DNA here is from genome assembly GCA_027924645.1 of Cunninghamia lanceolata. Classification (NCBI taxonomy): domain Eukaryota; kingdom Viridiplantae; phylum Streptophyta; class Pinopsida; order Cupressales; family Cupressaceae; genus Cunninghamia; species Cunninghamia lanceolata. The sequence goes on along the minus strand of BSBN01001183.1, from coordinate 3,971,936 downwards.
ACAATGCTTTATATTGCCAAGAAAATAATGATGCATACAATATACAAGATGCAAATCTTGACTTGATACTCTCTACATTGCATAAAATGTAAAATGAGATACCTTCTTTACATAAGTAGGGTTGAGAGGTACTACAAGGCTAACATAGACACAAATAATAAATGTGACAAAGGATGACATATACAACTATTTAAATGACAACTAGAGGATAATACGATGCCTTTTAGATGACACAAATACTAAATTTCCTAATATAGAACTAGTTAGGCAATATACCCCATTCACATGAACACTCCTCTTAAGTACAACTTCGGGAGAAGTAGACAAATGAAAAGATGCAAGGATGGGTCTCAACTACAAGGCCATGTTAGGTACCCATGAACAAAAGATCTCAAGTGGAGTAAAGGATAAAACCTCATGCGAAAAACTCCTCCCCAAAAGTGAGAATGCATACAATTAAGTATGGACAAATGATAAAGTGATGGAAGAAGGACTCAACACAACCCCCCAAAAACAACATCCATCATCAATAACCCCCCATAAGTGGGAAAGAATGAGACAATATATCCCCCCCATAATGAAGTAGCTTCTGTGCCAATGGTGCATGCTTGAAGAAGAATACCAAAGAGAATCTAAAACCTACAAACAACATTTCTTCCCTTAGGAAGAAACCAATCCACTGGTGTATGTAGAAGAAACTCCAACTCCAAAAAAAGAGATGAGGAAGGAATTCTCATGATGTATGATGTCTCTAAAAACTACTCAAGTTACCACATGTAACAACCAAGAGATGCCACAACCAAACTAGATGTCCTAGGCCAAACTGAAGAATGTGACAAATCAAGACAATAAGAAAACTCAAGATCATCGATCTCTAAAGATAAAGATGATGTGACAACATCCATGCTATAACTGTCATCAAAGAGGAGAGAGAACCCCTCAAAGGTGTCCTCCAAATATGTAGAGATGGGACTCACAAAATAAAGTAGAAATACCTATCAAATACTCATCCCACAAAGATGAATATGAAAGACTAAACATCTTACTGAATTGAATCAAAACATTTTGAAGAAGTAGGAGGTGGAGAAGATGGAAGTGTAGCACAAGTCTCAATAATTGATGAGGAGGAGAGAATACCAAGGTTCAAGTTACCAAACTTCTCCTTAGAAATATGATTTGCACAAGGAGTGTGAATATCAGCCAAAGGATCTAAACCATCATCAGGAGAGAAACCAGAAAAAGGTGTATAACTAAGATGCATGATCAACCACCCCTACAACAATAATCTTTATGCTCTCCAAGTATCTAATAATAACCAAATCAGGTGTGAACTCCATAGTCTTCCCTGCACCATTGTGAGTAATCTAATATATGGAAAGAAGATTATTGGTTAAGGAAGGCACACAAAGTACATCATTGAAAGTACCTTCACCAATATCAATAGTTCCCTTCCCAATTACATCCATATATGTGTTATTACCCATAAAAATTGATGGCATAACATAAGGCTCAAATGAAGAAAACATATCTTGTGAAGAGGCCATATGATGAGAGGCTCCTGAATCAAGAAGTCATTTACCTGATCTAGAAATTGTACTTAAACAAAGAAATTTACCTTTATGTTTGTGTTCCTTCTTAGCTTTTCCTACATGACCTATCTCAAAATATCTTGACTATTTAGATGTAGAAGAAGAAGAAGGAGAAGAAGAACCCGACATTTTAATATTATGTTGTTTGAAAAGATACTTCATCTCATCAAATTATTTCTTATAAAAATTATTTTCATCATGCCTTGATTTATTACAATAAGCACAAATAATTTCTCCTTCTTAGATTTACCCTCTTTGGAAGAGGTGGAAGGCTCATTATTTGATTTTGATTATGTCTTAGGTTGAGGTTTATTTTTACCTTTGCCTATTGATGATTGAACTACCAATTCTTGATTCTTGGGAAGTGGATTTAACTCAACAAGATTAGCATGTTCACTAGTCAAACAATCACAAAAAAACTCAAGAGAAGGCATAGTGAATGCATCACCTAAGACATCCATAGTGGAGTAAAAGGTAGAAGAAAAAACTTCATATGGCCCTTTCAACTTAGGCAAAATAAAGAATATGCATTCCTTATCATTTTTATCTTTCCCACAACCTATCAGTTGAGATCTCAAAGCTTTGGACTTAACCAAATAATATTCAATGGAAGGAAATGTATAAAGAGAAAGAGAAGTCAATTCTTCCTCTATTTACAAAGCACATAATTCACTAACTTTACCAAATAGGTCATTGTACTTATCCCATACTTGTTTAGGTGTCTCACAAGCCTCACTATGAAACAACAAACTATTAGAAACATGTAGAGTAATCAAACTCATAGCTTGTTCAAGTTTACTCCTATAATCAAATTTATCATATTCCTTGGTAAATTTAGGTTGCTCCTCATCCAATGCAGCCCACAAACCCTTAGATCTGAGTAATCTATGCATTTTTTGTTTCCATAAATGATAGTTATGAGGTGTGAGTAGCTCAAATTAATTTGAATCAACCATTAGAGAAAAAAACACCAATAGAACAAAATAGACAATATGCTGCAATAATCTGATATAAAACCTCCCAAATCTGAATCAATACTGAAATTGAAGCCCAAAAGCCAAAACAACCACTAATTTCAATGATTTTTCCAAGCAATGAGTGAAATGTACCCAATTAGGCTCAAACTAAAAATCTGATGTTTAAGGCAAAATATAGAAAATTGGCATGGATAGAACTTTAGAGCACAAAAATACCTTTCCAACACCTATAAAAAGTTGAATTTTGACACCATGGGTACAAGTTATGAGCTTGGAAGAGGAAAAATGCAAATACGTGGTTCAAATAGTAAAATCTAGCACCTACAACAAAATTAGCAAAAAAATACCTACACCACTGTGAAGTGTTTGGAACCAGCTTTTTGATGCCTATTTGTTTGCCAAAATTGGAAACCATGGCAAAAAGTTATGGCTTCCGAAAAAATTAGCCTCCTTTGGCATGCAAAAGGGCCAAATGGGCCCTTAGTGGCTAGTGGACAGCCCATCGGTGGCGCTCTGGGTGGAGGTAGTAGACCGGCAGTGCTTCAGCACTGGGAAGGTAGTCCAAGGGCAGCAGAACATGACATTGGTGCCCTAAATGGGCAGAGCGGCAACTGTAGCTGGCGGATAGGTGACCAGATTGGCTAGAATTGCTAGTTGAGCGGTGACAACTAGAGTCAGTGGCAGAAGGTGCTGGCTAAGGTGAAGAAGGCTGAAGAAGCCTAGGTGGTGGCCTATCTGGGGCTCGAGTAGGCTAGATCTAGCCCAAAAGGCTAGCCGACTCAGCTAGCCCAGTCAAAACAAGGTGCCTGATAAAAGACGTCGACTGGTAAGGAAGTTGCATCTAACAAGTTGGAAGGTAGGGCCAATGAGTTGGCTACCATGTGGTGCCCCTTTACGTTGGTGGGTACCCTATGATAGCAGGGTACGACCCTGCCAAATATTAACCCACAGAAAAATAAAAAATTGTAGAGAATTGTTTATACCTAGGAGTTAAAACTTTTACCCTATAGAAAAAGTAATGCACTTGAGATTATGCCTATGCAGGAAATGATGTTAAATGGTATGGATCCATATGAATGAATGGATTCCATATGAATCGTACAAAATTTTTTGTGACAGAAATTCTGCAAACACTTTTTAAATGGCCAAAAATCAACTATGGCCAAAATATCAAGTGTTTATAGTCAAAAAACATGGAACATGCCTTCTGGATATGATGGTGCAGTCTGATTTTCTCCAGGATACACCAGTAAAAAATCTTGACATAATCTCTTGAAAAAGAGGGAAGGGAATTATAGATCTAAAGCTCTGATACCATGTAAGAGTTGCCAATGGACTCAAGGAAACCCAGGATCGCCTACAACCAAAAAATCTTCCACAACAAGGGAGAAAAGCAATAACAACACTTTATATTTCCAAGAAAATAATGATGCATACAATATATAACATGCAAAGTTTGACTTGATACTCTCTACATTGCATAGAATGTACAATGAGATACCTTCCTTATATAGGTGAGGTTGAGACGTAGTACAAGGTTGACATAGACACAAATAATAAATGTGACAAAGGCCAACACAAACAACTATTTAAATGACAACTAGAGGATAATAAGATGCCTTCTAGATGACATAAATATTAAATCTCATAACTGCCTAAGTAAACTTAACATCTGAATAGGTCCTAATATAGAACTAGTTAGGTAATATATACCCCATTCACACCAACAATATGATGATAATATAGATGATGCCTCATGTGTTTACATTGAGGGAGAAGTGCATGGTGTCTATTGTGGTGGATCTGTTAGATTTAGGATAGACAATTGAGAGGGGGGGTGAATTAGTTGTTAAAAACTTTCTTTCAATTTAATCACTTTAAATTATTTTCTTAATCCAGCAGCATAATAATAAATCAATCATGGAAATGTAATGCAACAATTCAAGAGCAGAAACATATTAACACTTATGACACCAAGATTTTGACATGGAAAACCCAGTTAAGGGAAAAACCACGGGGCGACTAACCCAAGATTGTATTCTCTGTTAGAAGAATAGAAAGAACAAAATGGTACATGCCAATTAGGGCTCACTTCCTGAGCACACAACTCACAAGAGGCCCACTGCCTACAAGAGACACATTGTCTACAGAATAATAAGTATTACATACTTGAACTGAAGAATAGCATCTTCACCATGCTTGAGTTAGTTCCATTTAAGCCCAACACTTCTGCTCTGCTTTTTGCTTTCCGCCTCTCTACCACACTCTCATCTCCTCCGACACATTTTGAAATGACTTTACAACTCCTTATTTATACAAGACATCGAATTAGGAATTATCATCCAAGTTGGCATACATTACAGAGCAAGTACATAAATACAACATGACTTATTACAAAAAGACTTCATGTGGATCAACTCACTGTCGGCTACACTGAGATGAGACTTCAATCTTTCTTTGGGAACACACCATTCTTCATAGGACACCTTCTAGATCATCCACAGGATGTGTAATTCATCCGGTCAGCCAAACTTAAGAAGAACATCATCATCCGAAAGTAAATCTTTAATTGCGAGCTCAATCTTCAATGCGGACCATCAATACAAACTAAACACAATCCAAAGACCTCCACAAGCTTGCCTGAGATATCAAGAACATCCACACTACTTCTAGTTACTGAAATCATTCTCTCCTTCATCTAGAACCTCAAGAACACAATCTGTCGTCACTGTCATATTGGAATAGATGCTTGCGGACCTCTAGACCATGAACCAATTGAGTTGTCACTTCACATTGACTTCCTAAACACTCCATCAAATCTGCAGAATAGGATATTATATTTCTAGATCTCACCGGACCTATCTGTGTCACTCTGTCACCTCCGAACACCTGTCGGAACCAGTTTTACTTAAGTGGCCATAACTTCTTTAGGTCTTCATACAGACCTCTAAAATCTTTACTAGATCATCTTAAGATACATATCTACAAACCCTTTGAAGCGCACCCTTTGATCTTCATCTTAACTAGGATCTTTACGTCATCATCTTTACTGTTCTTCTCTATTTCTAATTAGGACTAATTTTCTCAATATCCTTAGCACATAGCTCATCCAATCCTTGTCATCACTGCAACAGGAGTATGCTGACATCAATGACAACACTGGTTAGGCTCATACTTGCAACAGTCTCCTCCTTTGTCATTGATGGCAACATATGATGTGAAAAACTATTTTAACCATCAAGACAAGAACTTCTCCATACTGTCACAACTCCCCCTATCAACAACAACCACTCACATGTCTTCTCCTCCTTTACTTCTCCCCCTTTGATCAGCAACCACTTGCTTTTCACATGTCTTCTCTCCCCCTTTGACATCAATGGCAAAGGGCACATACTTGCATTACTTTAGAAACATATCAACTACTCCCCCTAAGTAGCAGCTTTCCAAACATCAATCTGGACCACAAGATATGAGTGTGATATCCACCGGACTAATGCACATCAGTGCACCTTAATTTAGAACTAGAGGGGCAATAACCCCTAACTTCTCCTTGAGAAACTTAAAAGAGTCCTTAGGTAGAGGTTTAGTAAAAATGTCTACAATCTGATCCTTAGAGGGCACAAACTCCAATCTAACTTCATTTTTGTTCACTTGCTCTCTAAAAAAGTGAAACTTGATGGATATGTGTTTAGTCTTTGAATGTAACACCAGATTCTTTGATATGTTTATTGCACTTGAATTATCACAGAAGATTGTGATAGGTTCCTTATACTCCACTCTGATGTCCTTTAACATTTGCTTCATCCACAATACTTGAGTGCAACTACCTATTGCTGCAATATATTATGCTTCTGTAGTGGATAGAAATATTGCCTCTTGTTTCTTGCTCAACTAAGAAACTAATCTTTTCCCTAAAAAGAATGCTCCACCACTCGTACTCTTCCGGTCATCCACATCTCCTGCCCAATTTACATCTGTATATGCATGAAGAGAGAAATTATGGTCTCTAGGATACCACAAACCATACTCAACTGTTCCTTTTAGATATCTAAAAATCCTCTTGATTGCCATGACATGAGATTCTCTAGGATCAGCTTGGAATCTAGCAACAAGACCAACAACATTCATAATCTTAGGTCTAGTTTGAGTGAGATACAATAATCCTCCAATCATTGACCTGTATTTTTTCTGATCAGCTTTAGGAGAGCCATCATCTTTACTCAATTTACATCCGATTGCCATGGGAGTATTCATTGGTTTTGAGTCTTCCATCCCAAATTTCTTCAACAATTCTTTCACATATTTGGTCTGAGAAATGAAGATTCCTTTCTTTGTTTGAGTGATTTGTAGACCCAAGAAGAAATTCATTTCCCCAAACATGGAAATCTCAAATTCACTTTTCATTTGACTTGCAAAGGTCTTGCACATACTATCTCTTCCCCCAAAAATGATGTCATCAACAAATACTTCAACAATCAAGATATTTTCATGATCAATTTTGAAATACAAATTACTATCAGCAGTACCTTTGTTGAAACCAATCTTTAAAAGATGCTTATCCAATCTTTCATACTAAGCTTTTGGGGCTTACTTGAGTCCATACAGTGCTTTCTTCAATTTGCAGACCATATCACCATGATCAGACAATTGAAATCCATCTAGTTGCTCAATGTAAACTTCTTCTTCCAAGTCACCATTTTGGAAGGTAGACTTGACATCCATCTGATATACCTTGAAATCCTTAAAGGTAGCAAAAGCAAGAAATAATCTGACTGCTTCAATTCTTGCCACCAGAGCAAAAGTTCCTTCAAAATCAACTCCTTCTACTTGGGAGTAACCCTTGCAGACAAATCTGGCTTTGTTTCTGACTACTTCACCATCTTCATTCAGTTTATTCCAGACAACCCATTTGGTTCCAATCACATTCTTGTTTTTAGGTCTGGGAACAAGATCCCAAGTGTGATTTTTCTCAATTTGCATCAGCTCTTCCTCCATTGCTTTAGTCTAGTTTTCATCATTGCAAGCTTCATTCACTATTTTAGGTTCAATCTTTGAGATCAGACAATACTCTTTTAAATATTGAGAAATCCTTCTTCTTGTTTGTACACCTTTGCTTTTATCCCCTATGATCTGATCTTCAGAGTGATTTAGTCTTACATACCTGGGAACTTTGGGAGTTTCTTACACTTCTGATTCTTGAACAGGTTCATTTAAACTTATCTCTTCTTCTTGATTTACCGGATCAATCTGAATCTGAATTTCAAAGGGAGCTTGGACTTCGTGAACAAAAACATCATTTTGATCATGTTCATCATATTCATAAAACCTTGAGGGTTTTTCAACACCTTCATCAACCTTCACATTTGTACTTTCAACAATCTTCCTTAATCTCTTGTTATAACACCGGTATGCTTTGCTTTGAGTAGAATAACCCAAGAATATTCCATCATCACTTATAGCATCAAATTTTCCTAGATCTTCATCTCTTTTAATGTAACATTTGCTATCAAAGACTCTGAAATACCTCACAGTGGGGGTAATGCCAAACCAAAGTTCATAGGGAGTCTTACATGTATTGCTTCTGATTTGTACTTGATTAAGAGTATAGACTACAGTACTTACAACTTCTCTCCAATAGACCATAGGAACATTTACTTCCATCATCATAGTTCTAGATACTTCCTGGATGGTCTGGTTCTTTCTCTCCACTACTCCATTCTACTATGGAGTCCTAGGAGTAGAAAACTATCTGTTTATTCCATGTTTCTCATAGAATTCATGAACTCACCAAATGTGAATTCTCCACCTCTATCAGACCTCAGACATTTTAATTTTAATCCAGTTGTACCATAGCTTTGAATATTTTGAATTTCTCAAGAGCTTTTGATTTCTCTTTCAGAAAAGTCACTCACAACATTTGGGAATGGTCATCAATTAATAACATGAAGTATCTATCACCTTGCACACTCCTAATGCTTGCTGGACCACATAGATCAGTATGAACTAAGTCCAATAATTTGGTAGAAGATTGTTCCTTTCTTTTGAATGAGACTCTGCTTTGTTTTCCCAACTAACATTCCTTGCACAAACTATTGGTAGGTTTTACTAATCTTGGAAGATCTCTTACAACCCAAGTGTTGCTTATCTTGATGATATTATCAAAATTCACATGACACATTCTCCTATGCCACAACCAACTATGATCAATTTGAACAAATAAGTAACTTTTACAAGTACCAACCACGTGGAACATATTACCTTTAGTTTGAGTACCGGATGCAATCTCTGTTCCGAAACTTTCAAAGATCTTGCAATTTCCATTTTTGAATTGGAGATCATAGCCTTTGTCCACCAACTGTCCAACACTGAGAAGATTGTGCTTCAAGCCTTCAACATATAATACATTACTAGTTTTGTTCTTTCCATCAAAAGAAATAGTTCCTCTACCCTTGATTTTGCTAGCAAAATTATCACCAAATTTTACCACTCCTCCTTCATACCTTTCCAAATCTATGAATTTATTTTTGTCACCTGTCATGTGGTGAGAGCATCCACTATTGATGACCCAATCATCCTTTTCTTCAACTTGGGCAGCCAGAGCTCTTTCTACAATTTTATGATTAGCAGATTCAGAGGGTATTGGATCTTCTTCCTTGATGGCAATAAACACCTAGTCACTTCTGGATTTGTTTCTTGTTTCTGATTCATCATCTGTTACTCCTACATCATCATCATCTTCATGAACATAGTAACATTTCTTTTGGAACCTTGATCTATTAGGATTTGACCTTGAAAATATTTCTAGACACTTTGAGGCAAAATGGCCAATCTTATTGTAGTTAAAACAATTAAAAGGCAATTTCCCTTCATACTTACTGGATCCTTTTGGTAGTCTTTTTACAATAAGGGCTTCAAGTTGAGTAGCTTCTGCTTCATCTTCTTCCAAGTCTTTTCTTGCTTTCTCATACCATGATAGTTTCTTTGAAGAGTTCTCTTTCAGATCAAACTTTTGTTTTACCTTAACAGAAGTACTAGCTTTGAATGTAGATTTAGTCTTGGGGGGAGTATCTCCAAAATCAGTCAATTCAAATGTAGCCAATTTACCCACCAATTGATCTCTTGTGATACCTAAAATAGATTTGAATTCTTTAATAGCAGTAGCCTTGTACTTGTAAGAATCAAGAAGAGACCTGAGAACTTTGCCAACAATCTCATCTTCATCCAAGACTCCACCATCACATCTAATACCACAAACAAGCTCATTTACTCTTGGCATAAAAGTAGTGATACTTTCATCCTCTCTCATCTTTAGATTTTCAATTTTTCTTTTTAGACTTTGCAGCTTGGCACATTTAGCATACTTCTCTCCTTCATGCAAAAGTTCCAGTTTCTCCCAAATCTCAAAAGCAGTTTGTAGATTAACAACATTAATCAGCTCTGAATCAGACAAAGCACTTAGAAGAGCTTCTTTAGTCCACAGATTGTTTTTAGCATCTCTGATTTCATCTACGGATTTTAGACCATTCTGTGGCGGAGTATACTTCTTTGAAGCCATGATCCAATACTGCATTCCCATACATTGCAAGTGACATTCCATGTGACTTTTCTAAAGAGTGAAATTGGTTCCATCAAACCTCGGACTATCCTTCTTGTAGGATGACATTCTGGATCTCCTCAAGTGGTTAAGCTCTTTTAGAGGAACTTAGCTCTGATACTAATTGTTAGATTTAGGACAGACAACTGAGAGGGGGGGTGAATCAGTTGTTTGAAACTTTCTTTCAATTTAATCACTTTAAATTATTTTCTTAATCCAGCAACATAATAATAAATCAATCATGGAAATGTAATGCAACAATTCAAGAGCAGAAACATATTAACACTTATGACACCAAGATTTTGATGTGGAAAACCCAGTTAAGGGAAAAACTATGGGGTGACTAACCCAAGATTGTATTCTCTGTTAGAAGAATAGAAAGAACAAAATGGCACATGCCAATTAGGGCTCACTGCCTGAGCACACTACTCACAAGAGGCCCACTGCCTACAAGAGACACACTGTCTACAGAATAATAAGTATTACATACTTGAACTAAAGAATAGCATCTTCACCATGCTTGAGTCAATTCCATTTAAGCCCAACACTTCTACTCTGCTTTTCACTTTCTGCCTCTCTACCACACTCTCATCTCCTCTGACACATTTTGAAATGACTTTACAACTCCTTATTTATACAAGACATTGACTTAGGAATTATCATCCAAGTTGGCATACATTATAGAGCAAGTACATAAATACAACATGACTTATTACAAAAAGACTTCATGCGGATCAACACACTGTCGGCTACACTGATCTGAGAATTCAATCTTTCTTTGGGAACATGCCATTCTTCACAGGACACCTTCCAAATCATCCACGGGATGTGTAACTCATCCGGTCAGCTAGACTTAAGAAGAACATCATCATCCAGAAGTAAACCTTTAATTGTGAGCTCAATCTTTAATGTGGACCATCAATATGAACTGAACACAATCCAAAGACCTCCACAAGCTTGCCTGAGATAGCAAGAACATCCACACTAGTTCTACTTACTGAAATCATTCTCTCCTTCATCCAGAACCTCACGAACATAGTCTGTCATAACTGTCATATTGGAATAGATGCTTGCAGACCTCTAGACCATGAACCAATTGAGTTGTCACTTCACATTGACTTCCTAAACACTCCATCAAATCTGCAGAACATGATACTACGTTTTTGGATCTCACTGGACCTATCTGTGTCACTCTGTCACCTCTGAACACTTGTCGGAACTGGTTTTACTTAAGTGGTCATAACTTCTTCAGGTCTTCATGTAGACCTCTAAAATCTTTACTGGATCATCTTAAGATACATATCTACAAACCCTTTGAAGTGCACCATCTGATCTTCATCTTAGCTAGGATCTTTACCTCATTGTCTTTACTGTTCTTCTCTGTTTCTGATTAGGTCTATTTTTCTCAATATCCTCAGCACACAACTCATCCAATCCTTGTCATCACTGCAACAGGTGTATGTTGACACCAATGACAACACTGGTTAGGGACATACTTGCAACAGGATCTTTGGTCTTTCCATCATTTGTTGATGAGTTATACACTAAAATTTATCATTGAGATGATCTAACAGCTCATAGCACTAGAAATTGTGGCTATAATGACATGCACCTTGTTAATGACCTTAATAGACATATCATAGATATAGATCTTCCCTTTGTGATAGTTTCATGCTTCTATATGTAGGATGATGATGAAGAAGATATTGGTTATCAATTTGTTTGGAGTAGTAATAGTGATGTAGTAGGTTGTAGAGTTGAGATTAAAACAAAGAGGAAATGTGATGGGTCCAGTCTATAATTTGAGATGCCTTAGTTAAATTTCTATGTTGATAATGATAATTAGGATGTTGATCATATGTTTGATCCAAGCATAGAGCAACATATCAGCATATGTGAAGATGGTGTATGATGGCCATAAGTTTTCCAAAAACTTGATGTGAGCACAAAAATTAATATGAAGCTTTCCTTTGTGATGGAGGTCAAGTTTATATTTCTATGGATGGTGATGATGCACCAAAGTTGGAGTCCCTTGTGTGGGTCTAGCATATAAGTGAAAGTGATGTTGAGTTGCAGTGTAGTAATGAACATGAAGACTAGCTTGTGGTAGCTCAACTTGATTGTATTTATGACCTTGAGACTTTTTAGTTTGATATTCATAGAGTTGTTCCTCCTTATCCAATTCAATATTGCAGTCAGGTATATTTTTTAAAGGTGTGTAAGTTTTAGACAATCAATTTTTGTCTTGAATTATTTGAAAGTAGTAGAAACTATGAGGATGAAATTTGCATGGGTTTCATGAGTCTTCTCTTCCCTAGTAGTGGGATTGGGTTGCTAGCCATGGTGGGAGAGAAGTATCTTAGCCTCAACCTAATTCTTTTTATGTTTTCAATCTGCACATGCTTGTGTGTAGTGGATGCTATTTGTTATAGCTGGGTGTTGGATGCACTTTCTATTTGAGAGTGTTCAACTCATTCTTTTAGCTTGTCTTTGACAATGGCAAGTTGATTGTGATAGTTTATCCATTGCCTTGTGCCATAGTTCTTCTTAGTAGGGTCTGAGCTACAAGTGTGCTAAAATTTTGTTTGCAACCATACCTTTTAGTTTCTTCTATGCCTTCATGTAATTGGTTGTAAATACTTATTTGTTCCTTGTAGATATGTGTTTTACATTATGTCTTTTTGTCCCTCCCTTTCATTCCCAAAGATCATGTCTAGATTCTCACTATGCTTGCAAGAGGCACATGTCTCCAACTAGAGCCAATGTTTTCCTACACCCAAATTTCATGCTCTTTAACTTGATTCTTCTATTGATGTGATGCTTTTGTGTTTTCCCAAGTGTCTTCTGTAGGTCATAATTTGTGTGCTCTCTCCACCATAAATAATATAAATACACTTTATTTTGCTTGTGGTACTTTCCAGTGGTCTACTCTACTACCCTACTTGCATTTCCTTATTCTTGAATGTGTTGTTTCATCTTGTAATTTCCCACATAGCCCTTTTTGTAGCTCCCTATTACCCACCCTTGTTGACACCACATGTGTTCCTAATATGTCTATTTTGACCACAAGGGAGTATACTTCATATATTCACCTTTATCATCCCCTTTGTGATGAATCCTCATGTGTGCAGTGGTCTCTCTTAGCTTATGATTATTTCTTATTTGCTTGTAGATATGATCTTATGTTGTGGTGATCTCCCTTTGGTCTCATTAATCTTCTATAGAGTGTTTATTCTTTATGTGATATGATTGTCATCCTATATCATGCGTTAAAGACAATGGTTCATATTTTCTTCATAGAAGGTCCTTCCCTCCTTTGTGGTGGATTCCTTTATTTTTAGTAGCTTCTTGGTGTCTATGGTGCATCCTTGTGGTGTGGTGGTGGTTGTGTCCTTGTAGAGGCAACATCTCTTGTGATGGAAGTGTTGTGCCCACAATATTACTCTCTAGGTTTGGTAGTGTGTTCTTTGCCCATGGTGGTCATCTTCCAATTGGTAGCATCATGTGGATGTATGTTGGTCAATATGGTTCCTAATTCACTATGCCATAACTATAGGTACTCTACTAGTCGTATGTATCATTGTAGTGGATTTGCATGTTGTTGGTTTTCCTTGTGAGGTGGACTTTGATTTCCCTATGGCTTCATGCTTCTTCATCTTGGTGTGATTCAAGTGTTCTTGATTTATCATCCATCATCTAATCTAATATTCTTCCACATGTAGGGTGGATATTCAAGCAAAGTTCAAATACTTTACCTAACATGACATCCACTATTCACTCCCACCTACCATATCCCATCCCACACTTTTTGAATGTGAAATTTATTACTGGTTCATGGATAGTTTTCATGCCTTCTTAGCCTCAACATTGTTCCTTGGGCCATTTGTAGATCTACCATGGTAGGGAATGATTCAACTATTTCATCTTATGCCTTGTGCCTAGTTATGGCAGTCTTATCCATTTCAAACTTGCCCCTCAACATGACATAGTTTTTAATGTTTTTTTTATTAGTGGTTGTGCCAGGTGATTGCTTTATCCTTGCCATTGTATGCTTTTCTCACATGCAATAATGAGGGTATGACATGTTTATCCTTGTTTATTGGATCTTGTGCAATCCCAAGTGGATCTCTCTTCCCAACAACTTCATTTTTGACATAATCAAGTGGGAATCTTGGAGGGAAGATCTAATTGGATGGATATTTGAAATATCCCTCCAAGATTCTTGAAGTAGAATGCTATATATGCATTCATGTTTGATGTGTTATAGGTTGGTCGCTGAGCCAATTTTAAGGACACATAAGTGTCTCAACTTGTTATAGGGCATCAAGTGATGTAAATCTAGTTTGGAAGGTGACATGATACACATTGTAACTCATAGGAGAGTTATTTAATGAACCTAATGATTTTAAATTGTATGTCTCCATGGTAATTTGTAACTATTTAGGGGGATTGTTGAACCTAGTTGTGGATCCTCTCTTGGCACATTTGCTGGTATTAGTGTAATTAGGGTCAGATTAATGTCACAACATTATAATTCATTACAAACTATTTTGTAATGTTCTTATTTTTGTTTCACATGGGTAGTTACAATATTGAAATACGATTATTAAGTATGTCCATTTACATATAATGGTATCTTTGAGTTATATGCCTATGCACATCAACTTCCATTATGCTTTGCAAGTGTATCCTCTTCTTCCTTACATGATTATGACTATGTCACCCAATGGAGTAGACACTAGTCTAATTGGTGAAAGTCCAAGAACTTATTTAATGAATTATCTATATGTCCTTATAGGTTTGAGTGTAGATTAGAGTCTTACATGCTCTCATGATCAATATCATAACTTAGGCAACATCTTATGTGACCAAAAAATGTTCAAATAGTTAGAGGATCATGGTGTGCATGCTTACACCTTACCATTTTATATGAAAAGTTAAATGGAGTCATTTGAAGGGATATTATAATATTGTTATTTGTGGGAGACTATACAAGTTTGTAATTATCAACTTAATAAGATGTTTTATATGTAGCTAGTTGGACTTTGATCTAGTAAAAAATTTTGGGGTCAAGTGTCATTGGGTATAGTTGTGGTTGGTTTAGCCTTGTTACATCATATTTTATAGATGTCCTATTAAGGATACCTCTATGAAATACCCTCTTGAGTCTAGTTGAGCCTA
Organism: Cunninghamia lanceolata; assembly: GCA_027924645.1. NCBI lineage: Eukaryota > Viridiplantae > Streptophyta > Pinopsida > Cupressales > Cupressaceae > Cunninghamia > Cunninghamia lanceolata. The sequence goes on along the minus strand of BSBN01001183.1, from coordinate 3,956,595 downwards.
AAAATGAAGATGAGTTTACCCATGCTGTAACATGCCAACTGGAATATTAGATAAACTTAAATATAATTAAGCAATAATCTCACTTTTTTTTTTTTGTTTTTGAAAAACTAGAGAAATATCCATAATCAATATATTACATTTGTAATATCCAAGAAAAATATACATGATTCAAAGAATATTGCTTCACATGTGACTAACAATTTGTAAAAATATCTCCATTTTGTCGTATTTCTTACGACTTACAATTTTATCAATATAATATACAAAATAAGGAATGTATTCTTGTTCACAAGTCTTCAGGAGTCAACTGCAGGAGAGAGAGAGAGCATCACCATGGTACTTTTCCTCCAACCATAGACCAGCGGTCTCCTACACACCTTCCTTCCTGGAAGTGGCCCTTCCCTTCATGAGGGTAATAGATAATGAGAATCAACTGATTCCATATGCCATCTGAGAACTAGTGATGTTTCCTAGTTAAAGACAATCAGGATACAACTCTAATCTAGCTCTAGCTATGTATGACCCATTTTGATTGTTTAGCTTATCTGGTACACTATGAACCGAAAATACAAGAAATGAATTCTACACAATACCCTGTAAACCTATTCTCATGCTCATTGTATTCTCTATACAAGTAAGATTCTAACATTTAAACCATAGGGTTTTTATGATTAAGTCTCTATTTGTTTAGTCAAAGAATATAGTCATTTGACTCATAGTCTGTCGAAGATAACTATAGTTTCACATATCGTTGAATTGAATACACTTCCTCATGTATATCAAAGAGATACCATATTAATAAAGAAATCAATATTACAACTTATCATTACTGCAGTGAGTATATCCCTCAACTATCATGTGGCTAATCTTAGGCTAAGATAGGATTAAAGATCATTCCTCTATAAAATTAGAATATGCATAGCTTAGGATAACTAAAAAGTAGATTCTAGATACATCTCATCCTTCTTTATCTACTTAAATATAAATAGTCTATGTCAAATGTTCCTACTCAATGACTTTGACTCCATACTAGTTTCCTTTAAAGCTCTTCAAAACACTCTATATCTTCATGATTAGCTACTACTGTGAGATAAGTACTTTGTTTTCACAAAAATGACCTTCACTTAGGTCTCTTTAAGTACACATTGACCCATAATAAAATTTCTACGACCAAACTTGGTTTTTGTATAACAGTCAATCACTTCTTGCTTAATCTTGACCAAGCCAGGGCCTAAGTGTCCTCAACACGCTCGGCCACACTTAAGGCACAATTTCCTAATATAAAATATTACTGTGGATATAATATATAACATAGTCGGCCATGTATTGATAATATGATCAGACCTTTAATATAGATAATATAGTTGACTTTGTGTGAGAATATAGTTAGCTATGTATTGGTAATATAGTTAGCCATATTTGGCCTATTAAGAACAACACAATCGGCCATATGTCCAGCCTATTAAGAACAACACAGTCAGCCATATATTTAGCCTATTGGACAAGATACTATCGGACATAGTATTGATACATTAAGCTTAATTCATAACACAATAAGCTTAGTGTAAAACATGGTAAGTTTAAATATATAATACATAGTGAGCTTCCTATATGTAACACAGTTGGCTCTTTATTTAACACTGTGAGCTCTAATATATAACACAGTGAAACTCTATAATACAAAGGCATGGTTGTAATACAAATATCTGTGTTAATACCAAAGGCACAGTCTTAACCATATACTTGCGAAGCTATTCCTACTTCACTTTCTAAGAAAAGATATAAAACATCTATGGCATGGCCAAAAGGCTTCCTACTCAGAAGTTTTAGACTGATCAATATGTCTAAGCACAAGCTATACATAGGGATTGACAAATAACAAATTATGCTTTCTATTCCTCATTTTAGGTTATAGTAATGTATTTCAAATAATGGTATATATATAATCCATATTTGCAAAACACAAAGATAGTTCCATTTTCACTATAGCAAATAACACAATTCCTATCTATTCTTTCATTCTAAAAAAACTATACTATAGCAAGATTATTTATTCAAACATTATCATAGTAGTAGACTTACCTATCTGATCGGTAATTCAAGTTCTTTAACCACAATCCTGGCTACAATTCCTTTTTCTTTCTTTGCTTTTCCAACTCTCTCTACTTCATCTCCAAATACCTTTCCTCTTCTTCCTACTTAATCCACTTAGCCACAGTCATGGGCAGATATTAATTATATCATCAGATATTCTCTCTACCACTCGCGGGTAAGCATGTAGGGATAGGTGGAGAGTATGGAGCGACAACTCCCTCTCCCACTCCCCTAGCATCCAGGGAGTATGACGATGAGGATTAAAGGGAGACTCCAACAAGATTTAACCTATAACAATATTAATAATAACTATGATAATAATAATAATAATAGATTTGTAAATAGACATATCATACTCAACTAAAAGATGTCGTATTGTGCACTCTCAAACACTAATTGTGTTCATCTGAGGCACAATTATTGACGAAGAATTCTCACAAATCAACTAAGATCTTAACAACAAGATTAAACATATTTAGTTAATTTACACATGTTGATAAGACATCCAAAGGCTTACACCATGCTTCTATCAAATGACAAAAAAGGATTAAACCTTCCTCTTAACAATGACACAACTAACAAGAATAAACATGGTCTCTCTCTACTATCTATATGTGTGTGTGTGTGTGTGTGTGTGTGTGTGTGTGTGTGTGTGTGTGTGTGTGTGTGTGTGTGTGTGTGTGTGTGTGTGTGTGTGTGTGTGTGTGTGTGTGCGTGTTTCTAGATGACATAAGGATCATTGCATTCTCATGATCTAGCATCCTCTGCATGGTGATAGTTTCTCTCCTCATATCAAAGGGAAAACAACATTGTTCTTGCAGCCACCTCAGTTACATGATTGTAGTTAGTCCATTTCATAATTTTAACCACATGTTCAATAATGACATCATTTACAACTATTTCTTGCATATAAATTAATATAAAGAAAAACATTTCCTATCATTAGTATAATCATAATATTTTCTTTGACTAACTAATTGTCTCCTTGAAAATAATGAAAATAAATACATTAGTTTAAAAATAAGGTGTAACATATCTCCCCACTTAAAGATCATCATCCTTGATGATTATGTCTAAACCAAAAATAAATACTTCAAACATGTTCTTGTACATCATGTTATTTAAAAAGATATGGCAACTTTTGATAGATATCATTATAATCTTCCCAGGTAGCATTCTCCTCTGAATATTGGTCCCACTGGACCTTGTACTAGGTAACTTCTCTATTACACAGGCAGAGCTTGTGTACCTCAAGCACTTTGAGAGGATCTATCATGACCACCCCTGGGTCTTGTACCTATAGAGAATTCCAATCAAGCATGTGATTAGATTTGGATATATATTTCCACAAATATTACAGATCAAAAACATCACACATTCTAGTAAGGGCTGGTGGTAGAGCTATCTTGTAAGCAACAGGATCAACCACTTCTAGGATATCAAAAGATCTAACATATCTAGGTGCTATTTTGGAAGACTTTCCAAACTTAATTGGGCTCTTGTGTGGTTTAACTCTTAAGAAAACTTTATCTCCTACTGAATATTGTTGGGGCATTCGCTTGGCATTAGCATAGCTTTTCTTTCTATCATTTGCTTCTACCAATCTTTTCCTAATCATCTCTACTTGCTCTTCCATTTTTAAAAGCATTTCTAGCCCAAGGCAAATCCTATCCTCTAGCTTATCCCATCTTATAGGAGTTTGACACTTTCTACCATACAATACTTCAAATGGAGTGATTATAATTGTAGAATGATAAGAATTTTTATATGCAAATTCAACTAGTGGAAGATACTCTTCCCACTTATCCTACTGATCTATGCAATACATCCTTAAAAAATCCTCTAGTACTTGATTTACTCTCTCAGTTTGTCCATCCATTTCTAGATGATAGGTTGAGCTTATATTCAGTTATGTTCCCAAAGATGAGAACAAAGTGATGTAGAACAGTAGTGAAGCGGTGAAAACAAGTCAAAATATGAACTATTGAAGTGGTTGAACCTTTGAACCACTTGAACCAAATGAACTCATTGAACCTCAAGTGAATGATGGTAGTTAAAGAAAGGGTGAAAACCCATTAAAACCCACATAAAAAACCTTTTAATGTCCTAACAACACCGAAATGCATTCATTCTTCCTTATCGGCTTGACCACACACACACCATCGCATAGATTTTATCGATTGAACCAATTGAACCTCTGAGTTCATTGAACCGTTTACTCCTTGTTGAACCGGTGAACCAAATGAACCATTGAACCATATTATATTGAACCATTGAACCGGTTCAACCATTGGCAACACCCAAACCATTGGCGACATACAACCTCCCGATATATAATTGATAGATACTCACAAATTGTATAACCTGATCTACTTTAGCAGTATACACACAAAATGTCTCTCTCCCCATACATCTACAAGATACACAAAATGTTCACCACATACATTTGTTGTATACACATAAAATGAACAATTCCTTAACCGAAACCTCCCCTGCAACCATTGTAACCGAACAACACACAGAAAACAACTAATTTCAATAGAAATGAAAATAACCTAACACTATGGAGGTCATTCCAATGATTTTGAAGAAATCTTAACCAGTGGAATGACTCCAATCGATATCTCTGTAATTAGACCAAAACACCAAAATTTCTCTATTCCTCCTTCTCAGAAATTATACATACAAATTCACTCTACTCTGTCTCTCTATATCTGTTTAACAAACACGGACTACCTATTTAAAGACTCACTCGGCAATTGTACAGGGTGGAAGATGAACCATCACTGTCGATCAGTTACAATCACTTGTTTGGTTACAATTCTTTTCACACAGTTTAGTTAATCTTTTCTTGACACATGTACCACTTAACCAACTATGGTGTTAAGGCCTTTACAAACATAACATTTGAACAAAATGTAAGGAATATTTAGATTCTCGAGGTGCTCCTGCACCACAAAGTTTGCCAAAACCTTGAAGTTATTTGAGCATCTCTATCTGAAATTATCTTTTCTGGAATCCCATGCAATCTAAAAATTTCTTGCATGAACTTCTTGGCTAAGATGGGTGCTCCATCTATAAGATTACTAGGTATAAAATGAGCTACCTTAGTAAGTTTATCCACTACTATGAGAATAGCATCATGCTTATATTAGGACATAGGTAATCCTTGGGAAAAATCCATACTAATAACTTGCCAATTCCATTCAGGTATGTCATGAGGATACAAAAGTCCTATTGGGTGTTGGTGTTCAGCCTTAACTCGCTAACACTCTAGGCATTCTACAACAAATTTTGTAGCATAATTTTTCATTCCCTTCCAAAAATATAAGGGTTTCACATTAGCTAACAACTTTGTCACTCTAGGATGACTTGAATATGGTGTAGAATGCACTTCTTTCCACAAAGTTCTTCTTAAATCTCCTTGATTTGGAACATATATTCTATTATTCAATCTCAATAACCCATCAAGTTCAAAATAAAATCCATCATACCTTGTATCTTGAGGATTTTCTATTAGAGCTTTCAAAAATTTCTCATAATATTCATCATTGGTCAAATTATTCAGTATCTGAGCTCTAAAATCAGAGTGCACTAATACCATTGCCAATATGTGCCTTCTTTGACTCAAGGCATCAACCACTTGATTTTCTTTACCTTTAATGTAATTAACCTCAAAATCATAGTCAGAGATGAGCTCTAACCATCTTCTTTTCTGGGCATTAAGGTTAGGTTGCATGAATATGTACTTCAAACCTTGATTATTAGATTTCAATTCAAATTACTTTCCCAAAAACTAATGCCTCCATACTTGGAGAGCATGCACAATTGTAGCTAATTCCAAATCATGAGGGGCATAATTTTTTTGATAAGGTCACAACTTCCTTGAATCATAGGCTACAACCCGATCTTCTTGCATGAGCACTCCTCCTAACCATTCTCCTGAAGCATTAGTCACAACAACAAAATGATCCTCTGAGTCTAGCACTTTAAGAATTGGTGTTGAAGTCAACTTCTTTTTAAGAATATTAAAATCTTCTTCACACTTATCAAACCATTCAAATCTCTTTCCTTTTCTCTGCAAGGAAGTGATAGGATGAACAATTCTAGAAAAGTTCAAAATGAACTTCCTATAATATCCTCTAATCCCATAAAACTACACACTTTATGCATATTTTTAGGAGTAGGCCAAGGTTAGGTTGCATGAATATGTACTTCAAACCTTGATTATCAGATTTCAATTCAAATTACTTTCCCAAAAAATAATGCCTCCATACTTGGAAAGCATGCACAATTGTAGCTAATTCCAAACCATGAGGGGCATAATTCTGCTTATAAGGTCACAACTTCCTTGAATCATAGTCTACAACCTGATCTTCTTGCATGAGCACTCCTCCTAACCATTCTCTTGAAGCATCGGTCACAACAACAAAATGATCCTCTGAGTTTGGCACTTTAAGAATTGGTGTTGAAGTCAACTTCTTTTTAAGAATATTAAAATCTTCTTCACACTTATCAAACCATTCAAATCTCTTTCCTTTTCTCTACAAGGAAGTGATAGGATGAACAATTCTAGAAAAGTTCAAAATGAACTTCCTATAATATCCTCTAATCCCATAAAACTACACACTTTTTGCATATTTTTAGGAGTAGGCCATTCCAAAATAGCCTTATCCTTGATGGATCTACATCAATTCCTTTAGCTGATATAATATGACCCAAGTACTACACCACTTTTTGAAAGAAGGTACATTTGGATAACATTCCATAAAGTTAATGCTACCTGAGTCATTGTAGAACTATCTGTAAGTGTTGATGATGTTCTTTCTGATTACGAGAGTAGATTAAAATATCATCTAAAAACACCATAATAAACTTGTCTAGACAGTCCCTAAAAACATTGTTCATCAAATTCATAAATGCTACTAGAGCATTAGTCAAACCAAAAGGTAAGATAGTGAACTCATAATATCCATACCTTGTTCAAAAGGTTGTCTTGTGAAAATCTTCTTCCTTCAATCTTAATTGATGATAACTTGACCTAAGGTAAATTTTAGAAAATACAGTGGCATCACGTATTTGATAAAAAAGATCATCTATGCACGATAAAGGGTACTTGTTCTTAATCTTTTCTTTGTTAAGCAAGTCATAATCTATAGAAAGACACAGAGTGCCACCCTTCTTCTTAACAAAGATCATTGGTGCTCCCCAAGGTGAGACACTAGTTCTGATCAACCCTTGTTGCAATAATTCCTAGAGTTGAGCTTTTAACTCCATTAACTCTGTAATGGTCATCCAATAAGGTACTTTATACACTAGTTTGGAACTAGGTATAATATCTATTGTAAAATCAAACCCTCTCTTCGGGGGCAGACCTAGAAGGTCTTCTAGAAACACATCTCAAAAATTTTGAAGGAAAGGGTACTCTTCAAAAATATTTTCCATTAAATTTTCCTTGCCCTCTTCATCTTTTACCTCCTCCATTTTCACTACAAACATCTGGCATCCTTTCCATTTTGCTCTTTTCAATTGCATCAAATAAATTTGCCTAATTTTCATTTCTTGCTAAAAACCTTGAATGAGGACATCATTCCCATCATCGTCAATGCATTCTACTATTTTGGAAAGACAACCAACTCTTTCCCTATGCTAAGATAGTCATTTCATTCTTAAAATGACATCATAAGATCCTAGAGGTTCTACATAAAGGCTGACCTCTGTAGAAAATGTACGTAGGTTTAATTTGGCTTCAAACAAGCATTGCTCTACTTGAGCTCTTGGCTAGTTTGCAAACTCTACTATCCATTAATTAGCCATGAAATCGGCTTTCTTAGACATTTTATTAAGTATTCTAGGGTTCACAAAAATTTTAGTTGCTCCTATATCTATAAGAATAGAAATTGGGGTTCCAAAAAGAGTACTTGTGGTTTCAATAAAAGTAACCTGATACTCAGCTTGACGACTATCAAGAGTAGCATGAATCCTTTGTTAAAAAGTTGTTTGTTGTGAAGGCAAAGGTTTACCTCCATAAGAATTTCCTTGACTCTTCATGGGGCACTGATTAGCATAACGATGTCCTCCACACATGAAGTATCCTCAAGGGGGACCTCTCTTTCCAAAAGATTAGATGGTATTATCATCATTCCTTTTAGTATTAAAATCCCTATTTCCATCATTGGATCCATTTATGTTAAATTTGGAACTTTTACCATGGTTCCTTTCTCTGGATTCCAAGTTCTTGTTCCTCTTTTTGAACGTTGTTGAAGGATGACTCTAGTTAAATTTCCCTCGAGATCTTTCTTGATACACAAAGATAGATTTGAGCTTCTACTCTTGCTTGATGGCTTTCTCAAAAACTTGGTCCATGGTTGTGGGTCCATGAACATCCACTTCTCTGCCAATCTAAGAATTCAAGTGCATGAGAAACTTCCTTATTATAAATATCTCATCCTTATGATATTGTGGCACATAATTCAATAACCTGGTAAAATTTTCCCAATATTCAGTAACAACCATGTCTCCTTGATGCAGATTTTGAAAATCTGTTAATTTTTTGTCAAAGTAAAGTTGGGGCAACCACCTTTTCCTTAATATGACCACACATTTTTTCCAAGTTAGGCTTAAGGAACTCAGTCCTAATTCCATTTTCTTATTCATCCACCATGTGGATGCTTCTCTAACTAATTGGTATGCTCCCCATATAGCCTTAGTGATTTTAGAATAATTTCTTATCTCAAAATATTTTTCCATCTCTATCAACGAAGCCTCAACTACATCTCCACTCACTATTCCATCAAATTTAGGAGGTATTAATTTCTTCATATCTTAGGCTAGCTTGTTGGTAAGACGAGTTTTTGCCTCATTATGAATTTGAGAATCTTGATTATTTACTCTAGGTTCACCATGAAAATCAGATTCTTCTCTTTCAGAGTATTGATCTTGATTGGTTTCTCCCCCTCTAACTTCCTGTTCTGGGTTTTCCAATCTTCCTTTTGTTTCATTCAATACTTACAAAATTCAAGATCTAATTTTTCCATAGGATTATTCTCAGGATCTAGGCCATTTAGGTTCCCTCTTGGTTGGTTTTCAAAGTGTTCTATAACAATACCACACCTAATCATTGCATAGAAATTTATCAAAACATGTAGCTTTTTGATACACTATCATAAAAGTACAAGTTCATAAATGCAAAAACTCATAAATTCATCACACAAACATTTTCCTATTAAAAAAGACAATACTCTATTTTATTCACTTTCTAGATCTTTATGTCCTTATTCAAATACAAAACTTTTTTTTTTTGTAAAAAGAAAATGTCTACATATCACTTTCTGACAAAGGAAATTCCTTTGGTTCCTCCTCTTTGTCAGAATCAAGCAACACAAGCTTAGCAGGTGGATGTACTCATGAGTACTCTTTCAACACCTCTAAACTTGTAATAGGTGCATCCTAACCACACCCAAAAGGCATGTCATGATGTGTGGATGGTTTACTAATCTTAACAATAGTAGGGGTTGACAATATTTTGGCCTCCTCAAGTCATTTCCTCCTTTCTAGGTGGATACATTTGAGTGCATCAGCTAGTGTTTTGAAATTAGTGAGCTAATCTTCCTTTGCATAACTCATTGTATCTTCAGTCTTTGGTTTAGGAGTTGGCTCTTTCTTATTAGTGATCTTAGGCTTTTCTCTAAGTTTTGTTTTCTTGGCTCACTTTCTTGTCCTTCTGTTTCCTGCAATTCTGGCACAAGAACAAATGTTTTAACATTAGCATATCTTGCCAATCTTGCGAAACCTGACAATGAGCTCCAAGGTCCAAGTGTTGAACCGGTAGCTCTGATACCATGTGTAACATCGCAACTAGAATATTAGATAAACCTAAACATAATTAAGCAATAATCTCACTTCTTTTTTTATTTTTGAAAAACTAGAGAAATATCCATAATCAATATATTACATTTGTAATATCCATGTACAATATACATAATTCAAAGAAGATCACTTCACATGCAACTAATAATTAGTACAAATATCTCTAGTTTGTCAAATTTCTTACAACTCACAATTTTTATCAATATCATATACAAAATAAGGAATGTATTCTTGTTCACAAGTCTTCAACAATCAACTATAGGAGAGAGAGAGAGAGAGAGAGAGAGAGAGAGAGAGAGAGAGAGAGAGAGAGAGAGAGAGAGAGAGAGAGAGAGCAGCACTCTAGCGCTTTTCCTCCAACCACACACCAGCGGTCTCCCACACATCTTCCTTCCTGGAAGTAGCCCTTCCCTTGACGAGGGTAATACATAATGAGAGTCAACTAATTCCAAATGCCCTTCCCTTGACTAGAGTTGTAACCATTACAATGAGAATCTCTAGCTATGTATGACCCATTCTAATTGTTTAGATTATCTGGTACACTGTGAACCGACAATCCAAACAGTGACTTTTGCATTTCTTTGGTCAAATTTATATATATAAATAGTTGTAGGTTCACTCACTCTTTTCTTGACTTGGAGATGACATTCTTTTTACTCTATTTAACCACATAAATAGTAATTGTTTTCGACTTGCTTGTACCATATTGGCTATTAAAATATATCATAATCCTTATGTACTAGTCATTTTGACAAATCTAAGGTGATAAATTAGGTGACTATATAACATATATTGAGTCCCTCTTTGTATTCTTGCAATCACGGGTCTATGACATCCTATCATCTACTCAATACCCTGTCAACATATTCTCACACTCATTGTATTCTCTATACAAGCAAGATTCTAACATTTAAACCATAGGGTTTTTATGATTAAGACTCTATCCATATAGTGAAAGAATATAGTTGTTCGACTCATAATCTATCGAAGATAACTATAGTTTCATGTACCATCAAATTGAATACACTTCCTCATGTATATCAAAGAGATACCATATTAATAAAGAAATCAATTTTACAACTTATCATTACTAGAGTGAGTATATCCTTCAACTACCGTGTGGCTAATCTTAGCCTAAGATAGGATTAAATATAATTCATCTATAAATTAGACTATGCATAGCTTAGGATAACTCAAAAATAGCTTCTATATACATCTCATCCTTCTTTATCTACTTAAAGATAATAGTCTATGTCAAATGTTCCTACTCACTGACTTTGACTCTAGACTAACTTCATTTAAAGCTCTTCAAAACACTCTATATCTTCATGATTAGCTACTAATATGGGATAAGTACTTTGTTTTCACAAAAAATGACCTTCACTTAGGTCTCTTTAAGTACACATTGATCCATAATAAAATTTCTACAACCAAACTTGGTTTTTGAATAACAATCAAGCACTTCTTGTTAATCTTGACATAGCTAGGCTCTAAGTGTCCTCGGCACACTCGAGCACACTTAAGGCAGAATTGCCTACTATAAAATATTACTGTGGATATAATATATAACACAGTCAATCATGTATTGATAATACGGTCAGCCCTAATATAGATAATATAGTCAAATTTGTAAGATAATACAATTGGCTATGTATTGGTAATACAGTCAGCCATATTCAGCCTATTAAGAACAACACAGTCGACCATATGTTTGACCTATTAGGAATAACATAGTTAGCCACATATTTGGCCTATTGGGCAAGATACTATCAGCCATAGTATTGATACAGTAAGCTTAGTGTAAAACATGGTAAGTTTAAATATATAATACACGGTGATCTCCATTATATATATCACAGTGAGCTTCCTATATGTAACACAGTGGGCTCTTTACTTAACACTATGAGCTCTAATATATAACACAGTGAAACTCTATAATATAGAGGCACGGTTGGAATACAAATATCTATGTTAAATACCAAAGGCACAATATTAACCATAAACCTGTGAAGCTACTCCTGTTTCACTTTCTAGGAAAAGATTTAAAACATCTAAGGTATGGCTGAATGACTTCCTACTCAGAAGTGTTAGACTGATCAATATGTCTAAGCATAAGCTATATGATGGTGATTGATAAATAATAAATTATACATTATATTCCTCATTCTAGGTTACAGTAATGTATTTAAAATAATGATATTCCTCTGTAGAATATACAATCCATATTTGTAAAACACAGAAATAGTTCTATTGGCACTACAAGAAATAGCACAATTCCTATCTATTCTTTCATGCTAATAAAACTGTACAATAACAAGATTATTTATTCAAACGTTATCATAGTAGTAGACTTACTTGTCTAATTGATAATTCAAGTTTTTTAACTGCAATCCTTGCTGCAATTCCTTTGTTCTTTCTCTTCTTTTCTAGCTCTATCTCCTTCGTCTCCAAAGACCTTTCCTCTTCTTCCTAATTAATCCACCAGCCATAGTCATGGGCAAATATTAATTGTATCTCCCTATACTCTCTGTACCACTCCTGTGGGGAAAGCATGCAGGGATAGGTGGAGAGTATGGAGCGACAACTCCCTCTCCCACTCCCCTAGGATCTAGGGAGGATGCTGATAAGGACTAAAGGGAGACTCCAACAAGATTTAACTTATAACAATATTAATAATAATTATGATGATAATAATAATATCTTTGTAAATAGACATATCATACTCAACTAAAAGATGGACTGATATTGTGCACTCTCGAACACTAATTGTGTTCATTTGAGGCACAATTATTGACGAAGAATTCTCACAAATCGACTAAGATCTTAATAACAAGATTAAGCATATTTAGTCAATTTACACATGTTGATAAGACATCCAAAGGCTTACACCATGCTTCTATCAAATGACAAAAAAGATTAAATCTTTATGTTAATGATGATAGAACTAACAAGAATAAACATGGTCTCTCTCTACTATGTATATGTGTGTGTTTCTAGTTGGCATAAGGATCGTCACATTCTCACGATCTAGCATCCTCTCCAAGGTGATACTCTCTCTCCTCATATCAGAGGGAAAGCAACATTGTTCCTACACCCACCTTAGTTACATGATGGTAGTTAGTCCATTTCATCATTTTAACCACATGTTCAATAATGATGTCATAAACAACTATTTCTTGCATATAAATTAATATAAACAAAAGCATTTCCCATCATTACTATAATCATGATATTTTCTCTGACTAACTATCTGTCTCCTTGAAAATAATGAAAATAAATACATTAGTTTAAAAATAGGGCGTGACACACTCATAGTCATTGGTCCATTCATGTCATAGTCTAATCATAATTTGAGACAATCACCTATGTTGACATTCATTGACCTTAGGCTATGACAATGTATTTAGAATTCATGGAGCTACATGTCTAAGAATCAAAACCTCTTTTATACTACAAGAGTACATGGGCATCTCCTCTCAACTTCTACAAGTAGGCATGGTTATGATTATTGGTTTAGACATTAATTATGCCAACACATTTTAGATATTTGCTAGTTCTTAGGTGGAACTATGACTTCTTCAAGTTTTCATTGGTTCTTGAGTTTTTGTAAAATATTCTAACTTTACATTTGAAATTTATCAATAGGCATGTGCATCATCAAGTTATTCTTAACATGTATCATCTCACTTTTTGTGATAATAAAATTAGTTATCTTCAGCATAATGAGGATGTTGCTCTATAAGAAAGGGCATAGTGATCAAGATATAACCATGAAATGGTTCAATATGATAAGTGGGTTTTCAAATCAATATCTCTTAAGTTCTCCATTTGTACACCCAATGTAATGGAGGCTATCACTTCACAAGAAAGGGGAAATGATCCATGTGTAGTTCCTTGCAACCAATGCATCTGTGAATTAGTTTTACTTTACACTTCTCATTCTACATTATTTACAGGTTGCAACTAGCTTTAATAGCAAAATATATTTTTCACATAGTTGTGAACTTGAAATAATGGCTTTGCACATATTTTTGGAAGCATTATTTCCACCAAATCTTTGTGTGAAGGCAATGCAAGGCAAACCTTTGTGTCAAGGCAATGTAAGGAAACTACACACACATTGTTTAGTCTCATCAAACTAGTGTGTATTCTTTAATCACATTGTGACTATTTGTCAAGAGTCTAACAATAACATTTCCAACTCCTACAGTATTTCCATATTATGTGTGACTTGCACATACATTTACTTTAGCATGCTCAATTTGATACCATATGCTTTAAACACTTCAAAACACACATAGCCACTTCATACAATGATCCAATTGGCACCATATGGGTCTAACATCTGTCACCTAATCATCCACATGTAAAACACACTACATATGCATGACATCTATAAACCTTTTATTTGTAGGCCTAACTCACGATTGTTGTAGAAGTATTTGACCTCTGTATTCTAGTTGAGGCAAAGGCTTTCTAGCACACATTTTAGAATATGGTTTATTACATGCACATGCACTTGTAGCCTTACATAATTGCCATTAATATGAGTTGTACCTCTCTAAGGACTCTAGTAAATTAGGTATATGCATTAATTCATAGCCTAATCATGGGAAAATGCTTTCTTCCATGACCTTTGTTTATTCTTTGTAATTCACATATCAATTGATATAAGATAATATTCTTCATGCTTCTATAACTCAATCTTTTTTGCATGTTTGTGCATGCTACATACTTTTAGATGCATGATCATTCAAGGATTCTCATTCACATCAAAGTGGGGACAAAATTTAATAGTGAACTTTGTCTACCATGCCATTTCCCATTTAGTTTTTTACCTATTTTGAGGAGACTACTTTGATACATAGACACTAAAAAATGGTGTACAATTTGTAAAGTTGAGTCCCCTGTCCTATGCTATGCACCTACCCATTACACATATTCCTGTACACTTACCCCTCATCCTCGTATATTCACCCTATTTGCTTGTTCATCACACATGTGCATGTACATACTTCCATGTACGCATTATGCATTGTGATCTAGCCCCTTTCATGTTTTGGGACTAGTTTGTAGTCATAGGGATGCACTCATAAATTTAGACTCATCTCACCCTAATTTAAAAATTTCAAGTTAAATTTAGTTGACTCCCACCTTTATTCTTCCAACCTACGATTGACTAAACACAAATTTGTGTGATGAGTTGTTGTGTCCTTGCATGTAAAGTCATTCAATGCTTTCATTTTAGACCATCAAATATTTATAAGTTCTCTCTTACTTTAAGGAGCAAAAACATTTAGACTTGGTGCACTAAAAAGAATCTAGTTCTAAGTGAACATTCTAGAAGCATATGCATGATTCAAGATTCCTATTTTGGCTCATTGATACACATTTTTGTGGGTTCATATAGGAGAACATGTCCCCTTATGACATATTGACAACCATATGAAGGTATTACAAATATTAGGAAACACAAAATAGGTCAACATGCATCATATTCAAAGTTAAGTAAAATAGTTTGCAGATCACATAGTACACGTTTGTGGGTACATGACATATCCATGATCATGGATTTGTCTCTAATCCCTAGATTCATTCCTATAAAAGGTCAATAGGATATTTTGATTCCAAGACTATTACCAATTTGTCACTGATCCCAAAATAAATGAGATGCAAATCATTATCACTTTGTACATCCATTAGTTATAGAACTAGGTACAAATATTTCTATTTATTTCCACATTAATTACTTGCAACAAATTATCATAATATCATTACCAAATGTTAATTTGTCAAAGTTAATTATGCTTATGTGTATCTATTTCATTGGATTAGCTTAGATGAAACTTAAGGAAAGTTGATCTTCTCCGCCTCCCATGTGCACACACATGCACACAAACACAAGATTTGATTGCTCAACAACATATTTATTATAATAATATATCATTTCAAAACAATTTCACAAAAAATCTAAAAGATGAAAATAAATTTTTATTATAATTTTTTTCTCCATTTAAAATATTAAAAAATTATAATTTAAAATATCACATACCTTTTTTAATGATGAATAGTGGACTTTCTATATTAAAATATACATATATAATATAATAGTTCACAAGAAAATAAGTGAAATAAAATCACTTCCCAAAAGTTAATTAATGAAAAAGTTCAAAGACAACCAAAAAATAATCACACCACTATACAACTAAAACAATATAATAAAGCAATATTAGTGGGAGGAAGAGGGTCTCCACTAGAGAGATTACTTCAATCATCTGCAAATTCATACTAAAAAGCAAAAGACACTGAAAGGACCATCCACCACCACTATATTAAAGTGATCCATGATAAACATGTCTAAAACAAACATTATAGCTTTACCACAATGACGCCCACGTGAAGAAGAATCATTCCTTACATAACTTTTTAAAGAACTATAAGAATGAGATTCTCCTTTGAAAATGTTTAAGAATCATCCCTTACATAACTTTTTAAATAACTATAAGAATGAGATTCTCCTTTGAAAATGTTTAAGGTGCTACGAATTTTATTATTTCACTAAAATTTTCACTAAGCAAGCGCCAGTGCTGGGCCACATTTACTATTGACTTATTTTATTGTGCATGTAATATTTTATGTACGTAAGGTGAACATCGTGATTATCAAACTTGAAGTGAATATGCGCACCTTCAAGTGAATATGCGCACCACTGACACCAGGATTCAAGAAACAATTATAAACTATTAAGATCTGTTCAAGTCTTCGCAAACCGTTCACACTAACGAACTTGTTGAACTTGTTCAAACTGTAAAGACTCTCGGTCTCACTACTGTTAATCTCTGGGTGGCAAAAGTATTCCACCATTACAACTGGATTCCTTCTCCTCAACACCCGCTAGATCCACTGAATATTTTATTTGTCTGCTGATTCCTCGTCTTCTACGAATAAGTTTCGAGATCCATGCGCTGCTTTTAAGATATTGAAATTTGATTTAATGACTAAAGAATACTTACTTTCGAAAAGGCTTTGTACAATTCTCAAGACACGTTTGGAATTGATGATTATCAAGAATTTATGATACGTTTCCCTTTGAAAGATGGACACCAAGAATCAATCACATGCCTTCAATATGGATTGCTTTGATGGAGCGAGTTGCCTTGGGGAATCAATGGCTTAAAACCTCTTTTATTGATGCACATTCATTTTGCCCGTACTTTTTAAAATCTACGTAGTTCGCTCAAATTGAGGTCGTCACTTTAATAGTCAATGCCACGTAGTTCTTACATTCCTTGCGTTGCGGATCAATATGCTGGAGGTTATCGCAGAACTTAACCAACGGATCTTCTATCGAAGTGGCAGATCTTCAGTATAGGAAGCTGCAATTTAACGTCTCTGTTTTTCATGCAGTTGGTCGGCGAGGCTGTAATAGGTAAACCTTAAATAATTGGCACAAAATTTTATGGGTCAAAATTTTATCCACAAACAATAGGGTCGGTTATCATGTTGGTGTCGGAACAGATCAGTGAGAAAAGTCGACAAACAATGGGGTTGAATTTTTTGTAAACAGTGGGCAATACAATGTGTTGGTTGTTTACATGGGAGGGTCATAATCAGAGTTTAAAACCAACGGAAGCGGCACACATTTGTGACTTTGTGTCGTGATGGGTCTTGTAAGGAAAACTTTAGGCTTAGGCTTGTTAGTCATAGAACCCGTGTGGATGCCAATGTAGAGATGGTGTAATGGATTGAGAAGGCCTCCAAGAACCGAACCTTCAATGGCTTGCTTGTCTTTGACCCTCTATGAAGATTTCTTGTAATGAACATCATGTATATCAGTTCACACACATGCATGATTAAGGATTGGGAAATTCCATGTTGCATAGGGTAGGGATGGGGAAAGGAGTAACAAACATTGCAATAGATGGGATTGCCTATTGAACAATAGATGGTTTAAGGCAAATCTTGATAAAATTGTGGAAGAGAGCATGGATTCTATGATGAACAATGTGGAAGCACTTGTCAAAGATGTTGCAAAGCTAAGCCCTCTCATCGATGCCAAATAGTTGAGCTACCAATGCTTGCAGAGAGCTCAATTGTCAAATAAAATTATGTTTGATTGAAGTTTGGTGTGTCATTGTTTTAAAAAGAAAACAAAATAATGCCAAACTTGTTTGTGAAATATAAGATGATGTATGTGAATTTTTTTTGGGTTGGGGTATTATAGCATTATAGCATTGGTACACCTTGGAAAAGTGGAGATACACAAGACCACCATGGATATCATGATGTAGGTTGAACCAATGGGATACTACCATTAGTGTTGATTAAATACAACACAACTTATTTAACTGACCTTTAGCATTTGTATATATGCATGCCATAATCATGACCCCACCACATGGCTACATGTCCTTCTACAATTGGTAGTGTACAAAATCTCACCTGTGGCAAATCTAATTTGTTTAGTTTTAAATGGGCCATTGAGCACTAGCCCTATGATCCATGACCTTGACTCTACCCGTTGTAGCCTATCCAACATGCTCACTCAAATATATCTTTCACTAGAGCACATATGCATTTCCTCAATGCAAGAGTGTTAATGATTACCTATACACAATCATTGATAGAATGCCTTAAAGAAATTATAATTATTACAAATTTCAATGCATCATATTTGGTTGTACCTTAAGCTTTTGTATGTGTTAAAGGAATCCATCATATAATATCAATAGAATAATAATCAAACTAACATACGTGAATTCCTAGTGAGGATGCATGATGATTGAAAATAACATAAAAATGACATTACTAATAACAAATTGAATGGTGAGTGATGGATGATAGAAATCAAACAATCAACATCTCGTCGCACAAACTCAAAGAAGCTTGCTCATGATTTGCTAGCCTTCTCATTACCTTTCATTTTATCAAATAGAAAAAGGCATCTGTAAGTAGATTATGAACATTGAAACAATGTCTAATTGTGGAGTTTTGTAATTTCATTAATTTGTAAAGTAAGATTTAGCTCTACTATTAGGGATGATCAATCTTGATTGCAATAGAGAGAGTTTGACTCTTCTTTCCATCTTAAAAATAGTCTCTTAAGTGTAGCGCCCATATGCAAATCTTTTGTTCTTTTATATGTAATATATGATGCATAAATTTTAAGAATGACAAAATAAAGAATTTAAACAAAATGTTACATTTTTAGTAAAGGTGCATCTTCTGTTCAAAAGAACAAGTTGGAGCTACACTCATGACCATTGCTTGCGTAAGATTTTCTTTGATATTAGTAATTTGTATTCCATTCAAATCATGTATATCCTTAATAGATAATATTTCTTCCAATACATATCTATTGAAACACCAATGGAACATTTCATTTTATTACAATAGAGGGACTCCTTTCTACCTTCAAAAGATCATATCAATATCAAGCTCAAACATACAATGCAACATAACTTAACACTAAATATGCTTTGGGAAAATCAAGACTCCACAATGCCTTGTAATGTTCTATGATGATTGGCATTTCTCTCTTCCTTCTTGTTGCATCTACTTCATCCATCAATGTCTACTTCCTTTTTCCACTAATTGGTTGTATTTCATCATCTAGAAAAAATAAGTTAGTATTGTTTGCAAAAATATTTTTCCTACACACTAAAATTACTTAGAGGCTATCAAATAAATTTTAAGTAAATCTCAAAACAATGGAAGGAAGTAGAAAAACACACTAGAACTCAAGCATGGCCAACCATATAATGCCACGTGGTCTCCACCTTGCTGACACTCTTAAAAATGACACTATAAACACAAGACTAATGGTTTCACTATAAAATTATAGTTTTGACTATAGTTTCCACTCTTTGACAAACATGGGTTGTCACACCCCATTTTTTATCATATATTTTGGACATATTTTAATGATTAAATAATAGGATGAAGTGATGTAGATTTAATATTTTAAATATTTCATTATGCATTGAACTATGTTATGATAGTTTATATTTCATGATAGTTGGTTGAACTTGATAATTGTATTCATTGTCGTGTGAAGTTGATGTTTCAACTGATTTGTGATTATGATTTTATAACAGACTAACTACTACTTGTTTAATCTAAGGTGGATGCAAGATAGTGTTTTCCCCCTCCAACATGTTGTGGGAGAGTATCATGTAGGAGAGGATCATAGATGGCGACAACACAACAGATGTACCATGCTAACCAAGAACCTACACACTACATGAGCTTGTAATTTGACTACTAGATAATATATCATAGAGATGTATAAGTGTGTCTCAATTTCATCGCAAGTTAGTATGGAGTCTTTTCTATTTTTGTAATAGTTGCATTATGCAACAACTAGTATAAGGTCAAAAGTCATGAAGTAGATTCTATTATTATTTAGTTTGATAATTAGCGATAAACTAATTGAAGTTATGAGTATTTTATTTATATACATTCATTTAAAATTTAGTTAGAATTAATAATATTTAAAACGTATGTATCCACTTATATTATCTCAATTATTTAAACACGATCTTGGACTATTTCACCAATTTAATAGTATTGTATATTTAGCTCAAAACACTCGTGGCCATAGTAGTAGGAGTTACACAAAGGAATTATGGTAATTAACTCCCACTTAGTGACCATCTGGATGGAATTAAAAGATATTCATTTTAAGAAACAAGGCGGGAGCATTTGAAATTGATATCATCTCACCTCTTTTGGGTGTAGAAATTTGCATTTCCTTTCTCTTATTTTTGGGTGTTTGAAATCTGTATCTCCTTCTAGTTTTAGGGGATAGCATTTGGGAGAAGTGATGCATGCTTTTGGGCTCCAACTACAAAAAGAGAGCTTTGGGAATGTATTAAATCTTGCTATGAGTAATAACCAGTAAAATATATCTGCATTTCTAATTTTTTATTTGAGTTTGGAAATATGCTTTAAATTCCATAAGAGTAAGTGAGTGTATCATTTTTTCACTTAGTCCATGCTAATTTATCTATGATCCATTACATTTGGGGCATGGGATTTGATAATCCCATAGCTTGTCTATGCATTAAGATTATTTATAGATATACATGTATATATACTTTTATCATTATTTTATATATATATTTATAAGTAAGCCTGCTACTAGTATGATAAAAAAAATATATTATAACAAAATAGAAAAACATATAGAATGCTTGCTATATGAGCATAGGAAAATAGTTAAATGAAGTTTACTTATGCTATATGAGCATAGATACATAGTTAAATGAAGTTTACTTATGGAGGAGGAAGCAAAGGCCTGAAGACACCTTTCCGACCCTCTCCACATGCTCGAGGGAGAGAAGATCCCCGTAGTTGTTCAGGTAGAAGTCAAAGGTACCCATATAGTTCCTTTGCAGCCCCCCCAGAGCAATTTTAGAGGCTCCGCAGTCACTTTTTTCTTGTAGGAGAGTCACCAAAAATGCCACCAATCATCTTTGTGCTCTTGTTTGATGAAATTTGCAGCCAACTTCTTCCTGCCTCCCTTCTTTCCAAGCACCAAGATTGCCGTGGACAAAAACTCCTCTACCAATTTATCATCGTGAACATGCTTGCCTTGGAGAAGCTTCTACCCAATCACCTGCTTGATCGCTTCCACCATGCCATTGTCTTCCACATTGAACAACCACTTGATCTGAACCTGGAGGAGCTCCTACTTACAACCACATTCGATATTGACTTTGATCTTCATGAAGCGCAGGAATACTCAAGAACTCCATCGGTTGTCGACTAAAAAGCCTTTCTTCCACCTCTCCAATCCTAATAACCCGCGACCAAGAGCAATAATGAGAGATCGGGACCTTTGAACTACCCTGAAGTTTGGTCGAGGATGAAAGAAGATCCTTCCTTTAGACAACCAAATCCACATTATTCTCTCACCAAATTTTAAATCCTTAGTTTCATAGATATCCTCGGGGATGGGGCTTAAACTTGCAGATCCCACCAGCATGATATGTCCTCTAAAATAATTACACCTTTGGTTTGAGTACAGGGCAAATTTGCTAATTGGTGCGCGGTTTGGTTAGCCTCTTTATAACAGTGCATGAGAGAAACATTTTGAAGGCTATCCAATCTTTTCTAAATGGATGAGATAATATTGCTAAGATTTCAATTTGTAATCTAGTGAGATTTTACTACATTTATACAAATTTGAGAATCTCCCTCCACATATACATCGTGAAAGCCCTTCTCTTTGGAGAGATCCAACCCAATCAGGAGGACTTGAAACCTAGCCTCGTTATTCATGCCATTTGATAACATCTTTGAAACAACCCACAAAATATTGCCTTTATCATTTCTTATGATACACCCCAGGCTAGAGATCCTGGGGTTCCCCTTTGTAGCACCATCAAAGTTCAATTTTAGATGATCAGAGGGAGGGGATTCCATTTCATTGCTCCCCTTTTTCTAATTTTGGAGATATGTGGCCCACTTGCAGAGTATTCAGGAGAGGCTTTTAGCAAATGCCACTTTTTCATTATTCTGCCATCTCAATTGGTGAAGGTTTTAGGGTAGCTTTGATTGCATCTTTGTCTTACCATCAGGATCTCACAAAGCCCAACTTCAATCTTCTTTACCACTTCTTCCCTAGTAGAAGCCTTGTCCTAGAAAATCCTCAGGTTCCTTTCCCACCAGATGTGCCAAATGATCATTGAAGGGCCTTCAATCCACACACCCTTTCAAAGGGAATTTATGAGCCTTGGACAACTTTCAAAGAGAGACACAATATCATTGGGGAGAGCACCTTTCCACCCACAACAATCAAGGAACAAAGACCAAACATTGTGGGCAAAAGAACACCTTAAGAGTAGATGGTTAGCATCCTCCTCCTCCTCAAGACACAACACACACCTAGAGGGACCACTGATGTTGATTGATTTCAATCATTTGCCAGTGAGGATTCTCTTGTGTAATGCAGTCCAAGAGAAAGCTCCCACCTTGGGTAGACATCAGGAACTCCAACAAAATTCTATTGGCTAGCTCGTGCCCACCCCAAGCAAATGTAGAAGTTTATAACCCATTTTGATTTAATATCTCTCAGACTTGGCTCTCATCCAAATTATGGAATCATTTTCTTCACTCAAGAAGACCTTTTGATTTTCCAATTCTTCGCTAAGAATTTCATTTTCTTTGAGAGGGATGTCAACATTTTCCAAAGGTTTGCACCCAGTTTTAATTTTCACCTTAAAAACTAAGTTTAACCCAAGGTAATAATTTTTATTTATTTTTATTTGAGTTTAAAAGAAGACAAAGATAAATTATTTTTCATTCTAAAAACCAAGAAGTTCCTTCATCGACTAATTAATAATCATGAAATTATAAGTTACACAAAGGGATCTATCCATCTAAAACATTATAAAATATGATGATTAAAGTTACTAAGAACATTTTTAAAATAGAAACTTACCAAAGTCACTGCATCTCGAAGGTCGACCATCCAAATTCAACTCTTAGCAAGCCTCTGGAATATAGAAGAGAAAGTATCTTCAAGGAGCTTAACCTCCAACCACAGACCATTGATCTCCCGCACTCCTTCCTACCCAAAAAAGGCCCTACCCTACTCAAAGAGGATAGACTTAGGATAACCAATGGTGTTAGCCATCTGAGTACTGGTGTTGTGACCTACGTAACTTGTTATCATGCAATTCCCTAGATACCCTCTAGTCAAGCATGACCACTCCACAAGCTATGCCATCTAGTCACGGTGAACTATCAATCCACTTGAGGTAGGTGCACTACCTTGGTCAAAGGATTTGAATATATTTAGCATTGTGTCAATGCAAGTAGTAAGTTCACCCACCCCCACTTGACTTGAATTAATTGCAATCCTATAGTTAACTATGTATAAGTATAATATAACAACCATGATAACCTCTTGGTGTTTTCAACTCATCATGCTTTAATGCATGACAGTTAGGTTTACTTCTCTCTTTTTTGGCTCTTGGGAACATTACCGTTCATATGTTAAAGGAATGGGATTCTAGCTTACTGATAAATCAGTTAACACTATAAGTTTATCAGATGATCTATAAGTTCGTCCACTACTTTAAATTATCTAGTCAAGAGAGGACACTAAACTTGACAAAATAATCTCAGAAGGGGTTTAACAATAAACCAATTATTGAATTTAAGTAATCGTAGACCCAGAGTTAAAGTTTAAATACTCTTACGAGTCTTCTTCGACCTATCGAATCCTCGATGGGATGACACATTCTTCAAGTCTTTCATTAAACTAGTTGTTTTTGGATATGACAAGACCAACGATATTTAGTCGGTAGGCTAACTGGTGACGCTTCTAACATCGACCAAGATTAGACGACTATAGCTTAGGTTTTCTTTATTGCTATCAATCGAGCAAGACTCAAACTTCCATGTGCTCTCCACATATCTTATATATTTCTAAAGATAAAATGAGCACAGCTACACAGTTTTTAGTTGACCGTCGAAGATGCTTCAAGGAACAAGTATGTTACAGCCATGCAGGTTAAGACAACGGTGTTTGCTCAAGGAAAATAGCATTGTTTTCATTTTAAAAGAAGTGTAGATACATAGGTCGTAAAGTTGGTAATCAGTCCACATTTACATCATAAAAAAGACACTAAATTCCTTCATGTTACAAGATGGAGCCATTCCTATTGAGACATTCCAGTTTAACCAGGAAAGCGTGGAAGAGAGAAGAGATGAAACCTGTAGAAGATCTCTGGTGATTGTTTAAAATCTGGTTCAACAGCTTGTTCTCTTCTCACCCGACCACATACTCCTTACCCTTGGCCTCCTGTCAGCTACTTTCTCCCTATCCTCTCCAAAAGAAAAACTCACTTCCTCCTCTAAACTGTGGCTATCAACTTGGTAACTACCCTACATGGCTAACCATCTGCCTCCTTTCCATGACCACTACACAGAATTGGTTTGGTCTCCCACCAACTTCACAACTGATCTGCAAAGTGGAGCTTAACAGTTTGCAAGGTGGCAGTTTCAATTTTGGACATGATGCCACACTACTCTCAACAAATTTGAGTTTAATTCGAATACATGACTTCGAATAATGGCTAAGCTGACAAACAATCAATAAAGTTTGAAGCTCAAGAATAAATAGAATGTTTTGGATTAAAAGACATCATAGTAACGACTTGAGTGAACCCTTCGAGCTACTACTTGATTACTAACACCATTAAAGAATGAAAGAATTACTCCTTAACGATTATTTAAATATAACTAAATATGATTTTGTATATCACCATTACAATATGACCAATGGTATTAGACTCGATGGTCTCAAAGATTTAAAACATTATTTAAACCTTTTATTATCCAACGATAACCCACAATAGAAATAATTCTACATCCGTCGAATTCCATAAGTAAACGTTTACATCATACGTTCGTAGAGCTTTATGACGATGACGACGATTGGAGCGTAAACATAATACAAGGTTTGGGGCTGACTTAATGCAACAACTTTTGACTTTTATGCCGAACCACTAAACAAGACACAACATACAACTCATTCTCAAGTGTATACATTTATATATATAAAAATATATCAGTCGTCCATATTTGGCAACATGATTCAGAGTATTATGACACAGATGTCAATTTCCCATACTCATTATGACAACTACGAAAGGAAGAATGACCTATTCTTATAAACCTAGACATTCTCATCTAATAATTGACTTAACTCGAAATCAATACTTATTTCTAGGCAACTAGGTTTATCTACTTGATGTTCATTTTCAGGGGCAAGCACCCATGGGTTATTCCAGAGTCTATTCTCTCTTTCTTGAAGATACTTTCTCTTCTTCTTTCTTCTTGGTGAACATGTTCCATCTATTCTTGTCATTAACAATCTCACATACAATTTGTGGTTAGAGTACCAATGTTCTGATCAAAACACATTTACATCAAATCATTTCATTTTTATATCAAAATGACATTTTAATTCATAACATCAGATTGATCATAATCATGTAAAAATCCATGATTTCATAAAATTAACCTTTTCTAATCATATCATCATTTTCTATGATGTTAAACATATTCACATGACTATACTATTTAATAAAAAGTAAACAGTAATACTGAATCCAAAAAGGGGATGTAACATGTCTTTCCCCTATAGAATCATCGTCCCCGATGATTGAGTTTATCAAGTAAAATTTTAACATAAAAACAAGCTTTCATAGTTTAACATTAATGTTTTTGAAAAGATAAGAAAATCTTTGGTGCATATCATTATAGTTTTCCCAAGTGGCGCTATCCTCGCCATATTGGTCCCACTAAATTTTGCATTGTAAAACCTCTCAATTACGTAAATGGAGTTCATGCATTTTGGGCACCTTGAGTGGTTCGATCACAACCACTCCTAGCTCTTGTATCTATAAAGAATTCCATTTAAGAATGTGGTCATTACCTATAAAATATTTCTTTAGGTAGAAACATGAAAACCATTATGCATTTTACACAAGGCTGGAGGTAGAGAAGTTTTGTAGGCCACTGGATTGATAATCTCAAGGACTTGAAAAGGTTTGACATATCAGGGAGCCAACTTTGATGATTTACCAAACTTGATTGAGCTTTATGGTGTTTCACTTGCAAAAGAACTTGCTCACCAATAGAGAATTGTCTAGGCACCCGTTTGCGATCTGCATAACTTTTTTGCCTGTCGTTGGCTTCCGCCAATCTTTTCCTAATCATTTTCACTTTTTTCTCCATATCTACTAGCATTTCTAGTCCAATGCCTATCCTATCTTCCAGCTTATCCCAGCTTATAGGAGTTCTGCATTTCCTTCCATATAATGCTTCAAACGGTGCCATCTTAATGGCAGAATGATAGGAATTATTATAGGCAAATTCAACAAGAGGTAAATATTCCTCCCATCTGTATTGCTGGTCCATGCAATACATTCTTAATAGATCCTCTAAAACCTGATTAACCCTTTCTGTTTGTCCATCAGTTTTAGGATGATAAGTAGTGCTCACATTGAGTTTAGTCCCTAGTGTTGAAAATAAAGTTTGCCAAAACTAGGAGGTTATTCAAGCATCTCTATTAGATATAATCTTTTCAGGTACCCCATGTAATCTAAATATTTCTTGTACAAACTTCTGAGCCAAAATATAAGCTCCATCTGTCAAATTTCCAGGAATGCAATGTGCTACTTTGGTTAGTTTATCTACTACAACCAAAATTGCATCATGTCTATTCTTAGACATTGGTAACCCTTGAACAAAATCCATACTAACAACCTGCCATTTCCATTCTGGAATATCATGCAGGTATAACAATCTGGTAGGATGTTGGTGTTCTGCCTTCACTCTCTGACATTCAAAGCAACTTGCCACAAACCTTGCAGTGTCACTTTTCATTCCTTTCTAAAAGTATAGCGGTTTGACATCAGCTAAAAGTTTTGTTACTCCTGGGTGTCCGGAATAAGGTGCATAATGAACTTCCTTCCAAACAATGTTTCTTAGTTCTACAGAATTAGGAACATAGATTCTTCCCTTAAATCTCATTAATCCACCTGACTTAAAACAGAATCCATCATATCTTGGATCTTTGGGGTTTATTTGCAGAGCTTGCTTCACTTGTTCGTAATATTCGTCTCTAGGTAAACTTTGCAATACTAGATCTTTAAAATTAGCATGAATAGAGATTATAGAAGATATGTGTCTTCTTCTATTTAAAGCATCAGCTACTCAATTTTCTTTACCTTTTATGTAAGTAATCTCAAAGTCATAATCTAACATTAGTTCTAACCACCTCTTTTGTCTTGCATTGAGATAAGGTTGTGTAAATATGAAACGAAGACTTTGATGATATGATTTTAGTATAAAAGTCTTTCACAACAAATAGTGTCACCACATCTGAAGGGCATGAATCACTGCTGCCAGTTCTAAATCATGAGGAGCATAATTCTTCTCATAGTTTTTCAATTTTCTTGATTCATAGGCTATTGCATGCCCATTTTAAATAAGCACGCCTCCTAACCCTTCTCCAGAGGCATCGGTAATAACCTCAAATCGCCCTTCAGGATCAGGGACTTTCAGAATTGGCGCTGTTGTTAACTTTTCTTTTAATAAATCAAATGCCTTTTGACATTCACCTGTCCAAACAAATCGTTTCCCTTTTCTCTACAAAGAAGTGATTGGACTAGCAATACTTGAAAAATTCAGAACAAATTTCCTGTAATATCTGGCCAATCCCATAAAACTTCATACTTCTAAAACATTGGAAGGTATAGGCCATTCCATAATAGCCTTTATTTTAGCTAGGTCAACTGATATCCCTTCTGCTAATATAGTATGTCCCAAATACTGCACTTCTTTCTGAAAGAAAGTGTATTTCAAGAGTTTCGCATATAATTTGTGTTCTCTTAAACATTGTAAAACAATTTGAAGATGTTGTCTATGCTCCTCCTCATTTTTGGAATATATCAAAATATCATCTATGAAAACTAGAATAAATTTATTAAGGCGGTCTCTGAAAACACTATTCATGAGATTCATGAAAGTGTCTAGTGCATTAGTCAACACAAATGGTAACACAATAAACACATAATGACCATATCTTGTTCTAAATGCAATCTTGTGAATATCTTCATCTTTCAACCTCAACTGATGGTATCCAGATCTCAAATGTATCTTAGAAAATACTGTTGCACCACACATTTGGTCAAATAAATCATCAATACGTGGTAGTGGATACTTATTCTTTATCATTGCCTTATTTAGCATCTGATAATCTATACATAGTCTAAGGGTTCCGTCTTTCTTCTTGACAAAAATAACCGGAGCTCCCCATGGTGATACACTTGGCCTAATTAGATCTTTAGTCAATAGCTCCTATAGTTGAGCCTTCAATTCCATAAGTTTAGTAGTGGTCATTCTGTACGGAGCTTTAGATACTGGCTCTGATCTTGGTTTAATATCTATGGCAAAGTCAAAGGTTTTTTTTTGAGGCAAGCCTAGCAATTCCTTAGAAAATACATCTTTGAAATTGCAAAGATAAGGGTATTTTTCCTCAAAAGATTGCTTCTCTAAAGTCTCTACTACTAGGTCCATTTTGACTGCAAAGAGTTGACATCCCTTACTCCTAGCCCGTTTTAATTGTTTTGATGAAATAGACTAGATCTTTATTTCCCTTTTGTCTCCCTCTGAGATTCACTATTCTCTTGATTCTCACTTGACATGCCATGCTCTCGTTGCTTACTTTTACTCGCATTATTAGAATACTCATTTTCACCCTCCGTATTCCTGGTTTCATTCACTTTCATTTCCAATTTGCCCAACCTTTCCTTAGTTTCGGTAAGCATTTTAAGAATTCTGTCCAATTTATTAGTGGAGTTAGCCTGAGAGTTGTGACCTTTTCAATCTTCTCTCTCATTAAACTCTGATTGATCCATGTTTATTTGTTTTCTCACCTGTTTTAGTAAGTACTAATCAGTTCTATGATTTATCATTTAGAATATTATCAAAACATATCAATTGCTCATAACCATAGTTATTCTCAAGCAAAATTTGTCTTTATTGTATTTTGCACAACAGTATGTACATTCTTTAAGGATAGACACATTTCATGTTTCACTCTGTATTTACAAGAGGGGTGTAACCTTGAGATTCATTGTCTGACACATATTCACGGGGTGTATAACCCTCAGATTCACTATCAGATGATAGTATAATGATTTCAGCTCTAGGTGGTATACGGGAATCCCTAGTGATCATTGGTACACTAATAGGGTAGGAATTGACCATAATTTGAGCTGCCATCCTAGATGTCTCTAGGAGTTCTCTTTTCATTCATTTGAGTCGTGACAGAGCATTGGCAAAAGTTTGCATATCATCTAGCCAAATGTCATTTTCATCATTCATTTTCTCAATAGTCTTAATCATCGCAAGATGTTTCTGCTTAGCTTGCAGGTAACATTCCTTACCAGTGAAGGACTTCCCTATAGTTTTCCTGAGACATACCATCTTGGCACAGTAAATCAAATCATTAGCTACCCGTATAATGTTGATTCTTAATCAACTTAATGGACTCATTAGCCCTAGTGTTGAACCTGGTTAGCTCTGAGACCATATGAAACACCTAGTTTAGTTTTCACCTTAAAAACTAAGTTTAACCCAAGGTAATAAATTTTTTTATTTATTTAAGTTTAAAAGTAGACAAAGATAAATTGTTTTTCATTCTAAAAACCAAGAAGTTCATTCATCGACTAATTAATAATCATGAAATTATAAGTTACACAAACGGGTCTATCCATCTACAACATTATATAATATGATGATTAAAGTTACCAAGAACATTTTCAAAATAGAAACTTACCAAAGTCACTACATCTTGATTGTCGACCATCCAAATTCAAGTCTCGGCAAGCCTCTAGAATAGAGAAGAGAAAGTATCTTCAAGGAGCTTAACCTCCAACCACAGACCATCCATCTCCCGTACTCCTTCCTACCTAGAAGTGGCCCTACCCTACTCAAAGAGGATAGACTTAGGATAACCAATGGTGTTAGCCATCTGAGTACTGGTGTTGTGACCTACGTAACTTGTTATCATGCAATTCCCTAGATACCCTCTAGTTAAGCATGACCACTCCACAAGCTACGCCATCCAATCACAGTGAACTATCAATGCACTTGAGGCAGGTGCACTACCTTGGCCAAAGGATTTGAATATATTTAGTGTTGTGTCAACGCAAGTAGTAAGTTCACCCACCCCAACTCGACTTGAATTAATTGCAATCCTACAGTTAACTATGTATAAGTATAATATAACAACCATGATAACCTCTTGGTGTTTTCAACTCATCATGCTTTAACACATGGTAATTCAGTTTACTTCTCTCTTTTTGGCTCTTGGGAACATTACCGTTCATATGTTAAAGGAATGGGATTCTAGCTTACCGATTAATCAGTTAACGCTATAAGTTTATCAGATGATCTATAAGTTTGTCCATTGCTTTAAATTATCCAGTCAAGAGAGGACACTAAACTTGACAAAATAATCTTGGAAGGGGTTTAACAATAAACCAATTATTGAATTTAAGTAATCGTAGACCCAGAGTTAAAGTTTAAATACTCTTATGTGTCTTCTTCGACCTATCAAATTCTCGACATAACTTAATCTTTATATCAAACTAAGCCTTTAATAATCCTAACTTGTTGTTTCTATTTGGAAGAAAGAATGCATGCAAGTTTAAACTAAACACTTAACCATAGACTCATTGTGTCTGCTCTCTAGACTTCATTTCCTAACATGTTTGATAGTTTTAGACCAATAACGATTCTATACCCTCTTTCGATGACACGACAGCTTGAATATTTTTTTTTTAAGTAGAAAGAATTATATACAATATATAAATGGATTATAACTAGATATCTTTCGCAGCAAGAAAGGTATATCTCTATGTTCAACCAGCTAACATAAATTCATAACTTGCAAAAGATTGAGTAATTACACAAACCACGTCATACATTCCACACCTTTGTTCCCCATTTTGTCGATGGGATGACACATTCTTCAAGTCTTTCATTAAACTAGTTGTTTTTGGATATGACAAGACCAACTATATTTAGTCGGCAGGCTAATTGGTGACGCTTATAACGTTGACCAAGATTAGACTACTGTGACTTAGGTTATCTTTATTGCTATCAATCGAGCAAGACTCAAATTTTTGTGTGCTCTCCACATATCTTATATATTTCTAAAAATAAAATGAACACAACTACATAGTTTTAGTCGACCATCGAAAATGCTTCGAGGAACAAGTATGTTACAGTTGTGCAGTTTAAGACAACGGTGTTTGCTCAAGGAAAATAGCATTGTTTTAGTTTTGAAAGAAGTGTAAATACATAGGTCATAAAGTTGGTAATCAGTCCACATTTACATCATAAAAAAAGACAATAAATTCCTTCATGTTATAAGATGGAGCCATTCCTATTAAGACATTCTAGTTTAACCAGGACAATGTGGAAGGGAGAAGAGAT
The DNA here is from genome assembly GCA_027924645.1 of Cunninghamia lanceolata. Taxonomy (NCBI): domain Eukaryota; kingdom Viridiplantae; phylum Streptophyta; class Pinopsida; order Cupressales; family Cupressaceae; genus Cunninghamia; species Cunninghamia lanceolata. Next base: position 3,924,603 of record BSBN01001183.1, on the reverse strand, counting down.
GAAACCTGTAGAAGATCTCTGGTGACTGTTTAAAATCTAGTTCAACAGCTCATTCTCTTCTCACCCAACCACATACTCCTTACCCTCAGCCTCCTGTTAGCTACTTTCTCCCCGTCCTCTCCAAAAGAAAAACTCACTTCCTCCTCTAAACTGCGCCCTATCATCTTGGTAACTACCCTGCATGGCTAACCATCTGTCTCTTTTCTGTGACCACTACATAGAATTGGTTTGGTCTCCCACCAACTTTGCAGCTAATCTGCAAAGTGGAGCTCTTTTGGACATCGATGCCACACTACTCTCAAAAAATTTGAGTTTAATTCGAATACATGACTTTGAATAATGGCTGAGCTGATAACCAATCAATAAAGTTTGAAGCTCAAGAATAACTAGAATATTTTGGAATAAAAGACATCATAGTAATGACTTGAGTGAACCCTTCGAGCTACTGCCTGATTACTAACACCGTTAAAGAATAAAAGAATTACTCCTTAATGATTATTTAAATATAACTAAATATGATTTTGTATATCACCATTACAATATGACCAATGGTATTACAGTTGACGGTCTCAAAGATTTAAAACATTATTTAAACCTTTTATTATACGACAATAACCCACAATAGAAATAATTCTACATCTGTCAAATTCCATAAGTAAACGTTTACATCATACGCTCGTAGAGCTTTATGACGATGACAATGATTGGAGCGTAAACACAATACAAGGTTTGGGGCTGACTTAACACAACAACTTTCAACTTTTACGCTGAACCACTAAACAAGACACAACATACAACTCATTCTCAAGTGTATACATTTATACATATAAAAATATATCGGTCATCCATATTTGGTGACATGATTCAGAGTATTACGACACAGATGTCGATTTCCCATACTCATTATGACAACTACAAAAGGAAGAATGACCTATTCTTATAAACCTAGACATTCTCATCCAATAATTGAATTAACTCGAAATCAATACTTATTTCTAGGCAACTAGGTTTATCTACCTGATGTTTGTTTTCAGTCGCAAGCACCCATGGGTTATTCCAGAATCTATTCTCTCTTTCTCGAAGATATTTTCTCTTCTTCTTTCTTCTTGGTGAACATGTTCCATCTATTCCTGTCATTGACAATCTCACATACAATTTGTGGTTAGAGTACCAATGTTCTGATCAAAACACATTTACATCAAATCATTTCATTTTTATATCGGAAAAACATTTTAATTCATAACATCAGATTGATCATAATCAAGTAAAAATCCATGATTTCATAAAATTAACCTTTTCTAATCATATCATCACTTTCTATGATGTTAAACATATTCACATGACTGTACTATTTAAGAAAAAGTAAATAGTAATATTGAAGCCAAAATGGGGATGTAACAAAAAGAAGAGCATAGGTAGTCTCTAACCTGCAAGCCTTGGATCTCAGAGAGTGCAATCCTACTATTATTGAGCCTTAGGTCATTGCTCAGTGAAGAATACCCATTCCATGAGTCACTTCAGAAGAGAGTAGAACTCCTGTTATTAATCTTCCACTTGTAAACATGATTGGTAACAAGGCTTCTACATTGGAGCATGAAGTTCCAAATATGTGATCCCCTTGGCGGATTTGGGTTTGTGAGGATCCTAATGGGATTGTTAGATTCCAAATATTTGTGCTACAAGATTTGGATCCATTTATTGTCTGGATTTTCGTACATTCTCCAAATGAGCTTGGATCCTAGGGCTTTGTTCTACTTTTTTATTTTCCTGACACCAACACCACCATTGGCCTTCTCCCTACAAATGGTATCCCAGCCAACAAGGGGAGCTGCCTGACCTCTTTTGAGCCTTCTCACAAGAATTTTTTGAACAAAAAGGTTGTTACATCCCGAACTTTTGATTAATATTAATCTTATTTTCATGTGGTAAAAAGGATAAATAATCTTAGATTAATGATTTGATGTTTGTGGAAAATATCAAGTGGAATCATTGATTATATGGATTACAATTAATGCTCAAATTAGACATGAGATTACATGTTATTAAGATTATCTTATTATAAGGGTTTATGATTTAATGATGATACACTAATCATGGTTATATGGTTGTGAGTGTAATCAGGAAAAGAATCTTCCTTCAAGAGTGGAAGGAGATTATCACTGGGAGAAGGAAATAGATGTTGTGGAAAAGGTTAGGTTTCCATTTGAGTATCAAAATTATTCTTTGTGAACCGATGCCAATCAAGGTAAGTATTGGTCTTGTTTCCTTGATTAAGTTGAACTCGATTTGACTATAGTAGTCATGTCGTTTTACCTTTCTCGACACCACTTAAGTCAATTGACTTAATGACGTTCTTAGAACATTAGTATAACCTAGTGAAAGCATTGTCGATGTCATATATTTCTTATGTTATTACTTAAATTACAATAAGTTTTGTTATTAACATTAATTAATTTCTTTTAAGTCTAAAATAGCGACGTGGGGAGTGAGTCTCAACCCCAAGTCGCATATTGATATCATCACCAATATGATTAGTAATATTATCTTGATGATATCTTGAATATTTTAATACCCTTGTAATATCATATAGATATCTATGATATGTTTTAAGTTATAATCAAATATCCACTTATAGTGGAATCGAAAACTATTAAGTTGATAAGTGTTTCTCATTCATGGTAATGTGCCCATAATTCATGGAGTGGAATGAGTGGGTGGTTCCACAATGATAACACAGTATGTAATATGCCTTATGAAGAGCCTGCAAAGGTAGTTTTTGGTGAGTGGACTATTATCCACGATGGGATAAGGGAGTCTAATTATTTTTTTTTCTCAACCTCAGTGAAAGAGGGAGTAGTATGGTATTCTTGGATATAGAAAAACTATTGTGAAGAAAAAAGAGAGAGTAACCAAGAATAAGGACCATACTCTATGGATAGTAGTCATAGTGAGGTCTGTAGAAAGACCAGACGATGGCATATATAGAGTTCTACATCAAACTCAAAACATTAACAGGTACCTTTGTTATACAAATGTCATTAACATGTAATAGTGAAAGAATAGTTATATATAAGCTCTTGCCAATATAAAATGATACCATGATGTATCGATAGTTGTGAAGGTTCTTATGACACAGTTGTAATATATGTTTAATCTTTGTTGGGCCATAAGGCTGAAAGAATAACAACACTACTATAGTAGTATGAAAACAAACCCATCGGGCAATAAGGCTGAGGGTATATATTGAAAGCTATGTTGATATACTTAGAGTCCATGATCTTTACCAGAGTGGTATATATTGAATGCTATGTAGATAACCTTAAAGGCCACAATGTTAGCTAATGTGCTTGAGGTTGAATTGTTTAAAACACTTGATAATGATAACAGTAGATATCTATGATTGCTAGTGAAGAAAGAAAGTAGTCATGATAGTGACTAGCTTGGTATCACAACGTATGCAATATAATATTACAGAATGATTATAATTTGTTGTAGCATGATATTGAAATGATTAATACCTATGTTCAAACCATAAATCTTTGTGTATTTATCCCAGGTTTGTAGACCTGTGATGACAAGATGTTAATGTTTGAGTCCTGTATAGTGGACTGTATTAAATGTGGTTTTAGAGGAAGTTAATCTCTGTGAGATATTTCTTGGCATGATTGTGAAATAAAGGCTAGGAAATAGAAACCTTTGTTAATATATTTCACAAAGTGCATAATAAGTTTTGAACAATAGGAAGGTAAAGGCTGAATGGTCATTAACCCATGAATAGTTAAAGAGTTGATATGTCAACTAATTGTATATTATTTGAATATTTCTTTTATTACAGCAATAATGTATTGGAAAGGAAATAGTGGGTGATGTAACCCTTCTTGAAAATTTAGACTTTAAGTCTATTTTATATAGTTCAATATTGATATTATCAAATATAATGGAAAGCTGTTATATTTAATGCTGATTTGTCAAGAATCTTTGGTATAAGATGGTCATAGAGCCCTAGACCAGAAAAGGTCTTAAGACATGAAACCATGAACTTTTACATATTTTTTTAAAGAAAGAATAGGAACAAAGTGATGTGAAGGTCACATGTTCCTGGTTTCTAAAGTGACAAAATAATTTTGAGAACAAAATCCTGGAAATAGAGATAGAAATCCATGACAAGTGGATAAAGGGTGTATAGCACCAATCTTTACTGTGACCTAAATGGGTCAAATTATGAACACTATAGGATGAGATAGCTTCTAAATCAAGTTGAGATGTGTGAACATTGCCTATGTTCATTGTGAAACGTTATGTATGTAAATTTTGGCAAAAGTAATGCATTTGTCTCTGCATGCATTAGTCGGTTCACTGTGCTCTAGATGACATAATGCTTCCAGTAGTGTCATACATAGTTAGAGTGGATCTCTAGTTGTATGACTGTGAAGTATTATGAAGGACACAACATTAGATACTCAAATGGGAAACCTAATGGTTCCTTACATCTATTCCCTTCATGAAGGGTAGGGGCACTTCCAAGAAGGAAGTTGTGCTCGGGACCGCCGGTCTGTGGTTGGAGGAAAAGCACTCAGGTGATGCTCTCCTTCCCAAGTAGATGACAAGTCAAGACTTATGAAGACAAATGTCAAAAACTCCAAATGTAGTATATTCTTTCATATGAATTGATAGTCAAACATTATATGTAAACTTATCATTTATGCTATAAGCAAAACATTGTAAATGTATAGTGCAGGATTCACTAGTATGTTATCTCTAGAATTTGTTGTGAATTTTAGTTTTGAAATTATGCAAAAGATATACACATTGGTTATTTTTTATGATATTGATTATTACTATGCCTAATTGTGATTATTTTAATCATGACCTTGAACTTAATGGTAATTAAGTTGGATATTTTTGGGTAATAAGAATTGGTATGTTACAAAGGGGGAGAGTAGGTCCCCCTGTTGGACACCTCAAGTAGGAGAGAAGAATCCAACTATATAAGTATATGTTGCTACAATATTAAAATGCTTCCTTCTTGAGATAAACACTCCTCTTGATCAACATATCATGAGTGGTACGGTGAAGAATCTTATAGCCTTTGACACCATCTGGGTGCCCAACACATATGGAAGGCTTACTCTGTGAATCCATAGCCTTGTATTTCTCTACTAGAATGTAGGCCCATGCAAGAGAACTAGACACTTGAAAGTGATTTACTATGGGTTTTTGACCAGTCCAATCTTAAAAATAATGACTCCCTTCACATCTCGGTGAGGAACTTAGTTTTGGGTGTAACACACATAGTTGATGGTCTCTGCCCAATACTGAGGTGCCATTGACTTGGAGTGAAACATACTATTGGCCATCTCTTTCAAGGACATGTTCTTTCATTCATTTACACCATTCTATTGTGGACTATAGGGAACTATGTGTTGAAGATCAATGCCCTTGAAAGAACAAAATTGCTCAAACCTCTGGTTGACATATTCCCACCATTGTCTGTACATAGAATCTTGTTGGCCTTCCCTGACTTCTTACCTACAAAATCTTTGAAGTCCTTATAAGACTCAAAGGCCTCTGACTTCTATTTGATAAAATATAGCCAGGTGTATCTAGAAAGATCATCAATGAAAGTTAGAACATATTTAGCCCTACTGAAAGATGGATGTGGAAATGGCCCTGGCAAGTCACTATGTACTAACTCTAAAATCTATGTGGCCCTCCATGATTTACCTTTATCATATTTCTCTTTAGGATGCTACTAAGAATGGACCCTTGGCAAACTCGATCAGAAAATTAAATAGAAGATGATCCTGAAACCATGTCATGTTGACTGAGCTGCTACAAGTAGCGATAGTTCAAGTGGCCAAAATATTGATGCCACAAATGGCTCACCTGATCTGAGTGAGTGAGCAAAGAAAGTGACGGAGAATTGGGAATATAGTGAGAAAAGTGATACAGTCTAGATTGATGATTAGCTTTCCCTATGACAACTATAGACCCACTATGCATCTCACTAATTACCACTATGTTTGGAGTGAACTCAACCCGCTTGCCAAAGCTAGTGTGAGTGATATAATAAATAGATAGGAGATTAGTTGACAAAGATAGAGCACATAGAGCATCCTAAATTCTTCCTTCACTCACATCAACATACCCTCTCCCATGCACCTCAATAGGAGTATCATCTCTGATTATAATGGATAGCATAGTAAATGGCTTCAAAGAAGCAAAACCATTTTTTGATGAATCCATGTGGTGCAAAGCACCTGAGTCAATTACCCAAGTGTTAGGTTTTGAAGCTACTACAACAAGGTCCTTACACTTTCCTTTCCCCTTGTTGTTGTTTCCTTTGAAGATTCCTAAGATGAACTCTGTTTGACAAAATTAATATTATTCTTTTCAAGAAGATGTGAAAGGTGATTGATCTTCTTCTTTAAGCACTTGTAGTCATCATGGACAAGTTTCTTATAATAAGCACATTTTTTCCTTCTCCTTTTTAGGCTTATCACCTTTAGAAGAAGAGCTAGATTAGTTGCATTAGAGGCAACCAATTTCTGATCCTATTTCTTCTCTCCAAGTGGTTCTATTATATCTTATTTTTCTTATCAGCCCCTTTATGATCTTTAGTGCCCTAATTTGCAGTCAAGGCATGAGATTTAGAGGGTTTAATTGTACCCATTTGAACCAATTTATCTTTTTCCTTTGTTAGTTCATTTGTAAAATCATCAAAAGAAGGCATTTTATAACTGGTTCCTAAGGCACTTTTAGTATCATGAAATGTAGAAATAAATATTGAATAGTTTTTAAGAATCTTTCTTCTCAATTCTACATTATTTTAACTACAATCTTATGGTTTTTACATTAGTGAAGAAGTCTTGAATAGTATCGAAACTGGAAGGACTTAACCCTATGAGCTCATTCTATAGTAGACGTCCTCTTGTTTCATCCTACATACCAAAGAGGTTTTTCAAAGTTGTCCATACTTGATTTGGAATTGAAGAAGATTCAACATGAAAGAACAAATATGTAGATACAGACATACACATGGTTCCAAATGCTTCATCACACTTATTAAACCATTTTGTCTTTTCTACAATTAGAGTTGTTTTACTTTCTAGCCTCATTATTACTCTATACAATCTTTGTTTCTTGAGATAGATTGTCACTTTTAATTTACAATCACAATAGTTATATGGAGTTAAAATAGGAACTATTATTTGATCCATCTTATGCAGAAAAAAATATTGTAGTTTGTAGTTGTATGGAAAAAAGAGAATGAAAAAACTCAAAGAAAGCACATAAGACACCCCTATTTTGCACTAGATCAGAAATCACCCCCCATAGATTACAAATTGTCACAACCCATTTTTGGATAGTTTGCTTATGTTATCTTTAACTAAGTATTACTTAGATATTTTTTTACAAGGTGAAGAATTGATGTAGGAGCATCTCTGGTTCAAGAGCAATCTTGCATCAACCAGAAATATTTACATTCATTTTGTTTTCTTTCATTTTTCTAGTTCAGTACAGTCAGTTTAGTCAATAGCAGTTTCTGTATTTTGGTTCGCATTCTACCGTAGTTTCATTCTAGACCTAGCATCTATAAATCATCATGTACATCATGTCCAAAATTTAGATCATTTTGATCTATTTACATAAAGATATTGCTATCAGAAGATTGACTATTTTATCAAAACAGAGCATTCAGATAGTCTCAGAAAGCCAGCTAAAGGGAAGGCTTGTGGAACACTTCAATGACTTGCGAGGCTAAAAGAAACATCATTCAAGGCACTTTGGGACTTGGATGACCTTCCTTGGGATCCACACCTTGTTTCATTCATTTGTAGAGGATTTCCATATGTTGTAGGCTGACCTAGTTGCTCCTATACATTACATCTCTTTTATTGGAGTTTGTACTCTTTCTTGGCTAACCCAGAGGATTCTTGCAATCTGGAGATGATATATAATCATGTAATAGATGCATAGGAAAGTAGTTAATCAGTGATAGATAGTTCATAAGATAGATTTACTTTTGTAAGGCACTTCAAAGCCATATCTTGCGCATGTGTTGTAACTAGAGAATCAGGCCTATTAGCCCTAATTTGTAAGCCTGCATGTTGTCTACATATCTGCATTTTGAATCTTTAATATATTAAGTATCTAAATCTACATTTGCATTCTACATTTGAGTTGCTTCCATTATGTTTACTCTCGTTGCACGGTCTAGATAGTTCACTCTGTGGACCCTCCTAACCGTGACTGTACCAAGTGGTATCAGAGCGAAGTTTGAATCCTTTGGGAGTGAAATTGATGAAGACATTCTATAAGATCTTACTGTGAACAAAATGACAAACCTGAGGTAAACTACCTATGTTGTCAATCGAGCGTCGATTGTGAGGCAGTTGTCACCTTGTAGACCGATCACTGAATTTGATATAGTTACACTTGATCCTATAAATCTAGATGCCGCCAAGGAGAATACCTGCTATTGGTACTATGGCTAGAAGAATGGATGAGATGATGGAGATGATGAAAATAATGGGAGTTCGATTGGATGCTATTGAATCTAAGATCGAAGAAGAGGATTGACACCTAGACCTAATGTTGAAAGTGATGATGATGAAGAATTTCAATTTGTGAATCAAAATGAAGAAACCCTAGAAGAAGAATAGTCAGATCAAGTGAAGATGTTGAGAGCTATTTCAAAGATTGGAAAGAGAACAAGCATGGATGTACCAAAATACACTGGAAATTTAAATCTGGAGGAGTTGATTGATTGGATAAATGATTTGGAAGAATACTTTGAATATGAAGAAATCGAAGATCTGGAGAAGGTGAGATTTGCAAAGACTAAGTTGAAAGGACATGCTGCTATTTGGTGGAAAGCAGTGTAGTTGGATAGAGATAGAAGAGGAAAAGAAAATACCACAAAATGGGATATAATGGTGACAAAGTTGAAGAATAAATTTATACCTATTGACTATGAGTTAGAAATGTTGAAGAGATTACAAAACTTGAGACAAAAGGAGAAATTTGTGAAGGAATATACTGAATAATTTCATAAAATGATTATAAGGACTGGACACAGTGCAACAAATAAAGAGAAAGTAGTAAGATACATCAATGGACTGAGATTGAACATTCAAGAAGAACTGAGTTTGGTAAGGATGACAACATTTGAAGATGCATATCCATTTGCCCTGAAGTTGAAGACAATTTGAACAAAAGACATGAGAAAAGATAGAGAGGTAGAGGAGCTAAATTTTAGAAAGGTAGAACATTTTTTGGAGGAGAAAGATCATATGTAGAGTAGAACAAACAAAGTAGCCCATTCAAGAAGCAAGACATAGATAATAATGCATACCAGAGAAATGACATAAACTTTTTCTGGAGATGAAACCATAATTCTTACTGGAGTGAAGGATATAGGAGAGATGAAAGAGGATTTGATAGGAGAACATTCAGAGAAACTTGTTTTAAGTGTGGAGGTGAAGGACATAGAGAATTTGAATGTCATCAAGGAAGTACAAGTAAGAAGATAAAGAACAATGGAAGAGAAACTTATGTGGAAGAAGAACCCATTGGATCACCTAGTTCAATTGGGAAACCTGAGAAAGGAGAATCACTAGTCATGAGGAGATCACTATTTCAAGCATAGACAAATGAGGAACCACCATAGAGAAAAACTTTGTTCTGGACCAAATGCAAATCAGGAGGTAAATGTTGTAATCATTGATAGTGGTAGTTCTGATAATTTGGTTTCAGAGGAGATGGTGACTAAGCTGAAGTTGGAGAGATTGAAATACCGTAAGCCATATTAGATAGCATGGATTCAGGATGATCATAAGGCACTAGTGAATGAACAATGTTAGGTGAAATTTCATATTTGATCTTATCATGATGAATTATTGTGTGATATTATGCATATGTATGTATATCATATATTGTTGGATAGACCATGGCAATATGATAGAAAAGCTATACATGATGGAAGAAAGAATACCTATACTGTAACATCTAATGGAAAGAGAATTACTTTGATTCCTTTGGAAGATGAGCCTAAGAGTGAAGTATGTGGAAATGCTAGAATCTGTTTGGTAGATGGAAGAAATTTTTTGGATGGTTTGAGACATGAGAATATGTGTTATGGTTTGAGTCCTAAGAATCCTAAAACCCTAAAGATAGAAATTGAAGAATCACAACTGAAGGAGATAACTAAATTGTTGATAGAGTATAAAGACATCATTTTAGATAATGTACCTAAAGGATTGCCACCAATCAGGAGTATCAGTCATCACATGGATCTTATACCAGGAGCTAGTTTGCCTAACAAAGCAGCATACCAGATGACACCAACAAAGAATTAATAACTGAATAGACATATACAAGAGTTATTGAAAAAAGGATTGCTCAGAGAAATTTTGAGCCCTTGTGCAGTACCTTCAGTGCTAGCACCAAAGAAAGAAGGAGAATGGAAAATGTGTATAGAATCTAGATCAATAAACAAGATCACAGTAAAGTATAGATTCCCATTACCTAGGATGGATGACATTATGGACTGTTTGAGTGGAGCAAAGTATTTTACAAAGATAGAATTGAAGAGTGGATAGCATCAAATCAAAATCAGAGAAGGAGATGAATGGAAGACAACTTTTAAAATAAATGAAGGACTGCATGATTGGTTAGTGATGCCTTTTGGATTAACAAATGCACCGAGTACTTTATGGGGTTGATGAATGAAGTTTTGAATAAATTCTTGGGTAAGTTTGTTATTGTATACTTGGATGATATTTTAATTTTTTTAGTAAGACAAAAGAAGAACATTTGTGGAACATTAGATAAGTACTGCATAGATTGAGAGAAGAGAAATTGCTAATAAACATTATTTGTTGCTTAAGGAGTTTGTATTGTATACAAATCACCAAGCCTTACAATATTTGAATAGTCAAGGTAAGTTTAATCAAAGACATATGAGATGGGTAGAGTTCGTATAGAGTTACACTTTTGTATTGAAGCATAGGAGTGGAAAATCAAACAAAGTTGCAAATGCATTGAGTAGAAGAAGGAACTTGCTAAAAGAGATGAGAGTGGAAGTATTAGATTTTGAAGAGTTGAAACACATGTACGAAGAAGATCTTGCTTTTGTAGAACCATGGAAAACATGTAAAGAACCTATTGTGACAGATAGGAGTAAGTGGCTGGACTATTTCATTCAAGAAGATATGTTGTTCAAAGGAATTATGTATATCTAGGAGTTCAATGAGAGATAATTTGATTAAGGAGAAACATAGTGGTGGATTAGCAAGACATTTTGGAATTGACAAGACAGTGGCTTTGGTAAGTGAAAATTACTTTTGGCCTCAGATTTATAAGGATGTAAGGAAGTGTGTACAGAGTTGTAGAGTATGTTAAGTTGCAAAAGGAAGTAGTCAAAATACTGAGTTATACAAATCTTTGATAGTATCGGAGAGACCTTGGGAAGACATAAGCATGGATTTCATAATGGGATTGCTAAGGACACAGAGAAGACATGATTCTATATTTGTAGTGGTAGATAGATTTTAAAGTACGACACATTTCATACCTTGTAAGAAGACAACTAATGTAGTGCATGTAGTTGATCTATTTTTCAAAGAGATTGTGAGATTACATGGATTACCTAAGAGAATAGTTTCAGACAGAGATACAAGATTCATTGGATACTTTTGGAAGACATTGTGGAAGAAGATGAAGAGTGATTTGAAGTTCAGTTCAGCATTTCACAGATAGACTGATGGACAGATAGAGGTGGTGAATAGGATTTTGGGAAACTTGTTGAGATGTTTGGTTGGAGAAAAAGCAAGATGTTGGGATTTGATTCTATCACAAGCAGAGTTTGCATAGAATAATTTAGTGAATAAGAGTATAGGAAAGACACCATTTGAGATTGTAACTAGAGTAAACCCTAGAGGAGTAGTAGAGTTGACAGATATCAACATGGAGTATAAGAGAAGTGTAGAGGTAGAAGAAATTGCAGGACACATGGAAACAATGCATAATTAGGTTAAGAAGCATTTGGAGGAGATGAATAGTAAATATAAAGAGCAAGTGGATGAGAAAATAAAACAAAGAAATTTTAGTTTGAGATGAAGTAATGGTATATCTGAGAAAAGAGAGATTTCCAGTAGGCACATATAATAAGTTGAAGATGAAGAAGTTTGGACCATGTAGAATACTTTGAAAATTTGATTCAAAAAATGCATATGAAGTGGAGCTATCGGAGACTTTTGGTATATCACCTATTTTCAACATTACAGACCTATATCATTATCATGAAGGAGAATCCAGTGACAACATTGAAGAAGACTTGAAGAAGCAATTACCATAGCAAACACTAGATCATATTGAAGACATTTTAGATAGTAGAGTTGGATGCAATGCCAGAGGCAAGAAATACAAAGAATATTTGGTAAAGTAGAAAGGCAGACTAGAAGAAGATTCATCCTGGATATCTCAGGTTGAGTGAGGTGGACCGAGTTGGTTTTCCTCTAGCCCCACCAAATTGAGGGACTCACTTTCTCAACAACCCCAGGTATCTGATGTAGGAGCATCCCTGGTTCAAGAGAAATCTTGCATCAACCAAAATATTTGCATTCATTTTGTTTTCTTTCATTTTTCTAGTCCAGTATAGTCAGTTTAGTCAGTAGCAGTTTTTGCATTTTGGTCTGTATTCTTCTACAGTTTCTTTCTAGACCTTGCAGAGCAAGACTTAGCATCTAGACATCATCATGCACATCATGTCCAAAATTCATATCATTTGGATCTATTTCTGGAAATATATCACTAACAGAAGATTGACTATTTTATCAGAACATAGCATACAAATAGTCTCAGACAGCCAGCTGAAGGGAAGGCTTGCAAAACACTTCCATGACTTGTGGGGATAAATGAAACATCATTCAGGACAATTTGAGACTTGGCTGACCTTCCTTGAGATCCGCACCTTGTTTCATTCATTTGCAGAGGATTTCCATATGTTCTAGGCTGACCTTGTTGTTGCTACACATTACATCTCTTTCATTGGAGTTTGTACTCTTTCTTTGCTAACCCAAAGGATTCTTGTAATCTAGAGATGATATATAATCATGTAATAGATGCATAGGAAAGTATTTAATCAGTGATAGATAGTTCATAAGCTAGATTTACTTCTATAAGGCACTTCAAAGCCATATCTTATGCATGTGTTGTAACTAGAGAATCAGACCTGTAAGCCCTAATTTGAATCTTTGATATATTGAGTATCTGAATCTGCATTTGCACTCTACATTAGAGTTGCTTCTGTTGTGTCTAGTCTGGTTGCACGGTTTGGATAGTTCACTATGTGGACCCTCTTAACCTGACTGCACCAAGCATCACCCATAATGAATTAAAATAGATAAAATATTATAGGAGAAAGTGCCATAGATGCGAAATATAGAAGAAAATCCCCAAGGTGTGAAAAACATAGATGCCCAGAAATAAAAAATGATGTTATCTAAGAGTATAGAGAAAAAACTAGCAAAAAGATACACCAAAAAGGACACTGGTGAAGCCTTAGTTGGAGCGAGAACCGTGATTATCCTTAGGGAGAGTGATGGGGATAGGAAGGCCTTTAATAGGAGTGCTGAGAACACATGAAAGACCAGGGGCATGATCTAGGACATGGAGGTGGAGGAAGCATATGGCAGTGAAAACATCCATGATCTTGTTAGCTAGATACATTCCCATGCATTTTGAATAATGTTTATGAAATTTTGATTCGAGGATATTTATGAGGTAATATTTTTGGTTTTATACATGTTATGCAAAATGATAATATCAGATTAGATGATGATTAAAATAAATAGACATGGTTTATAAATGTGGATAATAGACTATCTTTATGATTCATGTTTATTGGAATATTCATATGATGTTATGGTTATCGGTCTAAATTTCATGCTGGAAAATGTGGTGGATGCAGGACATTATTTTCCCTTTCCTGGATTAGGAGGAAGAGTATCATCAGAGAGAGGGTAGCAGATCAGGGAAAATTGGCAAGACACCATGATTTTGAGAATGTAGCACACACACAGAGTACTTGTGATTATATGAATGTGTTATTGAAAATTTTCTTGTGTCATAAGTTTTGTGAATCCTTATGTCTTGACATTGTCATTTGTATGTCATCCTAATTGTCCTTCATTTTACAAAGTTGTCTTATTACTCTTTTAAATGATTTGGTTTTAATCTCCTATTTTTCTTTGTTCTTTATTGGTCTTGTTACTAATCTGATCATAAAGTCTTCTTCGTAAGTGGTGTGCATGGTTAGAAGGAAATTATATATATATATATATATATATATATATATATATATATATATATATATATATATATATATATATATATATATATATATATATATATATATTAAATTTATGTATGATTGATATTAAAATTTGAATGTTTTAAATGGACTCTGCATAGTGGATTTAAATCCATTGAATGCATTTAAAGCTAGAGTGTTCCAAAGTTAATGAGTGGAGATAAACCCCATCACACTAGCTTTTTGGTGTACACTCACTTCAATTTGGAAGTAATGGTGGACAGAGTGGAAATAATTGCATGGAAATCCTTAGTATTTGATGAGAGATTTTAGGGGTTTTCACTACCCATAATGAAAGAAAAATCAGGAAGAAGTGGAGAGTTGGTGAAAAATAGGAGGCAGTGTGGAAGTGGAAAGGAGGAAATAGCTCTGCAACTTTTTTGAGCAATATTGCTTGAGTTTCAAAATGTTTTACAATATTTTGAATCAATTTATTAAGTATTATATTCTTTAATCAATATTCTGCAAAATACAAAACACAGGTTCGTAGTATTGTTTCATTGTTTTAAAAGAATGTATGTGGAAATTTAGTGAAAGGTCTTTCTCTATATTCAATAGAAATCTTTGTGGTTTTAATAACCAGTTTTAAATTGTATTCTGTGCTCGATTTGGACTTTTGGGGATTCTTATCGTTAAAATTTCAGCACCATAATAGGTTTATTTTTTATATAATGGGTCTACTACAAGAGTATTTTCAGTTTGTATTATGGTAGTATTTAAATACATGTGAAAACCACATTTGAGACTATGTAATGGGAAAACATGGTATGTTATTAAGACCACAATGGGTCTTTTTTTTAACACCATCTTGTTATACATATGAAAAGGCCATTTTTGGTCTAGAGATTGATGTATCGTAGTCAAACTTAATGTAGGAAATGTCGACCATACTCAATTATGCCTCTATTATGAGCAAAGCTATTAATTTATTTAACTGTGAACATGTCTCTTAATGAAATGAGTTTTTGTTATCTTCTATTTGACTTCATATAGGTTGAAAATGAGAACAAGTTAAGTTATTAGATATTGTTAAACCCTTCATTGATTTGTACTTTGCATATATATAAAATGAGGATTAAGCATTATCTTATTGTTATGAACCTATTTATTTGTAATTCAATCTCCTACAAGTCTACAAATATAATGAAAATAAATTCATTGTTATTTGACCATATACAGGTCATCAAATGATAAGAGTTTAGTTTATTTTTTATTTGACCACCTACGAGTTTGCATCTTCTGGAGGTTTAGGTATTTAAAATACTAGACCATATTCATATCTGCTTTTGTTATGAGCATATTTATTAGTCAATCAACCATATTCAAGTTTGTAAATGAAATAAATGAGTATAATAAATACTATGTGACTTCATACTAGTTTTAAAGTGTATAAGTTGATTCATATATTGTATGACCATGTTTTAAGCCTATACTCTACATGGAAAACAAGAATATAATTTCATAATGATTCAATTATTTATCAATCAATGTTTATATATAGTAAAAGAAGTTTGTTTTAGGTATTCCTTTTGATCATTTAATAGGATGACTGCTTGAGGACCTTTGGATGTAGATTACAACCTAAAGAAATATTTGTTTTAGGATATGAGACAGGAGTTGTTATATTAGTTTAATTGGACCTCTATCTTCATTCGATCCATAATGAAATGGGAAGAAAATTTTGATTATGCTACATGTTTCAGTGGATTATGTTTCTATCCATCTATACTTAACATAGGGCAAACTTGTATGCATAAAACTCAACATTATCATTAGTAATTGTTACACACACACACACACACACACAAATATGTATATATATAATATCCATATATACATACACAAATATGTATAGTTTTATATTTACATATACAAGAACCTTATTATATTAATCATTAAAAGAAGTGCTTAGAGAAGAGAAAATATAGTTTGAAATTTATCAAGCTCTATATTAATTCATATAAATGCAATGACCTTCTATTATTATCAGAGAACTATAAGTTCATTATGAATAGGGACATCTTTGATTAGTGTCTAAACTTGTTATATTTAATTACTTCAAGGTAGATTTATACAAGCCTTTATAAAAAGTGAAAACATAGAAAATAGAGAATGGGGACAACAAGGAAACTATATGAGTTAGTTAATTACTTGGGGATTTGAACCATAACTTATGAAGGCCTAGTGAAATGTAGTTGACATTATCAGTATCTCTTGTTTGATTTATATGAGTGACTGATTGCATTTATGATCAGTCTTATTAGTGAACTTGTTTGATAGTATTCTTATATGTTTGATTATTAAGGACATGAGTCTAGATTTCATGATTGGACTATCAGTTTTGACTAAATGCTGAGAATGCATGGTATTATACAATAATGTCATTAATACTTATTTTTTTTGGAAAGTCATTCTATCATTTACTTAACTAGGTTGTAGTATCAAAATATGACTTTATAAAAACAACCAGCCAAGTTAGTGATAGAAGGGCTGTCTTTATAATGTAGAAATGCTTATGTATTGTATATTATACCGAATGAATGCATATAAGTGAACTGAATGATTCTTGTTAGCAAGTTTGAGATAGAGGTGTGTGAAAAAACAACACACAGATCTCCATTTTGGAATGTGTTATTGATATATTCAAACTTTGGCCAAAGTAATGCAAAATTGTTTTTTGCATTATCAGTTCATAGTGTCTATTTGGTTGCATGATAATTAGGTTGTGTCATACTTAGCTAGAACAAATCTAGAGTGGTATGGAAGATTGTATGTGATTGGACACAACACTAGTTCTTAGATGGCATGATTTTCTTACAGATTTCCTTTATCTTCTACCCTCATTAAGGATAGGGCCACTTCCTTTTGGAAGGTGTGTGGGGGACCCTTGGTCTATGGTTGGAGGTAAAGCACTTAGGTGATGCTCTCCCTCTTGCAATGGAAGAATGTTGAAGGCTTGGTTACACAAATATATTATTTGTATTCTCCTTGATAAATGTTTTTTTTGAAAGTTTGTAAACTTGTAAAATATGGCATCATGTTGTAAATGCTACTTGTAATATTTTATAGATATTGGTTGATTCATTTATTGATTTGTGAAATGAAAGTAAATCCTTAAGAATCTCTTAAATGTAAATTTGGTTTTTTATTTACATATTCTTGTTAAAATTTTTAGCATGTTTTTAAGAAATAGACATGCATTCATTACACAATTTTGGCACTTTATAGTGTAGTGTGTTTACAAAGTTTTTTACTAGATTACAATAGTCTTAGGGCCCAGAAATGGCCAAAAAATGACTTTTTATACAAAATGGACCTGATATAAAATATGGAAAAAATATCTATGTGGCTATGTAGTACTGTTCAATAGATTTCTACCTATTTTTTCCAAAAAATAGATATCTGGGGCACATAATATGGCCTGTCAAAGAAAAATCAACTGTTAGCTTCTGTTGAACTGCACCAGACAACTGAGAGGGGGGCTGAATCAATTGTCCTAAAACTTTTAACCAAATATGATCATCAACTTATCAATTACTTATATTAAGATATAACCATGAAAGTGTCAAATGAGAAACTCAACACAAAAGTATAAACAACATAGGAGACACTAGATTTTTATGTGGAAAACCCTAAAAGGGAAAAACCACGATGGGTGTTAGCCCACAGAAATATATAAGTTATATCAATACTAAAAAATAGAGGCTCACTATCTATAGGGCTCACTGCCCAAATTGCTCACTGCCTATGAGTGGCTCATTGCCAAAGGAAGGCTCACTATCAAAAGAAGGCTCATTGTCAAAGGGTTGAACTGAGATAACAACATCTACTTCATGCCAAGGTTCAGTTCTATTGAAGCACAAACACCTTTGCTCTGCCTTGCTACCTTATTTCACTTCTATCTTTGCATCTTCACACTTGGATACATTTTCATGACTCAATTACAAATATTTATACACTTCATCAACCTTGGAATGATCATCAAGGTTGGCATTACAATCATCAACCGTTGGAACAATGTCCAAGGTCGGCATTACAAACATACATAAAATAGGTCTGGACCTAATAGAAATTTAGCTAGGGAAAAGATGTAATAATGTATGTGGATCATGCCATGCCTTAGCTGGGACCCAAAAAAAATCTTCCATGCTACAACATGCTATCACAATCTTTGATGCATCTCTGCAGATGATGAGTTCAACCAGGTTGGCTAAGACTGATGTTAATAGAAGTATTCTGAAGAACACGCTTCATGCATGAACTAAATTCCACCTTGCGGACCAATATGAATGTAGGAGCATGATCAGAAGACATCCACAAGTACATTGTAATTACTTGGAACAACCGCACAATCTCTAACAACTCTATCAACAAGATTCTTCAAACTAGAGCACAAGAACAACACTGCCAGCCACTGTCATGAGTAAAAGATAGCTTGCAGACCACCAAATCATGAGCCATTACATTTGAAGACTTTTAACATCATCATAGACTTACTTCTAGAACTACAAACCAAAATACTTCAATGTGGAGGAATGCAAAGCAAGACACTTTCTCCTTGTCACCACCAAGCACATAGAAAAAGCTATTTCACTCTGGTGAACATAACTCACTCAATTCTTCATACCAGAGGCTCAAACTCAAAATATAACATCTTTAGACAGGCTTCTAAATAAATTCCAATCTATAGGTAAAAATATTTATTCTATAGGAAATGCACATCATTCTTCTGGACTGTTCTTCTGCATGTAATACACTATTTCTACTACAACACATTGTTATCACCAGAGGGGCTAATTTTCTCAATATCCTCAACAAAGTAAGAGAATAATTGACACCAATGACAACACATATGTGTTGACATCAATGAAAACACTAATTAGGCACATACTTGCAACAACTTCAACCTACAATTTATAGTAAAAAATAGAAAAAATCTAATAAAAACACCTTGGCTAGAAAGTGCTCATCTCTAGCTTTTTGTCACCTATTTATTTTAAAACTTTCACCTCTATGAGGAAAAGTATTTTGAAAAAATGCCCTCTTAGGCTTATAATTCAGGCCCTGGTGGCCCTTGGGTGACCCATGAATGGCATTGCTAGTTTTGGTGGCCACAGGGGTGACGAACTAGTAGAGATGCAGGTTGAGCCACTTGGGTGGTGGTGGCTAGGGAGTGGCAATTTTAATTATTGTTAGCGGTCTAAATTAGTGGGTAGTAGTGGTTTCTAAGTGCTCACTAGTGGGTAAAAATAACCCACAAGGGCTTAACATAGGGTGGATCCCTTAACATAGGGTCAAGCCCTTTAAAATAGGGTCGAAGGCCTTGTAAACAAATCTAGTACTCTAAGTTCTTAACTTAGCACAAACGCTAACCACTTATTAAAAACATTAAATTTTTTAATTATTTTTTTAAAAGTTTATAATTTTTTTTTGCCTCAATATGCATGTTGGGGGGTCATACAACCCTCCAGGCAAAATTTTTTACCTCAAAAACACCTGACACCAAAACTAGGCAAACTTTATAAGAAAACATGGGTTTTTGGGCCTTCTAGACACAATGGTGAGATCATTTTGGCTTGAAAACATCCCATACAAAAGTTGTTTGTTAAATTTGAGCTTCAAATGCTCGTTTGCAAATATGTAAAATGATCTCCAAATTAGATGAGATGAAATCAAATCTTGACATTCTCAAGCCTCCTTAACACATTGGAATGGTCAAAATCAATACTAGTATAACTAGAATAACTGCAGTCACCTAGATCTCACAAAACGCATATGCAAAATATAGAGGTTAATGGATCTTCATAAATCTTTTATGATTCTCCATATCATTAAGAAACACAAGAGAAGAGCATACGGGATTTTACAAGATCTCACAAAATAATAAACTCATTATCTCAATCAAGAATCAAAGAACTCAAAAATATCAAAGCAACATCTCTGATGTTATGCTAGAAATCTAAAATTGATGTATAATGCAAAAACTTTTTAAAAGAAATTTTAAGCTACAAAAGATGTAAATGCATAACAAAAATAGACTAGCAATTCTAAGAGATATGCAAATGTCAAGATGATAGAATTTCATTATGATCTCACAAAGAAGAAGCTACTAAAAAACATAAAATACAAGCTAGGTAGTGAGTTTATATAGACTAGGGAGAGTGGTGGAGGTGGCAAAATTGAGCAATAGGGAGAGACCACAAAATGGTCTAAACATAGTAAATGTAACTTCTTCATAGGATGGAAACACCTCAAACTACCCACTCACCTAATTAAACTCACTTTATTAACCTAAGAAATCTTAATAAAGTTGTAGGAAAAACCTAGGAAATAGGAAAATAAAAACCTACACTAATAGTGTCTAGGAATTTAAATGGTCATATGAGTCCAAGAGTTGGACAATCTCTAACCTAACTTGGTATACCTAACATGGCTTTGCTAATTTTAGTATCATTGTTGTGTTTTATGAATAGGATTCTTAATAAATATTTTTCCCTATTATCATTCTTAATTATGGTTAATCAACTTCATGATATAGAGGATTATCTAGTTCAATAGTTTTATAGTACTACCTTTCTATGGTAGAAAAAATAGTATAGTGGATGTTTCTATGAGTTATAGACAAGTTGCATGTGAGTATTTATATGTTAATAACATTGCATTGATTATTAAGTGTAAAGAGGAACTCAATATAGTATGCATTTTCATATAATTACATATGTATAAGTTAGCATCAATTGTGCATACATGATGTATTATCATTAGTGACAATATTACTATGTGGGTGTATTTCCATGGTTATAAACAATATTTATTCTTATACCTTACATTATTGTATTTATCTCAAGGGTAAGGTATACTAAGAGAATGGAAATCATAGTTATTCCTATGCTTAAATTTATTGTATTTATGTAACCATCTCAAGGGTAAGGGCATACCAGGAGACTAGAAATAATAGTTATACACAAAACTAACTCCATGGTAAACAATACTAATAAATTTGAATAGTAATTTTTATTAATGGTAAATATTATCTACCTTAGGAGGTGAGACCATCTCGTTGTAAGGAATACTGAGAGATTGGAGCTCAATAGTTATATATTGATCTAAGACCATCTTTTATAGTAGAAGGCTTGTAGGACCATCTTAGGGTATGGTATACCGGGAGATTCGTATCTGAAGGAAAATTTATATTTTAGCCTATACTTGCATTTTACTAGTTATTAGTCATTAGAAGACTTAAGAAAGAGATAGTAGTGAGTGAACATATGACCCACATTTATGTGACTAAAAATTGAACACTTTGGCCAAAGTGATGTAATAGTTGTTAGCATTGTTAGTTCACTATACTCATAGATTTCATGTTTGTCAAAAATCATGGTAGCTAGAGGGTATCTAGGGATTTATTGATTGACTGCATGTGTGGTCAATATTGACATTTGTACTTAGTTCTCAGATTTGGTACTATTGTAGACATCCCCACCTATCACCCTCATTGAAGGTTATGCCTCTTCCAATAGAAAGATGAGTGGGGGACTACTAGGTCTGTGGTTAGAGTAAAGCACTTGGATGATGCACTCCCTTATATAGTTGGACAACTATATTTCTTTCACTTATATGAGATGATTATGACTGATGGTCAACCAAATTTGTAATGAAAAGTCAAATCACGTATAATTGATCTACTCAAGTGGATTTGATGGACAATAGTCCTAATCTAAATGTGTATCTTATTACTCTTTTATTTGTAAATTTGTATTATGAAAATCTATGTAATAATGCAATGTTGGCATCTTTATTCAAAATGTGGAATCTATATATTTTTGGAAATGAAATTTAAAAATCATGGCATTTATGTGTTATTTAATTTCAAATTTTGCATTAATTTTTATTATTTATTTGGGTGGCTCATTATAGTTACTCATCTTATAGTTATAAATGTTGGCCATTTTCACACCTACTCAAGAATAATATAGGCTATCATTGGGATGAGTCTTTTCAAAAGGGTTTTGATAAACTCAAAGAATATCTAGTCACTATAATGCTTCTCATGGCTCGAACACTAGACAACCCTTTGATACTCTACATCTCCACTACACCAGTTGCATTGGGGAAACTCTTGGCACAACATGATGAAAAAGGACATGAAAGAGATATCTACTACATTACTAGGCCTTTGGTCACCTATGAAGTCAATTATATGCCAATGGAATGAGTATTTTTGGTTGTTGTCTTCACATGACAAAAAGTAAGACACTACATGCTCAACCATCGAGCCTAACTCATTTAAAAAATTGATTCCCTCAAATATCTCGTATCTTGAAGACATCATTGATAGATAGAATAGCTAAAAGAGTTATTTGCTCAGTGAGTTCGATATTGAATTTGTTGATCAAAAGGTAGTCAAAGGACAAGTCACAGTAGATTAGTTAGCCGATGTGCCATTTTTAGATACCAAACCTCTTATCATGGATTTTCTAGTAAAATTCATCCTTAATCTTGAAGAAACTCCAACATGGAATATTTATTTTGATGTATCTTTTTCCAATCAAAGAATTTTGAATTGGTTTTCGTTCAACCAATAACATTATAGAATATGAATCCTTACTTTTAGGTCTCAAATTAGTAGTGAAATGGAACATCCAACATCTATTGATCATTGGTGATTCCAAACTAGTTATCAAGCATGTTAATGATCAAACCAAGGATGATAAAATCATCCCATACAAACAAATGTTTGATATCTTAAAGCAATATTTCACCTACATCCAATTTAAGTAGGTCCATAACCTTAGAAATAGACCAACTAATGCAATAGCCACCATTAGATCTCTCCTAGAGATGTAAAAATATAGTAGCCAGTGTGAGTTTTTTGTAGAACAACCTCTGATACCTACCTATGATTTTTTTGAAGAAAAATGATATGTGAGATTGTTGGT
Source organism: Cunninghamia lanceolata (assembly GCA_027924645.1). Lineage (NCBI taxonomy): Eukaryota > Viridiplantae > Streptophyta > Pinopsida > Cupressales > Cupressaceae > Cunninghamia > Cunninghamia lanceolata. Next base: position 3,901,287 of record BSBN01001183.1, on the reverse strand, counting down.
CCCACTTCCCCATGGCATCACATCATTTACAATTATCTACATGATCAAACCCTTCCACTTAACATTTCACATAACCAGCAAAAATTATTTCTCCAATAAACATCCTTTTTTCACTCTCCTTGATGATACCCTCTATCATAGGGGTTATGATGGCACCTTAATTAGATGTCTAAATTCAGATGAGGTTAACCTTGTAATCAAAGAAGGCCATGAAAGTATTTATAGAGTACACACTTGTGGTATGGTCCTAGCTAAGAAGTTTCTAAGAAAAGGATGCATGTCAATATGCCAAGAAATGTGTAGCATGCTAAAAGCATAGGGACTTGATTCATGCACCATCTCAAGCACTACAAAAAATTACAACTCCTTGGATATTTTCTACATATGGTCTCAATCTCATTGGAAAGATTAACATGTCGTCATCTAATGTAAACAAATTTATTGTTAGTACCACTAAGTATTTCACCAAGTGGGTTGACATAGTTTTTCTTACATATACCACTTCCTAGTATACATCCAAATTCATCCTCCATCGTATCATTTTTCACTACAAAATTCACTTTTCCGTTATAATAGATAATGGTAAATCCTTCAAAAATCATGAGGTGTACACCTTATGTGAATAATTCCACATCAAACATAATTGGTCCACTCAATATTATCCCCGAGGTAGTGGTCAAAAAAAGACATCTAATAAAACCCTAATCAAAATCTATAAAAAGATCACCAATGATGTTGGTCATGATTAATACCTCCAACTCAATCATTCTCTATGGGAATATCATACTAGAATTCATACACCCACAAGAACTACCCCTTACTCCCTTCTCTTCAAAGCTAAAGTCATCTTGCCAATTGAGATTGAACAACCATCTTTGCACATCTCTTTATGAGAGCTCATAAATGATGAACAATATCAAGTTACACACTTATATGCACTTGAACTACTTGATGAGATGTGACTTAATGCTTTGAACCACCTAAAATGCTATCAAAGTTATTTTTGCCTCAACGACAACAAATGCATCAAGACTAGAGTGTTTGAGGTTGGTGACCTTGTACTAAAAGTGAATTAGAGAAATACCAACTAGGATCATGAAAATAAAGGGAAATTTAAACCTAATTGGTTGGGCCCTTATATCATCATTTTTAAATATGGTTCACTAGAATATTTATTGGCCACACTAGATGGTCATGAGATAGAAATACCCATGAATACCATGCAAATCAAGCACTCCCATGCCTAGTCTATAACAATTAAAAAACAAAATAAAAATTGAAAAACATTAAAAAATTAGAAAAAAATAAAGTTCTAATATTATCCTCCTATGAAAACCATCCTATGGTACCTTGGAAAAGTACCTTGATGAAAACTTTCTTGTAGGAATCACATGTAAAATTAGATTCCATTATATCTTAGTACTCTCTACACCATATCACTCTATCACCATCATTCCTTCCCTATTGCGAACTTTGTCACATGTTGGGGGTATCATATTGTGTCATTCTCTAGAAGAGACATTTTTGAGGTTCTCCCATTTTAACTTTAAAGATATTATGATGTGTATCCCTTCTAGAACATGCCTCCCTGAAACATTTCGAAAGAAATATCATAAATAAACACATAATAGGTCATACAAAACTCCTACATCAATTATAAAAGAAAAATTAATATCAACCACCATCAATGCACATAGGTTTAATCATGGTCATATCCTTGGTGTATCATCATATCGTTACCTTTATAGGATATATTGTTTCTCAAATAAGGCATCATCATGACTATCATGGTCTTTTAACACTCTGGTAAGAGATATAACCCGTATGTGTCTTCTAGTTGTTGGATTGATTATTTTCTTATTTATTTTCCCCTAATATATCCTTCCAAGATCATCATGATCCTTTATATCATAACGTGTGTTGATAGTATATTGGTGAATTCTTCTATTTTCTTGTGTGATGTGTTTTTTAGTTGTTTCATGCCATATCCACCAAGGTCATTATGGCCCATTATATCATAATGAACCTTAATGATATTCTAGGGCATACTTTTGTTCATAGTGTGTTTGTGAGTTATTCCTTTACACATGTGACACATTCCCACCATGGTTCCTTATACCATGGTGCATAAGTTGTCAAGTGCTATAGCAAATCTCAGTTGATCACCACATTCAACATATAATTTTCTTCCACAAAAATACATCCATCATAAAATATATAATCATTATCTAATCTATAGCCTAACCATATGCATATCATCAAATAATTCAATCATTCAAATATTTCATTCTTACTAACATCATTTTCTCACTCACATTCTATCATCCATTTCCTTAGATCTATCAACTTATAATCCATAAATCCACATATCCATGATTACAAACATGCATAATCCATCACATCATCCATAATCAAAGTGAGTCATCCCATTTACCCTCTAGGCCTTGATTCTTTTATCGAGAGACCATCTAGGATTCATAAACCCATTTCTCTCTTGAGTGGGGTATCCCTAGCTAATTTGAATTTGCCAGACCTTCTCCCAAAAATTGTGGCATCTTCTTTCCAAATCCTTATATTTTTGGAAACAATGTTTTACTTTGCCTAGCACAATACTATCTAAAATAGGGGCAAAATGTAGACACTTAAAATTTCACCATGTCCCAACCTCACAATAATTACCTCTCACATTTGCACATCATCAAATTAGTTAAATAAATCATATTTATTTACTTAAACTAACTTCCTAATGTTCAATCATTGAATTAATTAAATAAATTGTATTTATCTAATTAAACCGACTTTGTAATGTTCCATTATTATCTTTTTGATATATTAAAGTCAACTTGATGGGGCTGAACCTAGTAACATCTTATGAACTTACATCAGCCAAAACATGCAAAAAGCAAAAAGATAGTGTATGCAAATGTAGATCATCAACCAGACATGCAAAAAACTATCCACGAGTTATTTAATTAGACTAACTTTCTAATATTCCATTATTGAATCAATCAAATAAAATGTATTTATATAATTAAATTAACTTTCTCCTATTCCATCATCAAATTAATTAAATTAAACATATTTATTTAATTAAACTAAATTTCTAATATATCATTCATTGATTAATCAAATAAATCATATTTATTCAATCAATTCAACTAATCTCTATCTATCATTAATTAATTAAATACAACAAAGTATTTAGTTAATCAAACTGGCCTTCTTCCACTAGTTAAATTAAACAAACCAAGTTTATTTAATTAATTACATATTGAACATTCCTCCACCACTTTATTTAAAAATAAACACAGTCTATCTCTATTGAAATTTAAAAGTCAAACTAATCCCCATTGTGTATTTCCCTATCACATCTTTCAATCCTAGCCATTCACATAAGGATAGACACGACCTTTCACATTCCTCCACCAATTTAGGTAAAAATAAATAAAGTCAAAATCCATCAAATGCAGAAAGGTACCTTTTTGTTCTCTACCCTTCAATCAAAATAAGATATTCTCTATCCTCCATTTTCCTCAATCCTTATCTTATTCACTTGCACCTATCCCAAGACCCCACTTTTGAGCATCTCACTTCCCCCATGCATATAGATCAATCATAGCCATCCATCAAGAATCTCCACCCTCCAATTCAATATTAAATCCAAATCATTCACATTCCCATCCTAAAATCTATAAAAAGACACTCTCTCAAACATAAATCAAGCAATAAGATGGAAATCAATCAAGGATATGTTTCCAGATTTTAAGTAACCACACTTCTTCTCTCAATAACAATAATCTTGAGGACATCCAAGGCATCAAGAGGATGTTGGGAAGGAGTTTATTGTATTTCATTGTTTATTTCTAATTCTCTTTGCTCAATTGAAGGTGTATCTAGGTTTAAGATAGGGTCTATGTTCCATGCATTGTTCCTTGCTTTTGTCTTAGATTTTTGTATACATAGTAAGTAAAAAAGAAATAAAATTAACCATCTCCTATGAGACATCTACACTTAGGGGGTGACAAAATGTATTTCTTACATACTTATCTCTCTAAATCACAACAAGAGCACAATAAACACTTATTTCTCCATAATAATATAAATGATAAGGAGGACATGGAAGGTGGGTTGTCCATACTATTGGTTTAGGTCCGGACAACTGAGAGGGGGGGGGGGGTGAATCAGTTGTCACACAGTTCAATCCTCTTAATTTTAATCTTAATTAGCACTTATAATCTATTTAACATTTTAGCATTAATCAATAACATGAACAGAGAACATAAATAACACATTTGACACCAAAATGTTGATGTGGAAATCTAGTTAAGGGAAAAACCACATTGGGGGTTAACCCACAAATATTAATACTCTATTAAAAGTAGTTTTACAAATGGAATGCACATGCATTCGGGCTCACTGCCCAGAGCTCACCACTCAAATGTAGGCTCATTGCCTATGGAGATATTAGAAGAGAATGACATAGATTTGAACTAATTAATAGCATCTACTTATGCAAGAATTTTAGTTCCGGTCAAGTACAAAAACTGATCTTACACATTCCATCTTTGCTCTATTCTTCTTACTATTTTGCCTTCATTCACACTTTAGATTTATGTTCTTCTCACATACACCTTATTTGCATACTTCACATACATTGAATCATCCAATTTCATCACCTATATATATATCTGCAACATGATCTACAATAATTCTATCAGTCGGCTTTAACAACACTTAGAACTTTTATAAGTACTCTGCTCTATCAGTTGGATCTAAGCATAACTTAAGGTGTGGACCAAAAATTGCTCTTGAAAATCATTACTCATGTCAGCCACTATCACTGATCATCACTAATTGTCCAACAAACAACTTCCGTATGTCCGGAATCAAGACCTTATGTAAGGTCATCCTATTCTCCTTCTGTTTATTCTGACAAATTGGAACCCGGTACTCAGAGGCTCATATATTTTGAATCCTTCATCACCGGAGGACAAAAATATGGATTTAGACTATCTTTATAATACATATGACTCCCTTAGATCCACAGCTAATCATGACTTATCACCAGAGAGATCCAGACCAAAATATCAGACCCTATTACTGCTTTGTTCCTAACTGTCCAGACTTAGACAAATTTTGAATCTAACTTCTAGTATAAACAAATTGTGTTAAGCAGATGATTGGGATGATCCTTGTTCCCATCAATGACAAAACCTATCAATGCAAAGCAGTGTCTCTTGCCAACAATCTCCCCCCTTGGCATTGATGGCAACGCTTAGTGAAAAATGACTAAGTGTCTAGTGCAACTCTCCCTTTGTCTATACACTCATGTATTTCACTTATTCCGGTGCTCCCCCTTTTTTGAATACCTCATTTTTCACTACCCTTCACTTCCTCTTTGACATCAATGGCAAAGGGTGGGGTGCAAGCCAAAACTTCTCCAAAAATTCTATATATACTGCCTCATATGTACAAATAATCATTAAGTCTTATTTACATGAACTTGAGAATGTCTGCAAAGATGGTTTTTATTTGCGCAATTTCAGAGGCCCAAGTATTCTTCATTCCATCCAAAATAGAGATGTGCCCACTCAACAAAAATGCATATGCTTCTACTTTTTCTAGATCCAGAGGATCACTTGTCTTAAGTGCATTATGGCCTTCAGATAAGACATTATGCATAGATACTAACTTGGGGGCAATCAGTCCCCAGACTTCACACATCCTCTTCATAGTATTACCTTTCTCTTTTTCAAGTCCCTTTATTTCATCTGTCAAGCTAATAACCTGACATTCCTGGCTTATAGGAGAGGCAGTTAGAGGATCAAAATTTTGAGATAGAGCTAATATTTTTTGTTCCTACTCCTTTATCTTCTTTTCAATATCCTCATTGACTTTAGACCATGATAGACAAAACTTATATATATCTCCTCCATCACTTAGGGCATTTTGAATGCTCTTTATGCTAATGCATAGTATCAACCTATCACTCGTTATCAGATTCTTAACTTGACTAAATTTCTTATTCAGAAATTCTTTCTGAACTTTTTCCTCCGCAAACTTTTCAAAAGACTCAAAGTGAGAGTTTACTGAACTTACAAGATTTTTTAGATGTTTAGAGGGGGAATCATTTGGATTCTTTTGATAGGTTGGCATTAATTTCTCCAAAATTTTGGTTGAAAGCCCTAGTAGCTCATTGTCCTCCATGTGGGACTTTAACATCTTTTCTCTAGCCTTTACTTGGGTCAATTATGCTATTTTCATCAACTGAATTGGAGAGAGAGTATCTGGATTGGCTAGGCCTTGGAGTAGCTCGGGCTCATCAAGTTCAATCATTTCTTTTTCAAGAAGACCTTTTACTGCATCTACAGTGTCTCTTGCAATCATTTCAAAACAATCCTTTTGTTCTCCTGATTTCTCAGTGTCTGCTTTAGGTGCTTCAACATTTGCACCATCTTCTTCTTTCCTTTTTCTTCCTCTTCCTCTATTTTACTCTTCTCTATGTTTTCTTCATAGGGACTCTTTCCTATTTGCTCACCCCTTGCTATCTGATCCAGAGGACTTTGTATGGTAGCAACATCCTCTTCTTTTTCCAGAGTGATAAGGTGGAGGGGTTACCCTTGCATCAACTATTCTGTCTACCATTTCTATGTCCTCCTAATTGACTTGTTCCTTTTCCTAAACTTTTCCAATATTTAGATTTGATGAGTCAAATTTAACATTTGTCTCTTCATACATTGACTCCAGAGGATCTAAATTAGCACCTTGGTCATCAATTTTCTTGTTAATCTCTTCATCTGAAGCTTCTAGTTCTGGAACTAGAGAATTGTCTTCTTCAACTTGTTTCTCTGAAATAATAAAATACTTATCCTTGTCTATGGCCTTTCTCAGAATCTCCTCTATTTCTTTTGTAATTTCCTTAGTTTCCCCAAGCATAAGTTTGTTCATCCGGACTTTGCTTCTGAATATGTCTTTGACTCTTTGAGGATTTTATCTGCTTCTCTTCTCATCATCACAGGGCACAAAGTGGAGAGAACATAGTCTCTGAGTTCCATGTCTTTATCCTTAGCTTCTTCTTTCCTCATTTCCAGTAATTTCCTTAAGATTTTAGGGAGTTCTTGTAAGATTTCCAATAGGGCTCTATTGAATTTATTCAAATATGTGATAATGGTATCTTCTAAGATTTTCTTATTTGCCTGATCAAAATTATCATAGTAAACTCTGGTAGGTTTTAAATTTCCATGAACAGTGATTGTTTTTACAATTTCATCAATAGTCATAGCAACCTTACCAGTGACTAACTTTTTACTGGCCTTAATGCTTTTGGAAGGCTATTCTTCAGAAGTCCTTGAAGTTTTGGCTTTCTTGGATCTTATTTCTTTTACTTCTTCATCTATTTTTGTCTCTTCATCATCTTTTGTGCTCTTGTGGGTTCTTGTGGCCTTGGTTTTCTTTCTTTTCCCTCCATCATCGGATGGAGTGGCTTCAAAATTCTTGGTGGAAGTGGACTTGAGTTGCTCAGCAAGAGTTGTAGAACTCCTTGTCTTCCTTGAGGAGCTTGGTGGGATTTCTAGAGTGACTGCCAGCTCACTTTCTGTTGTTTTCTTCTATAGTTTGCTCATTGCTTTTCTCCATCTTTTCAATTCTTTCTCTATTCTACTTGAATGCCTCCTTGGTTAGGCCAATGCTCTTAGCATACCTTCAACTTGTCTCTATACTTTCCTTTTGGTCTCAGGCTCTCTGAGCTCCACATGCAATTTTAGACTTAGTTCCTTGTATGTTCCAAACCTTTCCACAGAGGTATCTTTAGGTGTGTTTAAAAGATGCTGCGCATACATATCCAAAAGTCTTTCATCCACCTCATAACCCATAGGCATTATCCAAACTCTCCTTGGTTCTACAGCTTCCATCAAGCATTGGTCTGTGTCAACCATAAAACATATGTCATTTTCATACTTCTCCACAATTGTTTTAGGGATTCTCAACCTTGCTTGTAATAAACTCTAGAAGTTTTTGAAGTTGCCCCAGATGGTAGTTTTTTGGGCTTGAGAGTCACCAAGGCTGATAAAGGTGATCTCTTATTTGCCATGCTACTGACCTGTTAGTTGTCCAATGCACACCTTGAATTCCATGTATTTCATTGATGAAATAGAAGAACAATCATATAATCAAGGAACCATATTTGAAGGAATTTTTCTTATCTTTCTTTATCTTGCTTAAGTTCTCAATCAATTGATTTTGTGATAATTCACAAAGATCATAATCAACATTTTCTTTTAACATTTGATAGGCTACATATATTGCAGTTTCAGAGACAAAGTTTTCTCTGTTGGAGTGATAAATTTTGTACCCAATCACCATGGAGGCGAATTTGACATCCGGTTCTATAATATGATTAATAGTCATCACCCTTCTATCAAACTTGGCACCAGTAGCATTAGTCACTATCTAGTTTTTCATGGCTTTCAGTAAGGGCAATCCACCGGTTGAGTTTAATCTAGTCACAATCTTGATAACATCCTTTGTGATCTTGAATGGTTTCAATAGCCATATGAACTCATCATGTATTTAGCTTAAAATATATCAAACCCATTCATTTTCATCAAATGACAAAAACCTAATGACTTCAAGAAAATGTTTGCTTTCTAGGGCCTTGTATTCTGGTTTCAGTTTGTGGCTGTCATTCGTTAAGTGGTTGTTAAGCAAATCCAAGAGTTTCAAGTTTCTAAATTTATCCATGTTATAGTTGATGTATGCCCTAATATCCTCTAAATATAGTACACCATGTGGAACCTTAGAGAATGCACCCAACTGTTCAAATTCAACTGATTTGTGTGGATGCTTCTTAAATATTGGTCGGGGCTTTTTAGTTACATCAACAACTAGAGGAGTAGCCATATGCAGAAATTGAGAATTTGAGAGATTTTGCAAAAAACAGAAAATACCTTGTTATCCAGATTAGGGTTTTTGCTTGGAAATCCTTTTGTCGCTTCCATATCTTGAGAATTCTTAGCTCTAAGTTTGTCCACTTCTTTCTTATTATTTTTTTTAGATGCAAAGTGTTTCAAATGAGCAATGAATTACCCTTTTAAGCTTTGCATCACCTAGTTTGCCTTTGTAATAAATGTTCTGCCTTAGCACATCTGGTTGCTCTATTTTTAAATAGTCTTTCATGTATTACTCTAAAATTTTCCATAATCACTTCTTTTCTTCTAAAAATCCTTCCAAATGATCTAAGTCAATTCAAGGTACCTTTTCTCATTGTGCCAGAACCAGGCACTCAACTACTGGCTAGGGGATTCTTTATGTTTAATGCAGCTCCCCCTAAGCCAGAGCTCCTAATTTAATTGCCTAAAGAATTATCTACACCAAATTCCAGTGTAGACCCATCACTATGGTTCATAATTGATTTCTTCACCCATGTCTCACTTGTTTCATTCTGGATCTCATTCTCTTCAATTTTTCTTTTACCCTTGTCTTGTCTCTATTCATTTGGTTTTCTATTTACCGGACCTCTTCCTTCAATAGTCCTACTTCTGCAGAATCTTGCAAAATGACCAGATCTATCGCAATGGAAGCACACAACATTTCTTTGCCTATTTGATTGATTTCCTCTTGATCTACATTGATTTGCCATATGTCCAAATCTATTGCATGTAAAACATTTGCCATTGAAAGATTTCCTATTTCCTCTATTTGATGAGTCATTCGTTATCATACTTCTACATTCATTGGATTTATGACCCTACCTCTTATAATTGAAGCATTATCCAGAGAAGGGTGGATTATTTTGATTTACTCTACTTCTGCATTGAGTGGCTTTATGACCAAATTTATTGCACTTGAAACAATTTCTATTGAAAGATGGATATCTTTGAGCATTAGGTTGTCTTATTAGAGGTCTTCTAGATCTATTTCTCTCATTCCTTGGTTGAAAGTTTCTTTGTCCAGATCCAGAGCTTTCACCTTTTTCATATCCAAGACCATGCTTGTCTTCAGCTCTTTTTTGATCCTCAAGTATTGCTTCAATTTTAGTTGACCTTATCTTGAACTTCTCCTTGTATTCATTTGCAACTTCTAGATCATGTCTGAGAATGACAATTTGTCTTTCAAGGTCTCTTTCATTGTCTTTGCTTTCTTGTAGATCTAAGTTTAGATGACCAGCAATACTGTCCAATCTGTAACATTCATCAGTTCTTTCTCTTAGATTTTGATTTAAATCTTCTTTAGTCTTCTTCCTTTACTTAATTTCTTTGGTAAACCTCATTACCCCAGATTCCATCTCAACTTTTAGAACAACAACTTCTTCTGACAGCTTATCACACTCCTTTGTTTTTTCTTCCAAGGTTTCATTCATGCTATTTTCTTCAGATAAGTTGGATAATTGCAGAAGTAGCTCCTTATTCCTTCCCAAAGATTTCTTTAATTTGTCTTTTAATATTTCAATGGTGTCATTAGCATCCTTGATTTCATCTTTCAAATTATAAATTTTTGCTTTGGACTGATCAAGACCTTTTAGAGCCAATTGAAGTTGATCCTTAAGTGAACCCATTGAAAAACTTGTTCTAAGATCTTTCCTCAAGCTGTTAAGCTTATTTTAAGGAACCTTGCTCTAATACCAATTGCTAGTTTAGGTCCAGACAACTAAGAGGGGGGGGGGGTGAATCAGTTGTCACAAATTTCAATCCTTTTAATTTTAATCTTCCTTTACCACTTAAAATCTATTTAACATTTCAACATCAATCAATAACATATGAATAAAGAACATAAATAACACATTTGACACCGAGATTTTGACGTGGAAACCTGGTTAAGGGAAAAACCACGGTAGGGGTTAACCAACAAATATTAATACTCTATTAAAAGTATTTTTACAAATGGAATGCATATACATTCGGGCTCACTGCCTAGAGCTCACTACTCAAATGTAGGCTTACTGTCTATGGAGATATTACAAGAGAATGATAGAGATTTGAACTGATTAATAGCATCTACTTATGCAATAATTTTAGTTCCGGTCAAGTACAAAATTTGATCTTACATATTTCATCTTTGCTCTGCTCTTCTTACTGTTCTGCCTTCATTTGCACTTTGGATTTATGCTCTTCTCACATACGCCTTATTCACATACTTCACATACATTGAATCATCCAATTTCATTGGCTATATATATATCTATAACATGATCTAAATCATTCTATCAGTCAGCTTTAACAACACTTAGAACTTTAATAAGTGTTCTGCTTTGTTGGCTAGATCTAAGCATAACTTAAGGTGTGGATCAAAACTTGCTCTTAAAAATCATTACTCATGTCGGCCACTATCACTGATCATCACTAATTGTCCAAAAAACAACTTCCATATATCCAGAATCAAGACCTTCTGTAAGGTCGGCCTATTCTCCTTCTGTTTGTTTTGACAAACTGGAACCTAGTACTCAGAGGCTAATATCTTTTGAATCCTTCATCATCAGAGGACAAAAATCTGGATTTAGACTATCTTTACAATGCATATGACTCCCCTAGATCCGCAGCTAATCATGACTTATCACCAGAGAGATCCAAACCAAAATACTGGACCCTATTACTACTTTGTTCCTAACTGTCCAGACTTAGATAAATTCTGAATCTGACTTCCAGTATGAACAAATTGTGTTAAGCAAATGATTGGGATGATCCTAGTTACCATCAATGACAACACCTATCAATACAAAGTAGTGTCTCTTGCCAACACATATAACCTTCTCTATGATCCTCAATTCTCACTATTGAATCCTCATCCCATCTCAATCCCTATTTCACTATCTTGTCCCATATACTCTAAGGGAGAGCGATAGCTTGAAAGAATCTCAAAAAACTATATACCAAAGAAACAAAAAGACAAGGAGAGGATTCAAAATCCTTCTTCTAAATAACACACAAACACATAAGAGAACTTAATTCTACAATCCAGAAACCTTTCTAAACCTTGCAAACACAATTATAATTTCATTCCAACAAAAAATAATGAAAGAACATTGCTAATTTCAAATATTTTAAGTACACACATCATTTTAAATTAAAATAAATAAGAACATGGAGGCATATTGGATGGTGAGGGGTGAGAATTATCTTGAGATATCACTTTGTGTGAGGTAGTATTTATTACCTCATTTAATCATTTTCCTATCAAATATGCTAAGTAGGGAAATAACCCTTAAATATCAAATCAGGAATGGAAAGTTTCTTCACTCCATTTCTGCAATCTTCTTTCTTGTTTTCTGACCTCTTCTCTATGTGTGAATGTATATCATCTTGGTGGTCCTCATGGATAAATGGACCAGGAATTTATGGATCTCTCCCCCTCCAATGGACTAGGAACCCATGGAATGGGGTGCTTATGACATGGTGGAACTGCAGAAAGTTTTTGACATTAATTATTTACAGGTGGAGTTTGTTGTAATGCCCGTCATGCAACCCTAGAGTGTTAGCCTAACCAAAGCGAAAAACAGAACTATTTTTTTTTTAAAGCAATAAAGTATAATAGGAACAAGGGTTTTATAGCAGATAAGAAGGAAAGTACACTTCTAACCACTCTAGGGCCACATAACTGCATTAGGAAATAAGTGAAACCATAAAAGTGATAATCATTAACCTACAGAGATAACTAACTCAAAGGCATTTACAACAACAATATAATTTTGATTACAGAGTCTCAAATCCAATTACATGATTACAAGATCGATCTCGTCGATTTATAGAAGAGTACATAAGAAGATAAACGACACTGCTGAAGGATGAAAGCCACCTGAAACTGGAATGTCTCTGCACATGGCTCAAACTGAATCTCCAAGAAGACCAATGGATATCTCTACCTCCCAACCATGTGAAACTCTGAGGTCCACCCCACCGAGCCAGGAGATAACAAGAGGATTACCACTAGGTCAAGGTTGTAGTCAAGGACACAACTACCAATACTAAACCCCAAGAAGGCAAACATGATGAACGGACTGCACAGGACCGACAGTACTCAACCAGACAGATCAAAACATCAGACTAGATCAAACATGAAGACAAGATCACACTCCAAAGGTACCAACAAAGATGAAGAGAAAGTAACTGAACCACGTAAGGAGAGTGTCATCGCATGGCCCTAGCATGGGTTACCCAGGCTATCTCTCACCAGAAGCCCACCCCCATCTATGGTTACCCTGGCAACCTCTCTCTAGGTGCCGGCCCCATAGGGTGACACATGCGGAACTGACAGGTCCTCTCATGAAGACGAGGGGGTTAGCCTTGCCAACCAGGCCTTCTCATCCCTCCCTTAGTCTACGATAGCACTCAAGGTATGGGTGAGGTCACATTAATTATCTTGTTTAGTGTATTACTACCCAACCCTCCTAAGTACATTATTAGGTTTTCACTTTCTTACAACTTCCATGGGGTTACCCAGGCGACCTCTCACTAGGCACCGGCCCCACCATGGAAGCCACTCCCTTAGCGTTCTCTGATCAACCATACCAACCACAACAAATAAGATTAGGGTTACAAATCAGTTCTGACACATAATATATTTACCAAGCCACCACAATATGAGTCCCCATAACCCCTTCAAAACATTTGGGAGCAATCCCACATGAACTAAAATGGCACAAGTATCAAGAAGAATATCAAACAATCGACCTCTAGAGTCGGTAATTGAACACATTACCTAGATACAACAATGCCTTTCTGATATAGAACTAGGCTTGGACGATCATGAATATGGCAAAAGATCACAAGAAATAAAAGGGAATGAAAATATCACAACCCCAATGCAATCAAGTCACCATAGCCTACCGGATTCCAAGCTCACAAGACTTGGGAGTCACACAGATATTTAAATGACTACCAAGAGAAAACAACACAACTAGTCAAAGCATGATGCTCACCAATCTGACACCCTATGAAACTCACATGTCCACCAACGTATTAACTAGACTAGATATGACAACAAGATTTAAAACCAAAAGTCATGCAATCACCCTCTTGCATCGGTGATACTCATCGGTACTAAACAACAAGGGAAACACCTACGTTCAATACCCAACTACTACAACACTTATCAAACAAAACAAACATGGTTTCAATAAAGACATCTATCTAATTAATCCCTAACCTTCTTAATACAACAATGTTCTATTCAAAATTCAAGATATACATATAATTGCATACAACGAGGTAACCAATATCTAGAAGAAAAAGATTCACATTATTGATCTAACCTTTGCAATTCCATATCCTACAACCTACTAAAACCTCCATGACCTAATTACAGAGAAAATATCTATATAGGATCTGAAAAGAAACAAGTAAAATGATAGCATTACTATGCCAACCACAATTATTTCCTTAAAAAAAAAATTCTAAGATAACTAACTAGATCAATGCTAATGCATTTCTTGCCCTAGACCAATTCTAGAACAAGGGATTTTAACTCCTTATACTCATCCTACCTTAGCAAAGAAAGAAATTTAATAAGTTTTCCAACTAATATTTCGTAAATAAAACTAAAACTTAACCCCATATAGCGCGAGACTGATATGGAACTCAATGTATGCAATTCTAACATTATCATGCCCTAATACCAAGACGTAATTCAAAACTATCTACGTAACTTTATGATGCCTACACCCTTCTCCTAAACATTTAACGAAATGCTACTCCTATTCGAACATACAATCTAATGAAGGGTCAAACAAAATCTAAAGAAAGAACAATAATATTCCCATGTAACTCACTAGAAATGCTATACCCGAAGTGTTGCTACTAGCAAGGCTGAAACTAACACATAATACTTACTTCCATAATAAAATCAACAAGGAAGGCCTATACAAAGAAGAAGATGAAATAATAATATAAACTGAAGTTACCTATTCCTCATTCTATAATCATTTAACTGAGTACAGTACAACCCTTATCGAAAGGAATAGAAGTTGCTAATTTCGGCTAGCTAAGACATACGGTTTAACTAAGGCAAGAGGAGTACTCAAATCTGCGACAGATCCACACATATACTCATTAGAATAAAGGATAGACTCATCCTAAACAAAACTCATCATGCAACCGGTTCTAATAAATAGGAATTGTGTTATTCAGGCAATTAGATTAAGAGAGATGACCATAATGATTTAGTTGACAGGCGCGATTAAGAGCAGGCCAATCGATGGCTTTAAGAGGCAACTTAGATGGTTTTGGCTGGAGTGCTAAGTTTCTATAGATAGAACAAAATTACAATTCCTGCAAGAGTGACCTTAAGCCAACTATTTTAATCGATGGATCCAGCAAGATTAGAGGTCCTCTAACGTCACCCAGCTGCCGTAGGAACAGGTAATGAGAAGTGGACAGCAAGCCAAAAAGAAAGATTCATTGATATGGATAAGAGTTACTCAAGAATTTTAAGTTGATGACTGTAATAGTAAGAGGAGCAAATAGGTATTTGGGACACGACACAGGCATCACTAGGATGAAGGAGGTCGCACACATCAGAGATGAACTATGTGCTATGGCCGAGCTTCAAGCAGATCTATTCCTTCAGATCAGAATAATTTTGTGGGCGCCAACATGGAATTATAACGAGGTTAAATATCTTTTGTAGTAAGAAGGAAGTTCCCACGTAAGGTGGACCATAAAGGCAATGATAGATCAGAGTCTAAAGAGATCACTCAGAGTTAAAAAGGTTTGATCAAAAACCTCCAGAGATATAGCAGACTAAGATGTCTGAGAAAACCTTGGGACACAAGGTTCGATCTTGTAATACTACAGTGCTACAAATGATAAGATGCTCAAGGGAAGCAATGAAACGACATGGAAGAATAGTAGATGGGAATTTGAAAGTAGGTAATCCAATTCAGCTATGACTCCCTATGCTCGATTTACGCTACAGGGTAAGGGATATATTGGACGTTTTTTTGAAGATAGATTTAAGTATTATAATGACACAAATTTGTAGGTTAGCAACATCGTCGACTTGACCCGCAAGAGCACCTACCAACGCTCTCTTAAGAAGCAAAAGAATTTGTTTTTAAGCTAAACTATTGTTATTTTTGTTGAAAGACAAGCTTACTCAGAACTACATGATCTACAGGGGGCAGTTAGATTATAGATCTGAAAAGAAAAGAACTACGGTTTGATATCCAAAGGGGAGTTAGGATGCTCAGGAAGATGACTCAGGCTCAGATATCTAATGATGAGAAGCTAGGCAACAAAAAGGCTAATTTCTCAGAGTACAACCAGAACAAGCATAAAAGAATTCACAAAAATTAGTTATACAACAATATTGACATACCCGTACTTTCAGGCACCGGAGTTGAATCTTCTTTCCCCAATTTCCTTCCCTTTCTCCTACCAACGATTCTCTCCCACAAAGTAATCCTCTGCAACCTCCTTTCCCAGAACAAAATTCCCCCCAAAAACCCAAAAAAACAGACATAAAAACCCCCCCTTCATGCCAAACTTCCCGAGACCAAAAATAGGCAATCCATAAATTCCCATAACTCCCCATTAACTGCACAATCCCACTCCACAAAGAAAATTTGAAATTTTTCCAAACATAGAGATTCTCAAATCTCTAATTATATCCGGCAATAACAATCATTAAATTAGTCACCTAAAAGGAATATTTTTAACACAACTATGCACTCAAAACCTTCATACATGTTTACAACATTACTTAAATTATTCCCAAAATAAATAATAAGTTAAATATATATATACTAATTACCTCTCAGCAACAACTTAAGAATCATAGACATTAAAACCTTACAATAACTGATCATGCCAATAAAAAGGATTTTCAAAACAATATACCAATTCATACGACTATGCCAAATACTATAAGATCATAAGGATACAAGGGATGCATAAACAAGTATAACAACTTAACTACACTCCACAACTCATGACGACTAACCACCAGAACAAAGGGACAACGTCGCATCACAACACACGACCATGGCAAGGACCCAAGATGACGACAAGTACACAAGACCACGACAAAGACTAAAATTGACCTAGCGGTAAAGACCTCATATTATCTCCATCACCTTATCCATGGTGTAGGTCCCGCTCAGACCTGCTAAATCAAGTGGAGTCGAGGCCCGATACCTGCAACCTGTGTGAAAACCAATGGGTTATATATGATCAACTGTACACATATATATCACACACACCGAGACAGAGAATTGCGGAGTAGTAGGGTGCTCAATCCGAGCAGTACTACACCGTCCCCGCTCTAACACAAGACTATAATCAGAAGCATAAACATGATATTTTCTAACCATCACTAAGCATATCCATCTCATCAAAACTGAAGTAATCATAGTATCATCAAAACTCATAACACATGTCTGAATACATCCCTCGAACATAGTCCATCAAGATTAAGAAGAACATAAACCAATACATACTAGTCCAAATGTCTCGGAACTGTAATTATGCAATATAAAACTATCAACTGTTCCAGAACTGAAACAAAGCAATATGAAAATAACATCTATCACAAGCCAAAAAGCGAGGGGCATTACATTTGTAGTTAGGATTATTATTGGTAACTCTTTACTCAAAGCTTCGGTGGAGCATGGAAATAGGATGGGGGAGGTCAAGTGTTTGAACCTCCCTGTAGTGCCCCTCCATTCTCATCTTGGATGTGTAGATAGTATGGCTAAGGAGCATGAAGATGAAGGTAAAATAATAGGAATATTTAGGGTATGTTAGATAGTTGATGTTGTATATTATATGATGTTGATAGATGCTACATTCATGTTGGTGACATTCCTTATTATCCTCATGTGTGGTTTCATATGATAGTTCACATGTTTTATTGATAATCCTTGTTGTGACACTGATAATTCATATGTTCTGACATTATTTTACATTCAGGTGCCTATGATGTTGATCTTACCATGATTGTCATAAGTTAGAATTGATTTTTATGCGACTAATTTTGTATTATAGGATGATCTGATTATTGTGTGGTGTGAAAAGAGACAATGTCGTACCAATCATTTGTGAGCGTCCAATGATGTTGCGATTCTCTTTCACTCCATGACCATTTGATATTTGTCATACTTGTGCATAGACCGTGTTGTGTGTAGCAAGTTGCAAGTATCAAGTATTGACTCCACCTGAATTGATAGGTTTGAGCATGCCTTAAAACCAATGGAACTATTGAACGGAGATAACATATGGTCCCTTAGTTAGCCATCATCCTTAAAAAGGATGAGTATCCAGTTTTACACCTAGTCAGTGTTGTTTGTATGGGCATGATAGTCAGTAGTTGTCATTGTGGTCACACTTTTCGATCGTGCATAGTGTCAGGTATTGTTTAACATTTGGGTTATTTGTTTGGAATTGTTTGATTAATGCTTTGGTTAATTATTGCATTAAAATAAAATTAGTAAGTTAAGAAGGCACTTTTGATAAATAAATATAGATTTTTTATGTAAATTTAAGTTTATGAGAAATTATATTATATTGTATTTTATGGTCAATAATAATAATAATTATAATGAGGAAAAAAAGAGTGTTATTAAAATGAGAATATAATTGATAAAATTAAAATGAAAATATTTTATAAACAAGTAAATGTTTTGTTAGTGGCAATAAAAAAATAAATTTATAATATTTATGAGTTGTCATAAAAACTTATATATATATAGCAAATTTTAAAATAAATAAAATCAAAGAGAAATTATTGTCTGGTTAAAAATAGCAAATTGTAAGAAAGTAATGAAGGCATAATTTATTGCCTTTAATGAGGAGAATCTTCTAGAAGAAATCATGGGGGTGGTCATGCATGCTCAACTTTATTTTAAAATCTCAAGAAATAATTTGGGGGGAGCGTGCATTTGAAATAGAGAATATGTTTTATGTTTTCATTATCTCTCTCTCAGGAAGTTTTTCTTTTGGCACCATAAACCATAGCTTCTAGAAGAAAAGACTCGGAGGAAAATGATCCGAGCTGGGAAATTTTGTGAAGATGTGATAGAATTTATATTCTAGGTACGGACTAAGATATAAAACTAATTTATTGTTGCATTAGATTTAGTGAAATGAATTTGTAATACACAAGATTTATATTTTTTTGTGAATTCTCTTCTACATATTATGAACCTAGTCTGTTACGTTAGCCATAACTTTATTTTTACAAACTAGGTTCTTTTAGAATATATATATATATATATAGTGTATGACCTAGCTATCTAAATCATATCTAGAAATCAGCCTTACCCAGTTTGTCATTTTGGAGATATGAATATTTTGTGACTGTCTATCTCTCACCCATTTCATCTCTGCTTTAGCAGTCTGTTGCGTTAGCCATAACTTTATTTTTACGAACTGGGTTCTTCTAGAATTTTTATACGTGGTGCACGACCTAGTTATCTAAATCATATCCAAAAATTATCTTTACCCAATTTTCTATTTTGGAGATATGAACATTTTGTGACTGTATACCTCTCACCCATTTTGTCTTTGTTAATACAGTTAGTTGCATCACCAATAACTCTATATTTTCAAACTAGGTTTCTCTAAAAATTTTATAGAAGATTCAACTCTTATCTATGAAAATCATATCTAAAAATTAGAATTACCCAGTTTGCCAATTCAAAGATACATATCAATTAGTGACAGACATTCCTATGCCATGTTGGTTGTTGTTATTAAATCTACAAATCCATTCTGTGTGTATCCTACAATCATTTCAATTCAAGAGTTGAAGTCTCCTTGAGATGACTGTCAAATAGTTCATAGACCTTGTCTATTATGAACTAAAGTAAGTTTAGAAGGGCATAAAATCTTTATGAGAACATTTCTTAATTTGCCATATACTGGTAAAATTTCTATGTTTCTATTAGCCTTATTATGGCATTAAATCTGTTACCAAGCTAAGGCGTCTGGTCTACATTTAACATCTTTGTCTTCTATAGCCAAATATTGGGGTTAATTCTCATTTAACCTAATGTTTATACCAGCCAAAATACTATGTCTATATCTACCATTTAATGGCATTTGATCCTTAATTAGTTTTCATAATTTTTTTATTGCCTGAAAGTAGCATTTATACTTCATTTAGTTTATTATATAAACTAGAAAATATTGGCAACGTCTCATGCTTATATCTGCCATATATATATTGACAGTATGACAAATTGCTTTTATATTGGCATTGAATTTCTACAGCAATAGGTCTGCTTATAATATTAGACTAAATAGGTAATCTATATACTATTGTGTGATAGAAGTGGATTAGAAAATATTAGATTATAAGTGAGCAAAACGACCATAATAGTTGTTGATTGCAAAACATTTTCAAAAAGAACCTATTTGGTTGAGATGTGTGGATAGACTTAGACTTTTGCATTTTTGTAGCTTCGAGTGAAATGAAAGTTTTTTTTTTTTAACTTAAATGATTGATTGATAGAAGTCTATATAAGTTATAATTGTTTAGGTGAATTGTACAAAGATCTAAAATTATAGAATTTTAAAATATTTGGGTACAATGGTAGGATAGTGTTAAATACTAATATGGTGTTCATGTGAAAATATGCTAATGAGTGACTGGTTTTTGTGACATGCTTATACATTAAATGTGAATGTGGATAGTAATATTGATAGCAAAGTTGTCGAATGAATAAGAAATTAATTGATTAGAGTTAACAAGTTGTATGAGTTTAATTTCATAGTACCTCTATGGATATTAGAGTCTAAAATTAGTCAATTGAATCGCCTCATATAAAATGTTCAAAAATTAGATTTGTCAAATAATAAAATCTCTACATACTACTACAGGAAGTTATTACACTTGATAGTAAATTCTTGTAGTAATAGCTAATTCTATATTTTAGAATGTAAAATAACCAGTACTTATTTACTTGTCTCTGGATGAAAAATATATTTGCTATCCAATGATCCATGGTATTTATTTATTTATTATTATTATTATTATTATTTCAAAGTAATAGATGACATTTGCAAGTTGTCTTGGGAGTGTTTTGAAATGGGTACCTGTTCCAAGTGGCATTTTTCATCTGTGGGAGACTTCCGCGAAATGTATACTCAAATTCTTGATTTAACCCTATGGGTGAAAGTCTAACCAAAATTGCATAAACTTTATGACTGATATCTTATTGATTGATACATAAAAGTACATATAAATAAAATTACATTACTATATTTTGTTTAATATGATTAAATGAGAGTTGAGATGGTTGTTAATTATTGTTGATGAATTTAATATTGTTTTTACTACAATTTCTTTGTAATAGTATTGTTAAGTTGAAATATAATTAATAGGTTTGGAATTAAGTTTATAAACACGGTATTTGGAAATTTGATTTATAAGTATTGCTTTTAGAAAATTGGTTTATTGCAAGAGGAATTGCATAATTTAAGTGAAACTAGTGTAAGTTGGTTCATTGGTTGTAATTGGAGTCTCTATGCAAGTTGTCAAGGTTTAATTCTAGAGGCCTAGGATGTTTATATTTCATGTTTTGTGTTGATAGGTGTCTTGAGATAATGAAGTTATCAGAGCATGATATCTCTTATGTATAAGGATTCTAGTTTATGATAATGTGAGATGATGTATAATTTATGTTGTAAATGTATAATGATGTGGTTATAAAGTCCTTCATGCATGTTGTGAATTGTTTATTGGTATTGAGATTGTAATAAGTTATTGTGTTTGATAATGAGGGAGATCTTGGTATTCATAAAAGAGGAAGTATTTTTTTATGATTGTTGTTTTTACATCACTGGGAAGTTTTGGGGCAATGATTTTAGAGTTGACCCTTGTGATTTTGTTTAGTATGAAAGAAGGTAAATGCCTTGCATTGTATCTGAATACTTGTCATTTTACATCTTGCTTGATGGACAGGGTCTTCTAGATGCAGGTAGGGGAGTGGCTTTCAATGTGGGGCTGGGGGGCCCAAAGTGGCTAGCCAGGATAACCCATTGAAAGTTGGTAACCAAGTGATAACCTAATTAATGAATTAAGGGGTTGGGTAGTTTATCATATTAAATAAGATAACATTATGCTCACTCATGGCTCAAGTTCTCGTTTAGGCTTAAGATTGTAAGTCAGAATATTTGTGAAAACTAGAATAGAAATGAACATGGTTTTGTTTTCCATATATGCAATGTTCGCATAAATAAATATTGGCCTAGAATGGAAAGATCAACTACCTTGTCCTCATGAAGGGTATGTTGATTTTGCATGAGTTTGTATGGGGGCTGGGGATCAAGAGAGGCTACCAGGACAACCTCGGATGGCGTCCGAGGCCTAAGAAGGTCCACTAGGACAACCCATATCAAGCCATGTGATGACACGTCTCCCTATTGCAGTCTAGCAATCCCTAGTTGTATTTCCTCCTTCAGTTGTGTGAGTGCCTCTGGAAGTCCAGTTAAGTGTGTAAGTGATAATTATCGTCAGTTTGGTGACTGGTCTCATGTTTCACATTGTTGTTTCTATTAGTCTATTATTTTCTTGACTGTTTCATGTTGTGGGACCTTATTGTTATCTCCTAGCATGAGGGGTGGACCTTAGGGTTCCACATGGTTGGGTGGTTGTGCTTTTATCTCCATTGATTCCCTTGCTATTGTTCATGTGCGAGAAGGATGTACCTTGTGTGGTAGATTACAGATCTTGTTCTAGCTTGAGGAGACAGATACTTATGTTCATGTTCCAGTCTTGTATATCAGATGAATCATGTGATGTTATCTTGATGTATGTACTCCAATGTAATTAGGAAAGTGATATTGTAAACAATGTAATGGTGTACCCTCTTGTAAAGGGAATTGTATATGTACTTGTAATCCTATATGCAGGATCTTGATGATTACTTATTTGATGATATAACATGGAAATGTATGTGTTTATACATCTGATGCAATTAGACTTAGAATGAACTATGGTTGTTAGTTAATTCATAATGTTGGTTAGATCTTGTTTTAGTTCGTTAGTAATGCAACTGTGGAACCCTAGAGGATAAATCTTAAATGATATGAATAAATATGATTTACATTTCTTTGTTGTTTCTTTCTTTTAAAAAAAAATATTTGTCCTTTTTGTATAGCATAGTTGAGTTGTTCTTTAGGGTTTCTTGGTAGGGTGTTAAATTTGGTATCAGAGCCTAGGTTGCAACATTGGGACCTCTGGATTGTTGTTGTTGCTCTATCTTAAGCATTTTTCTCCTTGTGGCGAGTTGGTAATAGTACCTCTCACCTATGTGCCTTAGTATGATGTTAGAAGGTTGATAAATTTACAGACTTGTTCTTTGATTCTGGAAGAAATAAATTCTTTATGCCTTGCTTTACTTATCTTTCTACTATTTGTTCTCCCTCCTTTTCTGAAAATGTGATGATATATCTACAATTATGAGTTTCTTGAATGTTAGTGCTTGCTGATTTGTTGAGGCCTTGAGTTCCTTTTGTGGTCTCTAGTGCTTTAGAAGAAAGAAGCATGGTTACTATTAGTGCATGTACTTAGAGTGTGGTATTTTCCCCCTCTAGTGATGTGAATATCCTGTACCCAATCTATGTGGGGTGTTGTAAAAGGCTAGTGGTGTTTTGTGTTCCCTCGTGTGGTGAAGTAATCATACTTGGGGGTATGTTTAGCTATGGGTGTGGAAGCACCATCCCATCTTTATGTTAATTGCATTATTTTTGTATATGTGTAAGTATTAGAATGATTTAATTATTTGGTGGTATCATGCATCATGAGTCATGTGGTTATGTGGTGTTGTTGTGTGTGGGGTATCTTTACATGGTTGATTGATAATCTGATATCTATCTCCTTGTTGGCCATGACCTCATTTGGAAGTTTTGTTGTGGAAGTTATCATTGTGTATGCCTGTGTAAGAACCATGTGCAGGAGATCAAATTGGAGCTTGTGTTCAACCCATGAGATCATGAAAGTGATACTGTAAGTCAATTAGAGTTTTGAATTATTCTTGTGTGTGATATCATACATTCCCTCTATAACTATCTTCTTGCATAAGGAAGTAATTGCATATGTTCATAGCTTGGTAAAAAAGAAATTGTACTGCATTAATGATAGAAAATTTTTGTATATAAGTAGCAAATGTGTTACCATAAATTTTTGTATAAAAGTTGCTTAGATATGAAGATGTAGAAAACGTAGTTGTCTGTGTGTTTGGTGTACATTTTCTAATGCATTCTGGACTTTGAGTCTTGGGGTGTTGTGTAGCGGATACTCCCTTTTGTGGCTAAAATTAGTCACACCGTATCAATGTGGATTTGTTTGTAATATTGGTTGTTTTGGAATTTTTGATAGTTGCTTCATGTGTTGTTGGTGGGCTAATAATGAATTTGTTTTCTTTGAACTCTTATGATATGAGTGGTCACCAAAACTCTTTTCTTTATATTTGATTTATTGTTGAAAATTGCCAGCATCTTATGACTTAAGATTGAATTTGATTATTTCCCCACTTGGGTTTGCATTTTTTTCAAATTTCTATGGTGGCCCTATTCTGAATGTTTGTTTTTATTGGCCCTATTTTGTGCTAAGTGTTGTTTCTATCATGTTCATTTCAAGCCTCTGATAGTATGTACAAGGGAAGACTCCATGGAGAATTGTACTTGATTGTTTGAAAATTAGTTGGAACCATAGTGGAAATAAGAGATGAGATGTATTTTTCCTTGTTAATATGTGAATGCGATTCCCTAAATAGTTTGAAATTCTCAAAATATGTGTGATTGGTTATAAGTAGATCACATGATACGTCTTAAGGTGAGGAATTGATGTCCTTGTCTTTATTGAACAATTGTGCCTGTCTTATGAACAATTACTTAATATGGATGTGTATGTTGGCAATAGAAAGTTGCAATACTAATATGTTATGTTTCCACCCTAGTCTGTGAATTCTAGAAGTAAGTCAAGTTTTAGGGGGGAGGATGTAGTGCCCCTCCATTCTCATCTTGGATGTGCAGATAGTCTGGCTAAGCAGCATGAAGATGAAGGTAAAATAATAGGAATATTTAGGGTATGTTAGACAATTGATGTTGTACATTATATGATGTTGGTAGATGCTACATTCATGTTGGTGACATACCTAATTATCCTCATGTGTGGTTTCATATGACAGTTAGCATGTTTTATTGACAATCCTTGTTGTGACACTGATAATTCATATGCTCTGACATTGTTTTACATTTAGGTGATTATGATGTTGATCTTACTATGATTGTCATAAGTTAGAATTGAATTTTATGCGACTAATTTTGTATTATAGGATGATCTAATTATTGTGTGGTGTGAAAAGAGACAATGTCGTACCACTCATTTGTGAGTGTCTGGCAACGTTGTGATTCTCTTTCACTTTGTGACCACTTGATATTTGTTATACTTGTGCATAGATCGTGTTGTGTGCTGTAGGTTGTAGGTATCAGGCATCAACTCCACCTGAATTGATAGGTCTGAGCGTGCCTTAAAACCAATAGAACTTTTGAATGGAGATAGCATATGGTCTGCTAGTTAGCCATCATCCTTGAAAAGGATGAGTATCCAATTTTGTACCCAGTCAGTGTTGTCTGTATGGGCATGATAGACAGTCGTTATTGTTGTGGTCATGCTTTTCAATTGTGCATAGTGTCATTTATTGTTTGGTATTTGGGTTATTTCGTTTGGAATTGTTTGATTAATGCTTTGGTTAATTGTTGCATTAAAATAAAATTAGTAAGTTAAGAAAGCACTTTTGATAAATAAATAAATATAGATTTTTTTTCGTAAATTTAAGTTTATGAGAAATTATATTATATTGTATTTTACGGTCAATAATAATAATTATAATGAGGAAAAATAAAGTGTTATTAAAATGATAATATAATTGATAAAATTAAAATGAAAATATTTTATAAACAAGTAAATGTTTTGTTAGTGGCAATAAAAAAATAAATTTATAATATTTATGAGTTATCATAAAAAATTATATATATAGCAAATTCTAAAATAAGGAAAATCAGAGAGAAATTATTGTTTGGTTAAAAATAGCAAATTGTAAGAAAGTAATGAAGACAAAATTTATTGCCTTTAATAAGGAGAATCTTCTAGAAGAAATCATGGGGGTGGTTATGCATGCTCAACTTTATTTTGAAATCCCAAGACATAATTTGGGGGCAGCGTACATTTGAAATAGAGAATATGTTTTATGTTTTCATTATCTCTCTCTCTCTCAGGAAGTTTTCATTTTTCTTTTGGCACCATAAACCATAGCTTCCAGAAGAAAAGACTTGTGGGAAAATGGATCAGAGTTGAAATTTTTTGTGAAGATTTGATAGAATTTATATTCCAAGTATGGACTGAGATATGAAACTGATTTATTGTTGCATTAGATTTAGTGAACTGAATTTGTAATATGCAAGCTTTATATTTTTCTGTGAATTCTCTTCTACATATTCTAAACCTAGTTTGTTGTGTTAGCCATAACATTATTTTTACGAACTGGGTTCCTCTAGAATTTTTATATATGGTGCATGACCTAGTTATCTAAATCATATCAAAAAATCAGCCTTGCCTAGTTTATCATTTTGGAGATATGAATATTTTGTGACTGTCTATTGCTCATCGATTTCATCTTTGTATTAGCAGTCTATTGCATTACTCATAACTTTATGTTTACGAACCGTGTTCCTCTAGAATTTTTATATATGATGCATGACCTAATTATCTAAACCATATCCAAAAATTAGCTTTACCCAATTTGTCATTTTCGAGATATAAATATTTTGTGACTATTTATCTCTGACCCATTTTGTCTCTATTAAAACAGTTCATTGTATCACCAATAACTCTATATTTTCAAACTGGGTTTCTCTAAAATTTTTATATAAGATTCAACTCTTATCTATGAAAATCATATCCAAAAATTAGAATTACCCAGTTTGCCAATTCAATGATGTGTATCAATTAGTGACAAACATTCCTATGCCATCTTGGTTGTTGTTATTAAATCTACAAATCCATTCTATGCGTATCTTGCAATCATTTCAATTCAAGAGTTGAAGTCTCCTTGAGACTACTGTTAAACAGTTCATAGACCTTGTCTATTATGAATTGAAGTAAGTTTAGAAGGGCATATAATCTTTATTACAACATTTCTTAATTTGCCATATACTGGTAAAATTTCTATGTTTCTATTAGCCTTATTATGGCATTAAATCTGTTGCCAAACTAAGGCGTTTGGTCTACATTTAACATCTATGTCTTCTCCAACCAAATATTGAGGTAAATTTTCATTTAACCTTATTATACCTACCAAAATATTATGTCTATATCTACCATTAATGGCATTTGATCCTTAATTAGTTTTCATAAATTTTTTTTATTGCCTGAAACTAGCATTTATACTTCATTTAATTTATTATATAAACTAGCAAATATTGGCGATATGTCTCATGCTTATATCTGCCATATATATATTAACAGTATGACATATTGCTTTTATATTGGCATTGAATTTCTACAGTGATAGGTTTGCTTCTAATATTAGACTAAATAGGTAATCTGTATACTATTGTGTGATAGAAGTGGATTAGAAAATATTAGATTATAAGTGAGCAAAATGACCATAACAGTTGTTGATTGCAAAACATTTTCAAAAAGAACCTATTTAGTTGAGATGTGTGGATAGACTTAGACTTTTGTATTTTCGTAGCTTCGAGTGAAATGGAAGTTTTTTTTTTAACTTAAATGATTGATAGATAGAAGTCTATATAAGTTATAATTGTTTAGGTGAATGATAGAAAGATCTAAAATTATAGAATTTTAAAATATTTGGGTAGAATGGTAGGATAGTGTTAAATACTAATATGGTGTTTACGTGAAAATGTGCTAATGAGTGACTGGTTTTTGTGACATGCTTATATATTAAATGAGAATGTGGATAGTAATATTGATAGCAAAGTTGTCGAATGAATAAGAAATTAATTGATTAGAGTCAGCAAGTGGTATGAGTTTAATTTCGTATTATCTCTATGGATATTAGAGTCTAAAATTAGGCAATTGAATCACCTCATATAAAATGTTCAAAAATTAGATTTGTCAGATAATAAAATCTCTAAACACTACTACAAGAAGTTGTTACACTCGATAGAAAATCCTTGTAGTACTAGTTAATCCTGTAGCTTAGAATGTAAAATAATTGGTACTTATTTACTTGTCTTTGGATGAAAAATGTATTTGCTATTCAATGATCCATGGTATTTATTTATTTATTATTATTATTATTTCAAAGTAATAGATGATATTCCAAAGCTATCTGGGGAGTGTGTGGGTGAAAGTCTAACCAAAATTGCATAAACTTTAGGACTGATATCTTATTAATTGATACATAAAAGTACATATATATAAAATTACATTACTATATTTTGTTTAATATGATTAAATGAGAGTTGACATGGTCGTTAATTATTGCTGATGAATTTAATATTGTTTTTACTACAATTTCTTTGTAATAGTATTGTTAAGTTGAAATGTGATTAATAGGTTTGGAATTAAGTTTATAAACATGGTATTTGGAAATTTGATTTATACGTATTGCTTTTAGAAAATTGGTTTATTGCGGGAGGAATTGAATAATTTAAGTGAAACTGGTGTAAGTAGGTTCATTAGTTGTAATGGGAGTCTATGTTCATGTTCCAGTCTTGTGTATCAGTTGAATCATGTGCTATTATCTTGATGTATGTACTCTAATGTAATCAAGAAAGTGATATTGTAAACAATGTAATGGTGTACCCTCATGTAAAGGGAATTGTATATGTACTTGTAATCCTATATGCAGGATCTTGATGATTACTTATCTGATGATATAATATGGAAATGTATGTGTTTATCCATCTGATGCAATTAGACTTAGAATGAACTGTGGTTGTTAGTTAATTCATAATGTTGGTTGGATCTTGTTTTAGTTCGTTAGTAATGTAGCCATGGAACCCTAGAGGATAAAGCTTAACTTATATGTTATGAATAATTATGATTTACATTTCTTTGTTATTTCTTTCT
Organism: Cunninghamia lanceolata; assembly: GCA_027924645.1. NCBI lineage: Eukaryota > Viridiplantae > Streptophyta > Pinopsida > Cupressales > Cupressaceae > Cunninghamia > Cunninghamia lanceolata. The sequence continues at coordinate 3,872,253 of BSBN01001183.1, read as the reverse complement.
TTAAAAAAATATATATTTGTCCTTTTTGTATAGCATAGTTGAGTTGTTCTCTAGGGTTTCTTGGCGGGGCATTACACTCCCCCTCAAACTCTAAATATAGTTATAGTATGGGTGGTTTACCACCTTTTTCAAAAAAAAAAAAAAATCTTTACTCAAAGCTTCCTCCTGGCTACTGAGGCTTTCTAGCATGGCCTCAATCTTTTTATCATATATCATGGACTTAGCTCAAGAAGATGAGTATGTGGAATTGATCGGCTTCATCTCAATACATGAATATCTGCTCAACGCTGATTGATGGAAGTGCACTTTGGAGGAATATAATCTCTTCAATGTAGAAGCTCCTATTAGTGGACTTTTTTCCATCAACCTACTCCACTCCTCCCTAGCCATGACCTACGTCTTTCATGCTTTCTAGTAAGGGCTATGCTTTGGTTGTGTTAACACTTTGCATGGGGCATTAGAAGTCCATCAATTCTAACTCTCCCATGGGTCAGATGCCAAAGCCAAGGAAATATTTGGAGCTATAAGATTTTTGTGCCTACACTCACTGTATTTTGTATCTCATCCTCCATCATTGGCCCTACTCAAATTCTCTTCTCCACCTACTACACTCCCTCCTCCGACAAAGAAATGTGATTCCTTCCCCAATTGATAGTTATAATGGTCGATTGAATGCAATTATGTCTTTTGTATGTATTTTGAACGGCCATGATGATTCAATTTGCAAGCCTTTGTGTTATTTTTGTGAATTGGAATTATTACACTAGTTTCTTCAGAATGGATTTTTGTACTTCTACACTTATATTAATTTAGTATGGGTAATTTTTCATTATTAAAAAAAATGTATTACAAATTTTAAGATGCACATAATAAAAGGGCTTACAAGATTTAAATGTCCTTTGTGAGATTGTCAAGCCTAAACGTGTTTCACAAAATTGTTTGTACAATCTTGTTTGGCTACATTCCAAGTAATGTTTAGGATGTGGTATATGGTCTTGATCACCAATTCTTAATTTTAAAATATCTTTTGTACATTGTTGATATCATTCAATTTCATCCTTTGTGCTATTAATTAGTTTCTTATAAACTTGTGGAAGCTGACCACTAAAAACCCAAGTATCAATTTATGAGGATTATGTAGTCTTGATCTTAATGCTAGTGCTTTTGACAATGCTTTATGATTTAGGCTTAAGTCAAGATAAGTTCACCTCATTAATCAAGCCTTTCTTAATTTCTTTCTTACTATTGAGGTTGTTATTACTCTATGAGAATCTCTTTTATCTTTCTCCTTACTAGTCTTTCCAATAGAATTGAGTGCATTAAAAAGACTTTTAACAATAATTTTATTATGATCAAACTTTACCTGAATCTTTAATTTCTTTAGTAAAGGTCTCATTTTCTACATCCTTTGTAACTGCACAAAAAGTTGGCATTCTTTGGATAATGTTTTATCTACAAAGTATTCATTGAAATTTTTTGAAGTCCACAACCAAATGGTTCATGACAATCTCTTGCCTTCAAGTATTTCCATTATGTTCTCATCAATTTCAAGTAAACATTTTTGGAGTTCTTGGATGTTTTATAATTTATCAGGCTCATTAGAAAATGATGTATGTGGGATCTCATTTTCTTCTTTACAAAAGTCCTCTCTTCTTATGTAATTTGGAGATACATTGATTTTCATTGTTTCATGTGTGTTATCAATTTCATCAATGTTATGATCAATGGGATTATGAAGTACAATTTCAATATCATGCATTTCATACCCATATCTTCAAGTATACATCTCTATTCTTCTTCTTCTTTGTCTATGATACTACTCTTATCAATAGGTGTTTCATGACATTTTGCAACATTTTCACTTTCATGTTCAACCTTTTCATTTTATTTATCATATTCAATTTCATTTTTATCAAACATGTCATTATATTCAATATTAAAAACTTTAATTTACATGTCATTTTAGTGTAAATTTAAAAACATTCACCTTAATGAGTATCCACCAAACCTTCTCTTCTGATCCTCTTCCTTGCTTTATCTTTTTCCCTAATTCCTTCAATTTCCTCCAATTGAAGTTTCCTCTTTTTTAATTTATGACAACTACTACTTCCCATTATAAAAATAAAAACTATAACCCTAATGATTGATAGAATCAAATTTTGTGCACATGAGTGTAGAAAAGCATGATTTTATCTATATTTGTAGAGATCACATGTTTCTTGAGAGAAAGTCATTTGTCTGGACCATTATCGAGCCTAACAAAACTTTTTGGGCCTTATTTGGATATCCATTATACAAAATAGATATCTATTACCTAAAGCTCAAAATGCTTTTAAGTGCTTTCAAGTAACGTATATCCATTAGTTTTGCTAAAAAGTTGTTCCCTCATTTTTTGTTCCAACATGTTTAGAGGTTTCATCCTCTTTTCATGGCTTCACCCTTTGTGTTGATGACATTTTTTTATCTGAATTTGATGAAATGAAAATGGTACATATTTAAGAAATTGTCAACATTCTAAAAATATAAGATATACTTGATTATAAATTTAATAAATAATTATTAATAATTTTCTACATACAGTATAACTGAAATCTAGATGCATGCACTCACTGAAAACCATCCATAACTTTCAAACCATTTCACGTTTTTCAAATTTGAAAGATGCATCACACTCTATGCTTCATGGGCTATAGGTTAAAAAATTGAATTTCATATTTTTTGATCAACTTAGGTTGGCCATAAAATTAGTTTTTTATATTTTTAAAATATCATAGTAAAATATTCATAACTAATTATTTACTTATAAAGAAAATTTTTAAAAATATGTGTCACATCTGGACATGTGTCCTTTAGTTAAATTTAAAGATTTTTTTTGGCTCATATTTAGGTTGGCCAAAATGATACCTACCTTTTATTTTTAAAAATAAATTAGTGGTGCTTCATTGAAATATTCAATTTTCACCAAATAATTTTTTCTTTTTTAAAAAAAATAGTAGCCATTAAACTACATTCAATTTTCTAAAAATTCTATTCCTAGATATTTTTCAAATTATGTATATAACCCATTCAAACTTTTCATGAATTTGTTTAAATGTATTTTTTAGAATTTTCATTGCCACTTAGAGGTATTGCTTGGCCCATGATGATCCTACACTCATCTATAACTCATTGTGTGTCTTTTTGTCTTAATTTTCTTTCTTGATTGTTTCTTTATTTATTTTTATCTTCATGCCACAACATACTCTACCAAGGTGATCATGGTCCATCCTATCATGATGTGCCTTGTTGATATGTTTGTTGAGGAATCTTTACTATTTGTGCTTTTTGATTGCATGTATGAGTTAGTCCTTCACACATATGATAAAACATCACCACAATTCCTTATACCTTTGATGTATACTAGTATCATATACTATATCAAATCTAGTTTGCTCAATACATCTAAAAATTTCTTCAAAATCACTATTATGTACTTGTCTACACCCTCCATAACATTTCTCTAACTAACTAGTTGATGCAGCACACAACATACACTCAATACAATTTTGCCATTAATCACGTGAGAGCCAAAGATTTGAAGGCTGGAACATAAAAAAACTTCTATTCATCAAATCTACTGCTACAATGAGAGAAAACTCTCTTATATCCAAGAAAACAAAAAAATCAAAAAATTACCTTTTTTGGCAGATTTTGCCATTTTAGGTAATTTTACAATCATATCTTGAGAATCTAGTTTTTTCCCAAAAACTCATAAAGTTAAGGTAGGACAAAAAACCAACTAACATCCTAAATTCAAAAAATGAGTTTCGAGTTATTAAAAGAAGCAACTTTAAAAAAACTAGAAAAAAAAACACTAATTTGCCATTTTAAGGGCCAAGATGAAATTTTCAAGCCCCAAAAAAGTGCCAAGATGAGTTCCAACCGACTAGGGTCGGTTAGGAAACCACTGGCCACCTCATAACATATCCACCTATAAAATTTTGTAGAAAACCCACATCCGACTCAAAAGTTATGACCTTCAAAAGTCCCTGCATTATTCTCCTCTAGTTGAAAAGAACGTAGCTCCTGCAAGTGAGTGTCTTCAAACTGCTGCCATTTGATTGGATCTAACCTCTGCACTTCCCACTCTGTAATCCATGTGCTATCTATTGGTGGCAATCCTTCCCACTATACTAAATACTTGTTGTAACGCCCTTGCCAAGTGTAGATAGTGTTCTTATCAAGAACCTGTGCAATCTGTTCCTTCTTCTTATGGGGAATGTGGTTTTGCCATGCCACTTCTAGCTGACTATCTTTAGCATCATCCTCACCATGGAATGCATATAAATTAGAAATATTAAACATAGGAGAAATATCAAGATCATCTGGTAAACTGACCTCATATGCATTATCATTGATCTTCTTTGTAATTCTGCAAGGACCAATTTTCTTGTACTTCAACTTGTGATATGTTCTAGTAGGAAACCACTCTTTTCTCAAATATACCATCACTAAGTCACCTTCACTAAATGTCTGATGTCACCTACTAGTATCCACTAAATTCTTGTACCTCTCATTACTGTCCTGCAACTTTTGTCTCACTTCTTTCTGGAACTATTGAAGGTGTTCTGCAAATTCTTCCCCATCATCATTGACCCTATCTTTCATTGGTAGCTGTACCAAATCTAGAACACCTTGAGGATTCCTGCCATACACAATTTGGAAAGGGGACTTTGCTGTTGATCTGTTAATAGAACTATTATAGGCAAATTCAGCTTGGGGTAATGCCACATCCCATTGTTTTGGTTTTTCTCCAACAATACACCTCAAATTTCTCACACTTTGATTGACTACCTCTGTTTGCCCATTTGTTTGAGGATAATAAGCACTACTAAACTGCAACTTAGTCCCCATCTTCTTCCATAAAGTCCGCCAGAAATGACTGAGGAATTTAGTATCCCTATCAGAGGTAATAGTCTTTGGAACACCATGTAGTCAAACAACTTCTGAAAAAAAAAATCTGCTACCCTCGTTGCATCATTAGTTTTCTTATAGGCAATAAAATGAACCATCTTGGAGAACCTATCAACAACTACAAAAATAGAGTCATTACCTTGTTGAGTATGTGGAAGTCCCAACACAAAGTCCATACTCAAATCTGTCCATGGTGCAGTTGGTACTGGTAATGGCATATGCAACCCTGTATTTTGTGAATGTCCTTTAGCCACTTGGTAGATTCTACACCTTGTTACATACTTAGTTATATCCCTCTTCATCTTTGGCCAGTAATATTTATCTTCTATCAAGGCTATTGTCTTGTCCTTGCCAAAATGTCCAGCTAACCCACTACTATGAAATTCTTTGATAATGTTTTCCCTCATAGAGCCAGTTGGTATGCATAGTTGTTTTCCTTTAAATAGATACCCATCTTGCATAAAATATTCACCCCTAAAGTGATCCAAGTTACCAGATACTGATGCCTTCAATTGTTCCACAATCTCCCAAAAATCATCATCAGACTCATACAAATTTTTGATGGCATCAAAACCAGTCACCTCAGTTTCCATTGTGGTCAAAAGTGCAACACACCTACTTAATGCATCTGCAACCTAATTTTGTTTTCCAAACTTATGCTTCAACACAAAGTTGTAACCTTGCAAGAAAGAAACCCAATTGGCATGCCTACTATTCAACTTTTCTGTGTGTTCAAGTATCTCAGTGCAATATGATCTATAAATAATACAAACTCCTAGGGAACTAGATAATGTCTTAAATGCCTCAATGCTTGAACAATTGCATAAAATTCCAAATCATACGTAGAATAATTCTTTCTCACGTCATTCAGCTTTTCACTAAAGAAAGCTATAGGCTTTCTAGCTTGGCTAAGCACAGCACCTATTCCCACATGGGAGGCATCAAATTCTACTTCAAATACCTTATCAAAATTTGGTAATGCAAGTATAGGTGCTTCTGTTACCTTTTGCTTCAAGTACTTAAAGCTCTCCTTAGCATCCTTGGTCCATACAAACTCCCTTCCTTTGGTGCAATCTGTTATAGGAGCTATAATACTACTGAAATTTTTAATAAACTTTTGATAGAAAGTGGCCAAGACATGAAAACTTTTTACCTCTGTTATGCTGCTTGGACTAGGCCATTCTAGAATTGCCCTAACCTTTTTTGGATCCATTCTGACACCTTCTTTAGAAATGACAAAGCCTAAAAAAACCAAACTGTCCTACATGAACCTACATTTCTTCAAATTGGCATAGAGCTTCTCCTTCCTTAGCACACCAAAGATGATCCTCAAGTGTTGTAGGTGCTCTTCCTTGATGTTACTAAATACCAAAATATCATCAAAATAAACTACCACAAACTTACCAATGTAAGGTCTTAGTATAGTGTTCAGCAATCTCATAAAAGTGCTAGGTGCATTTGATAACCTGAATGGCATAACCATCCACTCATATAATCCATCTCCAGTCTTAAAGGCTGTCTTCCACTCATTCCCTTCTTAGATCCAGATTTGGTGGTAGCCACTTCATAGGTCGATCTTGCTGAAATATTTGGCCCCTGCAAGGACATCCATCATGTCTTCCATACGAGGTATAGGAAACTGATACTTGATGGTAATCTTAATAATTTCTCTGCTATCAGTGCACATCCTCCATGTTCCATCTTTTTTGGGGGTCAACAATGCAGGTACAGCACATGGGCTCATGCTCTCTCTCACCACACCTTTACTTATGAGTTATGTTACTTGCTTATTCATCTCTGCATGTTGTGTTGGATTCATCCTATAAGTTGCTTGGTTGGGTAGAGTTTCTCCTAGAATCAAATCAATATGATGCTAAGTATCTCTCTTTGGTGGTAGACCATTAGGCAGTTCATTAGGTAAAACATCAACAAATTCTTCCAATAGCTCTGCTACTTCTGGGGGAACTGAAATGTCTTCCTCTTCAACTTTTTTCACTATTAATGTGTAACAACACCCTGTCACCTTCATTTCTTTAACAAGATCTCTTTCAGACAACATGGTCTCACCTCTTCCTTCATCCTTGCGAGCTAATAAAATCACCTTAGAGCCATCTTTCCAAAAGGTGTATGTGTTTTTCTCTCCATCATGTATAACTTTTCTATCATACTGCCATGGCCTTCCCAATAACACATGATAGGCATCCATTGGGACAACATCACACCATATCTCATCTTGATAGATCTTCCCTATGTTAAACTTAATGAGGCATCTTTTATCAACAGTGACTTCATTTCCCTTTTTAAACCATGCAATGCGGTATGGATGAAGATGTTTTTCACAGTGTAAATTCAATTTTTCTACCATTTCTTTAGAAACCATATTTTCACAACTACCTCCATCAACAATAACTTGACATACCTTGCCACCCAAAGTGCATCTAGTTCTAAAGCTATTGGTTCGAAGCCATGAACCATCAGAGCTTTTGGCTTGTGTTTTCTCCTTCTCTGGGATCACCATTGCCCTTCTCATCATGAGACTTTCTCCCACATCTGGTGGAACCTCTAGTTCTATCCCTTCCACTTCATGTTGCGTTTGAATCAGGTTCACCCTAGGTTGTCCTCCTTGATTTTTTTCTTGCATGTTATAATTTGAGCATTCAAATGCCCTATGACCTTCTTCTCCACATCTGAAACAAGTGAAAGGCCTTCTCTAGTTTTCCCATCCTCTACCGCTACCATAACCTCTACCTCTTTGAAATCCCCTTCCTCATTCTTGATTCAGAGGATCTTGTCGAGTGTCTGCTTATTTTTCCAATCCATGGGATGATTCTCCCCTGCCATAATTTGAACCTCCTTGAAATGGGGTTGATGTACCCCTTCTTCCTCCTCTATTCCTTTGATGGTATTGTCTATTTTGTTTTTCTTTAGCCTTTAGAGCCAATTGGTAAGCCTCTTCCATATTGTTGAGTCGATGCATGCTCAATTCATCTTGAATAGAAAATTTCAGGCCATTCACATAACTAGCAGCCATCTGTTCATTAGTTTCTTGATGCTCTATACATATAGACAGTGTATAAAACTCATTTGTATAATCTTGCACAGAAGAGAGGTTCTGCTTTAAATTTTGAAACCTACGAAAAAGGGTTTGTGCATAATCTATGGGCAAAATTTTTTCTCTCAGCTTTTTCTCCATTTTATTCCACATCCTGATCTTATCCTTGCCTTTCCTTGTTCGTTCCTTTTGAAGAAGATCCCACCAAATCATTGCATGACCCTTTAATTTGGTGCATGCAAATTTCACCTTCTTTTCCTCTGTCATGGATTTCCATTCAAAAAAATTTCTCATGTCATTCAACCAGTCTATCAACTCCTCTGGTTTAAGACTACCTACATATTCTGAAACATCTACTTTGATCCCTTCATTTTTCCCTTCTAAGGCCCTGAGCATCCTCTCTTCAAAACTCATGCCTTCTAATTCTTCTTCTTCATGTTTTGTATCTTGATTTGCACCTCCTCAACCTATCTCTTTATCAAATTCGTCTCCTCCTCTACCCAGTCTTTGGTTTTCCATCTGTGTTGTAAGTTCTGCTATTTTCCTTTGTAGAGTTTGCATTTCTCTATGCATTTGGGCAAGACCGCCTCTTTCTCTTCCTCTGCCAGCCATCTTCCTGCTCTGATACCAGATGATGCAGCACACAACATACACTCAATGCAATTTTGCCATTAATCACGTGAGAGCCAAAGATTTGAAGGCTAGAACATAAAAAAACTTCTATTAATCAACTCTACTACTACAATGAGAGAAAACTCTCTTATATCCAAGAAAACAAAAAAATCAAAAAATTACCTTTTTTGGCAGATTTCGACAATTGCCAAATTTTGCCATTTGAGGTAATTTTACAATCATATCTTGAGAATCCAATTTTTTCCCAAAAATTCATAAATCTAAGGTAGGACGAAAAACCAACTAACATCCTAAATTCAAAAAATGAGTTTTGAGTTATTAAAAAAAATAACTTTAAAAAAACCAGAAAAAAACACTAATTTGCCATTTTGAGGGCCAAGATGAAAATTTCAAGCCCTGAAAAAGTACCAAGATAAGGTCCAACCGACTAGGATGGGTTGGGAAACCGCTGGCCACCTCATAATGCATCCACCTGTAAAATTTCATAGAAAACCCACATCCGAGTCAAAAGTTATGACCGCCAGAAGTCCCTGCATCACTAGTCTAGCTAACCGTCAAGTACCCTCCCCTCCATTTTTCCTTATCCTTCTTTTCCTTTTCAATCTTGTCCAAGCCTCTTGTTGATCATTTTCTCTTATCAAGAGCCCATCCACATTCTCCACACTTGATTGCCCTCACAATTGGGCACCCTTGCACCATCCCTAATTCATCTTTAAATGTTGGGGGCATCTTAATTTGATAATCTAATTTATCAATCTAGCTCAATCCAACCCAATCAATCAATTGATCAAATAATATCCCAAGCACAAATTTTTCACTATCAACATGCCACTATGGTGTTCATGTTTATCTTTTCTTCAAAAAATCATTACTCCTCTTAGTCATAATGATGCTTCAAACAAGAGAAAAATGTAGACACCTAGATTTTATTTATTGTCACTCCTAATGTGATTCTAATTAATCTCAAATTCCATACCAAATTTTTTAACTTTAAATAATTAAACAATTATATTTAATTAATTTAGTCAACTATTAATTGATTAAATAATTATAATATTTACTCAATGAATTTATTCACTACTTGTTAATTAAAGAATTATATTATTTAATTAACGTAGTTCATGACATTTCTAATTAAATAATTTTATTATTTAATTTAATTTCTACCACATCTAATTAAATAATTTTCTTATTTAGTTATCCTAATATTCCTACACCGTCCCAAAATAAATGTATTTCCCTCCCAAGTTTTAAATAGGATTTATGGTTGCAACAAATTACTTTTTTAGTAAATGCAATCTTAGCCTTTCATTTCAAACAAATGAAATCCAAACCCTCCATTTTCTCCTTAATCCTAGGAAATTCTTCTCATTTATTCTCTGTTGTGATGTTCACAACACGCCCCATTATGCTCCTTAGCAAAATGGGGACCCCTGCTGATGTTTTACTTTTTGCTTCTGCTTGTGTTTTTCTACTTTCTGGCGGTTTGGTAAAAATGAAGGTCAGGTGCATCATCATCATGATATTGGATGAGGTAGGTCATCATCATGAGGTCAGTTTGTCAAAGTTCATATTTTATTGCTGTGACCTCATATTTATAAAGAGCTTGAAATTCCATGCAGGTTTGCCTTTTACTTCACTTAAAAATTCGTCCATATGTGGAAGTTATGCACAGTCAAAGTTTTGGTCAAACCTGATAATCGCAAGTGATCATCATATTTTTTCATGTTGACAAGGTCATCATGATCTTGGTCTATCACCCGATAAAAATCATGTGGTCGCAATATCCGGACGTCAATCTTAGGTGGTAGTGCCCTTTACCCGTCAAAAGGCCTTATGCGCATCATGAGCATCATGATTTTTTTTAGGAGGGTCATATTTTATAAACTTGGTTTTGCTGTATGAAGACATCATCATCATATTTGAAATGCCCCCCCGATAATATCCTGAGGTTCAAATATCATGATGACGTCAACTTTAAGTCACGGCAAGTTTCCCCCGTCGAGCGGTCTTTGTATCGCGAGCATCATCATGATATTTTTGCATCGCCTAAAATTATAATATCATGCTGATAATATAAGATCACCCTGACTTAGAAAATCCACCGTCAGCATATTTGCATGCGCATGTTAAAAGCCTATCGGAAGGTCATCATCCTGATATTTGCTGAAGTTCGCTAAGATGATGATGACGACTTCATATCCTCCTGATCTCCTTTTGCATAATCATGATCATCATCCTGATCTTTCACAAGAGGGTCATTCGCTAAAATTCGCTAAGTGATGGAGACATCATCATGATATTCGATAAGGAGGATCATCATATTCATATCCTCTTGATCTCCTTTTGCATGATCATGACGATCACCGTATCTTTTTGAAGAAGAAGGCGATATTCCATTCCTCAACAGCATGATCATATTTTACAATATCACCCTAGCGCAAATATCATGATGACCTCAACTCGTCCTTGTGCTCCGAAGATGAAATATGATGATGATGTCATCATGATAATTCGATGAGGAGGATCATCATGTTTTTATCCTGTCCTGTTGTCAAGATCATCATGATCTTGTTTGTCCACCTGATATTTCGTGAAGTCCTCCTGCCGAGAAGAACGACCTTTTGCAAGTATCCTGATGATCATCATCATCACATTTTCCCTTCGGCAGGATATTTTCCAAACATGATCCGGTTAGCAAAATATCATGATGACGTCATGTTCTAAGTTTAACGAAAGCTCCGAATATCATGATGACGTCATCCCGATCTGATAAACGAAGAAGTAAATATCCTGATGATCATCATCATCACATTTTCCCTTTGGCAGGATATTTTCCAAAACACGATCTGGTTCACGAAGGATGATGATGATGTCTTATTCTAAGTTCGACAAAAGCAAATATCCTGATGATGATCATCATCATCCTGATCTTTCGAGAGGGTTACCTTGGCCACAAAAAGGGGTCATATTACATTCATCATCCTGATCATACTCCTTAGGTGACCCGATATTACAATTATCCCCTGATCTTAACTGAACATGATGATGACGTCATTTTTTTTGCATTTTAATGAAGCCTGAATATGATGATGACGTCACCATCATTTTCCTTTCCTCAGCAGCAGGATTATCTTCATATCCTCCTATTCTCCTTCAACATGATGATGATGATGATGATGTTGTTCTTTTTTCCCAATATACAAAAGCGAAACATCCTGATGACGTCATCTGGACCTTCGGAAGGGAGAGCATCATATTTCCAGAATATCATGATGATGAAGTGAATATCGACTAACATGTTTTTTTGACGCGCCGATAGCGATAGTCATGCCAATGGGCCGGAAATGAGGCGGTGGAATTTTAAAGTGTTTTTTTTGGCGCCTGTGGCATTTTCCCAGTCAGCGATAGTTGACCCGATGAATTTTGAGCAGTCTGAATGCATTTTGGGCGCGTTTGAGAGTATTCTGGATCTGATTTCCACAATCTTGCGCAGTCACCTAGGTTTAAACGGTTATTTTAATTTCATGCTGTTTATGTGATAAATGAAATACTTATTGCTTGTCTTGTCTTGTAGGCTTGCAGTTGAGGAAGCAGCTGGAAAGTCAACACAGTGACCTCATGGAGGAAGGAAATCCAATCTCAGGAGCAGGAAGATAAGGATGAAGTGCGAAAAGTCAAGGCCATTCAAGTAAAGAACAAGGTTGCAGCTAAAGGTATTACTGCAACAGACAAACAGAAGTTATTACCCAGCTGCCGGAACTTCTCAGAAGGGGCAATATTTCACCCAGATTTGACACTGCTCAGAGATATTTTTGAGAGCTGGTTCACCTGTATTTATTGCTGTAACCAGGGGTTTGAACCAGGGGTTCAGTTAGGTTTTTTGCTGTAGTGGGGACAATCAGAATGTCTTTATATTGTGCCTCTCTACACTGTAATACTTTACAACAGGGATTCTAGGAAAGCATGGGATTTTTTTTTTCTTTTAGAAGCATACAACAAGTTAGCATAGTTTAGAAGTAGAAGAAGGAGGTCGCCTGTTTGTCTGCAGTAAGGTGCGCGTGGAATGTCTGGCTGCCTTACTGTATCTGTAATGCTTGTAAGTTCTCTGTAGTATGATCAATGAAACTAAGAGTCATTCCTACATTGTAAATCATGTATGACTATTCGTTTCTAATACAATAGAATCTGGAGTTCTGCATCTATCTTCTGAGTGTTCTCCTACCCTTCTTTGTGTTTTGAAATATTTTCTTTGAGAGCTTGCAATTTTAAATGTATGTTTGTGAAAATGCTCAGAACTTACATTTAAGGTTTTTACTATGGATTTGATCAAATTACTGTGGTATTTACATAGTGCATAACAGAAACAATTAGATCCTTCGGTAGATTAAATGAGGTATAGATTAGATCTTTCTAACTTTTCCCAACCCATCTGAAATATTTAGCTAAAAACGTAGAAATCTAAAGGAAATTGTCTCAAATTTGAAGAAGCATGCACAACAGAGCTATAAGTAGACAGTTTTCATAAATAGATAAAGAAGAAAGCTGCAAAAATTCAAGAAAACCATCTAAAACTTGCAGCACAGTATCACTTTTATGTAAAGGAATGAAAAGTATTGACATATCTCATGACCTTTTTGCATATTCTTAGTCCAGTAAACCACCAAACAAACCTAAACTACGTAAGGCCCCTTGAACATTATAGCTTCACATTGACCAACTGAACTTGACCAACCGAACCATTGTAGACTTGGGATTAGTTGAATCTCAAATGATTCCTTCTTATCTTTCAAGTATAGTTTCAGTTCATTATATGTGAATTTTAACTTATTGTTATGATTGCATCAAAACAGTCATCAACATTCTCCACCATCGATCTTCTAAGCTAATCTTGACCATTCATCTTTCCTCTTAAAAAATTATAAATAAAGCTTCAACCATTCCAAAATCATGGATGGACTATCTTTGATACATATATGCTATCGATATTTTGAAGTAAACTATTGAGTAGCCACATCCATTTGAGTACATCCATCTTATCAATGGAGTTCATTTGGTAACTTTGTTTGTGGTTAAAATTTGTTGTTTGAACTCTATTTTTTGCACATCTTGAGCTTTAACTAGTTCAGAATAGGAAGCTCTTGTTTTCTATTTGTAAATTCAAAATTGTTGCACACATTAACCACTTGGCCCATGCTAATTTTTTTATCTAGAACATAGTCCCTCAAGTATCCTTCAACCCACTTATTCATTTCTTTTGTTTTCCACACTATTTGTGGCTAATAGCTTGTGCTAGAAGTGAGTTTTGCACATATCAAATGGAATAATTCCTAACAAAAGGAACTAAGAAATACACTATCTCTAATATCGACAATATTTTTAGGCAACCCATGTAACCTAAGCACCCCTTCAAAATGTAAATCTTCCACACGATATAGTTTGAATGCTAAAGAGATGACAAAGAAGTGTGCATGCTTGTTAATTTTATCCACTACAACACAAATTCAATCCTTAACATTTATTGTGGGAAGACTTGTGATGAAGTCCATGTTCACTACTTCCCATTTTAATTTAGGAATAAGTAGTGGTTGTAGTAAATATATATGATTCAACATGCTCAACATTATTCTTCCGAAAAGTAGTGTACTCCATGATATGCTTTAGAATATCCTCCTTAGAATACTTTCAAGAAAACCTCCAGGTGCTGCCACAATAATGGGTTACACTTTATGGGATATCCTATTTTTTGTTGAAATCACATATTTTTAGAAAATATAATGATTTAAGCCTTGAAAGGTTCCATTTAAAGGATTTTAATTGAACAGGGTTTGATCAAACCCCATTAGATTCAAAAATCCTTGGATAGAACCCCGCTAATTTTAAACTATACCTATAATGGAGTCTCCTCTACACCTATCAAAATGTTGATAAAAAACTACTTTTGATTTACTTTTTGGGGGATCAAATAAATTCATTTAAAATTTATGTTTTGTAAGTATGTAGTCCTTATTATAAGCTTCACAAAAAGTATAATTTTAAATATATTTAATTTGATTATTATATTTATTTTTTATTTCTTCTGAATGTAGGTTTTTCAATGAACATCAAGGTCTTTGTTTCACACATACGAAAAAAAATAGGAAAATAGAGAAAAAAAATTCTAAAAAATATATTTTCTCTAGGTATTGATGTCCTTATTCCAACAAAAAAAAATTGAATTCTGATACATACAAATTTTTTTATGTTGGATAGAATATGCCTATATCTAAATTATAATTGGTTTGACTTCAAAACTTAATTAAAAAAAAATTCAACAAAACATTATGAAACCAAATACATCCTCTAGATGTTGGTGTTACCAATATAAATTCAAAAGAATCAGAATTTTATCTTTTGTAGAAAAAAAGTTATGTGCGACATAATACACATCACTTTAAAAAAACATATTTACTATTAAAAACTAGTTATCAAAGGAGATGTAAAAAAATTTACTATTTAACTCCAAATTTAAAAAATATATATATTTAGAATCTATAGAGAAAATCTCACAAATCACTAGTTCACATCATCTTCAAATTCCTAACGGTTTAGTAGCTATAGGTGTCAGAAAGTGAAGATTTAGTTTAAAATGTTGATTTCAATGTCAAGTTTGGCCAAAAAGTGTAACCCATTATTGTGGGATGACCCCTTGATCTTGTTTTCTTACAAATCATGTAGGATCTTGGGTATTTAGCTAGTGATACACTATGTAACACTCTAAAAAGTTTGCATCTTCCACACATATATTTAAGATATTAGTAGCAAATACATTCTTAGAATATTCTACCATGACAGAAACCTTCCAATCATCATTGATTATAGAAATAAAACAAAGGATGGGCATTCTGAGAAAGGCATCAACAACAACATTTTTCCCCTTAATATATTATATAGCATAAGCTTGGATTTTCCTTACCCATTTTTGTTTCTAATCATTTAAGTTATGTCAATCCAAGAAAAACTTCAAGCTATGGTAATCTATCAGAACCACACATTTACCAGCAACTAGATGTTGTCTAGATATTGCCAAAGCATGCATAATGGAAAACATCTACTCATCATACATAGAGAAACCCCTTTTTAAATATTTCAACTTCATGCTCTCAATTGCTACAGTGTGTCTCTCTTGCATTATAACAACTCCAAATCCCTTTCATGAGGCATCTAATTCTGCAACAAGTGGCTATGAAAAATATAAAATAATAAGTATAGGAGATGCGATGATAATCTTTAGAAACCTATCAAATGATTCTTATTTTGCATCCTCCTACATGCCTCTATAAAATCTCTATGACCCTAATCTCGCATGTACATTCTTTTGTACATAGAGTTTTTTTCTCTAGAATTCTAAGGGTCCCCTTTAGGTGCCTTAGATGATCCTCCCATGCTTTGCAACACATCAAATTATCATAAAAAAAAATCAAAACAAAATTTCCCAATTTAGCACTGAATACTTGATTCATTAGGGATTGGAAATTAATTGGTGCATTAGTTGAATTGAATGGCTCAACCAAGAACTCCATGTGTCCAATATGGAATTTGAATCTTATACACATATTCCTTATAAACATAGATCTAATGGTGACTTGGTCTCAAATCAGTTTTTTAAATAATAAGTTGCTCTATCTAATTTTCTTCTTATGCATTGCTCTCTAATTGATGCACATCTTCATGGTTGCATCTCCATCCATCTGAAGGACCACTAATGAAACAAATGGGATAGAGTTGATGTGGTATATTTCAAACTTCTCAAAATCTTTCTCCTCTCTATATTCCTTGAATGATGGTAAGGACTACTCATGACATTCTTAGAGCCTCATTCCAACTCTATGACATGTTGGAATACTGTATATATTAGCAATCCTAGAAGTATATTATTGAACACCACAATATGCAGATCCAAAAAAGTGAATATCAACATGGTAATTGAATTACTTCCCAAAATAGTTTGCATTCTCTTCATCACCAAGCAACTTGTCTCTTGCAAGAAATCCTCATATATGTGACTACTCTTAAATATCCATCATAAACACCTCCAAGCAACACATCTTTTCCTTCAAATGTAAACTTTAGCTCCTTAGATTGATGATTCTATAGAAACTCACCAATGGAAAGTAGTCATTATACACCCATAAACATGTCAGTTTTGACAACATAGGATTCATCACATACCTTATGCTTACCATGGATAAATTAAGTTGTTTACTTATCGAAGTGCATGACATGATAAATTTATCAGCAACAATGATATTAAATCCATCAAAAAAATCATCCTTCATGTGCTTATTAATATCTTCTTTTTGAGATCGATGGAACGTGTGCCCAGGA
Organism: Cunninghamia lanceolata; assembly: GCA_027924645.1. Lineage (NCBI taxonomy): Eukaryota > Viridiplantae > Streptophyta > Pinopsida > Cupressales > Cupressaceae > Cunninghamia > Cunninghamia lanceolata. The sequence continues at coordinate 3,855,248 of BSBN01001183.1, read as the reverse complement.
GTTCTGTGCAGTCCTGTGACCTATAGCAGGTCATGGTCTGCATGTGTTTGTTCTCTGTTGCATGCATTTTTTCTTTGCAGATTGGGCTCTATGGGGTTGTTTCTAGCAAGGGGTGGGGTTTTTAGCTTTTAGGTTTTTTTTTTCTTGAGTGTGTGCATTGTTCAATGTAGGTGTGGGGTACGAGGGCTTGAGAGGATTTTCTAATGGCAGGGTCTATGCCTTTGGGTGAGACGTCAGGGGATGCTACTATGGCAGAGGTTGGGGATGGGTTTCCTCATCCATCCCCACCTGATGTTGGGGTTTTTAGCACTGGTGCTTTGAAATTACACAAGATAAATGGATTCTTAGAAAGAGCTCAAGTTCGTTCGAAGCTGGTGATTCAAACAAAGGTGGTAGCCAAGGACCTGGAGTATTATAGAAAACATGTTTTAATCTACAAATTTATGGGATTGAGGGTTTTGATGCCTTTTCTAGAACCCTGGATTCACAAGTCATGGAATCTAGAAGGTGATTTTGAAATCTTGCTAGCTGTGAATAACTTCTTGCTGGTGCTTTTTTTATGTATCTCCGATCGTAACAAGGTTTTTGAGGGAGGGCCCTACTTTTATAATCAAGTTGGCCTTTTCGTGAAGCCTTGGCATGCAGGCTTTAAGTCAACAGAGGACCTGCCCTCGAAGGTGCTGGTGTGGGTTCATTTTCCTTGGCTACCGTTGGAATGTTAGAGACATGATATTCTACAATTAATTGCGTTGCTACTAGGGAAGCCTATTGGCCCATCTCAGCAAACTCTGGAGAAGCAAATTTTTTCTTATGCCTGGGTCTGTGTGGAGATTGATCTGAGCCAGCCTCTACTAGATTCTATTGATCTGACTATTGGGTCTAGCTCCTGGACTCATTAGTTAGGCTATGAGACTTTACCTTTTAGGTGCTAGCTGTACCATGAGTATGGCCATCTTCAAAGGAGGTGCCCTCATGCCTTAGGTGCTGGTAGTTTAGATAATGTGAAGGCTTCATCTAATCCAAGGGAGAAAAAGGGTAAAGCACCCATGCAGGGGGTGGTACTGGATAAAGATGGATTTGTCCCAGTTAAGGCACGAAACAAGAACTGGTGTTAAAAGAGGACTCTTCGGGATTGTCAAGAGGAGGAGACTTTTAACAAGTTTGAGGCTTTGGATGAATTAGTCCATGAGGAGGGGGTTTCTTCTGACATGCATGTTGAAGCTTCTCCTTTAGTTGATCATAATTCTGAGTCTTTGTTTGTCACTACCTCGGTCCTAGTTCCTGTGGTGGCTTCCAGGGTGGTGATGGATTCAGTTGCTCCTCCCCCCGATGTTGGGTTTGGGGACTCTTGTGGTTTGGTGGAAACCCCTATGGGCTCTTCAGATGAAAGGGTGAGATTAGCTAGTGGACCGAGTTTAGAAGACTCTGGTAAGAAAAAAGCCCTCTCTTCTTCTCCTATTCTAGGTCTACAAAAAAAATCCCTGAAAAAGTGTGCTCCTAATAAGCCCCAAAAGGTGGGGAGGAAGAAGGATTAGGAGAAATTTAAGATGGCTAGAGAGACATTGGTGGAATCTGGGTCAGTGAAGACATTGGATACTCACTTCTCTCACCCTTCACAATGATTGTGTTATCATGGAATGTAAGGGGTATGAATAGCATCCCTAGACAAAAGCTTATTCGAGACTTGGTTAGTGCTCATTCTTCAGATGTGGTTTTCCTCTGTGGATGGTATGATGCAGTGTGTTTCTAAGATTTGGAATAGAGGGTTTTGCCAGTGTGTGGGTGCACAAGGCAGCTCTAGGGATCTTGCTTGCCTCTGGGATCCTTGATGAATTTATCCTGTTTGGTGGATCTCTAGTAGATTTTCCATTTCTCTAGTTGCAATTAGTTTGGAGACGGGGGAAAGAATTCTTCTTTCTAACATTTATGCTCCGATGGATGTCCTTGGTAAGACTCTCCTATGGTCTCATATCAATCTTCTGAGATCGTTGGATCCTTTCGTCCCCTAGATTATGGCAGGTGACTTCAATGTAATTGCCTCCCTCGACGAGAAAAGGGGGAGTGTGCCTCATTTGGACCCCTCCTCTAATCTTCTAAGGGATAATTTGGCTTAGCTCTGGCTTGTGGATATCAAACCTTTGAATGGCAAGTTTACTTGGAATAATAGGAGGCTTGGGGATGATGCCATTTCTGAATAGTTAGACAGGTTTCTTGTTTCCTATTTTTGGGTGGGTGACAAGTGGCTGTCAAGTTCTAAAATTTTAGATTGGCAAGGATCAGACCATTGGTCGATCAAATTCTCTAACTATTTGGCTGGAGGTCCTAAGAAACAAACTTTTTGACTTGGTTTCTAGATGGTGGACTGAAGGACGACTTGCTTTTGGTACAGCTATGTACTCATTTGTGAAGAGGCTTCAATATGTGAAGTATAAATTGAAACATTGGAATAAGTATCAGTTTGGCAATGTGTTTCAATAGAAAAGGGTTTCCCAGGAGTGCTTAAATTCTATTACCAAGCAGATTCAAGATCAGGGTCTTGATGTGAATTTAAGAAGGCTTGAGGTTAGTGCGGTTAAAGACCTTGAGGAATGGGAGCTTCGTGAGGAAATTTTTTAGAAATAGAAGGCTCATGTTGATTGGCTTCAGGAATGGGATAGGAATACTTCATTCTTTCATAAATCGGTGAAGGCTCGAAGACAAGGTAACTTTATCTCTTCTCTCTGCTCTCCTAAGGGTTCTGTTCTTTCTTCCTCTTCGGGGATCTCTAGTAAGGCAGTTCATTTTTTCTTTGCTCACTTTTCTAAAGATACCCCACCTGTGAGTAAGGAGGAAGCTTCTATCTTGGCTTGTATTACCTCTCTGGTGACTACGGATATGAATGCTTCTCTTCTTAAACCTATTTCTTTGAATGAGTTGGAGGATGTGGTGTTTCAATTGAAAAAAGGGAAGGTTCTTGGTCTTGATAGGTTCCCGACTAAGTTCTTTTAAGAATTTTGGGAAGTCATCAACCTTGATCTATTGGAGGTGGTGCAGGAGCCTTTTAAGAATAAGAAAATGTTGTGAGCCATGAATGCCACGTTTCTTGCTCTTATCCGAAAATGCAAGGGTGTTGATTCTCTAGATCTTTTTCAACCAATTGCTTTGTACAATGTGGTGTATAAAATCATTACAAAGCTAATTGTTGAATGTTTGAAGACATGTCTAAATAAGTTGATCTCAGAGGAACAAGGGGGCTTTGTTGCAGGTAGACAGATTTTGGACAGAGTAGTTATTGTGGCTGAGACTATTCACTCCATGGCCTCTTCTAAGGAAAAGGCTATGTTTATAAAGTTGGACATGGCTAAAGCTTATGACGAGTTAAATGCGGCTTTTTGATTAAAATTCTCAGAGCCTTTGGGTTCAGTTGTGAGTTGATTGATTGGGTCTTGAGCTGTGTGAGGACTTCCTCATTTTTTTTCTCATAAATGGGGAGTCTTCAGATCTATTTGGTGCTTCTAGAGGTCTTCGACAGGGAGACCCCTTATCCCCATATTTGTTCATCTTGATGGCTGAAGGATTGGGAAGATTCATTAAGTCGCATGTTATGGATGGGTTCTTTCAGGGATGGACTTGGAGCAATTCTCTTCCTCCTCAAACTCATCTTTAGTTTGTGGATGATACAACTTTGATGGGTGTTGCTACGGTGGCTGAAGCGGTTGCTTTGCGACAGATTTTGGATTGTTATCTGGCTACCTCGAGTCAAAGCATTAATGAAAGTAAGTTTTTCATTTATTTTTTTAATACCCCCAGGCTTATTCAGTAGTGTATTGTCAAGATCTTAAGGTTTCAGGTGGGGAAACTTCCCTTTATATACCTTGGCATCCCTCTGGATGTGCGCCCACTTCCCAAGTGTTTTTGGCAGGATGTGATGGACAAATTTTGTGGGCTGGTTTGTCACTGGACCTATAGATGGTTATCTACGGCTGGCAGAGTTACTCTGTTGAAGTCTATGGTGCAGGCCCCTTCTTTATACAGGTTCTTTGTGTTAACTGCTCCCTCAAGTTTCATCAAATATTTTGAGGGCCTTTGTCGGTAATTTCTTTGGTTAGGTAATCTCCTTTCGAAGAAGTGGAGCTTAACTAAGTGGGAAGTTGTTTGTTGGCCAAAGCAGGAGGGTGGTCTTGGTTTGCCTAGGACATATTGGAATGGATAGGCTTTGGCTGCTAAGCTTTACTGGAGATGGTGTTCATATCAGCATCAGTATTGGCCTAGGATCCTTACCTTCAAGTACCTTGGGGAGGTGGAGGGCGGTAAGGTGCCTCGATTTAGTCTTTCAAGGAAAGGTTCTATGATCTGGGATACTCTTAAGAGGGGGGCTGCACTGGTTAAACAAGGCTTATTTTTGATCTGCAATAGAGGCTCTAATGTTCTTTTTTGGCATGACTCCTGAGATGGCTTCCCGCCTATCCTCTCCTCGCACCCTCACTTAGGGGACTTATGTAGGATTTTTGTTCAAGCTGGTTGGAGTAGAGTGATGGATTTCAAAGCCCCTTAGGCTTTGGGGTAGACTATTGTTTACCAGTGGAAGGATATGTAGGAATGGCCCATGGGTGGATCTTTGGAGGATAGGAGGGAGTTGTTCTCCATTTTGGCTGATAGAGTCTGTTGTTCTCTTCCAGAGCGGGATGTGCTGGCTTGGGGTCCAGATCCAAAAGGAAAGTTCACTGTTGGTTCAGGGTATCATCTTTTGGATAGACAGGCCTGGGGTAGTGTTGAAGTTCCTTGGTAGAAAAATATTTGGAATAAATTCTCTTGGCCAAAATGTAATTTCTTTTCTTTGCTGGTGGTTTATGGCAGGTGTTTGACTTGGGATAACCTCTGTAAGCATGGATTCCAAGGTCCTTCATTATGTTTCTTATGTCTAAAAGATGTTGAGACTATTTCACATCTTTTCTTTCAGTGCCCTTTTGCTAGGATTATTTGGCAATTTTTGGTGGGGGGGCTGGAGTTTGTAGTGCAGCCACTCTTCTTCTCTCGAGGAGTTTTGGCAAAACTTTGGGCCCATTCCAGTGAGGACTTTATTTCTATACATAGCTTAGACAATTAGCCCTAGTCTGATTATATGGCACATCTGGTTGGCACGCAACCATAGGGTCTTTCTTAATAAGAAGTTGGTGGTGGGTCAAGTTTGGTCTTGCATCCTTGGGGCTTTGTAGGAGACCTTGTAAGCTAAATGCAATCTATTAGCCCTAGTGAATCCTAGTGATACTAGAGTGATTTGTAATTTGGGGATTCTTGTTGGGGGTACCGGAAGGCCCAAGATTGGGTGGAGCGGGTGTTCTAGAAGGAAGGTTTCTAGGGAAGGGCATTCGCTACCCCCTCTCACTGGAGTCTTGAAAATCAATACTAATAGGTCTGCAAGGGGTAACCCTGGGCATGCTGGTATTGGTGGGGTGGGCAGAGATAGTTCTAGGGTTGTGTTTTTCTTCTCAGAATATAGGGGGCTACACTCTAATAATCTTATGGAGGCCTTGGCTATTCTTTTGGCTTTGAAGAAGACATATGCCCTTGGCTGGAATAAGATTATCTATGAGTCAGATTCTCAGGTGGTGATAGACTTGATAAATAGAAGGCAATTTGATGATGTTAGTTGGCAGCTTGTGGTGGTGGCTAAACAAATCACTAGTCTTGAAGAATTATTTGATTCTATCACCTTCTCTTATATCCCTTGGGAATGGAATAAGGTGGCTAATGGGTTGGCCAAATGGGCTTCTGAGAAGAATGGGAGCTGGTTGGTTGATGATTGGGACAATTTACCTGGGGATCTTGCTCATGATTTGGTGGATTTGGTCATAGAGGATGTGAGATGTTCCATGACCACTTTTTGACTTCTTGTTTGAAGTCTCTGGGCCCATTTGGGCCTCTTGATGCTTTTATCCTTTGTATTGCTCTCTTTAATTAATAAAGTTTTTACCCTCTTTTTATAAAAAAAAATATATCTTCTTTTTTAAGTTCTTTGGTTAAAACATCAAGATCCCACACCATCATGCATGAGCCATTTTGGAGTTGAGAGAAAAGATCTCCATGTCATTTTCTACAAGTTGTACCCTTCATCTTTTCAACATTTTTAGAATGCTTCCCATGATGAAAAAAATGTTGTAATGACATGCTATGCAACTGATGCAATAAATATTTGCTACTACTATCCTCTTTATTTCTTGAGTAATAGTCAAAGAGGCAATCAAGGTTTTTACCTTCTTTTGCTGATTTGGAGATTTTTGAGATATTTGAAGTAACACTGCCATTCTTGTTACCCAAAGTATCAAAATGAAAATTACTGTTGCAAGAATCAACATTCTTGACAAATTCATACTCATCAATACAACTACTTTTTATATCAATTGCACATGACAATGGCTTATTTTTTTAAATTTTTTAAATCATGATAGTCATTTCTTGGACATCATTTGAAACTACAATAATAGATGTTCAAATACTAAATCTTTACCTTTGATATGCAATGTTAGATTCTCATTAAATCTATGAAAACAAATAGTTTTTGAGTGTATGAACTTATTAGAAATAATTGGAATATTTTTCCAATCAAGGAATCTTTAAAAACTTCAACCTCTCCAGCTTGTTGTGACTCTAGTTCTAAACTCTCTTATTTCTATAGGATCATTTTCTCTGGGTCATGATCAATGATGTGTTCCTTAACATTTTTTTCTTGTATCTTTGGTGTTAACATTTCCTCTTTCTACTTAAACTTTCTTTTGGTCATACCACCTCTTTCATTCTAAGACCTCTTTTTTGTAACTCTAAATACTTATAAAAATTTAATGTATCAATGAAAGCATTAGAATTCCATTGATACAACTCAAAGATTCAGTCAATCTCCCATTTTTGTGAAGTTCTAACTAGAACTAGGTTTTACATGCAACTCTATAACTACTTTTTTTCTCTAGTAGCTTGATCACATTATCTTGGTTCCTCTACATTTCATTTAGGTTCTTCCCTATTTGCATCACTATATCTTGAACAAGATCAATATTTTTCCCATTTCTTAGAAATCTCAAGAATCATCCCATAATTTCATAGGAGAAATCTTAAATAATGGAAAAATCTAATTTCCCCTTTACATAAACAATTTTTTTTATTTACCCTATAGGTAAGCAAGATCAAAGCTTTGATATGATTGTAGTGTTTGAAATATAGATTTTACGTAAATATGTTTATATCTGAAATATTTTAATAGTTTCAATCAAATGAATATGAAATATACTTAAATCTAAAATACCCATGACAATTAAATTATATTTGCACTCAAATCCACCCGGAAACTAGACATGCACTGCTATGACCCAAACAATTTTGATTTTTTTTTAAATTTGATTTGAAACTCTTATGTAACCTACAAAAAACTATCTAAACCAAATATTCGTCACTTTCACATTAGAAAGATCCCATGAGATCAAGCTAAGAGAATATGATGTAAAACACTAAATTTAATAATATTGAATTGCTTACAAAACTATGCTAGAAACATAGTTAGTCTTTGCACACCTAAATGGAAACTTCACAATATGTTGGAGATAATTATTATTAATCAAATGTGCATAAAAAATACTAAAATATATTATATATAATATAAATAAAAATAATGGATAGATTTGAAATAATCTTTTGCATGCTAGAACTCCCTTGTACACAATCTTACAAATACAAACTACTGAAAAGATGTTAAATCCAACACAATATTTGAAGTATAAATACAAGCTTTGTATGAGATTTCCTTAAGAAACCAAATAGGGTTGACCTCGTGATCTCCAAGAATGCAAGGGTTTTCATCCTCAAATCCTATAATTAAACACAACTACTCAAATAGTGAAGAAAATTGATAAATTTATAAAAGATGAGAGTTGGTGAACCAATCTGACTTATATAGAAATTTGGGCACAAATTCTAACATCCCAATATAACTACAAATAATAAAATAATAAATTATTGCAATATTCACCCTCCAAAATAGGCCTCATAAGGAGTTTCCATAACCTCCTCTTATATCCAACTATATCTATCTAGTTAAAGATGTTCTTCTTACACCCACTTTCAATTGTCATGAATACTTATGAACATGCTTCTTAACTAAACAAATTTATAACTCCTCATTTATTTCCTTGTCATAAAATATTCCTCCCAAAAAAAAGCTCCCACTTTATCATAAAATCAAACTCATAACTCCCTAACAATGAACTGCGATAAAACTATCATAAACCTATCATAAATAGTCATAAAAAAATATGCCAAATGATTTGGGAGTAACATTATCTCATGGCCATGGATTCACATGCCCCTCCTTAGGTAATAATAATAATAATAATAATAATTTATTAACTATTTAGCCCCTTTTATCAAAATGAGAAGTATTAATTAATTTGGGTCAAAACAATCAATTTTATTTAAATTTATTTCCCTAGTTATTTCTCCTTAACCCACAAGAAATATAGGAATGGGTATTTTGTCAAAAAAAAAATAATAATAAAAATGATAGTACACCTTAAATATTTTTTTGGTCTAAACTTCTAATTTCACATGTTTCATAACTTGCCTATATGTGTGCCTCTATAGCCTCCTATATTTAATTTTCCTTATCAATTCAATAGGTACCATTAGATTGAGAATGTATCCTCTTGTGGCTAGTTAATTTGTGTCTATAAATAAAGTTCTATTTATTACTTATGTTATAAGTATATCTTGTAGTATAATTAGTCATTTTTATTTTGATCTTGACCTAAACTCTGAATTACCTATGTTCATTGTGGCTATATCCTTATCTAGGGTTTATGTTGCATTCATGACATTCAATTTAAATTTACCTATGTCACGGTCCTAGGCACATATATCATTATTTTAATTTTTTCAAACCTAAATATTAAGGAGTCATGTTTTATTATCTTTCTATGTTTTCCTTCTAGTGTATTTCACATCTCTATCTTTTTCAAACTCAAACCTCTTTATTAATTATGGTTAACCAAGAGGATTTCATCCACATGTTTCATCATTTTGATGTTTGCAGCTTGTGATTCCTTATGTCTTCTATGTCATGAAATCTTATGTCTTTAGACCAATTCTTTCTTTATATTGCAACCTAGTTGGTCATTGGCATTTGGACTCTATGTCTATGTTAACTATTTTCCCAAGACCCAAGCCCACTATATGTAAAGTCCCCTATGTTTCCTCACGTCCAAATTTTGTAATTTTTTATCTATGCTCCCCCAGACCCTAAAATCCATGTGAATTTTAATGGAGTAGGAGGATGAAGTTTGAAATCGTGTTAAGTTTAGTTTGTCTTGTTATAAGTTTGTGTGGATTACATATTAATGGTCCTAATCAAAATATAATTTTGATTATAGAGGGTTTATCACATCTGTTATATATTTAGTTCCTTACCCATATCTTTGGTAGACCCCAATGTCCTTCTTGAATCCAATTAAGCTATTGTTTGAAGATTGAAAGAATGATTTTGTCATGCCCATGAGCCTTTAGCTTTATATTTGTGCACCCAAAATAATATTAAGTCAAAGCATAGGTTGGAGGTGGCATCCATTTTGCATAACCATTCTAGAGGCATTTGCATGATTGAAGATTGTTGTTTTCAATCATTGTTCAGTTTTAAGGGTTGATCAAGGAAAACTTGACTCCCTATGACTAATAGCTAGCCCTTAAGGTATTTCTAAATACCCCAAGACCCTAGATATTGAAAAGAGCACAACAAACTTCTATACATTAGGTAAAGTGAAGAAGAGTAGTCTCTAAATCACATATGACAAGTTTACAATCAAGGATTCATCTCTAACATTTGGATTCGTCCTTGCATTATCACAAAAAGAATATTTTTATTATGAGATGATTATTAGTTTGATATTCACTATTTTAAATGCCCAGACATGTCAAAGTCAGATCCACAATAATCCTAGTGTATTCTTTAATTGTTGAGCTAAATACAATTATTTATTAATAATTGTAAATTATCAAATTATCAATACTCAACTCTCATATATATTAATCTAAATTTGTTTGTACTTATTTATATATTTTTTATTAAATTAACCAAAATTACACATTAAAAAAAAATTATTTCTTTTATAAATATACATACATCATTTTAAAGCAAACTACATCTAGACTATTCTGTAACAGTATACAAATAAAAGAGTAATCTGATAAAAGGGTAACCTTGAAACCTAAGTTTGGGAGATCTCAATAAGAGTTTATGGCTGTGGGAATCGCAGTAAGGGGCATGACCATTTGGGAGGACAACCTGAGAATCTCGGTGAGATCTACAGGGTGTTGAGGAGAAGGAATCCACTTGTAATGGTGAAGTAGTTTGGCCACCCAGAGATGAACAGTGGTGAGGCCGAGAGCCTTTCCCGGACATACTCGCCGACCTGCACCGAAGGGTGCAAGCCTCAAGTCATTACCACGAACGTCTACTTTCTCTTCAACAAATCTCTCCGGCCGGATTTCATGAGGCGACTCCCAGATCTCCGGGTCGTGAGTGATGGACACATGTTAACCATGGCTGTCGTCCCGGCCGGAATATGCATCCCACCTGCTATTTCAAGGAAGCGGCTACGGGGCATTCAGAATGGCCATTTAACAGCATTTGACCGTATTTATTAATTAATTGAAATTCAGAATACTGTTGTATTCTGAATTTTAATTAATTAATAAATACGGTCAAATGGCCATTAAATGGCCATTCTGAATGCCCCGTAGCCGCTGCCCTATTTCAACGTCCTCCGTGCATAAATGTGGCCACGATAGCAGAGGCCCCGGTGGATGCATTCTCAAACTCTTTTTTACCATCGTTTGCAGGTATGGAAGCCTTGCTATGTCCTACCACTGCCTCCAACTCTGCCTGAGCTCTCCTTTGTTTCATATATATTAAGGTTTTAATATTTAATTACTTTTAGTAGTGTCTTCATTTTTTGCAAAAAAAAATACATGTATTTTATTACATAATTTTTCATCTGCTCATCCAAATTTGAAAAAAAAAAAAATTTCACATTCTATGTTTCATTATAAGCACATTGAAAAATAATTTTCAATTATTTTTCTCAAAATTAGAGGAAGAATGCTCAATTTTCTATTTTTTAAGATTTGTCTACTTTGAAAATGAGTAAAAAAAGATATATTCATTAAAAATTAGGGAAAAATACCTATACTAATACATGATCTTAGCTAAATTTTCATTAAATGAATTTACAAAATAAGAAGTGGAATGAAAAATTGGGGAGAGCATACGTGACACTATGTTATATATTTTGGTTAAAAAACAAAACCACTTTGTACCATCTTAATCTCCACCATTTAAAAAAAATTGCTAGTTTAGAAACTAGATTCCAAGCACTATTATCTTGTTCTTAGGCATGTCAAATTACTTGTTGAAGTTGAACTTTTGCTAATCTTAAGAAAAAATGACCACTTTTGACCACCTTTTGCCCCCATTTCCATGCTCTTACCCATCCATCTTACTTGAATTTCTTCTCTCTTTTGATTAAGTAGAAATTAGTCTTTATTTCCTTTCATTTGGTATTGGAGCTTGGGCAACTTGTTAGATTGATTGGGAGGAGTAGGTTGTTAGATTAATCCTTGATTGAGTGGGATCTTTGAATTCTGATCATGTTTTTAGAAACAAATATGGCATGAACATCTAGAATGGAGGTTGAGAAGTTCAACAATAAACTTTGAGCATAAGAAGCTCAAGATGGAGGACCTCCTCATAGATAGAGATCTATGGCTTTCAATTTATTATTAGAAACCCTCCAACATGAAAGTTTGGGACTTAGCAATGTTTTATTGGAAGATGTGAATCATGGATTAGCTTTGCCTCTTAGATTTATAGCTCTTGAATGCATTAGGATAAACCACCACTCATAATTTCTCTAGAGGAAGTTAGGAAATTTATATCAAACAAAGTACCTTGTGAACAAGATTTTCCTATGGAACAAGTTATATTTGTTGAGGAAGAATGATGTAGACTTTATGATAAAGCACCTAGATACTATAAACATAATTGTAAGATAGTTGTAATCTATATATGCTAGAATGAACAAGGAATTTCAGTGTATTTCCATCATATATTTTATTTTAGATTTATGGGACAACCTTGTTATGGAGCAATAGTACCATCTCTAAGATAAATCTTAATAAGATGGTTGGTGCCTTATTGTTAGAGGAGATGAGGCAAAAACAAATCTATTAGGGATTCCTTTTTCATCAAGGGTCATTTAGAGGATAGAGAAAAGATATGAAAAAGGACAAGTGCCCTCTAAATCAAATGGGAGATATAAGTATCCTAGAAGATCTAAGGTCAAGTTTTGTAACTATGGTAAAACTAGCCACATAAGGACCATAAAAAAGATAAGGCCAAGAATGATTTTGATGATGATTAAGACTCAAGAGCCTCAAACAAAGACACGAGTAATGTGTTCATTACAACCCTTGCTATGCATGCATGCAAGAATGCATGGATGATTGAATCTAGAGCTTTGTTTCACTTGAATCCCCACAAATATTGGTTTTTGAAGTACAAGATCATTGATGGTGGAAATGTCTACTTGGGATAATTCTTATCTCAAGATCATTGATCATGGTAGAGTCATTCTTTCTTTTGAACATGTGAGGATCAAACTCCTTCCTATTTTTTTCACATTCTAGGTTTTGTTAGTAACTTGTTGTTAGAAAGAAAGATGATTGATGTGCATTTGAAAGTGGTCTACAACAAGGAAGGATGGAAGATGGTACATCAAATCATGGTATTGGTGTTGTAGTGGCTCCCAATGGATTCACTTTGCAAGCCAATGACATAGCACATGTGTTCATAGGTTACTCGTAAACACGCCTAATTTCAGTTTTACCACTCAAATTTATATTTTTGATACTCCCTTTGCATACACTAGCATAATTAAAATGCCTTCCTATTTTCACCAAGTATCTTATGTACCTAGTTTTTAGGTTACATTTTTATATCCCATTATTATTGAAACCCTATCAACCAAGGAAACTACCCACACCTACATATGACTAAAACCAACTATTATTGACATCCCATACATTAAAGCCTCAACATAGAAAACTTTGATGAGTTATAAAAAACATGGGTAGGATTGTATTGAACTTGCACAACCCTAGGGTGACTATTGTTTCCTTTGTTAACTACATTAGAGTTGGGATTAAGCAGGAACCCTTGGGATTATGAGGCACTCACACAATACAAGACTATGGTGTAGAAAAAAGATAGTTTCATGACCTTGGCAAGATTAGCATAATAAATGGCATTTCCTCTTATTGACTTCTGTAAAGTGTTTATAGAGGATTTGGAATGCCACTCATACACACCGTACCCCCTTTTATGCATACTTCCCAACCCCTAATATTTACATGTATCACATTAATTAAATCACTTCCTTTCCTCCTAACATTGAAGTGATATATTGGGTCACATTTTGGTTATTAAAAACCCTAATATGCATGTACATGACAAGGTGTTACTTTAGAAATGATTCCTCTAGATAGTGACTCACTTCTATAGCTAGGTATCTAATCTATTTGATGATGGATTTGATCCTAGGTCAGTAGTTTGAGCATAACCTATATAGATCTAAACATGTTAACTATGATTCTACACAGGTACAAATAGAGATTCACCTCAATATTCAGACCTATAATAACAAAACTAGTCATGTTAACAAAAACCTTTGAGGAGTTTGCTAGGGTAGGATTATTCTCCTTTTGACAAGCCCTTGGATATCAATTTTATGACTTCAAACAATGATTGAAGACAACAAAACAATCATGCAGTATGCACTAGAATGCTTATGTTAATATTGATGTCATTGCTTTTATGATTAATGATTTTCTCTTATGTGTTGCAAGGAGTTATTTAGATTCTTTTCCATTTTGGTTTTATATGGGAAAGTATAGTATGACACAATATTATTACAAGCACTCTACTTGAACATCATTTAATTCAATGATTAAACAATTAACAACAATTTTACACCTCATTTAGACTAAAAAATGATAAACAATTATCTTATTTTTATTAGACCAAATTTATTAAAAATAACCCATTACCAAAGTACAAGTATGAATGGAGGAAAATTAGCCATATGTCAAAACATTTCATATTATTGAAGGCATGCGATTGATTCTCGATGTCCATCTTTCAAAGGGAAACGTGACATAAATTACTGATAATCATCGATTCTAAACGTCCCTTGAGAATTATATTAAGCCTGAAGAATGTATTCTTTAATCACTATTAAATCAAATTCCAATATCTTACTTAAAAGCAGCGCGTGGATATCGAAACTTATTGGTAGAAGACGAGAAATTAGCAAACAAATAAAATATTCATTGGTAAGCAATTTGTCATGACAATACCAGTGGCAAGTGGTAACATCGGAGGTAGTAAAAGAAACTTAAAAACATGGTCACAGTTGAAACAAATACAGTTTACGACTTCCTGTCTTGAATTAATAGTTCATCTTACAAACTTTTGTGAATACGAACACTCGAATTTCTACGAATAAACAAACACCTAGGATAAATAAGTTATACTTGCTGAATTTGCAGCAGAATTCGACTGTTAGGCAAACTACAACAGACTATTCTGTCACAGTATACTCCTGAAAAAATAATATGATAAGGGGTTCACTTCGAAACCTAATTGCACAGTTAATACAATTATAATCCTTTATTACTAAGGGATTATGGTGGTTGGAATTCACTAATCAATAGTGATTTTACATGTCATTCACAACATTCACAACAAAAAGGGGTTGCAAACGACCGGCTGGTCGAAACTTGTACGGCAGGTTGAAACCTGCAAAAATTCATTCGACTGATATTACGGCCTGTTTGGTCAAATAGATTCCAGCCAGTCTGGTCATTAGGTTTCGTCGACGGGAGGGCTTGTCGAAAAAACCATACAGTCAGTGAGTTACAACTCACCGGTTGTTTACGGCTGGTGTATTTTTATTGGCCAATATTAACCTTTAACTATTGAAGTGGATGATATTTAAAAATAACCCCTAGAATTGCAGTAAGGGCCGTGGCAGCTATCTGGAAGGACAACTTGAAAATCTGAGTGAGATCTACCGGATGTTTGAGAAGAAGGAATCCAGTTGTCATGGTGGAGTAATTTTACCACCCAGAGATGAACAGTAGTGAGACCGAGAGTCTTTAGCGGGCACACTCACCAACCTGCACCGAAGAGCTCAACAGGGTCGTAAGTGTGAACGGCTTGCGAAGACTTGACCAGTTCTTAATAGTTTGTAATTGTTTGTTGAATCCTCGTGTCAGTGGTGCGCATGTAACTTTAAGTTTGGTGATCACGATGTTCACGTTACGCACATAAAACATTATATGCATAAGGAAATGGATCGATAGTAAATGTGGCGCTTGCTTAGTGAAATTTTTTGTGAAATAATAAAATTCGTGGCAGCTTAAACATTTTCAAAGGAGAATCTCATTCTTATAGTTCTTTGAAAAATGTAGGGAATGTGCTTCTCCACGTGGATGTCATTGTGGTCTTAGTTATAGGGAAGAGCTTAAACAGCCGGTACGTTGTAGTATGGATTGTTGAAATTTGTGGTCAAAATCTTGCCAACTTGTTTGTTTTCCAAATTTAAATCAACAAATAGGAGGGTTGAAATCATAGAGGAGGGTTGAATGCACATGTTAGTTAAAGAAGTCGAATCTAGAGTAGGTTAAAAAATGTATGAAAATAGTCAGCACACAACGTGCCAGCTATTTACGATGGACGTAGTTATAGTGTTTGTTTTAGACGTTGTTATCATGGATCACTTTATATAGACATTGTGGATGGTCCCCTCAAACACATAGTCACTGTTTTGCTTGTCAGCATGAATCTCTTGATGATTAAAGTAATTTTATGAACCTCATGATGATTAAAGTAATTTCCCTAATGGAGACCATCCTCCTTCCACTTATTGATTTAGTTGCATATTGTGATCATTTTATTTTGTCTTTGAACTCTTACATTAACTTTTGGGATGTGATTCCATTCCACCTATCTTTTATGTAAACTAGTATATTATATTTTTATATTTTAATATTAAAAGTATACTATTCATCATTAAAAAATGTATGTGATGTTTTAAACCATAACTTTTAAAATAATTTGAATGAAGGAAAATAATTTAATAATAAATATGTACTTGTATTTATAATAAAAATCTATAGCATTCTAAAAATTTTTAAGTAGAAAAAAATATGTCTTAAACTTTTGTGAAATTGTTTTGAAATATATTATTATGATAAATATGTTGTTTGAGCAATCAAATCTTGAATTTACATTTGTGAAGGGAAATAAACTTTCCTCAAGTTTAATCTAGGCTAATCCAATGTAATCGATACACATAAGCATAATTAATTTAAATTAATTAATAACTGGTAATGATATTATGATAATTTGTTGCAAGTAATCAATGTGAAAATAAATATAAATATCTGTACCTCGTTCTATAACTAATGAATGTACAAAGATTGATAATGATTTGAATCTCATATAATTTGGGATTAGTGACAAATTGGTAATAGTCTTAGAATTAGAATATTCCATCGACATTGTGTAGGAATGAATCTAGGGATTAAAGACAAATCCATGATCGTGGATATGTCGTGTACCTACAAACATGTACTATGTGATCTAAAAACTATTTTTCTTCACTATGCAGATGATGCTTCTTGACTTGTTTTATTTTTCTTGATATTTGTGGGCTAGTGGTATTTATAAATACCTTGGTAGGGTTGTCAATATGTCATAAGGGGACATGTTTTCTCACATCATCCCACAGAAATGTGTATGAATGATTAGAAATAGTAATGTTCAATCATGCATAGAGTTCTAGAATGTTCACATAGAGGTAGATTCTTTTTAGTGTGCCAAGTCTAAATATTTGTGCTCCTTAGACTAAGAGAGGACTCATGAATATTTGATGATCTAAAATGAAAGTATAGAATGACTTTACATACAGATACATAACAACACAATTCAAAAATTTGTGTTTAGTCAGCATAGGTAGGAAGGGTAAAGGTGGGAGTCAATTAAATTTAACTTAAAAATTTTAAATTAGGGAAATATGAGTCTACAATTATGAGGGCATCCTTGTGACTACAAGCTAGTCCTTGAACATGAAAGGGACTAGATCACAATGAATAATGTGCACATGGAAGCATGTGCATGCACAAGTGTGATGAAAATGTGAATAGGGAAAATATATAGAGATGAGGGGTAAGTGTATAGGAATATGTGTCATGGGTAGGTGTATATCATAGGCTAAGGGACTCAAATTTACACAACATTACACCATTTTTCAATGTATTTGTATCAAAGCACTCTCCTCAAAATAGGTACAAAACTAAACGGGAAATGGCATTGTATACAAATTTCACCATTACATTTTCTCCCCTCTTTGATGTGCATGAGAATACTAGAATGATTGTGAATGTAAAAGTATGTAGCACTCCCAAACATGCATGTAGGCAAAATTATTGATAAGCTAGTGGAAATAGGTTTACTTTCAATAGGAAGCTTGAGCTTTGGAAGCATTTGTTGTATATAATATCATGGCTAAAGTAGAGACATGAAAAAATGAAGAAGAATATTAGATCCCATATTCATTGATATGCGAACATACAAAAATAAACAAAGGTAATGGAAAAAGGTATTTTCCTATGGTTAGGTAGTGAATTAATGTCAATTGATGCATACTTGCAACTTTCCAAATATTAATGAATTAATGTGAAAAAAACATTAACAACCATTGCAAATTTTCAAATGAGGTTAACCTTTGAATAAGTGAAGACTCACATCATATAAACAAGCACTAACATCACAATAAAAGAAAAACATCTCATCAAAAGCATCAACATGATTTTTTTCCATTCTTTCTTCTTTGGTAACTAGTGACATTTTCAAGCCTATATGTCTAGGCGTGCAAGAAGGACAAGTGCATGGAAATGGAGGACAAAAAGGGGGTCAAAAGTGGGTACTTTTTTTTCTAAAATTAGCTAAACCTAAACTTGGATGAGTAATTTGAGATGTGTATGCTCAAAATTTGAAGATATGATAAGAACGTGAATTGTAGTAATATAAATCTAGTTTCTAAACTACTAAATATTTTTAAAAATGGTTAAGGTTAACGGGGTCAAATCTTGAGCACACACAAAAGTGTTCCTACTTTATCACTAAAATATAAAGTGTTTGGTGTGCACCCCCATATTGTTTTGCTACATAAAGTATTTTTAAAAAACAGCTAGTAGAAATATAGCCAACA
The DNA here is from genome assembly GCA_027924645.1 of Cunninghamia lanceolata. NCBI lineage: Eukaryota > Viridiplantae > Streptophyta > Pinopsida > Cupressales > Cupressaceae > Cunninghamia > Cunninghamia lanceolata. Next base: position 3,836,898 of record BSBN01001183.1, on the reverse strand, counting down.
ACAAGTGCTACAAGTTGTATATTTTTATTGATTTTTTTTGTGATTTTTCAAAGTGGATGCATCCTCAAAATTAATTCACTGAGCATGTGTGTCATATAAATTACATAAAAATAATTTAAAATGTAAATATTCTTTTTAAATGTGTATAGAATGAAACATAGAACAATCCTAGTTAAATATTTTCAAATTTGGATAAGTGGGTCAAAATATTAAAAAGAATGTATGGCTAGAGAGCTAAGAAGTAGCTCTTCATTTTGGTGGTATTTTCATAAATTTTATTGCAAAACATGTAGAACTAATGAGGTTGATGTTCAAATTTGAGTTATTTTATGTTAAAAACACAAATTTAGGAGCCACAAGAGATGTCCAACCGTTAGGCTTGGAAATCCAAGCCTAAATGGGAAGGATCATAAAACATTTGAATTAAAGGCATTAAAACACATATGTGTTATGTTTTTCATAACACAAACATGTTTTACTAAAAATCTCAAGGTTCACCACTAATTTGTCTCCAATTTCCATACATTGTACCCAGGAGACAATGGGTTGAAACTACTTTGAGGGAACTCAAAAAACCTCTCAATTCCTATTGCTATTGAGACATAAGAGAAAAATAATCAATAGTAAAATGATTGACAATTGGCCATTGAATTAGTACATTTGGAAGACATATATTACATAGAAAGTCTCTATCTAAATGTATTCCTTGAAAATTCTCACCAAGACCTAAATTCCATATGCATAGAAATCAGCACCCCACAAATAACCTCAAACATCTACATCACTATCACTACTCCATGTCCAAACACCCCTAACCTCCATAGGGAACTCCTTCCTTATGAAGAGAGTAGCCTGCCTAATTCCTCACCATTACACTTGTTACCTCATGAACAATAACCAACAACTTTATTTGATCAATGTGAACTTGGAGTGTGCTTGGAATTGATGACTCATGCACAATAGTGGTGATTCATATTTGGAGAACATAATAACAACATTTTTAAATCATCCTACTTCATGATAGGTGGTACTTTTCAAATCTGCAAACAATGTGCATAACTTTCATACCAAGTAAGAGCATGCCTTTGAAACCTTTAACCTAGAAAAAGAAACTAGTTGATGAGAAGATAGCTTATATAGACTAAATTATACCTCCATTTGGGACACCCATTGAAAAACCTTCTCAACACAAAGCTTTCCATCATAGAGTTGTATGTCAATCTTTGGCTCAACCTTCAAGAATCTTCATGTGAGGTCTCTCCTTGTTGTTATTCTAGCTTGTCTAATTCTCCTTCTTCCTCATGTTCTTTTGGATTCCCCAAATTAGATATTAAGACCATCACCATGCTTTCCAAATTATCCATTTTACCTTTTATATGATAGAAATTCTTGCAACATCTTTTTCCAACTTCTAAAAATGTGATTCTCCATCATCTTCCCTTGTTATTCTTTCTCTCCTCAACAACTCTATAGATCAAATCTTAGAATTTTAAGATAATAATTCACTTCAACTTAATCTTGTGATAGCATAACATGCCACTATACACAAAAAAAATTCCCCCAAAGAGTTAACTTGTTGTAATACTACCTTGATCTATAAATAGGGAGAGTATCCCTCACATGATACTCATCAACTATAAATTATTAATGTTATCTCACTAACACCACCAAAACACATTGTAAACTAAATCATAAGGATTTTTATTATAGTTAATTATGTTCATCTATGTATTAACCATTAAATAGGCTCAAAATTCAAATGAAGTATGCCAAATATCACACATAATACTACAACACAAGGGTTAGCTGAGAGAAACCCTACAATTAGGGAGAAAACTTCATAAAACATGAGTTATGATCCCGATTCTAGAATCTTATCCAAGTTACAATGGTGTTACAATGCCTCTAAAGCTTATGTACAAATATCTATGATGATAAAAATCCAACTCTTAGTTCCTTCACCCTTCTATGCACCTTCAAAACTCTATATTGTCACATTATTTCACCAAAATCAACATGATCATGAAGGTTTTGACTTGATTTAACACTCTCTAGACCTATAAATTAACTTCACTTATCTTTCCTATAACCTCTCCAACTTTAAAATCGAAGATTAAACTTAAAAAAAGAAAGATTAATTGACAAAACTTTTTGTATTCCACATGTTGTCCAAACTATAATGCTTTCACTAGTTCCACTACGAGGAATTTTTCATTCACCATGGTATTATAGAATTCAACACAATAAATGATCATTTTTCATGGTAGACTATATTTAGAATATTTCATGGTAGACTAGAATCAAATATCATGACAAAATTAGGTTTTCCAAGTTGCTCTATGTATTAGGCATTAAATAAGTTCAAAATAGAAATCAAGCATGTAAAATATCACACATAATATTACAACACAAGGATTATCCTAGATAAACCTAAATCAAGGAAAAAATCTCTAGTAAACATGAGTTATGCTCCCCATTCTAAATATTATCCAAGTTAAAATGGTGTGACAATGCCTCTAGGGCTTATGTACAAATCTCTATGATGATAAAACACCAACTCTTAATGCATGTATCCTTATATACACCTTCAAAACTCTACACTGTCACATTCTTTCACCATTGACATTGTGATCATGGATATTTTGACTTTATTTAACACTCTAAACCTACAAAGTTACTTCACTTATGTTTTTTTATAGATTTTCTAACTTTGACAAGAGAAGAGTAAAGATTAAGAAAAATAAGATTAATTGACAAAACCTTTTGTATTCCACATATTGTCTAAACTATGTTGCTTTCATTGGTTCCAATAGGAGGGATTTTTTCATTCACCATGGTATTCTAGAATTCATCACAATAAATAAATCATTTGTATGGTAGAATATCATTCACCATGGTATAGAGAGTGTTTTCCATGTTATTTGATGCTTTTGTCACTTGTAACAAGTGGTAAATTCATAAAATTGGGTTTTCCAAGTCCCTCTATGGTTTACAACTAGTCTCAAGGACACCAAGAGATGTCCCATGCCACCCCTAACACCTTCCTAACTTCCTTATTCCCTCATCCTCTACAATATGATGCATTTCAAAAAAATTAATTTCCCAATATATTTTAAATTTCTCTTTGACTAACTAGAATCACTTTGACCCCTTGGTCCAACTTTCTTGATCCATTTTTTCATTATAGTATTAAAAATAACAACGTGACTATTGCTAGACATTCTTAATGCTCTAGACACCTATCATGGGAAGAAATCCTAGGTGGATATTGAATTATCAATTTTATTATGTATTTTATACATGACTATGAGAAATTACTCATGATGGCATTATATACTTAATTTGGTGTGAATCACAGAATGTTTAGTTGGTTTTGTATCATTTACATGTTAATATTACTCAGTTTGGTAATTTGCATAGCAAAATGCTATAGGATTAAGTAATAATATTGAAAAGGAAAATAAATAACCTTCCCAATCTAACAAGGAGAATTAAAAAATTACATAAATCTAGGGTAAATAAATAGAATTATTCAAAATCTACTCTAGATTAAAGAGTCGAGGAATGATATATAGATAAAACTAGTAACAACACCTAATGGTGCCATTGGATGATTGATAGGGAGATATACAAATAATTTTGTTGGCCAAGAACTATGCATTATTTTTTAAACAAATTTTGTGCAATGCTTGTCTAACTGGACTATTTATATATGTACATATTGACCATCCAATAGCACCTTTAGGTGTTGCTATTAGTTTATAACAATCTCATGAGTGTAACTAAATATATTCATGTTTTAATTAATCTCTTAAAAGTTACTTTTAATCTCCACATTAATAAATAATTATAGAATTTAATCATAATGATTTGATGCTATCTTATTGTATTTAAAGGTATTCATTTGCATCCTTTTCACATCCTCTCACATTTGACCATCCTCTATCATCCTAGAGTCATTCAATGAGTAATTAATAGTGAACACTTCAACTTGGTGTATTAAAAGGAGTAATAAATCTGAATAAATCATTGTATGGTGTTCTCCTATTGTCTTTGATCTTTACACACATTTATGTGGTTGAGCTAGGTAAACATTCCCCTTGTGACATAATGGAAACCCTTCCAATGTACTTATATTTTACCCCTAGTCTTTAGATATCATATTAGAGAAAATTAGATAGAGATCACTCAGGCAAGATGCAAAGTAGAATTACACACTAAGTAAGCTCAAATCTACACACATGGGACAAATCTGTGATTGTAGTATAGACTAAGACTTGTGGGCTCGATTAGAGATAGGGTAGAGGCTCAATGTAAGATTTGAGGCATTTGACTAATAAAGAGGTATTTTTTACTAAGCCAAGAACAAGGAAGTTTGGAATCTTCATCAAACAATTTTCATTCTTAGGTCAAAGAGCTAAGTATCTTTATTTATTACATTTACCTTCTATACTTTAGCATTTAATTTTATAATATATTAGACCACATAATTAATGCAACATCATAATTATCTCCTAGGTTAATTTGTGCTAAATTGTAAGATTTTCATTTGATTCTAGCCTAAACTAAGCCTAGGGAAAGTTTATCTTCCTTTATAAATGTTATAAAATAATTAAAATTGACTTAGTAAGTCAAATTGAATTTTTAAGTCTTTTTAGAAGACTATAAATACTAAAACATGGCTGGACAAATTTTTAAAGGAGATAGTTAAAGAAAGATTGATATATATATCTAGTATCTCCCAATATCTTTTACATAAGAGTTATTTTATTTTACTTTAGAACTATTTAAGAATTATTTTATATATATATATATATATATATATATATATATATATATATATATATATATAATAAAATCCTTTTTGAGGACATATAGGGTATGAGTGAAGGAGCTTTTTAGAGGGTTTTCTTGCAAGCGAAGGAATTCTCAAATTTCCATTCTTCTTTAAAGTTAAGAAGTTAAGATGAGTTACCTTCTTACTTCCTTTTAATTAGATTCTAATTCTCAATTTGTTGGTTTAATAATGTTCTATATAAATTCTTCTTTAAACTTGAAGGATTTAATAGACATATGAAGTTGAAGTTAATAATCAAGACTAATTTATTAAACTAGCTATGAAAGACTAATTAGAATAGTGTCCACTATTAATCAATGACCTATTCAATTTATGTGAGTTAGTATTATGTGTGAGTTAAAAATATTTTAAATCAAACATTAAATTTTAGAAATTTATGGGTATGATAATTTAAGAGAATTTCAAATGACTTTATAAAAATGGCTTTAAAAGCATTATTATTTATAATCATTTCATAAGTATTAAAGAACTTAGTAGTTTTTCATATGTATGTGAAAGAAAGTAATGTTGCTAAAACAATTTATTCCTAAATATAAAACCATTGTCAATCATGGTGGAAATGTCTATGAAATTTACATACACCATCACCATGTCCAACTTAGCATCTAAGAATGTGTAGGCTCCAATAAGGGGGTCATGTATGCACACACATTGGGATTCTCCTTGAATATCTCCTTTGTGAGATACATGTACCTCTTCCTTATCATCAACTTCTTGCATGTAACTTCAGCTCACTTCCCAACCATTAAAACCAAAAATATTATACTATATTAACTAGTGATAGACTTCAAGCAGAAATAGAAGTTGGACATTGACTTTAATTTCTCTTTGAGCATACACATTGACTTTAACTTCTCTGCTCAATTATGTTGGGAAAAGTGGTTATTATGTTAGTTAGGATGGATTAATATGGGACTAGCTAGTAAACTATAAGAAGTGAAATAAGATTTGCTTAATAGAACCAAAGATATTAGATTTGATTTCTAATACACTTCTACTAAAAATATGCTTAAGAAAGTAAAACAATCTTATAATTAAAAATATTAAATTTCCACAATTCAAACTGATAAATTTTTGAAGATTTTCAAATAAAACTAACTAGTAATTTTTATATTAGCATTTCTGATCACACCATCTGTCATCATTATCAGAAGGACGAAAACAGGAGAATAATAGATCACATTTGATCTAAAAAGTCGATATAAAAGCTACAGAGTTATAACAAACTCTTTACACATTCAATACAATAAATTAGTCAGTGAGTTTTAAGCACTGAGAGGACCTTGCTCAGAAGTTATAGGCAGATCTTTGTTTGCTACATTATGAATAAAAACAAAAGAGTTGCGTAGCTTCCGCATAGAACACGGTTCCCTGTTTCTAGGAAATGGCAATTATTAAATATTCATTCATGTCATACATTTTAGTTATGGTATTAAGAGAAATTAGATAACTGGAGCCATTGCACCTCAGGGAGGTCCTACTATGTCGTTGAGCTCATGCATATAAAATAAGAATAAGGCAGAGTGGCAACACACAGAAAAGAATAAGATAGAGCGCCAACAACTAAACCAAGATAAAATTTAAAGGTAGCGAGAAATGAGTCAAAGTTGGGGAAATTAAACAAAGTTTAGGGGCTACTTTATGCGATCACTAATTGCTAGGAATTTAACCATGTGTTCTTTTGGCACTTGACTACTATGGGCTTTCTGAATTGGGAAAGTATTTTAGATTTTGTATATAGAAATATGTTATATTGGTACATGTTTATGTGGGACGTCACATATTGGCATTGAGCAATATCTTCTTAAGGGAGGTTGTTTATGACATTGCAAATATATTTAATGTGGTTTAGTGAGCACATGTTCAGTTGAGCTCACTTGTGTTGGAAATTATACTACATATGCTAGGCTAGATTATAATAGTTAGTAAATAAATAAATAAAACAAATGTTAGTTTTTAGGAACTTTTCCATAAGTAGTTGGTTTGGGGGTTAGTTTAGTAGTTATTCAGAATGTAACATCCCTTGAAGCTGCCTAATTTTCATCCCTTGTAAGTGGGTCTTAATCATGATAAATGTGATTAATTGGGAAGTTTGTTAACCACGTCATTATAATTTGCAATGTGATATTGTGATTTTGTTTGATGTTAATTAAGGTCAATATAAATTATGCAACTCTATCTGTGATAGGTGAAAGTCAGGTGCAGCAGATCAGACATAGTCATGAAAACCCTAACCCTACCATCATCAAGGAATCTAACCTAAATGAAATTAAAGAATAATGCAATTCAAGCATAACTTCACCTAGACCGTGCGATTCCTCGTTTGAGAGATGTGGACTGCTTCTTCAACAATGAACAATTGCAATGCTGAAAGCTGCCATGATTGATGATAAAAGCTCAAGTGAATGCTCAAATGCTCAAGATGATAATGTAGATGCTATATGATTGCTGTATATGATTTTGCTGGATTACTGGATTGCTGGATGTTTCATATGGAGTGAGAGGGTGTTTATATAGGACTTAGCCAAGATCAATCAACGGTGGAGATCCAAAGGCTATGTGAATGGCTAGGATTGAAAGTTACTAAATTTAGATTCCATTAATTGTGCATGTGAAGGATTGTAAATGAAAGTTGTCTTACAACACATGATTGACTGGACAAGTGTTGGAATGTGATAAATGATAAGGGCTTAATTCAAATAAAATATTCGAATTAGTTGGGATATGAGTTGGAAATTAATTAAATAAATAAAATTTATTGAATTAATAGGATAAATGAATAAAATGGGATAAGACATGATGTGGAATTAATTAAATAAATACAATTTATTTAATTAATTGGCTAAGTGAATAAGAATGGGATTTTAATTAAATAAATAAAATTTATTTAATTAATTGGCTAATGGATTAGTGATTTAACAAGGTGTTGCTAGACATGGACAAAGTTGGGACAAATTTGGGTGTCTACATTTTGCCCCTCTTTGATACAATGTTCGATAGAATGTTGTGTCAAAGAAGATACGATATGCGTTCGATAAACAAGTTATGCCCCAGTGTAACTGGCAAGTGATGCCTCCTTGAGAGGCAAGCCAGGCTAACCAAGAAGGACTGGGTTGGCGCTCGATAGAAGAAAAAGGCTAAAAGGAAGGCTGACACGAAGAAAATGGGAGTGGGATGGAAGAAAATAGGCTGTGGTATGGAAGAATTAGGGTTTTGAGAAGGGCTATAAGTAGGGGCTTCAATGGCAAATAGGCTCATTTGTGCTCATTTGTGCTTAGGAACTTAGAGAAATCCAGAGCTCCTGAGAGTGAGAGTGGCAGAGCTAGCAGGATGGTCATTCCACATAGAGATCATCGTGCGGAGCGAGTGAGGACACATGGACGACCAGAGGGAGCAGGCGCACCGGTATGTTTCAAACTTTTCCCCAAAAGCATGTAATTAATAGCCTAAAAGCGTAATTAATGCACACACGTCACCAAAAGCGACTAGGTTAGGACATAGCACATTTAGGTTGCTTAGGTAGGAATAGAGTCCGCTTATAGTAATGTTGGTTGCTTATGAGCGCGGGTAGGTCGCATAGGGAAAAAGGGGTCGCATCCCGTCGGCGGGAAAGACACAGTCGAAAAGCGCGGAAATGGCAAAATGAGTCGCTTATGGCTAGAAAGGCTCGTGTATAAGCAAATAGTGGTCACATTAGGTAATTTGGCTCGCATATGGAGAGAAATGGCTCGCATAGGAAAAATAGCGCGCATATAGGGCTAAAAGGGTCGCGCATGGTAAAGTAGCTCTCATATGGTAAAAAGATAAGCGCATATAGGATTTAAGCTCGCGTATGCAGGAAGAGTGAGCGCTTATGGTGTTAGAGCGCGCTTATAGTCAGACAGTAAGCGCATAGGAGAAAATAGCTCACAGATAGTGAAAATAGGAGCGCATATGCAAAAGAGCTCGCTTTTGGGCAAAACAGTAGCGCATAAAGTAAAGCCAGTCGCTAGTAAGCAGGAAATGAGCGCATGTGGTAAAGTAGGATGCTTATGGTAGGTTGAAAATAGAATAGCAAATAGAGAAGGAAATTTTGATATGGATGGCTAACGGAATGAACTGACAAGCGTAAATGGATGATGCAGGATGTACTACAGCCATTGTTATCGCGAGAGTCCCATCCGAGAGATTTATGGCTGGTGAGACGATTGGATGCAGATGAGCTACTGGTGTTGGAGATCCTAGGCTTGGAGCATGTATCCCGGTTAGAGCCAGTTCAAGCACATTGAGGGTTGATGACAGCGATGGTGGAGCGATGGATGAGCGAGCACAGTTCGTTCTTGTTACCGACAGGAGAGGCGACCATTACCTTAGAGGATGTATTCTAGATATTGAGGATTCCGATAGATGGGGATCGTGTAGATTATGATCCGGAGATGGGTCCAGCGGCATTCAGGAGATTGTTTGGCACACCAGACATCGGAGTAGAGGGTTCAGAGATTTTGATGGGGAGGATGGAGGAGCTCTGTGACAGATTACAGCGGGTGGTAGTGGCTATCATTAGATGGCTAGTGGGTGATAGGAGAGCTAGAGGATTTCCCGTAGGATGGGGGACAGTGATGGAGAGCATGTTCTCTTATGGCACGAGATATGCATGGGCAGAGTGCTTATTGGGACAGCTCTATCATTACCTGCATGATTGTGCGTACATGTTTGGAGCCAGTATGTCAGCAGGAGTGACAGTGTTACATGTATGGGCGTATGAGCACATTCCGGTGACGAGACCAGAGGGATGGGTGGCGAGAGCAGCAAGAGAGCCATTTGCACAGATGTATAGAGGAGCATTGACATATCGACAGCGCCTAGGGTTGGTATATTGGCGGTAGAGATTAGATGAGGTAGATAGATTCGTATGGAGGCCATGGCTGGGATGTGAGCAGTGGGAGGAGGAGGATGCGGAGCTTGTCTATGCTAGACAGGCGAGATACATTTTTGGACGCGGCGTGTATATTATAGAGCGCTATTTGCCAGAGAGAGCCCTGAGACAGTTTGGAGAGGCACAGGCAGTACCTGTAGGTGATGCTATTTTTGGGAGGACGAGGCAGGAGGTATTTGATTGGGGTCCGGAGGTTGTGGTTGGCACAGCCTTGGCAGAGAGAGATGGACTGCAGCCAGTAGCATGGCAGTGGAGACAGGGTCCTGTAGATCCAGGCACATTGCCAGAGTATGATGGATACTGGGCGACAGCTAGGCTGACATGATTGACACAAGATGGGGAGATTGGAGAGATTGGGATGGAGAGGCCAGTTCGGAGGAGACGACAACGGGCTCCACCAGCACAGGCAGTAGTGCCAGCTGCACCAGGGATACAGATGCCAGGTCAGGTGCCAGGTCAGCCTTCTATATTAGCACAGCCTCAGGCACAGATTGGAGCAGGAGATGATGTGGGGATTCAGCAGCTGCGGAGACAGGTCAGAGAGGAGAGGAGATGGAGGCAGCGGGCACAGATGAGGTTGAGGAGAGTGGAGATGGACAGGCATCAGGCCGTGATTAGTCTGTGGCATGCTAGAGCACAGGCACCAACTTATCAGGCTCAGCTACAGTTGAGAGCACAGGGAGGAGATGGCCAGGATGACGGTGCCCTTGCTAGAGTGACAGGAGAGAGGGATACAGCTAGGCAGCATGAGCAGATGATGAGGCTTGAGCGAGACACTGCGGTACAGCAGGAGCAGGCTATGAGAGCAGAGAGAGATGGGCTGCGAGTTGAGAGAGATAGAGCAGTACAACAGCTGCAAGGTATGACTAGTGAGCGAGATAGAGCAGTGGCTGCCTTGGGGACTGATGGAGCGACGATGTACTTGGCCACACAGTTGACAGTGGTACAGGCAGAGTTGCAGAGAGTGCAGGGTGAGGCCGAGTATTACAGAGGCCTATATTATGGAGCTGTGCCAGCAGAGCAGAGATAGCCTAGCTTCAGGAGCAGGTCAGGGGCTTCGAGCTCACAAAGGTCAGGTGGATCGCGATCAGTAGCCTCAATGATGGGGCCACCGAGAGATGGAGGACCAAGGACAGGACCTAGTGGCGGTGGTGGTCAGGGCGAGGGAGCTGGCAGTAGTCGCTAGGGCATACCTTGTGTACATTGTATCATGATGAGGCCTAGAGCCGATGTTTATACATTCATTCTTGTCAGGGCTCAGCTTGTATTGTAGACACTTGTATTTTGACACACATGTATATATATATATATATATGGCAGTTTTGGGGATCTATATAATGTTGTAATGGTTGTGATGTTGATATTATGATGGCTATGCATGTTATGTGGATTATATATGGATTATGGATGGATGTTTATACAAATGGTAATGGATAGAAAATGTATGAATATGTAAAAGGTAATGATATGAATAGATGTATGCATATAGGTAGATGGTAATGAAAGATATATATAATGGACTCATGTATGGCTAACACATTTGTTTGTTTGCAGGAGCGGGAACATGGACAAAGGATGATGGAAATGATTGATCTTGGCTGAGTATGATGGAATGGAGAGATAGAATGAATAGGGAGGATGATGATGGGCAGCTTTCAAGTAATTGCTCAAAATGAAAAGAAATGCAGTCCTTATGTTTGATATAGCATATGGATGTTATGCACCAGGGTATAAGAAACCAAGGTGTCGAGGTATCCAATGTGCAACTAGCGTGTTACAATCTTGTCTGAACGCATGAGGCCAAGATGTTGAGCCAACATACACAAGATATGAATAACGGCTAGTGTTGGACTTTGACGCTACAAGCAATGGTTTGAGCTTATCTCCACTACACATAATGATAGCTTGCTGGTTATATGTATGGAGTTAGTCTTAACATAGAATAGTCTCAAATGCATAAGAGACTGTTTAGCTTCTCAAATGCTAGAGATATTGATATGTAAGATGCTAATCCCAACACGTACAAGATACCAATACACATAGGAAGAGAATAAGATCATCCCACAAACACGGCATATGAAAGCTATATGACCATGCCCCAGTCCTTACTTCATCGCAACATACCAAGATATAAAGAAATCAAGGCAGTCTTGATTAGGCATAGAAAAGGGACAAAAGATAAATCAAAAGATAAAACAAAAGATACGGTCATCGCGTTCTCTTGCCAAATTTTGGGTGCTCTTGGATAGATCAAGCTGGCGCCTTGTTAAGAGGAAAGCTACATCCTGTTGAAGGCTAAAGTTGGTGATAAAATGTTATAGCAAATGTTGGCTTAAGGCATGCGGACAAATAGCTTCTGGGATACGTTTGACTGGTTAAAGTGCTTGAGCTTCGCATATACACATGGATTGCTTCTTGTTTGAGCTAATCAAAGAGAAGAAGATGGATGAGGAAGGAAGATGAAGAAGATGGGGGGATCATCTGTGCTTGAGTACTGGAAACTTCCTTCGTATTCCAGACTGCCTACATACCCTGTATCCACGGGATCAAAGCACATTTACGATGTGAGACATGATGAATATGTAGTTCTGGGTTTTATTGATGATGTGAGTGATGAAAGAGAGGAGAATTTGAGCTGAAAGATTGAAGGATGTTTAGAAGAAAGATGAAAGATGAATGATGAAAGGGGCTATCGTCGTATCCTGAATCAGAGTGCTTCCTTCGCATCTCAGATTGCCTACATACCCTGTATCCACGGGATCAAGGCGTCAACGATAGAGCTGTATGTAGTTCTTATTGATGTCGCTAGTTGATTGGATGTTTAAGCAGGCGACGTTTGTTAAGATTGTTGGATGAATGTGGATAGATTGCGAAGATATGAGTCCTGGTTGCGAGGCCTTAAGTCATATTTGTTGTTGAATATGTGCCATGGCTGAAGTTGATAAGGTGTGTTGTGTTGTGAGCTGAGTGGTTTGATGTGTTATGAGCTAAAGATAACAGGATCCACTTCCAAATAAGACTCGACAAATGCCCCCAGTGCGGGATGAGGTTTATTATGCAGAAGCGACAATGCAGAAGAGATGTGGCCAAGATGCTAAAGTGCCAAAAGATATAGATATCACGACAATGTCTCAAGTATGATAGCTAGCATTGGCAAAGGATGAATATGAAAGGCTATGTGTGGGATTGCGATAGGGCTTATGATTATGGCTTAGACAAGATGAAGTGGGAAAAGATGATCAAACAAACCAAAGAAAGGAGGGAAGCTGGTCACTACACATAGCGCCTGTTTACCAGGTTTTCACTATGGGACTTATCCAAGGCGCCTGTTTACCAGGTTTTCACCAGAGGACAGATTATTTATTTATTTATTTATTTTTTTGTTTTTCTGCTTTTCTCTCTTTTTTTTTTCTTTATTATTATTATTATTTTTATTATTTTTGTGATTTTTTTTTTTGGGATAGCTGAGATTTATGGATAAAACTTCTTGAGATGAACGTTGTTGACTGGTTCATCCAAGGGAATGCCTTCAGGTGTTGACAGAGTGTATGCACTGGATCCATAGACTACTGTGATAATGAAAGGACCAAGCCAATTGGGCTCAAACTTGCCCTGTTTCTCTCGATGTTGTTGATTCATTTGGTTTTCTTTAAGGACAAGGTCGCCAACTTGAAATCTGCATTCTCTGATCTTTTTGTTGTAGCTGCGGCGTAGCCGGTTTTGATAGACATGAAGATGGTTCAATGCTGTAAGGCGGCGTTCATCTAATAGCTCAAGATCATGGAGTCTAGATGCTCGATACTCTTCATCTGAGATAGTATGTTGCAAGGATATGCGCAAAGAGGGAATCTCAACCTCGATAGGCAAAATAGCTTCAGTGCCATAGACGAGATCATAGGGTGTGGCGCCAGTAGGAGTTCTGATGCTTGTTCTATATGCCCATAATGCAGGATGTAGTTGTAGATGCCAATCTCGACCAGCTTCATTAACAGTCTTTTTAAGGATCTTGATGATTGTCTTATTAGAGGCTTCAGCTTGACCATTGCTCTGAGGATAGTAAGGCGTAGAGAATCTATGTTGAATATGGAACTTGTTGCAAAGATCTCTAACCTCTTGGTTCTGGAAAGGCCGACCATTGTCTGTGACAATAGCTTGAGGAACGCCATAACGGCAGATAATGTAATGTAGGATGAATTTGGCTATTTGTTTACCTATGATATAGGTCATTGGTATAGCTTCTACCCACTTCGTGAAATACTCAGTGGCAGTAATAATAAACTTATGACCGTTGGATGAAGTAGGATGGATTTTACCTACGAGATCAAGTCCCCATTGTGAAAAAGGCCATGGAGTGACGATAGGCTGAAGCTCATGTGCTAGTGCATGTATTAGATCTCCATGTTTCTGACATTGTAGACATCTCCTTGCAAATTGCTGGGCATCTATTTCCATAGTTGGCCAATAGTATCCTGCTCGTAGAAGTTTCTTAACAAGGCTAGGGCCAGCGGAATGTGAACCGCAGACACCTTCATGTACTTCACGTAAGGCTGTTTTTGCTTCCTCGGAATCAAGACATCTAAGGAGGATACCATCAAGACTCCGGCGATAAAGAGTGTCTCCTAAGATAGTGTAACAAGAGGCTCGACGGATAAAGGTTTTGTGCTGGGTGTTGGATAGTTGAAGTGGAAAGGTTTGATGGTGAAGATACTCATATATATCCTTGTACCACGACGAGTTGGGACCAACAATTTCACATATAAGCTCAGATTGTGGAACTTCAAATGCTGGGATCAAAAGCTGTTCAACCAAGAACTCACATTTGTAGGTGTTAGATGGCATGTCTAAAAGAGATCCAATCATAGCCATGGCATCTGCTGCTCTGTTTTGTAATCTGGGAATTTGCTCAAAGGTAATATCCTCAAAATATCTCTTGAAATCATCCACCATTAGCTTGTATGGGAGAAGCTTTTCGTCTTTTGTTTGATATTCATCTAAAACCTGTTTGATAACCAGCTGAGAATCACCAAAGACTCGTAACTATTTGATAGCTCATTATACTGCCATGCGCAAGCCTGTGATTAAAGCTTCATACTCTGCTATGTTGTTGGTACATGGGAATGCTATTCTGTATGATTTAGGTATACAATCTCCTTGAGGGGTGACAAATAAGATACCTGCTCCAGAACCATGTTGTGTGTATGATCCATCAAAGTATAGTTGCCATCGTGTGGAAGAATTTAAATTAAACAATCCTTCATCAGGAAATTTTGGATATATTGGCTGAATATCTGTGATGGGTTCTTCAGCTAATTGATCAGCAATAACTTGTCCCTTGATAGCTTTGCGGTTCACATATTGTATGTCAAATTCACTTAAGATCATAACCCATTTCGCTAATCTCCCTGTGAGAAGAGCTTTTGAAAGGAGATACTTGAGGGGGTCCACATTAGAGATGAGCTTCGTTGTTTGGTTCAGCATATAATGTCGCAACTTTTGGGAAGCAAACACTAATGCTAAACAAGCTTTTTCCATGAATGAGTAATTGAGTTCATATCCCACAAGGGTTCTGCTAATGTAGTAAATGGCTTGTTCTTTTCCTGAATCATCATGTTGAGCTAGAAGGGCACCCAATGCTGCGGTTGTTGATGATATATGGAGCAGTAATGGACGATCAGGTATCGGAGGTACTAACACAGGAGGTGTTGCCAAGTATTCCTTTATTTTCTCAAAAGCCTGTTGACACTTTTCATCCCACTTAAAAGGTTCACCCTTACAAAGAAGATGTTGAAAAGGATGACATTTATCTGCTAGTTGTGAGATAAATCTGCGGACAGATTGTAGCCTACCTTGTAAACTGTGGAGCTATTTGAGAGTCGTTGGTGGAGGCATTTCTATGATAGCTTTTACCTTAGCCAGGTCCACTTCTATCCCTCGTTGAGACACAATATATCCCAATAGTTTGCCGAATGTTACACCAAATACACACTTCTTTGGGTTTAATCTGACTTGGTATTTTTCTAATCGATCAAAGATTTGTGCCAATACTTGTAGATGTCCTTCTCTTGTCTTGGATTTTCCCAGGATGTCATCAACATAGTCTTCCATGATAGTATGAAAAAGGTCATGAAAGATAACCGTCATAGCTCGTTGATAAGTAGCTCCAGCATTTTTAAGACCAAAAGGCATTACAACCCAGCAATAGGTACCCCATGGACAGATAAAGGATGTTTTATCTTGATCTTCCTCTACTATTTGGATTTGATTATAACCAAAAAATCCATCCATCAAAGATAGCATTTCATGTCCTGCTGTAAGATCTACAATGTTGTCTATGCTTGGTAATGGGAAATCATCCTTAGGACAAGCTTTGTTAAGATCTCTAAAGTCTGTGCAGCAACGAACACGTCCATCTGGTTTTGCTACAGGTACCAAATTTGAAACCCATTCTGGATAATCAATAGGCTTTATAAATTTTGCTTCTAACAGTTTCTAAATTTTTTCTTTGACCAATAAGGCAACTTGTGGATGCATTTTGCGCAATTTTTGTTTGACAGGCTTCGCATCAGGAGATACTGCTAAATGATGTACCACAAGTGAAGGATCCAGACCTGGCATGTCTGCATATGTCCATGCAAAATTTATAGCTCTTCTCAAAAAAAATGCTGTGAAGTTTCTTCGTTCCTGCTCAGAGAGTGATGCTGCCAAAAAAGTGATCTTCGGATTCTGTTCTGTTCCCAAGTTCATGTCTTGTGATTTTTTAACTAGCACAGTTGATTTTTCATGGTAATTAGTGGCAACAGGAAGATCAAATCCCTCATCCTCAGGCGCCTCAGAGAGGTTTTCACCTTCGGATACGTCCTTTATTTTTACTTTTTCACGGTCAAGAGGCGCCTTTCGGTTTTCACCTAGTGACCTATTTTGTTGAATTTTGTTTATTTCACTTTTGCGACTGAAGGATTTGATACTTCCACCAAAATATGCTAGTTTAGGTAAATCCATCATGAAACCTGCTTTATGATCACCTAATGGAATACCTTGTCTCAAACCCATGAATTCTGCAATGGCTTCATCATTTTCAAATGTATCCAATATCGGTGCCCCCTATTGGTCCCAATCGATGAGGTCAGGATATACGAGTGAAAGGCTAATGGATGAATCGTGATGGCTAGAAGAGGTTGCGGAAAACATGAAGATGGAATGTTCTTGAAAAAGGTCGGTGATATGGAGGGAGGAGTCATCGATAGTATCTGAGTTAGAAGTCTCTCCTACCGAAGAAGGTCCAATGTCAATATCAGAAATACACTTAATGTCTTTGAGTTGCGGTACCTCCGGTTGGTAACCAAGGCCTTGCTTATGAAACTTCTTAGACACAATAATGGGCTCAGTATGTCCTTGTTCCTGTGATCCCAAGCCGCCATGTCCTTTATAGCCCATGTTCTTGATGATACGAAACCCATTGTTGTATCATGCTACTTCAAGTTGGACTTGGTCGTTGTCATCAAAGAATATCCAAGAGTTGATGTCTTCAATGTCTTCATCATCCAAGAAACCACCCTTAATGAATACTGTAGGAGGAGCTTTGATAACAGCGGAGGATGAAGTTGGCTTAGATGTAGAGGGCTTACCGTGGGATTTAGGAGATAATGGAAGGGTACCCACGCAATAGGACTCTTGTAGTTTGTATTCACCAGGGCCATGTTCGGTATATTTGATATGGAGGTTGGAAGCAGCTTTGCTAGATGAGGGCGGCTTAAGAAGATTGGATGGGTTGATATAGGATGACGATGGATATGCCTCGGTGTTGATAGGAATACGATTTGGACTCTGATATTTAGCTTGAAAGGCACGGCAGAATTCAAATGGATTAGGATCAGCTTGAATGGTAACCTCAACACCCTTATGTGGAAATTTAAGGCATTGGTGGTATGTAGAGGGAACTGCTTTAAGGGTATGTATCCAAGGACATCCAAGGATGATGTTGTAAGGAAGATCAATATCAAGGACTTGACAGCGAGTTTCTGTAATGACCGGCCCAACTTGAATAGGCAATAAGATAATCCCTTCGGTATCTCTTTCAGCGTCATCATATGCTCTGATGGTAATAACCTTGGAGGTGTCAACATCTTTCTCAGAATATCCTAATTGCTGGATAAGTTTCAAAGAACATATATTAAGACCAGCTCCCCCATCTATCAAGGCTCGTTTGATACGGCGTTGTTTAACAAATACTTCAATATGGAGGGCTTCGTTGTGTGATGGATGAATGGAGGGCTGAAGATCATTGTCGGAAAAGGTCAAATGACAAGGGGCTGCAATGCTAGCGACCATAGATTGGAATTGTGTGATATTAATATTATTAGGCACTGAAGACTCTTGTAAGGCTTTATCAAGGATAGCTTTATGTGTGGGGGATATGCGGAGTAGCTCAAGAATAGATATGTGTGTGGGTGTTTTACCAAGGTGATCCAAGAGGTTATAGTCAGAGAGAGATCGAGGAGAGTGAGGAGGTGCTCCTTAAATAGTAACTCGACCTCTTCGCGTGGTTACAGCATAATCAGGTGCTCTCCCTTGGACGGTAATGGTAGAAATGCGAGCATGGTCAATGCGGCCAATGGTAGATGATGTATAGTTATACGGAATAGCATTTCCAGCCTGAAGGTTATTTGTCTGATCATGAGATGGAAGTGGATTCTTGAAAGTCTCTAGATCATAGTTTGATGTTGATTGTTGGGCAGGTTGAGCTGTTGAAGGTGTGACGTTGATTAAACCTTGATCAATGCAGTCTTGGATAACATGTTTTAAGCACATACAACCATTTGTTTTGTGCCCTTTAACTCGATGGTAATCACAATACTCATTTTCTTTGTACCAAGGAGCTCGAAAGAGTGGTTCGCCATTTGGTGGTGCATCGGGTAGAATAATGTCTCCTACTTGAAGCAGCTTCTGAAGAATAACTTCCATGGGTTCCACTAATGGTGTAAATTGTCGGCGTGGATTGGAAATTCGGTGTTGGTTTCTTCGTTGTGGAAAAGACTGTCTTGGTGTAGAGGCTGCTTGAATGTTGATGGGAGCTCTCATGGTTTGAATATTCTTCACATCTACAATACCGTCATTGACAACATTCTTGTTCTTGTTCCAAAAGTGAGACTTATCATTGGAATTTTGGGGAGAATCTTTGTTGTCGTGAAAGATCTTGATAGTGCCCTTGGCAATTAAGGCTTGATCAATAATAACTCCTTTGGAAACTAGTTCATCAAAGGTGCTAGCGCTCTGCAATTGTAGTTGGAATGACAGCTCAGGATGAAGATTTTGAACAAAGATGTCAAGCTGTTGTTTCTCAGGTATTTCCCATGATAATTTGCTAGCCATGTTATGCCATCGTTGGGTAAAAGCAGAAAAGGGTTCACCGTTGCGCTGTTTGGTATTGACAAGGTCATTCATGTTTACCTCATGTTCAATCTTAAAGGCAAAGTGTGATCAAAATTTGTTTGCTAATTTTGCAAAAGATTTGATGCCAGGGGGTAAATGGGAAAACCATTCAAGAGCTTGTCCTGCTAAGCTTCGAGGAAATAGTCTCAAAAGATACGTATCGTCATAAGAGACATCAAGACATGCTACAAAAAAGGCTCGAAGATGGTCTTCCGGATTCCCTTTCCCCTTGTATTTCTCAAATTGTGGGATTTCAAAATGTGGTGGAAAAGGTATCATATTAAGAGACTTGTCAAATGGACAGGCGCATATGTTTTCGAGAGAAAAAGGTTTCTTGCCTTGTCCTACCCTTTCATCGATCATCTGTTGAACATCTGCTGAAGATAATTGCTGTTGTTGCGAAGGGGGTGGAGTATGGTAGGAGATATATTGTGGTTGCGGTTGTGGGATATGTGGAGTTGAGACTGTTTGTTGCGGTTGTGTACCCACAATGTATGTCAAAGGATTGGTATGTGACACGTATGTGTTGGAGGATTACTGTCCTTGAGACACAAGCGGCAATTGGGTGTGCATCACATGGGAAGTGGATAGTGGATTGACAGTAGTGAATGGTTGGGAAGTTGGGATTTGATTTGTGACATGGTAAGTAATGGAGGGATTGGTAGATACGATAGAAACGTTTGGATTTGTATTCTAGACGATATGAGGATTGGTATGTGTCATAGGTTGGGTGACAATAGGAACGCTTTGGGTAGCATAAGATGGATTGATGGTGCGTGAAGGATTGGAAGAATATGACGACATGGATGTAAGTTGATCAACATAAGCAATCTTATTGTTTGGATTGGCTTGAGAAACGGGGGGATCACTCATGTCAATGAGACTAACGTTGGGATTATATGATAACGTGGAAGGATTAATAGTTGGTATATGGGATATGGTATTCGTATGAGAGGTAGTGGATTGTAAAGGGTGTGAAGCATGGACAACATGTGTTGTTGGAATAATTTGGGAGGTTTGCACACTATAAGACATGGGAATGGCTTGTGATGCTCGAAGTGTTTGCGCTTGTGTTACATGGACAGCTTGTGTTACTTGAGGCATGGAAACAGTCATGGTAGAAGGAGAGATATGTTGAGGAACATGAAAAGGTGGAATGTTGAGATTTTGTGACATGAGAGGGAGCACATTGGTGGGCACTATCAATGGTTCTAAGGTATGCTCTAATCGTGGTAACTCGAATGAAGCAACAAGAGGCAATGAGGACGATGTTTGCGATGTAATAGGAGATGATGTGACTATAGTAGATGGTCTATTCGCAACAACAGTAGTAGTGTTGGGATCTTGCTCTCTAATAGCAGATATGTCAAAGTCCTTAGGTAGTTTAGCACCCATGCGAGCAAGTTGGAGAAAACAATGATCAGGCTCAGATATCATGAATTTCTCAACTTGGTCCCATAGATAGGTATCTTGGAATTCTGATGAGTCGTCTTGAGATTGTTCTTTGAAAGTTTCCAAGGATGGTGGAGGTTGCATTCATTGTGAAGATGACTCGCCCATAGTGTATCCTTGAGGTATAAACATATGAGAAGGCATACCGGTTGTGAATTGAGTTGCGTCCTTAAGAGGTGTTGTGAATTGTTTCATTTCAGCTTGCAATTTGGCTTCCATTTTAGCTTTCAATTTGGCTTCTATTTCAGCTCGATATTGACTCCTAGTTTGAGGCATGATGTTGATGAAGTTGAGCTTGTCAAAGTTTTGAGACCCAAAAGATGATAGTTGGCTGGTTGATTGATTGGTTGTTGTTTTGGTTTGCTGGTTTGGCTAAGTTGCTTGGTTGATTTGTTTTGGCTGAGTTGTTGTTGTTCAGTTGTTGTTGGTTGTCCCTAGAGGTAGCTTAAACACTCAAGGGAAAGATTGTTTGTTGTTGATGTTTGTTGGAGCTAAAGCTAAAAGAGGTTGTTTGCTGAAGCTAAAGCTGAAGGATGTTTGTTGGCTGAAGCTAAAACTGAAGGTTGTTTGCTGATTGAAATGATTGGGTTGATGTCTGATTTGCTGGTTGGGGTCTCAAAAAGACAGAAAGCTCATGAGTTGTGATTGATTGATAAGCTCAAAAACAAGAGACAAAGTCCAGATATTTGCTGTTGATCAAAGAGAAGTCTGAAAGCTGATGTTTGAGACTCAAGCAAGCTAGACCTGTGGCTAATTTAGCTGATGGATTAAGGTTTGTAGGTATTTTAGCTACAGGTGACTGATGATAGCTCAAATGTGACTCAAAGGATAATAAAGGCGATCAATGATAGCTCAAATGTGATCTGGTTTAGGCTCGACAGAGAATAACAGTGTTAACCAGAAGCGAATGCTATTGCCAGAGGCGACGACTGTTGGTACAAAGGTGATTTTCTGTTGATCAGAGGTGACTCAGATATCCCTAGAGGTGACAGTCTGTTGTTCAGAGGCAATTTCATTCAGGTACAAGGCGACTAACTGCGGCTTAGAGGTGATCTGGCTCAGA
Source organism: Cunninghamia lanceolata (assembly GCA_027924645.1). Lineage (NCBI taxonomy): Eukaryota > Viridiplantae > Streptophyta > Pinopsida > Cupressales > Cupressaceae > Cunninghamia > Cunninghamia lanceolata. The sequence continues at coordinate 3,815,181 of BSBN01001183.1, read as the reverse complement.
CAAGATGCGATTGGTTATGATTCAGATGCGATTTGGTTCGGGTAGTAGGCAATCAGCTGTGGTTTAAAAGTGATTCTATTCAAGCAAAAGGTGATGAACTGTGGTTTAAAAGTGACTCAGTTCAGGCAATATGCGGGCAGTTATTGTTTAAAAGCGATGCAGTTTAGGAAAAAAGTGAATTACTATAGTTCAAAAGTGATGTCTGTGGTCTGTGCGAGCAGTTTAGGTTCAAAGGCGACTGTGTTTGTTCAAAAGTTGTTTGATTTTGTAGTTTTTTAGCAAGAAAACAGTGATAACAGTCACTCACACTCACAACAAGCACAAACTGATACAACCTAGGCTAGGATAGGACAGTATCTGTTGAATCCCCTAGCTGCGCCTATTCAAAGCGGGTAGCTCCAGGATCTTGGTAGCACCGGCCCCTCCTTACATTTGCACACACTTCTCATGCATACCAAGATCTGGGTTTCTTATAAGGCTTGACCCTCTCCAAACCTTTAGATTGCCCTGCTACCTCGGCTAAGAACCGCATGAATCGGGGCCGCTTCAAGGGTTTTGCCCTCTGCGTCAACAGATAGAAGGTTTTTGGCTACTACACAAATTTGCTAATAAGGGCATCCGTTCGGGTGGCTATATGTGCGGCAGCGCTACTCTCCGTTATGGAGTCTCCTAGCCTCCAAGGGTTGCACCTTGGAGGCTTTTGGGGGAGGTTGGCTATTGGTATAACACAACTGCACCCATTGTTTGTGGCTTTCGACACAAACACTTTTCTTATATAGTGGTTCGGAAGGACTTGGCTTTAGCCCATTACCGCTTGGGTCATATCCCTTCTCACACCGGGAAGGCAGGCCCTCTAAAGATAATGACAAGTTCTCATACACCCAAGATCCATTTGATAGGCAAGGGGAGAGGATACTTTTGCCATTAAATTTGGGTTACAATCAAGCACATGCAAGCAATCAAAAAGATAAATCAAGCACGGAGCAAACAATGGTTCATTTTAAGCACCAAGCCCAAATATGCCTAATTTAGTGAAAAAAAACCACAAATCTTGGACCGATCGAACCTGCAACAGATATGTCAGTAGTTTGATAACCTCCTTTCTTGGACAAACTGATAAGATGCTGCGCAGATACCCAATTAATAGCCAAAAATTGAACTAGAACTGAAACAGATTTGAAAACACAGAACTTACCAGATGTGATTTATTGCTGATCAAAAGCGACCTCCATTATACCACAGGCGAAAGACTGCGGATCATATGCGACACGGAAAACACAGGATGCGATAACTGTCAGCTCATAAGCGATGTGTATTAGCTAGAAGCGATCAATTGAGGGATAAATGTGAACTGTATCTGCAAAACACAGTCGACAGACAAAAACCCTAAGCTAGCAGGCGATCACTGTAAACTCAAAAGCGACTCTAATTAATTCAAAAGCGGCCTCTGTAGACTCAGAGGCGATCCAGTTACACCCAAAAGCGACCGGCTGCGAGACAAAAGCGACCTGTATCTGCAAAAAAAGGACTAAACCCTAACCTGCACAGGTGATCATTATCAGTTCATAAGTGATACAGGTCAGTGTAAAGGTGAGTACTGTTAGATCAAAAGCGATGCGAACATTTACAAAGGCGGCCACTGTTAAATCAAAAGCGATGTGAATGTGTGCGAAAGCGGCGACTGTTAGGTAAAAAGTGGTAAATACAGTCGAAAGCAACTGCAAAAATCACAGGCGAGCCTTTTGAAAACAAAAGCGATACGATTTTACCATAGGCGACGACTGTCTGGTTAAAGGTGATCCAGAGAGCTAAATGCAGCCTGTTCTAGCTTAAAAGCGGCGTAGAGATTCAGAAGCGGTAGATGTTCGTTCAGAAGCGACCGGAATTTACTGCGAACACCTGCAAAATCTGATCTTCAAAGAAAACAACTCCGAAAAATGAAGTCAATCAAGGACGTGAGTCTCACCAGGCATGCCAAAATGTGATAGGTGAAAGTCAGGTGCAGCAGATCAGACATAGTCATGAAAACCCTAACCCTACCATCATCAAGGAATCTAACCTAAATGAAATCAAAGAATAATGCAATTCAAGCATAACTTCACCTAGACCGTGCGATTCCTCATTTGAGAGATGTGGACTGCTTCTTCAACAATGAACAATTGCAATGCTGAAAGCTGCCATGATTGATGATAAAAGCTCAAGTGAATGCTCAAATGCTCAAGATGATAATGTAGATGCTATATGATTGCTGTATATGATTTTGCTGGATTACTGGATTGCTGGATGTTTCATATGGAGTGAGAGGGTGTTTATATAGGACTTAGCCACGATCAATCAACAGTGGGGATCCAAAGGCTATGTGAATGGCTAGGATTGAAAGTTACTAAATTTAGATTCCATTAATTGTGCATGTGAAGGATTGTAAATGAAAGTTGTCTTACAACACATGATTGACTGGACAAGTGTTGGAATGTGATAAATGATAAGGGCTTAATTCAAATAAAATATTTGAATTAGTTGGGATATGAGTTGGAAATTAATTAAATAAATAAAATTTATTTAATTAATAGGATAAATGAATAAAATGGGATAAGACATGATGTGGAATTAATTAAATAAATACAATTTATTTAATTAATTGGCTAAGTGAATAAGAATGGGATTTTAATTAAATAAATAAAATTTATTTAATTAATTGGCTAATGGATTAGTGATTTAACAAGGTGTTTCTAGACATGGACAAAGTTGGGACAAATTTGGGTGTCTACACTATCAACAAGGAAAGGTCGTAATTCTAACTCCATATTAAAACCAATTGAGTGTGTGTCTTGTCTTAACTATAGGTTCGACCAAAATGTAAGTACCTATTTTGCTAAGTAATGATTCATTTTGTTTAATAGTTTGAGCCTTGAGGCCCTATTGTACATATATGTTTAACATCCTGAAGGTCCTTTTAAATATAATCTTTAATACACAGTTATCGATGATTACTATTGATTAGGCTAAATATGGCCTCATCATATTTATAGACAAAGTACCCTTTTTCCTCTTACTCTATATATTTATTCATGCTAATTAATGTTTTTATAGAAATTATTCATTACTAGGGGTAGAGTATATTGCCTATTTATGGTTTATTTGTTGTTGATTAATCAAGTCAAAACATTGACAATATACTATGAAAAAGATTTTTTTTTGTTTGAGTAGGGTACATTGGCCACTTTTGGGAGAAGCATTCTTAACATTTGGAAATGCTTAGGTGGCACTATGGACTTTGGAGACATCTTCGCCAAATTTGAAGACATAGGGCTCTAGAGAAGATGGGGGTGGACTCACACATTGTGGAGGGCTTCAGAGAAAACAAGTCCAATAGACTACGGAGAAGGCAATGACAACACAAACCCATAGACCTTGGAATGATACTACTTAGCCACAACCTTCTATTTTGTTCATGCCAGAGATTCCTCACATGTAGCAGTGAAACCAATCACTTTCATTCATTAAGTGCAAATGAAGCCTTTACAAATAGTAGACTCTTGTTAGGAGTCACAATTGAAAACATTTCCTCATTTTATGATAAAAACAAACTCTATATTAATTTGTTAATAGAGTTGTTTATTTATTTTCTATTGGAACTTCTTATGAAACTCGAATCATGTGTACATGTGCAACACGTAGCTATATGTTAGAAATTTTTCATAAATTTATAGTTATGTAGTGATAGTTAGGAAGTTATCAGAGATAGTTGTTATTATCTTCTATATTTGAAAGCAAATTTCATAGGTTCAATTTATCTTTGTAGTTGAATATGATGTGCAAATTGAAGTAGAATTATTATAATTGAATGCAATGTTGTGTTTTATTTCTATAATCTTTGAGTTAAACATGGTGGTTTAAGAATATTCCGATATCTAGAGAGATGGCCACTCATTGGAGAAGATGGACTTGTGTTGTGTAGATATGTATTTGATGTTTTTTTACATAAATATGTGAAGTAAATCTTGTTGTCATTATATTGTGTTAACCTACAAGTTTATTGTGCCTCTTATCACCATGTTTGTGCTTATGTGTGAAATTCTTACATATTCAATCATTAAAAGGAAACATTAGAAAATTAGAAAGGAGTGCTAAATATTTCTTTATTTTCATGTGTCATTTGTATTGAATAAAAATACCCAAAAACAAACTCATAGTTAGTGATAATTGTATTGTTATTCAATGATTAGATTTTTAGGGAATTTACTTATTTTACATCCCCTTTTTGGATTCAGTATTACTATTTACTTTTTCTTAAATAGTACATTCATGTGAATATGTTTAATATCATAGAAAATGATGATATGATTACAAAAGGTTAATTTTATGAAATCATGGATTTTTACTTGATTATGATCAATCTAATGTTATGAATTAAAATGTCTTTTCGATATGAAAATGAAATGATTTGATGTAAATGTGTTTTGATTAGAACATTGGTACTCTGACCACAAATTGTATGTGAGATTTTTAATGACAGGAATAGATGGAACATGTTCACCAAGAAGAAAGAAGAAGAGAAAGTATCTTCAAGGAAGAGAGAATAGACTCTGGAATAACCCATGGGTGCTTGCCACTGAAAATGAACATCAGGTAGATAAACCTAGTTGCCTCGAGTTAAGTATTGATTTCGGGTTAAGTCAATTTTGGATGAGAATGTCAAGGTTTACAAGAATAGGTCTTTCTTCCTTTCGTAGTTGTCATAATGAGTATGAGAAATTGACATTTGTGTCATAATACACTGAATCATGTCGCCAAAGTGGATGACTTATATATATATATATATGTATACAAATGAGAATGAGTTGTATGTTGTGTCTTGTTTAGTGGTTTGGTGTAAAAGTTGAAAGTTGTGTGTTAAGTCGCCTCGTTTTGTATTTATGCTCCAATCGTTGTCATCATCATCATAAAGCTTTATGAGCATATGATGTAAATGTTTACTTATAGAATTTGACAGATGTAGAATTATTTCTATTGTGGGTTACCATCGTATAATAAAAGGTTTAAATAATGTTTTAAATCTTTGAGACCGTCGAGTGTAATACCATTGATCATATTGTAATGGTAATATACAAAATCATATTTAGTTATATTTAAATAGTCGTTAAGGAGTAATTCTTTTAATCTTTAATGGTGTTAGTAATCGGGCAGTAGCTCGAAGGGTTCACTCAAGTCATTATTATAATGTTTTTTTATTCCAAAACATTATATTTATTATTGAGCTTCAAACTTTATTGATTGGTTGTCAGCTCAGCCATTATTCCAAGTCATGTATTTGAATAAAACTCAAAATCTGTTGAGATTAGTGTGGCATCATGTCCAAAACTAAAACTGCCACCTCGCAATTTGTTAGATCCACATTACGGATGAGCTGCGAAGTTAGTGGAAGACCCAACCAATGCTATGTAGTGGTCACGAAAAGGAGGTAGATGGTTAGCTATGCAGGGTAGTTACCAAGTTGATAGGGCATGGTTTAGACAGAAGGAAGTTAGTTTTCTTTTTGGTGAATGGGATATAGACAAGAAGAGAGTCAGTTTTTAGAGGAAATGGGAAAAAGATGCTGACAGGAGGCTGAGGGTAAAGAGTATGTGATCAGGTGAGAAGAGAACGAACTATTGAACCAGATTTTAAACAGTCACCAGAGATCTTCTATAGGTTCCATCTCTTCTCTCTTCCATGCTGTCTTGGTTAAATTGGAATGTCTCAATAGGAATGGCTCCATCTTGTAATACACGAGAATTTAGTTTTTTTTTATGATGTAAAATGTGGACTGGTTACCAACTTTATGACCTGTGTATTTACACTTCTTTAAAAACAAAAATAATGCTATTTTCCTTGAACAACATCGTTGTCTTAACCTTCACAGTTGTAACATACTTGTTCCTTGAAGCATCTTCGACGGTCGACTAAAAACTATGTAGCTGTGTTCATTTATCTTTAGAAATATATAAGATATGTGGAGAGCACATGGAAGTTTGAGTCTTGGTTGATTGATAGCAATAAAGATATCCTTAGCCACAGTAGTCTAATCTTGGTCGATGTTAGAAGTGTCACTAGTTGGCCTACCGACTATATACAGTTGGTCTTTTCATATCCAAAAACCACTAGTTTAATGAAAGACTTGAAGAATGTGTCATCCCGTCGACAAAATGGGGAACAATGGTTTGGAATGAATGTCATGGTTTGTGTAACTACTCCATCTTCTACAAGTTGAGAATTTATGTTAGCTGGTCGAACATTGAGGTATACTTTTCTTGTTGCAAAAGATATCTAGTTATAGTCCATTTATATATTGTATATAATTCTTTCTACTTTAAAAACATTCAAGATGTTGTGCCATTGAAAGAGGGTATAGAATCATTATTGGTCTAAAACTATCAAACATGTTAGTTAATGAAGTTTTTAGAGCAGACACAATGAGTCTATAGTTAAGTGTTTAGTTTAAACTTGCATGCATTCTTCTTCCAAATAGAAACAATGAGTTAGGATTGTTAAATGCTTAGTATGATGATTAAGCTACGTCGAGGATTCGAAAGGTCAAAGAAGACTTGTAAGAATATTTAAACTTTAACTTTGGGTCTATGATTACTTGAATTCAATAATTGGTTTATTGTTAAACCCCTTCTGAGATTATTTTGTTAAGTTTAGTGTCCTCTCTTGACTGTATAATTTAAAGCAGTGGATGAACTTAAAGATCAACTGATAAACTTATAGCATTAACCAATTAACCGGTAAGATAGAATCCCATTCCTTTAACATATGGATGGAAATGTCTCCAAGAGCCAAAAAGAGACAAGTAAACCTAACTGCCATGTGTTAAAGCATGATGAGTTGAAACACCAAGAGGTTATCATGGTTGTTATATTATACTTATACATAGGTAACTATAGGATTACGATTAATTCAAGTCGAGTTGGGGTGGGTGAAATTACTACTTGTGTTGACACAATGTTGAATATATATAATTAAAACCTTTGACCAAGGTAGTGCACTTGCCTCTACTGCATTGATAGTTCACCATGACTGGATGGCGTAGCTTGTGGAGTGGTCATGCTTGACTAGAAGGTATCTAGGGGATTGCATGATAACAAGTTATGTAGGACACAACACTAGTACTTAGATGGCTAACACCATTGGTTATCCTAAGTCTATCCTCTTTGAGTAGGGTAGGGCCACTTTCGGATAGGAAGGAGTGCAGGAGACCGACGGTTTGTGTTTGGAGGTTAAGCTCCTTGAAGATACTTTCTCTTCTATATTCCAGAGGCTTGCCAAGACTTGATTTTGCATGGTCGACAATCAAGATATAGTGACTTTGGTAAGTTTCTATTTTGGAAATGTTCTTAGTAATTTTATTAATCATATTGTATAATGTTGTAGATGGAAAGACCCATTTGTGTAACTTATAATTTCATGATTATTAATTAGTTGATGAATGAACTTCTTGGTTTTAAAATGAAAAACAATTTATCTTTTTCTACTTTTAAACTTAAAAAAAATATTACCTTTGGTTAAACTTAGTTTTTAGGGTGAAAACTAAACTGGGCATTACATATGGTATCAGAGCTATCCAGGTTTAGCACTAGGGCTGATGAGTCCACTAAGTTGATTAAGAATCAACATTATGCAAGTAGCTAATATTTTGATTTAGTATGCCAAGATGGTACGTCTCAAGAAAATTGCAAGGAAGTCCTTCACTAGTAAGGAACGTTACCTGCAAGCTAAGCAGAGATGTCTTGTGATGATTAAGACTATTGAGAAAATGAATGATGAAAATGACATTTGGCTAGATGATATGGAAACTTTTGCCAATGCTCTGTCACAACACAAATGAATGAAAAGAGAACTCCTAGAGACATCTAGGATGGCAGCTCAAATTATGGTCAATTCCTGCCCTATTAGTGTACCAATGATCACTAGGGATTCCTGTATACCACCTAGAGCTGAAATCATTGTACTATCATCTAATAATGAATCTGAGGGTTATACACCCTGTGAATATGTGTCAGATAATGAATCTGAAGGTTACACCGCTCTTGTAAATACTGAGTGAAACATGAAATGTGTCTATCCTTAAAGAATGTACATACTATTGTGCAAAATATAATAAAGACAAATCTTTCTTGAGAATAACTATGGTTATGAGCAATTGATATGTTTTGATAATATTCTAAATGATAAATCATAGAACTGATTAGTACTTGCAAAAACAGGTGAGAAAACAAATAAACATGGATCAATCAGAGTTTAATAAGAGAGAAGATCGGGAAGGTCACAACTCTGAAGCTAACTCCACCGATAAATTGGATAGAATTCTTAATATGCTTACTGAAACTAAGGAAAGGTTGAGCAAATTGAAAAATAAAGTGAATAAAACTGAGAATATGAAGGGTGAAAATGAGTATTCTAATAATGCGAGTAAAAGTAAGCAACGAGAGCATGGAACATCAAGTGAGAATCAAGAGAATAGTGAATCTCGAAGGGAGACAAAAGACAAACTTGCACTAGAACTATCTAAGGATATGAAAAAGATTATTCCTCCCAAATTTGATGGAATGAAAATTGGTGATGCAGTAGAAGCATGGCTAACAGAAATGGAGAAGTACTTTGAAATCAGAAATTATTCTAAGATTACAAAGGCAGTGTGGGGAGCATATCAGCTATCTAGAGAAGCATCCACCTGGTGGATGAACAAAAAGATGGAGTTGGATTTAAGCCCCTTGAAGGTGACATGGAATGAATTTTTGGAACTTTTTTGAAAAAGGTGGTTACCACAGCTCTACTTTGATCAAAAGCTAACAGATTTCCAAAATCTCAGGCAAGGTGATTTGTCTGTGGTTGAATATGTGGAAAAATTTACTAGATTGTTGAAGTATGTTCCTCAGTATCAAAAGGATGAAAGATTTCAAATAAGAAAATTCATTATGGGGCTCAATCCTCAGATTGGTAGAGAGGTGGAGGTGCATGGTCCAAACACAATGGACTAGGTGTATGAGAAAGCAATTAAGCAGGAACAGAAGATCAAATCCATTTCTTCTCATCGTGAAAAGAAGCGTAAGAGACTTGATAAGAACTTCGCTGAACAGACGTATAAAAGGAAGAATGATAAAGGATATGGAAATAGGAGGTATGATAATGGAAATCAGAAAAATAAAGGAGGATTTGGTAATGAGCGAAGAAATGAAGACTTTAAGAGAAATGACAATTCTAAGAGGAATGATGATGCTTTGAGTAGACCACGTGAGAAGAGAGGACCAATTGGAGGTTGTTTTTCATGTGGTGGAGATCATTATGCCAACCGTTGTCCTAATAAAAAGCAGAATGGACAGCATAGGAACATGGTACTTGCTTCGTAACAGGAAGCGTTTCAACAAAGGATTCATGGCGCCCTTGACAATCGACAAGCTAAGTATTAGATTACTCCCATTGAGATGATAGGTACTTTATTTGGAGTCCTTGTTTCTATTCTGATTGATACTGGTGCAACAAAATTTTTTGTGTTATCTAGAGTCTTAAGTAAATTTCCTAGAAGAGCTGGTTTTATGTCAAAACCATGGACAGTTGAATATGCAAATCACTCAAAGGCTCAGGTAGAGAAATGTTTGTTCGAAGCTAAGATTGATATTTCAAACTTTTCCACTAAGGTAAATTTATATGTGGCACCTTTAGGATCCTACGACGTCATTTTAGGAATGAATTGGCTTTGGAGACATACGGCCAAGGTGGATTGGTTTTATAAAACAATTGAATGTTTGGATGATAAAGGAAACAAAGTTAATTTTTAGGGTATTCAAAGGGAAATAAAGATCAGGTCTATTTCTTCAAAACAATTAAAACGAGCAAGGTGTAAGGGATGTCAACCTTTTGTAGTCAAAATGGACCTAGTAGAGGAAGCTTTAGAGAAGCAATCTTTTGAGGAAAAATACCCTTTTCTTCGCAATTTCAAAGATGTATTTCCTAAGGAACTACTAGGCTTGCCTCCAAAAAGAACCTTTGACTTTACCATAGATATTAAACCAGGATCTGAGCTAGTATCTAAAGCTCCGTACAGAATGACCACTACTGAACTTATGGAATTGAAGGCTCAACTACAGGAGCTATTAACTAAAGGTCTAATTAGGCCAAGTGTATCACCATGGGGAGCTCCAGTTATTTTTGTCAAGAAGAAAGATGGAACCCTTAGACTGTGTATAGATTATCAGATGCTAAATAAGGCCATGATAAAGAATAAGTATCCACTACCACGTATTGATGATTTATTCGACCAAATGCGTGGTGTAGTAGTATTTTCTAAGATAGATTTGAGATCTAGATACCATCAGTTGAGGTTGAAAGATGAAGATATTCACAAGACTGCATTTAGAACAAGATATGGTCATTATGAGTTTACTGTGTTACCATTTTGGTTGACTAATGCACTAGTCGCTTTCATGAATCTCATGAATAGTGTTTTCAGAGACTACCTTGATAAATTTGTCCTAGTTTTCATAGATGATATTTTGATATATTCAAAAAATGAGGAGCATAGACAACATCTTCAAATTATTTTGCAACGTTTAAGAGAGCACAAATTGTATGCGAAACTCTCGAAATGCACTTTCTTTCAAAAAGAAGTATAGTATTTGGGACATACTCTATTAGCAGAAGGGATATTAGTTGACCCAGCTAAAATAAAGGCTATTACGGAATGACCTGACCTTCAAATGTTTCAAAAATACAAAGTTTTATGGGATTGGCTGGATATTACAGGAAATTTGTTCTGAATTTCTCAAGTATTGCTAGTCCAATCACTTCTTTGCAGAGAAAAGGGAAATGGTTTGTTTGGATAGGTGAATGTCAAAAGGCATTTGATTTATTAAAAGAAACATTAACAACAACACCAATTCTGAAAGTCCCTAATCCTGAAGGGTAGTTTGAGGTTATTATCGATGCCTCTGGGGAAGGGTTAGGAGGCGTGCTTATGCAAAATGGGCGTGTAATAGCCTATGAATCAAGAAAATTAAAAAACTATGAACATAATTATGCTCCCCATGATTTAGAACTGGCGGCAGTGATTCACGCCCTTTAGATGTGGTGACATTATTTGTTGGGAAAAACTTTTGCACTAAAAATAGATCATCAAAGTCTTCGTTACATATTTACAGAACCTCATCTCAATGCAAGACAAGGGAGGTGGTTAGAATTAATATCAGATTACAACTTTGAGATTGCTTACATCAAAAGTAAAGAAAACTGAGTAGTTGATGCTTTAAGCAGAAGAAGACACATAGCTTCTATAATCTCTATTCATGCTAATTTTAAAGATCTAGTATTGCAAAGTTTACCTAGAGACAAATATTATGAATAGGTGAAGCAAGCTTTGCAAATAAACCCCAAAGATCCAAGATATGATGGATTCTATTTTGAGTCAGATGGATTAATGAGATTTAAGGGAAGAATCTACATTCTTAATTGTACAGAACTAAGAAACCTTGTTTGGAAGGAAGTTCATTGTGTACCTTATTCCAGACACCCAGGAGTAACAAAACTTTTAGCTGATGTCAAACTGCTATACTTCTGGAAAGGAATGAAAAGTGACACTGTAAGGTTTGTGGCAAGTTGCTTGGAATGTCAGAGAGTGAAGGTAGAACACCAACATCTTGCCAGAATGTTATACCCTCATGATATTCCAGAATGGAAATGGCAGGCTGTTAGTATGGATTTTGTTCAAGGGTTACCAATGTCTAAGAATAGACATGATGCAATTTTGGTTGTAGTAGATAAACTAACCTAAGTAGCACATTTCATTCCTGGAAATTTGACAGATGGAGCTCATATTTTGGCTCAGAAGTTTGTGCAAGAAATATTTAGATTGCATGGGGTACCTAAAAAGATTATATCCAATAGAGATGCTCAAATAACCTCCCGATTTTGGCAAACTTTATTTTCAGCACTAGGGACTAAACTCAATGTGAACACTGCTTATCATCTTGAAACTGATGGACAAATAGAAAGGGTTAACCAGGTTTTAGAGGATCTATTAGGAATGTATTGCATGGACTAGCAATACAGATGGGAGGAATATTTAACTCTTATTGAATTTGCCTATAATAATTCCTATCATTCTGCTATTAAGATGGCACTGTTTGAAGCATTATATGGAAGGAAATGCAGAACTCCTATAAGCTGTGATAAGATGGAAGATAGGATAAGGATTAGACTAGAAATGCTAGCAGATATGGAGGAAAAAGTGAAAATGATTAGGAAAAGGTTGGCGGAAGCCAATGACAGGGAAAAAAGTTATGCAGATCTCAAACGGGTGCCTAGACAATTCTCTCTTGGTGAGAAAGTTCTTTTGTGATTGAAACCCCATAAAAGCTCAATCAAGTTTGGTAAATCATCAAAGTTGGCTCCCTGATATGTCAGACCTTTTGAAGTCCTTGAGATTATCAATCCAGTGGCCTACAAAATTGCTCTACCTCCAGCCTTGTCTAAAATGCATAATGTTTTTCATGTTTCTTACCTAAAGAAATATTTTGTAGGTAATGACCACATTCTTAAATGGAATTCTTTACAGATACAAGAGCCGGAGTGGTTGTGATTGAGCCACTCAAGGTGCTCGAAATGTGTAAACTTTGTTTGCGTAAGTGAGAGGTTTTACAATGTAAAATTTAGTGGGACCAATATGGCGAGGATAGCGCCACTTGGGAAGACTATAATAATATCCACCAAAGATTTCCTTATCTTTTCAAAAACATTAATGTTAAACTATGAAAGCTTGTTTTATGTTAAAATTTTGCCTGATAAACTCAATCATCGGTGACAATGATTCTATAGGGGAAAGATATGTTACATCCCCTTTTTGGATTCAGTATTACTATTTACTTTTTGGGTAAGTGCAAGAAGATGGGGGGCCAAAAAGTGGCCAAATTAATTTCAAAAAAAATTAGGTCAAAATGCGAGCGCGTTATAATGCGCTCGCATTATGGCTTGGTAATGACGAGCCTTAGGTTTGTCAAAACCAAGCCATAATGAGAGCGCATTATAACGCACTCGCGTTATTCTTTTCTTTGCATTTTTCCTTTTCTACAAAAGTTTGTGTTGTTTTTCATGTTTTAAATAACGTGAGCGCATTATGTTCAACTTAATTTTTTTTATGTTTAAGGCTATTAATCATGTATGTATGTATGCCTATATGTATGTATGTATGTATACCTATATGTATGTATGTATGTATGTATGCCTATATGTATGTATGTATCTATGTCTGCCTATATGTATGTATGTATGTATAGTGTCGAGGGTAGAGGAGGGTAGAGATGGGAGTGAGCTAGATAGGGGAGGAGAGGGGTGGATAAGGATTGAGTGATTAAGGTTTAAGGTTAAGGGTTGAGCATTTAGGGATAGGATTTAGAGTTTAGGGATAAGGGATTAGAGTTTAGGACCTTGAGGGATTAGGGTTTAGGGTTGAGGCTTTAGGGATAGCGTTTAGGGTTAAGGGTCAAGGGATTAGGGTTAAGGTAAAGTGTTGAGGGTAGAGGGATTAGGGATAGGGTTTAGGGTTGAAAGTTTAGGGTTGATGGATTAGGGTTTAAGGTATAGTTTAGTAGTTCTTGTGGATAGATCCAGTAAACAATGGGAGATTATTTACCTATTTCATAACAATATACCTCCCCTTAAACCCTAAACCCTAATCCCTCAACCCTCAAGCCTAATCCATCATCCCTCAACTCTAATCCCTCATCCCTAAACCCTAAATGCTATCCCTATTCCTAAACCCTCAACAGACTCGATACTATACCTTAAACCCTAATCCCTTTTCCCTAAACCCTCCAACCCTATCCCTAATCCTTACACCCTCCACACTCTACTTTAACCCTAATCCCTTGAACCTCAACCCTCGACATCAAACCCTAATCCCTCAACCCTTAACTCTGATCCCTCAACTACAACCCTAACCCTAAACCTAAACACTAAACCCTCAACCCTCAACGTCAAATCCTAATCCCTCAACCCTTCACTATAATCCCTCAACCCTAAACCCTATCCCTAAACCCTCAACACTATACCTTAAACCCTAATCCCTCAACCCTAACCCTAAACCTTGTCCCTAAACCCTAATCCCTCAACCCTCAACCCTAATCCGTCATCCGTCATCCCTCAACTCTAATCCCTCATCCCTAAACCCTAAATGCTATCCCTATTCCTAGACCCTCAACAAGCTCGATACTATACCTTAAACCCTAATCTCTCTACCCTCGACACTCTTATTTAACCCTAATCCCTTGACCATTAACCCTATCCCTCAACCTCAACCCTCAACTGTCAACCGTCAACCCTCAACCCTCAATTCTAAACATTAAACCCTAATTCATCAACCGTAAACCCTAATCCCTCAAACCTAAACCCTATCCCTAAACCATCAACCCTCAACACTATACCTTAAACCCTAATCCCTATCCCTTAACCCTTAAAACTTAAACCCTATCCCTATACCCTCAACACTTGACACTATATCTTAAGCCTTAAACCCTCATCCCTAAAGCCTCAACCATCAATTGTTAAACCTTCAACCCTAGACCCTATCCCTAATCCCTCTACCCTCAACACTCTAACCCTAACCTTGACATTAAACACTAATCCGTCAACCCTAAACCCTAATCTGTCAACCCTAAACCCTTAACCCTCAACACTATACCTTAAACCCTAATCCATCAACCCTAAAACCTAATCCATCAACCCTCAACCCCAAACACTATTAATAAACCCTCAACCCTTGACACTATACCTTAAACCCTAATCCCTCAACCCTCAACCCTAATACCTCAACCCTCAACCCTAATCCCTCATCCCTAAACCCTAAACTCTATCCCTATTCCTAAACCCTCAACCCTCGACACTATACCTTAAACCCTAATCCCTTATCCATAAACCCCAAACACTATCCCTCAACCCTTAACCCTTAAAAATTAAACCCTAAAACCTATCCATAAACCCTCGATGCTCAACACTATATTTTAAACCCCAATCCCTTAACCCTCAGCCATTAAGCCTCAACCCTCAATCGTTAAACCTTTAACCATAAACCCTATCCCTAATCCCTCTACCCTAACACTCTACTTTAACCCTAATCCCTTGACCATCAACCCTATCCCTAAACTCTCAACCCTCAACCCTCAACTCTCAACATTAAACCCTAATCTGTCAACCTTAAACCCTAATCCCTCAACCCTAAACCCTAATCCCTCAACCCTAAACCCTATCCCTAAACCCTCAACCCTCAACACTATACCTTAAACCATAATCCCTCAACCCTAAACCCTAATCCCTCAACCCTAAACCCTATCCCTAAACCCTCAACACTATACCTTAAACCCTAATCCCTCAACCCTAACCCTAAACCTTTTCCCTAAACCCTAATTCCTCAACCCTCAACCCTAATCCATCATCTGTCATCCCTCAACTCTAATCCCTCATCCCTAAACCCTAAATGCTAGCCCTATTCCTAAACCCTCAACAGGCTTGATACTATACCTTAAACCCTAATCCCTCTACCCTCGACACTCTTATTTAACTGTAATCCCTTGACCATTAACCCTATCCCTCAACCTCAACCCTCAACCGTCAACCCTCAACCCTCAACTCTAAACATTAAACCCTAATTCATCAACTGTAAACCCTAATCCCTCAAGCCTAAACCCTATCCCTAAACCATCAACCCTCAACACTATACCTTAAACCCTAATCCCTATCCCTTAACCCTTAAAACTTAAACCCTATCCCTATACCCTCAACACTTGACACTATATCTTAAGCCTTAAACCCTCATCCCTAAAGCCTCAACCCTCAATTCTTAAACCTTCAACCCTAAACCCTATCCCTAATCCCTCTACCCTTGACACTCTAACCCTAACCTTGACATTAAACACTAATCCGTCAACCCTAAACCCTAATCTGTCAACCCTAAACCCTCAACCCTCAACACTATACCTTAAACCCTAATCCATCAACCCTAAAACCTAATCCATCAACCCTCAACCCCAAACACTATTAATAAACCCTCAACCCTTGACACTATACCTTAAACCCTAATCCCTCAACCCTAACCCTAATACCTCAACCCTCAACCCTAATCCCTCATCCCTAAACCCTAAACTCTATCCCTATTCCTAAACCCTCAACCCTCGACACTATACCTTAAACCCTAATCCCTTATCCCTAAACCCTAAACACTATCCCTCAACCCTTAACCCTTAAAAATTAAACCCTAAAACCTATCCATAAACCCTCGATGCTCAACACTATATTTTAAACCCCAATCCCTTAACCCTCAGCTCTAAAGCCTCAACCCTCAATCGTTAAACCTTCAACCCTAAACCCTATCCCTAATCCCTCTACCCTCAACACTCTACTTTAACCCTAATCCCTTGACCAACAACCCTATCCCTAAACCCTCAACCCTCAACCCTCAACTCTCAACATTAAACCCTAATCCGTCAACCCTAAACCTTAATCCGTCAACCCTAAACCCTAACCCTAAACCCTCAACCCTCAACACTATACCTTAAACCATAATCCCTCAACCCTAAACCCTAATCCCTCAACCCTAAACCCTATCCCTAAACCCAACAAAACTACTTTGCCTTATGTTAGGTTGTTAAACCCATCATTTTTGACACTCTTCTCTTAAAGATATTTGAGTTGCAAGAATATGTCAGAAAAATGGCTATGAACTTTTTTAATGTTAGTAATGTTATATGGCATGTTTTTCTGGCCCATCTAGGGTTCATTATGCCAATAGGTGTGCACACTATGAGAAAAGCTTTGCGTATGGTACATCCACAGTGAGTAATTAACAGTTGAAATCAGAAGGATGATCATTATGAGAAAAGATTTGCATTGGGGTACATCTATGTTTCTTGCTGTCCACCCCGCACTTAGGGGAGGTATATTGTTATGAAACAGGCAAATGATCTCCCATTGTTTACTGGTTCTATCCACAAGAACTACTAAACTATACCTTAAACCCTAATCCCTCAACCCTAAACTTTCAACCCTAAACCCTATCCCTAATCCCTCTACCCTCAACACTCTACCTTAACCCTAATCCCTCGACCCTTAACCCTAAACGCTATCCCTAAAGCCTCAACCCTAAACCCTAATCCCTTAAGGTCCTAACCTCTAATCCCTTATCCCTAAATGCTCAACCCTTAACCTTAAACCTTAATCACTCAATCCTTATCCACCCCTCTCCTCCCCTATCTAGCTCACTCCCATCTCTACCCTCCTCTACTGTCGACACTATACATACATACATATAGGCATACATAGATACATACATACATATAGGCATACATACATACATGATTAATAGCCTTAAACATAAAAAAATTTAAGTTGAACATAACGTGCTCGCATTATTTAAAACATGAAAAACAACACAAACTTTTGTGGAAAAGGAAAAATGCAAAGAAAAGAATAACGCGCTCACGTTATAACGCGCTCGTGTTATGTCTTGCTTTGGGAATCCCAAGCCTTGGGCTTGGGATTTGCTTTGGATTTCCAACCCAAAGGCTTGGAGTGCCTTTTGAATAGTAACAGACGTGTTTTTCCATATTCTTCAAGATTTAAGATAATTTCGTTCGTGCTAACCCTCAGATTTGCATGTGTTTCAAGGTCAAACAAATCAAACACCTGGGTAATGTTAGCCTTTCTCTCAGCTATCTAACGATGTAATTTTTTTCACATTTTAACAATGTTAAGCCTTTCATCTTTAATTTCTTTTGTTTGTGTGTCCATTTTTGGGCAAAAACCACTGTTTGGTCTTTTTTTCATTGTAAATTGACTATTCATTGAAATTTCAAAAAAATTACATATTTAGAAACTAGACTCCATTCTACAAATATTAAAAAAAGAAAAAAATGATTTTCGATTAGTTTTCAAAATTTATAGGGGTAGCACGGCCAAAATTCTATTTTTTAGGATGTGTCCACTTTGAAAATTAGTAAAAAATCAAATATTCATCAAACAATTATTAGAAAAATTGGGCATAAACTACATGCTATTAGCTAATTTCTCACAAAAGCGATTTTAAAAATACCAAAAAAAAGTTGACCTTTTGAGGGAGCCACAAAACATGCTATGTTATGTTTTTTTGACAGAAACAACACCAATTTCTGTGGCTCCCTCTTTTGAACCCCTTAATCTATGCCATTTTTTTTAAAAAATAGTAGTTTAGAAAGTAGACTCGGAGCACTACGAACTTTGTTTTGGTTGCATCTCCACATTTTGAGTGTAACTATGCTCAATTTCTCATCCAAGGCCAATATTTCCTGATTTCAGAAAAAAAGTGGCCACTTAAGACCCCTTTTTGGCCCCCCATCTTCCTGCACTTACCCATTTCTTAAATAGTACAATCATGTGAAAATGTTTAATATCATAGAAAATGATGATATGATTAGAAAAGGTTAATTTTATGAAATCATGGATTTTTACTTTATTATGATCAATCTGATGTTATGAATTAAAATGTCTTTTTGATATGAAAATGAAATGATTTGATGTAAATGTGTTTTGATAAGAACGTTGACCATAAATTGTATGTGAGATTGTTAATGATAGGAATAGATGGAACATGTTCAACAAGAAGAAAGAAGAAGAGAAAGTATCTTCAAGAAAGATAGAATAGACTCTAGAATAACCCATGGGTGCTTGCCATTGAAAATGAACATCAACTAGATAAACCTAGTTGCCTCGAGTTAAGTATTGATTTCAGGTTAAGTCAATTTTGGATGAGAATGTCAAGGTTTACAAGAATAGGTCTTTCTTCCTTTTGTAGTTGTCATAATGAGTATGGGAAATCGACATTTGTGTCGTAATACTCTGACTCATGTCACCCAAATGGACAACTGATATATATATATATATACATACAAATGTATACACATGAGAATGAGTTGTATGTTGTGTCTTGTTTAGTGGTTTGGAATAAAAGCCGAAAGTTGTGCGTTAAGTTGACCCCAAGCCTTGTATTGTGTTTACGCTCCAATTGTCATCATCATCATAAAGATCTATGAACATATGATGTAAACGTTTACTTATAGAATTCGACAGATGTAGAATTATTTCTATTGTGGGTTACCATCGTATAATAAAAGTTCTAAATAATGTTTTAAATCTTTGAGACCATCAAGTGTAATACCATTGGTCATATTGTAATGGTAATATACAAAATCATATTTAGTTATATTTAAATAGTCATTAAGGAGTAATTCTTTTATTCTTTAATGGTGTTAGTAATCGGGCAGTAGTTCAAAGGGTTCACTCGAGTTGTTATTATAATGTTTTTTTATTCTAAAACATTCTATTTATTCTTGAGCTTCAAACTTGATTGATTGGTTGTAAGCTCAGCAATTATTCCAAGTCATGTATTTGAGTTAAACTCAAAATCTATTGAGAGTAGTGTGGCATCATGTCCAAAACTGAAACCACCACCTCGCAATTTGTTAGCTCCACATTGCAGATCAGCTGCAAAGTTAGTGGAAGACCCAACCAATTCTATGTAGTGGTCGTGGAAAGGAGGCAGATGGTTAGCTATGCAGGGTAGTTACCAAGTTGATAGGGTGTGGTTTAAACAGAAGGAAGTTAGTTTTCCTTTTGGTGAATGGGATATAGAGAAGAAGAGAGTCAGTTTTTAGAGGAAACGGGAAAAAGAAGCTGATAGGAGGTCGAGGGTAAAGAGTATGTGATCGGGTGAGAAGAGAATGAGCTATTGAACCAGATTTTAAATAGTCACCAGAGATCTTCTACAGGTTCCATCTCTTTTCTCTTCCATGTTGTCTTGGTTAAACTAGAATGTCTCAATAGGAATGGCTCCATCTTATAATACGAAGGAATTTAGTGTTTTTTTTTATGATGTAAAATCTGGACTGATTACCAACTTTACGACCTGTGTATTTACACTTCTTTTAAAATGAAAACAATGCTATTTTCCTTGAACAACACTGATGTCTTAATCTTCACAGTTGTAACATACTTGTTCCTCGAAGCATCTTCAATGATCGACTAAAAATTTTGTAGCTGTGTTCATTTATCTTTAGAAATGTATCAGATATGTGGAGAGCACATGGAAGTTTGAGTCTTGGTCAATTGATAGCAATAAAGATATCCTAAGCTGCAGTAGTCTAATCTTGGTCGACATTAGAAGCGTCACTAGTTGGCCTGCTGACTATATACAGTTGGTCTTGTCATATCCAAAAACAACTAGTTTAATGAAAGACTTGAAGAATGTGTCATCTCGTCAACAAAATGGGGAAAAATGGTGTGGAATGTATGTTGTGTTTTGTGTAACTACTCAATCTTCTACAAGTTAAGAATTTATGTTAGCTGGTCGAACATAGAGATATACTTTTCTTGCTGCAAAAGGTATCTAGTTATAGTCCATTTATAAATTATATATAATTCTTTTTGCTTTAAAAACATTCAAGATGTTGGAATCGTTATTGGTCTAAAACTATCAAACATGTTAGGTAATGAAGTTTTTAGAGTAGACACAATGAGTCTATAGTTAAGTGTTTAGTTTAAACTTGCATGCATTCTTCTTCCAAATAGAAACAATGAGTTAGGATTGTTAAATTCTTAGTATGATGATTAAGCTATGTCGAGGATTCAAAAGGTCGAAGAAGACTTGTAAGAGTACTTAAACTTTAACTCTGGGTCTATGATTACTTGAATTCAATAATTGGTTTATTGTTAAACCCCTTCTGAGATTATATTGTTAAGTTTAGTGTCCTCTCTTGACTGGATAATTTAAAGTAGTGGATGAACTTAAAGATCAACTGATAAACTTATAGCATTACTTGATTAACCAGTAAGCTAGAATCCCATTCCTTTAACATATGGATGGAAATTTCTCCAAGAGCCATAAAGAGAGAAGTAAACCTAACTTCCATGTGTTAAAGAATGATGAGTTGAAACACCAAGAGGTTATCGTGGTTGTTATATTATACTTATACATAGGTAACTATAGGATTGCGATTAATTCAAGTCGAGTTGGGGTGGGTGAACTTACTACTTGCATTGACACAACGCTGAATATATATAATTAAAACCTTTGGCCAAGGTAGTGCACTTGCCTCTAGTGCATTGATAGTTCATCATGACTGGATGGCGTAGCTTGTGGAGTGGTCATGCTTGACTAGAGGGTATCTAGGGGATTGCATGATAACAAGTTATGTAGGTCACAACACTAGTACTCAGATGGCTAACACCATTGGTTATCCTAAGTCTGTCCTCTTTGAGTAGGGTAGGGCCACTTCCAGATAGGAAGGAGTGCAGGAGACCGACGGTCTGTGGTTGGAGGTTAAGCTCCTTGAAGATACTTTCTCTTCTATATTCCAAAGGCTTGCCGAGACTTGAATTTGGATGGTCGACAATCGAGATGCAGTGACTTTGATAAGTTTCTATTTTGGAAATGTTCTTAGTAATTTTTTTAATCATATTGTATAATGTTGTAGATGGAAAGACCCCTTTGTGTAACTTATAATCTCATGATTATTAATTAGTCGATGAATGAACTTCTTGGTTTTAAAATGAAAAACAATTTATCTTTTTCTGTTTTTAAACTTTAAAAAAAAATTATTACCTTTGGTTAAACTTAGTTTTTAGGGTGAAAACTAAACTGGGTGTTACAACTTATTAGTATTCTTTGCTTTATAAAGCATAAGCATTTTTTAACCTTTCATAGATAGTATTTTCAATTTAGTTCAAGCATTTTAATTTCATAGTTAACTCTATAAATTTCAGCTAAGTAGAGTAATGTGTGTGTGCATTTCCTTTCAAAATAGAGTAGACAGAATTCTAGGGAAACACTCTAAACTACCCTATTGCAAATAGCCTTCGAATACCCCCTAGATTGACAAAGTAATTATCTACTAAATTACGAGGTTCAATGATGTCTCGTCAATTAATATAGAATTTATTATTATAATAATGTATATTTTAGTAATAATTTTTAATGAACATGTAATATTTAATTCTGCAATTAATATAAATATAACAATATATAGATAAACTATTGCTATTTACTAATGGATAAATCTAACCTATCTATTCTTCAAGCTCTCTAAAAGAAATAAGAATGAATTAGAGGGCTCTGGAATTGTTCAATGGTTTTGAAACCCTCCGTGGGCAATTCGGTAGGGACCTCCTCCCGACTTGAATATGGTCTCATTCGTGCTTTTCTATATATATTTGTAAGATTGTTGGTTGTAGAGTGCTGCCTATTTATGTTTTGATTGGGGTCATTTTGTAGTTTTATTTCTTTCATTGTGTTATCAAAACCTACAAAGCCTAAATTTTGAATTTTAAATTCTTTCTTGCTTGACTGATTGCGAGGGAATAGCCTCGTTCACTTGGCACACCTACCTATGCTCATAGGCCCTAGGAGGGTACAACTCTAGCCGATGTAATTAATCCTCGGTCATGAGGAGTAATGGCAAACGAAAGTGAAGATAATGCATTGGCAGAGGGTAGGAGGGATAAGCCAGATGATAATAGAAAGACTTTTTGGGAAGCTCTCAACATTTAGGATGCCACAACAATGACCCAAGATGCTCGCTTCCAGGTCTGTGAGAAGAGAAATTTTTGGAGCTAGAAGTGAACTTCCCAATAGAGGAGGAGAGGAGAATATTGGGGCACAAGAAGAAGGTAAGTATCCCTTCGTGCCTCAAAAATGGTTTTAAATTTGAATGATGAGATGCAAAAAGCCATTAAAAATGAAGAACTTAGACTAAAAAACATGACTATTTTTTTTGTATATCTGAATGCTAACAAAATGCCCTTGAGGAGGTATTTTGATAATTGGATAAATGCAATATGGGGTAAAAGGTTGGGAGTCCATGTCTCATTTTGTAGATTGGTTAGCAAGGGGCTTTTGTTATTTTTTTAAGAAACCATTCTATGTAAAAGAAAGTTCTAGATAGAGATTATTGGAATGTGGGTCAATCCCTCTTTAAGGCTTTCCCTTGAAGCCTGGATGCCTCACATCAAGAAATTATATTTTTCTTAGTTCCCAGATGGTTATTAATTAAAACCCTGTCAGAGCAGTTATGGGACTTCTTGCCACAAATTTTGGAGCCCATAGGGAAGGTGATGAGAGTGGATGGGACCAGAGCCACTTTACTACACATGGATGCAAGAATCTTGTTTTTGCTAAATATAGAGGTTAGTATTCCTTCAATATCCTTAAGATTAGGGCTGGAGAAAAAAGTTTTGAATGTGGGGTTGTTGGGGTTGAGGGGCTCAATTCCTAGTTTTTGTGTAAGGTAGAGGGGCAGCAAAGAAAAAACTGCCCTAACATTAAATTGAATAACTTAGGGAAATCCTTTGAGCTTGGGTAATATTAGGGCTCAGTCTATTGAGGATGTCGAGTTTGTGGGTGTTAAATCTCCACCTCAAGACAAGGCTGGGCCAATTGAGGCTTCCTTAAGGGAGCTCAGAAATAACCTAGAAAAGCTTAACATTGAAGATATTCTTTCTAGTGTAAAGAAAGGAGATAGCCCCTCAGAAAGGGCTTCTGACTTAGTGATTGGTTCCCATTTTGAGTGCAATGACCCAATGTTTGGGGGTCACTGCAGTGAGGAGAGGAACAATGATGTTCAGCCCCAAGTAGGGGGTCAGAGCCATGACACTATTATTTTTGATAACCCATGCTTTGTTGAAGACCCAATCAATGTCAATGTAGAGTTATCTGTAGATGAGAAGGCTATCTAGGATAGTATCCTAAATGCTAGCCCTAATGAACCTATAGCTAAAAGTTTGAACATGATTGTCAATCAAGACTTCCCTACCTCTAGAAAATTGGAGGAGGTGGTTGGAGATACTAAAAGTGAGGCTAAAACAAAAAAGAATGCACAATAGTTAGCTATGATGAAAATCAGGGAAAGCATTCTAGCCAAGAAAATGGAAGGTGTTCTAGAGAATGTAGTCTCTCTTATTAGGTTTCAAACACTAGACCCAAAGGTGTTAGATGGTGTAGTTCATACCAAGAAGATTGAAGAGATAATGGAAGGGAGTACTCCCAAGGTGGAAGAATATTATTCCTTTAAGAAGAATGAAGGAAGTAAAGAGAAGATATGTTCACAAGAAACAAAGCACTGAAGAAAAGGTGAAAGGAGGCAAGCTCCCTAAGTGCTTTGATAAGTTAGGCCTTAATAGCTCTTAAGGTGAGCCTTTTGCATTGCTGACCAAACAAGTTTGACATGAACTATTTCAGCTGGAATGTTACAGGACTTGAGTCCCCTAATAGAAAGTATATTGTAAGGGACTTCTACAATAAAAATAGAAAAATGGATTGTTTATTGTTACAAGAAGTCAAAGCCACATGTTTCCAATTAGACAATGCTTTAAGGTTTATATGGAAAGAGGTGATGAAAGTCTACACTAAACATGAAAAAGGCAAAGGGGGCACTACAATTCTTATCTATAAGGAATGGGGTCAATTCATAGCCCAGAGTGGGTGCTCCCCTTGGAATAGATGTGTTTGGGTGGTGGTTGACAAGGAACAAAAACAATTTGGCCTATGCTTGATTTATGCCCCCAGTGATCATAGGGAATAAAGTGATTTATGGAGTTGGATGTCTGACAATCTACCAAAAATCCCTTGGATCATTGCTAGGGACTTTAACATGGTGGAACAAAGAGAGGACAAGATAGGGGAAAATTTGCAGAATGGAAGGGGAATGAAAAGTATTTTTGGTTGAGAATGAAAAAGTCTCTTGGTCTATTTGACCCTCTAGGAGGGCATAAGGCCACAAGTCAAGGGATATGGTATTCATGGTGCAACTCACAGAAGGATAGCAGGAGAATATATTGCAGATTGGATAGATTCTATGTCAATACTTGGACTTTTTCCATTTTCAAAACTCACAGTTATCTAATGCAGTAAGAGTCATCCCTAATAACCTATCTGATCACCATCCTATACATGCTATTATTAATTTTGAGAGTTAGGACAAGGAAAAGATGCACAAAAAAGATTGTTTAAATTCAATACTCAATTGCTGTTCGACAAAGACTACCAGGCTAGGGTCTATTGCCTAAAAGCAATTATGAAAAGCATGACTGGGAGAGATAAAGTAATTATGTATTGGAATGAATTAGTCAATGCATGTAGAGGTTTTTTCCAAGTTTATGGTAAGAAAATGACACTTGATAGAAGGAGAGAGGAGAAGTTGCTTCAAATTGAGTTTTTGGAAATTGAAAAGAAGATACAATAGATACCAGATGATAGGGACATAATCAAACAGCTAGGAGAGATCAAAAGTAAACTTAGGAGATTGGAGACTTTCAGGGCCCAAGGGGCTAAAGTAAGGGCTGGGATTAATTGGTTGAAAGATGGAGATCAAGGTATAAAATATTTCTTTGATATTCTTAGATCAAAATTTAGAAAATAACATATTGGTCCCATCAATGAAAATGGTACAACATACTATGACATTGTAGATATCAAGAGACTATTCAGAGACTATTATGAGAATCTTTTTAGGACTGATGATCAGAATGTAGAATGCTTGGAGGCCCATGATGTATGTTTGAACATTTGCCCAAAAAAGGTAGATGAAGCAATGGCTAGTAAATTGAAGCAAAAAATATCCAAAGATGAGATCAGAGGCTATTTTGTCAATGGAAGATGGAAAATCTCTTCGGTAGGATGGACTTCAAGTTAAATTTTACAAAACTAACTTATCTTGGGTAGTGGACGATTTATGGGAGATATATAGAGAGGCCTATAATAGGGGCTCTCTAGGTAAGGATATAAATAGAGGTATCATCAAGTTATTACCCAAGGATGGGGATAAAACCAACTTGAGAAATTAGAGACCTATCTCCCTTTTGACCATCTCATACAAAATTGTAGCCAAAGTATTAGCAAGAAGGCTCACAAACATTCTACCTAAAATCATCAATTTCACAGAGACTGGATTTTAAAAGGTGGGTACATCTTAGAAAACTTGTTGACAAGATGGGAGGCCTTACACTGGGCAAGATCATTAGGACAAAATGTGGGTATACTACTGCTTGACTTTGAAAAGGAATATGACAGAGTGGAATGGTCGTTTATTCTAACTATGCTAAAAGCTTTTGGCTTTCCTAAATAATTTTGTGATATGGTTAACATGCTCTTTAAAGATTATTCTTCTCAAATAGAAATTAATGGGTCATTGACTATGCCTTTTAATATGGAGAGGTCTATTAGGCAGGGTTTCCCATTAGTGCCTGCACTTTTTGTCATTGCTTCTGAAGCTTTGTTCTATATGTTGAGAACAAAAAGAATACCTAGGATGATGAAAGGAGTTAGACTTCCTGAAGATAACATGTAGCTAAATATGTAATTTGTAGATGATATTGCATTATATCTTGTAATTGAAAAAGAGAACCTGAAAAACATGGAGACTAGGTTGAATATGTTCTATAAAGCTTTTGGTGCCAAAGTTTCGTGTAATAAATCAATATTACTAGGGTGGATAGATAACCCTCCTGAGTGGTTGGTGGAGTGTAAATGGTAGTGGGATGGACCCCATAGGTAGGTTAGATTTTTGGGGATACCTTTTGTTGTTGACCCTTCACTTAAACTGATGTGGAATTGGATGTTTCCAAAGATTGAGATGAAATTGAAAAGTTGGAATAAACAAGTTATGTCACTAGCTGGGAGGGTTCAAGTGTGTCAAAAGATTCTCTTAGCTTATTCTATTTACTATGCTTGAATGTGGTTGTTTTCAAATCACCAAATAGACAACATACATAAGATTATTATGAATTTCTTGTGGTCAGATGGGAAAGGTAAAAAGAAAAAGCATGTAGTCAAGTGGGAATGGTGTTGTATGAGCAAGGAGAAGGGTGGATTAGGACTTAAGGATATGAGAATTTAGGGTGTGACTCTTGTTACAAAATGGATTATTAGATCTTAGAAGGAAATGAACCATGGAAGATTCTTATCAGAAATAATGTTAGTCTTTTTTGACCAAAGATGGCTCCCCAAAGGGTCAATTTGCATCCTCATGAATTCCTTTTTGGGAACTTAAATATTAAAACCTTTGGGTCTGTAGTGTTTGGATCTATTTGGAGGGCATGGGAAAAAGTTGAAAGATTAATCTTAAATTTAGAGGCTATCAACTTCAAGAAAAAGTGGGTGGGGGTGTAGATCTTTGTGGTGGAAATTGAAACACAAGAATAAGCCACTTGCCCTATTATAGGGATGCTCTACCCTTAAGTGGAACAAAGAAGTCCTAGATACTTTTGATGATCTGATAAAAGAAGGAAGCTTAAAATCTTGGGAAATTGTTAAATTGGAATTTGGACTACCTAATTCTCAGAGAAGGACATACTCTATCATCCATACTATTTTTTCAAATAGTCCAGGTTATCTTGAGAGGCTGGGTGAGTTGGGCTAGTTGGAGAAGCTTGTATGGGAAGATGGCTCATTGTTGTTAAAAGGAGAACCTAGGAAGTTGTATAAACTACTTGCTAACTCCTTAGTGGTCTATGAGCATAGTAGTAGGGTATGGGAATTGAAAGTCAGTCATAAAATGTTAGCCTCCTCTTTTTTTTGGGTCTAAATATATAGAGTCAAAGAAGGGTAGTTTTAGACGGCTCTTGCTATTGAAGAAATTACCAATAGGGTATAACAGTTATGTGTGTCCTCTTTGTAATGCTTTTGAATCCTATGAACATGTTTTTTTTTAGTGCCCCTTTGCAGCTCAAATGTATGGAATGTGTTCATGGGTAATTTAAAGGGCTGGTCTTCACTAAATAAAACATATTGGGTTGAAATATTGAGTTGTATTGCTACTAGAATGACTTTTAAATTTAACATATTTTGGCATTGTCTAACAACTAAAATTTTATGGGTTTTGTGGAAAAGAAGAAATGAAGACCATTTTCAAGGCAAGAGGAGATTGATTACTAGGTCTGTCTTAAGATTCATGCTTTATGATGTGTATATACATGATGTAATGACAATGGAGCTTTCCATAGAAACATTTATGAAGATTCTTGATGAAGGCTCAGAAATTATATACATGGCAGATATTCAGTTTGCAGAATTTCAGCTTCATGACCTAAGGAGAATCTGTCAAAAGTTTAATGGTGAATATATTGATTTACAAAATAGGTATTGTGAGCAACACCAACTAGAAAGAATGAGGGATGAGGCACAAAATGACGTAGAGGTGACTTTCCAAAACTTCAATGTTGACAGTAACCAATTCTGAGATTCTCCTCCATTAGGCACATTCACAGGCATTGATTCATTTGATGCCAGTGACAATAGAGCATGTTTGGATGGGATAAATAGGTATCTAGGTTAGGAGGCTAGTGAAAACAGGCTGGATGATGACATGATCAATCATGAAAGGGAGCCTAATAGATCCTTCTTCGCTACACATGGTGAACAAAATCAGACAGGTTTGGGTAGTTTCTAATTAGCACAGGATATGTAAAATGAGGACCAATATATGGAAATGGAGTAAACACAGGAAAGAAGAATGAAATGGAAGCAATATAAACAATATTTGATAAGTAATTTGAATAGATTGACATAGCATAGTTCTGTACTGTGTAAAAATTAAATAGTCTATGTTATGTGCTTCTCCACGTACTCTGTCTTATTTTGATATGTAAGTGAGATGTGTAATCTATGGCTCTCTAGGCCACGTCATGTACTGATCCTTTTTTTTGATATATTGAATGAACTATCTTCAATTAAAAAAAAAGGAAAGAATTTCATATAGAGTCTCAAATATTCTATTTGACATAGTTTATGAATTATGTATGCAGTCCAAGGTGTTTAGAAAAAATCTGTACATCATTTATGTTTGGAAATCTAGACACATTGGTGTGGAAAGATGGAAACGGATCATGTTTAATGAGACAAGGCATAAGTAGAAACACAAAGGACTAAGGATGAGAAAGACCATTCCATCCCTTAAAAAATTCATGCTTGGTTAAATAAGCAAGGGGCACCATGTTTTAAATTTTAATTGACCCTTGTCAAGCTTTCCAACCCACTAGGCTATTGATCCATGTTCCCTTGTTTGTTAGTCAATTGCTAGCCGCAAGACAATAGAAAACATAGGTTTTGGTTTTGGTTTCACATCTAAATGCTAATTAATTGCACTACCAATATGTCACAACCCAAAGCAAAATTTTCCCACGATTCAACACAATAAATTCAAAGAATAGCAACTAGTCACTTCGAGGATTTCAATGAGCCTTATTCTCCTAGATATAGTGGGCATTATTCATCTTTAGAGTCCCATTTTCTAGATTCCTATCACATGTAGAACCATTTCCTTAGTGATGGCCACAACATCTACATGTACAAGCACCAACCAAAGAATATGAAGGAAGAAAGGATTAATTACTTCTTTGATATATGGAACTTCTTTGTAATGTTGAGTGCAATATTGAAGTAGAGGGTGTCACAATTATAGAGGTTGTCTTTGCATTTATTTACACTTTTATGCTACAGGATAATTATGTTTCCTACATTTTTTTAGTATTATTTTTAAAAGATATAAACTATCTTTTTACAAGAATGTGCACTATAGAAGAAAGCAACCCTTAAACTTTATCAACTATGCTTACTGTCTATAAACCACAATAGATAGAGCTAGAGGCTACTCATTTAGCCTACTTGTTTCAAAAATATAATAATTTGTTTAACAAAATGTAAAACATAAATAACATGAATGAGTATTTAATTTTTTCCTTTAGATTTGTAGTGCTGTGTAAAACCCTTAAAGAATTATAGAGTTTCTATAAAAACACGTTCATTTAAAAATCATGGCTCTGAACATGCAAATGTATAGTAGATATGTGTTTGAAAGACTATACTTCCTTTCATTCTTATTATAATTATTAGGGTTATTTATGTGATTCTTATTGATTTTATCATTGGAAGATGGGTTATTCAGTAACTTCTATGACTTATATATAATTTATATTTAGTTATTTATGTTTCCTACCTTTCAATTATTTTATTTTTTTGCAAAAGATGACAAATAGAGAGGATTATGGATGAATATATATTTATTATTTTAGTTCCATAGTTAAACAAGGGGGATCTTTTTTAAAACACTTTAATTTTTCTTCCAATGATTGGTGTGAAGGGGGAAAATGTAATATACTTATATCCTATTCCACACTTGATTAAAAGAGATTATTTACAAACTAGATTAAACCTCCAAGGATAAATATAAATACTATAGATACAAAGTAATGAAAAATATTTTTTAAGAAATGTAGTACAAAAAGTAGAATAAAACATGAAATAGAACTTGGTACAAAAAAGGTAGAGTCTTGGCCTAGGACACTAGCGCATGGTGCAAACATCTACATAGCCTTTTCATCTGTACAAAGTAGTATAGACCAATAGGTGCAACCCATAATGTTTTGCACCTTCCCAATAATTTCTAGTTTAACTATATAGCTTCTAGTGAAAATTGCACAGTAAAAACAAAGGAAAACAAGTGTAATGTCACAATGATGAAGATAAAAGTAGCAATGAAATGGGACAATTAGATCCTATAGAAATGACATGAAAACATAACCAATCCTCCATGTAGTTGACCTCTTTCTAGATACATGTTTCTAAGAGAAGAAAGGAATATTAGAACTGATAAGGAGATTTTCAAGAATAGTCAAGCCCCTTCTTTGGTCTTTTGACCTCCATGAGTAGTCAAATGATTAAGAGATTTAGAAATGTGTGTACACCTATCCTTAGTGTGTCTAGGAACTAGGATGTAGTGACAAAATGTGCAAGGAGCACCTCTTTGGTCTAAGGGGAGGACACTGGACCTAGATAGTGGATTGGATAATAAGGATGGTGGTCTACACCAATGGATTGCTAATGTAGTGCCCCTCGTCTCATCGTCCATCAGATTGATGTTTGCTTAAACTTTACAGTGTCCTAGACCGTAGAAGATGGACCTCTTGTTATCTTGTTACTTCATTGTGAACTTAATTGTTAAGATAACAGATGTTGATGTTGGATTATGCCATTTTATGCTTTACAATTTGATAAATGAACTGATGTTTTAGATGCTTTGATGTTATTCATTATATGGATTGGAAGTTAGTTGATCATTTTATGTCATAGATTAGTAATCTGATACTCTGTTCAATATAGTTGATTGTTATTTATAAATGTGAATGGAACGGTGTTGTATTACTCGTTCTCGAGTACCCTACCTCACTGCGATTTCCACTCACGATAGGACTGCTTGTGATGTATATGTATATCTTGTTATGGTTAACGTGCGTTGCTGCAGGATGCAGGTACTAGGCATCGACTCCACCTAATTGCAGGTTTGAGCGTGCCTTCGCCAATGGATTAGTTGGTTGGAGTTAACGTGAGGTCCCTAGTCAGTGTTCCTTCATCGTCAGTTTACCTTTGTGGTTAGTGGTGGTTATTCGCCCATGTCTCACCGTCAGGTAATATTGTATTTTGGAGTCAAACCAAGTTCAAAGGTGTTTAAGTATGTGTGGTTATGTTGTGCTTTAATTAGAATTATTCTACGGAAGAGTATAAGTGTTGTTAAATAGGCATAATGCCGTTAGTTGTCGATTTTAGCTATAAATAAATTACTATTTTAATAGAAGTGTTGTTGATAAATAAAGTTGTAAGAAGTTTGTATTATTCAATATAATATTAATTATAATAAATATTTAAATAAATAAATAGATGTAATCATGTTGTAAATTGTGATTTACAACTTGATTAATAAGATAAATTAAAGTATAGTACAAAATTATATAATTGTCGATATAGTACTATTCTATTTATAACAATATTTTGGGGTCGGCTATAAAGAAAAATAATAATAAAATAAACTATCTAATAATTGGGATCTTTAAATTAAATAAAAAAAAATACATATTCTTTAATTGAGTGGTGCTCGGGACCGCGTGCCAAGCCCTGGGAGAGGAGAGAGGCTGAGTTACAAAAGAGCGGGAGGGGCTTCAAGGAGATCATGACAGGTGAAAGGAAAGAAGCAGCTTGGAACTGCAACGATTGAAGCAAGTTCGTCGAGTGGATTGCGTAGCTAGGTTCCATCGAATGCTTTATCTCTGAATTTCCTTTCTGAATTTGCAAATGTTGTAGTTTATCTAAAAATTCCAAATAGTTCTGTAGACTGTCCTCTTGTGTTTAAACAGCATCTTCGCTTAGGGTTTAAATACTTCGTGTCTGCTCAAAGATTCCGTAAGTCATTTGTCTTTCTTCCACTATTTGCCGAATAGGGAACGGTATATCAGTTTCAGAAAGCCCCATCATAGGTTAATACATCTGATTCGCAAGCTGTGTAGTGTTCTCTGATTTGGTATTTACCCCATGCCGTCCCAGATTTCCATAGAAACTAGTTTCTTGTATCCTCCATTCCTGTTTCTACCGTCGCTGCTTTTAACAGACTTAGCCAGCTTTGAGATCGTATTGCTAGTCAGGGTCATAGAGAGATCACACAGTGGTTTTCCCTGCACCTCCGTTCTTACAGGCTCGTATACCTTTGTAAATATTCTACCTGCGTGAAAAGTTATAATAGTTTGGTTTCACTTATTTAGGGTTAGCGAACATTTTTTCCAGAGATATAATACTTGATATTATGGCAGTCGCAATTAACCCATTTGGTTAGGGTTATCCCAAGAGCCGCACAGGCTAACCGTTCTAGGTCTGCGATAGAAACTTGGCTAGCGATTTTGCTATTGGTATAGTTGCGTCGGCAATGCTTTCTGTAGTAGGCCGAATTATATTAGAAGACACTGCAGGAGGTAACGCCTGGGCGAGTTGGTGAGATCGCGGCTAATGCTGTGTTTCCGCCTTCATTGAAGTTCCGGAAGTCTTTGCAACATGCCTCCGTCAATCACTCGCATATAGTTTGGATACCACGATTTTGTTGACCTTTTTATAAGCTGAGCGATTTAATTATCCCTGGAAAACGAAGGAGGCTGTAGTATTTACCATCAAGTCAAATAGTGTGTGTTCGTCATACAACAACCTCTGACCGCTTTCATAGCATCATAGCAGTAGTATTGTTTTAAGAGCTGATGTTTCGGCAGTGCTAGAGGTAAAA
Organism: Cunninghamia lanceolata; assembly: GCA_027924645.1. Classification (NCBI taxonomy): domain Eukaryota; kingdom Viridiplantae; phylum Streptophyta; class Pinopsida; order Cupressales; family Cupressaceae; genus Cunninghamia; species Cunninghamia lanceolata. Next base: position 3,782,041 of record BSBN01001183.1, on the reverse strand, counting down.
CTCAGACAAGATCTGCGTCCACCCTGTATGCAGCGCCCTGTGCATAAGCTTAGAGTATAATTCGATTTAATGTCTTGAGGAGGAATCTTACTTAAGTTCGGTAAGATTTGATCAATGTAATCTCTCACCACTTTCCCTTCAGGCTCTTTCATCAGTAGGGTATGTGCAAATGACGGCTATGCAGGAAGCCACTCTCCCAGTTATCCTTGAAGGTGACACTGGTCTGTTAGCATACACCTAAAACATTTATACTTATTACTGGCACATGGATTCACGATTGTCTTTGGAATGCTGTAGTAAAGTGTGTTCTGATAAATTTACTTGAAATTTTGCTTTGGTTGTGGGTATTGGAACACCTTCCGTAACTATCTATTTCGTTGTGGAGGATTAATTATATAGGTCATGTCAGGAACCTGCAAATATGTTTGTGCTTTTGAAGGGTATCAAAAGATGCAGATGATTGGGATATTTAGATTCCTTTTCCTGTATGAGAGAAACCTTCTAATCTGACACTAATTTTGATATAAGATGTCTACATTATGTCACCTTTCTAAGTAATTCTGTTCTTCAATGTTTGTAATCAATATGCATCCTCTCTGGATGTACTGCACAGTAGAAACTTCATTTGGACAATAAGACATACTCAGATATAGTAGTTTAGTACCATGAAAGACCACATAATAATGCTATTAATGAAAGATTTAAGCTGCATGTGTTTAATGGCCTATATCAACTAAGCATAAGATGTAATATCTAAATCATCAACATCTAGGATTATTATTAAAAGTCATTTTTCTGGCGATCTACGAGATTGAAGGGCAGTCATTGGGTCCTTCACAAGAGGCACATGTTTACAGTGGAGAAGCAGGACTATGTGCAGCATTTCTTTCCAACAGGGATTCTAAATCTGATGTGAGAGTGAACTTTCAGAATTTGACTTACGATCTTCCTGCATGGTCAGTTAGCATACTTCCTGATTGCCAAAATGTGGCATTCAATACTGCAAAGGTGAATGCCCAGTCTTACTCTCTTAAATCAAATACTCAGACGAAGTTTGAATCATCTAAATTATTATTAAGTGAGAAATTCATGGAAGGGATTGGTTGGACAACATTTAAAGAGAACATTGGAAGATTTGAAGATACTCAATTTCAGAATAAAGGTCTTTTGGAGCACATTAGTACAACTAAGGACACAACAGACTATCTTTGGTACATGATTAGTGTTGATGTCAATGAAGATGAGCCCTTTTTAAGGAGTAACATTTAACCGTTGCTTGCTATTGGGTCCCAGGGTTATGCTGTGCGTGTCTTCGTCAACAATAATTTTGTAGTAAGTGCAAATGGAAATAAAACAAGTCCAAGTTTCAGTGTTGAGATACCCATTTCTCTAAGCCTCGGGAAGAATGATATAGCTTTACTGAGTGTGATGGCTGGATTGCCGAATTCAGGGGCACATTTTGAGCGAAAGAGTGCAGGAATAAACAATGTAGCAGTCCAAGGGTTTAAGACGGCACCCATGACTTGTCACAAGAATTATGGACATATCAGATTGGTTTAGTTGGAGAAAGGTTAAAAATCTATTACTAATAGTGATAATGCTTCCATAACGCCATTCTCCAGAATACATCTTACTCGATGGATAAAGTTATGCAATAACTAGGAAGGCCAATGTAAACAAGCACCACAGGAAAATGGTATTAAGAACTCAATAGGTGCCACGTGATTATTGTGGACACTAGATGTTCCATGTCAACATATTCAATGCAGTGATTCATTCAGAAAATTGTTAGTAACCTATAACGAGCAGCTTCTTGACACCTAGATGGATTCTTCTCCACCACTGAGCAGCTGTCACTTAAATAGAATCAATGCTTCATAGCATTTACACACTTGCATTTGTAGAATTGAATTTTGCAAAGATCGGAGAGCGAAATGAATATCTACTTAAGATGTGTCATCAGATATACAATTACCACCACCACTAAGATCATTAAATCTGCGTCACTCAACCAACCTGCTGTAAAAGTTGTCAAAGTTTGCTCTCACCCGTAACTGTTATCTAATAATTGGTTCCAGCCGTATTATAATCTGTTTTAACAATTTCATTTGAGAACTTATCAAACTGCCGTCCTTATAATTTGCTTGTAGTAATAAACTAGGTTTCCTGCTTTGCAAAACTGGAAAAGTTGTTATATCTGACCAGCCACTCCGTAGCTAGGGTGATTGAAGTCATGCTGGCCTGCAAACAGCTGATTACTATCAGTTTGAGCGAATTATAATCATCCGGGAAAGATCGCCCTTGTTTTGAGCAAATTCATTGACTAGTGTTGTTGTGTTGTTTTGCATCGTTCACTACTGCCCTCACAGTGAATCTGGAGGATATTGTCTGAAACACGTTATGTCCTATTTGCTGGAACGCTTTTACCAGCCAATCGCCATCTTGTGTATTTTAGCTGTCACAACCCTTCAATCACCGCAGATTTAACTGTGGTCTCAAATATTAAAGTTTAGGGTATGCAGATTTACCAGTTATATCGATGAGATGAAAAACGCAGCCTCGGTATTTGTCTTGTCCATTCTGTTAATAAATGGTTCTACCAACACAAACCTAGCAAGATATCTCGAAGATGTAGATTGGCGCTCCTCCGAAGGCCAGTGCAGCGAGGGAATTCAACTGAGTACATACAGAAATCAACTGTCGAATCCTACAGAATGATTGAGATGTCAATGTCTGTCCGAAATGACTGGTTAAGGTCTGATGCTATCCACTTCTCTGGAAAAACAGTCAATAGCAATTTTACACCTCAGTAGTAAAGTATCTCAAACTATTCACATAGGGCACTTTTACGACCATTCTCCCTAAGGAATTATATCACCACGGATAAGATCGATTTCAGAAACATCTTCAAATCATCATAAGGAATCTATTTGGTTGAGCTCGTTAGAATGTCTGCAAGACCGTGTGAAGGATAACAAACATTTCGTGATTGAACTCTCCTCGTGTAATTACCATTTAGTCGTAAGATACCTTTCCTAGTGCTATCATCCTTAATACAATAAAGTTAATTGGACTAGATTGAAGGACAGTATATAAAGATCGTATCGTTATGAAAGTGTCGAATGGTAAACAGAAGTTAAGTGGTTCTTTCTTATTATTGTAATGTTTTAGTTAATCAATTTATTTATCTTTTGAAACAAAATAAAGATTAGTTAGAGATTTGTTGCAAGGTATTAATTTAATTGTTGTAATATAATGTTGATTTTATTTCAGAAGCTGTTTGCATTGAACTGAGAATGAATGATAGTATTTTATCTCCTGAATTTTGAACTGAATTGATTGAGTGTTGTAATGAGTCGATTTGAGGTTGTTTAAACCCGAATTCCAGAGGCTAAGTCGTCAATGTTGAGTATTTGCAGCTTGTGTATTGTTGATGTTGTAATTACGATGTAATAGCGTTTATGTGTATCAAACAAAGTATGAAGTATAATGAGGTTCTGTCAAGGTTGAATGCTGTGTCTTGTAAAGTAATAATCTCAGGATGGAATATCCAACCACTTGTGATCTTTTTGTGCCGTTTTGTCATATGGAGAGACCTGAAATCTGTTAAAGGATAAAGTTATGTAATGTTAAAAGTATTGGATAACAACTGATGTTATGATTCTATTTTGATGCAAGAGGGTTTATGCCTTGCAGTGTTCATTTACATGTATTGTTATATGTCTTGCATGATGTTTTAAGGTTTACTAGGTGTTAGGAAGGAGAGTGGCTTTCAACGTGGGGCCGGCGCCAGAGGGGCAGTCAGGATAACCCGTTGGAAGTAGATTAATCAAGTGATAACCTAAAAATGAATTAGGGGGTTAAGGGTAGATTTCACACTAAACAAGATTAATGGATTCCTCTCCCATGGCCTGTAGTGCTTGCATAGACTAAGGATGGGTAGAGAAGGCCTGGTTGGCATGATTGACTTCCTTGTCCTCATGAAAGGAAGGTCGATTCCGCATGTGTCACCCTATGGGGCCGGCGCCTAGTGAGAGGCTGTCAGGATAACCATAGATGGGGGCCGGCGCCTAGTGAGAGGCTGTCAGGATAACCCATGTTAGGACCATGCGATGACACTCTCCCTACTACAACCTAGCATTCCTTGTTCGGTCTCTCCTTGTTTGTTTTGTGTCGCCTCTGGAAGTAAAGTGAAAGTTAAGTTAAGTTATGTTGTGTTGTATTGATATTGCCATGTGTTGTATTGGCGTTGGTCGTCCTTTGTTCTTGCTTGTCCTTCGTCTACCTGACTGTCAGTGTTGGGACCTCATGTTAACTCCTAGCTCGGGGGGTGGACCTTTGGGTTCCACATGGTCGGGTGGAAGAGCTATTTTATCCATTGGTTCTCTTGTCAGGATCTTATGCAGAAAAAGATTTGCTTCAGTTGTACTTGTTCCAATGATGAAGATGTAAGTGCATAACCTTGTACCAGATTTGTGTAACAGAACATTTATTGTGTATGTAATTCTGATGTAGTCTACAAATGGTGATATCATGATGTACTCATGTGTAAGGAAAGCATATCTGTTGTGTACTTAATTATGTAGATGGTATTACATTATTTGTCGACATGCAATGAATATGAATCAGTTGATTAATTATGCTTTGGATTGGATCAGTTGTTGATGTATGTTAATTTGTGTTAGTCGATTTGTTAAGTGATGCAGCCTTGGACCCTTAGAGAATATGTTGTAATTAGTTGTGTTAACGTTGCTTAATCATTTAAAAAAAAAAAATTTCCTGTTTCATATTGCAAAAGTGTGTATGCTTTAAGGCGTTCAAGGCGGGCGTTACAGCTAAGAGGTAAAAAGGAAAGTTTCTTGGATAATAATAGAGATATTGTTGATGCACCACTTGTGTGGTAAGATTAATAGAATGATAAAGAAACAATACAACAAAGTATATTATTTTAATGGAATTTGATAAAGAAAACACCAAGAGATCCACTACCATGTTTATGATGTTTTAGACTTTGAGGATAAGAAAGATCTTCAGGGAGAAATCTTCTACATGCTTCTTGCTGAAAATACTTTCAATGTTTTGTAAAAGAAAGATTGGAGGAATCCTTGGAAGAAGACTAAGCTTATATAGTGAAATCTTCTCTTTTGCATAGATTTACACAATGACAATAAGAACTTGGGGAAATGCTGAAAGTTGCAGAGATGAAGATGGAGAAAAAGAGCCATAAAGAGGAAACTCCTATCATCTGTGGAAATAGGATTTTTTTATTATTCTTATCTTCTAGATTTGATCATGGTAGGGTAAAGATATTAAAGTGTATATATAGTGTTGTTACATTTTTCAAGAGACATTATGAGGCAGTGACATGCATGAATACTACATATTTCAAGGTGATGTATGGTATGAGACACCAATGTGTCACACAGACATTCACATGTTGTGCTAGTATCCATGGGAAAATGGGTCAAATTTGACATGTGCATTGAAGAGAGATGATAATAATGCTCTAGTATAGATTCTTGGAAAACTTTTGTGCAATAAAAATAGGCCAAGGTTGAGTCAAAGTGATCCTAGAACATGCTATGGGAAAGTACACTAAAGTGACTTCAATATGTATTGTGAAATCACAAGGTATGCAATTTTGATATTACAGTTTGCCCTACTTTAGTAGGTTGGTGACAGTAAGTGATAATCATGCTCAAGTACATAAATGAGATACTGAAATGAAATGTCATCAAAGGATTCCCATAGAAAAGGATGATGTCAAAACTGTAGAGGTTCTTCAAGTGGGAGGTGAGATGCTTCCAATCTAGGACATGCAAAACAATAGTATTAAGAACCACAAGTCCTGTAAAAACATAATGTTTGAAAAATAATAGCATGTAATCCTGCAAGCCCAAGAGGTGTGTTAGAAGCATATAAATCTATATCACATGCACTAAAAGGATGGAGATAGAAGAAGGCACATGGAAAAAAATGAAATTTTTTGAGTCAACAAGAAAGAGATCTTGCTATGAAATTATCTCAATACTTGTATCATCCCCAAAATATAGTGGAAATTGCTAATCGATGTGCAACAAATTGAAGAACATGATGAAGGGGAATTGATTGATTTCTTCAAGAGGAGGAATCAATGGTACACATAGAAGAGAAGGAAGCAATCGATGTAGATGAGAATCCATGACATCAACTCTAGCTTATTTTTGTTGCTAGTGGTCATGTAAAGAGAAATAGGGTGAAATAGGTAAAAACATTATAGGGAGCATAAAAAGTAAAAACATTGTATGGAGTACAAAAGGTAAAAACACTAAAAAGAGTATAAAAGGTAAAAACACCATAAGAAGCACAAAAGGTGAAAACACTGTAGGGAGTGTAACAGATAAAAATGTTGTAGAGAGCACAAAATTAAAAATGCTACAAGGAGCATAAAAGTTAAAAATGCTACATGGAGCACAAAAGGTAAAAATGTTACAAAGAGAAAAAAATTTAAGATGCTTTAGGGAGAAAAAGGATGCTTCAAGGAGTGTGTTGATAATGTGAGATTGGCAAATGAAGAATGTTTACTAGGAGGATGCATGTAGGTTATCTATTTTTAGAGAAGGATGTTACTTCCCCCATAGAACATGGGTGAGGACAACAATGATTAATAATGTGGTTCTCATATTAGGATAGAGGTGATCTCAATTCCATAATAGAGGTAGCATGAATATGATAACAAAGGTAGTCTCAATGCCATAATAGAGGTAGCTTAAATATGAAAATAGAAGTAGGCTTGATGTCACAGCTGAGGACTATCCATAATATAGCATAAGTAAACTCAATGTCATAATCAACACGTTCTAAATGTCATGTGTCAAGATTGAAAGAAGCATGGAAGTCTAAGTGAGAAAGATAGAGGTAAATCTTGATGTCATAGAAAAGTGCAGGGTATGTGCAAGAAGTTGAGTCCACTTTTTGACCAAAAAGTGGAAGTGTTTTCGCTGATTTTCAAAATTTGTCACATTTGACCTTAAAATTTGAAGCAAATAGAGATGGAATCTTGAAAAAACTCAATAAACATAAAATGTAGTACTCAGAGTCTAATTTCCAAATATATAATTTATTTGAATACCCAGATGACACGAATTGATTTTCAATAGGACTTTCTAAAAACCACTATTTAAAAGTTATTTTTTTACTATACCATGCATGTGTACGTCATCCATATTTCAACCTAAATAATTATATTTTTCTAAATCCTTTTGGGAAAATATTTGTAACTCACTGAAGCACGTTTTCCATATTTTTTTGTAATTTTTTATTGAATATTTTTTTGTTAATTTTTTATTGACCATATTTGGTGTTTTAAAAAATCGTCATATATGTCATGCATAAGATGACCAAAACTTATTATTTTTTGAATTTTGTTTTCAAATTGAAAAGATTTGTTAGAAGTACGTTTTTGTACAGATTTTTTTTCAAAAAACTATTTTAATAAAAAGTTATTTAAATACTAAAAATCTTTGATAATTCAAGTTTATGGACCTGTTTAATCATAAATTAATTGAAAAATAGAAAAAATAATCCAATTATAAAAAAATTATATATTTGGAATCTACACTATCTCTTCTATAATGGGTTTTAATTTCGTCAAAAAATTCTACAAAAAAGATCTTTAGACCTATGCCCAAAGTCACTATTTTGTTGTGACATTGATAGGACCTTCAACTTGCAAGTCAAACTAGGTCTAAAGCCTAGGTTCAGGTCCCCAAGTCTTTTTTTTCAACCAAAAACCCATAGCAAAAATTGGGTCAGAAATTCAAATTTTAAGAAATGGGACCCCGTTTAGTTTTTTTAATATTTTAAACTTTTATGAAACGAGATCCCATTTCTAGAAAATAGGATCTCACTTTTGGCTCAGGATCCTGAAGTGAAATGGGATCCTGTTTTGGTTTGCTTGATTTTAGATTTTTTTCTAAGTCAAAAACTTTCATCTTAAGTGGACTCAACTTTGTGCATTTACCCTGCACCTAGCTAAGAGGAGAAGAAATAAGATGCTATGGAGACAATAGTGTGCCTCCATCAAATGTAAAAGATAGAGAAGGAACATGAACAATAGATTGAAACATTATCTCATTAGAGGAGGTGATTTTAGCTATTGCATGAAGATAAATATGAGAGTTTGTATGAATAGACATAGGATCAATATCTATAGAAGAATGAGCTACAGGAAAAGCAAATGCATCAAAAATCATATTCATCATGGTTAAGGAAAGTATCATGAATTTGCAGATTCATGCATTAAATAAATGCCTTCATTACATAAAGAAATAAAATGTGCATCATGAGAAAAGATATGAATGGAACCTATATTGATAATGATGTAGGAGCATCTAGTGGTGTATGAGCAATCTTGTATCACCCAAAAAGAAGTTAATTCAAAATCATTGTAGTGGTTTTCATTTATTTCTATAATTAGTATTTTTGATTCCATAATATCCAGAATAATAATGTAGGACTTTTAGTTTTTCTAAAATTGCTAAAAATAGCAACCTGCCTGTTTTGGAAGATGTACCTGCTATTTTAGAAAAGTTTGCATTTGGGCATGGATTGAAGCGAAAACTTACAGAAAGTTACATAACGGAAATATAAGACCTTTGGCGAAGGAATCAGGCAAAGATCATTTGTGAGCTGAAAGACATTAAAGTTTTTGTTTTCTAAAAAGCCCCTAAAAATTTTTGAAATGAGATATGAGGCACTAAAACATCCCATAACATCCTGAAAAGTTGACAGAAATCTATTTACAGATTTTTAACATGATAGTTCACATCACGATCTTTCCGGTGCTTAAAATGGTTTGTCAATTGGACACCCAGATCAAAAGTTATGCTTCTCGGAAGTTGACATACTTTTGGGGGGAGTTGCAAATTTTAAAATTTAGATGGAGGCTGCCAAAAAGTGCTATTTATGAGTATTTTGGGAACCCTGGGTGGTAGTAGAGTTAAGGGGGCCAAGTGTAGAGTCAAGAATAAGTGAGAAAATAGAAATGCTAGCTAATTTGGGGTTACAGAAGGCAAAAGATTCTAGAGCCTGGTGAGGTGTAGTTGTAGTGTGTTGCAACATGTGGAGGATTGATTCCTCTGATTGTAATTAAGCTTCTATAATATAATGAGTTGTCCAGATCAATAAAAGAAAGTTCTATTTTCTATGTTTAATTTTTGTTGTTGTGTGTTTTGTGATTTACCCCCTTTGTCAAGTGGTATTAGAGCAAGGGTTTCTTGAGTGTGTAGATAGATCACCGATTGTGAGGTAGTTTGCACTAGGACTTGAGGTTGTGGGTTTGCTGCGGAGATCAAGATGCATCCACAAAGAAATCGTGTTTAGAGGAATGCTTAGATAGAAGAGTGTTTTAGAGCCCTGCAAAGGAAAATTGATGTATTACAAGAGGAGCTGCGAAGAGGGTTTGATCTGAGAACAAGAGAAGAAAGCAAAGATGAAGCTGAAGAGGAGCTATTTGAGGAAGAACAAGAAGCTATAGGAGATCCTGTAGAAGTTAGGTTATTGAGGCCATTTCTAAGATCAGAAAGAGGCACAAGATCAAACTTTCTACATATTCTGGAGATTTGAATCTGGAATAGCTTATTGATTGGATTAATGACATGGAGGAGTATTTCAAGTATGAAGATGTGGAGGACCCAGATAGGGTCAAGTTTGCAAAAACAAAGTTGAAGGGCCACACCAGTATTTGGTGGAAGGGGGACTAGTTAGAGAGGAACAGAAGAGGAAAAGGAAAGATCACTAGATGGGATCAGATGGTGGAGAAACTAAAGAAGCAGTTCATTCATGTTGGCTATGAGATGGAGTTGCTGAAGAAGCTGCAAGGACTGAAGCAAGGTAACAAGTCTGTTAAGGAGTATACAGAAGAGTTTTATAAGATTACTATCAGAACCGGTCATGTAGAGGCCAATAAGGAGAAGGTAGCCCATTACATTAATGGGTTGAGTACCCAAGAAGAGCTGAGCCTGGTCAGAATGACCACCATAGAAGATGCATATCAGTTTTCCCTAAAGGTGGAAGAGAAGTTGAATAAAAGATTTGATAGCAAGCAAAGGGGAAGAGGTCAAGGTAGAAGGACTGGTGGAAGACCCTGTGGAGGTTGAAATGAAGAATCAAAGAAGAGTGAAGAAGCTGGCACCAGTCAAAATCAGAGAGGAGATAATACCTACCACCCTCGTGACTAGAACAATGGTGAGCAAAGAGGAAGAGGAAGAGGTAGACCTGGGCAATGACCTAGAAGAGGAGGTTTCAGAGGAACCTATTTCCAATGTGGAGAAGAAGGGCATCGAGCATACGAGTGTCCACAACATAAAGGAAGGACAAATAGAAGACCTGAAGGTAATGTATGAGTTGCACATGTAGATGAAGATGCACATTTTGAGCATTTTGAAGATGCTAAAAGGGGAGAAACCCTAGTTGTCAGAAGAACCTTGCTGAATGAGGAGAAAGAACCAAATCAGAGGAAAAGTTTATTCCATACAAGGTTCAAATGTGAAGGTAAGTGTTGTGATATTATTATTGACAGTGGAAGCACTAACAATCTTGTTTCAGAGGAGATGATTGACAAGTTGAAGTTGACAAGAAGAAAGCATCCACATCCATATCAGATTGCATGGTTACAGACGGACCACAAAGCTTTGGTCAATGAGCAGTGTTTAGTGAAGTTCAAGATTAGGGACTACCATGATGAGGTGCTGTGTGATATCATACCAATGGATGCATGCCATATGTTGTTGGGGAGGCCGTGGCAGTATGATAGGAGCACTGTCCATGATGGCCGTGCAAACACATATTCCCTAACAAAGGATGGAGTTCATTATAAGTTGAAGCCCTTGAAGGAGATGGAAGAAAAAGGTATGTAGTACTACTAGAATTTTCTTGGTAGATGGTAGGAAATTTTTGGAAGATATGAAGCATGAATGCCATTTCTTTGCATTGATTCCTAAGATCAGTCAAGAGAAATGTGAAGATGTACCAGCAGAAGTCTCAGATATGTTGGAAGAATTTTAAGACATTATCTCTAATAATGTACCAGAAGGTTACCACTAGTAAGGAAGATAAGTCATCAAATGGATTTGATACCAGGAGCTAGTTTACCAAACAAGGTAGCCCATAGAATGACTCCAGCAGAGAGTGAAGAGTTGAACAGACAAGTTCAGGAGTTGTTGAGCAAGGGATTGATAAGAGAAAGGCTAAGTCCATGTGTGGTACCTATAGTACTAACACCAAGGAAAGATGGAGAGTGGAGAATGTGTACAGACTCTCGAGCCATCAATAACATCACAATCAAGTATAGATTTCCATTACCCAGAATGGATGACATAATGGACTATTTGAGTGGAGCCAAGTACTTCATGAAGATTGACCTAAATAGTGGGTATCACTAGATCCATATCAGAGAAGGAGACGAGTGGAAGACAGCCTTCAAAACTAAAGAAGGTTTGTATGAGTGGTTAGTCATGCCATTTGGGCTAACCAATGCACTGAGCACATTCATGCGGCTCATGAATGAGGTACTGAAAGAATTTTTGGGAAGTTTTGTTATTATTTATTTGGATGATAGTTTGATTTTTAATAAGACTTGTGGTGAGCATCTGATGCATATCAGAAGAGTTTTAGAGAAGCCGAGGGAGGAGAAGTTGCTGATTAATCTGAAGAAATGTAGTTTTGCAAAGAAGGAGTTGGTATACGTGGGATTTGTTGTCTCAGAGGAAGGTCTTAAGATGGACCCAGAACAAGTAAGGGCTATCATTGAATAGCCTATGCCAAGGAGTGCAATGGAGGTATGATCTTTTCATGGTTTGGCAAGCTTTTACAGAAAGTTTATTAGGAATTTCAGTAGCATTTGTGCACCCCTAACTGAGACAATGAGAGGGGATAGAAAAGATTTTAGATGGACTAAAGGAGCAGACAAGAGCTTTGATACATTGAAGTAGAAAGTCATAGAACAACCTATTTTGGCACTTCCATATTTCAATAAGGTATTTCAGGTATATTGTGATGCTAGTGGTAGTGGTACAGGTGCTATTTTGAGTCAAGAAGGTAAGCCCATTGCCTATTTTAGTGAGAATATTAATGATGCCAAGAAAAAATATTATGTTTATCATTAGGAGTTTTATGCAATAGTTTAGGCTTTGAAGAAATGGAGACTTTATTTGTTACCAAAGGAGTTTGTTTTATATACTGATCATCAGGCTTTGCAGTATCTTAATAGTCAAGGAAAGTTGAACCAAAGGCATTTAAAATGGGTTGAGTTTTTGTAGAGCTATACTTTTGTTTTGAAGCACAGGAGTGGGAAGTCGAACAGAGTTGCAGATGCCTTGAGCATAAGGCAAAATTTGTTGATAGAAATGAAGATAGAGGTTGTTGGGTTCGATGAGTTCAAAAGTTTGTATCCTGAAGATCCAGATTTTGCAAAGGCCTAGAAAGTTTGTTTGGAACCTGTTACTTTGTATAGGACAAAATGGTTGGATTTCATAATCCAAGATGGCATGTTGTTTAGAGGAAGCCAGTTGTGCATTCCAAGGAGTTCGATGGGAGAGAACCTAATTAAGGAGAAGCATAGTGGAGGAGTGGCTGGACACTTTGGTCGAGATAAGACCATTGCTATTGTTGGTGAAAATTATTATTGGCTACAGTTGAAGCAGGATGTGAGGAAATTTATGCAGAGTTTCCAAGTATGTCAGATGGTGAAAGGAGCAAGTTAGAATACAGGTCTATATCAGCCATTACCTATACCAGAGAAGCCATGGGATGATATTAGTATGGATTTTGTTCTTGGTTTACCAAGGACATAGAGAAGATATGATTCCATTTTTGTGGTGGTGGATAAATTCTCAAAGATGGCACATTTTATTCCTTGTAAGAAGACTAATGATGTTGTTCATATTGCAGAGTTATTTTTCAAAGAGGTTGTAAGATTACATGGTCTACCAAAGTGCATACTTTTAGATCGAGATACCAAGTTTGTTGGCTATTTCTGGAGGACATTGTGGAAGAAGTTAAAAATAGATTTGAAGTTCAGTTCTGCACACCATCCATAGACTGATGGACAGACAGAAGTGGTGAATAGGAGTTTGGGTAACCTGCTACAATGCTTAGTAGGAGATAAGCCCAAGGGATGGGATTTGATTTTACCACAGGCAAAATTTGCTTACAACAATTCTATCAATAGGAGTACTAGTAAATCACCATTCCAAATTGTATATGGCAATAGCCCAATAAATACGTCTAAGTTAAGGAAGCTGGACAAAGGAGAAAAGACAAGTACTGGAGCCAAAGACTTTGCAGAACATCTGAAGAATTTGCATGAAGAGGTGAGAAAGAACATTAATAAGATGAATATTCAGTACAAGGCTAAGGCAGATCAGAAGAGGAGGTATAAGGAGTTCTAGGTAGGAGATGAAGTCATGGTTCACTTGAGAAAAGAAAGGTTCCCAATTGGAATATACAATAAGTTGAAAATGAAGAAATTTGGACCATGCAGAATCTTGAAGAAGCATGATTCAGGAAATGCATATGAGGTAGAGCTGCCGAGTGGGATCAATATTTCCCCTCTTTTCAACATTGCTAATTTATCATAATATCATTAAGGTGGAATAGAGGATGGACCAATAGAAGCGCAATGGAGTATTCTAGCATCTACTTCAATGGAGGAGATAGAAGAGATCTTGGATAGCCATGTGGGAAGAAGTACTAGGAATAAGAAATATGAAGAATATCTGGTAAAATGGAAAGGAAGGCCTGTTGAAGATTCTTCTTGGTTGTCTAAGGCAGACATTGACTATTTGGGTTTTCCTCACACAAACATTTGAGACATGACAGGGTCACTTCTCAAATTACCCTCGGTGTTTGATGCAAGAGCATCTAGTGGTGTAAGGGCAATCTTGCATCACCCAAAAAGAAGTTAATTCAAAATTATTGTAGTGGTTTTCATTTCTTTCCATAATTAGTGTTTTTGGTTCCATAATATCTAAAATAATGATGTAGGACTTTTAGTTTTTCTAAAACTGCTAAAAATAACAACCTGCCTGTTTTGGAAAGTGTACCTGCTATTTTAGGAAAGTGTACCTGCTATTTTAGGAAAGTTTGCATTTAGGCACGAATTGAAGCAAAAACTTATAGAAAGTTACATAATGGAAATATAAGACCTTTGGTGAAGGAATCAGGCAAAGATCATTTGTGAGCTGAAAAATATTAAAGTTTTTGTTTTTTGAAAAGCCCCTGAAAATTTTTGAAATGAGATATCAGGCACTAAAACATCCCATAACGTCCTAAAAAAGTTGACAAAAATCTATTTATAGATTTTCGGCGTGATATTTCACATTGTGAGGTTTCCGGTGCTTAAAACGATTCGTTAATCAGATACCTGGATCAAAAGTTATGCTTCTCAAAAGTTGACCTACTTTTGGAGGGAGTTGCAAATTTCAAAATTTAGCTAGAGGCCACCAAAAAGTGCTATTTATGATTATTTTGGGAACCCTAGGTGGTAGTAGAGTTAAGGGGGGCAAGTGTAGAGTCAAAAATAGGCAGGAAAATAGAAACCCTAGCTAATTTGGTGTTACAGAAGGTAGAAGATTCCAGAGCCTGGTGAGGTGTAGTTGTAGTGTGTTGCAGCATGTGGAGGATTGATTCCTCTAATTGTAATTAAGCTTCTGTAATGTAATAAGTTTCACAGATCAATAAAAGAAAGTTCTATTTTATGTGTTCAATTTCTATTCTTGTGTGTTTTGTGATTTACCCCCTTCATCAGATAAGGTCTTGTATTAGGACTTTTATTGCTTAATACCGATTGGTAGAATGACCATGTGCTCTTTTATACGCACAAGAAGGAAGTGCAGAATGATAGTGCTGAGAAACATTTTTGCATATAGGAGGAAGAGTGATCAACTGAGCCTCCAAGAGTGTTGATAGAATGTGCTCAAGATAGTCAACAATTTTCATGTAGTTCATATTTTCTTCATTTTTACATGAAATGGGAGAAGGTTGAAGATTTAGAATAGGCTAAGTGGATGGTGATGAATCTGTGTTTTTTTTAGATGATTGATAGAACTTATCACCATAAGTAGGGAGAAGTGTATTATCACATTTGAAGAGAGGGTGCTCTAGAAGGATTTGATCAAATTCAATAGCATGAATATCTAATTTAGAAAGATAATATAACTGGTAAAAAATATAGCTTGTTAAATACATATCAACAAGTTTTGATGAAAGAGAGGTAGCAGAATCTTATCAAGGGGATGACAACTCCATTGAATAAGAAAGGAAAATAAATAAGAAGAAAAGATCTGGACACTCTTGTTAGAAATTTGTTTGCATTGTTCCAAGTGTGTAAGATAGACTCTAGGATCTATGTTATATTGAAAGTGAGATAAATGCATCAGCATGATTAGAAAATGAGTGTATGGAGCTAGCAAGTAAGGTGGAGAACCAGTCTAAGGAAATGTCTTTCAATGTGCTAGGGAGGAATTTTTCCAAGACATAATCATCACTTGTGTGACTCAAGAATATGGTGAAGTGTTTTACATCATGCAATGGGTCACCATGGCCATTATTTTTGTCAAAAGGAATATTCCCCATACTAATCAGAGAGGGGTATGTAAGAATCTCAGAAGATAAAGGAGAGAATCTCCATTTAGATGTAGAAGAAGTAATAAAAGGTAGCTCACAAGGGATTGATGGTGATTCCTATAGAAAAGAACATGATGTAGGAGTGGTAGTAGGAAAGGGAGGTGGATAAATGTAATAGGAAGGGTCAAGGTCCAATAGAAATGGGTCTAATGTAGAAGAGGAAATAGTGGATAAAGGATCATGTGAATGATGCTTAATATCTAATTAAATAGTAGATAAAAGTTCATGTGAATGATGCTCAATATTTATCAAAGGAGTACTCTTAGCCAATGTGATGTTAAGAAAGTAATAATTGATACTGTCATGCTCAATGTTATCTACAAGATAGATTTCATCCTCCAAAGAAAGAGGAGGGGATGGAATAGAAATGAGTCCATCTTTTTGAGAGAAGGTATCAATAGAAAAATGAGCCTCATCACCACTTGCAGAACAGTCATCAAAGGCACTAAAAGAAAGATTTTCAATAGAAGTTTGAGAAGTGTATGGTGAAGAAGTATCATTAAGAATTATGATAGGATTCTCACAAGTGATGAAGGAAGATAAAGAAGTCTCCACATCCTTGATCATATCCAAGGAGTTTGAACATTTAATAAAAGGAGAAAGACAAGTGGGAAGAGACATGGAATCATCATGGACTATGCCTACCAATGTTTCATTCTTGAGGGAGAGAGCACTATCATGAAGAGTAGGCAAGGTAATGTTAAGAAAAGCATCAATAATGTCATCATCCTTTCAACTATCTCTAGAAGTAGTAGAATTTTTAGGAAAGAGATCAAGAGCATAGAGTGACATCGGAAGAGCTAAGTCACTATCATATGCATGAAATGAAGTATCACTCTTAATAACCTTTTTCAGTAAAGAATAAAGGGAGAAAAATTTAGAAAGGAGTTGATGAATTCGGCCAGAGGCTACAATTTTAGGACACCATGGAAAGAAGATTTTTGCATTTTTGAAGAAAAAGGAATGAGAAAGAAGGTGTGTTCATGTCAAGTTCACCAAAAATGTGAAGGAGGAAAAACTAATCTACTTAATTCCTATTCCACACTTAATTAAAAGAGCTGATTTGCAAACTAGATTAAACCTCCGAGGATTAAATTTAATACTACATACATAGACAAATGATTTTTTTACAAATGGAGCTTAGAAATTAGAATAAAACATGAGATAAAACTTCATATTGAAAAATGAGAGTCTCATCCTATGATGGCAACATGTTGCATGGTGTTGTCATCTGTATGAAGCAATAAGACCAACATGTGCAACCTAGAATGTTTCACACCTTCACAAAAATTTGTAGTTTAACTTGCATAGATTATAGATAAACATACATAGTAGAAACAAAGGAAAACAAGTGCAATACCCCAATGATGAAGATAAAATTAGAAATAAAATGAGACAAGTAGATCCTATAGAAATGACATGGAAACACAGCAAAACCTTTGTGCAGTTGAACTCTTTCTAGATTCCTATTATTGATAGAAGAAAAGAATATAAGGTTTTCTAAGGATCCTTCAAGGAATGGTTGAGCCCTTTATTTGGTCTTTTGACCTCCACGAGTAGTCAAATGATAAAGAGATTTATAAATGTGTGTCCACCTATCCTAAGTGTGCCTAGGAGCTAGGATGTAGTGAAAAATGTGCTAGGAGGACCTCCCTAGTCCATGGGGAGGACACTAGGCCTAGATAGTGAATTGGATAATAAGGGAAGTCATCTACACTAATGGATTTCCAAGAGGTAAAAAGGGGTTTTCCTTGGATGATAATAGAGATATTGTTGATGCTGCATGACAAGATCAATAGAGTGATAAAGAAACAATACAACAAAGTATATTATTTTAATGGAATTTGATAAAGAAAACACCAAGAGATTCACTACCATGTTTATGATGATTTAGACTTTGAGGATGAGAAAGATCTTCAGGGAACAATCTATTGCTTGCTTCTTGCTGAAAATACTTTCAATGATTTGTAGAAGAAAGACTAGAGGAATCCTTGGGAGAAGCCTAATCTTCTATAGTGAAATCTTCTCTTTTGATAATCCTGTAGATTTGTACAATAATAATGAGAACTTCAGGAAGTGTTGAAAGTTGTAGAGATGAATATGGAGAAAGAGACCCAAGAGGAAGAAGATCCAGTCATCTTCATAAATAATCCTTTTTATTGTTCTTATCTTCTATATTTGGTCAAGGTAGGGCAAAGATAGCAAAGAGCATCTGCGAGTATATAACATTTTTTAGGAGACATTATGAGGTTGAAATGTGTAAGAATAATGCACATTTCAAGGTGGTGCATGCTACGAGATACCAATGCATCACATAAATGTCTATGCAATCAAATTTGGCATGTGCATTAAAGAGAGTGATTAGAATAGCTAAAAGAGTTATTTGTTCAGTGAGTTCGATATTGAATTTGTTGATCAAAAGGTAGTCAAAGGACAAGTCACAGTAGATTAGTTAGCCGATGTGCCATTGTTAGATACCAAACCTCTTATCATGGATTTTCTAGTAAAATTCATCCTTAATCTTGAAGAAACTCCAACATGGAATATTTATTTTGATGTATCTTTTTCCAATCAAAGAATTTTGAATTGGTTTTCGTTCAACCAATAAAATTATAGAATATGAATCCTTACTTTTAGGTCTCAAATTAGTAGTGAAATGGAACATCCAACATCTATTGATCATTGGTGATTCCAAACTAGTTATCAAGCATGTTAATGATCAAACCAAGGATGATAAAATCATCCCATACAAACAAATGTTTGATATCTTAAAGCAATATTTCACCTACATCCAATTTAAGTAGGTCCATAACCTTAGAAATAGACCAACTAATGCAATAGCCACCATTAGATCTCTCCTAGAGATGTAAAAATATAGTAGCCAGTGTGAGTTTTTTGTAGAACAACCTCTGATACCTACCTATGATTTTTTTGAAGAAAAATGATATGTGAGATTGTTGGTCCCACTTCCCCATGGCATCACATCATTTACAATTATCTACATGATCAAACCCTTCCACTTAACATTTCACATAACCAGCAAAAATTATTTCTCCAATAAACATCCTTTTTTCACTCTCCTTGATGATACCCTCTATCATAGGGGTTATGATGGCACCTTAATTAGATGTCTAAATTTAGATGAGGTTAACCTTGTAATCAAAGAAGGCCATGAAAGTATCTATAGAGTACACACTTGTGGTATGGTCCTAGCTAAGAAGTTTCTAAGAAAAGGATGCATGTCAATATGCCAAGAAATGTGTAGCATGCTAAAAGCATAGGGACTTGATTCATGCACCATCTCAAGCACTACAAAAAATTACAACTCCTTGGATATTTTCTACATATGGTCTCAATCTCATTGGAAAGATTAACATGTCGTCATCTAATGTAAACAAATTTATTGTTAGTACCACTAAGTATTTCACCAAGTGGGTTGACATAGTTTTTCTTACATATACCACTTCCTAGTATACATCCAAATTCATCCTCCATCGTATCATTTTTCACTACAAAATTCACTTTTCCGTTATAATAGATAATGGTAAATCCTTCAAAAATCATGAGGTGTACACCTTATGTGAATAATTCCACATCAAACATAATTGGTCCACTCAATATTATCCCCGAGGTAGTGGTCAAAAAAAGACATCTAATAAAACCCTAATCAAAATCTATAAAAAGATCACCAATGATGTTGGTCATGATTAATACCTCCAACTCAATCATTCTCTATGGGAATATCATACTAGAATTCATACACCTACAAGAGCTACCCCTTACTCCCTTGTCTTCAAAGCTAAAGTCATCTTGCCAGTTGAGATTGAACAATCATCTTTGCACATCTCTTTATGAGAGCTCATAAATGATGAAGAATATCAAGTTGCACACCTACATGTGCTTGAACTACTTGATGAGAGGTGACTTAATGCTTTTAACCACCTAAAATCCTATCAAAATTATCTTTGCCTCAACTACAACAAATGCATCAAGACTAGAGTGTTTGAGGATGGTGACCTTGTACTAAGAGAGAATTAGAAAAATACCAAATAGGATCATGAAAATAAAGGGAAATTTAAACAGGTAATTGGTTGGGCCCTTACATCATCATTTTTGAATATGGTTCAATAGAATATTTATTGGCCACACTAGATGGTCATGAGATAGAAAAACCCATGAATATCATGCACATCAAGCACTTCCATGCCTAGTATATAGCAATTAAAAAATAAAATAAAAATTGAAAAAAAATGAAAAATTAGAAAAAAAATAAAGTTCAAATATTATCCTCCCATGAAAATGATCCTATGGCACATTGGACAAGTACCACATGATGAAAACTTTCTTGTAGGAATCACGTGTAAACTTAGATTCCATTATCTCCTAGTACTCTCTACACCATATCACTCCATCGCCATCATTCCTTCCCTATTGCTAACTTTGTCACATGTTGGGGATATCATATTGTGTCATTCTCTAGAAGACAAATTTTTGAGGTTCTCCCATTTTCACTTTAAATATATTGTGATGTGTATCCCTTCCAGGACATCTCCCTGAAACATTTCAAAAGAAACATCATAAATAAACACATAATAGATCATACAAAACTCCTACATCAAATATAAAAGAAAAAGTACTATCAATCACCATCAATTCACATAGGTTGAATCATGGTCATATCCTTGGTGTATCATCATATCATTACATTTGTAGGATATATTATTTCTCAAATCAGGCATCATCATCACTATCATGGTCTTTTAACACTTTGGTAAGAGATATAACCTATATGTGTCTTATGGTTGTTGGATTGATTATTTTCTTATTTATTTTCCCCTAATATATCCTTCTAAGATTATCATGATCCTTTATATCATAACATGTGCTAATGGTATACTGGTGGATTCTTTTATTTTCTTGTGTGATGTGTTTGTTAGTTGTTTTGTTACATATCCACCAAGGTCATTATTGTCCATTATATTGTAATGAACCTGAAGGATATGTTAGGGCATCTTTTTGTTCATAGTGTGTTTGTGAGTCATTCCTTTACACAGTGACACATTTTGGTGCAGTGCACCTAGAATAATCTTTTATTTAGTTTTTTTTATAATTTTAGTTGTTAAAGACAAAATAAAGTTTTAAATTAATGTATTAAATCCTTCTAAAACCATGGTCATGTAGTGGTGGCCTTAGAAAAGGCAAATTTCTAATAATAGGTCTAAGAGATTTTTATTTCCTAGATTTTAGGATAGTCTTGTTTTTTTCCTTTAAAGAAGGCGTTAATTACCTTTTTTTTAGCTTCCCACGATGGAGAGAAGAGAATTTCATGGATTTATGCTGTAACATGCCTATGATAGCTGGGGAGGTCGAATTAGCATGTATGGGGAAAAAGTTTTGATAAAAAAATGAGAGAAAAAGATACAATTTACCACAATTTTTTGTGGTTTTCTTAGTTTTCAAGCACTTGTACGGAAATGTATAGAATTTTCATGGAGGGAACCAAATGAAATATAGAAGAGGGCTGTGTTAGCTCTATTTTTCATTTTATTTTGCATATTAATATTTTTGTTTAAGAATTTTATTGGCATTTTTCTAATTTTTGGTCCAAAAATCTAGTTTTTGGGGTTTTTGAAGAAATTGATGGCTTGGGAGCCATTTCCACCCACACTCTAGCCCAATAATGGATGAGATGGAGATATTTTGTTGCTGTTTCTCTAATTTTTGTGTTGTAGGAATGGTGGAGTTGGTGTGAAAGGATAGATTTGTGTGTTTCTTGAAGTCCAATAACACTATGTTTTGACAGTCTTAACATAGGTGGAGTTGCTTTTTGAAGGGCAATGGAGAAGTTTGGCACAAAACCTTTGAAAATAGAGTATTTAGACCTTTTATGATCTATTTGATACCTTGGAGTGGGTCTTTGTAATTGGAAATAAGTTTTCTAGCCTTTTTTCATATCTAGGAGGCCTAATTAGCCCTTGGGACAGCTGGGTACAATCAAGTTTTGGATGTAGTGTTCCAAAGAAACCTATGTTTCATGTTTAATATGTTCAATAAAAAGGTAATGGGTAGTCAAAAAGTCCTTGATAGTTTGGAGAAGAGGTCTGAAACAAAAGTAATTTTATGACAGTCCTAAAAAGACGGCTACAAGGAAGTGAGTTAGTTTGTGAAGGAGGTGGTACAAGGAGGTATCCCCTAGGCATTTTTTATTGTTTTGTGAGCTTGGGATAGTCAAACCTAGAAGGTCTAGGGTCACTAGAAAGTTTGGGAAGGTTCCCATGTGTATGAACCTACAAATGGTGTCATTCTGCTATGTTGAAGCAATGGAGAGTGAGTGGACAATCTTGTCCTGTTTGATGTCAAGTGTTGCTATTTAGTCCACTAAGGTCTAGAAGAGTTGTTTGCCCTACCATCCCCTATATCCTCTTCCTCATGTGTAGTTGGTTGTGACCCCTTAGTGATCCTTTGTGGTCTTGTGTTAGTGAGCTCTGCATCAAATTGGTATCAGAGCTAGGTTAGAGCTAGGTTAGTAGGTCTGTGAAGTGTTGAGTTGAAAAAGTTTATCAAGATGCTTCCAAGAGCAAGAAACATGGCTCAAGAGATAAATGACCTAAAAGAGAAGCATGATAGAGAGTTGAGGGAGCTGAAGGAAAGAATGGCTACCCTAGAACAAAATCAGAGAAGAGGAGTGGCTCTAGGTGAAGAGATTGAGTCTGAGGAAGAAGAAGAAGTTGAGTATGAAGATGTGGAAGAAGAGTTAGACCCTAAGGATTAGAGGATGGTAAAGTTGTTGAGGGCAGTAAAAGAAGACAAGCACAAGATAAGGATAGATGTACCAAAGTATGGAGGAAGCCTGAATGATGAAGAGTTGTTAGAGTGGATTGCAGCATTAGACAATCACTTTGAGTGTGAAGACGTTCCTGAGGATCAAAAAGTGAAGATTGCAAAGACCAAGCTAACAAGTCATGCTTTGTTATGGTGGGATTATTAGTAGACAGAGAGAAGAAAGCAAGGAAAGGCAAAGATTGTCTCATGGGACAAGATGGTAGCAAAAATCAAAGGTAAATTCTTGCCTAAAGATTATGAAGTTCAAATGTTTAAGAAGCTTCAAGGTTTAAGGCAAAAGGAAATGGATGTTAAGACATACACTAAAGAGTTTTATAAGCTAAGTATAAGGTCTGGTCAAAATGAAACTGAAGTGCAAAAGGTTGCTAGGTATATTAGTGGTTTGAGATTTAACATGCAGGATGAGTTGGTGTTGGCAAATCCAAGGAGTGTTGAAGACTATTATCAGATGGCAGTTAGAGTGGAAGAGAAGCTGAAAAGAAGACAAGATAAGTCAGCCAGAGGTAGAGGATATTTCAATACAAAGCAAGTTAGTGAAATTCAAGAAGACATGAACAAGGCACAAGGACAAGGTGTTGATTTTAGACAAGGATAGAGTGCAGATTTCAGAGGTAGAGGTTCCAGAGGTAGATTTGGTGGTGGAAGGAGTGCAAACACCTTTGCAGGTAAGTGTCATAATTGCCAAGAGTTTGGGCACCTAGCATATAAGTGTCCTGAAAAGAAAAAAATTTCAAATGATGGTGAAAGGAAGAGTGAAAGAAGGACTCAATTAGTCCAAGAAGAAGAATGTGGTAGTTCTAGTTACACAAGGTGTGATGAGGCAGGAGAAGCATTGATGCTAAGAGAAAGAGCACTGTTGAAGACTTCTAGGGAGAAGGAGCTGATTCAGAGGAGAGCATTGTTTAAGACAACTTGCAAGAGCAAGGACAAGGTATGTAAAGTGATAGTTGATTCTAGTTGTACTGATAATATGGTGTCAAGTGAGATGGTAGATAAACTAAAGTTAAAGAGAGTTCCTAGGGAAGTTCCCTACAAAATTTCTTGGGTGAGTGATCATCAGTCCATTTTAGTGACTAAACAAGCATTAGTTGAGTTTAAAATTGGAGCATATGAGGATAGGGTACTTTGTGACATCCTACCTATGGATTGTTGTCATGTCATATTGGGAAGATCCTGGCAATTTGATAGGTTTACAGTCTATGATGGAAGAGCCAATACCTTCACTATCAAGAAGCATGATAAGACTTTTGTGTTGCTACCATTTGAGGAGCAGTCAAGAACAGCAAATATGATCATGTTTGGTAAGAAGGAGCCAATGATGTTTGAGGAGTGCAAACAAGGAGTATGCAGGCTTTTCAAGGCATAAAGTTGTTGAAACAACAAAAAGTAAGTGTGAAGAAGAGTTGCAGCCAATTGTGAGGAGAAATATCTTCATGTGGAAGAAGGAGGTGAGTGAAAATGAGAAGTGTAAGAGTGTAGAGCCTATGGTAAGGCAAGAAGTGAGTGAAGGAGTCTTAGTAGGAACAATCATGTGCCCTATGGTGAAGAGTAGAAATAAGAGACAACCAAATGAAGTTGGTGCAATAGTTTGCAAAGTTCCTAGGATAGTGAACACCCTAGTTGCAGGTCTAACAGAGGTTGGTAAAGGTAATGTGATAGTGGACAATAGAGAGTAAAGTATGAGACAGTGGTGTGAGAAAGTAGTTAAGAAGAAAGTGTTGACATAGGTAAAGAAGAAAGAAGTTGACAGAGCACTCTATGATAGAGTGAAACACATTTCAAAGAAGGATAAGAGCAAAGATAACAAGGACAATGAAGGATCAAGGCAACATACACCTGATGAATACAAGCATGGAGCCATGGACAATTTGCAAGAATATTTCCAAGGGACTTGGAAAAGTTACAAGTTAGGGTGTATGGTGCAGTGCACCTAGAATAATCATTTAGTTAATTTTTTTTATAATTTTAATTGTTAAAGGCAAAATAAAGTTTTAAATTAATGTATTAAATCCTTCTAAAGGCATGGTCATGTAGTGGTGGCCTTAGAAAAGGCAAATTTCTAATAATAGGTCTAAGAGATTTTTATTTCCTAGATTTTAGGATAGTCTTGTTTTTTTCCTTTAAAGAAGGCTTTAATTACCTTCTTTTTTTAGCTTCCCACGATGGAGAGAAGAGAATTTCTTGGATTTATGCTGTAACATGCCTATGATAGCTGTGGAGGTCGAATTAGCATGTATGGGGAAATTTTTTGATTAAAAAAAGAGAGAAAAAGATACAATTTTTTGCAATTTTTTGTGGTTTTCTTAGTTTTCAAGCACTTGTATGGAAATGTACTGAATTTTCATGGAGGGAACCAAATGAAATATAGAAGAGGGCTGTGTTAGCTCTATTTTTCATTTTATTTTGCAGATTAATATTTTTGTTTAAGAATTTTATTGGCATTTTTCTGATTTTTGGTCCAAAAATCTAGTTTCTGGGGTTTCTGAAGATATTGATGGCTTGGGAGCCATTTCCACCCATACTCTAACGCAATAATGGATGAGATGGAGATATTTTGTTGCTGTTTATCTAATTTTTGTGTTTCAGTAATAGTGGAGTTGGTGTGAAAGGATAGATTTGTGTGTTTCTTGAAGTCCAATAACACTATGTTTTGACAGTCTTAACATAGGTGGAGTTGCTTTTTGAAGAGCAATGGAGAAGTTTGGCACACAACCTTTGAAAATAGAGTATTTAGACCTTTTATGATCTATTTGATACCTTGGAGTGGGTCTTTGTAATTGGAAATAAGTTTTCTAGCCTTTTCTCATGTCTAGGAGGCCTAATTAGCCCTTGCGACAGCAGGGTACAGTCAAGTTTTGGATGTAGTGTTCCAAAGAAACCTATGTTGCATGTTTAATATGTTCAAGAAAAAGGTAATGGGTAGTCAGAAAGTCCTTGATAGTTTGGAGAAGAGGTCTGAAAAAAAAGTTATTTTATGATAGTCCTAAAAAGAGGGCTACAAGGAAGTGAGTCAGTTTGTGAAGGAGGTGGTACAAGGAGGTATTCCCTGCACATTTTTTATGGTTTTGTGAGCTTAGGACAGTCAAACCTAGAAGGTCTAGGGTCCCTAGAAAGTTTGGGAAGGTTCCCATGTGTATGAACCTACAAATGGTGTCATTATGCTATGTTGAAGCAATGGAGAGTGAGTGGACAGTCTTGTCCTGTTTGATGTTAAGTGTTGCTGTTTAGTCCACTGAGGCCTAGAAGAGTTGTTTGCCCTACCATCCTCTATATCCTCTTCCTCATGTGTAGTTGGTTGTGACCCCTTAGTGATCCTTTGTGGTCTTGTGTTAGTGAGCTCTACATGGTTCCTTACTTATACCGTGGTGCATACTGTCAAGTGCTATAGCAAATATCAGTTGATCACCACATTCAACATATAATTTTCTTCCAAAAAAAGACAACCATCATAAAATCTATAATCATTATCTAATCTATATCCTATCCATATGCATATAATCAGATAATCAAATCATTCAAACATTTCATTCTTACTAACATCATTTTCTCACTCACATTCTATCATCCATTTCCTAACATCTATCAACTTATAATCCATATATCCACATATCCATGATTACAAATATGCATAATCCATCACATCATCCATAATCAAAGTGAGTCATCCCATTTACCCTCTAGGCCTTGATTTTTTTATGGCGCTGAACCCAATAACATCTCATGAACTTACATCAACCAAAAAGCAAAAAGTCATAGTGTATGCAAATGCAGATTGTCAACGAGATAGGCAAAAAACTATCCACAAGTTTTTTAAGTTGACTAACTTTCTAATGTTCCATTATTGAATTAATTAAATAAAATTTATTGATTTAATTAAATTAACTTTCTAATGTTCCATCATCAAATTAATTAAATTAAACATATTTATTTAATTAAACTAAATTTCTAATGTTCATTCATTGATCAATCAATTCAACTAATCTCCATCCATCATCAATTAATAAAATACAACAAAGTATTTAGTTAATCAAACTGGCCTTCTTCCACTAGTTAAATTAAACAAACCAATTTTATTTCATTAAATAAATATTGAACATTCCTCAACCACTTTATTTAAAAATAAACACAGTCTATCTCTATTGAAATTTAAAACTCAAACTAATCCGCACTATCTGTTTCCCTATTACATCTTTCAATCCTAGCCATTCACATAAGAATAGCCATAACCTTTCACATTCCTCCACCACTTTACCTAAAATTAAATAAAGTCAACATCCATCAAATCCAAAAAAGCACCTTTTTATTCTCTACCCTTCAATCAAAATAAGATAATCTCCATCCTCCATTTTCCTCAATCCTTATCTTATTCACTTGCACCTATCCCAAGACTCCACTTTTGAGCATCTCACTTCCCCATGCATATAGATCAATCATAGCTCTCCATCAAGAATCTCCACCCTCCAATTCAATATTAAATCCAAACCATTCAAATTCCCATCCTAAAATCTATAAAAAGACCCTCTCTCAAACATAAATCAAGCAATAAGATGGAAATCAAGCAAGGATATGTTTCTAGATTTTAAGTAACCACACTTCTCTCAACAACAATAATCTTCAGAACATCCAAGGCATCAAGAGGATGTTAAAAAAACATGTATTACAAATTTTAAGATGCACAAAATAAAAGGGCTTAGTGTATATGCACAAACATGAGGAACCCAAAAGTCACCACATGACTTTTTGGTCCCATACAAGTCATAATGTGAGCGCATTATAACATACTCACATTATGGCTTAGTATTACAGAGCCTATAACACGAGCACATTTTGTAAAATCAAAACTCTCTCTCTCTCTCTCTCTCTCCCTCCCTCCTTCTCCCTCTTGCTCATTCTTGCTCTCTCTCTCTCTCTCTCATGTATTACAAAATTTAAGATGCACATAATAAAAGGGCTCAAGGTATATGCACAAATATGAGGGACCCAAAAGTCGTCACATGACTTTTTGGTCCCATACAATTCATAACGCGAGCACGTTATAACACACTCATGTTATGGCTTAGTATTACTGAGCATATAACACAAGTGTGTTTTGCAAAATCAAAACTCTCTCTCTCTCTTCCTCTCCCTCTCCCTCTCCCTCTCCCTCATTCTTTCTCTCTCTGATTCTCGCTCTCTCTCTCCCTCCCTCCCTCCCTCCCTCTCTCTCTCACACACACTTTCCCTCTCTCTCTCTCACTCCCTCTCTCTGTCGCATTGGAGTTTGAATCACTTGTGTCATTTCAAAGAGAGAGAGAGAGAGAGAGAGAGAGAGAGAGATTAGGGTTTATGAGTTTAGGGTTACTCATGTTTAGGGTTTAGGGTTGCTCAGGTTTAGGGTTTAGGGTTTAGAAAGATATAGAGAGAGTGGACCAATAGTGATTGGGAGAGACGGAGGGGAGAGGTAAGAAGATAGAGAGTGAGGAACATGTCCAGAGACATAGGGAGAGAGATTGAGAGGTAGAGGGATGATAGAGATAGGAAGATAGGTTAGAGATATAGAGACAGAGGTTTAGGGTTTTTTTGGGTTTAGGGTTTAGGATTTAGGTGTTTGGGGTTTAGGGGTTTAGGGTTAGGGGTTAGGGGTTAGGGTTTAGTGGCATTATTTAGGGTTTATGGTTTAGGGGTTAGGTGTTAAGGTTTAGAGGTTTAGGGTTTAGGGGATAGATAGAGCATTGATATGGAGATATAGAGGAGACCAAGGGGAGAGATATAGAGATAGAGAGTGAGGGACATGGCTAGAGACATAGGGAGAGAGATTAAGAGGTAGAGGGATGATAGAGATAGGGAGATTAGGGAGAGATAGGGAGATAGAGGTTTAGGGGTTAGGGGTTAGGGGTCAAGGTTTAGGGTTGCTAAAGTTTAGGGTTTAGAGTTTAGTAGTTAGGAGTTAGGGTTTATGGTTTAAAGGTTAGGGGTTAAGGTTTAGAGGTTTAGGGTTTATAGAGATCAGACCGATACAGAGATATAGAGGAGGCTGATTGGAGAGGTAGGTAGATAGAGAGTGAGGGACATGGCCATAGACATAGGGAGAGAGATTACGAGGTAGAGGGATGGTAGAGATATGGAGATAGGGGAGAGATAGGGAGATAGAGATTTAGGGTTGCATGGGTTTAGGGTTTTGAGGTTTAGAGTTGCCCGAGTTTAGGGTTTAGTGGTTAGGGGTTACGGTTTAGGGGAACTATTTAGGGTGTAGGTTTTATGGTTTTAGTAGCTAAGGTTTAAAGGTATAGGGTTTAGGGTTTGGAGAGAGAGGACTGATTGGGAGATATAGAGGAGACAGAGGGGAGAAATAGGGAGATAGAGAGTGAGGGACATGGCCATAGACATAGGAAGAGAGATTGAGAGATAGAGGAATGATAGAGATAGAGAGATAGAGGTTTAAGCTTTCTTGGGTTTAGGGGTTAGAGGAATTATTTAGGGTTTAGAGGTTTAGGGTTTCATGTTAAAAGCTCTTGTTCTCTCTCCCTCTCTCTCTCTCTCTCTCTCTCTCTCTCTCTCTCTCTCTCTCTCTCTCTCTCTCTCTCTCTCTCCCCTAAACCCTAAATAGTGCCCCTAAACCTGATGAATGCTAAACCTCTATCTCCCTATCTCTCCCTCATCTCCCTATCTCTAACGTCCCTCTACCTCTCAATCTCTCTCCCTATCTCTCTGGACATCTTGCTCACTTTCTATCTCACTATTTCTCCCCTCTATCTCTCCCTATCTATCTCCTCTCTCTCTACCTATCTATCTCTCTATATCTCCATATCTCTTGCCTCTCTCTCCCTTATCATTCCTCTATCTCCCTATCTCTCCCCTTTATCTCTCCCCCTCCCTTATTGGTGATAGAAATGGAAATAGGAAACTAGGACTCTCTCTCTCTCTCCCTATATCCCCTATCTCTCCCCTCCATCTCCCCCCTCTCTCCCTCTTCCTCCCTCTCCCTCTCCCCTATCCATAAAGAAAATGGAAACAAGAAAACTAGGACATGCAAAGAGGGACGAGGATACAAATTGGGAGGATGAAATGGAAACAAGATAAAATGAAAGTTGATTAGATGGGAAGAACGATTAGAGGAGAGGTAGAAAATAGTAAAATAGGGGAAATTGGTGGGGATCTAAAGGGAAATTAGAAAGGAAAAAGAAAACTTAGAGGTAGATAGGTGAGAGAGAGAGAGAGAGAGTTTTTAGGGTTTCTCAGGTCTCTCTCTCTCACTCTCAACCCCTAAACCTAAGCAACCCTAAACCTTTATCTCCCTATTTCTCCCTGATCTCCCTATCTCTATCATCCCGCTACCTCTAAATCTCTCTACCTATATCTTTGGCCATGTCCATCACTCTCTATCTCCCTATCTCTCCCCTCGGTGTCCTCTATATCCCCCTATCAGTCCTCTCTCCCTAAACCCTAAACCTCTAAATGTTTACACCTAAATAATGCCTCTAAGCTCTAAACACTAAGCCCTAAACTTGAGCAACCCCAAACCCCCAAACACCAAATCCCAAACACCTAAACCCTAAACCTGAGAAACCCTAAACCTCTATCTCCCTATCTCTCCCTTATCTCCTTATCTCTATCATCCCTCTACCTCTCAGTCTCTCTCCCTATGTCTCTGGACATGTCCCTCACTCTCTATCTAGAGAGAGAGAGGAGTTTAGGGTTTTGGGGCATTGTTTAGGGTTACTCAAGTTTAAGGAGAGAGATTGAGAGGTAGAGGGATGATAAAGATAGAGAGATAAAGATTTAGGGTTTCTCAGGTTTAGGGATTAGGGGAATTATTTAGGGTTTAGAGGCTTAGAGTTTCTCAGGTTTAGGGTTTAGGGGTTTAGGGTTGCATGTCAAAAGTAGTCTCTCTCTCTATACCCCTAAACTCTAAATAATGCCCCTAAATCATAACCACTAAACCCTAAACCCAAGCAAATCCAAACTTCTATCTCCCATATACTCCAAACTTCTATCTCCCATATATCCCTATCTCTCTAGACATCTCACTCACTCTCTATCACCCTATCTCTCCCCTCTTTCTCCTCTACCTCTCCCTATTTATGTCCTCTCTATCTACCTATCTATCTCTCACTATCTCCATATCTCTTACCTCCTCCCCTTTTATTCCTCTATTTCCCTATCTCTCCCTCTCTCTTATCAATGAAGGAAATGGAAAAAAAGAAAACTATGACTCTCTTTCTATCTCTCTCTCTCCTTATATATCACTTTCTCCCTATCTCTCTCTACCTCTTAGAGAGAGAGAGTTGTTTAAGTTCACCATATAACGCGATCACGTTATGTGTGTATACACCTAAAAATGGCAAAGGCAAATTAAATAAATATTTATTATTTATTTAATACCCATTCTTCTTTCATTTAGTAAATTCATCAATTTATCTATTTGATTCACGTTCATCATTAATAGTCCAAATTTTAAATAAAAATCAATTTATTTAATTAAATCCATTAAACCTATTCTTCTAATGTCATCCCTTAATTAAATAATAATCAAATTATTTAATCACAATCATCCTATTCCAAAGTTTTCATTCATAATTCCACATCATCCAAGCCACCTCACAATCTACTTCATCATCTTGCACATGTAATTAGATATTTTAATATTTAATTAATCCATTTTCCCTCACCCACATGTCCTGTTCTTACTCCAACTATCCCTATTCCAAAGGGCATGGTCTCTCCTTGTCACCATGACCAAAGGGACACATTGTGACACTTGTTCCATAGTCCCTAGAATCTTTCCAACCTCCCTACAAACATGGTCTCCTTGTTTAGCCTTCTCTCTTTGGTCATTGTGAGCCTTGTGACATGTGGACTCATGTCACATCTTTCGCTCCACCATGTCAAGGTGAGAGGAACATCTTCCCTCTTTCTCTCCCTCATCTCAACCAATTCAATCCTCACCATACACCTCACAAGACCAAGTTTCCACCATTGAGATCTTGACACATGGATTTGCCCCCTCCTTGGCCTATAAAAGGATGTTCATTCCCTCATTTCAACAACACACAAGCTATAGCAAAGTTACTCTATAGAAATTCAAGCGTGCCTTTGGCAAAGAATCCACATTGCTCATTACATTTTATATCCATTATCTTCATATCCATACAACTATGGCTTCAATCATCCATCCCTCATCCTCACAATAGTTGCATTGTAAATAAGTTTGATTGCATTTTATCCAACATATAGCCATTCAAGTATTGCCATCTTCAAACAGTGAAGAAGCATGCTTCTGAGAGCTCTATTCATCAACAAGATCAATACAAGATAGGTGAACAATGGAAGCTTCAAGGTAAATCAGTCTTCAAGGTAAAATGTCTTTGTTTATTTGATTTGCATCATATTTCATTAAGATTATTGGATTATTAGTAGTTTAATACTATTAACAATTTTCCACTAACATTTTTGGTGCCCACCGTGGGGCCTTGCCCCATTTTTAACATCAAATCTAAGTTTTTGGTGCACTTGAAGTCGTAATAGGTCATTTCAGTGCATACGAGTTCCAGTTCTACACATCCATGCCAAAAATAGAGCCGATAGGATCAAAATAACCAGTCCTGTGCATATGATACATCTTTCCACACATATGATAAGTCTTTCCATGCATATGATACGTCTTTCCACGCATATGATACATCTTTCTGCACATATGATATAATCTTTCTGCACATTTGATTCATTTTACTACGCATTTGCAAATCTATGCATCTATTACATAGTGCTGCGCATATGACCTATAGTCTTGTGCATTCAATTTGTAACAGAAAGTTGTAAAAGTTTTATAAGGTTTTCCATACTAACTTTCATTTGCAGGTGTTAGGATCTAGATTTAGTCTTTCTAGTTGCATTATTAAGCCACCTAGAACTAATTAGGAAGGAGTAACTTAATATGTTCATGCAAATCTTAACATAGACTTAACTAGGAGGAAAGTAAATCATTTTGTTGCATCACAACTTTCATCTAGTCCGAACCTAGGTGTTAAAACTAAACAATTTCTTAATGCTTTTACTATCCTACACTACAATATATCACATAGCATAATAGGGGAAAGTAATACTTGTTTTATTTCTTCAAACAACAATCTACACCTAGATTTGTTAGAGGGATAAAATTAACAAATTTTTTTCTAAGTTATTGCTATCTTGTTACAAATTTTTGTGCTTGGTAGAGTTAACACATTAAGTTATTTTTCTTTTAACTAGGGAGTTAAAGAACCAGTGTTCTCTGTGTTTTCAGAATGATAATAGGACTATGCTCTCCCCTTAATTGGGTGACCAAAATGCCAAACTTATCATTTTAAATGTTTTACCTTTAGAGAGGCCTTTCCTTGGAATCCCTTCCTTCCAATTGGGATGACCTTAAGTGATAATGGGCTAAAGCCAAGCCACCTCCAAGTCACTATAAATAAATTGCGTTTTTGAGGAAAGTTGTAAGCGACAGGTGCTATTGTGTTACACCGACCAATGTTTCCCCCAAAACCCTATGGAGCATAACCTCTACAGGCTGGGAAGACTTCCTAATGAAGCGAATGGCCACACGTGTAACCATCTGAACCAATGCCTTGACTAAAATGCTAGAGAGGCCTACCCTTGGAATCCCTTCCTTCCAAGTGGGACTACCTTAAGTGATAACGGGCTAAAGCCAAGCCGTCTCCAAGTCATTATAAATAAATTGCATTTGTGACGAAAGTTGCAAGCGACGGGTTCTGTTGTGTTACACCAACCAATGTTTCACCCAAAACCCTGCGGAGCATAACCTCTACAGGCTAGGAAGCCTTCTTATCGAAGTGAATGGCCACACTTGTAACCACCTGAATGGATGCCTTAACTAAAATTCTTTTGTTTTAGTAAGCCAAAATCCCCTATTTGGTGACACAGGAGGAGGAACCTCTAGAGCCATCTAACATCATACACTCATTTAGTGTAGAGACAGAAAAGTTCAACTCTTTAGAGGAACTATAACTTGGTATGTGTGAGAAGTGAGTACTGTGGAGGGAATCCGGTGCTACCAAGTTATTAGCTATCCACCTTTATACAAGTGGCTGGTGTAAAAAACCAAGTTAGAACTCATCAAATATTGTCCTTGCCATCCCTAGGATTGTAATTATTTGTTTTTAATTTTGTTTAGTAATGATGAAAACCTTTTGTTCTCTATCTTTTCTAGCAATAACTTGAACCAAAATCAGCATTCCAAACCTTAGATTAACTTAGGAAAATAAAACAAGCAAATCAAACTATCAAATTGAAATAGAAAACCAAGTACATGTAGTTTTGCGCATTTAAAACATTCTACTATGCATATAACTAGTTTTGTTGCGCATATAATTGACCTTACTACGCATTTAACCTATTCTTCTATGTAGCTGAACCATTTTTCTATGCATATAATATTTTAACACATTTAACACACATAGTTGCGCATATAAAACATAGTGTTGTGCATATAAATTCAACCAGATCTATGCATTTAACACAAAGAGCTGCGCATTTGACCTATTATTCTGTGCTTTTGAAGCTACGCATCTAAAACAAAGAGATATTCTGTACAGTGTGGGATAAAAACATTATCAGTTTTAGGTACCCTTTTTGCTATAGCTTCACCCTGAAAAATCAATTATACCATGCAAACACCTTTCCATATCATTTTTCACAAACATCTTTTCACATCATAGCCTTTCTATCAAAACACCTCAAAATCAAACCACAACTTGCTTCTAGGACCTAGTTGATACTCTACCAACCCAAACAAGAGCTAGGTAGTTTTATAACAAGATTTCAAATCATCATTCTCAACAAAACTATACTAGTGTAGCCTTGACAAGAAAATAGTCCTCATCAAATAGCAGTCTCAATCTATCCCTATTTGGACTACCACTTGTATCAACACTTCGATAGCTATTAGACATTATAGCTCAAGATTTACCTTGTTTGAGGCAAACATAGAATCAACAAAAACCTTAGAAAAATCTATTCCAATCAAACTTGCCTTCAAACACATCATACCAAAACACAAGATCCCCTCCACCAAGTCTCACATTCCAACTTCACCCATATCTTAAGATTGCATGGTTCAAACTAGATCCCAAGTGAAACAAAAGCAATAAATGGGTTCACTATAGGGTAGCCACTATACTTCTAGTGATGAGGAAGAGGACATTACCCAAGAAGAAATTATTAGTGCTCAACAAGACCCCAAATTTAAAAAACTAATGGACAAAGTCATCACAATGGATCCACACAAGTATTTCCTTATGCTTGCCCACTAAGGAGCAAAGTTACCTTCCAATTTTGACATAGAAAAATTGAGAGAAACAAGGCAAACAAATGAAACTGAAGCTCCTAAAACTAAGAAAGCTAAGGTTATGACAAATCCATTAGAAGCACTCACGCAACAAATCTGAGCTTTACAACAATAATTTATGGATTTACAAACTGGATCTTCCACAAAATGATATTCACTAGAGGACATATCCCCTTATCCATTTGATAAAAGCTTGGTTAGGATACCTTTCCCTTCTAGTTTTGAAGTGCCCAAGTTTGACAAATATAGGAAAAAAGGTGATCCACGTGAACCATATCCTTCACAACATGAGCATGCTAGTACTAGCCATTTCTCACACCAAGATCACACATCCTTAACCCATCTTAATGATACTATCGATAAGGGAAACACCACCTTAAGTTTGGAATCATATACCACTCCATATACTGGTCCTCCATCACCATCCCATAGAATGCCTATCCCAAAGCATACTAGTCCTACACCAACAACACCATCAAACTTCCCAAGTTCTAATCCATCAACCAATGAATCCTTGAATGATTTTCTCCAAAGACTCTTTGGAAAATCTAAAAGCAAAAGAAAATCTATGGAAAAATCCAACTCCACTCATCCAATTTCATCCCCATCTAGCACAATCAATCCTAACCTTAATCATAAGCCTACGCCATCCACCATTATTATCCATCCATTATATTGTCCATCCACCCATATACTCATGAAGGATGTGATCCAATGACTATTAGCAAGGAGTAAACCACCCTCATGCCTTCAAATCCCCATCCTTGAAAATATCCAAGAACCTTCCAACACCATGTCCATTCCTACAAATCAATCATGTCACCCAAAACCCCTTGACCCTATTCAAGAGTCTCCCCCATTGAGTCCAAGTCAACCTCCCTCATGCTTTCATGTCGATAACTATCAAGAGCCTATCAAGTCCACACAAAAGTCTTCCACTTCCATTTTCACCCAAAGTCAAGAGATATGTCAAGGGCATAATCCTAAGCATGTGGTAACATCAAGTACTCCTTCTAATCAAGATCAAATCACTTTCATTCAACCCATCCATTACATATATCTTTTCCATGATCAAGATATTATGCATGATGAAGAACCTATCCATGAACAACTTAATCCTAGTCATCCCTCCACAACCATTCATGAGAAAGATACCCAAGACCTACATGCTCCATCTAATGCAAGTCTTGTTGACCTACTTGAACATTCACCCCATTTCATGGATTTCCTAGAAACTTCTCCACTTATTCATGATCCTATACCATCCACTTGTCATGATGAGACACTTGCCTCCCAAGCAAGCATAGAAGATCAAACAAATAACTTGTATCCTAGTAAGCACAATCAAGATCCTAATGATCCTTCCACATCATCCGCTATTAACTCTATTACAAATCCAACATATCCACTTGGTCTATCTATTTTCATTCATGAATGATCCTCCTTGGAACAACACCAACCATTGTCCACCACTTCTCCATCCAATAAAGAACTCAAGACTAGTTCCCAAACTACACCACCTAGTCACATAGTGCATCGCATGCTCCAAAAGATGAACTACCAAGGTAAAGGCTTAGGCCTTCATGAACAAGGTATTTTGGAGCCCGTACATGTCAATGTCCCCCTTCACTCATATGGCCTTGGATTCACACCCCAAGGTCAGCAATCTAATGATGTTGGTACTTCCTCCATTCCATCCAAGTTCACTTTCCATCACCAACCGTATCATGTACCTAAAACATATGTTGGTATTCCACCCCCATCATCCTACAAATGTCAAAAGCATGTGACCATACATCTTCCACCATCCACTTTACCTCTGCTTCTTCCAACTCCTAATATCACCCCATCCAATCTACCACCACTTCTACCAAAGCCTAATTATCCATTTACCCATAAATCTTCTAAAAATCTTAATCATGCCCAACAAATACACACATTGTCTAAACATAAAGCTTCCACTCATTCCACCATGTTCATGGGATTCAAAAGTAGAAATTTGGATGCCTCTACCTATAAAGCAAAAAATCCTAAGGGTCCTAATGCCTTAGGGTACAAATGCAAAGAATCAAAGAAAAATCCATCCAAAAAGTTATTCAAACCCATACCTTCACAAGCAAAGTCAAAAACTAAAATGATATGAGTTCCCAAGCAAAAAGAAGCAATCAAGTCAAAATAGGCATCCACCTCTCAAAAATCCCAACCATCCTCTTCTATCCATTTCATTCAACAATATCACATTCCTTCATCCCACATCAAAAGAAAAAATCATAAAAATACTAAGTCCGTGTGGGTCCCTAAATCACTCCATCAACCATCTCCTAAGCAAACATTGCCATGGTTTTGTACACCACCATCCCATCAAAAGCTTCAAAGTTTATCATGGTGTGTGAAGCCATTGGTCATGGTTCCATTACATTCCATGACATTCCCACATACCTCCATCTC
Organism: Cunninghamia lanceolata; assembly: GCA_027924645.1. Lineage (NCBI taxonomy): Eukaryota > Viridiplantae > Streptophyta > Pinopsida > Cupressales > Cupressaceae > Cunninghamia > Cunninghamia lanceolata. The sequence goes on along the minus strand of BSBN01001183.1, from coordinate 3,744,759 downwards.
TCCATCATTCAACTATTGTCCTACATATCTTCCCCATCATCCTATCCCTATGGTCCATGCTTTTGCATAAGCCTTTTACCCATCCTCTTGCATAAATCCTACATAATCGACATCATAATCCACCATCTACCTAAATCCATTTCACTTTCATACAATCCCTTACCAACATATATGAGCATTTGACATGGCCTATTTGCAACGACATCCATCTAACGGGACACTATCAGCTTCATGGAACTAGACACTTGAATCCCTCCCATCCATATCCACCTATCCTATCAAAAAAAAAACTCAATCAAAATTGTAAAGAAAAATCCTTTCATCCAATGGTGAAAACCTGGTAAATGGGCACCTTGGATAAGTACCAAGATGAAAACCTGGCAAATAGATGTTATGTGTAGGTTGATCTTCTATGACACTTACACTTGGAGGCATATTTTCTCATCCAGCCTATCATTTCCATCCTATTGTATCCATCCTTATCCATTATATACATATTCTTATCGAATCCATTCATCCTCCCTTCATCCTATTGATCTTGATGAAGATCAGGGGCACAATGTTGACAAATGTTTTGGATATCTCCTAACATACCTCATCCCTTTCAAACTAATCCTATCATCCCCCTTCGTCATAAGCTTTGTCGTGTCAAAACTGGATGCCTTACACCTACAATGGGACATGTTATGCCCATGCAATGTAGTCCTTTGAGATCACATCCTTGCTATCTTATGCTTTCCCTTCCATCTGTATCCCTAATCCTATCATAAACCTTTGCATATCTTTCATTCATCCATTCATTAGTGTTAGCCTTCAAGGTCAAACTACGTTGCCTCTGAGATATCACATAGGCAAGGCCATTTAGTAATGACTCCCCGAGGCTTCTCAACCCTTAGGTCTTAGGTCCACATAGGTCTATCCTGAACTATGTTGCCTTTGCATCATCACATATGCGAGGCTATTTAGTAATGAGCCCCCAAGGCACTAGGTCAGTCCATTAGGGCCCGTCACATTATTCATCGTCAGTTCATCCATAATAAATAAATCCTCAACCTAGTCAGGGAATAGGATTCTTGAATGCTATATATTTAAACAATTCGATCACAGTTTTATCACTAGACAACAAGCAGCATGACAAGCAATCTTTCAACATCATCTTGACAAAAAAGACAACAAGACTGCACTTAGCAATTCCCTTTTGACCTAAGACATCAAACTGATTGTATCAAGTTATTGCAAGGAAACATGTTTTGTCTAGGAAAGTTTTTCAATGGTTGTTTTAAAAGTCTTATATCATATTTTCTATTATTATGTCTTTCTACACTACTCAAGGATGTATCAAACTAGAGAAGCTATGATGGGGGCATAATTATTTTATTTGTCTGTTATTTGTGGATTTATCTTTAGTAATGTGAAAGCCTTGTCTAATGACATGATCAACAAAATGATCATTGAGGACATCAAAGGTCTAAACATGAAACATGTTTAATCCTTGTCTATTGATATGCAAGTAGTACTCAGGTCATCTTGGTTCAATTATACTTAGATGCTTGTACTAAAGTTTGCTAAATCAAAATCCATGTAAGATACTCTGGTCATCATGGTTCAATTATACCTAGATGCTTGTATTTTCTTACAACATTTTAAAACCTCAATGATGAAACAAAGTACTTTAAATACTCGCACAATCAAAGATGACAAGAATCCATATGCATACTTATCCTGTTGCATTCCATTTTCATTATAAGCATTTTATCATTTTACCAAAATCCATGTGTCTTTGTGATCATGTGTTTATCCAATTTCTTATCTTTCATTCATTAACCATTATCTATCATTATCATTATCCAATTTCTTATCAGTCATTATCAAATCACTCATTATCCAATTTTATCCATTATCCAAATCATTCTTCTAAATTATCTTTCATTATCCAAATTATTTCATCAATTTTTCAAATCACTTCTTCCCTTCATCAAATCAATCTTGTCAAATCAATCCAATCAAATCAAGTAATGATCCTAATGCAATTCATCCTTAATCCATGCCAATCGAGTAAGTCAATCTTGTCAAATTATGTAATCACAATCAGTGGTCTTGATCCTCATGCCTTCAAAAACCAAATCATAAACCAAATCAATTAATCAATCATCATCATCGATGGGATATATCTTTCTCGCATCTTTGTGTTGATCTAGGGATATATCATTCCCCACAATGACAACACTATCTTAATCTTTGTGTTGATCTATGGATATATCATTCCCGCAATGACAACACTATCATCAATCATCATCAATTAATCATTGGTTTACAGCTGGACAGGGGCAATACCTTGTTTGTTCTTGTGTCATTTGTGCATACTTGCTTGCTTTCTTGTGTTTGATCATTTTATCTTGTGTAGCATATCATTAAGCTCTTTCATTCAATCCTTTTTTCTTCTAGGTCAATCAATTTCTTCACCCGTCTATCCAGTCAACCTGTCATTCAACCTATCTGATCATGAGATTGTCCATCATCCTATCATCACATTCTTCCTAACCAATCTCCCAAAGGGGCATCCTATCATCATAAACCTGTACCAGGGGAAAACTTGGGCATGTATCAATCACCAAAAATTTGTATTCTTTGAAACAATGTGTTAAAACACATTGTCTCAAAGAGGGGCAAAATGTATACAACTAAAAATGGCAAAGACAAATTAAATAAATACTTATTATTTATTTAATACCCATTCTTCTATCATTTAGTAAATTCATCAATTTATCTATTTGATTCACGTTCATCATTAATAGTCCAAATATTAAATAAATATCAATTTATTTAATTAAATCAATTAAACCTACTCTTCTAATGTCATCCCTTAATTAAATAATAATCGAATTATTTAATCACAAATCATCCTGTTCCAAAGTCTTCATTCATAATTCCACATCATCTAAGCCACCTCACAATCCACCTCATCGTCTTGCACATGTAATTAAATATTTTAATATTTAATTAATCCATTTTCCCTCACCCACATGTCCCATTCTTCCTCCAACTATCCCTATTCCAAAGGGCATGGTCTCTTCATGTCACCATGGCCAAAGGGACACTTTGTGACACTTGTTCCAAAGTCCCTAGAATCTTTCCAACCTCCCTACGAACATGGTCTCCTTGTTTGACCTTCTCTGTTTGGTCATTGTGAGCCTTGTGACATGTGGACTCATGTCACACCTTTCTCTCCACCATGTCAAGGTGAGAGGAACATCTTTCCTCTTTCTCTCCCTCATCTCAACCAATTCAATCCTCACCATACACCCCACAAGACCAAGTCTCCACCATTAAGATCTTGACACATGGATTTGTCCCCTCCTTGGCCTATAAAAGGAAGTTCTTTCCCTCATTTCAACAACACACAAGCTATAGCAAAGTTACTCTGCAGAAATTCTAGTGTGCCTTTGGCAAAGCATCCATATTGCTCATTGCATTTTATATCCATTATCTTCATATCCATAAAACCATTCAATCATCCATCCCTCATCCTCATAATAATTGCATTGTAGATAATCTTCATTGCATTTTATCCAGCATACATCCATTCAAGTATTGTCATCTTCAAACAGCAAGGAAGCATGCTTCTGAGAGCTCTATTCATCAACAAGATCAATACAAAATAGGTGAACAATGGAAGCTTCGAGGTAAATCAGTCTTCAAGGTAAAATGTCTTTGTTTATTTGATTTGCATCATATTTCATTGAGATTATTGGATTATTAGTAGTTTAATACTGTTGACAATTTTTCCACTAACAATGTGCATTCACATAACATGATCGTATTATAACACGATCGCATTATGTGAATGCACAAAACATGATCACGTTATGCGTTGCCTTGGTTATTTCCAAGCCTAAGGCTTGGATTTGTCTTGGGTTTCCAACCCAAAGTCTTGGACTGTGTTTAGGACGTCCAAAGATGTGTTTTTCTAGATTGTACCAAAAACAACATAATCTGGAGCGTGCTCCCCATTAGGTTTGCACTTATTTCAATGAAAACTCAAAAAAATACCACCATAATCTTGATCTCTCTGTTATCTATCTAACCATATAATTTTTTTCACATTTTGAGTACGTTAAGGGTTTCATCCTTAATTTCTTTTGTTAGTGTATCCATTTTTTGTTAAAAAATAGTTTCTAGTATTTTTGACCTTTTTTTAACCGATCATGTTATGTGTTGCCTTGGTTATTTCCAAGCCTAAAGCTTGGATTTGTCTTGGGCTTCCAACCCAAAGTCTTGGAGTGTGTTTAGGATGTCCAAAGATTTGTTTTTCTAGATATTAGGAAAAATCACATAATCTGGAGCGTGCTCCCCATCTAGTTTGCACTTATTTCGATGAAAACTAAAAAAATACCACCATAATCTTGATCTTTCTGTTAGCTATCTAACCATATAATTTTTTTCACATTTTGAGTATGTTAAGGGTTTCATCTTTAATTTCTTTTGTTAGTGTATCAATTTTTTGTCAAAAACCAATGTCTAGTATTTTTAACTTTTTTTAACCATTCATCAAAATTTCAAATAAGTTACATTTTTAGAAACTAGACCCCATTCTACACGTACTAAAAAAAAATTGATTTTCAATTAGGTTTCAAAAATTTTACGGGGGAGCACTCTCAATTTTCTATTTTTTAGGATGTGTCCACTTTGAAAATTACTAAAAAATTAATTATTCATGAAACAATTATCAGAAAAATAAGGGATAAACTGCATAGTGTTAGTTAATTTCTCACCAAAGCGATTTTTGAAATACAAAAAAAAGTTAACATTTTAGGGGGAGCACACTAGACGCTATGTTATGTTTTTTTGAGAAAAATATAACCAATTTGTGAGCTCCCCCATTTTGAACCCCTTAATCTCAACCATTTTTGAAAAAAATAGTAGTTTAGAAACTAGACTCGGAGCACTACGACTCTTGTTTTTTTTTCATCTTCAAATTTTGAGCGTAGCTATCCTTAATTTCTCATCCAACATCAATGTTTCCTAATTTTAGAAAAAAAGAGCCATCTTAACACCCCCTTTTGGTCCCCCATCTTTGTGCACTTACCCCTCAGAAGATTCAAATGCCTTTGTGAGATTGTCAAACCTAAATGTGTTTCACAAAATTGTTTGTACAATCTTGTTTGGCTACATTCCAAGTAATGTTTAGGATGTGGTATGCGGTCTTGATCACAAAATCGTAATTTAAAAATCTCTTTTGTACATTGGTTGATAGTCTAGAGTTAGAGTTCCAAAATTATTCAATTTCATCCTTTGTGCTATTAATTAGTTTCTTATAAACTTGTGGAAGCTAACCACTAAAATCCAAAGTATCAATTTCATGAAGTTTATGTAGTCTTGATCTTAATGGCAGTGCTTTCGACAATGCTTTACGATTTAGGCTTAAGTCAAGATAAGTTTGCCTCATTGTTCAAGCCTTTCTTAATTGCTTTCTTACTATTGAGGTTGTTATTACTCTATGAGAATCTCTATTATCTTTCTCCTTACTAGTATTTCCAATAGAATTGAGTGTATTAAAATGACTTTTAACAATAATTTTATTCTGATCGAACACTTTGTTTACTCGAATCTTTAATTTCTTTAGTAAAGGTCTCATTTTGTACATCTTTAGTAATTGCACAAAAAGTTGACATTCTTTGGCTAATGTTTTATCTACAAAGTATTCATTAAAATTTTTTGAAGCCCACAACCGAATGGTTCGTGACAACCTCTTGTCTTCAAGTATTTCCATTATGTTCTCATCAATTTCAAGTAACTATTCTTGGAGTTCTTGGATGTTTTATAATTTATCAGGCTCATTAGAAAATGATGTATGTGGATCTCATTTTCTTCTTGACAAAAGTCCTCTCTTCTTATGTAATTTGGAGATACACTGATTTTCATTGTTTCATGTGTGTTATCAATTTCATCAATGTTATGAACAATGGGATTATGAAGTACAATTTCAATATCATGCATTTCATATCCATAATCTTCAAGTATACATCTATGTTGTTCTTCTTCTTTTTCTATGATATTACTCTTATCAATAGGTGTTTCATGGCATTTTGCAACATTTTCACTTTCATGTTCAACCTTTTCATTTTCTTTATCATATTCAATTTCATTTTTATCAAACATGTCATTATATTCAATATTAAAAACTTCAATTTACATGTCATTTGAGTGTAAAGAAAAACCTTCACCATAATGAGTATCCACCAAACCTTCTCTTCCAATCCTCTTCCTTGCTTTATCATTTTCCCTAATTGCTTCAATTTCCTCCAATTGAAGTTTCCTCCTTTTTGCTTTACAACGACTACTACTTCCCATTATAAAAATAAAAAACTATAACCCTAATGATTGATAGAATCAAATTTTGTGCACATGAGTGTAGAAAAGCGTGATTTTATCTATAATTTGTAGAGATCACATGTTTCTTGAGAGAAAAGCATTTGTGGGGACCATTATCAACCCTAACAAAACCTTTTGGGCCTTTTTTGAATATCCATTATGCAAAATGGATATCTATTACCTAAAGCACAAAATGCTTTTTAGTGCTTTTAAGTAACATATATCCATTAGTTTTGCTAAAATGTTGTTTCCTCCTATTTTGCCTTGGGAATGCATTGGATAAATAGGCTTGGGAATATCAAGCCTAGGTTTTCCACTACTCCAACATGTTTAGAGGTTTCATCCTCTTTTCATGACTTCACCCTTCGTGTTGATGACCTTTTTTAAATCTGAATTTGATGAAATGAAAAGGGTACATATTTAAGAAATTGTCAGCATTTTAAAAATATAAGATATGTTTGATTATGAATTTAATAATTAATTATTAATAATTTTCTACATACAGTATAGCTGAAATCTAGATACATGCACTCATTGAAAACCATCAATAACTTTCAAACTATTTCACCTTTTTCAAATATGAAAGATGCATCACACTCTATGCTTCATGGGATATTAGGTTAAAAAATTGAATTTCGTATTCTTTTGACCAAGTTAGGTTGGCCATTAAATTACTTTTTTAAATATTTTTAAAATATCATAGTAAAATATTCATAACTAATTATTTACTTATAAAGACAATTCAAAAAAATATGTGTCACATCTGGACATGTGTCCTTTACTTATATTTAAAGAATTTTTTTGCTAATATTTAGGTTGGCCAAAATGATACCAACCTTTTATTTTTTTTCAAAAATTTTAGTAGTGCTTCATTGAAATATTCAATTTTCACCAAATAATTTTTTCTTTTTGAAAAAAATAGTAGCCAATAAACTACATTCAATTTTCTAAAACTTCTATTCCTAGATATTTTTCAAATTGTGTATGTAACCCATTCAAACTTTTTATGAATTTGTTTAAATCTATTTTTTAGGATTTTCATTGCCACTTAGAGGTATTGTTTGGCCCGTGATGATCATGCACTCCCCTGTAACTCATTGTGTGTCTTTTTGTCTTAATTTTCTTTATTGATTGTTTCTTTATTTATTTTTATCTTCATCCCACAACATACTCTACCAAGGTGATCACGGTCCATCCTATCATGATGTGCCTTGTCAATATGTTTGTTGGGGAATCTTTACTATTTGTGCGTTTTGATTGCATGCATGAGTTAGTCATTCACACATATGATAAAACATCATCACAATTCCTTATACCTTTGATGCATACTAGTATCATATTCTATATCAAATCTAAGTTGCTCAATACATCTAAAAATTTCTTCAAAATCATTGGTATGTACCTATCTGCACCCTCCATAACATTTCTCTAACTAACTAGTCTAGCTAACAATCAAGTACCCTCCCCTTCATTTTTTCCTTATCCCTCTTTTCCTTTTCAATCTTGTCTAAGCCTCTTGTTGATCATTTTCTCTTATCGAGAGTCCATCCACATTCTCCACACTTAATTGCCCTCACGATGGGGAACCATTGCACCATCCCTAATTCATCTTTAAATTTTGGGGGCATCTTAATTTCATAATCTAATTTATCAATCTAGCTCAATCCAACCCAATAAATCAATTAATCAAATAAAATACCAAGCACAACTTTTTCACTATCACCATGCCACTATGGTGTTCATGTTTATCTTTTCTTCAAAACATCATTACTCCTCTTAGTCATAATGATGTTTCAAACAAGGGAAAAATGTAGACACCTAGATTTTATTTATTGTCACTCCTAATGGGATTCTAATTAATATCATTCCATACCAAAATTTTTATCTTTAATTATTTAAATAATTATATTTAATTAATTTAGTCCTTTATTAATTAATTAAATAATTATAATATTTAGTCAATTAATTTATTCACTACTTATTAATTACATAATTATATTCTTTAATTAGCCTAGTTCTTGACATTTCTAATTAAATAATATTATTGTTTAATTTAATTTCCATCGCATCTAATTAAATAAGGTGAGTATAAATAGAGTTGTGAGGTACTTGAATCTCCATGAAAAGAGGATAATGCTAGAGGGTACTCCACTCTTGAAAAAAATACAAACAATTGGAAAACAAGATCACACAACCAAATATATATACACATTCATATGGGCATGCTCTGCCCACTTCCAATACCTAATTTCAACAAGATTGCAAACAACAACATTCATATGCCAAATCATAAACAGCGAAGTGCAAATACAATGGTATCATTGATTTTATTGAAAGGAATCAACTATCTTGCATTCATATTTACAAACAAGTCTTCAAATGACCTTTCTCAGCTCACACATATCAGTACACTTCATTCTCCCATCTGAATTTTCACTCCCACTCTTTTACTAAATATTTTGCTTCATTTCTGTAGATGCTTCCTCCTTGTGTAGCCAATTCAATAATTTCTTTATACTCTATTTTCTTTTTCTGGGCAGTAAACTTCAATGACTTCACACTTTATTTTTTTTCTTCTATTTGGCAGCAAACCAATTCTTCATTAGAGAAATCTCTTCTCCAATCTGAAAACCCACTCTGGTGCTTTTCCTCTAGTACCACTTCCCTCTCTCTACCTTCTAGATTTTTTTCTTTTGGCAGGTGACTTATTTGCATCCATACGTTGGTTTTTTTAAAACTATAGAGATGAGAATTGAAAGGTTTCAAAACCATTCAACTTCCTTAGCTGGGCAATGCCTTACCAATAAATTACATCTTTTGATATTTGGTTTTAATGTACATTCAATATGCAATCAGCCATATTTCATTTTTCTTGAATATTCTGCTCACTAGTTGATTTTCTTTTTGTTTTGCCAGGAAGCGATTATATAGTGAAAATGTGAAATTACAAAAAGAATAGAAAATCCTCCGTCACTACCCATTTTGATTTTTTAATTGGCTTAAAAAGATGTATATGAGATAAATAAAATCCACCAAACATTACCTTGTGAGGCTGCATACAGTGTTAGGAAAAAAAATTCAAATATGTGACTAACTCTGTTTGGAATCGAGTGCCGCAGGCGAAAAATTCAAACTTCTCATAGAATCAAAATTGGTGAATAGGCTCAGAATGATGTACCAATGTCCCCTGCAAAAGGATTTTGATCCAAACTTCTAGAATTAGGAGATATTAAACTTTCCGTAAACTGACGACACATTGTCGACATTAAAAAACAATTTCTGACATTAATTTCTCTCAAACCGTGAGAGATATGACTTCAATTCTTTTTGCACTTCTAAGATGATACCTCGAAGAATGCCCCTGCAAAAGTATTGTGTTCTATCTCTTACAGATCTTTGGGAATAAATTTCACAAAACTGCCTATTGTGCTCTAAAGCCAAAGTATGACAAAAATTGAAAACTTGCAAATTTTGACTCACCACTTACTCCAAAATCCAAGAGATGCTAATTGAAAACCAAATCATAATAAAAATGAAACCCAAACCTCACACTCTATTGTTTTGGTTGATGTTGATCGCTAATTCACCTAGATGCTCCTGCATCAAACAAGCCGGGTAAGAAGTTTGTGAGCATACACTCACAAACATGGAGTTGAATGGTAGGACCATTCTTTCAGATTACAAGCAATCTACATTGAATTCCATCATTGAAATATGTGCACCAAAAATGATTTTTTTCCTCTTTTTCCAGCATCTCACTGGAACAAGCTCCACGTTCCTCCAACAAGCCTGCACTCTCTTCCTCCTTCCTCTCGTGGATTGGAATCCACCATGCATCATTCTCCTCCTTCAATGATTCTCTCCATTCATATCCTCATTCATGGGATCCAACCCACCATAATCAACCGGCCGCCTCCACCAAACAAACTCACTATTGTTCTCCTCTTTTGTGGGTTTTGACCCACCAAAATCTAACCACCTCCACCAAATTCACTCATCATATACATCACAATCTACATCATATACATACAAATCTATCCCTACATCTTCATGGAAATCAACAATTTTCATCTGCTCTTCTTCATACTTCTCAACCGTCAACATTACAAATGAATGCAAAACAATATCATTGCAAAATGCGAACAAGTTTACCTCTTTCTTCACCGCTGTAATATCACCTTCAACTGCAACCTTCACCCACTCATCTTTTTCTATGATGTTTTCATCTACCCCATCTATTCCCATCATCATTCTCATATCATCAGTTGCTGTACCAAATTTCCCAACTGTAGTATCTTCTACAACTTCTTCACAATAACATGTTGCATACAAATCTGCATCTTCATTTGTTTTCATCCCATCCTTTTACAACTCCTTATCCACCTCAACAACAAACAAATCCACATCAATTTCTTTTTCACACAATTCATAAAAATTAGAAGTTATCTCTCCACTTCTTGCTGTCATGGCATTACTCTCAACTACCCCATTCATCTTCATCAAGTGCTCACTCAAACTAAACAATTCTTCCATCTTTTTACTTGCTTTTCAAACAAATTATGCTCCTCTTCCATAATCAAATTTGCAACATCCTCATGAAAATGGAAAACTTTCATACATCTACTCTTTTCTTCTTGTCCTTTATCCTCTACTATTTTCATCATTTGAAACAAATCAAACTCAAAATTATTAAATTGTACCTCATTTCTTTTCATTGTCCCAATTTCTTTGCCTTCATTTTCTACTACTTTGTTCAACTCTTCATGGTTTCCTATCCAGTCTCCTTCAAGCATCTGGTTTATTCTCTTCATCTCCTCTTTCCATAGAAGATCATTCTCTTCTTCATACACTTGTTTATCAAACTTAGGGCCTTCCAATTTTGTTATTTTTACTTCTATATCTACTGCAACTTTTCGCTTCTCAGCTACAAGTTTGTCACCTTCTTCTTCTATCTCCTTATTCTTCAAAGGATATGTTGTCACTGCTGCTATGTCAATTCTATCTTCTTCATCCATGTTTTTAAAAGACCTACCTCTGCTACAAATGCTAATGCTTCTACTCTTTTCATGTCTTCATGAATTGTCTCTTCACCACATCGCTGTCCCACATATTTTATGCTCTTCCATGGGTCCTTCTTTGCTGCAATTTCACATTCCACATCTTTTCTACCTTCAAATTGGCTTGCTACAGCTAGATGTTCTTTATTTTTCCACTCTTTTCTCTCTTTATTTCTTCTCTTTTCTAATTTGCTTTCATTTTGTAATGTATGGACTGCTCCCATATGCTCTTCTTTCCATGCCCCCTTCTACCAAAGGGTTGCAACTCTTCTTCTTCTCCTTTGCAACCTTGGTTGCAATCTCCTCTCTTCCCTCTCCATCCTTTTGCACAAGGATCTCTTCTTCATTCTTCGTATCCACTGCCACTTCTTCTTTCTTCTTTTCATCTTTCAAAGGATTTTCATCCACTTCTTCATTTGTCTCTTTCTCTTTCTCACCCATTGCAAATTTGATAGTAATCTCTTCTTTCATACACTCATTAGGACATACTACTATAATTTTTTTTGTCACTTCCTCTTTTTTATCCCTCAATGGATTTAAAACATATTCCTTCCCATCCTTGGTTATACTATATGTGTTATCGCTGCCATTATGTATAGCTTCCCTATCCCAAAGCCAAGGTGGCCCCAATAAAACATGACAAACATCCATGGGTACTATGTCACATACAATTTCATCTTTGTGTCTTCCAATGTGAAAATTTACAATGCTTTGTTCACTTACCTGAATTTGATGACCTCCTTACAACCAAGAAATGTAGTATGGCTTAGGGTGCTTCATCCTCTTCAAGTTTAGCTTCTCAACCATTTCCAAATGAACCAAATTATCTCTACTACCGCTATCCACCATCACCTTGCAACATTTTCCACTGGACTTCCAAACAGTTCAGAACAAATCACTCCTTTAGATGGGCTCTTGTTTCTCTTTCCATGGCTTCAAAAATTTCTTCTTCATCAGAAAACACTCTTTATGTCTCCAAGACATTTTGCCAAATAATTGTTGCATATTCTCAATCTGTACATACAAACATTTAGAGCCAACGCTCTTGACAATCATAGGTTCTCCCTGCAACAAAACTCTCAAACTATCATCTACCCAACAAGATTTTTGGAAGATGCACCTCTCCAAGATGTATTCTACCCACTTCCTTTTAGTGAAAAAAGTCTGCACACCTTCTACCCAGCTTCATCTCTACTGGAGGACAACCAACATGATTCCCATAGAACCAACTCTCTCTTGTGGCATCATTGCTTTAATCTTCACTGCTCTTCACCTGTAGGTCCTGTACGCTCAAAATCATGACTTTGGCTACCTAGGGCTATCGGGTTGGGTTTTGGCACACACACAGACCCTTCCCTCCTTGCCATGGGGTGATCCGCCACATCACTCTCGCTCACATGGAAGTAGCCAGTTGAGAGGGGGTAAGACATGACAGGGGTTTGGCTCATTGGAGAGATGGACTTCATGGAGATGGGTCGATAAGTTTTGTAGCCTTTGTTGTTGTGTGCTAAGTTGAATGTTTCCTTCGATTGTAGTTGTTGTTGAGATAACCATATGACCCAAAGGGTCACTAGTTTCTCTTCTTTTGTTGGGGTTTCTTTTATTCCACCATTGTGTGGGTAAGCAGTTTCTCACATTTATGTCCTCTTATCTCTCAATGCATTAAGTCAGTTCTTGTTGTATTTGGAGTTGTCTAGTTTCTTCTATCAACAAGAGGACAAATGGGTCTCCTTATGGTAGAGTACAGGCTTCTTGTTGTTGTCGTGGATTGATCTCCTCGATCTCATCATGGATAGCTCTCACCCACTCTCGTCTCATTACTAGGCACATTCAAGTGCTAAGATGGAGGTAGATGTGTGATGACTAACCTTAACTAGATTTAGGGTTTTGACCTAGGGTTTTGTTGACCTAGGGTTTGACTATGTGTTGACTTTTTTTTACCTTGTGATGTGATCAAGGGTTTGATTGAACTATTTAACTGTGGTTTACCTCATGATGGTATCAAGGGTTTCCAAGTTTGTCTTTTCTAGGGTTTCTATATGCATGCAAAGATAAATGATATACAAATGTGTTTTTGTATTTTTTATTATTTTGGAAATGAAAAGTGCTATTTAATCTACGAAAGGGAAATATGAATGAAAGCTAATATGACTTTTCCTAATGCAAGGTTAATCTATGTTTTTGGGTTTTTGATTGTTTAGAAGTAATCTAATCTAAAAAGGGAAAATGCTTCTTTGAATAATCTAGATCTAAGAATATGAAAACAATTATTCTAACATGCAAGATCTAACTATCAAGGAAAAAGAAAAGTTTTATTGTTCCCAAGAGAAAATTTGGTGTTCTAATTACTATGAATTGAATAAAACAATGAAGGAACCTATAAGAAATGAAGATTTGTGTGACTCCACTACCCTCTTAAATCCTTTATATTGGCAACCTCGAGTCCTTTTGCAGCAGTGGGAGATCCTCTTGATGGCAAAATGACACAAAGGAGCAAAAAGAAGCTTGTTGAAGCTTAAAAGAGCTCAGTGAGAGCTTTGGCTGAGCACAATGGCATTGAATGAAGCAACGTAATGATGTTTGGTTTAACAATGAATAAAGCAAAAGGCACCTTCATCCTATAAGAGGATTTGAATGCTAAGTTGGAGAGTAAAAACTGGCAAGAGTTGTGTAAATAATGAATTTGCCTCCCCTTGTGCTTGAGGGAGGGGTGTAGTTATAGGTTTGAGGAATGGGATTGATTGAGAAGTTCACTCATTTGATTGATGATTTAACAAGGATGATTGAGGAGTTAACAAGGTTGATTACCTAGTGAACTCAGCTAACTATGGAGTGATAAATCAATAATAACTTATCACTGAAGAGGAAATGGAGATGGAAGAATGCATGAGATTGATTAAGGAGTTAATTTTAGATCAAATGGAGTTAATTATGCATGTGTGGGTGCATGAAATGGTCAAATCCATATTAGGCATAAAAAATCATGCAAATTGAAAGAAAATGGGGTGAAAATGGAGCTAAAATGAGTGAGAAACTCAAGATTTTCCATGGATGGAAATACAACATGGTTGCTCCTTTTTCTAGTAGGGTCGCCCCTAGGTGACCCTGGGTCACTCGGGGGAGATCCAAGATGGACAGGGTTTTCTAAAGAACTATAGGGGGGAAATGAAAGAAGAGAAGAAAAGGAGGGGTTCTGCCTGAAGATACAGGTCAATCATGTGCAAGAATCCAAATCTCCACTTGCACCTACAGGATCTTCTAGGGGAGATCTAGAAATAGTAGGGGGAGATTTGGATTGGTTGAGAGAAATTGAAAATTGAAAGTGAGAGATGGATAGGGGGAACCTCTAGAAGCCTTCTAGGGAATGCAAAGGATGAAAAACATAAGGGAAAGGTAAAAATCACCTACAAGACACTAACAAGGCTTAGGAGTAAGCTCAAAAGCTCAGAAAACACAAATCGACAAGTGTCGCAAAAAGATGCCGAGAAGCGTCACAAGTGACGAGAAAGATAAATTGACAAAGAGGAATCAACACAAGACAAGAAAGAAGACATGTCATCAAGAGGTTTGCTACTTAAATGACATTATTTCATGCTTACATGTACGTGACAAGGATTTGAATCATCATTGGGGTCCTCGTGGAGGATGTGCATGATTTTTGTGCTTACATATTTGCCCCGTTGGGGACGGTAGTCTACATGAAAGGTAGGTACCATTCCTGAACTAGGCCTTACCTGTTGTTTATTTTCCCACAATTGTACCTACAATAACTAATATTAGTCTAATATTTAAATATATCAAAATGAATAATGAAAACTGAAGTGACGAACTTACCATGGATTGTTTGAGTTCGACTAGTTGTTTGCCCTTATCGGTTTGGATGTGTAGGAATGAGAGCATGCAAAATGATGCATGAAAAAGATGCATAAAAGCAAAGAACTAATCTAAAATACACAAATGAAACTAAGCTAAGGGCGAACAAAGCAAGCAAAATTGTGAGATCAGAGTAAAATGATGACAGAATCGATCATGTGAGCAGTCGTTGGAAAGGTATCGTCGAGGAAATCGCAAAGATGGACACCTCTTCTTCAACCATGGAGAATCAGGTACACAAGTAGTAAAAAACTCTTCTCTAAACCCTAGTTTGAATTTTACAAAAAATCTCTTGAAATTGTTTGTTTTTGATTATTTTCTCTGTTGCATTGTATTTGTCTCGTCGTTTAGAGCAAGATAGGTTTTTCATTTTCTGAAATCGGCTAAAAAATGAAGTTTTAAGAGCAATTTTCAATTGAGGGATCTCCCTCTAGGGTTGCCCCTTTTGTTAGGTAGGTCACCCGGGGGAGATCTTGTCTGACAGCAGGGTCACCTGGGGGAGATCTTGTAAAACCACAGGGTCTGCCGGGGGAGATCTTGCAAAACACCTGGGTCATCCGGGGGTGACCCTGTTGGGCTAATTTTGACTAAAATTTTATGTTGTTTGACATTCATTTCACTTTGATCTAACATGTTATGGCTCCTGTATTTGCCTGTTTATTGCAATTTTGAAGGTTTATATGTTTTTTTTGTGTAAAGTTTATATGTAGTCTTACAATTTTTAGGGATTTTTACAAGTTTACGAGATCTAATCTAAAGTTCTCTTCTGAATTTCTAGGACATGCGAATCCAATGGAATGCCTGTCAAGAGCATGGATGGCTCTCAGGGATGTTTTCTTCATTGAGCGATGAGGATTGTGCTATTTTGAGGAGGGCAGGTCTAGCTAGAGTTTGTCACGTACCTGTTATTCATCTTGTGTCTCATATATGTTGTGACATTCTGACTTACTGGGATGTAGACCGAAACAGATTCAGGTTCCCCTAGATCTCTGGAGAGTGGACCATCACTCTGTATGATGTGTATCGTATACTTGGGGTACCTGTGAGAGAACATCCCTTAGTCCTTCCAGCTAGTGAGTCCTTTGAGGACAAGGCATCTTGGGTAGAGTTCATGGGGGTTAGTCACCCCGAAGATTAGACAGGAGTCCAGCTCACTTCTATGCCATGTCTTCGTATCCCACTTTTGAGGAGATTCACAATCAGTTTGATTGCATCGAGGCTATGGAGAGACAATGCCTCAGCTCATCTGAGATGGTGTTGGGCACCCATCATTCGTGGAATTGAGGAGGGCACAGTTTATTCTTGGGGACTGAATATCTTGGCTATGGTTTATAGAATCTTCTATCATATCTCACGGTGAGGGGTTGTAGCTTTTAGCCACTCGTCTTTGATCATGACATGGATATATGAGCACATGAGGCCCTATCAGAAACTCATTCCAATTCCATATAGACATTTACTGAGAGCAGTGAGGTGGATGCATGTTGGTCACTTTGATGGTTCTTTACCCACTATTGCTACTCTCATAGATGAGGACATGATCTTTGACCCTTATCATGACATGGAGGGATCCTTGGCCCATGATGGTGAGGTCAGAGAGTACTGTTGCAAAGTATCTGATATTTCAGACCATAATTGTCTAGTTGAGGCCCATCGGGTTGATCGTGTTTCACAATAGTTTGGCGAGGACATCCCTAAGGACTATTCAAGAGATGGGTGAGATTGGATAGAGGACCATAGTTTGGACTCCCTTGACTCCTGGAGTCTTCATTACTAGAGTTTCAAGATGAGGACATAGGGGAGTGAGAGGGACTCCTTCCTGATCTCTGGTTGTGACCGTGGATTCAGAGTCTACTGACGAGGACTATGTTCTAAATGAGGATTTTGATGATATTGATGATTTAGATGATGGTCTTGATATCCCTGAGGGTCCTCCTATTGTTCGTCAACCTCCTCATTCAAATGAAGTGATGCGACAATTTGACCTTGATTGGTAGCCTAGTAATCCACGTAAGTTTTGTCTATTTGCTTTTCATACTCTTGTCCCTTCTCTTTTCATGGGGAATTGACTTGTCTATCTTTTGATTCACCCTTTCAGGTAACATCAAAGAGTGGAGGGATTTTGTTCATGAAATTAATGTTGGATTGGCTTCTTCCTTTACTAGGATGACTCATGACCGTCTTTTAGATGATCCTAGTGTGGCCCCTGCTATTGGGCAACATACTAAAATTTTTTCTCCTATCTATCATGGATGTTAGGTGAATACTGACTTGAACACCTTAGCGGACACCCTTAAGGGTGAGAATTAGGTACTTCGAGAGATGGCTCATCTTAGTTTTGGACGAGATGATGCTAGTATGGCAGGACCTTCATAGGTACATGCTCACAACAGAGCACCTCACTCTCATAGGTCTCATGGAGCAACGATTGGTATTCATAGGTAGAGGAGCCGAAGTCCTGAGGGTTCTATTGATGGGAACTAGCCTTGACTTCCTTTCTTGAAATCATGCCCCCTTGCATGGGGAGCCTTTACTTCTTTTGAGAGTGTTTTGTCCTAGCTCTTTGATATTCTTGGTATATGTAAACATTGGATGTATCTATGAAAGTTTATCTTTTTATGGTCCTTCACCTATCGGATTTGTACTCATCTCTTATGCATGTTTGGAGGTTTTGAAACTTTTTGATTATCTATTTGACATTTTCAACTCTTTTAACAATGCAAGTATGATAACGATGACATTTTTTTAATTTTTTGTGACATATATATGAGATGCAATTTACGATATGATAATGCAGGAACACAAGAAGTGTTGAAATGAAACATTTACTTCTACTGGATGTCATGAGATATGACATTTGACTTTATTTCTTTGAGACTTTTTTTCTAATTTTGGAATTAATGCAATGTGGAACAAACAATGTGACCGCTCTTAAATATGATTTTTGATTCAGGGGATTGCGAGTTGTCTTGATATAAGAGACCTATTCAAGGCTGTGAGATAGGATTTTATAACTCAAGTGGGGAGTGGGGATGAAGATGGAGTGTTTCTAAACCTTGGCTTTGCTAAAGGCTAAATACTGATATCCTTATCTAGATAAGATAAACTGACAAGCTTTCAATTTAGATGAGTAGCAAATTTTATTGGTGTTCACTAGACTTAGATCATAGATGGAAAGCAAGGTAGACCTAGGGTAAATGATAAATAGGAAAGAACATAGGTCCCTTGGTAGAAGATGATCCTAGAGACTACTAGACTCTTCGGTTCTGCTCAACTAGTCCATGTGTATGCTTTGTACCTTTCTTTTTCTGTTAGAATGTCACCCTTGAGGCTTCAAGCTTAGACTAATCTCCACCCAGGAGTATAGACATTCAACAATCTTCTCTCTTTCACTCTCTCTTTTTTGTCTCTTTTTTCGTATTTTCCTCACTTAATTTTTCTCATTTTCTTGGATTTTTGACTTTTCAAGAAATGAATGCTTTTAGAACTCTTGATATGCAATACTTTGATCTCTCAATTCTCACATTTCTCAATCACTCTTATTTTGATCACTCATTTTTTTATTCACTCAAATCTTAGATTGGTTCCATCAGAGTTTTGATTTTCCTGATGTTTTTGGCCAAGAAAGATAAGGGACTAAGTGCCACCTAAAGTTTTTGTAATCTGTTTGGACTTCTCCTCCACTAGGGAAGAATTGGGAAGGTCTACTTGCAAGCTTCCTTTGAACACTGTAGGTTTGAATACTGACTTTGTTTTGACCTAGCATCTTGACTCATTAAGACTGGGATCAGTGTAAAGCTAAGAGCTAGGCTTTGATGAGAATCACTGGGAATGAAAGGGGATAATGGCGAATGTGAAAATGGGGAATCTCTAGGTCCTTAAAGGATGACATATATTTAGCAAACCTTAGACCCCTTACCAAAGAGAAAATAGTATAAGAGCATGTCACTAATAGTAATGCAAGAAACAAATTATTTTTTGACATTTTTTATTTTTAATTTTTTTAATGTTTTATGATTTTTTTCTTTCTTTCTAGAAATAGTATTTCTTGAGGTGAAAGGCATTGACTGTTTCACCAAATTCCTCTCCCTCCATTGTGCACAAGAGATATGCACCATTTCTGATGTCTTCCTTGACCATGTAAGGAACTATTCAATTGGGTCTGAATTTTTGTCCTTCACCAGCTCTTTTGTCGATCAAATTTTCTATCCTGAGCACTAGATCTCCCACTTGAAAGGGTCTTGGGATACCCTTTTTGTTATATTGCTTTTTTATTCTTGCTAGGTAAGAATCATGTCTTTGAATAGCTATCAAGCATGTTTCATCCATCATTTCTAATTCGGCCAATCTTACTTCTCTATATTCTTCGTTGTCCAATAATCTTTGTAATGACACTCTTAAACTGGGCTTCCAATGGTAATATCACCTTTGAGCCAAAGGTGAGGACATAAGGGATGGTTCCAATTAGAGTGCTAATGTTCATTTTGCAAGCCCACAGAGCTAGATATAATTGTAAATGTCAATCTCTCTTAGAATCATTCACGATTTTGACCAGTATCGCTTTTAGGGTCTTGTTGGTAGCTTATGCTTGTTCGTTTCCTTGAGGATAGTAAACTGAGGGAGAATTGTGATTGATGTGAAATCTCTCACAAAACTCTCTTACTAGTGGATTTTTAAATGATGATGCATTATCTATTACTATCACTTGGGGAAGTCCAAACCGGTAAATGATTTGGTTTAGTATGAATTTAGCGATTACGGTCCTTGACACTGTGGTGAGAGGCATGGCCTCCACCCATTTTGTGAAATAATCTATCATGGTAATGATGAACAAATGTCCATCCATCGAAGAGGGAGATATCTTCCCCACCAGATCTAACCCCCAGGTGGAAAAGGGCCAAGGGGTAATGATCGGTTGCAAATCTCTTATTGGTGTGTGATGAACATGAGCGTAAGCCTGACATTTTGGACACCTCTTTATGAACTTAATCACATCCCCTTGTAAACATGGCCAGAAGTATCCCATTCTATATATTTTTTGTGCCATGGCATGGCCTCCAAAGTGTCCACAAAATTCGCTATGACACTCCTCTAAGATTTTTCATGCTTCTTCCTTGTCAACACATCGAAGCAACATTCCATCTAGGGCCCTTCGATAGAGGACATCGTCTATTAAAACATATCTTGTAGTGAGGACGAGCAATCATCTTTTTCCCAAAGCAGTCATGTTTTCTGGGTAAGTCTTACTCATGAAATAGTTCACAATATCTCTATACCAATATGAGGTTGCATACTTCACGAGATCAACCACACAAATCTCTTCATCAAGGAAATCTTCATTCATGGGTTCCTCTTGGGGAACCAGATTGTCTGCTACCAATCTATGATTATCTGTCCTTTGACTGCTTTTTGATTGACATAGGTTAGCTCAAATTTGCTCAACAAGGTTATGAATCGGTCGGCTCTTCTTGAGAGCATGGGTTGATTTAAGAAAGTTCTCAATTGCTTAGATCATATCATGATCTTAGTTTCTTGATTCAACATGTAACGTCATAGCCTTTAGGTTAAAAGACTATGGTAAGACATTATTTTTCGGCTTGGGTACAGTTCTTCTCATATTCTAACAAGGTTTGACTTATGAAATAGATTGCTCTTTCTCTTCCACCTTCATCTTCTTGAGCTAGCATGCATGCTATAGAGATATCAGTTGCTCTGAAGTACAAGATGAAGGACTTTTCATGTCTTGGTGGCATCAGCATGGGTGGGGTTAGCAAGAATTTCTTCACTTTCTCAAATGCATTTTGACAGTTCACCGTCCAAGTAATGCCAACTTTGTTTTTCAATAACGGATTCATCGAATGAATTTTGAAAGTCATGTCTTGTATGAATCATGTGATCACTCCCAATTGTCTTAAAAAGGCTCTTACTATTGTCTCACTCATTGGTGGGGTTGCATTTAAAACTACTTTGACCTTAGCTGGGTCAACATCTATGCTTCTTCGTGAGACAATAAATCCCAACAACCTTCCTGCTGTGACTCTGAAAACACATTTTTTAGGGTTTAGCCTTACTTTATACTCTCGAAGCCTATTGAAAATTTTGTGAAGGTCCTCCACATGTCTTGATCTTTGTTTTGACTTAGCCAGGAGGTCATCAATGTATGTATCAACTATCTTATGGATGTAATCATGAAAGATATGTGTCATTACCCTTTGGTAGGTTGCTCTTGCATTCTTCAATCCTAATGGCATGACTATGTAACAGAAATATCCCCAAGAGGAGGTGAATGTCATTTTGTTTTGGTTGACTTCTACGATTTTAATCTGGTTATATCCTAAAAATCCATCCATGAGGGAAAGGACCTCATATCCTACCATTGAATCAATAATTTGATCGATGGATGGTAAAGGAAAATCATCTTTTGGGCAAGCTTGATTGATGTCTTTAAAGTCGAGGCATATCCAAATTTTTTCATTCTTCTTTAGAAGTAGGACAATGTTTGACACCCAATTTGAATAGTCTACTAGTTTGAAGAAACTGACATTTAACAACTTTTTTAGTTCTTCCTTCACCATTTCAGCTACTTGTGGCTTTATGGGCCTTGGTTTTTGTTTCACAGGTTTTGCATCTAGCTTTGTCACTAAATTATACACCACAACTTTTGGATCTAACCCTGGCATGTATGAATATGCCCATGCAAATATGTCAAAATATTCGATGAGTAATTCCATATACTCCTCTAGTTCTTTGTCATTCAATTCTCCTCCTAGTTTTAACATCTTAGGTTTTTCGGATGGTTAGGGATGGGTGTCCTTCCTCAAACTTCTGAGGCACAGGTGGTGAATTTGAGTCTGCTTCAATTTGGAGGATTTCTTTCTCATTCCCAAAATAATCCTCTAGATGAGGGAGGAGCATGTATCCTTTTGTCTAGTGTACTCTTGGAAGTCCATCATAAGCATGTAAATACTCAAGGATGGCTTTGTTGTTCACAGCGTAGTCTTGGGTTGGTTTCTCTTCTTGACCCATGGCGTAATTCAGGATATTTGGTAATTCTTCGCTTTCCAATAATGGCTCTCTACACACTGACACAATGTATTCTAAAATTTGTAATTGTGCATGTTGCAGAAATAATGCGCCTAACGTGGCCATTGAGTCTGCCACTTGATTTTCTTCCCTAGGTATGGCTTCGATCGAGGAGAAGTCAAAGAACTAAACCAACTTCTTGATGGTTTCTTTATAAGGTTGCAATCATTCTGATTTTGTCTCGTAATTTTCTGCAACTTGGATGATTATCAATTGGGAGTCCCAGAAGGTAGAGATCTTCTTGATCCCCATTCTCATGGTTGACATGATTCCTAGGGATAGGGCTTTGCACTTGGCAATGTTGTTTGTGCAAAAGAAGTCTAATCTAAAGGCGAAGGGGAGGACTTTTCCTTTAGGAGATGTTAAGATTATCCTCATCCTAGCCCCTGTTTTGCAACTAGTTCCTTCAAAATGTAGGGTCCACAAGCTTTGACAGTTTTGTGATTGAGAAGTTTCTCCAAACTCATAAGTGGAAGTTTGCTTCTCCTCTTTTTCATCTCCTTCTTCGATGATTTCAATTGTTCCAACCGAGAGGTTTTTGATATCACATTCGCTGATACACGGAATGGATACTAAGATGAATGGTGCATGGGACTTGGTTGTACATGGATCAAAGGGGAATTCCCTAAGATCATCCATTCTTTGATAGGATATGTTGTGAGTGCTTGTATTTGTTTGGACATCTTCAGTTTCCTCTTTCTATTTCTCTTGTGCCTTTAACTTCTTATCTTTTTCTTCTTGTTTTTTTCTATAGATACTGAAGGGATCAGGGTCTACTTTTATAATGGAAACCTTTCCCAGATGATGGAAATGGATTTCCTGGAATAAAGTGGAAGTAATGGCCTTCATGGAATGAATCCAAGGTCTTCCAAGGATCATATTGTAATTGGTTTCTCAGTTGATGACATGAAAGTCTATAGAGATGGTTTTGCCCATTAGAGTGAGTGGTAGGTTGATTTTTCCCACTGTTTGGATGTCATGACTGTTGTAAATCTTTAATGTGGTAGTTTGTTACTTGATTCCTATTTTTCTATATCCCATCCTTCGTGAGAATGATATTGGCAAAAGATTGACTGTTGATCCTTCATCCACCACTACTCTTTTTATAGTGACCTTTTTGACTTGAACTTGTATGTATAGAGGTGAATCCTTTTTCTTACTTCCTTCATTTTGGGGTAGTTTGGCAACATCAAATGTGAGAGGAGGTGATTTCTCCTACCTACTTCCAATACTTCTAGAAATGCCTTGCGGTGTGAGGGAGAGGCTCTCAACAGGTTTATCACTTGTGAGAAGACATTTTATGTTTGATCTATTTGCTCTTCCTCATGAATCACAAACACTTCTTGGTTTAATTCTACGTGATTGGAATTGCTTTGATTGGCCTTCCCTTTCTCATTTTGAGGTTCCTTCTCCTTTCTTTGAGATTGGAGAAGTTTAAGGAAGTTCTTTTGTTGTTCCAAAGTAAGTTTGGAGATAGCTTTATTGTATCCATAACAAGTCTTTGTTTCATGACCCTTTGTCCTGTGGAACCAACAATAAGTACTTGGGTCATATGAGGTTTGGTTTGATCCTTGATTTCCCTTTTGTCGTCATTTATTTTTACTATGATTTCTTTTTGCGACATTGACATCTTTCTCTTGAGGCACATTGGATGTAGTCTTCTCTATTCCTTTGGGTGTCCTAAGTTTTCTATTGGTATTGTAAGTCTTCTGACCACTGTCGATGGTGGCTTGGTCAATCCTTAGAGCACTTTCCAATGTCTCTTTGTAGGATTTATATGGCAATTTTTGAACATCTTCTCTCATGTCCTTGTTAAGGGCATGCAAAAAGAGGTCACACAGTTCTTGGTGATCCATGTTCAGAGTACTAGTCGAAGAATAAATGACTTGCCTCCATCATGTGACAAAGTGGGCTACAGATTCATTTGGCTCTTTTTTCATTGTGAGGAACTCTCTAATCCTTGTTTTAACGAGTTTGTTCATGCCAAATGCCATGACAAACTCTCTGATTAGTTGTCTGAACGAATGAATTGAAGCTTCTAGTAAGCAATAATACCAATCCAAAGTGATTCCTTCAAGCGTTTTTGGAAAGATTATTGCTACAATCCTATCCCAAGGGAGGATCTCTCTTATGGCTGTGGTGTAGGCTTTAATGTGGGAGTTTGGATCTCCTTCTCCTTTGAACTTTGGGAGATCTAGCAATGACTGAGGTAGTTGCACGCTTCCTATGTTTTGGTCCAAAGGTTCCTTCAAATACTCAAGATATGTTCCTAGAAAGGCACTTTGAGATTCCCATTCAGACATGTGTCATTGCTGGCATTTCGTGAATAATAATTAATGTAGGGGGGTTTTGAGATGCCCCCCTAGTCCTGTTCATGAGGTTTTTACCTTCTTTATGGAGCATCTTTTTCTACTTCCAAGATTCTAATTCTTTGCACCAAAGTTACGATTAAATCTGTAGGAGTAGCAGCTCTATGTGTTTCTTCATTTCTAATATTTTCTTGTCAAGTATTTTCATGGTGATATGCTTCTTCGCACGTAAAATTTTCTCTTTTCTCTTCTCTCAAGGCAATCATCAATGCCTCTTGAGCATCTTTGGCTTCTTGCAGATGTTTTCTAATCATTTAACTTCCTCATCAAAATGAGTACTCAATGTGCTTGTGGAAGGTTGATCAGGTTGATGTATTTTTGATCTCATCCTTCTTGCTTTATGTGGTGCATTTGGTATGGCCAGATTATTTTCCCAAGTTGGGTTGTTGAAAGATAGAGAGTGCCTGGATTCTCTTTGATCCAGTTGATATTCAGAATCTTCATAGTCATAACAGTTGGTGATTGGTGCACCAGGGTGCAGCAGCACATACCTATCAAATGAAGGAGTTTTTGGTTCTCTTGAGGGAATGTTCCCTTGGTTTAAGTTAGGTTTCATCATATTCAAAGGTACCATAGACACCACAAAATAGAGGGAATGGATGACAGCATAAGCGATAGAAGCTGAAGAGGCTAAAGAGGCTATGAAGAATGGTGTGAAAATGTTTTGAAGCTTTTGCTAAAGTCTTTGAAGCATTTAAAATACAAACTACAAAACTAAAAGATTATGTATTTCATATCAGATTCAACAAAATATGTAGTGAAGTTGACGTTGTATGTGACAATGATGATGGAAATGAGATCCACACAATGGGAATACAAAAATCATAACTAAGAGGCTTTTCCCTTCACGTCAGGTTCACCAAAATATGTATGCTCAAAATCATGATTATGGTGGCCTGGGGCTGTCAAGTCAGATTTCCACACGTACATGGACCCTTCCCTCTTTGCCATGGGGTGATCCACCATGTCACTCTCACTCATGTGGAAGTAGCTAGTCGAGAGGAGGTGAGACACGGTGGGGGTCTGGCTCATTGGAGAGCTGGAATTTGTGGAGAGGGGTTGTCAAGTTCTATGGCCTTTGTTGTTGTGTGCTAAGTTGAATGTTTCATTTGATTGTAGTTGTTGTTGAGATAACCCTATGACCTGAAGGGTCACTAGTTTCTCTTCTTCTATTGGGATTTATTCTATTCCATCTTTATGTGGGTAAGCAGTTTCGTGTGTTTATGTCCTCTTATCTCTTAATGCATTGAGTGAGTTCTTGTTGTATTTGGAGTTGTCTAGTTTCTTCGATCAACAAGAGGACAAATGGGTCTCCTTGTGGTAGAGTAAAGGCTTCTTGTTGTTTTCATGGATTGATCTCCTCAATCTCGTCATGGATAGCCCTCACCCATTCTCCTCTCATTCCTAGGCACATTCAAGAGCTAAGATGGAGGTAGATGTGTGATGACTAACCTTAACTAGATTTAGGGTTTTGACCTAGGGTTTTGTTGACATAGGGTTTGACTATGTGTTTACTTGTTTTTACCTTGTGATGTGATCAAGGGTTTTATTGAACTGTTTAACTGTGGTTTACTCGAGATGGTATCGAGGGTTTGCAAGTTTGTCTTTCCTATTGTTTCTATATGCATGTAAAGCTAAATGATATACAAATGTGTTTTTGTATTTTTTAGTAATTTGGAAATGAAAAGTGTTATTTAATCTATGAAAGGGAAATATGAATGCAAGATAATATGACTTTTCCTAATGCAAGTTTAATCTATGTTTATGCGTTTTCGATTGTTTGGGATTAATCTAATCTAAAAAGGGAAAATGCTTCTTTGAATAATCTAGATTTAAGAATATGAAAACAATTATTCTAACATGCAAGATCTAACTATCAAGGAAAAAATAAAGTTTTACTGTTCCAAAGAGCAAATTTGGTGTTCTAATTACTATGAATTGAATAAAACCATGAAGGAACCTAGAAGAAATGAAGATTTGTGTGACTCCACTACCCTTAGAAATCCTTGATACTGGCAACTTCGATCCTTTTGCAGCAACGGGAGTCCTCTTCATGACAAAACAACACAAAGAAGCAAAAAGAATCTTGTTGAAGCTTGAAAGAGCTCAATGAGATCTTTGGTTGAGCACAATGGCATTGAATGAAGCAATGTAACGATACTTGGTTAGACAATGAATAAAGCAAAAGGCACCTTCATCTTGTAAGAACATTTGAATGCTAAGTTGGAGAGAAAAAACTGGCAAGAGCTATGTGCACAATGAATTCGCCTCCCTTTGTACTTGAGGGTAGGGTGTATTTTTAGGTTTGAGGAATGGGATTGATTGAGAAGTTAAATCATTTGGTTGATGAGTTAACAAGGATGATTGGGGAGTTAGCAAGGTTGATTACCTAGTGAACTCAACTAACTATGGAGTGATAAATCAATAATAGCTTATCACTGAAGAGGAAATGGAGATGGAAGAATGCATGAGATTGATTAAGGAGTTAATTTTAGATCAAATGGAGTTAATTATGCATGTGTGGATGCATGAAATAGTCAACTCCATATTAGGCATCAAAAATCATGCGAACTGGAAGAAAAATGGGTGAAAATAGAGCTAAAATGACTGAGAAACTTGAGTTTTTCCATGGATGGAAATATGAAAGGGTTGCCCCTTTTGCTAGTAGAGTCTCCCCTGGGTGACCATGGGTCACCTAAGGGAGATCCAGGCTGGACCAGATTTTCTGAAGAACTACAGGGGGAAATGAAAGAAGAGAAGAAAAGGAGGGTTTCTGCCTCAAAAAATAGGTCAATCATGTGCAAGAATCCAAATCTCCACTTGCACCTGTAGGATCTACCAAGGGAGATCTGGAAATAATAGGGGAAGATTTGGATTGGTTGAGCGGAACTAAAAACTAAAAGCGGGAGATGGATAGGGGGAACCTCTAGAAGGCTTCTAGGGGATGTATAGGATGAAAAACACAAGGGAAAGGTGAAAACTCCCCTACAAGACACTTACAAGGCTTAGGAGCAAGGTCGAAAGATTAGAAACCACAAATTGACAAGTGTTACAAAAAGATGCGGAGAAGCATCGCAAGCGAGAAAGAGAAATTGACATTTGAGGAATCAACACAAGATAAGAAAGAAGACATGTCATCAAGAGGTTTGTTGCTTAAAGGATATTATTTCATGCTTACATGTATGTGACAAGGATTTGAATCATCATAGGTGTTCTCATGGAGGCTATGTGTGATTTTTGTCTTGATAGGTCCTAGTGCATACTCTACACTCTCAAGACCTTGTGGCTCTGATACCACTTAATGCAAGAGGGTACTCCCCTCTTGACAAAAATACAAACAATTGGCAAATAAGCTCACACAACCAAATATATATACACATTCATATGGGCATGCTCTACCCACTTCCAATACCTAATTTCAACAAGATTGCAAACAACAACATTCATATGCCAAATCATAAACAGTTAAGTACAAATACAATGGTATCATTGATTTTATTGAAAGGAATCAACTATCTTGCATTCATATTTACAAACAAGTCTTCAAATGACCTTTCTCAGCTCACACATATCAGTACACTTCATTCTCCCATTTGAATTTTCACTCCCACTCTTTTACTAAATATTTTGCTTCATTTCTGTAGATGTTTCCTCCTTGTGTAGCCAATTCAATAATTTCTTTACACTCTATTTTCTTTTTCTGGGCAGTAAACTTCAATGACTTCACACTTTATTTTTTTTCTTCTATTTGGCAGCAAACCAATTCTTCATTAGAGAAATCTCTTCTCCAATCTAAAAACCCACTTTGGTGCTTTTCCTCTAGCACCACTTCCGTCTCTCTAGCTTCTGGATTTTTTTCTTTTGGCAGGTGACTTATTTGCATCCATACGTTGGTTTTTTAAAACTATAGAGATGAGAATTGAAAGGTTTCAAAACCATTCAACTTCCTTAGCTGGGCAATGCCTTACCAATAAATTACATCTTTTAATATTTGGTTTTAATGAACATTCAATATGCAATCATCCATATTTTATTTTTCTTGAATATTTTGCTGACTAATTGATTTTCTTTTTGTTTTGCCAGGGATCAATTATATAGTGAAAAAGTGAAATTACGGAAATAATAGAAAATCCTTCGTCACTGCCCATTTCAATTTTTCAATTGGCTTAAAAATATGTATATAAGAAAAATAAAATCCACCAAACATTACCTTGTGAGGATGCATACACTGTTTGGAAAAAAAATTCAAATATGTGACTTTGACTCTTTTTGGAATCGGGTGTCACAGGCAAAAAATTCAAACTTCTAGAAATTAAACAAAAACTGGGGATTAGGCTCGGAATGATGTCTCAAGGTCCCCTACAAAAGAATTTTGATCCAAACTTCTAGAATTAAGAGATATTAAACTTTCTGTAAATCGATGACACATTGTCGACATTAAAAGACCAATTTCTGACATTAATTTCTCTCAAACTGTGAGAGATATGACTTCAATTCTTTTTGAAATTTTGATATGGTAGCTCCAGCAATTCCCCTACAAAAGGATTTTGTTCTAGCTCTTACAGATCTTTGGGAATAAATTTCACAAAACTGCCTATTGTGCTCCAAAGCCAAAGTACTTCAAAAACTGAAAACTTGTGAATTTTGACTGACCACTTACTCCAAAAGCCAAGAGATGCCAAATAAAAACCAAATCACAAAAAAAATGAAACCCAAACCTCACACTCTATTTTTTTAGTTGATGCTAATCGCCAATTCGTCTGAATGCTCCTGCATCAGAGGATAGGACTCCTCTACATGGAGTTGTGGTGAGTAACCTCCCACAAACATAGTGCAAGGTGTCGATGCAAGTTGACAACTCTCAAAACAACTCCAATTACTTTGACAAGTTCAAATGAACATGTGCCAATATTCCTAAGGTTAAATACAAGTGTGTTTGCCTAAAGATTAAAGCTATACACTAATAATTATTTTTTTAGTAAATACAATCTTAGCCTTTCATTTCAAACAAATGAAATCCAAACCCTCCATTTTCTCCTTAATCCTAGGAAATTCTTCTCATTTATTCTCGACCATCGATCTTCTAAGAAAATATTGACCATTCATCTTTCCTCTCAAAAAACTATAAATAAAGCTTTAACCATTCCAAAATCATGGATGGACTATCTTTGATAAGTATATGCTATCAAGATTTTGAAGTAAACTATTGAGTAGCCACATCCATTTGAGTACATCCATCTTATCAATGGAGTTCATTGGTAACTTTGTTTATGGTTAAAATTTGTTGTTTGAACTCTATTTTTTTCTCATCTTTAGCTTTAAATAGTTCAGAATAGGAAGCTCTTGTTTTCTATTTGTAAATTCAAAATTGTTGCACACATTAACCACTTGTCCCATGCTAATTTTTGATCTAGAACATAGTCCCTTAAGTAACCTTCAATCCACTTATTCATTGCTTTTGTTTTCCACACTATTTGTGGCTAATAGCTTTTTCTAGAAGTGAGTTTTCCACATATCAAATGGAATAATTCCTAAGAAAAGGAACTAAGAAATACATGCTATCTCTAGTATTGATAATATTTTTAGGCAACCCATGTAACCTAAGCACCCCTCGAAAAGTAAATCTTCCACATGATATAGTTTGAATGCAATAGAGATGACAAAGAAGTGTGCATGCTTATTAATTTTATCCACTACAACACAAATTCAATCCTTAACATTTATTGTGGGAAGACTTGTGATGAAGTCCATGTTCACTACTTCCGATTTTAATTTAGGAATAAGTAGTGGTTGTATTAAATATATATGAAAGACATGCTCAACTTTATTCTTCTAAAAAGTAGTGTACTCCATGATATGCTTGAGAATATCCTCCTTAGAATACTTCCAAGAAAACCTCCCTCTTGTAAATTTTTGCAAGTCATGTAGGATCTTGGGTTTTAGCTAGTGATGCACTATGTAACACTCTAAAAGTTTTGTATCTTCCACATATCTATTTAAGATATTAGTAGAAAACACATGATTAGAATATTCTACCATGACAAAAACCTTCCAATCATCATCGATTATAGAAGTAAAACAAAGGATGGGCGTTCTGAGAAAGGCATCAACAACTACATTTTTTCACCTAATATATTGTATAGCATAAGCTTGGATTTTCTTTACCCATTTTTGTTTACAATCATTTTAGTTATGTCAATCCAAGAAGAACTTCAAGTTATGGTAATCTGTCACAGCCACACATTTACCACCAACTAGATGTTGTCTAGATTTTGCCAAAGCATGCATAATGGTAAACATCTACTGATCATACATAGAGAATCCCCTTTTTAAATATTTCAACTCCATGCTCTCAATTCCTACAATGTGTCTCTCTTGCATTATAACAAATCCAAATCCCTTTCATGAGGCATAAGATTATGCAACAAGTGGCTATGAAAAATATAAAACAATAAGTATAGGACATGAGATGATAATCTTTAGAAACTTATCAAATGCTTCTTATTTTGTATCCTCCTGCATGCCTCCATAAAATCTCTATGACCCTAATCTCACATGTATATTCCTTTGTACATAGAGTTGTTTTCTCTAGAATTCTAAGGGTCCCCTTTAAGTGCCTTAGATGATCCTCCCATGCTTTGCAACACATTAAATTATCATCAAAAAATATCAAAACAAAATTTCCCAATTGAGCACTGAATACTTGATTCATCATGGATTGGAAATTAATTAGTGCATTAGTTGAATTGAATGGCTCAACCAAGAACTCCATGTGTCTACTATGACATTAAAATATTACACATATTCCTTACAAACATAGATCTAATGGTTACTTGGTCTCAAATCAGATTTTAAACAATAAGTTACTGCATCTAATTTTCTTCTTATGCATTACTCTCTAACGGATGAACATCTTCATGGTTTGATTTTCATCCTTCTGAAGGACCACTAATGAAACAAATGGGGTAGAGTTGATGTGGCATATTTCAAACTTCTTAAAATCTTTCTCCTCTCTATATTCCTTGAATGATGGTAAGGAATGCTCATGGTCCAACATTCTTAGAGCCTCATTCCAACTCTATGACATGTTTGAATACTGTATATATTAGCAATCCTAGAAGCATATTATTGAACACCACACTATGCTGATCCAAAAAATTGAATATCAATAAGATAATTGTATTACTTACCAAAAATAGTTTGCATTCTCTTCATCACCAAGCAACTTGTCTCTTGCAAGAAATCCTCATATATGTGACTACTCTCAAAGATCCATCATAAACACCTCCAAGCAACACATCTTTACCTTCAAATGTAAACTTTAGCTCTTTGGATTGATGATTCTATAGAAACTCACCAATAAAAATTAGTCATTATATACACATAACCATGTCAGTTTTGAAAATATAGGATTCATCACATACCTTATGCTTACCCATGGCTAAATTAAGTTGTTTACTTATCTAAGTGCATGACAAGACAAATTTATCAGCAACAATGATATTAAATGCATCAAAAAAATCATCCTTCATGTGCTTCTTAATATCTTCTTTTTGAAGTTCTTTTGTTAAAACATCAAAATCCCACACCATCATGCATGAACAACTTTGAAGTTGAGAGAAAGGATCTCCATGTCATTTTCTTTAAGTTGTACACTTCATCTTTTCATCATTTTTAGAATGCTTCCCATGATAACAAAAACTTTGTAATGACATGTTATGAAACTGATGCAATAAATATTTGATAAGTTACTATCCTTGATAGACATAAGATTTCCACAGTCCATAATGAAATAGTAATCAGTGCTTCAGGATTTGACTGTGTGCCTATTTTTGCCTCAACGTTTCGGATCATACTCCATGATCCATCATCAGGAGAAAGCTAGAGAAGAGAGAAGTGAGACAATTTGCAGAACATGGGTACTAAATAGTGGAGGGTGCAACACGAGAATCGAAGGATTCCTAGAAGGTCAATACAACCTAGTAAGGAAAAACATAAGAGAAAGAAATAAATATAAATTTAAATTAAGAAGAATTAGAAGATAACCAAGAGCAAAAATGTATATCTAAAATTAGAAATTAAAAAAGAAATAAGTGGGGAAGAATGAAACAAAGGAGTAAGAAAAAATAAGAGAGAGATTGATTTAATAAAACCAATCAATCAATTGTTGAGAAACCAAAAAATCAAGAGGCCGAGAAAAGGAGATGAAAAAACGTAAGAATTAAAGTAAGGAATACAACACAAGAAGTATAAATGAGTGTAAAAAGAACAAGAACAATAACAAATGAACAAAGGAATAGGGGGAAAAAAGGAAGAATGAGAACAAGGGGAAATAAAAATTATAACATAAGATGAACAAGATGAGAAACCAAAGCAAAATAATAAAACAAAATAAATAGTAAAAAAAACATCAAAACAAAAAAGAAAAAAGAAAACAAAAACTTAATGAAAAAAGATAATAAGTGTAAATAAATATACAAATAAAAGCATTAAAAAGTATAACAATACAAAAGAAGACATTAGATAGGAACAAAAAAGTAAACTAAAAAGAAGAAAACAAAGAAGAATAAGAGAAAAAATTTAAAGGAAATAATGAATGAAAAAGGAAAAAAACAAATTTATATCAATAAAGTCACATAAATAAATATACAACAATAAGAAAAAGGAAAAAAGAGAAATGAAAAAATGAAAAAAAGAAAAGAGAAAAAGAAAGTAAAAAAGAGAAAAAGGAGAAAAAATGTTTGAGATAAAAAGGAATAAGATAAGCTAACTAAGCAAAAAGAAAATTCAAAAAAAGTAGGGAAAAAAGAAAGAAAAGAGGAGGAAATAATAACCAAGTAAGTTAAATCAAGCAAAAAATAAAAAGCAAGAGCCACGAAAAAATGTAAGAAGAAGACAAGAAAAGAAGGACATACCAAACAAGAACAAGAACTATAAATAAAAGAAAAGAAGTGAAAGACAACACCAAAGCAACCACATAAAGCATCAGGTGACCTAAAAGGAAGAAGAAAGGAAACCAACAACATGCAAGACTTAGAACTAGAACAAGGGGAGGGAAAGCTAGGAGAGACTAGGATAGGGGGAGAGCGGGAGAGGTGGGAGGAACACCTAAAGAAGAACCGAGGTGTGGGCAAGGAGAGGGAAGAGAACGAGGAAAAAACATGAGGCTGGGGGAAAGAGAGGAGAGGCCAAGGGCGAGAAAGAGAGCGAAGGGAGAACAAGCACTAAGGGGAGAAGGAGAAGAGGGGGGAGACAACGCAGAGGAGACACAAGGAGAGGGAGAGGCGTCAAGGAGGGGGGTGAGAGCAGTGTCTAATGTGGGCTAACAAGGGGTTCCAAGAGAAACTTAGACCCCATCCTTCGTCATGGTTGAGATTAGACGGGTGGTTGCTAATTTCTATGGCTTCTTTGAGTTTCCTCTTGAAGTAATTGTCTTCACTGACCAAGATTTGGGTGTCCTCTAAACAAATGTGATGTTTGGTGAGGGTAGAGTGCTCTGCAAGTGCAGATTTGTGTATGCGTTCATGTCTAATGTCTGCACTATGCTCCTTAATCCTAGTGTTGAAGGAGCGACTTGTTTCACCAATATAGGGGATACCACAAGAGCACGAAATTTTGTAGACTCCAGAGTTAAGCAAGAGGTTTTTGGGGTCTTTGGGAGAGGGGATACGATTTCTAAGAGTGGAGATGGGTTTAAAGGTACATTGAAGGCCTTTCTTACTTAGAATCTTAGAGATTTTGTTGGAAAGACCTTCGATGTAGGGCAGAGTGGCAATAGGGAGGGAAGGGGTGTTGGTCTCCTTGGGCTTGGGGTCAAGGCGGGACCTCGCTTGCTTAAACGCTCTCCAGATAGGTTTCTTCTTGTAACCATTTAATTCAAAAACCTTGGTGAGGTGAGCAAGCTCTTGGTCAAGGTTATCCTTATCACAAATGCGAAAGGCTCTGGTGGCTAAGGTTTTAAGGATACCGGCTTTTTGGGCAGGGTGGTGATGAGAGGAGTGGAGGTAAAGATCAGTATGGGTGGCTTTACGAAACACACGACGACCTAAGGAGCCGTCTAGTTTTTTGATGAGGAGGATGTCAAGGAAGGGTAGCTCATTATTAGTTTCAAGTTCTTTAGTGAAGGAGATGCACTTAGCTACATTGTTGAGGTGATAGTGGAACTCTTCAAGCTTTTCTGGTCCATGGGGCCAACAGATGTTGGTATCATCAACATATCGTTTCCACCATTTCGGCTTGAGGGGAAAGGAGTGGAGGGCGATATCTTCGAAGTGCTCCATGTAAAGGTTGGCAACAATCAGGGAAAGGGGGGAACCCATGGCTACACCATCCAGCTGTTCATAAACAGCACCTTGGAAGGTGAAGAAAGTGGATCTAAGGCACAATTCTACTAAGGAGGCAATCTCATCATTTGTCTTGAGTCTGATGATGTCAATGGACTCGGGAATCGGGACTTTGGTGAAAAGGGAGACCACATCGAAGCTAACCAAGAGGTCATTTTTTTTCTAATTTTTTGTCTTGGATGAATTCTACAAAGTGGGTTGAATTTTTGATAAAGGAACAGGTCTTCCCTACAAGCGGAGAGAGGAGCTTGGCCAGGTGGGCAGCTAACTTGTAGGTGGGAGAGCCGATGGTGTCAACAATTGGGCGAAGAGGGATGTTGGTCTTGTGGATTTTTGGGACACCATAAATGCGGGGGGTGGCCTCTTTGGTGGGTAAAAGACGTTTTTTTGTGGCATCATCGAAGGAAGAACGGGAAATGGCATCTTTAACTTTTTTAAAAATTTTGGAGAGGGGGTTCTGGGTCACGACTTTATAGTTGTCTCTATCAGACAGGAGATCAGTCATCTTGGAAACATAGTCATGCTTATTCAAAATGACAGTGGCGTTGCCTTTGTCTGCCTTGACAATGACGAGGTTACTGTTTCTTACTAGGCTCTTGAAGGCACGGAGTTTGGATTTAGGTATGTTGCACTTCGGAGGTTTAGCATGCCTAAGGGCTACGGTACAATCTTGCCGGACTTCTTCGGCAGTGTGCTCTGGGAGTGAGCGAACTACATTTTCTAGCTCAATCAAGAAGTCGGCATAGGGAATAAAGTGGGGGGTAATGGCAAATTTCAGACCACGTTTTAAAAAATTGAAGGCGAGGGGGTCTAGGGGAACATCGAAGAGGTTAACAACCAATTTGTTTTCCCAATCGGAAACTGTGTTGGAAGACGGGTCCAGGTCAATGGCTGAGCTAGGAGGTTGGGGGCGGGTCGAGGATTTAAAACGCTTAGAAAAGGGTAAAGGTTGGTTGGAAGACGGATGGAGATCAATGGATGAGTAGCTTGGTAGGGGGTGGGTAGAGAAATTAGAATCCTTGGAAGAGCAAAAAGGTGGGTTAAGAGGAAGATGGGAAGATGTGGCATGAGCGGACGACCTAGAACCAAGATTGGCTGAGAGGGATGCACGTGGCACATGGGGGGAATGTGTGTTAAGATTGATAAGATTGTAGGAAAAGGACGGTTTGGAAGGTGACCGAAGAATAGGCGGACTAAGCGGCTGAGAGGAGTAAATGCTAGAGGGAGAAAAAACATGGATGGCCGTTTGGGGTTGGCCGAGCAGAGCAGCAACCATCCCATCGCAATAAGTGCTGGGATTGTCATGAGAAGACTTAGCTAAACTGAAGAGTGAAGGAGGAGAGACGTGATGCTCAAGAGAGGTATGAACAATCAAATCATTATTAATGCGCCGATTAGGATGTGAAAGATAACGTTGCGAAACGGGCAAGGAAGATGGCGTACCTGGAACTTTGGTGAGGTGACCGTTGGAGCTAGGCCGCTGCAGGAGGATGGTGTGGGAGAGGGCAAGCTCTGGTTGACGATGCCTCTCCTACTCATGCTGCTAGGAATCAGGTTCAAGACGTAGGGAATCTGACAGAGGAAAAGAAGAGACTTGCGCCAGAGATAGGGTCCCGCTGGGAGGGGGATCGTGCTCACCTGGAACTACGGTGAGGAGACCGTTGGAGCTAGGTCGCTGCTGGAGGATGGTGTGGGAGAGGTCGAACTCTGGTTGTCGTTGCCTCTCTTGTGTAAGCTGTTGGGAAACAGATTCAAGACATAGGGAATCTGATTGAGGAAAAAGAGTCGAGTCCTGTGTCAGAGATAGGGCCCCGTTGGAAGGGGGATCGTGTACGCCTGTTTCGAAATTAATGGAGGGGTCGTGTGGATCAGTAGTCTCCGAACATTGCAGATTAATGGTGCTGAGTTGATAATCATTTTCTAAGCATCGCAAAGAGACTTGGGGGTTAAATGGAGAGTGCTGCATGGTTTGCAAGAAGGGGGACTGTGTGGAGCAACTTTGTTGAGGAAGACCGAGAGTTCGCAAAGCTATGGATTGCACCGGAGACGACGGTATACGTGACTGAGGCGTGAGGGATGCATGAGAGGAAGTGGCATAGGAGAAAGGAGGGACGTTTGCAGCCCTGAGTGAGCTTTGGTTTTGGTGAGGTACGAAGGTGTGGTATGGAGTGCCACAAAGAAGCTGGGAACGACCTGGACGACCTCAGGTAGTGAGTGCAAGAAATTTCTTCTTTTGTCTCTTTTCACATTCAGATTTGAGTCCAGAAGCCCTTGCCTGGGATGAAGTGTCTAGCAGTATCCACAGGTCTGGTCGCAGGGAGGAGGCAAGTTCAAGGTGGAGAGCGTACAGCCTCATGGAAAGGAAGTTAATGGAAGACCTGGTGGATCTAATGACTGATCTGAGAAGGGAGAGACTGGCCTGGTTAAAGATGTGTTTAGTCTGATGGCTCCAAAGGTGATGGGAAATTTTGACAAAGGAGGGGGTTACCCGAGTGTCCCTGCACCTTTTTAGAAAAGCCAAGTCTACAAATTTCTTTGAGAGCTTAATTCTCAATTTCTCTAGCTGTTTGCATTTGTGAGAAAATTCCCTCCCATGAAGGGTATCAATGATAGACATAAGATTTCCACAGTCCATAATGAAATAGTAATCAGTGCTTCAGGATTTGACTGTGTGCCTGTTTTTGCCTCAACGTTTCGGATCATACTCCATGATCCATCATCAGGAGAAAGCTAGAGAAGAGAGAAGTGAGACAATTTGCAGAACATGGGTACTAAATAGTGGAGGGTGCAACACGAGAATCGAAGGATTCCTAGAAGGTCAATACAACCTAGTAAGGAAAAACATAAGAGAAAGAAATAAATATAAATTTAAATTAAGAAGAATTAGAAGATAACCAAGAGCAAAAATGTATATCTAAAATTAGAAATTAAAAAAGAAATAAGTGGGGAAGAATGAAACAAAGGAGTAAGAAAAAATAAGAGAGAGATTGATTTAATAAAACCAATCAATCAATTGTTGAGAAACCAAAAAATCAAGAGGCCGAGAAACCATTAATCTGCAATGTTCGGAGACTACTGATCCACACGACCCCTCCATTAATTTTGAAACAGGCGTACATGATCCCCCTTCCAACGGGGCCCTATCTCTGACACAGGACTCGACTCTTTTTCCTCAATCAGATTCCCTGCATCTTGAATCTCTTTCCCAACAGCTTACACAGGAGAGGCAACGACAACCAGAGTTCGACCTCTCCCACACCATCCTCTAGCAGTGACCTAGCTCCAACGGTCTCCTCACCGTAGTTCCAAGCAAGCACGATCCCCCTCCCAGCGGGACCCTATCTCTGGCGCAAGTCTCTTCTTTTCCTCTGTCAGATTCCCTACGTCTTGAACCTGATTCCCAGCAGCATGAGCAGGAGAGGCATCGTCGACCAGAGCTTGCCCTCTCCCACACCATCCTCCTGCAGCGGCCTAGCTCCAACGGTCACCTCACCAAAGTTCCAGGTATGCCATCTTCCTTGCCCGTTTCGCAATGTTATCTTTCACATCCTAATCGGTGCATTAATAATGATTTGATTGTTCATACCTCTCTTGAGCATCACGTCTCTCATCCTTCACTCTTCAGTTTAGCTAAGTCTTCTCATGACAATCCTAGCACTTATTGCGATGGGATGGTTGCTGCTCTGCTCGGCCAACCCCAAACGGCCATCCATGTTTTTTCTCCCTCTAGCATTTACTCCTCTCAGCCGCTTAGTCCGCCTATTCTTCGGTCACCTTCCAAACCGTCCTTTTCCTACAATCTTATCAATCTTAACACACATTCCCCCCGTGTGCCACGTGCATCCCTCTCGGCCAATCTTGGTTCTAGGTCGTCCACTCATGCCACCTCTTCCCATCTTCCTCTTAACCCACCTTTTTGCTCTTCCAAGGATTCTAATTTCTCTACCCGCCCCCTACCAAGCTACTCATCCATTGATCTCCATCCGTCTTCCAACCAACCTTTACCCTTTTCTAAGCGTTTTAAATCCTCGACCCGCCCCCAACCTCCTAGCTCAGCCATTGACCTGGACCCGTCTTCCAACACAGTTTTCGATTGGGAAAACAAATTGGTTGTTAACCTCTCCGATGTTCCCCTAGACCCCCTCGCCTTCAATTTTTTAAAACGTGGTCTGAAATTTGCCATTACCCCCCACTTTATTCCGTATGCCGACTTCTTGATTGAGATAGAAAATGTAGTTCGCTCACTCCCAGAGCACACTGCCGAAGAAGTCCGGCAAGATTGTGCCGTAGCCCTTAGGCATGCTAAACCTCCGAAGTGCAACATACCTAAATCTGAACTCCGTGCCTTCAAGAGCCTAGCAAGAAACAGTAACCTCGTCATTGTCAAGGCAGACAAAGGCAATGCCACTGTCATTTTGAATAAGCATGACTATGTTTCCAAGATGACTGATCCCCTGTCTGATAGAGACAACTATAAAGTCGTGACCCAGAACCCCCTCTCCAAAATTTTTAAAAAAGTTAAAGATGCCATTTCCCGTTCTTCCTTTGATGATGCCCCAAAAAAACGTCTTTTACCCACCAAAGAGGCCACCCCCCGCATTTATGGCATCCCAAAAATCCACAAGACCAACATCCCTCTTCGCCCAATTGTTGACACCATCGGCTCTCCCACCTACAAGTTAGCTGCCCACCTGGCCAAGCTCCTCTCTCTGCTTGTAGGGAAGACCTGTTCCTTTATCAAAAATTCAACCCACTTTGTAGAATTCATCCAAGACAAAAAAATAAGAAAAAAATGACCTCTTGGTTAGCTTCGATGTGGTCTCCCTTTTCACCAAAGTCCCGATTCCCGAGTCCATTGACATCATCAGACTCAAGACAAATGATGAGATTGCCTCCTTAGTAGAATTGTGCCTTAGATCCACTTTCTTCACCTTCCAAGGTGTTGTTTATGAACAGTTGGATGGTGTAGCCCTGGGTTCCCCCCTTTCCCCGATTGTTGCCAACCTTTACATGGAGCACTTCGAAGATGTCGCCCTCCACTCCTTTCCCCTCAAGCCGAAATGGTGGAAACGATATGTTGATGATACCAACATCTGTTGGCCCCATGGACCAGAAAAGCTTGAAGAGTTCCACTATCACCTCAACAATGTAGCTAAGTGCATCTCCTTCACTAAAGAACTTGAAACTAATAACGAGCTACCCTTCCTTGACATCCTCCTCATCAAAAAACCAGACGGCTCCTTAGGTCGTCATGTGTTTCGTAAAGCCACCCATACTGATCTTTACCTCCACTCCTCTCATCACCACCCTGCCCAAAAAGCCGGTATCCTTAAAACCTTAGCCACCAGAGCCTTTCGCATTTGTGATAAGGATAACCTTGACCAAGAGCTTGCTCACCTCACCAAGGTTTTTGAATTAAATGGTTACAAGAAGAAACCTATCTGGAGAGTGTTTAAGCAAGCGAGGTCCCGCCTTGACCCCAAGCCCAAGGAGACCAACACCCCTTCCCTCCCTATTGCCACTCTGCCCTACATCGAAGGTCTTTCCAACAAAATCTCTAAAATTCTAAGTAAGAAAGGCCTTCAATGTACCTTTAAACCCATCTCCACTCTTAGAAATCATATCCCCTCTCCCAAAGACCCCAAAGACCTCTTGCTTAACTCTGGAGTCTACAAAATTTCGTGCTCTTGTGGTATCCCCTATATTGGTGAAACAGGTCGCTCCTTCAACACTAGGATTAAGGAGCATAGTGCGGACATTAGACATGAACGCATACACAAATCCGCACTTGCATAGCACTCTACCCTCACCAAACATCACATTTGTTTAGAGGACACCCAAATCTTGGTCAGTGAAGACAATTACTTCAAGAGGAAACTCAAAGAAGCCATAGAAATTAGCAACCACCCATCTAATCTCAACCGTGACGAAGGATGGGGTCTAAGTTTCTCTTGGAACCCCTTGTTGGCCCACATTAGACACTGCTCTCACTCCCCTCCTTGACGCCTCTCCCTCTCCTTTTGTCTCCTCTGCGTTCTCTCCCCCCTCTTCTCCTTCTCCCCTTAGTGCTTGTTCTCCCTTCGCTCTCTTTCCCCCAGCCTCATGTTTTTTCCTCGTTCTCTTCCCTCTCCTTGCCCACACCTCGGTTCTTCTTTAGGTGTTCCTCCCACCTCTCCCGCTCTCCCCCTATCCTAGTCTCTCCTAGCTTTCCCTCCCCTTGTTCTAGTTCTAAGTCTTGCATGTTGTTGGTTTCCTTTCTTCTTCCTTTTAGGTCACCTGATGCTTCATGTGGTTGCTTTGGTGTTGTCTTTCACTTCTTTTCTTTTATTTATAGTTCTTGTTCTTGTTTGGTATGTCCTTCTTTTCTTGTCTTCTTCTTACATTTTTTCATGGCTCTTGCTTTTTATTTTTTGCTTGATTTAACTTACTTGGTTATTATTTCCTCCTCTTTTCTTTCTTTTTTCCCTACTTTTTTTGAATTTTCTTTTTGCTTAGTTAGCTTATCTTATTCCTTTTTATCTCAAACATTTTTTCTCCTTTTTCTCTTTTTTACTTTCTTTTTCTCTTTTCTTTTTTTCATTTTTTCATTTCTCTTTTTTCCTTTTTCTTATTGTTGTATATTTATTTATGTGACTTTATTGATATAAATTTGTTTTTTCCCTTTTTCATTCATTATTTCCTTTAAATTTTTTCTCTTATTCTTCTTTGTTTTCTTCTTTTTAGTTTACTTTTTTGTTCCTATCTAATGTCTTCTTTTGTATTGTTATACTTTTTTAATGCTTTTATTTGTATATTTATTTACACTTATTATCTTTTTTCATTAAGTTTTTGTTTTCTTTTTTCTTTTTTGTTTTGATGTTTTTTTTACTATTTATTTTGTTTTATTATTTTGCCTTGGTTTCTCATCTTGTTCATCTTATGTTATAATTTTTATTTCCCCTTGTTCTCATTCTTCCTTTTTTCCCCCTATTCCTTTGTTCATTCGTTATTGTTCTTGTTCTTTTTACACTCATTTATACTTCTTGTGTTGTATT
This sequence comes from Cunninghamia lanceolata, assembly GCA_027924645.1. Classification (NCBI taxonomy): domain Eukaryota; kingdom Viridiplantae; phylum Streptophyta; class Pinopsida; order Cupressales; family Cupressaceae; genus Cunninghamia; species Cunninghamia lanceolata. Next base: position 3,702,628 of record BSBN01001183.1, on the reverse strand, counting down.
CCTTACTTTAATTCTTACGTTTTTTCATCTCCTTTTCTCAGCCTCTTGATTTTTTGGTTTCTCAACAATTGATTGATTGGTTTTATTAAATCAATCTCTCTCTTATTTTTTCTTACTCCTTTGTTTCATTCTTCCCCACTTATTTCTTTTTAAATTTTTAATTTTAGATATACATTTTTGCTCTTGGTTATCTTCTAATTCTTCTTAATTTAAATTTATATTTATTTCTTTCTCTTATGTTTTTCCTTACTAGGTTGTATTGACCTTCTAGGAATCCTTCGATTCTCGTGTTGCACCCTCCACTATTTAGTACCCATGTTCTGCAAATTGTCTCACTTCTCTCTTCTCTAGCTTTCTCCTGATGATGGATCATGGAGTATGATCCGAAACGTTGAGGCAAAAACAGGCACACAGTCAAATCCTGAAGCACTGATTACTATTTCAAGTTACTATCCTCTTTATTTCTTTTGTAATAATCAAAGAGGCAATCAAGGTATTTACTTTCTTTTGCTGATTTGGAGATATTTGAGATATTTTAAGTAATACTGCCATTCTTGTTACCCAAATTATCAAAATGAAAATTACTTGAGCAAGAATCAACACCTTTGATAAATTCATACTCATGAATACAACTACTTTTTAAATCAATTGTACATGACAATGGCTTATTCTTTTAAATTTTTTAAATCATGACAGCCATTTCTTGGACATCATTTGAAACTATAATAATATATTTTCAAATACTAAATCTTTACCTTTGATATGCAATGTTAGTTTCTCATTAAATCTATGAAAACAAATAGTTTTCGAGTTGTGAAATTATTATAAATAATTGGAATATTTTTTCAATTAAGGAATCTTTAACACCTTCAACCTCTATAGCTTGTTGTGACTCTAGTTCTAAACTCTCTTCTTCTATAGGATCATTTTTTTTGGCTCATGATCAATTATATGCTCCTTAACAAATTTTTCTTTTATCCTTGGTGAACTAACATTTCCTCTTTCTGCTTAAACTCTCTTTTGGTCATACCACCTATTTCATTCTAAGACTGCTTTTTGAATAACTCTAAATACATATCAAAATTTAATGTTTCATTGAAATCATTAGAATTCCCTTGATACTCCTCAAAGATTCAGTCAATCTCCTCTTTTTGTGAAGTTATAACTAGAACTAGGTTTTACATGCCACTCTGTAACTACATTTTTTGCTCTAGTAGCTTGATCACATTATCTTGGTTCCTCTACATTTCATTTAGGTTCTTCTCTATTTGCATCTCTATATATTGAACAAGATCAATATTTTTCCCATTTGTTAGAAATCTCAAGAATCATCCCATAATTCTTAGGAGCAATCATAAATAATGGAAAAATCTAATTTCCCCCTCACATCAACAATTTTGTTTATTTACCCTATAGGTAAGCAAGATCAAAGCTTTTATATGATTGTAATGTTTGAAACAGAAATTTTATGTAAATATTTTCATAACTAAAATGTTTTAATAGTTTCAATCAAATGAATATGAAATATACTTAAATCTAAAATACCCATAACAATTAAATTAGATTTACACTCAAATCTACCCAAAAACTAGACATGCACTGCTATGACCCAAACAATTTTAATTTTTTTTTTAAATTTGATTTGAAACTCTTATGCAACCTACAAAAACCATCTAAATCAAATATTTGTGACTTTTGGATTAGAAAGATCGCATGAGGGCAAGCTAAGAGAATGTGATGTGAAATACTAAATTTAATAATATTGAATTGCTTACAAAACTATGCTAGAAACATAGTTAATATTAGCACAAATAAATGGAAACTTCACAATATGTTGGAGATAATTCTTATTAATCAAATGTGCATAAAAATAGTAAAATATATTATATATTATATAAATAAAAATGATGGATAGATTTGAAATAATCTTTTGCATGCTAGAACTCCCTTGTACACAATCCTACAAATACAAACTACTAAAAAGATGTTAAATCCAACACAATCTTTGAAGTATAAATACAACCTTTGTGTGAGATTTCCTCAAGGAACCAAACAGGGTTGATCTCATGATCTCCAAGAATCCAAGAGTTTTCATCCTCAAATCCTATAATTAAACACAACTACTCAAGTAGTGAAGAAAATTGATAAATTTATAAAAGATGAGAGTTGGTGAAGCAATCTGACTTAAATAGAAATTTGGGCACAAATTCTAACATGCCAATATAACTACAAATAATAAAATAATAAATTATTACAATATTCACCCTCCAAAATAGGCCTCATAAGGAGTTTCCATAACCTCCTCTTATATCCAACTATATTTATCTAGTTAAAGATGCTCTTCTTACACCCACTTACAATTGTCATGAATACTTATGAACATGCTTGTTAACTAAACAAATTTATAACTCCTCATTTATTTCCTTGTCATAAAATATTCCTCCCAGAAAAATAGCTCCCACTTTATCATAAAATCAATTTATAACTCCCTACCAATAGACTGCCATAAAACAATCATAAACCTATCATAAAATAGTCATAAAAAAATATGCCAAATGATTTGGGAGTAACATTATCACATGGTAATGGATTCGCATGCTCCTCCTTAGGTAAAAATCAATAATAATAATAATAATAATAATAATAATAATAATAATAATAATAATAATTTATTAACTATTTAGCCCTTTTTATCAAAATGAGAAGTATTAATTAATTTGGGTCAAAACAGTCAATTTTATTTAATTTTTTTTCCCTAACTGTTTCTCCTTAACCCACAAGAAATATAGGAATGGGTATTTTTTCAAAAAAAAAAAATTAAAAAATGAGATAGTACACCTTAAATATTTTTTCAGTCTAAACATCTAATTTCACATGTTTCATAACTTGCCTATTTGTGTGCCTCTATAGCCTCCTATATTTAGTTTTCCTTATCAATTCAATAGGCACCATTAGATTGAGAATGTATTCTCTTGTGGCTAGTTAAGTTGTGTCTATAAATAGTGCTCTATTTATTACTTATGTTATAAGTATATCTTGTAGTCATAATTAGTCATTTTTATTTTAATCTTGAACTAAACTCTGAATTACCTATGTTCATTGTGGCTATATCCTTATCTAGGTTTTATGTTGCAGTCATGACATTCAATTTAAATTTACCCATGTCACGATCCTGTGCACATATATCACTATTTTAATTTTTTCAGACCTAAATATTAAGGAGTCATGTTTTATTATCTTTTAATGTTTTCCTTTTAGTGTATTTCACATCTCTATCTTTTTTAGATTCAAACCTCTTTATAAATTAAGGTTGACCAAGAGGATTCCATCCACATGCTTCATTGTTTTGATGTTTGCGGCTTGTGATGCCTTATGTCTTCTATGTCATGAAATCTTATGTCTTCAGACCAATTTTTTCTTTATATTGCAACCTAGTTGGTCATTGGCATTTGGACTCTATGTCTATGTTAAATATTTTCCCAAGACCCAAGCCCACTATATGCAAAGTCCCCTATGTTTCCTCATGTCCAAATTTTATAAATTTTCATCTATGCTCCCCCAGACACCAAAATCCATGTGAATTTTAATGGAGTAGCAGGATGAAGTTTGAAATCATGTTAAGTTTAGTTTGTCTTGTTATAAGTTTGTGTCAATTAAATATTAATGGTCTTAATCAAAATATAAATTTGATTATAGAGGGTTTATCACATCCATTATATATTTAGTCCCTTGCCCATATCTTTGGTAGACCCCAATGTCCTTCATGAATCCAATTAATCTATTCTTTGAAGTTTGAAAGAATGATTTTTTCATGCCCATGAGCCTTTCACTTTATATTTGTGAACCCAAAATAATATTAAGTCAAAGCATAGGTTGGAGGTGACATCCATTTTGCATAACCATTCTAGAGGCATTTACATGATTGAAGATTGTTGTTTTCAATCATTGGTCAATTTTAAGGGTTGATCAAGGAAAACTTGACTTCCTATGGCTAATAGCTAGTCCTTAAGGTATTTCTAAATACCCCAAGACCCTACATATTAAAAAAGAGCACAACAAACTTCTATACATTAGGTAAAGTGATGAAGAGTAGTCTCTAAATCATATATGACAAGTTTACAATCAAGGAGTCATCTAACAATTGGATTCATCCTTGCATTATCACAAAAAGAATATTTTTATTATGAGATCATTACTAATTTTATATTCACTATTTTAAATGCCCAGACATGTCAAAGTCAAATCCACAATAATCCTAGTGTATTCTTTAATTGTTGAACTAAATATAATTATTTATTAATAATTATCAATACTCAACTCTCATATATATTAATCTAGATTTGTTTGTACTTATTTATATATCTTTGATTAAATTAACCAAAATTACACATTAAAGAAAACTTGATTTCCTTTATAAATATAAATACATCATTTTAAAGCAAACTACATCTAGACTATTCTGTAACAATATACAAATGAAAGAGTGATCTGATAAAAGGGTAATCTTGAAACCTATGTTTGGGAGATCTCAATTAGAGTTTATGTCTATGGGAATTGCAGTAAGGGGCATGACCATTTGGGAGGACAACTTGAGAATCTTGGTGAGATCTACCAGGTGTTGAGGAGAAGGAATCCACTTGTAATGGTGAAGTAGTTTTGCCACCTAGAGATGAACAGTGGTGAGGCTAAGAGCCTATCCCAGACATACTCACTAACTTATACCGAAGGGTGCAAGCCTCAAGTCATTACCACAAACATCTACTTTCTCTTCAACAAATCTCTTTGGCCAAAATTCATGAGGTGACTCCTAGATCTCAGGGTTGTGAGTGATGGACCACATGTTAACCATGGCTATCTATTTTTTTGCAATAAAACTATAAGTAACTTGTCTATATTCTATATATGTAGTAAATTAATTGAATCCCTAATTGATTTTTATATAATCCACCATAGAAGCAATGTAATCCTTACCACAAAAGTAGAAGAAAAAAATAATAGAATTAAAATCCATATAAAAACCAAATACTTCACCATTATAGCCCAACAAAGGAATATTCTACTAAAGTCCACAAAGACACAATCTCCATGAAAATAGCTTTTATAATCTATTATCATAACAACACTTAAAACTATCATCTTCCTAATCAAATAAATTCCAGAAGACTTATAAAAGGCATTTTTTCTACCAAAGTTTTGTTTGTACAACTATTCTATAAGACCTCCCAATTATTTTCATCACTACATATGTTCAACCACATATCAAGCTTCACAATGATTACTGAACTCTCTAAAATTATTCTCATGCATTGTAGATCAATTTGACACATCAAGATCAAGTTTGTAGTAGTTAGGATTGATTCTACAAGATATAGAATTTATATGCAAATATTTCTACACTAGTTCAAATCCTAAACTATTCATCAAACCAAGGTGAATAATTTTGTGAAAAAAGTAAATTTATCATTCCAAAACAACATCAACATCATTAATCTCTCATTAATCCTAGAGATAAGCCTTCTATCCTATTATTTAATTATCACATTAATTTCAGTTCTAGTTTAAACTTTCAATTGTTCATTAGATCAAAGCAAAAAAATTACGATAGAAAGAAATCATTCCAAAATATACTGAACATCATTTATCTACCATCAGTCCTAAAGCTAAACCCCTTATCCTCTTATTTAATTATTGCATTTATTTCAATTCTATTATTGGATCCAACTCTATTATTTAGCCTAAGGATCATACATTGGTGTGAAATGAAAATAATGGTAAAGATCAAAATCCTTTCCAATTGGACCCAGGTTCCAATTGGAAACGAATTTGGTCTTTACAATTATTCTCATTTCACACCAATGTATGAACCCAAATAAAGATCTAGTAATATAATAATCACACCTCATTGGCATCCGTTTCTAAAATTAGTTTACTACCAAACAAACAACACCATAAATGGAGACTTTATTACCAATCCTAACATCTACTCTTATTCTAAAAAGAAAAGAGACTAAACCTAATACTAATCTAAAATAATACTCCCCATTCATGACAATGTTTCAAAACTGAAATATCCAATCCCACCTCATAATATGGCTACACAACAATATTGGGATCCCATTGAAAAAGATTTCATGCATACTGCTATTATCATTCCACATGAACCTATGAACACAAATCAAGATCCAACATCATTATCATATAATCATTCTAGCATCCTTTTGTAAAATTACTTTCCTAAAACACCACCATAAGTTGAAGTTTCATTCTCATTCCTAAACTTTACCCTTATTTTGAAAAAAAAAAAGATTCTATACCAGAGTAAATGTATAATGATACCAACTGCAATCCTATGAGTTTTGTTTGATAGACAACTACATAAATTAAATTGAAGGCTACCATCTTTATAGAATTGATTTATATAACTATTGAGAACAACTATCTACATTCGGTGTGCTACATAACTGCAAAAGGATGTTATTGCATCAATTTTAACACCTATGATTTCATAAACCTAAAAGGGACAAAACAAAACAAACATATCATAATGAAATTTTAAAGATATTGTTATTTTAATTTATCCATATATTTTTCTGGATAATTTTTTACAAAGATTCATGAATTCCAATATAAGAGATAATCATAGATACTATAGCCTAGTAAACATGTTTAGAACAACGTACAATCTACTAACCTGATTGCAGAAAATTTACAACTCTTCTAAATATGCAACTAAATACGATAACTGAGAATATGTGAGTGTCTTTTGTTGGCAGCCAGAAAAACTAGGAAACAAAAATTGCAAAGGATAAACAAAGTATACATTGAAATATAATAGATGTAAATATAGACAAATTCTTGAATCAAGTGATCTTGTAAATTGAAGAATTATATAGAAGAAGGGTCTAGATTAAAAGGACTACAATAAAAAAGATCTCATCCATCAATTTTTCATAGTTGTTTAGAATTAAATTTTTGATCGCTGCGATAGATCTACCAAGAACGCATGGGAAAAGTATGATGTGACTACATGGATTGAAAGAGATTGAATAGTACAAGATGAAGGCAATCTCAAATGTGTAAGGTGTAGATGACTATTTGATACGATCTTCTATTAGAGACACTCAAAGATTTAGTAGTAGAATGACAAGACCATTCTTCAAGATATTGAAGCGCCATTGTTATTAAAATGCACCCCATTCAAGGCTGAGGAAACTTCTAGTGAGGAGAAGGGCAGTGATGGTGTTGTAGGAGTGGCCATGTTGGTGGGCTGCTTGAGCTTTCTAAGTATATTTAAAACTTGTGGTTACATTGATGGAAGCATTACTATATCTAGTTATCCCAAGAAGCAAGAACAACAAATCATATAGTTTATTTACACTTTGCAAAACCTTGATGTTAGGTATTTTTAAAGAAGCCCTAAAACTGACGATGAAGCAATTTTTTGGAACGACTTTCGATTCTAAAGCACCTTATTTTTAAGATATGTCTTGATATAAATTAAATATATTACAGCATAATTCTATATAAATTTCAAATTTTAGTTTGAAATCTCTCCTTTCGTGTGATACCTACCTACAATCATTTTAAAAATTGATTGAATGTTACGTTAAAAATACCAAAATGCATTAAGTTCAAATTCGGTACTATTGTCATAGCTCTCGCGCCATATTTAAATGTCATTAATGCTTCATAATTGTCATGCCATATCTATCCAAAGACATATTAACATATAGTCCCTGGTTTTCTGTCGCATGATTGGAAACTTTAAACTATCGTGTTTTATTTTTAGCCGTAAAATAGGAAGAAAGTTCGTGTACCTACGGCCAAAAAAATTCCCTACGGGGGACTGGCCGGTTTCCCTCCTCTGTGCCGATTCAAAAATTTCTACATAAAACAAAAAGGATTCATTCCTCAGGAATTTATCTTTCACGACAGATTAACAAAATATCAAACATCCATTGTAGCACAATCCAACCAGCATCAAAATGCAAGAGCCATCGTATATATTCTGCAATCAGCTTCGCAGTTTCTGCAAGCATCTTCAAACATTGTGTAGCAATCTCAAAAGTTCCATGAACCAGCGCCCAATCCCAATTAGTAAAAAATTATCTGTTTTTCCATTAGTGGTCAAATCCATGCATTCTATGCAATTGGGCATCCATTCGATCTCACCCACTTTTGTTCTGCATTCAGATTCATCACTGAATCCGTTTGTGGAAGGTCTCAGCAGCTGAGCAACATCAACAGTAACGGAAGTAGAGGCCTTGGAACCAATGACGATTGATACAATATCATTTCGGGAGCTTCTGGGCTACTGCAATGAGCTCTACAAATAGAATGAGAATGTTGTTACTGTTATCGAGGATCAGCTCAAAGAATATAATCCTAGAGTCCCAATTTCTAATTTAATTAATCACAAACTGAAGTTTTCTTCCGGTGTCTCAATTTGCAAACTACGTAGCAGAGCCCTTTTCCTATTCATGCCTGTTGTCCAAAAATTATGGGAATGAAGAAAAATTAAAGCTATAAGTGTACCATACGAAATGTCATTTCGTTACCTGGTGGAACAGCGAGGCATTTCATCAGTGAAAGGAAAACATCACTTTTTAAAAATGCAGGAAAAAACCTGTGCGTTGGAAACTCCGGCGACGTCAGACGTCATTGCAAATTCAGTGGACATGATTTTTTTGATCGTAGTCCTTTTAATCCTTGCCATTCATTTATATAATTTATGTAGTGCTTCTCACTACAAGAACGCTTATTAGCGTCAATATGTTAATTGTAGAAATTGTTTCAAAATATAGTTTTTTTATTGGCATAAGATATAGGGACAATTAACAAATTCAATAGTAAATGTTGATTTTGTTCAATATATCAAAATTTAGTTGAAATTTAGATTTGTGGTTTGGTTTAATTTTAAAAGAGTTGTAAAAAGATATTTTTTAGTATTTTTTATGTATTTTTCACTTTATGGGTTGTTATTTTGGGGTATAGTTAGTATTAATTTTGAGTGCGATTTAGGGGTCTGAATATTCTTTTAAGTTATTGGGAAGAACATGTAATTAATGGGCATGGTGGGCTTGAGTGTGGGTAGTCAAGTCAACCAATTCTCTTTCAAATGGATTGACAAGTGTACAGTTCACTTCATGTCATTTCACATGGGAAATTATGGTGAAATAAAGAGATTTGTAAGAGGGTTTTTTTCTTGGAATATTTGAGGTTGCCATGTGTATTGAATGGAAAGAGTGACATGGTACTTCCTTTTAAGCCTCTTTCCTTAGTTTAGGAAGAGGTTAATCTTCTCATTTTTATTTTTCCATTTGAGAGTTTGAATTTTGGGTAGTTAAAGATTTTTAGCTAGAAAAAGCACTTGAGTTTTTGGTGGAGAAAGCTTAGTGTTGGCCCCATATTCAATCCATTAGAAAAAAAAATAACAACATTATAAAATGCAAATATTTAATAATTACACAGGTAGTTATTAGATGCACATGGATTTGAAAGTAGGCCTCCTTGTTCTTATTTATTTTAATTTTAAATGATGTGTGTATTTAAAAGAATTGACATTAGTATGTTCTTTTATTATTTTGTGGTGGATTGGAATTTATAGTTGTGTTTGCAAGTTTTAGAATGGTTTATGGATTGTAGAATGAAGTTCTCTTGTGTGTTATTTGGAAGGTTAAGGATTGTGAATCCTCTCCATTGATGGCTATTTTAGCACATGCAACTCAAGTTGAATGAAGATCACTCTACTTCTCCTGAAAAGGTGATTGATTTGGTGGATCGATTGCCTCCAAGGTCCCTATTGGCTGGGTCACAATGATGTTGGAGCAACTAAGTGGTCAATGCGATTGTTCAAGGGGCCTATGCTAGTAATTTTGGATCAATAACCTGGACCAAATTTGTTAGATCTCTTTTATCATATAAATTTGATTTTAAGTTCAATTATTACCAAACCCTAAACCTAACCTAAATTGATTAAAAAAATGCAAAAGATAAGGATTTTAAAATAAAAAGCATAATACTAAAAGGACAACCTTTGTATTTAATTTTCAAATCCACTTGATAGATCTGACACAACTCAAATTGACCTATAATGCAATGATCAATATTTCACTCTACCATTAGCACCACAGATGCAAGATTCTAAGGTGTTGGTGTCATCCACCTCCCAAGAGCGCCATATGCAGCAAACCTTAATAGAAAACGAGAGAGGCAACACAAGGCCATTTCACCAAAATGATTGAATATATTGAGATGCATAATTTACATATTGTACATGCTTTTAAAGCTGTGAGAATGCTAACAGGTAAGAAAACTACTCTATGGGAAGAAACCATCCAGAGTAATTACCCTAAGTGCAAACTTAGGGAGAATGAAGATGCAAAAAAGAAAAAAAAATGCAATATGGGTCTTGGCTACACAACCACATGTTAGGTACCCATTTACAATGCAAAAAAGAAATCTCTCACAATTGGAGAAAAGGAGAAAAACCCTGTGGGAAAAAAACCCCTCTCCAAAGGAGAGAAAGAAAACAAAATGATGCATGGATGGAGGACTCAATCATAGATACCACCCCCCAAGGACTACATACATCATGTATATACAATTAATGACCCCCCCATAAGAGGGAAAAAGAGAGAGTATGTAGCCCCCCACAATGTGTAATCACCTGCAAAAATGGTAAGTGCTTGAAGACAAAACATAATCCAATGTCGATAAACAACTTGTCTCCCTTTTGGATGAAACAAAACCAAATACAAAACAAGGAATGCTTCCCACTCTAGATAGGAATTGAAAGAAAGAAGCATGAAAATGTATGATGATGTCTCTGAAATTTGCTCATGTGTCCCCAAGACCATGGAAGATGATGCCTCAAACCAATCAGGAACATGCCTAATCACAATAGGAGGTGACAAACAAGGTACCACTAGAAATTGATTCTGAACATTCTCCAGAGACTGAGATCGAGTGACAATAGTTGTACCACAACTATCATAAAATAGGAGGGATATAGCCTCAAACATGTATTCCAAGGCAGAAATATGAGATTCTACGAACAATGAACCAATGTCTGACAAATAAGAATCCCAATTAGGAAGACAATGAGATACTAGTTGTGATGAATCACTGGACATGCTAAATGAATCATCAACACAAGATGAATGGTCCTGCTGAATAGGAATGATAGGAGCCTCAATCAATGACTCCGCACAATGAATCACTAAAGATGAAGGTACATCAACTATCCTTGATGGAAAAGGAGCATCTAAAGAACCCTCATCATCCTCATTTGAAGATTCATAGTATTCCAAAACTACAAACTCTTGCATAGTAGCATGATCATAGGGTATCCTATCTGAAAAATGAAGAGGGACAAGACAATATGAAATAGGATCATCTGAGAATAGCTGAGTATCAGGATCTCCATGTATTTCCCAAATTTTAGTCCAAAGAATATGAGGACACTCAAAATGATCAATAGCATTCAAAGTGACATCATCAAAATATGCATTGTAATAACTCCTATGACATGATCCATTTCACAATTCAATACAAATTTCTTACTATGAGTACCAGGAAGGGGAAGAAGATTATATAAATGTGGCAACAAATGAAGCCATCTGAGATATTTTATGATACCATCTTTCCATTGTTTATAGTTTCCCTTTTTCAACATAATCACAGTAGGATGAAATGAAAACCCCATAATCAACTATGACAAATCTCCAAGAATACAAAGACATTAACCATCAACAACAATTAGAAACTCCCAAATATGATATATATATTGTAAATGAAGCCTTCCAAAAATACTTTAGGAAGCAAAAAATGCAAATAAAGGGCGGAGATTTTTCAAAAAAAATTGAGCAAAAAACACCTCACTGGGTTCACACACCAAATCACCAACCCAAATCTCCAAATCAACTCACCAAGCAACTCCAAAGAGCATAGCAAGATAACCTCCTATGAGACTTACTCACACTAATCAAAGGCACTGCAAAGCTTTTTAAATAGCAAAAAACTACCCCACACTACCAATGCGGGATTAATTTTCCCAAAAACACAACTTCCAAAAAGATGATGGCAATTGTGCCAATCAATGACAATCTATATGATGTTCCACCAAACAAGCAAGCACATCAACCATCGATAGACAAACCTCTATGAGCACAATATGAGTGCCAAGATATAAAAAATGCAGGGAGGCCTGCTACAGGGTGAATATGGGATAAATGTCCAAATAGATCCAAAGGATGGCCGTGGTCCCCACTAGCTAAAAAGAAACCCTAGCATATATTTTTTGTACAAACTTTATAATATATAAAATTTGATCTAGACATTTTCTACAACAATGAAGAGAGTAGAATATCTACAAAATGAATCTACAAAAAAAATGTCTATGTCAGCAATAAAGAGAGGAACGATGCCAGCTACCAGTGATTTTAGTCTTAAAAAAATGCCTTTTTGAGCAGAAAATTAGCCCACTTGCAATTGATATAGCCTCTATGAAACAAAATGTGGCCTCCAAACAACAAATCAAGCCTTCTTCAGTAGTTGTTATTCATGCCGTCTCACAATTTGTTTATTGGAAGCCATCGAGGGTTTGGAAACATCAAATAGATCAGAGGTGGATGTCAGACAACCATTTAGGCATGATGCCAAGTCCTTGTCAAATTTTCTAAGCACTACCTCTCACTGATATGGATCTGAATGCCTATGATCTAGGTGTCTCTGACACCTTACAATGATTTCTTCAACTTCAATTTGCCCACATATCTGTAGCGGTGAATCCCTTGAAGTGCAAACTGGCCAGTGCCTCCAAACAACATTCAAACGTAGCCACCAACCAATAGTTGTAGAATCAGCACCTTGAATAGAGGAATTTTGTGCCTCCCCAACATAGAAATCGTGGGTCGAAGGGGCTACAATAGGAGAAAAAAATGCTTCTTCCAAACTGAGAATCAACCAGTGAAATTCACGGCTAGGAACAAAGCAATGCTTCCTAATAGATTTCATAGCCTTCTCTAGTTTTAAAATCACAGCCTCTCCATCCAATGCAAAGTAGGCAGAGAACAATAAAATGTTGAAACTTTGCATAGTGAAATCATGCCTATAAAGAAAATCACGCGAGAAACTAGAAATACGAATCTCCAAAACAACAGAAAAATCGTGCTCCAAAACAACAATCAAATTGCCTGGGTGAGGAAAAAATGTAAATGCCAAATCAAACGGATTCTTCATAGCCTCTTGTAGAATCAAGAAAAAACTAAAATAGGCAACTTTGAAATTTGAAAAATTTCAAATGCCAAAAAAAAAATGATCCCAAACACTCCAATGAAAACTCTCAGAGGAAGGATTGTAGAATGGTTGGCTCTGATACCATGTTGGTGTCATCCACCTCCCAAGAGCACCATATGCAACAAACCTTCACAGAAAATGAGAGAGGCAACACAAGGTCATTTCACCAAAACAAGTGAATATATTGAAATGCATAATTTACATATTGTATAGGCTTTTAAAGCTGTGAGTATGCTAATAGGTAAGAAAACTACTCTATGGGCAAAATCCACCTAGAGTAATTGCCCTAAGTGAAAAACTTAACACACTAACATAAGAAATTGATGAGAATTTGAAATGAAGAACCATGACATCACCATATTACATGTGCATAAATCATGCCCTATTCCTTAATCTCATTATTAAAGAAAATAAAAAATTAAAGTACTTATTGTAATTCCACCATGAATGATCAAGTATTGAATTGAAAATGCAAACACATTACCACAAAAAGTAGGAATACATGGACATAGCATTTTCTATTTATTGGCAACAACATTTGCATATTACACATGTTCAGCAGGAATCCCACACTAAAGATTTGTTGGAACTGCCCTATATGCCTTCATTCAAAATTACAAACATGATAACTTCTTGCAAAAAAAATCCTTGATTCCCCTGTTTACAATGCCTTTTGAAAGTGTTTAAATACCTTGCCTTGTGTGCCCAAAATTGAAATTATAGCACAAGTTGGCCTGGGTTCTAAAATAAAACCTGAGCCCAATATTGAAATTCACAAGTTACATCTTTTTATAAATCAAAATCCTATATTACATTTCAAGTCCACTTTTGGATTGATGTATTACATTGCCTCAAAATAATAATGAATAAATGGAATAAAATTCTCCAAGTCCACACCTCAAAATTTTTAGTTGTTCATGCCAACAAACCATGTTAAGTCCTCCCAGGGAAATCACTTTGAAAGGAAGTGCCCCCTCATTTAATTTAATTTTTGTTTGGCTCTTTGTGGTACTTTCTATATACCTTATGGGAAAAAAATTATCTTCTTGATCTTGCTAAGAAGTTCTTTGAGCTCAGACGGTTCTTCCTAGAAACCCTAAAATCTAGATTTCATCATCACCATATCGTCAATAGCTTGTTTTATCAATGGCTTATAGAGGAAGTTAGTGAATTCCTTAACATTCCTTGTTGCAGGGTAGCCCAGGGATGTGTTGTCTCAGAAGGCACAAGGGATGCCTTCTATGAACTTTTTAATTTTTGTCATTGCAACATCAATCGCATTCTTCTTGAGGGAAAATTTACCCTTGCATCCATTTAGTATATTTACCTCTAACTTCACCACCTAGATCTATTCAAGTAATAATTCCTAGCCATCCTCATCAAGAACACTCAACTATTCCAATTTGGTAAAAGGAATTCCTTTCATCTTTTGCAAATTTGGGAGAAACCCCTCCTAGATTAGGAGTCCTTCGTTAATGGATTCCACAAATTCTGCCATGGTGCTTCCCTGATTAACTTTTGTGTTTTGAATAGACTGATCATTTGGTGTAACATCTAAGTTTAAATTTTGAGTTGTATCATCAATCCTTGTTTCATTATTTATTGATTCAATTGGAGTTTGAGGGTTTGTTTCAATATCAAATTCATTTGGCAAAGGTGACATGCCTTCACCTTCAAAGATTTATTTTCAACTTGCATAGAGACTTTGCATTCATTCCCTTTTTTCATATTTTTTTCATTTTCTTGCCTTTGGTGGATGATAGAGGATTTCTTTCAACATCTTCACCTTTGGAGTTCAGTTTCTCACTTTCATGAAGTTTTCTCATCCATTCCTTTCTTTTCTCTCTCATCTTCAAGCTCCTCATGTATTTTTCTCTTTAATAGTTTTTTCCTCATAATTCTCAAATCTATATCAATATAAAACAATTGACATAATATGAATGTTAGATAAATTTTAGAAATTTAAGAAACATTAAAAAATACTCTATTGTCAAACAATGACAATAAAAGAATAAAAATAATGATTCACTATATCAATATAAGAGAAAAAAACACACAAAAAATGTTTTATAAATGTCCTCGAAATGTAAAAAACGTAAAAAGTGTTCAATTATCGGACAATCATACGAAATTTCTCAGAGGAATAAAAGTATTCATTCAATGGTGCTAAAAATGTTAGATAATAGTGCAAAAGATAATTTGTGGGACCAAAATCATGAGCATATTGTGTATTTTCATACAAAAAAAAAAAATGAACACATTATAACATTCTCACATTATATAACATGTGTGTGTGTGTGTGTGTTATAATGTGTACACATAAATACTTTGCTTTTTCTTGGAATTACCGAACCTTAGGCTTGAATTTGGATTGGATATTTGAGCCTAAGAGTTTGATTTTCTTATTGCCTACCCAAATCCATGTTTTGCAAAATATATCAAAAAATATATCAATCTCGAGCATGCTCTTGATCAAGTTTGTATATTTTGAGGCATTATTCCAAAAAACATCAATATGACACCAGGTTAAATCTAAGATTTCTAACCATCTATTTATTTCTAAAATTCAAATATATTAAGGTTTTGATATTGAATTACTTTTAGTAGTGTCTTCATTTTTTGCAAAAACTACATGTATTTTTTTACATAATTTTTCATCTACCCATCCAAATATGAAAAAAAAAACATATTTTCACATTCTACGTTTCATTGTACACACATTGAAAAATGTTTTTCAATTATTTTTCTCAAAATTAGGGGGGAGAATGCTCAATTTTCTATTTTTGAAGATTTGTCCACTTTGAAAATGAGTAAAAAATATATATTCATTAAAAATTAGGGAAAAAATACCTATACATACATGATCTTAGCTAACTTTTCAATAAATGAATTTACAAACTAAGAAGTGGAATGAAAAATTGTGGGGAGCATATGTGACACTATGTTATATATTTTGGTTAAAAAACAAAACCACTTTGTACCATCTTAATCTTCACCATTTATAAAAAAAATGTTAGTTTAGAAACTAGATTCCAAGCACTATTATTCTTGTTCTTAGGTATGTCAAATTACTTGTTGAAGTTGAACTTACGTATGTCAATCAATGGTATTGGTGTTGTAGTGGCTCCCAATGGATTCACTTAGCAAGCCAAAGACATAGTACATGTGTTCATAGGTTACTAGTAAACACAACTAATTTCATTTTTACCACTCAAATTTATATTTGTGATACTCCCTTTGCATACACTAGCGTAATTAAAATACCTCCCTATTTTCACCAAGTATCTTATGTAACTAGTTTTTAGGTTACATTTTTATATCCCATTATTACTACAACCCTATCAACCAAGGGAACTACCCACACCTACATATAACTAAAACCAACTGTTATTGACATCCCATACATTAAAGCCTCAACATAGAAAACTTAAATGAGTTATAGAAAACTTGGGTAGGATTGTATTGAAATTGCACGACCCTACAGTGACCATTGTTTCCTTTGCTAACTACATTAGAGTTGGGATTAAGCAAGAACCCTTGGGATTATGAGGCACTCACACAATACAAGACTATGGTGTAGAAAAAAGATAGTTTTATGACCTTGGCAAGATTAGCATAATAAAGGGCATTTCCTCTTATTGACTTGTGTAAAGTGTTTATAGAGGATTTGGAATGCCACTTATAAACACCGCACCCCCTTTTATGCATACTTCCCAACCCCTAATATTTACATACATATGACATTAATTAAGTTAGTTCCTTTTCCCTAATATTGAAGTGATATATTGGGTCACATTTTTGTTATTAAAACCCCTAATATGCATGCACATGACAAGGTGTTACTTTAGAGGCGATTCCTCTAGATAGTGACTCACTTCTATAGCTAGGTATCTGATCTCTTTGATGATGGATTTGATCCTAGGTCACTAGTTTGAACATGACCTATATAGATCTAAACATGTCAATTATGATTCTACACCTACAAATAGAGATTCACCTCAATATTCAGACCTATAATAACAAAACTAGTCATGTTAACAAAAAGCTTTGAGGAGTTTGCTAGGATAGGATTATTCTCCTTATGACAAGCCCTTGGATATCAATTTTATGACTTCAAACAATGATTGAAGACAACAAACAATCATGCAGTATGCACCAGAATGTTTATGTTAATATTGATGTCATTGCTTTTATGATCATTCATTTTCTCTTATGTGTTTTAGGGAGTTATTTAAATTCTTTTCCCTTTTGGTTTTATATGGGAAAGTATAGTATGACACAATATTATTACAAGCACTCTACTTGAACATCATCTAATTCAATGATTAAACAATTAACAACAATTTTACACCTCATTTAGACTGAAAAATGATAAACAATTATCTTATTTTTATTAGACCAAATTTATTAAAAATAACCCATTACCAAATTACACGTATGAAGGGAGGAAAATTAGCCATAAGTCAAAACAATTCATATTATTGAAGGCATGCGATTGATTCTCAATGTCCATCTTTCAAAGGGAAACGTGACATAAATTACTAGTAATCATCGATTCTAAACGTCCCTTGAGAATTATATTAAGCCTGAAGAAAGTATTCTTTAATCACTATTAAATCAAATTCCAATATCTTACTTAAAAGCAGCGCGTAGATATCGAAACTTATTGGTAAAAGACAAGAAATTAGCAAACAAATAAAATATTCATTGGTAAGCAATTTGTCATGACAATACCAGTAGCAAGTGGTAACATCAGAGGTAGTAAAAGAAACTAAAAAACATGTTCACGGTTGAAACAAATACAGTTTACGACTTCCTGTCTTGAATTAATAGTTCATCTTACAAACTTTTGTGAATAACAACACTCGAATTTCTATTAATAAACAAACACCTATGAAAGCTAAGTTATACTTGCTGAATTTGCAGCAGAATTCTACTGTTAGACAAACTACAACAGACTATTCTGTCACAGTAAACTCCTGAAAGAATAATATGATACGGGGATAACTTCGAAACTTAATTGCATAGTTAATACGATTATAATCTCTTATTAGTAAGGGATTTTGGTGGTCAGAATTCACTCTACTTAAATATCATCCACTTTAATGGTCAAACAATCAATAATGATTTTACACTTCATTCACAAGAAAAAGTAGTAAATATTTGTCCTAATTTTATTGGCTAAAATTGACCTTTGGCTATTGAAGTGGATGATATTAAGAATAGCTACCCGAATTACAGTAAGGGGCGTGGCCATTTGGGAGAACAACTTGAGAACCTGAATGAGATCTACCAGATGTTTGAGGAGAAGCAATCCAGTTGTAATGGTTGAGTAATTTTGCCACCCAGAGATGAACAGTAGTGAGACCGAGAGTCTTTACCGGGCACACTCGCCAACCTGCACCGAAGAGTTCAATAAGTTCGTAAGTGTGAACGGCTTGCGAAGACTTAAACAGTTCTTAATAGTTTATAATTGTTTGTGGAATCCTCGTGTCAATGGTGCGCATGTTAACTTCAAGTTTGATGATCACGATGTTCACGTTACGTACATAAAATATTATATGCATAAGGAAATGGGTCGACAGTAAACGTGGCGCTTGCTTAGTGAAAATTTTTGTGAAATAGTAAAATTTGCAGCAGCTTAAACATTTTCAAAGGAGAATCTCATTCTTATAGTTCTTTAAAAAATGTAAGGAATGTTGCTTCTCCACATGGACGTCATTGTGGTCCTAGTTATAGGGAAGAGCTTAAATAGCTGATAGATTGTAAATGTATAGATTGTTGAAATTGGAAGAGTTTAACTAGCCGGTGCATTGTAAACAACTAGTTGGTCGAAAACTGTACGGACCGACAATGGCGGTCGAAAATAGGTCGACAAGTAGTATGAATGGGTTAGTCGAAAGGAGCTGAGCTCATTTGGTCACTAGCTGGAGTCAACTGGAGGACTGGTCAAAAAATCTGTACAGCTGGTCATTTACAATGCACCAGCTGTTTACGGCTAGGCATTGAAGTTTGGTGGACAAAATTGTGCCGACTCATATGTTTTCCAAATTTAAATCAACAAATAGGAGGGTTGAAATCATAGAGGAGAGTCAAATGTGCACGTCGGTTAAAGAAGTTGAATTTGGAGCAGGTTGAAAATGCCCGAAAATAGTCAGCACACAACGTGCTGGCTATTTAGGGTAGACGTAGTTATAGTGTTTGTTTTAGATGTGGTTATCATGGATCACTTTAATATAGACACTATGGATGGTCCCCTCAAACAAATAGTCAGTGTTTTGCTTCTCAACATGAACCTCTAGATGATTACAGTAATTTCATGAACCTCATGAAGATTAAAGTTAATTCCCTAATGGAGACCCTCCTCCTTCCACTTATTGCTTTAGTTGCATTCTATGACCATTTTATTTTGTCTTTGAACTCTTGCATTAACTTTTGGGATGTGATTCCATTCCACCTATCTTTTATGTGAACTAGTATATTATATTTTTATAGTTTAAAATAAAAAGTATGCTATTCATCATTAAAAAATGTACATGTGTTGTTTTAAACCTGTTAGTGAACAGATTTGTCACCACTTGTTTCATGCATGACTCACCCAGTTTGTAGTAACAAATTCCACTAACAATCAGACAATTTCAGCAATTGCTCTTTGAACATTTAGAAGGTACAACTTCCTTCGTATGATAGGGTTTTAATTTTCTGGTATGCTTTTAACCTGAAAATGGGAAAATAATTTTTTGCTAATATGAAAATGAAATAAAACCCCAATGCCCAATGTACTGCAGGCAGACTAAAAGCAACTTAAGATTATAAAGTCAGTAGAATACATCCAAACATAAGAATGGAGATAATATGATAAATGAATAGCAAATTACTGAATTACCAACTTTGCATCAAATTCAAATGTAAGGGTGAAGACACATCAAATAGAAATGTAAATATAATAGAGGCAGGCTATCAACATTCCATACAGAAAGGATGTACAACTTTCTATACTCAGGATGTCATGCATTCAACATAAGAAGAATAAATAACAATACACATAGATGATCGACCCAATGTCCAACTTTCTCTTGTATTAATGAGCAAGAGGTAGAGTCTAATACTCCATTCTCCCCCAATATTACACAAAACTTTATCAAAATGTCCCCCTTTCCTTCAAAAATTTAAAACTCATGAGTATCAAATGATCTAGTCATGAAAGTAATTTCACCAAAAGATCTAAACTCTCTTTTGCTCATTCATTTTTATAGTAAAAGAGTTGGGAACTAACTTTTCCCATATAACTGTCTCTAACAACTAACAATTAAATACAACAAAGTTTCTTTAATAATAAAGAGACATACTCTTAATAATAATAATATAATTCTTAACATAAGTTTCAAGAAAATGTGAAATCTTAAAGAAACTTTAGGAATAAACTTCTTTGTCCTCACCCTCTCCTGCATCATATCCTACATGTGCTTCCTAGAGTACCTATTCACTAGTGTCATCTTTCTCTATTTGTTCTTTGGACCTTTGTGAAGCATCTAATTTGGCTTTGAAGACCTAAAACTTGTTCAGAATTGGGATAATAGCCTTAGCATTCAAAATGTTGGTGATCATCAACCTGGTTCTCCACATTTGTAAGGTGTTGCTGGCTTCTTCATACTTCTTATACATTTTCACTATATCCTTCTTGAAATTCAAGAGATAGGTAGCCACATTATTTAGTTTCTCCATGGGATTGCTAGTTGAATCCTCTTTATCCCTCGATTCTTCAACCAATAGGTCTTCAAAAGTCTATTTGACAACGGCAACATCTAACAGGTTGGTCTCAGTTTTGTCAAACATGTCAACCCCCAAAGAAAGACAAGATCTCATGAGATCTAGCAAGGGAGATTTATTGTTTTTAGCTACATTCTTCAAGTAAGTTAGGCATTGTTTTACCATGGTTAATTTCAAATCCACTAAGTTTAAGCATTTGACAGATTCATTTTCCTCTAGTTTGCTTATGATCTGTTCTGAAACCAAGACACTGGAATCAATTTTTAACATTTGGACATTTTAATATGTAAAAGAATGGTTTCATGAATAAAAAGTAATCCATCCATAGTGATTTTTTCCACCCATTGTTCTACTTCTTTGGCCAAGAATTTGTACCTGTTAATTTGATCTATCACCTTTGTACTCACACCCTTAGGAGGAGTCTTTGCAAGAATGTCTGTGGTAGCATCTAGATGATGGGATGTAGTATCAATAATGGACCTGATGTATGTGGTCAAGATATTTATCTAATTCTCTAAAATTTTATTCTCCCTTTCCCTCTCTTCCAACTTACTAGCCAAAATTTCCATAGATAGATTAGCATTGTGTATATATCCTTGAACAGAAGTATGTCGCAAGTCCACTTTGCTAACATGAAAGTCATCAACAGAAATATCCCTCACTTCTTTTTCTACCATTGGTTCTACAATCTCTATATACAGGTGTTTTGTTATAGGGCCAACCATTAGTCTTGACATCCTTTTAGCTTTCTTAGGAGTAGACTCTAACTTTAAGAGCCTTGCAACTACATCAAACTCTATGTCTATAATATGAGAATATCTCCTTTTGTTGCCAACCTCTGTTTTCAACTAGGTAGGCGATGATGGAGTTGAACAATCATCAATAGCAACATGAGGTATACTGTCTGTTTTAGGACTACTAGTTACTCCTTGTTGTTGTTGAGAAGATGAGGGAGTTTGAGACATTCCATCCTAAAACATGAGGAGGAGTTTGTGCAAGGGGTGGAGGAGTTGTATCCTAGTTGGAGAGGGTGTTTTATCCATATCCTCCCCATATTGTAACATCTGTTCTTTCTCTAATAATTTATTAACATGAGGATTCAAACCAACTATGCCAAGAGCCATATTTTACAATCTTCACCTCATGTGACTAAACCAACTATGCCAAGATGTTGGGGTGGGTGATTGTATCCTAAAGGAGGCCTCATTTCATTTTAAAATTGTCCCGATCCTTTTTGGATACATGGTTCCAGCAAAGTCTCTTATGAGACCTAAGAGCATAAAACTACCAAACTTTGACAGAGAAATTCTTAGATTCCATGGCATCTAGGAATGATCTATTTCAACCTATAGTTAGATGTCTAGTCCCTCCAAAATAACCTCTCTCAACTTTCATCAGGTCAAGATCATTTGACTGTACCAACAAAGGATGCATTCTTATAGAATGCCTTAGTGGCATTTACTGTAAAGGCTCCAAGAACCATTTTTTACATTCTTCACCTCGTGGGGCCGAATAGACTTTGAAAACATGTCAGGGTTGGTGGGTGTATGGTAGAGGATGCCCCATTTCATTCTCCAAGTGTCCCAATCCATTTGGGATACATGGTTTTGGCAAAGTCTCTTAAGAGGCCTAAGAGTTAAAACCTACAAAACTTTAACATAGTCAATAAAGCCTATGGAACCTAGGAATTATCCATTTCGACTTAGAGATGAATGTCAAGTCCCTCCACAATAACCTCTCTCAACTTTCATCAACTCAAAATTCTTTGACCATGCCAACAAAGGATGTATTCTTACAAAATGCCTCAGTTGTATTTTGTGTAAAGGTGCCAAGAGCAATATTTTTTCTTCCACACCTTGTGACACAAACCTGCTAGTGTTAACATACCAAGATGGGCAAGTGAATGCTAGTGGAGGTCTCATTTAATTCTTCAGGTCTCCTAATCCTTCCATGCTACATTGGACCGAAAGAGTCTCTTAAAAGCCCTAAGAGCTCAAAAAAATGTCAAAATTTGATGGAGTGATTCTTGGAATCTGTGGCACCTAGGAATGTCTTGTTTGCACATACATGTGGATTTTGGGCTCATTTAAGAGTAATGTAAAGTTTCCAATAGCCATATTTTTTCTTTCACACCTAATGGGATTGAACTAATAGTGCCAACATGTAAGGGTAGCCTAGTGAATGCTAGTGGAAGTCTCATTTCATTCCATAGGTCTCCTAATCCTTCTAGGCTACATTGGACTAAGAGAGTCTCTTAAGAGCCCTGAGATATTTCATGTCAGGCAACCTTTGGTGGATTTGTGTTCAATGCATAGAATTTGCTACAAAAGATTGTGATTGATGTTTATTATTAAATCATTATAGCTCATTTTTTCTTCATTTTAACATTACTGCAACTATGGTAGCAAGTGGACTATCATGTTGTGTTTGCTGCCACCATTTGGGATAAGATATTTGAAAAAAAAGTAATGTGTCTTGATAGATTTGTATCTTTTTTTTTGTATTGCAAGGAACAATCATTAAAAGGCTTAATACAACTCATTAATGTAGGCATTTTTTTACTCTATAATAATCTTTTTTACAAATCACTAACATATTATTCTCAACTCAATTATTCAAAATATATTATATTAAATTAGGCAATTCGGACTATGTTATTCACAACTCAACAATTTATGATAATTACTTCTCACCTTTACATGTTCAAACATGAAATAATTATATTTAACTATCTCTATTAATTTTTTTTTTAAATCTTAAATGTAAAAAATACGCAAAGAGTCCTCAAAATGTAGATTCAATAGATGTTTTTAAATTGTATCTAAATTATATTGAAAGTATCTACGATGAAAGCTAAATTCTTTAACCACTTGATCTCAACCCATTGAATACAATAGCTTTATTCTCTGAGACAACTACATTATTATTAAATAATTGTTAAGAAAAATAAGCAACATCAACTACAACTAGCTTAACGTTTATTGTAAGAAATTTGATGGAATATTAAGAATCAATACTTAAAATTCTATCTTATATGTCACCTTAGAAATTATATCCATTGTCTCCACAATGAAATCTAAATTATTTAACCACTGATCTTAATCCCTTGAATATAATAGATTTATTCTCCAAAACACTTGCATTTATATATTAAAAAATTATTAAGCAGAATAAATTTTAGCCTGCTTTTAACTTAGTAGTGGTGGATGTATTTCCACCATAACCTCATCATACTCATAATATAGTCATGGTCTAGGTAGAATACATAAAATATTGTTTCCAACCTCATAAGAAGATCTAAGTACTCTAACCTTGTGTGAAATACACCAGCATTTATATAAAAAATTGTTAAGAAAAATAAACATCAACTACAACTAACTTAACATTTGTTGTAAGAAATTTGATGGAAGATTAAGAATCGTTACATAGAATTCTATCTTAGATGTCACCTTAGAAATTATATCCAATATCTCCATAATAAAATCTAAATGCCTTAACAACTATTCTCAATTCCTTGAATACAATAGGTTTATTCCCCAAAACACCTGCATTTATATATTAAAAATTTGTTAAGAAAAATAAAATTTAACTTTCTTTTAACTTGGAAATGGTGGATGAATTTCCATTATAACCTCATCATACTCATAAGATAGTAATGGTCTAGGTAAAATACACAAAATGTTGTTTCCAACCTCATAAGTAGATATTAACTTATTCCAACCTTGTTTTAAATACACCTACATTTATATTAAAAAATGTTAGGAAAAATAAACAACATCAACTACAACTAACTTAATAGTTGTTTTAAGAAATTTGATGGATGATTAAAATCACTAATTAGAATTCTATCTTAAATGTCACCTAAGAAATTATATCCAATCTCTTCACAATGAAAACTAAGTGCTTTAACCACTAATCTCAATCCCTTGAATACAATAGCTTTATTCTCTAAAACTCCTACATTTATATATTAATTTTTTTAAAAGAAAAATAACCTCATCATACTCATAGGATAGTCATTGTCTAGGTAGAATACACAAAATGTTGTTTCCAATTTCATAAGAAGATTTAAGTACTCCAATCTTGTCTGAACTATACAAAATTTTGCTTCTAGGTGCATTACATAGTCATGATAGCCATAGCATAGTTATAATAGTAGAGAGGACAAAAATAAGGATATAAATGAGGGCAAAATGATGAATAAATAGTCATAAAATCGTTATAACATCATAGATGACAAACATAAATTTACGGGACTAAATCATAAAGACGTAAAGTATAGTAGTGCATTATTTCCAAAATATTTGTTTTTTCATGCTGAGTTAGTAGCACATCATCTTTACTAGCTACTTGTTGCCTACAACTATAAATTATAAAGCATAAAATTTGTCATGATCATAGGAAACATTAGTCATTGGCTAATCTTGGTAGGAATAATAAGGTTGAGATGACAATTCTTTATGATTCCTAATAATACTTTTGTAAGACTATCCAAAGGGTGAATAAGAAAAGTTTAAAATTGCTTAGGGTTGTTCACTAGTAAAATAATAGTAATATTTAGGTTTATAGAACAACCTACTAGATACTTAACATATTCACCAATGACCCATTAGATGATCTTAGACTTTCAACAAATTATTTAAAAGTTTAGACATTCATATGATAGTATTAGGGTTATTGATAGAAATTCCTTTAGGATTACCCATCGACTTGGTCTATTCATATATATTTTTAATAGTACCCTTTCATGACATTCTATTATTTTACTTGCACATTATTTCAGTATTCATGGAAGACCTCATGATACTCCTATAAAAGACCATTTACTAATAAATTTTTTGATCAGTTATTAGGACTATCATAATTGTGACATGCTTTTATGATACTCTTCCTCATGGTTTGATGAAAAATGACAATTTTGTTATCACATTCATGTTGTTAACTTCATCAAGGATTGATGACTTATAGTTCAATGTCTTCACAAAATATCTTTGTTGATAACCTAGGTAATGATAATGATAAAGTTGCATGAGGCAATCTAGGATAGTCATTATAAGCTCATGGCATCTTAATTCATTCTTGAATACTCGTGAATAGAATTTGAATGATTGTGTGTTAGCATCTTATGTATTAGGAATTCCTTATGACTTCATAGCATATGCATGATGATGTCCAAGTTTAAAAGATTCTCCAATAGTCCTATTGTTATCCATGATTGTTAGGATAATTAATTTGATACCAATATTATTGTCTTGTCACTTTGTGGCAACATCCTAGGTACTAAGATTGTCTCAATTTGGTTCAATGATTTTATTCACTTAACTAGCCAACTTGAAGGGATCTATAATGGACTCTTGATAATCATGATGATGATCCTTTACCATTCATGTGGCCTATCAGAATTCTAGTCTTTCTTCAATACTGTTCTTAGTTTTTCATGCCCATTTTAGGAATCACTTTAGCAACCTCACTCTACCTCTTGAAAACTCTAAAACAACCCATTAAGGTCTTAACAACATTCATTTATATATTGAGACTCATTTAGATTTATAGCAATCCTAAGGTATGTTTAATGTGTGACTTTCCTCTAGATCATTTAAGTTTTGATAACCCTTATTTGGTGATAGTTGAATTAGGTGAAACTAAGATGGAAATATTATAATTATTTAATAGTAATTTCACTTCTTAGTAACCATCATTGGATCAATAATAGACCCCTTTAGTATGGAAAATAATGTTTATATTCATGACATATTTTCTTGAACAATAACTTGTTGTAATGACAATTTTGTACCCTGATTCAATAAAAAAATTCTCCCATTGGTATGTGGGTAAAGTACAGTAGGGGACTAGAATATAAAACCAAATGTAGATTATACATTACAAATTAAATTCAATGTGATGTAGCTTCCATGGCTAGACATACCAATTTACTACTAGAAAACACACCAAATAATTTGATAATATCTAGAATATGAAAAGTATTGCCATTTCAAAATGTATTACATAAAAATTTAGGGTTATGGTATTATATCCCATATATGAATACCCTTAATTTAGCCTATTGCATATTCAATCTAATTTCACAATACATAATCCATCTAAAGTGTGGCAATCAAATGTTCCCAAATAATATCTAGCACACATTTATAGTACATGATGTTATGCATGGTGGTAGGATGTCTAATTAACATAGTTCCCTAAGGATGGATCAAGTAGGGACTCACATACAAGTCATTAAGAAATATTTAATCTATATTTTGAACATGCTAAAACTATACTAAGCTAGAATGTAGAAGTTAAATTGAATTTTAATGAGATAGAATAATTTGTTGTCAAAGGCTTGTGCATTGATCACATGGGTAACTAAGTGACCTAACTTTAGATTTCAAATACTAACACATATTTAAGTCCTTTTATGGAGAATTGGGTATGCATTTGGAATCTAAAAAGTGTGGTTGTATAATTACCCTTGGAATATACTCCCAAATACTAGAAATATTCATAACTAAGCATTCTTCAATAATCCACAACTAAATGATAAAATCCCTTATGATGCATAAAAAATATTTGTTCAAATATGTAATTTGAAATAGTTTTACAAATTGTTGCAAGGACTAACTAATTAAAAGTAATAATCAAAAGTCATAATCAACCCAAAGGTTAGTTACATCTATCAAAGCACTAGAGAATTCATTCATAAATGGCTTAAACACTGGTAGTAGGGAAATATCACATACAAAACACTGTAAGATCACCCTTCAATGTTATGATACACTGTATTGAGGACTATCATGCATAAGGTCATATATAACAACCATAAGAGGTTTAATGTTACATCCCCAACTTACAGCTAGACTTAATCATTAAATTAGTATGATAATAAGGAGAATTAGACATAGTTAATTGATTTGATATTGTGGAAATATTTGATTTAACTTTGATTATGAAAAAGTTATTATTGATGATCTACTTTATGAATTGATTATACTAAGCTATGAAATATAATGATGATGATACACTAATCATGATCTTGTGGTCTTGAGTGTGAACAAGAAATTGAACATCCTTAGAAGAAGGAAGGAGAGTATCATCTTGGAGGGAAGATTAGACATTGTGAAAGAAAAAGGGGTCGAATAGCCATTCGAGTGTCGACTATTAAGTCTTTCTTCCTCTCTATGCATAAGTTGACTCATGTCAAACTTGTTTCCTTAGTTCTCTTGATCTCTGAGAATTGTTATGTTCTTGATGCCTTTAAGACTAGTCGTAGAGACTAGTCGATGTTCTAGAAACATCGCCTCATGTTGAGGGGTAATATTGTAGAAAGAGATGGAAGTCTCTCATAATCTTTTGGTTCTCTAAGATATTATTCTTAAGCCTCTTGACTTAGGATGATACTCGAGTTCAGAGAAGAATCTCTCGATGACATTCGACATCTAGATGTGTTCATGTGCGCTTCTTTGTTTTCTTTTTAAACCTAATAGTAAGGATTTCAAACCCTTGTATAGGATAAATTGCCATGATAATAATCATATTATTATCTTTTATGTCATTAATTTCTTTGTATTTAGTCAAATGCTATTCCTATTGGTTGGGTTAGTATAGGATGGAAAGCTTTTAGCTCATCCACTTTCGAGATTATTGCCTGATGGTAGCCACCTTTTGTGGAAACAATTGGGTGAGGAAAGGTGGTTACCCTTTCTTTTTGACATGCATGAATCGATGGGAGGGAAAAATGGAAAAATATGTGAAGCATAGTGCTTTTGAGGCAGGCAACAGAAGTTAGTGGTTTTTGAGTTTTTCTTGGAGTTCTTTTGGGTTCTCAGAGAAGAGAGAGAAAAATAGAGAAGACTAGGAACTCCTGCAACAACACAGAGCTATTGTTGCACATGTATTACCTGCATGTAATCCTACTCTCCATTAACAATTCAAACATGTTAACATAGAACTATGTTGTATAATGTTTAAACTCTTGTTTAAAGGAAGCTTGAGGCTGCTATAGTCGAGCACTTTGTTTTTGCATGTATTTAACCCATGGCTTTAGGCCGTATGGACAAGCATTCAAATTATCATTATAACACTGTGCTCATAGCTTTTTTGAATGAGCTTTCTCTATTGGTAAGTCATCGTCTATTGAGCCAGGACTGGAAACTTTTGAATCTTTGTTTACTTACAGGTTGTATGGTTGAATGTATACCATTGAAACTCTTAAGACTATATCCATGGCCGAAGGGATGAAACATTATCAAGTCTATTTGAAGATTGTGTTTTATATTCTAGGCCGAATGGCCAAGTCTATTTAAAGACTATGTTTTACATTGTTGGCTAAATGGCTGAGTCTTATTAAAGACCATGTTTCATACTTTTGGCCAAGAGGCCGATGTATTTAAAAGATTGTATTCTTCTCAAGGTCGTAAGGCCGAGACTTATGGGATGTATGTGCTTCATGCATGAGGCCGCTTGGCTGAACCTTAGATAAGAAATTCTTTCTAAGTTGGTGTTAGGGTTGCATGACCCAACTATAACATTCTTTTATATCATATACTATGTAATAATAACTAGAGCCTGAGCCATATCATTTGGGTTGGTAAAGAAATGTTATCTCATCATTTACTATCTCGATTAGAGTATGAGCTCTTGAGTGGAGTAGATGATGGCTCCATATCGATTATAACTTAAGATTATAAAACAATTTTATGACTGTGGTTTTGCCACATAGGCTTTATTGAATAATGTTATGGACACCCGACTGTGATGATAATGTTGAATTAGGTCTGGATAACTAAGAAGGGGGGTGAATCAGTTGTCACACAATTTTAGCTATTTCTTTCTCTTAATCTTTTTTTATAACTTATAATCAAAACATTTTAGAATTAATCAATCTCACATGAGTAGAAATGAAAATAGTACACTCGACACCAATATTTTTGATGTTAAAACCTGGTTAAGGGAGAAACTACGGTGGGGGTTAACCGACAAATATTAATACCCTATTAAAAGTATTTTTACAAATGGGAATACACATGCATTCAGGCTCACTGCCCAGAGCTCACTACTCAAATGGAGGCTCACTGCCTATGGAAATATGACAAGAGAATGATAGATATTTGAACTGATTAATAGCATCTACTTATGCAATAAGTTCAATTCCGGTTAAGTACAAAAACTGATCTTACACATTTCATCTTTACTATGTTCTTCTTACTAGTCTGCCTTCATTCACACTTTAGATTTCTACTCTACTCACATACGCCTTATTCACACATACCATTCTTATTGAGTCATCTAATTTCATCGGCTATATATATTCGCAACATGATCTACAATCATTCTAACAGTCAGCTTTAACAACACTTAGAAATTTAATGAATGCTCTGCTCTGTTGGCTAGATCTATGCATAACTTAAGATGCGGACCAAAACTTACTCTTGAAAATAATTACTCATGTTGGCCACACTCATTGATCATCACTATTTGTCCAACAAACAACTTCCAGACATCCAGAATCAAGACCTTCTGCAAGGTCAGCCTATTATTCTTCTGTCTACTTCTAACAAATTGGAACCTAGTACTCAGAGGCTAATATCTTTTAAATCCTTCATCACCGGAGAAAAAAAATACAGAGTTAGATTATCTTGAAAATGCACATGACTCCCCTAGATCCGCAACTAATCATGACTTCCCATTGGAGAGATCCAGACCAAAATACCAGACCCTATTACTGCTCTGTTCCTAGCTACCTAGACTTAGACAAATTCTAAATCTAACTTTCGGTATGAACAAGTTGTGTTAAGTGGATGATTGGGATGATCCTAGTTGCCATCAATGACAACACCTATCAATGTAAAGCAGTTTCTCTTGCCAACAATCTCCCCCTTTGGCATTGATGGCAGCACTTAGTGAAAAATGACTAAGTGTCAAGTGCAACTCCCCCTTTGACTATACACATGTCTACTTCACTTATTCTGATGTTCCCCTTCTCTGAATATCTCATTTTTCACTATCCTTCACTCCCCCTTTGACATCAATGACAAAGGGTGGGGTGCGCAAGCAAAAATTTCTCCAAAAATTTTGTATATACTGCTGCATATGTACAAAAACCCATCAAGTCTTATTTACATGAACTCGAGAACATCTCCAGAGTTAGTTTTTATTTGTGCAAGTTCAAAGGCCCATGTGGTCTTCATACCATCCAAAATGGAGATGTGCCCACTTAACAAAAATGCATATGCTTTAGCCTTTGCCAGATCCAGAGAATCACTTGTCTGAAGTGCATTATGGGCTTCGGATAAGGCATTATGCATGAATTCCAACTTGGGGGCAATCAATCCCCAGAGTTCACACATCCTCTTCATAGTATTGCCTTTATCTTTTTCAAGTCCCTTTATTTCATCTATCAAGCTAATAACCTAACATTCCTAGCTTATAGGAGAGGTAGTTAGAGAATCAAAATTTTGAGATAGAACTAATATTTTCTGTTCTTGTTCCTTTATCTTCATTTCAATATCTTCATTGACTTTAGACCATGATAAGAAAAACTTATATATATCTCCTCCATCACTTGGGGAATTCTGAGTGCTCTTTATGCTAATGCCTAGAATCAGCCTATCACTCCTTATCAGATTCTTAACTTGACTGAATCCCTTATTCAGGAACTCTTTCTGAACTTTTTCCTCCATAGACTTTTCAAAAGACTCAAAGTGTGAGTTTACCAAACATACAAGATTTTTTAGATGTCCAAAGGGGGAATCATTTTGATTCTTCTGATAGGTTGGCATTAATTTCTCCAAAATTCTAGTTGCAAGCCCTAGTAGTTCATTGTCCTCCATGTGGGACTTTAACATCTTTTCTCTAGCCTTTGCTTGGGTCAATGATGCTATTTTCATCAATTGAATTGGAGAGAGAGCATCTGGATTGGCTAGGCCTTGGATTAGTTTAGGCTCATCAAGTTCAATCATTTCTTTTTCAAGCAGACCTTTTACTGCATCTGCAGTGTCTCTTGCAACCAGTTCATAACCATCCTTTTGTTCTCCTAATTTCTCAGTATCTGCTTTAGGTGCTTTAGCATTTTCACCATCTTCTTCTACCTTGTCCTTCTTTCCTTTTACTTCCTCCTCTATTTTACTCTTCTCTATGTTTTCTTCAAAGGAACTCTTTCCTGTTTCTTTAGCACTTGCTACCTAATCCAGAGGGCTTTGTGAGGCAGAAATATCCTCTTGTTTTCCAAAGTGATTAGGTGGAGGGGTTACCCCTGCATCAACTATTATGTCTACCATTTCTATGTCCTCCTAATTGACTTGTTCCTCTTCCTGAACCTCTCCAATATTTAGATTTGATAAGTCAAATCCAACATTAGTTTCTTCATAGATTAACTCTAGAGGATCTAAATTAACACCTTGGTCATCAATTCTCTTGTTATTCTCTTCATTTGAAGCTTCCAGTTCTAGAACTTGAGAATTGTCTTCTTCAACTTGTTTCTCTGAAATAATAAAGTACTTATTCTTGTCAATGGCCTTTCTCAAAATTTCCTCTATTTGTTTTGCAATTTCTTCAGTTTCATAAAGCATAAGTTTGTTCATCTAGACTTTGCTTCTAAATTTATCTTTGACTTTTCTAAGGATTTTGTCTGCTTCTCTTCTGGTCATCATAGGGTACAAAGTGGAGAGAATGTATACTCTTTGAGTTCCATGTCTTTATCCAAGTGGCTGCTTCTTTCCTTATTTCTAGTACTTTCCTTAAGCTTTTAGGAAGTTCTTGTAAAATTTCCAATAGAGCTCTATTAAATTTATTCAAATATATGATAATGGCATCTTCCAAAATTTTCTTATTTGCTTGATCAAGATTATCATAGTAAACTCTTGTGTCCTTGGTTTCCTTTCTTTTTCCCCCTTCATCGGATGGAGTGGCTTCCAGTTTCTTGATGGAAGAGGACTTAGGTTGCTCAGTGAGATTTGCAGAACTCCTTGTCTTCCTTGAGGAGCTTGGAGGAACTTCCATAGTGACTACTAGCTCACTTTCTACTTTTTCTTCTGAAGTCTGCTCAATGCTCTTCTTCAATTTTCCAATGCTGTCTCTATTCTCTCTCACTACTTTTGAATCCCAATGCTTTTTGCATACATCTCCACTTGCATGAGAACTTTTCTTTTTGTTTTTGATTGTCTTAGTTCCACATGCAATTTTAAGCTTAGTTCCTTGTAGGTTCCAAACCTTTCAACAGAGGTGTCTTTAGGTTTGCTCAGAAGATGTTGAACATACATGTCCAAAATTTCCTCATCCACCTCATAACCCATTGGCATTATCCATACAGTTCTTGGTTCTACAGCTTCCATCAAACATTGATCTATGTCAACCATAAAACATATTTCATTTTCATACTTTTCTACAATAGAATTAGGGATTCTTTCCCTTGCATGCATTAGACTCTGAAAGTTTTTGAAATAACCCTAGATTGCAGCCTTTTGTGCACCTGAATCTCCAAGACTATATAAGTGGTCTCTTATCTGGATTGCCATTGGCCTATCATTTGTCCAGTGCACACCTTGCACTCCAGGCACTTCATTCATGAAATAGAAAAATAGGCATATGATCAAGGAACCATATTGAAAAGATTTTTTCTTGTCTCTTTTGATTTTGTTTCGATTCTCTATCAGCTAATTCTGTAGTAGTTCACACATATCATAGTCTGCATTGTCCTTTAACATTTTATAAGCTGCATATATTGTCATTCTGGAAACTAAATTTTCCTTGCTGGAGTGATAAATCTTATACTTGATCACCATAGAGGCAAACTTAACATCCAATTCTATGATATCATTGATGGTCATTTCCCTTTTGTCAAACTTGGCACTTGTAGCATTAGTTAATGTATGATTTTTCATAGCTTTCAGCATGGGTAATCTGCCAGAAGAGTTTAACCTAGTTACAATTTTGATAACATCTTTTGTAATCTTAAATTGTTTCATTAGCTACATGAATTCATCATGTATTCAGCTTAAGATGTAGCAAGCCCATTCATTTTCATCAAATGATAGAATTTCAATCATTTGTAGAAAATATTTTCTTTCAAGGGCTTCAAATTCAGGTCTTAGTTGATAATTGTCATCTTTCAGATGGTTCTTAAACAACTCCATCAGTTTCTAATTTCTAGATTCTTCTATACTGCAATGAATGTATGCCCTAATGTCTTCAACATGTAAAACCCCATATGGAACACTCGAGAAGGCACCAAGTGGCTCGACGCCAACAAACTTATAGGGATGCTTCTTGAATTTAGGATGGGACCTCTCACTGACATCAATAAGTAAAGGTGTAGCCATTTATAGAGATTGATAATTCAAGAAGTTTCATAGAATACAGAAATACCTTGTTCTACAGATTAGGGTTTTGGTTGGAGATCCTCTTCGTGCTTCAATTTTGGGAATTCTTAGCTCTGAACTCGTTCACTTCTCCTCTTCTTGCTTTCTTCTGATGCAAAGTGATCTAAGTGAGGAATGAATGATCTTTTATGTTCTGTGACACCTAATTTGTCTTTGCAATAAATGCTCTGTCCTAATACATCTGGTTGCTTTGTTTGTTGAATAGTTTCATATAAATTACTCTGCAATTTGTCATATCCACCTTTTTACTTCTAGAAATCCTTCAAAATGATCTAAAATAATTCAAGATACCTTTTCTCATTGTGCCAGAATTAGGCACTTAACTACTGGTTGGGGGAATTTGATTTACAAAGCTGCTCCCCCTGAGCCAAAGCTCCTAATTTAATTCCCTAAGGAATTTTTTGCACCAGATTCTGGTGCGGACCCATCATTATGGTTCACAGTTGCTTTCTTCACCCATGTCTCACTCGTTTCATTCTAGATCTCATTCTCTTCAATTTTTCTTTTGCCTTTGTCTTGTCTTTGCTCATCTAGTTTTTTGTTTACCAGTCCTCTTCCTTTATTGATCCTACTTCTGCAGAATCTTGCAAAATGACTAGATTAGTTACAATGGAAGCACACAACATTTCTTTGCCCATTTGATTGATTTCTTCTTGATCTACACTGATTTGCCATATGTCCAAATCTATTGCATGCAAAAAATTTGCCATTGAAAAATTTCCTATTTCCTCTATTTGAAGAGTCATTCATTATCTTACTTCTACATTCATTGGATTTATGACCATACCTATTACAATTGAAGCATTGTCCAGAGAAGGATGGATAATTTTGATTTACTCTACTTCTGCATTGAGTGGCTTTATGACCAAATTTATTGCGCTTGAAACAATTTCCATTGAAAGATGGATACCTTTGAGAATTAGGTTGTCTTATTGGAGGTCTTCTAGGTATGTTTCTCTCATTCCTTGGTTCAAAGTTTCTTTGACCAGATCCGGAGCTTTCACCTTTTTCATATCCAAGACCGTGCTTGTATTCAAACCCCTTTTGACCCTCAAGTATTGCTTCAAGCTTAGCTAAGCTTATCTTGAACTTTTCTCTGTATTCATTTGCAACTTCTAGATCATGTCTGAGAATGACAATTTCTCTTTCAAGATCTCTTTCATTGTCTTTTCTTTCTTGTAAATTAGATTTTAGATGACCAGCAATGATGTCCAATCTGTAGCATTCATTAGTTTTCTCTCTTAGAGTTTGATTTATGTTACATCCCCTTTTTGGATTCAGTATTACTATTTACATTTTCTTAAATAGTACAGTCATGTGAATATGTTTAATATCATAGAAAATGATGATATGATTAGAAAAGGTTAATTTTATGAAATCATGGATTTTTACTTGATTATGATCAATCTGATGTTATGAATTCAAATGTCTTTTTGATATGAAAATGAAATGATTTGATGTAAATGTGTTTTGATTAGAACATTAGTACTCTGACCACAAATTGTATGTGAGATTGTTAATGATAGTAATAGATGGAACATGTTCACCAAGAAGAAAGAAGAAGAGAAAGTATCTTCGAGAAAGAGAGAATAGACTCTGGAATAACCCATGGGTGCTTGCCATTGAAAACAAACATCAGGTAGATAAACCTAGTTGCCTCGAGTTAAGTTATGATTTCAAGTTAAGTCAATTTTGGATGAGAATGTCAAGGTTTACAAGAATAGGTCTTTCTTCCTTTCGTAGTTGTCATAATGAGTATGGGAAATCGACATTTGTGTCATAATACTTTGAATCATGTCACCAAAATGGACGACCGATATATATATATATATATATATATAATTATATACAAATGTGCACACATGAGAATGAGTTGTATGTTGTGTCTTGTTTAGTGGTTCGGTGTAAAATTTGAAAGTCATGCATTAAGTCGACCCCAAACCTCGTATTGTGTTTACACTCCAATCGTCATCATCGTCATAAAGCTCTACGAGCGTATGATGTAAATGTTTACTTATGGAATTCAACAGATGTAGAATTATTTCTATTGTGGGTTACCATTGCATAATAAAAGGTTTAAATAATGTTTTAAATCTTTGAGACTGTTGAGTGTAATTCC
Organism: Cunninghamia lanceolata; assembly: GCA_027924645.1. NCBI lineage: Eukaryota > Viridiplantae > Streptophyta > Pinopsida > Cupressales > Cupressaceae > Cunninghamia > Cunninghamia lanceolata. The sequence goes on along the minus strand of BSBN01001183.1, from coordinate 3,666,064 downwards.
ATTGGTCATATTGTAATGGTAATATACAAAATCATATTTAGTTATATTTAAATAGTCATTAAGGAGTAATTATTTTATTCTTTAATGGTGTTAGTAATCAGGCAGTAGCTTGAAGGGTTCACTCAAGTTGTTATTATGATGTCTTTTATTCCAAAACATTCTATTTATTCTTGAGCTTCAAACTTTATTGATTGGTTGTCAGCTCAGCCATTATTCCAAGTCATGTATTCGAATTAAACTCAAAATCTGTTGAGAGTAGTGTGGCATCATGTCCAAAACTAAAACCACCACCTTGCAATTTGTTAGCTCCACATTGCGGATCAGCTGCGAAGTTAGTGGAAGACCCAACCAATTCTGTGTAGTGGTTGCGGAAAGGAGGTAGATGGTTAGCTATGCAGGGTAGTTACCAAGTTGATAGGGCATGGTTTAGAGAGAAGGAAGTTAGTTTTCTTATTGGTGAATGGGATATAGAGAAGAAGAGAGTCAGTTTTTAGAGAAAATCAGAAAAAGAAGCTGATAGGAGGCCGAGGGTAAAGAGTATGTGATCGGGTGAGAAGAGAATGAGCTATTGAACTAGATTTTAAACAGTCACCCAAGATCTTCTATAGGTTCCATCTCTTCTCTCTTCCATGTTGTCTTGATTAAACTAGAATGTCTCAATAGGAATGGCTCCATCTTCTAATACGATGGAATTTAGTGTTTTTTTTTATGTTGTAAAATGTGGACTGGTTACCAACTTTACGACCTGTGTATTTACACTTCTTTTAAAATGAAAACAATGCTATTTTCCTTGAAAAACACCATTGTCTTAACCTTCACAGTTGTAACATACTTGTTGCCCGAAGCATCTTCAATGGTCGACTAAAAACTGTGTAGCTGTGTTCATTTATCTTTAGAGATATATAAGATATGTGGAGAGCACACAGAAGTTTGAGTCTTGGTCAATTGATAGCAATAAAGATATTGTAAGCCGTAGTAGTCTAATCTTGGTCAACGTTAGAAGCATCACTAGTTGGCCTGCCGACTATATACAGTTGGTCTTGTCATACTCAAAAATAACTAGTTTAATGAAAGACTTGAAGAATGTGTCATCCTGTTGACAAAATGGGGAACAATGGTGTGGAATCTATGTCGTGCTTTGTGTAACTACTCAATCTTCTACAAGTTAAGAATTTATGTTAGTTGGTCGAATATAGAGATATACTTTTCTTGCTGTGAAAGATATCTAGTTATAGTCCATTTATATATTGCATATAGTTCTTTCTGCTTTAAAAACATTCAAGATGTTGTGTCATCGGAAGAGGGTATAGAATCGTTATTGGTCTAAAACTGTCAAACATGTTAGGTAATGAAGTTTCTAGAGTAGACACAATGAGTCTATAGTTAAGTGTTTAGTTTAAACTTGCATGCATTCTTCTTCCAAATAGAAACAATGACTTAGGATCCTTAAATACTTAGTATGATGATTAAGCTACATCGAGGATTTGAAAGGTCGAAGAAGACTCGTAAGAGTATTTAAACTTTAACTCTGAGTCTATGATTACTTGACTTCAATAATTGGTTTATTGTTAAACCCCTTCCGAGATTATTTTGTTAAGTTTGTCCTCTCTTGACTGGATAATTTAAAGCAGTGGACAAACTTAAAGATTAACTGATAAACTTATAGCATTAACCAATTAACCGGTAAGCTAGAATCCCATTCCTTTAACATATGGACGGAAATGTCTCCAAGAGCCAAAAAGAGAGAAGTAAACCTAACTGCCATGCGTTAAAGCATGATGAGTTGAAACACTAAGAAGTTATTGTGGTTGTTATGTTATACTTATACATAGGTAACTGTAGGATTGTGATTAATTCAAGTTGAGTTGCGGTGGGTGAACTTACTACTTGCATTGACACAACGCTGAATATATATAATTAAAACCTTTGGCCAAGGTAGTGCACTTGCCTCTAGTGCATTGATAGTTCACCATGACTAGATAGCATAGCTTGTGGAGTGGTCATGCTTGACTAGAGGGTATCTAGGGGATTGCATGATAACAAGTTATGTAGGTCACAACACCAGTACTCAGATGGCTAACACCATTGGTTATCCTAAGTCTATCCTCTTTGAGTAGGGTAGGGCCACTTCTGGATAGGAAGTAGTGTGGGAGACCGATGGTCTATGGTTGGAGGTTAAGCTCCTTGAAGATTCTTTCTCTTCTATATTCTAGAGGCTTGTCGAGACTTGAATTTGGATGGTCGACAATCGAGATGCAGTGACTTTGGTAAGTTTCTATTTTGGAAATGTTCTTAGTAATTTTATTAATCATATTGTATAATGTTGTAGATGGAAAGACCCCTTTGTGTAACTTATAATTTCATGATTATTAATTAGTCGATGAATGAACTTCTTGGTTTTAAAATGAACAACAATTTATCTTTTTCTAGTTTTAAACTTAAAAAAAAATTTATTACCTTTCGTTAAACTTAGTTTTTAGGTTGAAAAATAAACTGGGTGTTACATATGGTATCAGAGCTAACCAGGTTCAGTACTAGGGCTGATGAGTCCACTAAGCTAATTAAGAATCAATATTATGTAGGTAGCTAATGATTTGATTTACTGTGCCAGGATGGTATGTTTCAAGAAAACTACAAGTAAGTCCTTCGCTGGTAAGGAACCTTACCTTCAAGCTAAGAAGAGACGTCTTGCGATGATTAAGACTGTTGAGAAAATGAATGATGAAAATGACATTTGGCTAGATGATATGGAAACTTTTCCCAATGCTCTGTTAGGACTCAAACGAATGAAAAGAGAACTCCTAGAGACATCCAGGATGGCAGCTCAAATTATGGTCAATTCCTACCCTATTAGTGTACCAATGATCACTAGGGATTCTCATATACCACCTAGAGCTGAAATCATTGTACTATCATCTGATAGCGAATCTAAGGGTTATACACCCCATGAATATGTGTTGGACAATGATTCCAAAGGTTAGACCCCTCTTGTAAATACTGAGTGAAACATGAAATGTGTCTATCCTTAAAGAATGTACATACTGTAGTGCAAAATATAATAAACACAAATTTTGCTTGAGAATAACTATGGTTTTGAGTGATTGATATGTTTTGATAATATTCTAAATGATAAATCATAGAACTAATTAGTACTTACTAAAACAGGTGAGAAAACAAATAAACATGGATCAATCAAAGTTTAATGAGAGAGAAGATCAGGAAGGTCACAACTCTCAGGCTAACTCCACCGATAAATTGGACATAATTCTTAATATGCTTACTGAAACTAAGGAAAGGTTGGGCAAATTGGAAAAGAAAGTGAATGAAACTGGGAATACAGAGGGTGAAAATAAGTATTCTAATAATGCAACTAAAAGTTAGTAACGAGAGCATGGCACGTCAAGTGAGAATCAAGAGAATAGTGAATCTCAGAGGGAGACAAAAGACAAACTTGCACTGGAACTATCTAAGGATATGAAAAAAATTATTCCTCCAAAATTTGATGGAACGAAAACTGGTGATGCAATAGAAGCATGGCTAATAGAAATGGAGAAGTACTTTGAAATCAGAAATTATTCTAAGATTACAAAAGGTAGTGTGGGGAGCATATCAGCTATCTCGAGAAGCATCCACTTGGTGGATGAACAAAAAGATGGAGTTGGATTTAAGCCCCTTGAAGGTGACATGGAATGAATTTGTGGATCTTTTTTAAAAAAGGTGGTTACCACAGCTCTACTTTGATCAAAAACTAATAGATTTCCAAAATCTCAGGCAAGTTGATTTGTCCGTGGTTGAATATGTGGAAAAATTTACTAGATTGTTGAAGTATGTTCCTCAGTATCAAAAGGATGAAAGATTTCGGATAAGAAAATTCATTATGGGGCTCAATCCTCATATTGGCGGAGAGGTGGAGGTGCATGGTCCAAACACAATGGAGTAGGTGTATGACAAAGTAATTAAGCAGGAACAGAAGATCAAATCCATTTCTGCTTATCATGAAAAGAAGCGTAAGAGATTTGACAGGAACTTCAATGATCAGACGTATAAAAGGAAGAATGATAAAGGATATGGAAATAGGAGGTACGATAAAGGAAATCAGAAAAACGAAGGAGGATTTGGTAATGAGCAAAGAAATGAAGACTTTAAGAAAAATGACAATTCTAAGAGGAACGATGATGCTTTGAGTAGGCCACTTGAGAAGAGAGGACCAATTGGAGGTTGTTTTTCATGTGGTGGAGATCATTATGCCAACTGTTGTCCTAATAAAAAGAAGAATGGACAGCATAGGAACACGGTACTTCCTTCGTAATAGGCAGCATTTCAACAAAGGATTCATGCCGCCCTTGACAATCGACAAGCTGAGTATCAGATTACTCCCATTGAGATGACAGGCACTTTATTTGGAGTCCTTGTTTCTATTCTGACTGATACTGGTGCAACATAAAATTTTGTGTCATCTAGAGTCTTAAGTAAATTTCCTAGAAGAGCTAGTTTTATGTCAAAACCGTGGACAGTTGAATATGCAAATCACTCAAAGGCTCAAGTAGAGCAATGTTTGTTCAAAGCTAAGATTGATATTTCAAACTTTTCCACTGAGGTAAATTTATATGTGGCACCTTTAGGATCCTACGACATCCTTTTAGGAATGAATTGGTTGTGGAGACATAGGGCCAAGGTGGATTGTTTTTATAAAACAATTGAATGTTTGGATGATAAAGGAAAGAAAGTTAATTTTTAGGGTATTCAAAGGGAAATAAAGATCAAGTCTATTTCTTCAAAACAATTAAAATGGGCTAGGCATAAGGGATGTCAACTTTTTGCAGTCAAAATGGACCTAGTAGAGGAAGCTTTAGAGAAGCAAACTTTTGAGGAAAAATACCCTTATCTTCATAATTTTAGAGATGTATTTCCTGAGAAACTGCCAGGCTTGCCTCCAAAAAGAACCTTTGACTTTGCCATAGATATTAAACCAAGATCTGAGCCAGTATCTAAAGCTCTGTACAAAATGACCACTACTGAACTTATGGAATTGAAGGCTCAATTGCAGGAGCTATTAACTAAAGGTCTAATTAGGCCAAGTGTATCACCATGGGGAGCTCTAGTTATTTCTGTCAAGAAGAAAGACAGAACCCTTAGACTATGCATAGATTATCGGATGCTAAATAAGGCGACGATAAAGAATAAGTATCCATTGCCATGTATTGATGATTTATTCGACCAAATGCATGGTGCAGAAGTATTTTCTAAGATAGATTTGAGATCTGGATACCATCAATTGAGGTTGAAAGATGAAGATATTCACAAGACTGCATTTAGAACAAGATATGGTCATTATGAGTTTACTATGTTACCATTTGGGTTGACTAATGCACCAGCCGTTTTCATGAATCTCAAGAATAGTATTTTTAGAGACTGCCTTGATAAATTTGTCCTAGTTTTCCTAGATGATATTTTGATACATTCCAAAAATGAGGAGGAGCATAGACAACATCTTTAAATTGTTTTGCAATGTTTAAGAGAACACAAATTGTATGTGAAACTCTCGAAATGCACTTTCTTTCAAAAAGAAGTGTAGTATTTGGGACATACTGTATCAGCAGAAGGGATATTAGTTGACCCAACTAAAATAAAGGCTATTATGGAATGACCTGTACCTTCCAATGCTTCGAAAGTATGAAGTTTTATGGGATTGGCCGGATATTATAGGAAATTTGTTTTGAATTTCTCAAGTATTTCTAGTCCAATCACTTCTTTACAGAGAAAAGAGAAGTGGTTTGTTTGGACAGGTGAATGTCAAAAGGCATTTGATTTATTAAAAGAAAAGTTAACAATAGCACCAATTCTGAAAGTCCCTAATCTTGAAGGGCAATTTGAGGTTATTATCGATGCCTCTGGAGAAGGGTTAGGAGGCGTGCTTATGCAAAATGGATGTGTAATAGCCTATGAATCAAGAAAATTGAAAAACTATGAGCAAAATTATGCTCCTCATGATTTAGAACTAGCAGTAGTGATTCACCCCCTTCAGATGTGGCGACATTATTTGTTGGGAAAGACTTTTGTACTAAAAATAGATCATCAAAGTCTTCATTACATATTTACACAACCTCATCTCAATGCAAGACAAAGGAGGTGGTTAGAACTAATATCATATTATGACTTTGAGATTGCTTACATCAAAGGTAAAGAAAACTGAGTAGCTGATGCTTTAAGCAGAAGAAGACACATAGCTTCTATAATCTTTGTTCATGCTAATTTTAAAGATCTAGTATTGCAAAGTTTACCTGGAGATGAATATTACAAATAGGTGAAGTAAGCTCTGCAAATAAACCCCAAAGATCCAAGATATGATGGATTATGTTTTGAGTCAGATGGATTATTGAGATTTATGGGAAGAATCTATGTTTCTAATTCTGTAGAACTAAGAAACTTTGTTTGGAAGGAAGTTCATTGTACACCTTATTCCAGACACCTAGGAGTAACAAAACTTTTATCTGATATCAAATTGCTATACTTCTGGAAAGGAATGAAAAGCGACACTGCAAGGTTTGTGGCAAGTTGCTTGGAATGTTAGAGAGTGAAGGCAGAACACCAACATCCTTCCGGATTGTTATACCCACATGATATTCCCAAATGGAAATAGTAGGTTGTTAGTATGAATTTTGTTCGAGGTTTACCAATGTCTAAGAATAGACATGATGCAATTTTGGTTGTAGTAGATAAACTAACCAAAGTAGCACATTTCATTCCTGGAAATTTTACAGATGGAGCTCATATTTTGGCTTAGAAGTTTGTGCAAGAATTATTTAGATTGCATGGGGTACCTGAAAAGACTATATCTGATAGAGATGCTTGAATAACCTCCTGGTTTTGGCAAACTTTATTTTCAGGACTAGGGACTAAACTCAATGTGAGCACTGCTTATCATCCTGAAACTGATGGACAAATAGAAAGGGTTAACTAGGTTTTAGAGGATCTATTCAGAATGTATTGCATGGACTAGCAATACAGATGGGAGGAATATTTACCTTTTGTTGAATTTGCCTATAATAATTCCTATCATTCTTCTATTAAGATGGCACCATTTGAAGCATTATATGGAAGGAAATGTAGAACTCCTATAAGCTGGGATAAGCTGGAAGATAGGATAAGCATTGCATTAGAAATGCTAGTAGATATGGAGGAAAAAGTGAAAATGATTAGTAAAAGGTCGGCAAAAGCCAACGACAGGCAAAAAAGTTATGCAAATCACAAACGGGTGCCTAGACAATTCTCTCTTGGTGAGAAAGTTCTTTTGCGAGTGAAACCCCATAAAAGCTCAATCAAGTTTGGTAAATCATCAAAGTTGGCTCCCTGATACGTCAGACCTTTTGAAGTCCTTGAGATTATCAATCTAGTGGCCTACAAAATTGCTCTACCTCCAGCCTTGTCTAAAATGTATAATATTTTTCATGTTTCTTACCTAAAGAAATATTTTGTCGGTAATGACCACATTCTTAAATGAAATTCTTTATAGATACAAGAGCCAGGAGTGTTTCTGATCAAGCCACTCAAGGTGCTCAAAATGTGTAAACTCTATTTGCATTACAATCGAGAGGTTTTACAATGCAAAATTCAGTGGGACCAATATGGCGAGGATAGTGCCACTTGGGAAGACTATAATGATATCCACCAAAGATTTCCATATCTTTTCAAAAACATTAATGTTAAACTATGAAAGCTTGTTTTTATGTTAAAATTTTGCTTGATAAACTCAATCATCGGGGATGATGATTCTATAGGGGAAAGATATGTTACATCCCCTTTTTGGATTCAATATTACTATTTACTTTTTCTTAAATAGTACAGTCATGTGAATATGTTTAATATCATAGAAAATGATGATATGATTAGAAAAGGTTAATTTTATCAAATCATGGATTTTTACTTGATTATGATCAAGTTGATGTTATGAATTAAAATATCTTTTCGATATGAAAATGAAATGATTTGATGTAAATGTGTTTTGATCAGAATACTGGTACTCTAACCACAAATTGTATGTGAGATTGTTAATGACAGGAATAGATGGAACATGTTCACCAAGAAGAAAGAAGAAGAGAAAGTATCTTCGAGAAAGAGAGAATAGACTCTGGAATAACCCATGGGTGCTTGCCATTGAAAACGAGCATCAGGTAGATAAACCTAGTTTCCTCGAGTTAAGTATTGATTTTGGGTTAAGTCAATTTTGGATGAGAATTTCAAGGTTTACAAGAATAGGTCTTTCTTCCTTTCGTAGTTGTCATAATGAGTATGGGAAATTGACATTTGTGTCAAAATACTCTAAATCATGTCACCAAAATGGATGACCGATATATATATATATATATACAAATGTATACACATGAGAATGAGTTGTATGTTGTGTCTTGTTTAGTGGTTTGACATAAAAGTCAAAAGTTGTGCGTTAAGTCGACCCCAAACCTCGTATTGTGTTTATGCTCCAATCATCATCATCGTCATAAAGCTCTACGAGCGTATGATGTAAACATTTACTTATGGAATTCAACGGATGTAGAATTATTTCTATTGTGGGTTACCATCGTATAATAAAAGGTTTAAATAATGTTTTAAATCTTTGAGACCGTCGAGTGTAATACCATTGGTCATATTGTAACAATAATATACAAAATCATATTTAGTTATATTTAAATAGTCATTAAGGAGTAATTCTTTTATTCTTTAATGGTGTTAGTAATTGGACAGTAGCTCGAAGGGTTCACTCAAGTCATTATTATGATGTCTTTTATTCCAAAACATTCTATTTATTCTTGAGCTTCAAACTTTATTGATTGTTTGTCAACTCAGCCATTATTCCAAGTCATGTAATCAAATTAAACTCAAAATTTGTTGAGAGTAGTGTGGCATAATGTCCAAAACTAAAACCACCACCTCACAATTTGTTAGCTCCACATTGTGGATCAGCTGCGAACTTAGTGGAAGACCCAACCAATTTTGTGTAGTGGTCATGGAAAGGAGGCAAATGGTTAGCTATGCGAGGTAGTTACCAAGTTGATAGGGCATGGTTTAGAGAGAAGGAAGTTAGTTTTCTTTTTGGTGAATGGGATATAGAGAAGAAGAGAGTCAATTTTTAGAGAAAAATAGGAAAAAGAAGTTGACAGGTGGTTGAGGGTAAAGAGTATGTGATCAGGTGAGAAGAGAATGGGCTGTTGAACCAGATTTTAAACAGTCACCGAAGATCTTCTACAGGTTCCATCTCTTCTCTCTTCCACATTGTCTTGGTTAAACTGGAATGTCTCAATAGGAATGGCTCCATCTTGTAATATGAAGGAATTTAGTGTTTTTTTCTTTATGATGTAAAATGTGGACTACTTACCAACTTTATGACCTGTGTATTTACACTTCTTTTAAAATGAAAACAATGCTATTTTCCTTGAACAACACTGTTGTCTTAACCTTCATAGTTGTAACATACTTGTTCCTCGAAGCATCTTTGATGGTCGATTAAAAACTGTGTAGCTGTGTTCATTTATCTTTAGAAATATATAAGATATGTGGAGAGCACACGGAAGTTTGAGTCTTGGTCGATTGATAGCAATAAAGATATCCTAAGCTGAGTAGTCTAATCTTGGTCGACATTAGAAGCGTCACCAGTTGGCCTGCCAACTATATACAGTTGGTCTTGTCATATCCAAAAACTACTAGTTTAATGAAAGACTTGAAGAATGTGTCATCCCATCAACAAAATGGGAAACAATGGTGTGGAATGTATGTCCTGGTTTGTGTAACTACTCAATCTTCTACAAGTTAAGAATTTAGGTTAGCTGGTCGAACATAGAGATATACTTTTTTTTGCTGCAAAAGATATCTAGTTATAGTCCATTTATATATTGTATATAATTCTTTCTACTTTAAAAACATTCAAGATGTTGTGTCATCGAAAGAGGGTATAGAATCGTTATTGGTCTAAAACTGTCAAACCTGTTAGGTAATGAAGTTTTTAGAGCAGACACAATGAGTCTATAGTTAAGTGTTTAGTTTAAACTTGCATGCATTCTTCTTCCAAATAGAAACAATGAGTTAGGATTGTTAAATGCTTAGTATGATAATTAAGCTACATCAAGGAATCGAAAGGTCAAAGAAGACTCGTAAGACTATTTAAACTTTAACTCTAGGTCTATGATTACTTGAAATCAATTATTGGTTTATTGTTAAACCCCTTCTGAGATTATTTTGTTAAGTTTAGTGTCCTCTCTTGACTAGATAATTTAAAGTAATGGACAAACTTAAAGATCAACTGATAAACATAAAGAATTAACTGATTAGCCGGTAAGCTAGAATCCCATTCCTTTAACATATGGACAGAAATGTCTCCAAGAGCCAAAAAGAGAGAAGTAAACCTAACTGCCATGCATTAAAGCATGATGAGTTGAAACACCAAGAGGTTATCGTGGTTGTTATATTATACTTATACATAGGTAACTGTAGGATTGCGATTAATTCAAGTCAAGTTGGGGTGGGTGAACTTACTACTTGTGTTAACACAACGCTAAATATATATAATTAAAACCTTTGGCCAAGGTAGTGCACTTGCCTCTAGTGCATTGATAGTTCACCATGACTGGATGGCGTAGCTTGTGGAGTGGTCATGCTTGACTAGAGGGTATCTAGGGGATTGCATGATAACAAGTTATGTAGGTCACAACACTAGTACTCAGATGGCTAACACCATTGGTTATCCTAAGTCTATCCTCTTTGAGTAGGGTAGGGCCACTTCTAGATAGGAAGGAGTGTAGGAGACTGATGGTCTGTGGTTGGAGGTTAAGCTCCTTGATGATACTTTCTTTTCTATATTCCAGAGGCTTGCTGAGACTTGAATTTGGATGGTTGACAATTGAGATGTAGTGACTTTGGTAAGTTTCTATTTTGGAAATTTTCTTAGTAATTTTATTAATCATATTTTATAATGTTGTAGATGGAAAGACCCCTTTGTGTAACTTATAATTTCATGATTATTAATTAGTCAATGAATGAACTTCTTGGTTTTAAAATGAAAAACAATTTATCTTTTTCTTCTTTTAAACTTTAAAAAAAAATTATTACCTTTGATTAAACTTAGTTTTTAGGGTGAAAATTAAACTGGGTGTTACAATTTAAATCTTCTTCAGTCTTATTCCTTTGCTCAATTTCTTTGGTAAACCTCATTACCCCAGATTCCATCTCAACTCTTAGAACAACAACTTCTTTTGACATCTTATCACACTCCTTTGTTTTTTTCTTTCAAGGCTTCATTCATGCTATTTTCTTCAAATAAATTGGATAATTGTAGAAGCAACTCCTTATTCCTTCCAAAAGATTTCTTGAATTTATCTTTTAATATCTTAATGGTATCATTAGCATCCTTGATTTCATCTTTCAAATTATATATTTCTGCTTTGGATTGATAAAGATCTTTTAGAGCCAACTGAAGTTGTTCCTTAAGTGAATCCATTAAGAAACTTCTTCCAAGATCTTTCCTCAAGCTGTTAAGCTTCTTTAAGGAACCTTGCCCTGATACCAATTGTTGAATTAGGTCCAACAACAGAGAGGGGGGGTGAATCATTTGTCACACAATTTTAGCTATTTCTTTCTCTTAATATTTTTTTATAACTTATAATCAAAACATTTCAGCATTAATCAATCTCACATGAACAAAAATGAAAATAGTACACTTGACACCAAGATTTTTTACATGGAAACCCAGTTAAGGGAAAAACCATGGTGGGGGTTAACCCACAAATATTAATACCCTGTTAAAAGTATTTTTACAAATGAGAATGCACATGCATTTGAGCTCACTACCCAGAGTTCACTGCTCAAATGGAGGGTCACAGCCTATGGAAATATTACAAGAGAATGACAGAGATTTGAATTGATTAATAGCATCTACTTATGCAAGAAGTTCAGTTCCAGTTAAGTACAAAAACTGATCTTACACATTTCATCTTTGCTCATCTCTTCTTACTGGTCTGCCTTCATTTGCACTTTAGATTTCTGCTCTACTCACATATACCTTATTCGCACATACCATTCTTACTTAATCATCCAATTTCATTGGCTATATATATTCGGAACATGATCTACAATCATTCTAATAGTTGGCTTTAACAACACTTAGAACTTTAATGAATGCTCTGCTCTGTCAGCTAGAACTATGCATAACTTAAGATGCAGACCAAAAATTACTCTTGAAAAAATCATTACTCATGTCGGCCACACTCACTGATCATCGCTATTTGTCCAACAAACAACTTCCATACATCCAGAATCAAGACCTTCTGCAAGTTTGGCCTATTCTTCTTTTGTCTACTTCTGAAAAACTAGAACCCGGTACTCAGAGGCTAATATCTTTTGAATCCTTCATCACCAGAGGATAAAAATTTGGAGTTAGATTATGTTGATAATGCAAATGACTCCCCTAGATCCGTAGCTAATCATGACTTCCCACTGGAGAGATCCAGACCAAAATACCAGACCCTGTTACTACTCTGTTCCTAGCTCCCCAAATTTAGACAAATTCTAAATCTGACTTCCGGTATGAACAAGTTGTGTTAAGCAGATGATTGGGATGATCCTAGTTGCCATCAATGACAACACCTATCAATGCGAAGCAATGTCTCTTACCAACAGACAGTCAGGATAACGTTCAAATATTAGAGTGTTGACAACTCTTCAATTTGACAACAATCGAGCTTATATGATAAGCCAATATGGAACACTTTTTGTGTTATTTTGATTATCAAATTATACACTTGTACCCTTAGGTATAGAGGAAGTAGAACCATTGTAAATATGGTCCGGTTATAAAACCATTGAAATGAATTTATTTAAAATACTTATACAATCATTATGAGTCTTCTTGAAATACCTCTTGTTAATGATATATGTTATGAATAAGTATACTTTTACTCATTCAAGGGCAAGGCCTGCCTTGGCTATATGTATACCATGTCATCATGTAAAATGACCATTTTTCAAAATGCAACCATGTTGAACCTAAGGATCAAATGGTCAACTAATGTGAAATGAGCAAATTGCGTGATGAGGAGTCAATGATAACTTATAACCATACTATGGAGGGAATTTGAATGTCCAAGCAAGGATAATGATTTGAATTAATCCCACTTATCCAAGACCTAAGGTATTGGGTCGATAATAACAACTGTAAGACATGACAACTCATAAGTCAAGTTAGGGTGGTGGACATATGATGACGTTCATGGTGTAACGTATTTATATGAAAACTTTAGCCAAAGTGATGCATCTATCTTTGCATGCATCATCAGTCCACAGTGTTCCAGATGGCCTAGTGTCTCCAGTAATGTCATACAAGTTAAAGGGGATCTATAGTGTGTGACTGTAAGACATTAGGATAGACACAACACCAAATACTCAGATGGATATTCTTTTGGGGTTCTAATGTCTAAGCTTTCCATGAAGGGTAGGGCCTCTTCTAGTTAGGAAAATGAGCAAGGGAGTACAGGTCCATGGTTGGAGGAAAAGCACCAGGATGATGCTCTCCTTCTCAAGCATGAGACAAGCTGAGGCTTATGGAGATAGATGTCACTGATTCCAGATATAGTGATTACATAATGTGACCAGTTGGTCTATTGTGATGTAATAAAATACATATTGTAATGCCTAGAGCATATTTTGTATTTGATTGGTGAGATACTCACTAAAAATTGTAATGGTTTACTAGATTGTAAATTATGTTTAATATGATTTGGTTCACATACTTAATGGATGGAAAATGTGATATAATTCTTTGATTCAAATTTGATTATCTCTAGCAATACTTAATTAATGACTTGATTAAGTTACACATTTTTAGTTAAATCTTGAGTATTATGGAAAGTGTTGTTACATATGGTATCAGAGTTGGTTCAACACATGGACCTAATGAGCTCACTACTTGGTGATTAATGTATCCAACATTAAGTATGCTAATGTTTCGATGTTCTATACTAGAATGGTAAAAATTAGAAGCACACCTCACAAGAAGGTAACAGAACATGGACATTACCAATGCCAGCAAAAGATTTTCAAGGCACGAGCTTTCATGAAAGAGAAACTAGAACGGACTGGATTCCTGATTGGTGCATGGTTGAGTGATGAGGAAACTTTCACTGATGCCATGAAACTCATCAACCAGGAGTTAAGGAAAGTGAAATGGATGGCTGCAACTAACTCTATTAGAGCCTTAGTGACACCCTCTACTCCTAAAGCACTAGTCGAGGGAAATATTCCTAAAGACTATAATGTAATTTAGAAGGATGAGAAGGAATACCAAAGTGTATCCTCACCTCCTGAGACTGAAGAAAAACATGATTATGGGAAGTTATCCCACATCGTAAATGATTTGCAAGAGCAAATGTAAACATAATTTTGTATTTTTGTGGATTATATGTAATCCAATGGCAAATTTTGACAATCTTTCCTTTCTTGTTAAAGATTACATGAATGTGAATAGATTTGTAAATGAATAAATTGCATAGCATGGAAAACTAATCTGTAATTAATCTACAAACTTTAGAAAGAAGTAGATTGCAGTAAAGGTTCAAGTTGGAACTAGAATGGAGGATAGTTGAGATGAAGGAGCACCTTCAGGGAAATCCGAGTCTAAATTAGACCAAATTTTGACCTTGTTGAGAGAAAGAAGGGCAAGGGTGGAAGCTCTCGAACACAAAGTGGAAGGCTAGTCAGAAGACATGCGAGATAAATATGATGGGGGTGATCGCGAGGAATGCCAAAATGACACCACACAAAGCCAACATGGAGAAAATAACTCTGTGGCTGAGAAGGATGGGGATAAGAGAAGATAGATGGCTATGGAACTATCTCATGACATGAAAAAGGTCATGCCACCTAAATTTGATGGATTTGTAAGTAGAGATGCTACGGAGGCATGGCTTATGGAGATGGAGAAGTATTTTGAAATTAGAAATTATAATGAGGTTACCAAAGCTATTTGGAGAGCATTTTAGCTAGCATGTGAAGCATCCACATGGTGGATGAACAAAAAGATGGAGCTAGGCTTGAGGTCTACAAGCCTTACTTGGGATAGGTTTGTAGAACTGCTTAGGCAAAGATGGTTGCCTCAACTATTCTATGATCAGAAACTCATAGACTTCCAAAACCTGAAACAGGAAGATATGACTGTAAATGAGTATTGGGAAAAATTCACCCGATTGTTGAAATATGTGCCACAGTATCAACATGATGATAAATTTTGTCTGGAAGTTTATTATGGGGTTGAACACCTAGATTGGGGGTGAGGTTAACATTCACAGCCCTACAACCATGGAACAGGTTTATGAGAAGTTTGTTAGACAAGAACAGAAACTAAAGGCATATCGGCCTATATGGAAAGAAATAGAAAGAGATACAACTAGTCTCAATCCTCTCAACCTTCAAAGAAGAAGGGGAAGAAAAAGGATTATACTGAGAAGAATGATAAAGTGGCCAAGAATAAACAAAATGAGCCCAGGGGAGAGAAAAAGGGGAACAATCACTCCAAGAAGAATGGAAACAATTCGGGCAAACCTTAGGAGAGGCGAGGACCAATTGGGGGATGTTTCTCATGCGGTAGAGATCACTACACTAATCAGTGCCCCAAAAAATCTCAGAGTGCAACCAAGAGGGAATCCTCTACCTTCCCAGCAAGTGGCATACTGGCACTGTATCCATGCGGCCTTGGACAACCATCAAGATGAGTATAAAATTACCCCAGCTGAAACCATAGGTATTTTATTTGGAGTTCCAATTTTAGTTTTAATTGATACTGGTACCACAAAATGTTTCAGTTCTCCCAAAATTGCAAATAAGATACCTAGAAAAGCAGGATTCATGGCAAATACTTGGTCTGTAGAGTATGCAAATCACACCAAGGCTTAGGTAGAGCAATGCCTGTTTGAAGCTTGAGTTGAACTTCCAAACTTTTCCATAGAAGTAAATCTTTATGTAGCCTCACTTGGCTCATATGATGTCATCCTAGGAATAAATTGGCTATGGAGACAAAGAGCCAAAGTAGATTGTTATGCCAAGATAGTAGATTGCTTGGACGATCAAGGAAACCAAGTCCATATTCAAGGGAAATCCAGGGAAATTAAATTGAAGCAAATTTCTACCTTATAATTGAAAACGACAAGAAGAAAAGGACACCAACTCTTTACTATTAAGATGGATAAAATAGATAAAACAAAGGAAACCTACTTTCAAGATGATTTGACATTCTATGAATCCCAAAATCTTGATGAAGTAGGGATCAAGGAGTCCATAGGTTAGGAAAGACCAGATATGGACAAGTATCGCCTCCTCAGAGAATTTGAGGATGTATTTCCAAATGATTTTCTAGGGTTATCCCTTAAGAGAGATTTTGATTTTTCCATTGATGTTATACCTGTGTCAGAACCTATTTCTAAAGCCCCTTATAGGATGACCACAACTAAACTAATGGAGTTAAAGGTTCAACTACAAGAGTTGTTGGATAAAGGGTTGATTAGAACCAGTGTGTCGCCATGGGGAACGCCTGTCATTTTTGTGAAAAAGAAAGATGGCACTTTGTAGTTGTGTATAGATTATCGCATGTTAAACAAAACCACCATCAAGAACAAGTATCCTCTACCCCGCATCGATGATCTTTTTGATCAAATGAGAGGTGTGGTAGTATTTTCCAAGATTGATCTTCAATCAGGATATCACCAATTAAGGGTGAAGGATGAAGATATTCATAAGATAGCTTTTAGGACTAGATATGGACACTATGAATTCACTGTCCTACCTTTTGGGTTGACGAATGCTCCTACAATGTTTATGAATCTTATGAACAGTGTGTTCAGAGATTGTTTGGACAAGTTTGTCTTGGTATTTCTTGATGACATTACAATTTATTCCAAAAATGAAGAGGAACATATACAGCATTTGAGAATTGTTTTTTAGAGACTAAGAGAGCATAAACTATATGGAAAGCTCTCTAAGTGTAGCTTATTTCAGAAAGAAGTACAGTATTTGGGTCATATAATTTCAGCTAAAGGAATAGCTGTAGACCCAACCAAGATTAAGGCTATTTCTAAATGGCCTGAACCGACAAATGTTCATGAGGTCCAAAGCTTCATGGGCCTTGCTGGTTAGTACAGGAATTTTGAGAAGAAATTCTCCAAAATTTCACATCCTATAACTTCTTTGCAAAGAAAGGGCAAGAAGTTTGAATGGTCAAAGAAGTGCCAGGAGGCTTTTAACCTACTGAAGGAAAAATTGACTTTAGCTCTGATTTTGAAAGTACCTAACCTAGAAGGTCATTTTGTAGTCATTACTGATGCCTTAAGGGAAGGCTTAGGTGGTGTATTGGTCCAAGATGGACATGTTATTGTGTATGAATTGTACAAATTGAAAAAATATTAACAAAACTATGCCCCACATGATTTAGAACTAGCAGCAGTCATGCACGCACTCCAAATGTGGAGACATTATCTACTTGGAAAACCTTTTGAATTGAAAATGGATCACTAGGGACTCAAATATCTGTTCACTCAACCCCATCTTAATGCTCGCCAAAGAAGATGGCTAGAATTTATCTTGGATTATGATTTTGAGATTAACTATATTCAGGGAAAAGAGAACTGAGTGGCAGATGCTTTAAGTAGGAGAAGGCATATCTCCTCTATGGTCTCTATACATTCAGATTTTAGAAATTAGGTGTTACAACAATCTAAAGGAGATGAGTTTTATGAGCAGGTAAAACAAGCCCTTGAGAAAGATTCACATAATTCAAAATATGAAGGATTCAACCTTGAACTAGTTGGGTTATTAAGGTTCAAAGGAAGGATGTATGTACCTAACTTAGTAGAGTTAAGGAATATGGTTTGGAAAGAGGTCCATTCTACACCATATTTTGGGCATCCTAGAGTAACCAAGTTACTCGTTGATGTGAAACCTTTATACTTTTGGAAAGGAATGAAAAGGGATGCTGCAAATTTTGTGGCTACTTGTATTGAATGCCAAAGGGTGAAGGTGAAACACCAACACTCGGCAGGATTATTATACCCTCATGAAATTCTGGAGTGGAAATGGCAGATTATAAGCAAAGATTTTGTGCAAGGGCTTCCTATGTCAAGGAACAAGTATAATGTTGTTCTGGTTGTGATGGATAGACTCACCAAAGCAACCCATTTTATTCTAGGAAACTTGACAGATGGGGCACCCATCATTGGTCAAAAATTTGTCCAAGAGATTTTCAAGCTTCACATCATTCCTAAGAAGATTATCTCAAATAGGGATGCACGGATGACATCTAGGTTTTGGCAAACTTTATTCTCACCACTTCGAACACAATTGAACATAAACTTTGCTTATCATCCTTAAATGAATGGACAAACTGAAAGGCTGAACCAAGTGTTGGAGGATTTATTAAGGATGTATTGCATGGATCAACAATACAAGTGGGAGGATTATCTTCCTCTAGTAGAATTTACTTATAATAACTCTTACCATTTAGTTATTAAGATGGAACCATTTGATGCATTGTATGGACGAAAGTGTGGAACCCCTATAAGCTAGGATAAGCTTGAAGATAGGGTTAGCCTTGGTCCTAAAATGCTATCTGAAATGGAAGAACATGTCCATTTAATTAAAATGAGACTAGTGGTAGCCAATGATGGACAAAAGAGTTATGTAGGTGCTAAATGTGTTGAAAGGCATTTCATTGTGGGAGATAAAGTTCTCCTAAGGGTTAAACCCTAGAAAAGTTCCATAAAATTTGGAAAAATTGTCCAAACTGGCACCAAGATATGTGGGTCCATTTGAGGTTCTAGAAGAAGTCAACGTAGTCACATACAGAATTGCTCTACCACCAGCACTTGCCATGATGCATAATGTGTTTCATGTTTCTTATTTGAAAAAGTTTAATTCTACTAATAATCAAATTCTTATGCTTGATTGGAACCTTTTACAGGTGAAAGACCCAGGTGTGGTGATAATCGAGCCCATCAAGGTGCTTGAAACACATAAGCTATGCTTACATAACAAGGAAATAACACAGTACAAGGTCCAGTGGGACCAATATTCGGTGGAAAATGCCACTTGGGAAAATTATGCTGACTTCCATGCTAGATTTCCTCATCTTTTATAAGACATAAGTTATTATGCTTTTGAAAACATTTTCATGTTATGTTGGTTAATTAAAGACAATTAATCATCAAGGATGATGATTCTTATGGGAGGAGATGTTTTACATCCCCAACTTACAACTAGACTTAATCATTAACTTAGTATGATAATCAGGAGGATTAGACATAGTTAATGGATTTGATATTGTGGAAATATCTGATTTAACTTTGATTATGAAAAAGTTATTATTAATGATCTGCTTTATGAATTAATTATACTAAGCTATGAAATATAATGGTGATGATACACTGATCATGATCTTGTGGTCCTGAGTGTGAACAAAAAATTAAATGTCCCTCGAAGAAGGAAGGGGAGTATCAACTTGGAGGGAAGGTTAGACATTGTGAAAGCAAAAGGGGTTGAATAGCCATTTGAGTGTTGACTATTAAGTCCTTCTTCCTCTCTATGCATAAGTTGACTCATGTCAAACTTCTTTCCTTAGCTCTCTTGATCTCTGAGAATTGTTATGTTCTTGATGCCTTTAAGACTAGTTGTGGAGACCAATCAATGTTCTGGAAACATCACCTCCCGTTGAGGGGCAATCTTGTAGAAAGAGTTGGAAGTCTCTCATAATCTTTTGGTTCTCTAAGATATTATTCTTAAGCCTCTCAAGTTAGGATGATAGTTGAATTCAGAGAAGAATCTCTTGACGACATTCAACATCTAGATGTGTTTGTTTGTGCTTCTTTCAACAAGTTAGAGGGGATCTATAGTGTGTGACCATGAGAAATTAGGAAGGACACAACACCAGATACTCAAATAGATAACCTTTTGGGGTTCTAATGTCTAACCTTTCCATGAAGGGTAGGGCCTCTTCTGGTTAGGAAGATGAGTAGGGGACCGTAGCTCCGTGGTTGGAGGAAAAGCACAAGGATGATGCTCTCCTTCTCAAGCATGATACAAGCCGAGGCTTATGGAGACAGATGTCATTGATTCCAGATATTGTAATGCCTAGAGCATATTTTGCATTTGATTAGTGAAGATACTCACTAAAAATTGTAATGGTTTACTGGATTGTAAATTATGTTTAATCTAATTTGGTTAACATACTTAATGGATGGAAAATGTGATATAATTCTTTGATTTAAATGTGATTATCTCTACCAATACTTAATTAATGACTTGATTAAGTTACATTTTTTTAGTTAAATCTTGAGTATTATGGAAAGTGTTGTTACATTTAAAAGTAACCTTAGGAACAATAAATTGTTGTCATAGAGAATCTATTATAGACTAGGTATATAATGAAACTATTACACTAGCACATGTTGCTTATGCTAAAAAATTATGAGATGTTGAACCATTCTAATATCTTTTTTTCTTGTAAGAACTCATAAAATTGTTGAAAATAATATTGTACGTACTCCAATGATTGAGATTGATCATCACTCATGTAAAAATGGTACTATATAACTATCCTCCTATTCTCTTGTGTACTCTCAGGGTCATGTCTATACGTGATATGAATGAAAATAACAATCTAAATAGAATTGTAGTATTGGGACTAGACTTCATTTTGTGACCACAACATGTTGTTTTTTACAAAATTGACTATAGACACAATAGTTCCAATTGGGAAAAAATCTTTACACATCTTGAACTATTGGCTAACCATTGAGACCCATGGTTGCATCTAGCATACTTGTAAAAAAGTTTTTTTTCCTAAAAATCAAAAATAAAATCAGCAACACTTACTTCTCTTGTAATCAACTCACATCTAGAACCTTCACCTCCACTCTTCAAATTGTATTTCACTATATTGTATCTCTTTTCCTCAACCATTTACTTTTAAAAATCATGCTCACTATCCTCATGAATACATGATAAACTTTTATAACCCACCACATTGTAAACACTTTTTATTTAAACAATCATTTTTATAGAAAATGCTACCCTCATCTCTATCTAACTCATAAAAATAAATCTAATAAGTCCCTAGATGACTTTGATTGTTGAATTACACCACTCCTATAATATTTCATTAAAGTGCAAAGTAGAACAAATATTACATAATAGTACATGATACATAGAAAAATTCACATGGTATTTGCAACAAGAAATTATTTGCATGAGACTAGGATATTTCTAAAGAAAGCTTGGGGAAACAAAATCAAGGAATACTAGGAACCTTGGGAACAAGAAAACAATGCCAATGTCAAATGGAAGATTTTAACAGCTATGATTTTCCTAGATCTCATAAATAAATATTGAACAAGATATTGTCACAATGATTCACCATTTTCTTGGAGAATCATGAAGACATGATTAATTGGGCAATGGCTAAGTTAAGGATTTGTATAATAAATCAAGGTTACAAATATCTCTCAGAAGATATTAAATTAGATTGGTCATACAAACTATGTTGGAGTGACACTTGTCTTCTAAAGTGAGGGCATTTGCATGGCTAGCCCTACATAACAAAATCTTAATTGGAAAAAGGTTGAATAAGATAGACATATCTCCCATTTTCAAATGTGTTCTTTATGGGGAAGATGAAGAAGATCATGGATCATTTACTCTTACATTTCTTGTTTAGAAACAACTGTTGGAATTAGCTATGTGCAAAGTTGAATTGGGAAGCTCCATTCCCTAATTCGCCACTTGAACATTTTAGAGGTTGGTCCACCCTTTACATTGAATCAAAATTTCCATGTATTTGGGAGGTAAGTCGCTCACTGGTCATTTGACACATTTGGATGGAAAGGAATTATATAATTTTAAGAAAATCTCCCTCCCCCATTTCCAAGGAGATAAGTAATATTTAAGGAGCTATATTAGAGGTGGTTATGACAAAGATCACTAAATGTTTAGATTCAAGTGGTAAATTCACAAATTGGGATAAATTCTTGCTCAAGCAATGGCAATAGCAACACCTTCCTCCTCCTTTTGGCTCAATTAAGAATAACTTCTGTAAGGTGGATAGAAGCAAAGTCAAATGGTCCCTCCAATAGCCCATTTTATCAAGTTAAATTTTGATGGTGCCTCTTGAGGCAATCCTGGTGTATTGGGGGCAAGTTGCATACTTAGGGATCCCCATGGGAGTATTTTGGTTGCAAAGGCAACCAAACTACCGCAAGGCTCAAATAATGAAGTTGAAGCTTATGCACTCAATTTTTTTCTTGTTCCGACCAAATATTATAATATAAAACAAATTTCCAAATTGAAGGGGATTCCATGTTGATAATAAATGCTCTAAAAACCAAGAAGGCATCTAATTGAAAAATGTAATACATACTTCAATCCATATGGAGGACCCTAGATTCATTGGACTCTTAGAAATGTTCTCAGTATTATAGGGAGAAAAACAAAGTTATGTTAGCTTGCAAACTTAGCCATAGACTAGTTTCAAAACACCAAGGTGTTTAATTCAAGTTTACAGAATCTTCTTGATGGCCTTCATCATTTGATAAAGTAGGATAAGATTTTGATTATTCCCCACCTAGTGCTCTAGGAAGAAATTGAAGCAGGGGATCAAAATTTATATGTAACTGTTAGACTAAGGAATCATAGCCCTGAGGCTGGCATAAAAGTCTTAGTCCCAAACCATAATTTGTAGATTGTTGATTATATATTCTAGAGACAGACTTAAAATGTTCAACTCAAATTTGAAGTTTAATGGGTTAACAGTTAAGATAAAAATTTGAATTGAGAATGGTGGTGAGACTAATTCTTGTCTTAAAATGTCTTCTACACTAGCAGCATTGCGTACCTCTCCACCCCAAAAAGCAATTTTCAGAGCTTTACAAGCAAGTATTCTATCCCTGAGCAGCGGCGATATAGATGCCATGCTGAGGTCTCATTGCTTTTTACTCACAAAGAAAAAAACCGAAAGAATAAAGCATGTTTTTACTGCCATCCGTTTCCTTCGGATTCACGCTTTGGATCTCGCCCCAGGCATGCCTAGGTATGCATTGGAGGATCCGGACGAAGGTAATCAGGCGTCTGCGGCAGTGGAGTTGGATGTGCTTGGTCTTTCAGCAGCTCCAGCTGCAGCGTGAGGCGGGGGCGGTGTGATGTGGTTTTGTCAGTTCGAGGGTGTTTCTGGTGGGCTTCCGGTGGACTGGTGTATGGAGTGGATGGTTGGCCTGCTTCCTTTGTGTCCATTTGGCAGTGTTTGCGGGTGAAGTTTTTGTCTTCCCTCGGGGATTTTCCTATGATCTTCCTGTGTGGAGGCAGTCTTAGTGGCGGTTGTTCGGGTGACAATTTTTGTTTCCGTTTGTGTTTTTTGTTGTTATGCCTAGTGCTATTGTAGACAGGTTTTTGATTCCGGTTTGTTTTATTTCTCTGGACTAGCTTTAGGCCTTGATTATTGTAATTTGTTAACTTTATCAATCTATGGGTGCCCTCTCCCCTTTTCTGTTTAATAATTTAAAAACCAAAAAAAAAAAAAATGTCTTCTACAAGTTGTCATCGTATGACCAACAGATCTCAATATACCACATCATTCTTCAACTAGCAAGCAAGTTCATTTATTTGTTTAGCTGATGGGAAGGGCATTAATTAAATTGGATCCGACTAATGGATCTCAATTTCCCATTTCATTCATCAACCTGCAAGCAAGCTTATCTATCTAATTTGATGATAGGAAGGGTATTTATTTCATCGGATCCCTAGGATCCTCAGCATATCAACCCACAGCTATTAGGAGATCCTTTTTCATTAAATCTGGTAGGGAATTGGATGGTGAGGTGTGAGAATTATCTTGAGATATCACTTTGTCTGAGGCAGTATTTATAACCTCAATTAATCATCATTTCCTATCAAATATGCTAAGGAGGGAAATAGCCCTGATATATCACATCAGGAATGGCAAGTTCTTCACTCCATTTCTACAATCTCTTTTCTTGTTTTCTGGCCTCTTCTCTATGTGTGAACGTATATCATCTTGGTGGTGCTCATGGACAAATGGACCATGAATTTACGAATCTCTCCCCCTCCAATGGAGGGGGAGCCAATGGAATGGGGTGCTTATGACATGGTGGAATTGCGGAAAGTTTTTGACGTTAATTGTCTGCAGGTGGAGTTTGTAGTTAGGATTATTACTGGTAACTCTTTACTCAAAGCTTCCTCCTAGCTACTGAGGCTTTCTCGCGTGGCCTCAATCTTTTTATCAAATATCATTGACTTAGCTCAAGAAGCTGACTATCTGGAATTGATCAGCTTCAGCTCAATGCATGAATATCTGCTCAACGCTGATAGATGGAAGTGCACTTTGGAGGAATATAATATCTTCAAAGGAGAAGCTCCTATCGGTGGAATTTTTTCCATCAACCTACTCTACTCCTCCCCAGCCTCTGTTCAAAATTGCCGGCTCTGTTTGCTCTATTAATTTCATTAAACTATATTTTACTATAGATCGAGTCTGTCACTGTATTCCGTGTTTCCTGTCAAGAGTGCTGTCATCAGATTGTTATCAAAGCATATGTGTTTCAGAGCGTGTCATCAATATCTTGTAGTCATAATTAGTCATTTTTATTTTGATCTTGACCTAAACTCTGAATTACCTATGTTCATTGTGGCTATATCTGTATCTAGGTTTTATGTTGCACTCATGACATTCAATTTAAATTTACCCATGTCACGGTCCCGGGCACATATATCATTATTTCAATTTTTTAAGATATAAATATTAAGGAGTCATGTTTTATTATCTTTCAATGTTTTCCTTCTAGTGTATTTCACATCTCTATAGTTTTTAAACTCAAACCTCTTTATTAATTATGGTTGACCAAGAGGATTTCATCCACATGTTTCATCATTTTGATGTTTGCAGGTTGTGATGCCTTATGTCTTCTATGTCATGAAACCTTACGTCTTCAGACCAATTCTTTCTTTATATTGCAACCTAGTTGGCCATTGGCATTTTGACTCTATATCTATGTTAAATATTTTCCCAAGACCCAAGCACACTATATGTAAAGTCCCCTATGTTTCCTCATGTCCAAATTTTGTAAATTTTCATCTATTTTCACCAGACTCCAAAATCTATGTGAATTTTAATGGAGTAGGAGGATGAAGTTTGAAATCGTGTTAAGTTTAGTTTGTCTTGTTATAAGTTTGTGTGGATTAAATATTAATGGTCCTAATCAAAATATAATTTTGATTATAGAGGGTTTATCACATTCATTATATATTTAGTTCCTTGCCCATATCTTTGGTAGACTCTAATGTCCTTGAATCCAATTAAGCTATTGTTTGAAGTTTGAAAGAATGATTTTGTCATGCCCATGAGCCTTTTGCTTTATATTTGTGAACCCAAAATAAAATTAAGTCAAAGCATAGGTTGGAGGTGGCATCCATTTTGCATAACTATTCTAGAGGCATTTGCATGATTGAAGATTGTTGTTTTCAATCATTGTTCAGTTTTAAGGGTTGATTGAGGAAAACTTGACTCCCTATGACTAATAGCTAGCCCTTAAGGTATTTCTAAATACCTCAAGACCCTAGATATTGAAAAGAGCACAACAAACTTCTATACATTAGGTAAAGTGAAGAAGAGTAGTCTCCAAATCACATATGACAAGTTTACAATCAAGGATTCATCTCTAGCAATTGGATTTGTCCTTACATTATCACAAAAACAATAATTTTATTATGAGATGATTAGTAGTTTGATATTCACTATTTTAAATGCCCAGACATGTCAAAGTCAGATCCACAATAATCCTAGTGTATTCTTTAATTGTTGAGCTAAATACAATTATTTATTAATAATTGTAAATTATCAAATTATCAATACTCAACTCTCATATATATTAATCTAAATTTATTTATACTTATTTATATATCTTTCATTAAATTAACCAAAATTACACATAAAGAAAACTTTATTTCCTTTATAAATATACAATACATCATTTTAAAGCAAACTACATCTAGACTATTCTGTAGTAGTAGACAAATAAAAGTGTACTCTGATAAAAGGGTAATCTTGAAACCTAAGTTTGGGAGATCTCAATAAGAGTTTATGGCTGTGGGAATCGCAGTAAGGGGCATGACCATTTGGGAGGACAACCTGAGAATCTCGGTGAGATCTACAGGGTGTTGAGGAGAAGGAATCCACTTGTAATGGTGAAGTAGTTTTGCCACCCAGAGATGAACAGTGGTGAGGCCGAGAGCCTTTCCCGGACATACTCGCCGACCTGCACCGAAGGGTGCAAGCCTCAAGTCATTACCACGAACGTCTACTTTCTCTTCAACAAATCTCTCCGGCCGGAATTCATGAGGCGACTCCCAGATCTCCGGGTCGTGAGTGATGGACCACATGTTAACCATGGCTGTCGTCCCGGCCGGAATATGCATACCACCTGCTATATCAACGTCCTCCGTGCATAAACGCGCCCACGACAGCAGAGGCCCCGGTGGATGCATTCTCAAACTCTCTTTTACCACCGCTTGCAGGTATGGAAGCCTTGCTATGTCCTCGTCCCGCACGCTTCTATCCCGTCCTACTACCGCCTCCAACTCTGCCTGAGCTCTCCTTTGTATTTCTTCATTCACTACCAACTCCGCCATGGTCCACTCTGTAACTAGAGCTGCAGTGTCTGTGTCGCGGAATATCATCTCCTGTATGTGACAAATATTATAGTGTCAAATATAAATATGTTTTATCGGGGCTTCGGTATACTGGTATGAAAACAAAGAATAAGATGGGGTATTTCTTACCCAGAGAACAGCGATGATGTCGTCGTCGTGGAGCTTATCCTGTTCTTGAAGCGAAAGGAGCACATCCACGAAACCTGAATCGGCTGTGTGAGGGGACTGTCGATGTTGGTGGATAATGTGTTGAACGAAAGCCCTAACACGAGGTACCAGTCGAGCGCAGCGAGCGTGGATTCGCAGAGGGTCAAGCGGTTGCAGCCAGGGCAGATGATCGGCCCAGTTGAATTCCCCCAACAGTTCAAACCCCTCCTCTACCATCTCCCTTACCTCCCTCCCTCTTCCGTCACCATCCAACCTTAGACCAAACACGCTTCCCATGACGTTGTTGAGAGCCGCCGCTTGGAGATGTGGACGGAGGTTGACGGCTCCCTTGCATACGCACTCATTGTGTATATCAGATAACATTTTTACACAGTCCGCCTGACGCCCGGGTTCGTGCATGGCAATTCTTCGTGGACTGAAGAGATGAGCAACGGAAATCCTACGCAACATCCTCCAGTACTCACCGTTGGGTGCAAAGCCTATTGCCCTCCCAAGCATGAGCTGCTGGGCAGATTGTTTGAGAGGCCTGTCTGCAAAGTGAGGAGAACTCAAGAGCTCCCTGGCCACATCTGGATCGGACGTTATCACAGCTCGGGTTGAGCCCAAGCTGAAGGCCATCAGCTTTTTCGCCTCGTGAATAGTTGCCAAGTGAGCAAGCTTACGATGGGCATGGTCACTTCTCATTTCCATTAGACTTCCGATTATGGGCCATCCTCGGGGCCCTGGAATCTTCTTCTTCTTATTCTTTCAGGCCCATGCACAACCGCCTCTACTCCTCCAGGAAACGATTACTGCACAGAGCAGAGCAGCAACCAGAATCGCCAAGTATTGATTCCATGCACGAATATCGCTTTTACCGACTTGAATGCTATCTAAGAAAAAGAAGTTAGGCCCATTGCAACTCAGGGGAAGTAGTACATATACCCACCATCCTTCTGCTCTGCTACAGGTCGTAGCACGGTTCTCCATTTAGGATAAACAAGACACAACACAGGAAAAGCAAGCACAAACCTGTATTTGGATGTTACTCTTCTCCAGGTTAAATAGAGGTTTGAAGGGTTAAACAGTTCGTAAGTAAGTATGGCGGCAGCGACGGGACAGAGAGAGGAAATTTAGAGGAAACTATGGGCAAGAAAAGTAAGTCGCAGAATGTAAAGCTGAAGACCGCACACGAAATCAACCCCAAAAAAAAAACAATCTGATAAACGCACATTGCAACCAAACACGGAAACGGATAAAAGAAAAACACCCCCCACAATACTGGAATCTCAAAGATTCGAATTGTTATATCATGTGCACTATTCTTTCAAATGACCTCAACTTTTTGGCTTAGTAAAACCTGGCCAGGTTTATCTTCTCTGAATAACTTCGCCACTGCAACTTCCACGCATCGTGGAAATATTTGTTTGCTGCTGACCATAGCTAATAAAGCTAAATAAAATAAATATGACCTGCATTATGGCGTATTGCTTTGCTTAAAGAGGGACCATTTCCTGCCGTGCGACTTGCTTCTGTTGTGGTCCTATCCGTTCTGTTGAATATGCTCAGATTTTATTAAGGTATGCCAACGTTGACGGCTCTTAATAATTGAATCCCCTGTCGGTGGTGGGGATATTCTATGTTTTTTAAGTTCGTTAGTTCTCATGATGCCGTAGAAGACTAACGGAAAGAGTCATTCGACGTTCAAATTAAGTGCATTTAAATACAAATATGCTTGACCATAACTATAACTAGCAATTGGACCCTAGGTTCAATGGGCACTCCCATAGTTTTATTATTATATTATAAAATATAGTTAGAGTTAGATAATTTTGTAATAGTTTGAATTCTAGTTTAAATAAAGAATAATGAAGTGGGGATTTCGTATTGCCAAATAAACTGTAAAAAATAAAAGGATTTACAACTCAAACGCCTGTGTAAGGATTTAAAGATCAAACCCTTGTGCAATGCTAGTAAAGATAGAAGGATTCAAACCTCAAACCCTCGTGTTATGGTATTAAATTTCCTTTCTTGTGGATTAATAAAAGGTTTTATCCATCTCAGATTAAATCTTAGCATAGGGTATGGCGCTTTCCTGTCACTCGAAAGGCAAGCGTTAGTGAAGGTTTTGAATCTCAGGACTAGTCTAAGGCCATTCGTATTCTTAATTCCATTAGTGACCAGTCTTGCACAGTGCCGAACATATGGTATGGCAGTTTAAATCGGTGCCCATCCACTTGATGTAATAGTCTTTCATGACGGTGGTTTTAATTTATCTTTTATCATTTATTATTTGTTTCAACAAATCAATGGTTCCGATTTATTCTATAGCAATCTTTTTAATCTAGATCATTCGTTTATATATTTCAGGTAGTGCTGCTCACTATCCCTACTAGTGGCATATAAAAGGTCAAATACATATCCCTTGGCCCTTTGATATCTCATCACATAATCTACACACCCCATTAAAACACATCAATGAATCAAAACACAATAGAAGATCTATAGGTTATTAAAGGAAACCAAACTAGTCCATAGATCTACATATATTAATAAATGATAGAGTAAGTAAATGATTAGCATTTTGAGTGAATAATGGATGATGAGAAGTTGGATGATAAGAAATTATAGTTCATTGAAAATGGGTATCTTATACAAAGACTTGAGATTGAAGTGAAAATAGAAAAGAAAATCTATTTCTTATAGGAAGTATTAATCATTATTACAGAACCAATAGTTCAATATACATCTTTTCATCTTGATAATGCCAAACTCTTGTTATAAGAACTCATTAAAAGTAAAAAGTGGTGTATCATGTCCTTACTTTTAATCCGGAAAGTAATGTCTTACTTAAGTGATTATCAATTGGTAATATTTCAATAATTCAAAGCTGATTATTATTTATTAAAAGTCATATTATTGCTTTATATCATTTAATAAAAGTCCATCGTAGTGGTAAGAAATTTGTATCCTCACTCTCCACAACTTATTTTGCGAGTAATCCTATTGAAACTCAAAACCAAACTTAGAAATAAAAAATGTAAAAGGAAATAAAAATCCAATAATAATATATAATCTTTTTTATTATTATATTGAAATTTGGTTAGAGTAGATAATTTTGGGATTGAATAAGTTTGAGTTTTAATAAAGAAATTTCTTATAGTAAGTATTATTCATTAGAATTTCTTTATTA
The DNA here is from genome assembly GCA_027924645.1 of Cunninghamia lanceolata. NCBI lineage: Eukaryota > Viridiplantae > Streptophyta > Pinopsida > Cupressales > Cupressaceae > Cunninghamia > Cunninghamia lanceolata. The sequence continues at coordinate 3,635,985 of BSBN01001183.1, read as the reverse complement.
TCATTTATTATTTGTTAATATTTTTTGTTTCATGTTGTTGTAATGTTTTATACGAGTCCCACATAATTGTTTTACTTCTTCATCTTCGAGTCATAATGAGTTCGAGAAGAACATGTATTATTAATATTATGTTTTCTATTCTTCCATGTAAGGTACTGCCTATAACAATGTTTGTTTAATATTTTATTATCCAATGACAACATATATATATGAAATAAAATTTCAAATACAAGAATTTGAGATTCAAATTTCTAAATTTTAAATACAAAATATATAATGGTTTGATTAGATTTATTATGAAGTTATTGTAGATGGTATTTCATATGTAACATTGGACAACAAAACCAAAACTATTCAAAATATATATTTAGTAGTTTGTTTTCTACGCATTTTTTGTAGACATTTTTTGAGACGGTCCTCCTCTTGCTTTTGTAGGATTACATACATATTTTTTTTCCATACGTTGATATCTCTAAAATGATAATGTAGGGAATATTCGTAGATTTGACAAACTTCTTACTCTTGAGATTGTTGTGAAGATGAGTCCTTGTCATTCAATGTTTCCAATGTCTACTATTGCTTTGTTTATAGTTAGACCTTGTGCTTTGTGGATTGTAAGTGCCCAAGCCATTTTTGATGGGATTTGTCGACGACAACCTCATGTTGCTAGAGCAATTGGAACCATTTGTTTTTCATTTATGTTCCATGCAGGTCCAATGTACCATTGACATGTAACAACAACAAATAGAAGGATATTTCGTGGCTTGCTTTCATTTTGTATACAATAGCAATTACTTCACCAAGTGTACTAGAGACAATTCCATTTGCAACACACAAATTTGTATTTAGCATAACTTGTTGTCCAACGCATAGTAACATCTTTGTTTGTAGTTGTTCATCATCTAAATCTAAATGTAGGATGCTCCTTTTTTGTTCAGCAATGCAGTGTGCTACTAGTTTGTCCAATGCTTTTAACATTTTTTTGTTATGTGTTTCAATCAAATCATTTGTTGCAAACAAATGTATGGATGAAGAAAATGTATCTTGTTTGCTAGAAGATAGGTTGTCATTGTTGCGTGACATGAGCAGTTGCTAGTCTGCCTGTGTTGTCTCAGCATTCCTTATATTTTGAAGGAGGTTGTGAAATATTATTTGGGTAGGTTCATCTCCTTGCTGAAAAATTGTGTTCAATGTGACTACTGTCTAAAATCTTCTCCAAAGTGTTGTCCCATACGATGATCCAACATACATTGGAATGTCACATACTGGTGGTAATTGTCCTAGATCACCAATAAGCACAATAGAGTGTCCACCAAATCGCCTTTGATTATGGTATGGGAATGCTTCACGTAGTCTGTTGTCAATGCATTCTTACAACCTTGGTCCAATGAAGCTCATTTCATCAATTAGAATATATCGAATGAAATACATGATTTCTTGGAAATTCGATAAAGCTTGACCTTGAAGAAGGTTCATCTCTTTTATTGGTATGTGAAGTTCTGAATGAATGGTTGATGCATTAACATTGAAAGCAGAAACACTTGTTGGGGCAAGCATAGGTAGTTTCTTTTCTTTTGTCGGCATATTTATGGAGATTGCAGTTTAAATTCTATTAATCAAGTATGATTTTCCTATTCCTATAGTACCTTGTATGATCATTAGAAGTGGTGATTTCCTTCCAGCTAGATTAGAATGGTTCACAATAATATTTAATGCCTTTTGTTGCTCTAAAGAAAGCTTTCCCTTTGTAATAAGCGAGTTTGGTTCAATTTGCTCAAATTGTTGTGTTGAACGACTAGAGTCGATGAATGTGACAACATTCTCTATCAAGGAGGGGGCAATTGTAGTGGTAGACCAATTGTGAGATGTGTCAAATTCTCGATACCCAAACATGTCTAGTTCATCAATGTCAAGATCATTTCCTGGGTGGAGCGAGGAAAGAAGTTCCAACTCCTCTACATTAAGGTGTTCTATATCTTCTCATCCATCTGACACAAGTTCATCATTGTTGTTGTTATTTGATTTTGGTAGTGTGCAATCAACATGCCATGCATGGTAGCTACTAGCCATTCCTTCCCATTGAGTGATTTTATCTTCCCTACATAAGCCTATTTCTTGGCTAATGTTGCAAAAAGGAAAGGAATCAAACATGTCACTATCTTTAGAAGGAATTGCAATAAACCATGGAGATACTCGAACCATGTTTGGAATATCTCTTTTGTCCACTTGTAGTTTGTGTGGGTCTTTGAACAATTCCAGTTTATCCTTACTTCAATCAATGACAATGATTCTAATGCTAGTGATTGTACCATATATCTTTCAATGAAGTTTGAGGTAGCGAGTGTACAATCTTGAGTAGAAAGCACACGACATAGGGTTTTCCTATTGACATTTAAAGAAGCAAAGGAATGACTACTAGTGGTAATTTTAATAGCAAGTGGTAGAACTCTTATGCATTGATATCACAATCAACAATGGTCTTAGTTACAAACTTGTGAAATGCAATTGTAGCTATCTTTTTTGGGTCAATATTTGTAGAGATGCATTTCAAAAGTTGGTGATAACTTTTAGATCGATGCTATATTTTTGTTGCATATTTGACAATGTATTTTAGTACTACATGGTGTGACAAAACAGGTTGGAAATCAACATTTTCATGCCGAATTGATAAAATTGCTAGGTTGTGGATGTTCACCCTATCATCATTTCTGGCAAGTAGGAATGTTGTGTGCTTGGTATTATTTGTAGAAAAAGTAGATGATGCATGTAAATCCCAAGGAGCTTTGTAACGACGAAACAATGCTGACCCTATTCTCTGCAAGCATGTTTGTTCACTACATTTTGTGTGACATTGAACTCGATTAACTAACTATATGTAATTTGCAAAGAGGTTGCATGCAAGGATTGCTGGTGTGTCCAACAAGCAAGGGTCATCGAGGATGGAGCAATATACCAAATGTTCCCTTTGACTACTTGTTTTTGGGTTCCATGCAGAAACATATCTATTTATGTATTGCACAACCTTTGAACTGCTTCTGGACTATTGAAATTCATGCTTTCAATGGCATGTTCTCCTTGCAACCAAAGGAAGCCATGAATATGGGTAGATCCTCTATGTTGCCATTCATACTTGTGAGATGCCATAAGAGTTAGGATTAGTTTTCACAATTAAGTACTTGGTATAGGATAAAATTTAAATGATGATCATCAATATTACTCACCTATAGCAATAATATTTGGCAAGCAAAAGTTTCTCCAAGATCTCTTCACAAAAGGTTGTGAATTTATTATGCATGTATAGTGCAATTAGATGCAGATTGTTAATTATGTTCTTGATCCTCCATTGATATGCTTGTGTTGGATCAGTGGGCTTTATGCTGGGCATTGAACTATGTAAAGTTGGCCACTTGGTATCTATTACACTAAGTGTGAAGAACAAAGCTAGACAACCAACTTGTATGACCATATCTGATAGCTCTCCTCTACATCTTGTCAAAAAGGGTTTTGTCCCACGTAGGTTTAAGCCAAAATACATAAGGTGATCAACAAGTTTGTCATCACGCAAATCCTGCATGCGAAGGTGTAGGTCTACAACTATATTTGGTATGCTTTCATGAAAGAATTTCTTGAAAAAATTGTAGTCATAGCTTGGCTTCTATGTCACATCATAACGTTTAACAAGAAGTACTGAAAACGTGGATGTTGACCAAATCTGTTATCATGGTATCGCATAAGATGTACAACATATTCATGTATTTCAACATCTTTGATGTGTGTTTATTTGAAAAATGCCACACTAGTAGGGAAGATAGTAGGGAACGCCATTGCAAGCAAGCCCTCTATGTTGTACTCATTGATTGGTGATAAAGTAATATGAGGCCATTCCATAACATCTATGTGGCGAGATTGGTTATCTTGTAAGAAGGTATGTATTTGTTCAACCTCCCTACATCTTGTTGGGAGAAAAGCTGCAAAAGAAGAGTCTTCATTTAATTGCTGTTCAACATTGTCAAACTCATTAATGTTTGTGGATGTAGAGTGGGGCGTAGGTTCTGAAATATTTGTGGAATCTTGTTGAAGCATGTCTGACACATCTATAGGAGTGCAAGGCAAGCTCAAGAGTGCAAATTCATCAAGTTGGACATCCTTGTAGTATGGATCATGTGCAATCTTATACTCTAACGTTGTGAGAACTCATGAGAGACTAACATAAAAATCATAGTTTTTATGCTCTACACTTTGTCTTCTAACAATGATTATGTCTAATTGGCTGATACGACTAGATAAGTATTTTGCGACAACAATAATATCTTGTGGGAAGTTAATGGTATGACCACTATATTTTAATTGGCCTCCTCATGCATGCCTAACTTGAAGAAATGGAGTTATCTTTGCTATTAACAAATCTTTTACTTGAGTAAGGTTTTGTAACTTGCAAGAGGCATGCTTCTAGGGTTCATGTTATTCCACTTTGAAAAATGATTTCCTTTCTTCTCAGCAGAGCATCTTTAGCACTTAGTCACATTGTTTGACTTTCTAACTTGAATATGTGGGTAACTCTCTAGTCAAATGGAACATGTAGGCATGATTGATAGTTTGTTTATTCTTGAGCAGAATCATTTTTGTGCAGCAATAGACTTAAAGATGTGCAAAATATGTTATGTATCATTGTAGAATAGGTTGAAGGTATAGGAACAAATGGTATTGGTAGGAAAGTATTGAATGTGTTGTTGTTTAGTGCTTGAGCATTGCTTTCTATTGAAGCATTATGTGATGTTCATCTAGCCTTGTTGATTTCATCCTTTTTTGCATGGTACTGTATACGTCAGAATTGATTTCTATGTTATCTATTAGATGATGTGATACCATTGACATTATTGAACCTTGAAGGACCTCTCATTTATTATAGAATGGAATGCATGCAATGTATTACAAAGTATTTAGAATTTTACTTATGAAAAATTGAAATTCAAATCTTCAATAAATAATTATTTTGAGAGAATAAGTATAGCTAAAATATAGTAGAAAACATTGTTTAATTAACTATTATAAAATGCAATGAGTATATAATATTGACCTTATCTAGGACTCACCTTATACAAATATTAGTTTAATACAATATTAAAAAGTGTAGTAAATTTTGCACTAAATATTTGTTTTGTAGTTAAAGATAATGATTATATTCAAAATTTTGAAAGGTGTTAGTATTAATATAAAGGATCGGGCATTTGTATGAGTTAAAATGTAAGCATCCTTAAACATGTTATTATGAAAATTATTAATTTTGTAAGCAACAACTAAGATGTGGTAAAACACCATCTTCAAAAGTCTTAGAAATCAAATATAGAGAGTACATTAATTAATGAACAAGGTTATAAACAACTAGTAACAGATTTCTAGACATCAAATATATAGAATACATTAATTAAAACCAATCAATAAGAAGTGGTAAAAAACCATCCCAAAGTGTCTTATGCATAAATTTTGTAATCAGTACATCTAAGAAAGTTAACTAACTATCTTGTATCATGGTAGTTTTGACACTAATAGTTAAGCATATGTAAGAGGTAGTATACAACCATCCTCATCATTTTAGTTGCAAGACAATTAAAATATTTTTTCTAAAATTGTGAGCACATAGCTATGATAACTTTATTAGTTCTTTGATAAATAATTACTTTGATGAGTATTAAAGATTGACCTTATCTAGAACTTACCTTAAATACAAATTTTAGTTTAATACAATATTAAAAGGTGTTGTAAACTATGCACTAAATATTTGTTTTGTAGTAAAATATAATGATTATATTCAGAATCGTGAAAGGTGTTAGTATTAGTATAAAGGATTGGGTATTTGTATGAGGGAAAATGTAAGCATCCTTAAACATGTTATTATGAAATTATTAATTTTGTAAGAAACAACTAAGAGGTGGTAAACAACCATCCTCACTTGAGTCCTAGACATCAAATATATAGAGTACATTAATTAGAAAACATGGTTATAAGCAATTAGTAAGAAGTTCCTAGACAAGAAATATATAGAGTACATTAATCAATGAACAAGTTTATAAACAACCAGTAATATGTGATAAAAAACCATCCTCAAGTGTCGTATGCATAAATTTTGTAAGTGGTACATGTAAGTGCTCATAAATAACTATATTGTATCATGTTAGTTTTGACACTAACAATTAAGCATATGTAAGAGGCGGTATATAACCATCCTCATCATTTTAGTTGCAAGACAATAAAAATATTTTTCTAGAATTGTGAGCACATAGGAATGTTACCTTTATTAGTTCATTATAAACATATTTGTGTATGTAAATCACCTCAAATGATGAAATCATGTCTTACAAATGTATATATTGCAATAAAATTATTGACAAACCAAATAGTTAATGATAATTTTGTAATTGAAAAGTTAAAATTTATGATGAGATTGCAAAAATTAATGATAGGTAGCATAATTCCGCATAGTAAGCAATTTCTAAATTAAGATTTAGAAATATCAACTATACAATTTGTTAGTTGTTTGATACTCAAATTAGTTGTTTCAAGGTAAATTATTGAAACTTATAATATAATACATGTAGAAACTTTAAAGGATCAAAGTTGAATGAGTTTAAGATTTACATGCATAATGTTGGATTATATCCATACAAAATATATTTTTCAAATAGAGTATTTTAGAAACCAAAAGACATGAGATACAATGTACTTATTATATATGTTATAAATAGATAGGCAAGTAGATAGTGGATGATGTTTCCAATTATACAATTAAAGACATTTTTGAGATTCCATCAAAGAGGTCGACACTTTAGTCCGTGAAATTAAGGTGTTGAAACCTTGTAATAATAGTGCTAAGTTTAAAAGCACCACAAAATTCCTCTCATTTAATATTTAGATTGAAGAGGAATTGGTGGGATACAACATTGCTTACTATCTTTTCAATTGTTTCAACTTCTACCAATAGAAGTTGTAAATCTTTGGTTGCAAGACCAATCATTGCTTGTGCAGTATCTCCAAATGCAATAACATTTTTTAGTTCACCTATATGGTCTTCTAGGTCCATTTTTAGCATGTAGGTATGTAGAAACTGCCAAGATCGTGGAGTAGACAAACAAGCACGAGATTGCAAATGAAATTAACCAATTGTATTCACCAATGAGGTAGATATAAATAGGTGAGTGTGAGTACCTGATTCTCCACCAAACGAGGATAGGACTCTTCTACATGAAGTGGTGATGAGTAACCACCCACAAAGATAGTGTGAGGTGTCGATGCAAGTCGACACCTCTCCAAAATAGCTAACTACTTTGACAAGTTAAAAGTACATTTGGAAAATACGCCTAACTATGGTTAAAGTAAGTGTATATGCCTATTTTAAAGGTTATACACCAAGACCCCCCCTTAAGCATAGCTTAGGTGATTTTACGAACAATAGGCCCTGACTATAAGCCTAGTGAGGTACCCATGCACAATGCAATCTCTCAGAAATGAAGAAAGATAGAAAACACAGTGGGAAAAAATTTTCCTCCAAAAGAGAGAAGAAAGAAAGGCCTAGAAAGCCCCCCCAAAAGATTCCCCCCATAGGAGAGAAAAAGATAGAAGGTCTATGAGACCCCCCATAATACATGTCCTGCTGCAATGATGTTGAATAGTCGAAAAAGGCTGTAGATGTAGATCCAAGAACTCGGATTAATGTTTCTTCCCTTGGGAAGAAAAGAAACCACCTGAAGATGCAAGACATCTTCCCATGCGAGAAGATGTATGTATGGTCTTGAATCATGCTAATGCTTACTCAAGGATGATGGTGCCCATGTCAATGTCTTTGATGAGTTCTCAGTTGTCCCCATGTTGATGCCAAAGGATGCCATAATCAAATCAGGTGCATGCGTAATAGATGAGGATGATGATGATTGAGAACCATGTGTAGGACAATGTAGAGCATGAATATTTGAAGTGGACAATGGAGATGCAACTTCATCAAAACTGTCATCAAAGAGAAGACTAATGTCCTTAATGTGTACTTCCATGTTAGCAATGAGAGACTCTACAAACATACGAGTGATGCTAGGTAGAAATGTGTCCCAATCAACAATGCTAGGAAGACTAATTGCCTGTTACAAAGAAGCATAGGAGGATTTCAAGGAAGCAACTCTAGAATCTGATGAAGCAATAGTAGGAGTGATGACTGCTGCTATGTCACTGGAACATTTTGTTTTTGTATCATGATTAGGGATGATAGTTGTGATAAAAGCAGGATCATGTGGGAATGGAGAAACATTTGAATCTCCATATATCTCCCAAATTTTGATCCATAATGCATGTGGACAATCAATATCCATGATGGCATACAAAACGACATTTGGAATATGTAAATTGATTAATCCAACAATGTGATCACAATGATTAAACCACATAACCTTCTAAGATTGTTTACCAGGTTTAGGGACAAGTCCATATAGATGGGGTATGAGATTATGGATCCTGAGATGTTTTAGGATGCCTTCACACTAAGACTTATAGTTTCCCTTTGTTAGGATGATTATAGAAGAGTGAGTTTCATATTCCATGACTGGAACAAGTTAGTTCGACTAGACAATAGAAATCAACACAATTAGGAAACCCAAATTAGTTAAATCCCTAATTGAACTTTGTGTAAAGTGGCACTTTATAAGTTGAGTGCGTGATTTTGCTTATTTTCCCCCCTTAAAGTTGCACTTTATAAAGTTAATGCATTGTGAAAAATGATGACACAACACTATCCCCCCTTAATTATGTATTTTTCCCTTTAAATGTGGCACTTTATAATTTAGTGCATATAGAAAATATAGTCAAAGTTTGAAAAAACTTAAATATGCTTCCACTAGAGGATTACAATATATGTTATTGTTACAACAATGTTAATTGTAGGAAAAAATGCTAACATAGTAAATAACATCAACAATAAATATGAAATGTTACACAAAATTGTTATTGTGGCCAATGTAGAGGCCTAGTCTTAGGGGAAAAAAGCCGGTCAAGGGTCGATGTGCACGCAGAAAAATAACTTGAGAGGAGGCCGGCAGGGCCTGAAGAGGCTCAAACAGTCCTAAAACATTGATGCTGAAGGTTGAATTTGATGGCACTACAACTGGTTTTGGGGCCTAGATGTCTGATTGAGGGCCTGAGTGAGGATGTTATAGTCCAAAAAAGGACTCTTACTCTGAGTTGCTTGCAAAAGGCCGATCAAAAAATAGTAAGCAATGAAAAGATATGGTTAGAGTTGCAGGATGGAGTGATTAGCTTCAAAAAATCTCAACGCAGCACTCCAATGGAACAAATCAGAAACACCGTTGTCGCACTAGACAAAGCCATAATAAAACCAGAAACGAACATCAAAGCTCACCTTGTAAGAGATGCAAGCAGGTTGAGGGTGAATGCTTGCTGTGTGAGGCGAATGCAAGTTAGAGGAGGCCTCACAGCTCTCCCCGTATGCACACAGGCCTGCAAGCCTTAGCACTCCTATGTGGAGGGATGACCTCTCCTCTTTGGTCGATGGCGTGGAGGCACGGCCTTCAACTCCTGTGCATGGGCACTTTAAAGGCCGCACTTGTAAAGAGGTGGGCACTGCTGTGTATGATAGCCAAAACAGGGGCCGACTAGCAGAGAGAACACGCCTATTGAGGCGTCGCTGCCAGAGAGAAGACTGTCACTATGAAAGGCATGTGAAGACACACTGTCAAAGGTGTGTGGAGGTGATGAGGTGCATTAGAAGGCAACAAGGTGCAAGTGAAGGCACCTTCTTTGGCATCGCTGTGGAGCCCGGCCAAGACTATGGACTGGAGCCCCTCCCGAGTCCTTCGATGCTTGCTCCCACAAAGATCTCTATCGCTTATGAGCCGACATTTTTAAGTTGAGTAAAGAATGACTAAGGGCCGTGGTCAGTCTTTGTGCAGACCCCTGAGCCTCCTTTCACAAAATGTCGAGCCTCCTTTCGAAGACAACCAATAACACAGTTAAAAAAACAAACCAATCAACGCAAACAACAAAACAACAAAACAACACCTTACAGATTGTGCTTCGGCGTGAATGGGGGTGATATGCACAGTGAGCAAAGTTGGCTCGAAGCTATTGGGCACTATGCTCTAATACCATGTAGAAACTACCAAGATCATGGAGTAGACAAGCACAAGATTGCAAATGAAATCGACCAATTGTATTCACGAATGAGGTGGATATAGATAGGTGAGTGTGAGTACTCGATTCTCCACCAAACAAGGATAGGACTCCTTTACATGAAATGGTGGCGAGTAACCACCCACAAAGATAGCATGAAGTGTTGATGCAAGTCGACACCTCTCCAAAATGGCTAACTACTCTGACAAGTTCAAAGTACATGTGGAAAATATGTCTAACTATGGTTAAATCAAGTGTATATGCCTAGGATTAAAGGTTATACACCAACAAGGTATAATCACATTCAAGAAGATCAACACAACATTTTGGGCAATGCCAAGTATTGTTTAGTTTTTGGATGACCTTTTTTTGCATTTTTTATTGAGTATTGTAAGTGGGCAGGAAAGGTAGTAGAAGTTATCTAAGTATATCTTTGTTACAGTGTATCTACCATTAACATTCTCTACTTTTCATGAGAGGGTAATTTCATGAGTTGCATAAATAACCATTTGATTGTCAAAGCTATAAGAAGTACTATATGTACCTGACAATGATGTTGAAGGCATATTTATTACCTCACTAGTGTACCAAGATTTTAATGCATTACGTTTCTTCTACATTTGGGTCAACAAGAAGTTTGGTTGCAAAAATGGTATCAATTGTTTTGTCATTCCATGAGACAATGTGACCAGATTTTACTAAAAGGACAAGAGGGTTTGTGTCTAAACACATTTTAAATAGATTTTTACCATCAACATCACAATGGGGACCCCAAAGTGTGATGTCAATGGTAAAACTAGACATGTCAACTATAGTAGCAGTTTGCTTTGTTGTTTCAAAGCCATTTCTTTTGTGTATAGTGGAGGTGGGAGATATAGAGATGATTATTCCAATAACATCAACAAGTGAATTTGGAGGTATTTGATTCAAGGTCCTTGATTTTTTTGATGCTGACGTTGTGAGTAGGTATGTTAATGTCTATTCGATCACAAAGTGTTATTGTAGAGGATGACTAGAGGATTATCTCAAATGGATTGGATGTTTGATTATAGGTAGGGTTGGTTACTTTAATCTAACCATTGGATATTACATAAACCTCACCAATTTCGATAGAATTGTAGAATTCATCTACAAAATCATTAAAGCAAGTTAGATACGTATTTCACGACATGCTTTGTCTATAAGATCAAAGCCAAAAACTTTTTCTTCACCTTTGGCATTTTGAAATTCATGAAGCGTTGACTTTTCTAACGCTTGACCCTATATGGACCATTGTTTATGGTAAGTTGTCAATGCATTGATTGGAATGATTGAATCATCTTGTAAAGAACTTGGTTGGGATGAGGATGACCCCTTCTCAAATCGAGAGCTTCTTGATGACTAGCCAATGAGAGCATGTGCAAGGTACAGAGGAGACCCAATGATGCTTGTTTCCATGCCAACCACTTCCATAGATATAATAACAATAGCCCTACAATATCATAAAATTACAAAAGAGCCAGAAATGCAAATACATAAGGAAAAAGGAGGTTTTTTGAATGGAGGAAAGCAAGGAAGCAATTGCATACATGATTTCTCTAGAAACCTTGCAAGTATACTCTATTATTTGGACAATAGATCCCTTCATGAGACTTCTAGTTGAAGCAAGGTTGTTATATTTGTCTAGAAGGAGAGCATGATGTGACTGAATTCCATTAGAGAGTTGTAATAAGTATTTAAAACTTGTAGATTGCAAAAGGTTAATACGCTCCAAGGATAATATTTGGAGAGAAGGACAAAGATAAATTTTGCCTTTAAGAAGGCTATTTATTACTCCTGTAGTCAGTATTCTTGATATTTGAGGAAGACTTGAGTGTGAGAGATGTGTCTCTATACAAGTGGAAAGAGTAATAAATAATGAGGAGTGAGGGGTAGAATGTAAATAAGCTTGTATAATGTTTGACTTTTCAATTTTGATAGGCATCTTTATTTTATCTATTAAATGAAAGCAAAGTTTCGGGTTTCAATTGTTTGATACGAGTTTAAAGAGGGACCCAAACATATATTTGAACTCATTGTTTATTACTCAATCATAAATAATGGAAATTGACATAGTAATTCAAAGAAACAATTTTATGTGGAAATAAAGAAAGCAATAGTAGGCATTTGTATGTTTTTTAAGAAGAAGATACTCAAAAATTAATGTAGCCAAATGTGTAATATGTAAATAATACAGTAGAGATTATTACTAATAGTTTTATATTTGTACAATGTCATATACAACTCTAAACATTGTTACTATAGTAATGTCCAACAATAATATTTCATTACATATTATCTACATAGTTTTCAAGTTCATGTTTAATACAAGGACCACAACCTATTTCAAATTTTTGATTGTTGAACAATTATATCATGACGTTGGAAAATCCATTTACTTTCTCACATGTATAATGGATCTCAGTCAAAGTGTGTTGGAATGAGTGAATATCTAGTTCTTGTACATTCAGAGCAGCTATATTTGTCTCCTTCATTTGTTGCAAAATCTTAGAGCAATTCGCTGCAATATTCGAAACAATGTGTTGAACATCACTTTGGAAGAGGTTGTCATTATTTGTAGATGAACACAAATCAAATTCATTGAGTCATCCATCTACTGTTGGAAGCACACTTCCCATATTCACTTCCTTATTTTTGCTTGAAATATCAGTGAGCTCTATAGTTGATGAAAGTGTTGTCATATCTTGTAGATAAATATTTAATTACAAGTGTTCTAACAAACATAAAATTTCACATGAGTTTTCAAAACCTAATTTACAAAATTATGAAATACATATAAACTACAACTTCTTAGTTCAGTTCACCTAAAAGTGGAATAACTGATGTTATCTCCATAATCATAAGATAAAAGGAAACTAGTTAGTTTTCTACCTCCTCCTTCTAACTCCTTTTTTTAATGTTTTGTTTGAAATCTATTACTTATTTTGTTCCTCATCTTAATGACTAGTCACTCTAAGAAAGTTAACTATCTTGTATCATATTAGTTTTGACACTAACAATTAAGCATATGTAAGAGGCAGTATACAACCATCCTCATCATTTTAGTTGCAAGACAATTAAAATATTTTTCTAAAATTGTGAGCACATAGGAATGATGAGTTTATTAGTTCTTGGATAAATAATTACTTTGAGAGAATAAGTATAGCTAAAATACAATTCATGAACAAATGGTTGTAGGACAAAAGCATCTATATTTAAAGCATTTATATAAAAAGTATTAATTAATAATTTCTTGACTATCTGTAAGAGTTAAGTCTTCCAACTATATACCATCAATTATATAGTTGGGTATATATTTTCAAAATATAGTTCTTACCATTTGTATTTAAATTTTTTTATGAAAGACATATAAACTACAACTTCGTAGTTCAATTCACCTAGAAGTGGAATAACTGATGTTATCTCTATAATCATAATTATAAGGTAAAAGGAAATTGGTTAGACAACATTGTTTAATTGACTATAAAAAAATTCAATGAGTATATAAGATTGACCTTATCTAGGACTCACCTTTTATAAATATTAGTTTAATACAATATTAAAAAGTGCAAGTAGATTTGTCTAAATCAAATTGTTTCTCTAAGTTTCTAAATAATAGTCTTTCATGTATGGTTATTTCAAAAAAAATGATAGCAAGAGAAAAAACAACTATATTAATATTATAAATATATCCCTAATAATTAGTAGGTAATAAAGATATGCTATGTAATAGAATAAAGAACAATGGTAATATGTAATACAATATATTGGTTAGTTATCTATCTCCTCTGGCTAAAGGCATAAAATCAAAATGGCAGTGTAAAACTAATATATGTAGCTATTAGCTATACTTATGTATTGTTCAGGTTAACTTAAAAATTAATAGTAGGGAAATTGTGTGTACATTGTTTTGCATAAACAAAGACAAAATGCTACTAAGATAGAAATCAGTTCTTATAACTAAACAAAGCCACAGTGTTGAACTCAAATCAGGGAGTTAAGAAATTGTCATCCCACTACCAAAATTGGATGGTGCTTTGTTTTTATAGCTGTACGCTGATACCAAATCCATGTCCACTATTGGGTGCTCTACTCCCTTTCTTATAATCTTCCTATAAACATAAAAATAATAGAATGGATTCCTCACTTATCCATAAAGTTAGAAATTATTTTTTCTCGCAAGTGTTTCAATGTGGGTTATTAAGTACATACCCACAGGACAAGAGAGGAAGGAAAATTAAAGTAGAGATTAACCATACTCAAGCTATTAATGTTTATATTATTGTTCAAATATTGATTTAATAATAATTACATAGAGGATCAATAATTATTATCTAATATTGGCCTCTGGATCACTATTGAATTTTCAGGGTCTAAAATGTAGTTGATAATTTACAATCTAGTGAGTATGGAAAGAGAGATTGACATTTTCTATTCATTTTACTAGTCATAATTGCAAACTCAAAAATTTGCAAGCCTAAAGCATTAATTCCAGGTGATAGTATGTCCTCTATTTCTATTTTTAAAGGTGCTACTTGGATATGCTTACCCATTAATCTAGAACACACATAGGGAAATAATATTATTTAAATGCATATCTATTTAGATTTTTACATGCCCTTAAATGTGAATTATATTCTTAAATACCTTTTATAAATAATTGCATATGCTTTCATCCATAGTAATCATAGGATTAAAATAGATTATTAAGGTACATAAATTGATTACTATTGGCAAATCATAAGATAGTCTCATACATTAATCCTATATTTGTCATAGGATCCTCAGAAGACTAAAATATAGATCAAAATTAATATACATGCCCTTAAATGCGAGTTTTTAATCATATTATTGGATACTTTTTAATAATATGGAACTACTATTAATAATATACATTATAGATATGTATGTAAATTAATAGGTTATAATAGACCTATTGAGGACATGTATATATGCAAATAAAGAATGCATTCAAATAAATGAAGAATCCTTTGTAAATCTAATTCTCTAAAACACACCTACTTGTTTATTTATCGTATAACTCTAAATCCCTTATTTATTGTATAACTCGTAAAGCTCTTATGCTTCTACTATAGATTTTTACCATGTAGGTTTATTCATAGGTGATAAATAATTACTAAAACCATAAATGCAACCGTTGTAATCTATTTCATTATATAAAAATAGGAAATACACTATTTGACTATCAAATATATAGATATAGGAAAATATTGACATATATCCAAGTGTCAAATATATTAAAGACCTTAGTAGGATTACGTATAGTAGGTAATTAGTCGATCGGCTATTCTGTGGGAGACTAACTTTCGGAGTATCTTTTTTCTGGCAGTTCGATCAACCAATTATGTTCAATAATCCTACAACCTACTTTTTGGCTCCTTTTGTTGATTTTCCCTCGTTATTTTATTGCATACGACAAACGGTAGTATTACGTGAAAATGGAGCCCACATTCTTCATTGTAATTTTTGTAAAAGCTACTAGCCTTTAATTATAAATGATGGTTAATAAAATAATGCGATTCAAAAAATTTCACTATTACTAATTCTGCTGCTCCCTCTGCCATGTTATACTTCCTTGCCAATTCTTTAATATTTTTTTGCCAAAACGATTCTGACCTCCCTAGATGGAAAAATCAAACCGTAGATTCTCAAGAGGGTCAGAGTGAAACAAAATGATATTGTTTGTCACATTTTTTATATACTTAACTAGGTGTCTAATTTCTTCCATTTCTACAAAGTGGAAAATAACTACCATGGTTCAATCAATAAAGATCTGAGAAAAATCAATGTGGGGAATGTTTCTCCAAAGGGCTTTCCATATGTGAGATATGTTGGTGTGAACAGGGTTATTACCTATCTAGTTTAACTTTTGTTTTGTGGATAATTCATATTATTTAACTATTTATTAGTTAAATAATACTCACACACATGTTCACATGTTAAGTTGACTTAGTGAGTCTACTAGATATTTCTAGTTGTGTCTAGTTGTTGCTAGGTGTTGATAGTTGTCTTATCCTACACATGTGATCTAGTTGGCATCCTATCCTTAGTTGTCTCATGTGATAGGAATATGACACTTGTCACATGATTACAACATCTTGTGTTTCACCTTGGTCTTTATAACCAAGGCCTCTCATTGTATCATATCATTAATCTTGTATCAAGTCATTATCTCGTGTATAGAATATTATTCTATCATGGTGATATTCTTTGGTTCTTGTGATTAGATCTTAAGCATCTTGATCCTAGGATAGCTACCTCCATAACCAATCCTAACATGGTATCAGAGCTAGTAGATTGTCTAGAGTTAGTTCATTTTTAGAAGCTCTTAGATAGTGATTTATTTTTCTTGAAACCAAGTATGCTCTTCTCTGGCATCCCTAGATGAATTGGAGAATTAGAAAGGTCGAAAGAAATAATAGTTTTTAGAGACCTTCTTGTTGCAGGTTTCTTTTGGTACATTTTGGAGCCAAATTAACCTCACCATTGAGATTAGAAGGGTGAAATTTGCTAAGATCGACTGTAAACACGATACATTTCGGTCATGGTCAAATCTGGTATTTTTTTACCCCTTGTGCAGATTTATCAGTTGAAAAGGCAAAATTTTTTTAGCAGAGGGCAATATTGCCCTCTGCCAATTTTTTGGGTTGATCATCTCATTAGCAGGTTTTGCATACCTGATCTATATTGCAGGCCCTCATCTATTGTTTTCAGCCTGATACATGCCCCAATAGTGCTCTACATATTTTGGTTCTAGCTCCATTTGGCTTGCACCTGATATTTAGATTTGAGGTTCTCATCTTGTTGATTGGCCTCCATTTCATCTGATATGATCTTGGCTCTACTATGTTTGGACTCTTAGTCTTTTGGATCAAATAACCCTAGGATCGACCCATATTGGGTTCTCTTTCCCATATTTTGTGATTCGGCTCACATATATTTGGAGTTCAGGTTGCTTCAAAGGAGTAATCAATAGTGTTAAGCCCCTCCCCCCTTTGTGGATTCAACTAAACTTCAATGATCTGCATTTTTTGTGATTTCGGTCATTTTTTTTGGCATTGGCCAAGTCTCCAGCACCCTCAAGATACTTGCACGATTTGTTATTTGCATTGGTTTGGTCGATGTCCTAATCTCTAGTTTGACATTGCAGTACTGACCAGTTTTTTTTAAAGATCCATGGCTCTCAAAGGACATTTCAGTTCTTGAAATTTTGTTAAAGCTCCAGGCTCCACACCTGGCTCATTGCCTGTCTCTATGGTCGTAAGGGGCGTGGCATTTTCTCTAGAGGCACCATGATCAAATAGGGCTTCTGTGCATTCTATAGAAGTGACCTGTGATATTTTGGATGCCCACACAGATCCTCACCAGCCCGGTAATCTACACGTGTTTGGCCTGCTCAGCTTCTAAAAATCTTGCATTTGTTTGGAATTTAGATTGGACTTGGTGATTTTTTGGCATTGCATTTCTTGCAGCCCACTTTGGATCTCTCATCTTGGGTTTTCTGATATAGAGTCAACTCCACAGTGCTAGGTTTTCTGGTTTTCAAGGCAATGTTTTAGTTGTCTAATTTTGGCTGACCCTGCATTCATCTTGTGGCTCCTTCAAGGCAGTTTGTTATTGATCGGTGGTCAACTTTAGTCTTTTAGCGGTCAAATTGTCAGAGTATTCCCATCGGCAACTGCTTCCTCCATTGACAGTCCTTGATCTGCCATTGGTGACTCTAATTCATCGGCCAGCTTTATTTTTCTAGCAGTTTCAAAGCACTATCGACATTTTTTACAAATAGACTGCACCTTGGTCATGTTTCAGTTTGGTGATCTCTATGTCTTCAAGCTCTCGAGCAGGCGTGATTGGGCAGACCATCAGGTGGACAGATTGGGCACTGGAGGCATTGGTTTCGGGGCTTGTTTCTTCACCTCAGTTACCATTTTAGGTTCTTCATTTTCTTGTTTGGTGGACTGTCTATACGACCCCGTCCGTAGGCTTGCTACGATGGAGTCAACTTTGATCTATTTTCAAAATACTTAGGCAGCTGAAAGATGACGGCTTTCATTTTCATTACTACAAGAGGCCTCATCGTCGGCTATCATATTGGAATTTCTGGAGGAGTAACGTCTATGGATCCTTTCTTGAATAAGTTTTTTCCAGGAGTTTTCAGGAAGATGAAGGATGCCCACTAGAATGACTACTGTAAATTAGACAATCAGTTGCAGACAGCTTTCACCTCTCGACTCCATCTCAGATTTGTTTTTTGGCCTACGATGCTAAGTGTGTCACCTTCGTGGTTGGGACAAAGGATTTGCAGTCAACTATCAGAGTATCTCTATTCGATATGTGTTACCATCTTTCCAATAAGGACACTAACATTGCTTATATTGTAGATTAGAGAGGAATATCCTGATCGCTTGATGTTGATGTTCTCTATGTTTCCATTTCCAAAGGTGTCAAACACAGTTGTGAAGCCCTACAATATCACTCTCACAGTGCACGTGACTTACACAATTGTTCTGGCTCTGTCCCGATCTGGTACATCTCACCTAGCCACCTCAGCATTCTAGTTAGCCTCCCTATCTGCCCAAGACAATTTGCTTTGAAATGGGACACCCTGTCACGGAATAGGATAGTCTATCCCAAAATGGGATAGGCTGTCCATTTTTTTTGCGAATTTTGACAAGAGGGAGATTTTTTCTTTTTGCCACAACTTGCACCCAGCAGTTGGATTTTTGAGTTCTTATAGTCATTGGAAATGTGGTTCCGAGTAATTCATCATGGTGTAGGTGATTTTTCCCCAACTTGCTGTATTTCTCTAGAATTTGCCTCCAAATGTCATATTTGCTTGATGTTTTTGACATTTTTTGACAAGGCATAACTTTTGCCTACGATGTCAAAAAGAAGAATTTTTTTTAAAATTGATCAAAAAAATGCAAGGAATCTGATGGCATATGTCATTTTTTGGTTTGGCAAGATAATTTTCTTGAAAAATTATAAAATTGTCATATGTTATAAATGGTCGATTTAGGCTTACACATTGACAATATTGTACTCATTCTTGTATTTCCTTCTGGGGGGCATATTTTACAGCATTATTTGTTATGGGGGTTCATCCTTTGTAGTTTTTGGTCATTTGTTTGAGGTTTGTAAGGCATGCATGGTCAATGTCTTCATTGTTCACCTCATGACATCAACTCATTCTGTCCTTGGTTTGGACATTGCATGCATCCATTGAATGCACTTATTGATTTGTAAACACATTGAGATAAAATGCCACATATTGTCCTTGTAGTTTGGGGATCTTGCACATCATGTTGTGCCATTTTTGTACTCATACTACTTTATAAAGTGTCATGGGGGGTTGTGTTAGTGCCTTGATATTTACCATCACAATCTTGTCCGGTGAGTGTCCCTCCACGACAACATTTTCAGCCTCATGCGTGTGTGCCTTGTTATTTGCACACCCTTTACTAAGTTGCAGGTACTCCTTTTTGCATCTTTTGATGTTGTTGCTTCACCTTCTTGCACTACATTGTGACACATAGTTTCAGTGGAGCTGACATACCTCTCCCTTGTCAACATTATAGGGGGGTATCATACTACTTGTGCTAATGCTTCCTTGGTTTCGCTTGGAGTGAACTATGTATCCAATTTTTGTTCCTATATACTAGGTTGATGCATTGGCCAGTTACCCATGCATTTCGGTGAGATGGAACACATACCATATAGACACTCTTGCATTCTAGTTTGTGGAGGCAACCTTCTACCTTATTCAAATGATCAGTTCTTGAGACTATTAGCACCTATATTTTTAACTATCACATTGGTTGAGTAGTGTCGTTGGGGTCACTCGTACAAATTGATGTGCCATTTGCATCTTCGACTATTAGATTGGTTGAGTAGTGTCATTGGGGTCACTCATGTAGATTTGTGTCTCTTTGATCCTGATCTTCATCCTATTTTCAATGAAGGTTCTTCAGCAGTGTAGCAGTTCTTTGGTAGTTGTTTGCAACTTTTTTGTGCTTCAGTGGAATTCTTCATGTCCCTGATCTTTTTGGCACATCCTTTGTGAAGGCTTCTTAGTCCTTCTTTTATCTCCTATTGGGGGGATATCTTTTGTATCTTTGTGATGGAAGTAGTCCTTGGGGGGTCATATTGAGTCCTCCTTCTTTCATTCCTTCATTTTTTCATGCTTTCTTTTCATGTTTTCTCTCTTTTGGAGAGAAGTTTTTCCCATGACATTTTCTCCTTTTCTCCACTTGTGAGAGAATTGTTTGTACATGGATACCTAACATGGCCTAGTTGTCAAGACCCATCTTTGCATATTTGCATTTGTTTGTTCCTCCCTAAGTTGCACTTAAGGGGGGGTGTTGGTGTGAAAAAGGTTATTACGTATCCAGTTTAACCTTTGTTGTGTGGATAATTCATATTATTTAACTATTTATTAGTTAAATACTACTCCAACACATGTTCACATGTTAAGTTGACTTAGTGAGTCTACTGTATATTTCTAGTTGTTTCTAGTTGTGCCTAGTTGTTGTTAGGTGTTGATAGTTGTCTTATCCTACACATGTGATCTAGTTGGCATCCTATCCTCTAGTTGTCTCATGTGATAGGAATGTGACACTTGTCACATGACTACAACATCTTGTGTTTCACCTTGGTCTTTATAACCAAGGTCTCTCATTGTATCATATCATTAATCTTGTATCAAGTCATTATCTTGTGTATAGAATATTATCTATCATGGTGATCTTCTTTGATTCTTGTGATTAGGTCTTAGGCATCTTGATCCATGGATAACTACCTCCATAGCCAATCCTAACAAGATAGAATAGAAGTGCAGATGACATTGCAATTAAATTGTAGAAAAGTGAATTCAAATCATTTCAAAGCAGCAACAAATAAATGCATACCCACAGGTATTAACAGATTTGTATAATAATACCTGCAGTAAAATATAAGAGGCTTGCCATGATATTACTTAAAGTAGTCTCATGAAATGTGCCTTATGAAGAAGTTGTGGTGGGCCATAGAGTAACTTTGAGTCACTTCGGAAGTCTTTCAAAGAATGTGTAATGGCATTGCATAGGATACTTTTGGTAGATTAAGAGGAAGTTAGTAGTTATATGACATCTTTCTTGGAGTTCAACCCTTAATACAAGCCTTAAAAAAATGATTATTAAAAAATAAAAATCATATTTATATAATAATCTATTTTAGGTATAAAAGATAAATAAAAATAGAATCCTCATACACAACATTTCTTGAAATCCAATGTAAGTGTACTACTTGTTCATGAGAAAAAACTAATTATGGGTTCTGCGTGTAACTAATTAGCAGAATTAGAATTATTGAATGAAAGATTTTTTCACAAGAAAGTTTGCCTTTAAAAGGGATTAATTTTTTTTATATAATTTACTCTCTAACCTATGCTTTGTTCCATATCTCTTCTTTCTTCCTCCAAAAATAACCTATCAGCAAATCCATTGCACACAAAAATTGTGTAACTACTATTTTATGTCCTATATGGTGAAGATTATGTCTAACTAAGCATCTACCTGCCTGCTTCAGCTTGTGTATAACCCACCTAAGAATGTTTTGGTTGTTGGATTTCATTGTTTCAACCTAATTTAATTATTATAATTGCAGAAATAAATAATGACAATAAAATAATATATGCAATATATTAATTTCTATGGTTATCAAGTTTATAATGACCATTTATTATGTTAGATAATGGTTTTAAATGGATTCTTCACTAACTATGGCGTTAAAGCATTGGACAAACCAATAGCATGCTGCATTGCTAAACAAAAAAGGATAGGGGCTATTTTTTAAATTTTATTATGCAAATTTTAGTTTGATATTTTGTCGATTCAATGATAGGGGTGGTGACACATAAATAAAGATTCAAGATATTTTTTTAATTTAAAATAAAAATAAAAACTAAAGGCTTTCTAGAAAAGAACCCAAAAAATCTAAGAAAAGAAAACTTAGAAGTCTGAAAGAATCAAATAGAAGTTTGTTTTTATGTTTGGGAGTTAATTTTAAGCAAGAGATAGATAAAAAGGTATAATAGGCCGAAATCAATTTCCAACATTCCTGCTATACTCAAAAGATTTTTTTTACCATAATACATGAATAAGAATAAATGTAGGGGACTGTTGGAAAAATATTAAACCTTAATATCAGTAAAATAAAAAAGTATATCAAGCTAAAATAGGGTTCAATGTATATCTTGAGAGAACTTTCTGGAGCAAATAGTCAAAATGAAGCTATTTTTGTTAGCATAATAAATTCATAAAGTTGAAACAACTTATTGTTCTAAAAAAACTTGGCATTTTAATATAAATCATTACAGTCAAAAGTGTCAAGAAATTCTGTAAGAGGACTTTAATGCCTTATGAATTGAAACCATAATAATAACGTATAGTATACAGTAAAAGTGACTGAAAAATGTTGCATCCACACAGTGGAAGGTACCTATATGATTTGCAATGAAGTTTTCTTTGTGTTGGATAAACTTTAAAAATTATTTAAATTCCATCGTAAGTTGAACTATTGACTCTGTATAAAGACAATGCTATTGGTAAACACAAAGATTGACTTAATGTCAATATGAAGATACTTTTGTTAGAATAATAAATTTAGAAAATTGAAACAACTTATTGTTCTAAAAAATGGGCATTTTAATATAAATCATTACAGTCAAATGTGTCCAGATCAAAGGAAAACTAAACCATAATGTTTACGGGTTATTAATATTGACCTATACTGTGAAAACCCTATCCTCAAACTACATGCACTTGGTCAAGAAATCAACTAACAACAATGAAAAGAGAAGGCTTTGTAAATTTATGAACACAAATGTTACTTTTATAGGCAAATTTGTTGAACTGGAGAGTATTAAAAGGTGGTAAAGAACAATAAATAGGGGATGGTGGTATGGTCTATATTGTTGGGTTTGATTTCCAAAATTTTCTAGCTTGAAGATGACATTAAATTCATTTATTTCTTATTTTACTATGGAAATCAAATATCCAAGGATCTAGAAGATTTCCCAAGCAAGAGGGCTCCGTTTAGATTTTTATTTGGCATTAAATCTCATTATGTTGGTAGTTGGAGAGTCTTCTAGTGAATTTGGATGTGAGTTGGCAATCAACACTCTCTTCTATTTAAGTTTTAAAAAGTCAGTAAAACATAGAATATATGTAAAAAAATCCCCTCTACCGTAAATTCTTGTCGGTGACATCTTAACCAGGAAATCTATTTCACCACTTGTGTGTCGTTGCACTCCTTGCACATATTTTTTAATTTATTAATTCTTCCAATTTTGTTGTCTTTATTCATTTATTATTTTTTCAACAAATTAATGGTTTAGATTTATTCTATAGCAGTCCTTTTAATTTGGACCATTCGTTTATATATTTCATGTAGTGTTGCTCACTAAGGGAATGCCTATCAGTGTAAAAATGTTAATTGTAGAAATTGTTTCGAAATATAGTTTTTATTTGGCATAAGATATATGGAAAATTAAAAATTTAATAGTAAATGTCAATTTTTTTCAATATATCAAAATTTAGTTGAAATTTGGATTTGTGCTTTGGTTTAATTTTAAAAGGGTTGTAAAAAGATAATTTTTAGTATTTCATGTATTTTTCACTTTATGGGTTGTTATCTTAGGGTATAGTTGGTATTAATTTTGAGTGAGATTTAGGGGTTTGAATATTATTTTAAGTTATTTGGAAGAACATGTAATTAATGGGCATGGTGGGCTTGAGTGTGGGTAGTTGAGTCAACATATTCTCTTTCAAATAGATTGACAAGTGTACACTCCCCTCCATGTCATTTCACATGGGAAAGTATGGTGAATTCAAAATATTTGTAAGAGGGTTGTTTCTTCGAAGATGTGAGGTTGCCATGTGTATTGAATGGAAAGAGTGACATGGTACTCCCTTTTAAGCCTCTTTCCTTAGTTTAAGAAGAGGTTAATCTTCTCATTTTTATTTTTCCATTTGAGAGTTTTAGATAGTTTTGGAGAGTTAAAGATTTTTAGCTAGAAAAAGCACTTGAGTTTTTGGTGGAGAAAGCTTAGTTTTGGCCCCATATTCAATCCATTAGCAAAAGAATAATAATATTATAAAATGAAAATATTTAATAATGACATAGGTAGTTATTAGATGCACATGGATTTGAAGGTAGGCCTCCTTGTTCTTATTTATTTTAATGTTAAATGATGTGTGCATTTAAAAGAATTGAAATTAGTATGTTCTTTTATTATTTTGTGTTTGAATGGAATTATAGTTGTGTTTACATGTTTTAGAAATGTTTATGGATTGTAGAATAAAGTTCTCTTGTGTGTTATTTTGAAGGATAAGGCTTGTGAATCCTCTTTGTTGAAGGTTGTTTTAGCACATGTAACTCAAGTTGAATGAAGATCACTCTAATTATCTTGAAAAGGTGATTGATTTGGTGGATCAACTGCCTGCAAGGTCCCTGTTGGCTAGGTCACAACGATGTTGGAGCAACTAAGTTGTCAATGCCATTGTTTGTTCAAGGGGCATATGCTAGTAATTTGGATCAGTAATGGGTCATCCCACAATAATGGCTTACACTTTTTGGCCAAACTTGACAATGAAATCAACATTTTGAACTAAATCTTCACTTTCTAACACCTATAGCCACTAAACTATTAGGAATTTAAAGATGATGCAAACTAGTGATTTGTGAGATTTTGACTGTAGATTCTAAATATATATTTTTTAAAAAATTTGGAGTTAAATTGTAAAATTTTTTGCCTCACCTTTGATAACTAGTTTTTAATAGTAAACAACATTTTTTTAAAGTGATGTGTATTCTTTTGCACATAACTTTTTTTCTACAAAGGATAAAATTCTGATTCTTTTGAATTTAGATTGGTAACACTGATATCTAAAGGATACATTTGGTTTCATAATGTTTTGCTGAATATTTTTTTAATTAAATTTTGAAGTCAAACCAATTATAATTTAGACATAGGTGTATTCTGTCCAACATAACTTTTTTTGTATGTATCAGAATTCAATTTTTATCTTGTTGGAATAAGGACATCAATACCTAGAGGTCATGTATTTTTTAAAAATAAGTTCTCTGTTTTCCTATTTTTTCATATGTGTGAAACAAAGACTTTGATGTTCATTGAAAAACCTACATTCACAAGAAATAAAAATAAATATAATAATCAAATTATATATATTTAAAATTATATTTTTTGGGAAGCTTATAATAAGGACTACATACTTACAAAATATAAATTTTAGATGAATTCATTTGATCCCCCAAAAGGTAAATCAAAAGTGGTTTTTTATCATCATTTTGATAGGTGTAGAGGAGACTCTATTATAGGTATGGTTTAAAACTAGTGGGGTTCTATCCAAAGAGGTTTGAATCTAAGGGGGTTTGATCAAACCCTCTTCAATTAAAATCCTTTAAATAGAACCTTTCAAGGCTTAAATCATTATATTTTCTAAAAATATGTGATTTCAGCAAAAATCAGGATGTCCCAGAAAGTGTAACCCATTATTGTGGCAGCACCCTAACCTGGACCAAATTTGTTAGATCTCTTTTGTCATACAGATTTGATTTTAAGTTCAATTATTAGAAAGCCCCAACATTGACCTAATCTTATTAAAACAAAATGCAAAAGATAAGTATTTTGAAACAAATAACATATTACTAAATGAACAACCTTTGTATTTGACTTTCAATCCAACTTGATAGGTTAGGCACAACTTAAATTAACCTATAATGCAATGATCGATATTTCACTCTACCATTAGCACCACAGATACAATATTCTAAGGAATTTATGAGAAATTAAAATGAAGAACCATGATATCACCATATTACATGTGCATTAATCATGCCCTATTGCTCAATCTCATTGCTAAAGAAATAAAAACATTAAAGCACTTACTAGGATTCCACGAAGAAAGATCAAGTATTGAATTGAAAATGTGAACACATTACCACCAAAATTAGGAACACATGGAGAGAACAATTTCTATCAATTGGCAACAACATTTACATATTACATATGTTCAACAGGAACCCCACACTGAAGATGTGTTGGAATTGCCCTAAATTCCTTCATTCAAAATTACAAACATGATAACTTCTTACAAAAAAATCCTAGATTCCCCCCTTTACAATGCCTTTTGAAAGTGTTTAAATACCTTGCCTGGGTACCCAAAATTGAAACTATAGAATAAGTCAGCCTAGATTCTAAATTAAAACCTAAGCCCAATATTGAAATTCACAATTTACATCTTTTATTAAATCAAAATCCTATATTACATTTCAAATCCACTTTTTGATTGATTTATTACATTGCCTCAAAAGAATAATGAATGAATGGGAAAAAATGCTCCCAGTCCACACCTCAAAATTTTTAGTTGTTCATGCCAAAAAACCATGTTAAGTCCTCCTAGGGAAATGGCTTTGAAAGGAAGTGATGGCCAGATTTAAATTGTTTTGTTTCAGCCCTTTGTGATACTTGTTGCATAACTTCTAGAAAAAAAAATTATCTTCTTGATCTTGCTGAGAAGTTCTTTGAGCTAAAACAATTGTTCCTAAAAACCCTAAAATCTAGATTTCATCCTCACCATATCATCAATAGCTTGTTCTATCAATGGATTATGGAGGAAGTTGGTGAATTCCTTAACAATCCTTGTTGCAGGTTAGAGCAGGGATGTGTTGTCTTAGAAGGTGCAAGGGATACCTTCTATGAATTTTTTAATTTTTTCCATTGCAACATCAACTACATTCTTCCCAAGGGTAAATTTACCCTTGCAGCCATTTAGTAGCTTTACCCTTTACTTGGCCACCTAGATGTGTAAGGGCAATCTTGTAGCACCCAAAAACAATGTTGATTCAAAATTGATGACTTTTTTTCATTTCTTATCAAAATTAGTATTTCTGCTTCCATAATCACTTGAATAATAATGTTCAACTTTTAGTTTTTCCAAACTGTTAAAAATAACAAATTGCTATTTTTGAAAAGTTTGCATTTGGGCACGTATGGAAGCAAAAATTTACGGGAAGCTTCATAAATAAAAAATAAGACCTTTGGCCAAGGAATCATGCAAAGATCATTTGTGGGCTGACTGTTTCCCAAAAAAACCTTGAAAATTATTCAATGTCGATTTTGAGGCACTAAATGACCCTGTACAACCTCGAAAATGGGCTAAATCGACAAAGTTGATTCTTAGAAAAATAATAAAATAAAAGAATAGTGGAGTATGATAGAGAGAATGATTGATATATAGAGGATGGACCAACAGAAGAATAGTGGAGTATTTTAGCATCTACGTCAAAGGAGGAGATAGAAGAGATCTTGGATAGCCATGTGGGAAGAAGTACTCGAAATAGGCAATATGAAGAATATCTAGTGAAGTGAAAAGGAAGGCATGTTGAAGATTATTCCTTATCTATACTATTGATTTTAATAAAAATAGAATCATGTCCTCTCTATGTCCTTGCTAAACCAAGAACAAACTCCATACTAATATCATCCCATGGCCTCTCTGGTATAGGTAATGGCTGATATAGCCAAGCTATATTTTGACTTGTTCCTTTTGTCATCTAACACACTCTATAACTCTACACAAATTTCTCCATATTTTGTTACAATTGTGGCCAATAATAATGCTCACTAATAATAGCAATGGTCTTATCTCGACCAAAGTGTCCAGCTAATCCCCCACTATGCTTCTCCTTAATCAGGTTCTCTCTCATGGAACTCCTCGGAATGCACAATTGGCTTCCTCTAAACAACATGCCATCTTGGATTGTGAAATCCAACCATTTTATCCTATCCAAAGTAACATGTTCCAAACAAGCTTTCCAAGCCTCTACAAAATCTAGATCTTCAAGATCCAAACTTTTGAGCTTATCAAACCCAACAACCTCTATCTTCATTTTTGTCAATTACTTTTGCCTTCTACTCAAGGCATCTACAACTCTATTGGACTTCCCACTCCTGTGCTTCAAAATAAAAGCATAACTCTACAAAAACTTGACCCATTTAAGTGCCTTTGATTTAACTTTCCTTTACTATTAAGATATTGTAAAGCCTGATGATCAGTATATAAAACAAACTCTTTTGGCAACAAATAATGTCTCCATTTCTTCAAATCCTGAACTATAACATAAAACTCATGATCATAAGCATAATACTTTTTCTTGGCATCATTAAGCTTCTCACTGAAATAGGCAATGGGCCTACCTTCTTGACTCAAAATAGCTCCTATAGCACTGCCAGTTGCATCACAATCTACCTAAAATACCTTGTTGAAATCTAGAAGTTCCAAAATAGGTTACTCTATGACTTTCTTATTTAATGTATCAAAAATCTTGGCTGCTCCTGTAGTCCATTTAAACTCTTTTCTATCCCATCTCATTGTCTCAGTTAGGGGTACACAAATGCTACTAAAATTTTTGATAAATTTTCTATAAAAACTTGCCAAACCATGAAAAGATCGTACCTTTGTAGCACTCCTTGGCGTAGGCCATTCAATGATAGCCCTCACCTTCTCTAAGTCCATCTTAAGACCTTCCTCTAAGACAACAAATCCCAGGTATACCAACTCCTTTACAAAACTACATTTCTTCAGATTAATCAACAACTTCTCCTCCCTCAGCTTCTCTAAAACTCTTTCGATATGCAACAGATGATCATCCCAAGTCTTACTAAAAATCAAAATGTCATCTAAATAAACAATAACAAAACTTTCCAAAAACTCTTTCAATACGTCATTCATGAGCTGCATGAATGTGCTCAGTGCATTGGTTAGCCCAAATGACATGACTAACCACTCATATAAACCTTCCTTCATCTTAAATGTTGTCTTCCAGTCATCTCCTTCTCTATTTGGATCTAGTGATACCCACTCTTCATATCAAACTTCATAAGGTACTTAGCTCCACTCAAACAAGCCATTATGTCATCCATTTTAGGCAATGGAAATTTGTACTTGATTGTGATGTTGTTGATGAATCTGGAATATTTACACATTCTCCACTCTCCATCTTTCTTTAGTGCTAATAGTATAGGTACCGCACATGGAATTAGGCTCTCCCTTAACAACTCGTGAACTTGTCTGTTTAGTTCTTCATTCTCTTCAGGAGTCATTCTATGGGCTGCCTTATTTGGAAAACTAGCTCTTGGTATCAAATACATTTGATGACTTATCTTCCTCACTAGTGATAAACCTTCTGGTACATTATCAGAGACAATATCCTAAAATTCTTTCAACATATCTAAGACTTCTATTGGTACATCTTCACATTTCTCTTGATTGACTTAGGAATAAATGCAAAGCAATGATGCTCGTGCTTCATACTTTCAAAAAAATTCCTATGATCTACCAAGCAAATTTTAGTAGTACTACATACCTTTTCTTCCACCTCCTTCAAGGGTTTCAACTTATGATTGAAAGGAAGCTAGGTGTGAGAAAATCACTTCCTACACTAATATAATGAGGGGAGGAGAGTGCAAATTCAATTTTATCTTTACAATTATAGATTATGTTAACCCACTAACATAGATATTGCAGTGAACACATACACAAGAATTTAAGACAGAAGAAGAGAGACACAAGATATACATGGGGAAAACCCTTACGGGTGAAAAACCCCACACTCCAAAACACAGCTCAAATGTATTCCATAAACAATGAAGGTTACAATATAGTCATAGATCCAATGCTCTTGCAGGAGTCTTTGACACTCGTATCTAGAGATGATCCGGTAGCATAACTGTACCTGTCAATCACATAATGCATCACCTCTCCAAAGCATCTATTTATAAAGAACATACAAGGCAAAAATGGCTCCACATTGAGATGGGCATCCAACATGGCCTCATGGTCCAAAACCCACACCTATGGAGACTTGTCCAACACTATAGGATGTTCCTAACACTTTTCAAGTCACCCCATCTCAAAGAGGTCACCTATTTCCAAAATGGGCTATGACAGATGCTCTTATGACTCTTACAACCATCATAGAATCTGTCATTGCTGTCATAACTTGCAACTGTAAGAGAATCTGTCATACATAGGCTATAAATAACATATTCTCTTACAACATGTCATAGTACACCTTGGGGCACCCAAAGATTCTTTTTTCAAAGATGCTTCATGACACATGTCCATACTAGTCATAAGATCTTCTATTTCTGACTCTTACATGTCATAACTTTGTCATAGGAATCTATCATGACCGTTTCAATCAATATTCCCTTACACAACATCCAAGATGCCAACACATGGAAAAATATTCCTACCACTAAGTGGGATGCCTATCTTCTCATGTGAGGACAAATTTACATGTGGTCATATGCCATATAGGATGACACATCACCCTGCCAACTCCCATAAGATGATAACATAGGATTTGCATCCTAATTATACCATAGACAATAAATAAATAAATGTAATGAAATAATACAAGGAATTACCAAGGTTGAGACATCTTAATTCCCAACAATGATGAACTCCATCCTTTGTTACGAAAAATGTGTTTGCACGGCCATCATGGACTATACACGTATCATACTACTATGACCTCCCCAATAGCATATGGCATGCATCCATCGGTATGATGTCACACAGCACCTCAGCATGGTAGTCTCCAATCTTGAACTTGACTAAACACTACTTATTGACCCAAGATTTATGGTCCTTCTGCAACCATGCAATCTGATATGGATGTGGATGCCTTCTTTTTGTTAACTTCAACTTGTTAACCATCTCCTCTTAAACAATATTTTCAGTGCTTCCACTATCAATAATAATATCACAACACTTACCTTCACATTTGCATCTTGTGTGGAATAAAATATTCCTTTCATCTAGTACTTTCCCCTCATTCAACAATGTTTTTCTGACAACCAGGGTTTCTCCCCTTTTAGCATCTTCAAAATGCTCAGACTGTGCATTTTCATCTACATATGTAACTCGTACATTCCTTGAGGTCTTCTATTTGTCCTTCTTTGATGTTACAAACACTCGTAGGCTTGATTTCCTTCTTCTCCACATTGGAAATAGGTTCCTCTGAAACCTCCTCTTCCAAGTCCTTGCCTAGGTCTTCCTCTTCCTCTTCCTCTTTGTTCACCATAATTTTGGTCGCGAGGGTGGTAGGCATTATCTCCTCTTTGATTTCAACTAGTGCCAGCTTCTTCACTTTTCTTTTGATCTACATTTCAGCCTCGATAGGATCTTCCACAAACCCTTTCGCCTTGACCTCTTCCTCTTTACATGCTTTCAAATCTTTTATTCATCTTCTCTTCCACCTTTAGGGAAAACTAGTATGCATCTTCTATGGTGCTCATTCTAACCAAGCTCAACTCCTCTTGAATACTTGGCCTCAACCCATTAATGTAATGGGCTACCTTTTACTTGTTGGCCTCTGCATGGCCTATCCTTATAGTAGTCTTATAAAAATCTTTTGTATACTCCTTAACATAATTGTTACCTTGCTTCAATCCTTGCAACCTCTTTAACAACTCCAACTCATAGTCCCTTCTGGTAATATTTCATTTCCCTCTTCTATTCCTCTCCAACTGGACCTCCTTCCACCAAATATTGGTATGGCCCTTCAACATTGTTTTTGCAAACTTGATCCATTCTGGATCCTCCACATCTTCATACTCAAAATATTCTTCCATATCATTGATCCAACCAATAATCTCTTCTGGGTTTAGATTCCTAGAATACGTAGAGACTTCAATCCTTGGTCTCTTTCCAATCTTTGAAATGACCTTCAACAACCTAACTTCTATAGGATCTCCTGCAACTTCCTGTTCTTCCTTAGATATCTCTTCTTCAGCTTCATCTTTAGTTTCTTCCCTTATTCTCAGTTCAAAACCTCTTCACAGCTCCCCTTGCAATGCATCAATTTGCCTTTGCATGGCTCTAAAACCTTCTTTTGTCAAAGCATTTCTCCCACCATGGTTTCTTCATGGAGGCATTTTCATTTCTGCAGTAAACCCACAACCTCAGGTCCTAGTGCAAACTGCCTCATGGTTGGTGATCTGTCTACACACTAAAAAACCCTCTCTTTGATACCACTTGATGAAAGGGGTAAATCACAAAACACACAACAATAGAAATTACACATAGAAAACATGAATGTTCTTTTATTGATTTAATTTTGAATTTTACATCAAGGGCATAGAGATGTCAAGGCAAAAGGACTTGTGGAAGATCCTATGGAGGGCAAAATGAAGATCAAAATAAAAATGAAGAAGCTGGCACCAATTGAAATTAGAAAGAAGATAATGCCTACCACCCTCGTGACCAAAATAATGGTGAGAAAAGAGGAAGAGGCCGACCTGGGCAAGGAACTGGAAGAGTAGGTTTTATAAGAAACTATTTCCAATGTGGAGAAGGACATTGAGCATACAAGTGTTTGCAACATCAAGGACAAATAGGATACTTGAAGGTAATGCACGAGTCACACATGTAGATGAAGATGGATAGTCTAAGCATTGTGAAGATGCAGAAAGGGGAGAAACCCTAGTTATGAGAAGAACCTTGTTGAATGAGGAGAAAGAACCAGATCAGAGGAAGATTTTATTCCACACAAGGTGCAAGTGTGAAGATAAGTGTTATGATATTATTACTGATACTAGGAGCACTGGCAATCTTATTTTAGAAGAGATGGTTAACAAGTTGAAGTTGATAAGAAGAAGACATCCACATCCATATGAGATTGCATGGTTGCAGAAGGACCATAGAGATTTGGTCAATGAGCAGTGTTTGGTCAAGTTCAAGATTGGGGACTATCATGATGAGGTGTTGTGTGACATCATACCGATGGATGCATGTCATATTCTATTGGGAAGGTCATGGCAGTATGATAGATGTGCTATCCATGATGGTCGTGCAAACACCTATTCCCTAACAAAGGATGGAGTTTGTCATAAGTTGAAACCCTTGAAGGAGGTGGAAGAAAAGGTATGTAGTACTGCCAGAATTTGCTTGGTAGATGGTAGGAAATTTTTGGAGGGTATGAAGCATGAGCGTCATTTCTTTGCACTATTTGCTAAGATCATCTAGGAAAAATGTGAATATGTACCAACAGAAGTCTCAAATCTATTGGAAGAATTTTAGGACATTATCGAGCTGATAATGTACCAGAAGGTTTACCATTGGTGAGGAATATACGTCATCAAATGGATTTGATACCATGAGCTAGTTTGCCAAATAATGTAGCCCATAGAATGACTCCTATAAAGAATGAAGAGTTGAATAGACAAGTTCATGAGCTCTTAAGGAAGGGACTGATAAGGGAGAGCCTAAGTCCATGTGTAGTACATACAGTACTAGCACCAAAGAAAGATGGAGAGTGGAGAATATGTACAGATTCCCAAGCCATCAATAAGATCATGATCAAGTATAGATTTCTATTGCCTAGAATGGATGACATAATGGATTGTTTGAGTGGAACGAAGTACTTTACGAAGATTGATATGAAGAGTGGGTATCACCAGATCTAAATTAGAGGAGGTGAATGGAAGACAACCTTCAAGATGAAGGAAGGTTTGTATGAGAGGTTAGTAATGCCATTTGGGCTAACCAATGCACCAAGCACATTCATGCGGCTCCTGAACAAGGTATTAAAAGCATTGTTGAGAAATTTTTTTATTATTTATTTAGATGATATTTTGATTTTCAGTAAGACTCAGGATGAGCATCTGATGTGTATCAAAGGAGTTTTAGAGAAGCTAAGGGAAGAGAAGTTGTTGATTAATTTGAAGAAATGTAGTTTTGCAAAGAAGGAGTTGGTATACCTAGGATTTGTTGTCTTAGAGAATGGTCTTAAGATGGACCCAAAAAAGTAAGAGCTATTATTGAATGGCTTGTTCCAAGGAGTACTACAAAGGTATGATCTTTTCATGGTTTGGCAAGTTTTTACAGAAAATTTATTACGAATTTTAGTAGCATTTGTGCATCCCTAACTAAGACAATGAGAGGGGATAGAAAAGAGTTTAAATGGACTACAAGAGAATCTAAGAGCTTTGATACATTGAAGTAAAAATTCACAGAGAAACCTATTTTGGCACTTCCAAATTTCAACAAGTTATTTCAGGTAGATTGTGATGCTAGTGGTAGTGCTATAGGAGCTGTTTTGAGCCAAGAAGGTAAGCCCATTACCTATTTTAGTGAGAAGCTTAATGATGCCAAGAAAAAGTATTATGTTTATGATCATGAGTTTTATGCAATAGTTTAGGCTTTGAAGAAATGGAGACATTATTTGTTACCAAAAGAGTTTGTTTTATATACTGATCATCAGGATTTGCTGTATCTTAATAGTCAAGAAAATTTAAATCAAAGGCACTTAAAATGGGTTGAGTTTTTTCAGAGTTATACTTTTGTTTTGAAGCACAAGAGTGGGAAGTCTAACAGAGTTGTAGATGCCTTGAACAAAAGGCAAAATTTGTTGATAGAAATGAAGATAGAGGTTGTTGGGTTCGGTAAGCTCAAAAGTTTGTATCCTAAAGATCCATATTTTGCAAAGGCTGGGAAAGCTTGTTTGCAACTTGTTACTTTGGATAACACAAAATGGTTGGATTTCATAATCCAAGATGGCATGTTGTTTAGAGGAAGCCAATTGTCCATTCCAAGGAGTTCCATGAGAGAGAACCTAATTAAGGAGAAGCATAGTGGGGATTAGCTAGACACTTGATCGAGATAAGACCATTGCTATTGTTAGTGAACATTATTATTGGCCATAGTTGTAACAAGATGTGAGGAAGTTTGTGTAAAGTTGCAGAGTGTGTAAGATGGCAAAGGGAACAAGTCAGATTCTAGGTCTATATCAGCCACTACCTATATCGGAGAAGCCGTAGGATGATATTAGTATGGATTTTGTTCTTGGTTTACCAAGGAATCAGAGAGGACATGATTCCAGTTTTGTGGTGGCAGATAGATTCTCAAAGATGGCACATTCTATTCCTTGTAAGAAGACTAATGATGATGTTCATATTGTAGAGTTATTTTTAAGAGAGGTGGTGAGACTACATGGTCTACCTAAGAGCATAGTTTCAGATCGAGATACCAAGTTTGTTGGTTACTTCTGGAGGACATTGTGGAAGAAGTTGAAGATAGATTTAAAATTTAGTTCTACACACCACCCATAGACTGATGGACAGACGGAAGTGGTGAATAGAAGTTTGGGTAACCTGCCACGATGCTTAGTAGGAGATAAGCCTAAGGGATGGGATGTGTTGCCATAGGCAAAATTTGCTTACAAAAATTTTGTCAATAGGAGCACTAGTAAATCACCATTCCAGATTATATATGGGAGTAGTCCAAGAAATGCTTCAAAGTTAACGAATATGGACAAGTGATAAAAGATAAGTGCCAAAGCTGAAGACTTTGCAGAACACCTGAAGAACCTGAATGAAGAGGTGAGAAAACACATTAATAAGATGAATATTTAGTACAAGGCTAAGACAGACTAAAAGAGGAGATATAAGAAATTTCAAGTAGGAGATGAAGTCGTGGTTCACTTTCTAAAATAGAGGTCTCTAGTTGGAACATATAATAAGTCAAAAATAAAGAAATTTGGACCAAGCAAGATTCTGAAGAAGAATGACTCGAGAAATGCATATAAGGTAAAGCTACTAAATGGGATCAACAAAACTGTCTAAAAATTGTGGCGATTTACCTATACTCCTATTGATAGAATTATTCTAAGAAAATTCTGCCTATCATAAAATCAAATCCCATCCCTTGGGATTATCTCCTACTAAGCATTGTAGCAAGTTACCCAAACTCATATTCACCACTTCTGTCTGTCCCTTAGTCTATGGATGGTGTACAAAACTAAACTTCAAATTTGTCTTCAACATCTCCCACAATGTCCTCCAGAAATAATCAACAAACTTGGTATCTCGATCTAAAACTATGCTCTTAGGTAAACCGTATAGTCTCACCACCTCTCTAAAAAATAACTCTACAACATGAATAGCATCATTAGTCTTCTTACAAGGAATAAAATGTGCCATCTTTGAGAATCTTTCCACCACCAGAAAAATAGAATCATGTCCTCTCTATGTCCTTGGTAAACCAAGAACAAAATCCATATTAATATCATCCCATGGCCTCTCTAGTACATGTAATGGCTAATATAGCCCTGTATTCTAATTTATTCTTTTTACCATCTGACACACTCTAGAACTTTGCACAAATTTCCTCACATCTTGTTGCAACTATAGCCATTAATTATATTCACTAACAATAGCAATGGTCTTATCTCGACCAAAGTATCTAGCTAATCCCCCACTATGCCTCTCTTTAATTTGGTTCTTTCTGATGGAACTCCTCAGAATGCACAAGTAGCTTTCTCTAAACAACATGCCATCTTGGATTATGAAATCCAACCATTTTGTATTGTCCAAAGTAACAAGTTCCAAAGAAGATTTCAAAGCCTCTACAAAATCTAGATCTTTAGGATACAAAAGTTTGAGCTCATCAAACCCAACAACCTCTATCTTCATTTCTGTCAACAAATTTTGCCTTCTTCTCAAGGTATTTGCAACTTTGTTGGACTTCCCACTCTTGTGCATCAGACAAAAGTATAACTCTACAAGAACTCAACCCATTTTAAGTGCCTTTGATTCAACTTTCCTTGACTATTAAGATACTACAAGGCCTAATGATCAGTATATTAAACAAACTCTTTTGGTAACAAATAATGTCTACATTTCTTCAAAGAATGAACTATTTCATAGAACTCCTAATCATAAATAGAATATTTTTTCTTGGTATCATTAAATTTCTCATTGAAATAGGCAATGGGCTTACCTTCTTGGCTCAAAACAGCTCCTATAGCACTTCCACTATAGCACTTCCACTATCATCACAATCTACCTGAAATACCTTGTTGAAATATGGAAGTGCCAAAATAGGTTGCTCTGTGAGTTTCAAATTCAATGTATGAAAGCTCTTGGTTGCTCTTATAGTCCATTTAAACTCTTTACTATCCCCTCTCACTGTCTCAGTTAGGGGTGCACAAATGCTACTAAAATTCCTAATAAATTTTCTATAAAAACTTGCCAGACCATGAAAAGATCCTACCTCTATAGAACTCCTTGGTGTGGGCCATTCAACAATAGCTCTTACTTTTTCTAGGTCCATCATAAGACCTTCTTTTGAGACAACAAATACCAACTATACCAACTCCTTTGCAAAACTACATTTCTTCAGATTAATCAACAACTTCTCCTCCCTTAGCTTCTCTAAAGCTCTTCTAATATGCATCAGATGCTCATCCCAAGTCTTACTAAAAATCAAAATGTCATCTAAATAAACAATAGAAAAACTTCCCAAAAACTCTTTCAATACCTTGTTTATGAGCCTTATGAATGTGATGGTGCATTGGTTAGCCCAAATGACATGACTAACCACTCATACAAACCTTCCTTTATCTTGAAGGTTGTCTTCCATTCATCTCCTTCTCTAATTCAGATCTAGTGATACCCACTCTTTAGATCAATCTTCGTAAAGTACTTGTCTCCACTCAAACAATCCATTATGTCATCCATTCTGGGCAATGGAAATATGTACTTGATTTTGATCTTGTTGATGGATTGGGAATCTATACACATTCTCCACTCTCGATCTCTCTTAGCTGCTAGTACTATAAGTACTGCACATGGACTTAGGCTCTCTCTTATCAGTCCCTTCCATAACAACTCATGAACTTGTCTATTCAACTCTTCATTATCTACAGGAGTCATTATATGGGCTGCCTTATTCAACGAACTGTCTCCTAGTATCAAATCCATTTGGTGACTTATCTTCCTCACCGGTGGTAAACCTTCTAGTACATTATCAGAGACAATCTGTTGAAATTCTTCCAACAGATCTGAGACTTTTGTTGGTGCATCTTCACATTTCTCCTTGCTGATCTTAGGAATCAACGTAAAGCAATGACACTCGTGTTTCATACCTTCCAAAAAATTCCTACCATCAACCAAACAAATTTTGGTAGTACTACATACCTTTTCTTCCACCTCCTTCAAGGGTTTCAACTTATGACAAACTCCATCCTTTTTTAGGGAATAGGTGTTTGCATGACTATCGTGGACAACACACCTATCATACTATCACAACCTTCCCAATAGCATGTGACATGTATCCAATCTTGAACTTGACCAAACATTGCTCATTGACCAAATCTCTATGGTCCTTCTGTAACCATGCAATCTGATATGGATGTAGATGCCTTCTTCTTGTCAACTTCAGCTTGTTAACCATGTCCTCTGGAACAAGATTGTCAATGCTCTCACTGTCAATAATAATATCACAACACTTACCTCACACTTGCACCTTGTGTAGAATAAACTCTTCCTCTGATCTAGTTATTTATCCTCACTAAACAAGGTTCTTCTGACAACTAGGGTTCTCCCCTTTCAGCATCTTCAGAATGCTCAGACTATGCATCTTCATCTACATGTGCAACTCGTGCATTACCTTCAGGTCTTCTGTTTGTCCTTCCTTGATGTTGTGGACACTTGTATGCTTGATGCCCTTCTTCTCCACATTCAAAATAGGTTCCTCTAAAACATCCTCTTCCAAGTCCTTGTCTAGGTCAGCCTCTTCCTCTTCCTCTTTGCTCACCATTATTTTGGTCATGAGAGCAGTAGGTATTATCTCCTCTCTGATTTCAACTGTTGCAACTTCTTCATTTTTATTTTGATCTTCATTTTGGCCTCCATAGGATCTTCAACCAGTCCTTGTGCATTGACCTCTTCCCCTTTTCTTTCTTTTGAGTCTTTTTATTCAGCTTCTCTTCCACCTTCAGTGAAAACTAGTATGCATCTTCTATGGTGGTAATTTTGACCAGGCTCAGCTCCTCTTGAATAGTTGGCCTCAATGGTCCATTAATGTAACAGGCTACCTTCTACTTGTAGGCCTCTACATGGACTCTCCTAATAGTAATATTATAAAATTCTTTTGTATACTCCCTGACAGACTTGCTACCTTGCTTCAATCCTTGCAGCTTCTTCAACAACTCCAACTCATAGTCCACATGAATGAACTACTTCTTTAGTTTCTCCACCATCTGATCCCATCTGGTAATCTTCCCTTTTCCTCTTCTATTTCTCTCTAACTGGATCTCCTTCCACCAAATATTGGCATGGCACTTCAACTTTGTTTTTCAAACCTTGACCCGTTTTGGATCTTCAATATCTTCATAATTAAAATATTCTTCCATATCATTGATCCAATCAATAAGCTCTTCCAGGTTTAAATTCCCAGAATAAGTAGAGACTTCAATCCTAGACCTCCTTCCAATCTCCAAAATGGCCCTCAATAACCTAACTTGCACAAGATCTCCTACATCTTCTTGTTCTTCCTCAGATAGCTTCTCTTCAATTTCATCTTTGCTTTCTTCTCTTATTCTTGGCTGAAACCCTCTTCACAACTCCTCTTGCCATGCATCGATTTGCCTTTGTAGGGCTCTAAAACCCTCTTCCATCAAAGCATTTCTCCCACTACCGTTTCTTCATGCAGGCATTTTGATCTCTGCAACAATACCACAACCTCAGGTCCTAGTTTAAAATGCCTCATGATCGGCAATCTATCTACACATTCAGGAACCCTTGCTCTGATACCACTTGAGGTTCATCCCACAATAATGGGTTACACTTTTTGGCCAAACTTGACATTGAAATAAACATTTTGAAATCTTCACTTTCTGACACCAATAGCCTCTAGACTGTTAGGAATTTAAAGATGATGCGAACTAGTGATTTGTAAGATTTTATTTGTAGATTCTAAATATATTTTTTTAAAAAAATTGGAGTTAAATTGTAAAAAATTTTGCGTCTCCTTTGATAATTAATTTTTAATAGTAAACAACATTTTTTAAAGTGACATGTATTCTGTAGCACATAACTTTTTTTCTACAAAGGATGAAATTCTAATTCTTTTGAATTTAGATTGGTAAGACCGATATATAGGGCATGCATTTGGTTTCATAATGTTTTGTTGAATTTTTTTTTAATCAAGTTTTGAAGTCAAACCAATTATATTTTAGACATAGGCGTATTCCATGAAACCTAACTTTTTCTATATGTATCGAAATTCAAATTTTCCTTTTTTTGTTGAAACAAGGACATCAATACCTAGGACATAGATATTTTTCAGATTTTTTTTCACTAATTTACTAATTTTTCATGTGTGTAGAACAAAGAACTTGATGTTCAGTGAAAAACCTACATTCACAACAAATAAAAAATAAATATAATAATCAAATTAAATATATTTAAAGAACATTATATATTATATTATGATACTTTTTTAAATTGGAGATTAAACAAATAGGAGGAAGATGTCAATTTTTTGTTCCGCATGTTGAGCTAGGGCATTTGTACCCTAGCCCGATCCTCTGGTTTTTCTTGGCCGTGCGAAGTGTGCGGAGTGCATGTGTTTTGGGGAGGTCTGGGGTTGTGTTTTGTATTAGTGCAAAGTTTTTTTCATCTGCATTAGTGTATCTTTCTCCTTGAGCGTGCGGGGGTTTTGTGCCTAGTTGGAGGCCGTGGGTGGGGCTTTTGTGCCTGGTAGGTTTGGGTCTGTAGTTCGAAGGTAGTGCTGGGTGGTGGGTCGGTTAAAC
This sequence comes from Cunninghamia lanceolata, assembly GCA_027924645.1. Taxonomy (NCBI): domain Eukaryota; kingdom Viridiplantae; phylum Streptophyta; class Pinopsida; order Cupressales; family Cupressaceae; genus Cunninghamia; species Cunninghamia lanceolata. Next base: position 3,595,113 of record BSBN01001183.1, on the reverse strand, counting down.
TCTAGTAGTGGTTCTTTTTTCTTGGGGAACTGCTTGCCCGCCTTAGGTCTTGTTTAGTTTCAATGCCGATCAGGGAGTCTTCAGGGGCTAGTCCCAAGATGGATTTTCACTCTATAGCAGTTGGTGCAAATTCTCCTTCGCATGCTTCGAAGGTTTTTAATAATAATTTGTTCTCACCAGATCCGAGGTTGGTTGGTTTGGGTTTGTCTAGTGGTACTCGGATTACGAAGCTCAATGGATGTCTTGAAGGCTGTGAGGAAAGGCCAAAATTGGTCATCCCGCTGGAGATGATTGCGGAAGATATTGACTATTATTCAAAGCATGCATTGTTGTGTAAGTTTATGGGGATGCGGGTTTCATTACAATTTCTTGAATCATGGGCCCAACGGAATTGGATGCCAAAGGGAGAAATGGAGGTTATGCTTTTAGCAAATAACTTTTTCATGGTTTCATTCAATTGCTTGGCGGATCGCAACAAGGCCTCTGAAGGAGGCCCCTATTTTCATAATCAAATTGGGTTATTTATTAAACCTTGGCATGTGGGCTTCAATCCCACTGAAGAGCTTCCAAACTAGGTTCTAGTGTGGGTTCGGCTTCCAAGGTTTCCTGTGGAATGTTAGCAGGATGATGTTTTACATTTGTTGGCTTCGATGCTAGGAAAACCAGTTGGTGCTTCACAGTAGACTCAAGTTAAAAAGGTGATGACTTTTGCTCGTATCTGTGTTGAGATTGATTTAAGTAAATCTTTGCTAGATTCGATGGATATGTGTGCAGGTCCTTACTCTTGGGTGCAGCAGTTGGACTATGAGACTCTTCCTTTTTGGTGTCATCTCTGTCATGAATATGGACATTTGCAGAGGAGATGTCCAAAGGCTAGGCCTATGGATTCCTAGCCTTCTCAGCCTCCCTACAATCCCCCTAGGGTTGAAAAGGGGAAGGAACCCATTCTTGGTGATGTGGATGGGGTTGATGGTTTCATTCCTGTCAAGGCTCGAAATAGGAATCAAGGTCAAAAGAGGACTTTGAAGGAAAGGCAGGATAAAGATTCTTTCAACAGATTTGAAGTTTTAGATGATCTCAGCTAGCAGGAAGTGAATCTAGGCTTGGTGAATCTGGATCAAGGTGCTTTGGGTACAGGACAGGAGGGCCTTCTTTCTGAAGCTTCTCAGGTTTTGCAGGATAATAGGGCTTTGCAAATGGACACAGATGTTCAAATGGAAGTCTAGGTGGAATCAGTTCCTATTATAGTAGGGAAGAAGGGTGGTGAGGATGGATCTCCTCTAGTTTCAAATGCAAGTACTAAGGGGGTGCAGATTAATAAGTCTTCTTCTTCTCATTTGGGTCTTCATCAAAAGGATCCAAAAAAAGGCATTGGGGAGAAGTCTTCCAAGCTTCGTAGAAAGAAGGATTTGGAAAAGATTAAATTAACAGGGGAAACTTTGGTAGAGTCAGGGTCTGTTAAGACTCTAGATTCTCATTTTTCAAGCCCCTTGAAATGATTGTTCTATCTTGGAATGTAAGGGGCTTGACCAGTGGCCCTCGATAAAAAGTTGTTCATGATCTGGTTAGAAGTCAATCTCCTGATGTTCTTTTCTTGCAAGAGACTAAGTTATCAGTGGAGAGTATGTTTGGTTTAGTGCCTAAGTTGTGGGGGAGTGGAGAGTGCCAATGTATTGGTGCTCAAGGGTCTGCTGGGGGAGTGGCTTGTTTATGGAATCCTCAGAAGATCCGCCCTCTTTGGTGGTTGTCCTTTCAGTCTTCTATCTCTATGATTGCATCTTGTTTTGAGATAGGGGAGTCTATTCTCTTCTCCAATATCTATGCACCTACTAAACTTTAGGGTAAACAACTTTTGTGGTCCCATATCCAGTTTGTCCGAAGCATGGTTCCTTTCCATCCATGGATTATGGCTGGAGACTTCGATGCTATTTCTAAGTTGGCTGAGAAGCGGGGTGGTATTGCGAGGCTTGAGCCTTCTGCGTTACTACTTTAGGATAACATCTCAGCTTTAAATCTTGTGGATATCAAGCCCATTAATGGCCAGTTTACTTGGAACAATCGGAGGATTGCAAATAGCTGCATTGTAGAACGACTTGACCACTTTCTTGTTTCTTGCTACTGGGTTAGTGGGTTGTGGTTTTCTAGCTCTGAAATTTTAGATTGGAGGGGCTCTGATCATTGGCCTATCAAGCTGGCTATTTCTTCAACTCATGTGCCTCGATCTCCTTCTTTCAAGTTCCAGCTTATGTGGTTATGTGACTCCTCTCTCCATGACTATATTGTTGAGTGGTGGAGGTATGGTAGACCTGCTTATGGTACAACAATGTATACTTTTGCTAAGTTACTTCAATTTCTCAAGTATCAGCTTAAACATTGGAATCGACGGTGCTTTGGAAACATTTTCCATGCTAAGACTGCTGCCCAGGATGAGTTGGATGGTATTACGAGGTTGATTAGGGAGGATGGAGTGACTGAGGACCTACTGCGGGAAGAGACTAGGGATTTGAAAGCACTAGAAGAGTGTGAGCTATGAGAGGAAGTTTTTTGGAAACAAAAGCCTCAGATTGAGTGGCTTTAGGAAGGGGATAAAAATACTACTTTTTTCTTCAACTCAGTGAAAGCCAGGAGACATGGTAATTCTATTTCTGCTTTGGTGAATGACAGGGGTGAAACTCTTTCTTCTTTTCATGAAATCACACATGAAGCTATGCAATATTTTGTTTCATTATTTAGGGAGGACTCGCAAGGGGGTTCTGATGAGGAAGCTCAGGTCCTTTCTTGTATCCCTTCTTTGGTTTCTAGGGAGATGAATGAGCATCTTATGAGTGATATTTTGATTGAGGAGCTAGAGGGGATTGTGTTTCAAATGAAGAGGGGGAAAGCTCCTAGCCTTGATGGTTTTCCGATTGAGTTCTTTCAAGAATTATGGGAGATTATCAAGTTGGACTTGTTGGCAGTTGTTCAGGAGCCTCATAAGAATAAACAGATGTTACAGGCTTTGAATTCTACCTTCCTTGCTCTCATCCCAAAGTGTGATGGGGTGGATAGGTTAAGTCAACTTTGTCCTAACTCTCTTTGCAATGTGATTTATAAAATTATCTCTAAATTGATTGCTGATAGGTTAAAAAAGTGGCTTAAAGTGCTGATTTCTAAGGAACAGAGTGGTTTTGTGGCGGGACGTCAGATTTTGGATGGGGTTGTAATCGCAACTGAAACCATTCACTGTATGGCCAGTTCCAAAGATAAGGCAATGTTCATCAAGCTTGATATGGCTAAGGCTTATGACCATGTTCGATGGTCCTTCCTTCAGAAGGTTCTTGGTGCTTTTGGTTTTGGGGATGAGTGGATTTATTAGGTTATGAGTTGTGTTACTTTAGTCTCCTTCTCTATGTTAATAAATGGTGAGCACTCTGAGCTTTTTGGTGCCTCTCAGGGTTTGCAATAGGGTGACCCCCTCTCTCCTTACTTGTTTCTTCTTCTTGTTGAGGGTCTAGGACGCTTGATAAGAAGGAATGTGGAGTTAGGTTTCATTCAAGGGTGGGGATGGGGAGGTGGTTTACCTCCACAGTCTCACTTACAGTTTGTTGATGACACTGCTTTGATGGGTATGGCTACAATTAGGGAAGCTTCAAATTTGTGCAAGGTGTTGGATGTTTATCTTGTATCTTCGGGCCAATTGATTAATGAAGATAAGTCTTCCATCTTTTTCTTCAATACTCCAGGTTCCATTCAGAGGTGAATTGCTCATATCTTGAGATTTCAAACTGGAGTTCTCCCTTTGACCTATCTCGGTATTCCCATCTCTGTTGGAAGACTTCCCAGGGAGTCTTGTCAGAATATTCTGGATAAATTTTGTGTGAAAGTTAATCATTGGGCCCATCATTGGTTGTCTTTTGTGGGTCATGTTCAGTTGCTCAAGTCTGTGGTGCATGCCCTCCCCATTTATAGATGTATGATTCAGGTGGCCCCTTTGGGTTTTGTTAGGGAATTAGATTCCTTAGCAAGGTAGTTTTTATGGGCTCATAGCTTATTGTCCTCTAAATGGAGCCTTGTCAGATGGGACATTATTTGTAGCCCAAAGCAGCTTGGTAGCCTTGGGTTAAGGCAGTCATCATTGTCAGGGATGGCATTGGCTGCTAAATTGTATTGGCAGTGGTGTGTGGAGCAGGATGGGATCTGGGCCAGGATATTAACACAGAAATACTTCCCAAGGATCCCTCAAATTGATATTCCTCATTATCCCCTGGTGGGGAAAGGCTCGATGATTTGGAGTACACTCAAGAGAGGGGCTGCTTTGATCAAGGATGGCTTATTTTGGATTTGTAAAAGAGGGACAAAAGATCATTTTTGGTCTGATTCTTGGGATGGTTTTCCTCCCATTGTTTCTTAGTTTCCTAATTTGGTGACTCTGTGCCAGAGGTTCTGTGAGGCAGGATGGTCAAGAGTGAGTGACTTCAAGTCATTTTCTTCTCATGGGCAGTTGGTGGTGGTGAGATGGAAGAATCCTAATGAGTGGCCTATTGTTGGTATGGAGGAGGAGTGTGCTAAGCTTCATAGTATCCTTTCTCGTAGACTCTGTAGCTCCCTCCAGGAAGGGGATGTTCTTTCTTGGTCTCCTAATCCTATGGGAGTCTATACTGTTGCTTTTGGATATCAAGTGTTGTTATCTCACCAACTAGATGGGGAGGAGGTTCACTGGTGGAAGAAAGTGTGGAATAAGCTTTCTTGGCTGAAGTGTAATTGTTTTATTTGGACTTTGTCTTGGAATAGGTGCTTGACTTGGGATAATATTTAGAAGCGGGGCTTTTAGGGTCCTTCTATGTGCGTTTTGTGTGGATGTGGAAAGGAGGACTCCTCTCACTTATTTTTTCATTGTCCCTTGACTTTGCAGCTTTGGCATTGTTGGTGGGAAGTTTAGAAAAGACCCTATGTTCATGTGTCCTCCCTGGTGGATTTTTGGAGTAGTCTGGGTAAACCTCCTTCTATGGCCTCTTTCTTGCAAGATGTGTGGTATGTTGGGCCTTCCTTCATACTCTGGTAGATTTGGTTGGAATGGAATTAAAGAATATTTTGAGGTGAGAAGCTATTGATTCAACAAGTTTGGCAAAAAATTATGGGTATGATTCAGGAGATGGTGGAAGCTAAGTGTGATGTGGTGTTCCCTTTGGAGAAAGGGGATGCTGAGTTAGTGGATAGATTGGGTATTCAGGGGTTGTCTCCAGCTTCTGCTTGTGTTAGGAGAGGAAGGCAGGTGAATAAGAAAGTCCAAAGGGTGGGGAGTTAGCTACCCCCTTCGGCTAGCATTCTAAAGCTCAATACTGATGGTTCTTTAAGGGGCAATCTTGGACCTGCTAGGATTGGTGGGGCTGGTAGGGATTTTTTGGGATCAGTGGTTTTTTTCTTTTCTATTCATGAAGGAGTGCAGATTATCAACCTTATAGAAGGTTTGGCAATCCTCTACACTTTGGAGAGGGCTTTTGCTTTGGGATGGCACAAGGTTATCTATGGGTTTGATTCACAGGTTTTGATTAATTTGGTGAATAAACAGAAGGTATCTGACTTTAGTTGGTAGTTGGCTATGATGGTGCAACAGATTTTGCAGATAAGTTCTTTGATGGAGATGGTGTCTTTTGTTCATATCCCAAGGGAGTGGAATAGGGCAGCAGATTGTTTGGCTAAGTGGGCCTCCGAGCATTTAGATGGCTGGAAGATTGATGAGTGGGAGTAGGTTCCTCATGAGCTCCGACATGATTTGGAGAGGTTTCTTGCTGAGGATGGGAATGGTATTGATGAAGGATGATGTTGTTTCATGCTTTGTATGACTATTTCTTATGGATTCCTAGGGCCTTGGCCCTTTGATGTTTTGTAATGCTCTTTTCTAAATTTCAATAAAGTTTTTACCCCTTTATAAAAAAAAATTAAATATATTTAAAATTATACTTTTTGGGAAGCTTATAATAAGGACTACATACTTACAAAACATAAATTTTAAATGAATTCATTTGATCCCCCAAAAGATAAATCAAAAGTGATTTTTTATCAGCATTTTGATAGGTGTAGAGGAGACTCCATTATAGGTATGGTTTAAAACTAGTAGGGTTCTATCCAAGGGGGTTTGAATCTAAGGGGGTTTGATCAAACCCTCTTCAATTAAAATCCTTTAAATGGAACCTTTCAAGGCTTAAATCATTATATTTTCTAAAAATATTTGATTTCAACAAAAATCAGGATGTCCCAGAAAGTGTAATCCATTATTGTGGCATCACCCTTGATGAGGGGGTAAATCACAAAACACACAATAACACCAATTGCACACAAAAAATAGGAATTTTATTTTATTTATTTGGACAACACATTACATTACAGAAGCACAAATACAATTAGAGAATGAATCCTCCATAGGCTGCAACACATTACAACTTTCTATCTCTAGACTATGGAACCTTCTGCCTTATGTAGCCCTAAATAAGCTAGGGTTTCTATTTTCTCAAATTTATTGACTCTACACTTTCCCCCTTATCTCTACTACTATCAAGGGTTCCCAAAAATGGTTATAAATAGCCTTTTTTGGTAGTCTCCAACCAAATTCTTAATTTTGCATCTCCCTCCAAAAATAAACCAACTTTTGAGAGCCATAACTTTTGATCTGGGTGTCCAATTGATGAACCATTTGAAGCTTCAGAAATTTTGCGGAGTGCTCTACCTACTAGGAATCTTCTCTACTAATTACACCCATTTTCAGGGCTGTTTAGTACCTCAAATCTAATTTTTATTAATTTTTAGGGTTTTTTTAGAAACGAACACTTGAATATCTTTCAGCCCACAAATGATCTTTGCTTGATTCCTTCAGCAAAGGTCTTATTTTTCATTTACGAAGCTTCCTGTAAATTTTCTCTTCTATACATTCCCAAATGCAAACTTTCCAAAAATAACACTTTGCTATTTTTAGTAGTTTGGAAAAACTTAAAGGACTACATCATTATTCAAGTGATTATGGAACTAGAAATACTTATTTTGAAAAGAAACAAAAACAAAGTCATCATTTTTGAATCAACAATGTTTTTGTGTGATGCAAGATTTCCCTTACACATTTGGATGCTCCTGCATCACATTCAAGTAATAAGTCCTAGCCATCCTCATTAAGAACACTCAACTATTCAAATTTGCTAAAAGGAATCCCTTTTATCTTTTGCAAATATGGTAGAAACTCCTCCTAGACTAAGAGTTCTTCATTAATGAAGTCATCAAACTCTCCCATGGCACTTACCTCATCATTGATTATGTGATAGGCTCTTAATGCCTCCCTAGTTACCTTTTGTATTTTGAATAGGCTCATAATTTGGTGTAACATCTAAGTTTAAATTTTGAATTGCATCATCAATCCTTATTCCATTATTTATGGATTCAATTGGAGTTTGAGGGTTTGTTTCAATATCAAATTCATTTGGTAAAGATGACATACCTTCACCCCCAAAGATTGATTTTCAACTTGCATAGAGCTTTTTCATTCATTCCCTTTTTTCATACTTTTTTCTCTTTCTTGGCTTTGGTGGATGATAGAGGATTGCTTTCAACATCTTCATTCTAGGAGTTCAGTTTCTCACTTTCATGAAGTTTTCTCATCCATTCCTTTCTTTTCTCTCTCATCTTCAAGCTCCTTAGGTGTTTGGCTCTTTAATAGTTTTGTCTCATAATTCTCAAATCTATATCAATATAAAACAATTGACATAATAGGAATGTTACATAAATTTTGTAGATTTAAGAAACATTAAAAAACACTCTATTTCCAAACATTGACAATAAAATAATAAAAATAATGATTCACTATATCAATATAAGAGAAAAAACACACTAAAAATGTTTTATAAATGTCCTAGGAATGTAAGAAACATAAAAAAGTGTTCAATTATCATTTGAATAATCATATGCAATTTCTCAAAGGAATAACAGTATTCATTTAGTGGTTTTAAAAATGTTAGATAATAGTGCAAAAGACAATTTTTGGGACCAAAATCATGAGCATATTGTGTACTTTCATATAAAAAATAACATGAGCACATTATAATGTTCTCACATTATATAACATGTGTGTGTGTTATCATGTGTACACATAAATACTTTGCTTTTCCTTCGGAATTACCTAACCTTAGGCCTAAATTTGGATTGGATACTTGAGCCTAAGATTTTGATTTTCATATTGCCTACCCAAATCCATGTTTTGCAAAATATGTCAAAAAATATATAAATCTCGAGCCTGCTCTCCATCAATTTTGTATATTTTTAGGCATTATTCCAAAAAACATCAATATGACACCAAGCTCCATCTAAGATTTCTAACCATATATTTATTTCTAAAATTCAAATATATTACGGTTTTTATATTTAATTACTTTTAGTAGTGTCTTCATTTTTTGCAAAAGGTACATGTATTTTTTTACATAATTTTTGATCTGCTCATCCAAATTTGAAAAAATTATATTTTCACATTCTGTGTTTGATTATACACACATTAAAAAATTAATATTTTTAAAGATATGTCCACTTTGAAAATGAGTATATATATATACTCATTATAAATTAGGGTTAAATACCTATATTAATACATGATCTTAGCTAACTTTTCATTAAATGAATTTACAAAATAAGTAGTTGAATGAAAAATTGGGGGGAGCACACATGACACAATGTTATATTTTTTTGCTCAAAAGCAAAACCACTTTGTACCATATTAATCTCCACCATTTTAAAAAAATTGCTAGTTTAGAAACTAGATTCTGAGAACTTATTCTTGTTCTTTGGTATGTCAAATTACTTGTTGAAGTTGATCTTTTGCTAATCTTAAGAAAAAATTACCACTTTTGACCACCTTTTGCCCTCAATTTCCATGCTCTTACCCATCCATCTTAAATTTCTTCTCTTTTGACTAAGTGTGTAAATTATTCTTTATTCCCTTTCATTAGGTATTGGATCTTGGCCAACTTGTTAGATTGATTGGGAGGAGTAGGTTGTTAGATAATCCTTGATTGAGTGGGATCTTTGAATTGTGATCATGTTTTTAGAAACAAAGATAGCATGCACATCTAGAATGGAGGTTGAGAAGTTCAATAATAAACTTTGAGCATAAAATGCTTAGGATGGAGGACCTCCTCATAAATAGAGATCTATGGCCTACAATTTCTTATTAAAAACCCTCCAACATGAAAGTTTAAGACTAAGAAATATTGTACTGGAAGGAAAGAATCTTGGATTAGCTTTATCTCTTTGATTGACAGCTCTTGAATGCATTAGGATAAACCACCACTCATAGTTCCTCTAGAGGAAGTTAGAAAATTTTTATCAAACAAAGTCCCTTGTGAACAAGATTTTCCTATGGAAGAAGTTATATTTGTTGAGGAAGAGTGATGTAGACTTTATGATAGAGTACCTAGATACTATAAAAATCATTTTGAGCTAGTTGGAATATATGGATGTTAAAATGGATAAGGAATTTTAGTGTATTGCCCTCATATATTTTATTTAGATTTATGGGACAACCTTGTTATGGAGAAATAGTATCGTCTTTAAGATAAATCTTAATAAGATGGTTGGTGCCTTATTGTTAGAGGAGATGAAAAAAATCTATTAGGGATTCCTTTGTCATCAAAGGTCATTTACAGGACATAGAAAACATATGAAAAGGACAAGTACACTCTAAATCAAATGGGAGATATAAGTCTCCTTGAAGATCTAAGGTTAAGTATTGTAACTATGGTAAAACTAGCCACATTAAGGACCATAAAATAGAGAATTCCAAGAAGGAATTTGATGATGATTAAGACTCAAGAGCCTCAAACAAAGATACAAGTAATGTGTTCATTACAACCCTTGCCATACATGCATGTAAGAATTCATGGATGATTGAATCTAGAGCTTTGTTTCACTTGAATCCACACAAAGATTTGTTTTTGAAGTACAAAATCATTGATGGTGGAAATGTCTACTTGGAGATAATTCTTATCTCAAGATAATTGATCATGGTAGAGTCATTCTTTCTTTTGAACATGTGAGGATCAAACTCCTTCCTAGTTTTTTTCACATTCTAGGTTTGGTTAGTAACTTGTAGTTAGAAAGAAAGATGATTTATGTGGGTGTGAAAGTGGTGTACAACAAAGAAGGTTGGAAGATGGTACATCAAGCCATGGTATTGGTGTTGTAGTGGCTCCCAATGGATTCACTTAGCAAGCCAATGAGATAGCACATGTGTTCATAGGTTACTAATAAACACACCTAATTTAATTTTTACCACTCAAATTTCTATTTTTGATACTCCCTTTGTATACACTAGTGTAATTAAAATACCTCCCTATTTTCACCAGGTATCTTATGTAACTGGTATTTAGGTTACATTTTTATATCTTATTATTATTGCAACTCTATCAACCAAGGGAACTACTCACACCTACATATGACTAAAACCAACTATTATTGACATCCCATACATCAAAGCCTCAACATAAAAAACTAAGATGAGTTATGGCAAATATGTCATGCTACAAAAAACTTTGATTAAAAAACACTTATAGATCTCAACCCTTAAACACTTGCCACACCAACTCTAATAGTGAATCCCCCTAATAATAGATATCTAAATTATGGTATACATATTAATATAAATTATAATCGAAGGGTTTTACAAATGTTTGATGGTTCTTCTAGTTAGGCTCATAGAATTATCATAAAGTATCCAATAACTAGTGTTAGGAAACTTGGGTAGGATTGTATTGAACTTGCACGATGCTTGGATGAGTATTGTTTCCTTTGATAACTACAATAGAGTTGGGATTAAGAAGGAGCCCTTGGGATTATGAGGCCCTCACACAATAAAAGACTATGGTGTTGAAAAAAGATAGTTTCATGATCTTGGCAAGATTAGCATAATAAATGACATTTCCTCTTATTGACTTGTGTAAAGTGTTTATAGAGGATTTCGAATGCCACTTATAAACATCGCACCCGTTCTATGCATACTTCCCAACCTCTAATATTTACATGTATCACATTAATTAAATTGCTTCCTTCCCCCCTAATATTGAAGTGATATATCGGGTCACATTTTGGTTTTTAAAAACCCTAATATGTATGCACATGACAAGGTGTTACTTTAGAGGTGATTCCTCTAGATAGTGACTCACTTCTATAGCTAGGTACCTGATCTCTTTGACGATGGATTTGATCCTATGTCACTAGTTTGAACCTAACCTATACAGATCTAAACGTGTCAACTATGATTCTACACCTACAAGTAGAGATTCACCTCGATATTCAGACCTATAATAACAAAACTAGTCGTGTTAAAAAAAATTTGAGGAGTTTGCTAGGATAGGATTATTCTCCTTTTGACAAGCCCTTGAATATCAATTTTATGACTTCAAACAATGATTGAAGACAACAAACAATCATGCAGTATGCACTAGAATGCTTATGTTAATATTGATGTCATTACTTTTATGATTAATTATTTTCTCTTATGTGTTGTAAGGAGTTATTTAGATTCCTTTCCCTTTTGGTTTTTTATGGGAAAGTATAATATGACATAATATTATTACAAGCACTCTACTTGAACATCATCTAATTCAATGATTAAACAATTAATAACAATTTTACACCTCATTTAGACTAAAAAATGATAAACAATTATCTTATTTTTATTAAACCAAATTTACCTTTTAAACAAAGTACAAGTATGAATGGAGGTAAATTAGCCATAAGTCAAAACAATTCATATTATTGAAGGCATGCGATTGATTCTCGATGTCCATCTTTCAAAGGGAAACGTGTCATAAATTACTGATAATTATCGATTCTAAACGTGCCTTGAGAATTATATTAAGCCTGAAGAAAATATTCTTTAATCACTATTAAATCAAATTCCAATATATTACTTAAAAGCAGCGCGTGGATGTCGAAACTTATTGGTAGAAGACGAGGAATTAGCAAAAAAAAAAAAATATTCATTGGTAAGCAATTTGTCATGACAATACCAACAGCAAGTGGTAACATCAGAGGTAGTAAAAGAAACTTAAAAACATGTTCACAGTTGAAACAAATACAGTTTACGACTTCCTGTTTTGAATTAATAGTTCATCTTACAAACTTTTGTGAATAACACTCAAATTCTTACTAATAAATAAACACCTAGGAAAACTACTTAGCTGAATTTGTAGCAGAATTCCATTGTTAGGCAAACTGCGACTAGACTATTCTGTCACAGTAAACTCCTGAAAGAATAATATGATAAGTGGTTAACTTCGAAACCTAATTGCACAGTTAGTACGATCATAATCCCTTACTAGTAAGGGATTCTGGTGGCCGGAATTGCCGTGGCCATTTGGGAGGACAACTTGAGAATCTCAGTAAGATCTACCGGCTGTTGAGGAGGAGGAATCTAGTTGTAATGGTGGAGTAATTTTGCCACCCAGAGATGAACAGTAGTGAGACCGAGAGTCTTTACCGGGCACACTCGCCCACCTGCACGAAGAGTTCAACAAGTTCTAAGTGTGAACGGGTTGCGAAGACTTGAACAGTTCTTAATAGTTTATAATTGTTTCTTGAATCCTCGTCAGTGCTGCGCACGTTGACTTCAAATTTGATGATCACGATGTTCACGTTACGTACATAAAATATTATATGCACAAGGAAATGGGTCGATAGTAAATGTGGCGCTTGCTTAGTGAATTTTTTTGTGAAATAATAAAATTTGTAGCAGCTTAAACATTTTCAAAAGAGAATCTCATTCTCGTAGTTCTTTAAAAAAAATGTGGTCATAGTTATAGAGAAGATCTTAAACAGTCGATATGTTGTAAATGTATCCAATGTTGAAATTTGGTAGAAATCTTTCTGACTCGTATGTTTCCAAATTTAAATCAACAAACATCAGGGTCGAAATCATAGAGGAGGGTCGAATGCACACGTCGGTTAAAGAAGTTGAATCTGGAGCAGGTTGAAAATGCCCAAAAACAGCTGGCACACAATGTGTCGGCTATTTACGATGGACGTAGTTATTGTGTTTGTTTTAGACATGGTTATCATGGATCACTTTAATATAGACACTGTGGCCCACAAACACATAGTCAGTGTTTTGCTTCTTAGCATGAACCTCTGGATGATTAGAGTAATTTCATGAACCTCATGAAGATTAAAGTAATTTCCCTGATGGAGACCCTCCTCCTTCCACTTATTGCTTTTGTTGCATGCTATGACCGTTTTATTTTGTCCTTGAACTCTTGCATTAACTTTTGGGATGTGATTCCATTCCACCTATCTTTTATGTTAACTAGTATATTATATTTTTATATTTTAAAATAAAAAGTATGCTATTCATCATTAAAAAATGTACATGTGTTGTTTTAAACTTGTTAGTGAACAGATTTGTCACCACTTGTTTCATGCATGACTCACCCGGTTTGTAGTAACAAATTCCACTAATAGTCAGACAATTTCATCAATTGCCCTCTGAACTTTTAGAAGGTACAGCTTCCTTCATATGATAGGGTTTTAATTTTCTGGTACGCTTTTAACCTGAAAGTGGGAAAATAAATTTTTGCTAATATGAAAATGAAATAAAACCCGAATGCCCAATGTACTACAAGTGGACTCAAAGCAACTTAAGATTATAAAATCACTTGAATACATCCAAACATGAGAATGGAGAGAATCTGATAAATGAATATCAAATTATTGAATTACCACATTTGCATCCAATTCAACATTCCATATAGAAAGGATGTAACTTTCTATACTCATGATGTCATGCATTCAACATAAGAAGAATAAATAACAATACACAGAGATGATCGACCCAATGTCCAACTTTCTCTTGTATTAATGAGCAAGAGGTAGAGTCTAATACTCCATTCTCCCTAAAAAGAAATATTACACAAAACTATATCAAAATGTCCCCCTTTCCTTAAAAAATTTAAAACTAATGAGTATCAAATGATCTAGTTAGTAAAGTAATTTCACCAAAAGATCTGAACTCTCTTTTACTTATTCATTTTATAGTAAAGGAGTTGGGAACTAACTGTTCCCATATAACTGTCTCTCACACCTAACAATTAAATACAACAAAGTTTCTTGAATAATAAAGAGACATAGTCTCAATAATAATATAAGTCTTACCATAAGTTTCAAAAAAGTCTAAAATCTTAAAAGAAACTTTAGGAATAAACTTCTTTGTCCTCACCCTCTCCTGCATCATATCCTACATGCGCTTCCTGGAGTACCTATTCACTAGTATCATCTTTCTCTGTTTGTTCTTTGGACCTTTGTGAAGTGTCTAATTTGGCTTTGAAGACCTTAAACTTGTTCAAAATTTTGATAATAGTCCTAGCATTCGGAATGTTGGTGATCGTCAACCCGGTTCTCCACATTTGTAAGGTGTTGTTGGCTTCTTCATACTTCTTGTGCATTTCCACTATATCCTTCTTGAAATTCAAGAGATAGGCAGCTACATTATTTAATTTCTCCATAGGATTGCCAGTTGAATACTCTTTAGCCCTTGATTCTTCAACCAATGGGTCTTTAAAAGCCTATTTGACAACGGCAACATCTAACAGGTTGGTCTTAGTTTCATCAAATATGTTAACCCCCAAAGAAAGACAAGATCTCGTGAGATCCAGCAAGGGAGATTTATTGTTTTTAGCTACATTCTTCAAGTTAGTTTGGCATTGTTTTACCATGGTTAGTTTCCCATCCACTGAGTTTAAGCATTTGACAGATTCATTTTCCTCTAGTTTGCTTATGATTTATTCTAAAACCAAGACACTGGTATCAATTTTTACCATTTGGACATTTTAGTATGTAAAAGAATGGTTTCATGACTAAAAAGTAATCCATCCATAGTGAGTTTTTACACCCATTATTCTACTGCTTTACCCAAAAATTTGTACATGTTAATTTGATCTATTACCTCTATACTCACACCCTTAGGAGGAGTCTTTGCAAGAATGTATGTGTTAGCATCTAGAGGTTGGGATGTAGTATCAATAATGGACCTGATGTATGTAATCAAGATATTCACCTAATCCTCCAAAGGTTCCTTCTCCCTTTCCCTCTCTTCCAACTTACTAGCCAAAATTTCCATAGATAGCTTAGCATTGTGTAGATATCCTTGAACAGAAGTAGGTCCCAAGTCCACTTTGCTAACATGAAATTCATCAATAGAAATATCCCTCACTTCTTTTTCTACCATTGGTTCTACAATCTCTATATACTGGTGTTTTTTTATAGGGCCAACCATTAGTCTTGACATCCTTTTAGCTTTCTAGGAGTATACTCTAACTATAGGAGCCTTGCAACTACATCAAACTTTGTATCTATAATATGAGAATATCTCCTTTTGTTGCCAACCTCTATTTTCAACTAGGCAAGAGTTGATAGAATTGAACAGTCATCAATAACAACATGAGGTATACTGTCTGTTTTCGGACTACCAGTTACTCTTTGTTGTTGTTGAGAAGATGGAATTTGAAACATTCTATCCTAAAAAATAGGAGTTTGTGCAAGGGGTGGAGGAGTTGTATCCTGGGTTGGAGAGGGTGTTTTATCCCTATCCTCCTCATCTTGTAACATATGTTCTTTCTCTGACAACTTATTAACATGGATTCAAACCAACTATGCCAAGAGCCATATTTTACAATCTTCATCTCGTGGGACTAAACCAACTATGCGAAGATGTTGGGGTGGGTGATTGTATCGTAAAGGAGGCCTCATTTCATTTTAAAATTGTCCCAATCCTTTTGGGATACATGGTTCCAACAAAGTCTCCTAAGAGACCTAAGAGAAAAAAACTACCAAAATTTGATGGAGAAGTTCTTAGAGTCCATGGCATCTAGGAATGATCTATTTTGACCTATAGTTAGATATCTAGTCCCTCCAACATAGCCTCTCTCAATTTTCATCAAGTTAAGATCATTTGACCATACCAACAAAGGATACATTCTTACACAATGCCTTAGTGGCATTTACTGTAAAGGTTCCAAGAGCCATTTTTTGAATTCTTCACCTCATGGGACTGAATATACTATGAAAACATGTCAGGGTGGGTGGGTGTATGGTAGAGGATGCCCCATTTCATTCTCCAAGTGTCCCAATCCTGTTGGGATACATGGTTTTGGCAAAGTCTCTTAAGATGTCTAAGAGTAAAAACCTACATAACATTAACATAGTTAATAAAGTCTATGGAACCTAGGAATTATCCATTTGGACTTAGAGATGGATGTCAAGTCCCTCCACAATAACCTCTCTCATTTTTCATCAACTTAAAATTATTTGACCATGCCAACAAATGTATTCTTACAAAATGACTCAGTTGCATTTTGTGTAAAGGTGCCAAGAGAAATATTTTTCTTCCACACCTCGTGAGACAGCCTTGACAATGCCAACATGTCAGGATGGGTAGGTGAATGCTAGTGGAGGTCTCATTTCATTCTTCAAGTCTCCTAATCCTTCCATGCTACATTGGACCGAAAGAGTCTCTTAAGAGCCCTACGAGCAAAAAAATGTCAAACTTTGATGGAGTGATTGTTGGAATCTATGGCACCTAGGAACATCTTATTTGCACATATAGGTGGATTTTGGGCTCATTTAAGAGCAGTGTAAAGTTTCCAATAGCAATATTTTTTCTTTTGCACCTAATGGGATTAACTAATAGTGTCAACATGTCAGGGTGGGCTAGTGAATGCTAGTGGATGTCTCATTTCATTCCATAGGTCTCCCAATCCTTCTAGGCTACATTGGACTGAGAGAGTCTCTTAAGAGCCCTAAGATATTTCGTGTTAGGCAACCTTTGGTGGTTTTTTGTTCAATTCATAGAATTTGCTACAACAAATTGTGATTGATTTTTATTATTAAATCATTATAGCTCATTTTTTCTTCATTTTAACATTATTGCAACTATGATAGCAAGTGGACTATCATGTTGTATTTGATGCCACCATTTGGGATGAGATATTTAAAAAAAGTAATGTTTCATGATATATTTGGATCTTTTTTTTTGTATTGCAAGGAACAATCATTAAAAGGATTAATACAACTCATTAATGTAGGCAATTTTTTAATCTATAATAATTTTTTTTGCAAATCACTCTCATATTATTCTCAACTCAATTATTCAAAACATATTATATTAAATTAGGCAATTCAGACTCTGTTATTCACAACTCAACAGTATATGATAATACCTTCTCACCTTTACATGTTCAAACATGAAATAATCATTTTTAACTATCTCTATTAAATATTTTTTTAAAATCTTAAATGTAAAAAATATGCAAAGAGTCCTTAAAATGTAGATTCAATAGATGTTTTTAAATTATATCAAAATTATATTGAAAGTATCTATGATGAAAGCTAAATTCTTTAACCACTTGATCTCAATCCATTGAATACAATAGATTTATTCTCCAAGACAACTACATTATTATTAAAAAAATGTTAATAAAAATAAGCAACATCAACTACAACTAGCTTAACGTTTATTGTAAGAAATTTGATGGAATATTAAGAATCACTACTTAAAATTCTATCTTATATGTCACCTTAGAAATTATATCCAATGTCTCCATAATGAAAGATAAATTCTTTAACCACTGATCTCAATCCCTTGAATACAATAGCTTTATTCTCCAAAACACCTACATTTATATACTAAAATAATTAAGCAGAATAAACTTTAACCTGCTTTTAACTTAGTAGTGGTGGATGTATTTTCACCATAACCTCATCATACTCATAATATAGTCATCGTCTATGTAGAATAGACAAAATATTGATTCCAACCTCATAAGAAGATCTAAGTACTCCAACCTTGTGTGAAATACACCTGCATTTATATATTAATTTTTTTTTAAGAAAAATAAAATTTAACTTTCTTTTAACTTGGAAATGGTGGATGAATGTTCATCATAACCTCATCATACTCATAAGATAGTAATGGTCTAGGTAGAATACACAAAATGTTGTTTCCAAACTCATAAGTAGATATTAACTTACTCCAACCTTGTTTGAAATATCCCTGCATTTATATTAAAAAATGCTAAGAAAAATAAACAACATCAACTACAACTAACTTAATAGATGTTTTAAGAAATTTGATGGATGATTAAGAATCACTAATTAGAATTCTATCTTAAATGTCACCTAAGAAATTATATCCAATCTCTCCACAATGAAAGCTAAATGCTTTAACCACTAATCTTAATCGCTTGAATATAATAGCTTTATTCTCTAAAACTCCTACATTTATATATTAAAAAAATTGTTAAGAAAAATAACTTCATCATACTCATAGGATAGTCATTGTCTAGGTAGAATACACAAAATGTTGTTTCTGATTTCATAAGAAGATCTAAGTACTCTAGCCTTGTCTGAACTATACATAATGTTGCTTCTAGGTCCATTGCATAGTCATGATAGCCAAAACATAGTTATAATAGAAGAGAGGACAAAAATAATGATAAAAATAAGGGAAAAATGATGAATAAGTAGTCATAAAATTGTTATAACAACATAGATGATAAACATAAATTTAAGGGACTAAATCATATAGGGGTAAAGTGTAACTTAGTGCATTAGCTCCAAAATCTTTGTTTTTTCATGTTGAGTTAGTAGCACATCATCTTTTCTAGCTACTTGTTGCCTACAACCATAAATGATAAAGAATAAAAAATTTCATGATCATAGGAAACATTAGTCATTGACTATGATAATCTCAAATTTTTGGTAGGAATAATAAGGTTCAGATGACAGTTCTTTATGATGCCTAATAACACTTTTGTAAGACTATCCAAAGGGTAGGATAGTCCTAACATGATGTGAATAAGAAAAGTTTAAAATTGCTTAGGGTTGTTCACTAGTAAAATAATAGTAATCTTTAGGTTTATAGAACAACCTACTAGATACTTAACATATTCACCAATAACCCATTAAAGATGATCTTGGACTTTCAACAAAGTATTTAATAGTTTAGACATTCATATGATAGTCTTCGGGTTATTGATAGAAATTCCTTCAGGATGACCCATCAACTTGGTCTATTCATATATAATTTTAATAGTACCCTTTCATGACATCCTATTATTGTACTTGCACATTATTTAAGCATTCATGGAAGACCTCATGATAGTCCTATAAAAGACCATTTACTAATAAAATTTTTGATCAGTTATTATGACTATGATAATTGTGACGTGCCTTTATGATACTGTTCCTCATGGTTTGATGAAAAATAAAAATGCTCTTATCACATTTATGTTGTTAACTTCATCAAGGATTGATGACTTATAACAATGTCTTGACAAAATATCTTTGTTGATAAACTAGGTAATGATAATGATAAAGTTGCATGAGGCAATCTAGGATAGTCATTATAAGCTCATGGCATCTTAATTCATTCTTGAATACTCATGAATAGAATTTGAATGATTGTGTGTTAGCATCTTATGTATTAGGAATTCCTTATGACTTCATAGCATATGCATGATGATGTCCAAGTTTAAAATATTCTCCAATAGTCCTATTGTTATCCATGATTGTTAGGATAATTAATTTGATACCAATATTATTGTCTTGTCACTTTGTGGCAACATCCTAGGTACTAAGATTGTCTCAATTTGGTTCAATAATTTTATTCACCTAACTATCCAGCTTGAAGGACTCTATAGTAGACTCTTGATAATCATGATGATGATCCTTTACCATTCATGTGGCCTATCAGAATTCTAGTCTTTCTTCAAGACTATTCTTAGTTTTTAATGCCCATTTTAGGAATCACTTTAACAACCTCACTCTATCATGAAAACTATAAAAAAACCCATTAAGGTCTTAACAACATTCATTTATATAGTGAGACTCATTTAGATTTATAGAAATCCTAAGGTATGTTTAATGTGTGACTTTCCTCTAGGTCATTTAAGTTTTGATAACCCTTGTTTGGTGATAGTTGCATTAGGTGAAACTAAGATGGAAATATTATAACTATTTAATAGTAATTTCACTCCTTAGTAACCATCATTGGATCAATAATAGACCCCTTTAGTATGGAAAATAATGTTTATATTCATGACAGATTTGCTTGAACAATAACTTGTTGGAATGACAAGGTTGTACCCTAATTCAATAAAAAAATTCTCCCATTGGTATGTGGGTAAAGTATAGTAGGGGACTAGAATATAAAACTAAATGTAGATTATACATTACATATTAAATTCAATGCAATGTAGCCTCCATGGCTAGACATACCAATTTAGTGCTAGAAAACACACCAAATAATTTGATAATATGTAGAATATGAAAAGTATTGCCATTTCAAAATGTATTACATAAAAAATTAGGGTTATGGTATTATATCTCATATATGAATACCCTTAATTTAGCCTATTGCATATGCAACCCAAATTCACAATACATAATCCACCTAAAGTGTGGCAATCACATGTTCGCAAGTAATAGCTAGCACACATTTATAGTACATGATGTTATGCATGGTGGTAGGATGTCTAATAAACACAGTGATGGATCAAGTAGGGACTCACATACAAGTCATTAAGAAATATTTAATCTATATTTTGAACATGCTAAAACTACACCAATCTAGAATATAGAAGTTAAGTTGTATTTTAATGACATAGAATAATTTGTTGTCAAAGGCTTGTGCTTTGATCACATGGGTAACTAAGTCTAACTTTAGATTTCAAATATGAACACATATTTAAGTCCTTATATGGAGAATTGGATATGCATTTGGAATTTGAAAAGTGTGGTTGTATAATTACCCTTGGAATATACTCCCAAATACTAGAAACATTCATAACTAAGCATTCTTCATTAATCCACAATTGAATGATAAAATCCCTTATGATGCATCAAAAATATTTGTTCAAATATGTAATTTGAAATAGTTTTACAAATTGTTGCAAGGAGTAACTAATTAAAAGTAATAATCAAAAGCCATAATCAACCCAAAGGTTAGTTACATGTATCAAAGAACTGGAGAATTCATTCATAAATGGCTTAAACACTAGTAGCAGGGAACTATCACATACAAAACACTATTAGATCACCCTTCAATGTTATGATACACTTTATTGAGGACTCTCATGCATAATGTCATATATAACAGCCATAAGAGGTTTAAAAGTAGCCTTAGGAACAATAAATTGTTGTCACAGAGAATCTATGATAGATTAGGTATATAATGAAACTATAATACTAGCACATGTTGGTTATGCTAAAAAATTATGAGATGTTGAACCATTCTAACATCTTTTTTCTTGCAAGAACTCATAAAATTGTTGAAAACAATTATGTACATACTCCAATGAATGAAAAAATGGTACCCTATAACTATCCTCCTATTCTCTTTTGTACTCTCAGGGTCATGTTTATATGTGATATGAACAAAAATGACAGTCTGAATAGAATTGTAGTATTGGGACTGGACTTCATTTTGTAGCCACAACATGTTTTCTACAAAATTGACTATAGACACAATATTTCCAATTGGGAAAAAAGCTTTACACATCTTGAACCATTGAGACCTATGGTTGCATCTAGCATACTTGTAAACAAATTTTTTTCCTAAAAATAAAAAATATGATCAGTGACACTTACTTCTCTTGTAATCAACTCACATCAAGAACCTTCACCTCCACTCTTCAAATTGTATTTCACTATCTTGTATCTATTTTCCTCAAGCATTTACTTTTCAAAATCATGCTCACCATCATCATGAATTCATGATATAAACTTTGATAACCCACCACATTGTAAACACTTTTCATTTAAACAATCATTTTTATAGAAAATGTAACCCTCATCTCTATCTAACTCATAAAAATAAATCTAATAAATCCCTAGATGACTTTGGTAGTTGAATTGCACCACTCCTATAACATTTCATTAGTGTGCAAAGTAGAACAATTATTACATAATAGTCCATGATACATAGAAAAATCCACATGGTATTTGCAACAAAAAGTTATTTGAATGAGGCCAGGATATTTCTGATGAAAGCTTAGGGAAACAAAATCAAGGAATATTGGGAAACCTGGGAACAAGAAAATAGTGCCAATGTCAAATGGAAGATTTTAACAGCTATAATTTTCCTAGCTCTCAAAAATAAATATTGAACTAGATATTGTCACAAAGATTCACCATTTGCTTGGAGAATGAAGACGAGATTAATTGGGGAGTGGGTAAGTTAGGGATTTGTACAATAAAGAAAGGTTACAAATATCTCTCAAAAGATATTAAATTAGATTATTCATACAAACTATGTTGGTGCGACGCTTGTCTTCCAAAATGAGTGCATTTGCATTGCTGGCTCTACATAACAAAATCTTAACTGGAAAAAGGTTGAATAAGATGGACATATCTCCCATTTTCAAATGTTTTCTTTATGGGGAAGATGAAGAAGATGTAGATCATTTACTCTTGCATGTCTTGTTTAGCAACAAATGTTAGAATTGGCTATGTGCAAAGTTGAATTGGGAAGCTCCATTCCCTAATTCTCTACTTGAATGTTTTAGAGGTTGGCCCACCCTTTACACTGAATCAAATTTTCCATGTATTTGGGAGGTAAGTCCCTCATTGGTCATTTGATACATTTGGATGGAAAGGAATTATATAATTTAGAAAATCTCCCTTCCCCATTTCCAAGGAGACAAGTAATATTTAAGGAGCTATATTAGAGGTGGTTATGTCAAAGATCACTAAGTGTTCAGATTCAAGTGGTAAATTCACAAATTTGGATAAATTCTTGCTCAAGCAATGGCAATAGAAACACCTTCCTCCTTCTTTTGGCTCAATTAAGAATAACTTCTGTAAGGTGGATAGAAACAAAGTCAAATGGTCCCTCCAATAGCCCCTTTTATCAAGTTAAATTTTAATGGTACCTCTTGAGGCAATCTTGGTATATTGGGGGCAAGTTGCATACTTAGGGATCCCCATGGGAATATTTTGATTGCGAAGGCAACCAAACTACCACAAGGCTCAAATATTATAATATAAAATAGATTTGGATTGAAGGGGATTCCATGTTGATAATAAATGCTCTAAAGACCAAGAAGGCATCTAATTGAAAAATGTAATACATACTTCAATCCATATGGAGGACCCTAGATTCATTGGACTCTTAGAAATGCTCTCACTATTATAGGGAGGTAACCAAAGTTGCATATTAGCTTGCAAACTTAGCCATAGACTAGTTTCAAAATACCAAGGTGTTTAATTCAAGTTTACAGAATCTTCTTGATGGCCTTCACCATTTGATAAAGTAGGATAAGATTTTGATTCCTCCCCACCTAGTGCTCTAGGAAGAAATTGAAGAAGGTGATCAAAATTTATATGTAACTATTAGACTATGGAATCATAGCCTTGAGGCTGGCATAAAAGTCTTAGTCCCAAACCATAATTTGCAGATAGTTGATTATATATTCTAGAGACAGACTTAAAATGTTCAACTTAAATCTAAAGTTTGATGGGTTAATAGTTAAGATAAAAATTTGAATTGAGAATGGTGGTGAGACTCATTCCTGTCTAAAAATGTCTTTTACAAGTTGTCATCGTATGACATACAGATCTCAATATACCACGTCAATCTTCAACTAGCAAGCAAGTTCATTTATTTCTTTAGCTCATGGGAAGGGCATTAATTAAATTGGATCCGACTAATGGATCTCAATTTCCCATGACATTCATCAACCTGCAAGCAAGCTTATCTATCTAATTTGATGATGGGAAGGGTATTTAATTCATCGGATCCCTACGATCCTCAGCATATCAACTCACAGCTATTAGCAGATCCTTTTTCATTAAATCTGGTAGGGAATTGGATGGTGAGGTGTGAGAATTAACTTGAGATGTCACTTTGTGTGAGGCAGTATTTTCTACCTCAATTAATCATCATTTCCTATCAAATATGCTAAGGAGGGAAATAGCCCTTATATATCACATCAGGAATGGCAAGTTTCTTCACTCTATTTCTACAATCTCTTTTCTTGTTTTCCGGCCTCTTCTCTATGTGTGAACGTATATCATCTTGGTGGTGCTCATGGAAAAATGGACCATGAATTTACGAATCTCTCCCCCTCCAGGGAGCCAATTGAATGGGGTGCTTATGACATGGTGGAATTGTGGAAAGTTTTTGACGTTAATTGTCTGTAGGTGGAGTTTGTAGTTAGGATTATTACTGGTAACTCTTTACTCAAAGCTTCCTCCTAGCTATTGAGGCTTTCTCGCTTGGCCTCAATCTTTTTATCAAATATCATGGACTTAGCTCAAGAAGCTGACTATCTCAAATTGATCAGCTTCAGCTCAATGCATGAATATCTGCTCAATGCTGATAGATGGAAGTGCACTTTGGAGGAATATAATATCTTCAAAGGAGAAGCTCCTATCGGTGGAATTTTTTCCATCAAGCTACTCCACTCCTCCCGAGCTTGAAGATTCAGAAACGAATTCACAGTTTTTATCCTATCTGGGAAAAACACAATTAAACTCACTTACAAAAAAGGGCACAAAAGATCTCCACACAACATTGTTTAGAATTGAGCCAAAGACAGAAATTACACAATGCAAAACATAATACTGGATTGAATGTTCTCTGTAATACCCTACGTTCTGTCTGCTAAAACTGCAAAACATAGATCACTCTGAAAACCAAAGGATACAACATACCAAAATATATAGCCACACACCACAAAATATAAATAAAAACACTACTCTATCACATGCAGCGGTGCAGAGCATGCCCTGCAGCTAAAAATAACAAAAATCCAAAAAGATTTGAATGCTGGACATGCATAAAGCATGCAACACCCACTCCCTCTAAATATAGATGCACGTCAGTAACCGAAGTTGCAGAGCATCAATTACCAAAATATTCCCCCTTGATGCTGAATGGGCTCGCAATATAGTCTCAGAGCATCAAAAACTAAATCTTTGTAACTGCCTTTATAAAGATGTCTACAAGTTGTTCTTGAGTCTTTATATACCTCAATTCTACTTCTTTCTTCTAAACCAAATCTCAAATGAAATGATATTTCAAATAAAAATGCTTTGTCCTACTATGATGAACATGATTTTTCGCTAACTTGATTGCACTCATGTTATCACAAAAATTTATTGTAGGCTTAATCTATTTCTCCCCAATCTCTTCTAGAATTTTTCTAAGCCATAATGCTTGAGTACCTATGGAAGTGACATCAATATACTCTGCTTTTGTAGATGAGAGAGCAATTGTACTTTGCTTCTTTGAACTCCATGTGACCAAACCCGAACTAAGTGAAAAACAATTGCCAGATGTAGACTTTCGGTCATCCAAACTACCACCCCAATTAGAATCACTAAAACCAACAAGTTCAAATCTTTTAGACGTGTAATAATGAATACCAAATCTTGTAGTACCTTTCACATACCTCGATATCCTCTTGGTTTCCTTCATATGAATTTCAGATGGCATTGTCATATACCTTGAAAAAAGAGAAATTTAATAAGCAATATCTGGTCTTGTGTGGGTTAGAAACATCAAACTTCCAACAATACATCTATAAGTTGTCTCATCAACAATTTCAGCACCATCATCTCTACACAATACAACCCCATGAGCAGTTGGAGTGAAGGCTGGTTTACAATCAACCATATCAAATTTCTTCAACATATCTTTTGCATACTTTGTTTGACAAATGAAAATTGCATCGTCACTTGGGTAAACCTCCATTCCTAGAAAGTATTTCATGAGGCCTAAATCTTTCATTTCAAACTCATTCATCATAAAAATTTTGAATTCATCCTTCATCTTAGAACTACTACCCATATACAATAAATCATCAACATACAAACTCACAATAAGAATATCATTACCTTCTTGTTTGTAGTAGAGGGTAGGCTCACTTTTACTTCTCTTAAAACCATTTTGCTGAAAATATCCATCAATCCTAGCATAAGAAGCTCTTGGTGCTTGCTTGAGGCCATACAAGGCCTTCTTCAACCTATAGACTTGATGTTCTTACCTTGCACTTCAAAACCTTGTGGATGTTCTACATAGACTTCCTCTTCTAAGTGCCCATTCAAGAAGGCACTTTTCACATCCATGTGATGAATCCTCCATTTCTTTTCAGATGCTAGTGAAATCATCATTCTAATAGTCTCTTGTCTTGCTACTGGTGCAAAAGTCTCTTCATGATCTATCCCATACCTCTATGTGAATCCCTTATTGACTAACCGTGCCTTGTGTCTTTCAACACTCCCATCACTATTATACTTAGTCTTGTAGACCCATTTAGTACCAATCTTTTTCTTGTCATGTGGAAGCTCTATAAGCTCCCAAGTATCATTCTTGTTAATAGAATCTATCTCTTCTTGCATCGCTTGCACCCAAACATCATTAGTAGACTCATTTTCAAAAACATGATGGTTCAAAATCAGCTTGTGAAAGTAAAGCAAAATTTACAGTCTCACCTCTTGGATTCTCTTCATGTGCTTGTCTTGTACTCCTTTGATAAAGATCACTTAGACTTCTTATCTTCCTTGTAGAACTAGAACTTGAAGCTAGACTTGCATTTGGAATTGAAGAACTAGATGAGGGACTACTTGGTGGAGTTGTAGCAATTGAAACTGAACTATTAGTAGGCTTCTCACAACCAATATCATCAATAGTACCACCATTCAAAATAGATTTGGGCTTATCAACATGGTCTTTTTGATGACCATAAACTCCCCCTTCATAAAAGATCACATCTCTTGACATAAAAATGTTGTTAGTGAGAGGATTATACAATCTATAAGCCTTGCTTTGCTCATTGTATCCAACAAAAATGCATGATTCACTTTTTGGATCTAACTTTTGTCTTTTCTAATTAGCTACATGAACATAGGCTAAACAACCAAAAACTTTGAAATGATTAACATTAGGCTTTTTATCATACCAAGCTTCATAAGGAGTCATATTGTCAAGTGCACTAGTGGGATTTCGATTGAGAATATATACTGTTGTAAAAATCGCATCACCCCAAAAAACATTGCCCAATCCCTTGGTTTGTAACATACTCCTTGCCATTTCCACCACTGCATGATTCTTCCTTTCAGATACACCATTTTGTTGAGGTGTGTAAGAGGTGGTAAGTTGTCTTTTGATGCCATTCATATTGCAATAGTCCATAAAATCTCTTGAACAAAATTCTCCTCCACGATCAGTCCTTAAGTACTTCATGTTATAGCCACTTTCATTTTCCACAAGAGCTTTAAACCTCTTGAAATTGTCAAATTCTTTATCCTTGGTCTTCAAAAAATAAACCCAACACTTTTGTGAGTAATCATCAATAAAAGTAATGAAATATGATGACTTACCCAAACTCTTTATTTGCATAGGACCACAAATATTAGAGTGAACTAGCTGAAGTGGATAATGGGCCCTCCATGCATTATCTTTTCGAAATTTCTCTCTTGCATGTTTTTCTTTGGCACATCTTTCACAAACCTCATTGTGCTCTTCAACTATAGGCATACCATAAACTAAATCTTTTGATGTTAGTAGCTTCAAACTATGAAAATTCAAATGTCCATACCTGAGATGCCACAACCAACTTTTGTCTTCATATGCCATATTGGCAAGATTACTCTGATGCTCCCCAAACTTCAATGGGAACATTCTATTTTTTGTCATAAGCACAACTGTAACAACCCTATTGCCTTGACTCTTATCATAGATGATACATTGCTAATTGTCAAACACCACCTTGTAGTTCTTTTCACACAATTATCCAACACTCAATAAATTATGCTTCAATTGTGGAATGTAATAAATATTATTCACATATTTCTTACCTTCTTTTGTATTTAACTCAATAGCTCCTTTAGTTTCAACCTCCAAGGACTTGTCATCTCCAAGCTAAATTTTAGATTTGAAACTTTGATCCATTGTAGAGAAAATATCATGATTCCCTGACATGTGGTTAGAACAGCCTAAATCTAAATACCAAACCTCTTTAGAACTATTTTTAGCTTTGTTATATGATAAGAATAAATTATTAGTGTTGCAAGTATGGGCCTAATTGGTGTTGTCATTGATGTCAACATACTCTTTTTGTATTGATGTCAAGGATTGGATGAGTTGTGTGCTGAGAATATTGAGAAAATTAGTCCTATCAAAATAGAGAAGAATAGTGAAGACAGTGAAGCTCTATGAAATGAAAATCCTAGCTAGATGAAGATCAGAGAATGTGCATCAAAGGGTTTGTAGATATGTGTCTAAAGATGATCCAGTCAAGATTTGAGAGGTCTGCATGAAGATTTGGAGAAGTTATGGCCATATGAGTAAAATTGGTTCTAGGAGTTGTTCAGAGGTGACAGAGTGACACAAATACGTCCGGTGAGATCCGCAAAAGCAATATCTTGTTCTACAGATTTGGTGGAATGTTTAGGAAGCCAATGTGAATTAAAAACTCAATTGGTTTGTGGTCTGGAGGTCCGCAAGCATTTATTCTAATGTGACAGTGATGACAGACTATGTTCTTGAGGTTCCAGATGAAGATGCAAATGATTTCAGTAAGCAAAAGTGGTGTGGATGTTCTTGTTGATTCAGGAAAGCTTATGGGAGTCTCTAGATTGTGTCCAGTTCGTGTTGGCAGTCTACATTGAAGATTGAGCTCATAATTGAAGATTTACTCTTGAGTGATGGTGTTCTTCCTAATCTTGGTCGACCGGATGTATTACACATATTGCGGATGATCTTGAAGATGTTCTACGAAGCATGGCGTGTTCCTCAAGAAGACTAAAGTCCCAGATATATGTGGTTGATAGTGTGATGATATGCACAAAGTTTTGTAATAAGTCAAGTTGTATTTGTATAATTGCTCTGTAATAAAGTAAAGTATGTATTGTGCCAACTTGGATGATTATCCCAAAGTTGATGTCTTGTATAAATAAGATTTGTGAAGTCATTTCAAAGCAAGTAGTAGGATGAGAGAGTGGTAGAGAGGATAAGAGCGAAAAGTAGAGCAGAAGTGTTGAGCTTAACTGGAATTGTCTCAAGCATGGTGAAGATGCTAAACTCCAGTTCAAGTATGTAATATTTATATTATTCTGTAGACATTGTGTCTCCTATAGGTAGTGGGCCTCTTGTGAGTAGTGTGGTTAGGCAGTGAGCCCTAATTGGCATGTGCCATTTTGATCTTCTTATTCTTTTAACAGAGAATCCAATCTTGGGTTAGTCACCCCATGGTTTTTCCCTTAACCAGGTTTTCCACGTTAAAATCTTGGTGTCATATGTGTTAATGTGTTTCTACTCTTAAGTTATTGCATGGTGCTTCAATGATTGAATTATTATTATGTTGTTGAAATATAAGAAGGATTTAAGTGTTTAAAGAAAAGAAAGTTTTTGGGACAACTTATTCACCCCTCCTCTCAGTTGTCTATCCTAAAATCAACAATTGGTGTAAGAGCTAAGTTCCTCTAAAAGAGCTTAATCGCTTGAGGAGATCCAGGATGTCTTCCTACAAGAAGGATAGTCTGAGGTTTGATGGAACTAATTACACTCTTTGGAAAAGCTGCATGGAATGTCACTTGCAATGTATGGGAATGCAATATTGGACCATAACTTT
The DNA here is from genome assembly GCA_027924645.1 of Cunninghamia lanceolata. Lineage (NCBI taxonomy): Eukaryota > Viridiplantae > Streptophyta > Pinopsida > Cupressales > Cupressaceae > Cunninghamia > Cunninghamia lanceolata. The sequence continues at coordinate 3,565,477 of BSBN01001183.1, read as the reverse complement.
AAAGAAGTATGTTCCTCCAAAGAATGGTCCGACAACTGTAGATGAAATCAGAGATACTGAAGATAATCTTCAAGCTAAAGAAGCCTTACTAAGTGCCTTATTTGATTCAAAACTAACAAATGTTATGGATTTAAAAACTACATATGAGATTTGGTCAAAGCTGGAACTTCTGAATGAAGGAGACAAATATATTAAATGTGCCAAGCTACACAGTCTGAAAGGAAAATTTGAAAACCTGAAGATGAATGAAGATGAGAATATCACTACATTTATGCCAAAAGTAAGTGAGCTTGTTTGTGGCATTAGGTGTGCTGGTGGAACCTTGGATGAAGATGAGATTGTTGCCAAAGTTCTCAGATCCCTACCTCATGCTTACAAACACAAGGTTGTTGTTATTGAAGAATTCAGATCTTTATCAAATATCACAAGAGATCAATTGGTTGGAAAATTAGCTACATTTGAATTGGCTAAGTTTGGAGATACACCCCCCAAGACTAAATCTGCATTCAAAGCTAGTGCATCTGTAAAGGGAAAACAAAGGTATGATCTAGGAGAGAACTCCTCAAAGAAACTATCATGGTATGAAAAAGAAAGAAAAGATCTGGAAGAAGATGAGGCAAAAGTTGCTCAACTTGAAGCCCTTATTGTAAAAAGACTGCCAAGAGGATCTGGTAAGTATGAAGGAAAACTGCCCTTCAAATGTTTCAATTGTAACAAGATTGGTCACTTTGCTTCAAGGTGTCTAAAAAGATTTTCAAGGACAAATCCAAATAGATCAAGATTCCAAAAGAAATGGAACTATGTTGATCAAGATGATGATGAAGAAGGAGTAGTAGATGATGAATCAGAGGCACGAAACAAATCCAGAAGTGACTGGGTGTTTATTACCATCAAGGAAGAAGATCCAATGTCTAATCATAACAGGTAGAAAGAGCTCTGGCTGCTCAAGTTGAAGAAAAGGATGAATGGGTCATTGACAGTGGATGCTCCCACCATATGATTGGTGACAAAAATAAGTTCATAGATCAAGAAAGATATGAAGGAGTTGTAAAATTTGGTGATAAATATGCTGGCAAAATTAGAGGTAAGGGAACTATTTCTTTTGATGAAAACAAAACCAGTGATGTACTGTATGTTGAAGGTCTGAAGCACAATCTTCTCAGTGTTGGGTAGTTGCTGGAATAAGGCTATGATCTCTGATTCAAAAATGGAAAATGTAAAATTTTTGAAAATTCTAGAACTGAGGTTACATCAGGTACTCAAACTAAAGGTAACATCTTCCACTTGGTTGGTACTGGCAAAAGTTGTTTATTTGTTCAAATTGATCAGAGTTGGTTGTGGCATAGGAGAATGTGTCATGTAAATTTTGATAATATCATCAAGATAAGCAACACTCAGGTTGTAAGAGATCTTCCAAGACTGATAAAACCTACTAACAGTTTGTGCAAAGAATGTCAGTTGGGTAAGCAGAGTAGAGTCACATTCAAAAGTAAGGAACAATCTTCTACTAGATTATTAGACTTAGTACATACTGATCTATGTGGACCGACAAGAATCATGAGTTTGCAAGGTGATAGATATTTCATGTTACTAATTGATGACCATTCCTAGATGATGTGGGTAACTTTCCTAAAAGAGAAATCTAAGGATCTTGAGAAATTCAAAATATTCAAGTCTATGGTAGAGAATGAAACCGGGTTAAACATAAAATGCCTTAGGTTTGATAGAGGTGGAGAATTCACATCTGGAGAGTTCATAGAATTTTGTGAGAAACATGGGATAAAAAGACAATTATCTACTCCAAGGACCCCACAACAGAATGGAGTAGTGGAGAGAAAGAACCAGACCATCTAGGAAGCATCTAAAACCATGATGATGGAAGCAAATGTCCCTCAGATCTACGAGAGAGAAGTTGTAACCACCGCTGTCTATACTCTGAATTGAGTACAAATTAGAAGTAATACTGGTAAGACCCCTTATGAACTCTAGTTTGGCATCACTCCTACTGTGAAGTATTTCAGAGTCTTTGGTAGTAAATGTTACATTAAAAGAGATAAAGACCTTGGCGAATTTGATGCTAGAAGTGATGAAAGAATATTCTTGGGTTATTCTACTCAAAGCAAAGCATACCGGTGTTATAACAAGAGATTGAGAAAGATTATAGAAAGTACAAATGTGAAGGTTGATGAAGGCATTGAAAAACCCTCAAGGTTTTATGAATATGAAGAAGATGATTAGAATGATGTTTTGGTCCAAGAAGTTCAAGCCCCTTTTGAAATTCAGATCCAGACTAGTCCAAAGAATCCTGAAATATAAGAAGAAGAGATAAGATTGAAAGAACCTATCCAAGAAATAGAAGTACAAGAAATTCCAAAAACTCCCATGTATGTAAGACTGAATCATTCTGAAGACTAGATCATAGGTGATAAAAGCAAAGGTGTTCAAACAAGAAGAAAGATTGCTCAAGATTCAGAGAAGTATTGTTTGATTCCAAAGATTGAACCAAAAAAAGTAAGTGAAGCATGCAATGATGAAAGCTGGGCTAAAGCAATGGAGGAAGAGTTGATGCATATTGAGAAAAATCACACTTGGGATCTTGTTCCTAGACCTAGACACAAAAATGTGATTGGAACCAATTGGGTCTTCTGGAATAAACTAAATGAAGATGGTGAAGTAGTCAGAAACAAAGCTAGATTGGTCTGCAATGGTTATTCTCAAGTAGAAGGAGTTGATTTTGAAGAGACTTTTGCTCTGGTGGCAAGAATTGAAGCAGTCAGATTATTTCTTACTTTTGCTGGCTTCAAAGATTTCAAAGTATATTAGATGGATGTCAAGTCTACCTTCTTGAATGGTGACTTGGAAGAAGAAGTATACATTGAGCAACCGGATGGATTTCAATTGTCTGATCATGGTGATATGGTCTACAAATTGAAGAAAGCACTGTATGGCTTCAAACAAGCCCCAAGGGCCTGGTATGAAAGAATGGATAAACATCTTTTGAAGATTGGTTTCAAAAAAGGTATTGCTGATAGTAACTTGTACTTCAAGATTGATCATGAAAATATCTTGATTGTTGAAGTATTTGTTGATGATATCATTTTTGGAGGAAGAGATAGTATGTGCAAGACTTTTGCAAGTGAAATGAAAAGTGAATTTGAGATGTCTATGTTTGGGGAAATGAATTTCTTCTTGGGTCTGCAAATCACTCAAACAAAGAAAGGAATCTTTAGATCATAGACCAAATATGTGAAAGAATTGTTGATAAGATTTAGGATGGAAGATTCAAAACCAATGAATACTCCCATGGCAACATGATGTAAACTGAGCAAAGATGATGAATCTCCTAAGGCTTATCAGAAAAAATACAGGTCAATGATTGGAGGACTACTGTATCTTACTCAAACTAGACCTGACATTATGAATGTTGTTGGTCTTGTTACTAGATTCTAAGCTGATCCTAGAGAATCTCATGTCATGGCAATCAAGAGAATTCTTAGATATCTAAAGGGAATAGTTGAGTATAGTTTATGGTATTCTAAGGATCATGATTTCTCTCTTCATGCATATACAGAGGCAGATTGGATAGGAGATGTGGATGACTGGAAGAGTACCAATGGTGGTGCATTCTTTTTGGGGAAAAGATTGGTTTCTTGGATGAGAAAGAAACAAGAGGCAACATCTCTGTCCACTACAAAAGTAGAATATATTGCAGTAGCAGGTAGTTGCACTCAAGTATTGTGGATGAAGCAAATACTAAGAGACATTAGAGTGGAGTACGAAGAACCTATCACAATCTTCTATGATATCTCAAGTGCAATAAATATATCAAAAAATTTGGTGTTGCATTCAAAGACAAAACATATATCCATCAAGTTTCACTTTTTGAGAGAGCAGGTGAACAAGAATGAAGCTAGATTGGAGTTTGTGCCCTCTAAGGATCAGATTGCAGACATTTTTACTAAACCTCTATTTAAGAACTCTTTTGAGTATCTCAGGGAGAATTAGGGGTTATTACCCCTCCAGTTCTGAATTAAGGTGCATTGATGTGCATCAGTCCGGTGGATCTCATAGTCATATCTTGTGGTCTGGATTGATGATAGGAAGGTGCTACTCAGGGGGAGCAGTCTGTATGATTCTGAATGATGCAAGTATGTGCCCTTTGCCATTGATGTCAAAGGGGGAGAGAAGACATGTGAAAAACAAAAGTGGTTACTGATCAAAGGGGAAGCAATAAAGAAAGAGAAGACATATGAATGATTGTTGTTGATAGGGGGAGCTATGTCAGTTAGTAAGGAGAAGTTCTTGTCTTGATGGTTAAAATAGTTTTTCACATCATATGTTGCCATCAATGACAAAGGGGGAGATTGTTACAAGTATGGGCCTAATCGGTGTTGTCATTGATGTCAACATACTCTTGTTGCACTAATGTCAAGGATTGGATGAGCTGTGTGCTGAGGATATTGAGAAAATTAGTCCTATCAGAAACAAAGAAGAACAGTGAAGATAGTGAAGCTCTATGAAGTGAAAATCTCAGCTAGATGAAGATCATAGAATGCACATCAAAGGGTTTGTAGATATGTGTCTAAATATGATCCAGTTAAGATTTGAGAGGTATGCATGAAGATTTGGAGAAGTTATGGCCATATGAGTAAAATCAGTTCTGGTAGCTATTCAAAGGTGACAGAGTGACACAAATAGGTCCGGTGAGATCCGCAAATGCAATATCTTGTTCTACGGATTTGGTTGACTATTTAGGAAGCCAATATGAATTGACAACTCAATTGGTTTGTGGTCTGGAGGTCCGCAAGCATTTGTTCTAATGTGACAGTGATGATAGACTATGTTCTTGAGGTTCCGGATGAAGATGCAAATGATTTTAGTAAGCAAAAGTGGTGTGGATGTTCTTGGTGATTTAGGCAAGCTTGTGGGAGTCTCTAGATTGTGTCCAGTTCATGTTGGCGGTCCGCATTGAAGATTGACCTCATAATTGAAGATTTACTCTTGGGTGATGGTGTTTTTCCTAATCTTGGCCGACCGAATGTTTTACACATCTTGCAGATGATCTTGAAGATGTTCTGCAAAGTATGGCGTGTTCCTCAAAGAATACTAAAGTCCCAGATATGTGTGGCTGATAGTGTCATGATACGCATGAAGTTTTGTAATAAGTCAAGTTGTATTTGTATAATTGCTCTGTAATAAAATAAACTATGTATTGTGCTGACTTGGATGATTATCCCAAAGTTGATGTCTTGTATAAATAATATTTGTGAAGTCATTTCAAAGAAAGTAGTAGGATGAGAGAACGATGGAGAGGAGAAGAGTGAAAAGTAGAGTAGAAGTGTTGAGCTTAAATAGAACTGTCTCAAGCATGGTGAAGATGCTAAACTCTAGTTCAAGTATGTAATATTTATATTATTCTATAGACAGTGTGTCTCCTGTAGGCAGTGGGCCTCTTGTGAGCAGTGTGCTCGGGCAGTGAGCCCTAATTGGCATGTGCCATTTTGTTCTTCTTATTCTTTTAATAGAGAATATAGTTTTGGGTTAGTCACCTCGTGGTTTTTCCCTTAACTGGGTTTTCCACGTTAAAATCTTGGTGTCATATGTGTTAATGTGTTTCTGCTCTTAAGTTATTGCATTGTGATTCCATGATTGAATCATTTATATGTTGTTGAAATATAAGAAGGATTTAAGTGTTTAAAGAAAAGAAAGTTTTTGGGACAATTGATTCACCCCCCCTCTCAGTTATCTGTCCTAAAATCAACAATTAGGAGAAGCCTCCTCATTCACATTAGAAAAGTTAGCACTTCTATTGTTGTTACCTTCTTTTAATTTGCATTCCCTTTCAAAGTGGCCATACCTGTTACAATGATAACATTGAATATTTCTCTTATCAAATCTGCTTCTACATCTTCCTCTGTTTCCTCTTGAATAATTTTGATTCCATTCTTGTCTTTGGTTGCTTTTACTATTGGAACCTTCTTTTTGTGCAATCTGTAATGTTGGAATTGGCCAAGATTAGTAAATGAAAAACAAGATAAACTTCTACAAAGCATGAGCACAAAAAGCTAAATTTGATATTCAAGAGCTAATGAAAAAGTACAATGATCCTTGCATATATAGGCAAGGAGAAAGAGGTAGGAAGGTAGGACTGAACTACTGACTACCCCTACAAGCATACAACACTTATCTAACTCACATGACATGTGTGAGGGCAAGTGGCAAGTCAAAAGGAAATAGGTGTCTCACATGTGTGAGTACACATGTCAAAGTGAGACAAACTCCTAAAAGACTAAGTAAACTTAAGCCTATGTGTGAATAGGTCAAACCTTCAAAGATGTGATATCTAAACTAGTTAGATAATGACTCTATTTATACTAACACCTACCCTTAAGTGCAACTTAGGGAGAATACAAAGATGGGTCCTGGCTACTAGGCCATGTTAGGTACCAATGTACAAACAACCTTCTCAAAAAATGGACAAAAGGAGAAAACCCAGTGGGAACAAAACTCCTCTCCAAAAGAGAAAAGATGCATGAAAGAAATGTTCAAGTGAGTAAGAAGAGTGATAGATGGAGGACTCAAAACCCTACAAGGACTACTTCTAACATATAAAGTACATGAAAAAATTCCCCCCATAGGAGAGAGAAGAGAGAAGGTCATGTGACTCCCCCTCAAAACTGTGAAGGGATGAACTCCATGTGAGGAAATGCTTCCTCCCATTACTAATAAGAGAAGAGAAACCATGCAGCCTCCCCTCAAAATACCTCCTCTAGTGTTGGTAGATGCTAGAGACTGGATGCTGAAGATGATCCACAAATGCTAAACAACATTTCTCCCCTTAGGAAGAAAGAGTACCACAGAAGTGTGCATAAGATCTTCCCATTCCAGATAGGAACATACAAGAAGAAGTATGAAGGTCTCTGAATTATACACATGATTCAAAGACACATATGATGCCCATGATGTCTTCGAAGGATGCTCAAGGATCTCCAAGCCAATGCTATCATGTGACAAAGATTCAGGAACATGGACCATAGATGTATGGTGATAACTAAATCTAGAAGAATCTGATACTACTGCAGAATCTATCATGATAGAAGCTGATGTAGGCAAGGTAAGAGCAATAATATTAGAAGAAGACAAGGCTGGTACAACTTCATTGAAGTTGTCATCAAAGAGAAGACTAATGTATGCAATGGTGTCTCCCAAATCTTCAATGTGGGACTCTGCAAAAAGACATGAAATGTCAGGTAGATATACATCCCAATTTGGTGGATCTGGAAAAATGATGATGATGTTCTGATGCAAGGAATCATTGAAAGTCATCCTAAATGAAACATCAGGTGGTGATTTTGTAGTCTTACAGAACATCAAAAAAGTAGTGTGAGAGAAATGAGGACAGAGTGCATCCCCATGTTGAATGCTCCCACAATAAGTACACTTGACTATGCAATGTTTAGACATGGTCTAATAATGTACAAATGTCAAATGTAGAAAGCCCCCCTGAAATTGATGAAAGAGAGACCCCCCCAGATTTTGGCACTTTATAACTTAGTGTGTTTTACAAAATAAGTTTGACCAATGCATGGGAAATGTAAAAACATGCACTTTTGCAAAAAATGGTGCTCAATTCCAAGCTACCAAGTAAAAGTTATTACAATAACAAGTTCCCGTAAAATAGGTATAATTTAATAATCTGCACTAGAAAAGCAAAAAAGATGCCTGTTAGAGAGGTGAAAATAGTCTTCCAACCACTCGTTGGAATCCAGGTGAAATGAATAATACAAAGGGTTTGATATGTGAGGGACCACCTGTCAACTCTAGCCTCACTCTTCATCTTCAACAATTGATTAAAACGTGAACTTTATGTACTGACTTTATATGTTAACAATTAAAAGCTAACTTTATATGTGAGGTTTATATGTTCACCAAATACTATTACTTTGAAAAGTCACATTACAATCCTCCAAATACAATTTTGTTCCCAAATTGAAAATAAACCCCTTAGTTTTTACAACACTTTCTATGATTTGGTAGCTAGCTTATTATATGAAACTATGGCATTTTCAAATGAAGTCTAACTCTAAATAGTAGAGACTTTAACAAATGTCATAATAAATGGAAAGCTAACAACTAAATATGAAATGTTTGAAAAAAAAGAGTGGGTTGGCGTTCATGCCAAAAAATGAGCAGCAAAAAGTAGCAGGTGCAACAAAATTGAAGACAACGACCAAGTGTACAAACTGTGGTGACATGAATGCCAAACAAAATGCATAATAGAGTGCAAGGGATCCCAACGACCTGATCTAGGGAGTTGTTTCAAAAAACCACGAAACTGTCGCCCTATTCGGTGGAGTTTAGGCCGAGTGAGCTAAATTGTAAGGCTGGGGTGCCAAGTGCTAAAGAGGCCAAGGAGTGGCGACAGCCTGCAACTTGGAAGAAACCTCGATGCCTTGAAACCGTGACAAAAGCCATGACAAACAGTGTTAAGCAGCCTCTTGAATCAACAACCAATAGACTTGAAAATGGACTACAGAATCAAAACTAGAGACTAGTGACTTAGACAGCGGTTAGCTGTGGAGCTTGATCAAGCCTGTAAACAAAAGAAAACTAAACCACTCAATAGATAACAGCGACCAGGAAGATGAGCAACGTCGTCCAGGCTTGGGCCTCCTTGTGAATGGCGAATACCAAGCAAACAACCTCAGAAACGGGCTGGGAAGTCTCCAAATGCCCAGCGTAGACTCTCAAATGTGTAGTTGCTGGGCTATTCCAACACACAGGCGTCCATTAGAAGCATGAATAGCTAAGGAGAAAGCGTTAGACCGCGAGAAGGCGCAGTTAGGGCCTTGGAACAGGCCGTTCTTGCAGGGTGCAATCCAAAAAATAGGCGTTTAGGCCTTCCATAGACATGCCAAGCGGATTCCCTCGCCACAGGTCAGTCTTTCACTCACGCCAAAGAATGCAAAGACGGCTATGTATGTAGGTCGATGACTTTGGAGCAGGGTGGTTGAATGCCAAATAGAGATGCCAAAAGATGAAGTGGCAGACACGCAATGTAATGAGCGAGCAATAAAGAGTGACATGGATGAATGCTCAAACAATGACTACAATAACAATCTGATGGCAGGGTGTGGCCTGTGATAGCGTCCAGACTGGTGAAAACCGCCACTCACAATACTGGCAAACTACAAGTGTGTATCTCTGACCAAATTTGGAGTTGATTGAAAGAGGAGCAAAATGACCTTTCAGATGCAAGGGAAGAGGTTGAGCAGGTGAGTAACCTCCTTGAAAAACATGTAAAACCAAGATTTACCCAAAATGGGTAGATAAGCAGACAGTTGAAAGGCCCTCTGCTAAAAAGTATTTCAATTTTTTACAACTTTTCTGTACAAAAATGATTTTGGTACAGGTACCTAATTGCAAAGAAAACACCAAAAATTTAACTCTTGAAATGGCTAGATGCTCGATTTAACTCAAAATGAGAAGCATTTCACTTGCATGGGTCTGATACCATGTTGGAATTAGCCAAGATCAGCAAATGAAAAACAAGATAAACTTCTACAAAGCATGAGCACAAAAAGCCAAATTTGATATTCAAGAGCTGATGAAAAAGTATAATGAGCCTCGCATATATAGGCAAGGAGAAAGAGGTAGGAAGGTAGGATTGAACTAATGACTACCCCTACAAGCATGCAACACTTGTCTAACTCACATGACATGTGTGAGGGCAAGTGCCAAGTCAAAAGGAAATAGGTGTCTCACATGTGTGAGTACACATGTCAAAGTGAGACAAACTCCTAAAAGACTAAGTAAACTTAAGCCTATGTGTGAATAGGTCAAACCTTCAAAGAGGTAATATCTAAACTAGTTAGATAATGACTCTATATACACTAACATGTAATTTTTAAGAAAAAGCCTTCTCATCACTTTTTCCAAATGAATCTCTCAATCTTTCTTCATGAGACATAAGAGATCCAACTAGCCGATCAAACTCAAGAGTAGTCAAATCCTTGCCTTCTTCAATGATTATAGCAACATGGTTCCACCTTGGGGTTAAAGACCTCAACACCTTTTTAACCACAACCTCTTTATTCACAATTTCTCCAAGTGTAGCCATTTTATTGACCACATCTTTTACTTTCACACAATAGTTACTTACACTTTCGTCTTCTTGCATCTTCAAATTCTTAAATTCCCTTTTCAATGTTTGTAGCTTGACAACTTTGACTTGATCACTGCTTTGGTACGCTTCTTGTAGAGTCTTCCACGCATCCTTGGCTGTCTTTGTGCCTACAATTCTTGGAAATAAGCTCTTATCTAGAGCTATTTGAATATGAAATAAAGCTAAAGAGTTATTTTTCTTACTCTCCTTCTTGGATGTTCTATCATTCGCTACAAGAGTGGTCCAATCAGCTAGTTCATCATAACCTATTTCTACAATTTCCGATAAATCTTTTCCTATCAAAAGAGTCATCATCTTGATGCTCCAATATTCATAATCAGTTCCAATAAATTTAGAAATAGGCAAAGAGTTAAGATTTTACACGATCAATTGTTAAAGAGATCACAACAACAAAATATTAAACTGACAATTTTAAGCTACTTTGATACCAAATGAAGATTTAGAAATGAATTCACAATTTTTATCCAATATGGAAAAAACATAATTAAACCCACTTACAACAAAGGGCACAAAAGATCTCCACACAACATTGTTTAGAATTGAGCCAAAGACAGAAATTACACAATGCAAAGCATAATACTAGATTGACTGTTCTCTGTAATACACTACATTTTGTCTGCTAAAACTGCAAAATAGAGATCACTCTAAAAACCAAAGGATACATTATACCAAAATATATAGCCACAAACCACAAAATATAAATTAAAAACTACTCTATCACATGTAGTGGTGCAGAGTATGTCCTGTAGCTAAAAATAACAAAAATCCAAAAAGATTTGAACGCTGGACATGCATAAAACATGTAGCACCCATTCCCATTTCAGTTTTCTCTATTAATTTCATCAAACTATATTTTATTATAGATTGAGTCTCTATCATTGTATTATGTGTTTCCTGTCAAGAGTGCTGTCATCAGATTAGTATCAGAGCATATGTCTTTGAAAGCATGTCATCAATATCTTGTAGTCATAATTAGTCATTTTTATTTTGATCTTGACCTAAACTCTGAATTACCTATGTTCATTGTGGCTATATCCTTATATAGGTTTTATGTTGCATTCATGACATTCAATTTAAATTTACCCATGTCACGGTCCTAGGCACATATATCATTATTTTAATTTTTTCAAACCTAAATATTAAGGAGTCATGTTTTATTATCTTTCTATGTTTTCCTTCTAGTGTATTTCACATCTCTATCTTTTTCAGACTCAAACCTCTGTATTAATTATGGTTGACCAAGAGGATTTCATCCACATGTTTCATCATTTTGATGTTTCCAGCTTGTGATGCCTTATGTCTTATATGTCATGAAATCTTATGTCTTTAGACCAATTCTTTCTTTATATTGCAACCTAGTTGGCCGTTGGCATTTGGACTCTATGACTATGTTAAATATTTTCCCAAGACCCAAGCCCAATATATACAAAGTCCCCTATGTTTCCTCGTGTTCAAATTTTATAAATTTTCATCTATGCTCCCCCAGACCCCAAAATCCATGTACATTTTAATGGAGTAGGAGGATGAAGTTTGAAAATTGTGTTAAGTTTAGTTTGTCTTGTTATAAGTTTGTGTGCATTAAATATTAATGGTCCTAATCAAAATATAAATTAGATTATAGAGGGTTAATCACATCCATTATATATTTAGTCCTTTGCCCATATCTTTGGTAGACCCCAATGTCCTTCTTGAATCCAATTAAGTTATTGTTTGAAGTTTGAAAGAATGATTTTGTCATGCCCATGAACCTTTTGCTTTATATTTGTGGATCCAAAATAAAATTAAGTCAAAGCATAGGTTGGAGTTGGCATCCATTTTGTATAACCATTCTAGAGGCATTTGCATGATTGAAGATTGTTGTTTTGAATCATTGTTCAGTTTTTAGGGGTTGATTGAGGAAAATTGACTCCCTATGATAGTAATAGTTAGTCCTTAACGTATTTTATAAATGCCCCAACCAAGACCCTAGATATTAAAAAAGAGCACAACAAGCTTCTATACATTAGGTAAAGTGAAGAAGAGTAGTCTCCAAATCACATACGACAAGTTTACAATCAAGGATTCATCTCTAGCAATTGGATTCATCCTTACATTATCACAAAAAGAATATTTTTATTATGAGATGATTACTAGTTTGATATTCACTAGTTTAAATCCCCAGACATGTCAAAGTCGGATCCACAATAATCCTAATGTATTTTTTAATTATTAAGCTAAATACAATTATTCATTAATTGTTGTAAATTATCACATTATCAATACTGAACTCTCCTATATATTAATCTAAATTTGTTTGTACTTATTTATATATCTTTGATTAAATTAACCAAAATTACACGTAAAGAAAACTTTATTTCCTTTATATATATACATACATCATTTTGAAGCAAACTACATCTAGACTATTCTGTAACAGTATACAAATAAAAGAAATTACACGTAAAAAAACTTTATTTCCTTTATAAATATACATACATCATTTTAAAGCAAACTACATCTAGACTATTCTGTAACAGTATACAAATAAAAGAGTAATCTGATAAAAGGTAACCTTGAAACCTAAGTTTGGGAGATCTCAATAAGAGTTTATGGCTGAGGGAATCGCAGTAAGAGGCGTGACCATTTGGGAGGATAACTTGAGAATCTCGGTGAGATTTACCGGGTGTTGAGGAGAAGGAATCCACTTGTAATGGTGAAGTAGTTTTGCCACCCAGAGATGAACAGTGGTGAGGCCGAGAGCCTTTCCCGGACATACTCGCCGACCTGCACCGAAGGGTGCAAGCCTCAAGTCATTACCACGAACGTCTACTTTCTCTTCAACAAATCTCTCCGGCCGGAATTCATGAGGCGACTCCCAGATCTCCGGGTCGTGAGTGATGGACCACATGTTAACCATGGCTGTCGTCCCGGCCGGAATATGCATACCACCTGCTATATCAACGTCCTCCGTGCATAAACGCGCCCACGACAGCAGAGGCCCCGGTGGATGCATTCTCAAACTCTCTTTTACCACCGCTTGCAGGTATGGAAGCCTTGCTATGTCCTCGTCCCGCACGCTTCTCTCCCGCCCTACCACTACCTCCAACTCTGCCTGAGCTCTCCTTTGTATTTCTTCATTCACTACCAACTCCGCCATGGTCCACTCTGTAACTAGAGCTACAGTGTCTGTGCCGCGGAATATCATCTCCTGTATGTGACAAATATTATAGTATCAAATATTTATATGTTTTATCGGCGCTTCAGTATACTGGGGTGAAAACAAAGAATGAGATGGGGTATTTCTTACCCAGAGAACAGCGATGATGTCGTCGTCGTGGAGCTTATCGTGTCCTTGAAGCGAAAGGAGCACATCCACGAAATCGGAATCGTCTGTGTGAGGGGACTGCCGATGTTGGTGGATGATGTCTTGAACGAAAGCCCTAACACGAGGTACGAATCCAGCGCAGCGGGCGTGGATTCGCAGAGGGTCAAACGGTTGCAGCCAGGGCAGATGATCGGCCCAGTTGAATTCCCCCAACAGTTCAAACCCCTCCTCCACCATCTCCCTCACCTCCCTACCTTCTCCATCACCGTCCAACCTTAGACCAAACACGCTTCCCATGATGTTGTTGAGAGCCGCCGCTTGGAGATGTGGACGGATGTTGACGGCTCCCTTGCATAGGCACTCATTGTGTATATCAGATAGCATTTTTACACAGTCTGCCTGGCGCCCGGGTTCGTGCATGGCAATTCTTCGTGGACTAAAGAGATGAGCAGCGGAAATCCTACGCAACATCCTCCAGTACTCACCGTTGGGTGCAAAGCCTATTGCCCTCCCGAACATAAGCTGCTGGGCAGATTGTTTGAGAGGCCTGTCTGCAAAGTGGGGAGAACTCAAGAGCTCCCTGGCCACATCTGGATCGGACGTTATGACAGCTCGGGTTGAGCCCAAGCTGAAGGCCATCAGCTTTTTCGCCCCGTGAATAGTTGCCAAGTGAGCAAGCTTACGATGGGCATGGCCACTTCTCATTTCCATTAGACTTCCGATTATGGGCCATCCTCGGGGCCCTGGAATCTTCTTCTTCTTATTCTTTCCGGCCCATGCACAACCGCCTCTACTCCTCCAGAAAAGGATTACTGCACAGAGCAGAGCAGCAACCAGAATCGCCAAGTACTGATTCCATGTACAAATATCACTTTTACCGACTTGAATGCTATCTAAGAAAAAGAAGTTAGGCCCATTGCAACTCAGGGGAAGTAGTACATATACCCACCATCCTTCTGCTCTGCTACAGCTCGTAGCACGGTTCTCCATTTAGGATAAACAAGACAAAACCCACGAAAAGCAAGCACAAATCTGTATTTGGATGTTACTCTTCTCCAGGTTAAATAGAGGTTTGGAGGGTTGAACAGTTCGTAAGTAAGTATGGTGGCAGCGACAGGAAAGAGAGAGGAAATTTAGAGGAAACTGTGGGCACGGAAAGTAGGTGGCAGAATGTAAAGCTGAAGCCCGCACACGGAATCGACCCAAAAAAAAAATACAATCTGACAAACGCACATTGCAACCAATCACGGAAACGGATAAAAGAAAAACACCCCCCACAATCCTGGAATCTCAAAGATTCGAATTGTTATATAATGTGCACTACTCTTTCAAATGACCTCAACTTTTTGGCTTAGTAAAACCTGGCCAGGTTTATCTTCTCTGAATAACTTCGGCCACTGCAACTTCCACGCATCGTGGAAATATTTGTTTGCTGCTGACCATAGCTAATAAAGCTAATAAAATAAATTTGACCTGCATTATGGCGTATTGCTTTGCTTAAAGAGGGACCATTTCCTGCTGTGCGACTTGCTTCTGTTGTGGTCCTATCCGTTCTGTTGAATATGCTCATATTTTATTAAAGTATGCAAACGTTGACGGCTCTTAATAATTGAATCCCCATGTCGGTGGTGGGGATATTCTATGTTTTTAGAGTTCGGTAGTTGTCGTGATGCCGTAGAATACTAACGGTAAGAGTCATTCGACGTTAACATTACGTGCATTTAAATATAAATATGCCTGAACATAACTATAAATATGTTCGTTGTAGAAATTGTTTCAAAATATAGTTTTTCTTTCGCATGAGATATATGGACGATTAAAAAATTCAATAGTAAATGTCGATTTTGTTCAATATATCAGAATTTGGTTTGAAATTTGGATTTGTGCTTTGGTTTAATTTTAAAGGGTTGTAAGAAGATAATTTTTAGTATTTTTATGTATTTTTCACTTTATAGGTTGTTATTTTGGGGTATAGTTGGTATTAATTTTGAGTGCCGTTTAAGGGTTTGAATATTCTTTTAAGCTCTTGGGAAGAACATGCAATTAATGGGCATGGTGGGCTTGACTGTGGGTAGTCAAGTAAACCTATTCTCTTTCAGATGGATTGACAAGTGTACACTCCACTCCATGTCATTTCACATGGGAAATTATGGTGAAATAAAGAGATTTGTAAGAGGGTTGTTTTCTTGAAAGATGTGAGGTTGCCATATGTATTGAATGGAAAGAGTGACATGATACTCCCTTTTAAGCCTCTTTCCTTAGTTTAGGAAGAGGTTATTCTTCTCATTTTCATTTTTCCTTTTGAGAGTTTGAGTTTTGGAGAGTTAATGATTTTTAGCTAGAAAAAGCACTTAGAGTTTTTGGTAAAGACAGCTTAGTGTTCACCCCATATTCAATCCATTAGCAAAAAAATAATAATATTATAAAAATGCAAATATTTAATAATGACATGTAGATAGTTATTAGATGCACATGGATTTGAAGGTAGGCCTCCTTGTTCTTATTTATTTTAATTTTAAATGATGAATGCATTTAAAAGAATTGGCATTAGTATGTTCTTTTATTATTTTGTGTTGGAATGAAATTATAGTTGTGTTTGTAAGTTTTAGAAAGGTTTATGGATTGTAGAATGAAGTTCTCTTGTGTGTTATTTGGAAGGATAAAGATTTTGAATCCTCTCTATTGATGGCTATTTTAGCACATGCAACTCAAGTTGAACGAAGATCACTCTACTTCTTCTTAAAAGGTGATTGATTTGGTGGATCGACTGCCTCCAAGGTCCCTATTGGCTGGGTCACAACGATGTTGGAGCAGCTAAGTGGTCAATCCGATTGTTTGTTCAAGGGGCCTATGATGGTAATTTTGGATCAACAACCTAGACCAAATTTGTTAGATCTTTGTTGTCATATAGATTTGATTTTAAGTTCAATTTTTAGCAAACCCTAACCCTAACCTAATCTAATTTAAAAACTGCAAAAGATAATGATTTTAAAACAAAAAACATAAAACTAAATGGACAAACTTTGTATTTGATATTCAATCTCAGTCGATAGATCTGACACAACTCAAATTAACATATAATGCAATGATCAGTATTTCACTCTACCATTAGCACCACAGATGCAAGATTCTAAGGTTCATCGATAAGAAATTGAAATGAAGAACCATGATATCACCATATTACATCTGCATAAATCATGCCCTATTCCTCAATCTCATTACTAAAGAAAAAAATGTTAAAGCACTTACTGGAATTCCACCAAGAAAGATCAAGTGTTGAATTAAAAATTTGAACACATTACCACCAAAAGTAGGAACACATGGAAAGAGAGAATTTTCTATTAATTGGCAACAACATTGGCATATTACATATGTTCAACAGGAATCCCACATGGAAGTTTTTTTGGAATTGCCCTATATGCCTCCATTCAAATTTACAAACATGATAATTTTTTGCAAAAAAATCACCTTGAATCCCCCCTTTACAATGCCTTTTGAAAGTGTTTAAATACCTTGCCTTGGGTGCCCAAAATTGAAATTATAGCACAAATCACCATGTGTTCTAAATTGAAACCTGAGCCCAATATTGAAATTCACAAGTTACATCTTTTATTAAATCAAAATCATATATATCACATTTCAAGTCCAATTTTGGATTGATTTATTACATTGCATCAAAACAATAATGAATGAATGGAATAAAATGCTCCAAGTCCACACCTCAAAAAATTTAGTTGTTCATGCCAATAAACCATGTTAAGTTCTCCCAGGGAAATCATTTTGAAATGAAGTGTCTCCTCATTTAAATCTTTTAATTTGGCCCTTTGTGATACTTGCTCCATACCTTTTGGGAAAAAAAATGTTTTCTTGATCTTGTTGAGAAGTTCTTTGAGCTCAAACAATTCTTCCTAGAAACCCTAAAATATAGATTTCATCCTTACCATATCATCAATAGCTTGTTTTATCAATGGCTTATGGAGGAAGTTGGTGAACTCCTTAACAAACCTTGTTGTAGGGTAGACCAAGGATGTGTTTTCTCAGAAGGCACAAGGGATGCCTTTTATGAACTTTTTAATTTTTGCCATTACAACATCGATTACATTCTTCCTGATGGGGAAATTTACCCTTGTAGCCATTTAGTATCTTTACCTTTAACTTGGCCACCTAGATCCATTTAAGTAATAATTCCCAACCATCCTCATCAAGAACACTCAACTATTCCAATTTACTAAAAGGAATCCCTTTCATCTTTTGAAAATTTGGGAGAAAGCCCTCCTAGATTAAGAGTTTGTCATTAATGGATTCCTCAAATTATTCCATGGCGCTTATGTCATCACTGATTGTGTGATATGCTCTTAATGCCTCCCTGATTACCATTTGTGTTTTGAATAGGCTGATCACATGGCGTAACATTTAAGTTTAAATTTTGAATTGCATCATCAATCCTTGTTTCATTATTTATTGATTCAATTGGAGTTTGAGCGTTTGTATCAATATCAAATTCATTTGGCAAAGGTAACATGCCTTCACCTCCAAATATTTACTTTCAACTTGCATAGATCTTTTGCATTCATTCCCTTTTTTTCATATTTTTTCGCTTTATTGCCTTTGGTGGATGATAGAGGATTGCTTTCAACATCTTCACCTTTGGAGTTTAGTTTGTCACTTTCATGAAGTTTTCTCATCCATTCACTTCTTTTCTCTCATCTTGAAGCTCCTCAGGTATTTAGCTCTTTAATAGTTTTTGCCTCATAATTGTCAAATTTATATCAATATAAAATTGTTGGCATAATAAGAATGCTAGATAAATTTTACAGATTTAAGAGGCATTAAAAAATACTGTATTGACAAATAATGACAATAAAAGAATAAAAATAATGATTCACTATATCAATATAAGAGAAAAAACACACAAAAAATATTTTATAAATGTCCTAGGAATGTAAGAAACGTAAAAAAATGTTCAATTATCAAACAATCATATGAAATTTCTCAAAGAAATAAAAGTATTGATTCAATGGTGCTAAAAATGTTAGATAATAGTGTAAAAAACAATTTGTGGGACAAAAATCAAGAGCATATTGTGTATTTTCATATAAAAAATAACATGAACACATTATAACATTCTCACATTATATAACATGTGTGTCTGTTATAATGTGTACACATAAATACTTTGCTTTTGCTTGGGAATTACCTAACCTTAGGCTTGAATTTGGATTGGATATTTGAGCCTAAGAGTTTGATTTTCTTATTGCCCATCCAAATCCATGTTTTGCAAAATATATCAAAAATATATATAAATCTCGAGCATGCTCTCCATCAAGTTTGTATATTTGAGGCATTATTCCAAAAAACAATCAATATGCCACTAGGCTCCATCTAAAATTTCTAACCATCTATTTACTTCCAAAATTCAAATATATTAAGGTTTTAATATTTAATTACTTTTAGTAGTGTTATCATTTTTTGCAAACAAAATACATGTAATTTTTTACATAATTTTTCATCTGCTCATCCAAATTTGAATTTTTTTTTTTTCACATTCTATGTTTCATTATAAGCAAATTGAAAAATAATTTTCAATTATTTTCTCAAAATTAGGGGAAGAATGCTCAATTTTCTATTTTTTAAGTTTTGTCTACTTTGAAAATGAGTAAAAAAAATATATTTATTAAAAATTAGGGAAAAATACCTATACTAATACATGATCTTAGCTAAATTTTCATTAAATGAATTTACAAAATAAGAAGTGGAATGAAAAATTGGGGGGAGCATACGTGACGCTATGTTATATATCTTGGTTAAAAAACAAAACCACTTTGTACCATTTTAATCTCCACCATTTAAAAAAAATTGCTAGTTTAGAATCTAGATTCCAAGCACTATTATCTTGTTCTTAGGCATGTCAAATTACTTGTTGAAGTTGAACTTTTGCTAATCTTAAGAAAAAATGACCACTTTTGACCACCTTTTGCCCCCCATTTCCATGCTCTTACCCATCCATCTTACTTGAATTTCTTCTCTCTTTTGATTAAGTAGAAATTAGTCTTTATTTCCTTTCATTTGGTATTGGAGCTTGGGCAACTTGTTAGATTGATTGGGAGGAGTAGGTTGTTAGATTAATCCTTGATTGAGTGGGATCTTTGAATTCTGATCATGTTTTTAGAAACAAATATGGCATGAACATCTAGAATGGAGGTTGAGAAGTTCAACAATAAACTTTGAGCATAAGAAGCTCAAGATAAACCACCACTCATAATTCCTTTAGAGGAAGTTAGGAAATTTATATCAAACAAAGTACCTTTTGAACAAGATTTTCCTATGGAAGAAGTTATATTTGTTGAGGAAGAATGATGTAGACTTTATGATAAAGCACCTAGATACAATAAACATAATTAAAAGATAGTTCTAATCTATATATGCTAGAATGAACAAGGAATTTCAGTGTATTGCCATCATATATTTTATTTTAGATTTATGGGACAACCTTGTTATGGAGCAATAGTACCATCTCTAAGATAAATCTTAATAAGATGGTTGGTGCCTTATTGTTAGAGGAGATGAGGCAAAAACAAATCTATTAGGGATTCCTTTTTCATCAAGGGTCATTTAGAGGATAGAGAAAAGATATGAAAAAGGACAAGTACCCTCTAAATCAAATGAGAGATATAAGTATCCCAAAAGATCTAAGGTCAAGTTTTGTAACTATTGTAAAACTAGCCACATAAGGACCATAAAAAAGATAAGGCCAAGAAGGATTTTGATGATGATTAAGACTCAAGATCCTCAAACAAAGACGTGATTAATGTGTTCATTACAACCCTTGCCATGCATGCATGCAAGAATGCATGGATGATTGAATCTAGAGCTTTGTTTCACTTGAATCCCCACAAATGTTGGTTTTTGAAGTACAAGATCATTGATGGTGGAAATGTCTACTTGGAGATAATTCTTATCTCAAGATCATTGATCATGGTAGAGTCATTCTTTCTTTTGAACATGTGAGGATCAAACTCCTTCCTATTTTTTTTCACATTCTAGGTTTTGTTAGTAACTTGTTGTTAGAAAGAAAGATGATTGATGTGCATTTGAAAGTGGTCTACAACAAGGAAGGATGGAAGATGGTACATCAAATCATGGTATTGGTGTTGTAGTGGCTCCCAATGGATTCACTTAGCAAGCCAATGACATAGCACATGTGTTCATAGGTTACTTGTAAACATGCCTAATTTCAGTTTTACCACTCAAATTTATATTTTTGATACTCCCTTTGCATACACTAGCATAATTAAAATGCCTTCCTATTTTCACCAAGTATCTTATGTACCTAGTTTTTAGGTTACATTTTTATATCCCATTATTATTGAAACCCTATCAACCAAGGAAACTACCCACACCTACATATGACTAAAACCAACTATTATTGACATCCCATACATTAAAGCCTCAACATAGAAAACTTAGATGAGTTATAAAAAACATGGGTAGGATTGTATTGAACTTGCACAACCCTAGGGTGACTATTGTTTCCTTTGTTAACTACATTAGAGTTGGGATTAAGCAGGAACCCTTGGGATTATGAGGCACTCACACAATACAAGACTATGGTGTAGAAAAAAGATAGTTTCATGACCTTGGCAAGATTAGCATAATAAATGGCATTTCCTCTTATTGACTTGTGTAAAGTGTTTATATAGGATTTGGAATGCCACTCGTAAACACCGTACCCCCTTTTATGCATACTTCCCAACCCCTAATATTTACATGTATCACATTAATTAAATCACTTCCTTTCCTCCTAATATTGAAGTGATATATTGGGTCACATTTTGGTTATTAAAAACCCTAATATGCATGTACATGACAAGGTGTTACTTTAGAGATGATTCCTCTAGATAGTGGCTCACTTCTATAGCTAGGTATCTGATCTATTTGATGATGGATTTGATCCTAGGTCACTAGTTTGAACATAACCTATATAGATCTAAACATGTTAACTATGATTCTGGACAGGTACAAATAGAGATTCACCTCGATATTTAGACCTATAATAACAAAACTAGTCATGTTAACAAAAACCTTTGAGGAGTTTGCTAGGATAGGATTATTCTCCTTTTGACAAGCCCTTGGATATCAATTTTATGACTTCAAACAATGATTGAAGACAACAAAACAATCATGCAGTATGCACTAGAATGCTTATGTTAATATTGATGTCATTCCTTTTATGATTAATGATTTTCTCTTATGTGTTGTAAGGAGTTATTTAGATTCTTTTCCCTTTTGGTTTTATAGGGGAAAGTATAGTATGACACAATATTATTACAAGCACTCTACTTGAACATCATCTAATTCAATGATTAAACAATTAACAACAATTTTACACCTCATTTAGACTAAAAAATGATAAACAATTATCTTATTTTTATTAGGCCAAATTTATTAAAAATAACCCATTACCAAAGTACAAGTATGAATGGAGGAAAATTAGCCATATGTCAAAACAATTCATATTATTGAAGGCATGCGATTGATTCTCGATGTCCATCTTTCAAAGGGAAACGTGACATAAATTACTGATAATCATCGATTCTAAACGTCCCTTGAGAATTATATTAAGCCTGAAGAAAGTATTCTTTAATCACTATTAAATCAAATTCCAATATCTTACTTAAAAGCAGCGCGTGGATATCGAAACTTATTGGTAGAAGACGAGAAATTAGCAAACAAATAAAATATTCATTGGCAAGCAATTTGTCATGACAATACCAGTAGCAAGTGGTAACATCAGAGGTAGTAACAGAAACTTAAAAACATGTTCACAGCTGAAACAAATACAGTTTACGACTTACTGTCTTGAATTAATAGTTCATCTTACAAACTTTTGTGAATACCAACACTCGAATTTATACTAATAAACAAACACCTAGGATAAATAAGTTGTACTTGCTGAATTTGCAGCAGGATTCTACTGTTATGCAAACTACAACAGACTATTCTGTCACAGTAAACTCCTGAAAGAATAATATGATAAGGGGTTCACTTGGAAACCTAATTGCACAGTTAATACAATTATAATCCTTTATTAGTAAGGGATTCTGGTGGCTGTAATTCACTCTATTTAAATATCATCCATTTTAATGGTCAAATAATCAATAGTGATTTTACATGTCATTCACAACAAAAAGGGGTTGCAAACGACCCGCTGGTCGAAACTTGTACGGCAGGTTGAAACCTGCAAAAATTCATTCGACTGATAGTAGGGCCTGTTTGGTCGAATAGATTCCAGCCAATCTGGTCATTAGGTTTCGTCGACAGGAGGGCTTGTCGAAAAAGCTATACAGTCCGTGAGTTACAACTCATCGGCTGTTTACCACTGGCGTATTTTTATTGGCCAATATTAACCTTTAACTATTGAAGTAGATAATATTTAAAAATAACTGCTGGAATTGCAGTAGGGGGCATGGCGGCTATCTAGAACGACAACTTGAAAATCTGAGTGAGATCTACCGGATGTTTGAGGAGAAGGAATCCAGTTGTAATGGTGGAGTAATTTTGCCACCCAGAGATGAACAGTAGTGAGACCGAGAGTCTTTAGCGGGCACGCTCACCAACCTGCACCGAAGAGCTCAACAAGTTCGTAAGTGTGAACGGCTTGCGAAGGCTTGACCAGTTCTTAATAGTTTGTAATTGTTTCTTGAATCCTCGTGTCAGTGGTGCGCATGTTAACTTCAAGTTTGATGTTGACGATGTTCACGTTATGTACATAAAATATTATATGCATAAGGAAATGGGTCGATAGTAAATGTGGCGCTTGCTTAGTGAATTTTTTTGTGAAATAATAAAATTCGTGGCAGCTTAAACATTTTCAAAGGAGAATCTCATTCCTATAGTTCTTTGAAAAATGTAGGGAATGTGCTTCTCCACGTGGATGTCATTGTGATCCTAGTTATAGGGAAGAGTTTAAACAGTTGGTACGTTGTAAACGTACGGACTGTTGAAATTTGTGGTCGAAATCTTGCTGACTTGTTTGTTTTCTAAATTTAAATCAACAAATAGGAGGGTTGAAATCATAGAGGAGGGTTGAATGCACACATCAGTTAAAGAAGTCAAATCTGGAGCAGGTCGAAAATGTACGAAAATAGTCGGCACACAACGTGCCAGCTATTTACGATGGACGTAGTTATAGTGTTTGTTTTAGACGTTGTTATCATGGATCACTTTAATATAGACACTGTGGATGGTCCCCTCAAACACATAGTCACTAATTTACTTCTCAGCATGAATCTCTTGATGATTAAAGTAATTTTATGAACCTCATGATGATTAAAGTAATTTCCCTAATGGAGACCATCCTCCTTCCACTTATTGCTTTAGTTGCATATTGTGATCATTTTATTTTATCTTTGAACTCTTGCATTAACTTTTGGGATGTGATTCCATTCCACCTATCGTTTATGTAAACTAGTATATTATATTTTTATATTTCTATATTAAAAGTATACTATTCATCATTAAAAAATGTATGTGATGTTTTAAACCATAACTTTTAAAATAATTTGAATGAAGGAAAATAATTTAATAATAAATACATACTCGTATTTATAATAAAAATCTATAGCATTAAAAATATTTTTAAGTAGAAAGAAATATGTCTTAAACTTTTGTGAAATTGTTTTGAAATATATTATTACGATAAATATGTTGTTTGAGCAATCAAATCTTGAATATATATTTGTGAAGGGAAATAAACTTTCCTCAAGTTTAATCTAGGCTAATCCAATGTAATGGATACACATAAGTATAATTAATTTAGATTAATTAATAACTGGTAATGATATTATGATAATTTGTTGCAAGTAATCAATGTGAAAATAAAAATAAATATATGTACCTAGTTCTATAACTAATGGATGTAGAAAGATTGATAATGATTTGAATCTCATATAATTTGGGATTAGTGACAAATTGGTAATAGTCTTAGAATTAGAATATTCTATCAACATTGTGTAGGAATGAATCTAGGGATTAAGGACAAATCCATGATCGTGGATATGTCGTGTACGTGCAAACATGTACTATGTGATCTAAAAACTATTTTTCTTCACTTTGCACATTATGCATCTTGACTTCTTTTATTTTTCTTGATATTTGTGGGCTAGTGGTATTTATAAATACCTTGGTAGGGTTGTCAATATGTCATAAGGGGACATGCTTTCTCACATCATCCCACATAAATGTGTATGAATGATTAAAAATAGTAATGTTCAATCATGCATAGAGTTCTAGAATGTTCACATAGAGGTAGATTCTTTTTAGTGTGCCAAGTCTAAATATTTGTGCTCCTTAGACTAAGAGAGGACTCATGAATATTTGATGATCTAAAATGAAAGCATGGAACAACTTTACATACAGATACATAACAACACAATACAAAAATTTGTGTTTAGTTAGCATAGGTAGGAAGAGTAAAGGTGGGAGTCAATTAAATTTAACTTAAAAATTTTAAATTAGGGAAATATGAGCCTATAATTATGAGGGCATCCTTGTGACTACAAGCTAGTCCTTGAACATGAAAGGGACTAGATCACAATGAATAATGTGCACATGGAAGCATGTGCATGCACAAGTTTGATGAAAATGTGAATAGGGAAAATATATAGAGATGAGGGGTAAGTGTATAGGAATATGTGTCATGGGTAGGTGTATATCATAGGCTAAGGGACTCAAATTTACACAACATTACACTATTTTTCAATGTATTTGTATCAAAGCACTATCCTCAAAATAGATACAAAACTAAATGGGAAATGGCATGGTATACAAATTTCACTATTACATTTTCTCCCCTCTTTGATGTGCATGAGAATCCTAGAATGATTGTGAATGTAAAAGTATGTAGCACTCCAAAACATGCATGTAGGCAAAATTATTGATAAGCTAGTGGAAATAGGTTTACTTCCAATAGGAAGCTTGAGCTTTGGAAGCATTTGTTATATATAATATCATGGCTAAAGCAGAGACATGACAAAATGAAGAAGAATATTAGATCCTATATTCATTGATATGCAAACATACAAAGAATAAACAAAGGTCATGGAAAAAGGTATTTTCCTATGGTCAGGTAGTGAATTAATGTCAATTAATGCATACTTGCAACTTTTCAAATATTAATGAATTATGGTGAAAAAAATATTAACAACCATTGCAAATTTTCAAATGAGGTTAACCTTTCAATAAGTGAAGACTCACATCATATAAACAAGCACTAACATCACAATAAAAGAAAAACATCTCATCAAAAGCATCAACATGATTTTTTTCCATTCTTTCTTCTTTGGTAACTAGGGTCATTTCAAGCCTATATGTCTAGGCATGCAAGAAGGACAAATGTATGGAAATGGAGGACCAAAAGGGGTCAAAAGTGGGCACTTTTTTTCTAAAATTAGCTAAATCTAAACTTGGATGAGTAATTTTAGATGTGTATGCTCAAAATTTGAAGATATGATAAGAACATGAATTGTAGTAATATAAATCTAGTTTCTAAACTACTAAATATTTTTAAAAATGGTTAAGGTTAATGGGGTCAAATCCCGAGCACACACAAAAGTGTTCCTACTTTATCACTAAAATATAAAGTGTTTGGTTTGCACCCCCATATTTTTTTGCTACATAAAGTATTTTTAAAAACCAGCTAGTAGAAATATAGCCAACAACAAGTGCTACAAGTTGTATATTTTTATTGATTTTTTGTGTGATTTTTCAAAGTGGATGCATCCTCAAAATTAATTCACTGAGCATGTGTGTCACATAAACTACATTAAAATAATTTAAAATGTAAATATTCTTTTTAAATGTGTATAGAATGAAGCATAGAACAATCCTATTTAAATATTTTCAAATTTGGATAAGTGGGTCAAAATATTAAAATGAATGTATGGCTAGAGAGCTAAGAAGTAGCTCTTCATTTTGGTGGTATTTTCATAAATTTTATTGCAAAACATGTAGAACTAATGAGGTTGATGTTCAAATTTGAGTTATTTTATGTTAAAAATAGAAATTTAGGAGCCACAAGAGATGTCCAACCATTAGGCTTGGAAATCCAAGCCTAAATGGGAAGGATCATAAAACATTCGAATTCAAGGTATTAAAACACATATGTGTTATTTTTTACAAAAATGTTTTACTAAAAATCTCAAGGTTCGTCACTAATTTATCTTCAATTTCCATGCACTTGTACCCAGGAGACAATGGGTTGAAACTACTTTGAGAGAACTCAAAAAAACCTCTTAGTTCCTATTGCTATTGAGAAATAAGAGAAAAATAATCAATAGTAAAATGATTGACAATTGGCCATTGAATTAGTATATATGGAAGACATATATTACATAGATACTCTCTATCTAAATATATTCCTTGAAAATTCTCACCAAGACCTGAATTCCACATGCATAGAAATCAGCACCACACAAATAACCTCAAACATCTACATCACTATCACTACTCCATGTCCAAACACCCCTAACCTCCATAGGGAACTCCTTCCTTATGAAGAGAGTAGCCTGCCTAATTCCTTACCATTACGCTTGTTGCCTCATGAATAATAACCAACAATTTTATTTGATCAATGTGAACTTGGAGTGTTCCTGGAATTGATGACCCATGCACAATAGTGGTGATTCATATTTGGAGAACATAATAACAACATTTTTAAATCATCCTACTTCATGATAGGTGGTAGCTTTCAAATCTGTAAACAATGTGCATAACTCTCATACCAAGTAAGAGCATGCCTTTGAAACCTTTAACCTAGAAAAAGAAACTAGTTGATGAGAACATAGCTTATACAAACTAAATTATACCTCCATTGGAGACACCCATTGAAAAACCTTCTCAACGCAAAGCTTTCCATCATAGAGTTGTATGTCAATCTTTGGCTCAACCTTCAAGAATCTTCATGTGAGGTCTCTCCTTGTTGTTATTCTAGCTTGTCTAGTTTTCCTTCTTCCTCATGTTCTTTTGGATTCCCCAAATTAGATATTAAGACCATCACCTTGCTTTCCAAATTATCCATTTTACCTTCTATATGATAGAATTTCTTGCAACATCTTTTTCCAACTTCTGAAAAATGTGCTTCTCTGTCATCTTCCCTTGTTATTCTTGCTCTCCTCAACAACTCTATAGATCAAATCTTAGAATTTTAAGATAATAATTCACTTCAACTTAATCTTGTGATAGCATAACATGCCACTATACAAAAAAAAAATTCCCACAAAGAGTTAACTTGTTGTAGTACTAACTTGATCAATAAATAGGGAGAGTATCCCTCACATGATACTCATCAACTATAAATTATTAATGTTATCTCACTAACACCACCAAAAGACATTGTAAACTAACTCATAAGGATTTTTATTATAGTTAATTATGTTCATCTATGTATTAACCATTTAATAGGCTCAAAATAGAAATGAAGTATGCAAAATATCATGCATAATACTACAACACAAGGGTTAGCCCAGAGAAACCCTACACTTAGGGAGAAAACTTAATAAAACATGAGTTATGATCCCGATTCTAGAATCTTATCCAAGTTACAATGGTGTTACAATGCCTCTAAAGCTTATGTACAAATATCTATGATGATAAAAATCCAACTCTTAGTGTCTTCACCCTTCTATGCACCTTCAAAACTCTGTATTGTCACATTATTTTGCCAAAATCAACATGACCATGAAGGTTTTGACTTGATTTAACACTCTCTAGACCTATAAATTAAATTCACTTCTCTCTCCTATAACCTCTCCAACTTTAAAAATAGAAGATTAAACATAAAAAAGAAAGATTAATTGACAAAACCTTTTGTATTCCACATGTTGTCCAAACTATAATGCTTTCACTAGTTCCACTACGAGGAATTTTTCATTCACCATGGTATTCTAGAATTCAACACAATAAATAGATCATTTTTCATGGTAGACTATCATTCACCATGGTAGAGAGAACTTGTTTGCCATGATATTTGATTCTTTTGTCACTTGTGACAAGTGGCAAATTCACAAAATTAGGTTTTCCAAGTTGCTCTATGTATTAGGCATTAAATAAGTCCAAAATAGAAATCAAGCATGTAAAATATCACACATAATATCACAACACAAGGATTATCCTATATAAACCCTAAATCAAGGAAAAAATCTCTAGCAAACACGAGTTATGCTCCCCATTCTAAAATATTATCCAAGTTATAATGGTGTTACAATGCCTCTAGGGCTTATGTACAAATCTCTATGATGATAAAACACCAACTCTTAATGCATGTATCCTTCTATGCACCTTCAAAACTCTACACTGTCACATTCTTTCACCATTGACATTGTGATCATGGAAATTTTGACTTTATTTAACACTCTCTAAACCTACAAAGTTACTTCACTTATCTTTTTTTATAGATTTTCCAACTTTGACAGGAGAAGAGTAAAGATTAAGAAAAATAAGATTAATTGACAAAGCCTTTTGTATTCCACATATTGTCTAAACTATGTTGCTTTGATTGGTTCCACTAGGAGGGATTTTTTCATTCACCATGGTATTCTAGAATTCATCACAATAAATAAATCATTTGTATGGTAGAATATCATTCACCATGGTATAGAGAGTGTTTTCCATGTTATTTGATGCTTTTGTCACTTGTGACAAGTGGTAAATTCATAAAATTTGGTTTTCCAAGTCCCTCTATGGTTTACAACTAGTTTCAAGGACACCAAGAGATGTCCCATGCCACCCCTAACACCCTCCTAACTTCCTTATTCCCTCATCCTCTACCATATGACACATTTCAAAAAAATTAATTTTTGAATATATTTTAAATTTATCTTTGACTAACTAGAACCACTTTGACCCCTTGCTCCAACTTTCTTGATCCATTTTTGAATTATTGTAGTATTAAAAATAACAACGTGACTATTTCTAGACATTCTTAATGCTCTAGACACCTATCATGGGAAGAAATCCAAGGTGGATATTGAACTATCAATTTTATTATATATTTTACACACGACTACTAGAAATTACTCACGATGGCATTAGATACTTAATTTGGTGTGAATCACACAATGTTTAGTTGGTTTTGTATCATTTACATGTTAATATGACTTATTTTGGTAATTTGCATAGCAAAATGCTATAGGATTAAGTAATAGTATTGAAAAGGAAAATAAATAACCTTCCCAATCTAACAAGGAGAATAAAAAAATTACATAAATCTAGGGTAAATAAATAGAATTATTCAAAATCTACTCTAGATTAAAGAGTAAGGGAATGA
This sequence comes from Cunninghamia lanceolata, assembly GCA_027924645.1. Classification (NCBI taxonomy): domain Eukaryota; kingdom Viridiplantae; phylum Streptophyta; class Pinopsida; order Cupressales; family Cupressaceae; genus Cunninghamia; species Cunninghamia lanceolata. Next base: position 3,535,663 of record BSBN01001183.1, on the reverse strand, counting down.
TATATAGATAAAACTACTAACAACACCTAATGGTGGCATTAGATGATTGATAGGGAGATATACAAATAGTTTTGTTGGCCAAGAACTATGCATTATTTTTTAAACAAAATTTGTGCAATGCTTGTCTAACTGGACTATTTATATATGTACATATTGACCATCCAATAGCACCTTTAGGTGTTGTTATTAGTTTATAACAATCTCATGAGTGTAACTAAATATATTCATGTTTTAATTAATCTCTTAAAAGTTACTTTTAATCTCCGCATTAATAAATAATTATAGAATTTAATCATAATGATTTGATGCTATCTTATTGTATTTAAAGGTATTCATTTGCATCCTTTTCACATACTCTCACATTTGGCCATCCTCTATCATCCTAGAGGCATTCAATGAGTAATTAATAGTGAACACTTCAACTTGGTGTATTAAAAGAAGTAATAAATCTAAATAAATCAAATTGTACGGTGTTCGCCTATTGTCTTTGATCTTTACACACATTTATGTGGTTGAGCTAGGTAAACATTCCCCTTGTGACATAATGGAAACCCTTCCAATGTATTTATATTTTACCCCTAGTCTTTAGATATCATATTAGAGAAAATTAGATAGAGATCACTCAGGCAAAATGCAAAGTAGAATTACACACTAAGTAAGTTCAAATCTACACACATGGGAAAAATCTATGATTGTAGTATAGACTAAGACTTGTGGGCTCGATTAGAGATAGGGTAGAGGCTCAATGTAAGATTTGAGGCATTTGACTAATAAAGAGGCATTTTTTACTAAGCCAAGAACATGGAAGTTTTGAATCTTCATCAAACAATTTTCATTCTTTGGTCAAAGAGCTAAGTATCTTTATTTATTACATTTACCTTCTATACTTCTTTAGAGTTAAGAAATTAAGATAAATTACCTTCTTACTTCCTTTTAATTAGATTCTAAATCTCACTTTGTTGGTTTAATAATGTTCTATATAAATTCTTCTTTAAACTTGAAGGATTTAATAGACATATGAAGTTTAAGTTAATAATCAAGACTGATTTATTAAACTAGCTATGAAAGACTAATTAGAATAGTGTCCACTGTTAATCAATGACCTATTCAATTTATGTGAGTTAGTATTATGTGTGAGTTAAAAATATTCTAAATCAAACATTAAATTTTAGAAATTTATGGGTGTGATGATTTAAGAGAATTTCAAATGACTTTATAAAAATGACTTTAAAAGCATTATTATTTATAATTATTTCATAAGTATAAAAGAACTTAGTAGTTTTTCATATGTATGTGAAAGAAAGTAATGTTGCTAAAACAATTTATTCCTAAATATAAAACCATTGTCAATCATAGTGGAAATGTCTATGAAATTTACATACACCATCACCATATCCAACTTAGCATCTAAGAAGGTGTAGGCTCCAATAAGGGGGTTATGTATGCACACACATTGGGATTCTCCTTGAATATCTCCTTTGTGGGATACATGTACCTCTTCCTTATCATCGACTTCTTGCATGTAACTTCAGCACACTTCACAACCATTAAAACCAAAAACATTATACTATATTAACTAGTGATACACTTCAAGCAGAAATAGAAGTTGGGCATACACGTTGACTTTAACTTCTCTTTGAGCATACACATTGACTTTAACTTCTCTGCTCAATTATGTTGGGAAAAGTGGTTATTATGTTAGTTAGGATGGATTAACATGGGACTAGCTAGTAAACTATAAGAAGTGAAATGAGTTTTACTTAATAGAACCAAAGATATTAGATTTGATTTCTAATAGACTTCCACTAAAAATATGCTTAAGAAAGTAAAACAATCTTATAATTAAAAATATTAAATTTCCACAATTCAAACTGATAAATTTGTAATGATTTTAAAATAAAACTAACTAGTAATTTTTATATTAGCATTTCTGATCACACCATCTGTCATCATTATCAGAATGACGAAAACAGGAGAATAATAGATCACATTTGATCTAAAAAGTCGATATAAAAGCTACAGAGTTTATAACAAACTCTTTACACATTCAATACAATAAATTAGTCAGTGAGTTTTAAGCACTGAGAGGACCTTGCTCAGAAGTTATATGTAGATCTTTGTTTGCTACATTATGAATAAAAACAAAAGAGTTACGTAGCTCCTGCATAGAACACGGTTCCCTGTTTCTAGGAAATGGCAAATATTAAATATTCATTCATGTCATACATTTTAGTTATGGTATTAAGAGAAATTAGATAGCTGGAGCCATTGCACCTCAGGGAGGTCCTACTATGTCGTTGAGCTCATGCATATAAAATAAGAATAAGGCAGAGTGGCAACACACAGAAAAGAATAAGATAGAGCGCCAACAACTAAACCAAGACAAAATTTAAAGGTAGCGAGAAATGAGTCAAAGTTGGGGGAAATTAAACAAAGTTTAGGGGCTACTTTATGCGATCACTAATTGCTAGGAATTTAACCATGTGTTTTTTTTGGCAGTTGACTACTATGGGCTTTCTGAATTGGGAAAGTATTTTAGATTTTCTATATAGAAATATTTTATATTGGTCCATGTTTATGTGGGACGTCACATATTGGCATTGAGCAATATCTTCTTAAGGGAGGTTGTTTATGACATTGCAAATATATTTAATGTGGTTTAGTGAGTACATGGTTAATTGGCCTCACTTGTGTTGGAAATTATACTACATATTATAGGTTAGATTATAATAGTTAGTAAATAAATAAATAAAACAAATGTTAGCTTTTAGGAACTTTTCCATAAGTAGTTGGTTTGGGGGTTAGTTTAGTAGTTATTCACAATGTAACATCCCTTGAAGCTACCTAATTTTCATCCGTTGTAGGTGGGTCTTAATCATGATAAATGTGATTAATTGGGAAGTTTGTTAACCATGTCATTATAATTTGCAATGTGATATTGTGATTTTGTTTGATGTTAATTAAGGTCAATGCAAATTATTCAACTCTATCAACAAGGAGAGGTCGTAATTCTAACTCCATGTTAAAACCAATTGAGTGTGTGTCTTGTCTTAACTATAGGTTCGACTGAAATGTAAGTACCTATTTTGCTAAGTAATGATTCATTTTGTTTAATAGTTTGAGCCTTGAGGCCCTATTGTACATATATGTTTAACATCCTGAAGGTCCTTTTAAATATAATCTTTAATACACAGTTATTGATGATTACTATTGATGAGGCTAAATTAAGCCTCATCATATTTATAGACAAAGTACCCTTTTTCCTCTTACTCTATATATTTATTCATGCTAATTAATGTTTTTATAGAAATTATTGATTACTAGGGGTAGAATAGATTGCATATTTATGGTTTATTTGTTGTTGATTAATCAAGTCAAAACATTGACAATATACTATGAAAAAGATTTTTTTTTGTTTGAGTGGGGTACCTTGGCCACTTTTGGGAGAAGCATTCTTAAACTTTGGAGACATCTTCACCAAATTTGAAGATATAGAGCTCCAGAGAAGGTGGAGGTGGACTCACACATTGTGGAGGACTTCAGAGAAAACAAGTCCAATATACTATGGAGAAGGTAGTGACAACACAAACCCATAGACCTTGGAATGATACTACTTAGCCACAACCTTCTAGTTTGTTCATGCCAGAGATTCCTCACATGTAGCAGTGAAACCAACCACTTTCATTCATTAAGTGCAAATGAAACCTTTACAAATAGTAGACTCTTGTTAGGAGTCACGATCGAAAAAATTTCCTCATTTTATGATAAAAACAAACTCCATATTAATTTGTTAATAGACTTGTTTATTTATTTTCTATTGGAACTTCTTATGAAACTTGAATAGTGCGCACATGTGCAACACATAGCTATATCTTAGAAAATTTTCATAAATTTATAGTTATGTAGTTATAGTTAGGAAGTTATCAGAGATAGTTGTTATTATCTTCTATATTTGAAAGAAAATTTCATAGGTTCAATCTATCTTTGTAGTTGAATATCATGTGCAAACTGAAGTAGAATTATTATAATCGAATGTAATGTTGTGTTTTATTTCTATAATCTTTGAGTTAAACATGGTGGTTTTAAAATAGTCCGATATCTAGAGAGATGGCCACTCATTGGAGAAGATGGACTTGTGTTGTGTAGATATGTATTTGATGTTTTTTTACATAAATATGTGAAGTAAATGTGTTGTCATTATATTATGTTAACCTACAAGTTTATTGTGCCTCTTATCACCATGTTTGTGCTTATGTGTGAAATTCTTGCATATTCAATCATTAAAAGGAAACTTTAGAAAATTAGAAAGGAGTGCTAAATGTTTCATTATTTTCACATGTCATTTGTATTGAAGAAAAATACCAAAAACAAACTCATAGTTAGTGATAATTATATTGTTATTCAACAATTAGATTTTTAGGGAATTTACTTATTAGTATTCTTTACTTTATAAAGCATTAGCATTTTTTAACTTCCCATAGATAGTATTTTCAATTTAGTTCAAGCATTTTAATTTCATAGTTAACTCTATAAATTTCAGCTAAGTAGAGTAAAATGTGTGTGCATTTCCTTTCAAAATAGAGTAGACAAAATTCTAGGGAAAGACTCTAAACTATCCTATTGCAAATAGCCTTCGAATACCCCCTAGATTGACAAAGTAATTATCTACTAAAGTACAAGGTTCAATGATGTCTCATCAATTAATATAGAATTTATTATTATAATAATGTACATTTTAGTAATAATTTTTAATGAACATGTAATATTTAATTCTACAGTTAATATAAATATAACAATATATAGATAAAATATTGCTATTTACTAATGAATAAATCTAACCTATCAATTCTTCAAGCTCTCTAAAAGAAATAAGAAAGAATTGGAGGAGGGCTCTGGAATTGTTTGATGGTTTTGAAACCCTCCATGGGCAATTCGGTAGGGACCTCCTCCCGACTTGAATATGGTCTCATTTGTGCTTTTCTATATATATTTGTAAGATTGTTGGTTGTAGAGTGCTGCCTATTTATGTTTTGATTGGGGTCATTTTGTAGTTTTATTTCTTTCATTGTGTTATGAAAACCTACAAAGCCTGAAGTTTGAATTTTAAATTCTTTCCTACCTGACTGATTGTGAGGGAATAGCCTCATTCACTTGCAACACCTACCTATGCTCATAGGCCCTAGGAGGGTACAACTCTAGCTGAGGCAATTAATCCTCAGTCATGAGGAGTAATGGAAAATGAAAGTGAAGACAATGAATTGGCAGAGGGTAGGAGGGACAAGCCAGATGATAATAGAAAGACTTTTTGGGAAGCTCTCAACATTTAGGATACCACAACAATGACCCAAGATGCTCGCTTCCAGGTCTGTGAGAAGAGAAATTTTTGGATCTAGAAGTGAACTCCCCAACAGAGGAGGAGAGGAGAATATTGGAGTGCATGGAGAAGGTAAGCATCCCTTCGTGCCTCAAAAATGGTTTTAAACCTGAATGATGAGATACAAAAAACCATTAAAAATGAAGAACTTAGAGTAAAAAACATGACTATTTTTTTTCCATATCTGAATGCTAACAAAATACCCTCGAGGAGCTATTTTGATAATTGGATAAATTCAATATAGGTTAAAAGGTTGGGAGTCCATGTCTCATTCTACAGATTGCTTAGCAAGGGGCTTTTGTTGTTCTTTTAAGAAACCATTCTATGTAAAGGAAAGTTCTAGATAGAGATTATTGGAATGTGGGTCAATCCCTCTATAAGGATTTCCTTGGAGCTTGGATGCCTCGCATCAATAAATTATATTTTTCTTAGTGCCCAGATGGATATTAAATAAAACGTTGTAGGAGCAGTTATGGGACTTCTTGCCACAAATTTTGGAGCCCATAGGGAAGGTGATGAAAGTGGATTGGACCAAAGCCACTTTACTACACATGGATGCAAGAATCCTAATTTCCCTAAATATAGGGGTTAGTATTCCTGATATCCTTGAGATTAGGGATGGAGAAAAAAGTTTTGAATGTGGGGTTGTTGGGCTTGAGGGGCTCAATTCCTATTTTTTGTGTAAGGTAGAGGGACACCAAAGAAAAAATTGCCCTAACATTAAATTGAATAACTCGAGGAAAACATTTGACACTGTTAAACTATTTGTGGATGGGGAAAATCTAGGAAAACAAGGTGTTTCATATCCTTTGAGCTTGGGTAATATTAGGGCTCAGTCTATTGAAGATGTGAAGTTTGTGGATATTAAATCTCCACCTCAAGACAAGGCTAGCCCAATTGAGGCTTCCTTAAGGGATCTCAAAAATAACCTAGAAAAGCTTAATAATGAAGATATTCCTTCTAGTGCAAAGAAAGGAGATAGCCCCTCAGAAAGGGCTTCCGACTTAGTGATTGGTTCCCATTCTGATTGTAGTGACCCAATATTTAGGGGTCACTGCAGTGAGGAGAGAAACAATGATGTTTTGCCCCAAGTAGGGGGTCGGACCCATGTCACTCTTATTTTTGATAACCCATGCTTTGTTGAAGACCCAATCAATGTCAATATAGAGTTATTTGTAGATGAGAATGCTATCTAGGATAGTATCCTAAATGCTAACCCTGATGAACCTATAGCTAAAAGTTTGGACATGATTGTCCATTAGGACTTCCCTACCTCTAAAAAATTGGAGGAGGTGGTTAGAGATACTAAAAGTGAGGCTAAAACAAAAAAGAATGCACAATAGTTAGCTATGATGAAAATTAGGGAAAGCATTCTGGCCAAGAAAATGGAAGGTATTCTAGAAAATTTAGTCTCTCTTATTAGGTTTCAAACACCAAACCCAAAGGTGTTAGATGGTGTAGTTCATACCAAGAAGATTCAAGAGATAATAGAAGGGAGTGCTCCCAAGGTGGAAGAATGTTATTCCTTTAAGAAGGATGAAGGAAGTAAAGAGAAGATATGTTCACAAGAAATAAATCATTGAAGAAAGGTGAAAGGAGGCAAGCTCCCTAAGTGCTTTGATAAGTTAGGCCTCAGTAGCTCTTAAGGTGAACTTTTGTAGTACTGACCAAACAAGTTTGACATGAACTGTTTCAGCTAGAATGTTAGGGGACTTGAGTCACCTGATAGAAAGTATATTGTAAGGGACTTCTACAATAAAAATAGAAAAATGGATTATTTATTGTTACAAGAAGTCAAATCCATAGGTTTCCAATTAGACAATGCTTTAAGGTTTATATGGAAAGAGGCAATGTAAGTCTACACTAAACATGAAAAAGGCAAAGGGGGCACTACAGATCTTATCTATAAGGAATGGGGTCAGTTCATAGCCTAGAGTGGGTTCTCCCCTTGCAATAGATGTGTCTGGGTTGTGGTTGACAAGGAACGGAGACAATTTGGCCTATGCTTGATTTATGCCCCCAATGATCATAGGGAACTAGAAGTGATTTATGGAATTGGATGTCTAACAATCTACCAAAAATCCCTCAGATCATTGCTGGGGACTTTAACATGGTGGAACAAAGAGAGGACAAGATAGGGGGAAAACATACAGAATGGAAGGGGAATGAAATGTATTTTTGGTTGAGAATGAAAAAGTCTCTTGGTCTATTTGACCCTCTAGAAGGGCATAAGGCCACAAGTCAAGCCATCTGGTATTCATGGTGTAACTCACAGAAGGATAGCAAGAGAATATATTGCAGATTGGATAGATTCTATGTCAATACTTGGACTTTTTCCATTTTTAGAACTCACAGTTATCCAATGCAGTAAGAGTCATCCCTAATAACCTATCTGATCACCATCCTATACATGCTATTATCAATTTCAAGAGTCAGGACAAGGAAAAGATGCACAAAAAAAGACAGTATGTTTAAATTCAATACTCAATTACTGCTAGACAAAGACTGCCAGGCTGGAGTCTGTTGCCTAAGAGCAATTATGAAAAGCATGACTGGGAGAGATAAAGCAATTTTGTATTGGAATGAATTAGTCAATGCATGTAGAGGTTTTTGCCAAGTTTATGGTAAGAAAATGACACTTGATAGAAGGAAAGAGGAGAAGTTGCTTCAAATTGAGTTTTTGGAAACTGAAAAGAAGATACAATAGATACAAGATGATAGGGACATAATCAGATAGCTAAGAGAGAACGAAAGTAAACTTAGGAGATTGGAGACTTTCAGGGCCCAAGGGGCTAAAGTAAGGGCTAGGATTAATTGGCTGAAAGATGGAGATCGAGGTACAAAATATTTCTTTGATATTCTTAGATCAAAATTTAGAAAAGAACATATTGGTCCCATCAATGAAAATGGTACAACATACTATGACATTGTAGATATCAAGAGACTATTCAAAGACTATTATGAGAATATTTTTAGGACTAATGATCAGAATGCAGAAAGCTTGGAGGACCATGATGTATGTTTGAACATTTGCCCAAAAAAGGTAGATGAGGCAATAGCTAGTAAATTAAAGGAAAAGATATCCAAAGATGAGATCAGAGAGGCTATTTTATCAATGGAAGATGGAAAATCTCTTGGGTAGGATGAACTTCTAGTTGAATTTTACAAAACTAACTTATCTTGGGTAGTGGATGATTTATGGGAGGTATATAGAGAGGCCTATAATAGGGGCTCTCTAGGTAAGGATATAAATAGAGGTATCATCAAGTTATTACCCAAGGATGGGGATAAAACCAAATTGAGAAATTAGAGACCTATCTCCCTTTTGAATGTCTCATACAAAATTGTAGCCAAAGTATTGGCAAGAAGGCTCACAGACATACTACCTAAACTCATCAATTTCACAGAGATTGGATTTTAAAAGGTGGGTACATCTTAGAAAACTTGTTGACAAGCTGGGAGGCCTGACACTGGGCAAGATCATTAGAGCAAAATGTGGGTATACTACTGCTTGGCTTTGAAAAGGAATATGACAGAGTGGAATGGTCGTTTATTCTAACTATGCTAAAAGCTTTTGGCTTTCCTAAAGAATTTTGTGATATGGTTAACCTGCTCTTTAGAGATGATTCTTCACAAATAGAAATTAATGGGTCATTGACTATGCCTTTTAATATGGAGAGGTCTATCAGGCAGGGTTGCCCATTAGCGCCTGAGCTTTTTGTCATTGCTTCTGAAGCATTGTTCTATATGTTGAGAATAGAAAGAATACCTAGGATGATGAAAGGAGTTAGACTTCCTAAAGATATCATATTGCTAAATATGTAATTTGTAGATGATATTGCATTATATCTTGTAATTGAAAAAGAGAACCTGAAAAACATGGAGACTAGGTTGAATATGTTTTGTAAAGCTTTTGGTGCCAAAGTGCCATGCAATAAATCAATATTACTAGGGTTGACAGATAACCCTCCTGAGTGGTTGGTGGAGTGTAAATGGCAGTGGGATGGACCCCATAGGTAGGTTAGATTTTTGGGGATACCTTTTGTTGTTGACCCTTCACTTAAACTGATGTGGAATTGGATGTTTCCAAAGATTGGGATGAAATTGAAAAGCTGGAATAAACAAGTTCTCTCACTAGCTGGGAGGGTTCAAGTGTGTCAAAAGATTCTCTTAGCTTATTCTATTTACTTTGCCTCAATGTGGTTGTTTTCAAATCACCAAATAGACAACATACATAAGATTATTAGGAATTTTGTGTGGTCAGATGGGAAAGGTAAAAACAAAAAGTATGTAGTCAAGTGGGAATGGTGTTGTATGAGCAAGGAGAAGGGTGGATTAGGACTTAAGGATTTGAGAATTTAGGGTGTGACTCTTGTTACAAAATGGATTATTATATCTTTATAAGGAAATGAACTGTTACATCCCCTTTTTGGATTCAATATTACTATTTACTTTTTCTTAAATAGTACAGTTATGTGGATATGTTTTTAACATCATAGGAACTGATGATATGAATAGAGAAGGTTAATTTTATGAAATTATGGAATCTATTTGATTATGATCAATATGATGTTATGAATTAGAATGTCTTTTTGATATGAAAATGAAATGATTTGATATAAATGTGTTTTGAGTAGAATATTGGTGCTTTGACCACAAAATTGTAGGTGAGTTTGTCAATGATATGAATAGATGGAACATGTTCACCAGGAAGAAAGAAGAAGAGAAAGTATCTTTGAGAAAGAGAGAAGACTCTGGAATAACCCATGGGTGCTTGCCACAGAAAATGCATATTAGGTAGACAAACTGAGATGCTTTGAGTTAAGCTTTGAGTTCAAGCTAAGTCATTTTTAGATGAGAGTCGAGGTTCGTAGAATAGGTCTTTCTCCTTTCGTAAGTTGTATTGAGTATGGGAAATAGACATCAGTGTCGAAATACTCTAAATCGTGTCATCAAATATGAACGACTGATATATTGTTTATATGTTTATATGTATATACTTGCGGTCGAGTTGTAAGTCTTATCTTATTTTTGGTTCGGCGCAAAAGTCAAAATTATGCATAAGTCAATCCCAAACCTTATTTTGACATTTGTGCTTAATTCATCATTGTTGTCGTAAAGAGCTACAAGCGTATGACATAAATGTCTCTTGCAAAATTTGACAGATGTTGAATTGTTCTTTATTAGGCTATTATCGAATACTAAACGGTTTAAATAATGTTTTAAAATATAGAGACCATGGTGTGTAGTACCCTTGGTCGTAAGATATTGGAATATGTAATATTTTGTTAGTTATAATTTAAGTGTCGTTTTGAGATAATTCCTTTATTCTTGAGTGATGTCGGTAATCAGGCAAGAAGCTCGAGAGGGACACATTTAAGTTCTTTTCTATGATGTCTTTTATTTTGAATAGTCTTTTTGCCTTCAAGCTTTAGACCTGTTGTTGGTTGTCAATATAGCTTTTAATTCAAAACCCATTGATTTATACTCATAGCAGATATGAGTAGTAAGACAGTTAAAACTTCCAACCGCCACCTCACCTATGTGGAGCTCCATCCTGGAGAATGATCATGATTCAAGACAGTGGCCAAACCATTTTCTGGTTAAGGTCGCATAAGGTGGGAAAACATTTTGCATGCTGGATAAGATACCCTTATCGATAGGCATGGTCAGGGAGTGGAGGAGACAGTTAGTCCTTCGCAGTGAACGGGGGAGATATAGAGTAGTAAGGGTAAGTTTTTAGAAGACAGAACACAGAGGAGAAGCAAAATAAGTCTGCGCAAGGAGCAACAAGTGAACGGCTGAGAGAATAGCAAGTGCCATGGACCAGTTTGTAAGCGAATGGAAGAGACTATCTACAGGTTCTCTTCCTCTCTTCACTGCGCAGTCATAGTTTTCTTGTCATGAGTAATGTCTTCACTAGAATTTTGATGGAACATAGAGTTTTCTTGAAGATACTAAGTGTTATTTGTTAATAACTATAGCCTGTGTGTTTTTGTTATCATCAAAACGAGAGCAATGTTTATGTCTTATACACTGCATTACACTGCACCAAAGATGTGAAATCCATAATTTATTATATTGTCCGACGAAGGTCGAGAATAATTGTGAAGTCATTGGTTTTATTTTAGAAGATTTATAGTTATGTGTGGGGTGCAAATCTGAGTACGTGTTGGTCGTAAAACATTTCACCACTATTACAACCACAAAGGCAAAGCCTTCGATGACATAGATTGAGATCATTTTTAGACAGTCGAATGCTATTGTTTGGTTCTGTCAAGTTTAAAGGTCAGCTTGTATAAGAGTAAAAGATTTGTTTGTGTCAACCATTGATAGAGGGTTATCAATAGTGAAGAGGTTCAAGTCGTAACATACAAGGCTTCACTATCATCCTCTTTTACTGAGTTAAAACTAGTTGGTCAACCATGGTGAAATTGTTAACCTAGCTACGAATAATAACAAGTTTTAGATTATATGCTTTTGAAGGTAATTCTTTTCCTATTGAAGTATTTAAACTATTATTTTTCAGAGAGAAGACCTTATTGTTATACCAATTATTATTATCAAGTTTTTACAACAATATAATGAGTCTTTTGTCAAGTCTCAAGCTTAGACTTACATGCAATCTAATTGCTAGAAGAAACGATATGACAGGGTTTTCTAATGTTTAGATTGACAAAGTTTAAGCTATGTCAAAGCTTTCGACACGTTGAAGTAGTATATTGTGAGCGTTAAATTTTAACGTAGGGTTTTTGAATGTTGTATTCTTTAAATTAGCTTTTAGAGAAACCCTTCCAAAACAATAGAGTTGAGTTTAGTGTCCACTCTAGAGTGGATAATTTAAACAATGGGCTAACTTAGAGATCATTGTAACAACACGTAGCGTTATCTGAATAATCAATATGCTAGGAAACCATTCTTTTATCATGAAGACGGAGATGTTTCCATGAGCTTGTAGAGAGAGAATAAGCCTCAATGCCATGCATTAATGCATGATGAATTTCAAACACCTTGAGGTTATCGAGGTTGTTATATAGAACTTAAAAATAGGTAACTGTAGGATTACGATTAATTCGAGTCGAGTGGGGTGGGTGAAGTTATTACATGCTTTGATACAACACTAATTATATTCAAATCCTTTGGCCAAGGTAATGCATGATCCTCAAGTGCATTGAATGTTCACTGTGACTGGATGGTGTAGCTTGTGGAGTGGTCATGCTTGACTAGAGGGTATCTAGGGGATTGCATGATAACAAGTCACGTAGGTCACAACACCAGAACTTAGATGGCAAACACCATTGGTTATCCTAAGTCTATCCTCTTTGAGCAGGGTAGGGCCACTTCTAGTTAGGAAGGAGTACAGGACACCGACGGTCTATGGTTGGAGGTTAAGCTCCTTGTAGATACTTTCTCTTCTTAATTCTTGAGGATTGCCGAGACTTGAATTTGGATGGTCGACAATTGAGATGCAATGACTTTGGTAAGTTCCTATTTTGGATTTGTTCTAAGTAACTTTTAACAACATATTGTTTAAATGTTATGGATGATTATTTCCTTTTTGTTTTAAGATATATATTGATGATTATTATTAGTCAATGGATGTTCTTCATGGTTATAAGAATTGGAAACAAGTTACTTTACTTTTTTAAACATTCAAAAAAAAAATTATTACCTTTGGTTAAAACATAGTTTTTAGGTTGAAAACTAAACTGGGTGTTACATATGGTATTAGAGCTAACCAGGTTCAGCACTAGGGCTAATGAGTCCACTAACCTGATTGAGAATCAACATTATGTGGGTAGCTAATGATTTGATTTACTGTGCCAGGATGGTACGTATCAAGAAAACCACAAGGAAGTCCTTCGCTGGTAAGGAATGTTATCTACAAGCTAAGCAGAAATGACTTGCGATGATCAAGACTATTGAGAAAATGAATGATGAAAATGACATTTGGCTAGATGATGTGGAAACATTTGCCAATGCTCTATCACAACTCAAACGAATGAAAAAAGAACTCCTAGAGACAGCTAGGATGACAACTTGAATCATGGTCAATTGCTGCCCTATTAGTGTACCTATTAGTGTACCAATGATCACTAGGGATCCCCGTATACCACCTAGAGCTGAAATCATTGTACTATCATCTGATAGTGAGTCTGAGGGTTATACCCCTCATGAATATGTGTCGGACAATGAATCCAAAGGTTACACCCCTCTTGTGAATACTAAGTGAAACATGAGATATGTCTATCTTTAAAGAATGTATATGCAGTTTTAGAAAGTATAATAAAGACAAATTTTGGTTTGAGAATAACTATGGTTATGAGAAATTGTTATGTTTTGATAATATACAAAATGATAAACCATAGAACTGATTAGTACTTGCTTAATCAGGTGAGAAAACAAACAATCATGGATCAATCAGAGTTTAATGAGGGGGAAGATCGGGAAGGTCACAAATGTTAGGAAAACTCCACCGATAAATTGGACAAGATTCTTAATATGCTTATTGAAACTAAGGAAAGGTTGAGCAAATTGGAAAAGAAAGTGAATGAAACCAGGAATACGGAGGGTGAAAATGAGAATTCTAATAATGCAAGTAAAAGTAAACAACGGGATCATGGCACGTCAAGTGAAAACCAAGATGATAGTGAAACTTAGAGGGAGACAAAAGACAAACTTGCACTGGAACTATCTAAGGATATGAAAAAGATTATCCCTCCCAAATTTGATGGAACAAAAACTGGTGATGCAACAGAAGCATGGTTAACAAAAATGGAGAAATACCTTGAAATTAGAAATTATTCTGAGATTACAAAGGCAGTGTGGGGAGCATATCAGTTATCTAGAGAAGCATCCACTTGGTGGATGAACAAGAAAATGGAACTGGAATTAAGTCCCTTGAAGGTGACATGGAATGAATTTGTGGAACTTTTCTAAAAGAGGTTGTTACCGCAACTATATTTTGATCAAAAGTTAACAGATTTCCAAAACCTCAGGCAAGGTGATCTATCTATGGTTGAATATGCAGAAAAATTTACTAGATTGTTGAAGTATGTTCCTTAATATCAAAAGGATGAAAGATTTCGGATAAGAAAATTTATTATGGGACTCAATCCTCATATTGGCGGTGAGGTGGAGGTGCATGGTCCAAACACAATGGACTAGGTTTATGAGAAAACAATTAAGCAGGAATAAAAGATCAAATCCATTTCTGCTTACCATGAAAAGAAACGAAAGAGATTTGATAAGAACTTCAATGATCAGACATATAAAAGGAAGAATGAAAAAGGATATGGAAATAGGAGGTTCGATAAAGGAAATCAGAAAAACAAAAGGGGATTTGGTAATGAATGTAGAAATGAAGACTATAAGAAAAATGTCAATTTTAAGAAGAATGATGATGCTATGAGTAGACCATCCGAGAAGAGAGAACCAATTGGAGGATGTTTTTCTTGTGGTGGAGATCATTATGCTAACTATTGTCCTAATAAAAAGCAGAACGAGCAGCCTAGGAATATGGTACTTCCTTCACAGTAGGAAGCATTTCAACAAAGGATTCATGCCGCCCTTGATAATTGACAAGCTGAGTATCAGATTACTCCCATTGAGATGATAGGTACATTATTTGGAGTTCCTGTTTCTATTATGTTTGATACTGGTGCAACAAAAAAATTTGTATCATCTAGAGTCTTAAGTAAATTTCCTAGAAGAGCTGGTTTTATGTCAAAACCATGGACAATTCAGTATGCAAATCACTCAAAGGCTTAGGTAGAGCAATGTTTGTTCAAAGCTAAGATTGATATTTCAAACTTCTCCACTGAGCTAAATTTATATGTAGCACCTTTAGGGTCCTACGATGTCATCTTAGGAATGAATTGGTTGTGGAGACATAGGGCCAAGGTAGATTGTTTTCATAAAACAATTGAGTGTCTAGATGATAAAGGAAATACAGTAAATTTTCAAGGTATTCAAAGGGAAATAAGGATTAGATCTATTTCTTAAAAACAATTAAAGCGGGCTAGGCATAAGGGATGTCAACTTTTTGTAGTCAAAATGGACCTAATAGAGGAAGCCTTAGAGAAGTAAACATTTGAGGAAAAATATCCATATCTTTGCAATTTTAGTGATGTATTTCCTGAGGAATTGCTAGGCTTGGCTCCAAAAAGAACCTTTAATTTTGCCACAGATATTAAACCAGGATCTAAACCAGTATCTAAAATCCATATCAAATGACCACTACTGAACTTATGTAATTGAAGGTTCAATTGCAGGAGCTATTGTCTAAAGATCTTATTAGGCCAAGTGTATCACCATAGGGAGCTCTGGTTATTTTCATCAGGAAGAAGGATGGAACCCTTAGACTGTGTATAGATTATTGGATTCTAAATAAGGCAACAATAAAGAATAAGTATCCACTGCCACGTATTGATGATTTATTTGACCAAATGCGTGGTGCATCAGTCTTTTCTACGATAGATTTGAGATCTGGATACCATCAGTTGAGGTTAAAAGATGAATATATTCACAAGACTACATTTAGAACAAGATATGGTCATTTTGAGTTTATAGTGTTGCCATTTGGATTAACTAATACACCAACTGCTTTCATGAATCTCATGAATAGTGTTTTCAGAGATTGCCTTCATAAATTTGTCCTAGTTTTCATTGATGATATTTTGTTATATTCCAAAAATGAGGAGGAGCATAGACAACATCTTCAAATTGTTTTACAACGATTAAGAGAACACAAATTGTATGCAAAACTCTTGAAATGTACTTTCTTTCAGAAAGAAGTGCAGTATTTGGGACATACAATATCAGCTGAAGGGATATTAGTTGACCCAGCTAAAATTAAGGCTATTATCAAATGGCCTCTACCTTCCAATGTTTCAGAAGTACGAAGTTTTATGGGATTGGCCAGATATTACAAAAAATTTATTCTGAATTTCTCAAGTATTGCTAGTCCAATTACTTCCTTGCAGAGAAAAGGAAAATGGTTTGTTTGGATTGAAGAATGTCAAAAGGCATTTGATTTGTTAAAACAAAAGTTAACAATAGCACCAATCTTGAAAGTCCCTGATCTTGAAGGACAATTTGAGGTTATTACTAATGCCTTGGGAGAAGGGTTAGGAGGTGTGCTTATGCAAGATGGGCATGTAATAGCCTATGAATCAAGAAAGTTGAAAAATTATGAACAAAATTACACTCCTCATGACTTAGAACTGGTAGCAGTGATTCATGTCCTTCAGATGTGGCAACATTATTTGTTGGGAAAGACTTTTATACTAAAATCAGATCATCAAAGTCTTCGTTACATATTCACACAACCTCATCTCAATGCAAGACAAAGGAGATGGTTAGAATTAATATCAAATTATGACTTTGAGATTTCATACATCAAAGGTAAAGAAAATTGAGTAGCTGATGCTTTAAGCAGAAGAAGACACATAGCTTCTATAATCTCAATTCATGCTAATTTTAAAGATTTAGTATTACAAAGTTTATCTGGAGATGAATATTATGAGCAGGTGAAACAAGCTCTACAATTAAACCCTAAGGATCCAAGATATGACAGATTATATATTTGAGTCAGATGGATTGATGAGATTTAAGGGAAGAATCTACATTCCTAATTTTGTAGAACTTAGAAACCTTGTTTGGAAGGAAGTTCATTGTGCACCTGATTTCAGACACCAAGAAGTAACAAAACTTTTATCTAACGTCAAACCACTGTATTTCTGGAAGGGAATGAAAAGCGACGCTGCAAGGTTTGTAGAATTTTCTTGGAATATCAGAGAGTGAAGGCAGAACACCAACATCCTACTGGATTGTTATACCCTCATGATATACTGGAATGGAAATGGTAGGTTGTTAGTATGGATTTTGTTCAAGGGTTACCAATGTCTAAGAATAAGCATGATGCATTATTGGTTGTTGTAGATAAACTAACCAAGGTAGCACATTTTATACCAAGAAATTTGACAGATGGAGCTCATATTTTGGCTCAAAAATTTGTACAAGAAATATTCAGATTGCATGGGGTACCTGAAAAGATTATATCTGATAGAGATGCTTGAATAACCTCTCAGTTTTGGTAAACTTTATTTTCAGCATTAGGGACTAAACTCAATGTGAGCACCGCTTACCATCCTGAAACTGATGGACAAACAGAAAGGGTTAATTAGGTCTTAGAGGATCTTTTAAGAATGTATTGCATGGATCAATAATATAGATGGGAGGAATATTTACCCCTTGTTAAATTTGCCTATAACAATTCCTATCATTCTGCCATTAAGATGGAACCGTTTGAAGCATTATATGGAAGGAAACACAGAACTCCTATAAGCTAGGATAAGCTGGAAGATAGGATAAGCATTGGACCTAAAATTCTTGTGGATATGGAAGAAAAAGTGAAAATGATTAGGAAGAGGTTGGCAGAAGCCAACGACAGGCAAAAAAGTTATGTAGATCGCAAACGGGTGCCTAGACATTTCTCTGTTGGTGACAAAGTTCTTTTGCGAGTGAAACCCCATAAAATCTCAATCAAATTTGGTGAATCATCAAAGTTGGCTCCTCGATATGTTAGACCTTTTGAAGTCCTTGAGATTATCAATCCAGTGCCCTACAAAGTTGCTCTACCTCCAGTCTTCTCCAAAATGCATAATATTTTTTATGTTTCATAACTAAAGAAATATTTTGTAGGTAATAATCACATTCTTAAATGGAATTTTTTACAGATACAAGAACCAGGAGTGGTTGTGATCAAGCCACTCAAGGTCCTCGAAATGCATAAACTTCGTTTACGTAATCGAGAGGTTTTGCAATGCAAAATTCAGTGGGACCAATATGGCGAGGATAGCGCCACTTGGGAAGACTATAATGACATCTACCAAAGATTTCCTTATCTTTTCAAAAACATGAATGTTAAACTATAAAAGTTTCTTTTATGTTAAAATTTTACTTGGTAAACTCAATCATCGGGGATGATGATTCTATAGGGGAAAGATATGTTACATCCCTTTTTAGGATTCAATATTACTATTTACTTTTTCTTAAATAGTACAGTTATGTGGATATGTTTTTAACATCATAGGAACTGATGATATGAATAGAGAAGGTTAATTTTATGAAATTATGGAATCTATTTGATTATGATCAATATGATGTTATGAATTAGAATGTCTTTTCGATATGAAAATGAAATGATTTGATATAAATGTGTTTTGAGTAGAATATTGGTGCTTTGACCACAAAATTGTATGTGAGTTTGTCAATGATAGGAATGGATGGAACATGTTCACCAGGAAGAAAGAAGAAGACAAAGTACCTTTGAGAAAGAGAGAATAGACTCTGAAATAACCCATGGGTGCTTGCCACTGAAAACACATATCAGGTAGACAAACCTAGATGCTTTGAGTTAAGCTTTGAGTTTGGGCTAAGTCATTTTTAGACAAGAGTCGAGGTTTGTAGAATAGGTCTTTCTCCTTTCATAAGTCATCATATTGAGTATGGGAAATTGACATCAGTGTCATAATACTCTGAATCGTGTCATCAAGTATGAATGACTGATATATTGTTTATATGTTTATATGTATATACTTGTGGTCGAGTTGTAAGTCTTATCTTATTTTTGGTTCGGTACAAAAGTCAAAATTATGCGTAAGTTGATCCCAAACCTTGTTTTGGCATTTGCACTCAATTTGTTGTTGTCATCGTAAAGCACTACGAGCGTATGATGTAAACGTCTCCTTGCAAAATTCAACAGATGTTGAATTGTTTTGTATTGGGCTATTATCAAATACTAAACGGTTTAAATAATGTTTTAAAATCTAGAGACCATGGTGTGTAGTACCCTTGGTCGTAAGGTATTGGAATATGTAATATTTTGTTAGTTATAATTTAAGTGTCATTTTGAGATAATTCCTTTATTCTTGAGTGATGTCGGTAATCGAGCAAGAAGCTTGAGAGGGACACATTTAAGTTCTTTTCTATGATGTCTTTTATTTTGAATAGTCTTTTTGCCTCCAAGATTTAGACCTCTTGTTGATTGTCAGTATAGCTTTTAATTCAAAACCTTTGCATTGATTTATACTCATAGTAGATATGAGTAGTAAGACGGTTAAAACTGCCAACCGTCACCTCGCCTATGTGGAGCTCCATCTTGGAGAATGATTGTGATTCGAGGGAGTGGCCAAACCATTTTCTGGTTGAGGTTGCATAAGGTGGGAAAACATTTTGCATGCTAGATAAGATACCCTTATTGATAGGCATGGTTAGGGAATGGAGGAGATAGTTATTCCTTTGCAATGAAGGGGGGAGATATAGAATAGTAGGGGTTAGTTTTTAGAAGATAGAACATGGAGGAGAAGCAAAACAAGTCTGTGCAAGGAGCAACAAGTGAACGACTGAGAGAATAGCAAGTGCCGTGGACAAGTTTGTAAGTGAACTGAAGAGACTATCTAAAGGTTCTCTTCCTCTCTTCGCTGTGCAATCAGAGTTTTCTTGTTATGACTAATGTCTTCACTAGCATTTCGATGGAACATAGAGTTTTCTTGAAGATAGTAAGTGTTATTTCTTAATAACTGTAGCCTGTGTGTTTTTGTCATAATCAAAATGAGAGCAATGTTTATGTCTTATACATTGCATTACACTGCACCAAAGATGTGAAACCCACAATTTATTGTATTGTCTGACGAAGGTCAAGAATAATTGTGAAGTCATTGGTTTTACTTTAGAAGATTTATAGTTGTTTGGCGTGCAAATTTGAGTAAGTGTTGGTCATAAAACATTTCACCACTATTACAAGAAGAGGCAAAGCCTTCGATGACATAGACTAAGATCATTTTTGGACAGTCGAATGCTATTGTTTGGCTCTGTCAAGTTTAAAGGTCAGCTTGTATAGAGTAAAAGATTTGTTTGTGTCAACCATTGATAGAGGGTTATCAATAGTGAAGAGGTTCAAGTCGTAACATACAAGACTTCACTGTCATCCTCTTTTACTGAGTTAAAACTAGTTGGCTGACCATGGTGAAATTGTTAACCTAGCTGCGAATAATAACAAGTTTTAGATTATATGCTTTTGAAGGTAATTCTTTTGCTATTGAAGTATTTAAACTATTATTTTTCTGAGAGAAGACCTTGTTGTTATACCAATTATTATTATGAAGTTTTTACAACAATATAATGAGTCTTTTGTCAAGTCTCAAGCTTAGACTTACATGCAATCTAATTGCTAGAAGAAATGATATGATAGGGTTTTCTAATGTTTAGATCAACAAAGTTTAAGCTATGTTGAAGCTTTCGACACGTCGAAGTAGTATATTGTGAGTGTCAAATTTTAACTTAGGGTTTTCAAACGTTGTATTCTCTAAATTGGCTTTTAGAGAAACCGTTCCAAAACAACAGAGTTGAGTTTAGTGTCCACTCTAGAGTGGATAATTTAAACAATGGGCTAACTTAGAGATCCTTGTAACAACGCGTAGTGTTATCTGAATAATCAATATGCTAGGAAACCATTCTTTTATCATGAAGACGGAGAGGTTTCCATGAGCTTGTAGAGAGAGAATAAACCTCAATGCCATGTGTCAATGCATAATGAATTTTAAACAACTTGAGGTTATCAAGGTTGTTATATAGAACTTAAAAATAGGTAATTGTAGGATTGTGATTAATTTGAGTCGAGTGGGGTGGGTGAACTTATTACATGCATTGATACAATGCTAATTATATTCAAATCATTTGGCCAAGGTAATGCATGATCCTCAAGTACATTGAATGTTCACTGTGACTAGATGGCGTAGCTTGTGGAGTAGTCATGCTTGACTAGAGGGTATCTAGGGGATTGCATGATAACAAGTCACGTAAGTCACAACACCAGAACTCAGATGGAAAACACCATTGGTTATCCTAAGTCTATCCTCTTTGAGTAGGGTAGGGCCACTTCCAGTTAGGAAGGAGTGAGGGAGACCGACGGTCTGTGGTTGGAGGTTAAGCTCCTTGAAGATACTTTCTCTTCTTAATTCTTGAGGATTGCCGAGACTTGAATTTGGATGGTCGACAATCGAGATGCAGTGACTTTGGTAAGTTCCTATTCTAGATTTGTTCTAAGTAACTTTTAACAACATATTGTTTAAATGTTATGGATGATTATTTCCTTTTGTTTTAAGATATATATTCATGATTATTGTTAGTCAATGGATGTTCTTCTTGGTTATAAGATTTGGGAACAAGTTACTTTACTATTTTAAAGTTTCAAAAAAAAAAAAAACTATTACCTTTGGTTAAAACTTAGTATTTAGGGTGAAAACTAAACTAGGTGTTACATGAACCATGGAAGGTTCTTATCAGAAATAATGTTAGTCTTTTTTGACCAAAGATGGCTCCCCAATGGGTCAATATGCATCCTCATGAATTCCTTTTTAGGAACTTCAAAATCAAAACATTTGGGTTTGTAGTGTTTGGATCTATTTGGAGGGCATGGGAAAAAGTTAAAAGATTAATCTTAAATTTAGAGGCTATCAACTTCAATAAAAAGTGGCTGCAGGGTATAGATCTTTGTGGTGGAACTTGAAAAACAAGAATAAGCCACTTGCCCTATTATAGGGATGCTCTGCCCTTAGGTGGCACAAAGAAGTCCTAGCTACTTTTGATGACCTGATAAAAGAAGGAAGCTTAAAATCTTAGGAAATTGTTAGATTGGAATTTGGACAACCTAATTCTCAGAGGACATACTCTATCATCCATACCATTTTTTCAAATAGTCCAGGTTATCTTGAGAGGCTGGGTGAGTTGGGCTAGTTGGAGAAGCTTGTATGGGAAGATGGCTTGCTGTTGTTAAAAGGAGGACCTAGGAAGTTGTATCAACTACTTGCTAACTCCTTAGTGGTCTATGAGCATAGTAGTAGGGTATGGGAATTGAAAGTCAGTCATAAAATGTTAGCCTCCTCTTTTTTTTTTGGTCTAAATATATAGATCCAAAGAAGGGCAGTTTTAGATGGCTCTTGCTATTGAAGAAATTATCAATAGGGTATAATAGTTATGTGTGTCCTCTTTGTAATGTCTTTGAATCCCGTGAGCATTTTTTTTTTTTTGAGTGCACCTTTGCAGCTCAAATGTATGGAATATGTTCATGGGTATTTTAAAGGGCTGGTCTTCACTAAATAAAACATATTGGGTTTAAATATTGAGTGGTATTGCTATTGGAATGACTTGTAAATATAACATATTTTGGTGTTGTCTAACAACTAAAATTTTATGGGTTCTATGGAAAAGAAGAAATGAAGACCATTTTCAAGGCAAGAGGAGATTGCTTACTAGGTCTATCTTAAGACTCAGGCTTTATGATGTGTATATACATATTGTAATGACAATGGAGCTTTCCATAAAAATGTTTATGAAGATTCTTGATGAAGGCTCAGAAACTATATACAGGGTAGATATTCAATTTACAGAATTTCAGCCTCATGACCTAAGGATAATCCAGCAAAAGTTTAATGGTGAATATATTGATTTACAAAATAGGTATTGCAAGCAGCACCAACTAGAAAGAATGAGGGATGAGGCACAAAATGACTTAGATATGACTTTCCAAAACTTCAATGTTGAAAGTAACCAATTCTGAGATTCTCCTCCATTAGGCACATTCAGAGGCATTGATTCATATGATGCCAGTGACAATAGAGCACACTTGGATGGGATAAATAGGTCTTCAGGTTAGGAGGCTAGTGAAAAGAGGTTGGTTGATGACACAGTTAGTCATGAAAGAGAGCCTAGTGGATCCTTCTTCGCTACACATGGTGAATAGAATCAGACAGGTTCGGGCAGTTTCCAATTAGCAAAGGATATGCAAAATGAAGACTAATATATGGAAATGGAGTAAACACAGGAAAGAAGAATGAAATGGAAGCAATATAAACAATATTTGATAAGTAATTTGAATAGATTGACATAGCATAGTTCTGTAATGTGTAAAAATTAAATAGTCTATGTTATGTGGTTCTCCACGTACTCTGTCCTTTTTTGATATGTAAGTGAGATGTGTAATCTATGGCTCTCTAGGCCACATCATGTACTGATCTTTTTTTTTGATATATTGAATGAACTATCTTCAGTTCAAAAAAAATAAGAAAGAATTTCATATAGAGTCTCAAATATTCTATTTGACATAGTTTACGAATTATGTATGCAGTCCAAGGTGTTTAGAAAAAATCTACATCATTTATGTTTGGAAATCTAGACACATTGGTGTGGAAGGATGGAAAAGGATCATGTTTAATGAGACAAGGCATAAGTAGAAACACAAAGGACTAAGGATGAGAAAGACCATTCCATCCCTTAAAAAATTTAGGCTTGGTTAAATAAGCAAGGGGCACCATGTTTTAAATTTTAATTGACCCTTGTCAAGCTTTAAAACCCACTAGGCTATTGATCCATGTTCCCTTATTTGTTAGTCAATTGCTAGTAGCAAGACAATAGAAAACTTAAGTTTTGGTTTTGGTTTCACATCTAAATGCTAATTAATTGCACTACCAATATGTCACAACCCAAAGCAAAATTTTCCCATGGTTCAACACAATAAATTCAAAGAATAGTAGCTAGTCACTTCAAGGATTTCAATGAGCCTTATTCTCCTAGATATAGTGGGCATTATTCATCTTTAAAGTCCCATTTTCTAGATTCCTATTACATGTAGAAGCATTTCCTTAGTGATGGCCACAACATCTACATGTACAAGCACCAACCAAAGAATATGAAAGAAGAAAGGATTAATTACTCCTTTGATATATGGAACTTCTTTGTAATGTGGAGTGCAATATTAAAGTAGAGGGTGTAACAATTATAGAGGATGGGTATGCATGCCTATATTAGGTTTGTCTTTGCATTTATGTACACTTTTATGCTACAGGATAATTATGTTTCCTACATTTTTTTAGTATTATTTTTAAAAGATATAAACTATATTTTTACAAGAATGTGCACTATAGAAGAAAGCAACCCTTAAACTTTATCAACTATGCTTACTATGTTTATAAACCATAATAGATAGAGCTAGAGGCTAGTCATTTAGCCTACTTGTTTCAAAAAATTTAATAATTTGTTTAACAAAATGCAAAACATAAATAACATGAATGAGTATTTAATTTTTTCCTTTAGATTTGTAGTGATATGTAAAACCCTTAAAGAATTATAGGGTTTCTATAAAAACATGTTCATTTAAAAATCATGGCTCTGAACATGCAAATGTATAGTAGATATGTGTTTGAAAGAATATACTACCTTTCATTCTTATTATAATTATTAGGGTTATTTATGTGATTCTTATTGATTTTATCATAGGAAGATGGGTTATTCAATAACTTCTATTACTTATATATAATTTATATTTATCTTTTATGTTTCCTACCTTTTGATTATTTTATGTTTTGTAAAAGATGACAAAAAGAGAGGATTGTGGATGAATATATATTCATTATTTTAGTTCCATAGTTAAACAAGGGGGATCTTTTTTAAAACAGTTTAATTTTTCTTCCAATGATTGGTGTGAAGGGGGAAAATGTAATATACTTAATTCCTATTCCACACTTAATTAAAAGAGATTATTTAAAAACTAGATTAAACCTCCAAGGATTAATATAAATACTATAGATACAGAGTAATGAAAAATATTTTTTTAGAAATGTAGTACAAAAAGTAGAATAAAACATGAAATAGAACTTGGTACAAAAGAGTAGAATCTTGGCCTAGGACACTAGCACATCATGCAAACATCTACATAGTGTTATCATCTATACAAAGTAGTACAGACCAATAGGTGCAACCCATAATGTTTTGCGCCTTCCCAATAATTTCTAGTTTAACTATACAGCTTCTAGTGAAACTTGCATAGTACAAACAAAGGAAAACAAGTGTAATGTCACAATGATGAAGATAAAAGTAGCAATGAAATGAGACAATTAGATCCTATAGAAATGACATGGAAACATAACAAAAGCTCCATGTAGTTGACCTCTTTCTAGATACATGTTTCTAAGAGAAGAAAGGAATATTAGAACTACTAAGGAGATTTTCAAGAACAGTCAAGCCCCTTCTTTGGTCTTCTGACCTCCATGAGTAGTCAAATGATTAAGAGATTTAGAAATGTGTGTACACCTATCCTTAGTGTGTCTAGGAACTAAGATGTGGTGACAAAATGTGCAAGGAGCACCTCTTTGGTCTAAGGGGAGGACACTGGGCCTAGATAGTGGATTGGATAATAAGGGTGGTGGTCTACACCAATGGATTGCTAAGAGGTAAAAAGGAGAGTTTCTTGGATAATAATAGAGATATTGTTGATGCACCACTTGTGTGGTAAGATTAATAGAATGATAAAGAAACAATACAACAAAGTATATTATTTTAATGGAATTTGATAAAGAAACACCAAGAGATCCACTACCATGTTTATGATGTTTTAGACTTTGAGGATAAGAACTTAGATCTTGAGGGAGAAATCTTCTACTTGCTTCTTGCTGAAAATACTTTCAATGTTTTGTAAAAGAAAGATTGGAGGAATCCTTGGAAGAAGCCTAAGATTATATAGTGAAATCTTCTCTTTTGATAATCTTGTAGATTTACACAATGATAATAAGAACTTGGGGAAGTGCTAAAAGTTGTAGAGATGAAGATGGAGAAAAAGAGCCATAAGGAGGAAACTCCTATCATATGTGGAAATAGGCTTTTTTATTATTCTTATCTTCTAGATTTGATCATGGTAGGGTAAAGATATTAAAGTGTATCTATAGGGATGTTACATTTTTCAAGAGACATTATGAGGCAGTGACATGCATGAATACTACATATTTCAAGGCGATGTATGGTATGAGACACCAATGTGTCACATAGAGGTTCACATGTTGTGCTAGTATCCATTGGAAAATGGGTCAAATTTGACATGTGTATTGAAGAGAGACGAGAATAATGCTCTAGTATAGATTCTTGGAAAACTTTGGTGCAATAAAAATAGGCCAAGGTCGAGTTAAAGTGATCCTAGAACATACTATGGGAAAGTACACTAAACTGACTTCAATATGTATTGTGAAATCACAAGGTATGCAATTTTGACATTACATTTTGCCCTACTTTATTAGGTTGGTGACAATAAGTGATAATCATGCTCAAGTACATAAATGAGATACTGAAATGAAATGTCATCAAAGGATTCCCATAGAAAAGGATGATGTCAAAACCAGAGAGGTTCTTCAAGTGGGAGGTGAGATGCTTCCAATATAGGACATGCAAAACAATAATATTATGAACCACAAGTCTTGTAAAAACACAATGTTTGAAAAATAATAGCATGTAATCCTGCAAGACCAAGAGGTGTGTTAGAAGCATATAAATCTATATCACATGCACTACAAGGATGGAGATAGAAGAAGGCACATGGAAAACAATGAAAATTTTTTAGTCAACAAGCAAGAGATCTTGCTATGAAATTATCTCAATAGTTGCATCATCCCCAAAATATAGTGGAAATTGCTAATCAATGTGCAACAAATTGAAGAACATGATGAAGGGGAACTGATTGATTTCTTCAAGAGAAGGAATGGGTAGTACACATAGAAGATAAGGAAGCAATCAATGCACATGAGAATCCATTACATCAACTCTTGCTTATTTTTGTTGCTAGTGGTCATGTAAAGAGAAATAGGGTGAAATAGGTAAAAACATTACAGGGAGCATAAAAAGTAAAAACATTGTATGGAGTGCAAAAGGTAAAAACACTAAAAAGAGTATAAAAGGTAAAAACACCATAGGAAGCACAAAAGGTGAAAACACTATAGGGAGTGTAAAAGATAAAAATGTTGTAGGGAGCACAAAAATTAAAAATGCTACAAGGAGCATAAAAGGTAAAAATGCTACATGGAGCACAAAAGGTAAAAATATTACAAAGAGAAAAAAAAAAAGATGCTTTAGGGAGAAAACGAATGCTTCAAAGAGTGTGTTGATAATGTGAGATTGGCAAATGAAGAATGTTTGTTGGGAAGATGCATGTAGGTTATCTATTTTTAGAGAAGGTTGTTACTTCACCGATAGAACATGGGTGAGGACAACAATGATTAATAATGTGGTTCTCATATTAGGATAGAGGTGATCTCAATTCCATAATAGACGTAGCATGAATATGATAACAAATGTAGTCTCAATGTCATAATAGAGGTAGCTTGAATATGACAATAGAAGTAGGCTTGATGTTGTAGCTGAGGACTATCCATAATATAGCATAGGTAAACTCAATGTCATAATCAAGAGGTTCTAAATGTCATGTGTCAAGATTGAAAGAAGCATGGAAGTCTAAGTGAGAAAGATAGAGGTAAATCTTGATGTCATAGAAAAGTGTAGGGTGTGTGCAAGAAGTTGAGTCCACTTTTTGGCCAAAAAGTGGAAGTGTTTTCCCTGATTTTTAGAATTTGTCACATTTGACCTTAAAATTTGAAGCACTTAGAGATGAAATCTTGAAAAAAGTCACTAAACATAAAATGTAGTACTCGGAGTCTAGTTTCCAAATATATAATTTATTTGAATACCTAAATGATACAAATTGATTTTCAATAGGCCTTTCTAAAAACCATTGTTTAAAAGTCATTTTTTTTTACTATACCATGCATGTGTACATCATCCATATTTTGACCTAAATAATTATATTTTGTAAATACTTTTGGGAAAAGATTTATAACTCACTGAAGCATGTTTTCCATATTTTTTTGTAATTTTTAATTGAATATTTTTTTTATTTTTTATTGACCATATTTGGTGTTTTAAAAAATCGTCATGTACGTCACGCATAATGTGACCTAAACTTATCATTTTTTGAATTTTTTTCATCTTGAAAAGAATTGTCAGAGGTGTGTTTTCGTACAGTTTTTTTTTTTTAAAATTATTTTAATAAATAGTTATTTAAATACTAAAAAACCCTGATAATTCAAGTTTATAGACCTGTTTAATCAGAAATTAATTGAAAAATAGAAAAAATAATCCAATTATAAAAAAATTACATATTTGGAATCTACACTGTCTCATCTATAATGGGTTTTAATTTCGTCAAAAAATTCTGCAAAAAAGGTCTTTAGACATATGCCCAAAGTCACTATTTTGTTGTGACATTGACAGGACCTTCAACTTACAGGTCAAACTAGGTCTAAAGCCTAGGTTCGGGTCCCGAAGTCTTCTTTTCGACCCAAAACCCATAGCAAAAATTGGGTTAGAAATTCAAATTTTAAGAAACAGGATCCCATTTAGTTTTTTTAATATTTTAAACTTTTATGAAACAAGATCCTATTTTCTAGAAATGAGATCCCCTTTCTAGAAAACGGGATCCTGTTTCTAGAAAACGAGATCCCATTTCTAGAAAACGGGATCCCATTTCTAGAAAACGGGATCCCGTTTCTAGAAAATAGGATCTCGTTTTTGGCTAAGGATCCCAAAGTGAAATGGGATCATGTTTTGCTTTGCCTAATTTTGGGTTTTTCTAAGTCTAAAATTTCCACCTTAAGTGGACTCAACTTTGTGCATTTACCCTGCACCTAGCTAAGAGGAGAAGAAATAAGATGCTATGGAGACAATAGTGTGCCTCCATCAAATGTAAAAGATTTAGAAGGAAAATGAACAATAGATTGAAACATTATCTCATTAGAGGAGGTGTTTTTAGTTATTGCATGATTATAAATATGAGAGTTTGTTTGAATAGACATAGGATCAATATCTATAGAAGAATGAGCTACGGAAAAATAAAATGCATCAAAATCATATTCATCATGGTTAAGGAAAGTGTCATGAATTTGCAAATTCATGCATCAAATCAATGCCTTCATTACATAAAGAAATAAAATATGCATCATGAGAAAAGATATGAATGGAACCTATATTGATAAGGTCTTGTATGAGGACTTTTATTGCTTAATACCGATTGGTAGAATTACCATGTGCTCTCTAATACGCACAAGAAGGAAGTGCAGAATGATAATGCTAACAAACATTTTTGCATATAGGAGGAGGAAGAGTGATCAACTGAGCCTCCAAGAGTATTGATAGAATGTGCTCAGGATAGTCAACAATTTTCATGTAGTTCAGATTTTCTTCATTTTTACATGAAATGGGAGAAGGTTGAAGATTTATAATAGGCTAAGTGGAGGGTGATGAATCTGTGTTTTTTTTGAGATGATTGATAGAACTTCTCATCATAAGTAGGGAGAAGTGTATTATCACATTTGAGGAGGAGAGGGTTCTCTATAAGGATTTGATCAAATTCAATAACATGTATATCTAATTTAGAAAGATAATATAACTGGTAAAAAATATAGCTTGTTAAATACATGGCAACAAGTTTTGATGAAAGAGAGGTAGAAGAATCTTATCAAGGGGATGACAACTCCATTGAACAAGAAAGGAAAATAAATGGAAGAAAAGATCTGGACACTCTTGTTAGAAATTTGTTTACATTGTTCCAAGTGTGTAAGGTAGACTCTAGGATCCATGTTATATTGAAAGTGAGAGATAAATGCATCAGTAAGATTAGAAAATGAGTGTATGGAACTAGCAGGTAAGGTGGAGAACCAGTCTAAGGAAATGTCTTTCAATGTACTAGGGAATAATTTTTCCAAGATATAATCATCACATGTGTGAGTCAAGAATATGGTGAAGTGTTTTACCTCATGCAATGGGTCACCATGGCCATTGTTTTTGTCAAAAGGAAGATTCCCCATACCAATCAGAGAGGGGTATGTAAGAATCTCAGAAGAAAAAAGAGAGGATATCCATTTAGATGTAGAAGAAGTAATAAAAGGTAGATCACAAGGGATTGATGGTGATTCCTTTAGAAAATAACATGATGTAGGAGTGGTAGTAGAAAAGGGAGGTGGATAAATGTAATGGGAAGGGTCAAGGTCCAATAGAAATGGGTCTGATGTAGAAGAGAAAATAGTGGATAGAAGATCATGTGAATGATGCTTAATATCTAATTAAATAGTAGATAAAATTTCATGCAAATGATGCTCAATATTTATCAAAGGAGTACTCTTAGCCAATGTGATGTTAAGAAAGCAATGAATGATACTGTCATGCTCAATGTTCTTTACGAGATAGATTTCATCCTCCAAAGAAAGAGAAGGGGATGAACAAGAAATGAGTCCATCTTTTTGAGAGAAGGTATCAATAGAAAAATGAGCCTCATCATCACTTGAAGAAGAGTCATCAAAGGCACTAAAAGAAAGATTGTCAATAGAAGTTTGAGAAGTGTATGGTGAAGAAGTATCATTAAGAATTATGATAGGATGCTCACAAGTGATGAAGGAAGATAAAGAAGTCTCCACATCCTTGATGATATCCAAGGAGTTTGAAGATTTAATAAAAGTAGAAAGAGAAGTGGGAAGAGACATGGAATCATCATGGACTATGCCTACCAATGTTTCATTCTTGAGAGAGAGAGCACTATCATGAAAAGTAGGCAAGGTAATGTTAAGAAAAGCATCAATAATGTCATCATCCTTTGAACTATCTCTAGAAGTAGTAGAATTTTTAGGAAAGAGATCAAGAGCATAGAGCGACATAGGAAGAGCTAAGTCAGTATCATATGCATGAAATGAAGTATCACTCTTAATAACCTTTTTGAGTAAAGAATAAAGGGAGAAAAATTTAGAAAGGAGTTGATGAATTCGGCCAGAGGCTACAATTTTGGGGCACTATAGAAAGAAATTTTTTTGCATTTTTGAAGAAAAAGGAATGAGAAAGAATGTGTGTTCATGTCAAGTTCACCAAAAATGTGAAGGGGGAAAAAGTAATCTACTTAATTCCTATTCCACACTTAATTAAAAGAGCTTATTTGCAAACTAGATTAAACCTCCCAGGATTAAATTTAATACTACATACATAGACAAATGATTTTTTTACAAATGGAGCTTAGAAATTAGAATAAAACATGACATAAAACTTCATATAGAAAAATGAGAGTCTCATCCTATGATGGCAACATGTTGCATGGAGTTGTCATCTGTATGAAGCAATAAGACCAAGATGTGCAACCTAGAATGTTTCACACCTTCCAAAAATTTTGTAGTTTAACTTGCATAGATTGTAGATAAACATACATAGTAGAAACAAAGGAAAACAAGTGCAATACCCCAATGATGAAGATAAAATTAGAAATAAAATGAGACAAGTAGATCCTATAGAAATGACATGGAAACATAGCCAAACCTTTGTGCAGTTGAACTCTTTCTAGATTCCTATTGTTGATAGAAGAAAAAAATATTAGGATTGCTAAGGATCCTTCAAGGAATGGCTAAGCCCTTTATTTGGTCTTTTGACCTCCATGAGTAGTGAAATGATAAAGAGATTTATAAATGTGTGTCCACCTATCCTAAGTGTGCCTAGGAGCTAGGATGTAGTGAAAAATGTGCTAGGAGCACCTCCCTAGTCTATGGGGAGGACACTGGGCCTAGATAGTGAATTGGATAATAAGGACAGTCATCTACACCAATGGATTTCCAAGAGATAAAAAGGGGTTTTCCTTGGACGATAATAGAGATATTGTTGATGCACTTCTTGCATGACAGGATCAATAGAATGATAAAGAAACAATACAACAAAGTATATTATTTTAGTGGAATTTGAGAAAGAAAACACTAAGAGATTCACTACCATGTCTATGATGATTTAGACTTTGAGGATGAGAAATATCTTCATGGAACAATCTATTGCTTGCTTCTTGCTGAAAATACCTTCAATGATTTGTAGAAGAAAGACTGGAGGAATCGTTGGGAGAAGCCTAATCTTCTATAGTGAAATCTTCTCTTTTGATAATACTATAGATTTGCACAATAATAATGAGAACTTCAAGAAGTGTTGAAAGTTGTAGAGATGAAGATGGAGAAAGAGACCCAAGAGGAAGAAGATCCAATCATCTGCATAAATAATCCTTTTTATTGTTCTTATCTTCTATATTTTGTCAAGGTAGGGCAAAGATAGAAAAGAGCATCTACGAGTATGTAACATTTTTTAGGAGACATTATAAGGTTGAAACATGTAAGAATAATGCATATTTCAAGGTGGTGCATGCTACGGGATACCAATGCATCACATAAATGTCTATGTGATCAAATTTGGCATGTGCATTGAAGGGAGTGATCATAATAATGCTCTAATATAGATTCTTGGAAAACTTTGATGCAAGAAAAATAGAGCACTTGGTTGATTCCAAGTGATCCTAGAACATGCTATGGGAATGGACACTAAAGTGAGATCAATCCATGTGAAATTGTAGGGTATGCAATTTTTGACATTACAATTGGAAAGATTCAGATTGATGAAAAAATATTTTTTTCATTAAATCTACCCATTTTTTTTAGGGTTAGGCTATGGTCTACCTTTAAAATTTATAGTTGTTGATGTATAGCTTGATAGGGTGGTTAAATTATGTGAATGCAAATCTCTATATAACTACAAAGTCAATATTTACGATCTTGTTAAAAGATAAATATTATGAAGGGCAAGCTTGTTGAATACTAAACCATGTTGTTATATATTGCAATGATAAATAAATAAAACCCTTGTTTGGGTACTTTTGCCTTTCTAATTACTCTATCTATTTGGTGACAAGGAGATTTCATTTACTTAAGTTTGACATAAAGATATTTTGACTACTACTACCCTATGCTCTAATATGATTGGATTTATTATATATTGATTATGTTGTTATGCATAATTTTTGTGTATGGATTTGATTTTTGCAATGTTAGTAATTGTTGGTATGAAATTGGGTGTTAGTGAAACTTAAATTTAATTTCATAGACTTTAACATCAAGTGGGTATTAATGTCAATTGACCTATATATATGTAGATGTATAAACTGTGTATCTTATTAGCATCATCATACAATGATAAGATAATTATCATATATGTTGGTATTAATAAATGTCGCATTTCATACCTTGTGAGTAATCTGAATGGAGTTTTAAAAAACTAGTCTAAGACTCCATTTATCTTAAAGGGTCTCTATGAAGACTTAAACTAGTGATTACTTGAGTTTTGTAAGTATTATGAGTTACATGATAGTGGTCACATTATGACTATGTGAACAAAGATACCTCTATTTTAATTAGATACTCGCTTATAAGAGTTCTAAGATGTTTTTGTTGAATTATGAATAATCATGGTGGTGAGGACTAATTTGAGATCTTGTTGTCCTTTGTTGTAAGTTATTTATCTCTAAATTGTTGAACTAGTGAGTAATGTTTTCCATACCCTTGATTATATCCATTGTGTTAAGACATTATTGATTTGATAATAATAGTATTGATTCTACATAAATTGAGACATGTAATATAAAACTAGACTTACTATCTCATACTATGTGTGGTTGTGTAACCTTTGTACAAGTAGATAGATATTTTTAGAATGATAGAAGGAACCTATGACTTTAGCTTCAAGGATTATGGCTAAGATGTTTTGCTTTGGGTTTATGAAAGAGAGTGTAAGTTCCCTAAGAGATAAAATGTGTGATAAGAACTACATGTGACTTCAATCTTATTTGAAAGTGGGTATGTAGGCAATCTGTCCAGGAAAATGATGTCCCTATGACTCAAGTCTATATGAGACGTGTTTAGGGAATAGCTCTAGGTTTGGGGTTGTTCCAAAATTTGATCAACTCTCCCTCTTTAGTATGCTTCAAATTGACGTTAAAATTTGCATTAGACAGCTATGAACTCACATTTCCAATTAATATTTCCCCACTACATAAGTTTGAGCCAATAAAAGGCAATCCATCATCATTGGGTTTATCTACTCTTGTGTTGTGTTTGAATTTCTAAAATCTACTCCAATCTTGGATTATCTTTTAGAGTCACTATCATCATGGTCTATCTCTAATGCAAATGTATGAGAATGTTGTATTCAAAATATCCCATGACCTATTCAGGCATAGTTTACAACCATAGAGTCTTTCTAGTTATAGCCATAATGACATTAATAGAGATAATAGAATATGAAACATTATATAGTTCAACCTTCGTTTCTTGATTTACCTTAAATTTGGAACTTATGATGAAGTGAATGTAGTGGATTGTCTCGAGTTTTCTTACTTTATGAGTATGTATTTTCTTATGTATATGTGATTGGTTAGAATCCATCTCATGTGGGTTCAATGTGTTATTTTTATTTTATTAATTTGACCCTTAAAACCTATAGGACCATGTGTATAGGTTGATGGATCACTCTATGTGGTAATGTAACAAGGTCAACCAATCCAAGGTTTATGAATCCTTAGGTCATCTTGATTTTTTTTATCTGGCTATAAGATGACCCACATATTGGAATCAAGTGTAATATAGGTGTAGTTTAGATGACTATTACTAGTAGCATGTAGGTGATGAATAATAGGAGCTAGCTATCGTATCTTAGGGTTTAGCTATCTTTCACTAATAGCATGAAAATGAAGGATGTCAATAGCTACCCACAATATGACAGGGCTTACCTAAATTTCACTATTACCATGTGTTGGGACTTGGATGATATTTACCTACAGAGAGTCCTTATAGGAGAAGTTTGTTTGTAGAGTACGATGTAGTGAAATATGGTAAGTTTCAAGTATTGTGGTACATCATATATGTTGACTTACATGTGGTGATGTTGTGGGATTAATCTAGGTGTAGCATACATTTTTTTGTGTTAGTTATTTGTTAGTGGTAGAGTAGTTATTCCTGTAAGTAGTTATACGCAGGAATATATGGCTTGATAAATCCATGTTGAGATGTAATCAATCAAATCATCAAGTCGTATACATTTATAGTTGTATACATTTATAGATCATCTCACTAATATATCAATATTTGTGTTTTATCTGTGGCTTATCTAACATATGGTATCAGAGTAATGTGATCTTGTGCTTGTGTTGTATTGATGCCTGGAGAGAACGGTAATGGAGTCATCAGGGATTCACTGAGAAAAATGTAGAGAAATATAAGTTTGTTATACCTGTAGGAAATCTTGAGCAATATATGTTGTGCCTATAAGAAATTAGAATGGTGCTGCAAAGGTTGGAAAGGTAGTACCCGTGTTTTCTGCATTGTAGAATCAATACACTGTGATTTCTTTCAGGGTATTGTTTAATGAAGAAGGCATATGATTAGGAATATGTTTTGAAAGGATGGACAAGCATTGGAAGTTTTGATGAAAAATAAAAGTTTGAGGAAGCGAGGTTTGGTAGATGAGATGAAGTATTTACAATTCATTTGAGAGATACACTTGGCAGAAGTATATGAGTCTCGCGTCTAGCAGAGGCATCCAAAAATAGTAATCTTCCGCGAGTCTTCAAGTTCTATTCAATGTATTTTGAAGGTGTTGAGATCCAAGGAACACTCAGGCTGTGAACATTAAAGGAGCAGTTACCTATTGAATGCATATTGTGCCATTGTTGAATGTTACGCGTGGAGAAAAAATGCACAAAGGGGCAGGCATAAATAGTTACTTGCGTAGGATAATTAGTACGTAGGAGGAACACCAAAATGAAAGCTTCAATGACAGCTTTGAAATGAGTTTGAAGAGTGAAAATTTCTAAGAAAGGCATAAATAAAGTGAGGGCATTGGTTTAATAACAACATTGTTGGTCAAAATCAAGCATGGTAAATAGGTGAGTTGGTAAAGTTTGTGAATGTTTTGAGTAGTGATTACAAAAAGGTCATGAGTTCAAAACATGATTATGTCTCATAGTAATTTTTGTTATCTTACTTCACTTTGATTGATTATCCATACTTTTTTGAGCATCTGGGAGGTATAAGTATCATTTAATAAGGAATTTTTGAATAGACATTAAAAAAATGTGGAGTTATAAGGTTTATCATTCCATTATTTTTGTGTGGGTTTTGTACATGTAACCATTTATTTGGGATTTTGGAGTATTATTGTTTCAAAAATAAAAATTGTGTGCATTGGAGTGATAAGGAAACTAAGGTTGTGTTTTATCTTTGGAGGTATAAGGTTGACTAGTGTATGAGTCCATCATTGGTCGAAATCAATATCATTATTTTAACATTTGAACATGGCATTGAACATTGCCACACATTATGTTTGTGTTTCTAATGCCATCCATGCTATCCTTGATATAAATTTTAGAAACTCGCAAGCTTGTGCTATTGAAGAGTCTAATGCAAGTGGCTAGAGTGTAAGTAAATCATATTGGAGGTTGGTGGCATCAAAGGTTGTTGGAGGAGTTTTCATCATCTCGAGTCAGGTTCTTGCTCAAAGATGGTGCTTTGCAAAAGAAGCATATTTTTTTGTGTTATCTTATATGTTCTTTGTGATGCTGACCAGATTAAATGATGCATATATTGTGAAGTTTGAGATAGGTAAAGGGATTTGGTGTTGATCTCAATATGAATTGTTTCCCAGATAGTTTGAAAGTATATGATCGGGAATTATACCCTTCTGAGGGTCAATAGACAACTTGATGGAGCCTTGTGGAGCTCAACATGGACTATTGTCCAATAATTCAGGAATCTATCATTCAAGTGTTTGGAGAAGTGGTAATTTGGGAACTCAAGGATTCAGGCTCAGCTACACCTTTACGAGGGTTAAGAGGCAGCTTGAAGGAGTTCCACCTAATTTAGAATTGGTCTCTCC
The DNA here is from genome assembly GCA_027924645.1 of Cunninghamia lanceolata. Lineage (NCBI taxonomy): Eukaryota > Viridiplantae > Streptophyta > Pinopsida > Cupressales > Cupressaceae > Cunninghamia > Cunninghamia lanceolata. The sequence goes on along the minus strand of BSBN01001183.1, from coordinate 3,498,639 downwards.
AAAGGAAAATCTTCTCAAGAATGTGTATTTGTTTTGTGTAATCAACATGTTTTGTTATGGTTGTGTAATATAAACCTTAAGGGGGGATATAAATTTGTAATATATTAACAACGTAACAAGAGGGGAATGTTAACATTATTACATTGTTTAATAAACAATATAGGTTGGTTATTTGTTAGTGGTAGAGTAGTTATTCCCATAAGTTGTTATACGCAGGAATATATGGCTTTATAAAGCCATGTTGAGATGTAATCAATCACCAAGTAGTATACATTTATAGATCATCTCAATAATATATCAATATTTGTGTTTTATCTTAGGCTTATCTAATATTTTTCTACATGTAGTGGTGATATGATAGAAATCACAAGTCACTTGCAAGAAGAACTCACAACTACATATGAAATTAGTGTTTGCTAGTGTAGACACCTAAAATTGTCCATGTCTTACAATATCACCTTGTCACTACATTATCTAAGACATCTTATGGCATTTTGTCCTAGGTCCCTTACATAATCCCTCCATCACCTAATTAGTTAAATAAATCTTATTTATTTAACTAATCCCATCATAATCCCATTTTAATCCCATTTATCCCATTAGCCAATTGATTAAATAAATTATATTTATTTAATTAATTTCCCATCTTTCCTCTAATTTAAATAAATAAATTATTTATTTAAATTTGTCCTCTCCCATTTTCCAACTAATTTAAATAAAATATTTGAATTAGTCCTCACCTTCAACCTCATTCCAACACATTTCCCTCTCTCATAATTTAAATCATACTACAACCATAATACAACTTTCATTTAATGCTTTGTCACACTACCAACTAATTTAGATTAATTTTATTATTTAGATTAGGTCACCTCTATTCTTATCCACACAATTGTCATATCACTTCCTTGTTATTAAATTATGTTCACACCTAATTTAGCAAGGCCTAGATTACAGTTGTTACAAAAGGAAATTTTTTTTTTATAAAGTGTATGATCACTCAGTTAAATGCCTGATATCTTGGCAAGATAACAATGAAGAATCATTTATCAAGATAATGTGACAGTTCAATTAGAGTTGTCAAATCATCCTGATAAATGAAATTTTCTCTAAGGACAAGAGAACAGGCATTCAAGGAATGACATGTATCTAACTAATTTTATCTTTCAGTTATGATGTTGTTGAATTATTCAAGTAATCACAGTCAAAGTGCAAAGAAAAGGTATTTATAAACTATCATTTCATCATCATGTTTTAAACATGTGTTTCATATGAGATTCAGTTATTTTATGCTATGCATTTGATTTAGAAAGCAAAACATACATAAATCATTGCATAAGGTAAAATAACTGATTATATTCAAGATAATGTTTAAATATATCCCACACAAGCTGTGGGAATGACTAAACTAAGCCAATGCAACAAAACATGTAAGCTATACATCTGATGATAAAGAAAAGGAAAAGAACACATGAGGAAAGTGGTATCCATCATTGTATTATCGTGAAGGTTGATTCTCTTGTCTGATAGCTTGGTCTTCATATCTTCAGCTTCTTGCTCCTGATTAGGATGATTGACTTGCAAGGTTGGAGAAAATTTGTTAGAGCTCCGAATATACAAATTCTTCATATGCCTTAGTAGAAGTATAAACTTGCAGTCATTATACATCAATACAATTGGATCAAAATTAGATAGGTGCAATAAATCAAATCATATAGAGAGAGATCAATCAGCTTCCAAAGGTATGTTTTTATGCTAACTTGTTTGTTCATTGTGTAGGTATAGGAAAAGTTATGTTTCTGATTTGAAAACATTAAAGCATGTGGAGAAAATGGGCTCCCATAAGGGTTGAGCCCAGCATGCTCAAGTATTGCTATTAATGCAGAAATATCCAAATTGTAAACACAGTTTTCAGCCATAATGAATGAAAAATCAAGTTGGAACAACAATACCAAAAAATACTGCCATTGCATCTAAAAGAGGAGGTATAACTATAGCATTTAAGACAGCCATACCATAGAGTAGAATGGGCAAGTTACTGGAACATCAAACAATTCTATCATCATGTCATCATGAGGCCATAGTCATATGAGAAGAACAATAAAGAGAGATGCCTCATATAGAGATCAGCTAGTTTAGATCAAACTGGAGCAAGTATAGTCAAGGTAGAATGATCACCAAAGAGATCATGCAATTAAAGGTACAAGTATAACATAAGGAGTAAAAGATATAAAGTGCAAATGTACAGATAGAACAACAAAAGAGAATCATGAAAGATCAATCCTGCTACAGACATAAGGGATAGTGTGGTTGCATCATCAAGATGCCCATGTTTTCTATACATTGCAATATTCATCACTATAGAAGGTACAGTGAGCTTTAAAAGATCATTTATACGCCACTAGTGCAATCATAAATGATGAAAACAAACTCCAAATGACAAGGCATTAAGATCAAATGTATGAAAAGAGTACAAAAGATACAAACAAGAGCATATATTTTAGACTTATTCTATAGCCACATCATAAAATGCAAAGTCTACAATGTATATGTGAGTGCCTTGGAGTCATGAGAGTATTAGGCCACCAGTGAAGAAATATAATGCATATGACATATAGTTTTGCTACAGGAACTATGAAGGGTATAGTGAATCTTTAAATGGAGATCTTGTTATAGCAGAAAATAACAACCACATGATGCCATTGCCTGAATGGAGTAGCAAGAAGGAAAGATCATAAGCTACATGAAGTATATTTTACATACATAACTAGAAACTAGTTTTTTTGTTTTGTCTCTTTTTGTTGAAACCCTCATAATCTGATACAATGGTCAAGGTGAAAAGAAGAAAATACAAGTGTTTCATGTATACAGTAAGTATGGTCATGGCCTTTGAGGAAGGGTTTTTTCAAAAAATGTCAAACCCACAACATTTTACTTCTAACCCTTGTAATTATATATGAAAAAATCCAAAACAACAGAGGCTTCTTTCATCATATCGATGGAATAGAGCCAGAGTAAGGAGGTTTTCTTTCTACAGGAGTTACCCTTTTGCTATGGGTCAAGTTTCTTTTTCCAACAGTGAACAAAAAATAAGTGCTACATGTATACAGTGAGCATGGCCGTAGCCTGGAAGGAACATTCTTTCAAAAAATGCCAAACCCACATAATCTTTCTTCAAAACCCTCATCATTTATGTAGATACACAATCTAAAATCCTAAATGGTATAAGATAAAAGGAGGCATTACCTTGTAGAAGTTGCAGAAAGAAAGAAAAGTGGCCTATAGACCGCGGGTTTCATGCCTTCATATTTCTTTCAAAATAGCTCAAATAGTCAACCATGATGCCCAATATAGAGAGAACAGTAAATCACAGTGAGAAATAAAACAATTGAGGAAGAGAGTACTCAAAGGCCATGGCCTGTAGGCCTTTTTGTGCATCAGAAAGTCAAATAAAATGTTTTAAACTATGATAAATATGATTACCTTCGGTTCCTTTCCAAGATTCATTAGACAAGCATGGAGACGCCTTAAAAAACTAGAGAGATATTGCAGAGAAATAAAGGAACTTCAAACCCTAAGCAACCATGACAGTAGCTTGAGAGAGGAGCAGTAAGAAACAAAAGTGAAAATGACAAAAGATTAGGGTTTTTCCCTTCTTTTGGTCGATGATTTAGAAGTTTCTTTTCCTCATTTTTTGACTTTCACTTCTTGAAATCATTATTATTTTATTCATCACCGTGGTCAAGACTTAAAGTCTTTAGAAAACCTAATGATTCGAATCATTATGCGACAGGGGCCCATGAGGGCATGATTTATTTTGCCTTTTGATTTTTTCTAAAGTCAAAACAAATGATAGAGAGTTAAGGCCGAGTGCCTTATATTAATTTTTGCTAAGGTATGAGGTAAAATTGAAGTCAAAGATGAATGATTTGAGGGTAATAATGGATAATGATTATACATGAAGCGATAAGGTGCTATATATGAAAAAAGATGCAAAGGTAAATGCGTATGTAATGCACATAGGGAGTCATAAGGATTATTCACAATGTATTACATTAGACATGAAGGCATAATGATGCATGGTATGATGCATAAGGTATTGCAAGGGAGTTATAAGGTGTTTTTGCATGATGTAGTATGTTTTTGCATGGGACACATAAGGGGGTAAATTGAGATCTTTTTTACATGCATGAAGGCTTTTTTTTTTATCTTGGCATCATAATTTATGCATTAATGTAATCATGTAAGTTCAAATGGAGAAATAAGGGGTTCATTTGCTTTTTAATCCTCTAAAAAGTAAATGTATTCAAAATTGCATGATTGTACAACTAGATAAATGTAAACAAGTAATAGAGTAATATAATTATAAATTACTTTATTATTTTGTCACAAGTTATAAAATCAAAAACATAAGACAAATTGTAACTGATAGTAAAGCAATCATTCAAAAATTACTTTATTATTTGCTCACATATACCAAAATCATGCAAATTTGGAGGATGGAGTTAATTGAAGTCTTTTGGAGCTTTTTGCATGGTTTTTTGCATCAAATTTAGAGAGTTTGGTCCCTTTTGGTCAAACTTATAGAGAAGAGCAGTTTGGAGCTATTTTAGCTCAATTTGGGACATTATAGCCCTTATTTTTAGGGATTTTCTTGCTTGCTCATGGATCAATTTTGAGAGCTTATTTTTAGAGGTAGTTAGCTGCAGTTGACCTTTCTAAGTTTCTTGGAGAGAGCATATTATATATTGTAAGAAAAGCTTTTACTTTTCTAGTTCTTGTCTTTTTGCTCTCTTACTCATTGCTAAGAGAAGAAAGTTTTGTAACTTATTTTGTAGATTTATAGAGATTACAGTAGGTTACAGATTCTATACTTTGTCTTTTATGCAATTATTCCTTTATTTTTCAGCTGAATCAAGTGTCTACCTTTTCATTAATGCTGATTTTGTGAATGATTTGATGAGATTTTATTGTGTTTAAAACCATAACCTTTAAAATCATTATCTCATTTGTACTTGCATGTATTTAATAACATTGAAATCACGTCTTAGGCTATGCAATTGGAGTAATTTTATTTCATGTTGTGAAAACCCTTTTTTCCTTCAAGAAGAAAGTCATTTCCAGCCTCCCTTAGAATCATTTTTGTGATCTTATTGATAAAAATGGATTGTGTGGATAGATTTTCTAAGATCTATTGTGAGGTGCATCACCACACTTTAGACTATAGTTTTAATGCTTTTTAGTAGATCCTTTAACCCTTTTCATATCAAAGTTATAGATCCATTGAAAATTACAAGGGAACCAACCCATAATGTAGAGGTTCAAGCTCACCATAGGTCACCCATAGCCTGAGTTTGATCCCATGTGACATAGAATTATTGAGCTTCGTGGCTTTGCATAATGGGTGCAATCCTGCTCATCAACAGTTGACCTTTGTAGGTCTCTTTGAGAGAGCATATTATATATTGTAAGAAAACCTTATGCTTTTCTACTTCTTACCTATTTGCTCTCTTACACATTGCTGAGAGAAGAAGGTTTTGTAACTCAACATGTTACAGGTTCTATACTTTTCCTTTTATACAATTGTTCCTTTATTTTTCAGCTGAATCAAGTGTCTACCTTTTCATTAATGCTGCTTTTGTGAATGATTTGATGAGATTTTATTGTGTTTAAAACCAAAACCTTTAAAATCATTGTCTCATTTGTACTTGCATGTATTGAATAGCATTGAAATCATAGGTCTTAGGCTTACAATTGGAGTAATTTTCATTCATGTTGTGAAAACCTTTTTTTCCTTCAAGAAGAAAGTCATTTCTAGCCTCCCTTAGAATTATTTTTGTGATCTTATTGCCAAAAGTGGATTCTGTGGATAGATTTTCTAAGATCTATTGTGAGTTAAATTTGTAGTTTTCCATCAAAATTAGGTGCATTACCACACTTTAGATTATAGTTTTAGTGTTTTTTAGTAGATCCTTCAACCCTTTTCATATAATAGTTATAGATCCATTTAAAATTACAAGGGAACCAACCCATAATCTGGAGTTTCAAGCTCACCATAGGTCACCCATAGCCTGAGTTTGATCCTATGTTACACATGATTGCTAAGCTTCAAGGCTTTGCATAACAGGTGCAATCCTACTTGTCAACTTTCATTTAATTCTTTGTCACACTACCAACTAATTTAAATTAGGTCACCTCTATTCTTATCCAGACACTTGTCTTATCACTTCCTTTTTTAAATGAAGGGATCCAAAGTCAAATCATCTTTTAATCTTAGCCGTCCACATCACACAATTGACCTTTCAATCCTGGCCATGAATCCTTATCACTCCTCTCCTATAAATCAAGTCTCAACCAAGCCATTTGCATACATCTATCTTCAAGTAACATCATGTTGTTAAAATGATTCTAGATCTCCATCTTCTATCTTCTGTCTATTGTTATGCTGTAGAAATCATGAGCAATCAATATATCACCATCTATCTCTCTTCATCTAGAACATAGCTAGTAGATTAGGGTGCGTCTGTTCCATTCTATCAAGTGTTGAAGACTTGGTTTGAAGGTAAAGGTATTGGATTTATCATATTATATTCATATTTACCTTTTCAATCCATTTTTTTATTCACATTTTGGCACACCTGCATCTCTAACCCTCGACTTTTGTAGGTTTTGTGTTTAAATTTGCAAATCTAACATTGTTTTTGTCAAGTTTGGGAAATCAACTTTTGCAGGTTGGCTGCTATGCAAAAACTAACCTCGCCATTGCATCTGGGAGGCCTCGCAGGTGAAAATTGACATATAACACCTCATATTTTGCTACCAATTTTTTTAAAAAAAAATTTTAGTTTTTGCCCCTGCCATAGGGCCATACCATACAGATCCGTACGACCTACACAGGGGCTCTTTGAATCACCTGTAGGTTTAGCATATATTATCTGACAGTTTGCAGGTTCTATGTTTGGTTTACTATTAACTGCGTGATTTATATTTTTTAATATAGCTGACTGTGTTTTAATATAGCCAACCATGCATTTAAAACTTTATCAATTGTAATCTCCAAACACCAACTTCTCTATCAACCTTTGTTGATTGGTCTCCACCTTTTCTCTCTTGTCCCCATCTACTCACTGGATTATACTCTGCCGATCTTTCAAACCATCTTCTAAACCCTACCACAGTCGCCATCTTTTTCTCCCTGGCCTCCCATTAGTTTCCTTCCCCTGTCACTCCTAACTCTACCCGCTCCCCTCTGCAACCTTCCCACTACTTTGATTGTCGCCACCATTCAACTCAAACCCTCTGTCACCTCCAATAATCTCGGTCTCCGCTTACCTTAAAACCCTAGCCGCCCGTAGACTTCCTTGCCTCCATTGCCTCATCTTTGATCTCTGTTGACAATCTTTAGTCGACCTTCAACCTTCAACCTTTAAACTTCATCCCTTGCCTTTACCTTAAACATCAACTACTGCATTTCCTATGGTCACATTAGTGACTAGGCGGGGAAAGGGCCTCGACCCCCTTTTTTGTTTTTTATTTCTTTTTTTATTTTTGCTACAGTTTGACCCCTGGTCATATGGATGACCAGGGGCCTAACTAGCCACTAACCACCAAATGTAGACCACCAGACTTCACCACCCCATGTGATTGCTGAGGACCTTGACTGTTAGCAATTAATGTTAGCTGTTAGACCCGTCCCTTTTGTCCTTCAAGCCCTAGAAGGGCACTTTTTTGCTTTTCATCATAGCTTTTGTATAACATGTCAGATTTTCACAAAACTTGAAGTGTTGGAGAGCTGGTTCACCCAGGTTTGCTGTACCAAAAGAATTTTTAGGTAATTTCATTAGATACGGTAGATATTTTCAGTCAACGTCAACTCTTTTTTGTAACTTCAAATGCTCATATCTTATGCAAAATTTATCCATTTTTCATGAATTGTTTTTTGAAAAAACATAAAATTTCATGTATATTCTGATTATCACATCTATTTTTCTTTCATTTCTCTTATAAATCAGAATTTTCCAGATTGCTCTTTTTCACTTAACACATTGGTTTGCAAATTCTTTTGTCTTTTTTCATTTTGGTGGATTCTAGGTGAACCTAAGGTATTGCACAACATCAGCTTCAGTAGCAGATCTGAAGACAAATTTTCTAGGTACACTCAATCCATATTTTCTCTTTCATTTTATCAAATAAACTTGTTTGCACTCACATTTCAATTTGGGCTCTAAAACAAACCATTGTTTGCAATCACACATTGAAATTGGGTTTAAAATACACTTGTGTCTTCATTCTCAAATTTGGCTTTGGGTTTAAAATGAAATTGTGCTTTCAATTGTTTGGTGGATTTGAGTGTGATTGATGGTGTGTATGCTCTTTTCATGCACTTCGTATGATCTTGAGAATAAAAAATATCCTTTCATCCATTCACTTTCACAACATACATTTTAATTTCTAAGGGGAAATAAACATTGTGAGTGTGAATCTAGTGTGTGTTCTCTCCTCGCAACACAAAGTGATCTTGGAGATCAAAAGTATCCACTCAATTTTCTTTTGTCTGAACCCTTTCTTAGGAGGCCTACTTGGAGACACACCACTCTAAGGGATGACCTCAACTCTAGCATTCTAGCAGAGTCAAAAAAGAGAGGAGTGAATCAAAAGTCACCCTTCTTGGAAGTTGAAATATTGTCATTTGGGCTAAGCCCCTAAGAACTTTATACCTTGGGGAAGTGAAGGTGAAGCGTGGGTTACCCCTTTCTCCAATCTATGTGGCATTATTTCACTTTCTTTTCATGGAATTGGACCCCCCAAACCTCATGTATGTTGGGGACATCCTAAGTAAAACTTGTGCATCCTAGACTAAGACCTATTAGCCACACCCACTTGACTAATTTTAGGATTGTTGATGTATCTTCAAGTGTTTTCATAATCACACCAATCAAATTTCAAAGTCAAACTTGCTATTGTGTCTTGTGTGTGTTATTCATGCATGTACATGTGAAATCATTTGTTTAAAATTTGTCAAAGTCAATTTATCAACAAAAACACATTTCACATCATTCTAAGTATTCTTGTCATCACATCCATCCTAAGCCAATTCATCCTCATTGAAAGCCAAATCCTAATCATCCTACTTGTCATATCCATATCATTGTCATTATTATCCACCTGCATTTATTTTGAGAGTCTACCCATGTCTTTCACCCCCGCCTATCCTCTCGAGGCGGCATCATTCCATATCAATATCATCCAATCACCATCATCCTAGTCATTATTCCACATCATTCTCAACAATCATAATCACCCTTCTTATCCGCCTCATCCCTAATCATTTTAAGCCTTCATCATTATCCTATCAACTCCACATCATCATATCCTAGTTCTAATCCATCAATTGTTAAAATGGTTGTGATCATTAACAATCTTAGGTCAAATCGAAAACCCAAAATCATACTCTAAGGAAGCCCTCCTTTTAGCTCCAATGATGAGAAAAATCCAAAACCCAAACGCATACTCCAAGGAGGCCCCCCTTCTAGCTCCAATGATGAGAAAAATCCAGGACCCAAACTCATAATCCTAGGAAGCCCTCCTTCTAGGTTCAATGATGAGAATCTTGTAGATTATGATGCATATTTTGAACAACAAGCTGAAATACAAAGATGTCAACATATGTATAAATCTATCCTAAGATAATATTATCCAAGTCACTCCTTGCACAAAGATCAAGTGTCATTAAGTCCTCATGCTGCCTTTGACAAGGGAAACACCACTCTAGCTTATACATCCTATGGGTATCATCCATCACCATCCAATCAAATGCCAATCCAAGAGCCTAATTTTCCTATACCAACACTACCATGCACTCCCAATCCTAATTAATTGGTCCCTCCACCTTCTAATCCATCAAGCCCTTCATTATCCTTCCCACCATCTAATTCCACATCAACTCCACATCCTAAATTCAAATCATACAAAAGCAAATTCAAATCCACCCATCCGATGTCAATCGTATCTAGCACAAGAAATCTCAATACCAATTCGTCTAATCCCTTTGACCCTCCATCCAATCAAAATCAAAATCCTAAGCCTACAACATCTTCCACCCCTTTTATCCCTCCACCATGGTATCTATCCACTCCTAATCCTAATGTATCTAATACCACAATTATCCCTCCACCTAATCCTAATCATAAGCCTACAACACCATCCACCATTATTGTCCATCCACCCATACATTTATGAAGGATTTGATCCAATGGCTATTAGCAAGGAATCAACTATGTCATCCAATACCTATCCTTGAGCCTATCAAAGAGTCTTCGAAGTCTAATCCTTCAAATACATCATGTAGTCCACAACCTATCAAGCCTATTCAAGAATCTCCCCCATGAGTCCAAGTCAAGATCCATTGTACCCTCATGTTGGTGATTGTCAAGAACCTATCAAGCCTCTCCAAGAGTCTCCCACATCCACTTCCATTAAAGCACAAGAGCTATGTCAATATTCTGGTCCTAAGCATGTGGAACCATTAGCCCCTAATACAAATCAATATCAAAGCCCTTCCATTCAACCCATCCACAACCTATACCTTCTTTATGATCAAGATATTATCTATGAAGAAGTTATCCAGGAGAAAATTGATCCCATACATAGCACAAGTTTAATCCTATTTATGATCAAGCTCCCATCTACGATCAAGATCCTATCTATGATCAAGAAAGCCATGATCATCCTCTTAGCCAACTTTATGCATTCCATGACCAAGATAATATCACCCCACCTATCCATAATCCCATGACCATCCATGAGCAAGATATCCAAACTACTCCTATCCATCCTCCATCTAGCGCTATCCTTGATCCAAAAACATCCACTTCCCTTGATGAGACACTTGGCTTCCAAGTAAGCATGGATGGTCAAGCAAATAGCTTGAATATTAGTGAGTATAATGATAATCAAGATCCTTTTGATCCTTTTTCATCCACTATCGACCATGTTACAAATCCACCAACATATCCCCTTAGTCTTACCACCTTCATTCATGAATGTTCTTCCTTAGCGGAGCAACAACCATTTTCTACCACCTCACCTTCTCCATCAAATAATGAACTCATGTCTAGTGTCCAAAACACACATAGTCCCATTGTCCATCACATACTCCAAAAAATGAACTATCAAGGTAAAGGCTTAGGCCTTCATGAACAAGGTATTTTGGAGCCCATCCATGTCAAAGTCCCTACATGATCATATGGCCTTGGATATACGCCCCAAGGAAAACAATGTCAAGATGTTGGTACTTCCTCCATGCAATCTAAATCCATATCCTTCCATCGCAAATCCCATGCATCCTATTGTTCCCCCAAAACATATGTTGCCATTCCACCTCCATTGTCCTACAAATCCCAAAAGCATGTGACCATACACCTTCCACCATCCAATTTACCTCCACTACTTCCAACTACTAATATCCCACCATCCACTCTATCTCCATTGCTCCCAACACCTAATATCCCTATCATCCAACCCACTCATCCGTTTATCCATAAATCCACTTTTAATCCTCACTTCCATAAATCCTCTAAAATTTTCAATCATGACTAATAAATGCACACATCATCTAAACATGAGGCTTCCACCAAAGACAAGGGATTCAAAAATAAAAATTTGGATCCCTCCTTCCATAAAGCAAAAAATCATAAAGGCCCTCATGCCTTAGGACATCAATGCAAAGAATTAAAGCCAAATCCATCCAAAAGGCTATCCAAGCCCATACCTCCAAAATAAAAGGCCAAAACTAAAATGGTTTGGGTACCTAAGCAAAAAGAAGAAGTCAAGTCAAATGAACCAACCACATCCCAACAATCCTTTTCCATCCAAAAATCCTAAAAATCCCAAAAATCCCATTCCATTCAAAAATCTCAAATTCCTTCATCCCACAAGCAAAACAAAAATCATAAAAACCCTAAGTCTATGTGGGTACCTAAATCACTAAATTGACCATCGCATAAGCAAACATCTCCATTGCTTCCTACACCTCCTCCAAATGAAAAGCTTCATTGTTTATCATGGTGTGCAATTGTTGGTCTTGGTTCCATCCCATTCCACAACATTTCCACATGCCTCTATCTACCTATCCTTCATCCACTATCCTACATACCTCCTCCATCATATCCCTATGGTCCATGCTTTTTCATAAACCCAACATAATCCACATCAAAATCCACTATCCATCCATACATAATCCACATCATAATCCACTATCTTCCATACATAATCCACATCATAATCCACTAACCTTTCCTCCATAATCCACATCATAATCTACTATGCCCCATCCATCCTTGCATAAACCTTTCATAATCCACTATCTACCTACTCCATCTCCCTTTAATCTAATCCCTTACCAACATCTATGAGCATAACAACATTTGACATGGTCCATGTGTGATGACATCCATCTCTAATGGGACTATCACCTTTCATAGAACTAGATGCTTGAGTCCTCATCCTTCTTGACCATATCCACTTATCCCATCCAAGTATTCAAAATAAAGAAAGAAAAAAAAAAAGAAAAAAAAAGAAAAAAAGAAAAATCAAAATAGTAAAGAGAAATCCCTTCGTCCAATGGTGAAAACCACCCTTGGTGGCACCTTGGATAAGTACCATGATGAAAACCTGGCAAATAGGTGTCATGTGTAGGTTTATTATCTATGTCACTTACACTTGGGAGCAAGTTGTCTCATCTAAACTATCATTTCCAATCTGCCATTTCCATCATACCATTTCCATACCATCCTACCATCCTTATCCATTACACCCATATACCTATCCTATTGAATCCATTCATCATCCCTTCCTCCTTTTGATATTGATAAAGATATGGGGCAAAATGTTGACAAATGCTTTGGATATCTCTTTATATACCTCATCCTTTCCAAACCATCCTATCATCATCCTATTGTCATAAGCTTTGTCATGTAAAATCCTAAGCATTATACCTAGAATGGGGCATGTTATTCCTATGTGACATAGTCTTTGTAGATCACATCCTTGCCCACCTACGCATACACCCATTCTACTATAGTCTATCCTTTAATCCATCCATTTTTCATGAGTCTTCCATCCATCCACTATCGCCTATCATTTTACCCATCCATCTATCATAAGTCTTCCATCCATTATTGCTTATCCTTTTATCCATCCATCTATGATGAGTCTTCCATCACATTTACTATCACCAATCTTTTTGCCTATGTAATCCCACCATTATCCTTGCATCTAGACTTGGTTTTAACTTGTCATTGGTGTCTAGCACAAAGGCTATCCAAAGTGTCATCCAATGCCATCCCAAAACTTTCAAAAATATGAAAAAAATCAAAACATTTTCAAAAATAGAAAAAAATCAAATATTCCCAAAACACAAAAAAATCAAATATTCCCAAAAATACAAAAAAAAAAATCAAAACATTCAAAAATCCAAAAAAATTAAAACATTTCAAAAATCCAAAAAAATAAAAATATTTCAAAAATCCAAAAAAATAAAAAACATTTCCCAAATACAAAAAAAAATCAAATATCCAACAAAAATCCAAGCAATAAATTCAATCAAATCAATTCATCAAAATCAAATCCTCAAATCAATCCAATCATCAAGTCAAATAATCAAATCAATCCATCAAGTCAATCAAATCAACCCTATCACGTCAATCAAATCAATCCAATCCAATAAACTCAAATTCAAGTCATCCTTAGTCCATACCAATCAAGTTAATCAACCTTGTCAAATTATCCAATTACATCCTTTGGTCCTGATCCTAATCTTGTTGTAAATCAAATTAATCAATCAATCAAATCAATCAATCAATTCATCAAATCAAGCCAATCAATCAAATCAATCCAATCCAAGCAATGATCCAAATGCAAGTCATCCTTAATCCATACCAATCAAGTTAATCAATCTCTTCAAATTATCCAATCACATCCTTGGTCTTGATCCTAATCTTGTCATAAATCAATCAATCAATCAATCAATCAATCAATCAATCATCAATCAAATCCTAGTGTTGATTTGCATGACCAACAACACTAGTATCATCATTAATCAATCAGTCAATTAATCATTGGTTTACATCTTGATAGGGGCAATAACTTGTTTGTTTTTGTATCACTTGTGTATTCTTGCTTGCTTGCTTGTGTGCATTGTCTTTTTTTGCATTTGTGTCAAATCCGTATCATTCCAGCTAATATTCATATCTTGTGTATGTTGGAATAGTTTTTTACACTATGCTTTGCATCTAAGGTCCTATCATACCTTTTGTGCATTAAGACTTTAATGCTCTAAGTTTTCTTCCTCATATGCTTAGACAAGGTTGTATTATGTTGGGTGCACAAGACACATCGTCACCATAGTCCTTATACCTTGGTTTATAATATCAAGTGCTATATCAAACTATATGATTGCTCACTTCATGGTAGCATAACATATCATTCATCTCTTTCATCCATCCCTTATCTTTCATCGTCTATTTTCTTATCCATCATTTATCATTTCATTTAATTTTGAGAACATACCCGTGTTCTTCCAACCCACCTATCCTCTCAAGGGGGCATCATCATATCCTTACATCATCATCCCATTTCTTCATCCATTCTCCTTGTGACTCTTTGAAGTGGTTTGGGCATCCTTTTCCTCTATCCACACCTTATCTTCTTTGAAATGATGTTACTTCTCTTAGTTGCAACATCATCTCAAAGAGGGGCAAAATGTAAACACCTAAAATTGTCCATGTCTTACAATCTAACCTTATCGATACATTATCTAAGACATCTTATGGCATTTTGTCCTAGGTCCCTTACAGAATCCCTCCATCACTTAATTAGTTAAATAAATCTTATTTATTTAACTAATCCCATCCTAATTTCATTTTAATCCCATTTATCTCATTAGCCAATTAATTAAATAAATTATATTTATTTAATTAATTTCCCACCTTTCCTCTAATTTAAATAAATAAAATATTTATTTAAATTAGCCCTCTTCCATTTTCCAACTAATTTAAATAAAATATTTGAATTAGTTCTCACCTTCAACCTCATTCCAACACATGTCCCTCTCTCATAATTTAAATGATTTTTTATTTGAATTATGTGTCATACTACAACCATACTACAACTTTTATTTAATGTTTTGTCACACTACCAACTAATTTAGATTAATTTTATTATTTAAATTAGGTCACCTCTATTCTTATCCACACACTTGTCATATCACTTCCTTTTTTAAATGAAGGGATCTAAAATCAAATCATCTTTTAATCTTAGTCATCCACATCACACAATTAACCTTTCAATCTTGGCCATCAATCCTTATCACTCCTCTCCTATAAATTAAGCCTCAACCAGGCCATTTGGATGCATCCATTTTCAAGTAACATCATGCTTTCAAAATGATTCTAGAACTCCATCTCCTATCTTCTATCTATTGTTATGCTGCAGAAATCATGAGCAATCAGCATATCACCATCCATCTCTCTACATCTATAACATCGATAGTAGATTAGGGTGCATCTACTCCATTCTATCAAGTGTTGAAGACGTGGTTTGAAGGTAAAGGTATTGGGTTTGTCATATTATCTTCATATTTACCTTTTCAATCCATTTTTTCATTCATAGATAGAAGCAAGGATAGTGATGCATGAGCACTTGTCATAGAATTGGAGTTCATGTGGTAGAATTTGTGAACAATACAATGCTAAATGATGAAACAAAGTACCACATGAAGTTAGAAGTGAAGTTATGCTTATATGTATTGCCATAAATGAAAAGCTAGTAGTGGTGGCTATATTGGAAACATGTTTATACTAACAATGTTAAGTGTTTAATTATTTATTCATAGTATGTAGTAGTAGCTACATATAGAGGGAGATTATCCATGTGGAGACATCATACTTGGTGAATTGTTGTATGTTGACATCATGTTATGGTCATATTATAGTTGCATAACTCTTGGTATTATTTAGGTTGGTTGGAAAGTTATTTGGTATTTCCATGTGCACATTTATATGTATCATCTTGCGTGAAGATACCAAGGTTAGACACTTGTATAAGATGAAAGGATGATTTACATTGTTGGTGTGAAACAAGTTACAGTGATTATAGAAGAGTATGTTTTAGAATGAAACTCTATTAAAGACCTTATTGTATTGAATCTTTGTTGATTCTAAATAATATAATTATAAAATTCATTTTGGTGTGGGTTTTCTCTCGAAAGGGTTTCCCACATAAAATTTTGAGTCTTCAGTAATCTTTTGGATGCATACTATTCCATTTACATGTATACTTGTTAGATAGATTTCGTAAGTGCTAGTGAATATTTTATAAATACATAATCTTAAGTTTTCTTTATCCTAGTCTATCAGTCATCTACAAAAAGGATGCAAATCCATAACATTTAGTATTAGTGTGCAAGGTTGTTGTTTTGGTAGTTACTACTTCGTTGGGAGTCTAAACCCTAGCATGTACAATTGTAAGCCCTACAAGAAGTAGTTTGTTGTAGTTCATGTATAACTAGTTAGAAAGGAGGACTTTTAAGGACTTTGTGAGAAGATAGAATAGTATTAAATCTATAGCTCACACATTAAGGTTTGAAATTGAAATATTCAATGGGTAGATAATTGAATTATGGAAGTTGAAGATGGAAGATCTTTTGGTGGAAAGGGATTAGTGGGTTGTGATATCTTCTTTAACCAAATCCCTAGGTATGTCTAGTGAAGACTAGGTAAAATGGGATAAGAAAGTGAGAAGTACAATATAGTTATGTTTTCCAGATTGTATGTTAATGAGTGTGCCTAAGGAGTAGAATACAAATTCATTATGGAAGAAGATATGTACATTATATTAGTCTAAGAGTCTAGTTAACAAACTTGTATTGAAAAATATATATTCTCTAGAAATGAGGGAGGGAGACTTAGTAACTAATCATTTGAATATATTTAATATGATATTAAGTCAACTTGCATTAATAGGAGCCAAAATGGATGGAGAGGATCAATGCATTATATTACTTTGTTCTTTAAGTTAGATTCATGGGAAAACCTAATAATGTCTATCAACAGTAATGTTGCATCATTGAAATTGGAAAACCTCATAAGCATTCTGTTAAGTGAGGAAGTTAGGAAAAGTTCATGGATGATAATTCTCCTAATGCATTAGTAGTTAGAGGTGGGTCTAAGGAGAAGAAAGGTAAGAACAAAGGTGGAGATAGGAAGTCTAAGGATAAAGATAGGTCTAAATCTCTCGGTAAGTCTAAAGTAAAATGCTAGAATTATGGTAAGAAAGGTCACATAAATAAGGATTGCAAGTCCAAGGAGAAGGACTATTATTTTGATAGCTCTTCTAACAATGATGAATTTATTCCTAGTAATGTCATTGGTGATAATTCCTAGTTGATTGACTTAGGTGCTTCTTCTCATATGACACCTCATAGAGAGTGGTACTTAGAATACATAGTGTAATTAAAGGAAGGTGTTTGTAAATGACAACAACTCCTTGAAGATAGTTGGTTGAGGAAAATTAAGGGTTGCCTTCTTGGATGGTAAAGTGAGGATACTATAAGATGTACCGCATATTCCAGTTTTAGCTAGAAATTTTATGTTTGTTCCTAAAATAGATGACTCAAGAATAGATTTGATGGTACAGGTTGTAGTTTGGAAAGATGTATTTCGGTTCTTTCTAAGGGAGTGTGGCATGGCACTTTGTATAGGCTAGATACATCAAAATTATGCAATTTTGATAATGTAGTTGCATCCAAATCAAGGTTGCTGTGGCATCTACATGTCATGCCCACATTTTACGTGTGGACATGAAGACTGAAATATTAAATTTTTGTAAAACAACTCACTAAAATCACTCACGCATTATGGTGACTTGTAATATTTATTTATTTTATCTCAAGATAGTAAATAGGTGAAAATGGGTCATCCAAGTTTATAAATAGACTTATGATAAGTGTAAGAGAATCTTCCTAGATTGTAGCTTACAAGTTGTAAGAGAATTGGTTATTTTTGGATAGCTATGATAGAGCATCTTATGACATCATGTAAGAAGGTGTAAGAGGCTATTTTTGGCCTGTTGTTGACTCTCCAAGAGGTGGCCATGGGATTTTTCTCTATCTTGGGTGTATTATACAATGTGGAGGTTATGACAAATGTAAGAAAATAAAATTAGCCAGATTCCCAAGATGGGCGCCACATTTTGGATTCTTCTTCAACAAGCGTGTAATTTTTATTTAGTAGAAGCTAGAGGAAGTGCAGATCATGTGATTTTTTTTGTTTATAAAATACACATTGCATGCAAGATTGAAGGAAATGGATGTATTTTAATCTATTCGAAGATAATAAAAATTTTCCCTCTTTTCCTCATGGAGTTTTTTACTTGAAAAGGTTTTTTCCATGTAAATCTATGTGTTATGTGTATGGCTCTTGACTATTCCTGATGGCTTAGGTGCTAGTTTACATCTTTATTTGATATTCTACAAAATTACTTCAAATTTGTAAATTTATTTCAGATTTCCATATTGTAATGGTTTCCTTCATTTCTAACAAGGATTGCCCTATGGGGTAGGGGTGTTTGGTCATGGAGTAGTGATGTCAATACAAATGTTTGAGGTTATTTGTGGGGAGTTGATATCTATGAATATGGCATTAAGGTCTTGGTGAACATTTTCAAGGAAACTATTGAGACAAAGAGTATTTATCTAATGTATGGCTTCATAATGTGCTAATTGTCAATCATTTTATTAATGAAGTTTTTACACTTATGTCTCAAAAGTAATATGAATTGGGAGAATTTTTCTAAGTTCCCTAAAAGTTGTTTCAACCCAATCTTCTTCCACACCTAGACACATAGGCTTGACATGTCCCTAGTAACCAAAGGAGAAAGAATGGAAAAAAATCATTTATATGATTTACTTTAATTATTATATTAGTTATTGTTTATACAATGTGGGTGTTGGATTTTTGAAATTTTATCCTTGTTTGAAACATTGCAATGGTTGTTATTAACTAATTTTGGGAGCTCTTGGCTCAAATATAAAGGATCTAGTTTTTTTTAATAATATTAAAAGGCAAAACAAGGGTTGCAACCCTTATGATATCCAAACAACAAAGTAAAAATGGATTCCTAAAAAAGAATAAACACAAATGGACTAAGCTAAAAATTTAGAAAAACACCAAACTAATAACAAATAATTAGCACTACAAGAAACAAAGTAGAAGAAACCAACTCTAGAATCACAACTATTAGATAGGATAGTGAGAAAAGCCTTAAAGGCTTGACACTACATCCCACTCTTCAAAGATTAGGTATAACTTGGTATTCATTGAATTAGTTTCTCCACTATAATATTCCAGAGTAAAATTCCCTATTTTGAATTTGATTATGTCCTTATCTTTCTACAAAATCTTCAAAATGGTAGTAGTGTACTTTAAGCTTTATTTACTCAAATGAATCACATTACTAATTAAATCTTCTAATGCTCTAAATTTTCTTTTCATTATAACTAAACTTTGTTGAAGAATAGCCATCATATAATATATAGAAGTGGTAAGTTCCCAAGTACACTACCTTGAGCTAGATATGAGGGTAGTGAAAGAAGATTAGGAATAAAAATGTGGCCAAAAGGGAGATTTTAAGAAAAACATGTGTGCAGTTTACAAAACATGTATGATTCATAACATATATGTGTTATAATGTATATAACATATTTTAATTATTATAAATCATTTTTTATAATGCTTTATAATAAGACTATAAGTCTTATATAAATAATTAAACAAATACACATTTCTAATGCTAAAATGTATAAATTGTTGAAAACATAGTAAAACAATAAGAAAGAAATGTTGTTCTTTATTACATCCAAATTATTAAATCATGAAAGATCATAAGAGGAAAATGAAATAAATAATGAAAAGAAATGCAAATCACAACACAATGTTTATGTGGAGAAAACCTTGGGGGAAAAAACTCCACACCCAAAGAGACTCAAGCTTGTATTAATCTTGAAAAATAGTTATATCAATACAATTAACTAATCTCTTTGAATTCTAGTAGCAGAAGTAAATCTCATAATAATACCATCACAAGGTACCTGCAAGCAAATAAACATGAAATAGTATAAATAAGGACTTAAATGCACAAGTTAAACCTTAGATTTCACTCCTAATTACTACCTCTAGATTGAACCCAAGGAAAATGAATAAAGCAAGAAATACGTTAATCTCAACCAACTCCTTCCAACTTGGCACCCAAAAGGTAGATTGGTTCAAGATAGTTGATGTTGGGTACTCACTACAATGACATAACATCACATTTCAAATTCTAATGATTATGGCTCAAGAAAGATGTTCAATTTATAGATGTATCGATGGATTGATAATGATAAGATTTGAATGTGGATATAGATGAGATTTTTGGGAAAAAGCAGAATAAGAATGACGATAAATCAAGAAGATATGATAAGATATTTATTTATTTATTTCAAGTAGTTGCACATTTGTTAGAAATAGAAATAAATTGAAAGAGATAAGATAGGAGAATTAGAAGATAATTAATGGAATTATCTAATTGTTTTAATTAATTAGATGCACATGAGTTAGAAATGGAAATAAATCAAAGGGGATATATGAGTGGATAATTAGCTAATTAAATAAATATTTAATTTATTCAATTAGTGTTTGAATAAAGATGACTAATGAATTGATTAATTAATTAATCATAAATTATTTCATTAATGCTAGGAAGATGATTAGGTGATTGTAAGAAAAGGTATTATAGGTGGAATTAGGTGACATTAGGACATAGCTAAATTTAGGTGTCTACATTTTTCCCCTCTTTGATATGGTCTTGCGAAGAAACATCATTTGAAAGAAAAATAAAATATTGCACTTGATTGGATTAGAAAAATATTTTGATTTAAAAGGAAATGGTTGGATTGTGGATAATGACACCCTAGCCACTGAAAGTAACAGTGATGAGGAGGAATTATGGTAGGGATGATGATTCCCCCTCAAGAGAGAAAGTGGGTTTAAAGAACATGGGTGTGCTCTCAAAATGGATGAAGAAGATGTTAGTAAATATGGTTAGTGATGAAAGGAAAAGAAAGATGAAGATAGAAGAAAAATGAATTAAAATTTAATAGATAGAAGTGAACAAATGGAGAACGGAAAAGAGAGATGAAAAGTAAAGATGAATGATAAATGTTGAAAATGTGCAACTAGAGAATGATAGATGAATGGATGGATAATGAAAGGATTGTTTTCATTGGATAATAATGATAAAGGATAATAAGTGAAGGATCTTAAATGCAAGTATTATCTTGATATTTGGTGAGAACCTATTTTAATATAGCATGAGATGTTATGCACTGGCTATAAAGACTAAGGTGACAATGTATCTCATGCATAGGATTGGCAAACAAATATAGTAGTTAAGGATACCCCAACACAACACAAGGTGTTTGATAACCTTGGTAGGAACCATGATGATACAACTGACAAACACAACATAGAAAATAATACACTTGCCCCATTGTATACAACTCAAGACACACCATGATATAAAGATCTTGGTTACCCTAATAAGGTAAGAAATGGGACAAAAGATAAATCAAATATTCAAGATTCAACAATCAA
Organism: Cunninghamia lanceolata; assembly: GCA_027924645.1. Lineage (NCBI taxonomy): Eukaryota > Viridiplantae > Streptophyta > Pinopsida > Cupressales > Cupressaceae > Cunninghamia > Cunninghamia lanceolata. The sequence continues at coordinate 3,476,950 of BSBN01001183.1, read as the reverse complement.
TTGAAATACAAAAGTTTACCTCTTGCCAAGGTGTTGAAAATGGATGAAAAGAATGATGCCTAATATGGGGAATGATATATCCCATGAAGGGGAAGAATAGGATATGAAGAGACTTATGGTAATTGATGTACTATTTCAAGTCTATGAAGGTAAGCTGGGATCTTGATTCAAGATGTACAAAGGTTAATTATTTTAGATATTGAATTGCAAGTGTAAGTATAATCTATCAAGTTATTTGCAAGTACATGAAGATTTAAATTATGATGAGGGGCTCATTCAAGATGTTGAATAATTATCAGGGTAAATACGAAAATTGCAAAAGAAAACATAACCTAATCAACAACCCCCAGTATGAATCAATGTCATATGTATGGACATGGATGAAATGGTAGACTAGGAAATGGATATGGAATGATAGAGGAGGACCTATAGTATAATAGGCTTCAACTATACACATGGCACCTACAAGTAGGTTTTCACCATGGTACTTATCCAAGGTGCCACAAAGAGTGGTTTTCACCATAGAATGAATTTTCTCTCTTTACGTTTTTCTTTTTTTGATATTCTAATTACACAATTTCTACAAGTAGGTTTTCACCATGGTACTTATCGAAGGCACCACAAAGAGTGGTTTTCACCATAGGACGGATTGTTTTCTCTTTACTATTTTGAGTTTTTTTGTATTTTTCTCATTTTTTGATTTCTTTTGTGTTTTTTCTAAAACTCAGGGTACAATTGAGGATTAAGCATGGAAATATTTTAGGTGCACTATATCTAGGATCATATCCAATGTATGACCATATGAAGTAGCTAGTTGATAAACACGTAATCCATATTTAGCAATAACGATGTAGGGATCCAACCAGTTAGGCTCAAACATTCCTTTCATGTCCTCGTCTAAAGTGGTATCTTTTAATTTTCTTTACAAGGTCAGTGATCTCAAACTCTCAAGATTTGATTTTATTGTTATAGATTCTGAAAAAAAGATTTTGATAAGCTTGAATATGATTTAAGGCATTGCAGTGCCACTGATCTAATAACTCAAGCTCATGCAAGCATGTAACCCAATACTCCTCATCATTAATGAGGTCATACAAAGAGATGCATAATGATGGGAGTTCGATCTAAATTGGAATATTTTCTTTGATTCCAAAGATAAGGGAATATGGTGTAGTACTTGTAGGGGTGCTGATGCTAGTATGATATGCCTAAAGGGAGAGATGGAGATAAAGGTGCCAATCATGATGAGCACCATTGACAATCTTCTTGAGGATGTTAATGATGGTTTTGTTAGATGCCTTAGCCTGATCATTGCCTTTACTAGGGTAATATGGGTTTGATAAGGAATCATTCACACAAGGTGCAAACAAGTTAATTTTTAAAGAACTTACCATTGTCTATGATAATAGCGGAAGGGATGATATGGTTGAGGATGAATTTAGATATTTGAGTACCTATGGTATAGGTAAGTGGGATATTTATACCCACTTGGTGAAATACTTAGTGGAAATAATAATGAACTTGTGGCCACTAGAGAATGAGGGACAAATTTTTCCAATGAGATCAAGACCCCACCTGGAAAAGAGACGAGGAGTAGTAATGGGTTGTAATTCTTGTGATGGAGCATGAATTAAGTCTTTGTGTTTTAGGCATGCAAGGAATTTATTCACATATTGCTAGGTGTCATGTTCCAGCATAGGCTAGTAAAAACCTATTCTCAAGAGCTTCTTTGCTAGGACCATGCCACTAGTATTGGCACCACAAATACCATCATGAACTTCTTTAAGGGTAAATTTGGACTCTTATGAGTTAAAACATTATAGTAAAGTACCATAAAATCCTCATTTATATAAAGTGTCACCTAAGAAGGTAAAACATGATATCTTTTGGAGGATGTTTTAGAGTCGATTAGATGTGAGATTAGGTGAAAGGGTGTGATCATGGAGGTATGTATAAATGTCATGATACCAAGGCTTATTAGGACCAAAAATATCACATATCATCTCATCTTCAGGGGTGTCATATGTGGTGAACAAGAGTTGTTCAACCAAAAATTTATATCATTTGTTGTCCTTTGGCATGTCAAGGTGGGAACCAATGGTATCCATGGCATCTTCTAGTTTATTATTTAAGTGAGGAACCTATTCAAATTATATGTGTGTAAATTATTTTTGGAAACTATCAACCATTTGTTTGTAGGGGACTAACTTATCATCCTTTGTTTGGTATTCATCATTGACTTGACAAATGACAAGTTAAGAGTCCCCATAGACAAGGAGTTCTTTGATGTTCCACTATATTGTTATTTTGAGACAAGTGAGCAAGGCCTCATATTCTTTCAAATTGTTGGTGCAAGTAAAGGTAATCCCAAAATATTTTGGAATAAGATCTCCTTGAGGTGTGATAAAAAAATGCTTGCACCTGATCCATGAGTAGTGAAAGATCCATCAAAGTAGAGTTTCCATGTAGTAGCAAGATTGTCAAGGGTCGTAATTGATACATCTAGAAAATTGACAACCAACGGATGTGTATCAACCAAAGGTGCATCTACTAACTAATTCATGAGTACCTATCCTTTAATTACTTTTTGATCTACATACTCAATATCAAACTCACTTAATATTATGACCCATTTAAATCCATGCATCCTATAAGGGAAGCATGTGAGAGAAGATATTTCAATGGATCAATTTTAGATATAAGTTTAGTTTGATGGTTAAGCATATAGTGTCTCAACTTTTTTGTATAGAAGAAAACTACCAAACATGCCCTCACCATAGGTATGTAACTCATAGCCTACCAAGGAGCGATCTTGATGTAGTATATTGCTCATTCTTTTCCATGTTCATCATGCTGTGCCAATAGTTCCCCTGGTACAATTGGTGTAGCTAAAATATAAAGTAATAGATGCTTGCTTGTAATTAGTTCCATGAGCACAAGAGGAGAGGAAAGGTACTATTTGATATGATCAAATTCTTGTTGACATGATTCATCCTGATGAAATGGTGTATCCTTTCTCAAGAGGTGAGAGAAAGGTTAGCATTTATCAACAAGTTGTGCTATGAATCTTTAGATGGCTTGTAATTTTCCTTGGAGACTACAAAGTTTCTTGAGATTATAAGGAGGTGGCATGTCTATGATAGATAAAACCTTAGTTGAATCCACCTCTATACCTCTGTGTGAAACAATGGAGCCCAAGAGTTTACCTGATGTAACCCAAAAAACACACTTTTTTAGATTTAACCAGAATTTATATTCCCTTAATCTATAATTTTTTTTTTGCAGTACTTGTAGATGTTTTGCTTTTGTTTTAGATTTTCCAAGAATGTTGTCAACATAATCTTCTATAATATCATGCAACATGTACCAGCAAATTAAATTCATATCCCTATGATATGTAGCTCCTTGATTTTTCAGTCTAAAAGGCATGACTTGATAACAAAAAGTGCCCCAAGGAGATGTGAAAGTTGTTTTTTGGTTATCTTCTAGAGCTATTTGTATCTTATTATATCCTAAGAAACCATCCATTAGAGAGATAATTTTATGTCATACTGTTAAATCTACTATGATGTCAATGTTAGGCAATGGGAAGTCATCTTTCGGGAAAACTTTGTTAAGATCTTTGAAATTTGTACAAATTATCATGCCTTTAGGTTTCTTAGTAACTAGTAAAATATTAGATATCCACTCAAGATAGTCAATTGGTTGAATGACTCCCACTTCTAGAAGTTTCTATAATTATTCTTTGACCTGGAGAGCAATTTGTGGATGCATACTTCTAAGATTTTTCTTAATTGGTTTACCATAAGAATAAACCACAAGATGATGCACCACAAGAGAGGTATCTAATCCTAAAATGTCATCATATGAATATGGAAACGTATCTAGAGACTTCTTCAAAATGGTGGAAAGTGCTTGTTGAATGTTTCATTCTAAGGAGGTGGCAAGAAATGTGAGTTTTTAATTGTCTTTGGTCCCTAAATTTATTTCTCATTCTTCTACCAAAACATTGGATAGATCATGCCATTAAGATAAGAGAGGGAGGTTGAGTTCCTTGTCTACTAGTGGATACAAAAGGGTTTCACTAATAGATACATCTTTTCTTTTTACTTGAATTCTATGTCTAATAGTGTGTCAGAGAGGTTTTCACTAGGAGACTTCGTTTTATTTTTTATTTTTTTATTTATTTTTTACTTTTTAGTGGACTAAGGAACTCTTCCTATTCTACAAAGTATGTAGAGGATTCAAGGTTGATATCAAATCCCTTTTTATGATCAGAAAATTAAATGTCATCATGAACCTCCAAGAATTCCATGATTACTTCATCATTTTGAAACTCATCGAGAGATATTGGATCTTGTTGGTCCCATCTTCTGATTCAAGACATGTTAATGGAAGGTCAATGGTGCATATGGATGTTTCATGGAAAATTTTACATATTTCTAGGTCTTCAAAGGAGGTGACGATGAATTTTTTTGTAGTATGTTTGACATCAAGAGAGGTTTCCTCTACACTTACGAAAGTATCATGTGGATCATTTATTTCCAAACCAAGAGGCATGTATACTATTCCATGATAGTCAAAATAGAATTCTACCTAGATTGTCTCAGTGATTCCTTTCACATGGAGGCCAGGGCATTTACCCTTGTATTTCATGTTTTCATAGATATGTAGTGGTATAAGGTAATTTTGTTTTGAGTAATCAAGTGTGGATTCTATGTCATCTAATTCATCTTGGTATAACCAAGAGTCTTTGGAACCATTGATCTTCTCTTCAGCCAATGTGCTTGTATATGTGAAGGTCAGTGGACCCAAATTTTTTGATTTTTTTGTTTGTGGATGAGGTCACTATTGAGAATGACTATAGGATCAAGGAAATAGAGGCAATTGGCCTACATGAAAGGAATTATGTATCTCATATTCTCCACATTTGGTGTTGATGATCTTGACCTTGGTGGATTTGGGATTTAAAAAAGGATATGAGATGGAAGAAAGGGTGCCAAGATTGATCTATGAGGATGAGGCCTAGAACTTATCATGATTAAGTGATGTCAGTGCCAGGATAATGATGGATTTTATGATAAGAGGCTTCCATAGCTTCGCAATACTCAAATGGTTGGGTATCAATGTGAATGGTGATCTCCACACCATTGTGGGGAAATTCTAGGCATTGATGGTATATAGATGGAATGACCTGCAAGACATGGATCAATGGGTGACCAAGGATGATATTATATGGTAGATCAAGATCAACAAAATCAAATGTAATTCTTTACAGTATAGGACTAAATTTTAGTGGAAAACATATAGTAGCCTCTAACTCTCTTTCTGCATTATCATAAGTCTTTATTGTAATTATATGTGTCTCAAGGTCATTTCCATAGTACCCCAATTGTTTTACCAATCTTAATGTACATAGATTCATGATAGGCCCATTATCCATAAGGACTCATTTTATTTTATACTTGGATATGAAAACTTTAATATGAAGGGGATGTTTATGTGTGGGGTCAATGTGAGGCATATCAGTTTGAATAAATGTGTGAGTTGATAGGTGGAGGATAGATGACCCGTGAGGGCTTGGAATTGCTTAGGGTCAATATTCTTAGGGACTCAAGATTCTTGTAAGGCACGATCCAATATGTCTCTATAGACAAGGGATGCTTTGAGGAGCTCTAAGATGGATATGTGTATTAGAGCCTTCCCAAGATGCTCTAAGAAAGTGTATTGGGTGGCTTGTGAGGAGGATGAGGAAGGCCCTTGGATGGTGACCCTACCATGCCTTGTGGAGACAACACAATCAAAGTATTTGGATGGGATCATTGTAGTTACTGCTGCAAGTATGTGCCTAACCAGTGTTGTCATTGATGTCAACATATCTATGTTGTCATTGGTGTCAACTATGCTCTTGTTTTGATGCTTTCTTGTAATGAGTTAGATGCCTTGCATTAGCTTGTACAAGTGTTGGAGATAATGGGTAAGTGAGCTTGATATTAATTTTCCAAATGCTTTTGAGAAAATTTGCTCCTTCGGTGGAAATAGTGTGATTGAAGAGTGTCTCTATTTTTTTGAAGAACAATCCAGTAGATTGCTTTGCATTTCTTGTAGAATGAATATCTTTGTCTACAGATTGGAAGTTAGTTAGAGGCATGTTTGAAGATGCTATGTTCCAAGTTTGAGCCTCTGGTATGAAGATTTTAGTAAGCTATGCTCACCAGAGTGAAAACTACTTTTTTGTGCATCCAGAGGTGACAGGGAGAAAGTATTTTGCTCCGCATTCCTCTGCATTGAAGTATTATGGTTTGGGGTTCTACAGTTGAGTCCAGGATAATGATAAGTGCCTTTAACTCCAATGGTTCATGATTTGGTGGTCCGCAAGTGATCTTTTCTTTATGACAGTGGTTGATAGTTATGATAATGTGCTCCAGTTTGAAGAATCTTCTTGACAAAGTGGATAGAGAATGTGTTGTTGTTCCTGGTGATTACAATGTGCATGTGGAAGTCTCTTGATCATGTTCCTACCTTTGGATTGGTCCACAAAGAGAAACTTGGATCATGGATGAAGACTATTCTTAGAAGACTTATTGTTAACATCAGTCTTGGTCGACTTGGTTGTTTTCACTCTTGCGGAGATGCTTCAAAGATTGTGAAAGTGTGTCCTGATGTGGAAGATTGCATTTGAGTCCCAGCTAAGGAGTATTGTGATCTGTATACATCTTTACCTTAACAAATTTAGTTTAGGTCTAGACCTATTTATGTGTATGCTTGTAATGTTGACTTTGGAGATTATTCCAATGGTTGATGAATCTAATGCCAACCTTGATGTACATTCCAAGGTTGATGAATTGTATAAAAACATGTAATGTAGTTGTGAAAAGGATATCCTTTGGAAAAAATGTGAAGGTAAGTGCTAAGGTGTAAGAAGAGAAGAGCAGAGGAGTTATATTGTGCTTCAATGGAACAGAACCCAGGCATGAACTAGATGATATCAAATCAGTTCAGCAAACCTTGGCAGTGAGGTGATCTTAGTAGTGAGCCCTAACACTTGCAATGAGTATTTTGAATAGCAAGCCCTAAGGCAATGAGCCTCTATTTTTCAGTATGGCTATAACATATTTATTTCTATGGACTAACACCCACCATGGTTTTTCCCTTATAGGGTTTTCCACATAAAAATTTGGTGTCTCATGTGTTAATTGTATTATTGTGTTGATCTTCTTGTTTCATGTTTTCATTGTTAAGTCTTAATAATAGTAATTGATGTGTTGATATTCATAAGTGGTTAAAGTTTAAGAGACAATTGATTCACCCCCCCCCTCTTAGTTGTCTTGTGCATTTCAATAGTTACAACTCACATGTAGTTAAAGTTGATATGTCCCATGATGGAATCATAGGTATAAGATGTTTTATTCTAGTGGACATTATTGGTGTGATTATCATGGGCTTGACCTTTTTTTTACATGGATGGTTGGGATAGATCATGCTTTAGAATGGGATTTTGGTATATTCCAAGATTGTCATTGGATGAGGTGGATGAGTCACCTTCAATTGTAGTTTCTCCTTGATCAATTAAGTCTTGGATATAATTTTAAAGTTTCATACATTTACAAGTTGTATGGCCATTGACATGATGGTATTCATTTTCTTTATACCAATTGGGTTTGGGTTTTGAGTCATCAAATGGTCTAGTGGTTGGGAATGTGACCATGTTTTCTTTGACAAGTTTTTTGAAATCAAACTCAATGGTTTCCCCCAAGGAGATAAAATTGCATCTTGGTTGATTGGGAGTTTTATTGTCCAAACAGAATTGAAACATTCACTGGTTGTTGTACATTTTGGACCTAAGATGGTGGATTGAACATGGTTATTGTCAATGACTCCATCATTGACTATGTTTTGGTTTTTGGCCTAGAATTTTGGTTTGTCACTTGAGCTATTATTTTTTAAGTTGTATTTATTATATAAATTCATCAAACCTTTAGCAATAAGGGATTTTTCAATAATGTCTTCCTTTTCGATTATTTCATCAAATGTGGAGACATAATTTACTTGTAAATGGAATTTTATTTCATGGTTAAGATTTGTGACAAAAATATTGACAAGTTGTTTCTTAGGGATTGACTTACGAGACTCCACCATTTTAAAAACGAGGAAAAAATTTCTTGATTACATTACTTGGCATTATAAAGATCTAACATTGGTAGTTCATGTTCGACACTGTGAGAGAAGTGTGCAACAAACTTCTTTAACAATTCAACAAATGTAGTAATAGATCCTAGAGTGAGATGCATAAACCACTCCAAAGCTTTCCCTCCTAGACTTTAGGGAAAAGTCTCAACACATACATGTTACTATAAGAAACTTCCTGGCAGGCCATGAAAAATTCATTGACATGATCTCTAGGGTCACCCTTTCCTTTGTATTTATCAAATTTTGGGATTTCAAAGTTTGTAGGAAAGAGGACCATGGTAATGGAATGATCTTAGAGGGGTAAGGGCATAAGTTTTCAAATTTAAATTATTTTCTTTGATTGGTATCCCACTTTGTAACCCCTTCAAAGAGTTTTTCATCTCTTTCCACTCTCAGGAAAATGGAATTCCATGTGGTAGGTTGTATTGGTGATGTGGTATTAGTCCATGTGGTAGATGCGGTTGACCCACATGTGGTTGTGGGTGATATGATGATATGTTTGATACATAGAAATGGGTTGGTGAGGAATTAAAGGTATAGAAGTGGGTTAATAAGATGGTGTGGGATAATTTGTGAAAATGGGTTGATATGAACTAGGTTAATAAGGAATGTAGGGAGGAGGTGTAGATGAAGTTTGATTTATTTATTGGGGGATGGTTAAAGGTGGAGGTGAATGGATAATACTATTCATGGATAGGAAGGATGATTGTGAAATGGAAGAAGAAATAGGTTGACTAGAAGAGGATATGGTCCATTTAAAAATGGTAGAGTGGATCTTTATTCTTGGTGGATTAGAAGAAGTTAAATTTTGATCAAAGGATGGATGAGAAGTGGAATGATAAGTATAACCTTGAGATTTGAAGTTGGATGAATCATGTTGAAGGGGATGAGAGGAAAGTGTAATGGTATGGGATGGATGGGGTGGTGGTATACTATCACCCACTTACTAATTGATATGGAGTGTATGATCATAAATGGGATTAGAAAATGGTTGACCCCATGGATTGTTAGAGGTTGGAGGTGGTAGCGAGTCATGATGAAAGATGTGTTGTAGTTTAGAAATATCAAAGTCATGAGGTATCATACACTCCTCTTCGATAAGGTGTGAAAGAAAACCACACTTTTGATTAGCTACATGTTGAGTGTTGAGAAAGTCTAAGTGCCATAGAAAATACTCAAATTGATTAACTAGAATTTTGAGTTCACTTTCATTGTTGGGAAAATGATGAGGGGATGATGGTTCTCCTTGTGTGATATGACTAGGTCTAGCTTCCATAGGATTTTCATTGTGGGAATCCATAAGATTTTTAGCTTGTGACCTTGTAATGGGTGGCATAAAATGATGATTGTTTTTTCTTTGTAATATTTGGATTTGTTTTTGGATTTTTGAATGTTTTGAATTATTTTTGGATTTTGACTTTTAGAGAAATAAAGGACCTTGGTCAAATTGTTCTAAGGTTGATGGTGTCTTGCAGGATATATAATAAGGTTATGTGATTTGGGTTTAATGGATTGAGATGGGATGCAAAATATGGTTTTATTGGGATGGTAATGATCTAGATTAATTTGGATTGTATTTTATTTGATTCTAAAGCTAAAAAGCAAGATCTTAAAAGTTTAAATGGATAATTGGATCTTCTACACTTAAGTTAGGCAATGTTCTTAAGTGAGAAAAGGAGGGTTACCTACTTGAGATAGGCTAAGTTTTCAAGCAAGATGATTAGATTTGATAAAAAGTCTTGATTCAAAGTATAAGAATTTGATCCAAAATAGATAAATGATGCATGGATTGAGTTTGATTGGATTAAGGTGTAGGAGTCAAGGACAACACTGAGAGGGGGGATGAATCAGTGTTGTGTGAATTTTCAAATCTTTTTCAAGCTTTAACTTGCAAAGCATAAAGGTGAGAAAGTTATCATTGAATTGTCAAACACATATGCACATAACTTTGTCAAACACATAAACAAAACTCATGAGTAAAACATACAATCATAGAGAGATGATCAATATGAATCAAGACACAAGAATTGCACATGTGGAAAACCCTCCAGGGGTAGAAAAACCACTCTAGAACTGCCTCACTAGCTTAACTAATAAAACATGCCTCACTGGCTACAAAGAAGCCTCACTGGCTACAATATGTGTCTCACTAACAAATGTTAAGGTCTCACTGACCTACAAGCCTCATTGGCATACTGTGCCTCACTGGCATAGATAATTTTCAATCATAAAATTCTGTGTGCAAGAATTGATTGCTATTCAATCTGATTTGCACCATTATGCAACCTGTGTTTCATCATACACCCTTATACCTCCTATTTGATTTTCAAATCAAGACCATACAAAACAATTTCTTTTACAAATCTTTACAACACTCTTATCTCTGTAAATTTGATTCACCTGATGCATATTCACCTACATTTTATCTTCATGATTCAATCTTTATTTTGATGGTTCAATCTGTAAGATTATTGCATGATGTCCTCATACTGTATTTGATCCATTCCTACACAAACATAATCTCACATACAATAAAATGATTCATCTATAAAATATCTTCAATACTCCATATTGATCCACATCACCACACACTGTATATTCAACCTCTAAAACTCATCATCTGTGTATTTCATCTCTGTCTCCCCAAAAAACTTGTATACAATACACCTAAAAAATAATTTTATATAAATTGAAAGTCCTTCCACCTTCATCTTCTTAAAAAAAACTTCAAGGAGTTCAAACACCAAACCATCTGCAAAAAGAAAATCTAATTTACAATGTTATGAAAATATTTTTCATATTCCTCTTCAAACAAAATCTCCTTTAAACTGAATACCCAATCTTCTCATTTAATCAATCTTCCTGCATGATCTTGCATGATCCTTCATATTCCTGTATATAAAAAAAACTTCATCTTCTCCTTCACAAGACTCTTCAATCTGCAAACATCTGTGTATCTTTTTCAAAAAACAATTCATATTCTCTTTGCAATTTTTCACAAAAAAAAATCCTTGATTTTCTCACATCATTCAATCCTGTCAATCTTCCTCATGAAAACCTTTCACCTTCACTAAATTCTTTGAAGCACAAAAACATTTCAAATTCTTCCCACATAGAAAATAAATCTTCATTAAAAATCTCCAATCCTCCATGAATATTTTCCTTCAAAAATAATCTCCTTAAAAAATTTCTAATTTAATAATCACTTGTCACCAAATAAAAATCACCATTTAAAAATCCATAATTTTGGTATGGGCCGACCACTTAAAGTTTAAGTAAAGTTTCCAAAAAAAAACAAAACCATAAAAGGTTTGAGAATTGGCATTTTAGAAACTTTATTAAATATATAGTTAGCTCCTCTAAAAAGGCAATTCGATGCCTTAAGTAATATGGAGACTTCTATTTCATCGGAATTAAAAACTTGTTTTGTTTCCTTTAAAATCTTTTGAATTTCATATTCCTGCTCAAACACATAAACGATGACCAGTGTTCCACGTTACCATTGTCAAGGGGGCCGGTTTGCACATGATGTAAGATCCCTCCTGCAGGTCATGTTTAGTGAAATGACCTTCTATCACAGGTCGATGTGAATTTAGAATATAAAGTATAACTATCATTGCAAGGGTAGAGAAAGACATGAAAATAGGACTTTTAAACTCCTTTATAAACCTTGAGCTTATAAATAAAAATAATATCTTCAATAAAAATCAATTCCAATCTTGTTATGAGCTACAACAAGAACTAAACAACCTTGTTCCTCTACATGAACAACACTGATAATGAATCTTCTTAGCACATAAGTCATAACCATCATGGATCCAATGAAGCATGGTGAACACAATGATTTGATTAGGACATGAACACCAAAAAAGACCAAATGAAATCATTAATATGAACATTGCAAACCTTTGAATACCAACAATTGATATCATCAACCTTGTCAAGAACCAACACATTGCAAACCTTTGAATACCAACAACTAATATCATCAACCTTGTCAAGAAGCTGATGAATAATGAAGACCATGCCTACCAAGAATATGTCATGTTAACTGATAAATCATGACATTGTGAAGAACACATCTCTCCAACTGATTGTATGAACCAAGTAAACCATGAATAAAGATCACACAAGATGATGTCTCATGCTCCTGCTCCTATCAACAACAAACAAGATGATGTACACCTGATGATGCAAGATCAAACCTGTGAAGTATAAAACCATTCTCTACATCTGCAAGACACATCGGATTTCAAACAACCAATACATTGTCTCTGCATTAAATCTCTCCCACTTGAAGACATCTTGAAATATGACATGAGGACCAAACACCTTTTTTTCATCAATGACAACCTGTCAGCATCATAAGGATGATGGATTGTGTAACACCTTGCCATGAACACCTTAGAGAAAAATACATCTATGCTATGCAATGCAGAATAATTTTTTTAAAAAATGAAAAAGATAACAAAGTAATGTTTAACAAATCTATACACATCATTAAACTATCAACTTGTTACCCTAAGGTTCCATGGTTGCATTACTTAACAAATCAATTAACATTATCTAACATGCTTCATTAACTAACATCAGTAGATCATTCTAAATCTATTGTATTAAATGAGTAAACATTTACATCTCCATATAGTGACATCAGATAAATAATCAACATGATTAGGATTACATGTGAATATACAAATTCCTATACATATGAGTATATCATTACATTGATTACATTATAACCTTTTTGAATACATTTGATTACGTACATTATAATTGGATTGATACACAAGGCAAGTACATGAGCATAAATAGCTGTCTTCATAAACAGGTACAAGATTTGATGTCTGAAACACAAAATACATCTTCCTTGTACATGAGTAAGAGCAAGGGAAAAAACCAATGGAAATAAAAGCTCTTCCACCTGACCATGTGGAACCCTAAGGTCCACCCTCTGAGCTAGGAGTTAACATAAGGTCCCACTATGAAAAAAGTCAGGTAAATAACAATAATAGGAATAAGGGCTAAACAAGACTCCAACACATCACATGACATTATCACAATCAACTCAACACACATCCAAAGGCAACACACACCGAATGGGAAGAGACCAACCCAGGAATGCTAGGCTATAGTAGGGAGAGTGTCGTCACATGGTTTTGACATGGGTTACCCTGGAAGTCGCTCTCTAGACACTAGCCCCCATCTATGGTTACCCAGGTAGTCTCTCTCTAGACACCGGCCCCATAGGGTGACACATGTGGAATCAACCTTCCTTTCGTGAAGACAAGGAAGTCAATTATGTCGACTAGGCCTTCTCAACCCATCCTTAGCCTAAACAAGCACTACAGGCATGAGAGGAGAATTCCAATTATCTTGTTAGTGTGAAATCTACCCCTCCCCCTAGTTCATCTTAGGTTATCACTTGTTCGCCAACTTCCAATGGGTTACCCTGGCAGCCACTTTAGGCACCAGCCCCACAATGGAAGCCACTCCCCTATCTACACCTAGGAAACCCAATCCATCAAGCAAGACATGTATCATCATAACAATAAACTTTTCATGCACATTGCAAGGCATAGACCATCTTGCATAGTAAGGCATAATCACAAGGACATACTCTCAATACATTGTCCATTGTTTCCAAATGAAGTAACTCATAAAAAAATTCTCCTTTAAGGATAACGATGTCTCCCCATTGTCTTAACCAACACAATATCTTATAACATACTCAAAACAAGTAAATAAATCATAGCATCCATGAAGGACTTTATAAACACATTGTGATACATTACCACATAGCATATGAAATCAAAACACAACATACTATGCCTCTCAAATACTAACCTTGATGACCTACAAACAAGCCCTTTATGATCAATGATACAACTTACACAAGGTTCATTTACAATTTACCAATTATTTAAAGAAAAACCAAATACAATGTTTTAAACCCTAATCTCAATCCTACTTATCAAATTTTAACTTAACGAGACTATTATAAACAAGTCATAATTAAATCAGTTAGAAACTAATTTAAATACTTCATCATTAAATAAATCACCATATCATCTCTCATTTATTCACATTAAACAATTACATTGAATACAATATTATCTATATCGATTCATTTCCTAATCCTAATCCTTTTAATATAAACAAAGATCAATAAATCAATTGATCTTTTCAAATCAATTTCGATAATACAATCTAAATAATCCAATAGCTTATCCATAAAAACTAATTCATATTTGTCTTTAAACGATAACATATATATATGACTCTTTACCCTGATAAATTAACTTATTTATGACTTACCAAAAAAATTCAATTAACATTAACAATGAATAATTACATCATTGTTTGTTTGGACATTAAACTAATCATTTGTTATGTTTTGGATTGACAATAATAATAATAATAATAATAATAATAATAAAAGCAATAGATCATTGGATAGTAAATATTTTCATCCAAAGGGAAATAACCGATCATTGAAGTTAATCTATATATAACCTAATATACATTACATCATAATCCAATATACATTTTGACAGATTTAATCAAAATCTCTCCTTTCATATGTTTATATATATATATATATATATATATATATATTTCAGTTGTATTGTACAACTAAAATATCAATATACAGCTTTAATGTTGTTTAAACTAGATTAAATCAATGAGAATTTTCTGCCCAAATCAATCACTTCCTGTAGCATCGATAAAGAAATTATCAACTAGCAAATCCAAATTTAACATTTTATATGTTGTTATTCATTTGAAGGAGGAAAATAGCCCATAAAGACAAACATTTCACCCCCTTTAAGATGGATGCCTATTACAAAGGCGATTAAATTTTAAATTGACTAAGTTTTAGATTTTAATGTCCACTAACAGGAAATATAATTTCTTAAGGCATTAATGTGCTTTAACTTATCCTACAATTCAACGCATAAATGGAATGTAGTACTCATTACAACTAAAAGATACATTGAGAGTGTAGATTATGCTAGATGAATGGAAGCATCATGATTAGCAGCAGTTGAATTTGTTAGACATAGCTAAACTTCATTGCCAAGAAAAAGGTCATTACTACTACCGAATCATTGGAAAGACTTCAGAAACTTCCAAAACAAATGCAATGAGAAAGCATAGGTAGGTAACATTCTAGTTAAGTGAATTGCCTCATAGAGGTATCTTACACGGAAAGCAATGATTGCAGGATATGTAGAAAAATGGATTTGTTTATAAGACTCACAGTTTTCATGCAATAGTAATCCATCTATGATGTCAACTTTACCCATGCATGTCATAGCTTCTTCAATATTTTTAAGTTGTGCATGACATTGTCCAGCAATCCAATGAATTATAAGAAATACGGTTTGCTAAGTTCTCAAATAAAATTGTTTAAACAGATGATAATAAACTTTTCCTATTTGCAATCTAGCCTAACCAAATAGATGTTTACAACTCAGCATAAATTAACCTAGATTAATGGGTTAGAAAATGGTTAAAAGAAAATGACTTCGGCAAGCATATCAAATTGCAAGATTTGTGGTGAGCTGAAGAGGTGCGTGAATAGAAGGCAAAGGGTAGTGGCCTTTTTGCCAGCTTCATGCTAGCCTATGCCATGATGGGAGCCTTGGAACAAGCATGGAAATCCATAAGCATTTATTTTATTGATATTTTGTGTTTCTCCATCGCTATTCATAGTACAATTTTGCCAAACACATATAATGCAAATAAATATACCCAAATGGATACAGTGCATTACTTCCTAGATGACAATGGACCCATGGGAAGATCATATGAGGGAGGGATTATAACGGCCATGTGTAAACATGGCGGCACCATTAACCAAACTCTGGTAGAGATCCACCTTAAAACAATGACCTAGTGAAGTTTTGACGCCACTCAAGATAGTGGAAGGTTTAAAGCTTAGCACAAAATAGTAATGGTGACCAAGAAACTGCAATGAAGACTGCATCGATGTAAGGTGAAGCCAAATGCCAATGAAGACTTGGAGATCATGACCTACAAAAACTTTTGAAGGTGATCTCCATGGAATGGATCCATTCAAAGATCGGTAGTATGGACCCTCAAGACAAACCAGTGTGAAGAGGCTACAGAATATATTGCTGCATAAAGTGCCCTAGAGGAATCATGTGAATTGTGTATTACGTTCAATCAACATACAACTTCAATATTATTTATTAGATTTTAATATTAGTTTACTATTAGGTTTCAATATCATTTCTAGAGGAGTCCCTAAACTTTGTCAATAAGATGCCAATTAAGATCTACAGGAAATTTCATCTTCATGGAGGGCATTAATCTCAAGATAGATGCAAGGATAGGTTTTCAAAGGCTCTCAAGCAAAAGCAATTGGTAGCATTTAATGATTTTAGGACAATCAAGCAACACATCTGACAAATTTAGAAACAAAATTGATCAAACTAGAAATAAATAAAGATTCGATGGAACCTGGCTTCTCTGTGCTGAAAATTTGATGGCTAGATCACTCCTACAGCTGCAAACTAGACCTCCAAATTCTCTCTCCTCCATTCTCCTTCCTGCAAAATCAGTCCCTCTTCCTTCTACAATTTTCCCCATTTCTTCAAAAGCCTTCCTCCACCTTTGTAGGGGCTCGACACATTATCCAATGCCTCTCCTTTCGTGAACACCACCCATTTGCCATTGTAATAAATTTTATGCAACTATAAGGTACTTGCAAGCAATAAATATAATTTTATTTTATTTATTTTAGTATTAGTACATATATAAATATATATTTATTTTATTATCTATTATAATTATTTATAACTTTTATTTTTATAACCTTTGAGTCAACAATATACTTGTTTATGCATTATATATATATATATATATATATATATATATATATATATATATATATATATATATATATATATATATATATATATATATATATATATATATATATATATATATATATATATATATATATATAAAACCAATTAAATTGTTTATAGTTGATAAACAACTCATAATAATTTCTTATCAACTTATTTATGTTTGATTACTTATTTGTTTTAATCTATCAATGCTATAAACCAGATCATTAATCAAATGACTACAACTTATTTAATGTAATGTGGAGCAATACCTAACTGCTTAACAAAATCGAAAAGCAAGACCACCACAATGGAGACAAACTATCATATCATACTAATGACACCAACTGGAACAAATTGACTACTCATCCTCTTCAAGGATGATGGATAACTAGGGATCCTTATGTTAGCTCCATTTAACTGATCTCCATTGGATAAGGCACGCTCAAACCTACAAATTCAGGTGGATTTGATGCCAGATACCTACAACCTGCAGTAAACAACATGGTTGGAGAAGCATATATATGTAATCATGCAGTCATACACATAGTGAACGGAAGTCGCAGTGTGGTAGGGTACTCGAACATGAGTAATGCAACACTATTCCATTCACATAACACATCAATACATAACAACATTACACATAATTTTCAATTACTTTTCAAGAAAATAGAATAATCAATTACATACGATAGAATGCATCCATTACCAGTAATGTATCATAATTATGATCAATAACACATAGAACTCAAATTAAATTAATCTATAACATCTAGTATGCCCATCAAGCTGTGAAAACATAAAATATCAGTAATCAAACATCATCAATAGTCATCATAGCAGTAGGTCCATAAACAACTAGCATAATAATAGAGAATCCATCATCAAACAAAATGTCATAATGTCCAGTCCTACTAGGATAACCATCAGTTTGATAAAAGGCAAGGTGAGGGGCACTACATCCCCCCCTAGGATCAGGCTTACTCCTGGAAGCCTGCAAACATGCATGGATATAACTCTCACATATGGGATGCCTCCTCCTAGGTAGCTGAAACCTCATCATTAGGATCCCACTAGACCCTTACTTGCTCCATGTCCTTGCCCCTGAGGGTGAGTCTCTTATGCTACAAAATACATACGAGCTTCAAAGCAAACTGCTTGTCCTCTATCTTGCAACACACCAGTAATCTCCACAATAGTGCCTTGATGCTTTGCTTGGTGGTTATCTACCACCGCAAACACCCTGTGTGACCTGTCTACATCACCCTCGGTCAGCTTAGAAGCTACTGACCTCTGACTAAATCCTATAGTGTTCTTCCATGGACACTACCTGGGAATATGGCCCTGCTGGTTGCAAGAGAAACATCCTATACTCCTGCCAAATCCTCCACCACCTATGAGTGCATTAGACTGTTGAAAACTTCCCCTACTAGTTGCAAACTGTGTGCTCTAAGCTAGCTGATCAGAATGATAACGCTTAGCAAGCTGCCAACTTTGATTTTTCCTAGATTGAAACCTACTGCCTTGGTGTGACTGAGAGTTCTTTGGTTTCATCTGGGAATACTATTGTTGCTACTATCCACTCTTAGCAGGTGGATGATGGCTTCTCAAGGAACTCACTGTCATCTCTCTCCTTCAAGGTGACCTTTCTCTTTTCCTCACCTCCAGTTGATGAACCTCCTACCTAGGACCTAGACGAGCTAAGACCTCCTCAAGCAAATGACACAACTAAGCTCCCTCTGGCTACTCCTGATTCTCTAGATTCTCACCCCTGCCTTCCTAATAATTCTCATGAGGGCAACTAAGAGGAGGGCTATTATTACAACCTCTCCCACGTTCCCTACCTCATCCTTGACCTCGACCTCAACCTCTAGGCATCTTCCTACACTATACCACCAAAGGATAAATCTAAGGTTGCTAGGCAAGGATGACAAAAAAGAAAACATACTCTACAAAATCTAAGCAACTAGGACAACATAACGGGCTTATACACACCCAGAGTACCCAGTGTTTAAACCTTTCTTTGATACTAGATGTAATGCCCCGCCATGAACACCTTAGAGAACAACACATCTATGCTATGCAACGTAGAATATTTTTTTTAAAAAATGAATAAGATAACAAAGTAATGTTTAACAAATCTATACACATAATTAAACTATCAACTTGTTACCCTAAGGTTCCATGGTTGCATTACTTAACAAATCAATTAACATTATGTAGCATGCTTCATTAACTAACATCAATAGATCATTCTAAATCTATTGCATTAAATGAGTAAACATTTACATCTCCATTTAATGACATCAGATAAATAATCAACATGATTAGGATTACATGTGAATATACAAATTCCTATACATATGAGTATATCATTACATTGATTTCATTATCACCTTTTTGAATACATATGATTACGTACATTATGATCAGAATGATACAAAAGGCTAGTACATGAGCATAAATAGCTGTCTTCATAAATAGGTACAAGATCTGATGTCTGAAACACAAAATACATCTTCCTCACACATGAGTAACGACAAGGGAAAAAACCAATGGAAAAAAAGATCTTCGACCTGACCATGTGGAACCCTAAGGTCCATCCACTGAGCTAGGAGTTAACATAAGGTCCCACTATGACAACATTCAAGTAAATAACAATAAAAGGAACAAGGGCTAAACAAGACTCCAACACATCACATGACATTATCACAATCAACTCAACACACATCCATAGGCAACACACATCGAATGGGGAGAGACCAACCCAGAAATGTCAGGCTATAGTAGGGAGAGTGTCATCGCATGGTCTTGACATGGGTTACCTTGGCAGTCTCTCTCTAGACACTGGCCCCCATCTTTGGTTACCTAGGAAGTCTCTCTCTAGACACCAGCCCCATAGGGTGACACATGTGGAATCAACCTTCCTTTTGTGAGGACAAGGAAGTCAATTATGCCAACCAGGCCTTCTCAACCCATCCTTAGCCTAAACAAGCACAACAAGCATGGGAGAGGAATTTCAATTATCTTGTTAGTGTGAAATCTACCCCTTCCCCCTAGTTCATTTTAGGTTATCACTTGTTCACCAACTTCCAATGGGTTACCTTGGCGGCCACTTTAGGCACCGGCCCCACATTGGAAGCCACTCCCCTATCTACACCTAGGAAACCCCATCCATCAAGCAAGACATGTATCATCATAACAATAAACTTTTCATGCACATTGCAAGGCATAAACCATCTTGCATAGTAAGTTATATTCACAAGGACATACTCTCAATACATTGTCCATGGTTTCCAAATGAAGTAACTCATAAGTAAAATTCTCCTTTATGGATAACGATGTCTCCCCATTGTCTTAACCAACACAATATCTTATAACATACTCAATACAAATAAATAAATCACAACATCCATGAAGGACTTTATAAACACATCATGATACATTACCACATAGCATATGAAATCAAAACACAACATACTATACCTCTGGAATACTAACCTCGACGACCTACAAACAAGCCCTTTATGATCAATGATACAACTTACACAAGGTTCATTTACAATTTACCAATTATTTAAAGCAAAACCAAATACAATGTTTTAAACCCTAATCTCAATCCTACTTATCAAATTTTAACTTCATGACCATTATAAACAAGTCATAATTAAATAAATTCCAAACTAATTTAAATAATTCATCATTAAATATATCACCATATCATCTCTCATTTATTCACATTAAACAATTACATCGAATACAATATCATCTATATCGATTCATTTCCTAATCCTAATCCTTTTAATATAAACAAAGATCAATAAATCAATTGATCTTTTCAAATCAATTTTGATAATACAATCTAATAATCCAATAGCTTATCCATAAAGCTTAATTCATATTTGTCTTTAAACGACAATCAAATACTATATATATATATATATATATATATATATATATATATATATATATATATATATATATATATATATATATATATATATATATATATATATATATATATATATATATATATATATATATACTGATAAATTAACTTATTTATGACTTACCAAAGAATTTCAATTAACATTAACAATGAATAATAACATCATTGTAAAATTTCTAATTTATTTCAACATTTAACTAATCATCTGTTACATTTTGGATTGATAATAATAATAATAAAGCATAGATCATTGGATAGTAAATATTTTCATCCAAAGGGAAATAACCGATCATTGAAGTTAATCTAGTATATATATATATATATATATATATATATATATATATATATATATATATATATATATATATATATATATATTCTTTTACATTATAGTTATCTATTAATTGTGCCCTTTTAAATTACTATAACCTACTCCATCATAGTTGAAATTTATATATAAAACCTAATATACATAACATCATAATCCGATATAAATTTTGACAGATTTAATCAAAATCTTTGCTTTCATATGTTTATATATATATATATAATTTTAGTTGTATTGTACAGCTAAAATATCAATATACAGCTTTAGTGGTGTTTAAACCAGATTTAATCAATGAGAATTTTTTGCCCAAATCAATCACTTCCTATAGCATCGTTAAAGAAATTATCAACTGGCAAATCCACATTTAACATTTTATATGCCGTTATTCATTTGAAAGAGGAAAATAGCCCATAAAGATAAACATTTCACCCCCTTTCAGCTGGACACCTATTACAAAGGCGATTAAATTTTAAATTGACTAAATTTTAGATTTTAATCACTAACAGGAAATATAATTTCTTAAGGCATTAATGTGCTTTAACTTATCCTAAAATTCAATGCATATATGGAACACAGTACTCATTACAGCCAAAAGATACGTTGAGAGTGTAGATTATGTTGGATGCATGGCAGCATCAATATCAGCAATGGTTGAATTTGTTAGACATAGCTAAACTTCATTGCCAGGTAAAAAGGTCATTACTACTACCGAATTGTTGAAAGACTTCAGAAACTTCCAAAACAAATGCAATGAGAAAGCATCGGTAGGCAACAATTTAGTTAAGCGAATTGCCTCATAGAGGTATCTTAAACAGAAAGCAATGATTGTAGGATATGTAGAAAAATGGATTTGTTTATAAGACTCACAGTTTTCATGCAACAAAAATCCATCTATGATGTCAACTTTACCCGTGCATGCCTTGGCTTATTCAATATTTTTAAGTTGTGCATGTCATTGTCCAGCAACCCAATGAATTATAAGGAATACAGTTTACTAAGTTCTCAAATCAAATTGTTTAAACCGCTGATAATAAACTTTTCCTATTTGCAATCTAACCTAACCAAATAGATGTTTACAACTCAGCATAAATTAACCTAGATTAATGGGTCAGAAAATGGTTGGAAGCAAATGATTCCAGCAAGCATATCAAATTGCAAGATTTATGGTGAGCTGAAGAGGTGTTCAAACAGAAGGCAAAGGGCAACAACCTTTTTGCCAGCTTCCCGCCAGCCTATGCCACGATGGGAACCTTGGAACAGGCATGGACATCCATCAGCATTTGTTTTATTGATTTTTGGTGTTTCTCCAACGATACTCAGAGCATAATTTTGCCAAACACATATAATACAAATAAAAATACCCAAATCGATACAATGTATTACTTCCTAGATGACAATGGACCCGCGGGAAGTTCATATGCAAGAGGGATTATAATGGCCATGTGTAAACATGGCGGCACCATTAACCAAACTTTGGCAGAGATATACCTTAAACCAGTGACCTAGTGAAGTTTTGATGCCACTCAAGATAGTGGAAGGTTTAAAGCTTAGCACAAAACAGTAATGGCAACCAAGAAACTGCAATGAAGACCGCATCCATATAAGGTGAAGCCAAATGCCGATGAAGACTATGGAAATCACGACCTACAAAAACTTTTGAAGGTGATCTCCATGGAATGTATCTGTTCAAAGATCGGTAGTATGGACCCTCAAGATAGATCAGTGTGAAGAGGCCATAGAACATATTGTTGTATAAAGAGCCCTGGAGGAACCCTATAAATTCTTTATTAGGTTCAATCAACATAAAACTTCAATATTGTTTATTAGATTTCAATATTAGTCCACTATTAGGTTTCATTATCATTTCTAGAGGAGTCCCTAAACTTTGTCAATAAGATGTTGATTAAGATCTATAGGGAATTTCATCTTCATGGAGGGCATTAATCTAAAGATAGACGCAAGGATAGGTTTTTAGAGGCTCTCAAGCAAAAGCAATCAGCAGGATTTAATGATTTTAGGACAATCAAGAAACACATCTGACTAATTTACAAACAGAATTGATCAAACCAAAAATAAATATAGATACGATGGAACCTAGCTTCTCTATGCTGAAAATTCGATGCCTGGATCACTCCTACAACTGAAAACTAGACCTCCAAACTCTCTCCTCTATTCTCCTTCCTTCAAAATCAGTCCCTCTCCCCTCTAAAATTTTTCCTATTTCTTCCAAAGCCTTCCTCCACCTTCGTAGGGTCTTGGCACATGATCCAATGCCTCTCCTTCCGTGAACACCACCCATTTGCCATTTTAATAAATTTTATACAACTATAAAGTACTTGCAAGCAATAAATATAATTTTGTTTTATTTATTTAGTATTACTACATATATAAATATATATTTATTTTATTATCTATTATAATTGTTTATAACTTTTATTTTGATAACCTTTGAGTCAATAATATACTTGTTTATTCATTATATATATATATATATATTAAACCAATTAATTTGTTTATAGTTGATAAACAACTCATAATAATTTCTTGTCAACTTATTTACATTCGATTACTTATTTGTTTTAATTTATCAAATATATCCACCTGATTTAATAGTTTTATTTCAATGCTATAACCCAGATCATTAATCAAATGATTACAACCTATTTAATCTAATGTGGAGCAATACCTGACTACTTAACAAAATCGACAAGCAAGACCACCACAGTGGAGACAAACTGTCATACCGTACTAATGACACCAACTGGAACAAACTGACTACTCATCCTCTTCAAGGATGATGGATAACTAGGGATCCTTATGTTAACTCCATTCAACTGATCTCCATTGGATAAGGCATGCTCAAACCTACAAATTCAGGTGGAGTCGATGCCAGATACCTGCAACCTACAGTAAACAACATGGTTGAAGAAGCATATATATGTAATCATGCAATCATACACACAGTGAACGGAAGTCGCAGTGTGGTAGGGTACTCAAACATGAGTAATGCAACACTATTCCATTCATATAACACATCAATACATAACTACATTATACATAATTTTGATTACTTATCAACATAGTAGAAAAATCAATTACATATGATCTAATACATCCATTACTAGTAATGCATCATAATTATGATAAATACACATAGAACTCAAATTAAATTAATCTATAACATCTAGTATGTCCATCAAACTATGAAAACATAAAATATCAGTAATCAAACATCATCAATCGTCATCATAGCAGTAGGTCCATAAACAACTAGCATAATAACATAGAATCCATCATCAAACAAAATATCATAATGTCTAGTCCTACTAGGATAACCATCAGTTTGAAAGAAGGCAAGGTGAGGGGCACTACAGATTAAATGTGGATGATTTAACTTGGAGATTATTGGATTTTTCCACCTTAGAAAGAGGATTGTGTCTTATAAGGTTTCTCTTAAATGTACAGAATATTTAAACTAAAGTTCAAACAAACAAAAATTCTTTTTTGGGGGTTCTTTTGGTTCTTTGGTTTTTTTTAGTTTTTTTATTTTTTGGATAGTGACGAGAAAATTACTAGTTTTGATAAATAAAACACACAAAACACATGAAAAAACCTAGTTGTATTCAAATGGGAACTTTGTTTTTTTTTAATGTTTTAATTTTTCGTATTGCATATAAATAGGATGTTTTTTTTAATTTTTACAAATCAATGTAACAAGATAAATTCACATTTTTGTTTTGCAAGGGAGGAGGAAATCTTTGAGAGAAGAATTTTCAAGTCATATTTTACAAAGAAGGATATGGGAAACAAAAAGACAAGACAAAATAAGACTACACAAAAGTATTCCGCAGAAACTATAGAAAGATTGAATGAAGACAGATTGCAAAAATATCTTAAACAAAAACAAGGTATGCATATATTTTATTTTCTATTTTTAATCTAGGTCATTTTATTTATGCTTAAATATATACTTGTATTGATGAATCATGTGTAGTAGGATGTCATTTAATCTAGGTCACTTGATTTATGCTTAAATATATATGCATTGATTTCATGTAGCTAGGATGTCATTTAGTTTAAGTCATTCCTCATTCTTGGCTATAATCCCCATGCCTCTACCTAGAGATAACTACCTCTCTCTCTCTGTCCATCACTCTCTCTCTCTCTCTCTCTCTCTCTCTCTCTCAAGTTGCCCACTCTCTTTACCTCTACCTCTCCCTCACTGGGGCCTCCCTAGCTATCTCTCTCCCTCTCTACCTCTCCATATCCCTCTCCATCTCTCCAACCTTCTCTCTCTCCTTCCTTTTATACTATTTTTCTCACCTTTATCTTTAACAAGTGGGTTATGTGTTAGTAAACCTAGGAAGTGTGTCATGCTTCTAATTTCCAAACATTGCCAAAAGGAACCTTTTACTTGTGGTAGCTTAGATTTTGTCACCATATAAATTATAGTTGAACCTCTTTAACAAGTAGCTACTAGTTTAATTATCTTGCAAGGTAGAAATTGATTTAGAGCCAAAGGTTAGTCCTTAAAATTCTAGTCTCACCATTTTTTTCATTAGTTAGTTCTCTAGAAAAAATTGTATAGGAAAATTTTCTTCTCATGCTCATCTTTAATGGAAATGATAGTACTTGTTGCACTAAATTGGAGAGATCTATTTATTTTATCTCATTTGATTTTACATGAATTCAAATTGAGCTTAATGAACTTCACTACCTTCAATCCATGGTGGCATTTCTCTTCACTTTAATCTTAGGCCTATTTTGCTACATTGTGTTGCTACTTTTATAGGCCTTATCTTTTCTTTACAAGTATTCTTATTTCATTTTGATCTTAAATATACTCAAACAAAGGATTGCATAATTTGTTAAATAATTCAAGGCTCTAAGAGATATCTTACCATATTATGTATAGGAGATTTCATATATATCAAATTGTACATCTTACTTGAATATTTGTGCATGCTTACACACTTATCCTAAATGGTATAACTACCTAGATTTATCTTGTACTCATATTTGTCACTTGTGTGCATGAGTCCATATATATCACTTATGGTCATAAATATTAGTTATTACATGTACATGTATATTAATTTTTATGGTAATTTGATCATATGGAGGCTCTTTAAAATATATCAAGACTTGGTTCACTAAATTAAATAAGTTTTCTTTAATATGTATTTCCTTAATGTGTGATACAGAAACTGGAGCAAATATTGTTGAAGAACACATAGTTGATGTTAGCCTAGAGGAGGCCCAAGTGGAAACAATGGATGTTGGAGAGGGGTCAGGATCACTTCCTTTGACTGGTATGGATGAGCATATTAATCTAGCTAAAGAGGTGAAGGGAAAAAATTCTTATAGAAATTTAGATCATTTACTTAAAATGGATATTGTTAAATTGAAACATTATGCTAGACAACCTAGACGTACTAATAGGAGGTCAATGAATAAAATTGCAAATGAAATAATTGCTCATTTCAATAATCTTGATACACTTGGCTGAACCCAATTGTTATCAATTGTACTTCTTAGTAAGGAGATAAATGAGCCATTACAATTATTGGGTGTAGATTTATCATTGAAAAAGGGGAAAGGTTCACACCTAGAAAAAGATATTGTTGAAAATGTTAAAAAAGGTTTGGCTTCCATTGGGAAACAATCTTGATCTGTGGATAAGTCCATTTCAAGAAGACTGATGTTGACAGGTATTTTAAGTAAAAACATTTCCAAAAAAAGATAATCGTCTTCAATTTCAACTGAGATTGGTTTCAGTAGAAAGACAGTAACAAAATATATGAAAAGGAGAAAATTATTGGATGATAGTACCTCGAAAGGCAATTGCGCAATAATGTGTAGAGCTCCTCGATCTGACAGGATTCAAGATGTTGTTAGGAACTTGATCTCCACCTTTTGGAATGATAATACTCATGCTTCATCAAATAGTAGAGATGTTATTAAACACAGAATTGGGCTCAATAGTTATGAACCTCATACAAAACATTAGCTAGACATAACACAACATGAGATGTATGTGGACTTTTGTAATTCAAATCCAAATATAAAGATTGGGCAAACAATGTTTGAAAGGTTAAGGCCATATTACGTGAAGACAAACAAGGTTTTTGAAACTTGTTGTTGTCATTATCATATTGAATTTGATCTCTACTATAAGATGTTTCAAAAGATTTGTCAAGACAGTGATGGTTTTGTAAATGCAACTCCTAAATGGGTAAGTCAGTTCATAGCATCCATCTTATGTGATAAATCAAATGATAATGGAACTGGTCAAATAAACTACATAAAGGGTCTTTGTGAAACATGTATAAATTTGGCAAAAATGCCTTTGAGAAATGAATATATCAACCCAATGAAGTTGGTAAATTACAAGCCTTACAAGTACATAAAGTTTCAAACAAAAAATGGGAAAGAATCCAGAAGGTTAGATTATGTAGAAGAGGAGATACCTATTGGTACATTTATGGAAAACTTTTGTAAATTGATAAAACCATACATACATCATGCTTTTTTTAGTAAGTGGCAAGAACAATAGTTTCAAACATTAAGAAATACTTTCCCACCTAGAACAGTTTTATTAGTAGTTGATTTTGCAAAAAATTACTCTTTTGTACATAAAAAAGTGATTCAATCACAATTTTACTTTCTAGAGCATATCACTATTATGGTGCATGTATGTTACTAGCATGCACAATTGGATTTGGATGGTGTTGAAAGTACATTTTAAGAATGATTCATTAAGAAAGAATATCACTTTTATATTAGTGATGATAAAGAGCATGACACACATTTTGTACAATATTGCTTTAAGAATTTTTTTGGATATTTGGCAAGCAAGGGTGTAAATTTTGAAAAGCATTTTATATGGCCAGATAGATGTGTTTCACAATTCAAATCATCAAGGCCATTTTATGCACTATGTAGATATCATTGAAATGACAATATATCACATGTTTGGAGTTTCTTTGAGAGTGGGCATGGAAAGGGTGAACATGATGACACAGGAGCTTGCATCAAATGTGCTCTAAGAAAACATCAAATAAATTATGAAGGAGATCATATAAATGATGCACATGATGTTGTTGAATGGTGTAAGTCACACTTTGCACCAAATGAGGTCGGCACATCTTCAAGAACAAACCAATACATTCCACTTAGAGTGTTTTGGGAGATATCAGGTATGTATTGTTTGAATTTATTTAATATAATTTAAACATATATTCATATATGATATGTGTACATGAGTGTGTTTATTTTAGCTTGAATTTAATTATTTCTATTATATTCATAATTTACAATATAATAAATTTGTAGGTGTGGATAGAAGATCAATGCATGGATGCAAGAGGGTAGAGAAAACAAGATCTTTGCATTGTGTCATGAGTACAAATAGCCAGACATGGACGTTACGCACTAGGGATTACTCTTATTTTTGTTATGAGTGCATGTTGGGGGATTTTAAGAATTGTAAGAACCAACAACATGGATATGTCAATGAATGGGAAAATGTACCACTAGTTCTTACCAACACATACAAAGAAGATGAGGACGAAAGCTTTGAAGACATTCCTTTGATTTCAACTGATTATAACCATATTTCATGATTGATTAAAAAAGGTATGTGTGTACATATACATATATATATATATATATATATACATATATATATATATATATATACATATATATATATACATATATATATATACATATATACATATATATATATATATATACATATATATATATATATATACATATATATATATATATATATATATATATATATATATATATATATATATATATATATATATATATATATATATATATATATAAGGTATCTCTAAAATTTTTAAGTTACAAATTTTGGACATGTAAATTTGGTGCAGGAGATGTTTTTGCAATCATAGGAGAGGCTAGAAATATAGAAGACGTTAGTTATTATTTATTGCATGCAACAAAAGAGAGGCAAAAGATAATAAATCTAGAAACAAGTGATGGAATGATGTTTCCCACAGGTTTGACTTTATTTAATGTATTTTTAAATAATTTTGAATTTGTTACATATGTACATGTCAAGTACCTCAAGATTGATTTAAACATTCAATTTATATTATAATTTATGTTATGTCTTACCAAGCAATGATAATGCTATACATGTTCATATATACATAGGTTACATTTACGTTGAAAATGTTATGTCTTACCGTGGAATGTTGTTTCCAACAAGTTCAGTTGTAGTGCAAGGGACATATCTCAAACAAGTCAAGATTGTTCAACATGGGATTCACTTTATTGATTATCAACCTAAGAAAAAGGTATATCAGTATAGCCACCTAGTAATTCCTATCAACCTATCTCTTCATACAGTTTCAAACACGCATGGACATCGTAAGTGGAGACTAGATAGTGATGATCATTAGAGAATATTAGATGTCATTGAAGAGCAAGCTGAACCACTTGATGTGGTATGAAAAATATGGATGAAGAACTTACAATTTTTAATGTTTTGAAGACCTAAATTCACTATCTAGATCTATGTTCATGTATTAATTTTTTTACAATTTATGCAACGTAAATTAATAGTTCTTTCGTTGAACAAATTTTAAATTGCAACATGCGGTTCTTAATGTACAAATGATCTCTCTATTAGAAGTCATGTAGAGAATGCCCTAGATTCTTATTCAAGCATGTATGATATGATAATTTTTGAATGCTTTTATTTAATGCTATAAATGCTCTTTGAAAATGTTACAATACATACATATGCACTAGAGATGTCACAATATAAATTAAATTAAAATCAAAGTTTTCAACATCAATGCACAAATCATCACTACACAAGTGAAAGTATCAACCTGTCATGTCATGACCTCACTATGATGGCCATACAAGAGGGTAGAGTTGCCTCTAACCATGGTGATTGGGTACTATACCACAATCACCTTCTCTCATGAATTAAAACCCCTATGTAAAAATCTTATAAAAAATGTTGTCAAATATGCTTATTGATAACTTTTATGTTTTTATTTCATTATTAAACCTATGTAACTTTTTTAACTTCACTAATTTCATAAGTTAAGTTTGAATTACAAGTTATTGTTTCAAGTACAATTTTATGAGTGAATTTAGTGAGTATATGCAAATTGATTAAATACACATCTTTTGATATCTACATCATGTTTATTGTAAATTATTTTTAATAAGATGTGGTTATATGATTAAATGTGGTTGGGTTGGTGTCATATTTTGATATTATGATGCAATTTCAAGATGTCCAGATTTTGATATTATGATATTATGATACTAGGCATATGTTTCCCAATGGTAATTAAATAGATGGTAATATATCTATTTACACTTTTCATTTCCAAAAACATAAATTTACTATAATTTAGTTTAGATTTACTTACAAATTTGTTTTCTATCTTTGTAATAAATTTGTTCTATACATTAGTAAGTAAAAAAGAAAGAAAATTTAACTATATTAAATTATGAAAACCAACTTAGGGGTAGTTCAAAAATTTAACTGTTTTAAAGTAAGAAAAAGATCCAAGTAAGTAGCAACCATAAAGCATTAAAAATTAAAATAAACACAAAGTTACAAACTAGATTTTTAGAAAAATGAAATGATCTACCACACGTATTGGTAGCTAGATACATACTACAAACACAACTAACATGGTACTACATAAGTGACTAGATATAGAAGTCCACAAATAGCTACTATATACTTAACAACTAGATATTGCATGAACAACTAGATGTTATGTTCAACAATTAAGATGGTATTGCACTCAACAACTAGATATTGAATAAGCATGTTATAGTCCCTCTAACCATATTAAAGTATATCTCATGTCAAACATATAAAAATTGATGTCCATGATATAAATGTATTGAATCATTTGAACATGTAATCAATTCCATTTTAAGTTATGTATCATCATTTAACATAAATCATGTCAACAAAAGTATCATCAAACATGCAAATGTCTACAAACATGTGCTGCAAATGTAGATAGAAATGTCTACAAATATGTAGAAATGTCCACAAACATGTGTAGATAGAAATGTAGATAAAAACATGTAGATCTAGAGACATGTCTGAAAACACATGTAGATAGAAATGTCTTCAAACATGTATAAATGTCCACAAACATGTAGAAATGTCCACAAACACACATGTACAAATGTATCTATTGAAATGTCCATGTAAACATGTACAAATAGAAATGTTTGAAAACAAATATATCTAGAGAAATATCTAGAGAAACATGTCTAGGCAGTGCTACCAATAGCCTGGTCATCATGTCAGCTGCGAGTTCAGTGACCCGAGTTTGAGTGAGCATCCTATTCTGATGGATGTGCTGAACCCTAGAGATAGTACAACATATGTACATAAAAGTGTACAAATTATGTTAAATTAGAATAATGTTAAATATATATGTACATGCACACATATAAATTATATGCATTTACACATGTAAGTACATGATTTACAAATTTAAAACTCACATCTTCACTAACATTATTGCCATCAGCTGAATCACACCTATGTACACAGTCTGTCCCTAGACTAGGTGTAACATGAGCTAACCCCTTCTCTCTCTCTCTATATATATATATGTACAACATTAGGACTCTATCTAGAAAAGTAATTTAACTCAATTTAATTTAAGTTCAAGTTTAAATCATGCGTGCGTGGACATATGCATGTACATACCTATGTATCAGGTGTTGTAGGATCTGCTGCAATGATTGTATCCAATGCCTCCTTGGCTAGCTCAAGTAATGAAGAGTGAAGTGGACTATGAAGTTGAGTTGGCATCAAAGAGCCTAAATGTAGAAGTATATCCACATAACCTAATGATCCAATCTACAACTGCAACTCCTCAAGTGAATCTAGGGAGGGATGGGATGTCTGATGTTCAACACGAGGGATAGGTGTATCTACCTCTGCAACAACCGAATGATCTGTGGGTGGATCAGGATGTGGAGTACTACCAGACACCTGATGAGAAGGTTTCGCATCCTGACTAGATCATGACCCAGTCTGTGAATGGCAAGTTCTACCAACATATCCTCTAACCTCATGTAAATGGATACAAAGCTCTGATACAATAAAAGTATATGACTCCAATAGGTCCTTAGAGAGAAAGCTCGTTGTAGTCTTAAGCATATGGTCTCTTGTAAGACCATCTATGTTTATAGGTGAAGGGACACCTATGATAGCATAAGGATCAATAGCATGATCTGATGGTCTAGATCATCCAGGATGACTCATCAAATATCTTCCCACATGATCAGAAGATATAATAGATGTGGCAGCTGTAATATCACCAACACTATTGATTGCTTCCCTTCAGGAAGCAATGACAACCTGATTAGCAACAGGGGCCAAGGCTGGGGAGATAGCAGGCATCCTCTCCCCAACCAAGGCCCTATAAACTGGACCCTGTCGATCTAGTCGATGATAGGCATCTCTATCAGTAACCCTACCCCTCACCTGACCAAAATATGCTGGCAAATCCAAGTAGTTGACCTTGAGGCCCATATGAACCTCTCCATTTAACTACTATGCAAAATATAAAGGAATTTGGTCACTATTGGGATAATGACCATGAGCAGCAAGAAAATGTGGACATATCAATGGGACCATAAGAGGGTCTACACATCTAGTCACTTGGTAGCCCCTCACATTAGGCCTACCAACATAATATGGGAAACATTGGGATTTGATAGTCTCTTTGAGACACTAAGCTAAATAGAAGCAAGAGACACATCACTAGTAACCTCTTTCCGTATCTGGACAAGAGTAGTAGCAAGAGTATCATCCAAATAAGCATGAGTATCTCCTAGACTTTACCTAATGCACTGCAAGCTAGATAAAATTGATTGACATGTGTCCCTATAAACCCCTATTGTGTTGGGGTCAGAAAGAACATCTATCAATCTATGAATCTTAGTATATGTATGCATAAATATAGAAGGTCCAAGAGGTGGTGGTGCATGTGCCATGATATATATATCGACTTAATTTTTTTTGCATAGAGTTAAATTACTTATTCCAATGTACATCTATGCACATCTAGTACTGTGTATCTAAATTAATTTTTTTAATTTAACATCCAAGCCAGGAACAAACATTCTAGTTCTCTAAGTGAAAAAAATTAAAATTTACATGTTTGAAATGTAAGTGATAACATGAAAAGCAAGTGTAATAACTTAAAGGACTACTTCAAGAAGGAAAGAATGATGGAGCCTTGCTGATCACAAGATGAAATTCAAGCTGAACAGAGAATCAAGATCACTACTTCCCACAATAATGATAGGAAGTTCAGGACTGCAAATCATTCACTTTATCTTTTCTTTTGATTAGCATGCCCCTTATATCTCTTTTGATTAGTAGATGATGTACCTGGTCTACACAAAATTAAATTGTTTTCAAAATAGATGTATGTCAAGAATTATACTTATATTTAATAGGTTATTTATAGGTCTCTATATTTGCATTAGGATGGCCATGTTGAACCAATCCTCTACACTTGATGGTCCTGATATGTGTTGGCAACATCATTAATATAGTGTCTACTTTGGAAGTTGTGGAACAAATGTATCAACATACACACCTACATCAAAGTAGATAGATATGTTGTGTTACATGCTTGAGCCTATCAACATACAAATTCTTGCTTCTGACTTGTTGAGCTCGCTTATTCCTAGTGATTTAAGCTCACCTATCAACATACAATTTCTTCTCTCATATAGGTGTGTATGTTGATGTTGTTCCACAACTTCAAAGTAGACACTAGTTATCACTGATGTTGGTGAGACATATCAACCATCTTGTAGAGAATCGGTTCAACATCACCACCCTAATGCAACTATAGCTCTGTATAAATAAGATTAAATTGTAAGTACTACTTCCCACAATAATGATAGGAAGTTCAAGACTCCAAATCGTTCACTTTATCTTCTCTTTGATTAGCATGCCCCTTATATCTCTTTTGATTAGTAGATGATGTACCTAGTCTACACATAAAATTAAATTGTTTTCAAAATAGATGTATGTCAAGAATTATACTTACATTTAACAGGTTATTTATAGGTCTCTATAGTTGCATTAGGATGGCCATGTTGAACCAATTCTCTACACTTAATGCTTCTGATATGTCTCACCCACATCATTGATCTAGTGTCTACTTTGGAAGTTGTATAACTAATGTATCAACATACACACCTACATTAGAGTAGATAGGGATGTTGTGTTACATGCTCGAGCCTATCAACATAAAATTTCTTCTCTGATGTAGGTGTGTATGTTAATGTCGTTCCACAACTTCCAAAGTAGACACTAGTTATTACTAATGTTGGTGAGACATATCAGTCATCTTGTAGAGAATTGGTTCAACATGGCCATCCTAATGCAACTATAGCTCTATATAAATAAGGTTAAATTGTAAGTATAATTCAACACATAATTGTCTATTTCAAACAATTTAATTTTACGTGTAGACTATGTCATCTATTTTTTTTTGAAAATATGTACTTACAAAACCTTATTTATACCTCTAGATAGTTGCATTAGGATGGCCATGGTGAACTAATTCTATACACTTGATGACTAATATGTCTCACCAACATCATAACATGTGATAGTGTCTACTTTGGACTGTGGAACAAATGTATCAACATCCGCGTCCTACATCAGAGTAGATAGGGATGTTGTGTTGCGCTCGCCTATATCAACATATAATTTCTTCTCTGATGTAGGTGTGTATGTTGATGTTGTTCCACAACTTCCAATGTAGACACTAGTTATCACTGGTGTTGGTGAGATATATCAGTCATCTTGTCGAGAATTGCGTAAACATGGCCATCCTAATGCAACTATAGCTTGGTATAAATAAAGTTTTGTAAGCATAATTTGAAACACATAATTGTCTATTTCAAACAATTAAATTTTACATACATTGATTGTGTTGAATCTAATATTTTTTAAAAAAATATGTACATTTTTATGTGAACAGATATATATTTTAACACATATATGTTTTAATCTAGAAAGTTATATTTACCTATGTTAACATTTCAATAACACATATATATGTGTAATAGAAGTTATAATTAAATAAATGAAGTACATTTCCAATAGCATTATCATATTCCAACATGTTTTAAATAGTTGAACAAGAGGGAAGATTTGATTTCTAAAATGCATGGATGATTCTTTTGCTTTTCAAAGGAGAGAGGGAGAGAGAGAGAGAGAGAGAGAGAGAGAGAGAGAGAGAGAGAGAGAGAGAGAGAGAGAGAGAGAGAGAGAGAGAGAGAGAGAGAGAGAGAGAGAGAGAGAGAGAGAGAGAGAGAGAGAGAGAGATTTTAACTTTTCCAAATCTACACGTGTAATGTCACATGTATCCGTGTCATAAAAATGAATACCATGTGTGCAATAAAACATTTAAATCATTCCTACTCCATACACTTAAATCTTTTTTTGTGAACACACTTACCAAGGGAGAGAGAGAGAGAGAGAGAGAGAGAGAGAGAGAGAGAGAGAGAGAGAGAGAGAGAGAGAGAGAGAGAGAGAGAGAGAGAGAGATTGCTTTTGAAATAATTATAGTACATAGGTTCAACAATTAAAGATTTAAAATAATGAACATTACACACTAAGAACATGGATACAACCAAAGACTATACAATACATTCATATATTTCCATGGTAACTCAATATGATTTATAGCATATCCAGTACAAGAAACATTAGAAAAATACATAAATATATACATAAATACATGTAAACTACAAAATTTGTGTCACTATCCAAATAATGCTTCTTGGTATACTCAGCAATACCTAACAATCTCATTGAAAAATAAGATAGAAGTATGTGAAGCATCACTTGTCTATTCACATGGTATAAAATATGGCATCTTGGATATAATGTATACTACTATAAGCAATAAATATCTTTAGTGTTGACTCCTCATGATTCCCAAAATAATTGATGTTAATATCATTCCATGAATTATCTAGTATTTGTAAGAGATTATACAATCTATAATCTTGAATTCCCCTTTACCAAACCAATAAACTTGACATTTCTATATGTAGTCCTTTGTATTTTAACTCTCATTTATGACCAATAATTTCTTCCTCAAAAGTGTCAATGTCTTGTCCACTCTAATGTCTCTATGCATCCCTCTAATAGGATTTTCTCTAATCAAACTCTCTTGCATTGACCCTTATGATAAACATAAATATTATATCTTTAACAACAACCCATGTCACGAATGAAGTAGTCCCCTCACTATGTATCCTATATTGACTAGAACTATATTTTAACATGCCTCCCCAAAATTGATATTATGTTAAATAAAATTTCATCTTTTTAAATCTTATAACTTTAACTCTCATCTATGTGATCTCTCAATGTACTTCTCTTTCTCAACATATCTACTATGTAGTTGTATTTACTACTCCTATGATTCAACACAAATTGGTAACTCTACAAAAAATTAAACCATTTTATGTGCTTCTAGTTGAAAATTTACATTGATTATCGATAAATTATGGTGCCTAATGACCAATATACAAAAAAAACTTATTTGGAAACAATTAATACATCCACTTATTCAATTTACATATATATTTAATAGCATAAATTTATAATCATAAATTAAATATTTGTTCTTTATGTCATTTAGCTTTCCAATAAAGTGCATGACCACTAGTCTCCCCTCTTGGCTTAACATTGCTCTAGTTGTTTTATTTCTATATTAATCTAATGAATTATTTGAGAATTAAAATGTGATTTAGTGTGGTCACAAGCCTTTATTTAAATAAAGACTTATGAAGAGTTGCTTCTTAAATACTCATTGCAAGTGGTTGGGTTGTCATAAACCATTCCAAATTAATAGTTGTTTAGGTTAAAGCCCTCAAAGGTTGAGTTATACTTGTTATGAGCCTTGTTGAAGTCTTGTACTTGTCTTGTTTGGAACCCACATTGGCTCATGAGATAATTATTATATAAAATTGATTGAATTCACATTGGTCACCCTTAGTGCTATGAGGCAATTAGTACATGATTGAGTTGAGGTTAACATTTCATTGCAATCATAATGATGTTGTACACTTAAAGCACTCTTGGGGTCATGAGGATTGATCTAATTCTCAAAAATTTACAAATTCATAAAGACTCATTTCCAAGTTGTTTTATCATTGCAACCTTTTACTACAACATATAGATGCTAATCACTCAACAGGTATGTGTTTCATCATGAGATGATTTGACCATATGTTTATGTATGGTTCACTAGGTTCTAGTGGTTAACCCTATCTAGGTAATTGATATGTCAATTGAACTAGTCCTAGCCAAAGTAAAATCATAAGAAACTTTAATGTAGCATTACATTTGACCAACATCATCAACATCAAATTATCGTCGATAACATTATTAATAACAATTGCATGTCTACAATATATATATATATATATATATATATATATATATATATATATATATATATATATATATATATATAGATATAATTTTCAGCAAGTGCCACCAATGGATTTCAATTGTCATATAACATGAAATAATTAAAATAAGATAAGGGATTTTGATACCTAGCACATATTAAGTTGAACATGATACATCTAAACTACATATAGTAGTTACAAATTTTGAATTGATTCTTTGCCTTCAGGTGCAAAAAGAGAGATTGGTTGTGTGGCTATAGACATCTCATTGCAATGAATATAAGTAATTCTCTTGTAATTTGTTAAGTAATTTAAGAGGCATGATTTCATAAATAATAAATGAGCTTTTTTTACAAAGTTGTGAGCTATTGAATGGAATCAAAGTCTTTTAGCTATAGTCATTCATAGTTGCATAGAGCTCAAGAGTAGTTTTCATGGAAAATAGATTCTTTTTTCATAACATGTTTCTCTATTATCTGTTATCCAAATAGAGAGAATAGGTTATATGGTTGAGAAGGTGGAATGAAAAACCCTAATTTGGATGCGAATAGAAATTCATGTGGGTGTTGTATATATGGTCTTGAATCTATAGTTCTAATTCAAACCTTGTTGGTTTAAAAAGACTTGTTATTATTGAGAGTCATATTTGAAAGTTTGTTCATGTCTTTGCATTTATAGTTGAATTAGACTTAAAAAGTAAAATTTCCCTAATTTACCTAGAAATACCATATACAAAGTAACCATGAAGATCAATGAAACCAAACATGCTCCTAAAGTGAGGGGAAAAGAGAATATGAAATAGCATAAGTACCAATGAAGCTAAACATTCTACCCAAGTTCAAGGGAAGAGTAAGCAAAAGAATACAAACCCTAGTTTGCCAAATTAGGTCCACCTGAAAAACTAAATTCATATTTTCAAACTTTGATATTCTTTTCAAACTAGGGTTTGTCAAACCCTAGTTTAGGGTTTGTCAAATTAGGGTGAAAAACTAAATTCATCTTTTCAAACATTGATATTCTTTTGAAACTAGGGTTTTTCAAACCCTAGTTTGGCAAACTGGGGTTTGATAGTTCTTTAACTGTCACAAGCAAATTATCTGTATTTTATGGAAATTTTCTATATTTTATTAAGTGTAATGACAAACCCTAGTTTTCCAAACTAGGGTTTGATAGTTCTTTAACTGTCTCAAGCAATTTTTCTATATTTTATAGAATTTTTCTATATTTTATTAATTGTAATGACAAACCCTAGTTTGGCAAACTAGGGTTTGATAGTTCTTTAACTGTCTCAAACAAATTTTCTATATTTTATTGACTATAATGGAATGCTATTGTTTTCTAATGGAAGCCCCTATTGACAAGCATATGGAGCCTTGAAATGTTGGCAAGCATATATATGAGTTCATGACAAGCATCCATTTGAAATGGCACTTGCATATACATGGAAATGGTGGCAAATTTATGCCCCTGTGGGCTCGACGTGTATGGTGATGTGGGGTCTTCACCTGTCGCAGAGCTTCCACATGTCCCCTTCAAACCTGTCACCTTCATCTGGGTTCCTTGTCACCTTTGTCCATGGGTGCCTATCGCCTTTGTCCACAACTTCCTTTTGTAGTTGCACTCTCAAATGACAAAAAAACTATCATTTGAGAGTTTTAACCTATTTTAAAAAAAAAACAATAAAATAATTCCTTTGATCGAAGACCCTCTTCGATCGAAGCGATTATTTTATTATTTTAATTTGGTGCCCAATTACCTTCTTTTGAAGGCATCCTTCAAATGAAGGTTCTATTATTGTAAGTTTTTTTAGAGTCGATAGGGCCTTCGTTCGAAGGAAAGACCTTCGAACAAAGGTGCCTGCTAGAGATTTTTTGGCACCTTCAATTTTCCTTCATCAAAAAAAGTATAACCCACTATTGTGGGTTGACCTGAGTGTCAATCTCTATGGGCCTATTGGTTCCCAAAATTACTCCAACCCAAAACTCTAAAACATTCCTAAGACACCCAGGCCAGGGATTGTCGACAAGGTGAAAGGAAGAGGTTTATCAACAAGTAAAGGGGAATTTTGGCCAACTACTAGAGTGGATAAACTCCTTTGCTCTTTAGGCTAAGCTCTGTCTAGGAAGGATATTCCTAGAGGCATGAAATGATAAACAAATAAACATACACAACCATACCCAATGTATACTTGATCCCAAAGTTGTCACTAAATCAAGGCAAATTGGTTGCACATGCCTCTTATTAAAGTGATTCAACTGTGCAAATGTACATGCAAAGGAAAGATGGTTTTTACCCAAAACCACATATGAAAGATTTTTTTAATTTTAAAAGAATATTTGATCCCTCTCCAATATGGACTAGTGCCTACTCTATTGGGCAACATAGTCATAAGCAATAAAGAGGGAAGAAAAGATTTGAACCAGCATCAAAAGAATAACAAAATGTATTCACATACATTTCTTAGATTATATTTCACATATCAGACATTCTTAATGGTCCAGAACCAAACTACAAAGACCCATTTGCAATATAGAGATGACTCAAAAAAAGCTTGTATTGAGTTAAATGTTGTCACACATTATCAAATCTCTATTACAATCACACCAGCAAATGTGGTGAAGGAAAACATACAAATGCGATTATCCACTCCCCTGAATCTTTACAAATGGCCATGGAGACATACCAATGGATAAAATATGCTTTACAATTTATTCCTATGCTGCATCAAAACACATCTCTCCATTTAGTACCCAGATTGACATGATTTGAAGCCCTGAAACTATCCCAAGGCACTACAGACCAGACAATTGGCTCAGCAACCAACCCTGAGAAAGTCTTTCAAACATCTATATATAGTAATAGTGTAGCTCCATGATGTTTGAAATCCCAGTCAACAAGCAATAGGGAAGCAATAACTAAGGTACATGGTCATGTCATAAAATCAATGAACTTCTTGGGCTCCCATGCCATGAAAATTGATTTGCATCCTTGCAAGGACCTGTAAAAAATAAGGGATACTAGAATACACCATCTCCACACCAAAATCTATACCCGTACAATGATGGCGGACATTGTTCCAACCAATATCTGACATTTGTATTTTTGCATTCATGGAGGCTAAGGGGAAAAAAGGAAATTTAAAATAATAGCCTGCCAATAGTATTTGTAAAGCTTTAACAACAGTTCAAAATTATTAAAGCCTTTATACTTTATTAATTCATGCTTTACATATGATTCTACTCTTCAATTTCGTGTCATCGGCAAAAGTCCTACAGCGGGAACTAGCCTCCATCTGCATCATCAGTAAATCTCATCATTCTAGAACTTAGCTTGTCTTGCCCTCTATCTGTTCATTTAGTCGGCAAAAGTCATTCGCTTTGAACTTTTCTTCTTTTTCTCCTTTTCACTCTCCATCGGTGAATCTTTAATTTGCAAAACTCACCCTTTTATCACCCTTATCGGCGTTTGACACTTTTTCAAACCTAGAGGCCTTTGCATCTATTTCCATCTCTTATTAGCAAAAGTCACTTTGTTGAATTCCAGCCCTTTATCAGAAAAAATAAACCTTTATCGAACCTAAGCTTCCATTTCCCTTTATCGGCAAAGATGTGCTTTTTCGAACCAACACTTTGCCTCCTTTTATCGGCAAAAGTGTTGTTGCCAATTTTCACTCGTAGCTCAAATTGGCAGAGCTGATACAACTTATATTCTTTTGTTAAGGTGAAAGATTCCAATTTTATTTCTGCTTTGTTCAAACTATTGCATTTACTGGAATTTAAAGGGAAAGTTCAACATTTTTATGCAATGTCTTTTCATGAAAAGAAAAGGTTCAGTTTTGTTATGCCAGAAGAGAGAAAACTAGTGTATCATTTAATGCTCTGTAGAAGGTTTATCAGTGATATAAGTTATTTCATTTGACATTACAATGTTCATTCATCTTACAAATGAGATATACCAAACTGAATAAGCATTGAATTAAATGAAAGCAAGAGAGATCAAATGTCCCACACAAGCTGTGGGAATAGCTGAATCGGCACATCATAAAGAATGTACTATGCATCTGAAGAATGAAGAAGCAAATAAAGAGAAACATAGCCATTATTTCCTATTTGGAGTCTTGAGTTGACCTTGATTGCAGCTAGCTCCTCCTCATTCCCGATCTCTGAATGAAATTGTACCATGACAAGAATTATTGTTAGAGCTCCAAATATGGTTTCCTATGTGCCTATCAACAAAAAAATGATACATTGCCTATGATATACTATATCAGATATCAAATCATTCATATGCAAGAGAGCTTGAAGAAATGAAACATCATTGAGTTTCACTGTTTTGTCAAACTAACATGTTTGTTTCCTATGCAGGTATATGTAAAATCATGTTGCTGATCTGAAGACCTCATAGCATGTGGTAAAAAATGGGCTCCCACAAGGGTTGAGGCCAACATGCTACCCCTAAATCTCAAGAGGGGATGAAATAATAATTTATATTCATAGTGCTCAAATAGAACATATTCAGCTGAAGGAGTACCACATTAAGTGAGTGCATGAGCCTCAAGCTCATTGCTCATTCATGTGACTATTAGTTCAAACATGATGAAATAAGAATCACAAATGAGCAGTGAGCTTATTCAAGGCAGCTCAATAATGTGTGAAACTAAGTAAAAGGCATTGTCAACATCATGATGATTATATCTATTGGCTGTCATACTATCACATTATTGCCATTTGTATGCATTCAAGCATGAACATTAGCAATACAAAAGTAGCCATTGATGCCACTAAATGTCAGAGACTACTTCCAAGAAATATCATTACAAGGGGCAGTCCATAGTGTAAGTACTTACATGAAGAGGGTAACAATCTTTTGTTGATCTAGTAATATAATGCCAACATGAAGGGTACCTTTTCCAATGATACTTGCACACAAGAGATAGTAAGAAGTACATTGTTCAGTGTGTATTCAAGAAATTTGAACAAATGAAGATAAAACAAATTAAATGCTATTACCTATGCCCAAACTCTTCAAATATCTCATAGTGATGCATGCATGATTGATGCGTACATGATTGATTGCTTTGATGATCGAATGTTGATTGCCTACAATCGCAGCATAACGTTGATGAGAGATGATGGACAACGGTTGTGGAGATAATTCAACAGAATAAGGATACTTAAAAACTCAATGCATGCCCCCTAAATGGCTTGTGAGAAGCCATATTTATAGACAAGGGCTGATTTTTGAGGTGGAGGGAAGAAGATAAGATAAGGATTAGATTTGATTTAATTTTTTCCTTACTAGACAAAAGAGGAAATAAAACAAGATAAAATAAGATTTAGAAAGATAGAAAGCAATTTTATTTTTTACTTTAAAGGAAATAAATCCTAAAAAGATGAGAGGATGAATTGACAAAATATCTAATTAAATAAATTAATTAGATATGCATGAGTTGCATTTTTAAAAAGAAAGCAAGATGATTTTATTAATTAAATAAATATTTAATTTATTTAATTAATCTCAATTGTGATGGGAGATGATGTGGAAAGATAATTAAATATATTAAATTTATTTAATTATAGAAGATAGATAAGTGACTAATTAAATAATTAAAAATAATTAATTAACTAGAGATGATTAATGGTCATGAATAATTAAATAAATAATTAAAATTTATTTAATTATAGAAGATAGGATGATGGGATTGAAAGAAGATAAAATAAATTAGTCAAATAGATAAAATTTATTTAACTAATTAGGTGATGACCTGGGAACCTAGGGCAAAACATACTAATGACAAGGTGTTGGACATTTTATGGTGTCTACATTTTGCCCCTCTTTGAGATGATGTTGAAGATGATGAAATTTGTGTCGAGTAACATCATTTCAAAGAAGCTAAGGTATGGATAGAATAAAAAGATGGTAAACAAAAGATAGGATGAGGATGCTCCCTCAAGAGGATAGGCAGGTTGGACAAACACGGGTAGTCTCTCGACATGAAAGGGATTGGTCAAGGAAGAAATGAAGTAGAAGAAATGAATGATGCATTATGCCGCAATGAAAGTGAGTAATCATGTTGTTTGATATAGCACTAGACATTATGCACTAGGGTATGAAGACCAAGGTGACAATGTGTCTCGTGCCCCAGTGTAATACAACCTTGTCTAGCCATATGAGGAAGAAAAACTTAGAGCATTAAAGTCCTAACACACAAAAGGTATGATGTGACCTTAGATGCAAAGGATAATGCAAAAAGCTATTCCAACATACACAAGACATGAATATTAGATGGAATGATACATATGTGATACAAATGCAAGATAAAAAGATAACACACACAAGC
The DNA here is from genome assembly GCA_027924645.1 of Cunninghamia lanceolata. Lineage (NCBI taxonomy): Eukaryota > Viridiplantae > Streptophyta > Pinopsida > Cupressales > Cupressaceae > Cunninghamia > Cunninghamia lanceolata. The sequence goes on along the minus strand of BSBN01001183.1, from coordinate 3,432,755 downwards.
AAGCATGCACAAATGATACAAAAAAAAATAAGTTATTGCCCCTGTCAGGCTGTAAGCCAATGATTAATTGTTGATTGATTGATTGATGATGATAGATATGTTGAAATTAGGGTAGACAACTCAAAGGGGGGGTGAATTAGTTGTCACAAAAAATTTAACTTTTGCTGCATTTAATCTTCTTTACCACTTATTAACAGATTAATGATATAACCATGAAAGCATGAATCAACAACACATGAGTAGAAACATAATCAACACACATAACACCAAGATTTTTACGTGGAAACTCGATTAAGGGAAAAACCATGGTGGGGGTTAACCCACAAGATTTATTCTCTTTTCAAAGCATAGAAAAATGGGAAGGCACTTGCCTTCGAGTATACTACCCAGAGCTCACTGCTCAAAGGAGGCTCACTACCTACAAGAACATTCACAATGTTAACACTAAAAGGTTGAACTGAGAAACAACATCTTCTTCATGAAAGGTTTAGTTCCATTGAAGCGCACAACACCTCTGCTCTGCCCCCGCTCACTTCCTCGCTACATCCACATTTTCCCTCACCACCACACATTTCCATGACTTCACAACACTTATTTATACATGACATCGACTTTGGAATGAACATCAAAGTCAGCCTTACAATCATCTATCTGGAACATTCTCCAAGATAGGTATTACAAGCAATTACAATTACAAGACTTAAAATGCTACATATGAATCTTTACACTGTTAGGAAAACATAGCTGGGACTCAAATCTTCCTTGATCAACATGCCATGCTCCATAGAACTCTTCATAGATCATCCACAACATGCACCAAGCATTCGGTCAGTGAAGACTGGAAAGAACAACAACACTCAAGGAGAAATCTTGAACCACAAGCTTAATTTTCAATGCAGACCACCAACACAATAGGTACATGATCCAGAGACCACCACAAGCACAATGAAATCAACAAGAACAACTGCATCACCTCAAATCACCCAAAACACTTATATCTTCATCTGGGAACTTAAGAACACCAACTGTCATGACTATCACACTAGAAAGATTGCTTGTGGACCTCCAAACCACGAACCACTTGAGTTGAGGATACACACCAACATCCCAAACATACCTCTAGATCCACAAACCATAATATCCCAATGCAGAGTAATCCAGACCAAATTCCTGCCACTTTGTCACCTCTGAACAAATGCAAAGCCTAGTTCTACTCAGATCACCATAACTTTGCAAATACTTCATGCGGACATCTCAAATCTTAACTGGAGCAACTTCAAGGAATCCTCTACAAACCCTTTAATTTGTAGACTCTAATCTTCATCTCACTAGGAATGCGGTGCAATCTACTTCACTAAACTGCATTGTCTTCACTGTCTCTGACAGAGAGATATGAAACTCACTTGTTTCTTCCATAGAGGCTAATTTTCTCAATATCCTCAACATCCAAGTCTTCTAGAATAAGATATAGTTGACACTAATGAAAACAAGGATATTTTGACATCAATGACAACACCGATTAGGCACATATTTGCAACAATCTCCCCCTTTGTCATTGATGGCAACATATGATGTGAAAAACTAATTCAACCACCAAGATAAGGACTTCTCCCCCTTTCTGGAAAGAACAACAACACTCAAGGAGAAATCTTGAACCACAAGCTTAATTTTCAATGCAGACCACCAACACAATAGGCACACAATCCAGAGACCACCACAAGCACAATGAAATCAACAAGAACAACCGCATCACCTCAAATCACCCAAAACACTTATATCTTCATCTAGGAACTTAAGAACACCAACTGTCATTACTATCACACTAGAAAGATTGCTTGTGGACCTCCAAACTATGAACCACTTGAGTTGAGGATACACACCAACATCCCAAACATACCTCTAGATTTGCAAACCATAATATCCCAATGTGGAGTAATCTAGACCAAATTCCTGCCACTTTGTCACATCTGAACAAATGCAAAGCCCAGTTCTACTCAGATGGCCATAACTTCGCAAATACTTCATGCAGACCTCTCAAATCTTAACTGGAGCAACTTCAAGCAATCCTCTACAAACCCTTTAATCTGCAGACTCTGATCTTCATCTCACTGGGAATGCGGTGCAATCTACTTCACTGAACTGTATTGGCTTCACTATCTCTGACAGAGAGATATGAAACTCACTTGTTTCTTCTGTAGAGGCTAATTTTTTCAATATCCTCAACATCCAAGTCTTCTAGAATAAGATATAGTTGACACTAATGAAAACAAGGATATTTTGACATCAATGACAACACCGATTAGGCACATATTTGCAGCAATCTCCCCCTTTGTCATTGATGGCAACATATGATTTGAAAAACTAATTCAACCACCAAGACAAGGACTTCTCCCCCTTTCTCTTATCACACCTACAACCACTTTCTTCACTGCTCCCCCTTTCACCAGCAACTATTCACTTCCATCCAAGTTTTTCACATGACTTCTTTCCCCATTTGACATCAATGGCAAAGGGCACATATTTGTAATCATCTCTCACCCTTTTTGTTTCTTAGACAAGACCAAACTGAACTCAAAACATATTAACTACTCCCCCTGAGTAGCATCCCCTTAACACCAATTTGGATCACAAGATATGATTGTGAGTTCCACCAGACTGATGTACACTAGTGCACCTTAGTTCTAAACAAGAGGGGTAATCACCCCTAGCTTATTTCTGAGATACTCAAAAGTGTCGTTAGGTAGAGGCTTAGTGAAGATATCTGCAATTTGATCCTTTGAAGGAACAAACTCCAATTTGACTTCATTCTCATTTAGCTTCTCTCTCAAAAAGTGAAACTTGATAGATATGTGCTTTGTTTTTGAATGCAACACCGGATTCTTTGAAATGTTTATTGCACTTGAATTATCACATAAGATTGTAATAGGCTATTCAAACACAATTTGGATATCCTTGAACATTTGCTTCATCCTTAAAACTTGAGTACAATTACTTGCTAGTACTATATACTCTACCTCTGCAGTAGACAGAGATATTGCCTCTTTCTTTTTGCTCAACCAAGAAACCAATCTCTTTCCCAAGGAAAATGCACCTCCACTAGTACTTTTCTTGTCATCCACATCTCCTTCCCAATCAACATCTGTATATGCATGAAGAGTGAAATCATCACCCTTAGGATACCGTAAGCCATATTCAGATGTTCCCTTTGTTGAATTAGGTCTAGACAACTGGAGGGGGGGTGAATCAGTTATCACACAATTTTAGCTATTTCCTTTTCCTAATCTTCTTTTATAATTTATAATCAAAACATTTCAGCATTAATCAATCTCACATGAGCAGAAATAAAAATAGTATACTTGACACCAAGATTTTTGATGTGGAAACCTAGTTAAGGGAAAAACCACGGTGGGGGTTAACCCACAAATATTAATACTATGTTAAAAGTATTTTTACAAATGGGGCTGCACATGCATTTGGGCTCACTACCTAAAGCTCAGTGCTCAAATGGAGGCTCACTGCCTATGGAAATATTACAAGAGAATGACAGAGATTTGAACTGATTAATAATATCTACTTATGCAAGAGGTTCAGTTTCAGTTAAGTACAAAAACTGATCTTACACATTTCATCTTTGCTCTACTCTTCTTACTGGTCTGCCTTCATTCACACTTTAGATTTCTACTCTTTTCATATACACCTTATTTGCACACACCATCTACACTGAATCGTCCAATTTCATTGGCTATATATATCCACAACATGATCTACAATAATTCTAACAATCAGCTTTAACAACACTTAGAACTTTAATGAATGCTCTGGTCTATCAGCTAGATCCATACATAACTTAAGGTGCAGACCAGAACTTATTCTTGAAAATCATCCCTCATGTTGGTCATATTCACTAATCACCATTATTTGTCTCGAAAACAACTTGTATACATCCGGAATCAAGACATTCTACAAGGTCGTCATGTTCATCTTCTATCTACTTCTGACAAACTGGAACCGGGTACTCAGAGGCTAATATCTTTTGAATCCTTCATCACTGGAGGACAAAAATCTAGAGTTAGAGTATCTTGATAATGCACATGACTCCCCTAGATCTACAGCTAATCATGAATTCCCACCGGAGAGATCTAGACCAAAATACTGGACCCTATTACTGCTCTGTTCCTAGTTGCCTAGACTTAGACAAATTCTGAATCTGACTTCTGGTATGAACAAGTTGTCTTAAGCGGATGATTGGGATGATCTTAGTTGCCATAAATGACAACACCCATCAATGCAAAGTAGTGTCTCTTGCCAACAATCTCCCCCTTTGGCATTGATGGCAACACTTAGTGAAAAATGACTAAGTGTCAAGTACAACTCCCCCTTCGATTGTTCACTCATGTGCTTCACTTATTCCATTGCTCCCCCTCTCTAAATATCTCATTTTTCACTATCCTTCGCTCCCCCTTTGACATCAATGGAAAAGGGTGGAGTCCACAAGATAAAACTTCTCCAAAAATTCTATAAATACTGCTGCATATGTACAAAAAACCATCAAGTCTTATTTACATGAACTTGAGAACATCTCCAAAGCTAGTTTTTATTTGTACAAGTTTAGAGGCCAAAGTGTTCTTCATACCATCCAAAATGGAGATGTACCCACTTAACAAAAATGCATTTACTTCAGCCTTTGTCAGATCTAGAGGATCACTTGTCTAAAGTGCATTCTGGGCTTCAGATAAGGCATTATGCATGAATTCCAAATTGGGGGCAATCAATCCCCAGAGTTCACACATCCTCTTCATAGTATTTCCCTTCTCTTTTTCAATTCCCTTTATTTCATCTATCAAGCTAATAACTTGACATTCCTAGCTTATAGGAGAGGTGGTTAGAGAATCAAAATTTTGAGATAGAACTGATATTTTTTGTTCTTGCTCCTTTATCTTCTTTTCAATATCTTCATTAACTTTAGACCATGATAAGAAAAACTTATATATATCTCCTCCATCACTTAGGGCATTTTGAATGCTCTTTATGCCAATGCCTAGAATCAACCTATCACTCCTTATCAGATTCTTAACTTGATTGAATCTCTTATTCAGGAACTCTTTCTGAACTTTTTCCTCTAAAGACTTTTCAAAAGACTCAAAGTGTGAGTTTACCAAACTTACAAGATTTTTTTAGATATCCGGAGGAGGAATCAGTTTGATTCTTCTGATAGGTTGGCATTAATTTCTCCAAAATTCTGGTTGCAAGGCCCACTAGCTCATTGTCCTCCATGTGGGACTTTAACATCTTTTCTCTAGCCTTTACTTGGGTGAATGATGCTATTTTCATAAATTGAATTGGAGAGAGAGCATCTGGATTGGCTAGGCCTTGGAGTAGTTCAAGCTCATCAAGTTCAATCATTTCTTCTTCAAGAAGACCTTTTACTGCATCTGTAGTGTCTCTTGTAACCAATTCAGAACCATCCTTTTGTTCTCCTGATTTCTCAGTATCTGCTTTAGGTGCTTCAACATTTGTACCATCTTCTTCTTCCTTGTCCTTGTTTCCTTTTTCTTCCTCCTCTATTTTACTCTTCTCTATGTTTTCTTCAGAGTAACTCTTTCCTATTTGCTTACCACTTGCTACTTGATCCGGAGGGCTTTGTGAGGCAGCAATATCCTATTCTTTTCTAGAGTGATCAGGTGGAGGGGTTACCCCTGCATCAACTCTTATGTCTACCATTTCTATGTCCTCCTGATTGACTTGTTCCTCTTCCTAAACCTCTCCAATATTTAGATTTGATGAGTCAAATCCAACATTAGTCTCTTCATGGATTAACTCTAGAGGATCTAAATTAACACCTTGGTCATCAATTCTTTTGTTATTCTCTTCATCTGAAGCTTCTAGTTCCAGAACTTGAGAATTGTCTTCTTCAACTTGTTTCTCTAAAATAATAAAGTACTTATTTTTGTCAACAGCCTTTCTCAAAATTTCCTCTGTTTCTTTTGTAATTTCTTTAGTTTCACCAATCATAAGTTTGTTCATCTGGACTTTGCTTCTAAATTTATATTTGACTTCTCTGAGGATTTTGTCTGCTTCTCTTCTAGTCATCACAGGGCACAAAGTGGAGAGAACGTGCTTTTTGAGTTCCATGTCTTTATCCATGGCTACTTCTTTCCTCATTTCCAGTACTTTCCTTAAGCTTTTAGGAAGTTCAGTTGCTTGCTTTTTACTGGCTTTATTGCTTGCAGAATGTTGGTCTTCAGAAGTCTTTGAAGCTCTAGCTTGAATCTTATTTCTTTTATTTCTTCATCTGTTTCTATCTCCTCATCATCTTTTGAGCTTTTGAGGACTCTTGTGGCCTTGGTTTTCTTTCTTTTTCCCCCTTCACTAGATGGAGTGGCTTTCAGTTTCTTGGTGGAAGAGGACTTAGGTTACTTAGTGAGATTTTTAGAACTCCTTGTCTTCCTTGAGGATCTTGAAGGGACTTCTGGAGTGACTGCTAGCTTAATTTCTACTTTTTCTTTTGAAGTCTGCTGGGTGCTCTTCTTCAAATTTTCAATCCTTTCTCTGTTCTCTCTCACTGCTTCTTTTGTAATCCCAATGCTTTCTGCATACATGTCCACTTGCTTGTGCACTTTTCTTTTTGTTTCCTGCTATCTTAATTCTAGATGCAATTTTTAGCTTAGTTCCTTTTAGGTTCCAAACCTTTCAACAAAGGTGTCTTTAGGTTTGCTCAGAAGATGCTGAGCATACATGTCTAGAATTTCCTCATCCACCTCATAACCCATTGGCATTATCGATACAGTTCTTGGTTCTACAGGTTCCATTAAACATCAATCTGTGTCGACCATAAAACATATTTCATTTTCATACTTTTCTACAACATAATTAGGGTTTCTTTCCCTTGCATGAATTAGACTCTAAAAGTTTTTGAAATGACCCCAGATTGTAATCTTTTGTGCACTTGAATCTCCAAGACTATATAAGCGGTCTCTTATTTAGATTTCAACTGGCATGTCATTTATCCAGTGCACACCTTGCACTCTAGGCACTTCATTCATGAAATAGAAAAATAGGCATATGATCAAGGAACCATATTTAAAAGAGTTTTTCTTGTCTCTTTTGTTTTTGTTCAGATTCTCTATCAGCTGATTCTATAGTAGTTCACATAGATCATAGTCTGTATTCTCCTTTAACATTTTATAAGATATATTGCAGTTCTGGAAACTGAATTTTCCCTGCTGGAGTGATAAATTGTTTACCTGATAACCATAGAGACAAACTTAACATCTGGTTCTATGATATCATTGATGGTCATTTCCCTTTTGTCAAACTTGGTACCAGTAGCATTAGTTACTTTCAGGTTTTTCATGGCTTTCAACATGGGTAATCCGCTAGAAGAGTTTAACCCAGTTACAATTTTGGTAACATTTTTTATAATCTTAAATGGTTTCATTAGCCACATGAATTCATCGTGTATTCATCTTAAGATGTATCAAACCCATTCATTTCCATCAATAGATAGAATTTCAATCATTTGCAGAAAATATTTTCTTTCAAGGGCTTCAAATTCAGGTCTTAGTTGACAATTGTCATCTTTCGGATGGTTCTTAAACAACTCCATCAGTTTCTAATTTCCAAATTCTTCTATATTGCAATGAATGTATGCCCTAAAAACTGCATATGGAACACTCGAGAAGACACCAAGTGGCTTGACTTTATTAGATTTATAGGGATGCTTCTTGAATTTAGGACGGGGCCTCTCAGTGACATCAACAAGTAAAGGTGTAGCCATTTATAGAGATTGAGAATTCAAGAAGTTTCATAGAATATAGAAATACCTTATTCTGTAGATTAGGGTTTTGGTTGGAGATCCTCTTTGTGCTTCAATTTATGGGAATTCTCAGCTCTGAACTCGTTCACTTCAACTCTTCTTGCTTTCTTCTAATGCAAAGTGATTTAAGTGAGGAATGAATGATCTTTTATGTTTCGTGACACCTAATTTGTGTTTGCAATAAATGCTCTACCCTAATACATCTAGTTTCTTTGTTTGTTGAACAATTTCATAGAAATTACTCTGCAATTTGTCATATCCACCTTTTTTCTTCCGAAAATCCTTCTAAATGATCTGAAACAATTCAAGATACCTTTTATCATTGTGCCAGAATCAGGCATGTAACTATTGGCTGGGGGAATTTGATAATTTACAAAGCTATTCCCCTTGAGCCAAGGCTCCTAATTTAATTCCCTAAGGAATTATCTGCACCAGATTCCAGTGTGGACCCATCGTTATGGTTCACAATTGCTTTCTTCACCCATGTCTCACTTGTTTCATTCTGGATCTCATTCTCTTCAATTTTTCTTTTATGCCTTTGTCTTGTCTCTACTCAACTAGTTTTCCATTTACTGGACCTCTTCCTTCATTGATTCTACTTCTACAAAATCTTACAAAATGATTGGATCGGTTACAATGGAAGCACAAAACATTTCTTTGCCCATTTGATTGATTTCATGTTGATCTGCACTGATTTACTGGTGCAGGAGCACCAAGAAGAATAAGGTCTTGAGTTCTCTTGCTTTGATGATCATCTTGTTTTGTTCTTTCAATAAGGTCATGAAGACCATTTTCTTATGTTGTAATAAGGGCCATGGTGCCATGTTGTAATAGGCAGTCTTATAAGTCCTAAAAGATAATCATACAATCTCATGTATGTAAGCCTTTCTAAGGCATGTAGGAGGTGGTTATAAGTTTCATGCCTTGTCAAAGGCTTGTCATCCTTGGAGAGAATAGTACACACATCCCAAAAAGGGATAATACCTTTTTAAATACAAAAAAAACTAAGACAAACACTACACATAGATAATACAGTTGTAATCACCATAACAAATGGTAGTTGGCAGCGATGGTTGAAGGACAGTTGCAAAAACTTCTCCATCGATCCAAACTACTTGCCAATGAAGTTATATGGTTATACAGATGTTGTATAAGATGGACCATCCATGAAGAGGCAAGAAGAAGGAGTTCTATGCAATACAAACACCATTTCTCTGTTATTTTTTTATTATTTTCTATATTTTCTAAAGAAGCAGGCCGTACCATTCTCCTGTACTAATTTGTCATGAATCATAAGTTTTTGGGAAGTGAAGTATGGTGAATTAACTTTCATTCAAACATGATTTGAGGCTATGACATTGGGCAAGAGGCAAGCTATGAGTATTTGATAGTGGACTGTTTTATTTAGATCTCTGTTTTCTTGAAGAAATCCACTGCCACAGGCCATACTAGGTGAAGATACAGGACTGTCTTTGCTTTTTCATGTTTTGATTGGTTGGTATATTGAGTTACTTATCATCTAAAGTGGTTTTAGTGTTTTTAAAGTTGAATTGTTGGGATATATAGTGTTTCCTTCAAAATAGTCTTACTAAAACCTAGTTAAGGGTTTGCTTCCAACGATGGGGTATTGACCATCCCACTATCTTTCAAGGAAATAAGACTAGTGGGATGGATGTATTTGTTTGTATGTTAAGTGTTTTGGGTGTTTGCAGGAGTAGAAGAATTGGTGTGTGCAAGATTTATTAGAAATGGCTTAATAAGACCATGTATTAAGCCATTTGGAGGAGCCTAAGAGGTATTTTTACGAATAGCAAATTGTAGGAGGTTAAAACCCACAAAATTCATAGTTTTAGAATGTATCCTAAATGTTCAAACCCTTGGTGGATTTCAGTACATGAGTGTTAGGGTAGTCTCTTTGTATTTTAGGCCTAATTAGGGCTTTAAATCATCAGGAGGGGCTATAGGTTGAGGCATATCATCCAAAACACCACTACCCATTCTAGGATATGTGATAAAGGGTCCTAATGGGTATCATCTAATTGTCTAAGATTTACATTTCAAGACCTATAGCAAAAGTTATTAGGACTATTCTCCTTTTGTAGGGCTACAAGCCATTTCTTGGGTTTGTGAAGGAAGTGTTAATTCTAAGTTTGTTCTACCTTAACCAATGAATGGAATGGGTCCCTCAACATCCCAAATCAACCTTTCCAAGATGATCCTTGAGTTTCTTTCTGTTGTTCCCACTTTTGTAAACTGACCTTTGATTTTGGGCTTTTGGGTAGAGTAAGAACCTTGTCTAGTTTTCTATCCTTCTCCTATCAAAGTGTCTCTACATCATAGTGGTATTAGAGCCATGAAATATTTTGTTGTTGGTGGTATAAGGCCTGGTATATGTTAGCAGAGGAGAGTGATGGAGAGGCTAGCAGTATTCCTCTAAAGGGGATGACCACTGAAGTGGTCAAGAAGTTCAAGGAGATGGAAGAGAAGATCAAAAGTGGAGTCAAGGAAGCACTCCAAGCAGAGTTGAAGGCATTGAGGATAGGGAAGAGGATAGATGAAGGTTTGAATGAAGAGGAAGAAAAATAGGAGGAGGAAGAAGAACAAGAAGAGGTAGAAGTACCGGTTGATCAAAAGCATTTCCTTGAAGCCATCAAGGCAATTGCCAAGGATTCCTCAGAAGCTCGGATGGAGATTCCCATGTTCAGTGAGAAGATGAATGCTGATGAAGTCAGGGAGTGGATTGAGGCTCTAAACAACTACTTTGAATGCAAAGAAGTTCCTAAAAATAAGAGGGTTAAGTTTGCAAAAACTAAACTCAAAGTAGCTTCCCTTACATGGTGGAATTACACCTAAGGTGAGAGGGTAAAGAATGGGAAGAGTATGATCTCTTCATGGAGCAGAATGTTGGAGAGGATTAAGTCCCAATTCCTTCCATTAGAATATGAGGTGCAAATCTACAAGAAGATGTAAAATCTCAAGCAAATAGATTTCGATGTGGCTACTTACACCGAGGAGTTTCACAAATACGCTCTCTGTTGTGGGTACATGGAGGATGAAAAAGCTGAAGCGACAAGGTATCTAAATGCTTTGCGGTTTAATATTCAAGATGAGATCAGTTTATTAACCCCTGAAACCATGGAAAAATGCTTTCAAGTGGCATTAAGGGCTGAAGAGAAGTTGAAGAGGAAAGGTGAGCAGCAAAATAGAGGAAGAGGTGACAGAAATTCAAGAGGTAGGGGCAGTTTTGGGGGTAGAAATCAGTCCCAAAGAAGTCAAGGGGAATCTAGTTCCCAAGAGCAAAGTGGAGAATTACGTTCTAGAGGACACTTTAGAGGAAGAAGGCCTAATGGAAGAGGTAGATTTGGTGGACCAGGGAGAGGTCCTAATGTCTTCACAGGAAGGTGCTACAATTGCAACCAAGTGGGACATCCAGCCTTCAAGTGTCCTAAAAAGCAAGCCTCAAGCTCTCATGGAGGAGAGAGAAGGAACCAATTGATCCAAGAGGAAGATTTCCAAAGTGTCAACTCTCTAATTGGAAGTGCAGCCCCAGTCCATGAAGGAGAAATTTTGATGATGAGAAGAACCATGTTGAAGGTGCCTCAAACACAAGAACCCCCTCAAAGGAAGACATTGTTCAGGACAACATGCAAGGCCTATGGTAAGATTTACAAGGTAATTGTTGATTCAGGCGCAACTAAAAATTTGGTTTCCATTGAAATGGTAGACAAGTTGAAATTGAAAAGACTTCCTCATGTTAGTCGTTATAAAGTATCATGGTTTAATAAGGGGCAACAAGTTTTGGTAGATGAACAATCATGGGTTGAATTTGAAATAGGAGAATATAAGGACAAGATTTTGTGTGATATAATTCCCATGGATGCTTTTCATTTTCTATTAGGACGTCCATGGCAATATGATGTTCAATCACAACATGATTGTAAAACTAATTCTTTCATCATAACTAAGAATGGTAGAAAGTATAGAATGGATCCATTACCTGATAAGCATGTAGAGAAGAATGTTTGGTCAAGTGTCATGATTGTGAGTGGTAAAGAGTTTCTAGATGACCTTAAGGAGGAAGGAACCCAAGGGTATGCTCTGATTTTGAAGCCTAAAAATAGTTCTAGTTTGCATGATCCTAGTAAGGAAGAAGTTCCTAATGAGGTGCAACAATTGCTGGAGAAGTATAAGGGGATTATGGTAGAAGAAATGCCTAATGAATTGCCACCTATTAGGGACATAAGCCATAAAATTGACTTCATACTAGAATCTACTTTGCCAAACAAAGAAGACGACAAGATGACATCTTCACGAAATGAAGAGATTGCCAAGCAAGTGCAAGAATTGTTGGATAAGGGATTGGTGAGAAAGAGTCTTAGTCCATGTGCTATCCCAATAGTCCTAGCCCCTAAAAAGGATGGTAAATGGAGGTTGTGTATGGATTCTAGAGCATTAACAAGATTACCATAAGATATAGGTTCCCTATGCCAAGAATTGAGGACCTAATGGACTATTTGGGAGGGGCTAGATACTTTTCTAAGATTGATCTTAAGAGTGGGTATCATCAAATTAGGATCAAACAAGGGGATGAATGGAAAACAACATTCAAAACAAAAGAGGGTCTTTATGAGTGGTTGGTGATGCCATTTAGTCTATCTAATGCCCCAAGTACTTTTATGCATCTTATGAATGAAGTGTTGAAGGTATTCATTGGCAAATTTGTTGTGCTATATTTGGATGACATTCTTGTTTTTAGCAGGACTAAGGGAGAGCATTTACAACATTTGGATCAAGTTTTGAAAAAGTTGCATGATGAACAATTGATGATCAACATGGAAAGAGTGTCTTCATGAAGGAAGAACTCACCTATCTTGGTTTTGTGATTTCACAAGGTAGTTTGAATATGGATCCAACAAAGGTAGAAGCCATTTTGTCATGGCCAACTCCAAAAACAACAGGTGATGTGAAAACTTTTCATGGTTTGGCAACATTTTATAGAAAATTCATAAGGGGTTTTAGTCATATTTGTGCACGAATTTTGGATACCATCAAAGTGGGGCAGAAATGTAAGTTTTTATGGACAAAGGTAGCCAATGATTCTTTTGAAATTTTGAAACAAAAGGTAGCACACCATCCCATACTTGTTTTGCCCGACTTTAATAAGTTGTTTGTGGTGGAACGTGATGCTAGTAACATTGCTATAGGGGCTGTCCTAAGTCAAGAGGGCAGGCTTGTTGCTTTCTTTAGTGAAAAATTGAATGATGCTAAGAGAAAGTACTCTACTTATGACTTGGAATTGTATGCAATGGTACAAACTTTGAGAAAATAGAGGCACTATCTTTTGCCTAAATAATTTATTGTTTATACTAACAACCATGCACTTGGTTTTCTAAATTCACAAGAGAAACTCAATCATAGGCATATGAAATGGGTTGAACAACTCCAAGCCTATACATTTTCAATCAAACACAAGAAGGGGCAGGCTAACAAAATGGCAGATGCATTGAGTAGAAGGGTGTGTATGGTTCAAGAAATTTAGTTACAAAGTGTAGTGGTTGATGCTCTCAAACATATGTATCAGGATGATGAAGATTTCAAGGAGGTATATGAAGTTTGTTCACAATTTTTAGACTCTTATCATTCTAATTTTTCTGAGTTTGTGTTGTAGCAAGGGTTGTTGTTCAAAGGCAGCCAACTATGTGTTCCTAGGTATTCCATGAGGGAGAACATCATAAAGGAAAAACATTGTGGTGGACTAGGACGTCACTTTGGATTGGATAAAACATTGGATCGGGTGAAGAGGTTTTATTTTTGGCCAAAAATACAGTCAGATATCAAAAAATTTGTTGAATGTTGTAGTATTTGTCAAAGGGCAAAGGGTACTTCATGTAATACTAGTCTATATCAGCCACTTCCTATTCCTAATAGGCCATGGGAATGTATTAGCATGGATTTTGTCTTGGGTCTTCCTAGGACTCAAAGAGGCTTTGATAGTATATTTGTTGTGGTGGATAGATTCAGTAAGATGGCTCATTTCTTGCCATGTAAATGCACTAATGATGCTTCTCACATTGTTGGTTTGTTCTTCAAAGAAATTGTTAGAATCCATGGTTTGCCTCTTAACATTGTGACTGATAGGGATCCAAAGTTTGTAGGCCATTTTTGGTGCACTTTGTGGAAGAAGTTGGGCACTCAATTGTCCTTTACTTCATCCTATCACCCTCAGACTGATGACCAAACTGAGGTGGTGAAAAAGTCCTTGGGAAATCTTCTCAGGCGTCTTACCAAACAACATGGAGTGGCATGGGATATGATCATCCCTCAAGCAGAGTTTGCCTATAATAATTCCACTAATAGGAGCACAGGAAGGAGTCCATTTGAGATTGTTTATGGAATTCACCCAAGGGGTATTCTTGAATTGAGAGATCTCCATGGATTGGAAAGGAAAAGTGCTCAAGGTGAAGACTTTGCATTGGCCATGAAGGACATCCATGATAATGTCAAAGAAACTCTTCAAAAGAATAATGACAAGTACAAGGAGAAAGCCAATGAGAGAAGGAGAGATGTACAATACAAGGTTGGGGATTTGGTCATGGCACATTTGAAGAAGGAAAGACTTCCTAAGGGGTAGCCAACCAAACTCCTCATGAAGAAGATAGGACCTGCCGGATTGTGCACAAGTTTAGGCCCAATTCCTATGAGATTGAACTTCCTCAAGGCTTGGCCATATCTCCTATCTTCAATGTTTTAGACTTGTTCCCATTCAAAGGTGGTTCTAATGTAGATTCAGAGGTAGATATGATAGCAGCAGTAGATGAAGATTGGGTTAAGGGTCTCCCACCCAATCAACCATTGAAGTTGGAATGCATTCTTAACACCAAGGTCTTGAAGAAGACTAAGAAGAAGACATACAAAAAATTTCTTGTCAAATGGAGTGGATTACCCATTGAAGATGCCACTTTGATGAGTGAACAAGACATCTTGAAGCATGGTATCACAATTGCTGATCTACTTCGTCAAGAGACTTGAGTTCTCTTTCCACCCGGGGAGTATTGTGCAGGAGCAACAAGAAGACTAAGGTCTTGAGTTCTCTTGCTTTGATGATCATCTTGTTTTGTTGTTTCAATAAGGTCATGAAGACCATTTTCTTATGTTTTAATAAGGGCCATGGTGCCATGTTGTAATAGGCAGTCTTATAAGTCCTAAGGGATAGTCATACAATCTCATGTATGTAAGCCTTTCTAAGGCATGTAGGAGGTGGTTATAAGTTTCATGCCTTGTCAAAGGCTTGTCATCATTGGAGAGAATAGCACACACCTCCCAAATAGGGATAATACCTTTGTAAACACAAAAAAAATAAGAAAAACACTACACATATATAATACAGTTGTAATCACCATAACAAATGGTAGTTGGCAGCGATGGTTGAAGGACAATTGTAAAAACTTCTCCATTGATCCAAACTTCTTGCCAATGAATTTATATGGTTATAAAGATGTTGTATAAGATGGACCATCCAGGAAGGAGCAAGAAGGAGGAGTTCTATGCAATACAAACACCATTTCTCTGCTATTTTTTGTTATTTTCTATATTTTCTGAAGAAGCAGGCCATACCATTTTGCTGCACGGATTTGTCATGAATCATAATTTTTTGGGAAGTGAAGTATGGTGAATTAAATCTCATTTAAACATGATTTGAGGTTATGACATTGGGCAGGAGGCAAGTTATGAGTATTTGATAGTGGACTATTTTATTGAGATCTCTGTTTTCTTAAAGAAATCCACTGCCACAGGCCGTACTAGGTGAAGGTACAGGACTGTGTTTTCTTTTTCATGTTTTGATTGGTTAGTAGATTGAGTTACTTGTCATCTAAAGTGGTTTTAGTCTTTTGAAAGTTTAATTGTTGGGAGATATAAGTGTTTCCTTCAAAATAGTCTTACTAAAACCTAGATAAGGGTTTACTTCCAACGATGGGATATTGACTATCCCACTCTCTTTCAAGGCCATAAGACCAATGGGATGGATGTATTTGTTTGTATGTTAAGTGTTTTGGGTGTTTGCAGGAGTGGGAGAATTGGTGTGTGCAAGATTTATTAGAAATGACTTAATAAGACCATGTATTAAGCCATTTGGAGGAACCTAAGAGGTATTTTTGGGAAAAGCAAATTGTAGGAGGATAAAATCAAAAAAATTCATACTTTTGGCATGTATCCTAAATGTTTGAACCCTTGGTGGAGTTCTATGCATGAGTCTTAGGGTAGTCTCTTTGTATTTTAGGCCTAATTAGGGCTCTAAATCATCAGGAGGGGCTATAGGTTGAGGCATATCATCCAAAACAACCACTACCCATTCTAGGATATGTGATAAAAGGTTCTAATGGGTATCTTCTAATTGTCTAAGATATGAATTTGAAGACCTGTAGCAAAAGTTATTAGGATTGTTCTCCTTTTGTAGGGCTATAAGCCATTTCTTGGGTTTATGAAGGAAGTGTTAATTCTGAGTTTGGTCTACCTTAACCAATGAATGGAATGGGTCCCCCAACATCCCAAATAAACCTTTCTAGGATGATCCCTAAGTTTCTTTCTGTTGTTCCCACTTTTGTAAACTAACCTTTGATTTTGGGCTTTTGGGTAGAGTAAGAACCTTGTCTAGTTTTCTATCCTTCTCCTATCAAATTGCCTCTACATCATTTGCCATATGTCCAAATCTTTTGCATGCAAAATATTTTCCATTGAAAGATTTCCTATTTCCTCTATTTGAAGAGTCATTCATTATCATACTTCTACATTCATTGGATTTATGACCATACCTCTTACAATTGAAGCATTGTTTGGAGAAGGATGGATTATTTTGATTTACTCTACTTCTACATTGAGTGACTTTATGACCAAATTTATTGCACTTGAAACAATTTCCATTGAAAGATGGATACCTTTGAGCATTAGGCTATCTTATCAGAGGTCTTCTAGGTTTGTTTCTCTCATTCCTTGGTTGAAAGTTTCTTTGACTAGATCCAGACCTTTCACCTTTTTCATATCCAAGACCGTGCTTGTCTTCAACTCCTTTTTGACCCTCAAGTATTTCTTCAAGTTTAGTTGAGCTTATCTTGAACTTTTCCTTGTATTCATTTGCAACTTCTAGATCATGTCTGAGAATGACAATTTGTCTTTCAATATCTCTTTCACTGTTTTTGTTTTCTTGTAAATTAGATTTTAGACAACCAACAATGCTATCCAATCTATAGCATTCATTAGTTCTCTCTCTCAAAGTTTGATTTAAATCTTCTTCAATCTTCTTTCTTTGCTCAATTTCTCTGGTAAACCTCATTACCCCAGATTCCATCTCAACTCTTAGAACAACAACTTCTTTTGACAACTTGTCACACTCCTTTGTTTTTTCTTCCAAGGCTTCATTCATTCTATTTTCTTCAAATAAATTGGATAATTACAGAAGCAGCTCCTTATTCCTTCCCAAACATTTCTTCAATTTATCTTTTAATATCTCAATGGTATCATCATCATCCTTGATTTCATCTTTCAAATTGTATATTTATGCTTTGGACTAATCAAGATCTTTGAGAGCCAACTGAAGTTGTTCCTTAAGTGAACCCATTAAAAACCTTCTTCTAGGATCTTTCCACAAGCTGTTAAGCTTCTTTAAGGAACCTTGCTCTGATACCAATTGTTGAATTAGGTCTGGACAACTGAGAGAGGGGGGTCAATCAGTTGTCGCATAATTTTAGCTATTTCATTTTCTTAATCTTCTTTTATAATTTATAATCAAAACATTTCAGAATTAATCAATCTCACATGAGTTGAAATGAAAATAGTACACTTGACAGCAAGATTTTTGACATGGAAACCCAGTTAAGGGAAAAACCATGATGGAGATTAACTGACAAATATTAATACCCTATTAGAAGTATTTTTACAAATGGGAATGCACATGCATTCAGGATCACTGCCTAGAGCTCAATGCTCAAATGGAGGCTCACTTCCTATGGAAATATTACAAGAGAATGGCAAAGATTTGAGTTGATTAATAGCATCTACTTATGCAAGAAGTTTAGTTCTGGTTGAGTACAAAAATTGATCTTACACATTTCATCTTTTCTCTGCTCTTCTTACTAATCTGCCTTCATTCGCACTTAATATTTCTACTCTTCTCATATATGCCTTATTCACACACACCATCTACACTAAATCATCCAATTTCATTAGCTATATATCTGCAACATGATCTACAATCATTCTAACAGTTAGCTTTAACAACACTTAGAACTTTAATCAATGCTCTGCTCTATCGGCTAGATCCATGCATAACTTAAGGTGCAGACCAAAACTTATTCTTGAAAGTCATCACTCATGTTGACCATACTCATTGATCACCATTATTTGTCTAGCAAACAACTTGTATACATCAAGAATCAAGACCTTCTACAAGGTCAGCTTGTTCTTCTTTTGTCTACTTCTGACAAACTAGAACTCGGTACTCAAAGGCTAATATCTTTTGAATCTTTCATCACCAGAGGACAAAAATCTAGAGTTAGACTATCTTGACAATTCACATGACTCCCCTAGATCCATATCTAATAATGACTTCCCACTGGAGAGATCCGAACAAAAATATTGGACCCTATTACTGCTCTATTCCTAGCTGCCTAGACTTAGACAAATTTTGAATCTAACTTCTGGTATGAACAAGTTGTGTTAAATGGATGATTGGGATGATCCTAGTTTCCATCAATGACAACACCTATCAATGCAAAGCAATGTCTCTTGCCAACACCCTTCAGATATCTTAAAATTCTTTTGACTGCTACAACATGAGATTCTCTAGGATTAGCTTGAAATCTAGCAACAAGGCCAACTGCATTCATAATATCAGGTCTAGTATGAGTCAGATAAAGGAGTCCTCCAATCATTGATCTATACCTTTTCTGGTCTACCTTAGGGGAATCATCATCTTTACTCAACTTGCACCCGGTTATCATAGGAGTACTCACTGGTTTTGAATCCTCCATTCCAAACTTTTTCAACAACTCCTTTACATACTTTGACTGAGATATGAAGATGCCCTTATCTGACTAAATGATTTGCAGACCCAAGAAGAAATTCATTTCACCAAGCATGGACATCTCAAATTTGCTTTGCATCTAATCAATAAAATTTTTACACATGCTCTCATTTCCACCAAAGATGATATCATCAACAAATACCTCAATAATCAAGATGTGTTCATGATCAATTTTGAAATAAAGATTACTGTTAGCTATGCCTTTACTAAAACCTAACTTTAGCAGATACTTATCTAATCTTGCATACCAGGCTCTTGGGGCTTGTTTAAGTCCATACAATGCTCTCTTTAATCTACAGACCTTATCTCCTTGATTAAACAACTAGAAACCTTCTAGTTGTTCAATGTAGACATCTTCTTCCAACTCTCCATTGAGGAATGCTGACTTGACATCCATCTCGTAAACTTTGAATTCTTTATAAGTAGGAAAGGTAAGAAATAATCTAACTACTTCAATTCTAGCCACTGGAGCAAAAGTTTCTTCAAAATCAATTCCCTTTACCTGAGAATATCCTTTGCACACCAATCTTGCTTTGTTTCTCACAACTTCATCATCTTCATTCAATTTATTCCGGAAGACCCATTTAGTTCTAATTACATTTTTATTTTCAGGTCTAGGAACAAGATCCCAAGTATGATTCTTTTCAATTTGCATTAATTCTTCTTCCATTGTTTTTACCCAACTTTCATCATTACAAATTCATTCACTAATTTTGGTTCAACCTTTGAAATTAAACAATACTCTTCTTGTTCTTCAGCAAATTTTCTTCTAGTTTGAACACCTTTATTTCTATTTCCTATAATCTGATCTTCAAAAAGATTCAACCTCAGATACTTGGGAGTTTTGGGATTTTATTGAACTTCTGATTCTCGAACATGTTCCTCAACATTTACACTAGTTTCTTGAGTCACTAGATTCTCTGAAGCAATCTGAATCTAAGTTTGAGGAATTTCATTTTGATCATCTAATTCATATCCATAAAACTTGGAAGGTCTCTCCTTGCTTTCATCAACCTTGACATTAGCACTTTCAACAATCTTTTTCAATCTCTTGTTAAAGCACCGATATGCCTTGCTTTGGTTAGAATAACCCAGAAATATTCCTTCATCACACCTTGCATCAAAATTGCCTAGATCTTCATCTCTTTTGATATAGCATTTACTACCAAAAACTCTGAAGTATTTCATAGTAGGAGCATTACCAAACCACCATTCATAAGTAGTTTTACTAGTATTACCTTTGATCTGCACCTGGTTAAGAGTGTAGACAATAGTACTCATAGCCTCTCTCAAATAGACATGTGGAACATTTATTCCATCATCATGGTTCTAGCAGCCTCTTGAATAGTTCGGTTCTTCCTTTCCACAACTCCATTCTACTAAAGAGTCCTAGGAGTAGATAACTATCTTCTTATTCCATGATTTTCACAAAATGAATTAAACTCACTAGAGGTAAACTCTCCACCTCTATCAGATCTTAGACACTTTATCTTCACACCAATCTCATTCTCCACCCTAGACTTGAACACCTTGAATATGTCAAGAGCCTCTGATTTCTCTCTCAAGAAAGTGACCCACATCATCCAGGAGTAATCATCAATCAACAACATAAAGTATCTGTCTCCTTACAAACTCCTAACTCTGGTAGGACCACACAAATCAGTGTGCACAAGTTCCAACAATCCACTTGAAAATTGTTCTTTACTTTTGAATGTAGTTATGCTCTATTTGCCCAATTAATATTCCTTACACATGCTATTAGTAGATTTTACAAGCTTTGGAAGATCACTCACAGCTTGAGTGGTACTTATCTTAAGAATACTATCAAAGTTTACATGACACATTCTCCTATGCCATAACCAACTCTAATCAATCTGAGCAACCAAACAACTTTTACCAGTACCACTTAAATGAAATATATTACCTCTAGTCTTTGTACCAGATACAATCTCAATTTTGAAGCTTTCCAAAATTCTGCATTTTCCATCCTTGAATCAGAGATCGTACCCTTTGTTAACCAACTATCCAACACTAACAAGATTATGCTTCAATCCTTCTACATAAAAGACATCATTAGTGTTATTCTTACCATCAAGAGAGATGGATCCTCTGCCATGGATTCTACCAGCTGAATTGTCTCCAAACTTTACAATTCCACCTTCATACCTTTCCATACTTACAAACTTACTCTTATCACCTATCATATGATGAGAACATCCACTGTCAATCACCCATTCATCCTTTTCTTCAACCTGAGTAGCCAAGGCACTTTCCACATTCACACAGCTAGCAGATTCAGTAGGCACTGGATCTTCTTCATTGATAGCAATGAACACCCATTGATTTCCAGATGTACTTCCCTTATTAGATTCATCATCTATAACTCCTTCCTCAACAGCTTCTTGGATATAGTAGCATTTCATCTGAAACATAGGTCTATTAGGGTTTGGCTTTGAAACCCTCTCCGAACATCTTGAAGCAAAATGACCAATCTTATTGTAAACAAAACATTTGAAAGGAAACTTTCCTTCATACTTACTAGGTCCCCTTGGTAATCTTTTGGCAAAAAGGGCTTCAAGTTCTTCAAGCTCCATTTCATCTTCTTCAAGTTCCTTCTTTGCCTTCTCATATATGGTTAGTCTTCTTGAACAACTTTCACCTGGATCAAATCTTTGCTTCCTGGAAACATTGGCCTTGAAAGTAGACTTTAATTTAGGAAGGGAATCACCAAACTCACTCATTTCAAATGTTGAAAGCTTGCCAACCAACTGATCCCTTGTAATAGTTGTCATAGTTCTGATCTCCTCGATAGCAAAAACTTTATGCTTGTATGAAGCAGGTAAGGATCTGAGCACCTTGCCAACAATCTCTAATTCTTCCAGTTTTCCACTAGCACACCTGATACTACACACAAGTTGATTCACCTTCTGCATGTAGGAAGTGATGTTTTCATCTCCACTCATCCTCAAACTTTCGTATCTACCCTTTAGGATCTGCAACTTAGCGCATTTGACATATGCATCACCTTCATATAGAGTTTCCAACTTCTTCCAGATTTCATGAGTAGTTTTCAATTCTAGGACATTTGTCATTTCTATATCAATTAGGGTACTCAACAATGCTTCTTTAGCCTGAATGTTGTTTTCAGCATCTTTGATTTCATCTAGAGTTGAAGGACCTTTCCCTAGAGGCTTAAACTCATCCTTAGTTATCAACCAATAAGGATCACCCATACATTGCAAATGACACTCCATCTGATTCTTCCAGAGATGGTAATTTGTTCCATCAAATCTCAGACTGTCCTTCTTGTATGTTGACATCCTGAATCTCCTCAAGCAGTTAAGCTTCTTTAGAGGAACCAGCTCTGATACCAATTGTTGAAATTAGGGTAGAAAATTGAGAGGGGGTGAATCAGTTGTCACAAAACTTTTAACTTTTTCTATATTTAATCTTCTTTACCACTTATTAATAGATTAATGATATAACCATGAAAGCATGAATCAACAACACATGAGCAAAAACATAATCAACACACATAGCACCAGGATTTTTACATGGAAACCCAGTTAAGGGAAAAACCACGATGGGGATTAACCCACAAGATTTATTCTCTGTTAAAAGAATAGAAAAATGGGAAGGAACTTGCCTTTGGGTGCACTACCTAGAGCTCACTACTCAAAGGAGGCTCATTGCCTACAAGAACATTCATAATGTTAACATTGAAAGGTTGAACTGAGAAACAACATTTCTTCATGCAAGGTTCAGTTCCATTGAAGCGCACAACACCTCTACTATGCCTCCACTCACTTCCTCGCTACATCCACATCTTCTCTCACCACCACACATTTCCATGACTTTACAACACTTATTTATACATGACATCAACTTTGGAATGAACATCAAAGTCAACCTTACAATCATCTATCTAGAACATTCTCCAAGATAGACATTACAAGCAATTACAATCACAAGACTTAAAATGCTACATGCAAATATTTACACTATCTTCCAAACATAGCTGGGACTTAAATCTTCCTCGATCAACACACCATGCTCCATAGAACTCTTCTTAGAAAACCCGCAACATGCACCAACCATCCAGTCGACCAAGACTAGAAAGAATAACAACACTCAAGCAGAAATCTTCAACCAAGAGCTCAATTCTCAATGCAGACCACCAACACAATAGGCACACAATCCAGAGACCACCACAAGCACAATGAAATCAAAAAGAACAACCGCATCAACTCAAATCACCCAAAACACTTGTATCTTCATTCAGGAACTTAAGAACACCAACTGTCATGACTGTCACACTAGAAAGATTGCTTGCAAACCTCCAAACTTGGAACCACTTGAGTTGAGGATACACACCAACATCCCAAACATACCTCTAGATCCATAGACCATAATATCTCAATGCGGAGCAATCCGGACCAAATTCCTACCACTCTATCACCTCTAAACAACTGCAAAACCCAGTTCTACTCAGATGGCCATAACTTCACAAATACTTCATGCGGACCTCTCAAATCTTAACTGGAGTAACTTCAGGCAATCCTCTAACAAACCCTTTAATCTACAGACTCTGATCTTCATCTCACAAGGAATGCAGAGCAATCTACTTTACTAAACTACACTATCTTCACTGTCTCTGACAGAGAGATATGTAACTCACTTGTTTCTTTTGGAGAGGCTAATTTTCTCAATATCCTCAACATACAAGTCTTCTAGCATAAGATACAATTGACACTAATGACAATAAGGATATGTTGACATCAATGAAAACATCGATTACGCACATATTTGCAACAAGATAGTGTTGTCATTGTGGGGAACGATATATCCCTATATCAACACAAGGATGCGGGAATGATATATCCCATTGATGATGATGATTGATTGATTGATTTTGTTTACAAAAAGATTAGGATCAAGACCAAGAATGTGATTGGATAATTTGGCAGATTGGTTAACTTGATTGGTATGGATAAAGTGTGACTTGCATTTGGATTTATTGCTTGGATTGAGATTGATTGGAAGAAGTGATGGATTAATGAAGATAGATGATAGAAGAAAATGAGAGATGGAAGACAGAGAAGATGATAGGGGGATGGAAGAATGAATCATTGGTAGTTGTATACTAGATACTTCCTTCATATTCTAGACTACCTACATACCCATATCCACTGGATCAAAGCACCACACGATGATGATGAGACATGATGAATATGTAGTTCTGGGTGTTTATTGATGATGTGGTAGATGGATGAATGAAAGAAGGTGAGATGGATGATGAGGATAAGGATGAGATGAATGATGAGGATAATGAGGGGGGAGATCATCTTGTGGCTAAATTTGGGTACCTTATTCGTACTTCAGACTGCCTACATACCCGTATCCATGAGATCAAGGCACTTAACGATTTTGATGAGATGCAGTTCTGACTTGTGATGATGATGATGGTGATAATGAAGGTTCAGATTGATGGGATTGATGTTATTGATGAGATTCGAGTGATGTGATTTTGATTGATAGATTGGCATGATTTGATTGGATTTGCTTGAGTGATGTGGTGGATGGATTTGAGTGGATTTTTTATGGATATTTGATTTTTTTTGTATTTTGGGGAATATTTTGATTTTTTTGTAGTTTTTTCAGGACATTTTATGATGTTTTTGGTATTTTTTTAGGACATTTTATGATGTTTTTAGATTTTTCAAGACATTTTATGATGTTTTTGGATTTTTTTAGGATGTTTTATGATGTTTTTAGATTTTTTTAGGACATTTTATGATTTTTTTGGATTTTTTCAGGATGTTTTATGATGTTTTTAGATTTTTCAGGACGTTTTATTATGTTTTTGGATTTTTTTAGGACAATTTATGATGTTTTTGTAGTTTTAGGATTTGATGTACAAAAGAACATGCTAGGATCCTATCTTTGGGGTTTTATTTTTTGGGTGATGCTATGAAGAGTGGGGTAATAAGGCTAAATGCAAATGACAAGGCTAAATGTAGAAAACTCCAAGCTAGGATCCTATCTTTTGTAGTTTTAGGATTTGATGTACAAAAGAACATGCTAGGATCCTATCTTTGGGGTTTTATTTTTTGGGTGATGCTATGAAGAGTGGGGTAACAAGGCTAAATGCAGATGACAAGGCTAAATGTAGAAAACTCCAAGCTATGAAATGTGAATAATGCAAATGATTGTAAATGGATGCAGGAATTTATTAGATGGTAGAATAGGCCATGACACATGCCGCCTGAAATAGGTTTTCACCATGGTACTTATCCAAGGCATCACCAAAGTAATTTTCACCATTGGAAGGCTTTATTGCATTCAGTTTTTCTTCATTTTTTTTAGTAATTTTATGGCAAGAAGACAAGATAGCAAACACTCATGCACAAACCATTCACTAACATTTACCACCTAGGTTAGCTGAGACAATACCTATTGGGTTCCCACTTGGTTTTACCCAGTTGCGCCTACTTAAGGTGTATAGCTCCAAGAACTTGGGGCACAAGCTCCCCCTTACAGTGCACTCACTTCTCAGGCACACCAAGTTCTAGGTCCTCAAGATGCGCAGATCTTGAGGTACCTTGCTATCTCTGCCATAAGCTACGGAAATGTGGGATGACTATCAGAGGCTCCTCCTGTACCAACAGATAGGGGTTTTTGGCTACTAAAACATAGTTTTTAATAAGGGCTTCCATTCAGGTGGCTATACACGTAGTGATTCACTCCATTAATGGATGCTTCCTATCCTGTAGAGGTTATGCTCCATAGGGTTTTGGGAGAAACATTCATCGGTATAGCGCACCAACACCCGTCATTTGTGACTTTTAGCACAAATGCGTTATTTATATAGTGGCTTGGAAGGGCTTGGCTTTAGCCTATTTCCACTTGAGTCGTACCCCTTCTCAAAATGGAAAGGCATGCCCTCTAGAGTTAGAAATAGTTTCTCTTACACCCCAAATCCATTTGATAGGTAGGGGGAGAGGATACCTCTATTGCTAAATTGGGTTACACACAGACAATAGAAGCAAGCTTAAAAAAGATAAAGCAGACACAGAGAAGGCATATTGTTCATTTTAAGAGCACCAAAACCAAGTATGCCTACTCTAGTGATAAAAAGATTGTTCTTTGACCACTCGGATCTACAGAAAACATGTTAGTAATTTGTTTCCCTCCATTCTTTGACACACGTGTTTTACAAGCTGCACTGATAAACCATTAATTTTTAAGAAAAAACATAGATTGAAGCCTAAAACGTAGCTGAGATTTCACTGTAAAAAGATCTGATAAAATTATAAAATCACCTGTTCAAACCTACTCCATTCTAAATTTTGTGGAATTACCTTTCTAATGAGTATTTGTTTGCAAAAATCTAATGCTGTATGCCCCTGTTATGACACAAAGTTCAACAATTCGCCTCTTTCAGTATATGGAAGAAATAAGTTTGACTAGTTTGACCTTTTGATTTTTTTACTTTCTACCACCAAAGGGTATGATCACATGTTGCAATTTAGAAATCAGGCAGTTATATATCAACCATTTGAATTAACCCCAACCCCTTAAGACTCAAAGCTCAAATACCAAATCACAAACTATAAGCTAAGTTATAATATAAAAGCCCTAAATACTAAAATTTGTTAAGAGCTTATAATGAGCTGACTGTCAAACTATTAGCCACTAGAATGAAACTCTAAAGTGACTTAGTCAATGCTCTGAATTTGATGATGGTTGAGGTTTTTTTATGACAGAGAGCCGATGCCATTTAAAAACTACCAACAGGATTTATGTTTTGAAACTGACAAAGAGTTGGGGAAGATGACCAAGTGGAGTTTTTGACCGATTCCAATAAAGTTTTGTGGCAATGGGAGTATAGGGATAGTGACTGGAAGTGAAGTTAGGGAGATCGATGGGAGGCTGGTGGAGATAAGGCACAATGACCAGAGGATTTAAGACTAATGTGACTACAGATTTGAGGTAGTGGATGGGAACTATGACCAAGAGATTCAAATGAAGTGACCGGATAATTTATTCCATGTCTACCAAGCAATGTCAAGGCTCCAACACATAGAGGGGTTTGAAGATAGTGACAGGAAGGTTTCGTAGGCATCAATAACATTTTGATGACGAGGTTTTTGAGATCGCGATTAAGGAAAGCGAGGGTTGAAAATTATGATGAAATGCAGATAAGAGGAAATAGTTTAGGATTTATTTTCATTGATTGTGATAATGGAAACTAGATCTAGGCTGCCACGATGTCGACTAGATGTTAAGCGGTGGTTGATTAGGGAATCGTGGGCAGACAAAGACTGTGACTGGGGATTACAACAGATTGTTGGAATCTAATATAGACTGGAACTAGAGCCAAGGCATATGGGCAGCTAGGGATTTATGGGCAGACGACTAGATGTTAAAAATAGACTACGAGGAGTCAACCAAACAACCACCTTTGAAATGAAACAAAAACCTGCAAACCAACAGCTTCCTATAATGCTACCAAAACTCCCCAAACCTATGATGTAAGCTCACAACCTACGAACAGAGAACACAAAGGTCTGTGAAAAATGCCTGTATGGATCCATACTACATGGGCAGAAAAATAAAATAAAAATTCAAATTTTTACAAGAATTTTTGTAGTCACCAAAACCAAACAAATTTATAGTCAATTTTCATTGAATCAACCTCCTGGACGTGATGGTGCAGTTGATTCGAGCCCTAGACATCACTTGTAGTAGATCTTTCTACAAAACTTGACAATGGTGATTAGAAAAATGCAAAGTTTTACTACAACACTTGCAAAAAAAAACCAAATGAAGTAGGTCCCACCGAGCGTCCTAAAATGTATTTAAGAAATTTGAACAAATGAAGATAAAACAAATTAAATGCTATTACCTATGCCCAAACTCTTCAAATACCTCAAAGTGATGCGTGCATGACTGATCGCTTCAATGATCGATATGTTGACTGCCCACAATCATAGCATAACA
Organism: Cunninghamia lanceolata; assembly: GCA_027924645.1. Taxonomy (NCBI): domain Eukaryota; kingdom Viridiplantae; phylum Streptophyta; class Pinopsida; order Cupressales; family Cupressaceae; genus Cunninghamia; species Cunninghamia lanceolata. Next base: position 3,404,859 of record BSBN01001183.1, on the reverse strand, counting down.
TTGATGTGAGATGATGGAGAACAATTGTGGAGATAATTTGACAGAATAAGGATACTTAAAAACTCAATGCATGCCTCGTAAATGGCTTGTGAGAAGCCATATTTATAGACAAGGGCTGATTTTTAAGGTGGAGGGAAGAAGATAAGATAAGGATTGGATTTGATTTAATTTTTTCTTTATTAGACAAAAGAGGAAATAAAACAAGATAAAATAGGATTTAGAAAGATAGAAAGTGATTTGATTTTTTTCTTTAAAGGAAATAAATCCTAAAAAGGTGAGAGGATGAATTGACAAAATATCTAATTAAATAAATTAATTAGATATGCATGAGTTGCATTTTTAAAAAGAAAGCAAGATGATTTTATGAGGATTTTATTAATTAAATAAATATTTAATTTATTTAATTAATTTGGATTGTGATGGGAGATGATGTGGAAAGATAATTAAATAAATAAAATTTATTTAATTATAGGAGAAATAGATAAGTGACTAATTAAATAATTAAAAATAATTAATAAAGTAGAGAGGATTAATGGTCATGAATAATTAAATAAATAATTAAAATTTATTTAATTATAGAAGATAGCATGATGGGATTGAAAGGGGATAAAATAAATTAGTCAAATAAATAAAATTTATTTAACTAATTAGGTGATGACTTGGGAACCTAGGGCAAAGCATACTAATGACAAGGTGTTGGACATTTTTAGGTGTCTACTTAGTGTATTGATGCATTGTTTATAGTGGTAGGTTTTTGAGTGTGTTATCTTAGGATGCTGATGAAAAGTGACTATCATATGCATAGTAATCAAATGACTCATTCAGGTTCTCATCAAGGAAACAATTGGACAACAATAGAATAGAAACAATGCAATATAAGTGCCATATTAGCTATCTAGTATACAAGGGAACAACTCATTCTTGAAACAATTAAGTAAATGCCATAAATGCAATATTGCAGTCAACAAGTGACATCTACATAATGGAATGGTCATCTTAGGGTGCATTCATCATATAGCCATTATACACTTCTGAAATATGAGGAGAAAACCATGGAGTACAGGAGCAGCTTGTAATCATAAAGTCAGACATAGCCATTAAAGACTATGACAAAGAGGCAGATTTCATATTGCTTTTATAATAGAATCAACCTGAAAGTGATAGTTGAACAAGTTCAAAGCTAGTGAAAAGAAGATCATAAGCTACAGATGCATAGTAATCAAATGACTCATTCAGGTTCTCATCAAGGAAACAATTAGACAGCAATAGAATAGATACAATGCAATATAAGTGCCATATTAGCTATCTAGTATACAAGGGAACAACTCATTCTTGAAACAATCAAGTAAATGCCATAAATGCAATATTGCAGTCAACAAGTGACATCTACATAATGGAATAGTCATCTTAGGGTGCATTCATCATATAGCCATTATACATTTCTGCAATATGAGGAGAAAAACATGGAGTACAGGAGCAGCTTGTAATCATAAATTCAGACATAGACATTAAAGACTATGACAAAGAGGCAAATTTCATATTGCTTTTATGATAACATCAAGCTGAAAGTGATAGTTGAACAAGTTCAAAGCCAGTGAAAAGAAGATCATAAGCTATAGATGCATAGTAATCAAATGACTCATTTAGGTTCTCATCAAGGAAACAATTAGACAGCAATAGAACAGATACAATGCAATATAAGTGCCATATTAGCTATCTAGTATATAAGGGAACAACTCATTCTTGAAACAATCAAGTAAATGCCATAAATGCAATATTGCAGTCAACAAGTGACATCTACATAATGGAATAGTCATCTTAGGGTGCATTCATCATATAGCCATTATACACTTCTGCAATATGAGGAGAAAACCATGGAGTACAGGAGCAACTTGTAATCATAAAGTCAAACATAGATATTAAAGACTATGACAAAGAGACAAATTTCATATTGCTTTTATGATAACATCAAGCTGAAAGTGATAGTTGAACAAGTTCAAAGCTAGTGAAAAGAAGATCATAAGCTATAGATGCAGCTACAGGAGGTAGCACATGAAGGTATACATTAAGTAATAGTTGAATTCAACCGTGAGAAACATCAACCCCATGAAACATATTGGCACAACCAATGGAGTATACAGAGCTTGGAATTTTTGAATCTTCTATCAAGTTCTTGAGCCAGAATGTAGAGTTATAGTATATGAATACTTTTGGAGCAACAAAGGAGATAAAGCCATAGTCTTTCTTTCATGATGGTAGTCACCACAGCCAATACAAACAATGTTTTGAAGGTAAAGGAATAGTAGGGTTTGTATAAAATACGCATAATCAAATCTTCAAAATCTTAGCTATAGACCTTCAACCATAGCCTGTCATGTCATTCATATACAAAGCATACTCAGGGTTATGAAGAGGAGCGGCCATGAAGGGTTTCATAACCTATGAACTTGTATATCCAGAGTATAAAATTTGCATTTTTCTTTCATGAGACAAGATTAAATCAAACCTTCTTCATACAGAGTAAAGATAAATGTAGGTAATACAATGTGTTGTGGATTCACAAGGCCTGAGAATGTGTTTTCCTTTCAAATATCAAAACCCTTATCAAATTTGCATAAAAGAATGACAAATACAGAGAAAAATAGAAAGGTTTCGAGCTCATACAAACAAGAAAACACCCAGAAAGCAGGAGAACTAGAATGTATATGGCCGTGGCCTCCAATAAGGAGAAAATATATAGAAAATTTCTCATAGATCTTTCACAGAGTACAATATGAAGCAAATGTTTCTATTATCATGTTCGACCAGAGTTCTGACTACAGACAATGAAGAAGCATCTAAGATGAAAAACTTACCTTTCATTTTCTGTAACAGCTTGCATTTGAAATCACAAAGGAAGAGCTTTAGGAAATGCTCCCATGGTAGCCTTGAAGTAGAGAAGTATACCAACTAAGGTAATCAAAAAAAAAATGCATCAGAAAAGTAGAGGTAGCTGTGGCCAAGAAGGTCAAAATGCATTCAAAATGGAGGTCAATATTCAGTATTGCAGCAAATAAATTTACCTTTATATTCTTTTATGAGGATCTCCATAGAAATCTCTTAGAAGTAGTGGCAAATGAAGATTTTCATGTTCAAACCCTACCTTCCATGGTAGTGTAGGTAGAACCTCTTCATTAAAAAAAATAGTGCAAAATGAGCCCGAAAAGATAGGGTTTGTCTGTTTTGTGTTTAGGGTTCCATTTTGCCCTAGTCAATGTGGATATTTTATCACATTGAAATTAAAATTAGAAGCCTCAACTAATACCCTCAGGGGTATTATATCACAATTGCATATCTGATACCTAGGCTTTATGCCTTGGAGCCCTTTTTGTCACATTTGAAGGTAAGGCAATATCCCAAATGCATTTGAGTTTTATTTGCAAACCAAATGGAAGATATGCCTTAGGAGGGTTTCTTTTTTAAAAAAACCTTTCAATAGTGCCTTGAAATTTTAGAATTTTTGTAGAAAATTGTTGATAACTGAGAGGGGGGGGGGTGAATTAGTTATCCTAATTATTTCCCTTATTGAACTTTCTTATTAATTGATGCAGCATTGAATCAAACACTAAAACATTAACATGAAATAAGAAACACATAACACAGTATTTTTGACATGGAAACCCTGTTAAGGGAGAAAACCATGGGGTGATTAACCCAAAATTATTCTCTGTTAGAAGAATAGGAGATTACAAAAATGGCACTTGCCAATTAGGGCTCACTGCCCGAGCACACTGCTCACAAGAGGCCCACTGCCTACAAGAAGACACACTGTCTACAAAGTGATAAGAGTCACAGTCTTGAACTAATTGGAAGCATCTACATATGCTGGAGTTCAGTTCCGGTTAGGCTCAGTACACTGATCTGCTGCACTTCATCTTTCCTCTGTTCTTTATTCTGCTATCTTTCACATACCGGATCCTTTTTGCTACTTTTGCTCTGTTCTGGACTTATTCGCATATATCTTCACACCATCACACACTTCACAACTAAATCCATCCTCTATATATATCCGCACAAGTAATTTTATCACCTTTCTAGTCGGCATCCGGAACAGTCTAGTTTCTTACAAACTCTTGTTCTGTCGGCTGAATCCTTCCTCACCAAGCAATGTGGATCAAGCATATACTTGTAGATATCATTAATCATGTCAGCCAAACATGATTCATGCCTTCACAACCTCTATCATCAACAGTAACACATCCGGAAAGTAGTCTGATACTCTGTCAGTCAGTTCTTCCTCTGTTTTCACTGTCTCTCAGGAATCCGGTACTTCAACTGTTCATATCTTTTTCCTTGTCCATCAACGGAGGCTAAATCCTTGGAATATACCACTCAAGGTAGTCCTCTTGACTTCCCCAAATCCGCACTGCACCAAGACACTTCCTCTGAGAGATCCGGATCAATCTGTCAGACCTTGCCACATGCTCTGTTCTTGTTCACCGGACCACAACATTCTTTATTCTGACTTCCGGTAGAGACACATCATGACTTGCGGATATGTGGGATGACCTTTGTTGCCATCAATGACAACAACCATGAATCCATATAGTGTCTCTTGCCAACAATCTCCCCCTTTGGCATTGATGGCAACACTTAGTGAAAAATGACTAAGTGTTTTCACTATGCTCCCCCTTTGCTGATGCTCTGTCTTTATATACAATTTCCGGAACTCCCCCTTAGTTGGATTCCTCATTTTTCACTGCTCCTCACTCCCCCTTTGACATCAATGGAAAAGGGTAGGGTCCGCACACAAAAATTTTCAAAAATTTTCTATACATAGCCGCATATTTTCATACTCACATATACTGAAGAATGTCTGCAAAGGATGTCTGCAATTGGATCATTTCTGTAGCCCAACTTTGCTTCATTCTATCCAAAATTGAAATGTGACCACTCAACAAAAATGCAAAAGCTTCTGCCCGCTTAAGATCTGTCGGATCTTTTGTTTGGGCGGTGGTCTGAGCATCACTGATGGCCTCATGCATAGTTTCCAACTTAGGGATTATAATCCTTCTAAGTTCTCCCATCCGGTTAGTGATATTCTTCCTTTCCTTCTCAAGATTCTTTATTTCATTCAAGACTGCAATAGTCTGACATTCTTGATTTATTATGGAGGAAGAGAGAGGATCAAAACTTTGAGATAAGCTTTGTAGCTTATCCTGTTCCTCTTTTATTTTCTTATCAATTGCTGCTGTTGCCTTTGACTAGGATATACAAAATTTGTAGATGTCACCGCCATCCTTAAGAGCATTCTCTAAGCTCTTTATTCCAATGCTTACAATCTTCCTATCTTTAGAGATTAATTCTAATATTTCTGAAAATCTCTTATCCAAAAATTCCTTCCGGACCTTTTCTTTAGCTGATTTTTCTAGAGAATCAAAATGTGTATCAACACTGCTGACTAAGGTTTTTAGATTACCGGAAGTGGAGGCTGTCGGATCTATCTGGATTGATGGCATAATCTTTACAAGTACTCTGGAAGCAGCCTCTATCAACTCACAGTCTTCCATATGAGACTTCAGGAGTTTTTCATTTGCCTTGGCATTTGCAAATGAAGCTATCTTCATTGTTTGTACCGGAGAGAGAGAGTCAAAGTCAAATGGGCCTTTTAGAAGCTCCGGTTCATCAATCTCTAAAGTTTCTTTGCTCAAAAATTGTTGAACAGTTTGTGCAGTGTCTCTTGCCGGAGACAAATGTTTCTTTTCTTCTGCAGTCTTGGAACTGTCAACCTCTTTGTCTTTCACCACTGCTTCCTTCTCCTGTAATTGCTCTTCTTCTTTGGATCCGGAGACTGTAGGGGAAACCGGAGGAGAGATGTTTGTCTGTTCAGGGCTCACTTCTTCCGGAACAGATGATTCCAAATCAGCAGCTGTTTCTGCACCTAAGTCCTCTACAACAGGAAGATTGAACCTTTTGAAGGCCTTCCGGAGGATCTCTTCTGTCTCTTGGGCCACTCTGTCAGTCTCACCAAGCATGAGTTGATTCATCCTGGCTTTACTTCTGAACTCATCTTTGCAGTCCTTGAAGATAATGTTCATTGTCTTGGGATCAATTTGAGGATATAGCTGAATAGCTATCTGCTCCCGGATCTCAAGATCTTTAGCATGAGCATTATTCTTTCTTACTTCCAATTCCTTTTCTAGGCTTTTAGGAATAAGAGATATGATCTCAATGAAAGCCTTATTATATATGTTAAGATATTTGACTGTGGCTTCCTGCAGAGTCTTTTGGTCAGCCTCACTGAAGTCATCATAAGATTCAGTCATTGGTTGAAGGTTTCCATCCACCGTGACCGACTTGATTACATTCTCTAGAGACAGAGTGGGCTTTTCAACAGATACCTCCACCATTTCATCCTTGTCTTGGCCTGTGGAGGGTTTACCGGATCCTTTCTTCTTCTGTTTCTTTATTTCTTTTACTCCCTCATCTGATTCTGTTTCCTCTTCATCCGTTTGGCTTCCATAAGCCCTTGTGGCTTTTGTCTTGGATCTCTTACCGGATGCCTGGACTTCCGGTTTTGAACTTTTGGTTGTGGGAGGTGCAGATCTCTTTGATGATCTGGTCCGGGTGGGAGCTTCAACCGGAGCACTTTCTTTACTTTTCTCTTCTTCCTCAGCCTTCCTCCTCTTTTCCCGGCTGGCATCAAGTGCCTCTTTTGAGATGCCTAGGCCTTGAGCAATGTGCTCTACTTCTTTTCTCACCTTTCTTTTAATCTCAGGTTCCCTAAGTTCTACATGTATTTTTACACTCAGCTCCTCAAAGGTTCCAAACCTTTCTGCCTTAGGATCTTTGGGCTGACTTAGCATGTGTTGAACATGCAGCTCCACTATCTGTTCATCCACTTCATACCCCATGGGCATGATCCAGACAGTCCTTGGCTCTACTGCCTCCATTAGGCACTGATCAGTGTCAACCATAAAGCACACTGGGTCCTTGTATTTTTCAACAAGAGACTGGGGAATTCTCTCTCTTGCTTGCATCATGCTCTGAAAGTTTTTGAAGTATCCCCATAGAGCTGTATTTCTCGCTTTTGCATCTCCAAGTCCATGCAAATAGTCTCTTATCTGGACTGCAACAGGTTTGTCATTCTGCCATACCCATCCACTTGATCCGGGTAGCTCATTCATGAAGTAGAAGAATAGACATACAATAAGAGTACCATACTTAAAGGAACTCTTCTTATCCTTCTTGATTTTCTGTATATTTTCCATTAATTGGCTTAGCAGTAGTTCGCAGAGATCATATTCTGCATTCTTTCTTAGCATTTCATAGGCAGTGTATACTGCAGTTCCGGATATAGAATTCTCCCTGCTGGAGTGATAGATCTTGTATCCTATTATCATGGATGCATATTTGATATCCGGATCCGAAATATCTTCAATGGTCATTGCCCTCTTATCAAATTTTGATCCGGTGGCCTCAGTTACAATGTTGTTCTTGACAGATTTGAGGATAGGTATCCCTCCGGAAGAGTATAGACCAGTTACTGCTCTAATTGCCTCTTTTGTGATCTTGCAGGGTCTATCCAGCCATAGAAAGTTGTCATGCATCCTGCTCAGTACATACCGGACCCATTCATCTTCTTCAAAGCAGGGGAAATGAATAAATTGCTCAAATTGTTTCTTCTGGATATCCTTATACTCTAGTTTAAGCTCAAAAGCATTGTCTATCAGTTGCTTGTGATAGAGGTCTCTTAATTTGAATTCCCCAAATTCCTCAATGCTTGCATGTATGTAAACCCTAATGTCTTCAGTATGTAAAACTCCGTGAGGAACACTAGAGAAGGCTCCTAGTGGATCTACCTCCAATGATTTGTAAGGATGTTTCTTGAATGTGGGGCGAGGTCTATCAGAGATCTTAACTATATTTGGAGTAGCCAATCTTCAAAGATTTGTAGTGAGATAATGAAAAACGGAGAATACCTTATGCACCTTCGGTTTGCACGGAGTGGTTGGATTGATTTCTTTATGCAATAACTTCGGCAGGAGATCCTTGGTGTGCTTGATGAACCTTGTTGCAGAGCTCCACTTTTTGCTTCTTCTTGAGTGTAGAATGAGCAAATGACTTTTGAGAAATCCCTTAAATTGCTCCGCGAACCCTAATATCTGTCTGCAATAAATGCTTCACCTACATCATTCCGGTTTGCCTTGTCTGGATAGCTTGGAGTATCCCGGATTAGTCCTGATCTGTGGATATCATCCGGATCTTTCAATCATGAATAAATTGAGGTAACATATTACAAGAACATCCCAAACACTCTGTCCAATCCGCAGAACAAGATAGTGCACTTCCGGATCTCTCCGGACCTTTTTTGTAATCCTTTATCATACCGGAGCATCTCCCTGAACATGTCTTATTTGATCGATCACATCTTTTTCATGACTCCATGCGGACCTCTGAAAACTTGACTGAAGCATCTCAAGACTCATATCTACAAACCCTTTAATCCGCATCTTGTGCCACATTCGGCACCACTTGTTTGGCTGGGGGAACAGGATTTTCTTTGAGTCTCCCCCTGAGCCTGAGCTCACTTTTTAATTTCCGGAAGAAATATCAGCACCAGAGTCTGGTGCGGATCCAACCTCTACATTCTCTGAACTTTTCTTCACCCAAATCTTGCTCATCTGATTCCTAACTTCATCCGCATTCATCTTTTGTTTACCCTTGTCTTGATTCTGATTATACACTGGACCTCTTTTGTCCTGATACTTGTTTCTGCAGACTTTAGCATTATGACCGGACCTATTGCAGATTTGGCAAATAACATTTCTTTGCATATTTGACTGATATCCTCTTGATCTGCATTGATTAGCCATATGACCTACTCTATTGCATGTGAAGCATCTACCTTTGAATGATTTGTTTACTTGCATAATTCTGCATTCATGGGATTTGTGTCCATACCTTTTGCAGTTGAAGCACTATCCGGAGAAGGATGAATTAATCTGATTCATTCTCATTCTGCACTGATTAGCTTTGTGACCAAAGTGGTTGCAGCTGTGGCAGTATCCATTGAAGGATGGATATCTTTGAGCATTTGGCTGTCTTACCGGAGGTCTTCTAGGCCTGCTCCTTGGATTTTCTGATCCAAGATTCTTCTGACCAGATCCGGAGCTTTCTCCTTTCTCATATCCCAAACCATACTTGTCATCTGTCCTCTTTTGACTTCCAAGAAGAACTTCAAGTTGAGCAGAACTTATCTTGAATTTCTCTTTATATTCATTTGCTGTTTGAAGGTCTCTTTTGAGAGAGGCAATTTGATCCTCAAGTTTTTCTTCATTATCTTTGGCATCTTCAAGATCAGATTCAAGATGTCTGATAATCCTGTCCATCTGGTGGCATTCTTCTGATTTTCCTTTAAGAGATTGTCTTAGATTGTCTTCAGCCTTTCTTTTTTCTTCAATCTCTTGAGTAAACTTTATAGTTCCTGATTCCATTTCATGTCTTAACATAATGACTTCTTTTGATAACTTTTCACATAACTTGGTTTGCTCAGTCAATTCTTCATTTGTATTGCTTTCTTCACTTTGTCTTGCCAACTGTTGGAGCAGCTCCTTTCTCTTTTTCATAGAGAGACTTAATTTGTCTTTTAATTCTCTCATGAATTCATCAGCCTGTTTGAGTCTTTCCTTTAATTCACTGACTTCAGAGTTTGACTGTTCAAGATCCTCAAGAGCAGTCTTGAGTTGCTCCCTTAAACCATATGCATCCATTTGAACTCCCAGATCTTCCTCAAGCTGTTAGGCTCTATTAGGAGGAACTTAGCTCTGATACCAATTATTGATAACTGAGAGGGGGGGGGGGGGTGAATCAGTTATCCTAATTATTTCCCTTATTGAACTTTCTTATTAATTGATGCAGCATTGAATCAAACACTAAAACATTAACATGAAATAAGAAACACATAACACAGTATTTTTGACGTGGAAACCCTATTAAGGGAGAAAACCACGGGGTGATTAACCCAAAATTATTCTCTGTTAGAAGAATAGGAGGTTACAAAAATGGCACTTGCCAATTAGGGCTCACTGCCCGAGCACACTGCTCACAAGAGGCCCACTGCCTACAAGAAGACACACTGTCTACAAAGTGATAAGAGTCACAGTCTTGAACTGATTGGAAGCATCTACATATGCTGGAGTTTAGTTCCGGTTAGGCTCAGTACACTGATCTGCTGCACTTCATCTTTCCTCTGTTCTTTATTCTGCTATCTTTCACATACCGGATCCTTTTTGCTACTTCTGCTCTGTTCTGGACTTATTCGCATATATCTTCACACCATCACACACTTCACAACTAAATCCATCCTCTATATATATCCGCACAAGTAATTTCATCACCTTTCTAGTCGGCATCCGGAACAGTCTAGTTTCTTACAAACTCTTGTTCTGTTGGCTGAATCCTTCCTCACCAAGCAATGCGGATCAAGCATATACTTGTAGATATCATTAATCATGTCAGCCAAACATGATTCATGCCTTCACAACCTCTATCATCAACAGTAACACATCCGGAAAGTAGTCTGATACTCTGTCAGTCAGTTCTTCCTCTGTTTTCACTGTCTCTCAGGAATCCGGTACTTCAACTGTTCATATCTTTTTCCTTGTCCATCACCGGAGGCTAAATCCTTGGAATATACCACTCAAGGTAGTCCTCTTGACTTCCCCAAATCCGCACTGCACCAAGACACTTCCTCTGAGAGATCCGGATCAATCTGTCGGACCTTGCCACATGCTCTGTTCTTGTTCACCGGACCACAACATTCTTTATTCTGACTTCCGGTAGAGACACATCATGACTTGCGGATATGTGGGATGACCTTTGTTGCCATCAATGACAACAACCATGAATCCATATAGTGTCTCTTGCCAACAAAAATTACATGCCCATATAGAATGTATTGTACTTGGTGAAGATTCATTTAAGCCTTGTATTTTTGCAATAGAATCAAATTGAGGCAAATCAAGAGATAAAACTGCAAAATCCATTGTAAAACAATATTTAAAGCAATGTTTTTTATAAATTGCTTTTAGATAATTGTTATTTTAATGCAATTAGAAAAACAAAGATAAAGATTCCTTATTGTATCTCCTTGGGTGAGTTGGAAAAAGCCAGGCAGTTTGGAGTTTCTTTTTTTAGTTTCTAGTCAGATAAGGCCTGATTTTTTGCATCTTTTTGGTGGGGCCACTTCATAAGAGAATCTAGATAGCTGTTTCACTCAGTTTAGAGGCATATTGGGCACTATTTTGGAGGCTTTTCTTTGGAGCTTGAAAATGGCTTAGAATGTTGCTTTTTTGAGAGTTTTGCTTAGTTTTCTTTCCATTCACATTTTTAGAAAGCCTTTTGGCTATATAAGGGGGAGAAAGACTTGGTTTTCCTTAGTTCAAATTGCTTCTTACTTTCTAGCCCATTTGCAGAAATCTTTGTAAGCTCAAAATTTGTACTTAGAGTTTTCTTTTTGCATACTCCTTTCAGATTAATAAGACAATAGAGTTTTCCTTTCTCATTCAGTTTTGTCTCATTTTACAGTATTGATTTGATGTTTCACTATGATCATAAAAGTCAGATCCTTTGTTATGTCTCTTTATTAAAAAATTATGTTTAGAAGTCTCATGTGATGTAGGTTGTATGTTGAGTTTAATTGCAAGCCTTCATACAAATCACTCATGTGTTGCATGTTTCAAGTGAGATTGTGAAAATAAATGTTTTAAGAGTTTGGTTGTGAGTAAAAGCATTAAAATAGATTAGAGTTCTGGTGCATCACCTGTTAAAGTTTAGAATTTTATTTTCAAGCAGCCTTCTATCCTTTTTCCTTAGAAAGTCATTTAGATTAGGTGAACTTACCAAGAGAACCAGTTGACTCACTCTAGAGGTTCACTCCAAGTTTTAGGCAACCCATAGGCCTAAGAGTGTTCCAATGTATCAACAGGTAGCTAAGTTGATAGCGTATCATTTGGGTGCATACTTTGATTGGCAACAAGTACCACTTGTCGAACCTTTCCTTTGTTTGACTTTATAGCTCCATTCTATCGCCTTATTGGTGAAATGTAGAAAGCACAAACTTTTAGAAAGTTTAGCACTTGCCTGGTTTCTTGACAATCTATGAATTAGCCTTTTTCTTCATTGTATTGGCAAACCAACATTTCTTTGAACCAATGGTCTAGCACCTATTTCTTTTTTATCGGTGAAAATGTCACTCATTGCACCCACCACTTGGTCTCCCTAGTCAGAAAAAAGACCCATCGGTGAACCACCGAGAATCTGAACCATTTCATTAGTTCGGCCCTCCACCAATTTGCCAACTAAATACTTGGCATGTCTTGTCATTTACCTTTTTCAGAAAGTTTAGCCTTTTTTGAACTTTTGCATTCTTCTAAATACGTTTTTCCCTTTATCAGCAAAAGTCACTTTTTCTGAACCTTGCATTTTGACCCATTTCTCCCTTTTACCCTCTATTGCCTTGTCAACAAAAAGGCCTATCGATGAAACTAGTTCCTCCACCTTCTGATCTGCCGATGTCTCTCTTGCCTTAGCCAATTTTTAAATCAAATTTCCCTGTCAGCAAATCTGCTCTAAACTAAACCTTGACATCACACTTCCACTTTACCATATCGGTGATCCTTGGGTTTTTGAACCATCTCTTTCCTTTGCCCAGGCTTCTTTTCTATCTTCTATTGGTAAATGTCTCATCGGCTGAACATTTAGTCGGTGAACTTGGAGGTTCGCAAACTTCCAACTTCACCAACACAACCTTTTCTTCTTCATCTCATTGCCACCAACTTGTCTCACTTTTCCCTTCATCGCCTTGTCGGTGAATATAAAAATCGGTGAATCGGCAAGAAAAGGAACTTGGAAACAAGTTCAAAAGTTATAAGTTTTGTCGATCTACAATAATGAGCAAAATAATAAGGATTTTTCTAAGGGAGAAAAGGGAACAAAATTCAACCAATTTGACCAAGGCAAAAGACATAAAGGCCAAACCTTAAACTAGCATAAGTTTTTCTTTTTAAGGAATTTTGAGGTGGTTTACAAGGCAAAGTTGCTTAGAATTGGATTCTCTATCAAATGGTGACATTTTCTAGAAATTTTGCACATGACTTTTGGATATTTTGGGGGCAAAATGGACACAATGGGAACTAGATTTTCTTAGCTCCAACAATGGATTTGGTCAGGGACGTGTGACAAGCAGTATCATAGCGAGAATTTAGATCTCTAGGCAGACCAAAAGGAAAAAAATGAATAGGGGAAACATCAAAAACATATTGACAAATATATATACATGAAACACAGTCATGAATGCAGAGGCACAAAAGGAAAGTTGATTGTGATAAAAAATTTAGAGCACTGTAGGCCAAGCCCACACAAAATTGTTGCAACCACTTGCCACTATCAAAGACAAGCTGAATGAAGGAGCTGATCTCCCTCAAACCAGATCTATATTTTTAATGCAGCTGCAACAAATGAAAACTACCCTCAGCATGTACTAATGTAAAACATGTGCTTATGGAGCCAATGTCAGCTGCATCAGTGAAATCACTACTACAAGACAACCATAAGAAAAGGGTACTTGACTTATTCAAATCCATATAATGTTTGTTCCCAATAGAAAGGAATGCAACACTAAAATTTAGGTAAGCAACAAAAGAAATAGATGAAGAGAAATCTCCAATATCATGTGCCAGGCTATCATACCTGCTGATCTTTTCATGCAAATTGAAGGGAAAGGAAAACACCTCCAATTCACATGGCAAAGCAAATTGTGCTTGAATGCATTACTTATCTACAAAAGAAGACATATCTTCATGCAAATCAAAATGGAAAGAATCCATCACTGGTATACCTTCTAGTTGGGTTGTCATTTATTCAAAATTAGGCATAAACATTCCTTTGTACTCATTCACTTCAACGTCCCATACAAAGGACTCAATATCTATTGCAGCAGCAACACATTCAAGAGCAAACAAGTCTTTCACATCAAAATGAAAGCACTCATAATCATTTGTAAATCCATCAAGATCTCGAACAAAATTTTCATATGTGTTGCCATAGTCTTCACATTCTAAATCATAAGCATGGCTCAGGCTATAACTCAAAACATCAACACATAAATTAGTATCATGAGACACTTCAAATGAAGAACCATGTTCTTCCATTGTCTCTCTAATTTATTTTCACTTAGGAAACTTGTGTCATATTCACTATTGCAAATAGGCTGATGACACACTTCTTCTTCTAAATTCATTTTTGTTTTATTTCCTTGTGGCTAAGATGAAGCACACTCTGCATGAGGAAGACAACATACCTTGCACCAAAGAAACAGGTTCTCGTATGCATCCACGTGATCACCATCCTCAAAATCTAGGGCAAGCTCATCACACAGAAACTCTATGGTTGCATCAACAACTATCTCTGATTAGTTAGATCATCATGTGCCACCACCTCCACATATACCTCCAACAAACAAAAACTAACTACCTCATCACACATAGGAACCAAGGATATCAATACATCAAACAAGAAACAAGTTCCTTTCTCATCCCATATTTCATTCATCTATGCACAAATTTCATACTCAACCACAGAAGCTAATCCATCTGATTGTTCATACATGTATGGCAGCATCCTCATCATTCACTAAACCACATACCTCAACATTGTGTTGGAAGTTATCATTGGTTTCATCATCATCCCCTTCACTTGATTAGCTATCCAGCTGAAGGTAGGTGCATACACTACCCTCATCATTTGCATCATTGTCATATGATGCACCTTCATTTACTTCTACCATTCTGACTACACAATCATCATATGATGTTGCATTCATTTGATTGTTTGTATCCACACTGTTGTTGTCTGGATCAACATGTTCATTACCAGCAATACAAGACTGAGTCATGGACAAGAAACCTTTTATGTAGTCATCTCTCACCTTCTCCATGGAGTCTAGGCATTCATATACCTACTGCATACTCATTATTTTAAAAACTTCCTGTACATAACTCAGTCCAGTTTCATATGCTTCAAAAAACATATCTATGCAAGAAGGAATGTTAGGTTTGGAATCATCTAGAATATGGGAAAGAACAACAGCAAACTTGTGACAAAAATCATTTCTTGACTCTCCCTCTTGTCTACTAATTTTTTCTAGCTCTATGACAAGATCAGTAGGGTCAAGACCTTTGGCAAATTCATTTTCAAATGCTACCACAAGTTGATTCCATGAGACAAAGGACTACCCTAGAAAACTTTGGATCCCTTCTCTTACCTTTACATGCAAGGACATAAAAAATAACCTCATCCACATGTCTTCATCCTCAAATTGATGTTTATCCATGAATTCCAAAAATACATCAACATATGCATCCCCTTCCCAAATAGTATACCCATCAAACTTGGGCAACTGTTTGTATCTACCTTGGTTGGCATACTCATTATTTTGTAATCAACCCATGAGAGGTCTACCTTTTCATAAATGGGATCTAAGGGAAGATCAAGGGGCTAATCAAACTAATTTTTAGGGGCAGCATGGAATGCATTGGACTGTGTCCTAGACTCCAGCAGCCTAATCTGAATTTATGTTTCTTGTTCTTGCTGCAATAATGACTCCAACAACTATCTGGTCTTTTCTATTTCATACTAAAAAACTACTAAGTAATTATAATTATGTATGGGTGCATTTATTTTTTGGTTTGTATAACATGCATAGCCATGACTGGGATAAGCATTGCTAGGATGGTCATAGGAATCCATGCCCATATAGTTTCTAGGTTTTGATATATATGAAGACTCACATGATGAAATATCCTCAAGGTATCGATATTCACACCAAGTGGCCATGACTAAAACATCCTATAATGTAGGGCAAAATACTGAAGCATAGAAATTTTGTTTCTTCAACATGATAGGAACAACAAACTCTAAAAATTAGGAAGAAGACCATGTACCTTTATTTTCACCAGTTGTTGCATCTTCAGATGGAGCATTTGAATCACCAATAGTACAACCAGAACAACAGCAAGCAAACTTTGGTTCTTTGACAATAGAGTCGCCACCACTTTGAAAGAGGAAATCCTTGAAGCGTGACAATTGTCAAGGCCAAAACTGATTCTAGGTTCAACCCACTGGTAGAGTCTTCAAAATTTTATAACCCAACATTTTACTCATCCTTGGCAATAGTGCCAAAATGTTGGCATAAGTTGATGGGCTGCCAACTTACCCATAGCAACAAATTGCACCTGACAAAGGCTCCAAATAGGGGTCTTCAAATCTGAAGCAAAGGATCACTATCCCCGTCAATGACACCAAAATGTTGGCATAAGTTGAAGAGCTACCAACTTACACACAACAACAAAATGTACCTAGGAATGATGCCAAAATGTTGGTGTAAGTTGACGGACTACGAATTTACCCAAACATAATGCACAACTTTAAACTGGCAGTTACAAGGGTGCTTCAAACTAATCAACCTTCTGATTCTTCCCCAGCGATGATGCCAAAATTGTTGACGTAAGTTGATGGGCTACCAACTTACCCAATCATATTGTACAACTATAAACTGACTGTTACAAAGGGGCTTCAAACTAATCAACCTTCTGATTCATCCCCAGCAATAGTGCCAAAATGTTGGTTCCCAAAATTACTCCAACCCAAAACTCTATAACATTCCTAAGACACCTAGGCCAAGGATTATTGTCAAGGTGAAAGTAAGAGGTTTATCAACAAGTAAAGGGAAATTTTGGCCAACTACAGGAGTGGGTAAACTCCTCTGCTATTTAGGCTTAGCTAAACCTAGAAGGAATATTCCTAGAGGCATGAAATGAAATATAAATAAACATACACAACCATACTCAATGTACACTTGATCCCAAAGCTATCAGTAAATCAAGAAAAACTAGCTGCACATGCCTCTCATTAAGCTAATTCAACTGTGTGAATGTACATGCATAGGAAAGATGGCTTTTACCCTAAACCACAGATGAAAGATTTGTTTAATTTTAAAAGAATGTTTTATCCCTCTCAAATATGGACTAGTTCCTACTCTATTGGGCAACAAAGTCATAAGCAATAAGGGGGAAGAAAAGATATGAACCAACATCAACAAAATACCAAAATGTATTCACATACATTTCTCATATTATTTTTCACATAATAGACATTCTTAATGATCCAAAACCAAACTACAAAGACCCATTTTCAATATAGAGATGACTCAAAATAAAGCTTGTATTGACTTAAATACTATCACACATTATCAAATCTCTATTACAATCACACGAGTAAATGCGGTGAAGGAAAACATACAACTACGATTATACATTCCCCTAAATCTTTACAAATGGCTATGGAGACATAGCAATGCATAAAATATGCTTTACAATTCATTCCTATGCTGCATCAAAAGACATCTCTCCATTTGCTACCCAGACTGGCTTGATTTGAATACCTAAAACTATCTTGAGGCACTACAGGTCCTAGACAATTGGCTTAGCAACCAACCCTGAGAAAGACTTTCAAACATCTATATATAGTAATCATGTAGCTCCATGATGTTTGAAATTCCAGTCAACATGCAATAGGGCAGAAATAACTGAGGCACATGGTCACGCTAGAAAATCAGCAGACTTCTTGGGAGCCCATGCCCTAAAAATTGATTTGCGTCCTCGCAAGGACCTGTAGAAAATAAAGGATACTAGAATACACCATCTCCATACCAAATTTTGTACCTACATAATGATGGTGAACACTATTCCAACCACTATATGACATTTATATTTCTGAATTCATGGCGGCTAAGGGGAAGAAAGGCATTTTAAAATAATAGCCTGCTAACAGTATTTATAAAGCTTTTACAAAACTTCAAAATTATTAAATCCTTTATACTTTTTTAATTCATGCTTTACATCTGATTCTATTTTTCAATTTTGTCTCATTAGCAAAAGTCCTCCAGTGGGAACTAACCTCCATCTACATCTTCAAAAAATCTCATCATTCTAGAACTTGGCTTGTGTTGCCCTCTATCTCTTCATTCAGTCGACAAAAGTGATTCTCTTTGAACTTTTCTTCTTGTTCTCCTTTTCACTCTCCATCAGCAAATGTTTAATTTGCCAAACTCACCCTTTTATCACCCTTATCAGTGATTTCACACTTTCCTAAACCTAGAGGCCTTTGCATCTATTTCTTCCTTTTATCGACAAAAGTCACTTTTCCTGAACTCTAGCCCTTTATCAACAAAAGTAAACCTTTACCAAACTTGAGCTTCTATTTCCCTTTATCGACAAAAATATGCTTTTTAGAACCAATACTTTACCGCCTTTTATCGGCAAAAGTACAACTTGTTGAACCTTTCCTTTGTTTGCCTTTATAGCTCCATTCTATCGCCTTATCAATGAAATGTGGACATCACAAACTTTTAGAAAGTTTGGCACTTTCCTGATTTCCTGATAATCTATGCCTTAGCCTTTTTCTTCACTCTATCGGCAAACCAACATTTCTTTGAACCAAGGGCCTAATGCCTATTTCTTTTTCTATCAGCAAAAATGTCGCTCCCCAAACCCACCATTTCGTCTCCCTAGTCAGAAAAAAGACCCATCGGCGAACTGCCAAGAATCTAAACCATTTCATTAGTTTAGTCCTCGCCTGATTTGCTGACTGAATACTTGGTGTGTCTTCTCATTTACCTTTGTTGGCAATTTTGGCCTTTTTTGAACTTTTGCATTCTTCTTTATGTTTTTCCCTTAATCAGAAAAAAGTCACTTTTGTCGAACCTTACATTTTCACCCATTTCTCCCTTTTGCTCTCTATCGCCTTATCGATGAAAAGGCCTATCGGTGAACTACCACAATTTCAAACTAGTTCGCTAGTTCCTCCACCTTCTAATTTGCCAATATCTCTCTTCCCTTAGATAATTTTGTATCAATTTTCCCTATCAGAAAATTTTTTCTATGTCTAACTTTGACATCACACTTCCACTTTACTCTATCGATGATCCTTGTGTTTTCAAACTATCTCTTTCCTTTGTCTGGGCCTCTTTTATGTCTTCTATCAACAAAAGTCTCATTGGTCAAACCTTTAGTCAGTGAACTTTGAGGTTCACGAACTTCCAACTCCACCGACACAACCTTCCCTTCTTCATCTCTTTGCTACCAACTTGTCTCCCTTTTCTCTTCATCGTCTTGTCAGCAAATATAAAAATCAGCTAATCAACAAGAAAAGGAACTTGGAAACAAGTTTAAAAGTTATAAGTTTTGCTGATTTGTTGATAATAAGAAAAATAATAAGGATTTTTCTAATGGAGAAAAGGGAACAAAAGTCAGTCAATTTGACCAAGGCAAAAGATAGAAAGACCAAACCTTGAACCAGCATAACTTTTTTGTTTTAAAGAATTTTGAGATGGTTCAAAAGGCAAAGTTGCTTAGAATTGGATTCTCTATCAAATGGTGACATCTTCTAGAAATTTTGTATAGGGCTTATGGATGTTTTGTGGTCAAAATGGGCTCAATGGGAGCTATTTTTTCTAGGCTCCAACAGGGCCCACAAATATACTATGTACCAAGCTGCAAATAGATAGGAAATGCAAGGTTATATACCATCTATACACCCCTTAATATGGAGGTCGAGGCACTACCTACAATGGGCTCTATCTCTACAAACTCAAAAGTATGGCATGAGTAACTTCCCAAGGCTAACTACTTATTGGTGTGCCACAAAAAATCATGGCCAAAAGGTCTTAATCTAGGATAAATAGGGCTATCTAGGGGTGTCCTCATTATACTCAAAGGTATGTGAGGCCCAAATTTTGTGAACAAGTGTGCTATCTAAGGCTTGTGATTTCTCACATTATAAGGTCCCCCAAGCTTGACATGGGACCAAAATGATAGCTCCACTATTGGGTACAACTTTCATTTCCCCCCCTTTTTATACCTCACCAAAACACATGGTTGAGTTCATCTCCTAGGGTGATGAAATCCCTAGGAAGACCCCCTAAAGGGAAACAAATCTAAGTACTTTTTTATCTCCAAGATCACTTTGCAACACAAGGGGAAAGCATATGCACTTACACTCTTGGGTTAAACATAAAAATGGAACTTAAAGAGTGTTTTTGATCTCCGATACCACATTTCAACGTGATGAGAGAGCATACACACTCTAGAAGCTCCCAAACATGGTAAACAAAAGTTAATTTCCATTAATAAAATAAGCGTGCAACTAAATTTAAAAAAAAATATGTTTTACAAATTCCCTACACCAAATATGTTAGAAGTTTTATAAAAGATTCTTGGACACACAAAAAATGTTAGTAGTAACTTCATAGATCAAAGTCTTGGTCCCACAATTTGCTGAAATGACAACTTGTTAAAAAAAATATAATTTAAATTCCTATAAAAATTATAAATAAATATGATGACATAGGAAAATAAATTTCATTACAATATTGTTTATGGCTTTCTATGAAATTTCAAAAAAATTGTCAAATTTGCACTCTGTATGTAAGAGATATGTGTGTTTGAAGATTAAAAATAAAGAGGGTGTTCGACTGATTATACTTGAAAATATGAGCTAAATCTAAAATTATTATCTAATCCACAATGGTGTGCATTGAACCAAATTTCTAACACCTATAAAAAATTAAAAATCTGAAATGTTGGAAAAGAGTTATGCTATTTTGAAATAAAAGTGCTATTATAAAGTCTAAAAAGAGAGCAAGGGGGATTAGCCAGGTAGTTAAGCCCCTATGAATAAAATATTTAATGTGTGAGTAAAAGGAAATTATTTTTCTATATAATTTAAAGTGTACAACAATTAGAGTACAACTGAAATGATAAAAATCCATCCAAATGTATGGATTGCCAAATAAAGAGCCTGAAAAGTGATTTTGTTTTGTTAAAAAAGATTCACTACACCAAAATATACCATATTTTATACAAATTTTTATGTCTTTGGCATTTCAAACTCATCTACGATGTTTATTGTTCTATAGGATGCTTCCAATAAAACCTCACCCTTAGATCTTCCCCAAAAAGAGAGTTCAACCTGCAAAAACAAGCTTACAAAAACCTACAAACTCAAGGATTAGATAAGGGACTCAAGTCCCACCAAGTGCCAAAATGTAAGTAAATAAACATTAAATAGTCTAAATAAGGACTGAAATGCACAAGTTAAACCTTATATTTCACACCTAATTTCTACCTCTAGATTGAACCCAAGGAAAATGAATAAAGCAAGGATTACAATAATCTCACCCAACTCCTTGCACCTTTATACCCAAAAGGGAGATTGGTTCAAGATAGTTGATGTTAGGTACTCAGTGAAATAGAATAACATCGCATTTCAAAATTTGGTGATTATGGCTTGGAAGATGTTCATTTTATAGATTTTTTATTGATTGATAAGATAAAATTTGACAGTGGATAATGATAAGATTTTTGAAAAAAAAAGTAGAATAAGAATGAGGATAAATTATGAAGAAGATATGATAAGATATTTATTTATTTATTTTAACTAGTTTAACATTAGTTAGAAATAGAAATAAATGAAAAGAGATATGATAGGATAATTAGGATATAATTAATGGAATTATCTAATTATTTTAATTAATTAGATTCACATGAGATAGAAATGTAAATTAATCAAAGTGGATATATGAAGGGATAATTAGCCAATTAAATAAATATTTAATTTATTTAATTACTATTTGAATAAATATAAACAATGAATTGATTAATTAATTAATCAATTAATCATAAATTATTTAATTAATGCTAGGAAGATGATTAGATGATGGTAAGACAAGGTAATATGGGTGGGATTAGGTGACCTTAGGACATAGTTAAATTTAGGTGTCTACAATACTAATATATAAGAGATATCTATACAAGAAACCATAAGTGGTACTCCAAAACTAGTGGCCAATGCCACTCACCCAAATCTAGGTGTCCACCTCCATCATGGAGAATGCACACCTATCTCCACATGGTAAGACTCCCTAAATGGTATGTATCTCCTATTACACACCTTACACCCACCTTACATGACATCAATTTCATAGGTTTTTCCACAATTGTCAAATTAACCAAGATCCCAATCTTAGGCACTATATGAGAAGATTGTTCAAATCTATCCCAAGATCCATTTGTAGAAGATCATATTACATCCTCTTACACCTCCCACTCTTTGATGGATTTCCAAATTATCTTCCCAAAAGTAACTCCCAACTTAAATTCCATAATAAATACATGTGAGAGGATAAATAATAAATAATGTCGCCTACCACCTAAGATGGGAATCCATGTCTACCCTCTCCATGATCCTTAGAGACAAAACATTATTTATCGACAATAATAATTAAATACAATTAAAACATGTATAGGAATTTGTAATGTAAGTGGCACCTAATCCCAACATTCTCCCACTTGACATTCACATTGCAATGACATAATCAAGTACATAGTAAATTAAGCTCTTGAGGTAGAGAGACCCATGACCTCCCTATACCAAATTAATTTTATCTAATCTCATTGGGTTAGTGAGCGAATCTACAACATTCTCTGAGGTGTCCAATTTTTGTAACATGAATCAGTCACCCTCAACCATTTCCTTAACAAATTTATGTACTATACATCAATGTGATTCATCTGGACATGATGTACATTAGTTTTTTTAACAAAATAGATGGCACTCTAACTATCACATCTAGTTCTATCCTATCTACATTGAAATCCAATACCAAAACACAACATACATGACCATACTACCTTCTTATAGGCATGTTTCATAACCATGTACTCTAATTTTGTGGTGGACAATGTTATTTTAGGTTGTCATTTTGTCATCTAGCTAATTGCACCTCCAAACAAAGAAAAAGCATAGCCACTAGTAGACCTCCTATAATCTGGATGACCAACCCAATCAAAATCAACAAAGCCCTATAAATCAACAATATTTCCCACATCATCATCCCATTATAACAATTGAAATGGTTCTATGCAAATATCTTTAAAATCCCTTTTAACATAAGTAGATATTGTTCTAAAACCAATTTTTGACATAAACTACTCAAAACCCCCATTGCTTGAGCAATATGAAGTCTTGTATAGACCATAGAATGCATGTGCCTTCCAACAACATTGGCATATGAAACCTTACACATCTCTTCAAGATCATCATCTATTTTAGGAAACTATTCTCAAAAGATCCTAGTACCAACTACTAAGGGAATACCAACTAGTTTGCAATCCTGCATCGCAAAATATTTCAAAAGTGTAAATGTACTTATGATTTTACCAAAGTTTCCTATTAACCCAATCCCTAAGGATTTCCATACCAAAAACATATTTTTCAAGAACTAAATATTTCATATCAAAAGTACCAAACAACCAACTCTTAAGTTCCATAATCATTGCCTTATCGTTACCAATAAATATAACATGACATCAAAATATAGGACAACAATTAGTAACTAATCATCAATTAATTTAGAATAAACATAATGATCTACTTCAATTTTGATAAATTCATGATTTAATGCAAAAGCATCAAATTTCTAATACCACATTCTTGGTACTTTTCAAACCATACAAAGATCACTTTAACCTGCCAACCAAATGCTCCTATCCCTTCACCACAAAATTGTTAGGTTATTTCATAAATATTTCATCATCAAGATCCCCATGTAGAAATAAGGTTTTCACATCCACTTTTACTACCTCCAAATAAAAAGTAGCATTAATAGATAAAATGATTGTAATATAGGTTATCTTAGCCATGGGAAAAGATAACTCACAAAAATCCACTCTTGATCTTGGGAGTAACACTTAGCCAGTAAATGGACCTTATACTAATCCAACTTCCCATATTCTCTAAACTTACCTTCAAGTACCCATTTACAATCCAATGGCTTTCCTCCCCTCAAGTAGCTCAACTAGATCCCATATGTCACATTTATTCGAGGCCTTTATTTTTTCTTTGATGGCTTGTAACCAAGACTTATTTTCATCTAAAGACAAAGTTTCCTTGATAGGTCTATGTTCATTGTCAATAAATGATAAAGAAATACAAAATTGTAATAATAAAGGCAATTACTTTTCACTAAATTTTATTGTCTAGTGGACATCTTGAGAGATGTAACAAGAAGCTCCTACAATTGTTCCTCATCAAAATTTAAATTTAAACCCTCTCCTCCCTGGCCTTGTCCATCTTGTCTCTATCCTATATGTGCATCTTCTTGTAGTTTATCCTTAATATCACAATGCACTAATTTGTTAGGATTTTCATGAGGTTGTTCAACATCTATAAATACACTAAGCTCCCTAAAAATAACACCCTTAGACTATTAAAATGGTTCTACATTGAGATTAGTAGATTAAATATTAAAATGAACATTGTGACAAAAATAGAGTGGGGAGAATTAGTTGTTGGTGGAGGAGGAGAGGAGAATTTTATAGAATTGGGATGTTGTCCCATATGTCAACAAATTTCAGAATGATATGGCTAATAAGAAAGAGAGAATTGATGTTATTGAGATTCAAGAATTTGTGAAGGGGAAGATAATTAGGATGTGAGGATTGTGGATTTGGAATAACAAATGACTAAAGTTAAATGTTACATCCCTAAATTTTGATTAAGCTTAATCTTAATTTTATGTGGTAAATAGTATAATTAATCTTAGATTAATGATTTGTTGTTTGTGGAAAATATCATGTACAATCATTGATTATATGGATTATGATTAATACTTAGGTAAGACATGAGATTATTTTATCCTGATGTATATTATTATTGATGATACACTGATCATGATTATATGGTTGTGAGTGTAACCAAGAAGAGGATCTTCCTTCAAGAGTGGAAGCAGAGTATCACAAGAGAGAATAGAATAGACACTATGGAAAAGACCAGGTTGCCATCTAAAGTCACAATTTGATCATTATATAGTATATCAATATAACTTGGGTTTAAAAACCCTGACATACATAAACATTACATTATAAAAGAATAGATTATATCATAGGCCTTCGTCCACCTGACTCAGCCTTAGTTTTCAATGATATCACAATTGCAAAGAGTTGACCAATCGACCATGCAAGATAATAACTTAGTTATAATACAATGGCCATTCGATCATGTAGAATGATGACCCAACTATAAAGTATTGGCCATACAGCCATGCAAGATAATAACCCAGCTGTAAGTATTGGCCATACGACCATGCAAGATATAAACATAGTTATAAGCATTGGCCCTTCAGCCATACAAGATCATAATGCAGTTGTAAATAATGGCCATTCGGCCTATCAAAATATTATCACTATTATGAAGCAATGGTCTTTCGGCCATGCATTATGGTAACACAACTATAAAATAATGGCCCTACAGCCATGCATGATAATAATCAAAGTCATACAGTAATGGCCATTTGGCCACATGTATAAAGATGACATAGTGATAAAAAGATTTGATCATGGCTAACACAATCAGCCGCCACTTTTCGATCTTGGTGAGCCCATAACCGCTTACTACGATAGCATAGCTATTGAACCCTCCAATGCATGTTATGTAGTAGGCTACTGTAATGATAGCAAGGCTATCAAACTCTACAAAGGTTAAGATAGTATGATGTGGCTTGATAGGTGACAACTTTGTTGTTAAGACAAAAGCATAAAAATACAATTCAAGAACTCACAATAATAATTGCTTGTGGCTATAAATCCAACATAGAGGTTCAAAAATGATAGAAGTGATTTTCAACAATAGGCTATGGAATAGCTTGAATAGTAGGGACTTCTCCCTTTTGACTGTAATAGTTTATATCATGAAAATAATAGTGAGCATGGCTCAATGTCTCACCCTTGCCATCTCTGTATCCATCCATAGTATTAATATGCTAAACTATTCAAAGAAAGAATCGATAAAGATTCACTTACTCAGTGAGACAAAGTTCAAGTTGCCTTCCAAAAAGCTTCTACAAGTGTTCACCTTCTTTTCCCAATGAACCTCCACTGTGCTCTCCATAAAAAACATAAACAAACACTAAAATTTCTTTTCACTGTTCCTCTCTCTTTTGAGAGAAATAAACTTTCATTCCCACAATGCCCATTTCTCTCAGGCAGTGGCTCTAATTGGCGGATTGAGGGCCACTTGCCCCTCCAATTACCTTTCCTCCATGGGGCACTCCTCCCACTCCCCTATATTCATGGTTGAGGGAGAGAAGAATGCTTTGATCCAAAATAATAAAACAAACTCAAACAGAATATTATATCCCAATAAGATATTAAGCAAATAGATTATAAATGATAAGGGTGATATCTTTATCACCGTATCAATCTAATTATCAAATATATATCAACATTGTAAATAAACACATAAATCAACTCAAAGATAACCTCACCAATTAAATCGAGTTGATGATCAATGACGGCTAAGGTGCAAATGAGGGTCAAGACTTTCTCCCCTGTCACCACCTCCTACTTCCATCAACTATAGATGCTACATAGCTGAAATGAAAAAACTGGAAATTGTTTTTGACCAAGTTGGCAAAAGTGGACGTTGGAAAATTCTTTTTTTTGCATCAAGTCGATAATAGTCACTTCCAAGACAAATTGAGATAGTAACTAAGGACACATAGCTTCTCACACATGGTTGTAATGGATTATAGTCTCTCTCTTTAATTGAGAGGTATGATAATGAAGCCTGCTAATTCCATAGTCAAGCATGGTTGTGCATGACTAAATGATATGGCATCACTAAGATGTGATAAGGGTCAATTGAATATGTTCACTAAATGCATACCTTCATACTAACTATATGCCCATGGGGCTATGAAAGTAAATAAAATCTATGGGTTACTTGAGTAGTGTAACTCAAGATAGTACTAATGATTATGGTGTATGCTTTGTATCTAAACTACTAGACAAGTGGTATACCTTGAAAACCCTTGGTCACTAAGGCTGAAAGTATATCTATTTTATGATGTTATATTGCAAAACTCTAGAAAACTTTGAGGAAGGTAGGAATTCATGACACATATATATATATTTATATTCACTTTTATGTTGATTCAGTTTAACCAAATAAGGCTATTAATGGGATGGGATTATAGGCGTATCCTTGACCCAATTAAGTTCTTTAGAGAACCTTTGAAGTTGTTTCAACTATATTATATTTATTTGAATAATTAAACTCTATGAATGTAATGTTCACATCATGGAATAAGGTGGTAGGGAGTCACAATTTCTCAAAATGTGATGTAATAAGCGTGTGAGAGTCTAAGGAACGGAGTCAATAACCTAGTTAGATGGACTAAGGTTTACTTGATATTTACACTACCCATGTATATATGATTATTTATTTGAGCCTAAAGAATGGCACTATGTCAAATTGACTATAGAATATGTTGTAAGACCAATTGTGTTTATAAATTTTGTAGGATGAGATAGCTTCTATGTTGAGTTAGGGTGTGTGAACAATCGACTACGTTCATTGCGAAATGTCTATGTGTATTAAATCTTTGGCCAAATTAATACATTCGTCTCTACATGCATTAGTCAATTCACTGTGCTCTATATGGCATAATGCTTCCAGTAGTGTCATACATAGTAAGAGTGGATCTATAGTTGTATGACCGTGAAGTATTATGAAGTAAACAACACTAGAGACTCAGATGGAAAACCTATTTGGTTCCTTATACCTATTCCCTTCATGAAGGGTAGGGCCACTTCCAGGTACGAAGTTGTGTGGTGGACTGCTAGTCTATGGTTGAAGGAAAAGAACTCAGGTGATGCTCTCTATCCCAAGTAGATGACATGCCGAGGCTTAGGAAGATAAATATCAAGATTTCCAGATGCAGCATAATTCTCTTTATATGACTTATTAGTCAAACATTATTTGAAAACTTATCATTGTTGTTATAAGCAAAATATTGTTATTGTAAAGTGAAAGAAATTCACTAGTGTGTTATTTTTGGCAATAGTGCAATTTCAATTATGAAATTATTCTAACATGGAACTCATTTGATTAATGTCAATGATTTGGATTATTTATATAAGCGTAATTGTGATTACCTTAATCATGATAGCATACTTAATGATAATTAAGTTGATTAAATTTGGTTATTATGAGTTGACCTATAACATATGGTATCAGAGCTACCAGGTTCAATACATGGACCTATGAGCTCACTACATGAAATTTTTTATCTAACATTAATAGTTGCTAATGTTTGGATGTTCTTATGCTATAATGGTAAGAATAATAATGACACCTAGAAAGAAGGTAATGAGAAATGGGCATTACCTTAAGGCTATGAGGGAGGAAGCCTCAAGAATGAAAAGCCTTGGTCAAACTATTTTCTTGACAGGTGCATGGTTGACTGATGATGAAACTTTCACTGATGCTATTAAATGCATCAAGCAGGAGAAGGAAAAAATGGTTAGGGTTACTACTCCTATGTATAAAAATGAATTAGTGAAACCCTTTACATCTAAGGAACCAATCATGGAAAGTGATCTTAAGGATCTTGTTGTTACTCAGGAGGTTGTGGAAGACTACTTGCGAGTACGTCCACCTCATAAGTCTAATTTGGTGAACCTCAAGGATGAGGGTAAACCTAGGAAGATATCCCTGTTGTCAATCAGGATTGCACCACTAGTTAAGTCAAGTTTGACTGTCCTGTTGAAACATGGAAACCCTCTCAAATGTGGGTGATCTATTTCGAGAGGGAATCTCTAGAGTGAGCTAGTTCTCCTTAAGATTTCCTAAACTAATGACTTGTGGGGAAAAGGGAAGAGAATAATTGAAATGCAAAATCTAACTCTAAGATTTAATCTAAATGAATAAATTCACTCACAAACAACCCTTTACACCTGAACTTTCACAACCCCACCTCTGAGACTTGATCCTAAAGTGATTTGTAAAGAGGTTCAAGTTGAACATAGATTACAACCAGGACCAAAGGCAAATCTTACAGCAAGAGACAGAACAAAGGACATGCAATTGCCACAATGAAACATCAAATCAAACTGTAAAGAGAAGACAAATTGATGGAATAGGAAAGTCTGTTGTATTAAACTGGAAGGAGTACAATGCAAAAACAAACTGAGTGAATCCTTGTATACAACTCTCTGCCTCTGCTCAAGAGAGAAGAAAAATGGTCGTAACCCCCTCAAAAGAAAACTCTATTCTCTATAAATGTCTGCCAAAAGATCTTTGTAAAAAAGATGGAAAAACTCCTAATAATAGATTTTGAAATCCATTTTCGGGCTTCAGAAAAAAGCTGCCAAAAATAGCACCAAACTACCTCTAATCAGTCTACAATCTGAAGAATAAAGCCACGAAATTGTCCCCTTAGGTGGCCCCACCAAATCTGCTTTAAAATCATGCTTTATCTACTAAGAAAACTTCTATTTTTGTCCATACTTGATCCAATTCTCCCAGAGAAAGCAAATCATGGAAAATCGAGATCCTATTTGTTTTATTGTTCTTTAACTGCATAAAATAGCATCTATTTTAAAGCAATTTATAAAATATTACTTTAAAAGAAAGTTTTACACAGTTTGTAGTTTTGTCTCTATATTTAGCTCAATTTGATTTTCTTTTACAATAATACAAGCCTTTTATTTCTCTTATTTTGCCAACTATACTACAGTTACAATATTTGATTTTTCAATTAAAAAATTCATAAAAATGTCAAGGCACAATATATTTTGCAAAGAATAAAAGCCTTGAATTTTTATCCTCCCATTTGACCTGCAAAATATCTCAAGGCTATATGATCATACTTGGGCAATTTTTTTTTTTAATTTCTACAAAATCACAAAAATATTAAGGCAACATTTAAAGGATGATTTGCAAAATAAAAAGAACAAGCCTCTAAAGCTAGGTCCCATCTGTATTGTCAAAACAACTCTAAGGGCATGTGAATCTTCAAATAGATCTTTAAGGCACTAAACCTTGGCATATATGTGCATCATCTCGAAAGGGGACTAAAATTCTCCATATCCTAAGCCATGAAATGTAATACCCCCGGGGTATTAGTTGATGTCTAAGAAAATGGAAAATCAATGTGATTAAAATGCTATCAATTGAATTAAGGCTTTATTGGGAACCCTAATAACAAAACTCAATTTCCCTAGCATTTCACATTCATTTTGTTCTTGCAACCCTTTTTGAGAAATCTCTCTGTTCCTGTGGCCAACTAGGTTTTGAAGAGAAATCTGCCATTCTTGTTGTTCCCACATCATTTTCTGAGTAATCTTTCACATAGAACTGGTTGGTAAGGTCCTTTTGTTTCTGATTTGGGAGTATTTTCATTATTTGTAGAGGCATTTGGTTTATTAGTCAAGGCCATATATGCTATTTGTAATTTTTGATACATTTTGCTAATATTACATCTGTGTCACCATTGGGGTCACCATGGGAGTTGTTCAAAGCTTTTCAAAGACCCTCTGAGGAGTTTGAAAAAACACAACCGTTCTACCATCTATCTCTTCAAAATTAGAGGTAAGCTTTTGGTCCTTTGATTACCATGTTGCCTTCTCTAATGGAACAAAAATTGATAGGAGCCCTTACAAAAAATGAAAGCATTTCTTTATGTTTCTATTCAAGGACACAAAAGCCTCATGACTTCTTACCGCATATTCCTTTGTATTTTTTCATATCTATATTACTTCTTGCATATGGGGCTGCCACGACTAGGGTTGGTGTGAGCATTTGTTGTTGTGTGGCATCCTGTAGATTTAGAAAAACTTGTGGCCTCTAACTGGCAACTCCACCTTTCCTTGTAGCTGTGCTCGCCCCATGTACACTGAAATGGTTTTTTTGAAGTTCTAAACAAATAAGGCATGATTAGCAATGGCTGGCACGATGGTATTTTATGCAATATTTACACTTTTCTCATAGCTTGAAATCACCTATTATAGTTCTATATCTTCATTGTCTTCATACAATGTGACAAAGGTTTATAATGATTCCTGACTAGAAATCTTTTCACTGATCGTATTTCATACATTCATTGCCTCTCTATTTTCTGAATATTCTTACTTGATATTGCATGAATTGAACAAAATTCACTTTCATTCAGAGCTGAAGGCTTCTTTGTGTAATTGGCTCTGAGCATTTCATAGCTCTGTTTGAAGGAGTTCAAAGGCTTGATATTTCCCTAACTTTCCTTGTAAAACCCTGAGCGATCTGGACCTCAGTGTAAAAGAAGACCCCTTACTGATTGTGACCTTGATAGTGCGGATTTATAAAACATTTTCCTGTCATCATTTGATATGGGCTTTGACTTTTCTCCATTATTTCTGAATGTGGCTGTGACATTTTTGGATGTAATGTTAGCTTCCCTATGAGTTTCAAACACTAATATTTCTTCTATAAAAAACTCTAGAGATATTATTTATATTCCTATAGCAAGAAGGTGTTTATCCAACTTATGAGCACTAGTTACATATATTTCTGTATGTCCTCTTCATGTAAGTTTGCGAATTTGGTTTTTTCTAAAACACTATTTCTATAGCAGCATAATGTTTAGAGGTAACATGCACTTACCTTCCCTCTGTCTGTTAAATGGGGTCTTGATCCTCTTAAGATCGCTTTATGAAGGAAAAGGACAAAACTTATACCTTTCTCATCACTATACATAGAAAAATATGTGTACTATGTTTCATTTTTTTACTACTTCAGCTGCATCATGTAATGATGTCATTTGGGGATTTTAGCATTTGTTGTTCATGTCTTCTAGTTGAGAATTGAATAATCAATTGTAACAAGGCATACATTATAGGCAGTCTAGTTCATATGTATTACATTCCAAGACAATTGGTATGTTCTATTTACTGTGCATTATGGTGATTCCTTGTGGCAGTTGCATATATATTACTTTTCTAGATTGAGTTACCATAAAATTATGAATACAACAATTCTACATGACTACCTCTTATGTTGCTCTCCTTGACAATTGATATGACATTGTGAGGAAAAGCACCTGTCTTGATGCTGAGTGAAGAAATTCGGTCTTGCTCAATAGAAATCATGGCTTTTACTGTAGCTCATTGATGTTTATGTGAAGCTCCTATAATGTTATGACATGACTCTACTACTTACATGAAAACTCCTTCTAAAAGTTTATGACATGAAGCTGTAACATTCAAAATGCAAGTACTTTGTTGTACCTGTGAAGATGGCTGTCACATTTGTTTTGACTGTAATATGTAACAATTGAATATCATGAACACACTTGTCTCTCTGTACTGCACCATGTATAATTCAGGGGCATGCTATACTTTGGGGAAAGATCATCCTTCACCTGTACCTTGCATATGATCATTATATCATTTTGTAATAGCTATATAATTATATATACCTTGAATGACCAATTCAAATCATGACATGGCATATTGCCCATTACATTCTAATTCACAATTGGATCATGCATTACTTCTAAAAGGCTATGAGCATAGTTAGTGTATATCACTATCTCTGGATCCCCTCATGACTACTCTCTTTCCTAAATTTCACTATTGTTGAATACAACACTGGGATATGAAACCTTCCATGACGTCTGTACTTTATGATATTCCAGTTGTCCCTCTCACTCATTGGCAGCCATATAAAAATGAAACTCACTGTTCACTGATGATTATCACTTCAACACTTTTTGGACTGATAGTCATAGGTGGACATTTAGTCTGAAGCTCAATAGGCTAAGTTGATGTATGGAATCTTTTAATTTATCATGCTCCTCTGTGCACAGTTTAAATGAATATTATGATCTTATTCCCCTTAAGATTCACGGGTAAGCATGCCAATCTCTACCCTTGTGGGAGTCTATTTAATACCACATGTAGAAATGACCAGTAACATAAATTTACTTGTTCTTGCACATGAAACAGACATGGTAGATTAAACTTTGAAGTACAAATGATTGTTCCTCTTTCATGGATGATATGTTTGTTTGATGTAGTACACCATAAGTAATATATTAGGTATCTTCTGATAAGTGTACAAAGGAATTATTTCCAGAGCTCTAATGAGACCTTCCCACATTTTTTGTAGGTTTTGTCAAAGATTAGGAGTGAGGAAGATTCAACTGCAAGTATGATCAACCCAGACAAACAGGCAATGATGGAAATATTTTCTTTCTTATCTTTAGATGCATGATATCTTTCTTATGATTGTATTAGTTTAGCTATACCCATGACTTTTGTGGGACATTTGATATGTCATTATTTCTTTCAAAGCAATACTTATCCTATTATGTATTTCATTTGTAAACAAATAATCATTATAGTGAATGAAATACTTATCTCTCCTAACTGTTCCACAATGCAATGAATGATCTGAAATCTTTCCTCTGTTCTTGAACAACTAAACTATATTTAACACTAAAACATAATAATTATGCAACTAACTCATAACAGAAGAAAATCAAACCTCACTCAAAAATGATAATATCACATTTGCTCAGTCAATTTTGAGCTGTGGTAAAAAATGGTAACAATCCTTACTTGAAAGTGACTTGCAGTAGCAAGATGTAAAAAAAGAAATTTTTGTAACTATGGATGGATTATATGTAATCCATGGAAACTATAGTGCATTTTGAAATTTTGGCAAATCTTTCCTTTCTTGTTAAGATTGCATGAATGAGAATGGATTTACATTTATGAATGGATTCAATAGTATGAAAAACTAATTGAATTCTTAATCTGCAAACTTCAAGAGAAGTAGATTGCATCATGGTTTAGACAAGAACTAATATGGGAGATATCCAGGAAGAAGGGCAACCTTCAGGCCCCTCTGATTCTAAACTTGACCAGATCCTTGCTATACTCCATGAGATGAGAGCAAGAATTAGAACTCAAGCAGGAGGTCAAGGGTCAGCATGGACCTAGGCAGGAAGCCTATCATGGGGGTGATGAGGAGGTACATCATGAGGACACCACCCAAAGTGAATGCGGAGAGAATAACTCTAAAGCAAGACAAATATCAGCCCTACAAATGAAAAGAGCTCAGAGAAAAAGATGTCATCTTTTTTCTATTAAAATGAAAGAAATAAATAGTCATAAGGAAATTAATTTCCAAGATGGTTTGATGTTTTATGAATCTCAAAAGCTCCAAGGAGTTGAGAAGAGGGAGTGTATAGAGCAAGAAAGATTAGATATGGATAGGTACCCTTTTCTTAGAGATTTTGAGGATGTATTTCCATATTAGCTACTGGGATTGCCCCCTAAAAGAGATTTTGATTTCTCTATAAATATAATTCGAGGTTCAGAACCTATATCTAAATCTCCATATAGAATGACCACATTTGAGTTAATGGAGCTAAAGGCTCAATTACAGGAATTGCTTAATAAGGGATTAACAAGACCCAGTGTGTCACCCTGGGGAGCACCAGTAATTTTTGTGAAAAAGAAAGATGGTACATTGTGGTTATGTATAGATTACCGCTTGCTAAATAAAGCCACCATAAAGAACAAGTACCCATTGCCTTGCACTAATGATCTCTTTGATCAAATGTGAGGGGCAACTATGTTTTCTAAGATTGATCTTCGATCTAGATACCATCAATTGCGGTTAAAGAATGAGGATATTAATAAAACAACCTTCAGAACAAGGTATGGACATTATGAGTTTACTGTCCAGCCCTTTGGATTAACAAATGCACCTGCAGTATTTATGAACTTAGTGAACAGTGTGTTCAAAGACTGTTTGGACAAGTTTTTTCCTTGTTTTTCTTAATGATATCCTAATTTATTCCAAGAATGAGGAGGAACACCTTCAACATATAAGGATTGTTCTTCAGAGGTTAAGAGAGCATAAATTGTATAGCAAGCTCTCTAAGTGTACTTTCTTTCAGAAGGAAGTACAGTATTCCAGTCATATAATTTTAGCTAAGGGAATAGCTATGGACCCGACCAAGATTAAAGCCATATTGGAATGGATGGAACCAAGAAATGTACGTGAGGTTTGAAGTTTCATGGGCCTAGATGGTTATTACAGAAAACTTGTGGCAAACTTTTCAAATATTGCTCACCCTATTATTTCCTTGCAAATGAAAGGAAAAAGATTTGAATGGTTAGATAAGTGCCAGGAGGCATTTGACAAACTGAAAGAAAGATTGACTACGACACCTATCTTGAAGGTACTTGACCTAGAAGGTCATTTTGTCATCATTACCGATGCCTCAAGAGAAGGCTTAGGTGGTGTACTTGTCCAGAATGGATAGGTTATTGCATATTAATCTAGGAAACTGAAAACTTATGAACAAAACTATGCCCCTCATGATTTAGAATTAGCAGCAATAATTCATGCACTACAAATGTGAAGACATTACTTTCTTGGGAAACCCTTTGAACTAAAAAAAGACCATCAAGGACTCAATATCTCTTCACTCAACCACACCTAAATGCTCGCCAAAGAAGGTGGTTAGAGTTAATCTCATATTATGATTTTGAGATTAAGTACGTTCAAGGCAAAGGAAAATTGAGTGGCAGATGCCTTAAGTAGGAGAAGACATATCTCCTCAATGATCTCCATACATTCTGATTTCAAATATTAGGTGTTAAAAAAGTTACTGGGAGATAAGTATTATGAGCAGGTAAAATAGACTCTCATGGATAATCGCCAAAATCTAAAATATGATGGATTTTACCTTGAACTAGATGGGTTATTGAGGTATAAAGGATGTATGTTCCCAACTCCGAGGAGTTAAGGAATATCATGTGGAGAGAGGTTCATTCCACACCTTATTCAGGAAATCCTAGAGTAACAAATTCACTCGTGAGAGGAACCTCTTGCAACAATATAATAAAAAATGCATGAAATAACAGAAATAGCGAAACATAGAAGGAATTTATTGATTGCAGGCCACTTCGAGGGGGCAACCTCCTTTGAGCAAGCTCAATACAATAAATTCGTGGATGCCTTCATTGGCCTCAACATGTACTTATAGACTAAGTCTAATCTAAACAACTATTACTCCCCATGAATGTGGGATAATACAATATACTCACAGGATGAATTACAAAGAATATGTGTCAAACAACAATGTACTAAAAAAGTAAAGAGAAGGGTTAAACACAGGTTGCTAACATCCCCTCCCTCTTAGAAAAGCTTTGTCCTCAAAGATTAAGATGTGGAAATTGTTGCTAAATCTGAAGGAGTGATTCCCATGTAGCATCCTTTGGTTGCATTCCGTGCCACTGAATTAATACCTCTGTGATGGATTAAGAGTAAAGTTGATGAGTGCACCTGTCAAGGATTGCCTCTAGCTTTGAAATGATGGATCCTTCGTTATCCAATTCTAGTAAAATAGTTTGTGCTCTAATGTTGGTGCCAAGAACTTTCTTTAGACAAGAGACATGAAATACTTGATGAACGTGGGAAGGAGGAAGCTCCAATTTATAATCAACTGACCCAATCTTCTGAAGAACCTTATGAGACCCATAGAACTTTGGAGCTATCTTATGATGCCCTTTGAGTTTCAGGGAGGATTGCTTATATGGTTGTAGATGAAGAAAAACCATATCACCTACTTGAAAAGTGTGCTCAGAATGGTGCTGATCAGCTTGTTGTTTCATTCAATTTCTTGCCATGTGAAGATTCTCCCACAAAATGAGAAGAATCTGATCTCGAGTTCAAAGAGCCATGTCAACTAGCTGAACTGGTGAACTACTAGGGGTGTCTAGAAGGAGCACTAGTGGTGCCTGACCATAGACTGCTTCATATGGAGTCATTTTAGATGCAGTGTGGTAGGAGGTATTGTAGCACCATTCAGCGAGAGGGAGCTACTTTACCCACTGATGTTATTGTTCTAAGGTGAAACAACGAAGATAAGTTTCCAAACATTTGTTGATAACTTCAATCTGACCATCTGTTTGTGGATGATACCCTGAACTCATCTTCAGTTTGGTGCCAGTGTGGCGAAATAGTTCTGTCCAAAAATGACTGGTGAAAGTTGCATCACGATCTAAGACAATGGAAGAAGGGATTCCATGAAGACAGAAGATCTGGTCCATGAAAATTTGTACAACTAAGGAGGTGGTATAGGGATGACTGAGGGCACAAAAATTACTATATTCGAAGAGGTGATCAACCACAACCAAGATCATTGTCTTCCCTCTAGATTTAGGGAGCCCCTCAATGAAATCAATAGAAATATCTGTCCAAATCCATGTAGGGATGGGCAAGGGTTTGAGCAATCCAAGGAGTGTCATTTCGCCCTTGTTGCGCTGGCAGGTATCACATTTAGACACCATCTATTGAATTACCCTTTCATTCCCTTCCAAAAGAAGTTACGTCATGCCTGCTCATAAGTTTTGAGGAACCTAGAGTGCCCTACCGATGGAGAAGCATGGAGCTCATAGAAGATAGCCTTTTGAAGATCTATGCTCTGGGGAAGCACCAGATGACCCTTGTATCTCAGAGAAGCACCATCCCAAAAGAAATGCGGTACAGTAGAAGGGTTATTGGCCAACTATTGGATGATGTGAGATAATAAAGAGTCATTGACATAGCCCTGCTAGATAGATTCCAACCAATTTGGAACAGGGATAAAAATAGCTGAAAAAGAAGCTTGGTCATCAAATGTGCGAGAAAGAGCATCTGCCACAATATTGTCCTTACCCTTCTTGTAAGTGATCTCATAGTAATTGTTGCAAGTATGGGCCTAACCGATGTTGTCATTGATGTCAACATACTCCTGTTGTATTGATGATAAGGATTGGATGAGTTGTGTTTGAG
Organism: Cunninghamia lanceolata; assembly: GCA_027924645.1. Lineage (NCBI taxonomy): Eukaryota > Viridiplantae > Streptophyta > Pinopsida > Cupressales > Cupressaceae > Cunninghamia > Cunninghamia lanceolata. The sequence continues at coordinate 3,367,089 of BSBN01001183.1, read as the reverse complement.
GATATTGAGAAAATTAGTCATATCAGGAACATAGAAGAACAATGAAGATAGTAAGGTAAAGATCCAAGATAAGATGACTGTTAGAGGATGCAGTTCAAAGGGTTGGTAGATATGAGTCTTAAGATGATCCAGCAAATATTTTAGAGGTCCACATGAAGATCTGAAGAAGTTATGGCCACTCAAGTAAAACTAGTTCTGGCAGGTGTTCAGAGGTGACAGAGTGACACAGATAGGTCTGGTGGGATTTGGAAATGCAATATCCTATTCTGTGGATTTGGTGGCGTGTTTAGGAAGTCCATTTGAAGTGACAACTCAATTGGTTAGTGGTTTGGAGATCCGCAATCATCTATTCCATTGTGACAGTAATGACAGACTGTGTTCTTGAGGTTCCAGATGAAGGAGATAAGGATTTCAGTAAGCAGATGGAGTGTGGATGTTCTTGGTGATTCAGGAAAGCTTGTGGTGGTCTTTCAATCATGTCCAATTCATGTTAGTGGTCTGCATTAGTGTTTGAGCTCTCAATTGAAGAACAACTTCCGGATGATGGTCTTCTTCCTAAGTTTGGCCAACTGGATGAATTACACATCTTGTGGATGTTCTTGTAGATGTTTACTGACTTAGATGATTATTCCTAAGTTGATGTCTTGTATAAATAAGGAGTTATAAAGTCATTTCAAAGGGTGTGTATGGAAATGAGAGTGTGGTAGCAAGGAAGAGAGTGAAAGGTAGAGTAGAAGTTTTGGGCTTAAATGGAATTGATTCAAGCATGGTGAAGATGCTATTCTCCAGTTCAAGTATGTAATACTTATTATTTTGTAGACAGTGTGTCTCTTGTAGGTAGTGGGCCTCTTGTGAGCAATGTGGTCGGGCAGTAAGCCCTAATTGGCATGTGCAATTTTGTTCTTTCTATTCTTCTAATAGAGAATACAATCTTGGGTTAATCACCTCGTGGTTTTTCCCTTAAACAAGTTTTCCATGTCAAAATCTTGGCGTCTTATGTGTTGATGTGTTTCTACTCTTGATTAAATGCATTATGTTTCCATGATTGATTTATTAATATGCTACTAAATCACAAAGTGGATTTAAGTGTTTAATTGAAAGAAAGTTTTTGACAACTGATTCACCCCCCCTCTCAGTTGTTTGTCTTGAATCTAACAATTGGTATCAGAGCTAAGTTCCTCTAAAAAAAAAGCTTAACCACTTGAGGAGATCAAGGATGTCATCCTACAAGAAGGATAGTTTGATGTTTGATGGAACCAATTTTAATCTTTGGAAAAGTTGCATGTAGTGTCACTTGCAATGTATGGGAATGCAGTACTGGACCATGGCTACAACAAAGTATACGCCCCCTCAGAATGGCCTGAAATCCACAAGTGAAATCACAGATGCTAAAAATAATCTGCAAACTAAAGAAGTCCTTCTAAGTGCCTTGTCTGACTCAGAGCTTACAAATGTTGTTGATCTACAAACTGCTTTTAAGATTTGGGAGAAACTAAAACTATTGCATGAAGGAGACAAGTATGTTAAATGTGCAAGGCTATAGAGTTTGAAAGGGAAATTTGAGAATCTGAAGATGAGAGAAGATGAAAATATCACTACCTTTATGCCAAGAGTAAATAAGCTTGTTTGTGGCATTAGATGTGCTAGTGGAGTCTTGGATGAAGATGAGATTGTTGGAAAAGTTCTCAGATCCCTTCCTACTTCTTATAAAATCAAGGTTGCTGCCATTGAAGAATTCAGAGCCCATTCAAGTGTCACAAGAGATCAATTGGTCCACATTTGAAATGATCGAGTTTGGAGATGTCCCCCCCAAGATTGAATCTGCATTCAAAGCTAGTGCTTCTGTAAAAGGAAAACAAAGGTTTGATCCGGGAGAGAACTCTTCAAGGAAACTATCATGGTATGAAAAAGCAAGAAAAGACCTAGAAGAAGAAGAAGCTGAAACTGCTTAGCTTGAAGGCCTTATTGCAAAAAGACTACCAAGAGGATCTGGTAAGTATGAAGGGAAATTGCCTTTTAAGTGTTTTAATTGTAATAAGATTGGTCATTTTGCCTCAAAGTGTTTGGAAAGATTTTCAAGGCCAAATCCTAATAGATCAAGGTTCCAAAAGAATTGTTACTATGTTCATGAATAGGATGATAATTGAGTAACAGATGATGAATCGGAGACAGGAAACAAATCTGGAAGTGATTGGGTGTTTATTGCCATCAAGGAAGAATATTCAATGCCCTCTGAATCTATCAATAATAAAATTGTAGAAAGAGCTCTGGCTGCCCAAGTTGAAGAAAAGGATGATTGGGTCATTAATAGTGGATGCTCTCACCATATGACAAGTGACCAAAATTAGTTCATAGATCTGGAAAGGTATGAAGGAGGAGTGGTAAAATTTGGTGATAATTTTCCTAGTAGAATCAGAGGTAGAGGAACTATTTCTTTTGATGGAAAGAACAAAATCGGTAATATACTGTATGTTGAAGGATTAAAGCACAATCTTCTCAGTGTTGGATAGTTGGTAGAAAAAGGCTATGATCTCTGATTCAAGAATGGAAAATGCAAGATCTTTGAAAGTTCTAGAATAGAGATTGCATCCAGTACTCAGACAAAAGGTAATATCTTCCATTTAGTTGGGACTGGTAAAAGTTGTCTATTTGTGCAAATTGATCAGAGCTAGCTATGGCATAGGAGGATGTGTCATGTGAATTTTGATAATATCATCAAGATAAGTAACACTCAAGCTGTAAGAGATCTTCCAAAATTGGTGAAACCTACAAATAGTTTGTGCAAAGAATGTCAGTTGGGGAAACAAAGTAGAGTCTCATTCAAAAGCAAGGAACAATCTTCTACCAGATTATTGGACTTAGTTCATACTGATCTATGTGGTCCAGCAAGAATAAGGAGTGTGCAAGGTGATAGATACTTCATGTTATTAATTGATGACCATTCTCGGATGATGTGGGTTACTTTCCTGGAGGAGAAATCAAAAGCTCTTGAGAAATTCAAAATATTCAAGGCTATGGTAGAGAATGAAACTGGATTAAAATTAAAATGTCTAAGGTCTGATAGAGGTGGAGAATTCACATCCGGTGAGTTCATAGAATTCTATGAGAAACATGGAATAAAGAGATAGTTGTCTACTCCTAGGACTCCACAACAGAATGGAGTAGTGGAGAGAAAGAACTGGACCATCCAGGAAGCATCTAGGACCATGATGATGGAAGCAAATGTTCCTCAGATCCATTGAAGAGAAGCTGTCAGCACTGCAGTCTATACTCTCAATCAAGTTCAAATCAGAAGCAATACCAGTAAGACTCCTTATGAACTTTGGTTTGGCATCACTCCTACTGTGAGGTATTTCAAAGTATTTGGTAGAAAATGTTACATCAAAAGAGATGAAGATCTGGGCAAGTTTGATGCTAGAAGTGATGAAGGAATATTCTTGGGTTACTCTACTCAAAGTAAAGCATACCGGTGTTATAACAAGAGACTGAGAAAGATTATAGAAAGTACAAATGTGAAGGTTGATGAAGGAATTGAAAAACCTTCAAGGTTTTATGAATATGATGAAGATGATCAAAATATTCTCATTCAAGGAGCCCAAGCCCCTTCTCAAATTTAGACTCAAACTGGTCTGGTAAATCAGGAAGAAGAGATGAGTTATAATGAGCCTAATCAAGAATTAGAAGTGCAAGAAACTCCCAAAGTTCCTAGGTAGGTAAGACTGAACCACTCTGAAGATCAGATCATAGGTGATAAAAGCAAAGGTGTACAAACAAGAAGAAGGATAGCTCAAGATTTAGATGAATATTGTCTGATTTCAAAGATTGAACCTAAGATAGTGAATGAAGCTTGTAGTGATAAAAACTGGACTAAAGCAATGGAGGAAGAGCTGATGCAAATTGAAAAAAATCACACTTGGGATCTTGTTACCAGACCTAGAAACAAGAATATGATTGGAACCAAATGGGTCTTCCAGAACAAACTGAATGAAGTTGGTGAAGTAATTATAAATAAAGCCAGATTGGTCTGTAAGGGTTACTCTTAAATAGAAGGAGTTGATTTTGAAGAAACTTTTTCTCTGGTGGCAAGAATTGAAGCAGTTAGATTATTTCTTGCTTTGGCTACCTTCAAGGACTTCAAAGTATATCAGATGGATGTTAAGTCTGTATTTCTAAATAGAGACTTGGAAGAAGAAGTATACATTGAGCAACCAGATGGATTTCAATTGTTTGATCATGGTGATATGCTCTGCAAATTGAAAAAAGCACTGTATGGACTGAAGCAAGCCCCAAGAGCCTAGTATGAAAGATTGGATAAGCATCTTTTGAAGATTGGTTTCAACAAAGGTACTACTGACAGTAACTTGTACTTCAAAATTGATCATAAAAATATCTTGATTGTTCAAGTTTTTGTTGATGACATCATTTTTGGAGGAAGAGATAATATGTGTATAACTTTTACAAATCAAATGAAAAGTGAATTTGAGATGTCCATGCTTGGGGAAATGAATTTCTTCTTGGGTCTACAAATCACTCAAACAAATAAAGGAATCTTCATTTCTTAGACCAAATATGTCAAAGAATTGTTGAAGAAATTTGGGATGGAAGAGTCAAAACCAATGAGTACTCCCATGGAAACCGGATGTAAATTGAGAAAAGATGATGACTCTCCTAAGACTGATCAGAAAAATTACAGGTCAATGATTGGAGGATTGTTGTATCTCACTCAAACTAGACCTGATATTATGAATGTTGTTGGTCTTGTTGCTAGATTCGAAGATGATCCTAGAGAATCTCATGTCATGGCAATCAAGAGAATTTTTAGGTATCTAAAAGGGATAGTTGAGTATGGTTTGTGGTATCCTAGAGATCATAATTTCTCTCTTCATGCATATACAGATGTGGATTGGGTAGGAGATATGGATGATTGGAAGAGTACCAATGGTGGAGCATTCTTTTTGGGGAAGAGATTGGTTTCTTGGCTGAGCAAGAAATAAGAGGCAATATCTCTGTCCACTGTAGAAGCAGAATATATTGCAGTAGCAAGTAGTTGTACTCAAGTTTTGTGGATGAAGCGAATGCTAAGAGACATAAGAGTGGAATATGAGGAGCCTATCACAATCTTCTGTGATAATTCAAGTGCAATAAATATTTCTAAGAATCCAGTGCTACATTCAAAAACTAAACATATATCCATCAAGTTTCACTTTTTGAGAGAGCAAGTGAACACGAATGAAGTCAGATTGGAGTTTTTGCTTTTTAAGGATTAGATTGCAGACATGTTTACTAAACCTCTACCTAAGGACTCTTTTGAGTATCTCAGGGAGAAGTTAGGGGTTATTGCCCCTCCTATGATGAACTAAGGTGCACTAATGTCCATCAGTTCGGTGGTTATCACAGTCATATCTTGTGGTCTAGATTGATGATGGGGAGCTGCTACTCAAGGGGAGCAACTGGTATGATTCTGAAGTGGTGAAATTGCAAGTATGTGCCCTTTGCCATTGATGTCAAAGGGGGAGAGAAGACATGTGAAAAACAAGTGGTTGCTGATCAAAGGGGGAGTAGGAAAGGAAGAGAAGAAATGTGAATGGTTGTTGCTGATAGGGGGAGTTGTGACAGTAATGAGAAGTTCTTGTCTTGATGGTTAAAACAGTTTTTCACAACATATGTTGCCATCAATGACAAAGGGGGAGATTGTTTCAAGTATGGGCCTAACTGGTGTTGTCATTGATGTCAACATACTCCTATTGCATTGATGATAAGGATTGGATGAATTGTGTGCTGAGGATATTGAGAAAATTAGTCATATCAGGAACAGAGAAGAACAATGAAGAAAGTAAGGTAAAGATCCAAGATAAGATGACTATCAGAGGATGTAGTTCAAAGGGTTGGTAGATATGAGTCTTAAGATGATCCAGTAAAGACTTCAGAGGTCCGCATGAAGATCTGAAGAAGTTATGGCTGCTCAAGTAAAACTAGTTCTGACAGGTGTTCAAAGGTGATAGAGTGACACAGATAGGTCCGGTGGGATCTGGAAATGCAATATCCTATTCTGCAGATTTGGTGGGGTGTTTAAGAAGTCCATTTGAAGTGACAACTCAATTGGTTAGTGGTCTAGAGGTCCACAATCATCTATTCCATTGCGACAGTGATGACAAACTGTGTTCTTGAGGTTCCAGATGAAGGAGATAAGGATTTCAGTAAGCAGATGTAGTGTGGATGTTCTTGGTGATTCAGGCAAGCTTGTGGTGGTCTTTGGATCGTGTCCAATTCATGTTGGTGATCCGCATTAGTGTTTGAGCTTGCAATTAAAGAACAACTTTCAGATGATGGTGTTCTTCCTAAGTTTGGCCGACCGGATGAATTACACATCTTACAGATGTTCTTGTAGATGTTTGCCAACTTAGATGATTATTCCTAAGTCGATGTCTTGTATAAATAAGGAGTTATAAAGTCATTTTAAAGGGTGTGTATGGAAATGAGAGTGTGGTAGCAAGGAAGAGAGCAAAAGACAGAGCAGAAGTTTTGGGCTTAAATGGAACTGATTCAAGCATGGTGAAGATGCTATTCTCTAGTTCAAGTATGTAATACCTATTATTTCATAGACAGTGTGTCTCTTGTAGGTAGTGGGCCTCTTGTGAGTAGTGTGCTTAGGTAGTGAGCCCTAATTGGCATGTGCCATTTTGTTCTTTCTATTCTTCTAACAGAGAATACAATCTTGGCTTAATCACCTTGTGGTTTTTCCCTTAACCAGGTTTTCCACGTCAAAATCTTGGCGTCTTATGTGTTGATGTGTTTCTGCTCCTGATTAAATGTATTATGTTTCCATGATTGATTTATTAATATGTTGCTAAATCACAAAGTGGATTTAACTGTTTAATTGAAAGAAAGTTTTTGACAACTGATTCACCCCCCTCTCAGTTGTCTGTCCTAAATCTAACAGTCATAACCCATGAGTTTTCTAACCCATTTCTATTGTGCTGGGGAGGAGACCCATTGTTCTAAGAAATATTTCAGACTCTGGTGATCATTCTTGTTGCAGAAATGATTCCCTAATAGGTATGGCTGCCACTTCTGTACTGCATGCAAAATAGCCATCATTTCCTTCTCATATGTAGAGAGTACTAAATTCTTACCTGAAATGGCTTTGCTGGTGAATGCAATGGGATGTTCATCTTGAAGGAGAAGAGCACCAAGTCCATTACCACAAGCATCAGTCTCAATACTGAATGTCTTGGAAAAATCTGGCATAGCTAGAATAGGTGTAGTACACATAGCTTGTTTCAACTTTTTAAATGCACACTCAGCAGCATGTGTCCATGTAAAAGCATCCTTTTTCAATAGAGATGTTAATGGAGCTACAATCTTCCTATAATCCTTGACAAACTTGCTATAGTAGCTAGTCAGTCCCAAAAAACCATGGAGGCTCTTGAGTGTCTGAGGATGCAGCCAATTTTTCATGGCATCTATTTTGGTAGGATCCACTCGAACCCCTTAGGCTGAAACAGCATGCCCAAGATACTCCACTTCCTCTTGCCCAAAATCACATTTAAACTATTTTGCACAGAGATGATGATTAGAGAGAAGTTACAGTACAAGATCCAGATGCTACAGATGCTCAACCCATGTTTTACTATAGATGAGGATATCATCAAAGAAGACCAGAATGAATTTCTGCAAGTAGGGCCGGAATATTTTATTCATCAATGCCTAGAACATGGAAGGAGCATTAGTGAGGCCAAAGGGCATGACCAAAAATTGATAGTGGCCATCATGCTTGTGGAAAGCCATTTTAGGGATATCATCCTCATGAACTCGAATTTGGTGATACCTAGAATGAAGATACAACTTCAAGAAAAAATGAGTGCCATGAAGCTCATCAAAAAGCTCATCAACAACAGGAATCAAAATCTTATCCTTGATTGTGATGTGATTAAGTGCTTGGAAGTCAATGTAGAAGTGCCATGACCTTTTTTTTTGGAAAAGAAGAACTGATGAAGAAAAGGAACTAGTACTAGGGCGAATAATACCTTGCTTTAGTTAGTCCCGAACGAGCATCTCAATCTCTTTCTTTTGGTGAAATAAATAGTGGTAGGGCCTGATGTTGGGAGGAATGCTTCCAAGAAGGAGCTGAATACGATGGTCCTCTGGTCATGAAGGTGGCAATCCCACTAGTTTAGCAAAGACACATGCATATCTATCCAAAATGCGTTGTAGATCCGAAGGACTAGTGGAGACTGTTGATGGTTGCATCTGAATGGAATGGAGCTGAGTGATGACACCATTTGAATTCTTCTTAAGGAGATTTTCCATGCGATGTGAATTGATGATGTTGAGAGACCTTGGTTGTAAGCCCTTCAATGTGTATTTTTGCCCATTGTCTAAAAACTGCATCCAAAGTTCAGCAAAATCCCATAAGATGGGTCCAAGTGTGTGTAACCATTGAGCACCCAAAACCACATCACATCCGCCTAAGGGCAAGGCAAACATGTCAGAGCATAGGTTATAATCTCCAATAGAGATACACACATTGTGACACTTCCCTTTGTAAGGTAATGTGCCCCCATTGGCAATCATGACTTTAAACCTAGAGCAAGGATGGACAAAAAAATTAGCCTATTTGGCAATCCAAGGGTTAATGAAGTTATGAGTGCTACCAGAATCAATGAGTATTGTAAAAGGGAGCTTCTTGAAGTAACCCTTGACCTGCATGGTTTGTGGAGTGGTGACTCCTACTAAAGCATGGAGAGAGATCTCTGGGTGGTCTTCTTGAGAAGGAGGGTCAACAGGCTACTAGTGAATGTCAACCTAATCATCACTATACCCTGAGCATCTTCATAAACTTTAGTTTGCAGGCGGAGAATCCACATTCAAGAGATAGAGCTTTTTCTCAACACATCTATGTCCCCGAGTGAATTTCTCATCACAATTATAACAAAGCCCTTTTTCTCTACGTGCCCTTATCTCTGCTTCAGACAAATGCTTGATAGGAGTTGTTCTAGAAGCTGGCGTGACAGGAGGTCTTTGGGAAACCATATTTCTGAGTGGAACAAAAGTGGATTTGGAGCACTATTGAGCTATGATCTTGTCCTCTGCCAACTTAGCTAACCCCAGGGCTTCCATCATTGTGCTGGGATAGAACATTTTAACCTCAGATCAGATTGCATCCTTTAGACCACTGACAAAACAACTTCTGAAGAATTCATCAAACAATCCCTCTGCGTGATTGGCTAGTTTCTCAAATTCTGTCTGATATTCTCTCACAGTGCTAGTTTGGCAAAGTTTAATGAGTGCTCCTATGAAGTCATCAATAGCATTAGGGCCAAATTGTTGCAAAATGAGTTTGCAAAAATCTATCTATTTTGGCTCTTCATGAGCCTTGATGTACCAACGGAACCATTGAAGGGCTTCATGTTCCAAATGAAAGGATGCAAGTGGGACTTTGTTGACATCAAAGTATTATGCAGACTAAAATATTGTTCTGCTCGATATATCCATCCAGTCAGATCATCACCATTGAAGCGAGGAAAATCAAGCTTTGGCCCACAAAAATTGTTGGAAGAAGACAACCCAGTGTCTGCAGAAGACTCTGGCTACTGTCTATTGTTCATGGCTGAATGTTGAAGATTGAGGCTAAGAATTGTTTCATCTAGATCTTGGAGTTTGGTCTTGAGGGCTGCAAGTTCATCCTCCATGTTTTTAACTCCTACATGGGTGACAACCATAACCAAGAGTTTTTTTTTTGCGGCGGGGGGGGGGGGGGGGGGGGGGGGAAGGGTAGAAAAACAAAAACAAAAACTTTTTTAATAAAGGAAAATGTGTATTTGGGAAAAACTCTGATGGGTAATTGGGGTTTGACTAGGTTTTGGACAATTTTTTGAGGGACAAGGAAGCATAAAATGGAGATTTCAGAAGCGGGGTGAAAGAATGGGAAAATTTGTCCAAGACAGACAAAGGAGTAGAAATAGGAAATGAACACTATGGAAAAATTTGAAGGTGATTGGGTGAGAATTGAAGAAGTTATGGCAAACCCTAAAAATAGACAAATGTGGGATTTCTAGCTTCGATAAGTGGAATTTGGGATAGGGTCCTCAAGGAAGGAAATATGCAGAATGGAATTTTAGGGGTTCTAGTGAATTTTTAGAGGAAACAGAGCTAAAGCAAGGAAGATATGGCAAAAAAATAGTTTTTTTTTTCTAGAAACGATCTACAATGGGATCTGCAACGACTTTGGACAGATGCAATCTATGATTTGTGAGTTGATAATAGATATGGACCCCAGGTATGTTCAGCTTCCTAAAGGTTGAGGGGATTTACTCAGCTACCAATGATGTCTAACGACTTGCGTATTGTGGTAATACCCCTCACTCCACAGCTCAGGTAAAATTAACAACTGCTTTGCCACAAATGACTATTCTTGGTTTACCTCACGGATGGGAACTAATCAATCAGGTAGGGGCCGTTGCCCTTTTTGCTGGCAGGTACTCTCAATGGGCCAGCTACTTCAGGGTTCCTGTGGTACTCACAATGAGTTTTAGGGCTATGCCTAGGCACTTCCCATAATTAAGCAGATAGGGATTATTCCCTAATTTGAACCTGCAATGGAAATGAACAATATAGATGCAAAGAAAAAAGAACTAGTGTAATAATCACAGTGCCTGGTGGCCACTGCGAAAAAAAAATGGCAAACATTCCACCTAGCGAGCCAAAGAAAGCGCTCTGATACCAGATGAGAGGAACCTCCACAACAATATAATGAAAAAATGCATGAAATAATAGAAATAGCAGAACACAGAAGGAATTTATTGATCGCAAGCCACTTTGAAGGGGAAACCTCCTTTGAGCAAGATCAATACAATAAATTCGTGGATGCCTTCATTGGCCTCAACACGTACTTATATACTAAGTCTAATCTAAACAACTATTACTCCCCATGAATGTGGGATAATATAATATACTCACGGGACAACTTACAAAGCATATATGTCCAACAACAATATACTAACAAAGTAAAGAGAAGGGTTAAACACGAGTTCCTAACAACTAGCTGATGTGAAGCCCTTATATTTCTAGAAGGGAATGAAGAGGGATGTTACAAGATTTGTAGCTGGATGTCTAGAATGCCAAAGGGCGAAGGTGGAACACCATCACTCAGCAGGACTTTTATACTCTCATGAAATTCTAGAATGGAAATGGTAAATCATTAGCATGGATTTTGTGCAAGGACTTCCTATGTCAAGGAATAAGCACAATGCTAATTTGGTTGTGGTGGATAGACTCACCAAGGCAGCACATTTTATACCTGGGAATTTGATGGATGGGGCACCAGTCATAGCCAAATTTTTGCAAGAGGTTTTTCAAATTACATAGTATTCCTAAGAAGATTATCTTAGATAGGTATGCCTGTATGACATCAAGGTTTTGGAAAATCTTATTTTCCTCACTTCAAACTCAGTTGAATACAAGATCTACTTATCATCCTGAAATAGATGGCCAAATTGAATGGGTAAACCTAGTGTTGGAAGATCTATTGAGAATGTATTGCATGGATCAACAATACAAATGGGAAGATTACCTTCCTCTTGTGGAATTTGCCTATAATAATTCCTATCATTCCATGATTAAGATGGCTCCATTTGAGGCATTATATGGAAGAAAGTGCCAAACTCCTATAAGCTAGGATAAGCTAGAAGATAGGATTATCCTTGGTCCAAAAATGCTGTTAGAAATAGAAGAACAAGTCCATCTGATTAGGAAAAGGCTAGCAGAAGCCAATGGTAGGCAGAAAAGTTATGCAGATGCTAAACGCATCGCAAGGCATTTCTCAATGGGAGAAAAAGTCCTAAGGGTTAAACCCCAAAAGATCTCCATTAAGTTTGGAAAGACATCCAAGCTAGCCCCTAGATATGTGGGTCTCTTTGAAGTTCTTGAAGAGGTCAACCTAGTCACATACAGGATTGCTCTACCGCCAGCTCTTACCATGATGCATAATTTTTTCCATGTTTCCTATTTGAAAAAGTTTATTTCAGGAGATAATCATGTTCCTATTCTTGATTGGAATGCCATACAGGTGAAGGACCCAGGGGTGGTAGTGATCAACCCCATCAAGGTGCTCTCAACACATAAGCTACACTTACATAATAAAGAGATAACTCAATCCACTGTCTAGTGGGACCAATAGAATTATGAGGACATTTATCAATGATTTCCCCATCTCTCTTAAAACTTTTTCATTATGATGAGAAAACACTTTTTCTTTCTATTGGTTTGGTCTTTGGAGACATTAAATCATCAGGGATGATGATTCTTATGGGGGGAGATATGTTACATACCCAACTTTTTATTAAGCTTAATCTTACTTTTATGTGACCAGTAAATAGGATAATTAATCTTAGATTAATGATTTAATGTTTGTGGAAAATATCAAGTAGAATCATTGATTATATGGATTACAATTAATGCTTAGATAAGACATTAGATTATCTTATCCTGATGTATATCATTACTGATGATACACTTATCATGATTGTATGGTTGTAAGTGTAACTAGGAAAAGGATCTTCCTTCAAGAGTGGAGGAAGAGTATCACCAGAGAGAAGAGAATAGATACTATGGAAAAGATCGGGTTGCCATCTAAAGTCTCAATTTGATCATTATATGAACCATATGTGAGAAGGTATGTATACTTAGTTGCTATCTCAATTTGTCCAGGAAGCGACCATTATTGAATTGACACAGAAAAAGAATTTTCCAATGTCCACTTTTGTCGACTAGGTTGAAAAAGTTTTCTAGTTTTTCATTTTGGCTCTACAGCATCTATAGTTGATGGAAGTAGGAGGTGGCAAAAGGGGATAAATTATTGACCCTTGTTCACACCTTAGCCTTTGTTGATCATCAAGTCAATTTAAGTGTTTATTTACAATGTTGATATATATTTGATAATTAGATTGATACAGGGATAAAGATATCACCCTTATCATTTATAATCAATTTCCTTAATATCTGATTGGGAGATAATATTCTATTTGAGTTTTCTTTATTGTTATGGATGGGAGCATTCTTCTCTCCCTCGACCTTGAATATAGGGCAGTGGGAGGAGTGCCCGATGGCAGAAAGGTGATTGGAGGGGCAGGTGGCCCTCAATCTGCCACTTAGAGCCATTGCCAGAGAGAAATGGGCATCATGGGAATGAAGGTATCTTTCTGTCAAAAGAGAGAGCGACAGTGAAAATAAAGTTTAGTTTTTGTTTATGTTTTCTGTGGAGAGCACAACAGAGGTTTGTTGGGAAAAAAAGTGTGAATGCCTGTAGAAGCTTTTTGGAAGGCATGTTGAACTTTTTCTTACCAAGTAAGTGAATCTGTATAGATTCTTGCTTTCAGTTTAGCATATTAATACTATGGATGGATATAGAGCTAGCCAGGGTAAGACCCTAAGCCATGCTCACTATTATTGTCGAAAGGGAGAAGTCCCTACTATTCAAGCTATTCTATAGCTTCCTGTTGAAAATCACTACTATTATTTTTGAACCTCTGTGTTCGCTTTATAGCCATGAGAGATTATTATTACTATGAGTTCTTGAATTGTATTTTTATGCTTTTGGCTTGACATCAAAGTTGTCACCTATCGATCCACATCATACTATCTTAACCTTTGCAAAGTTTGGTAGCCTTTCTATCATTACAGTAGCCTGCTAAATAACATGCACTGGAGGGTTCAATAGCTATGCTATCATAGTAATCGGTTATGGGCTCACCAAGAAAAAAAGGTGGTGGTCGACTATGTTAACCATGATTGAATTTATTTATAACTATGTCATCTTTATACATGGCCGAATGGCCATTATTGTATGACTGTAATTATTATCATGCATGGTCATAGGGCCATTATTTTATAGTTGTGTTATCATCATGTGTGGCTAAAAGGCATTGCTTCATAATAGTGATAATATTTTGATAGGCTGAATGACCATTATTTATAACTGCATTATGATCTTGTATGGATAAAGGGCTAGTGCATATAATTGTGTTTATAACTTGCATGGCCATATGGCCAATACTTACAGTTGGGTTATTATCTTGCATGGACGTATGGCCAATACTTTACAGCTGTGTTATCATTCTACATGACTGAATGGTCATTGTATTATAACTGAGTTATTATATTGCATGGTCAATTGGTCAACTCTTTGTAATTGTGATATCATTGAAAACTAAGGCCGAGTCAGGTGGACAAAGGCCTGTGATATAATCTATTCTTTTATAATGTAATGATGATGCATGTCACAATTTTTAAACCTGACTTATATTGATATATTGTAATGGATTATAGTCTATCTCTTTAATCAAGAGGTATGATAATGAAGCCTGCTAATTCTATAGTCAAGCATGGCTATGCATGACTGAATGATATGGCATCACCTAGATGTGATAAGGGTCAACTCAATATGTTCACTAAATACATACCTTCATATTGACTGTATGCCCGTGGGGCTATGAAAGTAAAGGAAATATGTGGGTTACTTGACTAGTGTAACTCAAGATAGTCCCAATGATTCTGGTGTATGCTTTGTATCTAAACTACTAGACAAGTGGTATACCTTGAAGACCCTCAGTCACTAAGGCTGAAAGTATATCTATTTTATAATTTTATATTACAAAACTCTAGAAAACCTTGAGGAAGGTAGGAGATCATGACACATGAATATATATTTATAATAGCTTTTATGTTGATTTAGTTTAATCATATAAGGCTATTAATGGGATGGGATTACATGAGTATCCTTGGCCCAATAAAGTTCCTTAGAGAACATTTGGAGTTGTTTAAACTATATTATGTTGATTTGAATAATCAAACTCTATGAATGTAATGTTCACATCATGGAATAAGGTGGCAGGGAGTCACAATTTCCTGAAATGTGATCAAATAAGGGTTTGAGACTCCAAGTAATGGAGTCAATAACATAGTCATATGGACTAAGGTTTACCTGATATTTACACTACCCATGTATATATGATTTTTTATTTGAGCCTGGAGAATGGAACTAAGTTAAATTGAATATAGAATACGTTGTAAAACTAATTGTGTCTGTAAATTTTGTAGGATGAGATAGCTTCTAAGTTGAGTCATGGTGTGTGAACAATCGACTATGTTCATTGTGAAACATCTATGTATATTAAATCTTTGGCCCAAGTAATGCATCCGTCTCTGCATGCACTAGTCGGTTCACTATGCTCTAGATGGCATAATGCTTCCAGTAGTGTCATACATAGTTAGAGTGGATCTATATTTGTATGACTGTGAAGTATTATGAAGGACACAACACTAGAGACTCAGATGGTAAACCTACTTGGTTCCTTATATTTATTCCCCTTGTGAAGGGTAGGGCCACTTCTAGGTAGGATCTTGTGTGGGGGACCACCGGTCTGTGGTTGGAGGAAAAGCACTCGAGTGATGCTCTCCTTCCCAAGCAGATGACATGTCGAGGCTTAGGAAGACAAATATCAAGATTTCCAGGTGCAACATAATTCTCTTTATATGACTTATTACTCAAACACTATGTGTAAAATTATCATTGTTGCTATAAGCAAAATATTGTTATTGTAAAGTGAAAGAAATTCACTAGTGTATTATTTTTGGCAATAATGCAATTTTGGTTATGAAATTATTTTGAAAAGAAACTCATTTGATTAATGTCAATGATTTGGATTATTTGTATAAGCATAATTGTGATTATGTTAAGCATGATGGCATACTTAATGGTAATTAGGTTGATTAAATCTGGGTATTATGAGTTGACCTGTTACATTAAAGAGGGTTTCAAAAAATTCATGAAAGCCAATATAGTTGAAATCATAAAAATCAATGAGAAGAAAAATGACATTCAACACTAAAGTTGAAGAAAATGCTAAAGAGGACACCAATCTTAGCTTTAAGACTAGAAGCATCAAGAACACAATGAGGAGAGCATGAAAAATCCCCAAAATTCTCATGAGATATATGATAGCCTTTACAAAGAGGAGCTAGAGGTGGCAAGCATTCTCAAATATCTCTAATCTATTTTCTTTCTATTGTTCTATTTTGTTGTTTTATTTGGTTTTTTAATTTTTTGGATGGGGTTTAGTTGTTGGTCATCTATGGTAATGTTGATGTTCTACTAGTTTTAAAAGGTTTCAAGGGTCCCTTACAAACCTATTTTTTACCCCTTTAATTAAAATCATCCTTAGAATATAGCATTTTCAATGCTATAGGACCCCAACCTTTAATGTTCTCATCATATCCAATGCAAACACACTTGTTAGCCCTAAAATAAAGCTTAGAATGTTTCTCCTGAGGAACATGAAAATATGCCTTAGTACCAAACACTCTAAAATGAGAAACTGATGGTCTTTTATCTATCCATATCTTGTAGGTGTTTTGTCAACTAGAGCTTAGGAGTGGGAGAGCTATTAACCAAAGAACAATCAGGATGTACAAGTTTAGCCTAGAAATGTTGTTCAAGCCTAGCACTACTTAGAATGCCTCTATCTTTATCCATCAAAGTCTTGTTCATTTGTTCTTGTATTCTATTTTTTTGCAAAGCATATGGAGTTATCTTCTATATAATAATCCCTACATGTCTTTAATAATCATAAAAATCTCTAGAGAAATACTCAGCACCATTATCTAGTCTCAAATCCTTTACTTTCCTATCTATCTATTTCTCAATTAATGATTTCAACTCTTTAATCTTAGAACATATAGGAGACTTATTCTTTAGAAAGTAAATCCATGTATATCTATAGAAATCATTGATAAATATAATAGAGTAGAAAGACTTACCAATGGATGGAACATTCACAACATCAAATACATCACTATAAATCAATTCCTAAACATGTTTAGCTCTAGTATTACAAGATCTAAAAGAAACTCTATGTTGTTTTCCCTGCACATGGTGTTAATACCAACTGAAGTCAATAGAATAACTAGATAAACCATCTACCATCTTTTTATTGATGAGAGTTTTAATACCCTTCTCACCTTTGTGACTCAATCTATGGCTCCATATTTTAAAAGAAATGGAGTTATTAGTTACATTCATAGAGTTATAGTAAGTGGATTCTTCTAGCTAAAGTAGGTACCACATTGAGTGCCCCTATCCAACATCAAATTCCCTCTATTCAACTTGAAATCACTCTTCTTAGAAGTCACATGCACCCCTAAATCCTTCATTTTAGATACAAAACATAAATTTCTAGATAAACTAGGGATTTGCAATACATCCATGAGGGTTTTCACCCTCCCATCATTGAAAATCAAATTTAACCTTCCGTCAACCCACAATCTTTTGAGTTTTATCATCTTTGGGAAAAGATTACCAACTATCATAAGTTGTATACATTAAAAACCACTCCAAGTGTGAAAAGTCACGTGGTAGGATGCACTTGAATCTAGCAACCAAGAGTCATCAAAAGGAATGTTACCAAAAATAACAAAAGCATCTATAGCTTCATCATCAGAGGATTTATTAGTAGCAGAACCTTCATCTTTATGTTTCTTATTTTATCATTACTTTTTGAGATGCTCCCATTTTCCATAGTTCCCACATCTCAATCTATTCTTATAAGGTGTCTTGGATCTACCCTTGGACTTCGATCTATCCTCATACATATCCTTACAACCTTTCTATTTTCTATTCCTTTCTATTTAGATCTACCTTCTACATGCAATGGATCCTTGGACCCAACCTCAATAGACTTATTCCTCATTACCTCTTTTAGCAAGGAAATAATAAGAGAATTCATTTTTGGATCTGTCATAGAACTACTAAGTGCAAGAAACAAATTAACCCAAGAATCAAGTAATAAACATAATAGTAAAATACATATATGCTCTTTCTGTATCTTCATATCTATCAATTTTAACTAACTCAAGATTATACTCAATGCATTCAAATATTCCACAATTAACTCTTTCTCTTTCATTTTTAGATATTAAAATTTTCTTTTCAAAAATAAATTATTAACAAGACTCTTAGTTTGGTAAATTTATTCTATACTTTTCCATAAATTATATGCAGTAGATTTGTTAGAAACATTCAAAAGAATGGAATAAAGAAACATAAATGTATAGTGCCCATCAGTCTTTTTGTCAATTTTTGTGCAATCTTCATTTGATATCTTGTTTGGTTTATTTTTACTTTTCACTACAATCCATTGATATCTTTCTTCCAAGAGATCCTCTATCTTGAGCTTCCAATGTTCAAAGCCTAATCCATTGGACTTTTCAATCTTCAAACAAGATGAACTATCCATGTTCTCTATCACCCAAAATTTGAGTTTGCAAGAAAAACACAACAAACTCACATTGCAAAAAAAAAAAGATCAAATGCTCTAGAAAAGACATCCCTCTCTCTAATCAATCAAATGCTTAGGATAATATAGTAAGAAGTGTTGTTCTTTAGTAAATCCAAATTCTTAAATCGTGATAGGTCATAAAAGAAAAATGAAATTAGAAATGAAAGAAAATATAAACCATAACATAATTTTTATGTAGAGAACCCCTTATGGGGAAAAATTCAACACCTAAAGAAACTCAAGCTTATATTAAAGATTTTATCAATATAGTCTTCTAATAGCTCTAAATTCTAATAGTACAATAGTGCTCAACTAACCTACAAAACAATCTCATAATATCACCATGTCAAGATACCAATATGTAAGATATATTGATACAAGATACTATGAATGATATTTTGAAACTAGTGTAAAATACCACTCACCCGGATCTAGGCATCCACCTCCATCTTGAAGAATCTCACAACTCACTGTACATGATCAAACTCCTTGAATTGTATGTAACTCCTCTTATAGACCTTACACCCACGTTATGTGTCATATATGTCATAGATTTTTCCATAAAGTTTAAATTGACCAAGATCCCAATCCTAGGTGCTCCATGAGAATATTCTCTAAATCTATCATAAGACCCATTAATAAAAGATCTTGTTACATCTTCTTACACCTCCCAATCCTTGACCACTTTCCATTATCCCCCAAAAAGTAGCTTCTGACTTAAAGTCCATTACAAATACATGTGAGAGGATAAAGAATAACAAATAATTCTTCCTACCACTTAATATGGGCATCCAAGTCTACCCTCTCCATTATCCTTAGAGAGATAACATTATATGTCAACAACAATAATTAAGTACAATTAAAATGTGTCTAGGCATTTCCAAGGCAAATGGAACCTAATTCCAACATAAATAGTGTTAAATAAAGCATTAAACAATTCTTTATAATGCTTTCTATAATGGTATAAGTGTTATAATGCATATGTGTCTCTAATGTTGAAATTTGTTTTTTTTTTTAAATCCTACCCGTTAGGGTTTGACCTCCAATTTGGCTAACAAATTTGTGTTTTAACATAAAATAGAATACTTGAATTAAACATTGTCATCAATTTTATGTGTTTCAATGACAAATTTTCACAAAACTACCTTAAAAATATTAATCTAGATTTCATACTTTCTTTCATATAATTTTTTTATATTTAAAATAAAGTAAGGTATTAGTTTTTATTTTCTTCAAACTGCATCTTCATATTATTTAAATACATGTGCATTAATTTTTTCCATATTTTTATATTTATTAGTCTAAATTTTAAATAAATATATAGAACTATTCTACACTTTGTTTTATACATATTGGCTAATGAACTTAGTTTGGATCACTTGGGTCATCCTCAATCATATATGTTATGATGACTATAAAAAGAGTTGAGACAAGTGTGGCTGATGAGGCAAAATCTAGCCTCATCATATTTTTGCCAAAGTATGCATCATTTTCCTTTTTCCTATGGGTTATTCATGCAATTAAGTTTGATTAAAGGAATTATTTATTACAATGGGAGTATAAAAAGATTGCATTCATATGGTTTATCTATTATAGACTAAGCATGATGAAATATTGATAAATATTAGAATCTCACAACACAAGGATTACCTTGAGAAACCTTAAAATTAGGGATAACTAAAATAAAAATGAGTTGTGCTGCTTGTTCCTTTATCTCAATCAGGTTACAATGGTATTACAACACCTCTAGGGAATATATAGAACTCTAGAGTGATAAAACACTAGATCCTAACACATAAAACCTAAAACCTTATCTACACCTTCAAAACCCTACACTATCATTTTATATCACCATGAACGACATGAACGTGGAGGATTCCACTTTAGTTAACACTCTCTAAACCTAAAAAGTGACTTCATTTGTCTCTCCTATAGCCTCTCCAACCTTGAAAATGAAAGCTCTTAAATATCCAAAAAGCAAGATGAACTACACACAACCCTTTGTATTCTACATGTGGGAACTATGATCCTTCTAGATCTTCACTAGTTCTTAGGTAGAAATATGATGTAATGCCCCATCACGTAACCCTAAAGTGCTAGACTAAAAATGCAAAATTACAGAAATAATTTTGTTTTAAAGCAAGAAACTACATTAATAGCAATTGAATATATCATAACACACAACATAAAAGGAATTGCTCTTCTAACAACTCTAGGGCAACATAACTGCATCAGTGCATATAAAGTAAAATCCACATAAGTGATAAACATAAAACTGCTAAATTGGATAAAAATAACTTTTACAATAGCAAGATAATTTGATTACAGGGTTTCAGTACAAGATTACAAGACCGATCTTGTCAGTTAATAAATGAGTACAATTGAAAGTATACAACATCACTGAAAGTGGAAAATCAATCAAGAACTGGAACATCTCCGCACAGGACTCAAATCGAATCTCCAAAAAGACCAATGGATAGCTCTGCCTCCCAACCATGTGGAACCCTGAGGTCCACCCCACCGACCTAGGAGATAACACCAAGGCTCCACTAGGTCAAAGTTACAACAGTGAAACAACAATAAGATAAAGACTCCTCACATGCATACAAGATAACAAGACTGCACAAAAATGATAGTAATCCACCAGACAGAATCAATATCCAATCAAGATAAAACATGAAGCCAAGGCTATACTCTAGAGGTAACAACAAAATAAGGAGGAAGAAACTGAGTTGCATAAGGAGAGTGTCATCGCATGGTCCTAGCATGGGTTACCCAAGCTATCTATCACCAGAAGCTGGCCCCCATCTATAGTTACCCTGGCAGCCCCTCTCCAGGCATCGGCCCCATAGGGTGACACATGTAGAGCCAATAGGTCCTCTCATGGGGATGAGGAGATTGGCCTTGCCAACCAGGCCTTCTCATCCCATCCTTAGCCTGCGAGAGCACTCAAGGCATGGGTGAGGTATCTTACTTATCTTGTTATGTGTTTTTACTACCCCAACCCTCCTAATGAGTTATTAAGTTAACACTTGCTCATAACTTCCATGGGGTTACCCAGGCAGCCTCTCCCTAAGCACCAACCCCACCATAGAAGCCACTCCCTTAGCAATCTCTAAACAAACAACCAAACCACCACGAGCAAGGAAAAGGTACAAAATGGCTTCCAACCATTACTCATGTCATTCACTTGTCCTTGACAATACAAGTCCCATTGCATTGACATGCCACTATATGAACCAAAACCCAAACAACACACCTTTGGAGATAGGTACCAAATTAAAAAAAAAAATAAACCATTATTTGAAGGGGACAATGCTTCTGCATTTTGACACCAAGAGGTCTTGACATCTCACATGATTTTCCCCAATTCACAATCAATCAAATCAAAGACGCAAACTCCACCCAAGGCGAACACAAGGAACCCATGCAAGCATATAACTATTACCAGAAGGATTAACGAACATAAAATCTTCAATATACTTCTAGATTCAATTAAACAAAACAACTTAAAAGCATTAACAACAATCTATAAGAACATTCAGGTTCATGACTCAATACTAATTTACACAATGATATCTTAAATGACAATTTAACCTTCAAGGGATCAATGACACAGAGGATGGAGAACCATAATCCAAATATCTCAACTAATCTAAGATCAAGAAAATTATGAATCAAGTCCTTCTTTAACTAATTTCCAAGGATAAATACTTTAAGGCCACATACTAGGATCAACCACAATTTCTTGTTTTTCCAAAAAAATAAGCATCAAGATGACAAAAATTATAATTACAATGATATTCCCCATATATGAAGCATGGATTAAAGTATTACTAGCCTGACTATCAACTTTAATATTTGACAAGGTACTTAATACTTGATTAGTACAATATTGTTACATCAAAACAAAGAACCATTAACACCATTTACTCTAAAATTCCCAATGACCACTAAAATATAAAACAAAATTTTTCCTCAATATGGTAACTACCTACAATTTAATAAAACAACTAAATCATATAAATTGTTACCTTAAAATGAAATCGTCTTACCTACTACTAAATTCCTCAAGAGACAAGACATGAACACATTTCTTCCTATTATCCACAACTAGAGAAGATATATTTTCCCATTTAAATTTCTAATAACTACCAAATGAATACTACATCCAACACTATGATCTCCTTTCTGTAAAACCAACTAACTAACATAACTCAAGTGAATTCATTATAACCCTATATAGAATACTTGCCATTAATATTTAACACTTACCAACTCTAACAAGATCTCTATAAGAAATTATTTACGATAAACATAAATTTCAATAAACCTTTCAATTCTAATAACCTACTAGAAACTTATCTCCCTTCCTACAAATTTCAACTCTCGAACACAACCAAAACACATGTAAATAACAATTTGTGGATTACAAATGAAGTGCTAATGTTTAAACTACCTTATAATCAAATCTACCAATAGACTTTTCAATGCTAACAAAAGGGTTTGACTATAAAACAAAACTATGGAAAAAGGCCGACTACTAACTATTCAACCTTTGACTGTAGTGACAAAGGCAATGACTAAGCACAGGTTGTGACTGAAAAATGCCAAAACAAGGTCATGGTTCTTATCTACCACTGACAAAGGATACACTCCCGTCGACCCCACCAACATAAAGTCCAAACACAGACCCTCGAAATCTCTCTCAAAGCTATGCGGCTGACTGCCCTCCTATACCATTCGATAGCAAGGACAATAACTAGCGACTAGATTCATAAAGCAAACCATGCTCTAAGACACAACATTCCGCCTAGCCCGTGGTCTTCTAACATGATACAGGAAAAAGGTTCAAGTGATACACAGTCCTAAAAAAAAATTTCTATGATAGCAATACACAAGGCAGCCAAGCGTCAATATGGTTCAAACACAAATATCACTATCCGTTCGCTAAGTTTCTGTTAAAAAAATGGAAAGTAACAAAAGTGGCAGCGAAGGAAGAGTTGTCTACGAGCAGTCTACAAGGTAGAGAAGGAGATTCCTTAAAGAACTCAAGATTCAAAGTCTACTACAGAGCGATCTCTTAAGAGAATGCCCTTTATAAATATCCTTCTATATGTTCTAGCTAAGTTATATTTCTTTGACAAATGAAGAATTAATTATTGTCTCTCAGCCAGAATTAGTTTAATACAGATATGGAGGAAATGTGGAAAAAATGTCACAAGGTATAGTCCAAACCTAGATGTGCTCTGTTGGGTAGTTTTCTTAGAGGAAGAAGTGTTGGAGTCACAATAATCTTTTGACAGGTTTATTCAGATAAAAGCAAGGAATCTCAAGGAAGAGATAATATGGATATTATGAGGATGAAATACAAGGTTACAAGCACTAACTGGTTGCAGGAAAACAGCCAAATCACTTCTTTCTGAGGTTGGTAAAAGTTTAACATTGAGTCATATTTTCGCAGGATTGAAAACATAGTACCAGGTTACAGGTGATGGCATCTAATTTCAAGAGGATATTAGGCAGAGGCTAACCCAGAGGAAAGTATCTTGGAGGAATCTACACAGATTGAAGTGACATTCAACCATATAGGCACAAGACATAACAAGCCACATAGATAACAAATTCTAAATTACAGAAACATTCAAGTTTCACCCACAGATCATGCAACAATACATTTTAAATTAAAGCTACAACCCTAGCAAATTTTAAAGAGAGAACAAATCACATACCCAGATTCCAATCCCTCTTTGAAATTTCTTTAAATCCTGTAACCAATTCTCTGTTCTTCTCCCAATTTCTCCATTCTATTTTCCAACCCCCCTCTGAACAAGATTTTCTTTCATATAAAAATGATTCAACTCATAAAATAAATGCACACATGCATCCGTTACCCAACAACCCACTCCTTCAAGAAATTCAAAAATTTTCTATAATAAGAGATTCCAAATCTTCTAATTTTGAAATTGACAACACAAGGCATTAATTTCACATATCCAAATTATTCTGAGCCAAGTAAATGCTAATTACCCATAACTCAAATTTATGACATAAATATTTTAGAAAAATAGATAATTTAATTCTAGACTATTATAGATTTTATCCCAGGTGTCAAACAAAGTTTTAGGCTAAATCCATTATTATCTAACCAACATAACATCAATTATGAATAAATCATTAAAGTAACTTCCAACCACACATGAACATAATTAGCATTATAAAGCACAACTCGACTAAACCCCCCCAACACATGATTACTAACATAACAAGGCAAAGACCAAGTGTCACAACACAACTCGAGACCACAACAAAAGACAAGGACCGACCTAGTGGAATAGACCTCGTGTTATCTCCCATCACTGATACCCATTGGTGTAAGAACCTGCTCAAACCTGCTATATCAGGTGGAGTCGAGGTTCGGTACCTGCAGCCTGCATCCAAACAACTAGTTGTACATGATCAAATGCATATATGTCTACACACGGAGAGTCAGAGAATCATGGTGCAACAGGGTACTCGAAGGAAGTAATGCTACACCGTCCCTGATCTTGAACAAGATTATAACCACAGCATATGAAACTAGATATCAATGAATCTAATAAAACATGCAAATGTTAATCCATAACTAATCATGTCAAACATATCATAACTGAAGTAATACTAATGTCATCATAACTCATAACACATGTCTGAATATATCCATTGAACATAGTCCATCAAGGTCAAAGTGAACATAAGCCATAAAATACTAATCCAAATGTCTCAAAACTGTAAACATGTAATGAAAGACTATCAACTATTTCAGAACTGTCAGATAGAGATATGAAACTAACATGTATCAAAACTGAAAAAGTGAGGGGAATTACATCCTCCCCCCTAGAATCAGGCTTACTCTTGGAAGCCTGCAAATAAGTAAGGATATAACTCCCTCATCCTGGAAGCATCCTCCCAGGTAGCAAAGGTCTCATCATTAGGATCCCACTAGACCCTAACCTGCTCCACATCTCTGCCCCTAGGAGTAAGTCTCCTGTGCTGAAGAATGCCTATGGGCTCCAAAGCCAGTTGCCCATCCTCTACCTGTAGAGCAGTCCAATCAAGAACATGAGTGATATCTAGATAGTGAGATCTAAGTACAGAAACATGAAACACATCATGGATGCGTGAAAGGCTAGGTGGCAAAGCAAGACGATAAGCAACTAGACCGATCCTCTCCAACACCTCAAAAGGTCCAACAAAGTGTGGTGCTAGCTTAGAGCCCTTTCCATAGCGGATTGGACTCTTTCACAGTTGCACACACAAGAACACCCGATCCCCAACAAAAAACTGATGATCAATCCTATGAGCATCTGCAAACTTTTTCTGTCTATCCTGAGCTGCCACCAAATGCTCTCTAATCCTCTCAACCTGCTGCTCCATATCTCTAAGCATATCAGGACCCAAAAGAACTCTATCCTTCAGACAATCCCAACTCAAAGGAGTCCTACACGGATGACCATACAAAGCCTAAAAGGGAGACATTTGAATAGAATTGTGATAACCATTATTATAGGCAAACTCCACTAGATATAGGTAGTCCTCCCAATGGCTCTGCCGATCCATCACATACATCCTCAACATATCCTTGAGAACTTGATTAACCCTCTCGGTCTGACCATCAGTCTCAGGATGGTAAGCTGAACTAAAGTTCAGCTGTGTCCCCAAGGCATGCTGCAAGGAAGTCTACAGGGCAGAAGTGAACATTGGATCCCTGTCCGAGATGATCCTACGAGGAATCCCATGAAGTCTGACGATGTCCTCCATGAACACTTTGGCCACTGTAGAGGCATTGTACGAAGCACGGACAGGAGAGAAGTGAGCTACCTTCATCAACCTATCCACAATGACCATAATAGCATTGTGTCAGTGAGAGGATATTGGCAAACCAATAATAAAGTCTATCGAAATGATATCCCACTTCCACTCTAGAATCAAATGAAGCTGCAAAAGACCTGCAAGGTGCTGGTGCTCCGCCTTCACCCTCTGACACTCAAGACATCTCAACACAAAATCAGCAATATCCCGCTTCATACCCCTCCAAAAATACAGCTGACACAGATCTGCATGCATCTTCTTGACACCTGGATGAATAGAATAGGATACCCGATGCGCCTCTGACAACACTAGGGTGCAAAGACCCTTTGAACTAGGAACATAGATACGACCCAAATGACGCAAAAGACCATATGACTCAAAAGAGTAACTAGAGAATCTACCCTCTAAAGGTCTACTATACTCAATCTCAGACTTCACCTCCTAGCACCAACTGTCGAAAGGAAGAGCTGCGAGAATCTAACCTCTCAAATCAACTGTAAGAGAGACTACTGAGATCTCATGCCGCCAACGAATAAGAGCATCTGCTACCACATTCTCCTTTCCCTAAATATATTTGACCTCAAAGTCATACTCACACAAGAACTCCATCCAACGCCTCTGCCTCACATTCAAGTTTGGCTGTGTGAAAATATACTGCAAGCTACGATGATCACTGTGCAGCTCAAACTCATACCCTAACAGGAAATGCCTCCATCTCACCAAGGCATGCACAACTGCTGCTAACTCTAGGTCATGAGTGGGATAGTTCAATTCATGATCCTTGAGTTTGCGAGACTCATAAACAATCACGCGACCATCTTGCATCAACACTACTCCCAAACCCTCCAAAGAAGCATTGGTATAAACAACAAAGTCCCTAGCAGGATCAGGAACTACTAAGATAAGTGCACTGGTCAACTACTCCTTAAGAGTCTAAAAAGCTTCCTGACACTGCTCTGACCAAACAAACTTTTTCCCTTTCCTCTAAAGAGAAGTAATAGGATAGGCAATCCTCGAGAACCCCATAACAAAGCGACGATAGTAACCTGCCAGGCCCATAAAACTACGGACCTCAAAAACATTAGTGGGTGTAGGCCAGTCCATAATAGCTTGGATCTTCGAGGGTTCCACTACAATACCCTCTCCAAAGATGACATGACCTAGATACTTCACCTCAGTCTGAAAGAACTCACATTTTGACAAATTAGCATAAAGCTGATTTTCTCTCAAACACTGCAACACCTGACACAAATGCTCCTCATGCTCCTCCATAGTCCTCGAATAGATCAATATATCATCAAGAAATACCAGGACAAATCGGTCGAGATAAGTACAGAAAACACAATTCATCAAGCTCATGAAAACTGAAGGTGCATTCATCAACCAGAATGGTACCACTCTAAACTCATAATGTCCATAACGGGTGTGAAATGCAGTTTTGTGAATATCTGCCTCAAATATTTGCAACAGGTGATATCCTGACTTAAGGTCTATTTTAGAGAATACCTTTGCTCCTTTAATCTGATCAAACAAATCAGCAATCTGAGGCAAGGGATACCTATTTCTCACTATTACCTTATTCAATTGTTGATAATCGATACATAGCCATAGAGATCCATCCTTTTTTTTCACAAAGATCACAGGTGCTCCCCAAGGAGAAACACTAGGTTGAATGAACCCTTTGGCTAACAGCTCCTCTAACTGCAGTCAAAGCTCCTTGAGCTCCTGAGTGGTCATCATGTATGGAGCTCGTGAGATAGGCTCTGCACCGGGAACTAGATCAATCTTGAAATTGATGTCACGCTTAGGTGGCATCCCTAAAATATCAGATGGAAATACATCAGCATACTCCCTCAAAAGTGGGTGATCATCAAGAGATGCCTCTCAACTCTCCTCCATCTCCAAGTCACTAATAGTCACTACAAAAAGCTGACATCCCTGATGCATGCATCTCTTGAGTTGCATAGCAGAGATCATATGAAGGGAAATAGGTCTCTGAACCCCTACAACCTCAACCTCAGCACCAGAATCATCCACACATCTAACAGACTTGTGTCGACAATCTATCACTCCCTGATGGGCCTCCAACCAATCCATCCCTAAAACTATATCATATGAACCCAGGGGTAAAATGTGAAGGTCCACAAAAGTAGATAGAGAGTCAATCATCAAATCACACCCTAAAACTAGAGACTCAATTGCTATCTTAGCCCTGAAAGCTAACTCAACCTGCCACCTATCATCCTGCTTTGTTGCCACTAAGCCACTACGTTCCACAAGAGGACATATAAACAAATCAGATGCACCAGAATTAAAAAGAACAGAAAAACCAATACCTCGCATGCAACCAGAAGTCTCCACCATGGTGCCCTAATGCTCTACCTGTCAGTCATCTATTACTGCAAAAACTTGGTGTGACCTGCCTACATGACCAACCATGGGCTCAGATGCCACCAGTCAGTTTCCAAACCCTGAAGCACACTTCTGCAGGCACTACCTAGCAATATGGCCCTGCTGGCTGCAAGAGAAGCACCTGGTGCCTCTACCAAAACCACCGTCACCCCAGAAAGCACTAGACTACTGGAAACTACCTCTGCTCACTGCAGACTGCATACTCTGAGCTAGCTAATCAAAATGGTTGCGCTTATTGTGCTACCAAGACCAATCCTTAGCTTGAAATCTATTACCTTGCTGCGGCTGAGAATTCTTCAGCTTGGATTGCGAATACTACTACTACTAACCACCCTTTGAGGGTGCATGAGAACTTGATGCCTGAGTGCGACCACCTCAAGAACCATATCCTGAAGAAGGTGCACTACCAATGTGCACACCTGTATGCCCACCGAGTGCCATAGGTAAATTCTCTTCCACTAACCGGGCCTTCTCCACTACAACCTCCATAGTCTTAGGTTTGAATACACGAACCCCTCCACTAATCCAGGCATTCAAGCCCTTGATAAAATGCTACACCAACATAGACTCATCATCCCTGATACCTGCATACTGTTTGAGCTCATAAAATTTGCGCTCATACTGCTCAATTATCATGGCCAACTGCCTCAGCTTGTGGAACTCATCTGCTTGACGCTGCCTCCAATGGTTAGATAGAAAGAGGGCTCTGAATCTCTCTAAGAACAACTCTCAAGACACAGTGCTAATGTCTAGATGTAGCTTCTGCTCCTCTAACCACCACCAAGTTGAAGCAAACCCTCAGAGATGCAGAATAGCACATCTGGCTTTGGTGTTGCTGCCATATGGATGCATGGTGAAACACCTACCTAAGTCCAATAACCAAGTCTCCATCTCAAGACCTCTACCAGCTCCATCAAAGATGGGAGGGCGAGCTCTCAGTAGATCCCTCATATGGTTGGCTAGTGTGGCCTCCTGCTCAGCCATCAACTCTCTATGCCTAGGAGACCTCTCTCTCTCTCTAGGACCTGGCTGGTCTACTTCCTAACCTCCTCTAGGTTGCTCACCCTCGTGTGTAGGACCTAAAAGGGCAAGGGCCTCCTCGAGAATCCGTCTCAACTGGGCTCCATCAGGCTAACCCTGACCTTCCATGTTCTGACCCCTGCCTTCATGAGCACTCACATGAGGAGAACTGGGAGGAGGTGTGCCACCACCACGTCTCCCACGACCCCTACATCTGCCCTGACCTTGGCCCCTACCTCTAGGCATCAACCTACAGCACCAAAGGCAAATTATTACATTCAGAAAGGGTCACAATAGGGATAAAATTATTTTATAGAGTTTAAGCACTAGGTTACATAATGGGCTCAAATATAACCAAGGTACCCAGTCTTTAACCTGGCTCTGATACCAAATGTAATGCCCCATCACGCAACCTTAGAGTGCCAGACTAAAAATGCAAAGTTCCAGAAATAATTTTTTTTTTAAAGCAAGAAATTACATTAACAACAATCGAATATATCATAACACACAACATAAAAGGAATTGCTCTTCTAACAACTCTAGGGCAACATAACTGCATCAGTGCATATAGAGTAAAATCCACATAAGTGATAAACATAAAACTGCTAAATTGGATAAAAATAACTTTTATAATAGCAAGATAATTTGATTACAGGGTTTCAGTACAAGATTACAAGACCGATCTTGTCGGTTAATAAATGAGTACAATTGAAAGTATACAACATCACTGAAAGTGGAAAATCAATCAAGAACTGGAACGTCTCTGCACAGGACTCAAATCGAATCTCCAAAAAGACCAATGGATAGCTCTGCCTCCCAACCATGTGGAACCCTGAGATCCACCCCACCGACCTAGGAGATAACACCAAGGCTCCACTAGGTCAAAGTTACAACAGTGAAACAACAATAAGATAAAGACTCCTCACATGCATACAAGATAACAAGACTGCACAAAAATGATAGTAATCCACTAGACAGAATCAATATCCAATCAAGATAAAACATGAAGCCAAGGCTATACTCTAGAGGTAACAACAAAATAAGGAGGAAGAAACTGAGTTGCATAAGGAGAGTGTCATCGCATGGTCCTAGCATGGGTTACCCAAGCTATCTATCACCAGAAGTTGGCCCCCATCTATGGTTACCCTGGCAGCCCCTCTCTAGGCATCGGCCCCATAGGGTGACACATGTAGAGCCAATAGGTCCTCTCATGGGGATGAGGAGATTGGCCTTGCCAACCAGGCCTTCTCATCCCATCCTTAGCCTGCGAGAGCACTCAAGGCATGGGTGAGGTATCTTACTTATCTTGTTATGTGTTTTTACTACCCCAACCCTCCTAATGAGTTATTAAGTTAACACTTGTTCATAACTTCCATGGGGTTACCCAGGTGGCCTCTCCCTAGGCACTGGCCCCACCATAGAAGCCACTCCCTTAGCAATCTCTAAACAAACAACCAAACCACAACGAGCAAGGAAAAGGTACAAAACAACTTCCAACCATTACTCATGTCATTCACTTGTCCTTGACAATGCAAGTCCTATTGCATTGACATGCCACTATATGAACCAAAACCCAAACAACACACCTTTGGAGATAGGTACAAAATAAATAAATAAAGAAACCATTATTTGATAGGGACAATGCTTCTGCATTTTGACACCAAGAGGTCTTGACATCTCACATGATTTTCCCCACTTCACAATCAATCAAATCAAAGACATAAACTCCACCCAAGGCTAACATAAGGGATCCATGCAAGCATATAACTATTACCAAAAGGATTAACAAACATAAAATCTTCAATATACTTCCAGATTCAATCAAACAAAACAACTTAAAATGATTAACAACAATCTATAAGAACATTTAGGTTCATGACTCAATATTGATTTACACAATGATATCTTAAATGACAATTTAACCTTTAAGGGATCAATGACATAGAGGACAGAGAACCATAATCCAAATATCTCAACTAATCTAAGATCAAGAAAATTATGAATCAATTCCTTCTTTAACTAATTTCCAAGGATAAATACTTTAAGGCCACATAATAGGATCAACCACAATTTCTTGTTTTTCCAAAAAAAATAAGCATCAAGATGATAGAAATTATAATTACAATGATATTCCCCATATACAAAGCACAGATTAAAGTATTACTAGCCTGACTATCAACTTTAATATTTGACAAGGTACTTAATACCTGATTAGTATAATATTGTTACATCAAAATAAAGAACCATTAACATCATTTACTCTAAAATTCCCAATGACCACTAAAATATAAAACAAAATTTTTCCTCAATATGGTAACTACCTACAATTTAATAAAACAACTAAATCATATAAATTGTTACCTTAAAATGAAAATGTCTTACCTACTACTAAATTCCTCAAGAGACAAGACATGAACACATTTCTTCCTATTATCCACAACTAGAGAAGATATATTTTCCCATTTAAATTTCTAATGACTACCAAATAAATACTACATCCAACACTATGATCTCCTTTCTATAAAAGCTACTAACTAACTCAAGTCAATTCATTATAACCCTATATAGAGTACTTGCCATTAAGATTTAACACTTACCAACTCTAACAAGATCTCTATAAGAAATTATTTATGATAAACATAAATTTCAATAAACCTTTCAATTCTAATAACCTACTAGAAACTTATCTCCCTTCCTACAAATTTCAACTCTCAAGCACAACCAAAACACATGTAAATAACAATTCATGGATTACAAATAAAGTGCTAACATTTAAACTACCTTATAATCAAATCTACCAATAGACTTTTCAATGCTAACAAGGGAGGAAAAGAATGACAACCAAAGGGTTCGACTATAAAACAAAACTGTGGAAAAACGCCGACTACTAACTATTCAACCTTTGACTGTAGCGACAAAGGCAACAACTAAACATAGGTTGCGATTGACAAACGCCAAAACAAGGTCACGGTTCTTATCTACCACTGACAAAGGATACACTCCCGTCGAGTCCACCAACATAAAGTCCAAACATAGACCCTCGAAATCTCTCTCAAAGCTATGCGACCGACTGCCTTCCTATACCATTTGACAGCAAGGACAATAACCAATGACTAGAGGTATAAAGCAAACCGTGCTCTAAGACACGACTTTCCACCTAGCCTACAGTCTTCTAACATGATACAGGAAAAAGCTTCAAGCAATACACAGTTCTAAAAAAAAAATTCTATCATATCAATGCACAAGGCAGCCAAGAATCAATATGGTTCAAACACAAAAATCACTATCCGTTCGCTAAGTTTCTGTTAAAAAAAATGGGAACTAAGAAAAGTGGCAGTGAAGGAAGAGTTGTCTATGAGCAGTCTACAAGGTAGAGAAGGAGAGTCCTTAAAGAACTTGAGATTCAAAGTCTACTACAGAGCAATCTCTTAAGAGGATACCCTTTATAAATATCCTTCTATATGTTCTAGGTAAGTTATATTTCTTTGACAAATGAAGAATTAATTATTGTCTCTTTGCTAGAATTAGTTTAATACATATATGGAGGAAATGTGGAAAGAACATCACAAGGTATAGTCCAAACCCAAATGTGCTCTACAGGGTAGTTTTCTTAGAGGAAGAAGTGTTGGAGTCACAATAATCTTTTGATAGGTTTATTCAGATAAAAGCAAGGAATCTCAGGGAAGAGATAATATGGATATTATGAGGACAAAATACAAGGTTACAAGCACTAACCAGTTGTAGGAAAACAACCAAATCACTTCTTTCTGAGGTTGGTAAAAGTTTAACATTGAGTCATATTTTCGTAGGATTGAAAACATAGTACCAGGTTACAGGTGATGGCATCTAATTTCAAGAGGATATTAGGTAGAGGCTAACCCATAGGAAAGTATCTTGGAGGAATCTGCAGAGATTGAAGCAATATTTGACCATATAGGCACAAGACATAACAAGCCACAGAGATAACAAATTCTAAATTATAGAAACATGCAAGTTTCACCCACAGAGCATGCAGCAATACATTTTAAATTAAAGCTACAACCCTAGCAAATTTTACAGAGAGAACAAATCACATACCTGGATTCTAATCCCTCTTCTAAATTTCTTCAAATCCTACAACCAATTCTCTATTGTTCTCCCAATTTCTCTGTTCTATTTTTGAACCCTCCTCCGAACAAGATTTTCTTTCATATAAAAATGATTCAACTCATAAAATAAATACAGACATGCATCTATTACCCAACAACCCACTCCTCTGAGAAATTCAAAAATTTTCTATAACAAGAGATTCCAAATCTTCTAATTTTGAAATTGACAACACAAGGCATTAATTTCACATATCCTAATTATTCTAAGCCAAGTAAATGCTAATTACCCATAACTCAAATTTATGACATAAATATTTTAAAAAAATAGATAATTTAATTCTAGACTATTATAGATTTTAACCTAGGTGTCAAACAAAGTTTTAGGCTAAATCCATTATTATCTAACCAACATAACACCAATTATGAATAAATCATTAAAGTAACTTCCAACCACACATGAACATAATTAGCATTATAAAGCACAACTCGACTAAACCCCCACAACACATGATTACCAACATAACAAGGCAAAGACCAAGTGTCACAACACAACTCGAGACCACAACAAAAGACAAGGACTGGCCTAGTGGAATAGACCTCATGTTATCTCCCATCACTGATACCCATTGGTGTAAGAACCCGCTCAAACCTGCTATATCAAGTGGAGTCCAGGTTCGGTACCTACAGCCTGCATCCAAATAATTGGTTGTACATGATCAAGTACATATATGTCTACACACAGAGAGTTAAAGAATCATAGCGTAGCAAGGTACTCGAAGCGAGTAATGCTACACCATCCTTGCTCTTGAACAAGATTATAACCACAACATTTGAAACCAAATATCAACGAATCTAATAAAACATGCAAATGTTAATCCATAACTAATCATGTCCAACATATCATAACTGAAGTAATACTGATGTCATCATAACTCATAACACATGTTTAAATATATCCATCGAACATAGTCCATCAAGGTCAAAGTGAACATAAGCCATAACATACTAATCCAAATGTCCTGAAACTGTAAACATGCAATGAAAAACTATCAACTATTTCAGAACTGTTAGAGAGAGATATGAAACTTACATATATCAAAATCCAAAAATTGAGGGGCATTACATATGACTGCTTAAAATTTTCATTGGTTCTTGAGTTTTTTGTAAAATCTTCTATCTTTACATTTGTAAGTTATTAGTAGGTACGCGCATCATCAAGTTGTTCTTGTGTGTAATCAATCAAAATTTCTATGTTAATAACCTCATGTTTCTTTACCATAATGAGGATGCTACTCTACAATAAAGGGCATAGTGATCTAGATACTATACCATGCAATGCCTAGACATTACTAGTGATTTTTCAAATCAACATCAATGAAGTTCTTAATTTATGTACCAAACATAATGGATGCCATCACTTCACAAAAAAGGGAAAATGATTCATGCACAATTCTATCCAACTAGTGCATCTATTCATTAACTTTAGTTTACTCTTCTCATTTTGTATTATTCCCTTGCATGTATATTTGATAGCAACAAGATATTTGACAAATGGTTAAGAATTTGATAGAATTTCTTTGCAATATATGTGCAAGAAATATTTCCACCAAAGCTTTGTGTGAGGGCAATGGAAGGAAACTCCACACACAATTCTTAGTTACATCAAACTAGTGTGCATTCTTTAATCACACGGTACTATTTCTCAAGGGTCTAACAACAACATTTCC
Source organism: Cunninghamia lanceolata (assembly GCA_027924645.1). NCBI lineage: Eukaryota > Viridiplantae > Streptophyta > Pinopsida > Cupressales > Cupressaceae > Cunninghamia > Cunninghamia lanceolata. The sequence continues at coordinate 3,331,659 of BSBN01001183.1, read as the reverse complement.
ATCTCTTACAATATTTCCACATTATATGTGACTTGCACACGCATTTGCTTCATCAATCTCGGTTGAATTCCACATTCTCTAGACACATGGTAATAGATTTTAATATTATACAATGATCCAACTGGCACCAATGGGTCTAATATTTTTCACCTAATCATCCACATGTAAAATAAACAATACATGCATGCCATCTATCAACCTTTTATTTGTAGGCCTAACTAACAATTACTATAAAAGTACAACCTATATACTCTAGTTTAGGTAGAGGCTTTCTAGTTCACATTCCAAAATATGCTCTATTACAATCATGTGATGGTAGCCTCACATAATTGTCATACTATGAGTTGTATCTCTCCATGGCCTCTAGTAAATTAGGCATACGCATTAATTCCCTATCTAATCATGGGAAAATTATTTCCTCCATGACCTTTGTTTATACTTTGTATATTCGCATATCAATGAATATAGAATAATTTTCTTCATGCTTCTACAACTCAAGATTTCTACATGTTTGTGAGTGCTACATAGTTTTAGATGCATTATCATTCTAGCATTCTCATGCACATCAAAGTGGGGACAAAATGTAAGGGTGAAATTTGTATAACAATGTCATTTCCCATTTAGTTTTGTACCTATTTTGAGGAGAGTTCTTTGATACATATACATTGAAAAATGGTTTAATGTTGTGTAAATTTGAGTCTCGTTCCCTATACTGTGAACCTACCCATATACATATTTCTATACGAACCCCTCATCCCAATAAATTCACCTTATTTTATTATTCATCACACATGTGCTTGCACATACTTCCATGTACACATTATTCATTGTGATCTATCCCTTTTAATGTTTAGGGACTAGTCTACATTCACAAAAATGCCCTCATAATTGTAGACTCATCTCACCCTAATTTAAAATTTTAAAGTTAAATTTAACTAACTCCCACCTTTACCCTTCCTACCTCTGGCCAACTAAACACAAATTTGTGTGATGTGTTGTTATGTCCTTGTATATAAAGTCATTCAATACTTTCATTTTAAGTCATCAAATATTCACGAGTCATCTTTTGATCTAAGGAGAAAAAACACTTAGACTTAGTGCACTAAAAAGAATCTAGTTCTACATGAACATTTTAGAAGTGTATGCATGATTGAATATTACTATTTTTTATCATTCATAAACATTTTTGTGCTTTGGCATAGGAGAACATGTCCTCTTCTGACATATTGACAAACTTATCATGGTATTTATAAATACTACTAGCCCACAAATATTAAGAACACAAAATAAGTCAAGATGCATCATGTGCAAAGTGAAGAAAAATATTTTATAGGTCACATAGTATAAGTTTGTAGGTTCATGAGATATCCACAATCATGAATTTGTTCCTGATCCCTAGATTCATTGCTATGCAATGTCAATAGAATATTCTCATTCTAAGACTATTACCAATTTGTCACTTATTTGAGAATAGATGAGATTCAAATCATTATCAATATTTGTACATCCATCATTTATAGAACTAGGTAAAAATATTTTTATTTATTTCCTTTAATTTCCACATTAATTACTTGCAACAAATTATCATAATATCATTACCAATTACTAATTAGTCTAAGTTAATTCTGCTTATGTGTATTCATTTAATCATATTAGCCTAGATTAAACTTAAGGAAAGTTGATTTCCCTTCACAAATATATATATTCAAGATTTGATTGCTCATACAACATATTTATTATAATAATATATCATTTCAAAGTAATTTCACAAAAAAATAAATGATATGAAAACGATTTCCTTTTATTTAAAAATTATTTAGACTACTATTAAATTTTATTATTATATAAACACCACATTTATTATTAAATTTCTTTTCTGCATTTAAATTATTTTAAAAACACATTTAGTTTAAACATCACATATACTTTTTAATGATTAATAGTGGGCTTTCTATATTAAAATCTAAAAATATAATTAGCTGATAGGCTTTTATATGTGAGCATTATAGTGCTCAGAATTGTCTCACACAGGAAAATTTTCTAAATTCTCCGGTTGTTCCTATCGGTGTATTCCTTGAACCTCCTATGGGTGCAAATGCTAGTATACTAGTTCACACAAAAGATAGATAGAATGAAAAGACATCCCAAAAGTCAATAAAAGAGTTCAAATACAAAACAAAAATGGTCACACCAATACGCAACTAAAGCAATACTTGTCATCTCAACGTTCATATTGACTTATTTTATTGTGCATATAATATTTTGTGTACTAAGGTAAACACCAAGTGAATTCTTCCCATTAGTCTTCCATCAATATCCTGATTATCAAACTTGGAGTCAATATGCGCACCACTGACACGAGGATTCAAGAAACAATTATAAAATATTAATATCTGTTCAAGTCTTCGCAAACCGTTCACACTTCGAACTTGTTTGAACTCTTCGGTGCACATTGGCGAGTGTGCCCCGGAAAGACTCTTGGTCTCACTACTGTTCATCTCTGGGTGACAAAACTAGTCCATCATTACAAGTGGATTCCTTCTCCTCAACTCAGATTCTTAAGTTGTCCTGCCGAATGGTCACTCCCCTTACTAATGGTCTAGTCGTAGTTTGCCTAACAATGGAATTCTGCTGCAAATTCAGCTAAGTATAGTAGTTTTTATAGGTGTTTGTTTATTAGCAGAAATTCGAGTGTTATTATTCACAAAAGTTTGTAAGATGGACTATGCAGCCAAAACAAGAAGTCGTTAACTGTATATACAAAGTATTGGTTTCATCTGTGAATATGTTTATAAGTTCCTTTTACTACCTCTGATGTTACCACTTGCTACTTGGATTGTCATGACAAATTGCCAAATTGCTTACCAGTGAATATTTTATTTGTCCGCTGATTCCTCGTCTTCTAAGCGCTGCTTTTAAGATATTGAAATTTGATTTAATGACTAAAGAATATATTCTTTCGAAAAGGCTTTGTATAATTCTCAAGACACGTTTGGTATTGATGATTATCAAGAATTTATGACACGTTTCCATTTGAAAGATGGATATCAAGAATCAATCACATGCCTTCAATATGGATTTCTTTGATTGATGGCTAATTTTTCTGCATTCACACTCGTACTTTTGTAATGGATTATTTTTATACCATGAGCTGCCTTTACGGGCTATTCTTAAACATTATCCACTTCAACAGTTAAAGGTTAAATATTGGCCAATAAAAATAGGATAAATATTTAGCACTTTTTTTTGTGGATGAGGTGTAAAATTGCTATTCACTATTTGACCATTGAAGTGGATGATGTTTAAGTAGAGTGCCTTTAAGGATCAAGACATACAATCTCTTTTATCGGTGTGAGATGATAGAATTAATCCTCCACATTCATTTTCCCCATACTTCTTAAAAAATACATAGTTCATTCAAATCAAGATCATCACCTTAACAATCAATGCCACATAGGTCTTCTATATTGCAAATGTTGGGGTTCAATATGTTGAGGTTATCACATATTGGAATAATGAATAATTTCTCCTCCACAAATTAATTTTTGTTTTCCATAATTAAATAAACAGGTAAAATTGTAAAAAAAATTATTAGTTAAATTTTTTAAGGCAAACTAGAAATGTAAGTTTCTAGATGATGCAAGATAGTTAGGAAGTTTATGAAAGTGAAAAATATTGTGTTGTATTAGTAATGTCTTGTAAAGTCCTCCATAAATTGAGGCATCTTGTAATGTTTTTAATCATCAAGCAATAGAAGTTCTATTTGATGCTATAGTATTGTGTGTTTGCCTCTATCCACCATCAGAATGCCATCAAAGCAAGTTGTCTGAAAATTGAGGATTTGCATAGACATGAAGATAGAAGACAAATAATTGTCTGAAAGAAGAGCCGAATAGGAGGAAGGCTTGAAGGAGATTGCAACAAAAGATTTTTTTAATTTGTTACTAAAGAAACTAGTATTTATCACTGAAGAAGATCATACCCAAAAGGTGCACGAAGCCACCATAAAATGACATTATTTGGAACAAAAACACATATCTAGAATCACTATAGTAAATCAGATCTGAGGCATGGCAACAAGTAGTAATCTCACATAACCACAAATTCCTATATTTATGGGTAAAAACTATGATTTCTAGTCAATTAAAATGAAGACTTTATTTTGTTCACAAGAAATTTGGGATACAATAGAAACTAGATTTGTAGAACCACAAGATCAGGCAACCTATCAAGCTTCGACATGAGCTGAAAAAGATGAACTCAGAGAAAATAGGAAAAAAAATGTAAAAGTCTCATTTTTAATTCAACAGGAAATGGATGAGTCTATTTTTCCTAGGGTTGCAGCAACAACTACATCTAAGGGGGCATGGGATATTTTAGAAACTACTTATCAATGAACAACTAAGGTGAAAGTGGTTAAATTCTCTTGGGAGAATTTTTGAGAATTTGTAATTGAAAGATTTAAAATCTATAGAATACTTTTTCATTCAATTCATAAATATTGTTAAACAAGTTAGATAACACGCATAAGAAATTACTAATCATAAGATTGTAGAAACTATTTATCGAAGTCTACCAAGTAAATTTGATGTTATTGTTGTTGCAATTGAAGAGTATAAAGATCTAACACAACTATTTGTAGATGAGTTGATAGGATCTTTGTTATCCCATGAATCTATATTAAACATGAACAATAAATCATCTTTGAAGAATGCATTTAAATCACATGCTTCATTCAATAGAGGAAGAGGAAGATCAAGGTTTAGAGGCAGAGGCATAAATAATAAACAAAGGGATGAAAGCAACAATCCAAATCAAGGTGGAAGAAAAAATCAAAATGTTAATTCTCATAGCTCCAGAGGATGCAACAATAATCAACAATATGAAAGGTTTAATAAGTCTAATATTCAACGTTATTACTATAAGAAAGTTGGTCATTATGGATATGAATATTAAAAAAAAATGTGGGTAAACCAAATATAATTTTTTTAAATATACCTAAAAGCAATTTAGGGTCATTATTCATTACATGTCATGTTGCTCAAAAGAGCTCTAGTGATAATTGGTTTTTACACACTGGTTATAGTAATCATATGATAGGAAATAGAGATTTGTTTGTGAGTTTAGATAGTTCCATGAAGTTCAAAGTCAACCTAGGTAATGATAATTAAGTGTCAATTATGGGTAGAGGTGTAATCAATATTTTTACAAAACATGGTGAAAGAAGGTATATTTTAGATGTTTATTTTGTGCCTAGATTAAATCATAACCTCATGAGTATTGAAAAACTTATATAGAAGGCTTACATAATATTTTTTGAAGATAATGTTTGTATCATGCTCAATAGACTTCCAAGTGGCAAGTTGATTGCAAAAGTTGAGATGACGAGGAACTAAATTTTCCCAATTCGAATCAAGAGTGAAATTCTTAAGGTAAATCAAGGAGAGCCCAAACTAAATTTCAAAGAAACTTATTTTTATCAAAAATGGCTATGGCATCTAAGGTATGCACTCCTTCATTTTGGAGTATTGAGTTTATTACAAAAGAAGCAGATGGTGAGAGGATTACCACCAATTACAAATCCAACTAGTGCATGTGAGAGTTGTATCTTGGCAACAAAACATAGGGAAAGTTGTCTAATATGAGTGTCTTATAGAGCAAGGGCACTATAAGAGCTTGTACACATTGATTTATGTTGTCCAATCTAGACTCCATTCAGTGGAAGTATTTATCTTCTTATTTTTATTGGTTATTTTAGAAGAAAAACATGGATTTAGTTTTTCATGAAGAAGTCTAAAGTCTTTAGAATATTCAATGCTTTCAAAGAAATGGTTGAAAAACAAAGTGGCCAATGCTTGAAAGTACTTAGGTCAGATAGAGGTGGTGAATACAAGGCAAATGAGTTTTTAGATATTTGCAAATATCATGGAATTAAGAAACAATTTACTATGAGGTACACATAATAACAAAATGGTTTCAAAAAGAGGAAAGAATTGGATAATAATGGATATGGCCATGAGCGTGTTAAAGGACAAGCACTTACCTAATGAATACTAGGAAGAAGTAGTAATGTATGTGGTATATATTCTAAGAAAATATCCTACAAAAATGTCAAAGATAAGATTCCATAGGAAGCATGGAATATAAAAATCATAGTGTATCTCACTTAAGGATTTTTAGATGTATTTCATATACACATGTTCTAGAGTAAACAAGAAGAAAATTGGATGATAGAGGTAAAAAATTTAACTTTACTGGTTACAATAAATAATCAAAATATTCTAGGTTGTACAATCCCATTACTAAGAAGGTAATATTAGTAGATATGTTGAATTCAAGGAGGAAGAAGCATGGGATGGAAGTGTTGATATATCAATTTATAGTTCTAGCACCAATACTTCAAAATGAAGAAGAATCAGAAGAACAAAGTGTGGAAGGTTGTAAGCCAAGTCCACAAGCAATAACAAGTATTCCAACAAGAAATCTTCAAAGAGATAATGCAAGAGAATTGAGAGTACCAAGGATTTTTATACAATGTGAGCCATCAGACCATCCTACTCCTAACTCACAAGTAAGTGATGAATCTGATCCTACACTTACCTCATTAAGATCAAGGTATAGAGGTAAGAAAACTAGAAGTTTAAAAGAGAATTATGATGAAGGAGAAACAAATTTAGATTTTCATTCAAATTTTACTTTATTTTCTCATCATCCTATATATTTTGAGGAAGGCAATCAAGGAAGAACATTGGTTCAAGGCTATGGATGAAGATATAGATTCTATTGAAAGGAATGAAACATGGGAGCTAGTAGATCTACCCAAAGGTAAAGAATGCATAGGAGGCAAATGGATCTATAAGACTAAGTTCATTGGAAAAGTTCAAGTTGAAAAGTATAAATCAAGGTTAGTAGAAAAAGGTTTTGCACAATAGTATGAAATTGATTACAACATGAGACATTTTAATCTATAGCAAGGATTAATACAATTAGAATTATCTTAGCACTAGGAACACAAAATAATTAGTATGTTTATCAGATGAATGTTAAATCAACATTTTTAAATAGTTTTCTAAAGGAAGAAGTCTATATGTAGTAACCACTAGGATATGAAGTGCATGGACATGCCGACAAGGTAAGAAGATTGAAGGAATCTCTTTAGGGTCTCAAACAAGTACCAAGAGCATGGTATAGTTGAATTTATTCTTACATGATTAACTTACTAGATTTAGTAGAAGAAACATTGAACCTATATCATATACGAAGATCAACAAGGAAGGTCAGATTTTGATTGTATATTTATATGTTGATGGTTTAGTCTTTACTAGGAATTTTCCTATAGACATGTTCAAAATAACCATGAAGAAAGAGTTTGAAATGAAATACATAGGATTGATGAGATATTTTTTAGGCATTGAAGTTATTCAATTAGATAGTTGCATTTTTATTTGTCAGTCTAAATATGCCAAGAATGTGTTAAGGAGATTCATAATGTTGAATTGTAATCCAGCATGAACTCTAGTAGCATCAAGAACTAAACTTAAAAAAGAAGACAAGGGGTTCAATATTGATCCAATAATGTTGAAAAGACTCATTATAATTTTGATTTACCTCACAACCATAAGGTAACATATAATGTATGACGTTAGTCTAATTTCAAGATTTATGAAGTCACTAAAAGACTAACACTACCAAGTTGGGAAGAGAATGTTGAGATATGTAGTAATAACAACAAGATATAGAATATTATATTCCACAAATAATGATTTTGATTTAATTTTCTATATTGACAGTGATTTTATAGGTAGCACAGATGATAGAAAGAGTACTTATAGATATATTTTTCATTTTGGATCAAGTGTAGTCTCACGGGCATCAAAGAAACAACCTAAAGTGACAATTTCATTAGCTCAAGTAGAATATGTGGTAGAAACATCTACCATAGGTCAAGAAGTTTGGATGTGTCGAGTATTGTTAGATTTAATGCATGTTCAAGAAGATCCAACACCAATATTTTATGATAATAAGTCAGTAGTTACATTATCAAAGAATCATTTTTTTCACAAGAGGAGAAAGCACATTGATACTAGGTACCATTTTATCAGAGAGTTAGTGAAAAATGGAGAAATCTACTTGGATTTTTGTGCATCTAAAGACTAGTTGGCAGACATATTCACGAATGCATTGACAAAAGAGAATTTTGAATATCTAAGGTAGAGTTTGAGCATTGTAGATGTTGAAGAAGTTAGTGGTAGAAATAAAGGGGAGTGATGGAATAAGGAACAATTTCTCCATTCATAAGGAAAACTAGTAAATTTAAGTTTCTAGATGATATAAGATAGTTTAGAAAGTTTTTGGAAGTAAAAAATATTAAATGTGTTGTACTAGTATTGTCTTGTAATGTCCTCTATATATTGAGGAATCTTGTAACACTTTTGATCATCAAGGAATATAAGTTCTATTTGATGGTGTTGCATTGTGTGTTTTCCTCTATCCACCATCATTGCAAAACTAAACCAATGGATCTTCTATCAAAGTGGAAAATATTCAATATAGGAAGTTGCAAATTAACAACTCTATTTATTTTTTATGCAATAGGGGTAATGGTGATGAGGTTGTCATAAGTAGGGTTTAAAACCAATGGAAGTGGCATGCCTTTGTGATTTTGTGTCATGATGGGTCTTGTAAGGAAAACCTTAGCCTTAGCATTGTTAATCATGGCATGGTGTGAATGCTAATTCTGACATGGTGTAAAGGATTAAAACAAGGACTCCAAGAATTGAATCTATTATAACCTGCTTGTATTTGACCCTCTGTGAAGATTTCTTTAATGAACATTAAGTATATTGATGTGCACACTATATTATTGAGGGTTAGAAATTTTACATTCCATAAGGTAGGAATGGGAAGGGGTAACAAGCTTTGAGATAGATGGGATTAGCTATTGAGCAATAAAGGGTTTAAGAAAAATCTTGATAAAATTATGGAAGAGAGCATTGATTATGCAATAAACAATATGGAGGCACTTGTCAAAGATGTTGCAAAGCTAAACCCTCTCATGGATGTCAAATAGTTGATCTATCATCGCTTACAAAAAGATCAATTTTCAATTAATATTATTTTTATTAAAGTATTGTATTATCATTTTAAAACTCAGAAAAAAAATCCAAACTTGTTTGTGAAATATAACATGGAATGTATGTGAAGAGTATTTTTGGTATTTTAGCATTGGTACACCTTAGTAAAGTGAAGATACATAAAGTCACCATGGATACTATGGTGTAGGTTGAACCAATGGGATACTACCATTAGTGTTGATTAAAGATAAAAAAAACTTATTTAACTGGTTTTAGCATTCATATGCATGCCATAGTTGTTACCCCACCATGTGGTTGTGTGTCCTTTTGTGATTGGTAGCACACAAAACTGTAGAATTGAGAAAAGATTGAATGGAAGATCACAAACACTAAAATAAGTCACGAAAGATGAACTTCCACACACTCAATGCTATCAAAGACACAAGGAATATGTAAAGAAAATTGGATGATGTATTAGCTTTCAAGAGGTAGTACATATAGGGCATAATCGACTAAGAATAGTTGAGCCAATAATAGAAAAAGCTCACTAAGAATAGTGGTGCTTCAATGATAGGAAAAATAACCAATTAACTTAGATAAAGCTAATCTAGGCATACCAAAAATAGCACATAGCTAAACATAGATGAATGTGCACACCTAAGTAAGCTTAATTTACATTAACACACCCCCTTAAGCATAGCTTAAGTGGGCTAAATGAAGATGAGTCTCGACAACTATGCCTCATCAGGTACTCATGTACAATGCAATACAATGCAATCTCTCATAATTCAGAGAAAGGAAGAAAACCCTGTGGGAAAAAACTTCCCTCCAAAAGAGAGAAGAAAAAGAAGAAGACTAGGAAGCCTCCTTGAAGATAACTCTACACCAAGACTGGAAACATGTCACTCTGACTGTGATAATCTAGATATGACCCCCCCATAGGAGAGTAAAAGAGACTATGTAGCCCCCCCACAATGAAGTAGCCTCTATGCCAAAAGAGAATGCCCGTGTATGAATATTGAAAATAATCCATTTGTTGAAAATGACATTTCTCCCCTTAGGAAGAATCAACTCCAATGGTGAATTCTTAATGAAGAAAGGTGAGGTGGTAAGTCTCATTATGTACCCTATCTCAGAATACTGCTCAAATGTCGTCATGATGATGTCGAAATAAGTTACAATACAATCAGGAGGTTAAGGCCTAACTGAAACAAGTGACCTCTCAAAATCATGTGAAGACTGATGAAGAACAGGATCCAGATAATTGATGTATGGATGTGGAATGTCACTGCATACCATGTGGCTACAAAGAAAATTCCACAAGATGTCCTATGAAAAATCACTGGTAGACCTCAATGAAGCCTCTTCGAACTTTGTAGTAGTAGCAAGTGCAAGATAACTATCATCAAACAATAAGATGAGATCCTCCAAGGTGTCATCAAGATCTCATAGGTAAGACTCTATAAACAACCAAGAGATGTCTGGTAGAAGTATGTCCCAAGGAAGTGAATCAATAAGTTGACCTTGGTGTAATGAATCGCTAGAAACTCTGAAAGGAGAAACATTGAACTCAGAAGCGGAGGCATATAAAGCACGAGCCATGTAATGTGACAATGGAAATTGGCTACCAACTGGATCCTGTAACCTACTACCTACACTCTAAAGTGGTTGCCTAGCTCAAAGAGAGTTGAATGTGGGTGATTCAGATGTTGAATCCTCATCCTCCAAAATAAGCCTCAAGATGGATGGAGATGGCACCCCATCACTTTCCTCGCTGTCGAAACTAGAAGAAGAAGAATACTTTTCCTTAGGAATCTTGTTGTGGATGGTTGGAAGGTGAAATATCAAGAGCAAAGTGTGAGAAGGTGTATAACCTAGAATGGTGATCTATCCTTCCCAAAGCCACTAAGTTGTTTCTATGAAACTCTTTGATCTCAACTAATTCTAGAGTAAACTCAACTTGCATGCCCTTCCTTATGTGTACAATCTGATACACTAATAGGAGATTAGTTGAAAGCAAAGGTACACTAAGAACATTAGTGAATGTCCCCCCCTCAATTTTAATAGACCCTCTCCTTGCAACTATTGTTGGTGTGTCATTACCCAAAGTGATGGTAGACAAGTTATAAGGCTCTATGGAAGAAAACTCAACTTGTGAAGAAGCCATATGGTGTGAAGCACCTGAGTCAATAATCCAAGATGGAGATGATGAAGATGCTACTGCAACTAGTACCTTTCCCTTAAGTTTCTCTTTTCCTTTTCCTTTGTCTTAGAAGTTTCTTGGGTTGATGAGGACTCTTTGATAGATTTAGGGACCCCTATGTTATGCTTCTTAAGAAGATGAGTGAGGTTGTCTATCTATTTCTTTATACACTTGTGCTCATCATGTCTTGATTTCTTATAGTTGGCATACTAAACTTTGTCCTTTTTAGGTTTTCCTTATTTGGATGAAGTTTCTATGTGATTTTTAGATGTCTTAGATTTTTTCTCTCTTTGTCTTCTTGTCTTCTTTATTCTTCTCCCATTTGTTATTTGAAGCATTATGTTCCCCATTCCCAGCAAAGAGAGCTTGAGGTTTTGATGCCTTCAGGGTACCCATGTGTATTAACTTATCTTGCTCCTTAGTTAAGTCTGTAATGAAGTCATCTAAGGATGGAATTTTCCATGTGGCTCCAAGAGCTCTTTTAGAGGACTAGAAAGTAGATACAAAGATCGAATACTTAGATCCTAACTTGGAGAGAATTCAAAGCACAAGTTGGTCATCTTTTTTATCAATTCCACATTCTTTTAACTGCAACCTGACAGATTTAAACTTGGTAAAAAAGTTGTCTAGTGTGTTAAATGTGCTCAGATTCAAATTGATTAACTCATTATCTAGCCCATGAGCTCTCATCTCATCTACCTTCCCAAAGAGCTTCTCAAGAGTGAGCCATACCTTGTTGGGGGTTGACAAAGATTCTACATGAAAGAGTAATTTCGGAGCTCGATGTTGAGACATAAACAACCAAAATCTTGGTGACACTTGTTAAACCATTTATCCTTCTTTGTATCAACAGTAGGTTTTTTTTCAATGCCCATTGTAACCCTATGTAACCCTTTATTTTTCAACATAAGCTAGATTTTGAATTTCTAGTCATGATAATTAAATGGAGTTAACAGTGAAATAGCCTGATTAAAATCCATATTGCAAGTTGATCTTAAAGAGATACGGAAAGAGAAAAAAGGAACCACACAACTCGAGACAAATCCTTGTAAATATTATGTGACCCCCCTAATTTTGGCACTTTATAAATAGTGTGTGGGCAAAACTACCTAGTACACAAATTTTAAATGGTCTTTTGAGTTTATTTTCCCAAATAATATTTGGACAAAAATAAACTTTGCAAGCAGGAGCAATTATAAAAAAAACTTTTTAGAACAAGTCTAAATATAGGTTTCTAAAAAAAATCACTAATAGAATAGTTGAGCCAATAATAGAAAAAGCTCACTAAGAATAGTGGTGCTCTAATAATAGGAAAAACAACCTCTTAACTTAGATAAAGCTAATCTAGGCACACCAAGAATAGCACATGGCTAAACATAGATGAATGTGCACACCTAAGTAACCTTAATTTACACTAACAAAAACACCATTTGTGGCCAATTTAATTTGTTTAGTTTTAAATGGGCCATCAAGTGCTAACCCTAGAATCTACATATTTGACTCCACTAATTGTAGATTCTATCCAATATGCTCATTCCAATATATCCTTCACTAGTGCACATAAGTCTTTCCTTCAAGAAAGAGTGTTAATGATTACCTATACACAATCATTCATAGAATGCCTCAAAGAAATTCTAGTTAATGCAAATTCTATTTTTTCATATTTGGTTGCAACTCAAGGTTATGCTTGTGTCAAAGGAACCTGTTGTATAATATTAATAAAATAATAATCATGATAACATAAAAATGCCTAATAAGGGTGCATGATGATTGAAAACAACATAATGACAACATTACTAATAACACATTAAATGGTGAGTGACTATTCGTGGAAATTACAAAAAATCAACATCTCAACACACAAACTCAAAGAAGCTCATTCATGGTTTGGTAGCCTTCCAATTACTTTTTATTTTTTCAAAAAGTAAAAGGCATCCATATGTAGATTGTAAACAATGATGGCTAATTGTGGAATTTTGTAATTTAATTACTTTACAAAGGAATATTTAACTCTCCTACTAGTGGTAATCAATCTTGATTGCTGCACAATTGAGAGATTTTTTCTCTTCTTACCATTTTGAAAATATGGCCTCTTAAATGTGGAACCCATCTGTAACTCTTTTGTTCTTATACATGTAATATATGATGCATGAATTTTAAGAATGACAAAATAAAGAAAAATAAAATGTGACATTTAGAATAAATGTGCACCTTCTCTTCAAAAGAACAAGTTAGAGATACTTTCATGAACAATACTTGCCTAAGGTTTTCTTTGATATCAATTCATTTTAATCTATGAAAATCACATATATCCTGAATACATAATAATTCTTCCAATACATATATCTTTTGAGACATTAATGGACCAAAATTTACCATACTAAAAAATATGAACATTTCATTTTACTACAAAAGAAAGGCTCATTTCTACAATCACAAAATCATATCAATTCAAAATCATTAACCTACAATGTAACATAGCTTAACACTAAATATGCTATGGAAAAATCAACTCTCAAAAATGCCCTGTAATGTTCTATGAAGATTGGAATTTTCCTTTTCTTTTTTCTTCTATGTACTTCATCCAAGAATGTCTATGTTCTTTTCCCACTAATTGGATGTATTTCATCATCTAGAAAAAAATGAGTTAGTATTGTTTGCAAAAATATTTTTCCTACATGCTAGAATTTCTTAGAGGATATCAAATACATTTTAAGATAATCTCAAAACAATGGAAAAAAGTATACAAATACACTAGAAATCAAGCATGTCCAACCATATAATTCCATGTGGTCTCCACCATCTTAACACTCTTCAAAATGACACTATTCACACAAGACTAATGGATTCACTATACAATTATAGTTTTGACTAAAATTTTATACTTTTTGACAAACATGGATCTAAGAATCTACTTCAAAACATACGAATCCAAAGTTAATGCATAAATACCCTACTGTTGAACTTATAATCTCAATTACAATACAAAATGACTACAAGTAAACACAAGGCTAGGTATAATAGAATAATAGCAACAAAAATTTGAATAGTAGAAACACAAAAATACTAAGAAGCCACAATGAGAAACTAACAATCATTCTAAAATTGGGTTAGTTGATGTCATAAATAATATTACTATTTTTTTATAAATAATAAAACTCATTTTAAAACAAGTCTCACTAAATCCTATCAATCTACTTTACAAGAAAATGACATTACACTCAACAAAGAAAGAATTGAGAAAAGATAGATTATTGGAGAATATTGTCATTCTCTTTCCCTTCTCATTCCCATCTTCCCAAGTGGTTATGCAAACTTTACTTGGTGTTTAGAAGACTTAGACAAATGTAAGAGTGCATAGCCACATTAATTATCACTCTATTTTCTATTGTGATCGCTCATATTTCTATTATCTTGAGAAAGATAAAGGCCTAAGGGATAGTGCATGTGTAAGAGTCACCAATGGACTCAAGCTCTAAAGATCACCTACAAAACCAAACATTAACATTCCAAAAGAGAATAGAAAGAGGATGAATTGTGTTATTATGGTGGAAAAATAAAATGATGATATTATGATATATGATATATGATACCATGATACAAAAAGTACATGAGAGACCTTGCTTATATAGGCAAGGTTATGAGATAGGACTATGAGGGATGATGAAAAGTGTCTTAATCATATTACATGAGACACAAAGAGATAACTATCTTAAGTGTTCCCTAAGTGAGCTTAAGTAAAATAATGTGAATATGACCTAATAGGGAAACTAGTTAGGTAATATATACCATGTTCACACCAACACCCCCCTTAAGTGCAACTTAGAGAGAATGAGGAAGCATGAAAATGATGTATTGATGGATGATGGATGATGGATGAGTCCCAGCTAAAAGGCCATGTTAGGTACCCATGTACAAAATATCTCTGAAAAATGAAGTAAAGGAGAAAAAGTTGTAGGAAAAAACCCCTCTCCAAACGAGAGAAAACAAGAAAGTGAAATAAGGAAGGAGGACTTAACATGAACCCCCAATGACTAATTCTATCACAAATATACAATTTATACCCCCTATATTAGAGAAATAATGAGATGTTAGATCCCCCCACAAAGAAGTAGCTCTTGTGCCAATGGTGAATGCCTGAAGACATAAAATATTCCACTACTTGCAAACAACATTTCTCCCTTTGGGAAGAAAAAAATCCAATGGTGGATGTAGAAGAAACTCACACAATCTAGATTAAAAGGGAATCCAAATCCAAATGTGTGTCTTAGAATACAACTCTAGTGTCCTCATGCTAAAAAAATGTATTCTCCAAATCAAGAACTGAATTCCCAATCAATAAAGTTGTACTAGGAGAGGAAAGATACTGAATTGCATCTAAAAACATTGAAGATGTGATAACATAATTTTCATCAAAGAGGAGAGATAATCCCTCAAATGTGTCCTCCAAATATGAAATGTGAGACTCCACAAACAAGGCTGATATGTTTGATAAATAGAAATCCTAATGAGGTGGATCGAACAAAACTAAAATGATCTTGGGTCAAATAATCATTGAAAGCCCTCAAAGAAGTAACTTTAAACTCTGAAGTATAAATAGGCAATGAAGATATGATATCGATAGGAGGAGAAGGAGAAGAAAGATAAGTCTCTATATCATCTAAACAATCAAGAATTGCTAGATATTCAGGCTCCTCTTTTGTATCATCATCAAATGGTAAATTATCTAAATCATCAATGAGTAGTAGACTATCTAAAATAGGACCATCTTAGAATTGAGAGATATGTGTGTCTTTATAGATCTCCTAAATTTAGGTCCAAAGAGTGTGTGGGCACTCAATATGTGAGATGGAACACATAGTGTCAAAATTAACACTAGAGCAAATCAACCCAAGGACATGATCAATCCTATTTCCTCATGTAGATTTCCTCCTAGGTGTATCTAGTTTAGGTATTAGTCCAGAAAGATATGACAAAAGATTAAACCTCTTACAATGTGTTAGGATGACTTTTTGTCAAGACTCATAATTGTCCTTATTTAGATTTACCACATAATGATGAATAGAAAAACCCATGATATGTCCTCAAATGATAGAGATCAAAACTCATAAGATTACCCCCTAATTTCACTCAATCATGATACATCCCCAACAATACATGATGTTGGTACTTTATACTTTGTGCAATTATAGTTGCCACTAGCTAAAAAAGAAAAGTTAAATTTGATCTTAGTACATTGCAAATACCAAATTAGGCCACAAATCGAAAGTATAATTTTTTTAATGTAGAATGCTTGATCAATTTGATTACATCATTATGAAGTACACAAAAAAAATATAAACTTTCAAAAAAATCACCCAAAAATATTACTGTATGAGCCGAAATGAAGCCCTAGAAGTTCCCAAATTGAGAACTACTCAACAACTAGTGTGAAAATTTGTAATTTCTAAAAAAAGAAGGCACCAAAATTAAAATAGATTGTACCACTATGAATCATATAAAATTAGGCCCCAAATAAAAAAATGTTGGTTGAGAAAAGGAGCCAATATGACTGAGAAACAGGCCTTCGAAGTTCAACAACCAAATTAAGGTAGAATATGCTCCAAATCTCAAAACTGCCTAATTATGATTGAAACTATTGATTTGAATTCAAAAACTAGATATATTTGCTAGCGGAGGTGTATTGTATTTTTTATATAGCTATTTTAGGGGAAAATATTCACCATGGTTTTCAATATGCTATCAGGTAAAGGATCTCTCCAAGTAGTAAGAAGCCACTACCAATGTTTTAAGAAGCCACCAACTAGTTATGGGATCTGGTGGTACATTATGGGGACCTCGTACCATGTGGTGCTCCTGCAGGGGTCTTGTAGGTACCCTATGGATAGCATAGGAAGATAGTACCTATGATTTTTCTTTTATTTCTTGTTTTTCTAATTCTAGAAACTTTATATAAAAAATAGAATATTTAATTGATACCTTTTATACATGCCTATCATAGCACTGTGACTATTGACACAAGTGCATAAAACAATATTTTAAACAATGATCCATAAGATTGAGGAGGGGAAATTTTTTCTAATGTCTCAACAAAAAAGTGTCTGATTTTGACAAGCTAACAATTGATCCTTAGGTTCTTGGGTCTTCTAGGTGATTTGGATAATCAGATGTCCACTAGTGGCTATATTTTTACTTTGTTTGGGAGTATAGTGAGTTGGATGACTAAAATGTAGCCCATGGTTTCTTTATTCACCATTGAAGCAATGTATATGGCTATTACGCATGTCTCTAAGGAGACAATATGGTTACAAATATTGTGTATAGGTGTTGGTTTTTATTAGAGTATAATTCAAATTGGTTGTGATAGCTAGATTGCAATCTATTTAGCTAAGAATCCTACGTAACATGCTTAGACAAGGCATTGTTAGAAATGAAGGTGAACAACTATAGAATGGAAATCTGATTACAACTATAACTATTAATCTAGTGCAAAACCAAAATGCAGATAGTATGAAATCAACACAAAGAAATAACATAACAAAAGATCAAACACATAACACAATGTTTTCATGGAGAAACCCTTTCAGGAAGAAACTCCACACAAGAAGAGATGTACTAGTATGTATTAAATTCAAATAGAGTTTACAATACTTAATATTATCAATATCCTCTCCAGTCTTCAATCCAGTAACACCTATAATACTCTCATACATCATCATAATACAATATCCTTATAAAATGGGTTGCCTTCTAGGGCAAGACAAACCAAAAAAAAATCCATCGTCAGATTGCTACTCGATGAATACTTCATCCCTTATGAACAATTTACAAACAATATTAGGAGTAATTAATTACATAGGATTTACAAGGTTGATAGCACCTTAGTCCTAACATTCTCCCACTTGACATCATACATTGTAAATACATCCATCGGAAAACATAAAACAACTAAGCACTAGGAACAAGGCCCATGGCCTTCCTACACCATGTAAATTTTTATGTGCTCACTAGTTTAGTAACTGAATCTACAATATTCTCTTGAGTGTCAACCTTCTTCAGCTCAATCTTGACATAATTAGAAATCATTTCATGAAAAAAATGGTATTGAACATCCACATGCTTAGTCCATACATGATACATGGGGTTCTTGGCCAAACATATTGCACTCTGGCTATCACAACCAATTTGAATAATCCTACAATCAAAACCAATACCTATACACAATCTCTATAACCAAACTACCTCCTTAGAGACATGAATAGTAACCATATACTTTGCTTCGGTGGTGGATAAAGTAATGGTAGTCTGCCTTTTACTTATCCAACTCACAGTTCCTCCAAATAAAATAAACACATAGCCACTAGTGGATCTTTGACTATCCAAGTCACCTACCCAATCTGCATCAACAAAACCATGTATGTCCAATGTCTTCTCCATAAATTTAGTACAAAAATAAACCAAACAATAATCAAAAGTACCATGCAAATATCTAAACACCCTCTTTGCATTATTCCAATGTTCTCTACCAGGGTTAGACATAAACCAGCTCAAAACTCCCATTGCTTGGGCAATATCTGGTCTAGTGCAAACCATTGCATACATCAAACTTCCTACAACACTAGCATATGGCACATCAGACATATCCTCTAGATCAACTTCATTCTTAGGACACATATCTAATGAAATATTAGTACCAATCGGTAAAGGAATTCTAATTGGATTACAATACTGCATACCAATTCTGTGCAAAATAGTATTCACATACTTACTTTGTGGTAACCAAAGCTAAGTTATGTTACCTTAATCCCTTTTGATCTCCATTCCCAGAATATACATGGCTTCCCCTACATCCTTCATGTTAAATGCACCTGAAATTTTAGCTTTCATGTCACTAATCATACCTTTAGTGTTAGTGAAAACTAACATATCATCCACATACAAGACAATAATCAGAATATGACCATAAATACATATAATGTATACACAATTATCTTCTTCACTTCTAACAAAGTCCAATTTCAAAAAAAATGAATTAAACTTCTAGTACCACATTCTGGGGGACTATTTTAATCCATAAAGAGACCTTTTTAACTTGCATACTGAATGTTCTTTCCCTTTTACCTCAAATCCTGTAGGTTGTTGCATCTAAATTTCTTCTTGCAGATCTCCCTACAAAAATGCAATCTTAACATCCATTTTCTCAATTCAAAAAACATAGGCTACAAAATGGATAAAAGAAATCTAATAGAAGATAATTTAGCAACAACAGAGAAAATTTCACCAAAATCAACTCCCTCTCTTTGGGAGTGTCCCTTGGCTACTAGTCTAGCCTTGTACTTCTGTAATGAACCATATGCACCAAACTTCTTCTTGAAGACCCACTTACATCCTATCGCATTTCTTCCTTTGGGAAAGCATACAAGATCCCTAGTGTCACATGAGTCTAAAGCCATCATCTCCTCCTACATGGCTAGCTTCCAAGACTCAGTATCATCTCCATGAATAGCTTCCCTCTAGGATCTAGGTTCATCATCAGTACTCAATAAAAAAAATATGCAATAGAAATCTAGTGGGCTATACCTATCAACTAGATTTCATTGTCTTGTGGATCTTCTCAAGGGAGGACTAAGAGATTCTTCCTAATGTTCTTCTGTATACTCAACTTCTTCTATAACAATAGAGTATTCCTCATGTCAACTTTCACTTGAATCTTCTTCTTCTTCTCCATCCCCTAATCCATCATTTTGTTCTTCCTAATGTGCATTTTCCTGTTGTAAATCAAAATGCACTATCCTCTTCCTTTCTTTTTTTTTTGGCTATACAAGATCAGATATAGCTCTAAGTTCCCTTAAAATCACATCTCTAGAAAACTAACTTTTCTAGTTAGAGGATCCCAAATCTTATAACCTTTTACATTCTCACCATATCTAATAAAGATGCATTTCTATTCTTTTGGATCCAACTTGGATTGATTTTCCTTAGACACATGAACAAAAGCCTCACAGCCAAAAGCCCTTAAATCTAAAAAATAAAGTTTCTTACCTATCCACACTTCATAAGGTGTCAAATCAAGATCCTTACAAAGAGATCTATTTAACAAGTAACAAGCACTACTGACATCTTCTTCACAAAAGCATTTATCCAACTGTGCATCACTTGACATACTTCTAGTTCTTTCCATTATTGTTCGGTTCATCCTTTCTACAACAACAATTTATTGTGGTGTATATGGAGTTGTCTTTTATCTTATGATACCTACATGCTTACATAACTCATCAAATTCCTTAGAGAAATATTCCCCTCCATTGTCAAATCTTAATACTTTTATCTTATGTCCTGGTTGGTTCTCTACTAAGACTTGATACTCGTTAGACTTAGTGAAAACTTCAGATTTATGCTTCATAAAATAAATCCATGTGAATCTAGATACATCATCAATGAGGGTAACAAAATAACAATATTTTCCAATAGAATCATTATCCAGAGGTCCAAATGCATCTGAATGAATAATTTCCAATTTCTCTTTCACTCTATCGTTTCCTAAAGGAAAAGAATTTTTGTTCTGTTTACCAAACACACAATGCTCATAGAAATCAAAGTGCTCATTAAAATAGGAGAAACCATCCAAAAACTTTTTATTCATAATTGTTTTTAAAACATTTTCACTTGTGTGGCCCAATCTTCGGTGCCACAGTATACATGTATTTTCAGTAGTTTTAGTTATATTAGTAGATCTAGAAACTATAGTGGCCTCAAGCCTAAATAAAGTTCCCATCCTTTTTCCCCTTACTACCACCAAGATTCCTCTCACTAATGTGTAACCATGCTTATTAAATGTTACATGCATTCCTGAACCATTCAACTTTGAAATAGAAATAAGATTTCTAGCCAATCCAAGAATATGCAAAACACTAGGGAGGGTTTTAATTCTCCCATCACTGAAACACAACTGTACCTTTCCCAAACCAACAATCAGATATTAAGAGTTGTGCCCAAGGTAAGCATTACCTCCATCATATTTCTCATATGTGGAGAACCACTCCTTATGAGGAGTCATATGATATGAGCAACCTGAGTCTATCAACCACTATTCATTAGACATAACATTACATGCAGAAAGTAAAACTTTATCACATGCATTAGAGGACTTTTTAGTAGAGGAATATCACTATTTCCTTGGATTTCTGCATTTTTTCTTCACATGCCCCATCTTACCATAGTTCCAACACTTAACTTTGTTCTTCTTCCGATAAGTTTTAGACCGACCTTTGGATTCCCTAGTCCTCTTATGATCTCCTTTTGGTCCTCTTTCCTTAAACCTCCACTTGACATTAAGAGCATCCACCAAGCTATCCATAGCCTTCTTCCTCATTTCTTGTGCTAGTAGAGTTTCAACAAGGGCATCCATCTTTGGATCTTCGAGGTTAGTAGTGATAGCAAGAATGAAATTTTCCCAAGACTCAGGCAGAGAACAAAGATGCATAATACACTTATCTTCCTCATCTATCTGAACATCCACAAAAGCTAACCAACTTAGAATCATTTATTAAATGTGTTCAAGTGCTTAGCTATTGAATCATCCTCCTTCATTTTAAGGGAAAATAACTTTCTTTTGAGATATATTAGGGTAAAAGCACAAAGCTGTGTCACACATTGGGCCAACAAAATAGGTCACAATGAGTCATTTTCACGTGAGTCAATCTGGGGGCGAGATGGTTTTGCCTAAAAACATGTAGCCATTGTGTGGCACATATGTGGCAATCTATTTTCAGATGAGTCGATCTGGGGGTGAGATAGTTTCACCCGAAATCATGCAGTTAAAAACAAAAAAAATGAAATTACCACATTTCACGGTGGTTGTTTTCTAACAGCGACAATGGTAGGGTTTGAAAATTTTTCGCGCAAAGGGCATCCCCACCATCTTTTGAAACAGTCTCGTCACCTTGAACCAGGTATGCCATCTTCACCTCAAGGCATTTCTTGTCAAACATTTTGTATGGCATGATGTATAGAAGTGTTTGAAATAAACTTGCATCTTATATGATTGTATGCAAGTAAAATGAGTTTGTATGTCTTTGATTTGAATGTACAAAATGGGTAAAATTTGTTTAAAATTTGTGAATGGGTACAAAATTTGATAGATGTTGTAGTTGCAACAACCCTGCTAGACATGTATCCAAAATATGGAAGCGTAGAGAGGGCACGTGAACTATTTGACAAAATACCTCAAAGAACTGTAGGATATGCACAAAAGAGTTTAGGCATCATGTCTATGCTTCCACATTTTTTATATAGGTCTGCCAGAGCACTTTCAACGGATACATCTGACAAAAACCCACAAGATATGCACAAAATGTGGTCTCATGGACTACAATGATTGCATGATATGCACAAAATAGATTTGTTGAAAAGTCTTTAGAAATTTTAAAGCCAATGCAATTGGCTGGTGTAAAGCCAAATTCCACAACCTTTTCTAGCATCCTCCCTCATATCCATTAATACATCTATGAATCAGAATAGATATGAGGGAGTTAACAGAGCCACACCTACCCTATACCATGACGAAATAGGAAACTACAAGGAACATCAAATTTCATCCACACAATATAAGCTAAAAAATATATATCGAAATTTAAAATCATTCTAGAGAGATTTTGTGCATAAATTCTCCTTTATTGAATTTTGTACATAAGTTTTTATTAAGGTTGTGGTGATGGAAAATTAATCACAATTTGAAACCATTCAAGAAAGAATTTGTACATAAGTTATTGGAAAGGTTTCGGTGATCAGAAGTAGCAAGTGGTTGATGGCTACTGGGTGGGAGTCAGTTCACATATAAAATAGGTCAAATCAAGTTCTACAGTAATGCAAGACATGCACTTTTATCTCTTGTAAGGTTATCCATTCAAATTTGCCCATCAAATGCTAGGGAATAACATTGTTAAAGAATGAAACAAAATACACTAGATATATATACATATTTAATAATCTAGAAAATTTGAAATATATCAAAATTTGAAATCATTCTAGAGAGAATTTGTGCATAAATTCTTCTTTATTGAATTTTGTACATAAATTTTTATCAAGGTTGTGGTGATGGAAAATTAATCACAATATGAAACCATTCAAGAAAGAATTCAAGTGCATAAGTTATTGGAAAAGTTGTGGTGATCAAAAGTAGCAAGTGGCTAATGGCTGCTGGGTGGGAGTCAGTTCACACATAAAATAGGTCAAATCAAGTGCTACAACAATGCAGGACATGCACTTATATCCCTTGTAAGGTTATCCATTCAAATTTTCCCATCACATGCTAGGGAATAACATAATTAAAGAAGGAAACAACGTACACTAGATACATATACATATATAATAATCATCATCATTGCTTGATGGCTGTGACAATTGCACTTGATCTATAACTGTGTTAATTCCAATTGTTAGTGCTTTTTTTATGCTTCATAATTGTTAGTGTTAATTTCTCATGTACCATATACTGCTCCAAGATAGATGACTTTTTTGTTTCTTTATGTCCAACTATAATTTTTTGTTGCTTCAACATGATGGGAAATAAACACTATATTATGATGAATTGATGCTTTCTCTTTGACAGTAACTTCATTATCTTGAATCCTTTGGGTTGGAGGACATTGATGTGACTCAAAAGGAAAGTTTCTTTTCTATCTACTCCAATGGCTTTGAATTATGATAAAATCTAATTTTTATAAATTCCTATGGATGTGATGTCAACATGCTACATGCTACATGTCACTTCAAATTTGAAGTTTCTATGCATTCCTAGTTCTGTGTTTTATGGTTGGTTTAGATTTGGTTGATAGGCCTATTATTTATGTATTTGTAAGTATGTAAGGTGCATGTTTATTTGAGAAGCACGTGTGCATTTATATCATGGATTTTTTAAAGATGTATGTAGTAGTTGGAAAATTTATATGCATGTTTATTTACATCGTGACATACAATATGTTTGATAAAAAATTTAATTATCATGTTGCAGATAAATTTAGACACATGGATGACCAATCTTTACATTAGTCACATCAGTTAGGTCAGCCTGATAATTGTGATAATTCTACATTCTATCTTGAGACCATTCAGAGGTTTGAAAAAGCTTTTGATGAACTCAATAGTACAATAGACAATACACCGAACCTATCAAATAGAAACAGGTTGGTTAGGACTAGAGATGAGATAACATGTATGATCAAGGTTGTTCAATCATAGAATCCCTATGATGAGATTAGTGTTGACAAGTTCTATGCATCGCTTTCTTAGAGTGTTGTCGGCCAGGAGAACTGGCCATCTATTTCTAGGTTGGTTTCAGTAGATAATGTTCTTAGCATGTTCCCTTCTTATAGGGAAAAGAGAGAGTTAGAGGCTATTCTCCCACCAAGTGTGTGGATGCAGTTGTTGGTCCTTTCATCTATCCTAGGTTTTTGGCAGCACATCACAAATGGCCAAACAATGATGAGTTGCCATTATATTTTTGCAAACAATTATATGCAAAGTTCCACTTACATTTATCTGTCAATTATACACCTTTCCCTAAACATGCTAGTCAAGGTAAAGGGGGGTTTGCAGAGAGACCTGAGTATAGAAGACCAGATGTGCCACCTCTTCAAAATAAGAGGTCCTTAGTTGGCCCACACCTTTTGGTTCTTCTAAAATGTGTGGAACTAGCAAATGCCACCTGACCAGCATTGACCACCTCAAGATGCATGATTTTTGAGAGCATGATGAGTATTGCCACTGAGGTTGATCAGTTGTCATTTGATCATGTTGGAAGATATTTGTTACACCTAAGGATTGAAATTCCATCCACTGAGGCCACATCAACCAGCTATTCAGATTGTTACATTTGTGCTAATATACCATCGCCACATGATGTGGCACAACTTAGTGGAGAGAGTGCTTTATGGAATATGACTAGATGCCTAGCCAATGATCTATTAGATTCATACCATTTCATCAATGATGAGTTTGGGATCCCACTTGATGGTATATCCTCACATCTCGAGTGATATTTTGGTAGACGAAGGAGCCATAGTGAGTCAGGTTTACAGGGTTTGGGGAGACAACAGGATGTTCTAGTTAGTCCTATAGGATCCATCCCTTTTCATGTTTGAGTTGGTCCTGAGGTTGAGGTTACTGCACATGATGTTATGGGAGGTGAGTATAGCAGGCTTCTTTTCAACATTGAGATTGTACCATCTACATGTGTATCGTTGTCTCTCCATGATTCTGACCTCAGTGGGATTGGGAGGGCCTTTGCTTGTGGAGTTGAGGTACAATTTATTTAAAAATTATAATCTAGATTCATAAATTATTTATTTAAAAATTACAAGTTTAATTTTAAATTAAATCACATACATTGAAGCTTTGACTCTTGATTGCAATCTTAAATATACATGTGTATTAGACACAAGCTACTATTTTACAACCTAAATATGGAGATTTGCATCATGCTGGCGATCCTAGTCATCATCATGAGGTATTTAAAAACTAGGTCTATATATCACATGTACATATAAGTTTGATTTAAGTGTACACATATATCAAGTTAACTTTCTACGTACAGACATGAAGTGTACAAGTTTTCTAACTAAATACACATATGCTTATATATTGTATGAACACATGTCATAAATAGGTTGTAAGATCAAGTCATGCTTCTATTGAGACTCCTCTACATGATGCAGACCATGTATGTCAGGTAATTGAGATTTGTCAAGTATTATTTATTTTTTAAAATCAAAATAAATTATATTTTTGTGTATATATATAGAATTTGAAAATTTTATGGTGTTTCATGTGCAAACCCCAACCCACAACTCAGCACATCACTCAGGTCACGGATCAGTCGAGGGCTCCAATCAGGGACCAGGACAC
Organism: Cunninghamia lanceolata; assembly: GCA_027924645.1. Classification (NCBI taxonomy): domain Eukaryota; kingdom Viridiplantae; phylum Streptophyta; class Pinopsida; order Cupressales; family Cupressaceae; genus Cunninghamia; species Cunninghamia lanceolata. The sequence continues at coordinate 3,305,478 of BSBN01001183.1, read as the reverse complement.
AGCTCAAGACAGAGTGATGCTCAATCCACTCATACATCGAGATATTTATGAGTTGTTATTATGATTCAGATGTTTTATATTTGTACATTTGGACATTATGAGTTACATGTTATTATATTTTATCTAGACGTTTTTATGAGTAAAATGAAATTTTATATCCAGACGTTGTTATTATGAGTCACATGTTTTATATTTGGACATTATATACACTTATGTTTTATATTTTAGAGACGTTCTTATTATGAGTCAGATGCTTTATATTTACATTTCAAAATTTATATTATGAGTTACATGATTTATATTAATTATTTGGACATTTGGATGTCCATTGTTTATTTGGTGAAGAAATTTAATTACTTTCCCCTTTATTAATAAATTTAATGCATTGATCTAATATAGATATAATTGCTTGGTATTATTCAATCCAAGGATAATGAAGTGCCATGTTTAATCTACTTGATGTTGGTATGATATGAAACAATGTAGGATCCTCCCTTGTAAATGACATAACGTTTTCAATTGTTGAATTTGTATCAAAGTAATCACATTATCCCCTAAAATAGAAGATTAAGTTCACAATATTTCACATGATTTTTTTTTTTATAAATGATGCATAATGTTTGTGTGAATGGGAAAAGGTAAAATACTTATTTTTATGTGGTAAAATATTTTCAATTACCTACCCTAATGTTCCACTATAAATCTAACATAAAAAGAGTTTTATTTAGTTAAAGCAAACATAAGTAATTACTCTACCCAATAAGTTAGCATTATTTTTCCTTTTATCTAAATTTCTAAATGTGTCCTAATTAGGCTATATTCCTAATCTAAAATAAGATTAAGTTGGGAAATAGAAAATGAATATAGGAAGATATCTAAGCAAATGAAGTAGTACATATAAATATTTTGAAGTAGTAAATAGAAAATGAAGATATCTCAATGCTTAAATATTTTGAGTAATAAATGAAATGTAATCAAGTATTAAAGAAATTTGTACATATTTTAAAAAGCTAGAGCATATAAATATCATTAAAGATCTACTTAAACTTTAGTTAAAATAACAATCATCATGTTAAAATCCAAAATACAAAAGAACTCTTAGAAGAGAACTCGTTTAAGCACATCATCTTTGAACATGTAAATTATGAACTAGATAGATCTATCTAATGTAGGTTTGTTAAGTTTTGAAAACCCTTAATAAACCCTAATATACTGATTGAGGTTCCTTGAAAATTTTCTTGCTTATGGCCTTCTTTTCTTTACAATCCCTCATGTTATTTCTTTCGCTTGGGTTGAAATTGGGTTTTTTGTTTTGTTTTCCTTATATTTGTGGGCCTATCTTGTCACATGATATCTTTTCCAAATTTTAGAAAAGATGGCAAAAATAATGATACACATACTTCTTTCCTCACTACACTATTAGACCATGATGTGGTATAACAAGAAATTTTAATGCATGTATTATCTTATATAGATACAGAGACTGACATGAAGGAGGAAGCTGTACAACCAACCAATTGCCCCAGAAACAATGGTCAAATTTATTCCCATATAGTAGGAATATAGATGATGTCCTTGATGGGAGGACTAGCCCACTAGTTAATTTACCACCTAGTGGGAACACCCAACTTGGCCTACGACTTAAAAGCTATAGCATAATTTCCATGGAAACGAACACTAGAAAAAATACTAAATCACATTTTTTTATGCCCAATAGATGGAAGAATCAATAATAACCTTGCATTATCTATGAAAAATGTGCAAAGAATATCCAAAACATGAAGTGACTATATCACAACAAGAGGTGACACTATCTTTGATAATATGCAAGTTGCATTTTGAATGAAACCCAAAATAAATAAACAATGAAATAATTATATAGGCCAGAAGAAAGCTTCTAATAGGGTCGTCATTGTTTGATAACGGCATGAGCTGAAGTGCAAATTAGTGGGGCTTTTCATAATGGTGACCCATGTCCAAGTCCCCATGTTACATGCTTAAATGTACAAATCATTGAGTGATGGCATCTACGAAGAAGGGTAAAGATATTATTCCTATGAAAAAATTACAAAGTTGTTCCAAAAAAGTTTACTCACTTAGACTTCAACCACCTGCCAAATCTTACATTCAACAACCACTCGCAGTGCAAATATTACTAATGGGTAAAATAAAAGGCAAATGGGTAAAAGAAAGTCATTTAAGGCAAAGAATAAGGAACAAGAAAAAATAAGTAATGAATGTGCATACATCCACATACATACCTTGGCAGTGTAAGTAATACCCTCAAGCTAGCAATTCTAGTTATTTTCGCATTCAATCATGTTGCCTCTATAAATCTCACCACTCTTTAGCTCCACCATCACAACGTGTCATGCCGCTTTGTGCAGCAGCTTCATCAAAATCCCCAAACATCTACTCATCTTTTTCCAACCTCACGAAATCTCATAGCCTCGATAAACCCTAATGTACTAATTGAGGTTCCTTCAAAATTTTCTTTATTATGGCCTTCTTTTCTTCACAACCCCTCACATTATTTCTTTCACCTAGCTTGAAATTGGGTTCTTTGTTTTGTTTTACTAGGGTTTTAATGGATATGACCGAGGGCTTATATTATTTGTACATGTAAACTTTGTTATTATTTGAATATGTTGCAAATGGTTTATAGCTAGCTATTCGAGGGATATCAAAACTTAAATGTAGCCTGCGATCACATGAAAAGCTCTCTATATTGATATTTGATCCCTAAAGGTTCTTTTTAGTATTTTTATGTCTAACAGATGAAACAATCAATAACAACATTACATTATCTATAATTTTTTTCAAAGAATATCCAGAACATGAAGTGACTATATCATGGCAAGAGATGACACTATCTCTGATAATATGCACTACATTTTGAAATGAACCCCAAAATAAATAAACAAATAAACAATTATATAAGTCAAAATAAAGCTTCAAATAGGGTCATCATTGTTTGACAATCACATGAGCTAAAGTGGAAACCAATGGGGCTTTTCATAATGGAGACCCATGTCCAAGTCCCCACGTTACATGCTTAAATGTACAAATCCTTGGGTGCTAGACTTTAAGAGAAAGGGTGAAGATATTATTCCTATGAAAAGAATGCAAAGTCATTTACAAAAGTTTTCTCAACTAGACTTCAACCTCTTGACCAAATCTTACATTCGTCAACCACTTGCAGTGCAAATATTACCACTTACCAAACATAATAATTTTTCAAAAATACAAACCTAAAAGTTCTGGAAGGTGCATAATTACATAAGCCCTAAACAATCCCATAGTTAAATTTAAAGGCTAAGAAAAGAAAAGTCAAAAAGGGTAAAAGAAAGTCATTTAAGGCAAAGAAGAAGGAACAAGAAAAAAGAAGTAATGAATGTGTGTATAGCCACATACATACCTTGGTGGTGTAAGTAATTCCCTCAAGCTCGCAATTCTAATTATCTTCATATTCAATCATGTTGCCTTTGTAAAGCTCATTGCTCTTGAGCTCCACCATCACAACGTGACATGCCACTTCGTGCAGCAGCTTCACAGGAATCCCCAAGCTTCTGCTCATCTTTTTCCAATCTTATAAAATCTTCAAGACCCCTACATGATAAGGATACAAAAAAAAGAGCTTCCCTTAGCTTCGAGAAATATTTATTCTGTACTAACAATGCCAACCATGTGAAGGTGGAAGCTCAGTGGCCTCACCTAAGACTTAAGACACTTAAGACCTAATAGACCTAAAACCTAAGACCTAAGACCTAGAACACAACTAAGACCTAGAAGACACCTTTAAGACACTTAAGACATACATTAAGACACCTAAGACCCTTAAGACACTTAAGACATACACTAAGACACCTAAGACCTTTAAGACACTTAGAAGACATACCTACTTGACACATTTAAGACACCTAGACACCTAAGTCTTAAAACACCTAAGAAACCTAAGACCTATAAGACACCTATATGTACCTCTAAAACACCTAAGAAACATACTTGACATATATAGTAAGACACCTAAGACCTTTAAGACACTTACTTGACATATCTACTTGACACATTTAAGACACCTAGACACCTAAAACACGTAAAACACCTAAGAAAGGTCTAAGATGTCTAATATACCTTTAAGACACTTAAGACATATATCTAAGACACGTAAGACCTAAGATAGGTCTAGAAGACATATTTAAGACACATTTAAGATACCTAGATACCAAAGACCTAAAACACCTAAGAAAACGTAAGACCTAGAAGACACCTCTAGACACCTAAGACATCTAAGACTATCTATTTATAGTTTAGAGATCATACCTGCACAACATGAAGTTCAATTTTATAACTTGAAATCTTTATAGGCATAGACCTACATAATTGCAAAAATAGAAATCTATGTAAATAAATTTATAGCTCGTTTGTAGCTTGATCATGTTTGATTATAATAAAATTTGAACTAAGAACCATTGAAATTCAAATTTGAAAGGAAAGAACTTAGTTATACCATATATGAATTGGTTCAACTCGCTCTTCAATAATGTAGTTAGAGATCTTGGTACATATAATCTAGATCTTCTCTATCTTTTATTATCTCTAAAATCTTTTCATGATCTTCAATAGACAACCTCCATTTTTGTTGGCCACGTCCTCTTTTTTGTAAATTGTCCAGACATAATCTTGTTGTTGTAACTAAGTGACTGTACTGTAGAACCTTTTGTCCTGGCATATAATCAATAAATATAATACCATTTTTATCTATCTTTACTTGTTGATAAGGTGCCTTCAACAACAACTGATCTAATGGGATATGATTGTCCATCACTATCTGTCATTGATTCTAATAATTTTGATTTTTCTTGTGTGCATCTTAGTAGATAGTAATCTACACCTTTTGTATTGTCAGGATCTACAACCACAGCAACAATATCTCCTATACACACCACAAGTAAACATGTTTGTACATTTGAGTTGAACAATGTAAATCAAATGTTCAAAACTTTATTACAATCTAGAATATAAATGAATTATGTAACTTACCTATAACAACTAAATCTAATACACATTCATAATTAGTTGAATATATAGGATCATATACATCTACAATGTCTCTATCTTCAAAAGGAGGCATTGATACTATTTGTTTCATTTCCCATTGTGAAACATATCCATCCCTTACATTTGGACATTGTAGAATATTTGCATTATTCTCAATGCAATCAACACAAAAACAAGATTTTAATCTCACTTGAATAGTAAGAGGCTTGCTATGTCCTATAGTCATGACTTGATGCAAACTTCTAACGCCATTGATTGTTTGACAATTTTATCGATTTGATCGATCAATATCTGCATGTATGAACAAATTCTTGAGAATCTCAATTAAAACTAAAATTCAATTAAATCACATGTGTACTTAAATTTAAATATTAAAGTTTTCAAATAACATAAATTCAATTAACATACCTTTAACTTCTCAAAAATAGCGTTTGTTGTATATTGAGTCACGAGCACCAAAATGGCTTTTGCACCATTCAACAATTTGATTTGCATTTCATACGGTGTTACCTGCAATTTCATGTTGATGAAGTTCCCAAGTGAGAGGTAAGAATTTAAAAAAGTTCACATGTACATCCAACTATAACAATACATGTAGATCAATAACATAAATCATTGTAGAAGTATTCAATAATTTTATATTGTGTAAATTCCATATCTAGTACATTACCTGCAAGTTCATATTGGTGAAGTAAATGGTTTACACATGCTCCTGCTCCATCATGCTCTCCTTTTCCATGTCCACTATCAAAAAAATTCCACAAAAACTTTATGCCAAATCTAGCATGTTGTTGCATTAACCAATTAAATGCTTTTGTAGACTAAAATTGTCCTGTATAAATAGTTATATATAAGCAACGATTTGAAAACCAAAAATTAGTTGAAAATTCAAGTCTTAAAATTTTATAAATTTTTAAATTAAAAATTAAAAATTAAAAAATAATAATAAAATCAACACTTACCAGCACATCCGTCAGACCAAATCTAGTGTTGTAATGCAGTAATGGCATGTTGTCTCAAATCTTCAAAAATCATTCGAAAGCAATGTGCTACATAGCTTCTATCATGACCCGTATCATCACTGATATAAAGTGAACCTCCTTGATGATAATTCATTCATCTTCAGTACTCTCTACCTCATCTACAAATAACTCAGCATGTCTATAGCAAACTTGTACAAAGATTGTGACTTTCTTAGAATGATAATATTGACTTCGAATCTCAGTTTGAGGACTAAATGTATAATTTTCAGAAAAATCTACAATAGAGAGAATACAACATAATGGAAAACAATTCTTTGAGTCGGGAAATTGCTTAGCCTACCATTGTGCACCATGACAATGTTGGGTATGTGGATATACAATGTTATGAAATTTGTTCATAAAATCATTGCAGGGCAATTCACTCTCTCTCTCTCAAAACAATTTTTTTGGATTCGAATCCTAACTTCGTTGAGTATTTCTCATATTCAAATCTCTTCCAAAAAACTAACATTGAATGATCAATTTTCTTAAATGGTAAAAATTTTGTCAAAATTCCACAATATACACATATATTTCTTATACACTGTACATTGAATTCATCTGAATCTTTTGATTTTTCACATAAGATAGACATCACAAATTCTATTGTACTTCTAGGGATGGCTACATTTGGACTAACTATTGCCATAAATTTTTTTTATGACTATAGGTGTAGATGAAACTCAACATGATTTCAATAGCAACAAGTTTCATGTACTTTATTTATACATACAAAATATGGTCATAAATTCTCAAACATTCTTTGAGAAATCTTCACCTGTGAAAATTCTTGCTTGAATGCTTCAAAAAATTCACTTTGTGTTGTATCTATAAAATGCTTTGGATGAGAAATTTTTTTACCATCTTCATCTTTTATTTGTATAGTGTCCCTTCTATTGGAAGAAACATGGGAGTGCTCAGTCCAATATCCAATTACTTTTTGTTTTATATCTTTTGAAATTCTATCTCTTCGAGGGAATCGACAAATATTTACCCAATTATTTTCAATGTTTTCATCTAATCTATTTCTCTTCTTGATATATCTTTAAACAGTTCTCCTAGATACATTTACTAATTGGGCAATTGCTTTAACTTGTCTTCTATGTGATAATTTCTTACTAGAAATTAAAATCATCAATGCTCTATGTGCAACACTTAAATCAAAACTTCGACTCTTGGTTTGAATACAATCCAATGATGTTTGCAAACTTTCAATTACTATCTAATTTACTAAATTTGGAGATTTTTCCTTGTTATCAACTTCGAACAACTCCAAAATAGTGGTCATTTCTTTTTGCCTAAATAACTTTACACATAATTGTGCTCTTCCAATTAGAGATTTATCTTCAAAAACTTCATCCCAAATTCTTTTAGAGTGCAATTTTATTGTGCTTTCAGGTAACATATGTTTAGGTGAATTTTTTTTGAAAAGAGCATCCTCATCCATCTCCATAAGATTTTTCATTCCATGCAAAAAATTTCTATCACTACTACAAATTTCATCTTGTACTTATTCATTAACACACCCTTCAACTTGTTCATCAATAATTTCAATGGGTGTTCTTGACTAGATGTTCATACATTTTTCCATCTCTTTTTTGGTCATACAACCTTGATCTAGTTCTTTTATTCCCCATCACAAATTGCTTGTTTTAATTCACTTACACACACATATACATCTTAATAAATAACTCATGAAGTTCAATTTCTACATGGTAAAATGAGTAAATAAGTTGGGAATCATGTTACATGTACCTAAAAATTCGTAGCCTCTCTTGCCAAAAAAACTTCTTTTGTGTGGTTTCTCCAAATGCTTGAATTGAAAAAATAAAAAAATATTTTTTAGCCTCTATTTTGAAAAATTCTGCTTCTTTTATTTTCTCCTTGATGCTTGAATTGAGAAAAAACACAAAAAATAAAGCCATATATATATATATATATATAAGTTTAAAAAAAAAACAAAAAAAAGAACCATCAACCAGTGGTGGTCGTTGAAATTATATGATTTCAGATGAGTCAATCTCGTGCCCAATTTGATTCACCTGAAACTATCTATGTGGCATCCCACTTGGCAGCTACCTCCTCATTTTCTAAGGTTTTCTAAAATTCTCAACTTAAACTAAATATTTCTTCAATCAGAATGGATTATTTCAAAAATTAAAAAAAATACCCTTTTGTAGAGCTGTGAGTCTAGAATCTAAATATGATTTTTTTTAATATTTTGATTAGTTTTAATATTTTTTTTAAATTATTTCAAGTAGGTTGTTAAAATCAGAGATGACACTGATTAGAAATAAAATAAGAAATCAAAACACATCCAATTTTTTTCAAAATTATATGGTGCACTAGAGAAAAGTGTCCTCTCCAAAAGGGTATAATTGGTTTTGTGAAAATGACAAAAAAATATACAAAAGTTGATGTGGAATGAAAAATATCAGATTTTGTAAAGTTTGACTTTAAAATGATATTATGAAGAAAATATGCATTGAAAACAGATTTTTTTTTCTCCATGCACTAGATATAGAACTCATCTATTTGGGAAAAAAATTGGGGAAAAATAAGATTGTTTGCTCTTTTTTTTGTGACGTGGACTCAAAGTCACTTTTTCCTAAAAATTTTAGCAATTCAAAATTTGCTCTTAAATTTAAAAAAAAATGTCAAAATAATTTTCTAAAATTTTCAAAAAATTACAAGCATAAAATTCATCAAGAGATCTACATTTCATTAGTTTACATCATTTTGAAATTCAAAACATAAATACCACTTTTATGAGGTCGAAGTTCAAACTTTTTGCTTGTGTTGGCAGATTCCTTTATAAAAGTGTGACACAGCTTTGTGCTTTTACCCTAATATAGTTTATTTACTAGGCTAGATTGGCTTGATAGTTTTCACCCAACTGCTTCCATAACACATGTGTAGTCTTTTCAGTAGAGACATTCAATAGGACAGAGTCTGCAAGGCATAACCGGATTGTACCTCGTGCCTTTTTCTCCATCTTGTTCCACTCATCTTGAGAAATAGTATTAGGTTTCTTCTCTTTTGTTGTAGCCAACCATTGATCTCTTTCTTTAAGGAGATCCTCCATTTTAAGCTTCTGCATCTCATAACCCATTACATTGAATTTTTTGATATCCAATCGAGATGAGGATGCAGCCATGTCTTCTACACAAATATACAAAATAAAATCAACCAAAACTCCCACTACAACTCAATAAACCCTCAAACTTCCACCCAAGATAGAGAACTAGCTAGGCTTTGGTACCAAATGTTAGAAATGAAGGTGAACAACTATAGAATGGAAATCTAATTACACCTATAACTATTAATCTAGTGTAGAACTAAAATGGAGATAGTATGAAATCAACACAAAGAAATAGCATAGTAGAAGATCAAACACATAACATAGTGTTTATGTGGAGAAACCCTTTCGGAAAAAAACTCAACACAAGAAGAGATGTGCCATTCTATATTAGCTTCAAATAGAGTTTACAATACAACACTATCAATCTCCTCTCTAGTCTTCAATCCAACAATGCCTATAATACTCTCATACATAGCCATAATACAATATCCTTATAAAATAGGTTGCCTTCTAGGGCAAGAAAAACCAAGAAAAATATCCCCCTTCAAATCTGTGACGTAATAATGAATGGTCCAAATTTACAATGGTAATATATATATATATATATATATATATATATATATATATATATATATATATATATAATGTGGCTTCTAGGAGTGTTGCCCCCGATGCCCCACCGGGGTGAGCCACCCCTTGACCCCATAGGGGGGTACCCCCTGTAACCCCCTCAAATAACCTACATCCACCAGGTACTGAGATCAAACATGCGACTAAAACAAGATCGCTACTTGGTGAATATTTCCTCCCTTATGAATGATTTAGAAACAATATTATGAGTAATTCATTACATAGGATTTAAAAGGTTGATGGCACCTTAATCCTAAGAAGCATGTGGATGTTTAGTACCACTTTGTTTGGGAAATGATTACAAATGGATAGATTGAGTTGAAGAATGTTGACACTCATGAGAATGTTACAGATTCTCTTACCAACCCTATGAGTAGAGAAAGGTTCACTTATTGTAGGGAGGCTATGGGCCTTGTATCTTGTACTTAATTGATTTATATTTTCCTAGGGATGTATTTGCAGTGTATGATGTCAAGTGAAAGAATGTTAAGATTAAGATTCCATCAACCTTGTAAATCCTATGACATTTAATTATTCCTAATATTTTTTCTAAATCTATTCATAAGGGATGAAGGATTCATCAATAGTCATAATAATTTTTTTACTAGTACAATAATTAGTTAGAGCATCTTTTACTTTAGAAATGTAAATGAGTTGATAAGGTCAAGCTAGGTGTCTATCTTGGAATGACTATTCTTTGGCAATTATGACACATGTAAGAGAGAATCTTTACATAGTCATTGATAATTTATGACATCTTGTAAGGGCATCTCTTATTTTCAAGGTATTGTATGACAAACTAGGTGCCTGAAATGGAGAGATAAATTTAGTCATTTATGATAGAATATAATATGTTGTAAGAAGTTATAAGAGGCTATATTTAGCATGTTGGTGGGATTCCCAAAATGAGGCATTAGAATTTGCCCAGCTTTGGATGCTCCATCTTCTATATTCTCATGTATGTAATTTCTATTTAATAGGTGCTTGAGAAGGTAGATTGCATTGTACATAGGTCTTGTCAGATTCAAGACACTGAAGAAGTTTAGGAAGTGATTATATTGTATTATTGTTTCAAGATAATACACACTTCGCCTCTCTTCTTGGTGGAGATTTTTTCCAAAAGGATTTATCCATGTTAATCATTGTGTTAGGTGTAAATCTCTTGTGTTTTCTAATTTTCTTTATTGTTGATTTTATGTATTTAAATTTCTATTTGGCACTCTACTATTAAATTTTATATTTGTAGATTAAATTTCAAATTTCCACTTTATAGTGGTTTGCCTTCATTTCTAACACTTGGAATTTTTTATTCTCCTTCTTGCCTTTATTTTTTACCACCCATGTTATTTTTTGCCATGGTGTTTTTAAGTCTTCCACTTGTGTTACCTTGCATCATGCCTTAGTGTGCATGACAAGTGTGTCATTACATGTTGTTATATCACCTTGGGCACATAAAAGTTTTGTGTGGCTTGCTTAATTCCACTTTTGTAATGTGAAAAAAATGTTCATTTGGTTTTTGTCCATTGATGGCTTGAGCATAAGATTAGGGCATTACAATTTGGTATCAGAGCCCATGTTGCAACATTGAGAGATCTAGGTTATGTGTTCTACTCATTGTGTTTGAGAATGTGTAGAGTACTTATGTGGTTGTGTGATGTAGGTAGCATGTGTTGTTTCTCTATATGTTTCCTTGCATGTGTATGGTGGAGGAATATAGTATTGTGAGATTAGTTAGACCATTGTGGTTGATGTGAAGTTTCTTTTTATGTGAATTGCCTTCTTTATGTTTTGAATGCTTGGAAAGAATTCTTGTAGTGTGTGAGCTCTTGAATAACCTTTGTGAGGTCATGATTGTATTATTGTAATCCACCTACGGTAATGTGGCTATGTAAACCATGTTATGTGAAGGAATGCTTGATTTTCTTGGAATTTTATTAAACTTTGTGTACTCTTTTGTGAGTAATACATCTAGTTGTGAAAGATATGCTGTTTGTTCATCTGCCTAAAATTTGAAAGAAAGTGATATGGTAATGCTAGTGTAAATGAACCTTGCATTATGTACCCTTTTGTGTGTATATCATGTTGCAAGAGTAGCATACCTTCTTACCCACTTTTCCATATTTCAAATTATGATTTGCCTCTTTTTGGATGGTGACAAGAAATTATTGCATGTGGTGCATCTTTCATTTGTCTCCAATGAGATAATGTCTTAATGTGTGAATTGATTATGAGGATGTGTGAAAAGAAATGATGATATATTAGAATAGATCATTTGGTTAATGACTTGTGTCCCCAAATTGCATTCTTCCCTAGGATTCATGTGGGAAACTAGGTGTGTTATAGCATTTTATTGAATAAAAAGTTAAAGGAAAAGGGTTGTAAATGGGTCATATGCATGGAAATTGTGAAGAATGTGGTGTTGAGATGATGAATGAATTAGTAAATCTTGCATCTTGTGACTCTAAAATGTGTTTTTCCCCTATTGTATAATGTGCATATTGAGTTGTAGTATGAGTTGTACATTCAAGGGTTTATTGGTTTGATGTAGACTAGAGTCCCCAAATGCTTGTCATTTCTTGTGAATCGTGCCAATGCTAATTTTTTGTTGTATAGAGACCACGGCTGTAGTGTTGTTCTCGTCTAAATCTCCTTGTTGAGAGAAGTTGCACTTTTCACTCTTGTTATGTGTTCATTTAATTGTACATGTGCTCATCATCATGTGATAGATAAAATTATAGAATTGTAAGGATAGAATGTTGGGTAAAGGGTTTCAATCTCAACTAAATTATTTCCCATTTTTATGTTTCTATATGATTGAATTTCAATGTTGAGTTAATGCATTATGCATATGATTGGTGAATTCTTGTATGGTGTTAAATGTTAATTACACCTTGTTGTTTGAGTTAGGTTATGTCCTAGCATAGTCTTGCATTATTAAATGATTGCTAGTGTGTGACAATTGTGTCATTACATTGTAATTATAATTCCCTTAAATTTGATTTTAGATTGAAGTGCCATTCTTATGTAGAAAGGTAAATTCTATATATTCCCTAAGTGATTTCCTAGAAAACCTTGTAATGATCTCTTTGCATGATGATGTGGATGTGATGTGATGAAGCTTCAATTTTGCTTGACAACTTGATTTATGCTTAGTTTGGATAAGTTGAAATGATCTCATTCTTTATGACATGATGGAGTCTTAGAAGACTCACATTCTTCATGTTGTTTGAACATGTTCTCTTACTCACCTTATAATTTGAAATTCAAGTGTAGTGTAGTATTTTACTCCCTTGATTGTGACTAGAATTAGTCAGATAGTGCATGTTAAGTGTACCTTTTAGATTTTGATACTTTCTTTTGGTTGATGAATGCTCTAAATGTCTATAAGGGATATAATTGATCTATTATTATTATTTATGAGTATTCTAGCCATATTTATGAGTAGTCTAGCCACCAAATTTTGTTTTCTATTTATCTTGTGACTTTTATGGTCACGCTTGATTTATTGTTGAAATTGAGCTCATTTTATGCCTTATTAATAGAATTGATATTTCTTCCACCTTAGTGTTATTTTTTTCATTATGTTGCGTATTCTATAATTTTTATTTATTGGTCATGTGTCATGTAATGTTATTCTCTATCATGCCCATGATAGGCCTTTTATGGGTTGTATAAGGGAGTAGATTGTAGAGAACATGATAGTTCTTGATGTTGTGTTGTAACTATGGTAGTGTGAATTCTTTATTCTTTGCTGAGTGTAGGTGAATTTTCTATTAATTTTTTGGGAAAGCTATGAATTGTGTTGTATCCATATGGATCTCTTAGTGTGAATAATATTGTTGATTAGTGTGTGTGCCATGCCTTGATGGTAGTGATTGATGTATATTTCAATACACATATGATTTGAAATTTGTTATTCTATGTTTGTTTGTGTTTGAGAATGAGATATGATGAAATCTTTGTATGACTGGCATGCTGATTTTAGTATCTGTATGTGGTTGGGTGTTGACACAAGATCAACCAACTATGATTGTTCTTCTTGTCTCATTCTTGTTTGTATTGGTCATGTTGCTATGTAGATCCTAATGTTCTGACATTATTGGAATGTATGTGTTGATGACTGTTTTGATGCAATCATAACAATAAGTTAAAATTCACATGACATGAACTGTAACTATACTTGAAAGACAAGAAGGAATCATTTGGTGATTCAACTAATCCCAAGTCTACAATGGTTCGGTTGGTCAAGTTCAGTTGGTCAATGTGAAGCTGTAATGTTCAAGGGGCCTTACGTAGTTTAGGTTTGTTCTGTGGTTTACTGGCCTAAGAATATGCAAAGAGGTCATGAGATATGTCAATACTCTTCATTCCTTTGCATAAGAGTGATACTGGGCTGCAAGTTTCAGATGTTTTCTTGGATTTATGCAGCTTCCTTCTTCATGTACTTATGAAAACTGTCTACTTAGACTCTGTTATGCATGCTTCTTCAGATTTGAGACAATTTCCTTTGGATTTCTGCGTTTTTAGCTAGATATTTTAGATGGGTTGGGAAAAGTTAGGAAGATCTACTCTATACCTCACTTAATCTACCAAAGGATCTAAGTGTTTCTGTTATGCACTATGTAAATACCACAGTAATCTGATCAAATCCACAGTAAAAACCTTAAATGTAAGTCCTGAGCATTTTCACAAACATACATTTAAAATTGCAAGCTCTCAAAGAAGATATTTCAAAACACAAAGAAGAGCAGGAGAACACTCAGAAGATAGATGCAGAACTCCAGATTCTATTGCATTAGAAACGAATAGTCATACATGATTTACAATGTAAGAATGACTCTTAGTTTCATTGATCATACTACAGAGAACTTACAAGCTTTACAGATACAGTAAGGCAGCCAGACATTCCACGCGCACCTTACTGCAGACAAACAGGTGACCTCCTCCTTCTACTTCTAAACTATGCTAAGCTATCTTGCTGTGTTTTCCTAGAATCTCTGTTGTAGGCCCTAAAAATCCCTGTTGTATAGCCCCTGTTGTAAAGTATTACAGTGTAGAGAGGCACAATATAAAGACATTTTGATTGTCCTCACTACAGCAAAAACCTAACCAAACCCCTGGTTCAAACCTCTAGTTACAGTAATAAATGCAGGTGAACCAGTTCTCAAAAATATCTCTGAGCTGTGGTCAAATCTGGGCGAAATATTGCCCCCTTCTGAGAAGTTCCAGCAGCTGGGCAATAACTTCTGTTTGTCTTTTGCAGAAATACCTCCTCCAGCTGCGACCTTCCTCTTCACTTGAATGGCTTTGACTCTTTGCATTCCATCTCTATCTTCTTGCTCCTGAGATCTGATCTTCTGCCTCCATGAGGTCACTGTATTGACTTTCCAGCTGCTTCCTCAACTGTAAGCCTGCAAGACAAGACAAGTAATAAGTCTCACATTTATCACAAAAAATAGCAGGAAACTAGAATAAGTGTTTAAACCCAGGTGACTACGCAAGATCGCGGAAATCAGATCCAAAATCCGCTCAAAACTCGTCAAAAATGCGCCCAAGCTGCTCAAAATTGATGGGTCAACCATCGCTGACCGGGAAAATGCCAGAGGCGCAAAAAAAAAACACTTTAAAACTCCACCGCTTCATTTCCCGCCCATCGGCATGATCATCCCTGTCAGTGCGTAAAAAAAAATAGGTTAGTCGATATACCTCATCATCATGATATTCTGGAAATAGCATTCCCTCCTGAAGGTCCAGATGAATGTCATCATGATGTTTCGCTTCTGCATATTGGAGAAAAGAACAACAACATCATCATCATCATGTTGAAGAAGAATAGGAGGAAACGAAAATAATCATGCTGCCGAGGAAAGGAAGATGATGGTGACGTCATCATGATATTCGGGCTTCATTGAAATGCTAAGGATGACGTCATCATGATATTCCTTTAAGATCAGGGGGATGTTTGTGATATCGGGTCACCTAAGGAGCATGATCAGGATGATGAAGTGAATATGATCCTTTCGCGGCCAAGGTAACCCTCTCGAGAAAAATCAGCATGATGAAGATCATCATCATATTCGCTTTTGTCGAACTTGGAATAAGACGTCATCATCATAATTGGGAAAACGGATCGTGCTTGAAAAAATATCCTGTTTGAAGGAAAAAAGATGATGATGATGATCATCAGGATATTAGCTTCTGTCGAACATAGAAAAAGACATCATCATCATATTTCGCGAACCAGATCGGGTTTCGGAAAATATCCTGCCGAAAGAAAAAAATGATGATGATGATGATCAGGATACTTACTTCTTCGTTATAAGATCGGGATGACGTCATCATGATATTCGGAGCCTTCGTTAAACTTGAACATGACGTCATCATGATAATTCGCCAACCGGATCATGTTTGGAAAATATCCTGCCGAAGGGAAAATGTGATGATGATGATCATCAGGATACTTGCAAAAGGTTGCATTTCATCGGCAGGAGGACTTGGCGAAATATCGGGCGAACAAACAAGATCATCATGATCTTGACAATATGACAGGATAAAAATATGATGATGACGTCATCATCATATTTTGCTTTCGGAGCACAAGGATGAGCTGGTCATCATGATATTTGCGCTAGGGTGATATTACAAAATACGATGATGCTGTTGATAAATGTAATATCGACCCTTCTTAATAGATAGGCTGATCATCATGATGTTTCGGCAAACGGATATCAGGAGGATATGAAGATGATGATCCTCTTTCTCGATTTATCATGATGATGCCTTCAGCACTTAGCGGATTTCAGCAAATGACCCTCGTGTGAAAGATCAGGATGATGATCATGATGTTGCGAAAGGAGACCAGGAGGATATGAAGTCGTCGTCATCATCTTTCGAATGTCAGCAAATATCATGATGATGACCCTCCAATAGGTTTTGAACGTGCGCATGCAAATATGCTGATAATGAATTTGCTAAGTCAGGGTGATCTGATACCATCAGCATGATATTTTAAGATCAGGCGATGCAAGGATATCATGATGATGCTCGCGATACAAAGACCGCTCGACGGGGGAACTTACCTTGACCCAAAGCCGATGTCATCATGATATTTCGAACCACAGGATATTATCGGGGGGGTTTCAAATATGATGATGATGCTATTTATACAGCAAAACCGAGTTTGTAAAATATGACGCTCCTAAGGAAATCATGATGCTGATGATGCGCACAAGGCCTTTTGACGGGTAAAAAGCACTACCACCTAAGATTGATGTCCGGATGTTGCGACTGCATGATTTTTATCGGGTGATAGACCAAGATCATGATGATCCTGTCAACATGACTTAGGATAAAAAATTATGATCCTCCTGCGAATATCAGGTTTGACCAAGACTTTGACCGTGCATAACTTTCACATATGGACGAATTTTTAAATGAAGTAAAAGGCAAACCTGCATGAAATTTCAAGCTCTTTCAAAATATGAGGTCACAGAAACAAAATATGAACTTTGACAAACTGACCTCATGATGATGACCTACCTTATGCAATATCATGATGATGATGCACCTGACCATTTTTACCAGACCGCCAGAAAGCAGAAAAAACACAAGCAGAAGCAAAAAGCAAGACATCAGCAGGGGTCCTCGTTTTGCTAAGGAGCAAAATGGGGTGTGTTGTGAACATCACAACAGTATGATGTTGTGTTTAGACACAAAGTCAATGATATTAAGTAGCATGAAGGTACACATCATGTCACTTAGATGGGAGTCTTATAACCTACACTAATGTTTTAACATAGTGTAGGGTATGATGGTGCACTAGTAAGTGTATGGGCACATATTTATTTATATATTTATTTTTTATAGTTATTTTCCTATTCTTTTTGTGCTATTATTTTTTTGAATTTGGTTGTGCCAAGATTTTCTCTTGGGTATTTTGAAGGTTTCCTAGCATGGTGCTAGAAGGGATGGAATTCTTCTGTAAGTAATTTTCTATTCTATGTATTCTATTTGACAGATACTTGGTGTTTGATCCATGAGAAGTCTCATGTTTCCGTGTAGATCATGAATTCTTGATCTTGTTGTGTTGTTTAACACTTTGATTTAGAATAGTTGAGCATCAAAGTGGTGTCAAGAGTAGTATTGCTCCTATGTTTTGTGTTTAGTTATCTCCTTAGATGTATTCGTCATGAGAAATGGGTTGCTAATCCTTTTTTTGTGGTGAGTTAGATTATACTTTTGGGAGGATTCTAGCTAGATCCTTCCCTCTAAGAACCCATAAGTTGTTCACAGTTTTGTGTTGTGGAGCTAGAATGTTAGAGATACCTTCTATTTTTTAGAGTAGAAAGTGAGGAAAGACCTCGTGGAGAGAAACCATGACTGGAAGTGAGGTAGTTATACCTATAGCCTTTACGAGTTGGTTTGCCCCAACCTTTGAGTTTTAGTGTTGTGGGAAGAATCCTAGGGATATAGGGATATAGCCTTACATTGAGGGATCATAGGGATATAGCCTTACATTGGAAAACCTCATTTAGGGAAGAATTTGAAGCATTCTTTGGTTTTTCTTTAGATTAGTAGAAATATTGAGGAGTTACCCTACAGGGTACTAGTCATAGATTATAGGACTTTGTGTTGTTTGTGGTTGACTGGGACATTTAGATAGAGCTTGTCCTCATTTATAGTGATAGTCAGAGGATAGAGTGATGCAATCTCTGAGGAGTTGATATGCATAGTGTTTATTTTCACCTAGCTTGTACACACTTAGAAACATGAGTTGCTCATTTGAGACCTAGACATGGTGCTGGTCTAGAGGCTTGAAATTTTGAGATTTGTTGTGTTTGCAAATGATTGTGTACCATAGGTACCTAATCCTTATCTTTTTGTAGGCTTCTACGAGTAAGCCTAATTTTAGTGGGTGAGGATGTAATTCCCACTAGTGTGTTTGACTTGTGTGCTTTTTGATTCATATGATTCATGTTGTATTGAGTGTTTCGTCATTGTATTTTATCTAAAAGGGGCTCCCACTTGCTGCTATGTAACACACAATCTCTTTATAACGCAAACTTATATGCAACCATAGTAAGATGCAAACACCAACACTTGATTTATTTATTTTATTGAAATCTCATACATCAACAAATTACACAAATCTGCAATAAAAAAACTACATTCATTGCCTTCAGCCTCTCTACACGAAACTCATTTTTTCCCTCGCATTCAAATAGCAATTTTCTTTCACTATATGCTCCTCTCATGGGTTGAGTCTTCACACTAAAAAATCCCTTCCATTCTACAAACTTCCTCTCACTCTGGAGCCTTCTTTTCCCTCCTCTGGTGCTGCCCAAACCTACAACAAAAACCCAAATATGTATTTCTATCACTACAGAAAAACTTCCCGAAGTTTGACGCTTCCCTTCCTCTATTTTATTTTTCTTCTCTTGTTCTCAAAACTAGCACTCCATTTCAAATTCAATGCCTATTTTTATTTATTTATGGCATCTCATTTTTCTCCTTGGGTAATTTTTCTTTTTAATACATTTTCTACCTTTTCTCACCCATTTTTATGCTTTAATGAAAATATTAAATAACTATTTTGTTTCCTCCAAGTTTGGCACAAATCACATGTTTCGTCTTGAAATGAATACAACTGATGGTAACAATGATAAATTCTTTCCAAAAAAAATAATTTATAATACCTTCCAAATTTCCATAGGTGAAACTAAAGAAAGAAACAGAGAGAAATTACAATTTTGCCATTAAGTCAAGCTATGTCGAATTGTCAAAATAATGCCTTTTACCATAATTCTTACTGAGAAGCTTAAATTTACATGAAATATTTCTACGATGTGTGCGGTGACCTCATTAAGCTCCCCATAAAAGGATTTTTCTCCAGCTTTTAAAAATCTCAAAAATTAATTGTTTTTGTAGCCTGTTGGGAAAAAATTTCTGATTTTAAATTATTTCAAAGGTGAAGAATTTAGTCATTAAACCTTGAACACATTATGTAAAATTCATTCAATAATATCCCTTTAAAATAATTTTAACCCATCTTATGGATTTCTAGAAACAATTATTTCCGTAAAACTGCCAATGTAGAGCCTTAAAACAACAATCCAAAAAATATCTAAGTCTCTAGATTCCTAGTACTGAGAGATGCCTAAAAATATCAAATAAAACCAAAACACACTCCAAAACTGAAATTAAACTAAAATATTTTTGGACGATGCAGGATCACCTATGAACTCGCATGCTCCTGCATCAATATTGTATGATTCTTATTTTTATGAGTTATTGCACCAAACTTGGTGATGAGGTTGTTGTGCCATCAAAGTCCTCTGAAGGTTTATTTTGGATGCTTTCATGGAGATATTTTGTATGACCATTGAGGTATTTCTAAAGAGGTTTTGTAATGACATTGGATTCTAATTATGCATTATGGGATGCATAGATTGTTCTTTTGTATGTTAGATCATTATAGTGTTTTAGCTTCACTATTTTCATTATATTTGATACAGTTGTGAATTATTATAATTTTTTAGCATTGAATTATGGTTGGTTATGTATTTTATTCCTGAATCATGCTAGTCATAGATGATTTATAGTTACATGGGGTGATTTGATATTATGTTATGATTTACAACACATTGGCTGGATTATGTTGCTTCTGCTATTATTATGTGGAGTAGGTATGTCTGATGTTGGACTTAGGTGTGTAAGAAATTTAAAAGTGTTAGACCAATTATCTATATGTGGAGAATGTATACATGGATTATGCATAGCCATCTCGCCCTACTTAGTCCTTGTAATTTTTGAAACTTGCAAAACCATATCCAAATTGACTATGATGCTAGATACTCTTGTGTTAGACCTATGAATGTGTCTTCTTGGCTGATCTTGATTAGAATGTAAATGCATTTTCTTTCTTTGTACAAAAAAATTAATAGTACTTTAAAAATATTGATGATGCTACTAATTTCATAAAAAATAAAATTATTCTTGAGTTAAATTAAATAGAATGAGGAATATTTCATATTTTTTAAGATGCATTTTTAATTTTATTGTTATTGAATTAGGAAAATAGAATTATTTTGAAAGTTAGAAATTTTTCACTTTGGGATATTTTAACTTGGGGATATAAGGAAAATGGGAGTGATATTATGTTATGTTTTGTTGGAAAATAGAGCCAAAATGGAGAAAAATAATTATTTTCAAACCCTTGAAAAATTGATTTGCATTTAGCTGGAGATTTCTTGGAGGGAATGGATTACTTGTAAAGGTAAAAAGATTTATCTTGTAATTTCCTTTGAATTTATTGAGATAATTCTTAGTTTTATTCGTTGTAGGATTTTATTTTCTAATTTCAAAGTTTTAGTGAAAATATTTTAGAAAGTAAATTTCCAACCCAAACCCTAGAATTTTTTTATAAAATCATTATTTGATTATAAAAATGTGTTTTTAGGTATATTTAGAAGGTCAAGAGGGTATCCTTGGAATTTTGATTTAAATAATACATTTTCAATTTTGAAGAAAAAATAGTAAATTTGCCCTTTAAACCCTATCAAAATCTTTCAAACAAAATTATGTTCTTGTAAAAGTGTGATGCTAGGTGGATTTAGAGAAAATGATACTTTTAGAATTTTGATATTTTATTTTTTCTAAAATTTGAGAAATTTAGGGAAAATTTTGAGGACTTGCTTTAAGATCTATTAATGGCAAAAACTAGATGTTTATGAAATTAAATTATATTTATTTTTTAGAAATTTGGAATTTATAAAGTGTTTTTATTTTGTGGAATTATGTAATCTCCAAAAGAAATAAAATGTGTATTCTTTGGGATTCATGTTTTCTTGGAAAACTAAACCTTTCCTATCCCCAAGCTTCTTGAAGAGGAGTTGACCCCTAGATTGTTTAGAATTGAGGTGTAGGATGGGAAAGGGGTGGCTCTCACCCATCTTGTCATGATACAAAGGGATCGACAAAACAATAAAGAGGAGACATTCTAATCAAGTATAAATTTAATACTCATTGGGTTAATAAAATGAATTAAACAAGAGTTTTTCCCAATGATGTGTATGCCTATAGAGATTTAGTCATAGAATGAAGGGCATGTTATTACTCTAGGAGTTGTTAAATTTTGTAATTCCCTGTAGCCATTATGTTATGTATGATGAAACTCCTTGTCCTTTTTCTAAGATTATCATCGTTCTCTTTAGTTAGATTGTTTATTTGGTGTGATCATGATAATGTATATGTTATTTCATATGTGATTGTTGCATATTAATATATTCATGTGGATGAGACATATTTTATATATGCTAAGTGATGTGTGTGTAATGTGACTCTTGTGTGAGTGTTGGTGCCTTTCTTGAGACTCTTTGTATGTGTGTGAGAATTGGCATTAATAGTAGTGTTTCCATGATCTTCTTCTCCATAACTAGGGGATTTTTTAGAGTGGCATAGAGTTCCTTGGGAGATGCAAGAATTGTTAGTTTAGTATTACATGTTGTGATTTATGGTTATTGGAGCACCTTTGGTGTTGCTAATCATTGATGTAATATTATATTTGTATAAATTATGAGTTGGAGTGTGATCCTTCCATGTTCAGAAAGTACCTTATAACTTGTGATCGTGTTATGTTATCATTTGGATGGAATTTGATCCTTAATTTTGAAGGAAATTATCATGTTGTGAAATTCATCCTATGGGTAGAAATGAATAATTTGGAATGTTGTAGTCCTCTTTTGTAAATGCTACTTTCACTGTATGTAATGCTTATGTGTTGGATTCTATGGTGTCCACATAATGGATGAGAGTTGTACCCTTACCTATAGCCCATCTCAACATTGGTGTCAAATGAGCATGGCATTCCATATTGTTTTCCTCATGTGTTTAGCTATGTGTAGTATCATGATTTAGAAAATGTATCCCCTTTACTATTTTTTATTCTATTTCTTTCTTATGGTGGTTAGCTTTTTGTTTTCTTTGTAAGTTAGCTTTCTTTAATTTGTGGAAGAGAGATTTACTTTCCATGTTATTTCTTTGGAATTGTGCCTTTTAGGTGGTCCTTATGTGGCCAATTTGAAGTCCATGATCCCTTGAATGTTTGGCCTGAACCATTTTGTAACAACATGAAATCAAGAAAGTTATACCTCACCGAGTGTGAAAATAGACTTGTTATTTTTATGCCTTAGTATTGTTCATACTCCCTATTTTGCAGGTCAAAAAAAATAGTCTAAACTACATGTGTAGTGGGTTTACCAGTGTAAAGTTGCAAGTGGCAATCAATCCCCTAAACTTGAGAGTGTAGGAGGTCTAGAGTTTAGAGTTCCATTGCACATTTTAGGGTGTAAGTTGTAATTGGTCTCTAGAGTCCAAGTTATCAAGGGAATTGGGGTACAGAGTTTCCCCAACACTTGCAAGTTAAAATTGCAAGTGAGATCCCAAATCCTAAACTATTGATGGTGTCATATTTGGACTTTTGCTAGGATTTCTTATAGTGTAAGTTGCTTTCTAGATCTAGAGTCCAAAGTGCATGTTATAACTGATCCCTAAAGTTTGAAGTCAACCTGGAACTAGGAATCATTGTAGAGTGAAAATTGTAGTTATTTTCTAAAACCTAAGAAGGTGTTGTAGGTTACGAGTTGTGTCCTAATGCCAAAGTCTGATGTAGTGTTAGGCCTAGTTTTAATTTAGGAAAGAAACCTAAAACTATGCAAGTTTGGACTACAAAGTTGAGTTGCAAGGCTAGGGAAAAGTCCAAACTTTTGCAAGTCTTCCATGAAGTCTAAAATTTAGCAATTTTGAACTTTGTGCTTCCCATAACTCTGAGGAAGCTGAAGGGTGGTCTAGTAGGGTTGTTGTAAGGGTCTTTTAGTAACCTTGGAAATCCTAACTCTCCTCCTTGCCTCATTTTTTGTGCCAACCATGGTGTTTTTTAGTCTTCCTCTTGCGTCACCTTGTATCATGGCTTGATGAGTGTGCCAAGTGTGTCATGACATGTTGTTATGATACATTGGGCATGTAAGAGTGTTGTGCGGCTTACTTAATACCACTTTTGTAATGTAAAAAAATTGCTCATCTATTTTTTGTTTGTTAATGTCTTGAGCATACATTTGGGGCATTACCTATTTATTTAAGTACCCCAAATTGGTGAGGTCCTAACTCCTAATCTAGTGGGTGAAAATAAAAATTATTTGGTGCATTAGAAAGATCTTTAGAAGAGCTACACTAAAAAATAAAAACCCTAGGGGATTCTTGGACAAACTAGGCCCTAGAAAATCTCTAAAGACCTCCAAAAATGCAATCTACAAAAATGTAGAAATATTAAAAAGATCAATATTAAATTGAAATTATTTTCCCATCACTTTCCCTAAGGCCACAGGAAATATGGAATGACCCTTAGGTACCTAAATTAAATGATTAGAAAGGGAAAATTGCATATGATCTATGAAAATCTCAAATAGAAGAAGAGGGTGTGGCAAGAATCTCAAAAGGGTTGGGCCTTACAGTAACACATCTATTCATAATAAGGATCTTTAAATTACTCAAATATAAACCTAGTATATTGCTTTAATATCAAAAGAAATATGTTTTTATAAAAAGGAGCAACAGGGGGCAACACTATTCCATATTTTTAACTTGAACCACCTATATAGTCAATATATTTACATTTTGTATGTTGAAATAATATAAAGTAATGAAATGTTGATATTTTAATGTAGTTTATGACTATACCTCTTTGTAAAATTAAAAAGGTAGTTTAGTATAGTTTTTTATAAAATGAACATATCTATTTATTTATTATGAAAAAGTTCACAAAGTGAGATTATTTAGATGTCAAGTTATTTGTAACAAATTTCATTTTTTCTTCCATTCTTTCCATATCATGAACCTGATATTTTTTCTTCCATTCTTTTCATTATGTCAAATGTGCCACTCACATCTGGGCCACGCATGACAGCATCGGTGGGAGCACAATTGGAGATTCACGGGGCCAAGGAGATTGAAAGGGCGGACCCTTAACAACAAGTCAGGTGTTTTTCTCTCTGCGTATGTGTGAGGATACCGCGGTGACAAGATACTATGTCCCCTCTATGTTTTTTTGTTTTTTGTTTTAAAACTTGCTTTCTTACAGTTTCAATGTAGTCGATAGCGGTCACTATATGGGCCCTTAACTTATATATTTTTTTTGGGCTCTAGTAGTTTATGAAGAGAGCACTCAGTTTGGTTACTTTTTGTAAATTTTGTGACAATATATATATATTATCAATACAAGTCTGGGTGGTCTACCACCATTTTATTAAAAAAAACTTGATATTTTAGTGTAGTGAAGAAAATCAATAAATATTTTTAAATTAATGTTTAAAGTTGCATGTACAAAAAACAGAGCACTTTTATGGGATGTCAAATATTTTGATGACTATTTATCCACAAATAATAATAATATCAGCTTGAGCTATAATCTCTTTTCTAGTGTAGTGATTTTTTTAAATTTTTAAAATAAAACATACTAAATTTTTTTGTTAATGGAACTAGCATAACCTTTTAGGCTACTAAATTTCTTGTTTTCAAAATTTAT
This sequence comes from Cunninghamia lanceolata, assembly GCA_027924645.1. NCBI lineage: Eukaryota > Viridiplantae > Streptophyta > Pinopsida > Cupressales > Cupressaceae > Cunninghamia > Cunninghamia lanceolata. The sequence goes on along the minus strand of BSBN01001183.1, from coordinate 3,280,106 downwards.
AAACTAAATACAATAAAAGTTATATTTTTAGAATATGTGCAATAAGATCTATAGAAGGGTATTTTTTATTTATTTTTAAACTTTAATTTACAAGTGTAAAAATTGGTTGAAAAAGTGGTGGAAAAGAGTGAAATTTACCCTCACTTGAAAACCAAGGGAAGGTGGTACAAAAATTCTGTCACCTATGCTACTAGTGGAAATATTAGATGGAATGACATTAGACCAAACTTGGTTGGGCCAAACCAAGTATGACCTAACTCTTGTTTTAGTTGAACTTATCGTTTATGAAAAAAAACTACAATGCCAATTTCACAATTTTCCTTATTTTCTTAAGCATATGAGAATTAATGTTAATATAAAGAATTTTTTTAACACCAAATACAACCTATGTAATTTTTGGACCAAACATATGACCTTTTCAAAATATCTTAGTGACTTGGTATCTAGATGTGGATTTTGTTTTCTAAATGTTATTTTGTAGACATGCAATTTGTATGTTTTTAGTTTACTCATTTTTTGTACTAATGTTTTATGTTTCATACAATTATTTTCTGTTAAACCCCCTATATCCCACCTAACACAACATTTGTCAATATTACCCTATCATGTCATAGGAAGTGATGCCCCAAAGCTATATTTGAGAGATATCTAGGTCCTTTGGAGTGATAAGGTCAATTGGAGTGATAAGGAGGCTGTATAAACTTTTATTGCAATTATAAATTCTCTTCATATTATTTTGTCTTATTCTTCTCATTTTATTTCCTTAGTGATATCTTTCCCTTTTTTTCTTCTAGTGGTTTTTAATTATTGTATAAGCTAGATTTCACATAAAGGCTCTAGCAAAGTGAGGGTTGATACTACTATAATTCCTATGCCTCAAACAGACTTAAGACCTTTCAATACTAAATATTTAGGTTCCACTCTACTCTTCTATACCAATATTATCTCACACACATATCTACTTCTATGTACCACTTTTCTAAATTCACCTTTGGGTATATATGCAGGTGTGGTGTAGTGAGTGGTTTGTCTAATCAAAGATATTGATATATTTGAAAGGAAAGAATGATATGTTTTATTAATGATGGTTTATTTTGTGATATACAAGGATAATAGTTTAGGTTTAAGGTTTCTAGGGTTTGAGGTTTAGTAATCTTGTCGTGTCTTTTTTTTTTTAATTTCTATGTATACCTATGACTTTTTCCTAGTAAAATTCAGGATTTAGGGTCCCTTCCTCGATATGGATCTATCTTGCAAGGCACAAATCTAATCCTATCAGTTGCACACTTTTGTTTCTTGCTTCATCTAATTATCTACTACTTTTTGGTTTGTAAGGAATGACAATATTTAAAAATACTTGAAGGAGGCTACTAGATTGCAATGGGACAAGTTCTCTTAGCTCAACCCATGTGAGTGATCATCTTGATGATTGTACTAAGTATTAGTGAGTAACAACTAAATGTTCAAATTTCCTAGAATGATTAGTTAGATTTTTTCCCTTTAATGCATGCATTAAAATGTTCTTCTAATAAATACTCCTTAAATGTGAATAATTATTGAATAGATTCTTAATGCCACTAATTTTTAAAATGAATGTAATTGAATACCTTTAAATACAAGTAATAGCAATAAGTCACACAAATGTGTTTTAAGTCACCTCATAACAGTAAGTGAAATGGGTAGAAGTTGGCTAATATTTAATTTGGTTTGAAATTTTAGGGGTTAGATCCATGGCCATGGGAAATACTTGATATAAGGGAATGATACTTGATCTATGTGGGGAATGAATGTTCAAATATACAGGATGTAGTAAATGTCAAGTGTATGGTAATGTGTGTAGAAATATATGAAATAAGGTGAAATGCATAGGAAAGAGCAAAGGTGAGGATACATGGAGGATGAGGGAATAAGCCCAGCATAGCAAAACATTGCACTATTTGTTGATATATAATTACATTAATACATTCTCTCAAAATGGACCCAACACTAAATAGGAATTGATATAGGTATGAACATTTCACCATTACAATATTATAACAATATAGTTTTCTACTTCAAAATATTTAAAGTATTACAATATTTTACCATTACACTAAACAAATTTACCACACATTTACTACTAGGTTATTTTATCATTTATCTAATTTATTTTAGAGGAAATACATTTTAAGTAACTATATTTTAAGAGAGTTATGGAAATGAAATATATTTTTTTTGGATATGTTTAAGCTACTTTGTGGAGCTTGAAATAAACCAAATAAGGGACTAACTAAGGCAATCTCCTCTACAATACATCCTCTTCCTCCTTGTCCCTACATTCAACTTAGGTTATCTCACACTCGATGCGAAACATGCATATTTTATGAGCGAGACATTAAAGATTAACTAAATTATTTCAAAGGAAATACATTTTAAGTAACTATATTTTAAGAGAGTTATGGAATGAAGTTTTCTTCATGGAAAATTTTAAGCTACTTTGTGGAGATTGAAATAAACCAAAAAAGGGATTGACTAAGGTAGTCTCCTTTAGAACACATCATCTCCCCTTGTCCCTACACTCAACTCACATTGTCTCAAACTTGAAGGGAAACATGCAAATTTTGTTAGCAAGACATCAAATACTAGGACACCTATGCCTAAGAGGATCAATTGCACCCCTAACCTTTACATTGACACCATTTGACTTTGTAGTTCACCCAACAACTTTATTCCAATGCCCAAAAATTAATGTTCTTAGATTGACTTGAAAATCCTAAGGTACCATTTTATTGTCCTCTTGGGTCCATATCTAGAATCAAAGAAACTAAGATAATAGGTGCATCTACTCTATTTTCTTATTTCCTTTTTAACCTATTTTGCTTACAATTTACATTTTCCATCTCCTATACTTTCTATTGTAGATCATATTAGGTTGGTTTTAGTTCTATATTTTGCATTATTAATCTAATTTATTAGATTGTAAGTACAAAAATATTAAAACAAACTCTCCTATCATACATACTTATCTATCCAAATCATAACAAGAACACAATAAACACTTATTTCTCCATAACAATACAAATGATAAGGAAGATATGGAAGGTAGGTTGTCCTTACAACCTTCTCAATGATCCTCAATTCTCAATATGGAATGTTCATCCCCTCTCAACCCCTATTTCACTAGTTTGTCCCATATACCTTAAGGGAGAGCTATAGCTTGAAAGGAATCTCAATAAATTATACACCATAGAAACAAAAACACAAGTAGAGCATTCACAAGCCTTCTTCCAAATAACTCAAAAACACACAAGAGAACTTCATTCTACAATCCATAAATCTTCCTAAACCTTCCAAACATAATTATAATTCCATTCCAACAAAAAATAATAAAAGAACATACTAATTTTAAATATTATAAATACACACATCATTTCAAATTACAATAAATAAGAACAAGGAGGACTACCTTCAAATTCATGTGCATATAATAACTACATATGTAATTATTAAATAATTGTATTTTACAATATTGTAATTTTATCCCTAATCGATTGAATATGGGGCCAACACCATGCTTTTTTCACCAAAACCTAGAGTGTTTTTTCTAGCTAAAAACTTTCATCTCCCCAAAACTCTTCAGAAACACTCAAATGAAAAAATAAAAATTAGAAGATTAACCTCTTCCCAAACTAAGGGAGGAGGCTTAAAAAGGTATACCATGTCACTCTCTACTTCCAATACAGATGGCAACCCCACATCTTCCACGAAAACAACCCTCTTACAAATCTCTTTAATGCACCATACTTTCCCATGTGAAATGACATGAGTTCACCATGCCAAGGTGCATGGACTAGAGTGTACACATGTCAACCCATTTGGAAGAGAATAGGTTGACTAGCCTACCCACACTCAAGTGCACCATACCCATTAATTGCCACTCTACTTAAATATTATCCACTTTAATGGTCAAACAATCAATAGCAATTTTACACCTCATTCACAATAAAAAGTGTTAAATATTTGTCCTACTTTTATTGGCCAAAATTAACCTTTGATGGTTGAAGTGGATGATATTTAACAACAGCCATTAATTGCATGTTCTTCCCAATAACTTAAAAGAGTATTCAAACCCTTAAATCACACTTAAAATTAATACCAACTGGTTAAAACTAAAAATACATAAAATACTAAAAATCATTTTTTTTATAGCTCTTTAAAATTAAACTAAACCACAAATCCAAACTTCAACTAAATTTGAATAGATTGAACAAAATCCACATTTACTATTGTATTTTTTAATTGTCCATCTATGTTACGTTAAAGAAAAAATATATTATGAAACAATTTCTACAATTAATATTTTTATAGTTATGGTCAGCCATATTTGTAATTAAATATATGTACGGTGAACATCAAATGACTGCTTTCCATTAGTCTTCTACGGCTTAATGAGACTACCGAACTTAAAAAAGAGAAGATCCCCATCACCTACAACAAAGAATTTTAAACTATTGAAAGCCGTCAACTTTGCATACTTTAATAAAATCTGAGCATATTCAACAGAACGGAGAGGACCACAACAGAGAAGGAAGTCGCACAGCGGAAAATGGTCCCTCTTTAAGCAAAGCAATACGCCATAATGCAGGTCAAGTTTATTTTATTAGCTATGGTCAGCAGCAAACAAATATTTCCATGATGCGTGGAAGTTGCAGTGGCCGAAGTTAATCAGAGAAGACAAACCTGGCCAGGTTTTACTAAGCCAAAAAGTTGAGGTTATTTGAAAGATTGGTACATATTATATAACAATTGCAGTCTTTTCTCGCCCGCTTCAGCTCTACATTCTCTCACCTACTCTTCTCGCCCGCACTTTCGCCTAAATTTCCTCTCTTACGAACTGTTCAACCCTTCAAACCTCTATTTAACCTGGAGACGAGGAACATCCAAATACAGATTTCTGCTTGCTTTTCCTGGGTTTTGCCTTGTGTACCCTAAATGGAGAACTGTGCCACGAGCTGTGAAGGAGTAGCAGGATGGTGGGTATATGTACTAGTTCCCGAGTTGTATATATATATATACACTAGTAGTTGCAGGCACAGTATTTGTGTGCAACGGATTTGTACAATGGGAAGAAAGAAACTATAAAAATTTAAAAGTAGTATTAAAATATAAAATTATTTGTAATAAAGTAGTATTAAAATATAGTTAAAAAATTATACAACATAAAACTTATTGTCATGAAAAGTGCACTTTTGAAATGCGACACATCAATAAGGGTATAATTTTTTTTTGTGCATTCCATATATTCCTTTTGCAATAATATATAAAGATGGATTTTGTAACAAATTGATTCATTTACAGCAAGTGGATTGTCCCCTTTTTAGGGTATTCTTTATTTCTTAACTTGCAGACAAAAATACTCACTAAAGGGACATTAGGAATATTAAAGATCAATAATTTTATGATAATTCAGATCATAGAATCATTAGTATTCAGATCAATACATCATAATATAATTAATGTTTAGATCAATATGTATGCTAAGCAGACACAAAGTATACACATCAGTCATGAAGTATACATGTGATTTATAGAGTAGACATATGATCATTTCAAGGTTACTCCAATGGTCAATTTCATAATGAAGTTCCATGAGAAAGCATATAGGGCGTTGAGAATCTGTCCTCTTCAACCAAGCCCAAGGATGCGGTATGTCCATCCAAACAGCCCATTGTCATTATGGAGCACCATTGGGAGATTATACAAGGCACCTTGAGCCATTCCATCTAGCCCAGGAGCACGGAATGATAACCATCATTCAGCCTCCCAGCCCCACTTGCGGTGTCGCTTTTGGAATGGCTTCTTAGCTACTTGCATTCCTTATATGCACTTTTCTCCCCTCCATAATGGAATGGCAAATTGGATAATGGCTTTTAAAAGAATCATTATATTTCTATTCTATTATGCCCAATCATCATAGGAGCAAGAATAAAACATAAATATATATGTAACAATATGCCATCTTGATTGAATTGATATATCATTGTAGCTCTCCTCTATCTTTTCTTTATGTCAGTATAACCTTCTCGTAAATATTCTTAGATTCCTATATTTTTGAGTATCATTCCCCTCCTCTGCCTTGGTGAAATGGTCTACTTTTATATTCCTTCTTGGAGGGAGTCATGTCTTTTTATAAAGGATGCTTCTTAATAAGAGATGTACCCTTTCCTATATGCAAGCGTTGCCTCTTAACTACTTTGACTTATCCAATTCAGCACCCTAACCATTCCTTCATCGATTTGTATTCTTAGTACTTGATCTCTTCATTAAAGATCGGTGTTGGATGATATCTTCGTAATTATAAACATTGTTTCTTTTATAATAATCATTGATTGTTAATAATGAATGTTGCTTCATCATATATCAAATTCAGTCTTAATAAAAAATTTAAATTCTTTTCTTCTTTAAGTCAGCTAAAATAAAAAGGGACATTTCAGTCTGCCCTTCCCGAGATTACTTGTCCTCAAGCAATTTCAAATTTGGATGATTGAAAATCTCTTTACTAATTGTTGAATGAGAATTCCTTTCTATACTTTCTAGTAGTACGAACTCGTACAGGTGTAGTTTAGGATATAATGAGGATCTAAACATTGCATTTATTGTCTTGTTACATGCTTTATCTGCATTTATTCTTTTGTTACATGCTTCAAGGAATGCATAATAGCGATCATGTACATTCTTATTGTACATTCAGTTAGAATTAAGAAGGATGGTCATTACTCAACCTATTATTTGTTGTTACATGTTTCATTAGTTGTGATAAAAAAACATGATTTTATTTAATACTGTTACCATATGATTAGTTGTAAAATTCGCATTGGAATATTTGAAGTATTCTTATACCTCTTTCCATTTGACATGTACTTGTATTTTCCAATCTCTCAATAACAAAATCAAGAGTTGGTAACTGGTAAGGTCCCTAACTTCAGACAAGTTTTTCCCTCGTTTCATCACACCAAGGATCCTAAGCAATGATACAAACTCTTCATTACCCCTTATTGAAATCTAAAATCATGAGGGATTGCAAGAATGTTGTGAATATCAAGATCCCACTCCTTTGTACAAAATCACTTTTCCATTTGTGTTAAACAACTTAGATGTTTGAATGACAACTTCCCTTAGATAAAGTATGTTTCATTTTCTTTAAACATTCAAACAAAGTTTGAGGTAAGTTTGTTTCTAATGAGGAGCTTATAGGGTTTTTGTATTACTTAACCTAGTCAAACATATGTCATAACCATAGGTAATTAATATCTAAGTACAAATTTATGGAATTGATCAAGTCAATAAAATAAAAGATGTACAATAGTTTAATATTCCTAGCAAGCAATATGAGGACTTAAATTTATAGGTTTACCCTAATATCAAATTCTTGTTCCATCTTCTAATTCAATTGGAGGTTATAACTCCTATTTGACATATCTCCATGTTTGGTACTAAATTTGTTTTCATATCTTGGGAGAGTACCTGATTTATTTAAACAACATCAATTTATTCCAAGGCTTGATAGGTGAGAATGATCCTAGGATTTGTGGGTTATGGGCCCATAATATAACTTACCATAGGCTTATGTAACAATTTTGATGTAACTTGATTTGTATCAAATTTATCTAAGGTACCTACATGCCTATTACTGATGTCCTTGATCTTTATGAATGTGGAGTTACCTTCATCAAGAAAGGAACTTAGGAGGAGACTCTTGGAAGAAATGATCTAATATAGAAGTGAATTTGGTTCATAAGATAAGTTTACTAGATCAATTTTGTAGGTTACAAGGTTGATCCATGTTTTGCCATTGTTTTTGAGTGTGGGATAGATCATGTGTTATGGATTTAATTAAACATTGTGATCTTGTCCAAAATGAATAGAAAAAATGTGTTCCTACCTCAATGAAGCTTGATTAATATATCCTCTGATAATTCTCAAAACACAAACTTCAATCTATAGTGTCCATGGTTCTTTCTAGAATTTCTCCTAGGTCTTTGTAAGAGTCAAAATTTGTTACTTGTAAGTTCCTAAAGAATTGAGTTGTCTTTATACTATATTCTCTCAAAATGTTGTTTTGGCAGATTAGAGTCTAGTTGAATTTAGGTTTTTGTTACTATTTCTGATTCCAAATAGGCATGCTCATAATAATTCACTCTATGGTTTCAAATGGGGGTGTTATGGGTAAACTATTGTGGATTGTTTTTCAATATTAATGTTAATTTTTGGCTTTTAAGAGATTGACCACCCTAGGTCAAGATGATATCTCAATATACTTATCTCAAAGTTTGGAAGTAAGATAATCTTAATCCATATTTGTATCTTTAGGTATGCTTAAGTTTTTGTGACCACTAGTGATGACAATGTGAGTTTCTATTTGAGAACTGAAAGTTGAGTTATATCATTAGATTTTATCATTAACTATGTTGAGTTGTTATGATTGTTCCCACCTTCAGAATCTTTTTGGATATTTTTATTGCTTGATTTATTGAAGGATAGGTGAGTGATAATTTCTTATAAATGAAAGGAAGCTAGGTGTCCAGAAAATGCTTCCTACACTAATCTAATGAGGGGAGGAGAGTGCAAATTCAATTTTATCTTTACAATTATATCTATGTTAACCCACTAATAGAGATATTGTAGCAAAACACATACACAAGAAAGTAAGATAGAAGAAGAGAGACACAAGATATACGTGGGGAAAACCCTAATGGGTGAAAAACCCCACACTCCATAACACAACTCAAATGTATTCTGTAAAAAATGAAGGTTACAATACAACATAGAGCCAATGCTCTTGCAAGAGTCTTCAACACTCATATCTAGAGATGTTCTGATAGAATAATAGTACTTGTCAAACCTGTAGTACATCACCTCTCCAAAGTACCTATTTATATAACAAATACAAGGCAAAAAATGGCTCCACATTGGGATGGGCGTCCAACATGGCCTCATGGCCTAAAACCCACGCCTATGGACACTTGTCCAACAATGTAGGATGCTCCTGACACTTGTCAAGTCACCCCATCCCAAGGAGGTCACCTATTTCTAAAATGGGCTATGACAAATGCTCTTACGACTCTTACAACTATCATAGAATCTGTCATAGCTGTCATAACTTATAACTACAAGAGAACCTATCATACATAGGCTATAAATAGCATATTCCCTTACAACATGTCATAGTCCACCTTGGGGCACCAAAAGATGCCTTTTTCAAAGATGCTCTTTGACACATGTCTTTGCATGTCATAGAATATCCTATTTCTGACTCTTACGTGTCATAACTTCGTCAGAAGAATTTGTCATGACCATTTTGGTCAATATTCCCTCACACAACATCCAACATGCTGACACATGGCAAAATATTCCTACCACTAAGTGGGATGCCTATCTGCTCATGTGAGGACAAAAATACATGTGGTCATATGCCATGTAGGATGAGACATCACCGTGCCAACTCCCACAATATGACAACATAAGATTTGCATCCAATTAATCCAATAGGTAATAAATAAATACAATGTAAAAATACAAGGAATTACCAAGGTTGAGACACCTTAATTCCCAACATTCTCCCACTTGTTGAACACCTTGTAAGAGCCAATAGAATTAATAGGATTTAACTACTATAGGCTGAGAGGTCCATAGACTTCGAACACCATTTGAACTTCTTTGTGCCCACTGTGCATCTATAACATTCTTCAAAGTATATACCTTCTCCAAATTTACTTTCCCATCCTCTACCATGTCTCACACAAAGTGACACTGTACATCACTATGCTTTGTTCTGGCATGGGAAGTTGGATTCTTCACAAGGCATATCACACTCTGATTATCACAAAAAATTGTAATCTATCCTGCATCAACACCAATATCTGAACACAATCTCTTAAGCTAAATAGCTTCCTTGTGAGCATGAGTTGCTTCCATGTACTCAGCTTCTATAGTGGATAAAGCAACCACAGGTTGCTTCTTACTCATCCAACTAATTGCACCACCAAACATAGTGAACACATAGGCACTGGTGGATCTCCTACTGTCAATGTCACCTGCCCAATCAAAATCCACAAATCCATGAATACAAACTGAATGTGGAGGTCCTATAACATTACTGTGATAGCATATGGAATACTTTGAAGTACCCCTCAAATATCGAAACACTCGCGTAACTGTATCCTAATGTACCCATCTAGGATTAGCCATAAATCGACTAAGGACTCCCACTACTTTGGCAATGTCTAGTCTTGTGCAGACCATAGCATACATCAAACTGCCAACAACACTAGCATCAGGTACTCTACTCATGTCCTCCACCTCACTAGGAGATTTTGGACAATCATTAATAGACAACTGTTTCCCCAATGAAACAAGAACACACAATGGTCTACAATTTCCCATGCTGAACTTGTAACATCCACATTCTAAAAACATAGTAAAATCCAAAATTTACTATTAAGTAACTCAACAAGGTAAAAATGAGATAGAGAGATTTCTTCTCTTTTATTTAACAAATAATCAACTAACTTTACTTACAAGATTTCTTTTAAAAAATTCAATATACCCATATTGTCTTTCCATTTACAATGTTTATAAATGCAAAACCATTACATATACAAATTTGGAATCAAAATTGCATCTGAATATCTGACATCTTTATCACAAGTCCTGGCATGTTTCCTACTTGGAGAGAGAGCATCTTTCCAATGATTTACCTCCAACCATAGACCAGCAGTCTCCCATACATCTTCCACATAGGAAGTGGCCCTTCCCTTCACGAGGAATATAGACCTTAGGTGACCAGTGGTAATTTGCCTTTTCTGAGTACATAGTGTTGTATTCTACTCAACTCTATCAACCATACAACTCTAGATACCCTCTAGCTAAGTATGATTTCTAATAAGATGAACAATTCTGAATACAATGAACTCACAATGCATGCAGAAAATAAATGCATTACTTTGGCCAATGTTTTTAATTTTAATAATGTTCATAAAGAACATAGTCATTGTGTTCACCCACCCCTACTCAACTTGGATATTGTTTTATTCATGCAGCTTATATCACTTATCAACCATATTCATTCAATAGTTTAAACTGAGAATCGTGATATTAATACTTAAGACTTGAGTAAGTCTATATGACATAACCACTCCATTGGTTTCTAGTCGACTCTAGGGTTACCCTAATGTTCTTTTCTACTACAACATAACAATATGTCCATATCTTATATCTTGGAGTTCTTATGTTAAAACATCCTTACTAAGTCGTTCTTTAGTATACTTAGTCTAATCCATTGTTTTGAATCTCTTCATAAACAACAATAACAAATAGCTCTAAATGGGATTCTCATAATAACCTTATTCCCATCCTCCTTAGTATCTCTAAGTTACTATCTTTAGATATGACCCTAAATTTTACTAACAATTCAAATGATTCTAGTTCTCTTGGTAGATAACACTATTCGTGATGCTCATGTTTATAACCTATACAATACAATAAAGTTAACTTCTCAAACCTCATTACTATATAGCTCAGAACTAAGAGTAATAAAACGTAGTTCATCCTTCATGAGTTGATCACATGGTTATTCTCATACTCTACATTAACTTACTTCAGACATATTAAAGAGACTATGAGTTTAAGCTGATAACAACTTATATCTTTCTCCGGCTAGGATATTCATTATATCTTTCATTTCTAATTGGGTATGAACAACAATTTTTAAATACTAAGAGATAGATTGACTTAGTCAAATAAAAAAGTAACCTAACTGGCATGACCGATTATGCACCATATAAGTAGCATTCGCTGTCTTAAACAACTACCAAAAAATAACTCTAATGCCTTGCTTTAAAATGTTAATTGGCATTTCTAAGTTGTTTCATAATAGATAACGGCTATCACATCATAGTTCAAAAATAATCTCTTGCCAGTGAGCTCATTCCATCACCTACAATACTACGATATACCGTGTTTAGATGAGCTAAACGATTTACTTTTGTTTATTAAAATATGTACTGAGGAATACCTATAAGTATATAAACATAATCTAGCTGGAATAGATGAGTGTTTCACTGGGTCGATGCCATTAGACTATGTAATCCTCTACTAACACAGCTACTGCCTTCTCCTCCTTCACCACTTCTATTTTTCCTCCCTTAACAAGTTCTAAAACCTCCTTCAAAAAACCAAAGGCACGACTCTTACAGAGTCACCTCACTAATCTCTCCTCTACATTTGGTTGCTAGCTTCATTCAAAGCTTATAGTTTTAAAAATGGTTAAAACAAAATTGACGACCAATATTTATGTGTAATGTCCCACATGTCGATGGGCAATTATGGCTTCAAGCTTCAATGGTTGTGGTGGTTAAAAACCACAGTCATCCTCATAAGGATGAGGCTGACACTTCAAAGAGATACAAACTGATCTATTAATGATCATTACATGTGGCTCGATCTACTATTGCATGTGGTTTGATCCACTACTATCGATAATAATGACTCTACAATATTATAGCCTACATCTTCTTCAATGCACGTGACTCAATAGAAGGTATTATCATCATTCGATGCTAAGGCATCAATTATAATTCTCATAGCATTGCTTATTACATTAGATAGATATAGTTTATTCAATAATAATATATAATCAAAACATGGTTTTACATATATTTGATTGGGTTGAGCTTGTCTCCCCTTCATAATCTATCAATAATAAACACCTAATAATAACTTTGACATTAACGTCTTATCATTAAATAATCATTTACAACACGTCAAATATTTTAATAGTTGTAATAAGACTATCAGTTGACGACATAAATGTCATAATATTTACGTTAAACATAAACAGTCGTAAATCAAATTAATGACATTATTAACGTTATTAACGATTAAGACAACCTAGTATGACTAAGAAAGATTTGAAAACAATATTGACTACCTATCAATTGAGTTCAAAAGTAAACTGTCAAGACAAAGCTTACCTCTTTTGACACCACAATTCACATTTTCATTAAACAATTTATACTTACTTTGGCAAATAAATCAGTCATAACTCAAGGTCTATATCTCTCTCTTGGAAAGATACTCTCTCTCTCTTTTCCCTGAGAGTCATCTGATAACCTATAATCCTATTTCACTTGTCACCAAACAATTTGTGATTAGTGCATCATTATTTAATTAATTCAACTAATAAATCAAATCTCATAATACAAAAATTGTTAATAACATAATCATTTCCATGATTTCAATAAACAACATTTAATATAATCCATGTCACCAACAATCAATTTACTTATATCTAAGTAAATAGTAAAAGTAAAGCAAGACAAAAATTGGGGATGTAACATATCCTCCCCCTAAAGATTCATCGTCCTCGATGATATAGAGTATTAAAAAGTATCTATAAAACAAGTTCATTATTTTCCACTAGTAACATTATTAAATAAATGAGGAAACTTTTGATAAAATTCATGGTAATCCTCCCATGTAGCATTTTCCTCAGCATATTGATCCCATTGGACCTTGCATTGTAAGACCTCTTTGTTACACAAGCAGAGCTTGCGTGTTTCTAAAACCTTGAGTGGCTTGATCGTGACCACCCCTGGGTCTTGCATATGTAAGGAATTCCAAGTCAAAATATGATTATTACCTGCAACATATTTCTTCAAATAAGACACATGGAAAACATTGTGCATTTTATATAAGACTGGTGGTAGAGCAATTCTGTAGGCAACTGGATTGACTACTTCAAGCACTTCAAAGGGTCCTACATATCGAGGGGCTAGTTTAGAAGATTTTCCAAACTTAATAGAGCTTTTTTGAGGTTTAACCCTCAAAAGAATTTTTTCTCCAATAGAAAATTGCCTTGGAATACGTTTTACATCCGCATAGCTCTTTTGCCTATCATTGGCTTTTGCCAATCTTTTTCTGTCAGCTTAACTTTCTCTTCCATTTTAGTTAGCATTTCAAGCCCGATGCTAATCCCATCCTCTAGCTTATCCCAGCTTATAGGAGTTTGACATATTCTTCCATACAATGCTTCAAATGGTGCCATCTTAATAGCGGAATGATAGGAATTATTGTAAGCAAATTCCACAAGTGGTAAGTATTCTTCCCACTTATATTGCTGATCCATGCAATACATTCACAACAAATCTTCCAAGACTTGATTAACTCTTTCAGTTTGCCCATCAGTTTCAAGATGGTAAGCTGTACTCAAATTGAGTTTAGTCCTTAGCATAGAAAGCAAAATTTGCCAAAACCTTGATGTTACACGCGCATCTCTATCTGAGATAATCTTTTCAAGGAAACCATGCAATCTAAACACCTCTTGCACAAATTTATGAGCTAACACAGGGGCTCCATCAGTCAAATTCCCTGGTATGAAATGTGCTATTTTTATGAGCTTATCATCCACCACTAAAATGGCATCATGTCGATTCCTTGACATAGGAAGTCCTTGAACAAAATCCATTCTAATAACTTGTCACTTCCACTCTAGTACATCATGCAGATATAACAATCTTACAGGGTGATGATGCTCTGCTTTAACCCTTTGGCATTCTAAACAACTTGCTACAAATATTGTAGCATCATTCTTCATTCCTTTCCAGAAATAAAGAGGTTTAACATCCGCTAGAAGTTTAGTTACTCCTAGATGTCCAGAATATGGTGATGTATGAACTTCTTTCCATACTAAATCCCTCAATCTAGTTGAATTAGGTACATAAATTCTATCTTTATACCTCAATAGTCCATCTGACTCAAACATAAAACCATCATATCTTGGATCTTTAGGATTATCTTTCAGAGCCTACTTATCCTTCTCATAAAACTCATCACCAGACAAATTTTTCAATACCAAATCCTTGAAATTTCCATGAATAGAAATAATAGAAGGTATATGTCTTCTATGACTCAAAGCATCAGCTGCTCTATTTTATTTTCCTTTGATGTAATTTATCTCAAAGTCATAGTCAGATATCAATTCTAACCATCTCCTTTGTCCAGCATTCAAATGCGGTTGTGAGAAAATATACTTAAGACTTTAATGGTCTGATTTAAGTACAAAGGTCTTTCCCAACAAATAATGTCTCCACATTTGTAAGGCATGAGTTATTGCTGCCAATTCTAGATCATGCGGCACATAATTTTTCTCATAGGATTTCAATTTCCTAGACTCATATCTAATAACTCTTCCATCTTGCATAAGCACTCCTCCTAATCCTTCTCCTGAGGCATCTGTAATTACCTTAAATTGTCCTTTGGGGTCAAGAACTTTCAAGATTGGAGCTATAGTTAAATTTTTCTTTAAGAGATTAAATGCCTCTTGACATTTGTTTGTCCATTCAAATCTCTTTCCTTTCCTCTATAAGGAAGTGATTGGACTAGCAATACTAGAGAAATTTAGAACAAACTTCCTATAATAGCCTGCTAGGCCCACGAAACTACACACTTCATGTACATTTGTTGGTATAGGCCATTCCAGAATAGCTGTGATCTTTGCAGGATCAACAAATATTCCATTAGCTGATATGATATGACCTAGGTATTGAACATCCTTCTGAAAGAATGTGCACTGAGATAGCTTCCCAAATAACTTATGTTCTCTTAACCTCTACAGAACTATTTGTAGGTGCCAATGATGTTATTCCTCATTCTTAGAATAAATAAGTATATCATCTAGAAATACCAAAACAAACTTATCCAAACAATCTCTAAATATACTATTCATAAGATTCATGAAAGCAGTAGGAGCTTTTGTCAAACCAAATGGAAACATTGTGAACTCATAGTGTCCATATCTGGTTCTAAAAGTTATCTTGTGAATATCTTCATCCTTTAGTCTTAACTGATGATATCCTGATCGCAAATCTATCTTTGAAAACATAGAAGCTTCACGCATCTGATCAAAAAGATCATCAATACATGGAAAAGGATATTTGTTCTTTACCTTTGCTTTATTAAGCATACGATAATCTATACACAGATGAAGGGTTCCATCCTTCTTCTTAACAAAAATAACTGGTGCACCCCAAGGTGAAACACTGGGTCTGATTAAACCTTTTGCCAACAATTCTTGTAATTGTGCTTTCAGTTCCATTAACTCAGTTGTCATCATATGATAGGGTGCTTTTGATATAGGCACGGATCCTGGTTTAATATCAATAGAAAAATCAAACACCCTCTTAGGAGGCAATCCTCGAAGTTCTTCTAGAAACACATCCTGAAATTCCCAAAGAAAAGGATAGATTTCCTCAAAAGATAAACTAGGGTTTTCTACCCCTTCTTCCACTTGTTCCATCTTAACTGCAAACAACTGTCAACCCTTCCTTCTAGCCCTTTCAATTGTTTAGCAGAGATAGTCCTGATTTTAACTTCTCTAAATCACCCCATCTTTTCTTGGTTTCCTCAAGCATGGTTATGATTTGGTCCAACTTATTATTTGGTGGTTAGTTTTCCTCTTCACTTTCTCCTTGGTTAGTTCTTGTCCACACCATGTTTATTGATTTCCCACACCTAAGAATATTGAGTTATCCATTAGTTCTAGATTATAATGTAACCCATTAAATCTAAACATAATACTCAATTTAAACAATAGTTTGGCACAAAAACAACTCTTTTCATTTATTTCTTTTCAAAAGTAGAGAGTTTTCTTCTTTAATACATGAAATAACTTCAAAAGTCATCCTCAAGAGGAGTATATCCTTCAGACTCATTTTTAGATACATAATCTCTAGGTATATAACCCTCTGACTCACTATCAAACCTAACCTCTATGATCTCAACAGTTGAGGGTATGCGGGGATCTCGCCTAACCAAAGTTATTTCCTCATCTTTAACCCTTTCCAAGTACTCCTTTCTCACTCACTTGATTTGAGTTAAGGTAGTCACTAGAGTTTCGGTATCACTCAACCAAATGTCACTTTCATCATTGGTTCCCTCAAATGTTTTGATAATTGCCTCACATTCTCTTTTAGCTTTAAGGAAATGTTGGCTCGAATTAACAGACATTCTTGTTGTCTTAAAATGTACCATCCTGTCATAGAAATTTTCAAACATTAGCTAACCCCATAATGTTGACTACAAGCAAGCATAGTGGTCTCATAAGCCCTAGTGTTGAACTTGGTAGCTCTGATCCCATATGTAACATCCACATTCTAAAAACATAGTAAAATCCAAAATTTACTATTAAGTAACTCGATAAGGTAAAAATGAGATAGAGAACTTTCTTTTCTTTTATTTAACAAATAATCAAGTAACTTTACTTACAAGATTTCTTTTACAAAATATAATATACCCATAATGTCTTTCCATTTACAATGTTTACAAATGTAAAACCATTACATATACAAATTTGGAATTAAAATTGCATCTGAATATCTGAAATCTTTATCACAAGTCCTGGCATGTTTCCTACTTGGAGAGAGAGCATCTTTCTAGTGATTTACCTCTAACCACAGACTGGCGGTCTTCCACACATCTTCCACATAGGAAGTGGCCCTTCCCTTCACAAGGAATATAGACCTTAGGTGACCAGTGGGAATTTTTCTTTTCTGTGTACAAAATGTTGTATTCTACTCAACTCTATCAACCTTACAACCCTAGACACCCTCTAGCTAAGTATGATTTCTGATAAGATGAGCAATTCTGAATATAGTGAACCAACAATGCATGCAGAAAACAAATGCATTACTTTGGCCAAAGTTTTTAATTTCAGTAATGTTCATAAAGAACATAGTCATTGTGCTTACCCACCCCTACTCGACTTGGATATTGTCTTATTCACACATTTTATATCACTTATCAACCATATTCATGCAATAGTTTAAACTGAGAATCATGATAATAATACTTAAGACTTGAGTAATTCTATATGACATAACCACTCCATTGGTTTGTAGTCGACTCTAGGGTTACCCTAATGTTCTTTGCTACTACAACATAACAATATGTCCGTATCTTATATCTTGGAGTTCTTATGTTAAAACATCCTTACTAAGTTGTTCTTTAGTATACTTAGCTTAATCTATTGTTTTGAATCTCTTCATAAACAACAATAACAAATAGCTCTAAATGGGATTCTCATAATAACCTTATTCCCATCTTCCTTAGTATCTCTAAGTTACTATCTTTAGATATGACCCTAAAGTTTAGTAACAATTCAAATGATTCTAGTTCTCTTGGGAGATAACACTATTCATGATGCTCATGTTTATAACCTATACAATACAATAAAGTTAACTTCTCAAACCTCATTACTATATAGCTCAAAACTAAGAGTAATAAAACATACTTCATCATTCACGAGTCAATCACATGATTATTCTCATACTCTGCATTAACTTGCTTCAAACTTATTAAAGAGACTGTGAGTTTAAGCTGATAACAATTTATATCTTTCTCCTCCTAGGATATTCATTAAATCTTTCATTCTCTAATCGGGTATGAACAACAGTTTTTAAATACTAAGAGACAGATCGACTCAGTCAAATAAAATAGTAACCTAACTGGCATGACCGATTAGGCACCATATAAGTAGCATTCACTATCTTAAACAACTACCAGAAAATAACTCTAATGGCTTACTTTAAAATGTTAACTAGCATTTCTAAGCTATTTCATAATAGATAATGGCTATCACATCATGGTTCAGAAATAATCTCTTATTGGCAAGCTCATTCCAATGCCTACAATTCTATGATACACCATTTTTAGATGAGCTAAATGATTTACTTTTGTATATTAAAATATGTACTGAGGAATACCTGTAAGTATATAAACTTAAGCTAGCTGGAATAACCAAATGTTTCATTAGGTCGACTCCACTAGACTGTGCAATCCTCTACTGACACAGCTACTAGCTTCTCCTCCTTCACCACTTCTATTTTTCCTCCCTTAACAAGTTCTAAAACCTCCTTCAAAAAGACAGAGGCATGACTCCTATAGAGTCACCTCACTAATCTCTCCTGTACGTTCAGTTACTAGCTTCATTCAATGCTTACAATTTTTAAAATGGTTAAATCAAAATCGACGACCAATATTTATGCATAATGTCCCACATGTCGATGGGCAATTACTGTTTCAATCTTTGATGGTTGTGGCGGTTAAAAACCACAGTCATCCTCATAAGGATGAGGCTGACACTTCAAAGAGATACAAACTGATCTATTAATGATCATTACATGTGGCTTGATCCACTATTGTATGTGGTTCGATCCACTACTATCGATAATAATGACTCTACTATATTATAGCCTATGACTTCTTCAATGTAGTTGACGCAATGGAAGGTATTATCATCATTTGATGCTAAGGCATTATAATTCTCATAACATTGCCTATTACATTAGATAGATATAGTTTATTCAATAATAATATATAATCAAAACATGGTTTTACGGATGTTTGATTGGGTTGAGCTTGTCTCCCCTTCATAATCCATCAACAATAAACACATAATAATAACTTCAACAATAACATCTTATCATTAAATAATCATTTACAACACATCAAATATCTTAATAGTTGTAATAAGACTATCATTTGATGACATAAGGATCGTAATATTTACGTTAAACGTAAATAGACGTAAATCAACTTAACAATGTTATTTACGTTATTAATGACTAAGACAACCTAATATGACTAAGAAAGATTTGAAAACAATATCGACTACCTATCGATTGAGTTTAAAAGTAAACTGTCAAGACAAAGCTTACCTCTTTTGAAACCATAGTTCACATTTTCGTTAAACACTTTATACTCAGTTTGGCAAATAAATCACTCGTAACCTTAGGTCTATATCTCTCTCTTGGAAAGATACTCTCTCTCTCTTTTCCCCAAGAGTCATCTGATAACCTGTAATCCTATTTCACTTGTCATCAAACAATATGTGATCAGTGCATCATTATTCAATTAATTCAACTAATAAATCAAATCTCATAATACAAAAATTATTAATAACATAATCATTTCCATGATTTCAGTAAAGGACATTTAATATAATCCATGTCACCAATCCAAACATCATAATCAATTTACTTATGTCCAAGTAAATAGTAAAAGTAAAACAAGACAAAAATTGGGGATGTAACAAAACCTATCCAACACGGTCTTCACATACTTACTCTGGCTTAACTAAAGTTTTCTATTAGCTTTGTCTCTTCTGATTTCCATTCCCATAATGTACCTGGCTGCCCTGAGATTTTTCATCTCAAACAGTGCTGACAACTGAGACTTCAAATTAGAAATCATATTCCTATCATTCCCAATCAACATCATATCGTCAACATACAATGCAATAATGAGAATGCGATCATTGTCAAATTTGTAATACACACAATGATCAGATTTTGATCTCAAATATCCAATTAACAACACAAAGGCATCAAACTTCAAGTACCACATCTTAGGAGACTGCTTCAAACCATACAAAGACTTTTTCAACTTGCAAACCAAATTTCCTTTACCTTTCTCTATGTAATGCTCTGGCTATGACATGTAAATCTCTTCCTCCAAATCACCATGAAGGAAAGTTGTCTTCACATCCATCTATTCTACATTTAAGTCATAAGCAGCTGCAAGAGATAATAGGAATCGAATGGATGTCATTTTTGCAATGGGAGATAAAATTTCACCATAATCAATTCCCTCCACTTGTGAATACCACTTTGCAACCAATCTAGATTTGTACTTTTGAACACTGCCATCTGCACCAAATTTCTTCTTGAACACCCATTTGCATTCAACAGGTTTCCATCCATCAGGCCAAGGCACCAAGACCCATGTTTTATTCCTCCAAAGAAGCCATCTCATCCTCCATGGCCTCCTTCTAGGAACCTACATCTTTCATGCCCATAGACCCTTTCACAGTTCTAGGCTCATCAGTGTTAGTAAGTAAAGTAAAAGTACAACTAGAATCATGTAATGAATAACCAAACCTATCAGGTTGCTTTCTCATTTGTGTAGACCTCCTCAATGGCTAAGGTTGAGGTTCTGCTTCTTCTTCTAAGCTTTTAGAGCTGCTAGAGCTCTCCTCCTCATTAGGTCTCATAGGGTCTATCTGTTTAGTCTTCTCAGGGGTAGAAGGAAACTGAACCACATCTTCTTTCTTTTATGTCTATTCTAGCTGTAGAACAACAGAAGAAGGTGTTAGCTCTCTGAAGGTAACACTTCTGCTATACAACACTTTTTCAGCCACAGGATCCCAAAGCTTGTATCCTTCCACACAGACACCATAGAAAATGAAAATACATTTAACAGTCTTGTTATCCAATTTAGACCATTTCTCCCTAGGCACATGTGCATATGCCTGACAATCAAAAACACAAAGATGTCTAACTAAAGGCTTCTTACCAGACCACACCTCCATAGGTGTCTTACCAACAAGAGCTGATGTAGGAGACCTGTTTACCAGGTAGCAAGTAGTGGCTATAGCTTCAGCCCAAAACTTTTATTCGAGGCTTGCTCCATTAAGCATACTCCTAGTCTTCTCCATCAGTGTCCTATTCATCCTCTGTGTAACTCTATTTTGTTACGTGGTGTATGGAGTTGTCTTATGTATTTTAATCCCTTGCTCTTTACAGAACTTATCGAAGTCTGCCAAACAAAACTCACCACCATTGTCAGTTCTCAAACACTTAATCTTTTTACTAGTTTGATTTTCAGAAAAGGCTTTAAACTCCTTAAACCAACTAAAGACTTCATTCTTGCTTTTGATAAAATAAACCCATGTCCTTCTACTGTAATCATTTATGAAAGATACAAAATATACAGATTTCGAAATCGAAGGAACATTAACTGCACCAAACACATTAGAATGAATAGGATCCAACACACCAGAAGACTTGTGAGAACTAGACGAAAGTTGAACATGGTTTTGTTTTCCATATACATAATGTTTGCAAAAATCAAACTCGAGATTACAATCATTTAACATAGTCTTTTCAGCAGGAAGCTTAGCTTCCATAGCATGTGCACTACCATCAAAACTAGTTACAACATATTTTTTCACTGCTCGTTTAGATGGTGGGGATGAAGTGACTGTAGCTTGTTTCTTTGAGTTAGAAGAACTATTGCATTATGTAGTGCATACTTCTAGCTGAAATAGAGTACCTCTCCAAGTACCCTTCGCAAGCACCATAGATCATCTAGTCATCTTGCATCCATCCTTTGAAAAGATAACCTGTACACCTGCATCATTCAACATACTTACAGAAAGTAGGTTCTGTACAATGCCTAGAATGTGCATAACTCTAGTGATCCCCTTCACTCATCCATTAGGGAATCAAATTGAGACTCTTCCATGACCAACAAGTTTTAGAAGAAAGTCGTCACCCAGGTACACTCTTCCACCATCAAACTCTTCATACTTCGTGAACCAGCTTTGATATGAGGTCATGTGGAATGATGCACCAAAATCAATCAACCACACATCATCAGATGCATGGGTGGTCAGGACTACGATCAAAGCATCGCCATCATCTTGTGACTTGTCAGAATCTGAATCAGGGGTTGTCTTCTTTTTCTCTTTCTTTTCTTCTTTGCATTCCTTTCAGAAATGCCCCGCCTTCCCACAGTTCCAATAGAGAGCCTTGGACTTTCCAAGAGATTTGGATCTCCCATGGGATTTAGATTTACCCTTTTCACATTTCTTGTCCTTCTTCTTCCGTTTCTCTTTGGGTCTTCCACGAACTGCAAGAGCCTCTTTGGCTGACTCAGATGTCTTCCTCCACATTTCTTTAGATAACAATGAGGACACCACATCTTCCATATTGAAGGTGGTAGTGGTACTTCCGATAGCCATGACAAGATGATCCCATGAATTTGGCAAAGAACAAAGTAGGGTCATACATCGATCCTCCTCCATTTTCACACCCACAGATATCAATTGTGCAATGTTCATGTTGAAAGCATTCATGTGGTCCACAACAGATCCTCCCTCTTCCATCTTCAGAGTGAACAACTTCTTTTTCAGAAAAAATTTCTTCGCTAGGGACTTGGCTCGATAAACATCACCCAGCTTCTTCCAAAGATCTTTCATGCTCTTCTCTTCATGGACATTCAATAGGACAAAGTCAGCTAAACAGAGTCTTATGAGACCCTTAGCCTTCTGATCTTTGAGGTCCCAATCAACTTGTGACTTTGTTGTAGGTTTTATACTAGATACAGTTTCCCATAGGTCACGACAAACAAGAAGGTCCTCCATCTTGAGTTTCCACAACTTGAAATTAGTGCCATTAAATTTCTCCACCTCTAACCTTCTGAATGTGGTTGCCATTTCCTTACTACAATAAGATACAAAATGCTCTACACAACACTCCCACTCAACCTAAGATTAGCTCAGAAAACCACTACCTAGTAGCTAGAACTAAAACTGGTCAGGCTTTGATACTAACTGAAAAAAAGCTAGGTGTGTAGAAAATGCTTCCTACACTAATCTAATTAGGGGAGGAGAGTGCAAATTCAATTTTATCTTTACAATTACTACTATGTTAAACCACTAATAGAGATATTGCAGCAAAACACATAAACAAGAAAGTAAGACAGAAGAAGAGAGACACAAGATATACATGGGGAAAACCCTTACGGGTGAAAAACCCCACACTCCAAAACACAGCTCAAATGTATTTTGTAAACAATGAAGGTTACAATACAACACAGAGCCAATGCTCTTGCAGGAGTCTTCGACACTCATATCTGGAGATGTTCCAACAGCATAATAGTACCTATCAAACCTGTAGTACATCACCTCTCCAAAGCACCTATTTATATAACAAATACAAGGCAAAAAATGGATCCACATTGGGATGGGCATCCAACATGGCCTCATGGCCCGAAACCCACACCTATAGACACTTGTCCAACACTATAGGATGCTCCTAACACTTGTCAAGTCACACCATCCCAAGGAGGTTGCCTATTTCCAAAATGGGCTATGACATATGCTCTTATGACTCTTACAACTGTCATAGAATCTATCATAGTTGTCATAACTTATAGCTATAAGAGAATCTATCATAAACAAGCTATAAATAGCATATTCACTTACAACATGTCATAGTCCACCTTGGGGCACCCAAAGATACATTTTTCAAAGATGCTCTTCAACACATGTCTTTACCTGTCATAGAATCTCCTATTTCTAACTCTTACATGTCATAACTTCGTCATAGGAATATGTCATGACCGTTTCAGTTAATAGTCCCTTACACAACATCCAAGATGTCGACACATGGCAAAATATTCCTACCACTAAGTGGGACACCTATCTCCTCATGTGAGGAAAAAAATACATGTGGTCATATACCCTGTAGGATGACACATCACCATGCCAATTCCCACAATATGACAACATAGGATTTGCATCCAATTAATACAATAGGCAATAAATAAATACAATGTAAAAATACAAGGAATTACCAAGGTTGAGACTGTTGGCAAGAGACACTGTGTGGCTTCATGATTGTTGTCATTGATGGCAACAAAGTCTATCCCACACATCTGCAGCACATAGTATGCCCATACCAGAAGTCATATTGAAGATTGTTTTGGTCCGGTGAACAAGAACGGAGCATGTAGCAAGGTCCGACAAACAGGTCTGGATCTCTCAGATGGTATAACTCAGCAAGTTGTAGAGTTGGACAAGTTAAGAGAAGTATCATGACTACTATACTCCAGAGATTGAGCATCCGGTGATAAAACATGGAAAAGATATGAGCATCTGAGTGTTGGGTTCCTAACAGGTAGAGCAGACTAAGGAAGAACTGACCGGTAGAGTATTAGACTTCAATCCAGGTGAGTAATTGATGTTGATCAAGCTAACTGAGGGATCATACAATTTTCACCGACATGATTGATGAATTCTATGTCTATATTTTTCATAAGCATCACAAATCAAGTATGGATTCAGTCGACAGATCAATATCATGTAAATATCTTGAGTATTCCAGTTGCCAACTAGAAAGTTGTTGAAATCCTTGGTGCGGATATATATATACCAAATGGATTCCAGTATGAAGTGTGTGTGTGTGTGTATAGAGATGATGAAATAAGGTGCAAGGGAAGGTAGAGATAAGTGTGGAAGCAGGTATACAAGTCCGGTATGTGAGAAAGCAACAGTACTAGAGAAGAGGAAGAATGAAGTGCATTAGATCAGTATATTGAGCCTAACTAAAACTGAACTTCAACATTTGTGGATGCCTCTCATCAGTTCAAACACTTGGTTACCTTCTATAAACTTTATAGACAGTGAGTCTCTTGTAGGCAGTGTGCCTCTTGTGAGCAGTGTGCTCAGGCAGTGAGCCCTAATTGACAAGTGCCATTTTGTACTTCTTATTTTTTTAATAGAGAATACAATCTTGGGTTAGTCAGCCTGTAGTTTTTCCCTTAACATGGATTTCCATGTAAAAATCCTTGTGTTATGTGTATTGATTTTATTTCTGCTCTCATGATTATGTATGCTTATATGTTTTGATACTGTACTAATTATTCAACGAGAAAAGAAAGTTAAGATATTTGAGATAACTGATTCACCGCCCCTCTCAGTTATCTTCCTTGTTTCCAACAATTGGTATTAGAGCCAAGTTCCTCTAAACAGAGCCTAGCAGCTTGAGGAAGATCTGGGAATCTCAATGGATATGTATGGTATGAAGGAACAACTTCAGTCTGCCCTAGATGATCTTGAGAAATCTCACTTTGAAGTCAATAACTTGAGAGAAAGACTCAAACAAGCTGATGATTTCATAAATGAGCTAAAAAAAATGATTATCTCTATGAAAAAGAGAAATGAACTACTTCAAAGATTAGCAAATCAGAGTGAAGGCAATAATACTAATGAAGATTTGAATGAGAAAAACAAGCTATGTGAAAATCTATCAAAAGAGGTCATGATGGTAAGGCATGAGATCGAATCAGGGGTTATGAGATTCACCCAAGAAATTGAAGAGAAAAGGAAAACTGAAGATAATCTAAAATAATCCCTCAAGGAGAAAATAGAGGACTGCCAAAAAATGGACAGAATAATCAATCATCTTGAATCAAATCTTGAAGAAGCTAGAGATAATGAAGAACAACTTGAGAATCAAATAGACACTCTTAAACAAGATCTTCAAATAGAAAATGAATACAAAGAGAAATTCAAGATAAGCTCAGCTCAACTTGAAGTTCTTCTTGAAAGCCAAAAGAGGGTAGATGACAAGTGTGGCTTGGGATATGAGAAAGGTGAAAGCCCTGGATCTGGTCAGAAGAATTTTGGATCAGGAAATCAAAGAAACAGGCCTAGAAGACCTCTGGTAAGGCAACCAAATGCTCAAGATATCCATCCTTCAATAGATACTACTTCAATTGCAACAACTTTAGTCATAAAGCAACTCAGTGCAGAAGGAGAATGAATTAGACCAATCCATCCTTCTCCGGACAATGTTTCAACTGCAAAAGGTATAGTCATAAATCTCATGAATGCAGAAATATGCAAATAAACAATTCATTCAATGGTAGATGCTTTGCATGCAATAGAATGAGACATATGGCTAATCAATGCAGATCAAGAGGATATCAGTCAAATATACAAAGAAATAGTGTTTGTTACAATTGCAATAGATCTGGTCATATTGCCAAATTTTGCAGAAGTAAAAATTAGGATAACAAGGGTCTGGTGCATCATAATCAAAATCAAGATAAGGGAAAAGGCAAAGTGAGTGTGGATGAAGTTCAAAGGGAGATGAGCAAGATTTGCGTGAAGAAGAGTACAAAAAATGTTGGGGATGGATTTGTACTAGAATCTGGTGCTGATACTCCTTCTGGAAACTAAATAGATTAGCTCTAGCTCGGGGGGAGTCACAAAGAAAAATAAATTCCCCCAGCCAGTGAATTGGTGCCTAAATATGGCACATGGAATGTTGCAGATTAAAGGGTTCTCAGAAAATTATCTAAACAACCCTCGGTGAAAATATGAAAGATCCACATGGAGTTTTACAAGAGTTTAATCATCCAAGATTGATCCGGTTTGACAGCCATCTGGTAAAGTAGGATTTTAATAGACAAATCTGGTATGATTCAAAATTAAGATATCTTGATCTGCGGATCCATGGTATGATTGAAGGAAAGAAGATACATTGTCAATTATCACTGAAAATGATTCTAAGTGCAACACAATGATTCAAAAAGATCTCTCTCAGAATAAGGCAACTGGATAACTTAAGTTGTGCATTTATTGGAAAAGGAAATTAGGGTTTGCGAAAGAATAAAAGGGTTATTTCACTCATCATTTGCATATTTACATTCGAGAAGAAGAAAAGAAGAGCTATGCTTCAATTTTCTACAACTCTCTCAAAGATCAACTGCAAAATCCAATTCAACGAGTGATTTGTTGTGGCTCTTATTTTGAACCCTAAAAGCTCAAAAAGGTACTTCGATTATGAATATCTCTCTCTGAATCTTTTGAAAAAATAGATACTCCAACGGTTGTTAAGATCACTGATAGGTCATGCCCAAAGTTTAAGAAACACCCCTGCAAATCCTTAGAAGTTGATCCCTTAGGCACTTTTTCTAGCATTCCACATGGGGTTCTGCACGTAGAAGATGTTAGGGTTTACATCGATGCCAATATTGAGGAACTTGGAGTTGATGGACATCTAGCATAAACAATTGATAGATGAAAGTTTTGAACTCAAACCTCAATACAAGGCCATCTGGGATAAGCACTTTGGCCATTGCATCCACATTCCCTATTTTGTAGAAGATGATTGGGTCCAGTATGTTCTTAGTAGAATACATGACAATTTCATGTGGTTGATGAAGCCCTTCAAGATAACAAAATATGCTATTAGGGTATTAACTGGATTGCACTCATCCGGTGGGTTACCTGCACTCAAATTTGTCAAGAACTAGATAGTAAGTGAAGCTACTGGATCTAAGTTTGACAATAGAGCAATGACCATAGAATACATCACAGATCTAGATATCAAATTTGCCTCTATGATAATTGGTTATAAGATCTATCATTCCAACAGGGAGAATTCTGTGTCTGAGACTGCAATATATACAGCATATCAGATGTTAAGGGAAAATGTTGATTATGACCTATGTGATCTTCTTCTAAACTAAATGTTAGAAAACTTGTAGAAGATCAAGAAGGATAAGAAGAACTCATTCAAGTATGGTTGTTTAATACTGTGTTTGTTCTTTTACTATATGAATGAGCTA
Organism: Cunninghamia lanceolata; assembly: GCA_027924645.1. Taxonomy (NCBI): domain Eukaryota; kingdom Viridiplantae; phylum Streptophyta; class Pinopsida; order Cupressales; family Cupressaceae; genus Cunninghamia; species Cunninghamia lanceolata. Next base: position 3,251,870 of record BSBN01001183.1, on the reverse strand, counting down.
CCTGGATCAAGTGGTTGGGTATGGCAAAATGATAGACTGGTTGCCATACAAATCAGAGACCATATGTATGGACTTGGTGATGCTAAGGATCAAAGAATAGCACTCTGGGGATACTCTAAGAACTTCCAAAGTATGGTGCAGGCCAGAGAAAGAATTCCTCAAACCATAGTTGAAAAATATAAGGATATAGTATGTTTCATGGTTGACACTGATCAATACCTAATGGAGGCAGTTTAGCCCAAAATAGTATGGATAATTCCAATGGGTTACGAAGTAGATGAGAAAATCTTGGAGCTACACGTTCAACACCTATTGAGCTAGCCAAAGGATCCTGAGCTAGAAAGGTTTGGAACCTTTCAAGAATTAAGTGTAAAGATACATGTTGAGCTGAGACAGCTGGAAATAAAAAGGAAAGTTAGAAGGGAAGCAGAGGAAATTTCCAAAAGATATGGCATATCAAAAGAGGCAGTTGATGCAAACAGAGAGAAAACAGAAAGAACTGAGAAAGAGAAACAAGAAGTAGAAAAAGAAAGTGTTCCGGTGCAAGCCTCCTCCCAGACTAGATCCTCCAAGAGCTCTGCACTTGCCACTCCTAAGAGCTCAAGAGCCACCAAACTGGAAGTCAGGACATCTGGAAAAGGAGAAAAGAGAATGAAAATAAAAGCCACAAGGTCTTACACTAGTCACAAAGATGATGAAGAAGCAGAGTCTGATGAGGAAGTTAAGAAAATGAAGAAGAAGAAGAAAACATCCAGGGAACCCTCTACCAATAAAAACAAAGAAGAGGTAGAAGAATTTGTTGAAAAGCCCACTCTTTCTATTGATGATATCATCAAGGTAGTCACTGTGGATGGAAACCTGCAACTAGTCATAGAATTTTGTGATGATTATAGTGATACTAACAAGAGGATCTTGGAAGAAGCTACAGTCAAGTACCTGAATATTTATAATAAAGCATTTATTGAAATCATTTAATTAATTCCCAAAATTCTAGAGAAGGTACTTGAACTTAGAAAAGAGAATGCTAAGGAAAAGGACTTAGAGATCTGAGAATAGATTGCTATTCATCTCTATCCTTCCATTACTCCAAAGCAAATGAACATGATCTTTAAGGACTGCAAGGATTAATTTCAGAGCAAAGCAAGAATGAATAAACTAATGCTTGGAGATACTAATCAGGTAGCAAGAGAAACAGAAGACATCCTCCAGAATGCCTTCAAAAGATTTAATCTTCCTATTATAGAGGAAATAGATGAAGAACCTTCTACCATGGATGTTGAAGGATTAAATGCATCAAAAGAAGAATCTAGGGAGAAAAATGTAGAAGGGTCAAAAGAGAGATGAGGAGAAGTCTAAGGACTTGGATTCCTCTGTTTCGAAAGAGGAAGTTCATGAAAAAGTTAATATCTCTCCTCCAGATCCCACTGTAGACATTCTAGATTTAGGAACTAAAGGAGAAGGAAGAAAAGAGGAGGAAGTGAGTCAAGAAGAGGAGGTAAAGAGAAGAGAAGAAGAACAAACAGAGAAGATCTCTGATGACAGTTCATAGATTCCAAAAGAAAAGAAGACTCAGTCTCCAGCAAGAGAAGCTGCAGAGGCAGTGAAGAATTTCTTGAATAAAGAGCTGATGGAGATAGAGAACCGGAACTATTCCAAGGACCACTAAATTTTGATTCACTCTCTCTGGTCCAGACAATGACAATAACATATTTTGCTCAAGCCAAGGCAAAAGAAAAACTTCTAAAGTCTCACATGGAAGACTGCTAGCTATTAGAGATTGCATCTGGTATGCTAGAGAAGATCATGCCATCATTTCAATAGGATCCTTTGGCCTTTCCATCTGGTAACTTGAAATCTCTAGTAAACTCTATTATCACCCATTTTGATTCTTTAGAGAAATCGGCAGAAGAAAAAGTATGGAAAGAGTTTTTGGGAAAGATATTTACTGAAGTATAGGGACTCATAACTAATGATAGGAGAACCCTAGATATTGGGATAAAGAGCCTTAAAAATGCTCTTAAAGATGGTGGGGACCTATACAAATTTTGTTTATCCTGGTCTAACGTAACAGATGATATTGAAAGGAAGGTGAAAGAACAAGAAGGTAAAATGTCAAGTTTATCTCAGAATTTTGATTCCCTCACTACATCCATAATGAATCAAGAATGTTAGGCTATTGCCATTAGAAATGAAATAAAGAGGCTGGATAAAGAGAAGAAGAATATAATAAGCAGCATGAGTGAACATAGAGGGCTAATTATCCCTAAGTTGGAGGCAATGCATGAGGCCTTAACAGATGCTCAGACCACAACCCGGACCAGTGATCTGGTAGACTTAAGAAGGGCAGAAGCTTATGCATTTTTTAAGTGGTCACATCTCCATTTTGGATAGGATGAAGTAGAGCTGGGCCACAGAGTATGTACATTTGAAGGCCACTTTTGTGGATATACTCAAGTAAATGTAAGTATAACATGTATATCTACTTATGCAGCTATGTATAAGTCAATTTTTGCAAATTTTGGTATGCGGATTCCACCCTTTGCCATTGATGTCAAAGGGGGAGTGAGGAGTAGTGAAAAATATGGAATTTAGCTAAGGGGGAGCTCCGATAAAATAGTATACAAGACAAAGCATCAGCCAAAGGGGAGTTTGCTATGACACTTAGTCATTTTTCACTAAGTGTTGCCATCAATGCCGAAGGGGGATATTGTTGGCAAGAGACACTATGTGGCTTCATGATTGTTGTCATTGATAGCAACAAAGTCTATCCTACACATCCACAGCACATAGTATGCCCATACCAGAAGTCAGATTGAAGATTGTTTTGGTCCGGTGAACAAGAATAGAGCATGTAGCAAGGTTTGACAAACAGGTCCAGATCTCTCAGATGGTGTAACTCAGCAAGTTACGGACTTGGACAAGTTAAGAGAAGTATCATGAATACTATATTCCAGAGATTGAGCCTCTGGTGATAAAACATGGAAAAGATATGAGCATCTAAGTGTTGGGCTCCTGACAAGTAGAGCAGGCTAAGGAAGAACTGACCGGTAGAGTATCAGACTTCAATCAGGATGAGTAATTGATGTTGATCAAGCTATTTGAGGGATCATACAATGTTGGCTGACATGATTGATGACTTCTATGTCTATGTTTTTGATATGCATCACAAATCAAGTATGGATATAGCTGAGAGATCAGTATCATGTAAATATATTGAGTATTCCGGTTGCCGACTAGAAAGTTGTTGAAATCCTTGGTACGGATATATATATACCAGATGGATTCCAGTATGAAGTGTTTGTGTATATAGATATGATTAAATAAGATGTGAGGGAAGGTAGAGATAAGTGTGGAAGCAGCTATACAAGTCCGGTATGTGACAAAGTAGCAGCACTAGAGCAGAGGAAGAATGAAGTGCATTAGATTAGTATATTGAGCCTAACCAGAACTAAACTTCAGCATTTGTGGATGCCTCTCATTAGTTCAAACGCCTGGTTACCTTCTATAAACTTTGTAGACAATGAGTCTCTTGCAGGCAGTGTACCTCTTGTGAGTAGTGTGGTTGGGCAGTGAGCCCTAATTGGCAAGTGCCATTTTGTACTTCTTATTCTTTTAACAGAGAATACAATCTTGGGTTAGTTACCCCGTGGTTTTTCCCTTAACAGGGCTTTCCACGTAAAAATCCTTGTGTTATGTGTATTGATTTTATTTCTTCTCTCATGATTATGTATGCTTATATGTTTTGATGCTACACTAATTATTAAAGGAGAAAACAAAGTTAAGATATTTGAGATAACTGATTCACCCCCCTCTCAGTTATCTACCTTGTTTCCAATAGAGACACCTTAATTCCCAACAATTAAATGTCAATGAATTGATTTATCCTTATATCCATTTGGAGAAGTCACCGACCTTCATAGTTAATGAATCACCACCCTTCATGGATTCCTTGAGAATAATACTTTACTTCCAAGTTGATTTATAGGTTTCTTTCCTATTGATGATTCTTTTTCACAAGGAAGTGATTCCTCTTTTATATCTCCTTGTTGAGGGGGACATAGTCTTTCACATTTGAAGCGTCACAACTTTTCACATTTGGAGTTAGATCACTATTCTTGAGAACCTAGTTTAATTCACTTGGAAAATCACTTAAGGTTCTATTCTTAGTTGAATTCTTCAATGATGTTTTTGATGTCTTTCTCAAATGAAATGCTCTCCCTTTTATATCTCAACTTTGAGGGAGTCATACTTTTTTCACTTCAATAGTTACAACTCTTCATTATTGCATTTGGAGACTAATAATACTTCAATTTTAAATAAGTTAATTTGTTAGTGCTTCTCAACCCAAGAAGCATTTGACAGATAAAGCTTCGATAGATTTTTCATTTTCAATACTTTTTAAGCATAAAGGAATCTTAAGTACATAGCATGTTGAAGAAACATTATACATGAAGAAAACACATAGATATACGTAACACATGAAGTATACACATAAAAACACATGATACACAAAGTAAGACATGAAGCATGAAGCATACACACAATATACGAAGTGTAGACATAAATAAATGTAAGACACGAAGCATGAAGCATACACATAAATAGATGTAATACATGAAGTATACGCATAAATGAAGCATGAAGCATACATGTAATACATGAGGTATACTCATAAATGAAGCATGAAGCATACACATAAATACACATAATACACGAACTGTACACATAAATGAAGCATGAAACATACACGTAATACATGAAGTATGCACATAAATGAAGCATGAAGCATACACATAAATAGATGTAATACATGAAGTATACGCATAAATGAAGCATGAAACATACACATAAATACATGTAATACATGAAGTATACACATAAATGAAGCATGAAGCATACACGTAAATACACATAATGCACAGAGTATACGTATAAATACACATAATACATGAAATATGCACATGAATATACATAAGTCATGGAGCATACACATGAATACCTGTAAGTCATAAAGTATGTACATGAATACACGTAAGTCATGTATCATGAAGCATACAAGTGAAAGGCAAACACATATAGAAATGCATTATTGGCCTACTTAAGAGGAAGGATCAATAGTTAATTCTAATTAAATGATGGTTAAAGTAGGTTTTTCTTGCATGCTAGCAGGATTAAGGCTTTGATACCATTTGTAATGTCCCCTTTTTAGGGTGTTATTTATTTCTTAACCTCCACATAGAACTACTCACTAAAGGGACATTAGGATTATTAAAGATCAATAATTTTATGATAATATTTAGATCATAACATCATTAGTATTCAGATCAATACATCATAATATAATTAATGTTTAGATCAATATGTATACTAAGAAGACATAAAGTATACCCACTAGTCACGAAGCATACATGTGATTCATAAAGTAGACATATGATCATTTCAAGGTTATTGCAATGGTTAATTCCATAATAAAGTTCTATGAGAAAGCATCTAGGGCATTGAGAATCTGTCCTCTTCAGCCAAGCCCAAGGACATGGTACATCCATCCAAACAACCCATCATCATTATGGAGCACCATTGGGAGATCATACAAGGCACCTCGTGTTGTTCCATCCAACCCAGGTGCATAGAATGACAACCATCATTCAACCTCCCAGCCCCACTTGAGGTGTCTCTATTAGAATGTCTTCCTAGCTACTTGCATTCCTTATATGCACTTTTCTCCCCTCCATAATGGGATGGAAGATTAGATAATAGCTTTTAAAAGAATCATTATATTTCTGTTCTATTATTCTCAGTGATCATAGTAGCAAGCATAAAACATAAATATATATGTAACAATATGCCATCTTGATTGATAATATATCATTGTAACTCTACTCTATCTTTTCTTTATGTCTGTATAACCTTCTCGTAAATATTCTTAGATTCCTGTATTTTTTAGTATCATTCCCCCTGCCTTGTTGAAATGGTCTCCTTTTATACTCCTTCTTGGAGGGAGTCATGTCTTTTCATAAAGGCTACCTCTTAATGAGAGATGTACCCTTTCTTGTTTTCAATCATTGCCTCTTAACTAATTTGACTTATGTAGGTCAACGCCTTAACCATTCCTTTTTCGATTTGTATTCTTAGCGCTTGATCTCTTCATTAAGGGTCATTGCTTGATGATATCTTCTTAATTATAAATGTTGTTTCTTTTATAATGATCATGATTAATAATAATGAATGTTGCTTCATCATATATCAAAGTCAGTCTTAATAAAGAATTTAAGTTCTTTTCTTCTTAAAGTTGGCTAAAATAAAAAGGGATTTTTCAGTGGAAAAAGTCAATTTTCTTACAAAGAGTGTTTATTGTTTTTGACATGAACATCTTTTAGGTTGTTCATATGAAACACCACTCTTGATGTTATTGCTTCCTATTGATGACATGCCTTGGAACAATTGGGAAGTAAATCAATTGCTTAAATAACTTAAATATAGAGAGGCATTAAGATTCAATGCATTGTAACAAACTAGGAATTTTTTTTTAAAGTAGAGCTTGACATTGAAAGTATTGACAACATATGTATAGTTAGTTACAAAATATTTCTCTTCGAGTTCTAGGTACAATGTAAATTGTACAGTCAGCTTATTCAGAGTTGGACATCTTAGAAATATGGGAGAGCAAGTAATTGCACTTAGACTAGAACTCTAATTCTTTAACTTTCATTATTGTTGATCCTTGATTCAGATTTGTACTCTTCATTCCGCAATGTCATAATCAGAGTTGTATAATAGTTTAGCGAAAGAAAATTCTTGGTGACCTATTGGAATAGGACTTTTGTCTATAAATCACTTTAGCATTTGGGTTTATTCTCTTCCTACTCTATGTGTCCTTTTCATTCAAGCGTAGAGACAACATAAATGATGATGCTAGTGTTGAAACAAGAACACTTTATTTTAACAATGTAGTGACAACATTTTCTTTGTGTTTTTCAACAACCTACTATGCATCCATATTCTCCTTTTCTTTAATATTTGTTAGCTAGTCTCACTAGACTACAGTCTTCTAACAACTCTCAAGTAGCAACAACTATTTTTTTTATTTTCAAACTAGAAACATTCAACTTCTATTTGCACCTATCTTTGTGATCTCTTCCTAATGATGGATTATGGAGCACTGATTTGAAAAATTGATGCAAAAAATCTATACATAGTTGTCTACTAGAATCTTTACAATTTATCAATTCATGTTACATGAATAAAAAAATGTCTTAGGATAGATAAATTTTTTCATACCATGTTGAAAATTGTAGAGCACACACAAAATATCTCAAATTACATTATTTCTACACATAAATACAATGTTTTGTTTTATTCATTTTACTAGGATTCACTTCTTCATTCAATCAGAATGATATAACAATAACTTGTATTTTTCTTATAAAGTTATTCTTTTGAATAACTACCAAACTAACCCCCAAACCAACTACTTAGAGGAAGTTTCCCAAAACTAACATTTATTTATTTACTAACTATTATAATGTAACCTACAATATGTAATATAAATCCCAACACAATAAGTCCAATTGACCATGTGCTCAAGACACTACCCTAATGTCACATCCAACCTCCCCTACAAGAATATTGCTCAATCCTAATATATAACATCCCACATAAACATAAACAGTAAAACTATATAATATAAAGTACATAAAATACTTTTCCAATACAAATCGCTAGAAAAATCCCATAGTAGTCAACTACCAAAAGAAGGCATGGAAAAATTCCTAGCAATTAGTGGTTACATGAAAGTAGTGTACCACTTCTGTTGATGCCGCTCTATCTTACTCTTTTACCTCTGCTCATTATTTTGGGACAATGATAAATGGTGTGATTATTTCTGGAATCAAGATTGCCTTCTTCAGGCCTAGTTTATTTAAAATGCATACACATCATTGGTGGGGACAAATACAAAATAACAAATGTTTATTTGGGTGAAAGTTGTCACAATTTTATAAAGCAAACAACCAACACTAATCTAACCTTTTAACTTGAATCATGACAAAGTGGTTTATATGTTTTGAATTTTAAAATAATGTAAACTAATAAAATGTAGATTTTTAGTGTATTTTATGTTTGTACTTTTAAAAAAATTTAAAAATAATTTAAATGTAATATTTTATAAAATTGACATTATACTTTAGTTGTTGATAAAATGGTTAAAAATAAGGTTAAATGGGATGTCACACTTTATATAGTAAATTTCATTTATTTTCCTTTTATATTTTTTTTATGTATTCATAACTCAAAACTTTAGTGCACGGATTAATTTTTTCCCCAATTTGATAAATATATATTTTCAAATAAATCTTGGAAGTTGTGTGTAATGAAAACACAAGTGTTTCGATGGGACGTCAACTTTTGTCTTGATTATTTATCCAAAATTGGAAAAAAAATATATCATCTTGACAAGGAATCTCTCATGTAGTACATCATATTTTTTTCAATGTTTTTTGATAAACTTTACTATTTTTCCTTGAGAGGAAAATCAACACCATATTTTGGTGTTGATGACCTACTTTTAGTACAAATAAAAATAAAATATAAAAACTAGTTGAAATGTTTATAAAATTATATTATTACAAAGTAGACTTATAGATCTACAAAAGGGTATTTTTATAGTTCTTTTAAATGATTATTTACAGAGTAGGAGTTGTTAATCTTGCAAGTATGGGCCTAACTGGTGTTGTCATTGATGTCAACATACTCATGTTGCATTGATGTCAAGGATTGGATGAGCTGTGTGCTAAGGATATTGAGAAAATTAGTCCTATCAGAAACAGAGAAGAATAGTGAAGCTCTATGAAGTGAATATCCTAGATAGATGAAGATTAGAGAATATGTATCAAAGGGTTTGTAGTTATGTGTCTAAAGATGATCCAGTCAAGATTTGAGCGGTCCGTATGAAGATTTGAAGAAGTTATGGCCATATGAGTAAAATTGGTTCTGGCAGCTATTCAGAGGTGACAAAGTGACACAGATAGGTCTGGTGAGATCTGGAAATGAAATATCTTGTTATGCGGATCTAGTGGAATGTTTAGGAAGCTAATGTGAATTGACAACTCAATTGGATTGTGGTCTGGAGGTCCACAAGCATTTATTCTAATGTGACAGTGATGACAGACTGTGTTCTTGAGGTTTGAAATGAAGATGTGAATGATTTCAGTAAGCAAAAGTGGTGTGGATGCTCTTGGTGATTCAGGCAAGTTTGTGAGATTCTCTAGACTGTGTCCAGTTCGTGTTGGTGGTCTGCATTGAAGATTGATCTCGTAATTGAAGATTTACTCTCAAGTGATGGTGTTCTCCCTAATCATGGCTGACTGGATGTTTTCCATTTCTTGTGGATGATCTTGAAGATGTTATGCGAAGCATGGTGTGATCCTTAAAGAAGATTGAAGTCCCAAATATGTGTGGCCGATAGTGTGGTGATACACATGAAGTTTTGTAATAAGTCAAGATTGTATTTAAGTCATTTCTCTTTAATAAAATGAAGTATGTGTTGTTCTGACTTGGATGTTTATCCCTAAGTCAATGTCTTGTATAAATAAGATTTGTGAAGTCATTTCAAAGTATCTGATGTGAAGACGAGGAAGTGGAAGACAAGGAGAGGAGCAAAAAGAAGAGCAGAAGTGTTGAGCTTAAATGGAACTATCTCAAGCATGGTGAAGATGGTAATTTCTAGTTCAAGTATGTAATATTTGTATTATCATTCTGTAGACAGTGTGTCTCCTGTAGGTAGTGGGCCTCTTATGAGTAGTGTGCTTAGGCAGTGAGCCTTAATTGGCAAGTGTCATTTTATTCTTCTTATTCTTTTAACAAAGAATACAATCTTGGGTTAGTCACCTCATGGTTTTTTCCTTAACTAGGTTTTCTATGTTAAAATTTTGGTGTCATATGTGTTAATATGTTTCTGTTCTTGAATTGTGCTTCTATGATTGAATTATTATTATGTTGTTGAAACACAAGAAGGATTTAAGTGTTTAAAGAGAAGAAAGTTTTGTGACAACTGATTCACCCCCCCTCTGAGTTGCTTGTCGTAAAACCAACAATTGGTATCAGAGACAAGTTCCTCTAAAAGGAGCTTAATCACTTGAGGAGATCTAGGATGTCTTCCTACAAGAAGGATAGCTTGAGGTTTGATGGAACTAATTACACTCTTTGGAAAAGCTACATGAAATGTCACTTGCAATGTATGGGAATGCAATATTGGACCATAACTTCAAAGAAGTATGTTCCTCCAAAGAATGGTCTAACAAATGTAGATGAAATCAAAGATGTTGAAGATAATCTTCGAGCTAAAGAAGCCTTACTAAGTGCCTTATCTGATTTAGAGCTGACAAATGTTATGGATTTAAAAACCACATATGAGATTTGGGCAAAGATGGAACTTCTATATGAAGGAGACAAATATGTTAAATGTGCCAAGCTACAGAGTTTGAAATGAAAATTTGAAAACCTAAAGATGGGAATATTACTACATTTATGCCAAAAGTAAATGAGCTTGTTTGTGGCATTCGGTGTGCTAGTGCAACCTTGGATGAAGATGAGATTGTTGCCAAAGTTCCCAAATCTCTACCTCCTATTTACAAACACAAGGTTGCTGCTATTGAAGAATTTAGATCTTTATCAAATATCACAAGAGATCAACTGGTTGGAAAATTGGTTGCATTTGAATTGGCTAAGTTTGCAGATGCACCCCCAAAACTAAATCTGCATTCAAAGCTAGTGCCTCTGTAAAAAGTAAACAAAGGTATGATCCAGGAGAGAACTCCTCAAAGAAACTATCATGTTATGAAAAAGAAAGAAAAGATCTAGAAGAAGATGAGGTAGAAGCTACTCAACTTGAAGCCCTTATTGCAAAAAGACTGCCAAGAGGATCTAGTAAGTATGAAGGAAAATTGCCCTTCAAATGTTTCAACTGTAAGAAGATTGGTCATTTTGCTTCAAGGTGTCTGAAAAAATTTCAAGGACAAGTCCAAATAGATCAAAATTCTAAAAGAAATGTTACTATGTTCATGAAGATGATGATGATGGAGTAACAGATGATGAATCAGAGACAAGAAACAAATCCAAAAGTGACTGGGTGTTTATTGCCATCAAAGAAGAAGATCCAATGCCCACTGAATCTGTCAATCATAAACAGGTAGAAAGTGCTCTAGCTACTCAAGTTGAAGAAAAGGATGAATGGGTCATTAATAGTGGATGCTCCCACCATATGACTGGTGACAAAAATAAGTTCATAGATCTGGAAAGATATGAAGGAGTAGTTGTAAAATTTGGTGATAATTCTACTGGCAGAATCAAAGGTAGAGGAACTATTTCTTTTGATGGAAAGAATAAAACTGGTGATGTACTATATGTTGAAGGCCTGAAACATAATCTTCTCAGTGTTGGGCAGTTGGTAGACAAAGGCTATGATCTCTGATTCAAAAATAGAAAATGTAAAATCTTTGAAAGTTCTGGAATAGAGATTGCATTTGGTACTCAAACAAAAGGTAACATCTTCTACTTGGTTGGTACTGGCAAAAGTTATTTATTTGTTTAAATTGATTAGAGTTGGTTGTGGTATAGGAGAATGTGTCATGTAAATTTTGATATCATCAAGATAAGCAATACTTAGGTTGTAAGAGATATTCCAAGACTGGTGAAACCTACTAACAATTTGTGCAAAGAATGTCAATTGGGTAAGTAGAGCAGAGTCACATTCAAAAGTAAGGAACGATCTTCTACTAGATTGTTGGACTTAGTACATATTGATCTATGCAGACCGGCATGAATCAGGAGTTTGCAAGATGAGAGATATTTCATGTTACTAATTGATGACTATTCCCGGATAATGTGGGTGACTTTCCTGAAAGAAAAATCTGAGGCTATTAAGAAATTCAAAATATTCAAGGCTATGGTAGAGAATCTAACCAGGTTAAACATAAAATGTCTTAGGTCTGATAGAGGTGGAGAATTCACATCCAGAGAGTTCATAGAATTCTATGAGAAACATGGGATAAAAAGATAGTTATCTACTCCAAGGACTCCATAGCAGAATGGAGTAGTTGAGAGAAAGAATTGGACCATCCAGGAAGCATCTAAAACCATGATGATGGAGGCAAATGTTCTTCAAATCTACTGGAGAGAAGCTATAAGCACTACTATCTATACTCTTAATCGAGTATAAATCAGAAGCAATACTGGTAAGACCCCTTATGAACTTTGGTTTGGCATCACTCCTACTGTGAAGTATTTTAGAGTCTTTGGTAGCAAATGTTACATTAAAAGAGATGAAGACCTTGGAAAACTTGACGCTAGAAGTGATTAAGAAATATTCTTGGGTTATTCTACTCAAAGCAAAGCATACCGATGTTATAACAAGAGATTGAGAAACATTATAGAAAGTACAAATGTGAAAGTTGATGAAGGCATTGAAAAATGCTCAAGGTTTTATGAATATGAAGAAGAAGATCAGAATGATGTTTTGGTTCAAAAAGTTCAATCCCCTTATGAAATTTAGATCTAGACTAATACAGAGAATCCTGAAATATAGGAAGAAGAGATAAGCTTGAATGAACCTATCCAAGAAATAGAAGTGCAAGAAATTCCCAAAACTCCCAGGTGTGTAAGACTAAATCATTCTAAAGACCAGATCATAGGTGATAGAAGCAAAGGTGTTCAAACAAGAAGAAAGATTGCTCAAGATTCAAAAAAGTATTGTCTGATTTCAAATATTGAACAAAAAATAGTAAGTGAAGCATGTAATGATGAAAGCTAGGCCAAAGACATGGAGGAAGAATTGATGCAGATTGAGAAATATCATACTTAGGATTTTGTTCCCAGACTTAGAAACAAAAATGTGATTGGAACCAAATGGGTCTTCTGGAACAAACTGAATGAAGATGGTGAAGTAGTCAGAAACAAAGCCAGATTGGTCTGCAAGGGTTATTATCAAGTAGAAGGAGTTGATTTTGAAGAAAATTTTACTCCAGTGGCAAGAATTGAAGTAGTCAGATTATTTCTTGCTTTTGCTGCCTTCAAGGATTTCAAAGTATATCAGATGGATGTCAAGTCTGCCTTCCTGAATGGTGACTTGGAAGAAGAAGTATACATTGAGCAACCAGATGGATTTCAGTTGTCTGGTCATGATGATATGGTCTGTAACTTGAAGAAAGCACTATATGGACTCAAACAAGCTCCAAGGGCCTGGTATGAAAGATTGGATAAACATCTTTTGAAGATTGGTTTCAACAAAGGTACTGCTGATAGTAACTTATACTTCAAGATTGAACATGAAAATATCTTGATTGTTGAAGTATTTGTTGATGATATCATTTTTGGAGGAAGAGATAGTATGTGCAAGACTTTTACAAATCAAATGAAAAGTGAATTTGAGATGTCTATGTTTGGGGAAATGAATTTCTTCTTGGGTCTGCAAATCACTCAAACAAAGAATGGAATCTTCATATCTTAGACCAAATATGTGAAAGAATTGTTGAAGAAATTTGGGATGGAAGATTCAAAACCAATGAATACTCCCATGGCAACTGGATGTAAACTAAGCAAAGATGATGAATCTCCTAAGGCTAATAAAAAAAAGTACAAGTCAATGATTGGAGGACTACTATATCTTACTCAAACTAGACCTGACATTATGAATGTTGTTGGTCTTGTTGCCAGATTCCAAGCTGATCCTAAAGAAACTCATGTCATGGCAATTAAGAGAATTCTCAGATATCTAAAGGAAATAGTTGAGTATGGTTTATGGTATCCTAGGGATCATGATTTCTCTCTTCATACATATACAGATGTGGATTGGGTAGGAGATGTGGATGACCCGAAGAGTACCAGTGGTGGTGCATTTTTTTTGGGGAAAAGATTGGTTTCTTGGCTGAGCAAGAAATAAAAGGCAATTTCTCTGTCCACTACAGAAGCAGAGTTTATTGCAGTAGTAGGTAGTTGCACTCAAGTTTTGTGGATGAAGCAAATGCTAAGAGACATCAGAGTGGAGTATGAGGAACCTATCACAATCTTCTGTGATAACTCAAGTGCAATAAATATATCAAAAAATCTGGTGTCGCATTCAAAGAAAAAACATATATCCATCAAATTTCACTTTTTGAGAGAGCAAGTGAACAAGAATGAAGTCAAATTGAAGTTTGTGCCCTCTAAGGATCAGATTGTAGACATTTTTACTAAACCTCTACCTAAGGATTATTTTGAGTATCTCAGAGAGAAGTTAGGGGTTATTACCCCTTCAATTCTGAATTAAGATGCACTGATGTGCATCAGTCTGGTGGATCTCATAGTCATATCTTGTGGTCTGGATTGATGATAGGAAGCTGCTACTCACGGCGAGCAATCTATATGATTTTAATTGATGCAAGTATGTGCCCTTTGCCATTGATGTCAAAGGGGGAGAGAAGACATGTGAAAAACAAAAGTGATTGCTGATCAAAGAGGGAGCAATTACTATTGATAGGGGGAGCTATGTCATTTAGTGAGGAGAAGTTATTGTCTTGATGGTTAAAATAGTTTTTCACATCATATGTTGCCATCAATGACAAAGGGGGAGATTGTTGCAAGTATGGTCCTAACCGGTGTTGTCATTGATGTCAACATACTCCTATTGCATTGATGTCAAGGATTGGATGAGTTGTGTACTGAGGATATTGAGAAAATTAGTCCTATCAGAAATAGAGAGGAACAGTGAATCTTTATGAAGTGAAGATCCTAGATAGATGAAGATCAGAGAATGAGTATCAAAGGGTTTGTAGATATGTGTCTAAAGATGATCTAGTCAGGATTTGAGAGGTCCACATCAAGATTTGAAGAAGTTATGGCCATATGAGTAAAACTAGTTCTGGTAGCTATTCAGAGGTGACAGAGTGACACAGATAGGTCCAGTGAGATCCAGAAATGAAATATCTTGATATGTGGATCTGGTGGAATGTTTTGGAAGCTAATGTGAATTGACAACTCAATTGGTTTGTGGTCTGGAGGTCCGCAAGAATTTATTCTAAAGTGACAATGATGACAGACTGTGTTCTTGAGGTTCTAAATGAAAATGTGAATGATTTCAGTAAGCAGAAGTGGTGTGGATGCTCTTGGTGATTCAGGCAAGTTTGTGGGAGTCTCTAGACTGTGTCCAGTTCGTGTTGGCAGTCAACATTGAAGATTTACTCTCAGGTGATGGTGTTCTCCCTAATCATGGCCGACCGGATGTTTTACACATCTTACAGATGATCTTGAAGATGTTATCCGAAGCATGGCTTGATCCTTAAAGAAGATTGAAGTCCCAAATATGTGTGGCCAACAATGTGGTGATACGCATGAAGTTTTGTAATAAGTCAAGATTGTATTTGAGTAATTGCTTTGTAATAAAATCAAGTATGTGTTGTGCCAACTTGGATGTTTATCCCTAAGTTGATTTCTTGTATAAATAAGATTTGTGAAGTAATTACAAAGTATCTGATGTGAAGATGATGAAGTGGTAGAGAGTAGAGGAGTGAAAAGAAGAGCAGAAGAATTGAGCTTAAATGGAACTGTCTCAAGCATGGTGAAGATGCTAATTTCTAGTTCAAGTATGTAATATTTGTATTATCATTTTGTAGACAGTGTGTCTCCTGTAGGCAGTGGGCCTCTTGTGAGCAGTGTGCTCAGGTAGTGAGCCCTAATTGGCAAGTGTCATTTTATTCTTCTTATTCTTTTAACAAAGAATACAATCTTGGGTTAGTCACCCCGTGGTTTTTCCCTTAACCGGGTTTTTCACGTTAAAATTTTGGTGTCATATGTGTTAATATGTTTCTGCTCTTGAATTGTACTTCTATGATTGAATTATTATTATGTTGTTGAAACACAAGAAGAATTTAAGTGTTTAAAGAAAAGAAAGTTTTGTGACAACTGATTCACCCCCCCCCCCCTCTCAATTGTTTGTCGTAAAACCAACGGTTAGAACATTAAGTTTTTCAAATAATTTTTTTTTTGTAAATGAGGCCCAAAGTGATGCTACATATGCTTTTTGTGGATGGTTCCAATTGGAAAAGTTGTGGCCTATATCTAATTTAGATAGAATGAATCCAGATAGAACATAAGTTTTGCCAAAATTGACTTTTAGTTGAAAATACTTAAATTTGTTTATACCGATAAGATGACCCAAAGTGTGACATAGCTTTGAACTTTTGCCTATTTATCATACATCAAATTCAAATATATGATGTCATTCCTTTTGTGTTTTCTCATCCATACTTGGTGGAAGAAGGTAACTTTCCTTTTCTCTTCTATTACAAGATAAAATTATGTTTACATCTAAAGAATTTCAAGTGTCAATAATATGTGTTTGTAAAATGACCCTTAATTGTCAATGGGCCCTTGGTCTATTGGTGAAGTTGAATGGTTCTAAATGAGCCCACTAGGGATCACATCTTGCTAAGTGCAAGGCCCCAACACCATAAGGGATGATTAGCTAAAAAGATTCTATGGGTTTGATATAAAACCCTCCAACAAAAAAAAATAGCCCTTAATATTGGTGAAGTGAGGATCATGTATTGTTGAATGCACCCTCCAACAAAAAAAAAATAGCCCTTAATTTATTGGTGAAGTGAGGATCATGTATTGTTGAATGCACCCTCCAACAAAAAAAAATAGCCCTTAATTTATTGGTGAAGTGAGGATCATGTATTGTTGAATGCAAGATTCATAACAACTGAGATTATGCTTGAAGAAAATTAAGAGTCATTTTAGAACAAGGGCTCCCATATTTTTTTATTTTTTATTTGCAAAGAAATTTAAAATAAGAACAGAGATTTTTAAATAAAAAATTATACCAAATATATAATAATAGATATTAGAATTTTAAAAAATGTCATACAAATTACCTAAAATTTATAGCTATTTATATACCGCTACTATTTTATATCAAAAATTATTTTGATTGTATAACCATATTTCCCCAATTCCATAAAACCACCCTCAAAATAAAAGCCCATAACCCTCCATAAAATGTATCTTAAACATACACTTTCTTTAAAAAAAAAAAAAAAAAAAACCTCCATAAAAGTGTATCTTTTAAACATACAATTTCTACAAATCCTCCATAAAAGTGTAGGTTAAAACATACACTTTCTATAAATAGTAGAAACTAATGAAAAATCATTAGGTATGATAAGTGAGAGAAGGGCTTAAATTTGACAGCTGTATAGCTGTATTTAGCCATTTTTGCTGTAAAATACAATCAAAATTTATTTTAAAAAGGCTATCATATGAAAGGAGAGATTTTGGACAAACTGTCAAAATTTATATAGGATTTTGCTGAAATATATATTTGGTTTTTATATAATCCACTTAGATATGTCATAATATTTTAAAGGCAGTATTCAATACATAACTGCCATAAAAAAAATTGTTTGACAGGCAATGTCGACTGTCAAATTTAAGCGAGTTTCTCTCCTTTAAATATTCACATATAATTAAAAGCATACATTATTATTTGTTCCATGGACGGGACTATAGCGGGCCGCGGCCATGCTTTTTTTAACGGACGATTAAATTTTGTTGTTCCAGCTAATGACGTTTCATTTTCTTGGTTGTATTAACTTGTAGAGAATGTTTCGATCATGAAGAGGCTTTGTTTTTTTAGGGGAAAAAATATTTAAAACAGATTTTAATTGCCCCTAATTGGCTGTAAGATTTGTACTCTCGAAAAACATCAAGGCAAGAGAAAGCACGAACAAAACAAGGTTTTCATTTTTGACAGCACAATAACGACAATAACGAGCTCGAATAACGCAATTTTAACTGCGTGTAGCCTGACGGACAGGGTAATGTCCGAGGATCTGTGCTGTAATAGTTGTTTTTAATTTCTTATTTCTTGGCATGTCTATCAATAGGTGCTCGACGTTTAGAGCGGGCTAATGGCTACGTGTGGATATTTCAAATTCAAAACAGAGACATTTCTGAGCTACGCGGTTCTGTCATTTTTAACAGATTCAATTATCATTTTGAAGAGTTCTGAGTAGCTTTCTTCATGGGCCAAAAATCTACAGATAATAAGGCCATGCATTGAATCCATTGCCTGGAAGGCATGCACAAATACAGAGGTGTGAAATCATGTCTGAAGGCTACAGAGGTGTGAAATCATGACTTAAGGCAGATTTGATGGGCGTGAAAGCAAGCACGATGTTCATATGCCATGTCCTCCATGCCTTTCTCTGCATACCCTATTGACTAGCATTTTGGAATGGTTCTTGTCTATATTATAGCGAAGCTTATTATCTTAGAAACTTAAATGAAAAACCTTAAAGTATATCGAAATCTGTATATTATATAACGTATGATTCATCTGACCATTATAAGAATACTGACTCAATACTATAAGAGTTAAGGTAGATACAACCCTAAAACTGGCATAGCCCTTTTTTTTTCCTCTTTTCTAAAATTTAACTTTACTTTCCATTTGTTGTAGTTTGTAGAAGGATGTTGGCGGGTAAAACAACAACCTTCGTAGGATAGAGGTAGTGCCATGGAATGCAAGCACGGGTGTGAGACACAGAGGTGGCACCATGAAATGCAGCTGCAAGTGTGAGAGAAAAGGGCACCGCCATGAAATGTAGGCGCAGGTGTGAAACACAGAGGCATAGGTATGTATCAGGACAGCTTCTATGAGATGGTCGCCTCCCTTGTAGAGGAGGCTGCGAGCCCCTCTCTCATAGCTCCTCTTTTTCTTTACTGGGGAATTTTTATATCATTTGTTTATTATTATTTTTTTTTAGATTTGTTTACCATTTGTTTCGTTTATATGTCTTACATTCATTGAAACCTCCGAGCAGATATAATGGTAGGGTAACCAGTTCTCCACAACCCTTTCCAGCATTCTCCATAGCATGCTAAACTTGATATTAGGACAGAGTATGGACATCCATCAAGCAGGAAGAACAAAGAATTTCCATCAGTTGTAACTACAAATTGCTCTGTAATGTGAAAATGAAAAATGTGGAAGTATAGACAAGGCTTGCAAACTATTGACAGAATGTCACAAAGAAAATATAGTCACGGGGATTACCATGGTTTTATGGTATCAAATATTTTTAAAAATAAATTAGCAAAATTATTTATTTATTTTATTTTATTATTATATATGTATATTTATTCATTCCTATTCCAAAGGAAGTAACAACATAAACCATATTCATAGTTTTACTTATTATTTATTCAATACCCATTTATCTTTATGTATTTTGTATCATTTGATGATAAATGAATGTGTACGAATATAAATTTAGTTCTTAGTTTATTTGTGAACTATATTTGAAAATCTCTAGGCAACTCCTCCATCTACTGCTATAGGACTTCTACATGCATATATAAGCTTCATTGGTATTTTATTTATATAGATGCATCACTAGAATAGGTTTGCACTTGTAAGTATTTCTATCAATTATCAAGACAACAAATTTTAGACATGCAATTATTATTTCAGAATTAAGATGTAGAATTTTCTATTTTTCAATATATTTTTTTCTTTTTAAACAAAAAGTTCTTAACATAAACATTACAAATCTCTTGAGCATACTTTGTACATTTGGACTATTCTTATATTTTGTAAAGCCAAGGGAATATGATTAGTTGTCAAGATTTTACATAGATTAAATAGGGATAGCTTAGAGATTGCATGGAAATTTTGTCATGGACATTTGATAGAACACTACAAGGCCATAAACCTAAAAAAATTTCAATGACTCCTCAGTTATACCATCCTCTTTGTTGAATGAAAAATATCTAATGCCTTACATATGTTTTTTAATATGGTGTGGAATTGGGGGCCAAAGTGATTTGGTAAAAATGTATAATGGCTAGCTAAATTTCCGGTAGACAAATATTTGATCCTTCTTATTGTGTTTTTGACAACCATATTTGAAAATCTCTATGCAACTCCATCTAGTGCCATATGGATTCCTCATGCATACCTAAGCCCATAAGCCCCAATAGTAATCTATTTATTTAATGCATCTCTAGAATGTGTTTTTTTCTATAATGCACTTCTACCTTGTAGGTATTCCTATCAATTATCAAGACAACATATTCTATCTACATGTAATTATTATTTCAAAATTGATGTGTAAAATTTTATATTTCTTTTGAAAACTCTCATCTTAATTGCCACTATGGTATAAGGAAACGTATATCATCTCCTCATTTTGTGACTTGTAAAATTAATTTATAAGGATTTATGCATGTATTTTCAGTTTGAAGATCAAACAATAAATTCCCTCATTATTAATAGTCTTTTTCCAAATACACTACCAATCAAAATGTCAATCCTATTTTAAAAAGAGAAGAAAATGAAAGTGGATGTTGGTTAAGCACAACATATTTTATGTAGGATTGAAGATAAAGAACATTGTGCAGTACATTTATGTTAAGAAGTCTATCAAAGAAGGATAAATTTGTGGATAGAATATAGAGAAAAACAACATTATACAAGCATAGATCTGGGTCTTTTAGTAGAAACCATAACTATTTACATTTAGCCATCAACTTGGTGGCATAAATGGGCTTCAAGATGCACCATGGCATGACAAATAGTTCAAGATCTTAGGCTCTTAGATAAGTATATGGTAAAAATAATAAGAGTCCCAAAAAGGGTCATAGTCCTATCATCAAGCTCTGAAAAGATTACAATTACAAAACCCATGTAGTTGCAGATCATAAGGAATGCCTTGTTGAGAACAATTTTAAACCTATGACTAAACCTTGACAAGTTAAAAATTGCACTCTACAACTAGATCCTTGGTCTTATAGAAAAGTAATGCTTGAATACTGTATATTCTATTGATTCAATATTCAGATTTTAAATCTAATTAAGATTCCATTCTATATATTGTGTTGATTTCCACTATGACTACTCCATGTTTTATCTATTACACAAAGCATTCTACCAAGATGGACTGGTTATTGTAGCCAATTGCTATCTAAATAGCAATGGTTAATTATAAAAATTCACTTTTATTTCAAAATATAAAGGACTTATTTGGTACTATAACTAAAATAACCTATAGGTCTTTGTTGTTTTCCTAAATGTTACTGCCTACCATGAACTATTCCCAAGGATAAAACTAATCTACCAACATTTAGTAGGAACTTCAGAGTAGCGTAGCCTTGTTATTATTTGGTTTAATGGATGTCAATATCACAAGGCCTCTTCACCCATTATGAATCATTTTTATCTTTCATTAATCACAAAAGGCCATGGTACAATTTGAAATTTAATGAGTCTCTCCTTTCAATAAGACTTTGGGATGTAATAATTTCTTATTCTTCTTTAAATTTTTGTGGTGTGATTTTAAGTTTTTTTTTTTTTAATTTAGTAAAGCTTACATGAATCAAAATGATTCTGCTTACCATACTCTAAGGCTAACAAGTATTAATACTTAATTACATTTATTGTATTGTTTGAATTTTATTTGTGGAATTTAGACGTGACAATTTTATTATTATTGAAGGTTATAATTTAATTGGTGAAGATGATAGTATGTTCTTTGATTATGTTATTTATGAAGGTTTGAATTTGTCAAAGCTAAGATTAAGTCAAGTTGAACTCTCTGGGTGACTTTGGCATACTCGATTCCCCTACTTATAATAGCTTAGCCAAAAAATAATTTATAATTTACATCTATACTCTTCATAATATTATAATCTACTATATAAAAAAAAAAAATACTAATATCTATATAATAATAATTAGTTTCATATTTTTTATAATTTTACTATTAACAAGTTGATGTAAAAATTTGAAATCTTAATTGAAAAATCTCAAAGTTTTAACTAGTGAAGTTGTATAACAAGAGTTAGGTAAAATAATTCTCTTAAAAGGATGAATTAGCCCCCTACTTCATTGGAAAAATTCTCATCCTCAATGTCAAAAATAATATTATCTTACACAATCTCAAACAAACCTAACCATAATTAACTATGTTGTACAAATTTCCATGCATTAAACTGCTAACAAAAGTTCAATACTAATTTGTAGGTCAATATGAAGGGTGTCTGCTTGAATTATATAAAATACAAATACTAGTATTTCATTATAAGTTTAATTGTCATAATGTTTTAGCCTGAGAGGTTGAGAACACCTCTTCCTATGTGTTTGGAATGATAGGATGTTAAATCATCAATGTAATCACCTACACCACATAGTATTGTAAAACCTAAAATATGCCTAGATGTACCAAGGCTTATGTAAAAAAATGCCTATAAAAATGATATTTTTGTGAGTTGGAATAATGTATAATTTCTCCCACAATCACTTTATTATTATAATTAAATAATTAAACTAAGAAAAAATGTAAAGTGTAAATAAAAAGTTCTAGAAGAAACTAATAAGTATTGTTTAGAAAGTTTCTAGAGGAGAAAAGATAAGTTTAGGAAGTGTCTAGAAGGGAAAAATATCTAATGCTATGTAAACATTTAAAATATAGTAAGGAAATGCCTAAAAAAACCATATTTTTGTGAGTTTATAAAAGACACTAGTATTGGAATAGTGCATAATTTCTCTCACAATCACTTTCTTGTCATAATTAAATTATTAAATTATTAAGAAAAGTGTAAAGTGTAAATATAAAATTATAGAAGAAACTAATAAGTCTTGTTTAGAAAGTTTCTAGAGGAGAAAAGATAAGTTTAGGAAGTGTCTAGAAGGGAAAAGTATCTAATGCAATGTACTAGTATTGTATTCTAAAGTCCTTTATATATTGAGGCAATTTGTAGTATTTTTTATCAATCAATACAAGTTGTATTGAATGTTGTAGCATTCCAAGTTTAAGCATTGTGTGTGTTGTGCATTCACCTCTATCCACCATCATCAACATAATATTTTTATTCTTTCTATGATTTCAAGAAAGGAATTTTTCTTTTTTTATAGGTAACTTATTGTGTTTATAGTTGTAATCATTAAAATATTATATTCATATCTTTTATTTTATATTTTGATCTTATTTTAAATGGTGTGATTTTTATGTCATATTAAATGTACAAATGACATGTTTTCGATTAGTGCTAGGCATCCAATCTAAGCCTTGTGCATTCTTATTTGAATTATTTAGGAACATGTCCTAATTGATAGTGTTGTCCTTTTCTTGCCTTGAGTTAGGTATACAATCAAAAAAGTGATCTCAATCATTTCCACACTCATACAAATGGCTCCTTTATTTTTAAAAATTAAATCTTAATTTGTGGTTGTATTTACCTATCCTTATGACCATTGTGTGCTAACTCAAAGTTGGGAATAATTTCATTTTTATCCCTTAGTGTTGTATTTAAAGTTGTATCCCTAGCTCATTTTAGATCATCTAATTATCTAATGCTAGATCAATTCATTGCATAATAGAGGTACTATTTAATACTTGCATGCATTATCAAGAGAATTTATCTAAGCATCTACATTGTACAAACATCTAGATAGTCTTACATGTTTCAGAGTGTTGTGCTCAATCTTTTGTTAGAGTATTGTATTACAATGTTGGTTAGATTGGTTATGGTTCGGTCATGGTTCAATTTCATATAACCGAATCAGTTATGTTATACGAATCAACTATTATCAGTATACTCCCTCATAGTATATGTATGTATCTACATTTCATCATCGAATCAATAAACAGTTAATTTACTTCATTTGGTATCAGAACGTCTAATCTTGTGTGATGTGAGGTGTAACAGAGATCATTGTTTGAAGACATAGAGTTTGCTGCCAGCAAGTACTGTATGAATGAAGATGTCTGTAGTGATTTAGATGGTAGAAAGATGGTAGAGGCATGAGAAGCACCAATAAAGAACATCTGCGTGGAAGAATTTGTGAACTGAAATACCTTTAAAGATATTAATAAGATACAACACATGGAGAAGAAGTTCGTGTGGAGGAGAAACGTAACAACACTCTAAGGAGAAACTATATTTGCTTTGTCTTTATGCATTTGAAGGTAGAGAATGCATGTTTGAATAAGATTGATAAAGGAAACTATGAAGTGAAGATTGTGGATGGTGAATTTTGTGTTTCTTGGCCTGCATAGACCTGTGAAAGTGTATAGAAGACAAGTGATTGGCATATCAGATTTTCCCTTAATCTTCTGAAGATTTCCCCATCTTCCCACCATTTAATAGTCTATTTGTGTACTGGGCTCCTACCATACACTGTGAAAATCAAACTTGAGTACTTTATTGACAGTGCCAACTATATTCACCTACAATCATTATTGAAAGAAAAGAATTTCTTCTATTCACAGAGATTGAAGTTTGTTTTTTGGAAACTAGAGCTATTGTGGACAAGTGTTTTGTGAAATAAGGTGTTATAAAGTGGTTGAATTATTTGGTCTTAACAAAGGTATAACATTGAAAAATCATAGATTCAATAAGAGTTTCATTAAAGTAATAAGGTAAGAATTGTTGAAGGTTTAATAGTGTCTTGGATGTACAAGATTGACTAGTGTAAGGGTCAATTATTGGTCAAAATTGACATCATTAATTTTAGAATTTGAACATGGCCACACATTATGCTTGTGTTCTTGGGGTCATCCATGCTACCCCTAATAGAAATTTTTGAAGACTCATATTCCTATGCTATCGAAGGTTTGAATGCTACACCTGATAGGGCTTTTAGAGATTCTCTTGCAACCTCAAGTGGATAAAGTGTAATAGGGTCATATTGGAGGTTGGTGGCATCAGAGGATGGAGGATTTTCCATCATCTCAAGTTAGCTTCTTGCTTCGAGATGATGCTTTGCATGAGAAGCATTTTTAGTTTTGGTTGTTTTGCTTTTCTTTGTTGATGCTGACGGATTTGAAGAATGTATATTTTGTGAAGATTTTGTTTTGAAGATAGGTTTGGGATTTGGTATTGAGCTCAATATGGATTATTGTCTAGTGAGCTTCAAAGAGTATATGATTGAGAATTATACCCTTTTGTAGTCACTAGACAATGGCAGAGATCGATCGTATCTCTTAGGGTTCATTATTTTATAATTCAAGACTTTGTAATTTGAGAGCTTGGGACAAAGAGCTCAAGAACATAGCTCAAAGCTATGCCTTTCTGAGGGTAGATGATACAGCATGATGGAGCCCCGTTTGGTTTAAGATTTGTTCGTTGGGAGAAGATCTTCTATAAAATATGTATTCATACTATGTAATCAGCTTTGTTGAGTATTTTAGCATTAAGGGGGGTCCCTGGTTACTATTGCAAGAACAATGTAATAAGGGGGGAATGTTAGCGTATTGTATTACATTGTTGGTTAGATTGGTTATGGTTCAGTCAAGTTATGGCTCAATTTCATATAACCGAATCAACTATTATAACTGTACTCCATCGTAGTATATGTATGTATCTACATTTCATCATCGAATCAATAAATAGTTAATTTACTTCATCTTTTATCCAGATGTTGATTTAGTATCCTTATATAGTTTAATGCAAGGGAGAAATTATCCATCCCAAAAGTAAATCAAAAGTCACAAGGACTAGTTTTTATACAAGAATACACTAATAACATCAAGGAAATCTCAAACTAGCATTTTGAGAATTATGCCCAAAGATTCAATCCACATGCGTAGGTTAAATCCATGAGTTATATTAGATCTACAATAGCAAGATCGAATGTGGAGTTGCCAAAGTGATCTAAAGTGAGATGCATATCATTAACTAATTTAAAGCATTCATCTTTACCATCATTAATATTTTTACACCATTAATCATCTAACATTTTTCATAATTTTTTAGCTAAATACATTCATTATTATATTGAATTTATGAAACATTTATTTATTTAGCCAATAAAGTGTTATTGTCATAACTTTATTTATAAATAATGTTCATTTTGTTTGATAATATTTTCTTTTTTATTAACTATGCACTAAAATTCTTATAACATGCCGTGTATCTTGATTTCATTTTAAAAGTTTGTAGTTGTTCATGATTCCATTAGTATTTCTTTGTAATTGGTAGTTGCATGTTGGTTTACAATGTAAATTGTAGTTGTATTTTAATTGTATTTTCACTCAATCCATCTATTTAATTACCTACCATGTTGCATTAGACTACATGTTTCTCCTTTAACAAGTAGTTTGATTGATTTAGTAGGATTCATACCCAAAGGAAAGTTGGTGGATTTAAAGGCGATCAAAAATGCATAGACAACTAACTACAATTGTTAAAGAAAAATAACATTGTCTAGGCTATTTTATAGAATAGTCCATAAAAAATAAAACCTCCTAGAATAGAACAACCGATAAATTAGAACATTCTAGATTGCAGAATGCTCTAGAAAATTGTTCATTGCAAAAAACACTATTAGTATATGGTATTGGATTCAATGTAATGAAAGATATATTAATATAATTATTTTCATTAGCCATTTAAGTTTTTTTGAAGCTTTGTTTTGATTTGTTTTGCCATGTTTTTAGTTGATGTTATTTTTTTTCTATTTTTTTGGGCTTATTTTTTTGTGGTATCAAAGCCATGTTAGAGATAGAAATTTTCCAACAAGGCTAACAAAGATCATTGAATTGATATTTTTTTATCTAGATATGATTTGAAGTGATTTAATCTATTTATTTGAGGGAAGATTTTATCCTAACATGGGCTCTAGAAATCAAGGTTTTCCAATCTTTGATGCAAGTAGTTTTGTAGATTGAAAAATTTCAGTAAAAAATACTTGAAGGGAAAAGGCTATATGGAGGATAGTGAATACCAAAGTTGGAGAACCTCAAAAAAATGATAAAGAAAAGGAGTAATGAAAATGTAAGTTGGAACAAGCTAGAGTTTTTTTTTGTAAATACTTGAGCCCCAATCTCAATAGAAGATTTATTGATCTTTATAACCCAATAGAGTTGTGGAAAAAAATAGAAAAATATTATAAAGATGTAGATATTGCTAGCATGTTTAGTATAGAAGAAAAATTGGTAAACCTAAATCTACCTAATTTTGAAAAAAATAAATAACTACTTTAATGAAGATACATATTTAAATGCACAACTAAAGAAAATAGGCACTATTGAATATGCCAAAAAAATTAGTTGATTGGAATGGTTGAAATCAAGATCCCCAAACCTTACAAGATATTTAAATAATCAAGGGAAAGGATTATTTAATTAGATCCTAGTACCCCCCAACAAACTTTTGATTAATTTTATAAGTTAGTTTTAGATGAAGAATTTTATCTTATTAAAGAATGACATATTAAGAAAAATCATGCATAGGTGTTGGAATACAAAGGATCACTGAGAAGGGGGGATGAATTAGTGATATGATAAAACTAATTCATTCATCAGCCCAATAGTGTAAATGCAATTAACATCGACATGCCATTATAAAATAAAATCTCCTGATGATAACAATGAACCAAAGACTTACTGATCAGTATGCCAATGCTTAGTCACATACAAGAGTCAGCCACATTGCATAAGACATATCTCTAGTAGATCATTATTGCATGTATGTCTGCTGGTCTATCACTCCACCTAGTCTCATAGTCTCATTGCATACAAGAACTCAAACCTCTTAAGTTGAGATCATGTGAAAACAGACTGAATGACAGAACCTCCAACTAACATACACTCCACTACTCATAAACACTTCTCAAACATCAATTAACTGAGAAAACCCTGTCATGAATGAACTCCTTTTGTTTATCAAGAACCTTTGGTCACTGTAAATCTCTTGAACACTAATATGAATGAACTCCTTTTGCTTGTCAAAGACCTTTGGTCACTCCAAATCCAGCTGGAGTACCATCCTTTCACTGATGTCCAACTACAAGAGATGAGGTCTCCAAACATCTAACTATCATGAAGAACATACAAATTATCATGAAGAATCATGATGATCTTTGATATTAATGACACAACTCCTTTGACATCAACAATAGACATAGAGATAACACCATATCGACATCAATGACAAACTCCAACTTTTGACATCAATGACAAACATCAATAATATTAAGCAAAATCATGCATATGTAGCGAAGGGTAAATCTTTTTCTAGATATCTTAATGGAAAGAAGAATTGGAAAATCTATAATAAATTTTAAAATTATGATGGTTCTAATTTTTTTCTACAAATGATGTGTACAAAATCAAGTAGGAAGAAAACCCATTATTTGCTGGTATTGTGCAGCTGAGAACCAAATGGGAAATTTGTTTGAAGAAGAGGGACAATGAAAGGAATAAATATAAGCCTAATCAAGAAAGGTTTAAGGATGGAAAGATGAACAAACATAGCTTTGTGGCCATCTCCTTGAAAAAGTATGAAAAATCAAGTTTGGAGGTAATTTATTGACCTAAAAATAAATCTAGTGTTGAGGGTGGATACTTTGTTTCAAACTCTAGTAAAGAATAGATTTAAGATTCAAGAGTATCCTTTCACATGAATGGGGATAAATCTTTGTTTATTGATTTTCATAAAGGGAAGTATTTAGATCAAGAAACTACTATTGGCAATAAAATGAAACTTCTAGTTTTAGGAACATGGATTGTTAGTGTAACAAATGAGACTTTGAAAAATGTTTTACTGGCTGAAGTATTAGGGGTGAGTCTTATTTTAGTATCTAAAATTTCTCAAGATGGTTATGAGTTTTTTGTCACCATTGATCAAGTCATTATTAGAGATAGAAAACTCCAAAGGGTTAAAGTTCAAACTTGTGTCACAGTTTCAGCCAACTAAATAGTTCCAAGCAAAAAAAATTTGGGCTAAACTTTTCTAGCTAAAAAATTTACGCTTGAAACCATGTGGCATCCATACAACATGTATGTGGACACTAGTTTTCAAGCGGAAAGGTTATGCCCAAAACTTATTTTGGAAAAACATTTCCCATAAAATGGTTGAAAATAAACTAGAATATTCAAGATATAAATTGATAAATTAAAATTGAGTAGCGAAGTTCCAGCCAAAAAAGATTTGGTCGACTCAGTTTGGTTGAAACTACTTATGTGGAAGCACACTCCCCTTTTCAACAATTTAAAAAAACTTTCAACTTCACCTCCAAATTTCTCCATTCAAGTTGTATTTTTATGAAAACCTAAAAATACCCTTTGTAGAGCTTAGAATGTAGAATCTTAAATTATATTTTATATATTATGACTAGTTTTATTATGGATTTTTTAATTTATTGCAAGTAGGTTACTATAATCAAATATGAGGCTGATTAAATTTTTTTTAAAAACAATAAAATATATTTAAAATATTTTAAAAATATATGGCACACTAGAGGAAGGAATCCTCTCTAAGAGGGTATAAGGGTGAGTGCAAGATCATGGTGGAATAAACAATACCCCTAAGTGGCAATGAAAATGCTAAAAACATACTTAAGTAACTTCATGTCAAAAATTGAATGAATTATTAACACAATCTAAAAATAAGGTAGTAATATAAGTTGTAGGAAAATGAATGTAGTTTATGAGCTACTTATTTTTTTTAATTTTAAAAATAGTTTGGTGAAAATTAGACATTTCAATGAGGTACTACTAATTTGTTTAGAAAAATGTAAAAGATAGGTGTTATTCCAACCAACCTAAGTATAAGAAAAAAGAAAAGAACTTTTCCTCTAAGATTTAGATTTAAGTAAAGGACGCATGAGTGGATGTGACACATCTTTTTTTATATTTTTTAATAAATAAATAAATATTTATGATTTTCTTACTAATTTTTTAAAAATATTTAAAAAAAAATTGGCCAACCTAACTTGGTAAAAAAAATATGAATTTCAAAACTTGTATTTTAAGATATAGTCAATAAAGTCTAGAATGTGACACATCTTTTGGATTTAGAAATGGATAAATAGTTTGAATGTTATGGATGATTTTCGTTATGTATATCTATTAGAAAATCAAACTTAGCGTATGTAGAAAATTAATAATAATTTCATATTAAAATTATAATGAGGCATATATTATATTTTTAGAATCTTGATAGTTTCCTCTACAAACCCTTTTTGTTTTATTAAATTAGTTATAAATATTTTGTGAGCTTCAAGGATGAAGTCATACAAAATTTTGGGATAACACTAAATAGTTGGTTTTTCAAGTTTCATTGGAAAGTTTTAGGACTCCCACTTGCCTATATTTAGGGTAATGCCATGGCATGTTCGGAGGTAATCCATATTTGAGCTAGAAATATTAAAAAAATTTCCATCCAAATCTAGAAGTAATTCTAAATGTTAGCACTTTTTATCCAACAATGTTTTTTGTCATTGCCACTATTTAGCCCATCATATTCTTAACTAGCCCATAATTGTTTTCTAATCATAAAAAAATTAGACAAAAGTTGATGTCTCATGAAAACTATGACGTTTTGATTAAATTTGACTTTAAAAATTAATTAAAAATAAAAATTCATCAAAAACTATTTTTTTATTCCCATGCACTAGATTTTCAAGTTATCTAATTGAGAAAAAAAAAATTGCACTTATTTTTTTGCGATGTCTCATCAACCTCACTTATAAAATTTTTTTTAGCAATTAAAATTACTCTTTAAATTTCTAAAAAATATATTCAATTAATTTTTAAAAACGTAAAAACTTATACTACATTAAGATTTCTACATTTAATTAGTTTATGTCATTTTAAAATTTTAGAAAAAAATCTCTTATTTAAGTAGTCTAAGTTGAAAAACTCTATTTGTGTTGGCAATTTCCTTTATAAAAGTGTTACATAGTTCTTAAATTTTAGCCCCAAGCAATGTAATTGCCATTGGTAGAGTTGATCATAAAGAGTGTGTCTTTAAATTTATTGGTTTCATTATTGATGAATACACACTCTCCCATGCTTTTATTACTCAAACTAATTATATATAAGAACTTTGGCATGCTTGACTTGGCCATATAAATAATAAAAAATATAATGCATGGTTAGAATGATTGTGGTTAGATGATTAACAAAGATTTTATATTCTAAAGGTGTGTGTGAAAGATGTGTGTTAGGTAACTACCATTGAGATCCTTTTAATTTAGACAAAGTGTGAGGAGCTAATCATCCACTACATCTCATTCATAGTGATTTATGTGAACCAGGTTATCCTTCATTTTTAGGTGTTAGGTAACTTCACACTTTTTATTAATGATTATAGTAGGTGAGTATGGGTTTATTTTCTTAAAAGAAAATGTGAAGTATTTGAGGTTTTTCAAAAGTTTAAGGCAAATTTATTGAAAACTAGAGTGGAAAAAAATAAATTCTTAAGGAGAGATAATGGGAGTGAATATTACAATAATGTATTTGAATCATTTTGTGAAAATTGTGGTATTAAGGTGCAAAGAACCATTACATATACCCCTCAACAAAATTGGGTGTTTGAATAGATGAATATAACCCTTTTAGAAATCGGTCATTATGTGTTGTTTTATGGAAAAGGCAGACTTAGATTAAAACCCTAAACTAGGTCAAACCCTCTTCTATCAACATTAGGACACAAATTGAGCTTGACTTCTACCCTTGAAGGAGATCCAAACTACAGGGGTTTTCTCCCTTTGTTGTATAAAGGAGTGTTAACCAAATCTAACCAATAAAACTAGGGCAAAGTAGGGAACCCTAATTGAGCAAGATCAGAGAATAAATGACAAAAAAAAATAGCTATAGAAAATCTAATACCACAGTAGAAATCAGGGAACAGAGGAGAATCAAAACATGGGTTAGGGAGCAGAGAGGTACTAGTGCACTGGACACCGTAGACCCAAATTAGGGTTTTCTAGAATACTATGGTTCAAGTGTCTTTGCCTTCCTTCCTTCCTATCTCTTGTCACTTTTTATCTTCATATTCCTTCAAATGTGACCCCCTCCACAATAGCAATGATTATAGATCAAAGAGTGTGTGCCCTAGGAGTGCAAAGGAAAATTTGAAGTAGAATGGAATGCTCTAATAAAGCATGGAGGAAAGGAGTCACCATGAGCATGGAAACCCTAGCTTGCTTGACGTGGTATCACAACTTGACTCAAGCAGTTAGTGCAGCCCCAAAGAAGTAGAGAGATCTTCACAAGACCTGCAAGAAGTTAGTACAACAACAACAATCCACCATAGAGAGCTTCCAAGATCATGTAGAGAAGAATAGAGAGCATGAGAGAGAGAGAGAGAGCTAGAATCCCTAGAGGACTTAGAGATGTTCAAATGAATAAACTAAATTTCTTATATATGCATTCCTATTGATTTTCAAGGAATTAAACCAAATGAGGCTGACATGAATAATCATTAGAAATGTCCTAAGCCAACATTACCTTAATTTAGCTCTGAGTCAAAGGAAGGACCAGGGCACTGGGAGCCCTTGTACTTTAGCATCATAAAATCTAACATAAGCCTCATTAAGTGTGTTAGGCCAAATCTAATGTTATCTTTTAGGTTTTGTGCATTGAGATTAAGAATTAATTATTTTTGGTCCACCCGGGTGCTAAACTAGTTGTAAAATGACAAGGGTGAATAGTTGTATTTTAAAAGTTTGCATAATAAGTTTTGGGGTTTGACTGTTTCTTGTGGTACACATATTGTGAAAATAATCCATGACAAATCCCTCACAAATGTCACCTCTAAAGAAGCATGGAGTGGAAAAAATCCTTATATTGAATATTTTAAAGTATTTGGTTGTATTTCTTGGGCACATATTCCTAATGAAAAGAGGAAACATTAGAACCAAAGAGTCATAAATGTTTATTTATGGGTTATAGTGAATAATCAAAGGATTATAGGTTATATGATTTGGCAATAGAATAGATCTTTATTAATATATATGTAATGTTTGATGAACATTCACAAATTACAACCACTTTCTTACTCTAAAATAACAAATGCTTCCAATTTTTAATTGTTTTACAAAGAAATGGAAACTGTATTGATGAGGTTGAGATGTGCACTACTACAAATGAAGATAATACTATTCAAAATGAAACAACTAATGCTTGTGACAAGCCCTTTTTTGTAGGTAGTGATGATGAAGAAGATCTTTCAACTAGATAGAAGAAAATGAGCATTGAAGAGATATATATTCAAGTCTCAAAGATCCAAGGAAGGAATGGTAGTGCTCTCATGGCCAAAATCTTATAAATAAATGACCCAATCTCATACGAGCAAGCTAGAGGAAAGAAATAATGGAAGGAATCCATGAAATAAGAATTTGATGCATTACTAAAGAACAATACCTTGGAACTTGTGCCCCTCCTCAAAGATAAGAATTTTATTTCTTGCAAATGTGTTTACAAAGAAAATTCAAATCCAATAGTGCTATAGAAAAATTCAACACTAGATTGGTTGCTAAGGGATTAAATAAAAAAGAAGGTTTTGATTATGAAGAAATATTTGCTCTTGTCATTAAAAGAAATACAATTAAAATTATTCTTTCTTTGGTTACTAGTCTTGGATGGAATATTCATCAAATGGATGTTAAAATTGCTTTCTTAAATGGGGATTTATATGAAAAAATATATATGGATCAACCACCTAGTTTTATAGATCATAAACATCATAACCTTGTTTTTAGATTAAAGAAGTCCCTTTATGGTCTTTAACAAGCACCAAGAGCATGGAATTAAAAGATTGATAGATAATTTTAGCTTCATGGATTTAAAAAATGTAATTCAGATTTGAATCTTTATGTGAAGAAAGTTCAAGACAAGATTATTCTTGTTGTAGTTTATGTAGATGATTTACTAATTGTTGGATTGATTATTGGGATAATCATTGATTTAAAATTAGATCTTAAAATATCCTTTCATATGTGTGAATTGGGTGAACTAAACTATTTTCTTGGATTACAAGTTTTTAGGCTACACAATGGATTGTTCATCTCACAATCAAATTATGCTTTGGATCTTTTAGAATAGTTTAATATGCTTGAATGCAATCGAACCTCTAATCCCTTCAATCCAAAGTCAATATTACTAAAGAATGTACTTCCAAGAGTGTAGATGGCACTTTCTATAGACAAGTTGTAGGTACCTTAGTTTATCTAACTCATTCTAGACTTGACATTTGTTTTACAATCAATCTAGTATCTAGATTTATGTACGCACCTATAGAAAATCAGTGGTTGGCTACAAAGAGAATTTTGTGATACATTTATAGAATAGTACACTATAGCATCCACTATGGCTATAAGTTCTTAGTTTATTTGGTTGGATTTATAGATTCAAAGTAGGGTTGTGATATAGATGCTAGAAAATCTACTGGTAGTTATGTTATATAGCTTAGATTAGGTCATCTTATATGGAGTAGAAAAAACAAAAAACTGCATCATTTTCTTCCTGTAAAGTAGAATATAGAGAAACAAGAGAAGCAGGAAATGAAGTCATTTGGATTTGAAATATTTTACCTGAGATTGATCTACCACAATGTTTTGCCACTACTTTGTATAACAATCAAAGTACCATATAGGTTGCAAACAATCTAGTTTTCCATGCTAAAAAAGGCATATTGAGATTGATGTTCGTGCTACATTTGGGATCTTGATCAAGAATATATTGTTAATATACAATTTCATCCAAGTGAAGAATAAACAACTGGTATATTTACTAAGAGTATGACTAAAGAGAAATTCTTGACATTGTGAGGAATGCTTGGCAAGTTAGAGGTGAACATTAAGGCGTGGTAGTGGTATAATGTTCCCCTCTACTTTGTATCTTCTTTGTATTGTTCTAGCCAATCTTACTGGGGGATGTTAAAGAAAAATAAGATTGTCTAGATTTTTCTATATAATACTCCAAAAAGAAAAGAACTTTCTAGGATAGAACAACCCAGAAATTAGAACATTCTAGATTGTAGAATCCTCTAGAAAATAAGAATCTTTTAGGTTTTAGAGATCTTCTATATATATATGAGACTATTTATTACAAACAAAATTGTGGTATATAGCATTGGATTGAATGTAATGAAAGTTAGATTAATATGATTTTTTTGTTAGCCATTTAACTCTATTTAATGCTCCCTTTTTCCTTGTTTCCAACTACTATTATATTTTTTGCTATTGGTTTGGACATATTTTTTCAAAAATCACCATGTGGTTATGCTATGATCATCATCTCTCACTTGGAAGATCTCATTCTTATGCCATTATCCTCTTCATTTCTTCTTGGTATGCACTACTTATTCTTCATCTCTCCTACTACACACTACTTACTCTTTATATCTTCATCTCTCTCTACCTCTCTCTTGTGTTTGCATGTTTTTTTAAGATAATGTTTATAATATGAATATGCATTCCTGACCACAATAGCAATGTGCAATGCATACCATACCAAATATCAAGGTATCTTTAGCACCACCAATTTATCCTACTAAACCTCATGCAAGGGAGTGTTTCTAGTAGGGGTGGCTTGTTTATACATTTTACAAAGGCAAAGGGTGATGAGTGAAAACCCTATGCAAATTAACTAGGAGTGCTATGTAAGAGTAAACTAGGTATACCATTAAACTTTTAGATAAGGATAAAATGTAAAATTACTATTTTTTGTTTGACTATTGAAACATGTGATATTTAAATAGATTTGTAACTTACCATGCTAGATGTTGATACACATTACAGTTCTCCTAGTTTTTACTCTAATTCATTTCCATTTCCATGTATTTGTTTTCACCTCCAAATTAAACTTTAACCATCTTTGAAGGTTGTTTCACATTCTCTTGTTGCAAATTTTGTGTTTTCTTATATTTTCAAAGTTTCAAGTTTGAAATCCTCCTCTTTGAACTAAACGAATGATACTTCAACCCCACACAATAAATGACATGGCAAGAGAGAATTTTTGTTTGCTAGTCATTTAACCCCTTTAAATTTATTTAAATTTAAATAAATTTAAAGGATGAGAGTAATCTTAAGACACTTTGATTGTTGTTTGGGGAATTGTTATTTAGGTTTGAGATGCATTGGCTATTTTGACCTCTGTAGTTATCTAATTTCTTTCAATACAATACCAAAATGTATGGGTTAAATTAGATTACTAGAATGCTTATTTACCAGTCAAACCTTAAGGGAAGTTGATAAAGAGAATTCATGTTTCATAGGAATGAATATTTATTAATTTCCACTTCTAGAAACATGGAACCTTGTTCTCCTGTGCTAGAGATATGAAACTCTTTTGTTTTTATTCATGATTTTGACTACATTTTAGGTGCCCTCTAAGCTATGCCATCCAAATGTGAAGATCTACATATAACTTATAAGTAAGCTCCTCTCAGTGCTTAAAACTCATTGATTATTTATATCATTAAATTTGTAAATAGTTTGTTATAAAACTCTGTGCAATTTTTATATTGACTTTTTAGATCAAATATGATCTATTATTCTCTTATTTTCATCATTCTGATAATGATGACATATGGTGTGATCGGAAATGCTAATATAAAAATTACTAAATCTTTTAAAATCTTTACAAATTAATTAGTATGAATTGTGGAAATTTAATATTTTTAATTATTAAATTGTTTCATTTTTTAAGTGTGATTTTAGTTGAAGTGTATAAGAGATCTAAGTCAATATCTTTGGATTTACTAATTAAAACTCATTTCACTTTTTACAATTTACTATCAAAGATCATACATGTATGCCACTCACAATGAACACAAAGATGCGATCAAGGAGAAGTTTGAAGTGAATGTGCAAGCCCAACTTATATTTTTTTTTGGAAGTATATCATTAGTTATTATAGTGTAATGTATTTTGGTTTTAATAATTGTGAAGTGTGCTGATGTTGTAGGGGAGAAATCAATGATAAGGAAGAGATACATGTATCTCACAAAGGAGATACTCAAGGAGAACCCCAACATGTGTATGTACATGATCCCCTCATTGGCGAGCAAAAGTAAAAAGCCAACATCTTGTTGGATACTCAATTAGACATGGTGATGGTGCATGTAAATTTCATATTGACATTTTTGTTATGATTGACAATGGTTTTATATTTACAAATAGATTATTTTACCAACATTGATAATTTATTTTACATACATATGAAAAAACATTAATTCTTTTATACATATAAATAATTATAGATAATAATATTTTTAAAGTAATTTTTATAAAATCATTTGAAAGTGTCTTAAATTATCATACCCATAAATTTCTAAATTTTAAGCTTTGGTTTAGGTTTTTTTTAAAACACACATAACACTAACTCACATATATTTAATAGGTCATTGATTAATATTGGACACTAATCTACATACTTTTCATTGGTAGGTTAAGAAATGGGTTCACTATAGTCTTAATTATTAACTTAAACTTTATATAGCCATCAAATCATTCCAATTTAAAGAAGATTTTATATATAAGATTATTTAACCAAGAAATTGAGATTTAGAATTGAATTAAAAGGAAGTAATAAGATCATTTGTCTCAATCTCTTAACTTTGAAGAAGAACTCAAGAACCAAGAATTCCTTCACTTCCAAGAAAAATCCTTAGAAATCTCCTTCATCCATTTTCTATATGTCCCCAAAAAGGGGTTTATCCAAAAAATTTGGTACATTTTTTCTTTAATTATCTCCTTTCAAAATTTGTCCACCAAGTTTTAATATTTATAGTCTTCTAAAAAGACTTAAAATCTCAATTTGTCTTAAATTAATTCAATCTTATTTAATTTATAATATTTATAAAGGAAAATAAACTTTCCAAAGGCTTAATTTAGGTTAATCAAATGAAATGCTTACAACTTGCCACAAATTAACCTGGGCTAACAATTGTGTTGTTGTAGTAATTTTTTGGGCTAATGTATTACAAAATTAAATCTTAAAGTATAGATGCTTAATGTAACAAATAAAGGTACTTCTAAGCTCTATGATAGAAGAATGAAAATTGTTTGATGAATATTTTAAACTTCCATGTTGTTGTCTTAGTAAAAACTACCTCTCTATTAGTGAAATGCCTCAAAGTTGTGTTGAACCTCTACCCTATCTTTCATCAAGTATGAATGTCTTGGTCTATTCTAATGAAAATTGTTTGATGAATATTTTAAACTTCCATGTTGTTGTCTTAGTAAAAACTACCTCTCTATTAGTGAAATGCCTCAAAGTTGTGTTGAACCTCTACCCTATCTTTCATCAAGTATGAATGTCTTGGTCTATTCTATAGTCATAGATTTATCTTTTGTGAGTAGATTTGACCTTTGTTAGTGTACTTATACTCTACATCTCACCTAAGTGATCTCTATCTACTTTTCTCTTTTATGATATCTAAAGACTAGTGGTAAAATATAAATACCTTGGAACAGTTTCCATCATGTCACAAGGGGAATGTTCACCAACCTAAACCTTAGAAATGTGTGTAAAAGATCAAAGATAGTAGGAAATCACCCTCGAATGATGTATGTAAATTTATTATTCATCTTAATGCAATAATTTGAAGTGTTTCACTGTTAATTACTCCTTGAATGCTTCTAGGATGAGAAAGGATGGTCAAATATGAGAGAATGTGTAAACAATGCAAATGAATGCCTTTAAATACAAGAATATAGATTCAAACCATTATGACTAATTGCTATAATTATTTATCAATATGAACATTAATAGCATCTTTTGAAGATTAATTAAGACACAAATATATTTATTTGCACTCATGGGATTGTTATAAACTAAAAAAACACCTAAAGTTGTTATTGGATAGTCGATCAATACATATATAAATAGTCTAATCAGCCAAGCATTGCATAAATTAAGTAACAAATTTAATAATGTGTAGTGCTTGGCCACTAAAACTATTTATATATGTGCCTATCAACTATCCAATAGAACCATTAGGTGTTGTTACTAGTTTTATCTATTTATCATTCACTAACTCCTTGATTAAGAGTGGATTTTGAATAATGATATTATTTAGTTACCCTAGATTTATGTATTTTTTAATTCTCCCTATTAAATTAGAAGGGTTGTTTATTTTCCTTGTTAATAATATTATCTTAATCCTATAGTATGTTCTTATTCAAATTATCAAAATAATTAATCTTAACATGTGAATAATAAAAGACAAACTAAACATCATGTGATTCATGTGAAATTAAGTATCTAATGCCATTATGAGTAATTTCTATTAGTTATATATAAGATACATAATAAAATTCATATTTCAATACCCATCTTGGATTTCTCCCATGATAGGTGTCTAAAGCCTTAAGAATGTACATAAATAGTCATGTTATTAATTTTTAATACTACAATGTGTTATGTGGGAAAATATGATCGTAATCAACAATGGAGTAACTAGGCTAATCTCTCCTAACATACCATTAGAATGGTCTCACAAGACACCAAGGGCTATAGACTTGGATACTGTCCCTAGAGAACAACCAAGTTAGAGGAGCTCGTGGAGGCTTGGGGTTCTAATGTTGCTATGATTAGATATTGATGTAAGAGAGTTGACTAAACTATGCAAATGAGTTGATCTAGTCATAGAACTAAGTAACAGAGTAGCTAGAAAATAGAAACAAATCAGAGAAAAATGAACATAGAGGAACTTGTCACCAGAAGCAAAAGCAAAAATAGTAGGACAACATGCTGGGGTACCCCGGTCCTAAGGTTTTAGGGTAGAATCACTTCTGTGCAGAGGTGTTAGTCTCTGTAACTTCCTTCTATCCTCCATTCATCGATATCTAAGATCTTTCACTCTAGATCTGCACACACAAGGAGGAAAATGTTTGGGTGCTATATAGAGGCTTGCCTTAGTCAAACCTCTATGTAAGTGTTCACACTTCCACAATAACAGAGATAAGTGTGATAAAGAGTGTGTACCCTAGGTAGGAAGAGGCAAATAACTCATAAAATAACAATGATCAAACACAAATATCTGAACCAATTCACCATGAAACCCTAATTGGACTTGATGTCACAACACTAGTCACAAATTAGGAGACCTTCGAGAGAGAAGGAAGCTTCTTCAGATACTTGCAAAGGTTTGTATGATAGAAAAAATACTTTTATAGATAGAGAGCCTCATATTTCATGCATAGAGCATATATCAAGTATTCAAATAATTACTTTTTTGCATCCTTTCAAATAAGAGGGAGAGAGCTACATATATATGAATCTTGATTACATCAGAAATCATTCATGTTAGATCAATGCAAGGTGTACCACATGATGTAGCAAAGTTGACACACAAAATTCAAACTTTGTTTGGGGCAAAAAGGCTGGACCTAAGCATTGGGATGGCATGGTCCCAACTATTTTGTCCCCCCAAAACTTAGAAGTTAAATCTTTTAATATTGTTTCTTAATCTAGCCTTGAAATAAGTATTTCATGAACATAGATACACAAATACATAGAAGGGAGTTCTAAACCTAGTGTGAAATTGTGGGAGGTCAGAAGTTTTGATAGTACATTTAGCCCCCATTTTAGTGATGGTATGAGCTTACATTCATATGCACATTAAAGTTTAAAGAAAATAGATCTCTTTGCTAATCATTGAAGAAGTAGAATATCATTAAGTTGAGAGGTGTGATAGCCCCCAAGATTAGGATTCTATGACTCTACAAATGTTTAGAAAAGGAGGTTACACACACACACAAGACACATTAACATGGTTGCACATGTACGTATAACATATATCTAAAAGTAAAATAAACACAGGATGAGACTAAGTATTATATGCCAAAACAACTGTGGTTAGCATGAAAGTATAGTAAAATTCAAACATACATGGAGCATACATGGAGAAGAATAGGATGCAAGGTTTAATTCTTGGGCTAACAAGTTGTATTATGCTAGGAATCAAACTAAAAACACACATCATGAGCCATGGGCTAGTAAAATATATTGTTTACTAGGTGGTCATGAATGTGTAGCAAGATGGCAACATCATAGGCTAGTAAGATCTATAGATTTACTAGGTGAGTTCCATGTCAACAGGTAGAAAAATGAAGGCATCATCAGCTA
Organism: Cunninghamia lanceolata; assembly: GCA_027924645.1. NCBI lineage: Eukaryota > Viridiplantae > Streptophyta > Pinopsida > Cupressales > Cupressaceae > Cunninghamia > Cunninghamia lanceolata. The sequence goes on along the minus strand of BSBN01001183.1, from coordinate 3,210,972 downwards.
GTAAGATCCATATATTTACTAGGTGAGCTCCATGTCAACAATATAAAAAGATTATAAGCCAAGCAAAGCGAATTGTTTGTTGGTTAACTCTATTAAAGTGTTACAAATATGATCAAAAGAGTGTTGCGATAGCACAATTAGCCATGTAGTATGTGAGCAAAGTGAGGCACATCGCCGAGTGTATGCCTCCACCATAAAGTAATTGTTAACACCATCAAGGAGAAATTGCGTTTAAGGTAGAGAGAGAAATACACACACAATAGGAATAAGATCTTTTTGGAAGCACATGCCAAAAGGTTATGTTTCTAAAAGCTACATTGCAGTAAGCAATATCATACAATAGCACTAAGGGATCTAATCAACTAGAGTCAATATATGAATGGTTGTATATAAAGGGACACTCGTTTTAGGAACTGTCATCATTCTCTAGCTAGTAGAACTACAAAGATAGAGGAAGAAGTGTCATATGAAATCAAAAGAAAAAATGTTAGGTCAACAAAGGGAAGGATGCTAAATCATCCTTCACTTTGCATCATCCCCGAAAAGCATAAAACAACATTTACGACAAATAGAAGAATCAAGATGCATAGAGAATAATGTCACAAAAAATTTGTTTCCTTTGTGTCCTTGTGTGAACAAGAGCATCAAGGGTCATCCAAAGAGAACTAACAAAATAAAATACATGCCAAAAACCACATACAGGGATAACATCACATACAAGAATAACACATTTAACACAAGGGTATTATTCTTGTAAGTTAGACTATAGAAAATCATCCTCCTCCCAATCTTTCTAATCATAAATGGATGGTGTAGAATATGCTAGAGGGACTATAACATGTGAATTACAAGGAGCAGCACTAGGTTCCTAATGTGATGGATCAATCATCAGGGAAGGATCATCATGCATTCTCCTAAAGACCAAGTCCATTGATTTTGTTAAAACCAAGGACAATGAAGATTTTCTAGTGGATTGTGGATGTTCTTTCAATCATTATTAGAATAAATCACAAGAGGTGATGTAATAGTACTAACAGAGGGGTCACGAGCACTATCAATCATAGGAGAAGAAGAAATAAAAGAATCCCATAGACTCGATAGTCTCTTAAGCATTTGAAATGGAATATATAGATAAGGCTCACACTTGCACTTAGGTGAAGGTGGTGGAATGTCAATGTCAATGGTGGTGGGATGCAAGACATCAAGGAACATCTAGTGTTAGGTATGCTAGGATGAAACAATTTGCGATAGAGCACTACTCAAAAAAACTCTGTCAACGGGTTGGTCTAAAGGTTGAGCAAATGGTTGGCTAGATGGAAGAGATGGAGGGATGGAACTCTTCATGGACAGAGGCAAGGATACTGGGACCACAGAGATAGTCTTTTCAACTTTTTCAATTGTCAAAGGGGTGGGTAACAATAGGTCAATGGGTGGAGCTAAGTCAAGGGACAACTACGTATGAGAAGGACTAGAGGGAAGATAATGCAGGAGCATCCAGTGGTGTAAGGGCAATCTTGCATCACCCAAAAAGAAGTTAATTCAAAATCATTGCAGTTGTTTTCATTTCTTTCCATAATTAGTGTTTCTAGTTTCAGAATATCTAGAATAATGATGTAGGACTTTTAGTTTCTCCAAAACTGCTAAAAATAGCAACCTGCCTATTTTGGAAAGTCTACCTGCTATTTTTGGAAAGTTTGTAGTTGGGCTCGGATTGAAGTGAAAACTTGTAAAAAATTACTAAATGGAAATATAAGACCTTTGGCAAAGGAATCAGGCAAGGATCATTTTTGAGCTGAAAGATATTAAAGTTTTTGTTTTCTGAAAAGCCCCTAAAAATTTTTGAAACGAGATATGAGGCATTAAAACTTCCCTAAACATCCTAAAAAGTTGACAGAAATCCATTTATAGATTTCTGGCATGATAGTTCACATCGTGAGCTTTTTGACGCCTAAAACAGTTTGTCAATCGGACACCCGGATCAAAAGTTATTCTTCCCAGAAGTTTGCCTACTTTTATAGGGAGTTGTAAATTTCAAAATTTAGCTGGAGGCCACCAAAAAGTGTTATTTATGGCTATTTTGGGGACCCTGGGCAGGGGAGAGTTAAGTGGGCAAGTGTAGAGTCCATAATAGGTAGGAAAACAGAAACCCTAGCTAATTTGGGGGTTACAGAAGGCAAAAGATTCCAGAGCCTGGTGATGGTAGCTACAGTGTGTTGCAGCCTATGGAGGACTGATGTCTCTTATTGTGATTAAGCTTTTGTAATGTAATGAGTTGCCCAGATCAATAAAAGAAAGTTATATTCTCTGTGTTCAATTTCTGTTATTGTGTGTTTTATGATTTACCCCCTTCATCAAGTGGTATCAGAGCAAGGGTTCTTGAGTGTGTAGATAGATTGCCGATCGTGAGGTAGTTTGCACCAGGACCTGGGGTTGTGGGTTTGCTGTGGAGACCAGGATGCCTCCACAAAGAAATTGTGTTGGGAGGAATACTTTGATAGAAGAGGGTTTTAGAGCCCTGCAAAGGCAAATCGATGCATTACAAGAAGAGCTACGAAGAGGGTTTGAGCCGAGGATAAGAGACAAACGTGAGGATGAAGCTGAAGAAGAGCTATCTTAGGAAGAACAAGAAGCTGCCGGAGATCCTGCAGAAGTTAGGTTGTTGATGGCTATTTCAAAGATCAGAAAGAGGCCCAGGATCGAGGTTTCTACATATTTTGGGGATTTGAACCTAGAACAACTTATTGATTGGATCAATGACATGGAGGAGTATTTTGAGTATGAAGATGTGGAGGACCTAGATCGGGTCAAGTTTGCAAAAACAAAGTTGAAGGGCCATGCCAATATTTGGTGGAAGGAGGTCCAACTAGAGAGGAATAGAAGAGGAAAAGGAAAGATCACCAGATGGGATTGGATGGTGGAAAAACTAAAGAAGCAGTTCATTCCTGTGGATTATGAGATGGAGTTAGTGAAGAAGTTGCAAGGACTGAAGCAAGGTAACAAGTTTGTTTAGGAGTATACAGAAGATTTTTATAAGATCACTATCAGGACAGGCCATGGAGAGGCCAACAAGGAGAAGGTGGCTCGTTACATTAATGGGTTGAGGCCGAGTATTCAAGAGGAGCTGAGCCTAGTCAGAATGACCACCATAGAAGATGCATACCAGTTTTCCCTGAAGGTGGAAGAGAAGCTGAATAAAAGATTTGACAGCAAGCAAAGGGGAAGAGGTCAAGGCATAAGGACTAGTGGGAGGCCCTATGGAGGCTGTAATTAAGATCAAAAGAAAAGTGAAGAAGCTGGCACCAGTCGAAATCAGAGAGGGGATAACACCTACCGCCCTTGTGACCAGAACAATGGTGAGCAAAGACGAAGAGGAAGAGGTAGACCTGGGCAAGGACCCGGAAGAGGAGGTTTCAGAGGAACCTGTTTCCAATGTGGGGAAGAAGGGCATCAAGCATACAAGTGTCTGCAACATCAAGGAAGGACAAATAGAAGACTTGAAGGTAATGCACGAGTTGCACATGTAGATGAAGATGCACATTCTGAGCATTCTAAAGATGCTGAAAGGGGAGAAACCCTAGTTGTTAGAAGAACCTTGCTGAATGAGGAGAAAGAACCTAATCAGAGGAAGAGTTTATTCTACACAAGGTGCAAATGTGAAGGTAAGTGTTGTGATATTATTATTGATAGTGGAAGCACTGATAATCTTGTTTCAGAGGAAATGGTTGACAAGTTGAAGTTGACAAGAAGAAAGCATCTGCATCCATATTGGATTGCATGGTTGTAGAAGGACCATAGAGCTTTGGTCAGTGAATAGTGTTTAGTGAAGTTCAAGATTGGTGATTACCATGATGAGGTGTTGTGTGATATCATGCCGATGGATGCATGTCATATGCTATTAGGGAGGCTGTGGCAATATGATAGGAGCACTGTCCATGATGGCCGTACAAACACATATTCCTTGACAAAGGATGGAGTTCATCATAAGTTAAAGCCCTTGAAGGAGGTGGAAGAAAAGGTATGTAGTACTACCAGAATTTGCCTGGTAGATGGCAGGAAATTTTTGGAGGGTATGAAGCATGAGCGTCATTGCTTTGCATTGATTCCTAAGAATAGTCAAGAGAACTGTGAAGATGTACCAGCAGAAGTTTTAGATATGTTGGAAGAGTTCCAGGACATTATCTCTGATAATGTACTAGAAGATTTGCCACCAGTAAGGAAGATAAGTCATCAAATGGATTTGATACCAAGAGCCAGTTTGCCAAACAAGGCAGCCCACAGAATGACCCCTACAGAGAATGAAGAGCTAAACAGACAAGTTTAGGAGTTGTTAAGGAAGGGACTGATAAGGGAGAGCCTGAGTCCATGTGCGGTACCTACAGTACTAGCACCAAAGAAGGATGGAGAATGGAGGATGTGTACAGACTCTCGAGCCATCAATAAGATAACTATCAAGTATAGATTTCCATTGCCAAGAATGGATGACATTATGGATTGTTTGAGTGGAGCCAAGTACTTCACGAAAATTAACCTAAAGAGTGGGTATCACTAGATCCGTATCAGAGAAGGAGATGAATGGAAGATAGGCTTCAAGACAAAGGAAGGTTTGTATGAGTGGTTAGTCATGCCATTTGGGCTAACCAATGCACCGAGCACATTCATGCGGCTCATGAATGAGGTATTGAAAGAATTTTTGAGAAGTTTTGTTATTGTTTATTTGGATGATATTTTAATTTTTAGTAAGACTTGGGATGAGCATCTTATGCACATCAGAAGAGTTCTAGAGAAGTTTAGGGAAGAGAAGTTGTTGATTAATCTAAAGAAATGTATTTTTGCAAAGAAGGAGTTGGTATACCTGGGATTTGTAGTCTCAGAAGGTCTTAAGATGGACCCAGAAAAAGTAAGGGCTATCATTGAATGGCCTACGCCAAGGAGTACAATGGAGGTAAGATCGTTTCATGGTTTGGCAAGTTTTTACAGAAAGTTTATCAGGAATTTGAGTAGCATTTGTGCACCCCTAACTGAGACAATGAGAGGGGATAGAAAAGAGTTTCGATGGACTAACAGAGCAGACAAGAGCTTTGATACATTGAAGCAGAAAGTTGTAGAGCAACCTATTTTAGCACTTCTAGATTTCAATAAGGTATTTTAGGTAGATTGTGATGCTAATGGTAGTGGTATAGGAGCTGTTTTGAGCCAAGAAGGTAAGCCCATTGCTTATTTTAGTGAGAAGCTTAATGATGCCAAGAAAAAGTATTTTGTTTATGATCAGGAGTTTTATGCAATAGTTCAGGCTTTGAAGAAATGGAGACATTATTTGTTGCCAAAGGAGTTTGTTTTATATACTGATCATCAGGCTTTGCAGTATCTTAATAGTCAAGGAAAGTTGAACCAAAGGCACTTAAAATGGGTTGAGTTTTTGTAGAGCTATACTTTTGTTTTGAAGCATAGGAGTGGGAAGTCCAACAGTGTTGCAGATGCCTTGAGCAGAAGGCAAAATTTGTTGACAGAAATGAAGATAGAGGTTGTTGGGTTTGATGAGCTCAAAAGTTTGTATCCTGAGGATCCAGATTTTGCAGAGGCCTGGAAAGCTTATTTGGAACCTGTTACTTTGGACAAGACAAGATGGTTGGATTTCATAATCCAAGATGGCATGTTGTTTAGAGGAAGCTAGTTGTGCATTCCAAGGAGTTCCATGAGAGAGAACCTAATTAAGGAGAAGCATAGTGGAGGATTGGCCGGACACTTTGGTCAAGATAAGACCATTGCTATTGTTGGTGAAACTTATTATTGGCCACAACTACAGCAGGATGTGAGGAAGTTTGTGCAGAGTTGCAGAGTATGTCAGATGGCAAAAGGAACAAGTTAGAATATAGGGTTGTATCAACCATTACCTGTACCAGAGAAGCCATGGGATGATATTAGTATGGATTTTGTTCTTGGTTTACCAAGGACATAGAGAGGACATGATTCCATTTTTGTGGTGGTGGACAGATTCTTGAAGATGGCACATTTTATTCCTTGCAAGAAGACTAATGATGATGTTCATATTGCTGAATTATTTTTTAGAGAGGTGGTGAGACTACATGGTCTACCAAAGAGCATAGTTTCAGATCAAGATACCAAGTCCGTTGGTTATTTCTGGAGGACATTATGGAAGAAGTTGAAGATAGATTTGAAGTTTTCTACACACCATCCACAGACTAATGGACAAACCAAAGTGGTGAATAGGAGTTTGGGTAACCTGCTACGGTGCTTAGTAGGAGATAAGCCCAAGGGATGGGATTTGATTTTACCACAGGTAGAATTTGCTTACAACAATTCTGTCAATAGGAGTACTGGTAAATCACCATTCCAGATTGTATATGGAAATAGTCCAAGAAATGCTTCAGAGTTAAGGAATCTAGATAAGGGAGAAAAGACAAGTGCCGAGGCTGAAGACTTTGAAGAACATCTGAAGAATTTGCATGAAGATGTGAGAAAGCACATTAATAAGATGAATACTTAGTACAAGGCTAAGGCAGATCAGAAGAGGAGGTATACGGAGTTCCAGGTAGGAGATGAAGTCATGGTTCACTTGAGAAAAGAAAGGTTCCCAATTGGAACATACAATAAGTTGAAAATGATTAAATTTGGACCATGCAGAATATTGAAGAAGCATGATTCAAGCAATGGATATGAGGTAGAGCTGTAGAATGGGATCAATATTTCCCCTATTTTCAACATTGCTGATTTATCGGAATATCATGAAGGTGGAACAGAGGATTGACCAACAGAAGCGGAGTGGAGTATTCCAGCATCTACTTCAATGGACGAGATAGAAGAGATCTTGGATAGCCGTGTGGGAAGAAGTACTTGGAACAAGCAATATGAAGAATATCTAGTAAAATGGAAAGGAAGGCCTATTGAAGATTCCTCTTGGTTATCTAAGGCAGAGGTTGACCATTTGGGTTTCCCTCACATAAACATCTAAGACGTGACAGGGTCACTTCTCAAATTACCCTGGGTGTCTGATGTAGGAGCATCCAGTGGTGTAAGGGCAATCTTGCATCACCCAAAAGAAGTTAATTCAAAATCATTGTAGTTATTTTTATTTCTTTCCATAATTAGTGTTTCTAGTTCCTGAATATCCAGAATAATGATGTAGGACTTTGAATTTTTCCAAAATTGCTAAAAATACCAACCTTCCTGTTTTGGAAAGTCTACCTACTATTTTTGGAAAGTTTGCAGTTGGGCTTAGATTGAAGCAAAAACTTGCAGAAAGTTACTAAATGGAAATATAAGACCTTTGGCAAAGGAATCAGCAAAGATCATTTTTTGAGCTGAAAGATATTAAAGTTTTTGTTTTCTGAAAAGCCCCTAAAAATTTCTGAAATGAGATATGAGGCACTAAAACTTCCCTAAACATCCCAAAAAGTTGATGGAAATCCATTTATGAATTTCCATCCTGATAGTTCACATCGCGAGCTTTTCGACGCCTAAAATGGTTCGTCAATCGAACACCCGGATCAAAAGTTATGCTTCCCGAAAGTTTACCTACTTTTATAGGGAGTTGTAAATTTCAAAATTTAGTTGGAGGCCACCAAAAAGTGTTATTTATGGCTATTTTGGGGACCCTGGGTAGGGGAGAGTTAAGGGGGCAAGTGTAGAGTCTAGAATAGGCGGGAAAATAGAAACCCTAGCTGATTTTGGGGTTACAGAAGGTGAAAGATTCTAGAGCCTAGTGATGGTAGCTATAGTGTGTTGTAACCTGTGGAGGACTGATGCCTCTTATTGTGATTAAGCTTCTATAATGTAATGAGTTGCCCAGATCAATAAATAAAGTTCTATTCTTTGTGTTCAATTTCTATTATTGTGTGTTCTATGATTTACCCCCTTCATCAGAAGAGGTTCAACCCCTACAACAAGCTAGCAGTACATAGCACAACATTTTCTCATCTATTTTTTTCACATTTTGATTTCATCTTGTATGGTTTGGAGCATTCTCATGAGGAACCGAGGTATCCTCCAACATATGTTCCTTTTCTTCCTCTACTCAAGGAGCAAGAGGAGGAACAAAATAACCATCAAAGGTTGGGAGACAATAGGAGAAGGATCTCTCAACGTGGGTTATCATTCTCTCAAAGGCTACAGGCTAGGTAGAGATAGTGAGATAGCCACAGGTGAGTGAGAAATTATGGGGAAGGGCTCCCACACCACGGAATGTTTTCCTCTAGATTATGATGAAGTAGGAGGAATGAAAGCAACACTTGAAAAGAGAGAAGGTTTAGATTATGTACATTGTTTTCCTCGTGGTCCTTGGTAGGATGGAAGAGGTGCACCTCATTATAAAGACTAGATGCTTGCGGTTAAGGAAGGATTCCCAATTTGGGTTGTGGTTTGTTCACCACCTATGGAATATGGGGAGCTAGTATCACAACCACAGAAGATCAAGTAACCTCAAGGGTAGCAACTAGAATAGCACATGAGGAGATGCTAGAAGACAATTGAGTGATTCAACTAGTCTTGAATTTCTGATAGGAGATAAAAAAAATGTGAGGGCAAATGGGCTCAACTAGCTGTGGCTAGAAGTAATCAAGAAAAAAGTTTCCAAAAAAGGGTTAAGGTCTTGAACCCACTATGATATATAATGTGTACTTGTCCTCGAAATGGAAACTTTAGACACTTATGGATCATGGAAGGGATCTCCTTCATGGAAGTGAGCCATGGATAGCCCAACTTCACAGAAAATTGATCCGAGGTTGGGATGATGGCAAAAGGCACATCCAAGAATTTTGGTCTAAACTGGATGGGGAGAGTCAAGGTACCAAGAGTAGGTCAAGTGGAACTATCATGCACTCTAACTGAGATTTTTGATCTCTTGTACTTATCTTGGTATAATTCGTGCACGTAGAGGAACTCCTCCATAAGTACATTTTCCAAGCATACATGATCAATGATTACTCCCCTTGTGGGTTTTTCATTAATCCTAGTAGTAATGTAGAGAGGACCATTAGGTGTACGAATAGTGGCATTGACGTGGGTAAAGGAAATGTCAAGCTTGGAGTCATCTAGTTTCTACTTAGGGTAAGCATCTATCAAGGAAATTAGGTTCTCTAAATTCTTATCTTGATTATTAGAAGTTCTTGAAGTAGGTACTCTATCGACAAGTGGTTCCATAAGGTTGGTAGCATGGTTAGGAAGTGGATTTATATAAATTTGAAAATTTGATTAGGCAAGGTTATAGACTTATTCCCCTTGTCATTGTCATCAACTACATGGATAACATTATAGTCAATGAGGTCTTGAATTTTATATTTTAGATGCAGACATCACTCAGTGTCATGTAGAATTTCCATTATATAGACAAAAGGACTTTTGGTTAAAAGAAGGAGATAGCAGCTTAGAAGTGTCGATGGGGAAAATAGGAGGAACCTAGATAAGGTTATTGTTAAGACGCTGCTACATGATGGAATGAAGAGATTCAAAAAGATTGGAAAATTGTCAAATCCTTGGTTTGAATTTATAGGGGGTCACAACAGAAGGCATTGCAACTGCAACATGTGTTTGAATATTGTTTGAAGTAGAGGAAATTTTGATAAAGCTTTCATTTTGTTTCTTGAATGATTAAAGATGTGTAGAAGCAGCTTCAGATTGGCCAATTGGAGTCAATGAGGAAGAGTCCTCATACTGACTAACCAATTGTTGGTAATCATAGAAAGCCATCCAAAGATGTGTGAAAGAAGGATATCGCATTAAGAGAATCTTATCATAGATCTATGGTTGCAGGTTTCCTATGAAAACCCTCTACACATCAATATCCAGAAGAGAATATGAAATTTGAGAAAAGAGGGCTTGATAGCACCCAATGAAGTCAGTCACTTTCTCCTTCACTCCTTGCTTGCAATTAACCAAATCGGTCAATGTTACTTGAGTTCTGATGTTTTCTTGAAAGTGTTGGAGAAATTGATTGATGAGTTTTTTAAAAGAATTAATTGAGTTATTATATTGAGAGAAAAACCAATCCAAGGCCATTTCTTTGAGCAACCTAGGAAAGAGTTTAGGCAAGAGAGCATCTTTAAAGACAAAGTCATTGCACAAGGTAGTAAAGGCTGACACATTGCTATTCAGGTCTCCTTTTCCAGAGTACTTCTCAAAATGAGGAACTTCAAACTTATCAAGCATCAAAGTTCTAAGGATAGTAAGGGATAATGGACTATGAGTGTAATAGGATGGATTGGTATAGTGTGATTGACTTTGACTCATGTTTTCTATTTGTTCCTATAGGGAATTGACATTTTGCAAAAGTTGGTTTATGATAGGATCAAAAGGTGAATTGACTTGTAAATGGATGGAATGTGAATGGGATGAACTAACAAGATCTTGCAGAACAACATGATTGACATTTTGGTAAGTGATTTGTGGATGGAGTTGGTTAACAAGACACTAGAAAATGTTTAGAATGAAGTTTTGATAGGTATATTAGAGGCCAAAAGAAGGTGGGACAAAGTTAGAGTTCCCACTTGTCACCCTAGAACTGGTGTTAGTGCTATTACTAGATTGTACAGTGGCTATGATAACAAAAGAAGTGTATGTTTATATAGAGGATGTCGATGTGGGTATCGACACCTGTATCCCCATTTCGTTTTGAGAGGACGTGTTGTTGAGAGTATCTATGCAGCTTGCTATCAACATAATGTTGTTATCCACTATGTGAGAAAGACTGTGTAGAACTTCCACACCATGTGGATCATTGAGAAACATCTTTCTTAGATTCTTTGTAAGAGGTACAACCTCCCTAGCCAAGTTTTTTGTTCCCATGAATTGCTAGAAACTAGCCAGCTCATTGTCCAATTTCTGAATTTGGGCCTCCGAAACATAGGCTACAGAGTCCTCAAGAGATTAAAGAGAAGGTTGTATTTTAGATATCATTAGAAAGGTGGAGATGTAATGAAGAGATGACTGTTTCCTATAACTCCTTGGTATGAATAGGTTATCCAATTTAAGTTCTGATGTGGAAACACTGAAGCTAGCTAATAGACGAAAGGCCATTAGAATTTAATAACATCTTCTCATAAGATGATCGTATTTGGAGCACTGGGTCACAAAAATCATAAAGCAATTATAAATTTTCTGATGCTCATGTACTCTTTGGAAGCGATAAAGAAGAAAGAGTGATGACAAGATGGATATGTTGATTAAGGGATAGAAGAAAGAGAGAATGTTGTTTGTGTTTTATGTTTTTCAAAAAGAAAGAAAGATGTTTAAGTTTTTCTTTGCTTTCTAAACTACATACATAAAGTAAAACAAGATATGAAATATTAGTGTCTAATCAATTTATGAACTAATCAAACACAAATACAAATCTGAACAATGAGATCAATTAGTGTAATTGTAAGATATGTCTCGATAATTAACAATGTATATGCAAAAACAAGTGTCTAATTATCTTATAAACTTAAACACAACAATACTAAATAAACTGTAGTGAAGCTAAGGAAAGTAAAACAAAGCTACAACAAATATAAAGAAGGTGCAAGCATGTTAGGTTCACCAAAAATGTTATGTTGAAAAAGGGGATCATAATCAACAGTGAAGTAACTAGGCCTATCTCTCCTCACATAACATTGAAATGCTCACACAAGCCACCAAGGGCTAAGACTTGGCCACTATCCCTAGAAAAGATCCTACTTATAGGTGTTGGTGGAGGCTTGGGGTTCTAATGTTTCTATGATTAGAGATTCATGTAAGAGAGTTAACTAAACTTTGCAAATGAGTAGATCTAGTGATAGGATTGAGTAACAAAGCATAATGCAATAAAAAAACCAAAAAAAAAGAATAGATCAGAGTAGAGCAGACAGAGAGGAACATCTCACTAGAAGCAGAAGAAGAAACGACAGGACATAGGCACTGGGGCATTCTGGTCCTAGGGTTTTAGGATAGAGTCACTTCTGTGTAGAGGTGTTAGTGTCTATAACTTTCGTATGTCTTTCGTCTGTTGATATCTGAAATCTTTCACTTTGGATCTACACACATAAGGAGAAGGAAAAGTGTTTGGTTGTTGTATAGAGGCTTGCCTCAGTCAAACCTCCATGTAAGTGTTCCCACTTCCACAACAATAGAAATAAGTGTGATAAAGAGTGTCTACCCTAGGTAGGTAGAGGAAAATAGCTAATATAATAACAATGATCAAACACAAATTGAACCAACTCACCATGAAACCCTAATTAGACTTGATGTTGCAACACTGGTCACAACTTAGGAGACCTTGGAAAGAAGGAAGCTTCTTTAGATACTTGCAAAGGTTAGTATGATAGAAGCAATAATTCTATAGATAGAGAGCCTTAGATATCATGCATAGAGCATATATCAAGTATTCAAATAATCACTTTCTTGCATCCTTTTAAATAAGAGGGAGAGAGCTACATATATATGAATCTCAATTACATCTGAAAGAATTCACATTAGCCTAAAATAAGGTGTACCACTCGATGTAGAAAATTTGACACACAAAATTCAAACTTTGTTTAGGGCAAAAAGTTGGACCCGAGTGATGGGGCACCCTAGTCCTAGCGATTTTGGCCCTCAAAAACTAAGAAATTAAATATTTTATTATTATTTCTTAATCGGGCCTTGAAATAGGCATTTCACGAATGGAGATACTTAAATACATAAAAGGTACACAAATACATAGAAGAGGGTACTAGACCTAGTGTGAAATTATGGGAGGTCAGAATTTATGATAGTACACAATAATCCCAAAATGGATCGAGAAAGTTGGACTAAGGGGTCAAAGTGGTTGTAGTTAGTCAAAGAGAAACTTAAAATGTATTGGGAACTTAATTTTTTCTAAATGTATGGTATTGTAGAGAATGAGGGACTTTGAGGAAGTTAAAAGGACCTTAGGAGTGACATGGGACATCTCTAAGTGTCTTTGAAACTAGTTACAAAACTTATAGGGACTTGGAAAACCTATTTTTGTGAATTTTCTACTTGTCATGTAAGTAAAAAACATCAAATATTATGGAAAATACTTTCTCTACTATGTTGAATTATAGTGTACCAAATCATCTATTTATTGTGATGAATGCTATAATATTATGGTGAATGAGAAAATTCCTCCTCATGGAACTAGAAAGTGTCATAGTTTAGACATGTGGAATACAAAGGGTTATGTGAAATAATATTGCTTTTTGATGTTTAGTCTTCCTTAGTCAAAGTTGGATAGGCTATAGGAGAGACAATTGAAAATTATTTTGTAGATTTAGAGAGTGTTGAATCAAGTCAAAACCTCCATGCTCATGTTGTTTGTGGTGAAATAAAGTGATAATATAAAATTTTGAAGGTGCATAGAAGGGTACAGGTATTGAGAATTAGTTCTTAATCATTATAGAGTTTAATACGTAGGTCTTAGAGGTAGTTGGAATTCCATTGTAACTTGGGTAAGATACTAGAACGGGGAGAATAAATCATTCTTTTTAGAGTTTTCTCCATGATTCTAGGATTTATCTAGGGTAACCCTTATGTTGTAGTCTTATGTGTGATATTTTGCATGCTTCATTTCTATTAACTTATTTCATGCTTAATACATAGATGGACATAGATTTGAATTGTAACAAACATCCTTAAGAGTTATTTTATAGTATGTTTTAGTGGTGTTAGTGAGTTTACATTAATAATTTATAGTTGATGAGTAGCATGTGAGGGATACTCTCCAATATATGGGTCAATTTAGTGCAAAAGAAAGTTATTTCCTTTGGGGAAAGTTCTCTTGTGTATGGTGACATGTTATGCTACCACAAGATTGAGTTGAAGTGATTTAGTTACATACAATCTTAAGATAAAATCTAGAGATTGGTTGAGGAGAGCAATAATTGCAAGGGATAATGATGGAGATGTACATTTTTAGAAGTTGGATGAAGATGTTGCAAAACTTTCTTGCATATAGAAGCGAAAGTGGATAATTTGGAATGCATTATGATTGTCTTAATATCTAATTTAAGAACTCCAAAATAACATAAGGAAGAAAGAGAACTAGAGAAGCTAGAATATGAACAATGAGAGACCTCATATGGGAGTTTCTTCAAGGTTGAGCCAAAGATTTACATACTTAGTGTCGAGAATATTTATCAATGGGTGTCTTAGATGGAGGTATACTTTAGTTTGTATAATCTATCTTCGCATCAACTAATTTATTTTTCTACATTAAAGGTTTCAAGGCATGCTCTTACTAGGAATGACAACTATGCACTCTTTAGAGATTTGAAAGGTACTAGTCATCATGAAGTGGGATGAGTTTAAAATATTGTTACAATGTTCTCCAAATATGACTGACCACTACTATACATGAGTGATCAATGGCATGCACACTCAAAGTTCACATTTATTGAATAAAGATGATTGCTATTGTTAATGAGGAAACAAGTATAATGGGAATTATGTAGGATACCCTCTTCGTAAGGAGGGATTGTTAGGATTAAGATGCCATCAACCTTGTAAATTTGATTAATTTAATTGCCCCTAATATTGTAATTGTAAATGAAAACATAAGGGAAGTAGAATCCACCAATTGTAGTAATTATTTAATTATGGTGACTTGTAATATTTATTTATTTTTATCTCAAGATAGTAAATAGGAAAAAATGAAGCGTCCATGTTTATTAATAGACTTATTATGAGTGTAAGAAAATCTTCCTAGATTGTTGATTACATGTTATAAGAGAATTAGTTATTTTTGGACAACTATAATGGAGCATCTTACGACAAAACATAAGAAGGTGTAATAGGCTATTTTTGACCCATTGTTGACTTTCCTAGAGGTTAGTGTGGGATTTTTATCTCTATCTTGGGTACATTATTCAATGCAGAGGTTATGGTAGATGTAAGACACTAAAATTAGCCAAATTCCCAAGATGGCGCCATATTCTAGATTCTTCTTCAACAAGATTGTAATTTTTATTTAACAAAAGTTAGAGGAAGTGCAAAGAATGAGATTTGTTTGTTTACAGGTATATACTTACACTTGGATTTCCATGTAGGATTGTAGGAAGTTGATGTATTTTAATCTCTTCAAAGATAATACAAATTTGCCCTCTTTTCTTGGTGGAGTTTTTTACTCGAAAGGGTTTTTTCCTCATAAATCTATGTGTTATGTGTATCGTTCTTGAGTATTGCTGATTTCTTTAATGCTAGTTTACATATTCATTTAATATTATATAGTATTATTTCAGATTTGTAAGTTTATTTCATATTTCCATATTGTAGTGGTTTCTTTCATTTATAAGAAGGATTTCCCTATGGGGGTAGGGGTGTTTTGTCATGGAGTAGTGATGACAATACAAATGTTTGGGGTTATTTGTGGGCAATTGATTTCTATACATATGGAATTAAGGTCTTGGTGAACATTTTCAAGGAAGATATTAAGACAAAGTGTTTATATCTAATGTATGGCTTCCTAATGTACTATTTCAATGGCTAATTATCATTTATTATATTGTTGAATTTTTTTCTCTCATGTCTCAATCTAGTAATAGGAATTGAGAGAATTTTCTAAGTTCCCTCAAAGTAGTTTGAACCCAATCTTCTTCCACACCTAGACACATAGGCTTGAAATGTCCCTAGTGACCAAAGGAGAAAGAATGAAACAAATTCACTTCAATATTTGATTAGATGATTTACTTTCATTATTATATTACTTATTGTTTATACAATGTGGATGCTCACTTGTTGAAAGGTTAGCCTTGTTTGAAAAGCCACAATGGTTGTTAGTAACTAAGTTTGGGAGCTCTTCCCTCAAAAATAAAGGACCTAGTTGTTTTTTATAATATTAAAAGGGATAACAAGGATCTCAAACCTTACAATAGCCAAAAAATAATGTAAAAATGGATTCCTACAAAAGAATCAACACAAATAGCCTAAAATTAAAAAGTTAGAAAAGTAGTAAACTAACAACAGATAAGTAGCAATACAAGAAACATAGTAGATGAAACCAAGTGTAGAAGCACAACTATCAAATAGGAGAGTGGGTGAAGCCTTAAAGGCTTAACACTACATCCCACTTTTCAAAGATTTGGTATAACCTGGCATTCATTGAATTAGTTTCTCCACTAGAATCTTCCACAATAGACTTCCTTTTTTTGAATTTGACTATGTCTTTATCTTTCTACAAAATCTTCAAGCTGGTAGCAGTGCACTTTAATATCTATTTACTCTAACTAATCATATTACTAATTGAATCTCCAATGCTCTCAATTTTCTTTTCATTGCAACTAAACTTTGTTGAAGAATAGCCCTCATATAATATATAGAAGTGGCATGTTCCCAAGTGCACTACCTTGAGCTAGATATGAGGGTAGTGGAATAAGATGAGGGATAAAAATGTGGTGACAAGGAAGATTTTAAGAAAAACAACATTTTTAACCAAAGTGGGACATTGAAATCAACATTTTTAACCAAATTTTCAATTTTTGACTCATATAGAAAGTATTCTATTAAGAATTTGAAGATGATGTGAACTAGTGATTTTTGAGATTTTGTGTGTAGAATCTACATATATATTTTTTTTAAAAAATTAAAAACAATTTGTGCATTTTTTTACATAAATTTTAATAGCTTATTTTTTTATAGTTAGTAGTATTTTTAAAAAGTGACATTTATACCATATAGCATAACTTTTTTAATAAATATTTTTTCTAGTGCACAAATATTTTTTCATAATTTTGTGTTGCATATTTTTTTTAAAAAAAATTGAAGTGAGATTAATTACAAATTACACATAGGTTTATACCATACAACATAACCTTTTTTTGTATGTATCCAAAATAAATTCTTTATTTTTTGTTGAAATGAGGACATAAATACCTAGTGTGTAGATATTTTTTAGAATTTTTTTCACTATTTTTTTATTTTTCCATATGTGTAGAATAGAAACCTTGATGTTTGGTGAAAAACCTATGTTCACTAGAAAATAGAAAATAAATATAATAATCAAATGAAATATATTTGAAATCATACTTTTTGGAGATCTTATACTAAGGTCTACATACTTACAAAATATAATTTTAAATGACTTCATTTGATCCCACAAAAGGTGAAGCAAAATTGGTGTTTTTGTCAGCATTTTTGTAGGTATGGAGGAGACTCCATTGAGGGTTGGATTCAAGAATGGGGGAGTTATTTCCAAGGGGGTTTGATCTAAAGGGGTTTTATCTAACCCCCTTAAATTAAACCCCTTTAGATGAAACCCCTCAAGGCTTAAATAATTATTTTTCTAAAGATATGTGATTTGAGACAAAAATAGGATGTCCCATAAGTGGGACACACTATTGTGGCAGCACCCTCAAAAAGAATGGATAATATTATTCATGGATGTGAAGGATGATTGTGAAATAGGTTGACTAGAAGAGGAGATGGGTTGTGTAGACATGGTAGAGTGGATCTTTATTCTTGGTGGATTGGAAGAAGTTGGATTTTGATCAAAGGATATATGATAGGAGGAATTTTAAGTATAACCTTGAGATTTGAAGTTGGATGAAGTGGGTGGTGGTATACAATCACCCTCTTGTTAAGTGATATGGAGTGTATGATCGTAAATAGAATTAGGAAATGGTTGACCCCATGGATTATTAGAGGTTGGAGGTGGAAGTGAGTCATGATGAAATATGTATTGTAATTTAGACATATCAAAGTCACGAGGAAGTTTAGCCCTCTCTTTAATAAAGTGTGCAAGAAAATCACTCCTTTGATTAGCTACATGTTGATCACTGAGAAAGTCTATGTCCCTTAAGAAATACTCAGATTGATTAACTAGACTTTCAAGTTCACTTTCATTGTCAACAAAATGATAAGGGGATGATGGTTCTCCCTATGTGATATGACTAGGTCAATATTCCAAATGAATTTCATTGTGGGAATCCATAATATTTTATCTTGTGACCTTGTAATGGGTGACATAAAATGATGATTGTTTTGCTTTTCAATTTTGGAATATTTTTATTTGTTTTCAGATTTTTGAATGTTTTGATTTTTTTGGATTTTGAATGTTTTAAATTTTTTTTGGTATTTTGACTTTTAGAGAAATAAAGGATCTTGGTCAAATTTTTCTAAGGTAGATGGTGTCTTGTGGGATGGATAATAAGGTTATGAGATTTGGGTTTAATGGATTGAAATGGGATGAAAAAGATGGTTTGATTGGGATGGTAATGATCCAGATTGATTTGGATTATATTTGATTTGGTCCTAAAACTAAAAAGAAAGACATTAAAAGTTTAAATGGATAATTGGATCCTCTACACTTAAGTTAGGCAAAGTTCTTAAGTGAGAAAAGGATCATTAACTACTTCCGATAGGCTAAGTTCTAGAGCAAGTGAGTATAAGATGACTGGATTTGATAAAATATCTTGATTTAAAGTATACAAATTTGATGAAAAAAATCTAAATGATGGGTTGATTGAGTTTTTTTGGATTAAGGATGATGAATTGAATGTGGATGTTTGAATTGGAGATGATTGTATTTGTCTACCTTAGCAAGAGGATTGTGTCTTAAAAGGTTTTGGTTAAATCTACAAAAGCTTTAAACTAAAGTTAAAAAAATAAAAATTATTATTATTTTTTGTTGGTTTCTTAGATTTTTTTAGCTCTTGGTACAGTGAGGAGATAATTGTTGGTTTTGACAAAGAAAAAATACCAAACACATGAACAAACCTAGCTTTAATCAAGTGGGAGTGTCAAAATCCTTGGGCCTCCAAATATTGTATCTACTAAGATACAAATAGCTAGGGAATGCAAGGTCATGTACCACCTATACACCCCTTATCATGGAGGCCTAGGCCCTACCCATAGTGAGCTCCATCTCTACAAAATTAGAAGTATGGCATGAGTAACTTCTCAGGACTAAGTATTTACTAGTGCACCACAAAAAAAAATGGATGAAAGTTCTTAATCTAGGATAACTAGAGCTATCTAGGGGTGTCCTCATTATACTCAAAGGTACATGAGTACCAAAATCTATGAACAAGTGTGTTATCTAAGGCATGTGATTTGTCACATTATTGAGTCCCCCAGGCATTCCATGGGCCCAATATGATAGCTCTACTATTGGGGTACAACTTGTTATATGGAGCCTAATTAGACTTGGAGGTTAAATTTTCCCCACTTTTATCGGTGCGGTTTGCCCCTAAATTCCTATGGGATCAAGGGGCAGTGCCCCCCAAGACGAGGTCAAGGGGCAGTGCCCCCAAAACCTCACACGGTCTTTTATTATTTTATGAAGGTGTTGGAAGTTATTTTTCATTGGACGACATAAAAAAACCCTATTTTGTAACTGACAAAAGTCGTGATAAAAATAGCTAAGGGTTAGGGTTTATGTTGATATTGTATTGTAGCATTTACAGTGGTATTAAGTTGTAGGGATTGCTGGTTGTAATCAGTTTGTTTTACTGGACAATAATATTGGACTCTCTGTTGGTGGATGTAGCCCGAGTTTGGGTGCACCATGTTAAAACTTGTCTCTCATTGTTATCATTTCTGTGTATTTTGTTCCTCTATTTAATCTTTATTTGCATTTAGTTGATATCTTCTGCCGGATAACCCTAACACAAATTTCATTCTTCTTATTTTTATACCCTACCAAAACATATGGTTGAGGTCATCTACTAGGGTGATGAAATTTCTAGGTAGACCCCCTAAACTGAAATAAATCTAAGTAGTTTTGATCTCCAAGATCATTTTACAGCACAAGGAGAGAGCATACACACTTAGACTCTTGGGATAAACATAAAAATGGAACTTAAAGAGTTCTTTTGATCTCCAAGATCACATTTTAATGTGAGGAGAGAGCATACAGACTCTAGAAGCTCCCAAACATGATAATTAGAAGTTAATTTCCTTTAATAAAATAAGTGTGCAACTAAATTACTGGGAAAAAGTTTTTCTTTGAAAAATGTCCTACACAAAATATGTTAGAAGTTTTACTATATCTATTCTTCGAGACACATTTTACAATAAAAAATGTTAGTAGTTTTAAAGATCAAAGTCTTGATCCCACAATTTGTTGCAAGGACAACTTGTTAAAATAAAATAAAATTTAAATTTCTACAAAAACTAGAAATAAATGTGAGAACATAGCAAAATAAATTTCATTACAATATTCTTTATGACTTTTTATGCAATTTAAAAAAAATCATCAAATTTGCACTCTGTATGTAAAAGATATGTGTGTTTTAAGATTAAAAATAAAGAGGGTGTTTCATTTATTATACCTAAAAATCTGAGAAAAATATAAAATTCTTATTTAAGTCATAGTGGAGTGTGTTGAACTAACTTTCTAATGCCCATAGAAAACTGGAAATTTGATATGTTGGCAAAAAGTTATGCTATTTTAAAACAAAAGTGCTATTGTAAAGACTACAAAGAGAGTGGCGAGCCTTAGTCAGTTAGTTAAGCCCCTATGAATAAGAGATTTAACCAATGAGTAAAAGGAAACATTTTTTCTATAGAATTCAAAATGTGTAGAAATTAGAGTATAGTCGAAACAATAAAAATCCATAGAAATGTATGGATTACCAAACAAAGAGCTCAAAAAGTGAAAGTTTTTTTTAAAAGCTTCCTTGCACCAAAATATAACATATTATATATGAATTTTTATGTCTGGGGCCTTTCAGACTCATCTATGATAAATAATTTTCTATAGTATGCTTCCAATAAAATCTCACCCTTAGATCTTCCCAAATAAGAGAGTTAAAGTTGCAGAAACAGGCTTACAAAAACCCACAAAATCAAGGATTAGATAAGGGACTCAAGTCCCATTGGGTTGCCAAAATGTAAGTAAATAAGAATGAAATAGAAGAGATGAGTACTTCAATGCATAAGTTAAACCTTAGATTTCATACATAATTACTACCTCTAGATTGAACCCAAGGAAAATGGATAAATTAAGAAATACAATAATCTCACCCAACTCCTTGGACCTTTGCACCCAAAAGGTAGATTGGTTCAAGATAGTTGATGTTAGGTACTCACAGGAATAGCATAAAATCACATTTCAAATTCTAATGATTATGTCTTGGAAGATGTTCAATTTATAGATTTTTCAATGGATTGATCAGGATAAGATTTTTGAAAAAAAATAGAATAAGGATGAGGATAAATCATGAATAAGATATGATAGATATTTATTTATTTATATTAACTAGTTAAACATTATTTAGAAATCTTTTGATTCAGTTTGCTATGTCATGGGATGAAGATCATAAATTCTAGGTTGGTGGTGTTCAGTTTGAGGTGACTGAGGAAATGATAGCCAAAGCTACGAGATTGAGATGTGAAGGGAATAGATTGAAAAGAAAACCAAAGTTCATGACCCTGAAAGAATGAAGAAATTTTTTAGAGAGGGAGAGTTGTCGGTTCGTATGCAAGACAACTTTGAAAGAGAAATCCTTGTTAACCCCTACGACTGTGTCTGTTATCTCATCATGAAGTATGTCACCTTGGAGGGTAGGGTCCTGTGCTACTATAATTATCACTTTGCCCTTCTAAATCATTTTAGGCATAAGGTTCTTGTGAATTTTCCTTTCTATCTCTTGTCATCTTTAAAGTTATCTGTTAAGGTGGATAAGAAGACCCATGAAGGAAATCCCATTGTTGTGGTTTTCCTGCTCCATCATGGCCTAATTCTTCACCTTTTCCATTTCCACCTGGCCCTTTGCCCACCTAAACCTGTAAATGCTTGTCTTGTTGATGAAGTCAATGAGAATGATTTGGATGATAACATCCCTCTGAGTATGAGATATGGTAGCCCTAGAAAAAGCAAAGCCATTAGCTCCATTGTCAAAGATCTCTAGGGCCCTACTAGGTCCCCCCAAAATTCTAAGGCTCAAATTGTTAGTAATCCTGGACCTCGGTCCCACAAGAAAAAAGACACCAAGACCCCACTGGATCCCCATAAGTCTAACCTTCTCTATAGGGCCCCCTCGACTCGAATATCCTATTGGGTGATGTGGCTAGGTCCCCGGGTCAATCTTAGATGGTGGCTATTGATGGGTTGTGTAGCTTGAAGAATAGCCCTTCTCATTCAGGTGGTAAGAAGAGAAAAGGGAATCTTGATGAATCATCTATACCTGGCAGGATTGGAAAGAAGAAAGGCAAAAAACCTACTGGTGGTGAGAGAGTGGCTAAACCTGTGGTGGATAAGGGGAACACTAAATCTCAAGGGGATGGTATTGTTGAGGAGGACAAGGATGTTGAGATTAAGGGGAGCACCATGAGCAAGCCGAACATTTGTAGTTTTAGCAGATTGGTTGGGGGCAAAATCTTGGTATTGAAGATAGTTGATTATTCCTCAACTACAAATAGGAGGGTGCTAGCCATTTCGAGGAGTTAAATAACTCCTATTATGAGACTGACTAGGATGAAGTTGAGATTCTGTAAACCCCTGAGAAGGAAGCTGCTAGTGTAAGGAAGTGTGATAATAGCAACTATCTCAATGAGGACCTGGATGATGTTAAGAATAGGTTGCTCATTGTTGAGGACAAAGTGAAGGTGATTGCTACCATGTGTTCTAAGGTTATTCACCAGGTTGTAACATTGCTAACTATTTTGCAGGATGTTCATAATGATACTATTGACAAGGAAGGCAACACTGCTAGTAAGGAGGAGATCCTAGGCTTTTTCAAGGATGAGTGAAATGCTCTACTTAAGTAGTTTCTATTTATGTTGTTGTTTTTGGTATTGGGTCTTTTTTAATGCTATTATGTTAGTTAGTTGTTAGTCTATTGTTGGTTTTCTTTTCATGGTCACCTGTGTGTTTTGTTGCCCCTGAGGCTTTTGTTTTAGGGATCTATACCCTTTTTTGTAGCTTACCAATATGAAAAACACTAGTTAGAAATAGAAATAAATCAAAAGAGATAAGATAGGATAATTAGAAGATAATTAATTTAATTATGTAATTATTTTAATTAATTAGATGCACATGAGTTAGATATAAAAAAATCAAAGGGGATATATGAATGCATATTATCTAATTAAATAAATATTTAATATATTTAATTAGTGTTTAAATAAAGATGAATAATGAATTAATTAATTAATTAGTTATAAATTATTTAATTAATGTTAGGAAGATGATTAGGTGATGGTAAGACTTGGTAGTATGGGTGGAATTAGGTGACATTAGGACATAATTAAATTTAGGTTCCTACAAAACCAATATATAGGAGATATGTATACAAGAAACCATGAGCAGTACTCCAAAACTACTGGCCAATTCCACTCACCCAAATCTAGGTGTTCACCTCCATCATGGGGACTAAACAACTATCTCCACATGGTCAAACTCTATCAATACTATGTAGCTCCTCTTACACATCTTACACCTACCTTATACAACATCAATTTGATAGGTTCTTTCATAATTGTAAAATTAACCAAGATCACATCCTAGGCACTCTATCAGAACATTGCCCAAATCTATCCTAAGATCCATTTTTTGAAGATATTATTACATCCTCTTACACCTCCCAATCTTTGAGTGATTTCCATTATCTTCCCAAAAGTAACTCCCAACTTAAATTCCATTAAAAATACACGTGAGAGGATAAATTATAAGTAATATTTCCTAGGTCACCTAATATGGGCATCCAAGTCTACCCTCTCCATGATCCTTAGAGACAAAACATTATTTATTCACAATAATAATTAAATAGAATTAAAACATCTATAGGAATTTGCAATGTGAATGGCACCTAATCCCAACATTCTCCCACTTGACATTCACATTGCAATGACATAATTAAGGACATTGTAAATTAAGCTCTTGAGTTAGAGAGACCAATGACATCCATACACCAATTGAACTTGTCCCTTCTCATTGGGCTAGTGATTGAATCTACAACATTATCTGATGTTTCCACTTTTTGTAACATCACTCTGCCACCCTCAACGATTTCATTAACAAATTTATGTACTACACATCAATGTGCTTCATTTGGACATGGTACATTAGGTTTTTAGCCAAATAGATGGTACTCTAACTATCACATCTAGTTCTAACATATATAAATTGAAATCCAATACCCAAACACAACATAGATAACCATACTACCTCCTTATAGGCATGTGTCATAGCCATGTACTCTACTTTTGTGGTGGACAATGTGATTTTAGGTTTTCATTTCCTCATTCAACTAATTGTACCTCTAAACAAAGAAAAGACATGGCTGCTAGTATACCTCCTGCAATCTAGATGACCAGCTCAATCACAATCAACAAAGCCTTATAAATCAACAATATTTCCCACATCATCAAGTCCCATGATAACAAATGAAATGGCTAGAAGTTCCATACAAATATCTAAAACCACTTTTAACATACATCTAGTGTTCTTTACCAAGTTTTGGCATAAACCTAGTCATAACTCCTATTGCTTGGGCAATATCATGTCTTGTATAGACCATGGCATACATGAGGCTTCCCACAATACTAGCATATGAAACCTTATGCATCTCTTCAATATCATCATAGATCTATTTTAGGAAACTATTCTAGAGAGAGCCTAGTCCCAACTTGTAAGGGAATACCAACTGGTTTGCAATCCTGTATGGAAAAACATTTCAAAAGTGTAAATGTACTTCTTTTGATTTAACCAAACTTTCCTATTAACCCAATCCCTAAGGATTTCCATACCCAAAATATATTTTTCAAGCCCTAAATATTTCATATCAAAAGTACCAAACAAGTAACTCTTACGTTCCATAATCATTTCCTTATCATTACCAAAAAATAATATATCACGAACATATAGGACTATGATTAGTAACCAATAATTAATTAATTTAAAATAAACACAATGATCTACCTTAATTCTAATAAAGTCATGATTTAACGCAAAAGCATCAAATTTCTGATACCAAATTCTTGATGACCTCTTCAAACCATACAAAGATCAAAAAACCTGGCTACCAAAAACACCTATCCCTTCACCATAAAATTGTTAGGCTATTTCATAAATATTTCCTCATCAAGATCCCCATGTAGAAATTTCATTTTCACATCCACTTTTACTACTTCTAAATAAAAAGTAGTAGAAATAGATAAAATGAATTTAAAATAGGTTAGCTTTGCCATGGGAAAAGATATCTCACAAAAATCCACTCCATGAACCTGGGAGTAACACTTAGCCACTAAAAGGGCCTTGTAGTACTCCAACTTACCATATGCTCTAAATTTCCTCCCCTTAATTAATTCAACTTGATCCCATGTGTCACATTTATCCAAGGCCTTTATTTCATCTTTCATGGATTCTAACCAAGACTCATTTTCATCCAAAGAAAAAGCTTCCTTCACAGGTCTAGGCTCATTGTCAATACATGATAAACAACAAAAAAACTATAATAAAAAATGCCATAGTGGAAATTTTGAGAGATGTAAAAAGAAGCTCCTATTGTTCCTCATAAAAACTTGAATTTGCACCCTCTCCTTTGTTGTCTTGTCCATCTTGTTTTAGTTTTTCCTTAATATAAAAATGCACTAATTTGTTAGGATTTTCATAAGGTTGTTCAACATCTATAAATACCCTAAGCTCTCTATTTAAATAAAATCCTTAGACTATTAAAATGGTTCTACATTAAGATTAGTAGACACAATAATAAAATGGAAATTATGACAAAAATAGAGTGGGGAGAATTAGCTATTGATTGAGGAGGAGAGGAGAATTTTCTAGAATTGGGATGTTGTCCCACATGTCAATAAATTGGAGGAGGATTTAGCTAATCAAGAAGAGAAAATTGATGTTATTGAGAAAGAATTTGTGAAGGGGAAAGATAATTAGGATGTAAGGATTTTGTACTTGGAATAGGAAATGATTAAATTTAAAGAGAAATTCAAAATACAATTGAAATCAAAAACATCAATTATAAGATAAGAAAAATGAGTTTTAGCACTGAAGTTGTAGGAAAGGATATAGAGGACAATAGTCCTAGCTCCAAGACCAGAAGCACCAAGAACATGATGCGGGGAGCAAGAGAAAGCCCCAAAATTCTCATGAGATTGATGACATCCCTTACAAGGAGGAACTAGAGGTAGCAATCATTCTCAAATAGCTCTAATATATTTTCTTTCTATTGTTCT
The DNA here is from genome assembly GCA_027924645.1 of Cunninghamia lanceolata. Classification (NCBI taxonomy): domain Eukaryota; kingdom Viridiplantae; phylum Streptophyta; class Pinopsida; order Cupressales; family Cupressaceae; genus Cunninghamia; species Cunninghamia lanceolata. The sequence goes on along the minus strand of BSBN01001183.1, from coordinate 3,184,875 downwards.
ATTTTGTTGTTTTATTTGTTTTTTTTTTTCTACTTTTTGGATGGGGTTTAGTTATGGGTCAGCTATGGTAATATTGATGTTCTACTAGTTTTAAAGAGTTTCTAGGGTCCCCTCAAAACCTATTTTTTACCCCTTCAATTAAGAACATCCTTAGAATATAACATTTTTCAATGCTATAAGACCCCAAATTTTATAACCTTTAATATTGTCACCATAACCAACAAAAACACCCTTGTTTGCCCTAAAATCTAGCTCAGAATGTTTCTCTTTAGGAACATGAAGATATGCATCAATACCAACACTCTAAAATGATAAACTGATGGTCTTTTACCTATCCAAATCTTGTATGGTGTTTTGTTAACTAGAGCTCAAGAGTGGGAGAGATAGTAACCAAAGAACAATTAGGGTGTACAACTTTGGCCTAGAAATGTTGTTCAAGCCTAGCACTACTTAGAATGCTTATATATTTATCCATGAAATTCTTGTTCATCCATTCTTCTATTATATTTTGTTGCCAAGTATATGGATTTATTTTCTATCTAATAATCCTTGCATGCTTGTAATAATCATCAAAATCTCTAGAGTAATACTCACCACCATTATCTAGTCTCAAATCCTTTACTTTCCTATCTATCTATTTCTCAATGAGTTATTTAAACTCTTTAATCCTAGAACATATAGGAGACTTATGCTTTAGAAAAAAAATCCATGTATATCTAGAGAAATCATCAATAAATACAGCATAGTATCAAGACTCTCGAATGGACGGAACATTCACAACATCAAATTTACACCACTATAAATCAATTCCTAAACATGTTTAGCTGTATTATTGCTAGATCTAAAATAAACTCTATGTTGTTTTCCATACGCACAATGTTCACATAAATTGAAGTCAATAGAATAACTAGATAAACCATCTACCATCTTTTTATTAATGAGAGTTTTAATACCCTTCTCACCATTGTGACCCAATGTATGGCTATATAGTTTACAAGAAATAGATTTATTAGTTACATTCATAGAGTTATAGAAAGTGGATGCTTCTAGCTAGACTAGGTTCCGCAATGAGTGCCCCTAGCCAACATTAAATTCCATCTATTCAACTTGCAACCACTCTTCTTAGAATTCACATTTAACCCTAAATCATTCATTTTAGATACAAAAAATAAATTTCTAGACAAACTAGGGATTTACAACACATCCATGAGGGTTTTCACCCTCCCATCATTGAAAATCAATTTTTACCTCCCCTCAGCCCACAATCTTTCAAGTTTTGTTATCTCTAGGGAAACTTCCCCACTATCATAAGCTATGTTGATGCAAAGCGCACAACAGAAGTAGACCAGCAGATCAATTCATGTACATCACTGAACTAATTATTGCTGGTTCACATGCACCAATTCACCATAACACTCAGTCACTGCTTGTATCAACAGCGAACTCCTTATTCGTCCTCTCGATGTGTCGTTACACATTGACTGCATTGTGACTTTGATTTTTGGTGGATTCCTGCAACCTCTCACCACCAGTCTTAACTTCAACTTTCAGTGAACTTGCACTCCTTGGCCGATGCGTCGATCGTCTCAGCTCCATCGGCAAGACTTACTCCTGAGTCGTCGACTCACAGACCCCCCCCCAATGAACCTCTGTTGTTCTTCGTTCACTAATGAGTCATTTAGCATCGGCCACCTAGGGTTTTCTTCACCGATTCTCCAATACACAGTCTACCTTCCTTGAACCCTAGCACATAGAAATACTAGGACATCTACTGTGTGCAACCCATGATCTAGGACATCTACATTGCCAAATCTTTAAACATAACAGGAAACAAAAAACACATACTGTACAAAGAAGCCATTCCACTGATTTTGACAAAAATCTTATCAGTGGAATGCTTCATATCGACATAATGCAACAATGGGAAAACAAAAAGGAAAGGAGATCTATAGCTAAGTAATTTTGTATCTATGAGAACAAGAAAAGTAAATTAACGACACAGAGTAGTTAATTTCTTCTTAACATGATGTGGTTACATTCAATCGATCTGACTATAATACTGATCATCATGCCTGATCTTGTTCATTCCCCTATCTTTATAGATTCACCCAAGGTAGTACCAACTAACTCCAAGTGGCTAGGAGATTGATTCCAAGTGGCTGGGAAACACCACTGCCTATTTTTGGCATTATTGCTATTTTTAGCATTACGGGATTACAATTGACAAATACAACCTACATACTTGGGACTTACAAACATAAATTACTTGCATTGGTCAAATAGGCCTTATTACAACCCAAAACACGATTTAAAACAAAACATGAACTTAAATGACTTGTGTTAGGTGCCCCTGCACCATACTCCCAGGGTTTAAAAGAAATCAAGTAGATTGATGATGTCTTCCTCACTCATCCAGGTAGCATCCTCATTAGGCAAGCCATGCCATTTGACCAAATACTTCTTGTAGGTTTTATGTCTGGTCTTCTTCTAAACTTTGGTGTCTAAAATACATTCCAACTGAACTAGCTGGCTGGGTGGAAGATCATAAATCCATTTTGCATCTTCTACACCTGTCTCTGCTACATTAGCCCCTCTACATGGAAACAAATCTACCACATTAAAGATGGGTGAAATTGTTAATCCAGGAGGAAGTTCAATTTTGTATGCATTAGGCCCAAATTTGTGTACAACCCTGCATGGACCTATCTTCTTCATAAGAAGCTTCATGGGCTGCCACTTTGGAAGTCTTTCCTTCTTTAGATATGCCATTACTAGATCTCCAACTTTGTATTAGACATCCCTTTTCTTCTGATTAGCTCTCTCTTTGTATTTCCCTGTGTGCTTCTGTATAGTTTCCCTTACAGCATCATGGATATCCTTCATGCTGACTGCAAAATCTTCTCCTTGTGCACTTCTTTTTGCAACATTCTGGAGATCCTTGAGCTCCAAAATTCCCCTGGGATGAATCCCATATACAACTTCAAAAGGGTTCTTTCCTGTGCTCCTATTAACAGAATCGTTGTAGGAAAACTCTGCTTGTGGGATGATCATATCCCATGCTTCTCCATGTTGTTTAGTCAAACACCTCAAAAGATTACCCAATGATCTATTCACTACCTCAGTTTGTCCATCTGTTTGAGGGTGATATGCATATGTGAAAGATAATTGGGTAACCAATTTCTTCCACAGTGTCCTCCAAAAATGTCCCACAAACATGGGATCTCTGTCAGTAACTATGTTCAATGGTAAATCATGAACTCTTACTATCTCTTTGAAGAAAAGACCCACAACATGTGAAGCACCGTTAGTACATTTACATGGCACAAAATGAGCCATTTTACTAAACATGTCAACAACCACAAACACACTGTTAAATCATCTTTGAGTTTGGGGAAGACCCAAAACAAAATCCATACTGATGCACTCCCATGGCCTTTACAGAATTGGAAGTGGTCGATAGAGACCTGCATTTGATGAAGTCCCTTTAGCTCTCTGGCAAATGTGACAACAGTCTACAAATTTTCTGACATCTGTTTGCATCTTAGGCCAAAAGTAAAACCTTCTCACTTACTCCAATGTCTTGTCCAGTCCAAAATGACCTTGAAGACTACCGCAATGTTTCTCTTTTATGATGCTCTCCCTCATGGAACACCTAGGTACACACAGTTGGCTACCTTTGAACAGTAGCCCTTGCTGTAACAAATATTTAGAAAAATTAGAATGATAAGAATCTGAGAATTGTGAATAAACTACATATATCTCCTTGAAGTCCTCATCATCCTAGTACATGTTCTTGAGAGAATCCACTCCCACACTCTGCAATTGGATCTCCTATATAGTGCACACTCATCTACTCAAAGCATATACCACTTTGTTGGCTTGTCCCTTCTTATGTTTGATGGAAAAAGTATACACCTGAAGTTGTTCAACCCACTTCATATGCCTATGATTTAGCTTCTCCTGTGAATTCAAAAAACTCAAAGCATGGTTGTCAGTATAAACAATGAATTCCTTAGGCAAGAGATAATGTCTCCATTTCTTCAATGCTTGAACCATTGCATACAATTCTAGATCATATGTGGAATACTTTCTTTTAGCATCTTTCAGTTTTTCACTAAAGAAAGCAATAGGTCCGTCGTCCTAACTCAAGATAGAACCAATGGCAAGGTTACTGGCATCACATTCCATAGTAAACAACTTATTAAAATCAAGCAAAACCAAAATGGGTTTCTCTACTATTTTCTGTTTGAGAATCTCAAAAGATTCATCGGTTGCTCTATTCCAAACACACTTACATTTCTATCCTCCTTTTATGGTATCCAAAATGGGTGCACAAACATGATTGAATCCTGTTATGAATTTCCTATAAAATGTTGCTAACCCATGAAAACTTCTTACATCACTTACTATTTTAGGTGCTGGCCAAGACAGAATAGCATTTACCTTCTCTAGATCCATTTTCAAACTGCCCTAGGATATAACAAATCCAAGGTATGTGAGTTCTTCCTTCATGAAGATACTCTTCTCCATATTGATCATTAGTTTCTCCTCATACAGCTTCTTCAACACCTGTTCCAAATGCTGCAAATATTCTTCTTTTATCTGCTGAAAACCAGAATATCGTCAAGATAGACAACAACAAACTTGCCAATAAAATCTTTCAATACCTCATTCATTAGACGCATGAAAGTACTTTGAGCATTGGACAGTCCAAATGGCATCACCAACCACTCATAGAGACCTTCATTAGTCATAAAGGTTGTCTTCCATTCATCCCCTTCTCTAATCCTGATCTGATGGTATCCACTCTTGAAATCAATTTTAAAAAAACACTGAGCTCCTCCCAAACAATCCATTAGGTCTTCTATTCTGGGCATAGGAAACCTATATCTGATGGTGATCTTATTTATGGCTCTTGAATCAGTACATAACCTCCATTTTCCATCCTTCTTGGGAGCTAAAACTGTGGGTACAACACATGGACTAAGACTTTTCCTCACTAGGCCTTTATCCAACAGTTCTTGTACTTGTTGAGCAATCTCCTCATTCTGATTAGGTGTCATTTTATAAGATGGTTTATTTGGCAATGTGGATCCTGGGATGAAGTCAATCTGATGACTTATGTCTCTCACAGGGGGTAGTACATTGGGCATATCCTCCACCATGATACCCTTATATTTATTTAATAATTCCTGCACTTCCTTAGGGACTTTTTTCTTGTTGTTTTCAGACAAATCAGAATTGTCTTTAGGTTTCAAAATCAAAGCATACCCCTGGGTTCCCTCTTCTTTCAGAGTATGGAGAAACTCTTTCCCACTCATTAACATGATACTTGAGCCTACATTCTTGTCTACACCCTCTTCTGGTAAAGGATTCATCTTATACTGTCTACCATTCTTAGTGATCACAAAGGAATTTGACTTACCATCATGCTGGGCTTGCACATCATACTACCAAGGTCTACCTAATAGTAAATGGCATGCATCCATGGGAATTATATCGCACAAAGGTTTATCTCCATATTCTCCTATCTGAAATTCTACCCAAGCTTGTTCATCAACCAAGACTTGCTGCCCTTTGTTCAGCCATGACACTTTGTATGGACTCACATGTGGCAATCTTTTCAAGTTCAATTTCTCTACCATTTCTACTAAGACTAAATTTTTAGTTGAACCAGAATCAACAATTACCTTACAGTTTTTGCTAGAAACTGTACACAGAGTTCTGAATAGTGTCTTCCTCTAGGGTGGTTCCTTGTTCTGTGGCACTTTCAGCATTGTTCTTCTCATCATGAGACTCTCTCCACCTTGTACTGGATCTGCACTTCCCATAGGTAAGTTCACACTCTAACAATCTTCTTCTTGAATCAGCTAGTTCCTTTTCTCTCCTCCATGAGAGCTTCAGGCTTTCTCCGAACACCTGCCTGCTATGTGCCTGATTTGGTTACAATTATAACATCTTCCCATGAAGACATTAGGACCTCTACCTGGTCCACCAAATCTGCCTCTCCCATTGGGTCTCCTTCCTCTGAAACCCTCTCTGGAACTAGATTCTCCACTATGTTCTTGTTGACTGGACTCCCCTTGATTTTTCTGGAACTAATTTTTGCCACAAAAGCTATTTTTGCCTTTGAAATTCCTTCCACCTCTACCTTTGTTCTACTAGTCTCCCTTTCTTTTCTACTTCTCTTCTACTCTCAGTGCCACTTGGAAACATTTATCCACAATTTCTGGTGTCAAGATGGTAATCTCGTCTTGTATACTATACTTCAGGCCATTAATATACCTAGGAACTCTTCCTTTCTCATCTTCAGCATGTCCACACCTTAGAGATAATTTATGAAATTCCTTTGTATAGGTAGATACATCCATATCCTTCTGCCTGAGGTTCTATATTTTCCTGTATATCTGTACTTCGTAATCCGCTGGTAGGAACTGAGCCTTGATCCTTTCTACCAGCCAACTCCAAGATGAGATCATGCTCTTGCCACTCTTCACCCTTTCCCCTTGGGTGTAGTTCCACCATGTGAGTGCAATTCCCTTCAATTTCATTTTTGCAAACTTGACTCTCCTATTCTTCGGTACCTCCTTGTACTCAAAGTAATTGCTCAAAGCCTTGACCCATTTGATGACTTCATCTACGTCCATCTTTCCGCTGAACATCAGAATCTCCATTCTTGATTCAGATGATTCCTTACCAAGTGATTTTATGGCCTCCAAAAATTGTTTCTGATCTGCAGATATATCTGTCCGTCCTGAGGTTGTTTCCTCTTCCCCATCTTCTTCTTCTCCATTAGACTCCTTGTCTGGTTTCTTGCCTTTCCCTAAGGTTTCCAACTCAACCTGGAGTGCTTCCTTGACTCTAGTCTTGATCATATCCTCCATCTCCTTGAATTTCTTGGCCACTTCAGTGGTCATCCCCTTTGGAGGCATCTCGCTAGCCCCTTCTTTGCTTTCTCTGTCTGACATAAACATTCACAGATAATGCTAACACTTTTATAGACCCTTAACTCGGCTCTGATACCAAAATGATGTAGAGTGCACAACAAAAGCGGACCACCAGATCAACAGATCAATTCATGTACATCCCTGAACTAGTTATTGCTGGTTCACATGCATCGATTCACCATTACACTCGGTCACTGCTTGTATCAATGGTGAACTCCTTGTTCATCCTCCCAATGTGCCGTTACACATTAACTACATTGTGACTTTGATTTTCAGTAGATTCCTGTGACCTCTCACCACTAGTCTTAACTCCAACTTTTGGTGAACTTGCACTCCTTGGCCGATGTGTCAATCGTCTCAGCTCCTTCGGTGAGACTTACTCCTCAGTCGTCGACTCACAGAGCCAACCCCCAATGAACTTCTGCTATTCTTTGTTCACTGATGAGTCATTTACCATCAGCCACCTAGGGTTTGCTTCACCAATTCTCCAATGCACAGTCTGCCTTCCTCGAACCCTAGCACATAGAAATGCTAGGACATCTACTGTGCGCGACCCATGATCTAGGACATCTGCATTGCTAAATCTTGAAACATAACAGGAAACAAAAAACACATACTGTACAACGAATCCATTCCACTAATTTTGACAAAAATCTTATCAGTGGAATGCTTCATATCAACATAATGCAACAATGGGAAAACAGACAGGAAAGGAAATCTACAACTAAGTAATTTTGTATCTACAGAGAACAAAAAAAGCAAATTGATGACATAGAGTAGTTGATTTCTTCTTAACACGATGTGTTACATTCAATCGATCTAACTACAATACTGATCATCATGCCTGATCTTGTTCATTTCCCTATCTTTATAGATTCACCCAGGGTAGTACCAACTAACTCCAAGTGGCTGGGAGATCAATTCCAAGCGGCTGGGAAACACTACTGCCTATTTTTGGTGTTATTGCTATTTTTAGCATTACGGAATTACAATTGACAAATACAACCTAAGTACTTGGGACTTACAAAAATAAATTACTTGCATTGGTCAAATAGACCTTATTACAACCCAAAACATGAACTTAAATTACTTGTGTTAGGTGCCCTTGCACCATATATAGATTGAAACTCATTCCTTGTGAGAAGTCATGTGGTATGATGCATGTGAATCTAGCAACCAAGTGTCATCGAAAGTCATGCTATCAAAAATAACAAAAGCATCTATAGATTCATCATCAAAGGATTTATCAATAGTGGAATCTTCATCTTTATTTTTCTTATTTCAACATTGCTTTTGGAGATGCCCCCATTTTCCATAGTTCCCACATCTCAATCTACTCTTATTAGGTGTCTTGGATCTACCCTTAGACTTTAATCATTCCTCATACTTAAATCCTTAACACATTTCTATTTTCATTTCCTTTCTATTTAGCTCTACCCTATACATGTAATGTATCCGTAGACCCATCCTCCATAGACTTTTTCCTCATTTCCTATATTAACAAGGAAATAATGAGAGAATCCATTTTTGGATCTATCATAGAACTACTAAGTGCAAGAATCAAATTATCACAAGAATTAGGTAATGAACATATTAGTAAAATATACTTATACTCTTCCTCTATCTTCACATCTATCAATTGTAATTGACTCAAGGTTAGATTGAATGCATTCAAGTGTTCCACAATTAATTCCTCATCTTCCATTTTTAGATATTAAAATTTTATTTTCCAAACTAAATTATTAACAAGATTCTTAGTTTGGTAAAGTTATTCTATACTTTTCCATAAATTATATGCAGTAGATTCATTAGATACATTCAAATGAATGGAATCAGAAAACACAATTCTATAGTGCCCATGGGCCTTTTGTTATGTTTTGCCCAATCTTCATCTAATATATTTTTTGGTTTATTTTCACTTTTCACTACAATCCATTAGTCTCTTTCTTTCAAGAGTCCTCCATCTTGAGCTTCCAAAGTTTAAATCCTAAGCCATTGAACTTTTCCATCTTCAAATAGGATGATCTATCCATGATCTTTATCACCCAAAATTTGAGTCTGCAAGAAAAACACAACAAACTCGCATTGAAAAAAATTATAATCAAATGCTCTAGAAAAGGCATTGCTCTCTTTAATCAAACTAACTTGTCTTTGATATCAAATGTTGAAAATAGGACAATATAGTAAGAAATGTCATTCTTTAGTAAACCCAAATTCTTAAATCATGATAGGTCATAAGAGGAAAATGAAATTACCAATGGAAGAAAATACAAACCATAACATAATTTTTAGATAGGGAAACCCTTGTGGGAAATAATTCCACACCTAAAGAGACTCAATATTGTATTAAACCTTGTATGAATACAATTTGCTAACATCTTTGAATTCTAATAGTACAACAATGCTCAACTAACCTACAAAACAATCTCATAATATCACCATGTCAAGGTACCAATATATAGGAGATATTAATACAAGATACTATGAATGGTATTTTGAAACTAGTGGAAAATACCACTCACCCAAATCTAGGAATTCACCTCCATTTTGGAGAATCTCACAACTCACTCTACATGGTCAAACTCCTTGAATTGTATGTAACTCCTCTTATAGACCTTACACCCACCTTTGTGTCATATATGTCAGATTTTTCCATAAAGTTCAAATTTACCAAGATCCCAATTTTAGGTATTCCATGAGAAGATTCTCTAAATCTGTCATAAGATTCATTTATAGAAGATCTTGTTACATCCTTTTACACCTCCCAATTCTTGACTAATTTCCAATATCCTCCAAAAAGTAGGTCCTGACTAAAATGCCATTACACATACATATGAGAGGATAAAAAATAATAATAATTCTTCCTACCACCTAATATGGATGTCCAAGTCTACCCTCTTCATTATCCTTAGAGACATAAAATCATTTATCGACAATAATAATTCAATACAATTAGAACATGTCTAGGCATTTGCAAGGTGAATGGCACCTAATCCCAACATAAATAGTGTTAAATAAAGTATTAAACAATTCTTTATAATGATTTATATAATGTTATAAGTGTTATAATGCACATATGTCCCTAATGCTAAAATTCATTTTTAAAAAAATCCTACCCTTTAGGGTGGAACTTCAATTTGGCTAACAAATTTGAGTTTTAACAAAAAAATAGAATACTTGAATTTCACTGTCATCAAATTTATGTGTTTTAATGAAAAATTTCACAAAACCACTATAAAAAATGTTAATCTATTTCTTACTTTCTTTCCTATAATTTTTTAATATTTTGAATAAATTAAGGCACTAATTTTTATTTTCTTCAAACCGTGTCTTCATATTATTTAAATACATGTGCATTGCTTTTTTTCATAATTTTTGATTTATTAGTCCAAAGTTAAAAAATTATGTAGAATCATTCTACTCTTTGTTGTATACATATTGGCAAAAAATATACATTTGTGATTAGTCATGTGGAATTTATGTGTTGCACATGCTTAGTGATATTATTTTTAGGGTACGTAAACTTCAAAAAATTACCGTAAAACTTAACAAAAATATAAAAAATATATATCTTGTAGTACTCGCCCTTAAGGGCATAGTACGATGGTAAGTTCACTTGTTTGTTTTGATAGCCACCAAGGTTCAAACCCTCGCTAGGCCAATGAGTTCACAGGTCTTTTACCTTCACTAGGTTGCTATGCTTGCAGGATATATGCCTTCATGGATCCTTCACTGGATTGGTGGGCCGTCACTGGGCCAACAAGCTCATAGGTTTGAAAGGGTGCTAATACCCAGGTGATAATGTCGTGGGGACTAAGACCCCTCAGTAGTGGTCTCAACAATAAAGTCATGGGAAGAGATCCCTTGTAAATGTTTCTTTGGGCTTAGACTAGGCTAAAACCTTGTGTAACGCTCCGCCATGAAACTTTAGAGAACAACACATTTATGCTATATGCAATAGGATAATTTTTTTTTTTAAAGATAGAAATAACAAAGTAATATTAACACATCATTTAAACTAATGACTTGTCCTCTAAGATAACATGGTTGCATTACTTGACAAAACAATTAACGTAATCTAACACACATCATGAATTAACATCAGTAACTCATTGTAAACCTAATGCACTAAAACAATAAACATTTACATCTACATAACATCATATAAGTGTTTATCAGGATCTAGTACATAGTTACAATTTCTCCCAACATATGAATACAACATTACATCGTTACATTATCATCTTCTGAATACATATGAATACATACATAATGAATCATCTGATACCCCGGCCAGTACATGAGCATAATAACTAACTCCATAAATGGGTACACGATCTGAATCTACTATAGGAGTTACAACCTTCTTGCATACGAACAAAGGCAAGGAAAAAGCAATGGAGATAAAGCACATCCACCCGACCATGTGGAACCCTAAGGTCCACCACCTGTGCTAGGAGATAACATAAGGTCCCAAAACATCATACAGTCAGGTAAATAATTGCCTAATAGGAACAAAGACCAAACAAGACTCTATTACAATACATGACAACACCAAGCAACTCAATATCGCTTCCAGAGGCAACACAAGACAAATGGGGGGAGTACATCTAGGGAATACTAGGCTGCAGTAGGGAGAGTGTCATCGCATGGTCCTAGCATGGGTTACCCTAGTAGTCTCTCTCTAGACTCTGGCCCCCATCTATGGTTACCCTGGCAGTCTCTCACTAGACTCTGGCCCCATAGGGTGACACATGCGGATCTGACACATCCTTTCATGGAGACAAGGAGGTCAAACTTGGCAACCAAGCCTTCTCGATCCCATCCTTAGTCTGAACAAGCACTACAGGCATGGGTGAGGAATCTAATTATCTTGTTTAATGTGAATTACTACCCAACCCTCTAATTCATTAATTAGGTTATCACTTGATTACTAACTTTCAATGGGTTACCCTGGCTAGCCACTTTGGGTGCCGGCCCCACATTGAAAGGCACTCCCCTACCTGCATCTAGAAACCCTAACCATCAAGCAAGACAATGACTATCATACTGATAAGTGTATGCAAGGCATTTACCTTCTTGCATATAGAACATAATAAATCACTAGAGCAAGGCATTATCCCTCTTGCACAGTCATGAAAATCATATAAACCATAAGTAGAGGGAAGTCAATATCACATAAAACCAAAACATGCTCATTCTTCAACCAGAATACAACAATGCAAGGATCAAACCCACAGCTACCCTTACTGGCCTCTGGAATAAACTTTCACTAGACATCACTGAAACACAACAATCCCCACATTAACATGTACTCTTAAAAACACAACCCCTTCAAATAGACCAATCCAAATACATACCCTAAGTGCCATATATAAGATGACATACTGACCATGGGTCTTTAAAGCAGTACCGTACTCATAAGATGCCCACGATTCAATACAACATTCACTTCAATTATTCTACTATTCCTTGCAACAAGATGATATAAACAACAACATAATTTATTATATCAAATGGGATCCATGAATGTGGACTTCATTATGAATGCAAACATCAACTCATCCAAGTCCAAGACACTTATAACAAAGAGTTAGCACTTATTCTCAACATTAATCCACTACTAGGAAAAGTTAGCAATAACCATTACTCGACAAGACACTTGATGAGCAACACTTAGAACTAAAGTATCTAAAGGAGATCACAAATGATTCTATTCTTAATGCAATAACATGATATGCATATCACTTTTAAACTAAGATGCAAAACTCACTAAGAACCTCAAGACCCAAACCCTACATCCTACCTTATTTATGATAACTAAAGTTCTCATACAGGAGACATCATGTTCTTACAACAACACAATACTAGCACGCCTATCCACCTGTTTGCATGTACGACATACTAAGCCTTTGGACTAAGTTATCTAAATTCTCTTCATTATGTTTCAAAAAGTAGATCACAAGGTTTTAACTGCAAGGTTCATTTAATTATAATATTAATAGCCTCAATATCCTATCATATGCTAACCACTAAACAAAATCTGTATCTTCTGACCTTATTTAATTTCTTCCAACTTTAGATAAAACTAATGCTTTAATCAACAAAGCTTCAAGTTAACAAATTACACAAAGGTAATAAAATACACAATAACGGATAACAACATCTTAATTTATCTACATGTTTAATAATAACTAAAATGCATTTATTTTCCCATATGATTGATAATAACTAAGGATACCTTTGTAATATCTCCCAAGTGCCTTTGTAAAATAATATATATAGATATTTTAAATATGACCCAAGAAGAATTGCCTTTCAATCCTAGTGTAAGGTAGCATAATGAAACCCATTTCTTTAAACTCATGCAAGTAAAAGAATATATGAATGGTTTAATCCTTTTAAATTGAATAGAGCATAAGAGCATTTAACTTTCATATTCTAATTAGAATCCAAGAATATATGCAAGTATTAATTTCAAGAGGATATAATTCTCTCATTAGAGTCCTACGCATTTAAAACTTTAATACAAAGCATAATATACTTATTGTAGATTACATGCAATAAAAATAAATCACAACATACTTTACAAAATAATCTAACAATATGTTCATTGATTTATATAAGGATATATTTCTATATAAGTAAATCTTTACCTAAGTAAAAGTTAAAGCCCTAATATTACCTAAACCTTAAAATTTGCTTATCAACTATAGATTTGGCTTTTGTGTGAGCTGAGAAGAGAATTATGATGCTGCAATTAAGGCAAGTGATAAATATTGAGAATTGTTTACTATTTTCTATAATACTAATAATGGTGGAACCGTATATTGTGTACGGTGTATGGGGAATGTATATAATATAACCTAGTTACAAAGTTTGCACATTCCATACTCTATATCATTGCCACATTCACCAGCTGGAGGTGTGCGGCCAAGCAAATTCAGTGGATGAGAGTTGTACAGACTTCAATCACATTTGGAACCCTATTGCATTACGCCCACCATACATCTTTCAGAAAGCCCCAACTCCAATTCCCTGGTTTAAATAGATTCTCCTTGGCATCGACGCTAGTCTTCAAGCAATCCTGAAATCCATATCCTTCAATGAGCGAGATGCTGGGAATGGTAATGGTACATCTTTAAGCTTAAAACTAGGAAATGCATCCAAAAGAAACTCGTGTCTGCAATGAAGGCCTCTCAGAGAATAAAGAAACTTCTCTTTCATAGGACTCAGGATAACCCCAAAGGTTGCCATTCTTTCCAGAAATAAACACAAACCCAATAAGTTCAATTTATGTACCCTAACCCAGTATAAGCTAGGACAACGATCCTTTGAGGTGAAGGACTCAACAACTCCAAACACTACATCTCCATTAATCTCAGGAACCAAATGGGTATTGGCCAAAGAATATTCAATCAACATTATGATCATACCCAGGCAATAATTCCTTGAAAAATAAATACCTGAGATAGTATATCACGAATTTAGGCTTCCGAATAACCACTAAAACCCAAGTGAATAGATCCAACACTACCGATCCATAATCCTTGTCAGTTTATTCTTATTTTCACCACAAATGAAATGAAATTTCTTCTATTAAAGGTTTGGTGCTGACTCAACAATTCGTACGCAGCCTTTGCCAGCATCTTCCCTGCCTGCATCAAAGTAGGAGTCTTGGAACAGCGTATGGGCATCCATCAAAGGATAAATGATAGAGGAATTTTGGTAGATGTTGTAGTTGTAATTGTCCTGGTAGATATGTATGCAAAATGTCAAAGCATAGGCAAGTCACATGTACTGTATGACAGAATGCCTCAAAGAAATGTCATCTCGTGGAATGCAATGATTGCAGGATGTGCACAAAATGGATTTGTTGAAAGGGTCTTTAGAATAATTCAAGCAAATGCAATTAGTAGGTATAAAGCCAGAAACCATAACCTTTGTAAGCATCCTCCCTGCATGTGTTAAAATGGGGGCTTTGGAACAGTTATGGTCATCCATCTGAGCATAGCGGAAGAGGGAATTTGGTCAAATGCTATAAATGCAATTGCAGTGGAAGACATGAATACAAAATAGGGAATAATAAACAAGGCCAATTAAAATAGGTGTGAGACCATTGCAAGTTTTAACATCAAAGATTAAGAAATTTGCCGAGGCTGACCCACATAGCAGCATTGCAAAATTTTCCTTCCCATGTTCCATCGTGCAAAATTAAGATGAGGAAGAAGAAGACGTATCGGCTCATTTTCACTGTACATAGTATAGGATTACTCAATGCAAGAGAATGGAAATAGTTTTGTGGTCAATTTGAGTTGTGTTTGGGAAGTTCAAAGGCCATACGCCTTTCATGCAAGAAACTGTAGTAATATCTATAAATTTCCAATTCCTCCACCTTAAAGAATTATCAAACAAAGATATTAGCGATTACAGAGGAGGTTTGGAATGTTTTAGTTAGTAATGGTGTTCAGATAGTAGATAGGAGTAATTTGTTAGTGGGAGGCCAGTCAATCGAATTTGAGTTTCAATCTAACCTTATTAAAAATAGGAGGCAAACCCTCAATGAATAAAGATATGTAAAGGTATGACCTACGGATGAACAAAGAATACTCTTACATGCAATAATGACTCAAATGTATGTCCTTCAAGATATACTTTTGTTCATTATGATCTATTGTATCATGGAGATGGATTATGTTACTTTTGGTAGATATTCAGTTAGATGGGGAAGAATGATAATTATAGAAGAAAATGTTGTTGTTCATCAGAAAAGAAGATGGTTGTTGAAGGAATGTCATTACTGTTCCACAATACCTTTTGGAAATATATTATAGCTATGAAAATGACATATGATCATTTGGTTGCAAAAACTATAATGTCATAGAATCCAAAGGAATAAAGCAACTCCACAAAATCACATGTTGTGAGTAATCTAAAACCTATTTCCATGAACATACAACTTGAGTAATCTAAACCCTAATTCCATGAAAATGCAACATTCTTAGCTTGAGAAAATGATATGCATAAGAAAATCAACCTCATACCTGTACCTGCAACTTCATCAAGCAATTTTTACTTGAAATTACACTTACCATCCCCCCTTTCATAGCAAAAATCTATCTTTTATATTTGCAAGAGTGCAACCACCAAACGGGAAAACCAACTAACTCAACTAATCACCAAATATTAAATTTATTAAGCTCACAGTTATAAAATAATTACCCATTCCAATTTATTCACATAAAGGGGCAATTTATTTACCCCCACATTTACACAAACCAGAATATTAATTATTATTAATTTAACATTTCATACACATTAATAATAATCTATTATATTTATTGCTTCGTAAATAACTTATTAAATAATAATAATAATAATAATAATAATAATAATAATAATGATGATGATGATATTAATAATAATAATATGATATAACCACATTAAATATTATAGTGGGTTAAATAATAGTATACTATATACTATAATAATTTCTATTTTGCCACAACGAAATCTAGGCATACATAATTAACCCACTGAGCAAGGAAGATCTCGAATGCGAAATCAACCTTGATCATAGCCAGAGCCAAAACACACTTGACCAACAACTCAATTAAATGAAGTCAATGTCAATCAATTACCTGACCACTAACCCGGCTTGAAAAGCAAGCCTTCAACCAACACTGCCTAACCATGACAAAACTGACAGGTTGAATTGAACATAACACGCATCCTCACTGAGGATGATGACTTGGGATGAGGGACCCTAAGTTATCTCTGGAACAACTTATCCATTGGGTTTAGGGCACGCTCAGACCTGTTAATTTAGGTGGAGTCAATGCCCGATACCTGCATCCTGCAACAAACGACACAATCAAGCATGTATAGATGCATATAAGCTGACACTAGGTGAAAAAGGAATCACAACATCGTAGGGCACTCACAAGCGAGTGATGCGACATCGTCCTTTCCAGATCAACTCAATCTAGATCAGATACCACATAATCATAACCAAATCCAATCTACCTCATTGTCTAAACAAAATCGTACACTGAACATATAGGTGCATGAAATTGAATAAGTCTCAGAAGTACCATCATGATGTTGTTTACCTTACCTTATCTTAATTATTCCCGTTATTTTACCTTCACATTCATGCGCCTTGATCAATTCACCTGTACATCCAAGGTGGAAATGGAGGGCACTACACCTTGAGCTATCACAAACAAAAACTATATCTTATAGTACTCACTCTTATCTATATTTCCACTAGTTATTTTTGAAAAATACTTAACATAAAAAATGGGGGGCACACACAAGATAGTATGTTATAGTCTAGTATGTTATATTTTAGTGATAAAAATAGGAACAATTTTAAGTATGCTCAACATTTCACCCTCTTAATCTTAACCATTTTAAATAATCCTTAGTAGTTTAGAAACTAGAGTCTACAATTCTTAGTCTTATCACATCTTTAATTTTTGAGTGGAAGCATCTTGAGTTACTCATTGAAGTTCCAATTTAGCCAATTTTAGGATAAAAGTGGTCACTTTTGATCCCCTTTTTGTTCACATTTCCATGCACGTACCCATGAAGGGTTTCTCTTAATATAAGCCCAAGTAGTAGAGTTGAGATAAATAACATTGTGGCAAGAAGAATGATAATGGTAATGGGGGGATAAGAAAGAGAAATGTCACATCCATAGTGAAATAAAAGGTGAAAAGGTGAAGGAAAAATGCATTGTACTTATTGTGGAAATTATGGGCACATTCAAGAAGGGAGTTGGAAGCCACATTTGGAGTTGGAACCTTCTTGGGCATAGAAGATGAAGGAAAATAATACCAATTGCACATGGAAAATAAAATAAATAGAGTGCAACTTAGATGTTGAGAAATTTCCTTGCACTGGAAAGGGTATAAAAAAGGTGGGTAATTTCTCTCATGGAGGAGAAGATCCCACTCAACTCTTCCAAATCAAGATACACTTGAAGGAGGTAAGAAAGTGGATGCTACGTTTGATACATGCTCACAAGAAAACCTTATATCTTCCAAGTTGGCTAATGAACCTAGTTTGCATCGCTTGGGTCATCATCAATCATATGTGTTAGGATGATTATAAGAGAATTGAAACAAGTGTAGATGATGAGGCAAAATTTAGCCTCATCAGATTTTTGTAAAACTACCCATCCTTTTCCTTTTTTCACATCAGTTACTCATGCAATTAAGTTTAATTAAAGGAATTATTTATTACAATAGACATTTAAAAGGATTACATTCATATGTTTTATTTATTATAGATTGAGCATGATGAAATATTGATAAATATTGGAATCTCAGAACACAAGGATTACATTAAAAAATTGCTTCTTGTTCCTTTATCTCAATCAAGTTACAATGGTGTTACGACTTCTAGGGAATATATATAACTCTAGAGTGATAAAACACTATATCCTAACCCTTAAAACCTTCTCTACACCTTCAAAACCCTACATTATCACTTTATATCACCATGAACCACATGAACATGGACGATTCTGTAATGCCCTACCACGAAACCCTAGATATAAGTTTAACTATGCGTTACAAAAAGCTAAATTTTTTTTGTTTTCTAAAGAAGAAAATAATAACGAGTGAAAATCATGATTATTTATAACAACTAAGCTAAGCTTTAACCTCTAGGGATAACATGGATGCATTACTAAATATTAACTCGATCTAAGTAACAATCATGATACATTCTAAATCCAAATACATCAAATGAATCAACACATACGTTTATCACATTAGAAAAGTTAACATCAGGATCTGACATATATGATTTCAAATATATTTACAATTTCCTTACAATAGAATACATCAATACAATGTTTACAATGTCACTTCTTGATTACATTAGAGGATATATATCAATATAATAATAATATCAGTGATCTTCTACATGATATATCCTCCACACACACGATCAAGAGAAAAGGGACCAATGGAGATAAAGCACAACCACATGACCATGTGGAACCCTGAGGTCCACCCCCTCTGCTAGGAGATAACAATAAGGTCACACGACATGAATAGTTAGGTAGACAATAAATATGAAGAACAAGGACTACGAATAACTACAACAACATAGGGCAATACTCAAACATCAATTCTAGAGGCAACCACACAATGAATGGGAAGAGTACAACTAGGGAATACTACACTACAATAGGGAGGAGTGTCATCACATAGCTTTTCATGGGTTGTCCTGGTAGGCCTTCCTAGGCGCCAGCACCCATCTTGGGTTGTCTTGGCAGCCTCTCCCAACCCCCGACCCCCATACAAATTCATACAGAATCAACATACCTTTCATGAGGACAAGGTCATTGATCTTGCCATTCCAGGCCTTCTCATCTCACCTCAAGCCTAAATGAGCACTTGAGCCATGAGTGAGGCATCCACTTATTTTGTTAAATGTGATTAACTACCCAACCCCATAATTCATTAATTAGGTTATCACTGAATTAATAAACTCCCACATGGGTTGTCCTGGACACCACTTTGGGCTCTGACCCCCATTGAGAGCCACTCCCCTACCTGCATTTAGAAGACCCTACTCATCAAGCATAGAAATTAACAAGTATACATGAACCATGCAAGGCATTAACCCTCTTGCATACCAACTTAATCACAAGGATAATTTTCACAAAGCATTTCCCTTAGCTTCCATTTGAAGCAAATCATAACCAACATATTACTTTTACATTATCCAACACCTCCCCATTTACAAAATCTGACACACTACTTATTACATAATCAACACCATAACGAACCATATCATCCATGCAAGACTTTATTCCACATCATGACACTTTTACTATCATAGCATATACATGAAAATAAAACATTAAAACCTATGCCTTTGGAACTAACCTTGACAACATGACTCTTCTATGACCACTAATACGACTTACACAAGTTTCACTCATAAGTAACCAATTATGAAAATCCAAAACGTAAGCTTACAAAACAACTATTTCCAAGGATTTCACTTATCTAAGAATAATTTTCCTATAACTAAATCAATAATATTTTGATAGTCTTATTCTATTTTAATGAATAGTAACAACTTATACCAAATTCATCTTATAGCACAAAGTAGGAAAACTCAACTATATAATTTTAATACTAAGTATATTATTTTTATTCTAATAAAATATTTCCCAATTTACATATTCATAAATTTACATATGAATCATAATTTCATAAATTTATAAATAAATCATATTTTCCTTTCCTTAGGAAATAAAACTAAAAACTAAACCAAAATTTTATTATTTAGCTATCCTTTTCTTTAAAAAAAAAAAAACTAAAAACTAAATTCATTTATTTTAACTATATGTTTTTTTTTCCTTTTTTTAAAAAGGTAAATTCTCTTATTTTTTCTAACTATTTCTTTTTCTTTAAAAAAAAAAACTAAATCTAAAAACTAAACTAGGAATTCATACTTCTATCTTTCTTTTTTCCTTAATTACATGAGATTTTTTAGAAACTTAACTTTTTATGAAACTTGCTAAAAATAAGGAGATAAGATTAAAAGAGGGGATTGGAGGGAGTGTAGTATAGACCATATGGCCTCCTATGAAATATAAAAAAAAATGCAATTCCAAAAATTAAGATGATTTTGTCATTTGATCACTTAGGGGAAATTTTGGGAGAGGCTACAGAAGGTAACACTACCTATTTTTTTTATTGTCTTCAGATTTAAATTTGGCTTCTAAAATAATTCAAGCCATACGGGCTCCATAGGAAGAGCTCTAAAAATTTTGAATCTAATTTTTTTTTATGATTTGTTTTGTTTTCATTTCAAAGCATTTGGGATAGGTACAGGTGAAAGGAAAGATTCTACAGAGAAGAGAATGCAAATAGAATTTCTTCAAAGAGAAGTGATGCATGCAACAAGAAAAACATCCAGAGGAATGATTCATGATGATTTGGCACCCAAAAATACTTATAAACTATAGAGGATCTAATTCGATATTTGTTTGTAAATGGCTTCCTATTGGTGGTTGAAGATAAAAAGATACAGATTTCATTGATTCAATAGAGCTTCCTAGACTGAACTTATTGCTACATTTGACATTGGATAGGTTTCGCTTCTTAGCAAGGAGCTTGATTTAACAATTGATCAAGATGAAATAAACTCTGATAACCTTCATGCAAAATGATGAAGCATAACGAAATAGATTTATTTTCTATCTCAATGATGAAGTTTCGTCATGCAATAAGGGGTTCATTGGTGATTCTAACTTCTTCGAATCTGGAGGTGACATATGAATATGGACATAGGAGGATTGATAGAATTACTGGTATAATTGAATATTCCAAATGTAGCATAGATAAGATTTGTTCCTTCACTCTCTTATGCAGATGCAAACAGGACAAGAGGAGGTAGGGTTTGAAACCTGATGCGGTTAGAGAAATTAAGAATACCTCTAGCAAAAATTGAATTTTTTCCATTTGATTTACATGGATTAGCAAAGCACGAAAAATTATTATGGAAAGCGTCGAGTAATATTCATCACATAGATTGCAAGAAAAAAATTTTAGATGATAAATATATGAACAACCCTTTTTACAGAGAATCAAATGCAGCCATAACACACACACATAATGACTTTTTATCAAAGAAAAGGAAAGATAAAAGAGATAAGATTCAGATTAAAAGAACCTATTTTCAGTGCTTAGTAGATTGAAGATTCGACATGATTGTTACTTCTCCAAAACCCAATTCACCAATCTTTTCAAAAATCTCTAAGAACCCTCCTCCCTCCATCCCCAGAAAACTTCTTAAATATCCATTTCTCCCCCAAAGAATAAAATAGAAAAAATAATAAATTCCTTCCCGTTACTGGCCATCCACTACTTCCCCATTAATTTTGATTACCCATAATCATGAAAATTTCAAATTTTATTTATTTTGGGTTGCACCAACCAGATTTTCTAACAACACAATTTATTCTTATTTATTACTCTTAATTAGAAGATAGAACACTTTATATCTATATTCACAATAACTTTTATTATAACTTTTTTTATAAACACTTCCATGAGAAATAATGTTTGTTTAAATGCTATTATTTTTTAATATACAAAGATATCAATTATATGCTTGGTTAGAATACTTCTTTACCTCATGGTGTTATTATCTATTTACCAAGGTGGTTAATAATTTCTATTTTAATAATGCAAATTAATCAAAACAATAACACACAATTACAACTAGAAACCCACATAACAAACAATACCAGATGGCCTCAACAAGGGTGACTGACCATCAAACCCAACTGACCAAACTGACAGATCACAGGACATAAACTCACCCTCTTCGATGGTGATAATAAGTTGAGGGACCTTATGTCATCTCTGATCAACAGTTCTACATTGGATATAAGGCATGCTCAAACTTGTCAATTTAGGTAGAGTTGATGCCTGGTACCTACATCCTACAACAAACAAAATGTCAGGCATATAAATATACATATAACCATCTAATCAAACACACCATGGAAGAGAATCACAACATAGCAGGGTACTCACGCATAAGTAATGCGGAACTATCCCTTCTATCAATCACATCCACAAGTAACCATATCATGAATGTACATTAGTAGCTAAATAAATAATTGAAAACATCATTAGATAATCACATTAAGCACATGATAAAATTGATCCACATAATCAACTGAGTCCATAACTAATCATAATATAAGCATAACCAATAGTTCTAACAATATCATCATAGCAATTGACTAGTATCATCATCAAAATAGTAAATCCAAGATGCCATAATGTCTAAATAGAACAACTATCAGAAAGCCAAAATGAGGGGCACTACATCCTCCCCGCCTAGGATTAGGCTTACTCCTAGAAGCCTGCAACAAAATAATGGTAGAGATCTCACATCTTGACACAACCTCCCAAGAAGTTGAAGACTCATCATTAGGATCCCACTGGACCGTTACCTGCTCTATACCCCTACCCTTGATCATCAACCCCTGATCTTGTAGAATGCACACAAGCTCCAAAGAAAGTTACCCAACCTCTACTTGCGGTCTCCAAGACTATCCTCTGATGCTCTGCCTAGTAGTGATCAACCACTACAAACACTCTATGAGACCTCCCTGCATCACCCACTATCAACTCTGAAGTTGTCAATCTCTGACTAAGTCTTGCAGCATTCTATTGTGGACACTACCTGGCTATATGGCCTTGTTGGATGCAAGAAAAACATCCTACACCTCTGCCATATCCTCTGCCACTTGAGAATGCATTGGACTGCTGAAACTATCTCTACTGACTGTAGACTATGTGCTTTGAACTGGCTGATTGGGATGATAATTCTTGGTCCGCTACCAATTATAGTTTTTTCCTGACTAAGTACCACCACCTTGCTGAGGCTGAGAATTCTTTGTTTTTTGACTGGGAATACTGCTGCTGCTCCTATTCACCCTTAGCAGGTGCATGATGACCTCTAGAAGAGCCTACTGTCTGAGACTGACCACCACAAGACCCAACACCTGTCGGAGGCGCACTACCAATTTGCACACCTGTATGGCCTCTAAGAGCCATGGCCAAATTTTCCTCTACCAGATGGACCTTCTCAACTGCCACCTCCATGGTCTTAGGCTCGAAGACACAGACTCCTCCACTAATATGGGCATTCAAGCCCCTAATGAAGTGTTGAACCAGCATAGCCTCATCATCACCAATGCCAGCATACTACTTAAGCTCATAGAATCTACACTAATACTTCTCTACTGACATCACCATCTGTCTCAACTCATGGAACTCATCAGCATGATGCTGCTTCTAGTGATCTGATAGGAAACAATCTTTGAACCTCTCCAAGAACAATTCCCAAAAAACTATACCAATATCCAAATGTAATTTCTGCTCCTCCAAATGCCACCATGTAGAAGCAAATCCTCGAAGGTGTAGGATGGCACATCTCTCCTTGGTGTTATTGCCATATGAGTGCATGGAAAAACACCTACCCAAATCTATCAACTAGGTCTCTACCTCCAAACCACTACAAGAACCATCAAAAGTGGGAGGGCGTGCCCTCAAAAGATCTCTCATGTGACCTGTCAAGATAGCCTCATGTTCTAATGTCATCTCTCTCCTTCTAGGAGTCCTTTCTCTTTCTCTTACCTCTAGCTAATCAACCTCCTACCTAGGAGACTCTCCTCTTCCCCTCTCCTCCAACTCACCAACCTCCTGTCTAGGGCCTAAGCAAGCAAGAAACTCCTCAAGCAATTGAAGCAACTGAGCTCCCTTAGGCAAACCCTGATTCTCTGCATTCTGCCCCTACCTTCCTGAGCACTCTCATGAGGAGAACTAGGAGGAGGGCTACCACCACCACCTCTTCCGTATCCCCTACCTCAACCCCAACCTCAACTTCTAGGCATCTTCCTACACTATACAACCAAAGGGTAAATCTAAGGTTGCTAGGTGACAATGATAAAAGAGAAAACATACTCTACAAAGTCTAAGCAACTAGGACAACATAATGAGCTTGTATACACCCAGAGTACCTAGTGTTTAAATGTCACTCTGATACCAAATGTAATGCCCCACCATGAAACCCTAGAGATAAGCCTAACTATGCATTACAAAAGGGTAAAATGTTTTTTTGTTTTTTAAAGAAGAAATAAATAATGAGTGAAAATCATGATTATTTATAACAACTAAGCTAAGCTTTAACCTCTAGGGATAACATGGCTGCATTACTAAATATTAACCTGATCTAACTAACAACCATGATACATTCAAAATCTAAATACATTAAATGAATCAACACATACATTTATGATATCAGAAAAGTTAACATCATGATCTTGCATATATGATTTCAAATATATTTAAAATTTCCTTACAATAGAATACATCAATACAATGTTTACAATTGCACTTCCTAATTACATCAGAGGATATACATCCATATAATAATACATGGTTCAACTGATATACAAGGCTAAAATATAAACATAAATATCTATCTCCTCAACCAAAACAAGATTAGTGATCTTCTACATGATATATCTTCCTTGCACATGATCAACAGCAAAGCAACCAATGGAGATAAAGCACAACCACCTGACCATGTGGAACCCTGAGGTCCACCCCCCATGCTAGGAGATAACAATAAGATCCCACAACATGAACAATCAGGTAGATAATAACTATGAAGAACAAGGACTACACATGACTACAACAACACAGGGCAATACTCAAACATCGCTTCTAGAGGCAAGTGCACAATGAATGGGAAGAGTACAACTAGGGAATGCTAGATTGCAGTAGGGAGGAGTGTTATCACATAGCTTGTCATGGGTTGTCCTAGTAGGCCTTCCTAGGCCTTGACCCCCATCTTGGGTTGTCCTGGCAGCCTGTCCTGACCCCCGACCCCCATACAAACTCATGTGGAATCAACATACCTTTCATGAGGACAAGGCCGTTGATCTTGCTATTCCAGGCCTTCTCATCTCAAGCCTAAATGAGCACTTGAGAAATGAGTGAGGCATCCACTTATCTTGTTCAACATGATTAACTACCTAACCACTTAATTCATTAATTAGGTTATCACTGAGTTAATAAACTCCCACATGGGTTGTCTTGGATGCCACTTTAGGCTCTGGCCCCCATTGAGAGCCACTTCCCTACCTACATCTAGAAGACCCTACTCAACAAGCATAGAAATTAACAAGTATACATGAACCATGCAAGCCATTAACCCTCTTGCATACCAACTTAATCACAAGGATAACTTTCACAAAACATTTCCTTTAGCTTCCATGTGAAGCAAATCATAACCAACATATTACTTTTACGTTATCCAACACCTCCCCATTTACAAAATTTGACACACTACTTATTACAGAATCAACACCATAATGAACCATATAATCCATGCAAGACTTTATTCCACATTATGACACTTTTACAATCATAGCATCTACATGAAAACAAAACATTAAAACCTATGCCTCTGGAACTAACCTTGACAACATGACTATTCTATGACCACTAATACAACTTACAGAAGTTTCACTCATAATTAACCAATTATGAAAATCCAAAATGTAATCTTACAAAACAACTATTTCCAAGGATTTCACTTATCTAAGAATAATTTTCCTATAACTAAATCAATAATAATTTGATAGTCTTATTCTATTTTAACAGATAGTAACAACTTATACCAAATTCATCTTATAGCACAAAGTAGCAAAACTCAACTATATAATTTTAATATTAAGTCTATCATTTTTATTCTAACAAAATATTTCCCAATTTACATATGAATCATAATTTCATAAATTTATAAATAAATCACATTTTCCTTTCCTTAGGAAATAAAACGAAAAACTAAACCAAAATTTAATTATTTAGCTATCCTTTTCTTAAAAAAAAAAAACTAAAAACTAAATTCATTTATTTTAAGTATATTTTTTTTTCCTTTTAAAAAAAAGATAAATAAAAGAGCTAAAGTAAGGTTTATTTATTTGAACTATTTCTTTTTTTTTGGTTTAAAACTACATCTAAAAACTAAACTAGGAATTCGTACTTCTATCATTCTTTTTTCCTTAACTACATGAGATTTTTAAGAAACTTAAGAAACTTAAATTTTTATGAAACTTGCTAAAATTAAGGAGGAGATAATATTAAAAGAGGGGATTGGAGGGAGCATTGTACAGACCATACGACCTCCTATGAAATATATAAAAAAATGTAACTCCAAAAATTTTAAGATGATTTCGTCATTTGATCACTTAGGGGAAATTTTTGGAGAGGCTACAGAAGGTAACACTAACTATTTTTTATATTGCCTTCAAATTTAAATTTTGTTTATGGAATAAATCAGGCCATACGTGCTCCATAGGAAGACCTCTAAAAATTTTAAATCTGATTTTTTTTTTATGATTTGTTTTGTTTTCATTTCAAAGCATTTGGGATAGGTACATGTGAAAGGAAAGATTCTACAGAGAAGAGAATGCAAATAGAATTTCTTCAAAGAGCAGTGATGCATGCAACAAGAAAAACTTCTAGAGGAATTATTCATGATGATTTGGCACCAAAAAATACTTATAAACTATAGAGGATCTAATTCCATATTTATTTGTAAATGGCTTCCTATTGGTGGTTGAAGATAAAAAGATATAGATTTCATTGATTCAATGGAGTTTCCCAGACTGAACTTATTGCTACATTGATATTAGATAGGTTTGGCTTCTTAGCAAGGAGCTTGATTTAGCAATTGATCAAGATGAAATAAACTCTGGTAACCTTCATACAAAATGATGAAGCATAATGACATAGATTTATTTGCTATCTCAATGATGAAGTTTCGTCATGCAATAAGGGGTTCAATGGCGATTCTAATTTCTTGGAATCTGGAGGTCCCATATGAATATGGACATAGGAGGATTGACAACATTATTGGTATAATTGAATATTGCATATGTAGGACAAATAAGATTTGTTCCTTATCTTTCTTATGCAGATGCGAACAGGGTAATAGGAGGTAGGGTTTGAAACCTGATGAGGTTAGAGAAATTAAGAAGACTTCTAACAAAAATTGAATTTATTCTTGTTGATTTACATGGATTAACAAAGCACGAAAAATGATTACAAAAAACCTCAAGTAATATTCATCACACAGATTGCAAGAAAAAAAATTTGGATGATAAATATATGAACAACCCTTTTTACAGAGAATCAAATGCAGCCAGAGCACACATACATAATGACTCTATCAAAAAAAAGGAAAGATAATAGAAATAAGATTCAGAATAAAAGAATTTGTATTCGGTGCTTAGCAGATTGAAGATTCCACATAATTGTTGCTTCTTCCCCAAAACCCAATTCACAAATATTTTCAAAAATATCCAAAAACCCTCCTCCCTCCATCCCCAGAAAACTCCTCAAATATCTATTTCTCCCACAAAGAATAAAATATTAAAAATAATATTTCCTTCCTATTACTAGTCATTCACTACTTCCCCATTAATTTCCATTACTCCTAATCATGAAAATTTTAAATTTTATTTATTGTAGGTTGCACCAACCAGATTTTCTGACAAGACAATTTATTCTTATTTATTAATCTTAATTAGAAGATAGAACATTTTATATCTATACTCACAATAACTTTTATTATATTTTTTTTATAAACACTTCCACAAGAAATAATGTTTGTTTAAATGATATTATTTTTGCATATACAAAGATATCAATTATATGCTCGGTTAGAATACTTATTTACCTCATGGTGTTATTATCTATTTACCAAGGTGGCTAATAATTTCTATTTTAATAATGCAAATTAATCAAAACAATAACACACAATTACAACTAGAAACCCACATATCAAACAATACCAGATGGACTCAACAAGGGTGATTGACCATCAAACCCAACTAACCAAACTGATAGATCACAAGACATGAACTCACCCTCTTCGAGGGTGATAACAGGCTAAGGGACCTTATGTCATCTCTGATCAATAGTTATCCATTGGATATAAGGCACACTCAAACCTACCAATTTAGGTGGAGTCGATGCCTGGTACCTGCAACCTGCAACAAATGAAATGTCGAGCATATATTTATAAATATCACCATCTAATCAAACACACCTTGGAAGAGAATCCTAGTGTAGTAGGGTACTCACACATGAGTAATGTGACACTGTCCCTTCTACCAACCACATCCACAAGTAACCATATCATTCATGGACAATAGTAGCTAAACAACTAAATGAAAACATCATCAGATAATCACATTAAGCACATGATAAAATTGATCCACATAATCAATTGAGCCCATAACTAATCATAATATAAGCATAACCAATAGTTCTAATAGTATCATCATAGCAATAGACAAGTATCATCATCAAAATAGTAAATCCAAGATGTCATAATGTCAAAACAAAACAACTATTAGAAAGCCAAAATGAGGGGCACTACAGATTCCACTTTAGTTAACAATCTCTAAACCTTAAAAATTATGTGTCTCTCCTATAACCTCTCCAACCTTGAAAATGGAAGATCTTAAACATCCTAAAATCAAGATCAACTAACATAAGCCTTTGTATTATACATGTCTGAACTATGATACTTCTAGATCTTCAATAGTTCTTAGGTAGAAATATGACTGCTTCAAATTTTCATTTGTTCTTGAGTTTTTCTAAAATCTTCTATAGTTACATTTTTAAGTTAGTAGTAGGCATGTGCATCATCAAGTTGTGCCTTGTGTGTAACCAATCACAATCTAAAGGGCATAGTGATCTAGATATAACCATGCAATGGATGAACATGACTCGTGATTTTTCAAATCAACATCAATGAAGTTCTTCATTTATGTACCAAATGTAATGGAGGCCATCACTTCACAAGAAAGGGAAAATGATCTATGCACAATTCCATGCAACTATTACATTTGTGCATTAGCTTTAGCTCACTCTTCTCATTTTATATTATTCCCTTGTATGTATATTTGATAGCACCATGATATTTTTTAAATGGTTAATAATTTGATAGAATTGCTTTCCAAATATTTGTGCAAGAATGATTTCCACCAAATCTTTCTGTGAAGGAAATGCAAGGAAACTCCACACACACTTTTTAGTCACATCAAACTAGTGTGCATTCTTTAATCGCATTGCACTATTTCTCAAGAGTTTGACAACAACATTTCTAGCTCTTACAATATATTTGCACAGTATCTGTGATTTGTACATACAATTGCTTCAGCACTCTCATTTCAATACCATATTCTTTAGACACATGGAAACACACATTTCCACATTATACAATGATCCAATTGACACCATATGGGTCTAACATTTGTCACCTAATCATCCATGTGTAAAGCACCCTATACATGCATGCCATCTATCAACCTTTTAAATGTAGGCCTAACCAACAATCACTATAAAAGTACAACCTATATAGTCTACTTTAGGTAGAGGCTTTCTAGTTCACATTCTAAAATATGGTCTATTACAATCATGTGCTTGCAGACTCACATAATTATCATTACTATGAGTTGCATCTCTCCATGACCTCTAGCAAATTAGGTGTATGCATTAATTCATTATCTAATCATGGGAAAATGATTTCTTCTATGACCTTTGTATATTCACATATCAATGAATATAAGATAATATTCTTAATGCTTCTACAACTCAATATTTCTACATGTTTGTGAGTGCTACATAGTTTTAGATGCATTATCATTCTAGCATTCTCATGCACATAAAAGTGGGGATAAAATGTAATGGTGAAATTTGTATATCCATGCCATTTCCCATCTAGTTTTGTACATATTTTGAGGAGAGTTCTTTGATAGATAGACATTGAAAATTGGTTTAATGTTGTGTGCATTTGAGTCCCTTTCCCTATGCTATGCACCTACCCATATAAATATTTCTATACACACCCCACATCCCCATAAATTCACCCTATTTTCTTACTCATCACACTTATGCATGCACATACTTCCATGTACACAATATTCATTGTGATCTATCCCCTTTCATGTTTCTAGACTAGTTTACATTCATAGGGATGCCCTCATAATTGTAGTCTCATCTCACCCTAATTTAAAATTTTAAAATTAAATTTAACTTTCTCCCACCTTTACCCTTCCTTCCTATAGCGAACTAAACACAGATTTGTGTGATGTGTTGTTATGTCCTTGTATATAAAGGAATTCAATACTTTCATTTTAGGTCATCAAATATTCATGAGTCCTCTCTTACTCTAAGGAGAAAAAACACTTAGACTTGGGGCACTAAAAAGAATCTAGTTCTACATGAACATTTTAGAAGTGTATGCATGATTGAAAATTACTATTTTTGAGCATTGATACACATTTTTTTGGGTTGGCATAGGATAAAATGTCTCCTTATGACATATTGACAACCCTATCAAGGTATTTATAAATAGTACTAGCCCACAAACATCAAGAAACACAAACTAAGTCAAGATGCATCATGTGCAAAGTGAAGAAAAATAATTTCTAGATCACATAGTATAAGTTTGTAGGCACATGACATGTCAACGATCATGGATTTGTTCTCGATCCCTAGATTCATTGCTACACATTGCCAATACAATATTCTCATTCTAAGACTATTACCAATTTGTCACTTATCTAAGAATATATGAGATTCAAATCATTAACAGTCTTTGTACATCCATCATTTATAGAACTATGTACAAATATTTTTATTTATTTCCTTTTATTTCCACATTAATTATTTGCAACAAATTATTATTATATCATGACCAATTATTAATTAGTCTAAGTTAATTATGCTTATGTGTATTCATTTCATTGGATTAGCCTAGATTAGACTTAAGGAAAGTTGGTTTCCCTTCACAACTATGTATATATATATATATATATATATATATATATATATATATATATATATATATATATATATATATATATATATATATATATGATTGCTCAAACAACATAAATTTATTATAATAATATATCATTTGAAAGTAATTTCACAAAAAATAAAAACATATGAAATTAATTTTTTTTACTTAAAAATATTTAGACAACTACCAAATTTTTTTTTATACGTAAGGATAAGATTATATTAATTTTAAAAAAGTTACAATAGCTCTGGTATGCAGATTGTCAAAATTGCAGAGTCTCTCTGCAAGAACCCAAAAACAACATCCAACCATAACTACTAGCAGAGTTTACAATGAAGTTACACACCCACAAATGCTAACTTTACATTACTACACCATCCCAACTACCTAACAGGAAAAAACATTAGAATTGACACCTGATTTTAGTTTATTGCCAAGTTCCTCAATTTTGAGGAGAGCAATTTTCTTTTTCTATTCAATGAGCCCTTTCGTGCCCCCCAAAGACAATTGTTCCAGAGCTGAAATTTGAATTCCACATACTATTGTGGACTTCCCTGGTTTTACTGGTATTCCTTTTCTTTCTCATTATTGTTGGAATTTGAGAAGAGGCCAGAGAGAGTGCACTCAACTTCAATTGTATGAGGTCCCATGCTAGATGAAGCGACACCTAATGATTGTTGGAGAGTTTGTATAGTAATAATCATGGGAGAGGGGTTTTGAGAAGTGGCAGTTATGCCACCAACACCACTAATACAGCAAGAGTCATTCTAAGAAGGCAATTTCTGATCAAACTTTATATTTGCATTCAATTCCACAATCTTCCCTAGATTCTTACTATTGGGTGCATTTTTTGGGGAATCACAACTCTTGGGGGAAATCGATATTGAATAATACTTAGGGAAAGCATCCTTCCACCAAGAAGCCACCTATTTTGCTTGGTATTTCACATTTGGACTCTACTGCAATATGTCCAGTTGTGTTACATCTTCTACACCTGAAGATTAAGCGTTCGTAGTCCAAGGCATTGAAAATGATTTCTACCGGAAGGGATTTTGAAGTGTCCACCTCAACCAGAATCCTCACAAAGGTTGTGTGCATGAAGTCTCTTGAGTTTGTATCTATGCATAAAAATTTCTAAGAGTATTGCCAATAGCTATAAACAAGATTCAAACCAATAGTGGAGAGGAAGATTTGGGAGGTGAATCCAAATCGACATAATAGAAAATGATTCGGTGGTTAGAACAAAGTTGGGATGCCACAATTTTAAAATTAGTGTGCTCTCTCCCCAATGCCATGTGTAGCTGAGGATGATATTTTTGTCACGCTTGCTGTCAAAAACCACTGTGAAAAAATCTTTTGCACTGGGATAAATCTCCAAGTTGTTTTTCATTAGAGGGAGCTAAGATTTTGAAATCCACTCATGCAATCCTGGAAGGCTAGGCCAAAATTGACTGAACCTACCAATTCACCCATTCTGAGAGAAAAATTCTTCATTTTCACACAGTTTCTTCACTAAAACAGCATCGAAGTCTAATTTCACGAGTTTATTTGAGCAAAGAATAGTCCCCCTGTTGACTATACAAGATTGCTTGGGTTTTAATGCATCAGAAGACTTAGATCTAGAGTTATATGATGAAAAGCCAGGTAGAGGGGTGCCCTCAATTTGCCCAACCATCCCCCGTCCATTTTTAATTGCATTCACAAAGGAGTCTGTAGTAGAATCAACCCCATCAAGCTTCACATTAGAGGTCAAGGAGGATCGAGAGAAGGCATCAACCCTACGAAAGACACCCCCAGGCATCACCTAAATGGCATCACCATCAGATAGTTCTGTGAAGGAGGAGAAAAATAGCAGAGCATGCACCTGCATAGATAGGTATCCATCCCTTCCATTGATCAGGAAGCCCGTAGCTGAGTTTTTTTCACCATCCTACAAAACCCCAGCGCTGCCAGAAGCCCCTTCAATGCCTGTGAATGATGCCCTAGTTTTTGGTAGTGACGCCATCATTTCCTTTGCTTAGATAACTACCAAATTTTATTTTATTAATAACACCACATTTATTATTAAATTTATTTTCTCCATTTAAATTATTTTTATAAAATATATAGTTTAAAACATTGCATATATATTTTACTGATGAATAGTGGACTTACTATATTAAAATATAAAAATATAATATACTAGTTCACATAAAAGATAGGTAGAATGCAACCACATCCCAAAAGTCGATGAAAGATTTCAAATACAAAACATAAATGGTCACACCAATATGCACCTAAAACAATACTAATCATATTGATGTTCATATTGACTAATTTTATTGTGCATATAAAAGATAGGTAGAATGCAACCACATCCCATAAGTCAATGAAAGAGTTCAAATAAAAAATAAAAATGGTCACACCAATATGCACCTAAAACAATACTAATCATATCAAGGTTCATATTGACTAATTTTATTGTGCATATAATATTTTGTGTACGTAATGTGAGCGTCAAGTGACTTCTTCCAATTAGTCTTCCATCATAATCCTAATTATTAAACTTGGAGTCAATAGGCACCCCTTTAATGCATTATGCACACCACTGACACATGGATTCAACAAACAATTATAAACTATTAAGATCTGTTCAAGTCTTCGCAAACTGTTCACACTTACGAACTTGTTTGAACTCTTCGGTAAAGACTCTTGGTCTCACTACTATTCATCTTTGGGTGACAAAACTAGTCCACCATTACAAATGGATTCCTTCTCCTCAACACCTGCTAGATCTCAGTCAGATTCTTGAGTTTTATTATTTACAAGAGTTTGTAAAATGAACTATGTATTCAAAATAGGAAGTTGTTAACTGTACATACTAAGTAGTGGTTTCATTTGTGAATATGTTTATAAGTTCCTTTTACTACCTTTGATGTTAACATTTTCTACTTGGATTGTCATGACAAATTGCTTACCAGTGAATATTTTATTTGTCCCCTAATTCCACATTTTCTAGGAATAAGTTTCAATATCTATGCGCTAGTTTTTTTTATCCGTAAAAACGGTCAAGGGGACTACTCCCTCTAAACTATAAATGACACAAAATAACATTGAAAAGTAAGCCCTCTAATAGGGGAGCCACAACTAAAAGCAAACTCTCACCAGGGGTGCCACATTGAAAGCCAAGACCTCTAATAGGGGTGCCAGCGAAGTTTACGAAATTAGGAGTGCATTACTACAAGTATCCAAAACAATCATACACTAACATGGTCAAAAGGGACCATTTAGATCACTACCTACATATTCCACCAAAGAAAAATGAGTTATTTAACCAGATCCTAATTTCAGCTGCCTCTCGGTTCACTTCTGATTTAACTTGAAATTGTAGTTTGTTCTTGATTTTTAATAGTTTGAGGATAGCTTTTTTCTTTTTACTACTCTAAAGACCCTTCATCTCCTCCCAAATTCTTTTGTCTCTCTGAAACTAATTTGTTGTAGGCCTCCCTACTTAGGCTTGGATTTCTTTTCTTATTTGAAACTGTTATCCAATCATTACCCTTATCCCCATCATTGGAAGTGATCTGAGATGTAGCCAGGTGAAGGGAACTATTAGCCCCCAGATTATGAGATCCCACACCAGATACAATAGCTCTTGTGTCTTGTTTGACTGCTAAAGTACAAGAAGCCTTAGGAGATGGATATTGAGAGGTACCATCGCTACCAATAATACGTTTGGAGCTACAAGAATCACTCAAAGGAGGTTTTTTTTGTTTGTTTTTTGATTCTGACAAGGGCTCAAAAATGTTCCCCCCATTTTTACTGTAGGTGATCATGTTCCCCTCTGCTTCCTTTCTTGTTGCTTGAGGCTACTTTTGCATTACTTTTGCCTCTGTAGGATATCCCATCACTTTAGAAACTTTAAAATTCCCTACCCCATCATTTGGGGAGGGATTGTGCCCTTGTGAAGAATCCAAACTTTCCACTGCCACCATCAATGGGGCTTTGATTGAGTAATGGTGAGGAAGAGCGTCAGACCACCAAGATTGCTGAGCTAAGTTTTTAATAATTCTGGAGCACGAATTGGCCATATGACCAGTTTCAAACCACTTCCTACATCAGAAAGGCAATCCTTCATAATCCAAAAGTTGAGTCTACCTGTGATCAGCAAACTTGAAGGTGATATCTCCAGGAAGATCCTTTGTAATATTCAAATCCACTAGGATGCGAGAAAATATTGTGTGGGTGAAGTTTGTAGTGTCTGCATCAATAGCCAGGAAACTACCAAGAGAGTTTCCAATCATCTAAAAGCACTCTACAAAGCAAAACTATAATGGAAGATTTAGGAGACAGATCCAAACTGGCTTCACAGAGAAGGATTTATTAGCAGGATTAAATTCTGGAAACCATGGTTTGAGGATGAGCATGCATTGCCCCCACCACCATTTGACTTCTAGAATAGCATCTCTATCTGGTCTGTTATCAAACACCACAATAAAAAACACCTATGCATAAGGATAAACTTCTACATTACCTTTGAGTGAGGGTTGCCATGTCGATGAGATCCAATTCTACAAATCTGATAACTTGGGCCATAAGTGGTTGAACTGTCCAATCAAACCATTGGTAGCAAAATACTGCTCCACTTCAATGACCTCATTCTTAAGTGATTCAAAAAAAACCAAAACAAGAGAGGAGATAGCCCTTTTGATGAGATTTCTTGGGCTTCTTGTAGAGGGTCCTTGCACATCACTAGATAACTCACCCTTCAAAAGTCATGCATCACAACTAAGGATTTAAACTTATTTCCCTGATATGAGCCCACAATAATATCCCTGAAAGAGGGACCTAAAATAGACTGTATTTTAGGTGTTGATGTGTTAGAGATAGGGTTATGTGGGGTTTTAGTGTCATCTGTGCGCAGAGGGCCTAAAACCCTAGTCATACTAGGGCACGGTTGTGAGGAATGATTAAAGGCTAGCCCTACCCCAAGAGGAGTGGAGGACCATTTCCCATTGAGGTCTTGAGGGAGGAAGGCGGAGTAGAAGTGACCCCCATGTAATTCATTGCAGGAGCCAGATGTTGAAGGGTTTGTGTTTTTCATCTTTGTTTCCTACTTGGAACCAAAACAAGATCCTTCCATGTTCCCATAATAACCCATGCAATGAATGCACTTGGGTGTCATCCCTAATAGTTTCTGAACCATTTAGATCTGGTGAAGAGGCAAGAGAGTCGGCTGAAGTTTTCTGCAGAGTGTAGGCATAAATCAAAGTCATCACATCCCCTATCTATGCACTTCTTTTAAGTAAGATTTGAAATTTGATTTAATGACTAAAGAATACTTTATTTTGAAAAGGCTTTGTATTATTCTCAAGACACATTTGGTATTGATGATTATCAATAATTTATAACACGTTTCCATTTGAAAGATGGATATCAAGAAATAATCACATGCCTTCAATGTGGATTGCTTTGACTTGATGGCTAATTTTTCTACATTCATACTCATAGTTTTGTAATGGGCTATTTTTTAGTCCAGGAGCTGCCTTTATGGATCAATGACTTACAATCTCTTTTAGTGATGCAAGATGATAGAATCAATCCTCCACATTCATTTTACCCATACTTTTTAAAATATACATAGTTCACTCAAATTGAGACCATCACTTGAAGAGTCAATGTTGCATAGGTCTTATATTCCACCCATTGGGGTTCAATATGTTGGAGGTTATCACATGATGGAATAATGAGTAAATTCTCCCACTGTAATTAATTATTATTTTCCATAATTAAATAAATAGGTAAAATTGTAAATGTTTTGATTAGTAAAATTCTAGAAGAAGGCAAACTAGTGAATGTAAGTTTCTAGATGATGTAAAATAGTTTAGAAATTTTTGGAAGTGAAAGATATTAAATGTGTTGTACTAGTAACGTCTTATAAAGTCCTTTTATAGAAGGCATATTGTAATGTTTTTGATCATGAAGTAATAGAAGTTTTATTTGATGCTATAGCATTTTGTTTTTACCTCTACCTACTATTAGAGTGGTATCAAAGCAAGTTGTCTAAAGATCAAGGATTTTCATAGCCACAAAGATAGAAGACAAAGAATTGTTCGAAAGAAGAATTGAATTGGAGGAAGTTTTGAAGGAAATCACAACAAAGGAGTTCTTTATTTTTCACTAAAGAATCCAGTTTTTCTCATTGAAGGAGATTGTAGCCAAAAGGTGCATGAAGACACCAAACAGTCATGGTATTTGGAAGAAAAACATAGATCTAGAATCACTGTAGAAGATCACATATGAGGCATGGAAACAAGTAGTAATCTCAAGTAGCCACAAATATCTATATTCACAAGTAAGAACTATGATTTATGGTTAATTAAAATGAAGATTTTATTTTTTTCACAAGAAATTTGGGGTATAGTAGAAAATGGATTTGTAGAACCACAAGATTAGACAGCCTATTAGGCTTTAACATGAGCTCAAAAATATGAACTTAGAGAAAATAGGAAAAAAGATGCAAAAGCCCTATTTTTAATTTAACAATAAATGGATGAGTCTATTTTTCCTAGGGTTGTAGTAGCGAATACATCTAAGGGGATGAAAATTTTAGAAACTACTTATCACAGAATAACTATGTTGAAAGTGGCTTATTTATAATCTCTTAGGAGAATTTTTAAGAATTTGCAAATGAAAGATTTAGAATCCATAGACTAGTTTTTTAGTCAAGTCATGAATATTGTTAATTAAATTAAATCACATGGAAAAAGTATTACTAATTAGAAGATTATATAAAAGATTCTTTGAAGTCTACATAGTAAATTTGATGTTATTTTTGTTACAATTGAAGAGTCTAAAGATCTAACACAACTATATGTAGATGAGTTGATGGGATCTTTATTAACCCATAAATCCAGGCTAAAGAAAAACAACAATTCCTCTTTGAAGAATGCATTCAAATCACAAGGTTCATTCAATAGAGGAAGAGGAAGGTCAAGGTCTAAAGGCTGAGACAAAAATAATTATCAAAGAGATGAAACTAAAAATCCAAATCAATGTGGAACTTGGAAAAAATAGAATGTTAATTCTCATAGCTCCAAAGGAAATAACAATAGCAACACTCTTAGAGGTTTGTTAAGTCTAATATTAAGTATTATTACTACAAGAAATTTTGTCATTATACATATGAATGTCAAAAAATAAGTAGATGTGGGTAAACAAAATACAAAATTTTCAAATATATCTTAAAGCAATTTAGAGTCATTATTCATTACATGTCATGTTTCTCAAGAGAGCTCTAGTGATATTTGGTTTTTACATAGTCGTTGTAGTAATCATATGATATGAAATATAGATTTGTTTGCAAGTTTAGATAGTTCTATTCAGTTAGAAATCAAGTTAGGTAATGATAATCAAGAGTCAATTATGGGTAAATGTGTAATCAAAAGTTTTACAAAAAAATGGTGAAAGAAGATCTATTTTAGATGTTTATTATGTGCCTAGATTAAAGCATAATATCATGAGTATTGGAAAACTTAAATAGAAAAGTTATAGAGTATTTTTTTAATATAATGTTTGTATCATACTAGATAGACTTCCAAGTAACAAGTTGATTGCAAAAGTTGAGATGATATGGAACTAAATGTTCCCACTTTGAATCAAGAGAAATTCTAAAGTAATTTCAAGGAGAGCCCAAGTAAATTTTAAGGCAACTTATTTACATCCAACATGGCTATAGAATCTAATGTATGGATGCCTTCATTTTGGAGGATTGAGTTTATTACAAAAGAAGCAGATGGTGAGAGGATTACCACCAATTGAAGAGTCAACTAGTTCATGTGAGACTTGTATTTTGGCAAGAAACATAGGGAAAGTTGTCTAACAAGGGTGTACTACATAGCAAGGGAAATACTAGAGCTTTTGTACACTGATTTATGTTGTCCAATATAGACTCCATCATTAGGTGAAATTATTTATTTTCTAACTTATATTGGTGATTTTAGTAGAAAAACATGGATTTATTTTCTCAAGAAGAAGTCTAAAGTCTTTAAAATAGTCAAGGATTTCAAAGAAATGGTTGAAAAATAAAGTGGCAAATACATCAAGGTACTTAAGTCAGATAGAGGTGGTGAATACAATTCAAATGAGTTTTTAGATTTTTTCAGATATGATGGAATTAAGAAGCAATTTAGTATAAGGTACAGACGATAGAAAAATGGTTTCACAAAGAAGAAGAATTGAATAATAGTAGATATGTCCATGAGCATGCTAAAGTCTAAGAACTTACCTAATGAATACTAGGAACAAGTAGTATCATGTGTGGTATATATTCTAAACAAATGTCCTACAAAAACTATTAATCATAGGATTCTACATGAAGCATGGAATGGTAAGAATCATATCATATCTTACTTAAGGATTTTTAGATGTTTTGCATATGCACATGTCCCAGAAGAAACAAGAAGAAAATTTGATGATAGAGACAAGAAATGTATCTTTATTGGTTATAGTGAGTAATCAAAATCTTCAAAGTTGTACAATCCCATTACTAGGAAGGTAATCATTAGTATAGATGTTGAATTCAAGGAAGAAGAAGCATAGGATGGAAGTGTCAATATATCAATTACAGTTCTAGAACCAATACCTCAAAATGAAGAAGAACCAAACGAATAAAGTATGTAAGGTGGTCACCCAAGTCCACAAGCAATAACAAGTACTCCAACAAGAAATCTTCAAGGACATAATTCAAGAGAATTGAGAACACAAAGGAATTTTATACAAGGTGAACTATTAGGCCATCTTACTCCCAACTCACAAGTAAGTGATGAATCTGATCCTACACTTTCCTCATTAAGATCAAGGTATAAAGGTAAAAAAACTAGAGATTTGAAAGAGAGTTATGATCAAGGAGAAACAAATTTAGATTTACATTCAAATTTTACTTTATTCTCTCATGATCCTATATATTTCAAGGAAGCAATCAAGAAAGAACATTAGATCAAGACTATGGATGACGAGATGGATTCCATTCAAAGGAATGG
Organism: Cunninghamia lanceolata; assembly: GCA_027924645.1. Taxonomy (NCBI): domain Eukaryota; kingdom Viridiplantae; phylum Streptophyta; class Pinopsida; order Cupressales; family Cupressaceae; genus Cunninghamia; species Cunninghamia lanceolata. The sequence goes on along the minus strand of BSBN01001183.1, from coordinate 3,144,467 downwards.
AACATAGGAGTTGGTAGATCTAACCAAAGGTAAAGAATGCATAGAAGTCAAATGGGTCTCTAAGACCCAAGTTCAATGCAAAAGATGAAGTTGAAAAGTATAAAGCAAGGTTAGTAGAAAAATATTTTACACAATAGTATGCAATTGATTACAAGGAGACATTTCACATGTAACAAGGCTTGATATGGTCAGAATTATATTAGCCACAATAGTACAAAATAATTGGAGAGTTTATCAAATGGATGTCAAAATAGAATTTCTAAATGGTTTGAACTAGAGGAAATAGTATATGTGCAACAACCACTAGGATATGAAGTGCATGGACATGAAGATAAGGTATGTAGACTGAGGAAATCTATTTATGATCTCAAACAAGTACCAAGAGTGTGGAATAGTTGAATTGGTTCATACATGATTAGTAATGGATTTAGTAGAAATGTAGTTTGGGACACTTTTGAGTTGTTTGATGCCATAGGCATTGAATGGATTGATAGGAGTGGAAACGAAAAGGAAGAGTCTTTGAATGTTGTTGGTTCAAGGTTTAACCCATAGTTGGCTTCTTCTCCATGCCATTATGTTGTTGAAGTTCTTACCAGACCAACAATCCCTGATAATATTTATAGTTGGCAGGTTTTCAATGGCAACAATTAGATTTATAGCTTCCCGAATTGCATAGACTAGTTTTTCAATCAATTGATTGATTGACATCCTATGATAGAAGTTGAGGATGGAAAGGAAAGTTTGTTTGGCAATGAAGTTGTGCGGTTGAAGATGAATACCATTTCAAAAGGATTGGTGGCTCTCAAAAGGATGTTTGACAATGTTGACCTTTGGAAAAGCAATGGCAAACCAATTGAAGAGGATAGTGTTGAAGGTGTTAACCTTGGGATTGAAGATGCACCAAAGATGGTTTACATAGACAAGAAGTTAAAGCCCCATGAGAAGCAAATGCTAATTACTTTGCTGAAAAAATTCAAGAAGTGTTTTGCATGGTCCTATGATGAGATAAAATCATATAGGGAGCACTTGTTTCAGCACACTATCCCCCTTCAACTTGATGCCAAACCATTTAGACAGAAGGAAAGACCTATAAACCCTACCATAGCTCCCAAGATACAAAAGGAATTAGTGAAGATGAAAGAGGGAGGCATAATTAAACCTATTAGACATTCTAAATGGGTATCCAACCTTGACCTAGAGAGAAAGAGGAATGGATAAATTAGGTTGTGTGTGGATTTTAGAAACTTGAATATCAAATTTCTTAAGGACAACTATCCATTCCCGAGCATGGACCATTTGTTGCAGAAAGTTAGTGGATAAGAATTGATGTCCATGATGGATGGATTCTCTAGGTACAACCAAGTTGTGGTCAAGGAGTTAGAGTAGTACAAGACAACATTTACAACTCATTGGGATACATATGTCTATTTAAGGATGTCATTTTTCTTAAAGAATATGGGGTCAACATTTCAGTGGGCCATGGATGTGGCTTTTGTTGGTCTCATTGATGAGATAATGGTGGTTTACTAGGATAACCTAATAGCATTTTCAAAGGAAAGAGGTGAGCATTGCAAGCACCTTGAAATAATTTTCAAAAGATGTATAGAGTATGAGATTTCTCTTAATCCCAAGAAATGCATATTCGGTATTGAGGACGGAAAATTGCTAGGCCATATTGTGTCAAAGTAAGGGGTGAGGATAGACCTAGAAAGATTCAAATCTATTAACCTTATTCTTCATTCCAAATCAGTTAAAGGGATACAATCTTTCTTTAGGAAAAATCAATTTTGTAAGAAGGTTTGTTCCTAATTTTACGGAGAAGAATAAGGCCATTTAAAAGATGCTCAAGAAGGGGCAATCAGTTGTGTGGAGTGTAGAGCCAACTAAAGAATTCAAAGAAATTAAAGGGGTCATTAAGGAAGCACATGTTATAATAAGTATAAATTATTCTAAACCCCTACACTTATTTTCTTTTGCTTCATTTTATATTGTTGCTACTGTCTTACTCCAAAAGAATGAAGATGGATATGAGTAGCCTGTGTCTTTTTAGTAAATCATTACAAGCAATTGAGTTGAAATGTTCTATAATGGAAAAGCACGCTTATGCATTAGTAAAGGCTGTGAAAAAATTTAGACCATATCTTACAAGTGCTAAGACCTAGCATATGTGCCACACACAAAAGTAAAAGATATATTTATGCGGCAGGAAGATTTAGGCAAAATATTCAAATGGATTAACAAGATCCAAGAGTATGACATGGACATATAGGTCACAAAGTTGGTTAAAGACCAAGGCTTAGCAAAGCTAATGGCTAATTCAAATCTTCAAGTAGAAAAAGTAAATGAAATGGATGTAGAAGGTCTTCCTTCTCATTGCAAATTGATTGACAATGCATGGTATAAGGATGTGATTAAATCTATCTTAAAAACATGAATTGTCTACCCTACATAGATGAGAATTAGAAAAGGACCCTCAAGCTGAAGTCTTAGAGGTATGTGTTGGTCCAAAATTAACTAATATGGAGGAATCACGAAGGTGTATTGCTCAAGTGTTTGGACCAAGAGCAAGCTAAAGCAGTAATGAGTGAGTGTCACCATGATATTTGTAGAGGACGCTTCAAAGCTAAAACCACTACCCATAAGATCCTTAGAGCTAGGTACTGGTGGCCCAATTTATTCAAGGATTTAGCACAAAAGATAAGAAAATGTGATTCTTTCCAATGGTTTTCTGGTAAGTTGAAATTTATTGGCGCACTTCCCCTTTTTCCCCTCATAATTGATGCACCTTTCCAGTAGTGGGGAATAGACTTCATCAGAGAAATACAATAAAAATCTAGTAATGGATTTAAGTTGATCCTTGTGGCTACCAATTACTTCAATTGGGTAAAGGCATTCCCTACTCACAATGCAACCTCTAAGGTGGTTATCGATTTCCTAATTAGCAACATAATAACCAAGTTTGGAGTGCTTGCTAGGATTTTGGCAGACAATGCAATGTGTTTGATGTCTCAAAAAATGTTTAACGTGTGTTCTAAGCTTGGTATAAACTTGGTGCATTTGTCCCCTATCACCCCCAAAGTAATGGATAGGTTGAATCAAGTAATAGAAGCCCAATGAAAATTATAAAAAGGATATTGGATCAGAGCAAGAAAAGTGTCACAACCCCTAGTCTCAATAATTAACTTTTGATTTAAATGTTACTATTTTAATGATCATTGACTAATTTTGTCTCATGTGCGTGATAGGAATACACTCTTGATAGAGAGAGAGTATCATGGAGGAGGGGGTCTTTAGCCGACTGATGGCAACTATGGTGAAAGGAATATACACACAAAGGCACCTAGTTGGAATTATAGTTGCATTTATCTTTACATAAATAAATTATGTCGATAAATTGTTTTCTTGTCTTTGGTAGAAAAATAAATCACCTTTATATTTTATAGTTGCCATTTAATTGAATTGTTAGTTAAATATTAATATGCTCTTATTGAAATAAAAGTAGATTTAATTTATTTATATATCAGTTTTTATTAAAATTATATGTGTAAGAAAGAATTTATATTTATTTATTATTTTAAATAATTGTGTGTGTGGAAAAATAAATTGCTAAAATTATGTTTAGTTATAAAAATTTATGCATGAAATGAATTAGAATATCTATTCTTTTTTATAACAATAGAGATAAATAATTGAAAAAGAAAGACAAAAGCTTATAAATAAAACAAAAAGAGGAAAAATAAAACAAAATATAGAAATAAAGAAAATAATAGAAAAAACACCAAATTAGAATAAAACAAAACAAAAAGCAAAAAGCGAAACTACAAAAAAAAATAGAAAGAATGGAGGTTGAGAGGGAAAAAGAATTCATTAAAAGGGAAAAAATGGATGCAAGAGAAGCAAGAAAATTACAGATATAGTTCAAAGGAAGCAAAAGAAAGAAAGGGAAGGAGAGCCAACAAGAACTCAAGAGCTCAGGAAAGTGAATTACCAGGTTTTATTTTAAATTTGTAACTAATGTAGTTTTGATGGCTGTAATGAATCTATTGTTCAAACTGTGTGACTGAGTTGATTTCATTGTCATACTTTTGTTATTATTTTACTGGATATACCAAGGGATTGATCATTACTATTTTATTATCGTTATTAATATGTATTACTACTGTTAACATATTACTATTATTATTTTTAACCATTAATACTGGCATTACCTTTATAACTATTATTACTAGTAATATTTTTAGAACTGTTATCATTGATATTATATTTTATGACTATTGGTAATTATTAATTGTTATTAGTTTTAATATGGTTATTATTTAATACTAGTTAAATTATATTATATGTTATTATTTTCATTACTAATAATATTGTTCATACTATAAATATACTAATGAAATAATATATATATATATATGAAAGAAATGAATTGAAATGTGTTTTGCAGCCATCCCAAATGACACCCTTATGAGGGGTCGTGGGAGAGCTACGGCTCCCCTATAGGCCTTATGGACCATGGGGATGGCAGTAGCTATCCCACAGCGGCCTCTTAAGGAGGCCGCAGCCTCCTTGAGGCTACGGCTCTCCTTAGGAGTCGTTGCCCCCTTTGTAATTCTTATGAACTTTGTTTATTAACATTTAAATGCCTTCTTTTGTATTTTGGCCATCAATCCAAATTTATATCTCTGTCTCTGTTACAAATTAAAATTTCTTCTATTATGACCACGGATATATATATATATATATATTCTATATTTGCTATATTGTCTGGTGTATACACACACACACACAATCTCTATTCCAATATCACATGTATAAATATTTAGTAGCTTTTGTCCTAGCATATTATTGATTTCATGCTTAAATTTAATGCTTCTATGTAGAAATTTATGTATATTAGTTTTCATTTAACCAGTTCACAATATGAAAAAGATATACATGTAGTTAAATCATTGTGTGTTACATACATATATAATTAGATCGAATTGGGGAAAACAAACTAGTAATTACAATTGTTTTAGATAAAATTGGTATAACCACCTGTAGTTAAATGTCTCACATTGACTAGGAAGGTATGATTTCATAATTACGAAGTATTAGGCAAACTAGTAAACTTGATTGTTCAACAATTATTCTATATTACATAACTAGAAATACAATCTTTCTTTAATAGATTATGACATAGTATTAGAGTAGTAGTTATTTAAATCTGAATAAGTATCACATATGTAAACTTTGTTTCTTAGACATGACCATGCAGTACAGTAGTGAGTTGGTCAATTTAATAATAAAATTAATAATAATATTGTCAACCTTGTGTTCAATTGTGTCAGACACACCTATGTTATAAGCTTAAAGTCTTATTTTAGAAGAATAATTGAATTTGGCATGCTCAGACTGTGTTACTATAAAAAGTATGAATTTCCATGTTTGACTTATGAAAGAAATGTATGAAAGGTAGTACTCTTAAATGGTATCTTTTGAGAGAAGAACTAATGGAGGTAATTGTCAATATATCGAAAAGAGTAAAAGGAGGATGATCTTTCTAATCTTGTTTTATGAACTATAATCTAGGAGACTGATTTATCTTATAATGGTCATATGATTAAGAAGATTGTGGTTTTGATATACATGAACTTGGATTAGGTAAATTGTATAAGTATTAGCTATTCATCAAAAGTTTTAGTATTGAAGTCAAAATGATAGTATGCCAAAAGACATAGACTCTTAGACTATGGTTCTCAATTAGTTGCACCTGCTTGACTCATGCCTATAAGTCCATCATTGTATTAGATGTGTGTTATGTCTTATGAAATGATGTCCTATGTTTTGGAGCTATGTATGCACTTATTTTTCTACATTGTTGGAAAAGAGACCTAAATTGACCTTGATAGATAAATGATTTCAACTTCTAATTCATTGATTATATCCATGGTTTATGATCTTGATATTAAGAATGAATGATTGTTCCTTGAGAATGATAATGTCTCATTGCATATATATATTACCTTTCTTGAAAAGTATGTATGAGTTGTGGATGCATTTTCATTCTTGTATTTATGTGTAATAAGTTTGAGAAGAGCACCGGATTCCTTCACCTAAGCCATCTTCAGTTTGCTAGACCCCTCGTGATGGGTTGGGCTTTCTAGTAGGGAATCACAAGGAAGCTTAATGCTTTGTGGTAGGGTGGATATCACCACGATGATACTCTCTCTCTCTCTCTCTCTCTCTCTCTCTCTTAGGTTAAACAGTGCACATGCAGAATGATATTGGATATGGCTAATATGATATTCTTGTGTAAGCCTACATGGCTAAATCTTGTAATGGCATGATCTTATTTTGATATACTTATTGATTCATTGACATAATTAATCCTATTTGACTAGAATGATGAAAGTTATTTAATTATCCCTCTTTTTCTGCACCTTTTTACAATTATTTTATTCTATTTAATTATTTTGGGATGGAATTTCTTTTTGAAGGTTATTTTTAGTAAGTGATATAATCAGACCTTACAAAAAGATGGGATGGCAGTATGAGATATGCTCTATTGGCTAGTAGATTAACTTTCAAAAAGGATAAGAAAGAAGTCCATTTGAATTAGTGTATGGAGTAGAGTTTAAGATGCCCATCAACATGGAATTACCAATCTATCAGCTACTACATGATATAGAGGAAGATCAGTGTGATGCACTCTCCCAAAGGATCATGCAGTTGAGTGAGGTGGATGAGCAAAGAAGAGTTGCATATGATAAATTTGAATCATAAGTAGGCAATGAAGTGTTTATTTGATAAGAATACTATGTCAAGAGATTTCCAGATTGGTTAGTTGGTTCTCCTTTGGAATGCAAAATCTGAATATAAAAGGAAGCATGGTAAGTTTGATCCCTTGTGGCTTGGGCTATTTGAAGTGGTTGAGAAGTTTGAGCTCAATGTCTACCATTTGATGAATCTAGAATGAGAACTCATGGAGTTTCCCATTCATGGTTAGCATTTGGAACATTACATCTCATAAGTAATAAAGTCTTTTGATTTTAAATGACGAATTCAGGTCATATCTTTCATTTTTTGAACCTTGTATAGTCTTGACCATTGTTGGTCATGATGGTGTTTTTGTTTTGTGTTTTTCATATTCCTACCTTTTGTGGTTTGCCTGGAGATGTTTTGGATTCTCATTGTTTCTATTAGGCACACATTCCAATCTAGAGCCACTATTGGGACTCCTATTTTCAAGCCTCATAATTGCAAAATCACATTTGACTCATCAAATTTTTCTTAGGAGGTCTTTGTGTATTCACCTCATTTTGTGTGTCTGGTGTTGTACCCCCTAAAATTTGACTAAGTTTGAAATTTATAAGATCCACCAAATCCTAGTATCTACATTATAACTCCTAGAGGTCCGAAACCACTCTCAAACATCCTGAAACTATATACATGAAATATAACTAAATGTATAAGAAAGTAAACAGCCATATGTAAATGTCACTTATACTTAAATTTTATATTTCATGTATACCTATGGGTCTTCGGGTTCCTCTAACACTTCAAAACTTTTCTCTTTGTTCCTAGTTCCTTCACTTCCCCACTCCTTGCTCCCTTTCCCTTTCTGTGGTTTCAAGCCAAAAATTTTCCTCAGCCCTGACCCTTCCATCCTTCACTCTTCCTATCCCTTCAGCATTTTGAGCCCTCCTAGAACCTTTGGACCCAATCCCTTTGACCCCTAGTCCCCCGACTCCCTGAAGCCCTGCCCTTACAAAGTTTCCTAATGTTCCAGGCTAGAACTTTTTCCTAGCCCAGACATCTTTTCTTCCATCCTCCTATTCCCATTCTTCCCACTTTCATACTTCTTGAACCCATCTCAAGCCACAACTTTTTCCTGGCCCCGACCTTCCCCTGTCAAAGCTCAAAAACATGTAGAAACACATCAACAACTCCTAGGATCACCATTATTGCTCATTTTGACTTCTCCAACTACATTTTTTGAGTGGGAAACTTTTGTGTCACATTAGGGCATGGATCTAATTAGTATGAATTGTATTTATTTCCTCATTCAAAGAGTTGGTCATTTTTGGGCAAATTTTTATCTTCAAGTGCCAAATGTCCAATTGTAGTTAGGGCTCTAACCAATGATCAGTTCCAGTTCTTCAAGAGGCATTTCAAAAAGGTGTATGTGGATTATATTGTAATTTTTGATATCAATCCATGTTTTCTCCACATTTGTAAGTGTTCATTTAGGAAAACCTCTAAGTGTAGTTAGGGTTTTCTCTTGCCACAATTCATGGTGTGCTTGTAATCTTTGATTTGAATGAATGGCAATTTGTAATTTATTTCAATATTTTTAAAATGGTTATTTCAATGTTACACATGGATAAATGTTTTATGGTGTTGGATTGATAAGTATTTCATGATTTGATATTGACTTCTATGCATCTGAATCTTCAGATAGGTAATCATACACCTCTTTGCATTTGTTTTCCTTTGCTAAATGTGAGACTCAGTAGTGTATTGGATAGGTACCAGTCTGAGAATCCTATGATCACCTACACCGATTAAAATCAAAATAATACATAAAATATAATGTGTAATTATAGTTCTATATACATCCTTGTTCTATGTTGAAGTCAACAAATACCTTTTGATAAATAGTTGTGTTTTATCTTTTCAGAACCTACATGCATACCCACCTCTTGCACTGCTACAATGATGTTATTTTCAACTCAAAAGAGAGGTTATTTAAGGTAGTGAGCTTTGTTTAAACCAGTGATAGTTAGAGGGTTTAGAATAACATTTCAAGTATCACTACCCTTGTTATTGTCTAGTATATCTTTTGCATGATAGTTAATCCAAGCCATTTAGGGATACCTCTGGGAATACCCTCTGTGGTCTAGTTGAACCAAAATTAAAGAGGATATTACCCACTCCTACCAGTTGGCCCTTAATCACCTTCATCCTATTGATGAACCCCCTTTTCACCTCATTGATGACATCCCTAGACTCAGAGATTGAATAAGTGCTCTAGGGATTGGGATTAGTTGTTTTGGGACCCAACATAGTATAGTAATTTTTTAAAATTTTTAAAATAAAACTTACTATTTTTTTTGTTAATGGAATCAACATAACCTTCTGGCTATTAAATTTCTTGTTGGGTAAATGTGCAAAGTTGAGCCCACTTAAGGTGGAAGTTTCAGACTTAGACAAAAACCTGAAATTAGGAAAAGTGAAACAAGATTTCGCTTTTTATGAAAAAGGATCCCATTTTTCTTCAAGACCTCGAGCCAAAAGCAGGATCCCATTTTCTAGAAATGGGGTCCTATTTTGTAGAAATGAAATCCCATTTCATAAAGGGATAAAATATGGAAAAATAAAACAGGATCCCGTTCCTTAAAATTTGAATTTTAGCCCCAGTTTTTGCTTTCTTAACTAGTTTGGGAAAAGGGTTGGGGACCTTAACCTAGGCTTTGGACCTGGTTTGACTTGCAACTTGAAGGTCCTGTCAGTGTCACAACAAAATAGTGACTTTAGGCATATGTTTGAAGACCTTTTTTGCAGAATTTTTTGACAAAATTAAAACCCATTGTAGATGAGATAGTGTAGATTTCAAATATGTATTTTTTTTACAATTGGATTATTTTTCCTATTTTTTAATTAATTTATGATGAAACAGGTCCATAAACTTGAATTATCAGAGTTTTTTAGTATTTTAATAACTTTTTATTAAAATAATTTTTTGAAAAACAAATTGTACGAAAACATACTTTAGACAATTCTTTTCAATTTGAAAAAAAAATAAAAAATGATAAGTTTAGGTCATCTTATGCATGACGTACACAATGCTTTTTTAAAACACCAAATATGGCCAATAAAAAATTAACAAAAAAAATATTCAATAAAAAATTACAAAAAAAATGGAAAACGTGCTTTAGTGAGTTACAAATCTTTTCCCAAAAGGATTTAGAAAAATATGATTATTTAGGTCAAAATATGGATGACGTACACGTGCATGGTATAGTAAAAAAAATGACTTTTAAATAGTGGTTTTTACAAAGGCCTATTGAAAATCAATTTGTATCATCTAGGTATTCAAATAAATTACATATTTGGAAACTATTCTCCGAGTACTACATCTTATGATTACTGACTTTTTTCAAGATTCCATCTCTAAGTGCTTCAAATTTTAAGGTCAAATGTGACAAATTCTAAAAATTAGGGAAAAAACTTCCACTTTTTGGCCAAAAAGTGGACTCAACTTCTTCCACACACCTTCTCTTCAAATTTTAAAAATAAATAGTAAATACAATAAAAATTATATTTTTAGAATATGTGCAATAAAATCTATAAAAGAGTTTTTTTTATTTTTGAAAAATTTTAATTTACAAGTTGACAAATTGGTCAAAAGTGATGGAAAAGAGTGAAATTTACCCTCACTTGAAAACCAAGAGAAGGTGTTACAAAAAATTTATCACCTAGGATACCAGTGGACATATTGGATGGAATTGCATTAGACCAAATTTGGTTGGGCCAAACCAAGTATGACATAACTCTTGTTTTAGCTAAACTTGTTGTTTATGAAAAAAAATAATGCCAATTTCACAATTTTCCTTATTTTCTTAAGCATATGAAAAATTAAGGTTAATATAAAGAATTTTTTTAACACCAAATACAACCTACACATTTTTTGGATTGAACATATGACCTTTTCAAAATATCTTAGTGATTTGATAGCTAGGTATGGATTTTGTTTTCTAAATGTTATTTTGTAGACATGCAATTTGTCTATTTTTATCTTAATCATGTTATTGTACTAATGTTTTATATTTTATACAATTTTCATTTCCTTAAACCCCCTATAGTACACCAAACACAACATTTGGCAAGATTACCCTCTTGTGCCACAAGAAGTGATGCCCTAAAGGTATATTTGAGAGATATCTACATCCCTTTAAGTGATAAGGAAGCTACATAAAATTTATTGCAATTACAAATTATCTTCATATTCTTTTGTCTTATTCATCGCACTTTATTTCCTTAGTGATTTCTTTTCTTTTTTTATTCTATTGGTTTTTCATTATTGGCTAAGCCATATTTTGTATCAAGGCTCTAGCAAAGTGAGGGGTGGTACTACAATAATTCATAGGATTCAAACAAACTTGAGAGCTTTCAATACCATTTCTTTATGTTCCACTCTACTCTTCTATACCACTCTTCTCTCATGCACATCTCTTCTTCTATGTACCACTTTTCCACATACATATTTGGGTATATATATGGAGGTGTGGTATATTGAGTGGTTTTCTTATTTAAAGATATCAATATATTTGAAAGGAAAGACTGGTAAGTTTTATTAATGATTGTTTAATTTGGGATATATAAGGATAAATTAATAGTTTAGGTTTAAGGTTTTCAACATGTAGGGTTTGGGGTTTCTATGGTTTGAGGTTTAGTAATCTTTATGTGTCCTTTTTTAAAATTTATATGTAGACCTATGACTCTTTCCTAGTAAAATTCATGATTTAGGGTTCCTTCCTCAAGCATGGATCTAATCCTATTGGTTGCATACTTTTGTTGCTTTCTTCATCTAATTCTCTACTACTTTTTGGTTGTTAAGGAATGGTAGTATTTAAAAATACTTGAAGGAGGCTACTAGATTGCTAGGGGACATGTTCTCTTAAATCAACCCTTGTGAGAGATCATCTTGATGATCATACTAAGTATTAGTGAGCAACAACCAAGTGTTCAAACTTCATAGAATGATTAGTTAGATTTTTGGTCTCTTTAATACCTGCACTAAAATGTTCTTCTAATAAATACTCCTTAAATGTGAATAATTATTGAATGAATTCTTGATGCCACTAATTTTTCAAATTAGTTTAATTGAATACCTATAAATACAAGTAGATAGCAATAAGTCACACAAATGTGTTCTTAGTTACCTCAAAATGATAAGTGAAATGGGTAGAAGTTGGCCAATATTTAATTTGGCTTGAGATTTTATGGGTTAGATCCATGGCCATGGGAATGACTTAGGATAAGGGAATGGTAAAATCTATGTGGGGAATGAATTTTCAAATATAGAGGATATAGCAAATGTCAAGTGTATGGTAATGTGTGTAGAAACAAATGAAATAAGTTCAAATGCATAGGAAAGAGCAAATGTGGGGATACATGGACAATCAAGGAATAAGTCCAACATAGCACAAAATTGCACCATTTGTTGATATAGAATTAAACATTAATACATTCTAGATCAAGAGGGACCCAATACTAAATAGGAATCAAGACATAGGTATGAAAATTTCACTATTACAATATTATAAAAATATATTTTTCTACTTCGAAATATCTAAAATATTAAAATATTTTACCATTACACTAAACAAATTTACCACACATTTACTACTAAGCTATTTTTCATTGTCTATCTAAATTATTTCAAAGGAAATACATTTTAAGTAACTATATTTTAAGAGTGTTATGGAAATGAAATATAGTTTTCTTCGATATGTTCAAGCTACTTTGTGGAGCTTGAAATAAACTAAATAAGAGACTGACTAAGGCACTCTCTTCTATAATACATCCTCTTCCCCCTTGTCCCTACATTCAACTTACATTATCTCACACTTGAAGAGAAACATGCACATTTTATGAGTAAGACATCAAAGATTAACTAAATTATTTCAAAGGAAATACATTTTAAGTAACTATATCTTAAGAGAGTTATGGTATGATGTTTTCTTCTTGGAAATATTTAATCTACTTTGTTGAGCTTGAAATAAACTAAATAAGGGACTAACTAAAGTAGTCTCCTTTACAACACATCATCTCCCCTTGACCCTACACTCAACTCAAGTTGTCTCAAACTCATAGGGAAACATGCAAATTTTGTGAGTAAAACATCAAATACTATGAGACCTATGCCTAAGAGGATCAATTGTGCCCCAAAACTTTACAACAAAACCCTTTGACTTTGTAGTTGTACCCATCAACTTTGTTTCAATGCCCATAAATAAAAGTTCTTAGATTGACTTCAAAATCATAGGTTACCATTTATTGTTCTCTTGGATCAATTTCTAGAATAAAAGAAACTAGGATAATAATTGTGTCTACTCTATTTTCTTATTTCTTTTTAACCTATTTTACTTACATTTTACATTTCCCAACTCCTATACTTTCTATTGTAGATCATATTAGCCTAGTTTTAGTTTTGGATTTTGTATTATTAATCTAATTTATTACATAGTAAGAACAAAAATAATAAAATGGACTCTCCTATGATACATCTACACTTAGTAATGCCAATTTTTTTTTTTAACATACTTATCTCTCCAAATCACAACAAGAACACAATAAACACTTATTTCTCCTTAATAATACAAATGATAAGGAAGACATGGAAGGCAGGTTGTCCATACAACCTTTTCCATGATCCTCAATTCTTAATATGGAATCCTCATCCCATCTCAACCCCTATTTCATTACCTTGGTCTCATATACCCTAAAGAAGAGCCATACCTTGAAAGGAATCTGAATAAATAATACGTCAAAGAAACAAAAAAGACAAGTAGAGGATTCACAAGCCTTCTCCTTCCAAATAACTCACAAACACACAAAAGAACTTCATTCTACAATACATAAATCTTTCTAAACCTTCCAAACACAATTATAATTGGATAGTGACGGAAGAGGCAGGGAGGTGAGGGAGATTGTGGAGGAGGGGTTTCAAGTGTCGGGGGAATTCAACTGGGCCGATCATCTGCCCTGGCTGCAACCGCTTGATCCTCTGCGAATTCACGCTCGTTGCGCTCGATTCGTACCTCGTGTTAGGGCTTTCGTTCAAGACATCATCCACCAACATCGACACTCCCCTCACACAGCCGATTCAGATTTTGTGGATGTGCTCCTTTCGCTTCAAGGACACAATAAGCTCCAGGACGACGACATCATCGCTGTTCTCTGGGTAAGAAATACCCCATCTCATTCTTAGTTTTCACACCAGTATACCGAAGCGCCGATAAAACATATAAATATTTGATACTATAATATTTGTCACATACAGGAGATGATATCCCGCGGCACAGACACTGTGGCTATAGTTACAGAGTGGACCATGGCAGAGTTTGTAGTGAATGAAGAAATACAAGGGAGAGTTCAGGCAGAGTTTGAGGCAGTGGTCGGACGGGAGAGGAGCGTACGGGACGAGGACATAGCAAGGCTTCCATACCTGCAAGCGGTTGTAAAAGAGAGTTTGAGAATGCACGGAGGACGTCGATATAGCAGGTGGTATGCATATTCCGGCCGGGACGACAGCCATGGTTAACATGTGGTCCATCACTCACGACCTGGAGATCTGGGAGTCGCCTCATGAATTCGGGCCGGAGAGATTTCTTGAAGAGAAAATAGATGTTCGTGGTAATGACTTGAGGGTTGCACCCTTCGGTGCAGGTCGGCGAGTCTGTCCGGGAAAGGCTCTCGGCCTCACCATTGTTCATCTCTGGGTGGCAAAACTACTTCACCATTACAAGTGGATTCCTTCTCCTCAACACCCGGTAGATCTCACCGAGATTCTCAAGTTGTCCTCCAAAATGGTCACGCCCCTTACTGCAATTCCCACAGCCATAAACTCTTATTAAACTCGCCTCACGTAAACAGCCGGTGAGTTGTAACTCACCGGCTGTACGGAAATCTGGGCGACTGTGACAGTCGATTTCACCTATCCACATGACCAGCACAGTCGAGATCTCGTCCGTACTGCTTGCAGACTGTTAGTCGTTCGCCACGTGTACGCTGTACGGAGTTCGACCAGCCGGTCGTTTACAATGTTACCCTTTTATTAGTACAATGTTACAGAATAGTGTTTACAGAATAGTCTAGATGTACTTTGCTTTAAGATGATCATGTGCTGCAAATTGAGGTGGTGTATATAGTTTGGACGTAGTTTGCCTAGGTGTTTGTTTATTAATGAACATTCAACGTTGCTATTGACAAAAGTGTGTGAGATTGGTGTCGTGTAATACGCATAAAACAAGTTTGAAAGTGATTATTAAGTTTCTTCTAAACTGCCTCTAATGTTGCCGACATTTATTTGCGATTTGAATTGCTATGAAAATTTGTTGACTAGTAAATACTGCATTTGTAAGCATCAATATATATACTAGCAGTTGTGCGATTTGAATTGCTATGACAATTTGTTGACTAGTAAATACTCCATTTGTAAGCATCAATATATATACTAGCAGTTGCACGCACAGTATTTGTGTGCAACTGATTTGCCGAAGGGAAGAAAGAAAGTATAAAATGTAAAATTCGTTGTGCTATGAAAAATAGTATTAAAACATGAAATTATTTGTAATAAAGTGGTATTAAAACATAGTTAAGAAACTATAAAACATAAAACTTATTGTGTCATGAAAAGTGCATTTTTGAAATGACATATCAATAAGGATATAGTTTTCTTGTGCGTTCCATATATTTTTTTGGCAACAATATAGAGAGATTTTGTAACAAATTGATTCATTTACAGTAGATGGAAAAAGTTATTTTTCTTACAAAGAGTGTCTATTGTTTTTACATGCACGTCTTTTAGGTTGTTCATATGAAATGTCACTCTCAATGTTATTGCTTCCTACTAATGACATGCCTCGAAACAATTTGGAAGTAAAGCAATTGCTTAAATAAGTTAGAAATAGAGAGAGGCATTAAGATTCAATGCATTGTAACAAAGTAGGAATTTTTTTTAAAAGTAGAGATTGACATTGAAAGTATGGATGAAATATGTATAGTTAGTTACAAATTATTTATCTTTGAGTTCTTGGTACAATGTAAATTGTACAATCAGTGTACTCAGATGTGGACATCTTAGAAATATGGGAGAGCAAGTAATTGCACTCAGACTAGAAATGTAATTCTTTAGCTTTCATGATTGTTGATCCTTGATTTAGAGTTGTACTCTTCATTCCTAATCGATAGTGTGAAAAAAAAATTGCTTGAAAAGAACACTATTCACATCTGGTGCTGGTGCTAGTGCTAGTGCCCTAAGGTATACTCTAAGGTACCCTATAAATATCTTAAGAATCTTTTAACTACATTCCAATGAACTCTACCAAGATTAGACATATATCTAGAAATGACTCCCACTGCTTGGGCAATGTTTGGTCTAATACAAACCATAGCATAATTTTCAAACTTCCAACTACACTCTAGTAAGGCACTATGGTCATGTCTTCCACCTCCAATGGGGATGCTAGACATTGTGAAGAAGATAAATTTGTTCTAACTGTAGAAGGAATACACAATGATCTACAATCTTGCATGTTAAACCTCTATAAAATTTAATTGATATACTTTCTCTAGCCAAGCCATAGTTTTCTATTCACTCTTTCTTTGCGTGAATGTCATATTGGAGAATGTAAATGTCTTTTGCAAGCACTTGTAAGAGTACACCTAGTACATCATCAAAGGCCACAACGCAAGTACTTCCAATGTGGTCCTAATTTAATTTAGGTGTAGAAAGTAATTATAGTTATAGTCTTGAAGTTAAACTTTGCACCTTGTGCAAAACCATGTGTCGTCATCATTCTGAAGAGGTTTTTTTATGTACTCCTTACCATTCACTCTCAGTGGACAAGATGGATAACAAAAGGCAATTTTTTTTTATGAATTTGATCGTCACTTTGATAGTGGATTGAAGAGGTTGTGCCGGTGTTCCAAAATGTTCTTAAATGGAGCCAGTTTTCATCCTCTTAGGCAATCTAGTTAGTGATGGATAACTTGTTGATGAGGAAGCGCCATTTCTTCCTTCTCTATCCACCCAACACCTCAGCTCATCTACCTTAGGTATGTCAAGTTCTATACGATCAATACAGTCATGATAGTAGTGTTAAGCACTTTTTTGTTAAACTTAGCCAGACAAGCATTCATAACTACAACTAGAATAGTTTGTTGAGAATCTTTCAATTTCTTGAGTTCTTCCCCTTCTTTGTAGTAAGAAATTCCCCATAAGTTAATGTCAATGGTGCAAGCTAACATGTCATGTAACTTAATACCTTTTCACAACACTTCAATCCCATTGCTATGTCTTATTGTTAAGTTCTCACTAACATACAAAATAACTCTAATAATATCAAGAATAATGTTATTGTCCATGTCCTTAATTGCATCAACAAATGTGAATTGAAAGCCCTATGAACTGGAACTGAGGGGTCATCTTCACATCACTGGAGGATTGAACCTTGGTCCTATGTAATCTCCATATGACTATTCAGTTTGTTATAGGTCTTATTTCCCTCCTTGATTGCACCTTTAGAAACTATATACACTGATCCTTTTTGTACTCTATTATAATATAATTCTGCTATATCATTGAAGAGAGTAATCCAAATTTAAATTCATTCACTATACATCATGTCAAATGATGAACACTTGTCTAGTATTTTTATTGTATTAAATTGATGCATTTGTTTCTTAGCTATTACATGACTCTTTATTATCTATCTCCCTTGATATGCATTTAGCCCTTTAATAGGATTTATGCTTTCATAAGTAGATTGTTTCCTTACAAGCATATATTTATTCCAAACATCATGTTTTGATCAGATGATAAACTCTTTCTAATTAACTGAATTTGTTGTTCTTGTGACTTAAACATGAATATAGACACTCTAATCAACTGGTGGTCTGTGCAGGCAACATCTACATCAAATATTATTATTGTCCTGTAAGGGAAGGCAAGAAAAGATCTAGTCTAAATATCATGGAATATGTAGTGCATTTTCGTAGGGAAAACAATCCATAATATCTACAATGATATTCTCCTACCTTGATTCTCCATTTTTATGATATACATAGCACATAAGATGCAATATAGATCCTATCTTTAGTGTTTCTGAAGAAAAGTGATTACTGAATTTTCCTGCTAGCGTGGCTCTATGCATATGGAAACCATGAGATAGTACAAATTTGTACCATTAAGGCAGTTGTCCAATAGTGCTTAGCTTCTTTCAAGATACAATTTGAAGGTATGGAGATATTAATTGTGTCCTCATCACTAATTGTTTAAATCATGAACTTTGAGTCAGTTGTGGTTCTTTTTTTGTGCACTACACAAACCATTTTTAGTTTGTGATTATTTTAGTAAAAAGGCAAAGTAAATAGAACATAATAATCAAATTTTTAATAAGAGTAAACACACATTAAGTTATGCTTTCTACAAGCATGCATACCTAGCTTGTATCCAAAACTTTGATTTCAAATAGCACTAAATTCTATAAGTAAAGTGGAAAATTGCAAACCTATTTGAAGAAGAGTAACAAATAATTGGAGGATCCTTTGTAGGTTTGTATAATAGTGCTTTCTACAAATATAGGTACAACAAAAAAAATGAAAATAAAGAGTAAAAAAAGTAGTAGGTATAAGGTAGTATAAATTGCACTTTAGTAGTATATGATGGGTCTAGTTATTAGCTAGTTTTCTTATGGTTTTATGCAAGTTCAAAGACATTCTTAGACATTATCTCACACATATTTCCATATTATGTTATCTCTTATGTTCATTATGCAAACCTAAACCTGATTATTAAGTATATCAAAATATGGTTATAATATGATGGATATTGTATGATTATTTGTGGGAATGTATGGATTGTAAAGGATATTTGTGCTTGACTATGGTTGTTAGTATTGTGTGCATGTTTTGTGAACCAACTCTTGCAACTAAAGAAGATGGACTGTAGCCTACAGCAACTGCAAGGCGCAACCCACAGCTAAAGAGTTCTTAGACAACAGAACATGGGAGGTTCGAAACTAAACTAAGCGCAATAACTACAACATGGAGGCATTTGATGAAGATGGTTATACATCATGATGATAATTAATAAAGATGATTGAAAGAAAAGAATTATATTGCAGATAGGAGTCTAATGTGACTAACTCAACTAGTCTAGGTTCCAGTTCTATTGCAGCAAGAGTCTCAATTTCATTTGGACTCTTCTTTCTTTCTTTTTCAGTTATTAGTTACATTGGATTTATCACACTCATGTATGTAGAGAGTGGTGATTTATGATTTCAAGTAAGAAACCTTGTTTTAATAAACTTCCCGTACCTATATGTATGGCTCAGTGGTTGAGGTAGTGTAAGTTTTTAAGTTTAAAGTAGATTGTTCAATCACAGATATAATTAACAGATCTTTTCCAAGTTAGTTACACAGATAATGTTTATGTTTTTTATGATGAATACATGAACAATATCTGCCAGGAGAATATTATGTGATATCATAAGGATTGTGCAACGAATGAATTGGAATTAGTATGATTGTTTCAATCTGAGCAACTAGATTTGAGTTAGATCAGTGGAGACAGTGACTTGAGCAAGGGCCACTCAAGGTAACTATCCCTCACTTCATTTCCTATATGTTATTTTTGTTATAATTGTCAATTCATAAATGGATTAGATTCTTCAAGATATTCTAGTTTGCTTCAACTTGTTGTACTCTTGACTGTAGGGTGTATGTTTAGATTATCACTATTAAGTTAACCTTTAATCAATCTTTCCTTGACATAAAATAGTTACAGTCTTTTATTGTATGCACCTATACCAATAGTACCAACATTACTTTCCTTATTGTTATACAGTTTTGAGATTTCTTAGCAAGTGTAACACTATATTATGAGGAATTAGGTAGTCCAAATCTTTGGAAGCACATACAGTACCAGTGCCATCACAAACTTACTAGCCTTGGTCGATAATTCAATGAAGGTCTTTCCAAAGGTCCAAGTGGACTGATATGTTAGGTTTTTCCTCTAAATCATGTGATTGCCACCAAGTTTACTAGACATAGTAAGGACTCTACATTTTTGGCGCCATTGTTGGGGATGGTGCTAATTTCAAAGATCAGTTCCTACTATTTCCAAGCTTCCCTACTTTAAACATTTTTCTTTCAAAGAATAAGATACTTAGGTTTCATCCTGCCAATACTAGAACATTTTACTAACATTGTGAGGAGTCATTGTTGTACAAAGTTATGCCTATTATATGTGGAGGTAGAGAGACACTTTGGGAAGTTTCCCCCTTCAAACAAACAAGCTAGAGAAGATATTGGTGACTACAATGATCAAGGTGAGGGTATTACTAAAGAAGAATTTTCCCTCTCATCAACATGTACTGATAATATAGAACGAACCTTCCTAACAATGGCTAATGCAGTGGATGATCCACCAAAACATGTGACTTTTGAATTTCCAATCACCAACCAAGAGAGGGTTGCTGCCTTGAAGAATATACCTCCTTCAGTATTGCCAGTCTTTTATGGTCTGGTGATTGAGGATCTAGATACATTCTTGTTTGTGTTTGATGTCCTGTGTAGAAGCTATGAGTACACAACCAATGTTCATAGGCTCAAGCTATTTCCTACTACTTTGAAGGATGATTCTTTGAGATGGTTTATGGGACTAGGAGAAGATGCTATTCCAAATTCGGACACAATGAAAACAAAATTCTTGGAGAAGTACCAAGATTGTTGCATAGGAATTGATAGAAGAAGAGATGACATTTTCAAGATGACTTAAAAAGAGGATGAACCATTGGAAGATTATGTAGAAATATTTTAATTCTACCTAAAGGAAAACCCACGGAATCACCTCTCAGATGAATCCTTAAAGCTTGTATTTTTGAGAGGAGTCAATGATGACTGCATGGATGCCCTTAATCTTATTACAGTAGGGGATGTGTCTCAATTACCCTTTAATGATATCTGCAAAGTTTTTAGAAACTACTCAAGGTCCTTCACCAAGAAGATAAGGGGGGAAAGAACATCTACCATTGGCAAGACATTTAATTCAGTTTCAAGGGTCGAGTTGAGCAACCTATTGACCAACATGCAAGAAGATATTATACGTCACCTAGCTACTCAGTTGCACACCCTACATTTTAAAAAGAACTAGGAATAGGTTGAGGTAATACTCACTGAATACTGCCCCAACTGTAGACAAAGGAAATCTAATTGCAAGTGTAAAAGGGTGGCTAGTATTACAAAAGACAAACCAGAGAAATCACATTTTCAACCATTTGAAAGTGAAGATGGCCAGTTGTTCTATGCTGCACAAAGAAATCGATGGCAACCAAGAATGCCACAAGACCCCCTAAGTTTCAATGCATCATTTCCAATTGGTAATCATAGTTTCTCTGGTTGGAACCCCCAACCTTGTCCAAGTACCAAAAACCAATGGAAAAACCCTCAACAATGACAAAACCCTTAGGAAAACTACAATTAGCAGCAACCAAATGTATGGCCACAACAAAATTTCCAACATCCCAATTATAATCCTCAATGACCAGTACAACAAAATCAATGGCAGCCATAATGGCAAAAGCGACAGTAGTGGTAAAACCAAAAAATGAATTACCCACAACCTTTGTTGCCTTCTTAGCCACAATAGCAGGCTATTATGCCGAATCCATCAAACCCAACATCTTAACCACCACAAGCACCACAACTACCTACCCAACCTGCACCTAACCCCAATAACAAGCCTGTCCAATAGGTATACACTAGCGAGGCTATTGAATACCCCACTTACGGGTTAGAGGTGAGTGATATCTACCTCAGGCCAGTGAAAAAATTAGCTGGGCCCTCATCCCCTCAAATTACTAAGATGGTAGATGAGGAACCTACAACTAAAGATTTAGATAATTCACCTCTAGAGCCTGAATCAAATCAAGTAAATCAGACTATCTCAAGTCCAAAGCCTCCTTTCCTTGAGTATTTAGCCATTGAAAAACATCATACCTAAGCTGAGATAGATCTATTGGGATAACTCAAGAATGTCAGTATTAAAATCCCCCTCATTCAAGCTATCATGGATATCCCAATTTATACCAAAACAATAAGGGACCTTTGCCTTAAAAAGCCATGGAGAAAAGGAAGGATCCTTAGACAATCCATGTCTTAGGGAACCTTGTTGATATCGTGCTATGGAATATAATTGTCTCTAAATACACTAACCTTGGTAGTCCAGTAGTAGATGTTAACATAAACAGGACCCTCATCAAAAATACCTCGATTGACTTAGGGGCAACCATTAATGTCATGACTAAGGAAACAATGTAGTTACTTCAACTACCTAACCTCAAGTCTACACCAACTATTTTATAGTTGGTAGATAGGTCTATATTAAAACCTGAAGGGATAATTGAAGACATAGCCATAACATTAGACTCATGGGTGTATCCTGCATATTTCATAGTCATGTAGCCAAAGGTTAACCTTGTAGGATATCCACTTATCTTAGGCAAACCATGGTTAGAGACAACTAATGCATTCATATGTTGTAGGTCTAGGAACATGATAATATCAAATGGAACTATAACCAAGAAATTGGTTCTCTATCCACTAGCACAACCTCATGAAAATCTAGAGCAAGTTATATGGCCTACCTTGGAAGAATAAGACAACTATTCCTTGCAAATTCTCATGACCATTCAACGCAACCCCTATTGGAAACCCAAGATGAGGATGATTTAATTGACAACATAATACAGAATAACTATGGTAGGGACTTGTAGGAAAAAGACTGTCTGGCATGTCTGAAAGATATACTACAGAGCATTATACCTGTAAATTCCTTAGAAGAAATATCCCAGCTTTTCCACTCTTTATTTCCACAATAGTGTGTTCCCAACATCAGTGGATATGATCTTTCATCTGTGCAATCAGCTTCCAAAACATTGGAAATCATCCCAAGAAAAATGTTGAATATTAACAATGCCCTAACTGAAGAACAACAAAATTCCCTGAACACTATGTTGCATGACATGCATCAACCTTTACATGGGACTAGAATGACATGAAGGGAATTGATCCAAACCTATGCATGCATAGGATCTACATAAATGATGGTTTCAAGACAATTAGACAACCTCAAAGGAGAATGAACCCTACCTTGGAAGAAATAGTAAAAACTGAGCTACAAAAATTACTTGATGTGGGCTTCATTTACCCTATTTCTAACAGACAATGGGTGTCACCTTTAGTCATTGTTGCTAAGAAAAGAAGCAAATGGAGGGTATGTGTTGACTATGGGGAGCTAAACACAGCCACTAGAAAGGATCACTTTCCACTGCCTTTCATTGACCAAGTATTTGATTCCCTAGCAGGTTAAAAATGCTTCTCCTTCTTAGATGGATTTAGTGGCTAGAACCAGATAAAGATAGCTCAAGAAGATCAAGATAAGACTATATTTGCATGCCCTTGGGGTACTTATGCTTATTCTATCCTTCCCTTTGGTTTATGTAATGCCCTAGCCACTTTTTAGAGGGTAGTGCTAAGTATCTTCTTAGTTATACTCATGATTTCATGGAGATCTATATGGATGAATTCACCACCTATGGAGAAACATATGAAATGACACTCATCAATCTAGAGAAA
This sequence comes from Cunninghamia lanceolata, assembly GCA_027924645.1. Classification (NCBI taxonomy): domain Eukaryota; kingdom Viridiplantae; phylum Streptophyta; class Pinopsida; order Cupressales; family Cupressaceae; genus Cunninghamia; species Cunninghamia lanceolata. The sequence continues at coordinate 3,121,058 of BSBN01001183.1, read as the reverse complement.
TTTCTAAAAAGATGTCAAGAACACAATCTATCATTGAATCATGAGAAATCTTTTATTATGATGACTCAAGGGATTGTTCTAGGACATTTTATATCAAGTGAAAGAATTCAAGTGGATCCCCATAAAAATGAGATCATTTCTACACTTCCTATGCCACAAAAATAAAAATATGTGAGGAGCTTTCTAGGCCATGCAGGCTATTGTAGGAGATTCATTCAGGGCTTCAGCAAAATTGCAGCACCTTTGTTTACTCTGCTCATGAAAGACATAGAATTTTACTAGACAAAAGAATGTCAACACTCTTTTGAGACACTTAAGTCATCTTTGACTCAAACACCTATCTTGAGAGGACCAAACTGGACGTTACCTTTCCACATACAAACTGATGCTTCTAATTTTGCTATAGGAGTTATATTGGGACAAAAGGAAAGTAATAAGAAGTATGTTATCTATTATATTAGCAAGAACTTACAAGGAGCAGAACTTAATTACACTATCACAGAGAAAGAGATGTTAGTAGTTGTCTGTGCCATTAACAAGTTTAGGCATTACATCAATGGTTATCCAGTCTTTATCTACACAAATCATACTACAATCAGGTACTTAATGAGCAAACATGTGGTTGGAGGTAGACTAGTTAGATGGTTGCTCTTACTACAGGAGTTTGATATAACAATAGTGGATAAATCTGATAAAGCTAATGTGGTGGTAGATTTTCTATCTAGATTGCCTACACGATTAAAAGGTGTTGTAGATGACTCTTTTCCAAATGAGAATTGGTTTTCTCTCAATATACACACACCATGGTTTATTGTCATTGCAAATTACTTAGTGGTAGGAAAGATACCATCACATTTCTCCCCTAGAGAAAAGAGACAACTAGTGCATAAAAACATTCCATACTCATGGATTGTTGGTTATCTATTCTACACTAGTCCAGATCATATTATGAGGAGATGTATAAGAGAAGATGAGGTCTCTGACATCCTAAAAGATTTCCATGATGAGCCCTATGGGGGTCACTTTGTAACCAAAAGGACAACATTTAAGGTCTTAACAACATGCTATTATTGGCCAACTTTCCATAAGGATTTAATAAAGCATACAAGGAGTTGTGGTAGATGTTAGAGAATGGGCAGACCAACCAGGATAGATGAGATGCCTTTGCAGCCACAAATGGCACTAGCACCATTTGACAAATGGAGGCTAGACTTCATTGGGCCAATTTCACTAGCATCCAATAACAAATAATATATTTTGGTTTCCACATATTATCTAACAACATAGGTTGAAGTTAAAGTATTACAATTTGCAACAGATGGAAATGTAGGCAAGTTCTTGTATGAAGACATCTTTACTAGATATGGAGTACCCAAAGAAATTATAACTGATCAAAGTCCCCAATTCACTTCTGAACTCATATCTGCATTGGTTAAAGAGTATAAAATCAGACATAAAAAGTCAACACCTTATCACCCCCAAGCCAATGGCCAGGTGGAGGTTACAAACAAGGAGATTGAAAACATTCTGACCAAAATAGTGCAAATTCATAGAAAAACTGGGCAACCAAATTGCCAGAAGCAATGTGGGCATATAGGGCAACATGCAAAACAACTAGATGCTTACACCTTATGAATTAGTATATGGAAAAATGTAGTTCTACCAATTGAATTTGAATATAAGACACCGAGGACAATAGTAGAACTCTACATAGACTTGACAACAACACAGAAGGAGAGGCTACATATTTTGAATGGGCTAGATGAAATTAGAATGGAGGGTATCCATCACACATGGATAGTTTAAAAATATAGGACTAAATGGCATGATCAATTTATCAAGACAAAAGAATTTCATATGGGTGATTGGGCTTTATTGTATGATTCCAAATACAAAGATTATAAGGGCAAGCTATAGTCTAGATGGTTAGGCCTCTATGAAATACAACATATATTCCCCAATGGAGTAGAACTTAAATTGTAGACCATAGATGCAATCAAATTCTCATTGCTAGTTAATCGTCACATGTTAAATTTATACACAAAGCTAGCAAAATGAGAAGATTTCCTTCTTTCTCTAATGCATTGCTAGGATCCAAGCCCTAATTCTGATATTGAAATAAACTCAGTAGCAAACACTATGAGTTCTCACAATGACTCAAAAGATGAGCTACACATCTCACCTCTTGAGGTCAATTAGGTATAATTCCATAACCTTCATCACCTGCACACACAACACCGGTGCCACAATATTCATGGAGACAATTTCACTTTGCCATAGGGACCTGTAGCAAGCAAAATAAAAGCTGCCATAGTTCACTTTGGGACCTGTTGACAAAGGTACATGTAGCAACTATTTGTCAGAACATTCAAATTTTTCACCGAGTTAATTGCACTCCCTCAGCATTTACTCCACTTTTCCAACATTTAGCTACCATCCATCTTATCACTACATGCGAGCTTCCTCAATTCATTTGCATGTGCCAACATGTCATTCACTCTATCTCCCATAATAATGATTCAGTCAACTTCAACCCTTTTCCTTTGGCCTCCTGCATCTATAACCTTTTGTCTTGTCAACTTCCTAAAATTTTGAGTCAGTTTAGGCTGGTTCAAGCTTAGTGCATGCAAGTATAATAGGGGGTTGAGCAGAGGATTGTTGAATTTGAAATGTACACAAGTATAATAGGAGGGTTAAGCAGAGGGTTGTGTAGAATTTGAATTTGAGTTAAATTGGTAGCATGGGGGTGATCTTATTAGAAGGTAACCAATAGTACATCAGATAATATTAGAAGGCTAGTTTGCCTTGCCAATTTTTACAAGAACAGGATGGCTTGATTATTTTTTGAAGCTCATAGAATATAATGAAGGCATGACAAAGTAATTTGCAGCTACATTAAAACATGATGAAGCCACTATCAAGGGTTTGAAAGTGGATTTTTTAGAAGCTGCAATTGCAGAAGTGTCTGGTCTACATAGGAATGGAAAAGAATTCCCTATCAAGGCAGATGTAGTAGCTTCCAGGGATGATTTTAGTGAGGCAGGGGAGCACATAGACTCAGCGTCACAAGGTACTAATAGATTATCACTTCCACGAGTATGGGCTTCTTGTGATGTTCATATTATTAAGTACATTACTTATGATCATAGACAATCCCTTTTATATAATGTGCATCTTAAGTTATTAAGTTACCTTCGCCATAAAAGAATAGTAAATGTACCAAACTTTCTGTATAATTTGTTAAAAAGATTGGGACATGAATACCAGCAGAAGTCAAATAAGTTAGATATATCACATGATTGTTTGATTACCTTGTTAGTGAAAAGTGAAAGGAAGCAAGGTAAGCGGAAACAACTTCCTACACCAATCTAATGTGGGGGAGTAGTGCAGATTTTTATTAGATCTTTATAGTTATAGTTAAGTTATACATTAACAGAGAGATTAACACAAATTCACAAGAAATTATAAATGCAATGACACAAAATATATGTGCAGAAAACCCTTTCTGGTGAAAAACCCCAAACTCCAAAACCTGCACAATGTATTATCAAATTTGAATAGGATTACAATACACTTGCAATGCAAGTTTTTCCAGGAGTTGTCACAATGTCAAATATGGAATAATTCTGATAGCATAACGATACCTGCAAATGAACCATACATCTCCAACTCCAACCACCTGTATATATAGAGAAGTACTATGAATGGAGGAAGCTTCTAGAGCAAGTCAACAAAGGAATCTTGTCCAAATCCATGTGGCCCAATTTTGAAGGCCATAAAACATGCGTATGACACTTGTAAGAGATTCTCTTTCATCCCTTACAACCCTCCAACTTGGGTACCCCAAATTTGCCCAATTAAGGTATGATAGATGCTCTTACAATGTCATAAGATCCGTCATATATGACAACTCTTACAGCTATAAGAGAATTTGTCAAACTAACTATTAATAGCAGATTCTCTTACAACCTGTCATAGTCAAACTTTGGTGCCTACTTCCTCCATGTAAGATGCTTTCTAACATTTGTCTTCACTTGTCATAGGATCTTCTATTTCTGGCTCTTACATGTCATAGATTCTATCATAGGAATCTGTCATAACTCTTTCGCATCATAAACCTCTTACAACACCCAAAAGATGCTGACACATAGAAAAAATTCTTCTACCACAAAGTGGGACACCTATCTCCTCATATGAGGATAGAAATACACTTAGTCACCTTCCATTTAGGATGACACAACACCATGCCAACTCCCACAAAGTGACAAAATAAGATTTGCATACAAATTAAAATAATAGGCAAAAATAAATATACAATTAAATAATAAGTGCTATGAACTTAAAAAGGTTGAGACACCTTAATTCACAACATTCTCCCACTTGTCGAACACCTTTCAAGAGCCAATAGAATGACAAGATTTAACTTCTAAGAGCCAAGAGGCTCATAGACTCTGAACACCATCTAAACTTCTTTGTGCTCACGGGCTTCATCAAAGAATCTGCAACATTCGCCAAAGTATCAACCTTCTGCAAATTCACCTTCCCATCCTCTACCATATCATGTACAAAGTGGTACTGCACATCAATGTGTCTAGTCCTCGCATGGAAAGTAGGATTCTTCCCCAAACATATGGCACTCTGGCTGTCACAAGAAAGGGTAATCTTCCTTGCATCAAACCCAATGTTAGAACACAATCTCTTAAGCTAAATGGCTCCCTTACAAGCATGAGTAGCTTCCATGTACTCTGCTTTAGTCGTGAACAAAGTGACCACAGGTTGCTGCTTACTCATCCAACTAATAGCACCACTGAACATAGTAAACACATAAGTACTAGTGGATCTCTTGCTGTCAATGTCACCTACCCAATCTGAATCCACAAATCCATGGATACTCATAGAATTCTAAGAACCAGTAGGATAACCATGATAGCACAAGGCATACTCAGAAGTACCCCATAGATATCTAAAAACTCTCTTAATTGCATCCCAATGTATCTATCCTGGATTAACCATGAATCAGCTAACGACTCCCACTGCTTGGAAAATGTCTGGTCTTGTACAGACATCACATACATCAAACTACCAACTGCAATAGCATAAGGTACTCTTCTCATATCCTCCATCTCAGAAGGAGACTTTAAACAATCTGCAATAGATAACTTTGTTCCCATCATTATAGGAACAGTCAAAGGTCTACAATCTACCATACTGAATCTCTCCAACACAGTCTTCACATACTTACTCTAGCTTAACCAAAGTTTTTTGTTTGCTCTATCTCTTCTAATCTCCATCCTTAGAATGTACCTGGCTACCCCTAAATTTTTTATTTCAAACTGTGCTGACAACTAAGACTTCAAATTAGAAATCAAACCTTTACAATTCCCAATTAGTAACATATCATCAACATACAATGCTATAATGAGAATACGATCATTGTCAAATTTGAAATACACACACTGATCTGATTTCAATCTCAGAAATCCAATACTCAACACAAAGGCATCAAAATTTTAATACCACATCCTAGGAGACTGGTTAAGACCATACAAAGACTTTTTCAACTTGAAAACCAAATTTTCTTTACTTTTCAAAATGTGGTGCTTTGGCTGTGACATATAAATCTCCTCCTCCAAATCACCATGAAGGAATGTTGTCTTCACATCCATCTGCTCCGCCTCTAAGTCTTATGTTGTTGCAAGAAATAATAGAAACCAAATAGATGTTATCTTTGCAAATGGAGAGAAAATCTCACAATAGTTAATTCCCTCCACCTGTGAATACCCCTTCATGACCAACCTTGCCTTATATTTCTTAATTCTTCCATCTGAACCAAACTTTTTCTTAAACACCCATTTACATCCAACAAGCTTTCTTCCTTCCGGTAAAGGTACCAAGTCCCAAGTATTATTATTTCCAAAGAAACAATCCCTTCTTCCATGGCCTCCTTCCAGGAACTTGCATCTTTCATACCCATAGCTTCCCTTACGGCCCTAGGCTCATCAACATTAGAAATCAAATTAAAAATACAACTAGAATTATGCAATGAATAACCAAACCTTTTAGGTTATCACCTTATTCTTGTGGACCTTCTCACAAGTTGAGGTTGAGGTTCTTCATCTTATTCTTCTAAACTTTCAAAGCTGCTAGAGATCTCCTCATCATCAGATCCAACTGGTATCTTTAGTTCAACTTTCTCAGGGCTAGGAGGAAGTTAAACCACATTGTCTTTCTTTTCTTCTTTATCTGGCTGTAGAACAATAGGAGAATGATTGTGCTCTTTGAAGATCACACTTCTACTACACATAACATTTTTGGCCATTGGATCCTATAGCTTGTACCCTTTCACACCGATGCCATAATCGATGAAGATACATTTAATTGCCTTATTTTCCAACTTGGACCTCTTCTCCTTAGGTACATGTGCATATGCCTCACAACCAAATACTTGAATGTGTCTCAACGAAGGCTTCTTACCAAACAATGCCTCCATATGGCTCTTGTTAACAAACGCTGATGTAGGAGACCTGTTAACCAGGTAACAAGCAGCAGCCACAGCTTGAGCCCAAAACTTTGTTCTAGGCCAGCACTACTAATCATGCTCCTAGTCCTCTCCATCAACATTCTATTCATTCTCTCTGCAACTCCATTTTGCTAAGGAGTATACGGAGTAATCTTATGCCTCTCAATACCTTGTTCTTTACAAAACTTGTCAAAATATGCTTAGCAAAACTCACCACCATTATCAGTTCTCAAACATTTACTCTTTATGTCTTTCTAATTCTCTATAGCAACTTTAAACTCTTTGAATCTTGCAAAGACTTCAAATTTACTCCTAAGGAAATATACCCATGTCCTTCTACTGTAGTCATCAATAAATGAAATAAAATATATAATTTTGAAATCAAAGGAACATTAACATGACCAAAAACATTAGAGTGAACTAGATCCAACACCTCGGAAGATTTATGAGAACTATGATAAAACTAAACATGATTTTGTTTTCCATTTATGTAGAATTCACAGAAATCTAACTCAAGGTTACAATCATTCATACCCTCAATGATGGTTTTATTTTTTAGGGTCATCAAACCCTTTTCACCAATATGGCTAAGCCTTTGGTGGCACAACATTGTTTTCTCAACAAGAAGCTTCATTTCCATAGAATGAGAACCCTTGGGTACCCAAAATGCACGACCATCAAAAGTAGATGCAATAGTCTTCTTGGCTATTGGTTCCAATGGTGAGGATGAAAAATCTAAAGCTCTCTTCTTCAAAATAGAGGCACTATTGTGCTAAATCATGCATGCATCAAGCTGAAATAGAGTGCCAATTAGAACACCCTTAGCCAACACCATAACTCCTCTCATCATCTTGCATCCTCCATTCAAGAAAACAACTTGTACACCCACATCATTCAGTTTTCTTATAGATAATAGGTTTTGTACCAACCCACGGATATGCAGTACACCATTGATCCCCTTCACTCGACTGTCATGGAATCTGATTAGGACTCTTACATAGCTAACTATTTCTAGGTGAGAGTCATCACCTAGGTACACCTTCCCACCATCAAACTCTTCATACTTTGAAAACTAGTTTCTATAGGATGTCATATGAAATGATGCACTAGAATCAATTAACCACACATCCTCACATGCATTTGTTTCCAAGGTAGGGACAAATGCTTCTCCATCATCTTGAAAGGACTTGTCGAAGTCAAAATTATGGTTTTTCTTCTTCTTATTTTTCTCCTCCTTGCAATCCTTGTAGAGATGACTAGGTTTTCTATAGTTCCAACACAAGGCCTTGGAAATTCTAAGAGACTTTGATCTCCCATGGGATTTGTATATTTCTTTGTCTTCTTTCTTCTTATCCTTCTTCTTTCATTTTTCCTTGGACCTACCATGAACTGCAAGAGCCTCCTTAGCCATTTCAGAAGACTTTATTGTTGTTAATCAGATATGCACCCTATGCTAAGTTATTCAACTTAACTATAGATGTTAACACATGGGAACACTTGTAGGCCTGTGGGTTGCCTAAACTCAGAGTGAACCTCCAGAGTGAGCTAGTTCTCCTAATCATTTTTCCTAATCTAAATGATTTTCTGAGGAAGAGAGGAGAGAATAAACTTAAATACAAAACTAACTTCTAAGGATGATCAAACCGGATTCTAACTTAATTAATGTGTCAACTCACAATTGAACTCTTAAGACATTTGCTTTCACAATCTCACTCGACACATGTAATACATAAGAAATTTTGTTTGAAGGCTTACAATTAAACACAACAAACAACCTGCATTACACAAGGCTTCTACATATAAACTTGCAATAAGGAAACATAACAAAGGATCTGGTTTCTGTGATCACAATGAAACATCAAACAATATTGCAAAAAATGAGACAAAAATGAATGAGAAGGGAACTCTACTATATTATTAATCTGAAAGGAGCATACAAAATGAGACTGAGTACAAGATGTTTACAATACTCTCTACAAGTAAATAAGAGAAAGAAACAGTAATCAGAACTACCTAAAACCAAGTCCCTCACCCTCTTTTCTAGCCAAAAGGCTTTCTAAAAATGAGAAAGGATGGAACAACTCAGCAAAAAAATCAAAAAGGAAACCTTCCAAGTCATTCCTGAGTTCCATAAAAAAGATTCCAAAATAGGGCCCAAAATGTCTCAAAACTAGAAATAAAAACTATCAAACTCTTTTGTTAAGTGCCCCCCACCAAAAGGATGCAAAAATTTAGGCCTTATTTGACTGGAGACCAGAATAGAAAGACTATTTTGCCCAGTTTTTTCCAATTTTGCCTAGAGAGGAAAAATGAAACCCAAAAAGAAAGATTCTTGCTAGATTTTCTCTATCTTAACTACATAAATAACAAATATTAAAAGCAATTTATAAAATATTGCTTTAAATATTATTTTACAATGCTTTTGTAGTTTTATCTCCTAATTTATATCAATTTGATTTTTACAAAAAAATACCAAGCTTTGGTTTATCTTGCCAAGTATATTACATTTCATGTGGCATCATTTTCTGTAAAAATCATAGAAAACATATCAAGACATAATATATGTTTGCAAAAACAAAAGCTTGTGAGGCTTATCCTTCACTCGATCTATAACTAGTCTTCTAAGGGCATATGATGCAAGACTCATCCTTCAGATGGTTTGCATGAACTGGAAGGTACACTAAGCAAAGGGCCTAAGGCATTCTAACTATATAAGTTCTGGTCCATCTTCAATGGTAATCAAATGAGCCTTTTGAGACACAATGCCTAGTGAACTATATACCCCAATGGGTATTAGTTAAGGTATAAGAAAATAAAATTGATGTGGTAAAATACAAGAATCGATCTTAGGGCATAAGAAAACCCTAATCACAAAAAACACCAGTGCCTTAACTTCACAGACTCATTTTCACATTCACACTTTCAATTTTTGGCCCTACTGCCCAGCCGCCACCATGGCTAGGGTTTGGACAAAATCTTGCATCTCTTCTCTACTTCTGAACATGCGTTCTAAAGATTTCTAACAGGAAATGCAAGGTAGGTGTCTCTGTGTCACATAACAAACCACTCCCTTTATTTATTACTAGTTTTTGGCTCTCTGGTAGTGGCTGTGACAAGGCTTCTTATATGCATTTTTCTTTGTTTATTCTTTGGCAAAACTTCCTTCTCCATACGAGCCACCATTGAAAGGTTCTGGTATGAGCTTCAAACAATATATATGCAGAACTCGCAGCCCTAGGTGTCCACATCCCTACTCAGAAACAAGATCAAGGTAAGCTTTATCTATGAAGTTCCTGTGATGAATCTGAATTTGAGAACCATGAAACCATATGCATTTCCTTCTTTCTACAAAGAATATATTGAACTCACTATATTAACAAGCCACTGCCATATCTCATCTTCGGTAAAAAAAAAAAGTTCCACTACTGAAAAGGCTGCGGACATACATTTATCAGTTCTTTGTGACTATGAGCTCAAAGTTCTTCTATATACGAGCTTAGCACATTAAACCCCAAATAGGTCCAATCCGCCATGAACAAATGTCGTCTTTGTCGCGACTAATTAATGGCTGCATTTTATCATGTGTCTGATGTATTTCAAAACTTCATTTTTTTCTCTGCATTTATGTTATCTCTTATACATGCTGATAAGGGTTTTGATGGAGAAATAACTCAATAGTACGAACTAGTTTTGCCCATTTCCTATATGTGGAAGTTACTAAAAATATATTGTCCTTTTATGCAAAACAAACTTTCCTCTGGCATAATACAGGGCCGCAGCTTTGATGCTTGATCCTTCATTATTTATATTGCATTTTGTAGCTTATATGAGTTCAAAACCCTCTACATTGTTATGTATCTATTCATAATCTCTTGTGCAACAAGATGAGAGTTTAGACATTCTGTACAAAATATATTCCTGGTAGTGACTGTGTTGGCACAAAATGATTATTTCTCATTCAATTTTTGTATGAAAACACACTATTTTTTACATCTATGAAACTGCAGAAACAAAAAAAAAAGCCTTTTGGTACTAGGCATGGCCATCGCTTGATATGGCACTTCTTTCTCAATTCTAAACTTCACCAAACCCTTGTAGGTTGGAAACCTCTTTTTCCTTTGTATTAGTGATTTACATAATGCAAATTCAGATGGAATTTTGTCATCCTGGGAAGAAAAAATACCTCACAATTGTTTGTCCTATCTTGAGAAAGAAAATTTGACTTCAACCCGAGTTGTTATGAGACAATTAGAAATTGATCCATTTTCTTTACACTATAATCACATGATTTTTCTACTATTTCATTTCTGGAAATATCAAAAGACAAAACTTTCTTTGTTGACTTGGCAATGAATGAGGTTTGCAACTTCATGTTTATGATGCTCTCTACGGACTATACTTTTCTCAAAAGTTAGTTGCCTTTGACTATGATGTTGTAAATTAAGGTGTCTCACCCTTGGCAATTCCTTGTAGTTTTACATTGTATTTACTGCCTATTGTATTAATTGGATGCAAAGCCTATGTTGTCATATTGTGGGAGTTGGCACGGTGATGTGTCATCCTCCATGGCATATGACGACATGTAATTTTGTCCTCACATGAGGAGATAGGCATCCCACTTAGTGGTAGGAATATTTTGCCATGTTTCAGCATCTTGGATGGTGTGTAAGGGAATATTGACCAAAACGGCCATGACAGATTCCTATGACAAAATTATGACATGTAAGAGTCAGAAATAGGAGATTCTACGATAGGTGAAGACATGTGTTGAAGAGCATCTTTGAAAAGGGCGTCTTTGGGCACCCCAAGGTGGACTACGACATGTTGTAAGAGAATATGCTATTTATAGTCTATGTATGATAGATTCTCTTATAGCTATAAGTTATGACAACTATGACAGATTCTATGATGGTTGTAAGAGTCGTAAGAGCATCTGTCATAGCCCATTTTGGAAATAGGTGACCTTGTTGGGATGGGGTGACTTGACAAGTATTAGGAGCATACTACAGTGTTGAACAAGTGTCCATAGTCATGGGTTTTGGGCCATGAGGCCATGTTGGACGCCCATCCCAATGTGGAGCCATTTTTACCTTGTATTTGTTATATAAACAGGTGCTTTTCAGAGAAGTACTATAGGTTTTACAGGTACTGTTATGCTGTTGGAACATCTCTAGATACAAGTGTCGAAGACTCTTGCAAGAGCATTGCCTCTATGTTGTATTGTAACCTTCATTATTTATAGAATACATTTGAGTTGTGTTTTGGAGTGTGGGGTTTTTCACCTATAAGGTTTTTCCCCATGTATATCTTGTGTCTCTCTTCTTCTGTCTCACTTTCTTGTGTATGTGTTTGCTGCAATATCTTTGTTAGTGGGTTAACATAGCTATAATTGTAAAGATAAAATTGAATTTGCACTCTCCTCCCCTCAGTAACTTAGTGTAGGAAGCATTTTCCACACACCTAGCTTCCTTTTAGTTGGTATTAGAGCCTAGCCATTAATGGTTCTAGCTACTGGGTAGGGGTTTTTTGAGCTAATCTTAGGTTGACAGGGAGTGTTGTGTAGAGCATTTTGTATATTATTGTAGCAAGGAGATGGCAACCACATTGGAAGATTAGAGGTGGAGAAATTCAATGGCATTAATTTTGAGTTGTGGAAACTCAAGATAGAAGACTTACTTGTTGGTTGTGACCTATGGGAAATCGTATCTAGTGTGAAACCTACAGCAATGTCACAAGCTAATTGGGACCTCAAAGATTAGAAGGCTAAGCATCTCATAAGACTCTATTAGCTGACTCTGTTCTATTGAATGTCCATGAAGAGAAGAGCACGAAATACCTCTAGAAGAAGCTAGGTGATGTTTATTAGGCCAAGTCCTTGGTGAACAAACTTTTTCTAAAAAAGAAGTTGTTTTCTCTAAAGATGGAAGATGGAGGATTTGTTGCAGACCATATGAATGCTTTCAACATGATTGTTGCACAATTGACATCTATGGGTGTGAAAATGGAGGAAGATTGATGTATGACCCTGCTTTGTTCTTTGCTAGATTTGTGGGATCATCTTGTCATGGCTATCAGAAGTACCACTACCACCTTCAAGATGGAAGATGTGGTATCTTCGTTGTTATATGAAGAGATGCGGAGAAAGTCTTCTGAGGCAGCCAAAGAGGCTCTTATAGTTTGTAGAAGACCCAAAGAGAAAGGGAAGAAGAAGGAAAGAAAGGTGATAAGAGCAGATCCAAATCCCATGGGAGATCTAAATCTCCTGGAATGTCCAAGGCTCTCTGTTGGAACTATAGAAAAACTGAGCATTTCTGAAAGGAATGCAAAGAGGAGAAGAAAAAGAAGAAGAATGCTCCTAATACAAATTCTGACATGTCACAAGATGATGGTGATGCCTTCATCACAACCCTAGCCACCCATGCATCTAATGATGTGTGATTGATTGATTCTAGTGCATCATTCCACATGACCTCGCATCGAGACTGGTTCATGAAATATGAAGAGTTTGATGGTGGAAGAGTGTACCTAGGTGACGACTCTCATCTAAAGATTGTTGGTTGTGGAAGAGTCTCAATCCGATTCCCTAATGGACAAGTGAAGGGGATCACTGGGGTTATGTGCATCCCAGGCCTAGCATGGAACCTGCTTTCTATAAGTATGTTAAATGATGCAGGTGTGCAGGTTATCTTTTCTAAAGTTGGTTGCAAGATGACTAGAGGATTTATGGTGCTTGTGAAGGGTACTCCAAGAGGTACTTTGTTTCAACTAGAGGCATGCACTTCACAGTACAATAGTTCTTCTGATTTGAGGAAAAGAGATGCAGTCACTTCATCCCCACCATTTGAACAAGCAGTGAAGAAATCTGTTGTAACACTTTTTGATGGTACTGCACATGCTTTGGAAGTTAAACTTCCTGCTGAAAAGACTATGTTATGGCATTTGAGATATGGCCACATTGGTGAGAAGGGTCTATGTGCCCTAAAAAATAAAAACCTTGTTGAGGGGTTAAATGATTGTAATCTCAAGTTTGACTTTTACAAACATTGTGTATATGGAAAGCAAAACCATGTTCAGTTTTACTCTAGTTCTCACAAGTCTTCTGGTTTATTGGATCTTATTCATTCTAATGTGTTTGGTCTTGTTAATGTTCCTTCGATTTCAAAATTTGTATATTTTGTATCTTTCATAGATGATTATAGTAGAAGGACATGGGTTTATTTTATCAGAGCAAGACTAAAGTATTTAGTTAGTTTAAGAAGTTTAAAGCCTTTGCTGAAAATCAGACTAGTAAAAAGATTAAGTGTTTGAGAACCGACAATGGTGGTGAGTTTTGTTCAGTAGAGTTCGATAAGTTCTGTAAAGAGAAAGGGATTGAAAGACATAAGACAACTCCATATACCCTATAACAAAATGGAGTTTCAAAGAGGATGAACAGGACATTGATCAATGGAAAAGGCTAGGAGTATGTTTAGTGGAGCAAGCCTTGAACAAAAGTTTTGGGTTGAAGCTATTGCCACTGCTTGCTATCTGGTAAACAAATCTCCTACATTAGTTCTTGTTGGTAAGACACCTATGTAGGTGTGGTCTGGTACGAAGCCTTCAGTTAGACATCTTCATGTTTTTGGTTGTGAGGCATATGCGCATGTGCCTAGCGAGAAATGGTCTAAATTGGAGAACAAGGCTATTAAATGTATTTTCATTGGCTATGGTGTTGGTATGAAAGGATACAAGCTTTGGGATCCTATGGCTAAAAAAGTATTGTATAGAAGTGTTATCTTCAAAGAGTTAACACCTTCTTCTATTGTTCTCTAGCTAGAACATACAGTAAATAAAGAGGATGCAGATTAGTTTCCTTCTACCCCTAAGAAGATTGAACAAATAGACCATATGAGACCTGATGATGAGGAGAGCTTAAGCAACTCTAAAAGCTCAGAAGAAGAAGCAAAACCTCAACCTTAGCAATTAAGGAGGTCTACACAAACGAGAAAGCAACTTGATAGGTTTGGTTATTCATTACTTGATTCTAGTTGTGCTTTTTCTTTACTTACTAACATTGATGAACCTAGAACTGTGAAAGAGGCTATGGGCATGAAAGATGTATGTTCGTGGAAGGAGGCCATGGAGGATGAGATGGCTTAATTGGAAAAAAATAAAACATGGGATTTAGTACCTTTGCTTGATGGATGGAAACCTGTTGGATGCAAATGGGTATTCAAAAAGAAATTTGGTGCAGATGGCAGTGTTGAAAAGTACAAGGCTAGATTGGTTGTGAAGGGGTATTCACAAGTGGAGTGAATTGATTATGGTGAAATTTTCTCTCCCATTGCAAAGCTAACATCCATTCGATTTCTGTTATCTCTTGTAGCTACTTATGACTTGGAGGTAGAACAGATGGATGTGAAGACAACTTTCCCTCATGGTGATTTGGAGGAAGTGATTTACATGTCACAACCAAATCATTACATAGAGAAAGGTAAAGAAAATTTGGTTTTCAAGTTAAAGAAGTCTTTATATGGTTTGAAGCAGTCTCCTAGGATGTGGTACTTGAAGTTTGATGCTTTTGTGTTATCAATTGGATATTTGAGATCAAAATCAGATCAGTGTGTGTATTACAAATTTGACAATGATTGCATTCTCATTATTGCATTGTATGTTGACAATATGCTGTTGATTGGAAATGGTAAGAATATGATTTATGATTTGAAGTCTTAGTTGTCAGCACAGTTTCAGATGAAAAATCTTGGGGTAGCTAGGTACATTCTCAGAATGGAAATCAGAAGAGACAGAGCTAATAGAAAACTTTGGTTAAGGCAAAGTAAGTATGTGAAGACTGTGTTGGATAGGTTCATCATGGTAGATTGTAGACCATTGTGTGTTCCTATTTCATTGGGGACAAAGTTGTCTGTTAATGATTGTACCAAATCTCCTAGTGAGGTGGAGGACATGAGTAGAGTACCTTATGCTAGTGTTGTTGGTAGTTTGATATATGCTATGGTCTGCACAAGACTAGACATTGCCCAAGCCGTCGGAGTCCTTAGTTGATTTATGGCTAATCCTAGATGGGTACATTGGGATGTAGTTAATCGAGTGTTTAGATATCATAGGGGTACTTTCGAGTATTCCATATGCTATCATGGTAATGCTACTGGACCTTCACATTCAGTTTGTATTTGTGGATTTGTAGATTTTGATTGGGAAGGTGACATTGACAGTAGGAGATCCACCAATGCCTATGTGTTCACTATGTTTGGTGGTGCAATTATTTGGATGAGTGAGCGCCAACCTATGGTTGCTTTGTCTACTATAGAAGCTGAGTACATGGCAGCAACTCATGCTTGCAAGGAAGCCATTTGGCTTAAGAGATTGTGTTCAGATATTGGTGTTGATGCAGGACAGATTACGATTTGTTGTGATAGTTAGAGTGTGATTTGCCTTGTGAATAATCCACCTTTCCATGCCAGAACAAAGCATATTGATGTATAGTTTCACTAGGTATGAGACATGGTAGAGGATGGAAAGGTAAATTTTGAGAAGGTAGATACTCTGAAGAATATTGCAGATGCATTGACGAAAAGGTCGTGGCCATACATTTATCGGTTCTTTGTGACTATGAGCTCAAAGTTCTTCTATTTGTGAGCTTATCACTTTAAACCACAAATGGGTCCAATCTTACATGAACAAATGTCCTCTCTGTCGTAGCTAATGAATGGCTGCATTTTATCTTGTGTCTGATGTATTTCAAAACTTTATTTTTTTCTCTGCATTTATGTCATCTCTTATGCATGTTGATAAGGGTTTTGATGGAGAAATAACTCAGCAGTACAAACTAGTTTTTCCCATTTCCTATATGTGGAAGTTACTAAAATTATATTGTCCTTTTATACAGAACAAACTTTCCTCTAGGATAATATAGGGCCGCGGCTTTGATGCTTGATCATTCATTATTTCTGTCATATTTTGTAGCTTATATGAGTTCAAAATCCTCTACATTGTTCTGTATCTATTTGCAATCTCTTATGCAACAAGATGAGAGTTTAGACATTCTGTGCAAAATATATCCCTGGCAGTAACTGTGTTGGCACAAAATGATTATTTCTCATTCATTTTTTTTTATGAAAACACACTATTTTTTACATCTATGAAACTACAGAAACACAAAACCCCTTTTGGTATTAGGCAGGGCTGTTGCTTGATATGGCTTGCTTGATATGGCACTTCTTTCTCACCTCTAAACATCACCAAACCCTTGTAGGTTGGAAACCTCTATTTCCTTTGTATTAGTGATTTACATAATGCAAATTTAGATGGGATTTTTTCATCCTCGGAAGAAAAAATACCTCACAACACCCTTACATTTTGTTTTTCCTATCTTGAGAAAGAAAATTTGACTTGAAACCGAGTTGTTATGAGACAATGAGAACTTGATCCATTTTCTTTACACTATAATCACATGATTTTTTTGCTATTTCATTTCTAGAAATATTAAAAGACAATTTGTTGACTTCACAATGAATGAGGTTTGCAACTTCATGTTTATGATGCTCTCTACGGACTGCACTTTTCTCATAAGTTAGTTTCCTTCGACTATGATGTTGGGAATTAAGGTGTGTCAACCTTGGTAATTCCTTGTATTTTTACATTGTATTTATTTATTTATTGCATATTGTATTAATTGGATGCAAATCCTATGTTGTTATATTGTGGGAGTGCCACAATGATGTGTCATCCTACATAGCATATGACCACATATAATTTTGTCATCACATGAGGAGATAGGCGTCCCACTTAGTGGTAGGAATATTTTGCCATGTGTCAGCATCTTGGATGTTGTGTAAGGGAATATTGACCAAAACGGTCATGATAGAGTCCTATGACAAAATTATGACATGTAAGAGTTAGAAATAGGAGACTCTATGACAGGTGAATACATGCATCGAAGAGCATCTTTGAAAAGGGCATCTTTGGGCACCCCAAGGTGGACTATGACATGTTGTAAGAGAATATGCTATTTATAGCCTATGTATGACAAATTCTCTTACAGCTGTAAATTATAACAACTATGACAAATTCTATGATGGTTGTAAGAGTCATAAGAGCATCTGTCATAGCCCATTTTGGAAATAGGAAACTTCCTTGGGATGGGGTGACATGACAAGTGTCAGGAGCATCCTACAGTGTTGGACAAGTGTCCATAGGCATGGGTTTTGGGCCATGAGGCCATGTTGGATGCCCATCCTAATGTGGAGCCATTTTTGCTTGGTATTTGTTATATAAACAGGTGCTTTTGAGAGGAGAAGTACTACAAGTTTTACAGGTACTGTTATGCTGCCAGAACATCTCTAGATATGAGTGTCAAAGACTCTTGTAAGAGCATTGGCTCTGTGTTGTATTGTAACCTTCATTGTTTACAGAATACATTTGAGCTATGTTTTGGAGTGTGGGGTATTTCACTCGTAAGGGTTTTCCCCACGTATATCTTGTGTCTCTCTTCTTCTGTCTCACTTTCTTGTGTATGTGTTTTCTGCAATATCTTTGTTAGTGGGTTAACATAGTTGTAATTGTAAAGATAAAATTTAATTTGCACTCTCCTCTCCTCATTAGATTAGTGTAGGAAGCATTTTCCACACACCTAGCTTCCTTTCATATGATACATGTGATTTTTTTGTAATCAATTATTTGGAATATAAAAGTACCTTTGCTTGAATTTGGACATGTCTGTCATAAGCTCATAGCCCTGACTCTTCTGAGTTGCATGGCATTTTTGTATACAACTTGCAACTGTATCAGTTTGACTGTCCTTTCATCTGATACTGATACTCATTTCTTACAATTTTTGTTGCTCATATGATATGATGTAAGCACTTATGCATCTTTGAGTGATGTTGTTCATTTGCAACTGCTTCATTGAGTATTGTTGTACCTCCTCATCTGTATTATATCATCTTGTATATTTATGATATTCATTACAAAAAGTTAAATAAATAAATGTTCTTTTCCTTGAATCCTTGTGTAGTTGAATATAACACTGAGATTTCACTCTTTGCCATGATATAGTGTATTTAATGGCTGTAAGCTTGTATATGATATTCTTGTACTTTATCTTATGTTGTTGCATCATTTTGAACACATCATTTATGGTTTTGAAAACTTCCATATCAGATACATTTATGACAGTGATAAGGACCACTGTGCTCATCATCTCTTGGCATTTGTTTATACTTGCTTTGATGAACTTACCTCTATAGAGACTTGAATGTTATCTTTGAATGTCATCTTGAGGTTTGATCATGAAGATTGTCCACTCTTTCATACACTTGCTACTCCTATTGAGATAATTTCTTTAACAACACTTGGCTTCACTTGCTATCATGATGTAAGTCTTGAGGCATAATATGTCTTCATTCGATTAAGACAATTGGCATCCTTTACACTGCTATTGTTTATTGCATCTATTGTATCTTTTATGACATTCAATGATGATTGTCCCTAATGCTTCTATGGCTGTACTCCATTCTTTTGACCAATGTACTTTTGTCCTTGCATTTCTTAATCGAGGAAATGCTCATTGCTAATTCTATAGCATGTGTTTGATGAAGGCAAAAGAATAAGTGTATGATTAGCATTTTTGAACATGATTGCCTAATTTTGACAATTTCTTTTTGAATTGAGCACAGTTTATAGGAGCAACTACTCCTCTTCACTTCTCTTATGACAACTTTTACACTTCACTTGATATGTTGATTGTTCCATACATTACATGATAGTGTACTCTGTTTATCAAAATATGATATCCTTCTTGAATGAATAAAGAAGGAAGCATGCTGGGCTCTACCCTTGTGGAAGCCACATTTTTTCTCCACATACTTAAAGATTCTGCAATAAATTTTACCTGTAACTGCATAGTGAAACAAACATGTTAGACAAAATTAGTGAAATACAATGATTGTTTCTTTTCAATCTCTCTCGCATGTAATTGATATGTATCTAACTTAGTGCACTATAGGCAATGCATTATGCCTTTGTTGATAGGCACATAGGGAACTCATATCCAGAGCTCTAACAGGTCTCTTTCAATCTTGTAGGTTATTATGAAGATCGGGAACAAGGACATAAGGCAACCTCAGAAATTGAAGGCACTTAATAGGCAATGATGACTATGATCCTTCCGCTTCCTATTTCCATAGTATATTTATTATATCTGTACTAGTTCAGCTATTCCCACGGCTTGTGTGGGACATTTGATGTATCACGTTTTCATTCAATGGAATGTTTATTTCTTTTGTGTATTTCATCTGTAAAATGAATAATCATCGTAGTGAAATGAGACATCTTATCTCTCATGCAAACTTCTACAATGCAAATAAATGATGATCTGAAGTTCTTTCTACTCTATTGTAATAATGCATCATAATTGAACCCTCTCCTTCCTAAGCACCTTAAACTATACAAAAACATAATAGTAGAAAATGTTAAAAATCTTTCATCTTAAAATGAACTAAATGAACCTCGACTCTGCCAATTTAACCTTAGTGAAAAATTGGTAACATTTCTCCACATTTCTTCAAACAATAGCAAAGAAACCACTTCATCCATCTTGAAGGTGGTAGTGGTACTCCCAATGGCCTTCACAAGGTGGTCCCACAAATCTGGTAAAGAACATATCAATGTCATGCACCGATCCTCCTCCTCCATCTTCACACCAACAGAGGTCAACTAAGAAACAAGGATATTAAAAGAATTGAGATGATCTACCACAGATCCTCCATCTTCTATACTCAGAGAGTACAACTTCTTTCTCAAGAATAGCTTATTTACTAAGGACTTAGGTTGATAAACATCACAAAGCTTCTTCCACAACTCTTTTGTAGTTTTCTCCTCATGGACATTTAGGAGCACAAAATTAGCCAAATAGAGCCTTATGAGACCCTTGGCCTTCTGATCCATCTGATCCCTATCATCTTGTTTCATGATCTATGGTTTGGTGTTGGATATCACGAGCCATAAATCTCTATCCACTAGCATATCCTCTATCTTGAGTTTCCACAACTTAAAGTTACCTCCATTGAATTTTTTGATCTCAAATCTCCCAAATGTGCTTGCCATATTCTCACTGCAACAAGATCACAAAATGCTCTGCAAGGCTCCCACTCAATTGAAGATCAGTACAAAAACCCTCTAACCAGTAGCTAGGACAAAAACTAGCCAGGCTCTGATACCAACTGAAACGAAGCAAGGTACGCGGAAATAACTTCTTACACCAATCTAATGAGGGGAAGTAGTACAAATTTTTCTTAGATATTTATAGTTACAGTTGATATATATATTAATAGAGAGATTAAAACACATTCACAAGCAAGTATAAATGCAATGACACAAAATATACATGGGGAAAACCCTTTCGGGTGAAAAACCCCACACTCCAAAACCTACACAATGTATTATCAAATCTGAATAGGATTACAATACACTTGCAACACAAGTTTTTCTAGGAGTTGTCACAATATCAAATCTGGAGTAATTTTAGTAGCATAATGATACCTGCAAATAAACCATACAACTCCAACTCCAAGGACCTATATATATAGAGAAGTAATATGAATGGAGAAAGCTTCTAGAGCAAGTCAAAATAGGAATCTCGTCCAAATCCATGTGGCCAAATTTTGAAGGTCATCAAACATGCATATGACACTTGTAAGAGATTCTCTTTCATCACTTACAACTCCCCAACTTGGGCCCCCAAATTTGCCCAATTAATGTATGACAGATGCTCTTACAATGTCATAAAATCCATCATATATGACAACCCTTACAGTTGTAAGAGAATCTGTCATAACTGACTATTAATAGGAGATTCTCTTACAACCTATCATTGTCAAACTTGGATGCCTACTTCTTCCATGCAAGATCATTTGTGACACTTGTCTTCACCTATCATAGGATCTTCTATTTCTGGCTCTTACATATCATAGATTTTGTCATAGGAATCTATCATGACTCTTACGCATCATAAACCTCTTGCAACACCCAAAAGATGCCGACACATGGAAAAACTCTTCTACCACAAAGTGGGATGCCTATCTCCTCATATGAGGAAAAAAAACACTTAGTCACCTTCCATGTAGGATGACACATCACCATGGCAACTCCCACAAAGTGACAAAATAAGATTTGCATACAAATTATAATAATAGGCAAAAATAAATATACAATTAAATAATAAATGCTAGGAACTTCCAAAGGTTGAGACACCTTAATTCTAAAAAAAAGGAGCCTTATGGTTTAGTACCCACAGGTGCTCTAGGAAAGATTTTTAAAATGTAGAAACATTAATGATATTCTTGACGAGCCAGTAGTACCAGAGAATATAGAGTCACCTGCTTCATATTTAAGGGAAACTCCTCCTATTACACATGCTACTTCACCTACCCATAGAAAAGGAGAAACAAGGGAGCAAGATGTACAAAATTCACCACATGCAACATTTGATCAACCTGTAGCAGAAGAGGTATATCAAACCCCATCTTCTAGTAAAACACCCAACAATAGAACACCAAAACCTAGGAAGAAGAAAGGTGGTTCTTCTTCCATGCCTTTAAAAGGGCCAAAGAAAAAACCCACACCACTAAGGCATTCACACTGCCTAAAAAGGAAAGGTGTTATGAGGAGTGGTATGGAGAAACAAGGAGAAAAAAAAGAAGATGTTGTGATTGTAGAAATTGACCATGAACAAGAGGCCAATGTGACTAAAAATGTGCAAGTTTCCATTAAAAGGAAATGGTATATATCCACCACCTCTAAATTAGAATTAGAGGATATTTTTCTTACCAAAAAAACCAAAAAGAAAACCCCAGATAACCCTGATAGTGGGGGTTATGAGTCCATAAGGGGTGGTGATGAACAGTCTTTAAGAGATGTAGAATTATTTCTTGAAGAAAGAAATGTTAGAAAAGAATTATAGGAAGCTTTTGAAAGGATCAAGCAGCTGGAGGAACTGGTCAAAACATATAACAAAAGGGACAAGGAAAGAGAGGCAGAAATTTAGGAGTTGGAGGAAAAAGTCAATACTTATGGACAAGGAAAAAAATTAGATATACTTGTAGAACACTAGCAATAGTTGTAGCAGGAAATAAGGAACTGGTAGGTAAGGGAAAGAGACCTCTTGTCACAAAAATCCCAACTTATCATACAATCATGTCCCTAGGTTATCAACTATGGAAAGTTACTAAAAACGTTTCTAAACAAAGAGAGGAGTGGAGGAAAGAAAAAGAAGTGACAATTGCAGAGCATACTCAAGTGTTGGAGAGAAAAAATATTGAATTGAGAAGATTAGCAGTCATGATGGAAGAGGTAGTAGATAAAGCTACCCAAATTATTAAATGTAGACCTCCAACCAGAACATATGCTTCATTTTTACAAGAAAAGTTTTTAAGCTTTCAATTTAGTATGTTGATTAGTAACAAACCAGTTACTTTGAGTGGAAAAATGACTTTTCTAAAAGATTTTGCTGATGCCACACCAGAAGAACGGGATCAATTATGTGAGTACTACTTGTATAACTATGTTGTGCCTAATGATACAGAATGGAGCCCATTAGGTTTTGTGGGGGATTTACAATTAAGGGGACTTGCATCCTATTTTACAAATGAGAAGTCAAGGTGTGAAATCATGCAAGCATATATGGAGAGAGAAAAATCAATTGCTCTTCCAATAAGGAGAGAATCTAAAACCCTTGACTTAATCATTGGAGAATGGAAACAAATTTTGGATTATAAGGGTGTGGGAAAAATAATCATGAATTTGAGACTATAGGATTATGAAATAATGCAATATTTAACTATTGGACTCATCCACCATTATTATCAGTTTGTGCAAGATAGACGAAATAGTTTAACCCCTGAGTTGTAGAAAAAAGAACCCCACTCTTGTCATAATTTTATGGCCATGTTTGAAAGAGTATGGAAATATATTGATATTACCAAAGGATATGGACTTGAATGGGTACCACTTACCTTCCAGTGACCAATGCTTCTGTACCCAGTACCGCATTGGACAGGGAAGAAGAATGTGGAGTGTGAGAAGGCAAAGGTTACCAGAATCAATAGACTGACATATCATAATGGCTTTTTTTGGAACAGGTTGAAGGAGTGGATGCTATTACAAACTTTAAGGAAATTACTTTACACTACAACCTCCAGCCCTAGTTGATTTGCTTGAGGACAAGCAAATGGGTAGTTGGGGGGAAATGATAGGTCTAGTTATTAGCTAGTTTTCTTATGGTTTTATGTAAGTTCAAAGACACTCTCAGACATTATCTTACACATATTTCTATATTATTCTATCTCTTATGTTCATTATGCAAACCTGAACCTTATTATTAAGTATATGGAAATATGGTTATAATATGATGGATATTGCATGATTATGTGTGGGAATGTATGGATTGTAAAGGGTATTTGTGCTTACTATGGTTGTTAGTATTGTGTGCATGTTTCGTGAACTAGCTCTTGAAGCTGAAGAAGATGGACTGTAGCCTACAGAAACTTTAATGCACAGTCTATAGCCAAAGAGTTTTCAGATAGCAGAACATGGGAGATTCCAACCTAAACTAAGTGTAGCAACTATAGCATGGAGGCACTTGATGAAGATGGTTACACATCACGATGACAATTAATAAAGATGATTGAAAGAAAAGAATTATGTTGTAGATAGGAGTCTAATGTGGCTGACTCAACTAGTCCACATTCTAGTTTCATTGAAGCAAGAGTCTCAATTTCATTTGGATTCTTCTTTCTTTCTTTTTCAGTTATTAGTTACTTGGCATTTACCACACTCATGTATGTAGAGAGTGGTGATTTATGATTTCAGTTAAGAAACCTTATTTTAATAAACTTCCTCGTGCCTATATGTATGGCTCAGTGGTTGAGGTAGTTTAAGTTTTTAAGTTTAAAGTAGATTGTTCAATTGCAAATATAATTATCAGATCTTTTCCAAGTTAGTTACATAGACAATGTTTATGTTTTTGTTGATGAATGCATGAATAAAATCTACCAGTATAATCTTATGTGATATTGTAAGGATTGTGCAACAAATGAATTAGAATTAGTATGATTGTCAATCTAAGCAACTAGATTTGAGTTAGATCAGTGGAGACAGTCACTTGAGCAAGGGCCACTCAAGGTAACGGTCCCTCACTTCATTTCATGTATGTTACTTTTGTTATAATAGTCAATTCATAAATGGATTAGATTATGCAAGATATTCTAGTTTGCTTCAACTTGTTGTACACTAGAGTGTAGGGTGTATGTTTAGATTACCACTATTAATTTAACCTTTAAGCATTCTTTCCTTAACAGAAAATAGTTACACTCTTTTATTGTATGCACCTGTAGAAATAGTACCAGCATTACTTTCCTTACTATTATACACTTTTGAGATTTCCTAGCAAGCATAACACTGTATTAGGATGAGCTAGGTAGTCTAAATCTTTGAAAGCACATACAGTGCCATTCCCATCACAATCTTACTAGCCCTAGTTGATAATTCAATGAAGTTCTTTCCAAAGGTCCAAGTGGACTGTTTAGTTAGGTTTTTCCTCTAAATTGTGTGATTGCCAACAAGTTTACTAGACATAGTAAGGACTCTATAGTACACATTTAGTATAGTTGATAGTCAAGAACATACATTGCATTAGAATTAGTAAATCAAATCTATAGAAAGTTGAAATAAGTACACATATTTAAATTTTAATTGAATAAACAACAAAATAGCTGTAGAAGTCCATAAGTTACATACCTGGGAATTAAATCAAAAGGTTATAAATGAAATAAAACACAATACACATATTGGGGAAAAATTCTTTGTTGAATTTAGATGTTTAAACAACATAAGAAATAGAGTGTACATAGTTGAATCAATTTTGTCTTAAATTGCAGCCCAACAAACAAAGGTAGAGATAATTATATTGTACCATTTAAAAATGAAATAGAAACAAGAGAGGAAGTTGAAAAGTACCATTAAAAATAGATAAAAATATACATAAATATTGGCATATGCATTTATACATTAACACAGAAAAATGTTTCTTAATTCCCAACCCATTTTATCCCTGTTGTGTAGTCAATTCTATTCTAGTTTTAAAATGCACTAAAGTAAAATCTATTGGGCATAAATTTGAAGAGGAAAAAGTAATATTAATAGACAAACTCCATCCTTTTGGTAGCTTGCACCATTACACAATAGTTTCTAACACATCCCAAGGAGAATGATACATGTTGTATGAATAAATTTTCATCACCAACTGTGTCATGCATTTCTCACAGTATAACAGGCAATTATCAAGTTTTCTATTCGATTTTTTTGTGTTTTTAACTAGGTTATTTTTTCTAGTGAGAAGCAAAGGTAGACACACATAGAAGGAGAAGAATGGAAATGAAGGGTACCAAGAAATGGGACACAAGGAAACCCATAATTTTATTTTACTTCTAAAATGCACTAAAGTAAAATCTAGGTTGCCCTGTAAAATTTCATATACATGTGCAACAACTAATTCCATTGAGAAACTTTTTTTATTTCATCCAAATTGGCTATGTAATATTAACTTTGGGCATTTTGGATTTAATTAACATTGTATTTTTAGAAGAGGACATTGTGTGTGTATGTGTGTACTTATAGATTTCTGCTCATTATTTAAATTTTTTGAATTAGTGTTTTTTATTCATTAGAATTGTCTATACTTGTCTGTGAGTTGTGGACCACATTGAATGGTGGATGCTAATTTTCTTATAGATTTTAACTGAGATTTTTGAAAAAAAAAATTAGCTATGATTTGGCATACATTGCAATATCAATACATAGAGCAAATTTAGGACTACTACAATATATAGAGATGATCATAAGTGTTTTATTTAAAAAATAACCTCTATAAAAATTTTAGAAGACCATAATTCCTAGTCTATAAATGTATACAATAATGAAGGATGAATATTGAAAAAGTAAAAGTGTAAAAAAATGTAGAAGTAAAGAACAACAAATTTACCTGCAGAGTGAGAAAGATTGAGGAAGCTAGAAATCTCATAGTGGAAAAAAAGTACACATAAGAGGGAATTTATTTATCCCTCCAACACACTGTACTCTCTCACTACCCACAAAGGACATCTAGGAAAAATGTCGAATGCTTGTCACAACTCTTTTTTTTTTTTCGAATTTTGAAGTTGAAAACTAAATGAGAGAAATATAGTTTCATTTAAAAACAAAATAATAAACAAGGTGTAAGGATACTTCTAGAATGAACATTAATAAGGAACCTTCCCTCCCATCCTCAAGTCAAGACCCCAATTTATGAGATGAGTCCATTTTCTCCTTAAAATTTATTACCATTGGGAAATTTTGAGGATACATTGAAGATTTGCAGGTCCTTTTCCACAAGCATTGAATGGCAACTTAGAAAATGGAGAGGAAGGATTTAAGATGAAAACTTGACTAAAGACTTCAAACTTCCTCCCTAAAGGTTGCAATTTTCTATAAATTTGCATGGGATGTTGAGAAGGAAAAACAGGAAGAGAGAGAGGCATTCTATCAAAGAGTAGAGCAGAGGTAAGTATGCAGCCAAGCCCAAATCTAGGTGAAATTTTTGTTAATAATGCTATTGGTTTAAAATCTTGTGGGAGATAAGTCTAAGCATGTATGGAATCGACCAAATTTGTATGATGAATGTTTTTTAACCATTTTATTTCAAGTAAGATGAAGTATCTAACTGACGAACTGTGTGTATGCGAATAGAGTTGTTGGTTGCTCAAGAGAGGCATCTATTCATTTTGTTTAACAATGACAAGATTTTTTAATTAGAAATATTCATACTCCCAAAGTCTTATATTCGGTATTCTCTTTTGATTGGAGTTGACTCTACACTAGTTGATCATAGTTGTTTGAAAGTTTGTAAAGCCATTTCGTGTGATCCTGTAGCCATTGCATTCCATGATACAACCTCTCTTTTAGGGATTTTGTCAAAACTGTTCATGCATACATGTCTATTAGATTATTTCCAACTAGAATGTCTGACAAAAAAATTCCCCTTCGCCATGCTGGATGGTAGTCCATGCCCTGTTCTAAAGCTCCACATAGGCACAGACAAAAGGGATGCTGGAAAAGGTCATGGATTTGGTTTCATGCCTACCAAATTCATTTGCTTGAAAGTTTCCAGAACCATTGCAACAAATCCATTTTGTGCATATCCTGCCTTTTTGGTATTCCATGAGACGACATCTTATTTAGGAATTCTGTCAAACAGTTCACATGCCTGGTCTGTGCTTCTACATTTTTTTTTTCATGTCTATTAGTGTATTTCCAACTATAATATCTGACAAAAATTTCCCCCTTTCGTTATGCATGAGGATGCTAGCAAATGATGAGTGATCTGGCATTACACTTGCCAGTTTCATTTGTTTGAAAGTTTCTAAGGCCTTTCTGAACAAAACCATATGGAACACCCCCTGCTATCATGGCATTCCATGAGATCACATTTCTTTGGGTCATTTTGTCAAGCAATTTTCATGACTTGTCTGTGCATCCACGTTTTGAATACATGTCCACCAAGTAGCTTGTAACTACAATACCTAATGAAATTTGTCTCTCTTTATTCTTCATGTAAATCCATGCCCTATTCTATCACTTTAACGTAAGGCTCAGAAAGCAGGGTATCGGATGCCAATTGGAGGTTTGTTTGATTTGGTGGTCTACCCACATTATCTTTTTGAGATTGTTGATTGGATGGGCATGGCCTTCATCTCTCAAACTCTCTACATCTTGGTTTCTATGTTTTTTTACATTGGCTTGCCTAACTGGTAGAAGCTATGCCACTAGGCAATGGTATTTGCAGAAAATGGAAAACTTCCCGAACCTAGGACCCAAAAACACATGATAAATCTAGTTCAAAGTAAGCTAAAGATTAGCATGTTTGATTAAAAAAATATTCTTTTCAAATGGGATTTTATTATATTCATTTCCTACTTATTTGGGATAAATAATATTTTTTGAATGGTTTCTTCTAGTTTTTGTTTCCTTAGAAGAATTCTATTTGCAACTAAAATATATTCCAAAATATCCATTCTTCTAATAGATGATCCAAACTCTAATGTCCATCTTTTTTTTTAAAGTTTTTTTTTATGATGAGTGTTTAAGAACTCACCAAATAAATGACCAACTAAATCTCGGTATCTAAAATTTGGGTTGTGTTAATCAATTTCAAACTAAGACATCTTGAATAGATTATGTATCTAAGTAATACCACTATATCTATTTTATGGTTAATGGTCTTTATAACTAAAGAATAAAAACTACCAAGAGTGCATCTTGAAAAGAATTGCCTCTAAATAATATAACTATATTTAAATTTCATAAAGATGAGTAAACTCAAGAGAGTTTGGATCCTAAATTTGGTCTTTAAAATAGCATTGTATAGAGTCTTCTGAATATATAAAACTCAAATACAAATAACTAACCTAAATAAGGATAATGTTTAGAGTGAAAGTATATCTACTAGTAGTATGAATTTTTAGAAAGATACAAAACATACAATTTAAGATTTAAACCTCTCATAATAGATGAACCTAGCACCCTAGCAAAGGGTATCTCCTTAGCAAACATGTTAGAATTTGTAAAAGAATCCTTCAAAGTAGAAATACATATAAAAATAATTATAATCCGCAAAGCAACACAATTAAAGGATATCCATTAACCTAGAAAATTTAAACAAAATAACAAAAATAATAACGACAACAAAATAAACAAGATTAAATGTCTATCTCAATGTCCACATGAATGCTTGAAGATAATAATAATAAAGTTTAAAATGATTTGCAAAGGGTAAAATTATGCATGGCAAATATACAAATAAATATATGCAATAATACAACAATAGAGAGTTATACAAGGATATATAAAGAATTTTGAGAGACAACTATTCAAGACATATAGGGATTTATATGATGGAATTTTTACATAATTGAAGAGTTGTTACCTTGACAATAATGGTGAATTATTATGTTTCAACTTAAGCTTCTTGGTTCACTTTAATATTCAAATGGGTTTTCTCAATTGGGTATCATGTTTAAACCTTGGCGGGGTCAAGAAATTGTATCTCAATTGATACGATGTGTGTGTGTGTGTGTGTGTGTGTGTGTATATATATATATATATATATATATATACACACACACATTATCACACACATAGGGTATGGCGGATAGATATATATATCTTTTATATTATGAGTCTCATCAAAAGTGATTGAATCAAGTATATGGTGAATTCAATTTCATATCATATCTTAGATTATGTGAATTTCCAAATGATCAAACAGGGGTATTATTGGTTTAAGAATGACTACATACAAATGCTTGGAGTTGTGATAAAATAAAAAGGGTTTATTGAAATTTTATTTGTTGATTTAGTAGTTGAACTAGTTATCAAAGATTATTTTAATTTGACCTAGATTAAATTTTACAAGATCTTTTCTATTTATGAGTTGATATAAGTATCTTTCTACTCATATGTTTATGAAATTGATTAAATTTTTTTTCTAGTTCTATTCATTATGATAGAGCACCTTTTATCTACATTGTAATAAAAATAGTATTTCCCTTTATCAACTGTTATTATGCAAGTTTTTCCTTTGTCATTAGATAGGTAAACCTTGTAAATAAATGTCCAAACTCAAACATTCGCAATGTTCAGTATTTACGGTACCTCTGGGTCACGTTTACGGGTAATGCCGTCGCGTTGAACCAAGTACCCCGTGCCTAACATAGCTGCAACAACGACATCTAGGCACCGTCCCTTTAAATCATCAGGGAGTAATAAGGAACATGTCTAAGTTAAATCCACAGGAAGGGAAAATCTCCTCGAATACCTCACTAAAAGATTAATTAAAAAGAAAGGGAAAGCCTATAGTTGTAGGACGATTACCACGATAGTAAACCCCTTTTTAACTATCAATGGAAAACCTCGTCAGATAAATATGCATACTAGGTGAACTATCCTCACATGAAAACTGGAACGTCAAACACTCCTGAGAGAGGTGTTTGCAAACTTGTTTCTTAGGAATTCCGTCACTGTATCACTTGAGTGAGTGGGTAGCCGGCGAAGAACTATGTACCACCCACAGTTACATAAAACATAGTGCAAGACAGAACTACATGTTCGCATTCATCGTGTAGATCGTATCCAAAGAGGGCCTTGATCCCATGGATACAGGGTATGTAGGTAGTCTGGACGGTGAAGGATGCCCCTAGTACTCAGGTCCCTTGGATATAGGGTACTCTTTTATAATCAACTTCATAATCTCGATCCTTAGTCTAAAGGTTATCTAGGTAACTTTAGAACTCTCCTAGTACACAGAAGAATCCCTAGGGTGGATTACTTGTACCCGTCTTTTCTGTAAACTGAGGAGAGTACAAGTTGATGTTATGTGTTACCTGGTCAACATCCTCAGTACAGTATCTAGGTAGACTGTGGTCCCAAGGAAGTGACTCATGAACCTATATTAGTCCCGAGGGAGTCATAAGTCTCTAGCCAGAACATAATGATTCCTATCCTCTTTAGCCCGTTAGGCTGTCATGTTTATTTATTCCGGATTGGATAGAGTATTGGTCTGTTTGACCCACTAGGCCTTTTGGCCATTATTTGTTCTACCCTAATCAAGTAGCTATAAGGTCTGTTTGACCTGGTTCTATATGAACCTATTTTCCCAAAGGATAGAAGAGCCCAGGTTGGCTTAAGAATGTTTCATTTTGAACATATGGCCCGTTTTGGCTGAAGTTTTTTCTGAGTACTCAATCAAAGTCTTGATATATCTCATAAGAACTTATTAATAAAGTTAAATTTTTGAAAATTCGAGTTTGGACCAAGTGGGTCCTTACAATGTTGGTAGGTAGGTATTGTAGGTGGGCATCCCAGATAGTTACAAAAATGATAGTTTATTTCAATTCTATGCTATTCAAAATTTTCACTACCCTTGATTATAAAACTACTTTTCGCCACACCCAATTTTAGAACTAATATAAATAAAGTGAATTATACATTGTAAATAAATGTGGAAAAAATTACAATTCACTTTTGACGTAAATAGACATGCCATAAAAATACATAAGGGAAAAAATTAGTTTCTTTTGGATCCTATTTAAATTTAATAATATTTTTTTAAACAGAAAGGTGATACCACCCATACTATATTAAATTAAATATTAAATTTTAATTACATGGAGGGGAAAGCCATTCAAAAGCTAAGCCAAAAAATGATATAACAGAGAAAAAACATGGACCAACCCGGCGAGAGTGCCAAAAAACCTCAAAACACATTCAAACACCTTACTTAATTCACCGGTTGAACACCAAGGTCTACAGATATGGGAACAACTAATTTCGACAGGTCTTTTTCTATAGAATCATGTGAGGGGCCTGTGTGACCAATGGCTTTTGGTGGATAGGGAGTCCAATTGGGGACATGGATGTGTAGAGACCTAATTACCTTGAAGACTTCACAGATGTTGTGAATCTCCATTGGTGAGAAATGGACACAATGTGCATCCAGTATGCTATCGAAGGCTTTCATACACCAATAATGCAACCCCTTCTACATATTCTTCTACACGCATTCGGCCACTGGATAAGTTTGAAGGAGATCAATGGGGTAGAGGCATCCTACCAAAGCATCTCCCTTCAAAATATTATACCCATCTAGCACCTGTCTCCACCATTTCACCGAAAAGATGTAGTCAAATATCAACCCTACAACAATGGCATGAAAAAATTCTCCACATTGAATAATATCCATGATATTGGAGAGGAGGATAGGTGCAATCTCCGAGTAATGGATGATTCAATCAAGAGTATCCAGTCGCATGTGTTGCCCACCAATATTGGGAATAGAGAAATCGACCGACAAAAAATCAAAATTACAAACCTTATGTAACTAAAATACATCTACCTTTCCTTGAATCTCCACTGCCCAACTGAGGATCTAAAAGAAGAGGCATTTATTAACCTGATCATTATCCATGAGGGATACACAATAAACCTGCAGAAGAAATAGAAACACGCAATGGTTATCTAGTGCCAAAACAAGAATGAAGAAGCCACAAAACAAAATGACAAATATAAAATGAACTGAGGCGTTAAAACAGTCTCCTAGGTTTTCATTAAAATCATTGGGTGTTCCCCTTCAGGAAGGCATGTTATATTTGGTCCTTAAGAATTAATGAAGTCGTGCCAAGATGACAAAACCATTCTCGCTTCGTACTACATGTGAGGATGTCACTCACATTAGAGATTGGGGATCTGAGGTGGTGAAATAAATCATAAATTAACACCACCACCTGCACGATCTCAAGGAAGACTTTGCCAGCATTTTGCAGCCCCAAAAAATATTTTTGCATACATTGAAAGCAGACTCCCAACCAGAATCATAAAACTGACAAGACGGACTATCGAACCATTATTAAATTAGGATTTGACTTGAGCTTCCGAAAGCAATTGATATTGAAATATCAACCGCTCGCTAAAAGACTACTCAGCCCCCAAGGTGGAGGCCATGTGGAATTTACCTAGGGGTCCTTGATAAGAAACTTCAAATTCCTATTTCTATATTGATGATAGATTGTAATTCTAAAGGGAAAATTCCAGGATCAAACACTTTAAAACTTTGATCCTAATCAATCCCAAGATTAGCCAACCAATCCGCCACCTTATTCGCCTTCTTGTAGCAATGTACCAAATGGAAATCTTCAAACTAAGAAATTCTCTTCCATGCTACTTGAATATTGTAATTGAGATGTCAATTCATGGCTTTTTTAGTTTTTAGAGCATTGATAGGATCATAGAGTCCCCTTCAATGCAAAGTTTTTAAGATTCAAGTCTAGCACCATGTCTAAGCCATTAATAAGGGTCGAAGCTTCTACAACAATACTTGTCCCTAGAGGTAGCTTTATTGTTTCAGCCTTGACAAGGTTACCCTAAGGATCCCTAATCATAAATCCAACCTCAAATAGTCCTAGATTTTTCCAAGATGCTCTGGACATCAAAATTAATCTTAAAAAATTGTTCAGGGGGAGGAGACCATTTAATTAGGTTGTGGTCAACCTTGATTAAACCTTATTACTGATGGATCCATGAATGGGAGGAGGGCAAAAGAGCTTCCACTTAGAAAGTGTTTCATTATCCCAGTAGGATAACTTACTATTAGTACTATGGTTTTTGGTCACTTGTACCATTACTATTTTAGATATGGCACCTTCTACTTTCGAGAGGACTTGTTCTAATGAAGAATTTTTCTTCTTGAAAATCCTAAAATTCCTCTCCTTCCATATGTGCCATATAATCATTGACAAGATAGCTTCCCATAATCCTGTGTACATTGAATATTGGTATAAGAAAGCATAGCTAATGAATAGGTTTAAGAGAGAGTGTGGGAGAGGAGAATGCCAGTTCAATTTATTTTCCAATCAGCTCAAACACTCCTGATTGAATTTACAATTTACCAACAGATGATTAACATCTTCTTCCTCTTCCCCACAAAGGACACACTTGAAGGAGGTAGATAGACCCATCTTATTTAGTTTGAACTCTGTGAGGATTCTATTATGAAGAGACAACCATGTGAAAGCACCTGCCCTAGGTAGGCAAGCCTAGCCCCAACAGAGATGCATTGGCCAATCAATCTTGTCATCTTTTCACAAGGTCTCATAACCTTGCCTTACTAAAAACTGACCTGAGGCATTTGCCACACAAATAATCTCATCAATCTTATTTGAATAGAGAATTATTCCATGAGAAATAATGTTTCTCAATGTCTCCTTTTGAGATAGTGGAAGAGGACAATTTTGTAGATCTTTCCATTCAATGTTCAAGGTCCTTCATGTGGATGGAGTACACCAATAGTTCTTTACCTTGTCACCCCACAATTATTTTGAGAAAAACAAGGCTTCCTAAAGATCTGATCTTGTGGAAAGTGGGGGTACCCATTTGAAGTTATCACCCCTATGGACTAACCAAGAGAGGGATGGCAGTAACACTAATCTCCATGTGAGTAGAAAATTCTACATTTAGGAACCCTTGGAGAGATTGGTGATCATCAAGATTCACTCCTTGTCACTAGTATCTAGATATTTGTCCTATAAGAACCTAACCTATTTTGTCTCCAGCTCAAGATGTACATGTTCCACACTAATTTGGCTCTCAAGGATACATTCTAAAAGTTAGAATTGAGGATTCCCACTCCCCCTAGGTTCTTAGGTTTACATACTTCCTACCAAGCTATCAAGTGAATTTTCTTTTTATCTGCATTCCCTTTCCATAAAAAACTTTTGAGGTGTTTTCTAGTTTCTTGCGAACTCCCTTCATCAATCTAAGAACCAACATCATGTAGATTAGAATAGCTGCTAATACCACCTTAAGCATGGTGAGTCTTCCAGCTAGTGATAGCCACTTACCTTTCTAGGATATAATTTTGTTTTTAATCGACATGATTATGTGAGACCAAAAATACTTCTTCTCCTTTCCCATGAAAAGAGGAATACATAGGTACTTGTCTAGAAGGCATTCAACTTGAAAGCCTAGTATGGAATGAATTCTACTTTTGACTGTAGGAGATAAAAATAAGTTGTAGATTTTTTACTTGCTCAAGTTGATGGATTGACCTGAATGTTAACAATATGTGATTAGGGTTTGCTTGATATATTTGATTTCTTCTATCATCGCCTGGCCACATAATATTGTATCATCTGTGAATAGTGAGTGAGTTGTGGCTTCTAACATAAATGGAAAGATAATTCCTCTCCACCTCAACTCTGACTTTGATCCTTGATGGCCCAACTTAATGCTTCTACCATTATAATAAAATGGCATGGGGATAGTGGATCTCCCTGCCTTAGACCCCTATAGAAGGGATATAGGGAGAAGTTAGAGATCCATTGATAATTATAGAGAACGAAATCCCTAAAATGCAAGCCATGATCCATTTGCACAATTATCTTGAGAAGCCAAAACTTGTTAGAACCTCCATGTTGAAGGGCCATCTTACTCTATCATATGCTTTGGCCATATCCAACTTGATAACCATGGCGGGGAACTTGAGATCAAAAATAGAATTTAAAATGTCATGGTTGATGATTTCCCCTTCTGATGTTTCTCTGCCAAGGACAAAACCTCCTTGATTAGCATATATAAGAAGAGGAAGAATGGGGGAAAGTCTATTTGTAATCACCTTAGAGATAATTTTATAGATTACATTACATTCAGATATTTGTCTAAAGTCCTCAAATGATGAAGGAGATTTAGATTTTGGGATTAGAATAATATTTTTTTAAACTCCTTCAAGATATTCACGTGCTTTCTTTCATCCTTAGCTACCAAGGAAACATCCCTTTCAACAACATTCCAACATTTCTGGAAGAAGATACCTATAAAACCTTTGGGGCCTAGAGCCTTGTCTTTAGATATGGAGAAAACCATAGACTAAATTTCCTCTTGGGAAAACTCTTTCATAAGATCATTATTTTTGGACTCTGAGATGACCTTGGGAACATGGAGTTGATAACCGCTTCCCAGAGAATCCTCCCCAACCTCCTCTTCTTGTAGAAGATTACTAAAACAACCCATGGCCTCCTCTTGGATGTCCTTCATATTGGTGACAAATTCACCATTTGTCTTTCTAATACTATGGATTGTGTTGCTAGCCCTTCTCAGTTTTATGGAAATGTGGAAAAATTTTGTATTTCAATCCCCCTTATTCAACTAGGTCTCTCGCAATTTTTGCCTCCAATATTATTCTTCCCTCATAATAATTTCTTGAAGTTCCTTCTTGAGCAAGAACTCTTTTGCATGAATTTCAACATATAGACAATGATTGAATATTTGGAAATTAATATCTTCCTGTTCTTTTTGAATTCAACCCTTCTCTTTATGGATGTTTTAAAAATGTGAATGGTTTCAAATGACCATCTATTTTCTAATGAATTTCAATTTTTTGCTCAATTGAAATATTCTTGAACCTGAAACATAAGGAGATTTTTCCCACTATTTCTGAGGAAGGTGAATCAAATTCTCATTTCTAAACCATATGTCTTCAAACCTGAAAAAAATATTTCCCTTTTCTTGAAGAGCCATTGTTTATGTCTAGATAGACTAGAAGATGGTTCGAACCACTAAAGGGGTATATGCACCAAGATGAGGGACCAAAAAGTCACCAATTACTTTTTGGGTAACTTTTTGGTCCCATAGACATAAAAATGTGAGCACATTATAATGCGCTCACATTTTCCTTTGCCTTAAAATGCAAAAAAACATCTTATTTGCTCATTACCCGCAGCCAAAAGTGTAAGTGTGGAGAAAAAATAGAGATCAAAGTGCGAGTGTGTTAAAGGAAGGCCAAACAAAACAAGTGCAAGAGAGAAATCAATGTTCTCACGATGCCACCTCACCAAACCCACTCCAAAAGACATCAAGAAGCAAATGTCGAGGGTCTAGCAGCCAAAGAAGGTAGGGTTTGATTAATTTTTATTATTTTGAAAATAATTTTTGACTTTTGCAATGTTTGACTAGTTTTTTATAGTTAATGAGGCAAGAGAAAACACAAATATAGCTAAGGAGGGTCAAAACAACCCCCAAAACCCTCCAAACCCTCAAAACCCACCTTCACATCCTCACAATGTAAGGGATACTCAAGAAAACTACCTAGGGAAAATAGAAGAAAACAAAAGACATCTTCAAACTCTTATTGAAATAATAAACAATCCATGTTCAAGCACCGATTGTAGGAGAGTGCTTGCAAAGTCATTAGAGGAGATTGTTTAGCACACTGAATCAGTGACAAAAGAAATCACCGAATTTCAAGACTATAGGGAGAGGTGTCAGCAATACTTTGCTGATAAATTGTCTTATGAACAAGTGAAGAATGAAAAAATTACAAAATCTCAATTATGTGTACACTTTATTAATCCCAAAACTGGCCAAAGATTAGAAGAAATTTGTAAACAGTTCCCTATTCATTAGTGTAGGAATCAAGATATATCCCAAAACTTTTGGGATAGATGGTACATGGTCTTTGATGAGCACCCATGTGCAACAAAAATGAGGTGCCACAATATTTCTTGACGAAACTTCATTGTGAGTTTGTCCTCAAGAAGATTCCTAATTATTTTGACATTTGAGAGTTCTAGGGTAGAGGTGGTGGCTCTGCCCAAGATAGAGAGGGGGCTCAATGAGATGAAAACTATGTACCTAGACCCCTATTGAGGCTAGAACGTGTGTCACTCCATTTGAATTTCAAGGAGAGTGTTGAGGTGGAGACATTACATTCATTGACTACTCTCATGCAGTATCTAGCATAGTATGTCAATGATTTTACCTAGGTTGATGAGGGTGAGAGCAGTAGGTGTTATTTCTCCCCACATTTGTGCAGTTCATGTGGGAACTTGTGTGATTATGGGACATAGGACTCATAGAAGGACTCTCGGTAGGATGTTATGATATAGGGGTAGCATCCAATGATGGACACATCCATATTAGATGATATTGTTCTCACCAATGATGTCTTATAGCTTACATTTGGTATTGACTCTCAGGTAATTTTTTATAAGTTTCATCTTGATTTAATATATTCTTATTTGAAATTCGTAATTAATTTTATATGACTATCTATATTATAAGTCAAAAATAATGTATGTAATTGTCTGCGCAATGAAATGAACTAGGGTTAGAGTCTTCATCCTACCTCTGTTAGCCATCCATTGGCAGGTTATGAGAGAAGGTCAAGTTAGTAGGTATGTAATTTATCACGTGATCATAATTATTGTACATGTATCAATGGTAATATTATTTTGTGACAATTTGATGATTTCAATAGGGAGCTTGACCAGCACCTCCATGGTTTCCTTGGTGCCCTGGATGCAAACCCACTTATACGGAGATAAATTTAACCATTTCTAATCATTATTCATTTAAATAATGTTATGTATTTATTTTGGTAGAATAATCTTGAACTCTATTTTTAGATGCTGAGTATGGAGGCTTCTCCTTATCTTTGTGAGTCAACATAGGTAGGCATTGTTGCAGATATGATGTCCTCAAATCCTTTGACTGAGGTATTAGCCAATAACATGATAATGTCATAATTTTGTATTTCTTGTTTTATCTCATGTCATTTAATGTACATAAATGATATTTATGTTTAGTCAATCTTGCTTCTTGATGCTTCTCACAGGAGGTCACAACTCCAACCCGTCTAACTACAAATAAAGAGAGAGAAAACATGATCGAGAGTGATCATCGGATAGCGATAAGTGATCGATTACATATGTCATGTTATATATTCATGTTTTCTATATTAATGTGCATATTGTTTGATTGTGTTAATAGGTGGAGCTACATGAACTTCTGTTGAGGAAGTCTACTCAATGGTAGAGAGAGGATGAGTTACTGATTGTCTCTCCATCTTCATCGTCAAGCAAGGGCCACCGATTATTTGATGAAAGTCCATAGGAAACTAGTTTTTGGGACATTTTTTGTATGCCTAGATGGATTTGTATAGATACTTTTGTATGTTACTGATGTATTATTTTGTATGGCTTTGTTTGGACATGCCTATATGGCTTTGTATATAGACTAGATGTTATGTTCATGACATTATGTATATGAAAGTTTATATTAAATATTTAATATGATGATCAATTATCATTACAAAAATTTAGTTTTACATGTGCCAATTGCATTTGCTTGAAAGTTTATAAATTGTTTTCAAATAATCCATTTTGTGCATATCTTGCAATCATTTCATTCTATGACATTGTGCATTTCTTTGAGGCATCATGTCAAACAGTTCACACGCCTTGTCTATGCTTCCACACTTTCCATACATGTCTACAAGGATAGAGCTACAAATACAGTATGTGAAAAAATTCCTAGATCCTTTATGATTTGATGGTTTTCCACAC
The DNA here is from genome assembly GCA_027924645.1 of Cunninghamia lanceolata. Lineage (NCBI taxonomy): Eukaryota > Viridiplantae > Streptophyta > Pinopsida > Cupressales > Cupressaceae > Cunninghamia > Cunninghamia lanceolata. The sequence continues at coordinate 3,081,557 of BSBN01001183.1, read as the reverse complement.
CATGTTCCCGAGGTCCCATTTTCGCATAGGTAAGGAGGACATTGGATAAAGTTGTGCAATTTGGTTTTAGACTTGCCACTTGCATTTGGTTGAAATTTTCTTTTGTGCATTTGTGAAAATTTTTAAAGCCTTATGAAAGCTCTATTTCGTGCATATCTTGCATTCATTGCATTCCATGAGATAGTATTTCTTTGAGGCATCGTGTCAAGCAATTCATGTTCCTTGTATATGCTTCCATACTTTGCATACATGTCTCACAGGGTAGCTGCAACTATAACATTTGACAAAAATTCCTATATCATTTATGCTTTGATGGATGTCTATACCGTGTTCAAAAGATACCATTTCTAAGGTTTTGGAATTTGGCTTTACACCCGCCAATTGCATTTTCTTGAAAGTTTCTAAAGCTTTATCAAAAAATCTATTTTGTTTATATCTTACAATCATTGCATTCAATGAGGTAACATTTCTTTGAGGCATCATGCAAAACCATTCACGTGCCTTGTCTATGCTTCCACACTTTGTATACATGTCTTCGAGGGTAGTTGCAACTACAACATCTAACAAAATTCCCATATCTTTTATCCTTCAATGGATGTCCATTTTGGCATAGGCAAGGAGGATACTAGCTAAGGTTGTGGAATTTGACTTTATACACGCCAATTGTATTTTCTTGAAAGTTTATAAATCCTTATCAAAAAAATCTATTTTTTGCATATCTTGCAATCATTGCATTCCATGAAATGGCATTTCATTTCAAGGCATCATGTCAAACAGTTCATGTACCTTATCTATGCTTCCACACTTTGCATACATGTCTATAAGGGCAACTAGGTGAGTGCAAAAAGTTGGGGTGCCAAAAAGTGGCCAAATTGTTTTCAAAAAAATTTAATGCATAAGGCGAGTGCATTATAACGTGCTTGCATTATGGTTTGGTAATGACAAGCATAAGGCTTGTCTAAACCAAACCATAATGTACTCACATCATAACGCGAGCGCGTTATGACTAGCTATAAATAAAAAAAGAGCATTTGTGCTCATTTCATTTCTTTGTTTTCCTCTATACCCGCTGCCTACAAACCCTAAGAAGTGCGCTTGCATTTTGGAAAAGTCAATTCAACACCAAAATCTTACCAATTTGTCGCCAAAATACTGCCACAATGTCAAGCATGCCAAAGGAGTGAGTTTTAGTTGTTTTTTTGTTTGAATTTGTTTCTAAATAGGTAGGTTTGAGTTGATTTTTGATGTAAATTTTATTAATTGACAGGAAATGTTAATGCACCTCCTCCTCCTCCTCTTCCTCAAAATCTACAAAATCCTAAGGAGGAAATACCTACGGAACAACAACTTCCTCCATCCATTCCTCGACATGCCCCTGGAACACAAGAAAATATAATGGGAAAAATTGAAAATAATAAAAAAGAAATTAAAATATAATTGCAAGGTTGAAAGATCCTTCCACATCAACCTTGCATAGGTCCATGCTTGTTGAATCTCTTGAATCTATATTATCAAATGGAGATTCAATTAGCAAGCAAATATCTAGTTGGACGGATAAGAGGAGAGAGTTTAGAGACTATCATGTAGACAAGCTATCATACCAAGATGTGAAAAAATTACAAATTACAAAATTAGACTTGTGTTCAATTTTCACAAATCCACAAACAAATCAAACTCCACCCATTACATGCAAGAGGTTCCCTATCCATTGGTGCAACAACCAAGCAATAAGGGACAATTTTGGGTAGAGGTGGTGGATGGTTTTTTACCATCCTCCATGCAATAATAATGAGGTCCTGCAATACTTTTTGAGGAAACTCTACTGCGAGTTTGTCCTCAATAAACTACCAAACTATTTTGATATGCGAAACTTCTAGGGTAGAGGTGGGGGGTCAGCACAAGATAGACTAGGGGCACGTGTTGACCCACAGTAGGCAGTGAGACAAGTAATCAGCAGACCAACCCATGAGCTTGTTTCTATCCCTTCCATTGTGAAGGAGAGTGTTAAGGTCGATACACTTCAGTCCATTAGTGCCTTGACCCAAAGCATCATAGAGCATGTCAGTCCTATAGCACAGAGTGGGTTGGGGGATAGTGCGAGGAGTAGGGTCCCGCCCCATGCTCGTCAGACTTGCGGGTCAGCCTATGGTTATGACCCCATGGATAGTTAGGATGTAGGTGCATAGGCTACATCTGTAGCTGAGTAGACGGTGATGACAAATACCCTCCTGAGTGAGACTTTCGGCCTTAATACTTAGGTAAATATTAGCAAGTTTATTGAATTTAATTTATTAAATTTTTTTTTTGAAATGTAAGATTAACTAATTTAGTTTGATTATTTTAATGAAATTTCAGGGTCATAGCATTGATGTAGTTTTGAGTGGTTCTCCACCTGCATATTACACTAGATCATCTACTGTCAAGGTATGTAACTAGTAAACAATTATAAATATTACATGTGAATAGCATCATTATATGAATGGTATTCTAATATCTAATTTTGGATGTTGAATAGATTAATATTGGAGATTTCACGGCAACACCTGCTAGCGGTGGTGGACTTCAAAGCTTCACAGAGGTAATAAAATAAATAGTTTAATGAATGAATTGTACTTACTAAATTTTTGTATGTGACTTGTGTGCTTTATTGTGTGTACTTCCATGTTTAGATGAATGTGTGTGTATGTTAGGAGCCATGATTTGCATCACTATTATAGTTTTCGTAATTGAATAATGTTGTTTTATTTCTAGATGATGTAGATTGCGGAGACACCTCCCGATGTTCATAGGGCAATGGAGCATAGTGTGACCTATGCGATTCCTAGCTCCATGCCATTGACAGGGGTATGAGGCAGATTAGTAAATTTCAATTTACAGTCATTGTTATAGTTGTTTATTTTTAAAAAATCAAAAGATTATTGATTTAAAGTTTAATTTCTATCTGGATGGTTTCTATAGGACATGACATCACCACGGCCTATTCCTGCTACTGAGGCAAGTGAGGAGATAGATTATATGGTAGTGGTAAGTGATTATTTTGTTAAATGTTTCATTTTTTATAACATGTAATTTCTATATATTAATGTCTATACTTTTTATTGTAACAACTAAAGATGCAGGAAGAACTAAATAGGAGTAGCCCTCAGGTTTGTAGTAGACCACCCACATACGCATCTCCATCCCCTAGAAGATCAAAGGCTACCTGTGATCTTTTCTCTTCACCAGCTAGAGGGGAATGACTTTTTATTATGTTCCTTTGGTGTATGCCTATATGGCATTCTTGTAATCCTATATGGCTATTTTGTATATATGTTATACTTATATCAACAGATATTGATGTATGCCTATATGGATATTTGGTTAATACAAATCTTTTTTATTGATAGCATCCATACTTGCATTATAAATCCACATTTGAATGGATATTTGTAAATGGCTACTTCAAATATTTAAAGTCCAATTGTATTACATAGGATGTTTGTTGATCCAATAAGCTAGCTATTGTTATTCAAGTATCACCTAAACCTCATTTTGAAACTAAAAGATAAAAGTTGTATTTAAAACAAAAATGAATCATTATGTTGAACAGAAAATATTAATATTCTTTATGAGTTGCTTAATGGAAAATATTCAAATGAGTATGCTGATCCATATTCTTTATGAGTTAGTCAATTAAAAATATTTCTTAATTTCTTGTTATTACACCATATTGGGATACAAAGAGTATGTTTGTTGTTTTGAATAAGATAGTCAAAATCATATGCTTATGAGCACCTAATGACCATTGTGGTTATTAAATGTAATTCCTCTTGCATATAAGGTGAGGTTATGAGATTACATTGAGTCTTACCTAATTTTAGTATGCAACATAACATTGTGGCTATAGGCTTACATAAGTCATACCTCAGGGATTTTTTAGTTTTAGGCACAAATTTGCTTTAAGACCTTAGGCTCATTTCTCTACTTGCACAACCTTAAAACTCCACCTAGAACTCAAGGCACCTTTCATCATCCAAACAACCTCAAAATTGCATCTTGATATTGAAAGGGTGTTTCAAAGTATAAAAGAGGGTGCCTTAAGGGAGGCAATTCATCTTGATTATCAAAGTTGATCAAACACATCAAACTAAGCATCATACCTCTAAGCACATTTTTCCCTCTCTCTAAACTATCCATTTTGGTGCCTTGATGTAAAGTGAAGTCTAAACTTAGCAAAGATTGTGCCTAGAAAGATATCACCTTAGATATGTGCCTAGAGTCATCCTAGATCATCCATTTGCACCAAAGGGTTAATATAACATAATATAACTTAGGAAGACTTTGAAAATCATCAAAAGAAGCCTAGGCACCTTTTCTTGTCTCCACCATCCATTTTGGGAGCCTAGAGGAAAATGAACTTCAAATCACTTCCAACTGTAGCGCCTAGTGTTAGAACCTTCAAAATGACTAAATCTTACCAAATTCTAGGCACCTATTGTCACTTGGATCATCATGAATGAGCACCTAAGTGGAAGGAGAATAAGCATCTTGTATGGAGGCACACTTTTGTGTCTAAATAACCTCATTTTGGTGCCTTGAAGGAAGATGTTCTAAATCCTAAGATCTAGCGCCTAAGTGTAAAATGGTCTCCTATAGGTTTGAACAAGTGATTGAAGCCATCAAATTTCCAAGAAATGAGCTAAGTATACTAAGGTGCCTTTTCTTGTCTAAACTATCCATTTTGGCACCTAGGAGGAAGGAGAATCAACATCATGAATTAAGACGCCCTTTGCCATCAGAACAACCTCACATTAGCACCTTGGAGGAAATCAACTTAAAACTACAAGTCTTCAATTTTTTTTCATGTTTTGATGATGTCTTTTGAGAACAATTATAATGATTGAAGGATGAGGTGGGTAAAAAGTTTTCATCTAGCTCAGACTGTTTCAGCATGTTTGGGTACAAAAAAGGACCATGCCTAGCCTAAACATACCCATCCAGACACATTGGAACTGTCAGTTTGGTCACATGAGGAGAAGAACAAAAGTTACACCCCTTTGCAACTTTACACTGCCTCCTAATATTTTTAGGGCAGTAGAAAACTTTTCACCACGAGCAAACACCTTAGAGATATTAAAAACTGAGAGAGGTTATTTTAGAGGCACTCTACATGATCGTGTTGCCTTAGACAGAATGTTTCTAAGTGACATGATTTTTGAATAACATCTCATCAAAGATTGCTTCTTTTTTGCACCTTGGACTCTTCAGGGATATCATCGGTACAATGTAGCTTGGACTGTTTCGACATGTTTGGGTGAAAAATAGGACCATACCTAGCGTAAATGTACCCATCTAGATGCGTTGGAATAGTCATTTTGGTCACATCAGGAGTAGGATGAAAGTTACACCCCTTTGCAACTTTATACTACCTCCCTCTGACGATTTTTAGGGTAGCAGAAAACTTTTCACCACAGGAAAATGCCTCAAAGATATAAAAAAAGAGAGAGGTTATTGAAGAGGCACTCTATGTGATTATGTTGTCTCAAATGGAATATTTTTAAGTGACACATCTTTCAAGTAACATCTCGTCAAAGATTGCTGCCTTTTTGCACTTTGGACTCTTCAAGGATATCATCGGTACAATGTAGCTCAGACTGTTTTGACATGTTTGGGTGAAAAAAAAAGACCATACCTAGCATAAATGTACCCACCTGGATACGTTAGAATAGTCATTTTGGTCACATCAAGAGCAGGATGAAAGTTACACCCCTTTACAACTTTACACTGCCTCCTTTTGATGATTTTTGGGGCAGCAGAAAACCTTTCACCACAGGCAAATGCCTAAGAGATATAAAAAACTAAGAGAGGTTATTGTAGAGGTGCTCTACATGATCATGTTTCCTTAGATGGAATATTTCTAAGTGACAGTTTTTGAGTAACATCTCATCAAAGATTGTTGCCTTTTTGCACTTTGGACTCTTCAGGGATATCATCGGTACAATGTAGCTTAGACTGTTTTGACATGTTTAGGTGAAAAATAAGACCATGCCTAGTGTAAATATACCTATTTGGATGCATTGGAATAGTCAATTTGGTGGCATCAGGAGCAGGATGAAAGTTACACCCCTTTGCAACTTTACACTGCCTCCTTCTAAAGATTTTTGGGGCAGCCAAAAACCTTTCACCACGGGCAAATGCCTCAGAGATATAAAAACTAAGAGAGGTTATTATGAAGGCACTCTATATGATCATGTTGCCTTAGACGGAATATTTCTAAGTGACACAATTTTCAAGTAACATCTTGTCAAAGATTGCTGCCTTTTTGCACTTTGGACTCTTTAGGGATATCGTCGGTAAAATGTAGCTCGGACTGTTTCCACATGTTTGGCTGAAAAAAAGAACCATACCTAGCCTAAACCTACCCATCTGGATGCATTGGAACTATCCGTTTGGTTACATCAGAAGCAGGACATGAAAAATGTAAAAGTTGCTTTGTGTAACTTTACAACATTGACACTTTTTGCAACAGGACTCAAAGACTCAAACTGACCCCAAATGACTCAAAGTGACTTAAAAAAAATGAAATGGTGTTAGAAGACCTTATTACATACAATTGACTCAATCAAAACAAAATTTCATTTTTTGACCCCTCTTGGAGGCATGACAACCTAGGTGCCCCTACACCATTAGTGTAACTTAAGTCGATAAAGTTTTCCTATTAAGAAAAAGCACTTCCCTTAGCTTCAAGAAATATAAATATTCTATACTGACAAGGTGAACCATGTGAAGGTGGAAGCTCATGTGGCTTCACCTAAGACCTAAGACCTAAGACACATGCATTTTTTGGCCATTCCACTGATTTGATTCACTTTTGATTAGTGGAATGGGTTGTAGTAGGTCTGTTCTAGTATGCTATGATGAGTTTTTGGAATGAAATCTAAGGAGAAGAAGTTTTCTTTGAGGAAACCTAACAAAACGATGTGTTAGTTGATGTTTAGATACATAGAGAAGGAACCATAGAGGCATTTTTGGGAACAACAGATTGTAGGAAGACAAAACCCACAAAATTCATAGTTTTGGCATGAATACTAAGTGTTAAAGTCATTGGTTGAGTTTTATGTCTGAATTTAAGGGGGGTCTCTTTGTATTTTAGGCCTAATTAGGGCTCTAGGTTATTGAGAGGAGTTATAGGTTAGGGTATATCGTCAAAAACAACAACCTATACCCAGTTTTGGATATGTGATAGGGAGTCCAAATGGGTATCTACTAATTGTCCAAGTTCTATGTTTGATGATCTATATCAAAAGTTATTAGGATTGTTCTCCTTTTTTAGGGCTATAAGCCATTTCTTGGGTTTGTGAATGAAGTGTTAATCCTAAGTTTGGTCTACCTTTGGCAACGATTGGAATGGGTCCCATAGCATCTGAAATCATCTTTTCCATTAAGAATTTAGAGTCTCTAACTACTATTCCTACTTCCGTATAATGATCATGAAATTTGGGCTTTTGAGCATAAGGAAACCTTGTCTAGTTTACCATCCTCCAACTATCCCATTGCCTCTACATAACAATTAGAGACACCTATTATCTAGTTAGAAACCAAGACACCTAGAGACACCTATATTTTATACATTACCCAGATTTTATACATTATTCTCAGGATCAACTTCATCCATCACTTAGGTCTAACCCCATGAAGCATAACATGATGATGTAAAAATGTGTATATGTGTAAAAGTGTAGCAGGAAATAAAAAAAGACAAATCTTACAAATTAATGTGCATACTTACAACTCAATGTAACATGACTTTACAAAATCAATGTGAATACTTACAAATTAATCTAATGAACCATTCGGGTTTGCTCTACTCTTTATTGTGTCAAGTATTGCTTCATGGTCAGACTCACGCATCTTCCATAAGATTTTGTTCAAAGGTCTACCCCAATGCTGTATCAATGAACATTGGATGCCATGACAAGGTTCGAGTAATGAAGAACGTTATGATGCATGTCATAGTCCTAAAACAGCCAAACATTAACACTCTTATGTGGTTACCTTCTAAGCCATGTTCTAGTAATAACCACTGAGCTTGTAGCATATTTGATGTTTTCTCCATCTATAACTGGGGCCTCCAATTTTTTTTTGGCCTCAACACAATGATATAAGTAATAATCTATTCCCTCTTCATTATCTTCATCTACAATAACTACATATACATGCCCTACATTGATATGTGTAGAAAATTAGATGAATTTAGTCAACATTACAAAAACACTACAAAGTAAGATGACATTAGGAATTTCAAAACATATTCAAATAGATATACTACTTGGTTGAACTAGATCTAATATGTGGTCAAAGTCAACTGATGATTCCATCTGTGTTAGTTCCAGTGTCGTCAAAAGTCAATACGTGTGAAGTGGGCTAAGATAACTTAACTGCCATTCGTCAACCCACTCCTTTGACTTGCACTCATCCCAAACTTGAATTGTACAGGAAGAACAAAAGCATGACATCTTTCACATATGGATACTCCATGCACCTGTAATTGAGCTTATGAAAGAGTGCATCTCACTTTATCCTGTCAGTGTAGAATAGTCCTCATATGGTGCAATGTTAGTATCATCTATCAATCAAAAAAATCTATGAACTGAAGACTTACCTTCATTAACTGAACCCATGGAAGTATTACACCACTCAACAATCAATTTTGCATCTGTCAACTTTGCATTGTCTTTATACTTTAACTCTTCTTCATGCTATGGCTCTTTTGATACATGCTCCTGCACCATCATGCTCCCCCTTTCCATGCCTAGCCTCACAAAAGTTCCACATATGCTGAATACCTATAAAATTATGTCTCCTACTCAGCCAATAGAAATTTTGTGAGTTCTTGAATTGTGACACATAGTTATCCGACCATATGATATGCTGACTGAACAATATGCCCCTTCTAGCCAAATCATTGTAGAACAACTAAAACCAACTTTGCACAAACTCTGTAGAATGCGTACGATCATCACTAATATAGAAATTGTACTCCCTTGTGATTTTTTGTCATCCTCTATACTATCATTTGCATGAATGAATGCGATGTGCACAAATACAAAAACTTGTGTGGAGTTGTAATATTATGATTGCACCTCACGCTGTGGCTGTAGACTATAGTTCTCTGCAAAGTTGACGACTAAAACAATGCTACCAACTAAAAATGTGTCCTTGCATAACTTGAATTGCAAGTCCAACCATCGAGCTCTATGGGCATGTCTTGCATACTCATACACTATGCTGTCACAAAATATACGCTTAAGTTCTAATACACTGGAATCTTTTCAATAACCAATTTGCACCTCTTTGCTTCTTTACCATCTTTTGTATTGTATGCCACTATTTTATACTTGCCAAACTCTACTAGTTCATTTCCAACCGCATGTGTTCTTTCCATATGTTCACATATTGGCAAATGTTGCAAGCCACCGCAACAATGACATGTGCCATCCAAGCATAATTTCTTGTAGAATATTTGACCTTCCTCTCTTTCACATAAAATTCTTGATATGAAGTCTCTTGAAGATGTTGGTGGGGCACGTATGGCACAACCCTACAAAATATTGTTAGTATGCATATCTAAACATATAGACCTATAAACATCAAAATGGTTAGAAAATTTAATATGTAATCTACAACAACAAGTAGTGCATGTGTGATTTATCTTAACATAGAAAGGTTTTAGCATTTCAAAATATCTTTGAAAAATTTTAATTTGAGGATACTTCTCTAGAAATTTACCATAAAACCATGTTTGAATCTCATCCAAAAAATGATTTTGATGTGGCTCACGATTCTGACTACCGATTCTCCTTCTTACCACATCCCTTTGATTCAGAGATACCCTTGTGTAATTCTTCTAAAAGTCTTCAATTAGTGATCTCAATGTTTCAACAATTGGTTTATCTTTTCATGGTAGTCTCCCCAAGAATGCCCATAATTCATTGGCATTAGTGTCCTCAATTCTTTGGTGTCTTCCAATGGATCTTGATAAAGTTTTCCTATTAATTATCAATTCTTAACTCATCTTTCTAATGAGACGAGCTTGCCTTGTTTGACTACTTACTATAGTCAATGTAATCACACGCCATGTTGCATTACTATCTTTTGTGCATGAGGTGTTACCCACACTCTCATATGCACTCATTACATTCTTGACAATAGCTTTTTCACTTGAAGCCTTTGATGTTCTCAACCTAAGAATCTTCATGATAGACCTATATTTTATACTTCACATCATTTCAAGGAATAGTTGACATCTTGCAGTCTCATTTAACTTTTCAAAGAATAATCTCCAAATCTTATGAGCATATCTTCTACAAGTGCATTTTGGAATATTACATTCCATTGGCTGCAAAATATTCTCATCAATATCAATTAAATACTTTAACTTTCTATGCAAAATTCTAGGTGGTGTTAAGTTAGATAAATTCATCTTAACATTAGGAATTTCATCAATATTTAAATTAGATGGGCTATATGGCATACCTTCGATCGAAGATGGAATAGATGACATACCTTGAGGTTGAGGTGGGAATGATGGCGTACCTCCTTTATCACATGTGAGTGATGATGTACTCTTAACTTGAGATGTGGTAGATGGTGTCCCTTGTCATGCCCGTGACGAGCCCTCTTGTATGTCACCATACAAGAGGGCTAAATTTTTTTTAAAAGATTAAATGCGTAAAAAAAAAAAAACTCATTTGCAAGAAAAGGTTTACCTAAGGTTTGAAGTTGTCAACACAATTCTGGAGAGGTTGGGATGATGAAGATTCTTGTTTACAAATGTCCTAATGAAAACCAGAGGTAAGGTTTAAAATCGTAAGATGATTTAATAAGTTCTTCTATTTACCAAATTGTTAAAATTTTAAAGGACATTATTACATTTGTTAAATTTAAATTCCTCCTGTTGACAATATCACTAAATTAATAAAATTATAATTAAACAATTATACTACATAAGTAATCTCCCTTTAATCAAAATCAAATTATCTTAACTAACATATCAATTATCTCTAGATTAAATTGTAGATCTAAATTATCATTTTTCAATTGAAACAATAATATAAGTAAGATTTACAAACTTTCTAAAATGAGCAAACAAAACTTTTAATAAACTTTTCTTTTATAAGCATAGAATGGACTTGCTTTTTTTTTTCTAAAATGTAATAAAACTAATATTGATTTCAATTACCAAAAGTATTTTACACAATAGAATTCTAGAATTCTACATATAACTTATTTTATTTTATTTTCTTTTTCTAATTTTTTTATTCTTTTCTAAACCTAAATCTAAAATGCCTTTTTCCATAAAAAGCCTAAAATTGAATTCTTTTCTTTTAGATCAAAGCAATAAAGCAATACAAAATAAATAAATAAATTTAATCTCCTCACATCTAATCAATGTAAGATATATAAATATTTAACAAAAGCATGAATATACTTAGAAGTTTTTTTTTGGTCTTTTCTTCCTAAAATTATAGAGGTCATAGAAAATCAAAACAAACAAGGTGCAGATTTATTTATTTATTTTTTTATACGTATTTATATATATATATATATTCATTACAGAGAAGAAAGTTTTAACAGCCATTAATACATATATCAAAAATAGTGAAAAGAATGTAAAACAATCGTAATGTTTAAGATTTTTAAAGAAATCAATAAGTGGCAAGGTAGTGGTAGAATGAAAACTCAGATAGCAGCGATGGGAAAAACACAAAGATAACATATTTAGTATTTTATTTAGATTGCTGTCTATGAAAATAATGTTGACAATGTTTACGAATTAACACCAAAACAACGATTACAATTAAAGTCAGGCTGAGTATCGGTAATGTGGCAGCGAGTAGAAGTTACAGTGAGTATTAGAAATACATAGCATAAATCAAACATTATACAGTAAAAGTGTATCAATGGTGGTGACTTCGTTTTAAGTTGGAAGTGCCAAAAGTTAGCGAAGGTTACGACATTTACCAAGAGAGCTGGGAACCATTATAATAATGATGTTGAAACTTAACAGATATGATTCAAAAAAAAAAATGAAGTGCAGCGAATACATATATAACAGTAGAGACTTTATCTCACACAGGGTCCGAATTATACGTTTAACCGAGGTGCTAACAGATTCATGTCTAAATGGAAATCATTCACAGCAAATTGAAATGAGGAAGAGAGCGGCAGACTCAAGAGTCAGTGACAAAATCTATATAGGGTGAAATGTATTGGATGATTTATGGACTATGTTTCATACTTGGGGAGGCAATCTAGATTACCTTACCTCCAGTATATGATAGAATTTAGATTTTATATGTTTGTTTAATATTTACAAATTGAATCCATCGCTTATTAAATACAGTCCAGCAAGCAATATGTAAATTTAAAATCTCAATATAAATTCAATATTCCAAACCTAGAAATATATATTTACAGAGGAGAATAACTACCCAGTGAATAAAGACATTTACAGAAATAATACTCTTGGTATAAACAGAGAATTTCAAGTAAAATATTTAATTGCAAGGAACAGCATATGAGTCCAAACTCATTTACAGATTGATAATAACTTCCAGAAAATAGATTTATGAATTGATCTCAACATCACAATTAAGAAGATAATTCCTTTTCTTTTCAGATTTAAAGAAAAATCTACTGATAAAACAATTTTCTTTACAATTTCCCAAGTAGCCAAAATACACAAAATTTACACAACTTCACAGAGACTCTATATGTCAAGGATTTCTTTCCCAACTCCCTAGCACTTAGCCATAGATTCCAATGGAACAACTCATTCAAGGCACTTGCCCCTTTAGTGCAAAATATAATTATTATTATTATTTTTTTTTCTTCAATATCCAAGGAAAGACTCTTCCAACTTTTAGTCTTTGCATTAACCTGTGAGTACCTGCACACATACAGAAGGCCGAATAGGTGGCCAAATCTTGCTCTCCACCCTACCGTAGGGATAGCTGCAGCATATCCCACCTCGGAGCAGGAGAACTCCATAAACTGGGAGACACACACACCAAACTTACAAGAACATAACAATCAAAGTTCAAAACACAATAATTACCCCATGGTCAACTCACATACGAGGATCTTTTCTGAGATCCAAAAAGGGGGAGAAAGGGGATAACATCCCTCTTGGGGAAACAAACCAAAATATTATCATCATAAATACCATCTCTGTTACTCCACAAACATAAAAACTCCCATACAACACCACATCCATAACTCCAAATAAATACATACTCCCACATCCAATAACAACATCATATACCCATTCTTCCAATTTAACAACCACATACTTTTTCACAGATAACCTCATACCCTCTGTCTGAATACATAAGATAGAAATACTTTCCCCAAGAGAGGCTCCATGCCTCTCTCTACCCCAAACACGTGGGAGGCTCTCATCCAGATGGAGGGCCGCTCCCATAAACAACCCAATCCCAACAAAATACAACAACACGCACAAAGACTCAACAATCATAAAAATTATCTTTCAAAATCACAAGATTTTTACCAGATACAGAAAATAAAGATTCTCAGGAAATTACCTCTGCTCCCCAAGTTAGGGCGAGCCCAAAGAAAAAATTTAAACCAGAAGCAAATTCTCAATCACCTCTCGTGAATCCCAAGCTAGATTCTTTCCAATTCCCACCAATCTTCTTTGTTTCCCTCAATTCTCCCCTCTTCCAGACAATGAACTCCACATGAAAATAAGAAATAAAAATAAAATAAAAATAAAGGTGTGTAAACCCTCTCCAAAAATTCCTTATATACAAAAAAACTCCAAAAACTTCCAAAAAGAAAGAGAGCAAAAAGGAAAACAACTTTCCAAAAATTCCTTATAAACAAAAACTCCAAAAAACTTCCAAAAAGAAAGAAAGTAGAAAGGAAAGCAACTTTCCCTTTTTTTTTTAAACTCATCTTTTTCTAAAAATAAAACAAGGAGATAAATCTTCTCCAAATTTTAAAATATAAAAATTAAATTAAAATATTTATCCTCATCCCACAGATAAATAAATTATAATAAAATAAATATGACTTTTCCCCAAAAGATTAATTTAAATAAAATTGAATAATAATAAAATGACATTATCCCCAAAAAAAATACTATTATAAAATAAAACAATTAAATTAATTTAACACTTTCATAAATGATATAAACAGAATTTATAAAATAACAAAAATTACCACAACTATACAAAAATTAAAACAACGTCAAACAATAACATATTAGCCTTAACCCCTTCCTTGGGTTAGGCTAGGCTTAACTGGATGACTTAGGGTTTATGGAGTCTCCGAATACCACTTAAGGGATCTTGACCACCCACCTGTACACTCAAGTTCAAACATCAGTTTATCATGATAATAATAGCCGAAGCAACATAATGTATAACAAAATCATCTAAATAATCAAATCACATGATTACAATTTAAAATAATTTATTTAATTCACTAGCATAAAAATATTCACTACTTCCAATCTCTTTCTTTCTAACATAAAATAAGTTTGAAAATTCATTTGATTAACTTAATCAAAATATAGTCCAACCATATTAATCATAAAGTATAATCATGTCCAAAGGCTCATCAAACATAATGTCTAATAAAATAACATAAATGTCCATAGTTATCCAAACCAAACCCAATATATAGTCCAACTAGCATACTCAAATAGTCTAAGTCATGATAACCAAAACAATGTAAAAAGAATGGCCTCACATCCTCCCCCTCTTGTATTAGGCTTCCTCCTAGAAGCCCTCAAAGAGGTGAGGGTACAAGGACCTCATCTGAGTGGTCTCCTCCCAAGTAGCAGTGACCTCATCTAGCTGGTCCCATTGGACCTTGACTTGGTCTAGCATTCGCCCTCGGATGGCCAAAGTTTGACGATCCAATATTCGAATGGGCTCCAGAGACATTTGCCCATCCTGCGTGACCTGGAGGGCACCCCAATCCAAAGCATGAGAAAGATAAGACATATATTTTCTAAGAAAAGAAACGTGAAAAACATCATGTATGTGCGATAGGCTAGGTGGCAACGCTAGACGATAGGCAACTGGGCCAATCCTCTCAAGAATCTCAAAGGGTCCAACAAATCTGGGTGCAAGTTTAGAACCCTTTCCATAGTGAATCAGGCTCTTGTGTGGCCGAACTCTTAGAAAAACCTTGTCACCAACCTCAAAGGTCCTGTCTATCCTCTTGGCATCCGCAAACTGCTTCTGCCTGTCCTGAGCTATTTGTAACTGCTCACAAATTCAAGTTACTTGCCTTTCCATTTCCTGTACTAGGTCTGGGCCTACTACCACTCTATCTTCTATCTTGTCCCAACTCAAGGGTGTTTTGCAAGGTCTACCATAAAGGGCCTCAAAAGGGGCCATGCCCAAGGAGCTGTGATGGCCATTATTATATGCAAATTCTACTAAATAAAGGTAATCTTCCCATTTGGACTGCTGGTCCATCACGTACATCCTTAGCATATCCTCAAGTACCTGATTTACTCTCTCAGTCTGACCATCAATCTCTGGATGGTATGCAGTGCTAAAATTGAGCTGCGTACCTAGAGCCTACTGCAGGGCTCTCCAAAAGGATGAAGTGAATACTGGGTCTCTATCAGAAATGATTTTTCGAGGAATACCATGCAATCTAACAATGTCATCAAGGAAAACTTTTGCTATAGAGGCTGCATTATAAGAGGATCTCATGGGAGAGAAGTGTGCTACCTTAGTTAATTTGTCCATAGTAACCATAATTGCATCATGCCTGTGAGATGACATCGGGAGACCCACAATGAAGTCCATTGATATTACATCCCATTTCCACTCAGGAATGGCATGAGGATATAACATCCCTGCCTAGTGTTGGTGCTCGGCCTTAACCCGCTGACATTCGAGGCATTTAGCTATAAACTCAGCTATATCTTTTCGCATCCCAGCCCAAAAGTATAATTTTCGGAGGTCTGCATGCATCTTCTTAACCCCTGGGTGAGCTGCATAGGGAGCTCTATGGGCCTCCGCTAACACCAAAGCTCTAAAATCCCCCATAGCAAGAACATAAATACGACCATAATGTCACAACAAGCCATCTAAATCTAGGGAGTAACCCTTAAATTTGTTCTTTAAGGACCCATGTGATCTAGACTCCTGAAAAACCTCATTGTACCACGAATCCTGAGGCAAAACCTCTAAGATGCGTCCCCACAAATCAGTCTGCAAGATCAAAGAGGACACTCCATGCTTCCTTCTACTCAAAGCATCTGCTACAACATTTTCCTTGCCCCTGATATATTGAACATCAAAATCATATTCACAGAGGAACTCCATCCATCGTCGTTGCCTTGCATTAAGATTTGGCTGAGTAAATATATACTGTAGGCTTCGGTGATCTGAGTGAAGTTCAAACCGGTGACCTAAAAGAAAATGTTGCCACCTCATCAGAGCATGAACGACAGCTGCTAAATCCAAATCATGAGTCAGGTAATTAAGCTCATGCACTTTCAATTTGCGTGACTCATATGCTATGACACGTCCTTCTTGCATAAGGACAGCACCCAAACCCTCAATAGAAGCATCGGTACATACTACAAAATCTACTATAGGGTCTGGTATGGCTAGGATGGGAGCACTAGTTAGCTTCTCTTTCAGGAATTGAAAGGCCCTTTCACATTGTTCTGTCCAAACAAACTTCTTTCCTTATTTCTGAAGGGAAGTAATCGGATGAGCAATTCTTGAAAAGCCCTCTACAAACCTCCTGTACTACCTAGCCAACCACATGAAACTCCTAACCTTAGTTACATTCATTGGAGGGGGCCATTCCAAAATAGCCTTGATTTTAGCTGGGTCCACTGCAATACCATCACCTAATATGATATGACCTAAGTATTGAATCTCCTTTTGAAAGAAGTCACATTTTTCTAGGTTTGCATACAATTGATTATCCCTTAAACACTGCAATACCATTCTCAAGTGCTCTTCATCCTCTTCCTCTATGCGTGAATAGATCAGTATGTCATCGAGGAAAATAACTACGAATTTGTCAAGGAAAGTTCGGAACACCCCATTCATGAGGCTCATAAATATTGCTGGGGCATTGGTAAGCCCGAAGGGAACTACAGTGAATTCATAATGGCCATAACGGGTGTGGAAAGCTGTCTTATGTATATCTGCTTCTGTAATTCTTAGCTGATGGTAACCAGATTTTAGGTCAATCTTGGAAAACACTTTGGCTCCTTGAATCTGATCGAACAAGTCGTCTATCCTAGGTAGAGGATAACGATTCTTAACTGTAAGCTTGTTCAGTTGTCTGTAGTCAATGCAAAGGCAGAGTGACCCATCCTTCTTCTTAGCGAAGATGACAGGTGCACCCCAAGGTTATACGCTAGGGCGTATGTGGCCCTTTTCCAAAAGTTCTTCTAACTGGACCTTGAGCTCTTGAAGCTCTTGTGTGGTCATGCGATATGGGGGCCTAGAAATAGGTTGAGCCCCAAGCACAAGATCTATATGAAAGTCTATTTCTCACTTAGGTGGCATTCCTATAAGCTCTGAGGGGAACACGTCAGTGAACTCTCATAAGATCGGATGATCATCTAAAGTGGTATCTAATTTTTCCTCTGATATGTCACTAATAGATATGGCAAACATTTGGCAACCTTTGTGCATGCTACGCTTAAGTTGCTTTGTAGAAATAATTCTTAATGACACCGGCCTCTGAACCCCTAAAATACTAACTGGATTTCCCTCACTATCGAGACAGTCAATCACCTTAGTTCGACAATCCAACTTGGCACTATGTGCATTGAGCCAATCCATTCCTAGAACAATATCATAAGATCCCAATGGAAGGACTCGGAGGTCCACCACCGTAGTGAAGGCTCCAATATCTAACTGACAGCCCTAAACTAAAGAATTAACTGACATCTTGGCTCCTGTGGCCAATTCTACATCCCAATCGTCCTGCTGCCTAGTTGCCACCAACCCACATCGCTTCACTAAAGGAGGGGATACGAAAGAATCCGTTGCCCTAGAATCAAAGTATAGAAACAAGAATGTTACCAATTTTACCTTGGGTTTCGATTACTGTAGCCTGGTGCTCTGCCTGGCAGTTATCAACCGCAGCAAAAACCCTGTGGAATTTACCCACATCCCCAACTGTCAGTTCTGAAAAAGATGGCTGCTGAGCTCCTGCAGAGGAGCGATTATGAGGACAATCTCGTGTAATGTGACCCATGCAACCACAAGTGTAGCAAGGACCCCTAGTGGGAGCCTAAGACTGCTACTGGAAGGGTAGTCTACTAGAGCTAGCTTGACTGCCCCTGAAGTTCTGCTGAGTATGGGCCGGTCCCGCATTCTGAGTCTGAGGCCTCTGATCTCTACACTGAGGTTGAGGCTGCCATGACCTAGACTGTGTCCCCTGATTACCCTAATTGTTTCTATTTTTATGTCCCTGATTATGTTGTTGCTTCTGTTGTTGTTGTCGAGGGGGTCTAGGAGGTAAAGCATTATTCCTGAACCCACCTCCCTGGGGTACATGTGGCCTAGAAAAGTTTCTATTCTGTTGGTTTTGCTCATTGTTTCTGTACTACTCACGGTTACCCTGGTTCCTAGGGAGGATTTCTTCTGCAATAAGAGCCTTTTCTACAGCTTCCTGTATAGTCTTAGGTTCAGCTAGGCGTACAGGTCCTGCTATGCCGTGATTCAGTCCTCTGACAAACCTATTAACCATTAATTTCTCATCCTAAATGTAATCAACATAAGGGAGTAACTCTAGAAATTTATTCTCATATTGTGCAACTGTAAGCCACCTTTGTTGTAGGTCATGAAATTCATCAATCTTTTTCTGTCTAAAATGCTCAGAGATATATCTTTTCCTGAACCTTTCTACAAAGGTCTCCCAACCCAAAGTGTCAACTGAGATATGGCTCTTTCTTTCTTCTTGTCGCCACCAAGTGGTAGCAGCTCCTCCTAGAAGGTGAATGGCCAATCGCGCCTTGAGATTGCTGCCATAAAATTTGAGTTTAAAACAATCTTTAAGTTTTAGTAACTAGGATTCTGCTTCTACACCATCGGTAGTACCAGAAAAGCGCGGGGGCTGTAGGCGAAGGAATTCTCTAATCTGCCTATCTGTGTCAAACTGTTCTCCGGGTGGACCACAGTTTTCCTACCGACTGACCTAAGGAGGAACATCATGTCCTGACTCCCCCATCCCTTCCTCATGATGTTCCTCTTTATTCATGGTGGGGCTCCTACTGCGCTCTCTGCGAGTTGAACCATGCTTCTCAGAATGAGGATGAGATGGATGTTCAGGTGGTGGTGGAGGTAACCGGGTCTGGACTACATCCACAAGTTGTTGTAACACTTGCAAAATTTTGGGGCCTTGATCCCTGGGTATATCCTGATGAGGTGACTCTGACTGAGCACTTAAACGAGTGCGCCTGCATCTAGGTGGCATCCAAATAAACCAAACAGTTAAAGAGATTTTAGTTTCACATGTTACAATCCCCAGAGTTCCCAAAGTGTGGAAACCTGGCTTTGATACCAAATGTCATGCCCGTGACGAGCCCTCCTATATGTCACCATACAAGAGGGCTACATTTTTTTTAAAGATTAAATGCATAAAAAATAAAATAAAATGAAGTGCAGCAAATACATATATAACAGTAGAGACTTTATCTCACATAGGGTCTGAATTATACGTTTAACAGAGGTGCTAACAGATTCATGTCTAAATGGAAATCATTCATAGCAAATTGAAACGAGGGAGAGAGCGGCAAACTCGAGAGTCAGTGACAAACTCTATATAGGGCGAAATGTATTGGGTGATTTATGGACTATGTTTCGTACTTGGGGAGGCAATCTAGATTACCTTACCTCCAGTATATGATAGAATTTAGATTTTATTTGTTTGTTTAATATTTACAAATTGAATCCGTCGCTTACTAAATACAGTCCAGCAAGCAATATGTAAATTTAAAATCTCAATATAAATTCAATATTCCAAACCTAGAAATATATATTTACAGAGGAGAATAACTACCCAGTGAATAAAGACATTTACAGAAATAATACTCTTGGTATAAACAGAGAATTTCAAGTAAAATATTTAATTGCAAGGAACAGTATATGAGTCCAAACTCATTTACAGATTGATAATAACTTCCAGAAAATAGATTTTTGAATTGATCTCAACATCATAATTAAGAAGATAATTCCTTTTCTTTTCAGATTTAAAGAAAAATCTACTGATAAAACAATTTTCTTTACAATTTCCCAAGTAGCCAAAATACACAAAATTTACACAACTTCACAGAGACTCTATATGTCAGGGATTTCTTTCCCAACTCCTTGGCACTTAGCCATAGATTCCAATGGAACAACTCATTCAAGGAACTTGCCCCTTTAGTGCAAAATATAATAATAATAATTATTATTTTTTTCTTCAATATCCAAGGAAAGACTCTTCCAACTTTTAGTCTTTGCATTAACTTGTGAGTACTTGCACACATACAGAAGGCCGAATAGGTGGCCAAATCCTGCTCTCCACCCTACCGTAGGGATAGCCGCAGCATATCCCACCCCCAAGCAGGAGAACTCCATAAACCAGGAGACACACACACAAGACTTACAAGAACATAACAATCAAAGTTCAAAACACAATAATTACCCCATGGTCAACTCACATATGAGGATCTTTTCTGAGATCCAAAAAGGGGGAGAAAGGGGATAACATCCCTCTTGGGGAAACAAACCAAAATATTATCATCATAAATACCATCTCTGTTACTCCACAAACATAAAAACTCCCATACAACACCCACATCCATAACTCCAAATAAATACATACTCCCACATCCAATAACAACATCATATACCCATTCTTCCAATTTAACAACCACATACTTTTTCACAAATAACCTCATACCCTCTATCTGAATACATAAGATAGAAATACTTTCCCCAAGAGAGGCTCCACGCCTCTCTCTACCCCAAACACGTGGGAGGCTCTCATCCAGATGGAGGGCCGCTCCCATAAACAACCCAATCCCAACAAAATACAACATGCACAAAGACTCAACAATCATAAAAATTATCTTTCACAATCACAAGATTTTTACCAGATACAGAAAATAAAGATTCTCAGGAAATTACCTCTGCTCCCCAAGTTAGGGTGAGCCCAAAGAAAAAAATTGAACCAGAAGAAAATTCTCAATCACCTCTCGTGAATCCCAAGCCAGATTCTTTCCAATTCCCACCAATCTTCTTTGTTTCCCTCAATTCTCCCCTCTTCCAGACAATGAACTCCACATGAAAATAAGAAATAAAAATAAAATAAAAATAAAGGTGTGTAAACCCTCTCCAAAAATTCCTTATATACAAAAAAACTCCAAAAACTTCCAAAAAGAAAGAAAGCAAAAAGGAAAGCAACTTTCCAAAAATTCCTTATATACAAAAAAACTCCAAAAACTTCCAAAAAGAAAGAAAGCAAAAAGGAAAGCAACTTTCCAAAAATTCCTTATAAACAAAAACTCCAAAAAACTTCCAAAAGGAAAGAAAGTAGAAAGGAAAGCAACTTTCCCTTTTTTTTTTTTTTAAACTCATCTTTTTCTAAAAATAAAACAAGGAGATAAATCTTCTCCAAATTTTAAAATATAAAAATTAAATTAAAATATTTATCCTCATCCCATGGATAAATAAATTATAATAAAATAAATATGACTTTTCCCCAAAAGATTAATTTAAATAAAATTGAATAATAATAAAATGACATTATCCCCAAAAAAATACTATTATAAAATAAAATAATTAAATTAATTTAACACTCTCATAAATGATATAAACAGAATTTATAAAATAACAAAAATTACCACAACTATACAAAAATTAAAACAACGTCAAACAATAACATATTAGCCTTAACCCCTTCCTTGGGTTAGGCTAGGCTTAACTGGATGACCTAGGGTTTATGGAGTCTCCGAATACCACTTAAGGGATCTTGACCACCCACCTGTACACTCAAGTTCAAACATCAGTTTATCATGATAATAATAGCCGAAGAAACATAATTTATAACAAAATAATCTAAATAATCAAATCACATGATTACAATTTAAAATAATTTATTTAATTCACTAGCATAAAAATATTCACTACTTCCAAATCTCTTTCTTTCTAACATAAAATAAGTCTGAAAATTCATTTGATTAACTTAATCAAAATATAGTCCAACCATATTAATCATAAAGTATAATCATGTCCAAAGGCTCATCAAACATAATGTCTAATAAAATAACATAAATGTCCATAGTTATCCAAACCAAACCCAATATATAGTCCAACTAGCATACTCAAATAGTCTAAGTCATGATAACCAAAACAATGTAAAAAGAATGGCCTCACATCCCTACATGTTGACTTGCGGTAGAGGACGAGTCTCCAACTATGGTATTCAAATCTCTCGTAGCAAGAAGGTTTTGCATTTGTTCTCTTTGTGCCACCAATACCATATCTCTTTGTGATGGTTGTGGTTCCTCTTGAATTGGCATGTCTTCATTTATCATGTCCAATTTCCTCTTCTCACGAAGTTCCCTCATAGCCACTCCTTTCTTTACATTTTTAGCTTCTATCTCTTCCTGTGTTGGTTTAATTCTTGATCGTTTTCTCAGCATGACAGAGAATTTGTCTGTAGCATGATAAAGAGACCAATATTAGTTCCTAAGAAATGAATACAAGATAATAGTGGGATTGTATTTTTATTATGTTGTAAGGATTTA
The DNA here is from genome assembly GCA_027924645.1 of Cunninghamia lanceolata. Lineage (NCBI taxonomy): Eukaryota > Viridiplantae > Streptophyta > Pinopsida > Cupressales > Cupressaceae > Cunninghamia > Cunninghamia lanceolata. The sequence goes on along the minus strand of BSBN01001183.1, from coordinate 3,058,759 downwards.
TTCTTGTATAGTTTGACATCATGGTATGTTAAGGTCTATTTATTACACATAATTATTAAAGAGCCCAAGTGTAGAAAATATACATGGCATCATGTGAGATTGTAGGCTGCTTTCTTGATTGGGAATGTGTCTATTTTAAACATGTATGATAAAGAATGATAAAGTAATTCAAATAGAATTAAGGCAAAAGTAAAGAACATGCATGTAAAGACTTGACATACCTAAAAAATGCAGATTCGAATGGAGAGTATACCCAATTATGTAGTGTTTTTTCTTCTTGCATCAAACTCCTCAACAATTTGAGTTTTTCACCACTTGCTTCCTTTTCAATGTTAAATTGAATAACACTCAAATATAATTACTAACAACAATACTATTAACCAATCTATAATGTTAAATTCCTACAATTGAATCACAATTAACATTGTAACACTACAAAAATTGAAACTTGAATAGATATATATCAAACTTGGTGTGAAAACTTTGTTATTTCTTCTTTCTCAAGTTAGCAAAGCAGAAAAGGTGGTGGAAAGATCATGCAAAGGTGGTAGAATGTGTAAAATGTGCAAGTGAACTTCCCAATAGCATGAAAGCACTTCTTTTTCATCGAAGCGTGTGCATAATCAACATGAAAATAGAGCATGTGGGCCTAGAACGCGGGGGTCAACACTTTTTTACCATTTCTATAGCAAGACAAAATGTGAGCACATTATAACGTGCTCACGTTTTGTCCTGCTATAGATTGATCCATAAATATTTGTGCCTATATCACCTTCGATAGCACCTTTACAATATCTCACCTCTAGTTCCATTAGCTCATGTTCTATATCTGTCCCCCTCACCTCTCTACCTCTCCCCTCTCTATGTCTCTCAGTTGCTCCTTGTCTACCTCAACCCTAAACCTTATCCCTAAACCCTAATCTCTCAACCCTCAACTCTAATCCCTCATCCCTAAACCCTCAACGGGCTCGATACTATACCTTAAACCCAAATCCCTTATCCCTAAACCCTCCAACCCTATCCCTAATCCTTATACCCTCAACACTCTACTTTAACCCTAATCCCTTAACCCTCGAACCTCAATGTACTCAGCCCTCAACATCAAACCCTAATCCCTCAACCCTTAACTCTGATCCCTCAACCCTTAACCCTGTCCCTAAAACCTAAACCCTAAAGCCTTGACCCTCAACCCTCAATGTCAAATCCTAATCCCTCAACCATTAACTCTAATCCCTCAACCCTAAACCCTATCCCTAAACCCTAAACACTATCCCTATTCCTAAACCCTTAACAGGCTCAATACTATACCTTAAACCCTAATCCCTTATCCCTAAACCCTCCAACCCTATCCCTAATCCTTATACCCTCGACACTCTACTTTAACCCTAATCCCTCAACCTTCAACCCTATCCCTAAACCCTTGACCCTCAAACCTAAACTCTCAACCATCAACGTCAAACCCTAATCCCTAAACCCTTAAATCTGATCCCTCGACCCTAAACCCTATCCGTAAACCCTAAAGCCTAAAGCCTCAACCCTCAACCCTTAACTCTAATCCCTCAACCCTAAACCCTATCCCTAAACCCTAAACACTATCCCTATTCCTAAACCCTCAACGGGCTCGATACCATACCTTAAACCCTAATCCCTTATCCCTAAACCCTCCAACCCTATCCCTAACCTTATACCCTCGACACTCTACTTTAACCCTAATCCCTCAACCCTCAACATCAATCCCTAATCCCTCAACCCTTAACTCTGATCCCTCGACCCTCAACCCTATCCCTAAACCCTAAACCCTAAAGCCTCAACCCTCAACCCTCAACATTAAATCCTAATCCTTCAACCCTTAACTGTAATCCCTTAACCCTAAACCCTATCCCTAAACCCTAAACACTATCCCTATTCCTAAACCCTCAATGGGCTCGATACTATAACTTAAACCCTAATCCCTTATCCCTAAACCCTCCAACCCTATCCCTAATCCTTATACCCTCAACACTCTACTTTAACCCTAATCCCTCAACCCTCAATCCTATCCCTAAACCCTCGACCCTCAAACCTCAACCCTGAATGTCAAGCCCTAATCCCTCAACCCTTAACTCTAATCCCTCGACCCTCAACCCTATCCGTAAACCCTAAACCCTAAAGCCTCAACCCTCAATGTCAAATCCCAATCCCTTAACTTTTTACTCTAATCCCTCAACCCTAAACCCTATCCTCAAATCCTCAACACTATACCTTAAACCCTAATCCCTCAACCCTTAATCCTCAACCCTAATCTGTCATCCCTCAACTCTAATCCATTATCTCTAAACCCTAAATGCTATCCCTATTCCTAAACCCTCAACATGCTCGATACTATACCTTAAACCCTAATCCCTTATCCCTAAACCCTCCAACCCTATCCCTAATCCTTATACCCTCGACGTCAAGCCCTAATCCCTCAATCCTTAACTCTAATCCCTTAACCCTTAACCCTTAAAACTTGAACCATAAAACCTATCCCTACATGCTTGACACCTAACACTATATCTTAAACCCTAATCCCTTAACCCTCATCCTTAAAGCCTCTATCGTAAATCCTTAAACCTTCAACCCTAAACCATATCCCTAATTCGTCTACCCTCGACACTCTTCATTAACCCTAATCCCTTGACCATCAACCCTATCTCTAAACCCTCAACCCTCAACCCTCAACATTAAACCCTAATTCATCAACCCTAAACCCTAATCCCTCAAACCTAAACCCTATCCCTAAACCATCAACCCTCAACACTATACCTTAAACCCTAATCCCTATCCCTCAACCCTTAACCCTTAAAACTTAAACCCTATCCCTGCACCCTCAACACTTGACACTATATCTTAAGGCTTAAACCATCATCCCTAAAGCCTCAACCCTCAATCCTTAAACCTTCAACCCTAAACCCTATCCGTAATCCCTCTACCCTCAACACTCTAACTCTAACCTCGACACTAACACTAATCCATCAACCCTAAACCCCAATTCGTCAACCCTAAACCCTATCCCTAAACCCTCAACCCTCAACACTATACCTTAAATCATAATCTATCAACCCTAAAACCTAATCCCTCAACCCTGAACCCTAATCCCTCAACCCTCTACACTATACCTTAAACCCTAATCCCTTATCCCTAAACCCTAAACCCTATCCCTCAACCCTTAACCCTTAAAAATTAAACCCTAAAACCTATCCATAAACCCTGGATGCTCAACACTATATTTTAAACCCCAGTCCCTTAACCCTCATCCCTAAAGCCTCAACCCTCAATCGTTAAACCTTCAACCCTAAACCCTATCCCTAATCCCTCTGCCCTCAACACTTTACTTTAACCCTAATCCTATGACCATCAACCCTATCCCTAAACCCTCAACCCTCAACTCTCAACATTAAACCCTAATCCCTCAACCCTAAACCCTAATCCCTCAACCCTAAAGCCTATCCCTAAACCCTCAACCCTCAACATGATACCTTAAACCCTAATCCCTTAACCCTAAACCCTAATCCATCAACCCTAAACCGTAAACCCTATCCCTAAACCCAACAAAATTTCTTTGCCTTATGTTAGGTTGTTAAACCCATAATTTTTGACACTCTTCTCTTAAATATATCTTATTTGTAAGAATATGTCAAAAAAATGGCTATGACCTTTTTTAATGTCAGTAATGTTATATGGCATGTTTTTCTAGCCCATCTAGGGTTCATTATGCTAATAGGTGTACACACTATGAGAAAATATTTATGTATGGTACATCCATAGTGAGTAATTAACAGTTGAAATTAGAAGGATGATCGTTATGAGAAAAGCTTTGCATTGGGGTACATCTATGTTTCTTGCTGTCCACCCTGCACTTAGGGGAGGTATATTGTAATGAAACAGGGAAATAATCTCCCATTGTTTACTGGCTCTATCCACAAGAATTACTAAACTTTTTTCTCTTGGTAATTTTAGAGGACATTCACCTATTTTTGACAACTCCTGCATTCCCAAACCATTACCAAAACTAAGTTATTTTAACCTAATAAATAGTTGATTGCATTGATTTAATACTCTACTATATTAAAGCTTAGCATTCACACAAATGCAAGTGTTCATATTATAAAAGACTACATTATATTAGACTATTAGAGATCCCTCAGAAAAATGTAATAACAAAACTACTTTGCCTTATGTTAGCTTACAATTAAACCCATTCTTTTTGACACTCTTCTTTTAATAAAGTAACAGTAATAAGAATAGAAAGTAGAGAATTTGACCTTACTAGTATGCATTGTCAGTTTACATTCCGTGACTTCATTTTCATTGAATAAAAAGGTAAATATCTGATTTGAAAGGTGGGGTAGAGTTCACTGTCATGTACTTTTCTAGATTATAGTGTCCATAATGTCCAGGGTTCTTCAAAGAAAGGCTTGTAACATAATTAAGTTTTGGTTATACCAATCCTCTAGGTAAAGATACAATTCAAATGCTTGCTTTGAAAGTTGAAATAAATTAAATTAAACTTACAATTTTTATTTTCTTCCATTGCTTCAACAACAGCATTGTTTTCTTCATCAGAAACCAATTCAAGATCAGCAAATTGCTGCCCATTGGTTGACTTGAATTGCATCCTCTGTTAGAAGAAGGGCATTTTTTATTTATATCAATGTTGGTATTCATAAGCTAAATAGCATTGATATTTTTCACACACCCTATTCTTTGAAATATCTTAACCTTAAAATATGACTTGGATATGTACTTGAACACAATGAAATCTCCAATCTCTAGCCCATGATGATTCACAAAATTTTCCCAACCCTGCCTAAATTCCAATTTATTTATGGTACCACTTAATTGTGCATCCCACACCTGTCCACCTAGGCCTTGAAGAAGGAGGCACGCCCATTAAACCAACTCATTCGACAACTTGTTGCCCATCGGTTGACTTGAACTGCATACTCTGTTAGAAGAAGGGCATCTTTTATCTGTATCAATGTTGGTATTCATAAGCTGAAGAGCATTGATGGTTTTCACACACCCTATTATTTAAAATGTCTTAACCTTAAAATATGACTTGGATATGGACTTGAACACAATGAAATCTCGAATCTCCAGCCCATGATGATTCACAAAATTTTCCCAACCCTACCTAAATTCCACTTTATTTATATGGTACCCCTTAATTGTACATCCCACTCCTGCCTACCTGGGCCTTCAAGAAGGAGGCACGCCCATTAAACCAACTCATTCAATAAATTGTTGCCCATTGGTTGACTTGAATTGCATACTCTATTAGAAGAAGGGCATCTTTTATTTGTATCAATGTTGGTATTCATAAGCTGAAGAGCATTAATAGTTTTCACACACCCTATTCTTTGAAATATCTTAACCTTAAATATGACATGGATATGTATGTGAACACAACGAAATCTCCAATCTCGAGCACATGATGCTTCACAAAATTTTCCCAACCTTGCCTAAATTCCAATTTATTTATGGTACCCCTTAATTATGCATCCCACTCTTGCCCACTTGGGCCTTGAAGAAGGAGGCACGCCCATTAAACCAACTCATTTGACAACTTGTTGCCCATCAGTTCACTTGAACTGCATACTTTGTTTGAAGAAGGGCATCTTTTATTTGTATCATTGTTGGTATTCATAAGCTAAAGAGCATTGATGTTTTTCACACACCCTATTCTTTGAAATATCTTAATGTTAAATTATGACTTGAATATGTACTTGAACACAACAAAGTCTCTAATCTCCAGCCCATGATGATTCACAAAATTTTCCCAACCCTTCCTAAATTCTAGTTTATTTATGGTATCCCTTAATTGTACATCCCTAAACCCTAAACCTTAATCCCTAGTCCGTAAACCATAAACCCTAATCCCTAATTATAATTTATGGTACCCTAATCCCTAAACTGTAAACCCTAATCCCTTATCCCTAAACCATAAACCCTATCTCTAAATCCTCAACCCTCAACACTTAAACCTTAAATCCTAAACCCTATCCCTAAACCCTCAACCCTCAAAACTATACATTAAACCCTAATCCCTCAACCCTAAACTTTCAACCCTAAACCCTATACCTAATCCCTCTACACTCAACACTCTACCTTAACCCTAATCCCTTGACCCTTAACCCTAAATGCTATCCCTAAAGCCTCAACCCTAAACCCTAATCCCTCAAGGTCTTAAATTCTAATTCCTTATCCCTAAACGTTAAATCCGACCGTAAACCCTCAACCCTCAATCTTAAACCTTAATCACTCAATCCTCATCCACCCCTCTCCTCCCCTATCTAGCTCACTCACATCTCTACCCTCCTCTACCCTCGACACTATACATACATACATATAGGCATACATAGATACATAAATACATACATACATACATACATACATGATTAATAACCTTGAACATAAAAAAATTCAAGGGGAACATAACGTGAGCACATTATAATGTTCTCACATTATAACGTGCTTGCATTATTTCAAACATGACAAACAACACAAACATTTGTGAAAAAGGGAAATTGCAAAGCAAAAAATAATGTGAGTGCGCTATAATGCGCTCGCGTTATGTTTTGCTTTGGGAATCCCAAGCCTTGGGCTTGGGATTTGCTTTGGATTTCTAACCGAAAGGCTTAGAGTGCCTTTTCAACATCCATAGATGTGTTTTTCCATATTCTTCAAGATTTCACATAATTTCGTTCGTGCTAACCCTCAGATTTGAACATGTTTCAAGGTCAAACAAATCAAACACCTAGGTAATGTTAGACTTTCTCTTACCTATTTGATGATGTGATTTTTTTCACATTTTAACAATGTTAAGCCTTTCATCTTTAATTTCTTTTATTTGTGTGTCCATTTTTGGGCAAAAACCACTGTTTGGTCTTTTTTTCATTGTAAATTAACTATTCATTGAAATTTCAAAAAAATTACATATTCAGCAACTAGACTCCATTCTACACATATTAAAAAAGAAAAAAATGATTTTCAATTAGTTTTCAAAATTTATAGGGGTGGCACAGCCAAAATTCTATTTTTTAGGATGTGTCCACTTTGAAAATTAGTAAAAAATCAAATATTCATAAAAAAAATATCAGAAAAATCAGGCACAAACTACATGCTATTAGCTAATTTCTCACTGAAGCAATTTTTAAAATACCAAAAAAAGTTGACCTTTTGAGGGAGCCACAAAACATGCTAAGTTATGTTTTTTTGACAGAAAAAACACCAATTTATGTGGCTCCCTCTTTTGAACCCCTTAATCTATACCATTTTTTTTTTAAATAGTAGTTTAGAAAGAAGACTCTGAGCACTACGAACATTGTTTTGGTTGCATCTCTAAATTTTGAGTGTAACTATGCTCAATTTCTCATCCAAGGCCAACATTTCCTAATTTTAGAAAAAAAATGGCCACTTAAGACCCCTTTCTGGTCCCCCATCTTCTTACATTTACCCAACTGCATTTTGGTAGAGATAGGGAGGATGCTGGCAAAGGTTGTGGAATTTGGCTTTACACATGCCAATTGCATTTGCTTGAAAGTTTCTAAAGTCTTTTTAACAAATCCATTTTTTGCATATCTTGCAATCATTGCACTCCATGAGAGGACATCTCTTTGTGGTGTTATATCAAACAGTCCACATGCCTTGTCTATGCTTCCACACGTTACATACATGTCTACAAGGGCAGTTGCAATTACAACAAGGGACAAAATTCCTATATCCTTTATGCTTTAATGGTTATCTATACACTATTCCAAAGATCCTATTTATGTAGAGGTAGGGAGGATGCTGGCAAAGGTTGTGGAATTTGGCTTTACACATGCCAATTGCATTTACTTGAAAGTTTCTGAAGTCTTTTCAATAAATCCATTTTTTGCATATCTTGCAATCATTGCATCCCATGAGAGGACATCTCTTTGTGGTGTTGTATTAAATAGTCTACGTGCCTTGTCTATACTTCCACACTTTGTATACATGTCTACAAGAGTAGCTGTAATTAGCTGGCAAAGGTTGTGGAATTTGGCTTTACATGTGCCAATTACATTTGCTTGAAAGTTTGTAAAGCATTTTCAACAAATCTATTTTCTACATATCTTGCAATCATTTCATTCCATGATAGGACATCTCTTTGAGGTGTTAGGTCAAACAATTGACATGCCTTGTCTATGCTTACACACTTTACATAATGCCTACAAGAGTAGATGCAAATATAATATCTAACAAAATTCTGGTATCCTTTATGCTTTGAGGTGTTAGGTCAAACATTCCACATGTCTTGTCTATGCTTCCACACTTTGCATAAATGTCTACAAGGGCAGCTGCAATTACAACATCTAGTGAAATTCCTATATCCTTTATCCTTTGATGGTTATCCATGCCATGTTCCAAAGATCCTAATTTGGAGGATATTGGCAAACGTTGTGGAATTTGGCTTTACACGTGCCAATTGTGTTTGCTTGAAAGGTTCTAAATCCTTTTCAACAAATCCATTTTTTGCATATCTTGCAATCATTGCATTCCATGATAGAACATCTCTTTGAGGTGTTAGGTCAAACAATTGGCATGCCTTGTCTATGCTTCCACACTTTACATACATGTTTACAAGGGTAGCTGTAAATACAATATCTGACAAAATTCTGGTATCCTTTATGCTTTGAGGTGTTAGGTCAAACAGTCCACATGCCTTGTCTATTCTTCCACACTTTGCATACATGTCTACAAGGGAAAGTACAAATACAACATCTAACAAAATTCTGATATCCTTTATGCTTCCACAGTTTGCATACATGTCTATAAGGGCAACTATAATTACAACACATGACAAAAAATCCTATATCATTTATGGTTTGAGGGGTTCTATCAAATAGTCCAGATGCCTTGTCTATGCTTCCATAGTTTGCATACATGTCTACAAGGGTAGCTGCAGTTACAACATATGACAAAAAATCCTATATCCTTTATGCTTTGAGGTGTTCTATCAAATAGTTCACATGCCTTGGACCTATGCTTCCACACTTTGCATACATGTCTACAAGGGTAGTTGCAATTACAACATCTGACAAAATTCCTATATCCTTTATGCTTTGATGGTTGTCCATACCCTGTTTGCAATAATGGTAGTCAACTTTAGGTCTCTAGATGTGATCCAATACTACTGATGAAGTTCTTTTGAAAACTTGAGTTCATGCTAGGAATTTTGATCAATAGTTTAAGCCTTAAGATGTATGACATCAAAACTATCTCCTACATCATGGTGACATTTTTAGCACTACAACATGTCCTTCTTTTAGGTATCCATAACTAAAGATATCCTATATCTACATATAATACCATCTTGATGATGGTTTCAAACAAGAAATGACTCCATAACTACCCCTAAAACTATGGTAGTCCTTGACTAGCCTCTTATGCCTGTCCATTTACTTTCTTTTTCATTATTTCTTATAAAATATTTTATGACTTGCTTCTAGTTTTTAGTTGGTTTCACATCTTCCCCTACATGTTGATAATTTTACATCTAATAGAATCTTGTACATACTATTCTTGACCACTTATAATTTTTATACCTATAGAAACTCTCTAGATTGGGTTAATCCCTAATGGACTAGGCTACTAGCACAGGTGTTAGATAAGGACTAGGCTGCCCCTTTGTCCAAAATCAAACAAATCAACTTAAATGACCTAAATTCCTAGAAAACTTCATCTTCTAATTCTAAGCAATTCAGTATTTTAAAACTTGTAATTTTACTATTGGAACTTTGGTGCATTAGTCACCTACATAAAGTTCCTGATAAGGTTTCTCATGAAAGAAGTTGATGGACTTTGTTCTAAGTTTATGTTGGTAGTTATCTGGTAGAATAGCAAACAATTGTAGTGAGCTATAAAAGGTAGCAATGAGTTTTAGGTGTTGCATTTTAGCATAGAAACTTACATAAATCTAGTGTGGCTATTTTCCAACCTCAAGCCATTTTGAAGGAGAACTCACAACTACATAATTGTAGGTGTGTCATTCTAAGTATTTATTATAGTGTACGTACACAGTTTTTATTGTTGTTGGAGGACACATGGTAATGACCATGAACATGGTGATATTATAGGAGATGCTTAGATGTACTACAAGTGGCTAGAATTAATTAGGTGTTTGTTATACAAAGATCAAAGACAGCCCTAGGTTGACTATCATGTATCAAACCCATTATTATCTTCCTAGAGGATACTTATATGGACTGGTGTTACGAATGTGAAGTATACAAGTAGGGAGTGTAGAGGAGAGAAAGAAGAGGACTGTCATAATGAAGAGATAGTCGTGTTGGTAATCAGATAGTAGAAATCCTAAATTAAGAAGGGAAGACAACCCCATCAAGTCAAGCATGTCATTCCCACATAAAGACAACCCTAGCAAGGCCAATAGGCCAACTATGACACAGTACACTTATGGACAAGCATACAATCATGAATTAGTCTTAAAGTCAAGAATGTGACAGTCATCAGCAAGAAGGCAATCACTTAGCTTTGGGACTGGGAGGGTGAGATTGTTATATGATGAGCAAAGCTTCCATTTGGGGGGATCTAGCAATTAAAAAACTAGTCATATGATTGCTAGGACAGTCATCAATGTTCTAGGAGTATTTACTATTCATCATACCATTATTCACATATTAGCACTGTCAACACATATTAGCATTGTGTTGTCCCAGTAAAATAGAGAAGGCTATTATAAAGATCTTAGAACACTCATTTTATAAATGTATAGTTATATGCAAATGATAACAGTCATCAGTCAAGCTTAGAATGGTCATATCAACCTAAGGACTACTTGATTGAATCCTCATGGCAATGAGAACACCATATATAATTCTATCGTTTCATTATGGTTTTAGTTATTTGGCAAAATGTCCAACCCAAAACACTTCTAAGGATTCATTAAATGGTCTTATATCTACAGAAAGATTTGCATGAGCAATGGCAGTGGAAAATAAGGAACCATTACAGTTAGAGTTTAAATCTTCCAACGACACATGGTACGATGTGTCTCTGGAATTAAAGAATGCACGGTTGACTGTACATTACCTTGAATTTCTAAAAGTAGAGTACCGAGAGCTAGATGTGGAACAATTTAAAAGAATACAAGATTTGAGGTCAAAGTTTCAATTCTTGTCGAAGCAACTTCAAGATCACTGTTGTGCAATGAGGTTGTTATATTTCTTAATGAATTAGTGTTAGTTTTTTCATAAATAATTTTGAATTTCAATGCCAAGAGTGGGGCTGCTTTAGATGGCTTTGTGTGTTACATATTAGTTTCAATTCTTTAAAAAAAATTTGCTGCATTTTCTTTGTCTTTACTTTGTAGGAGATGATTTAAGCACTCTCATTGTGTAAGTTCAATTATCTTGATCCTTTTAAATATTAATGAACCTTTCAATTTTTATTCAATTTTGTGTTTTCTGGTGGACAATATGCATTAAGATCAATATGTTTTCAATTTTGTGTGCCAAGCATCCTAGTCATTATGTTCAGAAGTCTACCGACAAAATCCCTTAAGATCCCTAAGACCAAAAAGCTGCCAAACATTGACAGAGCAATTCTTAGAATTCATGGCTACTGGGAATGTTCTATTTAGACCTATAGGTTCATGTGGGGTCAATCCACAATAACCTCTCTTAGTTTTAGTCAACTCCAGTCCGTTTGACCGTGCCAAAATCAAATGCATTCTTAAAAAATCTTCAATTTCATGCAGTGGAAAGGTGCTAGGAGTGACATTTTGCATTCAATAGCTTGTGGGGCCAAACGGACTTTCCTAACATGTCAGGGTGGGTGGGTAAATGCCAAGGGAGGTCTCATTTCATGTGCCAAGCATCGCAGTTGTTCAAGATAGTAGGCTACTGACATAGTCCCTTAAGATCCCTAAGATGAAAAAATTGCCAAACTATGACGGAGCAGTTCTCTGAATTCATGGTAGTTGGGAACATTTTGTTTGGACTTAAAGGTATACATGGGGTCTCTCCACAATAACCTCTCTCATTTTTAGTCAACTTCAGTCTGTTTGACTGATCAAATGCATTCTTGCAAAATGCTTTAGTTTCATGCAGTGGAAAGGTGCTAGGACTGACATGTTGCATTACATAGGTCATGGGGCTGAACAAAATTCTCTAATGCATTAGGGTGGGTTGGTGAATGCCCCAGGAGGTTTTGTTTCATGTGCCAAGTGTCTCAGTCATTCCGGGCTACAAGCTACCAACAAAGTCACTTAAGATCCTAGGACCAAAAACTATCAAACTTTGATGGAGCAGTTCTTGGAATTCATGGTAGCTGGGAACATTTTGTTTGGACCTACAAGTGCATGTGAGGTCTTTCCACAATAACATCTCTTAGTTTTGGTCAACTCCATTTTGTTTGACCGTGCCAAATTCAAATGCAATCTTGTAAAATGCTTCAGTTTAATGTAGCAGAACATTGCCAGGTGCAATATTTTTTGTTCTACTCATCATGGAGCCAAACCCACTATGCCAACACATTGGGGTGGGTAGGTAAATGTTATGGGAGGTCTTGTTTCGTGTGCCAAGTGTCCCAATCATTCCTGGCTATAAGCTACTGACAAAGTAGAAAGTTGCTAAGACTAAAACTTTACATTCATAGGTTGTGGGGTTGAACCAACTATACCAATACGTCTGGGTGGGTGGGTAAATGATAGGGAAGGTATTATTTCATGCACCAAGTGTCTTAGTCATTCTGGTCTGCAAGCTACTGGCAAACTCAAAAGGTGTTACGAGTGACATTTTGCATTCCATAGCTCATGGGGCCGAACGGACTTCGCCAATGCATCAAGTTGGGTAGGTAAATGCTAGAGGAGGTCTCATTTTGTGTGTCAAGGGTCCCAATTATTCTAGGTTGTAGTCTACCAACAAAGTCAATTTACCAGTTGTTTGTAGGCCAGAATGACTAGGATGCTTGGCACACAAAACCAAACCTCCCCTAATATTTACCCACCCACCCCAACATGTTGGCATAGTTAGTTCGGCCTCATGATGAGCATATCAAAAAATATACCACTTGGCAAAGTTGTGCTGCATGAAACTAAAGCATTTTGTAAGAATACATTTGATTTCAGCATGATCAAATGGATTTGAGTTGACTAAAACCAAGAGAGGTTATTGTGGAAGGATCCCACATGCACCTATAGGTCCAAATAGAATGTTCCCAGCTACCATGAATTATGAGAATTGCTCTGTCAAAGTTTGGTATTTTTTTGGTCTTAGGGATCTTAAGGGACTTTGTCAGTAGCCTACTGTCCTAAATGATTGGGACCCTTGGCACATGAAATAAGACCTCTCCTAGCATTTTTCCACCCACCTTGACACGTTGATGAAGTCTGTTTGGCCCCACGAGCTATGGAATGCAAAATTTCACTCCTAGCACCTTTCAACTTTGCTGGTAGCTTGCAACATAGAATGACTAAGACACTTGGAACATGAAATGAGACCTCCCCTAGCATTTATCTACCCACCCAGATGTTTTGGTGTAGTCAATTTAGCCCCATGCCCTGTGGCATGCAAACTTTCATTCTTAACAACTTTCTACTGTGTCGATAGCTTATAGCCCAAAGTGACTGGGATGCTTTGCACATGAAACAAGACCTCCCCTAGCATTTACCCACCCACCCCAATGCATTAACAAAGTCTATTTGGCCCCATGACCTATGGAATGCAAAATGTCACTCCTAACACCTTTCCACTACATGAAACTAAAAAATAGACTAGAGCTGACCAAAACTAAGAGAGGTTATTATGGATGGACCCCACATGCACCTATAGGTCCAAATGGAACATTCCCAGCTACCAAAAATTTTGAGAACTGCTCCGTCAAAGTTTGGCAATTTTTTTGTCTGAGGGATCTTATGGGACTTTGTTGGTAGCTTGCTACCCTGAACAATTGGGACCCTTGGCACACAAAATGAGATATCCCCTAGTATTTACCCACCCACCCCAATGCATTAGCAAAGTCTGTACAGCGCCACGAGCTATGGAATGCAAAATATCATTCCTTCCACCTTTCGACTTTCCTAATAGCTTGCAGTCCAGAACGACTGATACACTTGGCTCAAAAAATAAGACCTCCCCTAGCATTTACCCATCCACCTAGACATGTTGGTGTAGTCAGTTTGACCCCATGATCTATGGAATGCAAAATTTCACTCCCAGCACCTTTCCATTGCATGAAACTGAAGCATTTTCTAAGAATGCATTTGAGTTTGGGCATGGTCAAATGGTCTGGAGTTGACCAAAAATGAGAGTGTTTATTGTGGATAGACGTCATGTGCACTTGTAGGTCTAGATAAAATATTTCCAGCTCTGATGAATTCTGAGAACTGGTCTGTCAAAGTTTAGAATTTTTTGGTCTTAGGGAACTTAAGGGACTTTGCCGGTAGCCTGCTACCTTGAACGATTGGGACCCTTGGCACATGAAATTATGCCTCCCTTGTCACTTAACCACCCACCCTAACACATTGGCAAAGTCTGTTTGGCCCCATGGGCTATGGAATGTAAAATGTCACTCCTAGCACCTTTCAACTTTACTGGTAGCTTGCAGCCTGAAATGACTGAGACACTTGGCACATGAATCAAGACCTCCCCTAGCATTTACGCACCCAACTAAATGTGTTGGAATAGTTGGTTTGACCCCATGAGTTATGGAATTCAAAATGTCACTCCTAGCACCTTTCCACTACATGAAACTGAAGAATTTTTCAAGATTGTGTTTGATTTCAGCACAGTCAAATGGACAGAAGTTGATCAAAACCAAGAGAGGTTATTGTGGATGGACCCCATGTGTACCTATAGTTCCAAACAAAATGTTCCTAGCTATAACAAATTCTAAGAGTTGCTCCATCATAGTTTGGCAGTTTTTTCATCTTAGGGATCTTAAGGGACTTTGTCGGTAGCCTACTGCCCTAAACCATTGGGGCACTTGGCACACAAAAAAAGACCTCCCCTAGAATTTACCCACCCACCCTAATGCATTGGAAAAGTTTTTTTGGCCCACGACCTATGGAATGCAAAATGTCACTCCTAGCACCTTTCCATTGCATGAAACTAAAGCATTTTGGAACAATGTGTTCCTTGCCACCATAGCCAAATGAAATTGATTTAGCAAAATATGAGC
The DNA here is from genome assembly GCA_027924645.1 of Cunninghamia lanceolata. Classification (NCBI taxonomy): domain Eukaryota; kingdom Viridiplantae; phylum Streptophyta; class Pinopsida; order Cupressales; family Cupressaceae; genus Cunninghamia; species Cunninghamia lanceolata. The sequence continues at coordinate 3,043,576 of BSBN01001183.1, read as the reverse complement.
TATGTGTTTGTAGGTGGACCTAACATCCAACTATACATGTAAAGAAGATGTTCCTAGGTGTCACAGTTTGATGGAACAATTCATCCAAAGTTTGTCATGTTTTTTTTCTTAGGGCTCTTGAGACATTGTCTCCATTCGATATAGCCAAGAATGACCATGACGCTTTGCCACTATAAATACATCTCTACTAGCATTTACCCACCCAACTAGATGCATTGGCACCATCCATGTAGCCCCAAGAGATTGTGAATGTAAAAATTCAGTCATAATACCTTTCTGGTAGATGAAAATTCAGTACTATAAAGGTGTTCTCACTTGATCCAATGTCTTGTATGGCATCAATTGAGGATGCCCTTACCACTACTATCAATTACTTGTCATTAAGACTCATTATGAAATAGCAACATCATTAAAAACAATTATAACTCATAGTAACATCGTTAAAACTCATTAAAACTCAATATGAAATAGAAAGTAAAGGACATATATCTTCATGAAATAATCATGAAAACCTACCTTACATTCCTTCCAAAGGAAACTTCATAAGGATTATGCCTACCTCCATCATACTAAAATCCTACATGCAAATGCAATTGCACTATTTAGCTAAAATGAGTAGCTAAAATATACAAGGTGAAATGAGGATAGCAAAAAAAAATAACATACCTTTCTGTCATTCCACTAATTCAATCCAATGAACCATTAGGGTCTTCTCTACTCTTTATTGTGTCAAGTATTGCCTCATGATCAGAGTCCCAAACCTTCCACAAGGTCTTGTTCAATGGTCTACCCCCATATTTGATCAATTGAACATCTGAAGCCACAATAAGGTTAGAATAATGAAGAATCTTCTTATGTGTGTCAAAGTCCTTGAACAACCACACATCAAACTTCTTCACTGGTTATCTTCTAAGCCATGTTTCAGTAACAACCACTGATCCTATAGGGTACTCGATGTTTTCTCCATCTATAACAAGGGAATATAATTTCTTTTTTGCCTCAACACAATGACACAAATAATAATCCATTCCTTCTTCATTGGTTTCAGCTGCAATAACTGCATAAACATGCCCTGGATTGATACATGCACTCAGTTTGATGAATATAGCCAACAATACAAGAAAAAATATAAAATACAATGGCATATTAAATTTTATTAAATTTGAATGCTGATAATACCTGGTTGAACTAGATCTAAAACATGGTCAAAATCAATTGATGATTCAATCTATGTCATTTGTAGTGTTGTTGATAGTCAACATATGTCAACGGGGCTTAGGCCTCTTGTACACCAGTCATCAACCCACTCCTTTGACTCACAATCATACCAAGATTCATATGCACATGAAGAATAAAAGCATCCCATATGCAATGTATGAATACTCCATGAACCTCCATTAGAGCTTCTAAAAGAGTGTAGCTCACTCAATCCACTCGATCTTGTCAATGTACAACAGTCCTCATATTAGTATCATCAACCAAAAAAACATATCTACAAACTATAGACTTACCTTCATTACCTGGACCCATTGTATTGTTACACCATTCGATAATAGATCTCGCATCTGTCAACTTTGCATTATCTTTGTACTTCAACTCTTCTTGTGCCAATGCTTATTTGATACATGCTCCTACAGCATCATCCTCACCCTTTCCATACCTAGTCTCCCAAAAATTTTACATATGTTGAACACCATTCATCGTATGCATCCTACTCAACCAATAGAACATCCACACATGCTTGAATTGTGATGCACAATTATTTGACCATATGATATGCTGACAAAATGATATGCTCCTGCTAGCCAAATCACTATAAAATATCTAAAAGTAACCTTGCACAAACTCCGTAGAATGTGTACGATCATCACTAATATAAAAATGATATTCCCTCAAGATCTTCATGTCATCCTCTATACTATCTTTTGCATGAATGAATGCTATTTGCACAAATATAGGAACCTGCATAGAGTTGTAATATTGTGATTGCACCTTACTCTGTGGCTGTAGTGTGTAGTTCTCTACAAAGTCAACAACTAAAATGATGGTACCAGGTGGAAACATGTCCTTGCATAATTTGAATTGTAAGTCCAACCATCGAGCTCTATGGGTATGCCTTGCATTCTCATACACTATACTGTGACAGAATGTAGACATAAATTGATACACTGGAATCTTTTGAATAACCAAATCACACATCTTTGCTTCTTTACCATCTTCTATATTGTAGGCCACTATTTTATACTTGCCGAACTCTACTAGTTTATTTCCAACCGCATGTGTGCTTTCCATATGTTCACATATTGGCATATGTTGCAAGCCACCACAATGCTAACATGTGCCATCCAAGCATAATTTCATGTAGAATATTTGACCATAGTCTCTTGAAGATGTTGGTGGGGCATGTATACCACAATCCTATAAAACATTTCTAGTATGCAAATCTAAACATATATACCAATAAACATCAAAATGGTTAGAAAATTCAATATGTAATCTACAACAACAACTAGTGTGTGTGTGATTTATTTTGACATAGAAAGGTTAAATTAGCATTTCAAAATATCTTTGACAAATTTTAATTTGAGGATACATCTCTTGAAATTTTTTGAAAAAATGTGTTTGGGTCAAATCCAAAAAATGCTTTTAATGTGGCTCATAGTTTCAACAACCAATTCTCCTTCTCACAACATCTCTGGCATTAGGAGATACCCTTGTGTTATTTTTCTAAAATTCTTCTATGAGGGATCTCAAGGCTTCAAGAACAACTTTGTCTTTTCGTGGGAGTGTCCAAGAGAATGCCCACAATTCATTGGTGTTTGGGTCCTCAACTCTTTAACATCTTCCAATGGCTCTCATTAGAGTTTTTCTATTTATTTTCAATGCTTGACTTGTCTTTCTAATGAGGCAAGCTTTATTTTTTTGTTGGCTTACTATTGTCGATGTAATAACACATCGTGTGACATTACTATCCTTGGTGTGTGAGGTGGAACCCACACTCTCATACGCACTCATTAGATTCTTGACAATTGATTTTTCACTTGAGGTGTCTGATGTTCTTAGACCAAGAATCTTCATAGTGGGCCTAAATTTTAGATTTCTCATCAATTCAACAAATAATTGACATCTTTCAATTTCATTTAAATTCTCAAAGAATAATTTCCATATCTTATTCGTATATCTTTGGCAAGTGCGCTTGGGAATCTTATCCTGCATGGGCTTCAACACATTCTCATCAATATCAATTAGAAACTTAGGCTTCCTATGCAAAATTCTAGGAGACATTTTCATTGGTAAAGTTGACTCAACATTAGGAATTTATTAAATATTTACTTGAGATGGGATAGATGACGTACCTTTAATTAGAGATGAAAAAGATGAAAAGGCTTGAAGTTGAGATAGAGATGATGGTGTACCTTCAACTTGACATGTGAATGGTTGCATGCCACTAACTTGAGAAGAAAATGAAGATGTGCCTTCAACTTCACCTGTGAAAGATGGAGTGTCTCCAATTCAAGAAGATAATGATGGTGTTCTTTCAACTTGACCTATGGACGATGGATTGTAACTTGGAGATTTAGTTTCCTCATTGAACGAAGGTTTTGCATTTATTCCCTTTATGCTGCCAATTCCATCTCTCTCTTAGCTTCATTAGATGTGTCATGTTCTGTAATGAAATAACTTGTACAATGGAAGAAGATGATATGAAATATTCTATAAATACTTGATAATAACTGAGAATAACATGTCACTTCAAGGGAGCAACCTCCAAATATCTCCAATGAGAACACACTTCACAATATGATCATGAAATAAGACTCACATCCTCCTATATATACCTAATTATGCTTAGGATGAATAGACACACCCCTATATAAGACCTAGTCTGACCTATCCAACTGAATAATAATATAATAATGATAACATGACTTAATTAGCAGTTAAGATAGCCACAAGACAACTATTCATAACCTAATGTACACCAATATTAAGGACATAGCATGCCCCCCCTCTTCAAAAAATCATTGTCCTTAATTCCAACCAAGTGTGGATTTTTTGAATGAACTCCTCATCCTCCCATGTGGCCTCTTCAACTAGTAAATTCTTCCATTAGATGAGATACTCAGTGAGGGTTCTATTCCATAGCTTCATCATGAATGTTTGAAGAATGCACTCTGGTTCCAAAATAATTCTTCCTTCTTCATCGAGCTCTGGTAGTACTGTTTGAATAGGAATATTATGCCCAATTACCTTCTTCAAAAAAGAAACATGAAAAATTGGATGTATCTTTGTTGTTGGTGGCAACTCTAGCTTGTAGGCAACACTACCAATCTTTTGCATGATTTACTATGGCCCATAATATCTTGGAGACAACTTATTGTTCTTTTTTTGTTGCTTCAAGGAGATTTACTTATAAGATTTCAATCTCAAGAAGACCCAATCCCCAACTTCAAAATTTCTTTCACTACGATGTTGGTCCACCTATTGTTTCATTCAATTTTGTGCCATGGCTAAATTATCCTTGAGTCCTAAAAGTACTTGTTGTTGATGAAGCAAGTGGTCCTCTACTACCTAAACTCTTGGTGACACCTTTAATAATGATGTGATGGAAGGAGGATGATATCCATAAAGTGCCAAAAATGTAGACATTTTTTATGAGCTATGAAAAGAAGTATTATACCACCATTCTATAAGTGGTAGCTAATCTGCCCATTGAGACTATTTCTATGAAGTGAAACAACATAGATATCCTTCCAAACACTTATTAACAACCTCAGTTTGCCCATCTGATTGAGGGTGGTATGAAGAACTATGAGCCAATTGAGTACCCAAACACGAGAATAAAGCTTCGAAAAGGTGACTAGTAAGTATATGATCACGATCATTGACAATAACCTTAGGTGTACCATGTAGCTTTTGGATATTCTCCAAAAAACAAATTGCCAGTGCACTTGCTATAAAAGGATGTGATAATGCAATGAAATGTGCATATTTAGTGAGGGTATCAACTGCTACCATGATGACATTATGACCTTTAGATTTGGGAAGCCCTGTGATGAAGTCCATGGATACCTCTTCCCAATGTTGGCTAGGAATAGATAAGGGCTGCAAGAGACTTGGTGTCTTAATTGTCTCCCCCTTATTTCTTTGACAAACCAAACATTCAGCCACAAATGTTTGAACATCACCTTTTAGCCCTTCCCAAAAAAAATCTTTCTTGACCCGATGATATGTCTTCAAAATTCCTGAATGACCACCAACTAGGGACTCATGTAGCTCTATGAGAATCTTGTGTTTAAGAGTGGAATTCTTCTAGAGACACAAGTTCTCTTTATACCAAAGAGTATCCCCCTTCAAACAAAACTTATCTGAACTACTAGGATCACTTTTTAATTGTTGGATGAGATTACTTGTCACAACATCATTTTGCCACTCTGCTTTGGCTTCTTCCACCCAATTTGCTTGTAATATTGAAAGGCCACACAATAAGGCTTCATCTTTCTCATCCTTCCTAGAAAGTGCATTTGCCACAATATTTTCCTTCCCTTTCTTATATACAATCTCAAAGTCATATCCCAATAGCTTAGTGACCCATTTTTGTTGCTCTTCAGAGGATAATCTTTGTTCCAAAAGCATATTTTAGGCTATCATGATCTATCTTAACTTTGAAGTGTCAACCCATTAGATAAGGCCTCCATTGTTTAACTACATGAAGGATCGCTAGCATTTCCTTCTCATAAATAGGTTTGAGCTAATTCTTACCCTTTAATTGAAAACTCTCAAAAGCAATTGGTTGACTTTCTTGCATGAGAATTGCTCCTATCCCACTTCCAGAAGCATCATATTCCACAATGAATTCCATGGTGAAGTCTGGAGTGGCAAGCACTAGAGTTGTACACATAATCTGCCTCAATTTCTCAAATGATGCATTAGTGGACTCATTCCAATGAAAAGAATACTTCTTCAATAGAGTGGTGAGGGGTGCTACTATATGATCATAATTTTTCACAAATCTTCTATAGTACCCTATCAATCCCAAGAAACCCCTTAGTTTCTTAATGGTTTTTGGAATAGGCCATTCCATGATAGCCTTAATTTTGTTAGGGTCCACCTTTTCTCCTTCATTTGAAACTATGTGTCCCAAATACTCCACCTTTTAAAGACCAAAAGCACACTTGGATGGCTTAGTGTAGAGTTAATTATGATCTTTGAGTAATTATAATGCTTGATCTACATGCTGCAAATGTTCTTCCCATGTCTTGTTATAAATCAATATATCATCAAAGAACACTAACATAAACTTTCTCAAGAACTTCTTAAAAATGGAATTCATCAAACTTTGGAATGTAGATGGTGCATTGGTAAGACCAAATGGCATCACCAAAAATTCATAATGACCCGCATGAGTTTTAAATGTTGTCTTACAAATATCTTCCTCCTTAATCCAAATTTGGTGATAACCAGATCTATGATCTAACTTGGTAAAATACATAGCTCCTTTCAATTCATCTAGTAAATCATCAATGATTGGAATAGGAAACTTATCTTTAATGATGTACATGTTGAGCACTCTATAATCAGGACACATGCGCCAAGTTTCATCCTTCTTACGCACCATTACCATAGGTGAGGAGTAAGCACTTTGGCTATGCCTGATAATACTTGCCTCTAGCATCTCCTCAACTAGCATCTCCTCAACTAGCATCTCCTCAACTATTTTTTTAATCTCACTTTTTTGTATGTGTGAGTAGGCCTAATGTTTGGTGGTTGGCTCCCTAGAACTAGTTGTATGGCATGATCATGATCCCTCTTAGGAGGAAGTCCTTTAGGCATATCTCTAAGAACCACTGAGTGACGATCAATTATTGCTTGTAAATCTAGATGAGTAGGAGCATTAGATTGAGAGACTTCTAATGAACATAGTTCGGCACAAATCCATCCACTCCTTTCTTAAGAAACTTTTGCATTTGATGATAGATTACCATCTATGGGGATTTTGCCTTCAATCCCCTTAGCTCTACTACCTTTCCTTCTGATTCAAATCTCATGAATACTTCTTGGAAGTTCATCTCAATTGTTCCCAATGTAGTAAACCATTGTACTCCCAAAACAATATCTACTGCACCCATGGATATTGTATACATTGGGGTATCGAGTTGATAATCTCCCATGGATAATTAATGCTATGACACGTCCTCGAACAACTAACTATACCACCATCTACAATCAAAACATGAAACTCTAGGGCTGGATATATAAAACAATTTAGATGAGTTGCCAAATTTTTGTTGATGAAATTATGAGTACTACTTGAGTCGATCAACACTGTTACTTTCTGCTTCTTTAAGAAACCCACTACCTTGAGAGTTTGTGGCACACAAAAACTTGAGAGTGCATGACAAGAAATGATTGGTTGAGAATCATTTGATTCCTCACTTGACTCCCTATCTTCCTCTAATATGAGTTTCTCCTCTTCTTCCTCACTTGGACCTTCAATATAGAACAATTTATTTTCACTACATTTATGTCCTCGACTATATTTGATATCACAATTGAAACACAACCCTTTTACTCTTTTCTCCTCAATTTGTTGTGAAGTCAACCTAGTAGATTGAGTAAGAGAAGGTGTTGAATATCCTTTCTCTCTTGTCACATTATCCCCTTTCTTCTTAGGAATCAAATACTTCTCATCTGCCCTACGTGCCAAGATAAAAGACCCATTTACCAAGCTAGGATAAAACATGCATACCTCATGTTGAATTTCATCCTTGTGATCACCCAAGAATAAATCATTCAAGTTCTACTCTATAATTGTATCCACTCTTAAGGATAGATTTTGCAATTTCTAAATATAATCCTTAACTGATCTTGTTTGTTGAATTTTAGCAAGCCAGTTGAAGAAGTTGTCTATCACACTATTGCTATATTGTGCTTGGAGTTCCTCTATAAAAATTGACCATGAGACGGTGAAACCCTTTTTCTTTCGATCGATACAAATCTAATGATACCAAATTAATTGATCTGGTTCTAGATATAGGGAAGGCATTGTGACCTTTTGTCCATATGGGATTTGATGTACTTCAAACAAATTCTCCATTCAATTTATCCATGTTAGAGGATCCTTGCCATCGAACTTGCACATATCCACCTTTGGAAACAAATTCCTAGATCCCATAGGAGTATTAAAATTTGTTTCAGTATTAGCCGACTTGGAAGTTTCACCTTGGTTGCTTGAGAACTCCTTTCTTGGTTCATTCATATAGGCACTTAAAATGCTTTGTATATCTGATATATCTCCTCTTAGGTCACACATATCCACCTTAATTGAAGAGATGTCTTCCTTGACCTTAATGATTTCCTAATTAGGATTGGTATCCTCTATTGTTACCCCATCCTTATTAGGAGTCTTCCTCGATGTGACTAACATTTTTTTTGCCCCTTATGGCAGGCCTCGTCATGATCAGAACTAAAAATTTTGAAATAAATCACACAAATGAAACCTAAATTATCTAAAAATTTTACTGTAACTTACTACGGTCAAAATACCTCTCACCTAGAAAATTCTCCAAGAAATAAGCACATTTACAGCCTTGAGAGAGAATTTTGTAGAAACACTAATTTTGTAGTAACTCACTTATTTGTGCTCCAATTTATCCAAATTTTATACTCTAGTCTCCCCTGGTATGTCTTCAAAAACCCAATAAAAGTCAGGCTCTAATTCAGCCGGATATGAGAGATATGTAGATCTCAAATAAATTGTGTAGAAACCATAATTCTCCAATAATTAGACATGAATAAGACATGTGCTGATTCATAACAATAGGTCCTTATATATGTAATTTGGTTCATAAAAGAAAGATTAATAACAGCTGATTCATAACAACATATTCATAACAACAGATTCATAACAGTTGATTCATAACAATAGAGCCTATCCTTTATCAACTATCTTGGTATGGTTCTACAAGTTTTATTTTCAGTAGAGTTAGGGTTAGGGCAAAATAACAAGGTGCATAAATTTAGGGCAGAGTTTTGTTTCATGATGACCTACTTGTAAAGGAGGATATTTTGTGAGTTTTAGAACTATCCTATCAACCATGAGTGTCATGAAGTTGTCTATAATGTCTTTTCCAAATATCTTTGATATTTTTCCATAGGTATCAATAAGTTGAAGGTAGATCATTAGTGCAAGGTTTCCAAGATAAATTATCACAAGTACTATTACAAACAACCACATAGACTATCACATCATAAACATAGAAGACTATCATGAAACTCTAAATCATTATTAGGGTCAGATATTCAAAATATGCAATAGGCTGTCACTACCATATTCACATGAAATATTACTATATCAAATGAAATATTATGAGGATATCAATGCATGGTCACCTATATTGTATGATACTCCTTAGGATTACAAGGTAAGAGATCACAATGACAAAAATTATTGATTATATACAGATTAGAATTGTCAAGCACCTTAAGTGGATTATCAACACAACTAGGACTATCATGATAGTCAATAGGAACATCAAATCCTATGAAGATAATTTCATATCTTGTCAAGGTGTAAAGGAGGGTTTTTATAGGAATCATAAATGTATAGGATAGTCATTGTAACCTTAGAAAAATCACATGACATTGTTTGAACAGTAGTCTGAATTAAGAAAGATCAAACCCTAGGAATTTCATAAGGAAATTGGTGCATTACAAGGGCAATCACAAGATCATTGACGGATAAATGGTGAGATAGGTTATTAAAGAAGAATATAATAATGAGAAGATCCTAGAGGAAGAAGATCTATTGAATATCTAAGGAAGAAGTTCTCATGGCAACAAATAGAAGATAGAAGCCTATGTGGTAAAACATACATTAAGAGTCAAATTGAACTATGACTATTACCAACAACCACATAAACTATCACATCATAAACATAGAAGACTATCACAAAAATCTAGATCACTATTAAGGTCAGATAATCAAAATATGCAATAGGCTCTCACTACCCTATTCACATGAAAGATTACTACATCAAATGCAAATCTATTGGCACTTTGGGAGAAGACAATCATAGTTTGTAAGTTGAACAAATGCACACTATCAATAATAATCACATTAAGTTTTCATTTCATATTGTTTGTTATGTATCATGAAAGATAACCCTAAGAATAAATCCCTTATAGATTGTATCAAATCCTAAGAACATTACCAATTATATGCAAAATAACTAGTGACGTAAGAACACCTAGAAACAAACTACTTGCTAGTCTATCATACCTAGATTTATGGATAGTTATTTTTCTACTAATTTTTTATGATTATTAGGATATCAATGCACGGTCACCTATATTGTATGGTACTCCTTAGGATTACAAGGTAAGAGATTAAAATGATGGAAAGGATTGATTATATACATATTAGAATTGTCAAGCACCTTAAATGGACTACCAACACAACTAGGACTATCATGATAGTCAATAGAAACACCAAACCCTATGAAGATAATTTCATATCTTGTCAAGGTGTAAAGGAGGGGTTTCCCAGGAATCATAAATGTATAGGATAGTCTTTGTAACCTTAGGAATATGACATGACATTGTTTAAACAGTAGTCCAAAATAAGAATGATCAAACGCTAGGACTTTCATAAGTAAATTGGTGCATTACAAGGGCAATCACAAGATCATTGAAGGATAAATGGTAAGATAGGTTATTAAAGAAGAATATAATGAAGCAAAGATGAGAAGGAAGAAGATCTAATGAATATCTAAGGAAGAAGTTCTCATTGAACAACAAATAGAAGATCTAAGGAAGAACCTCTCACAAAAACAAATAGAATGTTTCTATCAAGCAAATGTGTTTATTAAAAATAGATAGTGATAGAAGCCTATGTGGTGACCATGCAATTGCAATATGCTTGGTGAAGAACTCACTATTACACCATGAGCTAAGTGAGTTGCTAGAGCATGTGTGGTAATGCAAGGGCACATGTGGCAGTGTTGGAGTGATGTAGTGACAATTGAAAATATGTATATGTTCTAAAGAATGTTTTGAGGTATCACAAGTGATAAGAAGTAATTGAGAGTTTGTCTTTGAGAACGTAAGACATAGTTTGATTTTGGTTGCAGTGTAGGAAGACATACATACATGGTTCATGTGTTTTGGTCAAAAAAATTTGACTAAGTATGAAGACAAGTATGACAAACAAGCTAAGTATCTAGTGTACCCTTGTAAGCACTGAAAGTGTTGAATTATCACAATCAATCAATACAAATTAGTCAATTGGCAATAAAGAAGACATTGAGTATGATGGCACACCTAGTCCCAATGATGAGCATGAGTTGAATGGCCAAGAGGATAATAGTGACAACTCATTACTATATGAGAACCAAATATATATCAAATTTGTAGCATCAATAGCACTATATTTTAAATGTTAATACAAATGGTGATATTAGAGAGAATGATGATAATACTTTGTTATAGGGAGTTATCGATGAAGAGTTCAAATTCAAGATACAAAAAAATCTATTAATGATTCAAGATACAAAAAAATCATGTATATATCATATTTTAATGATTCTAATTCTATTAATAAACATAATTATGAGTTTTTTTTTACTTAGATAGTTCCACATTTAGTGATTGTGAATGTTCTAAATAACATAAAATGAATTAAATTGGACATAAAGAACATACCTTACAATTTGCTATTCGAGTTGACCAATCCTCCAAATTTTGGCTTCAAAATCCTCAATTTGTTCTTTTTCGCATGTTTGATTTATGAATTCTATATAACTCTATAATAGAATTAGTGAAATTTATGGAAAAAACAAACATATATCATCAAATTCAATCTATATCAGTGGTAATTAGCTTTGAAACAATATGAAACATGAAACTTTCAGTTTAAATAATCAAATTTTGTCAAAAAACATGCAAAATCAATTCTTCTACATTGAAAAACCAAAAAAGGTGGTGGATTGATCAAAAAATGATTCTTAATATAGAAAACAACATGATAAAGTGTTTTCTTGTCCAATAGCATGCATGAAAAGCAGGGAATAACAAACATGTGGGGTCTAAACCACAGATCCCAGATGGTTTTTTCCCATTTTTTTGCTTCCCATAACATGAGCATGTTTTGGGAAGCATGAAAACATTAAGCTTTCATGCATGCAAACAAGTAAATTTAGTGTTTTCTCTCTATGTATAACTATATATTATAAGTATATATCTGTAAGATATATATCTATGCAAACCTTTATATATAAGTACATATCTATCTCTCTATCTCCCTCTCTCTCTCTGTAAACCCATAAACCATAAATAATGCCCCTAAACCTTTATCTCCCTATCTCTCCCTTGCTAAACTCCTAACCCCTAAACCCTAAACCTAATCAACCCTAAACCCTTATCTCCTTGTCTCTATCATCCATCTACTTCTCAATCTCTCTAGCTATGTCTTTGTCCATGTCCCTCACCCTCTATCTCCATATCTCTCCCTCTCTAAACTCCTAAACCCGATCAACCCTAAACCCCTATCTCCTTGTCCCTATCATCCCTCTACCTCTCAATCTCTCTGGGTATGTCTCTAGCCATGTCCCTCACCCTTTATCTCCATATCTCTCCCTCTCTCAAGTCCTAACCCCTAAACCATAAACTCGATCAACCCTAAACCCAATTAATCCTAAACCCCTATCTCCTTGTATCTATCATCCCTCTACCTCTCAATCTCTCTGCCTATGTCTTTGGACATGTCCCTCACCCTCTATCTCCCTATCTCTCCCTCTCTAAACTCCTAACCCCTAAACCCTAAACCCAATCAACCCTAAACTTGATCAACCCTAAACCCCTATCTCCTTGTCTCTATTATACCTCTACCTCTCAATCTCTCTACCTATGTTTCTGGCCATGTCCCTCACCCTATATCTCCCTATCTCTCCCTCTATAAACTCCTAACCCCTAAACCCTAAACCCTATCAACCTGAAACCTGATCAACCCTAAACTCCTATCTCTTTGTGTCTATCATTCCTCTACCTCTCAGTATCTCTTCCAATGTCTCTAGTCATGTCCCTCACCCTCTATCTCCCTATCTCTCCCTCTCTAAACTTCTAACCCCTAAACCCTAAACCTGATCAACCCTAAACTTGATCAACCCTAAACCCCTATCTCCATGTCTCTATCATCCCACTACCTCTCAATCTCTTTGCCTATGTCTCTAGCCATGTCCCTCACCCTCTATCTCTCTATCTCTCCCTCTCTAAACTCCTAACCCCTAACCCCTAAACCCTAAACCTGATCAACCCTAAACCACTATCTCCTTGTTTCTATTATCCTTTTACCTCTTAATCTCTCTACCTATGTCTCTAGTCATGTCCCTCACCCTCTATTTCCCTATCTCTCCCCTCAGTCTCCTCTATATCTCCATATCAGTCCTCTCTCTCTAAACCCTAACCTAAACCTCTAAACCTTAAACCCTAACCCCTAAACTATAAACACTAAACCTTAAAAATAATTCTCCTAAACCCTAAAACCTTGAAACCCTAAACTCCTAAACCCCTAACCCCTAAACCATAAACCCTAGAAGAAAGCCTAAACCTCTATCTCCCTATCTCTCCCAATCTCTATCGGTCCCCTCGCTCTATCTCTCTCTAAACCCTAAACCATAAACATGAGGAACCCTAAACCCCTAACCCCTAAATCCTAACCCCTAAACCCTAAACCTGAGCAACCCTAAACCCTAAACCCTAAACTGTAAACCTAAGAAACTCTAAACCCCTAAATCCTAAACCCTAAAATTGAGAAACCCTAAACTCAGAAACCTCAAATAATGCCCCTGAACCCTAAACCCTAAACTCGAGAAACTAGAATAAACCACTAAACCATAAATAATTCCCCTTTAACCCTAACCCCTAAACCCTAAACTTAAGCAAACCTATTTACTTATAAACCCTAAATAGTGCCCATAATGTTCTGAGTAACCCTAAACTCATAAGCCCTAAATAATGCCCCTAAACCTAAGCAACCCTAATTCTCATTCTCTCTCTCTCTCTCAAAACACCTAAACCCTAAATAATGCCCCTAAATCCTAACCCCTAAACCATAAACCATAAACCTAAGCAACCCTAAACCCCTAAACCCTAAATAATTCCCCTAAACACTAAACTTAAACAACCCTAAACTCATAAACCTAACCAACCCTCTCTCTCCAAAATAAGAAAACTAGGATTCTCCATATCTCCCTATCATCCTATATCTCCTCTCTCTCCCCTCCATCTCCATCCTCTCTCCCTCTCCCTTATCAAAAAAGAACATGGAAACAAGAAAAGTAGGACATGCAAATAGTGATGAGGATATAAATTGAGATGATGAAATGGAAACAAGATAATTTATGAAATTTCATTCGATGGGAAGAATGATGAGGAGAGGTAGAAAGGGGAGGGAAGTAGAGTGAGAGAGAGAGAGAGGGTAGGAGGTAGAGATGGGAGGGATGTAGAGAGTGAGAGAGGGTAGGAGGTAGATAGGGGAAGAAAGGACAAAGTGAGAGAGAGGGTAGGAGGTAGAGAGGGGAGGGAAGTAGAGAGTGAGAAAAGGTATGAGGTAGAGAGGGGAGAGAAGTAGAGAGTGAGAGAGAGGGTAGGAGGTAGAGAGGGGGGAAGAAGAGAGTGAGAGATAAGGTAGGAGGCAGAGAGGCGAGGGAAGCAGAGACTCAGAAAGAGGGTAGGAGGTAGAGAGGGGAAGGAAGTAGAGAGTGAGAGACAGGGTCGGAGGTAAAGAGGGGAGGGAAGAAGACAGTGAGAGAGAAGGTAAGAGGTACAGAGGGGAGGGAAGCAAAGACTCAAAGAGAGGGTAGGAGGTAGAGAGAGGAGGGAAGTAGAGAGTGAGAGGGTAGGAGGTAGAGATGGGGGGAGAAGAGAGTGGGAGAGAAGGTAGGAGGTAGAGAGGTGAGGGAAGCAAAGACTCAAAAAGAGGGTAGGAGGTAGAGAGGTGATGGAAGTAGAGAGTGAAAGAGAGGGTAGGAGGTAGAGAGGAGAGGAAATAAGAGAGTGGGAGAGAAGGTAGGATGTAGAGAGGGGAGGGAAGTAGAGACTCAGAAAGAAAGTAGAAGGTAGAGAGGGGAGGGAAGTAGAGAGTGAGAGAGACGGTAGGAAGTGCAGCTGGCCTTGTAGACATGTATGTAAAGTGTGGAAGCACCGATAGGGCATGTCAATTGTTTGACCTAACACTTCAAAGAGATGTTTTGTGGTGCAGGAGCACCCAATCTACAAGAGCCTCCATGAGGCATTAGATGTCTTAATGTTTGTTTTTATGTTTTCAATGAAGTCCTAAATGGACAGTAAATGTAATAAGGTCTGTATTGACCGAGACATGCTATTTTTAGGTAGTTGTTAAGAGTTTGTTAGAAAGTCAGTTAGTTTGTTAGACAGCTATAACTCCCAACCACTGGGAGTCAATTTCTGTACTACCCCATGAGGGGATAAATATGTAAGATCTGATTGCTTTCAAGATAGTGTGATCGAGAGTGTGATTGACAAGAGAACAGCAATAGTTCAAAAAGATTGTAAATTAATTCTGTGAAGAAACAAAAGAATTTTACGTACTGGTGCAATCACAGTGGATATCATTCGAGGTCATTCCACTAGAGGATTTCTTTGAAATCAGTGGAATAACCTCCATGTCATTTTCTGTTCTATAGGTTTTTGCATTTCCCATGTGTTGTTCGGTTAAAATGGTTGCAGGGGAGGAATCGTGCATTTTATGCATATATGCCAAATGTATGTGGTGAATATTTTGTGTGTATCCATCAGTTGTATTTGTATGTGTATCGCTGACCAGTTTGGGTGTCAAAACAAGTCAATAATGTATGTTTTGAAGGCATCGACATAAGTTTCATTGGTATCGCCGATGGTATAGGTCACAGCTACAAGTGTGAATGAAAGAGGTATTGGTGTGAGTCAAGGCATCGGTGAAAAGGAGTTGTGTTGGTCCAACGGTGAAAGTCTCACTGATGATAGCATTGGCCTAAGGCATTGGGGTGAAAAGGAACATTGGCGAATTTAAAGGTGTCACCGATAGTCAAAGTCTAGCCGATGGTGGAGCCCGACATTGATAGTATCAGGGAGACTAAAGAGATCGGCAGAAGAAATAAAGGTGATGCCGACGAGAGGATGTGTTGCCGATGGTAAAGTGAAAGTCTATTCAGTGAGACAATAGAGGTATCTTGCCGACATAAATAGTAATAGCTATTTTTGTGGGTTTTAATGGGTTTTTCACCCTATTTGTGCGCTTCTGCTAACCACTCTGCATCAAATTGGTATTAGAGCTCAAAAGATTTTGAGCGTGTAGATAGAGCACCGAAAGAGGCAATCTACACCAAGATTTTTTTGGATGAGCAGTTACAAGTTCACTCGCTACAGTAGACGGATAGGAAGGTTTGTCAAGAGGGCTAGAGGAGATGGTCCATTGGTTGTTGCCAAAAGTCTTGGGGAGAGAGGCAAGAGAGGACTCCTAGGTGAGGGATAGAAGTGTTGGTGTAGCAGGGAGAAGTGGACTTTAGATGATAGAGATGCTATTTTTTGGTCTCCCTGAAGTCCACTTTAGGGAGAAGTGGACTTCAGATGAAGGAGGCAATCTTCACCAGGATTTTTTTGGATGAGCAGTTACAAGTTCACTCGCTATAGTAGACGGATAGAAAGGTTTGTCAAGAGGGCTAGAGGAGATGGTCCATTGGTTGTTGCCAAAAGTCTTGGGGAGAGAGGCAAGAGAGGACTCCTAGGTGAGGGATAGAAGTGTTGGTGTAGCAGGGAGAAGTGGACTTCAGATGATAGAGATGCTATTTGGAAGTAGCCAGTCAAACTCCATTGATAGGGGTCATAGTTGGAGAGTAAAGAGGAACCAGTGAAGTCATCAAGTTAGGGTTGAAGACATCATGAAGTTGTTTGCAGCAAACCGCCTAACTCTTGGGACAAGAGTTTTTTCAACTTGGGGAGTATAGTGCAAGAGCACCCAATCTATAGGAGCCTCCATGAGGCATTAGATGTCTTAAAGTTTGTTTTTATGTTTTCAATGAAGTCCTAAACAGATAGTAAATGTAATAAGGTCTATATTGACCGAGACATGCTATTTTTAGGTAGTTTTTAAGAGTTTGTTAGAAAGTCAATTAGTTTGTTAGACAGCTATAACTCCCAGCCACTGGGACTCAATTTCTGTACTACCCTGTGAGGGGATAAATATGTAAGATCTGATCGATCTCAGCATAGTGTGATCGAGAGTGTGATTGACAGGAGAACAGTAATAGTTCTGAAAGATTGTAAATCAATTCTGTGAAGAAACAAAAGAAGTTTGCGTACTAGTGCAATCACAGTGGATATCGTTCAGGGTCATTCCACTGGAGGATTTCTTTGAAATCAGTGGAATGACCTCCGTGTCATTTTCTGTTCTGTATGTTTTTGCATTTCACATGTGTTGTTCAGTTAAAATTGTTGCAGGGGAGGAATCATGCATTTTATGCCTATATGCCAAATGTATGTGGTGAATATTTTGTGTGTATCCATCAGTTGTATCTATATGTGTATCGCTGACCAGTTTGGGTGTCAAAACAAGTCAATAATGTATGTTTTAAAGGCATCAGCATAAGTTTCATTGGTATCACCGACGGTATAGGTCACAGTGACAAGTGTGAATGAAAGAGGTATCGGTGTGAGTCAAGGCATCAGTGAAAAGGAGTTGTTTTGGTCCGACGGTGAAAGTCTCACCGATGATAGAATTGGCCTAAGGCATCAGGATGAAAAGGAACATCAGCAGAGAAGTTAAAGGTGTCACTGATAGTCAGAGTCTAGTTGACGGTGGAGCCCGACATTGATAGTATCAGGGAGACTAAAGAGATTGGCAGAAGAAATAAAGGTGATGTTGACGGGAGGATGTGTTACCGATGGTAAAGTGAAAGTCTATTCGGTGAGACAATAGAGGTATCTTGCCGACATAAATAGTAATAGCTATTTTTGTGGGTTTTAATGGGTTTTTCACCCTATTTGTGCGCTTCTGCTGATCACTCTACATCATTTTGTCATGGAATGCAATGATTGCAAGATATACCAAAATTGGATTTGTGGAGAAGGATTTAGAAACTTTCAAGAAAATGCAATTGGCATGTGTAAAGCCAAATTAGCTCACCATAATGCAAGCATGTTATAATGTGCTCATACTATTGTTAGGCTTGGTAACTACTAAGCCTAAGGCTTGGATTTGTCTTGGGCTTCCAACCCAAAGGTGTGTACTATGTTTAGGTCATCCAAGGACATGTTTTTCTAGTTTCTAACAACATTCAGATAATCTGGAGCATGCACCCCATCAGGATTGTACTTTTTTCAATGAAAAGCAAAAAAAATACCACCATATTCTTAAGCTCTCTATTAGCTATCTAACCTTATATTTTTTACACATTTTGAGTATGTTAAGGGTTTCATCTTTAATTTCTTTTGTTAGTGAATCCATTTTTTGTCAAAAACTAGTGTCTAGTATTTTTGACTTTTTTTAACCATTTATCAAAATTTCCAATAAGTTCCATATTTAGAAACTAGACTCCATTCTACACATATTCAAAAAACAAATTTGATCTTCAATTAGTTTTAAAAAAAATTAGAAGGGAGCACACTCAATTTTCTCTTTTTCAGGATGTGTCCACTTTGAAAATTACTAAAAATCAATTATTCATGAAAAAATTATCAATAAACTTAGGGATAAACTACATGGTGTTAGCCAATTTCTCACTAAAGAAAATTTTGAAATACTAAGAAAAAATTACCATTTTAGGGGGAGCACACTAGATGTTATGTTATGTTTTTTTGAAAAAAATAGGACCAATTTATGTGCTCACCCTTTTTGAACCCCTTAATCTCAACCATTTTTGAAAACAATTAGTAGTTTAGAAACTAGATTCAGAGCACTCTGACTCTCTTTTTTGTTGTATCTTCAAATTTTGAGTGTAACTATCTTCAATTCCTCATCCAACATCAATGTTTCGTTCTTAGAGAAAGAAACAAGAAGAAATATAATAGGCACTTTAAGTTAGTGGAAGAAATGGAACTGTCATGTTTTGGATGATGTTTATGTTAAAGTGTAAGGCTAGAAGTCATCCTTATAAGACAAATCCTATTATTTTCATGGAAACCTATATATTTTGGGAACTGAAAGCCTCTAAATAGGGGAGGTATGGTTTGAGAATGGATCTAGAAAGTTGGATCAACGGGTCAAAGTGGTTCCACTTAGTCAAAGAGAACATTCTGATGTGTTGGGATCTTGAATTTATTAGAATGTATGTCATTGTAGAGCATGAGGGGCTTTAATGAATTTAGGAAGGTGTTAGGATAGTATGGGACATCTCTATGGATCTTTGAAAGTAGTTGTAGACTTCAACAAGACTTTGAAACTTCATTCAAGGTGAATTAACCACTTTCCACAAGTGGTGAAGCTGTAATTTAATATTGTTATGGACTTTCCCTCTACTGTAATGAATCATACTTTATCATTATAAATATTATGATATCATGGTAAATGAGAAAATGCCTCAGAAAAATAAATGAATGTGTCATAGTTTAGCCAAAAAGGATTTTGTTAGTTGATCTTTCTTTTTAGACATTTAATCTTCCATTTTTAAGGATAGACAGGCAATAGGAAAGATAAGTGAAGCCATTTTATAGGTTTAGAGAATGTTAACTAAAATGGAAACCTCTGTTCATATTGTTCATGGTGATAGAAATTGATAATGTATAGTTTTCAAGGTGTAGAAAATCTTGTAGGTGTTAGGAGCTAGCATTTTATCACTATAGAGTTTTATATATGCCCTAGAGCAATTGTAACACCATTTAAATTAATTGAGATACCAGAAAAAGGAGCATATATAATTTTTCTTGTAATTTTATTCCTAATTTTAAGGATTCTTAGGGAAATCCTTGTGTTATAGTCTCGTGTGTGATATTTTGTATGCTTCATTTACATTTTGAACATATTTCATGCTTAACAAATAGTTGAAAATAATGAAATACAATAAATTTATATATATATAAGCACTAAGTTGTTGGTGCTACCTCCATCAATGATCAACTTGTAACACTTCCCTCCCAACTTGGACTTTGTTTGAAATGGTACCTATCTTCCTCAACTATGGTGCATAATATTTATATGTAGGACTCATCAAGACCTTACACATCATTAGGTTTTCTCTAGCCTTAGTGCCAACTCTTTCTACTTTACTTCTTGATGAACTTATCTCTTCAACCTGTACAACATGTATATGATTCTTAGCATGACCCTACTCTAGAATAATGTTTAGACACTTAAACATGTAGTGAACTACTCTCCCACATCTAAATCAAGTCCCTTTGAATCCCTTTCCATGACTTCATCTTCTATCTCTACCTTGGTTGAAAATCTATGTTCACTTTGCACTTGGTGTGATAACACTAGTTTCCATGCTTTCCTTTCATGTAAAGGTATTCCTTCATGCTCTTTTCTTTCTCTTCCTAGTCCATCCCTTACCACTACTATAGGAGTGCTCCATTATCTATGAGAAAACTTATCTTCCATCTTTAGCATTACATGGAAGGATTCTTTGATGAATCGAATGGTAATGATAGACATCTCATCCTAGATGAAGATGTACAATCCATTCACATACCTTGACACTTTCTCAATTCATATTCTATATGAGCAAAGTGATTGAATAGTTTGTATAACTCCTCCATGTACTTAATAGATCTCGCATTAGCATGGTTTTTAGAGATTCTTATTAGTATAAATTTCCTCTTAAGATTTGCCACCATGTATGATGAGTGCCAGGTAGCACCCATGAAATACATCTTTTTACCTCTCTTTTTCTCCATTCTGATTCCATCTTCTTGATGACTGCACTTGAATAGGCTAGCACGATTGTTCTAAATAATGATTAATAGGAGATGAATTACTTAAGATCATGATTTGTGAGTAAAGGACTAATGTGCATGGAATTGATGGAAATATGTAGAAAAACTTCTCTTTTTGAATCAACAGGTGTAGATGTTTAGGTTGGCAATTTTGTGCATCTCTAGAGGTAGTCCTAATGATCTCCAGAGATAATATCAGAATACCACAACATCAAAAGTTTTGGAGTAAAGAGGAAAAGTATCTCTAGAGCTAGACTAAAGTCTGGAGCATCTCCAGAGCTGAGCAATAAGGCCACAATTATATCTCCAGAGCTATAGATAGAGACATACATCTCTGGCGCCTCTTTAGAGTAGAGCAGATTTCTAGCACAACTGTTAATCAGACACTTTCAGTAGTGATCGTGATACCCCTAATATTACTCAAATCATCACCTGAGTGATTAAGGGAAATCTATAGTTAATTGCTGGGAGTTTTTATCTCTTTTTACTTTTTACATGAGTTAATGACAAAATTAATTTAATATCCATACTTTCAGGGCCTCACTACCCAAATGTATTAAGATTGAAACTTAGATTTAGAGTGGACTTTTGTTCCACTCAATCTATTTTTATTGCATGGTTATTTTTCATAATTAGACAACTAGTGAAATAAAGAGATAGATGTAATCTCATAGAAGAACTGGACTAATTTTATATATACTTACAGAAGAAGCAAAAAAAGGGGGCGATTATTTCTTCTGATTTCTATAATCTCATTTTGATATTAATATTTTTCAAAATACAAATCTGATGGAATTGGACTGAATTAAGTTGTGATATCATTCTCTTGTACTGATTCTTTACTTTAGTCTTCAACCCTAAGGGTGTGGAGCAAGGGCCCACTCTCACCACCAAGGCAGAAGGCTAGTACTATTGTTTTGTTGTTTCTGATTTTGCTTTAAAAGACATTTACTATTTTCATAGATAGATGCATGTTTTAGTTTATAGATTTGCTTTAAGTAATTTACTGTTCAGTTCTATTTCCAGTATTCTTGGAATTCATTTCATAGTAGATAGATTAGTTCCTTTAAATTAGTAGAAGTCATTAGAGTTAATTATATAAGACTGGAAACTATAAGATTCCTAATTGCAGATAGCCAAGGACACAACCTTGGATTTGACAAAAGAAATGTGATTAAATAATAAGGTACAACGACCCTTGTCATTTTTGGTACCATTGTCGGGGAAATTGTGTTAATTAGGGAAACTTAGATAAATAGTTTTAGGTTAGATCTGTATGGTTAGAGCTATAGATTCAAAAGGAAGATACATAAAATAGACACCCCATGAACAAACTATAGGAGAAAGTAGTGGGGTTGTACAAGATCTTGTTGAAGAAAGAAACCTAGAACCTACCTTGGAAACTGCACCTCAAATCAATAATCCCTTAAATCCTCCAAATCTCCCACTCGCTGATTATATCCAAGAATTAAAACAAAAGTTCTAGGTAGATCCTTTGATAGAACCTAATTTCCTAGAACCTTAGAGAGAAGAACCAGTACTAGACATGGATGACAATCATGAAGAGGAGGAAAATTAGGCTCCAAGAACCTTCTCATATCCCATTGTTCTGGCTACTGGAGATAATGCTCCTATGAAAAACATTTCACTAGCACACTTGCCAAATTTTAGAGGTCTTTCTTTTGAGGATCCAGATCAATTTTTGTTTGAATTCAAAGTGATATGCCAAACTTATGATTATGGGTCAAATAACCAAAAACTTAAACTTTTCCTTTCAACCCTGAAAGATTCTGCAATGAGATGGTTTATGGGTTTACCCTAGAACTCTATTCATTCTTGGGATCAGATGGAAACAGAGTTTTTAGGAAAGTACCAAGATTATTGTAGACTCAGTAATAAAAATGAGGAATTGTTCAAAATTAAACAAGGAGAGGAAGAGACCTTAGAGGACTATGTGGACAAGTTTAACTTTGCCTTGAGAAGGTATGGCAACCCAGTAAATCACTCTTTGGCCAGAACCTTGTTTGTAAAAGGATTGGATAAAGAATCAAAATAGGCACTGGATCTGATGGGAAAATGAAATATCAACAAATTAAATATACTTTCTATAGAAGAACTCTGCAAGAACTATTCTAGAAGCCAAGATGGAGTGAGATCATCCAAAAACTTCAAAGGGAAGAATGAAATAGGACAATTAATGGAAGAGATTGAAAATCTAAAAATAGATATTTTGGTCCAGCTAAATACCACATTGGATAGGATTCAGGCAAAAACTAGAGCAACTGATCAAAATAGAACACCTAAACTACTCTCCATCTATTGTCCTAGGTATAGAAACAAGCATCTGTTGAGAGAATGCCCTTTAGACAAATTAGAGATTTGTTAGATCTATAACAAGGAACATCCTTCTAGTCAATGTAGTCAAATTCTAGCCTTAAAAAGGTTGAGTAAGAAGAATGCCAGCATAGAAGAAGAATTGAACTATGTGGGACAAAAATAGGCTGGAAATTTCCCTTATGATCAGTATCCAAACCGGCCTTCTTACAGGGGTCCTTCTAATTGGGGAAATAATCAATGGAATCCAACTTGGCATAGGCCTTAGAATAATCCTCCTTGGGGACAACATGATTGGCCAAATCAACATTGGCAAAACCAAAATTGGCAAAATCAGCCCTGGGGGAATCAACAATGGCCACCATAGTTTGGATCATAAAACATGCAACCTCAATGGGGTCCTCAACAAGGATATAATTCACAATACTAGGGATAACCTAGGCGTTTCCAACCTCAACAACAAGCATTACTAATTGGACCCTCCAACACGTAAGGTTAGTCACAAAATGAGCCAGTTGGCCAACCACCCTTACCAGCTCAATATACCAAATCCATGAAATAAATAGGGAGTAGCTGTTTACATGACAGAACAAGAAAACATGGCTGGTATTAATGCTATATATCTAATTAATCTCTAGCTGTGTTCTAGGAAAGCATTCCCAAGACCATCTCCCCCAACTATAGTTGAAGTAACCAATGATGAGGAAACTGAAGATTCATCCACTCAACTTCCAAAGGAGATTACTACTGAAAAAGTGCTAAAAGAATCATCCTTGGATAACTCTAGAGTTCTTCCTAAAAGGATGACTCTGGAGAACATTCTTGGACACACTTCTGATAAAAGCTCCAGAGATGGAAAAACTAGCACCATACCCAGAACGGATCAAACAACATGTTCCCTAGTAAAAGATCTTAAAAAAATAAGTCCAATCTACCCTAGAATTAGAACTTTTACAAGAAATCAGGGAATTGAACATTGAAATTCCACTCCTCCAATCAATCAGAGATGTGCCAGAACTGAATCAATTCATTAAACAGTAGTGTGTCAAAACATAGGGCAGGAAGAAAAACTTTCCTTCTACAATCCAGTTGGAAGGGAAAGTAGTAGATCTTCTGATGGGAGAAAAGCTCCTCCCAAAATATAGAGACCCTGGAAATCCTATCATAACTATTTCCATCTCAGGGGTAGAAATTTCAAATGTTTTGGTTGATTTGGGAACAATAATTAATGTGATGACAGTTCATACAATGGACAAATTAGCCCTAACAGGTATCCAATCCATGACTACAATCCTTCAACTTGCTGACCAGTCAGTACCTATTCTAAAAAGGGTAATTACTGATGTTCCAGTTGTAATCGAATCATGGGAATTTCTAGTAGACTTCCTGATATTAGAATCAAGAAACTAGAGAAATTCTTATCCACTGATGTTAGGAAGACCATGGCTGGCTACAGCAACATCATCTATTGATTATTGAACTAGGGATATGGTCATTTCTAATGGAATATATTTGAAGAAAATATCTCTATATCCTACAGCTAAACCATCAATACATTACACAGGAAGAGTATGGGTGGATGAGCTAGATAACATGGACAACAGTGCCTCAGTAGCTATGGTAACCATCAAGGAACATTTGGGAGAGTTGGAAGAAGAAATCTACTATGATACAATAGAAGACATTACCCACATCCTAATCAATGACGATGTGATGGAGCTTGCCCAAGATTCTAGGAGAGAACTTCTCACTTCTACTCATTATACCCTAGCAAATATCATTCCTTGTGGGCAGACCTTTTACAGAGACTTAGCCATGTTCCACATGTTGCTTCCACATTCTTGTCCACTCAATACATGACTCCAGTGTATGGATTAACTATGTCCATGGATCAAATCACAAAATAGGTCATAATTTTACTAGGGAAAACACTTAATATCAATACTCAGTTAACAACAAATCAGGAAGAAAAATTTGTACAACTTCTGATTTCCCATTCAGCAACTTTTTCTTGGGAATACCAAGATATGAAGGGAATCCCTCCTAAGATCTATACCCATCATATATACACTAAGGATATCAAACCTGTCAGACAACCGCAAAGAAGATCAAATCCTGCTTTAAAAGACATTGTTGAGACTAAAATAGAAAAATTACTGCAACCAGGGTTTATATATCCAATCTCAGATAGTAAATGGGTCTCACCCTAGTCATAGTGCCTAAAAAAGAATGGGAAATGAAGGGCGTGTATTGACTATAGGGAGCTAAACAAAGCTACAAAAAAGGACTACTTTCCCTTACCATTCATTGACCAAGTGTTGGACAACCTTATTGGGAGAAAATATTTTTCTCTCATAGATGGGTTCAATGGGTATAACCAAATCCAAGTAGCACCTGAAGATCAGGATAAAACCACTTTCACATGCTCTTGGGGAACTTTTGTTACAAAGTTCTTCCATTTGGACTATGTAATGCCCCAACTACATTTTAGAGGCTTGTTTTAGCCATTTTTACTAAATTCGCTAATGAGTGCATGGAGGTCTACATGGATGGCTTTACTGTGTATGGGAACAACTTTGAAGAAGCTCTTACAAACCTTGAGAAAATACTGAAATGCTGTGAGAAAAATCAATTATCCCTGAGCCATGAAAAGTGTTGCATGATGCTGGAGGAAGGAATTGTATTGGGACACCACATTTCAGCAAATGGGATCAAAGTGGATCAAAACAAGATAGAAGTGATTAGACAGTTACCCTCACCCAAAAATCAGACACATGTTAAAAGAGAAGATTGAATCCTATTTACTCTGCTTAACAAAGACACATAATTTCTATGGATAGAAGATTGTCAATCAACATTTGAAACCCTAAAAGAGAAGCTTATTGTCACACCTGTTTTGAGAGTACCTAATTGGACTTTACCATTTCACATACAAATTAATGCTTCAAATGAGTCCATTGGGGTAGTTCTAGGATAGAAGGAGGAAGGAGAGAGTATGCATGCCATTTATTACATTAGCAAAAACCTTACCTCTGTAGAAAGAAATTAGACAACAACTGGAAAAGAATTCTTGGCAGTCATCTATGCCATAAACAAATTCAGGCATTATATCACTAGATATAAAATATTTGTACATATTGATCATGTAGCCATCAAGTACCTAATGAATAAGCTATTAGTGGGTGCAAGGATCATTAGGTGGTTATTGCTATTACAGGAATTTGACATTACCATAGTTGATAATCTAGGCAAGTTTAATTTAGTTGCTGATTTTCTGTCAAGATTGCATATAGGAGGAGAAAACCAGCCAGTGGAGGATAGGTTCCCAGATGAACATCTTTTTGCTATCTCCTCTACTGTACCTTGGTTCACTGACATAGCTAATCTTTTAGCTACAGGCTTGTATCCATCCCATTTTACTATTAGCTAAATTTCACTACTAGCTCAATCAGGTTACATTATGAGTGGAGGCAAATGTGGCTCCCACAAGGGTTGAGCCTAGCTCATAGACCTTATAGAATATTTCAGACCACAGAGACCTTGCACAATGAAGACAATAGGACAACAGTCATGTGTTTTCACTATATCTGGAAAAGTACGAACTGGGTTCTTGAGAGTTTTGGATATAAATTAAGAAAAAAGAAGAAAACAAAACCCAATAAATTTCACATGAACCTAGTTTACAGATTGTGAGAAATTTTCACCAGTCCTAAGGCTATTTTTTCATCTTCAAATTAAAATCCCTGTTAAGGGAAGGGACAACCAACAAAGCTAGAGGTGGTAGCGATACATAGTAAGAATAAAAATCAGTCATAAGAGTAGTTAACAGTCCTTGAATGCCTGAAAGTAGTCATATTATCACTGTCCAAATCAGTCCCGAAAAATCAGTCATAAGAGTGACTATTCCTAGCATCAAAACCAGTAAAATTTGCGACCACAAAGGACCAAAAAATTGGCCAAGTTCGAACAGAAAAGGTTCAAAGGTTTAAAGGTTCGAAGGTTCAAAAGTTTAAAACAACAAAGGTTCAAAGGTTCAAAAGTTTAGAAGTTTGAATAGAAAAGGTTCGAAGGTTCAAAGGTTCAAAAGTTCAAACAACAAAGGTTCAAAGGTTCGAAGGTTCAAAAGTTTGAACAACAAAGGATCAAAGGTTTAAAGGTTCGAAGGTTCAAAGGTTCAAAGATCTATTCGCCAAACTTAGTGTTCAAAGAAAATAAAAGGTTCAAAGGTTTAAAGGTTCAAGAGTTCAAAAGTTCAATTTTTGATCTACTGTCTGTTTCCTCTGTGTCCTCCTCATCAGAATTAAATGTTATGTCATAAATGTCATTATTTTCTGCATGAGTTTGTATAAATTTTGAATTGTAAAACATTAACTAAGGTGATGTAATTATGAATCACTTAGTCAATAATAAATGAATGTAGAAATTGTGTATTTATGTCATTGATTGTGAAAATATGAAACATTTATGATGTTGCAGGGGAGTTATTGCATAGATTTGACTTATTTTCATGGCCTTAAAGATCATTTAAAGGCATTCAAAGACATTTTTAGGTGCCTTTATGATAGATGGTGGCATGCCTTGACCATTTCTGCATTGGGAACCCATTTTGGAGATCTTTGGATAGATATTTTAGGGATATTTATGACACCCACGAAAATGGAGAGGGCTGATCTTTATCTGATTACAACTATTTGGGAAGTATATAGTCTTCTTCCTTGTTCATTATTCAGTAGTTCTTGCTATTCACTACTCTGTATATTGTAATTTTATGAGTTCTTTTGCAGAAGTGAACAGTCTTGTAACCCATTTTTAGAAATATACAGCATTGCAACACCTTTTTAGTAGTAATAAGCAGTTCATACCTTCCCATTTCTTTTGATATTGTGTGTCCTCAGTGCTAGTATAGATCTTTGTGATGTTCTTTGTCCTTGGAGTTGTATTTCATGTTGATGCCTTGATGCAAGGATTATGATTTGCTAGGTTGTGTAAGGGAGCCTTATTATTACTGGTTCTATAGTGTGTTAGTTCTATGTAGTCTTTGATGATCTTTTGGTGCATCACCTTAGATAGTAGGTTTCATTTTAATGCAATCCTTCTTACCCTTTTCTTTGCAAAGACTTTAGTACAAGCAATATAGGTGGAGTATCAATAGGAAGCCAGCCTTCTCCGGAGGTTCTTTCCATCATAGGTGACCCACAGACCTAGAAAGATCCCATGTTTCTCCAGATTGCCAAGTTTCACAACTCAGCAAGGGTGCAAATCTGAGAGACAATAGTTTTTATCATGCTCGATGGGACTATGAACTGATTCTTAGTCCATTTTTATACTTTTCATAGTTGTTTGGTGTGTATAGCAGTTGATTTCAACCTTTTGGGTGTTTTTAAATACATACTTGGCGACTCCGAAGCTTTGGTTTAGTAAAAACTAGTGCAGAATAGTTTATACATTACTGATATTGGTGTCTATGTCAGCAAAACTAGCCTTGGGAGGCAAGGAAAACACACACCTGGTGACTCTGGAAAGAAATATCTACTGGTTTCAAGAAGACAAGTGCTGGTATGTAATTATTTAACTAAAAATTAGACTTGACTTTTATTGTGAAAGTTTTTCAATGATTTTCCAGCGTATATAAATGCCACAGTATGTCTTCTTTTCAAAGAAATGTGTCTTAATTTCCACCATTTCATGAAAGTCCTATTCATACATCATTTTATGAGTCGTATCATAGCGGTCATATAGCTGGTTTTAGTCCAAACAGCCCATTGACAATTGATAACCAACCAGTCTGTCATGCTTACCACCCTCCCACCCATGCACAGACTCCATGGTAGCCATTGTATGCCTATGACCAGCCTCAAGAATCTCATTTTATGCCAAGCTAGCAATACTACTTTCCCAATTAGTTTCAAAATGATGAGAGAATGGAGATTGCAAATACTGAGAACATATGGTTTGATTGGAACAAGCAGCTAGATGACATAAAGAGGCAGCAAGGATATTCTTTACCGCAGGAGCCCATAAATGAGTAAAATTAGTCAAACCAGTTTGTTACTCCTTAGTTTCAGTCATGTCAAGAATCAGAACCAAATCATCAAATTACTGAATAGCCATGGCAGCCTTCTTAGACTAGGTATCCTGGTTATAAGATGCCAAACCTTAGCAAAGTTATTCCTTCCATACCAGTCCAAGAATAGGAAGATGCGAAATTGAATCCTATACCAAGGGGAAAATATGAACATGAAGATTAAAAACAAGAGGAGCAGTCGGTTGCTGCTATTTGTACTATGTCCCCAGTTAAATATGAGCATAATACAATGTGGAGAGGATGTAGGTTCAGGATTGTCTCTGAATCCCTTACATTTTCATTCATTTGATGAATTTTCTATTGCTATTTATAAAATGAATGAAGGCAGTATTCAGAGGCTATGAGGTAGAGGTCTTCAGTTGCAAAGACAAGATGCTCAAGTGTCATTGGAAAAGGTACCACATGAAGAGTGTGAGGAAGATTATGTTTTCTTGTTTGATCAATTACCTGCTTTTGTTGAACAAGATGAAGAAAGCTTTCAGGTACCCAACTTGCTAGCAATTTCAGACCAGCAAGAAGAGGTTCAACAATATGAGGAGTTGATGATTAGAAATAAGCAATCTGACATTGCGGTCTTGGATCAAGTAAAAGAAAGTGAAAGTAAGCATTTCTTGGAACCTGTGCAACTAGCTAAGAGTTGTTATGAAGAAGAAAATAGCTCTCCTCCATTAGAATTTCATGAAGACTATGAGGAAGAGTCATTTTGGGATGACCTTGAAGTTTTTGTCTCTAAATTGGATGACAAAGGATTAAACCTGCTGGAAGAAGTTGCAAATCATGCTAAATCAGGATAGTGAGTTCACAGGTTTGAACAAGAGCAAGAACAATTTGTCAAGGAGATAGATAATCAAGAGAAACTTGGTGGACATGAGGCTGATATGTTTTGGTATGATGGGCTACTTTCAGTTGCTGAACAAAATGTAGAAGATATGGCTGTCCTTACCCAAAACTTGGGATAGCTACAGGTTGTTGAACAATGTGATGAGTTGCTGGTTCGTGAAAATCAATATGGGAATGAAGCTTTGGTTCATGATCTAGTTTCATTTTGGGATGATCTAAAGTCTGTTTTGACTCAAGAGGAAGCATCTTTTTGCCCAACTTTGGATATTAAGTCAGCACTATTTGAAACAACAGATAAAAAATAAGAAGAGAAACAACTACATGATTTGGAACAACAAGGAACTAGCATGGAGAGTTTTGAAAACACTCTTTCTAGAGGATGTACAATTAGACATCTAGCTAGAATAGAGGAAAACAAGGATATTCATATCCTGCTTGCACCCAAGCATGCAGATACAGTTAGGAAAGAGCAGATTCAAGTCAATTTTCTACCACAAGGTAGGAATTTTTACATTCCATGTGAAAAGATTAGTGAACTTGTGTATGTTCTTCAAGAGGTATTGTAGCTCTTTGTCGAATTTCTTTTCATATTTCCTCTCTTTATATCTTTCCTCAAGCATGGGAAAAATTGTATACTATGCAGAAAAGATAGCTACTTCATCAAAACAGTAAATGGTTTTGTTTGAGTTAGTGTTTTTCTTGGTTAGGAAAGAGTAGGTGTAGTAGTTTTCAATTCCCTAAGTTCTACTAGCACAGTTAGATAGGTTACTTTCTGAATTTTTCTTTTCAGTTAGGTTTCAAGTGTCTTTCACTACTATTCTGTTGAGTCACAAAAGTCAGAAATGGTTTGTCAAAAGTGTTTTGAAAAGTCTTAGAGTGACCCTATGCCTAATGGATATGCTTTAGGCTACTGGTCTAATGTTTAGTAGGCAAACATATAGCAGATGTCACCAAAGATGTTAGCTAAATTTCACTACTAGCTCAATCATGTTACATTATGAGTGGAGGCAAATGTGGCTCCCACAAGGGTTGAGCCCAGCTCATAGACCTTATAGAACATTTCAGACCATAGAGACCTTGCACAATGAAGACAACAAGATAGCAGTCACATGTTTTCACTATATCTGGAAAAGTACGATCTAGGTTCTTTAGATATTTGGATATAAATTAGGAAAGAAGAAAAAGAAAAAACCTAATAAATTTCTCACGAACCCAGTTTATAGATTTTAATAATGTTTCACCAGTCCTAAGGCTATTTTTTCATTTCCAGATTAAAATCTCTATTAAGGGAAGGGACAACCAACAAAGCTAGAGGTGTCAGTGATACACAACAAGGATAAAAATTAGTCATAAGAGTAGTTAATAGTCCTTGAATGCCTGAAAGAAGTCATATTATCACTGTCCAAATCAGTCCCAAAACATTAGTCATAAGAGTGACTATTCCCAGCATCAAAACTAGTAAAATTCACAACCACAAAGGACCAAAAAATCTACCAAGTTCGAATAGCGAAGCTTCAAAGGTTCAAATGTTCAAAGGTTTGAAAGTTTCAAATAGTAAAGGTTTAAAGGTTCAAGGGTTCAAAAGTTTGAACAACAAAGGCTCAAAAGTTTGAATAGCAAAGGTTCAAAGGTTCAAAGGTTCAAAAGTTCAAACAACAAAGGTTCAAAGGTTTGAAGGTTCAAAAGTTCGAACAACCAAGGTTCAAAGGTTCAAATATCTATTGGACGAACTTAGTGTTCAAAGAAAATAAAAGGTTCAAAGGTTCAAGAGTTCAAAAGTTCAATTTTTCATCTATTGTCCATTTCCGCTATGTGCTCCTCATCAGAATTAAATGTTATGTCATAAATGTCATTATTTTCTGCATGAGTTTGTATAAATTTTGAATTGTAAAACATTAACTAAGGTGATGTAACTATGAATCACTTAGTCAATGATAAATGAATGCAGAAATTGTGTATTTATGTCATTTATTGTGAAAATATCAAACATTTATAATGCTGCAGGGGAGTTATTGCATAGATTTGACTTATTTTCATGGCCTTAAAGATCATTTAAAGGCATTCAAAGACATTTTTAGGTGCCTTTATGATAGTTGGTGGCATGCCTTGACCATTTTTGCATTAGGAACCCATTTTGGAGATCTTTGGACAGATATTTTGGGGATATTTATGACACCCTTGAAAATGGAGAGGGTTGATCTTTATCTGATTACAGTTGTTTGGGAAGTATATAGTCTTCTTCCTTGTTCATTATTCAGTAGTTATTGCTATTCACTACTCTGTATATTGTAATTTTCTGAGTTCTTTTGCAGAACTGAATAGTCTTGTAACCCATTTTTAGAAATATACAACATTCCAACACCTTTTTAGCAGTAATAAGCAATTCATACCTTCCCATTTCTTTTGATATTGTGTATCCTTAGTGTTAGTGCAGATCTTTGTGATGTTCTTTGTCCTTGGAGCTATATTTCATTTTGATGCCTTGATGCAAGGATTATGATTTGCAAGGTTGTGTAAGGGAGCCAAATTATTACTAGTTCTGTAGTGTGTTAGTTCTATATAGTCTTTGATGATCTTTTGGTGCATCACCTTAGATAGTAGGTTTCATTTTAATGCAATCCTTCTTACCCTTTTCTCTGCAAAGACTTTAGTACAAGCAATATAGGTGGAGTATCAATAGGAAGCTAGCCTTTTCTAGAGGTTCTTTCCATCATAGGTGACCAACAGACTTGGAAAGATCCCATGTTTCTTTAGATTGCCAAGTTTCACAACTCAACAAGGGTGCAAATCTAAGAGAATAGTTTTTGGAATGCTCGGTGGGACTGTGAATTGATTCTCAGTCCATTTTTATACTTTTCACTACTATTTGGTGTCTACAGCAGTTGATTTCAGCCTTTTGAGGTGTTTTTAAATACATACCTGGCGACTCTAAAGCTTTGGTTTAGTAAAAACTAGTGCAGAACAGCTTATACATTGTTGATATTAGTGTGTATGTTAGCAAAACCTACCTTGGGAGGCAAAGAAAACACACACCTGGTGACTCTGGAAAGAAATATCTACAGGTTTCAAGAAGACAAGTGTTGTTATGTAATTATTTAACTAAAAATTAGACTTGACTTTTATTGTGAAAGTATTTCAATGAGTTTTCAGCATATATAAATGCCACAG
This sequence comes from Cunninghamia lanceolata, assembly GCA_027924645.1. Classification (NCBI taxonomy): domain Eukaryota; kingdom Viridiplantae; phylum Streptophyta; class Pinopsida; order Cupressales; family Cupressaceae; genus Cunninghamia; species Cunninghamia lanceolata. The sequence goes on along the minus strand of BSBN01001183.1, from coordinate 3,010,221 downwards.
TATGTCTTCTTTTCAAAGAAATGTGTCTTACTTTCCACCATTTCATACATCGTTCTATGAGTCGTATCATAGCGGTCATATAGCTGGTTTTAGTCCAAACAACCCATTGACAGTTGATAACCAACCAATCTATCATGCTTACCACCCTCCCGCCCATGCACAAACTCCATGATAGCCACTGTATGCCTATGACCAGTCTCAAGAATCTCATTTTATGCCAAGCTAGTAATACTACATTCCCAATCAGTTTCAAAATGATGAGAAAATGGAGATTGCAAATATCGAGAACATATGGTTTGACTGGAAAAAGTAGTTGGATGACTTAAAGAGGCAGAAGTATATTCTTTACCGCAAGAGCCCATAAATGAGCCAAATCAGTAAAACTAGTCCATTACTCCTTAGTTTCAGTCATGTCAGGAATTGGAACCAAATCATCAAATTACTGAATAGCCATGACAGCCTTCTTGGACTAGGTATCCTAGTTATAAGATGCCAAACCTCAGCAAAGTTATTCCTTCCATATCAGTCGAATAACAGGAAGATGGGAAATTGAATCCTATACCAAGGGGAAAATATGAACATGAAGATCAATAAGAACAGGAGCAGTCAGTTGTTGTTGTTTCTACTATGTCCCCAGTTAAATATGAGCATAATACATAAGGAGAGGATGTAGGCTCGAGATTGTCTATGAATCCCTTACATTTTCATTCATTTAATGAATTTTGTAGTGCTATTTATAAAATGAATGAAGGCAGTATTCAGAGGTTGTGAGGTAGAGGTCTTTAGTTGCAAAGACAAGATGCTCAAGTATCATTAGAAAAGGCACCACATGAAGAGTGTGAGGAAGATTCAGTTTTCTTGTTTGATCAATTACCTGCTTTTGTTGACCAAGATGAAGAAATCTTTTAGGTGCCCAGCTTGCCAGCAATTTTAGACCTGTAAGAAGAGGTTCAATAATATGAGGAATTGATGATTAGAACTAAGCAATCTGACAATGCGGTCTTGGACCAAGTAAATGAAAGTGAAAGTAAGCCTTTCTTGGAACCTGTACAGCTGGCTGAGAGCTGTTACGAAGTAGAAAATAGCTCTCCTCCATCAGAATTTCATGAAGACTGTGAGGAAGAGTCATTTTGGGATGACCTTGAGGTTTTTGTCTCTAAACTGGATGATAAAGGATTGAACCTGTTGGAAGAAGTATTAGATCATGCTAAATCAGGACAGCGAGTTCACAAGTTTGAACAAGAGCAGGAACAGTCTGTCAAGGAGATAGATAATCAAGAGAAACTTGGTGGACATGAGGCTGATATGTTTTGGTATGATGGGCTACCTTCAGTTGCTGAACAAAATGTAGAAGATATGGATGTTTTTACCCAAGACATGGGACAGCTACAGGTTGTTGAACAGTGTGATGAGTTGCTGGTTCGTGAAAATCAATATGGGAGTGAAGCTTTGGCTCATGAGCTAGTTTCATTTTGGGATGATCTAAAGTCTATTTTGACTCAGGAGGAAGCATCTTTTTGCCCAACTTTGGATATTGAGTTAGCACCATTTGAAACAACAGATAAAAAACAAGAAGAGAAATTACTAGCTCAATCAGGTTACATTATGAGTGGAGGCAAATGTGGCTCCCACAAGGGTTGAGCCTAGCTCATAGACCTTATAGAACATTTCAGACCAAGAGACCTTGCACAATGAAGACAACAGGACAATAGTCACGTGTTTTCACTATATCTGGAAAAGTATGATCTGGGTTCTTGAGATATTTGAATATAAATTAGGAAACAAGAAGAAGGAAAAACCCAATAAATTTCTCATAAACCTAGGTTATATATTTTGAGAATGTTTCACCAGTCCTAAGGCTATTTTTTTATTTTCAAATTAAAATCTTTGTTAAGGGAAGGGACAACCAACAAAGCTAGAGGTGGCAGGGATACACAGTAAAGATAAAAATCAGTCAGAAGAGTAGTTAAAAGTCATTGAATGCCTAAAAGTAGTTATATTATCACTATCCAAATCAGTCCCAAAAAATTAGTCATAAGAGTGACTATTCCTAGCATCAAAACCAGTAAAATTCTCAACCACAAAGGACCAAAAAATCTGCCAAGTTTGAACAACAAAGGTTCAAAGCTTTGAAAGTTTTGAATAGCAAAGGTTTGAAGGTTCAAAGGTTCAAAAGTTTGAATAGCAAAGGTTCAAAAGTTCAAACAACAAAGGTTCAAAGGTTCAAAAGTTCAAACAGCAAAGGTTCCAAGGTTTGAAGGTTCAAAAGTATGAACAACAAAGGTTCAAAGGTTCAAAGGTTCAAAGATCTATTCGTCAAACTTAGTGTTCAAGGAAAACAAAAGGTTCAAAGGTTCAAGAGTTCAAAAGTTCAATTTTTTATGTATTGTCCATTTCCATTGTACGCTCCTCATCAGAATTAAATGTTATGTCATAAATGTCATTATTTTCTGCATGAGTTTGTATAAGTTTTGAATTGTAAAACATTAACTAAGGTGATGTAATTATGAATCACTTAGTCAATGATAAATGAATGCAGAAATTGTGTATTTATGTCATTTATTGTGAAAATATCAAACATTTATGATGCTGCAGGGGAGTTATTGCATAGATTTGACTTATTTTCATGGCCTTAAAGATCATTTAAAGGTATTCAAAGACATTTTAGGTGCCTTTATGATAGTTGGTGGCATGCCTTGACCATTTCTGTATTGGGAACCCATTTTGGAGATCTTTGGACAGATATTTTGGGGATATTTATGACACCCACGAAAATGGAGAGGGCTGATCTTTATCTAATTACAGCTGTTTGGGAAGTATATAGTCTTCTTCCTTGTTCATTATTTAGTAATTCTTGCTATTCACTACTCTCTATATTGTAATTTTTTGAGTTCTTTTGCAGAAGTGAACAGTCTTGTAACCCATTTTTAGAAATATACAGCATTACAACACTTTTTTAGCAGTAATAAGTAGTTCATACCTTCCCATTTCTTCAAATATTGTGTGTCCTCAGCGTTAGTGTAGATCTTTGTCATGTTCTTTGTCCTTGGAGCTATATTTCATGTTGATGCCATGATGCAAGGATTATGATTTGCTAGGTTGTGTAAGAGAGCCTTATTATTAATGGTTCTGTAGTGTGTCAGTTCTGTGTAGTCTCTGATGATCTTTTGGTGCATCACCTTAAATAGTAGGTTTCATTTTAATGCAATCCTTCTTACCCTTTTCTCTGCAAAGACTTTAGTATAAGCAATATAGGTGGAGTATTGATAGGAAGCCGGCCTTCTTCGGAGGTTCTTTCCATCACAGGTGACCCACAGACCTGGAAAGATCCCATGTTTCTCTAGATTGCCAAGTTTCACAACTCAGCAAGTGTGCAAATCTGAGAGACAACATTTACCTCAAAATAGAAAAAATGCTTAGTTAAGGAAAGCTTATCTTACAAATGGTTAAATGGTTTGCTATTTAAATGTGGTCCTGATTTCATTTTATGTAAGTGTTTAAAGGTTGACGATTTTTTTGATGTGTTGAGAGATTTTCATGATGAACCATTGAATGGGCATTATTCTTCCTGCAGAACTATCCAGAAGATCCTAGGAGATGGTTACTACTGGCCCTCTATTCATAAGGATACTAAGAAGTATGTGTAGCAATGTGACTAGTGCCAAAGGATGGGACAACCAACCTTCACCCAGGAGATGTTACTACATCCTCAAGTAATGATGGAGCCATTTGAACAGTGGGGTTTAGACTTTGTGGGACCAATTTCTCCACCATCATTAGGCAAGGAGTATATTCTAGTATGCACATAATAAATGACTAAATGGGCTGAGGTTCAAGCATTGCAATTTGCACGAAAAGAGAAAGTTGCTAATTTCCTTTATAATAAAATTTTCTTGAGGTTTGGAGCCCCAAGATCCATAGTTTCAAACAGAGGACCTCAATTTACTTCATAAGTAATCAGAGCATTCATAGATTTATATCAAGTCAAGCACAGAAAATCATCACCTTACCATCCTCAAGCGAATGAGCAGATAGAGGTGACTAATAGGGAACTGAAGAATATTCTAACAAGGATAGTGGCAATGAACTAAAAAGATTATGCTAACAAATTACCTGAAGTAGTTTGGGCTTACAATACACTTGGAAGTCTAGAACAAAGTTCTCACCATATGAATTAGTTTATGGGAAAGAGCCTATTCTATCTATAGAATTTGAACTCTAGACACTTAAAACTGCATTAGATATTGGTCTACCATTATCCATAGCCCAACAAAATAGAATTCTTTAGCTCAATGAGTTGGATGAAATCCAGATAGAGGCCATTCAGCAAACAGAACTGGTTCAGTATCAAAGGAAACAATGGCATAACCAACACATCAAGAGGAGGACATTTCAACAAGGTGATTGGGTTCTTCTTTATGATTCTAAATTCAAAGAGTTCAAAGGAAAACTAGAAACTCATTAGATGGGTCCTTATTAGATAAAGAAATTTTTTGAAAATGGAACAGTGCTGTTGGAACTTATTGATGGAAGCACAGACACCTTTTTACTAAATGGCCACCCAATCAGACTCTATAAAAGGCCATCTACTAAAGAAGAGTTCATCAAAGATTTGTGTTTTGATATAGGGGATACTTCCTCTATCATAGTTTTGGACTAGTTTTAAAAAAAATTAATAAAAAAGTTGAAAACTAGAAAATGGTGACCTTCATGAAAAAAAGAAGAGAGAAAAGAAGGTTGAAAACCAGCAAATGGTGGCCTTCATAAAAAAATAGAGGAAGATGGAAAACTAGTAAATGACTATCTTTCTCAACCAAGGGGATTGAAAACCAGAAAATGGTGGTTTCCTTCTTCATGCCAAATAAGAATAATCAAGCTATGGAGGTGATCAGGTGCCAGGAGTTACTCAAACACACCTCCAACGCTCACAAACTAGGATCACCTCTGACGTTTCACAAACTTGGAGCACCTCCAGTGCTCCACCAATAAAGAGTTATTCACAGCCATAATAAGTGGGAGGGGACCCACATCTCTAGGCAATAAAGTAGAGATGTCATTCGATGAGGTCATCATGACTCATCCTCCACTTTATGACAGGGACAAAGATGAAATCAACATGCATTCTAGGAGCAATCATTACTCTCATTTCCATAGGTACCTACAAAGGACTACGTTGATGTCACCCTAGATACATGGATTCTTGAACCACTCTGCAGGAATGAATGCAAGTTACATGACAACAAAGATGACTGACATCATTTCAAGCCACAAAACTGCTCAGGTGCCATGTCGCGTCCAATCTCATCAATGTCATAGCATCTCAGCCAAGTACATTGTGCCCTCATCATTAAGAATGGTTTAGGTAATTCTCTCTTAATTAAGCATTAATTATAAACTGTCTTGTCATTTCTATGTTTAGGTGCCTTCATTATGACATGTCCTCCTACCATTATTTTCCTTCCCAAATTCATGCATGCCACCATCTTTGCTGTACTGTCACCATGCCTATGGAATCTCCCGTCACTTTGCTTCAATTATGACCGCATAAGTACTCTAACCAATTTTAAGTTCTTTTTCCATAAGCCTAAGCAGTTAAATGAATTGACATAATAATCCTCATTCAAAACTACAAAATACCCTGAGGAACAGAGTCAGCTGATACAGTTCTCTGGAGCCTATGGAGTGAGGAAGAATTGTAAGCACGGAGGATAGGAAAAGAATTTAGAAATGGGGGTTAAGAAGAAATCAGAGCTAGAAAGTCCTACAAGTCTTTTGCAAGATGATGTTGCAGTAGACATTTTGAGGAATGCAGGATGGTTGGAGTTTCTAGAAAAGTTTGAAGGGTTTCAAGAAGATATTGTTGATGAGTTCCTAAGAAACATAAGGGACAATCATAAAATTGTAAGGGGAGTTCAAATCAATCTCTATGCAACCACTATCAGTCATATTTCTAGGTTACCTAAACAAGGTGAGACGTTCTATCATCTGAAAACTTTATATGCTAACTTGATTAGGAATTTCTTTGTTGAAGGTGAACCTGCAATACAATTGCATTTAAATAAAAATGAGGTTAAAGGAATTCTTAGTTCCTCACTTCCAAACCCTTGGCAATCTATAGCTACATGGTTGATGAAATATTTCACATGTGATGGTCAATTTGCATTAGTTCTAGGACTAATAATGAAAATGTTGATTTTTTTGAGGCATGGGAATGGACACCCTAAATTTAGCATAAACATTCCCAACTTTTTGTACTCTGCCATTAGGGCAACTGCAAAAAAGTATCAACAAAAGAAGGGTCCTATGAAACATCATGGCCTCATTTTTTTGATAGTTAAACACCACTTTTTGTCTCAAGCTGATGGGGAAGAATTATCGCAGACATTTCTTGAACAAAAATCCTATGACAGAGAGCTAGAGAGGGCACAAGAAGAGGGTGAGGGTTCCTCTACCCAGCAAGAATAAGAGACAAAACCTTCAACCTCCTCTCCAGCTGTTGAAAAAGGTAAAAAGTCCTCACTAGAGGCAACTTCATTTGCTACCCTTGTTTCTGATAGGAAGAGGAAAGGCAAAAAAGTTAAAGAGCCTACTCTTGAGTAAACTCCATACATGACTTGCTTAGCCAGGAGGAAGATGACTCTAGTTGAGGAGTCTTCTCCTAAGGGACTAACAGGGAGAGGTCAAGGCAGAAAGAATAGAGAACCCCAAAGAAAGTTGAGTCTAGAATACACTATTGGGTTGAAGAAGCATCTCATGATTCCGATGAGATCCCTCTAGTGAGAAAGAAAAGATAGAGAGAAGTTTCCCCAAAACCATCTGTCCATCTGGGTTCAAGTCTAACTTCAGAACAATTTCCTGCTCTAGAGATAGGACACAAGTAGACTTTACTATTTCCTCTGATTCTAAGGATGAGAATACCTACTTCGGATGCACCTGCCCCACCTATGCTACAGAGAAGTGAAAGGAAAAGGTAGCTCTCCCAAGCTAAGAAAGACACTGCTCTCCTCGCTGAAGTGCTTTTGGGTTTCAGAACTTCTAAGGAGAAAGCTGGGCCTTCATTGATGCCAACAGATACAGAGAAAACCCAAGAAGAACCTCAGGATAGAGAGGTTACAAGGAAAGATGAAACATAGCAATTGGGTGTAGTTGACAGTGTAGGACAAATGGCTATGGAAGATCCTAATGTGCAGTAAACAGAAGAAGAAATAGGAACTTTCTCTAACCCCTCTGATCAAGAGGATATTGAGATTTCAAAAGAGTAGCAAATGTTGGAAGAAATTGATAATCTAAAAAGATTACTATGGGGGAAAAATTAGATTATCACTGATCTCAAGAAGGTTAAAATGGAGATAGAGATGGAGCAAAAATAGGTAATTGAAAAGCTGCAAACAGAGCTCCAGAGCAAAAACTAGATAATTTAGGAGAAGGAAGTAGAATTGGAAGCCCAGAAAACTAAGATAGCTCAAATCATGAAGGAAAAGGACATAGAGGCAGTACAAAGTATTTATGATCTTACCAAGGCTAGAAACAATGGCCTCATAATAATTGCAACATTAATTGAGAAAGTATAGAACCAAGATAAACAATTGACTTGGGCCAACAATAAACTGAATGATCAAGAGGAATATATTCATGAGTTACCTGGCCCATGGGCAACTAGTGAACATGAGGTACAAACAGATCCATATGTGGGTCCAATCCCCATTGATATTCCTAAGGCCCTGTTCCACTAGCAAAAGGAGATGTAGAGAATATGAGGCTTCTAAGCCTATGCTGCAATTATAGACGACAGTTACTACCATGATAAAAAGAGTAGAAACCCTAGAGGAAAAAGTCATTCAAATGGCCTCCATTTATTCTAAAATTCTATCTTGCAGGCCTCTAAGTGCCAGTTATGCTATGTTTTTATAAGAAAGAATCTTGCAGAGGAAGTTATCTTTAATCCTGTCTTATTTGACTAAGAATACAGAGATAGCAGAGGGATTCATGGATAAACACAAACAGTACTGGATAGGTGGGCATTTCAGACCCCCTCTCATAATTGAGCCACTACATGTCTGGGTTGAGCAGATGGAAGATGATAAGTTGCAGGAATGGTTGAAATAGGTTGATCAATATAGGGGAAATAGTAATACCAACCACACCACTTGGACTACCTATGCACAAGACTATAGCTTCACTAATAGGCTACTCCACCAGAATAAGTCTAGATTGTGAGAAGCAAGAGGACCTGCTAAACCTTAGGTATGGGGGGGATGATGAGTGCCAGGTAGCACCCATGAAATACATATTTTTACCTCTCTTTTTCTCCTTTTTGATTCCATCTTCTTGATGATTGCACCCAAATAGGCTAGCAAGATTGTTCAAAATAATGATTAAGAGGAGATGAATTACTTAAGATCATGATTTTTGATTAAAGGACTAATGTGCATGGAATTGATGGAAATATGTAGAAAAACTTCTCTTTTTGAATCAACAGGTGCAGATGTTCAGGTTGGCAATTTTGTGCATCTCTAGAGGTAGTCCTAATGATCTCCGGAGACAATATCAGAATACCACAACATCAGAAGTTTTGGAGTAAAGAGGAAAAGCATCTCTGGAGCTAGACTAAAGTCTGGAGCATCTCCAGAGCTAAGCAATAAGGCCACAATTATATCTCCAGAGCTATAGACAGAGACATACATCTCTGGCGCCTCTTTAGAGTAGAGCAGATTTCTAGCACAACTATTAATCAGACACTTTTAGTAGTGATCGTGATACCCCTAATATTACTCAAATCATCACCTGAGTGATTAAGGGCAATCTATAGTTAACTGCTACAAGTTTTTATCTCTTTTTATTTTTTGCATGAGTTACTGATAAAACTTATTTAATATCCATATTTTTAGGGTCTCGCTGCCCAAATGTATTAAAACTAAAACTTAGATTTAGAGTGGACTTCTATTCCACTCAATCTATTTTTATTGCATGGTTATTTTCTGTAGTCTGACAACTAGTATAATAAAGAGATGGATGTCATCTCATAGAAGAACTGGTAGATAAGATAAGTCATATCTCATCACTAATTTTATATATACTTATAGAAGAAGTAGAAAAAGGGGGTGATTATTTCTTCTAATTTCTGTAATCTCATTTTGATATTAATATTTTGTAAAATACAAAGTTGATGGAATTGGATTGAATTAAGTTGTGATATCATTCTCTTGTGTTGATTCTTTACTTTAGTCTGTAGCCCTAAGGGTGTGGAGCAAGGGCCCACTCTCACCACCAAGGCAGAAGGCTAGTACTGTTGTTTTGTTGTTTCATATTTTGCTTTAAAAGATATTTACTATTTTCATAGATTTTCATTTTATAGATTTGCTTTAAGTAATTTACTGTTCAGTTCTATTTTCAATATTCTTGGAATTCATTTCATAGTAGATAGATCAGTTCCTTTAAATCAGTAGAAGTCATTAGAGTTAGTTAGATAAGACTGGAAACTATAGGATTCCTAATTGCAGATAGCCAAGGACACAACCCTGGATTTGACAAAAGAAATATGATTAAATGATAAGGTACAACAAGCCTTGTCAATGTATTCCCACCTTGCATTTCTCCTCCTACACAACTTTTATAGATAGATTTACATTGCAAGGTATCATGCATTTTCAACTTCATGGGTGATGTTCTTGATTCTTTTTTTGGTCCTCAATATATTTGTACTTGAAGTATCTCTCTAGATCATTGATTCAATCAATCAGCTAAATTCTAGATTTAAGATTCTTGAGTAGCTAAGGTGCTCTTGTAATGTCCCCTTTCTAATAATTTAATTCAAGAAATTAAAATCCCATTCCATATTTCTTGTGGACTTAGGAAAAGTGATAGGGAAACAATTTCAATTTAATATTTCATTTTTGGGTATTTTTTACATTTTCATAAATTACATTTTTAGAGGTATTTAGAGCATTTCTAGGGCCAAATTTGTCTGAAAATGCTTTAGGTTTTTCATTTTTTGAGCATAGTTCTTTTGGATATATTTATAATGTAGCAAAGAACTTTGATTTTTTCCCACCAGGCTAGGAGTATGACCTCACCAAGTTGGGGTACCTAAAATAAATATTTTTGTACATCTTTAATTCTATAGCTAGTATGTCCTTGTCTAGATGCCCATTCGAACTTCCAATAAGGCATGGAATTCTTCATGGGCCTTGAGTAACTCCCACTATTTTATCCATTTATATGAAAAGATTTTATGGAGGAGTTACCATATATTTTGGGCATTCAACATCTATAAACTGCAAGTAGTTTGTTAGTTTCAACATCTCTTTCTATCTTGCCAAAACTTTGTCAAAATTGTAAATGAGCACGTGTGTTCATTCAGCAATATAAGGATGAAACTCTATTGGATTCTTGGAGATTTGAGGAGAAAAACCCTCTAGTGTCCTAAAGGAAATTTCACCTAGAAGTTGCATCTATGTTGAAAGAATTATACTACTATTATTTTTATAGAAGTGTGTATAAAGGAGCTCTAACATATAGTGTGTCTTTACAAATTTGTTTATCTTTTATATTTCTATTATATCTATTGTATTTTATCCTACAGTTGCATAATTTATCAATATAGATCAACTCTAGCATATTTTGGAAGTCATTCCTTGTTTATGTAAAACATTTCAATTTGTGTTGATTATTGTTGAGCAAATTTGGTACATGAAATTTCAGTATTTGTTCAATATATGTTGAGGTATTTTAGATTTAATATTATGTGCAAAATACTTTGGTTGGGGACATTATATAGTGGTATCAAATCTTTTATCTTTCTAGCTTGGAAGGTTAATAAAATGGTTGATGATTCCAGTTGAAAGAGAAACTAGGTATTAAACAATAGAACAATGGAAATTACAAGCACAAAATCTTCATAAAAAAGAAGATATGACAAAGGGAAGATGAAGAAAGAAAATATTTCTTCCACGAGACTTTGATTAAAATTATTCAAATACAATATAATAGTTGCTCTCATAGAATTCTAAAACCCTAGATCCTCCGAAAGCATCTCTAGGAAATTGGGGTACATCTACAATTGATCATTATATGGTTAAATCCACACCAAATCCATCTAATCCTACATTCTTGCATAAATAGGGAAAATAGGAGAAAGAACTAGAGGCCCCTCTCATAGAGGAGATTGATATAATTTTTTAATAATATCAAGGTAAATCTGAAGATTTCTAAAATACAATTTCATTTGTGAGTTATTTGGACGTCCTTGGAAAAAAATTCTTAATGAAAGAGTCTCACATGTCAACAAAAATGATGAAAAAAAGGTGCTGCAATAAAATGTCAGTAAGTTAAACTCCCCTACATTTGATGGTAGAAATAATTTTTTTTCATATGGCCAGTTATAGAAATTACAAACTTATTTCACTCTCATCCCTATGGAGGAGGTATATGCTATGCTATTTGCCACATTATATTTAGAAGTTGTTGGTTATTATTGGTGGCACCATGAGTTAATCACACAAGGATATAGCCTTGTATAAACATTTTATGAATTAAGTCAAAGGATACTAGATTGCTTTGAATGGAAAGAGGAAGATGAATATTTTAGAGAGCTTTTAGGAATTAGACAACAAAACTCAGTGGAATCCTATGTTGAATAATTTTAGCATGCTATAGTAATGGTACTGGATATTTTAGAAAAGAGAATAACTTTTTTTCTTTTTTGAAGGTTTGTTTGAACCTCTCAATGTTATTGTTAAGGATTTTTCACCCTTTACTCTATAAGAAGCCATCAAAAGAGCTCTAACACTTGAGCCATCTTTGTTAAAGAGAAAATTTCCATATCAATCCAAGGTATCTATTTTTGTATCATAAAAATGAAATTTTCAAAAGGTGGGATCGCATGTATTTATATAGAAGATCATACCTCAACCATCTATCACAAAGAGGATAGATGGTCTTGCACCAAAAATAAATTTAGAAGGAATAAGAAGAAACTTTGTTTTTCTTACAAGAAGCTAGGGGAGCCTAGTCATAGATGCCTTAGCAAAGGCCAAGTCCATTACATTGAGATAATATCTGATGATGAGTTAGATCCTCAAGAACTCAAGACACAGATGGTTATAAAGGATCATGAGCATAAAAAGATAGAGGATGAAAGCACAAATGGAAGCACACTTTTGAATCTTTTAGGAGTACCTAAATATCATCCATTCAAAGTTTGAGGAGTGTTATCTAGATAGTGGATCACCGTCCTTATTGATAGTGGGGATACCCACAATTTTATTGATGAAGGTTTGGTGGTTAAGAGAGGACTAAAAGCTAATGATTTTGAAGGTTTTATTGTCATTGTTGTTGATAGATTCACCATCCCCTACACCAGAATAATTTAACAACTCAACATGGCCATGGGAGGTCATAAGGTGTATGATGATTTCTATGTTGTAGGCATACAATGGTTGCATTCCCTTGGTGATTTTTTGTAGAACTATCAATCTATGGAACTTAATTTTAAATCTTAAGTATTTATATGTGGTGCTTAGAGATATTTCAAATAGAACACCATGACTGCTCATAGATAAAATAAAGGATATCAATTTTTGGAAGCGACAAGTTGGATGAGTAGCAAGTTGTTTGGTGATGCCCACAAATCACTAGTAGAATTTTGGGAAATAAATGACTAAGTGACTAAAACTTTTAGTCACAACAACTAAAAATGACTAAATTCTACTAATTTTTTGCAACTTAGCTATAAATGAGTAAATAAATGACTAATTTGGTCATTGACTAAAAATTATTTAGTCACACATAAAAATGATGAAATAGTTAGTCATTTATTTAGTCACAATCCATTTGAATAAATCATTTAAGGAATAAAGAATCAATAGCCCACCAAAATACTCTAAAACTTTAATAAACATACTATAAAACTTTTGTCCAAATCTTATTTTTAGGTGTAGCCCACCAAAATGGAGTTTTCATTTTAATAAACAGGTAAGTACAAGAAGATGGGGGGCCAAAAAGTGGCCAAATTAATTTTTAAAAAAATTAAGTCATAACACGCTCGCGTTATGACTTCCTATAAATAAATAAAAAGGTTTCCAATTTCATTTCTTTCTATCTTCTCCTCTCTACCTGCAGCCTGCAAACCTTAGAAAGCGCGCTCACGTTTTGCAAAACTCCATTCAACACAAATGGCTTATCGATTCGTCGCCAAAATGCTGCCACGACGTCGAGCACACCAAAGTAGTGAGTTATATTTATTTTTTTGTTTGAATTTGTTTCTAAATAGGTAGCTTTTAGTTGATTTTTGATGTATATTTCGTTAATTGTCAAGAAATGTTAATGCACCTCCTCCTCCTCCTCCTCCTCAAAATCCACAAAATCTTGAGGAGGAAATACCTGCAGAACAACAACTTCCTCCATCCATTCCTTGACATGCCCCTGGAACACAAGAAAATATAATGGGGCAAATTGAAACAACAAAAAAAAAATTAAAGATATAATTGCAAGGTTGAAAGATCCTTCCAATTCAACCTTGCATAGGTCCACGCTTGCTGAATCTCTTGAATCTATGTTATCAAATGTAGATTCAATTAGCAATCAAATAACTAGTTGGATGGATAAGAGGAGAGAGTTTAGAGATTATTATGCAGACAAGCTATCATACCAAGATGTGAAAAAATTAAAAATCACAAAATTAGACTTGTGTTCCATTTTCACAAACCCACAAACAAATCAACCTCCACCCATTACATGCAAGAGGTTCCCTATCCATTGGTGCAACAACCAAGCGATAAGGGACAATTTTGGGTAGAGGTGGTGGATGGTTTTTGACCATCCTCCATGCAATAATAATGAGGTCCCGCAATACTTTTTGAGGAAACTCTACTGCGAGTTTGTCCTCAATAAAGTGCTAAACTATTTAGATATGCGGGACTTCAAGGGTACAGGTGGGGGGTCAGCACAAGATAGACCAGAGGCACATGTTGACCCACAGTGGCTAGTGAGATGAGTAATCAATAGACCAACCCATGAGCATGTTTCTATCCCTTCCATTGTGAAGGAGAGTGTTGAGGTTGATACACTTTAGTCCATTAGTGCCTTGACCCAGAGCATCAGAGCGCATGCCAGTCCTGCAGCACAGAGTGGGTTGGGAGATAGTGCGAGGACTAGGGTCCCACCCCATACTTGTCAGACTTGTGGGTCAGCCTGTGGTTATGACCCCATGGATAGTCAGGATGTAGGTACATAGGCTACATCTGCAGCTAAGCAGATGGTGACGACAGATGCCCTCCTGAGTGAGACTTTTAGCCTTGATACTCAGGTAAATATTAGCAAGTTTATTGAATTTAATTTATTAAATTTCATTTTTGAAATGCAAGATTAACTAAATTAAATTGATGATTTTAATAAAATTTCAGGGTCATAGCGTCGATGCAGTTTTCAGTGGTTCGCCACCTGCATTTTACACTAGATCATCTACTAGCGGGGTATGTAACTAGTAAACAATTATAATATTACATGTGAATAGCATCATTATATGAATGGCATTCTAATATCTAATTTTGGATGTTGAATAGGGTAATATTGTAGATTTCATGACAACACCTACCAGTGATGCTGGCCTTCAAAGTTTTACGGAGGTAATAAAACAAATAGTTTAATGAATGAATTGTACTTACTAGATTTTTGTATGTGACTTGTGTGCTTTATTGTGTGTACTTCCATGTTTAGATGAACGTGTGTGTATGTTAGGAGCCATGATTTGCATCACTATTATAGTTTTTGTAATTGAATAATGTTGTTTTATTTGTAGATGATGCAGGCTGCAGAGACACCTCCCCATGTTCAGAGGGCAATGGAGCATGGTGTGGCCTCTGCAATTCATAGGTCCATGGCATTGACAGGTGTATGAGGTAGATTAGTAAATTTTAATTTACATTCATTGTTATAGTTGTCTATTTTTGAAAAATCAAAAGATTATTGATTTGAAGTTTAATTTCTATCTGGATGGTTTCTATAGGACTTGACATCACTAAGGCCTACTCCTACTACTAAGGCAAGTGAGGAGACAGATTATATATTAGCAGTAAGTGATTATTTTGTTAAAT
Source organism: Cunninghamia lanceolata (assembly GCA_027924645.1). Lineage (NCBI taxonomy): Eukaryota > Viridiplantae > Streptophyta > Pinopsida > Cupressales > Cupressaceae > Cunninghamia > Cunninghamia lanceolata. Next base: position 2,995,129 of record BSBN01001183.1, on the reverse strand, counting down.
GTTTCATTTTTATAACATGTAATTTCTATATATTAATGTCTATACTTTTTATTGTAACAGCTAAAGATGCAGGAAGAACTAAATAGGAGGAGTATCCCTCGAGTTTGTAGTAGACCACCTACAGGTGTGTCTCCATCCCCTAGAAGATCAAAGGCTGCCCATGATTTATTCTCTTCACCAGCTAGAGGGGAATGACTTTTTATTGTGTTCCTTTGTTGTATGCCTATATGGCATTTGTGGACACATATTTTGTATTGTACATAGTTGACATTGTATGCCTATATGGCATTCCTGTAAGCCTATATGGCTATTTTGTATATATGTTATACTTATATCGACAGATATTGATGTATGCCTATATGGTTATTTGGTTAATACAAATCTTTTTTATTGATGGCATCCATACTTGCATTATAAATCCACATTTGAATGGATATTTGTAGATGGCTACTTCAAATATTTAAAGTCCAATTGTATTATATAGGATGTTTGTTGATCCAATAAGCTAGCTATTGTTATTCAAGTATCACCTAAACCTCATTTTGGAACTAAAAGATAAAAGTTGTATTTAAAAAATAAATGAATCATCACGTTGAACAGAAAATATTAATATTCTTTATGAGTAGCATAGAATTTCAACTATATGCAATACAAAAAAATGAATCATCATGTTATTCTTTATGTTTGAGATCCTGAAAATGACTAAGTCTGGTAGCCTGATATCCTGAAACACTAGGATGAATATCCAAGTCATTAGGATGATTGCGCCTTGAGAAAAAGTCATTAAGATGAGCGCCTAAAGGAGACTTTCTTAAACATTCAAACATTGAGCAAAAAGCATGAAGGGTTAAGGCACAATTTGCAACTCATAAAGCCTCAAAAGGGTGCGCAACTTCGAGAGAGCATTAATTTAAGACAAGGCACCCATTGACACCTATTCTAACATAAAAGTGTGCCTAAGGTGGAAGGAGAACAAGCCACTAGTAAGTGAAGCACGCCTATTGTCTAAACCACTTCATTATGGCACCCTAGCTTGAGGAGGAGTATATAAGTCAATAGGAAATGGTGCCTAGAATGCAAATGAAGGACTAAGTGGCATTTTCAATAAGCATCAATTCACCTTGAGCTTTCAATAAATACATCAAATTGAGCCCCATAAGCCTAGGTGCCCTTTGCCTTCAAAAGAACTGTCATGTCCTTGTTTCTGGCTTGATCATCAAGTAAAGAATGGATTAGCCTATTTGTCATTCTTGGAGGCTAATTCTAAAATATGAGGGAATGAAGTGGTTTTTGACTAACTCAATTCTATTGTTTTGCAGGATCCATGTCAGAAACTTAAAATTTGGCTAGGTTTGAGAGCCATTTCATTTGTTCAAGTTGTCAGGACATGAGTTTGATTGACACGAGGAGTGGCGCTATCTTTGGAGATGATGTTAGCAACCTTTGAAACATCATACACTTCAAAATTCAAAGCAAATTGGCTAAGTCTAGCTAGGCACATTTTCCATGCCAAATCCTCCAAATGTGCGCCTAGTGATAGCCACTCTGATATGCGCCTAAATGGAGAAGTGGCCTTTAATTCCTTCATTCAATCAAGGCACTCACTAGGAATAATGTTCTAACTCACCTTGATGACTTCAAATATAAGCATTTGCAAGGAAGATGATCATTTCAAGTTTAGGAACAAATCCCTCCTTTTACAAGCCTAAAGGTGCGCCTAACCTAGGAGATGCTTCCAATCCACTTGGATAAGAGGTATTTATGAAAGTTGAGTTGAGGTTTTGACTTAAGGAAACTAAGGTGAGGTATTGAAGGGAGTAAAGTCATCTTAGGCAACTAACGTGAGGTATTGAAGGGAGTAAAGTCATCTTAGGTGCCAAGTTATGATCAAACCACAATGACTGAGTGCCTAGGCATATCAAGGCACCTAAACAAGACTCCACTAGGTGAATGATCCTCAAGCTCCTCAAGGAGCCAGGGCACTTGATAAGACAAGTGTTTAATTTCATTTCAAAGACTTCAAGTATGAGTGCTCTCAAGGAAGAATTGGGCAATTCAAGACTGGGCGCCAAACCCATATCATTTCATCTCAAAAATGCACCTCAAGGATAAAATGGACTTCAAACCCTCCAAATCATTTAGGCACTAATAGGAATGATGTTCTGGACTTACCTCAATGCCTCCAGAAGTGAACACTTGCATGGGGATGAGCCATTCAAGGGAGGGCACCAATTTACCTTTCCACAGACACCATGATGCGCCTAAGGAACTTGTCCCAAAAGTGCGCCTAAGTATGAAAAGATCTTTCAATCTACTCAAAATGAAAGACGCTTGGTAGAAGTTGGTTTTTTTGACTTAGATATGGCTTGAGATGAAGATTTTAGCAAGGAAAGACCACATCCTTCCTAAGGCGCCAATTTGCACTCTTTCCTACCCATAAATGCACCTCAATGAAGATGAGGACTAAAAAACAAGTTTTAAACACTCTGGATATGGGCGCTCTCTTCAAGGAATCAATCCATACTCAGAAGTTTCATCTGTTTGTTGGAAGATGTCTAATCCTTCTCTAGGTGCCAAAACCACTGTAGAACTTCCAAATCTAGCACCCAAGTCAAGAGAACACTAGATTTGTGCCTAAGTAAGTTGGATGTGAAATTCTCCTCTTTCCAACCCCCAGATGGTGCCTAGAGACTAAGAGGTCCTCACTAAGTAATGTTAAGTGTTTTAAGGACATTTAGAGTCTCCAAACTCCACCAGGCACATATCCATTCCTCTACCATATCAAGGAAGCGCCCAGTCTAAAAAGGCACCTATTCTAGTTTCCTCTACTCCCAGTTAGTGCCTAGCCTAGGGAACCTTGCAACTATGACATCATTTTGGCACTTGAGATCTCTAAATTCCTATTGGTCTAAGTGGCAACATTGGGATCATTCATTTATCATCTTAATCTTTTGACAATTTCTCTCTGAAAGCTTTGTAGCTTGTATTCTTGAAGCCTGCAAGTTTCAAGTGTTGGGGTGATGCTCCCTCAACTGACAAGGTGATGTTCCCTTGTTGTAATGTGAGGTGTTGACATTCAATTGACATCATTGAGTTTTATTGAGTTGATCAAGTGTAGAAGTCATTGTAGACATCAAGGCTTCAAGGCCTTCTTTTGTAATTCCTTTGAATAAGTATGTACAATCATGCTATTGAAAGCATTATCCATGTAATAAGACATTTGCAAGATGATTGAATCAAGTAATAAGACAAGTACCCATCTTTAAGATTGATTCATTCAAGTAGTTATCTTTGATGTATATCTTAGTGTGTTGAGTAGTTGATGAGCTGAAAGCAAGTAAAATTATTTAAGGAAAAAATTTAGTGGAATTAGTTGGGTATCTTACAGTGGTATTAGAGCTTGAATCCTGCCAGCCTCTAGGTTATGCAGCCACCCCGAAGTAGGTCCACATAGGTATTATACAAGAAGAGCTAGACAACAACAACAACATCATCATACAGAAGCTCCAGTTTACATGGCTGAGGAAAGAAGAAGTAGAAGTCCACCTGCTGATGGTGAACGTGAAGCAGTAGGTAGAAGATTTCACACATGAACTCCTACAGTTGATAGGCCTTTAAGACCTACTTTCCCTCCACCACCACCTGAACAGGACAATGATGCTGATGAAGATTTTGATGAAGGAGAGTGAAATAACTTTGAAGATGAAGTAGCACTCTTTGTAGATCTCTATGCTAGAGTTCCAGAACGTGTTCGGGATATGATGACTTTCAATGAATATTGCCGATAGAAGAGGGAAGATAGGGACAAGAGAGGTAGAACTAGAGGCTTTCATCCTATAAGGGATGATGATACAAAGGAGTATAAAGAATCCCTTAATCATGTTCCCATTCCTACCTTTGATGGAAGTGGTAAGCTCAGTGCTAGAGCTTGGGTAAACAAGCTAGATACATACCTTTCTCTTAAACCTTTAACAAAAAAGAAGGTGATTCAATTTGCTATAGTGCATCTTGAAGGATTGGCTTATGAATGGTGGCATCATGGTCTAGTCTCTCAACATCATGATAGGATAAATTCCTATGATGAGTTTGTAACTAAGCTAATTCAGAGGTTTGATAGAAAAGACACTGAAGTGTACTATTGTGAACTAGCTCAACTTAAACAAGAAGGAAGGGTTGTGTAGTATGTAAATGAGTTTCAGAAGATAGCAGTGATGGTACCCGACATGACTAATCGAAGAATCACTATGTTGTTCATTGAGGGATTGAAAAATCAAATCAAGCCATTGGTAAAGGTACAAAGGCCAACAAATTTGGAAGAAGCAATTGACTTTGCTCTAGACCTTGATACTACTCTTGTATACCAACCTAAGAAGAAATTCTATAAAGGTGTTAGCTCTACTCAAAGGAGACCCTCTTTTCCTCAAAAGATGACTCAAGGTCCATCTGCAGCTGAAAGAGATGAGCTAAGAAGGAAGAAACTCTTCTTTTCTTGCAATCAACCTTGGGAACCGGGACATAGGTGCCTTGGTAAAGGTAAAGTGCCTTCTTGCTTGGACTCTTAATGAAAAGTCCTGGAGGTTAAGATGCACCTTGTCTTAATGAGGTGCAACTCTTGGGTAAGAAAGCTTGCAAAGTGCGCCTAACTTAGTGAAGAGGTTGATAACTTCTAAACCCTTCCTGGAACTTAGATTGCTTCAACTAAAGATCATCTTGCACCAATACATCACTAAACTTTCAATCACAAGATCAATTCAAATTTAGGCGATCATTAAGAGTCTTTCTAATGTTGGTGCATCTAAGAGGTTGAACTGGCAAGAGATGGTGCCTAGCTTCCTAGACCTTGTTTCAATATGTTTGAGTTCAAAAGTTGACTCAATGGTATCAAGATGGCACCATAGAGTCTTTGGACTAGTTCCTTAGAGTTTCAAAAACATTCTGGCTCCTTGAAAATTCCTCCTACATGCTTGGGTGCCATTTCAAGGTCTTGGAACTATGATGTAGCGCATTATTGCTCTAGGCACCCATTCATGATTATGCACCTAGAGTGAATAGGCTTTCAAAAACTGATTCATTCCCTCATCATTCTGAATTAGCCTCCGAGAATGAGCAATAGGCTAATCCATTCTTCACTTGATGATCAAGCTGGAAATGGGGACATGACAAGGTAAGTTGTATCTAATGACATCACCTAATTGAGTGCCTAGGAGGTATAAAGCTTAACGTTGACACGAGAACAAGCGCTTAGTAAAGGAGAGTTTCTCAAACATTTAAAAATGTGATTGAAGTCATAGAAATGAACTAAGTCATCTAGGTGCCATTTTCTGCTTGTGTACCCTTACATTTGCGCCTAAGAAGAAGTTGCAACTTTACACTGCCTCCTTCTGATAGATTTTTGGGCAGCAGAAAACCTTTCACCATGAGCAAATGTCTCAGAGATATAAAAAACTGAGAGAGGTTATTGTAGAGGCACTCTATGTGATCGCGTTGCCTTAGACAGAATGTTTCTAATTAACATGGTTTTCATGTAACATCTCATCAAAGATTGCTGCCTTTTTGCACTTTGGACTCTTCAGGGATATCGTCGGTACAATATAGCTCAGACTGTTTCGACATGTTTGGGTGAAAAATAGGACCATGCCTAGCATAAATGTACCCATCCGGACACATTGGAATAATCAGTTTGGTCACATCAGGAGCAAGACGAAAGTTACAGCCCTTTGCAACTTTACACTGCCTCCTTCTGACAATTTTTGGGGTAGCAGAAAACCTTTCACCACAGGCAAATGTCTCAGAGATATAAAAAACTGAGAGAGGTTATTGTAGAGGCACTCTACATGATCATGTTTTCTTAGGCAGAATGTTTCTAAGTGCCATGGTTTTCGAGTAACATCTCGTCAAAGATTGTTGCCTTTTTGCACTTTGGACTCTTCAAGGATATCGTTGGTACAATGTAGCTCGGACTGTTTCAACATGTTTGGGTGAAAAATAAGACCATACCTAGTGTACATGTATCCATCCGGACGCATTGGAACAATCAGTTTGGTCACATCAGGAGCAGGACAAAAGTTACACCCCTTTGCAACTTTACACTGCCTCCTTCTGATGATTTTTGGGGCAGCAGAAAACCTTTCACCACGGGCAAATGTCTTAGAGATATAAAAAACCGAGAGAGGTTATTGTAGAGGCACTCTACATGATCGTGTTTCCTCAGACAAAATGTTTCTAAGTGACATAGTTTTCGAGTAACATCTCACCAAAGATTGCTACCTTTTTACACTTTAGACTCTTCAGGGATATCATCGGTACAATGTAGCTTGGAATGTTTCGACATGTTTGGGTGAAAAATAGAACCATTCCTAGCGTAAATGTACCCATCCAGATGCATTGGAATAGTTAGTTTGGTCACATCAGGAGCAGGACACCAAAAATACAAAAGTTGCTTTGTGCAACTTGACAACATTGACACTTTTTTACATGACTCAAAGACTCAAACTAACCCCAAATGACTCAAAGTGACTTAAAATCAGCTTGATTTTGGTTCCCAATGTATATTATAGAGGTCTAGGTGATCCTTATCATTCAAACATCTTAGATGAGTGCCTAGGAAAGGAAAAAACTCTAAGTTTCATCATCATGAGTGCCTAATATCAAGAGACTTTAATGGCTCAAACCTTAGCATGGAGTCCTAAGGCACATTTCATGTCTCCTTTCATCCATTTTGGCACCCTTATGTAGATTTTTCAACTTGATTTGGCACCCTGTATGTGAAGGAAGATCTAAAGGCATGAAAGTGGATGTCATTTTGCAAGAGTTTGGATCATCAAAATTAAAAGAAATAAATCTATTAAGCTTGGGTGCCCTTAGTCTTCTTTTCATTCATTATGAGCACCTTGGGAGAATGGTATATAGGTCATCATCATGATTGGGCACCCTAGATCTAGAGTGTTGGAGAGATCATCGAATGGTGTCTAGAGGAAGTAGGGTGAGTTATGAGTTTGGTCGCATCAGGAGCAAAACACCAAAAATGCATAACATGATGATGTAAAAATGTGTATGTGTAAAAATGTAGGAGGAAATAAAAAAAGACAAACCTTACAAATTAATGTGCATACTTACAACTCAATGTAACATGACTTTACAAAATCAATCTGAATACTTACAAATTAATCCAATGAACCATCCAGGTTTGCTCTACTCTTTCTTGTGTCAAGTATTGCTTCATGGTCAGACTCACGCACCTTCCACAAGATTTTGTTCAAAGGTCTACCCCATACTTTATCAAATGAACATTGGATGCCACGACAAGGTTTGAGTAATGAAGAATCTTCCGATGCATGTCAAAGTCCTGAAATAGCCAAATATTAAGACTCTTATGTGGGTACCTTCTAAGCCATGTTCCAGTAATAACCACTGAGCCTGTAGGGTATTCGATGTTTTCTCCATCTGTAATAGGGGCCTCCAATTTATTTTTGGCCTCAACACAATGACATAAGTAATAATATGTTCCCTCTTCATTATCTTCATCTGCAATAACTGCATATACGTGCCCTACATTGATATGTATAGCAAATTAGATGAAATTAGTCAAACATTACAAAAACATTATAAAATCACTACAAAGTAAGATGACATTACCTAGTTGAACTAGATGAAATTAGATGTATATATGTGCCCTATATTACCTAGTTGAACTAAATCTGATATGTGGTCAAAGTCAACTGATGATTCCATTTGTGTTAGTTCCAGTGCCATCGGGGGTCGATACATGTCAAGTGGGATAAGATAACTTAACTGCCATTTGTCAACCCACTTCTTTGACTCACACTCATCCCAAACTTGAATTGTATAGGAAGAACAAAAGCATAACATATTTCGTGTATGGATACTCCATGAACTTACAATTGAGCTTCTGAAAGAGTGCATTTCATTTGATCCTGTCAGTGTACAACAGTCCTCATATGGTGCAATGTTAGTATCATCTATCAACCAAAAAAATCTATGAACTAAAGACTTACCTTCATTACCTAGACCCATGGAAGCATTACACCACTCGACAATCGATTTTACATCTGTCAACTTTGCATTGTCTTTATACTTTAACTCTTCTCATGTTATGGCTCTTTTGATACATGCTCCTGCACCATCATGCTCCCCCTTTCCATGCCTGATCTCACAAAAGTTCCACATATGCTGAATACCTATAAAATTATGCCTCCTACTTAGCCAATAGAAATTTTGTGAGTTCTTGAATTGTGATGCACAATTATCCAACCATATGATATGCTAACTGAACGATATGCCCCTTCTAGCCAAATCATTGTAGAACTCCTAAAAGCAACCTTGCACAAACTATGTAGAATGCGTGCGATCATCACTAATATAGAAATTATACTCCCTTATGATTTTTCTGTCATCCTTCGTACTATCATTCGCATGAATGAATGCAATGTGTACAAATATAGAAACCTGTGTGGAGTTATAATATTGTGATTACACCTCATGCTATGGCTGTAGACTATAGTTCTCTACAAAGTTGATGATTGAAACAATGCTACCAATCAGAAATGTGTCCTTGCATAACTTGAATTGCAAGTCCAACCATCAAGCTCTATGGGCATGTCTTGCATACTCATACAGTATGTTTTCACGAAATATAGGCATAAATTGATACACTAGAATCTTTTCAATAACCAATTCACACCACTTTGCTTCTTTACCATCTTTTGTATTGTATGCCACCATTTTATACTTGCCAAACTCTACTAGTTCATTTCCAACCACATGTGTTCTTTTCATATGTTCACATATTGGCAAATCTTGCAAGCCACCGTAACGATGACATGTGCCATCCAAGCATAATTTCTTGTAGAATATTTGACCTTCCTCTCTTTCACATAAAATTATTGATATGAAGTCTCTTGAAGATGTTGGTGGGGCACATATGGCACAACCCTGCAAATCATTGTTAGTATGCATATCTAAACATATAGACCTATAAGTATCAAAATGGTTAGAAAATTCAATATGTAATCTACAACAACAAGTAGTGCGTGTGTGATTTATCTTAACATATAAAGGTTTTAGCATTTCAAAATATCTTTGACAAATTTTAATTTGAGGATACTTCTCTAGAAATTTACCATAAAACTGTGTTTGAGTCTCATCCAAAAAATGCTTTGGATGTGGCTTGCGGTTCTGACTACTAATTCTTCCTCTTACCACATCCCTTTGATTTAGAGATACCCTTGTGTAATTCTTCCAAAAGTCTTCAATTAGTGATCTCAATGCTTCAACAATTAGTTTATCTTTCAGTGGTAGTCTCCCCAAGAACATCCATAATTCATTGGCATTAGTGTCCTCAATTCTTTGGCATCTTCCAATGGCTCTTGATAAAGTTTTCCTATTAATTCTCAATTGTTGACTTGTCTTTCTAATGAGACGATCTTTCCTCATTTGACTACTTACTATAGTTGATGTAATCACACACTGTGTTGCATTACTATCTTTTGTGTGTGAGGTGTTATGCACACTCTCATACGCACTCATTAGATTCTTGAAAATAGATTTTTCACTTGAAGCCTCTGATGTTCTCAACCCAAGAATCTTCATGATAGACCTATACTTTATACTTCGCATCAATTCAACGAATAGTTGACATCTTGTAGTCTCATTTAAATTTTCAAAGAACAATCTCCAAATCTTATTAGCATATCTTCTACAAGTGCGTTTTGGAATCTTACCTTCCATTGGCTACAAAATATTCTCATCAATATCAATCAAATACTTTGGCTTTCTATGCAAAATTCTAGGTGGTGTTAAGTTAGGTAAATTCATCTCAACATTAGGAATTTCACCAATATTTAAATGAGATGGCTTAGATGGCATACCTTCAATCGAAGATGGAATAGATGACATACCTTGAGGTTGAGGTGGGAATAATGGCGTACCTCCTTCATCACATGTGAGTGATGATGTACTCTCAACTTGAGATGTGGTAGATGGTATCCCTACATGTTGACTTGCAGTAGAGGATGTGTCTCCAACTATGGTATTTAAATCTCTCATACCACAGTTTTTTCATTTGTTCTCTTTGTGCCACCAATACCATATCTCTTTGTGATTGTTGTGGTTCCTCTTCAATTGGTATGTCTTCATTTATCATGTCCAATTTCCTCTTCTCACGAAGTTCCCTCATAGCCACTGCTTTCTTTGCATTCTTAGCTTCTATCTATTCCTGTGTTGGTTTAATTCTTAATCGTTTCCTCGGCATGATGGAGCATTTATTTGAAGCATGATAAAGAGACCAATATTACTTCCTATGAAATGAATACAAGATAATAGTGGGATTGTATTTTTATTATGTTGTAAGGATTTATTCTTATATAGTTTGACATCATGGTATGTTAAGGTCTATTTATTACACATAATTATTAAAGAGCTCAAGTGTAGAAAATATACATGGCATCATGTGAGATTGTAGGCTGCTTTCTTGATTGGGAATGTGTCTATTTTAAACATGTATGATAAAGCATGATAAAGTAATTCAATCTGAAATAAGGAAAATGTAAAGAACATGCATGTAAAGACTTGACATACTTAAAAAACAAAGATTTGAATGGAGAGAGTACCCAATTATGTAGTATTTTTATCTTCTTGCATAGATATATATCAAACTTGGTGTGAAAACTATGTTATTTCCTCCTTCACAAGTTGGCAAAGCAGAAAAGGTGGTGGAAAGATCATGCAAAGGTGGTACAATGTGTCAAATGTGCATGTGAACTTCCCAACATGAAAGCACTTCTTTTTTGTTAGAGCACGCGTAGAATCAGTAAGAAAATAGAGCATGTGGGCCTGGATCATGGGGGTCAACACTTTTTTACCGTTTCAATAGCAAGACAAAACGTGAGCGCGTTATAACGCACTCACATTTTGTCCTTCTATAGATTGATCACATCCTTTGCATTGATCACATCTCTTTCCAAACCTTCCCCTTCAGACTTGAATGACCACAAGGTTTTCAAGGGAGAACTTTTCCTGTTTCCGGCAAGAGCTTGCCAGATGCTTGCCCATCAAGGAAGAAAAATAGATCTTCTTTCGAAATAGAAGTTCTAGTTTGTGACAAATCCTTATCCAAGCATAAATAGAAGAGGTTAACCCTTAAAACTTAAACCCTATCCCTACACCCTGAACACTTGACACTATATCTTAAGCCTTAAACCCTCATCCTTAAAGCCTCAAGGTCAAATCCTAATCCCTCAACCCTTCACTCTAATCCCTCAACCCTAAACCCTATCCCTAAACCCTCAACACTATACCTTATACCCTAATCCCTCAAACCTAAACCTTATCCCTAAACCCTAATCCCTCAACCCTCAACCCTAATCTATCATCCCTCAACTCTAATCCCTCAACCCTAAACCCTAATCCCTCAACCCTCAACCCTAATCTGTCATCCCTCAACTCAAATCCCTCATCCCTAAACCCTAAATGCTATCCCTATTCCTAAACCCTCGACATACTCGATACTATACCTTAAACCCTAATCCCTCTAACCTCGACACTCTTATTTAACACTAATCCCTTGGCCATTAACCCTATCCCCCAACCTCAACCCTCAACCCTCAACGATCAACTCTCAACATTAAACCCTTAACTTTGATCCCTCGACCCTCAACCCTATCCCTAAACCCTAAACCCTAAACCCTCAACCCTCAACGTCAAATCCTAATCCCTCAACCCTTCACTCTAATCCATTAACCCTAAACCCTATCCCTAAACCCTCAACACTATACATTATACCCTAATCCCTCAACCCTAAACCTTATCCCTAAACCCTAAAACCTCAACCCTCAACCCTAATCCGTCATCCCTCAACTCTAATCCCTCATCCCTAAACCCTAAACCCTCAACCCTCAATGTCAAATCCTAATCCCTCAACCCTTCACTCTAATCCCTCAACCCTAAACCCTAATACCTCAACCCTCAACCCTAATATGTCATTTGTCATCCCTAAACCCTAAATGTTATCCTTATTCGGAAACCCTCAACAGACTCGATACTATACCTTAAACCCTAATCACTTATCCTCGACACTCTTATTTAACCCTAATCCCTTGACCATTAACCCTATCCCTCAACCTTAACCCTCAACCCTCAAGCCTCAACCCTCAACTCTCAACATTAAACCCTTATCTCAGATCCCTTGACCTTCAACCCTATCCGTAAACCCTAAACCCTCAACCCTCAATGTCAAATCCTAATCCCTCAACCCTAAACGCTATCCCTAAATCCTCAATACTATACCTTATACCCTAATCCCTCAACCCTCAACCCTAATCCCTCAACCCTCAACCCTAATCCATCATCCATAAACTCTAATCCCTCATCCCTAAACCTTAAATGCTATCCCTATTCCTAAACCCTTAACATACTTGATACTATACCTTAAACCCTAATCCCTCTACCCTCGACACTCTTATTTAACCCTAATCCCTTTACCATTAACCCTAGCCCTCAACCTCAACCCTCAACCCTCAACCATCAATTGTCAACATAAACCCTTAACTCTGATCCCTCAACCCTCAACCCTATCCCTAAACCCTAAACCCTAAACCCTCAACCCTCAACGTCAAATCATAATCCCTCAACCCTTCACTCTAGTCCCTCAACCCTAATCTATCATTCCTCAACTCTAATCCCTCATCCCTAAACCCTAAATGCTATCCCTATCCCTAAAACCTCAACAGACTCAATACTATACCTTAAACGCTAATCCCTTATCCTCGACACTCTTATTTATCCCTAATCCCATGACCATTAACCTTATACCTCAACCTCAACTGTCAAGCCTCAAGCCTCAACCCTCAACTCTCAACGTTAAACCCTTAACTCTGATCCTTCAACCCTCAACCCTATCCCTAAACCCTAAACCCTTAACCCTCAACGTCAAATCCTAATCCCTCAACCCTTCACTCTAACCCCTCAACCCTAAACCCTATCCCTAAACCCTCAAAACTATACCTTATACCCTAATCCCTCAACCCTAAACCCTAATCCCTCAACCCTCAACCCTAATCCGTCATCCCTCAACTCTAATTCCTCATCCCTAAACCCTAAATTCTATCCCTATTCCTAAACCCTCAACATACTTGATACTATACCTTAAACCCTAATCCCTCTACCCTCGACACTCTTATTTAACCCTAATCCCTTGACCATTAACCCTATCCCTCAACCTCAACCCTCAACCCTCAACCATCAACTCTCAACATTAAACCCTTAACTCTGATCTGTCGACCCTCAACCCTATCCCTAAACCCTAAACCCTAAACCCTCAACCCTCAATGTCAAATCCTAATCCCTCAACCCATCACTCTAATCCCTCAACCCTAAACCCTATCCCTAAACCCTCAACACTATACCTTATACCCTAATCCCTCAACCATAAACCTTATCCCTAAACCCTAATCTCTCAACCCTCAACCCTAATCCGTCATCCCTCAACTCTAATCCGTCATCCCTAAACCCTAAACCCTTAACCCTCAACATCAAATCCTAATCTCTCAACCCTTCACTCTAATCCCTCAACCCTGAACCCTAATACCTCAACCCTCAACCCTAATCCGTCATCCCTTAACTCTAATCCCTCATCCCTAAACCCTAAATGCTATCCTTATTCATAAACCCTAAACAGACTCGATACTATACCTTAAACCCTAATCCCTTATCCTTGACACTCTTATTTAACCATAATCCCTTAACCATTAACCCTATGCCTCAACCTCAACCCTCAACCCTCAACTCTCAACATTAAACCCTTATCTCGGATCCCTCGACCCTCAACCCTATACCTAAACCCTAAACCCTCAACCCTCAATGTCAAATCCTAATCCTTCAACCCTTCACTCTAATCCCTCAACCCTAAACCCTATCCCTAAATCCTCAACACTATACCTTATACCCTAATCCCTCAACCCTAAACCCTAATCCCTCAACCCTCAACCCTAATCCGTCATCCATCAACTCTAATCCCTCATCCCTAAACCCTAAATGCTATCCCTATTCCTAAACCCTCAACATACTCGATACTATACCTTAAACCCTAATCCCTCTACCCTCGACACTCTTATTTAACCCTAATCCCTTTACCCTCAACCCTCAACCCTCAACCTCAACCCTCAACCCTCAACCCTCAACTCTCAACATTAAACCCTTAACTCTGATCCCTCAACCCTCAACCCTATCCCTAAACCCTAAACCCTAAACCCTCAACTCTCAACATCAAATCCTAATCCCTCAACCCTTCACTCTAATCCCTCAACCCTAAACCCTAATCCCTCAACCCTCAACCCTAATCTATCATTCCTCACCTCTAATCCCTCATCCCTAAACCCTAAATGCTATCCCTATTCCTAAACCCTCAACATACTCGATACTATACCTTAAACCTTAATCCCTCTACCCTCGACACTCTTATTTAACCCTAATCCCTTGACCATTGACCCTATCCCTCAACCTCAACCCTCAACCCTTAACCATCAACTCTCAACATTAAACCCTTAACTCTGATCCATCGACCCTCAACACTAACCCTAAATCCTAAACCCTAAACCCTCAACCCTCGATGTCAAATCCTAATCCCTCAACCCTTCACTCTAATCCCTCAACCCTAAACCCTATCCCTAAACCCTCAACACTATACCTTATACCCTAATCACTCAACCCTAAACCTTATCCCTAAACACTAATCCCTCAACCCTCAACCCTAATCTGTCATCCCTCAACTTTAATCCCTCATCCCTAAAACCTAAACCCTCAACCCTCAACATCAAATCCTAATCCCTCAACCCTGCACTCTAATCCCTCAACGCTAAACCCTAATCCCTCAACCCTCAACCCTAATCCATCATCCCTCAACTCTAATCCCTCATCCCTAAACCCTAAATGCTATCGCTATTCCAAAACCCTCAACAGACTCGATACTATACCTTAAACCCTAATCGCTTATCCTCAACACTCTTATTTAACCCTAATCCCTTGTCCATTAACCCTATCCCTCAACTTCAACCCTCAAGCCTCAACCCTCAACTCTCAACATTAAACCCTTAACTCTGATTCCTTGACCCTCAACCCTATCCTAAAACCCTAAACCCTAAACCCTCAACCCTTAAAGTCAAATCCTAATCCCTTAACCCTTCACTCTAATCCTTCAACACTAAACCCTATCCCTAAACCCTCAACACTATAACTTATACCCTAATCCCTCAACCCTAAACCCTAATCCCTCAACCCTCATCCCTAATCCATCATCCCTCAACTCTAATCCCTCATCCCTAAACCCTAAACGCTATCCCTATTCACAAACCCTCAACATACCTGATACTATACCTTAAACCCTAATCCCTCTACCCTTGACACTCTTATTTAACCCTAACCCCTGACCATTAACCCTATCCCTCAACCTCGACCCTCAACCCTCAACCGTTAACCATCAACTCTCGACATTAAACCCTTAACTCTGATCCCTCGACCCTCAAACCTATCCCTAAACCCTCAACCCTCAACCCTCAACATCAAATCCTAATCCCTCAACCATTCACTCTAATCCCTCAACCCTAAACCCTATCCCTAAACCCTCAACACTATACATTATACCCTAATCCCTCAACCCTAAACCTTATCCCTAAACCCTAATCCCTCAACCCTCAACCCTAATCTGTCATCCCTCAACTCTAATCCCTCATCCCTAAACCCTAAACCCTCAACCCTCAATGTCAAATCCTAACCCCTCAACCCTTCACTCTAATCCCTCAACCCTAAACCCTAATCCCTCAACCCTCAACCCGAATTTGTCATCCCTCAACTCTAATCCCTCATCCCTAAACCCTAAATGCTATCCCTATTCCTAAACCCTCAACAGACTTGATACTATACCTTAAACCCTAATCCCTTATCCTCGACACTCTTATTTAACCCTAATCCCTTGACCATTAACCCTATCCCTCAAATTCAACCCTCAACCCTCAAGCCTCAACCCTCAACTCTCAACATTAAACCCTTAACTTTGATCCCTCGACCCTCAACCCTATCCCTAAACCCTAAATCCTAAACCCTCAACCCTCAACATCAAATCCTAATCACTTAACCCTTCACTCTAATCCCTCAACCCTAAACCCACCCCTAAACCCTCAACACTATACCTTATACCCTAATCTATCAACCCTAAACCCTAATCCCTCAACCCTCAACCCTAATCCATCATCCCTCAACTCTAATCCCTCATCCCTAAACCCTAAATGCTATCCCTATTCCTAAAACCTCAACATACTCGATACTATACCTTAAACCCTAATCCCTCTACCCTCGACACTCTTATTTAACCCTAATCCCTTGACCATTAACCTTATCCCTCAACCTCAACCCTCAACCCTCAACCCTCAACCATGAACTCTCAACATTAAACCCTTAACTCTGATCCCTTCACCCTCAACCCTATCCCTAAACCCTAAACGCTAAACCCTCAACCCTCAATGTCAAATCCTAATCCGTCAACCCTTCACTCTAATCGCTCAACCCTAAACCCTATCCCTAAACCCTCAACACTATACCTTATACCCTAATCCCTCAACCCTAAACCTTATCCCTAAACCCTAATCCCTCAACCCTCAACCCTAATCCGTCATCCCTCAACTCTAATCCCTCATCCCTAAACCCTAAACCCTGAACCCTCAATGTCAAATCCTAATCCCTAAACCCTTCACTCTAATCCCTCAACCCTAAACACTAATCCCTCAATCCTCAACCCTAATCCGTCATCCCTTAACTCTAATTCCTCATCCCTAAACCCTAAATGCTATCCCTATTCTTAAACCCTCAACAGACTCGATACTATACCTTAAACCCTAATCACTTATCCTTGACACTCTTATTTAACCCTAATACCTTGACCATTAACCCTATCCCCCAACCTCAACCCTCAACCCTCAACCCTCAACTCTCAACATTAAACCCTTAACTCTGATCCCTTGACCCTTAACCCTATCCCTAAACCCTCAACCCTCAATGTCAAATCCTAATCCCTCAACCCTTCACTCTAATCCCTTAACCCTAAACCCTATCTCTAGACCCTCAACACTATACCTTATACCCTAATCCCTCAACACTAAACCCTAATCCCTTAACCCTCAACCCTAATCCGTCATCCCTCAACTCTAATCCCTCATCTGTAAACCCTAAATGCTATCCTATTCCTAAACCCTCAACATACTCAATACTATACCCTAAACCGTAATCCCTCTACCCTCGACACTCTTATTTAACCCTAATCCCTTGACCATTAATCCTATCCCTCAACCTCAACCCTCAACCCTCAACCTGCAACCATCAACTCTCAACATTAAACCCTTAACTCTAATCCCTCGACCCTCAACCGTATCCCTAAACCCTAAACCCTAAACCCTCAACCCTCAACATCAAATCCTAATCCCTCAACCCTTCACTCTAACCCCTCAACCCTAAACCCTATCCCTAAACCCTCAACACTATACCTTATACCCTAATCGCTCAACCCTAAACCTTATCCCTAAACCCTAATCCCTCAACCCTTAACCCTAATCTGTCATCCCTCAACTCTAATCCCTCATCCCTAAACCCTAAACCCTCAACCCTCAAATTCAAATCCTAATCCCTCAACCCTTCACTCTAATCCCTCAACCCTAAACCCTAATCTCTCAACCCTCAACCCTAATCCGTCATCCCTCAACTCTAAGCCCTCATCCCTAAACCCTAAATGCTATCCCTATTCCTAAACCCTCAATAGACTCCATACTATACCTTAAAACCTAATCCCTTATCCTCGACACTCTTATTTAACCCTAATCCCTTGACCATTAACCCTATCCCTCAACCTCAACCCTCAAGCCTCAAGCCTCAAGCCTCAACTCTCAACATTAAACCCTTAATTCTGATCCCTCAACCATCAACCTTATCCCTAAACCCTAAACCCTAAACCCTCAACCCTCAACATCAAATCCTAATCCCTCAACCCTTCACTCTAATCCCTCAACCCTAAACCCTATCCCTAAACCCTCAACACTATACCTTATACCCTAATTCCTCAACCCTAAACCCTAATCCCTCAACCCTCAACCCTAATCCGTCATCGCTCAACTCTAATCCCTCATCCCTAAACCCTAAATGCTATCCCTATTCCTATACCCTCAACATACTCAATACTATACTTTAAACCCTAATCCCTCTACCCTCGACACTCTTATTTAACCCTAATCCCTTGACCATTAACCCCATCCCTCAACCTCAACCCTTAACCCTCAACTCTCAACATTAAACCCTTAACTCTGATCCCTTGACTCTCAACCCTATCCCTAAACCCTAAACCCTACACCCTCAACCCTCAACATCAAATCCTAATCCATCAACCCTTCACTCTAATCCCTCAACCCTAAACCCTATCCTTAAACCCTCAACACTATACCTTAAACCCTAATCCCTCAACCCTAACCCTAAACCTTATCCCTAAACCCTAATCCCTCAACCCTAATCTGTCATCCGTCATCCCTCAACTCTAATCCCTCATCCCTAAACCCTAAATGCTATCCCTATTCCTAGACCCTCAACAGGCTCGATACTATACCTTAAACCCTAATCCCTTATCCCTAAACCCTCCAACCCTATCCCTTAACCCTAATCCCTTGACCCTCAACCCTATCCCAAAACCCTTAACCCTTGAATCTCAATGTACTCAACCCTCAACGTCAAACCCTAATCCCTCAACCCTTAACTCTGATCCCTTAACCCTTAACTCTTAAAACTTGAACCCTAAAACCTATCCCTGCATCCTCGACACTCGACACTATATCTTAAACCCTAATCCCTTAACCCTCATCCCTAAAGCCTCAACCCTAAATCATTAAACCTTCAACCCTAAACCCTATCCCTAATCCCTCTACCCTCGACACTCTACCTTAAACCTAATCCCTCAACCCTTAACCCTAAACGCTATCCCTAAAGCCTCAACCCTAAACCCTAGTCCCTAATCCCTCTACCCTCAACACTCTACCTTAAACCTAATCCCTCTACCCTTAACCCTAAACGTTATCCCTAAAGCCTCAACCCTAAACCCTAATCCCTCAAGGTCCTAAACTCTAATCCCTTGTCCCTAAACTCTAAATCCTTTCCCTAAATGCTCAACCCTCAACCTTAATCACTCAATCCTTATCCACCCCTTTCCTCCCCTATCTGGCTCACTCCCATCTCTACCCTCCTCTGCCCTTGACACTATACATACATATATATAGGCATACATACATACATACATATTGGCATACATAGATACATACATACATACATATAGGCATACATACATACATACATGATTAATGGCCTTAAACATAAAACATTTGAGGGGAACATAACGTGAGCACATTATAATGTGCTCGCGTTATGTCAAACATGACAAACAACAAACTTACAGAAAAGGAAAAATGTAAAGCAAACCATAACACGAGCGCGTTATAACACGCTCGCGTTATGCGTTGCTTTGGGAATACCAAGCCTTGGGCTTGGGATTTGCTTTGGATTTCAAACCCAAAGTCTTGGAGTGCCTTTTGAACAGTGATAGACGTGTTTTTCCATATTCTTCAAGATTTCACATAATTTCATTCGTCTAACCCTCAGATTTGTACGTGTTTCAAGGTCGAACAAATCGAACACCTGGGTAATGTTAGGCTTTCTTTTAGCTATCTGACGATGTAATTTTTTTCACATTTTAACAAAGTTAAGCCTTTCATATTTAATTTCTTTTGTTTGTGTGTCCGTTTTTGTGCAAAAACCACTGTTTGGTCTTTTTTTCATTGTAAATTAAGTATTCATTGAAATTTCAAAAAAATTACATATTTAGAAACTAGACTCCATTCTACAAATATTAAAAAAAGAAAAAAATGATTTTCAATTAGGTTTCAAAATTTATAGGGGTAGCACGACCAAAATTCTATTTTTTAGGATGTGTCCACTTTGAAAATTAGTAAAAAATCAAATATTCATAAAAAAATTATCAGAAAAATTGGGCATAAACTACATGCTATTAGCTAATTTCTCACTAAAGTGATTTTAAAAATACCAAAAAAAAGTTGACCTTTTGAGGGAGCCACAAAACATGCTATGTTATGTTTTTTTGACAGAAACAACACCAATTTCTGTGGCTCCCTCTTTTAAACCCCTTAATCTATGCCATTTTAAAAAAAAAAATAGTAGTTTAGAAAGTAGACTTGGAGCACTACAAACATTGTTTTGGTTGCATCTCCAAATTTTGAGTGTAACTATGCTCAATTTCTCATCCAAGGCCAGTATTTCCTGATTTTAGAAAAAAAGCGGCCACTTAAGACCCCTTTTTGGCCCCCCATCTTCTTGCACTTACCCAAACATACTCTAAAACCTTGGTCGAGACCTTATTTTTAGGCATAGCCCACCAAAATGGAGAAGTGTTTCAATAAAGAATGACAGAGAATGGTAAGGAGAAGTGCGTGACAGGAGGCATAGGATTTGTTGTTGCTTATCTCATTCTTTCTCTGCTGAACAAGGGTTACATTGTTCGTGCTACTATTTTTAATCCAGGTATTTAATTGACATATGTTTGCATAATTTCAAATTCCTTCCAATGCTTTTGAAGTATCAATGTATCCTATATATGGTTTAGAATGATTTATTTTAATTTTAAAAAATAAATAAATGATGTATTTTCCTGTGATTAGATAATGTGGAGATCTCTTAAATTTGCCCCAGCTCACTGTCCTCTTTGGCACTGTATTCATTACTCTAGCTGCTAGGGTTTTGAATGTGACATCTTTAATATCTTCATGATAGTGGATTTTAAATAGATCTCAATCTTTGCTTTAATCTTTATCATGGTAGCCTAATAAATCTAGAGCATTTTTCTTTCAGAGTCAATCCTGGTGTTGGTAATTGATGATGAAGTTCCTGGATAAATATTTTAGGGCAGTTATTATCTATTTCAACAAATCTTCTAAAGCATAGTCACCAGGAAACTTCAATGTTACCCCTGTACCTCTACCTACAGCTCTAGAGTATTATATTTAAATGGGATATAACCTATACCATTATTCATATATTCCTGTATCCTATTTTAAAATGACACCCATGTCTCCATATGCTATATTTCCATATGACTAGCTATAATATTTGGATAAATAACTAAACTATCATGTGTTACTGATAAAACCACTGGCCATATATAATGTCAAACTCAAACAAATAGAGAAATGGCTCTCACTGATACAATTCAATAATAGGATAGCCACAGGTCTAGGAAATCAAATAATTATGGCCACACATGATTGCCTTGGAAGACAAATATAGGCCAAGAAATTAGTAGATGCTCTAATAGACTGATACCACTTGGTATGCTCCTAGGGCATTTTGATATAACCCTTAGTAGGTAAATATAAATGAATATAGTGCTTTGGGTGTAGGTTGATTGGGGTAGTCTGCTTACTTTTGAACTTGTAAAAAAGGTTGACATTTGGGTGTAAAGTTTCAACATATATGGTGAATGTTAACATGTTGGCACCTAACTTTTAATTATAGGGTTCCATAATAAGACAATTAAGGAATGTGGGAACTTCTTGAAGTGTTGTAGTCTAGAAAAGTGTAAATTTGAATAACCATGTGATTATTTTTTGTGCAGAAAGATGGTATTGGGGCACCAGGAGGTCAATCATGGATAGTAGTGTGGCTTAAATTTGATAATTCTTATACCAAGGTATAGAGTAGAGATGAATTGAACCTCATGTATTAGAATTTACCTCAATCATGAATGAGAAAAAAAAAATTTCTTGATTTTGTGAAGGACATAAAAGAGAGGAGGGACCTAGATCTTCTGGTATTGCCAACTAACAGTCCAGTGATAACTTTAAGAACCCCCTCCTTGAAGAAGGTGTATAACCCTGGAAAATCATGTATACTCCCTGAGAGAAATATTAATTTTATTAGCAAATTTTTTCATTTTTCTGTGAAAAAAAAATCTTATTTGGCGAATCTTTTGTAATCGCTAGAGGTCTATGGAAAAACCTGGTGAATTGTAATTTTTTTAAAACCAATAAAATATTTTAATTAGTGATAAAAACCTATTTTCAAACCAATTAAATATTTTCATTGGTGAATTAAAACCTATTTTCAAACCAGTAAAATATTTATGTGGGTGAATTAAACATTCTTTATAAATAAAAAATTTATTTTTGCTGGCAATTAAAATCTAATTTCAAACCAAAAAATATTTTCATTGGTATATTAAACCAATAAAAAAAATCATTAGTGAATTAAATATAGTTTCAAACCAATAAAAAATTAATTGGCGAAATAAATTATTATACCAATAAAAAATCATATAGTGTGGCAAAAATATTAAATTTTACTTATTGTTCTATTCTAGGATAAATTTTACACACATCGAAATTCCTTCATAAAGTGTCAGCAATGGGGACAAGTGTCAACATATTTATTATGTCTAAAGCAAGATGTCAATGCAAATTAATATAACAGACAACTGTTCAATGAATTTTTGATGGACGACTGTAGTTGCATTTCAGAAGAAAATCTCTAAAATACTAGACCCATGACTTCAAACCTCCAGAATAACACTTGAATTATTAAATTTCCAAATATCAATGGTTGACATTTCATATGAGAAACCCTCTACATAATCTTATGTTGACTTTCTACATCCGGTTGCCAGTTGTCTAAGTTGAAACCTGAGCCATCAAAACCATGTTATTTATCGGCCCTTTATACCTACTCTTGTTGGTCACCGCTTGGCGGGGAACAAGTTAACCTAGCAAGGTCCACTTTTTAAATGCTTTAGTAAATATTACGAAGAAGCCCTAAGAGAGTTAAAGGGTGAGCTATTAAAGGTTTAAATAAGACACATGGGAAATTACTGGCCAAGATGTTTCAATCTTAGCCATTCAATGTTGAAGAATTTAAGCAGATAGTGGATGGCTTGAGAAATTAATGTGTGAGAATGTTGGAGGGCCTAGGTTAATCCTAACCATTCCCTACTAGCCTGTTTTCAGAAGATGCACGTGCGATAAACCCAATGGGCTAACGAGTGAATGCCACGTATCAGACTTCATAGCCTAAAGAGAAGGTGGGGTCTTCCGAAAGATGAGTAAGCAATGTTGTGTGGTAGAAAACTTCATCATGACCGTCCATCTTGCCATCTCATTAAGAGATCAATGGCTAGAGTTTGAAATATTTTAGCAAATATTTCGAAGTAGCCTTAAAAGACTTAAAAGTTAAGGGTGAGCTATTAAAGGTTTAAATAAGACACATGGGAAATTCCTCGGCAAGATGTTTTAATCTTAGCCATCTAATGTTGAATAATTTAAGTAGACAACAGATGGCTTGAGAAGTTAATGTGTGAGCAGGTTGGAGGGGCCCCTAGGTTAATCATAACCATTCCCCACTAGCATGGGTGATAAACCCAATAGGCTAACAAGTGAACACCACGTAGTAGACTTCATAGCTTCAAGAGAAGGTGGGGTCTGCCGAAAGATGAGTAAGCAATGCCATGTGGTAGAAAACTTCATCATGGCCATCCATCTTTCCATCTCATCAAGAGATCAATGGCTAGAGTTTGGAATATTTTAGCAAATATTTTGAAGCATCCTTAAAAGACTTAATAGTTAAAGGGTGAGCTATTGATGGTTTAAATAAGACACATGGGAAATTCCTCGCCAAGATGTTTTAATCTTAGCCATCCAATGTTAAAGAATTTAAGCAGACAACAGATGGCTTGAGAAGTTAATGTGCGAGTAGGTTGTAGGGCCTAAGTTAATCCTAATCATTCCCCACTAGCCCATTGTTAGAAGATGCACAGGTGATCAACCCAATGGGCTAACGGGCGAACACCACATAGCAAACTTTGTAGCTTGAAGAGAAGGTGGGGTTTGTCGAAAGATGAATAAGCAATTCCGTGTGGCAGATAACTTCATCATGGTTGTCCATCTTGCCATCTCATTAAGAGATCAACAACTAGAGTTTGAAATTGAGAAAGTGGCCATGGGAGTCATTTTGCTTCATGCGAGCGAGCATTAATGGCAGTTTTAACACCATAAAAGTAGTCTTTCTACAAAATTAAAAGCTATCTAAGTGTTTTAAAGCATCTGGAGGTAATTTCAATCTCTTGAGGCAAATTTCAATCTCTCGAGGCAAATTTCAATCTCTCGAGGCAATTTCAATCTCTTGGTGATCAAAACTAGGGTTTTCAAAGAATTCAAAGCCATAAGTTAAAATCTCACCCTCTAAAATTCATTGCTTGTTCTCACTATCATGGTTCTATCAATAGGAATTACTGGTAAATTTTCATTTCTTTTATGGTTTTGCCTTCTTAGATAGTTCAACTGCAAATTTAAGCTTTATTACTTCTTTAAGTCAGAACCCTAGTTGTGAACTTGCAATTCTTACTAAACTAAAAGCCTAATTTGCAAAAATTCTTACCATAATGGCACCCCCACGAGCTCAAACCTCAAGCTCTGGAGCGACGAAATGGACCATAGTCTAGGACCTTCTTGATCAATTAAATCCCTCCACTAATGACAAAATAAAAGGTCAGCTTTTGTTCCAGGGTTCCAAAATAAAAGAAGGCCTAATAGATAAACATATCCATATCAAGAATGCCACCATACCACTTACATGATAGTCATTGCTCAAGAATTAGTTTGGGAACAAGAATTTGAGTTCTTCTATATGTAACCCCTAGAGATTGGACATGCGGAAATTGGTTTTCTCAAATGTCTACATGGATGTTGACTTGTTAAAAGCTGTGCTAGCCAAACATGATCCTATCTCTAGAGTTGTCAGGTATAATGGGATCGAAATGGTAAAGATCGACAGGGAAGAGATTACTGAAGTTTTTCAACTTCATGAGTGGAATGAGGATTTGGTAAAAGTTGATTTGAAAGATTTTAGGAGTGAATACGTGAAGACCAGACACGTCTTTAAAATCACAATGCTACCAAATCATCTAGCATCAGTTGGAAAGGGAAAGGGGAGAATTGTTATTGGTCCTTCAGATAAGGAACCCTTCCCAATTGTTGGTTAACAAGTTTGTCTTTATTCAAAAATAATCTTTTTTGACTCTATACCCTTTCTTCCTTAAAGAACAAACGAATTAATCAACAAATGGGTGAACTTTGAAAATAGTTCCCCTCTGAATTTAGGTACAGCTCCCTTTAAGATCTTCAATGAATTTAATCTATTTGAATTATCCAAATACACTTTTAACCAGAAAGTGCCTAAAGGCAAACTAACACCCATACATTAAGTTATGAATGCAATATCCTTTTTTTAAGACACAATTTTTGTGATAGAATACACAGATTCTATTTTAAATATCAACTAGATGCATGCACATACAAATATTGCTGAACCAGTAAATGATAGAACACATATAATGAATTGTCTAAAAGAGAGAAATTACCATATGAAAGAAGATTTCACACAGAAAACCCAATTTCAAATAATCAAACACACAGATTCAAGCATGTAGCAATTGTTTCTTCCTTTTCATTCGCAGATGAAAAACATTTCAGACAAGCATCATGTATATTCTAAAATAACAATAGTTTAGCTTTTTAAAAATTTTCTATCTTCTTTTCTATCCAACTTATCTATATATCTATCCCAGTTTAGTGATGAAAAGCCTATATATATGACTTCCCTAATTCTCTAATCAAGTAAAATCAAACCCAGAGTTAAAGTAACTCTGACCCATACGGGATTTAGTTTCTTACAAATTGATTTAAAGATCAAGTTTTTGAAAATAACATAACTAAAAAAATTGAATAAAGGAAACTGGACGAATAAGATCATGGCTGAGGTAACGGATTTGAATCTGCAGATTTACTATCGGTAGTCGGGGAGGCACATTGAGTCTTCCACTCCTAAAACATAGTAACAAACTCCTGAATCTTTGGAAGGTTGGAGATGCCTATGTGTTTCACCCTTGTCTTCCAGACGTCCTTCTCCCTCCGTATTTTCCCAATCTTTTCCTTGTGTTCTAGGAGTGCGTTGATACAGAGGTAAAGCAGTGACTCCACCTTAGAAATTTAGGAGAAATCTTTAGTTAAGATATTGCACTTTCTTTGACAAAGTTGATTTTATTCTTAAAGGATTGAACCACTGTATTGACATTTTCCTCCAGTTCCCCATCATCTTTTATGTATTTTACATCAATGCACTGTAAATCATGCTGCAATGATTGGGTGAACTCGGTTATTTCCTTAATCATTTTTGTAAGTTCAAACCACCCTTGCTGTGACACGAAATCCCTCCATTTAATGTTTTTCTTATTTACATACAGTAGATCTTCATCCACACCTGTTAAACTCTTTTCTAACAGAAATTTCATTACTCCATATTTTTGAACCTCATCAATTTGTTTCAGTACATTCATCCACTTACCTTCATCTTTCATTCAAGAAGCAATTGGTGCCTTAAGGTCCTCAATGGTGGCTACAGTTTGATCATATATATTCTTAAGTTCATGAATATATTTAGTACCTTTTTTACAATGCAGTCCAACCAATCATCGAATACCTTAGCCACCATCCTGTTTTTGTTAACCCGGTCCAACATCTTCTGGTTGGTTGGTGACTTAGAATCAAAAGATAGACAAAGCTATGAGATCGACTGTGGGCTGGGATTATGAATGGTGTCAATATATTCTGTCATGGAATGCAGAGTCTATTTCAATTCTTTCTTGTCTTTCTCATCCTTCCAAGTCTGACTGACGATTCTTTTGGTGGATGCCTCAAGATGATGAACATATGCTGCTCTAGAAGCAGCTCCAAGATCCACCCTTTCAATAGTGAAATCCTACATAGTGGGGTCCTGTATTTCTTCATCAGTCACCAGCCTAGCTATTTCCACACTCTAATTCCCAGTACATGGGTCAATGCTCACCCTGGATGTTGTCTTCAGCTTCTTGGACTTAGGCATTTTTCCCAAACATTTGCTCACCATATATTCTAAAGGCACAGAAAATGGAATTATTTTTCTTTTGTCACTGATAGAATTCTATAGCCTTTTAGGTGCAAAGGCTGAGGGTTCTTTCCTAGAATTCAATTTATCAGAGGATACATCTGAAATCATCATTATTTCAGGGGTCTCTAAGACAATCTCTGATTGTTTCTTAGCACTAAATTCCTCTGTTCTTGGTGAACTAGATTCTTTATCACCCATGGCTTCTCTCGAGTCCTCGTCTAAATTCAAATCCACAACTATTCTTTTAGAGACCTTCTTCTTTATTTTTCTTTTGGTTCTCAACCTGGTGGCATGAGGAGGTAGAATAGTTGTGAGGGCTCTTCTAGATTCTTTAATGGCAGGACTCCTTCCAGTTATTGACTTGGAAGTACCTGCACCACAGATAGCAATAAGCTGATTAGAAGAGCTTATCACGAATGGTGATTCAATCATTGACATGCATTGTTGGGCATCTTTAATCTAGAACCCTTTCTATTTCTGTTCCCTCAACCATTTCTCGGTCCTCCTTATCACTGGGAGAGTTTTCACCTCAATCCTATCTTCCTCCTCTTTACTCCAGTCAATTTCTAGAATAGGTGATTGTTTTATTTATTCAAATTGGGGATCAATCATCTGTTCTTGATTATCAATAACTCCAGAAATGTCCATTCTCATATTAAGGGTGATTATCTATCCCAAAGAGAACCTACACCACAGTCTCCTCCTGACCTCAAATTCATCTGGGTATTCCTCCCAGTAATCTTCCAATTTAGGGATATGTGAATGCCCTATTTTAGAAACTAAGTTATCCCTGCCAAAGCCTTTGCTGTCAAATTGGGACTTGGCAGTGAAGAACCAAAAATTTAACTTTTTAAGGTTCACTTCTAAATTCAACGCATTAGATTTTGACTGGCATGAGTAATGTCCAAGTTCAATGGGGAAAGAGATACCAGATCCCTTCTTCGTTGAGAACTTTTCATTCACATGTGCTAACTCTCTGCATACTGCTATTAGCACAAAATGGTCAAACACATACCTAGGTAACTTAATAGGTTCACCGTCAAATCCTCCAACCCTAATGTAAGTGAACTTGGAAATTTGAATAAAGAAACTACCATAAATGCTAATTAGCTGCATTCCCTCATTGGACATTCTCTTATTCAAATTACCTGTCAGTTCATAAGTCATTCTCCCAATGAAAACATCACTAACCTTCTTGTAATTCTCATAACAGTTCTGCATTTGCAATTGTGAATAATATTCATAAATTTTACTATCTTCAGCTAAAGGTGGATGGGGCAGCCCCAACCACTGTCTCGTAGATGCTAGGCAATAAAATAGGTATGAAGACATATAAAAATCTCTATTATCCAAACAATTACTCAGACCCTGATGCAAACAATCAGCTACAATTTTTGCCCAATCTAAATATTGCTCTCCTTGGAGGATAACCTATATGAAAAAGTACATCCAGTCTTCCCAATAATATGCATGTGCATTACCTTTCAATCTATGCAATAACACCACAATATCCCTCACCTCCTTAATCATGTGATCCCTAGTAAGTGGTCTAGGTAACCTTGAACCACCCTTCTAAAATTTCAATAGCCAGTTTCTTGCTATCACACTTTTGTAAGTCAATTTCTTCACCAAGAAATACCCATAAGAAGTAATATTAAGGCTAGAATATGCCTCTTTAGGTAGTATTCTCATCACAGACATTAAGGTTTTTCTATCGACATGAAACAATACATCACCATCTGCACCTCTGATGCATCTGTTTTGGGGTTCATACCTATTCATACATTCTTGAACTAGTTCAGGGCACTGTACAGCCATGGGAAAGGCCACAGCTTCAACTAAACCACTGTCTACTATTTTCTTCATCATACGAGTTTGCACAGGGTTTCTAGACCTTTCTCTAAATTCTTCTAAATCATATTGCACTAGTGAAGTATCTCCGAATTTAGGATGAGAATAGGTAAGACCAGGGTCATGTTCATTCCCCAGACAAGTGAATTTCAAAGCCATACTTGGAGGATATAACAAAAAAAGCTTTGAATCTTGAAGATAATGTCAGAAACTCAAAGGATTTTTCTTTCCAGCTTAAGAAATGGAAACAATAGGTAGGAAGAACA
This sequence comes from Cunninghamia lanceolata, assembly GCA_027924645.1. Taxonomy (NCBI): domain Eukaryota; kingdom Viridiplantae; phylum Streptophyta; class Pinopsida; order Cupressales; family Cupressaceae; genus Cunninghamia; species Cunninghamia lanceolata. Next base: position 2,965,934 of record BSBN01001183.1, on the reverse strand, counting down.
GGACTCACCTTCAAGAAATCTAAAATTACCATGAAATTTGGGCAACCAGGCCTTATACCTCTTGCGCTATTCTCCTCTGTGTCACACAATATGTTTACTTGTCAAATTTGGGTTGTTCTCTCTTAATAAATGGCATTAACAGATTGAATAAATATTACCCAAAACAATACATGCCAAAAATGTTTGAAAAGACATGAACTCTGACATCCTCATTAATGGCAAGCATTATTCACACATGACCATGATGTATAATAATTATCCATAACTTCCCCAAAATTAGAACTTCCTGGTTTATAATGAGTTTCAAACAAATTTTTCTCTAACTTTCTAGCTAAATTTGACTTAGGATGCCTCAGGGAAAGGTAAGGTCATAATCACCGAATTGGTGAACTTTGAACCATTGAACCTTGGGAATGTGGTTCAAAGTTCAAGTTCAAATACACCAGAACTACATAAACTGACCAACATCACATGGCTTGTGAAAGACACTTGACTACGAAACAGTATAGCACTGAACTTGGAACCATTGAACCATTAAACCTTACTACAGAGTTCAAACAGATGGTTCAATGACACATTAAATTGGACGAAGGAATTGAGTAATGTGACTCATTACAAGGTGCCAAATGTTGAACTTTGAACCATGGAACCTTTGAGCCATTGACAAAAAGGTTCATGTTCAACCTGAAAACTCAAAGACGCTTCAAATACATATAACAAAATAGCTCTCTATTTGAGAAACTTTAAACACATCGAACCATTGAACCTTGAACCTTTAGAATAGTTTAGGTTCAAATGTTCAGACCTTAGGTAATTTCATACACAAAAATGATAGACGGGTAATATTTGAAGAATAAAGAGCCGATTTAAGAAATGAAAGTATAACCAATGAGAGAAAACAGTAAATCGACTCTTTATTAGGGAAGTTACGAATAAAATAAATAAGCGCGACTCAAAAGGTAACATTGGCTTTGACTGGGGACTGCATTTTATGGAAAAATGTAGAGAACTTAGAAGCTCTGGTTACACAAAGACTGAAACATAGGGATGAAAGAAAAGAAGCAAAACAAACCAAAATCAGGAAAAGGAAACACAAAACCAGACAATAAAGGAAAGGCTATGTACAAAATATGGGACTCCTGTTTCACAGTTGATACAATTTGAGATCCTGTCCATTATAGGACATGGGTAAAATAGCTCCATCCAAATACTCCAATTCAAAAGAATTTGGACCCAGTACCTGGTGAATTCTAAAAGGTCCTTTCCATAGTGAGTCAAATTTGCTATGTGCACCTTTTGGTTCTCTTCTTCTATCCCACAGCAATACTTCATCTCCCTCCATAAACTTTCTAGGCCTTGTTTTCTCGTCAAAAATCTCTTTTACTCTGGCCTGATGAGTAGTAATTCGGTCAACTAGTTCATTCCTCTCTTCTTCAATCTTAGTTAAGTACATAATCCTCTTCTCCAGGGAATCTTGGAAATATTGATCCTCAATTACACTTTGCAGTTTGGTTGCAGACAGCTTCAAAGGTAAAGATAACTGGGCACCTATTCCATAAACCAATTCAAAAGGTGCCATACCAATTGCCCTTTTTGGAGTTATTCTATCAGCCCAGAGTGCTTCATATAATCTTTTATGCCAATCTTTGGGGTTATCATTCACCAATTTCTTCATGATGGCAATCAGATTCTTGTTGCTAGACTCAGCTTGTCCATTTCCTTGGGGATAGTAATCTGATGAATGGGAGAGAGATATACTATATTCATAACAAAAAGAAGTCATTTCAATTGAAGAGAAACTAGTAGCGTTATCTGCTACAAGCTTCTGGGGAACACCAAAACATACCAAAATATTTTCTTTAAGAAAATTACACACCACCTCTGAAGTGGTTCTCTTTACAAGGGCCGCTTCAACCCATTTTGTGAAATAATCTATTGCAATCAGAATATGGGTATGTCTTGCACTTGAAGGGGGTGAGATAGGCCCAATAAAATCCAATCCCCAATGTCTGAATGGTTCTTCGATAACAATGGGTCTAAGGGAAAAGCTGCTAATTGTGGCCTTCCTGAGAACATTTTACATTTTTCACAGTTAGACACCCATTTATATGCATCTTTAAACATACCTAGCTAATAGTAACAATTCCTGAGGATTTTGAAAATTGTAACTGAAGAAGACAAATGGCCACCACATGCCTCATTAAGGAAAACTTCCAAGAGCTTGTCCTGTTGCTTTTTGTCCACACATCTCAAGAAAGTTCCATCTAGTCCCTTTTTGTAAAGGACATCTCCCCAAATAACATATTTAGCTACCTTTAGTTTTAGGTTTCTTTTCTCTTTTGAAGACAAGTGACTGGGACAATCTCCGTAAGTAAGTTAGTATGCTACATCCATAAACCATGGGTCATGTAAACTTACCAACAGGATAGTGGGAAGTTCTTCTTCTTCTTCTTCTTTTCCGTTCTTAGCAATCAATTTACATAAGCCTTAACTTTTTATTAGTTTAGTTGGCCTAACTTCTAGATCATATTCCTAGATTTTAGCAACCCACATTGCTCTATTGTTTAACCCAACATCTTACTGAGTCAGGATACTTTTCATAGCTGAACTTGGAACAAATACAACTGAATGAGAGTGAAGTATATAATATCTAAATTGTTTAACATCCTTTACTATAGTGAAAGCTTATTTTTCAACCAAAGAATATTTCAGTTCATGCTTTTTAAGGGGAACGCTCATAAAGGCTATGGGGACCTCTTCATCCAATTCATTTTTCTGTAACAAAATACCTAACATGGTGTGTTCCGAGGCATAATAGTAAATAATAAAATCTTTTTGAAAATTAGGATTTACCAAAGTGGGTGTGTGTGCAATCACCTCTTTGATATCCTCAAATGCCTTCTTAGCAGCTTCATTCCACTTAAATGTCTGTTTCTCGCTCATCATTCCAACGATATGCTTTGTAATCTCAGCAAAGTCAGGAATGAACCTTCTAAGAAAATTGATTTAGCCAAAGAAGGACTTGACTCTAGTCCTATTGGAAGGGAGACTAAGTTGTTGTATCACCCTAACCCTCTCTGGGTCAATCTTGATCCCATCTTTTGAAACTAAGTGCCCTAACAACTTTCCTTCTGTAACACAGAAGACTGACTTCTTGGGATTAAGTGATATGCCATGACTCTAATGCCTTTGTAAGATAGTCTCCAGATCCTTCAGGTGGTCTTCTCTATTTTTAGAAAAAATAGTCAGATCATCAAGATAAATAACAATAATCCTATCCTTCAGATTTCTAAAGGATGAATCCATCACCCACTGAAAAGTTGCTCCGACATTAATCAGGCCATAGGGCATTTAGTTATAGGCAAAAGTTCCCCGAGGTGTAGTGAAGGCGGTCTTATACTGATCAGCCATAGCCACACCTATCTGATTGTAACCTGACAATCCATCCAGTATGGACATCATTTCAGATCTAGCAACTGTCTGCAAGATGTGGTCCATCATAGGTAAGGGATAGTTATCTTTCAGACTAGCCTGGTTAAAATTTATGAAATCAACACATATTCTTATTTCTACATTCTTCTTGTGCATTGGAACAATATTTTCCACCCAAGTGGAGTGATGAGTTGGATAGATAATTCTAGCTTTCAACATTTTATCAATCTCCTTAAAGATGGCCTCAGCAACTTTCAGATTATAATTCCTTAGCTTCTACCTGAATGGGGCTACATTTGCTTTCGGAGGAATATGGTGTTGAAACTGTCCATGTCTAAAATTTTTAAGATCATCATAGCACCAGGCAAAAACATCCTTATACTTGATTAACTATTTGATCAATTTGTTTTTCTCCTCTAAAGAACAACACCTACCAATGGATATCCATTTAGGATCAGCCTCATCCCCGATGTTTATTTTCTCATAATCCTCCACTTTGTCAAGATTCTGGGAAGGTTTGCCTTTAATATATTTGTCTCTTTGAGAAAACAAATGTTTTAAGGAGACCAGTCCTTTAGGGATTTTGTTTCCCTTCAACTGAAATACATCATCTTTTGGATTAATCCCTGGGTCAGGAATGAATTCTTTACATTCTGTTTCTAAGCCCTCAAAATAAATTCCCAAGAACATTTCAGCATTCTCTAAGAATTTTCTGACCTGATTATCACTCTCAAAAACTTGCCAGCTTTCAGCATTGTCCAAAACATTAGGGCGATATACCAGCTCTATTCTATAAGAATCCTTTTTAAAATGAGGATGTGGTAGAAGAAGAGAAGCTGATACTGCTAAAGAATCTGCTTGGGTGTTCTGTTATCTGGGAATTGCTTCGATAGAGAAGGCATCAAAATATTCAATCTCATCCCAGACTCTATTTGTGTAATGCTTTAATCTTTCATTCTTAACAGAAAAGATGCCCCTTACCTACTTCACAATTAATTCAGCATCTCCTCTCACTTTAAGTACCTTTACACCCTTTCCTTTGGCTTCATGTAGCCCAAGCAATAAAGCTTCATATTCTGCGGTATTATTGGTGTTTTTGAACTCTAATTTAAAAGAATAAGAAAAAATTTCACCTTGAGGTGAGATCAACACAACCCTGCCCCTGAACCAATAGTAGCACAACTGCCATCAAATTCCATAGTCCATAGGTCATCAGACTATACAGACCTTTGGATTAATTCTTCCTTGAAGTCTTCTTCAAACCTCTATTCAGAAGAGAGGAAATAGTTACCAAATTCACATTCCTCAAACAAAATTTGGGACTTGGAATCATCAGAGGGATAGACAGTAAACTTGCACTTAGGTTCAAGTTCAAGATTTACTTTATGCTTTCTCACTAGGATTGTGGCTTCTGACCAATCCAATTTAATCTGCCCACCCAAATCCTTGCAAAATGTCCTACTCAACAGCATCCCATAACTGGTAGGAATATCTGCTACCAAAATAGTCAATTTCACCTTTTTGTCAAGGTAAGCTGCAAGAGCAACTCGTGCATCCTTAATCTGTCCAAGCAAGGAAACCTGTTTGCCATCCATAGAATAACACCTACCAAATGTCTTTGTAACTGATAATCCTAAGGCTTTGGCCACAGAAGAAGGCATAATGTTGTCAGAGGCTCCTGAATCTATAATACAGTTACTAAGCTTATGACCATTGATGAACAAAGATACATACAAAGGGTTGGGTTTCAAATCAGCTGTGTAAGAAGTATCATTTGACGAATTGAGAGTCATTTTAGGGGTATTCATGGATGACTCAGGTGAGGAAGTAAATAGTTGAGCAATGGGAGGCTCAGCATTGACATTTAGTTGACTCTCAGGTACAATTTGTATAGGACCACCCTTAACATATTTAACCAGCTTGTCAAGTTCATTAGGTTTTAACTTGAGATACTCAAAAGGAGAGATTTGAATTTTTGCAGATTTATAGAATTCTACAATATCGAAGGAAGTTTTTGGATTATTTTTGTGCAACAATTTGATTTCCTGAGCCTTCAAAATAGGATCTTGAGTTCTAATAAAAGGCTCCTTACCTTTACTAGGTACTTCTTGTGTATTAGAGGGCCTCGTATTCCTCTGACTCCTAGTGAGCATGGTGCATGAAGGATCTTCAAGGGTAACCAATATTTCACCTCCCCTTTCTGAGTCTGACTCATATTCAAGGAAGTTTATCTCAAAGTCTCCAGGCTCCTCAAAGTTCCTTTCTTCTCCAGTGAACTCCCCTAACACATCTTGAGTAGCAGTCATTTGGGCATACCAGAGCATCTCTGGACAAGAATTTCCATCATGGTCAGTAGTCAAATGAAAAGCACACATGTTCCCCCTCCCAAGAGGAGCTTCAATAGTTATCCTTGATTTTGCTAATGTCAGAGGTAAAGCTCTGCCAGCATTTTCTTGTTGACTCAAATTCCTCCTGCCAATATCTTGATACGGTTGTTGGAAAGGAGCCCTAGTCTTAGGCAATTATCTCTTTAAGGTAATCATATCATTGACCCGTCTTTGCACTATAGGATCCGTAGATGATGAGGGGTGAGCATTTGGCACTTGGACCTCCTTCTTCCATTTACCAGCCATAATAAGATCATCCTCCAATCCGACTACCAAAGCTTGTGCAGCTAGCAAATTAGTGACTGCACCTCTTCTAAGATGGAAGATAATATCAGGAGGCATAGCATTGATAAAGGAACATTTTTTATTTTCACCAGTTGGCCTTTTAGCAGCAGGGATTTTGTTCACAATTCTATTGAATTTTGCCATGAATTCCCTCATAGGTTCATGTATCTCCTTCTTAAGCTGAGTTAGCTGGGCAAGGAGGTAATGCTCATCCTCTACACTTTTGAACCTATTTTCAAATGCAATTTTCATATCATTCCAATTTGTGATTGAGGAATTAGTTAAATGATAGAACCATTGTGATGTAGTAATGGTCAAGGTTTGCACAAAAAGCCTTATGGCTACATCTTGGTGTTGTACACCTAACACGCTACATGCTGCTGGAAAGGCACACAAATGTTCGTCTGGTGATTGCCTCCCATCTCCATTAAATTTGGGCAAATTTTCCCGTGCATTTTTAGGCAAAGGGTTTAGGTTAGCCCCTAGGTTCAAAGGTCCTATGGCTACTCCCCAAGGTTGGGCTATTGGTAAGAAGTTTATAGCAGAGGGGATAATAGTACCAGAAAGAGTTAGAGCTTGACAGAAAGGAGATGTAGATGGTTTAGGGGGGCTAGGAGGCCTACTCCTAGCTCTTCTAGTTTGAGTAGGGATATAAGGAAAATTTAGGCTGTGTAGTGTTTGAAAGGTAGGATCCTCAACTCCCTCTCTTCTTAAAGACCTTGTATATGGTCTGGAATCTAGCTTATAATATTATAACTGGATAGGCAGCTATTGATTTCTATGCTGTTCTTGATTTCTTTGCACTTCAGGGGCTTGATTTCTTGTTGCATTTTCTGCTTGCCTCCTTCTTTACCTGAGCAACAGCAATCTCAGGTTATCGGCCAATTCTTCTTCTCTTTCTAATACTCTACTTGATCTTCTATAATCTTCACTATTCTGACAAGTACGCCAAGCAAGGGTATTCAACTGGCCAATAATGTCTTCCTGCTCATCTTGGAAACCAAGATTAGGTTGCAAGACAGGAATTATATTTTCATGTGGAAGCAACATTGATGCTTCATATTAAGGCGACCAATCTTTCAAACCAAACTTTGAAAAGTATCCCTAGTAGAGTCGCCAAAAACTGTTGGTTAACAGGTTTGTCTTTATTCAAAAATAATCTTTTCTGACTCTATACCCTTTCTTCCTTAAAGAACAAATGAATTAATCAACAAATGGGTGAACTTTGAAAATAGTTCCCCTCTGAATTTAGGTACAGCTCCCTTTAAGATCTTCAATGAATTCAATCTATTTTAATTATCCAAATACACTTTTAACCAGAAAGTGCCTAAAGGCAAAATAACACCCATACATCATCATGTTATGAATGTGATATCCTTTTTTTAAGACATAATTTTTGTGATAGAATACACAGATTCTATTTTAAATATCAACCAGATGCATGAACATACAAATATTGCTGAACCAGTAAATGATAGAACACATATAATGAATTGTCTAAAAGAGAGCAATTACCATATGAAAGAAGATTTCGCACAGAAAACCCAATTTCAAATACTCAAATGCACAGATTCAAGCATGCAGCAATTGTTTCTTCCTTTTCATTCATAGATGAAAAACATTTCAAACAAGCATCATGCATATTCTGAAATAATAGTAGTTCAGATTTTTAAAATTTTCCTATCTTCTTTTCTATCCAACTTATCTATATATCTATCCTAGTTTAGTGATGAAAAGCCTATATATATGACTATCCTAATTCCCTAATCAACTAAAATCAAACCTAGAGTTAAAGTAACTCTGACCCATATGGGATTTAGTTTCTTACAAATTGATTTAAAGATCAAGTTTTTGAAAATAGCATAACTAAAAAAACTTAATAAAGGAAACTGGATGAATAAGATCACAACTGAGGTAACGGATTTGAATCTACAGATTTACTGTTGGCGGTCAGGGAGGCATGTTGAGTCTTCCACTCCTGAAACATAGTAACAAACTCCTGAATCTTTGGAAGGTTGGGGATGCCTATGTGTTTCACCCTTGTCTTCCAGACGTACTTCTCCCTCCATATTTTCCCAATCTTTTCCTTGTGTTCTGGGAGTGTGTCGATACAAAGGTAAAGCAGTGACTCCACCTTAGAAATTTGGGAGAAATCTTCAGTTAAGATATTGTCACTTTTTTTGACAAAGCTGATTTTATTCTTAAAGGATTGAACCACTGTATCGACATTTTCCTCCGGTTCCCCATCATCTTTTATGTATTTTACATCAATGCATTGTAAATCATGCTACAATGATAGGGTGAACTTGGCTATTTCCTTAATCATTTTTGTAAGTTCAAACCACCCTTGCCGTGACATAGAATTCCTCCATTCAATGTTTTTCTTATTCACATACAGTAGATCTTCATCCACACCTATTAAACTCTTTTATAACAGAAATTTCATTACTCCATATTTTTAAACCTCATCAATTTGGTTCAGTACATTCATCCACTTACCTTCATCTTTCATCCAAGAAGCAATCTGTGCCTTATGGTCCTTAATGGTGGCTACAGTTTGATCATATATATTCTTAAGTTCATGAATATATTCAGTACCTTTTTGTACAATGCAGTCCAACCAATCATCGAATACCTTAGCCACCATCCTATTTCTGTTAACCTAGTCCAAGATCTTCTAGTTGGCTGGCAACTTAGGATCAAAAGATAGAGAAAGCTGTGAGACTGGCTGTAGGCTGGGATTATGAATGGCATCAATATATTCTGCCATGGAACGCAGAGTCTATTTCAATTCTTTATTGTCTTTCTCATCCTTCCAGGTCTGACTGACAATTCTTTTGGTGGATGCCTCAAGATGATGAACATCTACTACTCTTGAAGTAGCTCCAAGATCCACCCTTTCAACAGTGAAATCCTGCACAGTGGGGTCCTGTATTTCTTCATCAGTCACTGGCCTGGCTATTTCTGCACTCCAATTCCTAGTACATGAGTCAATGCTTACCCTGGATGTTGTCTTCAGCTTCTTGGACTTAGGCATTTTTCCCAAACATTTGCTCACCATATCTTCTAAAGGCACAGAAAATGGAATTATTTTTCTTTTGTCACTGATAGAATTCTCTAGCCATTTAGGTGCAAAGGCTAAGGCTTCTTTCCCAGAATTCAATTTATCAGAGGATACATCTGAAATCATCATTATTTTAGGGGTCTCTAAGACAATCTCTGATTGTTGCTTAGCACTAACTTCCTCTGTTCTTGGTGAACTAGATTCTTTATCACCCATGGCTTCTCCCGAGTCCTCCTCTGATTTCAAATCCACAACTATTCTTTCAGAGACCTGCTTCTTTCTTTTGCTTTTGGTTCTCAACCTGCTGGCACGAGGAGGCAGAATAGTTGTGAGGGCTCTTCTAGATTCTTTAATGGTAGGACTCCTTCCAGTTATTGACTTGGAAGTACCTACACCATAGATAGCAATAGGCTGATTAGAAGAGCTTATCAGGAATGGTGATTCAATCATTGACATGCATTGTTGGGTGTCTTTATTCTGGAACCCTTTCTATTTCTATTCCCTCAACCATTTCTCGGTCGTCCTTATCACTGGGAGAGTTTTCACCTCAATCCTATCTTCCTCCTCTTTACTCTAGTTAATTTCTGGAATAGGTGATTGTTTTATTTGTTCAAATTGGGGATCAATCATCTATTCTTGATTATCAATAACTCCAAAAATGTCCATTCTCAGATTAAGGGTGATTATCTATCCCAAAGAGAACCTACACCACAGTCTCCTCTTGACCTCAAATTCATCTGGGCAGTCCTCTTAGTAATCTTCCAATTTAGGGATATGCGAATGCCCTGTTCCAGAATCTAAGTTATACCTGACAAAGCCTTTTTTGTCAAATTGGGACCTGGTAGTGAAGAACCAAAAATTTAACCTTTTAAGGTTCACTTCTAAATTCAAAGCATCAGATTTTGACTGGCACGAGTAATGTCCAAGTTCAATGGGGAAAGAGATAGCAGATCCCTTCTTCGTTGAGAACTTTTCATTCACATGTGCTAACTATCTGCATACCTCTATCAGTACAAAATGGTCAAACACATACCTGGGTAACTTAACAGGTTCACCATCAAATCGTCCAACCCTGATGTAATTGAACTTGGAAAATTGAATAAAGAAACTACCATCAATGCTAATTAGCTGCATTACCTCATTAGACATTCTCTTATTCAAATTAACTACCAATTCATAAGTCATTCTCCTAGTGAAAACATCACTAACCTTCTTGTAATTCTCATAACAGTTCTACATCTGCAATTGTGAATAATATTCATAAATTTTACTATCTTCAGCTAAAGGTGCATGAGGCAGCCCCAGCCACTATCTCGTAGATGCCAGGCAATAAAACAGGTATGAAGACATAAAAATCTCTATTACCCAAACAATTACTCAGACCCTGATGCAAACAATCAGCTACAATTTCTGCCCAATCTAAATATTGCTCTCCTTGGAGGATAACCTATACGAAAAAGTACATCCAGTTTTCCCAATAATATGCATGTGCGTTACCTTTCAATCTATGCAATAACACCACAATATCCCTCACCTCCTTAATCATGTGATCCCTAGTAAGTGGTCTAGGTAGCCTTGAACCACCCTTCTAAAATTTCAGCAGCCAGTTTCTTGCTATCACACTTTTGTAAGTTGATTTCTTCTCCAAGAAATACCCATAAGAAGAAGTAATATTAAGGCTGGAATCACAAACATTAGGGTTTGTCTGTCGACATGAAACAATACATCACCATTTGCACCTCTAATGCTTCTATTTTGGGTTTCATACCTATTCATACATTCTTGAACCAGTTCAGGGCACTGTACAGCCATGGGAAAGGCCGTAGCTTCAACTAAACCACTGTCTACTATTTTCTTCATCATAAGAGTTTGCACAGGGTTTCTAGACCTTTCTCTAAATTCATCTAAATCATATTGCACTAGTGAATTATCTCTAAATTTAGGATGAGAATAGGTAAGACTAGGGCCATGTTTATTCCCCAGACAAGCAGATTTCAAAGCCATACTTGGAGGATATAACAAAAAAGGCTTTGAATCTTGAAAATAATGTCAGAAACTCAAAGGATTTTTCTTTCCAGCTTAAGAAATGGAAATAGCAGGTAGGAAGAACAGGACTCACCTTCAAGAATCTGAAATTACCGTGAAATTTGGCCAACTAGGCCTTATACCTCCTGCGCTGTTCTCCTCTGCGTCGTACAGTATGTTTACTTGCCAAATTTGGGTTGTTCTCTCTTAATAAATTGCATTAACGGATTGAATAATAATTACCCAAAACAATACGTGCCGAAAATGTTTGAAAAGACATGAACTCTAACATCCTCATTAATGGCAAGCATTATTCACGTGCAACCATGATGTATAATAATTATCCATAACTTCCCTAAAATTAGAACTTCCTATTTTATAATGAGTTTTAGACAAATTTTCCTCCAACTTTCCTGCTAAATTTGACTTAGGATGCCTCGGGGAAAGGTAAGATCATAATCACCGAACTGGTGAACTTTGAACCATTGAACCTTGGGAATGTGGTTCAAAGTTCAAGTTCAAAGACATGAGAACTACATAAACTGACCAACATCACATGGCTTGTGAAAGACACTTGACTACGAAACAGTACAGCATTGAACTTGGAACCATTGAACCATTAAACCTTACTATAGAGTTCGAATAGATGGTTCAACGACACATTAAATTAGACGAAGGAACTGAGTAATGTGACTCATTACAAGGTGTCGAATGTTGAACTTTGAACCATGGAACCTTTGAACCATTGACAAAAAGGTTCAAGTTCAACCTGAAAACTCAAAGATGCTTCAAATACATCTAACAAAACAGCTCGCTATTTGAGAAACTTTAAACACATCGAACCATTAAACTTTGAACTTTTAGAATAGTTCAGGTTCAAAGGTTTAGACCGTAGGTAATTTCATACACAAAAATGATAGATGGGTAATCTTTGAAGAATACGAAAGTATGACCAGTGAGACAAAACAACAAATCGAGTCTTTATTAGGGAATTTACGAATAAAATAAATAAGGGTGACTCAAAAGGTAACACCAATAAAGTATTTTGCTCCATATTTTTAGAAAACACTCTATTCTTTGTATCAAATCTTGGGGCTTGATCCTACTTCCAGAATTCCAATGGGTTTCATGTATATGGTTGCTCATATCCAACACCCTACTTACAATGTAGTATATGACTTTTCTTCCTACCTAGCAAATAACATTCATGAGGGTTTAATTTCATTAAAGAATGGTAAAGATTTGGTTCAGTTTTGGTGGTACTCATTGTTAATGCACATGTTTTTATTCAAAAGGGCAAAATTCTTTGAGAATGATATGAAGTTGGAAAAGGAGGAGGATGGTGTTGAGCTTCCTATCCAATGTTGGACAAGAATTCTAGACAAGGATGATGTAAAGTTTGATTTTGTGGTGTTTGAGAATGTCTTTGCATCAAAGTTGAGGAATGACCTAATCCTGAATCCACCAAGGATTCCAAATAAACTACATGATTTTCTCAGGTGAAAAGAAAGAAGGTCTAATTTAAAAATTGATCAGAACTGGGGAGATGTCATCCCCTATCCAGATTGGACAATTCTTAGAGTATATGGCACTATGGTTAGACAACATGTTCTCCCAAGAGATGTGCCACTGAGAATTGGATTCCTTGAGGTCATTTGGCAGCTGGGTAATGTTGAAGATGGCCATTGTTAAACATGAGGAAAGGAACCTTCTTCCCAACATTGACAATTTTTACAGACTTTGTGATGACTAGTGGAAGGTGGAGAAAAATGGATGAATTGCTTGAACCATACAACATGAGGAGAGTGCACCCAAGAAATCATGATCCTTAAGGTTTCATGGCTGCATTGAAAGCGAGGATCAGAAGCAACCAGATCATACATAACTTCTATTTCTATGAAGATGATATTAGGAACATCTTTAATTACCAAATACAAGAGGACAGGAAAGCAAAATGGATCACCTATGATAAGATGGTAAGCGAAAAATGGAAGACTAATCCCCATGAATATGACCCCCTGCTGTTGCCTCAATTCAAAAATGAATTGTAAAGAGTTGAATATATGCTCCAGAATTTTGAGCAAGTGGTTGGCAAGATAAAAAGAGAGATATTGGTTGCTAACAAAGGAAAGGCTACGGTTGGGGAAGAATAGGAAAATGATAAGGGGAATACCCTAGTGTTGGAGGAAATGCCTACCTACCAACCACCACAAAAGATCAGAGTCTTTGTAAGGAGAAAAGGTATTGTGAGGAAGCAACAATCTATTGCCACCCCAACTGCATCTTATGATTTTGAGCATGAGGGCTCAAGAGCTTCCTCACCATTGCATGAAATGCCATCACTGTCACCCCCAAGGTAAGTAGCTCCACAAGTGATTGAGGTGGATTCACCTCCAAGACAACCACTACCAATGAAGTAAAAGGTTGAACAAAGTAGCTTGGTGGATTATCCAGATGACTCAGATGATGATATCATTGTCATTGAGGAGGATATGAGATAGGGAATACCCTCTCCCTTTAGGGAGATAATAGAACCAGAAAGCAGCCTCAGGTTGGGCAAGGTAGACCTCAGGGGGTTGAGCAACATAGATGACCTTAGGGAGGAAGCTTGCAAGACCTTCATGACAGATGATTCATTTGTCTAGACCCCTACTTTTAGAGAGTTTTCTTGGAGGGCAAAGAGAGATGAATATGTTCATAATGTTGCCAAAAAGAGAAGTTTGGACCCTGAATTACCAGAAGCAGTTATTTAGGCTAAGGTTAGAAAGGAAATGAAAGAACAGTTTTAGAACATAACAAATGAAAAAGGCAAAGAGTTGGTGATGGAAAGTGGTATTTTATTGCTACCAGAGTGGGATTTAGCCTCAGCAATTACTTTTGACATAGTGTAGAGGCATGACAAACCATTGTATCAAATAGAGGAGGAAGCAAAATTGCCTTTGCAAGGGTGTGCTTTAAGTGAAGAATGGGAAACACTTGCTATTTGGGCATTGGCCCAAGGTGCAAGGAAACCTGCAGTTGTCGAGTCTGCTCCAAACATAAGTGAAGGGCCAATTATTAAGAGAGTGACTAATACCCTAGCAATTGAGGCAACAAACATGTCAATGAACATTGCCAAATTCACAAAGGCAATAGTAGAGATTATCATTGAGGAAAGAGATCAATATAGATCCAAGTATAATGACATGGTTGTAGAGTATAATGATAGTCAGCAAAAGGTTGCCAAGTTGGAAATTGAAGTGGCAAAGTTAAAGCAACAATTGCAAAATATGCATGCTCATGCCCCAACATAGACTTACTATGCTATCCTTCTAGAAGTTTCAATGGAAATCATTCCATACAATCTTGGAGATGCATCCCTATCCCTTGCAGTTGAGGAGCCAAGCACATCAAGTGCAACTCCATCAAGTGAGCCTTCTAAAGAGGAATTATTGGATCAAATTGAGACATACAAGAAATTGCTATCACAGGACAATGAATCAATTTATTAAAGTACTATGAAGATTGTAACTAAGTTCTTGAACACTTGAATAAAGGGATTGATAGGAGATTAATTAGCATTCATTCAAATTATTCTTCTATGTTTAATGCCATAAAGGATTTCGATAAGAATAAGGATGTTGTAACATCATTAATGGATGCATGGATCCCTAGAGCCTAGGCATTAAGAGACATGGCAATTGCAACCAAGCATGTCAAGGATGCACCTCCTAACATTGTCCCAACTCTTAGGCTTATAATTCCATTAAGGATTTTCAAGGGTTGGTAGGTCCTTTAGAAATAAATATCAAGGAGCTTGTCAAAAAGTTTGTTGAATGGAATTTCAGTCTGCTTCTTGTTATTTTGAGTGAAAATGGTGGGGTTAAACTTCTATAATTGTGGAAGGACCAAGAAAAACAAATAATATCTGCTCAAGTTAAGCTCATCTATGACACTGTTGATTTAGATATGTTGAGAAGCAGCATGGATAAGATGATTCACACTGGCATTTTATTAGAGGAATTTGACAAGGAAGCTAATTGAGTGGTTATCAAGTACACACCTTTCATGACCAAAGCAGATGAACTTGTCAATTTCATTTGGCCAACAGAGGAGTATCAACTATGGAGGTCCAACTATGTTGACAATTTAGATTTATAAAGTGCTGAAGTATATGTAAATGTTAATATTTTGATGATTATTGTACTATTCATTTATTGAATATATTTGATCTGAGATGACTTTTGTTGAAATTAGAACAAAAAAAGAATTACTCCCTCTTTTTATAGTATTTATTATTAGTTTAAACTTTATTTTATATAAAATTGGTTAGATCTTGCATATCAATTTACAAATATTGTGCTCCTTTTAATTCAAAATTGGTGACATGTGTCATGGATTGCATAAGTGGAACATAGTTTGGAAACACTATTAAGTATTATCTATATACTTACGTCAAATCAAGTACAAATAGTTGCATGCAGATTAAATTCACTTGAAAAGATATATCATATCACTTAAATATTGGCACAATT
Source organism: Cunninghamia lanceolata (assembly GCA_027924645.1). Lineage (NCBI taxonomy): Eukaryota > Viridiplantae > Streptophyta > Pinopsida > Cupressales > Cupressaceae > Cunninghamia > Cunninghamia lanceolata. The sequence goes on along the minus strand of BSBN01001183.1, from coordinate 2,950,227 downwards.
GGAAATATATCCCAAAGCTTTGAAGCCGAGCACCATTAATGAATCCTGGCTCTATTTAATGGAGCCCAACAATGCCTCATAGTCATACCAAAGTTTGAAGCTAGCTTGCTACTTAACAAAGAAAATGGATATGCCAATTTGCCTTATAGCATTGCAAAGGCAAATTGCTTTCTTGGGTTTCATAACAAACTTGAGGCTTAGAACTATAACGAAGCCTCACAGAATTGCTCGTTTGCACTTCCTAGAGTTGGAAGCTGTGAAAATAGTGCTTGAGAGGGACTTCTTAATAGATAGGAATAGATACAGAGTGAATTCCAACATAGCTTCTTGGTTCTTAGCGTAATTGTTGGACCTTGGAGGTGTGAAGGAGTATATTCTCATTCTAATGCGAGAAATTTTCAAGGCACATTATCTGGGTAATGATTTGGAGGTGGTTGTTGGGGCAGAGATGGGTGTGGGGATTCCACAGTCTTCTGACCTATCATTGGTGTTATTTGGGGCAGAGATGTGTTGATAACTGAGAGGGGGGTGGGTGAATCAGTTATCTTAATTATTTTCTTCTTTAACAATTAGTGGAATATCAAAACATATAAGCATACATAACCATGTAAGAAGAAATAAACTCAACACACATAACACAGTATTTTTGACATGGAACACCCTGTTAAGGGAAAAAACCATGGGGTGATTAACCCAAGATTGTATTCTCTATTAAAAGAATAGAAGTACAAAATGACACTTGCCAATTAGGGCTCACTGCCCGAGTACACTGCTCACAAGAGGCTCACTGCCTACAATAGTTTATAGAAAGAAACCAGGTACTAGAACTGATGAGAAGCATCCATATATGCTAAGGTTCAGTTCCAGTTAGGCTCAATACACTGATCAACTGCACTTCATTCTTCTTCTTCTTGTTACTATTGTCCTATCACGTACCGAACCTATATTGCTGCTTCCACACTATTCTCTTCTTTTCTTTGCACACCACAATAAACCACTCACACCTTCATACCTAAATCAATTTGGTATATATATATCAATGATTTCAATCATCTTTCTAGTCGGCATCTAGAAAACTCAAGATATTTCCAATCTCTGATTTGTCAGCTGAATCCATGCTTATTAAGTGATGCATATCAAAAAGATAGTTAAAGAAGCCATCAATCATGTCAGCCAATCATGAATGATACCTCAAGAAGCTTGACCACCATCAATATCCCATCCAGATTAAGGTCTGATGCTCCGTCAGTTGGGTCTTCCTCAGTCTACTCTTCCAAACAGGAACCCAACACTCATGTGCTTATATCTTTTCACTCTATCATCACCAGAGGCTCAATCTCTAGAATATATCAGTCATGATACTCCTTTTGACTTCCCCAAGTCCACACTTTTTTGAGATACTTCCTCTGAGAGATCCAGACCTGATTGTTAGATCTTGTTGCATGCTCTGTTCTTGCTTACCGGACCACAACACTCTTCAATCTGACTTCTGGTATGGACACACCATGTCCTGCGGATGTGTGGGAAGGACTTTGTTGCCATCAATGACAACATTCATGAAGCCACATAGTGTCTCTTTCCAACAATCTCCCCCTTTGGCACTGATGGCAACACTTAGTGAAAAATGACTAAGTGTTATAGCATACTCCCCCTTGGTTGATGCTCTGTTCTTATGTATACTTTTCTGGTTCTCCCCCTTGGCTAGATTCCACATTTTTCACTACTCCTCACTCCCCCTTTGACATCAATGGAAAAGGGTAGAATCTGCCCACCAAAATTCCCAAAAATCCAACTATACTTTTTCGCATAAGTATATATACATATTGTACTTACATATACTAAAGTATATCTGCAAAAGTTGTCTTCAACCGGACAAATTTTTTTGCCCAACTTTGCTTCATCTTGTCCAAAATTGATATGTGACCACTCAACAAGAATGCAAAAGCTTCTGCCCTTTTTAGATCTGTCAGATCACTAGTCCAAACTATGGTCTAAGCATCAGATATTGCCTCATGCATGGCCTCTAATTCAGGGATAATTATCCTTCTAAGTTCACCCATCCTACTTATTATATTCTTCCTTTCCTTTCCAAGATTCTTTAATTCATTTAGAATGGCAATAGTCTGACATTCCTAGTTTATTATGGATGTGGTGAGAGGATCAAAATTCTGAGATACACTTGACAGTTTATCCTCTTGCTCTTTCACTTTCTTCTCAATATCCTTTGTCACTTTAGACCAGGATAAACAAAATTTATATATTTCTCTGCCATCTTTACGAGCATTTTCTAAGCTCTTTTTCTCAATATCCATATTTCTCCTATCATTTGTCATTATCCCTTGTATTTCAAAGAGTCTCTTTCCCAAAAATTCTTTCCAGACTTTATCTTTAGCTGACTTTTCCAAAGAATCAAAATGTGTGCTAATTGAATTAACAAGAGATTTTAAGTTACCGGATGAAGAGGCCGAAAGATCCTTTTGGAAGAATGGCATGATTTTCTCCAATGCACCAGATGCAATCTCTATTAGCTCACAGTCTTCCATGTGAGACTTCAAAAGTTTTTCTTTTGCCTTTGCTTGAGCAAAGGATGCTATCTTCATAGTTTGAACTGGGGAGAGAGAATCAAATTTGAATGGTCCTTGAAGTAGCTCTAGTTCATCAATCTCCATCAATTCTTTAGTCAAGAAATCTTTAACAGTTTTTGCAGTGTCTCTTGCCGAAGACAGAGTCTTCTTTCCTTTTGCAGTCTCAGCACTTTCACTTGTGGTCTTCTCTATTTGACCTTCTTCTCTTCCCTTCACTTCTTCTCCTTGATTGATGCTCTCTTCTTTTCTTTCTTTTCTTTCAATTCTGGAGTCTGCAGGGGGATCCAGAAGAGAGGTGTCTACTTCTCCATGAACTTCCTCTTTCAGAATAGAGGAATCTAAGTCCTTAGCCATCTCTTTCCTTGTCTCCTTTGTTTCTTATGCAACCATCTCAGTAGATTCTCCTTTTTCATCCATGGCAGAGGGTTCATCACCTAAGTCCTCTATAATAGGAATATTGAATCTTTTAAAAGCATTCCGAAGGATCTGTTTAGTCTCTTTAGCCACCTGATTAGTCTCTCCAAGCATAAGCTTATTCATTCTAGGTTTCCTCTGGAACTCATCCTTGCAATCTTTGAAGATCGTGTTTATTTGCATTGGAGTGATGGAGGGATAGAGTTGGATAGCAATCTACTCCCGTATTTCTAGGTCTTTTTCCATGGCATTGTTCTTTCTTTTTTCAAGTTCCTTTTCTAGACTTTTAGGAATCAAAGATATAATTTCAATGAATGCTTTGTTGTAGATGTTTAAATACCTGACTGTAGCTTCTTACATGATCTTCTAATCAGCTTCACTATAATCATCATAAAATTCAGTCATTGGTTTCAAGTTCCCATCCATAGTGACTGATTTGATGATATCATCAATGCGAAGAATAGGCCTTTCAATGAATTCTTCTACCTCTTCTTCCTGGTTATGATTGATAGAGGGTTCACCGGATGTTTTCTTCTTCTTCTTTATTTTCTTGACCTCCTCATCAGACTCAGTCTCTTCATCATCCTTTTGACTGGTGTAAGACCTTGTAGCCTTTGTCTTAGTTCTCTTCTCTCCCTTTCCAGATGTTCTGACTTCCAGTTTTGATGCTTTCTGGATCTTAGAGGTGGCAGGTGCAGAGCTCTTGGAGGATCTGGTCTGGTAGGGGGCTTGTATTGAACCACTTTCTTTCTTAGTTTCTTGCCTTTCTTTCTCTGCCCTTTCCATCTTCTCTCTATTGGCATCAATTACCTCCTTTGATATGCCATGCCTTTTGGCGAATTCTTCTACTTCCCTTCTTACTTTTCTCTTGATCTTAGGTTGTCTCAGTTCAACAAGAACTTTTACACTCAACTCTTGGAAGGTCCCAAACCTTTCTTCCTTAGGGTCCTTGGGCTGACTTAGCAGGTGTTGGATGTGTAGCTCTAGGATTTTCTCATCAACCTCATACCCCATTGGCATGATCCACACTATTCTAGGTTCCACTACTTCCATCAGGAATTGATCAGTGTCCACCATAAAGCACACTGTATCCTTGTACTTCTCAACCAATGATTGAGGGATTCTTTGTATGGCTTGCATCATACTCTAAAAGTTCTTAAAGTAGCCCCAGAGTGCTATATTTTGTGCCTTGGCATCACCAATTCCATGCAAATAATCTCTAATTTGTATGGCTACTGGTCTGTCATTTTACCATATCCAACCACTAGATCTGGGGAGCTCATTCATAAAGTAAAAGAATAAACATAATATCAGACCACCATATTTGAATGAATTCTTTTTATCTTTCTTTATTTTTTGCAAATTCTCTAATAGTCAGTTCAGGAGAATCTCATAAAGATCATAGTCAACATTCTCTCTTAGCATCTGATAAGCAGTGTAAATTATAGTTCTGGGTATTGAATTTTCCCTACTGGAGTGATATATCTTGTAACCAATTATTATGGAAGCAAAATTGATATCTAGATCGGTGATATCTTCTATTGTCATAGCTCTCTTATTAAATTTTGATTCGGTAGCCTCACTCACAGTTTAGTTTTTGACCGATTTGAGAACAGGTAACCCTCTAGATGAGCGCAAACCTGTTACCACCCTAATAGCATCTTTTGTGATCTTAAATGGTCTATTCAACCACATGAAGTTGTCATCCACTCTACTCAAAACATACCAGACCCATTCATCTTCTGCAAAATAGGGGAAATAGATGCAATGTCCAAAATGTTTGTCCTGGATAGCCTTGTACTAAGGTTTGAGTTCAAATGAATCATCTATTAACTGCTTGCGGTAGATATCCATCAGCTTGGATTCCCCAAATTCTTCAATGTTCGCATGAATGTATGCCCTAACATCTTCTACATGCAAAATCCCATGCGAAATGCTAGAAAATGCGCCTAGGGGATCAACTTCCAGGGATTTGTAGGGATGTTTCTTGAATTTAGGGTGCGGCCTATCAGTGATCTTCACAACATTCAGAGTAGCCATCTTTCAAAATATTTAGAGAGAGGTTTTCAAGAGTGAAGGTGCCTTTTTACACTTCTAGGGTTCACGATATGAGCCAGATCGAATTATTGGAAGGATCGACTTCTGTTGTCGTTCTTTGAGAGGTTTGAGACAATTTTGTTCTAGAGCTCCTTCTCTCTTCTCCTTGAATGCAAATGTGCAAATGATGAACCAAAGTACCCTTTTATTTCTACGCAAACCCTAATTCTATTTTGCAATAAATGCACAACCTAAGTTATTCTGGTTTGGCTTATTTTCCTTGTTTTGAGAGAGATCTTTCTGGATCACTGAAATGCACCAAGAATGATAACTTATAATGTACCTCCCTTTCTCTAGTCATTCCATCTAACTGCAAATCCAAATATTTGAATTATACCAGATCAAACTGTGAAAGTCCTGCTTTTGCCAGATGACTGTCAAACCGGATTAGTCTTGGATGACTGACCTTTTCAAACTCCTTGTAGATCTTTCATATCTTTACCAAAGATTATTTAGATGTTTCTTTGAGAGCCCTTTTAATCCGCAACTTTTCATGTGCCAATTTCAGGCACCAATTGACTGGTTGGGGGAAATTGTTTTCTTTTGTGACTCCCCTTGAGCTAGAGCTCATCTATTTAGTTTCCAAAAGGAATATCAGCACCAGATTCTGGTGTGGATCCATCCCCAACATTTTCTATACTTCTCTTTACCCAAATCTTATTCATCTCCTTTTGAATTTTATTTTCATTCACTTTTCTTTTTCCTTTGTCTTGGTTTTGATTATGATGCACCAGACCCCTTTTGTCCTAATTCTTACTTCTGCAGAATTTGGCAATATGACTAGATCTATTGCAATTGTAGAAAACAATATTTTTTTGTATATTTGACTGATATCCTCTTGATCTACACTGATTAGCCAAATGTCCCATTCTATTGCATGCAAAGCATCTACCATTGAATGGATTGTTTATTTGCATATTTCTACATTCATGAGATTTGTGACCATACCTTTTGTAGTTAAAACACTATCCAAAGAAGGATGAATTAGTCTGATTCATTCTTCTTCTGTACTGATTTGCTTTATGACCAATGTTATTGCAATTGTGCCAGTATCCATTGAAAGATGGATATCTTTGAGCATTTGGTTGTCTTATCAGAGATCTTCTAGGCTTGTTCCTTGGATTTCCTGATCCAGATTTCTTCTAACCAGATCCGGAGCTTTCACCTTTCTCATACCCCAAGCCTTGGTTGTCATCTACCCTCTTTTGGCTTTGAAGAAGAACTTCAAGTTGAGTAGAGCTTATCTTGAATTTCTCTTTATATTCATTTTTTGTTTGAAGATCCCTTTTAAGTGTATCAATCTGATTCTCAAGTTGTTCTTCATTATCTCTAGCTTCTTAAAGATCAAATTCTAGATGCCTGATTATTCTATCCATTTTGTGGCAGTCTTCAGACTTCTCCTTGAGAGATTGTTTTAGATCATCTTCAATTTTTCTTTTCTCTTCAATTTCTTGGGTGAATTTCATAACCCCTAATTCCATTTCATGTCTTACCATAATGACCTCCTTTGATAGCTTCTCACATAACTTGTTCTTCTCATTCAGATCTTCATCAGTATTATTGGCTTCACTTTGACTTGCTAATTGTTGAAGTCGTTCCTTTCTCTTTTTCATAGAGATACTCAGTTTCTCTTTTAGTTCATTTATGAAATCATTAGCTTGTTTGAGTCTTTCCTTCAACTCATTGACTTTACAATGAGATTGTTCAAGATCATCTAGGGCAGACTGAAGTTGTTCCCTCATACCATACATATCCATTGAGATTCCCAGATCTTCCTCAAGCTATTAGGCTCTGTTTGGAGAAACTTAGCTCTGATACTAATTGTTGATAACTGAGAGGGGGGTGAATTAGTTATCTTAATTATTTTCTTCTTTAACAATTAGTGGAATATCAAAACATATAAGCATACATAACCATGTAAGTAGAAATAAACTCAACACACATAACATAGTATTTTTGACATGGAAAACCCTGTTAAGGGAGAAAACCGTGGGGTGATTAACCCAAGATTGTATTCTCTGTTAAAAGAATAGAAGTACAAAATGGCACTTGCCAATTAGGGCTCACTACCTGAGCACACTGCTCACAAGAGGCTCACTACCTACAATAGTTTAAAGAAAGAAACTAGGTACTAGAACTGATGAGAAGCATCCACATATGCTAAGGTTCAATTCCAGTTAGGCTCAATACACTAATCTACTGCACTTCATTCTTTCTCTTCTTGTTGCTGATGTCCTATGACATAACGGACTTGTATTGCTACTTCCACACTATTCTTTGCTTTTCTTCGCACACCACAATACACCACTCACACCTTCATACCTAAATCAACTTGGTATATATATATATATATATATCCGTATCAATGATTTCAATCATCTTTCTAGTCGGCATCTAAAATACTCAGGATATTTCCAATCTCTAATTTGTCAGCTGAATCCATGCTTATTAAGTGATGTGTATCAAAAAGACAGTTAAAGAAGTCATCAATCATGTCAGTCAATCATGAATGATACCTCAAGAAGGTTGATCACCATCAATATACCATCTGGATTAAGGTCTGATGCTCTGTCGGTTGGGTCTTCCTCAGTCTACTCTGCCAAACAGGAACCCAACACTCGGGTGCTTATATCTTTTCACTTTATCATCACCAGAGGCTCAATCTCTGGAATATATTAGTCATGATACTCCTCTTGACTTCCCCAAGTCCGCACTTTTCTGAGATACTTCCTCTGAGAGATTCAGACCTAATTGTCAGATCTTGCTACATGCTCTGTTCTTGCTTACCGGACCACAACACTCTTCAATCTAACTTCCGGTATGGACACAACATGTCCTGCGGATGTGTGGGAAGGACTTTGTTTCCATCAATGACAACATTCATGAAGCCACATAGTGTCTCTTGCCAACAATATGGGTGTGGGGATTTAGCGGCTTCCCTTTCTACTCAACATCATAAATGGGGCTCTTGCCCGCCACCGTCACTGGGCCACCATTAGTCTGAATTTTTGAAGGTGCACTCGAGCTCTCGACATAGAGATGAATATGGAATGGGTGTTGCACTTCGCAGACCTAGTGGAAATAATAGATTTTTATGGTTTCCCTTAGCCAGTGGCCCAATGTTTTGAACTTTCAATTTTTTCTATACAATATTATTGTATGAGTATCAGTTGGGAAAGAATATGTATGGGAATTTTTTGTAACATAATAATATGATAGGGGTGTATCTATCCCCTAGCTGTAACTTTTTTTTGAATTAATATTAATTGAATACTTGTTTTGCTGATGTAAAACATAAAAAAATATTTACATGTAGATTTAAAACATAAATCAATAAAAATGAAAAAAGAAAGTTGCCAGTAAATTGACAAATTACATTTTAAACACTAAAAGTAGATTATGTTTACTATTTATATCATAAATTACTCGACCATTTGATGAACATTTGATGGATGGTTGTAGATGCATTCTAGAATGAAATGCAAAGAACTCTAGGCTTGCGAACTTAAATCTTAGGAATCACCCTATAACTATTAGATTTACAAAGATCAATGCTTTAGAAATTGTTGTGAGTTGTCAATGCAGGACAACTATCAGACATGTACTAATTGTGTAGTCCAGAAGCAACACGTTGAATTGACATTTCATTCATTAAAAAAGATTCACTTTATAAAAAACCAAACTTTCTACTTTTTACTACTAAGTGATTTTATTTTTAAGTCAGAGTTGAGAGGGTCAGCACATTGGGAGATTTCAGATTACTCATTACAGTGCACCAGGGAGATTTGTAGTACCATTTCCAACAAAGATGGTAAGACAAAACACATAATTCCTAGGCTATGTTTCATCATTTCTTACAATCTTATTTTGTCAAACTTTTTTCTTAAAATCTTATTTTGTCAAACTTTGTGTTTAGGGTTGAGAAACTTAAGAAAAATTAAGGACTTAAGAGGGAATTCATAATTTCACACTGTATAAGCATGTCTACCGCCACTAGTAGACCAGACAATGTTTTTGGGAAAGGTAGAGCAAGTACGTATAGAAAAATAGATTATTCTGGATTGCTTAAAACCTTAGGTTTGACTCATGAATACCATGAAATTTATGATCCTAACATGTATGGTAAACTTACCTCATAAATTAGATTTTCATGTGAGGATAAGGCTACCAAGAAAAAGAAAGTTGATAGTATCAATGCACCGTGGGTAATTGGATTAGGGCGCATGATGTTACATGAAGTTTTCCCTTGCCTAGAATTTATCATGGTCTGTGCCCACAACTATGATGATAACAAAAGATCAATTGTAAATAAGGATACCAAAGAAAAAAATTTATCCATTAATGCAGAAGAATTTGAAAAAGTGTTGGGGTTTACAACCAAAGAATTTGTAGATGTCCACATTGACCTAGAAAAGCTTGCTAGTGATTATGAAGCAATGGATGAAAGGGACAAAAATGTTTTCCTAAATAAAATAGTTCAACTAAAAATCAACTTGAAAGATAACCATAAGCCTCCTTATCCTTTGTAAATTTTTAAATCATGGGCTCAGGATACTATTTCCATGCTAGCATTTTGCCTCGGACTAGATAGCAATTGGGAAGTGGATGTAAGCCTTCTTGAAATGGTATATAATATCCATTATGGTATTGGTGTACACGTCAAATATAAATTTATTGAGCACATTGTAGAAACTATACATAAACAATTTATAATGATTAAAGGAAGTTCCACCAAGACATTTAGGTTCACAACCTGCTTGTTCTATTTTTTTTATTCAAATTTAGTGGAATGTTCCAGACCAACAAGCTTCAAATTTAGGCCTATAGTAATGTTGAGGAAAAGAAAATGGAGCTCTAGTATATGATTGGACCACTAAAATAAGGATGCATGATTCTAAAAGGAACTATAATCATTTTGTAGACTACTTTTTGGCTCCATTGCATCAAACAATTACAAATAGTCCAATGCCTAGATTGCCTATATCACATAGAGATTTCATTCAACTAGGAAAATAAATACAATTGGCTGATTGGTACTTATTAGAAGAATTATTGTGCTAAGATTTTATGGATCAGGAGTAGAGCCATACAAACTTCCAATACAATCTAACAGAAAGGGTTTTTACATTGGAATATGTAAGGAAAATGTAGAGTACTGATGAACTACACTTTGTCGGTCAACAAGAGAAGACCTTATTTCCTTCTTTACTTGTCTCATTTGGAGGGTTCACATTGGAGAGAAAAACATTTAAGGTGGCACATGATCTTTTGAAATTTTTTAATTTTGATACTGTCTGTCACTGGCAGTATGATCCATGTGACACCATTAAAACAATGATTGTGGCCAATAGGAATTTTGCAAGTAGAATTCAACATAGAAGTAAACCCTTGCTTGAAAACTTGACAAACAAGGATTCCTAGGATGAGGTCAAAATAGCAATGGAGAAAACTGCTACTGAGAAAGGTATTTCTTTTGAACAATTGTTAGCAAAAATTATGGCATTGCACCAAAATACAGGAGCACTAGCACTAGCAGAGAATTAAATTAGGAGGTACAACAATTTTTATGGAAAAAGTGATAAACCTTCTATTAGAGAAAAAATGTCAGATTCTATAGATGAGTCTGTTAAAAAGAAATATTGGACACGATAAAAAATTACTGCATTTTGGTCAATGAGGAAGGAGCTAGGTGTGTTGGTGTAGGTTTTTTATTTTCCTTAGGGATATTTCTTTTTCCTACACATTATTAAGCTTGCTTAGGTTTATTATAAGTGGTTAATATGCTTAAGTTTAGTATAAGTGGTTAATATGAGGACACGTGGTGAAATACATCAGCTACATGTGTAACTCTCTCCCACACATGGGCAGTTGAGTTACACATCCTTCTTTAGCTTTTTGTGCCACCTCTCATAACCACTATTTTGTCCTTTCTTAAGTAGGTTATGGGGTATTGTGCCACATGGGGTATTGTGCCACCTCTTTACACCACTATTTTGTCCTTATTATGGGGTAGTTAGAGTTCTCACACTCTTTTGTCTTTATGTGCCACCCCTTAATAACTCCTTTTTTGTTTTCATGTAAGGAAGTTATGCCACATGTTTTGGCATTTACCAAGTAGGTAAAATCTCCCACCTTTTATGGGATATGGGAGTTATTACACCTCTTGGATGTATATGTCCCACATGTTTTGGCATTTACCAAGTAGGTAAAATCTCCCACCTTTTATGGGATATGGGGAGTTATTACACCTCTTAGATGTATATGCCCCACATGTTTTGGTATTTACCAAGTAGGTAAATCCTCCCACCTTTTATGGGATATGGGAGTTATTACACCTCTTGGATGTATATGCCCTTTTTTTGCTATATATACAATGCTCTCCTCTCACTGAATATTAGAATGAGCAAGTTCACAAGCTTGAATTCAAGTTCACAAGCTTGAATATCAGTTCAGTGATAGCTTACTGAGAGTATTGAGAGTCTTCTCAAAATTCTCTTTCTTTGTCTCTATCTCTCTCTCATTTTAGATATCTCTTCATTCTACTATTTTGATCTTCGATCATTTGTTGAGTGGAGGCGCATATTATCTACGACCGACAATGGATCCTAGCTCGGTTCTCACTTCTTACAGAATCTAACATGGTATCAGAGTGTAGGTCATCGGTTCGAGTCCCTCGAGCCCTCGACCCTTCGTCTGCATAAGCTCGGCTTATCGACGTGGTACGTAGTGGGTACGAATCCCACATGGTATGTGGTTGTATCTGGCTCTAACCTGGTATCAGAGCTCTTCTCTTGATTTATTTGAGAATCTAACAAGGTGAACCAAGAATTGTTGCAGACTATGGAGAAATTGGTGAAGATGAAGAGTTTAGCAAATTGTGGAATATAGATCATCCCAATGAAAATGAAGATGAAGAAACTGATAGTGATGATGAATCTAATGATGATAGGGATGAACAAAGCAATTTCAAACCTGGTTTAAGTCAGGCCACAAAAGAAGCATATAATTTAGGAGCAGCCATAGCTGAAAATATGGGTTGTCATGGTGGTGGTTTGGGGTCCCAAGGACAAGGCATTTGGAACCTAATAGATTTAGTCACTAGAAAACCAGTTGATAAACGAGGCCTTGGAGATGAATTAGCTGATAAAATAGACCAAGGTCATACAAGAACTAAAGAATTTATTATGTTACAGCTTCAAATCCTAATCCTCATGGTCAGATGCAATTACAACTTGGACATGCCCATGGTGGAGAGCCTATTGCAACAGGCACTGCCACTGGTGGAGAACTTAGTCAACATGTGCTACAATAACAAGTCTAACAACAAATTACACACAAGAGGACACCAATACAAGATACCACACAAACACTCAGTGATCAAGTGATACAGAAGAGATAGGATTATGACAGGTCCAAGTCCAACTACTAGTTCCACTACAAAGAAATTATTTCCAGGCACTCCCCCAGTTAGTGTGACTATAACAGAAATTGCTAGTACTCCTATTCCTTCACCATTCAAGCATTCCCTTATTCCTGCATCCTCACGTTTTGATTACATTCAAGAGTTTAAAAAGAAATTAGAATTGTATATAAAGGAAAAGAAGCAATTGATGGAGAGTGTGTCTGTTGTAACTTCAGATCCTATAACAACCATGATATTACCCACATTTGACACAAATACAGAAATCATGGAGTACACAATTTTTGTTCCCACAATTCAAAATAAACTAGAAAATTAGATGGATCAATCTAAATTTTAGGTGAGTAGTTTGCAATTTGATTTTTCTAAATTAAAAAATACTGACAAAATTAATATATCAAAGAAGAACAATGAATTGGTGTACACATCATTACTAAAGCATGATAGAGAGAAAAAAAAGTTGCAGAATCAAATAGAAAAATTATAGGCAAACTTAGCAAATGAGAAAGCAAAGAGGAAATCAGCAGATAACAAGAGCAATGAATTAGAAAAAAGAATTAAAAAATCTGCCTCTACATCAACAATCAAAGACAATAAACAAATAGAGGTGGAATTGAATGGACTAAAGCAAAGGTTAGATGAGAGCAAAAAGAAATATGATGAGGAAAAATCCACTTCAGAAATTAAGACAAAGCATTGGGAAAGAAAATGAATAGTGGGAACAAAAATTGGAGAAAGAGAGGCAAAAAAATGAAACATTGGCCGCGGATCTTATGGAAGTAAAAAATGAAATAAAATCTTGTCAAAAAAAGTTAACTAAATTTTGTAGACAAATAATGGGGCACATGAAACAAAAGATCTAGGAGGAAATAATATAGATGATTGATCATTTGTGTGAATTATTTCAATTGATTGATTCCATGAGACTACATCATAATAAGCTAAACCAATATTTAATGGACAACAAAAATGTGCAACTACAGGCAGAAGAGAAATCTACAAATCAAGTTCTAGAAATAGTCTACAAAGCTAGTGACACTGAATTGATTTCAAAAGGCAGTACTAATCAGATTGAAGCCTCAATGAAGGTGACATCTATCATTCAAAAGTGTTCAAGAATGCATGAAATAATAGAATTTGTGATTGAGGCTACAACAAAGATTAAAGAGGATGAAAAGGTAAGGAACTTGAGAAAGCTTGGTTTGCCATAGGTTTTGGACACAAATGACCGATTCATTTCCAAAGGATAATTTCAGAGAGAAGATGGAGGATGCAAGGAATATTGATTTGGAGTAGTTTCCTCAGAACCTAGATGATGTGAACCTTTTGGATTTCATCAAACAACTAATAATCTTGAATGTATCTTTGGCTAAAACATTCAAGATAGACCTAGGATCCAAATTGAAATTCTATCATACATTGTTAACAAAAATTCAATTCAGACAACATCAGTGAGAAGAAATGATAATTCCACTACATAAATAGTGGAATTTGCTAAAAAAAACTGTTAGAATGATTTGATATTGATAATATGAGTTTCCAAGTTCCAACTCAGCTCTATACAGAGTTGTCTTTGAGCAAGATTTTACATTTCCTCTATGTATTCCTTCATTTAAAAATCAATAGAAAACTCAAATTCAGTAATGTGTTGATGTTCAATTATCTATATTAATTATTTTTGTCAATTAAATATAAACTCTGGTTTGAACTACTAAATACACATTCAACGATTGTTGATGTTCATTGTTCTATATCCTACAATTGTTAATATGTTAAGCTAATGTTATTTACCATTTCAAATGTTTTACTCACATGCCAGTGAGACCGTCTGCTATCCCTTCAGACAGTTAAGATTAAAACATCTTACCACATATTTGCCAATGTGCTTTATAATTCCTTTAAGTAGCTCATTGTTTAAAACCTAATGCAACTCCTTCAAAATATTTGACAAAAAATTTCATGCCATGTCTTCTAAAGTCTCTTAAACGGTCCAGATGAAGACACCCGTCATCTCCCTGCTATCCCTATAAGAGATGGAAGCTTTTGGTGGGCCCCTTGCGGGCTAGTAGGGAATGACCTAGATTGACTCTGAAGATGTCCATTTTCAATGCTTTGATGTTCAATGTCTAAAGTGGATGATGGGTCCCACTTTGACAGGCAACAGGTGTCACTATCCCACTATCCCTCTAGATTTCTTGAAACATTATTTTATTCAAGTGGGCTAGCAAGAAGCGGTTAGGATTCAATATGCGAGATCTAGTGGCTCCCATTAATGTTCAAATATGCACATGTGAATTGTTTGTGACTTATAAGAAGACATCCCTAGGTTGATGAGACAAAGGGACACAAAAACTTTGCGGGTCAAGACTTAAGATAAAAGATGAAATATTTAACCCCTTTAAACATTTTTTGACACATAATGTTCCCAACCAAGCGGTGACCGATGAGATAAGGCAAAGGAGGCAGTAATACTGGCATGTTTGATGGCTTAAGTGTGAACTTGGATGACAAGGAACCAATGGTAACAAGTCAACTTAAAATTATAATGCAAAAGGCTAAAAGGTTAGGTTTATGTATATTTCATTTTCTAACTCAGTTGCGGATAAGGCACTGATCAAAATAATTCATAAACTTTGAAAAATGATGCAGAATCACATATCAAATCAAAAACCAAATATCTACTTTACTACAAATTTTATGTTTTATGCACAAATCAAATTTAGCAAGGAAATATTAAGCATTGAGTTGAATGATGAATCACTGAGTACATGTAAAACTTATCAGTATGACACAATTAAAATATGAAATAATTAATAATATGTTAATGTATTCAATTTGTTCACAATTTCAAGGAATACAATATAAAATATCATCAACTACAGTTTTGGAATATAATTCATGAAATGTAGTATAAAGACCTAAAAACTGCTAATTCATTTCCATTTTCCAAATAGAGTCAGGGTCCTCAAACTGGCGTTCAAATAAAGAAAAAGAGTTGTCTTGATTTTGAGTCTCATCTTTATTTTCTTCATCCTGAATTTGAGTCTCAAAGTCAAATTCATTAGTCATTGTGTCAATGTCATTTGTCCCACCACAACCAACGTTTGAACTTGAAGTGATGCACAACCCTCTTCTTTTGCATATGGACTTCTAGATTGTAAGTGCCCTTTCATAAAGAAATTTTTTGACATTTTATGCACTTCCTAACACCCTCAAGCAATTTTCCAAATTCTTGTCTAGTTTGTTTCTTATCTTTGATTTCAAAAACCCCAATGCACTGAAAATCTCTCATCTTCCACCAAACCCAATATCATTGTTTGACATAAATCAGCAGGTTTGAAATATTCTGATATCGAATCAAGCAATATTTCACTCTAACCCAAGTTTTTCTAGGCCTTTGTTATTGATCCTGCTTCAAAGGGATTCTCTGTGGCATTAAACTTGTCTATCATACTTCTTACAAACTGACTACATTGTCCTCTAAGCTTATTTCCATCTATAATTCCTTCTATTTTCTATCCATTACATTCTGCACTTTTTGAAAAGTATGTGGTCAAGGTAGTTACTTTTTGATGAAAAAAGCTTGGGCTATCTCGATGGCCTTGAACCCAAAATTGAGGATACACAATAGACATGGCATCAACTATTTCTTTTCAAGGGAATCGATTATAAATCTCTATTGAAAGATTGCTTGCAATTTCCTTCAAATTATTACTAACAGATTCAATAATGCCATCAAAATCTTCCTTTCTAACAAGTACTTCTCTAATAGAGTGCCTGACCATCTTACAATGGTGCATTGGTATCTAAAATTCACATACAAAGGCACATAACTCCCTGCTTGCATTAAACTATAAATAATTTTCAGAATAATTCAAATCTGTAATTATCCGCCACCTAAAAAAATTTGGGCTTTGAGAAGTTAGATCTAGATATAGATTATTGAGGGCCATGAATGTCATTCTACGTAGTTTGGTGTACTCATAGATGGGTCATCCCACAATAATGGGTTACACTTTTTGGCCAAACTTGACATAGAAATCAATATTTTGAACTAAATATTCACTTTTTGACACCTATAGCCACTAAATTGTTAGGAATTTGAAGATGATGCGAACTAGTGATTTGTGAGATATTGCTTTTAGATTCTAAATATATATTTTTTAAAAAAAATTGGAGTTAATTTGTAAATTTTTTTGTGTCTCCTTTGACAACTAGTTTTTAATAGTAAATAACATTTTTTTAAAGTGATGTGTATTCCATAGCACATAACTTTTTTTCTACAAAGGATAATTTTTTTTTTTTTTTTAATTTATATTGGTAACACCAATATATAGGGCATGCATTTGGTTTTATAATGTTTTGTTGAATATTTTGTTTTTAATTAATTTTTGAAGTCAAACCAATTATAATTTAGACATAGGCGTATTCCGTAAAACATAACTTTTTTTGTATGTATCGAAATTCAATTTATTTTTTTTTCAAACAGTGACATCAATACCTAGGGCATAGATATTTTTTAGAATATTTTTTCACTAATTTACCAATTTTCCATGTGTGTAGAACAAATAACTTGATGTTCGGTGAAAAACCTACATTCACAAAAATTAAAAAATAAATATAATAATCAAATCAAATATATTTAAAATTATATTTTTTGGGAAGCTTATAATATGGACTGCATACTTACAAAACATAAATTTTAAATGAATTCATTTGATCCCCCAAAAGGTAAATCAAAAGTAGTTTTTATTAGCATTTTGATAGATGTAGAGGAGACTCCATTATAGGTATGGTTTAAAACTAGCAGGGTTCTATCTAAGGGGGTTTGAATATAAGGGGGTTTGATCAAACCCTATTCAATTAAAATACTTTAAATGAAACCTTTCAAGGCTTAAATAATTATATTTTCTAAAAATATGTGATTTCAGCAAAAATCAAGATGTCCTAGAAAGTGTAACCCATTATTGTGGTAGCACCCAGACATACATAGTTTTGTCTTGGGCTTTCTTCACAAAATTGTTCATTTCATCCAGCATGGGGAGAAGACTAGCTAAAGTTAAGAGTGTCTCTATATCGCTTAACCTATGTAAGAGGTCAGGAGCTTTGTCTACTATGTTGCAATGCTCGTACATTATTCCAATCAAAGATGGATATATTGAAAGAACTTGTTGCGTTGGTCCATGCAAGGAGCTCCATCTGATATCAACATCCTTTAAAAGCTTGTTTCCTATTGTTATTCCCTTAGCAAAAATTTGAAATTCTACAAAACATTTGGGACTTCAGTAGAAGTATGTGTGGAGCTCGTGGACTAGATTTTCAACTTTTTATACTATAGGAAACTTGCTTACAATTTTAAATGCTAAATTCATTTTGTGGGCCATGCAGTGAATGGAAAGCATGTATGGTGCACAAGTAGTTTGTAATTTTGTGCAAAAACTGGTCTTATGACCTTACATTACTGCAACTCCATCAGCTCCTACATACACTAACTTTTTAGCAATTGTCAAGTCATCCATACTTGTAATTTCATTCAAATACTTCTTAACAAGTTCAAATATATTTTGTGATGTTGAATTGTCCTTCATTTTATGAACACAGAGTAGATGAGCTCGGCGGACATGTTCTTTTATAGTATACACATGCATACAGACCCAAGAAGTATTATCTACCATAGTAACTTCATCTAAAGATAATGCAATGAAGCTTGACTCTTTTACATTCTCCTTTAAATTTTGCTTTTCCACCATAGCGAAATAGTTTTCCCATTCCCATCTAGCGTTTATTGGCCAATGTGTGCTAGGATAGTGAGGAACAATAAAAAAAGATAATAAATTACTATACTTTGGGTAGTCTGTCATAGGATGCCTTCTGGACAAAATATGAAAAATAACACTGATCTAAACAGTTTTTGTTAGTTGTGCTCCTCCATTGCTTTTCCAAATTGAGCCTTGATTGTACCTCCACTTGCAGCAAGCTTCGTCATTCTTTTCTTATTCTCATCATATTCCACAGCATACTTTACATGAAGGCATTCTTCCTTTGATTTCTATCTTACTACTGATGTTTCCTTTCTGTCTATGATTTGTTTTTCATAAACTTTACCTATATGCTTTTCTATAGTGTCAAGCTTTAGCTGTAATTTCTTGTCTCTTTTACATTTCCAACTACAAATCACACACTTGCCTTCTGTTGGTTATCATCTTTGTTTTCTTTCTCCACTAGTTCAATGAATGGGTACTTTGACACCCAATCAAGATGAAAACTCCTCGACATTTCCCACTCACAACCCAATTTTGAATCTTTTGATTTATCTTTTGAATATTTTGATTTGCCTTTTGAATCTTTTGATTTGCCTTTTCTTTTCTTCTTGCCAACATCATCTATAGCGCCAACATTTTATTTTTCATCCATGTCAATTATCTCAATCTGGTTAACCAGGGTAACCCTTGGAACATCTTCTATGGTATTACCATCCTCATTCCAGCTAACCAAGGTTTCCCTTGGAACATTTTCTGTGGTATTTCCATCCTCAGTTTAGCTAACCACGGTATCCCTTGGAACATCTTCTGCAGTATTTCCATCCTCATTCTGGCTAACCAAGGTATCCCTTGGAACATCTTCTATGGTATTTCCATCCTCATTCTGGCTAACCAGGGTATCCCTTGGAACATCTTCTGTGGTATTGCCATCCTCATTCTGGCTAACCAAGGTATCCCTTAGAACATCTTATGTGGTATTTCCATCCTCATTTGACTCAATGGCAATCCTACCTTGTGGTGGTGGTGAGGTATTGTGAATGGCCTCTTCATTATTATTTGGTGTAAAAGTTGATGGTGTAGCTCTATCTTGATTTGATGGATCATAAACATTGCCAATTCCAAAGTAAGACTGTATACTAACTCCACCTTTTTGGTATTTTGATGGCCTCCCAGTCCCTTCACCACCCTGAGGAGTCTTACCCTTGTCGCACTTGTGGCTCGACATCTTGATCTCCCACTTCGAATAAAAGTTGGAAAAAAATGTTTTCTTGTTTAAGGACATACTCATAGAATATAGATCCCATTCCCTACTAAATATCTTCTTTAAGATTGAATCAAGAATGGAAGAGAGATAAAGAAATCTTATAAAACTAAATACTAATACTATGAAGAAAGGATTACTCACCTTTAAGTTTAGGTTTTCACTGACTTGCTATTTGTTAATGCAGGAATGCCTATGTTGTAAGTTTGTAACTTTGCCTATGATCAACTTCAAGGTTCCAACTCCAACTTCCAAAATCTGAATCAAGAGCTCACAAGTATAGAACTGAACAAAATGTGTAAGAATAAATTAGAGTTTCGATTGCATTTATATCAATCCATATTTGGTGAATTTTGGGTTAATTCTATATGGTATATTAAAAAGATTTGGCGAATCCCGAGCGATTATATAAGGAATACGTTTAAGTGTCGGTGAATCAAACCTCAATGAACTACATACATTGTAATTTCTAAGGCAAATATGGCCCTATGATTAGCATGGAGGTGTCATGGAAATTGGTGAAATGGCCCCTCATAATCAACTACTTGTAAATTTTAATTGGCAAAATGGGTCATCATGCACAGTGACCATTTAATGGGGTTGGCGAAATGGGTCCTCACGCGCAATGACCATTGAATGGAGTTGGTGAAACGTGTCCCGATACACAATGTTGTTTTAATAGTATTGGCAAATATATAGGTGATATACTACTTGCTTCCAAAATTCTAGGTGAAAATATCAGTCGGCCCATTTGAAACATGTAGTTTGTTATGGCGAAAATCTTACTAAATTGATTCTTATAAAATAAATTGATGGCAAATAGATATGCATTCGACTGATAATACGTAAAATTTGGGCAATTTGACCACCCCATTGTATGCAATTTATTCAGCAATTCTGACTTGGCTAATCTGCGATATTCGCCAATTGGCTAATATTTGCCACTAAAAAAATCTCTGACTGACACTATTCTTTTTGAAGATCCTAGATTCAGGGTGATTCTTTAAGTAGTTGTACTTTAGAGTCCCCATGGACCTACTCTAGTCATTTGTGGTGGTTAATATAATTTCCTTCTTTCTTTCTGGTTCTTCAAGCTCAAAAAGAATACTCCATTTTAACTTGCCCTTATTTTTGCAAAACTAGGCATTTTGAAAGCCATCTTGAACTCCAACAAATCTTGATGTCAACTTATGCAAGTTCAAAGAAGCTGAAGAATATTGATGAAATGTCTCAAAAGAATCAATCTTATCATTGACATAAAATACTAATAATGCTAAGCCAATATCTTAAGTCTTGTAGGAAATCTTTTTCTCCTTTTTGAAAAATTTGAGAAACATTTTACTAGATAATTCAACTCAATGAAGGATATATGCATCTGAAATAAAGTTTTAGAGGGTGCCTATAGTTGATTTTCTTTCAATAATAAAGAAAGTGTTGATTGGATTTTAAATTTTTTTACAGGTATATGCTCAGATATATGTAGTTGATCAGAATGCATTTTTCAAGGACTATGCAAAGGCTCATGCAAAACTTAGTAACCTTGGTGCTAAGTTTGATCCTCCTGATGTAAAGTAACTCAACTCCTAAACACTCTTTGCCTATCATATTCATTTTTTATTTTTTATTTTTTCATGATGTTCATGTGATAAGCTTAATTTTATGAGAATATTTAGTTGGGGGATCAGAAATGAGAAATTCACATATCATAGTATTAGTTAAGGTCTGAAAATATTATTTTAAAAGATGTCTTAAAAAGTCTCTGATGCATGATGCTGAAAGAAACGTAACCTCCAAAACAATCAGGAAAAAAGAGTTCTACTATGGTTTTTTGATATTTTATATATCATAATTCACATGAGCTTTATATGTTTTGATAAAATGCCTGTCTATGGTCATTTTGTTAGTTGACATCTTGAACATTGCAATTTTGCCACTAAGTCAACACTTAAGCTACTTTGGGTGTAGGTGGATCAGTAAAGCTTGGTTAAGTATGCATATATGTTCATATATAATAGGGAGGGGATACATCTCCAAGCTCAGGAGGGCTATTACAAGCAAATTCCATTACAAGAAAATTGCTATGGATTGTGATGGCATTCTGTCACCATGAGACAAGGCAGTGAACTATTCAAAAAAATGCCTCAAAGAAATGTGGTCTCAATGTGCTTGTCATAGCACTCCATTACCATGAGAGAACATTTCTTTGAGGCATTTTTTCAAATAGTTCACTGCCTTGTCTATGCTTGTTAGAGTCTTCCAAGGCATTGTTAAAACAATAAATTCTATTGAGTTTTGAATTTATTATTTGCCTTGTCTAACAATACAAGGAAACAAGGATTACAACCTAGTTTGAAGTCTTTCCCAAAATTTTGAATCAAGAGTACAAACTACTAATGATAAGAAACAATAATAGGAAACAAGATTTACAACCTGGTCCCCATAAATTGTTGACAGAAAGCAACCTAAAGAAAAAAAAAACTAAAAGACAACATTTTTAAATAATCAGAGCTATATAATTGTTTAATTATGATTAAGTATGTGTACATGCTAAGCCTTCTCTATAAGACATACAGTACTGGCATGCCTAATGTGTTGATGATTACCACCACCATGAGGATTCTCAACATGATTAATTGCAACACCACGAACCTTGGGCCAACAGTTTCTTTTGACCCTATATTTATGATATACATTACCAGTTTTGAGCATTGGCTTTTCTATCCTTCCACCACCAGTAACCTAACCAATCATGGCTTTGCAACTACTTGGCACAATCTTCTTAGCTCCAGATGGAAGCTTTACCCTATAAATTGAAACCAATTTCCAAGACTCATCAAACAAGGCTATTAAAAATCTATAAAATAAAAAATTACACAAATCTAAACATTAAGAGAGAACTTAGATAATTGTTCCAAAATTATTTCCACTACCTTTGGAATAATTGCATTTATCAGCTCATTGTAACCTTAGAAAAAAAATTAAGCATAGAAATATGCCATAAGTGTCCACAAGGTGTACACCTAGAACTCAAAATAGTTTGTAAATAATTTGGAAAAAGCCACCATCTATAGGACATCACAACAGATGCATCACATGTTTGTTGCTAGCCAAAAAGCAAGATGTTAAACAAAAATGATAATGAGTCAAGGGGAACATCAAGAAGTAGTACATTCAAATTAAATTTCAACCAGCTGCTAAACGAGCACAACATACTTTGACTTGATAGACATCAGATTTCCACAGTCCATAATGAAATAGTAAACCAATGCTTCAGGATTTAACTGTGTGCATGTTTTTGTCTCAACATTTCAGATCATACTCCATGATCCATCATCACCTTTCTCTTCTCTTGATCTTTAATCTCCTGATGATGGATCATGGAGTATGATCTAAAACGTTGAGACAAAAAAATGCACACAGTCAAATCCTGAAGCATTGGTTTACTATACTTTGACTTGTCATAAGTTCAAAATATTAGAACAGGTACATTTATGTCTGTAAAGGTGACAACAATCCAACAATGGATCAAACATTTCAAATTAAAATGCAATAGAAATGCATTGCAAATGACATCAATCAAATTTGAAATTACTTAGCTCATAAAAAAATAGTGGAGAAAAGGTAGAAAAAGTGTTCTTTGATTTGATCAGGCCAATGAGAAATATTGTCTCAAAAATTCAACTATATCACCATGTCTTTGGCAACTTTGTTACCAATACCTTGGCCAACATTATTACACAAATTAAGAGCATTATGGTCAAAAATAAAAACTGATTTGAGGCTTCACTAAGATAGATTGGCAAAGAGAAATGATATATCTTACTAAGACAGACATATGAAACCGGAGATGGGATAATACCAAAAGCTAAAACAAATCATACATCTAAACACAATCCACAAAATGCTATTAATGGTGATATCATCTAGGATACCAATAGGAATTGAAAAAATGAGATTAGCAGTGATTGTCTGTTGTTTTGACTTATTTTAACAAATGAGTTTCCAATGTGAAGTGTTAACCAAGGATTTTATTACCATTCTATTGACTGTCATTTTCTAAGTCATGACTAACAATTTTGAACCAAATGAGGCCTTCCAATGCTTTGTCTTTGGGGGCTCATTGATTTTATCAATTGTCTGTGATGGAGTTACCTGTCATGTCTACTTTTATGACTTTGAGGAACACACAAAATCAACAATAGAAAGAAGATAGGATGGCAACTATTGGAGCCAATGGGCCATAGATGCAAAATTAGAGTGAATGTCCAAGCATGGTTAATGATCTTTTATTTTGTTCCTTCTAATTATATTTGTTTAGATATTAAGGGGGTGTAATTCATGGCATAGCTCTATATCTCTTTATTGCCTTAAGATAGATCCTCACATGATTCTTATCTTGATAGCAGGGGTATCTCAACACCAAAAAATATTTAGAATCCCACTCCTTCATGAAATGTAATGACTGCAAACTACTAACCCTTGACTTATCTCTACCATAAAGACAACTCTATGGAACATGTAGAGGGTGTAAGTCATGGCTTGGCTATGTCTAAGTAAGTTCATAGTTTGTTCTATCTCCATTTCAAAAATATTGTCTCAAAAGTTCAACTATATCACCATGACTTGTTCCCTGCCGCAGTACAACAAACTATTTATTTGACCATCATGAGACCATGGTATACTAAACATCACTTGAAGCCTTTCACTGCACTACCACACTACTTCATTGAAACTGTCACGAGGCCATGGCATTCAACACTTACATAACTTAAACTCCTTATACCTCCATACCGTAAGCCTCACTTGAGGCCACTGCAGGGGCGTGGTGTACTATTTTCCTCTGCTCTTTCTTACCGCCATAATGCAAGCATCAGTTGAGGCTTCTATGGGGGCACAGTGTACTATTTTTCTCTACTCCTTCTTACCACCATACCCCAAGCCTCACTTAAGGCCGTCATGGGGGCACGGTGTACTATTTTCCTCTGCTCCTTACCACATTACCACCAGTTATTCTCTTGACTTCCATAGGACCACGGTGAAGTATCATATGCCACTTAAGTTTATACTGCTAGCCTACCACTTTGTTTTGAGATCGATGCGGGGCTGTGGTAATTGATCTTTGCATCCCACAATGCTGCAAGTGCAATCTCTTCATGCTGCAGGATAGCAATAACTACTCCCTTGTTATCCTTGGTTCCTGTACACCCACCAAGACCTTTTGAGTGAGTTGTAGTACTGCGTTGAGAGACAAAAACATATCAATAGTCAAAATTACAAATATCTTTCACATGGACTTTGTATGGGGTGCTTATGAATGATTCCTGGAATAATTTTAAAATAAATATGGATCCCTAAGATGGATTTATGGAAGGAAATTTGCATGGATTTATCAAATGTATGAAGATATCTTTATTGTAGGTTATTTTCCCTATATTATTTATTCTTGGTTTGAACTCCTTGATTTTATGGTTTTTTGTTAGGACCCAAAGTTTTCATATGCAGGACCACCTACAAGGTGCCAAAGGAGTCATCTGGATCATGACTTAGGAGCTGGTTAGTATTCATTAAGTGGTATAATGGTGGTTGAACTATCCTGGTCTATACAACTAAGAGATGTACTTGCTTGTGCTTTGTAGTTTGTTTGTTTACTTTTTTTATGCTTAGAAAAATATCATAAATAGATAGGATGATATTTTTTGTAATTTATTCCTTCAATCACTTGTCATAGGTCTAGTTGGAGGTAGCAGAGCTAGTGGAATGGAGGGTGTACCTTATTTGCCTATTTATTTAAGCAAAAATGTTGCAAGTTCCACTTTGGATCACCAAAGCCTTTACAAAAACATCAGCACAAAATTCAATAATGAAGAATTTATGCATAAATTCTCTTTCGAATGATGCATGAAGCCTCCACTGCAACACCGCACTTTTTCTGGGCCTTGAGGTGATGTGGGTGATTCCTGCATTACTGCAAGGCCCAACAACAAACTATGCAGTGTTGTAGTGGAGGATTTGTGCATCATTCGAAAAAGAATTTGTGCATAAATTCTTCATTATTGAATTTTGTGTAGAAATTTTTGTGAAAGATTTGGTGATCCAAAGTGGAACTTGCAACATCTGATAAAAATCTACTTCCAAATATGATTTTGATGGATGTTCATATCCTCATCCAAATCTCCAATTCACACATAGGCAAGAAGGATGCTTTCAAAGGTTGAGGAGTTGGGCTTTACACCCACTAGTTGCATTCTCTTAAATTTTTCTAAGGACTTTTAAAAAAAACCCCATTTTAAACATATCTTTTAATCACAGCATTCCATGACATCACATTTCTTGAGGCATTTTTTGAAACAGTTCGATTGCCTTGTCTATGCTTCCACATTTTCATGTATGTCTAGCAAGGCACAAGTTGTAACTACAACATATGACAAAAACATCCCTATTATTATGCTTTGATGGATGTCCCTTCGTTATTAATGGATATTTGATGTAGTGCACATTATTATAGTGCAAGCCTATTTTTTAGATTGTTTCATTGAGCATCACCAATATTCTCCACAAGACAACACATGAACCAAGGTTGACATTTGTTTTGAATCGGTAAGGATGCTTAGAGAATCATAATATATTAATATTAATAAAAACATATTTACAAATTACAAAAAAGGCCCTTCCTGGCCAAAAAGATAACATAATAGAGCATTTTAACTAAGAGCCCTGAACAGAGCTACAGATCTAAAAGGTCCTTTATGGCTGAAAAGGAAACCAAAGTTATAGTGAAGCCAAAAACATAAAATAGAAAGAGTGGTTCACATGTTGTCCATATTTAAATCTGCAACCCTAAAGCCATGAACCCCTAGTTGGATTCTCTTGGGAAAGGATTGTGTCATCATTGGTGAAGGGAACTACCAGTGGTTGGAAATTTGACAAGAAGCTCCATGCATTGAATATTTCCTCTATCCTTTCCCGCTTGGACCTTCCAAATGTAGATTTGTGAACCTGTAGTGAATTATCAAAGAGCTCTCTATTACCTGATTGCAAACTTGAAGTCATCACTTGATAAAAATAGTTAAAACTAGGTTTATTAATGATATCTTCACGGAGAAAGAGTCCCCCTACCAAGGCTAAGCCATCATGGAGATTATAAGTAACAAAAGATTCAAATAGATTGACATCTAGGACAAGATAGTCATGAACAAACATTGATGCTATCCTTTTAACCTTATCAACCTGATGAAATAAAGTCCATCGCATTTGAGAGAAAATGAGATCCCAAATGTGAAGCATAACATACCCTAGATTGCAGTAGAAAATCTCTATCACATACATCTATCAAAGCATCCTCCACTGGCTCTTCATCGAGCAATTTGAAGGCCCTAGCCATGAAATCTAAGTTGATGCTTTCATGCATTCGTTCTTCCCATCATTGAACAAGCAAATGAAATTGACAATTGCAGGGATAGATAGACATTATAGATACACAGCAAGAGAAAAATGAAGAGGCAAGAATGAAATAATTAATGACATAGATATCATCATCTCTTGCATAAAAAGAGAATCGTACAAGCCAACATAATGAATTGAAGTCATTCAAGCTAGCGGAGAAATAAATCCAAGGCAAATGAGATCCAAATGTGGATTATATTGCTCAACTTGCAACACTCTCATAGAGCATTCAATGAATAAAATCAAAGACATGTGTGAAGTGAACAATTAATGCTAGATGGAAATCTACATAGATTGCAAGCTTCAAAATGACTAAATATACTACTAATTGACATGAATTAATAATTAAATTGACTAAATATACTACCAATTGATAGAAATCAGTGAATAGTGAATAAATATGACTAAATATATGACCAGTGTTAAATCAGTGAATAAAAATGACTAAATACACTACCAAATTGATCAAAATGATGATTAAATTAATGACTAAATACACTACCAATGGACGTAAATCAATGAATAAAAATGACTAAATTAGTGACAAGTTAACAACAATCAATGACTAAATTAATGACTAAATATATCAGTGAAAAAAATGACTAAATAAGTGACCAGATTACAGCAATCAATGACTAAATATACTACCAAATCAATCAATCAAAACAACCAATAAATGAATTATTTAATGGGTTAGTCATCAATTTGGTCATCTTATAAATGACTAGCAATAAACCACTAATGGTCACGTGACCATGTTTGGTCATATATAAGCAGTTTTTAGTAGTTTTCTTAGCAATATATTGCTCTTTTTGTACTAGTAAATTCATCCATAGATAAGAAATGCAAATTTATCATATTGATATTCAAAATATTTTGGATAAGCATAGTGTGGTGTTTAGTGATTTTCCTCTAGGACTAACACCTAATAGAGAATTCTAGCATATCATAGAGTTGGAACTAGGCTCTAAGCATGTTATGACTAGTACTTACCCCCAACCAATAATGTATAAGGAGGAGATAGAAAAAGCTCATAAAGGAGCAATTGGAGATGGGCCACATTAGGCATATTTTTAGCCCATTTTCTTCATCCATTGTTCTTGTGAAGAAAAAACATGGCACCATGTGTATGTTTATTAACTATAGAGCTTTGAATAAGAAGATTATAAAAAATAGGTACCCTTTTACCAAGATTGATGAGCTAATTGAAAAATTGCATGGGGTTGTGTATTTTAAAGATTGATTTGAGATCGATCTACCACCATATCTAATTAATGGATGAGCATGTGCATAAAATAATATTCAGGTGCAACTTTGGACACTTTGAGTTCTTATTCATAGTTTACAACTTGACAAATACACTAGCCACCTTCCAGTCATGCATGAATTAGGTAATAAATAAGCAATTGAGAAATTTTAGTTTTTTTTATTTGATGACATTTTCATTTACAACAAGACTTGGGAAGATCAATTGAAGGATCTAGATATAGTTCTAGGTATATTAGAGAAACAGGCTCTTTCTGCAAAGGAATCCAAATGTGAATTTGGTGTGACCAAGATTTTCTATTTGGGCCATATTATTAATGGTCAAGGTGCTTAGGTGGATTAATAAAAGATCCAAGCCATTCTGGATTGGCCACTTCCTACCACATTGACACAATTGAGAGGCTTCATTGGTCTTTGTAGCTATTACAAGAGGTTTGTTAAGGGTTTATCTTATCTAGCATCCCCCTTGACTGATATGACCAAGAAGGAAGATTTTACATGTACTAAGGCAACATAATAGGTTTTTGATAAACTCAAAGAGGTAATGAGTTTGTGTCTAGTGCATGTCATTCCTAATTTTCACAACCATTTATTATAGAGTGTGATGCTTCAAATGAAGAATTTGTAACAATGCTCTAGTATAAAAAGGGCATCCTAGTAGGAAGCTAAAGGAATCAAAAAAAGGATTCTCCATCTATGATAAAGAAATGTTGGTCATTATCCATGCATTGGTTGAGTTTAGAAAGTACTTGGTTTGTGCAAGATTCATAGTGAAGATAGATTGTCACAATTTAAAGTTCTTCATTAGCTAATGTGATCTAAATGATAGGTAGCAAAAATGGGTGACAAAGGTTCAAGCTTATGATTTTGACATAGAGTGCATAATAGGGAAAAAGAATGTATTTTCTAATGTACTTTTTGAGATGCATACTTTATGTTCCTTTTTTATTATTTCTACTAATTGGAAGGCTACTATCATGGTTGAATATATTAAATAATCATTTGCTATTGATCTCCTTGATAGGACAGTGAAAATTGCCAAGTATATAGTGACATATGGTATTATCCTCTATAAGAATAGATTTTTATCAATTCAAGAATTAGGGATGAAGGAGAAGATTTTGAGAGCTTTCCATGATACACAATTACTAAGGCATATAGGATATTAAAAACACATATAAATATATCAAGGAACAATTCTCATCGAATGGTTTACAGGGATATGTCCTTAAGCATATCAAAGAATGCATAACCTATTAGTAAAACAAAGTGGAGCACACCTTTCCTATAGGATTGATACAACCATTTCCTATTCCAAATCAAAAGTGGGAAAATATATACATGGGCTTTATTACTTAGCTGCCCCAAGGTACATAATAAATATTACATTTATGTTGATGTGGATAGGCTAACTAAGTATGCACACTTCTTTATTGCTTCTTTAGAATTCAAAGCTCTTGAAGTGGCCAATTTATATTTCAAAGAAATTTTTAGGCTACATGGATTGCCTAAAAATATTGTTAGTGATAGAGATAGTAGATTTCATAGTTCTTCTTAGTAGGATCTATTTCATTTGAATAGCACAAAACTTACTCCTAGCATAAGTTATCATTTTCAAACATATGAACAAATATAAATATTGAATGAATTGGTTGAGGGGTATTTGAGCAACTATGTTTTAGATCAACAATCTACTTGGGTTAACTAGTTACATTTGGGAGAATACTAGTACAAAACTTCCTACCACATGTCCATTAGTATGTCTCCATTTATGACATTATATGGTTATGATGCAAATAACTTTTGTTGATTTAGTGTTCACAGATAAAGGAGTACCACTAGCTAGTAACTTGGTTAAGCACAGCTAGAACATATTGATAACACTCAAAGATCACCTCCATCAAGTTCATAATCAACAAAAGTCTTATTTAGATTAGAACCACACATAGAGATCATTTGAGGTCACAAACATGGTTTTTTTGAGATTGCATCCATACATGCAATCCTCCATCAAAAGAAGTGGGGTTGGAAAGCTCAAATTGTGCTTCTATGGACCTTGCAAGATCATGAGAAAAATTGTTGAAGTTTCTAGATAATAGCAAGATCCATAATGTTTTCCATGTGTCTTGCCTTAAAAAGGGCACATGGATAATATGTCACACCTTCATTCGATTTACCACCCTTCAATGATGATGGGAAGATTATTTTGGTACATAATATTGTTATTGATATTGGGGTGAAGAAATTAAGAAATATAAGCATCACAAAATATTTGGTTCACTAGAGGAATCTACCAACAAAATATGCTACATAGGAAGGACTAGAAATTTTAGAGCATCAAAATTTGCACTACTTGAGGGCAAAGTGATTTTGGTAAGGGTGGACTTGTAATTTCCCCTTTATAATAAATAAATTTGAAGACCTAAATCCCATTCTATATTTCTTGTGGGCTTAGAGAAAGTGGTAGGGAAATAATTTCACTTTAATATTTAGTTTTTGGTATTTTCTACATTATCGTAAATTGCATTTTTAGAGGTCTTCAAAATATTTTTGCAGACCAATTTTTTAGCATAGGTCTTTCGAGATCTTTCCAAAACACCAAAGTAGTTTGATTATTTCCCATCAGGCTAGGAGTTAGGACCTCACCAAGTTGGAGTACCTAAAATAAATATTTTTGTACATCTTATTTAATTTTGTAGCTAGTATGTCCTCATTTGGATATCCATTTCAACTTCCAATGAGGTGTGGGATAATTCATGGGCCTTGTATAACTCTTAATTTTTATAATATTTATGACAAGATTTTATGGAGGAATTACTATGTATAACTTCAACAATTTCTTTATTTCAACATCTCCTTTTATCTTACCAAAACTCTATCAAAACAATTTGAGCACTCAAGTGTTCATTCATCAATCTAAAGAAGAAATCCTTGGATTCTTTGAGATTGGAGAATAAAAACCTTATAGTGTCCTAAAGGTAATTTCACCCAAAATTTGCATCTATGATAAAAAGGATTGCAATAATTCTAGTTTTGTAGAAGTGTGTAGAAGGGAGCTCCAACATATAGTGTTCATTTACAAATTTGATTATATTTTGTATTGTTGTTTTATATATTATATTTCAGCTTATTTTTAAATAGTTTATCAATGTAAATCAGATCCAACATATTTGGAAAGTCACTCTTTGTTTATGAAAAAAAAATTAGTTTGTGTTAATTATTATTGAGTAAATTTGGTACATGAAATCTCAATATTTGTTCAATTAATGTTGAGATATTTTAGATCTAATATTATTTGCAAAATATTTTGGCTGGGAATGTTTGCATCTCCTAACCTTCAATAATATGATAGTGAATCTTTCCTCTAATGTGATGTTTTTCTCATCACCATTTCCATATATGACACCTCCATGCACATCATAATGTTCTCTCTCATCTTCACTTATGTTCTCCATCACCACAGGATCTATTCATTATATGATCTTGATGTCCTTAACTTGAGCATGAATATCTCCTAATGTATTAGCTAGCTTAGTAACACAGGTCGCTTGTTGGTTTTGCATACATCTTATCTCTACTCTATGAGCCAACTTCATTAGTTCAATTGCAAGGAGGAAACACCTAGTGTATAAGTGAAAATTGATCAAAGGAAAACAAAAGATAAATGCAAATACATAAAACCTTCTTCAATCAAATATGCACACTTCGATTAGAACGGAGTAGAGTGGCACCCAAGCCCTACTAGCTTTGTTCTCAGAGATTGATAGACTGATTGAGATGTTGATATGTTGGCTCGTGATTCCTGCATCATAAATTTACTTTATTATGTGATGATCATGCCTTTGGTCGAGGCTATGTTTATAGATTTTTTATGTAGAGGGAACAAGATTTGATAGAGATTTGATTTTCGCTTTATTTGATCAAAGAGGAATTAAAACAAGATACGATAGGATTTGAAAAGAAAATAAGGGATTTGATTTTTGTTTTAAAGGAAATAAATCCTAAAAATGATGAGAGGCATAATTGATGAATTAACTAATTTTAATTAAATTAATTAGATACACATCAGTTCAAATATTGGAAAGAAATCGAGAAGAAGATATGATTTTATTAATTAAATAAATATTTGATTTATTTAATCAATGTTGGATTTATGATTCAATTAATTAAATAATTATAAATTATCTAATTAATATTAGAAGAAAGAAGGAATTCAATTTTTTGCTTTATTTATCAAAAGAGGAAATAAAACAAATAGAAGATAAGATTTGAAAGAAGAAAATAATTTGATTTTTATTTTATTTAAAAAGAAATAAATCAAAATAAGATGAGAGGATAATTGAGAGGATTATCTAATTAAATAAATTAATTAGATACACATGAGTTAAAAAAGGAAAGGAATCGAGAAGAATATGTGATATTGATTAAATAAATATTTGATTTATTTAATCAATATTAGATAATGATTTGAATTAATTAAATAAATATTTGATTTATTTAATTAATGTAGGATCATGATTTAATTAATTAAATAATTATAAATTATTTAATTAATATTACAAGAAAGTATGAATTAATTAAGTAATTGTAATTTATTTACTTAATGATAGGAAGTGGGATAATTAACTTTATTAAATAATTAATAATTATTTAATTAATGTGATCATCAAAATGGAGAGGAGTGAAAAATGTGAAAAATTAGGTAAAGGGAAGAAGATGGGAGTGGCTATCCTTTCATGGGCAGTAGAAGTAGAGGAGGAGATTCCTAAAGAAAAGATTCAAGAGAGGGCACACGATGAAGGATGGTGCAAGGATTTGGAGCCACACAGGGATCAATTCAAAAATAAAAAAGGATGGATATGAAGGCAAAGGCATGGTTTCAATGGGGACTATTTCCATTGGCACAACAAGGCCTGATAGGATAGGAGGTGCTTTGTGGATGGACATGAATGGAAGTAGAATCATAATAGGGGAAACCCTAGAGAGTTTGGAAAGGGTGGTGTCGGTAAGAAGACCTTCACAGAAAATAGGGAGAAGCGTAGAGAAGGACACAAAAAATCAATGGCATTGAGTTCTAATATATTGGGCCCCTCAATTAGGCATCTTGATGAATTGGGTTTAATAATAAAATGGTTTGGATTAAACCTCAATCGGGAGGGTCTAAGAAGATGGTGGCAGGAGAGATGGGGTTCATAGTTAAGATTCAAAGCTTCAGAGAAGGGTTTTTTCGTAGTCATATGACCATCAATTTAAGTGCGAAAAGAAATTTTAGAAGTTATCTAGTTGATGGATGGATTTGGATTCTACATCTGAAAGTGGGAAATAGGGTTTGAACCCAATAGGCATCAGATGGAATATGTCTAGGACTGGTATAAACTTTGCAACCTCCCTATGGAATTCTGGCAACTTGACATCTTGGAGGAAATAAGGAATAATCTAGGTCATTATGTGTGTACTGAAGAATGGTCTGAAATAGATGGCAAAGTAAATTTTGTCAAGATCTGTGTTGAAATTTGACCTTCTGGGACTCGATGGTGGGAGTTGGAGATTAACACTGAATGGGGAGTGCTCACACAATATGTGATCCTAGAGCCAAAGCCCTTGGCTCATTTGATGAGCACCTTGGGGTGGAGATCCTGGGATCATATTCTAGTTGGAAAAGACAAGGAGTTTCTAGAGCCAACCATGGAGGGATTCAAAGGGGGAGTTTCGGATGGAAATTTGGAGTCCAAAGCCCTGAACAGTGAAATCAAGGACCACCAGCAACCCTTGGATGAAGGAGCAAACTCGGTCAAAGTAGATCAGGTAAAAGGGTCAAGGGATCTAGATCAGGCTTTAAATGAGAAAGTTAATAAAGTCTTAAACTAGATAGACAATAATTTAAGGATGGAAAACATTGACTCTGTATTGGAAGTCAGTAAGGAATAGGTGGAATTAGTTCAAGAAGCTAAAGAAGCCTCTCTTGGAGGGAGATGTGAAGAAGCAGTCTTGGAATCTGAGTGGGAAATAATGATGATTTCATAGAGTTTGGTCTAGAGACGGAGGTCAAGAATTTACCTATGGAAATGGTAAATTAGGTTAGGTCAGGTTTTCTATAGTTGGAAACAACAAAAACCTCCCCAAATTGCGGGGATCCTAAGAGGTTTGGAAGGATTCCCAATTTGAAAAAACTCAAAATTGATGAACAGGCAAGCGGGCAAAATAAGATCCTTGAGATGTTAAAAGTAGGGAAGGGCGGGCCCCTTCCTGAAGAAAGATGTAAATCTTAATTTTAAATGTTAGGGGGCTTAATGCCCCTAATAGGAAACACCTGGTAAAGCATCATCTGGAGGTATCCTAGGATGATATTTGTCTCCTCTAAGAAACAAAATTGTGTAGAGAAGAAGTTGCAACTTTGGAAAAATAGATGGGCTCTTGGAAGTTTTTGGCTACTTGTGGGAATGTCCAAGTGGGTGGCTTGATTACACCTCAGCACCCTAACAAAGTAGCCTTAGTAAAAGTAGCACAGAGTAGTAGACTATTGGCTTGCAAAGTCAAAAGTGTTTCTTTGAATCTGAGTTTTCTTTTAGTCAATGTCTATGGGCCAAATCCATGCATCCAGAAACGGGAGGTTTGGAGAGAAATAGGGACTCTCTGCTCTTCTAGAGTTAATGAATTTAGCTTTATTTGGGGCAATTTTAATGCAATTATACATTCAGAGGATAAGAGAGGAGGTGTGGGCCAAAAGCTTCAATCTCAAATTGATTTTGGTGATTTTGCAGAAAGGAATCATTTGCTTGAGATTCCTACGGTGAATGGAAAGTACACTTGGACCAATCGATGAATTGGATTTTGTTCTATAGCAGAAAAGCTAGATAGATTCCTTTTCAAAGGGGATCTGAGGAAAGAAAAATTCTTCCTTTCTCTAGCTCGGACCATTTCCCAGTATTGTTGGAGCTAGAAGGAGAGAAAAAACCTTTTAGATGCCCGTTTAAGTTTGAAAGGATGTGATTCAAAGATCTGAATTTTATGGATCTCATGTCACAATGGTGGAATGAATCTCAGGTGATAGGATCCAAGATGTTTATTTTAGCTACAAAACTGAAACAGGTAAAGTTTAGATCAAAGGAGTGGAACCAGGAAAGTTTCAAAAAAAAATTTGTAGAAAAGAGGATGATTGAAGAGGAGTTGGGGTCCTTGAATGAAGAAGTCTATAAATCAAGGATGGATAATGCTAAATTTCTAAAAGAGAAAGTGTTGCTTAACAACCTACGTTAGATTTTGGAAAAGAAGGAGATCCTCTATTGACAAAAATCAAGGGAGTTGTGGTTGAGCGCATGAGCCAAAAATATGAAGTTCTTTAACAACTCAAATAAAGTGTGGAGAGAAATCAATAGAATTACTTGCATTAAATCCTTAGAGGGAAGGTTCCTTGATAAGCAAGAATAAATTACAGCAGCTGTGGTAGAATTCTTCCAGAACTTGCTCAATGATTGGGGAGAATCAAGGTTAGATCAACATTGTTTCATAGATTGCATTCCCAAAATTGTTTTAGATTCACAAAATAGAATGTTACATAATCAATTTCCAGAAGAGGAAATTAAGGCTACTCTATTCTAGCTTCATCCAGACAAGGCTCTAGGTCTAGACGAGTTTCCTACTTCTTTCTTTTAGCAGTGTTGGGAAATAGTTGGATTAGATGTGGTAGCAGCGATAGAGGATTCTAGGGAATCAGGTATGGTTTTGAAAGAAATTAACATTACCTTCATAGCCTTAATTCCAAAGAAAGAGAAGCTAGAGAAATTAGAGGACTTCCATCCTATCTATTTATGTAACACAATTTTTATGATTCTAGTGAAGGATGTGGCAAATAGAATCAAGAAAATTCTCCAGGGGTTAATTTTTGAGGAGCAAATGGGCTTCGTGCTAGGGAGATCAATCTTTGATGGGGTCATTATAGTATAGGAAGCAATCCACTCCATCTCTAAAACTAGGAAATAATCGATGCTTTTGAAGATTGATATCAAAAAAGACTATGACAAAGTCAATTGGAGGTTTTTATTCAAAATTTTGGAGGCCTTTGGATTTTAGAAAGTTTGGTTGGATTGGGTGTTCAATTGGATAACCTATCCTAGATATTCAATTTTGGTAAACGGAACCCTTGAAGGTTTCTTTAGTGCCTCTAGGGGACTAAGATAGGGTGATTCCCTTTCTCCTTTCTTGTTTATCCTCATGGTGGAAGCTTTTGGTAGATCCCCTTCAAGGGCTATAGAATTGGGGTTGCTTAGAGGGATCCAAATAACAAATGGTTTGGCACCTGTCATGCATCAACAATTCATAGATGACACTATGCTACTAGGTCATGCAGGGCTCGTGGAAGTCAGGGCCTTCAAAAGTATCCTCTTAGAATACTCAGTCATCTCAGGACAATAGGGAAGTTTAGAAAAGTCTAAAGCTTTCTTTTTCTTTACGGACCCATATTTGGAGGGACAGATTATTCAAATCCTCAATTTCAAAAAGGGCAAGCTTCCTTGCAAATACCCAGGGTTGCCTTTGGCAATAGGAGTTTTGCTGGGTAAATTATGGGATCCATTAATTTCTAAAGTAGAAAATAGACTTGCATCCTGGAAAAATAGGTGGCTCTCCTAGGATGGGAGTCTTACGATGCTCAAGTCTATTATAGCAGCCTTGTCTGTCTATATGCTCTCATGTTTTCCCATCTTAGTTGGGGTCAACAATAAAATAGTTCAAAGGATGAAAAAAAATTGGCAAGGCAATTCAGAGAAGAAAAATATCCCTCTAATCAGCTAGGAAAGGATTTGTAGATCAAAGAAGGTAGCTGGAATAGGTTTAAAGAAATTGGCACTGCATAACAAGGCTTTGGGAGCAAATCTGGCTTGGCAATTATATGCAAATCAAGATCTCAACTGGTTAAGATAATCAAAGACAAATACCTAGAAGTAGGTGAAGTAAGCATTTTTAGTATGTGTACTCTTCCCAAAGGGTCGCGGGTGTGGAATTTCATTAGTAGCTATAGGGATTTAGTCACAGATTTCCTTACCTAGGATGTTAGAGATGGGAAAATAGCTCTCTTTTGGGAAGATTCTTGGTGTGGATACAGTCAATTGGCAAAACATAGAATCCCTAAGGAAAGTCAAGGATATAACAAAAGCCGTTTGGGGCAGGCAAGTGAGGAATTATGTAGAGTTTCATATGAGAAATAGTATCAAGGAATGGTGTTGGAAAGACATAAGGTAGTTAGGTTTGAGTTTGGAGGAAGTCAGGCCTTATGAGGAAGCTCTCAAGGGGCACAATATAAATTTTAGAGAAGGCAGGGATGGATAGAGATGGAATGGAGTAGCTTCAGGCGCTTATAATGCAAAGGACGACCACAAAATTCTAATCAACAGATAGGAGGAGATTTTGAATATGCCTAGTGCTCTTTTCTAGAATAAGCATTGCCTTCCAAAAGCAGGCATCATTTTTCTGGGTAGTGATTCAAGGAAGAGTTCTAACAGCAAATAGATTCAAGAAATTTGGATTTAGTGGTCCTTCCAGGTGCATTCTATCCAAGGCTAAAGAAGAATCTAGAGAACATTTGTTTCTTAACTGCCCTTTCTCAGCAAATTGTTGGAGATGGTTGTGCACCAAATTACATCTGAGTATAGCCTTCCCAAGGGCCAATTCTCTATAAAAATTCTCTCTTCGCAAGAATATGGTGGACCTGTCCCTCTCTTCTCATCTGGGAGGTATGGAAAGAAAGGAATCGACGAGTCTTTAAGGATGCCACCCCTTTTTTTACTTTGATCAACAAATTAAAAGTTCGGATAGTGGAGGTGGTGAACTCAAGAGTGGCTTAGGAAAAAAACTCAAAATCCTCCTTGAGATAGGATGCGTTAATGAGGTAGAGTTGGAGTGGACTAAAGATTACACCCTATGTAAGCATGGGTATCATAGGTTCAAAGGAAGAACTAAGGAATGTCAAGTGGCAACCCCCAGATTATGGATGGTACAAACTAAATCTTGATGGGGTGTCAAGAGGGAATTCGGGTTGTTCAGGAGCAAGATGCACAGTCAAAAACTGGGAAGGTTCAGTGGTGGGGAAGCTAGCTCAACCTCTTAATAGTGGCACCAACAATGTGGCAGAGATCTAGGCAGTGCATTTGGGATTAAAATTGTGTGGAGCTCAAGATTTCAAATCTAGTGGTAGAGGGTGACTTGATGGTTATAGTCAATGCTCTTAGGACAGGAAGTTTCCAAAATTTGAAGCTAAGGGCTCTACTAGAAGAAAGTTTGGGGATGTTGAATAGATTTCAGCAAGTTTTGATCAACCATATATACCATGAAGGTAATTCAGAAGTAGATAGAGGTCGAACATTAGGGCAGATGGAACATCGATAAAAGAAATCAATCCTTTTCTGGTTGGAGTCTAAAGAACTACCTAGTGGGTGGAAGGGCGGGTGCCACTTCACAACAGTGTGTTCAAAGTGGTCAACTTGGCAAGGTAAAGGGTGAGCTGGAAGCTCAGTCAGTAGGGGTCGAAGGCTCTGGAAGAGAGAAGGGGGTATTTCTTACACTCATTAACTACAAGATTGGTAGTTCTCCAAGGCAGAATGAAGTGAGACTTCACACGCTCGAAGAGAATTTGTAATTAGGGTGAAGTATGGATGAGATGACATCCTCCATTATTTATTTATGGTTTTACCATTCCCTAGAGCTTCGCTTAGGATAGAGGAGCTAGCATTGCTGGTAGCGAGAAGGTGATGAGATCAGCACACATCTCCTTCTAATTATGGAGGCTGAGATAACATGGAATAAGTACTCATTGAAAGGGGATGCTTTATTCAACGGCAGTTGTGGTTTCAAGTTAATGGAAGACACACCATATCTTGTATTCCATCTACTGGAAGAAAGTCTAGCCTACGAAAGACTGGAGTCTCCCATATGCCTAACCAGCAAGGTTAGGCAAATGACTTTCTTAGGCAGAATCACAGACCAGCATTTGTGTAGGGTTTTGTTGCAGAATGACATGATTATGATCGAGGCCACCAAGCTCATTTTGGGGAAGGCATTTGTGGAAAATAAGGAGCATTATAGAGTGGACTTTGATATTGTGTCATAGTTCATGGCATCTCTGCTTGATCTAATAGTGCCCAAGGATGAGATTCACATTCTGGTGCAGAGGTTGTTTGAGCTAGATTTGTTAGCATGGTTGGATGGAGTATTGGAAGCAACAGAGCTTGGAGTAGGGTTACCAAGGCCACGGGACCTATACAAGATCAATCAGCCTAGGGAGGTGGTGAGGTATTTCCCATTCATTTTGGATATAAATGGTGATGACCTGGTCTTCCATAGAATTAGAGCTTGCAAAGGTCGAGACTTCCTGAAGGAAATGTTGCAGTTGACAGTGGTTGAGGGGTTTGACTGGATTATAGAATTTATGGATTATCTCTTTAAGCAAGGTGAAGCATGAGGGAGAATGAGGTTTTTTCTATGTTTATGTCATATGTTTATATCTCTACGCGGTATAGATATTAGGGTGGGGAATAGGATAAAAAGGTGGTATGGGTTTGGGGTATAGATTTCAATGATGTTTGCCTTGCATGGCAATTTTGAAACAAGCCCTGCATGGTCACTTTGAGTCAATTAGGGTAGAAGAATGTAGACATGAAGTAGCCCGTGGAGCAGAATATTTGTAATCCTCTTTGTTTGATATTTCAATATAATATACTCTATCTTACCAACAAAAAAAAATTATTTAATTAATGTTGTAGAATAAGGTATAGTGAGTGATGGTGAAATTAGGGTCAATTTTAGGTGTCTACATTTTGCCCCTCTTTGAGATGACGTTGTGAAGCAACATAATTTCAAAGAAAGATAAAATATAGTGTTTGGTTGGATAGAAGATGGTAGGATTAGGGATGATGATGCCCTAGTCACTTGAAAGTGACAAGGAAAGACATGATGTAGGGATGTTATGCCCCCTCGAGAGGATAGGTGGGTTAGAAGAACATGGGTAAGCTCTCAAAATGGATGAAATAGATGGACTAAGGAGATGGAGGAAAGATAAGGGATGGATGAAATGGATGAATGATATGTTATGCTGTATTGAGGTGAGCAACCATATATTTTGATATAGCACTAGACATTATGCACCAAGGTATAAAAACCAAGGTGATGATGTGCCTTATGCACCTAGCGTAATACAACCTTGTCGAGACATATGAGGAAGGAAACTTAGAGCATAGTCCAAGTGCACAATTTAGGTATAATGAGACCTTAGATGCAAAGGTATGCAAAAATATATTCCACCATACACAATATATGAATATTAGCTAGAATGATAATGACTTGATACAAATGCAAGATAAAATGATTTAACACACACAAGAAAGCAAGCATGCATGCACAAATGATTCAAAAATAAACAAAGTATTGCCCCTATCAAGTTGGAAACTGATGATTGATTGATCAATGATTGATTAGATTGATTGAGGATAATGTTGTCATTGTGGGGAACAATATATGCCTAGAACAACACAAGGATGCAGCAATGATATATCTCATTTCAATGATGATCAGCTAAATGATTGATTGATTAGTTTGATAGCAAGGTTGGAAACAAAACCAAAGTATGATTTTGGATGATTGTCTAGATTACTCAATTGCATTGGTATGGAAAAATATGAGTTGCATTTGGATTTATTGCTTGGATTTTCATAATGTTGTGATTTTTTTGGAGTTTTTGGATATTTTTATTTTTTTGGATTTTTGTAATGTTTTGATTTTTATGGATTTTGAATTGTTTTGATGTTTTTGGATTTGGAATTGTTTTGATATTTTTGGATTTGGAATTGTTTTAATGTTTTTGGATATTGAATGTTATGATGTTTTTAGATTTTGAATGTTATGAGATGACATTGGATAACAATTTGGATAGTTTAAATGCTAGATACCAATGACAAGAGTAAACCAAGTCTAGATGCAAAGGATGGGAGATAGTAAATGGGATGGAAGACTCATGATAGATGGATGGAATGGATGAGGTGTTTAGGATGTGATCTCCAAAGACTGTGTCACATAGGAATAACATGCCCTATTCTAGGTATAATGCTTATGATTTTACATGAAAAAGCTTATGACAATAGGATTGATTAGATTTGTTGGAAAGGATAAGGTATATCAGGAGATTTCCAAATCATGTTTAAACATTTTGCCCCTATCTTTATCAAGAACAAAAAGGAGGAAAGGAGGATGGATTGGATCAAGGGGATAATTATGTGGATATAATGGATAAGGAAGATATGATAGGAAGGATAGGTATAATAAATGATAGGATGGGTAGATGAGACAACATGCCCCCAAGATTAAGGTACATAGACAACTGATCTACACATGATGCCTATTTTCTAGGTTTTCATCATGGCACTTATCCAAGGTGCTTGTTTGCCAAGTTTTCACCATTGGATGACTGATTTTTCTTTACTATTTTCTTTTTTTATTTTTTATTTTTTCATATTTTTTATTTCATTTTTTTTCTTTAGATGGGATGGGTGGATGGTTGGAAAGAGAGATTTGGATGGAGGATGGGGACTCAAGCATCTGTTTCCAAGAGGAGGTGATAGTGTCCCATTTTTGCATGCTTACAGCACATAGAACATGTCAAGTGTTATTTCGTGCATGGATGTTGATAGGTGATTGGATGAGATGGAAATGGAGTGGATTATGATGTGAATTATGGATGGATGGGAGATGGAGGATTATGATAGGTTTATGCAAGGATGGATAGGGGATAGTAGATTATGATGTGGATTATGTATGGAAGGATTATGCTAAAGCATGGACCATAGGGATATGATGGGTGAAAGATGTTGGATAGTGGATGAAAGATGGGAAGATGGAGCTATATGGAAATGTTTTGGAATGGAAAGGAACCAAGACCAATGGTTGCACACACCATTTTGGATTTTGAAGCATTTTATTGGAGGGAGGTGTAGGAAGTAATGGATATGTTTGCTTATTGGATGGTTGATGTAGGAATTTAGGAACCCACATAGACTTAAGATCTTTATAATTTTTGCATTGGGATGTGTGGATGGAATGGGATTTTTGGATGGGGTGGGATTTTTGGGATTTTTGGAAAGTGGATGCTTCATTTGACTTGATTTCTTTTTGCTTGGGGACCCACACCATTTTTGTTTTTACTTTTAGGGGTGTGGGCATTTGTAACCTTTTGGATTGTTGATTTTGCTTTGTGTATTGATGTCCTTCAGTATGATAATTTTGAGGCTTTTGTAGGATTTTTACTTTATGTAAGAAGGAATCCAAATTTGTATTTTTAAATCCCATGGATTTTTTGATAGCTTCATATTTGGCCGATGTGTGCATTAGTTGATCTTGATTAGGAATGTTAGGGGATTTAAGGGAACAAGATTTGTGGATGGAGGGATTAAGGGACATGTGGATGAAGGGATTAAGGATGGGAATATTAGGAGTTGGAAGGAGTGGAGGAAGAGTGGATGGAGGAAGATGTATGGTCACATGCTTTTGTGAATGGTATGATGATGGAGGAGGGATGGCAACATATGACTTGAAGGTACAATGAGGTGCAGCGGGTTTGTGATTAAAAGAAGTGGATTTAGGAGGGGTGAAGGTGGTACCAACATGTGTGGATTGTTTTCCTTGAGATGTATATCCAAGGCCATGCATGTGTGGATGGATTTGGACATGGATGGACTCCAAGATACCTTGTTCAAGAAGGCCAAATCCTTTGCCTTGATAATTCATATTTTGGAGCATGCGATGTGCAATGGGATGTTTGTTGCTTTGGAAACAAGATGTGAGTCCATTAGTAGACGGGGGAGACAGGGTGGTGGATAGAAGTTGTTCCTCTCCTATGATAGAACCACCATGGTCGAAGTTAGCGGGACCAAGGGGATATAATGATGGATTTGGGATGGGGTTGATAAGGGATGATGGAAGATCAATGGGAGATTGATTTGGAATGGGATCAATAGGAGATGGTGTGAAATTAGAAAATGGACGAGTTGGAATGCTTGGATCTTGCTCAACATTGTGCTCATTAAAATTTAGTGTAATAGGATCCAAGTTATTTTTTGGATAATCTATTTTTTCTTGGGGACCAAGTATCTCATCAAGGGAAGTGAATGTTGTTGAATCGTGGATAGGGCTAGGTGGAGGATGGTTAGGAGTAGTGTGGATAGCTTGTTCATGGATAGTTGTGGGATTATAGATAGGATCAATTTACTCATGGATAGGCTCATGATCATGGACAATATCTTGATAATAGAAAATATAAAGGTTATGGATGGGTTGAACTTCGGTCACTTGCTCATGGTTAGGAACTTGATCATGGATACTATCTTGATCATAGAAAAGATATAGATTATGGATGGGTTGGATGGAGGTGATTTGATATTGATTTAGAGAAAGGGTTGATGTTTCCACATGCTTCACATTATACTCTAGGCATAGCTCTTGGTTTGCTTGAATGGGAGTGGAAGACTCATGGATAGGTTTAATAGGCTGTAGATGCTCAAAAACATGAGTGTATAATGGATCTTGACTTGGACTCATGGTAGGAGACTCTTCAATAGGATTGATGGGTTGTGGATTACATGATGGGGTTGAAGGAATAGACATGATGTTTGAAGGCTCTTTGCTCGGCTCTTGGAGAGACTTTTTATGGCATGGAAATAGTTTATTCCTTGCTAATAGTCATTAGATCACATCCTTCATAAGTGCATGGGTAGATGGACAATATAATGGATGGATAATAATGGTGGATGGTGTTGTAGGCTTAAGATTATGATTAGGTGGAAGGATAACAGGGGTAGAAGGTGTTGTAGGCTTAGGATTAGTATTAGGATTGGATGGAGGGATAATAGGGGTGGATGTTATAGGATTAGGATTTGTATTAAGATTGGATGGAGAGATAATAGGGGCGGATGT
Organism: Cunninghamia lanceolata; assembly: GCA_027924645.1. Lineage (NCBI taxonomy): Eukaryota > Viridiplantae > Streptophyta > Pinopsida > Cupressales > Cupressaceae > Cunninghamia > Cunninghamia lanceolata. The sequence continues at coordinate 2,906,028 of BSBN01001183.1, read as the reverse complement.
TGTAGGCTTTGAATTAGATGGTTTTATTAGGGGTAGGTCAAGCCATTTTGTTCAGATCAATTGTTGTAGGGTTATCTCCTCCAAGGGATCCTTTGGTGGAAGATTGGAAGAACATTGGGATGACGATAATGAAGGTCTTGATGGTTTAGAAAGTTGATGGACCAATGGACTATGATAGGGACTACATGATGGTGTTGGGATAGGACTAGTAGGCTCTTGTATTGGCATAGGATTGGATGATGATGGAGGGTACACATAGGATGCATAAGCTAGAGTTGTGTTCCCCTTATCAAAGGTACCATAAAGACTTTTGAGTTTTGTGCAAAGGGTAACTTGGACTTGCATGTTCTTGTTGTAAAGGTACTTGATAGCCTTGTGAATGGGTTTGATGATGAGTTGAAATGTTGGAATATGGAATTGGATGCTCTTGGGGTGGATGTTGTTGGGTATCAATGGGATAGGTTGATGTGGAATTGACATGATATGTGGGTAGGCTAGGTTGGTATGGTGATGGAGGTGACACATGGTATTGAGGCATAATTTGTTGAGATTGTGGTTGTGTTTGGGATTGTTGTTGTTGAGTGTGGAATTGTTGTTGTTGTAGTAGGAATTGTTGTTGCTGTAGTTGGAATTATTGTTGTTTTGGTTGGAATTATTGTTGTTGCGGTTGGAATTATTGTTATTGAATGTGTTGATGTTGTGGTGGTGGAGGGATTACATAGGAAAGTGGTTTTGGGGAATTAGTTGGAGATGAATATATAGATAGATGATGGTATGGATGAACTTGGTGTCCCTTGTCATAGGATATACAATTAGGTATAGAATTGTGACTTGTGCTAGCCAATGTTTGACTGTAAGAAGTTTGTATGTCCAAGTATGGATTCATGATTTGATGATTTGGAGTTGGCATGGACATGTAAGATGGTGTTGTTGATGTGATAGTATTAGGAGGATCCTCAGTAATGAGATGTGAACTAAGGGCAATTGAATCTCTTTGAATTTTTTCTTGTTGATAGGATCTAATTTATTTCAGTCATGTTTAAGTTTTTGTATCCATGCCTCAGGAGTACTAGGAGATGTGTATGATGGAGGTTGGTATGATAGTGACATGTGTTTGATTGAAGATATAGCTTGGGGGTGGGATCCATATAGGCATTTAAGTTCCTTTATGTCTACATCATCTAGGTATGATGGGGATATTGGTTGAATTGGAGAGTGAGGGGGGTTTAACCTAGGCTTATTGATTATCAGGACCATTTTGATGAATTTCTATATGCTAATACTAAGGGTTTGAGACTAATTTACTTATTTGCAATGTTTTTAGGGGATTTTGTTGATTTGTGAAACTTTCCTGGTGATAACTATTCAATCCCTAGGTGGCAAGAGATCCACACATGCAATACAAAGAAAAAAAGTAGTTTTAACTCAACTTTTTAGGGTCATAGGCTTGTCCTTAACATCAAAATTCTAAGTGGCTTATTTACTGGTATTTGATGCTAAAAAATGCTGAAAACACACTTTACAATCCTAATTTATTCAAGGATTGTCTACATATCTTGGGCCTACAACAAAAACATCATAGGATCGACCTCTCCAATGCACAAAAGGTCCTTGTATAGTGGGGCTATTTCACTCTCAAGAACCAAGAGATAGAGTTCTAGTGACAGGCTCAATAGCACAGGCACACCTTCACTCTCTCCTTTGGAATCTTTCAAGGATTCCTCTATAATTCAGGATGGTACATGGTGAGTAACTTCAAGCATCATATTGTACTTTGCACCATGCTATGCAGATGGCCAATAAGGACTTTAGGCTTATAAACAAGGTTTCATAGTGGAGGTACTCCATAAACACCAATCTGTCTACAAGTGTGAGTCGAGAACGTCAGTTAAGATGCTTGGGCCAACCCTGCACCCCTATCTTGGTGTCACCCAAGCTTCAGGATTTCACTAAACACGATGATTGGATTAAGGTACAACTTTCGCTCTCCCCCCTTTATATAGCCTGTCAAAAAAAATGTGTTAAAGGTCATCCCTTGTGTGATGACGTCCCAAGGTAGGCCTTCTCTACTAAAACTAAAAATTGGGTTGTTGGTATTTCTCGTACACCCCCAATCACCTAATGTCACGAAGGGAGAGGATATGTACCAACTGGCGGGAGACAAGACTGACTCACAAAGTGCAAGTGCACAAGACATGGCAAACAATTTTGTTCAATTTTAAAGCACCAAAATCCAAATGTGAAAGTTGTCTTGTTCAATTTTAAAGCACCAAAATCTAAACGTGAAAGTTGTCTTGTTCAATGTTAAAGCACCAAATGGAAATATGCAAGTTGTTGATCAATTTTAGAGCACCAAAATGAAGTGTTTGATTTATCTTGTTCAATTTTAAGGCACCAAATTGAAATGTGAAATTTGTTCGTTTTCAAACACCAAATTGAAGTGTGAAATTTGTTCATTTTAAAACACCAAATTTAAGTGTGAAAATTGTTCTTTGTGTCTTAACACCACACGCTGTAGGAACGTTAGCTTAAAAGATTAAATTAAATGGTAAAGTTAAGTCAATGGTTAAATTAAATGCTACAGTTAGCGATTAACAGGGTAAATTAAATGCTAAGCTAGTAATTAAAAGATTAAATTTAATGCTAAAGTTAGTAATTAAAATATTAAATTGAAAGCTAAAGTTAGTAATTGGAAGATTTAATGGTAAATTTAGTAACTAAATTAACCACCTAAAAAAGATAAATGTTATTTTTGTTTTTTTGGAGGGGGGGGGGGTTTGTTTTTGGCTGCCACGTTCTAAAGAGGGTTAGGGTTAGAGATGGCGTAGGGGAGAAGGGCAGAGTCTGGTTGTAGGTGGCAGCGGGGGAATGGTGGCGCGAGGAGCAGATAGTAGTGGCGGGTGGCGGGGTAGCGGATTTGAATAGGGAACGACGTCAGTAGAGGGAGTGGAGGGGAGGCAGGAGGCTTGGAGCGGGGAAGGAGCGGGGCGGGGGATAGGGAGTGGGCGGAGGGCTGTCGGGGAGCAGAGGGTGGAGGTGGAGCTGAGGGGAGCGGGGGAAGGGGGAACAGGGTAGGGTTTGGGGAAGCAACGGGGGAAGGGGAAATAGGGTGCGGGGGAAGGGTTTGGGATGGCTGCGAGGAGAACGGAGGCGCAAGGTAGGGTTTGGGGAGGCAGGGGGAGCGGGGGAAGGGTGGCCCGGGGGTGGTGCGGGGTGCGTAGGGGGTGGCGGGGCGGGGGGTTGGGCTGGGCGCGAGGGGAGTGTAGTTTTCTTTTTTAGTTTTTATTGTTTAATTTTGTTTTTTATTTGTTTGTTTTTTTAATTTTTGGTTTTATTTTTTTAATTTTTCTATTTTTTGGTTTTGTTTTTTGATTTTTTAAATTTTTTATTGTGTTTTTTGATTTTTTATTTTTGGTTGTGTTTTTTGACTTTTTGATTTTTTGATTTTTGTTTTTTTTGTTTTTAATTTTTAATTTTTTGTTTTGTTTTTAAATTTTTGTTTGTTTTAAAAAAAAAAACAAAAAAACAAAAAAACAAAAGCCTACAAGCTTAGGAAGGGGTTAAAGCTAAAAAGAATTTAAAATTTTTCCTAAGATGCAAAAAGATAGAGCATTTTATGTCGATTTTCACTTGTGAGGCCTCTTGGACTCATCGGCGAGGTTAGATAGAGTGTAGGAGACCGTCTTCAAAAGTTGAATACTAAATCTTTCACAAAAAACACATGGTAGATCTTACAAATAAAATGCATGAACCTACAAATGATGAGGGTTAGACCAGCGGGCATGCCAAAATGTATATGTGAAAATTGATCAAAGGGATACAAAAGATAAATGCAAATACAAAAAACCTTCTCCTTCAATCAAATCCGCACACTTCAATTAGAACGGAATAGAGTTGCACCCAAGCCCTACTAACTTTGTTCTCAGAGATTGACAGAATGATTGAAATGATGATATGTTGGTTTCTCATGATTCCTATAGCATAACTTTACTTTGTTGTGTGATGAGCATGGCTTTGGTTGAGGCTATATTTATAGAGTTTTGATGTAGAGGGAAGAAGATTTGATAGAGATTTGATTTTGGAGATGAAATTTGATTTTTGCTTTATTTGATCAAAGACGAAATAAAACAAGATGGTATAGGATTTGAATATAAAATAAGGGATTTGATTTTTGTTTTAAAGGAAATAAATCCTGAAAAAGATGAGAGACATAATTGATGAATTATCTAATTAATTTAATTAATTAGATACACATAAGTTCAAATTTTGGAAAGAAATGGAGAAGAAGATATGATTTTATTAATTAAATAAATCTTTGATTTATTTAATTAATGTTGGATTTACGATTTAATTAATTAATTAATTATAAATTATTCAATTAATATTAGAAGAAAGAAGGGATTTGATTTTTTGCTTTATTTCTCAAAAGAGAAAATAAAAGAAGTAGAAGATAAGATTTGAAAAAGAAAAAGGATTTGATTTTTATTTGATTTAAAAGGAAATAAATCAAAAGAAGATGAGAGGATAATTGAGACGATTATCTAATTAAATATATCAATTAGATACACATTGGTTAAAAAAGGAAAGGAATTAAGAAGAAGATGTGATATTAATTAAATAAATATTTGATTTATTTAATTAATTTAGGAACATGATTTATTAATTAAACAATTATAAATTATTTAATTAGTATAAGAAGAAAGTATGGATTAACTAAATAATTGTAAGTTATTTAATTTATGCTAGGAAGTGGGAAAGTTAACTTTATTAAATAATTAATAATTATTTAAGTAATGTGGCAGAATAAGGTATAGTGAGTGATGGTGAAATTGGGTTCAATTTTAGGTGTTTACACTTGGCAAAAAGATTCATTAATATAATTCTCACAAGAGCAACTCTAGTACCTAGAACACTAAACTCTAATACTAGACTAGTGCAATAGATAATTTAGGGTCAAATTAACAATCATCAAATAGATTCATAGAGCACAAAAATAGAAGTAAAATAAGAAAGTGACAGAAACCAAATCAAATTCTTGAAATAATGGAAAGAATACAATGAGCTACCAATATGTGAAACTAGTCATGTTATGCTACCCAACCCTAGAGATATATGTGTAGAGACTTTTTTTAGCTATAATTAAGCTCTAAGCTTTACCAAAATCCCAATTTGTTTATCTTATATAGACAACTGATTCAAAGGACTAGAGCTCCACTATATATAGTTTACGCCAGAGTTGTGTTTTCATGTAGGATGACATTTGGTCATTGAAATAAATGTTTTAGTAGAAGGTAGCTTGACTAGTAGGGTGTCATCCAACAAAGAACAATATATCCATTCTAAATAATAAATTTGAACTTTTATTTTTCTAACTTTAGAACTAACACACTATCAAAACATCTAATCATGTCATCTAATAGAAGAATTTTGATGGAATGAATAACTCCTTGACATATGACATTCATTAATCATTGTGAGGTATGTGCATGGAAATAGGTCATGCAAAAGATCAAAGGTGGGTCTTTAGTGCAAAACTAATTTGCACTATATATAGATGTGTGGGTGCTCATAGGCAACCAAAAACATGTTGGATGTAATCTACCCAATAGAATAGGACATGAATGAGTTAAGCTAGCTCATGAAAAAATGCCACTACATAAAGTTCTCACAAGATAAGCTCTTGTGTCAGAAATTAAACATCTATTTTTAGGTGATGCAATATTTACCAACCCAAGGATGCTCCTACATCTATTTCCATTCAGAATAATTATGCTTCCTCTTGACATATTGCACCTTCATGGACATATATTTATAATTGGGAGCATCATGCTTCCCCTTTACATATTTTTGTAGAGCATTCATGCCTTTGTTTGAACTTCATTCTATTGTGCTTACATGGGTGTTCTTGGCCACTTAGGGCCACATCACCATCTTTTTCCACATTAGTGGACAACATTTTTATTCCTTGACATAATCTCTAGTCCATGTCCCTATCATGCTTAGTTTTTGGCACATTATATATGATCATTACATGATGCATTCTTTTTACAATCATTGCTATATATGCCCATATGCAAGCTACATGATTATATACTTACATGTATAGATCCTATTTCTATTTATACATACTATTTTTCCCTTTTCCTACAATTCCCTATATCCTATGGATACAACCAATTGCTAGGGGTATATCCTATCACTAAAATTTTCTTGTTTAGATATTCAAATAATTATAAGTGCATAGAGAGACTCATCTTTAGTTCTCATAGAGAGTATATATAAAGAAGGTGAACCTAGATTATCATATCCTTGTAAGGTACATTACTTTATATCAATCCCATGGAGATATCTTGTGATGTCTGGATATTTAATTTACATGCATGTTTGTGAGTGCTACATACTTTTAGATGCACAATCATTATAGGATTCTCATATAGCTCAAAGTGAGGGAAAAAATTAATGGAGAAATTTGCATACCCATGGCATTTCCAATTTAGTACCTATTTTGAGGAGAGTTCTTTGATACATAGAGATATTGATTTTTCTACAATTCTACAAAACTAGTGCATCAACACATTGACTCTCCCTTACTCTTCTCATGTTTCATTATTCCCTTGTACATAGATTTGATAGTACCAATATATTTGTGCATAGATTGGAAATTTGGTAGAATGTCTTTGTGATTATTTGAAAAAGCATTATTTCCAAGTGCTAAATCTCCACATGAATATAATGTAAGGCAACTACATGCATGCACTATCTAGTCATGCTAAACTAGCATGCATTCTCTGATCACGTCGAGTCATTTCTAACGAATCTGACAATCACATTTCTAGCTACTACAATATTTTCACATTGTACATGACTTTCACATGAATTTGCTTTAGCATGTTCACTTTGCTACCATACACTTCAAACATGTGGTAACACAAATAGCCACATCATACAATAATCCAACTAGCACAATATGCATCTAGCATTTGACACTCGATCATCCACATGTAAAGGGAACCATATGTGCATGACATTTATCAACCTTCTATTTGTAGGCCTATCTAATAGCCACTATATAATTATAGACTCTATACTCTAGTTTAGCTAGAGATTTTTCAACTTATATTACATAACATGATCTGTTACAAGCTTACTATTTCATTCTTATACAACTAGCATTACTATGAGTTGTACCTCTTAAATCATATGGTAAACTAGGTGTCTTCATTATTTCATTGCCTCATCATGTGGGATAATATGTGTAGCCATGACCTATGTTAATTCTTTGTACATTCACATATCAATGAACACACGAAAATATTCTTCATGATTTTATCTTGTCATTACTTTTCTTCAACCATTACATTATATATTTAAATTCCTCTAAAACTCAATCTTTCTATTGGAAGTAAACCTATTTCCATTGGCTTAGCCATAACTTTACCTACATGCAAATTTGTCCTCTAGTCTTAGAAATAAATCAAATCATTTGTTATTATTGTAGAAAGGTTCAATATTTTGTTACCTATTATCAAACATATTTATTATGTTCAAGGTATCATAATCCTTGCCTTGTCTTTAATCCATGACCTAGAAGAAGAAAGCGTAGAGTTAAAAAAACACTAGAGATTCACAACCTTTCACCAACCTATTTAGATGAAATTATTTCTTCACCAACCTCTCTAGATGAGTGGAATCACCTATATGTAATGATACACTTTCATTCGGGGGCCACTGATTCAACCTACTATCACATACTCTCGATTCACGAGGTTTTAGTTGTCACATCACTCTGATGTGACTCCTTTGTAGTAGTATGATATATTGTTGGATGATTATTTCCTATCTTAAGAGGTTTGACTATTCCTAATGAGAGAATTGATCACACTCACTAAAAGGAAGACTAATAATATCCATTAATGCACTATGAACCAATGAGTTGGTGGCCCTTGGTAATGTCCTGCATCTAGAAGGGGTCTTTTGAAGTTCTAGGCTTCTTGGCCAAATGGTGGGATGAACTAAAGTCCAACACACATACTTTTCAATTATAGGCTCGACAACACCTAGTAAATTATTTTCATCTAGATCATGTGCACCCATCACAAAGTTAACAATCAAATGGTCAAAAAATGACATCCACTAGTGCTAAAATTAGACAACTAAATAGGTCATTTCCTCTTTGTTGCATGCCCTTCTTAGTCTCTTTCACACCAAGATGGACAACATTTATGCTGTGAAAGGCTAATGAGAAAATACATCTTTGATAGGTGAACCATGAAAATAATGGCATCTAGAAAAATATTTGCATGAACAACCAATAATTCCCCAAGATCATCTTTATAGAAGGCTAGCCTTTTCAACTAGATAATTGTAATAGAAGATGTTTGTGCATACATTAGAATCTTACAACTATAATTAAGACTACAAGAACACAACCTTCATAACTTCACTTGAATGGCTAAGCTCTTGGTTTGACTACACTAGACTTGTGCATGCTAGACAATAGACACATCAAGGGACTTCTCAGTAGAATCTAGTGCAATCTCGTAAAAGAAAATTTTATCATTTTGTTCCATGATCCACTTCAAGTAATAATCAAGTCAATGACGCTAACAATATTACTATTTTTTATTCCAATTTTTGTATATAAAGACAAGCTTCTCTTGACAAAGGATGCACAAGTTCCAGAACACTCCCTCCTTTCTAGTGCAAGACTATAGGGGCAAGCTCCCCTCAACCTAGATTCAAGTAGGTATGGTTAGGATCATTAGTTCAAACATTAATTATGCCAACACATTCAAGATCTTCACTAGTTCTTGGGTAGAAATATGATTGCTTTAGGTTTTCATTAGTTCTTGAATTTTCATATTTAAAGATTCTAGTTTTACATTTGCAAGTTAGATTAGTAAGCATGTACAGATCATCAATTTGCACTTCACATGTAATCAACCCCACTTTTTGTGTTGATAACCTTAGGTTTCTCTAGTGTGATGAGGATGTCACTCTACAAGAAAAGGCATAGTGATCGAGGTACAACCATGAAATGGTTCAAATCAACATCAACTAAGTTCATTTGTGTACCAAACATAATGGATGCCAATGTTTTAGAAGAAAGGGTGAATGATCCATGCATACGTCCATGCAACTAGTGCATTTTGTTAGAATAATAAGGTTTACATAGTTAATAGTTTAGATTAGGTAAATAATATATAAATAAATTAACATATAGATGTTAATTTATTAAATAATTAAATGTTAGTAAGTAGATAAATAAGTTAGTTCTCAAGAAGTTACATTCCCATAAATAAGTTATTAGTTGGTTCACGGGAATTTGTAAGGCTTTAAAAAGCCATTGTGATGTAATGTAAAACAATCAAGAAATCATCAATATATTATTTTATGTTATTTTGTTGTGCATCATGGTTTGATTAATTGTCTCTATATTTGTGCTCACCATTTCAATATGGTATCAGAGCAGATTTAGACTATTTCTTGTGCCTTTGTGTAAAAATTTTCATGGTTATAAAAGGCTGGTTGAAAAGGAAAAAAGAAGGCATTTCAAGATTCATTTACTGTGTCATAAGATGAGTTTGTTATGTATGATGGAGGAAGATATATTTTATTGCTATGTGCATGTGAAAGAGAAGTACGTGAAATCAAATTGAAGGCATATTTAATAACTATATTGCCATCAATTTCCAAGCAGAAAGTTGACCCAAATCGTGGAAGCCAAATCTGCATATCAAATGCAAAAGTTCACTGTGATCTCAAGCCTGTGAGTTCACCATTCAGTTTTGATGGTTAAATGTGCAAATATGGTGAAGATAAGCTTCATGGCTCTAAGTTTGATTTTCATTATTTAATTTTGGTCTTTATTCAGTGATCTAGCCCTCATTTCACACACAGCATAATTGTGAGAAAGTGCATAATTTTTATTACTTAAGATCGATGTAATTTGTCTTAAGTTGTGTCAAATATTTCAAAAATATTTAGAACTCCATTTATATAGTTAAGAATTTTTATAGAAGTCTCAAGCATGAATCGGTGAAGAGAAAGATCTTTTAGAGATGGGGCAGATTTTTTTGAGGAGGAAACAATCTTAGAGATTTATATGAGCTTTTCATGTGAGAAGACTTATTTATGTTTTACTCCATTTCTTAAAAGTTACTTTTATTGGAGAAGTTAAAAGCTTAACAATTTCAAGCCTATTAAATTTTTTGAAAGTTTGATTTCAAAGGAAAAGTAATAGAAAGAGAAGTGGAAATTTTAAGGAGAGTAAAGTAATTTTTTTTTAAAGGAAGAGAATAAAAAGATTTAAATGAAGGTTGGAGAAAATCTATTCAATATCATGCAATCTTTTTGTACCATGGATGGAAACAAATTGGTTGTTCCTACAGACATATATTTAGAGGCTTTCAGGGATTGTAGTACTTCCCCTGATGCTATCTTTGGAGGGTAAGGACTAAGAGAGTCATATTGGAGGCAGGCGACATCAGAGGATGGAGGAATTTTCATCATCTCAAGTTAGCTTTTCTCTTTGAGACAATGCTTTGCATGAGAAGCATTTTTGGCTTTAGTTTTTTTATTTTTCCTTGTTGTTGCTCACATATTTGAAGAATACATGTCTTTTGAAGATTATGTTCTAGAGACAGATTTGTGATTTGGTGTTTAGCTGAATATGGATTGTTGTCAAGCGAGCTTTAGAGTATATGATTGAGAATTATAGCCTTTCGCGGTCACTAGACAATGATAGAGATCTGTCGTATCTCTTAGGGATTGTTGTTGAATAATTCAAGACTCTGTGATTTGAGAGTTCAAGACTGAGAGCTCAAGAACACATCTCAAAGTTACACCTTTCCAAGGTTCAAGAGACAACTTGATGGAGCCCCACTTGGTTTAGGATTTATTCTTTTAAGAGAAGATCTTCTATAAAATATGTATTCATATTATGTAATCAGCTTTGTTGAGTATATTAGCATTTAGGGGGGGTCCCTTGGTACTATTACAGGAACATGTAAACCTTAAGGGGGGTGTTAGAATAATAAGGTTTACATAGTTAATAGTTTAGATTAGGTAAATAATATATAAAAAAATTAACATATAGATGTTAATTTATTAAATAAATAAATGTTAGTAAGTAGATAAATAAGTTAGTTCTTAAGAAGTTACATTCTAGTAAGTAAGTTATTAGTTGGTTCACGGGAAGTCATAAGGCTTTAAAAAGCCATTGTGATGTATTGTAAAACAATCAAGAAATCATAAATATATTAATTTATGTTATTTTTCTATGCATCATGGTTTGATTAATTATCTTTGTATTTGTGCTCACCATTTCAATACATTTGTACATTAGCTTTACTTTACTCTTCTAATATTGCATTATTCCCTTACATGTAGATTTGATAGCACCAAGATATTTTGCACATGATTGAGAATCTAATAGAATGGATTTGCACATGTGTGCAAGCATTATTTGTCATGTCTTTACTTTTCTTTTGCCATGATATTATATATAACAAATACTTCCATAGAAAACTTCCTATTGGAAGTAAACCTACATCCATTAGCGTAGCCACAACTTTGCCTACATGCATGTTTGGGAGTGCTACATACTTTTAGATGCATGATCATTCTAGGATTATCATGCACATCAAAGAGGAGATAAAAGTAATGGTGAAATTTGTATACCCATGTCATTTCCCATTTAGTTTTGTACCTATTTTAAGGAGAGTGCTTTCATGCAAATACATTAAAAAATGGTGTAATGTTGTGTAAAGTTGAATTCCTTGCCCTATGATATGCACCTACCCATGACACATATTCCTATACAATTACCCCTCATCTCCATATATTTTCCCTATCCACTTTTTCATCACACATGTGCATGCACATACTTCCATGTACACATTATTCATTGTGATCTTGCCCCTTTCGTGTTCAAGGACTAGTCTATAGTCACAAGGATGCCCTCATAATTGTAGACTCATCTTTGCCCTAATTTAAAATTTTGAAGTTAAATTTAATTGACTCCCACCTTTACCCTTCCTACCTATGGGCAACTAAACACAAATTTATGAATTGAGTTTTTATGTATTTGTATCCAGAGCATTGATTTCAAATAGCACTAAATTTTGTAAGTAAGTAAAATGGAAAATTGCAAACATATTTGAAGAAGCATAACAAATAATTGGAGGGATCCTTTGTAGGTTTGTATAATAGTACTTGCTACAAATATAGGTATAACAAAAAAGAGGAAAATAATGAGTAAAAAAAGTAGTAGGTACAAGGTAGTATAACTTGCACTTTAGCAGTATACTTTTAGTATAGTTGATAGTCAAGAACATACATTGCATTATAATTAGCAAATCAAATCTATAGAAAGTTGAAATAAGTACACACATTTAAATTTTAATTGAACAAACAAAAAAATAGTTGTAAAGGTCCATAAGTTACATACTTGGGAGATAAATCAGAAGGTTATAAATGAAATAAAACATAATACACATATTGGGGAAAAAGTCTTTGTTGAATTTAGAAAAAAACAACATAAGAAGTAGAGTGTAAACATAGTTGAATCAATTTTATCATAAATTACAGTCCAACAAACATAGATAGAGATAATTATACTATACCATTTGTTATGGAGTAAAAAGTGGACACTTACCTTTTTACCACCTTGTTTAGCTTCTAGGTTCCATTTATTACATTATACAAGAAAAATGATTATCTCGATGCAAAATTGCCTAACTTTATGATAAATTGGGAATATGGACCCTATGCTTAACCTTACCCCAGACCCAAAAGGTGGTGAAAGACTTGGGTGCTAGTGCCCAAGTCCTCCCTGATTGGTCGGGGCTAATTTGAGTGTAGGTCAGCCTAGGACCTTTAAAAAGGTTCCTCTTTGTTGTTTCTTTTAGTTTAATTTCATGAATGTTAGTGAGAAAGCATATATAAGTGTATTTTTGAGTTCATTTGTAATCTAAATAGTAATAGCCAACTTGAAGCATTGGAGTAAAGAGCATTCAAAGAATTCATTATGATTCTAGGGCAGATTTGTATTGTCATTGTGTGTTTTTGCAAGTTTTGAAGTAATCATCTATCTCTCCTTATGAATTGAAGAGCCTTCATCCTTGTAAGGGTTTCATCACATAGGTGATATCATTTATGTTCATCATCATTTGATTTCATTATTGATTTTGTGTTTAGCCTCTGCCTTGTAAGGGCATGCTCTCTCTATCAAACAACGATGTTGGGAAGCTTGAATGCTATCTTAGGATTTTATTGAGACAAGTCCCTAAACACCGTAACCCCCAAACCCCTTTTCTTCTTGTGTGTAGGTTACAGGTGTGAGATCTAGAAAAGTGAAGACACATGGAGACTAAGGAAAAAGGTTTTGGGATCTGACAACATTTCAAGAACATTCCTCTATGCCAAAATTAGGCACTTGCAAAATAGTCTTTTTGCATGAACAGACTTCAAATCCAGTATTAGGGTAGTCTATGTAACATTTCTCCAGTTTGCAGTTTCTGAAGATTCTAAATTCTAGGTCTTGGGCACCCCCAAAATAGTCCTCTAACATTCCATCTTCTAGGACACAGGTTCTGATATCTTCCTAATCACTCTTGTGAAGTTAGTTTCTGATTATGTGCTATAAATGTTTTGTTATGATTAGATCTTTGCAAATCTAGGGTTTAGTGCATTGATTGACCTAGGGTTTGATAAAAGGTTTGATTAAATCAAATATTTCCAAAGAAAACAAGAGTACAAGATCTATAGCTAAATCCTCCTCCATTTGGTAGTTATTTGGCTTTATCTTGTCCTTGAACATTATTGTAGAAGAGGGTTTGATCTAGTGTGCATGCTAGTCTTCTTCATTCTTTTTTTCATACATAACATTTTGGTGAACCCATAGGATCTTACACCTTGGCATCATTCTTGCATCAGATCTGAGCTATTTTCTACCCTAGATCTGATTGGATTCAATTCATTCTTCATTTTTTATAGTTGCATAGCTTAATTCCATTTTTAAAGGTTTCAAAAATCCTTGCATTTTTAGTAAATCTAGCTAATCTTCAACCTAGGGTTTCAACATTGTCAGATTGCGGTAAATCTTGTTGCATTATTGGATTGATAAAAGTATTTTAGCCTTCTATAACTTATCATCCTTGTTGTTCTATGACATCTTTTGCATATTTTCATGGGAAAAGGTGAAAAAGTCAAGCATTTTAGGCTTGCAAAAAGTCAGAGTTTTGCATTGCTTTCACTACATATGATAGAAAGATTTAAATTTCTGATTATTACATTAGATCTGATCCATATTACTATTGAAAAATGGTGTGCATACATAGATTTACATCATTGCACTTGCACAGTAATAAACATAAAACATAGAATAATATATTATTATCTTTGGATGATTATTGCATTGCATTACATTGGCTTTATAAAAGCCTCTTCCCTTAACTATTTGATAACTACTTACATAACCTCCATACAGGAATGTAACTCCCATAAACTAACAAACTAATTATTGCTTTATTTACTAACATTTATTTAATATGCATAAAATAACCTACAAATGTAAATTTAACAATGTAATGCCATTGTTACTATGACTGTTATGCAAACATTCCCCCCTTATTACATTGTTCCTGTAATAGTACCAAGGGATCCCCCTTGAATGCTAATATACTTAATAAAGCTAATTACATAATATCAATACATATTTTATAGGAGATATTCTCCTAAAAGAACAAATTCTAAACCAAGTAGGGCTCCAGCAAGTTATCTCTTGACCCTCAAAAGGGTGTAGCTTCAAGCTATGTGCTTGAGCTCTTAGTCCCAAAATCTCAAATCATAGAGTCTTGAATTATTCAACAACAATCCCTAAGAGATACAAAAAATCTCTATGATTGTCTAGTGACCGCAAAAAAGAATAATTCTTGATCATATACTCTGAAGCTCACTTGACAACAATCCATATTGAGCTCAACTCCAAATCCCAAACCTGTCTCCAGAACATAATCTTCACAAAACATGTGTTCTTCAAATCTATCAGCAACAACAAAGAAAAGCAAAAAACTAAAGCCAAAAATGCTTCTCGTGCAAAAGCATCATCTCAAAGCGAAAAGCTAACTTGAGATGATGAAAATTCCTCCATCCTCTGATGTTGCCTACCTCCAATATGACCCTATTACACTTTAACCAACTAATGTCTTACATGAGTCTTTGGAGGCCTCATTAGGAATAGAAAAGATGGCCCCAAAAGCATAAGCGATCTTTGACATATGTGCATTCATGATTAAAAGATGATAATGTGAATTTGAACCAATGATAAACCCATACACTAATCAACCTTATATCTCCAAGATATTATTAAACATTCATCAAATTAAACCTTCAACAATTTTTACCTTCTTACTCCAAATAAAAATATAAAAACTCTAGAATTTCACAACCACCTTCATTATATTTGACCATAACAAAATTATCATGCTTTCTCAAAATTTAAGATCCCTCTTTGAATTTATGACCACCACTTTAAAAGATTCACGTGCCA
Source organism: Cunninghamia lanceolata (assembly GCA_027924645.1). NCBI lineage: Eukaryota > Viridiplantae > Streptophyta > Pinopsida > Cupressales > Cupressaceae > Cunninghamia > Cunninghamia lanceolata. The sequence goes on along the minus strand of BSBN01001183.1, from coordinate 2,890,475 downwards.
CTTCAAAATAGAAACCAAAAGCAACGTTTTCTTACCTTATACCTTCACACTTCCAAATAATCACCTTTCCCTAAAACTTTCTCTTGATTTGATTTTAAAACCTAAAAAAAATCTTCAATCTTCAAATGTTTGTGCACATAATCTCCTCAAAAATAATGAATAAATGAAGAATGGTACCTGAGTAGGGAAGGCTGCACATAGAATAATGCTCAACCAAAACCTACAAAAATAAAGAGACCACTACAATGGAATAATTCAGATCATGGCACTTTTTCCTCTCTATACTGGGTAGCACTTCATTTCAATAATGAATTGGTTCATGAGCGAAATCTATAGAAGGATTTTCAATGAGATCAAAATTTGTATTTGCATCAACAACATGGAAGCTCCAAGAGTAGACGAGCAAGGAGATTAGGAAGTTGTGTTTAACAATTTCTTCAATTACAGGCATGCACACAATTGCTCCTTAATCAAGTAGCATTCTCCAAACATATTCCATGTTTGGAATTCCACACTAAGCCTCCTTTACACACGGCAAGTCTCCACACACCCTTCACATAATTTTTAATCATAGGCACACAGAAACCATTAATGCTCTGATACCATATTGAAAAATGGTGTGCATACACAGATTTACATCATTGCACTTGCATAGTAATAAACATAAAACATAGAATAATATATTATTGTCTTCAGATGATTTTCACATTACTTTACATTGGCTTTATAAAAACCTCTTCCCTTTAACTATTTGATAACTACCTACATAACCTTCATATGGGAATGTAACTCCCACAAACTAGTAAACTAACTATTGCTTTATTTACTAACATTTATTTAATATGCATAAACTAACCTATAAATACAAATTTAACAATGTAATACCATTGTTATTATAACTATTATGCCAACAATTAGAGTATACAATCATTTCATAGTGTTCTACCTTGCATTTGAAGAGCTCATTTGCTAGGGTTTTGTTGAAAAAGTTGCATCTTTCCAAAAGCCTAGTCAATTTCAAAAGCTAGGGTTTGTAGTCAAAATCTTATTTCAGATTTTTCAGCAGTCATAAACATTTTCAATTCAAATCTAGCATTATTTTATAGCATATTTTCATTTCTCATTTCAAAATTTTGCATCATATCATATCTTGGTTTGAAAATTCATATGTTTATAATTACACATCGTGTATTTCAACATAAGAAAATAGCATCTCTTTCACATATATTGACAATAAATCATATAGTTGTCTATATTTCCTTTTGTGTAGCACTTTTAACATCTTGATCACTTCATTTGTAGTGACACTAGTGTGTTTTTGTTCTTTGCAAAAAGCTTCAAAAACTTGGTTTCCTCAAACTAGTGTTGTGATGTACAAAAGTCTCTCATATTGGTTGTATTTGATAAATAAATAAATCTTAATGTACATTATTGTTCCAATATTGTAGCAATCTACCCCCAAACATTTTTTAAAAATGTAAACAGTGATATTCAATGTGTTAGCACAATCTTGCAATGAACAACTAAAGACCTCAACACTTTTGAACACCAAGATCCCAATTAGGCAAGGTGAGAGCATATTGTGTTTTGGCTTACAAATTATAACATTGTGCAATAAATATAATATTTATCTACTTGAGCAGGCATCCATAATGTAGTGGGGATTCACCACTTTTCAGTGGGTATGAGCGCAATAATGAAAGTTACAAATCATCCACTTATTCAGTGGGTATTCACCACTTATCCAGTGGGTAGAAACAATAAAGAAAGAGTTCAATTACTCCACACTAGCAGTTGAACCATCTAGGAGTACTTATGTGTTTATGCAACATAAAAGAATGATTACAATGAAGACTAATTGCTTACTACTCAAAGTAACTAGATTGAGCAACAATATTAGCATCATATAAATTCTAGGCATCAAAATGGTAACCTACACCAACCATTAACATCTCTAACATCATGATATCAAGCTATTCATAACTATATCTTTGCTTAAAGTACTGCTGATCAAATCTGAGACAAACTTAAAACCCCTTAAAGGCTTTATGGCTACCCTATAGCTAGTCAACTTTACATTCATGCACATCAATAATCAAACTCACTCTAAAATGTTGTATAACAAACTGACATAACCATATTCCATCACAAATATGAAGGCAACCAATAGAAGTAATCATTCTGATCATAGAATGCTCATTTCCCCGTCAAGTTTGTACAACCCCTGGAGGGTGTTTTCACTTCCACACACACTTAAATCCACCTAGAATTAACTAGTAAATGGATGAACATGATTGCTGACACACAACAATGCATATCCAAGCTTCATAAACTTCAAACAAACAAGAGAACCATTTATTGATGAAGGTTGCACACAAAATTAGTCAATGCTTTGCTATACGGACATCATAAAAACAAATAATCTTTGTCTTTCAAATATCAACATACAGTCCAAAACAATTTCTGCACCAATCATTGATTATCAGACACTATCATCAATAAATACTGAAAAGTTAAAGAGCAGGCTCAAATCAAAATTGACCCTCCTTCTCAAAGTATGGCACCATGGCTGAAGGAGTATAGATTTGCATCATAAAATTAATCTCTACTCTTAGTCAAGCTGCAATATCAAGAAATGTCACTACCATGATATAACAATTGAATGCTCAATCAATAGAAGATAATAAGATAATTATCAAAAAACCACAAGAGAATTTGTTCTTCCAGCATGGTATGGCCATTTGGTATGCCCTTCATTAGAAAACACTTCAAAACTTCTCAAATATCTGTATAATCTTCTCAAAATTCATCTTCAATCAAGAACTACAAAGAATAACACAAACTTAGATCAAAACTTTAAAGAAAATCAATCCAATATTAGTTCAATGATGATTCCTGTATGAAACCAAACCCTACCTCAAGATGATTTTCATCCTTAAGAGCATTCTACAAGAGGGTTTTCGTTCTCAAGAGAATTTGGAAGAACTCACAGGTTCAATCCATTTGCAAGAAAAATCAATTCCAAAGCATAACCTTTCCAAATGAGATCTCATTCTCTTTTATATGGCACTTGAGGAGTTATAAAGGAAATGAATTATTTTGTGAAAATAATAACATTTTCCTTCCAACTTAAATTATTTCTTTTTTCCTTACTTAAGTCCTCACTTTTATGTGCCTAAATAAAAGAATATGTTTTGCCCTTTCTAATAAGCTATAACACTTAATAACTTTTAAATTATTTTCATCCTCAAGAACTTAAGTGAAAATAATAATTAAAATAGCTCATTAAATACTACTTTTTGTGGAAAATCCCAAACTTCATCCAACTACCAAGTAAACTGAACCATTATGCTCTACAAGGTTTGGGATGCAAATTGATGCCTTCTGGGTAACTTTCCAAAAATAGACGGCTCCTCCTAGAATCTTGGAGCGCAATCTGGGAGCCCAATTAGACTTCTAAAAACATCACTGTAACCTAGACATCGACTGAGCTCAAAGCCAAAGAAAATAATCCACTAACACAAGGGAAACCCATATAACTGATTTGTAGATTGAACCACAACTACTCCAATAGCATTGGAGTCCTCTAGAAACATGTCGAATAGCCTCTGAGAGACTAACAACAAGCAAAATAGGCACAAAAGTCTATGCACCGAAAAAAAGGGACATTACAAAGATATTTCATTATGGCATCTTCTAATTGTTCCTCTTTGGTATCTTTGTATGCATATATCAAAGATTTTGAATGTTTTTACATATTCATTAACATGTATCCTTATGTTTTGACTCATATACAATCCATGTATGATAGGGATCTCTTTAAATACTCTTCATTTAAAATTCTTGACTATATATCTGATTTTAATAACTTCATAACTATCACGAACGCATATCCTTTGATATTAAAGGACTTTACTAACTTCATCTCCATGAATTGTCATGAGAAAAATGATGGTGATAATTCTCCTTTTACTTCTACTACAAAACATAATGACACATGTGATGGTGAACTAGATTTTCCTATTTCACCTTATGATTCAAATCTCTCTCCCAAAATTGTTCCCACTTGTGAGCACATTTTGGCATAGGAGGATGAAATCATTGATACATTCCTTAACATCACCTTACCCTCTATTCATTCCAAAGCTCTCCCTCCAAAAGATAAAGTATTGATGGATGAAGAAAGGTCTCTCACATTAAATCCTTTGGGGATGGAGGTCAAGCTTAATAAAAGTAAAAACAATGTGAATTAAATCATCACTAATAGACTTATTCCACCCATTAAGGGGATAGTGGATAACTGTACTAATATTCCTAAACTCATTGTGAATGGGGCACATAATGCACCTCCTCGCTTCAAGCTAGTGATTAAGGTTCAAGGTGCTCCAACACCACCTCGACCCCTAGGTTACAATCTCAATTTTGTAAAACAAATTACTCAAGGAAATCAAGCATATCAAAAAAATAACATCTTCATTCAAAAATTTTCTTTGAATGAAGATAGTTTTTTTTTTGTTAATCAATAAAATATTATCTTTGCTCGAAGATAATCTTAGAACAAAGATGTTCCTTTGTTTGAAGGTAATTTTGTTGAAATCTTTGAACAAAGGTATCTTCGATCAAAGAAAAATCATTGAACAAACATAGTATGAATTCTTTTTTCCCATCCACCATCAAAAAGTTGATGTCCCAAGTTTGGGACCGAGAATTGTAGGGTGACCCTATGTCCTTTGTCTAAATTTCTATGTAGACCTACAACTTTTCCTAGTTGAATTCATGTCTTAGGGCCATTTCCTCAAGTAAGGATCTATCTTGTAGGGGATAAATTTGATCCTATTGGCTGCACACTTTTGTTTCTTGTTCATTTTTGGTTGTCATGGAATGGTAGTATTTAAATAACTTGAAGGAGGTTATTAGATTTATAATGAACAATTTCTTTCATGTCAATCATTGCAAGAGATTTGTTTGATGATCATACTAAGTACTGGTGAGCAACAAGCAATTGTGCAAGTGTCCTAGAACGATTAAGAAGAGTTTTGATTCATTTTAATACACCAATTGAAATATTCTTTTAATAAATACTCCTTAAATGTGAGTGATAATTGAATGAAGTCTTTGTGCTATTGATTATTAAAATGAGTGTATTTGAATGCCTTAAAATGAAGTACATAGTAGTAAGTCACACAAATCTATTCTTAGTCACCTAATAATAGCTAGTGAAATGGATAGAAGTTGGCCAATTTTTTATTTGGAATTTGAAATGTTAGGGGTTAGATCCATAGACACTTGAATTAGTTGGGTTAACAAAGTGGTAAGATATATGTGGGAAATGAATAGTTAGATATAGAGGACGTAATAACTTTAAAGTGTATGGTAATGTGTGTAGAAATAGATGAAATAAGGTCAATTTCATAGGAAGGTGGGAATATGTGGAGGATCAAGCAATAAGCCAAACTTAGCACAAGATTGCACTATTTGTTGATATATAATTACATTAACACATTCTCTCAAAATGAACCCAAAACTAAATAGGAAATGGCATGGCTATACAAATTCCACCATTACAATAATACAACAATATAATTTTCTACTTCAAAATATTTAAACTATTACAATATTTTACCATTACACTAAACAAATACCGTGCATTTAATACTAAATTATTTTATTGTCAATCTAAATTATTTCAAAGGAAATCCATTTTAAGTAACTATATTTTTAAGAGACTTATGGAAATGAACTTTTTTTCTTGGAAATGTTTAAGCTTGTGGAGCTTGAAATAAACCAAATAAGGGACTAACTAAGGCAATCTCCTTTACAACACATACTCTCCCCCTTTTCTCCATATAGTCAACTTGGGTTTTCTAACACTTGAATGGAAACATGCACATTCTATCAGCAAGACATCAAAGATTAAAGATGAAAAACTTCTATAAATTTTAGGAGCCTTAGAAACTCAGACACCGACACCTAATAGGATTAATTAGAACCATATAAACTTTGCAATGACACCCTTTTGCTTTATACTTGTGCCCATCAACTCTACTACAACACCCAAAATCAAAGATCTTAAATTGAGTTAAAAATCATAGGGTACTATTTTATTTCCCTCTTAGGTCCATTTTTGGAATCAAAGTAACTAAATTGTAGGTGTATCTAGTCTATTTTTGTATTTCCTTTTAATCTATTTTACTTAAAATTTACATTTCTCAGCCCTTATACCTTATATTGTAGATCATATTGACTTAGTGTTAGTTCTATTTTTTGTATTATTAATCTAATTTTATTACATAGTAAGTACAAAAGAAATAAACCTGACTATCTCCTATGATACATCTACACTAACGGCGTGCCAAAATTTATTTTTAATAGACTTATCTCTCTAAAGCATAAAAACAACACAATAAACATTTATTTCTTTATAATAATACAAATGATAAGGAAAACATCAAAGGTAAGTTTTCCATACAACCTTCTCCATGACCCTCAATTCTCACTATGGAATCCTCATCCCCTCTCAACCCCTATTTCACTAGCTTGTCCCATATACCCTAAGTGATAGACATAGTTTGAAATAAATTTCAAGAAATTATACACCAAAGAAAAATAGACAAGGAGAAGATTCACAAGCCTTTTTCTTCCAAATAGCACACAAACACATAAGAGAGTTTCATTCTACAATCAATAAACCTTTCTAAAACTTGTAAACACAACTATAATTCCATTCCAACACAACATAATAAAAGAACATAGTAATTTCAGTTCTTTTAAATACACACATCATTTAAAATTAAAATAAATAAGAACAAGGAGATCAATATTACCCGTCATTATTAAACAATTACATTTTATAATATTATTATTCTCTTGTTAGTCCAGAAAAACCTCAAACAAAATCGACATTTACTATTGAATTGTTTAATCGTGCATATATCTTATGCCAAAGAAAAACTATATTTTGAAACAATTTCTACAATTAGCATTTTTAGCCGATACGGTCAGGCATATTTGTATTTAAATGCACATAATGTCGAATGATTCTTTCCGTCAGTCTTCTACGGCATCATGATAACTACGGAACTTTAAAAACATAGAATATCCCCCCCACCGACATGGGGATTCAATTATTGAGAGCCGTCAGCGTTAATACCGTCATCGCACAGCAGGAAAAGGTCCCTCTTTAAGCAAAGCAATACGCCATAATGCAGGTCAAATTTATTTTATTAGCTTTATTAGCTAGGGTCAGCAGCAAACAAATATTTCCATGATGCGTGGAAGTTGCAGTTCAAAAAAATCAAACCTGGCCAGGTTTTACTAAGCCAAAAGGTTGACGTCATTTGAAAGAATCGTTGGATTGTTTTTCTTTTTTCCGTTTCCGAGGTTAGTTGCAATGGTTCTTTGTCAGATTGTTTTTTCTGGTCTTTCCTTGTCGATTCCGTGTGGGGCCTTCAGCTCAACAGTTTTCGACCTACTTCTCTCGCCCACACTTACGCCTAAATTTCTCCTCTCTTTACGAACTGTTCAACCCTTCACACCTCTATTTAACCTGGGCAGACGAACATCCAAGTACACATTTGTGCTTGCTTATCCTCGGTTTTGCCTTGTTTGTCCTAAATGGAGAACCGTGCCACGAGCTGTAGCAGAGCAGAAGGATGGTGGGTATATGTACTAGTTCCCCTGAGTTGCAATGGGCCTAACTTCTTTTTCTTAGATAGCATTCATGTCGATAAAAGTCATATTTGTGCATGGAATCACTACTTGCCGATTCTGGTTGCTGCTCTGCTTTGTGCAGTAATCCTCTTCTGGCGGAGTACTGGCGGATGTGCATGGGCAGGAAAGAATAAGAAGAAGAAGATTCCAGGGCCCCGAGGATGGCCCATAATCGGAAGTCTAATGGAAATGAGAAGTGGCTATGCCCACCGCAAACTTGCTTACTTGGCCACTATTCACGAGGCGAAAAAGCTGATGGCCTTCAGCTTGGGCTCAACCCGCGCAGTCATAACGTCCGATCCAGATGTGGCCAGGGAGCTCTTGAGCTCTCCTCACTTTGCAGACAGGCCTCTCAAACAATCTGCCCAGCAGCTTATGTTCGGGAGGGCAATAGGCTTTGCACCCAACGGTGACTACTGGAGGATGTTGCGTAGGATTTCTGCTGCTCATCTCTTTAGTCCACGAAGAATTGCCATGCACGAACCCGGGCGTCAGGCGGACTGTGTGAAAATGCTATCTGATATACACAATGAGTGTGTATGCAATGGAGCCGTCAACCTCCGTCCAAATCTCCAAGCGGCGGCTCTCAACAACATCATGGGAAGCGTGTTTGGTCTAAGGTTGGATGGTGACGAAAGAGGCAGGGAGGTGAGGGAGATGGTAGAGGAGGGGTTTGAACTGCTGGGGGCATTCAACTGGGCCGATCATCTGCCCTGGCTGCAACCGCTTGACCCTCTGCGAATCCACGCCCGCTGCGCTCGACTCGTACCTCGCGTTAGGGCTTTCGTTCAAGACATCATCCACCAACATCGACAGTCCCCTCACACAGCCGATTCAGATTTCGTGGATGTGCTCCTTTCGCTTCAAGGACACGATAAGCTCCACGACGATGACATCATCGCTGTTCTCTGGGTAAGAAATACCCCATCTTATTTTTTGTTTTCACACCAGTACATCAACTCCCGGATAAAAACATATAAATATTTGACACTATAATATTTGTCACATACAGGAAATGATATTCCGCGGCACAGACACTGTGGCTCTAGTTACAGAGTGGACCATGGCGGAATTGGTACTGAATGAAGAAATACAAGGTCGAGCTCAGGCGGAGTTGGAGGCGGTAGTAGGACGGGATAGAAGCGTACGGGACGAGGACATAGCAAGGCTTCCATACCTGCAAGCGGTGGTAAAAGAGAGTTTGAGAATGCATCCACCGGGGCCTCTGCTGTCGTGGGCACGTTTATGCACGGAGGACGTTGATATAGCAGGTGGGATGCATATTCCGGCCGGGACGACAGCCATGGTTAACATGTGGTCCATCACTCACGACCCGGAGATCTGGGAGTCGCCTCATGAATTCCGGCCGGAGAGATTTCTTGAAGAGAAGATAGACGTTCGTGGTAATGACTTGAGGCTTGCACCATTCGGTGCAGGTCGGCGAGTCTGTCCGGGAAAGGCTCTCGGCCTCGCCACTGTTCATCTGTGGGTGGCAAAACTCCTTCACCATTACAAGTGGATTCCTTCTCCTCAACACCCGGTAGATCTCATCGAGATTCTCAAGTTGTCATCCCAAATGGTCACGCCCCTTACTGCGATCCCCACAGCCATAAACTCTTATTGAGATCTCCCAAACTTAGGTTTCAAGATTACCCTTTTATCAGATTACTCTTTTATTTGTATACTGTTACAGAATAGTCTAGATGTAGTTTGCTTTAAAATGATGTATGTATATTTATAAAGGAAATAAAGTTTTCTTTATGTGTAATTTTAGTTAATTTAATCAAAGATATATAAATAAGTACAAACAAATTTAGATTAATATATATGAGAGTTGAGTATTGATAATTTACAATAATTAATAAATAATTTTATTTAGTTCAATAATTAAATAATATATTAGGATTATTGTGGATCTGATTTTGACATGTTTAGGGATTTAAAATAGTGAATATCAAATTAGTAATCATCTCATAATAAAAAAAAAAATTGTGATAATGTAAAGACGAATCCAATGTTAGAGATGAATCCTTGATTGTAAACTTGTCGTATGTGATTTGGAGACTACTCTTCTTCACTTTAACTAAAGTATAGAAGTTTGTTGCACTCTTTTTTAATATATAGGGTCTTGGGGTATTTAGAAATACCTTAAGGGCTAGCTATTAGTTGTAGGGAGTCAAGTTTTCCTCAATCAACCCCTAGAAACTGAACAATGATTGTAAACAACAATCTTTAATCATGCAAATGCCTCTAGAATGGTTATGCAAAATGGATGCCAACTCCAACCTGTGTTTTGACTTAATTTTATTTTGGGTCCACAAATATAAAGAAAAAGGCTCATGGGCATGACAAAATCATTCTTTCAAACTTCAAACAATAGCTTAATTGGTTTCAAGAAGGACATTGGGGTCTACCAAAGATATAGACGTGGGACTAAATATATAATGGATGTGATAAAGCCTCTATAATCTAATTTATATTTTGATTAGGACCATTAATATTTAAGCCACACAAACTTATAACAAGACAAACTAGACTTAACATGATTTTCAAACTTCATCCTCCTACTCCATTAAAATTCACATGGCTTTTGGGCTTTGGGGGAGCATAGAGGAAAATTTACAAAATTTGGACATGAGGAAACATAGGGGACTTTGCATATAGTGGGCTTGGGCCTTGGGAAAATATTTAACATAGACATGTAGTGTCCAAATGTCAATGACCAACTAGGTTGCAATATAAAGAAAGAATTGGTCTGAAGACATTATATTTCATGACATAGAAGACATAAGGCATCACAGGCTGCCAACATCAAAATGATGAAACATGTGGATGAAATCCTCTTGGTCAACCATAATTAATAAAGAGGTTTGAGTCTAAAAAGGATATAGATGTGAAATGCACTAGAAGGAAAACATAGAAAGATAATTTAAAACAAGACTCCTTAACATTTATGTCTGAAAAAATTAAAATAATGATATATGTGCCCAGACTGTGACATGGGTAAATTTAAATTGAATGTCGTGAGTGCAACATAAAACCTAGATAAGGATATAGCCACAATGAACATACGTAATTCAGAGTTTAGGTCAAGATCAAAATAAAAATGACTAATTATGACTACAAGATATACTTGTAACATAAGTAATAAATAGAGCACTATTTATAGACACAACTTAACTAGCCACAAGAGAATACATTCTCAATCCAATGGTATGTATTGAATTGATAAGAAAAACTAAATATAGGAGGCTATAGAGTCAAACTATGCAAATCAACCTTAGAAATGGGGGAAGGGGGCAGCCAAAATGATAGAGAACTAATTAAAAGGATTATCCCTAAAAGAATTTCCAAGAATGATGCAGCCAAGCTTTCAATGCACTTAACCAAGGAAGAAATCAAGAAAGTCATCCTATCAATGAATAATGACAAATCCCCTGCTAGTGATGGTCTACTAGTTGAATTCTATAAATCCTTCATGGAATGGGTCTGTGATGACTTGCTCCAGGTCTACATGGAGGCCCTGAGCAGGGGAACTTTGGGGAGGAACATCAGTAAAGGTATTATCAAGCTACTGCCAAAAGCGGGTGGCAAGACTTTAATAAAAAACTAGAGGCCTATAACCCTTCTGAATGTATCATACAAGATTCTGGCAAAAGTGATGGCACTAAGACTAGTTGACATACTACCTAAGTTTATAAACTGCACACAAACGGGTTTCATCAAGGGAAAATACATACTAGAAAACATAATAACAAGTTGGGAAGCCATGGAGTGGACCAAACACTCCAACCAAAAAGTTGCAATGATACTTTTGGATTTTGAGAAAGCTTATGATAGGGTGGAGTGGTCCTTCCTTAGGACAACTCTTGAAGCCTTTAGGTTCCTTGTGAAGTTTTGTAACATGGTTGATGTCCTATTAAAATATGTAATTGCACAAGTGGATGTGATGGCTCAACCTTAGAAGAATTTGTTCTTGAAAGGTTAATCAGGCAGGGTTGCCCCCTCACCCTAGTACTATTCGTTATAGCTTTAGATGCTCTTCATTATCTACTTAGAGAGCAATCCCAGTCCCCATGGGTAAGGAGCATCAGGCTCCCTAATCAATAGGAATTAATCAACATTTAGTTTGTAGATGATACTACTATTTTATAGAAAATGAGTAATGAAATACAAAAGCTCTGATGAGCAAACTTGACCTCTTTTACCAAGCCTCTAGTGCCAAAATCTCCACGTCTAAATCCATTATCCTTCGATGGGATGAGGTACTGTCGAATTGGATCAAAAAGTATGACTTTCAATGGGGGGACCTAGGAAATAGGTAAGGTATCTTGGAATACCATTTGCAATCAGCCTGAACCTAAAAGAAATGTGTTTATGGATAAGTAACAAGATAGAGAAGAAGATAGAGGGTTGGAATAGGCATTACCTATCCCTGGCTGGCAGGATCTAGGTCTGTCAAAAGGTTCTCTCATCCTACATCATCTACTTTGCATTAGTTTTATTTTTTAGCATCTATCAAGTAAATGATATCCAGAAAAGGATCAAGAACTTTCTTTGGTCCAATGGGAAAGGTAGAAGAAAGAAACATGTTGTTAAATGGGAATGGTGTTACATTTAGAAAAGTCATGGGGGGATTGGCCTAAAAGATCTTAGGCCCCATGGCATTGCCTTAGCAGCAAAATGGATTGCCAGATCAGTGGAAGGCAATGAACCCTTGAAGGTGTTGGTGAAAAATAACATCAGGATGGCCACCCCCAAGCAGGCCAAAACATGGAAATGACTACTAGTATGTGATATTGTATTGAGTAAATATCCCATGTCCCCTTCTGGTTCTTCAGTTTTTAAGAGTCTCTAGAAGGCATGGGAGATTATTAAGTCCAATGTGTTTTGTAAAACCAACAATATCTCTATAAATAGTGATATGAAGTGTCATACCTGTAGCTCCATTTGGTGGAACATATCCAATAAAAATAATTTACTAGCCCTATTACAAGGCTGCTCCGCAAAGAAATGGAACCTATTGGGTATCAAAATATTTAAAGATATTCTCTCTAATGGGCAAATCAAGGACTGGGCTAACCTTTCTTTTGAGTTCAACCTTCCTGCTTCTAATCCTAGAACCCTTAACACCTTAACCAAATCCTGTAAAGAAGCTCAATTCCCTATCAACCCTAAAGAGGACTTGGACCCAGCTAATGACATGGCCTGGGTAGATGGCACAAGACTTACTGATCTCAAAGCTAAGACAATTTATAAAGAATTAACTAGTAAAATCTTTGTTTCAGATCATACTAATCATTGTTAGGGGACTAACTTCCCCGTGGATGTTTGCAATAAAACTTTTAGCTCTATCTAGAATAGCATTATAGAGCCCAAGAAGGCTTGCTTCAAATGGAATTACCATTTAAAATTAATTATGTTGATATTGACATTTGTAACACATGCAGGACCCAGAGACTATAAGGCATATTTTTTTTATTGTTTTTATGCAATGGAAATCTGGAAAATATTTTGTAATGATCATTTAATCTGGGATGAAAATGATAAGATTTGTTGGAAAGATATATTATTTAATACTAGAAAACTGAACAAGACTTTGCACATGTTTTTAAATTATTTAATCACTGAGATTTTGTGGCACTTATGGAAGGCGAGAAATGTGGATCAGTTTCAGGGGTGTAAAGGGGTACTTACTGAGTCTTCACAATGACTCACATTCTATAATATTATTTCGCAGGTCATTCTACACCTAGAGTGCTCTATGGAAAAATTCTTACAACTCTTCAAGGAAGGCTCAGTGATTGTAGTCAGAGAGGAAGTCAAGTGTAGGCATGCCCAACATTGCACCCAGCAAGAAGCCGATGCTTTCATGAGAGCTCTAAACGAATTCAGAGGGTTGTTCAATGGTGTAGGCAGGTCCAGAGACGTCTGTGTACTAGACCAGCAGGATATTGATGACGCTTCCTCTGCCTTCGAAGAAGAAAATTTGAGTGCACAGGTAGTTGTGGGGGAGCCCGACCTAGGGGTTGTTGAAGGGTGTAGCAGGTGCTGCAATAACTAATTCAAGTGCTTCTTTTATATATGTATAAGTGGCTAATTTTGAGTACACTACCTTGTTTTGACATATGATGTATAAAGAGGTTATAATGGAAAGCATGCTGATAGGGATAATAGACAGTTACAAACCTGATATATCAATTTTGTATATACTGGCTTCTATACCAATTTTTGTATATATGGCTAACAGTTATGAACCTGATAAATCTGTCGAAGTTATAAAATTTGTATATAGCAAGGCACCCAAATTATTAAGCATAGTTAGATAAAACTGAGCTGAAAACGAACAAGATGTAATAGCTACTATGGTAGATCTGTAACCATTTTTGAAACTCTATATTTAATAAAAAAAAACTATGCAAGTTATGAAACGTGTGAAACTAGAAGTTTAGACCAAAAAATATTTTACATGTATTGTCTCATTTTTATTAATTTATTTATTTTGACAAAATAACTATTCTTATATTTCTTGTGGATTAAATAGAAATAGCTAGGGAAATTAATTTAATTAAAATTAAAATTTTGAGCCAAACTAATTAGTACTTCTAATTTTTTATAAAAGGGGCTGCATAATAATAATAATAATAATAATAATAATAATAATTACTATTATTACATCTAGAGGCGCAACTACAGTGGCAGAAAGGGATGAGGTGTAATCATGTGGGCGTGTTAACAAAAACTATTTAAAGAGCTGACATATAAAAATAATTACACAAGAGGACTTATCCAATGGCATTAAGGGGATGAGTTGTTTTAAATAAATAAATAAATATAAATATATAGCTAAAATAATTTATTAAATCAATGAACATAAAAATAAATCTAATAAAATAATGTGTATAAATATAAGTAGTACTCAAACATAAATTTGAGAAAAATCAAATCAAATAAAAATAGAGCAATTTGAATTTGGAGAAGTTTAATCGATAAGAAGAGAAATTAATTGGTAAGGGCACTATGCAACAATTTTTTTTTTTGTATTTTTCTTGCAAAATGAATTTATGAAGTGATGCAATGCTGCTGCTATTATTTATAGATGGTTAGATTAGCATTGCCTATTATTTATTCTTATTCTATTTACTTGCTACTCGTTAAAATAAAAAGAAAATTGTAGTGAAAGTGCAGCGTAAATTATGGAACCTATAAATTATAATTTATTTAATATTTTTGCTGTATAAACAAATATTTGAAAACCACAAGGAAAATTAATAGCAGGTAAAATATTTACTTTAGTTTAAAGAGATCTAGGGTTAGGGCTCTTCAATCTTTAAAAGCCTCAAAGAAAATTACTATTTAGTTAATGACCTTTGTTTTAGATTTTTCTTATGGGAATTAATTCTATTAAAAAATTATATTTAAGTTTTTTGTATCATTTGGATTATCCATTAAAAATTAATTGTTAGAGCTAATCCCACAAAGAAAACTAATTGTATGGTAAATTAATTTAGTTTAATGCGGGGTAGGATTATAGTTCTTCAATCTTTAAAAGATTAAATATTTTTTCTATGGGAATTAATTCCATTAGACAATTACAATTTTTTTTTCATATCATTTGGATTAAATTAAAAGCTAAACTTTAGGATTCTGCAATCTTTAAAGGTAAATCTATAAAGTAAATCAAATAATTGTTTAAGTAAAACTAACTTTATATAGGTATATGTATATATTTTAGCTCCTCACTCTATATATTGTAATAAATTAATAAAATTATTAAACTAGCATAGATATCTTAAATACATATATCTACTAGCATAGATATATTAAATACATCTATCTAAAACACATTGAGGGATATCAATCTGGAGGGGCCTATATTGAAATTTTTATTGAGAATAGATAGGTGCCTCGAGAGGCTATCTTTTAGATAGATGTATTTAAGATATCTATGCTATTTATTATTATTATTGTTATTGTTATTGTTATTTCTATTGCTATTGCTATTGCTATTGTTATTGTTATTGTTATTTTTATTGTTATCATTATTGTCACAGTCACTATTATTATTATTATTATTATTATTGATTTTTGCCTAAGGAGGGGAATGTGAATCGATGGACTATGATAATGTTACTCCAAATAATTTTGCATATTCTTTTATGACATATTTTATGATAGGTTTATGATAGTTTTTATGGTAGTCCATTGCTAGGGAGTTATAAGTTTGATTTTATGATAAAGTGGGAGCTATGGGAGGAATATTTTATGATGAGGAAATAAATGAGGAGTTATAAATTTGTTTAGTTAAGAAGCATGTTCATAATTATTTATGACAATTGTAGGTGGGTTTAAGAATAGCATCTTTGACTAGATAAATATAGTTGGATATAAGAGGATGTTATGGAAATTCCTTGTGAAGCCCATTTTGGAGGGATAATATTGTAATATTTTATTATTTGTGATTATATTGGGATGTTAGAATTTGTGCCCAAATTTCTATATAAGTCTGATTCTTTCACCAACTCTCATATTTTACCAATTTATCCTTCACTACTTGAACACTTGTGTTTAATTGTACAAGATTTGGAAATGAAAACCCTTAGATTCTTGGATATTGTGAGATCAAGCCTATTTGGTTTCTTAAGGAAATATCATATAAAGGTTGTATTTATACTTCAAAGATTGTGATGGATTTAACATCTTTTCAGAAGTTTGTATTTGTAGGATTGTGTACAAGGGAGCTCTAGCATGCAAAAGATTATTTCAAATCTATCCATTAATTTTATTTTTTAAATATATAATATGTTTTAGTATTTTTATACACATTTGATTAATTAGGACTATCTCCATCATATTGTGAATTTTCCATTCATGTGTGCAAAGATTAACTATCTTTCTAGCATAGTTTCATAAGCAATTCAATATTATTAAATTCTAATTATTTCACATCATATGCTCTTATCTTTCCCTAATGGGATCTTGGTAATCTTAAAATGACAAATATTTGATTTAGATGGATTTTTGTAGGTTTCAAAAAAGTTTCAAATCAAATTTTAGAAAAATCAAAATCGTTTAGATCATAGCAGTGCATGTCTAGTTTTCAGATGGATTTGAGTGCGAATCTATTTTAATTGTTGTGGGTATTTTAGACTTATATATATATATATATATATATATATATATATATATATATATATATATATATATATATATATATATATATATATATATATATATCATATTCATTTGAATGAAACCATTAAAATATTTTATATATAAACATATTTAAATTAAAATTATATTTGGAATATTGCAATGATATCAAAGCTTTGATCTTGCTTTCCTATAGGGTAAATAAATAAAATTGTTGATGTCAAGGGGAAATTAGATTTCTCCATTATTCATGATTGCTCATAAGAATCATGGGATGATTCTTGAAACTTCTAACAAATGGGAAAAATATTGATCTTGTTTAAGATATAGTGATGCAAATAGGGAATAACCTAAATGAAATGTAGAGGAACCAAGATAATGTGATTAAGATACTAGAACAAAAAATGTAGTTTTAAAGTAGCATGTAAAACCTAGTTCTAGTTAGAACTTCACAAAAATAGGAGATTGACTAAATCTTTGAGGAGTATCAAGGGAATTCTAATGATTTCAATAATACATTAAACTCTGATAAGTATTTAGAGTTACTCAAAAAGGGGTCTTAGAATGAAAGAAGTAGTATGACCAAAAGAGAGTTTAAGCATAAAGAGGAAATATTAACAACAAAGATACAAGAAATTTTTATTAAGGAGCACATCATTGAGCATGAGCTAAGAAAATGATCCTATAAAAAAAAGAGATTTTAGAACTAGTCACAACAAGCTATAGAGGTTGAATCTAAATATTCCATAATTGGAAAAATATTCTAATTATTTTTAATAAGTTCACACACTCAAAAAGTATTTGTTTTCATAGATTTCATGAGAAGCTAACATTGCATATTAAAGGTAAAGATTTTGTATTTGAAAATATATTGTTGTAGGTTCAGATGATGTGCATGAAATGACTATCATGATTTAAAAAATTTAAAAGAATAAGTCATTGTCATATGCAATTGATTTAAAAAGTAGTTGTATTGATGAGTAAGAATTTGTCAAGGGTGTTGATTCTTTCTCCAGTAATTTGCATTTTGATAATTTGTATAACAATAATGGAAATGCTACTTCAAATATCTCAAAAATCTCCAAATCAGAAAAATAAGCTAAATACCTTGATTTCCTCTTTGACTATTACTCAAGAAATAAAGTAGACAATAGTAGCAAATATTTATTGCATTAGTTTCATAGCTTGTCATTACAAAGTTTTTTGTCATCATGGGAAGCATTCTAACAATTATGAAAAGATGAAGGGTACAACTTGTAGAAAATGACATGGAGATCCTTTCTCTCAACTTGAAAATCACTCATGCATGATGGTGTGGGATCTTGGTGTTTTAACCAAAGAAAGTCAAAAAGAAGATATTATGAAACACATGAAGGATGACACATTTGATGGATTTAATATCATTGTTGTTGATAAATTTATCATGTCATGCACTTCGATGAGTAAACAACTTAATTTATCCATGGGTAGGCATAAGGTATTTGATGAATCTTGTGTTGTGAAAACTGACATAGTTATGGGTGTATAATGACTACTTTCCATTGGTGAGTTTCTATAGAATCATCAATCCAAGGAGATAAATTTTACATTCGAAAGAAAAGATGTGTTTCTTGGAGGTGTTTACCATGGAGCTTTGAGAGTAGTCACATATATGAGGATTTATTGCAAGAGAAAAGTTGCTTGGTGATGAAGAGAATCTAAACTATTTTGGTAAGCAATGTAATTACCATGTTGATATTCATTTTTTGGATTAACATAGTGTGGTGTTCAATAATATGCTCCTAGGATTTCTAATATAAAGAGGATTGCAACATGTCATAGAGTTGGAATGAGGCTCTAATAATTTCATGAGCACTCCTTACCATCATTCAAGGACATACAGAGAGGAGATAGATTTTAAGAAGTTTGAAATAGGCAATAGGAACTCTATCCCATTTATTTAATTAGTGGTCCTTCAGAAGGATGAATATGGCATTATGAAGATGTGCATGAATTAGAGAGTAATGCATAAGAAGAAAATGAGATAGAGCAACTATATTGTATAAATAATGATTTGACATCAAGCCATTAGATCTATTTTTTAAAGGAATATGTGTATAATATAGCTTTCAAATACCGTATTGAACAAATAGAGTTCTTGGTTAAGCCACTAAATTCAAATAATTTACCAATTAATTTAGTGCCATGAATAAATTATTTAGTACTCATTTGGGAAATTTTGTTTTGATATTCTTTGATGATAATTTGATGTGTTGCAAAGCATGGGAGGATCATCTAGGGCACCTCAAGGGGATCCTTATAATTCTAGAGAAAAAAACTCTATGTATAAAGGAATCTACATGCGAGATTGGGGTTGTAGAGATTTTATAGAGGCATGCAGGATGATACAAAATAAGAAGCAATTGATAAGTTTCTAAAGATTATCATCTCATGTCCTATAGTTATTTTTTTATATTTTTCATAATCACTTGTTGTAGAATGTGATGCCTCAAGAAAGCGACTTATAGTTGTTATAATGAAAGAGAGATACCCCATATCAATTGAATGCATGGATTTCAAATATTTAAAAAGGGGTTTCTCTATGTATGATGAGTAGATGTTTCCCAATATGCATGCTTTGGTAAATTTTAGACAACATCTAGTTGGTGGTAAATAAGTGGTTGAGACAAATTACCATATCTTGAATGATTGGCAAGAAAAATGGGTAAGTAAAATCCAATCTTATGCTATATAATATATAAAGAGAAAAAAATGTAGTTGTTTATGCCTTTCACGAAATGCCCATCCTTTGTTTTATTTCTATAATTTATGGTGATTGGAAGGTTTCTATCATGGTATAATATTCTGAGAATGTGTTTTCTACTAATATCTTAAATAGATGCATGGAAGACACAAAATTTTTATAGTGTTACATAGTGCATCACTAGCTAAATACCAAAGATCCTGCACGACTTGCAATAAAACAAGAGGGAGGTTTTCTTGGAAGTATTATAAGGATGATATTCTCAAGAATACCATCAAGAACTCTAATTTTTATAAGAATAAAGTTTAGCATGTCTTTCCTATATATATACTACAACCACTACTTATTCCTAAATTAAAATGGGAAGTAGTCAACATGGACTTCACAAGTCTTCCCACAATAAATGTTAAGGATTGAATTTGTATTGTAGTGAATAAAATTAATTAACATGCACACTTCTTTGTCATGTTTTTAGTAGTCAAACTATATCATGTGGAAGCTTTACTTTTCAAAGGGGTGCTTAGGTTACATTGGTTTCCTAAAAATATTATCAATATTAGAGATAGTATATTTCTTAGTTCCTTTTTGTAGGAATTATTCCATTTGATATGTACAAAACTCACTTATAGAAAAACCTATTAGCCACAAATATTGTGGAAAACAAAAGCAATGAATAAGTGGGTTGAAGGATACTTGAGGGACTATGTTCTAGATCAAAATTTAGTAGGTTAATGTGTGCAACAATTTTGAATTTACAACTAGAAAACAAGAGCTTCCTATTTTAAACTATTATAAATCTCAAGATGAGCAAAAACTAGAGTTCCAACAACAAATGTTAACCACAAACAAAGTTACCAAATGAAATACATTTATAATATGGATGTACTCAAATGGATGTGGCTACTCAATAGTCTACTTCAAAATCTTGACAACATATACTTACCAAAGATGGTCCATAGATTTTGGAATGGTTCAAGAATTATTTATAGTTTTTAGAGGAAACATGAATGGTCAAGATTTTAATAGAAGATTGATGGTGGAAAATAAATGATAATAATTTCCTAGGATTAAGGAGGAAATGGAGGGTTTGGGTTTCATTTGTTTTAAGTGAAAGGCAAAGATTGCATTTACTAAAAAAAGTAATTTGTTGCAACCATAAAGCCTATTTAAAAATTGGAAGGTAAATACATTTATTTTGGGATGGTGTACGAATATTATGATAATTAATTAATAAAAATATTTAATTAGATGTGGTGAAATTTAAATTAAATAATAAAATTATTTAATTAGAAATTGTGAACTAGATAAATTAAATAGTATAATTATTTAATCAATTGATAGTGGACTAAATTAATTAATTAATATAATTATTTAATTAATTAAAGATGAAGATTTAGGTATGAAATGAGATTAATTAGAATCGCATTAGGAGTGACAACAAAAAAAATCTAGGTGTATACATTTTCCCCTTGTTTGAAGCATCATTATGACTAAAAGTCATTAAGATTAAGGGTAATGATGTTTTGAAGAAAAAATAAACATGAACAGCATGGTCGCATGGTGATAGTGAAAAAGTTGTGCTTGGGATTTTATTTGATCAATTGATGATTGATGGGTTTTGATTAAGCTAGATTGATAAATTAGATTTTGAAATTAAGATGCCCCAAGAATTTAAAGATGAATTAGGGATGGTGCAATGGTCCCCCATCAAGAGGGCAATCAAGTGTGGAGAATGAGTGTACTTGATGGTTAGATGGACTAGTTAGTTAGAGAAATGTTATGGAGGGTGAAGATAGGTACATACCAATGATTTTTAAGAAAGTTTTAGATGTATTGAGAAACCTAGATTTGATATAGTATATGATGGTATGCATCAAACGTATAAGGAATCTTGATGATGTTTTATCATGTGTGTGAAAGACTAACTCATGCATGCAAGAAAAAAGCACAAATAGTAAAGATTCCAACAAACATATCAACAAGGAACATCATGATAGGATGGAACATGATCACCTTTGTAGAGTATGTTGTGGGATGAATATAAAAAGAAAGAAACAAAAAAACAAGAAATAAAATCAAGACAAAAAGACCCACAATGAGTTACAGGTGAGTGCAAGATCATCAAGGGCCAAATAATACCTCTAAGTGGCAATGAAAATGCTAAAAAATAGACTAAAAAAGTTCATGAATAATTTGAATGGGTTATAAACACAATTTGAAAAATATGTAGGAATATATTTTTTAGAAAATTGAATTTAGTTTATTGGCTACTATTTTTTCAAAAAAATATATTTACTTGGTGAAAATTAGCTATTTCAATGAAGCACTACTAATTTTTTTTAGAAAAAGTAAAAATTAGGTATCATTTCGGCAAACCTAAGTATGAGGGAAAAAATGAATCTTTAAATATAAGTAAAGGACACACATCTATATGTGACACATATTTTTTTGAATTTTATTTGTAAGTAAATAATTAGTTATGAATTTTTTACTATGACTTTTTAGAATTATAAAAAAGTTATTTTCTGGCCAACCTAACTTGGTAATAAAATATGAAATTCAATTTTTTTAACCTATAGCCAATGAAGCATATAGTGTGATGGATCTTTCAAATTTGAAAACCATGAAATGGTTTGTTTTATGGAGGTTTTTAAATGAGTGCATGCATCTAGATTTCAACCATACTATGTGTAGAGATTATTAATAATTGCTTATTTAAATTATAATCAAGCATAAGTTATATTTTTAGAATGTTGACAATTCCTTGAATATACCTTTTTCATTTCATCAAATTAAAATCAAATAAAGGTCATCAACATAAACGGTGAAGTCATGAAAAGAGGATGAAACCTCTAAATAAGTTGGAGTAGTGGAAAAGCTAGGCTTGATAATCCCAAGCCTAAATCTAATGCATTCCCAAGGTAAAAAAGGAGGAAACAAATTTTTAGCAAAAATAATGGATATACATTACTTGAAAGCACTAAAAAGTATTTTAAGCTTTAGGTAATGGATATCTATTTTGCATATGGATATCCATTTTGTGAAATAGATATCCATTATCTAAAATCCCAAAAAAGGTCGAAAAGGTTTTGTTAGGCTCGATAATGATCCCCAAAAATGCCTTGCTCTCAAGAAACCTATGATCTCTACATATTATAGAAAAAAATCATACTTTTCTACACACATATGCACAAAATTCTATTCTATCAATCATCATGGTTATAGTTTCTATTTTTATAATGGGAAGTAGTAGTCATCATAAAGAAAAAAGAGGAGGAAACTTCAATTGGAGGAAATTGAATCAATTACATAAAATGATAGAGCAAGGAAGGGGATCAGAAGAGAAGGTTTGGTGGATACTAATTAAGGTGAGGGTTTTCCTTTATTCTCAAATGACATGTAAATTGAAGTTTTTAATGTTGAATATAATGACATATTTGATAAAAATGAAATTGAATATGATAAATAAAATGAAAAGGTTGAACACAAAAGTGTAAATGTGGCAAAATATCATGAACACCTGTTGATCAGAGGATGGGTTTCTAGGGTTCAGTTATTTGGTTTCTATCTTTAGTATGCAGTTGGAAGAAAACTATGTTTTTATTAAGTTTATTCCTATTTTGTAAACGTCTAACTAAGTAGTGTTAGTATTGGTTGTGTTTACTTTCGTTGATAAGGTTGTTATCAACTTCAACAAGTAGTGTTAGTATTGGTTGTGTCTACTTTCGTTGATAAGGTTGTTATCAACTTCAACAAGTAGTGTTAGTATTGGTTGTGACTTCTTTTTCTATGATATTACAGTTTTTTTATAAAAAGGTGGAAACCACCTACATGTATATTAATAACATGTTGAAGTTTTGTTATCAACTTCAACATGTTATTAATATACATGTAGGTGGTTTCCACCTTTTTATAAAAAAACTGTAATATCATAGAAAAAGAAGAAGAACATAGATATATACTTGAAGATTATGGATATAAACTACATTATATTGAAATTATACTTCATAATCAAATTATTCATAACATTGATGAAATTTATAACACACATGAAACAATGAAAATTAATGTATCTCCAAATTATATAAGAAGAGAGGACTTTTGTCAAGAAGAAAATGAAATCCCACATCCATCATTTTCTAATGAACTTGATAAAATTATAAAACATCCAAGATATAAAAAATGTTTACTTGAAATTGATGAGAACATAATGGAAATACTTGAAGGAAAGAGGTTGTCACAAACCATTCAGTTGTTGGCTTCATAAATTTTGAATGCATAATTTGTAAATATAACATTAGCTAAAGAATGTCAGATTTTTGTGCACTTACTAAGGATGTACAAATGAGACATTTAATAAAGAAACTAAAGATTTGGGTAAACAAAGTGTTCGATCAAAATAAAATTAGTGTTAAAAGTCTTTTTGAAGACTAATAGGGAGAAAGATAAAAGAGCTTCTCATGGAGTAATAACAACCTTAATAGTAAGAAAGCAATTAAGAAAGGCTTGATTATTGAGGAATTGTTTTTAATAGAAAGGTGATGGAGAACCTATATTGTATTAGAGTAATGTAATTACAAAATCCATACAAAAAAGACTAGGAATGTATCATCTAGTTCTAAGCTTGCATAACATAGAGCTTGCCTACAAGGGATTAGAAAATAGTAAAAAAAACCAAATACACCGATTACAAAATTAACACACAAAAAGCAGATGGCCTTCTAATCTAAATTATAGCCATTGTGTTCCTTTGGAGGTGGCATGGAAAAGAGAAGGGCAAAGGATGGGTTGCCTGGAGCCCATGTGGGACCTAGATCCACATCTGGGGCATGATGAAGTAGTAAAAAGATGGCATTAGAAACCTCGTTGGCCTTATGTGCAAGTCCTTCAGGAAGCTATAAACGGTGGGTGTTGAGAGGCATATTGAAGGCATTAGCACAGTTCACCCTAAGAGACCTCTCTAAATTTCCTATACACATAGACTAAATGGTGTGATGTTTTAAGGAGAAGTCTATCAAAAATACCTCTAATAGGAGCTGTGTGTTCCTGAAAGTCATAAACCACCAGTGTTATTTTCCATCTCTCTGCATTGAAAAAAGAAGAGTGTACTAGATTAAATCCAATTGCATGTGTGTATTCGTGGTCCTGGGAGATGTTGAAGATATTGGAGATTAAGGTCAAGGAAACCTCAGATCCCTTTATATGGCTATCCTCGGGTTGAAAGAGATAATACCCCAACATGCATCATATAACCAACTCTTCATTATCACAGTCAATTTCAAAGAATTCCCTCAGATACACTATTTAGGGCACCATGATACATGAGTTCTCCAACTAGAGGAGGAAGAAATACATGCATATTTGGTTCCTAAAGAGCCACTAGGAATGATAGAAGAAAGTAGGAAGCCAACGAAAGATATTAAACTTGGTAGAAATGAGGAATGAGAGATCTTGGAAGGATTTAATGAAAAAAGAATTTAGCTATGATATGTCACCATACATATAGAGCTAAGACTAGGGAATGCAATAGAGTACATGAAGATGTGGTGAGAGAAGAAAAATATAGCATTCAAACACATTGAGTATATCTTAGAAGCCAATCTAGAACCTTCCATGGACAAGATCTCAATAATAAAAGCACAGGGTTGATGTCACCCGATATCTTTGATAAGTGTCCTTGACTGTAAGGAGATGTCATTTCACATGAAATCAGGGAAAATAATGTTAAAATAGGTTGTGAAGCCCAATGGGGAATTGAGCATCTCTTATGGGATATTGCTTCCCCAACAAACAACAATTAATTCAATAGTTCTTGTCAAGAGACATCTTTGGAGAGCCATGAATTCTACATGTATCTACCTGGCTTGATATTTATAGTATATATTACTTCATAAGGAGATCCTAACCGAATGGACAAACAAATATTCAACTAATAAATGTCCTAGATATGCTAGCCCCCCATCCTAAAGGAGAGTAAATGTTGAACATGGAACCCCTTGATCAATTGCCATGTTGGCAAGAAGATCTGTCACCTTATTACCTTCCCTATGGCAATGGCTTATCTAAAAAATTTCAAACTTCCTTAGCAGTTCAATTGCTTGTTGTAGGATGTAATCAATCTTACAGTTTAGAGATTCCCTTTTTCTAAAGGTGTTTATAATAATCAAGGAATCCCCCATGATCAAAATCTTTTCCACCTTGTAAGATATAGCCAATTTGATGCAATAGAGTAAATCCATTTCTTCTACCTCGTTAGTAGTACCTAAAGAGATATTTATTGCTTGCACTACCACTAGTTTGCCTCCAACATCTAGTGACCCCAAGTTGCCTCTACATGCACCATCAAAATTTAGTTTTAGGAAAGGCACTTGAGGAGATGACCATTTGATTGAAGATCTCACCACCTTAGTGATAGTAACTATATGTTTGGCTTCAAGTCCCATAAGCTTTAATTGGTTCCATTCCTTTAAGATTTGACTATCCCAATTAGTAAATCTAGCATTGGAGGAAAGACAATCACCTACTCGTACATTGACTATCTCTGATATTGCCATGGATATATCATCAATCACCTTTTCCAAAGATCGATTTGTCTTTCTAAAAATTCTAAAGTTTCTCTCTTTCTAAATACCCCAAATGAGAAAAGATAGACAAACCTCCCATAGACAAGAAAATGTGCATTCTTGGTGAAGAAGTGGCCAACTCCTAAACAAATCCAACAAGGAATTGGGTAAGGGGACACTCTAGTTGAGTATCCTTGTGCACAAGTTCCAACATGCAAGACTAAAAGGGAAATGAAGAAGTAAGTGGTTTATATCCTCCTCATGTCCACCACACAAGACACATCTAAAATTGGATGTGATACCAAATTTATTTAATCTGCCCCTAGTTAGAATTCTATTATGAATTGTTAGAGTAATAGGTTAACTACTTAATTAATTTAATCATATTGATTAATTAATTAAGTCACCTTTACTTTATTTTTCACTTAAGCTAAACTTAGGCCCATTAATAATTAATTATTAATTCTTCATCCTAGGGTTTTCACTTTTAGGGTTTTGATCTCCTTTCTTAAGGATTGATCTCTTTGTAATTATTCATTCTTGTTGATGCATATTTTGCCTCAAGGTTGTAGAGCACCATTTTTGTGCCTCTTGATCTCCTTTATGTGACAGGTTATTTGCTTGCAGGTGTTCATTGGGATATGTGAGGTTGGTTTACCAACTTTAACATGGTATCAGATCTCCAAATTTGTAGCTTCCTGTTTATTTTTTGAGGGATCTTTCCTTAAAGTGACATTTGAGTGCATCTTGAGTCAATTTGGACCTTACCATTATGTCCAAAAGGTTTGAAATAGTCAAGATTGACCTTTGTTTCATTAATTTTGGTTATACGGTGCCCAATCTATGAAGGTTTGAAGTTTGAGAGGGTTTCCAGATCTAGAGGGTACCTGCAATTTTGGAGCATTTTCAACCCAAACGGACCTTACCATCGTGTTCAGAGTGTCCAAAAACCCAAAAATCAACTATCAAATCATCAAAATTAGACACAGTGACTTCGGAAGGTAATTTTTTTTCATTTCTGGGTTGTACGGCCTGGTACAACACGAAATCCAAGAAAAAAAATAGAGTATGCATAGGCGCTGCAGTCAGTTAACCACTAGTGGTTAATGCTAGTAGCTAGCTAACCACTAGGCTTCCCTGAAAGCCCTTTTGGAGTAGTTTTTGTATTTTGGCCATAACTTTTGCATGCGAACTTGGATTTTTGAAAACAAAATATCACCGGAAAGCTAGTTCTGAGCCCAATCTAGTGGTGTAGGTTGTTTCTCCTAGATTTTCTGTTTTTCTACATTTATTTCCAATCAAATTCAAACCTTGTTTTCGCGCTTCCAGGGGCATAACTCTTGCATACGGATTCCGTTTTTTGCAAATGAATAGGCATTGGAAAGGTCTTATAGTGCTATTTCAAGATCTGTAGAGTATTACATCAGAAAATTCACTAGGTACACAAAGAATAGTCTAAAGTGATTTTTTCTTTTTCAAGCTTTCCAGCTTTCAAAATTGTACTGGGGTTTGGTTTTTTGTGTTGTGGTGGGTGTTTTTTTCTTGCTTTCTGTATATACACATCAGAAATTAGAAACCTTTATCATTAAACACATTTCAAAAACTCAACATCATGGCAGACACCTCATCAGTTGACCATCTTTCCCCACATAATTATCACACCTAGAAGGCACATATGACCTGACTTCTCATGTCAAAGGGGTTATGGTCCTGTTTAGATGAGATTCAGTCTCAGTTGCAATGTTAGTTTGAGATTCTGTAGCATAGAAACAAAATAGATGAGGCCATGGGTTTGATATCATTGCATGTTTTAGATAGTCTTTTATTTCACCTTGAGAGTTGCACAACTCCTCAGGCAATGTGGACAAAGTTCAATGATCTATTTGGCACCATCAATGAGTTTATAGTACTTCAGATTGAGGTAGAATTGACTTCCTTGGTACCTGGTTCTTTTCCATCTATTGAGGATTTCTTGATGAAATTCAAATCACTCAGATCTTTGTTACAGTGTTGTGGCAAGACCAAAACTGACACCGAGAGTATTTACCTGATTCTATCTAAGCTCTGAGGTTCATTTTTTATATTCTCTTCTACATTCTACTCCACCATGGATACTTTGGGTCCATGATTTACCATGCCTACATTTGAGGTATTTTGTGATCGATTGTCCCATGACCAGTCCAAGTTATCACAGTTGGATGCTCTTCTAGGATTACAGAACCATGCATTGGTAGCTAAGTCATCTCAGGGGAAGCAAATGCAAAAGTAGAAATACAAACCAAAGACCATAGAGCATGGGAAGGATTTCAGTTCATAGAACACTTCTGATTCTCATTCTCCTAAGGGGGAATCATCGAAGAAAGAAAGACCTAAGTGTACTTATTGTAATAAGTCAGGACATGATGAGTCTAAATGCTATGAGAAGAAGACAGATGTATATGTACAACAAGTTTCAGATTTGATAGCTCTTCTTATGAAGAACAATATTCATCCCTCTTCTTCATCTACATCAGGTGGGTCTTCTTCTTCACCATCATTACAAATAGATGGATAGACTCCACACAAGGGTCATGCATTATGTGCAACCACTAGTTCACATTCATCTAGATGGCTATTGGATTCAGGTGCTTCACACCATATGGCATCTTCTCAGGACATGTTCTCATATTTTGAGGCTGCATCCTCACCACACATATTGATGGGTAATAACACTTATATGAGTGTATGTGGGAAAAGTTCTATCAACATTGATGATGCTACATTCAATGATGTACTATGTGTACTATCTTTGTCCACCAACCTTCTCTCCATTTATCAAATTGCTCATATTGGGACAGGGAAGACAGTTGAGTTCACACTAGATTTAGTACACATCAGAGACATTCAGACTGGCAACATTGTTGCAATAGGGATAGTTGATCATTCTTCCCAATTGTATGCATTCACACACTTTGCTCCACCATCTCCACTGTCTGGGTATCACTCTCTTTCTCCAAGAGAGCATGTTGTATTTGAGGTGAAGTTTGGTCACTTGAACTTATGTATTCTTCCATCTATTCATGAGACTAGTGTTGAGACTTCTACACCTCCACCTCCTATTGAGACCACATCTGATCATCAGGATCCCTCTTCAGGTTTGACTGACATTGTAGCTCCACTCATTGAGCCATCTTGTACAGTTGTTGAGGCCATATTAGAGGATATTCATTTCCTCACAGATGACAGATTCAACACATCTGTTATCTCATCTTCATTGGAGATTCCATTTCAGGATCATCTTGATGTGTTTGATGTTGATACATTTGATTCAACATCATGTCATTCAGATAATGTTGCTACATTTGATTCAACATCTTGTCATTTAGACGCTTATGCTTCACTTCTGTTCTCTAATGAGCATCATCTAGGACTTCCATTTTCACCTCACATCCAAGGCTTTCCTCATCATCGACCATTCGATTGGTTTCTTCCTCAGGGGAGTCACATTGGTTTGATCATCGGCACAGGGGTTCTCTCATTCTGGGGGCGCTTTGGAGTTTCCACTCTCTCTCATGGGGGAGTATCTGATTGTATATCTGCATATGTTCTTGAGAGAGTCTCTTGAGACATTTCATTTGTACTTTCTTTCAGCATCTCTTTTAGGAGAGGAGTTTTTTCCCACTGGGTTTTCTCCTTTTCTCCACTTTACAGAGATTTAATTGTACTTGGGTACCTCATCAGGCATAGTTGCCAGGACCCATATTTTCTTTCATGCATTTTGTCCTTAGTTTTTAGCTTCTCCCTAAGTTCATCTTAAGGGGGGGTGTTAGAGTAATAGGTTAACTACTTAATTAATTTAATCATATTGATTAATTAATTAAGTCACCTTTACTTTATTTTTCACTTAAGATAAAATTAGGCCCATTAATAATTAATTAATAATTAATTATTAATTCTTCATCCTAGGGTTTTCACTTTTAGGGTTTTGATCTCCTTTCTTAAGGATTGATCTCTTTGTAATTATTCATTCTTGTTAATGCATATTTTGCTTCAAGGTTGTAGAGCACCATTTTTGTGCCTCTTGATCTCCTTTATGTGACAGGTTATTTTCTTGCAGGTGTTCATTGGGATATGTGAGGTTGGTTTACCAAATTTAATATGAATTTCTAGCCATGAGAATGCACCAGCTTTTGGAAGATTGTGGGCATTCCAACAAAGCTTATGAGGCCAATCTGATTTGGCTGATGAGGATAGGCACCTATACCCTTGTTTGACTGAATACTTTCTTGAAGGATCCCTTGTCCACACTAGCTCATCCAATTTGTTGGAGATGAAGACCATTCTATTCATGAGAATCCCTAGCAAAATTGTCTTTTGGTCCATAGGAAAGTTGCAGTTCAAGAAACTTCTCCAACAAATTTCTCCTTGAAATGAATGCTTATCTTGATCCTAGTAGTCCTTAACCTTTGTTCCCTAATTTTATTTAAAAAAGGTTCTACCCTCAAAAATATCCATTCTAGAGAAAAGTTTTGAGAATCCATTCCATTTATTATCCCAAAAGTCTACTTTGCTACTGGAGATGAAAAAGATTCAACAAGACTAAAAATATAAAAGGAAAACTAAAAATGAAACATTATACCTTCCAAGTCCTTGAATCTCCCTACTCCTTGATAAGGTTGAGGAGAATTGTACCCAAAGTCCTAGATTTACCCAAATAGAGTAATTGTAAGTGGATTTCTTAAATTCAACTCAATAATTGACTCAAAGGGATTTTGGCATGATAAGTCTACTATGGAATTGGATGAGGAGGAATTTTGGAATAATAATATTGCTTGAAACTTGGATGTGAAATTGGCTTGGGAGACCATGTATTTTTAGGCAAATTGGAGGGGAAATGCAATGAATGGCTAGGATTGAAAGTTGAGATCTAATGGTGGAGATGAGAGGATGAGATGGAGGGCTTGGATTTCATCAACAAGATTGGAGGGTTGAGATTATTTGTGAATATTAAATTCACATTGGGAAGGGTTAGCATTAATGAGGATTAGGACTTATGATGAAATAAAAACTTATTTTCCTTGAGATAGGGAGGAATAAAAAATTAAGATTTATGGGTGAGTGTGAATGCCTGTGACACATGTTTTGTTTTGGAAAAGACATGTGTGAGCTCTTCACATGAAAAAGAGCTCTTACATGCAAAAGGAAAGATGAGGTGTAAGGGTCATGTGACCCCTCTGAATAAAAAAAATTATTTCTATTAATAGGGTGTTGGAGAAGGTGTTAAGAAAGGTTTGATAGAATACATTAAGTGTTTAACATAATTAATATAGTTGTTGGAAATTAGTGGGAGGATTAATTAGAGGTTAAAATTAATTAAATAAGGGTTTATTTAATAAATTTGGGTCTAGGGGTTGGGTAGGTTAGGGTAGCTAATTAAAAAATTGATATTCATTTAATTAGCCTAGGTTTAGGCTATATGGTAGGGGAGATTAATTAAATAAACATGTTTTATTTAATTAATTAGGATTAGGAGATGGAGAAATCAACCAAATAAATATTAAAAATATTTAATTAATTAATGATAAATGAAGTTATAATGTTTAGTAATAAATTAATTGAATTAATTCATTACTAGGGAATAATTAGTGATGAGTGGCTAAGGGTGAATGGTTAGGGATGGAATAGGATTAATTAATTAAATAATTTTGATATTTATTTAATTGATTGGTGAAAGTAGTAGTTAGTAGTGTGGTGATGTGGGAAAATTGCTTGCAAGGTCGAGACATTTTCAGGGTCTGTATTTTTCCCCTCTTTGATTTGGCATCGTGATCAAGTAGGGAATGCCGTCAGGTCAAAGAAGTTTACCCCAGCTAATGGGAAGGAGAAGAAATGGATGAGGAATGCCCCCTTGAGAGATCAGGTGAAAAAATTAATTTTTTCAAGAGAACTCTTGAAAAGGAGAGAATGGTGGTGAAAAAGGGATTTAGACTAGAAAATGGGGTTGTTAGAAGAAGAAACAGAGGAAAACAGAGAAGATTTGTGGCTTGGGGAGAAGAAATAGTGAATTAGGGCTAACATGGCAACTATAGATAGACAAAAGTGGGCCCGATATATAACATTACAAAAGTGGGCCCGATATTCAACATTTGCACACCTAAGCTAACTAGACTGAAGAGAAAATAGAGAGAGCCATGGCGCATCTGATGTTCCCATGACACCACTATTGATCTGAGTGCATATAAGAGTACCAACGGATGGAGGAGGTAGGTGCACAATTATGTCATCTAACCTAACTTAGTGATTTTTGGGATTCGAATTAGATTTGGGGTCAAAAAAGGGTAGGTTATGGGTTTAGTGTTATCGCATAGCTGCATAGTGCCATAGGTTGGTAGTTTAGCACCTTAGGCTAGATTAGTGTGAAAAGGCTAGGGGGTAAAGAGATGTTTAGAGCCATCTATTGGCAGATTAGCACTATCAGGTGGATTAGCATTGGGGTGTCAAGGGGTTCAGTGCAATCATCTGGATTAGCTCCAAACCCTAGGATTAGTGCAATCATCTGGATTAACACATAGGTCTAGTAGATTAGTGCTATCAACTATTTTAGCACTAGCTAGTAGGGTTTTAGGGTCATCCAGGCAAATTAGTGCATTTAATAGGGGGATGAGTTCTATCCTCTGGATTTGTGCCATGGGGCTAGGGATTAGCACTATCCTCTAGATTAGTGCCATGGGGCTAGGGATTAGTACTATTAGCTGCATTAGAACCATTGGTCTATAGATTAGCACCATTATTTGGATTGGCACCTTTGGCAAAGGGATTAGTGCCTTTATCTCATTTAGTGCCAAAGGTTAATGGTTTAGCACCATGGCATTGTTTTACAAGAAAATGGGTTAACTTATGTGGTTTTTTGAACACAAGTTAGCCTTCTGGAGATTCAGTTGCGAGAGCAATGGGTTCCATCGATCATGGAATTTAGGGAGAGGCATTTATCAGCAAAGTGGGCTTGCTTACATGCAATGAGATTGAATTACATGTCAACTATGCCTCAGTTGAGGGCACATAGAGTGATGATGACAAGTCTAGTGTAGAGGTGGTAGAGTAAGACATGTACTTTCTTGTTGCTGAAGGGTGAGATGACCATCACCTTGGAGGACATCTAGATGATCCTCATGATCCCTATTGTTGGTGAGTGGCTAGTCTACAATACTGCTATAGGATTAGCAGTACTAGATCAAACATTTATGCCAAGACAGGTACCGTATAGCTAGGACTGATAGGAAATATTGTTCTCAGCCACTCGATAGAGAGGTGCAAGTGAGTACATGTGTTGTATTTGTGTGGGTTGATCGGAGGGATTTTTATGCCAGATTGGTGCTTGCAGGGGTTTCCAGTTGGCTAGGGGATGTTATTGAGTAGATGCTAACATGGAGTGTTGTGTATGCATGGGAGCTACGTCTGTTGGCCTAGTTATACCATGAGATGCACCTGGTCGTGTACAAGGATGGAGCAATCTTCGGTTGCAAGGTGACACTACTGCATGTATGGACATGGGAGCATATAGTTGTCACGAGGCCCATATGTCCTCATGTTAGGTAGTCATTCAAGCCATTGGTGATGGTGTACAAGGATAGTCTCCAACATTCTACTAGTTGGGGAGTATGTGACATTGGAGGAGATAATTGGGTGAGGTGACTATGGTGGTGTGGCAGCCTTATATATGTTGCGAGACATGAATTGATGATGATACATAGACATGCCCTATACCCGATAGTCTCGGTACCTAATAGGGTGGATGGAGCACATCACTGGTCGGTACATCCCTTCCAAGGCTCTACGATAGTTTGGTTTGTAGTAGGACGTGCCATAGATTACTACCATTTTTGCAAGAGTGGATTGACCATTATGGCCTCTAGAGATGGATCCAGAGCTGGCATTGCTTGATTTTGCTAGTTTATAAGCAGTGAGATCAGATTAGGGTTCTATGGTAGTGGATACTGGGACCACTTGAGTGTATGATGTGTGGTGGGCATAGGCGAGACCTGTGTGTTTGACTATTCCTAATGGGGTGCCAGGTGCATCTAATTTAGAGGAGGAGATCACTGTGGAGGAGGAGGAGGATAGGAGTGGAGATGTGAGAGATGGAGGAGATGATGGGGGAGATAGTATTGGTGTATTGGCAGTAGTAGCGGTAGGGTTGTAGATTCTTTAGGTGCAGTGCCATCAGGTGCAATTCTTGACCCTTCTACTTCTAGGTAGTGTAGAGTCTAACAAAGGACATGAGGTGAGGAGGATAGGGAGACCATGAGGGCTAAGGTGGTGAGCCTGGAGGACTAGGTTTGTAGATGCAGAAGGAGCTAGATATGGTACATGCAAAGCGAGACAACACTCGTTTGGAGGCTTAGAGACTATAGGGCTTGCTGGATGGTAGAGTTGCAGGGGGGTAATGGGGGTGATTGTGCTCTGGCATAGGTTACCACAGAGCATGATGCTGATAGGGTCCAGAGGTAGGGTGGTAAGGCTAGGTTGTAGCAAGCTGAGGTATAGGTTGCCTAGTTACAATAGCAAGTTACCCATATGTAGTGGCTGATTGCAGGGACTAGCATGGTGAAGATGTGGCAGGACTACACCTAGGTGCAGATGTAGCATGCCCAGGTGTAAAGAGAGTTAAGAGATGTGAGAGCCTAGGATAAGTATTATTATGGGGATTATAAGATAGATGTTGTAATGCCCCCTCATTTTTGGCTTGTAATAGTTGTTAGTTTTGCATTCCTCTCTGTTTGATCTGAGGTAGTTGTTAGCTTTTTTTTTTGCATCCAGATAGTTTTGTGACATTTAAGTCTTTGAGACTATGGTTTATGCTTATTCTGATTTTTATAGATTATGTTCGATTGATTTAATTCTAACATGTGGTATGAGATTATGATGACATGGTTTTTTTTCAGCTATGATGAGATGGACATGTTTAGTGATGGTTTGATAATATCATGTTTATGCATCTGATTTTAAATAGAATTAGTTATAGTCTTGTTTTAGAGCAGGGATGGTGTAGTATTGTTCGGATCAAGCACCCTACTATGCGATGATTCTCTGTCTTGGTGTGTGTTGATATATACATATAGAGTTGATCATATACAACCCATCGGCTTTCATGCAGGTTGCAAGTACCAGGCCTCGACTCCACCTGACTTAGCAGGTCTGAGTGGGCCCTACACCAATGGATAATGTTGATGGGAAATAACATGAGGTTTTCCCTAGGTCAATTTCCATTTTCAGTTAGTGTCATGGGGCTTGTTGTCGCTCTAAGATTCTTGTCTTCAATTTGGTCATCATCAGTATGTAATTGTCTTTGCTTGATTTTTTTGGTTTCAGTCATTGTGGAATGTTTGAAAATGAATTATTTTTATAGGTTAGACATAATAGTTTTGCTAGTCGTTATTCATTATTGTGATTTTGAGAATATTATTTATGTGTTGGATTAAATTAGTAATTCTTATGATTCTAATAAGTGATTGTCATAAGTTGTTAATATATCATTTCTATTGTCAAAATATTATATAGTAGTTTGAAGATATTATTAGATAATAAAATTATTGTGGTGAGTTGTCGTTTAAGATTTTAGATTTGAGAGAATCTCTCTGTCAAGAAAATTAATTGCTTTAGGATTATGGGATCTTCGGTAACAGATTTTTGGTGATGGGAATTAATGGTTTTTGTCTATTCCTGGTTTTTGGAGAGTTATTTGTGGGAGGAGCAATAAACAGAAGAGGGGGGAGAAATTTTTTGGACAAAAAAGAATTTCACGGGGGGGTGAGGAGGCAGAGAAAGATTTTTGGGGGAAAAAGAGAAGAATTAGAAGGAGGAAAAAATTTAAGGGGAGGACTCTAGAGCTTGGGAAAAAAATAGAATCTAGGTATGTCAATTTACTTGCATTTTTAGTGTCTCTTTTCTATTGTTTATTCACCTACAAACCATACTTACTTTTGCCTCTATCATGTTCTGTACAATACTCATGTCTTCCTATTGCTAGTAAGGGTTCCTGTAATTCTCAAAATGAATCATTCTTTTGGGGTATTTTAATCTCCTTTTTCTTTCTGTCTTCTTCAACTAATTTTGATATCTAAGCCTGACTTCTTCATTATGTGACGTTTAACCTATTGCTTATATGGCATTCGATCCACCTGTAATGATAGTACTCTTGAAATCAACAAGAAGTCATTACTGTGTTTTCTGTGTAGGTTCTACCCTCAGGCATCGTTACCCCTATTTTTTTTAACGATCTTGTCATCTAAAGAGAGTCTTACCTATCTGCAATCCTCTATCCCCGATGCTCAGTTCTTTTCCTTATTTGGTCGTGCCATCTATGATCTCCTAGGATTTTTCATTCAAGCTCATCAAATCTGTAAATTCTCATCACAAGAATCTCTTTCACTCTATTGCTGTTTTAAAAACTCTAATCTTCTAAGTGTTAATTAGCATTTTGCGTGATATTACTTGTTGTCTCTCTGAGTCCATCGATGTCTCGCTTGCTTCTTTACCCTCTAAAGCTTTCTCTGTAATAACCAGTCGATGCTTTAACCCCATGTGCCTCCTTATATTTTCAAGCTTCTACAAATTATAAACTATTCGTAACCTAAATCTATTTTACCAATTCTTCCTAGCACTAGAATAGCTTTTATCAATCAAATTTAGACTATCAACCTTGGTCATTTGTGCACTGTTGCCTTTCTTGCCTGAATGATTCTACTTGCTTCAAACTCTATTAGTACCATTGCCACATCAATTGTTTAATCATGGTTAATGGATGAAGAAAACATTGTATTTCTACAACGAATACCTTAATTTTGTCATCTAGAATCAATCTTCTTGCGTTCGTGTAAACCTCTTGTGGCATCGACACTAAGCCAAAACCTTTCCTATCTCCTAGTGCCCAGTGTCAATCCCTATTTGAATCTCTTGCTACCTCCAGCCACTATCATACAACCTTTTAGAGGTGAGTTTATCATATTCATATGCCTAAAGAAATTCTTTTTCATTCGCATTGGAACATTGAAGTTTTAACTCCTATTTAATAATATCCATTAGATTTATTCAAGTTTCTAAAAAAAATAGAGATTAGACTGAGCTAGTTTTTAGAATGTTTTGATTTTTTTTTAGGCTTACTTTCTTTTAGGAGATAGCATCTTTGTTTTGTCATGATTTTTAATCAATTTAATGATTCTTGTTTTAGAATGAAATCGATTGTATGCATTAAATAGTAGTTTCTTGAATTAGGAAGAAGAAGTTTAGATATGTATAGTTCTTATCATATATTGGTTAATGATTTTAAAACTGTATTAGGAAGATTGTAGATTTGAAATAAATGATTCGGTGATGGTCTAGTTGATAACGTATTAGTTAGTTAGGAACCTTTTTATTTATTCTTGTTGTCTAGGATATTTACTCTTTGAAAGTTTGAATTCATTGTATACACTTTTTGTGATGAGCTAGTTAATAGTTTAATGAGTTTATTTAATATTTTCTTTATTAGCTCAATCAAGTTATTTAGAAGGTACAATTAGAATTAAGTTTGCTCTTAATTATTTGGTATTAGAAATTATGGATGTGTTTCTAGATAATTAAACAAGGTTAGAGTAGGTAAAATAGTCTTTTATCCCTTACTTTTAGCTAATCTAAAGAATTAGGAGTTTTCTTTAAATTTATTTGTATTCTTCTTTTATTTATAGTTTGAGCATAGTATGAAGGTGGTGTGCAAGTTATAATATTTTTCTCCTTATGCAAAATGGTCCTAGGGTTATGTCAATGTCATAGTTTTCATCAGATTGGGGTAGGTGAGAGGTACTGATGGATTCAGATATGCAATATGTCGTGATACTATTCGGTTGTTATGAGACTTGATGTAATTGTTCTACTATAATATTCCTTGGTTCAGATTCATATTGTTCTAATGGAGTGTAATAGTCATGTTTATCTGCATTTCTTTTCCATATCATAAATGGATGTAGTAACAATGGTATTGTGTCTCAATTTACCCGACTCTAGAGGCTTGTGTACCTTAAACTTTCTATGGCTTTAGTACTTGCATTCTAGAGAGAGAAAGTTGGTTTCTTTTCATAAGTGTTGGAGGTATGGCATGTTTGTCCTTGCATAGTACTTGTTTGGGTTGGGTCAACTAAGTACAGTTAGGGGTGTGGCTTCCGATGTGGGGCCGGTGCCCAAAGTGGCTGTCAGGGTAACCCATTGGAAGTGGATTAATCAAGTGAAAACCTAATAATTAACTAAGGGAGGGAAAAAGTAAAAACTTCTCATTAATCTAATTAAGATAGGCTACATGTGTAACCTATGGGGCCGGTGCCTAGAGAGAGGTTGTCTGGGTAACCATAGGTGGGGGTTAGCGTCTAGGGAGAGATAGTCAAGGTAACCCATGAACCATGTGATGACACTTCACCTTACTGTACTCTAGCTTGTCCCATTATTTTGCCTCTGGATGATGATTGTTGTGTTCAGTGTTGTCTGCATGTATAGTCCTTATTGTTCTTGTACATGTTGGGGAACCTCATAGTTATCTCCTAGCTCAGAGGGGTGGACCTTAGGGTTCCACATGGTTGGGTGGAAGAGCTTAATCCATTGGGTTTCTCAGTTGATTTGTGTTCATGGTCTTTGCAATCAAGATTCCAGTTCCAGACTTGTTCTTGCATCCTCAGAGCTATCTTGTACAAACTTGTTGTATTCTTTTAACCGATATGATTGGTCATGAAGCTTGTAAACATGTAATCTTGTATTATACTTCTTTAATTGTTCATATTTGTAAATGAATGATGTAATTCTAATGTATCATTATGTATTTTACTTGTGTTGTTACGAAGCTATTTGTAATGCAGTTATGTTCCCTAGGGGAGTTGGTTGTTCATCTTGTTAATGTTGTGTATAATGATCTATTGTTAATGCATTCTCTTGCTTCAAAAAAATATATATCTGTAATTTTTTGCACCTGTTAGCCTAACTCTCTAGGGTTACATGACGGGGCATTACAGATGTGCCCGAGGGGTAGAGGGTTCCTAGCTATAGCTATTAGAGTCGATCAGGTGATTTGGTATCTCATAGATCAGGACAGTCTTACCACTCAGTCTAGTAGCCATTAGCACAGTAGTAGGTACCTTAGAAGCCACCAATTGGGCTACCTCCTACATGACCTATAGGGGCTACAAGGGCTGGGAGTTCTAGACCTCCATGGGATTCTCCTCTAGGGTCTCCTACTCCTTATGTATAGGAGAGTTCAGTTCACATCTCTTGAGCATGTATATGCCTTCAAGATTTTGTATGTTTTTTGTCCCTATGGGCATTTTTTTTATCATGACCATTATGGATATGTACTAGATATTGATATTTATGTGACATGTTGACAATTTTGATGGCAATTATATGGATGCATTTATGTGTTTTGATTATGGTATATGATGATGTTTATGATTATGATGTTTTAATGGTTATGCTTAAGCATTATGGATTTTTTTATGATTATGATGTGGATGTATAGATGTATTTATGATGTTTATGGATGCACTAGATAGATGTCTATGGATGTTTATGATGATTTGATTTATGCATAGATGTATGGATGTATGATGTTATGATTTGTTGTGTATAATGGTTTATAGTGATGTATGCATATGGATGTTTTATAGTTTTCTGGATTATGATGTGGATTATGTGGACTATGATTGGATTATGCATAGATGGAAAGAAATGATGCTAATTATTTGATATAATAATGTGATGCTATAATGATGTTTATGTGATGGTTATGGATAATGGATTTTATGTTTATGATGGTCTATGGTGATTATGTTATGATATTGAGTGGATTTGATTATATGGGTGGATTATGTGATGGTGATTTAATTTTTTTTTTGGTGATGCTTATGGATGTTTATGCATTAATGGTCTATGGTTGTTATAGGTAATGGTTATTGTATATGGATGTTGTTTCAATGTGATGTCTTCAAGCAAGACAAGGCACATGAACTTTGGCAGAAAGCCTCAAAAAATGTGGTCTTCAGGCATGTGGTGACTGAAGCATAGGTACAAAATTTGTTTGTTGAGAAGGCTTTAGAAACCTTCAAGAAAACCTTTTCCACTATCCTCTTTACCCAAACTAGAGATAGAGGTTTTTGAGTTGAATGTGAGGGATTATTGTTAGATATTGTAGATGTAGCCGCCCTAGTAGACATGCCTACAAAATGTGGAATCTTAGACAAGCCATTGATATGTTTGACAGTTGGCCTCAAAGAAGTGTGTTTCATTAAATACAATGATTGGGGGTATGCCCGAAATGGATTGATTAAAAAGGATTTTAAAACTTTCAAGAAAATGCAATTGTTGGGTGTAAAACTAGATTCTACAACCTTTCATAGTGTTCTCGTCACCTGTGCCCAAATGGGAACTTTAGAATAGGGTATGGAATTCATGAAAGCATAATCAAAAGTGAATTTTTTTTTTACATGTAGTAGTTGCAAGTGCCCCGGTTGACCTGTATTAAAAATGTGGAAGCATAGAGGAAGCATGTAAACTATTTGACATAATGCCTTAAAGTGATTGTCATTTAATCGAATGTGATGATGTTGGATATGAACAAAATGTGTTTGTTGAAAATACTTTAGAATATTTGAGGAAAACACTTTTGGTAAGTGTAAAGGCCCATAATAAATACAATTTACATACCTTGCAGATTTTGTGTGCACATTGGAGCTCTAGAATAGGTTATGGACATTCCATTAGAGATATAAAGGATAAAGGATTATTGTTAGATTTTGTTATTACAACTACCTTGATTGACATGTTCATAAAATTATTTGGTAACCGTACTAAAAAAGAGGGTGAAATATTTGAAATTCCACCTCAAGAAACGTCATTGCATGGAATTCAATGATTGTAGGATATGTATGAATGTATTTGTTCAAACTACTTTAGAAACTCTAAAGAAAATGCATAGGCTGCACACTTTGGCCTTGACAAAAAGTCTCAAAAGGATAACATATCTCAAAGAAACTTCATTGAATGGAGTACAATGAACGCAAAATACATACAAAATGGTCTTTAAACTTTTAATCAAATGCATCTAGCAGTTGTGAAACCAAACTCCACAACATTTGTAGGAAAAGTACGGAAGCATAGACAAGTTGTAGTTGTTTTGGCATACATTTATGAAATGTGGAAACATAGAAAAAGAATGACTAAGCCATGGACAATGTGTTGGTGTTGGAAATAAGCCACACCTAGACTGATGATGGACTGGTCTAAGAGGGGCTAGTAGCTTAGTAGTAGAGCACTCCAACAGTGAATAGAAGGTCCTAGGTTTGAGTCCTAGTTGGTCCATGTCTCAACATGGTATTAGAGCTAGGCCCAGGCCAGGAGCCCCAAGCACACGAGAGGTGTGGCTTAAGGGGGGGTGTTGGTGTTGGAAATAAACCACACCTGGACCGACGATGGACTGGTCCAAGAGGGGCCATTAGCTCAGTGGTAGAGCACTCCAGAAGTGAATGGAAGGTCCTAGGTTCGAGTCCTAGTTGGTCCATGTCTCAACACAATGCACATAATATGTTTGAATAAATGCCTAAGGTACAATGGAAAAAGCTTGTTGTGAGGACTTAAAATTAATCCATGAGTGTTTTGATGAAACTAGATTGTCATTGATGTAAAAAAGTAGTTGGTTAAGTGATAATTGATGATAACTTGTTTGTGTTGATCATACATGAGTTCAAGTTTCTAGATGATGCTCATAGTTTGGCTCTAGTATTCATTTCAATGACATACAATGATCTTTGGCAGTTTTGATGTATTCAGTGGCATCATGGTTTTAGACAGTTACAAATAGTATACAGTGGCTTGGTCTTCTAAATGACAATGGCTTGATGGTATGGTCTTCATTTGTTACATTTGATCTTCATTTGTTGATGTTGATAGTTATGACAGGAGGTTAGTGGCATAGTCTTCATTGGTGTTGATGGTGATACTTCACTTGATCTCAAGACATACAGTGAATTTACACCTGCAGAGATAGATAGAGATCTACAAATGATTTACTCATGGACTTTATTTGATTTACATGTGGCATCAAAATATTTGAGAAAGACATCGAAAAAAAAGCATCAAATATGCTTAAGTTGGAGAACACAGGTTAAATATAGGAGCATGGTTTATATTTTAAGAGGTGCTTTTCATTTATGTGAAAAGATATATTAAAAAAAAGCATTTTAAATATCATATATGGTGAGCAGAAAAAAGTGTTCGAAAAAGAATCTAACTTGTGATGCAAAAAGTGTTTAAGCCTTGTGATTAAAAAAAAGCATCGAATGCTTTAAGAAATATGGAGACCATTAAAAAAAAAGAAAAGAAAAGGCCATCGAATAGTCTTCTTATGAAGAGTTTGAAATATTCAAAAGTCTTATTTTGGAAAAGCACGATTTTTGTGGCATTGAATATGCTTTATGGAGATCATGCTTTTATGAATTGAAAAAGGCATCAAAGTGTATATTCATTCAAATATGCCTTAATATGTGGAGCTCTATTTTGAGAAAAGTTTTTAAATGGCTATATTTATCCCAATCAAAAGGCAA
Organism: Cunninghamia lanceolata; assembly: GCA_027924645.1. NCBI lineage: Eukaryota > Viridiplantae > Streptophyta > Pinopsida > Cupressales > Cupressaceae > Cunninghamia > Cunninghamia lanceolata. The sequence goes on along the minus strand of BSBN01001183.1, from coordinate 2,847,714 downwards.
CTTTTTAAGAAATTTGAAAGCTTCTTTTTTAAAAAAAGATTCGTTTCTAATTTTAAGATAAAGAGGAAGCTTTATTATTTTTTTATGAGAAAGTTTCTTTTTAAGATATTTGTGAGCAAAGGATATTTTTTTGAAAAGCACATTAGTTGAAGATTTTTTTTAGAGCTATTTTTTTTGAGGTGAAGTGATTTAACATGAAAGGTGTGTTTTGAAGCAAGTTGAAAATACAGAGAGGATATTGGAATTAATTTTTATTGAAGATGTTTTTATGAAAGAAGAAAATTCTAGAGTGAAGGTGAAAAGTTTTATTGCAGAGAATATCAAAATTCTTTTTATTTCAAGTGCTTTGTATTTGCAGGAATGGTGTATGATGGAGAAGATTTGTTTTGTGAGAAGATGAATGGGGTTTGACATCAAGGGTTATTTTTTTAAAAAAGAAATTACAGGGACAAAAATTGATTGGAATTTATTGAAGTTTTTTTTTGCAAAGGGCAGATTTTATTGCGAAAGAAAATTGAAGGCTCCAAATGTGAAAAGACTTACGCAGATTATTCAGAAAAATAGAGGAAAGAGAATGGCCTTGAAAAAAACAAAAAGGTTGATTTTATTTTTTCTTGTAGGATGGAGAAGAAGAAAATGAATGGTCATGGGAATGAAAAGAAAATTGATTTTATTTTTCTTTGCAGATTCTTCATAGATGCAGTGAAGAAATATATGATATTTTTATGCAGACAAAATTGTAGAAGATGATTTTGTTTCTAGAGAATGTGAAAGGTCGTCAAATTTGTTTATAATAAAGTTACATGTACATTGACACAGGGTGTGTATTAAAAGATAGAGATGAAACATATAGAGTAATGCAGTGTTGTTGAGTATATCCAGATGTAGGATTGATTTTGAATAGAATGGCCATTTGACAGACAAAGAAATGTTTTGTATTGAATGGAAATAGAGTATCCCTTTGATTTATTTATTTCTTCTATTGGTGATTCAGTTTTCCAGTGAGGCACATAGTATGCCAGTGAGGCTTGTAGGTCAGTGAGACCTCTCAATTGTCAGTGAGACATAATATTCAGCTAGTGAGGCTTTGTAAGAAGTTTTTAAAGTTAAGCTAGTGAGGCACTTCATGAGTGGTTTTTCTACCCCAAGAGGGTTTTCCACTCCAGAAATTTCTGTGTTATAATTTGTCTCTATGTGTGCATATTTGTGTTTTGTTGATAAGTTTTTGGTTCACATCTTTCACTATCAGTCTTGTGCATATGAACTCAATAGATCATTAATGTCTTTCTTTCTACTTGTCCTGTAAAGTTTGCAAAAAGTCAAGAATTTACACAACACTGATTCACCCCCCCTCTCAGTGTTGTCATTGACTCCTACAATTGGTATCAGAGCCAGTTTCCCTTTTGCAGCTTAATCAGCTTGGGTAGGTCATGTGTGTGGAGTTTAATGGGTAAGTGCAGAAGAAATAAGAACAGAAATGGCAAGCTTCATTCTGGTCAAAAGACACAAAAGACATCATCTATAGCAAATCCAAATGTTGATATAAAGTCAATTGATAAAGATGTTGAATCTAATATTGTCTTAGAAGAAAAAATTTCAGATGTTCCTCAATTTGATGGTTCAAATTTTGCAGTTTGGTATGTTAGAATGCAAGTGTATTTATCCTCTTTAGGATATGATGTTTTAATGATAGTTGAGAATGGTTATTGTATTACTAATAACAAAGAAGCTATTGAATATAATCTTATTGCAAAGAAGGCTATATTGTCTACTCTATCTAATGATGTTACTTGTAAAGTTATGGATTGTGTTATAGCTCAGGATATCTGGAAAGAACTAAAAAGAATTTATCAAGATAATGATAAAGAAGAGGACACTCTGGTGTGTGAAGAAAGTGGCCATGAAAGGTAATCACATGAAGAAGTTGAGACCCAATCAGATTCAGAAGAAGATCATGATGAACAAGATTATGAGATTGATTTGGAAGGAGAGCTCATTTATGCTCTAAGTGAACTCAAGAATTATAAGAAGGAAAATCATAAACTAAAATTGCAGCTTCAACAAGAAAGAGAATCTAAAGACAATGTACTTTCAAAACTTGAAATTGTATCTACAGATCTTGAAGAGGCTAGATGTCAAATTGTAAGTTTAAAGACATATATTGATGATTCAGACAAACTAATTGCTAGATTAAAGACAAAAATTGAAGAAGATAAGAGGATAGCTGATGTCTCAATATCTGTCCTTGAAGTTACAAGGATTGAGAATCTAAAACTAGAATCAGAAATAGTCTCTTTAAGAAAGGAGTTAGAAAAGGCTTCCTCTAAGTTGCACAAGAATCTGTTGTTTGAAAAGAGTACTGAAGAAGGGGAATGTTCCAAAGCTAGAGAGACTCCTAGAAGGATAATTGATTTAAGTCATTTTGCCACAAAAGGAAAAATGAGAGATGAATTTGTGCACAATCAAAGAAGAAATTTGAGAAAACCTGCATCTATAAGACAAGCTTACATGTACAGGTATAACTATTCATTTAATGGTTATTGTTATGCTTGTAATCAATTTGGACACAAACCAATTGTTTGCAGAAGGAATACTGACATTATTTGTTACAAGTGCAATAATGTTGGACACATACAAAGTAATTTCAAAGTGCATAGAAGGTATGATCTTTCATGGAAGTTTAATATGAGTACTCAAAGGTACTATCATTCATTTGATTATGATTTTGACATAGTTTGTTATAATTGCAACAATCTTGGACACAAAGCATAGAGTTGCAAAATGTATGCTACACCTGATTTGAAAAAGTTGAAATGGAAAGAAAAGGTTTGGAGGAAGAAAGCACCTATGAAAATTTGGAAGCAGAAAGAAGGTAAAGAGAAGTCAGAATCTAAGCTTGTGCATCTTGCACAAGTCATTTCATCTGTTGCATAATATAGTATGAAGTAAGGGGGAGGTATCAAATGTTCTATAAGTTAACCCCAAGAAATTTTAGGAAGGAAACTATTTGATATAATGATCTTATCTGTCTATCATTCTTGCCATGCTATGAAATAGTTGATGATGATGTTGCTAACAATATTGATGTTTAGTGTATGACAGTGATATAGGTGTTCATTGGCTTATTATGCTTTCAAGATATTGAAAAGGTGTTTCAGGAGTTCAAATGCACAAATTGTTAATCATCCTGATTACAAAGATTGAATTGTCATGGTATTGCAATCCAAAGTGTTTTGGAAAGTGTTGTTGCAATAATATCTTGTTTTAGTCAAGAGGCAAGAGTTCTTGTTGATTGCAGTATGTTTCAGCTATGGTTTTGTACATATCAGATTTGACAGTGTGTTGTAAAGAGATGTGTAGGAACAACAGGATGGTTTTCATTCTTTCATGTCAAAAAGGATGTGCAAAAATAGATTGGTTACAGAATGAATGTTCTTTTAGAATTGATCATTTGTCTAATAATTTGACATGTTTCAGAAAGGTATTGACTGCAAATTGTGTGCCTTCGGTTTTGAAGTGGTATCAGGTATGTGTTTGAAGCTATGACAATCTAGAGTCTCTTATGACATTGATGGTGAATCTTGTATTTCATCAAATCAGAGGCAAGTAAAGGTCTTATCAAAAATGGTCATCTTGGCATCTTGTGTTGGGAACTGTGTGATAAGAAGTCTTCATGTTTTTTGCCCACAAATCTATTTATCAAAGAATATTGGTATGTTTATGATTTCCTTGCAAAAGTGTTCAGAAGGTTGATTGTCAGTAAATGGATGGTATACTTCAGGTTGATATGTTGCTTCAGGACTATTTCAGGAAGTGGATCAGTGTTGAGTTGAGTTGTGTTATGCTGATTATTTTTGTCAGTGTTTACTAGTGGTTTTTATGAGCTATGAACTTTACCATAGGGGAAGCAAATAGATTCATTGGAGATGGTCATGTGGGTAAAAAAGGTGTTGTTGATTGAAGAAGAATTGTTTGGCTTGAAAGTTTGTTTTTTCAATCACATGTGATGTCATCAGGAGAGTGTCAGTCTTCATCTTCATAGTGGTACTGTATTAAGAAGTTGTATTTTCATCAGATGTAAGTTTCATGGTGTCTTTTTGCTCTCAAGTTTAAAATGTTGTTTAAGATGCAGATGTTCAGGATAAGTTTAGCAAAATTGCATAAGTATTCAGTGCCTTCAATCTGTTGAGGTATCAAAGATTTTGGTAAATGGTTCTCATTTTTTTGGTTGAAGATAAAAGGATAATAGAAGTTTATGTCTTCAAGGTACTCATAATGCAATGTGATTATAATTGTGATAATCATGCTATAACACCTTTCAGTGGAGTTATTTTCTCAAGGGGAGATAATAGTCTTTGTCATCAGATGTCAAAAAGGGGGAGAAAGAAAAATTGCATCAGGTGGTTTTGCCATTAATGACAAAGGGGGAGATTGATGAAACTAGATTGTCATTGATGTCAAAAAGTAGTTGGTTAAGTGATAATTGATGATAACTTGTTTGTGTTGATCATACATGAGTTCAAGTTTCTAGATGATGCTCATAGTTTGGCTCTAGTATTCATTTCAATGACATACAGTGATCTCTGGCAGTTTTGATGTATTCAGTGGCATCATGGTTTTAGACAGTTGTAAATAGTATACAGTGGCTTGGTCTTCTAAATGACAATGGCTTGATGGTATGGTCTTCATTTGTCACATTTGATCTTCATTTGTTGATGTTGATAGTTGTGACAGGAGGTTAGTGGCATAGTCTTCATTAGTGTTGATGGTGATACTTCACTTGATCTCAAGACATATAGTGAATTTACACCTACAGAGATAGATAGAGATCTACAAATGATTTACTCATGGACTTTATTTGATTTACATGTGGCATCAAAATATTTAAGAAAGACATAAAAAAAAAGGCATCAAATATGCTTAAGTTGGAGAACACAGGTTAAATATAGGAGCATGGTTTACATTTTAAGAGGTGCTTTTCATTTATGTGAAAAGATTTATTAAAAAAAAAGCATTTTAAATATCATATATGGTGAGCAGCAAAAAGTGTTCGAAAAAGCATCTAACTTGTGATGCAAAAAGTGTTTAAGCCTTGTGATTAAAAAAAGCATCGAATGCTTTAAGAAATATGGAGACCATTAAAAAAAAAGAAAAGAAAAGGCCATCGAATAGTCTTCTTATGGAGAGTTTGAAATATTCAAAAGTCTTATTTTGGAAAAGCATGATTTTTGTGGCATTGAATATGCTTTTATGGAGACCATGCTTTTATGAATTAAAAAAGGCATCAAAGTGTATATTCATTCAAATATGCCTTAATATGTGGAGCTCTATTTTGAGAAAAGTTTTTAAATGGATATATTTATCCCAATCAAAAGGCAACTTTTTAAGAAATTTGAAAGCTTCTTTTTTAAAAAAAGATTCTTTTCTAATTTTAAGATAAAGAGGAAGCTTTATTATTTTTTTATGAGAAAGTTTCTTTTTAAGATATTTGTGATCAAAGGATATTTTTTTGAAAAGCACATTAGTTGAAGATTTTTTTTGGAGCTATTTTTTTTGAGGTGAAGTGATTTAACATTAAAGGTTTGTTTTGAAGCAAGTTGAAAATATAGAGAGGATATTGGAATTAATTTTTATTGAAGATGTTTTTATGAAAGAAGAAAATTGTAGAGTGAAGGTGAAAAGTTTTATTGTATAGAATATCAAAATTCTTTTTATTTCAAGTGCTTTGTATTTGCAGGAATGGTGTATGATGGAGAAGGTTTATTTTGTGAGAAGATGAATGGGGTTTGACATCAAGGGTTATTTTTTTTAAAAAGAAATTACAGGGACAAAAATTGATTGGAATTTATTGAAGTTTTTTTTTTTTGCAAAGGGCAGATTTTATTGTGAAAGCAAATTGAAGGCTCCAAATGTGAAAAGACTTATGCAGATGATTCAGAAAAATAGAGGAAAGAGAATGGCCTTGAGAAAAAAAAAAGGTTGATTTTATTTTTTCTTGTAGGATGGAGAAGAAGAAAATGAATGGTCATGGGAATGAAAAGAAAATTGATTTTATTTTTCTTTGCAGATTCTTCATAGATGCAGTGAAGAAATATATGATATTTTTATGCAGACAAAATTGTAGAAGATGATTTTGTTTCTAGAGAATGTGAAAGGTCGTCAAATTTGTATATAATAAAGTTACATGTACATTGACACAGGGTGTGTATTAAAAGATAGAGATGAAACATATAGAGTAATGTAGTGTTGTTGAGTATATCCAGATGTAGGATTGATTTTGAATAGAATGGCCATTTGACAGACAAAGAAATGTTTTGTATTGAATGGAAACAGAGTACCCCTCTGATTTATTTATTTCTTCTATTGGTGATTCAGTTTGCCAGTGAGGCACACAGTATACCAGTGAGGCTTGTAGGTCAGTGAGACTTCTCAATTGTCAGTGAGACATAATATTCAGCTAGTGAGGCTTTGTAAGAAGTTTTTAAAGTTAAGGCAGTGAAGCACTTCATGAGTGGTTTTTCTACCCCGAGAGGGTTTTCCACTCAAGAAATTGCTGTGTTATAATTTGTCTCTATGTGTGCATATTTGTGTTTTGTTGATAAGTTTTTGGTTCACATCTTTCACTATTAGTCTTGTGCATATGAACTTAATAGATCATTAATGTCTTTCTTTCTACTTGTCTTGTAAAGTTTGCAAAAAGTCAAGAATTTACACAACACTGATTCACCCCCCCTCTCAGTGTTGTCATTGACTCCTACATGTTTTGGAGTCTTAAGTGCATGACACTAAATATCTTACAAAGCTATTGGATTATGCATTGGCTCGTGTACTAAGTCTTGGGGACCAACATGTGAATATTGTGCAGAGTATGGAGATAGGCATCTACTATGAAAGGTCAAGTCCTATTTAAATGTCCCAAGCATGTGAACAATTTATATTAATACCTAAAAGACTTAGGGAAGAATTGACAAGACATAAGAGCCATTTGTCAAAATAACTCCAAATAGACCATACAATTGTTGAAAGAATAGCTGGGGCACATGAAGCATTTGACAGAGTGCTTCAAATAAATGTAGTCTCAAGCCATGTAATGGAAGAAGTATTTTTATTAGATATTATATGTTGCAAAGGTTGTGGTAGACGTACCTACATAATGTGTAAACATTAGATTGAATACCATAAGGAAATGTGCTCAAATGGTATGCAATGAAAAGATTGGCTTTCCCTAGTTGTTGTACATAGTGGTTCTTGGTTGCATTTTGTTTCTTACTACCATGGTCCTAGGCTTAAACCACAATGACAGGAAACAAATATTTAGTATGATAGATGATCTCCCAACTATTTGTGAGGTAGTTTTTAAAGGAGGTAGATAAAAGACATGATTATCGCAGATAACAATGAAAGTAAAATCTAAAGTATCTTCAAAAAAATCAATGATGGATAGTTAAATAATACTAAACCAGTTCAAGATTCTAAAAGAAAATGATGAAGAATACATGGATGAAGATAAAGGGCATGGTGATAAAATAAGTGGAATCTGTGAAGGGATCTACTCTTTTTATGAGTTTTGGATTAGTTGTGATATATGCCAAAGGTGATACCATGGTAAATATGTGAAGGTTAAATTTTCTAAAGCACAGATTATAAAATCCTACAAATGCTCATTATGTAGTAGCAAGAAAGTTCACCAGTGAATGCTCCATAATAACAATTGCAATTTTGTTGAAGTGTTAAATTTGAAAATGCTTTAGCGGTTTATTTTCTTTTTGTAACACTAGAATATTCTCTTACAAAGTAAATTTCAAAATACAAGATGGTTCAATGATAGTTTGGTATAGAAATTTAACAAATGAGCTTTGTGAGAATGGAGATGTCAGACAAAATTGGAGTGTGTTACACATTAGAGACTCCATGAATTGGACTTTATGAGAAGGGTATGCATAATGTTCTTGATATTCTTGTTGATAGTTCTATAATTGATGGTCTATAGATAACATCATTATGAGGAGTAGTTTAGACAATGTTCATTTCCAAGGATGTCTTCAAAAGGTACAGAGGATGGAGTGGACAAAGATAGAAAGTAACTTAGCAAAACACACAACTCAAAAGTTGTAAGTTTCCAGTTACCTTTCTGTAAAAGTGATTTTTCTCACTTATGTAACTAAAAGTTAAAAAATGAACCTTATTTCTGGAAAAGTGAAGTAAAACATAACCAAAACTAAGATTTATTAATTTATTATGTTTCAAAACGGTAGTTACTAGGTAGTTGTTAGGTAGTTAATAGGAGCAAGCTTATAAATACAAGGTTATTTGCTAATGTAAGGGGAGACTTTTGGAGAGACTCTTATGGGGGGACATTTCAAAGAACTTTTCAGAGAATTTTGAGCTCACATCTTGTACAAAGAAATTTATGAAGCTGTATAATTTCATGAAGTTGTACAAATAAAGATTGTATTTGGTTTGTATGTTCCAATTGTGCTACTGAGTTATCATTACTAGTTTTTCTTGTACAGTAAATTAGTAATCCTTTGTGTATTTGTGTAAATCATTGGTCTTTTGTTGAAGCATTAATATAAACCATGTAATTGATGTAATGAAAGATAATCGTATCTTGGTGTCTCAATTTGAATGTGCTAGAGAAATCTATCTCTTCGTATGTTGAGATTCATCATACTTCATTCATCATCATTGTATATTAAAACATATCATTGTGAAATTCATCATATAGGTTGAGGAACGTAGTTTCTAGCTTCTATGGTGAAATCCCCTCATAAATTATCATGAGTTTGTGAAATCCAAACTAGTATTCATGTGTCTACTATCAGGATTTCTACTAACCAATCTCTCTTGTTAGTTTTTGTTTATCTCCTTTTTATACTTTCAGTTTAAAAGTACATAAAAACATTAAAACCCCATCATACGAGGGAGCTACCACTCTCAAACACAGAGGAAAGTTGTTAGTCCAGTAACAAATTATCCAATTGTTTGGAAATTTTTCACTACCCATTGGGTAAGCCACTTTGAAATCTGCAGTGACAAATATGTTTACCAACAAGCCTACATATATCTAGTGGAGACCGTATAGGAGTTGTCAATCATGGGTTGGTGTTTATCGACAATTAGTGAAGATGTAGAGGGATTGGATTATAGCCGGTCAACATTATCAAATTGTCATGGCCTTCTATTATGATCAAGTGATGAGGTAGTTCAGTCATGTGTAGAGAGTTCTTGCTCCTCAGCCGACCTATGTGTGCTCAGCTCGTAGCACAGTGAGACCAAGAGATGAGGATTGGCCTAGCATGATAAACATTGCTTTGATTCACCATGCTGATGAGAAGGAGGATGTAGATCCCATGTTTGATGCTGATAATTTTGGTGTCAGTACAACATACTTAAAGTGGTGGAGCACCACTCGTCCTGCCTTCTATTTCCCACAGAATATCCCGTAGGTGATTCCAAGTCATGGAGGAGTTAGTAAGATGATTCAAGAGAGGAGGAGATCAATGATGATGGTGGTGGTGGTGGTGATTATGATGTATATGAGGAGGACCAACTAGCATCAATGATAGGAGGGAAATGGAACCACGGAGGAGTGAGTGGTGATGCCATGGAGGAGAGGCCTAGGGCTCAACCTCATGCATTACAACCACTACCTACTGCTAGAGAGGTGCAAAATCATTATGAGTGTAGGGAGATGAGTGGGGGTGCCATTACTATGTGTCCAACAACGCAAGTGACTATAGACTCAGAGGCATTCATATCTCCCATAGATTCTTGCTGGCAAGCTAGTGATCCAGGTGATGAATTTATTTTATTGGTTTGGCTAATGTATATATATATATATGTTGATGTCTGATTGATTTTGATCTATATGATTAGAGTTTTCATTCCTCATTTATTTCTATTTTGTATTTGATACATAGGGATGGTTTAAATTTATACGTCAGGTTGTATTAGAGATAGTTTCCTACCATGCAAGTCAAGTAACCAACACAGACCATTTGTGGGTCACAACACAGTGTAAGACAACACACAGAGGTGTTGAGCCTATTGTACAGTTGAGAGTAGCTTATGAGGAGAGAACAATCTAGAGATATTAGGCAATTGAGAGAGAATCTAGTGCTGAGGCAGCATGGGAAGCTCTTCAAAGACAACTAAATCATAGTAGAGCTACATCTAGGGAGAGGACCATTGACAAAGACCAAGTGATTGAGAGAGAATCTAGTGATGAGGTGGTACAGGATTCTCTCTAGATACAACTAGATCAGGTTAGAGTGGGAGAGGTGGGAGAGTTCAGGGGTGAGATTAGGGACTGGCATGTGTGGAGTACTTCTAAGAGTCACTCTTGGTCTGTCATCTCACATAGGCACCCATCTGTTACTTAGCCAACACTAGGTCCCAAGGGATCTGGCTATCATGATCCATGATCATGATTATATTGTACTTATGATGCACCATATTTTGTTGTAGTGGTGGATTTGCTCTTTATGTATTCAAACTCTTATCTATGTATGTGATTTTATATCAATGATTATTATTTTATGAGATGATTTGTTTAGAAACCACATGTGATTTACTTTTGTAACATATGGTGATTACAACATGTATGCTACACTTAAATGTTATTGTGATTGGACTAAACAACCTTATGTGATTGTTTAATAAATACCATAATTATTTAATTGATACATGTATTGAGTTATCTAAAACACATACGTATGTAATGAGGAACTATTTTATAGAAAAAGAGAGGGTTTAATGTAAATGGATAGAACCTCCTTTCACTACAAATATTCAAGGACATTTTAACCGAGTTGAATCACACCTTTTGCAAGAGGATTCACCTACAGGTTTCGTGTCACTTGTAATGTTGTGGAAACATAGAAATTATCAATTAATGTATTAATCTAATGCTCAAATATGATTAAATTCCTAATTATGCAAAATTGGAAGCAAACTGATAAATTACGACAAATGCTCGTAGACCAATGTAGAAGATAGAGATTAATAACTGACCATTTTTCAAAGCTCGTGATGTGGAATATTCAAGGACACTAGCACTCACACCCTAGTCCAATGTAGCCTTTTCTTCATGGATTCCTAGCCTCCTTATGACATTGATGATCATTGTCCTATCTATTTCTATTGCGAAAGATGTGGAGGACACTGGCACTAGTGTCTGAGTTTAAGGCAGGATATTCTTTAGGATGTCAAGGCTTCTTCAGATGCTGATTATCACTATCAAAAAGATTTTTATGTTTGGAACCTCGAAGGACACTAGTAGTAGCACCGTTGTCCCAAAATTACTCCCAACAACTTGTTTATACTGGATCTAGGATCCTTGTCTTATGCAACCCTCCTCTACAACTCCACTCTATGAAATCTGATACCTATAACTTGTAATCACAATGAGTGTGGTTGGGGGTTGTGGCTTTTAGGATCTTGCCTCAGTCAAGCCCTGGAATGAAAGTCAAGTGTTTCAAACACCATTTTTAGATAAAGAGTGCATATCCCTATGGGATAAAGGAAAAAATAAATTGATAAATGATTCAAACACAAATAAATATCACCTCGGAGGTGTAGATCGCATGTAGATAAAAATCCTTCAACACATGAGAAGATGAAGCTAAATCTACAATCACAAACACAACAACAATATTCTGCTATGTAATAATGGATATCTTGAATGCTCTAAAATCATAAGTTCAACAAAAGTTCATAATCATATTCTAGTTTACAAATGAAACCCTAAACATGCTTATATATGCATTCCCTCTTTAATTTCATAATTCAAACTTAAGATGTTAGCAACAGAACCTTCTAATAGTAACATAACCGACATTTGAAATTTGGTACCTCGCTAAATAGGGCAGGACTAGGGTGTCGGTGCCCAAGTCATTGGCCTCATTTTCAAGGTAGGGTCAAGTTCATCACTATCCTCTAAGCCCCATTTAACATGGGTTTTCAAGGATTTTCCTTCTGGAGTCAAAATGAATATGCAAGATGCAAAACAAGGAACCTAGGAGCTAAACTTAGGAGGAAAATATTCTAGGGAGACATTTTCTGATGTAATAGGAATAATTATCACACATGATGAATTAATACAATTGTGATCTGACTAGACAACATTGTCACATTGTCTAATTAGCTACAACAATGATTAATTAACATGGTGCACTTTTAATGAACTATAAGCTAACATAAGTAATTCTAAAAAATTAAGAAAACTACTTGGAAGAAATCAAGACAACTATATATTTTGTTGTTATCGAAACAAACCATATTAAATACTTCTAACATAATTTGCTCTAAAAGAAGATTAATAGCATATAGATTAAAAGATGCAAGATAATTTGAAATTAAAAGGAATGAAATATATGCATAGTACTAATGCAAATGCATAGAATTAATAGGTTCTTTAAGAGGTGCACCATCCATGTCAAATAACTTGTATGTGACTAATCCATTAACTTTAGTAATGATGTATGGTCCTAGCTGGTTCAGGTTGAACTTTCCTTTTTCACCAGGTGGTGAATTTACATTTCATTGATTTTTGTAAAGCACCAAATATCCAATTGCGAATGAACGATGAATGGCATGTCCATTATAACAGTTTTGCACATTCTTTTGATAGGCTTGGAGATGGTCGAGAGCATTTATGCACTATCCATTAAGCATCTCTAGCCATTGAAGTCTTTGTTCTCTATGTGAATTTTCATCTAGGATGCCATGGAGAGAAACTTATAATGAAGGAATTTAAAACCATAAAGGCATGATTGCATCGACATCATATACAAGGTTGTATGTGGTAGTACCCATAGTTGTATGAATGCTTGTTTGGTAAGCCCATATGTGTAATAGAGTTGGGTATCTTTTTTTATTTATTAATAGTTTTCAGAAATATTTTCCTAATTATTTTATTAGAAGCTTCTGCTTGGCCATTTGATTATGGATAACATGGCATGGAGAAGTAATGTTGATTGTGGAAACTTTCAAGGAGTTTCTTCACATCTTTGCTATTAAATTATGAACCATTGTCAGTAACTAAAGCGGAAGTAAGTCCAAACCAAGAGACAATATTATTAAGGATGAAGCGATAGATTACCTTAGAAATCATGGATCAGAGTGGAACCACTTCAACCCATATTGTGAATTAGTCTATAGCTATGAGAATGAAACTATGTCCTTATGAAGGAGGAGAGATTTTTAAGATAAGATCCAAGCCCCACATGCAAAATAGCCATGGGCATACCTGGGCATGAAGTTCTTAGGCAGGAGCTCAAATGAGTTTGTTATGTTATTGAAATTGTGGTCACTTTTTGATGAAGGAAAAGGAATCTTGTTCCATGCTTTGCCAATAGTAGCCCATGCAAAGCAATTTTTGAACCAAAGATCTTCCACCAAAATACCATCTGCAAGCACGTGACTGTGCTTCCTCTAAGGCAACTATGATCTCTTATTTATTAAGACAATGAAGAAGGAGTCTATTATATCCTCTTCGATAAAGAAAATTAGATAAAATGATGTAACATGTTGTGATCTTGTAGATGTGAACTCGAGCATTTCTAGATGTTGGATTAGGAAAGGTACCATCACTCAAATATCAAAATATATGAGAACACCATTCATTTGAATCAATGCTACAACAAAAGGACTATATTAGAAGTGTTTTTAGATATGGAGGGTGATGTAGTATGATAAATGATGAATAGATAGTCCTTAGATGAATCATTAGGGGATATAAAGGAATCAACACTTTCCGTTGCATCTGCATGTCAATTTTCTTTTTGTGGGATTGTGTCAATTGTGAAAGAGGAGAAACCCTTTGATAGTGATAAGGCTATGTCACGATACTAAGATAACTTATCCTACTTTTCTTGACAAGATCTAGTGGCATGCCTTCTAATCAACTGAGAATCATTGAATATACGATGATGTTTGATATTAAGTGACAAAGTGGCATGCAAGCCACCAATATGGGCTTCATACTCTGCAATGTTGTTTGTACATGAAAAGTTGAGATGATAAGATAGAGGAATTATCTTTCCTAAAGGAGTTACTAGTATAACACCATAACTAGAGTTAGTTTGTCACCTAGAATCATCAAAGAATAGATCCTGTTGACCTATTTTCCTCTATATAGAGTCGAATAGCCCACCTTCAAAAAATTGTTGAAATCCCTTGAGAAATTAACTCTGCAAGCCTAAAATCCCTCAAATCTCAGTTAAATCCTTGCAAAAAACCTAGAAAACCAAAGAAAATTTGAAGCTTTTGCCTTATTTTTTGCCCCTCTTTTGGCCTTCATCGAAAAACTTTCATGTTCATGAACTAAAAAAAAATGACTAAGGCAAGAAACATATCCTTCTCCTTGGTAAAATCCAAAAAGTTTGAACTTTTCAAAAGTTAAAAAAATTTGTAGGATCACCAAGTTGGCGATTTGCTGCTTGAAGGGAAGGGAGTCAACTTATTAAAATTTTTCTAAGCCAAAAGAAAGATAAAGGGGCACCTTTATCGATCATTTTTCCCAATCGTGAACTTTCAAAAAGTTCAAAGGTTGCTTTAGTTCACCAACTAGGTGATTTCCCAATAAGGGGAGGGCAAAGTGTATAAAGATAAAGTAAGGCCATGGTTCAAGAAAGCGGAAAATTGCCAACAAGGAAAATAGTTTGCAATAGGTAACTTTTGCCGACAAGGCAAAAGAAGCAAGGTAAGATTCAACAAAATCAGGTTTTGCCGATAAAGGGCCAAGGTTTACAATGGGCAACTTTTGCTGAGAAGGCAAAATGGCTAAGTCAAATGGTTCAGCAAAGGTATTTTTTGCCAATAGAAGAGAAAGAAAAGGCATAGGACAAAGTTCGTGACATCAAACTTTTTCTGCTAAAGGTACAAGTTGGCCCAAAGCTAAGGTTTGAAATTCTTTAGTTTTGCTGACAAACGAGGCAATGTTCACAAAAGGCCACTTTTGCTGATAAGGTAAAAGTGATAGAAAAGAGAAATATTTGGCAAAATGGGTTTTTTCAACAAAGAAAGGAGTGTAAACCAAAGTTCAAAAAAAGAAGATTTTGCCGATAAGGCAAAATAAAGAAGAAAAGATGGAGCCAAAATAAAGTTAGAAAAGATAATATTTTACCAATAGGGAAAAAGATGACAAACCAAGACAAGTTTAGCAATATGACTTTTGCCAATAAGGAAAAAAGTGATGGGAAAAAGCAAGGAACAAAAAGTTTAAAAAATTGACATTTTGCCGATAAGGGCAAAAAATGAAGAAGCCAGCCACATTTTAGAAACAAACAGAGTTTGCTAACTGAAGATAAAAAGATGAAAAGAGCAGAAAAAATGGTCTGTAAAATACTGACTTTTGTTGATAGAAAAATATAAGCTAGAATCTTGGAATTTCTAGAAAAGATACAATATGTAAATACAGAGTTGTAATATATTGTAAACTTCAAATATTTAGATTTGAATATTTGAAGTGTTGTAAAAGCTTTGTATAAAGAGGATTTTGGATGGAAAATATTTTGATTTTCCTCATCTGCCATTAATGTAAAATCAAATCTTTCAGCTACCTCAACTACTTCATTTTATATATTTTGTATCAATGATTGCAGGTGTTGAATGAGCTGGTGCATTGAAGAGGAAAAATATCTCCCATCTACTTCATGATCCAAGATATTTTCTGCATTAAATTTCTATAGGCAAACATTCATTTTACAAGGATATTTTCTGATGGGTTCATGGGGACAAATTAATTGAGAAATGACTGAGGTCAAATGTAATGAATTTCTATATATGCATTTTTGCAAGATGTAATAAGGGTTGGATACAGAGAGATTTCTGTACTCCAAAAAGAGCCCTCCTCTACTGTAGCCTTGTCCTTTGATGAAATACACACTGTGTTTTTACCTTTTCTGTTGTTTTAACTCTATGTAATTTAGAATTGATTGTCTGTGAATGTCTATTTCCTCTAAATCTTGTTCATTTCTTTACCTCTGCTAAGAATTTCCTAGATTTGTGTAAATGATTAGCTGTATTTCTTTATTTTGTCCATTTTCTTAGTTCTGTGAGAGATTTCATATTCAAACCTAGTGTATCACCTCCACTAATTTATAGTTTTATCCCTCTTCCTCTTTTCCTCAACAGTGGATATATTAGGTTTAGTCTTACGAATAGATGAATCACTTGTTCAATGAATAAACTAGCCTCTCTCTAGAGATTTGACCTCCTTGTAGGGTCCCACACTTGGAGGTCATCTCAATGTTTCACTAGATTGTTGAAGACCATTAAACTCTCTAACACAGGCTGCAAATTGAAGTGACAACATTTTCTAGCATGCCCGATGGGACAATATAATGATCCATATAAGGCATTGAAGAGTTTTGGGAGTGCTCTTAAGTGTATCTCACCTTTCAGTGAAGTCTCTCCAACACCATGATGACTCTACTGATCAAATCTACTGGTACAACCAATTCAAGAACCTAAAGAGCTCTAAGGGTCAGGATTTTGGTGGTTCTCCTTGTCTATCTTGCTTTTAGAGTAGTCTCTCAAATCACCTACCAACTCTTCTGGGTAGTATCCAGTTTTCTCTAGTTGCAAACCTATTTTTCTCTGTTTAGATATTTTATATAATTATTTAGCATTTTGATCTTTTAAAATGTCAACCTTTTATGGGAGTTATCACTACTCTCCTCCACCCAGCTAAAATCCAAACTTTATGCCTTCATACTAGCAATTTGAGGTACCAGATACCTTTGGTTTTTAACATTCTGCCCAATTTCAACATAATATCAACATCCTTACAATGCTTACCTCCCACCCACCTTGCTATCTCTTCTTGATAGCCTAATAATGTTTAGTATCAACCCCAAGAAGACTATTTTGATCCTAGATATTACATCTACCCTTCTAATTAGTTCTCAGATGTTGACTATGTAAACACTAATGCGTTCAAAGAGCTCATGGGTATATTCCTAGAGGTCAATAGACTTTTATATGATAAAAAAAGAGAAAGAGGGTGTAGTCAACATCAATGTGACTATGGTCTTAACAAAAAAAACATTAGTGATCTGAAGGGGGTGTTGGTAGACTTCTAGAAAGAGTATATTGAGTATGAAGAAATGAAGGAGTGTGACCAACAACATGGGGCACAAGAAAGGGTTTTTCAAGAAAATGTTTCTATGAGGATTACAGCTCAAGAGAAATAGATGAGGTATGTAGCCCAATCATTTCCATCTTCTTCTAGCATCAGGCAACCTCTCCCTTCTACACATTTTCACCCTATATAAGAGAAGCCTTGACTTCACAAGTTTCGAGGTTTCAAAGGCTTTCTTCCTCCACAAGACCTTGTTCCTATGAAAACTTAGTTTATCATTCCCCAAGAACAAATTGTCCTAGAACCTGGTCCCCTCCAAGAAATCAAGAAAATATTTAGGCCTCTTCCCCTAACACTATTTCAATTTTCAAGGGTGGACATGTTGTCTACCAAGCTAATTGGAAAGATGAGCCAAGGAGGGAGATACTTACAAATAGCAAAAGCCACTTGCAAATTATGAACCCTTATGCACCATTAAAATAGAAAAATTAGACCTGCTGTGAGATGAAGTTAAGCCCAGTTTGATGAATCAATAGTGCATTGAGCATATTAGGGTTGTTATTGATCTAGAGGTAGAGTTGAGTCCTCTAGATTTTGGCTCATTCAAAGAGTTTTTATATGCTTTGAGCAAGAGGAATGAAAAAAATGCAAAGGGAGCATGGTGAAAAGGTCGAGTTGCAAAGACAACCCAAACAAAAAAATCCTGTGGAGCTGCAATCAAATGATGAAGGCATTAGGAATGAGGTTGTTACAAATATTGCTTAAGAAAAAGTTGATGATGCCCCTCTATTTTAGGAACTACCTAGTTATATTGAAGATAAAGGTGGCATGCAAATGCCAACATTAGTGGTAATTCAGGAACAATGTGAAGATTTTGAGAGTGGTGGCAAGTTGTTGCAAGTCGAGTCCAAGTATGACAATGAGATCTTATCTCGTGGGTAAGAGCATATGTGTAACCCTATGCTGAAGAGTGTAGAGGATTTGGAGGAGGCTCTTTTCTGGGATGAGCTTGATATTTTTTGTTCAAATCTAGATAGTGGACCGGCTCCTCTTAATGAGGTAGATCAGAAGGAGTTTGGGCAGTTTGAGGAGGCATTCATTCCTCAAATTATTTTATAAGATCTAGAGCATTTAGACCAACAAGAGGAGAAAGAATTAAAGAATGAGCTTGAATGTAGTAGTGATGGTCTACACACCATTTCAATGGGATGCCCTATAAGGCATCTAGCCTAGATAGAGACATATCAGAGGGAGTCCCTAACTGTCATGCTTTCTTCAAAGCATGAGGCTGAGTAGCAAAAAGGGCTAGATCAGCCCCATTTCTCCACTTCCAGGCAACTACATTTCTAATCAGTGTAAGTGGATAGGTGAGTTTTTCTTTATCCTTGGGGAAGTTTATCATTACCTTGTTATATGACCATCCCTTCCGCACCTCTTTTTAACTGCCCACATGCATGAGAAACATTGTAAATTGTTAAGAAAGGGTAGCTACTTTTAGGAGCCTATTAATGGCTTTATTTGAGATCATTTCCTCATTGTTAGCTTAGGAGTAGAGTAGGTTTTATTTCAATTTTAGGTTTACTTTTCCTAACTGCTCTTGTATAGGCTGCATTATTAGTAGGATAATGCATGCCTTATTTTCCTTTTTGTGGTGTTATTTTAGAGGCAAGGTTTAGTTGTTTTTGACCTATTGTAGTCCCTTTTTTGGACTCCAAGTCAAATGTATGCTTAAGGTCACTGGTCTATTTGTTTAGCACGTAAACATCCCTGAGAGGTCACCAAAATGTTGACCTATTTTCCTCTATCCAGAGTCAAATAGCCCACCTTCAAAATCTTGTTGAAATCCCTTGAGAACTTAACACTACATGCCTAAAATCCCTCAAATCTCAGTCAAATCCTTGCAAGAAATCCAAAAAAACCCAAAAAATTTGAAGCTTTTTCCTTATTATTTGCCCCTCTTTTGGCCTTTATCGGAAAAATTTCATTTTCATGAACTAGAAAAAAATGACTAAGGAAAGAAACATATCCTTCCCTTTGTTAGTGAAATCCAAAAAGTTTGAACTTTTCAAAAGTTCAAAAAATTCATAGGTTCACTGACTTGGTAATTTGTCGATTGAAGGGAAGGGCGCTGACTTCTTCAAATTTGTCTAAGGTAGAAGAAAGATAAAGGGGTGCCTTTGTCGGTGTTTTTTCCTAGCCATGAACTTTCAAAAAGTTTAAAGGTTTCTTTAGTTCACCGAATGGGCAATTTCCTGATAAAGGGAAGGCAAACTATATAAAGATGAAGCAAGGCCATGGTTCAGGAAAGCACAAAATTGCTGACAATGAAAATAGTTTGCAAAAGGTAACTTTTGCCAACAAGGCAAAAGAGGCAAGGTAAACTTTGACAAAATCAAGTTTTGCCAATAAAGGGCCAAGGTTCGCCATGGGCAACTTTTGTTGACAAGGCAAAATGGATAAGTCAAATGGTTCGACAAAGGTATTTTTTGCTGATAGAAGATAAAAACAAAGACAACAGGCAAAGTTCATGACAATGAACTTTTGCTGATAAAGGTAAAAGTTTGCCCAAGGCCAAGGTTCAAAATTCTTCAGTTTTACAAACAAAGGAGGAAAAGTTCACAAAAGGCCACTTTTGCAAAAGTGGTAGAAAGAGAAAGATAAGGCGAAAGTGGTAGAAGAGAGAAAGATTCGGTAAAATGGGTTTTTCTGACAAAGAAGGGAGCCTAAACCAAAGTTCAAAAAAAAAAGATTTTCTCAATAAGGCAAAATAAAGAAGAAAAGATGGAGCCAAAAGAAAGTTAGAAAAGATAATATTTTGCCGATAGGGAAAAAGATGATAAATCAAGACAGGTTCAACAAAATGACTTTTGTTGATAAGGCAAAAAGTCATGGGAAAAAGCAAGGAAGAAAAAGTTCAAAAAGTGGACATTTTGCCGATAAGGGCAAAAAATGAAGGAGGTCACATTTCATAAACAAATAGAGTTTGTTGACTGAAGATAAAAAGATGAAAAGAGAAGAACATAATGGTTTGTAAAATACAGATTTTTGCTAACAAAGCAAAATATAGGTCAGAATCTTAGAATTTCTAGAAAAGATAAAATATGTAAAAATAGAGTTGTAATATATTGTAAACTTCAAGTATTTAGATTTAAATATTTGAAGTGTTGTAAAAGCTCTCTATAAAGAAGATTTTGGAGGGAAAATATTTTGATTTTCCTCATTTACCATTAATGCAGAATCCCATCTTTTAGCTACCTCAGCTATTGCATTTAGATATTTTGCATTTATGCTTACATGTGATGAATCAGCTAGTGCATTGAAGAGGAAAAGTATCTCCCAACTACTCCATGATCCAAGATATTTTTTGCATTGAATTTCTACAGGTAGACATTCCTTTTGCAAGGATATTTTCTGACAGGCCCATGGGGGTGAATTAATTTTGAACTGACTGAGGTCAAATGTAATGAATTGCTATATATGTATTTTTTCAAGATGTAATAAGGGTTGGATATAGAGACATTTTAATACTCCAAACGAGCCCTCCTCTATTGTAGCCTTGCCTTTTGATGAAATACACATTGTGTTTTTACCTTTTCCATTGTTTTACCTCTATGTAATTCAGAACTGATTATTTGTGAATGTTTATTTCCTCTTAATCTTGTTCATTTCTTTACCTCTGCTAAGAATTTGCTAGATTTGTGTAAATGACCAGGTGTATTTCTTTATTTTGTGCATTTTCTCAGTTCTATGAGACCTTTCATATTCAAACTTGGTGTATCACCTCCATTAATTTATAGTTTTATCCCTCTCCCTCTTTTCCTCAAAGGTGGATAGATTAGTTTGAGTCTTAGGAATAGCTGAATCTCTTGTTTAGTGAAGGAACTAGCCTCTCTCTAGAGATTTGACCTCCTTGCAGGGTCCCACACTTGGAGGTCATCTGAATGTTTCACTAGATTGTTGAAGACCATTAAACCTCTCCAACACAAGGTGCAAATCCAAGTGACAATAGATCCCAATGTTGATCAATGTCTAAAGAAAGCATTTGATCATAAGGCCATGATTTATATTGATTTGGAAAAGAAATTGGTGAAGGAGCTTCAGCTAAATGCTCAGTCAACACTTGACCCTTAATTACCTTTTGAGAGACAAATTTCCTATCAAATTATGTTAACAATATAACCTACTTATCTTAATGTCCTGAGAGATCCATTTTAGGAAAGAAGTGCTTCAAGGGATCAAATTTTATAATGACATTAGTTTCAGTGTTAAGAAGATAGTGTCTTAACTTTTGTGTTGAAAATACAAGAGTGAGACATTGCTTTTCAATTGTAGAATATCAAACTTCATAATCGAGAAAAGTTTTGCTGACGTAATACACAACAAACTCTTTCTCATTGTCATTAGAAGAAGTTGATGTGTAGAGAAGAAAGGGTCATCCAGAGATGACATGGTGTAATATGAGAGCATTAGCTAAATAGCTCTTTAGGTTATCAAAATATTTTTGGCAATCCTCATTCCAATTGAAATGAGAGCCTTTCATAAGAAGTTATATGAAAGGGAGAGTTCTATCTATGAGTTGTGACACAAATTAGTGGATGACCTAATCGTCTCTAGTAAACTATGAAGTTGTGAGATGTTTTTAGGAGGTGGAATGTTGACAATAGCATTATCTTCTTCGTATCCACCTCAATACCATGATGCGAAATGATGAATCATAATAGATTACTATTATATAGATGTTAAAGACACTTATGCAGATTCAAATGCATGTTGTATTTTCATATATGTTCCAAGATTTGATGGAGTATTTTGACATAATATTGATGCAAGATACTCCTCTAGAATGTTATGCATGAAATCATGAAATATAAGAGTCATAGCATGTTGGTAAGTCAAACCAACATTATTCAATCTAAATGAATGATGACCCAACAAAATGTTCCCCAAGGAGTTATAAGAGCTATCTTATATTGATCATGAGGATTGATGAAAATTTGACTATATTTAGAGAAACCATCTATGAATGAGAGTAATACATGGCCAGTAGTGGAGTCAACAATCATACCAATGCTAGGAAGAGGAAAATCATCTTTTACAAATGCTTTATTTAAATAATGAAAGTTAATAAATATTGGAATTCAGTGGTCAGGTTTAACAATAGCCACAATGTTTGAGATCCACTATGAATAGTGAATTGGGCAAATAAAGCCAACTTGTAAAATATTCTCAATCTCAGCCTTAACTAACAGTGCCACCTTAGGATTCATCATTTGAATTTTTTTCTAGAGGCTTGGCATCAAGATGTAATACAATGTTATGTGTTACAGCCTTTGAATCAATGTCAGACATATCAAAATATGTCCAGGAAAAGAGCTTGAGATATTCATGTAATAGTGAATTATTTTCCCATTGTTCTTCTAAATCTAGACATTTTTATGATTTGGATAACCTTTTCAAGGTTATTAGGGTGCATCGAGACGTCAACAATTTTCCCATTAATGAGAGTATTGTGGTTTGGGAAATCAAGGGGATGAGGGGATTCCATAGGTGTCTCATGAGATGTTGAGGTATCATTAAACAAATCAACATCTTTCTGAAAGTATGCTTCCAAATTTAAACAATAAGGAAATCTGTGATCATGATGGTAACAAGGCAAATGGTCATAGGCTCCTAGAAATTTAGCTAGAGCCTCATCTGTTGAGAAACTATCCAAAATAATGTGACTGAAAGTGTTACTTGTGTCGATTAAGTCAGGATAGATTATATTAAGTGTGGAATCGATTGCAATTGTGTTTATATTAAGAGAAGGATGATGAGAAGCTTTAGTGGGCTTCAAAGGGTGGTATACAAGACCAAACGAAGAGCTATGTAAATCATCTTCTAAAGGAATCTTGATACCTTATTCCTTTATACCACAACCATTGCCTCTATATCCTAATTGAGATATTATTTCAAAACCTCAACTGTAAACGGAATCCATCTCTGTAGAAGAAGGTGGGTCACGATTATTCATGTAGTAAATATTATAAGTATAATCATCACATTGTGTTAAAGTAGTATTTAGAAGGAGTGGATTATGTAGAAGATATTGTAGATACTTTTGAGTTGTCTGGTTTTGATGGTTAGACTTTATACTCACCCATGAAGGTAGGTGTAAAATGTAATGAACCCCAATCATCACCAAAGAACTTGTTTGAAGATGATCTATGCTCTTGCTCAACATTATCTCTAGCAAGAGGAATTGGTGAATCTATTTTTGATAGAGATGAAAATAATGTGTTTGGAGGTGTATAAGGAAGAGATTGATTTTTGGCTTCATCTTGTAAACAACAATCTAGGTTAGGATCAGTCTCAATTGTATGGAGTTTTTTATCATAGACAAACTTTATTAAGCGATGGAGGGTAGTTGATATCCTACCCTCATGGCATGAATCCACAGTCTACATAGAAGAAAATTATATGTAAGAGAACCAAGTGTTGGAATGTACTGGATGACTAAGAGGTGGGGTGAATTAGTTGTCCCAAAAACTCAAACACTTCTGTACTTAAACATTAATCACCCGTCTGCACTTATTATGATTAAAAAATGAATGCATGAAATCAAAAACTTAAACACAAATGCAACATTAAACACAAGAGACACCTGATTTTTACGTGGAAAACCCCAAGGTGGGGAAAAACCATGGAGATAATTAGCTCTCAAAATATATTTCAATCTTTGAAAAATGATCTTTAGGCTTGGTCACTCCATGGGCCTAGAACATACTGGCTCATTGCCATGACATATAGCTAGTTTTAGTAGGATCACTGGCTTAACCCTAAACCTAGAAATATTACAATAAGGGCTATTAAACCCTGAGGGATGTTAGACCCTACTGGTGGCTCACTACTAGGCTCACTACCAAAATCACCATCTTCTTCATGTTTGAGATTAATACATTGAAGTACAATAGTTCCTCTGCTTTGCTTTTCCCTACTCTGCCTTATCTGCTCACTCTTTTCGTTATCTTCCCATTTTTGCAAAAGAACATATTTTCCACAACTCAATTACAAGTATTTATACACTTCATCAACCTTGGAATGATCATCAAGGTTGGCACTACAATCATCAACCATTGGAACAATCTCCAAGGTCAGTATTACAAACATTTACAAAATAGGTCTTGACCTAATACAAATTACTCTAAGGAATTACAGTAGAAATGTATGCAGACCATGCCAAGCCTTAGCTAGGACTCAAACATGATCTTCCATGCCACAACATGCTTCCATAATCTTCAAGAGATCTCTACAATTACTGGAATTAATCAAGTCAACTAAGACTAGTTGCACGCTACGTTATCTGAGAATAATCTTCAAACACGATCTCATTTCCTTAACACAGACCAATGTAAAGGTAGGAACATGATCAAGAGGAACTCCCAAGCATGTTGAAATCATCAGGAGAAACCGTACAAACTCAAACCAATGTATTCATGACATTCTTCACATTGGAGCAAATGGACTTCACTATCTTCAACTGTCATAAAAGAAAGATAGCTTGCGAATCACCTAAACACAAACCATTGAAATTGTAGACACCTATCATCATCCCAAACTTCCATTTAGAACCATAGATCAGAACACTTTAATATGGAGGAATGCGGAGTAAAATACTTTCTCCCTATCACTAGAGAATAATTAGAGAAAGCAGGTTTTACTCTGGTGAATGCAACTCTCTCAATTCTTCACACAGAAGGCTCAAACTTAAGATTCAGCATCTTCAAACATCCCTTTAAATAAATTCCAATCTGTAGACCAAGATCTTCAAGCAACAGGAAATGTAGAGTAATCTATCAGACTATTCTTCATCATACAACTCACTATCTATACTACACTTCACTGTAACTCACTTGTTTCTTCTCGAGAGGCCAATTTTCTCAATATCCTCAAGATACAAAGATTATAAACAAGTAATAGAATAGGACATAGTTGACACCAATGACAATAAAGATATGTTGACATCAATGACAACACCGATCAAGCACATACTTGCAACAATCTCCCCCTTTGTCATTGATGGCAACATATGATGTGAAAAACTGCAACAACCATCAAGACAAGATTCTTTGCCTGTCTCTTTACACATATGTACTCTTTCTATTCTCCCCCTATCTCTTTACACATTTGTACTATTTCTTTTTTAATTTTTCACATGAATTCTCTCCCCCTTTGACATCAATGGCAAAGGGCACATACTTGCACTCTTCTGCTTTGATTCAATCTTACTTCTGAACTCTCTGACTACTCCCCCTAAGAAGTAGCAATAAAAGCATCAATCTAGATCTGAAGAAGGAACTCTAAGCACCACTCAACTAATGCACTCTTGTGCATCTTGGTTTAGAGAAGGAGGGGTAATAACCCTTAACTTTTCTCTGAGATACTCAAAAGTATATTTAGGTAGCGGTTTGGTGAAAATGTTTGCAATTTGGTCTTTTGTAGATACATATTCTAAATTGACTTCATTCTCTATCACTTTTTCCCTCAGAAAGTGATACCTTATGGATATGTGCTTTGTCCTTGAATGCATTACTAGATTCTTTGATATGTTTATGGCACTTGTATTGTCACAAAAGATTGCAATTGGATCTTCATACATAAGTCTGATGTCCTTTAATTTCTGCTTCATCCAGAACACTTGAGTAGAACTACATGTTGCTGCAATATATTCTACTTCTGTAGTGGATAGAGATATCAAGTCTTATTTTTTGCTTATCCAAGATACCAGCCTTTTTACCAAAAAGAATGCACCTCAACTTGTACTTTTTCTGTCATCTACATCTCTGACCTAATCTGCATCCATGTATGCACTAAGAGTGAAATCATTATCCTTCAGATACCACAAACCATAATCCATTGTGCCTTTCAAATATCTCAGAATTCTCTTGACTGCCATCACATGTGACTCCTGAGGCTCTTCTTGAAATCTTGCCACAAGACAAACTACATGTATTAGGTTAGGTCTGGTTTGAGTTAGATAAAGTAATCCTCCAATCATAGATCTGTACCTTTTTTGACCTACCATAGGTGAATCATCATTTTTACTCAACTTACAAGCCATTATCATGGGAGTATTTACTAGTTTAGAGTCTTCCATCCCAAACTTCTTTAACAACTCTTTCACATACTTAGACTGAGAAATGAAGATACCTTTATCTGATTGATTTATTTGCAGACGTCAAAAGAAATTAATCTCACCAAACATGGATATTTCAAATTCACTTTGCATTTATTTAGAAAAACCATGCACATACCTTCATTGCCTCCAAAGATAATGGCATCAACAAAGACTACAACAATTAGGATTTGTTCATTATTGATCTTGAAATAGACATTGATGTTAGTGGTACCTTTGGTGAATCCTAACTGTATCAGATACTTATCCAACCTAGCGTACCAGGCCTTGGGGGCTTGTTTTAACCCATACAATGCCTTCTTCAATCTGCATACCATGTCAGCTTGATGTGATGATTGGAATCCTTTTGGTTGTTCAATATAGACTTCTTCCTCCAACTCTCCATTCAGGAATGCAGACTTTACATCCATCTGATATACCTTAAAATCTTTGTAGGCTGCAAATGTTAGAAACCTTCTTATAGCTTCAATCCTTGCCACTGGTGTAAATGTTTCCTCAAAATCTATTCCTTCAAGTTGAGAGTATCCTTTACACACCAACCTTGCTTTGTTTCTTACTACTTCACCATTCTCATTCATCTTGTTTATGACAACCCACTTGGTACCAATTACATTTTTATATGCTGGTCTGGGAACAACATCCCAGGTTTAATTCTTCTTTATCTACATCAATTCTTCTTTCATAGCCTTTACCCAATTCTCATCATTGCAACCTTCATTCACAATCTTAGGTTCAATCTTAGAAATCATACATAAATTTACTTGTTCTTCTATAGCTCTTCTTCTGGTCAGGATTCCTTTACTATCTCCTATGATTTGATCTTCAAAATGATTAAGTTTTACATACCTTGGTGTCTTCGTACTACTTTCTAGAGCTTGATCCTCTTCATCTAAGATGTCTTCATGCTGCACCACTTCTAAAACATCTAGTTTATCTAATTCATTTCCTCTTGATTCTGGAGACGTTTCCTTGCTTTCATCGACTTTGACATTTGCACTCTCAATGATCTTCTTCAGCCTCTTATTCTAACATCGGTAGGCCTTGCTCTTGGTTGAGTAATCAAGAAAGATTCCTTCATCACACCTAGCATCAAACTTGCCTAGATCTTCTTCTCTTTTGATATAACATTTGCTACCAAAAACTTTGAGATATTTCACAGTAGGAACTTTACCATACCACAATTCATAAGTAGTCTTAGAATTGTTACCTTTGACTTGGAATTTGTTTAGGATATATACATTCATGTGAATTGCCTCTCTCTAATATACTTCTAGAAATCAGCTTCCTTCATCATGGTTCTAGTAGCTTCTTGAACTGTTCTATTTTTCCTTTCAACGACTCCATTTTGTTGTGGAGTTCTAGGTGCAGATAACTATCTCTTTATCCCATGCTCTTCACAAAAGAAATTGAGTTCAATTGATGTGAAATCTTCTCCTTTATCAGACCTTAAACATTTGATCTTCAAATCGATCTCATTTTCAACCATTGCCTTAAATACCTTGAACTTATCTAGAGCTTCTGATTTTTCTTTCAAAAAAGGTAACCCAAGTCATTCTAGAATAATCATCAATAAGCAACATGAAATACCTATCTCCTTGCAAACTTCTTACTCTGGTAGGTCCACACAAATTTGTATGCACTAGTTCCATTAGTCCATCAACTGATTGGTCCTTACTTTTGAAACTTGTTCTTGTTTGTTTCCCAAATTGACACTCCTTGCAAATAGGATTGGCA
Source organism: Cunninghamia lanceolata (assembly GCA_027924645.1). NCBI lineage: Eukaryota > Viridiplantae > Streptophyta > Pinopsida > Cupressales > Cupressaceae > Cunninghamia > Cunninghamia lanceolata. The sequence goes on along the minus strand of BSBN01001183.1, from coordinate 2,819,716 downwards.
AGCTTCACAAGCTTAGGCAAATCTCTAACAGCTTGTACGTTACTTATCTTTATAATGTTATCAAAATTGATGTGACACAAACTTCTATGCCATAGCAAACTTTCATTAGTATGAGCCAACAAACAATAATTATCAGTTCCTTTCAAGTGATAGATATTACCTATGGTCTTCTTACCAGTTGCAATGACAGTTCTAGAGCTTTCCGTGATCTTGCATCCATTGTCCTTGAAGCTTAAATCATAACCTTTGTCACACATCTGACCTACACTCAAAAGATTGTGCTTTAATCCTTTCACATACAAGACATCTTCAGTATTATGCTTGCCATCAAAAGAAATAGACCCTTTTCCATAAATCTTACCAGTTGTATCATCTCCAAACCTAACCAGTCCACTAGCATATCTTTTCAAACTCACAAACTTACATTTGTCACTAGTCATGTGGTGAGAGTAACCACTATCAATAACCCATTAATCTTTGTCTTCAACAACCTGAGCAACCAAAGCACTTTCCACTAGTTTTTCTTCCTTCACACAACTAGCAGGATTAGTATACACAATTTCTTCTTTAATAAAAATAAACAAGCATTCATTACCAGAAGTACTAACATTATCTAGTTCACCATTATCTGATACTCCATCATCATCAAAATCTTCAACATAATAACATTTCTTTTGGATCCTAGACCTATTCTAATATATTTTCCCATTTCTTTCAATTCTTTCAGGACATCTGGAAGCAAAGTGGCCTACTTTACCACAGGAAAAAACATTTAAAAGGTAATTTACCTTTGAAATTACCAGATCCTCTTTACAGTTTATAAGTTGGCTTCAATTTCATCAAACTCATCATTAGATTTTACCTTGTACCTTTCTGATCTGGGCGTTCTCCCAAAAGTATTGGCTTTGAAGGCAGTCTCAAATTTTGGTAAGGCATCACCAAACTCTCTCATTTCAAAGGATGTAAGCTTGTCAAGTAACTAATCTTTGTCAATAGATTTTACTTGCATAAATTCTTCAATTGTAGCTACCTTGTGACTATAGGACTTTGGTAGTGATCTGAGAATTTTCATCACAACTTCCTTATCACTGAGAGTTCCCCCCATACCTTTTACTCTAATGACAAGTTCATCAACTCTTTGCAAAAATGTTGTTATGTTTTCATCTTCATTCATATTCAAACTTTCATATTTCACTTTCAGGCTTTGTAGCTTGGCCTCCTTGACAGAATCATCTCCCTCATACAAATTTTTCAACTTTTCCCATACCTCATTTGCAGTCTCAAGATCCACAACTTTTGTCAGTCATTCAATAAACTTAATAGAGCATCTTTTACTTTAACATCCACTTCATATTCTTTGATTTTGTCTTCAGTCATCAAACAATTTTGAGGGAAGGTGTATTTTGTTTTCGTGGCTTTCCATACTTTGTAACCAAGACAAAAAAGATGACTTTTCATTCATGCCTTCCAAAGAGCATAATTCATTCCATCAAAATATGGTGCTTCCTTTTTGTAAGACATTTTGGATCTTCCTCAAGCTGTTAGACTTTCCTCAGAGGAACCTTGCTCTGATACTAATTGTTGGAATGCACTGGATAACTAAGAGACAAGGGTGAATCAGTTGGAATACTCTGATTCATCATCTGTTACTCCATTATCATCTTCTTCATGAACATAATAGTAGTTCTTTTGAAACCTTTATCTGTTAGCATTTGACCTTGTAGATCTTTCCGGACATCTTGAAGCAAAATGACCAATCTTATTGCAATTGAAGCAATTAAAGGGTAATTTTCCTTCATACTTGCCAGATCCTCTTGGCAGTCTTTTTGCAATGAGGGCTTCAAGTTGAGCTATTTCTGCTTCTTCCTCTTCCATGTCTCTACTTGCTTGATCATACCATGACATCTTCCTTGAAGAGTTTTCTCCCAGATCAAATCTCTGTTTGCCTTTCACATAGGCACTGGCTTTCAAAGTAGATTTAGTCTTGGGGGGATCATCTCCAAACTCGGTCATTTCAAATGCAGCTAGTTTGCTAGCCAATTGTTCTCTTGTGATAGTTGTGTGGGCTCTGAATTCATCAATGGCAGCAACCTTGATTTTGTAGGCAGCAGGAAGAGATCTGAGAATTTTGCAAATAATCTCATTTTCATCTAGAGTCCCACCAGCATTTCTAATTCCACATACCAACTCATTCACTCTTGGCATAAAGGTAGTGATATTTTCATCATCTCTCATCTTCAATCTTTCAAATTTCCCTTTCAGACTTTGCAACCTTGCACTCTTGACAAACTCATCTTCTTCATACAGAAGTTCCAGTTTAGTCCAGATCTCATATGCAGTTGGTAGGTCAATAACATTTGAGAAATCTCAGTCATTTAATGTGCTTAGAAGAGCTTCCTTGGTCTGCAAATTGTTGTCAGCATCTGTGATTTCATTCAGAGTTTTCGGACCACCCTGTGGAGGTACATATGGTTTTGAGACCATGGCCAAGTATGCTTTTCCCATACACTCCAAGTGACATTTCATGTGACTTTTCTAGAGAGTGAAGTTGGTTCCATCAAACTTCAGACTATCCATCTTGTATGACAACATCTTGGATTTCCTCAAGCAGTTAAGCTCCTTTCAGAGAAACTTAGCTCTGATACCAATTGTTAGATCTAGGGCACACAACTGAGAGGGGGGGTGAATCAGTTGTGCAAAAACTTGCTTCTACTTGGAACACTTGATTCTTCTTTATTAGTTAATAGCATATCAATTAACCATTCATGAAAGCAGAAAGCATAAACACTAGAGCAGATAAACACCAAGATTTTTGACGTGGAAAACCCGGTTAAGGGAAAAACCATGGGGTGATTAACCCAAGGATTATTCTCTGTTAGAAGAATAAGATAAAATGAATGGCACATGCCAATTAGGGCTCACTGCCCGAGCACACTGCTCACAAGCAGGCACACTGCCTACAAAGAGACACACTGTCTACAAGATCATAAGGATCACAACCTTGAACTGGAGAATGACATCTTCACCATGTCTGGATCAGTTCCATTTAAGCCCGAAACACTTCTGCTCTCCCTTTCGCTCTTTCGCTATACCACTCTTATCTTCCCACAACTCACACTTTGAAATGAACTCACAAACCTTTATTTATACAAGTCATCAGCTTAGAAACAATCATCTAAGTCGGCAATCAACCATAAGAACATTCGTAGGATGAATAACACATCCGGTCGGCCACCACAAGAACATTTGCAAGATGAACAACTCATCCAGTCGGCTAGTCTAAACAAGAACTTCATCCGGAAGAATATCTTCAATTCTGGGCTCTACCACCAATGCGGATCAACAACACAACCTCAACACAATCCAAAAACCTTCACAAGCCTACCTGAATGACCAGGTACATCCACACTTCCTCTACTTACTGGAATCTCTTTTCTTCCTCATCTGAAACTTCAAGAACACAGTCTATCGCCACTGTCATACTGCTAGAGGTGCTTTTGGACCCCCAAACCACATACCAATCGAGATGACACATTAAAAGGACCTCCCAAACACTCCCAATCTGTAGAGTCTGACAATGCACCTCCGGATCTCACCAGACCTTTTTGTAACACTCTGTCACTCTGGAGCATCTCCCAGAACTGGTTCTATTTGATCGATCACAACTTCTTCACATCTTCATGCAGACCTCTAAAATCTTAACTAGATCATCTCAAGACTCATATCTACAAACCCTTTAATCCGCATCCTCTAAATCTCAACCTATTGAGTACTTTTGCCTTCTTCTCATCACTGTTCTTCATTGTTCCAGATTGAGACTAATTTTCTTAATATCCTTAGCACACAGCTCATTCAATCCTTCTTGTCAAAGCAATATGAGTATGTTGACATCAATGACAACACTAGTTCACCTTATACTTGCAACAATCTCCCCCTTTGTCATTGATGGCAACATATGATGTGAAGAACCATCAAGACAAAAACTTCTCCTTTCTGTCACAGCTCCCCAGGCTATCAACAACAACTCTTCACGTGTCTTCTCTTCCTTTACTGCTCCCCCTTTGATCAACAGCCACTTGTTTTTCACATGTCTTCTCTCCTCCTTTGACATCAATGGCAAAGGGCTCATACTTGCAATTCTAGCACATCAGAATCATACCAGCTGCTTCCCCTTAGTAGAAGCTCCCCATCATCAATCCAGATCACAAGATATAACTATGATATCCATTGGACTGATGCACATCAGTGCATCCTAGTTCATCACCGGAGGGGCCATGACCCATAAATTCTCCTGAAGATACTCAAAAGAGTCCTTGGGAAGAGGTTTAGTAAAGATATCTGCAATCTGATCCTTGGAGGGTACATACTCCAATATGACTTCTTCCTTGTTCACTTGTTCTCTCAAAAAGTGAAACTTGATAGATATGTGCTTAGTCTTAGAATGTAATACCGGATTCTTAGAAATATTAATTGCACTTGAATTATCATAGAAAATTGTGATAGGCTCCTCATATTCAACTTTTATGTCTCTTAGCATTTGCTTCATCCATAAGATTTGAGTGCAACTACCTGCTGCTGCAATGTATTCTACTTCAGTTGTAGATAGAGATATTGCATCTTGTTTCTTACTTAGCCAAGAAACCAATCTCTTTCCCAAAAATAATGCTCCACCACTGGTGCTTTTCCGGTCATCCACATCTCCTGCCCAATTTGCATCTGTGTAAGCATGAAGAGAGAAATCATGATCTCTAGGATACCACAGACCATACTCCACTATCCCTTTTAGATATCTAAAAATTCTCTTGATTGCCATAATATGAGATTCTCTAGGATCAGCCTGAAATCTTGCCACAAGACCAACAACCTGCATTATATCTGGTCTAGTCTGAGTGAGATACAACAATCCACCAATCATTGATCTATACTTTGTCTGATCTATCTTTGGAGAGTCATCATCTTTGCTCAACTTACATTCGGTTTCCATAGGAGTGTTCATTGGCTTTGAATCTTCCATACCGAATTTCCTCAACAATTCTATCATATATTTGGTCTAAGAAATGAAGATCCCTTTCTTTGTTTGAGTAATTTGTAGACCCAAGAAGAAATTCATTTCACCAAGCATAGACATTTCAAACTCACTTTTCATCTGATTTGTAAAAGTTTTGCACATACTATCTCTTCCTCCAAAAATGATATCATCCACAAACACTTCAACAATCAAAATGTTTTCATGATCAATTTTGAAATATAAGTTACTACCAGTAGTACCTTTGTTGAATCCAATCTACACAAGATGCTTATCCAACCTTTCATACCATGCTCTTAGGGCTTTCTTCAATCCATACAATGCTTTCATCAACTTGTAGACCATATCATCATTATCAGACAATTGAAATCCATCTGGTTGTTCAATGTAAACTTCTTCTTCCAGATCACCATTTAGGAAGGCAAACTTGACATCCATCTGATATACCTTAAAGTCTTTGAAGGTAGCAAATGCAAGAAATAATCTAACTGCTTCAATTCTTGCCATCGGAGCAAAGGTCTCTTCAAAATCAATTCCTTCTATTTGAGAGTAGCCTTTACAGACCAATCTAGCTTTGTTTCTGATTACTTCACCAACTTCATTCAGTTTGTTCTAGAAGACTGATTTGGTTCCAATCACATTCTTGTCTCTAGGTCTGGGAACAAGATCTCAAGTATGATTTTTCTCAATTTGCATCAATTCTTCTTCCATTGCTTTGGTCCAGTTTTCATCATTGAAAGCTTCATTAATTGTCTTAGGTTCAATCTTTGAAATCAAACAGTATTCATTTGAGTCTTGAGCAATTCTTCTCCTTGTTTGTACCCCTTTACTCTTGTCACCTATGATCTGATCTTCAGAGTGATTTAGAGTTACATACCTTGGAACTTTGGGAGTTTCTTACACTACTAAATCTTGATCAGGCTCATTCAGACAAACTTCTTCTCCTGATTTACCAAATCAGTCTGGATCTAAATTTCAGAGGAGGATGGAGCTCCTTGCACCAGAGGATCATTTTGATCATCTTCATCACATTCATAGAATCTTGAGGGCTTCTCCATTCCTTCATCAACCTTCACATTTGTACTTTCTATCATCTTTCTCAATCTCTTATTGTAACACCGGTATGCTTTGCTTTGAGTGGAGTAACCCAAGAAAATTCCTTCATCACTTCTAGCATCAAACTTTCCTAAATCTTCATCTCTTTTGATATAACATTTGCTACCAAATACTCTGAAGTATCTCACAGTAGGAGTTACACCAAACCAAAGTTCATAAGGAGTCTTACCGGTGTTGCTTCTTATTTGAACTCAGTTAAGAGTGTAGACTATAGTGCTGACAGCTTCTCTCCAAAACATCTGAGGAACATTTGCTTCCATCATCATTGTCCTGGAAGCTTCCTGCATGGTCTGGTTCTTTCTCTCAACTACTCCATTCTGCTGTGGAGTCCTAGGAGTAGACATCTGTCTCTTTATGCCATGCTTCTCACAAAAGTCTATGAATTCACCGGATGTGAATTCACCACCTCTATCAGACCTTAGACACTTCAATTTCAATCTGGTTTGATTCTCTACCATAGCTTTACAGATTTTAAACTTCTCAAGGGCTTCTGATTTCACTTTTAGGAAGGTAACCCACATCATTCGGGAATGGTCATCAATTAGCAACATGAAATATATATCACCTCGCATACTCTTGATTCTTGTCGGACCATAGAGATCAGTATGTCCTAATTCCAACAATCCAATAGTGGACTAATCCTTGCTTTTGAAAGAGACTCTGCTCTATTTGCCTAGCTGACATTCTTTGCATAAACTATTTGTAGGTTTCACCAATTTAGGAAGATCTCTTACAGCCTGAGTATTGCTTATCTTGATGATGTTATCAAAATTCACATGGCATATCCTTCTATGCCATAACCAACTTTGATCAACTTGAACAAACCGACAACTTTTATTAAAACCAACTAGATGGAAAATATTACCTTTTGCTTGAGTACCGGATGCAATTTCAGTTCCAGAGCTTGTAAAGATTTTGCATCTTCCATTCTTGAACCGGAGATCATAGCTTTTGTCCACTAACTGACCAACACTGAGAAGATTGTGCTTCAATCCTTCAACATATAGTACATTACCGGTTTTGCTCTTTCCATCAAAAGAAATAGTTCCCCTACCTCTGATTCTGCCAGCAGAATTGTCACCAAACTTTACCATTCCTCCTTCATACTTTTCCAAATCTAAGAACTTGTTCTTGTCCCTAGTCATATGGCGAGAGCATCCACTGTCAATAACCCAATCATCCTTTTCTTTAATTTGGGTAGCCAAAGCTCTTTCTACATCCTTATGATTGATAGATTCAGAGGATATTGAATCTTCTTCCTTGATGGCAATAAACACCCATTCATTTCCAGATTTGCTTCCTATTTCTAATTCATCATCTGTTAGTCCTTCATTATCATCTTCTTCATGATAATAGCAGTTCTTTTGAAACCTTTGTCTGTTAGCATTTGACCTTGTAGATCTTTCCAGACATCTTGAAGCAAAATGACCAATCTTATTGCAATTGAAGTACTTAAAGGGTAATTTTCCTTCATACTTACCGGATCCTCTTGGCAGTCTTTTTGCAATGAGGGCTTCAAGTTGAGCTGTTTCTACTTCTTCCTCTTCCATATCTCTTCTTGCTTGATCATACCATGACATCTTCCTTGAAGAGTTTTCTCCCGGATCAAATCTTTGTTTGCCTTTCACATAGGCACTAGCTTTGAAAGCAGATTCAGTCTTGGGGGGATCATCTTCGAACTCAGTCATTTCAAATGCAGCTAGTTTTCCAGCCAATTGTCCTCTTGTGATAGTTGTGTGGGCTCTGAATTCATCAATGGAAACAACCTTGATTTTGTTGGTAGCAAGAAGAGATCTGAGAATTTTGCAAACAATCTCATTTTCATCCAGAGTCCCACCAGCATTTCTAATTCCACATACCGGCTCATTCACTCTTGGCATAAAGGTAGTGATATTTTCATCATCTCTCATCTTCAATCTTTCAAATTTCCCTTTCAGACTTTACAATCTTGCACTCTTGACAAACTCATCTCCTTCATACAGAAGTTCTAATTTAGTCCAGATCTCATATGCAGTTGGTAGGTCAATAACATTTGAGAGATTTGAGTCATTTAATGCGCTTAGAAGAGCTTCCTTGGTCTGCAAATTATTTTCAGCATCTGTGATTTCATTCAGAGTTGTCAGACCACCCCGTGGAGGTACATATGGTTTTGAGACCATGGCCAAGTATGCTTTTCCCATACACTCCAAGTGACATTTCATGCGACCTTTCCAGGAGTGAATTTGGTTCCATTGAACTTCAGACTATCCTTATTGTATGACGACATCCTGGATCTCCTCAAGTGGTTAAGCTCCTTTTAGAGGAACTTAGCTATGATACCAATTGTTAGATCTAGGGCACACAACTGAGAGGGGGGGGTGAATCAGTTGTGCAAAAACTTGCTTCTACTTGAAACACTTGATTCTTCTTTATTAGTTAACAGCATATCAATTAACCATTCATGAAAGCAGAAAGCATAAACACTGGAGCAGATAAACATCAACACATTAGACACCAAGAATTTTGACGTGGAAAACCTGGTTAAGGGAAAAACCATGGGGTGATTAACCCAAGGATTATTCTCTGTTAGAAGAATAAGATAAAATGAATGGCACATGCCAATTAGGGCTCACTGCCCGAGCACACTGCTCACAAGGAGGCACACTACCTACAAAGAGACACACTATCTACAAGATCATAAGGATCACAACCTTGAACTAGAGAATGACATCTTCACCATGTCTAGATCAGTTCCATTTAAGCCTGAAACACTTCTGCTCTCCCTTTCGCTCTTTCGCTATACCACTCTTATCTTCCCACAACTCACACTTTGAAATGAACTCACAAACCTTTCTTTAAACAAGTCATTAGCTTAGGAACAATCATCTAAGTCGGCAATCAACCATAAGAACATTCGCAGGATGAATAACACATCCGGTCAGCCACCACAAGAACATTTGCAAGATGAATAACTCATCTGGATGGCTAGTCTGAACAAGAACTTCATCCAGAAGAATATCTTCAATTCTGGGCTCTACCACCAATGCGGATCAACAACACAACCTCAACACGATCCAAGAACCTTCACAAGCCTGCCTGAATGACCAGGTACATCCGCACTTCCTCTACTTATTGGAATCTCTTCTCTTCCTCATCTGGAACTTCAAGAACACAGTCTATCACCACTGTCATACTGCCAGATGTGCTTTCGGACCCCCAAACCACATACCAATCAAGTTGACACATTAAAAGGACCTCCCAAACAATCCTTCCAATCCGTAGAGTCTGACAATGCACCTCAAGATCTCACCAGACCTTTTTGTAACACTCTGTCACTCCGGAGCATCTCCCGGAACCAGTTTTATTTGATCGATCACAACTTCTTCACATTTTCATGTGGACCTTTCAAATCTTAACTGGATCATCTCAAGACTCATAGCTACAAACCCTTTAATCTGCATCCTCTGAATCTCAACCTATTAAGTACTTTTTCTTTCTTCTCATCACTGTTATTCATTGTTCTAGATTGAGACAAATTTTCTCAATATCCTCAGCACACAGCTCATTCAATCCTTCTTGTCAAAGCAATATGAGTATGTTGACATCAATGACAACACTAGTTCACCTCATACTTGCAACATAATCTTCAAATACGATCTCATTTCCTTAATGCGGACCAATGTAAATATAGGAACAAAATTAGGAGGAATCCAAAAGCACGCTGAAATCATCAAGAGAAACTACACAAAATTAAACCACTTTATTCATGAGATTCTTCACATCGGAGCACATGAACTTCACTATCTTCACCTGTCATAAAAGAAAGATAGCTTGCAGACCAGAAAAACATGAACCCTTGCAATTGTAAGCACTTATCTATAGGAGTCGAAGACAACACTGAGAGGGGGGGTGAATCAGTGTTGTGTAGATTTTTGCAACTTATTAGAACTTTTAATTTACAAGACTCAGAAAGAGAAAGTCATTAATAAAACTATTACACATACATGTATAGGTTTGATAATAAAAATTATGAGCAAGACCACATAGAGATAAATCTCAATCATAGAAGCAGATACACACATAGAAGCATATCATTAACACAAGAATTACTAGAGTGGAAAACCCTCTCGGGGTAGAAAAACCACTTGAAACTGCCTCACTAGCTTAACTGAAAAGCATGCCTCACTGGCAATACAAAATGTATCTAGGAGCACCAACTCCTTATGGAGCACCAACTCCAATACCAAATAGAAGCACCCACTTCCTACACTGATATACCTCACTCGCAAACAATTAGGTCTCACTGACCTACAAGCCTCACTAGCTAAAACAAGGCCTCACTGGCAAACCAATCCCCATCATCAAAACATAAAATAAGGTGTGCAATAAATGATTGTAACACAATCTGATTTGCACCATTTCATAACATTCTTTTCTAAATTTGTATCTTTGTTCAATTACATACAACCTGATTTACATTGCAATTGCATATTGTCTTTCTGATAATCTTGTCAATCTATGTATCTATATTTGATACTGTCAGTTCATCATCAATCTACACAACATCACTCACACTATATGTATTCAATCTCTCATCATCTGTATATTTCATTTCTGTCTTTCAAGACCTATCATCAATGCACCTGAAAAACAATTTTATACAGATTGAATAACCTTTCACCTACATAGAAAAATCTTTTCATATTCCTTGATATTCTTGCATTTTTAAATCTGACCTCTTCAATCTTCAAAACCAAAATCCCATTCATATTTCCTCTTAGAGATGAAAGAAGACCTTTCAACTTCTTTCTCATAAAGAACCTGCAACAAATCCTGAATCAAACAAATTACATCTTTGCAAAAAATCAATTTCTTTTCATTTTTCTTTTTGAATATTCTTTTTGTATTCTCCAATCTGCAAAGAATAAATCATGAAAATTTGTTCAAGAATCTCCAACCCTTTCTCCTTCTCTGTAAAAAAAATATATTCTGTGATTGCAAAATAATAACAAATAGTCTTCAATAAAATTTGTCTTCATCAAACCTTTCATCTCCTTCTCAAAAGTTTTGTTCATCTTCTCTGCAAAAATGATCCTTCATATTTTTTTTTCAATAAGACTCTTCATATCCTAAAAAAATCACCAAAAAATCTCCTCAAGAAATTTTGATGTTTATCTTTTTCTAACTTCCAATATACAAAAATTCCTTCATAAGGATTTTTCTTATTTAGAAAAAAACAATAAAAATCTCCTTATTATAAAAAAAAACCTTACATTTATAATGGACCGACCAAAAGGAAATTATTAAGTTTTTAAAAAAGAAACTATCTATCTTTAATTCGGGCTTAAAAAAATTCTGAAGTCTTTACAAATTTTCAAGGAAAAAATAATAGCTTTTTCCTTAATGCATCGGCCTCACACAAACTATTGCCTTCTCAACCTTTTGGCGGTGGTAATTTTAAATTCAAAAACATTGACATCCCGCCCATTTGCCCTATGGTCTTAAAGACTTGCTCCATCGGTAAAATGTGGAAAGGGGCCGGTTGCCCTATGGTTTTAAAGACCCTTCAAGTGGTGTCTTTTTAAGTTGTAAACCCTCCATTACAAGTCACCAATGGAATATAACAAAAGTGCCATAGTGTTAAGATTTATGTTAAAATATAAATGATTTTAAATCTTATTCAAAAACCTTTGACCACATTAGCACTTCTTGATCACATAATCACATATGATCATGATCTCCTGAATATGCAGACATCTTGAAGCATCCTTAGAAAGGTCATCAACTGAAACACCATCAACAAAACATCTTCATGTGAAATCTTTGATAAGCCTATTCCTTTAGATCATGATAAGAATGAGAACCATCATCTGAATACTTCATTGAACATTCTGAACCACCAAAAAAATAAAGTAATCAACCTATTACAAACTTGAAGCATATTAACAATAATATATCAATAACAACCTTGCCTTGAGACACTCCCTGAGATGACCACCAAGCATCATACAATATGGAATGAACACAACTTCTAAGCAGACTCTAAATTTCTTGAGATCAACCTCCTGTGGATAAGACAATACACTCCAACAACATGAACTTATGAAGGTCATCATTTCACACTGCATAACCATGGATGATGAACATTTGTCAACACTTGACAACCCCAAACAAATCACCTTGTTACATCACTTACCAAAGAACATATGAAGACATCATTGAAGGCCAAACCTGATCAAACAAGTCCCGTGATTAATCATAAACCAACACCAAACATCAAGTGTATTCATGTGATCCTGTAAGCACTTGAAACACCAATATAGTGAGCATGATTGGTACATGAATGTTATCAAACACTTGTAATATTATCATCCATTTATCAAGTCAATCCTATTGACAACATCCTTCAACACTATGTGAACAACTGTGAAATGCATGATCATGAACAACTTTTGTCAATAGTACAAGTGATCCACAAATGACCTGTAGCCTGATGATACTTTGCACAACTCAACTTTCTCAATACCTTTTGACATCAATGACAAACTATCACCATCAATCTCCCCCTTTGTCATTTGATGGAAAAACTTCATGTAACATTTTCTCTTTCTCCCCCTTTTTGACATCAGATGACAAAGCCTGAATTAACTCGCCCTGAGAACAACTCCATTGAAAGATGTTATAGCATGATCATAACCATTATAATCATATTAAATTATGAACACTTTGAAGGCATAAACTCCCTAACCTTTCAACAAGAAATGATTTATGATCATAACAATCCTGAAGCCAATCATATGACAAACCTTTTTGAACATTACTATCTGCTATTGCTGATTCAAAACATACCTTTAACTTCCTTTGATGAAAATGCAGGATATCACCATCAATGTCATAGTTTGAAGAACTATGTCTGAAACATATTAGTGAGGAAGATCATCAATGAAACAAGTGAAACACTATCTCCAAATCACCTGAAAGCTTCAATACTTATGCAAAACTTATGCCATAAAACATTACTCAACAAGGTAGTAGATATGACCATCAAATTATCATCCTGCAACCAAACTATTCTGACACCTTTTTCTGACATGACAAAGAATGAAGACCATCTAAACTATCCTCCTATTCTGCACAAGACACCACATCTGAAACATACTGTATTATACAAGAACTACTGCCTCTTGACTTTGTCATTCAAACAAACAAACTGCATCTGCAACAACACTTTGCACAAAACAAAAGCAGAGATAATTGCTATGAATTGAATTTTCATTTTTAGCCACCTTAGCCAACACATGCTAATTTTCTGATAAGAGCTTTTTGAGAGCATCTTAAGCTCTTTGCCCTGACAAGCAAAATCACACAAGATGATGTCTCCTGCTCCTATTAACAACTATACACAACTCTTGATGAACACACATATCTCTGCAACAACCTTTTGCACTTACCTCCTAAAAGGTGACCTTTTAACATCTTGTATGCATACAGAACTAAAGATCACCTGTATCATTGTCACATACTGAAAATCAACATTGTTAGCAACATCATCATCAATAATTTCAAAGCATGGTAAGAATGATAGACAAATAAGATCATCATATCAAATGATCTTCTTCCTGAAACTTCTTGGGGTTAACTGATAGAACATTTGATACCTCCCCCTTACTTCATGCCATGTTATGCAATAGATGTAATGACTTGTGCAAGATGCACAAGCTTAGATTCTGACTTCTCTTTACTTTCTTTCTACTTCCAAATTTTCACAGGTGCTTTCTTTCTCCAAACCTTTTCAACCTTTTTCTTTTCCCAACCTTTCAAATTAGGTGATGCTCTCCTACAACTGTGTGCTTTATGACCAAAAGATTTGCAATTATAACAAACTATGTTATAATCATAACCAAATGACTGATAGTACCCTTTTGACATCTCCTGAGCAATTATGTTATGCTTCCATGCAGATTCATTCATTCTATTCATTTTGTAGTTCCTTTGAATATGTCCAACATTATTGCACTTGTAACAAATAATATCAGTGTTCCTTCTACAATTAACTGATTTGTGCCCAAATTGATTACAAGTATAACAATAACCAATAAAAGAATAGTTATACCTATACATGTATGCTTGTCTAATAGGAGCATTTCTTCTGAAATTTCTTCTTCTTTGATTATGCATTTTGTTTTCAGTGGTAGCATTCAGATCAATCTTCTTTCTGGGTGTCTCTCTAGCTTTTGAACATTCTCCTTCTTCAAAACCAAGTCTAGTAGTGTCTTCATATAGTTTTTGTTTACCAAGCATCTTATCAAGCACTTGATATTTCTTAGATAAAACCTTGAGACCATCATACTCTTTTCTCAGATTAATAATTTCACCCTCCAGTTTTAGATTTTCAATCCTTGAAACTTTAAGGTTAGAAATTGAGCCATCAACTATCCTCTTAGCTTCTTCAATTTCTATCTTCAATCTAGCAATTAGTTTGTCTGAATCATCAATATATGTTTTTAAACTAATAATTTGACATTCGGCCTCTTCAAGATCTGTAAGAGCTTTATCTTTTAAATCTCTTTCTTGCTGCAACTGCATCATTAATTTATTGTTCTCCTTATAATTCTTGAGCTCACTCAGAGCATATATGAGCTCTCCTTCCAAATCAATCTCACAATCTTGTTCATTATAATCCTGATCATCATCATTCTGATCATCATCACTTGTGATGCTAGCTTCTTCTAAATTTGATTGGGATTGAACTTCAACTCCTTCATTTGAAAGTCTCTTTTCATTGCTACTTTCTTCACACACCAGAGTGTCCCCTTCTTTATCATTATCTTGATAAATTCTTTTCAATCTCCTCCACATATCCTGAGCTGTAACATAATCCATAAATTTACAAATAACATCATTAGACAGAGCAGATAATATAGCCTTCTTTGCAATATCATTACATTCAAGAGCTTCTTTGTTATTTGTAGAATTACCATTCTCAACTGACATTAAAACATCATATCCTAAGGAGGATAGATACACTTGCATTCTAACATACCAAACTGAAAAATTTGAACCATCAAACTAAGGAACATCTGAACCGTTTTCTTCTAAGACAATATTAGACTCAACATGGAGAACATCTTTATCAACTGAATTTATATCAACATCTGGATTTGATATGGATAATGTTTTTTGTGTCTTCTGACCAGAATGATGCTTAAGATTTCTCATGTTCTTATTTCTCTTGCACTTACCCATTGAACTCCACACACAGGACCTACCCAAGTTGATTAAGCTTCTAAAGGGAACGTGGCTCTGATACCAATTGTAGGAGTCCAGGACAACACTGAGAGGGGGGGTGAATCAGTGTTATGTAGATTTTTACAACTTATTAGAACTTTTAATTTACAAGACTCAAAAAGAGAAAGTCATTAATAAAACTATTACACATACATGTACAGGTTTGATAATAAAAATTATGAGTAGGACCACATAGAGATAAATCTCAATCATAGAAGCAGATACACACATAGAAGCATATCATTAACACAAGAATTACTAGAGTGGAAAACCCTCTCGAGGTAGAAAAACCACTCGAAACTGCCTCACTGGCTTAACTGAAAAGCATGCCTCACTGGCAATACAAAATGTATCTAGGAGCACCAACTCCAATACCAAATAGAAGCACCCACTTCCTACACTGATATACCTCACTGGCAAACAATTAGGTCTCACTGACCTACAAGCCTCACTGGCTAAAACAAGGCCTCACTGGCAAGCCAATCCCCATCATCAAAACATAAAATAAGGTGTGCAATAAATGATTGTAACACAATCTGATTTGCACCATTTCATAACATTCTTTTCTGAATTTGTATATCTCTGTTCAATTACATACAACCTGATTTACATTGCAATTGCATATTGTCTTTCTGATAATCTTGTCAATCTTTGTATCTGTATTTGATACTGTCAGTTCATCATCAATCTGCACAACATCACTCACACTATATGTATTCAATCTCTCATCATCTGTATATTTCATTTCTGTCTTTCAAGACCTATCATCAATGCACCTGAAAAACAATTTTATACAGATTGAATAACCTTTCACCTACATAGAAAAATCTTTTCATATTCCTTGATATTCTTGCATTTTTAAATCTGACCTCTTCAATCTTCAAAACCAAAATCCCATTCATATTTCCTCTTAGAGATGAAAGAAGACATTTCAACTTCTTTCTCATAAAGAACCTGCAACAAATCTTGAACCAAACAAATTACATCTCTGCAAAAAATCAATTTCTTTTCAATTTTCTTTTTGAATATTCTTTTTGTATTCTCCAATCTGCAAAGAATAAATCATGAAAATTTGTTCAAGAATCTCCAACCCTTTCTCCTTCTCTGTAAAAAAAATATATTCTGTGATTGCAAAATAATAACAAATAGTCTTCAATAAAATTTGTCTTCATCAAACCTTTCATCTCCTTCTCAAAAATTTTGTTCATATTCTCTGCAAAAATGATCCTTCATATTTTTTTTTCAATAAGACTCTTCATATCCTAAAAAAATCACCAAAAAATCTCCTCAAGAAATTTTGATGTTTATCTTTTTCTAACTTCCAATATACAAAAATTCCTTCATAAAGATTTTTCATATTTAGAAAAAAACAATAAAAATCTCCTTATTATAAAAAAAACCTTACATTTATAAGGGACCAACCAAAAGGAAATTACTAAGTTTTTAAACAAGAAACTATCTATCTTTAATTCGGGCTTAAAAAAATTCTGAACTCTTTACAAATTTTCAAGGAAAAAATAATAGCTTTTTCCTTAATGCATCGGCCTCACACAAACCGTTGCCTTCTCAACCTTTTGGCGGTGGTAATTTTAAATTCAAAAACATTGACATCCTGCCCATTTGCCCTATGGTCTTAAAGACTTGCTCCATCGGTAAAATGTGGAAAGGGGTCAGTTGCCCTATGGTCTTAAAGACCCTTCAAGCAGCATCTTTTTAAGTTGTAAATCCTCCATTACAAGTCACCAATGGAATATAACAAAAGTGCCATAGTGTTAAGATTTATGTTAAAATATAAATGATTTTAAATCTTATTCAAAAACCTTTGACCACATTAGCACTTCTTGATCACATAATCACATATGATCATGATCTCTTGAATATGTAGACATCTTGAAGCATCCTTAGAAAGGTCATCAACTGAAACACCATCAACCAAACATCTTCATCCAAAATCTTTGATAAGCCTATTCCTATAGATCATGATAAGAATGAGAACCATCATCTGAATACTTCATTGAACATTCTGAACCACCAACAAAATAAAGTAATCAACCTGTTACAAACTTGAAGCATATTAACAATAATATATCAATAACAACCTTGCCTTGAGACACTCCCTGAGATGACCACCAAGCATCATACAATATGGAATGAACACAACTTCTAAGCAGACTCTAAATTTCTTGAGATCAACCTCCTGTGGATAAGACAATACACTCCAACAACATGAACTTATGAAGGTCATCATTTCACACTGCATAACCATGGATGATGAACATTTGTCAACACTTGACAACCCCAAACAAATCACCTTGTGACATCACTTACCAAAGAACATATGAAGACATCATTGAAGGCCAAACCTTCTCAAACAAGTCCTGTGATTAATCATAAACCAACACCAAACATCAAGTGTATTCATGTGATCCTGTAAGCACTAGAAACACCAATATAGTGAGCATGATTGGTACATCAATGTTATCAAACACTTGTAATATTATCATCCATTTATCAAGTCAATCCTACTGACAACATCCTTCAACACTATGTGAACAATAGTGAAATGCATGATCATGAACAACTTTTGTCAATAGTACAAGTGATCCACAAATGACCTGTAGCCTGATGATACTTTGCACAACTCAACTTTCTCAATACCTTTTGACATCAATGAAAAACTATCACCATCATTATCATCATCCGAAACTTCCCTTCAGAACTGCAAAGAAAAACACTTTAATGTAGGGGAATGTAGAGTAAAATACTTTCTCCCTATCACCAAAGAATAATCAGAGAAAGTAGGTGTTACTCTGGTGAATGCAACTCTCTCAATTCTTCACACTGGAGGCTCAAACTTAGGATTTAGAATCTTCATGCATCCCTTTAAATAACTTCCAATCTATAGACCAAGATCTTCAAGCAGTGGGAAATACGGAGTAATCTACCAGACTATTCTTCAGCATACAACTCACTGTCTATACTACACTTCACTATAACTCACTTGTTTCTTCTAGAGAGGCCAATTTTCTCAATATCCTCAACATACAAATCTTCTAAAAAAGTAATAGAATAGGACATAATTGACACCAATGACAACACCGATTAGACACATACTTGCAACACCAAGCATGACATTGATAATTGTAGATAAAGTCTCTAGTCCAGCGATCATGGATAGTGTGCTTGTACCTAGTGATTGTCTACCAACATTATCAAAGCCATGAGTGTTAAGTGTATCAAGTTTTTTAAGAGATGTATTTGTACCAATTTTATGAAAGAGGTCTATGCCACAAAAATTAAGACCTGATCTGTTATCATTCATAGTTCATTTTACTCTAATTCTATTAATGATGATGAATATCATGAGAGGATTATTTTGGTTTTGAACTTCTATGGGAGGTAATTTATGTTGTTGAAAGATAATGTCTAAATTTGTCACATGCATACAATCTAACAGGGCTTCCACATCATTCAAATTAATAGAATGTGATACAATAAATTTTTGTAGAGCTTCTTGGAGCATCCCATGGTATGTAGGTGATGTTTGTATCAACTCCCATAGTGAGATCTTTTCTAAAGTAGCACAAAACTACTCAACAAGATCATATTCTCAACCAACCTATTGAGGAATACGAGGAGCTTGTGGAAGAATAGGAGCAATAGGTGGAAGAGAAGCTAGAACAAATATTTTTTGTTTTCTTTGTTTGTTATTTCTAGTGTTATACCTATGAGAAATCTCATGGTGAATGGGTTGATGCAACACATTTTGATTGAATTGATTGATTTTAGTGATTTGTTTTGCAAATATTAGAATCTATCCTAGAGTTCTAGATGGTTTTTTTACACATCCTATAGTTAGAACAGGTTTATACTGTAGTTGAGGAATATTAGAACATAGATGTTTAACAATTTTGGGTTTCTCAAGTTCTTTGTGGGAGCCAAATACATAAATTGTGCTAGTTAATATTTGAAAGATAAATGGTTTAGGAGTTGTAGAGGATGATTCTGATGAGATGAAGTCATTGAGGGCTTCATCTAGCATATAAAAATCATCACTACTAAATAGCTCATTAAATGCACTAAAATATTAAATAAAAAGATCTGACATTGTTGCATACTTTAGTTCTTTTACAAACCTAATATGAAATAGATGATATATAAAAACAACAATGTCTAAAATAAATAACCAATTAATCATCTAATTAAACATAAATTAGATCAGAAGCATTGTAAGTTCGTCAAGTTCACCAAAATGTTTATATAAAAAGAAGGTATCTAGTCTAATATACCCAAAACTAGGTCTAAGCTCCTTCTACATGAACATTGGGACACAAACCAAGCTTGGCTATAGTCCTAACAAAATATTCAAGATACATATTTGAATCCTTTTGTTATGTTTATGAAATTTTGAGATAGAATGACTTAGATATAAGGTTTTAATAATGAAATATACCAAAACAAAGATATTGTACCTTACAAAACTAGAAATCTAGAAAATGGAGGTTGGAATAAGTAGATCAGAGTTGTTAGATGTTACTGTGGGTAATTGGGGCAAATTTGGGAGGACAAAGTTGACTGAGCGAGGTGTCGTAGGGTTTCAAGCCCTTCAAAAGGGGATTCTGAGAGTCGGGGCTTATATTTGTCAATCTGCTTTTGGATCTTGCATACATGTTCCTAATCTTTCAAAATCTACGAAATAACAAGTGATGGAAGGGTTATGGCTATATAGGAGTTTTTCTTGGTAAAACCCTCGTTTTGGTATTTCTACCTCACGAATAGCCATATTAGAGAAGATCAAAGAGTGTGCTCCTAAGTTTTTGTTCATCTAAGATCGTAATGAGCAGCAAACCAAAGGATTTATCAAAATACCCTAACCCTATATGACTCAATCATATAGAATGATCTACTCAAGGAAAGTGCTTCACTCAAGGAAATACTAACCTTCAACTCAAGGAAGGTGGGCTGATTTGAAGTCTAAAAAATAAGAAGGCATTGCAACCATACCCAATTGCAATGATGTAGGTACTCAAGAGAAAGTCAAGTTGGTGGCTCCAACCCTTATCTCTAAAATGCAAAGAGGAACAATATAGACTCAAGATCTTGCTTCCAAATCTGTCACAATCCTTTTCAAGAGCATCAATATTATAACAACAATAAAACCTACAATAATTTAGAAGTCTAAAATAATCTTTAGATAGATAATAATTCGCTAGATCCCTTTAGGTTTTTTCAAAGTAATGTTTAAGTATGAAGCCCAAGGAGGGGAAATATTTTAATTTTAGAGGTCAGTAGAGTGTGGGACTCAAAATATCAAAATTGAGGTCATGTCACACAAGTCAAAGCCAACACCATTGGGGGATTTAAATCTTTGCAATATATGGGAGGACACTACCATGTGGGTACCAGTGTCCTGGTCAAATCACCCTAACAAATTAACATTGCCACGAGACATTTCCATGACCTTAACACAACCCTATGTTCTGACATTTGATAAATGGAAATAGTTTAGTAAAGTTTAGGAAGATTTATTTAGGTTTATAAAGGTTTAGGAATGTGAAGCACCTCTCTTCAGTCAAGGGTAAAGCCACGACTAGAAAGTGGTCCTAAAAGTGAACTAATGAAATGGATACTAAGGTGGGTGCTAAACAAAATATGAAATTATTCTTGCACTATCAAGACGCACAAATTCTGACATAATAGTATATTTGATAGCACCAAGATATTTTACAAATTTTTAAGAATTTGATAGAATTTATTTGCAATATATGTGCAAGCATTATTTCCACCAAAGCTTTGTGTGAAGGCAATGCAAGGAAACTCCACACACACTACTTAGTCACATCAAACTAGTGTGGATTCTTTAATCATGTTGCATTATTTCTCAAGAGTCTAACAATAACATTCCCATCTCTTACAATATCTCCACATTATTTGTGACTTGCACATTCATTTGCGCATCACTCTTGGTTCAATACCATATGCTTTAGACACATGGAAACATAGATTTTTACATTATACAATGATCCAACTGGCACCATATGGGTCTAATATTTGTCACCTAATCATCCACATGTAAAGCACACCATACATGCATGACATCTATCAACATTTTATTTATTGTCCTAACTAACAATCATTGTAAAAGTACAACCTATATAATCTAGTTTAGGTAGAAGCTTTCTAGTTTACATTCCTAAATATGGTCTATTACAATCACGTGCTTACAACCCCACATAATTGTCATTACTATGAGTTGTATCTCTCCACGGCCTCTAGTAAATTAGGTATATGCATTAATTCACTATCTAATCATGGAAAAATGATTTCTTCCATGACCTTAGTTTATTCTTTATATATTCACATATCAATGAATATAGGATAATATTCCTCATGCTTCTACAACTCAATATTTGTACATTTTTGTGAGTACTACATAGTTTTAGATGCATTATCATTCTAGCATTCTCGCGCACATCAAAGTGGGGACAAAATGTAATGGTGAAATTTGTATACCTGTGCCATTTCCCATTTCATTTTGTACCTATTTTGAGGAGACTTCATTGTTACATAGACATTGAAATATGGTTTAATGTTGTATAAATTCGAGTCCCTTTCCCTATGCTATGTACCTACCCATATACATATTTCTATACACACCCCTCATCCCCATAAGTTCACCCTATTATCTTATTCATCAGATATGGGCATCCACATACTTTCATGTACACATTATTCATTGTGATCTATCCCTTTTCATGTTTGGGGACTAGTCTACATTCACAGGAATGCCCTCATAATTGTAGACTCATCTCACCCTAATTTAAAATTTTAAAGTTAATGTTTAACTAACTACCACCTTTTCCCTTCCTACCTATAGCCAACTAAACACAAATTTGTGTGATGTGTTGTTATGTCCTTGTATATAAAGTCACTCAATACTTTCATTTTAGGTCATCAAATATTCACAAGTCATCTCTTGCTCTAAGGAGCAAAAACACTTAGAATTGGTGCACTAAAAAGAATCTAATTCTACATGAACATTTTAGAAGTGTATGCATGATTGAATATTACTATTTTTATTAGCCATGCACATTTTTATGGGTTAGCATAGGAGAACATGTCGCCTTATGACATATTGATAACCCTATCAAGGTATTTATAAATACTATTAGCCTACAAATATCAAGAAATACAAAATAAGTGAAGATGCATCATGTGCAAAGGCAAGAAAAATAATTTGTAGATTGCATAGTATAAGTTTGTATGTTCATGACATATCCATGATCATGGATTTGTTCCTGCTCCCTAGATTCATTGCTACACAATGTCAACAAAATATTCTCATTCTAAGACTATTACCAAATTTTCACTTATCTCAGAATATATGAGATTCAAATCATTGTCAATCTTTGTACATCCATCATTTATAGAACTAGGTACAAATATTTTTTATTTATTTCCTCTAATTTTGACATTAACTACTTGCAACAAATTCATAATGTCATTACCAATTAATAATTAGTCTAAGTTAATTATGTTTATGTGTATTCATTTCATCAGATTAGCCTAGATTAAACGTAAGGAAAGTTGGTTTCTCTTCACAAATATATATATTCAAGATTTGATTGTTCAAATAACATATTTATTGTAATAATATATTTTTAAAAAAATAAAAGGGGTAAAAACTTTATTGAAATTCAGAAAAGAGCATTACAAAACATCAAAGGGTCAAGGCCCCAGGAATCCATAAGAAATAGTCATACAAAGCATGAAACAACATCATCCTTCACCAATACCATTCCCATCCTCAACAAGAATCCTCTCCAAGTCATGTCGGAGCTCATGAGGAACCTGCTCCCACTCATCAATCTTCAAGCCATCTAAATGCTCAGAGGCCCACTTAGCCAAACAATCTTTTGCCCTATTCCACTCCCTTGGGATATGGACAAAAGAGACCATCTCCATCAAAGAACTTATCTGCAAAATCTGCTGCAATATCATAGCCAACTGCCAACTAACGTCAGATACCTTCTATTTATTCAGTAAATTAATCAAAACCTGTGAATCAGACTCACAGATAACCTTGTGCCATCCCAAAGTATAAGCCCTCTCCAAAGCATAAAGGATCTCCAAACCTTCCATAAGGTTGATAGTTTGCACTCCTTCATGAACAGAAAAGAAAAAAATCACCGATCCTAAAAAATCCCTGCCAGCCCCACCAATCCCAGCAAGTCCAGGATTGCCTCTTGAAGAACCATCAGTATTGAGCTTCAGAATGTTAGCCGGAGGGGGTAGCTAACTCCCCACCCTTTGGACTTTCTTATTCACCCGCCTACCTCTCCTAACACAAGCAGAAGTTGGAGACAACCCCTGAATACCCAATCTATCCACTAACTCAGCATCCCCTTTCTCCAAAGGGAACACCACATCACACTTAGCTTCCACCGTCTCCTGGATCATACCCATAATTTTCTGCCATACTTGTTGAATCAACAACTTCTCACCTTGAAATATTCTTCGATTTTGTTCCAACCAAATTTGCCAGAGTATGAAGGAAGGCCCAACATACCACACATCTTGCAAGAATGAGGCCATAGAAGGAGGTCTACCTAGACTACTCCAAAAATCTACCAGGGAGGATGCATAAACACAGGGTCTTTTCGAAACTTCCCACCAACAATGCCAAAGATGCAAAGTCAAGGGACAACAAAAAAACAAGTGAGAGGAGTCCTCCTCTCCACATCCACACAAAATACACATAGAAGGACCCTGAAAGCCCCACTTCCAAATATTATCCCAAGTCAAGCACCTATTCCAAGCCAAAGTCCAAATAAAGTAGTTACACTTCAGCCAAGAAAGCTTATTCCACACTTTCTTCCACCAGTGAACCTCCACCCCATCCAGCTGGTGAGATAACAACACCTAATATCTAGAAGCAACAGTATAGACACCGTTAGGATTAGGAGACCAAGAAAGAACATCCCCTTCCTAGAGGGAGCTACATCATCTATGAGAAAAGATACTATGAAGCTCAGCACACTCCTCCTCCATGCCAACAACATGCCACTCATCAGGATTCTTCCATCTCACCACCACCAACTGCCCATGAGAAGAAAAGGACTTGAAGTCACTCGCCCTTGACCATTCTGCCTCACAGAACCTCTGGCACAGAGTCACCAAATTAGGAAACTGAGAAACAATGGGATGAAAACAATCCCAAGAATCAGACCAAAAATGAGCTTTTGTCCCTCTTTTACAAATCCAAAATAAGCCATCCTTGATCAAAGCAGGCCCTTTCTTGAGTGTACTCCAAATCACCGATCCTTTCCCCACTAGAGGATACTAAGGAATATCAATTTGAGGGATCCCGAGAAAGTATTTATGCATTAATATCATGGCCCAGATCCCATCCTACTCCACACACCACTGCCAATACAATTTAGTAGCCAACGCCATCCCTGACAATGACGAATGCCTTAACCCAAGGCTGCCAAGCTGCTTCGGGCTACAAACAATGTCCCATCTGACAAGGCTCCATTTATAGGACAATAAGCTACCAACCCATAAAAATTATCTTTCTAAGGAATCCAATTCCCTAACAAAACCCAAAGGGGCCACCTGAATCATACATCTATAAATGGGGAGGGCCTGCACCACAGACTTGAGCAACTAAACATGACCCGCAAAGGACAACTAATGATGGGTCTAATGATTAACTTTCACATGAAATTTATCTAGAATATTCTGCCAAGACTCCTTGGGAAGTCTTCTAACAAAGATGGGAATACTAAGATAGGTCAAAGGGAGAACCCCAGTTTGAAATCTGAAGATATGAGCAATTTGCCACTGAATGGAACCTGGAGTATTGAAGAAAAAGATGGAAAACTTATCTTCATTAATCAATTGGCCCAAATCCACAAGATAAACATCCAACACCTTGCACAGATTTGAAGCTTCCCTAATTGTATCCATACCCATCAAAGCAGTGTCATCAACAAACTGCAAGTGAGACTATGGAGGTAAACCACCTCCCCACCCCCACCCTTGAATGAAATCTAACTCCACATTCCTTCTTATCAAGCATCCCAGACCCTCAACAAGAAGAAGAAACAAGTAAGGAGAGAGGGGGTCTCCCTGCTGCAAATCATGAGAGGCACCAAAAATCTCTGAGTGCTCACCATTTATTAACATAGAGAAGGAGACTGAAGTAACACAACTCATAACCCAATAAATCCACTCATCCCCAAAACTAAAAGCACCAAGAACCTTCCGAAGGAAGGACCATCGAACGTGGCCATAAGCCTTAGCCATATCAAGCTTGATGAACATTGCCTTATCTTTGGAGCTAGCCATAGAGTGAATGGTTTCAGTTGCGATAACAACCCCATCTAGAATCTTACGTTCCGCCACAAAACCACTCGATTCCTTAGAAATCAGCACTTTAAGCCACTTTTTTAACCTATCAGCAATCAATTTAGAGATAATTTTATAAATCACATTGCAAAGAGAGATAGAACGAAATTGACTTAACCTATCCACCCCATCACATTTTGGGATGAGAGCAAGGAAGGTAGAATTCAAAGCCCATAACATCTATTTATTCTTACGAGACTCCTGAACAACTGCCAACAAGTCTAGCTTGATAATCTCCTAGAATTCTTGAAAGAACTCAATCGGGAAACCATCAGGGCCAGGAGCTTTCCCCCTCTTCATTTGAAACACAATCCCCTCTAGCTCCTCAATCGAAATATCACTCATAAGATGCTCATTCATCTCCCTAGAAACCAAAGAAGGGATACAAGAAAGGACCTAAGCTTCCTCATCAAAATCCCCTTGCGAGTCCTCCCTAAATAATGAAACAAAATATTGCATTGCTTCATGTGTGAATTCATGAAAAGAAGAAAGAGTTTCACCCCTATCATTCACCAAAGCAGAAATAGAATTGCCATGTCTCCTCACTTTCACTGAGTTAAAGAAAAAAATAATATTTTTATCCCCTTCTTGAAGCCACTCAATCTGAGCCTTTTGTTTCAAAAAAACTTCCTCTCATAGATCACACTCTTCCAGTGCTTTCAAAGCCCTAGTCTCTTCTCGCAGCAGGTCCTCAGTCACTCCATCCTCCCTGATCAACCTCCTAATACCATCCAACTCAGCCTGGGTAGCAGTCTTAGCATGGAAAATGTTTCCAAAGCACTACCGATTCCAACATTTAAGCTGATACTTGACAAATTGAAGTAACTTAGCAAAAATATACATTGTTGTACCATAAGCAGGTCTACCATACCTCCACCACTCAGCAATATAGTCATGGAGAGAGGTGTCACGCAACCACATAAGCTAGAACTTGAAAGAAGGAGATCAAGGCACACAAGCTGAAGAAATACCCAGCTTGATAGGCCAATGATTTGAGCTCCTCCAATCCAAAATTTTAGAGCTAGAAAACCACAACCCACCAACCTAGTAGCAAGAAACCAGAAAGCGGTCAAGTCATTCCACAATGCAGTTATTCCCAATCCTCTGATTGTTCCAAGTAAACTGGCCATTAATGGGCTTGATATCCATAAGATTTAAAGCTGAGATGTTATCCTGAAGTAGCAAAGCAGAAGGCTCAAGCCTCGCAATACCACCCCGCTTCTTAGCCAACTCAGAAATAGCATTGAAGTCTCCAGCCATAATCTAGGGATGGAAAGGAACCATGGTTCGGACAAACTAGATATGGGACCACAAAAGTTGTTTACCCTGAAGTTTAGTAGGCACATAGATATTGGAGAAGAGAACAGACTCCCCCATCTCAAAACAAGATGCAATCATAGAGATAAAAGACTGAAAGGACAACCACCAAAGAGGGCGGATCTTTCGAGGATTCCATAAACAAGCCACTCCCCTAGCAGACCCTTAAGCACCAATACACTGGCAGTCTCCACTCCCCCGCAACTTAGGCACTAAACTAAACATACAATCCACTGATAACTTAGTCTCCTGCAAGAAAACAACATCAGGAGATTGACTTCTAACCAAATCATGAACAACTTTTTGTCGAGGGCCACTATTCAAGCCCCTTACATTCCAGGATAGAACAATCATTTCAAGGGGCTTGAAAAATGAGAATCCAGAGTCTCAACAGACCCTGACTCTACCAAAGTTTCCCGTGTTAATTTAATCTTTTCCAAATCCTTCTTTCTACCAAGCTTGGAAGACTTCTCCCCAGCCCCTTTTTTTGGATCCTTTTGATGAAGACCCAAATGAGAAGAAGAAGACTTATTAATCTTCACCCCCTCAGTACCTGCATTTGAAATAGGAGGAGATCCATCCTCACCACCCTTCTTCCCTACTATAATAGGAACTGATTCCACTTGGACTTCCATTTGAACATCTCTGTCCATTTGCAAAGCCCTATTATCTTGCAATACTTGAGAAGCTTCAGAAAGAAGGCCCTCCTATCTTGTACCTAAAGCACCCTGATTCAGATTCACCAAGCCTGGATTCACTTCCTGCTAGCTGAGATCATCTAAAACTTCAAATCTGTTGAAAGAATCTTCATCCTGCCTTTCCTTCAAAGTCCTCTTTTGACCTCGATTCCTGTTTCGAGCCTTGATAGGAATGAAACTATCAGCCCCATCCACATGACCAAGAATGGGTTTCTTCCCCTTTTCAACCCTAGGGGGATTGCGGGGAGGCTGAGAAGGCTAGGAATCCACCAGCCTAGCCTTTGGGCATCTCCTCTGCAAATGTCCATATTCATGACAGAGACGACACTGAAAAGGAAGAATCTCATAGTCCAACTGTTGTATCCAAGAGTAAGGACCCGCACACATATCCACTGAATTTGGCAAAGGTTTACTCAAATCAATCTCAACACAGATACGACCAAAATTCATCACCTTTTTAAATTGAGTCTACTGTGAAGCACCAACTGGTTTTCCCAGTATTGAAGCCAACAAGTGTAAAACATCATCCCGCCAACATTCCACAGGAAACCTTGGAAGTTGAACCCACACCGGAACCTGGTTCAGAAGCTCTTTAGCAGGATTGAAGCCCGCATACCAAGGTTTAATAAATAACCCAATATAATTATGAAAATAGGGGCCTCCTTCAAAGGCCTTGTTGTGATCCGCTAAGCAATTGAATGAAACCATGAAAAAGTTATTTTCTAAAAGCATAACCTCCATTTCTCCCTTTGGCATCTAGGTTCATTGGGCCCACGATTCAAGAAATTGTAATGAAACCCGCATCCCCATAAACTTGCACAGTAATGCATGCTTCGAATAATAGTCAATATCTTCCACAATCATCTCCAGCGAGATAACCAATTTTGGCCTCTCCTCACAACATTCAAGACATCCATTGATCTTCATAATCTGAGTACCACCAGACAAACTTGAACCAACCAACCCCAGATCTGGTGAGAACAAATTATTATTAAAAACCTTCAAAGCATGCAAAGGAGAATTTGCACCAACCACTGCAGAGTGAAAATCCATCTTGGGACTAGCCCCTAAAGACTCCCTGATCGGCATTGAAACTAAACAAGACCCAAGGTGGGAAAGCATGCCCCCAAGAAAAAAGAACCACCAGTAGGGTTCAACCGACCCACCACCCAGCACTGCCTTCAAACTACAGACCCAAACCAACTAGGCACAAGAGCCCCAACCAGGCACAAAACCCCTGCATGCTCAGGGAGAAAGATACACCAATACGGATGAAAAAAAAAGATTTGCACTGATAAAAAGCACAACCCTAGACCTCCCCAAAATGCATGCACTCCCCACACTTCGCACAGTCAAGAAAAAATTAGAGGATCAAGCTAGGGCACGAATGCCCTAGCTCGACATGCAGACCAAAAAAATGACATCTTCCCGAGATGATCCTCTTGTGAATATTATCTTATTGTAATAATATATCATTTTTAAGTAATTTCACAAAAAATTAAAAGATATGAAAATGATTTATTTTTACTTCAAAATAATTACACTACCATAAAATTTTATTATTATACAAACATGACATTTATTATTAAATTATTTTTGTCCATTTAAATTATTTTTTAAAAAATAATAATTTAAATATTACATATATATTTTAATGATGAATAGTGGACTTTCTATGTTAAAATATAAAAACATAATTACGCCAATAGGCGTTTCCTTAGTGAGCAGCACTACCTCAAATACATACATGAATGGTCTAGATTAAAAGAGCTACCCAAGAATAAATCTGGACCCTCAATTTTTTTTTAATTTTTATTATTATTTATTATTTGTTTTGTCTTTTACTATTTATGTACCATCAAACAAATAGTAGATATTTTTTTTGTAAAGGTGGAAGGTGGCAATAACCTTAGGTGATCCGATTGATGGGGTGAGGCATTTTACTCACACATACTCCAATTGATATTTACAGCATGGCAACTTGAGACAATCAAATTAGATTGGTATAGTAAAACAGCTCACCCCATTTGATATTTACGTCATTCCACATCTGGCAATTTGAGACAATCAAATCAGATTGGGATTAAAGATCTAATGCCATGGCTAAATATCTTTAGCTAATTAGATTGTGATTGGCATCCTAAAAATTGTAGGCAGGACCGGGTGGAGCTAAAGAATACTCTATAAGTCTTCTGTTCTTCATATACTTATAGATCAGAACCTGCTCTAGTGGTATTTGCATCTTGGACAGCAAGTGGTGCGGTTCATGGTAGTTACTCACTCTTGTGGCTACATGTGCAGGCCTTCTGCTCTATATGTGACTGTAACTCATGGTGGAAGCATACTCAATTTGTGTACCAACTTAGTCAGTTAACAGAACAAAATTTTTTGTGTACTAATTTTTCATTCACTTTTTTAAAAAAATTTCTATTTTACCTAATTTTTTTACTAATTTGGTTTGATATTGGAGCTGCATCGTTTACTGCAGGGAATTTGGTGCACATTAAATTGTCTTACATGGGATTGTCTTGACAAAATTGATTTCTTTGGTGACAGCATGTGTGGTCATGCCACTATGGGGAGGTCCACAAGGCGCAGCGTGTCCATTGAACCTATAGGTTTAAATTTGGACCACTAAAGAAATTGTCCATAGAGTGTGATCAATGTCCATAGCAGCTACCTAGTACACAAATGCCATTGTGCAAGACAGTCCCAAAATCCCTGAGGCAGAATAGGCGCGCCCTCCTGGTGCATGCTATGAGGCCCCCCTGATAAAACTATCAGAGACTACAAACACCATTTCCAGCACCCCTAATTTGCAGTAACAAAGGGGTGGGAAAATAGAGCTTTTGGATCTGAACTTGCCTGCCTACCCTGATGATGATGATAGTGTTTAGGATGTCATTGCCACTGCAGGGACTAATAAGTTGGTCTTGATGGGCAGACACCCACCACCCAAATCAGTAAGGGCTCTTTTTGTACAATAACCACAATCATTTGTCTCCTGAAGATGAAGTTGATAGTAAGCTAGGAAGTAAATTTGGCTTTGGAACTATACAGGGGCAATACTTACAGAATAGAGCTCAACCACCTTGGTTGCAACTGTGAGCCACAATCAGAAGTGGGGGAAAGAAAGTGCAATTTTTTAGTTTTCTGTCATTGTTTCATTCTTTTAGAGTCTTCCTCTTACTGTACATCATTAATAAGATTAGTATAAATGCTTTCAAAAAATATGTACAACATTTGAGAAAATGCTCATTTGCTAGATGTTATTTCCATACAGCATTAGTGTGAAGGGAAGTGGATGAATGTTATTTTACTTCTGGTTCATGTTGTGTTTATTATACTTTGTTATATGCATCCTAGATATGATAGTCTTGCCTTGCTTCTCAGAATATTTTAAGCTTTTTCTTCCAATTAAAAAAAGGTTTAGAAAAAATTGAATTTCAAAATCAATCAAAATTTTCTCTGAGCAATAGATTAGTATTTTTCTTGAAAAAGGGCTCATTGTTTAACATTGAGCTATTAATCTTGTTGTTATAGGGCCTCCCTATTTGACAAGTTTGTCTAACCTAGCAGAATGAGCAGTTATGCAAACAACATGCTAGGAAAACTGCACTTATCAACATTACAAGTTTGGTTTGTATCTGCATAGACTAAAGAGATCCTATTGTAAACTCATCAATGACCGTTTGGGCAACAACTGCACCCTGGGCTCTGTCCTTTGTTGAGAAAGTACAAAACCTGGGCTTATAGACAATGGAGTGATCAGTGTCAGAGAATGTAGGACCTACCACTATTATGAATTATGATCACTGATTTTATTGTTCTATTTGCTTTAGGAGTGCCAAAATATAGTAGGAAGAAAAAATGGTTGACAAGATTTTGCAGGAAACTAAATTGGTTTTATCTGCTAATTTTGAATAGCTTGAATGTTTACCTACATAGAGTCATGTATGACAACATCTATTTTAGCATAATAGAATCATTCTCCGTTGGTCAGCAAGTAACAATTAAACAACACTGTAGCATATCTTTTTCTTTTCAAGCTTAAAACAAATTTGTTCTCTTAAAGCATAAGAGCTACCTATTATATTCATCATGCACACTACCAATACATAGATTTATTCAATTCCAAATCTAGATGAAACTATCCAAGGGATTCTCCAATTCATGCTTTAGGCTGAAGAGCACCATGTTACATCAGGATTCCAGATTGGGCTGTGCTATTTCAAATTGTATATTTCTACATTCGAGAAAAGCATGAAGTTTCAGACTAGGGACTTTAATATCTAAAGCCATTATCTAATTGGGGGAATAGAGGTGGTCCACCCTATCTTTAGGTTGTCTAAAGATATTTTTCACTTCCTTTGTCATGGTTGCCACTACAGCTTTACAAAAAATTCCTTCTCTGTTGTTTTGTTTTTTTAGTTTATATATGAAAATCATCTTTTGCAATATTTGCCTGAATTATTGTATTGTGTACTTTAGCTTCTACTACAGCTTTCCCTTGAACTAACTCAGTCATGCTTCATGCCACTGTGGGGAAGAAACAGGCTATCTCTGTATTTTGAACGCTTGTGCTGTAAAGACCATCATCAATGTACTATTTCATGGGGGTCAATTTGCTGACTTCTTATGGAACAGAGGGTGAGCTATGGCTGACTTGCTACAAATGTATAGATATTCTTCATATTACTCAATAATACTGGAACAGAGGGTGGCTTTAGGAAGTGTGAATGACTCACAATTCTTGTTGTACTCCATTCCTGTTACAATTTTTGGTGGGTGAAATTTTTCTTACATTTTTATCTCCTTCCTATTTCAAATCTATAAGGAGAATGTGTTCTATGAGAGAGAATACCCAAAAAAGGACATGCTTGATGTTGATCCTTAGCTAAAAGCTGCAATCTTGATGTTGATCCTTTCCATTACTTACATGTTCCCAAACCATTGGCAATAATCCCCTGTTAAGTTCAATTTTACCTATGAAATACCTTCTATAATTATTCATTGTTAACATGCATACAATAATTTCATGATAAATATACTCAAATCATATTTTCTATTCAAAATTAAAAAATTTAAATCTCAAATTCTTGTATTTAAAATTGCCAATAGATGTATTATGAGCCATCTTAGTACGTATTTAATAGAAAAACATAGTTATGCCATTTGTGCATAATTTTAAACATAAATTATAGAACATAAATCTATTGTACCTCAGATAATTATATTAAATATAATTATATGATTAAATATGCATTTGTTTCTATTGGGGATTATATAAAAATCAATAAGAGATTCAATTAATTTACTACACATATACAATATAGACAAGTTACTTACTAGGTGAACTATAATTTTCAAAATTATATTTTTTAAATGATCTATACTGATATAGGGAGTGAATGTAAAGTAATGATAACATAAAAAAATATAAATATTTACCTTGTACAGAATTGACATTATAATAATTTTACTCAATATGTAATGTAAAAGGAAATTTACTAATATCAGTGGAAAGACCTAGATTAAAAGGATTACCATGAAATCCATTGATTGTTTTTAAAATTATACCATAATTTATAAAAAACAAAAAAATTAATTTATTTTTTCTACAAAATGTCATAAATTATTAAAAAAAGAAAGTTCCCCACTTTGTTTTTTATTTTATTTTTCTACTCGGTGACTCCCATCAAATCTATGTTAACTCCAATACTAATGGTATTAACAAGTAATATATAATAATAATTAATGTATAATGCTTATTATTATTCAAATTTATTTAAAACACTTTTTATTGCAATGAGTTTTTTTAATCTAAATTACCAATCAAAACAAAGTATTATTATTTTTCATGTTGAACAAATTTTAATTTAATATTAAACAAACATCAAACCATTAAACTTAACTACAATACTAATGGTATTAACAATATTAACAAGTAATATATAATAATAATTAATGTATAATTCTTATTATTATTCAAATGTATTAAAAACACTTTTTATTGCAATGAGTTTTTTTAATCTAGATTACCAATCAAAACAAAGTATAATTTTTCATGTTGAACAAATTTTAATTTAATATTGAACAAACATCAAACCATTAGATATGTTGTATTTAAAATTTAGAAATTTAAATCTCAAATTCTTGTATTTATATATATTGAAAAAAAATTGTTTTGTTGTCCAACTTTACCTTCTATAAGTATTCATTGTTAACATGCTTACAATAACTTAATTATAAATCTAATCAAACAATATGTTCTATTCAAAATTTAGAAATTAAAATCTCAAATTCTTGTTTTTAAAATTTTCAATCAAAATGATCTTGTCCATCGAATTTGATGACGCCCTAGCTTTTTCTTACATTGGAAACTACAATGTATTCCATCCAATCAAAATGACAGTCAAGGGTTAAAATAGTTGTCAAGTCATATTAAACGTTACAACAAAATGAAACAAAATATATTAAGAAATAATAAATAATAATAATGTCACAATAATATCAAACTCTAACTATATTTCAATATAATAACAAGTGCCACGTAGTGGCCAGTACCTGCTTTGTAGTGTTGTAATTATAGTATGTGTTTTAGTGTTGTAATTATAGTATGCATTTTAGTTGTAATTTTTTTCTTAGATTAAGTATTTGTTGTATAGACAAATTTCATTCCAATAATATTAAACAAATAATTTGTTTTAAAATCTATAAATATTATAACAAAATTGTAATATTTATAGTAATATAATATTCAAAGTAATGTGATTATTTATCAATATATATAATTATAAAATAATTCAGTTAAATGGCTTTGTGACTACTCCTGTATGTACAAGTATGAAGTTGTTTAGGACAATTGAAGAAAAATTGCACTTCCTTTCAATTTGAATGCTAATGTCTAGTAGTATCATAGGACTCAATTCAAACATACATGCCTGAACGGAACGCTAGTGGAACTGTATAACTATCTACTGAACTCACAAGTTAGTCACAGCCTGTTTAACTTGAAACTCATTTACAATGGTGAATATTTAAAAAAAAATTTACTCTGTTCATACACATTTTAGACTACCAATAATTTTTCCTTGCTTCTTTTTTTGCTTCAAAATATCACCTAAAATTACTCACATTCTTCAGGTTAGCTGAAAATAACTACATTATCATTATGCCCATCAAAATTACATCACAACCTCCCGCCATGTCCACTAGAATTATAGACTAGCAAATTGGAGTGATATGATCCAAGTTACAACTCCAATGGAACCCCTTAGATATTTACACTGCTAGTAATTACTAAAGACTAAAACAATATTGCTAACACCATAAAAGTAATTACAACCAAATACTCCTCTGTAAATGGCACCCTCCCTTAGCATTAAAACTAAATTGTTTCCATCCCATAACCTATAGAACAAACCCACATGGCAATTTGTGTGAAAATCCTACAAGCCACCTAAACAATGTAATGAGGCATAAGCTTCACATGATTTCAATTATAATGAAGCCCCCAAAATTACCTATGTTGCCTTTGGTACCTCATCGCAAGAGATTTCACATTGTATAACTGCTGCTGCTGCTGCCTATTTTCAATATCCACAGGAAAGGAAATTATTATTATATAGCAAATGATCAATATATCTATCATTTGATGTGCCATACTCATTATAGGGGAAACCCATTTCTAAAAAAACATTCTATTTGCCATGAGAATTCAGAAAGCTAGCCTAACAACCCTGTATTGAAGATGAATGACAAATACTACCGTCTAACTTTATCAAAACATGCTTCTCTCTATTTCTCCAATATAATGAAATGTAAAGATGTCTCTATGTAAGAATCAAAGTTTGAGAAGGCTAAAATAATAGTAGACGAGGGGCCTGACACATATCCTGAAAAGAGAATCATAACTTTTGCATCAAGTACTTGCTTCATCTCCACCCAATTTTTATGCCATTGATTTCCTTACAACGTTGCATACTGTAAATGTGCTTTAATAAATATACTAACATAACATCTTGTAGTTACCTACTTATGCAAATTGTAGAGAACATAATAACCTTGATTTCCCTTAAAATCACGATGCAGAGTAAGATGCATTTAAATATACCAATATGACAACCAAAATAGGAAAGTGGGCCTTGGAGAAGAAAATAGAGTTCTATTCAGTGACATTCAGATAGATTTTAACTATGGCCAGTGAAGCTCCTCTAGCAGGTTTATTTGTGACGTGTACACAAGTTTTTGGAATGCATGCATGGCTGAGGCAGACAACCTACCGAGTGGAATGCATGCAGGAATGAACAACGGTCTGATGTCACATGTCTAAGTAAAATTCTAAAGATTTCATAACACCAGTTAATTGGAACGGGATAATCATGATGTTAATTTGTGTATAGACTTAATTTAGATCGCCCAGTCTTAAGTCTCTCTTTTTAGTAGTGTTTTGTTTTGGTCGATAACATGATATTAGAACCCTGAGGATATTATAACTAGCAATTGTACATACGTCAGCAATTCACTGGGTTGAATATTTTTTAAAACATTGGATAGGTGACCACTTCAAATTGATTTTTTTTCTTAAATAGAAATGCCAAAATAAAAGATCTTTGTCTCCAAAGAAGCAACAAACAAAACTTACTATTTGTATAGCAAGGGGAATTTTATGCGATTGGTGTTGGTGTATAGTTCCACCCGAAAGCCAACTCATCATGGTCGTCATCATCGCCACAAATATTAAATAAATTTTAATAATATTTTTCCTAATTTTTGTGTTTCTTATTTTTGTCAAATAGGTTCCTTCCAGAGCCTCCTAATTTTCATACCTATCATTTCAATTTATTCTTATTTGTTCAGGAGAGTTTTAAACTTATTGATTAACAATGGAATATGAAAGAGCTATACAAATATTGCAATTTTTGCTTCAAGGTTTGAGATTACACTTAGTGATAAAATTAAAAATGCATCACAATTTGTAAGTCTCTATTGGAAGGTAGGCTCTTACTATTATTCAATATATAAAATCAACAAATAAAAATATCTCTCATTTTTTATTTTGAAAATATAGAATTTTCCTTTGTGTTCCCAGGAATGCGTTAAAATGACCTTTTCATTGACATTGATATGTGAGTTTACAATTTTTTCTACAATGCCACTTATTCATAAAATATGCAGTCAATGTTTATTAATAACAATTCTTTATGTTTGTAAAATATATTAATTTTTAAATAAAAATGATTGAATTATATAAATATTGGTATCTCTATATTATAAAAGAGTATACATTTAAATCATAAGCATCTTTAAATTAACTAAACTATTACAAATAGGGAGATTTAGTCCCTTAAATCATCTAGGTTTGTTGTCCTAGGTTCTTAGTGGATGATGAGTCAGCTGCTTTTATGTGAGGGATATAATTAATATTGTTTAGATGAAAAATTAGGCACAAAAAGGTGAAAGCTTGCATGTTCTGTATTTGAGCAGTTTGGGAGCATTGATCATTGGAGGATGTCCTACCCCAAGTCCTAATCTAGAGGTGACTATGCTTCTACCCAATTAGTGGAGTAGCAGAAAATATCATTTAATGAAGTGCAGACCATTAAAAGAGACAAATTGATTTCCTTTCCATGTAATCCATGGCAAGTTTGCCCAAGGTCCTTGAATTTGACAAAGTTGATGATGAATGCACTAAGAATGATTGTTGTGATGACGCCAAATCTAGTGAAGGTGGTATGTGGAGGGAAATAGAGTTGTGTTGTGAGCCTTTGCCCAAAGGTTCGGAACAATGTATGATATTAAGGTACAACAAATTATTGTTTCTCCTATTTTGGGTTCCATGTGGGTGGTCTGGATTTATGATAATGTAAAAGGTAGATGAAGTGTTTGTGTTTGTTAAAGCTCAAAATATGGGCTTTTGGGTGCCACATTATTATTTGAAAAGTAGGATTAAAAGAAAAAATTCTAATTTTGTTGAATTCTGAGCAGTATAGGGATGCTACTATGGTCTTTAGTGATATTATATACTAGTTCAGATGAATCCATTTAGAAATGGGTAGAAAGGTAGGTATAATTGTGTAAATTTGTAGATCCTAGACAATCTTCTATACAAAATGCTTTATTGTAGTGCAAGCGCAGTTTAAGTCATGATGACATAGAAGTTTAGGAACTAATCTGAAATAGGTAAATTAGTTGTTCTCCTTTCTAGTTTTAAAATTAGTATTGATGTTATGTGTACTATTTGTGGCTACTGAAAAAACCACTATGTAGAATGGTTTTCCTCATTGATGGATTTGGTTAGTGAGTAGGATTTGGGATTCTAGAACTAAGAAATATGATTGATGAAATTTATTCTAATTTTCTAGGCTTCAAATTAGTATTAATAGTATGAGTAAATCTACAGCTTCTAGAAAACTACTAACAGAATGCCATTCTAGTAGTAGGGATATGGCCAAGAAGCATATTTAAAGTTTCTTCATTTTAAGGCTTCAAATTAGGACTTGGGATTGATAATATGAGTTAATCTATAGTTCTACAAGAGCTCAAATACAAATCAATAATCACTACATAGTTGAATTGTATCAAAGGAAAGGATATTATGCACAAAGAAATAGGGGAATAAATCAAACAATACATGTGTTTTGGTTTTTTCATGTTGCATAAATCATGACAATTGACTTTGTTATGATTTAGGGATTTGTAGCGATAAATCAAACAATACATCCTCTATTCATTCATTTGTAGTGATGGTGGGGAATGTCGTGTTGCTCAAAGTCTATGCTGAGAATATGTTGCTGTATGGAGAGGGTGTAAGAGAAAGTTAAAATTATTTTCCTAGAGGAAGATTCTTGTTTAGGAGTTTGTACAAGAGTTTACATGGTAAAGTTATGAGTTAAATGTTAAAAACTAGGCATTTAATTAATTAGGACTTCCCTTGAAATATGGTTTGTACATGGATTTTAATTTTATTATTTCTCTTCTACTTTTGTGATAAGGATTGTATTTGTTTCTATAGGGATTATTTAAAAATCAATAAGGTATTCAATTAATGTACTGCATATATAGATTACATACAAGTTACTAATAGTTTTATTGCAAAAAATAGCTAATTATTGCACTAATACCTATCCTACAAGCAAATGATTTAAAAATTTGGATTAAATTTTGTAACATCTTCCATGTGATTAAGAATTTGATTATGAGAAATACATCGATCCCTAACAATGTGTTAGGATAATAAAAAATTATCGGCGTGCCTATTGAACCTATGGATCCAATTGTTAGTATACTAATTCACACAAAAGATAGGTACAACGAAACCACATCCCAAAGTCAACAAAAAAATTCAAATACAAACAAAAATGATCACACCAATATGCAACTAAAGCAATACTTAGCATCTCCAAGTTCATATTGACTTATTTTGTTGTGCATATAATATTTTGTGTACGTAAGGTGAACGTGAAGTGACTTCTTCCCATTAGTCTTCCATCAACATCCTGATTATCAAACTTGGAGTCAATAGGCGCACCACTGACACGAAGATTCAACAAACAATTATAAACTACTAATATCTGTTCAAGTCTTCGCAAACGGTTCACACTTACGAACTTGTTTGAACTCTTGGGAAAGACTCTCTCGGTGGCAAAACTACTCCATTACAAGTGGATTCCTTCTCCTCAACACCCGTTAGATCTCACTTAGATTCTCAAGTTGACCTGCCAAATGGCAAGTCCTCTTACTGCAATTCCGGCCACGAGAATCTCTTACTAATAAGGGATTATAGTCGTTAACTGTACATAAAAAAGTATTGCTTTCATCAGTGACCATGTTTATAAGTTCCTTTTACTACCTCTGATGTTACCACTTGCTACTTGGATTGTCATGACAAATTGCCAAATTGCTTACCGTGAATATTTTATTTGTCCTCTGATTCGTCGTCTTCTACGAATAAGTTTCAATATCTATGCGCTGCTTTTAAGATATTGAAATTTGATTTAATGACTAAAGAATACTATCTTTCTCATATTTATCCCAAACATCATGTTTTGATGAGATGATACTCTTTATAATTGACTGAATTTGCTATTCTTGTGACTTAAACAGGAATCTAGGCTCTAGGCACTCTAACCAACTTGTGGTTTATGTAGGCAACTTCTAGATCAAATATTATTATCTTCTGATAAGGGAAGGCAAGAAAAGATCTGGTTTAAATACCATGAAATATGTGGTGTATTTTCCTAGGGAAAAGAAGGGAAAAGAAGCCTAAATGTTTACAATGATATTTTCCTACTTTGATTTTTCATTGTTATGATATACATCACTATAGACCCTATCTTTAGTGTTTCTAAAGAAAAGTAATCACTGAATTTTACTGTCAACATGGTTATGTGCATATGGAAACCATCAGACACTACAACTTTGTACCACTCAGGCAGTTGTCCAATAGTGCTTAGCTTCTTTGAAGATACAATCTGAAGGTATGGGGATACTAATTGTGTCCCCACCACTAATTGTCTGAATCATGTTTTGAATCAGTTGTGGTTCCAATTTTGTGCACTACAAAAACTATTTTTAGTTTGCAATGGTTTCAGTAAAAACATAGTCATCAAAGTATGTAAAGTGGAAAATTGCAAACATGTTTGAAGAAGTGTAACAAATAATTGGAGGGATCCTTTGTAGGTTTGTAGAATAGTACATGCTACAAATACACGTACAACATAAAAAGAAAAATAATTAGTGAAAAATGGAACAGGTACAAGGCAATACAACTTGTAGTTTAACAATATACTTTTAGTATAGTTGATAGTCAAGAACATACATTGCATGAGAATTGGCAAATCAAATTTGTAGAAAGTTGAAATAAATACACATATTTAAATTTTAATTGAATAGAAAAAAAAAAAAAAGTTGTAAAAGTCTATAAGTTACATACCTGAGAAATAAATCAAAAAGTGATAAATAAAATAAAACTCAAATAGATATTGGGAAAAAAATCTTTATTGAATTTAGAAGAAAACAACATAAAAAATAAAATACACAGTTGAATCAATTCTATATTAAATAACAGTCCAACAAACAAAAATAAAGACAATTATATTGTACCATTTAAAAATGAAATTAAAAAAGAAAGTTGAAAAATACCATTAAATAAATAATAAAATAATAGAATAATATTGACATAAGCATTTATATGTTAAACCAAAAAAAAATGTCTCTTTATGTCCAACCCATTTTATCCTTGTTTGTGTATTCAATTCTATTTTAGTTCTAAAATGCACTAAAATAAAATCTATTCGGCATAAATTTGAAGAGCAAAAAGTAATATCAAAGGACAAACTCCATGATTTTGGTAGCTTGCACCATTACACTAAAGTTTCTAGCACATCCCAAGGAACATGATACGTGTTGTATGAAAGAATTTCCATCACCAGTTGTGTCATGCATTTCCCATAGTATATAACAGTTAACAGGTGATTATCCAGTCTTCTGTTGGATTTTTTTGTGCTTTTAACTTGGTGATTTTTTTCTAGGGAGAAGCAAAGGCGGGCACACATAGAAGGAGCAGAATGGTGGTGAAGGGTATCAAGAAATGGGGCACAAGGGCAACCTTAATTTTATTTTAGTTCTAAAATGCACTAGCGCTAGGTTGCCCTCTAAAATTTCATATACACGTGCAACAACTAATTCCATTGAGAAACTTTTTTTTGTTACCTCCAAATTGGCTATGTAATATTAATTTAGGCATTTTTGATTTAATTAACATTGTCTTTCTGGAAGAGGACGTTGTGTATACTTTTGTGTATACGTGTACTTATAGATTTCTACTCATTATTTAAAGTTTCTGAATTGGTGTTTTTTGATTCATTAAGAATTGTCTGTACTTATCTCTGAGTTGTGGAGCACTTTCAATGGTGGATGTTAACGTTCTTATAGATTTTAACTGAAGAATTAACATGTTTTTAGCTATGATTTGGCATGCATTGCATTGCAGATTTAGGACTACTACAGTATGTAGAGAGGACTACTGACTGGTATCAGCTAAGAAATAATTGGTTATTGACGGACTGACTGGTATCAGCGATTTGCATTTTATATACTGTTATAATTATAATTACACTTGTATATTTTTATAATTATAATTATGATGGTTCTATGTTGTGTAAGCAAGATGCAGGTGAATCGGAAGTGATTAATAAACAGAGGGGGAAAGCACATGGAAAGACGAACCTTCACGAATTTGTAGGTTTCTGGATAAGTACTGACTGGTTTACGATAGACTGACTGGTTTTTGGGAGCAAAGCTCCCATAGAGAAAGCCTATTGGCTAATTAGGTTAAGAGACGAAAAGCGCCACCCTTTCTTTCGTTATAAGAAATGTTTGTGGAGATGTATAACCAGTTGGGTCGATATAAATCTATTATATCATTTGTTACATATAATTATACAAGGAAAGATAATTATACATTAACATTCATGAATATCCTTTTAGAAAAATACGATTTTAAAATTATCTTTCTTCACCGAAAATAAAAGTATGAATAACCATGATTTTCTTAGTAATTGACTATTTCAGGAACAAGTTTTCAAAATGGATTGATATAATACAATTATGGTATAGGATATATGTATACTTATCAAATAAAGCACTATGTGTATTTTTGGTTAATTTAATTAAAGATTATAAATAAGTACAAATAAACTTATTAATAAGTAAGAGTTGAGTATTAATAATTTGATAATTTACAATAATTAATAAATAATTGTATTTAACTCAATAATTAAAGAATGTATAAGGATTATTGTGGATTTGACTTTGACATGTTTAGGGATTTAAAATAGTGAATACAAATTAACAATCACCTCATAATCAAAATATCTTTTTGTGACAATTTAAGGACGAATCCAATTGTTAGGGATGAATCCTTGATTGTAAACTTGTCCTATGTGATTTGTAGACTACTTTTCTTCACTTTACCTAATGTACAAAAGTTTGTTGTGCTCTTTTTAAATATCTGGACTCTTGGGGCATTTAGAAATACCTTAAGGGATAGCTATTAGTCATAGAGAGTCAAGTTTTCCTCTATCAATCCCTAGAAATTGAACAATGATAAAAAACAAGAATCTTCAATCATGCAAATGCCTCTAGAATGGTTTTACAAAATGGATGTGAGCCCCAACCTACACTTGAATTAATGTTATTTTAGGTCCTGTTATCAACTAGGATTGCACCCATGATGCGAAGCTGTGAGGTTCAGCAATCTTGTGTAACATGGGAATACCTTCAGGTTGTGGGTGCTCTATGGTGAAGGTAGACCTCCAAATTGTGGTTTAGTTCCCTTATGATTGATCTAAAGTTTAAATTGAATTTGCAGGAAAAAGGATAGAAAGAATTACAATCGAATAGTAAACTAAATTTGAAATTGTGGTGATGCACCTATATGATAGTAAAACTTGCAGAATGATTCACAACCATCCTCAGAGACACTAGTTACATAATTCACAAATTAGACTTAATCACAAAAGTGTTTCTAAAGTAGGCCAATCAGTTTGTTCTTTCAAGAGGAAAATAAATTTTCACAATTTTTAAGGCCAAAATGAAACAAGCACAACTTGAGACCTATGATTGATGTACAATAATGAATGAGACAAACTTAAAGGCTTTAATGGTTAAAACACAATAATTTCATCAAATCATTCATCAAGGCAATTGCATATTTCTGAAAAGGTAAATTTTGGTATTCTAAATGAAAATATAAGGAAAAGCACTGCATAAGACAAAAATATGAACTTGTAATCTATTGTACTATATAGATCTAAAAAATGGGTTACAAACACTCATATGCCTCTTTGAAATGTGTAAGAGAGAGAAGAAGGCAAGAACTCCCAAAAAATTCCAAGATTTCTTTCCCTTATACAAAATCAACTCTCAAGTGCATGGAAAATGCACTGCAGTTCAACTGCACTCTAAAAATAACTCCTCCAAGTTTATTCATGAGAAAAAGACAAAATCCTAGAATGAGGCTTCATAACTGATCCAATTGAGCAATAATAGCTCCAAACTGCCTCTCACAGCCAGTTTGACCGTGTGGAACTCCAAACCCATCCTTGTTTGGCCATAAATCAAGACAAATACTCCAAAATACCTTAGTTGCACCTCTCTCTCTCTCTCTCTCTCTCTCTCTCTCTCTCTCTCTCTCTCTCTCTATTTTGCATGATTGAGAGACAAAATTAAACCAATTTATTTTGTATTAAATACAATCAACATGATTGATTTAATAGTTGTTGTATAATGCATGTTTTTTTCCCATGCTTATTATATAACAATTATTAAAGCAATTTATAGTTTATTTCATTTAATAATTGCCATTTTTACAATATGTCTCTCAAAGGTGTGAACATAGGAATATGAGTTAAACATGAAGATTAAGTCTCATAAGACAAAATACATCACATCCTTATATCTCCCATGGCAAACCTAAAATATATTGCTCTCCATGGCTGGGTAAGCCACATTTGCCAATTATAATAGATATGATTAAAAATAAGAAACTCACCCTTATTTCTTCCCATGGTAACACATGCATCAATCCTTGCGATGATTTGTCTTTTGACTTAAGGTTTATAAAAACCTTAGCACTTGAGTACCATCATGATTCCTCATGGCTGCATCATATCTCATTAGGTTTAAAACACTTAAAAGTGTTGATCATGGCACTCATTCACTCTTTTTATGATTTAATTTCAAAAATTCATAAAATGACTTAAAAAAACATGAGCTAGGGCACAAAAGGTTTAACCAAACCCTAAGTCAAGTCATTTTTTCTTTCATTCTCTTTATTACCTCTTCTCTACGGTGCCATGCTTGAGGGTTTGGAGCTCCATTCTACTATTTTGATTGTTTGTGGACTGCTACAGAGGGTTTCCATATGATTTCTCTACTCTATTGGTGAGTGCCAGTCTTCTTTTATCTGTTATGAACTCTGGTTTCATATTTATCTTCAAAACTTTTAAAAATTCTAAATTCTGCTTTGTTGCTCTGCCAAAGAAAGAATATCTCTGGTTTCTCTTCTTTTTCTACAAAAATAGTGAAAAATGACTTTATATTTCCATGTATGCTCTTTCAATAAACTCGTGAGAAGCC
The DNA here is from genome assembly GCA_027924645.1 of Cunninghamia lanceolata. Taxonomy (NCBI): domain Eukaryota; kingdom Viridiplantae; phylum Streptophyta; class Pinopsida; order Cupressales; family Cupressaceae; genus Cunninghamia; species Cunninghamia lanceolata. Next base: position 2,774,734 of record BSBN01001183.1, on the reverse strand, counting down.
CATTTTCTCTCAACTGAGCTAGCATCTGTTCAGTTTGTTCTTTCATTTTTTTGGTATTCCATCATTGTATGAGTATTGTTGCACTATCATTTAGGTTCATGCATTGTTGATATATTTGAAATGGTCCTTAAAAAATGCATATCATAATTCACTGGTAGGGTGTGATAGGCTCCTTTATTGTATTAGACTATTGGACAACTTTGGAATTGTTAGGGTTAGCCAACAAAAGATATAGATTAAATGCAAATAAAGATTAAACAGAGGAATGAAAATACACAGAAATATTAACAACAAGAGACAAGTTTTAACATGGTTCACCCAAACTCAGGCTGCATCCACCAACAAAGAGTCTAATATTATTATCTAGTAAATCAAACCGATTACAACCAGCAATCCTTGCAACTCAATACCGCTACAAAATGCTACAATACATCAATGGAAACCCTAACCCTTAGCCACTTTTATCAAGCCTTATGTGGGTTACAAAAATAGGGTTTTTTTATGTCAACCAATAGAAAAATAACTCCCGATGCCTTAATAGAAAAATAGGGACTGCGCCAGGGGCACTACCCCCAAACCCCTGCAAGGGGCACTACCCCTTGACCTCGTTAAATAATTTGGGGGGAAACCATGCCAATAAAAGTGGGGTAAATTTATCCTCCGATTCTGATTAGGCTCCATATAACAACAGAAATGATGAGGACCTCCTGTTTCTCTCATACTATCTATCTCTAACATTTGTTTGACTATCTCTTGAATACATGACATATCTCTACTCATAGTTGTAATGGAAGAAAACCAAACAAACTATAAACTCTTTTGGTGCACGTCCTTTGAAAAGCTTGTGAGAGAAACACCTTCTTTATCTCTGCTCAGGCACTAGAGATATTTTATTACTGTAGCTTCATGAATGGTAAATGGAGATTGACCCTATTTGGTTATGATTTTCACTACATTTTCACTGTGCCTTCATAACATCAATAATGAGTGAGACCCTTTGATTAGCGACAACTGGGTCACTGTGTCTATTGCCTTGACTAGGATAGTAATTGTATTATAATTATATCATTACTTCCTTGCTTAATAATGATACAATTTCACTACATATGTCACATTTTCTATATTGCTCCATGTTCTGTGTAAGGATGAGTGGCCTTCATACATGATTATCACTATGATTGAGTGATCATTGTCTCAGGGGTTATTGGTTGCATCTATTACATGATGCATTGCTATTCCAAAACAAGACTGCCTTTCGTTGCATTAGACTCATGTGCATTGTTGGTTGTCTTCATACTAATCAGGGTTCTTCATATCACTTGGGACTACTCCACTTGCTTTAGAAATCTCTTTCATGACTAATTTGACTATCTTGATAGTCATAGCATGGTGCCCCCTTTTACTGTTTTAGGGCTGCTTTGAGGCTATTTGCATGATGACAATAAATCTACAAATCTTTAACTATACTATTCAAAGCTTGGAGTGGTATTTGGTCCTCATGACCCTTGACATAGGTTTGGATGCTCTTTTTTAAGATATGTCTATCCATCTGTTTGAAATGGCTGTAGGATGATGTCTCCTTGTGGATGGAACTTCTCTTTGACTGATAGGCTTCTAAATGTTAGTGACTTGTAACCTCCTTCAAGACTATACTATTTCTTTTGTTGTTCCATACTTGTGATTACAACATTTGGACTGTCCTTTAAACTCTTATGAATCTATCATCTAGATCTTGACATTGAATGTCATTTCAGTAATGAATGGTACTATAACAAAGCTTTTGAGAGCCACTGACACTATTCTATCTTGTATCTAAACAACATTGATGAATGGTCCTTGTCCCTCTTAAGAACTAAGAGGGTAGTATGCTGAGATTGACCCTTCTGGGAGCCCATTTTCATCCACATACTCTTACAGTGATTGATCTTGATATATTTCACCTATACCTGCATAATGAACATAGAAGTTAGAACATAAAACATACCCTGAATTATAGGACATGATGTTTCTCTTTCTTGATTTGCCCTTCTGATTTGGTACTTGTGTCTCATGTTCAACTATTCCTTCTACTTTTCTTTTGTATCTATGATTTAACTGAACATATGAAATTGATGTTTCATGAAGATAAACTATATATCTATTACATCTATATATGAGAAGAATTTGAATTGCAAGCTCTAACAATTCTCTCATGCAGGTGTCTTTGGAGCTCATCAGATGGAGGGAGCTAAAGATGGACCTGGTCAACCTTGGGATTCATCATTGATAGGCAATGATGGGTCCCTATTGATACAAGAGCATCTGGGTGGACAAGCTATCCTGCATCACCCAAAAATGCATAGTTAAGTTTTCTAAGTTTTGGTGTGTTTTTTGCACAGTCATTTTAGTTCTGGTTCCTTTTATGGTCGACATTCTAACTAAGAGGTCATCTTGAATCAAATTTCAAATGTGCTTGAAAGAATATCAGTAGGAGATTACCTTATCACTGAGAGTCCTTTTGGTATCTCTTTGATGCTGAGAAAGTTCTTATTTCGGCGTGACCTGCTGAGATCAGATAGACCCTAAAGACAATCTCCTCAATGTAGCAAAGTTTGGTGAGACAAGTGATTTAAGAGTGACTGCTTGGATGGTCACTTTGACATCCAAAAATCCCTTTGGTATTCAACAGTTGGCAAATTTCAGCATGACAATAGATTTCAAAGTGATGGGTTTGGGTGTCTCTTCAACATCTCGATGGTTCTCAATTGTGTGTGCCTACTATGCTTGCTTTCACTTTTCAGCATGACATGCCTTTTTGGTGTGACTCAAATCACTATCTCCTCAACTTGGTGAAGCTTGGTTTGACTCTTGTTGACTTCTTTGTGTGATCGTGTGAACACTTAGAGTGCATTTATTGGCTCAATTAAGAAATGACCTGGCACAAACAATGAAGATTATTTAGGGTTCGAGTAGTGGAGTTTATGCATAATGAAGTCTATAACACATCTAGGATGAATATGGAGTTCCCTATGGATTGTGGTGAAGGTGTGCATGCTAATATAGAAAATTCATTGATGAGTCCATAGCCTAAAATCATTCTAGATAGTGGAGATATAATGCGAAGAGCATGGAGTTGGAAGATTATTAAAAGGCATAATACAGAGTTGGGAGGGGGAGCCCAGAAAGAAAGAAATTTTGCCTCTGTATAATGTTTTGGACCTCTAAACTAAAATCAAATCTCTGTAGTAAAATCTAATAGACTATAAGCTATAATGTCCTCTACATATTATTTTCAATAAAGAAGATTGTGTTTTCTATCTGATTGTTGAGTTTTGCTATGAGATTGACCATCCTGATAAGGCTCCTCGATCTCGATTGCATCAAGTGTTATTAGAACAAGGTTTGCTCTTGAAGGTGTCAAGAGAATTATGAAGTCCTAAGAGAAATTTTTGTGGGTAAGTGAGAAGAGGAAGAAGACCTGCAACTACAGAGGACTTTCATAAAATGGCACAAAGAGGATGAGGCAAAGGAAAAGGGGTACGAAGAGATGCATATGTTGTACTAGTGGAGATGCTAAGAGGAATTAAAGCTAGATTGGAAGCTGTTGAGAATGCCTAGCGAAGAGGTCAACCTATTGAAGATGTGAGTGATGCTAAAGAAGAGCAAGTTAAAGCTGAAGGAGAAGAAGGCCAACCTGGGCTTGATCAAGGTGAAGAGAGGTTAATTAGAGCCATAACTAGAATCAATACCAGACTCTATTTTGATCCTCCAAACTATGGTGGTACTTTGAATTCAGATAAACTACTGGATTGGATCACTGAGATGGAGAAGTACTTTGATTTTGAAGGTACTGAAGAAGATAGGAAGGTGAAATACACCTGTATTAAGCTGAAGGGGCATGCATCCCTTTGGTGGGATCATTTACAAACTGACAGATAGAGGAAGGGTAAGGAGAAGATAAGATCATGGGATTGAATGGTGAACAAATTGAAAGTGAAATTCATTCCTTTGGACTATCAGATAAATTTGTTCAGCAAATTGTAGAACTTGAAGCAAAAAGAATCTAGGTGTAAAGGAGTACATAGAAAAATTTTATAGGTTGAGTATTCGAGCAAAGCACACAGAGGATGAAACAAAGCAAGTTGCAAGATATCTAAATGGCATGCGGATGTCTATACAAGATGAAATTAGTTTTCTTAGATTGCAAACCATGGAAGAGGCTTATCCATGTGCTCTAAATGCTGAGGAGAAGCTAAATCAGAAGCAGAAAAATAACAACCGAGTTAGAGGTAGAAATGCTTGTGATAGAGGACAGAGTAGTAGTTGAAGAGGATATGATACAAGATAGAATGCAGATGGTACCTCTCAGACTCAAGAAGCTAGAGGTAGAGGAAACTTCTAAGGAACAGGAGAATCGTTTCGAGGGAGAGGAAACTTTGGAAGAGGAAGAGGTAGAGGCTTCATTGGTACATGCTATCAATGTAGAGAGATTGGGCATAGATCTTTTGAATGTCCACAAGTTCAAGGTGGAGGTAAAGGAAAGGAGGCCAAAGTGCATGTGGCCCAAGCAGAAGAGAAGGAGATTGCAGAATCTTCAGAGAATGGAGAAGATCTAGAGAATGGATAATCCTTGATGATAAGGAAGATTTTGTTAAGCCCTGAGAAGGTAGAGACTAAACTAGTGCAAAGAAGGAATTTGTTCAGAACCAAATTCAAATCCAGTGGTAAATGTTGCAAGGTGATTGTAGACAGTGGCAGCATAGACAACATTGTGTCTAAAGAAATGGTGAAGAAGTTGAAGCTAAAGAGGATGAAACATCCTAGCCCATACAAGGTTTCGTGTTTGCAGAAGGAGCACCAATTAGTTGTAAGAGAACAATGTTTAGTTAATTTTCAAATTGGTAATTATAAGGATGAAATACTCTGTGATATAATGCTAATGGATGCGTGTCATCTCTTGTTGGGAAGACCATGGCAGCTTGATAGACAAGCTATTCATTATGGTAAGAATAACACATATACTATTAAGAAGGATGGGCAAGAATTCACATTGAATCATATGAAAGATAAAGATGAAGAAATTGAAGGCACTTCTAGAGTATGTCTTGTCTCAAGAAAGAAGTTCTTGAAGGATCTGAAAGAGTATGATGTTTGTTATGCATTCATGGATCAACCGTCACAAAGCTTGATAGTTGAAAGAGAAGAAGAAGAACTACCAGTAGAAGTTCAAGAGTTGATTGATGAGTACTCTGACATAATGATCAAAGAGTTGCCAGAGGGACTATCGCCAGTAAGAGAAATCAGTCATTGCATGGACTTGATTCTAGGTGCAAGTTTGGAAAACAAGGCACCATATAGAATGACACCACAAGAGAATGAGGAGATAAATAGGCAAGTTCAGGAGTTGTTAGACAAGGGGCTAATTAGAGAAAGTCTCAGTCCATGTGTTGTACCTGTAGTACTAGCACGTAAGAAAGGAGGTGAATAGAGGATGTGTACAAACTCCCGTGCAATTAATAAAATCACCATCAAATATAGATTCCCATTTCCCAGAATGGATGATTTAATGGACTATTTGAGTGGAGTAAAGTACTTCACAAAGACTGACTTGAAGAGTGGATATCATCAAATCAAAATCAGTAAAGGGGATTGAGTGGAAAACAACATTCAAGATGAAGGATGGGTTGTATGAGTGGATGGTCATGCCATTTGGATTGACAAATGCACCCAGTACATTCATGAGGCTGATGAATCAAGTGTTGAAGCCCTATCTTGGTAAGTTTGTGATAGTTTATTTGGATGATATTTTAATTTTCAGTAAAACAAAAGAGGAACATCTAGAACATATTACCTAGGGTTGTCTTGCAAAGGTTGAAGGAAGAAAAGCTAATGGTGAATCTAAAAAAGTGTACTTTCATGAAGGAGTTAGTGTACTTGGGATTTGTAATCTCAGAAGAAGGGTTGAAAATGGACCTGGAGAAAGTAAAGGCTATAGTTGAATGGCCATCACCAAGGAGTACTTTTGAGGCCCGTAGCTTTCATGCGTTAGCAAGCTTCTATAGGAAGTTCATAAGAAATTTCAGTGGGATTTGTGCTCTAATAACTGAGGCAATGAAGGGAGTAAGAAAAGATTTCAAGTGGATAGTTGCAGCTAAGAAAAGTTTTAAATTGTTGAAGACTAAGGTGATAGAGTAGTCGGTGTTAGCACTACTAGACTTTGGAAAAGTTTTCCAAGTTGATTGTGATGCGAGTGGAACAGCAATAAGAGTTCTTAGACAAGAAGGAAGACCAATTGCATACTTTAGTGAGAAGTTGAATGAGGAAAATGGAAAGTATTCAGTATATGATTAAGAATTTTATGCTATAGTCCAAGCATTGAAGAAATGGAGACATTATTTTCTGCCCAAGGAGTTTGTTTTATACACATATCATCATGCTTTGCAGTTCATTAATAGCCAAGGTAAGCTAAATCAAAGACATATGAAGTGGGTTGAATTCTTGCAGAGTTATTCTTTTGTACTGAAACATAGGAGTGGGAAACTGAATAAGGTAGCTGATGCATTGAGTAGAAAATGTCTCGTGACAAATGAAATGCAAGTAAATGTAGTTGGTTTTGATGCCATGAAGGAACTGTATGAAATTGATGCTGATTTCAAGGAAGCTTGGAGTTCTTGTAATAATCCTCTTGAGAAGGATAAATCACCTTGGTTAGATTATTTTGTTCAAGAAGGTTTGTTGTTCAAAGGAAGGAGATTATGCATACCTCAAGGTTCCATAAGGGATAATTTACTGAAGGAGAAGCACAATGGAGGTTTGAGTGGACATTTTGGTGTGGACAAAACACTAGCATTGCTGAGTAAAGCATACTTTTGGCCAGGAATGGATGCAAATGTCAAGAAGATGGTGTAAAGATGCAGTGTATGTCAATATGCCAAAGGCGGGAGGTAGAACACTAGGTTGTATCACCCGTTACCTATTCCATAAAGACCATGGGAACACATTAGCATGGATTTTGTTTTGGGGTTGCCTCATACACAAAGAGGTAATGACTCTATTTTTGTTGTTGTGGATAGATTTTCCAAGATGGTAACATTTTTTGCCTATCATAAAAGTAATGATGCTTCCCATATTGCAGCTTTATTTTTCAAAGAAGTTGTGAGATTGCATGGTTTGCCTAAGAGCATTGTGTCTGATAGAGATGTTAAGTTTGTTGGTCATTTTTTTGGCATACTCTATGGAAGAAGTTGGGTACCAATTTGGGTTTTAGTTTAGCATACCATTCACAAAGTGATGGTCAAACTAAAGTAGTGAACAAAAGTTTGTGAAATCTATTGAGATGTCTTGTTGGGAAGAAGCCAAACTAGTGGGATATGGTATTGGCCTAGGTAGAATTTTCTTACAATAACTCTATAAATAGGAGTACAGGAAAGAGTCCTTTTTGCATAGTATATGGTTTCAGTCCTAGAGGAGTTGACGAACTTCAGGACAATGCAGATTTGGGAAGGAAGAGTGATGTAGTAGAAGATTTTGTTGAATACATTCATGATCTACATATAGAAGTACATGAGGAATTGACAAAAAGTGTAGCCAAGTAGAAACAACAAGTTGATTTTCATAGAAGAGAACCGGAGTTTGAAGTAGAAGATCTAGTCTTGGCACACTTGAGAAAGGAAAGGTTCCCACAAGGAACATACAATAAACTAAAATGGAAAAGGATTGGACCTTGTAAGGTCTTGAGGAAATTTTCATCCAATGCATATGAAAAAGAACTTCCACCTGGCATAGACATTTTACCCATATTCAAAGTGGCAGATCTGGTAAAATACTATGAAGGAGAGTCAAGTATGCAAGCAGAAATTGATTCAAACATGTAGGATGCAAGTGACTGGATTGATCAAATGCCTGAAAAGAAATATGAGCAAATTGATCGAGTGACTGACTCCTTTATAGCCAAGAAAACTAGAGGCAAAGAATATCTAGAGTATCTTGTTAGATGGAAGGATAAACCAATTGAAGATTCAACTTAGATGATAGCTTCAGAATTGGCCAAATTTGGTATTACACTACCAGATTGGTCAAAATATTCTTGAGTCTCAGCCTCAAAGAACATTTAACTTAACTAGAATGTCTGATGCAGGAGCATCTAGGTGGACAAGCTATCCTGCATTGCCCAAAAGAAATGCATAGTTTAGTTTTATGAGTTTTGTGTGTGTTTTGCAGAGTCGTTTTACTTTTGGTTCCTTATATGGTTGGCATCTATCTAAGAGGTCATCTTGGTTCAAATTTAAAATGTGCTTGAAAGAATATTGGCGAGAGTCCTTTTCGTGTTTCTTCAATGCTAAGAAAGTTCTCATTTTAGTGTGACCTGTTGAGATCGGAGAGACCCTAAAGATAGTCTCCTTGATGTGGCGAAGTTCGGTGAGACAAGCAATTTCAGAGTGATTGCTTGGATGGTCATTTCGACATCCTAAAGTCCCTTTAGTATTCAACAGTCAGTGAATTTCAGCATGACAATGGATTTCTAAGTGATGGGTTTGGGTGTCTCTTCGACATCCCGATGGTTCTCAGCTATGTGTGCCTACTATGCTTTCTTTCACTTTTTGGCATGACATGCCTTTTCAGTGTGACTCAAATCACTATGTCCTTGACTTGGTGAAGCATGGTTTGAATCTTGTTGACTTCTTCGTGGGATTGTGTGAACACTAGGAGTGCATTTATTGGCTCAATTAAGAAACGACCTAGCGCCATCAATGAAGATTAATTAGGGTTCGAGTAGTGGAGTTTATGCATAACGAAGTTTGTAATGCATCCAAGATGAATGTGGAGTTCCCTATGGATCGTGGTGAAGGAATGCATGCTAATATGGAAAATTCATTGATAAGCCCATAGCTTGAAATCATTCTAGATAGTGGAGCTATAATGCAGAGAGCATGGAGCTGGAAGATTATTAAAAGGTAGAATACAGAGTTGGGAGGGGGAGCCCAGAAAGGAGGAAATTTGGCCTTTGTGTAATGTTTTGGACCTCTGAAGTGAAATGAAATCTTTGTAATAAAATGTAATAGACTATAAGCTATAATGTCTACATATTATTTTCAATAAAGAAGATTGTGTTTTTTGTCTGATTGTTGAGTTTTGCTATGAGATTGACTAGCCTAATAAGGCTCCTTGACCTTGACTTCATCACCTACTCTCCTCATATGCTCTTTCCTTTGTTTCAAATGTATAGTTTAGTTTCATATTGCATCTTTTAGTCATTCCCATAGCTTGTGTGGGACATATTTAAATATTTCTTTTAAATATAATCAACTATTTCATATTATGTAATGACTTATGTGTACTTTTCTCAATGAACAACTACATATCATGAAAATAACTAAACTTAATTTAAAACACATGTTTAAATATGATGAATTGATAGTTTATAAATACCTCCTTCAAGAAATTGCACTAAAATGTACTGAATGAACAAGAATATCATAACAAAAATATGATCTCAACTAGATACCTGTCATCTTTTGAATGCCTATTTTCTTGTGTTTTCTCATTTTCACTTACCATGATGGTGTAACAACCCAGTTTTAGTTGTTACATGATCTTGATACGTGATCATGAAATAGCTCTTTTACCAAGAAATTAGACACTGACTGGATGATCCTCTGCCTAAAAATTTTCTTACCCCCCTTTTTCAAAAACTGTTATTAGCTCTTACTAAATTAGGTTGCAAACATAATTTAGTAACATTTTCGGTGATCTCTTAAGGATGTTTTCCTACTAAACAAGTAGGACCAGTAGCCTTCTAAATCCATTGGGCATATGAGTCTCTTTTTTTGTCTGAAAACTTGTAAAAGTATTTCTAACCCAACTACTAGAGATAAACAACAACAAAACAAAACCTGAAAACAAACTACTCTGGCCTTGTTTAGGACATGGCCAGAAAACATATGCATTTGCACTTATTGGAAAACAAAATAGAACTAAAAAGAAATGTGCATTTATCACTTATTAACTTGAAAACTACCCTACCCTAACCAAACAACTATGAAAGCCTCAAGCGAATCCATTTACTATTTGGTTAAAGTAGCTACCCTTTCTCAACTACGAACACTAATTTACATGCTTATGAATAGCTGAAACTGGATGAAGCACAAGAAGATACTCAATAAACTACTACAATGCTTCATAAAGAATGTAGACAAATTCACTCATCCTTTGAATACAACCAACCATGCTGTTGGTTTGGAGTGAATGGATAAGTTGGATCTACTGTCCTTTTACTAAAATCTCATCAAGTATGCTTAGAATCTCAATCCTAGAAGGATGCCTGATTGGGCATCCTTTTGAGATGATAAACTAATAATTCTTTTTGTTGGCTTTTCCTTTGAGAATTATGTTTTCAACCACAACCTCTTTGATCACTTGATTATGTTGATCACAAACCTTTGCCTTGAAAGATGCTAAGTTATCAACAGTGTTAGAGCAAAAACTTTCAATGATAGTTGAGAATAAATCCTCTTGATGAACAATTTCATCATGCAATGTATGCTCTAACTTATCCTCATGATGGCTTTCAAAGCTCATATCTTCAAAATCTATGATTTTCTTCTTTTCTCACTCTACTTCAATCCCACAATAATGGGCTACACTTTTTAGCCAAACTTGACATTGAAATCAACATTTTGAACTAAATCTTCACTTTCTGACACCTATAGCCACTAAATCATTTAGAATCTGAAGATGATGTGAACTAGTGATTTATGAGATTTTGTCTATAGATTCTAAAAAATTTTTGCATCTCCTTTGATAACTAGTTTTTAATAACAAAAAACATTTTTTTAAAGTGATGTGTACTCCATAACACAACTTTTTTTCTACAAAGGATAAAATTCTGATTCTTTCAAATTTAGATTGGTAACACCGATATCTAGGGCATCCATTTGGTTTCATAATGTTTAGTTGAACTTTTTTTTAATCAAGTTTTGAAGTCAAACCAATTATAATTTAGACATAGGCGTATTCCATAAACATAACGTTTTCTGTATGTATCAAAATTCATTTTTTTTTTGCTGAAACAAGGATCAATACCTAGGGCATACATATTTTTCATAAATTTTTTCACTAATTTACTATTTTCCCATGTGTGTAGAACAAAGAACTTGATCTTCGGTGAAAAACTTGTTTAGTAAAACTAAAAAGACAATCATAATAAAATCAAAATATATCAAAACTAGGATATTGATGCATTGCACAGAAGATTGGGGAACTGTGAATGGAGAGGAAGCGGAACCATAACCTACATACCCATGCCCATACCTTGTTTGCTAGCCATTTTGTTCACTGAAACAGCTCTAGATGATGATTAAGATCGCAGACAGGCTCTCTGGTGAGGCAAATAGTGGAACAATGGAGATTGAAGTAGAAAATAATGAGGAGATAGTCATAGAGTCAGACATCGATGGTGTAGAGATAGTAGATAAAGCCAAAACATAGCCTGTAGGAGGGATTCAACTGAATGAGGAGACAATGGAAAGAAAAAACAAACTATAACTTAGGTAAATCCTTAGAGTTCCTTCCCAATGATGTGAAGGAGGTAATTTTTGATTGTCAAGCTACAACTATTATTCTATTTTTTCTGAGAGGGGTCCCATCTAAAGCTGATTTTTACAAATGGGCCTGCATGAATTGGGAAAATCATGGTTGGGAGATTGAAACACTCAGAGGCCTTGGGAAGGGTTATGTTTCATGTATGTTTAAAAATATTGACCATACACAAGTTGTATTGCAATATGGTACATGGGTGATTTGTGAGCAAATTTGTTATCTCCAAGCTTGGAGGTTTGACTTTCATCCCGAAGGTCCCTCCTATTATCAACATCCCATGTGGATAGAATTTTCATTCTTGAACCTTGCATTTAGGCCTTTCTTGAATGAAATTGTTACACAAATGGGCAGGGTTATCTAGTGTAAACAAAATACTAACAAATTTGCCAGCCTTAGGGTTCACCCTAGGTCTATGTTGAAATGGACCTAAACAAACCTCTATCAGAAAGTATTAAATTGATTGGCCTAGGATTTGAAATGAAGCAGTAGTTGGTCTATTTGAACAAATTGAATGCATGTTTTTTCTACCAAAAAGGTCATCTGATTCGGGATTGTCCTACCAGAAAATCAAGATTTGATTCAACACCCACTTCTTCTATTCTATCCACCCATGCTACCCATCCTTCTTTGAGTTCCATCCCTCCTCGTATCTTACCCACTTCCCCCATTTCAACCCCTTCACCACAAATTCACTCACAACTAATTCCTTCCTTTGATAATGAAATGGATGTGCCAACTATGTAGTCTCCATCCTATAAGGATGCTATTAAGACAGATAGTTGGAGGTTGGTCAAGAAGAGAAAGGAACTCTCATGACCCTCTTCACGTTCTTACAATCAACCAACTGGTAGAAATCATTCCTCCTCTTCTCTTACCACTCCTTTGCTTGAATGTGACCTTGTTCATTCCCCTCCCACCTCTTGACAAAGATCTTGATCCCCATTTGACCGATCACACAATAATCAGCTAATTAATTTTATCAATAGTTTCAATGTGTTGCCATAGGAAGAAGGTTCTAATACACCCTCTTCATCATGAATTATCAGGTTATCTCATGGAATGTGAAGGGATCACACTTCCTCACTGCAAATACAAGGTTAAGGAGACATTTGTTAAAAGGAAACCTAACATTTTATGTTTGCAAGAAGTCAAACTAGGTAACAACAAATTAGAAGGAACTCTTTTAAATATAGGAAAGAGGCCTTTTTTTTGTATACTTCCCATACAGATGGAAAAGGTGGAGCTATTCTGGGTATTGCCCCTTGGATTGCTATTGGATTGCTAAGTTTGTCGTTGATAAGGGTGAGGACCCTTTACATAATTGTGTTTGGCCCCTATCAGTTATCAATGGACAAACTATAGGCTTCTACTCTGTTTATGCCCCCCATACCACTAAAGAACATGCTATTCTCTGGAAATGGATGCCTAAAACTCTTCTCCATGTGGATTGGATCATTGGTGGTGATTTTAACATGGTTGAACATAACTCAGATCAGAGTTGGTTTAGTCCTTATAAACTCAACAATGAAGAATTTAATAGATGGCTTTATTGCAGGAACTCTCTTAGGGTAGTTGATCCTATTCATGATCCATTTAATAGTCATGCTAACAACTGGTTCACATGGTCCAATTGCAGACGAGGTGATGATAGAAAGCTTAGAAGGCTAGATAGATTCTATTTATTGCCTAATCTTCAACTAGTCCACTCTAATTCTGGTAACTGTATTCAAGTTGATAATTCCACCACCTTATCAGAGCATTTTCCTATTTTTTTGCAATTTTTCTACTGCCCAACATAATGTTGCGGCCTCTTCCCTACCTTTTAAACTTAATACTTCCCATCTCAAAAATTAGATTTTCATGAATGCCTTAGTGGGGATTTGGAATTTTATTCCAAAACTGTAAGAAGGGGAGTCTTGGATTGATTGGTGGTGTAATGCTATCACACAATGCACTACCTTTCTTCATGATTTTGGGAGAAGAATTGCCTTGCAAAGTAGACACAGGGAAAAAACACTCCAAGGAAAACTAGAGCAGGATAGAAATAAATTAAACACTAATCTAAATAATTCCCAACTCCAAGTTTCTATTGTTGCCACAAAGACACAACTTCATCATCTTGATCATTACAGAGGACAAGGGGCTAAAATTTGAGCTAGACTTCACTTGATAAAAGAGGGTAATAGAGGCTTCAAATACTTCTTCAACTATTTGAAATACAAGTATAAAAAGGAAAGAATTTGTGCCATAATGGATGAGGCTGGTCTCTTCCATACGAATCCAATTGATATAAATCAATTTTTTCTTAATTTCTATGAGAACCTCCTCAAAGATAATGGTTATTTGAATGATATTCATTCTACATTGGAGTAGACCATTGCAAAATTTATTCATAATATAATTGATTCTAGCTATAGCAGATACCTAGACTGGACCCTCTCTTTGGATGAGCTAGAACATGCTCTTTTTTCAATGGCATCTAACAAAAGCCCATATATTGATGGGCTTCTAGTAGAATTCTACCAAGCCATGTGGCCACATATCAAAGAGGATTTTTATCTTTTATACTTGGAAGGCCTTAAGAACGGTTCATTGGGTCCTCTTATAAATTGAGAGATCATCAAATTAGTACCTAAAGGGAAAAAAGAGGATACCATCTTTGGTTGGAGACCTATTGCTCTATTAAACACTTCTTACAAAATCATCGTGAAGGCCTTGGCTATTCCCATTAAACTCGTGGTTCAATGTATTGTTAGACCAGAACAAACTGGTTTCCTTAGTGGTAGATATATTCTTGATAACCTTATCCTGGCATGGGAAATTGTTGAATGGGCTCAACAATTAGGACAAAATGCTCTTTTAATCAAACTAGATTTTGACAAAGCCTATGATAGAATTCGGTGGGGTGTTATTCTAATAATGATGTAATGGCTTGGGTTTGGACCCAAAATTTAGGCTCACATTCAAATACTATTCAATGATGCCAATGCTCATTTGGCGATTAATAATTATATGACTGCAGTCTTTTCATTGCATCGCTCCATCAGACAGGGATGTCCTTTATCACCTTTCCTGTATGTTCTTACTGCTGATGCACTGCGATATTTGCTTCAACAAGATAATTAGTTAAAGATCATCTAAGGCATTTCCATTCCTCAAGATGGGGTTGTTATTAATTCACACTTTGTTGATGATAGCTTACTATATCTATAGAGCACTAAAGCTAAAATTAATAACACCATGGAAATTTTGGATTTGTATTATTCTGTTTCAGGATCTCAGCTTGCTCATAGCAAAATTGCATTTTGGATGGTCTAGTCCGGACCCATTCCCCAATGGATTCCAAGGGAGTGGCGACAAATCAAACATGGTGAGATTTTGAGATACCTCAGAATTCCCTTTGAAATTGGGGTTTCCCTATCTACTATGTGGACATGGTTTATTGATAGACTCAAGAACAAACTCTTTAATTGGGGAAACAAATTCTTATCATTGGCTAGTAAAATCCAGGTTGCCAACAAAATTTTTATTGCCACTCATGTTTACTACTCATCTTGTTGGATGCCTTCTAACAAAGGTTATGAAGAATTGAATAAAATTATCCATCAATTTTTGTGGTCCAAATGGGACAACAGTGCTGGGTTTAAAGCCACATCTTGGACACATTGTATTCAACAAAAATGTAGAGGAGGCCTTGGTCTCATTGATCCTAAAACACAAGGTATTTGTTTGTCAGCAAAGTGGATTATTAGAACTCTCCATGGAGATGAACCATGGAAAATTCTAGTCAGACATAGAATCAATTCTACATCTGCTAAAGGTAAATGACAACATACTAGTTGGCGGGATAAGATACTCCTTGCACCCTTCTTTCATATTAGAGCCTCGTCTCCTTTACAAACTATTTGGAAGGCATGACAATGTGTCTATCATATACTTCAGTGGAGGGGAGAATCATTTCAAGATGGGTTCAGCTTTGCAACATCCACTATATGGTGAAATAAACTTATTCAATACCATAGTCAACCCCTAGCTATTAGCTTTCCCAGGCATGCTCTTTTTTTGTTCAAAAAAGGGATCCATCAATTTAGTGATATTTGGGACTTCACGGAGCTGGATTGGTTACCATGGTTTGTTATTAAAACTCCTTTGGATTAACTAATAAATATAAGCAATTCCTTATTTTTGTCCAATCTTTGGTTCCTGCTGAATTGACTATGAAAAAGTGTACTCCTTCTATTTGTAATTGTCTTAAGGATTGGTGTTGGTTATCAACTTTTCATTTCATCACTTTTCCTTTGAAGAAGATCTACAAGAAGCTTCTTCCTTGTTTGGCTCTTAACCCTGATTTGAATCTTAAATGGAAATGTAGATTCCATGAGAAATTTTGGTATATCTTGAGCACCCAAATTTAAAAATCTAAGTTGGATGCAGATGCATAGGTCTTATCCTAGAAAATTTGACATTGTAAATTGCCTTTTGACACCAAATAAAGCTACTTCAAGATCCCAGTGCTTAAATTTCCTTTTTGTCAGACCCAGGAAACTATGAAACACATATTTTGGGAATATCTATTTTCTCAGAACCAATGGAAGGCTATTTTCAATGGTTTACTAGCTATTTTTTAAAATCATTTAAACTAGAAAGAGGCTCTGTTGGGCTTGGGTGTTCATAATGTGATTAAAAACTCTATTAGATAGGTTATTCTCATGCACATTTGGAAAAACAGGTGTACAACAATTTTTTCTAACTCCAAATATCCTTTGGAAGGAGGCACTGTAAGGATTTACTCTGATATTTTTCTGAGAATAGATTACTTGTTTGTGTAGCTTCAAAAGATGGCGAAAAAAATGTGCTTCTCAATCGTCAACTATAGTAGATTAAGCTTCAAATATCCCATCTTCAAAAATGGCAAGGCTTAGTACTTGGCTGAAGATATCCTTTCCAGTCTCGACTTCTATTGTTGAGGAAGACAAAGATTTGAGAAGATAGATTGAAGCATTTACTGTAGCATATTCACAGTGGCTGGTGGAAGGATAGATTACTTTTGTAATGAAATTAGAGTTGAGTGAGTTTCAGATGGAATGTTGTTTCAGATATGCTTTAATTAGTTCCTTTGGTACTGTAGCCATGCTTATGTCTATTTCTGCAGTCATTTTTCTGATTGTTTACTTGTAATTTCTGCATTCATTGAATATAAACAATCAATCAATCAATCAACATATATATATATATATATATATATATATATATATATATATATATATATATATATATATATATATATATATATATATATATATATATATATACTATACTCGTTGGAAAGCTCATTTTGAGGATTGTGATCCACCAATTTGTTTGGCAAAGGTGAATCTATTTGGACCTTCAACTGGGCTTCAGAAGCCAAAATTTTGCAGAAGAGAGGGGAAGGGAAGGAGGGAAGGTGTCTAGTGGGGGTCTTCATGTGAAGACCCCTACGAACGAAGGTTGTTGAATCCTTCATTTGAAGTAAAGTGTCTTTCAAATGAAGGCTCAAATATGGCATGTAAATCCATGTAACGAACTCCTTCACTTGAAGGTCCCTTACATTAAAAAAATATTATCATTTTTAATGGTCAACCTTTGTTTGAAGGCAGGCCAACATCTTTTTATTTTAATGTTTTAATTTTTCCTATTGCATATAAATAGGATGTTTTTTTTTTTCATTTTGCAAATCAATGTAACAAGATAAATTCACATTTTTGTTCTGAGGAGGAGGAGGAAATCTTTGAGGGAAGAATTTTCAAGTCATATTTTACAAACAAGGAGATGGGAAACAAAAATACAAGACAAAATAAGACTACATAAAATTATTCGGCAAAAACTATAGAAAGATTGAATGAAGAAAGATTACAAAAATATCATAAACAAAAACAAGGTATGCATATATTTTCTTTTGTATTTTTAATATAGGTATGCTATAATCCCCACCCATCTACCTAGAGATAACTACCTCTCTCTCTCTATCCACCACTCTCTCTCTCTCTCTCTCTCTCTCTCTCTCTCTCTCTCTCTCTCTAGTTTCCCACTCTCTTTACCTCTACCTCTCCCTTACTGGGACCTCCCTAGATATCTCTCTCCCTCTCTAACTCTCCATATCCCTCTCCCTCTCTCCAAACTTCTCTCTCTTCTTCCTTTTATAATATTTTTCTCAACTCTATCTTTAGCAAGTGGGTTATGTGTTAGTAAACCTAGAGGAAGTGTTTCATGCTGCTATTTTCCAAACATTACCAAAAGGAATCTTTTGCTTGTGGTAGCTTAGATTTTGTCACCATATAAATTATAGTTGAACCTCTTTAACAAGTAGATACTAGATTAATTATCATGTAATCTAGAACTCCATTTAGATCCAAAGGTTAGTCCTTAAAATTCTAGTCAGATCAATCTTCTTTTCATTAGTTAGATCTCTAAAAAAAATTGTATAGGAAAATTTTCTTCTCATGCTCATCTTTAATGGAGATGATAGTATTTGTGCACGCTTACACACTTATCCTGAATGGTATGAATACCTAGATGTATCTTTCATACTTGAATATTTGTCACTTGTGTGCATGAGTCTATATATATTGTGCTTGTGGTCATAAATATTAGTTATTACATGTACATGTATGTATATTAATTTTTATGGTAATTTGATCATATGGAGGCTCTTTAAAATATATCACGACTTGGTTCACTAAATTTTTATAAGTTTTCTTTAATATGTATTTCCTTGATGTGTGATACAGAAACTGGAGCAAACATTGTTCAAGAACACATAGTTGAGGTTAGCCCAGATGAGGCCTAAGTGCGAACAATGGATGTTGGAGAGGGGTCAGGATCACTTCCTTTGACTAGTATGGATGAGCATATTAACCTAACTAAAAATATGAAGGGAAATTTTTCTTATAGAAATTTAGATCATTTACTTAAAATGGATATTGATAAATTGAAACATTATGTTGGACAACCTAAATGTACTGATAGGAGGTTAATGAATAAAATTGTAAAGGAAATAATTTCTCATTTCAATAATCTTGATACACTTGGCCAAACCCAATTGTTATCAATTGTACTTCTTAGTAAGGAGCTAAATGAGCCATTACAATTGTTAGGTTTAGATTTATCATTAAAAAAGGGGAAAGGTTCACACCTAGAAAAAGATGTAATGCCTCCCTGGTCCTGGCCTAACCGAGGTGACACCAAGGTATGAAATTCAAGCTTTACATGTTATTGTGTTATTGACATTTTGTTAGGTTAGATTCCATGATTAGATTGGGTGTACATGTGGAGAGGATGACACCTTGACATTGGCATAATACGCGAATGATCATGGATGTTGGAATCCTCCATTGTGGACTATTCTTGCCTCGACTATTATATGATACGTACATGCAGATGTTATAACCTGTTTGAAGTGGTGCAGGTACCAGGCACCGACTCCACCTAGCTACACAGGTCTGAGAGTGCCTAATGCCCCAATGGTGGTAAGATGGAGATGACACATTGGCCATATACCAGCTTAGTCTTGTCATCGTCTCTATGTTGAGATGAGTTTCCGATGTCATGTATTACCTCAGACACCATTTGGTTATTGCTTGATTATTCTATCATTCTATGAGTCAGTTCTGTATGATTTTTGTGTTGAGTTAGTCCTTGTGGGTTGCTGTCAGATGTTTTGTTGTTTGTAATTTTATTCGGCATTGGATTTGGTGATAGAAAATTTGCCTTCGTGTGTTTTGTTTAGTTATAATTTTATTGTGGCCTTGAGTTGGTGAGTGGGCTTAGTGGTTAGCCTTTGTATGGGGGGGTCTTAAGATGGTTATTTCTTGAGCCTAGGGTCATTTATTTAATATTATTTTAGGATAACCCTTATTAAGATATTATTATAGTAATCTTCCAAAATAATCCCTAAATATATAGATCATGAAATACCAATGAATAGTGGAGTTGGTTTAAGGGGTTAAAAAGGGTCCATCATAAAAATAAAAATAAAAATAAACCTTTTTCAAGTAAGCTTATTTGTTAGGTAACAAAACCGTATAACCTAGTAGATTATGCCTTCAAAAAAAAAAAAAAAACAAGGGTCTATGTTAGATTCCATATTATAGCATTTATATTTATTTCAATGATGGGATATTCACTTGCAAAAACATGTACTATATTTTCAAAAAAAAATAACATTCAATTTAATATATTAAAGGATTATAATAGAGATTGATGCATAAAAGTGATGATTGGCAGTCGCTAGCTTGCTCAATCGATGCATTCTCTCGATTAATGCCTCCTTGAGACATCCTGTCAACAACACACGTGTTTGTCTATTGCTTCATCCCCTTTTGCATGCAGGTCTATTTGTCAAATTTTGGTGGTGAGGGCATTTTTCTAGAATGGAGACTTCTTCACTCTCTACACAATAAGCAGGGGAAGCTCTCTCTCTATTTGGCCACCATGGCTAGGGTTTAGAATAAAAGACAATCGATTTCCTCCAATTTCAATACGATTTTCTAGAAGAATCCTTGTAGAAGAGGAAGGTAAGAACTCTCTGTCAAAGGTTTGATCTTTTTTCTTCATTTTTACTGGTTCTTTGGCTCTTTGCCGCAGCCATAAGAGTTTCTAATACATTTTATGCTCTCTTTGTTTTCCTATGATGCCACATTCTTATCTCTGTGTGAGGACACCACTAATACACTCCCGAGTCTACTAAAGGCAATATAAAAGCGTATAATGGGTGATGAAAATCATAGCTTGTGCACTCAACACCACGTAGAACAGAGGTGAGTTCATGGACTATATATCCTTCATTTCCTATATCTTTTTATGTATACTCATCCACCAGAACCGCCAAGAATGATCTATTTCTAGGTGTTCCTTTTCTTATATGAGCTCAAAAGTTTTATTGCTTACTTTGAATCTGTAATTTATCTGAAACCCCAAAGTGGGCTCAACTGCTATGGAGAAAACACTACTCTGACACTGCCCATGACCTCTATCTCTATTTATGAGCATTATTATGTGTCTTTACTTAAGATCGAACCCTTTGTAACTAAAATTTTTGTACAAACCCCATGTAGGTTAATCGCTCACCATACAGGGCCGCAGGATTAATGTGCTCAAACTTTGGTAATACTGGCAGTAGTAATGATTGCTACAGAAACAAGAATGTAGAATAGACAATGAACTCCATTTACTCTTTTCCCTGTCTTGTGTCTTTTCACTGATACTAGGATGAGCTTCCTTCAAGACTATTGTCCTTGGGCAGCATGGTTTTGGTAGAGGATTTTGGGGGTTTGGCCTTATGCCAACCATTGTATTTGCTTGATAGTTACAAAATGTTAAAAACAAACCTATCTTGAGCAGACCCTATGGTCCACGTGACCATACTTTTGTAAATACTCTGCCAAGCAACAAGTGTGCCTTGCTTAGGTTGCCACAGTTTTCACCCAAGTTCCTTAGCGCACCTACAAATATAACATCTGTTAAATGTTCCTTTTTGGTTGTGCTTAGGTGGATATCAGTACCCTATTCACAAAATCTCCCACGCTGGAATAGAGAGGAAAATGTAGGCAAAATAGAGGAATTTGGCTAATAACTGCCAGTCACAATTGCTTAAAAAGTTTTGCAGTCTGTTAAACATATCCTTTTGTAGTGTAAGATTGTATGCTTTTGATTTTAGGTATAGATTGAAACAATTTACAATATTCTTCTAGTTCTTTGAAATTAGAACTGCTTTATGAAATGATATTTGTTAAAAAAAAATATTTAAATCATCCATTAAGATCTTATTTATTGACAGGATATTTAATAATGTTCGTTTCTGACAATGAAGTTTCAGAATCTAAGGTTTGTGTTGTTTGATTAACTTAACAAAAATGGTATGATGTGAGTGGTTCTTTTTGGATAATAAGGTTTCAGAATATTTCAATCTTATTTCTTTGAATGGACATACTCAAGCCACACCATATGAGGGGTACAAAAAAAGAGTGAACCCTTGTCCCGAACTCTATTTTTGTATTGGTAACTTACGTGTTGTCCTATAAAATAGGCCTAAAGTTGTGTAAGGTAATAGTACACTATCTTCTTTTTTTGTATATTCAGCTGAGAGTATAATTCCCAAATACACACGTAGGGCTTTAAGCTTGCTAGGTTATTACCTGTGAAATGTTGCAATTTGTGCCCTAACCATTATTCGTATTGTTATCTTCATCATGTGTAGAAGTGGCATAACCTCAATTACACATAGTGAAATATTAATTTGAGTAGCACAAGTGTTGTAACAGTTAATGTACCAGGTGATGTTCCATGACAACCAACCACCATACAAATACCCAACAAATTGTATATCTTCTCTTTTGTTTTTATTTTGTTGTAAGTGGAGGAACCATTATTCTTTGATTTAATTTATCGGTATGGATTTAAGATGGAATATTAATTTGTGTTTGGCTTGATTTATCTGTATTTATGTAATATGAGTTTCTATTTGTGAATTTATGGGCTGATACCTTAAGTGCCTTCTTTCTGAGCAATCCCCATCATCCAGAGTGAAAGCTTCAGTACATTACCCTATTTTTTTCAAAACACTCATTTATCTTGTAGGTTATTTAGTTTTTGATGTGGTTGGAAGTGGAGAAATTAATCTTTGAAAATTAACATCTTCATCATTTTTTTTAACTAGGGTATTATATTTCGCATTGGGTTTTATTCATTTATGGATTTAATTTGAGTCGATCCTTGTTGAAGAAAGCATTGATATCTTAAGTGCTCCTCTATTCATCAACTCTTCTATCACCCATCTCAGTTGCTCAATGTTGGTTGGTTCCTCTTATGCTTTGCTAGAGACATCCCTTGAAGACAAAAGGATCTCCAGTCACCCCAGAAATGGAAGAAACATTGTAACTTGGCTGTCATTGAGTCTTGTGTTTTCAAATAGGTGAAACTCCCATGCCACATGAATTACTGTCATGACAATTTCAAAACTACCATGCCAATAATCTAGTTGCCACCTTAATGTATCTGGTAGTCTTGCTGCTAACAAAATTGTTAATTTCATTATCTTTGTTCTCCTTGAAAAGTCAACATCTGTTTCAGCTTCATAGAAAACTTCTTGTGATGGTCTTGAAGAGTAGACAATGAAGCATAAGGCACATTTAGAGAATGGGATCAATATATTGACAAACATGGTTATGACCTAAGCATATCTTATATTTACCTTTTCAAATGCAAACCAATTGACATATAATTTTGATTTCTGAATCTTATGACCATTGTTACAAATCAGATTATTTTGGGTTT
Organism: Cunninghamia lanceolata; assembly: GCA_027924645.1. Taxonomy (NCBI): domain Eukaryota; kingdom Viridiplantae; phylum Streptophyta; class Pinopsida; order Cupressales; family Cupressaceae; genus Cunninghamia; species Cunninghamia lanceolata. The sequence continues at coordinate 2,751,844 of BSBN01001183.1, read as the reverse complement.
TGGACAACGAGTACATGTATACCTATTGCTCAAATAAACATATCATTCATGAATCCACTTGAAATTAACATTGACAATGAAATTCTACCACATAATTTTACCATTCAAATGCAAACCAAATGACTTATAGTTCTGATTTCTAAATCTTTATGACTACCATTACAAATAAGATTATTCTGCATTGAAATTACGTCAAGTTTTAGGCTCAAATGTGCCCAAACACGGAGTGAGTCATATTGTTAGTAGGATTATACAATGATGTTGTCCCTATTTAGAAGGATGAAAATGGTTCACATCTCTCGTAGCCATGTGGCAACCCACACACACTTGAAGGGCCTTAACAATTATAACAGTTGATTTGTGGGGTATTTTGTCCCATGGTTATGGTGAGTGGGAATCTAGTATTAAATAGAGCGTGAGCATTTTTAATCCCTTGTCTATCAATGAGACTGTGTTAGATTATTTCTAGCTTTGGTGGATCAAGGTCATTCTCATTTGTTAGCAAATCTAACCAAGTAGAATTATATCTGAGTATCTAATTTAAAAGAGATTAAGAGATTTGTTCATTCCTTACTAACAGAGGGTCCTACAACAATTTTGTGTTGTGAGTAGGTATTTCCTATCAGCTAGCCTATCTAAGACTTGCAATATAGAAATGGTGTGAAGTTCTCCTAAAGAAAAAAAAAAGAAATGAAACAACTCTTCTTGATTGGCAAAATGGTACAATTACAGATTTCTGAACCAACTTCCTTTTCTTGTCTATTAAACAAATTATACTTGGGAGATGGAGGAGACAAGTTAGTTGGGTGGTAACAACATTGCACATAATTGAATAAGCTTGGTAGCCAAGGGGTTCCCTATTTGGAAAAGACCCACATTTGAATTTGTCACATTTTTCTTCCACCACTGTCTTTTCACATTGCATCTCTGTCAAACAAATTTAAAATTGACTGTGGATGCCTCATTTTGTGTTTGCTGTCCTTGCCACATTGTTTTTACTTTCCTATCTCCTCTTCATCATCATGGTTATTGCTTTTGTCTTTACCACTTAATTGTGGCCCACTGGATGGATCATACAAAATTATGACTAGATTATTTTCTTATTTGGAAGTTGGAACTTGCCATTTTAGTTTTTACTTTTCCTCTTAGATATCTTAAGTTTTAAAATTGTGCCATCAAACATTAATAATGTAGAATCAAGTATGGTTAGGAAGGAATAGAGATGTTCTTAAAAGTAATGCATGAAAATGATTCCTAGACACTGTCATTTCCATATTAGAGCTCAATTAAGATTATAATTTTGTTACTTGCCATCTTGATCTTCTGAAGTCATGGCTTAGATAGTTTATGACATCTTTATTAGGAAAGATGTGAATTTTTAGATGAGTAGGTTAGTTTATCTACTCCCTTAATGCTGCCCTATCCTCTCACCCCTTGACTTCGAGTAGTACCTTGTTGGCATGATTACTTTATACTTATGAATTGCTTCTTGTGAACTATGTGATTTTGTGGTCTCCCTTGTGTAATTGGTGTTGATGGCTTTGAGAGTATGAGAGTTGTGGTATCTCTTGTGTGGCTAAGTATACATGCCTTCTTGTCCCTCATGTTGTTATGTTGGGTGTGGCCATGTGAACATCTTCGAGCATGGGGGGTGGGCCTTTGAGGTTCCACATGGTAGGGTGGTGTTGCACCCACCATTGGGGATCCAAACATCGACAAGGAGCTGCTCCATTCTTCTCTTTGGTTCTAGAATATTCTTATGTATTGTACAACTCAGTGATCTAAGTGAGATGTAATGTAAGCTAGTATTGATGTAGCTTATTCCTGTGAGACACTCCTAATCTGGAGTTCATTATAATTTAAGTTTATGATGTACTCTTCAACAATAATTGTATTGTGATTATCGTCCACTTACGTTATCCACTTTGCTGACAGTATGTCATTGAATTTCATGCCTTGAGAAGTTTTGGAATGCTGTCACAACTGAAACTACTAGTTTTATTGCTGCTCTAGTAATTGTTACTACCATTCAATCTGAAAAAGGTTGAATTGATTGTTGTTCTGCTTATGTCACTACTGTTATAGTTTAAGCTATTGATTTAATTACCATTGAATAGTGATGTCACTACTGTTTCACTGCTACTATCATTGATATATTCATTGTTATCTTACTATTATGATCATTGTTGACACTATTATTGTTATTGGAGTTGACTAATTGTTTTGATATATGTAATGCTTTTGCAATAATACTATGTCAAGTTAGGCTTATCAAGATCTCGATATCCACCCTATATTAGTCACTATCCTCCCTATATGTGATTTGTGTATAATGACACTATGAGAGTGTAGCTACCTATGCATGTGAATCTAATTCAACTAATTATGAGTTAGCCTTGAGTTATACCCATCTAGGTAATGGGATGATGTTGAGTGAAACTTAGAGTATTGATATACTATTGATATATCTATATGTTCATCTTATGTTTTCTTTAAAAAAAAAAATGTTGTGCCTTTTTTTTGGATTTTGTTCTTGAATGACATTTGGGTCATTACAAAAGATATTGTTGAAAATGTTAAAAAAGGTTTGGCCTCCATTGGGAAACAATCTCAATCTATGGATAAGTCCATTTCAAGAAGACTGATGTTGACAGACCTGTATTTTAAGTTAAATAAATTCCAAATAAAGACAATTGTCTTCAATTTCAAATGAGATTGGTTTCAGTAGAAAGACAATAACAAAATATGTTAAAAGGAGAAAATTATTGGATGATAGTACCTCAGAAGGCAATTGGGCAATTATGTGTAGAGCTCCTTGATCTAACAAGATTTAACATGTTGTTAGGAACTTGATCTCAACCTTTTAGAATGAAAATACTCATGCTTCATCAAATAGTAGAGATGTTATTAAACATAGAATTGGGCCCAATAGTTATCAACTACATATAAAACATGGGCTAGACATAACACAACATGAGATGTATGTAGACTTTTGTAATGTAAATCCAAATATAAATATTGGGCAAACAATGTTTGAAAGGTTAAGGCCATATTATGTGAAGACAAACAAGGTTTTTGAAACTTGTTGTCATTATCATACTGAATTTGATCTCTACTATGAGGTGTTTCAAAATATTTGTGAAGACAATGATGGTTTTGTAAATGCACCTCCTAAATGGGTAAGTCAGTTCATAGTATCCATCTTATGTGATAAATCAGATGATGATAATAGAACTAGTCAAATAAACTGCATAAAAGGTCTATGAAACATGTGGAAATTTGGCTAAAATGCCTTTAAGAAATGAAGATATCGACTCAACAAAGTTGGTAAATTGTAAGAGTTACAAGTACATAAAGTTTCAAACAAAAAATGGGAAAGAATCAAGAAGGTTAGATTATGTAGAAGAGGAGATACCTATTGGAACATTTATGGAAAATTTTCATAAATTGATACAACCATACATACATTATGCTTTTTTTTTTCTAAGTGGAAAGCACAACAGTTTAAAACATTAAGAGATACTTTCCCAACCAGAACAATTTTATTAGTAGTTGACTTTGCAAAAAATTACTCTTTTATACATCAAAAAGAGATTCAATCACAATATTACTTTTTAGAGCAGATCACTATTATGGTTCATGTGTGTTATTAGCATGCACAATTGGATTTGGATGGCATTGAAAGTACATTTGAAGTACGAGTCATTAAGAAAGAATATCACTTTTATATTAGTGATGATATAGAGCATGACACACATTTTGTACAACATTGCTTTAAGAATTTTTTTTTATATTTGGCAAGCAAGGGTGTAAATTTTGAAAAGCATTTTGTATGGTCAGATGGATGTGTGTCACAATTCAAATCATCAAGTCCATTTTATGCACTATGTAGATATCATTGAAATGACAATATACCACATGTTTGGAGTTTCTTTGACAGTGGGCATGGAAAGGGTGAACATGGTGGCGTAGGAGCTTGCATCAAATGTACTATAAGAAAACATCAAATGAATTATGAGGGAGATCATATAAATGATGCACATGATGTTGTTGAATGGTGTAAGTCACACTTTGCACCAAATGAGGTCAGCACATCTTCAAGAACAAACTGATACATTCCACATAGAGTGTTTTGGGAGATATCAGGTATGTATTGTTTGAATTTATTTAATGCACTTTAAATATATATTCATATATGATATGTGTACATGAGTTTGTTTATTTTAGTTTGAATTTAATTATTTATATTATATTCATAATATACAATATAATAAATTTGTTGGTGTGGATAGAAGATCAATGCATGGATGCAAGAGGGTGGAGAAAACAAGATCTTTGCATTGTGTCATAAGTACAGATAGCCAAACATGGATGTTGTACACTACGGATTACTCTTGTTTTTGTTATGAGTGCATGTTGGGAGATTTTGAGAATTGTAAGAACCAACAACGTGGATATGTCACTGAATGGGAAAACGTGCCACTAATTGTTACCATCACATACAACAAAGATGAGGATGAAAGCTTTGAAGAAATTCCTTTGATTTCAACTGATCATAACCATATTTTAGGACTGATTAAAAAGGGTATGTGTGTACATGTGTATATATATATATAAGGTATCTCTAAATTTTTTAAGTTACAAATTTTGGACATATAAATTTGGTGCAGGAGATGTTTTTGCAATCATAGTAGAGGCTGGAAATATAGAAGATGTTAGTTATTATTTATTGCATTGCGCAGAAGAGAGGCAAAAGCTAATAAATCTAGAAACAAGTGATGGAATGATATTTCCCACAGGTTTAACTTTATTTAATATACTTTTAAATAATTTTAAATTTGTTACATATGTACATGTCAAGTACCTCAAGAGTGATTTAAATGTATTCAATTTTTATATATTATAATTTATGAACTATGCCTTACCGAGCAATGATAATGAGCTATATATGTTCATAGATACATAGGATACATTTACCTTGAAAATGTTGTGTCTTACTATGGAATGTTGTTTCCCACAGGTTCAATTGTAGTGCAAGGGACATATATCAAACAAGTCAAGATTGTTCAACATGGGATTCACTTTATTGATTATCAACCTAAGAACAAGTTATATCAGTATAGCCACCTAGTAATTGCTATCGGCCTATCTCTTCATAAAATTTCAAACACACATGGACATCGTAAGTGGAGACTAGATAGTGATGATCATTAGAGAATATTAGATGTCATTGAAGAGAGAGATGAACCACTTGATGTGGTATTAAAAATATGGATGAAGAACTTACAATTTTTAATGTTTTGAAGACCTAAATTCACTATCTAGATCTATGTTTGAATGTATTAATTATTTTACAATTTATGCAAGTTAAATTAATAGTTCTTTTGTTGAACAAATTTTGAATTTCAACATGTAGTTCTTACTGTACAAATGGTCTCTCTATTAGAAGTCATGTAGAAAATGCCCTAGATTCTTATTCAAGCATGCACGGTATGATAATTTTTTGAATGCTTTTATTTAATGCTATATATGCTCTATGAACTATACTACAATACATGTACATATGCATTAGAGATGTCACAATATAAATTAAATTAAATTCAAGGTTTTCAATATCAATGAGCAAATCATCACTAAACAAGTGAAAGTATCAACCTGTCATGTGGTGACCTCACCATGATGGCCATACAAGAGGGTAGAGTTGCCTCTAACCATGAGGAGGATCAAAAGTTGTCTTTGTGATGCACATGGAAATGGAATTAATTCATTCGATTACCATCAAAGTAACTAGATCTATATGAAGAGATACTTGAAATTGAGGATGAATGGAAACCTGCTATTACAAAAGAAAAGGAGATAAATCTTCTTTTACCTCTATACAAGTGCCATAAAATTCCCTTTATTGTTACATGATGCTAGGTTAAAAATTTATCCTCAACTAATTTAGCCAACCCAAGAGTTTCCATAAATATGGTAGGATTAAAAATTATGACTTTGGCATTGATGTCTTCCTTTAGGCCTTTGATAAAATAAATTTTGAATAAGTTAACATCAAGTCAACTTGTCTATTTTAATAATTCTTTAAACATTGTTTGGTAATTGTGGATTGTATGTGTTTGTCAAGAAGAATAGATACATGCACTACTACTTCAAACCACGTGAGGATATTTTTATTAACATGCATACATTTATAATTTTACCATATTTTTGAACAAATTTATGGTAATATCCTATGGGACCTAAAAATCTCAAGTGGTTTGGGCTAATTTTGTATGTCCTTAATTTTCTTGGGATCAACCTTAATATCTTCAATGGAGACAATATGGCTAAGATACTCCACCTTCATTGTATCAAAAGAAGATTTGGAGCACTTTGCAAATAACTAATTTGTGGATAGAAGTTTTAGGATCTAGTCCAAGTGTGTGAGATGTTCTTTCCATGTCCTATTGTATATATTAGAATGTGATTCAAAAAGACCAATATGAATTTCCAAAGGAGTGATAAAAATATGGTTATGAAAGATTAAAAAGATCATTTTGTGAATCCTGGGTTGTTTGTTTAAGCTTAATGTGTTTAACACTAACCTAGGTCCAATCTTCATACACTAGTAAATAAAAGATAATATGATATACTACTAATTTTCTTGATATAATAGTAAATGAGACTTCAAGTCTATAGATTAAATCAACTAGTGTTGAGAGCTAAAAATTTAAACCTGCAAATTAGCAAAAGACAAGAAAGAATAAGATTACTTATCCATGGATAATTTTAAGACTAATGATATATTGATGTGACTTTTGAGGAAGACTAGAGATCCTTACTTACCAAATTTGGTGTCTCTATGAGTTGTGGTGGACACCAATGTCCAACTTGGATGCTTTATTCAAACAAATTTGTAGCTAGAAATCAATCCAATATTTGGGTGTGAAAATAAGTTTAGAAGTGGCTACAAATCAATCCAATATGTAGGAAAATGATTAGAAACATGATAAATGATCCTATAAAACACTTACATGGATGAGCACTAAATTGGGTGTAGAAAATGTTGTTATATGGAGCCTAATCAGACTCGAATGTTAATTTTTCCCTACTTTTATCAGCGCGGTTTCCCCCAAAATTTCCTATAGGGTCAAGGGATAGCGCCCCTTGTGAGGGTTTAGGGGAAACACCCCCAAGACGGGGTCAAGGGGAAATGCCTCTTATGGGGTCCAGGGGCAGTGCCCCTGGCGCGCTCCCTCTCACGATATAGGGTGGGGTCGAGGGGCAGCACCCCCGTGGGGGCTTGGGGGCAATGCCCCCGAAACCTCACACAGTTTTTAATTATTCTATAAAGGCATCGAGAGTTATTTTTCATTGACTGACATAAGAAAACCCTCTTTTTGTAACTGACAAAAAGCTTGATAAAAGCAGCTAAGGGTTAGGGTTTTGTTTGATATATTGTATTGTAGCATTTGCAGCAGTATTAAGTTGCAGGGATTGCTGGTTGTAATCAGTTTGATTTACTGGATAATAATGTTGGACTCTCTATTTGGTGGATGTAGCTTGAGTTTGGGTGAACCACATTAAAACTTGTCTCTCGTTGTTATTAATTTTGTGTATTTCCATTCCTTTGTTTAATCTTTATTTGCATTTAATTGATATCTTATGCTGGCTAACCCTAACAGAAAATGTAATGTGAAAGTTATATAAAGTAGGCAATTATTGAGCTTACAAGTTCATTAGTCTTTGGAAAGTGGATGGATCATTTTTAAGGCCAAATAAAATCACAAAAAAATTATGATTGTCTTCATGAGTGCATGATATTTCTAAACTTAAGGTTATTTACACTTTCACTAGTTACACATGTTTTTTGTATGTTAACTTGTAATCTTTCTTCATGTTTTTGTTGCCCAGTTGGCTATACATAAATGGAATTAAGACTTTATGCTTAGATTGTTATAAGTAATGAGAAGAATAATTTTGAAATGTTTTTTGTTTATTCACCTGTTATTGTATAATGTTTTTATGTTCAATATGGAATTAATTCCTCATACTTTTAGGTTAAAAGTGCACAAAGGAGCTCCCCTCGTAAATGTAGAGGAAAATTTTCATTCCAAAAATGATTCTTCCAATTGTTGTGAATGTTTTATGTGATTTGAAATTGTATCAAGCTAAAATTTCAACCTATTTTGCATCTATTGATTGCACCAACCAAGTATGTATTTTTAGTCTTTCCTTCTGCCCTTCATTTAGAAGGAACTTGTGGAAGGATAATATATTACACATCAATTATTGAATCCATATCCAACCTTAGACCTTAGTTAATTCTAATAGGTATGCCATTACCTAGAATATTAGATACTTGATTTTGGTCACGGCCACAACATAATAGTATTTTGGTAGCCAATTATTAAGTGGAACCTATAATTGATTAGTAGGCATCTTTTACCAATATCAATATGTCTAACACAATGAAGTCTATCATTTATTAAACAAATGCAACCTTACATCAAGGAATTAAATACCAATGTCATTGTATTTAACATGCTTTTAGCTCAACCAACTACTCATAACAACTAACTTAACCAAAAGAGTTTGTATCAATCAATAAGCTAGAATATTAGTTAACATGTCAAGATTTATAATCTTGAGACATATCATAATATATCTATGATATCAATCAAATATCACCACATAATCACTAATTTAGGAGATGATATTAGGGAAATATCATATTTTCACTTCTCATTAAAGGTAATAACATTGTGAATTCACTCTAGGTTTTGGAAAAACACATTGTGAATTCGCTCTGCAGCTCATTTGGTGTTTCAATTTTAAATTTGTCCTAGGCAAGAATGGAAGGAGACAGTTCAGGGAGGGGGGGCATGATTCAGTCCCCTCCTTTGACTCCAAGGGGTGCATTTGATGGCATAGGCTATCAGAGGGTACATGTGGGCTCAACTTTGAAGTCAAATCCCAAGAAGTGGATGGAAGCTCTTGTGGGTACTGTCAATGGTACCACCAAGACTTTGAGTAGTCAACTAGTTGTTTCAGAGGTGGATGGTGCCAAGGCACTTAAACTACTAGTACAGACAGTATTGCAGATTGTGGCATTAATGGACAACACCTTGGTGGGGAAGTTTTTTGGCTTCAGGCCCAATATTGACTTGGTTTGTCACTGGACGATGACCAAGTGGTCTCTTAAGGGGAGTGTCTCAGCTAGTGCTATGGTAGGTGGTATGTTTTTGTTTAAATTTACCTCTCAGGAGGACATGTTGTTAGTTTTAGCTAGTGGTCCATGGCTTTACCAGAAGTATTCCCTTTCTCTATGCAAATGGAAGCCTAGTTTTGACCCTAAGGCTAACCTCAATTAGTCAGCACTAGTGTGGGTCTACTTACCAATTCTTCCCCTGGAATTTTGGGATGAGGAAATCTTTTTCTTGATAGCCAACTCCTTCAGAAACTATGTCACTGTTGATAAAGTTATGAAGGCTAAGGTGAGATTGGTTTATGCTAGATTTTGTGTTAATGTGGACATCTTGAAGTCTCTCCCCACTTCCTTTATACTAGAATCCTAGTTTGGAAAGTAGACGTGGAATATTCAGTATGAAAATTCTAGGATGTTCTTCCAAAATTGCATGAAAGTTGGTCATGTCTTTACCCAATGCCGAGCCCCAAAGTGTAACCCTCCTTTGGAGTCAAAACAAGTGGTGGAGGACTCGGAGGAGTACCCCTTCAAGAAGGATATTTTGAAGATAGTTGACTCCCCACCCAGCTTCCCTGGGGAAGGAAGCAGCTCTAGAAACTCCCATGGAAGATACCTAAATAGACTAGTCTGCACTAGTCTCCCATCAAGAGCCTCAAGCTTCTCCACTGCAGATGGAGGAGACCCTGGCTATTGAACTTACAGTTGTTAGGGAGGAGGAGGGTCAGAAGTTGAAGGATACGGAGATGCTGAATCCATCTGAGGTCCAAGAATCAGCTATAATTGAGGAGGGTCAGGGAACCATGGAAGAAGGAGAGATAGGAGTGGATCTTAGCCCACAGAAGAGTGCTCTATCACTCCCAAGTAGGGTAAATAGAGCCGGTAGTCCTAGGGACCTATTGGGGTTTCTCAAATCTAATATGAGGGCATTAATGAAGAATATCTCACCTTCCCTAGTGGAAAGTTCAAGTGGAAAGTTGGAAGACAAGAAATGATGGACTGTTGCAAAGAAGAATGGGAAAAGTAGTAGTCGTAAGACAACTGATGTTGGCGGAGATAGTAAGGCTAGTAGGCCATCCCATATGAAGACCAGACAAAAGGAGATGGAGTAGGAGATTACTAGTGGGAAGTAGTCCACCTTAGTGGCTCCCTCTAGAAAGACCAAGAAATGAAGATAATCTCTTGGAACATAAGAGGGTTGAATAGCCCTAATAAGCAGTTGCTTGTTAGGAATTGTATATTTGATAATAAAGTTCATATCCTTCTTTTGCAGGAAATAAAAATGACCAAGGATAGCTTCAAGTCTACCCTTAAATATATTTGGCCCAATGTGAAGTATGCTATAAGCGAGGCTATTGGGGCTTTAGGAGGCATTTCTACTCTTTGGAGGCACGATATTATTGGCAACCTCATATCTTGCTCTAAGAATCATGTAGAGGTCTCATTTCACTCTCCTCTTGAATGATGGACTCTGATTAATGTTTATGCACCCAATACTCATAGTAGCTGAAAGGAAGTTTGGGAGAGTCTGGCAGATAAAATTAGGGAAAATAGAAGTGTCAATTGGATGGTGGTGGGAGACCTTAACTCCCCTCTTTTCCCTTTAGAAAAAAAGGGGGGGTTAACAAACTATTTTGATAGCATGTTGGATCTTGCTGATTTTATTGAAAATGCAAGCCTTACGGATGTGGAACTGTAGAGATAGGCCTTCACCTAGTCAAACAGAAGACAAGGGAGTAATCTAATACAGGTTAAACTAGACAGACTCTTAATCTATTCTTACTGGACTATTATGAATGGACTGCATCTATCTACTCTCCCTAGGCTTGGTTCAGAGCATATCCCTCTCTTGCTTAACTAGACCAGGAAGGTTAATAAAGGTCCTTTTCCATTCAGATTTGAAATGATGTGTGCCCTTCATCATGATTTTAGAGATTGCTTATTGAGTTGGTGGAACATCCTGGTTCAAGGGCTAACCATGTTCAGGTTGGTTAAGAAATTGGCCAATGTGAGAAAGAAGGTGAAGGGCTGGAATAAATTTACTTTTGGAAATGTTTTGAGTAGGAAGAAAAGTATTATGGAAAAGCTAAAATCAGTTCAAAGAAAAATAGATCAGGGAGACATATCTGAGGATTTGCAATTGATGGAGAAGAATCTCTCCAAGGAATGGACCCAGACTATTAAGGAAGAAGAGGTCTACTGGAAACAAAAATCTAGTGTTCAATGGCTTAGAGAAGGGGATAGGAATACCTTGTCTTTCCATCAATCTACATTAAGGCATAGGAAGAGAAATTCCATTTGAGCACCCAGAGATGAACAAGGGAGACTAGTAGAGGAGGAGGAAGAGATAGGCAACATGGTGATGGAGTACTTTGAAACTTTTCTAGAAGAACAAGAAGCAAGTGTGATAGAGGACAACACGAGTCCTCTCCTGGAGGTGATTCCTAACATTCTCTCTGAGGAGGATAACTACTTGTTGACCAAACCCATTACCCTAGAGGAGGTTAGAGTGGCGGTGTTCTCCATGGGGCTTACAAAGCCCCAGGCCCTGATGGGTTTCCCCTGACTTTTCTTTTAGATTTTTTGGGAGATTGTTGGTAATGATGTCTTTCTGGCCATGCCAGATTTCTTTAGGATGAGGAGACTCCTACGGTAGCTGAACAACACTTTTATAGGCCTTATCCAGAAGAAGATCGAAGTTTAGACCATGGCAGATTTTAGACCGATTAGTCTCTGTAACACAATATATAAGGTCTTCACTAAACTATTGGTTTTTAGATTGTAGCCCTTGTTGGATAAACTCATCACTCCTACCCAAAAAGGCTTCATCCTGAGGAGGCAGATCCTAGATGCGGCAATCACTACCCATGAAATAATTCATTCTATTAAAAAAAGTAACACCCCAGGTATGATTTTTAAATTAGATATCTTAAAAGCTTATGATAGGGTTAGCTGGGACTTTCTTTTGAGAATTCTTAGGAAATTTTGATTGAATTAAAAAATCATTAACATAGTTAAAGAGTGTATATCTATAGCTAGATTCTTAGTGCTTGTTAATGGATCCTCAAAAGGTTTTTTCCCTTCTAGGAAAGGCATTAGGCAAGGTGACCCTCTTTCACCTTACTTGTTTATCCTGATTGCTAAAATTCTGGGAAGGAAAGCTTGTAATCTATTAACGTAGGGGACTCTTCGTAGGATAAAATGTGCATCAAAAACCCAAAATTCAGTGATTCAACAATTTGTGGTTGAAACTATACTGTTTGGATCAGCCTCTATGGTGGAAGATGGAAGGTGGAAGGAACTCTTAAGGAACTATGAGGCAGTTTCAGGTCAAAGTGTCAATTTTGAAAAAGCCATATCTACTTCTTGAATGCTTTGCCCGACCTTTAGCAAAAGATTACTAGAATTTTGGGTTTCTTGAGTGAAAATCTCTCGACTACATATTTGGTCCTTCCTCTAACCATTAACAAAGTTTCTATGGAGTTCTGGAAGGTGCTGGTGGAAAGAATTTAGAAAAAACTAGCCAGATGGAAGGGTGCTCTCCTAATCGAAGATGGAAAGTTTTGGCTTCCCAAAGCTTCTTTATAGGGTATGCCCAATTATGCATTAAGTCTCTTCAAAATTCCTAAAAATGTGGCTAATAAGATTGAACAGATTCAGAAGAAGTTTATTTGGATCGGGGTTGAACAAAAAAAAAGAATTGCCCTTGTGAGTTGGGAGAAAGTATGTGAGCCTAGAAGACAAGGGGGTCTGGGCCTTAGAAGAATTCATTTGATGAACAAGGTGTTGATGGCCAAGATAGGGTGGAATCTTATCCAGAATAGTACTGATTGGGGTGACATCATGAGAGCCATATATCTCAATGGAGACCAAGGTAGAAGTTTTTTAGTGAAGGAGAACCTTCCCAAGGGCTTGGTTATTTGGATTGGGACTATTAAAACTAGAGGCCTCATCCAACAAGGTTTGAGATGGAGGATTGGGGATGATAAGGAGGTCAACTTGTAGAAAGACCGGTGGCTGAACGATAAACCCCTGATAGAGCTGGATTATGGTAGGATAGTGGGCAAGATTAGCGAGGTGTTTGGCCCCAAAGTGACTGACTACATAAGGACCTGTGGAGGTCTTCGGATCTAGAAAGAGATTTTAGATTATGCTCAGGATGATAGTGAGAGGGTAAAGATGGATGAACTTCAAAAAGCTTTAGAAGACTACAGACTATCACTTTTTACCAAGAGAGACAAGATGGTCTGGGATAAGGATAAGAGAGGGCTATTTACTATCAAAAGTCCATATAATCTACTGTTAAACCATGGAGAAGGAGTTTGGACTAAAATCTAGTTTCCTAAACTCATTCTGAAGATTAATTTCTTTTGGTAGACTTTAATGCATAATAAGGTCTTGACTTTGGATAATCTGAAAAAGAGAGGATTCCTTATGCCAACCACATGTGTACTTTGTGAATCTAAGGAGGAATCTTCAACTCATCTCTTTCTTCATTGTAGTTTTTCTTGGGAGGTCTGGGGACTCACTCTTCAAAAGATGAATGTTAATTGGACCTTGAATGCTAAAATAGAAATGTTAGTTTGGGAATGGAAGCACCCCTATACCTTGGTTCTACCAATCTTGAAAGAACTAGAATCTTTAGGGAAAAGAATAGAACCCCTTTGGCAGTCTTTCAATGTTTTGTCAAGTTGTTGGCTGAAAACATTAATTCCTATCAGTTTAAAGCTGTAGATAGCCATCTGGGGAGAGAAAAAATAAACATGATAAAGAATTGGAATTTGACCTCATACAAGGTGGACATGACTAAAAGGTTAGGAAATGACTAAAAGGTTAGCCTAGGCTAGAACCAAATGGACTTCACCATAGTAAGTGTGGGTTAAGTTAAACTTCGATGGCGCAGCTAAAAGGAACCCAGGTGCTACTAGTGGTGGAGGTATCTTAAGAACAAATACTGGAGAGTGTGTTGCTGCTTATGTTGGAGGGATTGGCATTAAAAGCAATAATGAAGAGGAAGCCATGGTTATGCTATGGGATATCAAGTTAGCTATCTCCATAAATATCAAAAGGATGCATATCAAAGGAGACTCCTAGCTAATTGTGAATGCTGCACTTGGTGATTCTCAGATAGGGTGGAACCTTGAGGATATCATGAGGGACATCAAGATCCTTCTTAATGGTTTGGATGAATATAAGATTCCTCATATCTACAGAGAAGGAAACACTGTGGCTGATGCCTTGGCTAATGTTGGAAGTGGTAAGGATGGATGGCAGTGCTAGAGAAGTGTCTCAAGTTTGTCTCAAGAAATTTGTAACCTGATCGAGCGAGATGGAAAGAGATAGGAAATATAAGTGGTGTGTGATGGTTATTGTCCTTTGGTGTCACCAGGGTGAGAGATAGGTGGGAGTTCCTTACGTTGGGGAAAGCAGGGCCAACAATTCAAAATTTTAAATTATTTCTAGGAGGATTGTTAAGAATCTCCTGTAGGATGAGGTGGCAAGGCCACGGTCGAGTCAACAGGGTCCTATCAACAAGAGTTGGGGAAAAGGGGTCAACAGGGATATAAGGGATGGCATCGATGATAGTACTAATAGGAGATTGATTAGAAAGCTTATATGGTGTGCTAAAAGGCATAAGGACTTTGGTATTAGCAGAGATCCAGGGTCAGGATTTCACAAATCAAAAAGGATGATGAGTGGGCAGGTGGCTGGGAGATGGAGGATGGATGTGAGCTATTTTCATGATCCATTGTGGTTGGTTTAAGATGGCGGCTAGTGTCACCTATCTTCACACGAGGTGGCAATGAAATACTCCCTTTGATGAGATGTATCTAGGTGGCAATCTTAAAGCTTTTAACAATAATAATTACACCATCATAATTACTACAACTCAGTATAGTTGCTATTTTAGAGGTCCCTTTCCTAATTTCAAGGCTGCCGATTGTGATTATTTCCATTCTGAACAAATGTAGTCTAGTCTTTTTAGCCATTCTTAGACTAGTAAGATGGGAGGGGACATAGTGAAAATTGAACCTAGATCAGCTGAGGAATTTAAGCAAGATCCTATTGTTTGGCATATAATCCAAGAGGGTGAGGTGGTGCCTTTTCTTTAAGGGATGACAAGTCATGATGAAAATCTATCAAGGCAGTTTAAGGAGACTTGGGATGAGGAAACCACGGAAGTTAGAATTGGGAAGATTGGATTCTAAGTTTTTGAGGAGGTAATTGGGCAAGCCACTGGTTTACCCACAAAAGGCAAAAGGCATTCGAGGAGAAGCAAAGTGGCCGACACAGAGCACATGAATCTCTTCTTCTGTGAGGGCGAGGTTCCTGTGAAACTTCATGGTGGGTTCTCAAGAGAGGAATTTTCGGAGCCTTGAGGACAAATTCGTCTCATGATAATTAAGATTTTCATGCTAGAAGGAAGGTTCCGGGTATACTATAACTATCACTTTGCTCTTTTAAATCATTCTAGGAACACGGTTGAGATTAGCTTTCCCTTCTATTTACTCTCTTCACTGGATAATTCCATTAAATCTATTAGGGAGCTTAGGGCCAAGAATGCCAATCACCCTCTCATTTCAATTCATTAAGGCCTTATTCTGAAGCTGTATCATTTCCATCTTGCCCTATGTCTGCCTACACCTATTCAAGTTAAGATTTTGGAGGACCCATAGCTGGGTAGTTCACACAAGGGTAAGTGCAAGGTGAAAACTTGCATAGGGACTCTTATAATTAAGGGTGGCCACAGTGCAATGGAAGGGAATCCTGTTGAGGCCCACATTTCTGCTAAAAATACAAAATAGAAACATGTCACTCCAGCACAGGGAAGGAAGTTTGGTAAGAGAGACAAGGTGGAGGAAATGGAGGGAACTTTGACAAAAAAGCAAAAGGAAGGGAAGGGTGCTGCCATGGAGGATGCTCCTATGAAAATTGTGGAATTGGACACTATTCTAGAAACTAAGGGTAGTAGTGAAGGTGGGGACACTGCTCTTCCGAGCATTTGCCATTCCAAAAGGATTGCTGGGAAACCACTAGTTAGTTCTCTTGGGGGGGAGGGTTCTAAGGACTCTAAGTTTGTGGAAGAGACAGTGGATGAAGAGGGAGAGGAGACTCCTACTAAATCTGTGCATGAAGTCAAGGGCACTACCCACTTTACCTCGATGAATGAAAGTAACTTGAAAAGTCTGGAAGGAAGGAATAAGGCTACCATTGGGAAGAAAGATGTGGGGGAGGCTATTCATCAAGCCAATAAGGGGAAATTTACTCTATGTGTCAAACATGTGGAGGATATCCAAACCCTTCAAAAAAGAATGGACTCTATGCAGAACAAATGGAAGGTCATGGTAGAATTTGCGATTAAAGATTTACACCGGGTGACTTCCATCTTTGTCGTGGTGAAGGATATGGATGACATGGTTAAACAAGTGGGCATTGAAATCTTAGGTGACTACAAGGAGATGGTGGAGTTCCTGGCCAAGTTTGGGACAACTGACAGCCCTTAGTCTCTTGTTTCTCTTGTTTTCTATTTTCTCTATCGTTTTGTAGGGTTTTGTTCTATTGTTTCTGTGTTGTCTCTTTATTGTTTCTGGCATGTTAAAGGCCTAATTCCCCTAGGGTTGTTTTGTTAAAGGAATCTGGACCTTGGTTTCTAGTTGAACTTACCAAAAACATTGCATTCCACTTAGTGACTACATACCATCAATGAACTATCTTTAGAATAACATAATTTCCACTTTTATGAACTATGAACCAAGATATAACATAATAGGATCAAAAGTAAATTGACAACTAGCAATTTTATAAACAAAAGTATACCCTTAGAAACATAGTTATGCATTTCAAATTTTATTCAACTTATTTCTAGATCATCATTATAGTTTTACTTTCACATATAATAACTTCTCACATGACAAAAACAATCTATAGAAGTATGAGTAATATAGATCAAATCCCTTGGATTATAATCATAACAATTTTGAAGGAAATAAGTAAGGAATACTAAGGAATGAAATAAAATATACAAAACATTACATGATAATTTATTTTTAACAAATCCACACCATAAATTGGGTTCTATTCAATGTGATAATTGTATTTCTATACACCATTTCTAGATAGTGATAGCATAAAATAAAAAGCACAAAAGAATGGTACTAAGGGCTAGTCAACAAACTGGTGTAGATCTAAAAATGTAGAAGAAAACATGTAGATCTAGAAATGTCCTCAAACATACATATAAATGTCCACAAACACACATGTACAAATGTATCTATAGAAATGTCCATGTAAACATGTATAGATAGAAATGTCTGAAAACAAATATATCTAGAGAAATATCTAGAGAAACATGTCTAGGAAGTGCTACCAATAGCCTGGTCATCATGTCAGCTCTGAGTTGAGTGACCCGAGTCTTAGTGAGCATCCTGGTCTGATGGATGCACTAAGCACTAGAGCTAGTACAACACATGTATGTATAAAAGATTACAAATTATGTTAAAATTTTAGAATAATGTTAAATATATGTGTACATGAACACATACAAATTATATGCATTTACACATGTAAGTTGTAATGATTTAAAAATTTAAATCTCACTTGTCCACTAACATTACTGCCATCAACTGAATCACTCCTGTATACATGGTCCATCCCCAAACTAGGTGTAATATGAGCTAACCCCTTCAAAATATATATAAAATTATAAATGTACAACATTAGGACTCTATCTAGCAAAGTAATTTAACTTAATTTAATTTAAGTTCAAGTTTAAATCATGCATGCGTGCACATATGCATGTACATACCTTTGTATCAGGTGTTCTAGGATGATCTTCTACAATGATTATATCTGATGCCTCCTTGGCTAGCTCGAGTAATGAAGAGTGAAGTGGACTATGCAGGTGACTTGGTATCGAAGATCCTGAATGTAGAAGCATATGCACAAAACTTGATGATCCCCTCTGCAATTGAAACTCCTCAAGTGAATCTAGGGAGGGCTGGGATGTCTGATGCTCAACAAGAGGGGTAGGTGTATGTACCTCTATAGCAACTAAATGATCTCTGGGTGGATCAGGATGTGGAGCACTCCCGGGAACCTGATGAGAAGGTCTCGCAACCTAACTAGATCGTGACCAACTCTATAAATGACAAGCTCTACCCACATGTCCTCTAACCTCATGTAAAGGGATACCAAGCTTTGATGTAATAAAAGCGTATGACTCCAATAGGTCCTCAGAAAGATAACTCACTATAGTCTAAAGCATATGGTCTCTCATCAGACCATCTATGTCTACAGGTGACAGGACACCCACGATAGCATAAGGATTAGTAGCATGATCTGATGGTCTGGATCATCTAGGATGACTCATCAAATATCTTCCCATGCAATCAGAAGATAAAATAGATTTGGCAATTGCAATATCACAAACACTATTGATTGCTTCCCTTTGGGAAGTAATGACAACCTGATTAGCAAAAAGGGTAAGGGCTGGGGAGATAGCAAGCATCATCTCCCCAACTAAGGCCCTATAAACTAGATCTTGTTGATCTGGTCAATGATAGGCATCTCTATCAGCAACCTTGCCCCTCCCCTGACAAAAATATGCTGGCAAATCTGAGTAGTTAACCTTGTTGCCCATATGAACCTTAGCATATAACTGCTATGCAAAATATAAAGGAATTTGGTCATTATTGGGATAACGACCTTGAGCAACAAGAAAATGTGGATATATCAATGGGGCCATAAGAGGGCCTACACATCTAGTGACTTGGTAGCCCCTCACATTAGGCTTACCAACATAATATGGGAAACATTGGGATTTGATAGTCTCTTTTGAGATAGTAAGCTAAACAGAAGCAAGAGAAACATCACCAGTAACCTCTTGCCGCATATGGGCAAGAGTAGCAACAAGAGTATCACTCGATTAATAATGGGTATCTCCTAGACTCTGTCTAATGTGTTGCAAGCTAGATAAAATTGATTGACATGTGTCCCTATAAATCCCTGTTGTGTTGCGGTCAAAAAGAACACCTGTTAATTTCTGAATCTCAGTATCTATACACATAAATATAGAAGGTTCAGGTCCAGGTGGTGGTGCATGTCCCATTATATATATATATATCGACCTAAATTTTGTGTACAAAAATAAATTACAATTTATTCCAATGTACATGTGTGCACATCTTTAACTTACTATGTATCTAAATTAATTTTGAAATTTAATATCTGGAAGCTACAAACATACATTCTAGTTCACTAAGTGAAAAAAATTAAAATTTACATGTTTGAAATGTAAGTGATAACATGAAAAGTAAGTGCAATAACTTAAAGGATTGCTTCGAGAAGGAAATAATGATGGAGCCTTGCTGATCACAAGATGAAATTCAAGTTGAATAGAGAATCAAGATCACTACTAATGAAAATAGAAGATAAAGTGAATGATTTGGAGTCTTGAACTTCCTATGATTATTGTGGGACTTGCAGTACTTACAATTTAACCTTATTTATAGGTCGCTATAGTCACATTAGGATGGCCATGTTGAACCAATTCTCTACACTTGAGGGTCCTGAAATATCTCACCAACATCATTGATCTAGTGTCTACTTTGGAAGTTGTTGAACAAATGTATCAACATACACACCTACATCAGAGTAGATAGGGATGTGTTACATTCTCAAGCCTATCTTGATGATATACAATTTCTTGCTTCTAACTTGTTGAGCTCACTTATCCCTAGTGATTTAAGCTCGCTTATCAACATGCAATTTCTTCTCTCATGTAGGTGTGTATGTTGATGTTGTTCCACAACTTCCAAAGTAGACACTAGTTATCTCTAATGTTGGTGAGACATATCAGTCATCTTGTAGAGAATTGGTTCAACATGGCCATCCTAATGCAACTATAGCTCCACATAAATAAGGTTAAATCAAGTAAGTACTACTTCCCACAATAATGATAGGAAGTTCAAGATGAGCCAAATCATTCACTTTAGCTTCTCTTTTTATTAGCATGCCCCTTATATCTCTTTTGATTAGTAGATGATGTACCTGGTCTACACATAAAATTAAATTGTTTTCAAAATAGATGTATGTCTATTTCAAACAATTTAATTTTACGTGTAGACTATGTCATCTACTAATTTTTTTTGAAAATATGTACTCAAGTACAAAACCTTATTTATACCTCTAGATAGTTGCATTAGGATGGCCATGTTGAACCAATTCTCTACACTTGATGACTGATATGTCTCACTGGTAACATCATAAATGTGATATAGAGTGTACTTTCGACTATGGAACAAATGTATCAGCATACATGTCCTACATCAGCATAGATAGGGATGTTGTGTTGCACTCGCCTATATCTAGATACAATTTCTTCTTTGATGTAGGTGTGTATGTTGACATGTTGTTCCACAACTTCCAAAGTAGACACTAGTTATCACTGATTTTGGTGAGACATATTAGTCACCTTGTAGAGAATTGGTTAAACATGGCCATCCGAATGCAACTATAGCTTAGTATAAATAAGGTTTTGTAAGTTTGTATAATTTGAAACACATAATTGTCTATTTCAAACAATTTAATTTTACGTATATCTAGACTATGTTGAATCTAATAATTTTTTTATAAAGATGTACATTTTTATGCAAGTAGATCTATATATTTTAACACATATATGTTTTAATATATAAAGTTATATTTACCTATGTTAACCTTCCAATAACACATATATATGTGTAATAGAAGAATTATAATTAAATAAATGAAGTACAAATTTCCTATAGCATTATCATATTCCAACATGTTTTAAATAGTTAAACAAGAGGGAAGATTTCATTTCTAAAATGCATGGATGATTCTTTTCCTTTTCAAAGTAGAGAGAGAGAGAGAGAGAGAGAGAGAGAGAGAGAGAGAGAGAGAGAGAGAGAGAGAGAGAGAGAGAGAGAGAGAGAGAGAGAGATAGAGAGAGAGAGAGAGAGAGATTTTTACTTTTCCAAATCTACACATGTGTAAACATCACATGTATCAGTGTCATAAAAATGAATACCATGTGTGCAATAGAACATTTAAGTCATTCCTACTCCATACACTTCAATCTTTCTTTGTGAACACACTTAGGTCAAGGGAGAGAGAGATAAATAGATTTCTTTTGAAATCAATACATCACATAGGTTCAACAATTAAAGATATAAAATAATGAACATTACACACTAATCTAACATGGATACAACCAATGACTAGATAATATACATTCATATATTTCCATGGTAACTCAATATGATTTATAGCATGTCCAATTTACAAGAAACATCACAAAAATACATGAATACATGTAAACTACACAATTTGTGTCACTATTAAAAGATTGCTTCTTGGTATACTAGGCAATACCTAACAATCTCATTGAAATTTATAAGATAGAAGTATGTGAAGCATCACTTGTCTATTCACATGGTATAAAATATGGCATCTTGGATATCATGTATACTAATTTATAAGCAATAAATATCTATATAGTGTTGACTCTTCATGATTCCCAAAATAAATGATGTTAATTTATCATTCCATGAATTATCTAGTATGTATAAGAGATTATACAATCCATAATCTTGAAATCCCCTTTACCAAACCAATAAACTTGGTGTTTCTATATGTACACCTTTGTATTTTAGCTCTCATTTATGACCAATAATTTCTTCCTCAAAAGCATGTCAATGTCTTGTCCAAGTTCTAATGTGTCTATCCATCTCTCCAATAGGATTTTCTCTAATCAAACTCCCTTACATTGATCCTTACAATAATCATAAATATTATATCTTTAACAACAACCCATGTTAAGAATGAAGTAGTCCACTCACTATGTATCCTCTCTTGACTAGAACTATATTTTAACATGCCTCCCCAAATTTGATATTATGTTAAAAATAAAATTTCATCTTTTTAAATCTTATAATTTTAACTCTCATCTATGTGATCTCTCAATGCAAAGTTCTCTTTCTCAACATATCTACTATGCAGTTGTATTTACTACTCCAAAAATTCAACACAAATTTTAGTAACTCTACAAAAAATTAAACCGTTTTATCTGCTTCTAGTTCAAAATTTACATTGATTTTAAGTGATTTAGTGTGGTCACCCTCAATATAAGTTGAAAGATGTGTCACTATACACTCATAATGAATGTCTAATAATGGTCATAGATAAGCATGAAGGCACAAAAAAGTGGTGTGTAATGGTGTGATTGTCAAATCACATGTATAGCTAAATAGCCCCTGATGGGAAAAATAACACAATAGAGCTTGTGAGTGGGGAGATAAGATGTCCATGATATAAATATATAGCTCAATAAAGACATATGTAAGATGTGAAAGGAGGGAAAACATGATGTCCCTATTGTAAATGATGTGGCACTAAGAGTACAATATGTTGGGGGGAAGGCAAATTATATGCCCCTGATCTAATGTGGTAACTCTAAATTTCCATAATCATTCACTTCCTCTCATTGTCATCCCAATTATCACATCTAGTAGTTGTCTATTTTGTTCATCTTAGAATAAATATTTTGAGACTCTATCTATATGAACTTAAAATTTGCTCACGACTTGTGATGCATGGCTACTTGCACAATCTAAATGAATACATAAGAAAATGATATTCCCTATTTGATGTGATCGTTGTGTTCTTGACAGTGGAAATTGTTCACTAATATACTATTAAGGCAAAATAGATTGCTAAAATCTTGTTTGAATATTCTTTTAGACAAACATTAACATTTTGCATCTCATTTGAATTATATTTCCCAAGCATACACAAGGCCACTATTCTCAATTGTTTAAAACATCTAATTAACTAGCTGATATGACTACCACTTCCTTGTCTTTTTGTGGGATGATATTAAATGGTTAGATTCTTCATGCTTTGAAGGGCAAACGATTACATCCAATTCCTTTTGAAATGACATTTTGCCAAACATTAGCATTATTTTCATCTATTTGGATGATATTTTCCCAAAGATAACATTCTCTATTATTTAAGAATTCTAGTTGATAGCTTGATATAATTCCATATCTTAGTGATCTTTTGGGATGCTTTCAAAAATGAATGTATCAACCCATTTTTTTATTGGTTATATCTTTTTGTAGGTAAGTTCTATTACATTTTACTTTGTGTAAAGATTGGTAATTTTCTTTTCTAAATTGTTAAATTTATTTTGTGATTCCTTTTTCTGATTGGTAGTATTAAATTTTACAAGAGGAAGACAATGAAGAGGGTGAATATGAAATGTACAATGTTCAAGTTAGTTTAAGAGAATAGGTTACTAGAGATGAAGTTTGACGTTTCATAGCTAAAAAGTTCAGACAATTTCTAGACATATATGTGAATCAAAAGAGTGGAAATGGTTAACTAGAGTACATTTAGCTAATCAATGAGATGGTTGATGGTTAGTTTATACTATCTTCTTAGTTTCACAACATTTCTTGTTTTCCTTTCTTTTCACGCATGCCAGTTTTTTTGATTATTTATACCGTTACTTCAATAATCATGTTTGGTGATTTGTTGTCTCTATCATTTTTTGTGCCACTTACAATTTCTTTATATTTTGTGGTATTGACTTCAACAAATAAATGTAGCTTGGAGATTGAATATAAACAATTTATCTTTACACATCCAAATATTTCCATCTGGTTAGTTCATGCCCCTCAATCTATGCTTGAAGTGATGGAAGAAGTAGCTCAAAATGTTGTATGGAGACTACATCCAAATTATAAAAAACATTCATGATAAAATATATGTTAGAATCAAAAATTTGCCTATATATGACCAGATTCAAAATATAAGGTGTGTTTATTTTGGCGCTTAATGAAAAATTCCTACTTTAATTCATACTAGATTCAGTTAATTCAATGTTATTTAGTTCTCAAAGATAACATGTTTTGTCTTTCCTTGAACAGGTATGTTCATTTAAATTATATGTAAGATTTAAAGTCATGGTATGGAAATATAGGATCAAAGTATAAGTTTTACATAAAACAAGGTAAGCTCAATAAGTGACTCTAGGAGTGTGATATAACAATCTAAGATTAGTGTAAAGGCTCTAATAAACAACATATATATAACAATATAAGATCAACAATATATAAGCAATAGTACAAAAGACTAAGGAACAGACATGGCCATGGTCATAAAGTACAAGGCAAGAAGTATCATTCAATAATAAGAGCAAAGGAGATGGAAGAAAAAGATAAGCAAAGGCAAGTGAGCAACAGAAGTGAGAAATAAAAGAAAAAAGACAAAGGTGAGTAAAGTGTATGTAAACAAGAATAGGAGGAAATATGTCAAGCAAGGAAAATAGAAACCAAGATTCCCCCCAAGTGGGGAAGGTAAGCATGAAACCAAATATGGAAGGTGAGATGAGTGTAAAAATTAGAACAAACAAGTTGTAATAAAAAGGCCAAAATATATGGACACACAAGGTAAATAGATCAATAGGTGAGGGGATCATAACATATGTTAACTTAATTAAAAAAGAATCAAATAAAAATTATATAAAGCACAAGGAAGAAGCTACATGAACAACACTTGACACATGTTCAAAGCCACTACTGTCAACACATGCACCAATAAGGTGTCTTTGTGTCATCCTTGCATGCTAACTAGGAATGTGGACATAAACATAAATCCAAGAAAAAGGGGAAAAAAAATGCACAAAATATGGTGAGAGTGTATTCATCTCTCATATTGGGTGGTTTCTATTTTATGTCATGTAACCTCAATATAGTGTGGGTTACAGTGAACAAGACTAGGATCTTGACATTCATGTGACTTGTTTTTCCATGATTCATCTTATCAAGTGAGGGATTTTTGTGCTCATGAGTATGTGTATTGTTTATCTTCCATTTGTCTATAATTTCATGAACTTTATGTATCGATGCAATGCCTATATGTTTAGAATATCCATGTGTGTGATGAAAAGTAGGTTTAGTATATGTATAAGCCACATGGGAAATAGGATAACAAGGATCAAAAGATAAATCATGAGAGAAATGTTTTGTCCATATATATTATCCTTATGTGAACTAGGGTTAGAGAAATAGTCAATGAAAGCATGATCCAACTTTGTGAAGGAAGTGTAAAGCAAAATAGATGCATCAAAACATTACAAAGCTTTACCACTTAAGTATAATCTAATCTCACTAATAAGTAAGATGGTGTCATCTAAATGTTCGTATGTTATTAATAACAATTGCATGTCTACATGTTAGAATTTTTTTGAAATGGATTTATATATATCTTTAAATTAGTTTTAGCAAGTACCACCAATGAATTTCTATTGTAATATAACATGAAATAATTAAAATAATATAATGGATTTTGATACCTAGCACATATTAAGCTAAAGATGATACATCTAAACTGCATACAATAGTTACAAATTTTGAACTAGTTATCTACCTTTAGGTGCAAAATGAGAGATTGGTTGTGTGGCTATAAACAGTCCTAGTTTGCCAAACTAGGGTTTGACAAACCCTAGTTTTAAATACCATCTTCATATAGATTCTTTTATCTAGTGCATCATATTTTTTTCAATTTTTTTTAATAAGTTTTACTATTTTTCCTCGACATGGTAAAATATATATTTTTGAAAACTATTAAAATATATATATATTTTTGAAAACTAAACTTATAGATCTACAAAAGGGTATTTTTATGTTTTTGAAAAAATGTTATTTACATGAGTAGTGTTAGAATCTGAAAAGATTATTAACCCATAAAACTAGTGCAAATGAATAGATATCTAAACTATGAATGCAAATGATATGAAATCAAAATAGCAACATAGAGTTAGTCTCCAAGAGAGTAATGCAAATTCTAGAAGCAAAATAGCATTAAGAGGATGCAAAAGCAAAAGATACAAAATACAAGCCAGGTAGCATGCTTATATAGACTACGAAGAGGGAGGAGGTGGCAACACCGACCAATCAAGAGCAGCCATCTATCAGACTAAAGATAGAAAAGTATATTCCCAAGATAAATAATGGATGCTCACATGTAGGAAGGTGACACCTTGCAACCACTCAGCTAATAAGACATGCTTTATTAACCTAAGTGAGATTAATAGAACTGTAGGAAAAACCTAGGAATATAGGGAAAAATAAATAACCCACTAGGAAATAAAAACCTACACTAACACCCCCCATAAGCGAAGCTTAGGTGGATGTAAAAATGGGTCCCAGTAAATCAAGCCTGATGAGGTACCCATGTACATAAAATTCCCCCCCAAAGAGAGAGAAAAGAGACCCCAAAAGTAGAGAGAGTTAGGACTCTGAGTGAGAGGAAGAAGCCCTCCCAAAAGATGAAGCATCCCTTACCCCTAGCAATGCTCGCAAATGAAGGAACTTGCTCTTAGTGAAGGGTTTGGTGAAGATATCAGCAACCTGCTTAGAAGTCAGACAGTAGCGAAGGTCGATGACGTGGCCATGGATGAGCTCCTGGATGTAGTACATGTGGACCTCTATGTGTTTGGTCCACTGATGATGGACTAGATTCCGTGAGATCTGAATGAAACTTTGTTTGTCACAAAATATGATTATTGGCCATTTGATCTAGATACCAAACTTAGTGAGAAGATTTTGAAGCCAAATGGCCTTAGTGGTGGCATTCACAGTCCCCTGATACTCAACCTCAGTAGAAGATAGAGAAATAGAAGACTGCTTCTTACTCAACCAACAAACAAGACCTGAACCAAGTGAGAAACTATAACCTAAAGTGGACTTGTAATCTTGAGAATCACCCATCCAATCTAAATTTGTGTAGCCCACCGAGTCAAGCTCAATGCCCCCTGCATAGTGAATCCCAAAACTGTGAGAACCCTGAATGTAGTGAAGGATCTGCTTGGCTGCTTTCTAGTAAAACTCATGAGGCTCCTGTATGAATTGAGAGACCATGCCTACAACATATGAAATGCCAAGTCTCATATGAGTCAGATAAATTAGACTCCTAACAAGCTGTCAATACGAAGTGCCATCAACAAGTGGAGAAGAACATTGAGCCTCAAGTTTGACTCCAGAAAGAAAGGGAGTCGAAACGGGCTTACAGTCAACCATATGAAACCTTGAGAGAAAATCTAGAGCATACTTGGACTAGTTGATGGTGATCCCAGAAGTAGATTGGTAGATCTCAATCCTGAGAAAGTAATGCAACAAGCCAAAGTCAATCATCAAAAACTTGTCATGAAGGGCAATTTTGACAGCCCCAATGGTGGATGACGAACTGCCTATGATTAGCAAGTCATCAATATATAGAACTAGAAATACTAGTGAATCATCCTACTGCAAAATATAGACATTGGGATTAGAATGACATCGAGTGAACCCAACTGATAGAAGGAATGAGTCCATCTTGGCATACCAAGCCTGAGGAGCCTATTTGAGGCCATAGAGAGACTTCCAAAGATGGCACACAAGTGAAGAATCTTGAAGGAACCCCTGTGGCTACTCCATGTAGATCTCCTCCTGAAGGTCACCATGAAGAAAAGCACTCTTCACATCCATCTAGTGTAGTTCCCAATGATTAGCTATAGCAATGGAAAGAACAAGTCGGATGGAATTCATTTGGGAAACTAGTGCAAAAGTCTCAAAGTAGTCAATCCCAGGAACCTGGGAGAATCCTTTGGCAACCAAGTGAGCCTTATGCTTGTCAACTGACCCATCTGCTGCAAATTTTGTCTGATAGATCCACTTACATCGAACAAATTTTCTTCCCTTAGGAAGAGGGACAAGATTTCAAGTGTGGTTCCTCATCAAGGAACTATACTCCTCCTACATAGCTATATCCCACTAAGGAATACTAGAAGCCTCATGAAAAGACTATGGATCTGAGGCAGTAGCAATGAAGACATGTTAAGCATCTTGCAACTGTGAACGTGTCTACCTGGTATCTGATGGATGCCCAACCCAATCACTTGTAGACTGCAAGGTCTATCTAGCCCAAAGTGGACCGAAAGAGGGAGAATCTAGACGAGAATCATCAACCTTTGAATGATGACTAGGAGAGGAAGGAGGTGAGTCATTTGCATCACTCTCTACATCGAAAGTGGAGGTAGAAGACTGCTCAGGTGAATCTGACTCATCAGAAGATCTGTCATGTATCCCAAGTGACTCCAATGTCAAATTAGGAGTTGGAGAAGTGATAGAAAGTGACCTTGAAGAGCCCTCCTCAAACTAAACACTCCTCTCAATGAACAACTCATGTGTAGTAGGGTGGAGCAACTGATAACCCTTCACACCATCAGGACAACCTACAAATATGCAAGGTCTACTCTGCAGATCTAAGGCATTGTGTTTCTCTGTAGGAATGTGGGCCCATGCAGGAGAACCAAAAAATTGAAAGTGCTTAACTGATGGTTTCAAATCGCTTCAAACTTCAAAGGAGTGACTCCCTTCAAGGCTCAATGAGGAATGTGGTTCTGGATATAACAAGCACACTTAATGGCATCTACCCAATACTGTGGTGCAAGAGACCTGGAGTGAATCATGTAGTTTGCTATTTCCTTCAAGGACCTATTCTTTCATTCTACAACACTGTTCTGTTGAGGATTGTATGGAACTGAATGCTGTAAATCAATCCCCTCTGAAGTACAAAACCTCTCAAACCAATGGTTGACATACTCACCACCATTGTCAATGCGCAAAACTTTGATGACTTTCCCAGATTGCTTCTCTACAAAAGTCTTGAAGTCCTGAAAGTGATCAAATACCTCATACTTTTGTTTGAGAAAGTACACCCAAGTATATTGAGAAAAGTCATCAATGAATGTGAGGACATATCTAGCCCTACTAAAAGAAGGATGCTGAAATGGACTAGCCAAATCACTATGAACTAACTCCAGTATTCATGAAGCTCTCCATGCTTTACCTTTGTCAAAGTTTTCCTTAGGATGCTTACCAAGAATGCAACCTTGGCAAATACCACTTGAAAACTGAATTGAAGGCAACCCTGTGACCATTCTCTGTTGGTTGAGCTACTGCAAGTAGCAGAAGTTTACATGGCCAAACCGCTCATGCCATAATCTACTCACATCATTAGAATGAGTGAGTAAAATAGTTGAA
Organism: Cunninghamia lanceolata; assembly: GCA_027924645.1. NCBI lineage: Eukaryota > Viridiplantae > Streptophyta > Pinopsida > Cupressales > Cupressaceae > Cunninghamia > Cunninghamia lanceolata. The sequence continues at coordinate 2,722,546 of BSBN01001183.1, read as the reverse complement.
GGAGGATCAGGAACAAAGTGAGAAAATAGATAGAGTCGTGATTGATGATCAACTCTCCCAACTGCAACTGTAGAACCACTGTACAACTCAAGAATCTCCATTGAATCAAGAGTGAACTCAACCCGCTTGCCTGAACTTGTGTGAGTGATCTGGTATACTAATAGGAGATTAGTTGATAACAAGGGTACACAAAGAACATTATGGAATGTGCCATCCCCCACATCAACAGACCCTCTCCCACACACCTCAACATGAGTGTCATCACCCATCAATATAGAAGGCATAGTACATGGCTCCAAAGATGCAAGTTCTTCCTTAGATGAAGCCATGTGGTGTGAAGCACCCAAATCAAGAACCCAAGTGGATGGTGAAGAAGCAACTACAACAAGGACCTTGCCCTTTCCTTTCCCCTTAGTGTTTTATTTTTCCTTGTTATACCCCTCATTAGAACTCTGTTTGATAGACTCAGGAACACTGATATTATTCTTCTCAGGAATGTGTGTCAAGTGATCAATTTATTTCTTTAGACATTTATGTTCATCATGACCAACTTTTTTACAATAGGCACATTGGACCCTCTTTTTCTTAGGCTTGTCACCCTTGGGAGATTGGATCTCATTAGTTATTTTTGAAGCAACCAATATCAGATCTGTCTTCTCCTTGCTATTCTTTTGTTTCTTATCCTTACTATTATTGTTACTACTTTGTCCTTTTTGTTCTTTTGTGCTTTGGTTGGCAGTCAAGGCATGTGACTTAGAGGACTTAAGAGTTCCCATCTGGATTAGCTTGTCCTATTCCCGAGTGAGATTGATAGCAAAATCATCTAAAGATGGCATGGTGAACTGAGTACCAAGTGCACCCTTAGTAGCATAGAAAGTAGAAACAAACACAGAATATTCTAAACTTAGCTTAGAGAGAATACTAAGAATCAGTTTTTCATCTTTCTTTTCAATTCCACATTGTTTTAACTGTAGCCTTAGTGATTTCAATTTATTGAAGAAATCCTAGATTGTGTTGAAATTACCTAGACTTAAATTAATTAGTTCATTTGCCAACATATGAACCCTCATTGAATCTTGTGTGCCAAATAGTTTTTATAGATTTGTCCAGATTTCATTTGGTGTATTCAAAGACTCAATGTGAAAGAGAAAATCAGGAGAAACAAACAAACACAATGTTCCATATGCCTCATCACATTTGTTAAACCACTTAGGCTTATCTTCATCTTTAGCAAGTTCAGTTTCAAGTCCCATAGTTATCCTATTTAATCCATATTTCCTTAATTGAATTGTCATTCATGATTTTCACTCAAAGTAATTGTATGGAGTTAGGATGGGTAGATTTGTTTGATCCATGATGAAGAAATGTAGAGAAGAAATGTCAAAAAGAAGAGAACACAACCAAGACAACCCCCCCTTTTCACTCAATCAAAGAACCCCCCCAAGAAAATATGATTTGACACTTTATATTAGTGCATTTACAACTACCACTAGCAAGAAATACTAAGTGGTCTTGATTTCAATGCATTACAAAACCCTCATGAAGAGCATATGCTGAAAATACAACTTTGGCATAATATCCAAAGAAATAAACAACACCACTACGATCTACTAAAAAAATCATGCACTTTCAAAAAAAGAATCACCTCGATACGAGGTCATATGTGAAAGTTATGATCCTTTGAAGTTTCCAAAATGAGAACTGTGCAGTGTCACGACTAAGAATCTGTAATTTTTGAAAAATCTTGGCATCAAAATCAAAAAATGTTTTCACTAGTGCATAGAAAATGAAAAAATAGCTAAAATAAAAAAAAAATGTGGGAAAAGGAGTCTATATGAGAAAGAATAGAGCATATGAAAACTGCCTTCAAAACTGCAACTACCAACAAAGAGGGGTTCTACTGTAGCTTTCTAAGTTCAATTCTTCAAAATATATAGCTTGCATGCAAAAACTGAAAAGATACCCAGATGGTTTTTCTGTGCTGCGAACAAAACCAAGAAGGTGTTTTTCTTTATAATGTACAGAAGAAGTAGTTCTAATGTAAATAGAACACTTTTAGCTACAAAAAATAACCCCAGCAACCAAAAAATGACATACAAAGGTTGAATCAACTACCTAAGATAGGCAATGGCATGTTGGAACTTGAAATATTGATTGTAAACACCAAATATGTAAGCTAGTTGTCAGATTTGAGCTTGAAACCCTGGTTCCACAACTGTGTATGACGATCTCCAATTTTGGTGAAACGAAAGCCAAATCTAACATTCTCAAGCCTCCTAGACGCATTGGAAAAGATGGAAATGCTGCCAATATAACTAGAAATGTTGTAATCACCTAGATTTCATAAAACACATGTGCAAACTCTAGAGATTAAAAAAGTTTCTGTCAAACTTTTCTGATTCTCAAGATCATCCGAAGATGCAAGAGAAGAGCATATTGGGTTTTTTGAAAAACTGCAATAATCTTAATTTGCCCCCCTCAAATATCTTGAATAAGGAAACTAAAATCTACTCTTGCACATAGCAAGGCTCTAATACCATGTTAGAATCTGAAAAGATTATTAACCCAAAAAACTAGTGCAAATGAATAGATATCTAAACTATGAATGCAAATGATATGAAGTCAAAATAGAAACACAGAGTTAGTCTCCAAGAGAGTAATGCAAATGCTAGAAGTAAAATAGCATTAAGAGGATGCAGAATACAAGCCAAGTAGCATGATTATATAGACTAGGAAGAGGGAGGAGGTGGCAACACCGACCAATCAAGAGCAACCATCTATCAGACTAAAGAGGGCAAAGTATCTTCCCAAGATAGCTAATGGATGCTCACATGTAGGAAGGTGACACCTCGTAACCACTCACCTAATAAGACATGCTTTATTAACCTAAGTGAGATTAATAGAAGTGTAGGAAAAACCTAGGAATATAGGGAAAAATAAATAACCCACTAGGAAATAAAATCCTACACTAACAAGTAGAAGTTGTTGAAATATCAAGTTTTTCAAATAATTTTGTTTTTTTGGTAAATTGGCCTCATAGTGGTGTTACATGTGCATTTAGCCAACAATTTTAGTTAGAAAAGTTGTGGACATATCTAACTTAGCTAGAATGAACCTTACAAGATCATATGTTTAACCAAAATTGATTTTCAGTTAGAAATACTTAAATTCACTTGTGCTGATAAGTTGGCTGAAAGTGTGACATAGCTTTGTGCTTTTACCAAACAACTTTGTGCTTTGACACTAGGGTTTATCAAATTAGGGTGAAAGTAAATTCATCTTTTCACATTTGACAAGATGAATTCAATTTCACTCTAATTTTACAAACCCTAATTTCTTTTGAAACTAGGGTTTGATCTAATTCCTTATCTACCTCAAGCAAAGTTCTTACATTTTATTGAATTTTTCTATATTTTATTAACTGTAATGACAAACTCTAGTTTGCGAAACTAGGGTTTGATAGTAGCAAATGTTCTGTATTTTATTGACTAGGTAATGGAATGACATGTTTTTCTAATTGAAGCCCCTATTGGCAAGCATATGGGGCATTGAAATGTTGGCAAGCATATATGTATGAGTTCACGGCAAGCATCCATTTCAAACAAAACTTGCTAATACATAGAAACAATCTAGAAAATTTATGCACATGTGGGCTCAATGTGTATGTTGATGTGTGGTCGTCGCCTGTCACAGAGCTCCCACCTGTCCCCTTCAAACCTGTCGCCTTTGTCTGGGTTCCCTATTACCTTTGTATGGATTCCCTGTCGCCTTCATTCGTGGGTGCTATCGTCGTCATTCACAAGTGCCTTTCATTTTTGTGCTCTCAAATGACAAAAAAATGTTATTTGAGAGTTTTTACCTATTTTATAAAAATAATAAAATAATGCCTTCAATCGAAGACACTCTTCGATTGATGACATTCTTTTATTGTTTTTATTTTGTGCTCAACCACCTTCATTCACACCACCCCTTCGAGTGAAGGTCCTATCGATTTATGATTTGAATTAGATGACAAGACCTTCATTCGAAGGAAAGACCTTCAAATGAAGGTGCTTGCTTGAGATTTTTTAGCACCTTCAATTTTTCTTCATCCACAAAAGTGTAACCCACTATTGTGGGATCACCCTTGAACAACCTTTTCTTGTGAATCAACCTCTTAAGCTTCCAAAACATGACTGTCCTCACTTGATTCATCCTGAATCTGTACTTTGCCTAACTGATTACCATAATCCTACTGCTGGAAATTGGGCATTGATGCTAGTTCAATCAAGCATTGCTCATCTTCCAAAAGCTCTATTTGCATACTTTCCTTGTTGTCCTCAAACTGATTAGCCTTATATTATTCAAATACAAAAGGCAAAAGTTTAGAAACCCACTTTACCTTGTTGTCCTCATCATTTATTGGCTTGGGCTTTTGATCACTACAAGAATTTAGCAGAGTGGCAAGCTCTCTATAAGCTAAATAGTTAGAATCCTGACAATCAAGCATAGATTTGTCTTGAAAAGACTGATCATCTTCATCTAGTGCACTTGATTGCTCTTTAATGCAAGCTACCTTAGTTTTATTCATGTTAGCCTATTCATTATAGTACAAAGGGAGCTTTGAAAACAAATTAGATGCTTCATCTTCATGAATAATCTGATCTAATTTAGTTTTATGTTTAGCCTAGTAGTTAGTCATATCTTCATACAAAACAAGCTTGCTATATTTTGAACCAAAGTTATCCCTTTACTCTTCTAGCTAAAACAAAGCTGTCCCTTTGCTGAATTGAGGCATCAATCTCATCCTTGCCTTTATGAACCAATAGTACATCATGTTCTACAATATCTTCTAGTTGTCCCAAATCAGCTGGTAAGTTGGGTACCTATATGTTGTCTTCATCATCATGAACAAAAACAAACAACTGATCAAACAAAGAATCTAAATCCTCTTCTTTATCTGGTTTATTCTCCATTGGAACTTGGGCAATTTGTCTTTGTAATTGAAGACTTTCTCCTTCCAATCTCTATATCCTACTTTCATTCATCTTGAAAACAACATTAGAAAACTTGTCAAATGAATCAAAGTGCAAAGGATTCAATGTCAAGCTTGAACCAACCTCCTCTACACATGCATTATCCTCATATTCAGTTGAAGACATAGTACAAACAATAGCAACCTTCTGCTCCAGATCAGATTTTTTTGATTTGGTGGCACAAAAAGGACTACAAGAACTTTCAGCTGTTGAAGTACGATAAATATGCTCATTACTAAGCTCACTATGAGGTGTTATGGACTGCTCTTGGCTATGAATTGGTTGCTGGACTGAAAGAGCACCCCTAAAACCTAGAATTTTGATTGGCTTGGGCTCTACAACCCTTTGCTCCTGCCCACCACACCAACTTGGAATCTTGGTCAGTTTTGATTTTACTACCTTTTCCTCTTCTTGTTTTTGGATTGGTATGGGAGGGGTGGCCTTATCAAGGTTTGACATTTTATAACCAAGATACTTAGTCCAAGAAGGTTGCCATGGTTGTTCAAAACTTTGATGACTTGGTTCAAGTTCTTGATATGACTAAAACTACGGATTAATGGACTAGTTTTGAATGCAAATAGATTCCTGAGCAAAATCAAAAGTTCTGAAACTTGGAATTTGGAAACTTTGGGAAGTTTCTTAAGTTTCTTGGAGCAAAAAAAGCTCTTTAAGTGGCTGGTTTTGAAGCATAACAAATTAAGATTGTGCCAGCTTAGGCTCCTGAAATGGTAAAGGATCTCTAAAACTAGGAATCTTGACCTTAGAAGGGTTAGGAGACTCACTTTGCTTGAAACTTGGAAAATTATGCTTACAAACCTCCTCTTGAACATGTTGATCTCGAATGAATAGAGTTGTTTGGACCTCATGCCTTTGTGATCGAGCAACCAAAAGCTTGATCTGCTCTTTTTTTTTACTATTTCGCTCTTAAGACTTTCTTCAAACTGTAACCTTTGTACCTCCAACTCCTACTCATGAAGATAGGATTGATAAGCCAGTTCTTGTTGCTGCATGTTATATGCATTCTCTCTTTTAATCTTTGATATATGTCTTTGATAATCCAAAGCAATATTCTGAATACTTAAACTAGTTTTGTGTAAATCTAATGTAATATCTTGAATGCTCCTATTGTCATTATACTGAGACTGATTAGCAGAAAAAGCATGTTGTTTGGGAACAAAATAGTCTTGTTGGGGTTGGTTATGCGCATGGCTGAGCTGACATGGAATTTGAACAGGGATGGACGGGTGGTAATCATAATGGGAATGTTGGTTTTCTTGAAAAGTCACAAAATTTGGGCTAAAACTAGCATCATGGCTGATTTGATAAGGCTAATAAGATGGTGAATTAGAAGTATTTTCATGATATGATGGATGATATAACATATTCCAATGAAACATAGACATTCTTATTCATTCAAAAGCTAAAACAAGCAAAAAATTAGAATTAGTAGCACCTAATCATACTAAAACTAGTTGAAATGTCATTCAGAGTCACTGGGTAGATTTTTTGCCTCCAAAAGCTGAGATCATTGACACAAACACACCAAATATCAGTGATATATGAACATAGTTTTGGACTAAAATAGTCCAATGAGTCTCATCAGGTGTGCCAAAAACTGTTATCAACTAGGATTGCACCCGTGATGCAAAGCTGTGATGCTCAACAATCCTATGTAACATGGGAATACCTTTAGGTTGTAGGTGTCCTATGGTGAAGGTAGACCTCTAGATTGTGGTCTAGTTTCCTTATGATTGATCTAAAGTTTAAACTAAATTTGCAAGAAAAAGGATAGAAAGAATTACAATGGAATAGTAAACTGAATTTGAAATTGTGGTGATGCACCTATATGATGGTAAAACTTGCAAAATGATTCACAACTATCATTAGAGACACTGGTTACACAATTCAAAAATTATGACTTAATCACAAAAGTGTTTCTAAAGCAGGCCAATCAATTTGTTCTTTCAAGAGGAAAACAAATTTTCATAGTTCTTAAGGCCAAAATAAAACAAGCACAACTTGAGACCTATGATGGATGCACAATAATGAATGAGACAAACTTAAAGGGTTTAATGGTTAAAACATAATAATTTCATCAAATCATTCATAAAGGTACTTGCATATTTCTAAAAAGGCAAATTTTGGTATTCTAAATGAAAATAGAAGGAAAAAGCACTGCATAAGACAAAAATATGAACCTGTAACCTGTTGTACTAAATAGATCTGAAAATGAGTTACAAACACTCCTATGCCTCTCTGAAATGTGTAAGAGAGAGAGGAAGGCAAGAACTCCCAAAAAATTCTAAGATTTCTCTCCCTTATAAAAAATAAACTCTCAAGTGCATGGAAAAAGCACTGCAATTCAATTGCACTCTAAAAGTAAGTCATCCAAGTTGATTCACGAGAAAAAGAGAAAAGCCTATGAATGAGGCTTCATAACTGATCCAAATTGAGGAAAACTAGCTCCAAACTACCTCTCATAGCCAGTTTGACCATGTGGAACTCCAAACTCACCCTAGTTTGGCCATAAATCAAGGAAAATACTCCAAAATACCTCAGTTGCACCTTAGTTTAACTCTCTCTCTATTTTGCATGATTGAGAGACAAAATTAAACTAAAAAAATTATTAAATACAATCAACATGATTGATTTAATAGTTGTTGTGTAATGCATGATTTTTTCTCATGTTTATTATATGACAATTATTAAAGCAATTTATAGTTTATTGCATTTAATAATTGTCATTTTTACAATATGTCTCTCAAAGGTGTGAACATAGGAATATGAGTTAAACATTAATATTAACTCTCATAAGATGAAATACATCACATCCTTATATCTCCCATGGCAAAATTAAAACATACTACTCTACTTAGCTGGCTAAGTCATAGTGGCCAATTAAAATAGATATGATTAAAAATAATAAACTCACCCTTATGTGTCCCCATGGTAACACATGCATTGACTCTTGCAATGATTTGTCTTTTGACTTAAGGTTTATAAAAACCTTAGAACTTGAATACCATCATGATTACTCATGGTTGCATCATATCTCATTAAGTTTCTAACACTTAAAAGTGTTGACCATGACACTCATTCACTCTTTTCTGATTTGATTTCAAAAATTCATAAAATCACTTATAAAAACACAAGCTAGGGCACAAAAGGTTTAACGAAACCCTAAGTCAAGTTAGTTTTCTTTCATTCTTTTCATTACGTCTTCTCTATTCCGCCATGCTAGAGGGTTTGGAGGCTCCATTCTACTATTTTGATGGTTTCTGGACTACTACAGAGGACTTCCATGTGATTTCTCTCCTCTAGTGGTGAGTGCCACTCTTCTTTTATCTGTTATGAACTCTAGTTTCATATTTATCTTCAAAACTCTTGAAAATTTTGCTTCGTTGCTCTGCCAAAGAAAAGAATATCTCTGGTTTCTCTTCTTTTTCTACAAAAATTGTGAAAATGACTTTATATTTCCATGTATACTCTTTCAATAAACTCGTGAGAACCCCATTTTCTCTTAACTGAGCTAGCATTTGTTCGATATGTTCTTTCATTGTTTTGGTATTCCATTATTGTATGAGTATTGTTGCACTATCATTTAGGTCCATGCATTGTTAATATATTTGAAATGGTCCTTAAAAAATGCATATGATAACTCACTAGTAGGGTGTGACAGGCTCCTTTATTGTATTAGACTGTTGGATAGCCTTGGAATGATGAGGATCTCCTGTTTCTCTCATACTGTCTATCTCTAACATTTGTTTGACTATCTCTTGAATACATCACATGTCTCTGCTCATAGTTATAATGGAAGAAAATCAAACAAACTGTAGACTCTTTTGGTGCATGTCCTTTGAGAATCTTGTGAGAGAACCACCTTATTTATCTCTACTCAGGCTCTCGAGACATTTTATCACTGTGGATTCATGGATGGTAAATGTAGATTGACCTTGTTAAGTTACGATTTTCACTACACATTCGATGTGCCTTCATAATTTCAATAATGAGTGAGACCCTTCGATTAGTGACAACTAGGTTACCGTGTCTATTTCCTTGAATAGGACAGTCATTGTATTATCATTATATCATTACATCCTTAATAATGATACAATTTCACTACATATGTCACATTTTCTGTATTGCTCCATGTTTTGTTTAAGGATGAGTGGCCTGCATACATGATTATCACTATGACTAAATGCTCACTATCTCAGGGGTTATTGGTTGCATATGTTACAGGATGCATTATTGTTCCAAAACAAGACCACCTTTTGTTGCATTAGACTCCTGTGCATTGTTGGTTGTCTTCTTACTAAGCAAGTTTCTTCATATCACTTGGGACTGCTCCACTTGCTTTAGAAATCTATTTCATGACTGATTTGGATTGTCTTGACAGTCATAGCATGGTTCCCCCTTTTACTATTTTAGGGCTTCTTTGAGGCTCTCTACATGATGACAATAAATCTACAAACCTTTAACTATACTATTTAAAGCTTGGAGTGGTATTTGGTCCTCATAACCCTTGACAAAGGTTTGGATGCTCTTTTTTAAGCTATGACTATCCATCTATTTGAGATGGCTATAGGATGATGTCTCCTTGTGGATGGCACTTCTCTTTGACTGATAGGCTTCTAAATGGTAGTGACTTGTAACCTCCTTCAAGACTATATTGTTTCTTTTGTTGCTCCATACTTGTGATTACAACATTTGGACTGTCCTTTAAACTCTTATGAATCTATCATCTAGATCTTGACTTTGAATGTCATTTCACTAATGAATGGTACTATAACTAAGGCTTTTAAGAGCTTCTACCACTATTCTATCTTGTGTCTAAATAACATTAATGAATGGTCCTTGTCCCTCTTAAGAACTGAGAGGGTAGTATGCTAAGCTCAACCCTTGTGGGAGCCCATTTTCATCCACATACTATTATAGTGATTGATCTTGATATATTTCCCCTATACCTGTATAATGAATAAACAAGTTAGAACATAAAACATCCCTTGAATTATAGGGCATGATGTTTCTCTTTCTTGATTTACCCTTCTGATTTGGAACTTGCATCTCATCTTCAACTATTCCTTCTCCTTTTCTTTTGTATCTATGATAAATGAGCATATGAAATTGATGTTTCATGAAGATAAACTATATATCTATTACATTTGCATATGAGAAGAATTTGAACCCTGAGCTCTAACAATTCTCCCATGCAGGTATCTTTGGAGCTCATTGGATGGAAGGAGCTGAAGATGGACCTGTTCAACCTTGGGATTTGTCATTCACAGGTAATGATAGGTCCCTATTCTCCTCATATGCTCTTTTCTTTGTTTCAGATGTATAGTTTAGTTTCATATTGCATCTTTTAGTCATTCCCACAGCTTTTGTGGGACATATTTAAACATTTCTTTTGAATATAGTCAGCTATTTCATATTATGTAATGAATTCTGTGTACTTTTCTTTATGAAACAATTACATAGCATGAAAATAACTAAACTTCATTTAAACCACATGTTTAAATATGATGAATTGATAGTTTATAAATACTTCCTTCATGAAACTACACTTAAATGTACTGAATGAACAACAATATCATAACTAAAATATGATCTCAACTAGATACCTGTCATCTTTTGTATGCTTGTTTTCTTATGTTTTCTCATTTTCACTTACCAAGATGGTGTAACAACCTAGTTTGATCTGTTACATGATCTTGATACATGATCATGAAATAGCTCTTTTACTAAGAAATCAGACATTGAATGGATGATCCTATGCATAAAAATTTTCCTACACCCCTTTTTCAAAATCTATTGTTAGGTCTTACTAAATTAGGCTTCAAACATAATTTAGTAACAGGTCCACAATTATAAATAAAGAGGCAAGCATGACAAAATGATTCTTTTAAACTTTAAACAATAGATTAATTAGATTTAAGAAGGACATTGAGGTCTGCCAAAGATATGGGCATGGGACTAAATATATAATGGATGTGATACACCATCTATAATCTAATTTATGTTTTGGTTAGGACCATTAATATTTAAGTGACACAAATTATACCAAGATAAACTAGACTCAACATGATTTTCAAATTTCATCCTCTTACTCCATTATAATTCAATGGCTTTTTGAGTCTAAGGGAGCATAGAGACAACATTTACAAAATTTGGACATGGGAAAACATAAGGGACTTTGTATATAGTGATCTTGGGTCTTTGGAAAATATTTTACATAGACATATAGTCCAGATGTGAATGACCAACTAGGCTGCAATATAAAGAAAACATTGGTATGAAGACATAAGATTTCATGACATAGAAGACATAAGGCATCACATGCTACAAACTTGAAAATAATGAAACATGTCCAGATGAAATCCTCTTCATCGACCATAATCAATGAAGAGGTTTGAGTCTAAGAAAAATATAGATGTGAAATATACTAGAAGGAAAGCATACAAAGATAATTAAACATGTCTCCTTGACATTTAGGTCTAAAAGATTTAAAACTATGATATATGTGCCCAGGACCATTACATGGGTAATTTTAAATTGAATTTCATAAGTGTAACATATAACTTTGATAAGAATATAACCACAATGAACATAGGTAATTTAGAGGTTAGGTCAAGATCAAAATTAAACTTATTAATCATGATGCCAAGATAAACTTTTAACATAATAAATCAAGCACTAGCTATAGACACAAGGTAACTAACTAGTCACAAGAGAATACATTGTCAATCATAATGGTACCAATTAGATTGATAAGGAAAACTAAATACAAGATGTTATACAAGTACACAAATATGCAAGTGATGAAAAATGTGAAACTAGAAGTCTAGACAAAAAAACATTTTAGGTGTAATTTGTCATATTTAATTAATTTAAATTTTTGGACAAAATACCCATCGTTATATATCCTGTGGGCTAAGGAGAAATTTCTAGGAAAATAAATTTAATTAAAATTTGATTATTTTTACTAAAATTAATTTATATTTACCATTTTTATAAAAAGGGCTAAGTAATTAATAAAATATTATTATTTTTGAGTTTCTACCTAAGGAGTGGCCTGAAAATTCATGGACATAGGATAGTGCAACTCTCAAATCATTTGGCATCTTCTTTTATGACATGTTCTATGACAAATTTATGATATTTTTATGGGAGTTCATTATTAGGGAGTTATAATTTTGATTTTATGATAAAGTAGAAGCTACTTTTGTTGGAGCAATATTTTATGACAAGGAAATAAGAGATGAATTATAAATTTTCTTATTTAAGAGGCATGTTCATAATTATTTATGACAATGTAAGTGGGTGTAAGAAGAGTATCTTTGACTAGATATATATAGCTAGGTGTAAGAGGAGGTTATGACAACTCTTTATGAGGCCTATTTTGTAGGGAGAATATTTTATTATTTTATTATTTAATTTTTTATTATACATTTGTATATTGGGATGTTGGAATTTGTTCCCAAATTTATATATAAATTAGGTTGCTTCTCTAGCTCCCATCTTCTACCAATTTATCAAAATTTTCACCACTTGAACGCTTTTGTTTAATTACAAGATTTGAGGATGAAAAACATTGAATTCTTAGAGATCATACGATGAAAACCATTTGGTTTCTTAAGGAAAGTCTCATACAAAGGTTGTATTTATACTTCAAAGATCATGTTGGATTTTAACATGTTCTTAGTAGTTTGTATTTGTAGGATTGTGCAGAAGGGAGCTCTAACATATAAAAGATTATTTCAAATTTATCTATCATTTCTATTTCAATAATATGTAATATGTTTTTGTATTTTTCTACACATTTGATTAGTAATGATTATCTCCAGCATATTGTGAAGTTTATATTTATGCATGCAAAGATTAACTATCTTTCTAGCATAGTTTTACAAGTGAATCAACATTATTAAATTTAGTATTTCACTTTGTATGTTCTAACCTTTCCCTCATGAAATCTTGATGATCAAAAAGTGACAAATATTTGATTTAGATGACTTTTTGTAAGCTTCATGTTTGATTTAGAAAGTGACAAATATTTATTTTCAGTAGTTTGTATTAGTAGGATTGTCTAGAAGGGAGCTCTAACATATAAAATATTATTTCAAATTTATCCATCATTTGTATTTCTATAATATATAATGTATTTTTTATTTTTTTCTACACATATGATTGATAATGATTATCTCTGGCATTTTGTGAAGTTTCTATTTATGTGTGCAAAGATTAACTATCTTTCTAGCATAGTTTTGTGAGTAACTCAACATTATTAAATTTAGTATTTCATTTAATGTTCTTTCACCTTTCCCTCATGGAATATTGGTGATTAGGAAGTAACAAATATTTGATTTAGATGACTTTTTGTAAGCTTCATAAGAGTTTCAAATCAAATTTTAGGAAAATTAGTTGTTTCAGTGATAACAATGCATGTCTAATTTTTTGGGTGCATTTAAGTGGGTGAGTGTGACATCATCATGGGCCAAATAGTGGAAATGGAACAAAAAATGTGTTAAAGTATTACCCAAAATCATGAAAAAATAATTAGGCTTAGATTTTGGCTAGGTAAGTTGAAACAAAAGAGATATTTATTTTGAGGAAATGGCGAAAAGATTATCCATTTTAGGAAAATGGATATCCTTTTCTAAAATGGATATCCATTGTGGAAACAAAAAAATATCTATTTACAAAATATTTTTTTTCTTTAATTTTACCCAAGAAGAAATAGATATCCATTTCCTGAAAATGAATATCCATTTCTTGTAAATGAATATCCATTTTAATTTTATAAATTACCTCACCCCCAAAATACATGGGAATTAGGGTTGGGATTCCAAATCTACATTTTCCATTTGAATGAAGAGTTGGGTTGTTTTTTTAAGGAAGCTAATGTAGTAGAACGACTTCCTACACTAATCTTGAGAGGAGGGACATGAAAAACTTTTCAGATCTTTAAAATATTTATAGAAATTGTATAAAAATAAATAGAAATAGAAATCATACCACAACACAATGACTTATGTGGGGATAACCCTTTTGGGATAAAAATCCCACACTCCAAAAGAAACTCAATATATTATTCAAAAATCAACAAGATTACAATATAATTGCAAAGAAAGATTTAACAGGAGTACCACTAACTAAAGAACTTGAGGCAACTTAACAACATCTATAATACTCTCACACACAACCTCCATCTCAAGTACATAATATATAGGAGATACAATACATGGAATGGTCAAATGGTAATTAGGAAACCATGAGCCCAAGGCACCCAAAAGTGGAAACCAAATCCTTAGGATTTCATTATCTCTAATCAAAGATACTTTATGATGTGTTTTAACACACATCAACATGTATAACTCCCCCTTACAACTCTTTTCTATGTCCAACACATTTTTACATTTCCCACTATGGAAGGCCCAACTTTTGGAGGTCATAACTTTTGATTCAAAAGGCCAACTGACCCCATTCTTTTTTAAATTGTAGATCTCAAAGATATTTACACATTGATCACTAGGGAAATAGTACCAAACAACCCAACATTTTTATTTTGGCCAAAAACCAACTTTATAACTAGAAATCACACTTTTATAATTGTAAGATTGACACAACTTTCCTAAAATTCTCCTATTTATTGAAAACCTTGAAAGAGGAAAGAAAGCATCAACACCATGATTTAATTGCTAGGGGTTGAGAATCCCATAGATTTTAAACATTATCTGAACTTATTTGTCCTCATAGGCTTAGTTCATGAAACTACAACATTCATCAAAGTCTCTACCTTAACTAGCTTCACCCTACTATCCTTGACCATATCTTTGAAAAAATGATATTTTACATCGATGTGGTTCATCATGGCATTAAATTTCATGTTCATAAGATCACACTTTGAATATCACAATAAACTTTCACTACACCTTATTTTATTCTAATTTATCTTAACAGAATCTCTTAATCCAAATGGCTTGTTTACAACTGTGAGTAGCTACTATATACTCTACCTTAGTAGTGGATAAAGAAACTACAACTTGTTTCTTACTCATCCAATTAATTGCACCACCAAATAAAGAAAACACATAAGCACTGGTCAATCTTCTACTATCAACATCACCTACCTTGTCTAAATCCACATAACCATGAATATCAAGGGAATGCATGTCTCCTATTAAATTACCATCGTAACATAAGGAATACTCTAGGGTACCCTATAAATATCTTAACAATCTTTTAACTACATCCCAATGAACTCTACTAAGATTAGACATATATCTAGAAAGAACTTCCACTGCTTGGGCAATGTTTGGTATAATACAAACCATAGCATATTTTTCAAACTTCCAACTACACTATAGTAAAACACTATGCTCATGACTTCAACCTCCAATGGGGATGCTAAACATTGTGAAGGAGATAAATTCATTCCAACTGTCAAAGTAACACACAATGATCTACAATCTTGCATGTTAAACATCTATAAAATTGAATTGACATACTTTCTCTAGCCAATCCATAGTTTTCTATTCACTCTATCTTTGTTGATTTCCATCCCAAGAATGTGTCTAACTAAACCAAGATCTTTCATTTTAAATTTAGCTACAAGTTGAGACATTAGTTTTAAAATCATTCATTTCCCTTTACCAATATATAACATATCATCAACATATAATGCAATAAACATGAAACAATCATGATCATATTTATAATAAACACATTGATCTAATTTAGAACAATCAAATCCCAAAGTCCACACATATGCATCAAATTTCTGGTGCCACATCCTAGCACTCTGTTTGAGGCCATACAAAGATTTATTCAATTTGTAAACCAAATTACTTTTACCTTTCACCATGTAGTGCTCTGGCTCTATCAAATAAATATCTTCCTCCAAATCACCATGAAGGAATTTTTTTTTCACATCTATGTTCTCAACCTCTAGATCATAAGCTACACCAATAGAATGCAAGAATCTAATAGATGTAATTTTTACAATAGGACAAAATATCTTACCATAATCAAGACCATTAACTTGAGATTAACCTGTTGGAAATGGTAGGGGACTTACATTTGCATAAAAATAAACGTAAAATATAATGGTATTATATTATTGAATTCATATTAGAATGTATTACAATATGAATTTTACAAATCCTTTCAAATATAACTTCCTAAACTACCACGTTATGGGAATGTAACTAATTATTTAATAACAACAATAAACTACAAGTCACTATGGTGACTTTATTAATGTAGACATTAATATCCTAGAATACTCCCCCATAAGGTTTACAATCCAAAAATAGAATGTATAACAAAATTAGGTGGATCTCCATAAAGATGCCTTGTAACACTCGGAAGGGTATAGCTCCTTAGCTAAATTTTTGAGTTCCCAAATCACCACCTCCTTGAACTACCAAATCATAGATCCCTTGAATTATTGGATAATAATCCATGTTGAGCTACATCCACAATGCTCTATCAAGTTATCTCATGACCCTCAAAAGGGTTATAATTCCCCACATCCACAGACTGTCGAACTATCTGGACAATAATCCATATTGAGTTCACCAAACCCCTTCCTGTCTTCAAAAACAAACTTCACAATATATGCATTCTTTAATTATGTTAGCATCATAAGGAATAAAAAGGAAAACAAAAAAACATATGCTTCTCATACAAGACACCATCTCTGAGTGAGAAGCTATCTTGAGATTGTTGGCAAGAGACACTATATGGACTCATGATTGTTGTCATTGATGGCAACAAAGGTTATCCCACACATCCGCAAGACATGATAGATCCTCACCGAAAATCAGATTGAAGAAGTGTTAAGGTCTGGTAAGTAGGAACAGAGCAGTCAGTAAGGTCCGACAGATAGGTCCGGATCCCTCAGTAGAAGTATCTTAGTGAAGTGCGGATTTGGGTAAGTCAAGAGGAGTTTCTTGACTGATATATTCCAAGGCTTGAGCGTCCGATGTGGAAAGAATAAAGAGATATGAATGCTTGAGTGTCGGATTCCCAAATGACAGTGTGAACAGAGGAAGAACTGACTGGTAGAATATCAGACATTATTTCGGATCTGTTATTGATGATGGAAAAGGTTCTTAAGGCATAAGTTATGTTTGTCCAACATAATTGATGACTTCTACAAGTATATGCTTGATCCACATTACTTGGTGTGCAAGGATTCAGCCGACAGATCAGAGTTTGAGGAAATTATTAATTGTTCTGGATGCCGACTAGAAAGGTGATGAAATCACTTATGCGGATATATATATAGGATTGATTTAGATGTGAGTAAGTGTGTTGTGTGTCATGTGGTGTGAAGAAAAGTAGAAGAGTAGAGTGAAGATAGCAGAAGAGGTCTGAAATGTGAAAGTACAGCTGCATCAAGAGAGAGTAAGGATGAAGTGTAGCAGATCAGTCTATTAAGCTTAACCAGAACTAAACCTCAGCATGTGTGGATGATTCTCATCAGTTCAAAAATTGTGTTATCTCCATTTATTGTAGACAGTACATCTCCTGTAGGCAGTGAGCCTCTAGTGAGTAGTGTGCTCGAGCAGTGAGCCCTAATTGGCAAGTGCCATTTTGTAATCCTATTCTTCTAATAGAGAATACAATCTTGGGTTAATCAGCCCGTGGTTTTCTCCCTTAATAGGGTTTCCATGTCAAAAATATTGTGTCATGTGTACTTCCATTTCATGGTTATGTTTGCTTGTTTGAATTGATGCTACACTAATTAGTAAGAAAGTTCAGAAAGATGAAATATGTAAGATAACTGATTAACCCCCCCTCTCAGTTATCAGCAATTGGTATCAGAGCCAAGTTCCTCCTAACAGAGTCTAATAGCTTGAGGAAGATCTAGGATTTCAAATGGATGTATATGGTTTAAGGGAGCAACTCAAGACTACCCTTGATGATCTTGAGAAGTCAAACTTTGAAGTCAATGAATTAAAGGAAAGACTCAAACAGGATGATGATTTCATGAAAAAACTAAAAGACAAATTAAGTCTCTCTTTGGAAAAGAGAAAGGAGCTACTTTAGCAGTTGGCAAGTCAAGGTGAAGCCAATGATACAAATGAAGATCTAAAAGAGAAAACCAAGTTATGTGAAAAGTTATCAAAAGAAATCATTATGGTAAGACATGAAATGGAATCAAGAGTTATGAAGTTTACCCAAGAGGTTGAAGAGAACAGAAAAACTAAAGATGACCTAAGACAATCTCTCAAGGAGAAATTAGAAGATTGCCACAAGATGGATAGAATTATCAGACATATTGAATCTGATCTTGAAGATGCTAAAGATAATGAAGAAAAACTTGAGGATCAAATTATCTCTCTTCAAAGGGATCTTCAAACAACAAATGAATATAAAGAAAAAATTCAAGATAAGTTCTGCTCAACTTGAAGTTCTTCTTGAAAGTCAAAAGAGGGTAGATGACAAGTGTGGTCTAGGATATGAGAAAGGAGAAAGCTCTGGATCTGGTTAGAAGAATCTTAGATCAGAAAATCTAAGGAACAGGCCTAGAAGACCTCCGGTAAGACAGCCTAATGCTCAAAGATATCCACCCTTCAATGGATATTGCCACAACTACAATAACTTTGGTCATAAAGCTAATCAGTGCAGAAAGAGAATAAATCAGACCAATACATCCTCCTCTGGATAGTGTTTCAACTGCAAAAGGTATGGTCACAAATCTCATGAATGTAGAAATATGCAAATAAACAATTCATTTAATGGTAGATACTTTGCATGCAATAGAATGGGTCATATGGCTAATCAATGTAGATCAAGAGGATATCAATCAAATATGCAAAGAAATGTTGTTTTCCAAATTTACAATAGATCTAGTCATATTGCAAAATTCTATAGAAACAAGAATCAGGACAAAAGAGGTCTGGTATGGGTAAGTGCAAGAAGATGGGGGGCCAAAAAGGGGTCTTAAGTGGCCACTTTTTTTCTGAAATCAGGAAATACTGGCCTTGGATGAGAAATTGAGCATAGTTACACTCAAAATTTAGAGATGCAACCAAAACAATGTTCGTAGTGCTTTGAGTCTACTTTCTAAACTACTATTTTGTTTTGAAAATGGCATAGATTAAGGGGTTCAAAAGAGGGAGCCATAGAAATTGGTGTTGTTTCTGTCAAAAAAACATAACATAGCATGTTTTGTGGCTCCCTCAAAAGGTCAACATTTTTTTGGTATTTTTAAAATTGCTTCAGTGAGAAATTAGGTAATAGCATGTAGTTTATGCCTGATTTTTCTGATAATTTTTTGATGAATATTTGATTTTTTGCTAATTTTTAAAGTGGACACATCCTAAAAAATAGAATTTTGGCCGTGCTACCCCTCTAAATTTTGAAAACTAATTGAAAATCATTTTTTTATTTTTTTAATATTTGTAGAATGGAGTCTAGTTTCTAAATATGTAATTTTTTTGAAATTTGAATGAATAGTTATTTTACAATGAAAAAAAGACCAAACAGTGGTTTTTGCATAAAAATGGACACACAAACAAAAGAAATTAAAGATGAAAGACTTAACATTGTTAAAATGTGAAAAAAATCACATCGTCAAATAGCTAAGAGAAAGCCTAACATTACCCATGTGTTCGATTTGTTCAACCTTGAAACACGTGCAAATCTGAGGGTTAGCACGAATGAAATTATGTGAAATTTTGAAGAATACAGAAAAACACGTCTGTGACTGTTCATAAGGCACTCCAAGCCTTTGGGTTAGAAATCCAAAGAAAATCCCAAGCCCAAGGCTTGGGATTCCCAAAGCAAGAAATAACGCGAGCGCGTTATAACGTGCTCGCGTTATGTTTTGCCTTGCATTTTTCTTTCCCACAAGTCTGTCTTTTGCCATGTTTGACATAACGCGAGCGTGTTATAACGCGCTCGCGTTATGTCCCACTCAATTTTTTTTTACATTCAAGGCTATTAATCATGAGGGTTAAGGCATAAGGGATAGGGTTGGAAGGTTTACAAATAAGGTATTAGCATTTAAGGTATAGTATCGAGCCCGTTGAGGGTCTAGGAATAGGGATAGCGTTTAAGGTTTAGGGATGAGGGTTGACAAATTACGGTTGAGGGTTGAGGGATCAAAGTTAAGGGTTGAGGGATTAGGGTTTGAAACTAAGGGTTGAGGGTTGAGGTTCAAGGGTTTAGGGATAGGGTTTAGGGTCGATGGATTAGGGTTAAAGTAGAGTGTGGATGGTGTAAGGATTAGGGATAGGGTTGGAGGGTTTAGGGATAAGGGATTAGGGTTTAAGGTATAGTATCAAGTTTGTTGAGAGTTTAGGAATAGGGATAGCATTTATGGATTAGGGATGAGGGATTATAGTTGAGGCATGATGGATTAGGGTTGAGGGTTGAGGGATTAGGGTTTAGGGATAAGGTTTAGGGTTGAGGGTTGAGGGATTAGGGTTTAAGGTATACTGTTGAGGGTTGAGGGTTGAGGATTAGGGTTTAGGGTTGACGGATTAGCATTTAATGTCAAGGTTAGGGTTAGAGTGTCGAGGGTAGAGGGATTAGGGATAGGGTTTAGGGTTGAAGGTTTAAGGATTGAGGGTTGAGGCTTTAGGGATGAGGGTTTAAGGCTTAAGATATAGTGTCAAGTGTTGAGGGTGTAGGGATAGGGTTTAAGTTTTAAGGGTTAAGGGTTGAGGGATATGGATTAGGGTTTAAGGTATAGTGTTGAGGGTCGAGGGATCAGAGTTAAGGGTTGAGGGATTAGGGTTTGACGTTTAGGGTTGAGGGTTGAGGTTCGAGGGTCAAGGGTTTAGGGATAGGGTTGAGGATCGAGGAATTAGGGTTAAAGTAGAGTGTGGAGGGTATAAGGATTAGGGATAGGGTTGGAGGGTTTAGGGATAAGGGATTAGGGTTTAAGGTATAGTATCGATTCTGTTGAGGGTGTAGGAATAGGGATAGCATTTAGGGTTTAGGGATGAAGGATTAGAGTTGGGGGATGACAGATTAGGGTTGAGGGTTGAGGGATTAGGGTTTAGGGATAAGGTTTAGGGTTGAGGGCTGAGGGATTAGGGTTTAAGGTATAGTGTTGAGGGTTTAGGGATAGGGTTTAGGGTTGAGGGATTAGGATTTGACGTTGAGGGTTGAGGGTTTAGGGTTTAGGGTTAGGGTTGAGAGATGAGGGATCAGAGTTAAGGGTTGAGGGAATAGGGTTTGACGTCGAGGGTTGAGGGTTGACGTTCGAGGGTCAAGGGTTTAGGGATATTGTTAAGGTTGAAGGGATTAGGGTTAAAGTAGAGTGTGGAGGGTGTAAGGATTAGGAATAGGGTTGGAGGGTTAAGGGATAAGGGATTAGAGTTTAAGGTATAGTATCGAGTCAGTTGAGGGTTTAGGAATAGGGATAGCATTTAGGGTTTAGGGATGAGGGATTAGAGTTGAGGGATGAGGGATTAGGGTTGAGGGTTGAGGGATTAGGGTTTAGGGATAAGGTTTAGGGTTGAGGGTTGAGGGATTAGGGTTTAAGGTATAGTGTTGAGGGTTGATGGTTTAGGAATAGGGTTTAGGTTTGAGGGATTAGGGTTTAGGGTTGATGAATTAGGGTTTAATGTTGAGAGTTGAGGGTTGAGGGTTGAGGGTTGAGGTTGACGGATAGGGTTAATGGTCAAGGGATTAGGGTTAAATAAGAGTGTCGATGGTAGAGGGATTAGGGTTTAAGGTATAGTATCAAGCCTGTTGAGGGTCTAGGAATAGGGATACCAGTTAGGGTTTAGGAATGAGGGATTAGAGTTGAGGGATGATGGATGACAGATTAGGGTTGAGGGTTGAGGGATTAGGGTTTAGGGACAAGGTTTAGGGTTAGGGTTTAGGGATAGGGTTTAGGGTTGACAGATTAGAGTGAAGCATTGAGGGATTAGAATTTGGCGTTGAGGGTTTAGGGTTTAGGATCAGGGTTGAAGGTTGAGGGATCAGAGTTAAGGGTTGAGGGATTAGGGTTTGATGTTGAGGGTTGAGGGTTGAGGTTTGAGGGTCAAGGGTTTAGGGATAGGGTTGAGGGTAGAGGAATTAGGGTTACAGTAGAGTGTGGAGGGAATAAGGATTACGGATAGGGTTGGAGGGTTTAGGGACAAGGGATTAGAGTTTAAGGTATAGTATCGAGTCTATTGAGGGTTTAGGAATAGGGATAGCATTTAGGGTTTAGGGATGAGGGATTAGAGTTGAGGGATGAGGGATTAGGGTTGAGGGTTGAGGGATTAGGGTTTAGGGATAAGGTTGAGGGTTGAAGGATTAGGGTTTAAGGTATAGTGTTGAGGGTTGATGGTTTAGGGATAGGGTTTAGATTTGAGGGATTAGGGTTTAGGGTTGATGAATTAGGGTTTAATGTTGAGAGTTGAGGGTTGAGGGTTGAGGGTTAAGGGTTGAGGGTTGAGGGTTGAGGGTTGAGGTTGAGGGATAGGGTTAATGGTCAAGGGATTAGGGTTAAATAAGAGTGTCGATGGTAGAGGGATTAGGGTTGAAAGTATAGTATCGAGCCTGTTGAGGTTCTAGGAATAGGGATAGCGTTTAGGGTTTAGGAATGAGGGATTAGAGTTGAGAGATGATGGATGACAGATTAGGTTGAGGGTTGAGGGATTATGGTTTAGGGACAAGGTTTAAGGTTAGGGTTGAGGGATTAGGGTTTAAGGTATAGTGTTGAGGGTTTAGGGATAGGGTTTAGGGTTGAGGGATTAGAGTGAAGGGTTGAGGGATTAGAATTTGGCATTGAGGGTTTAGGGTTTAGGATCAGGGTTGAAGGTCGAGGGATCGGAGTTAAGGGTTGAGGGATTAGGGTTTGATGTTGACGGTTGAGGGTTGAGGTTTGAGGGTCAAGGGTTTAGGGATAGGGTTGAGGGTTGAGGAATTAGGGTTAAAGTAGAGTGTGGAGGGTATAAGGATTAGGGATAGGGTTGGAGGGTTTAGGGATAAGGGATTAGAGTTTAAGGTATAGTATCGAGTCTGTTGAGGGTTTAGGAATAAGGATAGCATTTAGGGTTTAGGGATGAGGGATTAGAGTTGAGGGATGAGGGATTAGGGTTGAGGGTTGAGGGATTAGGGTTTAGGGATAAGGTTTAGGGTTGAGGGTTGAGGGATTAGGGTTTAAGGTATAGTGTTGAGGGTTGATGGTTTAGGGATAGGGTTTAGGTTTGAGGGATTAGGGTTTAGGGTTGATGAATTAGGGTTTAATGTTGAGAGTTGAGGGTTGAGGGTTGAGGATTAAGGGTTGAGGTTGAGGGATAGGGTTAATGGTCAAGGGATTAGGGTTAAATAAGAGTGTCGATGGTAGAGGGATTAGGGTTTAAAGTATAGTATCGAGCCTGTTGAGGTTCTAGGAATAGGGATAGCGTTTAGGGTTTAGGAATGAGGGATTAGAGTTGAGGGATGACGGATGACAGATTAGGGTTGAGGGTTGAGGGATTAGGGTTTAGGGACAAGGTTTAGGGTTAGGGTTGAGGGATTAGGGTTTAAGGTATAGTGTTGAGGGTTTAGGGATAGGGTTTAGGGTTGAGGGATTAGAGTGAAGGGTTGAGGGATTAGAATTTGGCGTTGAGGGTTTAGGATTTAGGATCAGGGTTGAAGGTCGAGGGATCAAAGTTAAGGGTTGAGGGATTAGGGTTTGATGTTGAGGGTTGAGGGTTGAGGTTCGAGGGTCAATGGTTTAGGGATAGGGTTGAGGGTCGAGGAATTAGGGTTAAAGTAGAGTGTGGAGGGTATAAGGATTAGGGATAGGGTTGGAGGGTTTAGGGATAAGGGATTAGAGTTTAAGGTATAGTATCGAGTCTGTTGAGGGTTTAGGAATAGGGATAGCATTTAGGGTTTAGGGATGAGGGATTAGAGTTGAGGGATGAGGGATTAGGGTTGAGGGTTGAGGGATTAGGGTTTAGGGATAAGGTTTAGGGTTGAGGGTTGAGGGATTAGGGTTTAAGGTATAGTGTTGAGGGTTGATGGTTTAGGGATAGTGTTTAGGTTTGAGGGATTAGGGTTTAGGGTTGATGAATTAGGGTTTAATGTTGAGAGTTGAGGGTTGAGGGTTGAGGGTTAGGGGTTGAGGTTGAGGGATAGGGTTAATGGTCAAGGGATTAGGGTTAAATAAGAGTGTCGATGGTAGAGGGATTGGGGTTTAAAGTATAGTATCGAGCCTGTTGAGGTTCTAGGAGTAGGGATAGCGTTTAGGGTTTAGGAATGAGGGATTAGAGTTGAGGAATGACGGATGACAGATTAGGGTTGAGGGTTGAGGGATTAGGGTTTAGGGACAAGGTTTAGGGTTAGGGTTGAGGGATTAGGGTTTAAGGTATAGTGTTGAGGGTTGATGGTTTAGGGATAGGGTTTAGGTTTGAGGGATTAGGGTTTAGGGTTGATGAATTAGGGTTTAATGTTGAGAGTTGAGGGTTGAGGGTTGAGGTTGAGGGATAGGGTTAATGGTCAAGGGATTAGGGTTAAATAAGAGTGTCAATGGTAGAGGGATTAGGGTTTAAGGTATAGTATCGAGCCTGTTGAGGGTCTAGGAATAGGGATAGCATTTAGGGTTTAGGAATGAGGGATTAGAGTTGAGGGATGACAGATGACAGATTAGGGTTGAGGGTTGAGGGATTAGGGTTTGATGTTGAGGGTTGAGGGTTTAGGGTTAGGGTTGAGAGATGAGGGATCAAAGTTAAGGGTTGAGGGATTAGGGTTTGATGTCGAGGGCTAAGGTTCGAGGGTTAAGGGTTTAGGGATAGGGTTGAGGTTGAAGGGATTAGGGTTTAAGGTATAGTGTTGAGGATTGATGGATCAGATTTAATGGTTGAGGGTTGTAAGGATTAGGGATAGGGTTGGAGGGTTGACGGATTAGGATTTGACGTTGAGGGATTAGGATTTGACGCTAAGGGTTGAGGGATTAGGATTTAACATTGAGGGTTGAGGGTTTAGGGATAGGGTTGAGGGATTAGAATTTGGCATTGAGGGTTTAGGGTTTAGGATCAGGGTTGAAGGTCGAGGGATCAGAGTTAAGGGTTGAGGGATTAGGGTTTGATGTTGAGGGTTGAGGGTTGAGGTTCGAGGGTCAAGGGTTTAGGGATAGGGTTGAGGGTCAAGGAATTAGGGTTAAAGTAGAGTGTGGAGGGTATAAGGATTAGGGATAGGGTTGGAGGGTTTAGGGATAAGGGATTAGAGTTTAAGGTATAGTATCGAGTCTGTTGAGGGTTTAGGAATAGGGATAGCATTTAGGGTTTAGGGATGAGGGATTAGAGTTGAGGGATGAGGGATTAGGGTTGAGGGTTAAGGGATTAGGGTTTAGGGATAAGGTTTAGGGTTGAGGGTTGAGGGATTAGGGTTTAAGGTATAGTGTTGAGGGTTGATGGTTTAGGGATAGGGTTTAGGTTTGAGGGATTAGGGTTTAGGGTTGATGAATTAGGGTTTAATGTTGAGAGTTGAGGGTTGAGGGTTGAGGGTTAAGGGTTGAGGTTGAGGGATAGGGTTAATGGTCAAGGGATTAGGGTTAAATAAGAGTGTCAATGGTAGAGGGATTAGGGTTTAAAGTATAGTATCGAGCCTGTTGAGATTCTAGGAATAGGGATAGCGTTTAGGGTTTAGGAAGGAGGGATTAGAGTTGAGGAATGACGGATGACAGATTAGGGTTGAGGGTTGAGGGATTAGGGTTTAGGGACAAGGTTTAGGGTTAGGGTTGAGGGATTAGGGTTTAAGGTATAGTGTTGAGGGTTGATGGTTTAGGGATAGGGTTTAGGTTTGAGGGATTAGGGTTTAGGGTTGATGAATTAGGGTTTAATGTTGAGAGTTGAGGGTTGAGGGTTGAGGTTGAGGGATAGGGTTAATGGTCAAGGGATTAGGGTTAAATAAGAGTGTCAATGGTAGAGGGATTAGGGTTTAAGGTATAGTATCGAGCCTATTGAGGGTCTAGGAATAGGGATAGCATTTAGGGTTTAGGAATAAGGGATTAGAGTTGAGGGATGACAGATGACAGATTAGGGTTGAGGGATTAGGTTTTGATGTTGAGGGTTGATGGATCAGATTTAAGGGTTGAGGGTTGTAAGGATTAGGGATAGGGTTGGAGGGTTGACGGATTAGGATTTGACGTTGAGGGATTAGGATTTGACGTTGAGGGTTGAGGGATTAGGATTTGACATTGAGGGTTGAGGGTCAAGGGATCAGAGTTGAGGGTTTAGGGATCTATAGCAGGAAAAAACACGAGCACGTTATAACACGCTCGTGTTTTGTCTTTCTACTAAAATAGTAAAAAGTGGTTACCCCCGTGATCTTGGCCCACATGCTCTATTTTCTTACTGATTCTGCGCGTGCTCCGACAAAAAAGAAGTGCTTTCATGCTATTGGGAAGTTCACATGCACATTTGACACATTGTACCACCTTTGCATGATCTTTCCACCACCTTTTCTGCTTTGCCAACTTGAGAAGGAGGAAATAACATAGTTTTCAAACCAAGTTTGATATATATCTATTCAAGTTTCAATTTTTGTAGTATTGCAATGTTAATTGTGATTCAATTTTAAGAATTTAACATTGAAAAGGAAGCAAGTGGTGAAAAACTCAAATTGTTGAGGAGTTTGATGCAAGAAGATAAAAACACTACATAATTGGGTACTCTCTCCATTCAAATCTTCATTTTTTAGGTATGTCAAGTCTTTACATGCATGTTCTTTACATTTTCCTTATTTCAGATTGAATTACTTTATCATGCTTTATCATACATGTTTAAAATAGACACATTCCCAATTGAGAAAGCAACCTACAATCTCACATGATGCCATGTATATTTTCTACACTTGGGCTCTTTAATAATTATGTGTAATAAACAAACCTTAGTTCATACCATGATGTCAAACTATACAAGAATAAATCCTTACAACATAAAAAAAATACAATCCCACTATTATCATGTATTCATTTCTTAGGAACTAATATTGGTCTCTTTATCATGCTACAGACAAATTCTCCATCATGCCGAGGAAACGATCAAGAATTAAACCAACACAGGAAGAGATAGAAGCTAAGAATGCAAAGAAAGCAATGGCTATGAGGGAACTTCGTGAGAAGAGGAAATTGGACACGATAAATGAAGACATACCAATTGAAGAGGAACCACAACCATCACAAAGAGATATGGTATTGGCAGCACAAAGAGAACGAATGCAAAAACTTTGTGGTATGAGAGATTTGAATACCATAGTTGGAGACACATCCTTTACCACAAGACAACATGTAGGGACACCATCTACCACATCTCAAGTTGAGAGTACATCATCACTCACATGTGATGAAGGAGGTACGCCATCGTTCCCACCTCAACCTCAAGGTATGTCATCTATTCCATCTTCGATCGAAGGTATGCCATCTAACCCATCTCATTTAAATATTGATGAAATTCCTAATGTTGAGATGAATTTACCTAACTTGACACCACGTAGAATTTTGCATAGAAAGCCAAAGTATTTGATTGATATTGATGAGAATATTTTGCAGCCAATGGAAGGTAAGATTCCAAAATGTACTTGTAGAAGATATGCTAATAAGATTTAGAGATTGTTCTTTGAAAAGTTAAATGAGACTGCAAGATGTCAACTATTCATTGAAATGATGCGAAGTATAAAGTATAGGTCTATCATGAAGATTCTTGGGTTGAGAACATCAGAGGCTTCAAGTGAAAAATCTATTGTCAAGAATCTAATGAGTGCGTATGAGAGTGTGGGTAACACCTCACGCACAAAAGATAGTAATGCAACACAGCGTGTGATTACATCGACTATAGTAAGTAGTCAAACGAGGAAAGCTCGTCTCATTAGAAAGACAAGTCAAGAATTGAGAATTAATAGGAAAACTTTATCAAGAGCCGTTGGAAGATGCCAAAGAATTAAGGACACTAATGCCAATGAATTATGGGCGTTCTCGGGGAGACTACCACGAAAAGATAAACCAATTGTTGAAGCATTGAGATCACTAATTGAAGACTTTTGGAAGAATTACACAAGGGTATCTCTGAATCAAAGGGATGTGGTAAGAAGGAGAATTGGTAGTCAGAACCGCGAGCCACATCCAAAGCATTTTTTGGATGAGACTCAAACACAGTTTTATGGTAAATTTCTAGAGAAGTATCCTCAAATTAAAATTTGTCAAAGATATTTTGAAATGCTAAAACCTTTCTATGTTAAGATAAATCACACACGCACTACTTGTTGTTGTAGATTACATATTGAATTTTCTAACCTCTTTGATGCTTATAGGTCTATATGTTTAGATATGCATACTAACAATGATTTGCAGGGTTGTGCCATATGTGCCCCACTAACATCTTCAAGAGACTTCATATCAAGAATTTTATGTGAAAGAGAGGAAGGTTAAATATTCTACAAGAAATTATGCTTGGATGGCACATGTCATCGTTGCGGTGGCTTGCAACATTTGCCAATATGTGAACATATGGAAATAACACATGCGGTTGGAAATGAACTAGTAGAGTTTGGCAAGTATAAAACAGTGGCATACAATACAAAAGATGGTAAAGAAGCAAAGAGGTGTGAATTAGTTATTGAAAAGATTCCAGTGTATCAGTTTATGCCTATATTTCGTGACAACATAGTGCATGAGTATGCAAGACATGCCCATAGAGCTCGATGGTTGGACTTGCAATTCAAGTTATGCAAGGACACATTTCCAGTTGGTAGCATTGTTTCAGTTGTCGACTTTGCAGAGAACTACAGTCTACAGCCACAGCATGAGGTGCAATCACAATATTACAACTCCACACAGGTTTCTATATTTGTGCACATCGCATTCATTCATGCAATGATAGTACAGAGGAAGACAGAAAGATCATAAGGGAGTATCATTTCTATATTAGTGATGATCACACGCATTCTGCGGAGTTTGTGCAAGGTTGCTTTCAGGTGTTCTACAATGATTTGGCTAGAAGGGGCATATCGTTCAGTCAGCATATCATATGGTCGGATAATTGTGCATCACAATTCAAGAACTCACGGAATTTCTATTGGCTAAGTAGGAGGCATAATTTTACAGGTATTCAACATATGTGGAACTTTTGTAAGGCCGAACATGGAAAGGGGGAGCATGATGGTGCAGGAGCATGTATCAAAAGAGCCATAGCATGAGAAGAGTTAAAGTATAAAGACAATGCAAAGTTGACAGATGCAAAATCGATTGTCGAGTGGTGTAATGC
This sequence comes from Cunninghamia lanceolata, assembly GCA_027924645.1. Classification (NCBI taxonomy): domain Eukaryota; kingdom Viridiplantae; phylum Streptophyta; class Pinopsida; order Cupressales; family Cupressaceae; genus Cunninghamia; species Cunninghamia lanceolata. The sequence continues at coordinate 2,693,328 of BSBN01001183.1, read as the reverse complement.
TTCCATGGGTCCAGGTAATGAAGATAAGTCTTTAGTTCGTAGATTTTTTTGGTTGATAGATGATACTAACATTGCACCATATGAGGATTGTTGTACACTGATAGGATCAAATGAGATGCACTCTTTCAGAAGCTCAATTGTAGGTTCATGGAGTATCCATACACGAAAGATGTCATGCTTTTGTTCTTCCTGTACAATTCAAGTCTGGGATGAGTGCGAGTCAAAGGAGTGGATTGACGAATGGCAGTTAAGTTATCTTAGCCCACTTGACACGTATCGACCCCCGATGGCACTGGAACTAACACAGATGGAATCGTCAGTTGACTTTGACCACATATCAGATTTAGTTCAACCAGGTAATATAGGGCACATATATGCATCTAATTTCATCTAGTTCAACCAGGTAATGTCATCTTACTTTGTAGTGTTTTTGTAATGTTGACTAATTTCATCTAATTTGCTACACATATCAATGTAGGACACGTATATGCAGTTATTGCAGATGAAGATAATGAAGAGGGAATGGATTATTACTTATGTCGTTGTGTTGAGGCCAAAAAGAAATTGGAGGCCCCTGTTACAGATGGAGAAAACATTGAATACCCTACAGGATCAGTGGTTATTACTAGAACATGGCTTAGAAGGTACCCACATAAGAGTGTTAATATTTGGCTATTTCAGGACTTTGACATGCATCGAAAGATTCTTCATTACTCGAACCTTGTCGTGGCATCCAATGTTCATTTGATAAAGTATCAGGGTAGACCTTTGAACAAAATATCGTGGAAGGTGCGTGAGTCTGACCATGAAGCAATACTTGACACAATAAAGAGTAGAGTAGATCCAAATGGTTCATTGGATTAATTTGTAAGTATTCACATTGATTTTGTAAAGTTATGTTACATTGAGTTGTAAGTATGCACATTAATTTGTAAGGTTTGTCTTTTTTTATTTCCTCCTGCATTTTTGCACATATGTACACATTTTTACATCATCATGTAATGCATTTTTGGTGTCCTGCTCCTGATGTGACCAAACTCATAACTCACCCTACTAGACACCATTTGATGATCTCTCCAACACTCTGGATCCAGGGCGCCCAATCATGATGATGACCTATATACCATTCTCCCAAGGCGCTCATAATGAATGAATGATAAGGAACGCCTCGACCTCTATAATCAAGGTGATTTTAAGTCACTTTGAGTCATTTGGGGTCAGTTTGAGTCTTTGAGTCATGTTGCAAAAAAGTGTCAATGTTGTCAAGTTGCACAAAGCAACTTTTGCATTTTTGGTGTCCTGCTCGTGATGCGACCAAACTGACTATTCCAACGCATCCAAATGGGTACATTTATGCTAGGTATGGTCCTATTTTTCACCCAAACATGTCGAAACAGTCAGAGCTACATTGTACCGACGATATCCCTGAAGAGTCCAAAGTGCAAAAAGGCAGCAATCTTTGACGAGATGTTACTCAAAAACTGTGTCACTTAGAAAATTTTTTCTGAGGCAACGGGATCATGTAGAGTGCCTCTACAATAACCTCTCTCGGTTTTTTATAGCTCTTAGGCATTTTCCCGTGGTGAAAGGTTTTCTATTGCCCCAAAAATTGTCAGAAGGAGGCAGTGTAAAGTTGCAAAGGGGTGTAACTTTCGTCCTGCTCCTGATGTGACAAAAATGACTATTCCAATGCATCCGAATGGGTACATTTATGCTAGGCATGGTCCTATTTCTCACCCAAACATGTCAAAACAGTCGGAGCTACATTGTACCGATGATATCCCTGAAGAGTCCAAAGTGCAAAAAGGCAGCAATCTTTGACGAGATGTTACTCAAAAACTGTGTCACTTAGAAACATTCCATCTAAGACAACAGGATCACGTAGAGTGCCTCTCCAATAACCTCTCTCAGTTTTTATAGCTCTTAGGCATTTGCCCGTGGTGAAAGGTTTTCTGTTGCCCCAAAAATCGTCAGAAGGAGGCAGTCTAAAGTTGCAAAGGGGTGTAACTTTCATCCTGCTCCTGATGCGATCAAACTGACTATTCCAACGCGTCTGAATGGGTACATTTATGCTAGGCATGGTCCTATTTTTCACCCAAACATGTCGAAACAGTCGGAGCTACATTGTACCGACGATATCCCTGAAGAGTCCAAAGTGCAAAAAGGCAGTAATCTTTGACAAGATGTTACTCAAAAATTGTGTCACTTAGAAACATTCTGTCTAAGGCAACGGGATCACATAGAGTGCCTCTACAATAACCTCTCTCAGTTTTTTATAGCTCTGAGGCATTTGCCCGTGGTGAAAGGTTTTCTGTTGCCCCAAAAATCATCAAAAGGAGGCAGTGTAAAGTTGCAAAGGGGTGTAACTTTCGTCCTACTCCTGATGTGACCAAACTGACTATTCCAACGCGTCTGAATGGGTACATTTATCCTAGGTATGGTCCTATTTTGTACTCAAACATGTCGAAATAGTCGGAGCTACATTGTACCAATGATATCCCTGAAGAGTCCAAAGTGCAAAAAGGCAGCAATCTTTGACGAGATGTTACTCAAAAATCGTGTCACTTAGAAACATTCCGTCTAAGACAACGGGATCATGTAGAGTGCCTCTACAATAACCTCTCTCATTTTTTTATAGCTCTTAGGCATTTGCCCGTGGTGAAAGATTTTCTATTGCCCAAAAAATCGTCAGAAGGAGGCAGTGTAAAGATGCAAAGGGGTGTAACTTTCGTCCTGCTCCTGATGTGACCAAACTGACTATTCCAACGCATCTGAATGGGTACATTTATGCTAGGCATGGTGCTATTTTTCACCCAAACATGTCGAAACAATCGAAGCTACATTGTACCGACGATATCCCTGAAGAGTCCAAAGTGCAAAAAGGCAGCAATCTTTGACGAGATGTTACTTGAAAACTGTGTCACTTAGAAACATTCTGTCTAAGGCAATGGGATCACGTAGAGTGCCTCTACAATAACCTCTCTCAGTTTTTTATAGTTCTGAGGCATTTGCCCATGGTGAAAGATTTTCTGTTGCCCCAAAAATCGTCAGAAGGAGGCAGTGTAAAGTTGCAAAGGGGTGTAACTTTCGTCCTGCTCCTGATGCGACCAAACTGACTATTCCAACGCGTCTGAATGGGTACATTTATGCTAGGCATGGTCCTATTTCTCACCCAAACATGTCGAAACAGTCGGAGCTACATTGTACCAATGATATCCCTGAAGAGTCCAAAGTGCAAAAAGGCAGCAATCTTTGACGAGATGTTACTTGAAAATCATGTCACTTAGAAACATTCGGTCTGAGAAAATGTAATCATGTAGAGTGTCTCTACAATAACCTCTCTCGGTTTTTTATAGCTCTTAGGCATTTGCCCGTGGTGAAAGGTTTTCTGTTGCCCAAAAAATCATCAGAAGGAGGCAGTGTAAAGATGCAAAGGGGTGTAACTTTCGTCCTGCTCCTGATGTGACCAAACTGACTATTCCAACGCATCTGAATGGGTACATTTATGCTAGGCATGGTGCTATTTTTCACCCAAACATGTCGAAACAATCGAAGCTACATTGTACCGACGATATCCCTGAAGAGTCCAAAGTGCAAAAAGGCAGCAATCTTTGACGAGATGTTACTTGAAAACCGTGTCACTTATAAACATTCTGTCTAAGGCAATGGGATCACGTAGAGTGCCTCTACAATAACCTCTCTCAGTTTTTTATAGTTCTGAGGCATTTGCCTATGGTGAAAGATTTTCTGTTGCCCCAAAAATCGTCAGAAGGAGGCAGTGTAAAGTTGCAAAGGGGTGTAACTTTCGTCCTGCTCCTGATGCGACCAAACTGACTATTCCAACGCGTCTGAATGGGTACATTTATGCTAGGCATGGTCCTATTTCTCACCCAAACATGTCGAAACAGTCGGAGCTACATTGTACCAATGATATCCCTGAAGAGTCCAAAGTGCAAAAAGGCAGCAATCTTTGACGAGATGTTACTTGAAAATCGTGTCACTTAGAAACATTCGGTCTGAGAAAATGTAATCATGTAGAGTGCCTCTACAATAACCTCTCTCGGTTTTTTATAGCTCTTAGGCATTTGCCCGTGGTGAAAGGTTTTCTGTTGCCCCAAAAATCATTAGGAGGCAGTGTAAAGTTGCAAAGGGGTGTAACTTTCGTCCTGCTCCTGATACGACCAAACTAACTGTTCCAACGCATCCGAATGCGTACATTTATTCTAGCCATAGTCCTATTTCTCACCCAAACATGTTGAAACAGTCGGAGCTACATTGTACCGATGATATCCCTGAAGAGTCCAAAGTGTAAAAAGGCAGCAATCTTTGAGGAGATGTTACTCAAAAATTGTGTCACTTAGAAACATTCTGTCTAAGGCAACGGGATCACATAGAGTGCCTCTACAATAACCTCTCTCAATTTTTTTATAGCTCTGAGGCATTGCCCGTGGTGTCAGGTTTTTTGTTGCCCCAAAAATCGTCAGAAGGAGGCAGTGTAAAGTTGCAAAGGGGTGTAACTTTCGTCCTGCTCCTGATGCGACCAAACTGACTATTCCAACATGTCTGAATGGGTACATTTATGCTAGGCATGGTCCTATTTTTCACCCAAACATGTCGAACCAGTCGGAGCTACATTGTACCGACGATATCCCTGAAGAGTCCAAAGTGCAAAAAGGCAGCAATCTTTGACGAGATGTTACTCAAAAATCGTGTCACTTAGAAACATTCCGTCTAAGGTAATGGGATCACGTAGAGTGCCTCTACAATAACCTCTCTCAGTTTTTTATAGCTCTGAGGCATTTGCCCGTGGTGAAAGGTTTTCTGTTGCCCCAAAAATCATCAGAAGGAGGTAGTGTAAAGTTGCAAAGGGGTGTAACTTTCATCCTGCTCCTGATGCGACCAAACTGACTATTCCAACGCATCAGAATGGGTACATTTATGCTAGGCATGGTCCTATTTCTCACCCAAACATGTCGAAACAGTTGGAGCTACATTGTACCGACGATATCTCTGAAGAGTCCAAAGTGCAAAAAGGCAGCAATCTTTGATGAGATGTTACTCAAAAATTGTATCACTTAGAAATAGTCTGTCTGAGGCAATGAGATCACGTAGAGTGCCTCTACAATAACCTCTCTCAGTTTTTTATATCTCTGAGGCATTTGCCCATGGTGTCAGGTTTTCTGTTGCCCCAAAAATCATCAGAAGGAGGCAGTGTAAAGTTCCAAAGGGGTGTAACTTTCATCCTGCTCTTGATGCGACCAAACTGACTTTCCAACGCATCCGAATGGGTACATTTATGCTAGGCATGGTCCTATTTTTCACCCAAACATGTCGAAACAGTCGGAGCTACATTGTACCGACGATATCCCTAAAGAGTCCAAAGTGCAAAAAGGCAGCAATCTTTGACGAGATGTTACTCGAAAATCATGTCACTTAAAAATATTCTGTCTAAGGCAACAGGATCACGTAGAGTGCCTCTACAATAACCTCTCTCGATTTTTTATAGCTCTGAGGCATTTGCCCGTGGTGAAAGGTTTTCTGCTGCCCCAAAAATCGTCAGAAGGAGGCAGTGTATTAAGTCAGGATGAAAGTCTATTCACTCTAGGCACCTATTTTTGACCAAATCACACATGTGCCTTGAACAACTCTGTCTTCAAGGTGCTTTTCTCTAATCTCTGTAACTCTCCAAATCCACTAAGGTGCAAATTTTACCTCTTGGGCTCAAGATATAGGTTCTTCATCCAAGGCGCCAGAATGGTCCAAAGGCGCATTTCACCTCTAACCTCACCTCTAACGTTACTTGGAGGCGCTAAACCTTTTGACATTTCAAGTAACTTCAAGAGAACTATTTTTCCTTAAGGTGGTTCACTCCTTGCAATTGGATGTATGGTACTTGTAACTCATTTGATTGACTTTGTAATGTTTTTTCTTCTTGCAAAGTAGATAAGGATGATATAAGCTTACTTCATGAATCAGAGTAGAAATCTCTCTTGGACTTGCTAGGTGAAAGGACTTGAACTTGAAGGACTTGAAGTTGATGAAGTGATCCTTCATGATGGCCTTTGACATTACCTTCTCGGAGTGTAGATGATAACACCTTCCTTGGATAAAGTGGATAACCTCTGACCTAAACTTTGAAGCTTGATGAATCTTGAAGATTGGGTTTCCTCCTACTCCCCTTCTGGGCTCCACTCCATCAAAGGCGTATTTAGTTGTCCAAGGTGCCAACATTCACTCAGGGGTGCCCAAAGAGAAAGTTTACAACTCTAAGGCACTAGACTCTTATGCAAAAATGGTCATCATCAAAGGCGCAAAAATGGGTCTCTGGGCACCAATCTCTACAAGACATTCCATCTCATTGCTCTCCTCCATTACAAGCGCTCACTTACCTCAATCTTGGGCGCATACCAACATCCCAACATCCAAATCACCTAGGCACTCAAAACCTTCAAGACTCAAGGCGCATTTTATGATCAAACAAGGTATCTCCTGAACAAGGTGCTCATAGTCTCATCAGGGCGTTAATCATCATCATGAGCGCTCATATTGTTCTAGGCACACAGTTATCTCTGGAATGCTCAAGGCGCTCAAGGCGCACATACCCTTCTCTAGGCTAGTTTACACTTATTCAAGGTGCTCATTCCAAACTTACATGAACTCCTCATTACAAGACGCACAAACTAGATGATCCTAGGGCATAAGGGCGCTCATAGGAGTTGTTATGTGTCATTTTGGCCAAGGTTTTTCGGAGCAGTGAAGACATTAGGAAGGGGATGATCGTTTGGATAGTTTTGAATGCTTTATTTCTCCTTGTTTAAACTAGGCACTCACTGAGGATTGGAGTAGCCTTTGCACCCTCACATCACATTAATCAGCATTTCAGAGGCAATCATAGTATAGGAAGATTTGTGCCTTGAAGAAGAGAGTTATCTAGTGAGCGCTTAGGAGTTCTGGCACCTAGGGGAAAGGTCTAGGTAGAGCGCCTTCAGACTTTGACAGTGAAGTGCCTTAAGGAGTTGGATGATGTTTTTGCCTAGAGTGGAGATGATGTTTTTAGCGCCTTAAGGATGATGATGGAGCGCCTTGGAGTCAGGTTAGTCTAGAGCACCTTAAGAAGGTAAAGCACTTCAAATGTAAACACAAGTGTTTTGAGCGCCCTAATGAGAAGTTGTCTTGGCACCATAAGTTGTTCAAATGAAGATATGCGCCTTGGATAGTTGCAAAGACCTAATTTAGCGCCCAAGGTTGGAAGACTCTTTGTGAGTGCCCAATGTTTGAAAGCTCTTTGTGTTTGGTGCATTAAAATGAATTTGGCACCTAAGTAGTATTGAAACACTCAACTGAGCACCTAAAGCCCATGAGAGAAGTAATATGCGCCTTGATAGGAATATCATGGAAGATGAGTTTACTGAATGGCGCCTTGAATGACTTGGTTGATTAAGTGTTTTAGCGCCTAGATATGGGATGAATCATTGAGTACCTTTGGTTGAGATGATGTCAGTACCTTTGAGATTATAACACCTTGGAGTCAAGTTCGAAGGAGCACCTTGAGAAGATAAAACACTTCAAATGTTTTCAAGGAATTGGAGAAGTCACTTAGTGCCTAGAAGGAATTCCAGAGCAAGAGGGTTGGAGTGCCTTGAGCTTCAAGTCAGATATGCGCCTAGACCTCTACCCTTTATCAAGTTGAAGCCCTCTAAGCCTTGACAAAGTGAGAATGCCTTATAGTGAATATGCACCTTGGGCAAGGTTGAATACAAAGTTGAGGAGTATATCATAATGAGTAAGTGCACTGTAGGGTTAGATGATAAAGACTAGTGCCTTGAGTGTCTTGGTCAAAATTTTGACGTGAGAAGTCTTGCAAGATCAAACCCTGGAGTGCGCCTTAGAGAGAACCTATTGATCCTTTGCTTTGACAAGATTTGGGCGCCAGAATGATCCTTAATAAATGGAATGTATCTACACCAATTTTGCACCTTTAGGGAAGTGATGGTGGCCAGAATGATCCTTAATCTCATGTTTGTGCACCTAGGTCTAGAAGCAAGATTTGAGCGCCTTAGGATAGGGTTTTTTGCACCTTGTCTTGGAGAGTGAATTTGCGCCTTGGATGATGTTGAAGCGCCTTGGGATGAAATGCGCCCAAACTTACAGAGGGCCTTCAGTGAGGGAGTTGAAGAGAGTGCTTAGAGGAAGGATAGCCTTAAGATCAAACTAAGTACTTAGAAACCTAAGATTAGCACCTTATTTGAAGTTATACACCTATTCTGGTACCAGAGAGTGAGTTTGAGTGTGAAGAAGGGAATGTCTGCGCCTTGAAGGGGATACAAAGGGAAGATGATGCACCTTGATGGGTTGATGATGGAAATTTGCATTTTGGAGCTAAATGTGCGCCTTGAATCTAAATGATATTTGAGTGCTTAGAGGTAAATAGGGGCGCCTTTGAGAATTCTTTGTGCTTTAAGGAATGGATTGTGGCGCTTTGGACTAAGGTAAGTCCTGAGCACTTCCAATGTTTTTAAGGAGTGCCTTGAAGGAGATAGTGCATAGAGGTACAATGAATCTTCCGGAGAACATGGATAGACAACTAAGTCTCCAACTTGAGTCTTCTAAGTGAATTGGATGATGAAGAGAGTCTAGTCATTTTGGGCACTAGTATCAGGATGAATCATCCAAAATGGGTGCCTAGAACTAGAAGGCGCCAATGCATGAGTTCAAGGATCCTCCATTGGAGCGCCTAGCCCAGATGGCTATAGATTGAAAGTTTTAAAGCTAAGTGATGTCTCTTAGGTGAATTCTTAGCCCAGGTGCAAATAGAATAGAACTCTCTCACATAGTTGAAATTGACTTGATAGAAGGAGATAAGTCTTAAGGACTAGTTTGGTGCCTCACTTGCCTATCTCACCTTTGAAATGCGCTTTGGTTGATGATCATCATTGATGGCGCCTAGTGAAATGTAAAGCTATTTGCATCTCCAGAGGATCAAAATTGGATTAGGAGATCATCCTTGCAGTTGAGATTGACAGAGAAGTGTTAAAGGAATCACTTCAAATGGGCGCCTAAGCTAGTTGAGGCGCATATCAATTCCATTGTAACTCCAGACTGACGCTTAGGATCCAGTCATCTCCTAAGGCGCAGTTCCATTCACCCATGACCTCGCTTGGCGTCTAAAACTTGGAAACTCCTTTGGAAAGTTCCTGTTGCGCCTAGAAGATGAGTTTGGGATATCAACTTGCAAAAGGCTTAGAAACTCTTCAAAGATGTTAGGCACAATCCCATGGCACTGGAGCTCAGTTTTGGCGCCTTCAAGGAATAGCACATGAAGGAACTTGGGAGGTCAGGTGCTTGTAAAATGGAACACCTTGGAACATCTTCCAGGGGTTGAAGTAGTAAGAAAACATCAAGTGAGTCTAGGCGCACTCCCTTGTGTGAACAGTTTAGCTCTGGCGCCTAGCCACAGAGTGAGCTAGAAGAAGTAGTTTGGACATTAAAAGATAGGTGCTCATTCTACAATGAAGCATTCCACCTTCCTAATCAACAAAGACTTGCAAGAATTGACAAAGGAAGCTAAGGCGCACCTTCTACTTGTTTCCACCTCCAGAATCCGCCTAACCTTGAAAGGGGGTTCAAAGATGTTTGTTAGACCTTTTCACTCAAGGCGCTCACCTTAGGCGCACTTTCTAAGTCCTTGTCACCTCAAGGAAACACCTAGTTTGGAAGGCACTTGCCCTGTTCTCCACTCCTTTCAATTGGCGCCTAGAACACAAAATGCATGAAAGGAGCGCCTAGACTCCAGAGGGCTCATTTGGGCACCTAGCATTTAAAACACTTTCATAATGATGATGTTTTGGTGCCTACTCTTGGAAACAATCCAGAGCATCCATAACTCTAATTGGCGCCTAATGTTGACAAGGCGCAACTTCAGGAGGAGGTCACCTCAACTTGGCGCCCAAGTTAGAAAAACTTGTAAATCCTTCAAATATGCGCCTACCTTGTGAGGTGATGAGTTGAACATTCTAAATCTTCAAATGTTGCTCAAGTAAGGAAGACATTGTAACATCAAGGCTTCAAGGCCTGTCCTTGTATTTCCATTGAATGAGTTGTACTTCATGCTATTGAAAGCATTTTCCATGTAATAAGACATTGCAAGTTGATTGAATCAAGTAACAAGACAAGTACCCAACTCTAATGTTGTTTCATTCAAATAGTTATCTTGATGTATATCTTTATGTTATTGAAGTAGTTGATGAATTGTTAGCAAGTAAAAGTGTTTAAGTAAGGAAAATTTTTCGTAGAACTAGTTGGGTATCTTACACTTACACCATGCCTATCCATCAAACATCACAATACAATCAAAATCCTAACAACATGCCCATGATCCAAGATCAAGTGTAATCATGCAAAGATATTATCAATCACAAGCCTATTAAGAATGAACTAGAGTCTTCTAGTACCATACTTTTCCATCAAACACCATCATGTAATCCATGGCCTATCAAGCCTATCAAAGAAAATGCAAACATCCTATGTAATACAATCAGACTTTAAATATTTGAAGTAGCCATCTACAAATATCCATTCAAAAGTGGATTTATAATGCAAGTATGGACGCCATCAATAAAAAAGATTTGTATTAACCAAATATCCATATACGCATACATCAATATCTGTCGATATAAGTATAACATATATACAAAATAGCCATATAGGCTTACAAGAATGCCATATAGGCATACAATGTCAACTATGTACAATACAAAATATATGTCCACAAATGCCATATAGGCATACAACAGAGGAACACAATAAAAAGTCATTCCCCTCTAGCTGGTGAAGAGAATAAATCACGAGCAACCTTTGATCTTCTAGGGGATGGAGACATGCATGTGGGTGGTCTACTACGAACCCGAGGGCTACTCCTCCTATTTAGTTCTTCCTGCACCTTTACCTGTTACAAAAAAAAGTATAGATATTAATATATAGAAATTACATGTTATAAAAAAATGAAACATTTAACAAAATAATCACTTACCGCTAACATATAATCTGTCTGCTCGCTTGCCTCAGTAGCAGGAAAAGGCCCTGGTGATGTCATGTCCTATAGAAACCATCCAGATAGAAATTAAACTTCAAATCAATAATCTTTTGATTTTTCAAAAATAGACAACTATAACAATGAATGTAAATTGAAATTTACTAATCTGCCTCATACCCCTGTCAATGCCATAGAGCTATGAATCGCAGAGGCCACACCCTGCTCCATTGCCCTATGAACATGGGGAGGTGTATCCGCAGCCTGCATCATCTAGAAATAAAACAACATTATTCAATTACGAAAACTATAATAGTGATGCAAATCATGGCTCCTAACATACACACACGCTCATCTAAACATGGAAGTACACACAATAAAACACACAAATCACATACAAAAATTTAGTAAGTACAATTCATTCATTAAACTATTTATTTTATTACCTCCGTAAAGCTTTGAAGTCCACCACCGCTGGCAGGTGTTGCCATGAAATCTACAGTGTTAACCTATTCAACATCCAAAATCAGAAATTAGAATACCATTCATATAACGATGCTATTCACATGTAATATTTATAATTGTTTACTAGTTACATACCTCGACAGTAGATGATCTAGTGAAAAATGTAGGTGGAGAACCACTGAAAACTGCATCGACGCTATGACCCTGAAATTTCATTAAAATCATCAATTTAAATTAGTTAATCTTGTATTTCAAAAATAAAATTTAATAAATTAAATTCAATAAACTTGCTAATATTTCCCTGACTATCAAGGCCGAAAGTCTCACTCAGGAGGGTATTTGTCATCACCATCTGCTCAGCTACAGATGTAGCCTGTGCACCTGCGTCCTGACTATCCATGGGGTCATAACCACAGGCTGACCCGTAAGCCTGGCAAGTATGCGGTGGGACCCTACTCCTCGCACTATCTCCCAACCCACTCTGTGTTGCAGGATCGGCATGCTCTATGATGCTCTGGGTCAAGGCACTAATCGAACTCAGTGTATCGACCTCAACACTCTCCTTCACAATGGAAGGGATAGAAACATGCTCATGGGCTGGTCTGCTGATTACTCGTCTCACTACCCGCTGTGGGTCAAGACGTGCCCCTGGTCTATCCTGTGCTGAGCCCCCACCTCTACCCTGGAAGTCCCGCATATCAAAATAGTTTGGCACTTTATTGAGGACAAACTCGGAGTAGAGTTTCCTCAAAAAGTATTGCGGGACCTCATTGTTATTGCATGGAGGATGGTCAAAAACCATCCACCACCTCTGCCCGAAATTGTCCCTTATCGCTTGGTTGTTGCACCAATGGATAGGGAACCTCTTGCATGTAATGGGTGGAGGTTGATTTGTTTGTGGGTTTGTGAAAATTGAACACAAGTCTACTTTTGTAATTTGTAATTTTTTGACATCTTGGTATGATAATTTATCTGCATAGTAATCTCTAAACTCTCTCTTTTTATCGGTCCAACTAGTTATTTACTTGCTAATTGAATTTACATTTGTTAACATAGACTCAAGAGATTCGGCAAGCATGGACCTATGCAAGGTTGAAGTGGAAGGATCTTTCAACCTTGCAATTATATCTTCAATTTGTTTTTTGTTGTTTTCAATTTGCCCTATTATATTATCTTGTGTTCCAGGGGCATGTCAAGGAATGAATGGAGGAGGTTGTTGTTCTGCAGGTATTTCCTCCTCAGGATTTTGTGGATTTTGAGGAGAAGGAGGAGGAGGAGGAGGAGGTGCATCAACATTTCCTGATAATTAACGAGATATACATCAAAAATCAACAAAAACCTACCTATATAGAAAGAAATTCAAACAAAAAAACAAAGATAACTCACCTCTTTGGCGTGCTCGACGTCGCGGTGGCATTTTGGCGATGAATTGACAAGATTTTTGTGTTGATTGGCATTTTGCAGAACACGAGCACATTTTTGAGGGTTTGGAGGCCGCGGGAAGAGGAGAAAATGGGAGTGAAATGAAATTGACTTGCTTTTTTTTTAATTTATAGTTGGCCATAACGTGAGCGCATTATAACGCACTCGTGTTATGGCTCGGTAATGACGAGCCTGTGGCTTGTCATTACCAAGCCATAATGCGAGTGCGTTATAACGCGCTCGCGTTATGCCTTAAATTTTTTTGAAATTATTTTGGCCACTTTTTGGCCCCCCATCTTTTTGCACTTACCCGTATATCATAATCAAAATCAAGATAAGGGAAAACAAAAAGTGAATGCGGATGAAGTTTAAAGTGAGATGAACAAGATTTGGGTGAAGAAAAGTACAAAGAATGTAGGGGATGGATCCGCACCAGACTCTGGTGCTGATATTCCTTCTAGAAATTAAAAAGTGAGCTCTAGATTAGGGGGAGACACAAAGAAAACCTTGTTCCCCCAGCCAGTCAATTGGTGCCGAAACTGGCACAAGACGAGTTGCAGATTAAAGGATTCTTAAAGAAACATCTAAAAGGGTTATGGTAAAGATTTGAGAGATCCGCAAGAAGATTTGAGAATCTAATCCTTATAGAATTGATCTGGTAAAACAGTCTTTCGGTAAAAATAGATTCTTTATGAGTTTGGTCTGGTATGATTCAAACTATGGAGTCTTGATCTGCGGATAGATCAAATGACTAGTGAAACGAAGATAGATCATTAGTACTCTCCAAGAATAACTTCAAAATCTGTCTCAGTGATTCAGAAAGGTTATGTCTCTGAATAAGACAAACAAGGCAAACCGGAATGAATTAGGTTGCACATTTATTATAGGATGAAAATTAGGGTTTCTCAGAAATAAAGAGTTCATTCATTTGTCATTTGCACATTTGCACTCAAGAAGAAAAGAAATAGGAGCTCTGCATCAAGTTGTCTCAACTCCCAAGGTTCAGCCATTAAAATTGTTTCATTCAGATTATCAAATCCGGCTCCTTCAGCGAACCCTTGATATGGAAAAGGTATTTTTCATTACTAAATTTCTCACTGTACAACCTTTTTGGAAATGGCTACTCCGAATGTTGTGAAGATCTCTGATAGACCTCATCATAAATTTAAGAAGCATCCATATAAATCTCTAGAAGTTGATTCCCTAGGCGCATTTTCAAGCATTCCGCATGGGGTTCTGCATGTAGAAGATGTTAGGGTTTACATTCATGCAAACATTGAAGAATTTGGGGATTCAAAGTTAATGGATATCTATCATAAGTAGTTAATAGATGATTCCTTTGAGATCAAACCTCAGTATAAAGCCATCCGGGAGAAACACTTTGCACAGTGCATTCATTTCCCCTATTTTGAAGAAGATGAATGGGTCCGGTATGTTTTGAATAGAATACATGATAACTTCATATGGTTAAATGGACCATTGAAAATCACAAAAGATGCCATTAAGGTAGTTACCAGATTGCAGTCATCCGGTGGGATACCTATTCTTAAATCTGTTAAAAATAAAACTGTGAGTGAGGCTACCGGATCAAGGTTTGATAAAAGGGCAATGACAATTGAGGATATCACTGATCCGGATGTCAAGTTTGCATCCATGATCATTGGCTACAAAATATATCATTCTAGCAAGGAGAATTCAGTACCTAGAACTGCTATCTATACTGCCTATGAAATGTTGAAAAAGAATGTTGATTATGATCTCTGTGAACTCCTTCTGAACCAACTTCTAGAAAATTTGTAGAAGATAAAGAAAGACAAGAAGAACTCCTTCAAATATGGTGGCTTGATAGTCTGTTTGTTTTTCTATTGTATGAATGAATTACCTAGATCTAGTGGTTGGATATGGCAAAATGATAGACCGATTGCCATACAAATCAGGGATTATCTGCATGGACTTGGTGATGTTAAGGCACAGAATACAGTACTCTAGGGTTATTTCAAGAACTTTCAGAGTATGATGCAAGCAAGAGAAAGAATCCCCCAAGCTCTGGTTGAAAAGTATAAGGATACTATTTGCTTCATGGTAGAAACTGATTAGTGCCTTATGGAGGTAGTAGAACCAAGAATAGTATGGATCATGCCGATGGGGTATGAAGTTGATAAGAAAATTGTTGAGCTGCATGTTGAACACATGCTAATTTAGCCAAAAGATCCCAAGGTAGAAAGGTTTGGAACCTTTGAGGAGCTAAGTGTAAAGATTCATGTGGAACTCAAACAACCAAAGATCAAAAGAAAGGTGAGAATAGAAGTTGAAGATGTTGTCAAAGGCTTTGGCATCTCAAAGGAGGCACTTGATGCCAACAGGGAAAAGATGGAAAGGGCTGAGGAAGAAAAGAAGAAGGCAGAAAAGAAAAGTGAGGAAAGGAAAGTATTCCGGCAAAATCTTCCACCTGGACTAGATCATCAAAGAGATCTGTACCTACCCCTACCAAAAGCTCAAGGTCATCAAAATTGGAAGCACAATCATCTGGCAGAAGAAAGAAAAGAACAAAGACAAAAGCCACAAGGGCTTATGCGAGTCAAAGGGATGAAGAGGAGACTGAATCTGATGAAGAAATTGAGAAAATGAAGAAAAAGAAGAAAACATTTGGTGAAACCTCTACCGGTCAAGAGGAAGAAGAAAATATAGAGGAAAATATTGAAAAACCCACTCTTCACATTGATGAAATAATCAAATCAGTCACAGTGGATGGAAATCTTCAGCCAATGGTTAAATTCTATGATGATTATGGTGAAGTAGATCAGAAAATATTGCAAGATGCCATAGTCAGGTACCTAAATATCTACAACAAAGCATTTATTGAAATTATATCTCTAGTCCCTAAAAGCTTGGAGAAGGAACTAGAAATAAGAAAAAATAATGCCCAAGGCAAAGACCTAGAAATCTGGGAACAGATAGCAATCCAGCTATATCCTTCAATTGATCCCAAACAATGAATGTGGTATTCAAAGATTGTAAGGATGAGTTCAAGAGCAAAGCAAGGATGAATCAACTTATGCTCAGAGAGACTGACAAAGTTGCAAAAGAGATAGAAGAGATCCTCCAAAATGCATTCAAAAGATTCAACATTCCAATTATCGAGGACTTGGTTACTGACCCCTCGACCACAAGTGTTGCAGAAGAGTCTACTGAGAAAATGATAGAAGAGGTAATGAATACCAGTGCAGAAATAGCTAAGGACTTGGAATCCTCTGCTCTAGAAGAGGTGGCCCATGAATAGACTAACATTTCTCCTCTGATTTCCCCTGTTGACTCTAGATCTAAAGAAGAAGAAATAATAAAGGAGAAAGAAAAAGAGGTGAAAAGTAAAGAAGGAAGTCAAGCTGAAAAGAACATAAGTGACACAGCAGAAGAGAAAAAGAATCTATCTCTGGCAAGAGACACTATAGAATCTATCAAGAACTTCTTGACAAAAGAAACTAATGAGATGGATGAACTAGAATTACTCAAAGGGCCATTAGATTTTGACTCTCTATCTCCGGTACAAATAATGAAGATAGCTTCATTTGCAAATGCGAAGGTCAAAGAGAAACTACTGCAATCGCACATGGAAGACTATGAGCTTATAGAGGTAGCATCCGGAATGTTGGAAAAGATCATGCCATCTTTTCAGAAGGATCCCATAGCCTCCTCTTCTGGTAATCTCAAAACTCTAGTCAATAGTGTTAGCACACATTTCGATTCTCTAGAGAAATCAGCTGAGGAGAAGGTCAGGAAAGAGTTTTTGGATAAAAGATTCTCTGAGCTGCAAGGGATAATTTCAAATGATAGAAAAGTTATGGGTATTGGGATAAAAAGTTTGGAAAATGCCCTTAAGGATGGAGGTGATGTATACAAATTTTGTATATCGTGGTCTAAAACAACAGTGGAGATTGAGAAGAAAATGAAAGAACAGGAGGATAAACTGATAAAACTTTCTCAAAATTTTGATCCACTTACTACATCCATAATAAATCAAGAATGTCAAATGGTTGTAGTTTTGAATGAAATTAAGAAGCTTGAAAAAGAAAAGAAAAATAGAATCAGTAGGTTGAGTGAGCTCATAGGGATAATTGTCCCTAAGTTAGAGGCCAGGCATGAGGCCATAAATGAAGCTCAAATCACAGCCCGGACCAATGATCCAATAGATCTAAAAAGGGCAGATGCGTTTGCATTCCTGTTGAGTGGTCATATATCAATTTTGGACAGAATGAAGCAAAGTTGGGCTACAGAATTCATTCAATTAAAAACAACTTTTGCAAACATACTTCAGTTTGTGTAAGTATGCCATATGTATATACTTATGCAGACAAGTATAGTTAAAATTTTAAAAATTTTGGTGTGAGGACCCTACCCTTTGCCATTGATGTCAAAGGGGGAGTGAGGAGAAGTGAAAAATGAGGAATCCAGCTAAGGGGGAGCTTCAAAAAATATACATAGAGATAGAGCATCAGCCAAGGGGTAGCATAGTGTGACACTTAGTCATTTTTCACTAAGTGTTGCCATCAATGCCAAAGGGGGAGATTGTTGGCAAGAGACACTATATGGACTCATGATTGTTGTCATTGATGGAAACAAAGGTTATCCCACACATCCGCAAGACATGATAGGTCCTCACCAGAAGTCAGATTGAAGAAGTGTTAAGGTCCGGTAAGCAGGAACAGAGTAGTTAGTAAGGTCTGATAGATAGGTCCGGTAAGCAGGAACAGAGCAGTTAGTAAGGTCTAATAGATAGGTCCGGATACCTCAGTAGAAGTATCTCTGTGAAGTGTAGATTTGGGTAAGTCAAGAGGAGTATCTTGACTGATATATTCCAAGGTTTGAGCCTCCAGTGTGGAAAGGATAAAGAGATATGAATGCTTGAGTGTCGAGTTCCCAAATTACAGTGTGAACAGAGGAAGAACTGACTAGCAGAATATCAAACATTATTTCAGATGTGTTATTAATGATGGAAAATGTTCTTAAGGAATAAGTTATGTTCGGTCAACAAAATTGATGACTTCTACAAGTATATGCTTGATCCACATTACTTGGTGTGCAAGGATTCAGCTGACAGATCAGAGTTTGAGGAAATTATTAACTGTTCTGGATGCTTACTAGAAAGGTGATGAAATCACTTGTGCGGATATATGTATATATATAGGATCGATTTAGATGTGAATAAATGTGTTGTGTGTCATGTGGTGCGAAGAAAAGAAGAAGAGCAGAGTGAAGATAGCAGAAGAGGTCTGGAATGTGAAAGTATAGCTGCATCAAGAGAGAGTAAGGATGAAGTGTAGCAGATTAGTCTATTAAGCTTAATCAGAACTGAACCTTAGCATGTGTGGATGCTTCTCATTAGTTCAAACATTGTGTTATCTCTATTTATTGTAGACAGTGTGTCTCCTGTAGGCAGTGAGCCTCTTGTGAGCAGTGTGCTCGGGCAGTGAGCCCTAATTGGCAAGTGCCATTTTGTAATCCTATTCTTCTAATAGAGAATACAATCTTGTGTTAATCACCCCGTGCTCTTCTCCCTAACAGGGTTTCCACATCAAAAATATTGTGTCATGTGTACTTCCATTTCATGGTTATGTTTGCTTGTTTGAATTGATGCTACACTAATTAGTAAGAAAGTTTAGAAAGTTGAAATATGTAAGATAACTGATTCACCCCCCCCTCTCAGTTATCAACAGAGATGACGAAAAATATTCTAGCCTCCAGTGCCTCCAACCTCCAAATGACCCTGTTACACTTTATCGATTGAATATCTCATGTGAGTCTTTAGAGTCCCAATCAAGTGTAGAAAAGATGCCTCTGAATGTCCAAGCATAAGGTATTGAGCTCAACCAAAATTACTTTTTTATACAATGTGATTTAAAAACAA
Organism: Cunninghamia lanceolata; assembly: GCA_027924645.1. Classification (NCBI taxonomy): domain Eukaryota; kingdom Viridiplantae; phylum Streptophyta; class Pinopsida; order Cupressales; family Cupressaceae; genus Cunninghamia; species Cunninghamia lanceolata. Next base: position 2,674,510 of record BSBN01001183.1, on the reverse strand, counting down.
ATAAATCCTTATAACACCCTCTTAAATCTTCTTATATCTCCAAAAATATAATATGTAGTAAAGGCTTATAATTTTGCACTTCAATGTTTAATTAACATTCAATTGAAAATTTAGATCCTTGTATTCTCTTAACCACACTCCACTCTTTCTTTTTAAGTCACTAAAAAACTATATATCAAATGAACACCTTCCCACATACCCACAATAAAATATGGTTTCAAACAAACCACAAATTGCCAATGCCAAACTACTAAATGCAAAAGAAAAATATATTAACTTTCTGCAATCTATAATTTTAACCAAGCAATCATAATTTTGATCTCTATTTTTCTACCATTTGATTAATGTGGGGTAACATAATAGACAATAGCAATTGTCTTTAACATAGGTGAATTTTAAAATGAATCTACACAGTCACTTTGATCCCATGCTAAAGAGAATTGGCATAACAAGTATCACATACAATACCAAGGGGAAACCCTAGAAGGTTCTGATGGCTTCAAAGAAAAATTACAGTTATAGAAGGTTAAACTAAGTAGGGATCGTAACACCTCAAGAGACATTCTCACTCAAATAAATAGCGTAGTTGCATTTATACAAACATGAGAACCGAGTGGACAATAATACCCAACACCGATTTTGGATATCCTAATATAAAAAAATGAATGAATGCTAATATCTAGAATCACATGTAGGCCCTAAATCCAAAATTATGCTTAAACTATTGTTGAACCCAAAACAACACTTTAACTACTATGAAAAACCTATTATGAATACAAACCCACTAAGCTACAAACATTACGATCAATATTGCTCATTTCACCACTTAGGTTTTGTAGTAGATCAAATGCATAAAATTCAGTGCAACTTTGCCTCAATTTAAGGGTTTCATCATTGGAATAACCCAACCATAAACATCAAAACAAATACAATACTCCTTAAATAGATGCCCTGTATTTTTAATAAAACTTCAATTCTCCCATGATCTTCCTACTAGGTCATCCCACAGTAATGGGTTACACTTTTTTGCCAAACTTGACATTGAAATCAATATTTTGAACTAAATCTTTAATTTCTAACAACTATAGCTGCTAAACCATTAGGAATTTGAAGATGATGTGAACTAGTGATTTGTGAGATATTGTTTGTAGATTCTAAATATATATATATTTAAAATTTGGAGTTAAATTGTAAAATTTTTTGTGTTTCCTTTGATAACTAGTTTTTAATAGTAAACAACATTTTTTTAAAGTGATGTGTATTTTGTAGCACATAACTTTTTTTCTACAAATGATAAAATTATGATTCTTTTGAATTTAGATTGGTAACACCAATATATAGGGCATGCATTTGGTTTCATAATGTTCTGTTGAATATTTCTTTTAAGTAAGTTTTGAAGTCAAACCAATTATAAGTTAGACATAGGCGTATTCCGTAAAACATATTTTTTTCTGTATGTATCTAAATTCAATTATTTTTGTTGAAACAAGGACAACAATACCTAGGGTATAGATATTTTTCAAATTTTTTTTCACTAATTTACTAATTTTCCATATGTATAGAATAGACAACTTGATGTTTGGTGAAAAACCTACATTCACAAGAAATAAAAAATAAATATAATAATCAAATTAAATATATTTCAAATGATACTTTTTGGGAAGCTTATAATAAGGACTACATACTTACAAAACATAAATTTTAAATGAATTCATTTGATCTCCCAAAAGGTAAATAAAAAATGGTTTTTTATCAGAATTTTGATAGGTGTAGAGGAGACTCCATTATAGATATGGTTTAAAAGTAGCAAGGCTTTATCCAAGGGGGTTTGATCAAACCCTCTTCAATTAAAATCCTTTAAATGGAAACTTTCAAGGCTTAAATCATTATATTTTCTTAAAATATGTGATTTCAATAAATCAAGATGTCCCAGGAAGTGTAACCCATTATTGTGGCAGCACCCTGCTCTGATACCATGTTGGAAAATGGTAGGGCATTTACATTTGTATATATATATGATGTCCCAAAAAGTGTAACCCATTATTGTGGTAGCACCCTGCTCTAATACCATGTTGGAAAATGGTAGGGCAATTACATTTGTATATATATATATTAAATACAAAAGTTTCAAAAATCTCTTATAAAGCTAGAGCTGAAGCATCTTAATACCAAAGCAAATTACATAACATGAAACTAAGGTAAAATTTAATGGCTCTTATATAGCCATGGGTGATTACAACTTAATATGGATAAAATTTTAATATAAACCATAAGAAATAAAAACTATTTCCACCCTCCAACCATTGTATATGCTTAATATAGAGAAAAAAATTAACAAAAAAAATATCATTCTTCTCTCCAATCTCAAGACACTACACAGGGGCTGAAGACTATGTGTTCATGTCAGGGATCTGTGCAGTCTACCTCGCTATATTTCATGGCGCCAATTGTCCCCCTTTAGATGTTGCAATGAGGGGTACAATCAACACCTCCAATTAGATTCTTACCCTTCCATATTTGACGAGTCCTCATAGTTTCTAGGTGCTTTGGGGAGGTGCAGATCCCAATTAGGTGCATGAATCCTTAGGAAGCTTATTGATATGAAACATAAAATATAATTATATTATATTATTGAGTTCATATTATAATGTATTACAATATTGAATTTATAATTCCTTTCAAATATAACTTCTTAAACAACCATCTTATGGGAATCTAACTAATTATTTAATAACAATAATAAACTACAAGTCAATATGGTGACTTTATTAATGTAAACCTTAATATTCCAGCACACCTTTTGCAACCATTCATGCTTTGTACTTCTTAATACCTCCATTTGTACCAATATTTTTCTTGAATGCCTGCTTGCAGCCAATAGGTTTTCTTCCTTTAGGAAATGGTACTAGATCCCATGTATTATTCTTTCCCAAAGCTACCATTTCATCATCCATGTCAATCTTTCAAGATTCTACATCATACCTAATGCCTCTTCTACAAATCTTGGTTAATCTATGTTACTATTAAAAGAAAAAATAAATCTCCAATCATTAGGTGAATACCTTTCAAGTGGTCGTCTATGCCTTGTAGAACTTCAAACAAGATGAGTTGGAGGTTCTTCCTCAAGTATAAATATTCAGAGCTAGATGAGATCTCTTAAACTTCTTGTCTATCTAGGGTCCTTGATTCAACTTTCTCATGTGTAGAACCAAATTTAAATTTGGAATGGGATTGAAATTGAATGGGTTGTATTTCCCATCACTCAAATGAACTCTTACATGGTCTAAAAATGACATTTTGCATATGTATATATCTTGTAGTAGTAAACATATTCAAACTAATAAGTAGAGTTGTCACCTCAAAGATTGAGGACAAAACCTTGAAGTAAGGAAAATTTCTAAGGATGGAAAAATAAAACTAGGCTCAATCATATTTAAAAAGTCTTCAAACTAGAGAAGCCCAATAATGGTCAAGACTAGCAATATTTTATTTATAGAGTTGCCATTTTTTAGCTCTTAAACTGCAACTTCATTATCCTAGATTTGATACTCAATACCCATACAATGTTGGGTCTTGAGTGATATTGACTTGCAAAGAGAACTCCTATGGGAAGAGTTTGTATACATACTTAGTTGCAGTGATATGTAGTGAGTTATTAGGTAATGTCTTATAGCATTGATGTTGACTAACATGTGGTGGTATTGTAGTAGATAGTTGCAATACAACATAAATGGCTTTTCTACATGTGGTGGTGCTATGACAACAATTGCAACTCATCTTGAAGAATAAATCACAACCATGTATATGATTTTAGTGCTTACTAGAGTATGATCAATGATGTAGGAGCATTTGCAATAGAATTAGGGATTATGTGGCAGAATCTGAGAGCATGATAATGTCCTAGAATATGACACCAGATACTTTAGGGAATTAGTATTAATATTAATTTGGTGTGAGCTACCACAAGTAAAGAGCTAGTAGTGTTTGCTATACTAGAAATAGATTCTATACTGATAATATTAAATTTGTAACTATTGATTTATAATGTGTGGTAGTGATAATGTATACAATATGGTTATTCATATTAAGATGTTATACTTGGTGGTATTTGTAATATGCCAATATAATGTATGGTTGGATTACAATTACATGACTCTTGGTATTCCATGGGTTTGTTGGATAGTTAGATGGTTCATGTTCCCATGAGTATGTCCAATAGAGTTAAATGCTTGGTGGTCTACATGAATGACACTTTTATTTAAATTGTTTTAACATTTAGTTGTATTCTTTTCCTATGCTTGTATAATCTCCATACAAACACAAAGGCAAAAAAATGATGATTCTAGAGTTGAAACAAAAATCCTCACAAGACTTCTAGAAAGATGTGCCTCTTTGATCACAATCATAGGTTTTAATGCCAAATATTTAGAAATAAGTGAACACATACAATGATAATATAATAATTAACTATTCAAATCTAATGTAGAACATCTAATAAACCATCTAGATATAAAATAGAACTTGGAGAAGAAACTCATAATTCAAACCAACAAATTAAAATCAACAAGCACATAACAATAGATGTACGTTGAGAAACCCTTTTGATGAGAAAATCTACCATCGAAGAGAGGAAAAGTTTGTATCAATTCAATAAAAGTGTTATACCAAAACATCCATATTTCTCCCCTCAATCTAACAACATTAAAAAAGTGTTTAAGAATGGCCAACTTGCAAAAGACACATAAAACAACTATCCAAGGCATTTAATTTATAGAGAACTAAAGAGAGAACCATGAATAGTTATTCAGAACCAAAACACCAAAACACATGGTATGACAACACTCTAATGCCTCCATGACCAATAAAATATTGATCCTTCATGAATAGAAACCATAATTGATAACATCTTTAACTCATATGAAGAGTGGACACACATTCCTAACTATGACACTCCAAAATGGAGTGGCCAACTAATGCAGACCCCACCCATCAAAACAATATAGCTCACTCTCTCTCCTATTTCCTAGGATTGGGAAAGTAATCTAAACATGAATTCAACTCAATTTGTAATTTCCATTGTCATCAGTAACCTCCCCTTTTAACACCGCTACAACTAATATTCCAAGTTACAAGGATAATTAATAACATAATAATATCTCTCAACCACCTACAAGGGTTTCCAAGTACCCATTTCCGAGATGTTGGAGGTCTAGCATTACTACATAGGATTATAAGGTGAATATAACCTTATCCTAATATTGGTTTTCTTAGAGAACTTTTATCACTACAACATTTGTATATTTGTTGCTTTGTATAGGCAATGAATTCACCATTAATCCTTTTTCACTTAGTGATCACCTCATCAACTTGACCAAAAATCTTTTGATCGATTTTGGACCATCCTTTCTACCCTTCAATCAATGTCACCAACTTTTGTGCACCCTAAAACACAAGATTTTCATCATGAAGAGTCTTGTAGTTACAAAACATCAAGTTAACCCCATAGTTTAATCCATTGGTCCATTTAAAGTGACATAATTTATGGATAATACCTCCTCCACTAGGATTATTTTAGCCCACAAAATTATAGGGAATGATAAAATGTGGAAATCTCTTTTCTACATCTTCTTTGTAAACCCCCTTATCATTGCTAGAAAAATTTCACTTTGAGACCAATCAACAACATCTCATGATTTCCATTCTTGGTTTGTCTCTCTTTCTTGTCCAACATAATGATATAATATATCTCTTCTTACTCCTTAGTTACAAAACCATCCACATATGGTAAAATAACATCATCCTATTCATCAAACAATACAAACAAGAAATAAACACAACTCATCCACATTGATAACTGAGAATATCTCCATTTATTTGGGAAATTCAAGTCTAAAGGTGTTTTGTGTAACGCCCGACTTGAACACCTTAAAGAATACACACTTATGCTATATGAAATAGGAATTTTTTTTTTTAAAAAGATTAAATAACGATAACATAACTAATTACGACATATTCTCTAAGGGTTCAAGGCTGCATCACTTAACAAATCGACTAACACAATTTAACATACATCAGCAACTGATCCAAATCCATTCTCAATAAAATAACTTATTCATATTCATTGCAAATCATCAAATAATGGAATCTGCATGATTAAATACATTACTGAAATACTTTCATATAAGTACATCAAGACATCATTACATTGCCACTTTTAGTCTACATCAAAAGTTACATACTTAAAGAATGTTCTGTTACACAAATCTGGTACAAGGTTATACACTTAATCATCATCATTGGAACAAGTACAACTGGAACAAATCCTTCCTACATATGATCTTGGCAAGAGTAACCAATGGATAAAATAGCTCTTCCACTCGACCATGTGGAACCCTAAGGTCCACCCCCCCAGCTAGGAGTTAACATGAGGTCCCAAACATTGACAGTCAGGTAGATGAAAAACAAACAAGAACAAATACGACTAAACGCCAATACAACACAACATAACTTCCAGAGGCGACACAAAACAGATGAGGAGAGACCGAACAAGGGATGCTAGGTTGTAGTAGGGAGAATGTCGTCGCATGGTCCTAACATGGGTTATCCTGACAGCCTCTCTCTAGGTGCCAGCCCCCATCTATGGTTATCCTGACAGCCTCTCACTAGGCGCCGGCCCCATAGGGTGACACATGCGGAATCGACCTTCCTTTCATGAGGACAAGAAAGTCAATCATGCCGACCAGGCCTTCTCTACCCATCCTTAGTCTAAACAAGCACTATAGGTCATGGGAGAGGAATCCAATAATCTTATTAATGTGAAATCTACCCTTAACCCCCTAGTTAATTTTAGGTTATCACTTGATTAATCTACTTCCAATGGGTTATCCTGACTGCCACTTTGGGCGCCGGCCCCACATTGAAAGCCACTCTCCTTCCTAACACCTAGTAACCTTAACATCATACAAGACTTATAACAATACATGTACATGTACACTGCAAGGCATAAACCCTCTTGCATCAAAATAGAACCATAACATCAAATGTTATCTAACACTTCTAATGTTACAATACTTTATTCTTTTACAGATTTCAGGTCTCTCCATACGACAAAATGGTACAATAAGATCACAAGTGGTTTAACATCCTAACAGGAAAATATTACTTTCAATACACATAAACAACTTGACATTATCTCAATATACTTCATACTATGTTTGATCCACATACTCATTATTACATCGTAAACACAAAAACAACAATACACAAGTTGCAAATACTTAACTATGACAACTCAGCCTCTGGAATTTGAGTTAATCCACTCTCAATTTGACTCTTTACAAACAACAGAAATACTTAACTTATACTATTTAATACAGTTCCAAAGTCAACACTACAATTTCTTCTCTGTTCAATGTAAACAACTCTTGTAATAAAATCAACATTAGATTACATTCTTTACTGTTATTGTTTATTACAGTCCTACTATCTTGTAAAAGAATTGTAAATGGATCCTATTTGAATGGAATGTGAACAGCTTGTATAGATTGTCAATGAAGAGTAAAACGACTATTGATGGTATTGCCATCGAAATGGATAACAGCTGATTAGTCTAACAACTTCCTCAACTTGCAAATCTGACGGTATCCAATAATCACAAAAATAACGAAGGCAATAGGTTTGATGGTTAAGTTTTATGGTGTCCAAGGACGTTCTTTGGGATCCCCGTATCTTATTCATGTTTCCAACTGTTGTGCAGATCTCCAAACATGAGAAGTGTAATTTCTAGTTCTGAAATCACTCCCCCTCAGGTTTAATTCCTGACAGAATAGATGAATTACAAACTCTCAGTAGAATTCAACAGCTCATTGCTGTATGTGCTCAGTGGATTCACTTGCTGCGTTGACCTTTAGAAGAAGTGCCAAACTGCATCATCGAGATATCTGTTAAGTCTGTGTTGGCTATTTTTTTTTGAACATTGTCAAACTAATTACGGTGCGCTCAACGTCTTTGTAAAGACATTAAATACAGTTTATAAATGATGTGAAAACAGCTTCTAGGATAAATGCGCGGACTGCACTAATTAGTTTCCGTACTCTAAACAACGAAAGGATGGACTATTTTTATGGCCCGCTATAATATGTTATATACTATATCATAGACATAACGATTCTGTAATAATATTGGCAGTATTTCTTCAAGCTGCTGTATGTTTAAACTTTTGGTTTTATGGTCATCTACATTACCGAAGAGGTTAAGTAGTTTGCAAATAATATGACATTCATCCCTAATTTTTCGTGAGAATGCAAATTGAGACAAAAGATCAATAAAAACCTAGTTTATAACACTCCAGAAAACTATTACATTGATGATTTCCTCAGCATAATTAGACAGAATAGCTAAATAGCAGTTACTCTCTTGATTATATGAGGGTCCAACTATCTCCATTCAACATCAAATTGTGTTAATTTGAAGCATCTGACAGAATAATGAAACTAATCTAACATGTAAATAAGTGATATGGATTTATTCATTAAAATGAAGCTGATTCATAGAAGAACTCAATGACTCTACGTGGCTAACTTAGTTAATGTGTCCTCTCATAAGACCATATGCAGCACCACCACACTAAGGCCTTCCATCGATCTTCTCCTACCCTCCTCAAGGGCATTAAATCAAACCACACCCAAATCTTATGCACAGGGCGCTGCATACAGGGTGGACGCTGATCATGAATAATAGAGACGTAATAATATCTTGGCAGGGTGCGTGATCCTAGCATACGTGTAGAAAATAGTTTGTTGATAACGGGATTTGCAAAGTCTTGAAATGGATCACTGAGGTGATTGGGAAGGTTTTTAAAAAATGTAACCATTTACACGGATAGTTCCATCCTCCAGCGATACATAGAGCCATGTTTCTTTGCAGGAAGTTCGCTGTGCACCTAAAAGTTTTGCTTTGGCCCTTCTTGTGTTCTCTAGCATCTTTAAAGTCAAGCCATCACTTAGGGAAATGGCAGAATCGATCCACTAAGACAAAAGTGACTCAATCCTGCAAACCCTATAATCTTAGCGCTCATCCATACTACCCAGATTTGGATATTAGATACATATAGACAACGTTTTTTTGATATGACAGATGAGTCAAGGTGAAGTATGGTATGTTCGCAGACCTGGAAAAAGGAACATTTCCTAGTGCGACTAGCTGATGCCCAAGGCGATCCATGATTGCAGAAGATAAGTAATAAAAAAAAACTAAATTTATTGTATGGTCTATGATTCAAACTAGTTGAATCGCTCATTCATAAGGCAGACTTTTTTTAAATTCTATGCGGCATCAGATAAACCAGAAACCCCAAACCTAATGATTAACCTATAGGTTTGTTTGTTCCGTCCACTTTATCAGAGACACTGATCAATGGACACACGGAATGGATCTCAAGGAACAGGGCCCGCATATGCTAGAATGGTCGATTCACTGTTATTTTTTTTTTTTTAAACTATGGTGGAAATAATACAATCTGTATATACCCGACTACTGCCTGCTAATGTTCTCTCTCTAAACTAGGGTTCAAAGACTGTAAGGAAGAAAAGAATAGAATTGTTTTCACACAATCAAATCGCTTGCCCCGAGGTATTAGGAGATTTCAGTGTGGAGAAGAAACCGTGGTCATCTAGTGACTGAGAGAGAAGGTGAGCTACAGAAAACACATCATGGCATCTACGAATTGGAACCCTCATAAAGACGATCTCCCTTGAATGTAACCTGGGCAAATAGCTACTAAGCTGTTGGAGGATGGTAGGAGAGTTGAAAGGCAATTCCTTTCATTACAGACCCAAAGGTTTACATCTAAAACCGTCCATAGAGAATACACATTTGCAGAAACGACAGAAAGTCCCGGCAGAAACTTTTTTAACCAAAAATCATTTCATTTGCTGATTCGAAATAAAGTTCAGAGATAAGGCATTCGACGGAACCTGGCTTACGCAATCAACTCGACGAATCTGCTTCAATCGCTGTAGTTCCAAGCCGCTTATTTCCTTTCACCTGTGTTGCTGTCCTTAATGCCTCTACCACTCTTTTATAACACAAACTCTCTCCTCTACCAAGGGCTTGGCACGCGATCCCGTGCATATCTCCTTTAAAAATATATATTTTATTTAATTTAATGATCCCCAAATATTATTTATTTTATTTTATTATTATATTTCTTTATAGCCGACCCAATATATTGTTATTAATAGAGTAGTACTATTTTGACAATCTATAATTTTGTACTATACTTTAATTTATTTTATTAATCAAGTTGTAAATCACAATTTACAACATGATTACATCTATTTATTTATTTGAATATTTATTATAAATAATATTATATCGAACAATACAAATTTCTTACAACTTTATTTAACAACAACACTTCTAATAAAATAATAATTTATTTATAACGATAATCGACAACTAACAACATTATGCCCATTTAACAACATTTATACTCTTCCGTAGAATGATTCTAATTAAAGCACAACACTACCACACATGGTTAGACACCTTCGAACTTAATTAGACTCCAAGGTACAGTATTACCTGACACCAAGACATGATCGAACGACAACCAACAACCACAAGGGTAAACTGACGATCAAGGAACACTGACTAGGGACCTCACGTTAACTCCAACCAACTAATCCATTGGCGAAGGCACACTCAGACTTGGAAATCAGGTGGAGTCGATGCCTAGTACCTGCATCCTGTAGCAACGCACGGTTAACCATAACAAGATATACATATACATCACATGCAGTCCTATAGTGAATGGAAATCACAGTGGGGTAGGGTACTCGAGGACGAGTAATACGACACTGTTCCATTCACGTTTATGAATAACAATCAACTATATTGAACAAGGTATCAGATTACTAGTCTACAACATAAAATGATCAACTAACTTCCAATCCCATATAATGAATAACATCAAAGCATCTAAAACATCAGTTCATTTATCAAATTGTAAAGCATAAAATGACATAATCCAACATCAACATCTGTTATCATAACAATTAGGTTCATACTGAAATAGAAAAATAACTAGAAATCCATCATCAAACGATCTAAAATACTGTCATAATGTCAAGTACTATTAAGCAAACATCAGTCCAAAAGACGACAAGTTGAGGGGCACTACATTTTGAATCACCTATTCTATGGTCTCAAATGGTTCATATCTCAGTGGATTAAGCTTCTTTGAAGATCCTTGAAGCCTCTCGTTTCCCCAATATACCAACACCTTGTCACAATATAGAACTTATGCTCTTCTCTATAATGATCATGTCAATGCTTATACTTGGTTTGAGAGTATTTGAGTTTATATTGTACCTAGAGATGTATTAGTGTAAATTTGTTACTAATTTTGTTTTCAAAGTTTTCTACCTCCAAATCTCCCTTTCCTATCTCTTCTCTTGATTTCCCCAAACATACTTTAAAAGGACTAGGTGGAAAGAAGCCAAAACAAGCCTCAAAAGGAAATAAATTAATATATAAATGAATTTATTTGTTATAGGAGTGTTTTATGTATGTTAAATGATCATCCTATCCCTTGGGATACTACTAATTATACTCAATGGAACTATACTAGTATTTTATTTACCACCTCTATTTGACCATTCATTTGGGAATGGAAAGCCTTAGACCTCCTAAATATCATGTCTATTAGGACTACAAATAATTCAATAAAATTTACAAAAGATATAGTCATTTCAAATCAAATATGATTCTCTCTAAGAAACCAAAGTGTATCCATACATTCTTGAAGAAAAAGTAATCTACATCACTCCTAGTCAGTGTCCATTTAAAAGCCATCAAGACACACATCTTACTAAAATGGTCCAATACTACAAATATGTAGTCATTCCCATTCTTTTTACTTTTTAATCAACCCATGAAGTCCATGGAGATGCTCTCCCATGGCCTTTTGGGCATAGGAACAATTTAGTGTAGCCCAAGATTTTGATTATTGGGTTTACTTTTTCTACAAAACTAGCAACTTATAAACTTACCAACATCCATTTGAAGATAGGGAAAATGTAAATATCACTAAATATTTGAAACCATCTTGGTTTATGAACAACGATATTTATTCTTTTGGCACACAACATTTCTTTGCCTTGTACAGAGGCCCTTCTTGTAGTTAGTAGTCAAGATAAGTCTCAAACCACCCACTATTACCTCTTTGTTCAGATTCGTATACCTCAATAAAATCAAAATCAAACATATATTATTTAACATATACCTTTTCTACAAAACACTTGAACATGCTAAACATACCCACCACAGAGGGAAGGAGTGGCTTAGAGAGAATATCCATCATTGGGTTGGTTACACTATGCTTGTACTTAATGACAACATTAAATTGTTCTGAGAACCTCATCCATTTGTAGTGAGATGAATAATTTAACTTATTTGTTCTTGTAAGTATTTCAAAGGTTGGTGATTGGTATGAGATATCATCTCTTCTCCCATGAGATAGTGTTTCCACTTCTTTACCATTGACAACAAAGTGTAGAGCTCATTTTCATGTATGTATTGTAATTTATATAACAACTCATTTGAGTATTTTTAAATGGTAACAAATATGGCCCCTTTTTTTAGAAACATGCCACCCATAACAATCACTTGAATTAGTTTCAACTTTGAATAGTTGTTGTAGATTAGGGAGTGCTAGAAATTGTGTCATTATTATCTTTTACTTAGGATCCTTAAATCATGATTCTATATTGCTCCACAATGAAACTTATTATCATTCCCTATGTTTGCATGCAATGGGACAACCCCTTATGAAAATGACTTGACATTTTTTTAAGGTATTGCATAGCTCCCATCAAGCTCCTTATATCTAAAATGATGTTGGGATTTCATCGATTTAATATTGCTTCAACATTGGAAGGATCTATCCTTATCTCGCCATTGCCCATAATATGACCAATATACAACAACTAAGTCTTTGCAAAATCACACTTATAATTTAAAAGTAATTTGTTCTATTTAAATATTTGAAATGATTTTTTAAGATAATTGAAATACGTTCTTGATAGGTCCTACTAAAAATAAAATATCATCGAAGTAGACTAAGACACATGAATTAATATTACACCTCAATACCTCATTCATCAAGTGTATAATGGTTCTTAGATAATTACTCAATCGAAAAGGTAGAACATTGTCTTACATATGTCTTCCTCCTTGATTCTAACTTGATAATACCTTGATTTTAGATTCAATTTTATGAAAAAATTGACATGTGGGAGTTGATCTAACAAATCATTTATTCAAGGTAGAAAATACTTTTTATTTTAATTTTATTCAAACCTTCATAGCTACCTACTTTTTATTTTTAGTTTTCCTCTTTACCTATATAACTACTCCTTTCTTAAGCCAACAAATGAATATGGCTAAGGTTCACCCATTGTTTGTAGACCTCATTGACCTACTATCTTTTTAGAAATGAGACCAACTTGTGATCATGCATCAAATAGAAAATATACCCTTTTGTCCTCAATTCAACTTTTGATATGGAATATTTTGGCTTGTTGTTCTTTCTCCTTGGAGTTGGATGTTTCACCAACTATACATGCTTATTTTTGCACTACACATGATATTCTACCATTGGAATTAGAACCACCATTTATTTCATTGCCTTTGTCCATAGAGATGGTGTTTACACCCTTCTTTTTCCTCTATGATGGTGCCAATATTAGGTGTAATTTCAAACACTTTTCATTCAAATGGCCATCATTGTCACAATGTATTCAATAAAATTTGGATTTCCACTTCTCTCATCCTTGTTTTTCAATAAATTATTAGCACTTTTTGACTTCTACCTTTGCCATTGTCCTTGTTATTTCCATCTCCCTATTGTTGTCCTTTATCCTTTTACTTTTTCCTAAACACAGAAGATTTATTCTTATCTGATTAAAGAAAGTGTGATTGAGAATTTGCTTCATCAATATATTATTTTTTTTCTATTGGGGTATGTCTCTTGAGGTACCCAAAGAACCCTCCCATATACTTCATTAAGTCCTAGTCAATGACATATTTTTATAACTACATGAATCTCTTTTGAAAAATTACTAGTGTACTCTTGAACATTGCCATTTGTTTTCAAAAGTAATGCCACTACATAGCCCTATCTTCCTCATAGCATAGTATGAATCAATAGTTATACACTTACCACTATTAGTATAAACATGTTTTCAATATAGCCACCACTACTATCTCCTCACTTGTGGTAATAGATATAAACATAACTTCACTTCTAACTACTTGTGATACTTTGTGTCATATCCTACAACATTATCCTACTCATAGATTGTTCCTCATGAACTCTAGTTTTATCACAAGTTATCTTGCATCACTATTCATGATACTAACAAATACTAACTTAATATGTAGTTGTGAGTTCTTCCAATTGACTTGAAGTTGCTATAATAGCACTACCACATGCAAACAAACCATGTATGTTTTGTTGCAACTTACTACCACATCATCACCACATGTAACTCAACATATATTTTGTACTACAATACTTGAAATTCATTGTATTTCACTACATTATACTCTATAGACAAACTCAACCTACAAGGACACTTTATAGGTGAGCATCACCCATGTCCTAGAATTATCTCACTTAATAATTACCATAGGAGAAAGTAGTATTTAACTCAGAAGGTTATCCTCGTGCTTGGGAATGGGATAATCTGATCTCATCCCTACACCACATTTACAAGTTTTGTCAAATAATTTGTAGTGAGTACGTATTTTATCCATCTAGACATTCCCACTCTCAACCATATCCCTCACAAAATGATATTTCACATCAATATGTCTAATTATAAAGTGGTAAATAGGATTCCTAGCTAGAAAAATTGCACTCTATGAATCACATTTCACCTTTGTATGACTCTTAAATAAGATTCTTAGCTACAAAAATTGAAATGTTAGACTTCTTGACAAGTAAAGAAAATAATCTAGTAACTTTTATTGACTCTACTTTTTCATAAATCAAGGAAGAAATCACAGTTTCCAAACATAGATTGAGTTTCTTTAATTTAAATAAAAATTTATCAAATCTTAAGGCATACTACTTAATAGAATTACTTTAGTGTCATCATCTTCAATCATAGAATTAATACAAACAAATTAAATTAAAATGTACTATGTAATACCCTTATTTTTGGCTTGTGACAGTTGATAGTTTTTCTATTGCACTTAGACAATTTTGAGACATTTGGTTGTTAGACTTATGGTTTATGCTTATTATGTTCATGATGGACTATGGTTGACTAATGTGGTGTTTGAAATGTGTTATGAGCAGTATGATGACAATATTGATATTACATTTTACATTGTATTTTGACATGATTAGTTGATGGTTAATTGATTATGCAGAATAATGTTACTGTGCTTTATGTGATTGAATGTTATCTGATTGTTAAACAAAAATGTTTATGTATTGTCATGCTTTAGGAAAGGGATGGTGTAGTATTACTCATTATGAGCACCCTACTATGTTGTGATTCCCTAATTCTGTGTGTTTGTTATATATGCATATGTTCGTATACAACCTATTGTTTTAATGCAGGTTGCAGGTACTAGGCATCAACTCCACCTAACTTAGCAAGTCTGAGCATTCCCTTGCACCAATGGATAATGTGGATGGGAGATAACATGGGGTACCCTAGGTCAGTTTCTACTTTTAGTTTGTGTCATGACTCTGGATGTCACTCTATGGTCCTTACCTTAGGCTTGGTCGTCATTGATATCCAATTGTCTTTGTTTGTTTTTGTTGGTTTCAGTCTATGTGAATTGGTCAAAAATGAATTTATTATTATAATAATAATGATATTAATAAGTTAGATATAAAAGTATTTTTCTTAGTCCTAAATTATTAATGAGATTTGGGAATATTATTTAAGTGATTTTTAATAAAAATTAATTAATTATTTTAATAAGATATTGTCCTAAGTCATTAATAATATTTTATTATTAATATTATATGGTAGTTTGAAAATATTATTAGTTAATAAATTTATTTCCTAGTGAGTTGTCGTAGGAGAATCCTAACTTGGAAAATCTCTCTCTCAAAGAAAAATTTATTGCATTCATTTTTAGAGAGTACTGGGATTCTGTAATAGATTTTGGTAGTGGGAATTTATGAGATTTGCCTATTTTTGTATCTCAGGGGGGTTATTTTGAGGGGGAAGTCATCTTGAGTGGAGATAGATAGCAATTTGGGGAAAGAATTGTTAGAGGGGAAACTAAAGAAGTTGCGGAGATGAAAAATTTTGAAGCTTCGATTGAAGTATGGGTATGTCTACTTGTACTATGAGAAAATCTTCCTGTAATTTTGTCTATTCTAGAATTTAAATTTTCATGTAGCAAGATTATTTTTGTACTTTTTGTGTATGTCAATTCTATGTTGCTCCATGATCATTTTCTCAGCCTTGGAATCTCTCCTCGGCTCCCATCGACAAACTACCTTCTAAGGTTTATTCTTAAGTCTATTTCTTTCTCTTTAATCTCATTTCACCTATTTTGAATCTTTCCTAAAACCTTGGATTTAATCTTCTGCCAATGTCTTTGGGTTCACTTCTTAAATTTCATTGTTCTTGCCAGAAATGAAGATTTCAGCCCTTTCATTTGGAATGAATAGCCTTTCAAAAACTTAATCAAGGATTTTCTTTCCTTATGGAGCCATCGTACGGCCTACCTTTCACCCCTCACTCCCTTATTTCTGTTAGATTTTATTAATGATGATTTGGTTAGTTTGTCAAACTCTAGATTGAAACAGCAAACTCCTCCTCCTACTGCCACCATACGACCCCTCCTTATCTTGTTTTCTCTAAAATTTCTATTTGAAAATGATGATGTGAACTATTCTTTTGGGTCACCAAGACATTAAGATAATAAAATCTCTTCAAACTCTGCCATAAATTGTATGCTTCCTGCAAATCTTTTTCCCAGGTGGCCGTATGACATAGGAGGAAGACCTGAGCAATTCAAAAAAAAAATTTAGAAAATTTTGTATGCCAGTCGTACCGTGTTTCTGAAGGGCTCTTTCAATTAGTAAAAAAATAAAAATTGTAGCTTGCCTGTGGCATGAGCTTGGGTGGTCGAATTTGTCTCTTCTTGATCATTATTTTCCCACTTCCATTTGTTTTTTTGTTGATCCCTCTTTGTTCTTTGTAAATATTCTTTCTCTCATCTTTCTTGTTGTCGTTGCTTCTCTTTATGGAGCTCTCTATAATCTTCACTAGATCATCTTCCTCTTGGCCATCCCTCTTGTAATTTTAAATCTCTGTAGATGCTCAAGAAATATTTCTCTATACTTTGTTCTTGTCAGGTTGCTCATCTTGATATTCCCTATCTCTAAAAATCTTTCTCATCATTTTTCTCTCTGAAATCTTTCCATCTAGTTGTAATTTTGCTTTGTCCTTATGCTTCAATTTTATTAGAAATTTATTAGCATGAGTCCATTAGGAAACTTCTAATTAAAAATTCATGATTGACTAATGGTAAATCTTGTTGGAAGATTATATTTTGGAATGAGTAAATTTGCTATTTTGAGTCATAGGTTTATAATCAACTCATTTTATTAATAGGAATAAAGAAAGAAACATTGTCAGAATAGACTTGTAGTTTATATTTTAACATATACTAATTTGTAGTGCGTTTAACTCACTAAGAAAGGACTTAAATTAATTGTTAGGATAGATTTGTAATATTTTATCCTATAGAGTAATTATCTTTATTAGGAATAGAGTGAAATTAGTATATGTAAGATTGTTAAATGAATAAAGTAGATTTTTAATGTGAAGTTGATTATATGGTAATGCTAGTTATTAAACAAATGTTAGATGATATTATACTTCTAGAATTGAATAGTAAATTATTGTTAGGATTTTTTATAATGTTTCATGTTTACAATTGTTCGAAGGTGGCATATTTGAGTTAATTTTAGTTATATTACATGGTCTATCTTGGAATTCCATTATTAGTTATTATCAACTTGTAGTAATGAGGAAATTGGGTTATTGTATTCACTTTGGTTCTGAGTCATATTGGAGTGCCATGGTTATTAAGTGTCAAGTCATTTAATCCTTTAATTGCCATATCAGGAAATGGATACTTGAATAATGGTATTGTGTATTAGATTTACCTGACTCCAGAGGCTAGGCTACTTGGGTTCCAGTACAACATTGTGTCATGTCGTTTTTAATGTTTTTATTTGATATGAGATTTTGAAGTGGATAAGGGAAAGAGTTGTTGTTTGAGGTTTTAGATTTGAAATTGTCTATGTAATGTATTGTTATGCAAGAGGATAGATGTCTAATAGTCCTTTGTCCATGCATGTCATTTAATTGGTTTCTAGAGGTTAGTTAGGGGGAGAGTGGCTTTCATGGTGGGGCCACTACCCAAAGTGGTTGCCTAGATAACCCCTTGGAAGTTGTAATCAAGTGATAACTTAATAATTTATCTACGTGGGTTGGGTAGTTAATCCACATAGCAAGATAATTATGATGCCTCACCCATGCCTATAGTGCTCTCATAGGCTAAGGATGGGATGAGAAGGCTTAGTTGGCAAGATCGACCTCCTTGTCTCCATGAGAGGATGTGTCAGTTTTGTATGTGTCACCCTATGGGGCTGGTGCCTAGTGAGAGGCTACCAAGATAACCATAGATGGGGGTCAGTTTCTAGAGAGAGATATCTTGGATAACCCATGCTAGGATGATGCGATGACACTCTCCCTACTGCAACCTAGTTACTTCCTCTTTGTTATCTTCTATTGTTGCCTCTGGAGTACTATCTTGCCTTGATGATAGGTGTTGTCTTTGTCAAGTCTATATCTTCTTTCTTGTATCCCTTGACTTAGTGGAACCTCATTGTTATCTCCTAGGTCAGGGGGTGGACCTCAGGGTTCCACATGGTTGGGTGGAAGAGCTTAATCCATTATTTTTTTCATGGTCATCTTGATTTGTGTTCGCTGTAGATGTGCTTCCAATTACATATCTATACTTGCATCCTTAGAGCTGTATTATACTTCTAGAATTGTATAATCTTGTTATATACTATAAACTGATGTAATTCAGACATGAAACTTGTATTCGTGTAATCTTGTAATTGATCTATTGTAAATGTGCATATCGTGTAAATGAATAAATGTAAACTTCTTCTGTTGTATCAAAATGCACTATTGTGAATTTATATATCTGATTTAGTTATGTTTCCCTAGAGGTGTTAGCTGATCATTCTGTTTAAATACTGTAATTAGTGTTAATTTTATCTAGTGTAAATGCATTTACTTTCTTGAAAAAAAAATTTGTAATTCTTTTCACCTATTAGTCTAACTCTCTAGGGTTGCATGACGGGACATCACATTTGTTATCATAGCTAGGTTTAAAACACTAGGTACTCTAGTTATAACTTAGCCCATTATTTGACCTTGTACTTAAACTCTATAGATTAACTTTCATCCCTGTCATTTTCCTCTCTGTGTGTGCTGAATTATCCTTTGGTGTTGTAGGTAGATGCCTAGAGGTAGAGGTTGAGGTCGTGGTAGAGGTAGGGATTGAGGGAGAGGTGGTGGCGGTACACCTCCTCCCAGTTCTCCTCATGAGAGTGTCCATGAAGGTGGGGGTCAGAATATGGAAGATCAGGGTTAGCTTGAAGGAGGCCAGTTACGACAGTTACTTGAGGAGGTCCTAGACAGGAGGTAGATCAACCAGAACCTAGGGAAAGAGAGAGATCACCTAGGCAGAGAGAATTGATAGCTGAGTAGGAGACCACTTTAGCTAGTCATATGAGAGATCTTCTGAGGGAATGCCCTCCCACCTTTGATGGAGCTAGTAGTGGTCTAGAGGTAGAGAATTGGTTACTAGATATAGGCAGGTGTTTCGCCATGCAAACATATGGCAGCAACACCAAGGCTAGATGAGCTATTCTACATCTCAGAGGTTTTTCTTCGACTTGGTGGCATTTAGAGGAGCAGAAGCTACACTTGGACATTAGCATGGTTTCTTGGGAGTTTTTCTTAGAGAGATTCAGAGCCCGTTTCCTATTTGATCATTGGAGACAGTGTTGCGTAGATGAGTTCCATGAGCTGAGGCAGACGACCATGTGAGTTGAGAAGTATGAGCACAGATTCTATGACATCAAGCAATATGCAGGTATTAGAGATGATGAGACTTTGTTAGTGTAGCATTTTATCAGGGACTTAAATGCCCAGATCAATGGAGGGGTTCGTGTCTTTGAACCCAAGACTATGGAGGTAACAGTGGATAAATCTCGGTTAGTGAAAGAGAATTTGACTATGGCACTCGGAGGGCATACAGTTGTGCATATTGGTAGCACACCTTCTATAGGATTTAGTTCTCATGGTGGACATACTTAGGCATCAGGATCTCATGCACCCTCAAAGGGTGGACAGCAGTAGCAGTACTCTCAGGCCAAACCAAAGAATTCTCAGCTACAATAGGGTACTAGATTTGAGAATAAGAACTAAAATTGGTCGTGTTCTAGAAAGGATCGTGTTGATCAACCTGCTCAGAGTACATAGTCTGCAGCAAGCAGGAGTTTCCAGCAGTCTAGTGCCTTCCAGGGTGGCGGTGGCTTTGGTAGAGGCACACGGTGTTTCTCTTGCGGCCAACATGGCCATATTGCTAGACAGTGTCCTTAGAGGAGTGCTTTAGGTTTTGGTCATAGGTCGGTGGCTTCAGAGATGACAATAGGTGATGCAGGTAGATCACACAGAGTTTTTATAGTGGTAAATAACCTCCAGGCAAAGCATTAGGGCATCGTGGTGGAGACTTTTGGTTTCATGTGAGGTATTGTTTTTTTTGTTCTCTTTGATTCTGGTGCTTCTGATTCATTCATTCCTCCTTCTCTTATGGAGTGTTGTGGTTTAGTGCTAACAAAGAAAGATGATAGGTGGCAGGTTGAGTTAGCTTCTAGGGCTAAGGTCACAGTTGAGTCTCTAGTGCATGGTTGTGAGTTGAGGATTGACTCTTTATCTACTATAGCAGACCATTGTATCCTACCCCTTGGTTCATATGATATAGTTTTGGGTATGGATTGGTTAGAGGCCCATCACGCAGTGATTGATTGTCAGTGTAAGTTTGTCAGATGTGTCAATGATTCTAGTAGAGAGGTGAAGGTAGTTGGTATCCAGAGATCTATTTCCATACGTATGATCTCTGCTATGTAGTTTAAGAGATGCATGTGTTAGGGGTGTCAGCTCTTTGCAGTGACAATTAATGATTTCGAGATGGAGGAGAGTCAAGAGACATCTCTTGACAATCACCCACTTTTGAGAGAATATGCAGATGTTTTTCCTTCTAAGATTCTAGGGATGCCACCTAAGCATGACATTGACTTTAGGATTGATCTTGTTCCTAGTGCAGAGTCTATCTCATGAGCTCCATACAGGATGACCACTCAGGAGATTAAGGAGCTTTGATTGCAGTTAGAGGAGTTGTTAGCCAAGGGATTCATTTGACCTAGTGTTTCTCCTTGGGGAGCACTTGTGATCTTTGTGAAGAAGAAGGATGGATCTTTGTGGCTGTGTATCAACTATTGATAGCTCAATAAAGTGACAGTGAATAATAGATACCCTTTTGCTCAGATTGATGATTTATTCAATTAGATTAAGGGAGCTAAGGTGTTTTCCAAAATTAACCTTAAGTCAGGATATCATCAGTTGCGAATCTTCGAGGCTAATATTCATAAAACAATATTTCGCACCCGTTATGGCCATTATGAGTTTACAGTTGTACCATTCAGGTTGATGAATGCACCTTTAGTTTTCACGAGCCTAATGAATGGTATTTTTCATACTTATCGCGATAGGTTTGTCCTTGTATTTTTGGATGATATATTGATCTATTCGAAGACTATGGAGGAGCATGAGGAGCATTTGCGTCAGGTGTTGCAGTGTTTGAGAGAAAATTAGGTTTATGCTAATTTGTTGAAATGTGAATTCTTTCAAATAGAGGTGAAGTATTTGGGTCATGTCATTTTTGGAGAGGGTATTATGGTGGACCCTTCGAAGATCCAAGCTATTATGGATTGGCTTGCACCTACTAATGTTTTGGAGGTTCGCAATTTTATGGGTTTGGCAGGCTATTATCACCATTTTGTTATGGGTTTTTCAAGGATTGCTCACCCTATTATTTCTCTTCAAAGGAAAGGGAAGAAGTGTGTGTGGTCAGAGCAGTGTCAGGGAGCTTTTCAGACCCTTAAAGAGTGGTTGACTAGTGCACCTATTCTGACAGTTCCTAATCCTACTAGGGACTTTGTTGTGTGTAAAGATGCTTCTTTGGAGGGTTTAGGAGTAGTTCTGATGTAGGGTGGTGGTGTGATTGCCTGAGTCTTGCAAACTCAAGGATCATGAATTGAACTATCCTGCTCATGATCTGGAGTTAGCCGCAGTTGTGCATGGCTTGGTACGGTGGAGGCATTTTCTTTTAGGGCATTGGTTTGAGCTACACAGTGATCATCATAGTTTATAGTATATTTTTACGCAGCCAAACTTGAATATGAGGTAGAGGTGATGGATGGAGTTCTTGTGTGAGTACGACTTTGAGTTCAAGTATATTCAGGGTAAAGAGAATGTTGTAGCAGATGCTCTTAGTTGCCGAAGACATGAGATCTCAGCAGTCACTCTTATAGTTGATTTGAGAGGTTAGATTCTTACAGCACTTCCTTCCGATAGTTGGTATCATGAGGTGAAGTCAGAGGTTGAGTCGGGTAGACCTTTGGAGGGTAGATTTTCTAGTTAATCTCTTGATTCAGATGGTCTTTTGTGACATTTGGGTCATTTCTATGTTCCTAGTTCAGAGGGTTTTCGTACCCTAGTTATGTCTGAGGTACATCGAGCACCCTATTCTGCTCATCCAGGTGTCAAGAAGATGTATACAGATCAAGTCGTTAGTTGTACTTTTGGAGTGGTATGAAGTGGAATATTGCTGATTTTGTGTCGAGATGTCTAGAGTGTTAGAGGGTGAAGGCGGAGCACCAGTACCCTGCAGGTCTTTTGGAACCTCATCTTGTTCCAGAATGGAAATGGGACATCATTTTGATAGACTTCATAATTGGATTGCCGGTATCCTCCCATCAACACAATGCTATTATGGTCACTATAGATAGGTTGACAAAGGTAGCTCACTTCTCTCCTATCCGTTCATCTTATAATGCCTCTACAGTGGCCAAAGTATTCATGGAGGACATAGTAAGATTGCATGGGATTCCTTGTAGGATCATCTCCAATTGGGATCTAGTATTCACTTCAGCCCTTTGGACCTCTCTGTAGCATGCCTTGGGGACATAGTTGAACTTTAGTTTAGCATACCATCTGGAGGCTGATGGTTAGACTGAGAGGGTTAATCAGATTCTTGAAGATATGCTTAGGATGTATGTGATGGTTGGCAAAACCATTGGGAGGACTATTGGTATCTGGTGGAGTTTGCATATAATAATGGGTATCATAGCTCGATCGACATGTCTCCATTTTAGGCTTTGTATGGTAGTCCTTGTCAGATCCCACTAAGTTGGGATCATCTCGAGGATAGAGTTCTTTTAGGACCATATATGATTAGAGATATGGAGTAGTAGGTTGAACAGATTACAGAGCATTTTTAGTTGGGGATCAAGTGTTCTTGCATGTGTGACTGCGAAAGAGTCTGATCTGTTATGGAAAAGGCTCTAAGCTAGCATCATGCTTTGTTGGACCATTTGAGGTGTTGGAGATGATTAGTCCTGTCGCTTATCATCTTGCTTTTTTTCCCAGCCTTTCACACATCCACAATATGTTTCATATTTCTATACTTAGACCTTACTATCTAGGTATTGCTCATGTTCTTGATTGGACTGCTTTACAGGTAGAGGATGGGCAGCTGGCTTTGGAGCCCATAAGCATTCTGTAGCACAAGAAACTTGCTCTCAGGGGCAAATACATGGACTAGGTCAGGGTCCAGTGCGATCCTAATGATGAGACTTCTACTACCTGGGAGGATGCTTCCAAGACGAGAGAGTTATACCCTTACTTATTTGTAGGCTTCAAGGAGTAAGCATGATTCTAGGGGGGAGGATGCAATGCTCTCTTTTTTGGCTTGTGACAGTTGATAGTTTTTCTATTGCACTTAGGCACTTTTGAGACATTTGGTTGTTAGACTTATCGTTTATGCTTATT
This sequence comes from Cunninghamia lanceolata, assembly GCA_027924645.1. Classification (NCBI taxonomy): domain Eukaryota; kingdom Viridiplantae; phylum Streptophyta; class Pinopsida; order Cupressales; family Cupressaceae; genus Cunninghamia; species Cunninghamia lanceolata. Next base: position 2,650,271 of record BSBN01001183.1, on the reverse strand, counting down.
ATGTTCATGATGGACTATAGTTGACTAATGTGGTGTTTGACATGTGTTATGAGTAGTATGATGACATTATTGATATTATAGTTTATGTTGTATTTTGACATGATTAGTTGATGGTTAATTGATTATGCAAAATAATATTACTATGCTTTATGTGATTGAATGTTATCTAATTGTTAAATAGAAATGTTTATGTATTGTCATCCTTTAGGGCAGGGATGGTGTAGTATTACTCATTACAAGCACCCTACTATGCCGCAATTCCCTTACTCTATGTGTTTGTTATATATGCATATACTCGTATAAAACCTATTGTTTTGATGCAGGTTGCAGGTACCGGGCATCAACTCCACTTGACTTAATAGGTCTGAGCGTGCCCTTGCTCCAATGGATAATGTGGATGGGAGATAACATTGGGTACCCTAGGTTAGTTTTCGTTTTCAATTTGTCATGAGTCTACATGTCACTCTATGGTCCTTACCTCGGGCTTGGTTGTCATTGATAACCAATTCTCTTTGTTTATTTCTGTTGGTTTTAGTCTATGTGAATTAGTTGAAAATGAATTTATTATTATAGTAATAATGATATTAATAAGATAGATATAAAAGTATTTTTCTTAGTCATAAATTATTAATGAGATTTGGGAATATTATTTAAGTGATTTTTAATAAAGATTAAATTAATAATTTTAATGGTTTTAATAAGATATTGTCCCAAGTCATTAATAATATTTTATTATTAATATTATATGGTAATTTGAAAATATTATTAGTTAATAAATTTATTGCCTAGTGAGTTGTCGTATGAGAATCCTGACATGGAAAATCTCTCTCCCAAAGAAAAAATTATTGCATTCATTTTTAGAGAGTAGTGGGATTCTGTAACAGATTTTGGTAGTGGGTATTTATGAGATTTGCCTATTTTTGTATCTCAGGGGGGTTATTTCGAGGGAGAAGTCATCTTGAGTGGAGAGAGACAGAAATTTGGGGGAAAAATTGTTACAGGGGAAATTGAAGAAGTTGGGGAGCTTGGATTGAAGTCTAGGTATGTCTACTTGTACTATTAGCAAATATGAAGTTTTCCTGTAATTTTATCTATTCTAGAATTTAAATTTTCATGTAGCAAGATTATTTCTGTACTTTTTGGGTATGCAAATCGCATGTTGCTCCTTGATCATTTTCTTAGCCTTGGAATCTCTCCTCAGCTCCCATTGATGAACTACCTTCTGAGGTTTATTTTTAAGTCTATTTCTTTCTCTTTAATATCATTTCACCTATGAATCTTGCCTAAAAACTTGGATTTTAATCTTCTACCAATTTCTTCGGGCTCACTTCTTAAATTTCTTTGTTCTTACCAGAAATGAAGATTTCAACCCTTTCATTTGGAATGAATAGCCTTTCAAAAACTTAATCAAGGATTTTCTTTTCTTTTGGAGCTGTTGTACGACCTACCTTTCACCCCTCACTCCCTTATTTTTGTTACATTTTATTAATGATGATTTGGTCAGTTTGTCAAACTCTAGATTGAAACAGTAATCTCCTCCTCCTACTATCACCGTACGACCCCTCCTTACCTTAAAATTTTTGTTTGAAAATGATGATGTGAACTATTATTTTGGGTTACCAAGACATTAAAATCAGAAAATCTCCTCAAACTCTGCCTTAAATTTTATCCTTCTTACAAATCTTTTATGCAACTGGTCGTACGAGATAGGAGGAAGACCTGAGCAATTCAATTTTTTTTTAAGAAACTCTTTTATGCCAGCCATATGGCATTTCTACGGGCTCTTTGAATTAATAAAAAAATAAAATTTGTATCTTTCCTGGAGCGTGAGCTTGGGTGGTTGAATTTGTTTGTGCTTGATCATTATTTTCCTTTTGCCAATTTTTTTTTGTTGATCCCTCTTTGTTCTCTATAAATATTCTTCCTCTCATCTTTCCTACCGTCGTTGCTTCTCTCTATAGAGCTCTATGTAATCTCCACCAGATCATCTTCCTCTTGGCTATCCCTCTTGCAATTTTAAATCTCTGTAGATGCTAAAGAAAAATTTATCTATACTCTGCTCTTGTCAGGTTGCTCATCTTGACATTCCCTGCCTTTGAAAATTTCTCACATCATTTTTCTCTCTGAAATCTTTCCATCTAGTTGTAATTTTTCTTTGTCCTTATGCTTCAATTTTATTAGAAATTTATTAGCATGAGTCCATTAGGAAACTTCTAAATAAAAACTTCTTGATTGACTAATGGTAAATCTTGTTGGAAGATTATATTTTGGAATGAGTAATTTTGCTATTTTGATTCATATGTTTATAATCAACTCATTTTATTAATAGGAATAAAGAAAGAAACATTGTTAGAATAGACTTGTAGTTTATATTTTGTAATATACTAATTTGTAGTGCATTTAACCCACTAAGAAAGGAATTAAATTAATTGTTAGGATAGATTAATTATCTTTATTAGGAATAGAGTGAAATTAGTAGATGTAAGATTGTTAAATGAATAAATTAGATTTTTAATGTGAAGTTGATTATATGGTAATGCTAATTACTAAGCAAATGTTAGATGGTATTATACTTCTAGAATTGAATAGTAAATTATTGTGAGGATTTTTTATAATGTTTCATGTTTACAATTGTTCGAAGGTGGCATATTTGAGTTAATTTGAGTTATATTACATGGTCTGTCTTGGAATTCCATTATTAGTTATTATCAACTTGTAGTAATGAGGAAATTGGGTTATTGTATTCCCTTTGGTTCTAAGTCATATTGTTCTAGTGGAGCGCCATGGTTATTAAGTGTCAAGTCGTTTAATCCTTTGATTGCCATATCAAGAAATGGATACATGAATAATGGTATTGTGTATTAGATTTACTTGACTCTAGAGGTTAGGCTACTTGGGTTCCAATGCAACATTGTGTCATGTCATTTTTAATGTTTTTATTTGATATGAGATTTTGAAGTGGATAAGGGAAAGATTTGTTGTTTGAGGTTTTGGATTTGAAATTATCTATGTAGTGTATTGTTATGCAAGAGGATAGATGCGTTATAGTCCCTTGTCCATGCATGTCATTTAATTGGTTTCTGGAGGTTGGTTAGGGGTTGCTAGTTGCATGAAGGAGAGTGGCTTCTATGGTGGGGCCGGTGCCCAAAGTGGCTACCTGGATAACCCCATGGAAGTTGTAATCAACTGATAACTTAATAATTTATCTAGGTGGGTTGGGTAGTTAATACACATAACAAGATAAGTATGATGCCTTACCCATGCCTATAGTGCTCTCACAGGCTAAGGATGGGATGAGAAGGCCTGGTTGGCAAGATTGACCTCCTTGTCCCCATGAGAGGATGTGTCAGTTTTGCATTTGTCACCCTATGGGGCCGATGCCTAGTGAGAGGCTACCAGGATAACCATAGATGGGGGCAGGTTTCAAGAGAGAGATAGCTTGGATAACCCATGCTAGGACCATGTGATGACACTCTCCCTATTGTAGCCTAGTTACTTCCTCTTTGTTATCTTCTTTTGTTGCATCTAGAGTACTGTCTTGCCTTGAGGATCAGTGTTGTCTGTGTCAAGTCTCTATCTACTTGCTTGTATCCCTTAACTTAGTGGAACCTCATTATTTTCTCCTAGCTTGGGGGGTGGATGTTAGGGTTCCACATGGTTGGGTGGAAGAGCTAATCCATTTTTTTTCTTGGTAATCCTAATTCATGTTCACTGTAGATCTGTTTCCAATTCTAGATCTATACTTGCATACTCAAAGCTACATTATACTTCCAGAATTGTATAATCTCATTATATATTTGTCATGTCCCCAATTTTGGAGTAACTTAATATTGTTTTAATTGTAAATTAATTTTTTTAAGTATATTTATTTACTTTATAAAATTAATATTTTATTTAAGTTACTAATTCAGTAGTACAACACTTTATTAAAAAGTGTTATGAACAAACATTTAAAAAATACAAGTGCAAGCATTTAATAAAGTTCATGTAAAAGCATTTAAAATTCTTGGTTATGATGTGTACATGTAAACTCTCATTTAATAATATTAGGCTAGGCCTAATTGATGTAATGGCTTTAAAAGCAAACATGAGAGTCATTTGATGTATGTCTAGATATCTGAATGTTTTGGTTTTGGGTTTGTGTCTTTTGACAAATTGTATCCAGTTGATGTCAAGGAGATGATCCCTTGGTAAAATTCTAGTTTGGTGATGTTCCCTTACCAGCATTGAGGTGAAGTTGCTTCAGATTTCACAATTGAGCTTTGAAGATTTGTGCCATCAGGATTTTTAGTGTTTGGTTGGTGTTTGTTATAGGAAGACTCATTTACCAATTTTATGAGATTAGCTATGTAAATAAAAAATTGGCTTTGCAAGGGTTTATTAATTCATATTTAAATTGTTATTGCCTATGAGTTTCAATTGAGGGTCTATCAAGGAATCAATTTATTAATATGCAAGCGTATGATAGTGTGAATTTTATAAGATGTGCTTGATAGGAATCAGGAATTCCATTCAGTAAATTGTAGCACTCCTGAAGCTTTGACACCGTGAGTCTCCTAATATAAACACAGGACATACAAAAGGAGAGAAATCATCAATAAGGAATCATGGGGGTTTGAGACGGAATGTAGGTGATCTCATTGTAAAAGTTGTGGTTTTGAAGTGGTGTTTGCATATTTCCATCTTGTGAGATTAATCAATAATATTAATGTTGTATGACAGATGATAGAAAGAAACTATTAAGGAATTATATATGATGCATTTGAAGTGGACTGTGGGACCATCGCATATTGGGTAATCTCCTTAGTTTATAATTTATGAATGCAAACTTTATGAACTTTGAAGATTTATGAAATCGTGGAGTTTTTCTAAAATCTTAATACTTCCCAAAATAAAAGTTTGCTGAGTTGAAGTGTGGGTCCCAGTGAAGAGTTGAAGTCTGAGTGCTGGCAGATTGTATACAAGTTCTAATTTATCTAAAGTTTTCATTGAAAACTCAAAGGGATATGTGAGGAAAGTTTAACAAATAATTAAAAGATACAAAATGAAAGTTGCTGTTTGGGAGATAGGGTCTGACACACTCTGCATTTGGTCTACCACATAAAACAAAAAATAGATTTTTTGTTTTGTTTTTTAAATTTCTAGAGTCTCCTTTACTACCGTACAAGCCTTCAGGCATACAGTCTGATTTATATCAGAATTTGAATGATCAACAGTTAACAGGATCTACAACAGATATGGATAAGTTTGGATTTGTGTTTAGACTCACTTCTATTAATAAAATTATTTGAAGACATTCATCAACAAGTATTTCCAGTCCAGCATTAAGGTTAGAGTTCTTGGTATTTATTATCTCTGTTTCCTGAATTTCATAACAGCACTTTGTATGATACCATATGATCTTTCAAATCTTTCAATTGAACATCTATTTTTATATACAAATCTGAGTTGTAAGTTCTGAGTTTAAGGGCAGCCACCTAGATGTTTTCATTTCATTGAATTAGATCAACAAAAGGCAAATTGGAGTTATTATGTTGTATGCCAAATGCTAGACATAATGTCTTATCATTAGAAGTGGTATTTTGACATCATTATATGCATTTATATCTTCTATTCAAAATAAATAAACTTAGAAATAAACAAAATCAGATCCCTTGCCAAATGTTTGACGAAATGTCAAACCTATAAAACTCAGAATTTCAGGGCAGAATAGGTAAGGGATATTACAGTGGTATCAGAGCCATAGAAGTGCCAGCCTGTGAGTTAGAACCTTTGTCCTACTAGCCAATGGCTTCTTTTTTGAAGGAAAGAAGACCATATACAGTTGACAAATCTATAGAAGAAGACTTGACAGCCTTGATAAACAAGTATGATACTCTTCCTATGTATGTGCAAAATAGAATCAGTTTTAAAGACTACATGGAGTTCAAGTGTTCGTGGTATGATGAAGACTCATTGGATAGTGAGGACACCTAGCCATCAACTAGCAGCTCTAGAGGAGAGATTGACACAGTTTCACTCTAGCCACATAAGGTCAAGTCTGAAGAAGAGTACATGAATGATGTGAAAGAGGTGGAAAATGATCATACATTTGAGAGTAAACTTGAGATCATGATCAATCATAAAGGGCATACCATTGATGTTCAATCATACATGCAAGGAGAAGATATAGTCTTTGTCAAAAAGATTATCCATGAGGAAGAAGATTCACATGAAGAAGTCATGACACTTCATGATGATAAAGAGGACATGATCAACCATGAAGAATGTGATTCACATGAAGAAGACATAGGTGATGCATATGAAGTTTCTTGCTTTGGATCAACATTTGATGAAGAAAAGTTGTATGATGTCATTGCTGATCATTCTAATGAAGAAGGCATAGATTTTGATCATGGAGTTGATTGGCATGATATAATCCCTGATTTGTTCGATGGAAGCAATACCATTCCTTTGCAAAATTAGTTGGTGGTAGTTATTGTTCATAAGAATGAGAGAGGGAAGACACTTCCTACCTTTGGCACTTTATTGGTCATCACACATGATGAGTATATGGATTATCCAAGGCTCAAGATTTCTGACTTGATACACCATGGTATGTGTAGAGTTAAATACTCTACATTTTGTTTCAGTTGCAGCACATCAGCGGGCTATAGTGGTTTTTAGTTTTGCCTATGCAAATGTTCCTGTGAAAGTTCTGAGTTTCCACGAGGGTTTTCGCAACACCGTGGGGGTTTCCGCAAGGGTTTCATTTTGTTAAAGTCTCAAAGTAGCACGGAACCTGCCAAGTGTCGAGCCTCAGTTCAAGCTGCACTTTTGTTTCTATGTTATAACTTTAATGCGGATCATGCCACGTGGTGGAAGGTATTTCAATATTGTCTAAAGTTACTAGCCATGGAACTTGCCATGTGTCAGTTTCCGTTTGAGTTTCAAAGTTTCTTTAAAAGTTTCTGTATGAGCTGCGGAATGAGCCATGTGTCCTTCACACTGCTGCGGAGCTTGACATGTGTCAACCTCCGCATTATGGTTCCTATATGTTTCAATGTTAAGAGAAAAATGGAGGCGGGCCCCAGTATAGAGCTTAAGTGAGGCGGGAGGCGCCACGTGGTGGATATGGTCCTGAGATGTAAAGATTCTATCTTTTTCTTCAGTTTATAAATGTTTCTTAAAATACGCAGAAAGCGCCAAGTGGCAGTATCCGCATAAGTCTCAAAAGTGATTTATAAATGTTTCTCAAGTTAAGCGGAAAGTGCCATGTGTCTGCATCCGCATGAGTTTCAAGAGAGTTTCTAATGTTTCAAAAGGAGTGTCGAAGGCACCACGTACCAGTTCATAGTTGTAGCGGAAGGTGCCACCTATCCCTATTTTCCTTTTTGAAAGCTAAATGATGTGGAGGGTTGTGGGTCCCATTTCTAATAAGTTTTAAAGCTTTAGTGCTATGGATCATGCCAGATGTCACAGGTGGAGCCCTCCTGAATGCAAAGACACAGTAAAGTATGAATGCTACGGATTAAGACACGTATCAATTTCTAAGTACTATGGAGCTTGCCAAGTGTTAGTTTCCTATGTCTCCTAAAGAATGAAAGAGTTTCAAGTGATGCATGCGGACACTGCCATTTGTTATAGGGTTTGTTGTCTTAAATATGTGGATGCCACCAAGTGTCTTTTCCTGAATAGATGGAGTTATGCCACGTCTGTTTTGTAACATCTAATGAGCTCATAGAAGGAGTAACTGTTGTAGATCCTAAAGATCTTTAAACTGTCAAAAACTTACAGTTCACTCTAGTTTGGTTAGGCTGTTGAGATTTGATTGTACAGACAATCTAGAGTCGCCCCTGTGCTATAAATATGTAACATTGGTAATTGTCAAAGGGGATCCATTCATAGACAATTTTTCGCTAAAGATATTTTCTATCAAAGATTCAAGAGAGTTTGAAACTTTTTGCTATGACTAGTAATATCATTTTGCCTTTAGTTTGTTATTCTTGATTCAGAAAGTAAATGTAACTATGTATGTATCTATGCCTCTTATATTGCTAGGAAATTAATGAGAAAGATAGAGTTATGTGCCTTGGTTGATTTTTTTTGTGTCATTGTAAATTGTTTGTTTGTGAGTCTTTGAGTTTATTCATTATATCTATTTATGTTAATCATACAACATTTTCTCCTTAACGTAACTGAATCTTAAGGGTAGCTTCACTGTGCTTAAGTTGAGAGAGATACTTATTATTCAAGTGCATCACCATAGATAGATTTGTTTTATTGTATTTGTAATCCTGTTAAGTTTCTATCATTTTCCCAAAACTCATTTAAAATAGAGAAGAGCTAGCTTCATTAAAATTTGGAGGTTTTTTTAGGTGGCAATTCCCACATACCTGAAACTTCCCATGTTGGTGTTGGAACCTGCATAATTTTACACATCAACAGTTTTTGGCACGTCCAGTGGGACCATTTCTTGAAGTTTCTATCAAGATTGTATGAACCAGAGAGCTACAAGGACTCAGAGCTATGGACCTGTAACAAGATCTCAATCTACTATTAATCCAAGCATTCTTTTTCTGCCACTGGTAGCTAATCCAAGGAGAAGAGTGAATCAATTTGCAGCAACACCAAGAGCAAACATGGGAGCACCTATAGCCCCAAGAAATTATGCAAATTGGAACACTGGCAGCCCTCTGATTCTCCCAGTACCGCCAGCCACTTGGGATCCTATCCTAACCAATGCTCTGAAGGCTCTGCCTAAATTCAGTGGGGAAGATTTCAAGACACCTGAAGAGCATCTACAAGATGTATCTGATGTTTGTGCAGTGCATGTGATCACTCAACAGAATGTGGCTATAAGGTTGTTAGCAGCTTCCTTCAAGGGGAAGGCTCTGGACTAGTATAGATCTTTGACCCCAAATACAATATCCACATGGGATCAGCTTGGTGATGCCTTCTTTGAAAGATTTAAAGAGAAAGGTGATAAATCTTCTTTGCTGCAACAATTGATCACCATCAAAAGGGCACCACAAGAAGCTATGACTGATTTCAATTCAAGGTTTCAAAAGACTTGGGAGAGGATCCCTACAACCACAAGACCATTACCAGGTATGGCTATTGTGTTCTATCTTAAAGCCCTAAACTCATATATATCAGTAATGATTCAGTCCCTTGGGGGTCAGACACTACCAAAAGCTTATGAGTTTGCAGTTAAGGGAGAAAATAACATAATAGATGCTGGAAAGTTGCCCCCAATGCCTCCTATGCCCATGTTTCCAAAAATTACCTTACCTCTACATCAAGAAGCTCCTAATCCCATAACCCCACTTGTGTCTATGTATACATTTCCCCAACAACCTGCTAAAGCAACTATCCCTATCCAATCATCTGAGATGGATGATGTCAAGAACATTTTAAGAACCTTCTCAAATGAGATAATCAATCTGAAGAGATAGCAGAATCCTTATCCAAAACCCCAATATCAAGGTTACCAAGGAAATAGACCTCCCTTTTAGCCAAATCAGTATCAAGGCCCTCAAAGGCAAGCTAACCCTCATCGATCAAACTAATTAGTCACAGTCCCTACACCCTTGCAGACTGTTCCTCCTAATCCCAACAGGGAGATGGTTCCAGGGCAAAATAATTTTGCAGATAGCACAAATGCTTGGTGTTTTCCTTGCAACAATGCCCATATGCCCAGGGACTGCCCCAGTGGAAATTTACAGCAAAAGATAGCAAAATAAAGAGTATCAAAAGGGCAATTTGCAACCTCTAACACTCTGTCATATCAGTCTCCTAGTGTACAAAATGCAGCCCTGGTGGCTTAGATGCAAGGAATGTCCTTACGGTAGAAAGAGGAAATAACCCCTGAACATGCTTTATTTTCATGGATTGAAGATGAAGAGTCAGTGTTCTTGAATGAAGAATCTACTTCCAAGAAGCCATTGGTACAATCAGATTACTATACCAGAGCCAAGAGGAGAATGATGCAACAGTCTAAAGTCACAAATAATGAAATCATGGGAGCTCCCCCTTTTCAAGTTCATCAGAGTATAGTTGCTAGACAGGAAATGCCCCAGCCTGTGTAGAATCAGGTAGCCCTTGGACAAGTTCAAGAAAAAGCAAGGTATCCTTATTACTCAAAAGCCCAAGCATTAGGACCTATCAATATAGTGGATCAGCTAAAAAGAACCCCAAGACATGTATCAATCTGGGACATGCTAGCTATTCCTGAGCAGAAGACACTGTTGCAAGAAGCTTTGCAGGGCCAAGAGGTGCCTAAACATACTGGTGCTAAAAGAGGACCTGCTCATAAAGAAAGGCTGCAGCTCAAAGATACTATACCTCTTTAGACAACATCACTATTGAATAATGCATCACAGGTAGGTAAATCTAAACCAGATCCTTTTTATTTAACTTTGATAGTTGGGAAGAAACTGTTGCATAATGCAATGATAGACTCTGGGGCTAGTATTACAGTAATGCCAAAGCAAATAGCAAATGCTTTAAAGATAAAATATGAGGCACTTACAAGAGGAGTTATGTAGTTGGATGGGAAATTAGTGCAAACAATAGGGAAAATTAAACAACTCCCATTGCAACTATACACTTGCCCTAATATAATTGTTAACCAGGATGTAGTGGTCATAAATATTTCCCCTGTATTTGGTCTATGTCTATCTAGAGATTTTACAGCTAAGATAGGAGGTTACATGTCATTGGATTGGTCACACCTCATTCTAAGAACCAAGTATGGGACAAAGATGAAGATACTGTCTGAGCCATTATCAAAAGACCATATCACAAATGAACCAACCCCAAAATTAGAGGCAGCCCATGCTATGCTGAATAAAGAAGAGAGAATTTTTGTTGAAGAGTTAGGAGACTGGACTGAACATGACCAACAGGAGGAAGAAAATAATCAGTTGTTGACTATGATGCAAAGTGACCCCTATGGAAATTATGACTCTACTGGTCTAGGGACTTATGTTATATTTGAAGAAGACCATGAAATCCCAAATGTTTTAAGAGAAGAAACACCACAGACTCAAGAATCTCAAAAAGACTAAAAAATCTAGACTCTAAATTTTGATGGGGCTAGAAGTAGAAATGGTGTTGGAGTAGGAATTTGCCTTACTGCCCCAAATGGTGAGAAAATTCTAAGAGCCATCTATTTTCAGTTTGCCTGTACCAATAATGATGTTGAGTATGAATCCTTGGTGCATGGACTAATGTTAGCCAAGAAAAAGGGAGTAAAGAATCTAATAGTAAGGGGAGATTCAAAACTAGTAGTGAAGCAAATCAGAGAAAAGGTAGTGGCCAAAAATGTAAGAACGAGATCCTACAGACACAAGATTTGGGATTTAATAGATGGTTTTGAAGCTTTCAATATTGAAGTAGTTCCTAGAGCCCAAAATTCTGAAGCAGATAGAATGGCAGAGGTTGGTTCACAGTTTGACGCAGCAACTTATTTATTGGTAAATAATGAGTCAGTCAAAGTTATAGTAAGACCAACTATCCCAGACAATGATGAAAATTGGCAAGTCTTTGAAAATGATTTTCAGGTACTCTCATTTTTGTAACAGTCAGGGGAGTTTGCTGATCAATTGCAACCCAAAATTGAAGAAGCATATGGTGACCAAATTATTCAATTAAAGTCAAATAAGTTCCCTAAAGGACTGATTACCTTAGAAAACTTATTTGACTGAGAAGATGTAAGCCTAGAAAAGAAAAGGTTTCAGGCAAATAAAGCAGATTATTCTGAAATACAAGTGAGTGAAGGGAGAAAACTAAAGATTGGCAATTCCACAACCCAACAGGAAAGGGAAAGACTAATTGACTTGTGTGAAAGATATGATAGAGTGATAGCCTGGACCTATGAAGACCTCCATGGCTATTATAGGGATATTATCCAGCATACCATAGAGCTTATTGAGGGATCTAAGCCAGTCAGATAAAAGAAAAGGTCAGTGAATCCAAGGATTGAACCTCTGATGGTGGATGAGCTACAGAAGCTCTTAGAATCAAAAATAAATTTTCCAATCAAAACACTCAACCTGGGTATCCAATCTAGTGCCAGTCAGGAAAAAGAATGGTGACATAAGGCTCTGTGTAGACTTCAGGGATCTGAACAGAGCATCCTTGAAAGATCACTACCCCCTGCCCTCTATGGAACAAATTTTATAGACTGTGTCTAGATCAGAGAGATTTTCCTTACTGGATGGTTTCTCTGGATATAATCAGATTTGGTTAGCTGATGAAGACCGACATAAGACTACGTTCACTACTAAATGGAGAACATTTGCATATGCCAAGATGCCCTTTGGCCTTTCAAATGCTAGAGCTACTTTTTAAAGGGCAATGGATGTAGCATTTGGAGAGACCATAAACAAAATCATCATGATTTATCTTGATGACCTCACTATTTTCTCTAAAAATGTTGTTGATCATTTTGATCATTTAGAGGCTATTTTTAAGAAATGCCAAGAATTTGCAATATCCTTGAATCCCAAGAAGTGTATCTTTGCAGTACCTCAGGTAAACTATTGGGACATATAGTTTCAAAGGATGGAGTCTTTATTGATCCAAAGAGAGTCACTGCCATAAAGAACTTGTCTCTATCAGTAAATAAGAAAGTAGTTCAATCCTTTCTAGAGAAAATCAATTTTGTCAGTAGGTTCATATCTGACTTTGCAGGTCTAATTAGACCAATGAGACTATTACTAAAGGACCTGGTTTTCAAATGGACTGTAGAAGGGAGACAAGCTTTTGAGGAAATCAAGAAAGCCATTTCAATAGCCCCAATACTTAGAAACCCAGACTTTTCTAATTCTTTTATAATGTATGTGTATGGAGATGAATTCAGTGTTGCTATTGTTTTGACTCAGAAAGACAACCAGCAAGAGGGAGAGCACCCAATAGCCTTTTTCTCTAGGACACTCAGGGAATATGAGGCCAGATACAATTTTGTGGAGAAACAGGCATATGCCATCGTCAAAGCCCTTAAGAAATTTAGACACATGGTAACAGGTAATAAAATTATGATATTAGTGGCTCATCCTAGTGTAAGAGAATACATTATGGAGGGAGAGATCACTAAGAAAAGGGCAAACTGGATAACAAAGATTCTTGAATATGATGTGGAGGTTAGACACACTAAGTTAGTCAGAGGCAAAGGATTGTTGCAATATATGGCCCAAGACATGGAGAGAATTATGACTGCAAAAACAGAAAGTGAGAATGTGTTGAGAATCCAAGAGATTGATCAGAATTCTTGGGTTAGAAATAGGATTCAATTTATGAAACATGGGATTTTTCCAAACGAGCTCTCCCATGATAAGAGGAGGTATTATAGATAGCAAAGGTCCTACTTTGTATTAATTGACCATGTTCTTTTCAAAACAAATACTGATGGCATACATTTAAGATGCATAGAAAAAGATGAAGCCCAAAGAATACTACACGAACTGCACCATGGAGCCTCAGGGGGACACTTCTCAGCATGGCCCACCGCAATAAAAGTAACTCAAGCAGGATACTTCTGGCCCACTTTATTTGCAGACTGTTATCAGTTGGTCAAAGAGTGCCAAGCTTGTCAGTTCTATACTGGAAAAAGAAGAAATATAGCAATGCCCCTAAGCCCCATAATTATAGATGAGCCCTTTGCCCAATGGGGTCTTGATTTCATTGGTATGATCAATCCAGTGTCAAGTATGGGACACAAATGGATCCTCACAGCCACTGATTACTTTACCAGATGGAGTGAAGCAGTGCCACTCAAGGAAGCAACATAAAAGGTAATACTGGACTTTCTAGAAATCATTACTGCTCATTTTGGCCCTCCTCATACCATCATATCAGATAATGCTAAGGCATTTTTGGGAATGAAGATATAAGAGTTTGCAGTAAGGTATGGAATTTATTTGAAAACCTCTTCAAATTATTACCCTTAGGGTAATGGTCTTGTAGAGTCTACTAACAAAAACCTAATCAGACTCAGTAAGAGGATTGGAACCAATTATCAAAGAGAGTGGCACAAATTGCTCAATACTGCACTGTGGGCTGATAGAATTACACCTAAGCAAGTGACAAAGATGTCCCCATATGAGTTGGTCTATGGTAAGCCAGTTGTAGTGCCACTAAGCCTAGAGATTCCTGCTTTACAGTTATTGAAACAAATTGAGATTGAGAAAAATGGTCCCACACAAGTCAGACTTGTTGAATTGTTGGAGGTGCAAGAAAAAAGAGAAAAGGCACATGAGTCACTGATGAAACACCAGAAAATAATCAAAGATTGCTTTGACAAGAAGACTTCAAATCCCTATTTTGAGGTTGGTTCAATAGTGCTTAAGTGGGATGATAGAGCTGCCAAGCCCGGTAGACACAGCAAATTTGAATCACTATGGACCGGTCCTTATAAGATTTGTTCTTGTAAACAGCAAAATTCATTTGAGCTTGAGACCATGGAAGGTGAACCTGAAGAGATTCATGTGAACATGATCTACTTGAAGCATTTTAATTAACTTGTGTCTCCTATGTACTATAGTTAGCTAGTTTCTTTATTGTTTTCCTATTTTCCCACTTCTTTTTCCCGCTTTCCTTTTAAATAAGTGTTCTGTGAACACATGGTAGCAGCACAAGCCTCTTCTCTTTTTGGAAACCTCTCATTCATTAAGGTTGTCCCCAATCCCTAAAATTCCTAAAGTACACACTTTTTGTAGCCACTATCTTAATGTTTCTGACACATAATCCTATATTGATTCGAAAAGATACACTAATGGTTTCCTTGGCGTAAATACCATTTATGAGACTCAATGTGTCATTAAAGCCCCATTAATAGGAGTTAAACCTTAACTGTGGCTCTCATTTTTCCCCGTCTCTCTGCTTCAATTTCATGGCAATCCCCTGCAAATTTTCATTCCTCACAAGCGCTTTTGGCCATTTGTCTTATTTATTGCATAGTTTCCATCTGTTACTATGTTGAAGCACTCACATTCTCCCCGCAGAAACAACCATAGCTGGAGCACAGTCTTCTTCAGAGGGACTTGGGATATATGAATCAATTGATAGACTTCTAAACAACAAATCATATGCCTCAGCACCTGCACAGCCTAAGAAAACCTATCCAAGGATGAGGGTTCCTGAGGTGGGTCTTTCTGTTGAACCTGAAAAGGTTAAAGATTTTGTAGATAATGTTTTTGACCCAGCCCTTCAAAAATCTACCAAGGCTTTCATAGAAGGAGCACACCAGAGATGCATTCAGAAGGCAAAGAAGGGGGAGTCTAAAACTTTTAGGATGAGGATTTGGACTTCACGGTTGGCACAATTCATAGTCCTAAGTGTGTATTCATGTCTTGACTTGGTTGATATGTGTGCGGAACTGTTTCATGCACCTTCATGCACCATTCAACAGGGCCCCTTTATGGTACAAATTACACCTAAGGCCATAAGAGACATGCTGGCCTTGTATTGTGATCGAACGGCCACATTCCCCACTATTGCCAAAATGCAAAAGACGTGGTCGAATGTCAACAATCAGCTTAGGTTTCTTAACTCAGAATTGCAGTTAGATGAGGAGAATACACAGATGCCCACATTACCTATAGGAAGGGCACAATCCGCGCAAGCCAGTCAAGAGGCACTATCTATGATGGCTTTCATCTTTGGAATGAAAGAAGATATCACAATCTAGGACTGGTAAATCACCATTTTATTCAGACTGAAGACTATGGATAAGTCACAAGAATTCTGACTAGATTTTGCTGAATAAATTACTTATTCCATGGCTGATCAACTCATCAATTTCAAAGCCACCGGTGTGTTCAGGTATTCTGCTTATCTTTTTCATTGAATGTTATACCAGAACCACAATATATTTGCACCAAATATGCAAATGAGTATGTATGACCCAAATTTTTGGTAAAATAGAACAATTCATGTGTCTACATGGACACATGTGCTATCTGAGGCATCAGACCCTTATGATTTCTGGGAACTCTTTGTTGCCCCTGCATTTTGCCATCTGAACCTTGAACCTGTAGAAAATAGGTTGACACCTAGCATCAAGGGTTTCATAACCAATTGCCCAATCTCATGTGACTACTATTTTGGGGCATGAAATACCATCATTAGAGTCTATGGCTTCAATGATGAACCTATGCTGCTCCCTAAAATTTTGACCCCTAGGGTAGTGTTTCTAGAGGTAACCCGGCAAGTGTCTGTGGTTGATAATGAGTATGGCACCCAGAGGAAGAAGAAGAAAATGTATGATATTCCCTGGGTTAGAAGGAATATAGCTCTAGAAGTTAGGGACACAGAGCACCTGTTGTTAAGGAAGCTTGCTGCCTTGGGTTTCCTCATTATTGAAGACAAATGGAAGTACGACCTAAATAGTTTTATCACCTCCTAGGTTAAAACCAACAAGGTTGGAGCCAAAATAGTGCATGAGGGTCACCCTTTTTGGGAGGATAAAAGAAACCCTAAGGAAGACAGCCCTGACCTGTATGTGGAATTAACAAATTTTCCATATGAGGGTCCCTGGCCATGGGA
Organism: Cunninghamia lanceolata; assembly: GCA_027924645.1. Classification (NCBI taxonomy): domain Eukaryota; kingdom Viridiplantae; phylum Streptophyta; class Pinopsida; order Cupressales; family Cupressaceae; genus Cunninghamia; species Cunninghamia lanceolata. The sequence goes on along the minus strand of BSBN01001183.1, from coordinate 2,633,741 downwards.
GACCTTTTATGTTAAACAAAGGGCCTATGACCCTAAGATCAGAATGGGCACTGGATTGAAGAAAGCTTTGTTGAAAAGCAGATAATGGAAACCAGAGAAAATAGAGGCCTATTGGAAGTACAGGCACGAAATTTTTGAGTTAACTCACTCTTTTGGCAAGGTAGACACAGATGAAAGATGGGAGTCTATCTGGGATGAGTGGCATTTGTCACCAGTCTCTAGCCCTGATACAAGCAAAATTCAGACACAGGGTGGAGAGTCAGAAGGGGAAGCAGAATCAACTCATACAGTGCAAGCAATAGGACAAGCCTCATCAACTATCCCTATATCTTCCTGGCCCCAATCTCTCAGCACTCTAGAGAAACAAAAGGGTGTGGTATCATCACCACCCAGAGGGACTCCATCAATTTAAGCCACTAGGGTTTCCAATTTTGTATTATTACCACCATCCTTAGTGGTCAATGTGGAAGAGAATGAACCAGAGGAGCAAGTAGAAGAAAGGCCAAGGAAGCAGAGAAAACTAAACTTGCCACCAGAGTCAGATGAAGAGGTAGATCCATCATAGCAGCAACCACCAGCCACATCTACTACTCCTCAGGTAAGTGTTTCTTCTCTTTTTTCCTCTCAGTCTCTTTCTTCTACCATAGGGGTGGCAATCCCAACTGGCCACACATTACTATCCCTTACCACCTCTGCTATGCCTATTTCTACGCTTGCCCCACTTCCTAATCCTTAGGCCATTTCTTCATAGGCCACCTCATTGCCATTGTTTTCCCCCTCTGTTCCAAAGAGAGCGCCTTCCCAAATCTCCCCTAGCCAACATTTGGTGATTCCTTATGGTTTACCTCAGGGTCACCCCTTTGCTGGAGGGTATATTGCTTCTCCCCCCACTTTCCAAGCTCAAGTAGATACTGCTAAGAAGGCTAGAGAAGCCAGGCTAGATAAGAAAAGAAAGAAAGAAAATAAGATCCTAGCAGTTCCACACATGTGGTCTCTCTTTCACCCTATACAACAGCAGCTGACTGTCACACATTTGTCCCCAAATGTGGTAAGCCAAATGAGTAGATGGAACCTCAGAACTATGCAATGAATGCAGTGGCCATGGACATGTCACTATTCAGACCACAAGACAGGGTTGAACTGCTCAATGAAACCACTTCTTTTGTAGCAACTGATTATTTGAAAGTATCAAAGAAGCTGCAGAAAATTGAAACTAACTTAGCCTAAGAGAAGACAAATAGTAGCAACCTTGCTACAAAGTCAAAGTCCAAGAATGAAGAAATAGAGAATCTCAATAAACAGTTACAAAACACTATTTCTTGTCAAATTCATCAAGTGATAGTGGCACAAAATGCTTCTCTAAAGGTAGAGCTTGGTCAGGAAAAAGCTGCAGTAAATGTTTTGAGACAAGAAAAACCCACCTTAGAAAAAAGGTATCAAGAAAAGATGCAACAAGCTACACAGTTTCAGCAGAAGCTACTAAGTGAACAAAATAATGTTGTTGTGATACATGCCCAACTCCAAACTAAGCAAAAAATGAGAAAACAATTGACACTTGAGTTGGCTAACAGACCTCATAATGTTGGAGTTCTAAATCTGGTCAAGGAGCTATATCTTTCAGTGTGGAACAGGATCTCTAATGAGATTGTTCAACTTAAGCCTTCCTTAACCTTCTTATTAAATGTATAGCTATTATGCGAGAAGGTGGAAACTTCAGTTCAAGCCATGCTTTCTACTATTTCTCTGAGGGTTTCTGACTCTCAATTATTGCTAAAGAAGCTATATGACACAACTGATGAAACACTATTAGCAGCGGGGATCAGTAACATGATGGTAGTAGCAAAAAAGGTCAATGAAGTTGTCAGTTGTAATTCAGCTGCTACAAATTGCCAGGAGCTCTTGGATGTTGTCAAGGAGGGAGTCAAAGACATGAAAAGACATATAGAAGATCTGGTGTAGTTGGGTCTCCCCTCCCCTTTCCCTAACAATAATACTGTATTAATGATTGATGAGATTAAGACTCTGCTATTAACTAGGCAAAATGATCAATTAGTTTTTCAAGGTTTAATAGATTCTTCATCAATACAAGAAGTGGAAGCTGTATTGATCCCAATGGCCCAACTTGAGTTTGAATTGAAGGCTGCAGTTCAAGTTTTGTAGAAGTTTTCACACAAGGACATTATTAACCTTGATTTTGCTTTCCAAGATCTACAGAATAAGCAGAGACTTTCTGAATCTGAATGGTCTGTTTATCAGATAGCTTTGCAGAATCTATGATTCTTGTTGTATTTTTAATACACATTCTTTTGCCACAATTTTTTGGATTCTTTTTGAGCAGGCTCAAAAGTCCACGGGGTCGCCAAGAATTGTAGAGTTAAATACTCTACATTTTGTTTCAGTTGCAGTGCATCAGCAGGTTATAGCAATTTTTAGTTTTGCCTTTGCAAATGTTCTTGTGAAAGTTCTGAGTTTCCGCGAGGGTTTTCACAACACCACGGGGGTTTCCACAAGGGTTTCATTTTGCTAAAGTCTCAGAGTAGTGCATAACCTGCCAAGTGTTAAGCCTCAGTTCAAACCACACTTTTGTTTCTATGTTATAACTTTAACGCGGATCGTGCCACGTGGTGGAAGGTATTTCAATATTGTCTAAAGTTACTAGCCGCAGAACTCGCCATGTGTCAATTTTTGTTTGAGTTTCAAAGTTTCTTTAAAAGTTTCTGTATGAGCTGAGGAATGAGCCATGTGTCCTTCACACTACTGCGGAGCTTGACATGTGTCAAACTCCGCATTATGGTTCCTATATGTTTCAATGTTAAGAGAAAGATGGCGGCGGGCCCCAGTATAGAGCTTAAGTGAGGCAAAAATTGCCACATGGTGGATATCGTCCTGAGATGTAAAGATTCTACCTCTTTCTTCAATTTATAATTGTTTCTTAAAACAGGTAGAAACTGCCAAGTTGTAGTATCCACGTAAGTCTCAAAAGTGATTTATAAATTTTTCTCAAGTTAAGCAGAAAGCGCCATGTGTCTGCATCCGCATGAGTTTCAGGAGAGTTTCTAATGTTTCAAAAGGAGCGCGGAAGGTGCCACATGCCAGTTCATAGTTGTAGCAGAAGGTGCCACCTGTCCCTATTTTCCTTTTTGAAAGCTAATTGATGCAAAGGGTTGTGGGTCCCATTTCTAATAAGTTTTAAAGCTTTAGTGCTGCGGATTGCGCCAGATGTCATAAGCGGAGCCCTCCCAAATACAAAGACACAGTAAAGTATGAATGCAGTGGATTAAGACACATATCAATTTCTAAGTACTACGGAGCTCGCCAAGTGTAAGTTTCCTATGTCTCCCGAAGAATGAAAGAGTTTCAAGTGATGCATGCGGACGCTGCCATCTGTTATAGGGTTTGTTGTCTTAAATATGTGGAAGCCGCCAAGTGTCTTTTCCTGAACAGATGGAGTTATGCCACATCTATTTTGTAACAGCTAATGAGCTCGCAGAAGGAGTAACTGTTGCAGATCCTAAAGATCTTTAAACTGTTAGAAACTTACAGTTCACTCTAGTTTAGTTAGGCCATTGAGATTCGATTATGCAAACAATCTAGAGTCGCTCTTGTGCTATAAATATGTAACATTGGTAATCATCAAAGGGGATCCATTCATAGATAATTTTTGGCTAGAGATATTTTCTATCAGAGATTCAAGAGAGTTTGAGACTTTTTGTTGTGACTAGTAATATCATTTTGCCTTTAATTTGTTATTGTTGATTCAGAAAGTAAACGTAACTGTGCATGTATCTGTACCTCTTATATTGCTGGGAAATTAATGAGAAAGACAGAGTTCTATGCCTTGGTTGATATTTTCTATGTCATTGTAAATTGTTTGTTTGTGAGCCTTTGAGTTTATTCATTATATCTATTTATGTTAATCATGCAACATTTGCTCTTTAACGTAACTGAATCTTAAGGGTAGCTTCACTATGCTTAAGTTGAGAGAGATACTTATTATTCAGGTGCATTGCCATAGATAGATTTGTTTTACTGTATCTATAATCCTGTTAAGTTTCTATCCTTTTCCCAAAACTCATTTAAAATAGAGAAGAGCCAGCTTCTTTAAAATCTGGAGGTTGTTTCAGGTAGCAAGTCCCACATTCCTAAAACTTCCCATGTTGGTGTTGGAACCTGCACAATTTTACACATCAACAGTATGATTGAGACAAAGAGGATTCAAGACATGTGGCATATGAGAAATGAGGTTTGTATGGAGTTGGATAGTGACATTGAGTATACAAGTGAACAAATGTGCATTGATGTTCCATTCCTAATTCATGATACATTGATAGGAGATGGTTGTCTTATTACATTACACATAGAGATCCTTCATGACACTTGGAGGACAGCAGTTGTTTAGGAGCTTTGTAGAGGTTTGGATCATGTCTACTTCATTGGAGGATGGCCTATGGATGTTGTTTACTCACCATTAAACATTAGTGATGACAATAGTATTCATTTGGATTTGATTTTTAGTTATTGGGTAGATGATTTCCAGCAAATGAATCATGAGATACATGGGATAGAGAATCAAGATATGGATAGGAAAGAAGATGACATTCTTAATGATACACAATCATTTGATTCAGAGTTGATGAATTTTCTTATTCATAATGGATTTAGTGAGTATGCCTATGTTTTGATATGGTATTATTGTGATGATTCTTTGGTCATTGGATTTGATGTTAACATAGCTTCAACAAGTGAGTCATATGAGGATGAGTATGATAGTTCAATCTCTTTCAGCAAGGTATCAAGTTGCTTCATGATATGGATGTGTCATTGGAGGTTGAGCGTGGATGTTTTTGCTAAATTGCATGACAACGGAAGTGGTCCTAGAATCTTCTTCATCACTAGTCTTGAAGAGATGCGATTGAGCATGCTTGAGGAGCCTCACTGGATTTGGGATCCAGGGATTGATTGAGTTTAGTTTTTCTTCCCATTTCTTAGGGACAAACAATGTCAGGAAGAGAGGGCTGTCATGTCCCAAATTTTGGAGTAACTTAATATTGTTTTAATTGTAAACTAATTTTGTAAAGTATATTTATTTACTTTATGAAATTAATATTTTATTTAAGTTACTAATTCAGTAGTACAACACTTTATTAAAAAGTGTTATGAACAAGCATTTAAAAAGTACAAGTGCAAGCATTTAATAAAGTTCATGTAAAAGCATTTAAAATGCTTGGGTATGATGTGTACATGTAAACTCTCATTTAATAAAATTAGGCTGGGCCTAATTGATGTAATGGCTTTAAAAGAAAACTTGAGAGTCATTTGATGTATGTCTGGATATCTGAATGTTTTCGTTTTGGGTTTGTGTCTTTTGACAAATTGTATCTAGTTGATGTCAAGGAGATGTTCCCTTGCATTCGCTATATTGAGGAGATGATCCATTGCTAAAATTTTGGTTTGGTGATGTTCCCTTACTAGCATTGAGGTGAAGTTGCTTCAGATTTCACAATTAAGCTTCAAAGATTTGTGCCATTAGGATTTTTGGTGTTTGGTTGGTGTTTGTTATAGGAAGACTCATTTACCAATTTTATGAGATTTTCTATGCAAATATAAAATTGGCTTTGCAGGGGTTTATTAATTTAGATTTAAATTGTTATTGCCTATGAGTTTCAATTGAGGGTCTATTAAGGAATCAATATATTAATATGCAAGCATACGATAGCATGAAGTTTATAAGATGCGCTTGATAGGAATTGGGAATTCCATTCAGTAAATTGTAGCACTCTTGAAGCTTTAACGCTGTGAGTCTCCTAATATAATTGCAACACATACAAAATGAGAGAAATCATAAATAAGGAATTGTGGGGATTTGAGACAAAATGTAGGTGATCTCATTGTAAAAGTCATGGCTTTGAAGTGGTGTTTGTATATTTCCATCTTGTGAGATTAATCAATAAATTTAATGTTGTATGAGAAGGGTACAAGCTCTAATAGATGATAGAAAGAAAATATTAAGGAATTCTATATGATGCATTTGAAGTGGACTATGGGACCCTCGTATATTGGGTAATCTCCTTAGTTTATAATTTATGAATGCAAACTTTACGAACTTTGAAGATTTATGAAATCGTGAGTTTTTCCAAAATCTTAATGCTTGCCAAAATAAAAGTTTACTGAGTTGAAGTGTGGGTCCCAGTGAAGAGTTGAAGTCTGAGTGTTGGCAGATTGTATACAAGTTCCAATTTATCTAAAGTTTTCATTGAAAACTCAAAGGGATACGTGAGGAAAGTTCAACAAGTAATTAAAAGATACAAAATGAAAGTTGCTATTTGGGAGACAGGGTCTGACACACTCTGCATTTGGTCTACCACATAAAACAAAAAATAGAGTTTTGGTTTTGTTTTTGAAATTTCTAGAGTCTCCTTTACTACCGTACAAGCCTTCAGGCATACAGTCTGATTTATATCAGAATTTGAATGATTAGTAGTTAACAGGATCTACAGCAGATATGGATAAGTTCTGATTTGTGTTTAGACTCACTTCTATTAATAAAATCATTTGAAGACATTCATCAACAAGTATTTCTAGTCCAGCATTAAGCTTAGAGGTCTTGGTATTTATTATCTCTATTTCTTGAATTTCATAACAGCACTTTGTATGATACCATATGATCTTTCAAATCTTTCAATTGAACATCTATTTTTATATACAAATCTGAGTTGTGAGTTCTAAGTTTAAGGGCAGCCACCTGGATGTTTTCATTTCATTGAATTAGATCAATAAAAGGTAGATTGGAGTTATTATGTTGTATGCCAAATGCTTGACATAATGTCTTATCATTAGACGTGGTATTTTGACATCATTATATGCATTTCTATCTATTCTTCCAAATAAGTAAACTTAGAAATAAACAAAATCAGATCCCTTGCCAAATGTTTGATGAAATGTCAAACCTATAAAACTCAAAATTTCAGGGCAGAATAGGTAAGGGATATTGCAATATTGTAAACTGATGTAATTCAAACATGAAACTTGTATTCATGTAATCTTTTAATTGACCTATTGTAACTGTGCATATCTTGTAAATGAATAAATGTAAACTTCTTCTGTTCTATCAAAATGTACTATTGTGAATTTATATATCTGATGTAGTTGTGTTTCCTTAGAGGTGTTAGCTGATCATTTTGTTTAAATATTGTAGTTAGTTTTAATTTTATCTAGTGTAAATGCATTTACTTGCTTAAAAAAATATATATTTTTGTAATTCTTTTTGCATGTTAGTCTAACTCTCTAGGGTTGCATGACGGGGCATCACATACTAATGTGTTGAATAACACATTCATTTTCATATATCTTTAAGCTATAGATTTTGTCTTGATTGACATCTTGGCACTCAAAGATCGAGAACCAAATAATGTATTGAGACCATCCTAAGTTTGTTTTGAGGTCTTTGTATGATCAATGTGATGCAAGTATGCATTTGAGAATTGAAGACTAATAAGCATTTTTTCTTTGTGGTCTTTAACTATCCATTTTGTGGCTTCATCTATATCCTATAGCTTTTTGTGTTTCCAACTCCTATATTCCATGCACCCTTTTCAATTCTAGGACAAACTACCCCTTTTTCCATGTATGAAAATCATGACCCACAAACTTAGCAATAACATGAGATTTGTCCATGATTAAAACAAATATTTTCTCTGAATATAAAAACATGATGGCCATGTCAAATGCACCCACACAATATAACCATTTTTCTCTATTTACAAGTATTTGTGTTTCTCTTTTAAAAGTGGTATTTTAAAATCCCCTTATATCTCTCTACCAACCCTTATGGTTCATAATTGTCAAATAATACAGAATGAATAAAAATATATATGTAATAATATCTGGAATAGAATATACTTGATTATGGATGGGATAGTGAGGGTAAAAAAGTATAATAGTTTAGCAAAAGAAAATTATTGGCAACCTATTGGAATGAGAATTTTGTCTATATCACTTTAGTATTTGGGTTTATTCTCTTCCCACTCTATGTGTCCTTTTCATTCAAGCATAGAGACAACACAAATGGTGATGCTAGGGTTGAAACAAGAACACTTTATTTTAACAATGTAGTGACAACGTTTGCCTTGTATTCTTAAACAACCTACCTGTATCTCTTTTTTCGTTAATATTTGTTAGCTACTCTTGCTAGATTAGATTCTTCAAACAACTCTCAAGAAACATTCAACTTCTATTTACACGTATTTTTCTAGTCTTTTCCTGATGATGGATTATGGAGTATGATTTGGAAATTTGATGCAAAAAATCTATACACAATTTTTTACTAGAATCTTTACAATTTATCAATTCATGTTGCATTCAAATAACAAAATGTCTTAGGAAATATAACTTCTTTGATACCATGTTGAAAAGTGTAGACTACACACACAAAATAGCTCATTTTACATTATTGCTACATATAAATACAATGTTTTATTTTATTCCTTTTACTAGGATTCACTTCTCCATTCAATCAGAATGATATAACAATGAACTTGTATTTTTTTTATAAAGTTATTCTTCTAAATAACTACCAAACTAACCCCAAACCAACTACTTACATGAAGGTTCCCAAAAACTAACATTTATTTTATTTTATTTATTTACTAACTATTATAATATAACCTACAACATGTAATATAATTCCCAACACCAATAAATCCAATTGACTATGTGCTCAATAAATCACTACCCTACAATATGCCACCCACATTAAATATATCTGCAATGTTACATCTACCTCCCCTAAAAAAATATTGCTCAATCCTAATATATAACATCCCACATAACATAAATAATAACATTATGTAATATAAATTATGTAAAATGCTTTTCCAATACAAATCGCTAGAAAAAGCCCATAGTAGTTAAAACACATGGATAAATTCCTAGCAATTAGTGATTGCTTGAAAGTAGTGTACCACTTATTTTGATGTCTCTCTATCTTATTTTTTTACCTCTACTCACTATTTTGGGACAATGGTAAATGCTGTAATTGTTTCTAAAATCGAGATTGCCTTCTTCGAGCCTAGTTTATTTAAAATGCATGCACATCATTGGTTTGACAAATACAAAATAACAAATGTTTATTTACATGAATCAAATTCAAATATGACATGTCATTCCTTTTGTGTTTTCTCACTCATACTTGGGTGGTGGAACATAACTTTCCTTTTCTCGTCAAAGATAAAATTATTTTTACATTTAATAAATTTCAAGTTTCAAGAATATGTGTTTCTAAAATAGTCTTTAATTGTCAATGGGCCCTTAGTCTGTGGGTGAAGTTGAATAGTTCTAAATGAGCCCACCACAGATCAAGTCTTACTAAGTGCAAGGCCCCAACACCATAAGGGATAAGGGATGAGGTTGAGATCACACCCTGAATACCCCTCAATCCTTCAAATAGGTAAAAAGATTATGCCTAAAACAAAATTAAGACTAGTTTTAGAACAAGGACTCCCATAATTTTTTAAATTCCTTTTTGCAAAGAAATGTAAAATAAGAATGGAGATTTTTAAATGAAAAATTATACCAAGTATATGGCAATAAATATGAGAATTTTGAAAAATGTCATACAAATTATGTAAAATTTATTGATATTTATATATGACTCCTATTTTAAAGATTATGCCTAAAGAAAATTAAGAGTAGTTTTAGAACAAGGACTCCCATAAATTTTTAAATTCTTTTTTGCAAAGAAATGTAAAATAAGAATGGAGATTTTTAAATGAAAAATTATACCAAGTATATGGTAATAAATATGAGAATTTTGAAAAATGTCATACAAATTATGTAAAATTTATTGATATTTATATGACTCCTTTTTTATACCAAAAAATATTTTTATAATATAACTATAATACACTTTCTACGAACCCCTCCATAAAAGTGTATCCTTTAAACACACACTTTCTACAAACCCTCTATAAAAGTGTATCTTAAAACATACACTTTCTATAAGTGGTAGAAACTAGTAGATGACGATGAAAAATCACTAGGTATGAGAATTGAGAGAGTTTCTCTCCTTTCCAAATTCACATACAATTAAAATATCATTTAAAGCACATGAGATTTTTAAATTCTTTTTTGCAAAGAAATTTAAAATAAGAATGAAGATTTTCAAATGAAATATTATACCTAGTATATGGCAATAAATATGAGAATTTTAAAAAATATCATACAAATTATGGAAAATTTATTGATATTTATATAGGACTCCTATTTTATACAATTTTTTTTTTTAATCATATAACTATAATACACTTTCTTCAAACCCCTCCATAAAAGTGTATCTTTTAAACATACACTTTCTACAAACCCTCTATACAAGTGTATCTTTAACATACACTTTCTATAAGTGGTAAAAACTAGTAGATGACGATGAAAAATCACTAGGTATGAGAATTGAAAGAGTTTCTCTCCTTTAGAAATTCACATACAATTAAAATATCATTGAAAGCACATGAGATACATTATTATTAGTTCCTTCGATGGAACTATAGCGGGCCGCGGCCATGCTTTTTTAAACGGACGATTAAATTTTGTTATTCCAGCTAATGACGTTTCATTTTTATTGGTTGTATTAAATTGTCGAGAACGTCTGGAGTCTGGACCATGAAGATGCTTTTTTGTTGGGAAAAAATATTGAAAACAGGCTTTAATTGCCCCTAATTGGCAGCAAGATTTGTACTCTCAAACATCAAGGCAATAGAAAGCACGAAAAAACAAGGTTTTCATTTTTGACAGCACAATAACGACAATAACGAGCTCGAATAAGGCAATTTTAACTGCGCGTAGCCTGACAGACAGGGTAATGTCCGAGAATCTGTGCTGTCGAGAGTTGTTTCTAATTTCTTTTTTCTTGGCACGTTTATCAATAGGTGTGGATATGTGCGACTAAGTATCTGGAAATGGAAATGAGGGAAGATGAAGATGAAGGAAATGTCAAATTCAAAACAGAGACATTTCTGGTCTACGCGGTTCTGTCATTGTGAACAGATTGCATTATCATTTTGAAGAGTTCTGAGTAGATTTCTTCATGGGCCAAAAATCTACAGATAGTAAGTCCATGCAGTGAATCGATTGTCTGGAAGGCATGCACAAATACAGAGGTGTGAAATCATGACGTAAGGCAGATTTGATGGGCGTCAAAGCAAGCAGGATGTTCATATGCCTTGTCCTCCATGCCTTTCTCTGCATACCCTATTGACTACCATTTTGGAATGGTTCTTCTCTATGTTATACCGAAGCTTCTTATCTTAGAAGCTTAAATGAAAACATTAAGAATATCGAACTCTGCATATTATATAACCGTATGATTCATCTGACCATTATAAGAATATTGACTCAATACCATAAGACTTAAGGTAGATACAACCCTAAAACTCGCATAGCCCTTTTTTTTCCTCTTTTATAAAATTGAACTCTACTTTCCATTTGTTGTAGGTTGCAGAAGGATGTTGACGGCTAAAACAACCTTCGTAGGATAGAGGTAGTGCCATGAATTGCAGGCACGGGTGTGAGACACGGATGTGGCACCATGAAATGCAGCTGCAAGTGTGAGAAACAAGCGCAGCGCCATGAAATGTAGGCGCAGGTGTGAAACACAAAGGCATAGGTATGTATCAGGACACTCCTCTATGAGATGGTCGCATCCCTCGTAGAGGAGGCTGCGAGCACCTCTCTCATAGCTCCTCTTTTTCTTTACTGGGAATTTTTATTTCATTTGTTTATTATTATTTCTTTTTAGATTTGTTTATCATTTGTTTCGTTTATATGTCTTACATTCATCGAAACCTTCAAGCAGATATAATGGTAGGGTAACCAGTCCTCCACAACCCTCTCCAGCATTCTCCATAGCATGCTAAAATATGATCCTAGGACAGAGTATGGACATGCGTCAAGCAGGAATAACAAAGAATTTCTATCAGTTGTAACTACAAAGAATTTTTTGTTTTTCTGTTAATAACTCATTTCCCTACCCTTTCAGTGGAGTTGATAGCGACCACTGTATGGGCCTTTAATGCATATGGTGGGGGCGGGGGGGGAGGGGGGAGCAGATCGTACTCATTTTGGCCACTTATTAAAAATTTGTTAAAACTTTCAGATTATCAATATATGTCTGGGTGGTTTACCACCTTTTGTGAAAAAAAAACTACAAATTGCTCTGCAAGGTGAAAATGAAAAAAGTGGAAGTATAGACCAGGCTTGCAAACTATTGACAGTGTCACAAAGAAAATGTAGTCACAAAGAAAACGTAGTCACAGGGATTGCCATGGTTTTATGGTATCAAAGATTTTAAATAATAAATTAACTAAATTATTTATTTATTTTATTTCTTATATATGTATATTTATTCATTCCTATTCCAAAGCAAGTAAAAACATAAACCATATTCATAGTTTTACTTATTATATATTCAATACCCATTTACCCTTACGTATTTTGTATCATCAATATAAATTTAGTTCTTAGTTTATTTATGACAACCATATTTAAAAATCTCATAGGCAACTCCTCCATCTACTGTTATAGGGCTTTTTCATGCATTCATAAGCTCTATTGGTATTTTATTTATATAGATGCATCTCTAGAATGTTTTTTTTTCTATAGTGCACTTCTACTTGTAAGTAAGTATTTTTATCAATTATTAAGATAACAAATTTTAGACTTGCAATTATTATTTAAGAATTAAGATGTAGAATTTTCTATTTTTCTTTTTTTTTTTCTTTTCTAAAAAAGTTCCTAACATAAACATTACAAATCCTTTGAGTGTACTTTCCACAATTAGAATATCCTTATATCTTGTAAAGCCAAGGGAATATGACTAGCTGTCAAGATTTTACATAGATTAAATAGGCATAGCTTAGAGGTTGCATGGAAATTTTGTCGTGGACATTTGGTAGAACACTACAAGGCCATAAACCTAAAAAAAAATCAATGACTCCTTAGTTATACCATCCTCTTTGTTGAACGAAAGATATCCAATGCCCTATATATGTTTTGGTCGATAGGCCATTCTATATGTGCACACATTTTGTAGCTGCCAAAAAAAATTGGTAGTCATAAAAAATAAAAATTTTGGTAGTCCTTCCTTTTTTCGTGGTCCAAAAATTTGTGTGGAGAGTTAAATGCATGGCTATTTTGAGTAGCCACAATTTGTGTAGAGAGTTAAATGCATGGATATTTTGAGTAGCCACAATTTATGTGGATATTTAAATGCATCACTATAACACTTAGTTTTGTAGATTAGGGCATGAGCGCAATCTATTTGGTGCCTTTGCAGATGAAACCACACAAAAACAATAGCACCATTTCCTCCTTCAACACCACATTTGTTTTCTCCATGCATCAAATTCAAGAGATGGAAATAAAAGCAAACAAACATTGGTATTCTTGATTCATTCTTTATTTCCATGGAAGATGTGAATGTAATAAGTTGGGGTTTTCCAACATAGGTTTTTCAAAGAGTGCCAGCATGGGAGAAGATAATGCTGGCATCGCCTTTCTCATGACACCCCTCACCCACACTCTGTGGTGCTCACTTCCTATATTATGTTCTTTGTGCTTGCATGATGTAATCCTATATTATGACGTGCTTGTTGTAGGAAACACCTGTGAAGCCTAAAGAAATAGTTGTACAAGGAAAATAAATAAATGTAATATCCAAGTAGAGTACATATCTATGTAATCTAGAATATGATGTGATTCCAAGATTTATGTAAATGTGCTTTTGCACAGAGACATTATGGATAATGAGTCTTTTGTTCAAGTTGTATATATAACATTGGTTTAAGTTTTATAGGTTATATTGGAGAGCAATGTACTTAAATTGTATTAATTTATCCATGTTTATTCTTTTCAATAGTTGGAGTTAGTATTATTTTGTTTAAGGTTATGTAATTCAAGGATATAAATATTTGTATATTGTTTCTTATTTACTTGGTTAATAATTGAGAGGAAAATCTTTATATATGTTTGTATATACTTTGTGTAATTATGAGCTATTTACTCAAATGTATTATCTATGTTATTATAAACACAATGTTTTATATTAAATGTTTTTCATATAGATCATTGCTTTTCGGAAGTGAATAGAACTAATGTTTCTTTTCCAATATATATAACCAAGTTATTTATACTTTTCTATTATCATATAAATATATATACATTTTAAGTGAGTAGATATAGTAAGAACATATCTCTATACTCCATTCATTAGTGCTGGTGTATAAACTCATACGATTTATACCTAACTTAATCATAATTAGTGGTTTTCCTCACATGTGGAAAGACTAAGTCCTCTTGTTGATTCATTAGTTGATGTGCTGATCCATCTTTGACACATCGCTGCTATTTTGGAGGGAGGTTAAACCTTGAGCTATTCTCTTGGTTCCAATTTCACTACCTTTCCTATTCTTGTGGAGACTTGTTCCTCAAGCTTCACCTATTTATACCATTTCACTTGTAATCCAATTAGTTCATTTTCAATACATTGCATTTGTGTTTCATTTCTGCTCCATGATCTTGGACTTCCACTCCCACATGGTATCAAAGCAAGTGGAATAATGTCAAATCGTTTGCTCATTGATTACATAGCTCCATTGGTGAATCTCTGCGACTTCTCTTGCATGCTAGGCTCAATCTGTCCTTCTATCACTACATATCGAGGAGGTAAAATTTTGTTTCAAAGCACATTTGAAATGAGTTTTTCTTTTGTAGGTCATAATCTGGTGCAAGAGCACCTAGGAAATCATGTTTTCTTTTGTAATAAGGTCTATTGACCAATGCATTTTCATTTCAGTTTGTATCTAGGTTCATTTTGTAAGTCCCAAGTGACTTAGGGGATATTTGTCCAACTATAATAGCATAATGCTAAAAATAGCAATAATGCCAAAAATAGGCAGTAGTGTTTCCTAGCCGCTTAGAGTCAGTTTGGTACTACTTAGGGTGAGTTGATAAATACCTGAGTAAGGAACCAAATGATCATATATTGTAATCAAATCGAAGTAGTGTGATAGAATGTGATTGTATTGTGCTCAGGAGAAATAAAGCAATTATGTTCTATCCATTTGATTTATGTTTCTTATAACTGTAAATCATGTAACTGTAGATTTCCATTCATTTTGCATTTTCCATTGTTACCATATGTCATCATGAAACATTCCACTAGTGAGATTTCTGTCGAAATCAATGGAATGGCTTCGTTGTATAAATATTTGTTTTCATTTTCTATTTTGTTCCATTGTTCGATGGGGCAGATGTTCAAGACTGGACATTTCGCGCAGTAAGGATGATCTAGTATCTCCATGTGCTAGGGTTCGCAGGAAGTAAACTGTGCGACGGCGTATTGGTGCATCAGCCAAAGGTTATGAGTGTTCACTGATGGAATGAGTCTCAACAACAGCAAATGCCATCGGGGCATTGGAAGAAAGATGAGGGACTTGGCTGATGGAGTTGAATCGGTGGCTCATCAGTTAGTTTGTCGACTGTGAGAAATTAGGGCATTGGTCTGTGGTATCCGCTGTGGGCTCCCCATCATATTGGTATCAGAGCCTAGAAAAAGATTTGGGCGGCAAATCAAATTGAGGATTTGCAGGAGTATTGGCGTTTGGGTGTTGTCTGTGAATGTTTATTTCAGACAAAGAAAGCAAGACAGAGGCAGAGAGGATGCCTCCCAAAAGTATGTCGCAGGATGCCATTAAGAAGCTGATTGAGGAGATGCTTGCATCCAAGTTGGGAGAGTTCAAGCAGTCCAAAGGCAAAGATAGGGAAGATGAAAGTGATAGCAATGAAGGCGATGCAGAAATTACCAAAACTAGTAAAAAGATAAAGGAGATACCAGCAGACTAGAGGGCATTTTTAAATGCATTAAAGTCAGTCGATAGGGACACCTTAGATGGGTTGCCTATGTATAGTGAAAGTATGGAAACTAAAGAGGTGATTGATTGGATTGAGGCATTGAACAATCATTTTGAATACAAAGAAGTCCCTGATGATAAGAGGGTTAAATTAGCAAAGGCAAGATTGAAGGGATCTGCTCTTGCATGGTGGAATTATGAACAAGGAGAGAGAGTCAAGGAGGGGAAGAACATGATAACCTCCTGGGAAAGGATGAAGACCAAAATCAAGGCACAATTCTTACCCCTGGACTATGATGTGCAGATGTATAAGAAATTGCAGAACCTCAGATAGAGAGACCTTGATGTGAATGCATACACACAAGAGTTTCATAAACTCAGTCTCAGGTCAAAGAGAAAAGAAGAAGAGTCAGTGAAGGTGGTTAGGTATTTAAATGGCCTAAGGATGAACATCCAAGATGAGATCAGCATCTTAGCACTAGACACAGTGAACAAGTGTTTCCAAATGGCCCTAAGGGCTGAAGAGAAGATAAAGAGAAAGAGTGAACAAAATAATAGAGGTAGAGGTGGAAGGAATTTCAGAGGCAGAGGCAATTTTGGAGGAAGAAGTCCTAACCAGAGGCCTAGTGGTGAGTCTAGCCAAGAAGAACAAGTTGGGAACTCAAGTAGCAGAGGAGGCTACCGAGGAAGAAGGCCTAACGGAAGAGGTGGGACAAATGGATTAGGTAGAGGATCCAAATTCTCCAATATGAGATGTTATAACTGCAATCAGATAGGGCACCTGACACACAAGTGTCTAGAGAAGGCCCCAACTTCTCATGGTAGTGAGAAGAGAGCCACCTTGATTCAAGAAGATGCAAGGAGTGTGACATCTCCTGAAGTGAATCTAGCATCAAAAATAGGAGAAAGTCTGATGCTCGAGAGGATGCTGCTCAAGGAACCAGTGCAGGCTGAACCATCACAAAGAAGGGCTTTGTTTAGGATCAATTATAAGATCCAAGGTAAGGTTTGTAAAGTCATTATTGATTCTAGTTCTACTGATAACATTATATCTTTGGAAGTAGTGAATAAGTTGAAGTTAGAAAAGATACCTCATAGCAGTCCATATAAAGTCAGTTGGTTGAACAAGGGGCAGCACGTACTCATAAATGAACAAGCATGGGTAGAATTTAGTATTGAGGGGTATAGAGACAAGATTTTGTGACATCCTTCCAATGGATGCTTTCCATCTTTTGTTAAGCAGACCATGGCAGTTTGACAGAAAGGCTTATCATGATGGAAAAAAGAATGCTTACTCATTCCAAAAGGATGGTATGACTTATGGGATATGGCCATTGGTAGAAGAGGATCCACAGTATGTAGGGTCTAGTGTAATGCTGGTAGGAGAAAAGGAATTCATGGATACACTGAAGGAAGGTGATGGAGTAGGTTTTGCTTTGATTGTGAAGCCTAAGGGGGAAAAGAAGAAAAGTGTGAGAGAAGTAGGACCTAAGGGGGTCAGAGATTTGCTTGAGAGTTACAAAGGAAGGATTGCAAAGGATATACCTGATTCCCTACCACCAATTAGAGATTTTATCCATCAGATAGACCTCATACCAGGAGTAGTACTTCCTAATAAGGCAGCATATAAAATGACACCTCAGTAGAATGAAGAGATAGCAAACCAAATTCAAGAACTCCTAAACAAAGCGCTGATAAGGAAGAGCCTTTGTCCATGTTCAGTGCCTACTATTTTAGCCCCAAAGAAGGATGGGAAATGGAGACTGTGTACTGATTCTAGGGCAATAAATAGGATAAGCATCAGGTATAGGTTTCATATTCCTAGAATAGAAGATCTAATGGATTGTTTGGGAGGTGCTACCTATTTCTCTAAGATAGACTTGAAGAGTGGGTATCATAAGATAAGGATAATAGAAGGGGACGAGTGGAAGACAGCTTTCAAAACCAATGAAGGGTTGTATGAGTGGCTTGTGATGTCATTTGGTCTTTCAAACGCCCCTAGTACCTTTATGAGATTAATGAATGAGGTGTTGCAGGAATTCATAGGAAAATTTGTGGTAGTCTACCTTGATGATATCTTGGTATTCAGTAAGAGCAAGGAAGAGCACTTGAAACATTTGGAGATAGTCTTGAAGAGGCTACAAGATTAGAAGTTACTGATAAACTTGGAAAAGTGTGACTTCATGAAACAAGAATTAGTGTACCTAGGTTTTGTCATCTCTAAGGGTGATTTGAAAATGGATCCTTCCAAGGTAGAAGCTATTTTGAATTGGCCTACACCCAGGACAGCAAGGGAGGTCAAAAGTTTCCATGGTTTGGCCACATTTTACAAGAAATTCATTAAGAACTACAGTGACATCTATGCACCTATGTTGGAGACCATCAAGGGTGGTGGAAAGATGAAGTTTGTGTGGACAAGAGAAGTAGATAGGAGCTTTGAGAGTCTGAAATAGAAAGTTGCTAAATTCCCTATTTTAGTGTTACCTAATTTCAATAAAGTTTTTACCATTGAATGTGATGCAAGTGGGTTGGCGATAGGAGCAGTGTTGAGCCAAGAAGGAAGACCAGTAGCCTTCTTTAGTGATGAAGCCAAGAGGAAATACTCCTCTTATGATTTAGAGTTGTATGCTATGGTACAAGCTCTGAAAAAATGGAGGTACTACTTGCTTCCTAAGGAATTTATTGTATACATTGACAATCATGCTCTCAATTTTTTGAATGGACAGGAAAAGCTCAGTCATAGACACATGAAATGGGTGGAAAGTCTTCAAGCATACACCTTCATCATCAAACATAAGAAAGGAATAACCAATAAGGTTGCTAATGCTCTAAGCAGAAGGGTGTTGATAGTGCAAGAAGTGCAGCTACAAAGTATGGGTGTTGAGTCACTCAAAGGATTGTATGAAGAGGACCTAGATTTTAGGGAGATTTATAGGGTATGCAGTGAGTTTGCCAATGCTTTCCATAATGAATTTTCAGATTATACATTGCAGGATGGACTTTTGTTTAATGGTAGTCAACTATGTATCCCTAAGTGTTCAATGAGGGATAATCTAGTGAAGGAAAAACATAGTGGTGGTTTAGGAGGACATTTTGGGCTCAATAAGACCTTAGATCTTGTACAAAGGTTTTACTTTTGGCCAAGGATACAATCTGATATTAGAAGGTTTGTTGACATTTGTATGATTTTCTAGAAAACAAAGGGAGTCTCAACCAATGCAGGACTGTACCAACCTTTGCCCATACCAAACAGACCTTGGGAAAGTTTGAGTATGGATTTTGTAATGGGATTGCCCAAGACAAAGACAGGTTATGATAGTGTGTTTGTTGTGGTAGATAGATTCAGCAAGATGGCACACTTTATTCCTTATAGGACCACCAATGATGCTAGTTACATTACAGGTTTGTTCTTTAAAGAAATTGTCAGGATTCATGGATTACCTTTGAGTATTGTATCTGACAGAGACAACAAATTTGTGGGACATTTCTGGAGAACCTTGTGGAAAAGATTGGGTACAAATTTGTCTTTTAGTTCAACCTATCATCCTCAGACTGATGATCAAACTGTAGTTGTCAATAGGTCATTAGGCAATCTACTGAGATGTTTGACAAGAGAACATGGAAGTAGTTGGGATGTGGTACTCCCACAAGCAGAGTATGCCTATAATGATTCTACAAATAGAAGTAGAAGTCTAAGTCCTTTTGAATTTGTTTATGGTAGTCATCCTAGAGGAATTTTTGAATTGAGAGATGTTCATGGGTTGGACAAAAGGAGTGGACATGCCGATACATTTGCAAAGGCTATGACAGAGATCCATCAACAAGTCAGAGATACTCTACACCAGAACAGTCAGAAGATCAAGGCTAGAGTGGATCAAAGAAGAAGGGATGCACAGTATCAAATAGGAGATATGGTCATGGTTCATCTCAACAAGAATAGACTACCCATAGGAAAACACAACAAGTTGATGATGAGAAAAATTAGATTTTGTCAGATTCTGGAAAAATATGGTCCTAATGCTTACAAAATTGAACTCCTTGATGATATTGCTATTTCACCTATATTCAATGTTGCTGATCTAACATTATATAGGAGTCCTAATATAGGAGAAGGTACAGTAGATTCTATCCAAGACAATGCAGAGTGGGTGCAATATTTACCACCTAAGGAACCACCGAAGATGGAGTGTATCTTGGATAGCAGGATAGCCAAGCAGACCAGAAATTAGACCTATTTTGAGCACCTAGTCAAATGGAAAGGACTTCCAGATTCAGAAGCCACATGGATGCTGGAAGAAGACATCAAGAAGCAGGGTGGTGATTTGTAGCAGTTAGTCTCTAAGAGGACTTGAGACAACTTTCACCCGGGGAGTATGGTGCAGGAGCACCTACGAAATCACGTTTTCTTTTGTAATAAGGTCTATTGACCAATGCATTTTTATTTCAGTTTGTATCTAGGTTCATTTTGTAAGTCCCAAGTGACTTAGCGGACATTTGTCCAATTATAATCGCATAATGCTAAATATAGCAATAATGCCCAAAATAGGCAGTAGTGTTTCCCAGCCACTTGGATTGGTCTCCCAGCCGCTTGGAGTCAGTTTGGTGCTACTCAAGGTGAGTTGATAAATACCCTGAGTAAGGAACCAAATGATCATATATTGTAATCAGATCAAAATAGTGTGATCGAATGTGATTGTATTGTGCTCAAGAGAAATAAAGCAATTATGTTATGTCCATTTGATTTTTGTTTCTTATAACTGTAAATCATGTAACTATAGATTTCCATTCATTTTACATTTTCCATTGTTACCGTATGTCATCGTGAAGCATTCCACTAGTGAGATTTCTGTCGAAATCAGTGGAATGGCTTTGTTGTATAAATATTTGTTTTCATTTTCTGTTTTGTTCCATTGTTTGACGGGGCAGATGTTCAAGACTAGGTGTTTCACGCAGTAAGGATGATCTAGCATCTCCATGTGCTAGAGTTCATAGGAAGTAAACTGTGTGATGGCATATTGGTGCATCGGCCAAAGGTTACGAGTGTTCACTGACGAAACAAGTCTCAACAATGGCAAATGCCATCGGGGCATTGGAAGAAAGATGAGGGACTTGGCTGATGGAGTTGAATTGGTGGCTCATCAGTTAGTTTGTTGACTGTGAGAAATTAGGGCATTGGTCTATGGTATCCACTATGCGTTCGCCATCATAATCGTCATTGGAAGAGCTCATTGACTCTCACCACATTGAGATCAAATCATAGTCGAGGAAGCCTCAATAGAGGCGTATTCCCTGTGGTAGTTGTGCCTCACACAAAGGCTAATTTTTATTTTGGTGATGTGCCTCACACAGAGGATGATTTTTATTTTGGTGACGTGCCTCACGCAGAGGCTAAACCCTGTGCTTAATGTGGCTCATAGAAGAAGCCATATCCATGCCTGATATCACAGGCTGAAGTCACCCCTGTAAGATGCATTCTACGGTGCCTCCAAGAGGCCTGATCCTCTCATCGAAGTCACGGTCCAATACGTCCTTGTTGCTACCTCATATTGTGGCATTCAAGCCACATCGTCGCCTTTCTCTGTGGCATTTTCACCACATATGCTCAGTTGATGCATCCTCTCAGCCACGAAGGCTCAAGTTATATCAACCACACTAAAAGGTGGAGCAAAGGACACATTTCTAGGTGGGAAGGCAGAGTGGAATCAACTTTGAAAAGCTAGGTGGGCCATGGTAATTTGAAATTGCCTTGGGAGGCACGTGAACAATGATGACCATCAAATTCTAAGAGATTATTAGCAGCAGTATTCTTTGTAATTTATGTCAATTTTGCTGACATAAGAAACTGGGGGGGTGACATAAGCAGAGAGGCAAAATAAAAAGGGAGGGGGGCAGAAAAATTTTAATAATCAGCCCCTGGTCATATCATTTTTTAAGCCCCTGGTCACACCCTACCATAAGGGGCTTAATTTTTTCCCTATCAAGTTTTTCTCCATACATTAGTTTGCACAAAATTTTATTTTCAAGCACATTGAATTTTTTTTTGAAGGTGTAATTTTTTACATATGCAAAAATTGTAAAGGCTATAACTTTTGCTACGATCTCATAACCGAGTCGTTCAAAACGTAAAAGTGCCATTTTTTGTCCTCTATTATTCTAGCTTGTCAACGCACTATGATTATAAAGTGCCAGAGCAAGTTAGTTTAGAGTGACAAAAACACTTCTTTAATAAATTGAGCAATCTAGGGGGGAAACTACAAATAATCAAGGGGGAAATCTATGTGTTCATATTGTACACTTCTTAGGGAAGTGGTTTTTGTGAGATTTTTACCTTTTTCATGTCTTACTTTCACTTTCTCTATTTCTCTTTCAAGTTTTCTACATATACTATCTGCATGACTAAAAAGCATCATGGAGTCTATAGTTCCTATTCCTCCACTAACACCTTTCAGTTATCAATACTGGAAGATTAAAGTTGGTCTTGTACTAAAAAATAAGGGCCTATATAGGATAACTATGGGAACAAAAAAAGAACCTAATGTGGCTAAAGAGAAAGAAAAGTTTTTCAACAAATGTTGTCAAACATTTGGCTTTCTGTGTTTAAATCTATCTCCAGAATTATTGTTTCATGTCAAAAACTTAACTACACCTAATGAAGTATGGGATACGTTAGACAAACTATTTGGAAAAATTGATGAACTCAGAAGTCATGAATTGGAAAATTAGCTCTTAGGTCTTAGTGATAGAAATTACTCAACTTTAGAAGATTTCTTCACAAAATTTAAATCTTTAAAGTTACAGTTACAAGATTGTGGAATTGACAAGAAAGAGGATCAATTAATCCTTTTAGTACTTTCCAAATTAGGTCTAGAATTTTCTGTGTTTGTATCAACTTTCTATTCTACTAAAAGTGCTCTTGGAGCATCATGGAAAATGCCCACTCTAGATAAGTTCATTTCTGATCTCACAAGGGAATAGGAGAAACTAATTCAGATGGGTTGTTTGAAGTCTATGAAGCCTCAGGCTCTAATTGCAAGGAATGACAAGCCACAAACTTCAAATGGGAAGAAAAATACTTAGAAGGACAAGGATAGTAAGAAAGCAGATAAAATTGATGATATCAAAAAAGATAAATCTTCTCAACAAAGTAAGCACATTACAGAGAGGATAATATGTGCCTTTTGTAAAAAACTAGGGCATGATGAACATAAATGCATGAAGAAGCAAATTGAAAGTCTCTCAAATATTCTCAAAAAGAATAACATTGGGCTACCTGATTCTATCAAGACATCTACATCAACTTAGGATAATAACAAGGACAAAGGGAAACCAAAAGGCAAAGCTCTAATTGTTACATCATCTTCATCTTCATCTCCATCATGGATTATTGATTTTGGTGCTACTCATCATATGCATTCTTCTCAAGTTGCATTCACATCCTTAGATCCATCCAGAATATCTTTAGTCAACTTAGGTGATGATACCCCAGCATTGGTTAAAGGGAGAGAGTCTGTTGAAATCAAAGGAGGGATTTTTTCAAAAATTCTTAGTGTACCTTCACTATCAACTAATCTCCTTTCAGTGTATCAAATAACACACTTAGGGAAGGGTATGAGATTTCATTTCTCTCCAAATTTAGTTGAGATAAGAGAACTACAAAGTACTAACTTAGTTTCTATAGGGGAAGCTAATCATCAATCCAGATTGTATACCTTCTCAAGTTTTGCTGCAGATATTTCTCCATTGGCACTACTAACTCATTTAGATGAAGTTAGTAAATTATGGCATGAATGGTTTGGCCACCTTAACTACCATTATCTCGAACAACTACGGCAACAAAAAATGGTCAATGGATTACCGAAAGTCAAGTTTTCTAAAGGACTATGTGAAGGATGTGCACTTGGTAAACATCCTAAAGCAAAGTTTGACAAAAGAGAAACTTGGAGGGGAAAATAAGTCTTAGAACTTGTTCATAGTGATGTTTTAGGAGCTTTTCTACATCCTTCTTTTACAAAGGCTAGATATGTTCTTACATTGATCGATGACTTCTCATGTTTTATATGGGTCTACTTCCTTAGGCAAAAATCAGAAGTGTTTGATTCTTTTCAATATTTCAAAGCTTTGGCCGAAAAATAGTTAGGGAAAATCATTAAGATTCTTCAAACAGATAATGGTAGAGAATATGTTAATAATATTTTTGAATAGTTTTGCATAGTAGAAGGGATAGAGTTACAACACATAGTTCCATATACCCCTCAATAAAATGGTGTAGCAAAACGTAAAAATAGGTCTTTAAAGGAGATGGCAAATTGTATGATTCATTCTAAAGGGTTAACACCATCTTATTGGGCTGAAGCTATCAATTGTACATGTTACATTTAGAATAGAGTTCCTCATAAAGTCTTAAAAGGAATCACCCCCTTTGAAGCTTGGAAAGGATGGAAACTGATAGTTGATTAGTTCGGAGTTTTTGGTTCACCTACTATGGCTTGCATTCCTAAAGAACATCACAAGGCAATGGATGCACAATCCAAACCTTGTATCTTTGTTGGATATCCAGAAGGTGTTAAAAGCTATCATCTACTACACCCAACCACACACGAGTTGTTCATCGAGTGAAGTGTCAAGTTTCAAGAAACACCCCTTGAAATAGTTTTTGACATTCCTTGACATACTATTGATTCTCCAGATCATGAAAATTCATCTGATAGATCATTTCATTTGCAACAATCTTATAGTTTAAAAAGTAGTTCTTCTTCTTCTTCTTCTAGTTCACATAGTGATGATACAAAGCATTCATCTTCATCAAGTTCAGGGATTGAATTAGAAGTTAACATATTTTCACCAAACTCACCCAAATCAAGATCTTCACAAGTAGATTCTTGGGTATAGACTACTGCACATAATAGATAGAATCAGACAAACTTTCAGGGGGGATCTCATGCTTTCTTTGCTTCAGTATCTAATCCACATAAATTTAAAGAAGCATTAGGCATACGTGAGTGGGATGTTGCCATGAATGAGGAATATGATTCCTTAATCAAATATCACACTTGGGACTTCATTTCTCTTCCTAAGGGAAGAAAAGTAGTTCGATGTAAATGGATATATTGAACTAAATATGTAGTAGATGGGTCAATTGACAAGTACAAAGAATGATTACTTGCAAAAGGTTTTTCACAAGTCATAGGAATTGACTACATAGAGACCTTTGCACCTATTGTAAAGATGACTTCAATCAGACTCACACTTGCTATAGCTGTAGCAGATGGGTGGTCAGTACATCAAATGGATGTAAAGAGTGCCTTTCTTCATGGAGACCTTAAGGAGGAGATCTACATGGAATAGCCACTAAGGTTTGTTCACGATTCATCCTTAGTATGAATGCTAAGGAAATCTATCTATGGCCTAAAACAAGCACCCAGGGCTTGGTATTGTAAGATGGATTCCTACCTTCTATATTCATGATTCACTCGATGCAATTTGGATCCCAATGTGTATCTTTTGCAGCATGATGATTCATTGTTAATATAGGTACTTTATGTTGATGACCTTTTAATCACTGGGTATGCTTCCTTTGCTATTGTGGTAGTAAAATTAGCACTTCAAGAAATGTTTGACATGATAGACTTAGGGTTACTGCATTACTTTCTTAGTATCGAGATATCTCAATCAAATTTAGGGATAGTTCTTGCTCAACCTAAGTATGCTCTCAATTTACTTAAACATTTTCACATGTCTAATTGTAAACCATCCCCAACTCCCTTATTATCTGGTCTTAATCTTGAGACTTCATGTCCTACTCCATTAGTTGATGCAACATTGTATAGACAACTAGTAAGCAACCTTATTTACTTAACACACACTAGGCCTAACATTGCATATGTAGTTGGCTTAGTTTCTAGATTTATGCAGGAACCTCATGAGTTGCATTGGAAAGAAGCTAAGAGGATTCTTAGTTACCTTCATAGTAGAATTGCATTTGAGATATATTACAGAGTTGGTTCAACAATTGATTTGCTTGGATTCACAGATTCAAATTGGGCTGGTTATACAGAAAATCATAAGTCTACTTCTAGGTACAATTTTTCACTTGGTTTGGGTCCTATCAGCTAGTCTAGCAAAAAGCAAAATGCTATTGCTATATCCTCTACAGAGGCAGAGTTCCGAGGAGCTGTTAACTCAGCTACTGAGGCCATATGGCTTCAAGGCATCATTTCTAGATTTGACATTGCTCTCAGATGACCTACAATTATCTATTGTGATAACCAGAATACAATCCAAATATGCAAGAATCTGGTTCAACATCAACGAACCAAACATATTGAGATTCATATGCATTATATTCATGAGATCATTCATGATTAGATCATCAACTTAGTATTCTGCCAGTCATTAGAACAATTTGCCGACATCTTAACCAAACCCTTTACAAAAAGCAAGTTCATCCATCTACAAGCTCTTCTTGGTGTGCGGTCTACATTGGCATCATCATCATCTGGAGGGGCCATCTAAAGTCCTCTCTTTGTTTTCTCTCTTTAGGAGGATTTTTTTTTCCCATAGGGTTTTCTTTCTTTCTCCATTTTATGAGAGATGTTTTGTAAATGAGTACCTAAAATGTCACACAGTTGGGACTCATATTTCATAAACCCACCTAAGCTATGCTTAAAGGGGGGTGTTGGTGTATAAACTCATAGGAGTTATACCTAACTTAATCATAGTTAGTTGTTTTTCTCACATGTGGAAAGACTGAGTCCTCTTGTTGAGTCATTAGTTGATGTGTCGATCCATCTTCGACACATTGCTACTATTTTGGAAGGAGGTTAAACCTTGAGCTATTCTCTTGGTTCCAATTTCACCACCTTTCCTATTCTCACAGAGACTTGTTCCTCAAGCTTCACCTATTTATACTATTTCAGTTGTAATCCAATTAGTTCATTTTCAATACATCGCATTTGTGTTTGATTTTTGTTGCATGATCTTGGACTTCCACTCCCACAATTAGCACTTTAAAAATGTATATACTTTAAGGAAGTATTTCCTGTGGCATATGTGTGTGTGTGTGTATATATATATATATATATATATATATATATATATATATATATATATATATATATATATATATATAGTTAAACAATAGAAGAAAAAAAACATATTTTTAGATTTTCATATCATTGTATATATACATACATACATTAATGTTTTGGTTAAATATGTATAAAAATAGAAATGTTATATTAGATTATAGATAATTTGTATTTTAATAAGAAAATTCTAGAGAAATAGCTTAAGTTATGTGACATCTTTATTTATGTTGAAAATAGATCTAGCTTAAGTTTTAAGAATGATTTTTGTTTAATTTAATTATTGCTAGTGGTATTTAATTTATTTGTTTAATCATATTTATTTTTTTGTATATTTTCCATTAGATCTTTTATCATGCATCTTTCTTTGATTTTCAAAACTTATTCAACTATCTTAGCATAAAAAATAATAAATAAATAAATAAATATAAAAATCTTTCTTTGAGTAAAGACACATTTGGAGAAGAAAAAAAATGTAAACTTTGGAAAAATAAAACCCAAAACATAGAATCAATTGGAAACACAATATCTTTTCTCCATTGTGTCATTGCCTTCCTATAACTGTGCATGCAATGGGCTTGACTTGGATAGATAAGTAGGATTTTGCATGTGGATAATCATTCTTGAACCTGTAGATCTACAAAGAAACAAAAATAATAAGAAATAAAAATATATATATAAAAAAAAAAATATTAGAATGCAACATATTTAATAAAAATTGGATTGTAAATAAATTAAATATCTTACAATGAAAACCCATTAAACATGATTGCATGCTTGAGAGGAGAGTTGTGTAGCTTCCATGGTTTCTCTCGAGTTGCATTTCCAATCTCTATTTTACTTGCACAACATAAAAATATTAAAGAACAACAAAGAAATGAAATGAGAAGATTTGTAAACTAAAAGAATGTTAGAGTTTATATGATTTTTTTAGGTGAGATTTAAAATAGAATCTTATCATTAAGTTATGTAAAACAAATCCCTAGAAAATAGCCCCTCTTCCATATTTTATGTGACATAAGGTTGAGTTAATTAGTTGTCATAAATTTTATATGCTAATTTAGGTGTGTATTAAAATCACTTTTGTTTATTAAGTAACCATATCCCCAAATTTTAGCTAGGGGAATTCCTTATTTGGTGGATGCATTTAACTTCATTTATTTTAGAGTAGCACTTATATTTTATTTTAAATATAAGTGTAATAATTTAAATTTAAATGCATGAATACTATCTTTTCATATTTAGTTAAAGGAATTTCTATTTTATGGATTATTTTAAGAGATTTAAATTTCCTTGTGATATAATTGATAGGTGGGGATATCAATGTTTTATTTTATATTATTTAGAATATTTAGTTAGTAAGTATTATTAGGTTGATTGGCCACTATTATATAGAAATATATTTATTAATTAATTACCATTATTTACTAATTTATTTTTTTTAAAAATACATATATATTGCCATATGAACTTTATAAAACTAATTATTCTTAAATTATTTTATTGTGGTTAAAATTAATAATAAAATTAATTATAGTTTTTATTAATATTCTTTTTCTCTATGTTTGGTATTCTAATTTGGCATAATAATTGCAAAGTGAGATAAAAATAAATGATACAATAAATTTATTTTAGTAAGTTCTAGAAAATTATTATTTTTCTAATGCATAAATCTACTCCTTAAAAGTAGCTGACAATTTCCCATTTGATGGATTGATTTATTATAACATTCCTTTTAAAATTAATTTACAAGTGAGTAATAATATTTAAATTTAAATTTAAAAATGATTTTTTAAAAAACAAATCTCAATATGCAATCATATTCCTAAATTTTAGTTATTATAACATGCCTTTTTAAATTAATATGAGAGTGAGTGATAACATTTAAATTTATATTTAAATTTTTTTTTTAAAAAAATTCAATATGTAATCATATCTCTAAATCTTTGTTTATGGATTTCTTAATTAGTGGATGAATTATTATGACGTGCTTTTTAAAATAATTTTAAATTATTTTTATTTAATGAAAACACTATTATGGGTAAGTCACCATTGAGAACAAATGAAATGATTGTTGGTTGATGTAATAAATTTAGTTCACACACATCTTACACACATAAAGTGAATGTCAAAGTTCATTCACATAAACATGTGCACATATAGTGAATACCAAAGCTAACTTTCAAACCTACCCACCCACACACTATGAAAACCATAGTTAATTCACACACACATACACTTGACACAAAGTGAACATCAGTGTTTTTGTACACACATAGAGTGAATGTCAAAGTTCCTTCACAGACACATGCATGCACACACAAAGTGCGACAAATTTCATTCAAATACATAGGCACACACTTCACACAAACTGAATGACAAAACTAAATAACTTTCACACACACACACACACACACACACACACACACACACACACACACAATGAAAGTCAAAATTTATTCAAACACACAAAGACACAATAAATATCATTGAAGCTTATTTGTAGACACATTTCACAAAAAGTGAAAATCAAAGTTTATTCATACATCACACAAAATGATATCCAAATTTCATTCATGCATACACACAATAAAGGAATGTTAGTTCTTCCAAGCACATTCCACATAAAGTGAACATAAAAGTTCATTCATACACTCTACACAAAATTATATCTAAGGCTCATTTGTACACACACAAAATAAAGAATTTCAAATCTTTCAATTACATTCTACACTAAGTGAACATCAAAGTTTGTTCATACACTCCACAAAATGTGAAAGTTGAAGTTCAATCACTCCACAAAATGTGTTAGCTTAAGTCCATTCATAAATAAACAAAAACTAAATGTAAAATTTCTTTTAAGCTCACATAGATACACAACAAATTTCAAAGTTGGTTCAAACACATATACCACACAAAGTGAATACCAAAATTATTTTTTAAAAACACACACCACAAAGTGAATGCATAAATTAACTTTCCCACACACACATAATTTACATAAACAAAAAGTGAATATGCCAATGTTCAAACATAATTCATTCACACAAATTTAGTGCAAGCATGCATTAACACTTAAGTTCAAACATTCCAAACTCTGAACACACTCATAAAGTGGGTGCCAAATTTATAAAACACAGTAAATTTCAAATACACACACTAGACAAAGTGAATGCCCAAATTAAATTTTACACACACAATTCACACAAAATAAATGTCAAAGTTAAAACACACAGTTCACACATAGAAAGTGAACATGTTCCAAATTTTAAACATGCTTCATGCACAAAGTTAGTTCAGTCACACACAAGTTAACACTCGAGTTCAAATATGCCAAAGAACAAACACACACATTTAAGTGAATGCCAAAGTTAAAGCACAATCTTCACACAATGTTAGTTCAATCACTTCACACATAGTTGATTCAAACTCACACTTCATACATATATATTTTTAAAAGTTATTTTGTGGAATGCTTGGTCGATAGGAAATTAGTAACGTGGATTTTTATTATCCTACATTATTTAGGTACTGTACTGTTCACCTAATCTCTTGATTGCTTAGAATTTATTTAGTTCATTCATGATTTATGATTTACTTCATGTGCTTATTCATTTAATACCACTCAATTATTTTTATTTACAAAAAAATTATTGAATTTCTTATTGTATTTATAGCCTTGTCTACCAACAACTACATGTAATGACTTTCCATAAAAATAAAAATATAAACTATTTAGTGATAGGCCTGTAAATATTTGTGCCTATCGGCCATTTGATAGCACCTTTGGTGCTTTTACTAGTTTCTAATAACGTGTAGAATTGGGGGCAAAAGTGATTTGATAAAAAGGTATAATGGCTAGCTAAATTTTTGGTAGACAAATATTTGATCCACCTTGTGTTTTTGAAAACCATATTTTAAAATATTTAAACAACTCCATCTAGTGCTATATGTATTCCTCATGCATACATAAGCCCATAAGCCCCAATAGTAATCTATTTATCAAAATACATCTCTAGAATATTTTTTTTTTCTATAGTGCACTTCTACCATGTAGGTATTCCTATCAATTATCAAGAAAACAAATTCTATCTACATGTAATTATTATTTGAAAATTGAGGTGTAAAATTTTATATTTCTTTTGTAAACTCTCATCTTAATTGCCACTATGGTATAAGGAAAAGTATAGCATCTCCTCATTTTGTGACTTGTAAAATTAATTTATAAGGATTTATGCATGTATTTTTAGTTTGAAGATCAAACAATAAATTCTGTCATTATTAACAGTCTTTTTCCAAATACACTACCAATCAAAATGTCAATCCTATTTTAAAAAGATAAGAAAATGAAAGTGGATGTTGGTTAAGCACAACATATTTTACATAGGATTAAAGATAAAGAACATTGTACAATACATTTATGTTGAGAAGTCTACCAAAGAAGGATAAATTTGTAGATAGAAGATAGAGAAAAGTAACATTATACAAGCATAGATCTAGGTCTTTTAGTAGAAACCAAAACTACTTAATTTTAGCCATCAACTTGGTGGCACAAATGGGCTTCAAGATGCACCATGGCATGACAAATAGTTCAAGATCTTAGGCTCTCAGATAAGTATATGACAAAAATAATAAGAGTCCCAAAAAGGGTCATAGTCCTATCATCAAGCTCCTAAAAGATTTCCATTACAAGATCCATGTAGTTGCAGAGCACAAGGAATGCCTTGTTGAGAACAATTGTAAACCTAAGACTAAATCTTGAGAACTTAAAATTTGCACTCTACAACTAGATCCTTGGCCTTATAGAAAAGTAATGCTTGAATATTATATATTCTATTGATTCAATATTCAGATTTTAAATCTAATTAAGATTCCATTCTATATATTGTATTGATTTACACCATGACTACTCCATGTTTTATCTATTACACAAAATGCATTATACCAAGATGAATTGGTTATTGTAGCCAATTATAAAGGTTCACTTCTATTTCAAAATATAAATGACTTATTTGGTGCTATAACTAAAATAACCTATACGTCTTTTTTGTTTCCTAATTGTTATTGCCTACCATGAACTATTCCCAAGGATAAAACCATTCTACCAACATTTAGTAGGAACTTAAAAGTAGTGTAGCCTTGTTATTATTTGGTTTAATGGATGTCAATATCACAAGGCCTCTTCACCCATTATGAATCATTTTTATCTTCCATTAATCACAAAAGGCCATGGTTCAATTTGAAATTTAATGAGTCTCTCCTTTCGAAAAGACTTTGCAATGTAATATTTTTTATTCTTAATTCTCTAAATTTTTGTGGTATGATTTTAAATTTTTATTTTTATTTTAGTAAATCTTACATGAGTCCAAATGCTTCTTCTAACCATACTTTAAGGCTAACAAGTATTAATATTTAATTACTTTTATTGTATTGTTTGAATCTTATTTGTGGTATTTAGAGGTGAAAATTTTATTATTATTGAAGGTTGTAATTTAATTGGTGAAGATGATAGTATATTATTTGATTATGTCATTTATCAAGGTTTGAATTTGTCAAAGTGATGATTAAATCAATTTCAACTCTTTGGGTGACTTTGACATACTGGATTCCCCTACTTTTGATAGCTTAGCCAAAAAATAATTTTTAATTTACATCTATACTCTTCATAATATTATAATGTACAATATGAAAACAACAATTCTAATATCTATATAATTATACTTAGTTTCATATTTTTTTATAATTTTACTATTAACAAGTTGATGTAAAAATTTGAAATCTTAATTGAAAAATCTCAAAGTTTTAACTAGTGAAATTGTATAACAAGAGTTAGGTAAAATAATTCTAATAAAAGAATGAATTAGCCCCCTACTTCATTGGAAGAATTCTCATCCTCATTGTGAAAAATAATATTATCTCACACAATCTCAAACAAACCTAACCATAATTAACTACTTTGTGCTAATTTCCATGCACTAAAATGCTAACAAAAGTTCATTACTA
This sequence comes from Cunninghamia lanceolata, assembly GCA_027924645.1. Classification (NCBI taxonomy): domain Eukaryota; kingdom Viridiplantae; phylum Streptophyta; class Pinopsida; order Cupressales; family Cupressaceae; genus Cunninghamia; species Cunninghamia lanceolata. The sequence continues at coordinate 2,600,755 of BSBN01001183.1, read as the reverse complement.
ATTTCTAGGTCAATATGAAGGGTCTCTACTTGAATTATATAAAATAAAAATACTAGTATTCCATTATAAGTTCAATTGGCATAATGTTTTAGCTTGAGAGTTTGAGAACCCTTCTTCCTATGTGTTTGGAATGATAGGATGTTAAACCATCAATGTAATCACCTACATCGCATAGTATTGTAAAACCTAAAATAGGTCTAGATGTACCAAGGCTCATGTAAACAATTAAACTACGCATGGAAATGCCTATAAAAACCATATTTTTGTGAGTTTATAGAAGACACTACTATTGGAATTTAATGTATAATTTCTCCCACAATCACTTTGTTATCATAATTAAATTATTAAGAAAAAAAGTAAAGTCCAAATAAAAAATTATAGAAGAAACTAATAAGTATTGTTTAGAAAGTTGCTAGCGGACAAAATATAAGTTTAGGAAGTGTCTAGAAGGGAAAAATATCTAATGCTATGTAAAAAATTAAAATATAGTAAGTAAATACCAATAAATACCATATTTTTGTGAGTTTATAGAGACACTAGTATTGGAATAATATATAAATTCTCCCACAATCACTTTGTTATCATAATTAAATAATTAAATTACTAAGAAAAAGTGTAAAGTGTAAATAAAAAATTCTAGAATAAACTAATAAGTCTTGTTTAGAAAGTTTCTAGAGGAGAAAAGATAAGTTTAGGAAGTGTGTAGAAGGGAAAAATATCTAATGCTATATACTGGAATTGTATTGTAAAGTCCTCTATATATTGAGGCAATTTGTAATGTTTTTTATCAAGCAATACAAGTTGTCTTGAATGTTGTAACATTCCAAGTTTAAGCATTGTGTGTGTTGTGCATTCACCTCTATCCACCATCAACAACACAATATTTATATTCTTTGTATGATTTCAACCAAGGAATTTTTGTTTTTTATAGCTAAATTATTGTGTTTATAGTTTTAATCATTAAAATATTATATTCATATCTTTTCTTTTATATTTTGATCTTATTTTAAATGGTGTGATTTTTATGTCATATTAAATGTACAAATGACATGTTCTTAGTTAGTAGTAGGCATCCAATCTAAGCCTTGTCCATTCTTATTTGAATTATTTAGGAACATGTCCTAATTGATAGTGTTGTCCCTTTCTTGCCTTGGGTTAGGTATACAATCACAAAAGTGATCTCAATCACTTCCACACTCATACAAATGGCTCCTTTATTTTTAAGAATTAAATATTAATTTATTGTTGTCTTTACCTATCCTTATGACTATTGTGTGCTAACTCAAAGTGGGGAATAATTTCATTTGCATCCCTTAGTGTTGTATTTAAAGGTGTAGCCCTAGTTCATTTTAGATCATCTAATTATCTAATGGTAGATCAAGTTATTGCATAATAGAGGTACCCTTTAATACTTGTAATGCAAAGAGAATCCCCTCTCTACAAAAAAAAACCCTTACCCAAAAACACACAACTCTACACAAGATTGCAACAACAAAATAATTTTTTATTTTATTCCCCTAATACAAATCTGTAATAGTAAAACAAATGGACTTAATTGCATCAGTAGCCTTCCATGTCTATCATCTACAAAATGACTTGCCTCGGTAGTCCTTTCTGGGTATTTTCTTCACTTATTGGATCTCCTTTAGATAGTGAACACTCTATGATGCTTCTATTATTCCATGCTTTTATTTTCACTAACCACACACTTCATAAGATTCCCTCAACGCCTGCTTACCTATTCTGATAGCTCCACACACACTATCTTTTCAAATTTGCAGCGTTCCTCTTTTTTTTATCCAATATTACTCCAATAATGCCTTAGAGAGAGACATCTTGCTCTCTTCTCCCATGGGTGTCTGCCTCTATTCCCTTACTACCCTCTTTTTCTTACCTTAGAAGAGGTGTTTCAACTTTGATCCTTCCCTTTTGGTTTTCATCCCTTCACACTCTTTATCCAAGAAGTTAAAGAAGTATTCCAGTAAAATGAAGTTGAATTTTGTTTTAAATCTGAGTCTCATAGACATGCGAACCATCATTCCACATCAGTGCTGCTCATTACCACATTTTATCTACCTCATATGAGGCATTTTGTATGCCAAACTAGTTGTTGGGCATTATATTTCCAATATTTCCCTTTCTCTCCCCTTTCATGTGCTGCCATAAATAAAAAATATATATATTTGAATGGCCTCAAAATGAGGCATTCACATATCCTGAGGCACCACTAAATCCTTTGAAATCATTTTCTTTTTCTAATTTCTATCTTGAAAAATAATCGATTAAATTTGATTTCTTTTGAGGTGTTAGCTAGGCATGGGATTTCTAAAATAATAATAAAAACTACCTCTTAAATCTTCCTTTATAACATTGAATATCAAGCACTAGGTTTTCTCACTTTTGGTATCTTATTCTAATACCAAAGTCTCCATCTGATTGATACCATTTGAAGAGGTTAATATATTCTCCTATCCTAGTTGGTCATCCATTTTATAATCTAAATACAAACACGCTGCAACATAATCACCCATCTTCGATGTTGGATGCTTAAATCTCCATTCACTAACAACTGATTCTACTAGCATTCTTGTAGTCAAGGATCGAGTAGGTACAGATGAGACAATCTAAACCACCTCTACATTTCTCAAGACATCCCAAACCTTTTCAAAGGAAAGCACAACAAATTGGTCCCTCTCAGTGAACAATCTAAATGAAACTTCAGGAAGTTTCCAATAAAAATGTATTGTCCCTATTTAACAACAGAAACAATAATGCTTCCACTTCAAAAATAGTCTACAATTGAGTTTGACCTCAATTCTTTGTCCATTATTTTATATGCTTTCAAATACATTTATTTCTAAGTAGAAAAGTGTTGATTCCATTTCTGAACTGATTTCTCCATTCATACCATCTGGAGTTTTTTTTTTTTGCAAATAGAAGAAGCACCTTCATTTTCTTTCAATCCATCTAAAAAAGTAGGTGATTGCTGACGCATCTGACAACATATTCTACAAATTTTTTTTGTTTATGTGGATTGCTGATTTGCCTAGGATGCTCCTGCATCAGATATGCTGGGTAGAAAGTTTGTGAGCATAGGATCACAAAAGTTGAGTTGAGTAGTCAAACCACCCTTTCAGGTTGCAACCAACTTGCAACGAACTCCATCGCTGAAGAATGTGCACCAAAACTATTTATTCCTCTTCTTCTGACATCTCGCTAGCACATGCATCATCTTCCTTCCACAACTCCATTCATCATTCCTCTCTTCTCTCTTAGATTCACATCCACCATGTGCCATCCTCCTCCACCAAAATTATTTCTTCTCTCCTCTCCTCTGTGGGATCCATCCCATAATCAACTGACCACCTCCACTAAAAGTTTTCACCATCCACATCACTACCTATAACATCCTTAAAAAAAATTGTATCTATAACTCCATGGAAATTAAAGATTTCCATGTGCTTCTCTTCATACCCTCTAACCCTCATCATAGCAAACAAAGAAAAATCAATATCATCACAAAATATAACAATATTTACCTCTTCATTCTTTATTTCCTCATCATCATTGGCTACAATGTTTATCTTCTCACCTTCATCTGCTGCAACAAGTTTCTCACCCTCAATCATGACAATCTTCTTTAACCATTCTTCCTCTATTGCTGAAATTTGTGCCAACAAATCATCATCTTCTCAATACTCTATTGATGTAACCTCTTCACATTCGACTATTGCATCTTCAACCTCCTCATTCTTGCTCTCCACCTCTTCATCTTCAACCGCTACTACACTTGTATCCTCTTGCTTGTCTACATCATGCTTGACTAATTCACCATGCTGCCATGCTTCCAATCTGCTTAATCTCTTATCTAGTGTCTCACATATACCTGCCAGCATCTCAAGAGTCTTTCGCTCTTGATACTGCCTCCAACCTTCCCATATCACGGGCCTCTTCCTCAACAATATCCCCATCTCATTTGCTGCAATCTTACATCATCACTTATCATGCTCTATAATCTACAAACAAAACTTTCTCTACGACTTCCCAGATCTCACACGCTCAGGGCTCCTATTTATCTGCAACAAACTTTTGAGCTTTTCACAACCACCTTCTCTCCCACAGGTCCTAGTGGATCCTCTCCACACTTAGGATTACCAGCTCTAATACCATATAATGCAGAGATAATCCCCTCTCTCTACAAAAACAAAACCCTTACGCAAAAATACACAACAAATCTACACAGGATTGCAACAAAAATATATATATATATATAGTTTTATTTTATTCCACTAATACAAATCTATAATAATAAAACAAATGGACTCAATTGCATCAATAGCCTTCCATGTCTATCATCTACAAAATAACTTGCCTCGACAGTCCTTTCAGGGTATTTTCTTCAGTTATTGGATCTCCTTTAGATAGTGAACACTCTGTGATGCTTATATTATTCCATTCTTTTATTTCCTCTAACCACAAACTTCAAAATCTTCCCTCAATGCCTCCTTACCTATTCTGATATCTCCACACACACTATCTTTTTCAAATTTGTAGTGTTCATCTTTTTTTTATTCCAATATTACTCCAATGATACCTCAGAGAGAGATGTCCTTCTCTCTTCTCCCGTGGGTGTCTACCTCTATTCCCTTATTGCCCTTTTTTCTTACATTAGAAGAGGCGTTTTGACTTCGACCCTTCCCTTATGGTTTTTGTCCCTTCACACTCTTTATCCAAGAAGTTAAAGAGGTATTCTAGTAAAATGAAGTTGAATTTTGTTTTTAATGTGAGTCTCATAGATATGCACACCATCATTCCACTTCAACATTGCTTGTTACCACATTTTATCTGCCCCATATGAGGTGTTTTGTATGCCAAACTAGTTGTTGGGTGTTATATTTCCAATGATGCGCTTTCTCTCCCCTTTCATGTGCTTCAATAAATAAAGAAAGAATATTTGAAAGGCCTCAAAATGAGGCGTTCACATATCCTGAGGCACCACTAAATCCTTTGAAATGGTTTTCTTTTTCTAATTTCTAACTTGAAAAAGAATCTATTAAATCTTATTTGTTTTGAGGTGTTAGCTAGGCATGGGATTTATAAAATAATAATAAAAACTACCTCTTAAATCTGCCTTTATAAATAGCATTGAATATCAAGCGCTAGGTCTGCTCACTTTTGGCGTCTTATTCTAATGCCAAAGTCTCCATCTGATTGATACCATTTGAAGAGGTTGGTATATTCTCCTATCCTAGCTGCTCATCCATTTTAGAATCTAAATACAAGCATGCTACAACACAATCACCCATCTTCGATGTTGGATACCTAAATCTCTATTCACTAACAGCTGATTCTACTAGTATTATTGTAGTCAGGGATCGAGTATGTGTAGATGAGACAATCTAAACCACCTCTTCATTGCTCAAGACATCCCAAACCCCGTCAGAGGCAAGCACAACAAATTGGTCCCTTTCGGTGAGCACTCTTAATGAAACTTCAAGAAGTTTCCAATAAAAAGGTATTGTCCTTGTTTAACAACATAAACAATAGTGCTTCCACTGTAAAAGAAGTCTATAATTGAATTCAGCCTCAATTCTTTGTCCATTATTTTATATGCTTTTAGATGTGTTTCTTTCCAAGAAGAAAAGTGTTGATTCCTTTTCTGAATTGATTTCTTTATTCATACCATCTAGAGCTTTTTTTTTTTGCAAATACCAGAAGCACCTTCATTTGCTTTCAATTCATCCAAACAAGTAGGTGATTGGTGAGGCATCTGACAACATATTCGGCAATTTTTTTTGTTGACGCAAATCGTAGATTCGCTCAGGATTCTCCTACATCAACTTGCATGTGTTATCAAGAGCATTTATCTAAGCATCTACATTGTACAAACATCTAGAGAATCTTACATGTTTCAAAGTGTTGTGCCCAATCTTTTATCCACATGTCAATTTAGTATTCTTATATAGTTTAATTTGAGGGAGTAATTATCCACCCCAAAAGCAAATCAAAAGACACAAGGACTAGTTTTATGCAATAATACATTGATAACATCAACAAAATCTCAAACTAGCATTTTGAGAATTATGCCCAAAGATTCAATCCACATGCATTGGTTAAATCCATGAGTTATATTAGATCGACAATTACAAGATCGAATGTGTAGTTGCCAAAGTGATCTAAAGTGATATGCATATCATTTTCTAATTTAAAGCATTCATATAACCATCATTAATATTTTTACACTGTTGACAAATAATCATCTAAAATTTTTCATAATTTTTTAGCTAAATACATTCATTATTATATTGAATTTTTGAAACATTTATTTATTTAGCCAATAAAGTGTTATTGGACCATAACTTTATTTATAAATACTTTTTATTTTGTTTGATAATATTATCTTTTTTATTAACTATGCACTAAAATTCTTATAACATGCCATGTTTCTTGATTTCATCTTAAAAGTTTGTAGTTGTTCATTATTCCATTACTATTTCTTTGTAATTGGTAGTTTCATGTTAGTTTACAATGTAAATTTTAGTTGTATTTGAATTGTATTTTCACTCAATCCATCTATTTAATTACCTACCTTGCTGCATTAGACTACATGCTTCTCCTTTAACAAGTAGTTAGATTGATTTAGCAAGATTCATACCCAAAGGAAAGTTGGTGGATTTAAAGGTGATAAAAAATGCATAGAGAGCCAACTATAATTGTTAAAGAAAGAAAAGATTTTCTAGGCTATTCTATAGAATAGTCCATAAAAAAAAAAAAAAAAACTTTCTAGGATAGAACAACCCATAAATTACAACATTCTAGATTGTAGAATCCTCTAGAAAATTGTTCATTGCAAAAAACACTATCAGTATATGGCATTGGATTCAATGTAATGAAATCTAGATTAATATAATTATTTTCATTAGCCATTTAAGTCTATTTTAATATTTATTTTGATTTGTTTTGCCCTATTTGTAGTTGATGTTATATTTCTTTTCTACTGTTTTGGCCTTATTTTTATGTGGTATCAAAGCCAAGTTAAAGCTAGAATTTTCCAACAAGGCTAACAAATCATTGAATTGATATTTGTTTAGCTAGATAAGATTTGAAGTGATTTAATCTATTTGTTTGAGGGATGATTTTTTCCTAACATGGCCTCTACAAATGAAGGTTTGCCAATCTTTGATGCAAGTGGTTTTGTAGATTGAAAAATTGTAGTAAAAAATACTTTAAGAGAAAAGGCTGTATGGAGGATAGTGAATACCAAATTGGAGAACCTCAAAAAAATGATAAAGAAAAGGAGTAATGAAAATGCAAGTTGAAACAAGTTAGAGATATTTTTGGTAAATCCTTGAGCCCCAATCTCAATAGAAGATTTCTTTATAATCCAATAGAGCTGTAGAAAAATTTAGAAAAATATCATAAAGATGCGGATATTGCTAGCATGTTTAGTATAGAAGAAAAATTGGTAAACCTAAATCTACCCGATTTTGAAAAAATAACTAATTACTTTAATGAAGTTGCATATTTAAAGGCACAAGTGAAGAAAATAGGCACTATTGAATATGAAAAAAAAAAATTTGATTGCAATGATTGAAATCACTTAAATCCTAGTACCCCCAGCCAAACCTTTGATCAATTTTATAAGATAGTTTTAGAGGAAGAATTTTATCTTATTAAAGAATGTCAAATTAAAAAAAATCATGCATATGTAGCTAAGGGTAAATTCTTTTCTAGATATGCTAATAGAAAGAAGAAATGGAAAATCTCTAATAAATTTTAAAAAAATGATGGTTCTAATTTTTTTTCTAGAAATGGTGTGTACAAAAGCAAGTAGGAAGAAAACCCATTATTTGCTGGTATTGTGGACGTGAGAACCAAATGATAAATTTGTTTGAAGACGAGCAATATTGAAATAAATAAATTAAGCCTAGGTAATAAATGATTAAGGATGGAAAGATGAATAAACTTAGCCTTGCGGCCATCTCCTTGAAAAAGTAAGAAAAATCAAGTGTGGAGGTAATTTATTGACCTAAAAATAAATCTAGTGTTAAGGGTGGATACTTTGATTCAAACTCTAATAAAGAATGGATTTTAGATTCTGGAGCATCCTTTCACATAAATGGGGATAAGTCTTCATTTATTGATTTTCATAAAGTGAAGAATTCAGATCAAGAAACTACTATTGGCAATAAAATGAAACTTCTAGTTTTAGGAACATGGATTGTTAGTGTGACAAATAAGACTTTGAAAAATGTTTTATTGGCTAAAGAATTAGGGGTGAATCTTATTTTAGTATCTAAAATTGCTCAAGATGGTTATGACTTTGTTGTCACTATTGATCAAATCATTGTTAGAGATGGAAAACTCCAAAGGGTTAAGGTTCAAACTTGTATCACACTTTCAGCCAACTAAACAGTTCCAAGCAAAAAGTTTTTGGGCTAAACTTTTGTAGCCAAAAAAGATATGCTTGAAACCATGTGGCATCCACACAGCATGTATGTGGACAATAGTTTTCAAGTGGAAAGGTTATGCCCAAAACTTATTTTGGAAAAAAAGTTCCCACAAAGCATTTGAAAATAAACTAGAATGTTCAAGATGTAAATTGATAAATTGAAATTGAGTAGCAATGTTCCCACCAAAAAATATTTGGTCGACTCAATTTGGTTGAAACTACTTATGTGGCAGCCCACTCCCCTTTTCAACAATTTAAAAAATCTTTCAACTTCACCTCCATATTTCTCGATTCAAGTTGTATTTTTATGACAACCTAAAAATACCCTTTGTAGAGCTCAGAATGTAGAATCTTAAAATATATTTTTTATATATATTATGACTAGTTTTATTATGGATTTTTTAATTTATTGCAAATAGGTTATTAGAATCAAATAAGGAGGGTGGGTTGGGGGAGCCCCAGCTACTATTGTTGCAGTCGAGTGATTTCATCGCCTCGAGTTGGTTCAACCGAGACATCTATCTGGGACCCAATGCCCACTGTACTTCTACCTAATCCCCCAATCTGTAACCCCCTCTATCTATCTAATGAGCCCTAGTAGAAAACTACACATGGCACTATCTTCCCTCGGTCTCATCCTAGGCCCTAGATAAAAATATGTTTGATTAGCTAGATCTGGAGGGAGGCTAATTAAAATTTTTAAAAAATAAGAAAATATATTTAAAATATTTTAAAAATATAGGACACACTAGAGGAATGAATCTTCTCTAAGAGGGTATAAGGGTGACTGCAAAATCATGGTGGGATAAACAATACTCGTAAATGGCAATTAAAATGCTAAAAATAGACTTAAGTAACATCATGTCAAAAATTGAATGAATTATTAACACAATCTAAAAATAAGGTAGTAATATAAGTTGTAGGAAAATGAATGTAGTTTATGAGCTACTAATTTGTTTTTAATTTTAAAAATAGTTTGGGGAAAATTGGATATTTCAATGAGGTACTACTAAAATTTTTAGATAATGTAAGACATAGGTGTCATTCCAGCCAACCTAAGTATAAGAAAAAGAAAAAAACTTTTCCTCTAAGATTTAGATTTAATTAAAGGACACATGAGTGGATGTGGCACATCTTTTTTGAATTTTTCAATAAATAAATAATTATTTATGATTTTCTCAACTAATTTTTAAAAAATATTAAAAAAAATTTGGCCAACCTAACTTGCACAAAAATAATATGAATTTCAAAACCTTTTTTTAAGCTATAGCCAATAAAGTCTAGAATGTGACACATCTTTTGGATTTAAAAATGGATAAATAGTTTGAAAATTATGGATGTTTTTCAATATGTATATCTATTAGAAAATCAAACATAGCGTATGTAGAAAATTAATAATAATTACCTATTAAAATTATAATGAGAAATTTATTATATTTTAAGAATCTCGATAGTTTCCTGTACAAACATTTTTTGTTTTGTTAAATTATTTATAAAGAATTTTTTGAGCTTCAAGGATGAAGTCATACAAAATTTTAGGATAACACTAAATAGTTGGTTTTGCAAGTTTCTTTGGCAAGTTTTAGGACTCCCAGTTGCCTATATTTAGGGTAATGACATGACATGTTTGGAGGTAATCCACATTTGAGCTAGAAATATTAAAACTTTTCCCATCCAATATTAGGACTTTTTATCCAACAATTTTTTTATCATTGTCACTATTTATCCCATTATGATCTTAACTAGCCCATAATAATTTTGTAATGATAAAAAATTTAGACAAAAGTTGATGTCTCATGTAAACTATGATGTTTTGAGTAAATTTGACTTAAAAAATTCATCAATTTTTTTTTTACTCCCATGCACTAGATTTCAAGTTATCTAATTGAGAAAAAAATTGCTCTTTTTTTTTTATGATGTCCCATCAATCTCACTTTTTAAATTTTTTTTGCAATTAAAATTATTCTTTTAAATTTCTAAAAAATATATTCAATTAATTTTTAAAAAAGTAAAAACTTATACTACAATAATATTTATACATTTCATTCGTTTATGTCATTTTAAAATTTAGAAAATAAATCTCATGTTTAGGTAGTCTAAATTGAAAAACTCTATTTGTGTTGGCAATTTCTTTTATAAAAGTGTTACATCGTTCTAAAATTTTACCCCCAAGCAATGTAATTGCCATTGGTAGAGTTGATCATAAAGAGTGTCTCTTTAAATTTATTGTCTTTGTTAATGATGAATACACACTCTCCCATGCTTTTATTACTCAAACTAATTATATATCAAAACTTTGGAATGCTAGACTTGGACATATAAATAATAAAAAATTATAAGACATGGTTAGAATGACTGTGGTTAGATGATTAACAAAGATTTTAGATTCTAAAGGTGTGTGTGAAATATGTGTGTTAGGTAAATACCATTAAGATCCTTTTAATTTAGACAAAGTGTGAGGAGCTAATCATCCACTACAACTCATTCATAGTGATTTATGTGAACTAGGTTATCCTTCATTTTTAGGTGTTAGCTAACTTCTCACTTTTTATTAATGATTATAGTAGGTGAGTATGGGTTTATTTTCTTGAAAGGAAAAGTGAATTATGTAATGTTTTTCAAAAGTTTAAGGAAAATTTGTTGAAAACTAGAGTGGAAAAGAAATAATTTCATAAGGACAGATAATGGGAGTCAATATTGCAATTATACATTTGAATAATTTTGTGAAAATTGTGGTATTAAGGTGAAAAGAGAAATTCCATACACCCCTCAACAATATTGGGTGATTGAATATATGCATATAACACTTTTATAAATGGTTCATTGTATGTTGTTGTTTGATGGAAAAGGGAGACTTAGCTTAAAACCATAAACTAGGTCAAACCCTCTTCTATCAACATTAGAACACAAACTTAGCTTGGTTGAACTACCTTTGAAGGAGATCCAAACTACATGGGTTTTTTCCTTTTATTATATAAAGGAGTGTTAACCAAATCTAACCAATCAAATTAGGGTAAAGTATGAAACCCTAATTGAGCAAGATAAGAGAACAAATGACTAATAGAAATAGTTACAGAGAATCTAATACCACAAAAGAGATTAGGGAACAGAGGAGAATTAGAACCTGGGTTTAGGAGCAGAGAGGTACTATGATGTTAGATGCCCTAGACCCAAATTAGGGTTTTGCAGAATTTTTTGGTTCAAGTGTCTTCACCTTCCTACCTTACTATCTTTTGTCACTTTTTATCTTCATATTCCTTCAAATGTGACCTGTACAAACACAAGAAGAAGAAGAGTTGGTTCTATTTAGGAGCTGCCTTGAGTCAAGCTCCATGAATTGTGTTCCAACCTCCATAATAGAAATGATAAGAGATCAAAGAGTGTGTACCCTAGGAGTGCAAAGACAAATTTGAAGTATCTAGAATGGAATGATGTAATAAAGCATGAAGGAAAGGAGTCACCATGAGCATGGAAATTCTAACTTGCTTGATGTGGCATCATAACTTGACTCAAGAAGTTAGTGTAGCCCCAGAGAAGTAGAGAGATCTTCACAAGACCTGCAAGAAGTTAGTACAACAACAACAATACACCATAGAGAGGTTCCAAGATCATGTAAAGAAGAATAGAGAGCATGAGAGAGAGAGAGAGTGAGAGCTAGAATCCTTAGAGAACTTAGAGATGTTCAAATGAATAAACTAAATATCTTATATATGCATTCCCATTTATTTTTAGGGAATTAAACTAAATGAGGCAGACATAAATAATAATTAGAGACATCCTAAGTCAACATTACCTTAATTTAGCTCTGAGTCAAAGGAGGGACCAGGAAGGTGGGCGCCCTTGTCCTTTAGCCAAAAAAAGTCTGCAATAATCCTCACTAAGTATGTTTAGGCTAGACCTAAAGTTATCTTTTAGGTTTTGTGCATTAGGATTAAGAATTAATTGTTTTAGGTCCACCTGGGTGCTAAACTAGGTGTAAAATGACAAGGGTGAACAATTGTATTTTAAAATTCTGCATAATAAGTTTTGGGGTTTGATTGTTTCTTGTGGTACACATATTTTGAAAAGAATCTGCATCAAAGCCCTCACAAAAGTCACCCCTAAAGAAGCATGGAGTGGAAAAAAATCCTTAGATTGAATATTTTAAAGTATTTGGGTGTATTGCTTGGGCACACATTCATCATTAAAAGAGGAAACATTAGAACCAAAGAGTCATAAGTGTTTGTTTATGGGTTATAGTGAATAATAAAAGGATTACATGTTATATGATTTGGCAACAGAAAAGGTCTTTATTAACATAGATGTAATGTTTGATGAACATTCACAACTTACAACCACTTTCTCACTCTATAGCAACAAATGCTTCCAATTTTTTTAATTATTTTACAAATAAGTGGAAACTATATTGATGAGGTTGAGATGTGCACTACTATAAATGAAGATAATGTTGCCCTCTTAGTTGTTGTCCTTGATGTCAAATACACAAAATCTCAGGTTTATGGTATAATCACAGTTGCACTATCATGACAGTTGGCTGAGGTATTTGGTTATGCTTTGCAGCTTTGGTTGACTTGGTATTCCTGATATATTGATGAGAATGTTGTGATGCAGTCAGTTGTCATATTCCTAATATATTGATGAGAATGTTGTGATGCAATCAGTTGTCATTTAATTTCAAAGTTCTCATCCAAGTGCTCATGCTCTTGATATGTTGATAATGCTCAATATTTCTCTCTTCTTTATTGACCTTTATGATGTAAAGTGGGACAACATTTTATTACATCAATTTCATTATGCTTCAGTTTACCAGTTTCTTTATGCTTTAGTTTGCTATTGGTAAAGACAATTTGACATTGCTTGGGTTTGGCATTGATGTCATGTTTGTCTTATGAAAGGCTTAAGACATCATTGGTTTGATATTTGATGATTATCCTTTAGCACTATTTTGATATTGTGATAGCATTTGGTTGATTTGGTATGGAATTGCAAAGGTATTATGTAGTGGTATTATGGTGGCATTACAGTGGGCTCAAAACTTGTATAATGTTTTACATTGATCTTAATAATATGGCTATGTTGTTCTTAGCAAGTCTTGATCATTTTTCAAAGTGTGACATAACCTATTTAATGGCATCATTGAGGGGATTTCATTCTTGGTAATCTTCATGTGTCTTAACTCTGCAACTCAGGCATGAGGAGTTATACTTGTTTTTGTTATCTTTCCTTAATGTCTCTCTTGTATTTTTAAGGAGGCTTCATTTTGTTAAAAGATGTTAAGGTTGTGTGAAGGAGATTATAATTTCTAACTTTAGAAGTTAGTGAAAGGCACCATTTAGAGTTGCTTTATGCAAATAAAAGAAATCATTAAAGGCATTTTTGGGCACTTAAGTTATAACCTACCTAGCAGGTGTCAAGCATTTTTCAATAGGTTTCAAACTTGGAAAGAAGGTAAAGTTTGTTGTTTTTTAATCTTTTTTGTCACAGGGCCCTTTAGGGCACACCAGGATAGATAGTCAACAAAGGAATATGGTGTAAGAGATTGTTGAGAACTTATTTAGCAAAGTTTAACTTTGTAACATGCTTCTCTCGACTTAGGGTTATAGTTTTATACAAAATATTGTAAGATCCAATCATGATGATAAGGATCTCTGGGATTTAACAAAGCTACAATGAGCTTCAACTTGATAGTTATCTTTGGACTCAAAGTCACAGTAAAGGCCTCATTTGCCGGCATGATTCAGGTGATATTGTTTTTTTGTGGTTTCATTTGAAGGATCATAGTTTTTCTAAGCTATTAAATTTGGTTGCATGAAGCTGAGGAAAAGTTTATATTATAGTCTTTAGAACATGTCAACTCCGTGTTGGGTTTCTCTTGTAAAGACCCTGCATAGAAAGTTATTTCACTGTTCTTTGACTTTGTGACAGTTTTAAGGGTTGTTCACGACTTCTTGTTTATACTATGATTTTTAGTTATAAGGCAGTCAGAAAACAAAAACAAAAAGATTGTGGCAATTGTCTTAATGAAACTTCTCAAAACCCTTGTTGTGAAGCACAAGATTTGTGGTTAAGATGTCAAGGTTTGCATTTCATTCATTTGTGGTTGAAAGATAGTTATGAGTTAGTTTTTCTTGATAATGACATTTGTTAGGGTCAAACACAAAATGTTTTCAAATTGTCTACTTTCATGTTGGTTAGGGTTTGCAAAGATTTGTTGATTACTCTTTCTCTTAATTGTAGGGTTTATCAAGCATAAAACACTACGATTTCTTGCAATGATCTTGAAGGCCATTTGATAATTCTCTATTTAAATTTCATTAGATATGGTTAAGTTTGGTTAAACATAGTTTTGGAAAGGCATTTCTTATTCTCTTTGGTTACATTAATTAGTTTGTAAATTATTTGTATCAATTGATTAAAGTTTGAAATATTTTTCAAAGGCATTGTGGAAGATTTTTATAAAATCATGCTTTTCATAATGGGTCTATTCGACCATTTGATATTGATAGTTATTGGTTCAGTTGAAAACCACCAAAGACATTCAGAATGGTATAGTTACAAGTTTAAACTATTCAATGAAAGAGATGACAAGATGTAAGAATGTATAAAAGGGCATAAGATGTAAACACCTGATATGGTGTTGACAATATTGTATCTTACACTATCATTGAGACAATACCAATGTGTTTTAATGCAAAAACATTTCTGAGTTGATGTGCATAGTTTTGGTTATGTGATTCTTGAGGTCTCCAAATTCAATGAGACAATCAAGAACTGAGTTGTAGTGAAATAGAGAAATCCTCTATATTATATATCTTTCTTTGGTTCTTGAAGATGATATAATGTCATGTCAGTGAGACACAAATTGACCTAATGCCAGTCAGACTAATGTATTTCTAGTTTGGCTTATGTTAGCAGTGAGGCTTATGTTGCTAGTGAGGCTTGTGTTGCCAGTGAGGCAGTGATAAAAGTTAGTGAGACATTTTTCTGTAGCCAGTGAGGCATGATTCTTGAATAAGCCAGTGAGGCATTTTACTGAGTGGTTTTTCTACCCAAAGAGGGTTTTCCACTCCTAAAATCTGTCTTATGGTCTCAGTTGTTACATGATTAATTTGTCAATTATACTTGATTGTTTATTTCTTTAATACATTGTTACTTGCATTGATAGAGCCTATATCAGCATCTACTTTAGTTTTGTAAAAAGTGTTTAAACTTGTTGTGTTTTCTACAACACTGATTCACCCCCCCTCTTAGTGTTGTGAAGTACTCCAACAAGTGATATCAAAGTGTAGGTTCCCTATTAAAGTCTAACAAGATTGGGTAGGTCCTGATAGTGGAGTACCATGGGAAAAGGTAGAATAAATAGAGAAGAGAAAGAGGACAAGCAAAAGGTTGTACAACAAATCCTTGTCAAGCCTAGTAATGAGTTGTTGTCTAAGTTACCTTTGAAATTTGACACAAAGTGTGATAAAGTAAATGACTTTGTTGTTAAGATTGATGATGCAGAAGGAGACTTCTTTGTGGATGAAGATGACTATGAAGTGGACATTGAAGGAGAACTTTTATGTGCTCTAGAAATGAACAAGTATCTTGAAAAAGAGAACCAGGGATTAAAGGTTCAACTTCAACAAGAGAAGGATTCTAAGACTAAGGTACTCTCTGATCTTGCAAAAGTTTCTATTGAATTTGAAGAGACAAGAAAGTTTATTATAGATTTAAGAAGTCAAGTTGATGAATTTGACAAGCAGATTATATGTCTAAAAATAGAAGTTGAAGAAGCCAAAAGAATAATAGATATGACTAAATCTAATCTTGAAGTAAAAAGAATAGAACATTTGAAGTTAGAGAAAGAAATAGTCTCTTTGAGAAAGAATTTGGAAGAAGCATCTTCAAAAATTGCAAAAGAATATTCAATTTGAAAATAGTACTAACTTCCTGAATGACATGTTGAGCAAGCAAAGGTATTACAAAGATACTGGTGGCTTGGGTTATGAGAAAGGAGAATGTTCCAAGACAAGAGATACTCCTAGGAAGAAGATAGATCTGACATTTCACTTTGCTGCACCTGTGGTTGAATCCAAGAAGAAAGCTAAGGTTAATATTGATGATAACAAATCTTCAAGATTTCCACCTATCGTGTATAATTATTCACAATTCCATGGTTATTGCTATGCATGTCATGTTTATGGTCATAGGGCTAGAGATTGTAAAAGAAATGGTTTTGGCTAGAATAAAGAGAAATTTTTTTATGGCTGGTCAAATCATAACTACAATAATGCTTTTTATAACTTTAATAAAGTTGGCCATTTTGCAAAAAAAATTGTTGGATGCATGCAAGGTATGACTCTCTCAGATCAACTAGAAGAAACTATTCATCTCTTGATCAAAACTACAATGTTTTGTGTTATAAATGCAATATGTTTGGGTAAAAAGCACAATGGTGTAGAGGAAGGATAAAACCAATTGAAGGCTACATGTTCAAGTAAAAGCAAGTGAATGCCTTGGGCGAGGAAAACAAATATCCTATACTGGTTTGGAGAAGAAAATAAAGTCAAGAAGAAGGAAGTCCTAATCTTGTGCATGCTGCACAAGAGACATTACAAACTGCTTGGGACATAGCTTAGTGTGAGGGGGAGTTGTCTAAAGTTCTATCTCTTGCCCCAAGGAGTTTTATGAGGTTTGAATGTGTTTGATGTAGCTATGAATTCATGCCTTCATAGTCTTTAATTTAGAATGTTTGTTTACTTCTCATAATGATGATATGAGTTCACATTCGGCTCTTTATTAGAACATCTTCATTCACATTTGGCTCTTTATTAGAACATCTTCATTCTTTATGTACTTGTTATGAAAGGTGTTCAATCACACTTTAGGTTTTGGTTTGATGGCTCAATGATGGTGATTGGTTGATAAAGTGATGGAACCTAGACATACTTCATACTTTTTAAGAATATCCTTGTGCTATCAATAAGACCATGGCTACTTGTGTAAAAAAGTGTATTTGTGTTTGGTCTCAATATAACCTTTTTTAATAATAGTCAATAGTTACAGTACTTTAGAATAGTGATTACATCCTTTATGCTTGGTAGAGACTTTTGAGTGCATCAGACAAAGGAAAACCTTGGTCAATAAAGTTTTTAAGAGATGCTTCAACCTTAAGAGTTGATGAAGAATGCTTGGTATACATTCTTATACTTTGCAAGGACAGTGATTTATTGGCTAGAGACAAATGTTGATAGTGGGTGCATGTCCTTATGATACTTTGACAAGAGAATGTATAGTTTCCTTAATCTTTGCTAGCATGTTCTTTGTTATATTTTTTTAAAATGTCTATAGTCTTACATCCTAGCAAAATTGAAAGTGGAGTCAGTCTATATCAAACTGTGAACAATGATGTAATTTTTATCATCAGGAGAAGATGATTTCCATATGTATCTGTGCCTCAGAAAGAGAGAAAATGCTTCATCTCTTGATTTGATCTTTCAGACATGTGAAGATGTATGATAGATAGAGAGAGTGATGGTCACTCATTTTGCTCATATTAAAAACTCATGTTGAACATGAAGTTGCTCATGTCTCTTGAATATATTTCTATAAGGTTCAAGCCATGTATGTTTTGATAGGGGTTTCTACCAGTTATGACTGTGATTTCTGTCTGGTTTCTGTCAGTTGTGGGATTTGACAGTGCTTTGGTGATAATTTGATAGTGACTATTCAAGATTCTTGTAATATTAGTACAATGGACAATACAACTTCTTTTTGTTCTAATGTTTCTTGTTGAAGTATCAATGTGTTCTGTCAGGAAAACAGTCAGTGCAAAGTTGATAGTTTTGATGCAGTGATGGACAGTGTGTCTCTTAGTGATAAGTTGACACAAACCAGTACTAAGTGTCTCTTCAAGTAAGTGAAGTAAATGTTGAGGCCTTTAAGGTCAAGGGAGAGTTGCAATAATCTTTGGTCTCAGGGGGAGCTTCTTAGCACCCTAGTGTGACAAGTGATGAACAAACTTTATTCTTTTGTGATCTATTTTCATGGATTTACAATGGTAGTTATCATAGCAATTACTCTTTCAGTTTGATGGATATGTTCTCCTATGTCTTCTATCAGTTTAGCATTTATGAGGACATTAGTTCATGCATAGATTTATCAATTTTCTACCATTCTGTTGTTCCTTTGATAAGGACAGTTTATACATTGGTACAGTGGTATATATAGATGTTATCTTGATGCTTTGATGTTGTTCTCTTGATGCCTACATTTCTTGCTTCTTGATCATTTCTATTTATGCATTATGGTGTTTTCAGTTGGTTCTTGATGTTGATGACAGTGGTGTTCTGCCCTATACAATTGACAGTGACCATATCTCTGGTTTCTACTATTTGTCAGCCTACTAATTTTCATGTTTGGCATATTCATTTGTTGTCCTTCATATGATGCATGTTCTTTTATATGGTCATATTTTTTGGTACTAATAGTGTAGTGATGTTTCATGACAATCTGGATACCTTGTGCTACATTGGCCAGTGATGGTATGATTTATTTTTTCTTATCATTTCTCTTTACAGCATACTAGTTTATGTTTCCTTCTCTATCTTTGAGGCAAATTCTTCCTCCCTTTGTCTTTGATGCAAAAAGGGGAGAGAGAGTTGTGTTTTTCCATCAAGGACAAAGGGGGAATTTGTAGCCCTCTCAGTTGTTGTCATTGATGTCAAATACACAAACTCTCAGGTTTGTGGTACAATCATAGTTGCACTATCATGATAGTTGGCAGAGGTATTTGGTTATGCTTAACAGCTTTGGTTGACTTGGTATTCATGATGTTGACATGGCATTATTGATATATTGATGAGAATGTTATGATACAGTCTGATATATTGATGAGAATGTTGTGATGCAGTCAGTTGTCAATTGATGTCAAAGTGCTCATGCTCTTGATATGTTGATAATGCTCAATATTTCTCTCTTCTTGGTTGACCTTTATGATGTGCAGTGGGACATCATTTTGTTACATCAGTTTCATTATGCTTCAGTTTGCTATTGGCAAAGGCAATTTGACATTTCTTGGGTTTGGCATTGATGTCAAGTTTGTCTTATGAAATGCTTAAGACATCATTGGTTTGATATTTGATGATTATCATTTAGCACTATTTTGATATTGTGATAGCATTTGGTTGATTTGGTATGGAATTGCAAAGGTATTATGCAGTGGTATTATGGTGGCATTACAGTGGGCTCAAAACTTGCATAATGTTTTACACTGATCTTAACAATATGGTTATGTTGCTCTTACCAAGTCTTGATCATTTTCCAAAGGGGGACATAACCTATTTGATGGCATCATTGAGGGGATTTCATTCTTGGTAATATTCATATGTCTTAACTCTACAACTCAGGCATGAGGAGTTATACTTGTTTTTGTTATCTTTCCTTAATGTCTCTCTTGTATTTTTAAGTAGGCTTCATTTTGTTAAAAGATGTTAATGTTGTGTGAAGGAGATTATAATTCCTAACTTCAGAAGTTAGAGAAAGGCACCATTTAGATTTTCTTTATGCAAATAAAAGATATCATCAAAGGCATTTTTGGGCACTTAAGTTATAACCTACCTAGTAGATCTCGAGCATTTTTAATAGGTTTTGAGCTTGAAAAGAAGGTAAAGTTTGTTGTTTTTTAATTGTTTTAGTCACTGGGCCCTTTCGGGCATACCGGGACGGAGAGTCAAAAAAGGAATATGGTGTAAGAGATTGTTGAGAACTTATTTTACAAAGTTTAACTTTGTAACATACTTCTCTCGACTTAGGGTTACAATTTTATGCAAAATATTGCAACATCTAGTCATGATGATAAGGATCTACGGGATTTGACAAAGCTATAGTGAGCTTCATCTTGATAGTTATCTTTGGACTCAAAGTCATAGTAAAGGCCTCATTTATCGAAATGATTTAGGTGATATTGTTCTATTGTGGTTTCATTTGAAGGATCATAGTTTTTTTAAGCTATTAAATTTGGTTTAAGCATGAAGCTGAGGAAAAGTTTATATTATAGTCTTTAGAATATGTCGACTCTGTGTTGGGTTTCTCTTGTAAAGAACTTGTATAGAAAGTTGTTTCACTGTTCTTTGACTTTATGATAGTTTTAAGGTGTTGTTCTCGACTTCTTGTTTATACTGTGATTTTCAGTTATAATGTAGTTAGAAAATAAAAACAAAAAGATTGTGGCAATTGTCTTAATGAAACTTCTCAAAACCCTTGTTATGAAGCATAAGGTTTGTGGTTAAGATGTCAAGGATTTCATTTCATTTATTTGTGGTTGAAAGATAGTTATGAGTTAATTTTTCCTGGTAATGACATTTGTTAGGGTCAAACACAAAATGGTTTCAAACTGTCTACATTCATCTTGGTTAGGGTTTGCAAAGATTTGTTGATTACTCTTTCTCCTAATAGAAGGGTTTATCAAGCATAAAACACTAGGGTTTGTTGCAATGATCTTGAAGGTTGTTTGATAAATCTCTCTTTAAATTGCATCAGATATGGTTAAGTGTGGTTAACAACAGTTTTGGAAAGGCATTTCTTATTCTCTCTAGTTAAATTAATCAATTTGTAAATTATTTGTATCATTTGATTTATGTTTGAAATATTTTTCAAAAGCATTGTCGAAGATTTTTATAAACTCAGGCCTTTCATAATGGGTCTATTCAAGCATTTGATATTGATAGTTATTTGTTCAGTTGAAAACTGTCAGAGATAGTTGGGATGGTTTAGTTACAAGTTTAAATTGTTCAATGAAAGAAATGACAAGATGTAAGAATGTATAAAAGGGTGTAAGATGTAAACACCTGATATGGTGTTGATGATATTGTATCTTACACTATCATTGAGACAATACTAGTGTGTTGTAATGCAAAAACATTTCTCAATTGATGTGCATAGTTTTGGTTATGTGATTCTTAAGGTCTCTAAATTCAATGAGACAATCAAGAACTAAGCTGTAGTGAAACAGAGAAATCCTCTGTATTGTATATCTTTCTTTGGTTCTTGAAGATGATATAAGGTCATGTTAGTGAGACATAGATTGACCTAATGCCAGTGAGGCTGATGTATTTCCAGTGAGGCATGATTCTTGAATAAATTAGTGAGGCATTTTACTGAGTGGTTTTTCTACCCCGAGAGGGTTTTCCACTCCTAAAATATTTGTCTTATGGTCTCGGTTGTTGCATGGTTAATTTGTCCATTATACTTGATTGTTTATTTCTTTAATACACTATTACTTGCATTGGTAGAGCCTATATCAGCATCTGCTTCAGTTTTGTAAAAAGTGTTTAAACTTGTTTTGTTTTCTACAACACCGATTCACCCCCTTCTCAGTGTTGTCAAGTACTCCAACAGATAATACTATTGAAAATGAAACAACTAATGCTTGTGACCAAACCTTTTTTGTAGGTAGTGATGATGAAGACTATCTTTCAACTAGATAGAAGAAAATGAGAATGAAGAGATATATAGTCAAGTCTAAAATATCCAAGTAAGGAATGGCAATGCTCTCATGGCCAAAGTCTTACAAATAAATGACCCAATCTCTTACGAGTAAGCTAAAGGGAAGAAAGAATGGAAGTAAGCCATGAAAGAAGAATTTAATGCATTACTAAAGAACAATACCTAGGAACTTGTGCCCCTCCCAAATATAAGAATTTTATTTCTTTCAAATGGGTTTACAATGAAAATTCAAATCAAATAGTGCTATAGAAAAACTCAACTCTAGATTTCTTGCTAAGGGATTAAATAAAAAATAAGGTGTTGATTATGAAGAAACATTTGCTCATGTCATTAAAAATATACAATTAGAATTATTTTTTCTTTGGCTACTAATCTTGGGTGGCATATTCATCAAATGGATGTTAAAATTGCTTTCTTAA
Organism: Cunninghamia lanceolata; assembly: GCA_027924645.1. Classification (NCBI taxonomy): domain Eukaryota; kingdom Viridiplantae; phylum Streptophyta; class Pinopsida; order Cupressales; family Cupressaceae; genus Cunninghamia; species Cunninghamia lanceolata. Next base: position 2,578,396 of record BSBN01001183.1, on the reverse strand, counting down.
ATGGAGATTTATATGAAGTAATATATATGGATCAACCACCTAGTTTTATAGATCATAAACATCCTAACCTTATTTTTAGATTAAATATGTCTCTTTATGGTCTTTAACAAGCACCAAGAGCATGGAATGAGAAGATTGATAGATACTTTTAGATTCATGGATTTAAAAAATGTAAATCAGATTTGAATCTTTATGTGAAGAAAGTCCAAGATGAGATTATTTTTGTTGTAGTTTATGTAGATGATTTACTAATTGTTGGACTGAATATTGGGATAATCATTGATTTAAAATTTTATCTTAAAAGATCCTTTCATATGTGTGAATTGGGTGAACTAAACTATTTTCTTGGTTTACAAGTTTGTAGGCTACACAATGGATTGTTCATCTCACAATAAAAGTATGCTTTGGATCTTTTAGAATAGTTTAATATGCTTGAATGCAATCCAACCTCTAATCCCTTGAATCTATAGTCAATATTACTAAAGAATGTACTTCTAAGAGTGTAGATGCCACTTTCTATAGACAAATTGTAGGTAGCTTGGTTTATCTAACTCATTCTAGACTTGACATTTGTTTTACAGTCAAACTAGTCTCTAGATTTATGCATGCACCTATAGAAATTTGGGGGTTGGCTACAAAGAGAATTTTGTGATACATTCATAGAATTATACACTATGGCATCCACTCTAGCTATAAGTTCTCAATTTATTTGGTTGGATTTATAGATTTAGATTAGGGTGGTGATATAGATGGTAAAAAATCTACAAGTAGTTATGTTATATAGCTTAGATCAGGTCATGTTATATGGAATAGGAAAAAACAAACAACTACATCATTTTCTTCATGTAATGTAGACTATAGAGAAATAAGAGAAGCAAGAAATGATGTAGTTTGGATTTGAAATATTTTATCTAAGCTTGGTCTACCACAATGTTCTACCACTACTTTGTATGACAATCAAAGTACCATATACATTGCAAACAATCTAGTTTTCCATGCTAAAAAAACATATTGAGATTGATGTTCACTACATTTGGGATCTTGTTCAAGAATATATTGTCAATCTACAATTTCATCTAGGTGAAGAACAAACAACTGGTATATTTACTAAGAGTATGACTGAAGCCAAATTATTGACATTGCGAGGAATGCTTGGCAAGTTAGAGGTGAACATTAAGGGGGGATAGTGGTATATAATGTTCCCCTCTAGTTTGTATCTTCTCTGTATTGTTCTAGCCAATCTTAAGGGGGGATGTAAATGAAAAATCAGATTTTCTAGATTATTCTATAGAATACTCCCAAAAGAAAAGAACTTTCTAGGATAGAACAACCTAGAAATTAGAACATTCTAGATTGTACAATCCTTTAGAAAACAAGAAGCTTCTAGGTTTTAGCTCAATCTTCTATGTATATATGAGACTATTTACTATAAACAACATTGTTCTATATAGTATTAGATTGAATGTAATGACAGCTAGATTAATATGAAATTCTTTTGTTAGCCATTTAACTCTATTTAATGCTCCCTTTTGCCTTGTTTCCAACTACTATTATGTATTTTGCTATTGGTTTGGACCTATTTTAAAAAAAAATCACCATGTGCTTGTGATGTGATCGTTGTCTCTCACTTGGAAGATCTCGTTCTTATGCCATTATCCTCTTCATTTCTTCTTGGTACACAGTACTTATTCTTCATCTCTTCCTACTACAAACTACTTACCCTTTATCTCTTCATCTCTCTCCACCTCTCTCTTATGTTTGGATGTTTTTTTTAAGATAATGTTCATAATATCATATGCATTCCTTGTGGCAATAGCAATATGCAATGCATATCATACCAAATATCAGATTATGTTTAGCACCACCAATTTATCCTAGTAAACCTCATGCAGGGGAGTGTTTGTGGTAGGGGTGGCTTGTACAATATTAAATACAATTGTGAGAATGTTGTGCACATACATTTTACAAAAGAAAAGGGTGATGGGTGAAAACCCTATGCAAATTAACTAGGAATGGTATGTAAGAGTAAACTAGGTATACCATGAAATTTTTAGATAGGGATAAAGTGTAAAACTACTATTATTTTAACTATTGAAAAATGTGATATTTAAATAGATTTGTAACTTACCATGCTAGATGTTAATACACATTACAGTTCTCCTACTTTTTTACTCTAATTCCTTTCCATCTCCATGTATTTGTTTTCACCTCAAAATTTAATTTTAACCATCTTTGAAGGATGTTTCACATTCTCTTGTTGAAAATTTTGAGTTATCTCATCTTTTTTCAAAGTTTCGAGTATGAAATCCTCCTCCTTGAACTAAAAGAATGATACATCAACTCCACACAGTAAATGACCTGGAAAGAGAAATTATTTTTGCTAGTCATTAAACCCCCTTTAAATTTATTTAAATAAATTTAAACGATGAGAGTAATTTGAAGGCACTTTGATTGTTGTTTGGGGAATTGTTATTCAGGTTTGAGATGCATTGGCTATTTTGACCTTTGCAGTTATCTAATTTCTTTCAATACCATACAAAAATGTAAGGGTTAAATCAAATTACTAGAATGCTTACATACCAGTCAAACCTTAAGGGAAATTGATAAAGAGAATTCATATTTCATAGGAATGAATATTTAATAATTTCCACTTCTAGAAACATGGAACCTTGTTCTCCTATGTGAGAGATATGCAACTCTTTTATTTTTATTCATAATTTTGACTGCATTTTAGGCACCCTCTAAGATATGCAATGCAAACATAGATCTACATATAACTTATGAGTAATCTCCTCTCAATGCTTAAAACTCATTGACTATTTATATCATTGAATTTGTAAAGAGTCTGTTATAAAACTCTATGCAATTTTTATATTGACCTTTATTAGTCCTAAGCTATACCTTATATTACTTATTCTAAGTAATATATTTAAGTACATGGCTTTAAGCCATCTTAGGTGCTAGGTGTCAAACTTGGAGAGTTGTATTGGACTCTCCAAGCTATGTGTCGACACTCATTCGACACTTGGTGAGAGGAGTGTTGAAGTCGAATCCTAAGTTGACTCAACCTCTTCACCTCTCTCACCTATATATGTCACCTCTTGTTCATTGTTTAATTATTGCAATTCCTAATTGCTTTCACTCGCTTATGTGACCAGCTAATGCTTAGTCAATTTATGGTTCCTATTATGGTATCAGAGTGAGGTTAAGTCGTTGGCTAGTTCATCTTGGTTGCATTAATCTAGTTTGTGCTAGCCGTCTTGTCCTTGCTTGGGCATTTTGTCTTTGCTGAGATTCGCCCAAGATTTCAAAGCTCGGCATCAGCAGAGTGAAAAGATGCTAACATGTGACTCATACTCGGGTGAATGTTGTGGCTCAAGAGGTTTTCGTGCTTGATGTGAATTCTTTGAAGAAGAAGAAGAAAGGGCTGGAGATGGAGCACGCAGCTCTGTGGAATCGATATCTCGAAATGCTTTATTCTACAGGCCTGCTCGATGTTGTTTCTAGATTCCCATGGTGATCATCATCTCTGGTTTCATTTACATGCTTAATGAGCTCAGAAACAAATGACCCCTGCAAGAACAATAATTCTTCTTCTATCATGAGACAGAGTTATGATGGGTAGCGAGAGGTGGCATGGATAGGGGATCTGGGAACACTAGATGTGGCGTGGAATGGGTTGTGCTTTGGAGTGCCTCGCTCTGACATTGCACATGGCTCTCTCTCAAAGGGGCGATGAAATCCACGTCTACATGGTTCTGGTCAACAGGAGCATTCCAGAGGAGAAAGATTTGGTTCATGGCAGCTTGCACATCCATTTTGAGTAGAACAATTTAGGGCGGTGTGAATCCCTCTGTGTAGGCATGTGTTTGGTGAATCCTTCTGAGAAAAGGTGTTAATATTTCCTGCTCCAAGGTGTTGATCTACCCTGCTCCATGTTGGTGGCTTGCCCTACAAATTTTTGCATTGGCATTCCAGACATCGATTTGCATACAAAGGCCATATTCCACATGTTTTGTTGGCTCTGTGGCATAGCAAATAACTTCAAGAAAGGCATTTCTACTACCTATGAATTCCAGAAGACAAACCCCTGTTTGCCATCACATGGCTGCCACCATGGATATGTCTCTGTCCTTTGTGAAGCTTATTTTCCCTAAAATACCCTAATTCGCCCTTTAGCCTATTTTTGCCCTAATTTAGGCCTAAAATTTTTCCCTAGTTTTTACATTTTGAAAGGCATTTAAAATTATGTTTTGCATTTTTAAAAAACAAAATATGACATTTCTTTCCAAAAGCATTAAAAATTATGCTTTATTAGTGTTAGAATAGTCATTTCACATTATGCTTTTAGCACTAAGGAAATAAAGTACAATTTTTTTTTGTTGGGGGGGGGCTGTTTCAACAATTTGAGGGTAAATTTAGACTTTGGATACGTTCCTTTTAATTTTGAACTTTGTAAAGTGCATTTTTTGGTTCCAAAATTGGATTATTCCATATATATGCCTTGATTTATAAAGTGCCACAAAGTAGGGGGGAACAAAGTAGGGGCTATCATTGAGTTATTTTGTCTTTCTGTACTTCTAAGTCTACAAAAACATCTCATCTAGATAGTTTAATAAATGTGATTAAATCCAACTCTAAGTACTTATGTTCTATTGTGACCTTGAAAACACCCAAGGGAAGGTCATCGAATAAGAAGTCACAAGCTAAAGCCCTCATAAGTATAAGTCTGAAAGATTCTAAAACTATAGAGGACTATGTCACCTAATTTTAACTCAATGAGGTTGCAACCTAATAGAAGGTGGATCTAATGATCCTTGGTTGAGAAACAAGTGGATTGAATGATTCTTCATTGAGAAACAGGTGGATCGAATGATCCTTTAAACATTTTTTGAGAGCCTATGGTAAATGATTGACAATCTTGCAACAGATTCACATCAGTTCATATCTCACATCTAGAGCCTATGGTAAATAAACTTGAATCTTGTATCATATCACATCTCAAAATTTAGTTAATGTTCCTGAGTACTCATAATACTAGCATCTATGGAGTCATCAGTCGCAGTTCAGCATTGACATCAGTATACAAACAACTTCCAGATTCATACACTTCTTTTTTTAACTTAATAGCAAATAAAGTTTGTAAATGCACCCACATAAATTGCTGCAAAACTGAAATGTGTGTTCCACATGGAGGGACTTTGAGAAATTATTATACATACACTAAATTTTAAAGTGTAATGGGGGGCTATACCATCACAACGTAGATTTGTGATTCTCACCTCATGTGATTGTCTCTTGGAGTGTACCTTGTACATCTCTAAATTCTTTGCACACTCTCAATCTTAGTTTGTCCACTCATATTCTCTTAGCATTAAGGGGGGACTATGATTCTATGCTAATTCTTCTTTCAATGAAGTATAATCTTCTTTTTTGAAGGCCTCATGAACCTTCCTTCTAATCTTGATCTCTTGTATGTGGGATTAATTCAGTGGATCACAGTTTGAGGTTCTAGTACTCCTAATCATAGTACTATCTATATTATTGACTTCATAGAGTTTGGTTGACTTTGTGTACACTAGTTGAGTAGCGTTCATATGTTCACTCATGCCGTATTTTGTATCGCAAATCTTGATCTACATCGCATGGAGATTCATTGATTCCAGCAAACACTAGTCCATCATTAGTAGAGTTTACAATTTTGACATGCTTTAGAGTTCTTCATCATTATGTTTCGATCATCAAGGGACATCTTTTCAGAAGGTCTTAAAACCTTCTCTTTTCTCTCTTTTGGAGGATAGTTTTTTCCCACTGGTTTTTCTATCTTACTCCGTTTTTTCAAGAGATTTCTTTGTAAATGGGTACCTCACCAGGCTAGTAGTTGGGACCCATTTCTCTATTATACATGGGTACCTCACCAAGACTTGTATCTGGGACCCATCTCTTCTTGAACTCACCTAAGTTGTGCTTAAGGGGAGTGTTAGTGCTAAACTATACCTTATATTACTTATTCTAAGTAATATATTTAAGCACATGGCTTTAAGCCATCTTAGGTGCTAGGTGTCAAACTTAGAGAGTTGTATTGGACTCTCCAAGCTATGTGTCGACACTCATTTAACACTTGGTGAGAGAAGTGTTGAAATCGACTTCTAAGTCGACTCAACCTCTTCACCTCTCTCACCTATATATATCACCTCTTGTTCATTATTTAATTATTGCAATTCTTGATTTCTTTCACTCCATTAAGTGACCAGCTAATGCTTAGTCAATTTATGGTTTCTAATAACTTTTTAGATCAAATGTGATCTGTTATTCTCATGTTTTCGTCATTCTAATAATGATGACACATGATGTGATCAGAAATGCTAATATAAAAATTACTATATTTTATTTTGAAATCTTTACAAATTTATTAGTATGAATTCTGGAAATTTAATATTTTTAATTATTGATTTTTTTCATTTTTTAAGTGTAATTTTAGTTGAATTGTATTAGAAATCTAGTTCAATATCTTTGGATTTACTAAGTAAAACTCATTTGACTTTTTACAATTTACTAGCGAAGATCGTACATGTAGGTCACTAACAATGAACATAAAGCTAAGCTCAAGGAGAAGTTTGAAGTGAATGTGTAAGCCCAATGTATATTTTTGTTGGAAGTATATCATTAGTTATTATAGTGTAATGTATTTTGGTTTAAAAATTGTGAAGTGTGTTAGTGTTGTAGGGGACAAATCAACAATACGGAAGAGATACATGTATCTCATGAAGGAGATACTCAAGGAGAACCCAAACATGTGTATGTACATGATCCCGTCATTGGAGACCAAAAGTAAAAAAATGACATCTTGTTGGATGCTCAATTGGACATGGCGATGGTGCATGTAAATTCGTATTGACATTTCCATTATGATTAACAATGGTTTTATATTTACAAATAGATTATTTTACCAACATTGATAATTCCTTTTACATGCATATGAAAAATATTAATTCTTTTATACATATAAAATAATTATAGATAATAATATTTTTAAAGTAACTTTTATAAAATCATTTGAAAGTGTCAAATTATCATAACCATAAATTTCTAAATTTTAAGGTTTGGTTTAGGTTTTTTTTAAAACTCACATAACACTAACTCACATAAATTTAGTAGGTCATTGATTAATATTAGACACCAATCTAATTACTTTTCATAGGTACGTTAAGAAATGGGTTCACTATAGTCCTAATTATTAACTTAAACTTCATATACCCATCAAATCATTCAAGTTTAAAGAAGAATTTATATAGAACATTATTTAACCAAGAAATTGAGATTTAGAATTGAATTAAAAGGAAGTAATAAGATCGTTTATCTCAATTTCCTAACTTCGAAGAAGAATGCAACAACCAAGAATTCATTCACTTCCAAGAAAACCTTTAGAAAGCTCCTTCATTCATTTTCTATATGTCCCCAAAAAGGGTTTTATCCAAAAAAAATGGTACATTTTTTCTTTAATTATCTCCTTTCAAAAAAATTTCCACCAAGTTTTAATATTTATATTCTTCTAAAAAGATTTAAAATCTCAATTTGTCTTAAATTAAGGCAATATTATTTAATTTATAATATTTATAAAGGAAAATAAACTTTCCCTAGAATTAGTTTAGGCTAATCAAATGAAATCCTTACAACTTGCCATAAATTAACCTAGGCTAATAATTATGATGTTGTAGTAATTTTTTGGGCTAGTATATTACAAAATTAAATGTTAAAGTATAGAGGGTTAAAGTAACAAATAAAGGTACTTCTAAGCTCTATGACAAAAGAATGAAAATTGTTTGATAAACATTTTAAACTTTCATGTTGTTAGCTTAGTAAACACTACCTCTTTGTTAGTGAAATGCCTTAAATGTTGTGTTGAACCTCTACCCTATCTTTGGTCAAGTATGCAATCTTGGTCTATTCTATAGTCATAGATTTGTCTTTTGTGAGTAGATTTGACCTTTGTTAGTGTACTTATACTCTACATCTCACCTAAGTGATCTCTGTCTACTTTTTTCTTTTAAAATATCTAAAGACTAGTGGTAAAATATAAATACCTTGGAAGGGATTCCATTATGTCACAAGGGGAATGTTCACCAACCTCAACCTTAGAAATGTGTCTAAAAGATCAAATATAGTAGGAAATCACCCTCGAATGATGTATGTATATTTATTATTCATTTTAATGCAATAATTTAAAGCATTTCACTATTAATTAGTCCTTGAATGCTTCTAGGATGAGAAAGGATAGTCAAATATGAGAGAATGTGTAAATAATGCAAATGAATGCCTTTAAATACAAGCACATAGCTTCAAACCATTATGACTAATTTCTATAATTATTTATCAATATGGATATTTTTTTTTGATTCGTAATAGAGAGATTCTATTGATTTCAAAAAAGTTTACAATCTTCTGCTGAGAAGATTTACAAAAGGTAGAGATTCTCTGCTCAAACCCCATCCAAAATAGAAATTCCCTTATACCAATACTATTCTCCTAAGACTACCCTATACATCCTTTAGTCACACATGGCCAATCATAGCTATGGGCTTGACATTTGATAGAGCTTACTTAGACAAAATGAAACCCCTGTCTTCCACTATAAAAAATATAAACCTTACTACCATGACAGAGAGAAAACAAGAAATTAAACTTCACCATAATTGTGCAGAAATTGGTTAAAATCAGTCACCCATTCAAAGCCCTCCCCTCCCTCCATCCTCAACATTTTCATGATGAAGCTCACCACAACTCTTGCCTGGTCTCAAAGTTGAAGCAGCTCCAAACCCTTGATATCCAATAAAAAAGGATAGTATTTGATCACTTCCCCTAGCATCTGCAATAGGGCCATGTCCTTCGACCTCGAAACTCCCACCCCTAAGGTTGCCACTGCCAAGATTTCATCTAAGCCACCCAGTAAATCTGGGATGAACATACTGCACATAATGGCTTCCACCTCTACTTTAGGAACATTCAAATCCAACAAAGTCGCTACAAAATGCACCCTGTATCTTTCACTATCTACCACATAAGATTTGCCTAGAACTACCTTTGTAGCTCCAACCATGAGAGAATCATTTTGTCAAAGGATTCTGCGTAATCTCTACTCTATGATCCTACTGAGGAATGCCATCTTCCATTTATCACTAACCAAGAAAACAAGGGTGTCCATACCTTCGCAGTGAATGTAATTTGTAGAGAAGAGAACTACAAACCTAGAAAGTTGTGTCATCTCAACTCAACTCTTGCGCTTCCTAAAGCATTTTGTGCTTAGGAGACAACTTAAAGCTATTCTGAAGGCTTAACAGGTGCTGAATAATTATGAGGCTTGTCCAATCGCTACTAATTTTACAGCTAGTCCACCCTGGCAATGTGGCTTTAAATCCTCTGGAAAGGCCTTTTAACTTTACTACACCTTGTGTAACTATCACATCTACCCAATCCTCTTAAATCAAAATCTCATATTCGTCATTATTCAATGAGATGATGCCAAATGAAAAATTGGTAATGCCATATCCTTTTGATCAAAATTATAAATCAAAATGCCACATTCATATTTCCATCCACTTGCCACATGGCAGACACATGGCCAATCAGTTCATCTAGAGATTTGAAACATTCCATTAGATGATCCACTTTAACAATTTAAAACTAAACCTAGACTTTCCACAACTGAAAGTGTGGAAAGTCGCCCACCCTACCTCCCACATCAATATGGAGATTAATAGCATTTTATCAGAGATTAATTAAGACACAAATATATTTAGTTGCACTCATGGGATTGTTATAAACTAAAAAAACCACCTAAAGTTGTTATTGGATGGTCGATAGGTACATATATACATAGTCTAATCAGCTAAGCATTACATAAAGTGACTAACAAATTTAATAATGTGCAATGCTTGGCAACCAGAACTATTTATATATGTGCCTATTGACTATCCAATAGAACCATTAGGTATTGTTACTAGTTTTATCTATTTACCATACCCCAACTCCTTGATCGAGAGTGGATTTTGAATAACGGTATTATTTATTTACCCTAGATTTATGTAATTTTTTAATTATCTCTATTAAATTAGAAGGGTTGTTTATTTTCCCTTTTAATAGTATTATCTTAAGTCTATAGTATGTTGTTATTCAAATTATCAAAATAACTAATCTTAACATGTGAATAATAAAAGAAAAAACAAACATCATGTGATTCATGTGAAATTAAGTATCTAATGCCATTATGAGTAATTTCTAGTAGTCATATATATAAGATACATAATAAAATTCATATTTCAATACCCATCTTGGATTTCTCCCATGATAGGTGTCTAAAGCCTTAAGAATGTCTTTAAATAGTCATGTTATTAATTTTTAATACTACAACATGTTATGTGGTAAAAGATGATCCTAATCAACAATGGAGTAACTAGACCAGTCTCTCCTCACATAACATTAGAATGGTATCACAAGACACTAAGCACTATGGACTTGGCTACTATCCCTAGAGAAGAGCCAAGTTATAGGTGCAGGTGGAGGATTGGGGTTCTAAGGTTGCTATAATTAGATATTGATGTAAGAGAGTTCACTAAACTATGAAAATGAGTAGATCTAGTGATAGAACTAACAAAGCAGACTATAGTAACAAAAACTAGAAAATAGGAACAAATTAGAGCAGAGTAGATAGAGAGGAACCTGTCACCAAAAGTAGAAGAAGAAATGGAAGGATAGGGTGTTGGGGCACCCTGGTCCTAGGGTTTCGAGGTAATCACTTCTGTGTAGAGGTGTCAATCTCTGTAACATCCTTATGTCCTTCATTCATCGATATCTAAGATCTTTCACTCTAGATCTGCACACACAAGGAGGAGGAAAAATGTTTGGGTGGAGTATAGAGGCTCGCCTCAGTTAAACCTCTTTGTAAGATTTCCCAATTCCACAATAACAGAGATAAGTCTGATAAAGAGTATGTGCCCTAGGGAGGGAGAGGTAAATAGCTCATTAAATAACAATAAACAAACACAAATGGAACCAACTCACCATGAAACCCTAATTGGACTTGATGTCGCAACACTAGGCATAAATTAGGAGACCTTGGAGAGAGAATGAAGCTTCTTCAAATATCTGCAAGGGTAGTATGATAGCAGCAATAATTTTATAGATAGACAGCCTCATAATTCATACATAGCGCATATATCAAGTATTCAAATAATCACTTTTTTAATTCCTTTCAAATAAGAGGGAGAGAGATACATATATGAATCTTGATTACATCTGAAATAATTCACATTAGGCCAATACAAGGTGTACCACTTGATGTAGCAAAGCTGACGCATGGAATTCAAACATTGTTTGGGGCAAAAAGGTTGGACTAGGGCGCTAGGATGCCTTGGTCCTAACTATTTTGGCCCCTGAAAACTTAGAATTAAATCTTTTAATATTATTTCTTCATCCAGCTTCAAAACATGTATTTCATGAATAGAGATACACAAATACATAGAAGGCAGTGCTAAACCTAGTGTGAAATTGTGGGAGGTCATAATTTTTTATAGTGCATTTAGCCCCCACTTTAGTGAGGGTATGAGCTTACGTTCATATGGACTAAAGTACAAAGAAAATAGATCTCTTTACTAATCATCAAAGAACTAGAATGTCATTCAGTTGAGAGGTGTGATAGCCCCCAAGCTTAGGATTCTATGACTCTACAAATGTTTATAAAAGGAGGTTACATGCATGAAAGAAACATTAACATGATTACACATGTACATATAACATATATCTGAAAGTAAAATAAACATAGGATGAGATTAAGTATTATATGTTGAAACAACTATGGTTAGAAAGAAAATATATTCAAATCCAAACACACACAGAGAACAATAAGAAGCAAGATTTAATTCTCGGGATAGCAAGTTGCATTATGCTAGGAATCAAATTGAAAACACACATCATGAGCCATGGGATAGTAAAATTTGTTGTTTACTAGGTGGTCGTGAATGTGTAGCAAGATGGCAACATCACATGCTATTAAGATCCATAGATTTACTAGGCAAGTTCCATGTCAATAGGTAGCAAAATGAAGGCACCATCGGCTAGTAAGATCTGTAGATTTACTAGGTGAGCTCCATGTCAACAATATTAGATATTACAGGCCAAGAAAAATGAGTTGTTTGTTGGATAACTCTGGTAAAGTGTTACAAATATGATCAAAAGAGTGATGTGATAGCACAACAAGCCATACAGTGTGTGAACAAAGTGAGGCACATGCCCGAGTGTATGCCCCCACCATAAAGTAATTATTAATGACATTAGGGAGCAATTGCCTTTAAGGTGGAGAGAGCAATACACACACAACAGGAATGAGATCTTTCTATAAGAACATGCGAAAATGATATGTTTCCAAAAGCTACATTGTGGTAAGCAATATCATACAATAATACTAAGGGATCTACTTGGTTGGAGTTAGTAAATGGATGGTTGTATATAAAGGGACTGTCATTTTAGGAACTGTCATCATTCTCCAGTTAGTAGAACTATGGAGATAGAGGAAGAAGTGTCACATGAAATTGAAAGAAAAAACATCGGGTCAGCAAAGGGAAGGATGCTAAATCATCTTTCACTTTGCATCATCCCCAAAAAGCATAAAACAACATTTACAAAAAATAGAAGAATGAATATACATAAAGAATAATGTCACAACAAATTCATTTCCTTTGTATCCTTGCCCCAACAAGAGTGTCAATGGTCATCCAAAGAGAACTAACAAAATAAAATACAGGCCAGGAAACACATATAGGGATAACATCACATATAAGTATAATGCATATAACACAAGGGTACTATTCTTGTGAGTCAGACTATAGCAAATCATCCTCCTCCCAATCTTTCTAATCATAAAGGGATGGTGGAAAAGATGCTAGAGGGACTACAACAATTGAAGTATAAGGAGTAGCACTAGGTTCCTGATGTGATGGATCAATCATCAGGGAAGGATCATCATCCATGCTCCCAAAGGCCAAGTCCATTGATTTTGTGAAAACTAAGGACAACTCTAGAAGATTTTTTGGTCATTCAGGGATGTCCTATGAATCACTATCAGAATAAATCACAAGAGGTGATGTAATAGTGGTAACAGCAGGGTTGTGAGCACTATCAATCATAGGAGAAGAAGAAATAGAAGAATCATGTACAATCGATAGTCTCTTAAGCATTTGAAATGGAAGCTATGGATAAGGATCACACTTGTACAAGTGGGAGAAGGTGGTCGAATGTCAATGTCAATGGTGGCAAGATGCAATACATCAAAGGAACACATGGTGTTAGGTACACTGGGATGAAACTGTTAGAAATTAGGATTGTCCCCTTAGCAAAGATAAACTTTACTATCCTATTGCAACATGGAAACACTCTTAGATTGTGGGTCATCTATGTTGAGAGTGAATCTCCAAAGTGAGCTGGTTCTCCTTATCATTTTCTTAATATAAATGACTTGCAGAGGGAAAAGGGATAGAAGGATAACTGTAAATAAAACAAATAACTAAAAATAACTCCTAAAGTGATGCACCAATATTTAATTTCCTACCCGATCTTACCCACAATCAGTTCACAGAACTTAACTCTCACAACCCCTTGATTATACTTAATTAATCAATATTTCACATGAAGGTTCATCATACAACAACATGCAACCTGAATTAAATAATAGACTTGCATACCATTCAAAAAATTTAAGATAAGACAAAGGATAATAAGCTATCACAATGCAGTATCAAATCAATTTTGCAAATGAATTCCACAAATGGGAAGGAAAACTACTGCTCTATAAACTGGAAGGAGCAATGAATACAAAATATTAAAGTACAACTCTCTCAGTGTGAGGAAGACTCTAAAAATCTAAAGCCTGATCTCTAACTTCTCTAACTCTAACTGGAACCCCAAAAAAAACTAACCATCTACCATATATCCTATGAAACAATCTCCCCAAAAGGAAAAGCTAAAAAAGCTCCTAATAATAGACATGCCAATCCATTTTTGAGCTTCTCAGAAAAGCTAAAAAATAAGCCACCAAATCGCCTCCAAACTATGAAAACAAACTACCAAAAAGGTCCTCCCATCTGGCCCCACCAAAATTTACTTTGTCTGCCCAAAAAAATCAATCCCTATCCATATCTACTCTAAAAGAAAGTAAAATAAAGAAAACAAGATTTGTTTTCTTTGTCTTCTTAAAACTGCATAAAATGAAAAAATATTAAAAGCAATTTATAAAGGACATTGCTTTAATATTTGTCTTACAATAGATTGTAGTTTTATTTTACATCCTTATTTGATTTGATTTTTGCAAAAAATAATATGAGCATATTGCATTACATGGCAATTGATTTTTCTATAAAAAGTCATAAAAATATTCCAAGGCATACGTGAGAGTTTTACAAAAAATAAAAAAGTCCTTTAAGGCCTACTCTCCGAATAACTCTACAAATAACCTCCAAGGCAATGTGTCCTATCTTTAAAAGGACCAAAATGAGTTTAAGGCATTAAACCTTGGCATAGCACATACAAGGGGACCTAAGTTTCAAACACCACTCTAAGTCTTGGGACTTAGGCATTACAACAAACATGACACCACGAGGGGCATTAGTTTGGGCAATGAAAATGTAAAATAATGTGATAAAAATACCATCAGACTTAGGGCAACCAATCACCCTAATCACAAAACACCCTATACCTAGAATATCAGGCTCATTTTCACTTTGGAAGTCTTGAGATGATGCTCTCTTCTCCTGCCGCCAAAGTTCTAGGGTTTGTAGTTCAAAACCCTCATTTCCTCACTGTATCTTAGCATTTTTTGATGGATTTATGAAGATCATTAACAGAAATAAAATGTAAAACCCTCTATGTATCCATTTCCTTCATTTATCATTTATTTTCTCTGGTATTTTGCTCCTTTGGTCATGGCTGTGAGGGCTTTCTTGATGCATTTGTTGTTCTCTATTTACTCTTTGAGCCGCCATGGAACCCATTGCAAAACAACTGTCATGGCCTTCCTAAACACAAGTTACTCAGGACAAAGGTAAGCTTTTGTTTTGACAATCTGGTTAATACTCTGTGTATTAGATGCCATGACTCTTCATATATTTCTAAGTCTTATCCCTATGTGCAATGTTTTTATAAGTTTGAATCTCAAGAAATAAAGTTCTTTCTTATCACATTTCGTTGCTATACTTGGCATATTGAGCAATATTGCATGTCATTTAAGCCTACATAGCTTGAAACCCTACTCTTTATTTCTGCAACTGTGCTTACTCAATGTAAATTGAAATGGGTTTTAATATTTTAAAGAAACACTATATATTTGAAGACCGCAGCCACAATCATATTTTCTGAGCATTTTACTTAGTATGATCTTGGTCGTGGTGTGCTTTTGGATTCGACCTTTCATCTTTTTTTATATGAATCTTCAGCTTGAGACTGTGGCTTCAAATGAAAGATTAGAACCCTTAGCGGGTTATTTCCTAACTAGCCGCAGCTATGACTGGCACTTTCTCCATTCTATGGACCTGTAGCTTGAAATTTTAAATGGGTTCTCCTTGCTTTGGCCATGACAATCTATATATGGTATTCTCCTTTTTCTGAGTATCTCAAAAACCCTCATTTATGTATGCAAGACAAAATGGTTTGAAAATTCACATATAGTGAGCTCATTTGTAATTTATTTTATTTTGCTTGGTAGGCATTATGTTGGCCGTGGGCCTTTGTTTGGCACTATGCAAGACCATTTCTTGTTAATGTTGTTTCTTTTGCACCTTTTATTGTAGCATTCAAATTGTGTTCTCATTCATTCTCTAATAACTTCTTTTGAATGGTCATAACTCCATATTCTAGTGTAACATGGCATATATAGCTGTAGTCTACTTTCACTAAAATATGTCAAATACATTCGCATACAAACCATTTTGAATGGTAGAGGTTTCTTTACTTCACTTTCTGTGTTTAGTCCTTTATGAAAAGTCACGGATAGGCCCTATATTTCTGAGCATCTTCATTTTTGAGGATGATCTTGCTATCTCAGAAAACCCACATGGTTCAACTTGATGCTTGAGTTCTATGAAGAAAGCACATATTTATGATCATGACTTTAGATGGCATACTTCACTATTACCTCTAAGTTCCTCTTGAAATTATTTCTTGACACTGTTGTTCCTTTTTTTGAATCTTGCTCTTTTGGCTGTATCTGGAACTATTTATGCAAAACAAAGACAAGGATTTGTTTGTTTTCTCCTGTAGATGCTCTTTTTCATGTTATATAGTAGCATATGCATTCATTCATGACAACATAAAAATGTGTATTGTTCCTCTGAAGTTGTGTATGAGCATTGAAATTCCATATGTATTCTTGACATTCATAGTTATAACTTCATTGACATTGATTTGATCAATGTGCCTATTCCACTCTTTCTCTACATTCTCTTGAACAATCAAACCAGATCTGAGACAATGCATTTGACTGATGTGGCTATATTCAATTTGTAACATGGTGTTTTCTTGCTTCATTGCTACAACTATGATGATAATGTATACACCTCCTGTAGATGACTATGGATGTTGAAGCTTCAGTATTACCACCATTTGTGGTGAGGTGCATTTTGATCTCTACATATTCTTGGCAATGTTCTTTTCAATTTGTAATATGTGATCTAATTTGCAGTCTATTTCATTGTAACATATTGAATGCACTCATATTCTGATCATAATGTATGATGGAAACTCATGAATACAAACTGCAACTACCATTTTGACAATCGTAGGCAATATGCACTATGTATATCTTGCAGTTATATCACTATGATTGTCCACCTGAATTCTTCAATTGGTCAGTCATGCATATACCTGATACTATTCTCATGCTATCATATGACTAAAACAGTCATACATTACTAAATGATGTTGTCCATTTGGCAATAATTTAGCATACAAATGTTGAGATTGTACCTGATGTCCTGGCTGTCCCATACATGGATCTATGATATTTATGATAAACGGAGGCAAATATGACCCACTTCCTATCGCTCTTGAGATAGGAACAACAAAATTTTCCTTCATAATGGGAAAAGAACTTAATGAGAGTTGAGCTACATCTGTACACATGATCTACTTGATTATCTTGTTTTGATCATTGTTGTTTTGTACTCAGTTCTAGACATCATTGAGCTGTCTCAATGCTCATTTATAACTCTCACTCCTTCAATTGCTACTGTAGTAATAATGCCAGATGTTCTCATGCATTGGATACTGTCCTATGTGAGTTCAGTTCACCCTTATGGTTTCACTTCATTTTTTGAATTGCAATCATGAGTGTGTCATGTTTCTCAAAACCAATGCACCTGATTGATTTGATACTCCTTCAGTCCAGTTATTCAATTTAAGAAATATGAATAATGATCTCTTTTCATTCTATCCCCTTTGTGATTCAGGGGAAGCATGCTAGGCTCAACCCTTGTGGGAGCCCACTTGACACCACATGCTGATTTGTCTTCAAATAGCTACATGACTTATCCTATACCTGCACATGAAACAAACAAATTAGATAAAACAATGAAGTTCATTGATTGTTTCATTTTTCAATTCCTCTGTATGTGAGTAATGTATTTCTCATCTAGTGCATTATAGGCAATGTACTATGCCTCTTCTGATAGGCACATAGGGAAATCATAACTGGAGCTCTAACAGGGCTTCTCCCAATTTTGTAGGTTCTTGTCAGAGATCAGGAGCAAGGACAGAAGGTATCCTCAAAAACTAAAGACACTACAAGGCAATGATGGATATGATCCTTCTCTCATATCCTTAGATGCATAGTATATTTCTTATATTTACACCTATTCAGCTATTCCCACGGCTTGTGTGGGATATTTGATTTATCATTCTTTCATTCAATGCAATGTTTATTTCTTTTATGTATTTCATTTATAAAATGGATAAAAATTGTAGTGAAATGAAATAACTTATCTCTTATGCATCTTCTATAAATAAATGATGATCTAAAATTCTTTCCTTTTTTTGAACAACTGAATTGTAATATCACTGAATCATTACAACTATGCAAATAATGTATAACAAAAAATGTTAAAACCTTCACTTTAAATATGAACTTGCTATACTAGCTCTACCAATTTGAGCTGTAAGTGAAAAATGGTAACATTTCTGGTGACTTCTACTATGTGTTTGCCAGTGAAGCATCAAGATTAGTTGCCTTAAACTATCCATTGGGCATTGAGTCATACTCTGCTCATCTCAAATTCAAAAAACACTAAAACTCAACACTTCAACTAGTCCAAACAAGGGCAGAAAACAAAAACAAACCAAACTAAAAACAAACTAGAAGGCCCTGGTGGCCAGAAAACCTATGTAGCAACACTTAGGGAAAGAAACTTAACTGGAAGAAAATGTACATGAGCACTTATTACTGCAACACTACTCTACTATGATACAAGGTAGTACTTATCGTCAGAGGCAATGTTTGAGGTGGATCCAATTAACTAGGATAGATAGCACATATCCACTCAACTTGGATAACTAAAATGCATTATTTTCTTTGCACTCTGTGATTACATAAGACCCATCCCAAATTGTATCAAACTTGGAATGCTTTCCAAGTTTGCTTCTTAGTTCATTCCATTTGAAAACTAAATAACCAACAATGAAGCTTCTTAGTCTTTCTCTTTATCAAATGAACTGTTCATCTAAGCTTGATGGATTTCAAGCTTCCTTAAGGCTTCTTTCCTAGTTTCTTCTAGTTCCATAAGTTGACCTAGCCTTAATACTAAAGGTTGTTCCTCTAGCAGCTCAAGTTCTTTAATGAAAGTCAATGTTTGTAATTATACTAAAATAGGCAGTCTAGCCTCCTTTCCATAAGTAAGTACATATGGAGAACAACCAATAGCTCTCTTGGGAGTGATCTGGTCAGCCCAAAGAGCTAACTTCAACTTCTCGTGCCATGTCCTCTAGTTGTCTTCAATAGTTTTTTTGATGATCCTTAATAGGTTCTTATTAGTGGATTCTACATGCCCATTACCCTGTGGATAATAGTTAGAAGATGTATTCAAAAAGATGTTATTTCTAACAGACCAATCTGAAATCCTTAAACCAATAAAAGCCAAACTATTGTCAAAGATAATTGAATCTGGTGTACCAAATCTTGATACCAAATCCTGATAGAAACTTAAAAAAATAGATTCATTTGCTTCTTTTAAAGTAATAGCCTTAGTCCACTTGGTGAAATAGTCTGTAGTAGTCAAAATCCACTTGTGGCCTACACTTGAAGGTGGATTTATTGGTCCTATGAAATCAAGACCCCATTTTACAAATGGTTGTTCAACTTTGATGGGATGTAGAGGTAAGGCTACAAGCCTTTGCTTACCTGCAAGTAATGAGCATTTTTCACATCTCCTTACCCAAGAAATTACATCCTTAAATATGTTTGGCCAATAATAACCGGCCTGCATTATCTTCAAGGTAGTTGTCCTTGCTGCAAAGTGACCTCCTGAAGGTCCATTGTGAAACTCTTCTAATAGTCTATTAACTTGATCTAGTTCAATGCATCTTAGAAATACACCATTAAAATATCTCCTATACAAAACACCTTGAATGATAGCATAAGGAATAGCTTATAACTTGAAATACCTTCTTCCTGCCCCATCCAAACCTTTGGGGCATTGACCAATCCGTAGATAGTGCATCATTTGTTGCACCCAACTATTTGTAGGAGCTAGAACAACAGTTGGTTCACTATTATTCAGTATTGTTTCTGCATTCTCTTAATGTTCTTGACTATACCCTTCATTTATAGAAAGCTGCTCACATAAGCCCTTGCCCCTAATCAGCTTAGTTACCTTAATATCAACATCAAATTCTATAACCTTGGTTATCCAACCAGCCCTCTTATCATTTATATCTCTATTAAGTAAAAAGCTCTTAATAGTAGGGTGGGCAACCATCAAATGAATTCTTTTATTGGACAACATATGTCTGAACTTCTTGAGGATTCTAACAATAGCAAAAACATGTTTCTCAACAAAAGAATACTTTACCTCATATTCATGTAGTACCTGGCTGAAAAATGCCACTGGCTGCTCCAAGCCTTCATCATTTTGTTGGCACAACATTACTGAAATGGTATTTGCACCTTTAAAAGCATACAAAATAAAATCCCTCTCATAATTAGGATTAATGAAGGTAGAGGCAACTGCGAGAGCTTCTTTGATCTGCTCAAAGCTTCCTTTTCCTTCCTTAGTCCAAGTGAAAGGTATGTTCTTCTTTAGTATGGTAGTGAGGGGTTGTAATAAAGAAACAATGTTTCGAATAAATCTCCTCACAAAATTAAATCTGCCAAGAAAGCTCTGCAAGTCTTTCTTATGTGTGGGTAGTGGTAAATCTAGAATTACAAACACTCTTTCAGGGTCAATAGAAACATTGTGCTTTGAAACAATATGGCCTAGGAGTTTACCTTCATGAACTAAAAATATGCACTTATTTGGGTTCAAGGAAACTCCAAACTCTCTGTACCTCTAAAAAATCTACTTCAAGTGGCCAAAATGATCATTAGAATCTTTCAAAAAAATTGTTATGTCATCTAAATATACCAGCACTATTCTATTCATAAGGCCATGGAAGGCCATATCCATTGCCATTTGAAAGGTTGCCCCTGCATTGGACAAACCAAATGACATCTTCCTATAGGCCATGGTACCCCACTTAGTCATAAATACAGTTTTATATTGGTTCTCTTCCTTCACCAAGATCTGGTTATAACCTGAATAGCCATCTAACAAGGAAAATCTGTTAGAACCATAAATAGTTTGCAATATTTGTTCCATTGAAGGAAGGGGGTAGTGATCTTTTAATGAAGCCTAATTTAGATCATGGAAATCAACACAAATTTAAATCTCCCTATTCTTCTTTCTGACTGGCAATAAGTTGGAGACCCAAGATGTATGCTTGATTGGGAATATTATGCTTCTCTCAATCAACTTGTTTAGCTCAGCTTTCATTAGATGCTTAAGTTTTAGGTTAAGCGGTCTTTTCTTTTGCCTAATAGGCTTGGCATTAGGCTCTAATTCAATGTTATGTTGGGCTAAATGAAGATCAAACCCCCTTAAATCCTTATATTCCCATGTAGAAACATCAAAAAACTCTTGACATAACTGAACAAAAGACAATTGTTCATCTTTAGTACATACTTTTCCCAATTTTAGTAGTTTATCCTTGAATATCTCCATTGTCTCATAGTGATCCTGCTTCACCATCATGCCGCACTTGTCTTTTCTGAACTAATCATCTGAATTAAACACTGATTCCAGTGTCACTAATCCCTTGGGTAGCTTGTTAGATCTCAGTTGCATAATCTAATTATCAAATTGCTGTTGGTACTTATTCTAATTATCAGCTGCAAATTCAACTTCTGCACTCGAAAAACTTAAGATTTGCTCATTGTTGTCAAAGACTTGCCAAGAAACAGTATTGTCAGATACAAATGGTCTAATAGCCATTTTTACATATGGCTGTACCTCTATGTTATGAATCTGATCTGGAATCTCAAACTGAGATCCCAGAGTAGTAAGCCTATCTGCATGTTTATTTTTATTTCTAGGAATTGAAAACAAATTAAATGCATCAAAAAATTTGATTGAATTCAAAAACTTGATACTTGTACTTTTTGAGAGGATCATTTTTAGTAACATTCGGATTCCTATCTTGGTTTACAATCAGCTCAAAATCACCATAAACATGTAAACATTTTATACTTCTTTTCTGGGCCCTCTCCAAGCCATGGATCAGGGCTTCATATTTAGCGACATTATTTGTGCAGCTGAAAGTAAACCTCAACATTGCATAGTACTTGTCTCCTTAAGGTGAAATCAACATAGTCCTTCCACCAACACTTGTTTCAATCCTAGATCCATCGAAGTATAGCTTCCAAAGCTAATTTTCTTGTTGTTCAGACTAACTTTGATCCTTAATCAGATTAGGAATCACTACATCAGGTTCCTGTATCATATAAATGCCTAATCCTACCTCATCAGTGTGACAGAAAGGGTCATCTTCATGATCTTTAGCTGCCCAGTCATCTAAATTTATATCTTCTATAGGTGCACTAGGATCTAGGCTCATGGATTGATCCTGCTGCCCATGGGTGATGTAGAGGTTAGCATTTATTAGGCTGGGGACATAGGGCTCAACATGACCCTTTGCAAGTCATTCAAATTGTATGGTTACTTCCATACCATATCTTGTTCAAAAAAAGAAGTGGGACCAATCAGAAGATAAAAACCCACCCAATTTGGTGTAAACTCCCTAGAAAGGCATATAGCAAAGCTAGGTGGTAGATCAATTAGGTAAATATCCTGATGGATTGCAAAATTAGGATAGGCATGTAGTGTAAGTGGTAGATTTCTAATTATCCCTGTAGTATTAATAGTAGACCCATCTAGCTAGACTAATCCTTTTGAAAGGGGCTCATAGACTAATCCTAATGAATCAACTAGACTTTTGGGTATGACAAAATTACTTGCTCTAGAATCTATCATGCAGTTATGAACAAGCTTGTCACCAATAATCAGACTTAGGTAAAAAGGAGGAGGTTTTACCTCATTTGTTGGTTGTTCACTCTTAATTTCTGAGTTGTTGGCAAGTACAACCTTGGCCTTTTCTTGATTAGAAAAATCAAAAATTGATAGTTCAGCTAATGCATCTTGTAACAGATTATTTTGTCCAGGAATACGCAATGTATCCATTATTGACATATTCACTGTTGCTCTCTTACGATGACCCACTATATTGAAAGAAATAGGACTTACCTTTTGTTGTCCTTTAATAGTAGTAGCATCATTCTATCTTTATGAAGGCTGTGATTGTACTTTGGACTGATCTTTCCATGATACAGTTTGATCTCTTTATAGAATTTACACTTTTTGTTGTGCTATAAGGGCAGCTTGTGATGGAAAAGTTTGAAATTTATCTCTCCCAGGTTGCTGTTGTACAACTATAGCTTGCTGACCAAGATCTGCAGCCCTCTGCTTTGACCTTATGTTGGCTAAAATAGTTGTATTTTTCTAATTTTGGCCTTGAGGATAACTTACACCATAGAAATCAGTGTCTTGCCAATTCATTAAGGCCACATCAGCATTATTTTGTTGAGCTAAAACTTCACCAGAAACACCTTCTAAACTTGCATAACTATTTTGTACCATAATTGCCTAATTCCTTACACCATTTATACATGCAGCTTGATTATGGGGTTGGTGACATGGATAACACTGGTCACTATCTTGAGCCATATTGTTCTGAGCGGGCACAAGCTCTCTTGAAGTGTTGGCAGCATTAGGATTGTAACATTGGAAAGGTCGAGGGTTGTAATTTCTTCTTTGACCCTGAGGATCAGCTTGGAAAGGTGGCCTATTCTGTTGATTAGGCTGATATAGGGCTTGGTAAGGCCTATACTCTTGACCACTATGCTTTTTGAAACTTACCAACTCATTTGCAATGGTTTTTAGTGTGTTATTAAGTGCTTGGAATTCTTGAACTGGAACAGTGGTTTCTTGGGCTGCAGCTTGGTTTCCTATTGCTGGAATGGCTAGGATAACAACCAAAGGGGGAACTACCATGGGCACAAGTGGCTAGATTTCTAGAAAAATGGGTAATGGAGGCCTTGGGGCTATCTTCCCTGCTTGGATAAGGTAATTTTCTACTCTAATAGCAACTTCAAAAGAATCATGAAGGGTGGATCCTCCCATAGATTGGATCATTACAAAAATTTTACTGTTCAAAGCTTTAAGATAAAACAAAAATGCATGCCTTGGAAGAGGCTTAACTATTGTGGGGATTCTATCCCAAGTCCTCTGAAATCGGTAATTGAAATCTTCCATGTGTTCATGGAGTGCCCTTTTTATGGTACTCAACTGCTCTAGTAATGAGAGATGATCAGATTTGTCTTGGAAGTCCTTGTGCAATCCATCTCCTAGTAGATCCCATGACATTATTGAATTCTCTGCAAGGCCTCTAAACCATTGCAAAGCTTTACCCTTCAATGATACAGCCAAGAGTTTGATTGCAACATTATCTTTGGGTAACATTATGCACCGAACAAAAAGTTGTCACATCCTGAATGTGCTCAACAGTTGTAGTGTGGTCTTCTCTAGTGAAATATGGTAGACCTTTGAGGGCTGCAATAGGAATATCATCACATTGGGCAAGTTGTAGTGGGCTGCCTTCGTTAAAGGGTGCAAATGCATACTACCTAGCCATTATGGGTATCTACACTATCAGCACCAAACTATTGCTTCTTTGTAATGGAGTTGGAGGACTGAGTCTTGAGGGTGTCAACTTTGACCTCTTTGATGAATCAACTATTCTATTTTCTCTCCTACCTCTTTTTCTTGGTGGAGACAGCTGCAAATAGTTCAATGAATCTGAACTAGATCCATTTTTCATAAGCTGGTAACACTAATCTACATGCAAGACCAGAGAAATGAGTTGCTAGGTATATTGTAAAAAGACTCCAAAGGCTAGAATGCTGCTAAATGTACTACAACAATTACTTGAAGATTAAAAAACTTCTCTGAAAACACTTTTAGAGTCCCACCGGGCATGCCAAAAATTGTTGGCAATCAGGATTGCACCCTTAGCAAAGATAAACTTTAATATCCTGTTGCAACATGGAAACACTCTTAGATTGTGGGTAATATGTGTTAAGAGTGAATCTCTAGAGCGACTTGGTTCTCCTTAAGATTTTCCTAATCTAAATGACTTGCAGAGGGAAAAGGGATAGAAGGATAACTGTAAATAAAACAAATAATAGAAACTAACTCCTAAAGTGATGCACCAATATTTAATTTCCTACCAGATCTTACCCACAATCAGTTCATAGAACTTAACTCTCGCAACCCCTTGATTATACTTAATTCATCAATATTTCACATGAAGGTTCATCAGAACACAACATGCAACTTGAATTAAATAATAAACTTACATACCCATCACAAAATTCAATACAAGACAAAGGATAAAAAGCTATCACAATGTAGTATCGAATCAATTTTGCAAATGAATCCACAAATGGGAAGGAAAACTGCTGCTCTATAAACTGGAAGGAGTAATGAGTACAAAATCTGAAAGTAGAACTCTCTTAGTGTGAGAGGAAGACTCTGAAAATTTGAACTCTGATCTCTAACTTCTCTAACTCTGACTAGAACTCCAAAAATAACTAACCATCTGCCATATATCTTGTGAAATGATCTCCCCAAAAGGAAAAGCTGAAAAAACTCCTAATAATAGACATGCCAATGCATATTCAAACTTTTCAGAAAAGAAAAAAAATGGGCCACCAAATTGCCTCCATATTATGAAAATAAACTACCAAAAAGGTCCTCCCATGTGGCCCCACCAAAATTTGTTTTGTCTACCCAAAAAAATCAATCTATGTCCATATCTGCTCTAAAAGAAAGCAAAATAAAGAAAATAAGATTTGTTTACTTTATCTACTTTAAACTGCATAAAATGAAAAAATATTAAAAATAATTTATAAAGGACATTGCTTTAATATTTGTCTTATAATAGATTGCAGTTTTATTTTACATCCTTATTCGATTTGATTTTTACAAAAAATAATATGAGCATATTACATTACATGGCAATTGATTTTTCTATAAATAATCAAAAAAATATTCCAAGGCATATGTGAGAGTTTTACAAAAAATAAAAAGGCCTTTAAGGCCTACCCTCTGCCTTTAAGGCCTACCCTCCAAATAACTCTGCAAATAACCTCCAAGGCAATGTGTCATGTCTTCAAAAGGACCAAAATGAGTTTAAGGCATTAAACCTTGGCATAGCACATACAAGGGGACCTAAGGTTTGAACACCACTCTAAGTCTTGGGACTTAGGCATTAGAACAAACATGACACCACGAGGGGTATTAGTTTGGGCAATGAAAATGCCAAATAATGTGATAAAAATACCATCAGACTTAGGGAAACCAATAACCCTTATCAAAGAACACCCTAGCCCTAGAATATTAGGCTCATTTTCACTTTGGAAGTTTTGAGATAATGCTCTCTGCTCTTATTGCCAAAGTTCTAGGGTTTGTGGTTTGAAACCCTTGTTTCCTCTCTATATCTCTACATTTTTTGATGGATTTCTGAAGATCCTTAATAGGAAATAAAAGGTAAAACCATCTCTGTATCCATTTCCTTCATTTATCATTGATTTTCTCTGGTATTTTGCTCCTTTGGTCACAGCAGTGAGGGTTTTCTTGATGCATTTTTTGTTCTCTGTTTACTCTTCAAGCCGCCATGGAACCCATTGTAAAACAACTCTCACAGCCTTCCTAAACACAACTTACTCAGGACAAAGGTAATCTTTTGATTCGACAATCTAGTGAATACTCTGTCTATTAGATGTCGTGGATGTTCATATATTTCTAAGCCTTATCCCTCTATGCAATATTTTGTAAGTTTAAATCTCAAGAAACAAAGTTCTTTCTTATCACAGCTCGTGGCTATGCTTGCCATATTGAGCAATAATGCATGTCATTCAAGCCTACATAGCTCGAAACCCTACTCTTTATTTCTACAACTATGCTTACTCAATGTAAATTGAAATGGGTTTTAATATTTTGAAGAAACACTGTATATTTGAAGGTTGCGGCCACAATCATATTTTCTAAGCG
The DNA here is from genome assembly GCA_027924645.1 of Cunninghamia lanceolata. Taxonomy (NCBI): domain Eukaryota; kingdom Viridiplantae; phylum Streptophyta; class Pinopsida; order Cupressales; family Cupressaceae; genus Cunninghamia; species Cunninghamia lanceolata. The sequence goes on along the minus strand of BSBN01001183.1, from coordinate 2,551,661 downwards.
TTTTACTTAGTATGATCTAGGTCGTGGTGTGCTTTTGGATTTAACCTTTCATCTCTTTTTGTATGAATCTTCAACTTGAGACTGTGGCTTTGAATGAAATATTAGAACCCTTAGCAGGTTATTTCCTAACTAGCACTTTCTCCATTCTATGCACTTGTAGCTTGAAATTTTAAATGGGTTCTCCTTGCTCTGGTCATGACAGTCTATATATGGTTTTCTCTATTTTCTAAATATCTCAAAACCCTCATTTCTATATGTAACGTCAGAAAATGTCCCCTTGGTGTCTTTTTTTTCTTCTAGGAATGTTCTACAATGGGATCTACAAACAACTCTGGACAGATTCAATCTACGATTTGTGAGTTGGCAATAGATATAGGCCCCAGGTATGTTCAGCTACCTAAAGGTTTAGGGGAGTCGCTCAGCCACCAATGTTGTCTAATGGCTTACATATCGGGGCAGTACCCCTCACTCCACAACTCAGGTAAAATTGATAACTAGTTTACCACAAATGACAACTCTTGGTTTACCTCACGGATGGGAACTAGTCAATCAAGTAGGGGTCGTTGCCCTTTTTTCTGGCAGGTCCTCTTAATGGGCCAGCTACTTCGAGGTTCCTGTGGTACTCCTCGCAATGAGTTTTAGGGCTATGCCTAGGAACTTCCCACAGTTAATTGGATAGGGTTATTCCCTGATCCGAACCTGTAATTGAAATGAACAATACAGATGCAAAAAGAAAGAACTACTGCAATAATCACAATGCCTGGAGGCCATTGTAGAAAAAAAAAATTCAATAGAAATTCCACCCAGTGAGCCCAAGAAAACACTCTGATACCAGATGAGAGGAACCTCTTGCAACAATATAATGAAAATTGCACAAAATAATAGAAATATATAAATAGCAAAAACACAGAAGGAATTTATTGATCGCAGGCCACTTCGAGGATGCAACCTCCTTTGAGCAAGCTCAATACAATAGATTTGTGGATGCCTTCATTGGCCTCAACATGTACTTATATACTAAGTATAATCTAAACAACTATTACTTCCCATGAATGTGGGATAATACAATATACTCACAGGACGACTTACAAAGCATATGCATCCAACAACAATATACTAACAAAGTAAAGAGAAGGGTTAAACATGGGTTCCTAACAAATTGAGCATAAGAGAAGGAAAATTAATAATAAAATACCCTAATACAAGCTACCCTACATTTGTAAGTGACCAAGGACCTGATAGTGCTCTACCACTCGATCTGAAGGTCCTTGAATGTAACAGGTGAAAGGAGGATTTAAACACTAAACTAAACAAATCCAATTTCACCTAAACATTTTGGTGAACCTTTGTTTTTGGACTTAATTGTAACTTTTTAAGTGTTTTTCTTCAGATTTTGGTTTATTTCATTGATTCATATAGTCATTCATCTTATTGTATTGAGAAAATTACAAAAAAATTAAAAAATTTGGAAAAATTTGGAAACCCCAACTCGCATTTTCATATAGGTTTCTAATTTGCATCAATTTATTCTAATTTTTCCTAATTTATGATTTTTACATCATATGTGATATAAACTATAGAAAATTACAAAAATTCAATAATTTGCATTGCATTTTCATCATATAATTGCTAGGGTTTTGTAGAAATTTTGACAATTTTCATATAACCTAGTAATTCCAAAATCTAGGGTTAGTATGCAAAAACTTCTTTAAGATTTTTATACTGATTTTATAGACTCATTGAAACTAGCATTTGTCTTTATTCTTGTGTTTTTGTGTAAATGTGCATTTAGATTTCAAATATCTGCATTTTTGCATAGAAAATTTTAACAAAAAACTAGCAATTTTCATGCATTTTCATTAGATTTGCACTTGCATTTTGCATCTTAGAGCTTGGAATTCATTTTCAGATCTAAGTATATTTCATTTTCATTATAAATCATATTTGAAATCATTCATATAGCATTTTGTGTCAAAATCTCAAACCTAGGGCTTCAAAAACATCAATTTTCACTAGATTTGGCCTTATCGAATCTCTAAATTTGCACCATAGGAGTGTTTTGAATGGTATTTTTTCACTAATTAGTTTTTATCAGGGTAATTATTTGATGTGCCTTCTAAAAATCTTTACAGCACCTTTTTATTGGGCTCTTGTATTGAAAATTTGGTGAAAAACTACACATTTTTGCTATTTTTGCCCTAGGGTTTGGCCTAGTTTGCACTCCAAATGTGTTCTGACATATTTTATGGATTTATGTGACCAATATCATTTCTTTTATTTCATTAAATTCCTAAAATTCACTACAACACCCCTTTTTCTAGGTCTTGGAGTTGGAAAACCGTGAGAAATAGCTTGTTTTTGCTATATTTTCACTAAGGTTTGACCTTAAGTAGCACTAAAAGTGTTTTGTGATAGATATTTTGACATTAAGTAGCTGTTATCACTGATATATTTTTCTTTCCATCATCATTCTCCTCATGACACCCTTTTTCATGCTCTTTTGTATCAAGATTTGGTGAAAAAATTGCATATTTTGACATATTTTCACTATATTTTGACTTATCATCATCTTAGATTTGCATCAAGAGCATGTTGTGAAGGATCTTATTTCTATTTTGAACTAATATTAGACATAATTTTCTTCCCCTAATCAAAATCCTTACAACACCCTTTGTTTCATTCATTTACATTGAGACAATACCACAAAATCAAGCATTTTTGCATATATTTTTCATTCATGGATTCTCCTAAGGGTACATCTTTAGATGACTTATATGAGTACATTATGAAATATGATAATTTTTGCAATTTCACTAACAAATATCCTCAAGTCTTGCATCAAATCGCATACATCTACAACATTGACATGACCAATAGTACTACATGTGATATTCTTTGACCAATAGCCTATTTCGATAGCTTTCTTGAAACTGTGGATGTTTTTCCTTCAATCATGAAGAATCTCAAAAGTTTCATACCCAAAAAAAATCATGGGGAAAGTTGTGGTGACAAATTTACTCCTTCTCTCCCTTTGTTTCATAATGATATAATGCAAATCCTTTCTGAGACCTATGAGAATGAAATAGCAATGGGAGCTCTATCAAACAAAGAGACTTGTCCCAACATAACCCCACTTGGTGAGGATATATTGACACAAGAAAAAGAGACCATTGATACATTTATCCACACTACTCTTCCATCCCTTCCCACTCTCCCTAATTAGGATGAGGCTTTAGATGATGTAGATTTTCTTTGTAACAATTTGCTTAAGTCTAATGATAATTTGCCACCTGATGTTCAAGAACTTCTCAATTACATTCTAAACAAGAAAATAGATCATGAACTATCACATACTTTGGAAATAAATGAAATCCTACATGCTGTGGAAGAACAAGCTATCCCTCTTACTCAAGCCATTCCAACACCCTATATAGGGATTGAAATGGGTATTTTTCGGCTACCTCCACAAGTTCATTTAAATGGAATTTCAAATGCTCCTATAGCTAACATAGATAATGACAACATCCCCTCTCAACCATCATTAAGAAAAAACTTTCCTACATGGTTATCCTTGCAAACTCATGAACATATGGAACAGAGAATAAGTTATACCATCTTAACCATTAAGATAAAGATCAAAATTTGTGATACCCGCTAGCCCAGTAGGGCCCTACAGGCAAGTATCTCTAACCCTTTATCTCTCTCGTGATGTGCTTCCCCCATGATGTGTTATGTGTTGTTTAGGCCTCCTGGGATGACCCTTGATTCTCTTGTAAGGTCTGGGATACCAGGAGACCACCTCTATTGTGACCTTCTATTTGTATCATCATTCTTTTATATTGCCTCTCTCTTTGATTTCATTGTTGTGTGTTGTGTCTTGTGGGCATAGCATTGCAGTTGGTGACCTGGCGGCACCCTCCTACGTGATTGTCCCTAAGACACTTGTTTTTTCTCTCTTATTGATTATTTCCCTTCCTCTAGTGTTTCTATCTAGTGGGCGGATGACTAAAAATATTTATACTGATGCAGACCTAGTGTCCCTTTCGAGAGCAATAAAAACATGAACTTAGTTCCTAATATGATGATGGGGTTGTATATTTTATCCGATGCTTAGCTAGTGGAAGCACTCATGCTTTTTGCATAGTGACTTTGATGATGTTTTTATCTCATTTACAAACCTTAACAATACTGCTGCTCTGTACACTTTTGTTTGTCTTTGAATCTAGCCTTGGTGGTACTCAATTTGGAGAGCTTCGTGATATACCCCCACGGTTATCCTTGAACTCCGAATTCGTTGTATAACCTTGGCTCTTTGTGTGATTAATCATATGCAAGGAGGTTTTTATTTATCATGATTTTGTAGACACTAACATGTTTCTTGCAGGGATGTGTTTGTGGGAACATTTGTCGATCGTAAAGTACGTGTCACTAGGTGCTGCCACAATAATGGGTTACACTTTCTAGGACATCCTATTTTTTGCTGAAATCACATATTTTTAGAAAATATAATGATTTTAGCCTTGAAAGGTTCCATTTAAAGGATTTTAATTGAAGAGGGCTTGATCAAACCCCCTTAGATTCAAACCCACTTAGATAGAACCCCACTTGATTTAAACCATACCTACAATGGAGTCTCTTCTACACCTATCAAAATGTTGATAAAAAAACACTTTTGATTTACCTTTTGGGGGATCAAATGAATTAATTTAAAATTTATGTTTTATATGTATGTAGTTCTTATTATAAGCTTCCTAAAAAGTATAATTTTAAATATATTTAATTTGATTATTATATTTATTTTTTATTTCTTGTGAATGTAGGTTTTTCACCAAACATCAAGTTCTCTATTCTACACACATGGAAAATTAGTAAATTATTGAAAAAAAATTTGAAAAATATCTATGCCCTAGGTATTGATGTCCTTGTTTCAACAAAAAAAAAGGAAAAACTTAATTTCGATACATGCAGAAAAAGTTATGTTTTATGGAACACGCCTATGTCTAAATTATAATTGGTTTGACTTCAAAACTTAATTAAAAAAAATCAATAAAAAATTATGAAACCAAATGCATGCCCTATATATTAGTGTTACCAATCTAAATTCAAAAGAATCAAAATTTTATCCTTTGTAGAAAAAAGGTTATGTGCTAGGTAATACACATCACTTTAAAAAAATATTTTTTACTATTAAAAACTAGTTATCAAAGGAGATGCAAAATTTTTTACAATTTAACTCCAAATTTTTTACGAAAATATATTTAAAATCTATAAACAAAATCTCACAAATCACTAGTTTGCATCATCTTCAAACTCCTAACGGTTTAGTGGCTATAGGTGTCAGAAAGTGAAGATTTAGTTTAAAATGTTGATTTCAATGTCAAGTTTGGCTAAAAAATGTAGCCGATTGTTGTGGGATGACCCCACCTCCAGGGGACATGGGATTTGTGAGAGCTTGTGCTTGCTTCCTACCTTAACGTGCTTGATATCAATACCTGATATCAACCACCTTAAGGTGGGGGCATATATAATTTAAGCTGTATGTTGTAGATGTTAGCTATGTGCTTGTCATCAGATGTAGTTTAAAGACCAGCTCGATGAGTGCTTCCTGTATCCTAAGTTTGTTTGCAATCAATCAATTAATCATGTAAGCCCTCTATGGAGGTGAGATATCATGTATATCCTTTTTTATCTTAAGCCCTCTGCGGAGGTGGGGATGGTGTATTTCTCAGAGCAGATTGCATCATCCTGTCATTTTCAAGAGTCCTCTGCAGAGGCGTGGAGCAGTTCTATGACTAAATCAACCCTTAAGTGTGTCTTTAGCAATTGTTGTGGTGAAGCCCAATCATTAGTGTGTGCCTGTAATGTGCCTGAGATGGTGTTGAGCCTAGAAATACGAACACTCCATCACTTGTCTGTCGTGTTTTCTCTTTGTCTTCAAGTGTGTGTGTTTGGCATGCTTGCTTTGTTTGGCATATTTGTTGCCCCATATGCAGTCTAAAGACTAGCACGATGAGTGCTTCCTACATTTTTAGAGGTTTTGCGTGTCTTGCATGTGTGTTGCCCCATATATGCAGTCTAAAGACCAGCACGATGAGTGCTTCCTGCATTATAGGAGGTTTGTTTACTTTCCAGTATTTGCATCTGCATTTCATATATATGAGAAAAAGAAAAGAAAAGAAATCATGCCTGTCTTCCATTCTTTAATGTGTCTTCTATGCATTTTCTATCTTCTCTGTGTTCTACGTGACTATATCTTCTCTGTGTTTTGTGTGCCTATTACTATCTTCTATGTGATTAGCGTGTCTTCTCCATGCTTGGCGTGTTTGCTATGTTTGTGACCATACTTTAATGCATGTATTGGCCTCGCATTAATACATACATTAAAGTGGGGCCTAAATGTAACACTAAAAAATGTCCCCTTGGGGGCTTTTTCCTCTTTAGGTTTAGCTCCTGGCTCTTTAGTGTGCATTTAGGACATTTTACATCATATTTCAACATCCCTATGAGAAAACCCCTAAGTGTCTTGACAAATAGGACCTAGGGGGACTACTTGAGATAACCCCTACCCAAAATAGGCAGGGAGGACTTGGTACCCACGCCCTACTCCTGCCCTAGTTTGGGGCAGTCCCAATTTTTGGGTGTCAGCTTGTGACCGTTATTTGGGTCCTATGCCGACACGGTAAGTTTGAATTATGAAAATATTTGGCAGGAGTGTTTTCAGTTGCATATAAAAGCATGTTTAGGCATTCATTTAGAAACTAGATGATAATTAGATTATGTTCATGTGATTTTGGCATCCTAAAGGTGATTCAAGGCTTTCATTGTGTTGCAAGAGTAGATTCGTGTTGTCTATGTGTTTGTGTTTGCAGATTTGAGCGTCCATTTCTTCATGAAATGAAGAGCTTCTCCCTCTGATGAGATTTTCACTACAAGGTGACATTTATTGTGTTTGTGATCATTTATTCATTTGGATTTTTCCTCTGCCTCACAAGGGCATGCACTCTCTATCCGACAAAGGTGTTTGGAAGACTTAAGTGTCCTTCTGGGACTTGACTGAGGTAAGCTCCTAAACACCACAATCTGCTCCCAAAGTTTTATGATTGCAAGTTACAGGTTGATGATGCAGACAAAGTGAAGTTGCAGGAGGGCATGTTGGATTGTCAGAATTGCAGAACAGTAGGAAAAAGGGCATCTTGGACTTGGGTGCCCGCTCATTAGTCCTCGAAGTTTTCTAACAAAAAAACCTTCAGTGCAACAGGAATAGGTTACAAATGTTGTCCGCAAATCTCAACAAAAAGCAGGGCACTGGACATGGCCACTTGCTCTTTTGTCCCTGACTTTTCTGCCTCAGAACCCTGAAAATAGGTGCACAATCATTTGGAATTTTACAGCTTTCTATAGAGGCATTTTCCATTATTCATTTGTTTATTGCCATATTTGCATAATTAGGGTTTTGATGGATAATTGAGCATAAGAGAAGGAAAATTAATAATCAAATACCCTAATCCAAGCTTCCCTACATTTGTAAGTGACAAAGGACCTGATAGTTCTCTACCACTTGATCCGAAGGTCCTTGAATGTAACAGGTGAAAGGAGGATTTAAACACTAAACTAAACAAATCTAATTTCACCCTAAACACTGTATACAAGATGAAGTGGTTTGAAAATTCACATATAGTGAGCTCATTTGTAATTTCCTATATTTTGCTTGATAGGCACTATGTTGGCCGTGGGCCTTCCTCTGGCACTATGCAAGACCATTTCTTGTTACTACTGTTTCTTTTGCACCTTTTCCTATAGCATTCAAATTGTGTTCTCATTCATTTTCTAATAACTTCATTTGAATGGTCATAACTCCATATTCTAGTGTAACATGGCATATGTACTTGTAGTCTACTTTTACTAAAATATATCAAATATAGTTGCATACAAACCATTTTAAATGGTAGAGGCTTCTTTACTTCACTTTCTGTGTTTATTCCTTTATGAAAAGTCACGGCTATGCCCTATATTTTTTAGCATCTTCATTTTTGAGGATGATTTTGCTATCTCAAAAAACCCACCTGGTTTGACCTGATGCTTGAGTTCTATGAAGAAAATGCATATTTATGATCATGACTATAGATGGCATACGTCATTGTTACCTTTGAGCTCCTCTTGAAATTATTTCTTGACACTGTTGTTCCTTTTTTTGAATCTTGCTCTTTTGACTGTATCTAGAATTGTTTATGCAAAACAAAAACAAGGATTTGTTTGTTTTCTCCTGTAGATGCTCTTTTTCATGTTATATAGAAGAATATGCATTCATTCATGACAACATAAAAATGTATATTGTTCCTCTTAAGCTGTGTTTGAGCATTGAAATTCCATATGTATTCTTGACATTCACAGTTATAACTTCATTGAGATTGATTTGATGAATGTACCAGTTCCATTCTTTCTCTGCATTCTCTTAAACAATCAAACCAGATCTGAGACAATGCATTTAACTGATGTGGCTATATTCAATCTTTAACATGGTATTTTCTTGCTTCATTGCTGCAACTGTGATGATAATGTATACGCCTCTTGTAGATGACTATGGATGTTTAAGCTTCAATATTACCACTATTTTTGGTGAGGTACATTTTGGTCTCTACATATTCTTGGCAATGTTCTTTTCAATCTATAATATGTGATCTAATTTGCAGTCTATTTCATTGTAACATATTGAATGCACTCATATTCTGACCATAATGTATGATGGAAACTCCTGAATACAAACTACAACTACCATTTTGACAATCAAAGGCAATATGCACTGTGTCTATCTGATAGTTAAATCACTATGGTTGTCCACTTGCATTCTTCAATTGTTCAATCACGCATATACCTGATACTATTCTCATGCTATCATATGACTAAAACAGTCATACATTACTGAATGATGTTGTCCATTTGGCAACTATTTAGCATACAAATGTTGAGATTGTACCTGATGTCTTGGTTGTCCCATACATGGATCTATGATATTTATGATAAATAAAGGAAAATATGACCCACTTTCTGTCATTCCTGAGATACGAACAACAAAATTTTCCTTCATAATGGAAAAATTACTTGATGAGAGTTGAGCTCCGTCTATACACATGATCTACTTGATTATCCTATTTTGATCATTGTTGTTCTATACTCAGTTCTAGACATCATTGAGCTATCTCAATGCTCATTTATAACTCTCACTCCTTCAATTGCTACTCTAGTAATAATGCTAGATGCTCTCATGCATTGGATACTGTCCTATGTGAGTTCAGTTCACCCTTATGGTTTCACTTTATTTTTTGAACTGTAATCATGAGTGTGTCCTATTTCTAGAAACCAATGCACCTAATTGATTTGATACTCCTTCAGTCCAGTTAGTCAATTTAAGTAATATGAATAATGATCTCTTTTGATTCAATCCCCTTTGTGATTCAGGGGTAGCATGCTGGGCTCAACCCTTGTGGGTGTCTACTTAACACCACATGTTGATTTGTCTTCAAACACCTACATGACTTATCGTATACCTACACATGAAACAAACATATTAGATAAAATAATGAAGTTCAATGATTGTTTCATTTTCAGTTCCTCTATATGTGAGTAATGTATTTCTGATCCAGTGCATTATAGGCAATGTATTATGCCTCTTTTGATAGGCACATAGGAAAATCATAACCGGAGCTCTAACAGGTCTTCACATAATTTTGCAAGATCTTATCGGAGATTAGGAGCAAGGACAAAAGGCATCCTTAGAAACTGAAGACACTAAAAGGCAATGATGGCTATGATCCTTCTCTCCTATCCTTAGATGCATAGTGTATTTCTTATATTTGCACTTGTTCAGTTATTCCCACGGCTTGTGTGGGACATTTGATTTATCATTCTTTCATTCAATGCAATGTTTATTTCTTTTATGTATTTCATTTATAAAATGGATAAACATTGTAGTGAAATGAAATAACTTATCTCTTATGCATCTTCTGCAAATGAATGATGATATGAAATTCTTTTCTTTTGTGGAACAATTGAACTATAATATCGCTGAATCATTACAACTATGCAAATAACATATAATAGAAAATGTTAAAACCTTCACTTTAAAAATGAACTTGTTGTACTAGCTCTACCAATTTGAGTTGTAAGTGAAAAATGGTAACAAAAACCATTTGTGATAGAGCACTACTAAAAAAAACTCTTTCAATAGGTTGGTCTAAAGGCTGAGCAAATGGTTGGCTAGATGGACAAGACAATGGGATGGAACTCTTTGTGGACAAAGGAAAAGATACTGTGACCACAAAGACAGTCTTTTCACCTTTCTCAGTTGTCAAAGAGGTGGGTAATGGCAGGTCAATGGGTGGAGCTAAGTCAAGGGACAACTATGTACAGGAAGGACTAGAGGGAAGAGGTTCAACCCCTACAACAAGCTAGCGAGCCATAGCACAACATTGTTTCCTGTATTTTTTCACATTCTGATTTCATCTTGTATGGTTTGGAGCATTATCAGGAGGAACGAGGGTGTCTTCCAACATAGGTTCCTTTTCTTCCTCTACTCAAAGAGTAGGAGGAGGAACTAAAGAAAACATCGAAGGTTGGGAGAAAATAGGAGAAGGATCTCTCAAGGTGGTCTATTATTCTCTTGGAACCTGCAGGCTAGGTAGAGATATTGAGATAGCCATAGGTGAGTGAGAAATTATGGGGAAGAGCTCCGGCACCACAAAATGTTTTCCTCTAGATTTTGAAGAAGTGGGAGGAACGAAAGCAATCCTCGATGAGTGAGGACGTCTAGATTGTGTAGGGTGTTTTCCTCATGGTCCTTAGTAGGACATGTTGGTGCCCACAAAAACCAACTCTCAAAATGCATTATTCTACCCCAAAAACACCTTGAAAAGTCCATTAAATTTCCCCAATTTTTCCCTTGCAGTTGAAATCCCCAGTTTAAATCTGATCTGAGAAATCCTTTGGGGACATTTTTTTTAAAAATTGACTAAGTATAATTCCCCTGTGTTTCCCCCTTTTCCATTAGAAAAATTTGTCATTTTTGCCTTCAGTCGGTGAATCAAAATTTTTTTGAACTAGCGAACTAGTTCAGAAGTTCACCATTTAGCCGACTCGCTGGTAAGGTGGCATGAAGGCATCTATGGCAATGAAGAGGCTAAGACTAAGGGTATTTGGTTCTATTATCGGTGAAGGTGGCATGTTCAGTAGATAGACTATTTGCCGACAAGCCAAATAAAGGGGCAAAAGGAGAGTGATCAAGGTTCGACATCTGGCCCTTTTCTGATAAAAGAAAATGAGGGAAAAGTAGTGGAAAGTGGGCAAGATTGCAAAGATGTATTTTTTATGAGAAGACAAAAAAAAAAAAGAAAATGACCAAGGCAAGGAGCTTTGTCAAGAAATTGGGGAAACCCGAACTTGAGAAAAGTTCAGTTTCTTCCTGGTTTGCCAATAGGGAAAAATTGCCAATAGAAAACAAGAAGTCAAGCAAAAGAAGAGTTTGGCAAATTGGTTATTTGTCAACTAAGGACTAAGTCAGATGGTTCTAAAAAGTGAATTCACCGACAAATGGAAAAATGGAAAGAATGGTCAATGTTCGGCAAATGGATAATTTGCTGATAAATAGCAAGGTTGGGAAAGTTGGATTTTGCTAAATTTGCTGATAAAAGGACCTAGTGTGTGGAAAAAGATAGTTTGATAAATTCAAGTTTTACTAATAAGGAAAATAATAAGGGCAAAATGCAAATTGACTAAGACAGGATGGTTAGCGGAAAACTAGTGAAAGGGTGGACTAGTCAAGTGGTTCAATTTTTTGAAAAATCACCAATAAGGCAATAGGCAAGGAAAATGAGGTGTTGAGGATTAGTTCAAGAAAGTTGACATTTGCTGATAAGGAAAATAAAGATGATGAAAGGTAGAAGTTTGACAAAAGGCGAAGTTGCCGACAAGAGAAAAAGATGCACCAAACTGCCAAGTTCGAGAAGATAATGATTTTCCAACTAAAGGGAGATCAAGTAGAGTTCAACAAATTAAATATTTTTTGATAAAGGGCAAATACAACTAGGTTTAAAAAAACCAAAGTTTCCCGACAAAAGGCAAAGGGGTCTAGTTCAGAGATGTTGCTTTTGGCTGACTAAAGCATGAATGAGTCCATGCTTGGAGGAAGTTGCAAATAGGGAAGAATAAAAATAAAATTCAAAATATATGGCATGAGTTTGCAAAGTTGTAGTCATTATGTGTAGTTTTCTAATGAATGATACAGTGTATGTAGTCAATGGGTAGGTACTCAAATTCAATGAGGGATGTAGTGTACTAGTAACCATATTTTCTGCATGTCCCCTCAAGGATGCGAGTTAGTTTGCAGGGCATGGGCACCCAAAATTTTTGCACATTATTATAACATAGCCATGTGCCACGCTCAGAGTTGTAGTGCATTTGCTTGTTGACCGGTACTTCCATGACTTGTGTTGCACTGAAGGAGCTGATTGCTATATATGCATCATTTTGTAATGTTTTCATGGTTGGTCAATGAACCAATTGCCTAGTCTATAGTGCCTCAAGATAATTTAAGGGCTTCAAATCAAGCCAATTAGGGTAGTGAATGAATGAATGTGTTTTCATACAGCGTAGGAATGAACTATAAAGCATATTTTATGCAGTGGTAGGTCTCCATGGCCATTTGTAATGATTAATCGGAATATATAATCGCAGTTGTACATTTTTCCTTCATCACATTTGCTGGTGTGATTGTAATTGAGATTTGATAATGTGTGATAGCATTCAAGTCAATACATGCTTTATTTTGAGTCATCTCTTTGTTGCAAGTGGGTCATTGTAATTTGGTTTTGAATAATTAAGTATGTCCAATGCATGAAATGCAATACATGAGAAATATATTTCAATCTTCTATTGATAGTAGTTCAATCCATTTCCTTTCTATTTATTCCTTATGACTCAATCGCCCAATGGAGTAGCCACCGGTCCATATTGGAGAAGGAAAAATCACTCTTTAAAATCAAACAAATCATTCACATGTAGTTTAAGGGAAAAAACCATCTTTCTTGTGCATGTACATTAGCATAGTTGAATCAGCTATATAGGGGTTTTGTGAAAGCCAGTTGTTCTTGGTTCAGTGCTAGTCTTTTGGGCCAAGAAAATGATTTGGGTTTGGTTGTTCATTTATTTTTAGTTGTTCATCTAGTTTGAAATCAATACTTGCTTATGTATATACCTTGGAATATCCCTCCAGGGTTTAAGTTGAGCTCAAAGTGTAGAGGAGTCTACCCACTCCTGTAGTTGGCCAAGATGTCCCAAAACTTGTTGATCAACCTCTTCCTATCACCATGACGACAATCCCTAGCCTAGGTTATTTAGGAATATTTTAGAGTTTTGTGCTTCATTCATTTTGGGAACCAACAGGACAAAAAAGGTGGTACCTCGGTATAAAGACCAGATGCTTGAGGTTAGGGAAGGATTCCCAATTAAGGCTATGGTTCATTCACCACCTATTGAAAAGGGAGAACTATTGTCGCAGCCACAGAAGATCAAGGAACCTCAAGGGTAGAAACTGGGATAGCACACGAGGAGACACCAATAGACAATTGAGCAATTTAACTATCCTTGAATTTTTAATAGGAGATTAACAAAAAATCATTAAGAAGGCGAATGGGCTCAACTGGTTGTGGCCAGAAGTAATCAAGCAAAAAGTTTCCACAAAGAACTAAGGGCTTGAACCCACTATGATATAAAATGTGTACTTGTCCTTGAAATGGAAACTTTAGACAATTATGGATTATGGAAGGGATCTACTTCATGGAAGTGTGCCATGGATATCCTAACTTCAGATAAAATTGATCCAAGGTTGGGATTATGGCAAAAGACACATCCAGGACTTTAGGTCTCACAAGGATGGGGAGAGTCAAAGCACAAAGAGTAGGTCAAGTGGAACCATCATGCACTCTAACTGATATTTCTGATCTCTCATGCTTATCTTGGTATAATTCATATATGTACAGGAACTCCTCCATAACTATATTTTCGAGGTATACAGGACCATTGAGTGCCCCCCTTGCGGGCTTGTCATTAATCCTGGTGGTAATGTAGAGAGGACCGTTAGGTGTACAAATAGTGGCATCGACATGGGTAAAGGAAATGTCAAGCTTAGAATCATCTAGTTTTTGGTTAGGGTAAGCATTTATCAAGGCAATTAGGTTCTCTAAATTCTTGTCTTAATGATCATAAGTTATTGAAGTAGGTACTCTATCGATAGATGGTTCTATAAGGTTGGTTGCATGGTTAGGAAATGGATTTGTATAAATTTTCAAATTTTGATTAGGTAGGGTTACAAACTTATTCCCTTTGTCATTCTCATTGGCTACGTGGATAACATTATAGTCAATGAGGTCTTGAATTTCATGTTTCAGATGCAGACATCGATTAGTGTCATGTGCAGGATTTCAATGATATTGATAAAGGGCCTTTAGGTTAAAAGGATGAGATAGCGGCTTAGAAGTGTCAAAGGGGTAAATAGGTGGAAGATGGATAAGTTTATTGTTAATAAGATACTACATGATGGAATGAAGAGATTTAGAAAGCTTGGAAAATTGTCGAGTCCTTGGTTTGAATTTATAAGGGGTTGCAACAAAAGGTGTTGTAGCCACAACATCTGATTGAATATTATTTGAAGAATTAGAGGAAATTTTGATAAATCTTTTGTTTTGTTTCTTGAATGATTGAAGATGTGTAGAAGCAACTTCAGATTAACCAATGAGAGTCGATGAGTAAGAGCCCTCATATTGACTAATCAACATTTGGTAATCACATAGAGCCACACAAAGATGTGTAAAAGAAGGATATCACATTAAGAGAATCTTATCATGGATCTATGGTTGCAAGTTTCCTATGAAAACCCTCAGCACATTAGCATCCAGAAGAGAATGAGAAATTTGAGAAAAGAAGGCTTAATAGCACCCAATTATGTCAGTCACTTTCTCCTTCACTCCTTGCTGGCAATGGACCAAATTGGTCAATGTTACTTGAGTTTCGATGTTTGCTTGAAAGTGTTGGAGAAATTTATTGATGAGTTGTTGCAAAGAATTAATTGAATTATTAGGTAGAGAGCAAAACCAATCCAAGGTTGTGTCTTTGAGTGACCTAGGAAATATTTTAGCCAAGAGAGCATCTTCAAAGAGAAAGTCATTGCACAAGGTGGTAAAGACTGACACATTTCTATTCGGATCTCCTTTTCCAGAGTACTTCTCAAAATTGGGAACTTTAAACTTATCATGCATCAGAGTTCTAAGGATAGTAACGGATAATGAACTATGAGTGTAATAGGATGGAATGGTAGGGTGTGATTGACTTTGGCTCATGTTTTCTATTGTTGTTGTAGGGAATTGACATTTTGCAAATGTTGGTTTATGACGGGATCAACAGGTGAATTGACTTGTGAATGGATGAAATGTGAAGGGGATGAACTAACAGGAGCTTGAGGCACAACATGATTGGCATTTTAGTAAGGAAATTGTGGATGGAGTTGGTTAACAAGACACTGGGAAGTGTTTGGAATGAGTTTTCGATAGGTAGACTAGAGGCTAGAGGAAGGTGGGACAAAGCTATAGTTCCCACTTGTCACCCTAAAACTAGTGTTAGCACTATTACCAGATTGTGTAGTGGCTATGACAATAGAAGTGTATGTTGATATAGAGGATGTTGATGTGGGTATCGACACCTGCATCCCCATTTGGTGTTGAGAGGATGTGTTTTTGAGAGTATATATGTACCTTGATGCTGACATAATGTTGTTATCGACTATGTGAGAAAGACTATGTAGAACTTCCACACCATGTGGATCATCGAGTAACAACTTTCTTATATTGTCTATAAGAGGTACAACCTCCCAAGCCAAGTTTTCTATGCCCATGAATTGCTAGAAAGTAGCCAACTCACTATCTAGTTTCTTAATTCAGACCTCTAGAACATAGGCTACGGAGTCCTCAAGAGAATAAAGAGAAGGTTGTGTTTTAGAGATTATTAGCAAGGTGGAGATGTAATGGTGAGATGATCATGTTCCATAACTCCTTGGTACAAATTGGTTATCCAATTTAAGTTCTGATGTGGAAAAACTAGAGATAGCTAATGGACGAGAGGCCATTAGGATTCAATAACTTTTGATCACAAGATGTTCATATTCAGAGCACTGGGTCAAAAAAATCATAAAGCAATTACAAATTTTGTGACACTCATGTACTCTTAGGAAGTGATATAGAAGAAAGAGTGATAACAAGATAGATATGCTGATTACCAGATAGAAGAAAGAGAGAATGTTGTTTGTGTTTTATGTTTTTCAAAAATAAAGAAAGATGTTTAAGTTTTTCTTTGATTTCTAAACTACATACATAAAGTAAAACATGATATGCAATATAAGTGCCTAATCAATAACTATAAAATAATCGAACACTAATACAAATCTAAACAATGAAATCAGTAAGTACAATTTTAAGATATGTCTTGATAATTAACAATGTATATGCAAAAACAAGTGTCTAATTAACTTATCAACTTAATCCAACACAACAATACTAAATAAAGTACAACGAAGCTAAGGAAAGTACAACAAAGCTACAACAAATCTAAAGAATGTGCAAGCACGTTAGGTTCACAAAAAAATGTTATGTTGAAAAAGGGAATCCTAATCAACAAGGAAGTAACTAGGCCTATCTCTCCTCACATACATTCACACAAGCCAACAAGGGCTAAGACTTGGCTACTATCCCCAGAGAAGAGCCAACTTATAGGTGCTAGTGGAAGCTTGGGGTTATAATGTTTCTATGATTAGAGATTTATGTAAGATAGTTGACTAAACTTTAAAAATGAGTAGATCTAGTGATAGAACTGAGTAACAAAGTAGACTGCAGTAACAAAAACTAGAAAATAAGAACAAATTAGAGTAGAGCAAATAGAGAGGAACATGTCACTAGAAGTAGTTTAGCAGAAATGGTAGGACACAGGCACTAGGGCACCCTGGTCCTAGGTTTTTAGGGTAGAGTCACTTCTGTGCATAGGTGTCAGTCCCTATAAATTATGTCTATCCTTCATCTATCGATATCTGAGATCTTTCACTATGGATCTACACACATAAGGAGGAGGAAAAATGTTTGGGTGTTGTATAGAGGCTTACCTTAGTCAAATCTCTGTGTAAGTGCTCCCACTTCTACAACAACAGAAGTAAGTGTGATAAAGAGTGTGTGCCCTAGGTAGGTAGAGGCAAATAGCTAATAAAATAACAATGATCAAACACAAATGGAACCAACTCACCATCAAACCCTAATTGGACTTGATGTCATAACACTAGTCGAAAATTAGGTGATCTTGAAGTGAGAAGGAAGCTTATTTAGATACCTACAAGGGTTAGTATGATAGCAGCAATAATTCTACAAATAGAGAGCCTCAAATTTTATGCATAGAGCATATATCAAGTATTCAAATAATCACTTTCTTGCATTCTTTTAAATAATAGGGAGAGATCTACATATATGTGAATCTTGATTACATCTAAAAGAATTTGTGTTATGCCGACACAAGGTGTACCACCCGATGCAGAAAATATGACACAAAATTCAAACTTTATTCAAGGCAAAAAGGTTGGACCTAGGTGTTGGGGCACCCTAGTCCCAACCATTTTAGCCCTCAAAAAGTTAGAAATTAAATATTTTATTAATTTTTCTTAGTGTGGCCCCAAAATAGGCATTTCACGAACATGGATACTCAAATACATAAAAGGTACACAAATACATAGAATGGGGTGCTAAACCTAGAGTGAAATTGTGGGAGGTCACAATTTTTGATAGTACACAATCATCCAAAAATGGATCGAGAAAGTCGGACCAAGGGATCAAAGTGGCTGTAGTTAGTCAAAGAGAAACTTAAAATGTATTGGGAACTTAATTTTTTGTAAATGTATGGTATTGTAGAGAATGAGGGACTTTAAGGAAGTTAGAAGGGCCTTAGGGGTGGCATGGGACATCTCTAAGTGTCTTTGAAACTAGTTGAAAAACTTACAGGGACATGGAAAACCTATTTTTGTGATTTTTCTACTTGTCATGCAAGTAACAAAACAACAAATATCATGGAAAATACTCTTTCTACTATGTTGAATGATAGTGTACCAAATCATCTATTTATTGTGATGAAAGCTATAATACCATGGTGAATTAAAAAATTCCTCCTCATGGAACTAGAAAGTATCATAGTTTAGACATGTGGAATACAAAGGGTTATGTGAAATAATATTGCTTTTTGATGTTTAGTCTTCCTTCGTCAAAGTTGGATAGGCAATAGGAAAGACAATTAAAAATTATTTTATAGATTTAGAAAGTGTTAAATCAAGTCAAAACCTTCATTCGCATGTTGTTTGTGGTGAAAGAAAGTGATAATATAGAATTTTAAAGGTGCATAGAAGGGTGCAGGTATTGAGAATTAGTACTTTATCATTATAGAGTTTTATACGTAGGTCTTAAAGGAAATTGGAAAACCATTTTAACTTGGGTAAGATACTAGAATGGGGAGAATAAATCACTCTTTCTAGAGTTTTCTCCATGATTCTAAGATTTCTCTAGGGTAACCCTTGTGTTGCAGTCTTATGTGTGATATTTTGCATGCTTCATTTCTATTTTTAACTTATTTCATGCTTAATACATAGATGAACATACATTTGAATTGTAATAAACATCCTTAAGAGTTAGTTTACAATATGATTTAGTGGTGTTATTGAGTTTGCATTAATAATTTATAGTTGATGAGTAGAATGTGAGGGATACTCTCCAATATATGGATTAATTTGGTGTAAAAGAAAGTTAATTCCTTTGTGGAAAATTTTATTGTGTATGGTGACATGCTATGCTACCACAAGATTGAGTTGGAGTGATTTATTTCCTTACAATCCCAAGATTAAATCTAGAGATTGGTTGAGGAGAGCAAGAATTGCAAGGAATGATAATGGAGATGCACATTTTTAGAAGTTGGAAGAAGATGTTGCTAAATTTTCTAGCATATAGAAGATAAAGTAGATAATTTGGAAAGCATTATGATTGTCTTAATATCTAATTTAAGAACTCTAAAATAACATAATGAAGAAAGAGAACTAGAGAAGCTAGAATATGAACAATGAGAGACCTCAAATGGGAGTTTCTTCAAGGTTGAGTCAAAGATTTACATACTTAGTGTCAAGAATATTTATCAATGGGTGTCTTAGATGGAGGTATACTTTAGTTTGTATAATCTATCTTCTCATCAACTAATTTATTTTCCTACATTAAAGGTTTCAAGGCATGCTCTTACTTGGAATGCCAACTATGCACTCTTTGGAGGTTTGAAAAGTGCCACCCATCATAAAGTGGGATGATTTTAAAATGTTGTTACAATGTTCTCCAAATAGGACTCACCACTACTATGCATGAGTTATCAATGGCATGCACACTCAAAGTTCACATCGATTGAATAAAGATGATTGCTATTGTTAATGAGGAAAAAAGTATAATGGGGATTACGTAGGCTACCCTCTTCATAAGGAGGGATTCTTAGGATTAAGGTGCCACCAACCTTGTAAATTTTATTAATTTAATTAATCCTAAAATTGTAATTGTAAATGCAAACATAAGGGAAGTAGAATCCACCAATTGTAGTAATTATTTAATTTTGGTGACTTGTAATATTTATTTATTTTTATATCAAGATAGTAAATAGGTGAAAATGGTATGTCCAAGTTGATTAATAGACTTATTATGAGTGTAAGAGAATCTTCCTAGATTGTAGATTACATGTTATAAGAGAATTAGTTATTTTTGGACAACTATGATAGAGCATCTTATGACAACACATAAGAAGGTGTAATAGGGCATTTTTGGCCCATTGTTGTCTTTCCTAGAGGTTGGCATGGGATTTTTCTCTCTATCTTAGGTAAATTATTCAATGTAGAGGTTATGGCAGATGTAAGACACTAAAATTAGCTAGATTCCCAAGATGGCACCATATTCTAGATTCTTTTTCAGCAAGCTTGTAATTTCTATTTAACTGAAGTTAGAGGAAGTGCAAAGAATGAGAGTTGTTTGTTTAAAGGTACACATGTACACTTGGATTTGGATGTAGGATTTAAGGAAGCTAGTGTATTTTAATCTCTTCAAAGATAATACAAATTTGCCCTCTTTTCTTGGTGGAACTTTTTACCCGAAAGGGGTTTCTCCTCATAAATCTATATGTTGTGTGTATGGTTCTTGAGTATTTTTTATTTCTTTAATGCTAGTTTACATATTAATTTAATATTCTATAGTATTATCTCAGATTTGTAAGTTTATTTCATATTTCCATATTGTAGTGGTCTCGTTCATTTCTAACAAGGATTTCACTATGGGGGTAGGGGTGTTTTGTCATGGAGTAGTGATGACGATACAAATGTTTGGGGTTCTTTGTGGGGAGTTGATTTCTATGCATATGGCATTAAGGTATTGGTGAACATTTTCAAGGAAGATACTAAGACAAAGAGTTTCTATCTAATGTATGGCTTCCTAATGTACTAGTTCAACGACTAATTATTAATTATTTTATTGTTGAATTTTTCTCTTATGTCTCAATAGTAATAGGAATTGAGAGAATTTTTCTAAGTTCCCTCAAAGCAATTTCAGCCCAATCTTCTTCCACACCTAGACACAAGCTTGAAATGTCCCTAGTGACCAAAGGAGAAAGAATGGAAAACTTTCAATTCAATATTTGATTAGATGATTTACTTTCATTATTACTTTAGCTCTTGTTTATACAATGTGGATGTTCACTTGTTGAAAGGTTAGCCTTGTTTGAAAAGTTGTAATGGTTGTTAGTAACTAAGTTTGTGAGCTCTTGCCTCAAATATAAAGGACCTAGTTGTTTCAAATAATATTAAAAGGGATAACAAGGCTCTCGAACATTACAATAGATAAAAAATAATGTAAAAATAGATTCCTAAAAAAGAATCAACACAAATAGCCTAAGACAAAAAGTTAGAAAAGTAGCAAACTAACAACAAATAAGTAGCACTACAAGAAACAAATTAGATGAAACTAAGTGTAGAAGAACAACTATCAAATAGGAGAGTGGGTGAAGCCTTAAAGGCTTGACACTACATCCCACTTTGCAGAAATCAGGTATAACTTGGCATTCATTGAATTAGTTTCTCCACTAGAATCTTCCACAATAGACTTCCCTTTTTTGAATTTGACTATGTTGTTATCTTTTTACAAAATCTTCAAACTGGTAGCAGTGCACTTTAAGATTTATTTACTCAAACTAATCATATTACTAATTGAATCTCCAATGCTCTCAATTTTCCTTTCATTTCAACTAAACTTTGTTGAAGAATAGCCATCATATAATATATAAAAGTGGCATGTTCCCAAGTGCACTACCTTGGGCTAGATATGAGGGTAGTGGAATAAGAGGAGGGATAAAAATATGGTGAAAAGGGAGATTTTAAGAAAAACAACATTTTTAACCAAAGGTGGACATTGAAATCAACATTTTTCACCAAATTTTCAATTTCTGACTCCTATAGAAACTATTTGGTTAAAAAATTGAAGATGATGTGAAATAGTGATTTTTGAGATTTTGTGTGTAGATTCTAAATGTATTTTTTTAAAACAATTAAGAAATAATTTGTGATTTTTTTTATGTAACTTTTAATAACTTATTTTTTATAGTTAAAAGTAGTTTTAAAATGTGACTTTTATACCATGTAGCATAACTTTTCTATAGAAAGGATAAAATTATAAATTTTTAAATATAAATTTGTAACATCAATATCTAGTGTGCAGATATTTTTTTCATAATTTTTTGTTGCATTGTTTTTTATTAATTTTTGAAGTGAGATTAATTACAATTTAGACATAGGTTTATACCATACAACATAACTTTTTTTGTATGCATCCAAAATAACTTCTTTATTTTTTGTTAAAACAAGGACATCAATACCTAGTGTACATATATTTTTTAGAATTTTTTTCTCTATTTTTTATTTTTCCATGTGTAGAAAAGAGACCTTGATGTTCAGTGAAAAACCTATGTTCACTGGAAAATAAAAAATAAATACAATAATCAAATGAATTATATTTTGAATTGTTAGTGTGTTAAATTTTGACATAGGGATAATTTGTTTTCCCTGTAGGATGGTTTTTTCCTATATCAGATAGTTTTCTCACCCATCACATATTTCTTTCCTTTATAAGGCACTATTGTACATTATGTAAAACACCTCAATCTCTTAATGCAATTTTTTGCATTGTTGATGAAATAGTTTCATGCGTACATAACTTCTCTTAGATGTGAAGGTTATTTGGTGTGCAGTGGAGGCTTGGGTGCTCTAACATGGTATCAGAGCTTTCCCATCTTGCCACCCCTTTTGTTTGAGAGTTTTCATCAAGTTTTTTTTTTAAGATCACTTTTTCTTCACAAAGATCTTCTAGGGTGTCTTTGACACCACGATCTCTCCTTGGTGAGCATCACATTCTACAGATCACAAAGGGTTTTGTCTTTGGAGACATTGCAAATCCATTTCTAATCTGGGGCCATTTTTGGGCTTCCTTGGGCGATTAGAAACTCACATAGGCTTCATTCCATTTCAGCGAGTTTGGATTGTTGTACCTATGCACGATTCCTAATGTAAAAGGTGCAGATTCATTCATGAATTGACCCAGTTTTGAGGACTGTTGGATTTCATTTCACAGAGTTAATGGGGTCAATTTCCTAAGACATCATGGGTCATCCCACAATAATGGGTTAAACTTTTTGGCCAAACTTGACATTGAAATCAATATTTTGAACTAAATCTTCACGTTCTAACACCTATAGCCACTAAACCATTAGGAATTTAAAGATGATACAAACTAGTGATTTGTGAGATTTTGTTTGTAGATTGTAAATATATATATTTTTTAAAAAAATTGGAGTTAAATTGTAAATTTTTTTGCATCTCCTTTGATAACTAGTTTTTAATAATAAACAACATTTTTAAAGTGATGTGTATTCCATAGCAAATAACTTTTTTTCTACAAAGGATAAAATTCTAGTTCTTTTTAATGTAGATTGGTAACACCGATATATAGTGTATGCATTTGGTTTCATAATGTTTTGTTGAATATATATTTTTTAATTAATTTTTGAAGTCAAACCAATTATAATTTAGACATAGGCATATTCCATAAAACATAACTTTTTCTTATGTATCAAAATTCAATTTTTTTTCTTTTCTTGAAACAAAGACATCAATACCTAGTGCATAGATATTTTTTTCAATAATTTACTAATTTTCCATGTGTCTAGAATAGAGAACTTGATGTTCGGTGAAAAACATACATTCACAAGAAATAAAAAATAAATATAATAATCAAATTAAATATATTTCAAATTATATTTTTGGGGAAGCTTATAATAAGGACTACATACTTACAAAGCATAAATTTTAATTGAATTTATTTGATCCCTCAAAAGATAAATCAAAATTGGTTTTTTATTAGCATTTTGATAGGTGTAGAGGAGACTCCATTATAGGTATGGTTTAAAACTAGCAGGGTTCTATCCAAGGGGGTTTGAATCTAAGGGGGTTTGATCAAACCCTCTTGAATTAAAATCCTTTAAATGGAACCTTTCAAGGCTTAAATCATTATATTTTTTAAAAATATATGATTTCAACAAAAATCAAGATGTCCTAGAAAGTGTAACCCATTATTGTGGCAGCACCTTCATTTGTGGCAAATCTTTCATTGGGTGAGCTTCTTTTATCTCTGTAGATCCATCACATCAGAATGCACTAGGTGAAGAGGCTATTCCCATGGTTGAGTCACTATGGACCCATCTCATAGGTGATCTCTCAATTCATAGAGATCATGCCTACAATGAACTTTCCTCCCCAGTGAGGGTGGCATCTTCTTAAGCTATCAGTGTCAACTCTACCAAAGTGTGAACTTTCTCCAACAATTTTCACCTTATCTCCTTATTTTATGGTGCAAGACTGATGCAATTGGTCATTCCAATCCTTCTACAGTGATGCCCTTCATGCTTATAATTTTTGGCGTAACATTTTTTAGTTAGGGTTTTATTCTACAACAAGGTGGGCCGGTGGGTTTGTCCTTTGGGCATAGGGACAGAGACTTTAGTCCCACATCCATCTTGTGGATTGTCTTTGGCCAATTTGATAGCCTGGCAGTCCTCTACCTAGCATGAGTAGAGCCCCATATGGCTCGTGGATGGCATTAAACCTCGTGTACTAGAGTGATTTGTGACTTGTGGATCTATGGTATCCGTGCATGGTATAATCGAGACCTAAGTTCTTCAAGTTGGTGATTGGTGTGAATGAGGAGTTTTGTCCAGTGGTTGGAGAACATATTTTGGTGGTTTCACTTGCTTGTGGGATGTTTTGCCTTTTGAAATGGTGGTTTTCCTAATTTTGTAGGTAAATCCACCTAATTTTGTTGATTTGAAGGTTTCATGTCTTTGTAAACTCAGAGAATTATCTTGTCATTATGGGTTTTTTATTTCACCCTTCTCTAATCATCTTGAAAAGAGGGAACTATAAACAATGGTAGAGATGGTATATTGAAGCACTTGAGATGGCTTCATCTTATGCCATATCTATATGGTCTTGTTCCTCAAATCGATACTTCTTGAAGAAAAAGGTTTGTTTGGCATTCCAAAAGAGATCATGTTTTGAGAGTGATTGCTCTTCATTGATGATAACGTATTGCATTTCATTATTGATATTGAGTGTCCCCATGCTCTATGGACCAAACTTTGGGAGTTATATGGAGATCCTGATATTCCACCATTCCCAAATGATCCTACTTCATATTGTGTTGTACCTCTTGATGATTTAGATAATATACCATATGACTTTGATACACTACAATAGTTTGCTTCTTTGGAACACTGAGGACATCTTGATGATGAGGATGATGACATTTCTACTCCTATACAGATACATGTTGAGCCTTCACATTGATTGGTTTCTACTTTCCATGATCCTGATCAACAGGATGCATATTGTTTTCCAGATCCACTTCACTGGGATTCTTATCTTGTAGACATATAATTCTTGTTTGTGAAGTCTCACATTCATGATTTGGAAGACACCATCAATGATATTCATCTCCTCTTTGAAGGAGTTGATTTCACTACTTCGAATGTGATGAGGGAACCTTCATACCCTCTTGTTCTTTCTTCTTCTCTTCTTTTGTCATAGTTTGGCAGTGAGTTGGAGTATCTTGAGTAGCATTCGAAGGAATCATTGTCTTTGGAGGTTGATGTTTTTAAGTCTTCATTAGATCCTAATTTGATTGTGGTATCATTCAACATCGACATGGAGCCATTTGAGCAGCCTATAGAGACTTCA
This sequence comes from Cunninghamia lanceolata, assembly GCA_027924645.1. NCBI lineage: Eukaryota > Viridiplantae > Streptophyta > Pinopsida > Cupressales > Cupressaceae > Cunninghamia > Cunninghamia lanceolata. The sequence continues at coordinate 2,526,238 of BSBN01001183.1, read as the reverse complement.
TACTTCTTGAGACTTCCTTCCTCATCTTTTGGTTTGGAGTTTCTTCATTCACTAGTGGATTGGTTTCTTCCCAAGGGGAGAAATATTGTTTACAAGCATTGGATAGTGTTTTGTCATCATGCATGCACCATTGGCATAGGAGCTTCTTCATTATGGGGGGGCTATCATGTCTCTATCTATTCCTTCATTGCAAGGATGATTGTACTGCATTCTTGTGATGGATGTAGTTCTTGGGGGTATTATGGAGACCTTCATACATCACTTGATCTATCACTTGGATTACATTACATTTTCTTTTTCTCTATTTTGGACAGGGTTTTTTCCTATAAGGTTTTTCTCCTTTTCTCTATTTGTGAGATATTTCTTTTTTGCTTTGTAAATGGGTACCTAACATGGTTGTGTAGCCAGACCCATATTGCATCTTGATTTTGCATGATAATTCTCCCTAAGTTTGCACTTAAGGGGGGGTGTTAGTGTGTTAGGTTTTAACATAGGGATAATTGGTTTTTCCCATAGGGTGGTTTTTTCCCATATTAGGTAGTTTTCTCACCCATCACATATTTCTTGCCTTTATAAGGCACTATTATACATTATGTAAAACATCTCAATCTCTTAATGGAATTTTCCACATTCTTGACAAAATAGTTTCGTGCGTGTAACTTCTCTCAGCCGTAAAGGTTACTCAATGTGTAGTGGAGGCCTGGCTGCTCCAACAAAAATCATACTTTTTAGAAATCTTATACTAAGGTCTACATACCTACAAAATATAATCTCTAAATGACTTCATTTGATTACACAAAAAGGGGAAGTAAAATTAGTTTTTTGTTAGCATTTTGGTAGGTACAGAGGAGACTCCATCAAGGGTTGGATTTAAGACTGGGGGGTTATTTTCAAGGGGGTTTGATCTAAAGGGGTTTTATATAACCCCCTTAACTTAAACCCATTTAGATGGAACTCCTCAAGCCTTAATTAATTTTTTTTTCTAAAAATATGTGATTTTGGACAAAAATCAAGATGTCCCATAAGTGGTACACATTATTGTGGCAACACCCTCAAAGAGAATTGATAATATTATTCCTAGGTAGGAAGGATGATTGTGAAATGGTAGAAGAACTAGGTTGACTAGAAGAGGAGATCGGTTGTGAAGACATGGTAGAGTGGATCTTTATTCTTGGTGGATCGGAAGAAGTTGGATTTTGATCAAAGGATAGATAATAGGTGCAATGATAAGTATAACCTTGAGATTTGAAGTTGGATGAACGGGGTGGTGGTATACTATCACCTTCTTGTTGAGTGATATGGAGTGTATAATCATAAATGGAATTAGAAAATGGTTGACCCCATGGATTATTAGAGGTTGGAGGTGGAAGTAAGTCATTATAAAACATGTATTGTAGTTTAGACATATCAAAGTCATGAGGGAGTGTAGTCCCCTCTTTAATAAAGTGTTCAAAAAAATCACTCTTTTGATTAGCTCCATGTTAATCATTGAGAAAGTCTAAGTGCCTTAAGCAATATTCAAATTTATTAACTAGACTTCGGGTTCACTTTCATTGTCAGGAAGATGATGAGGGGATGATGGTTCTCCCTATGTCATATGACTAGATCGAGATTCCAAATGATTTTCATTGTGGGAATCCATAATCTTTTTATCTTGTGACCTTGTAATGGGTGGCATAAACTGATGATTGTTTTGTTTTTGAATTTTGGAATATTAAATTATTTGTTTTTGGATTTTTGAATGTTTTAATTTTTTTAGATTTTAAATGTTTTAAATTTTTTTTGTATTTTAACTTTTAGAGAAATAAAGGATCTTGGTCAAATTGTTTTGGTAGATGGTGTCTTGTGGGATGGATAATAAGATTATATAATTTGGGTTTAAAGGATTGAAATGGGATGAAAAAGATGGTTTGATTGGGATGGTAATGATCTAGATTGATTTGGATTGTATGAAGGGGGTGGTGGTATACCAACACCTGTTTGTTGAGTGTTATGGAGTGCATAATCATAAATGGAATTAGAAAATGGTTGACCCCACGGATTATTAGAGGTTGGAGGTGGAAGTGATTCATTATGAAACATGTATTGTAGTTTAGACATATCAAAGTCACGAGAGAGTGTAGTGCCCTCTTTAATAAAGTGTGCAAAAAAATCACTCTTTTGATTAGCTACATGTCGATCATTGAGAAAGTCTAAGTTACTTAAGCAATACTCAAATTGATTAACTAGACTTTCGAGTTCACTTTCATTGTCAGGAAGATGATGAGGGGATGATGGTTCTCTCTATGGGATATGACTAGGTCAAGATTCCAAATGATTTTCATTGTGGGAATCCATAAACTTTTTAGCTTGTGACCTTGTAATGGGTAGCATAAACTGACGATTGTTTTGTGTTTGAATTTTGGAATATTTTTATTTATTTTCAGATTTTTGAATGTTTTGATTTTTTTGGAAGTTGAATGTTTTAATTTTTTTTTGTATTTTAAGTTTTAGAGAAATAAAGGATCTTGGTCAAATTGTTCTGGTAGATGGTATCTCGTGGGGTGGATAATAAGGTTATATGATTTAGGTTTAATGGATTGAAATGGGATGAAAAAGATGGTTTGATTGGGATGGAAATGATCTAGATTGATTTGGATTGTATTTGATTTGGCCCTAAAACTAAAAAGCAAGACCTTAAAAGTTTAAATGGATAACTGGATCATCTACACTTAAGTTAGGCAAAGTTCTTAAGTGAGAAAAAAGAGGATTAACTACTTGAGATAGGATAAGTTCTAGAGCAAGTGAGGATAAGATGATGGGATTTGATAAAAACATCTTGATTTAAAGTATAAGAATTTGATAAAAAATAGCTAGATGACGAGTTGATTGAGTTTGATTGGATTAAGGATGATGAGTTGAATGTGGATGATATGACTTGGAGATGATTGTATTTGTCCACCATAGAAAGAGGATTATATCTTAATAGGTTTCTCTTAAATCTACAAAAGATTTAAACTAAAGTTGAAACAAATGAAAATTATTTTTTATGGTTTTTGTTTTGTTATATTTTTTTAGTTTTTGGAATAGTGAGGAGAAAATTACTAGTTTTGACAAAGAAAAATACCAAACACATGAAAAAATCTAGCTTTATTCAAGTGGGAGTGTCAATATCCTTGGGCCCCCAAATACAATATCTACTAAGCTACAAATAGCTAGGGAATGCAAGGTCATGTACCACCTATACACCTATTACCATCGAGGCGTAGGCCCTGCCCATAGTGAGCTCCATTTCTACAAAATCAGAAGTATGGCATGAGTAACTTCTTAGGACTAAGTATTTACCAGTGTACCATGAAAAAGATGGATGAAAGGTCTTAATATAGGATAACCAGAGCTATCTACAGGTGTCCTCATTATACTCAAAGGTACGTGAGTCCCAAAATCTATGAACAAGTGTGCTATCTAAGGCATGTGATTTCTCATGTACTATCGAGTCTCCCAGGATTTCAATGGGCTCAAAATGATATATCCACTATTAGGGTACAAATTTCATTCTTCCCATTTTATACCCTACCAAAACATATGGTTGAGGTCATCTACTAGAGTGATGAAATCCCTAGGTAGACCCCCTAAAGGGAAAGAAATCTAAGTACTTTTGATCTCCAAGATCGCTTTATAGTGCAAGGAGAGAGCATACACACTTAGACTCGGGATAAACATAAAAAATGGAACTTAAAGAGTTCTTTAGATATCCAAGATCACATTTTAATGATAGGAGAGAGCATACACACTCTAGAAGATCCCAATCATGACAAATAGAAGTTAATTTCCTTTAATAAAATAAGTGTCCAACTAAATTAGTGGAAAATAGATTTTTTTATACAAACATCCTACACCAAATATGTTAGAAGTTTTAGTATATCTATTCTTGGAGACACATTTCGCAATAAAAAAATGTTAGTAGTTTCAAAGATCAAAGTCTTGGTCCCATGATTTATTGCAAGGACAACTTGCTAAAATAAAATAAAATTTAAATTCCTACAAAAATTAGAAATAAATGTGAGCACACAGGAAAGTAAATTTCATTACAATATTCTTTATGACTTTTTCTGCAATTTCAAAAAAAATTGTCAAATTTGCACTCTGTATGTAAAAAATATGTGTTTGAAGATTAAAAATAAACAGAGTGTTTGACTGATTCTACATGAAAATATGAGCTAAATCTAAAATTGTTATTTAATTCATAGTGGAGTGCGTTGAACTAACTTCATAACGCCTATAGAAAACTAAAAATTTTATATGCTGACAAAACGTTATGCTATTTTGAAACAAAAGTGCTATTATAAAGACTAAAAAGAGAGCAGGGGGCATTAGCTAGTTAGTTAAGTCCCTATCAACAAGAGATTTAACCAATGAGTAAAAGGAAATTATTTTTCTATATAATTCAAAATGTGTAGAAATCAGAGTATAGTCGAAACAATAAAAATCCATATAAATGTATGGATTACCAAAGAAAGAGCTCAAAAAGTGAATGTTTTTTGTTAAAAATCTTCCCTACACCAAAATATACCATATTATTTATGAATTTTTATGTATTGGGCCTCTCAAACTCATCTGTGATATATATTTTTCTATAGGATGCTTCCAATAAAATCTCACCCTTAGATCTTCCCCAAAAAGAGAGTTAAACTTGCAAAAACAAGCTTACGAAAACCCACAAACTCAAGGATTAGATAAGGGACTCAAGTCCTATTTGGTGTGCCAGAATGTAAGTAAATAAGCATGAAATAGAATAAATAAGGACTTAAATGCATAAGTTAAACCTTAGATTTCATACCTAATTACTACCTCTAGATTGAACCCAAGGAAAATGAATAAAGTAAGAAATACAATAATCTCACCCAACTCCTTGCACCTTTGCACCCAAAAGGTAGATTGGTTCAAGATAGTTGATGTTAGGTACTCAGAGCAATAGCATAACATCACATTTCAAATTCCAATGATTATGGCTTGGAAGATGTTAAATTTATAGATTTTTCAATGGATTGATAAGGATAAGATTTGAAGGTGGATAAGGATAAGTTTTTTGGAAAAAAATAGAATAAGGATGAGCATAAATCATGAAGAAGATATGATAGATATTTATTTATTTATTTTAACTAGTTAAACATTAGTTAGAAATAGAAATAAATTGAAAGAGATAAGATAGGATAATTAGAAGATAATTAATGGAATTATGTAATTATTTTAATTAATTATATGCACATGAGTTAGATATCAAAAAAATTGAAGGGGATATATGAATGGACATTATCTAGTTAAATAAATATTTAATATATTTAATTAGTGTTTAAATAAAGATGAATAATGAATTGATTAATTAATTAATCATAAATTATTTAATTACTGATAGGAAGATGATTAGGTGATGGTAAGACATGGTAATATGGGTGGAATTAGGTGACATTAGGAGATAATTAAATTTAGGTTCCTACAAAACCAATATATAGGAGATATGTATACAAGAAACCATGAACGGTACTCCAAAACTAGTGGCCAATGCCACTCACCCAAATCTAGGTGTTCACCTCCATCATGGGGAATGCACAACTATCTCCACATGGTCAAACTCTATGAATAGTATGTAGCTCCTCTTACACACCTTACACCCACCTTACTTGACATCAATGACATAGGCTCTTCCATAATTGTAAAATTAACCAAGATCGCAATCCTAGGCACTCTATGAGAAGATTGTCCAAATCTATCATAAGATCCATTTTTAGAAGATCTTATTACATCCTCTTACACCTCCCAATCTTTGACTGATTTCCATTATCTTACCAAAAGTAGCTCCCAACTTAAATTCCATTAAAAATACATGTGAGAGGATAAATTATAAGTAATATTTCCTACCACATAAGATGGGCATCCAAGTCTACCCACTCCATGATCCTTAGAGACAAAACATTATTTATTGACAATAATAATTAAATATAATTAAAACATGTATAGGAATTTGCAATGTGAATAGCACCTAATCCCAATATTCTCCCACTTGACATTCACATTGCAATGACATAATTGAGGACATAGTAAATTAAGCTCTTGAGTTAGAGAGACACATGATCTCCCTACACCAATTGAACTTGTCCCTTCTAATTAGGTTAGTGAGTGAATCTACAACATTATCTAAGGTGTCCACTTTTTGTAACAACTACCACCTCAACCATTTCCTTAACAAAGTTAAGTACTATACACCAATGTGCTTCATCTGGACATGTTAAATTAGGTTTTTAGCCAAATAGATGGCACTCTAACTATCAGATCTAGTTCTAACATATCTACATTGAAATCCAATACCAAAACACAACATACATAACCATACTACCTCCTTATAGGCATGTGTCATAGCCATGTACTCTACTTTTGTGGTGGACAATGTGATTTTAGGTTTTCATTTTGTTATCCAACTAATTGTACCTCCAAACAAAGCAAAGGCATAGCCACTAGTAGACCTCCTGCAATCTAGATGACCAGCTCAATCAGAAACAACAAAGCCTTATAAATCAACAATATTTCCCACATCATCAAGTTCCATGATAACAAATTAAATGACTAGAAGTTCCATGCAAATATCTAAAACCCCTTTTAACATAAGTCCAATGTTCTTTACCAAGTTTTGACATAAACCTACTCATAACTCCTATTGCTTGGGCAATATCAAGTTTTGTATAGACCATGGCATGCATTAGGCTTCCCACAACACTTGCATATGAAACCTTATGCATCTCTTCAATATCATCATCTATTTTAGGTGTATACTAAAAATTTGGATTAGCTGAAATGATGAAACAAATATATACATTACCCAAACCCAAATCTTCAATATACCTCAAATGATAAGCACAAGATGACGGCTTGATTGATACCTACAACATGATGGATGCACTATAAAGAAGGATGCAAGATGGAGAGGGAAATGGATGCAAGAGAGAGATTGATGGATTGAATGGATGGTTGAATGTTGGTTGCTCAAGATTTTGGCAGCATAACAGTATCAAATTAGATTGCATCCCCTCAAATAGCTTAGAGGAGGCTAGGTTTATAGAAAGACCTAGTTAGAATGGATGGACAAGATCAATTAGGGTTTAGATGATATGGATGGCTAGGATTGATTAGGTTTCCTTGCACATCAAGAAAGTGTATTCATGTGACAAGTGTACAAAGCAGAATGAAAGGAATCTAATTCAAATATTTTATTTGAATTAGCTTGCACATGTGACTTGTATTAAATGCAATATGTACTAACCCACATGAGACAAAAGGAAAATGGACAAGTGTTCAATTGTAATAAAAGGAATCTAATTTAAATAGAAGATTATTTAAATTATTTTGACATATGAAGGGATTAAGTGGATGATGTAGCATGTGACACTTGTTTGAATGAGACGAAAGGTGAGGGATTAATTCAAATATTTAATTTGAATTATGTGAGACATGTTATGGGATATTATTAACTAAACAAACGGGACTTATATATTTAATTGGAATGTGATTAAGTGGTATTAATTAAATAAAGTGGGTTTATTTAATTAATCAAGAAGGTGATTAAGTTGGACAAATGGGATGGGGAATTAATTAAATAAATATGATTTATTTAATTAATTGGCTAAGTGATTGTGATAGGATTAGGAGTGGGGTAAGTGGGATTTGTGAGTGGGATGAGGTTGGATGACCTAGAACCTAGGGCAAAAAACACAAGGTCATGTCAACAAGGTGTTATGTTGAGACATGGACATTTTTTAGTGTCTACATTTTGCCCCTTTTTGAGATGATGTTGTGAGATGATAAGATTTATGTCGAGTAACATCATTTCAAAGAAGCTAAGGTATGGATAGATGAAAAGGATAGGGTGATGGTAGCTAAGGTATGGATAGAAGAAAAGGATAGGGTGATGATGCCCCCTCGACAGGATAGGCGGGTTGGACAAACACAGGTAGGCTCTCAAAATGAAATAGATTAGGTCAAGAAAGAAAGATAAGGGAATGGCTAGAAGAAGTCAAGGATTTGTTGTGCTACAAGGAAGTGAGAAACCATGATGTTTGATATATCACAAGACGTTATGCACCAAGGTATAAGGACTAACGTGACGATGTGTCTCGTGCCCCATCGCAATACAACCTTGTCTAGATAAAAGATATGAATATTAGCTGGGTTGATACCAATGTGATACAAATGCAAGATAAAAAGATAACACACACAAGAAAGAAAGAAAGCATGCACAAATGATACAAATACAAACAAGGTATTTCCCCTGTCAAGCTATAAACCAATGATTGATTAAGTGATTGATTAATGATAGTGTTGTCATTGCGGGGAATGATATATCCCTAGACCAACACAAGGATGCAGGAATGCTATATCCCGTTGATGATGATGATGTTTTGATTGATTGATTTGGTTTATGACAAGATTAGGATCAAGACCATTAATTTGGATTGAATAATTTGACAAGATGATTGACTTGATTGGCATGGTTTTAAGGATGACTTGCATTTGGAACTATTGCTTGGATTGAGTTGATTTGATTTGGAGAATTGGAAGAAGTGATGATTGATCATATTTTAGGTGTTTATTGTTGATGTGGGAGATAGATGATAGAAGAAATGTGAGATGGATGAAGATTAGAAGAAGGATGGAAGATAGAAATGGTCTATCGCCTATGCCTAAATCTAGGTACTTCCTTTGTATCCTAGATTGCGTACATACCCTGTATCCATAGGATCAAGGCACTTAACGATAAAGATGAGATGTAGTTCCAATTTGTGTTTTATTGATGGGATGATGTGGATTGTATTGATCAAATTATGGTTTGACTGGGAGTGATTGAATGATGTGTAATGATTTATGATGTTATTGATGAGATGATGTGGATTGGATTGATGTGATTTGTTTGATTGATAGATTGGCTTGATTTGATGATGTGATTGGACTTGTTTTGATTTTGATGATGTGGTGAATTTGATGATTGGGATTGATTTGATTGGAAGAATGTGATTTTGATGTTTTGATGTGGAATGGTCTTATTGCTTGGATTTTGTTAGATTTTTAAAAAAAAATTTATTTTTTTGGCATATTTTGATTTTTTGGGTTTTTTGAAATGTTTTGATTTTTTTTTGTGTTTTGAAATGTTTTGATTTTTTGTATTTTTTTGAAAATATTTGAATGTCAATGGATTAAAAATTTGGGTTGCCTTTGTGCTAGATACCAATGACAAGGGAAAAAACCAAGTCTAGGTGCAAGAAGGTAAGTGAGATGGATGGATAAAAGGATGTGTGATGGGATGAATGAAAGGATCATGATAAATGGATAGGATAAAAGGATAGGCTATGGAATGAAATGGATGTATGTGTAAGAGAGCAAGGATGTGATCTCCAAGGACTATGTCGCATAGGAATAACATGCCCTAGTCTAGGAGGTTGACTTAGTATTTTTCATGACAAAGCTTATGACAAAAGGATGACATGATAAATTTTACATGACAAGGCTTATGATAGGTGGATAATGATAGGATTGGTTTGGAAAGGGTGAGGTATATCAAGAGATATCCAAAGAATATTTCAATATTTTTCTCCTATGTCTTCATCAAGATCAAAAGGAGGAAGGGAGGATGGATAGACTCGATATGATAGGTGCATGGGCGGGTGTAATGGATAAGGATGGTAGGATAAGATAGTATAGGACATGATAGGATGGAAAATGATATAATGGGATAAATAGTTTGGATAAGACAAGGTGCCCCCAAGTCTAAGTGACAGGGGATCAACCTACACATGACACCTATTTGCTAGGTTTTCATCATGGTACTTATCCAAGGCGTCTGTGTACCAAGTTTTCACCATTGGACGAAGAGATTTCTCTTTACTTTTTTTTTTTAGTTTTTTTTTTGACTTTTTATTTTTGTTTTTGAATGTGAAAGGGTAGGATATGGATGGGTGGGACTCAAGTGTCTAGTTCCATGTAATGTTATAGTCCCATTAGAGAAGGATGTCATCACAAATGGACCATGTCAAGTCATTATGCTCGAGATGTTCGTAGGGTGATTCTGTGAAAGTGAGATGGATAAGGTAGATAGTGGATTATGATGTTGATTATGGAGGGATCGAAAGTGGATTATGATGTGGATTATGTAGGGGTGAAAGTGGATTATGATGTGGATTATAATGGACTTATGCAAAAGCATGAACCATAGGAAGGTGATGGGGGAGATATGTAGGATAATGAGTGAATGATGGAGTGATGGAGGTATGGAAAGGAATCATGACCAATGGCTGCACACACCATGTTAAACATGGAATCTTTTGATTGGATGGTGGTGTAGGAAGAAATGGTGATGTTTGATGAGGAGATGGATGATTTATGACTTTTGGAACCCACATGGACTTAGTATTTTTCTGATTTTTTCTTTTCATGAGGGATGTTTGAAATGTTTGAATGGAATGGATGGAAGAGGATTGGGATTTTTGTGATGTGGAAGAGGATGCCTCATTTGACTTAATTTCTTTTTGCTTGGGTACCCATACCATTTTAGTTTTGGACTTTTATTTTGGAGGTATGGTATTGGATTGCTTTTTGGATGTACTTGGCTTTGACATTTTGCAATTCTATCCTAAGGCATGAGGACCTTTAGGATTTTTGGCTTTATGGGTAGAGGCATCCATATTTTTATGTACAAAGCCCATGGGTTTGGTGGAATAAGTGGAATGAGTGGAATGAGTAAAAGATTCATGTTTAAACAATGTGTGCATTGGTTGGCCATGATTTGGATTCTTATGGTGTTTATGTGTAAATGGATAAGGGGATTGTATGATAGGGATATTCTAGGTGTGGGAAGTAATGGTGGTAAAGTGGATGGAGGGATATTAGGAGTTGGAAGGAGCAGAGGTAAAGTAGATGGTGGAAGGTGAATGTTCACATGCTTTTGACATTTGTAGGATGAGGGAGGTGGAATGGCAATGTATGTTTTAGGAATATGATGGGTTTTATGATGGAAGTGGACCTACAAAGTGTGGAGGAAGTACCAACATCATTAGATTGTTGACCTTGGGGTGTGTATCCAAGGCCAAATGAGCGAGGAGGGACCTTGACATGGATTGGCTCCAAAATGCCTTGTTCATGTAGGCCTAAACCTTTGCCTTGGTAGTTCATGTTTTGGAGCATGTGATTGACTATAGGACTAGGTGTAGTTTGGACACTAGACTTGACTTGGTTATTGGACGGAGAAGGTGAAGTGGATAATGGTTGTTGTTGTCCTAAGGAAGAACACTCATGGATGAAAGAGGATAGGCCAAGTGGGTATGGTGGTGGATTTGAAATAGAATCAATGGTAGATGTGGAAGGATCATTAGGATCTTGATTATCTTTATGCTCATTGGTTTGATCTTCTATGCTTAATTGGAAGGCATACATCTCATCATGACAAGTGGAAGTTGGTGTCTCATGGATAGGAGTAGGTGGAGGATTGGTAGGAGAAAGTGGGATATCTTGCTCATGGGTGTTTATGGAAGGAAGGATAGGTGGAATGATAACCTCTTGATCATGGATTCCATAAATGTTGGCTAAGAGGATCATCATGTTTTTCATGATCATAGATAGAACTTTAATGACAAATGTGAACATAAATAGGATTAATTGGGCTATGGATGTGGTGCAGGGGCACCAAGGAGACTATAAGGATCTATGCCTTGTTTTCATGTTGTTCAAGTTGTCTTTTTGATTCAATAATGTCTTGAAGACCATTTTCATGCATTGTGATAAAAGCCATTGCAAATGGATGTCATGTTGATGGCAATAGTATAGTAGGGACAATCATAAGTTTCTCATAATAGTAGCCTTTTATGGCATATAAGAGTATAGTCATGGGTTGAATGCCTTGTCATAGGCCTAGCCATATTGTAGAGGTGTTTGAAGACCTTGTCAATATTGATTTGTCATGAAAACACAAGATACATATGTAAAACCAATGTAATTAAGCTGCAAAAAAGACAAACTGAGGTAGTTTGGTGGTTGTAGGGGGTAGTTCTTCCCTTCCACCAATTAAAACTACCTCAAACTACTCCTCTATGGTTGATGTAGGCTTCTTTAAGGCTTGGACAAGTTGATTGCATTGTAATGAAGGTGACTTGGTGAACGAATCAATAACAAATATAGTTTCTGCCATGTTTTATGAGTTTGAATGTTGTTGCAGACCATACTACATCTCTCTATGGATGTAGTACTATTTCAACTAATGATGATCTTAAAGGGTGGTGAGTTAAAATTTTAATGCATTTGATTTTAGTTCTTGAAAACCTTAAGTGGCAAAGTTATAAGTGTTTTTTTGTAGTGTGGTAGATAAACCCTCTTCTAGGGTTTCTAATAGAAAATTATGAATTTCTCACCATTCCACTAAATCAAACCCTCATTGATCAGTGGGATGGACATCTTTATGTCTATTTCAATGTGTTTTGAAAGTGTTTTGGGAAGAGACCAATTTTGGTTGAGATTTCATGAATTGACCTAGCAAGACCATGTGCTAGGCATGTGTAGAAGGGAACAACATAGGTCAAATTGGTTGCAGTCAGTTTTGGGTCTTCAAAACCTAGAAAATTCTTAGTTTGGACATGTAATTAAAGTGTCCATCTAGTTTAGAAAGTTCTGTGAGACAAAATAAGGGTACTTTCTTTGCAAAATAGACCTAATTGGGGCTCCTACAAGTAGGTCGGTCCTATTGAAAGTGACACATCCTCAAAACAACCCCTATTAAGTCTTAGATATGTTTTAGGGCATCCAAAAGGGTATGTGAATCAATGCTTACTTTGTCTTGAAGGTGTTTTGTCTATAAGTAATTCATTGACAATCCTAAAAACTAACCTACAAGGAGATAGGACAACATACACGAGAACCATCACATGTGCAGTCATGAGGTCACAAGGAATAATTGGTATATGGTCTTTAGGGTGTCAAAAGACCATTCTTATGTTTGCCTTCATACAAAAAAGTGTTTGAAATCCTGCCACAAGTAAACCTTTTGTCTAGGACTGACAAACCATTGTGTAAACTATCATTTTACCCTGTCCTCTTCATCATATTGGTATCAGAGCCACACAAGGTTATATCAATTGGTCATAAACAAAATTTTGGTGTATGTCAGTAGAGGAGAGTGAAGGAGAGGCTAGCATCATGCATCTAAAAGGGATGACCACTGAGGTGGCCAAGAAGTTTCAAGAGATGGAAGAGAAAATCAAAGCTGGGGTCAAGGAAGCACTCCAAGCTAAGTTGAAAGCCATGAGAAAAGGCAAGAGGTTGGATGAAGAATCTGATGTAGAAGAGGACACAGGAGAGGAAGAAAAGGAGCCCCAAAGGTAGGAGGCAGATATCCCTACTGATCAGAAGATTTTTCTTCAAGCCATCAAATCCTTAGGTAAGGATTCATCAGAGGCTCAGATGGAGATTCTAATGTTTAGTGGGAAGATGGATGTTGATGAGGTTATGGAGTGGATTGAGGCCCTAAACAACTATTTCAAGTACAAAGAAGCACCTGAGAATAAGAGGGTAAAGTTTGCCAAAACAAAACTTAAGGGTGTTGCCCTCACATCATGGATCTACACCCAAGGTGAGAGGGTGAAAAGTGGGAAGAGTATGATCACTTCTTGGAGTAGAATGTTGGAGAGGATCAAGTCCCAATTCCTTCCATCAGACTGAGGTGCAGATCTACAAGAAGATGCAAAATCTCAATCAAAGAGATATGGATGTATCTACTTACACGGAGGAATTTCACAAGCTCTCTCTTCGATGTGGGCATGTAGACGATGAGAAAGGTAAAGTAGCAAGGTATATGAATGGTTTGAAATTCAGTATACAAGATGAAATTAGTATTCTAACCCCTAAAATACTGGACAAGTGTTCCAAATGGCATTAAGGGCTAAATAAAAGTTGAAGAGGAAAGGAGAGCAGAAAAATAGAGGAAGAGAGGGCAGAAATTTTAGAGGTAGGGGCAGTTTTGGGGGTAGAAATCAGTTCCAAAAGACTCAAGGAGAGTCTAGTTCTCAAGAACAAAGTGGAGAATCATGTTCAAGGGGAGGCTTTAGAGGAAGGAGACCCAATGGAAGGGGTAGGTTTGGTGGACCAGGTAGAGGTCCTAATGTCTCCACGGGAAGATGTTTCAATTGCAACCATGTGGAGCACACCATGAGCAAGTGTCTTGAGAAAGCCTCAAGCTCTCATGGAGGAGAGAGAAGGAACCAATTGATTCAAGAGGAAGATTGCCAAAGTGTCAACTCTCCAATTGGAAGTGCAGCCCCAGTCCATGCTGGAGAAAGCTTGATGATGAGGAGAACAATGTGTGCATTGGTTGGCCATGATTTGGATTCTTAGGGTGTTTATGTGTAAATGGATAAGGGGATTGTATGATAGGGATATTCTAGGTGTGGGAAGTAATGGTGGTAAAGTGGATGGAGGGTTATTAGGAGTTGGAAGGAGCGGAGGTAAAGTAGATGGTGGAAGGTTAATGGTCACATGCTTTTTACATTTGTAGGATGAGGGAGGTGGAATGGCAACGTATGTTTTAGGAATATGATGGGTTTTATGATGGAAGGAAGTGGATCTACGAAGTGTGGAGAAAGTACCAACATCATTAGATTGTTGACCTTGGGGTGTGTATCCAAGGCCAAATGAGCGAGGAGGGACCTTGACATGGATTGGCTCCAAAATGCTTGTTCATGTAGGCCTAAACCTTTGCCTTGGTAGTTCATGTTTTGGAGCATGCGATTGACTATAGGACTAGGTGTAGTTTGGACACTAGACTTGAGTTGGTTATTGGATGGAGACGATGAAGTGGATAATGGTTGTTGTTGTCCTAAGGAAGAACACTCATGGATGAAAGAGGATAGGCCAAGTGGGTATGGTGGTGGATTTGAAATAGAATCAATGGTAGATGTGGAAGGATCATTAGGATCTTGATTATCTTTGTGCTCATTGGTTTGATCTTCTATGCTTACCTAGAAGGCATATGTCTCATCATGATAAGTGGAAGTTGGTGTCTCATGGATAGGAGTAGGTGGAGGATTTGTAGGAGAAAGCAGGATATCTTGCTCATGGGTGTTTATGGAAGGAAGGATAGGTGGAATGATAACCTCTTGATCATGGATTCCATAAATGTTGGCTAAGAGGATCATCATGTTTTTCATGATCATAGATAGAACCTTGATGACAAATGTGAGCATAAATAGGATTAATTGGGCTATGGAGGGGATGAACTTGCTAACAAATACGGTCATGATCATAAATAATACCTTTATCATATACAAGATGTAGGTCATGAATGGGTGGAACTTAGATATGTTTTGATCTTGATTTAGTCGAGGGCTTGATGTTTCCACATGTATTTGATTATACACTTGACATACCTCTTGATTTTCTTGCAAGAAAAGGGATGACTCTTGGATGGGCTCTTGGTCAACAATGTTAGGGCATGATGACTCTTGATGTGGACTTATGAAAGGAGACTCTTCAATAAGCTTGATAGGCTCATGAATAGGCTTGACATGTTCTTGAGAGTCATTGACATGAGGGCATGATGGTTCTTGACTTAGACTTGGGGTTGAAGATTCCTCAATAAGCTTGATGGCTTGTAGATCACATGATGGATTTAAATGACTAGACAAGGTGTTGGGAGATTCAATGATAAGGTCATGAGTGGATGTTGGATCACATGGTTTGCTTAAGATAGGACAAGTAGGCTCATGAAGTGGTACTTAATTGGATGATGATGGAGAATTATCATAAGATGCTTGCTCTAGATTGGTGTTTCCCTTGTCAAAGCTCATTAGGTCTTGAATAGGTGAATTTACGTCTATCAAGGGTGCTTCTTGTGAGGACACTTGGTTTGCTTGTAGATGGGTTTGATGATGAGGTGGCATGATAGGATTTGTAGGTGAAAGATTTTTTGAGGTGGATTGTTGTGGACATTGGTTGGTGTTGGAAGTTTGTTGACAAAGTAATTGTGATATGAAGGTAATGGAATTAGGATCATTAGATGGTATGCTTATGGAAGCACTTGTGTTTGTGGTGTTTTTAGGAATAGAGAGGGTGATTCGTGGTATGGATATGGTGGCATTAGTGTTTTTTGGAGTGGCCCTAAGTCGAATGATATAATCTATAAACCTAGTATGATCTGATTCAAGGACTCTCTACGCTAGATCCATACGGTGGGTATCTTGCATGAAATTGATAATCTCTTGATCAAGTGTGGGTGTTGCATTGGGTGATGGTGAAGTTTGAAGTGAGTTTGTTGTGGCATGGATTTGATATGTGGGTGAAGGATTATGTGTTTTTTGGGCTTGTGATTGAATGTGGGATTGTTGATATTGGCCTAGGACTTGATGTTGTGGGAATTGTTGATGTCGTGGTGACACAGGGTCTTCTTCCTTTCTACATAACCACCTAAGTTGACTAAGTTGATTAAGCATTATTTTAGTTCCATAAGGATCATTCTCATAGTTTTTGTTTAGAAATGACATGTCCATGTTTACAAGTAGTAGATTAGGAGTGACTTGGATGAATAATTGATGATTGGATGATGTGTAATGACTAGGATGATGACTAGGATGATTAGGATGATGTTGATTTGATGATGTAGAATGAGGAGGATATGATTAGGATTGGATTAGAATGAATTAGATGTGATTAGGATGATGATTAGAATGAAGGGAGTTTGATTAGAATGAGGTTGATGATGATGTGTAATGATGACTTGGATAAGATTAGGGTTTTATTTAGGATGGAGGTGAGTTAAAATGAATGGATGAATTGGGTGATTAGGATTAGATGATGTGGATGAGGTGATCTAAGATATGTGTTATTGGAATGTTAGATGAAGATGATGTGGTAAGTGTTTATTGGAAGCTTGCTTCAGGGTAATATCAAACACAAGATTTCACAAGCAAATGGATGAACACACACACCAAACAAGATGATGAATTTACCTTTTGAGGTTTAAATGTTATGATTAAGCATGCACATGAAGACATAAGAACAAGCCTAATGTCTAGTTTGAAATAGGGTATGGTAAATTAGGTTTTGGGCTATGTTTAAACAAGGTTGACTAGGAATTTGAAAGCGAAATTCTGCCACACAGCTCTGGGAGAAAGGGGTAACCCACCCTTCACCTTCACTTCCCAAAGGTATAAAGTTCTTTGGGTCTTAGGCAAGAGTGACAAGATTCCAACTCCCAATGAGGGTGTCTTTCAATTCAACCTCAATTAAGGTCATCCCTTGGAGTGGTGTGTCTCTAAGAAGGCCTCCTAAGAAGGGTAAACAAAACCAAACCAAGTGAGGTGTTTTTGATCTCTAAGGTCACCTTGCGGTGCGAGGAGAGAGGATACACACACACACACACACACACACACACACTTGATTCACACTCGCACTTGTAAATTAACCCTTAGAAAATGAAATGTGTGATCAAATAGTTCAAGCACTTGTTCTTTTAAAGCCCAAGTCCAAATGTGTGATGGAAGACACTTGTTGATTTTATGCCCAATTTTTTATGTGTGATTGTAAACAACTTGTTCATTTTAAGCCCAAAGTCCAAATGTGTGGTCAAATAATGATTAGAGAAATGAGAGATTAGAGTGAATGCACCTAATTATTTTGTTGTCCAAAGCTGCTGTTCAGTGATATTACTATTGCTTCAGCTCCTTGAGGTCACCTACAAGCCACAAAATTAAAAAATGAGCAAGTGAAAGTGCCTAGAGATCCATTATGTGCAAAATCAAGAAATTGATAAAATCCACTATAGATGATCTAATACATGACATTGACTTGCATCAGCAAATTCTATGCACTTTTAAAAAAAATTTGCAAAAATTCGATCAAGAATGCAAAAGATATGAGCATTTGAAGTTTGTGAGCAAGTTTGACATTGACTAAAAAGAAATGGTCAAAATGGTAGTTTCACCTGATAATTTCTCCACCATTGCGTAGTTCACTCTTCCATCTTTCCAACGAGTCCAATTTTGTGTGATTTTGACCTATTTTGACCACATTATGATAAAAAGAAAAAAATGCCCTTCTAGGGCTTGTGGAAGAGCTAGGGAATGCTGACTATTTAAAATAAACCGTTAGCGGTTTATAAACTCTGGTCACATGTTTTTGTCTTTAGCTCTGGTGGTCATAGTGTTTATCTAGGTAGTTAGGTCTATAGCCCCTGGTCATTAATATGACCAGGGAACAGATCAATACAAAAATAAAAAATTAAATCTGAAACATAAAGTTTTATGTTTAAACATTTAGCGCTCATATTGCAAACACTAAAGATTAGCCTTAGATATTAAAACCTTAACTTCCTTATATGAAATACAAACAATATTTTTAATCATTGAAGGCAAAGTTATCATGGCAGTCAAGGGAAGCAGATTCACGGTTTTTATGATCACAGTGATGGAGTGATAGAAGAGCTTTGAGGGGTGGGGACAGGAAAATGTTGCCGCTAGTAGTGGCGACTAGGCAGCGGAAATGTAAAGCTTAATGTTGTTTAATGTTTAGGTTCCAGTGGTTAAAGGCTATGCAGAAGTCAGCCGATACATAGACTACCTATGGTGAACAATGGCATATACCACCAACAATGAAGGTTGACTAGCAATGTGACTGTGATATGGGGCGTTGACTATAGTGAATACCAGTCGTAAGTTAAGATCGACAGGCTCCTTGTGAGCAGTGACACAAGGTCAAGGACAGGGATCTAGCACATGGGGCGTCGAAAGTGAACCAATGGCAGAAGGGACATAAACTATGGTTTCCCAGGCGACGACGGGGGTTTTTGTTGAGATGAATGGAGGTCAGAGTTTAAGGTATATGGCAACAGTGATATGAGGGTAGTCGATGAGATGAGGATCCAATAGGGTGGAGATGGCAGGGGAGATTCGACAAATGGTCAAGGATATCACAGTGAATAGCAGATGGACTCTAAGTGATAAATGGATGTGGTTAGCGTTGAAGATTTAAGGGTGGATGTCAACATATCTGCAAATAAAAAGTGGCAATTGGTTTAGACCTATGAATTGGGAAGTACTGGTCAGGAGATTGAAAAACAGAGCAGAGGGCGGTGATGTGGTGAAGAAAGGGCTACGATGGGAGATTTGGAACGTAGAGGTCGACGGTTTCCAATGGGTATTGAAAACAAATGCAGGTTGATGGTGGAAGGTGAGATCGGTGGCATTAGTTGGGAGCTATAAGGGATATTGACAAATTTTGCAGATGGTAGCGACTAGATTTTACAAGTGGTGGATCAGAGGATTAGGAGAGATGACGGTATCTAGAAGGTGAGGAATGGCAAATGGAGGTGATGGGATTTGTAGTGGCTGCAATCAAAGGCAAATTAGGGTTTTGCCTTTTCGGAAGTCGATCTACAAGACAAATAAAACCTACAACAAAGGATTTTACACCTACAAACACAAGTACTAAGCCAAAACATAGACTTGCAATGCAAATAGTTCAACGATCATCTTCCAAAGCTCCTGCGCAAGCCATATGATTACATACGGTACAACCTTGCGTAGGGGTGTAATCTAAAAAAAATTCAAAAAATTTTTAGTGACAACCCTAGGAAGTTTATAGTCAAAAATCATGAAAATAGTCTCCTGGACGCAATGGTCTGGTTAGATTTCACCTAGGATGCAACCTACAACAGTTTATCCCCAAAACATACAAATTTTGACAAAACTAGGGTTAGAAAATGAAATTTTTTTACAACAAAACCCTAGAAATGAGGGTTACAACCGCGGGCATGCCAAAATGTATACTAAAAATTTGGATTCACTGAAATGATGAAACAAATACATACATTACCCAAACCCAGATCTTCAATATACCTCAAATGATATGCGTAAGATGAAGGCTTGATTGTTAGTTGCAAGATGATGGATGCAATATGAAGAAGGATGCAAGATGGAGAAGGAAATGGATGCAAGAGAGAGATTGATGGATTGAATGGATGGTTGGATGTTGGTTGCTCAACATTTTGGTAGCATAATAGTATGAAATTAGATTGCATCCCCTCAAATGGCTTAGAGGAGGCTAGGTTTATAGGAAAGACCAAGTTAGAATGGATAGACAAGATTGATTAGGGTTTAGATGATATGGATGGCTAGGATTGATTTGGTTTCCTTGCACATCAAGAAAATGTAGTCATGTGACAAGTGTATGTAGGAGAATGAAAGGAATCTAATTCAAATATTTTATTTGAACTAGCTTGCACATGTGACTTGTATTAAATGCAAGATGTACTACCCCACATGAGACAAAAGGAAAATGGACAACTGTTTAATTGTGATAAAATGAATCTAATTTAAATAAAAGATTATTTAGTTTAGTTTGACGTGTGAAGGGATTAAGTGGATGATGTAGCATGTGACACTTGTTTGAATGAGACGAAAGGTGAGGGATTAATTCAAATATTTAATTTGAATTATGTGAGACATGTGATGGGGTATTATTAACTAAACAAATGGGACTTATTTAGTTAATTGGAATGTGATTAAGTGGTATTAATTAAATAAAGTGGGTTTATTTAATTAATCAAGAAGGTGATTAAGTTGGACAAATGAGATGCGAAATTAATTAAATAAATATGATTTATTTAATTAATTGGCTAAGTGATTATGATAGGATTATGAGGTGGGTAAGTCAGATTTGTGAGTGGGATGAGGTTGGATGACCTAGAACCTAGGGCAAAATACACAAGGTCATGTCAACAAGGTGTTACGTCGAGACATGGACATTTTTTAGTGTCTACGTTAGGAAACTATTCTACAGAGAGATTAGTGCCAACTTGTAAGGGAATACTGGAACTAGTTTGCAATCCTGTATAGCAAAACATTTCAAAAGTGTAAATTCACTTCTTCTAATTTAACCAAAGTTTCATATTAACCCAATCCCTAACGATTTCCATAATCAAAATATATTTTTCAAGCCCTAAATATTTCATATCAAAAGTACCAAACAAGTAACACTTAAGTTCCATAATCATTTCCTTATCATTACCAATAAATAATATATCATCAACATATAGGACTATGATTAGTAACCAATAATCAATTAATTTAAATAAACACAATGATCTTCCTCAATTCCGACAGAGTCATGATTTAATGCAAAAGCATCAAATTTCTAATACCAAATTCTCGATGACTACTTCAAACCATACAAAGATCACTTTAACCTGGCTACCAAATACCCCTATCCCTTCACCATAAAATTGTTAGGCTATTTCATAAATATTTCCTCATCAAGATCCCCATGTAGAAATGTGGTTTTCACATCCAATTTTACTACCTCTAAATAAAAAGTAGTAGCAATAGATAAAATGAATTTAAAATAGGTTAGCTTAGCCATGGGAAAAGATATCTCACAAAAATCCACTCCATGAACCTGGGAGTAACACTTAGCCACTAAATGGGCCTTGTACTACTCCAACTTCCCATATTCTCTAAATTTCCTTTCAAGTACCCATTTACATCCAATGGCTTTCCTCCCCTTAAGTAGCTTAGCTTGATCCCATGTGTCACATTTATCTAAGGCCTTTATTTCATCTTTCATGGCTTCTAACCAATACTCATTGTCATCTAAAGACAAAGCTTCCTTCATAGGTCTAGGCTCATTATCAATACATGATAAACATAAACAAAACTATAATAAAAAATACCATATCTTTTCACTATATTTTATTATCTAGTGGACATTTTGAGAGATGTAACAAGAAGCTCCTTGTTGGAGCCCAAAATTACCAGTTCTAAACTACCCCATTTTACCTTGAAATACATCAGAATCCCAATTTGTGCCTTTCTTGGAGAAGCCCATTATTGATAGCCGATCAGAGATATTTGCCATGGGGCTCTTCCATAGATTTTCATATGTTTGCCTTTTGAAATGCAAGGGAAAAAGCCCCCAAAAATGACAAAGACTCAAAAAATTCAAAGTTTTTCCTTGTAATTTCATCTTCATCGAAGTTTCAAAGTTTGGGCTTTTGGTCTTCAGTCTTCTTCATGGAAAGCAATGGTAAGTTCAGAGGCCAAAGTCTGACGGGGCCGAGGTTTCTCTAAGTTTGTCAAAAGTTGGAGTTCAGGCTTCCTTCCTTCTTCTTCATAGAAGATGGAAGGTGGAAGGCCCGATCGCTGACCCCTGATGATTTTTGATTGGTGGGATTTTCCTTTCCTTCCTTACTTCCTTTTGGAAGGTAGAAGGAAGAAGGCCAAAGGCTTGACCCTTGATCCTCTCCAAGGTTCTATGTAATCAAGGTTGGGCACTCTTTTCTTTCTCTTCCGATGCAAGTGAAGGTGGAAGGCCCGGGCTCTGAAGTCTGATTTGTCAGAGCTTGACTTCTTTGCCTTCCACACTCTTCCAAATGTGTTGATAATGTTCTAGACTACAATAAATGTGAGGTGGGTGGCCAAAGTCAGTGTGCAAGGCATGGGCTCCCAATAAATCCATTGATCTTGTAACAAAGGCCATGGGCCATATTCAATGTAGTATGGGTTTCTTTTTATTGAATTGTCAGCACCTGGGGCTACACAATGGAAAAATATTGTTATATATACATGAAAAAAGATGTTTTCAGGGTTGGTCGCTGAGCCAATTGTCTAATCTGGGAGCACCTAATGGAGATTTTTGAGCATCAAGTAGAAGATAATGCCTAGGTATTGAATGGAGGAATGTGCTTGATGTAGTGTAGGAATGAATTGTAATGTATATTTTGTGCAGTGGTATGTCTCCATGGCTATTTGTAGTGATTTATGGAAATGTATAATCACAATTGTATGTTTTCCTTCACCACATTTGCTGGTGTGATTATAATAGAGATTTGATAATGTGTGACAGCATTTAAGCCAATACATTTTTTTGTTTTGAGTCATCTCTTTATTGAAAATGTGTCATTATAGTTTGGTTGTAGATAATTAAGTATGTCCAAAGTATGAAATGTAATCTGAGAAATATATGTTTGTATATTTTAGTCTTCTGTTGATACTGGCTCAATCCATTTCCTTCATCTTTAGTACTTTTGGCTCAGTTTCCCAATAGAGTGGGCACTAGTTCATATTAGAGAGGGACCAATCACTCTTTAAAATCAAACAAATAATTCACCTATGGTTCAGGGAAAAACACATCTTTCATGTGTATGTACATTTGCATAGTTGAATCATCTTAATTAGAGGCATGTGTAGCTAGTTTGTCTTGAGCTAGTGACAGGTCTTGGGGTCAAGTGTAGATTGGGGATGGTTGTTTTTGTCTATTTGTATTTTATTTCATGCCTCTAGGAATATCCCTCCTAGGTTTAGGTGAGCCTAAAGTGCAGAGGATTCTACCCACTCCTGTAGTTGGCCAAAATCCCCCTTTGCTTGTTGATAAACCTCATCCTATCACCCTAATGAAAATCCCTGGCCTCGGTGATTTAGGAATGTTTTAGAGTATTGGATTGCAGCTATTTTGGAAACCAATATTTTGGCATCGTTGCCAGGGACAAAGTTACTTTAGCCATTGCTAGGTTTTAGGCAACTCGTGCATTTTTTATGCCCTTGGTAATAGTAAGTTTACAGTGGTGCAATTTGTTGCTATGTATAAGTTTGGCATCTCATCAACTTACACCAACATTTTGGCATTGTTCCTAGGGATAGTGATATGCTGGGTTATAAAGATTTGAAGACTCTATTGGTGTGAGAAACCCAAAATCAGTTTTGAAGCCTTGAAGATTGTCACGCATCAAGGGATTTCCTCATTCAATGAGGTGGCAACTTTACTATCAAAATAAAACAAAGTGTTGTTGTTGTGTGCATGTCTCAAAGAGATTTCAACTGGTTAAGCTACATGTTTTTCTTCCTACCTTGACCATGGTTTCTTTCTCAGTAAAGGAACATGTTGTTTTCTTTCCTTCGTCTTGCACATGTGGCTTGTAGTTGATCATGGCTGACTGGTATGAATATGGATACCCTAGGGAGGATGTTTCCTATGCATCTTCTTATGTTGTAAACCCTAGGAATTATATGGCTTTTGACCATCTAGTTAATGAATTTTCTAATCATTGCACTACCAATTTTACAAACCCGGACTATTTTGAGCCCTTCCATAATAGAAATGAGTCAATTAGGCTATAGTATGAAATTGAAAAAGAGAAGTAGTTGTTAGAATCTATGCTACAACAAGAAAATGAACTAGAATGCTAAATTAGACTACATCAATCTAGGTCGCAGTCCAATTCCCATCCTGTTGTTCTGAGTTTCTCTTTTCCTTAGCCTCCTCTTATTGCAAATGAATATACATACAGATAACTGGACCTCTCATGGGTTAGTTATGAGAAACAATCCTTTCCCAAGAAGATTTACAATCAGATGCCATCATTTGGTGGAAGCGATATTTATGATGGGAAGGCACACATTGAGGCACTTTCAGACTTCATGGACAAGTTCCAGTCTAAAGATGAACACATGTGGATGAGATTTTTTGTTGAATCTCTGTGTAGTGGCATAGAAGTGGCTGGTTAGTTTCCTTGACCAACATTTTGCTTACTGGAAGCAATTGGTGGCTACATTTGAAGACTACGTAAATAGTCTAGACCCTATTTTTCTTGTCCAAGAACTAGAAAATATCGTAAGGCAAGATGGAGAGTCTAGCATGAAGCTCATAAATATATTTGTGGTGGCCCTATCTCACATCCTAGAAAAATTCAGACCTAGTCCACCTGTTTGCATTGATATGTATCTACGAGCTTATGATGCTTCCTTAAGCTCTGGTCCTATTTGGGAGGAATTCAATCTAGTGGGTTTGCAATAGGCCTACATGTTCATTGATTATGTTGACAACTTTAAGCATGATATTATTTCAAAATCAATGTCCTCAGATGTCGAAGTAGCTACTAATGAACATGTTGTTGTAGACATCAAGGATGTGGACATTTCAAATGATCCAAACACAATAACAAGTGATTACTTTGTGTATGTAGGAGGGTAGAGGAAGGTGTTGGTGCAGTGTATGACAATAGTTCAAATGAAAATAGTAGTGATTGCACCTACATTCAATTGGATCAGTCATCAATGGATGATGAAAATGAGAAAATCAATGATGATTCCCAATTTAGTGAAGAGAGTTATGACCCTGGTGCTTGTTGTAGTATTGTAGATCTCCTAGAGGGTATGTATGTAAGTGAAACATTGAATGATTTAGTTCATGTAGTTGATTATGAAGAGCATACATATATTGATAGAGAAAATGATGATAAAGAGATGAGCATTAAGGGATAATGCCCTTTATGAAGAGCACACAGGTTTGTCATCTAACATAATTTCTAATTATCATTGGTACATGGATAATCCTCTTTTTGAAACTGATTTAGAGTTTAGTGAGTTTGAGCTATCGTCTTTGGAGGAGGAGAGTTTTATGCAATATGACACGGCTACCTATGGATGCCAAGTGGATAGAGAGGGATGTGTACAAGATGATATTGAGGGTGAACAAGAGACAGGTCTCTTGTTTGATGTTTTACCCTCATTTGTCCCTAGCAAAAATATTGACGCCACTAACACTTGTTTGCATGAGAATGATGTGAATTATAATTCATCTGGACATCATGAAGGTACTGCTAAAACTACAAGTGGTTCTAGGGTAATTGTTTCCCAGTATTAAGACTATGTCACAGATGATTTTCTAGAGCTTATTTTGGGGCAATTATCTCTTATTAATGTGGATCATGTTGAGAGCATATTTTTGAGCTCATTGGTAGGGGCTTGTTAACATTGGGGTTGGATTTTCTAGTGTGGTTCAAGTTTCTGATCTGCAGGGTGAAGAGGAGAAAATCATTGTTGATTTTGTAAGCAGTGAATTTTACCCAATAGTATGTGTCGAGGAATCCAAAACAGAGAGGCAACTTGAAGATTGTGAGTCTTCACTAGAAGTGCCTCAAATATCATATCTATATGCTAACAGTGTGGATTTAAATATGAATCACGCCTTTGATTCAGTCATGGAGGAGCACATTAACATATGTAGTGCAGTTGGGTCACAAGAATTAGGAAAGTCATATAACATAGCCCAGCATGAGATCACACCTAGGCTGGATGATTATCAACTTGATAATTTTCTCCATGCTAATATTTATGCAGATCTAGAAATGCATCATGCTCACATAGAACTTGAAGGTGAGTGTTGTTATGTGAGTCAGCATGATGATGAGTCATATTATCTAATTTTTTTTCCAACTTCAGCATGATGATATGAATGTCTATATTTTGTATGTGCATGCATGCAAAATGCTTTTATTATTGATGTTGGGTGATCAGTGCAACAAAGGATTAAGGGAGATCAGCTCCTTCAATAGGCTTGTCTTTGACAGAGGCAACTAAGTTCACCAATTTTTCTGTAGGGGTGGCCTGCATTGTCCCAAAATTTTGGTTGTAGTCATTTTTGGCTATGTTATTTTGTAAATATGTTTTGTGTGTTGGTCTACTTGGAGGTATTATGTGGTTCTCATTGTGCCACTGCTTGGCACATGTCCCCAACTAGAGCTAGTGTTGGAGCCCAAAATTACTAGTTCCAAAATGTCCCATTTTGCCCCAAAATCCATCAGAATCCCACTTTGTGCCTTTGTTGAAGAAGCCCATTATTGATACTTGATTAAATATATTTCTCATGGGTCTCTTCCATAGGTTTTCATGTGTTTGCCTTCTAAAATGCAAGCGAAAAAGCCACAAAAAATAACTAAGTCTCAAAATTTTCTAAGCTTTTCCTTGTATTTTCATCTTCATCTGTGTTTTGAAGTTCAAGCGTTTGGTCTTTAATCTTCTTCATGGTAGGTAATAGTAAAGTCAGAGGCCAAAGTCAGATGAGATGGAGTTTTCTCTAAGTTTGTTGGAGGTTAGAGTTTGGGCTTCATGCCTTCCTTCTTCTTCATAGAAGATGGAAGGTTGAAGGCCTGACAATCGACCCTGAATGATTTTCAAAGGCCTATATGATTTTTGATTGCTAGGGTTTTCCTTTCCTTCCTTCCTTCCTTTTGGAAGGCAGAAGGAAGAAGGCTTGAGGTCCAATCCTCGGTACTCTCCAAGGTTCTATGTAATCAAGGTCAAGCACTCTTATCTTTCTCTTCCAATACAAGCAAAGGTAGAAGGCCTAGGTTCTGAAGTTTGATTTGTTAGAGCTCAACTTCTTTGCCTTCCACACTCTTCCAAATGCACCGATAATGTTCCAGAATGCCATAAATGTGAGGTGAGTGGTCAAAGTCGGTATACAGGGCATGGGCTCCTAGGAAATCTACTGATCTTCTCACAAATGCCATGGGCCATATTCAATGCAATATGGGTTTCTTGTTGACTAAATTGTCAGCACCTAGGCCTGCACGATAGAAAAATATTGTTATATGTACATGAAAAAAGATGTTTTTAGGGTTGGTCGCTAAGCCAATTGTCTAGTCTAGGAGCACCTAAGGGAGATTTTTAGACATCAAGTAGAGGATAATGTCTACGTATTGAATGGAGGAATGTGCTTGATGCAGCATAGGAATGAATTGTAATGTATATTTTATGCAGTGGTATGTCTCCATGGCCATTTGTAGTGATTCAGGGAAATATATAAACACAGTTGTATGTTTTCCTTCACCACATTTGTCAGTACAATTGTAATAGAGATTTGATAATGTGACAATATTTAAGTCAATACATGCTATGTTTTGAGTCATCTGTTTATTGCAAATTGGTCATTATTGTTTGGTTCTAGATAATTAAATATGTCCAATGTATGAAATGTAATCTGAGATTTATATATGTCAATATATTTTAGTCTTCTATTGATACTGGTGCAATCCATTTCCTTCCTCTTTAATTCTTTTGACTCAGTTGCCCAATAGAGTAGGCACCGGTCCATATTGGAGAGGGACCAATCACTCTTTAAAACCAAACAAATCATTCACCTATGCTTTAGGGAGAAAATGATCTTTCCTATGCATGTACATTCACATAGTTAAATCATCTTAATTAGAGGCTTGTGTAACCAGTTTGTCTTGACCTATTGATAGCTCTTGGGGTCAAGTGTGTTGAACACAAGGAATACTGAGAGGGGGGGTGAATCAGTATTCTATAAAACAAATCCTTTACATGTTCTTTAATCCATTTACCAAATTCAATAACATGAAAGCAGAAGAAACATAGAAACAACCATAAAGACATAACACATGGATACAAGGATTTTTACATGGAAAACCTAGAAAGTGAAAAACCACGGTGAGTGTTAGCTCAAAATATATTATGATATCAATACCGGATTACAAAATGCACACTGCCCAAGGACTCACTATCCAAATAAATGCTCACTACAGGTGGACTCACTGTCCAAGTGGACTCACTATCCATAGAGAAAGAAGGATAGAAGAGTGAAAAGGAGCTTCAACAAATGCATCTACAACATGCTGGAATATAGTTACATTGATCACTCAATATATTGCACTACATTTCTTCTCTACTCACATTTATTCAATTATTTAGTCCTCTGTACTCCTGTTGCACTTATCGCATCATAGATATAGTAAATTCGCAACACATTCGCATCTTCACTCTTAGATACATTTTCATGATCCTATTACAAGAATTTATACAATTCATCAACCTTGGAATGATCATCAAGGTCGGCATTACAATCATCAATCGTTGGAACAATCTCCAAGGTCGGCATTACAAACATTACAATCATACATTTGAATAGGTCTGGACCTAAATAGATTAATGAGAGAGAAAGAATGAATGTAGACCAAACCAAGCCTTAGCTAGGACTCAAACACAATCTTCCACGCTACAAAACGCTATCACAATCTTCAAAGTATAACTGCAATAAGTGAAAACAACCAAGTCAGCTAAAATTGGTGTTAACACTAAAGTATTTGAGAACACACTTCATGCACGATTTGGATTACACTTTGTGGACCAATTAAAAGGTAGAAACATGATCTAGAGACATTCATAAGCATGGTACAATCACCAAGAACAACCACACAACCTCAAAACACTTTACCCAAAAGATTCTTCAATCCAGAGCACTTGAACATCACTAACAACCAAGTGTTGTCATAAAAGAAAGATCACTTGTCGACCACCAAATCATGAACCATTAGAACTAAAGGTACATATCCTCATCATAAACTTAATTCTAGAACCGTAAACAGTAATACTTATTTACAAAGAAATACGGAGCATAATACATTCTCCTTGTCACTACTAAAAGCACAAAAAAAGAGTTTTTACTTTGGTGAACATAACTCACTCAAATCTTCACTCCGGAGGCTGAAACTTGGAATATAGCAATTATAGACAACCTTCATCTTAACTTCCAAAATGCAGACAAAGATTTTCAATCTACAAGAAATGCAAAGCAAAATACTTTATTGTGTTTCTACAAACCAAGATACTCTGCAATACACTTTTTCCACCGATAGAGCAAATGTTCTCAAAAGCACTTGGAAACACAATACCAAGAACACTTTCTCATTATCTTCAACACTTATCTAAGCCATTACAAACCAATTATCTCAACAAAAGCAAGCATCAAAAACAAAAGCATAGTTGACACGAATGACAATAGAGATATGTTGACATCAATGACAACACCGATAGGCACATACTTGCAACAATCTCCCCCTTTGTCATTGATGGCAACATTCATGTGAAATTTTGTAAACACCATCAAGACAGGATTCTACACTGATTAATTTCTCCCCCTTCCTTTTTACACTTCTGAATTCTTTCTCCACCTGAGTTTTTCACATGACTTTCTCTCCCCCTTTGACATCAATGGCAAGGGATATTAGTTCTCCTTTTTCTGCACATAATTGCAAACAACTGCTCTGATCAAGCTGGAATTTCTTCTTTCATCAAGTCTACAATACTTATCTTTATTAGGAACTTATATCAGCAACTTCTACCTACTCCCCCTGAGAGGTAGCCTTCAAAACATCAATCCAGATCAATGAATAAGACTTTATCTGCCACTGGACTAATGCACTTCTCATGCATATTCATTTAGAGCAAGAGGGGTAATAACCCCTAACTTTCCTCGAAGATACTCAAAGGTATCCTTAGGTAGAGGCTTTGTGAAAATATCTACAATCTGATCCTTTGTAGACACATACTCCATCTTTACTTCATTCTTAGTTACTTTTTCTCTCATAAAGTGATACCTTATAAATATATGCTTTGTCCTTGAGTGCATCATTGGATTCTTTGAAATGTTTATAGCACTTGTATTCTCATAAAAGAATGAAATTGGTTCTTCATTCACAACTCTTATATCCTCCAATGTTTGCTTCATCCAAAGTGCTTGAGTACAACAACATGTTGTAGCAATATATTATGCTTCTGTAGTGGACAAAGAAACTAATTCTTTCTTCTTGCTTAGCCATGAGACCAATCTATTACCCCAAAGGAAATCACCTCCACTTGTACTCTTTCTATCATCTGTATCTCTAGTCCAATCTGCATCTGTATAAGCACTAAGATTAAAATTAGTCTTTGGGATACCACAATCCATAGTCTGAAGTGCCTTTCAAATACCTCATGATTCTTTTGACTACCATCACATGTGATTCTTTGGGATCTTCTTCAAATCTTTCCACAAGACACACTGCATTCATTCTATCAGGTCTAGTATGGGTTAGATAAAGCAATCCTCCAATCATAGATCTATACTTTTTCTGATCAGTCTTAGGTGATTCAACATTCTTTCTTAGCTTGTAGCTAGTTACCATAGGAGCACATACTAGCTTGGAATCCTCCATTCTGAATTTCTTCAACAATTCTTTGACATACTTGGACTGAGAAATGAAAATTCATTTTTCTGATTGAGTAATTTGCAGTCCTAAAAAGAAATTCATTTCACCAAACATAGACATCTCAAATTATTTTTGCATTTCCTCTACAAATTTCATACACATACGTTCATTTCCTCTAAAGATAATATCATCAACAAAGACCACAACAATTAGAATTTGATCATTATTGATTTTGAAATAGATATTGTTGTCAGCAGTACCTTTACTGAATCCTAATTTCAACAAGTACTTGTCTAATCTTGCACACCAGGCTCTAGGGGCTTGCTTAAGTCCATACAAGGCTTTCTTCAATCTGCATACCATCTCACCTTGGTCTGATGACTAAAATCCTTTCAGTTGTTCAATGTAAACTTCTTCTTCCAGCTCTCCATTCAAGAATGCAAAATTTGTGTCCATCTGGAATACTTTGAAGTCTTTGTGTGTTGCAAATGCCAAGAACATTATGATTGCTTCAATCCTTGCCACATGAATAAATGTCTCTTCAAAATCTATGCCTTCAACTTGAGAATATCCTTTGCATACCAGTCTTACTTTTTTTCTTACCACTTCTCCATTTTCATTCGTCTTGTTTCTAAACACCCATTTGGTTCCAATCACATTCTTATCAGTAGGTCTAGGGACCAATTCCCAAGTTTGATTTTTCTCTATCTACATCAGCTCTTCTTCCATGGCCTTTGCCCAACTCTCATCATTACAGGGCTCATTTACATTCATATGTTCAATCTGAAAGTAAACAATAGTTCACCTATTCTTCTATAGCTCTTTTCCTTGTTAATACCCCTTTGTTTTTGTCACCAATAATCTAATCCTCAGAATGATTAATCCTTACATATTTGAGAGTCTTTTTTGGAGATTTTTCTTCTTCATCTTGACTATCAATTTGTTCAACTTTTTCATCATTCTTTGTAGTATCATGTTCATCTAATTGATAGCCTCCCAGATCTGATATTCTTCCCTTGTCTTCATCAACTCTTACATTTGTACTTTCAATGATCTTCTTCAATCTCTTATTGTAGCACCGGTAGGCCTTATTCTTAGTGGAATAACCAAGGAAAAATCCTTCATGACATCTAGCATCAAACTTGCCTAACTCCTTATCTCTTCTGATATAACATTTGCTTCCAAAAACTTTGAAGTATTTCACTGTAGGAACTCTTCCATACCACAATTGATAAGGAGTTTTAGTACCATTACCTTTGACTTGAACTTTGTTTTGAATGTAGACAGTTGTATGTATAGCTTTTCTCCAATACACTTTTGGTAGGCTTGCCTCTTTCATCATAGTCCTTCCAACCTCTTGAATTGTCATGTTCTTCCTTTCCATAGTGTTCATCTAGGGCAATGTGGATGTAAGCCCTAATGTCTTCTTCATGCATCACACCATATGGTACTTTTGAAAAAGCACCATTAGGATCAACTCTTTTGCCGAATTAGGGTTTGCTCTGATTTGCTTTGAATGTCTGGAAATCATTGAAATCACTTGGAATTCTTCTTTAGTTCTCCTTAGATACTTGATATCTTGTATGCAAAGTGATTAGTCTTTAGAACTTGACCCTTTTCAACCCTTTTTATGCAAAAACCTAATTGTCATAAATTCTTCTCTCAAAATGTTGTCAAATACCTCACTATTGAACTCAGTCGATTAAGATTGCTTCGCAATGTACCACATCAAGTCTTTTTCTACCAGTTTCTTCTCCAAATGATCCATACATTACTGCTCTAGCTTATACCTTAGTGCTTGATCTCAGCACCAAATATCTAGATGGGGGTTTTAAATTTTCAATATAGCTCCCCCTAACCTAGAGCACCTAATCTACTTCCCTGAGGAAGTGTCTGCACCAGAGGCTAGTGCAGATTCATAATTGACCTCATGAACTTCCTTCTTAATCCATACCTTTCTCATATGCTTCTTAATTTCTATTGGATCAACTTGGTTCTTACCTTTATCTTTCATCTATTCTATAATCCTTTTTTTTGGAGATTTGTTCCTTTCTATCTTCTTGCTTCTGCAAAATTTTGCAAACTGTCCAGGCTTATTGCAATTGTAGCAAACAACATTCCTCTGTCCCTAATTTCTTTCATTTACTAGATTCATTCTTGATTTGCATTGGTTAGCCATATGCTCAAATCTATTGCACACAAAGCATTTTCCATTGAATGAATGAGTATTCTTTCCATACTTGAAACCTCTCCTAATCTGACTTCTACATTCATTTGCCTTATGACCAATTCTCTTGCAATTGAAACACTATCCAGAGAATGATAGAACATCTTGATTCATTTCCACTCCTACATTGAGTAGCCTTATGACCAATCTTATTTCAATTAAAACAATAGCCATTGAAAGATGGGTACCTTTGAGCATTAGATTGCCTAACTAGAGGTCTTCTAGGTTTGCTTCTTTGATACCAGACCTATTTGCCTTTGTCTCTCCTCATCTCAGTGTTGACTTGTCCTGATTTAGATCTTTCTCCTTTTTCAAAACCCAGAACTTTCTTGTCATCTAGACTTCTCTGACTATCAATCAACTCATCAAGTTTTGCAAAGCTTATTTTGAACTTTTCTTTGTAACTATTTGCTACTTCTAGATAAAATTTTAGAAGCACATCTTTTCCCAACTTTTCACATTCTTCAAAATTGTCTTTCAATATTTGATTTAAATGCTCCTCAACCTTATCTTTCTCTTCAATCAACATTAATAGATCATTTAGAGTTTCATTTGTTGCTTTCAATTATTCACTTAGCTCTCTGCTCCTATCATTTGATCTCTTAACTTGCTCTCTCAACTTCAGGATACATTCACCAGTTTCTTCTATATTTTCCTTTAGATCCTAGACATCTGCTTCATACCTATCAAGATCTTCAAGATAACTTCTGACTTCCATGTGAAAGCTTTCCCAGATCTTCCTGAAGTTGTTAGGCTTCTTCCAAGGAACTAAGCTCTAATACCAATTGTTGAACACAAGGAATACTGAGAGGGAGGTGAATTAGTATTCTATAAAACAAATCCTTTCCATGTTCTTTAATCCATTTACCAAATTCAATAACATGAAAGCAGAATAAACATTGAAACAACAACCATAAAGACATAACACATGGACACTAGGATTTTTACATGGAAAACCCAAAAAGGGAAAAACCATGGTGAGTGTTAGCTCACAATATATTATGATATCAATACCAGATTACAAAAGGCTCACTACCCAAGGGCTCACTATCCAAAGAAATGCTTACTGTAGGTGGACTCACTATCCAAGTGGACTCACTGTCCATAGAGAAAGAAGGATAGAAGAGAGAAAAGGAGCTACTCACTACCAGTCATGAACTGCAACAAATGCATCTACAACATGTTGGAATACAATTCCATTGACCACTCAATATACAAACTCAAAACTCTTCATCATTACTACTATGTATTTTTTCTCTGCTCACATATATTCAATTCTTTAGTCATTTGTACTCCTGTTGCACTTATCACATCACACATATAGTAAATTTGCAACACATTCACATATTCACTCTTAGATACATTTTCATGATTCTATTACAAGCATTTATACAATTCATCAACCTTGGAATGATCATCAAGGTAGGCATTACAATCATCAATCGTTGGAACAATCTCCAAGGTCGACATTACAAACATTACAATCATACATTTGAATAGGTCTAGACCTAAATAGATTAATGAGAGAGAAAGAATGAATGCAGACCAAACCAAGCCTTAGCTAGGACTCAAACACAATGGTCCATGCTACAACACACTATCATAATCTTGAAAGTATAACCGCAACAAGTGAAAAAAACCAAGTCAGCTAAAACTGGTGTTAACACTAAAGTATTTGAGAACACACTTCATGCACGATCCAGATTACACTTTGCAAACCAATCAAAAGGTAGGAACATGATCTTGAGACATCCACAAGCATGTTACAATTACCAAGAACAACCACAGAACCTCAAAAAACTTTACCCACAAGATTCTTCAAACTGGAGCACTTGAACATCACTAACAACCACTACCATATAAGAAAGATCGCTTGCAGACCACCAAATCATGAGCCATTAGAACTAAACATACATATCCTCATCATAAACTCAATTCCAAAACCACAAACAATAATACTTATTTGCGGACAAGTGTGGAGCAGAATACATTCTCCCTGTCAACACTGAAAGTACAGAAAAATAGTTTTTACTCTGGTGAACATAACTTACTCAAATCTTCATACCAGAGGCTAAAATATGGAATATAGAAACTATAGACAAACTTCATCTTAACTTCCAAACTATAGAGAAAGATTTTCAATCTACAAGAAATGTGGAGTAAAATACTTTATTGTCTTTCTACAAACCAAGATACCCTGCAATACACTGTTTCCATCGGTAGAGCAAATTTTCTCAAAAGCACTTGGAAACACAATACCAGGAGCACTTTCTCATTATCTTCAACACTTATCTAAGCCATTACAAACCAATTATATCAACACAAGAAAACATAAAAAATAAAAGCACAATTCACACCAATGACAACACCGGTAAGCACATACTTGCAACAAAGTGTACATTGGGTATGGTTGTGTTTATCTATTTATATTTGATTTCATGCCTCTAGGAATATCCCTCCTAAGTTTAGGTGAGCCTGAAGTGTAGAGGAGTCTACCCACTCCTGTAGTTGGCCAAAATCCTCCTTTACTTGTTGATAAACCTCTTCCTATCACCATGACAACAATCCCTAGCCTAGGTGATTTAGGAATGTTTTAGAGTTTTGGGTTGAAGCTATTTTGGGAACCAACACTCCTATTGTTCCTCATAAAAACTTGAATTTGAACTCTCTCCTTTGTTGTCTTGTCCATCTTGTTACTATCTTCTATGTGCATCTTCTTGTAGTTTTTCCTTAATATAAAAATGCACTATTTTTTTAGGATTTTCATGAGGTTGGTCAACATCAATAAATACCCTAAGCTCTCTATTTAAATAAATTCCTTATACTATTAAAATGGTTCTACATTGAGATTAGTAGGTAGAATAATAAAATGGAAATTATGACAAAAATAGAGTTGGGAGAATTAGTTGTTGATGGACGAGGAGAGGAAATTTTCTAGAATTGGGATATTATCCCACATGTCAAAAAATTGCAGAATGACTTGGCTAATCAAGAAGAGGAAATTGATGTTATTGAGAAAGAATTTGTGAAGGGGCAAGATAATTAGAATGTAAGGCTTTTGTATTTGGAATAGGAAATGACTAAATTTAAAGAGAAATTCAAAATATAGTTGAAATCAAAAACATCAATTAGAAGATAAGAAAAATGAGTTTTAGCACTAAAGTTGTAGGAAAGGATAAAGAGAATGCAAGTCCCAGCTCCAAGACTAGAAGCACCAAGAACACGATGAGGGGAACAAGAAAAAGCCCCAAAATTTTGATGAGATTGATGATCACCATTACAAGGAGGAACTAGAGGTAGCAATCATTCTCAAATAGCTCTAATCTATTTTATTTCTGTTGTTCTATTTTTTTGTTTGATTTGGTTTTTTTTCTACTTTTTGGATAGGATTTAGTTGTGGGTCAGCTATGGTAATGTTGATATTCTACTAGTTTTAAAGAGTTTCTATGGTCCCTTCAACACCTATTTTTTACCCCTTTAATTAAAAACATCCTTAGAATATAACATTTTTCAATGCTATAAGACCCCAACAAAAACACCCTTGTTATCCCTAAATCCAAGATTATAATTTTTCTCTTTAGGAACATGATGATATGCCTCAGTTCCAACACTCTAAAATGATAAATTGGTGGTCTTTTACCTATCCAAATCTTGTATGGTGTTTTGTCAACTAGAGCTCAATATTGGGAGAGCTAGTAACCAAAGAACAATTAGAGTGTACAAATTTGGCCTAGAAACGTTGTTCAAGCCTAGCACTACTTAGAGTGCTTATATCTTTACCCATGAAATTCTTGTTCATATATTCTTCTATTACATTTTGTTGCAAAGTATATGGATTTATTTTCTATCTAACAATCCTTACATGCTTGTAATAATCATGAAAATATCTAGAGCAATGTACTCACCACCATTATCTAGTCTCAAATCCTTTACTTTCCTATCTATCTATTTCTCAATGAGTTCTTTGAACTCTTTAATCCTTGAACATATAGGAGACTTGTGCTTTAGAAAGTAAATCCGTGTATATCTAGAGAAATCATCAATAAATACAACATAGTATCAAGACTTGCCAATGGATGGAACATTCACAACATCAAATTTACATCACTACAAATCACTTCCTAAACATTTTTAGCTCTATTATTGCTAGATCTAAAATAAACTCTATGTTGTTTTCCAAACACACAATGTTCACATAACTTGAAGTCAATAGAATAACTAGATAAACCATCTACCATTTTTTTATTAATGAGAGTTTTAATACCCTTCTCACCATTGTTTACAAGAAATAGGTCTTTATTCTAAAGTTACATTCATAGAGTTATAGAGATTGGATTATTCTAGCTAAACTAGGTGCCACACTGAGTGCCCCTAGCCAACAACAAATTCCATCTATTCAACTTGCAACCTCTCTTCTTAGAAGTCACATTTAACCCTAAATCATTAATTTTAGATACAAAAATTAAATTTCTAGATAAACTAGGGATTTACAATACACCCATGAGGGTTTTCACCCTCCCATCATTGAAAATCATTTTCTACCTCCCCTTAGCCCACAATCTTTCAAGGTTTGTTGTCTCTAGGGAAAACATCCCCACTGTCATAAGTTGTATACATTGAAACCCATTCCTTATGAGAATTCAAGTGGTATGATGCAAGTGAATCTAGCAACCAAGAGTCGTCGAAAGTCATGTTATAAAAAATAACAAAAGCATCTATAGATTCATCATCAAAGGATTTATCAATAGTGGAATCTTCATCTTTATTTTTCTTATTTCAACATTCCTTTTTTAGATGCCCCCATTTTCCATAGTTCCCACATCTCAATCTACTCTTTTTGGGTGTCTTAGATATACCCTTAGACTTTGATCTATCCTCATACTTATCCTTACCACATTTCTATTTTCATTTCCTTTCTATTTAGATCTACCTTGTACATGCAATGTATCCTTAGACCTATCCTCCATAGACTTTTTACTCAAATTTCTTATATTAGCAAGGAAATAATGAGAGAATCCAATTTTGGATCTATCATAGAACTACTAAGTCTAAGAATCAATTATCACAAGAACCAGGTAATGAACATATTAGTAAAATACACTTATACTCTTCCTCTATCTTCACATCTATCGATTGTAATTGACACAATATTAGATTGAATACATTCAAATGTTCCAGAATTAATTATTCATATTCCATTTTTAGATATTAAAATTTTCTTTTCAAAAATAAATTATTAACAAGACTCTTAGTTTGGTAAAGTTATTCTATACTTTACCATAAATTATATGCAATAGATTCATTAGAAACATTCAAATGAATGGAATCAAAAAACACAATTGTATAGTGCCCATGGGCCTTCTGTCAAGTTTTTCCCGATCTTCATCTAATCTATTTTTTGGTTTATTTTCACTTTTCATTGCAATCCATTAGTCTCTTTCTTTCAAGAGTCCTCCATCTTGAGCTTCCAAAGTTCAAAGCCTAAGCCATTGAACTTTTCAATCTTCAAACAGGATGATCTATCCATGATCTCTATCATCCAAAATTTGATTTTGCAAGAAAAACACAACAGACTCACATTGAAAAAAATTATAATCAAAAGCTCTCGAAAAAGGCA
The DNA here is from genome assembly GCA_027924645.1 of Cunninghamia lanceolata. Lineage (NCBI taxonomy): Eukaryota > Viridiplantae > Streptophyta > Pinopsida > Cupressales > Cupressaceae > Cunninghamia > Cunninghamia lanceolata. Next base: position 2,487,574 of record BSBN01001183.1, on the reverse strand, counting down.
TCCCTCTCTCTAATCAAACCAACTTGTCTTTGATATCAAATGTTGAAAATAGGACAATATAGTAAGAAATGTTGTTCCTTAGTAAGCCCAAATTCTTAAATCATGATAGGTCATAAAAGGAAAATGAAATTAGCAATGGAAGAAAATACAAACCATAACATAATTTTTACATATAGAAACCCTTATTGGAAATAATTCCACACCTAAAGAGACTCAAGACTGTATTAAAGCTTGTATCAATACAATTTGCTAATATCTTTGAATTATAATAGTACAACAATGCTTGACTAACGTATAAAACACTCTCATAATATCACCATGTCAAGGTACCAATATATAGGAGATATTGATACAAGATACTATGAATGGTATTTTGAAACTAGTGGAAAATACCACTCACCCAAATCTAGGCATCCACCTCCATCTTGGAGAATCTCACAACTCACTCTACATGGTCAAACTCCCTTAATTGTATGTAACTCCTCTTATAGACCTTACACCCAACTTTGTGTCATATATGTCATAAATTTTTCCATAAAGTTCAAATTTACCAAGATCCCAATTTTAGGTTCTCCATGAGAAGATTCTCTAAATCTGTCATAAGATCCATTTATATAAGATCTTGTTACATCCTTTTACACCTCCCAATCCTTGACCAATTTCCAATATCCTCCAAAAAGTAGCTCCTGACTTAAATGCCATTACAAATACATATGAGAGGATAAAGAATAATAAATAATTCTTCCTACCACTTAACTTGGGCATCCAAGTCTACCCTCTCCATTATCCTTAAAGACATAATATTATTTATCAATGACAATAATTCAATACAATTAGAACATGTATAGGCATTTGTAAGGTAAATGGCACCTAATCCCAACATAAATAGTGTTAAATAAAGTATTAAACAATTCTTTATAATGATTTCTATAATGTTATAAGTGTTATACTGCATATGTGTCTCTAATGCTAAAATTAGTTTTTTTTTTTAATCCTACCCTTTAGGGTTGGAACTCCAATTTGGCTAACAAATTTGAGTTCTAACATAAAATAGAATACTTGAATTTTATTGTCATCAAGTTTATGTGTTTTAATGGAAAAATTCACAAAACCACCATAAAAGTGTTAATTTATTTCTTACTTTCTTTCGTATAATTTTTAATATTTTGAATAAATTAAGGCACTAATTTTTATTTTCTTCAAATTATGTCTTCATATTATTTAAATACATCTGCATTGCTTTTTTTCATAATTTTGGGTTTATTAGTCTAAATTTTAAAAAATTATTATGAATTACGCTACACTTTATGGTATACATATTGGCAAACAAATTACATTTGTGATTAGTTATGTGGAATTTATGTGCTGCACATGCCTAGTGATATTATTTTTAGGATACATAAACTTCAAAAAATTACAACTAAAATTAATAAAAAAATATAAAAAATATATATTTTGTAGTACTCGCCCTTAAGGGTGTAGTACGGTGGTAAGTTCACTTGTTTTTTTTTATAGCCACCAAGGTTCAAACCCTTGCTAGGCCAATGAGCTCATAGGTCTTGTCCCTTCACTAGATTGTTATGCTCGCAGGATATGTGCCTTCATGGATCCTTCACTAGATTGGTGTCCTCATAGGCTGTGGGCCTTCACTGGGCCAACGAGCTCATGGGTTTGAAAGGGTGCTAATGCCCATGTGATAATGTCATGGGGATTGAGACCCCCCAGTAGTGATCTTGGTGATAAAGCCATGGGAATAGATCCCTCGTAAGGGTCTCTCTAGGCTCAAACAAGGCTAAAAACGTGAGTTATCACAAACAAAAAAATATATCTTATAGTACTCACTCTTATCTATATTTTCACTAGTTATTTTTGAAAAATACTTAACATAAAAAAGGGGGGCACACATAATACAGTATGTTATATTTTAGTGATAAAAATAGGAACAATTTTATGTATGCTCAAAATTTCACCCTCTTAATCATAACCATTTTAAAAAATCCTTAGTAGTTTAGAAACTAGAGTCAAAGTATTACAATTCTTAGTCTTATCACATCTTTAAATTTTGAGTGGAAGCATCTTGAGTTACTCATTAAAGTTCCAATTTAGCCAATTTTAAGATAAAAGTGGTCACTTTTGATCCCCTTTTTGCTCACATTTCCATGCACCTATCCATGAAGGGTTTCTCTTAATATAAGCCCAAGTAGTAGAGTTGAGATAAATAACATTATGGCAAGAAGAATGATAATGGTAATGGGGGGATAAAAAAAGAAATGTTGCATCCATAGTCAAATAAAAGGTGAAAAGGCAAAGGAAAAATGCATTGTACTTATTGTGGAAATTATGGCCACATTGAAGAAGGGAGTTGGAAGCCACGTTTGGATTTTGAACCTTCTTGTGCAAAGAAGATGAAGGAAAATAATACCAATTGCACATGAAAAATAAAATAAATAGAGTGCAACTTAGAGGTTGAGAAATTTCCTTGCATTGGAAAGGGTATAAAAAAGGTGGGTAATTGCTCTCATGGAGGAGAAGATTCTACTCAACTCTTCCAAATCAAGATACACTTTAAAGAGGTAAGAAAGTGGATGCTATGCTTAATACATGATCACAAGAAAACCTTATCTCTTCCAAGTTGGCTAACGAACTTATTTTGCGTCACTTTGGTTATCCTCAATCATATGTGTTAGGATGATTATAAGGGAGTCAAAACAAGTGTGATTGATGAGGAAAAACATAGCCTCATCATATTTTTGTAAAACTACCCATCCTTTTTCTTTTTCCCATAGACTATTCATGCAATTAAGTTTGATCAAAGGAATTATTTATTACAATGAGAGTTTAAAAGGATTACATTCATATGTTTTATTTATTATAGACTGAGCTTGTTCCTTTATCTCAATCAAGTTACAATGGTGTTACGACACTTCTAGGGAATACATATAACTCTAGAGTGATAAAACACTATATCTTAACCCTTAAAACATTTGCTAAACCTTCAAAACCCTACATTATCACTTTATATCACCATGAACCACACATGAACATGGAGGATTCCATAGTTAACACTCTCTAAACCTTAAAAATTACTTTACTTGTCTCTCATATAGCCTCTCCAACCTTGAAAATGGAATATCTTAAACATCCAAAAAGTAAGATCAACTAACACAACCCTTTGTATTCTATATGTATGAACTATGATACTTCTAGCTCTTCACTAGTTCTTAGGTAGAAATATGGCTGCTTCAAGTTTTCATTGGTTCTTGAGTTTTTGTAAAATCTTCTATCTTTAAATTTGCAAGTTAGTAGTAGGCATGTGCATCATCAAGTTGTGCTTTGTGTGTAATCAATCACAATTTCTATGTTAATAACCTCATGTTTCTCTACAATAATGAGGATGCTACTCTACAAGAAAGGGCATAGTAATCTAGATACAACCATGCAATGGATGAACATGACTGGTGATTTTTCAAATCAACATCAATGAAGTTCTTCATTTGTGTACTAGATGTAATGGAGGCCATCACTTCACAAGAAAGGGAAAATGATCTATGCACAATTTCATGCAACCAATGCATTTGTATATTAGCTTTAGTTTACTCTTCTAATTTTGTATTGTTCCCTTTCATGTATATTTTATAGCACCAAGATATTTTCCAAATGGTTTAGAATTTGATAGAATTTCTTACCAAATATTTGTGCAAGCATTATTTCCACCAAAGCTTTGTGTGAAGATAATGCAAGGAAATTCCACACACTTCTTAGTCACATCAAACTAGTGTGCATTCTTTAATCACACTGCATTATTTCTCAAGAGCCTAACAACAACATTTCTAGCTCTTACAATATATTTCCACATTATCTGTGATTTGCACATGAAATTGCTTTAGCACTCTCACTTCAATACCATATGTTTTAGACACATGGAAACACACATTTCCACATTATACAATAATCTAATTGGCACCATATGGTTCTAACATTTGTCACCTAATCATCCACATGTAAAGCACACCATACATGTATGCCATCTATCAACCTTTTATTCATAGGCCTAACCAACAATCACTATAAAAGTACAACCTATATACTCTACTTTAGGTAGAGGCTTTCTAGTTCACATTCCAAAATATGGTCTATTACAATAATGTGCTTGTAGACACATAATTATCATTACTATGAGTTGGATTTCTCCATGACCTCTAGTAAATCAGGTCTATGTATTAATTCACTATCTAATCATGGGAAAATGATTTATTCTATGACCTTTGTTTATTCTTTTTATATTCACATATCAATGAATATAAGATAATATTCTTCATGCTTCTACAACTCAAGATATCTAAATGTTTGTAAGTGCTACATATTTTTAGATGTATTATCATTCTAGCATTATTGTGCACATCAAAGTGGGGATAAAATGTAATGGTGAAATTTGTATACCCATGCCATTTCCCATTTAGTTTTTGTACATATTTTGAGGAGAGTTCTTTGATAGATAGACATTGAAAAATGGATTAATGTTGTGTAAACTCAAGTCCCTTTCCCTGTGCTATGCACCTACCCATATACATATTTCTATACACACCCCACATCCCCATAAATTCACCCTATTTTCTTATTCATCACACTTGTGCATGCACATACTTCCATGCACACGTTATTCACTACATGATCTATCCCCTTTCATGTTTGGGGACTAGTCTACATTCATAGGTATGCCCTCATAATTGTAGACTCATCTCAGCCTAATTTAAAATTTTAAAATTAAATTTAACTTACTCCCACATTTACCCTTCCTACGTATAGCCGACTAAACACAAATTTGTGTGATGTGTTGTTATGTCGTTGAATATAAAGTCATTCAATAATTTCAGTTTAGGTCATCAAATATTCATGAGTCCTCTCTTACTCTAAGGAGAAAAAACACTTAGACTTGGGGCAGTAAAAAGAATCTAGTTCTACATGAACATTTTAGAAGTGTATGCATGATTGAAGATTACTATGTCTAAGAATTCATACACATTTTTTTGGGTTGGCATAGGATAACATGTCCCCTTATGACATACTGACAACCCTATCAAGGTATTTATAAATACTACTTGCCCACAAACATCAAGAAACACAAAATAAGTCAAGATACATCATGCACAAAGTGAAGAAAAATAATTTCTAGATCACATAGTATAAGCTTGTAGGTACATGACATGTCCATGATCATGGATTTGTTCTCGATCCCTAGATTCATTGCTACACAATGCCACTACAATATTCTCATTTTGTGACTATTACAAATTTGTCACTTATCCAAGAATATATGAGATTCAAATCATTATCAATCTTTGTACATCCATCATTTATAGAACTAGGTACACATATTTTTATTTATTTCCACATTAATTATTTCCAACAAATTATTATAATATCATTACCAATTATTAATTAGTCTACGTTCATTATGCTTATGTGTATTCATTTCATTGGATTAGCCTAGATTAAACTTAAGGAAAGTTGATATATATATATATATATATATATATATATATATATATATTTGCTCAAACAACATATTTATTCTAATCATTTATCATTTCCAAGTAATTTCACAGAAAATTAAAAGATATGTAAAAGATTTGAATTTGTTTTTTTACTTCAAAATATTTAGACAACTACCAAATTTTATTATTATACAAACACCACATTTATTATTAAATTGCTTTTCTCCATATATATATATATATATATATATATATATATATATATATATATATATATATATATATATATATATATATATATATATATATATATGATTTGATTGCTCAAACAACATATTTATTCAAATCATATATCATTTCCAAGTAATTTCACAAAAATTTAAAAGATATGTAAAAGATATGAAAATATTTTTTTTTACTTAAAAATATTTAGACAACTAACAATTTTTATTATTATACAAACACCACATTTATTATTAAATTGCTTTTCACTATTTATATTATTTTTTAAAACTATAAAGTTGAAAACATCCCATATATTTTTTAATGATGAATAGTAGACTTTCTATATTAAAATATAAAAAAATTAATATACTAGTTCACATAAAAGATAGGTAGAATGCAAACACATCCCAAAAGTCAATGAAAGAGTTTAACTACAAAATAAAAATGGTCACACCAATATGTATCTAAAACAATACTAATCATATTGACTAATTTTATTGTGCATATAATATTTTATGTACGTAAGGTGAGCCTCAAGCGACTTCTTCCAATTAGTCTTCCATCAACATCCTGATTATCAAACTTGGAGTCAATAGGCGCACCACTGACACGGGGATTCAACAAACAATTATAAACTACTAATATCTGTTCAAGTCTTCGCAAACCGTTCACACTTACGAACTTGTTTGAACTCTTCGGTAAAGGCTCTCGGTCTCAACATCCGCTAGATCTCACTCAGATTCTCGAGTGTTGTTATTACAAGAATTTGTAAGATGAACTATGCATTCAAAATAGGAAGTTGTTAACTGTACATACAAAGTATTGGTTTCATCTGTGAATATGTTTAGAAGTTCATTTTACTACCTGTGATGTCACCACTTGCTACTTGGATTGTCATGACAAGTTGCCAAATTGCTTAACAGTGAATATTTTATTTGTCCGCTGTTTCCTCGTTTTCTACCAATAAGTTTCAATATCTATGCACTGCTTTTAAATAAGGTATTGAAATTTGATTTAATGACTAAAGAATACTTTCTTTCGAAAAGGAAAAGGCTGTTTATAATTCTCAAGACACGTTTCCATTTGAAAGATGGATATCAAGAATCAATCACATGCCTTCAAGGTGGATTGCTGACTTGATGGCTAATTTTTCTGCATTCATACTCCTACTTTTGTAATGGGCTATTTTTACACCAGGACCTGCCTTTAGGGATCAATGACTTACAATTTCTTTTAGCGTACTTAAAATATATGTAGTTCACTCAAATTGAGACCATCACCTAAAGAGTCAATACCACATAGGTCTTATATTCCACCCATTGCGGTTCAATATGTTGGAGGTTATCACATGTTGGAATAATGAGTAAATTCTCCCACTGTAATTAATTATTGTTTTCCATAATTAAATAAACAGATAAAATTGTAAATGTTTTGGTTAGTAAAATTCTAGAAGAAGGTAAACTAGTAAATGTAAGTTTCTAGATGATGTAAAATAGTTTAGATAGTTTTGGAAGTGAAAAATATTAAATGTGTTGTACTAGTAATGTCTTGTAAAGTCTTTTATATGAGGCATCTTGTAATGTTTTTGATCATCAAGCATTAGAAGTTCTATTTGATGCTATAGCATTGTGTGTTTACCTCTATCCACCATTAGAGTGGTATCAAAGCAGGTTGTCTAAAGACCAAGGATTTGCATAGCGGCAAAGATAGAAGACAAAGAATTTTTCGAAAGAAGCGTTGAATTGGAGGAATGTTTGAAGGAAATCATGACCAAGGAGTTTTTTTATTTGCCACTAAAGAAACTAGTTTTTATCATTGAAGGAGATTGTAGCCAAATGGTGCATGAAGCCACCAAACAAAATTCATAAACATATGTATAATGAACAAATTCATATGTCTAACAAAATTCATATGTATAATTACCAAATTCATATGTCTAACAAGGGTGTCTTACATAGAAAGGACACTACTAGAGATTTTACACATTGATTTATGTTGTCCAATGTAGGCTCCATCATGAGGTAAAATTATTTATTTTCTAACTTGTATTGGTGATTTCGGTAGAAAAACATGGATTTATTTTCTCAAGAAGAAGTCTAAAGTCTTTAAAATATTTATTTCAAAGAAATGGTTGAAAAATAAAGTGGCCAATACATCAAGGTACTTAAGTCAAATAGAGGTGGTGAATACAATTCAAATGATTTTTTATTTTTTTTTATATATCATGGAATTAAGAAGCAATTTACTACAAGGTACACATGATAACAAAATGGTTTCACAAAGAGGAAGAATTGAATAATAAAATATATGTCCATGAGCATGCTAAAGTCCAAGAACTTACCTAATGAATACTAGGAAGAAGTAGTAGCATGAGTGGTATCTATTCTAAAAAAATGTCCTACAAAAGTGTTAAAGATAGGATTCCACATGAAGCATGGAATGGTAAGAATCATAGCATATCTTAAGGATTATTAGATGTGTTGTATATGCACATGTGCCAGAAGAAAAAAGAAGAATATTAGATGATAGAGACAAGAAATGTATCTTTATTGGTTACAGTGAGTAATCAAAATCTTAAAAGTTGTACAATCATATTACTAGGAAGGTAATCAATTGTATAGATGTTGAATTCAAGGAAGAAGAACTATAGGATGGAAGTGTTGATATATGAATTACAGTTCTAGCACCAATACCTCAAAATGAAGAAGAATCAAAAGAGCAAAGTGTGTAAGGTGGTCAGCCAAGTCCACAAGCAGTAACAGGTACTCCAACAAGAAATCTTCAAGAATGTAATTCAGGAGAATTGAGAACTCCAAGGAATTTTATACAAGGAGAACCATTAGGCCATCTTACTCCCAACTCACAAGTAAGTGATTAATTTGATCCTACACTTTCCTCATTAATATCAAGGTATAAAGATAAGAAAACTAGACATTTGAAAGAGAGTTATGATCAAGGAGAAAAAAATAGATTTACAATAAAATTTTACTTTATTCTCTCACGTTCCTATATATTTTGAGGAAGCTATCAAGAAAGATCATTAGATCAAGACTAAGGATGAAGAGATGGCTTCCATTGAAAGGAATGAAACATGGGAGCTAGTAGATCTAACCAAAGGTAAAGAATTCATATAATTCAAATGGGTCTCTAGGACCCAAGTTTAATGCAAAACATGAAGTTGAAAAGAATAAAGCAAGGTTAGTAGCAAAAGATTTTGCACAACAGCATGAAATTTATTTCAAGGAGACATTTCATATGTAGCAAGGTTTTGATATGATCATAATTATCTTAGCCATGGAAGCAAAAATAATTGGAAAGTTTATCATATGGATGTCAAATTAGCATTTCTAAATGGTTTTCTAGAGGAAATAGTATATGTGCAACAACCACTAAGATATGAAGTGCATGGACATGAATATAAGGTATGTAGATTGAAGAAATCTATTTATGGTCTCAAACAAGTACCAATAGTGTGGTATAGTTGAATTGATTCATACCTGATTAGTAATAGATTTAGTAGAAGAAACAGTGAACCTACATTGTATACAAATATCAACAAACAAGGTTAGATTTTGATTGTATGTTTATATGTTAATGATTTAATCTTTACTAGGAATTTATCTATCGACATGTTCAAAACAACCATGAAGAAAGAGTGTGAGATGATAGATATATGATTAATGAGATATTTTTTAGGAATTCAAGTTGTTCAATCAAATAGTGGCATTTTCATTTGTCAATCTAAGTATGCCAATAATGTGTTAAGCAAATGTAGGATTTTGAATTGTAATCCATCATGAACTCTAGTTGCAACAAGAACTAAACTTAACAAAGAAGACAATGGATCCAATATTGATCCAACAATGTTCAAAAGACTCAGTGTAAGTTTGATGTACCTCACAACCATAAGGTTAGGTATAATGTAAGGTGTTAGTCTAATTTTAATATTTATGAAGTCATAAAAAGACTCACACTAGTAAGTTGGAAAGAGAATACTAAGATATGTAGCAAAAACAAAAGGATGCAAAATATTATATTCTACAAATAATGATTTTGATTTAATTGGCTATACTGAAAATTATTTGTAGGTAGCATAAATAATAGAAAGAGCACTTCTAGATATGTTTTTTCATTTTGGATCAAGTGTAGTCTCATGGACATCAAGGAAACAACCTATAGTGACAATTTCATTAGTTGCAGTAGAGAATGCAAGAGCAACATCTACAACATGTCAAGTAGTTTGGATGTGCCAAGTATTGTCATATTTAATGCATATTCAAGAAGATCCAATACCAATATTTATGATAATAATTTAGCAATTACATTATCAAAGAATTATGTTTTTTGCAAGAGGAGCAAGAACATTGATACCAAGTACCATTTCATCAGAGAGTTAGTGAACAATGGAGAAATCTACTTGGATATTTGTATATCTAAAGACCATTTGAAAAATATATTCACAAAGGCATTAGCAAAAGAGAATTTTGAATATCTAAGATAGAGTTTGGGCATTGTAGATGTTAAAGAAGTTAGTGGCAAAAATTAAGGGGGGGGGGCTATTGGAATAAGAAGTAATTTCTCCCACCATAATTAATTATAATTTTCTATAATTAAATAAAGGGGGAAAATTTTTAATGTTTTATTTAGTAAAGTTCTAGAAGAAGACAAACTAGTAAATGTAAGTTTCTAGATGATGCAAGATAGTTTAGAAAGTTTTTTGAAGTGAAAAATATCAAATGTGTTTTACTAGTAATGTCTTGTAAAGTCCTCTATATATTGAGGCATATTGTAATGTTTTTTATCATCAAGCAATAGAAGTTATATTTAATGATGTAGTGTTGTGTGTTTTATTCTATCCACCATCATCATAAAAGTAAACCAATGGATCTTCTATCGAAGTGGCAAATCTTCAATATAGGAAGCTACAATCTAACATATTTATTTATTTTTTATGCAATAGGCATTTGGGCGATGAGGCTTCCATAACCAAGGTATAAAACCAATGGAAGAAGTAGGCCTTTGTAACTTTGTGTCATGATGGGTCTTGTAAGGAAAACCTTAGGCTTGGGGTTGTTAATCATGGAACTGGTGTGGATGTTAATGCAGAGATGGTGTAAATGATTAATACAAGGCCTCCAAGAATTGAACCCCTGATGAATTTCTTATCTTTGACCTTCTGTGAAGATTTATTTAATGAACATAAAGTATATTTATTCACACACATATATTATTGAGGATTGAAAATTTTGCATTGCACAAGGTAGGGATGGGGAAGGGAGTGACAAGCTCTTAAATAAATGGCAGTGCTTATTGAGCAGTAGACAATTTAAGGAAAATATTGATAAAATTATGGAAGAAAGCATTGATTTTGTGATAAACAATGTGAAGGCACTTGTCAAAGATGTTGAAAAGCTAATCCCTCTCATGGATTCCAAATAGTTGAGCTATCATTGCTCGCAAAGAGCTCAATTGTCAATTCAAATTATTTTTTATTAAAGTTTAGTGTATAATCATTTTAAAAAGAAGACAAAATAAATCCAAACTCATTTGTGAAAGATAACATGGTATGTATGTGAAGATTTTTTGGATATTTTAGCATTTGTACACCTCGGTAAAGTGGAGATACACAAGGCCAACATGGATGCCATTGTGTAGGTTGAACCAGTGGGATACTACCATTAGTGTTGATTAAAGACAAAATAACATATTTAACTAGCCTTTGGAATTTGCATATGCATTCCATAATTGTGACCTCACCACATGGTTTTGTGTCCTTTTGTGATTGGTAGCAGACAAAATCTCACGTGTGGCCAAATATAATTTGTTTAGTTTTAAATGGGCCATCAAGTTATAACCCTATGATCCACATCTTTGACTCCACCGAGTATAGATCCTATCCAACATGCTCATTCCAATATATCCTTCACTGGTGCATATAGGCCTTTCCTTCATGCAAGATTGTTAGTGATTACCTATACACAATCATTCATAGAATTCCTCAAAGGAATTTGTGTTAATACAAATTCAAATGTATCATATTTGGTTGCAACTCAAGGTTATGTATCTAGCAAAGGAACCTGATGTATAATATCAATGAAATACTAATCAAGCTAACATACAAATGCCTAGTGAGGATGCATGATGATTGAAAACAACATAAATACCACATTACTAATAACACATTGAATGGTGAGTGACTAATGATGGAAATTAGAAAATCAATGTCTCAACACACAAACTCAAAGAAGCTCATTCATGGTTTGCTAACCTTCAAATTAATTTTTATTTTTTCAAAAATAAAAAGGCATCCATATATAGATTATGAACAATGATGGCTAATTGTGGAATTTTTTAATTTCATTACTTTACAAAAGAAGGTTTAACTCTCTTATTAGGGGTAATCAATCTTGAAATTACAATTGAGAGAGTTTGACTCTTCTGACCATTTTGAAAATATGGTCTTATAAATGTGGCACTTGTATGCAACTCTTTTGTTCTTGTACATGTAATATAAAATTAATGAATTTTAACAATGTTATAACATTTAGAAAAATAAAACATGACATTTGTAATAAAGGTGAACCTTCTCTTCAAAATAATAAGTTATAGATACTTCCATGAACAATACTTTCCTAAAAAGAAAATTATAGCAGTAACTTTTAATCTATGCAAATCATATATATCCTTAATAGATAATAATTCTTCCAATACATATTTTTTGAGATGCTAATGGACCACACTAAAACTTATGAACATTTTATTTTACTACAAAAGAAGGGCACATTTCTACCATCATAGAATCATTTCAATGTCAAACTCAAACATACAATGTAATGTAGCTTAACACTAAATATTCTATGGGAAAATTAACTCTCCACAATGCCCTGTAATCTTCTATGAAGATTGGCATTTGCCACTTCCTTTTTATTGCATGTACTTAATCCAACAATGTCTACTTCCTTTTCCCACTAACTAGATGTATTTCATCATCTATAAAAATGAGTTAGTATTGTTTCCAAAAATATTTTTCCTACATGCTAAACTTACTTAGAGGATATCAAATACATTTTAAGAAAATATCAAAACAATGGAAGAAATTAAATAAATACACTAGAACTCAAGAATGGGTAACCCTATAATGCCATGTGGTCTCTAGCTTCCTAACACTCTTGAAAATGACACTATTCACACAAGACTAATGGATTCACTATACAATTACAATTTTGACTATATTTTCTACTTTTTGACAAACATGGGTCTAAGAATCTACTCCAAAACATACTAATACAAAGGTAATGCATAAATTTCCTCCTCTTGAACTTATAGGCTCAATTACAATGCAGAATGACTACAAGTAAACACAAGGCTAGGTAAAATAGAATAATAGTTTTAAAAATTGAATAGTAGAAACACATGAATACTAATAAACCACAATGAAAAACTAACAATTATGATAAATTTAGGTTGATTGATGTCATAATTAATACTACTAATTTTTATAACCAATAAAACTCATTTTAAAGTAAGTCTCATTAAATACTATTAGTCTACTTTACACTAAATGAAATTATGTACTCAACAAAGAAAGAATTGTCAAAAGATAGATTATTGGAGAATATTGTCATCCTCATTCCCATCTTCCCATGTGGTTATGCAAACTTTACTTTGTGTTTAGAAGAAATAAACAAATTCAAAAGTACTTATCCACATTAACTATCACTCAATTTTCTATTTTGATCTCTCATATGTTTTCTATGTTGAGAAAGGATAAAGGCCTAAGGGATAGTGCCTATCTGTAAGTGTCACCAATGGACTCAAGATCTAAAGATAACCTAAAAAACCAAAGATTAACCTTCCAAAAGAGAGTAGCAAGATGATGAATTGCATGATTATGGTGTAAAAATAAAATTATGAAATTATGATGTATGATATATGATATATGATATATGATAAAAAGTACATGAGGGACATTGCTTATATAGGCAAGGTGATGAGATAAGACTACATCTAGGATGGTGAAAAGTATCTTATTTATATTACATGATACAAAAAGAGATAAGTATTCTAATTGTTCCCTAATTGAGCTTAAGTAAACTAGTGTGAATATGATCTAATAGGGAAATTGGTTAGGTAAAATACCCCATTCACACCAACACCCCTGTTAAGCGCAACTTAGGGAGAATGAGAAAGAATGCAAATGATGTAGTGATGGATGGAGGATGACGGATGATAGGTGAATCCTAACTACAAGGCAATGTCAATGTTAGGCACCCATGTATAAAAGATCTCTCACAAACATAGTAAAGGATAAAAACTCATAGGAAAAAACCCCTCTCCAAAAGAGAGAAAACAAGAGGAGAGAAGGAAGGAGGACTTAACATGACCCCCAAGGACTGCTTCTATCACCAATATATAATTGATATCACCCCCCAGAGGAGTGGAAGAGTGATATGTTAGACCCCCCCACAAAGAAGTAGTTCTTGCACCAATGGTGAATACTTGAAGATAGAAAATAATCCACTACATGCAAACACCATTTCTCCCCTTCAGAAGAAACAAATCCAATAGTAGATGTAGAAGAAACCCCCACAAGCTAGATGAAAAGGAAATCCAAAGGTGTGTCTCAAAATACAATTCTAGTTTCTTCATGCTAGAAAAAAAAATCATTCCCCTAATCAGGAACTGAATACCCAATCAATGAGGTAGAACTAGGAGAGGAAAGATACTAAATTATATTTGAAAATATTGAAGATGTGATGACATCATTGTCATAAATAAGGAGAGAAAACCCCTCAAAAGTGTCCTTGAAATCTGAAATGCAAGACTTCACAAACAACGATGATATGTCTGATAAATAGGAATCCCAATGAGGTGGATCTAAAAAAATGAAATGATACTACTACAAAGAATCACTGGAATCTCTCAAGGAAGAAAATATAAACTCTAAATTAGAAATATGTGATGAAGATATGATCTCAATATGAGGATAAGGAGAAGAAAGAGAAGTCTCTATGTCATCTAAACAATCAATACTTTTTAGATATTCAAGCTCCTCCTATGTATGATCATCTAAGGGTTTATTATATGCATCATCAATGGGTAGAAGACTATCAAAAATAGGGTCATCTGGGAATGGAGAGATATATGTGTCTCCATATATCTCCCAAATTTAGGTCCACAGAGTGTGTGGGCACTCAATATGTGAGATGGAACACATAGTGTCAAAATCAGCACTAGATCAAATCAATCCAAAGACATGATCAATCCTATTTCTCCATGAAGATTTCCTCCTAGGTGTATTTGGTTTAGGTATGAATCCATAAAGATAAGGAAAAATATTAAGCCACTTACAATGTGTTAGGATGTCTTTTTTCCAAGACTCATAATTGTCCTTATTCGAGGTTACCATATATGATGAATAGAAAAACCCATGATATCTCCTCAAATGATAGAGATTAAAATTAATAAAATTATCCCCTAATTTCACTCAATCATGATACACCCCCAACAATATATGATGTTGGTACTTTATACTTAGTGTGATTATAGATGTCACTAGCCAAAAAAGCAAAGTGGTATTTAATCTTAGTATATTGCAAATGCCAAATTAGGCCACAAAATGAAAGTATATTTTTATGTACATGGAGATCAATGTTATTACATCACTGTGAAGTACACAAAAAATTATGCACTTTCAAAAAAATTCACCAAAAAATGTTACCATATGAGCCCAAAGGGAGCCCTAGAAGTTCCCAAAATGAGAACTACTCAGCAGTAAGTGTGAAAATATGTAATTTCTAGAAGAAGTAGGCACCAAAAACAAAAATTGATTGCACCACTATGAAGCCTACAAAAATTCTACCCCAAATCAAAAAACATTGCTCAAAAAAAGGAGCCAATATGACTAAGAAACAAACCTTTGAAGTTTAGCTGGCAAAACCAAAATGCAAATGGAGTAGGGGGCTAGATGGGCTGAAGATCCACTAACGTCATGTTGATGTCAGAAAATCCAATCAACAAAATATTCCCTTAATTGTTGGAATATGCACAGAATCTCAACATTACCCAATTATGCCTAAAATTGTTGATTTGAATTCAATAACTACCTATTTATTGGTATAGGTGGTATTGCATTTTTTATAACTATTTTAGGGGAAAATATTCACCATGGGTTTCAAGATGTCATTAGGTAATGAAATTCTCTAAGTAGTAAGAATTCACCACAAAGGTTTTAAGTGGCCACCAACTGGTTATAGGAGTTGGTGGTGGGATGTGGGGACCCCTCACCATGTGGCACTCTTGTAGGTTCCCTATGGATAGTGTAGGCAAATCGTAACTATGATGTTTTTTATTTTTTAATTCTAAAAAACCTATATATAAAAATAGAATATTTAATTGATACCTTCCATACATGCTTTTCACAGTACTATGACCACTTTAACACAAGTGTAGGAAAGAAAATTCTATAGAATATTTTACACAACAATCCATATAGCTAAGGAGGGGAAAAATTCTAATATCTTGGGGTAAAAGTGTCTAATTTTGACACATTGACAATCAATCTTTAGATTATTGGGCCTTCTAAGTGATTTTTATTGTCAGAGCTCCACTAATGGCTATGTTTTTACTTTGTTTGGGAGTACAGTGAGTTGGATGACTAAAATGAGACCCATGGTTGAATTATCCACCACTAAAGTAGGTATATGGCTAATACTTATGTCTCTAAGGAGGCAATATATCATTAAAAAGACTATGTGCAGGTGTTAGTTTTGATTAGAGGATAACTCAGATTGGTTGTGATAGCTAGAGTGCAATCTATTTAGCTAAGAATCTTATGTATCATGCTCAGACAAAGAACATGGATGTTTAGTACCACTTTGTTTGGAAAATGAATAGATTGAGTTGAAGAAGCTTGACACTCATGAAAATATTTCAGATTCTCTTACCAAGCCTATGAGCAAAAAAAAGTTCACTTAGTGTAGGCAGGCTTTAGTCCTCGTATCTTTTACTTAGTTCATTTATGTTTTCCTATGGAAGTATTTGCAATGTATGATGTCAAGTGGGAAAATGTTAGGATTATGGTGTCATCAACCTTGTAAATCCTATGAAATTTAATTATTCCTAATATTTTTTGTAAATGCATTCATAAGGGATGAAGGATTCACTAAAAATGGTAAATAAGTTTTTTACTGGTATAGTAATTGATGATTTGCTAGCAATAGTAACCAATTATTTATTAGCAATTTGGTGTACTATTTATCAATTAGAGAATCTTTTACTTTGAAAATGTAAATGAGGTGATAAGATCAAACTACCTGTGTCCATCTTGGAGTGGCTATTCTTAGGTAGTTATGACTTGTGTAAGAGAGAATCTTTCTATAGCTATTGATAATCTATGACATCTTGTAAGAGCATCTCCTATTTTCAAGGGAGTGTATGAAAAAATAAGTGCCCAAAATGGAGAGATAATTTTAGTCAATTATGACAAATTGTAAGATGTTGTAAGAAGCTATAAGAAGCTATGTTTAGAATGTTGGTGGGATTCCCAAAATGAGGCATTAGAATTTTCCCAAGTTTGGATGTCACGTCTTCTATATTCTCATGTATGTAATTTCTATTTATCAAGTTCTTGAGGAGGTAGATTGCATTTAAGTTTCATAGGTACACAAGTGTTGCCAGATTCAAGACACTGAAGAAGTGTAGGAAGTGATTGTATTGTATTATTGTTTCAAGATAATAAATACTTGGCCTCTCTTCATGGTGGGTTTTCTCCCAAAGGGTTTCTCCATGTTAATCACTATCTTATGTGTAAATCTCTTATGTTTGCTAATTTTCTTTGTTGTCAATTTTATTGGTTTATTTGGCACTCTACTATTAAATTTTAGATTTGTAGATTAAATTTCAAATTTCAACTTTATAGTGGCTTTCCTTCATTTCTAACACTTGGAAATCTTGACTCTCCTCCTTGCCTTTCTTTCTTTTCCAACCATGTTATTTTGTCCCATGTTTTTTTTTATGTCTTCCACTTGTGTCACATGGCATTGTGCCTTGGTGTACATGCCAAGTGTGTCATTACATGTTTTTAAGTTACCTTGGGTACATAAGAGTGATTTGTGGCTTGCTTAATGCCACTTTTGTAACGTGAAAAAATATTTGTTCGGTTTTTTTCTATTGATGTCTATAGCTCATAAAATTAGGGCATTGTATTGGTATCAAATACCATGTTGCAACATTGAGAGTTATGGGTTGTGTGTTCTACTCATTGTGTTTGAGCATGTATAAGGTCCTTATGTGGTTGTGTGATGCAAGTAGCATTTGTTGTTTCTTGATATATTTTCTTGCATGTGTATGGTGGAGGAATATAATATTATAGGATTAGTTATACCCTTGTGGTTGCTAAGAAGTTGATTTTGTGTGCATTTCCTTCTTTATGTTCTAAATTCTTGGTGAGAATTCTTGTAGTGTGTGTGAGATCTTGAGTAAACTTTGTAAGGTCAAGATTGTATTATTGTAATACACTTTTGATATTGTGTTATATGTATGGTATGTGAAGGACTATTGATGTTCTTGGAATTTTATTAAACCTTGTGTACTCTCTTATGAGTAATGCATCTAGTTGTGAAAGATATGATGTTTGTTCATATTCTTGATATTTGAAAGAAAGAAATTTCATAATGCTAGTGTAAATGAACCTAGCATTGTGTACCCTTCTATGTGCATATCATGTTGCAAGAGTAGAATACCTTCTTACCCACTTTTCCATATTTTAAATTATTCTTTGCCCCTTTTTGTATGGTGACAAGAAATACTTGCATGAGGTACATCTTTCATTTGTCTCCTATGAGTGCATGTCTTTATGTGTGGATTGATTATGAGGTTGTGTGAACGGAACCGATGACATATTAGAATATATCATTTGGGTAATGACTTATATCCCCAAATGATATTATTCCTGAGGATTCATGTGGGGAATTGGGTGTGTTATCACATTTTATTAATTAAAAATTTAAAGTAAAAGGGTTGTAAATGGATCATATGCATGGAAATTGTGAAGAATGTAGTGTAGATATTATGAATGCATTAGTAAATCCTGCATCTTGTGACTCTAAATGTCTTTTTCCCCTATTGTATAGTTTTCATATTGGCTTGTAGGATTAGTTGTGCATTGAAGGATTTATTGGTTTGATGTAGACTAAATCCCCAGCTACTTGTCATTCCTTGTGAATCATGTCAATGTTAATATTTTTGTGTAGAGAGAATGGTTGTGGTTTTGTTCTTGTCTAAATCTTGTTGTTGAGTGAAGTTTCACTTTGCACTCTTTTTATGTGTGCATTTCATTATAGATGTTCTCATCATCATGTGGTAGATAAAATTGAAGCATTGAAAGGATAGAATGTTTGTTAATGGGTTTAAGTCTCAATTAAATTTTTTCACATTTTTGTGTTTCTATGTTCAATTGAATTTAAATGTTGCATTAATTCATTACAAGAATGAGACAAGTAGCATGAAGGCACACATCATGTCATTTAAATGGGATTCTTGTAACCTACATTGATGTTTTAACATGACATAGGGTATGATAGTGAAATGGTAAGTATATGGGCACATATTATTTATATGTGTATTTTAATATAGTTGTTTTCCTATTCTTGTTGTGTTACCAATTTTACGAATCTAGTTGTGGAAATATTTTCTCTTGGGTGGTTTGGAGATTTCCTAGGATGGTGCTAGAAGGGATTTAATTCTTGTGTAAGTAATTTCTATTCTATGTATTCTATAGTTGGTAACTTAGCAAACATCATTAAGAGAGAGACACAGCTGGTATGATGATGAATGATTGACCATGATGTTTGAAGGTGTTGCCAATGATGGAAACAAGAAAATAAATAAGGTTGGGATAAAGATTTTGGTCCGGTGAAGAAGACTTGGTCATTTAGGCTAAGCGTTGGTAGTATACAAGAGACAGTGACAGAGAGACAGTCTAATGGCTGGCACTAGTCCGCAGTTGAAGATCAGATCATGTGGTTCTGGTATTTTGTTTGCAGTCCTTAGGTGATCTTATATTCAATATTTTAGCTCTTGATAAATACCAAAAGTATATCTTCAAAGAGCCTAAGTCCAGTAGAGAAGAATACAGTGTTATTTAGAGCAGAACACTCAATTAATTTGGTTTGCATTCCTCCGATGTTGCATATCTTGTTATGTGGTTTTAAAGTGTTGTAAACACTTGTATGAAGTGTCTAAATCTAGAGTTGCAAAGTCTAAAGTCCACTGGAAAGATAGTGATAAGCTGTTGAGTATCGTTACATGGTTTAACAATGTTTGACTATGACAGGGTCTAAATTTTGATGGTCCACATTTTGCTGCAAGATGATATCATGCCTTGTAGTTCTAAAGGTAAGCTTGGGGATGTGTTGAGAGTCTTTGATATGATTTTGAAAGTATCTTGTGGTCCGGAGTGAAAGTTGCAATCTGACAGATGAACTGAACCAATGGTAGTCTGTGTTTGAGGTTGACATGATAAGTTTAATTTGTATGCGATAAGTTCTATTGTTTAGAACTTAATTCTAAGTGGTGGTGTAGTTGAGGCCAACATATGAGAATGTATTTCAAATGTTATTTGGGTCCGCTATACATTTTGGTAAGTAGATTTGGCTGAGAAACTACAAGTTTATTAGCAATACGCTTCATATGTGCATGCCGACCTAATGTAAAGATTTTAAGGGTTGCGGATATATATATATATATCTATATATATATATATATATATATGAGATAAAATTCAATATATGCATAATGAAGAATGCAGATATAAAGGCATGGATGTGAAATGTGAAAGATGGTGTTTTTTTAAGGTGATAAGAGTAGAAGAAGAGAGATCTTGTTCCCATGTAAAAGCAGAGTAGTCAAAGATGAAGAGTTTTGAGACAGTATTTATGAAATTCATTGGAGCTATGACCATGCATGTGTAGATGTAATCTGAGTAGTTCAACCTGGCAGTGAGCCATCCTTCTTTCTTCTTTCATTCTCTAGACAGTGAGCCTTTCTTGCAGTGAGCATTTCTTTGGGCAGTGAGCCCTAAGGTAGTGAGCCTCTTTTGTAATTTAGTATTGTTACTACATAATTATTGTGAGCTAACACTCACCATGGTTTTTCTCTATTTAGGGTTGTCCACATAAAAAATCCTAGTGTTTATGTGTGATGCTTTGTGGTTGCTTCTTATGTGTTTAATTTTCTTTGTTGTTATCAAATGTGGTAAATGGATTGATGATTTAATAAGTAAAAGGTTTAATAGAATACCGATTCACCCACCCTCTCAATATTTTGGGTGTTCAACAATTGGTATAAGAGCTTGGTTCCTTGGAAGAAGTCTAATAGCTTAAGGAAGATCTTGGAGCTTGAACACATGGCAGGCAAAAAGTGATCTACTCCTCTTGAAGAAATTGATTCAAATGAAACTATAGAAGAAGATTGCATACATGTCAGTCAAGTAGAACTCAAGGTTGTCCTTGAAGATCTTGAAAAGGTTGAATTAGAAAACATGGATCTAAAAGATAATGTCAAGGAAGCAAATGAGTGCATCAAAAAATTAAGGGAGAAATTCAAGAAGTTTAAAGAAAAATATAAGGACATTAGTAAACAATTGATATCTGCAAATGAAACCTGGAATGATATGAAAGTGGAAGTGGTAAAAAGAGAAAAAGTAGAAGAATACCTAAATCAGTTGGTGAAAAGTAAATCTGAAGACTGTACAAAGCTTGACCAACAAGTTGTGGATCTAAAAGCTGATCTAAAATAGGCATGGATTCAGGAAGATAAATTTAGAGTGAGTGCTGCCCAACTTGATAGAATACTTGCAAGTCAGAAGAGTCCTAATGACAAAGAAGGATTGGGATTTGAGAAAGGTGAAAGTTCTAAAGCTGGTCAAGAAAAGAATGTTGAGATCAAGAAGGACAAAGGAAAATAGATCTAGAATCAAAGGAATAGACCTAGAAGACCACTGGTCAGGCAACCAAATGCTCAAAGGTACCCTTCTTTCAATAGTTATTGTAATGCATGCAATAAGTTTGGTCATAAGGCTTCTTAATGTAGGAGCAAAGTGAATCAAAATGTTCCATCATTCTCTAGTCAGTGTTTCACCTCCAATAAAGTAGGTCACAAAGATAATGAATGCATAACTCAGATAAGGAATGGTTACAATAATGGAAGGAAATGCTCAAACTATCAAAGGTAACTACTTTATATGCAAGAGGTTTGGTCATAGAGCTAGTGAATGCAGAAGATAGATATGGACCAACTATAATAATGGAAGGAATGCTCAATCTTTCAATGGGAATTGCTTTGCATGCAATAGATTTGGACACAAGGCTAACCAATGCAGATCAAGAATGAATGAAAGGAATGATTGTTAGAGAAATGTTGTATGTTTCAATTGCAACAGGCCTGGACATATTGCAAGGTTCTACAGAAGAAAGAATATGAAGAAGGATAATTAGGCAGATCTGACAGAGATCAAGAAGGAGATGAATAATATTTGGGTTACGAAGGAAGCACATGAAGTCAAGGATGAATCTGCACCAGACTCTGGTGCAGGTACTTCCTCTAAGAAGTAAATTGAGAGCTCTAGATCAGGGGGAGCTTAAATTAAAATAATGTTCCCCTAGCCAAAAAAGTGGTGCTGATATTTAGCATGAAGGTATAAGATAGAAAATAGATAACAAAGCTTTTGAAGAAGATTCTGATAACAGAGTAAGAGTTTGACAACTTTTTGAATCAGTAAATATGATGATTAAGTTTTGATGAAAAAGGGTTAAAAGGGAATTTGTTTGAAAGGAAATCACATTGCATTTAAAAAAAGGAGATGAAGCAACAATAACCTTGGAAGCCACGGTCAGTGCATTTGCTCAGCATGGAACCCTGAAACCCATTGTTGATATGTATGAAGAAAGATCAGATGCAGATAAGGTAATAATTGAGACAACAATTGTAAGATATTTGGATGTGTTTAGTAAAACATTAATTGAAGTTATAGATGAGTTATCAAATAGTTTAGCTAGCATCATGACAACAAGAAACGAAGGGGCCATGGTAAAAGATGCTAAGATAAAAGAATATGTCTTGTTGAAACTTTACCCAAACATCACAAGAGAAGAAAAGGTTAAAGTCACTAAGAAGCTCAGTGATGAATTTAGAACCAAGAAGAGAGTCAATGCTCTGATGTCTAGTGACACTGAGAAAATGGTCAAGGAGATCGAGGAGATAACACTAAAAGTGTTACATGAGTTGGAAATTCCAACTATTGTTGACACTGACAAAGAGGAATAGAATATTGGTCCTGATAATACCGTTAAAAAAATAAATATGGAATAGAACATGGAACAAAGTATAATTACTCCTTTGGTGGGCATAGGAAATGAAGAAGAAGTGAATATAGAATAGAGTATGAATCAAGGTGGAAGACCTCCTCCGATAAACTCTGAGCAAGTTGAAGAGATGAAAGATACTAAGGGAGAAAAGAAGTTTGAGGAAGAAAAGGTGACACCTAAAGAAAATGCCTCTGAGGAAAGAAGTGAGTAGAGGAAAGAAGCCATTGAACAGATGAGTGTCAATCTTGCTCCGGTTGTAGAGGAAAATGAACAAGACCTGCTGCTCAAGAAAATCCTCCAGAGAAAAATGATTCTTAGGAGTCCCATGTTGAAGATAAGAGAGGCACTGTTGACTCTTTAAGAGAGTTTTTGGAGAAGTAGAAGGAAGCTTAGATTTTGACTACTCCTGAGCTATTTCAAGGACCACTTAACCTTGCCACTATGTCCCCATTACAAAAATTAAGAATTGGGACAATTTTCCAAACCACTGCACACGAGGAGATCCTAAAATCTCATATGGAGGATAGTGAGCTGATTGAAGATGCAACAACAATTTTTGAAAAGTTAATGCCCAAATTAAGGAGAGATACATCATTGGCCCCTACTACACAAATCAAAAAGTTAATGGAATCAATCAATTCTTATTTTGAGTCCTTCAAAAAAGCTATAGAAAATAAAGTAAGAGCAGAGATTGATGACAAAAGGTTAGTAGAGATAAATGATAAAGTTTCTCAAGATAAAATTTTGTTAGAAAAGAGTATAGAGTATGCATAGACTGCTATCAAAGAGGATAGTGAAATATATCAATTTTATCTTACATGGCCTAAAAAGATGAAGGACATAAAGGAGAAAATAGATGAATGGGAAACTCAAATAATAAAGATCTCAAGAAGCTATGATCGGGTGAAGGATGCCATTGGAAATTAGAGAGCAGAAGTTGAGACCATTCACTTTCTCATTCATAAGTTGCAAACCTAGAAGGATGTTATAAAACATAGAATGACACAACACTGGGAGATAGTAAGTTTCAAGGTTGGTTCTATGACTACACTGGTAGTAGATGCAGACAAGATGAGGTAAGATACTGAGACCCCTACTACTATTGAAAAAGGAGAAGAACTGGTGTCTCTAATCAATGGGCACATACAAGTTTTGAGGCATGCTAAGGATAGGTGGGATGAAGATGTAGTACATTTGAAGAAGATCTATAAAGATATTCTCCCAGCAAAATAGTAAGATATTGTGATTTCACTTGTATATATATGTGAATAGTAGAAAAATAGTTTTGAAGTTTTGGCAACTTATACATATCTTTGTATCATACACCATTTCCATTGATGTCAAAGGGGGAGAATGAAACATGTGAAAAATATTTGAAAAGTAAGAAGAGAAGCATGAAGTTAGGGGGGGCAGTGTAACAGTTTTTCACATCAAGTGTTGCCATCAATGCCAAAGGGGGAGATTATTGGCAACTTGGCAAACATCATTAAGAGAGAGACACTGCTGGTATAATGAATGATTGAGCATGATGTTTGAAGGTGTTTTCATTGATGGCAACAAGAAAATAAATAAGGTTGGGACTAAGATTTTGGTCCAGTGAAGAAGACTTAGTCATTTTGGCCAAGTGTTGGCAATATACAAGAGACAATGACAGAGAGACAATGTAATGGCTAGCATTGGTCCGTAGTTGAAGATCATATCACATGGTTATGGTATGTTGTTTGTAGTCCTTAGGTGATCTTATATTCAATATTTTAACTCTTGATAGGTATCAGAAGTATATCTTCAAACAACCTAAGTCTGACATAGCAGAATACAGTGCTATTTACAGCAAAACACTTAATTGATTTGGTCTACATTCCTTTGGTATTGCATATCTTGTTATGAGGTTTTAAGGTATTGTAAACACTTGTATGAAGTGTCTAAATCTAGAGATGCAGAGTCTGAAGTCCACCAGAAAGATAGTTATAAGCTATTGAGTATCGCTACATGGTTTGACAGTGTTTGACTATGATAGGGTCTAAGTTCTGATGGTCTACATTTTGCCGCAAGATGATATCATGCCTTGTAGTTCTAAAGGTAAGATTGGGGATGTGTGAAGAGTCTTTGATATGATTTTGATAGTATCTTGTGGTCTGCAATGAAAGTTGTAGTTTGACAGATGAACTGAACCAATGGTGGTCTGTGTTTGAGGCCGACATGATAAGTTTAATTTGTATACGGTAAGTTCTATTATTTAGAACTTAATTCTAAGTGGTGGTATAGTTGAGGTTGGCATATGAGAAAGTATTTCAAATGTTATTTGGGTCCACTATGCATTTTGATAAGTAGATTTGGCTGACAAACTACAAGTTTATTAACAATAGGCTTCATATGTGCATGTCGACCTAATTTAAAGATTTTAAGGGTTGTGGATATATATATATATATATATATATATGATAAAATTTGGTGGCTGGATAGTGAAGAATATGGACATAAACATGTGTATGTGAAATGTGAAATATGGTGTTTTTGTGAAGGTGATAAGAGCAGAAGAGAGATCTTGTTCCCATGTAAAAGAAGAGTAGTCAAAGATGAAGAGTTTTGAGACAGTATTTCTGAAATTCATTGGAGCTGTGACCATGCATGTGTAGATGTAATCTAAGCAATTTAACCTAGCAGTGAGCCATCCTTCTTTCTTCTTTCATTCTCTAGGTAGTGAGCCTATTTTGGCAGTGAGCCTTTCTTACAGTGAGCATTTCTTTGGGCAGTGAGCCCTAAGGTAGCGAGCCTCTTTTGTAATTTGGTATTATTATTACATAATTATTGTGAGCTAACACTCACCATGGTTTTTCCATGTTTAGGGTTTTCCACGTAAAAATCTCGGTGTTTATGTGTGATGCTTTGTGGTTGCTTCTTCTATGTTTAATTTGCCTTGTTGTTATCAAATGTGGTAAATGGAATACTAATTCCCTGCCCCTCTCAGTATCCTAGGTGCTCAGCATTCTATTTGATTGATACTTAGTATTTAGCCATGAGGAAGTCTCATATTTCCTTGTACATCATAAATTCTTGATCTTGTTGTGTTGTTTAACACTTTGGTTTAGAATAGTTTAGCATCAAAATTATGTCAAGATTACTCTTGCTCATATGTTTTGTATTTAGTGGTCTCCTTGGATGTATTCATTTTAAGAAATGGGTTGCTAAACATTGCTTTGTAGTGAATGCTTATTCTTTTGGGAGAATGCTAGCTAGATCCTTTTCTCTAAGAACCCATAAGTTGTTCCTATTTTTGTGTTGTAGAGCGAGAATGTTAGAGAAAAACCTCTCTTTTTGAGAGTGGAATGTGAGGAAGGACCTCATGGAGAGAAACCATGACTGGAAGTGAGGCATACTTTTGGTGAGAATGAAGGTGATCTAGTTATACCTATAGCCTTTAAGAGTTGGCTTGCCCCAACTTTTGAGATTTAATGTTGTGGGTAGAGTCCTTGGTCTCAAGAAGGACCATAGGGAGTGTAACCTTACATTAGAAAACATCATTTAGAGAATAATTTGAAGAATTGTGTGCTTTTTCTTTATATTAGTAGAGAGATTGAGAAGTTACCCTACACTAGCCCTGGATTAAAGGACTATGTGTTTTTTGTGGTCAATTGGGCCATTTGAATAGATCTTGTGAGTGCGAGATCATGATGAGCCAAATAGTGGCAATGGAGAAAAGAATTGCTGGATGAAAAAGTTCTAACATTTAGACTAATATTTAGATTTGGATGGAAAGGGTGTTAATATTTCTAGCTCAAATATAGATTCCCTCCAAAAATACCTTGGGATTACCTCATATTTAGGCAAGTGGGAGTCCCAAAACTTGCCAAAGAAACTTGCAAAACCACCATTTAGTGTTATCCTAAATTTTTCCACAATTTCATTCTTGAAGCTGACCGACTTTTTTGTAACTAAATTTAATCAAATGAAAAGGGTTTATAGAAGAAGTTGTTAAGATTCTAAAAATATAATATACACCTCATAATAATCTTAATAGGTAATTATTATTAATTTTCTACATATGCTATGTCTGATTTCCTGATAGATATACATATGGAAAAGCATCCATAACCTTCAACATATTAATGCTTTTTTAAATCCAAAAGATGCGTCACATTCTAGGGTTTATTGGCTATACATTAAAATTTTAAATTTTTTATTTTCATATATTTTTGACCAAGTTAGGTTGGCTGGAAAATTATTTTTTTATATTTTAAAAAAAGTCACAGTAAAAAATTCATAAATAATTTTTTTATTTACTTAAAAATTCATAAATAATTTTTTATTTACTTAAAAAATTTTAAAAAATATGCGTCACATCTGCTCATGTGTCCTTTACTTAAATCCAAATCATAGAGGAAAAATATTATCATTTTTCTCATAATTAGGTTGGCCGGAATGACACCTACCTTTTATGTTTTTTTGAAAATTTTAGTAGTGCTTCATTGAAATATCCAATTTTCACTAAACTATTCTTAAAATTTTCAAGGAAAAAGTAGTATCCCATAAACTACACTCAATTTATTACAACTTTTATTACTACCTTATTTCTAGTTTGTGTAGATAACTTATTCAAATTTTGACATGAAGTTACTTAAGTTTGTTTTTCACATTTACATTGCCACTTAGGGGTAGTGTTTGGCCCATCATGATCCCAGACACATCAACATCCTCATTTGTAGTGGAAATTAGAGGATAGAGTGATGCAAAGTCTAACGAGTTGGTATGCATAGTGGTGCTTTTCACCTACCTTTTGCACCCTTGGAGATGTGAGTTGTTGATTTGAGGCATGGACTTGGTGATGGTCTAGAGGTTTGAACTTTTGAGAGTTGTGTTTTCAAATGATTGTGTAACATGGGTACCTAATCCTTATCGTTTTGCAGGATTCTAGGAGTAAGCCTAATTTTAGTGAGGGAGGATGTAATTCCCACTAGTGTGCTTGACTTGTGCGCTTTATTATTCATATGATTTATTCTGTATTGAGTGTTTCATTAGTTTATTGTATGATTCTTGTGTTATGAGTCATTGCACCAAACTTGGTGATGAGGTTGTTGTACCATTGAGGTCTTCTGATGGTGTATTCTGGATGCTTTTCTGGAGATATTTTGTATGATCATTGAGATAATTCTAATGAGGTTCTATATTGTCATTAGATTCTAACTATGCATTATGGGATGCTTCTATTGTGCTTGTGTATGTTAGATCATTATAGTGTTTTATCATTATATTTGATATAGTTGTGAATTATGATAATTGTTTTGCATTGAATTATGGTTGATTATGTATTTTTTCCTGAATCTTACTAGTCATAAATGATTGATTTGATATTATGTAATGATTTATACCACATTGGGTGGATTATGTTTTTTCATATATTAATATGTGGAGTAGGTATTCTAATGTTTAACTTGAGTGTGTGAGAAATTTACAAGCTTTAGACAAATAATTTGTATACGGAGAAGGTTGACATGGATTATGCATAGCCATCTCACCCTACTTAGTCCTTTCAAACCTATGAAACCATATCCAAATTGACCATGATGCTAGATCCTCTTGTGTTAGACAAATGAATGTATCTTCATGGGTGATCTTAATTCTCATTTATGCATTTTATTGCTCTGTGAAAAATATTTAATAGTTCTTTCAAAATATTGATGATATTATTAATTTCATAAAAGAGAAAATTGTTATTCTATTCACTTAAATTGAATGAAGAATATTTCTTGTTGTGCGAGATGCATTTCTAATTTTATTGTTAGTGAATTAGGAAATTAGAATTATTTCTAAAGTTAGAAATATCTCACTTTGTGATATTTTAACTTAGGGATATATGGGAAAAGGAGTGTTATTTTCATTATGTTATGTTTTGTTCGAAAATAGACCCAAAATGGAGAAAAAGAATTTTTTTCAAACCATTCCTTGAAAATTTGATTTGCATTCAGCTAGAGATTGTTTGGATGGAATGGATTTCCTGTAGAGGGAAAAAGATTCATCTTGTAATTCCAATTTATTAAGATAATTCTTAGTTTTGTTTGTTGTAGGATCTTATTTTCCAATTTCAAAGTTGTAGGAAAAATATTTTAGAAAGTGAATTTCCTAACCAAACCCTAGAAAAATTTTATAAACTCATTATGTGATTATAAATTGTATTTTTTGGTATATTTAGACCAAGAGGGTATCCTTGGAATGCATTTTCAATTTTGGAAAAAAATTAATAAATTTTCCCAAACCCTATCAAAATCTTTCAAAAAATTATGTTCTTGTAAAAATGTGATGTTGGGTAGATTTAGAGAAAAAGGGTATTTTTAGATTTTGATATTTTAATTTTTCCAAAATTTGAGAAATATTGGGAAATTTTTGGGAAGGAAGCTTCAAGATCCATTAATGGCACAACCTGGATATTTATGAAACTAAATTATATTTATTTTTTAGAAATTTGGAATTTCTAGAGTGTTTTTATTTTGTGGAATTATGTATTCTCCCATTAAAAAATGTGAATGCTTTGTGATGCGTATTTTCATGGAAAATTGAACCTTTCTTATCCTCAAGATTTTGGAAGAGGAGTTGACCCAAGTAGATTGTTTAGAATTGAGGTGTAGGATGGGAAAGGGGTGGCTCTCACCTATTTTGTTGTGATACAAAGGGATAGATAGAACAAATGGGAGGAGAGATTTTAATCAAGTACAAATGTAATACTTATTGGGCTAATAAAATGAATTAAAAAAAGCTTTTCCACAATGATGTCAATGCCTATAGATATTTGATCATAGCATGAAGGGCATGTCATAACTCTAGGAGTTGGTGAATTTCACAATTCCCTATAGCCATTGTTCTATGTGTGATGACACTCCTTGTCCTTTTCCTAAGATTCTTGTCCTTATCTTTAGTTAGATTTTGTATTTGATGTGATTTTGATCATGTACATATTTTTCTTATGTGATTGTTGCATTTTAATATATTCATGTCAATGAGACATATTTTATATATGCTAAGTGATGTGTGTGTGAGGCCAACTTTGTGTGACTTGTGTGAGTGTTGGTGCCTTTCTTGAAATGCTTTATGTGTGTGTGAGCCTTCACCTTAATAGTAGTGTATCCATGATCTTCTTCTCCATAGCTAGGGGGTTTCTTAGAGTGGCATAGTGATGAAAGTAGATTGTCATTGATGTCAAAAAGGTGTTGGTATTGACAGAAGTTGTTCATATACTTCAAGTTGATATGTTGCTTCATGGCTAAGTCAGGAAATGCTAACTTGTTTGATCTATTTGTGTAGATTATTGATATTCACAAGACTGTAGGATCAGAATCATCAATCAGGATAAGTATGATACAATGCATATGTTTTATGATACAAGGTTGCTGATAAAATTCATCTACTTGATCATAGTAGTAAGTTCATCTTGTCTTCATGCTTGGTTAGTGTGCTAAGTTCATCTTGACTTGATGGTTAAATCATTTATGGAGTTGTGTGTTGATAGTTCATTCCATTCATAATGATGTTTGGTGATGGTATGTGGGATATTGTTTGTGACAAAGACATTGAGGCTTGTTAATAACAGATATAAGAGGTTGACAGAGGCATTAATGTTTATTAATGGCAGAATCAATGGTTATCATTGTGAATTGAGCATTTCACTTATTCTACTTTGTTAGGATTTTCTTATCAAAATGCCTAAAATATTAAAATCCTAACTATAAGCTCTAAGTGTATATAAGGAGATCAAATGTCATAAAGTATGACTTTATTTTATAAATGGTTGTTGACTTGCAAGTGCAGGTTATTCCACTTGAAGTTACCTGTTCAATATATTCAAAGGTCCTTATTTTATGGTGGGGAGCATGAATAAGGCATAAAAATATCCTTACTTTAATTTAGAAACTTTGATGTTTTTCATCTCCTTATAAATTAAAAAAAGTGGACTTTATATGCTTAAAAAGTGGGGAGCAAAAGCATTGAATATTTAAATATATAAAAAGCAAAGATTTTGGAGGAAATGTAAACAAGCCATTTCATGGCTTTATTTAAATATATAAAGTTTGTTTTTTATCCTATTTTGTTGACCCCTTTTAAATGTCATATTTTATGACATAAATAAAAATGGATTTTATTAGATTTTTATGGAGATTTTTGTGGGAAGATTTTATGCAGATTTTCTTGGAGCCTTTTTAGAAGATTTTTTTTCTATTTTTCTATCTCCATCTCATGTATTGGAAATAAAGAAGGAAAATGCTTTATAATGATATTATTCTTTTTAAGAATAATATTTTGTTACAAGAAGATTGTTTTTACAAAGGGAATTTGGAGATGATTTTTTTTTAGAGAAAATAATAGAAAGATTTTATTCTTTCTAAATGGTGATTAAGGATTTTTGGTTTCCATGAAGAAGAGATTTTTATTTACTAAAAGAAAATTGAATAAAATTCTTTGAAGTTCTTTTTGTAAATTGAAGAGATTAAAGAGTAATTTTTTATGAAACGGTTTTGATTTTTTGAAAGAAAAAATTGCAGAGAGAAGGTGAAGAGTTTTTATTGCAGCAGACTAATTTTATTTTTGCACATGAAGATGAAAATGTTTTTGCAGATGGAGATCATGTTAAAAAGAGATTTTATTCTCTCTAAGGGCAGATTCAAGAGATTTTTTTTTTTTTACAGGGACACAAATTGATTGGAATTTATTGAAGATGAAAATCATTCAAGATGAAATAAAATGATAAAAGAATTTGAAGAATATTTATTGATTTTGTTTGCAAAGAGAGAATGTGATTTTATAGGGGAAGATGAAATTGAATAGGGCAAAATTGATTAAAGTATACAGAGAAAGTTGAAAAGCTATTTGGAGAAAATATCAATGGAATATGAAAAGTTTTTATTTTCTCTTACATGGATACAAAGAAGAAATATATATATATATATATATATATATTTATATATTTATATATTTATATATATATATATAGATATATATGATTTATTTTTGCAGGAGAATAAAGAAAGTCATTGAAGAAGATAAATTTACAAGGAAGATGAGAATTAAAGAAGATAACTTTGTTTTCAGGGAATGTGAAAGGGTTTTTAAATTGCATATAATGGTTTTACAGGTACATTGACATTGTGTGTGTGAATTAAGGACATCTTTGAGAAGATACATATGATTTTTGTATGTATGAGATCATGTTTTGTAGGGGTAAATATAGAGAATGACAAGGTCATCAAATGTTTATTGAAAGAGTGAAAATTGAGCTGAGAGAGTTGATGTGAGGACCATAATGCAAAAATGATAATATCCTTGTTGTAACATATTTTCAGATTGAACCTTGAAGACAATGATGGTGTATCAGGTGAATTGTTATGCAGAAATAATTAGGTGAATTGTTATGTAGAGTTAATCAGGTGAATGAATTAATGAATTAAATGGAAACAAAGTAACCCTCTGATTTTATTTATCTTTTCTAATGGTGATTTCTAATGGTGATTGTGTTTGCCAGTGAGCCAGTGAGGCTTATAGGTCAGTGAGACCTTACATTTGTCGATGAGACACATATTATAGCCAGTGAGACAAATTCAGTCAGTGAGGCATCTTGTAGCCAGTGAGGCTTGTATGGTCAGTGAGACCTATTTGTATGTATTAGGGGTTGGTGCTCCTTGAAGTTGGTGGTTCTAAACATTGTAACCAGTGAGGTTTTTTGCTTAAGCCAGTGAGGCAGTTTTGAGTGGTTTTTTTACCCCAGAAGGGTTTTCCACTCATGAAAAGCATGTGTCATGTTTCATCTTGTCTTCATGTTGTTCACATCCTTCATTATTAGTCTTGTTCATATGAGCTCAACAAATCATTAATCTATTCTTGTCTATTTGTCATGTAAGATAAAGTTTGTAAAAAGTTGTAAAAGATTTGAAAACTAATACAACACTGATTCACCCCCCCCCCCCCTCTGAGTGTTGTCCTAGACTCCAACACATAGAGTTCCTTGGGAGATGCAAGAGTTCTTAGTTTAGTATTGCATATTGTGATTTATGGTTATTAAAGCACCTTTGGTGAGGCTCATCATTGATGTAATATTATCTTTGTATAATTTATATATTGGAGTGTGATCCTTCCATGTTTAGAAAGTAGCCTCTAACTTGTAATCATGTTATGTTATCATTTGGATGGAATTTGATCCTTGATTTTGAAGGAAGTTATCATGTTGTGAAATTTATCCTATGGGTAGAAATGATTAATTTAGAACATTGGAGTACTCTTTTGTAAATGCTACTTTCACTCTATGTCATGATTATGTGTTCAATTCTATGGTACCCACATAATGTGTGAGATTTCTATCCTTACCATTGGCCTGTCACAATATTGGTTTCAAATGAGCATGGCATTCCCTATCATTTTGCTCATGTTTAGCCATGTGTAGTATCATGATTTAGAAAATGTATCTCCCTTATTCTTATTTTATTCTCTTTCTTTCTTATGGTGGTTAGCTTGTTTTTCCTTTGGAAGTTAGCTTTCTTTATTATATGGAAGAGAGATTTGCTCTCCACCTTATTCCTTGGGAACGATGCCTTTTAGGTGGTCCTCATGTGGCCAAGTTGGAGTCCATGATCCCTTGAATGTTTAGGCTGAACTATGTTGTAGCAATGTAAAAATTGAGGAAGTTATGCCTCACCAAGTATGAAAACAAACCTTGTTATTTTTATGCCTTAAGTGTTTTTCCTAATCTCTATTTTGTAGGTCAAAAAAATAGTCTAAACTACATGTGTAGTGGGTTTACCAGTTTGACGTTGCAAGTGGCAATCAATCTCCAAAACCTACAAGTGTAGGAGGTCTAAAGTTCAGAGTTCCATTACACATCGTAGGGTGCATGTTGCAATTGATCTCTAGAGTCTGAGTTGTCAAGGGACTCAAGGTTCCATGTTGACTCAACATTTGCAAGTTGTAGTTGTAAGTGATACCCCAAAGCATAAACTATTGATGGTGTGATGTTGTGGACTTTTGTTGAGATTTTTCATATTATAAGTTACTTTCCAAACTTGAAGTCTAAAGTGCATGTTACAATTGATCCCTAAAGGTTGAAGTCAACTTGAAACTAGGAATCAAAGTCTCTTCTCATACTACAGCTCATGTAAATTCTAGTTGTTTTCTAAAACCTAAGTAGGTGTTGTAGGTTATGAGTTGTGTCATTTTTCCAAAGTCTAAGGTAGTGTTAATTCTAGTTGTAATTTAGGAAAGAAACTTGAAATGCAAGTTTCGAGTGTAAAGTTGAGTTACAAGGCTAGGGAAAATTCCAAACTTTTGCAAGTCTTTCATGAAGTCTAAACTTTAGTAATTTTGACCTTTGTGCTTCTTGTAACTCTGAGATAACTGAGGGGTGGCCTAGTAGGGATGTTGTAAGGGTTTTTTAGTAACCTTGTAAATCATGGCTCCCCTCCTTGCCTCATTTTTTGCCAACCATGGTATTTTTAAGTCTTTCACTTGTATCAACTTGCATCATTCCTTTATGTGTGTGTCAAGTGTGTCATTACATGTTATGACACTTTGTATGCATAAGAGTGTTGTGTGTCTTTCTTGATGCCATTTTTGTAATGAAAAAAATTGTTCACTCACTTTTTGTCTATTAATGTCTTAAGCATAAGCCTAGGACATTACATATTTATTTAGCTACCCCAACTTGGTGAGGTCCTAACTCCTAGCCCAGTTGGTGAAAATCAAACTTCTTTGGTGCATTGAAAAGATATTTAGAACACCTATGCTAAATAATTAAGACCTCGAGGGATTTTTTGACAAACTGGGCCCCATAAATTCTCTAAAGACCTCCAAAAATGTAATCCACAAAATATAGAAAATATAGAAAAATCACTATATTAATGTGAAATTACTTTCCTATCACTTCCCTATGGCCACAAGAAATATGGAATGGGCTTTGGGGTCCCAAAATTAAATGATTAGAAAAAGGAAATTACATATGATATATGAAAATCTTGAATAGAATGAGAGGGTGTGGCAAGAGTCTCAAAAGGGTTCATCTTTACACTAACACAACTATTCATAATAAGATTTTTAAATTACTCAAAATAAAACCTAGTATGTTTCTTTAATATTAGCATAAATACAATTTTTATATAATATAGGGCAATAAGGGGGCACCACTATTCCACCTTTTTCACTTGAACCACCTATAATGAATATATTTGTTTTGTATGTTGAAATAATCTAAACTAGTGAAATGTTGATATTTTAGTGTAGTTTATGACTATACCTCTCTGAAAAAGTGAAAAGGTAGTTTGGTATAATTTTTTTGTAAAACTAACATTGTTATATTTAATTGCTACGAAAAAAAATTCATAAAGTGAGTTTTTCGGATGTCAAGTTATTTGTACCAAATTTTATTTTTTCTTCCATTACTTCCATATCATGAACTTGATATTTTAGTGCAGTGAAGAAAATCAATAAATATTTTTTATTTAATGTTTAAAGTTGCATGTATAAAAAATAGAGCACCTTTATGGGATGTCAAAAAATTTGATGACTATTTATCAAAAACAAAAAAAATAATATCAACTTGAGCTATATTCTCTCCTCTAGTGTGTTGGGACTCCTATTTTCAAGCTTCATAATTGCAAAATATCATCTGACTCATCAAAATTTTCCTAGGAGGTCCCTATGTATTACCTCATTTTGTGTGTCTAGTGTTGTCCCCCCTAAAATTTGACTAAGTCTAAAATTCATAGGACCCTCCAAATCCTATAATATGTATTATAACTCCTAGAGATCTAGAACCACTCTCAAACATTATGAAACTATATACATGGAACATAACTTAAAGTATAAGGAAGAAAATGTCCATATCTAAATGTCACTTATACTTAAATGTTATATTTCATGTTGTTGCAAGTATGAGGTGAGCCAGTGTTGTCATTTATGTCAACATACTCATATTGCATTGACAAGAAGGATTGGATGAGCTGTGTGCTGAGGATATTGAGAAAATTAGCCTCAGTCAGGAACAGTGAAGAACCGTGATGAGAAGAAGGCAAATGTATTGTATAGGTTGAGAACCGGAGGATGCGGATTAAAGGGTTTGTAGATATGAGTCTTGAGATGCTTCAGTTAAGATTTCAGAGGTCCGCATGAAGATCTGAAGGAGTTATGGCTGTCGGTGTAGAACCGGTTCCGGCAAGTATTCAGAGGTGACAGAGGATCACAAAAAGGTCTGGTGAGGTCCGGAACTGTATAATCCTAATCTGCAGATTGGAAGGAGTCTTTGGGATGTCCTTGTGATGTGCCATCTCAAGTTGTGTATGATTTGGAGGTCCGGAAGTACCTCTTGCATTATGACAGTGGCGACAGACAGTGTTCTTGAAGTTCCAGATAAGGAAGAGAAGAGATTCCAGTAAGTAAAGAAAGTGCGGATGTACCTGGTCATTCAGGCAGGCTTGTGAAGGTTCTTGGATCATGTTGAGGTTGTGTTGTTGGTCCGCACTGATAGTAGAGCCCAGAATTGAAGTTATTCTTCCAGATGAAGTTCTTGCTCTGTTTAGCCGACCGGATGAGTTGTTCATCCTGCGAATGTTCTTGTGGTGGCCGACCGGATGTGTTATTCATCTTGTGGATACTCTTATGGTTGTTTGCCGACTTAGATGTTTGTTCCTAAGTCGATGTCTTGTATAAATAACGGTTTGTGAGTTCATTTCGAAGTGTGGATTGTGTGGATGAGTGTGGCATAGCGAAGAGAAGTGCGAAAGGCAGAGCAGAGGTTTTTGGGCTTAAATGGAACTGATCCGGACATGGTAGAGATGTCATTCTCCAGTTCAAGATTGTGATTCTTATCACTTTGTAGACAGTGTGTCTCCTTGTAGGCAGTGGGCCTCTTTGTGAGCAGTGTGCTCGGGCAGTGAGCCCTAATTGGCAAGTGCCATTCTTTTTCTTATTCTTCTAACAGAGAATAATCCTTGGGTTAATCACCCCGTGGTTTTTCCCTTAACCGGGTTTTCCACGTAAAAATCTTGGTGTTCAATGTGTTGATGTTTATCTGCTCTTGTGTTTATGTATTATGCTTTCATGGATGATTAATTGATATGCTGTTAACTAACAACGAAGAATCAAGTGTTTGAAAGAACAAGAAGTTTTATACAACTGATTCACCCCCCCCTCTCAGTTGTATGCCTTAAATCCAACAATTGGTATCAGAGCCAAGTTCCTCTGAAAGGAGCTTAACCGCTTGAGGAGATCCAGGATGTCGTCATACAAGAAGGATAGTCCGAAGTTCGATGGAACCAACTTCACTCTCTGGAAAGGTCGCATGAAGTGTCACTTGGAATGTATGGGAAAAGCATACTTGGCTATGGTCTCAAAACCATATGTACCTCCACAAGGTGGTCCGACAACTCTGAATGAAATCACAGATGCTGAAAATAATCTGCGGACCAAGGAAGCCCTACTAAGCGCATTGAATGATTCAGATCTCTCAAATGTTATTGACCTACCAACTACATATGAGATCCTGACTAAACTGGAACTTCTGTATGAAGGAGATGAGTTTGTCAAAAGTGCAAGGTTCCAAAGTCTGAAAGGGAAATTTGAAAGATTGAAGATGAGAGATGATGAAAACATCACTACCTTTATGCTAAGAGTGAATGAGCTGGTATGTGGAATTAGAAATGCTGGTGGAACTCTAGATGAAAATGAGATTGTCTGCAAAATCCTAAGATCCCTTTCTGCTGCCTACAAAATCAAGGTTGCTGCCATTGATGAATTCAGAGCCCACACAACTGTCACAAGAGAACAACTGGCTGGCAAACTAGCTGCATTTGAAATGACCGAGTTTGGAGATGATCCTCCCAAGACTGAATCTGCTTTCAAACCCAGTGCCTATGTGAAAGGCAAACAGAGATTTGATCCGGGAGAAAACTCATCAAGGAAGATGTCATGGTATGATCAAGCAAGAAGAGACATGGAAGAAGAAGAAGTAGAAACAGCTCAACTTGAAGCCCTCATTGCAAAGAGACTGCCAAGAGGATCCAGTAAGTATGAAGGAAAACTACCCTTTAAGTGTTTCAACTGCAATAAGATTGGTCATTTTGCTTCAAGATGTCCGGAAAGATCTGCAAGGTCTAATACTAACAGACAAAGGTTTCAAAAGAACTGCTATTATGTTCATGAAGAAGATGACAATGAAGGAGTAACAGATGATGAATCAGAACTAGAAAGCAAATCCGGAAATGAATGGGTGTTTATTGCCATCAAGGAAGAAGATTCAATATCCTCTGAATCTGTCAATCACAAGGTTGTGGAAAGAGCTTTGGCTGCTCAAGTGGAAGAAAAGGATGATTGGGTTATTGATAGTGGATGTTCTCACCATATGACTGGTGACAAGAATAAGTTCTTAGATTTGGAAAGGTATGAAGGAGGAATGGTAAGGTTTGGTGACAATTCTGCTGGCAGAATCAGAGGTAGGGGAACTATTTCCTTTGATGGAAAGAGCAAAACAGGTAATGTACTATATGTTGAAGGATTGAAGCACAATCTTCTTAGTGTGGGTCAGTTAGTGGACAAAGGCTATGATCTCCGGTTCAAGAATGGAAAATGCAGAATCTTTACAAGCTCCGAAACTGAAATTGCATCTGGTGCTCAAACAAAAGGTAATATCTTTCATCTGGTTGGTTCAAACAAAAGTTGTCTGTTTGCTCAAGTTGATCAGAGTTGGTTATGGCATAGAAGAATGTGTCATGTGAATTTTGATAACATCATCAAGATAAGCAATATTCAGGCTGTAAGAGACCTTCCAAAATTGGTGAAACCTACAAATAGTTTGTGCAAAGAATGTCAGCTAGGTAAACAGAGCAGAGTCTCTTTCAAAAGCAAAGATCAGTCTTCTACCGGATTGTTGGAATTAGTACATACTAATCTCTGTGGTCCGACAAGAATTAAGAGTCTGCAAGGTGATAGATATTTCATGTTGTTATTTGATGATCATTCTCGGATGATGTGGGTTACCTTTCTAAAAGAAAAATCAGAAGCATTTGAGAAATTCAAAATCTTCAAAGCTATGGTAGAGAATCAAACCGGATTGAAACTAAAGTGTCTAAGGTCTGATAGAGGTGGTGAATTTACATCTGGTGAGTTCATTGACTTTTGTGAGAAGCAGGGTATAAGGAGACAATTGTTTGCTCCTAGGACTCCACAGCAGAATGGAGTAGTTGAAAGAAAGAACCGGACCATCCAGGAAGCTGCCAGGACAATGGTGTTGGAAGAAAATGTTCCTCAGATGTTTTGGAAAGAAGCTATCAGCACTGCAGTCTACACTCTCAATCGAGTTCAAATCAGAAACAACACCGGTAAGACCCCCTATGAACTCTGGTTTGGCATCACTCCTACTGTGAAATATTTCAGAGTATTTGGTAGCAAGTGTTATATTAAAAGAGATGAAGATCTAGGAAAGTTTGATGCTAGAAGTGATGAAGGAATTTTCTTGGGCTACTCCACTCAAAGCAAAGCATACCGGTGTTACAATAAGAGATTGAGGAAGATGATAGAAAGCACCAATGTGAAAGTTGATGAAGGAATTGAGAAGCCTTCAAGATTTTATGAGTTTGATGAAGATGATCAAGATGGTGTTCAGGTTCAAGGGACTCAATCCCCTCCGGTAAGTCAGAATCAACTTGATCCAGTAAATCAGGAAGAAGAAATAGGTCAGAATGAACCTGATCAAGGAGCAACAGTGCAGGATATTTCCAAAATTCTAAGGTATGTAAGACTAAACCACTCTGAAGATCAGATCATAGGTGACAGAAGCAAAGGTGTGCAAACTAGAAGGAATGTTGCTCAAAATCAGGATGAATGTTGTCTGATTTCAAAGATTGAACCTAAAACAGTAAATGAAGCCTGCAATGATGAAAACTGGACTAAAGCAATGAAAGATGAATTAATGCAAATTGAGAAAAATCACACTTGGGATCTTGTTCCCAGACCTAGAGACAGGAATGTGATCGGAACCAAATGGGTCTTCTGGAACAAACTGAATGAAGCTGGTGAAGTTATCAGAAACAAAGCTAGATTGGTCTGCAAAGGCTACTCTCAAATAGAAGGAATTGACTTTGAAGAGACCTTTGCTCCAGTGGCAAGAATTGAAGCAGTCAGATTATTTCTTGCATTTACTGCCTTCAAAGACTTCAAGGTATATCAGATGGATGTCAAGTCTGCTTTCCTAAATGGTGATCTGGAAGAAGAAGTTTACATTGAACAACCGGATGGATTTCAATTGTCTGATAATGATGATATGGTCTGCAAGTTGAAGAAAGCATTGTATGGACTAAAGCAAGCCCCAAGAGCATGGTATGAAAGGTTGGATAAGCATCTTGTGCAGATTGGATTCAACAAAGGTACTGCTGACAGTAACTTATATTTCAAAATTGTTCATGAAAACATTTTGATTGTTGAAGTGTTTGTGGATGATATCATTTTTGGAGGAAGAGATAGTATGTGCAAAACTTTTGCAAATCAGATGAAAAGTGAGTTTGAAATGTCTATGCTTGGTGAAATGAATTTCTTCTTGGGTCTGCAAATTACTCAAACAAAGAAAGGAATCTTCATTTCTCAGACCAAATATGTGAAAGAATTGTTAAGGAAATATGGTATGGAAGATTCAAAACTAATGAACACTCCCATGGCAACCGGAAGTAAGTTGAGCAAAGATGATGACTCCCCAAAGGCAGATCAGACAAAGTATAGATCAATGATTGGTGGATTGTTGTATCTCACTCAGACTAGACTAGATATAATGCAGGCTGTTGGTCTTGTGGCAAGATTCCAGGCTGATCCTAGAGAATCTCATGTTATGGCAATCAAAAGAATTTTTAGGTACCTGAAAGGAACAGTTGAGTATGGTCTATGGTACCCTAGAGATCCGGATTTCTCTCTTCATGCTTACACAGATGCAGATTGGGCAGGAGATGTGGATGACTAGAAGAGCACTAGTGGTGGAGCATTCTTTTTGGGGAAGA
The DNA here is from genome assembly GCA_027924645.1 of Cunninghamia lanceolata. Classification (NCBI taxonomy): domain Eukaryota; kingdom Viridiplantae; phylum Streptophyta; class Pinopsida; order Cupressales; family Cupressaceae; genus Cunninghamia; species Cunninghamia lanceolata. Next base: position 2,446,483 of record BSBN01001183.1, on the reverse strand, counting down.
GATTGGTTTCTTGGCTAAGCAAGAAACAAGATGCAATATCTCTGTCTACAACTGAAGCAGAATACATTGCAGCAGTAGGTAGTTGCACTCAAATCTTATGGATGAAGTGGATGCTAAGAGACATTAAAGTTGAATATGAGGAGCCTATCACAATTTTCTGTGATAATTCAAGTACAATTAATATTTCTAAGAATCCGGTATTGCATTCTAAGACTAAGCACATATCTATCAAGTTTCACTTTTTGAGAGAACAAGTGAACAAGGAAGAAGTCAGATTGGAGTATGTTCCCTCAAAGGATCAGATTGCAGATATCTTTACTAAACCTCTTCCCAAGGACTCTTTTGAATATCTCCGGGAGAAGTTAGGGGTCATGGCCCCTCCGGTGATGAACTAGGATGCACTGATGTGCATCAGTCCGGTGGATATCACAGTCATATCTTGTGATCCGGATTGATGATGGGGAGCTGCAACTAAGGGGGAGCAGCTGATATGATTCTGATGTATGAGAATTGCAAGTATGAGCCCTTTGCCATTGATGTCAAAGGGGGAGAGAAGACATGTGAAAAACAAGTGGTTGATGATCAAAGGGGGAGCAGTAAAGGAAGAGAAGACATGTGAAAAGTTGTTGTTGATAGGGGGAGCTGTGACAGAAAGGAGAAGTTCTTGTCTTGATGGTTTTTTACATCATATGTTGCCATCAATGACAAAGGGGGAGATTGTTGCAAGTATGAGGTGAGCCAGTGTTGTCATTGATGTCAACATACTCATATTGCATTGACAAGAAGGATTGGATGAGCTGTGTGCTGAGGATATTGAGAAAATTAGCCTCAGTCAGGAACAGTGAAGAACCGTGATGAGAAGAAGGCAAATGTATTGTATAGGTTGAGAACTAAAGGATGCGGATTAAAGGGTTTGTAGATATGAGTCTTGAGATGCTTCAGTTAAGATTTCAGAGGTCCGCATGAAGATCTGAAGGAGTTATGGCTGTCGGTGTAGAACCGGTTCTGGCAAGTATTCAGAGGTGACAGAGGATCACAAAAAGGTCCGGTGAGGTCCGGAACTGTATAATCCTAATCTACGGATTGGAAGGAGTCTTTGGGATGTCCTTGTGATGTGCCATCTCAAGTTGTGTATGATTTGGAGGTCCAGAAGTACCTCTTGCATTATGACAGTGGCGACAGACAGTGTTCTTGAAGTTTCGGATAAGGAAGAGAAGAGATTCCAGTAAGTAAAGAAAGTGCGAATGTACCTGGTCATTCAGGCAGGCTTGTGAAGGTTCTTGGATCATGTTGAGGTTGTGTTGTTGGTCCGCACTGATAGTAGAGCCCAGAATTGAAGTTATTCTTCCGGATGAAGTTCTTGCTCTGTTTAGCCGACCAGATGAGTTGTTCATCCTGCGAATGTTCTTGTGGTGGCCGACCGGATGTGTTATTCATCTTGCGGATACTCTTATGGTTGTTTGCCAACTTAGATGTTTGTTCCTAAGTTGATGTCTTGTATAAATAATAGTTTGTGAGTTCATTTCGAAGTGTGGATTGTGTGGATGACTGTGGCATAGCGAAGAGAAGTGCGAAAGGCAGAGCAGAGGTTTTTGGGCTTAAATGGAACTGATCCGGACATGGTAGAGATGTCATTCTCTAGTTCAAGATTGTGATTCTTATCACTTTGTAGATAGTGTGTCTCCTTGTAGGTAGTGGGCCTCTTTGTGAGCAGTGTGCTCGGGCAGTGAGCCCTAATTGGCAAGTGCCATTCTTTTTCTTATTCTTCTAATAGAGAATAATCCTTGGGTTAATCACCCCGTGGTTTTTCCCTTAACCGGGTTTTCCATGTCAAAATCTTGGTGTTCAATGTGTTGATGTTTATCTGCTCTTGTGTTTATGTATTATGCTTTCATGGATGATTAATTGATATGCTGTTAACTAACAATGAAGAATCAAGTGTTTGAAAGAACAAGAAGTTTTATACAACTGATTCACCCCCCCCCTCTCAGTTGTATGCCTTAAATCCAACACATGTATACCATGCAGGTCTTCAGGTTCCTCTAGCACCTCAAAAGATTTCGCTTTGTTCTTGGTTCCTCTGCTTCCTACTCCCCACTCACTTTCCCTATCCATGGTTCTAGGCCAGAGCTTTTCCGCCACCCAAACCCTTCCTTTCGTTCTTTTCTCTTCCTATCCCTCAAAGGTTTTGGGTCCCACTAGAACCTTTGGACTTGATCCCTTTGACCCCTAGTTCCCTGACTCCCTGAAACCCCTACCTTGTATAGTTTCTTGATGTTCTGAGCCTAAATTTTTTTATGCCAACAACTCTCAGGATCACCATTATTGCTCTATTTGACTTCTCCAACTATATTTTTTGAGTGGGAAACTTCTGTGGTACATTAGGGCATGGATCTAATTGGTATAAATTGCATTTTTTTCCTCATTCAAAGGGTTTTCATTTTTGGGCAACTTTCTCTCTTCAAGTGCCAGGCTTCTAGTTGTAGTTAGGGCTTTGACGTGATAAGTTCCAATTCTTCATGAGGAATTTTTCATAGGTTTATGTGGATTATATTGTAATTTTTTATATCAAACTGTGTTTTTCTCTGGACTATTATAAGTGTTCTTTATGGAAAACTTCTAAGTACAGTTAGGGTTTTCTCTTGCCATAGTTCATGGTGTGATTGTAATCTTTGATTTAAATGAAAATGACAGTTCTTAATTAATTTAAAGCATTTGTAAATGGTGATTTTAGTGTTACACATGGATGCATGTTGTATGGTGTTGGATTAATAAGTATTGTCATGGTTTGATATTGATTTCTATGCTTCTAAATCTTCATATAGGAAGTCATACACCTCTTTGCAATTGTTGTTCTTTGATAAAAATGAGACTTAGTAGCTCGTTGGATAGGCACTAGTATGAGAAGCCTATGATCACCTACACCCATTAAAATTAAAACAATACATAAAATATAACGTGTAGTTACAGTTTTGTATACATCTTTGTTCTATGTTGAATTAAAGATAGACTATTTGATAAATAGTTGTGTTTTATCATTTTAGAACTTGAATGCATAGCCGCATCTTGCACTACTGCAATGATGTTATTTTCAACTCAAAAGAGATGTTATTTAAGGTAGTGATCTTTGTTTAAACTAGTGATAGTTAGAGGGTTTAGAACTATAACACTTTAGGTATCACTACCCTTGTTATTGTCTCATATATCTTTTGCATGATAGTTAATCCATGCGTAAGGATACCTCTTAGAATACCCTCCACAGTCTAGTTGAACTGAAATTGAAGAGGAGATTATCCACTCTTACATGTTGGCCCTTAATGACCTTCATCCTTTTGATGAACCCCCTTTTTCACCTCCTTGATGGCATCCTTGGCCTTGGAGTTTGAATAAGTGTTCTAGGGATTGGGATTAGTTGTTTTGGGATCCAATAGAGTTGTGCCATTTTGTAGGAAAAGTTTGATTCTGGTTATAAAATTTAGAAGCTTTGAATCTCAATAAATCTCTTATGGTTACATTAATACATCTATTTTTCAAGGTAGTCTCTTCTAAGTGAAGCGTAGTAGCTTTGTTTAGGTCAACCCAGAAGTTAGTTTGAGTTTGAAAGAAAAGGAATTTATAATGAATAGAACAAGAAGCTAGGAATATCCTAGGGACATGATGATTCTTCAAGTAGCACAAAAAACCAAAGGAGTAGATAGAGAGCAAGGATTCCTATTGTGCTACCTTCGTTGAATGTTCAAGATCAAGTAGGCACTTATAGATGAAATGATGTATTTTTAAATGCAATAGATCCTTTCCAATATACATCAAAGGACTAAACTAATAATGCATTGAGAAACAATAGAAGAATGGATACAAATGATTATGAAGTAAGAAGGAATGAGAATATTATTGGTAGGGGAAGTAGAGATAGATCATGTGTTGCAATCATGAGAATATTTAGAATGCCCAATTAAAATGAAGAAACACATAGGGATGTCCAATATCCTACTTCACCTATTAGGTCAATTAGAAATCAGCATGGCAACATTCCTGATGATAATGAACATGAGGACAGACAACCTAATGCTGAAGAAGTGGAAAGGAATATTTAGGATAAGCTAGAGTTGCTTAACCTATCAGATAGAGGAAAACAGAGGTGTAGGATTTACTTGATCTACAATAGGCTCAACTTACCCAACAGGCCCAGGTAACTCAAAATGCACAACAACAATGTAGAAATTTTAGTAGTATAATTGGCAACAATAGTACCAACAAATGAGACAACAGGATGTTAATCATGCTCATGTTCAAAATGTTCATAATCATCCAACACAAAATCAAATGAATCAATAGTATGAAAATGTTCAAAATCTTAGAGTTGCACCAGGAAAATAAGCACAAAGGTTTCCTCCACCCAGGAAACCTTTGGGAGCAGAAAGGTACAAGGAACTTGACTCCTTTAATATTCCTCACTTTCCTATTCCTAATGAGAAAAGAGGGAAGATACTTATATTTTTAGGTAACAATGTTGTCACTATTGATAACTGAGAGGGGGGGGAGTGAATCAATTATCTAAATTACTTCTACTTTTTGTTCTTCTTTAATAATTAGTGCAGCATCAAATCATATAAGTAAACATAACCATGAAAGTAGAAATAACATCAATACACATAACACAATAATTTTGACATGGAAAACCCTGTTAAGGGAAAAACCACGGGGTGACTAACCCAAGATTGTATTCTCTGTTAAAAGAATAAGATTGTACAAAATGGCACTTGCCAATTAGGGCTCACTGCCCAAGCACACTGCTCACAAGAGGCTTACTGCGTATAAGAGACTCACTGTCTATAAGGTACAAGAAAGTAACAAGATACTTGAACTGATGAGAAGCGTCCACATATGCTGAGGTTCAGTTTCGATTAGGCTCAATACACTAATCTGTTGCACTTCATTCTTCCTCTTCTTTGGTGCTGCTATTCTATCACATACTGGACCTATTTTACTATTTCCACACTGCTCTCTACTTTTCTTCTCACTTCACAACACACCACACGCACCTTCATAATGAAATCAATCTGGTATATACATCCGCATCAATGATTTCAATCATCTTTCAAGTCAGCATCTGGAATACTCAAGGTCTGATGCTCTGTCGGTTAGTTCTTCCTCAGTCTACTCTGCCAAACAGAAACTTAACACTTAGGTGTTCATATCTTCTCACTCTTTAATCACCAGAGGCTCAATCTCTGGAATGTGTTAGTCATGGTACTCCTCTTGACTTCCCCAAGTCCATACTTTACAAAGATACTTCCTCTAAGAGATCCGGACCTGATTTTTAGACCTTGCTACATGCTCTATTCTTGCTTACCAGACCAAGATACACTTCAGTCTATCTTCCGGTATGGTCATACCATGTCCTGCGAATGTGTGGGATGGACTTTGTTTCCATCAATGACAACACTTATGAAGTCACACAGTGTCTCTTATCAACAATCTCCCCCTTTGGCATTGATGGCAACACTTAGTGAAAAATGACTAAGTGTCACACTACACTCCCCCTTGGCTGATGCTCTATTCTAATGTACATTTTACTAGAGCTTCCCCTTAGCTAGATTCCACGTTTTTCACTGCTCCTCACTCCCCCTTTGACATCAATGGCAAAGGGTAGGATCTGCACATCAAAATTTCCAAAAATAATCTATACTTGGCTGCATAAGTATATATACATAACATACTTACATATACTGAAGTATATTTGCAAAAGTGGTCTTCAACTATACCACTTCTGTCGCTCAACTCTTTTTCATCCTATCCAAAATTGAGATGTGACCACTCAACATGAATGCAAAAGCTTCTACCCTCTTTAGATCTATCGGATCACTAGTCCGGGCTGTGGTTTGAGCATCAGTTACGGCCTCTATGCATGGCCTCTAACTTAGGGATAATGATCCCTCTAAGTTCACTTAACCTGTTTATTCTATTTTTCTTCTCCTTCTCAAGCTTCTTTATTTCTTTTATTACTACAATAGTCTGACACTCTTGATTTACTATGGAAGAGGAGAGAGGATTAAAACTTTGAGATAAACTTGACAGTTTATCCTCTTTCTCTTTTACTTTCTTCTCAATATCCTTGGTCACTTTAGGCCAGGATAAACAAAATTTATATATATCTCTACCATCTTTAAGAGCATTTTCTAAGCTCTTTATCCCAATATTCATATTTCTCCTATCATTGGTTATTAGTCCTTGTACTTCAGAGAATCTCTTTCCCAAAAACTCCCTCCAGACCTTTTCTTCAGCTGACTTCTCTAAGGAATCAAAATATGTATTAACAGAGTTTACAAGAGACTTTAGATTACCAAATGTGGAGGCTAAAGGATCCTTTTGGAAGGATGGCATGATCTTCTCCAATACACTGGATGCAGTTTCTATGAGCTCACAGTCTTCCATGTGAGACTTCAGAAGTTTTTCTTTTGCCTTTGCTTGAGTAAAGGATGCTAGCTTCATGGTTTGAACCAGGGAGAGAGAATCAAAATTGAACGGTCCTTGAAGTAGTTCCAGTTCATCAAATTCCATCATCTCTTTGGTCAAGAAATCTTTGACAGTTTCTATAGTGTCTCTTGCTAGAGACAGAATCTTTTTCCCTTCTATAGTCTTAAAACTATCTCTGGGATCTTCTCTATTTGGTCTTTTTCCCTTTCCTTTACTTCTTTTTCTTAACTGGATTGCTCCTCTATTCTTTCTTCTCCTTTAGATCCGGAGTCTGCTGGGGAAACTAGAGTAGAGATGTTTGCTTGTTTAAGGATTTCCTCTTCTGGAGTAGAGGAATCTAGATCCTCAGTTTTCTCTTCACTTGTCTTCTTTGCCTCTTTTGCCACTGTCTCAGTAGATTCTCCTTTGTCATCCATGGTAGAGGGTTCATCACCTAAGTCTTCTATAATAGGAAGATTGAATCTTTTAAAGGCATTCCAGAAGATATCTTCTGTTTCCTTTGCCACTTTGTCAGTTTCTCCAAGCATAAGTTGATTCATTCTAGCTTTGCTCTGGAACTCATCCTTGCAGTCCTTGAAGATAATGTTCATTTGTTTATGGGGTAATGGACAGATAGAGCTGAATAGCAATCTACTCCCGGATTTCTAGATCTTTTGTTTGGGCATTGTTCTTTCTTACTTCAAGTTCCTTCTCTAAGCTTTTGGGAATCAAAGATATAATTTCAATGAATGCTTTGTTGTAGATGTTTAGATACCTGACTGTGGCATCTTGTAAAATGTTCTAATCAGTTTCACTATATTCATCATAAAATTCAACCATTGGTTGCAAGTTCCCATCCACAATAACTGATTTGATGATATCATCAATGTAGAGAGTAGGTTTTTCAATGAATTCTTTTGCCTCTTCTTTCTTGTCTTGACTTGTAGAGGATTTACCGGATACTTTCTTCTTCTTCTTCTTCATTTTCTTTACTTCCTCATCTGACTCAATCTCTTCATCATCCTTCTGACTGATGTAAGACCTTGTGGCCTTTGTCTTAGTTCTCTTCTCTCCCTTTCTGGATGTCCTGACTTCTGGTTTTGATGCCTTTTGGCTCTTAGAGGTGGTAGGTGCAGAGCTCTTTTTCAGTTTCTTGTCTTTCTTTCTCTGCCCTTTCCATCTTTTCTCTATTTGCATCAAGTGCCTCCTTTGAAATTTCATGCCTCTTGGCAAATTCCTCTACTTCCCTCCTCACTTTTCTTTTCATTTCTGGTTTTCTTAGCTCTACATGAATCTTCACACTCAACTCTTCAAAGGTTCCAAACCTTTCTGCCTTAAGGTCCTTGGGCTGACTTAGCAGGTGTTGAATATGCAACTCTAGAATTTTCTCATCAACTTCATACCCCATTGGCATGATCTAGACTATCCTTGGCTCCACTGCCTCCATCAGGCATTGATCAGTTTCTACCATAAAGCATATTGTATCTTTATATTTTTCAACTAGAGATTAAGGGATTCTCTCGCTTTCTTGCATCATACTCTGAAAGTTCTTGAAGTAGCCCCAGAGTGCTATATTATGTGCCTTGGCATCACCAATTCCATGCAAATAATCTCTAATTTGTATGGCTACTGGTTTGTCATTTTGCCATATCCAACCATTGGATCTGGGTAGCTCATTCATAAAGTAAAAGAATAGACACAATATAAAACCACCATATTTGAATGAGTTTTTCTTGTCCTTCTTGATCCTTTGTAAGTTTTCTAACAGTTGGCTCAGAAGAAATTCACAGAGATCATAGTCAACATTTTTTCTTAGCATTTCATAAGCAGTATACACAGTTCTTCCGGATACTGAATTCTCCCTGCTGGAGTGATATATCTTATAGCTAATTATCATAGATGTGAACTTGATATCCAGATCAGTGATATCTTCTATAGTCATTGCTCTCTTGTCAAATTTTGATCTAGTTGCCTCACTCACTATTTGATTCTTGACAGATTTGAGAGCAGGTATCCCACCAGATGAGTGCAATCCAGTAACTACCCTAATTGCATCCTTGGTTATCTTAAACAGCCTATTCAACCACATGAAGTTGTCATGCACTCTTCTCAAAACATACCGAACCCATTCATCTTCTATAAAACAAGGGAAATGGATGTAATGTCCAAAATGTTTGTCCTGGATAGCCTTGTACTAAGGTTTGAGTTCAAATGAATCATCTATTAACTACTTGTGGTAGATATCCACCAGCTTGGATTCCCCAAATTCTTCAATGTTCACACGAATGTATGCCCTAACATATTCAACATGCAAAACCCCATGCGGAATGCTAGAAAATGCGCCTAAGGGATCCACTTCTAGAGATTTTTAGGGATGTTTCTTAAATTTAGGGCACGACCTATCAGTAATCTTCACAACATTCAGAGTAGCCATCTTAAAGATTTAGAGAGTTTTCAAGATCAGAAAATACCTCTTTACGCTTCTAGGGTTCACAATATGAGCTAGATCGAGATGCTTAGATGAATCGACTTCTGCGGTTGATCTTTGAGAGGTTTGAGATAGCTTGTTGCAGAGCTCCTTCTCACTTCCTTTCAAATGCAAATGTGCAAATGATGAACCAAAAAACCTTTTTATTTTTGCACAAACCCTAATTCCATTTTGTAATAAATGCACAACCTTAGTTATTCTGGTTGCCTTGTTTTCCTTGTTCTGAGAGAGACCTTTCCGGATCACTGGTATGCACTGTTAGCTATCTATCTACCTTTCCCCAATCATTCCACTTATCCACAGATCAAGATACTTCAAATTTGAGTCATACCAGATCTAACTGTAAAAATCTTGTTCTTACCGAATGACTGTTAAACTAGATTAATCTCAAATGATTAACCTCTTTAAATTCCTTGCAGATCTTTCATATCTTTCCCAATGATTATTTAGATGTTTCTCTGAGAGCCCTTTTAATCCGCAACCTTCCATGTGCCAATTGACTGGCTGGGGGAAGTTGTTTTCTTTTGTGACTCCCCCTAAGCTAGAGCTCATCTATTTAGTTTCTGGAAGGAATATCAGCACCAGATTCTAGTGCGGATCCATCCTCAACATTTTCTATACTCCTCTTCATCCAAATCTTGTTCATCTCCCTTTGAATCTCATCCACATTCACTTTTCTTTTTCCTTTATCTTGGTTTTGATTATGATGTACCAGACCCTTTTTGTCCTGATTCTTATGTAGAATTTGGCAATATGACTGGATCTATTGCAATTGTAGCAAACAACATTTCTTTGCATATTTGACTGATATCCTCTTGATCTACACTCATGAGATTTGTGACCATACCTTTTACAATTAAAACACTATCCAGGGAAGGATGAATTAGTTTGATTCGTTCTTCTTCTACACTGATTTACTTTATGACCAAAGTTATTGCAGTTGTGGCAGTATCCATTGAAGGATGGATATCTTTGAGCATTAGGTTGCCTTATTGGAGGTCTTCTAGGCCTATTCCATGGATTTCCTGATCCAAAGTTCTTCTAACTAGATCCAGAGCTTTCACCTTTTTCATACCCTAAGCCTTGTTTATCACCTACCCTCTTTTGGCTTTCAAGAAGAACTTCAAGTTGAGCAGAGCTTATCTTGAGTTTCTCTTTGTATTCATTTGCTATTTGAAGATCCCTTTTAAGAGTGTCAATCTAATTCTCAAGTTGTTCTTCATTATCTCTAGCTTCTTAAAGATCATATTCCAAATGCCTAATTATTCTATCCATTTTGTGGCACTCTTCCGACTTCTCCTTGAGAGATTGTTTTAGATTATCTTTAGTCTTTCTTTTCTCTTCAATTTCTTGAGTGAATCTCATAACTCCTGATTCCATTTCATGTCTTACCATAATGAACTCTATTGATAGCTTCTCACATAACTTGTTCTTCTCATTCAAATCTTCATCAGTATTATTGGCTTCACTTTGACTTGCTAACTGTTGAAGTAGTTCCTTTCTCTTTTTCATAGAGATACTCAGTTTCTCTTTTAGTTCATTTATGAAATCATCAGCTTGTTTGAGTCTTTCCTTTAATTCATTGACTTCAGAGTGAGATTGCTCAAGATCATCTAGGGCAGACTGAAGTTGTTCCCTCATTCCATACATATTTATTGAGATTCCCAGATCTTCCTCAAGCTGTTAGGCTCTGTTAGGAGGAACTTGGCTCTGATACCAATTGTTGATAATTAAGAGGGGGGGTGACTCAGTTATCTAAATTACTTCTACTTTATGTTCTTCTTTAACAATTAGTGTAGCATCAAATCATATAAGTAAACATAACCATGAAAGCAGAAATAACATCAATACACATAACACAATAATTTTGATGTGGAAAACCCTGTTAAGGGAAAAACCATGGGGTGACTAAACCAAGATTGTATTCTCTATTAAAAGAATAATATTGTACAAAATGGCACTTGCCAATTAGGGCTCACTGCCCGAGCACACTGCTCACAAGAGGCTCATTGCCTATAAGAGACTCACTATCTACAAGGTACAAGAAAGTAACAAGATACTTGAACTAATGAGAAGCATCCACATATGCTGAGGTTCAATTCCAGTTAGGCTCAATACACTGATCCGCTGCACTTCATTCTTCCTCTTCTTTAGTGCTGTTGTCCTGTCACATACCAGACTTGTATTACTGCTTCCACACTGCTCTTTACTTTTCTTCACACTTCACAACACACCACATGCACCTTCATACCAAAATCAATCTGGTATATATATCCGCATCAATGATTTCAATCATCTTTCTAGTTAGCATCCAAAATACTCAACATTTTCCCAAACTTTGGTTTGTCCGCTGAATCCTTGCTTATTAAGTGATGCGTATCAAAAAGATGCTTATAGAAGTCACCAATCATGTTGGCCAACCATGAATGATCCCTCAATAAACTTGATCACCATCAATAACTCATCCGAAAAAAGGTCTGATGCTCTGTTGGTTAGTTCTTCCTCAGTCTACTCTGCCAAACAGGAACTCAACACTTAGGTGTTCATATATTCTCACTCTTTCATCACCAGAGGCTCAATCTCTGGAATGTGTTAGTCATGGTACTCCTCTTGACTTCCCCAAGTCTGTGCTTTACAGAGATACTTCCTCTGAGAGATCCAGACCTGTCAGACCTTGCTACATGCTCTGTTCTTGCTTACCGGACCAAGATACACTTCAGTCTGTCTTTCAGTATGGTCATACCATGTCCTAGGGATGTGTGGGATGGACTTTGTTGCCATCAATGACAACACTTATGAAGTCACAAAGTGTCTCTTGCCAACAGTCACCTGTGAAGAGCACCTTAGACACTTCATAAATGTCACTGTTGAATATGAGATAGAAGATGAAGATGTCATGATGAAATTGTTTGTACATTCATTAGAGGAGAGTGCCAAAGAGTGATATAAGGGCCTCCTAGAGAATAGTATTAATTCATGGGATGAGTTCATGAGAGTATTTAAACTATATTATTGAGATAGGATCAACTCCAAGTTTGCCATCCATGAGCTCACTACAATCAAGAAGTGAAAAAATGAAACGGTTGTTGACTTCAATACTAGATTTATCATGTCAATGAGAAAGGTACCCACTCATCTCAGTCCTAATGAGTTAATGTGTTTAGTGCTATACTATGGTGTGTTTGATTCTAAGATCAAATATTGCTTGAGAGATAAGAGTCCTCATACATTGAGGGAATCTTATGATGTAGCCATTAACATAGAAAGTAACATGAGAGCTTCCAAAAAATGCATGAAGAGGTGTAATGTAAACATTTCCGAACTAGACAGGGTAGCATTGAGTAAACCCCTCACAAAAAATACAAACTAGACAAACTTATGGGAGTCATGAAAGACATGTCCTATAAGATAGCACAAAATGAGAAAGAATTGCTTTCTCACGGTCATGTACCTCATTTCAATGAAGTTCAAAGATTACATAACAAACATTATAATATAGATTGGTCCAAAAGACCATAGCAAAATAATAGAAAAGCTACCCCTATGTAGGTCAGTTTCAAGTAGCCTAAAAGATACACGCTTGATCTACTGAGGAAGGATCAAATAAATTACCAAGAGGTTTCACCATGGTGCAATTCATGTTATCTACCACATGATTCAGCAAATTGTTCTATTTCTCGCTCAATCGGCAAAGACAAAGAGTTTCCAAATGAAGAAGGTGTAGTCGAGAACTATGAAGATGAGATAAATAAATTTGATACTAAAGATTATTAATAGATGGGTGAGGAGGTTGAGTTTGGAAGTTATGGAGAAGGTGATCACATTTTCCAATATGATTATGATGTAGGTCCAAAAAGGTATTAGTTGCTAGCTCATGATTTTGACCACTTAAGGAATCTTATGCATCATAAATATCAGCAGTCTAAGCCATCTAAGGAAGATATGAAGGTCTTGACCGATGCAACCATTATGCAAGTTCAAGTAGGTTATCAACTAAGGAATAGACAAGTGCGTATGCAGAGCATGATCCATTTTGAAGGCCTACAATCCAAAGAATGGTGACAAACATGATCAGCCCCATGTACCAGAGGAACCAAAACAAAGTAAGGACAAAAAGGAGCCGAAAGATATGGATGTCTCTTCAAATAAAGGAATAACTTACATTCCTAATGTAGAGGATGTTACTATCTCAAGTGATTTCCTTTACTAAATTACATTTCTATTGGCATGGCCCAAGTTTTAAGCCAAGATAGAATATCGGTGTTTGTAGGGGAACTTCTTAGAATCCTTGAACACAGGGGCAGGATTGTACCATTTATCACTACTGTTAACATACAAAGGTAGCATGTTACTATTTCTAGTGATGATGATGAGGGTAAAAGTCAAGAAGAAACAATCGATGTGTATCTAGGGTCAACAATTGTTAACAGAAGAATGGGTGTAGACCCTCTTTATACAACATTGATCATAAATAACTAGATATTGCACAACTGCATGCTTGACTTTGGTGCTTCAAGCAATGTTATGCCTTTAGAAATAATGAATGATTTAGGATTGAAAGTGTTTATATCTTTTGGTAAGTGCTTTCCATGGATTCCAAGGAGGTCAATGTGATTGGCCAAGTAAAAGATGTTGAATCTTAGCTCGTTGCTTACCCAAACAAGTCATTTCTGATGGATGTTATTATTTTATATGGGTTTGCAAAATGGGGTATGTTTCTATCTAGAAAGTGAGGAGCCTCTATGGATGGAAGCATCCAGATGGATCTTTCATATGCCACTTTTCTGGCCCATGCGGTAAAAGTGAAGTTGTATAGAGAGAAGAATGTGGAAGATGAAAATATTAAGGACTGTTACAAAATAGAGTGTGATGATGCTAACTTATTTGATACAAACATTGATCATTTCATGGGATAGTGCAATGAAGATGACCACAACAATGATGTGTTACCTTCTCCTTATGCTACTCCTACTGGTAGTGAAAATTATTTGTGGACACTTTACTTTGATGCACCTACATATTTGAGAAAAGGATTAGGCACAGGTGTTGTCTTAATTTCACCAGATGGTGAACATTTTGGGTTGTCCTTCAGGCTTGACTTCCAGTGCACCAACAACATTGTAGAGTATGATTCTCTTCTGCTTGGTTTGAATATTGCTCACAAACATTGGATAAAGTGTTTGAGAATATTAGGATATTTGGAGTTGGTGGTGCAGCAGGTCAGAAATGTGTATGCAACCAAGGATAGCAAGCTAAGAGTGTATAGAAATGTAATTTGGGACAATTTTGAGTTGTTTGATGCCATAGGCATTGAATGGATTGATAGAAGTGGAAATGAAAAGGTTCTTTGGTTGTTGTTGGTTCAAGGTTTAATCCATAATCATCTTCTTCTTCATGCCATTACATTGTTGAAGTTCTTACCAGACCAATAATACTTGATAATATTTATAGTTGGCAGGTTTTCAATGATAGCAATCTGATTTATAGCTACCTAAATTGATTGATTGGCATCCTATGATAGAAATTGAGGATGGAAAGCAAACATTGTTTGGCAGTGAAGTTGTGCAACTAAAGACGAATACCATTCTGAAAGGATTGGTGGCACTCGAAAGGATGTTTGACAATGCTAACCTTTGGAAAAGCAAAGGAAAACTAGTTGAAGAGGATAGTGTTCAAGGTGTTAACCTTGGGACTAAGGATGCACCAAAGATGGTTTACATAGGCAAGAAGTTAAAGCCCAATGAGAATCAAATTGATCTGGGAAATACCTAGCGTTGAGCCTGTGGTATTGTAATGTAATAAAATAAAGAAGAAATGAGTTTCTACAAGTAGGCAAACTCACTGGGAGTTGTGAATTGCATCCAAAAACTAATTTTTATTCATTCCAATTTGAAATATATAGGCTTACATAAAATATGAAGGGTCACATTACCCTTGGAAAATAAAAAGAACTCTTGGAAGGCGAAAACTTTTTACAAAAGTTCAAAACTATGAATTTTTTTATCTTCCCCTTCACAAGGTCATAAGTCCTAGCTATTTTGTTGGAATTTAAACTTTTTGCCTCTAAAAATGTAATTTACTAAGATGTAGAAAATACCAAAAACTAATTTTTTTATATTTTCCCAAAAATACCACTCAAATGACCCTGGACCTGATCATTGCTTCCCCCTTTAGAGGCAATGGGCCCCATTACATCTTATGGTCTGCAACAACTAAGGAAACTGATTTTCAATTTGATCCCTAGTTAACCACTTGCCTTGATGAGGAAGTTTACTTGCTTGAACCACACGGTAAAGAGGAATATGTTGTCTTTTTAGTGTCATGACCAAGACATCAGTGATCTTTTCTCCAACATGGAATTGATGAGGTAGATGATGTTGATCATGCCTTTCCTTGTACTTTTGCCTAGTGTGGTGCAATATCTCCAGAGCTTGCTGCATTTCTTCAACAAATTTGGTTGTCTTATGTTATGATGGAGCATCTGAGATGACTAGTATTGCTACATCAATAGGAGCCAGTGATTGATGTCCAAGACATATTTCAAATGAGCTATGCCCTATGGAACCATGTAGGGCATGATTGTAAATGTGCTCAGTTTGCCCATCCATTTGTGAATGGGATGCAGTAGACTTGGTCATCTTGTTATCCATCATATCCTAGAGTGATGCCCTACTTTCATTTATCTATTTTTGCTAAGTGGTAGTGGTTACCATTTTGTCATGGATATTGGCTACAACTAACCTCTTGTCCTTTGTTCGAACCATTAGAACAAATGTTCCAATATGAGCAATTGGATGTTCACATTGTTTTTCAGTAATCAAAGATGTTGGTTGTGTAGGACTTACTTCAGGTATCTGATACTTCTTTTTACCCAGTTTGATAATGACACTGTAAAGTCTGAACTCATATACACCATGATTCTTATACATATATGGGTGCCCCAACAATACATCACAGACATCCAAGGGTGCCACATCACATATGACATCATCTTTGAATGGCTTGATAGAATAAGGTAAGCGACATTGTTTATTTACCTGAATATCTCATTCTTGTTTGCTTACCCATCCCACATGATATGGTTGTGGATGAGGTGTGGTCTGCAAGTTTAGCCTTTTAACAGTCTCAATAGAGATTATATTCTTTTGACTTCCACTATCAATGATGAAATGGAGAGCCTTGCCATTTACCCACATTTGTGAGTGCAATTAACACTCCTCATCTTCATGAGGCAAAATCTTGGTGGTGGCAACTTTGGCATATGGGTTAGCTTCAATTATTTGGTCATCATCTCTTTGCTCAAAAGAGTATGCAGGCAATGGTTTAGGTTTAGGTTTAGCTTCCTTTTCTTGTAACCCTATCATCAATGCCTTGGTATCTCGACAGTCCTTTGTGTTATGTCTTAGACTTCTATGGAATTCACACCACATCTTCTTTCCATTTTTGTTTGCTGTTGATGATGCTTGTGAGGAGGGATCCTTAGCTATTTGTTTTCCCATGAATTTGTTGTCACCTTCATTCTTTAAAAAATAATCTTTTTTTCCCTTTTGTTTGAATTTTTCCTCAATCTTCACTGTGTATTTGTAGGTAGTCCCCAAGGTCTCAATATTGAGAAATTCCATCTCTATTTGGATATAACAACGAAGCCCACTGTGGTACTTCAAAATTTGATGTTTTTCTATATCAATGATGCCAAGCTTTGCTGAAAGAGCATGGAAAGTATTAGTGTAATCCTAAATAGATTGGTCTTTCTATTGAGAAAGCATCTGTCACTCCATATACTTATTCTCATATGAATTTTTAGGATAATATTCTTCCTTGATATGTTCCACAAACTCTCCCCAAGTGGTATCATCCTCTACTACTCCATCGAACTCAAGTTTTTCTCTAGATAATAGTTTATTTTCTCATGATTATTTTACATGATGCTTAACTTTGAGGAGAGCAAAGGTTATTTTTTCACCATTAGAGAAGTGATTCATAGAAAAATATCTTTCTAGTTTTGACAACCAATCATCAATAGCATCTGCATTTATTTTGCCTTCAAAATTTGGAATATCAAAATTTATGATAGATATTAGATTTCCACAGTCCATAATGAAATGTAGATCAATATTTTAGGATTTAACTGTGTGTGTTTTTTCCTCAATGTTTCAGATCATACTCCATGATTGGATCATAATTTCTCTTCTCTTGCTCTATATTCTCCTGATGATGGATCATGAAGTATGATCCAAAATGTTGAGGAAAAAACACACACAGTTAAACCCTGAAGCATTGATCTACATATCAAAATTTACCTGTACCTTGAAAGGAGTGTGACCACCAAATGGTTCTCTACCCATGTTGGGTTTTTTATTTCCTTAATTTTTTCGTAGCAGACAAGAGAACTGACTCATCATCTCCTCACGCTGTTTTGTTAATGCTTCTTCAACCATCGCCCTAAAAAGATCTGAATCACCATCCCATTCTAACAATTTCAGTTGAGTGCACCTCAAAGGAATATAATATGATGTCTGTGGTGGACTGAATCACCTTTCCAATGATATTTTGTTTGTTCAATTTCGACATCGTATGCAAAAGATATGCCAAAAACACTGAGGGTAACACTAAAAAAGAAAGCTTGACTTCTGGTGAAAATAGAAGATAGCTAAGAAACAAATCAGAACAAATTACCTATACCAATGGAAATTGCTCTGAGTCCTCTTTCTAGCTATATCTTGTTTTCACAAAATAAAGTCTAGATGAAAAAGATATACCCAATTTCGCAAAACTGCTCTGAAAAGGCAAAAAAAACAAAAATAAGCAGAGGCAAAAAAATAGGGACATAGATTTGTGATCTATTTTTCTCAAAATTTGTACACTTTCTGAAACAAATAAGAGATACCCAGATCCAATTTTGACACTGCCGACAAAACCCAGAAATATTTTAAGCTGAGATTACACTGGTTGAATGCTCATGTCTAAAACCCTGTCCAGTTCAAGAAGAACCCAACAGAACTTGGCTCTGATACCACTGATCTGGACAATACCTAGTGCTGACCCTGTGGTATTGTAATACAATAAAATAAATAATAAATGAGTTTCTACAAGTAGGTAAACTTGCTGGGAGTTGTGAATTGCCTTCAAAAACTGATTTTTATTCATTCCAATTCGAAATATATAGGCTTACATAAAATATGAAGGGTCACATTACCCTTGGAAAACAAAAAAGAACTCTCGAAAGGTGAAAACTTTTTACAAAAGTTAAAAATTATGAAATTTTTGATCTTCCCCTTCGCAAGGTCATAACTCCTAGCTATTTTGTTGGAATTTAAACTTTTTGCCTTTGAAAATACAATTTACTAAGATGTAGAAAATACCAAAAACTAAATTTTCAATATTTTCCCAAAAATACCACTCAAATGGCCCTGGACCTAATCACAAATGCTAATTTCTTTTCTGAAAAAATTCAAGAAGTGTTTTGCATGGTCCTATGATGAGCTGAAAGCCTATATGTAGGACTTGTTTCAGCACACTATCCCTCTTCAACATGATGCAAAACCATTTGGATAGAATCAAAGACCTATAAACCCTACCATATCTCCCAAGATGCAAAAGGAATTGATGAAGATGAAAGAGGGAGGCATAATTAAACCTATCAGACATTCTAAATTGGTATCCAACCTTGACCTAGTGAGAAAGAAGAACGAGGAAATTAGGTTGTGTGTGGATTTTAGAAATTTTAATATCAAATCTCTTAAGCATAACTATCCACACTGAAGCATGGACCATTTGCTACAAAAAGTGACTAGATCTGAATTGATGACCATGATGGATAGACTCTCTAGGTACAACCAAGTGGTGGTCAAGGAGTCAAAGTAGTATAAGACAATGTTTACAACTCCTTGGGGTACATATGTCTATGTAAGGATGCCATTTGGCTTGAAGAATGCGGGGTCAACATTTCAATGGGCCATGGATGTGGATTTTACTAGTCTCATTGATGAGATCATGGTGGTTTACCAAAATTATCTGACAGCATTCTCAAAGGAAAGAGGTGAGCATTACAAGCACCTTGAAATTATTTTCAAAAGATTTATACAGTATGAGATTTCTCTTAATCCCAAGAAATGCATATTCAGTGTTGAGGAGGGAAAATTGCAAGGCCATATTGTGTCAAAGGATGGAGTGAGGATAGACCCAGAATGAGTCAAAACTATTAACCTCATCCCTCAACCCAAATCAGTTAAAGGAATATAGTCTTTCTTCTAGAAAATCAATTTTGTAAGAGGGTTTGTTCCTAATTTTATGGAGAAGAACAAGGCCATTTAAAAGATACTCTAGAAGGAGAAATTAGTTCTATGGAGTTCAGAACCAAATAAAGCATTCAAAGACATTAGAGAGACCATTAAGGAAGCATATGTTCTGATAAGTCTAAATTGTTCTAAACCCCTATAGTTATTTTCTTTTTCTTCATTTTATATTGTTGTTGTTGTCTTACTCCAAAAGAATGAAGATGGATATGAGTAGCATGTGTCTTTTCAGTAAATCATTGCAAGTAGTTGAGTTTAAGTATTCTATAATGGAAAAGCACACTTATGCATTAGTAAAGGCTTTGAAAATTTTTAGATCATACATTACAAGTGCTAATACCATAGCATATGTGCCACACATAGTAGTAAAAGATATGTTTATGTAGCAAGAAGCTTTAGGTAAAATATACAGATAGATCAATAAGATACAAGAGTATGACATAGACATATAGGTCACAAAGTTGGTTAGAGGCCAAGGCTTAGTAAATCTAATGGATAATTCAAATCTTGAAGCAACAGAAGTAAATGAAACGGATGTAGAAGGTGTTCCTTCTCATTGCAGATTGATTGACAATGCATGGTATAAGGATGTGATTTTCTATTTTGAAAACATGAATTGCCCACCCTACATGGATGAGAATTATAAAAGGACCCTCAAGATGAACTCTCAGAGGTATGTGCTATTCCAAAATGAACTAATGTGGAGGAGTCACAAAGGTGTATTGTTCAAGTGTTTTGACCAAGAGAAAGCTAAAGCAAAAATGAGTGTCACCATGGTATTTGTGGAGGACACTTCAAAGCTAAAACCACTGCCCATAAGATCCTTACATCTAGGTATTGGTGGCCCACTTTATTCAAGGATTTAGTAGAAAAGACAAGAAAATGTGATCCTTATGGTTTTATGGTAAGTTGAAATTTGCTAGGGCACTTCCCCTTTTTCCCCTCACGGTTGATGCACCTTTCTAGTAATGGGGAATTGACTTCATCAGAGAAATACAAGAAAAATCTAGTAATGGATTTAAGTGTATCCTTGTGGCTACCGATTATTTACCAAGTGGGTAGAGGTAGTCCCTAATCATAATGCAACCTCCAAGGTGGTTATCAATTTCCTAGTTAGCAACATAATAACTAGGTTTGGAGTGGTTGCTAGAGGATTTTTGTAGACAATGTAATGTGTTTCAAGTTTCAATAAATGTTGAACATGTGTTCTAAGTTTGGTATAAACTTGGTGCATTCATCCCCTATCACCGCCAAATTAATGGATAGGTTTAATCAAGTAATAGAAGCCTAATGAAGATTATAAAAAGGACATTTGATCAAAACAAGAAAAGATGGGATGACAGTCTGAGATATGATCTATGGAATGACATAATAACTTTCAAAAAGGCTATAGCTAGAATTCCATTTGAACTAGTGTATGGAGAAGAGGTTAATATGCCCATCAACATGGAATTACAAATCTATCAGTTGGTACATGATATAGAGGAATATTAGTGTCACTCTCCTAGAATATCATGCAATTCAGTGAGTTGGAAGAGCAAAGAAGAGCTACATACAATAAAAATTTGGATCATAAGTAGGTAATGAAGTGTTTATTTGATAATAATATTGTGTAAAGAGATTTCTAGATTAGTGACTTGGTTCTCCTTTGGAATGTAAAATCTAAAGATAAAGGGAAGAATGGTAAGTTTGATCCATTATGGCTTGGGCCATTTGAAGCGGTTGAGAAGTTTGAGCTCAACATCTACCATTTGATGAATCTAGAAGGAGAACTCATGGAGTTTCCCAGTCACAGTCAACATTTGGAGCATTACATTTCATAAGTAATGAAGTCTTTCAATTTTGAATGATGAATACAGGTCATATCTTTCATTTTTTGAACCTTGTGTAGTCTTGACCATTTTTGCTCATGATGGTGTGTTTGTTTTGTGTCTTTCATGATCCCACCTTTTATGGTTTGCCTGGAGATGTTTTGGATTCTCGCTATCCCTATTAGGCACACATCTCCAACTAGACCCACTGTTGGGACTCATATTTTCAAGCCTCATAATTGAAAAATCTCATTTGACTCATCAAAATTTTCCTAGGTGGGCCTTGTGTATTCAACTCATTTTGTGTGTTTGGTGTTTTCCCCCATAAAATTTGACTAAGTTTGAAATTTATAAGATCCTCCAAATCCTATAATTTACATTATAACTCCTAAAGATCCGAAACCACTCTCAAACATCATAAAACTATATACATGCAATATAACTTAAAGTATAAGGAAGTAAATGTCCATATGTAAATGTCAGTTATACTTAAATTTTATATTTCATGTATACCTTTGGGTCTTTGGGTTTCTCTGGCACTTCAAAACTTTTTCCTTTGTTCTTGGTTCCTTCACTTCCCTTCTCCCCACTCACTTTCCCTTTTTGTGGTTTCAATCTAGAACTTTTCCCCAACCCGGAACCTTTTGTCCTTCGCTCTTCCTATCCCTTCAGGATTTTGGGTCCCCCTAGAACCTTTGGACCTAATCCCTTTGACCCCCAATTACCCAACTCCTTGAAACCCTGCTCTTGGATAGTTTCTTGTTGTTCCAGGCTTGAACTCTTTCTCGGCCCAAACATATTTCTTTTTATCCTCCTATTCCCATTCTTCCTTCTTTCTTGATTCTCAATCCCATCTCATGCTGCAACTTGTTACATCCCCAACTTATGATTTAGTTTAATCTTTCTTTTATGTGGTAAATAGGATGATTAATCATAGTTTAATGATTTGGTGTTTGTAGAAAATATCAAATAGAATCATTGATTACGTGAATATTGACTAATGTTTAGTTTAGATATGAGATTACATGTTGATAAGATTATTTTAGCATAATTTTTTGTGAATCAAATTATGATACACTAATCATGGTTATATGGTTGTGAGTGTAATCAGGAAAAGAATCTTCCTCCAAGGATGGAAGGAGAGTATCACCCGACAGGAGGAGATAGATGTTGGGAAAAGGCCAGATTGTCATCTGAGTATCGAAATTAGTCTTTGTAAACCCATTCAAGGTAGAGTGAGTTATCATCTTTCCTTTGTTTCAGTTTGATTTGTGTTGGCATGACAATTTGAGTTATTTCGATGTCATCCACGTCGATTCAACTAGACGATGTTCTTAGAACATCAATTTTGGTTGATAAGTAATCTCGTCTAGTTGTCAAGTATTTCCTTGTTTCCTTATCTATTTCCTTATTAGATTTTGTGATTATCATTATATATATATATATATATATATATATATATATATATATATATATATATATATATATATATATATATATATATATATATTGATGTCATCCATGTCGATTCAACTAGACGATGTTCTTAGAACATCAATTTTGGTCGACAAGTAATCTCTTCAGGTAGTCAAGTATTTCCTTGTTTCCTTATCTATTTCCTTATTAGGTTTTGTGATTATTGTTATATATATATTATGGTTATTATGGCAAAGAGGGGGAGTGAAACTTAACCCCAATGTTGCATTTTGTTGTTGTGCCACCCTAACAATGATGTTATCATTTGATGACACCTCAGATTATTTAATAACCCTTAAACATCATTTAGATATAGGGGAAATTATGTGTGTGTTATAATTATTTTAACCTCCATAGAGGTCAAGCACCCTTAGTAATATTAATATATATACTTATCTTTTGGGTAGTCAGCCAACCACCATTCACGATAAGTCGAGTGAGTGGAGGCTGAGTAGAAGATATCATGAGCTTCAACTTTGTTGCCACATCATGATGGAGTTGGTGGACTATAGGAAACCCCGCGAAGTGGTGGAGGATTTTAAAAACTATTTCTTACCACTACCCACAAGAAGGTAGAGGATTTTTCTGGTAGGGAGTTAACGCATGCAAGATTATGCATAGGGTATCATTTTTTATACATGTTTTGTGTGTTCATTATCGAAGAATAGGAAGTTCAAAAATAAGACAACAAGAAAAAGAATTGCTACAAAAGTAGCATAGGGTTGGTGCATGTACCTCGAAGATCGATCCATCGACAAGCACACAAGGATTATCCCTGGAGGGCCAAACTCAACTGTATATTTGATATACAAGTATGAATCTTGGATTATGAAATAAACTTGAACTTAGCAACATATCTCTACTGCTATTTTAATGGTGTCAATTATGTTATTATCATATATCATAGTGTATTATTGTGTAATCATTATGATGCCATCGAGGCCATAGTGGATACCACTTTGTTATCATTTGAAAGCATTGCTAAAACTTATCACTCAGCTGAGACCATGAGGCTGACACCAAACATAGATGTTGCTTGCAAATCTTTTGAATGTTGATACGACAAGGTCTTTAGACCACATGATATACATCTTGATACTCACTTTGTCTAATATTCAAGTTGTCTGTGTTCAAAACCATTGTATTGAATAATAATGATTGTCTAAGTGTATAAAGAGAATTATTATGGGTGTAGGCTGAGAGAAATGCTCAGACCATAATAACTTTATTGATAATCTTTAAGCCTCGACTGTGCCTAAGGCACTTAGTCTATTAGTCAAGGGTACTATGGATAATAGTGCTCGACTGTTATGAAAGATATTATGTTATCTATGGTGTAACCTATGGGTATAAAAGGGTATTATGACTCCTCATTGTTTATGGAGAAATGGTAATAGGTAACTAATATTGTTACCCAGGTAGTTTTAAATGCATGCATTTTTTGTTGGAGAAGTGAAACCTCCTTTGATGTTTATTTTATTCTGGGAACAAATATAATGTCTAGCATGAAACTCTTGTGTTTAAATGTATATGAATGCCATCCCTTTTTGAATGGAATTACTTCATGAATGAAGTATAGGTTATCAGGAACTCATGCAGATTCTTTGAGTTAGGATCTATTCAAGAGTACGGACCCATTAGACTATTATAATATGAGTCTTGTTTATATGAATTAGAATATAAACCTTGTGACAAGGTAAACATGAAATCTTGAACCAGGAAAGGTAATAAGCTTCGAAAACATCATTGTGTAATTGTTCTAAAGAAATAATGGGAATAAGAGTGACGTGGAGTCATAGGTTCCCTGTTGCAAGGGAAACGTAACAATAGTGATTGTACTCCCAAAATAAGAGTCAAATGTCCAAGAAATTGACTAATAATGAATTGAAACTATATTTCCAATACCTAGAGGGGTTGATATTGATTACTGAAGGATGAGACAACTTCTAAGTCAATTCATTGTGGTGAACAATTGACTACATTCATTGCAAAAATTTTATGTATGTAAATCTTTGGCCAAAGTAATCCATCCATCTCTGGATGCATTAGTTGGTTCACTATGCTCCAGATGGCATAATGTTTCTAGTAGTGTCATGCATAGTTAGAGTGAATCTATAGCTGTATGACTGTGAAACATTATGAAGGACACAACACTAGATACTTAGATGGTAAACCTAACAGTTCCTTATATCTATACCCTCCATGAAGGGTAGGGCCGCTTCCAGGTAGGAAGTTGTGTGGAGGACTGTCAGTCTGTGGTTGGAGGAAAAGCACTCATGTGATTCTCTCCTTTCCAAGCAGAAGACATGTTGAGGCTTATGAAGACAGATGTCAAAGTTCCAGATAAGGTACTTACCTATATTTGACTAGTTAGTCAACCTTATATGTAATCTATCATTGATGCTATGAGAAAGACATTGCAAATGTAAAGCGAAAGCAAATCACTACTATGATATATTAGAAATGTTAAAAAATTCTTTTGAAATGTTCAAAATAGATATGCATATTGATTTTATTCATTGGATATTGATTATTACTTGATTAATTTTGATTATGCTAATCATGACTTTAGACTTAATGCTAATTAAGCTGGTTAATTTTGGGTTAACAAGAGTTGACTTGTTACACAACTTTTCTTGACCTTCCCCTATTAGCCTTGAAAAACATGTTGAAACACATCAACAATTCCTAAGATTGCCATTATTGCTCAATTTGACTTCTCCAACTACATTTTTTGAGTGGGAAACTTTTATGTCACATTAGGGTGCTAGATGGAGCTAATTAGTATGAATTGTATTTTTTGCCTCATTTAAAGAGTTGGTCATTTTTGGGAAAATTTATCTCTTCAAGTACCAGACATCTAGTTGTAGTTAGGGCTTCTACCAGTGATCAATTCCAGTTCTTCAAGAGGCACCTCACAAAGGTGTATGTGGATTATACTGTAATTTGTGATATCAATCTATGTTTTTCTCCACTTTTCTAAGTATTCTTTTAGGAAAATCTCTAAGTGCAGTTAAGGTTTTCTCTTGCCATAGTTCATGGTGTGATTCTAATATCTGATTTAAATGAATGTGATAGTTCTTAATTTATTTCAAGCTTTTGTAAATTGTCATTTCAATGGTACACATGGATGAATGTTGTATGGTGTTGGATTAATAAGTATTTTCATGGTTTGATTTTGATTTATATGCATCTCAATCTTTAGATAGGAAGTCATACACCTCTTTGCAATTGTTTTCATTTGATAAATGTGAGGCTCAATAGCCCATTGGATAGGTACTAGTCTGAGAATCCTATGATTACCTACACCCATTAAAATCAAAATTGTACATCAAATATAATGTGTATTTATAGCCCTATATACATCCTTGTTCTGTGTTGATGTCAAGATATACCTTTGATAAATAGAACTTGTGTTTTATCTTTTAAGAACCTGCATGTGTACCCACATCTTACACTACTATAATGATTTTATTTTCAACTCGAAAGAGAGGTTATTTAAGGTAGTTAGACTTTTTTAAACTAGTGATAGATAGAGGGTTTAGAACAACATTTCAGGTATCACTACCCTTGTAATTGTCTAGTATATCTTTTGCATGATAGTTAATCCAGGCTACGTAGGGATACCTCTCAGAATACCCTCCGTGGTCTAGTTGAACCAAAAGTGAAGAGGATATTACCCACTCCTACCAGTTGGCCCTTAATCACCTTCATCCTATTGATGAACCCCATTTTCACCTCCTTGACGACATCCCTAGACTCAGAGTTTAAATAAGTGCTCTAGGGATTGGGGTTAGTTATTTTTGGACACAACATAGTGTAGTGATTTTTAAAATTTTTAAAATAAAACTTACTAAATTTTATTGTTAATGAATCAACATAACCTTTTACGCTATTAAATTTTACAATATCTAGAAAAAAATACAGGAAAATGTTTGAGGAAAACAAGGATTCTAAAAATATTGAAACAAAGGAAAACAAAGATTTTGAAAATATTGAAACAAAGGAAAACAAAGATTCTGAAAATATTGAAACAAAAACTGTAGAAGACAGATTCAATTTGGAACGTTTTAAGCATTTGTGGCTTTTGTGCAAAAATTATTTCTTTTTTCATTATAAGAAATTGTTACTAGAAAAAAAAGGTGTTTGTTCAAAATGTGGAGCAACTCTACCAATTACTAGTCCAGAATGAATTGACCTATTAATTGATAATGACACTTGGTGTCCTAAGATCTATAGAAGGGTATTTTTATTTTTTAAACACTTTAATTTACAAGTGGAAAAATTTGTCAAAAGAGGTGGAAAAGAGTGAAATTTACCATCACTTGAAAACCAAAAGAAGGTGGTACAAAAAATCTGTTACATCCCCTTTTTGGATTCAATATTACTATTTTTTTTTCTTAAAAGGTACAATTATGTGGATATGTTTTAACATCATAGAAAATGATGATATGAATAGAAAAGGTTAATTTTATGAAATTATGGAATTTACTTGATTATGATCAATTTGATGTTATGAATTAAAATGTCTTTCGATATGAAAATGAAATGATTTGATATAAATATGTTTTGATTAGAACATTGGTACTCTGACCACAAAATTGAATGTGTGATTGTCAATGACAGGAATAGATGGAACATGTTCACCAAGAAGAAAGAAGAAGAGAAAGTATCTTTGAGAAAGAGAGAATAGACTCTGGAATAATCCATGGGTGCTTGCCACTGAAAATGAATAACAGGTAGATACACCTAGATGCCTTGAGTTAAGCTTTGATTATGGGCTAAGTCAATTTTAGATGAGATGTCGAGGTTTGCAAGAATAGGTCTTTCTCTTTTCGTAAGTTGTCGTATTATGTATGGGAAATCGACATCGGTGACAGAATACTCTGAATCGTGTCATCAAATATGGATGACTAATATATTGTTTATATGTTTATACTTGAGATCGAGTTGTAAGTAGTGTCTTGTTAATGGCTCGGTGCAAGAGTCGAAAGTTGTGTGTAAGTCAACCCCAAACCTTGTTTTGCATTCACGCTCAATTAGTCGTTATCATCATAAAGCTCTACGAGCGTATGACGTAAACGTCTCCTTGCAAAATTTGATGGATGTTGAATTGTTCTATTTTGGGCTATTATCGAATATTAAGAGTTTTAAATAATGTTTTAAATCTAGAGACCATGGTGTGTAATACCTTTGGTTGTATCGTAAAGGAATATACTAAACTATATAAGTTATATTTATATTGTCGATTTGAGGTAATGCCTTTATTCTTTTTGATGTTGGTAATTGGGTAATAGCTCGAAAGAGACTCACTCAAGTCCTTTCTTGATGTCTTTGATTTTGAAATAATCTTTTTACCTTCAAGCTCTTAATCACATGATGGTCGTCAGCCTAGTATTTATTCATAGTTATTGTATTTGATTTCTACTCATAACGGATATCAGTAGTGTGACAGTTTGTTAAAACTATCAACCACCACCTCACCATGTGTGGAGCTCCACTTTGGAGAATAATCATAGTTTGAGTGGAAAAGGCCAAACCATTTCTAGTGATGATCGCAAAAAGAGGAGAGTGTTATGCATGCCAGGTAGTTACCCTTATTATTAGGCATGGTCTTGAGAGTGGAGAGGTAGTTTTTCCTTCGCAGCTAGATGAGGGTTTAGAGGATAGTTAGAGTCAGTTTTAGAGGGGGAAACGTAGAGTAGAAGCAGAGAGGAGACTATTTAAGAAGCAAAAGGTGAACGTCTTAGAGAATAACAAACACCGTGGACCAGTCTACAAGCAGACATAGAAGATTACCTTCAGGTTCTTCTCACCTCATCTCTGCACAGTCGTAGTTTTCAGTTATGTTTATAATAAGTAATGTCTTTATTTACATTTCTAAGGAACTTTGTATTTTCTTGAAGATGTAAGGTGTGAATGGTTACCATCTGTAGCCTGTGTATTTTATCACCTTCAAAATGGAGCAATGTTTTTGTCTCCTGCACTACACTGCACCACAATCGTGAAACCCACAGTTTATTGCATTGTTCTTCGAAGTATCTTCGAAGGTCAAGATTAATGTGTAGTCGTTGGTTCAAATTTAGGAGGTTTTTGGTTATGTATTTAGTTCTTTTTAGAATAAGTGTTTGGTCATAAAATATTTCACAGCTATCACAAGCCGCAGTGGCAAAACCTTTGTCAATGAAGAATGAGTTCTCTTTTGGCCAGTCAGATACCATTGCTTGGTTCTGTCAAATTTAAAAGTTAGCTATTTTTAAGGTAAAAGACTTGTTTGTGATAACCGTTGACAGAGGAGTATCAATGGTGTGAAGTGTAAGTTGAAACATGCAAGACTTCACAATCCTCCTCTATTTCTGAGTTTGAAATGGTCGGTCGACCATAGTGAAATTACTAGCCTTGCTATGAATAATAGCAAGCTTTAGTCTATTTGCCTTTGTAAGTAATTCTTATGCTATTAAAGTATTTAAACTATTATGTCCCCAAGAGAAGACTTTACAATCATACAAGTTAATATAATGAAGTTTTAAATCCATGTAATGAGTCTTTTGTCAAGTATCTAGCTTAGACTTGCATGCAATCTTATTGCTAGTAGAAACAACAAGATAGGGTTTCTAAATGCTTAGATTGGGAAAGATTAAGCTATGTCAAAGATTTTGACAAGTCGAAGTAGAATCTTATGAGTGTTTAATTTTAACGTAGGGTCTTCAAACATTATTCTATAAATTGGCTTTTAGTATAAGCCTTCCGAAACAACAACGTTGAGTTTAGTGTCCACTCTTGAGTGGATAAATTAAG
Source organism: Cunninghamia lanceolata (assembly GCA_027924645.1). Taxonomy (NCBI): domain Eukaryota; kingdom Viridiplantae; phylum Streptophyta; class Pinopsida; order Cupressales; family Cupressaceae; genus Cunninghamia; species Cunninghamia lanceolata. The sequence goes on along the minus strand of BSBN01001183.1, from coordinate 2,417,159 downwards.
CAGTGGGCTAACTTAAAGATCAATGAAATAAGTTTTAGCATTATCTGAATAATCGATAAGCTAGGAAACCATTCTTTTATCATGTAGACGGAAATGTTTCCATGAGCTAGGTAGAGAGAGAGAGAGTAAACCTCATTGCCATGCATTAATGCATGATGAATTTCAAACACCTTGAGATTATCGAGGTCATTGTATTGAACTTATTTATAGGAATCTGTAGGATTGTGATTAATTTGAGTCGAGTCGAGTTGGGTTGGGTGAACTTATTACTTGCATTGGTACAACGCTAATTATATTCAAATCCTTTGGCCAAGGTAATGCATGAGCCTCAAGTACATTGATAGTTCACTATGACTGGATGGCGTAGCTTGTGGAGTGGTCATGCTTGACTAGAGGGTATCTAGGAGATTGCATGATAATAAGTTATGTAGGTCACAACACTAGTAGTCAGATGGCAAACACCATTGGTTATCCTAAGTATATCCTCTTAAGTAGGGTAGGGCCACTTTCAGATAAGAAGGAGTGCGGTAGACCGACGGTCTGTGGTTGGAGGTTAAGCTCCTTAAGGATACTTTCTCTTCTTTATTCTTAAGGATTGCTGAGACTTGAATTTGGATGGTCAACAATCAAGATGCAGTGACATTGGTAAGTTTCTATTTTGGAATTGTCCTAAGTAACTTTTAACAACATATTGTTTAAATGTTGTAGATGGATATATTCTTTTACATAAATTATAATTTCATGAATATTGATAGTCAATGGATGAACTACCTGATTTTAATTTAGAAACAAATTACTTTTCTATTTTAAAACTTTCAAAAAAAAAAATTACCTTTGGTTAAACTTAGTTTTTAGGGTGAAATCAAAACTAGGTGTCACATATGGTATCAGAGGAACCAGGTTCAGTACTAGGGCTGATGAGTCCACTAACCTGATTAGGAATCAACATTATGAGGGTAGCTAATGATTTGATTTACTGTGCCAGGATGGTACGTCTCAAGAAAACCGTAAGGAAGTCCTTCACTGGTAAGGAACATTATCTGCAAGCTAAGCAGAAATGACTTGCGATGATCAATACTATTGAGAAAATGAATGATGAAAATGACATTTGGCTAGATGATGTGGAACTTTTGCCAATGCTCTGTCATGACTCAAATGAATGAAAAAAGAACTCCTAGAGACAACTAGGACGGCAGCTCGAATCATGGTCAATTGCTACCCTATTAGTGTACCAATGATCGCTAGGGATCCCTGTATACCACCTAGAGCTGAAATCATTGTGCTATCATCTGATAGTGAATCTAAGGGTTATACACCTCATGAATATGTGTCGAACAATGAATCTAAAGGTTACAGCCCTCTTGTAAATACCGAGTGAAACATGAAATATGTCTATCCTTAAAGAATGTAGATACAGTTTTGTAAAGTATAATAAAGACAAATTTTGGTTTGAGAATAACTATGGTTATGAGCAATTCTTATGTTTTGATAATATACAAAATGATAAACCTTAGAACTGATTAGTACTTTCTTAAGCAGGTGAGAAAACAAACAATCATGGATCAATCTGAGTTTAATGAGAGAGAAGATCAGGAAGGTCACAACTCTCAGGAAAATTCCACCGATAAATTGGACAGAATTCTTAATATGCTTACTAAAACTAAGGAAAGGTTGGGCAAATTGGAAAAGAAAGTGATTGAAACTGAGAATACGGAGGGTGAAAATGAGTATTCTAATAATGCAAGTAAAAGTAAACAATGGGATCATGGCACGTCAAGTGAAAACCAAGATGATAGTGAAACTCAGAGGGAGACAAAAGATAAACTTGCACAGGAACTATCTAAAGATATGAAAAAGATTATCCCTCCCAAATTTGATGGAACGAAAACTGGTGATGCAGCAAAAGCATGGCTAACAGAAATGGAGAAATACTTTGAAATCTGAAATTACTCTAAGATTACAAAGGCAGTGTGGGGAGCATATCAGTTATCTGGAAAAGCATCCACTTGGTGGATGAACAAGAAAATAGAACTGGATTTAAGCCCCTTGAAGGTGACATGGAATGAATTTGTGGAATTTTTTTGAAAGAGGTGGTTACCACAACTCTATTTTGATCAAAAGCTAACAGATTTCCAAAACCTCGGGCAAGGTGATTTGTCTGTGGTTGAATATGTACAAAAATTTACTAGATTGTTGAAGTATGTTCCTCAATATCAAAAGGATGAAAGATATTGGATAAGAAAATTTATTATGGGACTCAATCCTCAAACTGGCAGTGAGGTGGAGGTGCATGGTCCAAACACAATGGACCAGGTGTATGAGAAAGCAATTAAGCAGGAACAGAAGATCAAATCTATTTCTGCTTACCATGAAAAGAAATGTAAGAGATTTGATAAGAACTTCAATGATCAAACATATAAAAGGAAGATTGATAAAGGATATGGAAACAGGAGGTTCAATAAAGGAAATCAAAAAAATAAAGGGGGATTTGGTAATGAACGTAGAAATGAAGACTATAAGAAAAATGACAATTTTAAGAAGAACGATGATGCTATGAGTAGACCATCTGAGGAGAGAGGGCCAATTGGAGGATGTGTTTCATGTGGTGGAGATCATTATGCTAATCGTTGTCCTAATAAAAAGTACAATGGGCAGCTTAGGAATACGGTACTTCCTTCGCAGTAGGAAGCATTTCAAAAAAGGATTCATGCCACCCTTGACAATCAACAAGCTGAGTATCAGATTACTCCCATTGAGATGACAAGTACATTTTTTGGAGTTCATGTTTCTATTCTATTTGATACTGGTGCAACAAAAAAATTTGTGTCATCTAAATTCTTAAGTAAATTTCCTAGAAGAGCTGGTTTTATGTCAAAACTGTGGATAGTTGAGTATGCAAATCACTCAAAGGCTCAGGTAGAGCAATGTTTGTTCCAAGCTAATATTGATATTTCAAACTTCTCCACTAAGGTAAATTTATATGTAGCACCTTTAGGGTCCTACGATGTCATCTTAGGAATGAATTGGTTGTGGAGACATAGCACCAAGGTAGATTGTTTTCATAAAACAATTGAGTGTTTGGATGATAAAGGAAACAAAGTTAATTTACAAGGTATTCAAAGGGAAATAAGGATCAGATCTATTTCTTCAAAACAATTAAAGCAGGCTAGGCATAAGGGATGTCAACTTTTTGCAATCAAAATGGACCTAGTAGAGGAAGCCTTAGAGAAGCAAACATTTGATGAAAAATACCCATATCTTTGCAATTTCAGTGATATATTTCCTGAGGAACTACCAGGCTTGCCTCCAAAAAGAACCTTTGATTTTGCCATAGATATTAAACCAGGATCTAAGCCAGTATCTAAAGCTCCATACCGAATGACCACTACTAAACTTATGGAATTGAAGGCTCAATTGCAGGAGCTATTGTCTAAAGATCTAATTAGGCCAAGTGTATCACCATGGGGAGCTCCATTTATTTTTGTCAAGAAGAAGGACAGAACCCTTAAACTATGTATAGATTATCAGATGCTAAATAAGGTAACAATAAAGAATAAGTATCCACTGCCGCATATTGATTATTTATTCGACCAAATGCGTGGTGCAGTAGTATTTTCTAAGATAGATTTGAGGTCTGGGTACCATCAGTTGAGGTTAAAAGATGAAGATATTCACAAGACTACATTTAGAACAAGATATGGTCATTATGAGTTTATTGTGTTGCCATTTGGATTAACTAATGCACCAGCCGCTTTCATGAATCTCATGAATAGTGTTTTCAGAGATTTCCTTGATAAATTTGTCCTAGTTTTTAGAGATGATATCCTGATATATTCCAAAAATGAGGAGAAGCATAGACAACACCTTCAAATTGTTTTGCAACGATTAAGAGAACACAAATTGTACGCAAAACTCTCAAAATACACTTTCTTTCAGAAAGAAGTGCAGTATTTGGGACATACTATATCAGTAGAAGGGATATTAGTTGACCTAGCTAAAACTAAGGTTATTATGGAATGGCCTGTACCTTCCAATGTTTCAGAAGTACAAAGTTTTATGGGATTGGTTGGATATTACAGAAATTTTGTTTTGAATTTCTCAAGTATTGCTAGTCCAATTACTTCTTACAGAGAAAAGGAAAACAATTTGTTTGGACTGAAGAATGTCAAAAGACATTTGATTTATTAAAAGAAAAGTTAACAACAACACCAATCTTGAAAGTCTCTAATCCTGAAGGGCAATTTGAGGTTATTACTGATGCCTCAGGAGAAGGGTTAGGAGGTGTGTTTATGCAAAATGGGCGTGTAATAGCCTATGAATCAAGAAAGTTGAAAAATTATGAGCAGAATTACGCTCCTGATGACTTAGAACTAGCAGCATTGATTCATGCCCTTTAGATGTGGCGACATTATTTGTTGGGAAAGACTTTTATACTAAAATCATATCATCAAAGTCTTCGATACATATTTACACAACTTCATCTTAATGCAAGACAAAGGAAATGGTTAGAATTAATATCAGATTATGAATTTGAGATTGCTTACATCAAAGGTAAAGAAAACCGAGTAGCTGATGCTTTAAGAAGAAGAAGACAAATAGCTTTTATAATCTCTATTCATGCTAATTTTAAAGATTTAGTGTTGCAAAGTTTATCTGGGGATGAATATTACAAGCAGGTGAAGCAAGCTCTACAATCAAACCCTAAGGATCCAAGATATGATGGATTCTATTTTGAGTCAGATGGATTGATGAGATTTAAGTGAAGAATCTACATTCCTAATTCTGTAGAACTTAGAAACCTTGTTTGGAAGGAAGTTCATTGTGCACCTTATTCTAGACACCTAGGAGTAACAAAACTTTTAGCTGAAGTCAAACCGCTATATTCTGGAAAGGAATGAAAAGCGACACTGCAAGGTTTGTGGTGAGTTGTTTGGAGTGTCAGAGAGTGAAGGCAGAACACCAACATCCTACTGGATTGTTATACCCACATGATATTCCAGAATGGAAATGGTAGGTTGTTAGTATGGATTTTATTCAAGGGTTACCAATGTCTAAGAATAGACATGATGCAATATTGGTTGTTGTAGATAAACTAGCCAAGGTAGCACATTTCATACCAGGAAATTTGACAGATGGAGCTCATATTTTGGCTTGGAAATTTGTGCAAGAAATATTTAGATTGCATGGGGTACCTGAAAAGATTATATCCGATAGAGATGCTCGAATAATCTCTTAGTTTTGGTAAACTTTATTTTCAGCATTAGGGACTAAACTAATGTGAGTACCGCTTACCATCCTAAAACTGATGGACAAACAGAAAGGGTTAATCAGGTCTTAGAGGATCTTTTAAGAATGTATTGCATGGACCAGCAATATAGATGGGAGGAATATTTACCTCTTATTGAATTTGCCTATAACAATTCCTATCATTCTGCCATTAAGATGGCACCGTTTGAAGCATTATATGGAAGGAAATGTAGAACTCCTATAAGATAGGATAAGCTGGAAGATAGGATAAGAATTGGACCTAAAATGCTTGCAGATATGGAAGAAAAAGTGAAAATAATTAGGAAGAGGTTGGCAGAAGCCAACGACAGGCAAAAAAGTTATGCAGATAGCAAATGGGTGCCTAGACATTTCTCTATTGGTGAGAAAGTTCTTTTGCGAGTGAAACCCCATAAAAGCTCAATCAAATTTGGTAAATCATCGAAGTTAGCTCCTCGATATGTCAGACCTTTTGAAGTCCTTGAGATTATCAATCCAGTGGCCTACAAAGTTGCTCTACCTCTAGTCTTGTCCAAAATGCATAATGTTTTTCATGTTTCATACCTAAAGAAATGTTTTGTAGGTAATGACCACATTCTTAAATGGAATTCTTTATAGATACAAGATCCAAGAGTGGTTTTGATTGAGCCACTCAAGATGCTTGAAATGCGTAAACATCATTTACGTAATGGAGAGGTTTTGCAATGCAAAATTCAGTGGGACCAGTATGGCGAGGATAGAGCCACTTGGGAAGACTATAATGACATCCACCAAAGATTTCCTTATCTTTTCAAAAACATTAATGTTAAACTATAAAAGTTTGTTTTATGTTAAAATTTTGCTTGGTAAACTCAATCATCGGGGACGATGATTCTATAGGGGAAAGATATGTTACATCCCCTTTTTGGATTCAATATTACTATTTTTTTTTCTTAAAAAGTATTGTTATGTGGATATGTTTTAACATCATAGAAAATGATGATACGAATAGAACAGGTTAATTTTATGAAATTATGGAATTTACTTGATTATGATCAATTTGATGTTATGAATTAATTTAATGTCTTTCGATATGAAAATGAAATGATTTGATATAAATATGTTTTGATTAGAACATTGGTACTCTGACCACAAAATTGTATGTGAGATTGGCAATGATAGGAATAGATGGAACATGTTCACCAGGAAGAAAGAAGAAGAGAAAGTATCTTTGAGAAAGAGAGAATAGACTCTAGAATAATCCATGGGTGCTTGCCACTAAAAACAAATATTAGGTAGATAAACCTAGATGCCTTGAGTTAAGCTTTGATTATGGGCTAAGTTAATTTTAGACGAGATGTCAAGGTTTGGAAGAATAGGTCTTTCTCCTTACATAAGTTGTCGTATTGAGTATGGGAAATTGACATCGATGTCATAATACTCTGAATCGTGTCGTCAAATATGGACGACTGATATATTGTTTATATGTATATATATGTATATACTTGAGATTGAGTTGTAAGTAGTGTCTTATTAATGGCTTGGCGCAAGAGTCGAAAGTTGTGCGTAAGTCGACCCCAAACCTTATTTTTCATTCATGCTCAATTCATTGTTATCGTCATAAAGCTCTACGAGCGTATGACGTAAACGTCTCCTTGTGAAATTCGACAGATTTTGAATTGTTCTATTTTGGGCTATTATCAAATATTAAAAGGTTTAAATAATGTTTTAAATCTAGAGACCATGGTGTGTAATACCTTTGGTCGTATCGTAAAGGAATATAATAAATTATATAAGTTTTATTTATATTGTCAATTTGAGGTAATTCCTTTATTCTTTGTGATGTTGGTAATCAGGCAATAGCTTGAAAGTGACTCACTCAAGTCCTTTCTTGATGTCTTTGATTTCAAAATAATCTTTTTACCTTCAAGCTCTTAATCTCATGATGGTCATTGGCCTAGTATTTATTCATAGTTTTTGTATTTGATTTCTACTCATAACGGATGTGAGTAGTGTGACAGTTTGTTAAAACTGTCAACCGCCACCTCGCCATGTGTGGAGCTCCACTTTGGAGAATAATCATGGTTTGAGTGGAAAAGGCCAAACCATTTCTGGTGATGGTCGCAAAAAGAGGAGAGTGTTATGCATGCCGGGTAGTTACCCTTATTGTTAGGCATGGTCTTGAGAGTGGAGAGGTAGTTTTTCCTTCACAGCTAGATGGGGGTTTAGAGGATAGTTAGAGTCAGTTTTAGAGGGGGCAATGCAGAGTAGAAACAGAGAGGAGACTGTGCAAGAAGCAAAAGGTGAATGGCTTAGAGAATAACGAACACCGTGGACCAGTTTGCAAGCAAACACAGGAGATTACCTTCAGGTTCTTCTCACCTCATCTCTGCGTAGTCGTAGTTTTCATTTATGTTTATAATAAGTAATTTCTTTATTTGCATTTCAAAGGAACTTTGTATTTTCTTAAAGATGTAAGGTGTGAATGGTTACCATCTTTAGCCTGTGTGTTTTATCACCTTCAAAACAGAGCAATGTTTTTGTCTCCTGCACTGCATGGCACCACAGTCATGAAACCCACAGTTTATTGCATTGTTCTTCGAAGTATCTTCGAAGGTCAAGATTAATGTGTAGTCATTGGTTCAACTTTAGGATATTTTTGGTTATGTGTTTAGTGCCTTTTAGACTAAGTGTTTGGTCATAAAACATCTCATAGCTATCACAAGCCGCAGTGGCAAAACCTTTGTTGATGAAGAATGAGTTCTCTTTTGGCCAGTCGAATACCATTGCTTGGTTCTGTCAAATTTAAAAGTCAGCTAGTTTTAAGGTAAAAGACTTGTTTGTGATAACTGTCGATAGAGGAGTATCAATGGTGTGAAGTGTAAGTCGAAACATGCAAGACTTAACGGTTGTCCTATATTTCTGAGTTTAAAATGGTCGGTCGACCATAGTGAAATTACTATCCTTGCTGCGAATAATAGCAAGCTTTAGTCTATTTTCCTTTGTAAGTAATTCTTATGCTGTTAAAGTATTTAAACTGTTGTGTCCCTAAGAGAAGACTTTACAATCATACAATTTAATATAATGCAGCTTTAAAGCCATGTAATGAGTCTTTTGTCAAGTATCTAGCTTAGACTTGCATGCAATCTTATTTCTAGTAGAAACAACAAGATAGGGTTTCTAAATGCTTAAATTGGAAAAGATTAAGCTATGTTGAAGATTTCGACAAGTCAAAGTAGAATCTTATGAGTGTTTAATTTTAACGTAGGGTCTTCGAACATTTGTATTCTATAAATTGGCTTTTAGTATAACCCTTCTGAAACAACAACGTTGAGTTTAGTATCCACTCTTGAGTGGATAAATTAAGCAGTGGGCTAACTTAAAGATCAATGAAATAACTTTTAGCATTATCTGAATAATCGATAAGCTAGGAAACCATTCTTTTATCATGTAGATGGAAATGTTTCCATGAGCTAAGTAGAGAGAGAGTAAACCTCATTGCCATCCATTAATGCATGATGAATTTCAAACACCTTGAGGTTATCGAGGTCATTGTATTGAACTTATTTATTTGAATCTATAGGATTGCGATTAATTCGAGTCGAGTTGGGGTGGGTGACCTTATTACTTGGGTTGGTACAATGCTAATTATATTCAAATCCTTTAGCCAAGCTAATGCATGAGCCTCAAGTGCATTGATAGTTCACTGTGACTGGATGGTGTAGCTTGTGGAGTGGTTATGCTTGACTAGAGGGTATCTAGGGGATTGCATGATAACAAGTTACGTAGGTTGCAACACCAATACTCAGATGGCAAACACCATTGGTTACCTTAAGTCTATCCTCTTGAGTAGGGTAGGGCCACTTCCGGATAGGAAGGAGTGCGGGAGACCGACGGTCTGTGGTTGGAGTTTAAGCTCCTTGAAGATAATTTCTCTTCTTTATTCTTAAGGATTGTCGGGACTTGAATTTGGATGGTTGACAATCGAGATGCAATGATATTGGTAAGTTTCTATTTTGGAATTGTCCTAAGTAGCTTTTAACAACATATTGTTTAAATGTTGTAGATGGATATATTCTTTTGTATAAATTATAATTTCATGAATATTGATAGTCAATGGATGAACCACCTGATTTTAATTTAGAAACAAATTACTTTTCTGTTTTAAAACTTTAAAAAAAAAATTATTACCTTTGGTTAAACTTAGTTTTTTATGGTGAAATCAAAACTGGGTGTTACAAAATCTATCACCTAGGCTACCAGTGGACATATTAGATAGAATGGCATTAGACCAAACTTGGTTGGGTCAAACCAAGTATGACATAAATCTTGTTTTAGCTAAACTTGTTGTTTATGAAAAAATAATGCCAATTTCACAATTTTCCTTATTTTCTTAAGCATATGAGAATTAAGGTTAATTTATAAACAATGTTTTAACACCAAATACAACCTACACAATTTTTGGACTGAACATATGACCTTTCCAAAATATCTTAGTGATTTCATATCTATGTATGGATTTCATTTTCTAAATGTTATTTTGTAGACATGCAATTTGTTTATTTTTAGTTTACTCATGTTATTGTACTAATGTTTTATCTTTCATACAATTTTCATTTCCTTAGACCCCCTATAGTGCATGAAACACAACATTTGGAAATATTACCCTCTCGTGCCATAGGAAGTGATGTCCCAAAGATATGTTTGAGAGATACTAGGTCCCTTGGAGTGATATGTCCAGACTACATAAACTTTTATTGCAATTAAAAATTCTCTTCATATTCTTTTGTTTTATTCATCTCACTTTGTTTCCTTAGTGATTTCTTTCCCTCTCTTCTTCTAGTGGTTTTTCATTATTGGCTAAGCTACATTTTGCGTAAAGGCTCTAGAAAAGTGAAGGGTGATACTACTATATTTCCTAGGCCTCAAACAAACTTGATACCTTTCAATATCATTTCTTTAGGTTCCACTTGTTGAACACACCTGGATATTTAGAGAGGGGCTGAATCAGTATCTTCAAAAACTTAAACCCTTAGTAAAATGCAAATTTAGTCTTCTAATAAGATCAACAATCCTTAAACAAATCAGCAACAATGAAAGATAAAGCAATGAACACGCATGCAGAAGATAATACCAAATATACATGAAAGCCCAAGTACAGAAAAACCATAGTGAGAAATCTAACAATATATATGAACAAGATTACAATCTGTTTTAAGGCTCACTACCTAAGGAAGCACACTGCTCCCTTAAGGACTTTTAGGCTAAGGTGTACAACCTTATAGCAAGATACAGAGGACTTGCAAGCTGAGGCACACAATCTCAGGGCAATATACAAGGACATGATGAGACTCACTATCTCAGAGCAGGATACATAAAACTTTGAGTTTACAACATACGTCAACAATATACTCTATTGTCTGAGGTGTTGAAGAGCATCTGATCTATATCTTTCACAACTCACATTTCTTACTACATTATTCCACACACATTCCACTCTCTCACACTTTGTAATTGATTTGTTTCTCCATTTATATCCCCCGCAATATCACAAAATACCAATTAGGTTGGATAGAACAAGAGATAAACAATGACCTCAACAATTCAGTCACAAAACACAAATGCGGTGAAAGAGGTCCTATCCAGAAGATAGAGAGGACCAAAAATGCTTATTACATCTTCCAATGTGATCCCAAACAACAAACACATTATTGCACAACATCCCAAGTTGGTAACAAGGAAATGTGTAGCACTTTACCAGTTGGCCCAAAAACACATCTTCCAACTGAATTTACTTAATGTGGTTCTCAACAGGATAGGGCAAGAACCAAACACATCTTAACACAACCATAATTGTTGGTACAAACCCCCAAGCACATAGTGCAAACAAGAGACAAGCTCTGTTAGCCAGATATCAACAAGTTACTAGAAAACCAACTCAAAATAATATCCAGCCTTAAAGAGATTAACCGTTGATGTGTGGACCATAAAGAGATGATCCATGAACATCCAACAATACTTCTAGATATACATCTTTCTTACCATCATGACAAAAATAGCTAACGCAAACCAAACAGAGATAGAACATTTCATCCAGGAAGCCTATAAGACCCAGTCATGAGATAAAACATTTACAAACCAACTTGAATTAACCTTCATCACATGAAAGATGAACTGAGACATATCACAAGACCTAAGAGAATGTCCACCAAGCCCTAGTAATAGTAACAACAATGTGGAGAAATGCAGAGCATTTTCTGGACCAGTCTTGACAAGCAACCAAACTGCCAGCTCACTGCAATTACTAGGGACCTCCTTGGTAATACTAGTGACCTAAAAAGATAAGAGTACAACATCCATGGAATGTAGACACTGAATCCAAAACTACAAGCCCATATCTTCAAAGGCAGACGAATGTGGAGCATTCTCCTAATCAGTCTTCAAGGCAACTTCTTGTAGTAGAAACCTTCACCAACATCTAGAAACCAAAGCCTCCTTGTAGAAACACATAGTTAGGAACAACAAGAGAGAGCATACAACATACTATAGACCATCAGTAACATATCCCCAACATTAGCATTACTTCTAATCCTCATCCTAATGCTTCTAACTCTCATCTTAATATATCATCATGATATCATCTTTGCTAACAACAAACATACTCAATACTACTTTAATTGATATTAAACAAGGCATGACATCCAACCATGAACATCAGCAACATCATTGTTACTGCACCATCATAGTATACCATCAACATAAGCATCAATGACAACCACATCAGTGACAACCTTAGGTAACATATGTGCAACAATCTCCCCCTTTTCCATTGATGGAAACACACACCTGCTCATTCTTCCCCTTTGACATCAAGGACAAAGGGTAAAGGTCTTCATTTAAATCATCAACACATTCTCAACAACTACACTTCTCCTTCATGCAATTATACATTCTCCCCCTATCAACAACAACCAACCAACTACCTACTCCCCCTGAGAGGTAGCTCACATCAATCTAGGACAAAAGGGTATGACATGAATTTCTCCCCCTGGATAGATGCACTATCTATGCATCTAGTTAGGAGGGGTGATAACCCCTTGTTTCTCCAGAGATACTCAAAAGTATCCTTTGAAAGCACCTTAGTGAAGATATCTGCAATCTAATCCTCAGTAGGAACATACTCCAATCTGACTTCTTATTCTGCAACCTTATCTCTTGGAAAGTGATACCAGATAGAAATATGTTTGGTCCTTGAATGTATCACTGGATTCTTGGAAATATTTATTGCAATGGTATTATGACATAATATGGGAATGGGTTCATCATACACCACCTTTATATCCTTTAAAGTTGGCTTCATCCAAAGCACTTGGGTGCAGCAAGATGTTGTAACAATATACTCATCTTCTATTGTGGATAAGGACACTGAGTCCTTCTTCTTACTAAACCAAGAGACCAATTTGTCTCCCAAGAAAAATGCACTTCCACTAGTGCTTCTCTAGTCATCCACACATCCTACCCAATCAACATCAGTATAGGCACTCAAAGAATTTATGTTACCGTCCTTCTTATACGATAAACAATAATCTCGAGTTCCCTTCAAATACATGAATATTCTTTTTACTGCTTTCTCATAAGTTTTCTTAGGATTAGATTGATATCTAGAAACCAAACATACTGCATGCATAATATTAGGTCTAGAAGCAATCAAGTACAATAATCCTCCAATCATAGATTTATAGAGTCTGATCAATCTCAGGTGACTCGTCAGCCTTGGTCAAGTGACAACCGATAACCATAGGAGTACATTTGACTGGTTTGGAATCCTCCATTCCAAATTTCTTCAACATATCTGTAGCATACTTAGTTTGAGAAATGAAGATACTATCATCTAGTTGAACAATTTGAAGCCCAAGGAAGAAAGACAACTAACCAATCATAGACATCTCAAATTCTTTCTGAATCTCTTCTACAAACATCTTACACATATTATCATCTCCACCAAAGATGTTGTCATCAACATATACAACAACTATCAAAATCCTATCTTCCTCTACCTTAATGTAATTATTACTATCTGTAGTACCTTTCTTGAAACCTTGCAAAAGTAAGTACTTATCCAACTGAGCATACCAAGCTATAGGACCTTGCTTGAGTCAATACAATGCTTTCTTGACTTTTCACACCATGTTGAGATCTTCTGATAGATGGAAACGATCTGGTTTCTCAATGTAGACCTCTTCCTCTAAATCACCATTCAAGAAGGCTGACTTGACATCTAGATGATAGACCTTGAGGTTCTTGTGAAAAGAAAAGGCAAGAAACATCCTAATTGCCTCTATTCTGGCTACTGGAGCAAAAGTCTCCTCAAAATCAATACCTTCAACTTGTGAATAACCCTTACACACCAATCTTTCTTTGTTCTTCACAACTTCACCATCTTCATTCATCTTGTTCCAGAACACCCACATTTTCCCTATAACATTCTTATTAGCTAGTCTAGGAACCAATTCCCATGTATGATTCTTTTCTATCTTATTCAATTTTTCTTCTGTTACCTTCAACCATTCTTCATCTTTGCTAGCATCAGTAAAGGTTTTGGGCTCTACCTTTGATAGTAAGCACAAATTCACTTGATCACTTGCTTTTGCAAGTCTTCTCCTAGTCTAAACACCTTCATTCATATTCCCAATGATCTAATCTGTTGAATGGTTCCTCTAAACATACTTTGCTGGAGTCTTAGGGGTCTTTTCTTATTCTTGTTCCTTCTCTTCTTTCTCCTCCTCTTCTTCTTCAATGCAAGGAGTATATCAGATCCACAAACCTTTGGTCCTTGTGAGATCTAACACAAATCTTCATCTATTTTAACATTTGTGCTTTCAATCATCTTTCCCAATCTCTTGTTGTAGCATCTATAGACCTTGCTTCTAGTTGAGTAACCAAGAAAGAGCCCTTCATCATACCTTGAATCAAATTATCCAAGGTCTTCTTCATCTCTCCTGATGTAGCATTTGCTACCAAAGATCCTAAAGTATCTGATAGTGGGAGGTGTGGGAGTTCTTCCATACCATAGCTCGTAAGGGGTCTTAGTGTTATTGACCCTCAATTATACTCTGTTAAGCAGGTAGATAGTAGTGTGAATAGCTTCCTTCAACATTGCCCTAGCCATCTCTTGCATAGTCCTATTCTTCCTCTCCACTACCCCATTCTACTCAGGGGTCCTAGGAGTAGATAGATGTCTCCTAATACCATAATCTTCACAAAACTTTTCAAATTTATTTGAAGTAAATTCACCTCCTCTATTAGATCTTAAGCATTTGATCTTAGCATTCATTTCATTCTCAACTTTTTGTTTGAAAATCTTAAACTTATCAAAGGTTTCTAATTTTTCTCTTATAAATACATAACCCAAGTCATTCGATAGTAATCATCAATAAGAAACATGAAATACTTTTCACCTTGTTGACACTTTTTCCTTGTAGGTCTGCATAAGTTAGTGTGAATTAGCTGTAATGACATTGTAGAAGAGCAATCCTTGCTTTTGAAATTTGTCCTTGTCTGCTTTCCCATTTGACACTCCTTGCATAATGTGTTTGTAGGCTTGGTTATCTTAGGCATATCTCTCAACACATGAGTAGAGATGATCTTCACCATATAGTCAAAGTTGATGTGTCCCATCCACTTGTGCCACAGCTAGCATTCACTAGATTGAGCCAATAAACGGGTTCTTCCATTTGTTTCCTTTAGATTATAGACATTTCCATATGTCCTAGTACCTTCTACAACTAATCTTCTAGATCTTGCCTTCTTGATCTCAAAACCTTTAGCATGAAATGTAAGATTGTATCCTTTACTACACGTCTAACTGACATTGAAGAGATTGTGCTTCATCCCTTTGACATAGAGGACATCGTTAGTTTTGTTGTTTCCATCAACATGGTTATAGCACCCTTTCCACAAATTTATGCTGACTCGTCACAACCAAACTTGATAGAGCTCCACCAGTCCACTTCTTAAGGCTGATGAACTTCCCCTTGTCACCATTCATGTGGTTAGAGAAACCACTGTCAATAACCCATAGCATTTGCTTCTTCTCTTGCATGAAAAGTAGTCCACACAACCATAGACTTTTCATTACTTTTGTCATCATGTAAGGTACCAGACTTCTTACATTTTCCAATATCACTCTTTTTGTCACCAACTTTCAAGGCCATGAAAAGAGTTTCATCATTTGAATCATCATGATCCTTATCTTCTGAAGAACAGGTGTTCTCCATGGAATAAAGACTTCATTTAAACTTCTCTTTTGTTGCTACCCTCAGATTCTTTAAAAGGACATTTAGAGGCAAAATGACCAATTCCCCCACAATTGAAGCACTTGAAAGGTAACTTACCTCTGTATTTGTTGGTGCCCTTCTTCAATCTTCTCACAAAGTTTGTCTCTACCTCATCAAGGTCACCATCTTGATCAGTTGTTTCATCTTTTTTCTTCTTACTGACTTTGAATGTTGTTTCCTTCTTTGGAGAATCTTTGCCAAACTCTCTCATTTCAAAGGTTGTGATACACCAAACAATTGATCTACTAAATAGGTATTCAAGTCCTTAGACTCCTCAATAGTAGATACCTTAGGACTGTAAGATTTAGGGAGAGATCTCATAACCTTATTCACAATCTCATCTTCTTTCATTGCACCAAGACCTCTAATGCCATTAACTACTTCATCCACCCAAGCATATAACTAGAAATATATTCATCCTCTGCCATCCTCAGGGTCTCAAATTTGCTCTTGAAAATTTACATCTTTGCTTCTTTTACTTTATTATCTCCTTCATAAATGTTGATATGTTTTTCACAAACATCCTTAGCAGAATTGCAATTCATTATCTTCAGAAGTTCTAAATCAGCTATCCCACTCATGATAGTATTTTTTTCTTTGCCATTGTTGTCATACAGCCTAATCTTAGCTAGATCTATAGGAGTAGTAGTAGGACAAGTGTAACTATCCTTGATAGAGTGCCAAACACCAAACCCTAGAGAGTATAGATAGCCTTCCATCCTTAGCTTCCAAAAGGTGTGATTTATTCCATCAAACTTAGGTGCCTTGTAAGATCCATCATGTGCCATCCTCAACCTTCCTCAAGTAGTTAAGATCCTTTTGAGCAACTTGGCTTTGATACCAATTATTGAACACACCCAGATACTGAGAGGGGGTGAGTAAGTATCTTCAAAAACTTAATCCCTCAGCACAATGCAAATTTAGTCTTCTAACAAGATCAACAATCCTTAAATAGATCAACCACAGTGAAAGATAAAGCAATGGACACACATGCACAAGACAACACTAGATATATGTGGAAAACCGAACTAGGGAAAAACCATGGTGAGAAATCTCACAATACATATGAACAAGATTACAATTTGTTTTAAGGATCACTACCTAAGGAAGCACACTGCTCCTTGAAGGACTTGCAGGCTAAGGCACACAACCCTAGGGAAAGATACAGAGGACTTGTAGGCTGAGGTGTACAACCTTAAGCAAGATACAAGGACCTAATAAGACTCACTATCTCAGAGAAGGATACATGAAACTTTGAATTTACAACATATGTCAACAATACACTCTGCTAACTAAGGCATTGAAGTGCATCTGATCTATATAGATTTCATAGCTCACATTCCTTACTACATTATTCCACATACATTCCACTCTCTCACACTTTGCAACTAATGTGTTCTTCCATTTATATCCTTCACAATATCACAAAACACCAATTAGGTTAGCTAGAATAGGAGACAAACAATGACCTCAACAAGACGGCCACACAACACAAATGTGGTGAAAGCAGTCCTATCCAGAAGATAGAGAGGACCAAAAACAACTTATTACATCTTCCAATGTGATCCCAAACAACAAACACACTATCGCATAGCATCCCAAGTCAGCAACAAGGAAACGTGTAGCACTTTACTAGTCAGCCCAAAAATGCATCTTTCAACTAAATTTACTCAATGTGGTTCTCAATAGGATAGGGTAGGACCTAAACACATCTTAACACAACCTCAATTGTTGACAGTAAAAGTTCAAAGTTGTGTCACACTTTGGGCCAACTTATCAACATAAACAAATTTAAGTATTTCCAACTAAAAGCCAATTTTAGTGAAACTTATGCTCTATGTGGATTCATTCTGTCTAAATTAGATCTAGGCCACAATGTTTCCAATTGGAACCATCCACTAAAAACATATGTAGCATCTCTTTGTTGTTCATTCACCAAAAAAAAAAATATTTGAAAAACTCAACGTTATAATCGTTTTAAAAGAATCTAAAAATTACCCTTTTGTAGATCTATAAGTCTACTTTGTAAAAATATAAAATTTTAAACAGTTCAATTAGTTTTTATATTTTATTTCTAAGAAAAGTAGGTATGAGTACCAAGATATGGTGTTGATTGTCCTCTCAAGAAAAATAGGAAAGTTTATCAAAAAAAATTGAAAAAATATGATGCACTAGAGGAGAGATTCCTTGTCAAGATGATATAATTTTTTTCCTATTTTGGATAAATAATCAAGACAAAAGTTGATGTCCCATCAAAACAATTGTGTTTCATTACACGTAACTTCCAAGATTTGTTTAAAATATGTATTTATCAAAATGGGGAAAAATTTAATCCATGCACTAAAGTTTTGAGTTATGAATACACAAAAAAATATAGAAAGAAAATAAATGAAATTTACTATATAAAGTGTGATGTCCCATTCAACCTTATTTTACAACATTTTATTAGCCACTAAATTATAGTGTCACTTTTATAACTACTACATTTAAATAATTTTTTAAAATTTTTTAAAAAATACAAACATAAAATACACTAAAAAATCTACATTTTATTAGTTTACATCATTTTAAATTTCAAAACATATACGTCACTTGTCGTGATTCAAGTTAAAAGTTAGATTAGTGTTGGTCATTTCCTTTATAAAAGTGTGACACAGCTTTGAACTTTCACCCTGGTGCAAACCCCCAAACACATAGTGCAAGCAAGAGAACAAGCCTTATTGGCTAGATATCCACAAGTTTCAAGAAAACCAACTCAAAACAATATGTAGCCTCAAAGAGATTAACCATTGATGTGTGGACCACAAAGAGATGTTCCATGAACATCCAACAATACTTTCATATACATCTTTCTTATTGTCATGCTAAAAACAGCTAGCGCAAACCAAACAGAGATAGAACACTTCATCCAGGAAGCCCAGAAGACCCAATCATGAGATATAACATTTACAAACCAACTTGCAGCAACCTTCATCACATGATATCTGAACTAAGACACAACACAAGCACTAAGAGTACATCCACCAAGATGTTGGAACAGTAACAACAATGCAAAGAAATATAGAGCATTTTCTGAACGAGTCCTAACAAGAAACCAAATTGCCAACTCACTGCAATTACCAGAGACCTCCCCAGAAACACTGGTGACTTGGAAAGATAGAGTGCAACATCAACATAACATCAACACTAAATCCCAAACTACAAGCCCATATCTTCAAAGGTGGATGAATGCAGAGCATTCTCCCAATCAGTCTTTAAGGCAACTTCCTACAACAGAAACCTTCGCCAACATCCAAAGATCAGAGCCTCCTTGTAGCAACACATACTTCCTTAGGAACAATAGGAGAGAGCATACAACATACTACAAACCATCAGCAACATCTCCCCAACATTAGCATTAGTTTTAATCCTCATCTAAATGCTTCTAATTCTCATCTTAATATATCATCATGATATCATCTCTACATACAACAAACATACTCAATACTACTTTAATTGACATTAAACAAGGCATGACATCCAACCATGATATCATCTCTACATACAACATACTACAAACATCAGCAACATCATTGTTACCACACCATCAACATCATTGTTACCACACCATCATAGTATACCATCAACATAAGCATCAATGACAGCCCAAGTTGAGTGTTGACATCAATGACAACCATATCAATGACAACCTTAGGTAACATATGTGCAACACCACTCTACTCTTCTATACCACTCTTCTCTCATGCACACCTATTCTTCTATTTACCACTTTTCCACATACATCTTTGGGTATATGTGGAGGTGTAGTATATTGAATGGTTTTCCTAATTGTGTGAGTAGAATTCTAACATCAATGGATTAGAGATCAAACACAATTGCAATATATTGAAAACGAACTGAATTGCTTTACAACCGATGAGGTATAAATAGGTGAAGTTTGAGAAACAATACTCCATGAGAATAGGAGAGGTAGCGAAAATGGAACCAAGAGAATAGCTCAAGGTTCAACCACCCTTAAATGTAGCGGCAATGTGTCAAATATGAGGAGACACATCTACTAATGACTCATAGAGTGGAATTAGTCTTTCCACATGTGAGGAAAACTGCCAAACTATGGTTATGTTAGGAATAACTCATGTGAGTTATACACCAACACCCCCCCTTAAGCATAGCTTAGGTGGGTTTTTTAGATATGAGTCCTGGCTATACACCATTTTAGGTACTCATTTACAAAACATCTCTCATAAAATGGAGAAAGAAAGAAAACCCATATGACCAAGGGCTGAAAAACCCATAAGATTGACACATGTTGTAGTTTGTATGTGCCTCCAAGCGTGCCAATATAAACTATATGAAGAAAGGGTGTTGTAGACCTATTTCAGGGTGATCAAAGGGTGATCTATGCCACAGAGAATGGGCGGCGTCCACTTCAGATAGGAGTGAAAAATCCTACAAACTGAACTTCACCTGCTATGTGGCTGAAATGCTCCAAAAAGAGGCAACGTCGACTGTAGAAATGTGGCTTACAATGCCACGTAAATGGGGTGATCAGATGACTGGGTCATCCATCCATAGGAAGAGGGAAATGACCCTCTTAAGTACTGTTTACTGTAGATACAGGCTGATTTCAACCTCTCAACAAGTAGTGAGATTTGCACTTGACTTGGCCTCTTTCTAACAGATGAAGAGCATAGAAAAAAGGCCTCTGTATGAGGCACAATAAAAACCAAATAAAAATGCCTCTATGTGAGGCTTCCTGGCAATGATTCGACCTCACTATGGTGAGGGTCGATGAGCTCTACAATGATGATTTATAACCTACACAAAAATGTTTCAAATATTCTTTGAAAACCAATTTATACCTCCTCGAATTGCAGTGATAGAAGGTCAGATTGAGCCTAGCATGCAATAGAGGTTGCAGAGATTTGCCAATGGAGATGTTTGTCAATGAGCAGCCAATTTGATGCTATTCCAATTGCTCTGATACCATGTGTGAGTGGAAGTCCAAGATTAATGGATTAGAGATCAAACACAATTGCAATATATTGAAAACAAACTGAATTATTTTACAACCAATGAGGTATAAATAGTTGAAGTTTGAGAAAAAATACTCCACGAGAATAGGAGAGGTGGAGAAAATGGAACCAAGAGAATAGCTTAAGGTTTAACCACCCTCAAATGTAGCAGAAATGTGTCGAATATGAGGCGACACATCTTCTAACGACTCATAGAGTGGAATTAGTCTTTCCACATGTGAGGAAAACTGCCTAACTATGGTTATGTTAGGAATAACTCATGTGAGTTATACACCAATACTAATCAAAGATATCAATATATTTGAAAGGAAATAATGGTAAGTTTTATTAATGATTGTTTATTTTGGGATATATATGGATAAACTAATAGTTTAGGTTTAAGGTTTTCAAAATGTCAGTTTTGGGGTTTCTAGGGTTTGAGGTTTAGTAATCTTGATGTGTCCTTGTTGAAATTTATATGTAGACATATGACTCTTTCCTAGTAAAATTCATGATTTAGGGTCCCTTCCTCAAGCATGGATCTAATATTATTGGTTGCACACTTTTGTTGCTTGTTTCATCGAATTCTCTACTACTTTTTGGTTGTTAAGGAATGGTAGTATTTAAAAATAATTGAAGGAGGTTACTAGATTGCTAGGGTATAGGTTCTCTTAGGTCAACCCTTGTGAGAGATTATCTTGATGATCATACTAAGTATTAGTGAGAAACAATCAAGTGTTCCAATTTCATACAATGATTAGTTAGATTTTTTGTCTCTTTAATGCCTGCACTAAAATGTTCTTAGAAATAAATACTCCATAAATGTGAATAATTATTGAATGAATTCTTTATGCCACTAATTTTAAAATGAGTGTAATTGAATTCCTTTAAATACAAGTACATAGCAATAAGTCACACAAATGTGTTCTTAGTTACCTCATAATGATAAGTGAAATAGGTAGAAGTTGCCCAATATTTAATTTGGCTTGAAATTTTATGGGTTAGATCCATGGCCATGGGGATGACTCAAGATAAGGGAATGATAAAATCTATGTGGGGAATGAATGTTCAAATATAGGGGATGTAGTAAATGTCAAGTGTATGGTAATGTGCGTAGAAACAAATGAAATAAGGTCAAATGCATAGGAAAGAGCAAATGTGGGGATACATGGAGGATGAGGGAATAAGCCCAACATAGCACAAGATTGCATCATTTGTTGATATATAATTACATTAATGCATTCTCTCAAAACAGACCCAATACTAAATAGGAATCAAGACATAGGTATGAAATTTTCACTATTACAATATTATAAAAATATAGTTATCTACTTCAAAATATTTAAAATATTTTACCATTATACTAAATAAATTTACCACACATTTACTACTAAGTTATTTTATATTGTCCATCTAAATTATTTCAAAGGAAATACATTTTAAGTATCTATATTTTAAGAGTGTTACAGAAATGAAATATAGTTTTCTTGGATATGTTTAAGCTACTTTGTGGAGCTTGAAATAAACCAAATAAGGGACCGACTAAGGCAGTCTCCTCTATAATACATTCTCTCCCCCCTTGTCCCTACATTCAACTTAGGTTATGTCACACTCAAAGAGAAACATGCATATTTTACTAGTATACCTATATTTAAAGATATATATATATATATATATAGTACGCCGAGAGATATCCTTCTCAGATGCCTATTTTTTAATAAATTTACTACACATAGGAGGAAATAGGCACCTCGAGAAGGATATCTCTCAGCATAATTTATATATATATATATATATATATATATATATATATATATATATATATATATATATATATATATATATATATATATATATATATATATATATACTAGTAGCATCTGCAACAACAAGCCTAATTCTAACTGTATTATATAATTATAAGAATTATTATAATTATATAATTAGACATATTATAATATATTATATAATAATTATATATTATATAATAATTATATATAATATAATATTATATAATACATATAATAATTATAATTATAATATATAATAATTATAATTATATATTATATTAAATAATAATTATAATTATATTATATATTATATTTAGGATTAGAGTTAGGGGTTAAAATTAGAGTTAGGGTTAGTGTTAGGTTAGGATTAGGGTACCTATTTTAAAGGTTAGACTGAAATTTAGAATAATCCTAACCCTAATACTAACCCTAACCCTAATTCTAACCCTAACCTTAACCCTTACCTAATCCTTATTCTAACCCCAACCCTAATAATAGTAACCCTTATCCTAATTGTAACATTAACCCTAAAGAATGATTTCATAACCCTAATTTTATCCATAACTTTGATTGAAAGGCCAACCCTTTGATTATATATCCAACTTAATTCTAATTCTAAGCCTTATTTTAACCCTAACCCTTATTGTAATTATAATATTTTTTGGTTATATATTTGCACTAATTGAAATCCTAATTATAACCAAACCTAATTTTAATCTTGATCATAATTGTATCCCTCAATTGAACCCTTATTGTAACTCCAACCCTAATTGTAATCTGAACCCAAATTGTAACTATAACCCTAACCCTTAACTTTAATTCTGACAATAATCTTAACCCTAACTAAAACCCTAACCCTAGTACTAACCCTTGTTAGGGTTAGGGAAGATCAAAGCAATAAACACTAACAATTATATGCAAATTAAATAACCCAAATATAACAATAAAGAATAACACAAAAGAGATGAACACAGAAATTTAACGTGGTTCACCCAATATGGGCTACATCCACAGAAACTCAGCCATCCAATGATTTTATTATCCAGTGCAAAATAGATTACAATCTCACGAATGCATCACTGTACCATACATCCCAGCCACTTATAACAAGCTTTTCAGACGCTTCTAGAATTAGGGTTTTGCAATGTCATTTTTCTTTTGTCAGTTACAAAAAAATTAGCAACCGACTCCGATCGTGCAAAAAAGAGGGAAAAAAAATTTCTTGGGGGTTCCCACCCCCGAACCTCAGCGAGGATACATAACTTGTGTATAGTACTTGCATGATCAGTCACCACATACCAACAATCTCCCACTTGGAGACTGATCAGGCTCCACACCAAACAATCTCCCACTTTGAGACTAATGTTGGATGACACCGCTGCACTTGCAGCTCCCACTAGATTACAGGCCTCACTAGTTTCTTAAGTCCACCATTATTAGTCATGAAGGCCAACAGAAACTGATGAGGAAATTAGTTTCTCCCATGTAATTGCCTTTGTGAACATATCTGCAGGATTCTCACTTGTGTGAATTTTCTCCAGCTTCAACTGCCCATCCTCTAAAACTGACCGGATGAAGTGGTATCAGAGATGTATATGCTTAGTTTTTGAATGTAGAGCTAAGTTCTTAGCAAGATGAATGGCACTCTGGCTATCAGTGTACAAAGGGCTAGCTTCTTGTTGTTGCCCCAATTCCTCCAGAAAATGTTGTAACCAAATCATCTCTTTGCTAGCTTCTGTAGCAGCAACATACTCAACTTTAGTGGTTGAAAGCGTAACAACCTTTTACAGTCTTGAAATACAACTAACTACAGTACCTCCTACAGTAAAAACATACCATGTAGTACTCCTCCTGCTATTAATATCACCAGCTAGATCAGAGTCAACATATCCTTTTAGAGTAGAATTTATTCCTCAAAAACATAATTTCTTTGAAGTAGTACCTCTCAAGTATCAGAGAACCCATTTTACAGCATTCCAATGTTCCATTCCCAGATTGCTCATATACCTGCTAACAACTTCCACTGCATATGCAATATCTAGCCTTGTGCATACCATTGCATACATCAAGCTGCCAACTGCTGATGCATATGGTATCTTAGACATTTTGTCTTCCTCCTCTTGTGTCTTTGGACACATCTCCTTAGTCAACTTAAAATGACTAGGCAAAGGTATACTAACTGCTTTTGCATTCTACATGTTAAACCTTTTCAACACCTTCTCTACACACTCACTTTGGGACAAAAATAATTTTTTGTTTGTCTAATCCCATGTGATCCTCATACCAAGGATTTGTTTTGCTACACCTAAATCCTTTATAGCAAATGAATTTGCTAATTTCTGCTTAAGTTTATTAAGATGCTACATGTTAGACTTGACAACAAGCATGTCATCAACATAAAGCAACAGAATAATATAGCTACTATTACTCAATTTCTTGAAATAAACACAATAATCAAAATGACATCTTTTGTAACCTTGTTCAGCCATAAAACTATCAAATTTCAAATACCATTGCCGAGGTGCTTGTTTCAGGCCATACAAACTCTTCTTTAACTTGCACACAAAATCCTCCTTACCCTTGACCTCATATCCCTGTGGTTGCTACATGTATATTTCCTCTTCCAGATCCCTATGTAGAAATGTTGTTTTCACATCTAGTTGTTCAAGATGCAAGTCTTCCATAGCCACAAGACTTAGAATTGTTCTAATAGAAGTCATCTTTACAACCAGAGAAAATATTTCATCAAAATCTATCCTTTTTTTCTATGCAAAACCTTTTACCACAAGTCTAGCCTTATATCTTAACTTGCCTCCATCTTCTTCCTTCAACCTATAAACCCATTTATTTGGCAATGCTCTTTTACTTGTAGGCAATTGAACTAAGTCCCAAGTCTGATTCTGCAGCAAGGAATCCATTTCCTCTTTCATGCCTAGCTCCCACTGCTTTTTGGTATCTACCTGCATTGCTAACCTTCAGGTTCACCAGAATTAGTTAATAATATAGAATATAATGATGGAGAAAATCTTTCAGGAGGTCTAGTTATCCTTGTAGAACATCTAACACTTGCAGGAGTTTGTGGGATAACCTGTTGTTTCTAAGCATAAAATACCACTGGCATTTTATTTTCTAGAATCTCATCCAGCACCACATATTCCTTTTTGGCATGTTCATGCTTCTTTTCCTACAGTTGATCCTTATACATGACCTTCTCATTGAATATAACATCTCTGCTCCCAATGATTTTATGATTTTCATAATCCCATAACCGATAACCAAATTCATCTACTCCATATCTAATGAAGGTACATTTTTTAGACTTAGCCTCAAGCTTGGTTCTATTTTCAGTATCAACATGGACACAAGATTCACAATCAAAGGTTTTTAGAAATGAATAGTTTACATTTTTGCCCATCCATGCCTCCTCTGGAATGCCACCATCCAAAGGATTTGAAGGTCCCCTATTTATTAAATAAACAACAGTATGTATAGCATCTACCCAAAAGTGTAAGGGCAATCCAGCATCCAATCTCATGCTCCTTGCATGATCCATAATGGTCCTATTCATCCTCTCAGACACACCATTTTCT
Organism: Cunninghamia lanceolata; assembly: GCA_027924645.1. Lineage (NCBI taxonomy): Eukaryota > Viridiplantae > Streptophyta > Pinopsida > Cupressales > Cupressaceae > Cunninghamia > Cunninghamia lanceolata. The sequence continues at coordinate 2,391,183 of BSBN01001183.1, read as the reverse complement.
TGTGGGGTTCCAAGAACTATTTTCTACCTGTGGATTCCATTATATGAACAATAATTCTCAAATTCTTTGCTGCAATACTCACCTCCATTATTAGATCTGAGACACTTCAACTTTTTTTTCTGTCTCATTCTCAACCAAAGCTTTCAACTTTTTAAAAGTTTTAAATACTTCTGATTTTTGTTTTAGGAAATACACCCATGTTTTCCTAGTTATATCATCAATAAAAGTAACATAATAATAAGAGCCTCCAAGAGAAGATACCTGAGCTAGTCCCCATACATCTAAATGCACAAGCTCTAATTTCTCACTCTTCTTCTCTTTCCTAACTTTGAGAAATCAGACTTTTTTATGTTTTTGATAAACACAATTCTCGCAGAACTCCAAGTCAATCTTCTTCAGACCTGGTAGCAACTTTCTGGAGTGAAGAATCTTCATCCCTTTCTCACTCATGTGCTCAAGTCTATGGTGCCACAATTCTATTTTTGTCCCTACAACAAGTGTTATAACTATCTCAGTAGCAACTATTTCTGTAACAGCTAAGGTAGAATAAGTATTACCAGTACACAAATACAATGTGCCTACCTTTTCACCTTTAGCTACTACTAATGCACCTTTAGTGACCTTCCAGATTTTATCTGAAAAGGTAACTATACAGCCTTCACTACCCAGTTGCCTGCAGAGATTAAATTCCTTCTCAAATTTGGAACATGTCTTACCTCCTGTAGCAACCATTAATTTCCATTCTGTAACTTAATTTTTATTTTTCCTTTTCCAACAATCTGACAGGGTTCATCATCACCCAGATATACATGTCCAAAATCACCTTGAACATAATCTACAAAATATTTCCTATGGGGTGTGGCATGAAATGAAGCCCCTGAATCTATTACCCAAGAATCATTAGCATTATCTAAACACAGAATTAAAGCATCTTGTAATTTATTGCTTGCAACATTAGCTTCCTTACTGTCATCATGTTGTCCGTCTCCTTGTTTACCCTTTCAAGACTAGCAATCCTTCTTCAAGTGTCTTGGCTTTCCACAGTGCCAGCAATCCATTCTTCCTCTAGATTTAGATATGCCTTTTCTTGACTTTCCTTGTGACTTCCCACGATTTGTAGGGCTTTTTCCTCTTTCCTTTGTTCTTCCCCTATTCTCTATAGTCAAAGCATTACCAGATGTTGAAGTCTCACCTATGCTTTTTCGTCGTATTTCCTCACTAAGGATAACACCAACAACATCATCAAATTTCAAAGTATTTGAACCAGAGACAGAGTTACTTACAACCATTACCAAACTATTTCAGCTTTCTGGCAAAGAACATAAAACTAAGAGAGCCCTTACCTCTTCATCAAATTTCACTTTTACAGAAGTTAACTGACTGGTAATCATATTAAACTCATTTAAATGATCTGACACAGATCCACCCTCAATCATTTTCAGATTAAAGAAATGCTTCATGAGAAATACCTTATTAGAGGCTGAGGGTTTTTCATACAATTTGGCCAAAGTTGTCATCAGTTTACTTGTTGTCTTTGCTTCTGTTATATTGAATGCTACAGATGGTGCCAGGCACAACCGAATGGTTCCCAGTGCCTTTCTGTCTAGAAGTTCCCAATCCTCATTAGTCATTGCTACCAGTTTCTTAGCTACTCCTTCCAATAGCCTCCATAAATCCTTCTGATAGAGATAATCCTCCATCTGCATCTTCCATAATTGATAGTTCTGCCTATTGAATTTATCTACCTTCAATTTATCCTCGTCCGCCATTGCTCCCACTTAACCATGAGACTCCCACTCAATCGTGAGACCTTCCTGAAGATGATAATCAAACACAACCCGCTCTGATACCAGTTGTTAGGGTTAGGGAAGATCAAAGCAATAAACATTAACAATTATATGCAGATTAAATAACCTAAATATAACAATGAGGAATAACACAAAAGAGGTCAACACAAAAATTTAACGTGGTTCACCCAATATGGGCTACATCCATAGAAACTCAGCCATCCAATGATTTTATTATCCAGTGCAAAATAGAGTACAATCTCACGAATACATTGATGTACCATACATCCCAGCCGCTTATAACAAGCTTTTCAGAAGCTTCTAGAATTAGGGTTTTGTAATGTCATTTTTCTTTTATCGGTTAACAAAAAATTAACAATCGACTCCGATCGTGCAAAAAAGAGAGAAAAAACCCTAACCTTATAGTACTTGCATAACTTGTGTATAGTACTTGCATGATCAGTCGCCACATACCAACAACCCTAACCTTAACCCTTATTAAAATTATTATGAGGCATATATTATATTTTTAGAATCTTAATAGCTTCCTCTATAAACTCTTTTCATTTGATTAAATGTAGTTACAAAAAAGTCTATCAACTTGAAGGATGAAATTGTGAAAAATCAAAGTTTAACTATTTTATGAGTGAGACATCAAAAGTAACTAAATTATTTCAAAGGAAATACATTTTAAGTAACTATATTTTAAGAGAGTTATGGAATGAAGTTTTCTTCTTGGAAATATTTAAGCTACTTTATGGAGCTTGAAATTAAACAAATAAGGGATTGACTAAAGTAGTCTCCTTTACAACACATCATCTCCCCTTGTCCCTACACTCAACTCAAGTTGTCTCAAAATCGCATGGAAACACGCAAATTTTGTGAGCAAGATATCAAATACTTGGACACATATGCCTAACCGGATCAATTGCACCCCTAAACTTTACAACAAAACATTTTGACTTTGTAGTTGTACCTATCAACTTTGTTGCAATGTCCATAAATTAAAGTTCTTAGATTGACTTGAAAATCATAGGGTATCATTTATTGTCCTCTTGGGTCAATTTCTAGAATCAAAGCAACTACGATAATAAGTGCATCTACTCTATTTTCTTATTTCTTTTTTAACCTATTTTACATACATTTTACATTTCTCAACTCCTATACGTTCTATTGTAGATCTTATCCGGCTAGTTTTAGTTTTGTATTTTGTATTATTAATTTAATTTATACATAGTAAGCACAAAAATAATAAAATAGACTCTCCTATGATACATCTAAACTTAGGGGGTGCCAAAATTTATTTTTTACATACATATCTCTCCAAATCACAACAAGAACACAATAAACACTTATTTCTCCTTAATAATACAAATGATAAGGAAGACATGGAAGGTAGGTTGTCCATACAACCTTTTCCATGATCCTCAATTCTTAATATTATAATAGGTTGACTAAACTACCCACAGTCAAGCCCACCATGCCCATTAATTGCATGTTTTTCCCAATAACTTAAAAGAGTATTCAAACCCTTAAAATCATACTTCAAATTAATACCAAATATAACCCCATAAGATACAGACTCATTAAAATTAAAAACATAAAAAGACCAAAAAAAAACATTTTTTATAGCTATTTAAAATTAAACTAAACCACGTTTCAACTAAATTTGAATATATTGAACAGAATCCACATTTACTATTGTATTTTTTGATTGTCCATCTATCTTACGTTAAAGAAAAAATATATTTTGAAACAATTTCTACAATTAATATTTTTATAACTATGGTCAGGTATTTAAATATTTGTAATGTGAACATCAAATGACTCCTTTCCATTAGCCTTTTGCGTCATTACGAGACTACCGAACTTTAAAAAGAGAATATCCCCATCACCTACAACAAACAATTTTGAAGTATTGAGAGCCGTCAACTTTGCATACTTTAATAAAATCTAAGCATATTCAACAGAACGGAGAGGAGCACAACAGAGAAGAAAGTAACGGACAGCGGAAAATGGTCCCTCTTTAAGCAAAGCAATAGGCCATAATGCAGGTCAAATTTATTTTATTAGCTATGGTCAGCAGCAAACAAATATTTCCACGACTCGGAGAAGACAAAAATGGCCAGGTTTTACTAAGCCAAAAAGTTGAGGTCATTTGAAATATTCGTGCACATTATTTAACAATTCCACGATATTGAGTTATTTGGTTGCAATGGTCGTTTGTCAGATTGTTTATTTTGGTCTAATCTTGTCGTTTCCGTGTGGGGGCTTCAGCTCTACATTCTGCCACCTACTTTTCTCGCCCGCACTTTCGCCTAAATTTCCTCTATCTTTCCCGGCGCTGCCACCATCCTTACATACGAACTGTTCAACCCTTCAAACCTCTATTTAACCTGGAGCAGAGGAACATCCAAGTACAGATTTCTGCTTGCTTTTCCTGGGTTTTGCCTTGTTTATCCTAAATGGAGAACCGTGCTACGAGCTGTAGCAGAGCAGAAGGATGGTGGGTATATGTACTAGTTCCCCTGAGTTGCAATGGGCCTTACTTCTTTTTCTTAGATAGCACTCAAGTCGATAAAAGTGCTATTTGTGCATGGAATCAGTACTTGGCCATTCTGGTTGCTGCTCTGCTTTGTGCATTAATCCTCTCCTGGCGGAGTATTGGAGGATGTGCATGGGCCGGAAAGAATAAGAAGAAGAAGATTCCAGGGCCCCGAGGATGGCCCATAATCGGAAGTCTAATGGAAATGAGAAGTGGCCATGCCCACCGTAAGCTTGCTCACTTGGCTACTATTCACGAGGCGAAAAAGCTGATGGCCTTCAGCTTGGGCTCAACCCGCGCAGTCATAACATCCGATCCAGATGTGGCGAAGGAGCTCTTGAGCTCTCCTCACTTTGCAGACAGGCCTCTCAAACAATCTGCCCAGCAGCTCATGTTCGGGAGGGCAATAGGCTTTGCACCCAACGGTGAATACTGGAGGATGTTGCGTAGGATGTCCGCTGCTCATCTCTTTAGTCCACGAAGAATTGCCATGCACGAACCCGGGCGTCAGGCGGACTGTGTAAAAATGCTATCTGATATACACAATGAGTGCCTATGCAAGGGTGCCGTCAACCTCCGTCCACATCTCCAAACGGCGGCTCTCAACAACATCATGGGAAGCGTGTTTGGTCTAAGGTTGGGCGGTGATGGAGATGGTAGGGAGGTGAGGGAGATGGTGGAGGAGGGGTTTGAACTGTTGGGGGCATTCAACTGGGCCGATCATCTGCCCTGGCTACAACCGCTTGACCCTCTGCGAATCCACGCCCGCTGCGCTCGACTCGTACCTCGTGTTAGGGCTTTCGTTCAACACATCATCCACCAACATCGCCAGTCCTCTCCGCCCAGCGAAACAGCCGATTCAGATTTCGTGGATGTGCTCCTTTCGCTTCAAGGACACGATAAGCTCCAGGACGAAGACATCATCGCTGTTCTCTGGGTAAGAAATACCCCATCTCATTGTTTGTTTTCACATCAGTATACCGAAGTGCCGATAAAACATATAAATATTTGACACTATAATATTTGTCACATACAGGAGATGATATTCCGCGGCACAGACACTGTGGCTCTAGTTACGGAGTGGACCATGGCGGAGTTGGTACTCAATGAAGAAATACAAAGGAGAGCTCAGGCAGAGTTGGAGGCAGTGGTAGGGCGGGAGAGAAGCGTGCGGGACGAGGACATAGCAAGGCTTCCATACCTGCAAGCGGTGGTAAAAGAGAGTTTGAGAATGCATCCACCGGGGCCTCTGCTGTCGTGGGCGCGTTTATGCACGGAGGACGTCGATATAGCAGGTGGGATGCATATTCCGGCCGGGACGACAGCCATGGTTAACATGTGGTCCATCACTCACGACCCGGAGATCTGGGAGTCGCCTCATGAATTCCGGCCGGAGAGATTTGTTGAAGAGAAAGTAGACGTTCGGGGTAATGACTTGAGACTTGCACCCTTCGGTGCAGGTCGGCGAGTCTGTCCGGGAAAGGCTCTCGGCCTCACCACTGTTCATCTCTGGGTTGCAAAACTACTACACCATTACAAGTGGATTCCTTCTCCTCAACACCCAGTAGATCTCACCGAGATTCTCAAGTTATCCTCCCAAATGGCGACGCCTCTTACTGCGATTCCCGCAACCACAAACCCTTATTGAGAACTCCCAAAATTAGCTTTCGAGGTTACCCTTCTATCATATTACTCTTTTATTAGTATACTGTTACAGAATAGTGTTACAGAATAGTCTAGACGTAGTTTGCTTAAAAATGATCATCTGCTGCAAATTGAGGAGGTTTATAGAGTTTGGACGTAGTTTGCCTAGGTGTGTGTTTATTAATGGACATTCAACGTTGCTACACAATTGGTGTGGTGTAATACGCGTAAAACAAGCTTGAAAGTGATTATTAAGTTTCTTCTACTGCCTGTAATGTTAACGACATGTATTTGCTATTTGAATTGCTATGACAATTTAGTTAAGAGATGAAAAGCACCAACCTTTCTTTCGTTCTAAGAAATGTTTGATGTATAACCACGCAAGTCGGGTCGATATAAATATATTATATCATTTGTTATTACATGTAATTATACAAGGCAAGCTAATTATATATTAACAATCATGAATAGATAATATGATTTTAAAATTATCTTTCTTCACTCAAAAGAAAAGTATGAATGACTACAATTTTCTTTGTAGTTGACTACGTTTTAGGAAAAATATTTCAAAATGATTGATATAATACAATTATGGTGTAGTACATATTGTATCTTTATAAATGAAAAAAAAAATTAGGTGTAATTTTGGTTAATTAAATTACATATATAACAATGAGTATAAATAAACTTAGATTAATAAATGAGATTTGTGGGTAGGGGCCCTAGCACAATTGGCTAAAGCATCCTGTTGTAGGAAAGAGGTCACGAGGTCCAATCCCCCCTGTCCATGTGGTATCGGAGGGCGTGTCATGCTAGCACCACCAACCACATTAAAAAGTTTACTCAGCGCACTATAGTCTAAAGAAAAATAAATAAATGAGAGTTGAGTATTGATATTTTGATAATTTATAGTAATTAATAAATAATTGTATTTAGCTTAACAATTAAAGAATCCATTAGAATTATTGTGGATCTAAATTTGACATGTCTAGTGATTTAAAACAATGAATATCAAATTGATAATTACCTCATAATCAAAATATTCTTTTGTGACTATGCAAGGACAAATTTGCTAGGGATGAATCCTTGACTCTAAAATTGTCATGTGTGATTTAGAAACTACTTTCACTTTACCTAATGTATAGAATTTTATTGTGCTCTTCTTGAATATCTAGGGACTTGAGGTATTTAGAAATACCTTAAGCTCTATCTATTAGTCATAGGGAGTTAAGTTGGTCTAGATCAATCCTTTGAAATTAAACAATGATTGAAAACATCAATCTTCAATCATGCAAATGCCTCTAGAATGGTTATGCATAATGGATGTAAGCTCCAACCTACACTTTGACTTAATTTTATTTTGGGTCCACAAATATAATGCAAAGGGCTTGTGGGCATGGCAAAATAATTATTTCAAACTTTAAATAACAGCTTAGTTGGATTTAAGGACATTGGAATCTACCAAAGATATGGATATGTGACTCTATATATAATTGATGTGATACGTCCTCTATAATCTAATAAATATTTTGATTACAACCATTAATTTGTAAGCCACATAGAATTCTAACAAGACAAACCAAACTCAACATGATTTTTAAACATCATCCTTCTACTCCATTAGAGTTCATAGAGCTTTTGGGGTCCAAGGGAGCATAGACGTAAAATTTACAAAATTTGGATGTCAGAGAACTTATGGGACTTTGCATATAATGGGCTTGGGTCTTGAAAAATATTTAACATAAGCATAGAGTCCATATGTGAATGACCAACTAGGTTGTAATATAAAGAATGTATGGGTATGAAGACATAATATTTCATAACATACTAAACATAAGGCATCACAAGCTACAAACTTGAAAATAATGAAACATGTAGATGAAATCCTCTTGGTCAGCCATAATTAATAAAGAGGTTTTAGTCTAAAATATATATAGATGTCAAATAGACTAGAAGGTAAACATAGAAAGATAATAAAACATTCTCCTTAATGTTTACATCTAGAAAAATTAAAACAATGATATATGTGTTCAGGACCATGACATGGGTAAATTTAAATTGAATGTCATGAGTGTAACATAAAAATTAGATAAGGATATAGCCATAATGAACATAGGTAATCAGAGGTTAGGTCAAGATCAAATAAACCTAACTAATCATGACTACAAGATATACTTGTAATATAAGTAACAAATAGAACACTAGCTAGAAACACGAGGTAATTGGCCACAACAAAATACATTTTCAATCATAATGGGACCCATTAGATTGATAGGTAAAACTAAATATAGAAGGCTATAGAGGCACATAAATCTGCAATTGATGAAACATGTGAAACAAGAAATCTAGATGAGAAAATATTTTAGGCCTAACCAACATTGGCTCAAGTTGGGGATGTGTATATCTCATAGACACAATAAGAATCTAGATAGGGGTCTCTATAATGTAGATCAAGGAGCACAAAAAGACACAAAACACAACACTCACAAGACAAGGAAGGTATGAAGAAGACCCAGAAAAACAAAACACACTACACCATGATTAAACAACAATCATGGCTATACAAACAAAATGTAAGGGAAGCATATATATGTATGTATGTATGTATGTATGTATGTATAGAGAGAGAGATTCAACTCATCTTACATTAAGAAAAATAATGCTTCAAGTGTTGCTCATGAACAGGCAGTTCCAAAAGATAGTTATCCATGTCCCTCAGACAGAAAGTAGATTGTCCACATTAGTTTCTATTAAATAAGGACCTAGCTAAAAAGATTCAAATTTATCATGTTTTCTTTTATCTTCCAACCTTGCATTTCATAAGAAAACAATGCCCCCCAACTAGAAGCATATTTGAACAACTATATAATCAAATATATATTTCATTTTTCTTATTGTATCAAAATTTTCTCATGTGTAACTTGTGTTACTTCATGAAACCTTTCAGAAAATTCATCTTCTTCATGGCCACCTGCTTATAAAAACTTGTATACAAGCAATTCCAAGTTTATTGGAAAACTTGCACTTGTTCCATACACTGCTTTTAATGGATTTGTATGTATAGAATTGTGGAAAGTCACTTTATCATCCCATACCACAAATATGACTTTGTCATCCCATCTAATTTTGTTTAACTCAAGGGATATTTTGATAAAAATCATTAAATTCTTATTGCGAGACTTAACTTGTCCATCACCCAGGAGGAATAGATAGTGTTGATGCCATATTTGTTGCATAACTCAATGAATTCATGTGATCTGAAACACATGGTGTCAAAAACAACTATCTATTACCTAGTGAGGAAACTAACTCCTCTCTTCAAGGGAAGCTAAAAGCCTCCCCAAGGTCTCAAAGTCACTATGCCTTAGTATTGCAACATAGGTTAGTGTTGAAGTGTATGTTATTTCATCAATACGTCTATTTAGATTCCTAATTAAATTATCAAACGTGGTCAAGTTTTAAACTCAGATTTATAGGATAAGAAGAACAAATAAACATATCAAGATTTATGTTCATCCTTTAATTCCATTTGATACATTTATTTGGGATACAATAAAGACTTGCAATAAATTAAATCTTTGAATGCATTGAGCACAAACCTTCATAATAAGCAAAGAAATTGTCAATAAAAGTATTGTTGATTTCTACTCTAACCAATTTATAATAAAATACAAAAGTTTAAGGGGAACAAAGGAAAGAAAAGGACATCAAGAATGAGAGGGAGAGGAAAGATGGGTCTATTAGAATGAGACTATGAATAGGTTAACAAGATTCACTGTAAATAAAAGGAAACCACACATATTCTTGCCATCATTTTCTCAACATGAAATATCAGCAATACAATCTTCTAAAGAGAACAAACAAAATGAAAAATATATTTTAGAATGAAAAAACAACCACCACTATTACATGATGTGCCCAATAACTTCATTATCAAAAATTCATTTAAGCACATCAATAATTGTTTACAAGTGGAATCAAATAAACTACATTAACTGTAATTAAAAAGACTCAAACAAGAAACAAGAACACTCCCACCAGATTACTTACATTGAAAGAGGCTAATTTCTTTCTCTTCCAAAGCTCCAGAAATTCCTTAAATTTCCAAACTACCTCAATCTAAAATCCAAAATCCTCCCAAAAAAATCTCCCTTATTTGTGCATCTATCCTTTTTCATAGGCTCCTTTCCATCAATAAAAAATTCAATTCAAATATTCACCTATTACTTTGCAAATGATCCTTTGGTACCATTTTCAAAAATATCTTTCATATCTTGGACATATCCATCTAAATTTATAAAAAACTCTTTGATATGATATGCAAACCTCCATATCTCTATAGTTGTACAAATCTTCCTTTTTAAATTAAAAAATCTTCTGTCATATGATATGCTAATCTTCATATCAAATACAAATATGATCTTATAAGATATTCAAATCTCGATATCAAATAAAAATGACATCTTATAAGATATTCAAAGGCCTTATCCTTTTTAAATATTTCAATTCCCATCTTGGTCTAATCTTTAAATGAAATATCTCCTCTTTATTATACGTGTTCAAATCTTTATTTGGGTGCCTATCGTTAACAAGAGATGCATCGTGTCAGTTCTTACTAAAATGGAATTTTAATTGTTTATAGAAAGTTGATCCAATGATAATAAGACTAGATTTTGGTACATTCTTGCCACTAGAAGATGATAATAGTTCTACCAATCCTAAAGGTCTATTTGATGAAGAAGAGGAATTTGTGGCAATAAGGATATATGTGTTTATGTATCTAACCAAAATAACAAATGAAGTATGATTTGTTTGCAGAGACATTGTAATTTGTTAAATAGTATGTATTTTCAAGTGGTTTATTGAGTTGAACAATCATGTTTATTGAGTTGAACAATCATACTTACAATTTTTTTTATTTAAATGATCTATACTGGGCTAGCACAACTCAATACGAATCGAAGAATATCATGTTTGGATTTTATATTAATTTAATAATAAATGATTTGTTATTAAGTAAATCAAATAGCATGGTAATAGAAGGTGTACCTGTTTTACTGAAATGTCATATTTGTTGGTGTTTCAATTTATATCCTATAGCCTTAGATATTACGCTTACAATCTAAACATAGGTGATTGGATTAAACTATGGATTAATATTATGAATAAAACTATCCTTGTAATTCTGTCTTAGTTGGCAAATGGATTTGGATCTAGGAATTTTGTGATTTCCTTAGCTTACTCCTCAGTGTCAATCCAGGAATTGTAGACTTGTGAAGGGTGTTGTGGCATTTTACCGAAGGGCTGAAAGTAGTGAACTAGGTGGAAATGAAATGTAGCTAATAACTTTTGGGAACAAAAGTTTAACTTGGCTTATGTTTTCTATGGCAAGAGGAAGTTGAAATGTGATAGGAGGTTGAAATGCGATAGGAAGTTGAAATGTGATAGGAAGTTTTATAGAATAGAGTATAGCATAATTCGAAATAGAAAATACAGTGAATAATCTGCAAGGTAAATATAGTCCTTATTCTTCAAACTATGATTATATTCCATAGAAAATTCATTGTAGTTCTTTTAGTACCAAATAAATGACACAAGCTGAATTATCGATGATCTTTAATATTGAACAGAAATTAAACTAAATTGCAGCACACTAAACAACATACACTCGACAGGAATTAAATTGCATAAAATTATAAAATACTAAATTAATAAAACATAAAGCAATCTCACCAGGCTTCCCGAGAGGGGGCCCTTCCTCTAGTTCATGAGATGAGTGAAAAGAGAATTGATTACTCTAACTTAAGCCACGAACAACAGACCATTCGTTCAAGAACGAAAGATATCTTTGATCCCTAAATTCTGTAAATTCTATATATTGTTTCTAGATCATAGCACACATATATATGTCCATTTTATTGAGTATCACAAAGTAAAACAAACAAGGAGTTGTAGTTTGTTATGGTTGATGCCCAGCAAACTAGATGATTATAGTTCTTGTGTTGGCCGCAGACCACAAACCCAAAGCAGATATAAACATAACTTGTTTGAAACAAGAACTAAAAATAGAAACAAGTAGGCTTTCATCACATTCATCCCACGTATGCCTTTCAAGGTTTATCATTCACATGGCTAGTTTCTTCTTCACATCTAGTTCATGTAGCTCAACCATCCAAACTATATTATTATCTCAAATGATTTTAGCATTTTGGAAACATCCTTTCATCTTTGAAAACATATCAAATATCTTTTATTTCCCTAACAATTAATGGCAAAAAGGGACTTAGGAAGAAGGCAAATGGAAATAGAGTAAAGGAAAAATGTCATAAAAGTAGAACACATTTTGTACCCAACCTTTCCCCCCAGCTTTAGGAATTTGCATGTCCTCATGCAAATAATGAATACAAACAAGGTGAACAAACTGTACGAGTAGTGGCTTCATCCATGCAACATTGTGTCTCCCTAGAAGGTTCAGTTACCTCACATAGCCCTAATTTCCCTCCACCAATCTCTTCCTTCTATTGTTTACTCTATGCAACAAGTTCCCGTAGTTGTGACTCTAGTTGCTGATTTTTCTTTTGTAGTTGTGTAATGACTTGGCAAAATTCGTCAAATGGAATGAGCGACTAGTTGAAATCCTCCTTTGGGGTTTCATCATGAAAGACAGTAAGGGCCTTTGAAACATCTTCAATAGTGGTGATCACATTTTCAAACTAGGCTGGAGTAGGACATTTTGTAATGTCAACATTCTCTAAAACATCCTTATGTTGATAGGGGATTTCATCTTTTTCATTGTATTGTCTCTTTGATAGGGTGTGTCTAGCATGACTCAAAGTTTCAACATTAGCATCAGGGGTTCCTTCATTATACTGGACTTCTTCTTCAGGAAGAGTGCCTCCATCCTCTTCATATGCCCTCTCTATGCTAGTCCTAAGGGTTGCATCCCTCCATATGTCCTTACATTCAAGGTCTTTTTCACCTTCAATTCTTTCTTCTACATTGTATGTTTCTTGGCTGGAGGCCTCTTTATCAGGGTGCACATGTGGCTGCTTAGGGGTTTCTATATCCTTGAAAAGAAGGGTTTTCCTCTTGAGGTTGTTGTTTCTTCTTCTGTCATTTTTTACTCTTAAGTTCCCTATCAACCTTCACTTTTCCTTTACCAGGGAACTTTTTTGCCACTATATCTACATCGGTTATGGAGTGAGAAGCTTCTGCAAGTTTGTCCAACTGACTGGAAGTCCTCCTTTTACTTTGCTTAGTGAGGAGTGTGGTGTCTTCAGTTTGTGGACTAGAGGCGGCTAGTTGGCTAATTTTTTGCTTTTTGGGGGATTTATCAACAGGAGTTTCTTTCAATTTCTTCTTTTTAGAAGATTCACCGATTAGGGCTTCTTCTGCTATTTGTTTTGTAGTGCTTTTGGTAGGTTCCTTACTCTTTGTTTCATAATTCACAAAAGAATTCCATTCGAGAGGGGGTTTTGTAGAACAAAGGTCATGCATGACTATTAATTTGATTAACCCACAATGGGCGAGGGAATTCTTATGATCCTTATGAAATTGACGATAGGAATGTTTCAATGAGCAATGTAGATAGTAAGAAACATTATCAAGCAGCGCATTTCATAAATGTAGCATGAGTCATAAATGATGAGCATAAACATATACATATTTGCCTTCACAACTAACATACTGGATCAAGATGTAGTGCCCCCTCGTTGTTGGCTTGTGATAGATTTTAGTTTCATATTACTCTCTAACAGTTCTGAAATAGTTGATAGTCTTTCATTGCATTTTTTCAGTTCCGAGACATTTGGATTAGTATGTTATGGTTTATGTTCACTTTGACCTTGATGGACTATGTTCGATGGATATATTAGTATTACTTTAGTTATGATATGTTGGACATGATTAGTAATGGATTAATATTTGCATGTTTTATTAGATTCATTGATATCTAGTTTTAAATACTGTGGTTATAATCTTGTTCAAGAGCAGGGACGGTGTGGCATTACTCGCTTCGAGTACCCTGCTACGCCATGATTCTCTGACTCTCCATGTGTAGACATATATGTATTTGATCGTATACAACCAATTGTTTGATGCAGGCTACAGGTACCGAACCCCAACTCCACCTGTTATAGCAGGTTTGATGGGTTCTTACACCAATGGGTATCAGTGATGGGAGATAACGCGAGCTCTATTCCACTAGGTCAGTCCTTGTCTTCTATTGTGGTCTCGAGTCGTGTTGTGATACTTGGTCCTCGCCTTTTTATGTTGGTAATCTTATGTTGTGGTGTATAGTCGAGTTGTGCTTTATAATGCTTAATTATGTTCATGTGTGGTTGGAAGATACTTTAATGAATTATTATTTATTAATAATGCTTCTATTATGTTTATTAGATAATAATTGATTTAGCCTAAAACTTTGAATGACACCTTGGTTGAATTTTATAATAGTCTAGAATTAAATTATCTGCTATTCTAAAATATTTATGTCATAAATTGGAGTTACATGAAATTAGTATTTATTTGCTACAGAATAATTTTGATATGTGAAATAAATGCCTTGAGTTGGCAAATTTGAAATTGGTAGATTTGGGATCTCTTTTTATAGCAAAATTTTTAAATTTCTCGGGGAGTGGGATGTTGGGTAACAGATGCATGTTTGCATTAATTTTATGAGTTGAACCATTTTTATATGGGGAAAAATTTTGTTCGGAAGGGGGTTGGAAAAGAGCACGAAGATATTGGGGAGAAGAACAGAGAATTTGGTTGCAGGAGTTGGAGAGATTTTGAGGTGGGACTGAATTTTGAGTATGTGATTTGTCTCTCTCTGTGAATTTACAATTGTTGTAGTTTGTAAGTTATATTTTATTGCAGCATGTTCTGTGTGTGAAACTAGCATGTCCTATGAGTGAAACTTGCATGTTCTATAATTTGGAATTTAAATATCTCTGTGGCTTGTATTCTCTTGTGCCTGGGTAGTCGATTGTTGCTCCAACCTCTGTAGATTCTTTCAAGATGTTATACTTCTGGTTTAGCCTTGTCTTAATTCCTTTTAAAATTATGTGCCATCATCTGTAACCCTGTATTGTGATTTCAATCCTATGAAATAGATGACTCAATGTTAAGCTTTTACCAATCTCTTGTCCCTGTCATTCTTGCATTTTATCTCACATTTGTATCTCTCTGATAGAGGTGAAATGCTCTAAAAGAAGTGTTTTGGCTTTTATATTTGATTTCCATGCAACCTGTTAATGCTTGCAACCATGCAATTAGTCCTCAGATTATTCATATTACCTTTTTATCCTTTTTATCTTGGATTCCTTGCTTCTAACTATGTATCCCTGATGAAGATTTTGTGACTTCAACAATACTTCCTCTAGAAAGTTGCCCTGCAAGCATGTCTAGGAATTTGACCAAATCTTGTGAAGTTTTCTTCACAATTTCCTTCAAATCTGCTTTAAATTTTTTTTCTTGTTGGCTGAAAGATACCATTTAATTCATCTTTTGCAATAGATTTAAAACTCAGTTTGAAGCTCTAGCTTTATTCCTTAGAAAATAATTTAACCATATGATGAATTACACAAATTTTGTTACCTTAGCAATAGAAGTCTCTGAATGTATGAGTATGCTATTGTAGACTGAGAAAAAACCTCAGCAAAGGGACCCCATCTTTATTTTGTTTTCTTGTGATTAAATTTCTATTTTTTTCCCCTCTATGGTAGACCTAGACCGTACGATTTTTAGAGGGATCTGATGCAAATTCTTTTTGAAGACTTTCTGCCCTCCCTTGTGCCATTGTACGGCCACCGTACAACTCCCTCATTTCCTTGTTTTTGAATGAATTTTCTGATTCTTATTTTTTCCTTAAGCTTGCAACTTCTGTGAATGGTTGAGTTCCTCCTTGTCTTCCTTATATCTTGCTTTGAATCTGAAATTTATTTAATAAAAATAATGTGATTGAAATCTTGAAATGAATGAATTCTCTGGTTCTTACTTTTCCTTTAAGCTTGCAACTTCTGTGAATGGTTTGAGTTCCTCCTTGTCTTCCTTGTATCTTGCCTTCAACTTGAAATTTATTTAATAAAATTAATGTGATTGTATCTTGTTTGAGCCTAAAATTTATTTAATAACAATAATGTGATTGAAATCTTGAAATGAATGAATTTTCTGGTTCTTACCTTTCCTTTAAGCTTGCAACTTCTGTGAATGGTTTGAATTCCTCCTTGTCTTCCCTGTATCTTGACTTGAACCTAAAATTTATTTAATAAAAATAATGTGATTGTATCTTGTTTGAGCCTAAAATTTATTTAATAAAAATAATGTGATTGAAATCTTGAATTTTATTTCAATTTGAGCTCATAACAAAAAAAAGGTTAATTGTTGTGTTTGTTCTTAAATAGAAGGCTTGGAGGAGATCTTGGTTGTAGGGAAACTTCTAAATATTGAGTGTATTTTGGATTTATTAAGTCAATATTAAGGAGAAGATGATATTAGAAGGTTCATTTGTTAGTAATGAATAATTTTAGAATTAAATTTATTTAAGTAATGTTGTTCTTTTGGTATATGCAAGAAGTTTAATAAATTAACTCGTGCTCATTTTATTAAATATAATTTTGTTATTGTTATTCTTAATTTGGTTATTTAGAAATTGTAGTCTTAGAATATATAATGGAAAGAAGTCATTTTTTTTAAGAAAGATGATATTAGAAGGTTCATTTGTTAGTAATGAATAATTTTAGAATTAAATTTATGTAATTAATGTTGTTCTTTTGGTATATGCAAGAAGTTTAATAAATTAAGTTGTGCTCATTTTATTAAATATAATTTTCTTATATTGTTATTCTTAATTTGGTTATTTAGAAATTGTAGTCTTAGAATATATAATGGAAAGAAGTCATTTTTTTAAGGAAGATGATATTAAAAGGTTCATTTGTTTTTGATACTATAAGGTGGCTAAACAAGGGGCCGAACCCTTACAAAAAATAGACAGGCCACAAAGGTAGTAAGCACAAAAAGTGCCATAAACCAGAAACATCAATTACAGCTATCCCAACATAAACAACAAAACCACCCGCTAAGAACTAAGATAGTAAATATAGAGTAGTAGAGTATCATCACTATAAAAGAAAAAACTAAAGAGGTAAAACCTCTCCTTACTTAACCATGGATTTAATAATGTCATCCAAATTCCTAGCATGATCATCATTGTCAGCATTGACAGGCACCCCCAGATTTTCTAGCACAGAAATGTTGAGGAAAATAGAATTCCTAAGCACAGTGGATAGATTCTATTATAGCTTCTTAATGCGAGCCCTCAGACCCACAATTTCAGCTCCCAGACTAGCATCAGTGTCCATATCCTTATCAGCGTCTTCGATGAACATCTCACCCACTTTGTCAGCATTATCAATAGAGTCAGCCATATCCTCAGTGGTAGCCCCCATATCATGAGTCTCCTACCTACCTTCATCGTCCCCAGATATGTCCTGAACCTCCATCTCCTTAGCCTCATCCCCCCAGGTGGATTCATCCAAACCGCTCTCAGAATAATCAATTAGTTTTTCTTGAAGAGCAGGTTTACCAGCCATTCTCCCTAACCGCCTAACTCTAGAGGAGAGACCATCCTTAAAAACCTTAGCAGAAGAATGAGACTGGCTACTCTGGCCCACCGGGGTCCTACCAGGATTTTTAGGGGTCCTAACCATAGCCCTCCCAGTGCTTATTTTACCAGCAATAGTCTTTCACTTTTTGCCCTTCGTATTGACAGTAGGACCCGAAGTATCAACAGGAATTTCCTCAGGTGTGGAGAAAGAAACTTCTTTAGTCTTAGTAGGAACAGGGGAGGGCCCAATTTCTTCAATTCCAGGAAAATCCTTAGGGTTAGAGGAGGGTTCCCCACTATTGGTTTGAATGGACTTGGAGGGTTCAAGGGCAAGATGGTGGTTATAAAGACAGAGGATAAGGCCCTGATGAAGAGGGATGGGTTTGTGAGCAAGGCTTTTAGCCAGTTTAGCCCTAACCCTAAGGACAAAATGTTTAAGGGAAGAAAGCAGATAGAATAGAAAACTAATTTGAGCATTGCGACAAAAATGATTCAAAAGGGGAAGATGATAGTTGTAAAACCTGGTGAAGTGCCCCCCTAGGGTGAAATACTTCATGAGGAGAAAACACACACTATCCCAAGGTTCAGGCAGCTTGGCTCTGTCAAATCCCCCCTGATATGGGACTAATTCTTCACCATCTCCAAGAAAGAGCTTCTGACTGGAAAGGTCCGCAATTTTAGTTTTCCACTGCAGCTTCAAACCCTAAGTAGACATACCAGTGGCCATAGTGATCACACTTTCAAAAATTTCAAAGCTAATTCCACCCACCGAAACCCACCGATTCTACCAAGCCCTAGCAAATTGTTCAGAAACATTTTCATTATACCCATTGAGCTGCTCCAAATAGGGACTAATCCCACCCTCTTTGCAATTATGCCAAACCACCAAGTTGTCTTTGAACTCACAGCAAGAGATGGGTTCAGTTCTGATTCTATCTCCACCCATGTCAGAATTACAGAGCATGTCCCGGAAACCCCAAATTCCCTCAGTCATATTTACAGAAAATTTACTAGCTTGATCAAGGCTAATGATGCAGTTGATAACACTACACACATTGTCATAAATATGGGAAACCTTGCAAAAATGATGCTTATTCATCCCATGCTTAATCATAATTACACAGCATACGCCATGATGATGCAGCCATCCACTCACCTTATGAGAGAAAGGAGTGGAAGTGACAATAGAGAAAGTACAAAAGGACCCATACTTCAAGAGGCACGTCAGTCCCCTCCCAAAGAGCTGACAATATGAGCTGTCTTTCCAACATATCTGACTCATCAAAAACCCGACACTTCCTTAAGAATGAGAGCCTTAAGATTTAAAGGGATATGATCAAATTGGCGCCAACACCGCTAATTTGAATACCGTTGTCCAAGTTCGACACAGGCATCTACAACTCCATTTCCCTCACGGTATATATGTGAGATATTCACATTAGGAATCTTCTACAAGAGAATCTGTATATCCCTAATAATGTCTTTCAACTTAATGCCAATAGTCGATACATTATTAACTACATCAATAACCATTTTAGAGTCTCCCTAGATATACAAATTCCTTATACCAAGGGATATAGCCAATTTAATCCCCCAAAGAAGAGCCATAGCCTCAGCATAGTTATTACTTTTACAGCCCAAACCACCAGCATAGACAGCAAACATCCACCCTTTGTCATCTCTTATGATCCCTCCCCCACTAGCTGTACCGTCTATCTTAGAAGCCCCATCAAAGTTAAGTTTTAGCCAGTTAGGAATCAGAGGACCCATCTAGTATTAAGCCTCTGCAGCAATTTGGCATTGTTATGAGTAGGAATATGATTGAGAATCTTCCAATTCGCCGTAATTTGTTCCTCTTCATGGGTCAGAGGTTTCTTTGTAGTTTGGATATGGGCCATAGTGACACTTTCTAGAAGAGTCGTAATGAAAGTGTGAGAAACCTGAGAGGCATCTCTAGTAGTATCCCTAAAAATCCTATGATTTCACTCTTTCCACAAAGTCCAACTCAAGCATGGCAAAGTTTGATTCCATAACTCAATAAAACAGGGATGAGAAAAGGGGGGATACCAGCTGTTAATAACTTCCTTGATATTAGAATTGTAAACCCACTGAATACCAAAATTACTTAGGATTAAGTTCCATATTTCCCTAGCAAAGTCATAGTGGAGGAATAAATGAGAAACAGTTTCCTCCTTATCACAACATAGACAGTATCTATTGACCAAGGTAAAACCTCTCTTCTGTAAGTTATCTTGGGTCAGAATTTTGTTATGAACAGAGGCCCACCAGAACATGTTGATTTTCGGAACAAGTTTGTGATTCCAAACTTTTCTCCATATAGCCTTTCTATGTACCTTAGGAACCAATAAGTGATAGGTAGACTTAACAGAGAAGTGTTCATCCTTATCTGGCCACCAAAACTGCTTGTCTTCATGAGGGAAGAGAGGGATTCTAACTCCTTGAATCAACTTTTGAACCACCCGAACTTTAGAGGCAAGATCTGGGTGATGTGTGCAGCAGTCCAATAAATTTTTCTAGCACCTGTTACCATTATTATTTAACATGTAATCGCTAACTTTATCGCAAAAAAATTGAGTAGCAATGCCAACAATTTCACCATAATCACCCTGAGTAATGATAGCCTTATCCTTTATCCAAATATCAATCCAAAACTTAATAGACATACCATTACCCAATTTCCATCTAATCCCTTGCGTGAGAAGGTTTCTGGATTTCAGCATTTTATTCTATATAACTGATCCCTTAGGTAAACCTTCCTGTTGAAGAAAGTTAGACCAGGCAGTGACATGCAGATATTTGGCTTGCATGATTTCTCCCCAATCTTTATATTGATGAATCAAGTTCCAATTGATTTTTGAGAGCAGAGCTTTATTCATATTACGTATGGATCTAATATTGAGACCTCCATGGGATTTAGGGAGACACACTTTTTCCCAGCTGACCAAGGACATTATCTGTTTATCTTCAACTCCCGTCCATAAAAATTTTCTTTGAATCTGTTCTAGCTTGTCAGCAAAAGAAGTAGGAATTTTAAAAAGAGAAAGGAAATAAGTGGGTATACCTTGCAGGGAGGCCCAAAGAAGCTACAATTTACCAACACTACTGAGAACTTTCCCCTTCCAACCAATCAATTTCCTCTGAGTTTTTTCCAATAAGCTATTCCAAAAATTTTGAGATACCTCTTTAACTATAAAGGGGAGACCCAGATAGATGGCAGGAAGATTATCTTTAGCACAGTCCAGTATATGAATGATTTTTTGATGAAGAGCAATAGGAGTATTAAAAAAATACACATTACTCTTTTAGAAATTGATGTTTTGCCCAGAAGCTATGGCATAAAGGTTTAAAATATTCTTTCATCTCTGAACTTCAAGCATAGAAGAGATGCCAAAAAGAATGGTATCATCAATAAATTGCTGCACATACATAGGGGCAAGGGAGGAAGCAGGTTTGATGCCCACCAGATGCTTAGAAGCAACATTAGCTTGAATGTATCTCCCAAGAGCCTCTGCCATTATGATAAACAAGTAAGGAGAAAGGGGATCCCCCTGCCGGAGTCCTCTCGAGGAAGAGAAAAAACCCCTAGGAATCCCATTGACCAGGATAGAAAATTTGGCAAAAGAAACGACCGTCCACATGAGGAGATGAATTTTTTCATTAAACCCAAATTTCCTAATAACTTGAAACAGAAAAGCCCATGAAACCCTATCGTAGGCTTTAGAGATATCCAACTTAAGAGCCATGCCAGGTATTCTACTCTTATCCGTGGAATGAATAGTTTCATGAGTGGAGATCACAGTATCCAAAATTTAACGACCTGGGACAAAACCTTTTTGAGAAGGGGAGATAATTTTATCTAAGAAAGGCTAAATTCTCATGACAAGGACTTTGGTGCAAAGCTTATAGACAGTATTACATAAGCTAATAGGTCTGAATTCAGAAAGACTGGTGGGTTTCAACTTTTTAGGGACAAGGACAATAAAGGTGTTATTGAGATGTTTTAAAAGTTTACCAGTTTTGAAAAAATCATGAACCGCAATAGTGAGATCAGCCCCCACAATATCCCAATATTCCTTGAAAAAGATAGGAGGGAAGCCATCCGGTCCCGGAGCTTTGAAAGGACCCATAGAGGATAAAACAACATGAACCTCCTCCTCAGATATAGGCCTAAGCATTTTCAGGTTATCTTCCTCAGTTATCAGACATGGAATTTTGTCAATGAATTGGTTTATAGTCCTACCATGATCAACAACATTAGCTTGTTCAGTCAACAAATTCTGAAAAAATATCACAGCTTGTTCGCCAATCTTAGTATCCTCAGTGATGACATCACTATTTTCCAAACATAATTTTGTGATGGAGTTAGCCTTCTTATGTTTCATGGCAGAAATATGAAAAAAAGCAGTATTCCGATCTCCCTTGTTAAGCCACTGAATCCTAGATTTCTGCTTCCAAAAGACCTCTTCTTGGCTCATAAGATTCCTCCATTCAGAAATCAGATCATGTTCTTGCTTAGTAGTGTCTTTTGAAACATCTCCTTGAGAAATCCGCTGCTGAATATCTACTAGTTTTCCAGTTATATTTTTCTTCTGACAAAACACATGACCAAAACTATATCTATTCCATCCATGAACCTTCTGTTTGATATGCATAAGCTTTTTAACCAGTCTGAGCATAGGAGTACCTTGGATAGGAATTTGCCACCATTGAGTCACAAGTTGTCTGAAGTCCTTATGCTTAATCCACATTGCTTCAAAGCGGAAAGGGAAAGGGCCCCGTTGACATTGAGCTTGCCAATGAAGGAAGATAGGGCAGTGATCAGATATGGTTCTAGGAAAAGCATGCAAATGCATATTATGATGATTATCCCAGTTACTTGATATAAGAACCCTGTCTAATTTAACCTAGATCATATGGTCACCTCATCTTTTATTAGACTAGGTAAAAATCTAATTTTGTAGCTCCACATCAAGCAATCCCCAGACATTAATAAATTCTGCAAAGTCAAACATGCTGTCAGAGTAATCAGGGATCCCACCAGATTTCTTAGAGGGATATAAAGGAGTGTTGAAGTCACCAGCCAACATCCATCTAGAGCGTAGGGAATTGGTCAGAATGCTACTCAAATCAGTTCACAAAGATTGCTGCAGAACTCTAGTATTAGGAGCATAAATATTGATTAAATACCAATTGAAAGAAGGCAAGGAGAAATTGATAACCAGGAAATGCTTGCTTGAAGCCACAAGAGAACCCTAAATTTTTGCACTGTTCCACATTGTAACAATCCCACTAGAAGACCCTATAGTCAGACTAATGCAAAACTCAGCCTTAGGCCATATGTACTCAGCAATCTTCTTGAAGCTTTCCTCATTCATCTTGACTCCCTGAAGAAGCAAGATATCTAATTTATTATCTAGAATGTAGTTTTTGACCTCAAACTATTTTGTGGGGCTGTTGAAACCCCTCAGATTCCAGGATAAGATCCTCATTTAGAAGGTTTGAGGGAAGTGACCTCCAGTGTTTTCTACTTACCACTGGCAATTTCCTTGGCAATCTCTCTTTGCCGTGTTTCCCGTAGGGTCGGTCTCCCTTGTTTGGAGTCAATGCCAACATCAGTAGTCTTTTTACCTTTATGAGTCTTTTTCTTAGGGGTAATCCATCCCTCTTGTTCATTACCACTACCACTTGGCCCGATTTCCACTGTCAATGAAGGATCAACTATTTGATCACCTATTTCCAGAGCATTATTTTGGGTTGACTCAAGAGCTATTGCTCCTACAATATCTGCTGACTCTTTAGGAAGAACCTATGAATCAACCCGTAAAACTTTACCTTCTTCAGCATCCCCATCCATCAATTGGTCCTGTATTTCTCCCTCCTCAATTCCACTGGTGGTCTGTTGATCCATATAATTAACTGTGTCTAAAACATCATTTTGACAAGCTTTGTCCAGAACCT
The DNA here is from genome assembly GCA_027924645.1 of Cunninghamia lanceolata. Lineage (NCBI taxonomy): Eukaryota > Viridiplantae > Streptophyta > Pinopsida > Cupressales > Cupressaceae > Cunninghamia > Cunninghamia lanceolata. Next base: position 2,367,623 of record BSBN01001183.1, on the reverse strand, counting down.
TCTCAGTATTATCCTCTAGGTAAGCATTATCCCCATTACCTAAAGCCATCTGACAATCTTCTTCCATAGCCTACTTAGTATTATCATCTGGGAAAGCATTTTCCGCAGTACCCCCCATTCCCTGATTGCCAGGGGTAATAGTTTGTTGAGAATGATCCTCAACCTCATTATAGGGGTCAGTCATCTGAGAAGGCTCATTTGTTAGAAATGAATAATTTTAGAATTAAATTTATTTAATTAATGTTGTTCTTTTGGTATATGCAAGAAGTTTAATAAATTAAGTTGTGCTGATTTTATTAAATATAATTTTGTTATTGTTATTCCTAATTTGGTTATTTAGAAATTGTAGTCTTAGAATATATAATGGAAAGAAGTCTTTTTTTTAAGAAATAGATATCATGGTAGTTATTTATATTAGAAATATTAAGTGGTTAAATAATAGATGGTAATCCATGCTCATAGGAAAATACATAAGTTTGATTTGATTTTATAAGTGGTTAGATGTTAGGAATTTATATAGGTTATAGTAGTTTGATTGAAATTGTGAATGATTACCTAGTGATTATTGTTTATAGGAAGAATTATAGATGCTTATTGTTGTGTTAGAAGATGCAAGTTGGTTATATGAATTAAATAGTAAATGGTGAGATGTTAGGAAAAGGTATATATGTTTAGAATTGAAATGATTTTTGGTAAGATGTTAGTTGGGAACCTTTGCATATAGAAAATAAGGTAGGTTTATAATGTTTGATTTGAATTTGTAATATAGCAAGTTATGCTTATGAAAATTATATGAATATAAATATAGATGTTGTTTAAACAGTTGGTAGTTATTAGAAAATGAGATAGTTAAATGACCACCGGAAGTTCATGTACTTATTGCAGTTGTTCTTAGTATGAAGTGTTATTAGAAGGTTGATGAAAAGTTTTATAGCAAGAATATATATATATATATATATATATATATATATATATATATATATATATATATATATATATATATATATATATATATATATATATATATATATATATATATATATATATATATATATATCGAGTCTATTTGTAATAGTAATGGTTAAATATATTAGATGAAAAAGTTATGCTTGGGAAAGAAGTATATTTGTTTTGTAGGTGTTCTCATGTCAATGGTAATTCTAGTGAAGTTTATAGATTCATAAATTTATAGTTGTTCTATTGAAATTATAGTTGGTTTAAAGTTAATGGAGCTTTATGCTCTTGGTAAACATATGATTAATTTTATAGCTTGTTTTAATGGTAGTCATTCAAGGTTAGTTAGGAAAAGATTATATTTGGAGTTGTATAGATGTGTTGCTTTTGTAGGCTTAAATTTCTTCTAAAGAAGTTATAACCTTATATGTATTTCCATGTTTTAAGTTATGAATTATTGAATCTCATTTACTCATTTTCCGTCCTAGTCGTATCTATATGCTTGTATTGGATCTTTGTGTTTACTTTGGGGTGAAGTTTATGTCTTTGTTTGGGTTAATTGTGAAGAGGGAATCTTGAGGGGTGGCATGTGTACTTGGTGTCAAAATGCAGAAGCATTGTCCCTGTCAGATAATGGTGACTTTTTCATTGGTCATGTACCTAACTCCAAAGGTGTGATTCTTGGTTTTGGTTCAAAAAAATTATGGCATGTCAATGTAATGGGTTTACTAGATTTTTCGTGTCTTGTAATGAATAGGAAATGGTCTCTTGAATATAGTACTTGGTTTCTAGATTGTATTGATTCAAATTTTTGAAGGGAATCTAAGGACCTACTATTGTGGCCTAGTGAATGGCGTAAGTTATGGGTCGGTACTGATTTGTGACTTTTATACTTGTATGTTGCAGTATGTATGTTGATCAGAGAATGCTAAGGGAGTGGCTTTCATGGTGGGGCTGGTGCTTAGTGAAAGGCCGCCTAGGTAACCCCATGGAAGTTGTAAGCAAGAGGAAACTTAATAACTTAATCAAGAGGGTTGGGGTATTAAAACACTTAACAAGATAAGTAAGACACCTCACCCATGCCTTGAGTGCTCTCACAAGCTAAGGATGGGATGAGAAGGCCTGGTCAGCAAGGCCAACCTCCTTATCTCCATGAGAGGACCTGTCAGCTCCGCATGTGTCACCCTATGGGGCCGGTGCCTAGAGAGAGGCTGTCAAGGTAACCATAGATGGGGGCCGGCTTCTGGGGATTGATAGCCTGGGTAACCCATGCTAGGACCATGCGATGACACTCTCCTTATGCAGTTTAGTTGTTTCTTCTTGGTTGTGCCTCTGGAGTGATGTCTTGATTTGTGTAGCTTTGTTGATATGGTCGGTTGTGTCAACTCTGTTGTCATTTGGTTATATTAGATGTTGTTACTTTGTCTTAGTGGAATCCTCATTGTTATCTCCTAGCTCGGTGGGGTGGACCTCAGGGTTCCACATGGTTGGGAGGCAGAGCTATCCATTGGCCTTTTTGGAGATTCAGTTTGAGTTCTGTACAGAGGTGTTCCAGTTCTAGATTGCTTCCCACCTTCAGTGGTGTTGTATAGTATCTTATGCATTCTTTTGTAAACTAACGTGATCGGTCTTGTAATCTTGTATTGTAACTTTGTATATTATCTATCTTGCTAATGTAAAAGTGGATCTTATCTGTAGTAGTATTATAATGTATATCACATGTGTGGTTTTAATTTTCTATTCACAGATGCAATTATGTTTCCCTAGAGGAGTTGGAAGTGCACTTTTCTTTATGTTGTGTATTATGATATCTTGGTTACTGTTATTGCATTTACTTGCTTCAAAAAAAAATTATTTCTAGAATTTTGCTCTTGTTAGTCTAACTCTCTCTAGGGTTGCATGATGGGGCATTACACAAGAATTTAGCTACTTCATCCCACAGAGATGGAAGGGACTTCCATTTGGTACCTTGACCTTGCAATATCTAAATAGACTCCCTTATTTGCAAGAATTACTTCCTTTGGAGCTTAAGGTCCATGACCCTCATGGTGGAGTTACAAAAGAATGAATCTCCAGTCTGTGGAAGGCCAGTAATCATAGTAATTGTCTGGACTGTCATTGGAAATTGAAAACCCCTTAGAGTAATGCTATTTTTATGAAACCCTATAGAAAACTCCATAGCGACCCTTTCATCGAAGCCACTTAGTTTCTTGAAGTATGTTTTCTAGGCAGCTGACTTAAAAATCTTATACGCTTCCTCACTAGCAAGAAGCTTTTTCATCGATAAAGGTTCATTCCTAGTATGATCGCCTCCCATCATGTTGAAAAGGTGGCAAGAGATTCAACAATGGCTACAATTGTAAACAAAATAGTAGGTAGATGGAGATGGTTAACAAAATTTATTAATGGTAGGTTACATGTAATAATAGGTAAAAGGTTATGATAACTGTATGAGGTGACAAGTGACAAGGAATTACAATCAAGTAAATCTTGACCAATTTGGATAATGATGAATAGTTAACCCATACCCCCTAGCTTTGAGGTGAACCATCCTGGTCATGACAATTAATTATGAGGAGAAATAAAAACATTTAATAAGTTTAAAAAGAGAGAAAGAATACTTCCTGATACCAATAATCATGAGGCAAATGTCTGGGGATGCGATGGCTAGAGGGATGGCGGCATGCACCCTGAGTTGGAGATGACATTATGAAAAATGTGAAGAGCCATCGAAAATATGGAAAGATTTGACACATGAAGGGTGATAATGAAGTAGTATAGAAGAAGTGAGGATGACCGCGAGTGGAGCTATTGTGGAAGAAAAGACAGTGGTGACAACATCCATGTGGAGGATCTGGCAAGTGGTGATGAGACTGAAGTAGCATGGAATGAGCAGGAGATGGGACCCACATCACCAAACCAACCCATAGAAGCATTTTAGAGGCTAAGAGATATGAACCAAGAAAATAGTAGGAAGAAAGAGTCCTTTCCTCGAACGAAAGCGTCCTTTCCTCGAACGAAAGCGACATAAAGGGTCTTAGAGAAGAAGTTAATTAGAGACAACGACATGAAGAAAATGAAGCTCCTATCACACTACAGAATAGGTAGTGATAGGAGATAAAGTTGAACGGATTATGGGGACTCATGGTGGATTTTATTTTTTATTCTTTTTACGCTGATAGACTGCTAGTATTCTAATTTTCAGTCTACAAATGCCTGGAAGCGCTAGAAAACCAGTTTGCACCACAAGGTTTATTTAGCAATTAGTACTGTTGGAGTCCAATTTTCAAGTACTAACTAGCCAATAATGCCTAAGGGTTTTCATTGTTGGATTTTTTATTGCCTTATTTTTTTGAAGCACCTAAGAGGCACTTGAAGAGGTGACAAGAACCATGTCAAGAATATTGAGTTCCTTTTGCAGAGATGAGACAAAATCCTTCTTTGAAATAGGGTGCTTGTATAGATTTAACCAATGTCCATTAATGACAAGGACCATGCGATAAGAGTCCATATTGTGAATCTTGACTGCATCATTATCATAGACAACTTCAATCTCATAAGGCCCAAGCCATCGAGTGTGGAACTTGCCTTTGAAATCCTAAAATCTACTATCATACAAGACTGCCCAGTCACTTGGCTGAAAGGATTGTTGTTGAATGAAATGATAATGCCAGATAGCTCATTACTTTTGAACTATCTCTGTATGGAAAATAGCTTTTTGACAGAATTTATCCAATGAGTGGAGTTGAGCAATTCTTTCTTTTTGGGCATCGATCAGGGTCATACCTAACTGGAGTGCGGTGCGAAGAGTTTTTACTTCAAATTAAATAGGAAGAACAACTTTCTTACCATAGACAACTTTGTAAGGTGTCAAACCAGTGGTAGTTTTCTATGTTGTGCGGTAGGCCCACACTGCTTTAGGAAGCCGTGTTGCTTAGTCCCACTTATGGAGAGCCACTGTCTTAGTAAGAATGTTCTCAATTTCTTTGTTGGTGACTTCAACCTATTTGTTGGCCTAAGGATGGTAAGGTGAAGACTTGTGATGTCTAATCTCATACTCATGAACCAAAGCAGAAATTAGTTTAGATGTGAACTGTGGACCTTGATTTGTGACTATATTGCATGGAACGCCGAAGCTAGTAAAAATCTCAAAGTAGAGGAAGTCAGCTACTTTGGTGTCCCTTACATGTTTCAAAGAGATGACTTCAACCCACATGGTGACATAATCTATGCAAACAAGGATGTATTCCTTGTTCCTTGATGGTGGATTGATGGGTCCAACAAAATCAAGCCCCCATTTTTCAAAGGGCTCAATGGATAGCTAAGGATGCAGAGGAATTTCATCTAAGTGTGTGGGATAGCCCATACACTGACACTTGTCGCAATGATAAACATAGAACTTACAATCTTTATGGATTGTAGGCCAATAGTAGCCTGTAGTCAAAGTATTCTGGGCAGTCCTCTGAGTAGCAAAATGGCCACCACAAGGTTCTATGTGGAATGCATGAAGTATATCAAAGGCATCATATTTAGGTACACAATGAGGCATGATATTGTCAATATCAGTGTGGAAAAGTAGTCTATCTATCCATGTGTATTGTCCACTGAGTCCAACCAATTTTTGACATTCCCTTGGAGAGAAATGAGGTGGGAACTTGCAAGTGACTAGGTAATTCACAATGTTAGCGAGCCATGGACTTTTGGCTAATATAGCAAAGAGATGCTCATCTGGGAAGGCATCATTAATTGGAACTGGTTCATCATTTGGTTGTTGTAGCTTGGACAAAAAGTTTGCAACCACATTCTCATGACTAGGCTTATCAAGTATAGTGATGTCAAATTCTTGAAGCAAAAGCAACTACCTAATAACTCTACCAGTTACAACAGGTTTATTCATTAAAAATTGAATTGTAGAATAATTAGTATGAACAAACAATTTGTATCCAGTAATATAATGATGAAACTTATTAATTGCATATACAACAGCTAGAAACTCCTTTTCAGTTACCGTGTAATTTACCTCAGCTCCTGCAAAGTTCTTACTGATGTAATAAATGCAGTAGAAAAGGTTGTCTTCTTTTGTCCAAGAACAATTCCCATAGAACAATCTGAAGCATCAGTGTGTATATGAAAAGGCAATTCCTAACTTGGACCTCTAAGTACTGGTGTTGTTGCTAGCTTGGTCTTAATGGTTTCAAAAGCTTCTTCAGATTTTGGTGTCAAGGAGAAAGAGGCATCATTTGCTAGAAAGGAAAACAAGGGAGAGGCAATCTTACTAAATTTTTTGATAAACCTCCTATAATAATCTAGATGGCCGAGAAAGCTATGTACATCTTTTTGGCTAGTGGGTGTTGGCAAGTCCTAGATGATCTATATCTTTTTGGGATCAACTTGAATACCCTTGGAAGAATTATAATGGCTAAGCACTGTACCCTCTATCATAATCATATGGCACTTTTCATGGCTTAATGATAAATTAGTGTGTATACAATGTTTAAGTACCTTCTCTAAATTTATTTTAGCCTCTTCATAAGAGTTACCATGGATAGTAAAATCATCCATATACACCTCAACACAATCATTCACAAGATCTACAAAAATACTGAAGACTGCCCTTTGAAAAGTGATAGGGGCATTACATAATCTGAATGGTAAGATATTATAGGAAAAGGTGCCCCAAGGATAGGTAAAAGTAGTCTTGTCCTGGTCTTCAAGTGCTATACTGATCTGGTTGTAACCACTGAACCCATCCAAAAAAGAGAAGAACATTTTACTTGCAAGAGTGTCCAACACTTGATCAATAAAGGGTAATGGAAAATGATCCTTTTTAGTAGCTTTATTAAGTGCTCAATAATCAACACAAATTCTCCACTTACAATTTTTCTTAGGAACCACAACTAGAGGAGAAAACCATTGACTATCTGAATAGGATATATAAATCCAACATTTAAGAATTTTTGTAACTCCTCTTTGACTATATCTTGCACGACAAGATTGAGACGTTGTGGTTGCCTAACTAGATGACTATCCTCTTCAATATAAATATAATGTCTGTAGGTGTCAGGATGAATGCCATGCATATCTTGATATTCCCAAGCAAAGACATCTTTATAAGTTCTTAGCATGGCAATAAGGTCTTGGATTTGTTTGGAGCTTAATTGTGTATTGATATTTAGTGTACGACCAGGTAAAATTTCCATGGCCTCTGATTGTGCAGGTAAATTAAGGGCTAGTACTTGTGAAGTGGATGGTGTATTACTAGTCTTTATAGAGAATAAATATCGACTAAACAAATAATTATGGGGTAGCGACTGATGCAATGTGACAAAGTGTTGAACAGATTGTGAGCTACCTACCAATGGAAAATTACCAAAAGGGCAAGGAGTATCGATACCTAAATGAAGAACCATGCTTTCAAAGATTTCATTAGATGCATACCTATTCTAAAGAAAATTAACAAGAATATTATCTTCATCAAGTTCTTCAATGTCTGATGCTTGATCAATTGTGAGGATTGGTAGGGACTCATCCAAATCATTATCAACCCAAACTGGGTCCTTCGTCTCCAACATGGGTTGTACTGGTGGGTATAATGTCAACTATTTTGTCTGCTCCCCATTAGAAATGATCATATTTCCTGACTGACAATTTATGACTGCATCTATAGCCACTAACCAAGGTCGCCCCAAGATTAAGGGGTACACCCCAGCTTAATTTTTGGCTGCAAAATCATAACGTCAATAGGATATTCCCACGAATCAATAGAAATAATTACATATTCAATCATACCTTCTAGTTTGACCAATGATTTGTTTGCCATTTGGAGAAATGTGGGAGTAGGTCTAATTCCCTTAAGTGATAATTTTTCCTTTGTTTCATTTGTCATAACATTAATTGCAGCACCTAAATCAACAAGTGTATTAGGAATAGTAACTTTACTGATACGCACCTTGGTGATAGGACTCCCTAGATCTGAGTACTTAGGAATGGTTAGATTCCTAAGCATAAGGTTTGCTAACTATCTAATGACCTAGACAGTTTTCATATCTTTCTTTCTCTTTTGCTTTTGAGTACAAAGATCCTGAACTGTTATTGTATATATGGGGATATCCTTGATGGCCTCCAACAAAGGAATCTTAATGTTAATATTACGTAACTCATTAACAAAATCAAATTTAGGTTGAGAGACTTCCTTTTGTAGTAGCTTTGAATGAAATTAGTCAGGAAATGGAGGTTCTTTTACTGCGTCCTCTTCAAGTTCTTCATTAATTTCTATAATGGTGGGCCCTTGAATGGCCTTTCCCAACCTTAAGTGGACTCCATCTATTTCTATAGTATTTATAGGATAAGTAGGGTAACATGTTGCCTCATTATTATACATGGGTTGAGTTGCCTTTTTGTTGGGATTTGGATTTGGTTGGGCTAGCATAGGTGTGGGTTTTGGTGGTTATGGTGGATTGGCTGACTGGGCAGACGATGACGGTATAGGTGGAAGAAATTGTTGTGGCTATTGATATGGGTTACTCATGGGAGGAGGTGGAAATTGTGATTGTGGAGGATATGGTTGTTGATATGGTGAAGGTTGTGGCAGTTGTGGCCTCCATGCCTATTGTCATGAATGTGAAGCATATTGGTATGGTTGCATCCATTGAGGGTATTGTGGAGGTTGTTGCCAACCCCAATCCATCCTAGTTGATTGGAAAAAGAATTGGACTGGCTAGGCCTAGGAGCGATATAATCATTAGTCATCCCTAGATGCATCACTCGAGATGGAAAAGCTTGCCTTGGGGCCATATAGTAGATAGGTTCTTCAGAATATTCCATATCTGTTACACCTATAGGAAGAGGCCTTAAGATGGAATTTTTTCTTGCTTCTTCTAAAGATGAAATATTTGTCCTATTATAGGGACAATCCTCACTACTATGTCTTTTATGACAAGTCAGATAGAATACAGCCAAGGCCTTTTTAGCTTCCTCTTGCTTTCTACGAGTATAGAGGCTGTCAATCTACTTGCCCATATGATTTAATAAATCAGTTTTAAGATCTTCAAACAAATTACTTATTTCACGCTTGGTTATACCTGTGTCGTTTCCCAAAGAAGAAAGCTTACTTGAATAATTCCTTCCTGATCATTGAGACCTCAAGTAGTTCCTGCAAATGTCACAAATTTTATCAAAGTTTAATTTAGAGATGTTACCTTTACCTATTAAATTCAATGCATCCATAGTATCATCTCTTACTCCCCTAAGAAACAACATTTTAATAGTATCAGGAGTTAGCCCTTGTTGTCATGATCATTGCAAGATAAACACGAAGTGTTCAAGACAGTCTTCCACATATTCATCTTCTTTCTGTGTCATTCATAAAATCTCATCCCAAACCTCTGTCATTTTGCAACACTCTTGATATTTCATCAAAAATGTTTCTAAGGTTCATGAACCAGCAGAGGACTACATCTTTCAATGTAGCTAGAAATAACTTAAGCTTATGTGTATCGCTTTGATAGTCATAACTGTGGCAGAACACATCAAACTCAAATAAAAACATATCAGGATCTTCAATAGAAAGTCTATGAAAAATAGGCAAGGCCGAATGAGGAATGCTTTTCGTAGGGGTATTCTCATCAAGATGTGCAATTGGAAATTCAAAGGTGACTAGATTGTTGTGGGCCAATGCCCTATCATCATTGTTGTCACCATTTTTGTTGTTGTTGCTATTGTTGAGGTCAGCGATAATTTCAATCACCCAAGGGGTGTAGAAAGTGTTGTATGGCTTTTGATGTCTTAAGGATGAACTGGCTCGAAGCTCATAAGACTATTGGAATAACTTTGTAACCCTTTTATGTAATTCTTCGGAAGACTCTAGACGAGTACCAGAAGGGGTCTTGACAATGGTAGACTCAATAACACACTTTTTGATATTTGGTTTAACTAGCTCTTTCTCAGGGGATGTGTGTACAACTAATGGTTGTAATTTATTTTTCAAATTTTCTTGTTGTGAGATTTTTCCTTCAATAGATGGTTTTGGTTTTTTTTTCAATATTTCAAGTTGTGAACTTCCCTCAACGGATGGTTTTGATTTGGTTTTCAATTTTTTTAGTTATGTACTACTTTCCTTATCCTTTTTAACAAATCTAACTCTACTATCTCTACTACGATTCATGCACCTATATTATTTATGATAGAGTAAACCAAGGTTAATTGCCTAGGCAAGGTCGACAATTGTGTGGACTTTCACCTTGATGTACTAGTCCTAACTTAGTTCACTAGGATAACAAGCCTTTAACACAGATCCCCGGCAATGACACCAAAATGATTGGATTAAACTGTGGATTAATATTATGAATAAAAATATCCTTATAATTCTGTCTTAATTGGCAAATGGATTTAGATCTATGAATTTCATGATTTCCTTAGCTTACTCTTCAGTGTCAATCCAAGAATTGTAGACTTGTGAAGGGTGTTGTGGCAGTTTACTGAAGGGCTAAAACTAGTGAACTAAGTGGAAATGAAATGTAAATAATAACTTCTGGAAACAAAAGTTTAAGTTGGCTTATGTTTTCTGTGGTGACAGGAAGTTGAAATGCGATAGGAGGTTGAAATGCAACAGGAAGTTGAAATGCGACAGGAAGTTTCACAGAATAGAGTACAACATAATTCGAAATAGAAAATACAGTGAATAATTTGCAAAGGTAAATATACTCCTTATTCTTCAAACTATGATTACATTGCACAGAAAATTCATTACAGTTCTTTTAGTACCAAATTAATCACACAAGCTAAATTATCAATGATCTTTAAACTTGAATAGAGATTAAACTAAATTACAGAACACTAAAGAACATACACTTGACAAGAATTAAGTTGCATAAAATATAAAATGCTAAACTAATAAAACATCATCAGTGTTATGCTTGCCATCAAAACTAATTAAACCTTTTCCACATATCTTAATATATGTGTCATCACCAAACCTAACTAGTCCTCCATGATATTTTTCATATTTAAAAAACTTACTCTTATCATCGGTCATATGATTAGAGCATCCACTATCAATGATCTAGTAGTTCTTTTCCTATCCAGCATGAAAAGTAGACATCAAGGTGCCTACAACATTTGTGCTTACTTCCAGAGCCCTTTCTTTCACACATCCCTCAGAGTTAGTAGAAATGGTATTATCTTTTAAAGCTATGAATAAACATTCACATCCTCATCATCTTCATAATTAGATTCATCATCAGATATACTTGTATCTTCTCTAACATAATAACTTTTCTTAATCATCTTACCTTTGTTCTCCTTATTTTTGTTTTTCAGAGCTCTATTTGGACATCTTGAAGCATAATGACCTACCTTTCCACAATTGAAACACAAGGAAACTTATCACTATACTTTCCAGTACCCTTTTTCATTCTTCTCACAAAGTTACCTTCCACATCATTAGAATTCTCCTGATCTGATTCCATATTTTTCTTTGATTTGCTAGCCTTAAAAGTAGTGTCAACTTTTGCACTACTTGTACCAAATTCTCTCATTTCAAAAGAAGTTAAAGAACCATACAACTGATCTTTGGTATATTGATCTAGAGTTTGCAATTCTTCAATAGCAGAAATGTTATGACTATAAGCTTTGGGAAGAGTTCTGAGTACTTTCTTTACCACTTCTTTTTCTTCCAGTTCTCCACCAAGACCTCTGATGTAATCAACAACTTCATCCACCTTCTTCAAGTAGCTTGTGATGTTTTCATCTTTAGACATTCACAGGGTCTCAAACATAATCTTCAGATTCTGCATCTTAGCTTGCTTGACCTTATCATCTCCTTCATAAATACTTTTTAACTTTTCCCAAATTTCATTAGTAGTTTTTAGATTCATAACTTTCACCAATTTAGAATTAGTAAGACCACTTAAAAGAGCATACATTGCTTTACCATTATTTTCATAGGCCTTGATCTCATTAGCAGTACTCGAACCATTCTCAGGTATAGGGTATCCAGACTTAATAGAATTCTAGATTTCATATCCAAGAGAAACCAGATAACCTTCCATCCTTATTTTCTAGAATGTATAGTATGATCCATCAAATAGGGGAACATCTATCTTGTGCGCCATCGTAGATCTACCTCAAGCAGTTAAGCTTTCTTCTAAGGAACCTTGCTTTAATACCAATTGTTGAATGCATAAGACAACTGAGAGGGGGGGTGAACCAGTTGTATCTTAAAACTTCAAAACCCTCACAAACATTTAGATTGACATTAACTTAATTAACCCTTAATCTGTTAGAATGATTAATCATGAAAGCATATAATAGAAACAGAACCAAATCAACAACATACATAAGGAAACACCAGATTTACATGGAAAAACCAAGAAGGGAAAAACCAAGGTGAGGATGAGCTCACAATATAAAGTAATATCAACAACGAATACAATAGGGATCATTGCCGGAGGGCTCACTGCCCAAAAGAAAGAAAGGCTCACTGCCAGAATAGAAAAGGAGATAGAGAAGAATTTACAATGAGAAAACCATCTCAATACAACAAAGAAGTCCACCAAAGTATCAACAACACCTTTGTAGTTTAATTGATGAATTACAGACATTTTTTGCTCACTACATCTAGTAATCTAACACATGAAAGCTTGCACTGTACTTTACAAATTCACACTTTACAACTCTACAATTTGCATCACACACATCACACCCATCCTTTTCACATCCCTCAACAACTCAACACTTATTTATACTATCTTCAACCTTGAAAACATTCTCCAAGGTCGGCAATACACCTTAACCATGTAAATTAAAATTAGGTTTGCACCAAAACATTCCCGCAGTGGAAAGGAATGAAGGCAGACCACAACACACCTTAGCTTGGACCTAAATCCACTCATACATGTCATGCCAGGATTCCACAATCATTGAGGCAAATATGCAATTAGTGTAAACATCCAAGGTCAGCTGAACCTGTGTTAGCACCATAAACATTTAAGTACATGATTCATAAAAACTAAAGATGACTTGTAGACAACACACCATGCTTGAACGCAATCTAGAATATCCCACAAACATCTTGAAATCCAACAAATTCCTTTGCAACAACTTTCACCTAAGGAAAGTCCACACCTAGTATACTCAAACATCTTTTCCATACACTACAACTCAAGAAATCAACTTGCGGAGCACCAAACCATGAACAACTTCAATTGAAGGTAGCTATGAAACTTATAAACACACTTCTAGAACTGTAAGACCTAAAACCACTCTACAAAGAAATGTGGAGCAAAAACATTTCTCCCAGAAACCTCTGCAATACACAGTTCACACACTGGTGAATACATTTTCCTCTGCACAATGATCCAACACACCAAATTCTGAATGCAACACCTATGAACACCTCTGATCAACATATCCAAACTGTACAAGTAGATCTTCAACATAGAAAAAATGAGGAACAAAACTAGAACACCACTCTGTATGCCAGAACACCTTTACAACACATTGTTTCCTCTTTTATTCATATTTTCTCAAAAGCACTTAGAAACCAAACACCAGAAGCATATCATCAACATCTTCAACACTTACTCATCATCAGAGACAACATCAACTCAATACCAATTGCTCACACTATTGCAATAATCTCTTGCTCATATAGTTGACATCAATGACAAGACAAACTTGTTGACATCAATGACAACACTAACTATACATACTTGCAACATATTTATGTATTTATCCCATGATCAATCAAATGTAAGGTTGAAGGAGGCAAGATAGAGTAATGTTGTTTATGAGCCCTCATGCTAAGCATGCCACTTCAAGGGTGGAATTGGATATTTCTTCTACTCGAGGCCAAGAGGTGGGTTGTTTTAAGACACTTGTGCTCTTGGGCTTAGGTGGGTGATCAATTTACAAGCACCCCTTTCAAGGCTTTCCTTTCAAGACAAATTATGACTGGTTGTGAGGATGGATTTAAGGAGTAAGAGGGATGGATAAGGTAGCATGGATAGGGAAAGAAGATACATGTTTATCCACCAAGTACGCCAACCCAAGGGGGGAATTGTCTTAGTTTGGATGTTCCTGCACCATGCACCAAGGGGTGGGTTGTCTGAGATGCTCATGCTCTTGGGCTTGGTATGGATATCTTTGGACAGGCTTATCATGTTCCTCATCCAAACCCTATTATGATTAAGACTTCCATTATACATTATGGACATTAGTAGTTCATATTGTTTTGAAATAGACTTAAACCAGTATTTATCTTGCTTAAAGAATTTAATTAGTAAGTTTTAAACCCTAACTATATTAAACTTGTGATTCTAGGGCAAGATTTAGGGCAATCACAAAAGGGGACATTACATTTGATTGATAGAATATTGAAGGATTGATTGCTTGATAAATGATTTGGTTGACAAATGGGTGGATAAGAAAATGGATTTTATGGATAGATGAACTAATGAACTTGGTTGACAAATGGATTTGGTGGAAAAAATGGATGGATTGATAAAATGGATGATTGGTTGGGTTGACAAATTTTAGGTCCAAAGGGTGTATGGTTGGCCAAAAGATGGACAGGAACTAAAAAGTCCAAAATCAAGGTAATGGGCAAGGCAATGATGGGTGATTATGGATGGAAAAGGTAATTTTTAGATGATTGGGTGGTAGTAAGGACTAACTTGGATGAAGGATAGGTTTGTTTCAGGTCACTGTCTAACCCTATAGTTAGATCTACAAGAAAAAGTTTTAGATTTTAAAGACTAAAACTAAGTTTGAGTGTAGGCATTGAGTTGCTATCACAGGTGTACCAATAGAGAGTGCAAGCATGATGAATGGCCACATAAGCACAATGACAAAGAGTAGAGGCGTGAAACTATTCTGATTTGGTGTTTTGTGACAAATTTTTGGAATTTGGCAAGAGATATACAAACACAAAACACAATGGTTGACTTGTGACTTAGCAAGGTAATTGGTGTGAATTGATTCACGGCTAAAAATAGCTTATACTAGTTTTACACAAAGAAAATACACCAAACACATTAACAAGCCTAAAATTATTCAAGTGGGAGTGTCAAATCTTGTGGACTCACAAGGCTAACTTTTGTCCCCAATAATTTGATAATGGCGAGATCCATTCCCTTAATACCATCTACCATGCAATTAGATAGCTAGGGAATGTATGGTCATCGACCACCATACACCCCTTACCATGGAGGATAAAGTTTGACCAAAGTGAGCTCTATCTCAACAAATGGAGGTACATTTGAGCACTTCTCCTCCCCAGATGCACCACAAGATAAGATAGCTAAAAGGTCTTAAATATGATTTACAAGCTTCTAAGATATACAAGGTACGATGAGACACAAGTCTATGAATAGGATTCCAAGCAATGGGCCCTCATGTCACCAATCCAAGTCTCAGTGGACCGATGGTCTCGAGGATCAATTTGGGCAAGTTGTGTTCACCATTGAGGTACAACTTTCACTCTCCCTCCTTTGATATACCCTACTAGAATGCCTAGTTGAGGTTGCCTCTTTAGAGTGAGTGTCTCTAAAGGTAGGCCTCTTAAGGGAAAGATTATACTTATTTTTTGATCTCCAAGATTGCATTAAGTGCAAGGAGAGATAATATACACAAACAAGCAAATCTTGGGATAACAAAGAGAAGCAACGTGTGGTTTTTGATCTCTAAGATCAAATGAAGTGCAAGGAGAGTGCATACACCAACACATAACTTCAAAGACATGGCAAAAAAATGTTCATTAACCCACTAATCTAATTTAGTGGAAAAACAAGATCTTTGACAAGCGGTACTGCAAGAAAATAGATTAATACTTTGCAAATCTTGTTTTTGACAAGTGTGAACAAGTTGCACAAATGTGTTAGTCCCAAGATCAATACAAAATGTTAGTTGCAAAATGATAATAAATCAAAAGCATGGAAATACAGCCAAAAGCATGGAAACAAGGATAAACCAAATCAGAAAACTAGACTGTTATACCTAATTTACCTTTCCAATACAAGTGCACCAACAGATTACACAGGGGCGGTGACAGGGGGCATATGCACTTAAGAATCTGGTATAGGTACAATTATGTAGAGACAAAGGCATGGACCTACACAAAAAAGGAACGAAGATCCAAATCATATGCTTGGGTTTGTGAAGCACATGCACTAAACTAGAACTATGTATTGAAACCTACAAAAAAATAGATAGTCAGGTCTGATAGAAAATAGAAAATGACTAATAAAGTCAGATCCAAAGATCCCAGTTGGCAAAGATGATGAAACCATAGTTGCACAAAATGATACATGGAAAAGGCATGATTTTGTAGGTGTAGGTGCGGATCTGGAGAGAATGTCCAAAACCTATAATAAAAACATGACAAAACCCTACAAAACTAAATATTAGCTGATCAACACATCATATTTGAGGGTTAGCAACACAAATAAGCCAAAATATGACAAAAAAACTAGAATATAATTGCTATTAAAGATCAAAAAATGAAACTAGGTAAACAATAGTTAACAAGCGCTGAAGTAGAGAGCATAGGCACGGAGACAGAGTACACAGGTGCACTGAACAGAAGCACCAGAGCGTTGTGATAGTCAGGGGCACAGATCTGCAATGTGTAACAAAAATGATGGAATTTCTTCTGAAAAAGTTGATTAAAGGGACGTGCGTCCCACCGGGCGTGCCAAAAATGTATGCAAAAATATGATCCAAGGTAAACAATGAAGATAAATGTAATATTACTCAATACCTTCACCTCAAATCAAACTCTCACACTTAGATAGAATGGAGTAGAGTGCACCCTAATTCTGCTAGCTTTGTTCTATGGATATATTATGCATTGTGGACTACTCACAAAACCAATATAATCTAGGTATGAGATGGCTATAATGGAAGCAAATGATAATGATAATGATATGGAAAAATGACAACATGTACTTCCATATAGAAGATGTGTTGTGATAATGATGTGGGAGGCTCAATTTATAGAGGTCAATTATGATGAATAAATGGCTAGGATTAAAAGATAAATATGATGGCTAAGATTAGATGAGAGGATTATAGGTCAAGGATAAGAATCTTCTAGAGCATTCTTTTATGTGAATGGTAGAGATTAAAATATGTAATGTAATAATGGATGGTGGAGATGAAAAGTGAATTTAACTTTGGATAAATTATTTTATAATTGTGACCAATTATTTAATAATTGTGGTGAGTGGTTAAAGATAAGGATGTGAATGGGTAAATTAATTAAACAATGAGATTATTTAATTAGTTTATGGAGAGGAAGTTGTTAGAAGTGATAAATTAATTAAAAAAATGAGGTTTATTAATTAATTTAAGAGAAAATGGTAAATTAAATAAATAAATAAAATTTATTTATTTAATATGAGAAAAATAGATTAATTGAAAGATTGATTAATTAATTAAATAATAAGATTATTTAATTAATTTAGAAGACATGCTAGGATGTAAAGTGGTGTTAGGGATGTGCTGAAAATAAAGGTGAAAACATGGTCATTTTCAGGTGTCTACAGTAGGTACAAATATTTCTATTTAAGAGTATAGAGTGCTTTTGGATTCAATTGTGTGTATTGATGCAAAGATACACACAGTTGAATCCAAAAGCACTATATACTCTTAACTAATGGAATATGGAAAACTCATGCCTACTATTTCTATATACAATCCCACATTTAATTACCTACAAATCGTAATATCATTATCAATTATTAATTAGTCTAAGTTAATTATGCTTATGAGTATGCATTTCCTTGGATTACCCTAGATTAAACTTACAGAAAGTTGATTTCCCTTCATAAATATATATCCAAGATTTGATTGCTCAAAAAACCTATTTAGTATAATAATATACCATTTCAATACAATTTCACAAAAATTTAATAGATCTGAAAATAATTTTTTCTACTTAAAAATATTTAGATTGCTACAAAATTTTATTATTATACAAGCACCACATTTATTATTAAATTGTTTTTTTCCATTTAAATTATTTTTGAAAAAATATAGTTTAAAACATCACATATGTTTTTTTAATGATGAATAGCAGACTTTCTATATAAAAATATAATACATTGGTTCACATGACAGGTGGAGTGGAATCATATCCTAAAAGTCAATGTAAGAGCTCAAAGAAAAAACAAAAATGATCACACTGCTACACAACTAAAACAATGCTAGTGGTCTCCATTAGGGGGATTACTTTAATCATTTGGAGGTTGTAGCCATTAAAAATAGGCTCCCAACTCATAATGGTATCTTCTTTATTTTTTCTTCTTGATTAACAAGAAGAGTGCAAACAAGAGAGATAATAAAAACTAACCAAAAATACTTACCATTGTCATGCCAGTTGGAATTTCCTCGATCATACTGAGAAGCAAAAAACTTACTATATGTTTGAAGGACCATCCACAACCTCTATATTAAAGTGATCTAGGGACCATCCACAACCTCTATATTAAAGTGATCCATGATCGCCACCTCTAAAACAAACACTATAACTACGACCAAGCATCCCTTACATGCATTTTTAAAAAATATGAGAAAGAGATTCTCCTTTGAAATTGTTTAAGCTAACTACGAATTTTACCATTTCACTAAAATTTTCACTAAGCAAGCGCCACATTTACTATTGACTTATTTTATGTACGTAAGGGTAACATCGAGTGACGTCTTCACATTTATCTTCCATCAACATCATGATTACCAAATTTGAATTCAATATGCGCACCACTGACACGAGGATTCAAGAAACAATTATAAACTATTAAGAACTGTTCAAGTCTTCGCGAACCGTTCACACTTACAAATGGCTGATCTTAAATGTCATCCACTTCAATATTTAATGGTAAATTCTGGCCAATGAAAAGTTTTCCTATATTTAACACTTTTTGTTGTGAATGAAATAGAAAAATGCTATTGGCTGTTTGACCGGTTCAACTCTGAAAGTGGATGACATTTACATAGAGCGCTTACAAACTTGTTGAGCTCTTCGCGTTCTATTTAACCTCTCTGCATACAAACATCTCTGTAATGGTTTTTGCTTGGTTTTTCTAAGCTTTGCTTTATTTATCCTCTCTCTGTATTGGTTTTTCCTTGGTTTTTCTAAGCGTTGGTTTATTTATCCTAAATGGAGAACAGTGCAACAAGCTGCGGAGCGGCAGGGTTGTTGACGTATGTACTAGTTCCCCTCACTTGCAGTGGGCGCAACTTATATAGCTTAGGGAGTTTTCAAGAAGAAGATAATATCTGTGCATGGCAGCAGTACGTGGTGATCCTGGTTTCTGCTCTGCTTTTTGCAGTAATCATCTCTTGGTGGAGTCCTGGCGGATGTGCGTGGGCTGGAAAGAACAACAAGAGGAAGATTCCAGGGCCCAGAGGATTGCCCATAATCGGAAATCTAAAGGAAATGAGTGGCAGCCTTGCTCACCGTAAACTTGCTCAATTGGCGAGTATTAATGAGGCCAAAAAGCTGATGGCCTTCAGCTTGGGCTCAACCCGGGCAGTCATAACATCGGACCCAGAAGTGGCCAGAGAGCTCTTGAGTTCCCCTAACTTCGCAGAGAAGGACGAGAATTGAGGGAGATGGTGGAGGAAGGGTTTGAATTGCTGGGGGCATTCAACTGGGCTGATCATCTGCCGTGGCTGCGACCGCTTGACCCTCTGCGAATCCACGCCCGTTGCGCTTATCTGGTTCCTCGAGTTAAGGGTTTCGTCCAAAACATCATCAACCAACACAGACAGTCTTCTCTGCCCAGGGACACATCCGATTCAGATTTCGTGGATGTGCTCCTTTCGCTTCAAGGACACGACAAGCTCAACGATGACGACATCATCGCAGTTCTTTGGGTAAGCAGATTCCATCCTGGTATTTTTTTTATACATATCGAAACCCTAAAACCGATAAATATTTGATATAATAATATTTGTATCATACAGGAGATGATATTCCGCGGCACAGACACTGTGGCTCTAGTTACAGAGTGGACCACGGCGGAATTGGTACTGAATGAAGAGATCCAAGGCCGAGCTCAGGCGGAGTTGGAGGCAGTGGTAGGGCGGGAGAGAAGCGTGCGGGATGAGGACATAGTAAGGCTTCCATACCTGCAAGCGGTGGTAAAAGAGAGTTTGAGAATGCATCCACCGGGGCCTCTGCTGTCGTGGGCGCGTTTATGCACGGAGGACGTTGATATAGCACGGGGAATTCATATTCCGGCGGGACGACAGCCATAGTGAACATGTGGTCCATCACTCACGACCCTGAGATCTGGGAGTCGCCTCATGAATTCCGGCCGGAGAGATTTGTTGCAGAGAAAGTAGACGTTCGGGGTAATGACTTGAGGCTTGCGCCCTTCGGTGCAGGTCGGCGAGTGTGCCCGGGAAAGACTCTCGGCCTCACTACTGTTCATCTCTGGGTGGCCAAACTACTCCACCATTACAAATGGATTCCTTCTCCTCAACACCCGGTAGATCTCACTGAGATTCTTAAGTTGTCCTCCCAAATGGCCACGCCCCTTACTGCAATTCCGGCCACAAGAATCCCTTACTAATAAGGGATTATAATCGTATTAACTGTGCAATTAGGTTTTGGAGTTAAACCCTTATCATATTATTCTTTCAGGTGTTTACTGTGACAAAATAGTCTGTTGTAGTTTGCCTAACAGTAGAATTCTGCTGCAAATTCAGCAAGTATAGTAGTCTTCCTAGGTGTTTGTTTATTAGTAGAAATTCGAGTGTTGTAAGATGGACTACGCATTCAAAACAGGAAGTCGTTAACTGTAAATACAAAGTATTGGTTTCATCTTTGAACGTGTTTATAAGTTTCTTTGACTACCTCTGATGTTACAACTTGCTACTTGTATTTTCATGACAAATTGCTCACCACGACCTGTGAATATTTTATTTGTCTGCTGATTCCTCGTCTTCTACGAATAAGTTTCGATATCCATGCGCTGATTTTAAGTAAAATATAGAAATTTGATTTAATAGTGAGATTAAAGAATACTTTCTTTCGAAAAGGCTTAATATAATTCTCGAGAGTCAAGACACGTTTGGAAACGATAATTATGAAGAATTTATGACACGTTTCCCTTTAGAAGATGGAAATCGAGAATCAATCGCATGCCTTCAATAATATAGATTGCTTTGACTTGATGGATAATTTTCCTACATTCATATTTATAAAAGGTTAATTTTAGTCAATAGAATAATTATATACCACATTTTGGTGTGGATGAGGTGTAAAATAGTTATTGATTGTTTGACCATTGAATTAATGATGCTTTAGTAGAGTGTACTTTTGTAATGGTCTATTTTTAAACCGAAGGCACCCCTCTACGAGATGGAACAACCTGCCTTTGTGGATCAACAACTTACAGTCTCATCTATTAATGCAAGACAATAGAATTAACCCCCCTTATTCATTCTACCCCATATTTTTTAAAATCTATGTAGTTCACTCAAATTGAGGTCGTCACCTTAATAGTCAATGTCATGTAAATCTTATATTCGACACATTGGGGGTCAATATGCTAGAGGTTATCACATAACTAAACAAATAAATCTTTTATTGAAGTGGTGGGTCTTCAATATAGGAAGCTATAATTTAACATCTCTATTGGTTTTTGATGTAACAAGGGTTTGGGCGATGAGGCTTCCACAGACAAGGTTAAAAAGCAATGGAAATGACATGCCTTTGTGACTTTGTGTCCATGAGGGGTTATGTAAGGGTAAAAATTAGGCTTGGGCTTGTTATTCATGGAATTGGCATAAATGCTAATGTGGAGATGGTGTAATGGATTGACAAGGCCTCCACGAATCCAACTCTGATGTCTTGCTTTTCTTTGATCCTCTATGAGGATTTCTTGTAATGAACATTAGGTATATTGATGTGCATGCATATATGACTAAGGATTGGAAATTCCATGTTGTGTAGGTTAGGGATGGGGATATGGGTAACAAGATTTGCAATAGATGGGACTACCTATATGAGCAGCAAATGGTTTAAGGAAAATCTTGATAAAATTATGGAAGAGAGCATGTTGCAATGAATAATGTGGAGGTGGTTGTCAAAGAAGTTGCAAAGCTGCGCCCTCTCATGGATGCCAAATAGTGGAGCTATTGTTGCTCACAAAGAGCTCAATTATCAAATAAAAATGTTTTTAATATAAGTTTATTGTATTGTCATTTAAAAACAATAAATCCAAACTCATTTGTGAAATACAACATGGTATGTATGCAAGGTTTTTCATATTGTAGCATTATAGTATTGGTACACCTTGGCAATGTGGAGATACACAAGGGCACTATGGTTATCAAAGTGTAGGTTGAACCAATGGGATACCACCATTATTTTTTATTAAAGACAACAAAACTTATTTTATTGGCCTTTGGCATTTGTGTATGCATGCCATAATCATGACCCACCATGTAGTTGTGTGTCCTTTTATGATTGGTAGCACATAAAATCTCACATGTGGCCAATCTAATTTGTTTAGTTTTAAATAGGCCATCAAGTGTTGACCCCACAATCCATAGCTTTGACTCCACCCATCGTAGATCCTATCCAATGCACTCACTCTAATATATCCTTCACTAGCACATATGTGCCCTTCCTCAATGTGAGTGTTAATGATTACCTATACACAATCATTGATAGAATGCCTCAAAGAAACTATAGTTTTAATGCAAATTCCATTGTATCATATTTGGTTGTAACTCAAGCTTGCATATGTGTCAAAGGTTCATCTATCATATAATATTGATAAAATACTAATCAAACTAATGCACAAATATGTAGCGAAGATGCAAAACAATTGAAAAGAAAATAAAGGCCACATTATTAATAAAACATTGAATGACAAGTGATGGATGATAGAAATTAAACAATCATCATCTTGATGCATAAACTTGAAGAAGCTGGCTCATGGTTTGCTAGTGTTCTTGTTAATTTTTATTTTTCAAAAATCAAAAGGTATCTATAAGTAGATAATGAACATTGAAACAATGACTAATTGTGAAATTTAATAATTTCATTACTTTGCAAAGGAAGGTTTAACTCTACTATTAGGGGTGCTCAATCTTGATTGCAATTGAGAGATCTTGACTTTTCTTTCAATTTTAAAAATATGAATTCTTAAATGTGGCACTCATATGTAACTCAAGATTTGTTCTTGTACATGTAATCCATGATGCATGAATTTTAAGAATGACAAAATAAAGAAAAAAATGTGACGCTTGCAGTAAAAATGCACCTTTTCTTCTAAAGAACAAGTTGGGGGCTACTTTCATGACCACTATTTGCCTAAGATTTACTTTGATATTGGTAATTTATATTCCATGCAAATTATGTATATCCTAAATAGATAATAATTCTTCCAATACATATCTATTGAGATAGGAATGGACCAGAATTTAGCATACTAAAACTATGAACATTTAATTTTATTACAAAATAAGGGCTTATTTATACCATAAAAAGATCATATTAATATCAAGATCAAACATATAATGCAATGTAGCTTAACATTAAATATGTGTTGGCAAATCAAGAACCCAAAACAAAATAGACTAATAGTCACTAGAAGACCATTGTAGTAGCAACTAACATCATGTGGTACCCATTCAAGAACAAAAATATACAAGGATACATAGATGGACACACCACCAGACTAGGAGAAGGCTATATGAACATCCACCCTCACCACAAGGAAGGATAACAAAACAATAATAGAAGAAGAAAGAGGAATATAGATATAAGACATATGTAATAGATGCTACCCAAGCATATGGGATGTGTATATCTATGCTTGCAATGAAGAATGTACATTGTATAAAGAATATATGATATGAATATATGAGCAGACCTATCTTATGGCATCTATGAATGTGTAATTTTTTTAGAATCTTTATGTTATGCATATGTCATTTTCTACACTATTTAGAGTTCCTTCTTATTGCATCACACTAGGGTTAACTTCTTTGACATAAATAATATAGAACTTAGGCCTATATTTTATTGTCCACATTTGACTCCATTATTGGGACCATAGTTTGTTGGTGTGTAAGAAGATAAGTTACATAAACAACAAAAAGTTTTTCTTTAAGAAATGTTACTAGAGAAAGGAGTGTTAATAACAATGATTGTAGTAAAAGAGATGTGTAGTAACACACACTAGGTCCTATCCTATGAGATGGGTTAGGCACCTAGGGGGTGATAAATGGAATGAGGGGATCCTAAAAATATGTGACCACTAAAGTAGGTCTATTGAAACCATTAGGGATGAATACAAAGATTAATGGAATTCCAAATCAAAAACACCTATGGTGAAAAGAAGATAACAAAAGATTAAGAGATTTTTTGAAGAAATTAAAATGGCTTATGCGATGCACATGGAAGAAGAAATAAGGTTGAAACAAACCCAAGAAAGAAAAGAAAGATACCATAGAGGGATGAAGAAGGATCTAGAGAAGCCTCAATTGAGCATGCTAGAAGGGTTGTTGCTAAGAACACTAAAAATATTGAAAGTGATGAGAATCTACTAATAGAGGGGCATATAGTTACTATGCCACTTAATAACAATGAAACATATAAGAAAATAACTATCCACATAAAAAGAGTAGAAGAAAATTTGACTGGATTAACATATAAGATAAGATAATATGATGAATTTAAGGGATCATTAGAGAAAGATCTTACAAGTAATAGTGCTTCTAAGCCATTTAGTGTAGAAGCAGTGGTGCTCTGTAAATTCAAATTTTGACTAAAAATCCAGATCAAATATATCACATGTTAGGGTTAATATTGGTGAAGAGTTTGAGGGTTTATTAACCCCAATTTCAAAGTTAAAACCATTGAATTTGAGCAAAGAATAGTTAGAAAATTTAGTAAATAAAAGCATATGTTTATAGAAAGAAAATATGATATAAAATTTAGAATTTCAAGAAAGAGAAGGGAATGAGGAAAAAGAGGATATAAGGGAAATGTGCAACAAGATATCCATTGGTATAATTGAAACAATTAAAGAAAGATGGGAGTACCCTATATTATTTAATGAAATGTCATTAAGTAATGAAAAGTTATCAAAAACTCCATCTCCTAAAATGAAGTGACACCTTAAAGAGGTGAGCCCCCAAGACCAAGAGTCACCCTCTATGCTAAATAAGTTTAGAAGAGTTTCTAAAGAAGAGATAAGTAGTGAAACCTTTCTTAGGATAGAAAAAATGAGAGAAAAATTAGATTGTGTGAGGAATTTTGAGAAGATACAGGGTAGAGAATATTTTGAGATTTAATTGCCTAGAGACAAAGGAAAAACAAAGAAATTAGAGTGTAAGGATAAAACCATGGTGAAAATACCCGAAGAAAAGAGGAAGAGATAACCAATAAAAGAAGATAATTTAGGAGGAATGAGAAGTTCCAAAATACAAAACAACAAGTCAAATACACCTTCAACTATTGTAAGGATGGCCACAAACAAGACTAAGCTTCCTATGTTTAGTAAGGATACTAAGGATGCAAGTGAGAATCTATTCATCTTGAAATATCATTGGAATAGAGATGACACTGATGATGATTATAATCAATTATATGAATTTGTAGAAACACTAAGAGGTGAATCCTTGAAATGGTATATCAAAGTGTGCCCAAAACATGATAAGAAATAGGAAGAGATATATGAATTATTTTTGACAAAATTCTGTTCACTTGATGCTCCAATTGAAAGTGTCAAAAAAATGAGAGAAATGACACAAGGAAATAATGAGTTTGTGGAGGAATATGACCAACATTTTAAAAGTGTTGTTAGAAAACTAGAGGAGCCACTAATACAGAAATAGAGAATCAAATGGTTTGTATCAAGGCTAAAATTGCAAAATAGAGTTTTGGTAGATGGGAGAGTATTCACTACATATAATGAAGCAGTAGAGCTATCAACTAGAATAGAAGCCCAATCTTGGAGAAATGACACTTGTGGAAGTGAAAAAACAAAGAAGTTAAAATTGGAATTAGAAAATGTTGAAACCTAAATAGGAAATTTTGGCAAAGAGTGAGACTGAGACTTCTCCCTTACCCAAACTTGGACTAGTTAATATTTGGCGTACACATTGTAGTAGAGAAGGACACATAAGGAATGGATCCTAATAGAAGGTACAAAGCACACTATTGTACTAAGGGTAGAATTTGAAAATCCCCATGAAGAATACTAAATTCTATTGCGGTTTATGTAAATAGTGGGATAAACATGTAATAGATGACTATCCCATATTAATGCAAGAAGGCGGCTATGAACCATTGGTTACATGAATGAATAAAGATGAATCCTTTATTGATAAAGGCATGGACAAAGAATAAAGATTGGCCACAATAGCAATAAATGGGTATACAAATCATGGTTACTAGGAACTAGCATGGAGTAGAAACCAAAGATAAATCAACAATGTGAACCATGCAGTGCCCCAGATATAAAATGGAGAACCTTATACAAGATATAAAAAGGAATATTCCTAGGGATATGGTATAGGAGACTACCACAATAATTACAAAGGTGGCTGAGGTAGAGGAAGAAGTGAAAGATTGACTTTCTTTTATTGTGGTAAACCAAACCATTATGCAAATGAGTGTAGGAATAGGAAGAAAGAAGAAACATTAGGATGTGGATTTTGCAGTGATAATTCACATGGTGCATTCAATTCCCAAAGTTGTACAATTTTATAATAATGGATCAGTATAAGGAATAAGAAGTGAATAATTGTTGGGTCCTAATGCACTAAATAGTGCTAAAGTATTAATAAAAATTATCATAATACACCTCCAAAGAGGCAAAAGGAAGTAGAAAAGCAAAGTGGAGTATCTTCATCCCAACCTACTACCAATGTATACACAATAAGGGCTAGGTAAAATATAGTTTGGGGTGTGGATGGAGAAGATCCTAAGAAGGGGATGGACTTGAAAAACTGATGTGCTCAAGGAGATACTAGGGTAAGACACAAGTATTAGAAATAAAGAGACCTCAAGTCCCTCAAAATACAAAAAGGGAAGCTTAGCAACTTGAGACTGCAACTCTTGTAGATGCAAACTCCCTTCCATCCCAACTCCCTCCTTCTTCATCACCTCCATGTTCCCCAAAGCAAACAACCACTATTCATAAATTTCCTCCTCCATCTCCACACTAAGATAATGTCACTGTGAATGTCCCACCCAAGACTACTATTCTTCCAATTGTTCCTTCATCTACTTTAAGCCCCCAAAAGGTACCTGTCACTTCTCCTTCTCAGTGGTTGAAGGGAGTATCTTGTAAGAAGAAGTATAAAGAGATGGCTGATCCTAACTTTGATGCAGTGGTAAAATTATTGCACGGTGCTAAACCCAAGCCCAAAAAGGCTTAGATTGCCTCAAGGTTGATGATGGATTCCTTCTAGAATCAATATGTAGAGGTGGTAAAACCTATGGGTGATAAGTATGATCAAGAAGTGACTAAAGATGACTGTCAAGTTTCTCATGTTGAAATCAATCCTTCCACTCATGAAGAAGATATTGACAATTTTTAGGTCTCAACTGCAAAGTTGGTAGAAAGTGTTATGGAGTAAAGTGTGTACACTTGAGACCTATTTAACACCCTTTTTGAACATTAAATGATTAAATCTTGATCCTGATGAATACACCTGACAAAATAAAGTTAGGACAAGTCTAAGCCCTTTTAAATATATACTGTTTGGAGTTTGTGGGACTAAAGGACCAGGGCACCTAGTGCCCTAGTCCCAGATGTTAGCCTTGGTCCTTTTTTTTTGGAACACCTCCTTAACTTTTACATGTCGGCACCATTTGGTTTTATTCATTGTTGGTGAGCAGGAATGCATATAAAAGAAAGTTTATTCTTTTAAACATCTCTAAGTTCTCTAAGAAATCTAGGCACACTTGCACTCTCTCTTCTCTCTCATGCTCTCTATTCTTCTCTAAGGCTCTTTATGGTGGATTATTGTTGTTATGCTAACTTCTTGCAGGTCTTGTGAAGATCTTTCTACTTCTTTAGGATACACCAACTTCTTGAGTCAAGTTGTGATTCTGCATCAAGCAAGCTAGGGTTTCCATGCTTATGGTGACTCCTTTCCTTTATGCTTTGTTATAGCATTCCATTCTACTTCAGATTTTTGTCTGCCCTCCTAGGGCATGCACTCTTTGATATCTCATCATTGCTATTGTGGTGGTGGAAACACCATTCACGAAGCTTGACTTAGGCAAGCTCCTAAATAGCACCAACCCTCTTTCCTTCGTTTGTGTGTGCAGGTTGAAGTAACAGGTTTCAAGAGACAAGATCTAGGAAGACGAAAGGTTTTGCAGGTACAGGTCAGGCAAAGCTCTAAGTTTCTGTAAAACCCTAAATTGGGTCTAGGGAGCCTAGTGCCCCTATCCCCCTTAGTTAGATGACCAAAATATTTTGGAATCAGGTTCTATCAACTCTATTCAGCTCCTCCCTACCACTTCTTTCTGGGTTTTCAACAGTTTCAGGTTTGTAACTCCCGATCTCTCTATTTTAGCCCTAGAAACCCTAGATTTGGTAATTAGTCATAAGATCTCTCTCCTTGTCAACAAAGAGACCAATCAAGAGACCTCTCAGCTCTCCTTTGAGGACTATAGATGAGTATAGAGTTTCCTTGATTCGTGTTCCAATGTTATGTGGAGAAGGATTGATTTAGGGTGATGTATGTATGTTAGCCTAGATCTCATTTTCTACATAATAGAAAGGACTAAAAAAGAGAAGGTGACCAAAGAATAACTTCAAAGAACAAATTCATGTTTTAACTTCTTACTGAAAATCTATCTTAGATACATTATCACAACCATTGGGTGTAGCTCCATCAACTTTAGAAAATGCAAATATAAAAGACCTTGATAAAGACATAATGGAGAAGATATGTAAATATTAAGCCTAGGGAAGAGCTTCTAAAACATGGGTTGAATAAATAATGTTGGATGGTCATGTTTCTATTGAAGAGGCAATGAAATTATATCATGAAGTTGATGATAAAACAAAAGAACTACAATGTTGTGCTGGCAAAAACAAGGAAATAAATTTTTGTATGGCGAGGTGCAACTCAAGGTCTAGATGAAATGGATAAATATGATCTAAAAATATTGATATTTGAAAATATCTTGATTAAGATAGAAAAATATGATGCTATAGCATGGTTAAAAAGTATTGAATAGAAACTGATGATCCTCAAGAAAACCATCTCAGAACTGAAGAAATTAGTGAAGCCATGTGGGCAACTAAAATCAGAAACCATTGCAAATTACTTAGCTTTTGAGGTGGACATCATGAAACAAGATGACTCAGATGTTGAGGATATTCAAGTGATCAAACAAAAATTCAAAGACATAATATTAGGAAATTGCTTAGCAAAGAAAATGTTAATCTAAACACATTGAGAAAGTTGGCATCTATGTCTACCATATTAATTGGCCGCCATAAAGATTTATCATCATTCCTTGTGAAGATGCATGAGATAAAGGAGACATTAATGACTTGAAAGATAAGGTTACTAAATACAACTATGCTAGGAGCCAAGTTAATGGTACCAATAGTTAAATAATTTAGAATCTTCAAAGGATTATCTTCCTCTTCAAAGTAGTCAGAAGTTCCAAAGGAACATATTTTGCAACAATAGAATTGAAGATGCCTTTTCTTTATTCAATTTACTTTATTGACTTTTTCTTGAAATTATGTAAATTAAGTAATTTTATATGACTTAATAGACTCACTTTATTTATAACTTTATGTTTATAAAAGAAATACACTTTTATTTTGTTAATGAAGTTATACAGGAGGAAGTAATTACAAGTTAGTTATGAGAAAGAGAGACCATATATACAAGGATATGTTGTGTTGTAAGGGACTTTTGACTCTCTCACTTTGAAATAAGGGTTTTTGGATTTGTATAACTTCACAGAGATAATAAAGAAAGCATTCAGATTGTATGTTTTGTGTGTCTTTCTCTATTATTGCTGATTTTTCGTATGTCAAATTGGTAGTAATCTTTATTTCCCTTTGTCCTTGTGGAAATCATTGGTCATGTATTGAAATATTTATAAACTATGTAATTTGTGTAAAGAAATGTAGTTATGTCTTGGTATCTTGATTTAAATGCTATTAACACAAACCTATCTCTTTGTGTGTTGAGATTTGTGTGGTATTCTTTCAGTATTATTATAGTATCATATACATTGCTATTATCCATCATATAAAGGTAGCAATGTGCATTCTGATTATGTGATGAGCCCTCATTAGATTTAATAAATTTTTGAAATCCAACTTAGTATTCATGTTTCTACTACTAGGGTTTCCATAAATAAATTTTTGGTGGGTTTTTCTTTTCCCTTTGGGTATTTTTGGATTGAAATACTATAAAAATCCTAAAACCCCATCATATAAGGGATCCATCCCTCTCAAATGTAGAGGAACATTGTTAATTCATAACAACTTCGCTAATTGTTGGTACATTTGCCACTCCCATTGGGTGAGTCAAGGCTAATCTTCATGGTAATAACTGCAATGACAAATCTATTTACCAACACCACTGAGTCATGATACCAAGGTAAACATGGCATTGTGATAACCATCTCCTAAATGAAGATCACCCATGGCCCACATGTTCAACATACCAAGATACTAAGAGGGGAGGGTGTATCAGTATCTAAACAATCTTCAACTTTAACAACTTCAACTTATTCGAAGCAGATTAAAACTTAAACTTATTATAACATTAACATGAATAGGAAAGATTAACACAATACACATCAAGACATAACACCAGATATATGTGGAAAATCCTAGAAGAGAAAAACCATAGTGAGGATCAACTCACAATATATATGAAGTTCAAATAACAACTTTGGTTTAGGGTTACAACCCAAGGAAGCTACTACTCCCTAAAAACTTTGATTTAGGGTCACTCCCAAGCAAGCTACTACTCCCTGAAGACTTTGTTTTAGGATCACCCCCAAGGAAGCTTCCATTCCCTGAAGACTTTTTTTTAGGGTCACTCCCAAGGAAGCTACTACTCCCTAAATTTTGAACACACTTACAAAAGATTACAGTATGACAATCCTTCTACTATCTAAAAATTAACTTTGAAACTGACACCTTTGATGATTGCAATACTACCTCTTCACACTTTCTTTTGATGATCTGATCAGCTAGACACACTCTACACTTGATCGCTATCACAAATATGTCTTCAAGATGAATTAGGACAACATCAACAACTTCTTCTCTTTCTCCTTTAGTCGCACATCATAATGCATTTATTCTGCTCCTTATCTTGTTTGCGATCCTTATCAATCACTTTGTATTCACACTTGACCTCACTCAATTTGATTTACAATTTATACAAGATGTTACATTGATTACATTACTTGTTGACCAGATACAACATAAAAAATATATTTACAAGTTAGATAGATAACACACAACATGAAACGTGTAGAGGACAAGTCCTAAATAAGACTACACGCTACACCAAAAGAAGACCCATGCCTTGCGGATATCAACACTTGCTTAATTAGGTCCAAAAAATCCTTCACAGAAACAAACACCAAGGAATTACATCCAGACACTCTGCTCATTTAAAAATAGGATAGCCTTAAGCAAAAGCATATGAAACTTGAAGCATAATGACCACAACAACATGAAAACCTTGTGAAGTATTGGAAACAATAAATATCTTCATGAAACTTTTCTAGATGAGTCTACAACACTCATTTAACATATAAAAACACTCCTTTACCTCTGTAGATCAAATATTTTGTGCCGCACATCTTCAATCATGAACTCTGAGAATGTCCTATCATCTAGAACACACTGCAGCATACTGTCATTAAGAAAATGAGCTTGCAGACCACCAAGAACCTTGAAACTACAAGGAAGCATGTAATGTACATCCATTAACATGTCTACAAAATCCCAAAGGCAACCATTCACTTCCAGAGGAATGCAGAGCATTCTAATAGGCCTTCAACACCAGCTCACTTTGCCAAAACACATGCCGGTACTCTATCATGCATAAATTTCACAGCGGAAGGACTAATGATTTGAAACTTTGGAATTATCACCTTCACTACACCTTGACCATAGTTCTAGAACCACATAGCCATATCTACAAATGTGGAGGAATGCGAAGCATTCCATTGTTCTACTTAAAACACCTTCACAGAAATAACAGTGTCTTCAGTCTGTCAACAGTAAAACATTCTTCCAGTAATCCAATCATCATGAAACTTAGAAAATACATGCATCAGGCCATCAGTAACATCTACTAACATTAGCAACACATATGATCATCTTAGTGCTTCTAATTCCCATATTAATATCTCTTCATACTTAACTCTGCACTGATCAAGGCATGACATCTAACCATGAACTATGCCATCTCTCTTCTCTATTGGATAGGACATGACATCCAACCATGAACTGTATCTTCTCTATACATGACATCCAACTATGAACACCATCATACCTCCATGATAGTGTTGACATTAATGACAACCTAGTGATAGTGTTGACATCAATGACAATCCTAGGAACCATATGTGTAAAAATCTCTCCTTTTGGCATTAATGGAAGCACATACTTCCACATTTCTCCCCCTTTGACATCAAGGAAAAAGGGTAACCACTACCTTCAAATTAGTGAGCACACACTTGTACATTCTTTCTTAGGGCATAACTTCTTCTTGTAGCAAATAGACTCCCCCTGTCATCAGCAACCACTACTTGCTCCCCCTGAGAGGTAGCCACCCATCAATCTAGGAACAAGATATAGCATGAACTACCCCTAGATAGATGTACCACTATGCATATAGTAAGAAGGAGGGGTAGTTAGCCCTAACGTCTACTAGAGATCCTCAAAAGTATCCTTTGCAAGAGCCTTTGTGAAAATATCTGTCATTTGATCCTTTGTTGGAACATATTCCAACTTCACTTCCTTATCTGCAACCCTCTCTCTCAAAAAGTGATACCTGATTTCTATATTCTTGGTTCTAGAATGCATCACTGTATTCTTGGAAATATTTATAGCACTTGTATTGTCACACAAAATAGGAATAGACTCATCATACAATACCTTGATATCCTTTAGGGTTTTCTTCATCCACAACACTTGTGTACAATAGGATGCTGTTGCAATGTACTTTGCTTCTGTAGTTGATAAGGACACTAAATCTTGCTTCTTTCTCTGCCATGAAACCAATCTACTTCCCAAAAAAAAGCACCACCACTTGTACTCCTTCTATCATCAACACAACCAACCCAATCAACATCAGTATAAGCACTCAAATCAAAGACATTACCTCTTGGATACCATAGGCCATAATCTAGAGTTCCTTTCAAATATCTGAATATCCTTTTCACTACCTTCTAATGTGTTTTTTTGGGATTTTCTTGATATCTAGCAACCATACATACTGCATGGATACTATTAGGTCTAGAAGTAGTCAAGTACAACAGTCCTCCAATCATATATCTATAGACAGTCTGATCGACCTCCATAGACTCAT
This sequence comes from Cunninghamia lanceolata, assembly GCA_027924645.1. Taxonomy (NCBI): domain Eukaryota; kingdom Viridiplantae; phylum Streptophyta; class Pinopsida; order Cupressales; family Cupressaceae; genus Cunninghamia; species Cunninghamia lanceolata. The sequence goes on along the minus strand of BSBN01001183.1, from coordinate 2,334,095 downwards.
CATCTTTACTCAAGTGACATCTAGTGACCATGGGAGTACTCAATGGTTTTGAATTCTCCATACCAAACTTCTTCAACAACTCTTTGACATACTTAGCTTGAGAAATAAAGATACCACCATCTAGATGAGTAATTTGAAGTCCAAGGTAGAAAGACATCTCACCAATCATAGACATCTCAAACTCTTTTTGCATTTCCTCTACAAAACTCTTTTACATATCATCATCTCCACCAAAGATGATGTCATCAACATACACTACAACTATCAATATCATGTCTTCTTCTTCCTTGATGTAAGATTGCTATCTGTAGTACCTTTCTTGAAGCCCTACTGAAGTAAGTACTTGTCCAACCTAGCATACCAAGATCTAGGTACTTTCTTGAGACCATACAGAGCCTTCTTGAGTTTACACACCATGTCTGGATCTTTTGATATCTGGAAACCTTTTGGTTGTTTGATATAACCTCTTCCTCTACATCACCATTTAGAAATGCTGACTTAATATCCATCTGATATACCTTGAAGTTCTTATGAGCAGCAAGAGCAAAGAACATTCTAATTGCCTCCATCCTAGCTATTGGAGCAAAAGTCTCCTCAAAATTAATACCTTCAACTTGTGTGTATCCTTTGCATACCAATCTTTCTTTGTTCCTTACAAATTCACCTTATTCATTCAATTTGTTCTGGAACACCCACTTTGTTCCTATAACATTCTTATTTGTTGATCTGGGAACCAATTCCCATGTTTGACTCTTCTCAATTGGATCCAATTCTTCTTCCATGGCCTTTATCCATCCATCATCTTTGCTAGCATCAACAAATTTTTTGGGTTCTACCCTTCATAACAAACACAAGTTTACTTTCTCATGTGTCTTAGAAAGCCTTCTCCTTGTCTGCAAACCTTCATCCTTATCTCCAATGATCTGATCTACTGAGTGGTTCTTCTAAACATACTTTGCTAGAGTCTTATGCATCTACTCTGGTTCTTGTTCCTTTTCTTCTTTCACTTCTTCTTCATCTTCAATGCATGGAAATATATTAGATTTAGAGTCCTCTAAGTCACGTGAGATCTAATATAGGTCTTCATCTACCTTTACATTTGTGCTTTCAATGATCTTTCCCAACCTCTTGTTGTAGCATCTATAAGCCTTACTTCTGGTTGAATAGCTAAGAAAGATTCCTTCATCACTTCTTGAATCAAACTTTCTTAGGTCTTCTTCATCTCTTTTGATGTAGTATTTGCTACCAAAGATCTTGAAGTATCTGATAGTGGGAGGTCTTCCATACCATAGCTCATAAGGGTGTCTTAGTGTTGTTGACCCTTAGTTGTACTCTGTTAATGAGATAGAAAACAATGCACACTTCATCCTTCTAGTACATATCAGGTAGATCTCCATCTTTCAGCATTGCCCTAGCAATCTCTTGCATAGTTCTATTCTTCCTTTCTACTACCCCATTTTGCTAAGGGGTCCTAGGTAATAACATATGTCTCCTAATACCATGATCTTCACAAAACTTTTCAAATTCATTTAAAGTGAACTCGCCTCCTCTATCAGACCTTAAGCACCTGATCTTAGCATCCACTTCATTTTCAACCATAGCTTTGAACACCTTAAATTTATCGAGGGCATCTAATTTTTCTCTTAAGAAAGTAACCCAAGTCATTCTAGAATAATCATCAATAAGCAACATAAAATATCTCTGACCTTGTCAACTCTTTACTCTTGTAGGGCCACATAGATCTGTGTGAATTAGCTCCAATGGATTTGAAGAAGAATACTCCTTGTAAATTGTCTTTGTCTGCTTTCCCATTCGACATTCCTTGCATACTATGTTTGCAGGCTTGATTATCTTTGTCATGTCTCTCACTGCATGAGTAGTACTGATCTTTACCATATTATCAAAATTATTGTGTCGCAATCTTTTGTGCCATAGCCAATACTCACTAGATTGAGCCAACAAACATGTTATTCCATTTACCTCCTTTAAATGATAGATATCACCATATGTCTTGATACCTTCTGCAACTAATTTTCTAGACCTTGCCTTCGTAATTTCACAACCCTTGGCATGAAAGGTGAGATTATACCCTTTGCTACACATCTAACTAGTCCACTAAGAAGATTGTGTTTTTTCCCTTTGACATAGAGGACATCCTCAATCCTATTCTTCCCATCAATAGTTATAGCACCTTTTCCACAGATTTATGTTGACTCTTCAACACCAAACTTGTCAGCAACACCATCTCACTTCTCAAGGCCGATAAAATTCTCCTTGTCACTAGTCCTATGATTTGAGCAACCACTATCAATTACCCAAGGCTTGACTCATTCTCTTGCATGAAAGCTAGTCCATACAATCATTTTGGTATGTTTGCAAGGCATCAATCTTCTCACATTTTTCAACATCATTCTTTTTGTCACCAATACTTAAGGCCATGAAAAATGTTTCATCATTTGAATGATCACGATCCTCATCTTCTAAAGAGTAACTGCTTTCTATGGAACACAGTCTCCTCAGATATTGAGTTTGGTATTTCCTTCAGGAAGCCTACAATCATCTTTTGTGACAACCAAAGTGCTATTCAAATTTCTTGCAATCCAGTCTGTCATCAGGGAACCAAACATATCGAGATTCACATGCACTACATTCAGGAGCTGATTCATGAGTAGGTCCTTGATTTTAAGTACTGTCCAACATTAGATCAGACTACAGACATCTTCACCAAACCCTTCACTGAGAGAAAGTTAATTGATTTGAGATCTTGACTTGGAGTGTGGTAGGTGTCCTCCTTTGAGGGGGATTCTTAGCTCCTTTCCTTCTCTCTCTAGGGGGGCATACTCTCCTTTGTGGGGGGGGCTACTTCTCTTTTGAGGGATTTCCATGTACATGGGTACCTCATTAGGGTTCATTTGTTGGGACCCATCTCTTTACCCACCTAAGCTATGCCTAAGGCGGGGTGTTAGTGTAGGTTTTTTATTCCTTATCATAAGGTTTTTCCTACACATTTATTTAGCTTGCTTAGGTTAATAAAGTGGGTTAATTAGGTGAGTGGATTATGACATGTCACAATACTACAAGGGAGCACCCATTAGCTATCTTGGGAAGATACTTTGCTATCTTTAGACTGATAGATGGTTGCTTCCTATTGGTTCATGTTGCCACCTCCACCCTCTTTCCTTTCTATATAAACTCACTACCTAGCTTTTATTTTCATTTGATATTGGAGATAATATTCTGATGCTATTTTTCTATTCAAGCATTTCACATCAATCTCTTGGTATTGTTGTTATGCTAGTTTAATTTCTTTTTCATTTGTAGTATTTGTTTCTAACTCTTTCAATTGATTCTAGGTTATAATCTGATTTATGGATTCTAACATTTTCATCATGCCTTGATTTCTTAAAATAAGCACAAATAAGTTTCTCCTTCTTAGATTTACCCTCTTTGGAAGAGGTGGAAGGCTCATTATCTAATTTTGATTCTATCTTAGGTTGAGGTTGCTTCTTAACTTTACCTATTGATGATTGAACTACCAATGCTTGATTCTTGGGAAGTGCATTTAATTCAACAAGCTTAGCATAGTCTCTAGTCAAATGATCACAAAACAACTCAAGAGAAGGCATAGTGAATGCATAACCTAAGGCATCCATAGTGGAATAAAAGGTAGAAAAAAAAAATGCATATGGCCCTTTGAAAGTAGACAAAATCAAGAATATGCATTCCTTATTAGTTTTATCTTTCCTACTACCTACCAACTGAGATCTCAAAGATTTGAACTTAACCAAATAATCTTCAATGGAAGAAAATGTATCAGGGGAAAGAGAAGTCAATTCTGACTCTATTTATAGAACACAAAATTCACTAACTTTACCAAATAGGTCATTGTAATTATCCCATACTTTCTTAGGTGTTTCAAAAGCCTCAATATGAAATAACAAATTATTAGAAACATGTAGAGAAATCAAACCCATAACTTGATCAAGTTTATTCCTATAATCAAATTTATCATATTCCTTGGTAAATTCAAGTTGTTCCTCATCCATTGCAAATCACAAACCCTTAGATCTAAGTAATATATGCATTTTTGTTTCCATAAGTGATAGTTATGAGGTGTGAGTAGATCAAATGAATTTGACTCACCTATTAAAGAAGCAAACACCAATAGAGAGAAATAGATAATATGCTGCAATAATCAGCTATGAAACCTCCCAAATCTGAATCAATACTGAAATTGAAGTCCCCCAAGCCAAAAAAACCACTAATTTCAATGATTTTTCCAAGCAATGAGTGAAATGTACCCAATTAGCTTCAAACTAAAATCTAATGTATAAGGCAAAATCTAAAAAATTAGCATGGATAGAACTTTAGAGCACAAAAATACTTTTCCAATGCCTATAAAAAGTGAAAATTTGACACAGTGGGTACAAGTTATTAGCTTAGAATTGGAAAAATGCAAATACGTGCTAGAAAATAGTAAAATATGACTCCTATAGAAAAATTAGAAAAAAATACCTACACCACTATGAAGGGTTCAAAACTATATTTCTGATGCCTATTCATTTCCCAAAATTGGACACCATCGTGAAAAGTAATGGCTCTAAAAAAAATCAACCTCCTTTGGTATGTAGAACGGCCAAAATGGGCCCCTAGTGGCTAGTGGGCAGCTTGTGGGTGACACTCTAGGTGGACGTAGCAAACTGGTGGTGCCTGGGAGGTGGGAAGGTAGTCCAAGGGTGGAAGAACCTAGCAGAGGTGCCTTGAATGGGTAGAGCGGCAACTATATGTGGTGGAAAGGCAGCCAAACTGTTTAGAATCAGATCAGCTAAGTGGCAGAAACTGGTGTCAGCGCTAGAAGGTGATGGTTGAGGTAAAGAAGGATGGAGGATCCTAGGCGGTGGCCTGTTTGGGCCTGCTAACCGGCTCTGCTGGCCCAGTCAAAACAAGGTGCCTAATAAAAGATTATAGTCAGGTATATTTTTCAAAGGTGTGTGCATTTTAGACATTCATTTTTTGTCTTGACTTATTTATGTTAGATTTAGGACAGACAACTCAGAGGGGAGGTGAATTAGTTGTCTCCAAAATTTTGTTCCTTATTCACTTAAAACCTTCTTATATTTCAACAACATATCAATGATTCAATCATGAAAGCATAATGCAATAATTCAAGAGCAGAAACAAATTCAACACATATAACACCAGGATTTTAACATGGAAAACCTGGTTAAGGAAAAAACCACAAGGTGACTAACCCAAGATTGTATTCTCTGTTAAAATAATAAGAAGTATAAAATGGAACTTGCAAGTTAGGGCTCACTGCCTGAGCACACTGCTCACAAGAGGCACACTACCTATAGGAGACACACTATCTACAGAAGAATATGAGTATTACATACTTGAACTGGAGATTAGTGTCTTTACTATGCTTGAGTTAGTTCCATTTAAGGTCAACACCTCTGCTCTACTTTTCACTCCTCTTCACTACCACCTTCTCATCATGACCATAAGGATACATTTGAATGAGTTTGAAACTCTTATTTATACATGACATCGACTTTGGAATGATCATCAAAGTTGGCACAACATACACTTATTTTATTATAGAACAATTACAAAAATACAACTTAACTTATTACAGAAACTTCATGTGCATCACTACACTGTCGGCCACACATAGCTAGGACTTCAATCTTCTTCAAGGAACACACCATGCTTCGCAAAACGTCTTCAAGATCATCCGCAACATGTGTAAATCATCTGGTCGGCTAAGACTAGGAAGAACACCATCACCTGAAGGTAAATCTTCAATTACGAGCTCAATCTTTAATGCGAACTGCCAACACAAACTGGACACAATCTAGAGAACCCCACAAGCTTGCTTGAATCACCAAGGAAAAAGATCACAAACATTGAAAATTGGAGAGATACCAAGGCCAGATGGTAACTCAATCTCATATGCATTTGGACTGAACTTGTGCACTATTTTGCATGGTCCAATCTTCTTCATCAGGAGTTTAGTTGGCTGGCCTTTTAACAACCTTTCTTTCCTCAAATAGGCCATAACTAAGTCTCCAACTTTGAATTGCACTTCTCTTTTCTTCAAATCTGCTCTTTCCTTGTACTTTGTGACTGTCTTTTCTAATTGCAACTTGACTTGATCATGGACTGTTTTCATGGAGGTAGCAAAATCTTCACCAAGTGTACTCCTTCTATCCCATCCTTGGAGATCCTTCAGTTCAAGTGGCCCTCTTGGATGAAAGCCATAAACTACCTCAAAAGGACTTTTACCAGTGCTCCTATTCCTTGAATCATTGTAGGCATATTTAGCCTAACTGATAACCAAGTCCCATGCCAAACTATGCTATTTTGTAAGGCATCTTAGGAGGTTTCTAAGTGACCTATTAACCACCTGAGTCTGACCATCAGTTTGTGGATGGTAGGCTGATGAAAATGACAACTGTGTGCCCAACTTTCTCCACAAGGTCCTCCAGAAGTGACCCACAAACTTAGAATCTCTGTCGGTTATAATTGACAATGGCAAACCATGGATTCTTACCACCTCTCTAAAAAATAGACCTGCAACATGAGATCCATCATTTGTGCATTTACATGGCACAAAATGAGCCAACTTGCTGAATCTATCAACAATAACAAACACACTATCCACCCCTCTGGCTGTCCTTGGTAACCCAAGTACAAAATCCATGCTTATACTTTCCCAAGGTCTGTTGGGAATGGGAAGGGGCTGGTATAGACTTGCATTTGAAGACACACCCTTGGCCCTTTGATAGATTACACAACTAGCTACATACTTCCTCACATCGGATTGCACCTTTGGCCAAAAATAGAACCTTGTAACTTGTTCTAATGTCTTGTCTAAGCTAAAATGTCCTCCCAAAGAACCATTATGCTTCTCCTTGATGATATTGTGCCTCATTGAACACTTAGGAATACACAACAAATTTCCCTTAAACAAAAGGCCTTCCTGCAATACAAAATCTGCATATTCTCTATGGAATGTGTTACCCAAGTTCACACAAACATCATAAACCTCTTTGAAATCTGAATCCTCTTTATACAACTCCTTTAAACAGTCAATACCCATGCTTTCTAACTGAATTTCATGAACAAGAAGCAATCTCCTACTTAATGCATCAGCCACCTTGTTAGAGACATCTTTTTTGTGCTTAATTGTGAAGGTATAAACTTGTAACTATTCCATCCATTTAACATGTCTATGGTTCAATTTTTCTTGACTGTTTAGAAATCTTAAAGCATGATTATCAGTAAATACAATAAATTCTTTGGGCAGTAAATAATGTCTCCATTTCATAAGAGCTTGCACAATTGCATAGAGTTCTAAGTCATAGGTAGAGTACCTTTGCTTGGCTTCATTCAACTTTTCTGAGAAGAATGCCACATGATGTCCTTCTTGGCTGAGAACAACACCAATAGTTTACTGACTTGTATCACACTCAACAAAAAACACCTTATCAAAATCAGGGAGTAGTAAGGTAGGTAACTCAGCCACCTTTGTTTTCAACAACTCAAAACTATCATCGGCTTCCTTTGTCCATTGGAATCTACATTTGACTCCACCCTTGATGGTGTTGAGGATGGGAGCACTAATGTGACTAAAACCTCTAATAAACTTCCTATAGAAAGTCACCAATCCATGGAAACTTCTCACATCTCCCACTATTTTTGGGGTACGCCAACTAAGAATAACATCAACCTTAGAGGGATCCATCTTCAAACAGCCATTAGAAATGACAAATCCAAGGTATACAAGTTTAGTTATCATGAACTCACATTTGTCTAAGTTGATCATCAACTTGTGCTTATGTAGCTTCTCCAACACCTGCCCAACATGCTTCACATGCTCTTCTCTTGTCCTGCTAAAGATTAGTATGTCATCAAGATAAACAATAACAAATTTACCAATGAATTCAACTAATACCTCATTCATCAAGCACATAAATGTACTTGGAGCATTGCTAAGACCAAATGGCATAACAAGCCATTCATAAAGACCCTCATTAGTCTTGAGAGCAGTCTTCCATTCATCTCCCTGTCTGATCCAGATTTGATGATAACTAGATTTCAAATCAATCTTTGAGTAATAGCATGATCCTCCAAGGTAATCCAAAAGATCTTCAATCCTTGGCATTGGGAACCTGTACCTTATAGTGATCTTGCTTATGGCTCTTGAGTCTGTACATAACCTCTATTTTCCATCCTTTTTAGGAGCAAGTACACCTGGGACTGCACAAAGACTTAAACTCTTCCTAATCAACCCTTTCTCCAAGAGATCTTGAATTTGCCTTGCCACCTCTTCATTTTGTTGTGGGGTCAGCTTATAGGCAGTCTTGTTAGGCAATGTGGCACCAGGTATTAAGTCAATTTGATGACTTATGTCCCTCATGGGTGGTAAGGAGTTGGGGACTTCCTCTACCACAAGATCTTGATACTTGTCTAGAAGTTGTTGCACTTCCAATGGAATCTCCTTCTATTTTTGTTCTTGCTGATCTGATCCACTCTTGGGCTTCATGACCAAGGGATACCCTTGGGTATCCTTTTCCTTCAAGAGGTTCAAAAACTCTTTGCCATTCACCAACATGACACTAATGTCATTGTTCTTCCTTTCGGTCTGCTCTAACATAGGATCCATCTTGAATGGTCTCCCATTCTTGGTGATGACATAGGTGTTCTTGTCACCATCATGCTGTGCTTTGACATCATATTTCCATGGGTGGCCAAGAAACAGATGACATGCATCCATAGGGATGATTTCACATAGCACTTTGTCCTTGTAGTCACCGATTTCAAATTCAACCCAAGTTTGCTCTTCCACCATGAAACTTTGGTTCTTGTTCAACCAAGAAATCTTGTGAGGACTGATATGAGGTAGCCTCTTCAACTTGCATTTCTCAACCATCTTAGTGGATACCACATTCTCAGTAGATCTAGAATCTACTATGATCTTGCAAAGCTTCCCATAGGCTAGGCCTTGGGTTCTAAAAAAATTCTTTCTCTGAGGGGGCTCTTGTTTCAAAGGCACTTTCAACATAGACCTCTTAATCATCATACTCTCTCCTTCTAGGATAGGTGCAAAATTTCCTATTGGTGAATTCACACTCTCACAATCATCATCCTTTACCAACTAATTTCTCTTTCCACTGTCATGAGAACTGCTGGCTTTCTTTGGACATTTGTTCATTGTATGGCCAACTTGGTTGCAGCCATAACACCTTCCAGTGAAGACTCCTGGTCCTCTACCTTCTCCACCATTTATGCCCCTACCATTAGGCCTTCTCCAACCTCTGAAACCTCCCCAATGCTTTGTCTTAGTTGATGTTTCTTGCTGACTGTTATTTTTAGTTTTATGGAACTGTCCATGACCAAAACTGCCTCTTCCTCTTTGGTTTCTGCCACCTCTTCCTCTAGCACTTTGATCACCCTTTCTCCTCAGCTTTTCCTCTACTCTAGAGGCCAATAAGAAGGATTCATCCACTGTTTTAGGGATCACTAAACTGCTCTCATCTTGTAGATTGTATTTCAGACCGTTTAGGTACCTAGCTACCATCCCCTTTTCATCTTCATTATGGTTGGCTCTCATACTTAGTCTATGAAATTCTTCTATGTAGGTAGCCACATCCATGTCTTTTTGTCTCAAATTCTAGAATCTCCTAATGATTTGAATCTCATAATTAGGTGGCATGAACTTGCTTCTGAGCATAGCCACCATTCTACTCCATTTAGTGATGGGACTCTTCCCAATCTTCTCCCTTTCCCTTTGCATGTAGTTCCACCACACAAGTGCAGAACATCTTAGCCTTGTCTTGGCAAACTTAACCTTTTTTCTATCATTGAACTCCTTGTAATCAAAGAAGTTGCACATGGCTTCTATCCAATCAGTGAGAGCATCCCCATCCAATTTGCCATGAAAGGTAGGCACATCCATCTTGGGATCACCACTGTCTCCATGAGCACCCTTAAGTGCATTTAAGAAAGATTTATGATCTACAGACATGTCCTACCCTTGAGGACTCTCTTCTGCCTCTACTTCATCATTTGTGTCAAAAGAACTTCCATCTTCTTTGGTCTTGCGCTTAGACCTTCTTTCTTCCTACAATCTTGCTTCAACCATCTCTTCCACCAACTTCTTGATGGCTTCTTGACTCATTGTCTTGGGAGGCATTGTATTGGCCTCTGTTTCAATCTTCTCCTCTGACATACACTGCTTCCAATCAGATATTGGCTCTGATACCAATATGATGCAGAGGTATTGGTAGATTTGGTTTTGTTCACACAATAGACCTAGATTTCAATGCTTCCTTCAAGAGGTTTCCAAAGGTAATGTGACACAAGCCTACACAAGGCTACTCAAGAGATTGACCTAGCCTAGGACCACACCCTAGTGTCCACCCACACAGGCTATTTGACTCTCTTTTGAGGAGTCACTACTCAACCAAATCAACAACACAAACACCTTCTAAGACAGCAATCAACCTACTAAAACATCTACAACAAGATCTTTACACTATACCCAGCATATACTTATCAAGGATATGACCAACATGACGTCTCTGACCCAATAACTAAATTCTGTACTCTACATGACAAAGGATAGCAAGTTAGTGCATGACTATCCTATGACAGTGTTTAAGAAAGGCCTATTTCTTGTAGCCCTAGAAATCGGCTAAACCATGGATAACTTTCCAAAACTTCAAAAGATCATCAAGGCTTAATGCATATTCAAATACCCATTATGGACATGCAATCATCCACCAATGTGTAGGGCCGTACTCTACTACAGGCGTTCAAGGACAACAAATAGTCTTCTTCAAGGAATAGGCCTAATTTGAGGCTTTACAAAGGAAATGTGTCACATCTAATCAATCAGGATCAGACAAGCCTCTACATAGACTTGTTTTCATCTGCAAATTCCATTTATAACCAACATTTGGTCATTCAAATGACTATTTTCTAAGTTTACACTGCTGTCCACCATTTGCAACCTAACTAGTCACTGTATAGACTAGTTGGAGTCATGCCAAACACCTTGGAGAGAAGAGTGCAACCTAACATGCAACTAAAAACATGAAACCTAACCTACCTTCCTCCATCCTACTGAAAATGGGTGAGATCTTTTAGAGGATAGAGGAGAAATTCCTCATTTTTCCACAAAACCCTAGTTTAGAGGGTTTTCAAAATAATTTTTACAAAAAAAATTGGTTCTCCCTTCACAAGAAGTGTCAAGATCTATTATTACATGTAAATGAAAGGTAATTCAAATCCCTAACACATTTTCTAGGTTTCAGATTCCTACACCATCTGTACAGGCCATACCAAATGACTGTCTTCAGCAAAAACACAGAAAATTACTGTTTTGCACTCCAAAAATGTCTCCACTTCATTAACTTGGCATGATCATACAGTTTTCTTCCTATAGAAGGCTTTTGCCATGATTCTCCCCCTCCTCCAACCATACAACTTCCCTCTAAGGGCAGTGAAACATTGGAGGTTACATTTTGCACAAGAAACCATATGTTTCTTAAGTGAAATTACATGTAAATTGACCATAGTAAGACCTAGATTGGACAAGTCAACCAAATGGACCATATCCTTATTACAAAACTCATGAAAATGGCTTTCAAAGCCTTAGAGGAAATAAAATAACATGACAACAAAATAGGACATAGCCAAAAATGACTAGAACTGGGAGGTCCTGCACCACTGAGATACTCAAAAGTGTCCTTAGGTAGAGGTTTGGTAGAAATGTCTGCAATCTATTCCTTTGAGGGAACAAACTCCAACCCAACTTCATTCTTGCTCTCCTGCTCTCTCAAAGAGTGAAACTTGATGGATATATGTTTTGTCTTTGAATGTGACACCAAATTTTTTGATACGTTTATTGCACTTGAATTATCATAGAAGATTGTGATAGGTTTTTCATAATCCACTCTGATATCTCTTAGCATTTTCTTCATCCACAATACCTGAGTGGAACTACCTGCTGTTGCAATATACTCTGCTTCTGCAATGGACATAGATATTGCCTCTTATTTCTTGCTTAGCCAAGAAACCAATCTTTTTCCCAAAAAGAATGTACCACCACTGGTACTCTTCCAGTCATCCACATCTCCTGTCCAATCAGATCTGTATATGCATGAAGAGAGAAATCATGATCCTTAGGATACCATAATCCATACTCAACTGTTCCCTTCAAATAATTGAGAATTCTCTTGATTGCCATGACATGAGACTCTCTAGGATCAGCTTGGAATCTGGCAACAAGACCAACATTATTCATAATATTAGGTCTAGTTTGAGTAAGGTAGAGTAGTCCTCCAATCATTGACCTATACTTTTTCTAATTAGCCATAGGGGATTCATCATCTTCACTCAGCTTACATCCAGTTGCCATGGGAGTATTCATTGCCTTTAAATCTTCCATCCCAAATTTCTTCAACAATTCTTTCACATATTTGGTTTGTGATATGAAGATTCCTTTCTTTGTTTGAGTGATTTGCAGACCCAAGAAGAAATTCATTTCTCCAAACATAGACATCTCAAATTCACTTTGCATTTGATTTGCAAATGTCTTGCACATACTATCTTTACCTCCAAAAATGATATCATCAACAAATACTTCAACAATCAAGATATTTTCATGATCAACTTTAAAATATGGATTACTGTCAGCAGTACCTTTGTTGAAACTAATCTTCAAAAGATGTTTGTCCAATTTTTCATACCAGGCTCTTGGGGCTTGTTTGAGTCCATACAATCCCTTCTTCAATTTGCAGACCATATCTCCATGATCAGACAATTGAAATCCATCCATTTGTTTAATGTATACCTCTTCTTCCAAATCACCATTTAGGAAAGCAGACTTGACATCCATCTGATATACCTTGAAATCTCTGAAGGCAGCAAAGGCAAGAAATAATTTGTCTGCTTCAATTCTTGACATTGGAGCAAAAGTTTCTTCAAAGTCAGCTCCTTCTACTTGAGAATAACCCTTACAAACCAATCTGGCTTTGTTTCTTACTACTTCACCATCTTCATTCAGTGTATTCCAGAAGACCCACTTAGTCCCAATCACATTTTTTTCCTTAGGTCTGGGAACAAGATCCCAAGTGTGATTCTTTTCAATCTGCATCAATTCTTCCTCCATTGCTTTAACCCAGTTTTCATCATTGCATGCTTCACTTACTGTTTTGGTTCAATCTTTGAAATCAAACAATACTTTACTTAATCTTGAGCAATTTTTCTTCTTGTTTGAACACCTTTGCTTCTATCTCCTATGATCTAATCTTCAGAATGATTTAGTCTTACATAACTGGGAGTTTTGGAATTCTCTTGCACTTCTAATTCTTGGACAGGTTCATCCAAGCCTGTCTCTTCTTCTTGTTTTTATGGATTCTCTGGATCAATCTAAATTTGAATTGGAGTTAGGACTTGTTTTCCTTGGACTGAGATATCATTCTGATCATCTGCTTCATACTCATAATACCTTGAGGGAATTTTCATGCCTTCATCAACCTTCACATTTGTACTTTCTACAATCTTTCTCAATCTCTTGTTATAACACCAGTATGCTTTGCTTTGAGTGGAATATCCCAAGAATATTCTTTCATCACTTCTAGAATGAAACTTGCCAAGGTCTTCATCTCTTTTGATATAGCATTTACTACCAAAGACTCTGAAATACTTCATAGTAGGAGTGATTGCAAACCAAAGTTCATAAGGAGTCTTACCCGTATTGCCTTTGATTTGTACCCAATTAGGAGTATAGACAGTAGTGCTTAGAGCTTCTCTCCAATAGATCTAAGGAATGTTTTCTTTCATTATCATGGTCCTAGATGCTTCCTGGATGGTTTGGTTCTTTCGCTCCACTACTCCATTCTGCTGTGGAGTCCTTGGGGTAGATAACTGTCTCTTTATCCCATGTTTCTCACAGAATGTTATGAACTCTCCATATGTGAATTCTCCACCTCTATCAAACCTGAGGCATTTTATGTTTATGCTAGTTTCATTCTCAACCATAGCCTCGAATATTTTGAACTTCATAAGTGCTTTAGATTTCTCTTTCAAGAAAGCCACCCACATCATCCGGGAGTGGTCATCAATCAACAACATGAAATATCTATCTCCTTATAGACTTCTGGCTCTTGCCGGACCACATAGATCAGTGTGCACCAAGTCTAACAATCCAATTGAAGACTATTCCTTACTTTTGAATGTGACTCTTGTTTTGTTTACCCAACTGACATTCTTTGCACAAACTGTTAGTGGGTTTCACCAGTCTTGGAAGATCTCTTACAACCTGAGTGTTGCTTATCTTGATGATATTATCAAAATTCACATGACACATTCTCCTATGCCACAACCAACTCTGATCAATTTGAACAAATAAGTAACGTTTGCCAGTACCAACCAAGTGAAAGATGTTACCTTTTGTCTATGTACAAGATACAATCTCAGTTCTAGAGTTCTCAAAGATCTTGCATTTTCCATTTTTGAATCAGAGATCATAGCCTTTTTCCACAAACTATCCAACATTGAGAAGATTATGCTTCAGACCTTCAACATACAGAGCATCACTAGTTTTGTTCTTTCCATCAAAAGAAATGGTTCCTCTGCCTCTAATTCTACTAGCATAATTATCTCCAAACTTTACAACCCCACCTTCATATCTTTCCAAGGTTATGAACTTACTCTTGTCACCAATCATATGGTGAGAGCATCCATTGTCAATAACCTATTCATCCTTTTCTTCAACCTGAGTAGCCAAAGCACTTTCTATCATCTTATGATTGGTAGATTCAATAGGTATCAGATCTTCTTCTTTGATGGCAATAAACACCCAGTCACTTTCAGGTTTGTTTCCTATCTCAAATTCATCATCTATTACTCCTTCATCATCATCTTCTTGAACATAGTAACACTTCTTTTGAAACCTTGATCCATTAGGGTTTGGCATTGAAAACCTTTCTGAACATCTTGAGGCAAAATGACCAATCTTATTGCAGGTAAAACATTCGAAAGGTAATTTTCCTTCATACTTACTGGATCCTCTTGGTAGTCTCCTTGCAATAAGGGCTTCAAGTTGTTCAACTTTTGACTCATCTTATTCCAGATCTTTCCTTACTTTATCATACCATGTTGATTTCCTTGAAGAATTTTGTCCTGGATCATATCTCTATTTGCCTTTTATAGAGGCACTAGTTTTGAATGCAAATTCAGTCTTGGGAAGTGTATCACCAAACTTAGCCCACTCAAATGCAGATATCTTACTGACCAATTGATCCCTTGTAATGGTTGTTAAAGATTTGATTTCCTCAATAGCAGCAACTTTGTGTTTGTAAGTAGGAGGTAAAGATATGAGAACTTTGGCAACAATCTCATCTTCATCCAATATTCCACCAGCACATCTAATGCGACATACAAGCTCATTTACTTTTGGCATAAATAAAGTGATTTTCTCATCTTCACTCATCTTCAAGTTTTCAAACTTTCCTTTTAGAATTTGCAGCTTGGCACACTTAACATATTTGTCTCCTTCATATAGAGTTTCTATCTTCACCCAAATTTCATAGTAGTCTTCAATCCCATAACATTTGTTAGCTCTGAATCAGTCAAGGCACTCAGTAGGGCTTCTTTAGCTCGAAGATTATTCTCTGCATCTTTGACTTCATCTATAGTTGTTGGATCATTCTTTGGGGGAACATATTTAGTTGTAGTTATGTTCCAATACTGATCTCCCATGCATTGTAAGTGACATTCCATGTGGCTCTTCCAAAGAGTGTAGTTTGTTCCATCAAACCTTGGACTGTCCTTCTTGTAGGTCGACATCCTGGATCTCCTCAAGTGGTTAAGCTTCCTCTAGAAGAACCTTGCTCTGATACCAATTGTTAGATTTAGGACAGACAACTGAGAGGGGGGGTGAATTGGTTGTCTCCAAAATTCTGTTCCTTATTCTCTTAAAACCTTCTTATATTTCAACAACATATCAATGATTCAATCATGAAAGCATAATGCAATAATTCAAGAGAAGAAACAAATTCAACACATGTAACACCAAGATTTTAATGTGGAAAACCTAGTTAAGGGAAAAACCACGAGGTGACTAACCCAATATTGTATTCTCTATTAAAAGAATAAGAAGTATAAAATGACACTTACCAGTTAGGGCTCACTACCCGAGCACACTACTCAACAAGAGGCACACTGCCTATAGGAGACACATTGTCTACATAAGAATATGAGTATTATATATTTGAACTAGAGATTATTATCTTTACTATGCTTGAGTCAGTTCCATTTAAGCTCAACACCTCTGCTCTGCTTTTCTCTCCTCCTCACTACCACCTTCTCATTATTACCACAAGGATACATTTGAATAACTTCGCAACTCTTATTTATACATGAAATCAACTTTGGAATGATCATCAAAGTTGGCACAACATACACTTATTTTATTATAGAGCAATTACAAAAATACAACTTGACTTATTACAAAAACTTCATGTGCATCACTACATTGTCGGCCACACATAGTTGGGACTTTAATCTTCTTTGAGAAACACACCATGCTTCACAAAACATCTTCAAAATCCTTTGCAACATTCACAAATCATCCGGTCAGCCAAGACTAGAAAGAACACCATCACCCAAAGGTAAATCTTCAATTATGATCTCAATCTTCAATGCGGACCGCCAACATGAACTAGACACAATCTAGAGACCCCCACAAGCTTGCTTGAATCACCAAGAACATCCGCACCACTTTTGCTTACTGTAATCATTCGCATCTTCATCCAGAACCTCAAGAACATAGTCATTCATCACTGTCACATTAGAAGAATTGCTTGTGGACCTCCAAACCATGAACCAATTGAGTTGTCAATTCACATTAGCCTCCCAAAATGCCACCAGATCCGTAGAACATGATATTGTATTTCTGGATCTCACCAGACCTATTTGTGTCACTCTGTCACCTCTAAATAGTTGTCAAAACTGGTGTTACTCTCATGGCCATAACTCCTCCACATTTTCATGTGGACCTCTCAAATCTTGACTTGATCATCTTCAGACATATATCTACAAACCCTTTAATGCGTATACTCTGATATTTATCTAGCTAGGATCTTTACTTCATAGAGCTTCACTATCTTCACTATTCTCTGTTTCTGATAGGATTAATTTTCTCAATATCCTCAACGCACAACTCATCCAATCCTTGACATCAATGCAATAGGAGTATGTTGACATCAATGACAACACCAATTAGGCCCATACTTGCAACAATTTGAATGTAGTAGAAACTATGAGGATGAAATTGGCATGGGTTTCATGAGTCTTCTCTTCCCTAGTAATAGGATTGGGTTTCTAGCCATGGTGGAAGAGAAGCATCTTAGCCCTGACCTAATGCTTTTTATGTTTCTATTCTACACATGCTTGTGTGCAGTGTATGTTATTTGTTGTAGCTAGGTGTTGGGTGCAGTTTCTATTTGAGAGTGCTCAAATCATTCTTTCAGCTTGTCTTTGACAAGGGCAAGTTGACTGTGATAGTTTATCCAGGGACTTGTGCCATAGTTCTTCTCGGTAGGGTCTAACCTACAAGTGTACTAAAATTTTGTTTTCAACCATACCTTTTAGTTTCTTCTATGCCTTCATGTAGTTGGTTGCAAATAATTATTTGTTCCTTGTAGATATTTGTTTTACCTTATGTCTTTTTGTCCCTCCCCTTCATTCCTTTTGGCTTCTGGTCCACCTCCCAAAGATCATGTTTAGATTCTTGCTATGGTTGGAAGAGGCACATGTCCCCAACTAGAGCCAATTTTGTCTTACACCCAAATTTCATTCTCTTTAACTTGGTTCTTCTATATATGTGATTCTTTTGTGTTTTCCGAAGTGTCTTCTATAGGTCATAATTTGTGTGCTCTATCCACCACAAATAATATAAATGCTTTCTTTCACTTGTGGTACTTTCTAGTGGTCTACTCTACTACCCTACTTGCATTTTCTTATTCTTGAAATGTGTTGTTTCATCTTTCAATTCCCCACATAGCCCTTTTTGTAGCACCCTATCATCCACCCTTCCTTGTTGACACCACATGTGTTCTTAATATGTTTATTTTAACCACAAGGGAGTATACTTCATCTATTCACCTTTATCAACCCCTTTGTGATGAATCCTCATGTGTGTAGTGGTCTCTCTTAGCTTATGACGATTTCTTATTCTCTTGTAGATATGATCTTATGTTGTGGCAATCTCCCTTTGGTCTCATTAATCTTCTATAGAGGATTTATTCTTTATGTGATAGGATTGTAATCCTATATCATGCAAATTAAAGACAATGGTTCCTATTTTCTTCATAGATGATAGAAGGTCTTTCCCTCCTTTGTGGTGGATTCCTTTATTATTAGTAACTTCTTGGTGTTTGTGGTGCATCCTTGTGGTGTAGTGGTTGTTGTGTCCTTGTAGAGGCTAGATATCTTGTGATGGAAGTGTTGTGCCCACAATATTACTCTCTAGCCTATGTAGTGTGTTCTTTGCCCATGGTGGTCATCTTCCAATTGGTAGTGTCATGTGGATGTATGTTGGTCAATATGGTGCCTAATTCACTATGTTGTAACTATAGGTACTCTACTACTCATATGTATCTTTGTAGTAGATTGACATCTTATTGTAGTGGCATTTTAGTGGTTTTCTTTGTGAGGTGGACTTCGAGTTTAGGACTGTGGCTTCATGCTTCTTCATCTTGGTGTGATTCAAGTGTTCTCCATTTATCATCCATCATCTAATCTAATGTACTTCCACATGTTGGGTGGATATTCAAGCAAAGTTCAAATACTTTACCTAACATGACATCCACTATTTATGCCCACCAACCATATATCCCATCCCATACTTTTTGAATGTGAAATTTATTGTTGGTTCATGGATGTTTTTCATGTCTTCTTAGCCTCAGTATTGTTCCTTGGGCCATTTGTAGATCTACCATGGTAGGGCATGATTCAACTATTTCATCTTATACCTTGCACCTAGTTATGACAGTCTTATCCATTTCAAACCTACCCCTCAACATAACAAAGAGTTTAATAATTTTTTGATTAGTGGTTATGCCTGGTGATTTCTTTCTTCTTGCCATTGTATGTTTTCTCACATGCAATAATGAGGGTATGGCATGTTTATCCATGTTGATTAGATCTTGTGCAATCCCAATGGATCTCTCTTCCCAACAACTTCATTTTCTAACATGACCATGTGGGTATCTTGGAGGGAAGATTTAATTGGATGGATATTTGAAATATCCCTCCAAGATCCTTGAAGTAGAATGCTATATATGCATTCATGTTTGATGTGTTACAGGTTAGTCACTGAGCCAATTTTCTAGACACATAAGTGTCTCAACTTGTTATAGGGTATCAATTGATGTAAATCTACTTTGGAAGGTGACATGATACACATTGTAACTCATAGGAGAGTTATTTCATGAACATAATGCTTTTAAATTGTATGTCTCCATGGTAATTTGTAACTATTTAAGGGGATTCTTGAACCTAGTTGTGGATCCTCTCTTGCCAAATTTGTTGGTATGAGTGTATAAAGGGAAGAAGTTTGTGGTGTTCCAAAAAGATTTGGTTTCCCCTTTTGAAGTCCCAAGGGATTGGCCTAGAATTGAGGAAATCCAAGATTCCCCATCGGATGAAACTTCTAATCCTAAATCTGGTTCTAAAACCCCTAAAAGCAAAACCACCCCGAAGAAGTTAAGAAAGAGCCCCAAATCTTAGGATACTAATGTTAAGAAGGGGAAGGTCTCCTCTACTAAGAGAGTGATGGAAATGGAAGAAGAAGGAATGTCCCACCCCCATAAAAAATTAAAGGAGAGGAAGGAGGCTATTCAATATGAAGAGGCTATATCTAAATTTATGGACTTGGATGTTGTTGCTAAGCAAGGTGGAGGTGGTGACCTGTCGGGGATTGCCAGTAAAACAACCTAGTAGGTTAGAAGGTCTAGCTGTATCGTGGGTATTCCTTCTACAAATCCTCAAGGGATTAAACTGTTGGGTAAGTCTAAATTTGTGGAAGACACTTTGGGAGAAGATGAAGGGGGTATCCTTGAGGGGTCTATGCAGGAGGAAGAAGGCACTAGTCACTTCCCAGAAATGAACACCCCCTACTCAGAAGATGAGGAGGATACCCATGGTTAGGAGGAGGACAAGAGGAAATGTACTATGTGTGAAAAGATTGTAGAGAAGGCTTATGATCTCAAGTCTAAGGTAAGAGAGCTGTAAAAGAATTGGAGAGTGATGGTAGGGTTTACTACCAAAGTTTTGCATCATGCTG
The DNA here is from genome assembly GCA_027924645.1 of Cunninghamia lanceolata. Lineage (NCBI taxonomy): Eukaryota > Viridiplantae > Streptophyta > Pinopsida > Cupressales > Cupressaceae > Cunninghamia > Cunninghamia lanceolata. Next base: position 2,313,730 of record BSBN01001183.1, on the reverse strand, counting down.
CTACTGCCTTCTTTGCTGTGAAGGAGTTTGGCGACAAGATCCAGGGCATTGGGGTCGATAGCTTGGGGGTTTATGAGGAGATGTTCAAGTTCCTCACTAAGCATGGGATTGATGGGAATCCTTAGTTGTTTCTTCTATGTTTATTGTTATTGGTTTTTGCTTAAGGTCAGTTTGGTTAGGTTTTTAGGTTACTCTGTGTTATGCTATTAGTCTATTGTTAAAGCATTGTTTCTTGCTTGTGTGAGGCTTTTGCTCTACCCTTTGGACTATTTTGTATAGGTCTCTAGACCCTTTTTCTAGCTAACTTTATCAAAAACATTATAATTCATTACAAACTATTTTGTAATGGTCTTATTTTTGTTTCACATGGGTAGTTGCAACATTGAAATTAGATTATTAAGTATGTCCATTTACATATAATGTTATATTTGATTTATATGCCTATGCACATCAACTTCCATAAAAGCTTTGCAAGTGTATCCTATTCTTTGTTACATGATTATGACTATGTCACTCAATCGAGTAGACACCAATCTAATTGGTGAAAGTAATTATCTATATTTCTTTGTAGGTTTGAGAGCATTAGAGTCTAACATGCTCTCATGGTCAATATCATAACTCAAGGAACATCTTATGTGACCAAAAAATGTTCAAATAGTTAGAGGATGATGTTGTGCATGTTTACATCTTACCATTTTCTATGAAAATTTAAAAGTAGTCATTCAAAGGGATATTCTAATATTGTTATTTGTGGGTGCCTATGCAAATTTGTAATTATCAACTTAATAAGATGTTTTATATGTAGCTAGTTAGACTTTGATCTAGTGAAAAAAATTGGGGTCAAGTGTCATTGGGTATAGTTGTGGTTGGTTTAACCTTGTTTCATCATATCTTATAGATGTCTTATTAAAGATACCTCTATGAAATAACCTCTCAAGTCTAGTTGAGCCTAAAAATGAAGATGAGTTTACCCACTCATAGTCATTGGTCCATTCATGTCATAGTCTAATCATAATTCGAGCCTATCACCTGCATTGACATTCATTGACCTTAGGCTATGACACAAGTCTTTAGAATTTGTGGAGCTACATGTCTAAGCATCAAAATCTCTTTTTTACTACAAGAGTACATGGGCATCTCCCCTCAACTTCTATAAGTAGGCATGATTATGATTATTGGTTTAGACATCAATTATGCCAACACATTTTAGATATTCACTAGTTCTTAGGTGGAACTATGACTGCTTCAAGTTTTCATTGGTTCTTGAGTTTTTGTAAAATATTCTAACTTTACATTTGAAATTTATGAATAGGCATGTGCATCATCAAGTTATTCTTAACATGTAATCATCCCACTTTTTGTGATAATAAAATTAGGTTTCTCTAGCACAATGAGGATGTTTCTCTATAAGAAAGGGCATAATGGTTAAGATACAGCCATGAAATGGTTCAACATTATAAGTGGTTTTTCAAATTAATATCAATGAAGTTCTGCATTTGTACACTCAATGTAATGGAGGCTATCACTTCACAAGAAAGGAAAAATGATCCATGTGTAGTTCCATGCAACCAGTGCATTTGTGAATTAGTTTTACTTTACACTTCTCATTCTACATTGTTTACATGTTACAACTAGATTTGATAGCACCAATATATTTTTTCACATGGTTGAGAACTTAAATAATGGCTTTGCACATATTTTAGCAAGCATTATTTCCACCAAATATTTGTGTGAAGGCAATGCAAGGCAACTACAGTCACATCAAACTAGTGTGTATTCTTTAATCACATTGTACTATTTGTCAAGAGTCTAACAAGAACATTTCTAACTCCTACAATATTTCCATATTATGTGTGCCTTGCACATGCATTTTCTTTAGCATGTTAAATTTGATACCATATGTTTTAAACACTTTGAAACACACATAGCCACATCATGCAATGATCCAACTAGCACCATATGGGTCTAACATCTATCACGTAATCATCCACATGTAAAACACACTACACATGCATGACATCTATCAACCTTTTTATTTGTAGGCCTAACTAACAATTGTTGTATAAGTACAACCTCTATATTCTAGTTTAGGCAAAGGATTTCTAGCTCACATTTTAGAATATGGTTTATTACAAGCACATGCACTTGTAGCCTTACATAATTTCCATTAATATGAGTTGTACCTCTCCAAGGACTCTAGTAAATTAGGTGTATGGATGAATTCACAGCCTGATCATGGGACAATGATTTCTTCCATGACCTTTATTTATTCTTTGTAATTCAAATATTAATTGATATATGATAATATTCTTCATGCTTCTATAACTCAAGCTTTTTTGCATGTTTGTGAATGCTACATACTTTTAGATGCATGATCATTCGAGGATTCTCATTCACATCAAAGTGGGGACAAAATTTAATAATGAAATTTGTCTACCATGCCATTTCCCATTTAGTGTTGTACCTATTTTGAAGAGAGTTATTTGATACATAGACACTAAAAAATGGTGTAATGTGTAAAGTTGAGTCCCTTTCCCTATGCTATGCACCTACCCACTACACATACTCCTATACAATTACTCCTCATCCTCATACGTTCACCCTATTTGCTTATTCATCACACATGTACATGCACATACTTCCATGTACACATTATTCATTGTGATCTAGCCCCTTTCATATTTTGGGACTAGTTTGTAGCCATAGGGATGCACTCATAATTGAAGACTCATCTCACCCTAATTTAAAAATTTTAAATTAAATTTAATTGAGTCCCACCTTTATTCTTCCTACCTACGATTGACTAAACACAAATTTGTGTGATGTGTTGTTGTGTCCTTGTATGTAAATTCATTCAATGCTTTCATTTTAGACCATCAAATATTCATAAGTCCTCTCTTACTCTAAGGAGAAAAAACATTTAGACTTGGTGCACTAAAGAATCTAGTTCTAAGTGAACATTCTAGAAGCATATGCATGATTGAAGATTCCTATTTTTGATCATTCATACATAGTTTTGTCGGTTCATATAGGAGAACATGTCCCCTTATGACATATTGACAACAATACCAAGGTATTATAAATATCAGAAACACAAAATAGGTCAACATGCATTACGTTCAAAGTGAAGGAAAATAGTTTGTAGATCACATAGTATAAGTTTGTAGGTACATGACACATCCACGATCATGGATTTGTCCCTAATCCCTAGAGTCATCCATACAAAAGGTCAATAGGATATTTTGATTCCGAGACTATTACCAATTTGTCACTAATCCCAAAGCATATGAGATTCAAATAATTATTACTTTGTACATCCATTAGTTATAGAACTAGGTACAAATATTTCTATTTATTCGCACGTTAATTACTTGCAACAAATTATCATACTATCATTACCAATTATTAATTTGTCAAAGGTCTTATGCAAGCGCATGCACACACACACAAGATTTGATTGCTCAAACAACATTTTTATTATAATAATATATCATTTCAAAACAATTTCACAAAAAAATTTAAAAGATATGAAAATAAAGTTTTATTTTTAATTTTTTTTCTCCATTTAAAATATTAAAAAATTATAGTTTAAAATATCACATACATTTTTTAATGGTGAATAGTGGACTTTCTATATTAAAATATAAATATCTAATATACTAGTTCACAATAAGACAGGTAGAATGGAATCACTTCCCAAAAGTTAATAAAAGAGTTCAAAGATGAAACAAAAATGATCACACCACTATACAGCTAAAGCAATATTAGTGGGAGGATAAGGGTCACCATACTAGTGGGAGGATGAGGATCACCATTAGGGAGATTACTTTCTGATATGAAGGCTCATGTTGAAAAGCAAAACACTGAGAGGACCATCCACAACCTCTATATTAAAATGATCCATGATAAACATGTCTAAAACAAACATTATAGCTATGACCACAATGACGTCCACGTGAAGAAGAATCATCGCTTACATAATTTTTTTAAAAGAATTATAAGAATGAGATTCTCCTTTGAAAATGTTTAAGCTACTCCGAACTTTACTATTTCACTAAAATTTTCACTAAGCAAGAGCCACATTTAGTATTGACTTATTTTATTGTGCATATAATATTTTATGTACGCAAGGTGAACATCGTGATTATCAAACTTGAAGTGAATATGCGCACCTTCAAGTGAATATGTGCACCACTGACACGCCTATTGAAGAAACAATTATAAACTATTAAGAGCTGTTCAAGTCTTCGCAAACCGTTCACACTTACGAACTTGTTGAACTCTTTGGTGCCGGTAAAGACTCTCGGTCTCACTACTGTTAATCACTGGGTGGCAAAACTAATCCACCATTACAACTGGATTCCTTCTCCTCAACACCCGCTAGATCCAGTGAATATTTTATTTGTCTGCTGATTCCTCATCTTCTACGAATAAGTTTCGAGATCCATGTGCTAATTTTAAGTAAAATATTGAAATCAAGAATCAATCACATGCCTTCAATATGGATTGCTTTGACAGAGCGAGCTGCCTTGGGGAATCAATTGCTTAAAACCTCTGTTATCGATGCACATTCATTTTGCCCGTACTTTTTAAAATCTAAGTATTTTGCTCAAATTGAGGTCGTCACTTTAATAGTCAATGCCACGTAGTACTTATATTCCTTCCGTTGCGGATCAATATGCTGGAGGTTATCGCAGAACTTAACCAACGGATCTTCGGTATAGGAAGCTGCAATTTAACGTCTGTTTGTTTTTTATGCAGTTGGTCGGCGAGGCTGTTATAGGTAAACCTTAAATAATTGGCCCATTATAAAACAGTCCGAGGGTCAAAATTTTATCGATAAATAATAGGGTCGTCCGGTTCAATGGTCATACAGTCAATAGCAAATTTACACCTCATCCACACTAAAAAGTGGTAAATATTTGTCCTATTTTTATTGGCCAAAATTGACCTTTGACCGTTGATGTGGATGATATTTAAGAATAGCCTTGGTTAACATGTTGGCTTCAAAATAAAGAGGTCAGTGAGAAAAGTTGACAAACAATGGGGTTGAATTTTTTGTAAATAGCCGGCAATAAAATGTATTGGTTGTTTACATGGGAGGGTCATAACCAAGGTTTAAAACTAACAGAAGCGCGTATTTGTGACTTTGTGTCATGATGGGTTTTGTAAAGCAAAGTTTAGGCTCAGGCTTGTTAGTCATAGAACTGGTGTGGATGACAATGTGGAGATGGTGTAATGGATTGAGAAGGCCTCCAAGAATCGAACCTTCAATGGCTTGCTTGTCTTTGACCCTCTGTGAAGATTTCTTGTAATGAACATCATGTATATAAGTGCACACACATGAATGGTTGAGGATTGGAAATTCCACATTGCTTAGGGTAGGGATGGGGAAAGGAGTAACAAACATTGCAATAGATGGGATTGCCTATTGAACAATAGATGGTTTAAGGAAAATCTTGATAAAATTGAGGAGGAGAGCATGGATTCTATGATGAACAATGTGGAGGCACTTGTCAAAGATGTTGCAAAGCTAAGCCCTCTCATGGATGCCAAATAGCAGAGATATCATCTCTTGCAGAGAGCTCAACTATCAAATAAAATTATGTTTGATTGATGTTTGTGGTGTTGTCGTTTTAAAAAGAAAACAAAATAATGCCAAACTTGTTTATGAAATATAAGATGATATGTATGTGAATTTTTTTTGGGTTGGGGTATTGTAGCATTATAGCATTGGTACACCTTGGCAAAGTGGAGGTAAAGAAGGCCACCATGGATATCATGATGTAGGTTGAACCAATGGGATACTACCATTAGTGTTGATTAAAGACAACACAACTTATTTAACTAGCCTTTGGCATTTGTATATGCACATGCCATAATCATGACTCCACCACATGGCTATGTGTCCTACAATTGGTAGTGCACAAGATCTCACCTGTGGCCAATCTAATTTGTTTAGTTGTAAATGGGCCATTGAGCACTAGCCCTATGAACCATGACTTTGATTCCACCAATCGTAGATCCTATCCTACATGCTCACTCCAATATATCCTTCACTAGTGTACATATACCTTTCCTCCATGGGAGAGTGTTAATGATTACCTATACACAATCATTGATAGAATGCCTTAAAGAAATTATAGTTATTGCAGAATCATGTTTGGTTGTAACTCAAGCTTATGTATGTGTTAAAGAAATACATCATACAATATCAATAGAATAATAATCAAACTAACATACAAATGCCTAGTGAGGATGCATGATGATTGAAATTAACATAAAAATGACATTACTAATAACAAATTGAATGGTGAGTGATGGATGATAGAAATCAAACAATCAACATCTCATTGCACAAACTTGAAGAAGCTTGCTCATGGTTTGCTAGCCTTCTCATTACTTTTCATTTTTTCAAAAAGAAAAAGGCATCTGTAAGTAGATTATGAACATTGAAACAATGGGTAACTGTGGAGTTTTTTAATTTCATTACTTTGCAAAGGAAGGTTTAACACTACTATTAGGGATGATCAATCTTGATTGCAATTGAGAGAGTTTGACTCTTCTTACCATCTTAAAAATATAACCTCTTAAGTGTGGCGCCCATATGTAACTCTTTTGTTCTTTTACATGTAATATATGATGCATGAATTTTAAGAATGAAAAAAAAAAAAAAATGTGACATTTTTAGTAAAGGTGCACCTTCTCTTCAAAAGAACAAGTTGGAGCTATTTTCATGACTGTTGTGTTGATGTGTATTTTTGCACACAACAACTTAGATACAATACTGAGTACTTTATCTCTCTTGAAAGGAATCAAATCCCAATGAATCATAAAACATTTAACTACCCCAAGGTTTCTCCTAGCCAGGTCTTGGCCTTTACAATATAACTCAGTTGTTCAATGTCTTTATTGTTCCAATCAAGGGGCCTTACATTTATGAACTAGGAAATAGGGATTTGGAATGGTGTACTTCAAAAAATATGCAAACCCAAAAATAGTTCTCAGATGAAAAATCTGAAAATACAATTTATCATCCAATTTAGCAATTGTGGTTGATGCTTTTCCTAATCTAAAATTCATCGTTTCAAAAAATTCAAAAGATGGGAGGAAAGAAAAAGGTTCAAAAATTCCTAAGGACAACTATAGGTATGATCAAGTGAGTCAGACAGATCCCAAATATAAACTGATTTCTTCTTAATTAGAGAAACTCACAACATGAGAGAAATGATGCAATTTTCAAAGGAATTAAAAGATTTTCTAACTATGGAATACTTTCATCAAACACCCAATAGCTAGCACAACTTAATTAAATTTCCACAATAAAAATGAAATAAAATATATGTTCAGACTAACCACACAAAGTAACTCACAATCAGCAATTTACCAATGGTATGAACATGAGATCCATCAAATATCAGAGATAACTTATCATAGCTACAAACGAAGTCTATATAATGTGTGAAAAGGAACCATGAAACCAATTTTGATAAAAAAAAAACACAATTGACACTAGCAAATGTTTGTTGTTTGTATTGATTCTAGAAAATGGCAAAGTCTCAACAATTCTTGATTTTTCAATATATTGGCTAGATTTTACAAGAGAAAGTGATTGCATTTATATAGAGGAAGCAATAGCACTTAGTATACAATGAGTGGTGAAGATTAATCCAACACCAAGGGTCTAGATTTCTCAAGCATTAAATATTTTTGGTAAAGCAATATTTATCATTCATCTCTAATTGACCTTTTGATCCAAGGGTTATAATCCTATTTTTTGACTTTTGACCATTTAGAAAAGACAAAATTATGCTTCTAAAGACAAGTCAAATAAGAAAAAACACTTTTTGATGAGTTCACAAAATAAAAATGAATATGGCATGTTTTTGAGGGAGGCACTCCAAAAGTGGGCTTGTTGAACTAATTTGCTAACAACAACAGGTGGAAAAATAGTCTTTAGGGACTAGGTGTATCATCCTTGATAGTGATCTTTTCATTTTCTCTTTCCTTCCTTCTGTATTTCATGAAGGTGTTGAGTGTTGGATTCGGTTCCTTTGGAAGGGGGCCTTGCATGCAATTTATCACCTACTCTCATATGTAGAAACCTCAGTAAGGGTAATTTTCTCACTAAAGAGACTGCAGTTGGAGGGGACCTGTAGAATGATACTATCAAAAAGAGACAAGGGACCTCCTTATTCAAGGCATAAAGAGCAATCTAAATAGTTTCCTAGAAGAACATTGTTAATCTATGGTGGCTTATAGCTTCTCAATCATGTATAGCACTATAGGGTATCAGGCTACTGGGTGGAGTCTTTCTCCCAGTACAATAGGAAGTGGAGTTGGTGTTCTCTCCCAATCCATAACCACTTCTCTCTTCTAAGCTTGATGTATATATTTGTTCTCTTCTTTCCTCTGTATCAAGGTTAGGAACACATGCTTGTTCTATGATGGACTTACTATTAAGCATGTGTGGATCGGCGAGAGGAAACACCACTCCTTTTAGGTGGATAAGTTGGCTTGCTTGTGCCTTGCCAGCTAGAAATGTGGGGGTGCATATTCATCTCAGCTCCTACAAAAGAAACACCTGATCCACATTAGTAGGTGGTTAAAAACTTTTGTTTCTAAACCATCTATTCAGATTGGCCATGAGGGGACTATGTTCTCTCAAGTGACACCCATGTGTTGTCATCATAAGATGAGTAAAAAATAGTTAAGGTAAAATGTAAAAAGGTTGTTCATATACTTGTTATGAAGTGACAGATGTCACTCATCCAAATAGACTTTATTTACAACCTTTTCCTATAAAGGTTGAGCTAATTATAGTTGTGAAGGGTGATGGTATGAGGAAAAAAAAACTTTGAGAAGTGTCAAGAATTAAAAATACATTGTAGTTGTCTTGTGTCAAGATTGTAATACTGTAATCTTTTCTTGAAAATTGAATATATGAGAGAAATCTTTCTAGTTCACATTGTCTCCATCTGATGTATCTTTGTTTCTTTTAATAGAATAGATAAGGGTTGTTTTTTCTTTTAGGTAAATTTTCTATTTCAATCTGTTGTTTCTTCTAGTTTCTATTCAAGGAATAGTATAAATCTTTAATAGACAATTGTGGGAAATTTTAGGTACAGAAGGGATAACTAAGTACAATGTCGGACTAGTTAGTCACCTATGTTGGTTGTGTCACTGTAAGATAGTGATATTTCAAAATCTTCAAGAAATAGTATCATTATAGAGTTATGAACAAATGCATAATGACACTATAAACTCATTAAGGCATTGATCTTAGAGTGGTAAGCCTTTCTATTCCACCAGAATTAAATAAGAAAATTTGAATATGAAGATAACTTAAGTAACTCTATAAGTTATGACTCATCCCAATTCACACTAGAATTAAAAAGAAACCAAGGAACATTTATTTAAAGATCGACCATCTTATATGTCCTCATCATGTTGTGTGAATGTTTCATCTGCTAATATGTTGTCTATAACCTTTTTATGTATCTTGATATAGCGTATTTCTATAGGGATACCCACCTTGGTTTTGCATAGCCTAAAGTGCTAGGGAGTGTAATTAGGAACCTCCCATTCATTGGCCAATCAGACAGTAATCCTTGATCATAAGAACTAGTCATTCTTTAGAGATTATAGCCTATAGATTGGAGAACCAATAGACTCCAAATAAATTTAGCTCCTATTGTCAATCAGGATTGCGCCACTAGTCAAGACAAGCTTGACTATCCTATTGAAACATGGAAACCCTCTCAGATTGTGAGTGATCTATTTCGAGAGGGAATCTCCAGATTGAGCTGGTTCTCCTTATGATTTTCCTAATCTAATGACTTATAGGGGGAAAAGGGATAGGAGGATATGTAGAAATAAATAATTGAAATGTAATCTAGGTGATGCACAATCAGATCTTACTCACAGTTAGATCACAAAGCACTGATCTTCACAACATTTCTTATTTTACCCAATTCATAAATGTTTTGCATAAAGGTTTAACTAAACACAACATGCAACCTGAATTAATAAAAAATTACATATCCTATTACCAAACCAAGACAAAAATAGAGGATAAATGCTTATCATAGTGTAATATCAAATCAGTTGTGCAACAAGAGAGGCAAAAATGAAGGAAAACTGCTACTCTATATCTAAAGGAATAATGAGTACAATGAAATGAGTACAACACTCTCAATGTGAGAGGAAGACTCTGTATCTCTGCACTCTAATCTCTAATCTATGCTGTGAAAACTCTAACTAGAACTGGAACTAGCCTGGAAAAGAAGACTCACTCTACCATATATCTTGTGAAATAAATCTCTCCCTAAAAGCTAGAAAAAAGCTCCCTAAAAATAGACCTCCAAGTCCATTTTTAGAATCCATCAAAAAGCTTAAAATAAAGCCCTCAATCTTCCACCAAACTGAAGAATAAAGCTGCCAAACTGTACCCTTAGGTGGCCCCACCAAATCTGCTTTAAAATCACATTTTATTGGCTCAATAAAAGCTCAAATTTGTCTTCTTCTGCCCAGTTTCACCCAAATAAATCAAAGAAGATCCTATTTTCTTTTAACTACAAAAAATAACATTTATTTCAAAGCAATTTATAAAATATTGCTTTAAAACAAAGCTTTACATAGTTTGCAGTTTTGTATCCCTAATTTGATTCTGATTTTGTAAAATATTACAAGGCCTATTTTGCCAAGTATTTACAACTTTTGACTTTGCTTATAAAAAATCATAAAAATAATGAGGACATTTATATGTTTTTGCAAAAAAATAAAACCTAAGAGGATTAATTCCTATTTGGCTTTGCAAGATATTCTCTTAGGGCATGTGAATTTTTTGGCAAGAATCAATAGCCCCTAAGGCTTCATCTTCGCAACCTGCAATTGGTCTTCTAAGGGAACATGAGGCATGATCCATTCTTCAAATGGCTTGTAGAAATAAACAAAGGCATAGGTGGGCTTCAAAAATGACATTAAGGTGTGAACAAAGTCCTCCAAGATACTCCTAAGGCATGCAAATACTTAGGCAAGTGTATACATGAGACATACTCACGAGGAACTAGTGAAGTCTTCAAAATAAATAAAAATGTGATTAGAATCACCTCTTCTTTTAGGTCAAACGGAAGCCCTAATTCCAAAATTCAAAACCCTATTCTTTCTTTTCATTTTGCCTTTGCATTTTTTTGAAGATGAGAGCTCTGGCCACCATTCGAGGGTTTCAAGTTGATTTTTACACTAAAACACTAGTAAGTATTTCATGTCTCTGATTTCTCAATATTTCTGAAAAAAAAAAGAAGGCATTTTGGCCTATATCCGTGGGTATTACCAGTTTCTTATGTCTTTGTACTTGTATTTTTCTGTTATTTCTTTGTATTATCATGGTGGCCATAAATCTAAGTTGGAACCCCTAAAAAATACCCTTATAATGGTGACCCTATTTGCTGTTCCATTTTCATTTTTCAAGGTAAGATTTCAACAATAGAATCTCTATGTTTCTATTGATATTTCTTCCTTGATACTCTAGCCGCGGATCGTATTAGTGATTCCAAATGCAAATTTTGTCTTTCCTTTCTATTATTGACATGCTTTTTGGTTAAAGCTGCCAAGGGTGCTGGTTGGAATGCTCATTCAGTGATTCTGGGTGCCTTTTGCTCATATCAAAACTTAGGGTAAGTCCCACATCCTTAGAACTCTTTTCTCCTTTGTTCTTATTGGATTTGTGCTGAATATGAGTTAAAAATTTGAAATGACATGCATCCTTTCCTCCATTCGATAAAGAAAAAATGAAACCTTATGTAGCAAAGTTTTGCCACTATAATAAGGCTGCAGCCCATTATTTTCTTAACTCCTCTAAACTTTCAGGGGCTTGAACCTTTCATTTCATTTCAATATGCAATTTGCTATTCCTTCAGTCGTAGACATCATTTTATTATGCAAACATAATGGTACTTTGGTAGCAATACGAAATGGGTTTCTCTCTTTTCCATGAGATTATACTATTCTTGTATTTGCAAAAAACAAACCCTTAGTTTGATTTCCCCTTTCTTTTTTACTTGTGATCTCTCATTCTCCAACCGCATGGGGTTCTCATATATATGAGGAAGATTGTATTCTCACCTATATCCTTTTGATTACAAAGCTCTTGTAATAGCAATTGTATATGTTCATTTGAAAGTTTCAGTTGGCTTGGGTTGTACCTGTCATTTGATTATACCTATATCTATTCATGGGTACTTGTAACATGATATATACCTTTCTTATGTTACTTTTCTTGGAACATTGTTCAACACGCTTTCCTGAAGCTCTATATGTCATTAAAATTCACATCTTTCACCCTAATAAAGTTAACAACAAAAGAAACTGTTACCATTATAGCTAGGTCTTTGTGTGGCTGCCCTCTTCAGTCAGGTTGTTCGTATATGAGATTCTTTTGATTTGCAAATACAACACTTAATGAAGCATAACATCATTAAAGGAAGATTTGAGACTTTCCCTCTGCTGTAGCATGAATATTTCAGAGTATGCTTGCATATTATGGATTCGAAACCTTTCATTTTTGCATTATTTTGGCCAACCTTGGTTAGATTTTTCTAGGAAGTGGACAAAAAAAAAAGATTTTCCATTAAAAGGCATTTAATACATCTGATGATGTCCATCAACAATGGAGCTAACAGAGCATCTTTAAATACTTTTGGCAAAAAATGATGAAATCATAACATTTAGCAGCTCCAAATGTGTAGACTGATCTTCTGAAAACCCCTTTCCACATAGTCTCAAACTTTCTAATTTTGATGTAGGTTCTCTCTATTTGCAAAAATCCATAGTCATTGGATATAATATTATACTTCTGGAATAGCAATCAATTACTTGAGGATAGTTCTTTGCCTTGAAATATTCATTGCCTCGTTGTCTCTCTAACATTGCATCTGTAGTAGTGTCTGAGTATTGTTGAGACTGTATCTTTATGTGATCTTGTATGGCGAAATGTAATGTGATGTGGCTTTGATACTACGTAGAGAGAACACACCTTTTGGCTGTTCCTATGCATTCTTCAGTTTGTTCCATATATTTGCTATTTATTGGTGTAATACACTTGCTAAGATTACTACTCAATTTAATGATTGGTACTTCTGTTTGCATTTTCCAAATGGATCACAACACTTACCATATTGGAATGACTCTTTACTTCACTTTGTCTGAGATAATATGATTGATGATGGATCTTTTACAGCTATTCATGCATACCTCATACCTTATCAAAGAATAAATATCTGATGTACCATGTATTGTTGTTCCTATGCATTTGATCAGTAGTTTAACACTTCAAAATAGCGAAGAGAAAATAGCTATCTCAGCTCCATACCTGATTAGGCCACCTTGTGAAGGGTTCAGACACTATCCTAAGGCTGTATATGGCATTGAAACTTCATGGCACAACACTTTGTCTTACTGTCTCTATTTGATATACACATCTTTTCACCTATGCTCACAAGATGTGCATGCATTTCATTTGCTCAATGAGACAGTGGCTCATCTTCTACTCACATGGTCGAAGCACTATGATACTATGTAGCATTATTTCTAATGACTGTTGCATGGCTAGCTTGATCACTCACATAAAATAAGGGTGCTCATTTTTACCATTGTTGTTTAGATGACATAACTAGAGCATTTTCATTTGATTGAGTAATGTTGTTCATTTGCAAATTCTTCATTGTATATTGGTGTCTTCTGATTTTGACAATGGTTCTTACTCACACAAGACAGCTATTCCATGACTCTACTTTCCCAAAATCGGGATTTGAATGCATAAAAGATGACATTATAACAACAAGTAGAGGCATGATAGTTTGCTGTTTGAAAAGTACCTTTTATTTAGTTCCATGCCTTGCTTGATACTCCATTGATCACCCTCATGAAAAGTTCACTATTCATGGATGAATACCAGTTCAACTCCCCCTGAATGGTAGTCATAGGTGGATATTGAACTTGGAACCTAATAGCCTACGTTGATGTAACATTACCCACTTTACCATGCTCTCCTTTTACATAATATGAGTGAACATCCTGATCTCATTCCCCTTAAGATCCAGGGACAACATGCCAAGGTCAACCCTTTTGGGAGCCCATTTTTCACCACATGCATGTATTCAAATCAGTAACATGACTTATCCTATACCTGCACATGAAACAATAGATTAGAATAAAATAATGAAATTCCATGATTGTTTCTTTCTCAGTTCCTCTTGCATGTGAATGATGTTCATTGATCAATTTATTATAAACAAAGTGTTATGCCTCTTCTGATAGGATATAGAGATCTCATAACTGGAGCTCTAATAGGACCTTTCCCAATTTTTTGTAGTTTCTCATCAGAGATTAGGAATAGGAACATGATGGCAACCTCAGAGATTGAAGACCTTTAAGGCAATGATGGATATGGCCTTCTCTCTTTGTCTTTAGATGCATAGCATTTTCCTTATATTTGCATGTGTTTAGCTATTACCCATGGCTTGTGTGGGACATCTGATTTGTCATTATTTCTTTCAATGCAATGTTTATCCTTTTATGTAGTTCACTTATAAATGAGTAATCATTGTAGTGATTGAAATACTTATCTCTCTGATGGATATCCTATAATGCAATGAATGAACTGAATCTCTCTTTTGTTAAACAACTGAACTGTAAACCTCATGCATCCCTTGTACTATCACAAATAAACTCCTTATAAAATCAATACATGTAAAGGCTTAAGCAAGGCAGAAATAAATTGAAAATTTTTATCTTAAAATGAACAATATACCAGCTCTACCAATTTTTGAGCTATGGTGAAAAAATGGTAACATTTCTGGTGACTTCTGTACATGCTTGCCTACTAAGCATCAGGACTAGTTGCCTTGAAGATCCATTGGGCATTGAGTCATACTCTACTCCTCTCAAACTCAGAAAACACTGCAATTCAATTCTCCAACCAGTCTAAACAGTAGCAGAAAAACTAAAAACAAACTAAACTAAAAGAAAACTAACAGGCCCTGGTGACCAAAAGAACTTGTGTAGCAGCACTTAGGGGGACAAAACTGACTGAAAAAAAATGTGCATGAAGGACTTATTTATTGAAAACACTAACCTAGCCCTACTCTAACCAGCCACAGTGACTGATCAGACAAAACCATTCACTAGTTCTAGAAAATAACTGCTCTTTCTTAGCAGTCTGCGATACTTATGAATTGTCCAAAAGAGGTAAAATAAAAACAAATAACCAACACAATGTTGCAACACTTTTCTGAGAAGAAACATGCAGTCACTTACCCACCTGCCTGACTGATCACATAAGCTAGTAGGCTGATTGAACTCAACTTTATACTCTCCTTGGTCTGAAACAGTATCACTAGGAAGTTGCTCTCTTTCATTGGCTACCAATCTAGCCAGATATCTAATAGGGTACCCTCTCAAAGGTTTTGGATTGAAAACAATAGCATTACCTGGACCTTGTATGATAATTTTCCATATTGCTTCCTCCTCCTCAGTCAATGGATCATCCTCCTCGGTCAGGATTGTTAATAGCTTATCAAGACTTAAAATATTCTTAGCAAGAGCTACACTCTGCTCAAAATACTCATTATGACCTAAGGAGATACATTCTAAAACAAAAGTCTTTTCAGTAAATGAAGGAAAGAATTCAAGTAGTGAACTAACCTCTTTATTAATCTGCATATCATCAATTTGTACCTTATCTTCAAATCCCTTTGTACCACAGAAAGGAAGTCTCTCTTCTGACCAATCTAGATTCCACTGCAAGTTAGGCTACTCTATAGTCTCTCCCACCTCCTTGTTAAACTGTTGTAGATAACCATCCTTAATCAATGCTGGCATATCATCTAAATGTGAGCAGAAAAGTTTAATTTCTACTTGAAATAGGTCATCCTCAAGCTCATGATCATCTAAATTAGGATTGTTTTCACAAGTTTGTCCTTGGAACAACACCTCATTGTCTGAGCAGTCTTCATTACCGTGGTGACCAGAACATGGTATAGCCATGCTACTTCCACTTTCATGCACAAACTCAGGAAGTGCATCAAACAAGTTAGCTAAAAACTGAGGTTCAACACACTCCTTTTACATAGTTTCTATGTTTGTAACAGGTATCTCAAGACTATTTAAAAACAAATTTTCTTGATTTTCTAACAGAAAAAGGATGTTCTTTACCTCATGAAAACTTTCACTAAGCTTATTGTGATCCAACATCGGTTCTTCTTTATTTCCGTCTTCTTTATCTAAGATGCTATTATCATGTTGATGATCTTTGCTCATCAACTCCTCAGAATGTTGAGGACTCTCTTGCTACTCTAAAATTGCTGTCTCTGACATGAGCACATATTTCTCTTCTGGTTCCACAACATCGGGTAACTAATTGAACAAAGAAATTGACTCCTCTTCCTTATGTAGTGTTTTCTGTGATGAAATTTGGGCATTTGGTTTTTGCAATTTTAGGCTTTCACCCTCTAAATTTTGCATCCTACTTTCATGCATCTTATTAACAGTATTAGAGAAATTTTCAAATGAGTCAAAATGTAATGGTTTGGGTGCGAAGCCTAAACTAGCACTTTCCTCTAATGCATCATGTTTATAATCAGTTGTAGAAATAACACAAATGATAACAATCTCCTGCTTTGCATTTGACTTATTTGGTTGATCCTCTTTCACAAAGCAAGAAGGGTCATTAGTGCAATCATTGAAAGGTTCATCAGAAAAAGTCATTGCTTGCTCAATCCTTTTCTGCTCTAACCGATATTGCTCCAAAGCTACATGCAGTAAATTTACTGGCCT
The DNA here is from genome assembly GCA_027924645.1 of Cunninghamia lanceolata. NCBI lineage: Eukaryota > Viridiplantae > Streptophyta > Pinopsida > Cupressales > Cupressaceae > Cunninghamia > Cunninghamia lanceolata. Next base: position 2,296,894 of record BSBN01001183.1, on the reverse strand, counting down.
AAGTCTATTCTGTTGGTCAACAAATTGATCTCGAATGTTAAGAGGCTCCTCAGCAAAATTAGATCCTCTGAGACTTGGGATTTTGACTTTCTAAGGAGTTTGTTTACATACAAGATTACTTTCTTGGAAGGAAAAGGGTTCATTTGGCTTGAAACTTAGAATTTTAGCATTAGAGGCACTAAGAGGCTCATTTTGTATAAAACTTGGAAGCTTATATTTACGTACCTTTTCTTGATCAGGCTATTCTAGAATAGCAGGAGCTGCTTGGGCTTGAGAAAGCAAGAGCTTGGTTTGTGCAGCTACTTCTTTCTCTAAATTCTCTTCAAACTGTCTCTTTTGCATCTCCCACTTCTTATCAGAAACAAAGGTCTCACAGGGTGGCTGCTCTGGTTGTTGAAGGTAAACTTGGTGACTCAGCTCTTGCAGCTGCAAATTAGATTCTTCATATTGTCTCACTTGAAACTCCTCTACTTGTTGATATTGATAGCCCTTTATATTTGTAATTTGCTGCTCATATTGTGTTCTTTGTGCCTCCAACTCCTACTCATGCAGATATGCTTGGTAAGCCAATTCTTCTTGGTGCTGTCTATACTCAAGCTCTCTCTTACTCTCCTCCACCTACTTGTTGAGGTTTGCCACAACATCCCTCATCATATCTTTAAGCTCTGTCATCTCAAACTGTGTTGGCTAATAAGAAGGCTGACTAGGAGCTTGAGCAGGAATGGGCATGCGGCAAGCATCTCTTTTGCGTCTCCCACTCCTGATCAGAAACTAAGGTCTCACAGGGTGGCTGCTCTGGCTATTGAAGGTAAACTTGGTGACTCAGCACTTGCAACTGCAAATTAGATTCTTCATACTATCTCGCTTGAAACTCCTCTACTTGTTGGTATTGATAGCCCTTTATATTTGCAATTTGCTACTCATACTATGTTCTTTGTGCCTCCAACTCCTGCTCATGTAGATAGGCTTGGTAAGCCAATTCTTCTTGGTGCTGTCTATACTCAAGCTCTCTCTTAATGTCCTCCACCTTCTTGTTGAGGTTTGCCACAACATCCCTCATCATATTTTTAAGCTCTGTCATCTCAGACTATGTTGGCTGATAAGAAGGCTGACTAGGAGCTTGGGTAGGAATGGGCATGCGGTAAGCATCCTGGGTATTTGGACTAAAACTAGTGTTATGACTGTTTGTGTATGGTTGGTAAGGAGACTGAGCACGGGTGGGTGGATGGCAATAATATTGTGCATGCTAATTTTGAGAAACCATGGGACTAGAAACAACAACATGATTGGCCTAATATGGATTATAAGGGGTCATATAGACAATATTTTCATAGTAGGTTGGTGGGTATTCATACTACCTATGAAAATCTAACATTTCTACTCATATGCAAGCTGGAAAATAGATTGAAAGGTGATTTTTATAACTTATCAGCACTTGATCATATTGAAACTAGTAGATTCAAACTTAGAGTCACTAGGTATACTTGTAAGAAACCTCTGAAGGCTGGAACACTGCTGCGTATACTAGAACAGTAGCTTTGATGAATTGATAGTTTCTCTGAAAACACTATTGTCAATCAGGATTGCGCCACTAGTCAAGTCAAGCTTGATTGTCCTATTGAAACATGGAAACCCTCTTAGATTGTGGGTGATCTATTTTGAGAGGGAATCTCTAGACTAAGCTAGTTCTCCTTATGATTTTCCTAATCTAATGACTTGCAGGGGGAAAAGGGATATGAGGATATGCTAAAATAAATAACTGAAATGTAATCTAAGTGATGCACAATCAGATCTTACTCACAATCAAATCACAAAGCACTAATCTTCACAACATTTCTTATTTTACCCAATTCATAAATGTTTTGCATGAAGGTTTAATTAAACACAACATGCAACTTGAATTAAGAAAAAACTACATATCCTATTACAAAATCAAGACAAAAATAGAGCATAAATGCTTATCATGGTGTAATATCAAATTAGTTGTGCAACAAGAGAAGCAAAAATGAAGGAAAACTATTATTCTATATCTGAAGAAATAATGAGTACAATGAAATGAGTACAACACTCTGAATGTGAGGAAGGCTCTGTATCTCTACACTCTGATCTCTACTCTATGCTATGAAAACTCCAACTGGAACTGGAACTAGCCTGGAAAAGAAGACTCACTCTACCATATATCTTGTGAAATAAATCTCTCCCTGAAAGCTGGAAAAAAGCTCCCTAAAAATAGACTTCCAAGTCCATTTTCAGAATCCATCAAAAAGATGAAAATAAAGCCCTCAATCTTCCATCAAATTGAAGAATAAAGCTGCCAAATTGTACCCTTAGGTGGCCCCACCAAATCTATTTTAAAATCACATTTTATTGGCTCAAATAAAGCTCAAATTTGTCTTCTTCCGCGTAATTTTACCCAAAGAAAGCATAGAAAATCCTATTTGCTTTTAACTGCATAAAATAGCATTTATTTCAAAGCAATTTATAAAATATTGCTTTAAAACAAAGCTTTACATAGTTTGCAGTTTTGTATCCCTGATTTGATTTTGATTTTGCAAAATATTACAAGGCCTATTTTTCCAAGTATTTACAACTTTTGACTTTTCTTATAAAAAATCATAAAAATAATGAGGACATTTATATGTTTTTGCAAACAAATAAAACTTAAGAGGCTTAATTCCTATTTAGCTTTGCAAGATATTCTCTTAGGGCATGTGAATTTTTTGGCAAGAATCAATAGCCCCTAAGGCTTCATCTTCTCAACCTACAATTGGTCTTCTAAGGGAACATGAGGCATGATCCATTCTTCAAATGGCTTGCAGAAATAAACAAAGACATACGTGCCCTTCAAAAATGACATTAAGGTGTGAACAAAGTCCTCTAAGGTGCTCCTAACACATGCAAATACTTAGGCAAGTGTATATATGAGACATGCTCATGAGGAATTAGTGAAGTCTTCAAAATAAATAAAAATGTGATTAAAATCACCTCTTCTTTTAGGTCAAAAGGAAGCCCTAATTCCAAAATTTGAAACCCTATTCTTTCTTTTCATTTTGCCTTTGCAGTTTTTTTGAAGATGAGAGCTCTAGATGCCATTTGAGGGTTTCAGGATGATTTTTACACTAAAACACTGGTAAGTATTTCATGTCTCTGATTTCTCAGTATTTTTGCAAAAAAAAAAGAAGGCATTTTGGCCTATATCCGTGGGTATTACTAGTTTCTTATGTCTTTTTACTTGTATTTTGCTGTTATTTCTTTGTGTTATCATGGCGGCCATAAATCTGAGTTGGAACCCCTAAAAAATACCCTTATAATGGTGACCCTATTTGCTGTTCCATTCTTAGTTTTCAAGGTAAGATTTCAGCAATAGAATCTCTGTGTTTTTATTGATATTTCTTCCTTGATACTCTGGCCGCGGATCGTATTAGTGATTCCAAATGCAAATTTTGTCTTTCCTTTCTTTTATTGACATGCTTTCTAGTTGAAGCTGCCAAGGGTGCTAGTTGGAATGCTCATTCAATGATTTTGGGTGCCTTTTGCTCATAGCGAAACTTGGGGTAAGTCCCACATCCTTAGAACTTTATTTCTCCTTTGTTCTTATTGGATTTGTGTTGAATATGAGTTAAAAATGTGAAATTACATGCATCCTTTCCTCCATTCGACAGAGAAAAAATGAAACCCTCTGTAGCAAAGTTTTTCCACTATAACAAGGCCGCAGTCCATTATTTTCTGAACTCCTCTAAACTTTCAGGGGCTTGAACCATTCATTTCATTTGAAGATGTAATTTTCTATTCCTTTAGTTGTAGATGCCTTTTTATTATGTAAACATAATGGTGCTTCGGTAGCAATACAAAATGGGTTTCTCTCTTCTCCATGAGATTATACTATTCTTTTATTTGCAAAAAACAAACCCTTGTTTTGATTTCCTCTTTCTTTTTTACTTGTGATCTCTCATTCTCAAACCTCATGGGGTTCTCATATATATGAGGAAGATTGTATTCTCAACTATATCCTTTTGATTACAAAGCTCTTGTAAGAGCAGTTGTATATGTTCATTTGAAAGTTTCAGTTGGCTTGGTTTGTACCTATCATTTGATTATACATATATTTGTTAATGGGTACTTGTAACATGATATATACCTTTCCTGTGTTACTTTTCTTGGAACATTGTTCAGCACACTTTCCTGAAGCTCTATATGTCATTAAAATTCACTTTTTTCACCCTGATAAAGTTAACAACAAAAGAAACTGTTACCATTATGGTTGGGTCTCTGTGTGGCTGCCCTCTTTGGTTAGGTTGTTCATGTATGACATTCTTTTGATTTGTAAATACAACACTTAATGAAGAATAACATCATTAAAGGAACATCTGAGACTTTACTTCAGCTGTAGCATGAACATTTTTTAGTATGCTTGCATATTATGGATTTGAAACCTTTCATTTTTGCATCATTTTGGCGAACTTTGGTCAGATTTTTCTAGGAAGTGGACAAAGAAAACAAGATTTTCCATGAAAAGGAATTTAATACATCTGATGATGTCCATCAAAAAAGGAGTTGACAGAGCATCTTTAAATACTTTTGGCAAAAATTGATGAAATCATAACATTTAGTAGCTCCAAATGTGTAGACTGATCTTCTGCAAACCCCTTTCCACATAGTCTCAAACTTTCTAATTTTGATGTAGGTTGTTGCTCTATTTGCAAAAAACCATTGTCGTTGGATATAATATTATACTTCTAGAATAGCAATCAATTGCCTGAGGATAGTTATTTGCCTTGAAATATTCATTGCCCTATTCTCTCTCTGACTTCGCATCTGTAGTAGTATCTGAGTATTGTTGTGACTGTATCTTTATGTGATCTTGTATGGCAAATTGTAACATGATGTGGCTTTGATACTATGCAGAGAGAACACACCTTTTGGTTGTTCCTGTGCATTTTTCAGTTTGTTCCATATATTTGCTATTTATTGGTCCAATACACCTGCTAAGATTGCTGCTCAATTTAATGATCGGTACTTCTGTTTGCATTTTCTAAATGGATCCCAACACTTACCATATTGGAATGACTCTTTACTTCACTTTATCTGAGATAATATGACTGATGATGGATCTTTTACAATTGTTCATGCATACCTCATACCTTATCAAAGAATAAATATCTGATGTACTATCTATTGTTTTTCCTATGCATTTGATCAGTAGTTTAACACTTCAAAACAACAAAGAGAAAATAGCTATCTCAGCTCCATACCTCATCGGGCCACCTTGTGAAGGGTCCATAAACTATCCTAAGGCTATGTATGGCATTGAAACTTCATGGCATAACACCTTGTCTTGCTATCTTTGTCTGCTATGCACATCTTGTGAATGCTCACAAGATGTGCATGCATTTCATTTGCTCATTGAGACAATGGCCCATCTTTTACTCACATGGCCGAAGCACTATGATACTGTGTAGCATTATTTCTATTGACTATTGCATGGCTAGCTTGATCACTCACATAAAATAAGGGTGCTCATTTTTACCATTGTTGTTTAGATGACATAACTGGAGCATTTTCATTTGATTGAGTAATGTTTTTCATTTGCAAATACTTCATTATATATTAGTGTCTTCTGATTTTGACAATGGTTCTTACTCACACAAGACAACTATTCCGTGACTTCTACTGTCCCAAAATTAGGATTTGAATGCATAAAATATGACATTATAACAACAAGTATAGGCATGACAGTCTGATGTTTGAAAAGTACCTTTTTATTTAGTTCCATACCTTGCTTGATACTCCATTGATCACCCTCATGAAAAGTTCACTATTCATAGATGAATACTAGTTCAACTCCCCCTGAATGGTAGTCATAGGTGGATATTGAACTTGGAACCTAATACCCTACGTTTATGTAACATTACCCACTTTACTGTGCTCTCCTTTTACATAATATGAGTGAATATCTTGATCTCATTCTCCTTAAGATCCAAGGACAACATGCCGGGCTCAAGCCTTGTGGGAGCCCATTTTTCATGACATGCATGTATTCAAATCAGTAACATGACTTATTCTATACCTGCACATGAAACAACAGATTAGAATAAAATAATGAAGTTCCATGATTGTTTCTTTCTTAGTTCCTCTTGCATGTGAATGATGTTCATTGATCAATGTATTATAAACAAAGTGTTATGCCTCTTCTGATAGGATATAGAGATCTCATAACTAGAGCTCTAATATGACCTTTCCCAATTTTTTATAGGTTCTCATCAGAGATCAGGGACAGGAACAGGATGGCAACCTTAGAGATTGAATACCTTCATGGCAATGATGGATATGACCTCTCTCTGTCTTTAGATGCATAGCATTTTTCTTATATTTGTATGTCTTCAACTATTACCCATGGCTTGTGTGGGACATCTGATTTGTCATTATTTCTTTCAATGCAATGTTTATCCTTTTATGTACTTCACTTATAAATGAGTAATCATTGTAGTGATTGAAATACTTATCTCTTTGATGGATATCATGTAATGCAATTAATGAACTAAATCCCTCTTCTGTTAAACAACCAAATTGCAAAACTCATGCATCGCTTGTACTATCATAATTGAACTCCTCATAAAATTGATACATGTAAAGGCTTAAGCAAGGCAGAAATAAATTGAAAATTTTCACCTTAAAATGAACAATATACTAGCTCTACCAATTTTTGAGTTGTGAAAAAATGGTAACATCCCTAAGGGCCTTGTTTTGAGGTACCTGATTTATTAGACCAATCCCACCACATGTCTTTGGTTTGCAAATGGAGTTCTAAGAAATTAATGGGATTTTCTTTTCCTTATTGAGGCCTTGCTAGAAGAAGTTTCTCATTTTCTATTACAGAACTATCCAAGTTTCATAGGCATCTTCAAGAAAGAGAGTAGAAATATTAGGATGGCAAAGATAACAACCTTCAACATTATAATTCTACCTACCCAAGAATGTCACCTACCTTTCCAAGAAGTTATCCTCTTGGAGAAAAGTTCCAACAGTGGGTCCCAAAGCCTTGTAGAGTTGCTTCCACTAAATAATGGATATCTCAAATATTTGCTAGGTATATTTCGTTTCCCGAAGTTTAGGATTTTAAGAACCCTGATTTGCTTGTATGTCTTAGTGAAGAAGAAAAAAACATCATATTTTATTGAGTTGATAACCTAGATAGAAGGATTAGAATAAATATCCAAAGTATTCTTAATAATTTTTTTCCTCCCTCCTTTTCAACATAGTAAAGAGCATTGTATCATCAAAAAAATGATGATGAGAGAGAGGTAAAACATTATTTATCACCACTATCCCTTCTGGCCTTCAAATATTTGAAGCCACCTAAATATATCTCCATAGAGCATTAGCCATTATAATGAATAGAAAAGGGGAAAGAGGATCCCCCTAATAGATTCCACAAGAAGCATCAAAGAAACCTTATATGCTGCCATTGATAATCACTAAATATTTAGGGTTAGAAATATAATTTAAAATTCAATCCAACCAATGTTTAGTAAACCCAAAAGCCTCCATCACCTTAAAAAAGAATGTCTAATCCACTCTATCATAAGCCTTCTTAATAACATGTTTCAAAATCATGCTACATTGTCTTGTTGACCGAATCAAACGTGTAGCTTCTTGTACCACGATAACCCCATCCAAAGTGGATCTTCTAAGGACAAATCCACTTTGTTCTTCTACAATTATGTTGGGGAGGAGGAGTTTTAGCCTATTCTTTATGGCCTTTGAAAGAATATTGTAGACACTTTTACAAAGGGAAATCAGTCTATAGCCATCAAAGGTTAATGTAGGGTCTTTTTTAGGAGTGACAATGATGAGAGTATTGTTCAGATCCTTTAGCATAGAACCCTTTTAAGATTCTTCTACAATAGGCCATACATCTTTCCACAATATGTCAACAAGTTTATGGAAAAATCTAGCAAGAAAACCATTCAGCCTTGGAGCTTTGTTAGGATGGAGCTCCATAAATACCAATTTAAGCTCTTGTTCCATGAAGGTACAATCAAGAAGAGAATTGTGCTCCTCATTAACAATTTTTAGGATGGACTTCAGAATCTATCTATAATTTTCCAAATCTAAACCTTCCTAATTATTTAATAGCCTTTGGAAGTAGCCAATTGCTTCCTCTTTGATTCTATTCCCATCTTCTAATAGTTTCCCCCCTTCAATTTAAATCCTACAAATATAGTTTTGGATTCTTCTAACTTTTGCAGGGTTGTGGAAGAATTTTGAGTTCATGTCTCCATCCTTTAACTAGATCTCCCTTGATTTATTTTGCTAGAAAATTTCCTCCCTCTCCAAGATATCTAAATATTTTCCCATCAGATCTTTTTCTTCCTTATATCTAACCTGATCCATACCATTTCTAACAACATCTTCATTAAGTTTTTCTATCTTGTTCTCTATCAACTCCTTTTCCACAAAGATGTCTTTTTAATGCTCTTTATTCCATATCTTTACCTTTTCCTTAATGAATTTGAGTTTCATGAATAAGGAAAACATTTTAGTGCCTTTTCGATGTTCCATAGCGCACCACTTATTAATGATGGGAAGAAATTACAAATATCTCATTCACATGATCTCAAACTTAAATGACCATCTTTTTAGCTTATTTTCCTCCTTTACATGGAGCTAAACAAGATTATGGTCTAAGCATCAAATAGGTAGAATGCTACATTTACATGTTCTAGGAAAGGAGCCCCATTCCCCACTACAAAGGAATACATCTAGCTTTTCTGCTAGATATTACTGAAACCCAATCTATAATTTGTCCATGTGATCTTCCCATTCATGGGTGGGATATCTCAAGTGCAAATTTTTAATGGTGACAAAGTCTATAAAATCCACTTGTGATTAACACTTCTTCCTTACCTTGCCCAATTTATCCTCATTATTCAAAATTGCAATGAAATTCCCTAAGTAATAAAGAAAGATTTAGGGAAAGAGTCAGTAATCCATGGTAACTCCTCCCATACTTTCGTATTCTAAAAATAGATTGTACAACCATATATATTTATCATAAAAAATGAATTTTAGAAGAAATGCATGTTACTTTACTTACTAGCTAATTTCATGAACTTCCAACCAAATCTAGGCATAATGATGAAGGATAGGTCAAAAGGTTGCTAGTCCCCTAGAGGCTTCATCCGAATTCACAAAAAACCTTTCCATCTTTTCATTTTAGTACTCATGATCTTAGCCACTTTTCTATTAAGTTCTATTCCCTGAATCAAAAATATATCTAAGTTGGATATATCCATTTGGTGCTTATCCAAGCACTTTTTGATAGGAGCATTAAGGCCCCTAGCATTCCATGAGGTTATCTTCATTGCTTTCTAGGAATGGTATTCTATTAGTAGATCTCAACATCGTATTTATTTTCATATGTCCATCCTATTGACCTTTCAAGATTAACAACTCCTTTATTAATTTCCTTGATATTTCTTCTTTTGTTCTCCATAGTCATGTTTCTCTATTTTCAAATCAGACTAGCTTATCCCTCTCTTCTCAAGAGAATTCATTTCATCCTCTTCCTGTCCTTCTAAGATAACATCACCAGTAGTCTCCAATTGTCCTTTAGTAGCCACCACCATGTCTCCTTCTAAAATAGTACCTACAATGAGCTCCAATTGCCCTTCAAAAGCCACCACCCTATCTTTTTCTCCCATTTTCCATCTTCCATGTCAAGAGTTGGAGATAATGTACCTACCTCAACCCCTTGGGGTAAGATAGAGTCCCTAGTTTTATTAGTGATCCCAAATAGATCCAAAGCAATGTCAAATATGTTTTTTCCTCTAGATTCTTAACCCTTGTTGACTTGGGGGATTCCTCCAACCAATCACTCTCCTCAAACATCTTCTCTACTAGCCTTTCAGTTAATTCCATTGATGTAAGATCATAATCATCTTGTGTTTCCATCCATTTTAGAGAGGAATCCTTTGATTTATTGAAAGGTAAATTTTCTTGGTTTTTGCCCTTTTGCAATTTAGGGTTTCAATCTTTGGGGTCTTTGACCTTAATTTTTTGTATCCAAGATCCATTATCATATTGGAGTTTAATTTTCACAAGAATGCCCTTCACTCAGTTTAGATTAATGCATATGCAAGCATAAATCCCTGATTCTTTCCTTTTTTATTTCATCAATTGCAATAAAAGATCCCAAGCAATTACCAATCTCCTTCAAAATGACCTCATACCAGTACTCAAAGGGCAAGTTGTAGAGCATCACCCACATGGGTGTGAGGGCTATGCTATGTTTTAGTGGGTCAAAATTTGGCTCCCGATCTTTAATATAGAAACCCACACCATCCATTAGCCATGTTCCATTACTTAAAATTTCCTCCTCCTCTTTGGATTCACATTTGATATGATAGTAACCCTTAGGAAAAAATGTTATTTTCACCGCTTGCCCCCAATTAGTTTTGCACCAATTCATTATTTGTCCTAGGTAGGCCAAATGTTATCCCATTTCATGAATAAAGCCATATCTTTCAAAGGCATAATCAAATTCTCTAGGTCAAGCAAATTTTGTATCCTGAGGAGTTTCAATGTTTCCCTATTCCCCAAAGAAATTTTATTTTCTCTAATCAAAAAAGTTAGAGTCATGGGATCTTGATTTGTTTTAGAAGAAACCACATTCACACATAAATTTCCTTCTTTTTTTCTCCTTTCTTTGTTCTTTCCTTGAAAAGTTTTCCCTTTATTATCCACCTTCTCATGCAACTCCAATCTCCTTCAAATCCCTAATTGGTGCAGGAGCACCTACCTGACAGCTGGCCTCCATGAGGCAGTTAGTTTGTTTTAAGTCTTGTTAATGTTTCCAAGAAGGTCTGATAAGACCAATGCATGTAATAAGGTCATGTTGACCGTGCTTTACTATTTTTAGGTAGTTTGTTAGGATAGCTATTATGCTGTATGTCCGGTTGGATCTCCCAGCCGCCTGGAGAGATTTCCCAGCCGCTTGGAATCGAGTGGTAGTACTCGCAGGAGATCCTATTTATGCATTAGGATCGGTTGGTTTTAGGGATAGATACAGATTGAGGAGGATTGCAGATCATCGATCAGACTTTGCAGAGAGTGAGGCAGAGGGAGAGACTGAGTATTGTATTTGCATCTTTTGAAATCAATAAAGAGATCCTGTTGTGTCAATTCTCTGTTTGGATTCCATTGTGTGATCGATTTGCTATTCTGGTGGTTGCATGGATTCGCTGATCCATTCCACCAGTTGATTCGTCGAATCGGTGGAATGGCTATGTACAGTAGTTTAGGATTTAGTTTGCATTTTTTGTTTGCATGTATGTTTGCAGGATCACAGTCAAGAGGTGTTGAGAACCCTAGCATGGGTATGTGCTAGGTCGTGCTGATAGTTAGAGTCTGGAAAGTTGTCCAGGAAGCGGATCGGGTCACCCCAGGAGGTTCGGCGGATTGAAAATTCGCTAAGGTTGGAAAATCCATCGCAACGGCATCATCAAGATATTTCTGTGTATATCCTGCAGTTACTTCGGGCGTCATCCGAGTAGATGGAGGTGAGCATGATGCAGTAGTTTGCATAAGGTGAATGCATTTCGGGGTGATCATCATCAGGTGTTGCCGAGGAGGAGCATATCGGCATAAGGTAGAAGACCGGGTTGATAAAACCATCGCGGGCCGATAATGTTAAGTTTGGCCGACAACAGGATATTGAAGGAACTGCATATGATGTCATCGTCATCAGGATAATTGTCATCAGGATAACGGGACAGCAGGATATTGAGGGAACTGCATGTGACATCATCATCATCAGGATAATCGTCATCAGGATATCAGGGTGACGTAAGCATCGAAGGAAAGGTGCATGAAGTTGTCGTCATCAGGATATATGGAGGGAGCTGGATATTTTATATCCTGCTGATGAACATGATGTTGAACATCATGATGCTGCAGAAAGCATTTGGTGGTAAGATGAACAGTGAACATTAGGAGGATGTTTGCGCTTGCCGAATGTGATGATGCTACCGATAGCCGGATATGATGATGCTGCTGACAGGTGAAAGGTCGAAGGTTTGTCTGCAGGAGGATATCGATCGGCAGAGAAAATATGATGATGCTGACAGTGTTAAGGGAAACATGATGATGATGATGAAGGGTTGCGGACATACATGCTGTATGTCAAGGTTTTAGTGTGGATGCCTCTGCATCATAGTGGTATCAGAGCTCAACAAAAGGTCTGGGCTGTTGTGTGTTGATTCTGTCACCGAAAGGGAAGAGGTAGAGTTGGTTCTGTCACTGAAAAGACAGAGGTAGAGGAGTGAGAGGTTGACAAAATGCCTCCGAAAGGTAATGGTACTGCAAGGGAATTGCAGGAGATGAAGGAAAAACATGCTAGAGAGATGAGGAAGATGAAAGAGCTTGCTGAAGCACTTCAAGCCAGGCTTGTAGCCCTGGAAAAGAACAAAAAGAGGGAAGTGGAAGACAGTGAATCAGAAGAAGATGAAGATGCTGTTGAAGAGTATGAAGAGGTAGCTGAAGATCTGGATGCTGAAGACCAGAGATTTGCAAGACTGTTAAAGGCAGTGCAGAGTGATAAACCTAAGGTAAAGGTTGATGTTTCCAAGTATAATGGAAGTTTGAATGAAGATGAGTTACTGGATTGGATTGCTGCACTTGATAATCACTTTGAATGTGAAGATGTTGCTGAGGATCAAAAGGTAAAGATTGCAAAGACCAAGTTAGGAGGTCATGCTTTGGTATGGTGGGATTATGTACAATCTGAGAGAAGGAAACAAGGAAAGTCAAAGATCACTTCATGGGATAAAATGGTAGCAAGGATCAAAGGTAAATTCTTGCCCAAGGATTATAAAATTCAGATGTTTAAGAAGCTACAATTTTTAAGGCAGAAGGAAATGGATGTGAAGGCATATACTGAGGAGTTTTATAAGTTGAGTATGAGATCTGGTCATCATGAGAATGAGGTAGAAAAGGTGGCTAGGTACTTGGCTGGTTTGAGATTGAACATACAGGATGAGTTAGTTTTAGCTAACCCTAAGAGTGTGGAGGATTGTTACCAAATGGCAATCAGGATTGAAGAAAAGATGAATAGGAGACAAGATAAGTCCATGAGAGGAAGAGGCAGCAATATGAGGGGAAGAGGATTAGCCCCTACAACAAGGCAAACCAATGAGGGTCAAGAAGACACTGGTAAAGGACAGGGACAGTCTGATTTCAGAGGTGGATGGAAAGGTAATAGAGGCAGATTTGGAGGTGGTAGAGGTTCTACTACATTTTCAGGAAAGTGTTACACCTGTGGTGAGTTTGGTCATCCATTTTTCAAATGTCCAGAAAACAAAGGTTCATCATCCAGAAATGATAGAACGAATGACAAGAGAGTACAACTTATGCAAGAAGAGAAAGTAGAGCAAAGTGTGCAAAGTTTAAACACTTATCAAGGAGATAGAGTTCCTGACGGTCATGGGTATCCTGAGGAGGGAGAAGCATTGATGCTAAGGAGAACTAGTTTGCAGACATCAAAGGATATGATGCAAAGAAGAGCTCTTTTCAAGACCACATGCAAGAGCAAAGGTAAGGTATGTAAGGTTGTCATTGATACTGGTTCAACAGATAACATGGTATCTCAGGAAATGGTGGACAAACTGAATTTGGAAAGGATTCCACACCATCACCCTTACAAGGCATCTTGGGTGAGTGCTAGTCAATCACTTTTTGTCTATGAACAGGCATATGTTGATTTTCATATTGGAGCATATCATGATAGAGTTTTGTGTGACATTTTGCCCATGGAATGTTGTCACCTACTGTTGGGTAGACCATGGCAATTTGATAGGAGGGTACTGTATGATGGGTATGCTAATACCTACACCATCAAGAAAGATGGGAAAACTATTATGTTGATGCCATTACAGGAAGATGCTGCAGCATAGGGGGCAGCCAAAATCATTTTAGTGGGAAAGAAGGAGTTTGTGCATATGCCTATAGGAGCAGGCATAAAGGCAGTTGTGGACACTGCAGGGAAAGGAGTTGTTAAGGACAACAGTTTGAAGACAGTTTCAGTTGTGACTGACAGAGGTTAGCAGCAGGTTCAGAAACAGGTTTGCAAATAGCAACCAGTTGAGAGGAATGACAAGGATGTTGTCATAGTTGGGACTATTGTTTGTCCTATAAAGGTTGAAAGAAAGATAGAGTTGAACATTGCAGAAGTTCAAGAGGTAGTTCAGACAGAGGTTCTGGTCAGACAACCTGACAAACACAAGGTATGTGAGAGAAGGGCCTACATTGACAGGCATGAGGATTTACTTGCAAGAAAGCAAGTTACAGTTCAGAAGTCTTGGAACAGCTGAGAGCCAGTAGAGAATAAAGCTGGAACAGGTCAAGACACTGCAAAGGCAAAGTGTAAAGGTGCAGGACTTCCACATCCTAACTCATGGGACATGAGTTCTTTTCTGTTGGGGAGTATGGTGCAGGAGCACCTACCTGACAGCTGGCCTCCATGAGGCAGTTAGTTTGTTTTAAGTCTTGTTAATGTTTCCAAGAAGGTCTGACAAGACCAATGCATGTAATAAGGTCATGTTGACCGTGCTTTACTATTTTTAGGTAGTTTGTTAGGACAGTTGTTATGCTGTATGTCCGGTTGGATCTCCTAGCCGCCTAGAGAGATTTCCCAGCCGCTTGGAATCGAGTGGTAGTACTCGCAGGAGATCCTATTTATGCATTAGGATCGGTTGGTTTTAGGGATAGATACAGATTGAGGAGGATTGCAGATCATCGATCAGACTTTGCAGAGAGTGAGGCAGAGGGAGAGACTGAGTATTGTATTTGCATCTTTTGAAATCAATAAAGAGATCCTGTTGTGTCAATTCTCTATTTGGATTCCATTGTGTGATCGATTTGCTGTTCTGGTGGTTGCATGGATTCACTGATCCATTCCATCGGTTGATTCGTCGAATCGGTGGAATGGCTATGTACAGTAGTTTATGATTTATTTTGCATTTTTTGTTTGCATGTATGTTTGCAGGATCGTAGTCAAGAGGTGTTGAGAACCCTAGCATGGGTATGTGCTAGGTCGTGCTGATAGTTAGAGTCTGGAAAGTTGTCCAGGAAGCGGATCGGGTCACCCCAGGAGGTTCAGCGGATTGAAAATTCGCTAAGGTTGGAAAATCCATCGCAACGGCATCATCAGGATATTTCTGTGTATATCCTGCAGTTACTTCGGGCGTCATTCGAGTAGATGGAGGTGAGCATGATGCAGTACTTTGCATAAGGTGAATGCATTTCAGGGTGATCATCATCAGGTGTTGCCGAGGAGGAGCGTATCGGCATAAGGTAGAAGATCGGGTTGATAAAACCATCGCGGGCCAATAATGTTAAGTTTGGCCGACAGCAGGATATTGAAGGAATTGCATATGACGTCATCGTCATCAGGATAATCGTCATCAGGATAATGGGACAGCAGGATATTGAAGGAACTGCATGTGACGTCATCGTCATCAGGATAATCGTCATCAGGATATCGGGGTGACGTAAGCATCGAAGGAAAGGTGCATGAAGTTGTCGTCGTCAGGATATATGGAGGGAGCCGGATATTTTATATCCTGCTGATGAACATGATGTTGAACATCATGATGCTGTAGAAAGCGTTTGGTGGTAAGATGAACAGTGAACATCAGGAGGATGTTTGCGCTTACCGAATGTGATGATGCTGCTGATAGCCGGATATGATGATGCTGCTGACAGGCGAAAGGTCGAAGGTTTGTCTGCAGGAGGATATCGGTCAGCAGAGAAAATATGATGATGCTGACAGTGTTAAGGGAAACATGATGATGATGATGAAGGGTTGCGGACATACATGCTGTATGTCAAGGTTTTAGTGTGGATGCCTCTGCATCACTAATAGACAATCAAAGTTGTCATGGCATATCTACTTGAAGGTACCATTCCATCTTCTAGTACCCTTAATTTGATCATCTTTGAGATTGTGATTCCTATATATTGGATCACTTTGACATTCCTCTCTGGATTTGTACACAATTCTTCCTTTGAAATTTTTGGTAGACTCTCCAAACCTCTGCTCCAATCTCTGGTTATTGTTTCTATTTCCAAAAATAATCCTCCTTTCTTTCCACACCCCATTTTTTTTTTGCATATTTTTGGTTTTTCCAACTCTAATTTAGATCCCTAAATGGAGTTTAGTTGCAAGCCATAACTAATATTTAGCTATAATTTTAATTATATAAATTCTTAAATATTTAATGTTCCTAAATCTTAATTAATTTGTGGCTGGAACTTTCTATGTAACTACCTATCTAATTATTAATATAATTGTATTTTATAATATTATAATTTTTTCCCTAATGGACAAAATATGGGGCTAAACCAAGCTTTCTTCACCAAAACCTCAAGTGTTTTTTCTAGCTAAAAATGTTTAACTCCCCAAAACTCTTGAAAAATCTCAAATGGAAAAATAAAAATGAGAAGATTAATCTCTTCCCAAACTAAGCGATGTGGATTAAAAGTGAGTACCATGTCACTCTCTCCATCCAATAGAGATGGCAACCCCACATCTTCTGAGAAAACAACTCTCTCCATCCAATGCATCATACCTTCCCATGTGAAAATGGCATGGGTTCACCATGCCAAGGTGCATGGAGGAGAGTGTACACTTGTTAAACCATTTGAAAGAGAATGGGTCAACTAAAATGCCTGCACTCAAGCCCACTATGCCCATTAATTGTATGTTCTTCCAAAGAACTTAAAAGAGTATTCAAACCCCTAAATCACACTCAAAATTAATACTAAATATAACCCACCCAAATACCAACTCATAAAAGTTAAAATTACAAAAAATATATTTAAAAACAATTTTTTACAACCCTTTAAAATTGAATTATTCCACAAATCCAAGTATCAACTAAATTTTAATATATTGGCTGATTTGCAAACTCTCTTATGACAAATACTCTTGTTGGTTATTTTGTTGGGAGGACTCCCCCTGAAAGTGTGCTTAAAGATTGGGTTCAAAAGGCCTAGGTCCCCCATTGGGGCTGCCTTGATATGGTCCAAAATTTGACAAAGGGCTTTTTTCTTTTTCACTTTGCGGAAGTTAGTCATGTTCAGGAAATCCTGAATCATGGTCCTTGGTATGTCTGGTCCTCTTTGCTAGTCTTCTAGCCCTAGACTTAGGACTTTTCTATCTCAGATGACAACAAGTTACGGGTTCCAATCTAGGTTGAGTTCCCTGGTTTGCCCTTACCTTGCTTACATTTTCTGCAAGCGATTGCATCTTCCCTGGGGAGAGTTATTTGTGTTGAACCTGATAGGTTCTTTCAATCTCACTCTCAAAACTGAGTCTGTATTGAAGTGGACTTCTCACAATATTTGAAAGAGTCCATTGATATTCAAATTGGCTCTCTGCATCATACCCAGAAGATCACCTTTTTCAATTTGCCAAACACCTGCTATCAGTGTCAGTACGTTGAACATAAGATTAAGGATTGTCCTCTTGCAATCCCCCGTACTCAGTCTCCATCACGGGAAGTTGACAAGCCCTGTCCAGTGGAAGGTGCTACCACTAAACCAAATGAAAAATGGTTAACGATTACCAACTGAGAAAATAAGTCCAATGGCTCCGGGGCGGTTTCTGAAACCCCTGCGCTGACAAAAGATGTTTCAAACCCTTCTCTGATGGGGATAGAAACCCACAAGGTTTCTCCTAGCATTTTAGCTCAAACAAGGCCTTCAGCTATGCCCCATCCTGTTTCAATTATGACAACTCAACCTATTGAGCCTCCTCTTGTGTCGAGATCTCTCAGGCCCTCTCGCAGTCCTTCTCAACCTCTTAAAGAAGGAGAATATGTTCACAAGAAATGGAGACATTCATCTCCTCCCTTTCAGATTGGGAAAATCTCACTAGAATTTTTGCAGAATTGCTACTCCTCTCTAGAAGAGATGGACTCCAATGACATGGTGGAGTTTCTCCAATGAAATTTCTTTCTTGGAATGTTCGATGTATCATTGACCTCTCTAGGAAGTATTTTGTTAGGGATACTCTTCAGAAGTATGTTGGTATTGATGTTTTGTGTCTTCAGGAAGTGAAAGTATCTAGTTTTTTGCTCTCTTCAGCTTGCTGTTCTATTTGTCCAGCCAGTCAGATGTTCTATACAGATCATGAGGCCCGTCATGGTGGAGCAGTCATCCTTCTATCGCCATGGTGGCACACTTCAGTGGTTGCTCATGGGTTTGACCCCACACATCAGTTTATCTAGATTCTTCTGAACATTGATAATCATTCCTTTGGGATTATTAATGTTTACGCCTCAAATGATGCTGTTGAAAGATCTTGTCTCTAGCATTGGATTGCTAAATCATTACCAGTTGCCATCTAGGTGCTTTTTGGAGATTTCAATATGGTTGAAATGACATATGATAAAGATGGTCATTTGACATTTCATTGGGTAGCTGGTGAAAGAGAGGCGTGGTTTTACATATGACATAAATTGGGTCTTTTTGATCCCAATGTTGGTTACCGCCAATCTTATTCTCTCTAGCATACTTGGTACAATTTTTGAGCTAGGTCTGATAGGATATTTAAACACCTTGATCGGGCTATGATATTAGCACAATCTTTTTTCTCTTTTGCCAACTCTTTACCACTCCCAATAACGCTATTAGTGGATGCTACATTATTAGACCACTTTCCTATTCTATTTTCTATTGAATGGCACGTCAGACAACCCCATGCTAGTAGGACCCAAATATTTTTGAATACCTCTTTGCTGAGTCACTAGCCCACACTAGCCCACATCCGCACCATCTGGAATCTTGAAAGCTGACCGCCCCACTCAATGGGTTGGATCCAATGGTGGAATGATGCTATTACACATACTATGAGATTTCTTCACATCTGTGGGTGCTAATTGCCCATTTTTTACAAATGGTCTTATGCAGCCACAACAGCCAACCCTTTCTCCCCAACTCTACAAGTCAGGATTACCAAACTTCAGCATCCAAAGCAAGTTGCTGACAACTATGCAGCTAGAGGGGCACAACTCAAAGCCAGGTTACACTGGCTCAAGATTGGGGATCAGGCCTTGAAAGAATTTTTTATGGCACTTCGAGTTAGACATTCCTCACTTGGCATCGAGCGCATCAAAGAAGGCACCACTATGCTTTTAGAATTACCTAATATTCTTCAAGCATTTGTTAAGCACTATGAGTAAGTTTTTATAGCCCAATATTATACTCCCGAGTGGTCAAAAGTGCTCTAGGATTGTCTTGCTATTGTGCCAAATAGGCTTTCCTTAGCCTAGATAGCCTTTTGTGAACAATTTCTCACTATTGAAGACATCAAAGAAGTTGTTTGCACTATGGCAGATGATAAGTCTCTAGGAATTGATGGCTTTCCCTGTGAATTTTACAAAGCTCTGTGGGATTGTGTTGGACAGGATTGCATAAAGTCTACCTTGAAGCCTTTCATTCTAAATTCCTAGGTAATCTTATCAATAAAGGTAATATAAAATTCATACCTAAGTCTGGTGATCCTGAGAATATTTGTAACTGGTGGCCCATCATGCTCCTCAATGTCTCCTACAAAATCATTACCAAAGCCCTTCCTCTCAAAATCTGCCATCTCTTACCCCAGGTTGTGCACCCTGAGTAGACTGGTTTCATCAAATCCAAGTTCATTTTGGACATCATTATTGTCTGGGAAGGTATGGAATGGGTGAGACGCTCCAATCAATTGGCCCTTTTCCTCAAGATTGATTTTGCCACAGCTTATGACCGCATTGAATGGCCTTTCATTTTAGCCATGCTTTCAAAACTTGGTTTTGGCCCAAATTTCCTCCAGTCTATTAAAATGTTGTTTTCTAATGCCTCAGCTTGCATCACCATTAATGGCCACCAATCCCAATCCTTTGGTTTGTTCCGTTCCATTCATCAAGGCTGCCCGCTTGCCCCTTCACTTTATGTGTTGGTTGTTGAAGGGTTTGGCTATCTTCTTACTCATTTCATTTCCTAGGGATTGGTTCACAGGATCTCCTTGCCTAATTCTTCTACTCAAGTTGTCAATGGCCACTTTGCCGATGATTCCTTCCTTACCTTGCTAGAAGAAGAGAATACTGTCAAAGATGCTTTGGGTTGTCTTGAGACCTTTTGCTTGGCCTCTGGTTCGGCCATTTAGTGGCACAAAACCTTGTGTTACAGACAATCAGTTATTGCCAGCCCCCTTTGGATTCAGCAATATGGGTGGAAATGGATTGCATCCAGTGAAATCTTTTGATTTCTTGGCATTCCTTTCACCTTTCAGGCTTCTTCTATTGATCTTTGGTAGGCAGTTCTCTCTCACATTAAGCAGAAATTAGCCTTTTGGGTTACCAAACCTGAGCTCTCTAGTTGGGAAATTTTAGATTTGTTCCAAAGTTCTCGCAGTGACTCATGTGTATTACTTTTCTTGTTGGGCCCCTTCCAAGGCCTTGTATGCTAAGTTGGAGAAATTACTCAGAGATTTTCTTTAGGCATCTTCTAAGACCCATTGCGGCTTTCACCATGTTGTCTGGGAGTTTGGTTGTCTCCCAAGAGATTTTGGTGGCCTTGGCCTTCTCTCTACTCAGTGGCAAGGCATTTCTATTTGTATCAAATGGATCATCCATGCTCTTACAGGTAACAAGGCCTGGAAAATCCTCCTCAAGCACAATATTGAAGTGGGTTTTCCCACTCACAAACCCTATTGGAAGGGAATTGGTCTCCCTACCATTCTTATTATGTAGGAGCCTATTCAGATTTTGGGTACCTTTGTCGCCAAAAGCATATGGTGTTCCTAGGAGATGATAAAACCCTGGATCCGCTGGTCAGGAAATGGTTTTCGTGATGGGCTCTCCCTTAATCAATAGAATATATGGTAGTCTCCTCTTTTTACCAGTACTGGTCAGTTGTTGGCTAAGCTTCTTTGACTCAAGGCTCTCAAATTCCACAAGAAGGGTATTCAGACCTTACAAGATTTCTTTCATAGACCCACCATGCACATTCTCTTGTGGGAAGCTTTTTGTGCCTAATTGAGTTTTCAAAACCATTACCATGAAACCTACAATGGCTTGGTGAGTGTCATTCTGGCTGATATGCTTCATAAAGTGGGTATCCATTCCAATAAACCATGATGGAAGGACTGGAAAGGGTTTCCATAAACCCCTTTTAGAAGCTACAAGCCTCGGCTTGTTTATCAATGGCTTTTACCTCATTTTCCCATGATTGATGCCCTGAATCAATGATGGTTTCTTCAGTCCTCGATAGCCATTTGGCATAAACAATTTTCTATTGTTTGGTCTGCAATTGTTGAACCCAAGCTTGCCCACTTTTCTTGGTGTATTCTTTTCCAAGGCTTACCTATGGGTGCTTGGCTATTTCATTTGGGGATTCAGGACCCTCACTACCCTTTCTGTGGGCAGGTTGAATCATTCTAGCATCTCTTTTGGTATTGTGCCAGAGCATAGTAGTTGTGGACTTGGATCCATGATTTCTTTTGGCCATTTCAGCCAAAGCCTTTCTCTTGGCATATGGATCTATTGGGAGACTCTCCTAGGATTCCCGCAAAGTATACTTAGATTTGGCACACTTTTAGGGTGAAAATCCTCTTCAGTCTATGGAAAGATAGAAATTCTTGCATATTCTCTCATAGCAAGATGGATACTATTGTTTCTTTATATTCTAAAGCTATTATTTGTTCTAATGTTCTCCTGCAGATTCAAGTGCAAGCTAACAAAGTTGCGCTTGAAGTTTCTCACCTTCTGTAGCTATTGGACCACTGGGGCAATGCCCCTTGCACTGTGGCTCTTGTGCCTCCCTCTCCCACTTCCTTTAGGGGCCGCTCACCTTCACGAGGCTAGTGGAGAAGTGGCTCTACGAGGGATTCTCGCTCCCATGCTCAAGCTCCTCCTCATCACGAGTTTCACCCTCGCTAGCGATGGTCATTCTCTCCCTCTCTGTTGGTTCGCCTGGGGTGACCTTTTTAGTGGAGCTCCGGGGGGAGGAAGCATAGATTTTGGGTGGCTTGAATTGGTGGTTTTGGTTGGCCCACTGATAATTCCAAATGGGTCTTGTGTTTTGATTTGGCAATTTCACCTCACCATGAAGATAAAAATATAGAAATAGAAAAGGATGACGATGGCTGGGCTCCTCCTAATGTCATCCTAGACCCCACTATTGTATGGGTCAACTCAAATGACAAGGATCCTCCGTCGGATAGCATTACTTTAGCCACTTAATGGCCCTCTTTTTTTATTGTTGTTTCTATTATGTTTTCTGAATTCTGGGTGTAGCCCATGGCTTTATGACTTTTTGGGTGCTACCCATGTGACTTTGGGGTGTGCCTTTTAACCACGCACCCTTTTTTGTGGATATGTGTGCTATTATTTCTAATTAATATAGATATAGTTACTTATTAAAAAAACTATATTTCAAAACAATTTCTGTAATTAATATTTTTATAGTTATGGTGAGGCATATTTGTATTTAAATATACGTAAGGTTAACATCAAATGACTCCTTTCCATTAGTATTCCATGACATTATGAGACTATGGTACTTAAAGAAGATAGAATATCCCTACCACCGACTTGGGGATTCATCAAACAATTATAAACTATTGAGAGCCATCAGCTTTCCATACCTTAATAAAGTCTGAGCATATTCAACAGATCAGAGAGGAGCCCAACAGAGAAGGAAGTCACACAGCAAGAAATGGTCCCAATAATAAATGTCAAATTTATTTTATTAGCTATGGTCAGCAGCAAACAAACATTTCCATGATGCGTGGAAGTTACAGTGGCTGAAGTCAATCAGAGAAAACAAAGCTGGTGATGTTCTACTAAGCCAACAAGTATAGGTCATTTGAAAGATTGGTGCACATTATATAACCATTTGAGCCTTTGAGATTCCAGGATTGTTAAGTGTTATATTTTTTTCCATTTCCGTGGTTGGTTGCAATGCTTGTTTGTCAGATTTTGTTTTTTATTCCCTTTCTGTGTCGATACCGTGTGCTCTATAGTTTGTTACCTACTTTTCTCACCTGCACTTTTGCCTAAATTTCTCCTCTCCTTCCCGGCACTACCACCATACTTACGAACTATTCAACCCTTCACTGTTCAATGTGAAACCCAATAGTCACTTAGTTTTTTCCCTCCAATGACTCTTGGCTCTTCACATTCTGGATAATGCTTGCTTATATAAGGCATGCTACTATATATTGTAATGTATTTGAGAGAGTGGATAATAATATTTTTCTGCTTGAGAGTGGATGTAGCCTTTATGGTGAACCACTGTAAATTTGTGTTGTGTTGTGTTCTTGTTTTCTAAATCTTTGTTTGATTTTTCTACCATTTATTGTTTAACAATTGGTATCAGAGCTGGTTGTGCTCGATCATTTGGTAAGGAGAGATTCAAGTTTGAGTGGGAGCAATGTTGATTGACAAAGGAAGGATTGAAAGGTTTAATGGCCATAATTATCCTTTGTGGAAGATGCAAATGGAGGATTTTCTATACCAAAAAGATTTGTGGAGACCATTACATGGTAAGGCAAAGCAACTAGCTAATATGCCAGATGAAGATTGGGATATTTTGGATAGAAAAGCATTGGGAGTGATTCGATTGTGCTTGTCTCCATCTGTAGCATTTAACATATCTAAAGCAACCACATCCATGGAGTTAATGAGTACTTTGGACAAGTTGTATGAGAAGTCCTCAGCATCGAATAAGGTATTTTTAATAAGGCATTTGTTTAATATGAAAATGGCTGAAGGTAGTTCTATAGCTGAACATTTAAATAATTTTAATACAATTATCAGTCAGTTAGCTTCTATGAAAATAAGTTTTGATGAAGAAGTTTGGGCTCTTTTACTTTTGTCTTTGTTGCCAAAAAGTTGGGATAGTTTGGTTATGGCTATTAGTAATTCTATTTCTAGTTCAAATACGTTAAAATTTGATGATGTTGTTGGAGTAATTTTGAGTGAAGAAATGTGTAGGAAAAGCATGGGTGAGACCTCAATATCGGGTAGTGCTTTGAATGTAGAAGACAAAGGAAGATCAAGAGAAAGAGAGAAGAATCCAATAGAGCATGGAAAGTCACAAGGAAGATGAAAATCTAAAGGTAGAGATGGTGTTTGCTAGTTTTGTGGCAAGCAAGCTCACATAAAAAGGAACTGTTGGTCTTACAAGAAAATAATAGAACAACCAAAGGAAGTTGAAGCCAATGTAGCATACCAAGAAGATGCAGGTGTTCTAATTTTAACCGAAGAAGAAATTCCAACTAATGTTTGGGTGCTTGATTCAGGCTCATCATTTCATGTCACTTAGTGCAAGGAGTATTTCAAAAATATGCAAATTGGTGACTTCGGTAAGGTTTTTCTTGGTAACAATGAATCTTGTGATGTTATTGGCAAAGGGGATATTTAATTAAAACTAAAAAATGGATATAGTTAGTTGTTACATGATGTTAGATATGTTCCCCAGCTCAAACAAAATGTAATCTCAGCTGGACAATTGGGTTCTCAAGGTTGTGAGATTAGTTTTGAATCAAATAGATGTAAAGTTAAAAAGGGGGCCTTTCTAATTGCAAAGGGTAGTAAATTAGGCACCATGTATGTAATAGAGAGTTTTGTTGAAGTGGGGGTTGTCCATCCTACTTCAGATTCATCATTGTGTGAAATTTGGACTGTCGAGCAAAGGTTTTTGGATCAATTAGATGCTAAAACTAATTATGTTATTAATGATTTTCTTAGTATGCCTGATAGTGAAAGTTTCAGGGATCAGTTAGATGATGGTGAGCAGGTTGATGCCATAGAACCTCGGGCAGATGAAATTAATGGCAATGCGAGTGAAAATTTGAAGGTGATTGAAGATGAGATTACTTATAATGGTGATGAGGATGACAATTTGGATCCAGAATTAGCTCTAGCTCTCCAAGTATCAATAGAAGATGAGAGGTCAAGACAAGAGGTTGCTGCTGATGTTGTATTTGTCAATGGTTTGTTAGCCACTTGGGATGAGGATCGAGGGAGACAACAATTAAAAAAATTATGGTGAAATTGAGAAACTTCTGCTAGCACAGAATATGTCAAATGCTAAGCATAGAGACTTTGGGTTTGTTTCTTTTTTGACTCATGATGTGGTTGTGGGATGTATAAATGGTTTGAACAATAGTGAGCTCGATAAGGTGCTTCAGACTGATCAATTCATGCTAGATAAAGGATTTGATGGTACTATTGAGGGAGGCAGGCCATGGGATAGGCCTGTAGAATTTTCAAAGTGATGATAGGAATGGAAATGTAGGGGATATCATTGTTCATAGCAGCAACTATTGGGTTTCAAGTGGGAGATTGTTAAATGTGAAACCCAACAGTCACTTGGTTTTTTCCCTCCAATGACTCTTGGCTCTTCACATTCTAGATAATGCTTGCTTATATAAAGCATGCTGCTGTATATTGTATTGTATCTGAGAGAGTGAATAATAATATTGCCCTGCTTGAGAGTGGATGTAGCCTTTATGGTGAACCACTGTAAATTTGTGTTGTGTTGTGTTCTTGTTTTTTGAATCTCTATTTTATTTTTCTACCATTTATTGTTTAACATTCACACCTCTATTTAACCTAGACAGATGAACATCCAAGTACAGAATAGTCTAGATCTAGTTTGTTTTTAAAATGATAATCTGCTGCAAATGGAGAATGTTTATATAAATTTGGCTAACCATGGACGGTTGCAGAATAGTTGGGACCTAGTTTGCCTAGGTGTTTGTTTATCAATGGACATTCAACGTTGGTATTGACAAAAGTGTGTGAGATTGGTGTGGTGTAATACATGTAAAACAAGCTTGAAACTTGAAAGTGATTATTATGAATTTTCTTGCATTGCCTCTAATGTTACTGTCATGTATTTGCGATTTGAATTGCTATGACAATTTTTGTAAGCATCAATATAAATTAGGTTAAGGGATGAAAAGTATCACCCTTGTTAGGTATAAAAATACAAGGCATGCTAATTAGATATCAACATTCTTGAATAACCTTGTTAAAAAATATGATTTTAGGATTATCTTTCTTTACTCAAACTAATTTTCTTATGATTTTAGGATTATCTTTTTTTAATCAAACTAATTTTCTTGGTAATCGACTTTATTTTAGGAGCAAAATTTTAACATAGACTGACATAATACAATTATGGTATTTATTATATATATATATATATAACAAGGTATATGTATGTTGCTCAATATGGATTAGTTGGGACTTGAACTTAGGACCTTCCATTTACTATTCGACTACTCTACCAACTGAGCGACTAGTCCCTTGTGGCCAACCTATGGTTGGTTTAGGTGTGGCTTACTTCCAACACCCCCCCTTAAGCCACATTGTAGGTGCTTGGGACTCCTACCCTGACTCTGATACCAATTGTTGATCTACAATGTTAATTCAATCAAATGCATATAAATAAGTATAAATAGGCTTAAATTATTAAATGAGAGTTGAGTATTGATATTTTTAAAATTTGTAATAGCTAATAAATATAAATAGGTGTACTTAGTTTGATAATTAAAGAATACATTAGGGAAAATTTTAGTGGCAATTTGTTATCTTTTGGGGGTTGAAAATGGTGAATATGATCCATTTTGGTAGCATATGATTTCAACCAAATTTGATTCTATTTTCATGCATGTAGCTTCAAATCATCCACAAAATGATTTTTAATATCTTAGACTAGCATTAGATCGTCGCATTGTTTATTGCAATCTAGTCCCCATTGTCAAGATATTATAGACTCAACTTTTAATCTAGGTCCAATCCCCTGTCATGTGAATTTTTATTTTTCAAAATTTAGGCTTCCATCGCCCACTTGTTTACATTAATTATGGGCAAAAAATGGTATGATTGCTAATAAAATTATAAGCAATTAGGGGCAAAGGGTGGCATGATTGGAAATGAAATTATAGACAATCAACAAAAAATGTGGTGGCATCACCAATGAAATTATAACCAATTGAGGACAAAAGATAGTGTGATTGGTGATGAAATTATATGGAATTTAGGGAAAACGTGTATTATTTCCATGAAATGTTGGTATATTTGAGAAAACATTTATTATCACCATTGAATTATAGGCATTTTAGAGAAGCCATGGCCCATCACCTCAAAATTATAGGCTTTTTAAGGTTAACATGTTTAATCACCCATACAAAATGTAGTATGATTGTGGATTCATATTTAAGCAAAAAATATTCCATTCACTCTTTAGGCATTCAATTTTGGATTTACCCATTTCCTACATTATGAATTTGTGATTTCTAGTCTTTTGGATTAGCATTTGATCAATCCACTATGAGATGCCAATTGTGAGACAAGAGGGTACATTCTCAAAAGTTAAGGAATAGATAGAGGCTACAACTCCAATTCAATCTTCCATTCCTAGTGAGTTATAGAGACTTAATTCTCAGTATGCATCACATTTTGTACTATATATTACATGATTAATCTCTATAACAATAGTTTTCATGTGGACATCCATATTTGTCATGTGTCAATATTGATTTAAATGTCATCATTGTACAAAGCTAAATAATTTTTTGCAGTTGTTCTATATTTTTATGTAAACTATATCAATAGGTGGAGACTATTGGTTGAGTAATTTCCCTGATGCATTTAATTTCTAATTAATTTATGTTAATGGGTTATCCTTAGTGTCCCATGTCTCCTTTCTGTAGGCCACAAAAGGTATATATTTTATTTAACCCACACCATTAGATCAAACCAAATCAATGACTTATGAGGCTTCAAGGAGAAAACAAAGATATAGAGGAGGTAATGCTATTGATAAAAAAAACTTATGTGTTAGTTGTGGGGACTACAATCATTTTATTTTAATATAACCTTATATAGATCTATAGACTTAAATGCATCGATAGGTCTAGTTGTATAAATTTATTGAGATCTCATAGTACTAAAGGCATATTTTTTATTTCTCCTAGACCATTGGATCAAACTACATCAATAGTTGGCAGCATTCAAAGGCAAAAATGAAGATATCTAAGTGAGAGACAATGCCATTAGCTAGGAAAGGTGATGTGTCAGTTGTCAGGCCCTGTAGTAATTTTATATTAAACTAAATGATTATATGAAATTAATAATTAGTAATTTAAGTCCATGAGTGTAAATTAATGGCCTATGCATTTTAATATTTTCATGGTTAAAATTAAGCGAAGATATATTTTAGAATCTGATATAGGTATATTTTAATTACTATTCTACTAAATTTTGATTGTTTGGGAATGAAGACATATATTCCTAGCCACATATAATTATATTAGGATCTTGTGGTATTAAAACAAAGAAACATGTTTTATTTATTTTGTATTGTGGGATTAAACTACAAAAATGACTCACAGGTCTCCAAGTATAAAATGAAGATGGTCAGAGTAGGAGGCTATGTCATTGATGAGAATTGATGGCATGGCAATTGACAATGTTTTCTATGGTTTTATTTTAACCTAAGTGATTAAATTATTAATTTGAATCCCCACATAATGATTAAAATATTAAACTATTGTTAATCTTCCATGAACTTTGTAATTTTTTGTATTATCTCATAAATGTCCCATCTTCTTCTCTTTCACTATAACTAGTTTGAGTTTCTTCATTTCATATGAGTAGTGATTCACATATGCATAATTCAAATATCTTACAATTTCATGAACACTACTTTAACACTTTTCTAACACTATTAGAGGAACATGTTATCGTCAAATATGGAAAACAAAAGTGGAGACCCATCAAAGAAAATAATGGCCTCCATAATATCATATTTTAATCAACAACAACAAGATTATGTAGCAGGTGAGGGTCCACCAAGAATGAATAACTAGGAAAATACACTCTACATTTAGGAATTCCATTAAAATGTGCTTGACAATGAGCATGCGTCAAATGAAAATATTGAAGGAGATAGGCCTGACGTTGTTCAATCTAATAGTGAAAGAGTGAACAATGAGTTTATACAAGGAGAAAATATCCATGCTAGTGGTGGTGGTGAACTTGAGTCTAAAAGATTCTTGAATAAACATAAAGCACACCAATGGAACCTATCAAGATTTAAAAAAAATAATCATGAATGGGTTTCTAAATATCCATTCATAGAACCTGTAGAGAATGAAGATGGAGAGGATGTGCTAAAACTATGTCACTATAAGATTTGTAGCTAGAAATATAAGAAAGAAAAGATGTTGCAACTAAAATTAGACACTATTAAGAAGCATGTAGGTAAATTTTATGGAAGGGTAAATTGAAATAGAGATTTGAAGTTAGTGACACATAAATGAAAGATGAATGCACTCATACTTGGAATGAAACCAAGTACAAAGAATACATGCAATCATAGGCATGGCTAGTTGCTATTGAATGTTCCATATCTACTCTATTTAGAAAGGTAATGGGAAAACGTCAATTATCAAAAACTATACATATCACAATTATATTCCATATATTAAATAGAGGCCAGTTATTGAAAAATTTTATAGAATATAAGAATTTAATGCAATTTGATGGAGTGCTCAATTTTCCACTCTTTCATTGGTTTGTCAATATTGGTTGTGAATGGGTTCAGTGGAGAAGCGGGATATACAAGAGAAATTGAATTAGGTGACTTTCTTTGCCTTGTTTCTAGATGAAGTGAAAACCATTAGTAATAGTTCTTGGGCATGCATGTATGTTTAAACTATAGACAATCATGTTTTCTAGCTTCATCTACTTGTAGTTCATAGAATGAAAGAAAATTCTACCTCCACTAACCTTATGGAAATTGTCAAAAATAGTTTGATTAATATCGGAGCCTTGGATGATTTAGCAATTACAAGGAAGCTAGTTTGTGTTAGTGTAGATAAAGCATCAATCATGTAAGGCCATAGAAATGGTATTATTGTTAATTTGCCAACATCATGTGGATTGTACATGAGTAACATTCATTGCATGTCCCACAAAATGAATTTGGATTTTAAAATTGTGAGCTAATTTCAATCTATCTTGAAAGTTGAAGATCTTGTGTATGAGGTGTATACATATTTTTATAGAGTTCCAAAAAGATTTTTAGAGTATCAAAGATTTGTTGAAGGACTTAATCTAGGTAACAAGCTGGTTAAGGATGTGGATACCAAGTGGATATCATTGCATAGACTATAAAATTGATTGTTCCAATAGTACCAATCATTGATGGGCTTTTTATACAAAAAAAACCACTCAAATTAGGCAAATATGTTGGCACTATTCACTGATGTTGAGACATTATTGACTATATTTAGAATTCTTCCCTTGTTGGAATACATGAATGTTTTGTCAGAGAAGGCACAAGACATAACAATGTACATTGTAGAATACTCAAAGATGGTATGTCTTACTTTGGACAATCTATTTATCAATGAAACTAAAGCATTTATGAGTGCAAAGTATGTAAGATGGAAAGTAATGATGGACATTAAACACCTAGATAAATTTCTAGAGTACAATGGTGTAGGTGATTTATGTGCATCAGTGTGTGAATATATGATAGAATTACAATAATTTAGTAAAGTTGGATGGGGCTCTAAGGTCAAACAAAAAATTGTTAGAAGGGAGAATCTTAATGATCTCATGTCTTCTACAAAGGATATAGGAAATTATGAGAAGTCTATCTTCTAAGATCAAATAGCACGCTTTCTTCATGATGAGATTTTGGAAGCAATGGCTATAGTTTATCCTCAATATTAGAATATCATTAGTGTGTCTTCTACTAGTTTGCCACTAGATTTTTAAAGCAAGGTGAGGTACTTGGCCAATAAGTTTAGTAGAACAATATAAATAAATGGAGTACATATAGAAGGAATAATGGATGGGACAAAGTTGGAAAAATAATCTACTTAGTTCACATCAATAATGATTGAACAAATTAAATTCCTCGACCATCCTTTCTAAGGTGGTTCAATAACTAGGCTATGGAATACTTTAAGTTTGAGAAAAAATCTATGATATTCTATTTCAAAAATATTTCAAACTTATAAATTTATGCCAAACAATGATTCTAGGTTCAGTGGGCAATAAAAGAGTTTTTAGTACTTTATCATTTTTGAAGTCAAAGTTATGAAAAAAAAATTGAAAAATTTTAGAGAATTGTTTGAGGCTCTATATGACCAGATACAATGTTCAAGTATTTCCATTTGAAAAAGCTATTGCAATTTGCAAGTCCACTTGTGAAAGAAGAGGCATGATAAATATTTTGTCTTGATCAAAAGGGGACCGAGGAGGCAATTTGAAAAGAGTTTTAAAGGATCTGGTTCAAACACAAGATGGAGAAGAGGAAGATGGTTCCTAACCAATGTCAAACACAAACAACCCAAATATTTAGAAAATTGTTAATTTTGATTAATAAATTGAGCTATGGTCAATTTCTCCAAAATCTAAAATTTGTATTTACTTTTTATAATTGTCAAATTATATAAATGGTAAATTCATAGATTATAGGGATGTGTTATCTAGTTTAATTTTCTTCATACTTTTAATATTTTTATAACTTACTTATTCTTGCTTTGAAAATAAAGTCAATATAATCAATCTAGTGTGAGTATTTGTGTATGTTTTCATGCTCAAATATATTAAATTTAAAATAGTTCTTATAATTATTGTGCTTACAACAATAATTCATTCTGAAATGGGTTGAATGTATTCACTTTCAAATAGTTCTTACAATAATTGATATTACAACAAAACTTCATAAAAGCTTGTTCTTGACTCGAGAACAATTGATAATCATTAAGAGGAAGGCAATCCCTAAAAGGCACTAGTAAACTTGTATTAAACTTCATACAAGCTTGTTCAACTCTTTAAGTTGTGGGGAAAGTACCATATACTTATGACTAGCCCTATCAAGTTATTAAGTTCCCCTGATAGTTGTCAGTTGCCTAATTTCAAAGTAGACACCTTACATGTGCTATCTTTTGTTATTTAAGAAGCATGCAAGAATAATAATCATGTCATCTATTATGATAGTTGTTAATAATAGTAGTGGGTATTATTGCAAAGGGAAAGAGATTAAAGTTTGAAAATAATGGGTGTTAGATATAATTGAAGAGAGTCAAAGGGTGTTGACCAACGAAAAGGAAAAACTAGACATTTATTTGTTAGTATATATTTCTCTTGTATCTTATGCACATGGGTAGAATACACTTGGCGTTAAGCCTACTTAGGTGTCTACTTGGGAGTCCTAATTTTTATGACATATCTTGCCACTTGTGACCTCTTGCTATTTTGGAGGAGCAAACTCACCACCACTATTATTGTGTATAAGTCAACTTCTTATGTGACTCAACCATTTCTCACCTATATGTATAAACATTGTCCATAATATTGATAGTTCAACTTATTCATTTCTGGTGTTATCTTGTTTGAATTGCAATATTTATTTTCTATCACACATGTTGAGCATGTGGTTGCTTGTCTTCCATGGCTCAACAGTGCTGGTAGACATTGCAGAGATTTTGCTAAACTCTTTTGTAGGTTTGAGATTGCTTTTCCTTCTTCACCTATAGAATACTAGTGTTCTATCCAAAAGACCCTCAACTCCAACATGGTATAGGAGTGAGTTTTGGTTGAAGATATTAGTTCGGTAATAATTGAATAGTTCAATTTGAAACACTATTTGATTAAATCGGTTCTTTGTGTATGCAAAATCTATTGTCTGTGTATGTAAAATCTTTGTGTATTTGAGGCGTAATTTAAAGTTAGGAAAGTAGATTTGGTGGGTTTGAAGGTGTGTAAATGCGAAGCAAGGGTTTTAGGCTAGCTTGGCTCGTGGCATGTTCCTTCACATAGTTCCTACACAAGGTGCATATCCAACTAAGAAGGCTGATGACCTCTTGAATATGAGCCTCCCATATTTTCCTTTAAATCCTACATGAAAAATCTGGTAGAAGGCGTTGAGAAAGGCCACTCCTGTTTGCCTTTCAATCTTGTGTTTAAACCCTAGGTTGGGGGTTTTTATTTTTGATCAAATCTCTTAGTCCCCTAGTCATATGGGGTGGTTGTGCCCAACCATAGGGGGCCTAACTCACTCCTATTTTTTCCTCAATTTTTTAATTTTTTTAGTTAAGAGGTATGTAATTTTATTTAATCTTCCCACTTGGAAGGAAATTACTTTTAAAAAAAAGTTTTTATTGTCAAAAATAGGCAAGAGAGGTAAAATAGAAAATTTATTGTAACTTTTCATTGGAAACTTGAAATCGAGTGCCATTTTTTGTGAAAGTAAATAATTTTTGAAGCCTAATCCATTGCATAGATTTCACACTATCATTATAAAGTACCATTTTAAATTCCAATTGGACATGCCTATGCACTGAAATTATAAAGTGCCAAATTTAGGGAGGGTCTCATATTGAATCATGAGGAGATGTCCTTTATGTTGTATCTTGTACACTTCCACACTTTTTTCCGCATTTCAGCATGGGGCCTGAGTAAATCGAGTGATTATTTTGAGGATTGATCATACATGCACTCAACTTATAAAGTTCCTTTTAATATATCATTCTTCGGGGGATTATGCATGCAATTTTCAATAAATGAACACACATAAAGTTCCAAATTAGCTAAGGGGTAATCTAGATCCAACTCACTAAAAATGGGTATAACAAATCATCCTTCTATCATTACTTTGGAAAAAGGAAACTACAAGTCCTGGTGCGATGGCATCCTAAAGCACATGACTTTGAGAGGTCACTTATTTTAGTTAGGTCTAGGACACCTAATTTGTTTGTGACTCATTCCAGCATCATCATTTGGAAACATGAACTTCTAGAACCATACATCCTGATTCCTTCATACATTCCGTTGGAGTAGGAACTTAGCAGTTTGATAGCTCAAGGTTTCTATCTTCCAAAAGGAAAAGGCATCATTTGTTGCAGAGGGACCTAATACAGCATTCACCATGTGACATTCTATGTTGAATTTATTTCTCTTCTTTGTGGAGGCACACATGGGCCCTATCTTGTAGGGATTTCAAGACTATCATCTTCAGGTGTTTTGTGTCATGTTTAGTTCACTATATTTTGAAAGGAAGAGGCATGAATTGTTACAGAGGGACCTACTACAATATTCACCATGTGATATTCTATGTTGAATTTCTTTCTCTTGTTTGTTGAGGCACACATGGACCCTATCTTGCAGGGATTTTAGACTATCATCTTCAAGTGTTTTGTGTCATGTTTTCTCTCTTTTGGAGGAAAGTTTTTTCCCACTAGGTTTTACTCCTTTTTCCATTTTATGGGAGATTGCATTGTACATGGGTACCTCATCAGGCCTAGTTTCCAGGACCCATATTTCTTTGTGCCAACCTAAGCTATGCTTAACGAGGGTGTTAGTGTATATTTTATCTCTTGCATCTTATGCACATGGGTAAAATACAGTTGGCGTTAAGCCTACTTAGGTGTCTACTTAGGAGTCATAATTTGTATGACTTATCTCGCCACTTGTAAACTCATGCTATTTTGAATGAGAAGACTCACCACTAGTATTAGTGTTTGTAAGTCAACTTCTTATGCAACTTAACCACTTCTCACCTATATGTACAAATATTGTTCATAATATTAATAGTTTGGCTTATTCTTTTTGGTGTTATCTTGTTTGAATTGAATTGTTTATTTTCTATCACACATGTTGAGCATGTGGTTTCTTATCTTCCATGGCTTTTCAGTTCTAGTAGAAATTTCAGAGATTCTAGTAAACTCTTTTACAGGCATGAGATTGCTCATCCTTCTTGGCCTATCGAATACTAGTGTTTTGTCCAAAAGATCCTCAACTCCAACATTATTATATTTTTAAAGAGACAATTTGGACAACATTTTTGAAATGATTGTAGGGATTTAATGACTAAGTTGTCAAGGATTTTAGCTTGGAATTCCAAGAGGACAAAATTGTAATGAGAGGCATTGGTTTTTCTTTTGATGTGGAGTTACTCACAATGGCTATATGTTTTCCTAACACTGAGAAGCAACATTTTTTCTATTGGTAGACCAAATTTAGAAAGCAATCATAAGGAGTTTTTCAAGCTAGGAGAGTGAACCCAAATGGTTCTTGGGCAATGTATCTTATGGAACTCACTACCAAGTCTATGGTTAGAAGTGGCATATGCTCTCATTCAATATGAGACTTGTAAGGTAAGGTATTCATTTATCTATAGTTATCATTTTTGTTTAATGGTAAATAATTTGAGACATCAAATAATCATGAATGTTCCATTTTTTATTCAAATCCTTGAGAAAGATGTATCTAGAAGTGAAAAATGGAAAACACAAATAGTCATCCCATCATGGGTTAATTAAGTTGATGGTAAAGAGGCCTTGAAATGAAGGTAACCCTAATTAACTAGAAAGTGTTTGTTGCAACACTTGTTGCACAAGGAGAAGATGTAGTAGAAGAAGATAGACATGCCCTTGTCCATGATGTAGGTATTGAAACAAGTAATATACCTCCTATAGGTAATGCTTTAGGAGATAAAGAACAACCCCCTACAACTATAATAGGAGATAGTAGAAAGCGAAGGAGGTGACAAATTTAGACAAAAAAATTATAAATATGAGGATAAAGCATAGTAAAAACACCCTCCTCCAAAACTAAATATAAGGTCATCTATTAGGCTTAAGAATTTACCATCCCTAGCAAGTAAACAAGCTATAGAATTGGAGAAAGAAGATCAATCTAATTTTGAGGTAGAAATTTCAGAGGAAAAGGTGTCATGGAGCATGGTGGAACCCCCCTACAAATTTCCTTGCCCTCTTATCTAAAAACCTTGAAATTGGCTAAGTCTCCATATAGAAATCCTTAAACCCTAAACACTTAGCCTTTGCCCTGAGCCTATATTATAGTTGTAAGTTGACCTATCACAGGTGATCACCCTAAACTTAAGTTATAACCATATTTATTCATCCCCATTCAAAACTGGCCCCTTGAGCCTAGTTACCAACTTTTGCTGTGAGTGTAGATAATTCCTAAGTCCAAGTCTAAAGTTCCTAGAGATAAATCAATGGTTGTCATGGCATTGTGGGCTCCAAATCTATCAGATCTATCAAAACCATGCTGATACACTGGCTATAGATCTTTGTGTTGGAAATAGTCTAGACAACTGAGAGGGGGCTGAATCAGTTGTCCCTAAATTTTAACCCTTTTTGAACCTTTTAAATCTTCTTTATAATTAGATTAAGGATGAAAACATTTAAGCATAAATCAACATATGAGCAGCAACAATATGAACATAGAACACCAAAATTTTGACGTGGAAAACCTAGTTAAGAGAAAACCAACAGTGGGGATTAACCCAAAAAAATTGTACCCTGTTAAAAGTACTTAAGAAAATAGAAGGCACATGCCTTCAGGCACACTACCTAGAGCTCACTACTCAAGAAGAGGCTCACTGCCTATAAGAAATTATGATTTATATAGAATTAATGAACTGAGAAATAACATCTACATTCATGCCTGGATCAGTCCCTTTCAAGGCTCATAACTTCTGCTCTTATCTTCAAATTCTTCTCCACTGACTCTTCACTCTATACTCCCTTCGCTCCTCTTCTTTTCTACTCTACTTTTGATCCCTTCTTCAGATTTAATTCATTGTGTCCAAGGATGCTTTTTAACTACTCTTCAACAAGTATTTATACGCTTCATCAATCTTGGAATGATCAACACGGTTGGCTAAAATTGATGCGGATCATCACACTATTGGCCAAACACAACTAAAAATTGAATCTTTTTCTACAATCATGCCACGATTCATAAAAATTCTCTTAGATCATCCGCAACATGCTAGGAACATCTAGTCGGCCAAGATTGGGAATAACATCAACCTCAAAGAAGAAATCTTCATTCAACAAGCTCAAACTTTAGTGTGGACCTCCAACATAGTAGCCACATGATCCAGAGACCTCCACAAGTGCATTTAAATTACCAATAACATTCACTTTAAACCAAATTACTAGAACCATTTGTATCTTCCTCCAGAACCTCAAGAACACTATCTTCCATGACTGTCAAACTAAAAAGATAGCTTACGAACCTCCAAACCACAAACCACTGGCATTGATGATACATACTAATTTCTCAAACATGTCTCTAGATCTGTAGATCATCATTTTACATTACTAGAGCAATCCAGACCTCTTTCCTATCACTCTGTCTCTCCTGAAGAATGCAGGAACCAATTTTAGTCAGATGGCTATAACGTCTTCAGATCTTAATGTGAACCTCTCAAATCTTAACTGAAGCTTCTTCAGACAAACCTCTGCATAGCCATATGGTCCACCTAGATTGATCTCTGTTAATTTTCTCAATATCCTCAACAGTCCGGTCTTCTATACAAATAGAACAATAGGATATAGTTCACGCCAATGGCAACAAGGATATGTTGACATCAATGACAACACCACTTAGGCACATATTTAAAACAATCTCCCCCTTTGTCATTAATGGCGACATATGATGTGAAAAACTAAATTTAACCATCAAGACAAGAGCTTCCCCCCTTTTCTCTTCTCACTTTTACAACTACTTTCTTTACTACTCCCCCTTACATCAACAACTAGTTTTTCACATGACTTCTCTCGCCCTTTGACATCAATGGCAAAGGGCACATATTTGCTATCTTTTTCTCTCTTTTTGCTTCAGACTGATTCCAATATTTGCATACTGAGTACTCCCCCTTTGAGTAGTACCTCCTTAACATCAATCCGGATCACAAGATATGAATGTGAATTCCACCAAACTAATGCACCTTAGTGCATTTTAGTTCTGATCAGGAGGGGTGATAACCCCTAAGTTTTCTATGAGATACTCAAAAGTATCTTTGGGAAGAGGCTTAGTGAAGATATCTGTAATCTGATCTTTGGAAGACATAAACTTTAACTTGACTTTATTCTCATTAACTTTCTCTCTCAAGAAGTGAAACTTGATAGATATATGCTTTGTCTTTGAGTGCAATACAAGATTCTTGGAAATGCTTATAGCACTTTGTTGGAAACAAGGAAGATAACTAAGAGGGGGGGTGAATCGGTTATCTTAAATATCTTAACTTTCTTTTCTTCTTCAATATTAGTGCAACATCAAAACATAAGACCATACATAATCATGAGAGCAGAAATGAAATCAACACACATAACAGAAGGATTTTTACATGGAAAGCCATGTTAAGGGAAAAACCATGGGGTGACTAACCCAAGATTGTATTCTCTATTAAAAGAATAAGAAGTACAAAATGACACTTGCCAATTGGTGCTCACTGCCTGAGCACACTGCTCACAAGAGGCACAGTGCCTATAAGAGACTTACTATCTACAAGGTTTTATAGAAAGTAACTAGGTGTTTGAACTGATGAGAAGCATCTGCCAATGTTGAGGTTTAGTTCTAGTTAGGTTCAATATACTAATTTAATGCACTTCATTCTTCCTCTGTTCTAGTGCTATTATTCTGTCACATACTGGACTTGTCTTGCTGATTCCACACCTCTTTCTGCCTTTCCTCGCACACACTATGTCATCACATACCTCCTTCATATCAAAATCCATCTAGTATATATATCCGCATCAAGGTTTCAACATCTTTCTAGTCGGCAACTGGAATACTCAAGATATTTGCAAAATACTGATCTGTCAGCTGAAACCATGCTTAATATGTGATGCGTATCAAAAACATAGACATAGAAGTCATCAATCATGTTGGCCAACCATGTATGATCCCTTAAATAGCTTGATCACCATCAATTTCTCATCCGAATAAAAGTTTGATGCTCGGTCGGTCAGTTCTTCCTCAGTCTACTCTGTTTGTCAGGAACCCAACACTTAGATGCTCATATCTTTCATTCATTAATCACCAGAGGCTCAATCTCTAGAATATAGTAAACATGATACTCCTATTAACTTGCCCAATTCTATACTTTGCTAAGCTACACCCTCTGAGAGATCCAGACTTGATTGTCAGACCTTGCTGCATGCTTTGTTCTTGTTCATTAAACCAGAACTTCTTCAATCTGACTTCTGGTATAGGCATACTAAGCTCTGTGGATGTGTGGGATAGACTTTGTTGCCATCAATGACAACAATCATGAAGCTATATAGTGTCTCTTGCCAACAATCTCCCCCTTTGGCATTGATGGCAACACTTAGTGAAAAATGACTGTCATATCAAACTCCCCCTTGGCTGATGCTTTGTCTTATGTATACTTTTACCAGAGCTCCCCCTTAGCTAGATTCCACATTTTTCACTACTCCTCACTCCCCCTTTGACATCAATGGAAAAGGGTGGAATCCGCACACCAAAATTTTCAAAAATTTACCTATACATAGCTGCATAAGTATATATACATGTTATACTTACATATACTTAAGTATATCCACAAATGTGGTCTTCAACTATACAAATTCTATCGCCCAACTCTGCTTCATCCTGTCCAAAATTGAAATGTGACCACTCAACAAAAATGCAAAAGCTTCTCCGCTTCTTAAGTCTATTGGATCATTGGTCCGGGCTGTGGTCTGAGCATCAATTAAGGCCTTATGCATGGCCTCTAACTTAGGGATAATTATCCCTCTAAGTTCACTCATCCTGCTTATTATATTCTTCCTCTCCTTTTCAAGCCTCTTTATTTCATTTAAAATGGCAATACCCTGGCACTCTTGATTCATTATGGATGAGATGAGAGGATCAAAATTTTGAGATAAACTTTACAGTTTATCTTCTTGTTCTTTCACCTTCTTTTCAATATCCTTAGTCAATTTAGACCAGGATAGACAAAATTTATACATTTCTCCACCATCTTTAAGAGCATTTTCTAGGCTCTTTATCCCAATATCCAGGATCATCCTATCATTAGCTATGAGTCCCTACACTTCAGTGAATCTCTTTCCCAAAAAATCTTTCTAGACTTCCTGTTCCGCCGATTTCTCCAAAGAATCAAAATGGGTGCTAACAGAGTTAACCAGAGTTTTTAAGTTACCAGATGGAGAGGCTGAAGGATCCTTTTGCAAGGATGGCATGATCTTCTCCAATACACTGGATGCAATCTCTATCAGCTCACAGTCTTCCATGTGAGACTTCAGAA
Source organism: Cunninghamia lanceolata (assembly GCA_027924645.1). Taxonomy (NCBI): domain Eukaryota; kingdom Viridiplantae; phylum Streptophyta; class Pinopsida; order Cupressales; family Cupressaceae; genus Cunninghamia; species Cunninghamia lanceolata. Next base: position 2,256,730 of record BSBN01001183.1, on the reverse strand, counting down.
GCTTTTCTTTTGCTTTAGCTTGAGAAAAAGATGCTACCTTCATTGTTTGGACCGGAGAGAGGGAATCAAAGTTTAGAGGTCCTTGAAATAGTTCCAATTCATCTAACTCCATCATCTCTTTGTTCAAGAATTTCTTCACTTCCTCTATAGTGTCTCTTGCAAGAGACTGAGTCTTTTTTTTTTGAATCTCTGAGTTGTCATCAGAGATATTCTCTGTTTGCTCTTCTTCTCTTCCCTTTACCTCTTCTTCTTGACTCACTTTTTCTTCTTTTCTTCCTTCTCCTTCAGCTCCTGAGTCTAGAATGTCTGCAGTAGGATCTGAAGGAGACATGTTGGCTTCTTCATGGACTTCCTCTTTTGGAACAGAGGAATCCAAGTCCTTAGACTTCTCCTCATCTATCTCTTTTAACTCTTCTACATTTTTCTCAGAAAATTCTTCTTTTGATGCACTTAATCCTTCGACATCCATGGTAGAAGGTTATTCATCTATTTCCTCTATAATAGGAAGATTTAATTTCTTGAAGGCATTTCAAAGGATGTCTTTTGTTTCTTTTGCCACCTAATTAGTCTCTCCAAGCATAAGTTTGTTCATCCTTGCTTTGCTCTGGAACTCATCCTTGCAGTCCTTAAAGATCATTGTCATTTGTTTTGGAGTAATGGAAGGATAGAGCTGAATTGCAATCTGTTCCCGGATCTCTAAATCCTTTTCCTTGGCATTCTCTTTTCTAAGTTCAAGTACCTTCTCTAGACTTTTGGGAATTAGAGAAATGATTTCAATGAATGTTTTATTATAAATGTTTAGGTACCTGACTGTAGCATCTTCCAAGATTTGTTTGTCAGAGTCACTATACTCATCATAAAATTCTGTCATTGGTTGCAGATTCCCATCCACAATGACTACCTTAATGACATCATCAATAGAGAGAGTAGGCCTTTCAACAAATTCTTCTACCTTTTCTTCTTTGTTTTTGCCGATAGAGGATTCCACGGATGTTTTCTTTTTCTTCTTCATTTTCTTAACCTCCTCATCAGTCTCTGTCTCTTCATCATCCTTTTGGCTTATGTAGGACCTTGTAGCCTTGGTTTTTGTTCTCTTTTCTCCCTTTCTGGATGTCTTGGCTTCCAGTTTGGAGGATTTTGAACTTTTAGAGGAGGTAGGTGCAGAACTCTTTGAGGATCTAGTCTAGGAGGGGGTTTGCACCAAAACACTTTCTTTTTCTGCTTCTTGTCTCTCATTCTCTGCTCTTTCTACTTTCTCTCTGTTTGCATCAACTTCTTCTTTTGATATGCCATATCTTTTGGCAATTTCCTCTACCTCCCTTCTCACTTTTCTTTTTATCTCCAGTTGTCTCAATTCAACATGTATTTTCACACTTAATTCTTGAAAGGTTCCAAACCTCTCTGCCTCAGGGTCCTTAGGCTAACTCAACAAGTGTTAGACATGTAGCTCCATGATTTTCTCATCTACCTCATAGCCCATTGGCATAATCCAGACTATTCTAGGTTCCACTGCCTCCATTAGGCATTGATCTGTATCTACCATGAAGCATATTGTATCCTTATATTTTTTAACTATTGGTTGAGAAATTCTCTCCCTAGCCTACATCATGCCTTGGAAGTTCTTAAAATATCCCCAGAGTGTTGTGCTTTGAGCCTTGGCATCACCAAGCCCATACATGTAGTCTCTGATTTGTATGGCAACCGGTCTGTCATTTTGCCATACCCAACCACTTGATCCGGGTAGCTCATTCATATAATAAAAGAATAAACATAGTATTAGCCCACCATACTTAAATGAGTTCTTCTTGTCCTTCTTTATTTTCTGCAAGTTTTCTAATAGTTGGTTTAGAAGAAGAACACATAGGTCATAGTCAACATTTTCCCTCAGCATTTGATATGCAGTATATATTCCAGTTTCAGACACAGAATTCTCCCTGTTGGAGTGATAGATTTTATAACCAATTATCATAGAGGCAAATTTGATATCCGGATCTATGATATCTTCTATTGTCATTGCTCTCTTGTCAAACTTTGATCCGGTAGCCTCACTTACTGTCTAGTTCTTGACAGATTTGAGAGCAGGCAACCCACTGGATGAGTGCAATCTGATTATTGCCCTAATGGCATCTTTTGTTATCTTGAATGGCCTCATCAACCACATGAAGTTGTCATGTATTCTGCTGGGAACATACCAGACCCATTCATCTTCTGTAAAATAGGGAAAGTGGATGCAATGTCCAAAATGCTTATCCCGGAGGGCCTTGTATTGAGGTTTAAGTTCAAACATTTCATCTATTAATTGTTTATGATAGATATCCATCATCTTGGATTCCCCAAATTCATCAATATTTGCATGTATGTATACCCTAACATCTTCTACATGCAGAACCCCATGCAAAATGCTAGAGAAGGCACCTAAGGGATCAACTTCTAGGGATTTGTAGGGATGTTTCTTGAACTTTAGGCGCGGCCTATTAGTGATCTTAACAACATTTGGAGTAGCCATCTTTGTAAAAGATTCAAAGAGAGATATTCAAAAATGGAAATACCTTTTTACACTTCTAGGGTTCACAATATGAGCTGGAAAAGATCACTGGTTGAATTAGATTCTGTGGTTGATCTCTGAGAGGGTTGAATCAATCTTGATGTAGAGCTTTTCCTTTCTTTTTCTCGAATGCAAATGTGCAAATGATGAATAAAGAATCCTTTTATCTCTGCACAAACCCTAATTTCCTATTGTAATAAATGCACAACTTAAGTTATTCTGGTTGCCTTTTTTTTCCTCGATCCAAGAGAGATCTTTCTGAATCATTGAGATACACTTAGAATTATTTTTAGTTAAAATTGAAAATGTATCTCCTTTCCTCCAATCATGCCATTTATCCATAGATCAAGATATTTTAATTTTGAATCATACAGGATCTTAACTATGAAAATCCTACTTTTACCAGATGGCTATCAAACCAGATCAATCTTGGATGATTAAACTCTTCAAAACTCTTTGCAGATCTTTCATATTTTTACTGAGGGTTATATAGATATTTCTCTGAGAACCCTTTAATCCGCAGCATTTCATGTGCCAAATTTAGGCACCAATTGACTGGCTGGGGGAATTTATTTTTCCTTTGTGACTCCCCTTGAGCTAGAGCTCATCTATTTAGTTTCTGGAAGGAATATCAGCACCAAATTTTGGTGCGGATCCATCCCCAACATTTTTTGTACTTCTCTTCACCCAAATATTGTTCATCTCCCTTTGAACTTTATTTGCATTTACTTTGCCTTTTCCTTTGTCTTGATTTTGATTATGATGCACCAAACCCCTTTTATCATGATTTTTACTTTTGCAAAATTTGGCAAGATGACCAGATCTATTGTAATTGTAACAAACAACATTTCTTTGTATTTTTGACTGATATCCTCTTGATATGCATTGATTAGCCATATGTCCCATTCTATTGCATGCAAAGCATCTACCATTGAATGAATTGTTAACTTGCATATTTCTGCATTCATGAGATTTGTGACCATACCATTTGCAGCTAAAACACTATTTAGAGAAGGATGAATTAGTCTGATTCATTCTTCTTCTACACTAATTTTCTTTATGACCAAAGTTGTTGTAATTGTAACAGTATCCATTGAAGGTCGGATATCTTTGAGCATTTGGTTCTCTTACCAGAGGTCTTCTAGGCATGTTTCTTCAATTTCCTGAACCAGAGTTCTTCTAACCGAATCCAGAGCTTTCACCTTTCTCATAACCCAAACCATGCTTGTCATCTACCCTCTTTTGGCTTTCAAGAAGAACTTCAAGTTGAGATGAACTTATCTTGAATTTTTCTTTGTACTCATTTGTTGTTTGAAGATCTTGTTTAAGAGTGTCTATCTGATTCTCAAGTTGTTCTTCATTACCTCTAGCTTCTTCAAGATCAAATTCTAGGTGCCTGATTATTCTATCTATTTTGTGGCAGTCCTCTAACTTCTTCTTGAGAGATTGTTTTAGATTATCTTCAATTTTTCTTTTCTCTTCAATTTCTTGGGTGAATTTCATAATCCTTATTCAATTTCATGCTTTACCATAATGATCTCTTTTGATAGCTTCTCACATAGCTTGTTTTTCTCATTCAAATCTTCATTAGTATCATTGGCTTCACGTTGACTTGCTAATTGTTGAAGAAGTTCCTTTCTCTTTTTCACAGAGATACTCAGTTTTTATTTTAGCTCATTTATGAAATCATCAACTTGTTTGAGTCTTTCTCTCAAGTTATTGACCTCAGAGTGAGATTGTTTAAGATCATCTAGGGCAAACTGAAGTTGTTCCTTCATACCATACATGCCCATTGAGATTCCCAGATCTTCCTCAAGCTGTTAGGCTCTGTTTAGAGGAACTTAGCTCTGATACCAATTGTTGGAAACAAGTCAGATAACTGAGAGGGGGGGTGAATCAATTATCTTAAATATCTTAACTTTCTTTTCTTCTTTAATATTAGTGCAACATCAAAACATAAGAGCATACATAATCATGAGAGCATAAATGAAATCAACACACATAACACAAGGATTTTTACGTGGAAAACCCTATTAAGGGAAAAACCATGGGGTGACTAACCCAAGATTGTATTCTCTATTAAAAGAATTAGAAGTACAAAATGGCAATTGCCAATTAAAGCTCACTGCCCGAGCACACTCACAAGAGACACACTACCTACAAGAGACTCATTGTCTACAAGGTTTTATAGAAAGTAACCAGGTGTTTGAACTGATGAGAAACATCTGTCAATGCTGAGGTTTAGTTATGGTTAGGTTCAATATATTAATTTAATGCACTTCATTCTTCCTCTATTCTAGTGCTATTGTTCTGTCACATACTGGACTTGTCTTACTGCTTCCACACCTCTTTTTGCCTTTCCTCGCACACACTATGTCACCTTCATACTGAAATCCATTTGGTATATATATTTGCATAATGGTTTCAACATCTTTCTAGTCAGCAACTGGAAAACTCAAGATATTTGCAAAATATTGATCTATCATCTGAATCCATGCTTAATATGTGATGTGTATCAAAAACATAGACATAGAAGTCATAAATCATGTTGGCCAACCATGTATGATGCCTCAAATAGCTTGATCACCATCAATTTCTCATTCAGATAAAAGTTTGATGCTCTGTTGGTCAGTTCTTCGTCAGTCTACTCTGCCTGTCAGGAACCCAACACTTAGATGCTCATATCTTTTCATTCATTCATCACCGGAGGCTCAATCTCTGGAATATAGTAGACATGATACTCCTATTGACTTGCCCAAGTTTGTACTTTGCTGAGTTACACCATCTGAGAGATCCAAACTTGATTGTTGGACCTTGTTGCATGCTCTGTTCTTGTTCACCAGACCAGAACTTCTTCAATCTGACTTCTGGTATAGGCATACTAAGCTCTGTGGATGTGTGGGATAGACTTTGTTGCCATCAATGACAACAATCACAAAGCCACACAGTGTCTCTTGCCAACACACTTGAATTATCATAGAAAATTGTTATTGGCTCCTCGAACACAATTCTAATGTCCTTCAACATTTGCTCCATCCACAGAACTTGAGAACAATTATTTGTTGCTGCTATATACTCTACCTCTGCAGTAGAGAGAGAAATTGCCTCTTTCTTTTTGCTCATCCAAGAGACCAATCTTCTTCCCAAGAAGAATGCACCACCACTAGTACTTTTTTTGTCATCCACATCTCCTGTCTAATCAACATCTGTATTTGCATGAAGAGTGAAATCATTGTCCTTTAGATACCACAGTCCATAATCAATTGTCCCCTTGAGATATCTAAAAATTCTTTTGACTGCCACAACATGGGATTCTTTTGGATCAGCCTAAAATCTAGCAACAAGTCCAACTACATTCATGATGTCAGGTCTGGTTTGAGTCAGATAGAGCAATCCTCCAAACATTGATCTATACCTTTTCTAATCTGCCTTTGGGGAGTCATCATCTTTGCTTAGCTTGCATCTGGTTATCATAGGAGTACCTACTAGCTTTGAATATTCCATTCCAAACTTCTTCAACAATTCTTTCACATACTTGGACTGAGACATGAAGATACCTTTATCTGACTGAACAATTTGCAGACCTAGGAAGAAGTTCATCTCACCAAACATTGACATCTCAAACTCACTTTTCATCTGATCAGCAAATGCTTTGCACATACATTCATTTCTACCAAAAATGATATCATCAACAAAGACCTCAATAATTAGAATGTCCTCATGATTTATCTTGAAGTACAAATTACTATCAGCATTACCTTTGCTAAATCCTAGCTTAAGCAAATGTTTATCCAATCTAGCATACCAGGCTCTTGGAGTTTGCTTGAGTCTATACAAGGATTTTCTTAGTCTACAAACCATATCTCCTAGATTAGACAATTGAAATCCTTCTGGTTGTTTAATGTAGACTTCTTCCTCCCAATCTACATTTAGAAATGTTGATTTGATATCCATCTGATAAACTTTAAAATCTTTGAAAACAACAAAGGCAAGAAATAATCTGACTACCTCTATCCTTGCCACCAAAGCAAAAGTTTCTTCAATGTCAATTCCTTCCACTTGAGAATAACCTTTACATACCAACCTTCCCTTGTTTCTTACAACCTCACCATCTTCATTTAGTTTATTCTTGAAGACCCATTTGGTTCCAATCACGTTTTTGTCCTCGGGTCTGGGAATAAGATCCCAAGTGTGATTCTTTTCAATTTGCACCAATTCTTCTTCCATTGCCTTAACCCAATTTTCATCATTGCAAGCTTCACTTACTTATTTAGGTTCAATCTTTGAAATCAAACAAATCTCTTCTTGATCTTTAGCAACTCTTCTCTTAGTTTGAACACCTCTATTTTTATCTCCTATGATTTGATCTTCAGGATGATTCATTCTTACATACCTGGGGGTTCTGGGAAATATTTGAACTTTTGTTTCTTGAAGTGGTTCCTCATCATCTACACTAATCTCTTGAGTTACTGGAGTTACCAGATCAATCTGGATCTGAGTCTGAATTTGATCTTGCCTTCCTTGAATTTGACTTTCATCTTGATCATCTGAATCATATCTGCAATACTTGGAATTACCTTCTTTGCTTTCATCAACTTTAACATTAGCACTTTCAACAATCTTTTTCAACCTCTTGTTGAAGCACCGATAAGCCTTACTTTGAGTAGAGTATCGCAAGAATATTCCTTCATCACTTCTTGCATCAAACTTGCCTAAATCTGCATCTCTTTTGATATAGCACTTACTACCAAAAACTCTAAAATATCTTATAGTAAGAGGATGACCAAACCATAGTTCATAAGGAGTTTTACCAGAATTTCCTTTGATCTACACCTGGTTAAGAGTGTAGACAACAGTACTCATAGCTTCCCTCGAATAAATTTGAGGAACATTTGTTTCCATCATCATGGTCCTGGTAGCTTCTTAAATAGTCTGGTTCTTCCTTTCCACAACTCCATTTTGCTGAGGAGTCCTAGGAGCAGATAATTGTCTTTTTATCCCATGCTTTTCACAAAAAAACATCAAACTCACCGGAAGTGAATTCTCCACCCCTATCAGATCTCAGACATTTCAATTTTCCACCAATCTCATTTTCAACCATCATCTTGAACACCTTAAACTTATCAAGAGCTTCTGATTTTTCTTTTAGGAAGGTTACCCACATCATCCAGGAGTAGTCATCAATCAGCAGCATGAAATATCTGTCTCCTTGCACACTCCTAATTCTAGTAGGACCATAGAGATCAGTATGCACCAGTTCTAATCTCCCACTTGAACCTTGTTCCTTACTTTTGAATGAAATTTTGTTTTGTTTCCCCAATTGATATTCTCTACATATACTATCAAGTTTCAAAAGTCTTGGAAGATCTCTTACAACATGAGGGGAACTTATTTTGACAATGTTATCAAAATTTACATGACACATCCTCCTATGCCATAACCAACTTTGATCTATTTGAGCAATCAAACAACTTGTGCCTAAACTACTTAAGTGAATGATGTTACCTTTAGTCTGAGTACCGGATACAATTTCAGTTCTGGAGCTTTCCAAGATTCTGCATTTTCCATCCTTGAAATGAAGATCATAACCCTTGTCAACCAACTATCCAACACTTAGAAGATTATGCCTTACTCCTTCCAAATACATAACATTATTGGTCCCATTCTTACCATCAAAAGAGATGGATCATTTGCCACAGATTCTACGAGCTGAGTTGTCTCCAAATTTCACAAGTCCTCCTTCATAATTCTCAAAACTCAAAAACTTACTCTTGTCTCCAGTCATATGATGAGAACATCCACTATCAATCACCCATTCATCCTTTTCAACAACCTGAGCAGTCAAGGCACTTTCTACATTTACACAGCTAGTAGATTTGGTAGACATTGGATCTTCTTCTTTAATGGCAATGAACACCCAATCACCTTCTCCATGATCAGATTCATCATTTGTGACTCTTTATTCTTCAACTTCTTGGACAAAGTAACAATTCTTCTAACCCTTGTACCTATTAGGGTTTGGTTTTGAAAACCTCTCTGCACACCTTGAGGCAAAAAGACCAATCTTATTACAAGCAAAACATTTGAGTGGCAACTTTCCTTCATACTTACCAGATCCTCTTGGCATCCATTTGGCAAGCTTCAAGATCTGCAGTTTCTATTTCAATATCTTCAAGATCCTTTGTTGTCTTCACAAATCTATTTAATCTTGTAGAATAGCTTTCACTCGGATCATGTCATTGCTTTCCATACACACTGGCCTTGAATGCAAATTCAGACTTAGGAAGAGAATCACCAAACTCACTCATTTCAAATGCTGAAAGCTTGCCAACTAACTGATCTCTTGTGACTGTTGTTACTATCCTAATTTCTTCAATGGCTATAGCCTTGTGCTTGTAAGCTACAAATAAAGATCTGAGCACCTTGGCAACAATTTTTTATTCATCCACTAATCCACCTGCATTTCTGATACCGGTCACAAGTTCATTTACTTTTTGCATGTAGGAAGTAATGTTTTCATCTTCACTTATTACCAATCTTTCATATTTACCCTTCAGGATTTGTATCTTGGCACATTTAACATATTTGTCACCTTCATACAGATTTTCCAATTTACTCCAGATCTCATGAGTAGTTTGCAAATCTAAAGACATCTACGAATTCGGTATTAGATAGGGCACTCAATAATGCTTCTTTGGCTCAAGTGTTGCATTCAACATCTCTGAGGTCATCTATATTTGAAGGTCCATTCTTTGGAATCTTATACACATTCTTGGTTATTGTCCAAAAGCCATCACCCATACATTATAGATGACACTGCATGTGTACCTTCTAGAGGGAGTAATTTGTTCCATCAAATCTCAGACTTTCCTTTTTGTAGATCGACATCTTGGATCTTCTAAAGTGGTCAAGATTCTTTTAGAGGAACTTGGCTCTGATACCAATTATTGGAAATAGTCCAGACAACTGAGAGGAGGGGGTGAATCAGTTGTCCCTAAATTTTAACCCTTTTTGAACCTATTAAATCTTCTTGATAATCAAATTAATGATGAAAATATTTAAGCATAAATCAACATATGAGCAGAAACAACATGAACACACAACACCAAAATTTTGATGTGGAAAACCCAGTTAAGGGAAAAACCATGGTGGGGGTTAACCCACAAAAATGCATACCCTATTAAAAGTACTTAAGAAAATAGAAGGCACATGCCTTCGGGCACACTGCCCATAGCTCACTACTCAAGAAGAGGCTCACTACCTATAAGAAATTATGATTTATATAGAAATAATGAACTGAGAAATAGCATCTATATTCATGCCTAAATCAGTCCCTTTGAAGGCTCAAAATTTCTGCTCTTATCTATAAATTCTTCTCCATCGACTCTTCACTCTATACTCCCTTCACTCCTCTTCTTTTCTACTCTGCTTTTGATCCCTTATTCGGATTTAATTCATTGTGTACAAGGATGCTTTTCAACAACTCTTAAACAAGTATAGAATGATCAACAAGGTTAGCTAAACTTGATGCAAATCATCACACTATTGGCCAAACACAACTTAGACTTGAATCCTTTTCTACAATCACACCACGCTTCATAAAAATGCTCTTAGATCATCTGCAACATGCTAGGAACATCCCGTTGGCCAAGACTAGGAAGAACATCAACCTTAAAGAAGAAATCTTCAATCAACAAGCTCAAACTTTAGTGTAGACCTCCAACATAGTAGCCACATGATCCAGAGACCTCCATAATCACATTGAAATTACCAATAACATTCACTTTAAACCAAATTACCAGAACCATTTGTATCTTCCTCCAGAACATCAAGAACACTATCTGCCATGATTGTCAAACTAGAAAGATAGCTTGCAAACCTCCAAACCACAAACCACTGGTGTTGACGATACATACTAATTTCCCAGACATGCCTCTAGATCTGCAGATCATCATTTTACATTACTGGAGTAATCCAGACCTCTTTCCTGTCACTCTAGCTCTCCTGAATAATGTAGGAACTGATTTTACTTAGATGGCTATAACTTCTTTAGATCTTAATGTGAACCTCTCAAATCTTAACTAAAGCTTCTTCAGACAAACCTCTGCATAGCCATATGCTCCACATATATTGATCTCCATTAATTTTCTCAACATCCTCAAAAGTCTGGTCTTCTATATAGACAACAAAATAGGATACAGTTGACACCAATGGCAACAAGGATATGTTGACATCAATGACAACACCACTTAGGCACATATTTGCAACACTCTGGTCTAGTGGATCCTAGGTCTTATCAGTTGAAGGCCTAAGCCATGCTTGCTCATCGAATTGCATGAGCGTGCAATAGAAATATGCCAAAGAATATACCTTGTACTGCTGTGCTGATGTGCTAGGTGGAATGTGGGACTCGGTCTTGTTTGAATAAGATGAAGATGGTACTCAACATGCGAGCACAAGGGAAATGGTGTGGGTCCCTCCTGGGCTTGTGTTGCCATGATAAGGTGACATGTGGCATGGTTGAAGTTCCCTTAACTAAGAGGAATTTCTTTTCTTGTACTTTCTGATTGTTTGATGAATTTTCAAAGCTCCATATGGAATTTCTTGCACTTTTATTTGCTGATTTGATTTTGATGTGTCTTAAATCAATAGTCCTAATTCAAATTATGGATTTTGTTCAAGTATGCTGGCATGAACAACAAAGCAATAGTAGTACGCAAGGTTCTACCTAGTTTCTGAGATAATCAGCTGTGCTCTGGTGTGAGATGAAGGGTGCCACTTGAGTATAGAGGATCATGATTTGACATCCAACACATTTCTATTGATCTTCAGTTGGATTTTGGTATATAGGTTAGACATTTGCTATTTGTGCGAGATGTGTTTGTGGTCAAGCTTTTGTGAGCTATTACTAGCGAGCACCTCCATTTCTTGCTTTAGAGGTCATGATTTGGTCTTCCAATATTTCTAGATATGGATTCAAGTGTGTGAAGCCTGCAAACACCTAGAATGGGATTATGAAGGTTGTTGGAAAGTGGAAATTGCTCAGGAAAAGGGCATTTTTCCATCTCTAAGTACTATAAGTAGAAGTGTTTTCATGAACTATTTACATCAGTTGTGACCATGGGTACTATGCAGAATATTTCCCCACCACTTTTATCCTCTATTTCCAAAAGAAGAATGCCTTTGTACTCCTAGTTTTAGGTTTTCTCATTTTGAATTAAGGAAGGAGTGAATATTGACTAGGGGATGGGAGGATTTTGTAAGAATAGGAGACTTTGGCTTCAGTAGTCTTGCTTCTTCCTTAGGGCCACTATTGACTAGTTTCATTCTGGTGAGGGAATGGTTAGATCATCCAAAGCCTCCAATTGAATCTAGCTACTCGGTGGGGGTGGACCAACTAGGTGAGATTACAACAACCTCTGTTAGAATTAGAGTGCAAACACCAAGGCAGAGAGGTATCATTTTCCCTGAGCTCCCTTTCTCTATGCTAGATGGCACTCATCAAAGACACATATGCCACAGAGGAAGGATATTGCACTTGGGTGGCCTAATTGGTGATGAAGAATTAGGACTCTATTGATAGAGTCAAAGAAGTCATCCTGCAAAAGAAGTTTTGATTGTCTTCTAGTTCAACTGTTGGTAGCTACCTCAATAGTTCTAGGAGCCTTAACATTCAATAGCCAGAGATTGAAAGATGGGGAGTCATGTTGACAACTTGATAGCCCATACTCTGAGTCTAAATTTGAAGAAAATGGGGGCATTTGTCTCTAGTTTCTCGGGAAGTTTCTAGATCTTTCAGAATATTATTGTAAACAAAAATATTGTTGCAAACCTTTTTAAGGAGTAGTATCAATCTCAATTCATTTCACGTTAGAATTGGTCAAATGAAATTGTTGTAAAAATTGGCCAATCAGAAAAGAGGTGTAAAGTTCCTAAGTCACAAATATTAAATGAAAATGTAAATAAAATTGCAATGTGTGGGATAGGGAAAAGATAGTTTGTATAAACCAAAATCAAGCCCCTCTTTCACTTATATCACATTAGGAAATAGGAACCAAGCTTGCTCACTATGAAGGATCAAGCTACTGATTCCTATGACCTTTTTATGCTTGTTGTAACTGAATAGATGCCTCAATTAGGTTTTTACAAGCTTCAAGCAACCAAATAGCATGAAACCCTAATTATAAGGTATGTGATAACATACTAATATTTGGCACAGAAACTGACAAATAGACTATAGAAATGTATGGCAAAGGTCATAGAGAGCATGTACCCAGAAATTGAGGACCTGTTAGACAAGGGTGCTCACCCCAGTGTCCTGAAAATTTCTAACTATTGAAATCTTTTGTACCTAATGTCAAAGTGTCTATAGAGGGTCCTAGATCTTGGATGTGAAGCCTTGTTAGACTAGGGCACCCATCCCATAGTCTTGATTATTTTGTGATGCCAAAACTCAAAGTTTTGTGATGACTATATCTGTAATACCTATTCTCCTTCTGCTCATTTTCACCACATATTTTGAATATGACCTACACATACAAAAGGAAGAGAAATATGGTTGTGGCTATATAGAAGTTTTCCTCAATTAAACCCCGTCATTGGTATTTCTACCTCAACAATAGCCAATGATAAAGATCTGCAGATGTGTGTGCTCATAGATCATATGTGTATGTAGAAATATAAAATCCTAGGTGACTCAAGCATCAAGGATAGATCAACACAATGCTTCGCTCAAGGAAACAAAAACATCACCTCAAGGAGATAATAGCAATGAAGAATTGTAGAAAAAGAAGGTGAGGCAGTCATATATGTGGAGGATTTCCAATCTCAAGTTGGAGGCTTCAACCCCTCTCTTGATCATACAAAGGGCTTTACCAAACCCTAGGAAGAGCAAGATAGATTCAAGATCTTGATTCCTAATCTCCACCAAATATCTCCATGATAGAAAATATCAATAACTTTAAAGAGATTCAAAAAAGCGTTGATCTTCAATAGAAATAGTGGTAGAATTTTAGCATAATAAGCTTGCACGTAGATTATGTGTGATAAAAAGATTTGTAATTCTCTTTAAATACCTAGCCTTATAAATTCAAATATTAAAAATAATACACCAACATCGTGCAAAAAGCAAAATTTAAAATCAAAACCCAGAGGTGCATGGGGCAAGCTAATACCACCCTAAGATTTAGAACTTGGAAAATTAGGGCAGCGCCCTAGTCCAGACCCTAGTTTTCACTCAAGGATTTTCTGTAGGCGGTCTAGAATGTCCAGACTCCAAAGTTTGCTTTCATGTTTTGTCAATTATTGCTTCAGAATATGACATTTCTTCAGTAAGGTACATGTCAATTAGGGTTTAGGTAGGCCAAAAACAAAAAGGGCAAGAGGACACCAAAAGAGAGGAGGTAAACTATGTGAAATTCTGCTAATCCATGTAGGAGTAAAATTTTTGAGATAACATTTAGCCCCCACTTTAGTGGCCATATGACACTATGTACATATGCAACTAAAGGAAAGTAAATACTTCAATCATGAAAATAATACCCAAAAAAATACTGTAGAGGAAGCTGAAGTGTTGTCATGTGAGAGGAAGAAGCCCCTAGTCTGTAATCCTGCAAGACCACAAAGTTAAGAACCGCATCCTGCAAAGGAACACTTGTTAGATAATTGAAATCAAATAATCTTGCAACTAGCGCACAAATAGGTCATTCATAAACACTAAAGAGGTTGAGTGATGAGACATGATGAGGGAGGAAATCAAGGGAGATATATGCCCCCTTGTTTCTACTTAGTTTGAAAAGGAGAAACAAGGTGGTTATCTTCACACATAGATTTCAAAGAAAAGATGATGAAGAATGCATTGTGAGGGTCATTTTTACAAACAAAACTAAGGCACAAAGAATTCGGTTAGATGGAGGGCAGAACCAAGATTCCAACACAATAGATTGCTCAAAAATCTGATTCTAATAGTCCAAGATAGAGGTTCATGAATAAAGTTGCACAGTTTTGCACCTAGATAGTGATAGGAATTGTCATCCATTTACTATAAATAAAGGGAGTTTTCACTTTTTCGCTATTCATTCTTGTTATCATTGTGTAGGGGTGAGAAGGAGAATGAGAAAGAGACCAGCCATGCTGACGCGATGTTCATACTAGCTTTTGAGAATAGAGGTGCTCCGATCTTGAGTCATAGATAGATGTATCAAGCTAGAGGTAGGATCTTAAACTTCACTTATGTCAACTTTATTTCCTGTTTTAGTTAATTTCATAATTTTGTGTGCCATTTAAAGTGATCTAGACAAGGGTACCCTACGAAGGCACCCAAGTCCAGCTAGGGTACCCAAGTCCTCCTGGGGCGCCTAGGTCCTCCTAGGGCACCCAGGTCTTCTTGGGATGCCCAAGTTTAGAAAGGATAAGGTCCCCAAGGACAGGGCATAGATTGATAAGTTAGATATTGTTTGATGATTTGATGATGTGAACTGATTCAAATTTGAATGTTTGATGCACAGGATGTCCCTAAGAAACGACAGTACACAAGTGGCCACTTGATGACACTTCTTCGAAGCCATGTCAGTACTATCTCCGATGAGGAGAGATGTTTCCTACAGCTAGTGGGCCTATGGTGGGTGTTTTCTATGCCTACCATGAGATTCCACAGTAGTATACTGATGGCACTTATGGAGAGGTAGGATGCATATACATCTACATTCCATCTACCCATAGGTGAGATGATGGTGACCCTAGAGGATGTATATCGCATCCTGTGACTACCGGTCCAAGGAGAGACAATCAGAATCATAGAGCATCGCTCAGAGGAGTACACCTGAGAGAGTCATCTATACTTATTAGGTTGTGTCATCACTCAATTGGGACGAGGACACATTACACTTCGAGGGTTAGAGTAGGGATACATTGACATTCACTTTGTACTACATATCATGATTGCTACCATCCCCCTGGCAATCACATAGGATGGACGGGGCACTTACCTTCACGGGGTCCTTATACACACTATCAGGTCGATGGAGGAGCAGAGGATGGTGTATGCGCGGGGGCGTAGTATGCTTGTACACCTCTACCGTTATTTAGGATCATACATCCATTATGAGGCACAGAGTTTGATGGTGTACACCCTATTATATGTATCAATGTTTGAGCATATTAGGTGCACACGACCTACATGTTTTTTCATAGAGTCAATGTGGACATATCCATGTGTACATGCATATCCACTCGTCAGATGTTGGGGACATGGTGATTTATTATATTGGAGAGCGGTGTTCGATAGGCTTCAATGCAACGACATTATTTGAAGACCATATCGTAACCAAAGACCATGGATGGAGTAGCATAGATAGCTAGTGAGGATGCAGCGGGATTGGCTGATGGTCAGTCGCCTTAATCACATAATTGTATGGTTCTATTTTGATAGAGTAGCATGACAGTTCAGATGCAGACAAGATGTTCCTAGGATGCGTTTGAGCTATGCATGCTTAGCACGTAGTGCAATCAGGATGAATGCCACCCCATGACTGATGATGGCTAAGGTAGTGGTGAGTGATGGTGTAGAGGATGCAGAGCCACTATCTAATGTAGACAATGTTGGTGTTACCCGATCATATCAGACCTAGTGGCAGACAACATGACCTACTCCTATCTTCCCTACCGGTCACCCCATAGGTGATCCATGACCATGGGCGAGTCACGGGAGTGACACAGGAGTAGATGACGATGTCAGTGATTTTTCTGGATACTATGATCTTGATGAGGATGAAAATGATGATGATGATGATGATGAGATCCTGGCATAGTACATCTTCAGAGTGAGACCACGGCAGGACCAATAGGAAGTAGACAATGACAAGGAGACTGAGGTGAGGCAACAATCGAGATCTCATGGTCCATCCCCTATTGGTGTTAGGAGATTGAGCTACCTCGAGCGAGGGGAGATGAGTAGTTGTATGCCCCCAGCTACAAAGTCAGCTGCAGAGTTCATTATACCAGTAGCAGTTTGGGATCCATCCTAGTGGGATGGCGATCCAGGTGAGACATTATTGTGTTGATGTATTATTTATGATGTTATATATGATGATGAGATATTGATGATGTCCTTCTTTTTCTTTTTGCAGTTGGTACTAATTTATGGCTCAATTTTGTGAGTCACATTATAGTAGAGATAGTTCCCATTGATGTGACTGAGCAGCGATTGCAGATAGGTTATTCATCACAACACTCTATAGGGTGACATGATGAGATATTTATGCCATTTATGAGATATAGAGTGGCTATGGAGACCACTTCAGATCATGCTATGTAGAGGATAGAGATAAGGTGATCCAGAGAGTTGAGCACACAGAGGATGAGCGTCTGGCATTGCGAGATCAAGCTATAGTAGTACCCTCATCCAAGAGAAATCTTATTGTGACTCAGGTCTTACTTCCTAGGTTAAATCAAGCAAGAGCTGATAGAGACAGGGCTCAGTTAGAGAGAGACTGGTACCACTAAATGTACGTAGAGTTGTAGGGCGAAGTGATGGGTCTGAGAGGTGAGCTCAGGGGTCTACAGTCGTGAAGTGTCTCTAGGAGTCATTCATAGTTCGTGGCCACAAATGGGCAGCCCTCCATCACATGCACACCACTAGGTCCTAAGGGAACTGATGACTGAGGTTCAGTTATGTGATGTATCTTGTATGCTACGACATCCTATTTTGGTGTACAGGATAGTCGACTGTTATGTATATTCAAGCTAATGTGTGTGTGTATATATATATGATGCTTTCTATTAATTCTTGTAATGTTATTGATTTATCACATGTGATTTATAGAAATTCAACTAGTGATAAATGTTATAAATGATGCTTTCTATTAATGCTTGTAATGTTATTGATTTATCACATGTGATTTACAGAAATTCAACTAGTGATAAATGTTATATATATTTATATATATATATATATGATGCTTTCTATTAATGCTTGTAATGTTATTGATTTATCACATGTGATTTATAGAAATTCAACTAGGGATAAATGTTAACGATTATGTGGAAATGTAATTAATGCAAATGTGATATATACTAAACAACTCTTTGTAGAATATGTAGTAAAAGCCCACAATGATTAATGAATTCCACACATAATCATTGGTGAAGGGTTGAAGGGACAACTTTCATAGCCTTGAGCCATGGATGGCCTAGTTTTATACAGAAGAGGTTAGATGTAGGGATGCTATCAAATGATTGTTCTAAAGCTTTATCAAGCACTCGGATCATTAAAGTGATCTTCCCTATAGCCGGGAGGAAAGCTCCATTGTGTGTTTTTATCATCGTGTTTGTAGGCTCATAAGTTTCTTCTATTAATTTATTTGAATAAAGGAACTTTTCCATAGCGATGTTAGTCATGTAGTTTAGATCAACAAGGGCTCCTCTTACAAGAGTCTCCATTATATTAATGGTAATGTAAAGGGTACCTTCAATGTCTCCAACTATTCTATTTTTTGGTGTAAATGTTATTTCTGTTAGACTTAGGGCACACAACTGAGAGGGCGGGGGTGAATTAGTTGTGAAAACTTTCATCCAATTAAACACTTAAATCCACTTACCAATTCAGCAGCTTAATAATAAATCAATCATGGAAACATAAAGCAACAAATCAAGAGCAGAAACACATCAACACATGAGACACCAAGATTTTGACGTGGAAAACCCAGTTAAGGGAAAAACCATGGGGTGATTAACCCAACATTGTATTCTCTGTTAGAAGAATAGAAAGAACAAATGGCACATGCCAATTAGGGCTCACTACCCGAGCACACTGCTCACAAGAGGCTCACTGCCTACAAGAGACACACTATCTACAAAGAAATAAGTATCACATACATGAACTAGATAATAGCATCTTTACCATGCTTGAATCAGTTCCATTTTAGTCCAATACTTTTGCTATGCATTTCACTCTCCTCTTCGCTACCACACACTCATCTCAACATGGACGACTTTGAAATGACTTCACAATCCCTTCTTTATACAAGACATCAACTTAGGAATGATCATCTAAGTCGGCAAACATCAACAAGATCATCTGCAGGATGTCTAACTCATCTAAACAGCCAGTCTCAAGAAGAACACCATCATCTGGAAGTTATTCTTCAATTGTGAGCTCCAACTTCAATGCAGACCACAAACATGAACAGGACACACTCCAAAGACTTCCACAAGCTTGCATGAATCACCACTAACATCTGCACTTCATCTTCTTACTGGAATCCATCTCTCCCATAGACTATCATTACTATCACAAAGGAATAGATGCTTACGGACCTTCAGGACATGAACAAATCAAGTTTTCACACCACAAAGGCTTCCCCAACACTTCCTCAAATCCACAGAACATGAAAATGCATTTTTGGATCTCACCGGACCTTTTTGTAACACTCTGTCACCTCTGAACACCTACCAGAACTGGTTTTACTTGAGTGACCACAACTTCTTCATATCTTCATGTGGACCTTTGAAATCTCTACTGGACCACCTCAAGACACATATCTACAAACCCTTTAATCTGCATCCTCTAATCTTCTTCCTATCTTGGACTATTGCCTTACTGTCATCACTGTTCTTCACTGTTCCTGATTGAGGCTAATTTTCTCAATATCCTCAGCACACAACTCATCCAATTCCTATAATTAATGTAATAGGAGTATGTTGACATCAATGACAACACCAGTTAGGCCCATACTTGCAACAATCTCCCCCTTTGTCATTGATGGCAACATATTATGTGAAAAACTGTTTTAACCATCAAGACAAGAACTTCTCCTTACTGTCTCAACTCCCCCTATCAGCAACAACCATTCACATGTCTTCTCTCCCTTTATAGCTCCTGCTTTGATCAATAACCACTTGTTTTTCACATGTCTTCTCTCCCCCTTTGACATCAATGGCAAAGGGCACATACTTGCAATTTCACCACTTCAAAATCATATTTGCTGCTCCCCCTGAGTAGCAGCTTCCCATAATCAATCCGGACCACAAGATGTGACTATGATAATCACCAGACTGATGCACATCAGTGCACCTTAGTTCATCACCGAAGGGGCAATAACCCCTAACTTCTCCCTGAGATGCTCAAAAGAGTCCTTAGGTAGAGGTTTAGTAAAGATGTCTGCAATCTAATCCTTGGAAGGTACAAACTCCAATCTGACTTCATTCTTGTTCACTTGTTCTCTCAAAAAGTGAAACTTGATGGATATATGTTTAGTCTTTGAATGCAACACCAGATTCTTAGATATGTTTATTGCACTTGAATTATCATAGAAAATTGTTATGGGCTCCTCATACTCCACTCTGATGTCTCTTAACATCTGCTTCATCCACAAAACTTGAGTGCAACTGCCTGCTGCTACAAAATATTCTGCTTCTGCAGTGGACAGAGATATTGCCTCTTATTTCTTGCTTAGCCAAGAAACTAATCTCTTTCTCAAAAAGAATGCTCTACCATTGGTACTCTTTCGGTCATCCACATCTCCTGCCCAATCAGCATTTGTATAAGCATGAATAGAGAAATCATGATCTCTAGGATACCACAGACCATACTCAACTATCCCTTTTAGATATCTAAAAATCCTCTTGATTGCCATGACATGAGATTCTCTAGGATCAGCTTGAAATCTAGCAACAAGACCAACAGCCTGCATAATGTCTAGTCTAGTTTGAGTGAGATACAACAATCCTCTAATCATTGACCTGTACTTTGTCTGATCAATTTTAGGAGAGTCGTCATCTTTGCTCAACTTACATCTGGTTGCCACAAGAGTGTTCATTGGCTTTGAGTCTTCCATCCCAAATTTCTTCAACAATTCTTTCACATATTTTGACTGAGAAATGAAGATTCCTTTCTTTGTTTGAGTGATTTGTAGACCCAAGAAGAAATTTATTTCACCAAGCATGGACATGTCAAACTCACTTTTCATTTGATTTGCAAAAGTTTTACACATACTATCTCTTCCTCCAAAAATGATATCATCAACAAATACTTCAACAATCAAGATGTTTTCATGATCAATTTTGAAATACAAATTATTGTCAGCAATACCTTTGTTGAAACCAATCTTCAAAAGATGCTTGTCCAATCTTTCATACCAGGCTCTTGGGGCTTGCTTTAAATGATACAGTGCCTTCTTCAACTTGTAGACCATATCACCATGATCAAACAACTGAAATCCATCCGGTTGCTCAATGTACACTTCTTCTTCCAAGTCACCATTCAGGAAGCCAGACTTGACATCCATCTGATACACTTTGAAATCTTTTAACACAACAAATGCAAGAAATAATATAATTGCTTCAATTCTTGCCACTGGAGCAAAAGTTTCTTCAAAGTCAACTCCTTCTATTTGAGAATAGCCTTTGCAGACCAATCTGGCTTTATTCCTGACTACTTCACCAACTTCATTCAATTTGTTTCAGAAGACCCATTTGGTTCCAATCACATTCTTGTTTCTAGGTCTAGGAACAAGATCCCATGTGTGATTTTTCTCAATTTGCATTAGTTCTTCCTCCATAGATTTAGACCAATTGTCATCATTGCAAACTTCATTTACTGTCTTAGGTTCAAACTTTGAAATCAGACAATACTCATCTGAGTCTTGAGCAGTTCTCCTTCTTGTTTGTACAGCTTTTCTTTTGTCACCTATGATCTGATCTCAGAGTGGTTTAGTCTTACATACCTTGGAACTTTGGGAGTTTCTTGAACTTCTAACTCTTGATTAGGCTCATTGAGACTTATCTCTTCTTCCTGACTTACTAGATCAACTTGAATCTATTTTTCAGAGGAGGCTTGGGCACTTTGAATCAGAGCACCATTCTAATCATATTCATCATACTCATAAAACCTTGAGGGTTTTTCAATTCCTTCATCAACCTTCACATTTGTACTTTCTATAATCTTTCTCAATTTCTTGTTATAACACCGGTATGCTTTGCTTTGAGTAGAGTAACCCAAGAAGATTCCTTCATCACTTCTAGCATCAAACTTTCCTAGATCTTCATCCCTTTTAATGTAACATTTGCTACCAAAAAGTCTGAAATACCTCACAGTGGGAGTGATGCCAAACCAAAGTTCATAAGGAGTCTTACCGGTATTGCTTCTGATTTCAACTCGATTGAGAGTGTAGACTGCAGTGCTGACAACTTCTCTCCAATAGATCTGAGGAAAATTTTCTTCCATCACCATGGTTTTGGATGCTTCCTGGATGGTCTGGTTCTTTCTCTCAACTACTCCATTCTGCTGTGGAGTCCTAGGAGCAGACAGCTATCTCTTTATTCCATGTTTCTCACATAAGTCTATGAACTCACCGGATGTGAATTCTCCACCTCTATCAGACCTCAGACATTTTATTTTTAATCTAGTTTCATTCTCTACCATAGCCTTGAATATTTTGAATTTCTCAAGTGCTTCTGATTTCTCTTTTAGAAAGGTTACCCACATCGTCCGGGAATAGTCATCAATTAGCAACATAGAGTATCTATCACCTTGTATACTGCTAACTCTTGCCGGACCACATAGATCAGTATGACTAAGCCCAATAATCTAGTAGAAGATAGTTCCTTACTTTTGAATGTGACTCTTCTCAGCTTACCCAACTGACATTCTTTGCACAAGCTATTACTAGGTTTCACTAATTTTGGAAGATCTCTTATAGCCTGAGTAATGCTTATCTTGATGATATTGTCAAAATTCACATGACACATCCTCCTATGCCATAACTAACTCTGATCAACTTGAGTAAATAAGAAACTTTTACCAGTACCAACCAAGTGAAAGATATTACCTTTAGTTTGAGTACCAGATGCAATCTCTTTTCTAGAATTTTCAAAGATCTTGCATTTTCCATTCTTGAATCTGAGATCATCGCCTTTGTCCACCAACTGTCTAACACTGAGAAGATTGAGCTTTAATCCTTCAACATACAGTACATTACCGGTTTTATTCTTTCCATCAAAAGAAATAGTTCCTCTACCTCTGATTCTACCAGCAGAATTATCACCAAACTTTACCACTCCTCCTTCATACCTTTCCAAATCTATGAACTTATTTTTGTCACCTATCATATGATGAGAGCATCCATTGTCAATGACCCAATCATCCTTTTCTTCAATTTGGGCAGCCAGAGCTCTTTCTACAACTTTAAGATTGACAGACATAGAGGATATTTGTTCTTCTTCCTTGATGGCAATAAACACCGATTCCTTTTCAGATTTGTTTCCTATCTCTGATTCATCATCTGTTACTCCTTCATTATCATCTTCTTCATGAACATAGTAATAATTCTTTTGGAACCTTGATCTATTAGGATTTTGTCTTGAAAATCTTTCCAGACATTTTGAGGCAAAATGACCAATCTTATTGCAGTTAAAACACTTAAAAGACAATTTTCCTTCGTACTTACCCAATCCTCTTGGCAGCCTTTTTGCAATAAGGGATTCAAGTTGAGTAGTTTCTACTTCTTCTTCCTCCAAGTCTTTTGGTGCTTTTTCATACCATGAAAGATTCCTTGAAGAGTTCTCTCCTGGATCAAACCTTTGTTTCCCTTTTACAGAGGCACTGGCTTTGATTGTAGATTCAGTCTTTGGGGGTTCATCTCCAAACTCATCCATTTCAAACGTAGCTAATTTACCAACCAATTGTTCTCTTGTAACTATTGTGTGAGCTCTAAATTCTCCAATTGCAGTAGCCTTGATTTTATAAGAAGTAGGAAGGGATTTGAGAACTTTGCAAACAATCTCATCTTCATTCAAGACTCCACCAACATTTCTAATTCCACAAACAATCTCATTTACTCTTGGCATGAAGGTGGTAATGTTTTTATCATCTCTCATCTTCAGATTTTCAAATTTTCCTTTCAGACTTTGTAACCTTGCACTTTTAACATACTTGTCTCCTTCATGCAACACTTCTAGTTTTTGCCAGATTTCATGAGTAGTTGGTAGGTCAATAACATTTGAGAGCTCTGTATCTGATACATTGCAAGTGACATTTCATGCAACCTTTCCAAAGATTAAAATTGGTTCCATCAAATTTTGGACTATCCTTCTTGTAAGACGACATCCTAGATCTCCTCAAGCGGTTAAGCTCCTTTTAGAGGAACTTGGCTCTGATACCAATTGTTAGACTTAGGGCACACAACTGAGAGGGCGGGGGTGAATTAGTTGTGAAAACTTTCATCCAATTAAACACTTAAATCCACTTACCAATTCAGCAGCTTAATAATAAATCAATCATGGAAACATAAAGCAACAAATCAAGAGCAGAAACACATCAACACATGAGATACCAAGATTTTGACATGGAAAACCTGATTAAGGGAAAAACCACGTTGTGATTAACCCAAGATTGTATTCTCTATTAGAAGAATAAAAAGAATAAATGACACATGCCAATTAGGGCTCACTGCCTAAGCACACTGCTCACAAGAGGCTCGCTGCCTACAAGAGACACACTGTCTACAAAGAAATAAGTATCACATACATGAACTAGAGAATAGCATCTTTACCATGCTTGAATTAGTTCCATTTCAGTCCAATACTTTTGCTCTACCTTTTGCTCTCCTCTTCACTACCACACACTCATCTCAACATGGACAACTTTGAAATGACTTCACAATCCCTTCTTTATACAAGACATCAACTTAGGAATGATCATCTAAGTCGGCAAACATCAACAAGATCATCCGTAGAATGTGTAACTCATCCGGTCGGCCAGTCTCAGGAAGAACACCATCATCCAGAAGTTATTCTTCAATTGCAAGCTCCAACTTCAATGCGGACCACCAACATGAATTGGATATGCTCCAAAGACTTCCACAAGCTTGCATGAATCACCACTAACATCTGTACTTCATCTTCTTATTGGAATCCATCTCTCCTACATCTGGAACCTCAAGAGCACAGACTGTCATTACTGTCACAAAGGAATAGATTCTTGCAGACCTTCAGGCCATGAACAAATCAAGTTGACACACCACAAAGACTTCCCCAACACTTCCTCAAATCTACAGAACATGAAAATGCATTTCCGAATCTCACCGAACCTTTTTGTAACACTTTGTCACCTCTGAACACCTACCGGTACTGGTTTTACTTGAGTGACCACAACTTCTTCATATCTTCATGCAAACCTCTGAAATCTCTACTAGACCACCTCAAGACACATATCTACAAACCCTTTAATCTGCATCCTTTGATCTTCTTCCTATCTTGGACTATTGCCTTACTGTCATCACTGTTCCTAATTAAGGCTAATTTTCTCAATATCCTCAGCACACAGCTCATCCAATTCATATCATTAATGCAACAAGAGTATGTTGACATCAATGACAACACCGGTTAGGCCCATACTTGCAACAATTTCTAATTCAGGGGTCCTCCTTTTCTTATAAAGTCAGGGAGAGACCATAGTATTGTTTTTATGATGAGAAGCCATAGATGTGAGACTGTTTCGCACTAACGCACTTGTTTGAGGAAAATGGGTTATTAAAAACACACAAAGTTCACAACAAATGAAGTGGGTAGAGGAAAAAGTACTACACAAAAAGTCAAAGTAAGTGAGTTTAATGGTTTTGATTGAGGAAATGTGAATGAGGTGTATAAACACTTAGTGTTGAAATACACACTGTGTAATTAACTACATGCAAATTTTCAATCTAAAGCATTGAGAAATGCACAATTTTCATATAATAGATGAATATATGCTTGAAAATGAATGTAATATCTGAAATGAAAGATATTTATGACAAATGCAATGAAACAACACAAATCTATGCTTGTTATGATTCTAAAATGCTCAATTTTTTCACTTTTTTCAATGTAAATGCACAAAAGATGTTATGAGACTATGTAAAATGATGGATGAAGGGAATCTAATTAGATATAATGTGTAATATAGATAAGATCTGATTATAAAATCGTACAATGCTCAATGTGAATTCAAAATTAAGGAAGAATGGATGAATGTGTTTATTTTTATTGAAATACACAATGTATAAATGTAAAATTTGAAATCTAAATGCAATAACACAATGATGGAAAACTACGGTCCAAAATTAGATTCAAAAGAGTGTTTAATTGAGTAGTAAAATATGAAACAAGATTTTAACTACAAACCCTAGCTTTTGAAATTACTAGGTTATATGAAAAATGTGAAATTTCAAGTAAAACCCTAGAAAATGAGATATAAAAATGCAAGGTAAATGATCATGAAATGATGAAATGTTGTAAATTATCTTAGATATGATGTAAATACCATAAAGTTAAATGTTTCAATGATATGCAAGGAAAATAGTGCAAACTATGCCTTAATACAAGCTAAAAATGCTTATTTTTTTCAAATTTTTCAAATTTATGTAAGATTTTTTAATACATATGATGATGAATATGATATGATTGAAGGCAAAACTAATTACAACACTTAATAAGATGCAATTTTAGTAAAAACATGAGTTCACCAAAATGTTATGTATGAAAAGAAGATAGGTTGAAAGGGTAGTTAAGGTAGATTCAATCAAACCCTCCTTTCACAATAACACTCAAGGACATAAACTGAGTTAAGTCACTACTATTGCAAGAGGAATCTGCTATAGGTTTGGTGTCACTATGAAATGATAAGAAAAGATAGGATGTATTGATGAATTTGTTAAACCCTAGTCTGATTAAGTCTTAAACCCTAAATATATGATTCCAGATATAGATAGACAAGATACAACAAATGATCACATAGGAAGATAGTAAATGTAGATTAGAAACATATAAGGATTCAAATTTCTAAAGGTAGAAACTTTTGGAACATTGGGGTGGGTGTCCTAGTCCAATCGGCCACATTTTCTATACATCTAGAATTGTAAGATGATGAGGACTGCAACCTTGTTCAGAGTTTCCAGCAATGACAGTCAGGAGGACTATGAGGTGGGTACCCTAGTCTAGAAGGGAATATTCTTTTCTCTTTTCTTCAGATCCTAAATCTCTATCTTCTACTCAACTTCTCTACAACTTCACTCCGCAAGATCTTGCACCTGTAACCTATAATCACAAGAGAGGGGTTGGGGGTTGTGGTGTTTAGGAGCTTGCCTCGGACAAGCCCTAGAATGGCATTCAAGCCTTCCAACACTGTTGTTAGATAGAGTGCATGCCCTTGGTGGACAGAGGCAAAATGAAATGATAAGATAGATTGATTGAAACACAAAATAGATATCACCTTAGAGGTGATACCCTCATAGAGATGAAGTGCCTTCAAATCATGAGGAAATGAGTTGATCGAGCCAAATTTACAACAAACACATACAAACACAATACAATTCTGCTCTGTAACACAATGAATGTCTTGAATGCTCTTTGCTTGATGATCAAAAGTTTGCCTTAATCAACTAGGAGTAAAATGAAGTCCTAAACATATTTATATATGCATTCCCGCTAACATTCATAATTCAAATTGAAAAGGCCAACAAAGGGAAACCTTTTAATAGTCATAAACTAACACATTTAGATTTAGGTCCCGGTAAAATAGGTCTAGACTAGGGCATGGACACCCAAGTCTAGAGGACTATTTATAGTCATGATTATCATTTAGGACGGACCCCTAAGCCCCATTTGTCATGGGTTTCAGGGGAAATTGCTCCGGGATAAGTTTTACACATGCATGATTAAATCAAGAGGACCTAGGAGCTAAACTAGGTTGTAAAAAGTCCTAAGGGGACATTTTATGACATAAAACATTCATGAAGAATGGTGATGTGGTTTACAGTGAGAATGGATAATTAAGTATGCATATGTAAATACCAGTCTTGAGTGAGACATGATTATTGTAAGGGAATAACAATTAATAAATTCTAAGGTGATTGTTAGATGTATGTAGTGCTTGTGTTAAAATATGGCATGAATATTAACTATTTTCCCTAATGAGGCACCGGTCTCAAACTAACCATCCACCAACCACACAATCTTTTAAAATGACATATCTCTATTCTATAATAAGTTATTTATAATTATTTATGGGTTTTCCATATCGGGATTTAAAGGTTTGCATGGAATTTTTCATTTATGTTTTGTTTAATAAGACTCCCTATCGTTTAAATATGGAAAAATACATCTTGACACTACGCCTTAAGATTGTGTATCATTTTCAAGTTATCTCCATAAGGGGGGACCCACCTAGGCTTTGTAGAGCCTAAAGTGTAGAGGAAACTCTTGTTTAACTGAGTTCCTATTTGTTGGCTAGTCTTGCATTAGTCTCGCTTGTAGATCTATCGATCTTATAAGAGATT
Organism: Cunninghamia lanceolata; assembly: GCA_027924645.1. NCBI lineage: Eukaryota > Viridiplantae > Streptophyta > Pinopsida > Cupressales > Cupressaceae > Cunninghamia > Cunninghamia lanceolata. Next base: position 2,228,875 of record BSBN01001183.1, on the reverse strand, counting down.
AATGAATTACAAGTTGGGGAACCAATAGATACCACATACAAGAAGTTGTACTTATCATAAGTTGACTATCAAATGAAAGCAATGACTAGAGCAATCTTGAATCAAATGCCTAGGTTGTATAGTCTTGATGTCATTGAAGGGGAGTCAAACATTGACACATTCTCTAATTTCATGGAGGATTTTCATTTTGAGGAAGAAGACATGTGGATACATTTCTTTGTTAGATCTTTATGTAGGAGTGCACTAAGATGGTTTAGTAGTTTTGCTCAGTACTATTTTTCTTCTTGGAATGATCTTATGATTGCATTTGTTAAAGATTTCTCATTCAGTGCCAACCCTATTTCTCTTGTCAAAAATTACTGAACATTAAAAGATTAGAGAGAGAGTTAGGCTATTATTTTATGACCATAAATGTGTAGTGGAACATTCTAATATTCCAAGGAAGTATAGGCACAAGAGTGTTGAAATACACTAGACAACTGAGAGCGGGGGTGGGGTGAATCAGTTGTCACAAAAACTTAGCTTCACATGAACATCAAACCATCAACAACTTAATTGCTTATAATTAAATTTAACTATGAAAGCATGAAATCATAAAATTAACCACAAACAAACATCCAACATAGTAGACACTAAATTTTTTACGTGGAAAACCCTAAAAGGGAAAAACCATGGTGGGTGTTAGCGCACATAAACATATGAGTTATAACAATACCGAAAACAGAGGCTCACTGCCTATAGGGCTCACTGACCAAATGGCTCACTGCAAAGATTAGCTCACTGCCAAAATGGTGAATTGATTAAGTAGCCCCTACTTCATGCCTAGGTTTAGTTCCTTGAAGCACAATAAAACTTCTCTGCTTTGCTCTTTCACACCTTCACACTTATCTCTTCATATTTGCACACACAATTTTCATAACTCTATTACATACTTTTATACAATTCATCAACTTGGAATGTACATCAAGGTCAGCATTACATTCATCAACCATTGGAACATTCTCCAAGGTTAGAATTACAAAACATTCATAAAAATAGGTCTAGACCTATTACAACATTTAGCTAAGGAAAGATAGAGAGAAGTATGATGAACACACCACATCTTAGCTGGGACTCAAATGCAATCCTCCACACCACAACACGCTTCTACAATCTTCAATGTATCTCTACAAATAGTGAAATCAACCAAGTCAGCCAAGACTGGAGTTAACACTAGGTCTTCTAAGAACACTCTTCTTTCATGATCCAAACTTCTCTTTGCAAACCAATCCAAAGGTAGGAACATGATCAGGGGACATCCACAAGAACATTGTAATCACCAGGAACAACCATACTATCTCTAACCACTCCGTCAAGAAGATTCTTCAAACTAGAGCACAAGAACAACACTGTCAGCTACTGTCATAAAGAAAGGATAGTTTGTGGACTGCCAAATCAAAAACCATTGGAGTTGAAAGCACTTAACATCATCTCAGACTTATCTCTAGAACCATATATCAAAATACTTCAATGCGGAGCATAATACTCTCTCCCTGTCTTTGCCAAATATATAGAAAAAGTTGTTTTCACTCTGATGAACATAACTCACTCAACTTTTCATACTAGAGGCTCAAACTTGGAACATGGCATCTTCATATCAACTTCTAAATAACTTCCAATTTGCATACAAAGATATTCATCCTACATGAAATGCAGAGCAATCTAGTAGATTGTTCTTCAATATGCAATACACTATTTTTCACTACAACTCACTATTTGTACTGGACGAGCTAATTTTCTCAATATCCTCAACATCAGAATCAATTATATGGGTGAATATAAAGCATCTAACTTATTACAAGAAAGTAACAAGATAAGGGTATAGTTGACACCAATGACAACATTGGTTAAGCACATACTTGCAATAATCTCCCCCTTTGTCATTGATGGCAATATATGATGTGAAAATTTGAAAAGACCATCAAGACAAGATTCTCCACCTTTCTCTTTACACATCTACATTCTTTCTCCTTCTGAGTTTTTCACGTGATTTCTCTCCCCCTTTGACATCAATGGCAAAGGGCACATACTTGCATTCTACTACTCTAATCCAACTGAACTATTACCAATACATCTAGCTACTCCCCCTAAGAGGTAGCCCTCAAAACATCAATCTAGATCAAAAAATGAGACTTTGGACACCAATAGATTGATGCATTCTCATGCATCTTAATTTAAGGTAGGAGGGGTAATGACCCCTAAGTTTCCTCTGAGATACTCAAAAGTATCCTTAGGTAGAGGCTTGGTGAAGATATCTGCAATATGATCCTTTGTTGACACATAATCCAACTTTACTTCATTCTCTATCACCTTCCCTCTCAAAAAGTGATACCTTATAGATATATTCTTTGTTCTTGAGTGCATCACTAGATTCTTGGAAATATTTATGGCACTTGTATTGTCACACAAGATTGCAATTGGATCTCTATAAACAAGTCTTATATCCTTCAAAGTCTGTTTCATCCAAAACACTTGAGGACAACAACATGCTACTGTAATATACTCTGCTTATGTAGTTGATAAAGAGATTGAATCTTGTTTCTTACTCAGCCATGAAACCAATCTATTACCCAAGAAGAAGGCACATCCACTTGTACTCTTCCTGTCATCAACATCTCTAGCCCAATCAGCATCTGTATATGCACTAAGAGTGAAATCATTATCCTTTGGATACCATAATCCATGATCCAGAGTGGCTTTTAGATACCTCAAAATTCTCTTTACTGCCATCACATGTGATTCTATTGGATAAACTTTAAATCTTGCAACAAGACAAACTACATGCATTATATTAGGTCTGGTTTGAGTTAGATAAAGCAATCCTCTAATCATGGATCTATACTTTTTCTGATCAGTCTTAGGTGATTCATTAGCTTTACTCAACTTGCATCCAGTCACCATGGGAGTGCATACCAGTTTAGAGTCTTCCATCCCAAACTTCTTCAGTAACTCTTTAACATACTTAGATTGAGATATGAAGATTCCTTTGTCTAATTGATTGATTTGTAGACCTAGAAAGAAATTCATCTCACCAAACATAGACATCTTGATCTCAAACTCATTATGCATTTCACCAGCAAATTTCATACACATACTTTCATTTCGTCCAAAGATGATATCATCAACAAAGACTTCAACAATCAAGATTTGATCATCATTAATCTTGAAATAGAGATTACTATCAGCAGTACCTTTATTGAACCCTAGTTGTAACAAGTACTTATCCAACCTTGCATACTAGGCTCTAGGAGCTTGCTTGAGTCCATACAAAGATTTCTTTAACATGCATACTATATTATCTTGATTTGACAGCGAAAATCCTTTCAGTTGCTCAATGTAGACTTCCTGTTCCAATTCACCATTTAAAAATGCAAACTTCACATCCATCTGATACACTTTGAAATCTTTATGAGCTGCAAATACCAAAAACATTATGATTTCTTCAATCTGAGCTACTAGAGCAAAAGTCTCTTCAAAATCTATTCCTTCAATTTGAGAATAACCTTTGCACACAAGCCTTTCTTTATTCCTTACAACTTCTCCATTTTCATTTAGGTTATTTCTGGAGACCCACTTGGTTCCAATAACATTTTTATCAGCAGGTCTAGGAACTAATTTCCAAGTCTCATTCTTCTCTATCTGTATTAGTTCTTCTTCCATTGCCTTAACCCAATCTTCATCATTGCAGGCTTCATTCACGTTCTTTGGTTCAATTGTAGAGAGAAAATAGTAATTCACTTGTTCTTCTACAACTCCTTTCCTTGTCAATACTCCTTTGTCTTTGTCTCCAATAATTTAATCTTCAGAGTGATTGATTGTTACATACCTGGGGGTCTTAGCCGAAACTTCTGAACCCTTTTCTTCTTCATCTTGATTGATTTCTTGTTCAACTTTCTCTTCATAAGTAGCAGTAGGTTCATCTAATTCATAGCCATTCTGATATGATGTTCTTCCATTGTGTTCATCCACCTTCACATTTGCACTCTCCACAATCTTTTTCAACCTTTTGTTGTAGTACTGGTAGGCCTTTCTCTTGGTAGAGTATTTGAGGAAGATTCCTTCATCACATCTTGCATCAAAGTTCCCTAGATCTTCATCTATTATAATGTAGCATTTGCTTCCAAAGACTTTGAAATATCTTACTATTGGAATTCTTCCATACCAAAATTCATAAGGAGTTTTAGTACCGTTTCCTTTTACTTAAACTCTATTTTGAATGTAGACAACAATATGTATAGATTCCTTCCAAAAGACTTCCAACAGACCTTCTTCCTTCATCATTGTCCTAGCAGCTTCTTGAACTGTTCTATTCTTTCTTTCCACAACTCTATTTTGCTGAGGACTCCTAGGTGCAAACAATTGCCTCTTTATTCCTTGTTCTTCACAATAATTGTTGAATTCATTTGATGTGAACTCACCTCCTCTATCAGATCTCAAGCATTTGATTTTTAGCTCTATTTCATTTTCAACCATTGCCTTGAAGGATTTGAACTTCTCTAGGGCTTTAGATTTGTTTCTCAGAAGAGTAACCCAAGTCATTCTAGAATAATCATCAATAAGCAACATGAAGTACCTGTCACCTTGTATCTTCTTATCCTTGTAGGACCACATAGATCTGTATGAACTAGATCCAGCAAACCAACATAAATTTGCTCTTTGCTCTTAAAACTTGTTCTTGTCTTCTTTCCCAACTGACATTCCTTGCAAATGGTATTGGTGGGTTTCACAAGTTTTGGTACATCTCTCACAGTCTAACCTAAACTTATCTTTACCATATTATCAAAGTTTATATGACACATCCTTCTATTCCATAACCAACTCTCAGAAGCTTGAGCTAATAAACAGTAATCATTAGTTCCTCTTAATTGAAAGATGTTACCTCTGGTCTTCTTACTGGTAGCAATCATAGTTCTAGAGCTTTCCATGATCTTACACCCATTGTATTTGAATCTCAGATCATAACCTTTGTCACACATGTGACCCACACTCAAAAGGTTATGCTTCAGACCCTTCACATATAGGACATTGTCAGTATTATGCTTTCCATCAAATGATATAGATCCTCTTCGAAAAATCTTACCAACTGCATTGTCTCCAAACCTAACCAGTCCCCCATCATACTTTTCCAAACTTACAAACTTACTCTTGTCACCAGTCATGTGATGTGAGCATCCACTATCAATAATCCATTCATCCTTATCTTTCTGAAATTGAACAGCCAAAGCACTTTCTTCCACTAATTTTTTTTCCTTCACACAACTAGCAGAATTAGTAGACACAGGTTCTTCTTTAATAGCAATGAACAAGCATTCATTTTCACTACTATTAGCATCATCAGATTCATCATCAGCCACATCTTCATCATCAAAATCTCTAACCTAGTAGCATTTCTTTGGAGCTCTAGGCGTGTTCTCAAACCTTTTTCTATTTCTTTCAATTCTTTTAGGACATCTAGAAGCATAATGACGTAATTTACCACATGAAAAACATTGAAAATGTAGTTTGCCTTTGAACTTTCTAGAACCTCTTTCTAGTCTGTCAACAAAATTGGCTTCAATTTCATCAAGATCATCATCAGGTTCTACCTTGTACTTTTTTGCTCTAGAGATCTTCTCTGAAGTACTAGCTTTGAAAGTTGTTTCAACTTTTGGCACAGCATCACCAAATTCTCTCATTTCAAAAGCAATAATCTTACCAAGCAACTAATCCTTATTTATCTTTTTCATAGTCATTATTTCTTCAATTGTAGCTACCTTGTGGGCATAGGATTTAGGTAATGACCTAAGAATTATCATCACAACTTCAGCTTCATCTACAGTTCCTCCCATACCTTTGATTCGAGTAACAAGTTCATCAACCTTTTACATGAAGGATTTTGTGTTTTCATCTTCTCCCATCTTAAGACCTTCATATTTAGCTTTCAGTCCCTGCAATTTGGCACTCTTTATAGATTCATCTTCTTCATATAGATTACTTAGCTTATTGCAGACTGCCTTAGCTGACTCATAATCCATAACCTTTATCAAATTAGAATCATTCAATGCACTCAACAAAGCATCTTTGGCTTTTATATTTATCTCATATTCTTTGATTTCATGTTCTGTTGTCAGTCCATTCTCTAGCATGGTATAATCAATCTGTGTCGCTTGCCATACTTTATAACCAATACAAAGCAGATGACTTTTCATGTGAATCTTCCAAGTTGCATAATTCATCCCATCAAACTACAGATCCTCCTTCTTGTAAGACATCTTGGATCTACCTCAAGCTGTTAAGCTCACCATTGATGAACTTGGCTTTGATACCAATTATTGAAATACACTGAACAACTAAGAGGGGGGGAGGTGAATCAGTTGTCACAAAAACTTAGCTTCACATGAACATCAAACCATCAACAACTTAATTGCTTATAATCAGATTTAACCATGAAAGCATGAAACCATAAACTTAACCACAAACAAACAACCAACATAGTAGACACCAAATTTTTTATGTGGAAAACCCTAAAAGGGAAAAACAACAGTAGTTGTTAGCCCATAGAAATATATGAGTTATAAAAATACCCAAAATAGAGGCTCACTATCCAAATTGCTCAATGCAAAGAATGACTCACTACCAAAATGGTGAACTCATTAAGTAGCATCTACTTCATGCCTGGGTTCAGTTCCTTTGAAGTACAATAAAACTTCTCTGCTCTGCTCTTTCACACCTTCACACTTATCTCTTCATATTTGTAGACACACACTTTTTGCAACTCTATTACATGCTTTTATACAATTCATCAACCTTGGAATGTACATCAAGGTCGGCATTACATTCATCAACCATTGGAACATTCCCAGGTTGGCATTACAAAACATACACAGAAATAGGTCTAGACCTATTACAACGTTTAGCTAAGGAAAGGTATAGAGAAGTATGATGAACATGCCATGCCTTAGCTGGGACTCAAATGTAATCCTCCATGCCACAACATGCTTCTACAATCTTCAATGCATCTCTACAAATAGTGAAATCAACCAAGTCGGCCAAGACTGGGGTTAACACTAGGTCTTCTAAGAACACTCTTCTTTCACGATCCAAACTTCTCTTTGCGAACCAATCCAAAGGTAGGAACATGACTAGGGGACATCGACAAGCACATTGTAATCACCAGGAACGACTGCATGATCTCTAACCACTCTGTTAAGAAGATTCTTCAAACCAGAGCATAAGAACAACACTGTCAGCTACTGTCATAAAGAAAGGATAGTTTGTGGACTACCAAATCATGAACAATCAGAGTTGAAAGCACTTAACATCATCTTAGACTCATCTCTAGAACTGCAAATCAAAATACTTCAATGCAGAGGAATGCAGAGCATAATACTCTCTCCCTGTCTTTGCCAGATATATAGAAAAAGTTGTTTTCACTCTGGTGAACATAACTCACTCAACTCTTCATATCGAAGGCTCAAACTTAGAACATAGCATCTTTATATGGACTTATAAATAACTTCCAATCTGCAGACAAAGATATTCATCCTACATGAAATGCGGAGCAATCTAGTAGACTATTCTTCAGTATGTAATACACTATTTTTTACTGCAACTCACTGTTTCTACCGGAGGACCTAATTTTCTCAATATCCTCAACATTAGAATCAATTATATGGGTGAATATAAAGCATCTAACTTATTACAAGCAAGTAACAAGATAAGGGTAAAGTTGACACCAATGACAACAGTGATATGTTCACGTCAATGACAACACCAGTTAAGCACATACTTGCAACAAATAGATCTTCTTGCATTGATTTATTTTTTGATGCATATGACATTGGTCTAAGTGCATTGATACAAGAAATGAAATTTGTGTGGTTGTTCTCCCTTATACATGTGTCTATTCTTAGGAAAGTGTGGTTAACAAATCCATACCGCAAAGCGAATATGTGTAAGAGTCGCCAATGGACTCAAAGAAACCCAGGATCACCTGCAACCAAACAACCTTCCACAAAGAGAGAGAAAAGCAATAACAATGCTTTATATTGCCAAGAAAATAATGATGGATACAATATACAAGATGCAAATCTTGACTTGATACTCTCTACATTGCATAAAATGTAAAATGAGATACCTTCTTTATATAAGTAGTGTTGAGAGGTACTACAAGGCTAACATAGACACAAATAATAAATGTGACAAAGGGTGACGTATACAACTATTTAAATGACAACTAGAGGATAATACGATGCCTTTTAGATGACACAAATACTAAATTTCCTAATATAGAACTAGTTAGGTAATATACCCCATTCACACCAACACTCCTCTTAAGTACAACTTAGGGAGAAGTAGACAAATGAAAAGATGCAAGGATGGGTCTCAACTACAAGGCCATGTTAGGTACCCATGAAAAAAATATCTCAAGTGGAGTAAAGGAGAAAACCTCATGTGAAAAACTCCTCCCCAAAAGTGAGAATGCATACAATTAAGTATGGACAAATGATAGAGTGATGGAAAAAGGACTCAACACAACCCCCCAAAAACAACATCCATCATCAATAACCCCCCGTAAGTGGGAAAGAATGAGACAATATATCCCCTCCATAATGAAGTAGCTTCTGTTTGAATGGTGCATGCTTGAAGAAGAATACTAAAGAGAATCTAAAACCTACAAATAACATTTCTCCCCTTACAAAGAAACCAATCCACTGGTGTATGTAGAAGGAACTCCAACTCCAAAAAAAGAGATGAGGAAGGAATTCTCATGATGTATGATGTCTCTAAAAACTACTCAAGTTTCCACATGTAACAACCAAGAGATGCCACAACCAAACTAGATGTCCTAGGCCAAACTGAAGAATGTGACAAATCAAGACAATAAGAAAACTCAAGATCATCGATCTCTAAAGATAAAGATGATGTGACAACATCCATGCTATAACTGTCATCAAAGAGGAGAGAGAATCCCTCAAAGGTGTCCTCCAAATATGTAGAGATGGGACTCACAAAATAAAGTAGAAATACCTATCAATTACTCATCCCACAAAGATGAATCTGAAAGACTAAACATCTTACTGAATTGAATAAAAACACTTTGAAGAAGTAGGAGGTGGAGAAGATGGAAGTGCAGCACAAGTCTCAATAGTCGATGAGGAGGAGAGAATACCAAGGTTCAAGTGACCAAACTTCTCCTTAGAAATATGATTTGCACAAGGAGTGTGAATATCAGCCAAAGGATCTAAACCATCATCAAGAGAGAAACCAGAAAAAGGTGTATAACTAAGATGCATGATCAACCACCCCTATAGCAATAATCATTATGCTCTCCAAGTATCTAATAATAACCAAATCAGGTGTGAACTCCATAGTCTTCCCTGCACCATTGTGAGTAATCTGATATATGGAAAGAAGATTATTGGTCAAGGCACACAAAGTACATCATTGAAGGTACCTTCACCAATATCAATAGTTCCCTTCCCAATTACATTCATATATGTGTTATTACCCATAAAAATTGATGGCATAGCATAAGGCTCAAATGAAGAAAACATATCTTGTGAAGAGGCCATATGATGAGAGGCTTCTAAATCAAGAAGTCATTTACCTGATCCAAAACTTGTACTTGCACAAAGAGATTTACCTTTATGTTTGTGTTCCTTCTTAGCTTTTCCTACATGACCTATCTCAAAATATCTTGACTATTTAAATGCAGAAGAAGCAGAAGGAGAAGAAGAACCCGACATTTTAATATTATGTTGTTTGAAAAGATACTTCATCTCATTAAATTATTTCTTATAAAAATTATTTTCATCATGCCTTGATTTATTACAATAAGCACAAATAACTTTCTCCTTCTTAGATTTACCCTCTTTGGAAGAGGTGGAAGGGTCATTATTTGATTTTGATTATGTCTTAGGTTGAGGTTTATTTTTACCTTTGCCTGTTGATGATTGAACTACCAATTCTTGATTCTTGGGAAGTGGATTTAATTAAACAAGATTAGCATGTTCTCTAGTCAAACAATCACAAAAAAACTCAAGAGAAGGCATAGTGAATGCATCACTTAAGACATCCATAGTGGAGTAAAAGGTAGAAGAAAAAACTTCATATGGCCCTTTCAACTTAGGCAAAATAAAGAATATGCATTCCTTATCAGTTTTATCTTTCCCACAACCTATCAGTTGAGATCTCAAAGCTTTGGACTTAACCAAATAATCTTCAATGGAAGGAAATGTATAAAGAGAAAGAGAAGTCAATTCTTCCTCTATTTACAAAGCACGTAATTCACTAACTTTACCAAATAGGTCATTGTACTTATCCCATACTTGTTTAGGTGTCTCACAAGCCTCACTATGAAACAACAAACTATTAGAAACATGTAGAGCAATCAAACTCATAGCTTGTTCAAGTTTACTCCTATAATCAAATTTATCATATTCCTTGGTAAATTTAGGTTGCTCCTCATCCAATGCAGCCCACAAACCCTTAGATCTGAGTAATCTATGCATTTTTTGTTTCCATAAATGATAGTTATGAGGTGTGAGTAGCTCAAATTAATTTGAATCAACCATTAGAGAAAAAAACACCAATAGAACAAAATAGACAATATGCTGCAATAATCTACTATAAAACCTCCCAAATCTGAATCAATACTGAAATTGAAGCCCAAAAGCCAAAACAACCACTAATTTCAATGATTTTTCCAAGCAATGAGTGAAATGTACCCAATTAGGCTCAAACTAAAAATCTAACATTTAAGGAAAAATGTAGAAAATTGGCATGGATAGAACTTTAGAGCACAAAAATACCTTTCCAACACCTATAAAAAGTTGAATTTTGACACCATGGGTGCAAGTTATGAGCTTGGAAGAGGAAAAATGTAAATACGTGCTTCAAATAGTAAAATCTGGCACCTACAACAAAATTAGCAAAAAAATACCTACACCACTGTGAAGTGTTTGGAACTAGCTTTTTGATGCCTATTTGTTTGCCAAAATTGGAAACCATGGCGAAAAGTTATGGCTCCCGAAAAAATTGGCCTCCTTCGGCATGCAAAAGCGCCAAATGGGCCCCTAGTGGCTAGTGGACAGCCCATCGGTGGCGCTCTGGGTGGAGGTAGTAGACCGACAGTGCTTCAGCACTAGGAAGGTAGTCCAAGGGCAGTAGAACATGACATTGGTGCCCTAAATGGGCAGAGAGACAACTGTAGCTGGCAGATAGGAGACCAGATTGGCTAGAATCACCAGTTGAGTGGTGACAACTAGAGTCGGCGGTAGAAGGTGCTGGCTAAGGTGAAGAAGGCTGAAGGAGCCTAGGTGGTGGCCTATTTGGGGCTTGAGAAGGCTGGATCTAGCCCAAAAGGCTAGCCAGCTCAGCTAGCCCAGTCAAAACAAGGTGCCTAATAAAAGATGTCGACTGGTAAGGAAGTTGCCTCTAACAAGTTGGAAGGTAGGGCCAATGAGTTGGCTACCATGTGGTGCCCCTTTACATTGGTGGGTACCCTATGATAGCAGGGTATGACCCTGCCAAATATTAACCCACAGGAAAATAAAAAATTGTAGAGAATTTTTTATACCTAGGAGTTAAAACTTTTACCCTATAGAAAAAGTAATGCACTTGAGATTATGCCTATGCAGGAAATGATGTTAAATGGTATGGATCCATATGAATGAATGGATTCCATATGAATCGCATAGAATTTTTTGTGACAAAAATTCTGCAAACACTTTTTAAATGGGCAAAAATCAACTATGGCCAAAATATCAAGTGTTTATAGTCAAAAAACTTGGAACATGCCTTCCGGATATGATGGTGCAGTCTAATTTTCTCCAGGATACACGAGTAAAAAATCTTGACATAATCTCTTGAAAAAGAGGGAAGGGAATTGTAGATCTAAAGCTCTGATACCATGTAAGAGTTGCCAATGGACTCAAGGAAACCCAAGATCGCCTAAAACCAAAAAAACCTTCCACAACAAGAGTGAAAAGCAATAACAACACTTTATATTTCCAAGAAAATAATGATGCATAAAATATATAAGATGCAAAGTTTGACTTGATACTCTCTATATTGCATAAAATGTACAATGAGATACCTTCCCTATATAGGCAAGGTTGAGACATAGTACAAGGTTGACATAGACACAAATAATAAATGTCACAAAGGACAACATAGACAACTATTTAAATGACAACTAGAGGATAATAAGATGCCTTCTAGATGACATAAATATTGAATCTCATAACCGCCTAAGTAAACTTAACATTTGAATAGGTCCTAATATAGAACTAGTTAGGTAATATATACCCCATTCACACCAACAATATGATGATAAGATAGATGATGCCTCATGTGTTTACATTGAGGGAGAAGTGCATGGTGTTTATTGTGGTGGATCTATTAGATTTAGGACAGACAACTGAGAGGGGGGGGTGAATTAGTTGTTTGAAACTTTCTTTCAATTTAATCACTTTAAATTATTTTCTTAATCCACCAGCGTAATAATAAATCAATCATGGAAATGTAATGCAACAATTTAAGAGCAGAAACATATTAACACTTATGACAACAAGATTTTGACATGGAAAACCCGGTTAAGGGAAAAACCACAGGGTGACTAACCCAAGATTGTATTCTCTGTTAGAAGAATAGAAAGAACAAAATGGCACATGCCAATTAGGGCTCACTGCCCGAGCACACAACTCACAAGAGGCCCACTGCCTACAAGAGACACACTGTCTACAGAATAATAAGTATTACATACTTGAACTAAAGAATAGGATCTTCACCATGCTTGAGTCAGTTCCATTTAATCCCAACACTTCTTCTCTGCTTTTCACTTTCCAACTCCTTATTTATACAAGACATCAACTTAGGAATTATCATCCAAGTCAGCATACATTACAGAGCAAATACATAAATACAACATGACTTATTACAAAAAGACTTCACGTGGATCAACACACTGTCAGCTACACTGAGATGAGACTCTAATCTTTTTTTGGGAACACACCATTCTTCAAAGGACACCTTCTAGATCATCCACAGGATGTGTAACTCATCCAGTTGGCCAAACTTAAGAAGAACATCATCATCTGGAAGTAAACCTTTAATTGCGAGCTCAATCTTCAATGCGGACCATCAATACGAACTAAACACAATCCAAAGACCTCCACAAGCTTGCCTGAGATATCAAGAACATCGACACTACTTCTGGTTACTGAAATCATTCTCTTCTTCATCTGGAACCTCAAGAACACAATCTGTCGTCACTGTCATATTGGAATAGATGCTTGCGGACCTCTAGACCATGAACCAATTGAGTTGTCACTTCACATTGACTTCCTAAACACTCCATCAAATCCGCAGAACAGGATATTGTATTTCCAAATCTCACCAGACCTATCTATGTCACTCTGTCACCTTCGAACACCTATCAGAACTAGTTTTACTTAAGTGGTCATAACTTCTTCAGGTCTTCATACAAACCTCTAAAATCTTTATTGGATCATCTTAATATACATATCTACAAACCCTTTGAAGCGTACCCTCTGATCTTCATCTTAACTAGGATCTTTACATCACCATCTTTACTGTTCTTCTCTATTTCTGATTAGGACTAATTTTCTCAATATCCTTAGCACATAGCTCATCCAATCCTTGTCATCACTAGAACAGGAGTATGTTGACATCAATGACAACACCGGTTAGGCTCATACTTGCAACAATCTCCCCCCTTATCATTGATGGAAACATATGATGTGAAAAACTATTTTAACCATCAAGACAAGAACTTCTCCATACTGTCACAACTCCCCCTATCAACAACAACCACTCACATGTCTTCTCTTCCTTTACTTCTCCCCCTTTGATCAGCAACCACTTATTTTTCACATGTCTTCTCTCCCCCTTTGACATCAATGGCAAAGGGCACATACTTGCATTACTTCAGAAACATATCAGCTACTCCCCCTGAGTAGCAGCTTTCCAAACATCAATCCAGACCACAAGACATGAGTGTGATATCCACTGGACTGATGCACATCAGTGCACCTTAATTCAGAATTGGAGGGGCAGTAACCCCTAACTTCTCCCTGAGAAACTCAAAAGAGTCCTTAGGTAGAGGTTTAGTAAAAATGTCTACAATCTAATCCTTGGAGGGCACAAACTCCAATCTGACTTCATTTTTATTCACTTGCTCTCTCAAAAAGTGAAACTTGATGGATATATGTTTAGTCTTTGAATGCAACACCTGATTCTTTGATATGTTTATTGCACTTGCATTATCACAGAAGATTGTGATAGGTTCCTTATACTCCACTCTGATGTCCTTTAACATTTGCTTCATCCACAATACTTGAGTGCAACTACCTACTGCTGCAATATATTCTTCTTTTGTAGTGGACAGAAATATTGCCTCTTGTTTCTTGCTCAACCAAGAAACTAATCTTTTCCCCAAAAGGAATGCTCCACCACTGGTACTCTTCTGGTCATCCACATCTCTTGCCCAATCTACATCTGTATATGCATGAAGAGAGAAATTATGGTCTCTAGGATACCACAAACCATACTCAACTATTCCTTTTAGATATCTAAAAATCCTCTTGATTGCCATGACATGAGATTCTCTAGGATCAGCTTGGAATCTAGCAACAAGACCAACAACATTCATAATGTCAGGTCTAGTTTGAGTGAGATACAATAATCCTCCAATGATTGACCTATACTTTTTTTGATCAGCTTTAGGAGAGTCATCATCTTTACTCAATTTACATCCAGTTACCATGGGAGTATTCATTGGTTTTGAGTCTTCCATCCCAAATTTCTTCAACAATTCTTTCACATATTTGGTCTGAGAAATGAAGATTCCTTTCTTTGTTTGAGTGATTTGCAGACCCAAGAAGAAATTCATTTCCCCAAACATGGAAATCTCAAATTCACTTTTCATTTGATTTGCAAAGGTCTTGCACATACTATCTCTTCCCCCAAAAATGATGTCATCAACAAATACTTCAACAATCAAGATATTTTCCTGATCAATTTTGAAATACAAATTACTGTCAGCAGTACCTTTGTTGAAACTAATCTTCAAAAGATGCTTATCCAATATTTCATACCAAGCTCTTGGGGCTTACTTGAGTCTATACAGTGCTTTCTTCAATTTGCAGACCATATCACCATGATCAGACAATTGAAATCCATCCAGTTGCTTAATGTAAACTTCTTCTTCCAAGTCACCATTTAGGAAGGCAAACTTGACATCCATCTGATATACCTTGAAATCCTTAAGGTAGCAAAAGCAAGAAATAATCTGACTGCTTCAATTCTTGCCACTAGAGCAAAAGTTTCTTCAAAATCAACTCCTTCTACTTGGGAGTAACCCTTGCAGACCAATCTGGCTTTGTTTCTGACTACTTCACCATCTTCATTCAGTTTATTCTAGACGACCCATTTGGTTCCAATCACATTCTTGTTTTTAGGTCTGGGAACAAGATCCCAAGTGTGATTTTTCTCAATTTGCATCAGCTCTTCCTCCATTGCTTTAGTCAAATTTTCATCATTGCAAGCTTCATTCACTATTTTAGGTTCAATCTTTGAAATTAGACAATACTCTTCTGAATCTTGAGAAATCCTTCTTCTTGTTTGTACACCTTTGCTTTTATCACCTATGATCTGATCTTCAGAGTGATTCAGTCTTACATACCTAGGAACTTTGGGAGTTTCTTGCACTTCTGATTCTCGAACAAGTTCATTCAAACTTATCTCTTCTTCTTGATTTACTGGATTAGTTTGAATCTAAATTTTAGAGGGAGCTTGGACTTCTTGAACAAAAACATCATTTTGATCATCTTCATCATATTCATAAAACCTTGAGGGTTTTTCAACACCTTCATCAACCTTCACATTTGTACTTTCAACAATCTTCCTTAATCTCTTGTTATAACACCGGTATGCTTTGCTTTGAGTAGAATAACCCAAGAATATTCCTTCATCACTTCTAGCATCAAGTTTTCCTAGATCTTCATCTCTTTTAATGTAACATTTGCTACCAAAGACTTTGAAATACCTCACAGTGGGGGTAATGCCAAACCAAAGTTCATAGGGAGTCTTACCAGTATTGCTTCTGATTTATACTTGATTAAGAGTATAGAATACAATGCTTACAACTTCTTTCCAATAGACCTGAGGAATATTTACTTCCATCATCATAGTTCTAGCTACTTCCTGGATGGTCTGGTTCTTTCTCTCCACTACTCCATTCTACTGTGGAGTCCTAGGAGTAGACAACTATCTTTTTATTCCATGTTTCTTATAGAATTCTATGAACTCACCGAATGTGAATTCTCCACCTCTATCAGACCTCAGACATTTTAATTTTAATCTAATTTCATTTCTCAAGAGCTTCTAATTTCTCTTTCAGAAAAGTCACTCACATCATCTGGGACTGGTCATCAATTAATAACATGAAGTATCTATCACCTTGCACACCCCTGATGCTTGCCAAACCACATAGATCAGTATGAACTAAGTCCAATAATTTGGTAGAAGATTGTTCCTTGCTTTTGAATGAGACTCTACTTTGTTTTCCCAACTGACATTCTTTGCACAAACTATTGGTAGGTTTTACTAATCTTGGAAGATCTCTTACAACCCAAGTGTTGCTTATCTTGATGATATTATCAAAATTCACATGACACATTCTCCTATGCCACAACCAACTCTAATCAATTTGAACAAATAAGTAACTTTTACCAGTACCAACCAAGTGGAAGATATTACCTTTAGTTTGAGTACCGGATGCAATCTCTGTTCCGAAACTTTCAAAGATCTTGCATTTTTCATTTTTGAATTGGAGATCATAGCCTTTGTCCACCAACTGTCCAACACTGAGACGATTGTGCTTTAGGCCTTCAACATACAATACATTACTAGTTTTGTTCTTTCCATCAAAAGAAATAGTTCCTCTACCCTTGATTCTACTAGCACAATTATCACCACATTTTACCACTCCTCCTTCATACCTTTCCAAATCTATGAATTTATTTTTGTCACCTGTCATGTGGTGAGAGCATCCACTGTCGATGACCCAATCATCTTTTTCTTCAACTTGGGCAGCTAGAGCTCTTTCTACAATTTTATGATTAGCAGATTCAGAGGGTATTGGATCTTCTTCCTTGATGGCAATAAACACCTAGTCACTTCCAGATTTGTTTCTTGTTTTTGAATCATCATCTGTTACTCCTACATCATCATCATCTTCATGAACATAGTAACATTTCTTTTGGAACCTTGATCTATTAGGATTTGACCTTGAAAATCCTTCCAGACACTTTGAGGCAAAATGGCCAATCTTATTGCAATTAAAACACTTAAAAGGCAATTTCCCTTCATACTTACTGAATCCTTTTGGGAGTCTTTTTACAATAAGGGCTTCAAGTTGAGCAGCTTTTGCTTCATCTTCTTCTAGGTCTTTTCTTGCTTTCTCATACCATGATAGTTTCTTTGAAGAGTTCTATTCCGGATCAAACTTTTGTTTTACTTTAACAGAAGTACTAGCTTTGAATGTAGATTCAGTCTTGGGGGGAGCATCTCCAAACTTAGTCAATTCAAATGTAGCCAATTTACCCTCCAATTGATCTCTTGTGATACCTGAAATAGATCTGAATTCTTCAATAGCAGCAACCTTGTACTTGTAAGAATCAAGAAGAAACCTGAGAACTTTGCCAACAATCTCATCTTCATCCAAGACTCCTCCAGCACATCTAATACCACAAACAAGCTCATTTACTCTTTGCATAAAAGTAGTGATACTTTCATCCTCTCTCATCTTTAGATTTTCAATTTTTCCTTTTAGACTTGGCACGTTTAGCATACTTGTCTCCTTCATGCAGAAGTTCTAGTTTCTCCCAAATCTCAAAAGCTATTTTTAGATTAACAACATTTATCAGCTATGAATCAGACAAAGCACTTAGAAGAGCTTCTTTAGTTCGCAGATTGTTTTCAGCATCTCTGATTTCATCTACAAATTTCAGACCATTCTATGGAGGAGTATACTTCTTTGAAGCCATGATCCAATACTGCATTCCCATACATTGCAAGTGACATTCCATGCAGCTTTTCCAAAGAGTGAAATTGGTTCCATCAAACCTCAGACTATCCTTCTTGTAGGATGACATTCTGGATCTCCTCAAGCGGTTAAGCTCTTTTAGAGGAACTTAGCTCTGATACCGATTGTTAGATTTAGGACAGACAACTGAGAGGGGGGGTGAATCAGTTGTTTGAAACTTTCTTTCAATTTAATCACTTTAAATTCTTTTCTTAATCTAGCAACATAATAATAAATCAATCATGGAAATGTAATGCAACAATTCAAGAGTAGAAACATATTAACACTTATGACACCAAGATTTTGATGTGGAAACCCTGCTTAAGGGAAAAACCATGGGGTGGTTAACCCGAGATTATATTCTCTATTAGAAGAATAGAAAGAACAAAATAGCACATACAAATTAGGGCTCACTGCTTGAGCACACTGCTCACAAGAGGCCCACTGCCTACAAGAGATACACTGTCTACAAAATAATAAGTATTACATACTTGAACTGAAGAATAGCATCTTCACCATGCTTGAGTCAATTCCATTTAAGCCCAACACTTCTACTCTGATTTTTACTTTTCGCCTCTCTACCACACTCTCATCTCCTCTGACACATTTTGAAATGACATTACAACTCCTTATTTATACAGGACATCGACTTAGGAATTATCATCCAAGCTGGCATACATTATAGAGCAAGTACATAAATACAACATGACTTATTACAAAAAGACATCATGCGGATCAACACACTGTCGGCTACACTGATCTGAGACTTCAATCTTTCTTTGGGAACATACCATTCTTCACAGGACACCTTCTAGATCATCTGTAGGATGTGTAACTCATCCAATCGGCCAGAATTAAGAAGCACATCATCATCCAGAAGTAAACCTTTAATTGCAAGCTCAATCTTCAATGCGGACCATCAATACAAACTGAACACAATCCAAAGACCTCCACAAGCTTGCTTGAGATATCAAGAACATCCACACTAATTCTACTTACTAAAATCATTCTCTCCTTCATCTGGAACCTCAAGAACATAGTCTGTCATAACTGTCATATTGGAATAGATGCTTGCAGACCTCTAGACCATGAACCAATTGAGTTGTCATTCAACATTGACTTCCTAAACACTCCATCAAATCCGCAGAACAAGATATTGCATTTCTGGATCTCACCAGACCTATCTGTGTCACTCTGTCACCTCTGAACACCTACTGGAACCAGTTTTACTTAAGTGGCCATAACTTCTTCAGGTCTTCATGTGGACCTCTAAAATTTTTATTGGATCATCTTAAGATATATATCTAAAAACCCTTTGAAGTGTACCCTCTGATCTTCATCTTAGCTAGGATCTTTACCTCATTGTCTTTACTGTTCTTCTCTGTTTCTGATTAGGACTAATTTTCTCAATATCCTCAGCACACAGCTCATCCAATCCTTGTCATCACTGCAACAGGAGTATGTTAACACCAATGACAACACTGGTTAGGCTCATACTTGCAATAGGATCTTTGGTCTTTCCATCATTTGTTGATGAGTTATACACTAAAATTTATCATTGAGATGATCTAACAGCTCATAGCACTAGAAATTGTGGCTATAATGACATGCACCTTGTTAATGACCTTAATAGACATATCATAGATATAGATCTTCCCTTTGTGATAGTTTCATGCTTCTATATGTAGGATGATGAAGAAGAAGATATTGGTTATCAATTTGGTTGGAGTAGTAATAGTGATGTAGTAGGTTGTAGAGTTGAGATTAAAACAAAGAGGAAATGTGATGGGTCCAGTCTATAATTCGAGATGCCTTAGTTAAATTTCTATGTTGATAATGATAATTAAGATGTTGATCATATGTTTGATCCAAGCATAGAGCAACATATCAGCATATGTGAAGATGGTGTATGATGGCCATAAGTTTTCCAAAAACTTGACGTGAGCACAAAAAATAATATGAAGCTTTCCTTTGTGATGGAGGTCAAGTTTATATTTCTATGGATGGTGATGATGCACCAAAGTTGGAGTCCTTTGTGTGGGTCTAGCATATAAGTGAAAGTGATATTGAGTTGCAGTGTAGTAATGAACATGAAGACTAGCTTGTGGTAGCTCAACTTGATTGTATTTATGACCTTGAGACTTTTTAGTTTGAGATTCATAGAGTTGTTCCTCCTTATCCAATTCAATATTGTAGTCAAGTATATTTTTCAAAGGTGTGTAAGTTTTAGACAATCAATTTTTGTCTTGAATTATTTGAAGGTAGTAGAAACTATGAGGATGAAATTTGCATGGGTTTCATGAGTCTTCTCTTCCCTAGTAGTGGGATTGGGTTGCCAGCCATGGTGGGAGAGAAGTATCTTAGCCTCAACCTAATTCTTTTTATGTTTTCAATCTGCACATGCTTGTGTGTAGTGGATGCTATTTGTTGTAGCTGGGTGTTGGATGCACTTTCTATTTGAGAGTGTTCAACTCATTCTTTCAGCTTGTCTTTGACAAGGGCAAGTTGATTGTGATAGTTTATCCATTGCCTTGTGCCATAGTTCTTCTTAGTAGAGTCTGAGCTACAAGTGTGCTAAAATTTTGTTTGCAACCATACCTTTTAGTTTCTTCTATGCCTTCATGTAATTAGTTGCAAATACTTATTTGTTCATTGTAGATATGTGTTTTATGTTGTGTCTTTTTGTCCCTCCCCTTCATTCCCAAAGATCATGTCTAGATTCTCAATATGCTTGTAAGAGGCACATGTCTCCAACTAGAGCCAATGTTTTCCTACACCCAAATTTCATGCTCTTTAACTTGATTCTTCTATTGATGTGATGCTTTTGTGTTTTCCCAAGTGTCTTCTGTAGGTCATAATTTGTGTGCTCTCTCCACCATAAATAATATAAATACACTTTATTTCACTTGTGGTACTTTCTAGTGGTCTACTCTACTACCCTACTTGCATTTCCTTATTCTTGAATGTGTTGTTTCATCTTGTAATTCCCCACATAGCCCTTTTTGTAGCTCCCTATCACCCACCCTTGTTGACACCACATGTGTTCCTAATATGTCTATTTTGACCACAAGGGAGTATACTTCATATATTCACCTTTATCATCCCCTTTGTGATGAATCCTCATGTATGAAATGGTCTCTCTTAGCTTATGATGATTTCTTATTCACTTGTAGATATGATCTTATGTTGTGGTGATCTCCCTTTGGTCTCATTAATCTTCTATAGAGGGTTTATTCTTTATGTGATATGATTGTCATCCTATATCATGCATTAAAGACAATGGTTCATATTTTCTTCATAGAAGGTCCTTCCCTCCTTTGTGGTGGATTCCTTTATTTTTAGTAGCTTCTTGGTGTCTATGGTGCATCCTTGTGGTGTGGTGGTGGTTGTGTCCTTGTAGAAGCAACATCTCTTGTGATGGAAGTGTTGTGCCCACAATATTACTCTCTAGGCTCAGTAGTGTGTTCTTTGCCCATGGTGGTCATCTTCCAATTGGTAGCATCATGTGGATGTATGTTGGTCAATATGGTTCCTAATTCACTATGCCATAACTATAGGTACTCTACTAGTCATATGTATCATTGTAGTGGATTTGCATGTTGTTTTAGTGGCATGTTGTTGGTTTTCCTTGTGAGGTGGACTTTGATTTCCCTATGGCTTCATGCTTCTTCATCTTGGTGTGATTCAAGTGTTCTCCATTTATCATCCATCATCTAATCTAATTTTCTTCCACATGTAGGGTGGATATTCAAGCAAATTTCAAATACTTTACCTAACATGACATCCACTATTCACTCCCACCTACCATATCCCATCCCACACTTTTTGAATGTGAAATTTATTGCTGGTTCATGGATAGTTTTCATGTCTTCTTAGCCTCAACATTGTTTCTTGGGCCATTTGTAGATCTACCATGGTAGGGAATGATTCAACTATTTCATCTTATGCCTTGTGCCTAGTTATGGCAGTCTTATCCATTTCAAACTTGCCCCTCAACATGACATAGCTTTTAATGTTTTTTTTTATTAGTGGTTGTGCCTGGTGATTGCTTTATCCTTGCCATTGTATGCTTTTCTCACATGCAATAATGAGGGTATGACATGTTTATCCTTGTTTATTGGATCTTGTGCAATCCCAAGTGGATCTCTCTTCCCAATAACTTCATTTTCTAACATAATCAAGTGGGAATCTTGGAGGGAAGATCTAATTGGATAGATATTTGAAATATCCCTCCAAGATCCTTGAAGTAGAATGCTATATATGTATTCATGTTTGATGTGTTACAGGTTGGTCGCTGAGCCAATTTTAAGGACACATAAGTGTCTCAACTTGTTATAGGGCATCAAGTGATGTAAATCTAGTTTGGAAGGTGACATGATACACATTATAACTCATAGGAGAGTTATTTTATGAACATAATGATAGTAAATTGTATGTCTCCATGGTAATTTGTAACTATTTAGGGGGATTGTTGAACCTAGTTGTGGATCCTCTCTTGCCACATTTGCTGGTATTAGTGTAATTGGGGTCAGATTAATGTCACAACATTATATTTCATTACAAACTATTTTGTAATTTTCTTATTTTTGTTTCACATGCACAATATTGAAATAAGATTATTAAGTATGTCCATTTACATATAATGGTATCTTTGAGTTATATGCCTATGCACATCAACTTCCATTATTCTCTGCAAGTGTATCCTCTTCTTCCTTACATGATTATGACTATGTCACCCAATGGAGTAGACACTAACCTCATTGGTGAAAGTCCAAGGACTTATTTAATGAATTATCTATATGTCCTTATAGGTTTGAGTGTAGATTAGAGTCTTACATGCTCTCATGATCAATATCATAACTTAGGCAACATCTTATGTGACCAAAAAATGTTCAAATAGTTAGAGGATCATGGTGTGCATGCTTACACCTTACCATTTTATATGAAAAGTTAAATGGAGTCATTTGAAGGGATATTATAATATTGTTATTTGTGGGAGACTCTACAAATTTGTAATTATAAACTTAATAAGATGTTTTATATGTAGCTAGTTGGACTTTGATCTAGTAAAAACTTTTCATGTCAAGTGTCATTGGGTATAGTTGTGGTTGGTTTAGCCTTGTTACATCATATTTTATAGATGTCCTATTAAGGATACCTCTATGAAATACCCTCTTGAGTCTAGTTGAGCCTAAAAATGAAGATGAGTTTACCCATGCTGTAACATCCCAACTGGAATATTAGATAAACTTAAACATAATTAAGCAATAATCTCACTTCTTTTTTTTTGTTTTTGAAAAACTAGAGAAATATCCATAATCAATATATTACATTTGTAATATCCAAGAATAATATACATGATTCAAAGGATATTGCTTCACATGCGACTAACAATTTGTGAAAATATCTCCATTTTGTCGTATTTCTTACAACTTAAAATTTTATAATTATAATATACAAAATAAGGAATGTATTCTTGTTCACAAGTCTTCAGGAGTCAACTGAAGGAGAGAGAGAGAGAGAGAGAGAGAGAGAGAGCATCACCATGGTACTTTTCCTCCAACCATAGACCAGTGGTCTCCTACACAACTTCCTTCCTAGAACTGGCCCTTCCCTTCATGGGGGTAATAGATAATGAGAATCAACTGATTCCATATACCATCTGAGAACTAGTGATGTTTCCTAGTTAAAGACAATCAGGATACAACTCTAATCTAGCTCTAGCTATGTATGACCCATTTTGATTGTTTAGCTTATCTGGTACACTATGACCTGACAATACAAGAAATGAATTCTACTCAATACCCTGTAAACCTATTCTCATGCTCATTGTATTCTCTATACAAGTAAGATTCTAACATTTAAACCATAGGTTTTTATGATTAAGTCTCTATCTGTTTAGTCAAAGAATATAGTCATTTGACTCTTAGTTTGTAGAAGATAGCTATAGTTTCACATATCATTGAATTGAATACACTTCCTCATGTATATAAAAAAGATACCATATTAATAAAGAAATCAATATTACAACTTATCATTACTGCAGTGAGTATATCCCTCAAATATCATGTGGCTAATCTTAGGCTAAGATAGGATTAAAGATCATTCCTCTATAAAATTAGAATATGCATAGCTTCGGATAACTAAAAAGTAGATTCTAGATACATCTCATCCTTCTTTATCTACTTAAATATAAATAGTGTATGTCAAATGTTCCTACTCAATGACTTTGACTCCATACTAGTTTCCTTTAAAGCTCTTCAAAACACTCTATATCTTCATGATTAGCTACTACTGTGAGATAAGTACTTTGTTTTCACAAAAATGACCTTCACTTAGGTCTCTTTAAGTACACATTGACCCATAATAAAATTTCTACGACCAAAATTGGTTTTTGTATAACAGTCAGTCACTTCTTGCTAACTTAATCTTGACCAAGCTAGGCTCTAAGTGTCCTCAACACACTCGGCCACACTTAAGGCACAATTTCCTACTATAAAATATTACTATGGATATAATATATAACATAGTTGGCCATGTATTGATAATATGATCAGACCTTTAATATAGATAATATAGTTGACTTTGTGTGAGAATATAGTTAGCTATGTATTGGTAATACAGTCAGCCATATGTTCGACCTATTAAGAACAACACAGTCAGCCATATATTCAACCTATTGGGCAAGATACTATCGGACATAGTATTGATACATTAAGCTTAATTCATAACACAATAAGCTTAGTGTAAAACATGGTAAGTTTAAATATATAATACACAGTGAGCTTCCTATATGTAACACAGTTGGCTCTTTATTTAACACTGTGAGCTCTAATATATAACATAGTGAAACTCTATAATACAAAGGCATGGTTGTAATACAAATATCTGTGTTAATACCAAAGGCACAGTATTAACCATATACTTGCGAAGCTATTCCTACTTCACTTTCTAAGAAAAGATATAAAACATCTAAGGCATGGCCAAAAGGCTTCCTACTCAGAAGTTTTAGACTGATCAATATGTCTAAGCACAAGCTATACGATAGGGATCGACAAATAACAAATTATGATTTCTATTCCTCATTCTAGGTTATAGTAATGTATTTCAAATAATGGTATTCATCTATAGAGGATATATATATATATATATATATATATATATATATATATATATATATATATATATATATATATATATATATATATATATATATATATATATATATATATATATATATATATATATATATATATATATATATATATATATATATATATATATATATATATATATATATATATATATATATAATCCATATTTGCAAAATACAAAGATAGTTCCATTTGCACTATAGCAAATAACACAATTCCTATCTATTCTTTCATTCTAAAAAAACTATACGATAGCAAGATTATTTATTCAAATGTTATCATAGTAGTAGCCTTACCTATCTGATCGGTAATTCAAGTTCTTTAACCACAATCCTAGCTACAATTCCTTTTTCTTTCTCTGCTTTTCCAACTCTCTCTGCTTCATCTCCAAATACCTTTCCTCTTCTTCCTACTTAATCCACTTGGTCACAGTCATGGGCAGATATTAATTATATCACCAGATATTCTCTCTACCACTCGCGGGTAAGCATGTAGGGATAGGTGGAGAGTATGGAGTGACAACTCCCTCTCCCACTCCCTTAGCATCCAGGGAGTATGATGATGAGGATTAAAGGGAGGCTCCAACAAGATTTAACCTATAACAATATTAATAATAACTATGATAATAATAATAATAGATTTGTAAATAGACATATCATACTCAACTAAAAGATGTCGATATTGTGCACTCTCAAACACTCATTGTGTTCATCTGAGGCACAATTATTGATGAAGAATTCTCACAAATTGACTAAGATCTTAACAACAATATTAAACATATTTAATTAATTTACACATGTCGATAAGACATCCAAAGGCTTACACCATGCTTCTATCAAAATTTGAAAAAGGATTAAACCTTCCTCTTAACAATGACACAACTGACAAGAATAAACATGGTCTCTCTCTACTATGTATATGTGTGTGTGTGTGTGTGTGTGTGTGTGTGTGTGTTTCTAGATGACATAAGGATCATTGCATTCTCGCGATATAGCATCCTCTGCATGGTGATAGTTTCTCTCCTCATATCAGAGGGAAAACAACATTGTTCCTACAGCCACCTCAGTTACATGATTGTAGTTAGTCCATTTCATAATTTTAACCACATGTTCAATAATGACGTCATATACAACTATTTCTTGCATATAAATTAACATAAAGAAAAATATTTCCTATCATTAGTATAATCATAATATTTTCTTTGACTAACTATTTGTCTCCTTGAAAATAATGAAACTAAATACATTAGTTTAAAAACAAGGTGTGACATATCTCCCCACTTAAAGATCATCATCCTTCATGATTATGTCTAAACCAAAAATAAATACTTCAAACATGTTCTTGTACATCATGTTATTTAAAAAGATGTGGCAACTTTTGATAGATATCATTATAATCTTCCCAGATAGCATTCTCCTCTGAATATTGGTCCCACTGGACCTTGCACTAGGTAACTTCTCTATTACGCAGACAGAGCTTGTGTACCTCAAGCACTTTGAGAGGATCTATCATGACCACCCCTGGGTCTTGTACCTATAGAGAATTTCAATCAAGCATGTGATTAGATCTGGATATATATTTCCACAAATATTATAGATTGAAAAATCACATATTCTAGCAAGGGATGGTGGTAGAGCTATCTTGTAAGCAACTGGATCAACCACTTCTAGGCTATCAAAATATCTAACATATCTAGGTGCTATTTTGGAAGACTTTCCAAACTTAATTGGGCTCTTGTGCGGTTTAACTCTTAAGAAAACTTTATCTCCTACTGAATATTGTTGGGGCATTAGCTTGGCATTAGCATAGCTTTTCTTTCTATCATTTGCTTCTACCAATCTTTTCTTAATCATCTCTACTTCCTCTTCCATTTTTAAAAGCATTTCTGGCCCAAGGCAAATCATATCCTCTAGCTTATCCCATCTAATAGGAGTTTGACACTTTCTGCCATACAATACTTCAAATGGAGCGATCATAATTGTAGAATGATAAGAATTATTATATGCAAATTCAACTAGTGGAAGATACCCTTCCCACTTACACTGTTGATCTATGCAATACATCCTTAAAAAATCCTCCAGTACTTGATTTACTCTCTCAGTTTGTCCATCCATTTCTAGATGATAGGTTGAGCTTATATTCAGTTGTGTTCCCAAAGATGAGAACAAAGTGATGCAGAGCAGCAGCGAAGCGGTGAAAACAAGTCAAAATATGAACTATTGAAGTGGTTGAACCTTTGAACCACTTGAACCAAATGAACTCGTTGAACCTCAAGTGAATGATGGTAGTTAAAGAAAGGGTGAAAACCCATTAAAACCCACATAAAAAACCTTTTTAATGTCCTAACAACACCGAAATGCATTCATTCTTCCTTATCGGCTTGACCACACACACACCATCGCATAGATTTTATCGATTGAACTAATTGAACCTCTGAGTTCATTGAACCATTTACTCCTTGTTGAATCGAAGAACCAAATGAACCATTGAACCATATTATATTGAACCATTGAACCGGTTCAACCATCGGCAACACCCAAACCATTGGCGACATACAACCCCCCGATATATAATTGACAAATACTCACAAATTGTATAACTTGATCTACTTTAGTAGTATACACACAAAATGTCTCTCTCCCCATACATCTGTAGGATACACATAAAATGTTCACCACATACATTTGTTGTATACACATAAAATGAACAATTCCTTAACCAAAACCTCCTCTGCAACCATTGTAACCGAACAACACACAGAAAACAACTAATTTCAATAGAAATGAAAATAACCTAACACTACGGAGGTCATTCCAATGATTTCAAAGAAATCTTAACCAATGGAATGACTCCAATCGATATCTCTGTAATTAGACCAAAACACCAAAATTTCTCTATTCCTCCTTCTCAAAAATTATACATACAAATTCACTCTACTCTGTCTCTCTATATCTATTTAACAAACATGGACTGCCTATTTAAAGACTCACTCAGCAGTTGTACATGGTGGAAGATGAACTACCACTGCCGATTAGTTACAATCACTTGTTCGGTTACAATTCTTTTCACACAATTTAGTTAATCTTTTCTTGACACATGTACCACTTAACCAACTATGGTGTTAAGGCCTTTACAAACATAACATTTGAACAAAATGTATGGAATATTTAGATTCTTGAGGTGCTCCTGCACCACAAAGTTTGTCAAAACCTTGAAGTTATTTGAGCATCTCTATCTGAAATTATCTTTTCTGGAATCCCATGCAATCTAAAAATTTCTTGCATGAACTTCTTGGCTAAGATGGGCGCTCCATCTATAAGATTACTAGGTATAAAATGAGCTACCTTAGTAAGTTTATCCACTACTATGAGAATAGCATCATGCTTATAGCAGGACATAGGTAATCCTTGGAAAAAATCTATACTAATAACTTGCCAATTCCATTCAGGTGTGTCATGAGGATAAAAAAGTCCTGTTGTGTGTTGGTGTTCAGCCTTAACTCACTAACACTCTAGGCATCCTACCACAAATTTGTAGCATAATTTTTGATTCCCTTCCAAAAATATAAGGGTTTCACATTAGCTAACAACTTTGTCACTCTAGGATGACTTGAATATGGTGTAGAATGCATTTCTTTCCAGAAAGTTCTTCTTAAATCTCCTTGATTTGGAACATATATTCTATTATTCAATCTCAATAACCCATCAAGTTCAAAATAAAATCCATCATACCTTGTATCTTGAGGATTTTCTATTAGAGCTTTCAAAAATTTCTCATAATATTCATCATTGGTCAAATTATTTAGTATCTGAGCTTTGAAATTAGAGTGCACTGATACCATTGCCAATATGTGCCTTCTTTGACTCAAGGCATCAACCACTTGATTTTCTTTACCTTTAATGTAATTAACCTCAAAATCATAGTCAGAGATGAGCTCTAACCATCTTCTTTTCTAGGCATTAAGGTTAGGTTGCATGAATATGTACTTCAAACCTTGATTATCAGATTTCAATTCAAATTACTTTCCCAAAAAATAATGCCTCCATACTTGGAGAGCATGCACAATTGTAGCTAATTCCAAATCATGAGGGGCATAATTTTGGTCATAAAGTCACAACTTCCTTGAATCATAGGCTAAAAACCAATCTTCTTGCATGAGCACTCCTCCTAACCATTCTCCTGAAGCATCAGCCACAACAACAAAGTGATCCGTTGAGTCTAGCACTTTAAGAATTGGTTTTGAAGTCAACTTCTTTTTCAGAATAATAAAATCTTCTTCACACTTATCAAACCATTCAAATCTCTTTCCTTTTCTCTGTAAGGAAGTGATAGGATGAACAATTCTAGAAAAGTTCAAAGTAAACTTCCTATAATATCCTCCAATCCCATAAAACTACACACTTTATGCATATTTTTAGGAGTAGGCCAAGGTTAGGTTGCATGAATATATACTTCAAACCTTGATTATCAGATTTCAATTCAAATTACTTTCCCAAAAAATAATGCCTCCATACTTGGAGAGCTTGCACAATTGTAGCTAATTCCAAATCATGAGGGGCATAATTCTGCTCATAAGGTCACAACTTCCTTGAATCATAGGCTACAACCCGATCTTCTTGCATGAGCACTCCTCCTAACCATTCTCTTGAAGCATCAATCACAACAACAAAATGATCCTCTGAGTCTGGCACTTTAATAATTGGTGTTGAAGTCAACTTCTTTTTAAGAATATTAAAATCTTCTTCACACTTATCAAACCATTCAAATCTCTTTCCTTTTCTTTGCAAGGAAGTGATAGGATGAACAATTCTAGAAAAGTTCATAATGAACTTCCTATAATATCCTCTAATCTCATAAAACTACACACTTTATGTATATTTTTAGGAGTAGGCCATTCCAAAATAGCCTTATCTTTGATGGATCTACATCAATTCCTTTAGTTGATATAATATGACCCAAGTACTACACCACTTTTTTTAAGAAGGCACATTTGCATAACTTTCCATAAAGTTTATGCTCCCTGAGTCATTGTAGAACTATCTGTAAGTGTTGATGATGTTCTTTCTGATTACAAGAGTAGATTAAAATATCATCTAAAAACACCATAACAAACTTGTCTAGACAGTCCCTAAAAACATTGTTCATCAAATTCATAAATGCTACTAGAGCATTAGTCAAACCAAAACGTAAGACAGTGAACTCATAATACCAATACCTTGTTCAAAAGTTTGTCTTGTGAAAATCTTCTTCCTTTAATCTTAATTGATGGTAACCTGACCTAAGGTAAATTTTAGAAAATACAGTGGCATCACGCATTTGATAAAAAAGATCATCTATGCACGATAGAGGGTACTTGTTCTTAATCATTTCTTTGTTAAGCAAGTCATAATCTATACAAAGACACAGAGTGCCACCCTTCTTCTTAACAAAGATCACTGGTGCTCTCCAAGGTGAGACACTAGTTCTGATCAACCCTTGTTGCAATAATTCCTAGAGTTGAGCTTTTAACTCCATCAACTCGGTAATGGTCATCCAATAAGGTGCTTTATACACTAGTTTGGAACTAGGTATAATATCTATTGCAAAATTAAACCCTCTCTTCACGGGTAGACCTAGAAGGTCTTCCAGAAACACATCTCAAAAATCTTGAAGGAAAGGGTACTCTTCAAAAATATTTTCCATTAAATTTTCCTTCCCCTCTTCATCTTTTACCTCCATTTTCACTACAAACATCTGGCATCCTTTCCATTTTGCTCTTTTCAATTGCATCACATAAATTTGCCTAATTTTCATTTCTTGCTAAAAACCTTGAATGAGGACATCATTCCCATCATCGTCAATGCATTCTACTATTTTGGAAAGACAACAAACTCTTTCCCTATGCTAAGATAGTCATTTCATTCTTAAAATGACATCATATGATCCTAGAGGTTCTACATAAAGGTTGACCTCTGTAGAAAAAGTAGGTAGGATTAATTTGGCTTCAAACAAGCATTGCTCTACCTGAGCTCTTGACTAGTTTGCAAACTCCACTATCCATTAATTAGCAATGAAACTGGCTTTCTTAGACATTTTATTAAGTATTCTAGGGTTCACAAAAATTTTAGTTGCTCCTATATCTCTAAGAATAGAAATTGGGGTTCCAAAAAGAGTACTTGTGGTTTCAAGTAACCTGATACTCAACTTGATGACTATCAAGAGCAGCATGAATCCTTTGCTAAAAAGTTGTTTGTTGTGAAGGCATAGGTTTACCTCCATAAGAATTTCCTTGACTCTTCATGGGGCACTGATTAGCATAACGATGTCCTCCACACATGAAGTATCCTCAAGGGGGACCTCTCTTTCCAAAAGATCAGATGGTATTATCATCATTCCTTTTAGGATTAAAATCCCTATTTCCATCCTTGGATTGATTTCTGTTAAATTTGGAACTTTTACAATGGTTCCTTTCTCTAGATTCCAAGTTCTTGTTCCTCTTTTTGAAGGTTGTTGAAGGATGACTCCAGTTAAATTTCCTTCAAGATCTTTCTTGATACACAAAGATAGATTTGAGCTTCTGCTCTTGCTTGATGGCTTTCTCAAAAACTTGGTCCATGGTTGTGGGTCCATGAACATCCACTTCTCTGCCAATCTAAGAATTCAAGCCCATGAGAAACTCCTTATTATAAATATCTCATCCTTATGGTATTGTGGCGCATAATTCAATAACTTGGTAAATTTTTCCTAGTATTTAGTAACAACAATGTCTCCTTGATGCAGATTTTGAAAATCTATTAATTTTTGGTCAAAGTAAAGTTAGGGCAACCACCTTTTCCTTAATATGACCACATATTTTTCCCAAGTTAGGCTTAAGGAACTCAATCCTAATTCCATTTTCTTATTCATCCACCACATGGATGCTTCTCTAACTAATTGGTATGCTCCCCATATAGCCTTGGTGATCTCAGAATAATTTCTTATCTCAAAATATTTTTCCATCTCTATTAACGAAGCCTCAACTGCATCTCCACTCACTATTCCATCAAATTTAGGAGGTATTAATTTCTTCATATCTTAGGCTAGCTTGTTGGTAAGATGAGTTTTTGCCTCATTATGAATTTGAGAATCTTGATTATTTACTCTAGGTTCACCATGAAAATCAGATTCTTCTCTTTCAGAGTATTGATCTTGATTGGTTTCTCCCCCTCTAACTTCCTGTTCTAGGTTTTCCAATCTTCCTTTTGTTTCATTCAAAACTTACAAAATTCAAGATCTAATTTTTCCATAGGATTATTCTCAGGATCCAGGCCATTCAGGTTCCCTCTTGGTTGGTTTTCAAAGTGTCCTATAACAATACCACACCTAATCATTGTATAGAAATTTATCAAAACATGTAGCTTTTTGATTCACTATCATAAAAGTACAAGTTCATAAATGCAAAAACTCATAAATTTATCACACAAACATTTTCTTACTAAAAAAGACAATACTCTATTTTATTCACTTTCTAGATCTTTACGTCCTTATTCAAATACAAAACTTTTTTTTTTGGTAAAAAGAAAATGTCTACATATCACTTTCTGACAAAGGAAATTCCTTTGGTTCCTCCTCTTTGTCAGAATCAAGTAACACAAGCTTAGCAGGTGGATGTACTCATGAGTACTCTTTCAACACCTCTAAACTTATAATAGGTGCATCCTAACCACACCCAAAAGGCATGTCATGATGTGTGGATGGTTTACTAATCTTAACAATAGTAGGGGTTGACAATATTTTGGCCTCCTCAAGTCATTTCCTCCTTTCTAGGTGGATACATTTGAGTGCATCAACTAGTGTTTTGAAATCAGTGAGCTAATCTTCCTTTGCATAACTCATTGTATCTTCAGTCTTTGGTTTAGGAGTTGGCTCTTTCTTATTAGTGATCTTAGGCTTTTCTCTAAGTTTTGTTTTCTTGGCTCACTTTCTTGTCCTTCTGTTTCCTGCCATTTTGGCACAAGAACAAATGTTTTAACATTAGCATATCTTGCCAATCTTGCAAAACCTGACAATGAGCTCCAAGGTCCAAGTGTTGAACCGGTAGCTCTGATACCATGTGTAACATCGCAACTAGAATATTAGATAAACCTAAACATAATTAAGCAATAATCTCACTTCTTTTTTTATTTTTGAAAAACTAGAGGAATATCCATAATCAATATATTACATTTGTAATAGCCATGTACAATATACACAATTCAAAGAATATCACTTCACATGCAACTAATAATTAGTACAAATATCTCTAGTTTGTCATATTTCTTACAACTTACAATTTTTATCAATATCATATACAAAATAAGTAATGTATTCTTGTTCACAAGTCTTTGACAATCAACTATAAGGGTGAGAGAGAGAGAGAGAGAGAGAGAGAGAGAGAGAGAGAGAGAGAGAGAGAGAGAGAGCAGCACTCTAGCACTTTTCCTCCAACCACACACCAGTGGTCTCCCACATGTCTTCCTTCCTGGAAGTAGCCTTTCCCTTGACGAGGGTAATACATAATGAGAATCAACTAATTCGAAATGCCATATTAGAACTAGTGATTTGTCCCAGCTAAATACAATCAGGTTACAACTCTAGTCTATCTCTATCTATGTATGACCCATTCTGATTGTTTAGATTATCTGGTACACTATGAACTGACAATCCAAGCAGTGACTTTTGCATTTCTTTGGCCAAATTTATATATATATATATATATATATATATATATATATATATATATATATATATATATAAATAGTTGTAGGTTCAGTCACTCTTTTCTCGACTTGGAGATGACATTCTTTTTACTCTATTTAACCACATAAATAGTAATTCTTTTCGACTTGCTTATACCATATTGGCTATTAAAATATATCATAATCCTTATCTACTAGTCATTTTGACAAATCTAAGGTGATAAATTAGGTGACTATATAACATATATTGAGTCCCTCTTTGTATTCTTGCAATCACGGGTCTATGACATCCTATCATCTACTCAATACCCTGTCAACATATACTCATGCTCATTGTATTCTCTATACAAGCAAGATTCTAACATTTAAACCATAGGGTTTTTATGATTAAGACTCTATCCATATAGTCAAAGAATATAGTTGTTTGACTCATAATCTGTCAAAGATAACTATAGTTTCATGTACCATCAAATTGAATACACTTCCTCATGTATATCAAAGAGATACCATATTAATAAAGAAATCAATTTTACAACTTATCATTACTAGAGTGAGTATATCCTTCAACTACCGTGTGGCTAATCTTAGCCTAAGATAGGATTAAAGATAATTCCTCTATAAATTAGACTATGCATAGCTTAGGATAACTCAAAAATAGCTTCTATATACATCTCATCCTTCTTTATCGACTTAAAGATAATAGTCTATGTCAAATGTTCCTACTCACTGACTTTGACTCTAGACTAACTTCCTTTAAAGCTCTTCAAAACACTCTATATCTTCGTGATTACCTACTACTGTGGGATAAGTACTTTGTTTTCACAAAAATGACCTTCACTTAGGTCTCTTTAAGTACACATTGACCCATAATAAAATTTCTACAACCAAACTTGGTTTTTGAATAACAATCAAGCACTTCTTGTTAATCTTGACCTAGCTAGGCTCTAAGTGTCCTCGGCACACTGGAGCACACTTAAGGCAGAATTGCCTACTATAAAATATTACTATGGATATAATATATAACATAGTCAATCATGTATTGATAATACAGTCAGCCCTAATATAGATAATATAGTTGAATTTGTATGATAATACAATCAGCTATGTATTGGTAATATAGTCAGCCATATTCGGCCTATTAAGAACAACACAGTTGACCATATGTTTGACCTATTAGGAACAACATAGTCAGCCACATATTTGGCCTATCGGGCAAGATACTATCAGCCATAGTATTGATACAGTAAGCTTAGTGTAAAACATGGTAAGTTTAAATATATAATACATGGTGATCTCCATTATATATATCACAGTGAGCTTCCTATATGTAACACAATGGGCTGTTTACTTAAAACTATGAGCTCTAATATATAACACAGTGAAACTCTATAATATAGAGGCACGGTTGTAATACAAATATCTATGTTAAATACCGAAGGCACAATATTAACCATAAACTTGTGAAGCTACTCCTATTTCACTTTCTAGGAAAAGATATAAAACATCTAAGGCATGGCCGAACGACTTCCTACTCAGAAATGTTAGACTGATCAATATGTCTAAGTATAAGCTATATAATGGTGATTGATAAATATATTCTAGGTTATAGTAATGTATTTAAAATAATGATATTCCTCTGTAGAATATACAATCCATATTTGTAAAACATAGAAATAGTTCCATTGGCACTACAAGAAATAGCACAATTCCTATCTATTCTTTCATGCTAATAAAACTGTACAATAACAAGATTATTTATTCAAATGTTATCATAGTAGTAGACTTACATGTCTAATTGATAATTCAAGTTTTTTAACCGCAATCCTTGCTGCAATTCCTTTGTTCTTTCTCTTCTTTTCTAGCTCTCTCTCCTTCATCTCCAAAGACCTTTCCTCTTCTTCCTACTTAATCCACTAGCCATAGTCATGGGCAAATATTAATTGTATCTCCCTATACTCTCTCTACCACTCCTGTGGGGTAAGCATGCAGGGATAGGTGGAGAGTATGGAGTGACAACTCCCTCTCCCACTCCCCTAGGATCTAGGGAGGATGCTGATGAGGATTAAAGGGAGACTCCAACAAGATTTAACTTATAACAATATTAATAATAATTATGATGATAATAATAATATCTTTGTAAATAGACATATCATACTCAACTAAAAGATGGACCGATATTGTGAACTCTCGAACACTAATTGTGTTCATTTGAGGCACAATTATTGACGAAGAATTCTCACAAATCAACTAAGATCTTAATAACAAGATTAAGCATATTTAGTCAATTTACACATGTTGATAAGACATCCAAAGGCTTACACCATTCTTCTATCAAATGACAAAAAGGATTAAATCTTTATGTTAATGATGATAGAACTGACAAGAATAAACATGGTCTCTCTTTACTATGTATATGTGTGTGTTTCTAGTTGGCATAAGGATCGTCACATTCTCACGATCTAGCATCCTCTCCATGGTGATACTCTCTCTCCTCATATTAGAGGGAAAGCAACACTGTTCCTACACCCACCTTAGTTACATGATGGTAGTTAGTCCATTTGATCATTTTAACCACATGTTCAATAATGATGTCATAAACAACTATTTCTTGCATATAAATTAATATAAACAAAAGCATTTCCAATCATTACTATAATCATGATATTTTCTCTGACTAACTACCTGTCTTCTTGAAAATAACAAAAATAAATACATTAGTTTAAAAATAGGGTGTGACACACTCATAGTCATTGGTCCATTCATGTCATAGTCTAATCATAATTTGAGACAATCACCTATGTTGACATTCATTGACCTTAGGCTATGGCAATGTATTTAGAATTTGTGGAGCTACATGTCTAAGAATCAAAACCTCTTTTATACTACAAGAGTACATGGGAATCTCCTCTCAACTTCTACAAGTAGGCATGGTTATGATTATTGGCTTAGACATCAATTATGCCAACACATTTTAGATATTC
Source organism: Cunninghamia lanceolata (assembly GCA_027924645.1). NCBI lineage: Eukaryota > Viridiplantae > Streptophyta > Pinopsida > Cupressales > Cupressaceae > Cunninghamia > Cunninghamia lanceolata. Next base: position 2,191,914 of record BSBN01001183.1, on the reverse strand, counting down.
GCTAGTTCTTAGGTGGAACTATGACTTCTTCAAGTTTTCATTAGTTCTTGAGTTTTTGTAAAATATTCTAACTTTACATTTGAAATTTATCAATAGGCATGTGCATCATCAAGTTATTCTTAACATGTATCATCCCACTTTTGTGATAATAAAATTAGTTATCTTTAGCATAATGAGGATGTTGCTCTATAAGAAAGGGCATAGTGATCAAGATACAACTATGAAATGGTTCAATATGATAAGTGGGTTTTCAAATCAATATCTCTTAAGTTCTCCATTTGTACACCAAATGTAATGGAGGCTATCACTTAACAAGAAAGGGGAAATGATCCATGTGTAGGTCCATGCAACCAATGCATCTGTGAATTATTTTACTTTACACTTCTCATTCTACATTATTTACAGGTTGCAACTAGCTTTAATAGCACCAATATATTTTTCACATAGTTGTGAACTTGAAATAATGGCTTTACACATATTTTTGGAAGCATTATTTCCACCAAATCTTTGTGTGAAGGCAATGCAAGGCAAACCTTTGTGTCAAGGCAATGTAAGGAAACTACACACACATTGTTTAGTCTCATCAAACTAGTGTGTATTCTTTAATCACATTGTGACTATTTGTCAAGAATCTAACAATAACATTTCCAACTCCTATAGTATTTCCATATTATGTGTGACTTGCACATACATTTACTTTAGCATGCTCAATTTGATACCATATGCTTTAAACACTTCAAAACACACATAGCCACTTCATGCAATGATCCAACTGGCACCATATGGGTCTAACATCTGTCACCTAATCATCCACATGTAAAACACACTACATATGCATGGCATCTATAAACCTTTTATTTGTAGGCCTAACCGATGATTGTTGTAGAAGTACTTGACCTCTATATTCTAGTTGAGGCAAAGGCTTTCTAGCACACATTTTAGAATAGGTTTATTACATGCACATGCACTTGTAGCCTTACATAATTGCCACTAATATGAGTTGTACCTCACTAAGGACTCTAGTAAATTAGGTATATGCATTAATTCATAGCCTAATCATGGGAAAATGCTTTCTTCCATGACCTTTGTTTATTCTTTGTAGTTCACATATCAATTGATATAAGATAATATTCTTCATGCTTCTATAACTCAATCTTTTTTGCATGTTTGTGAATGCTACATACTTTTAGATGAATGATCATTCAAGGATTCTCATTCACATCAAAGTGGGGACAAAATTTAATGGTGAACTTTGTCTACCATGCCATTTCCCATTTAGTTTTTTACCTATTTTGAGGAGAGTACTTTGATACATAAACACTAAAAAATGGTGTACAATTTGTAAAGTTGAGTCCCTTGCCCTATGCGATGCACCTACCCATTACACATATTCCTATACACTTACCCCTCATCCTCATATATTCAACCTATTTGCTTGTTCATCACACATGTGCATGCACATACTTCCATGTACACATTATTCATTGTGATCTAGCCCCTTTCATGTTTTGGGACTAGTTTGTAGTCATAGGGATGCACTCATAAATTTAGATTTGTCTCTAATCCCTAGATTCATTCCTATAAAAGGTCAATAGGATATTTTGATTCCGGGACTATTACCAATTTGTCACTGATCCCAAAATATATGAGATGCAAATCATTATCACTTTGTACATCCATTAGTTATAGAACTAGGTACAAATATTTCTATTTATTTTCACATTAATTACTTGCAACAAATTATCATAATATCATTACCAAATATTAATTTGTTGAAGTTAATTATGCTGCAATTTAACGTCTTGTTTTTCATGCAGTTGGTCGGCGAGGCTGTAATAGGTAAACCTTAAATAATTGGCACAAAATTTTATGGGTCAAAATTCTATCGACAAATAATAGGGTCGGTTATCATGTTGGCGTCGGAACAGATTAGTGAGAAAAGTCGACAAACAATGGGGTCGAATTTTTTGTAAATAGTGGGCAATACAATGTGTTGGTTGTTTACGTGGGAGGGTCATAATCAGAGTTTAAAACCAACGGAAGTGGCACACATTTGTCACTTTGTGCCGTGATGGATCTTGTAAGGAAAACTTTAGGCTTAGGCTTGTTAGTCATAGAACCGGTGTGGATGCCAATGTAGAGATGGTGTAATGGATTGAGAAGGCCTCCAAGAACCAAACCTTCAACGGCTTGCTTGTCTTTGACCCTCTATGAAGATTTCTTGTAATGAACATCATGTATATCAGTTCACACACATGCATGATTAAGGATTGGGAAATTCCATGTTGCATAGGGTAGGGATGGGGAAAGGAGTAACAAACATTGCAATAGATGGGATTGCCTATTGAACAATAGATGGTTTAAGGCAAATCTTGATAAAATTGTGGAAGAGAGCATGGATTCTATGATGAACAATGTGGAAACACTTGTCAAAGATGTTGCAAAGCTAAGCCCTCTCATCGATGCCAAATAGTTGAGCTATCAACACTTGTAGAGAGCTCAATTGTCAAATAAAATTATGTTTGATTGAAGTTTGGTGTGTCATTGTTTTAAAAAGAAAACAAAATAATGCCAAACTTGTTTGTGAAATATAAGATGATGTATGTGAATTTTTTTTGGGTTGGGGTATTATAGCATTATAACATTGGTACACCTTGGAAAAGTGGAGATACATAAGACCACCATGGATATCATGATGTAGGTTGAACCAATGGGATACTACCATTAGTGTTGATTAAATACAACACAACATATTTAACGGACCTTTAGCATTTGTATATATGTATGCCATAATCATGACCCCACCACATGGCTACATGTCCTACAATTGGTAGTGCACAAAATCTCACCTGTGGCAAATCTAATTTGTTTAGTTTTAAATGGGCCATTGAGCACTAGCTCTATGATCCATGACTTTGACTCTACCCGTTGTAGCCTATCCAACATGCTCACTCAAATATATCCTTCACTAGAGCACATATGCATTTCCTCAATGCAAGAGTGTTAATGATTACCTATACACAATCATTGATAGAATGCCTTAAAGAAATTATAATTATTACAAATTTCAATGCATCATATTTGGTTGTACCTTAAGCTTATGTATGTGTTAAAGGAATCAATCATATAATGTCAATAGAATAATAATCAAACTAACATACTTGAATTCCTAGTGAGGATGCATGATGATTGAAAATAACATAAAAATGACATTACTAATAACAAATTGAATGGTGAGTGATGGATGATAGAAATCAAACAATCAACATCTTGTCACACAAACTCGAAGAAGCTTGCTCATGATTTTCTAGCCTTCTCATTACCTTTCATTTTATCAAAAAGAAAAAGGCATATGTAAGTAGATTATGAACATTGAAACAATGTCTAATTGTGGAATTTTGTAATTTCATTAATTTGTAAAGGAAGATTTAGCTCTACTATTAGGGATGATCAATCTTGATTGCAATAGAGAGAGTTTGACTCTTCTTTCCATCTTAAAAATATAGTCTCTTAAGTGTAGCACCCATATGCAAATCTTTTGTTCTTTTATATGTAATATATGATGCATGAATTTTAAGAATGACAAAATAAAGAATTTAAACAAAATGTTACATTTTTAGTAAAGGTGCATCTTCTCTTCAAAAGAACAAGTTGGAGCTACACTCATGACCATTGCTTGCATAAGATTTTCTTTGATAGTAGTAATTTGTATTCCATGCAAATCATGTATATCCTTAATAGATAATATTTATTCCAATACATATCTATTGAAACACCAATGGAGCAGAATTTAGCATACTAAAAACTATTAACATTTCATTTTATTACAATAGAGGGACTCCTTTCTACCATGAAAAGATCATATCAATATCAAGCTCAAACATAAAATACAACATAACTTAACACTAAATATGCTTTGGGAAAATCAAGACTCCACAATGCCTTGTAATGTTCTATGATGATTGGCATTTCTCTCTTCCTTCTTATTGCATCTACTTCATCCATCAATGTCTACTTCTTTTTTCCACTAATTGGTTGTATTTCATTATCTAGAAAAAATAAGTTAGTATTGTTTGCAAAAATATTTTCCTACACACTACAATTATGTAGAGGCTATCAAATAAATTTTAAGTAAAGCTCAAAACAATGGAAGGAAGTAGAAAAACACACTAGAACTCAAGCATGGCCAACCATATAATGCCATGTGGTCTCCACCTTGCTAACACTCTTAAAAATGACACTATAAACACAAGACTAATGGTTTTACTATAAAATTATAGTTTTGACTATAGTTTCCACTCTTTGACAAACATGGGTTGTCACACCCCATTTTTTATCATATATTTTGGACATATTTTAATGATTAAATAATAGGATGAAGTGATGTAGATTTAATATTTTAAATATTTCATTATGCATTGAACTATGTTATGATAGTTTATATTTCATGATAGTTGGTTGAACTTGATAATTGTATTCATTGTCATGTGAAGTTGATGTTTCAACTGATTTGTGATTATGATTTTATAATAGACTAACTACTACCTGTTTGATCTAAGGTGGATGCAAGATAGTGTTTTCCCCCTCCAACATGTTGTGGGAGAGTATCATGTAGGAGAGGATCATAGATGGCGACAACACAACAGATGAACCATGCTAACCAAGAACCTACACACTACATGAGCTTGTAATTTGACTACTAGATAATATATCATAGGGATGTATAAGTGTGTCTCAATTTCATCGCAAGTTAGGATGGAGTCTTTCCTATTTTTGTAATAGTTGCATTATGCAACAACTAGTATAAAGTCAAAAGTCATGAAGTAGATTCTATTATTATTTAGGTTGATAATTAGAGATAAACTAATTGAAGTTATGAGTATTTTATTTATATACATTCATTTAAAATTTAGTTAGAATTAATAATATTTAACACGTATGTATCCACTTATATTATCTCAATTATTTAAACACGATCTTGGACTATTTCACCAATTTAATAGTATTGTATATTTAGCTCAAAACACTCGTGGCCATAGTAGTAGGAGTTACACAAAGGAATTATGGTAATTAACTCCCACTTAGTGACCATCTGGATGGAATTAAAAGATATTCATTTTAAGAAACAAGGTGGGAGCATTTGAAATTTGTATCATCTCACCTCTTTTGGGTGTAGAAATTTGCATTTCCTTTCTCTTATTTTTGGGTGTTTGAAATCTGCATCTCCTCCTAGTTTTAGGGCATAACATTTGGGAGAAGTGATGCATGCTTTTGGGCTCCAACTGCAAAAAGAGAGCTTTGGGAATGTATTAAATCTTGCTATGAGTAATAACCAGTCAAATATATCTGCATTTCTGATTTTTTATTTGAATTTGGAAATATGATTTAAATTCCATAAGAGTAAGTGAGTGTATCATTTTTTCACTTAGTCCATGCTAATTTATCTATGATCCATTACATTTGGGGCATGGGATTTGATAATCCCATATCTTGTCTATGCATTAAGGTTATATATAGATATACATGTATATATATATACTTTTATCATTATTTTATATATATATATATATATTTATAAGTAAGCCTGCTGCTAGTATGACAAAAAAAAATATATTATAACAAAATAGAAAAAGATATAGAATGCTTGCTATATGAGCATAGGTACATAGTTAAATGAAGTTTACTTATGGAGGAGGAAGCAAAGGCCTGAAGACACCTCTCCGACCCTCTCCACATGCTCAGGAGAGAGAAGATCCCCATAGTTGTTCAGGTAGAAGTCGAAGGTACCCATATAGTTCCTTTGCAGCCCCCCCGAGAGCAATTTCAGAGGCTCTGCAGTCACTTTTTTCTTGTAGGAGAGTCACCAAAAATGCCACCAATTGTCTTTGTGCTCTTATTTGATGAAATTTGTAGCCAACTTCTTCCTGCCTCCCTTCTTTCCAAGCACCTAGATTGCTGTGGACAAAAACTCCTCTACCAGTTCATCATCGTGAACATGCTCGCCTTGGAGAAGCTTCTTCCCAATCACCTGCTTGATCGCTTCCACCATGCCATTGTCTTCCACATTGAACAACCACTTGATCTGAACCTAGAGGAGCTCCTACTTACAACCACATCTGATATTGACTTTGATCTTCATGAAGCTTGGGAATACTGAAGAACTCCATCGGTTGTCAACTAAAAAGCCTCCTTCTGCCTCTCCAATCCCAGTAACCCGCGACCAAGAGCAGTAATGAGAGATCGGGACCTTTGAACTACCCTGAAGTTTGGTTGAGGATGAAAGAAGATCCTTCCTTTAGACAACCAAATCCACATTATTCTCTCACCAAATTTTAAATCCTTAGTTTCATAGATATCCTCGGGGATGGGGCTTAAACCTGCAGATCCCGCCAGCATGATATGTCCTCTGAAATAATTACACCTTTGGTTTGTGTACAGGCCAAATTTGCTAATTGGTGCACGGTTTGGTTAGCCTCTTTATAATAGTGCATGAGAGAAATGTTTTGAAGGCTATCCAATCTTGGCTAAATGGATGAGATAATATTGCTAAGATTTTAATTTGCAATCTAGTGAGATTTTACTGCATTTATACAAATTTGAGAATTTCCATCCACATCTACATCATGAAAGCCCTTCTCTTTGGAGAGATCCAACCTAATCAGGAGGACTTGAAACCTAGCCTCGTTATTCATGCCATTCGATAACATCTTTGAAACAACCCACAAAATATTACCTTTTTCATTTCTTATGATACACCCCAGGCCAGAGATCCCGGGGTTCCCCTTTGTAGCACCATCAAAGTTCAATTTTAGACGATTAGAGGGAGGGGATTCCATTTCACTGCTCCCCTTTTTCTGATTTTGGAGATATGCGGCCCACTTGCGGAGTATTTAGGAGAGGCTTTTAGCAAATGCCACTTTTTCATTATTCTGTCATCTCAATTGGTGAAGGTTTTAGGGCAGCTTTGATTGCATCTTTGTCTTACCATCAGGATCTCACAAAGCCCAACTTCAATCTTCTTTACCACTTCTTCCATAGTAGAAGCCTCGTCCTAGAAAATCCTCAGGTTCCTTTCCCACCAGATGTGCCAAATGATCATTGAAGGGCCTTCAATCCACACACCCTCTCAAAGGGAATTTCTGAGCCTTTGACAACTTTCAAAGAGAGACACAATATCATTGGGGAGAGCACCTTTCCACCCACAACAATCAAGGAATAAAGACCAAACATTGTGGGCAAAAGAACACCTTAAGAGTAGATGGTTAGCATCCTCCTCCTCCTCAAGACACAACACACACATGGAGGGACTACTGATGTTGATTGATTTCAATCATTTGCCAGTGAGGATTCTCTTGTGTAATGCAGTCCAAGAGAAAGCTCCTACCTTGGGTAGACACCAAGAACTCCAACAAAATTCTATTGGCTAGCTCGTGCCCACCCCAAGCAAATTCAGAAGTTTATAACCCATTTTGATTGAATATCTCCCAGACTTGGCTCTTGTCCAAATTATGGAATCATTTTCTTCACTCAAGAAGACATTTTGATTTTCCAATTCTTTGCTAAGAATTTCCTTTTCTTTGGGAGGGAACATTTTCCAAAGGTTTGCACCCAGTTTAGTTTTCACCTTAAAAACTAAGTTTAACCCAAGGTAATAATTTTTATTTATTTTTATTTAAGTTTAAAACAAGACAAAGAAAAATTGTTTTTCATTCTAAAAACCAAGAAGTTCATACATCGACTAATTAATAATCATGAAATTATAAGTTACACAAAGGGATCTATCCATCTAAAACATTATACAATATGATGATTAAAGTTACTAAGAACATTTTCAAAATAGAAACTTACCAAAGTCACTGCATCTCGATTGTAGAGCATCCAAATTTAAGTCTCAACAAGCCTCTGGAATATGGAAGAGAAAGTATCTTCAAGGAGCTTAACCTCCAACCAAAGACTGTCGATCTCCCACACTCCGTCCTGCCCAAAAGTGGCTCTACCCTACTCAAAGATGATAGACTTAGGATAACCAATGGTGTTAGCCATATGAGTACTGGTGTTGTGACCTACGTAACTTGTTATCATGAAATTCCCTAGATACCCTCTAGTCAAGCATGACCACTCCACAAGCTACGCCATCTAGTCACGGTGAACTATCAATCCACTTGAGGCAGGTGCACTACCTTGGCCAAAGGATTTGAATATATTTAGCGTTGTGTCAATGCAAGTAGTAAGTTCACCCACCCCAACTTGACTTGAATTAATCGCAATCCTACAGTTAACTATGTATAAGTATAATATAACAACCATGATAACCTCTTGGCATTTTAAACTCATCATGCTTTAACTCATGGCAATTAGGTTTACTTCTCTCTTTTTGGCTCATGGGAACATTACCATTCATATGTTAAAGAAATGGGATTCTAGCTTATTGATAAATCAGTTAACACTATAAGTTTATCAGATGATCTATAAGTTCGTCCACTGCTTTAAATTATCCAGTCAAGAGAGGACACTAAACTTGACAAAATATTCTTGGAAGGAGTTTAACAATAAACCAATTATTGAATTTAAGTAATCGTACACATGGAGTTAAAGTTTAAATACTCTTATGAGTCTTCTTCGTCGAATCCTTAACGAGATGACACATTTTTCAAGTCTTTCATTAAACTAGTTGTTTTTGGATATGACAAGACCAACTATATTTAGTCGGTAGGCTAACTAGTGACGCTTCTAACATCAACCAAGATTAGACTACTACAGCTTAGGTTATCTTTATTGCTATCAATTGAGCAAGACTCAAACTTCCATGTGCTCTCCACATATCTTATATATTTCTAAAGATAAAATGAACACAGCTACACAGTTTTTAGTCGATTGTCGAAGATGCTTCAAGGAACAAGTATGTTACAGCCATGCAGGTTAAGACAACGGTGTTTGCTCAAGGAAAATAGCATTGTTTTTATTTTAAAAGAAGTGTAAATACACAGGTCATAAAGTTGGTTATCAGTCTACATTTACATCATAAAAAAGACACTAAATTCCTTCATGTTACAAGATGGAGCCATTCCTAATGAGACATTCCAGTTTAACCAGGACAACCTAGAAGAGAGAAGAGATGAAACCTGTAGAAGATCTCCGGTGACTATTTAAAATCTCGTCAACAGCTTGTTCTCTTCTCACCCAACCACATACTCCTTACCCTTGGCCTCCTGTCAGCTACTTTCTCCCCGTCCTCTCCAAAAGAAAAACTCACTTCCTCCTCTAAACCACGCCCTATCAACTTGGTAACTACCCTGCATGGCTAACCATCTGCCTCCTTTCTGTGACCACTACGCAGAATTGGTTTGGTCTCCCACCAACTTCGCAACTGATCCGCAAAGTGGAGCTTAATAGTTTGCAAGCTGGCGGTTTCAGTTTTGGACATGATGCCACACTACTCTCAATAAATTTGAGTATAATTTGAATACATGACTTCGAATAATGGCTGAGCTGACAACCAATCAATAAAGTTTGAAGCTTAAGAATAAATAGAATGTTCTAGATTAAAAGACATCATAGTAACGACTTGAGTGAACCCTTTGAGCTACTACCCGATTACTAACACCATTAAAGAATGAAAGAATTACTCCTTAACGATTATTTAAATATAACTAATATGATTTTGTATATCACCATTACAATATGACCAATGGTATTACACTCGATATTCTCAAAGATTTAAAACATTATTTAAACCTTTTATTATACGATGATAACGCACAATAGAAATAATTCTACATCCGTCAAATTCCATAAGTAAACATTTACATCATACGCTCGTAGAGCTTTATGACGTTGACGATGATTGGAGCGTAAACACAATACAAGGTTTGGGGCCGACTTAACACAACAACTTTTGACTTTTATGTCGAACCACTAAACAAGACACAACATACAACTCATTCTTAAGTGTATACATTTATATATATAAAAATATATCAGTCATCCATATTTGGCAACATGATTCAGAGTATTATGACACAGATGTCGATTTCCCATACTCATTATGACAACTATGAAAGGAAGAATGACCTATTCTTATAAACCTAGACATTTTCATCCAATAATTGACTTAACTTGAAATCAATACTTATTTCTAGGCAACTAGGTTTATCTACTTGATGTTCATTTTCAGGGGCAAGCACCCATGGGTTATTCCAGAGTCTATTCTCTCTTTCTTGAAGATACTTTCTCTTCTTCTTTCTTCTTGGTGAACATGTTCCATCTATTCTTGTCATTGACAATCTCACATACAATTTGTGGTCAAAGTACCAATGTTCTGATCAAAACACATTTACATCAAATCATTTCATTTTTATATCAAAAAGACATTTTAATTCATAACATCAGATTGATCATAATCAAGTAAAAATCCATGATTTCATAAAATTAACCTTTTCTAATCATATCATCATTTTCTATGATGTTAAACATATTCACATGACTGTACTATTTAAGAAAAAGTAAATAGTAATACTAAATCCAAAAAGGGGATGTAACATATCTTTCCCCTATAGAATCATCATCCCCGATGATTGAGTTTATTAAGTAAAATTTTAACATAAAAAAAAGCTTTCATGGTTTAACATTAATGTTTTTGAAAAGATAAGAAAATCTTTGGTGGATATCATTATAGTTTTCCCAAGTGGCACTATCCTCGCCATATTGGTCCCACTGAATTTTGCATTGTAAAACCTCTCGATTACGCAAACAGAGTTTACGCATTTTGAGCACCTTGAGTGGTTCGATCACAACCACTCCTGGCTCTTGTATCTATAAATAATTCCATTTAAGAATGTGGTCATTACCTACAAAATATTTCTTTAGGTAAGAAACATGAAAACCATTATGCATTTTAGACAAGGCTGGAGGTAGAGCAATTTTGTAGGCCACTGGATTGATAATCTCAAGGACTTGAAAAGGTCCGACATATCGGGGAGCCAACTTTGATGATTTACCAAACTTGATTGAGCTTTTATGGGGTTTCACTCACAAAAGAACTTGTTGTCCAGGCACCCGTTTGTGATTTGCATAACTTTTTTGCCTGTCATTGGCTTTCGCCAATCTTTTCCTAATTATTTTCACTTTTTCCTCCATATCTACTAGCATTTCTAGTCCAATTTCTATCCTATGTTCTAGCTTATCCCAACTTATAGGAGTTCTATATTTCCTTCCATATAATGCTTCAAACGGTGCCATCTTAATGGCAGAATGATAGGAATTATTATAGGCAAATTCAACCAAGAGGTAAATATTCCTCCCATCTATATTGCTAGTCCATGCAATACATTCTTAATAGATCCTCTAAAACTTGATTAACCCTTTCTGTTTGTCCATCAGTTTCATGATGATAAGTGGTGCTCACATTGAGTTTAGTCCCTAGTGCTGCAAATAAAGTTTGCCAAAACTAGGAGGTTATTTGAGCATCTCTATTGGATATAATCTTTTCAGGTACCCCATGCAATCTAAATATTTCTTGCACAAATTTCTGAGCCAAAATATGAGCTCCATCTGTCAAATTTCTAGGAATGAAATGTGCTACTTTGGTTAGTTTCTCTACTACAACCAAAATTGCATCATGTCTATTCTTAGACATTTGTAACCCTTGAACAAAATCCATACTAACAACCTACCATTTCCATTTTGGAATATCATGCAGTTATAACAATCTGGTAGGATGTTGGTGTTCTGCCTTCACTCTCTAACATTCCAAGCAACTTGCCACAAACCTTGCAGCGTCACTTTTCATTCCTTTCTAGAAGTATAGCGGTTTGACATCAGCTAAAAGTTTTGTTACTCCTGGGTGTCTGGAATAAGGTGCACAATGAACTTCCTTCCAAACAAGGTTTCTTAGTTCTAAAGAATTAGGAAAATAGATTCTTCCCTTAAATCTCATTAATCCACCTGACTCAAAATAGAATCCATCATATCTTGGATCTTTGGGGTTTATTTGCAAAGCTTGCTTCACTTGTTCGTAATATTCGTCTCTAAGTAAACTTTGCAATACTAGATCTTTAAAATTCGCATGAATAGAGATTATAGAAGCTATGTGTCTTCTTCTACTTAAAGCATCAGCTACTCAATTTTCTTTACCTTTTATGTAAGTAATCTCAAAATCATAATCTGACATTAGTTCTAACCACCTCCTTTATCTTGCATTGAGATGAGGTTGTGTAAATATGAAACAAAGACTTTGATGATCTGATTTTAGTATAAAAGTCTTTCACAACAAATAGTGTCACCACATTCAAAGGGCATGAATCACTGCTACCAATTCTAAATCATGAGGAGCATAATTCTTCTCATAGTTTTTCAATTTTCTTGATTCATAGGCTATTACATGCCCATTTTAAATAAGCACACCTCCTAACCCCTCTCCAGAGGCATCGGTAATAACCTCAAATTGTCCTTTAGGATTAGGGACTTTTAGAATTGGTGTTGTTGTTAACTTTTCTTTTAATAAATCAAATGCCTTTTGACATTCACCTGTCCAAACAAACCATTTCCCTTTTCTTTGCAAAGAAGTGATTGGACTAGCAATACTTGAAAAATTCAAATCAAATTTCCTGTAATATCTGGCCAATCCCATAAAACTTTGTACTTCTGAAACATTGGAAGGTACAGGCCATTCAATAATAGCCTTTATTTTAGCTAGGTCAACTGATATCCCTTCTGCTGATATAGTATGTCTTAAATACTACACTTCTTTCTAAAAGAAAGTGCATTTCAAGAGTTTCGCATATAATTTGTGTTCTCTTAAACATTGTAAAACAATTTGAAGATGTTGTCTATGCTCCTCATTTTTGGAATATATCAAAATATAATCTATGAAAACTAGGACAAATTTATCAAGGTAGTCTCTGAAAACACTATTCATGAGATTCATGAAAGTGGCTAGTGCATATCTTGTTCTAAATGCAGTCTTGTGAATATCTTCATCTTTCAACCTCAACTGATGGTATCCAGATCTCAAATCCATCTTAGAAATACTGCTGCGCCACGCATTTGGTCAAATAAATCACCAATATGTGGCAGTGGATACTTATTCTTTATCGTAGCCTTATTTAGCATCTGATAATCTATACACAATCTAAGAATTCTATCTTTCTTCTTGACAAAAATAACCGGAGCTCCCCGTGGTGATACACTTGGCCTAATTAGATCTTTAGTCAATAGCTCCTATAGTTGAGCCTTCAATTCCATAAGTTCAGTAGTGGTCATTCTGTATGGAGCTTTAGATACTAGCATTGATCTTGGTTTAATATCTATGGCAAAGTCAAAGGTTCTTTTTGTAGGCAAGCCTAGAAATTCCTCAGGAAATACATCTTTGAAATTGCGAAGATAAGGGTATTTTTCCTCAAAAGTTTGCTTCTCTAAAGTCTCTACTACTAGGTCTATTTTGACTACAAAAACTTGGCATCCCTTACTCCTAGCCCATTTTAATTGTTTTGATGAAATAGACCTGATCTTTTTTTCACTTTTGTCTCCCTCTAAGATTCACTATTCTCTTGATTCTCACTTGACATGCAATGCTCTCGTTGCTTACTTTTAATCGCATTATTAGAATACTCATTTTCACCCTCCATATTCCCGGTTTCATTCACTTTCTTTTCCAATTTGCCCAACCTTTCCTTAGTTTCGGTAAGCATATTAAGAATTATGTCCAATTTATCGGTGGAATTATCCTGAGAGTTGTGACCTTCCCGATCTTCTCTCTCATTAAACTCTGATTGATCCATGTTTATTTGTTTTCTCACCTGTTTTAGCAAGTACTAATCAGTTCTATGATTTATCATTTAGAATATTATCAAAACATATCAATTGCTTAGAACCATAGTTATTCTCAAGCAAAATTTGTCTTTATTGTATTTTACACAACAGTATGTACATTCTTTAAGGATAGACACATTTCATGTTTCACTCTGTATTTACAAGAGGGGTGTAACCTTTAGATTCATTGTCTGACACATATTCATGGGGTGTATAACCCTCAAATTCGCTATCAGATGATAGTATAATGATTTTAGCTCTAGGTGGTATACGGGAATCCCTAGTGATCATTGGTACACTAATAGGGTAGGAATTGACCATAATTTGAGCTGCCATCCTAGATGTCTCTAGGAGTTCACTTTTCATTCATTTAAGCCATGACAGAGCATTGGCAAAAGTTTCCATATCATCAAGCCAAATGTCATTTTCATCATTCATTTTCTCAATAGTCTTAATCATCGCAAGACGTTTCTTCTTAGCTTGCAGGTAACGTTCCTTTCTAGCAAAGGACTTCCCTACAATTTTCTTGAGACATACCATCCTGGCACAGTAAATCAAATCATTAGCTACCTGCATAATGTTGATTCTTAATCAGCTGAATGGACTCATCATCCCTAGTGTTGAACCTGGTTAGCTCTGATACCATATGAAACACCCAGTTTAGTTTTCACCTTAAAAACTAAGTTTAACCCAAGGTAATAATTTTTTTTATTTATTTATGTTAAAAAGCAGACAAAGATAAATTGTTTTTCATTCTAAAAACCAAGAAGTTCATTCACCGACTAATTAATAATCATGAAATTATAAGTTACACAAATGGGTCTATCCATCTACAACATTATACAATATGATGATTAAAGTTACCAAGAACATTTTCAAAATAGAAACTTCCCAAATTCACTACATCTTGATTGTCGACCATCCAAATTCAAGTCTCGGCAAGCCTCTGGAATATAGAAGAGAAAGTATCTTCAAGGAGCTTAACCTCCAACCATAGACCGTCAGTCTCCCGTACTCCTTCCTACCCGGAAGTGGCCCTACCCTACTCAAAGAGGACAGACTTAGGTGATGCAGAGGTGGGAGGACCAAAACTATCCTCAATAACATTAACAAATCAAATAACTAATCCAATTTCTTTTGTCAGGTTGAAGAGAACATTAATACAGACTTTTCATCCAATTTTCATGAAGATCCAATGGTAGGGGAGAAAGTTATGACTCTTTTCCCAAAACTACAAAGCCTAGGCAGTGTTCAGACCTGCCCTCACCAAAATTGCAATATCTCTCACAAAAATTAATGAAATTATACTAAACCAAAATAATTGTAAAATAGAAACACATATCTTTCCATCCATCTATTATATACATCAATGTGAGCCCGTACCAAATCGTAGCATGTATATTTTCAGACTATATTTTTAGAAAATTAAACTCTGCAGACCTACCCTCAATACAAATGCCATAACTTATTCAAATATTAATTAAATTCGATGCAACAAAAAGAAATGGAAAGTAGACTCAATACTCTTTCCAACCATATATGGATTTTTCATATATATGTCCTTACAGAACCGTTCCAAATGCTGCAACAGTACTGTTGCAGGGAAAATCAGAAAATGACAGTCCATAAAACACTCATATCTTTCACAAAACTAAATAAAAATGCATGGGACAAGAAGAAAATGGAAGGTGGTTGAATATAACATTTACAATCCATTAGGCATCTATTCAATTCCTTATAGGGCTGTACAATAGCAAAAGACAACAAATTTCTGAAGGAAAATATAGGAAAACATTGTTTTTTCTCATTCCATGCTCAAATCTTCAACCACCCACAAATTCTTCATGGTTACAAGGCCTTTTAAAGGCATTAAAACATGTCTCTTCAATTCATAACTGATTTGGAGAAAACCAAAAGCCAAATGACTCTTCACCTTCCAAGTTTGAATCTTTTTTCCAATTTTACATTGACAACCTTTACATGGTTTGCAATATTTTGCATATTTGAACTTCCTAGTGACCTCTAATACATAACAATTACTTGATTAACCTTATACAATGATGAATCATTATAATATTGGATCATTTTAATCAAAATCCTATGGTAGTCAAGGTACTCCTGCACCATACAATCAACCAACAAAGATTTCCAAGTCCTTTGGAAATGTATCTGCAACAAAAGTCTCTTTCCTCTGCCTTCAATCTTCAATCTTCTTAGCTACAATCTTCCAAATCTTCACATCAAGAAAGGTAACCAACCAACCAACAAAACAAACTACCATCTTCAAAGAGCATCCTAAGGCTTCTTCTACTCCCATCAGTGGAGTATTCTTTAGGCTGCAACATCAAGTGCTTCTACAGGTATCCATCTCTCTCACTACTTCACAACAAACCAACTCACCAAACCATTCATCTCACCCAATAGCAGATCCTGGTGATGCACCTACCACTCTCTCTTTAGTGGTTTCTCTCTACATCCTTCTCCAGCCAAATCTCTATTGGAGAATGGTCGTGATAGACCTCATCTTGTCTGCCCACACAGAACCTCAGAAAACATCTTTCTGCAGCTAGATGGATAAGCACCTACAACCAAACAACTGAGCAACACAAAATCCAAAAGGTGTAGATTGCCTCCCTCGGCGATCTATCTACACAATCAAGATCTTCTCACTCTTCACCTGCCTTCTTAGTGATAGGAAAAAAAATACACACCACCCAAATCTTTCGTCAGCTCTGATACCAATATGATGCAGAGGTAGGAGGACCAAAACTATCATCAATAACATTAAAAAATCAAAGAACTAATCCAATTTCTTTTGTCAGGTTGAAGAGAACATTAATACAGACTTTTCATCCAATTTTCATGAAGATCCAATGGTAGGGGAGAAAGTTATGACTCTTTTCCCAAAACTACAAACCCTAGGCAGCGTTTAGACCTACCCTCACCAAAATTGAAATATCTCTCACAAAACTTGATGAAATTATACCAAACAAAAATAATTGTAAAATAGAAACACATATATTTCCATCCATCTATTATATGCATCAATGTGAGGCCGTACCAAGTCGTACCATGCATATTTTCAGACTGTATTTTTAGAAAATTAAACTCTACAAACCTACCCTCAATAAAAATGCCATAACTTATTCAAATAATAATGAAATTTGATACAACAAAAAGAAATGGAAAGTAGACTCAATACACATTCCAAACATATATGTATTTCTCCTATATATGTCTGTATAGAACTGTAACAAATGCTGCAACAGGACTATTGCAGGGAAAATCAGAAAATGACAGTCCATAAAACACTCATATCTTTCACAAAACTAAATAAAAATGCATGGGACAAGAAGAAAATGGAAGGTGGTTGAATATAACATTTAAAATCCATTAGGCATCTATTCAATTCCTTACAGGGCTATACAATAGCAAAAGACAACAAATTTCTGAAGGAAAATACAGGAAAACATTATTTTTTCTCATTCCATGCTCAAATCTTCAACCACCCATCTTCAAGGTTACAAGGCCTTTTAAAGGCATTAAAACATGTCTCTTCAGTTCATAACTGATTTGGAGCAAACCAAGAGCCAAATGACTCTTCACCTTCCAAGTTTGCATCTTTTTTTCAATTTTACATTGACAACCTTTACATGGTTTACAATATTTTGCATATTTGAACTTCCTAGTGACCTTTAATACATAAGAATGACTTGATTAACCTTATACAATGATGAATCATTACAATATTGGATCATTTTAATCAAACTCCTATGGTAGTTGAGGTGCTTCTGCACTATTAGGATAACCAATGGTGTTAGCCATCTGAGTATTGGTGTTGTGACCTACATAACTTGTTATCATGCAATTCCCTAGATACCCTCTATTCAAGCATGACCACTCCACAAGTTACGCCATCCAGTCATAGTGAACTATCAATGCACTTGAGGCAGGTCCACTACCTTGGCTAAAGGATTTGAATATATTTAGCATTGTGTCAACACAAGTAGTAAGTTCACCCACCCCAGCTCAACTTGAATTAATCACAATCCTACAGTTAACTATGTATAAGTATAATATAAAAACCATGATAACCTCTTGGTGTTTTCAACTCATCATGCTTTAACGCATGGCAATTAGGTTTACTTCTCTCTTTTTGGCTCTTGGGAACATTACCGTTCATATGTTAAAGGAATGGGATTCTAGCTTACCAATTAATCGGTTAATGCTATAAGTTTATCATATGATCTATAAGTTCGTCCATTGCTTTAAATTATCTAGTCAAGAGAGGACACTAAACTTGACAAAATAATCTTGGAAGGGGTTCAACAATAAACCAATTATTGAATTTAAGTAATCGTAGACCCAGAGTTAAAGTTTAAATACTCTTATGTGTCTTCTTCGACCCATTGAATCCTCAACATAACTTAATCTTTATATCAAACTAAGCCTTTAACAATCTTAACTTGTTGTTTCTATTTGGAAGAAGAATGCATGCAAGTTTAAACTAAACACTTAACCATAGACTCATTGTGTCTTCTCTCTAGACTTCATTTCCTAACATGTTTGACAGTTTTAGACCAATAACAATTCTATACCCTCCTTCGATGACACAACAGCTTGAATGTTTGTTTTTTAAGTAGAAAGAATTATATACAATATATAAATGGATTATAACTAGATATCTTTTGCAGCAAGAAAGGTATATCTCTATGTTTAACCAGCTAACATAAATTCATAACTTGCAAAAGATTGAGTAATTCCACAAACCACATCATACATTCCACACCTTTATTCCCCATTTTGTCAACAGGATGACACATTCTTCAAGTCTTTCATTAAACTAGTTGTTTTTGGATATGACAAGACCAACTGTATTTAGTCGGCAGGCTAACTGGTGATGCTTATAACGTCGACCAAGATTAGACTACTGTGACTTTGGTTATCTTTATTGCTATCAATCGAGTAAGACTCAAATTTTTGTGTACTCTCCACATATCTTATATATTTCTAAAAATAAAATGAACACAACTACACAGTTTTTAGTTGACCATCGAAAATGCTTCGAGGAAAAAGTATGTTACAGTTGTGTAGGTTAAGACAACGGTGTTTGCTCGAGAAAAATAGCATTGTTTTAGTTTTAAAAGAAGTGTAAATACACAGGTTGTAAAGTTGGTAATCAGTCCATATTTACATCATAAAAAAAGACACTAAATTCCTTCATGTTACAAGATGGAGCCATTCCTATTGAGACATTCTAGTTTAACCAGGGCAATGTGGAAGAGAGAAGAGATGAAACCTGTAGAAGATCTCTGGTGATTGTTTACAATCTAGTTCAACAGCTCATTCTCTTCTCACCTGACCACATACTCCTTACCCTCAGCCTCCTGTCAGCTACTTTCTCCCCATCCTCTCCAAAAGAAAAACTCACTTCCTCCTCTAAACTGCGCCCTATCATCTTGGTAACTACCCTACATGGCTAACCATCTGTGTCCTTTCCATGACCACTACATAGAATTGGTTTGGTCTCCCACCAACTTCACAGCTAATCTACAAAGTGGAGCTTAACAGGTTGCAAGGTGGCGGTATCAGTTTTGGACATCGATGCCACACTACTCTCAACAAATTTGAGTTTAATTCGAATACATGACTTTGAATAATGGCTGAGTTGACAACCAATCAATAAAGTTTGAAGCTCAAGAATAAATAGAATGTTTTGGAATAAAAGACATCATAGTAATGACTTGAGTGAACCCTTCGAGCTACTGCCTAATTACTGACACCATTAAAGAATAAAAGAATTACTCCTTAACGATTATTTAAATATAACTAAATATGATTTTGTATATCACCATTACAATATGACCAATGGTATTATAGTCAACGGTCTCAAAGATTTAAAACATTATTTAAACCTTTTATTATACAACAATAACCTACAATAGAAATAATTCTACATCTGTCAAATTCTGTAAGTAAACGTTTACATCATACGCTCGTAGAGCTTTATGACGATGACAATGATTGGAGCATAAACACAATACAAGGTTTGGGGCTGACTTAACGCAACAACTTTCAACTTTTACGCCGAACCACTAAAAAGACACAACATACAACTCATTCTCAAGTGTATACATTTATATATATAAAAATATATTGGTCATCCATATTTGGTGACATGATTCAGAGTATTATGACACAGATGTCAATTTCCCATACTCATTATGACAACTACGAAAGGAAGAATGACCTATTCTTATAAACCTAGACATTCTCATCCAAAAATTGACTTAAGTCGAAATCAATACTTATTTCTAGGCAACTAGGTTTATCCACCTGATGTTTGTTTTCAGTGGCAAGCACCCATGGGTTATTCCAGAATCTATTCTCTCTTTCTCGAAGATAATTTCTCTTCTTCTTTCTTCTTGGTGAACATGTTCCATCTATTCTTGTCATTAACAATCTCACATACAATTTGTGGTCAGAGTACCAATGTTTTGATCAAAACACATTTACATCAAATCATTTCATTTTTATATCGAAAAGACATTTTAATTCATAACATCAAATTGAACATAATCAAGTAAAAATCCATGATTTCATAAAATTGACCTTTTCTAATCATATCATCATTTTCTATGATGTTAAACATATTCACATGACTGTACTATTTAAGAAAAAGTAAATAGTAATACTGAAGCCAAAAAGGGGATGTAACAAAAAGAAGAGCATAGGTAGTCTCTAACCTACAAGCCCCGGAGCTCAGAGACTGCAATCCTGCTATTATTGAGCCTCAGGTCATTGCTCAGAGAAGAATACCCATTCCATGAGTCACTCCAGAAGAGAGTAGAACTCCTGTTATTAATCTTCCACTTGTAAACATGATTGGTAACAAGGCTTCTACATTGGAGCATGAAGTTCCAAATATGTGATCCCCTTGGCAGATTTGGGTTTGTGAGGATCCTGATGGGATTGTTAGATTCCAAATATTTGTGCTACAAGATTTGGCTCCATTTATTGTCTGGATTTTCGTACATTCTCCAAATGAGCTTGGATCCTAGGGCTTTGTTCTACTTTTTTATTTTCCTGACACCAACACCACCATTGGCCTTCTCCCTACAAATGGTATCCCAGCCAACAAGGGGAGCTGCTTGACCTCTTTTGAGCCTTCCCACAAGAAAATTTTGAACAAAAACACTGTTACATCCCCATCTCTTGATTAATATTAATCTTATTTTCATGTGGTAAAAAGGATAAATAATCTTAGATTAATGATTTGATGTTTGTGGAGAATATCAAGTGGAATCATTGATTATATGGATTACGATTAATGCTTAGATTAGACATGAGATTACATGTTATTAAGATTATCTTATTATAATGGTTTATGATTTAATGATGATACACTGATCATGGTTATATGGTTGTGAGTGTAACTTAGAAAAGAATCTTCCTTCAAGAGTGGAAGGAGATTATCACTAGGAGAAAGAAATAGATGTTGTGGAAAAGGTTAGGTTTCCATTTGAGTATCAAAATTATTCTTTGTGAACCGATGCCAATCAAGGTAAGTATTGGTCTTATTTCCTTGATTAAGTTGAACTCGATTTGACTATAGTAGTCATGTCATTTTACCTTTCTCTACACCACTTAAGTTGATTGACTTAATGAAGTTCTTAGAACATTAGTATAAACTAGTGAAAGCATTGTCGATGTCATATATTTCTTATGTTATCACTTAAATTACAATAAGTTTTTTTATTAACGTTAATTAATTTCCTTTAAGTCTAAAATAGCGACGTGGGGAGTGAGGCTCAACCCCAAGTCGCATATTGATATCATCACCAATATGATTAGTAATATTATCTTGATGAAATCTTGAATATTTTAATACCCTTGTAATATCATATAGATATCTATGATATGTTTTAAGTTATAATCAAATATCCACTTATAGTGGAATCAAAAACTATTAAGTTGATAAGTGTTTCTCATTTGTGGGAATGTGCCCATAATTCATGAAGAGTGAAATGAGTGGGTGGTTGCACAACGATAACATGGTATGTAATATGCCTTGCGAAGAGCCTGCAAAGGTAGTTTTTGGTGAGTGGACTATTATCCATGATATCTATGATATGTTTTAAGTTATAATCAAATATCCACTTATAGTGGAATCAAAAACTATTAAGTTGATAAGTGTTTCTCATTTGTGGGAATGTGCCCATAATTCATGAAGGGTGGAATGAGTGGGTGGTTCCACAACGATAACACGGTATGTAATATGCCTTGTGAAGAGCCTGCAAAGGTAGTTTTTGGTGAGTGGACTATTATCCATGATGGGATAAGGGAGTCTAATTATTATTTTTCCTCAACCTCAGTGAAAGAGGGAGTAGTATGGTATTCTTGGATACAGAAAAACTCTTGTGAAGAAAAAAGAGAGAATAACCAAGAATAAGGATGGTACTCTATGGATAGTAGTCACAGTGAGGTCTGTAGAAAGACCAGATGATGACATATACAGATTTCTACATCAAACTCAAAGCATTAATAGGTACCTTTGTTATACAAATGTCATTAACATGCAATAGTGAAAGAATAGTTATATATAGGCTCTTGCCAATATAAAATGATACCATGATGTATCGATAGTTGTGAAGGTTCTTATGACACAATTGTAATATATGTTTAATCTTTGATGGGCCATAAGGCTGAAACAATAACAACACTACTATAGCAGTATCAAAACAAACCCATCGGGTAATAAAGCTGAGGGTATATATTGAAAGCTATGTTGATATACTTAGAGTCCATGATCTCTACCAGATTGGTATATATTGAATGCTATGTAGATAACCTTAGAGGCCACGATGTTGGTCAATGTGCTTGAGGTTGAATTGTTTAAAACACTTGATAATGATAATAGTAGATATCTATGATTGCTAGTGAAGAAAGAAAGTAGTCATGATAGTGACTAGCTTGGTATCACAACATATGCAATATAATATTACAGAATGATTATAATTTGTTGTAGCATGATATTGAAATGATTAATACCTATGTTCAAACCATAAATATTTGTGTATTTATCCTAGGTTTGTAGACCTGTGATGACAAGATGTTAATGTTTGAGTCCCGTATAGTGGACTGTATTAAATATGGTTTTAGAGGAAGTTAATCTCTGTGAGATATTTCTTGGCATGACTGTGAAATAAAGGCTAGGAAATAGAAACCTTTGTTAATATATTGCACAAAGTGCATAATAAGTTTTGAACAATAGGAAGGTAGAGGCTAAATGGTCATTAACCCGTGAATAGTTAAAGAGTTGATATGTCAACTAATTGTATATTATTTGAATATTTCTTTTATTACAGGAATAATGTATTGGAAAGGAAATAGTGGGTGATGTAACCCTTCTTGAAAATTTAGACTTTAAGTCTATTTTATATAGTTCAATATTGATATTATCAAATATAATGGAAAGGTGTTATATTCAATGCTGATTTGTCAAGAATCTTTGGTATAAGATGGTCATAGAGCCCTAGACTAGAAAATGTCTTAAGACATGAAACCATGAACTTTTACATATTTTTTTAAAGAAAGAATAGGAACAAAGTGATGTGGAGGTCACAGGTTCCTGGTTTCTAAAGTGACAAAATAATTTTGATAACACAATCATGGAAATAGAGATAGAAATCCATGACAAGTGGATAAAGGGTGTATAGCACCAATCTTTACTGTGACCTAAATGGGTCAAATTATGAACACTATAGGATGAGACAGCTTCTAAATCAAGTCAAGATGTGTGAACATTGCCTATGTTCATTGTGAAACATTATGTATGTAAATTTTGGCCAAAGTAATGCATTTGTCTCTGCATGTATTAGTCAGTTCACTATGCTCTAGATCACATAATGCTTCCAGTAGTGTCATACATAGTTAGAGTGGATCTATAGTTGTATAACTGTGAAGTATTATGAAGGACACAACATTAGATACTCAAATGGGAAACCTAATGGTTCCTTACATCTATTCCCTTCATGAAGGGTAGGGGCACTTCCAGGAAGTTGTGCTCGGGACCACCGGTCTATGGTTGGAGGAAAAGCACTCAGGTGATGCTCTCCTTCCCAAGTAGATGACAAGTCAAGACTTATAAAGACAAATGTCAAAAACTCCAAATGTAGTACATTCTTTCATATGAATTGATAGTCAAACATTATGTGTAAACTTATCATTTATGCTATAAGCAAAACATTGTAAATGTATAGTGAGGGATTCACTATTATGTTATCTCTAGAATTTGTTGTAAATTTTAGTTTTGAAATTATGCAAAAGATATACACATTGATTATTTTTTATGATATTGATTATTACTATGCCTAATTGTGATTATTTTAATCATGGCCTTGAACTTAATGGTAATTAAGTTGGATATTTTTGGGTAATAAGAGTTGGTATGTTACAAAGGGGGAGAGCAGGTCCCCCTGTTGGAGACCTCAAGTAGGAGAGAAGAATCCAACTATATAGGTATATGTTGCTACAATATTAAAATGCTTCCTTCTTGAAATAAACACTCCTCTTGATCAACATATCATGAGTGGTACGGTGAAGAATCTTATAGCCTTTGACACCATCTGGGTGCCCAACACATATGGAAGGCTTACTCTATGAATCCATAGCCTTGTATTTCTCTACTAGAATGTAGGCCCATGCAAGAGAACCAGACACTTGAAAGTGATTTACTATGGGTTTTTGACTAGTCCAATCTTAAAAATAATGACTCCCTTCACATCTCGATGAGGAACTTAGTTTTGGGTGTAACACACATAGTTGATGGTCTCTGCCTAATATTGAGGTGCCATTGACTTGGAGTGAATCATACTGTTGGCCATCTCTTTCAAGGACATGTTCTTTCATTCATTTACACCATTCTATTATGGACTGTAGGGAACTATGTGTTGAAGATCAATGCCCTTGAAAGAACAAAACTACTCAAACCTCTGGTTGACATATTCCCACCATTGTCTGTACACAGAATCTTGTTGGCCTTCCTAAATTGATTCCTAAGGCACTTTTAGTATCATGAAATGTAGAAGTAAATATTGAATAGTTTTTGAGAATCTTTCTTCTCAATTCCACATTATTTTAACTACAATCTTATGGTTTTTACATTAGTGAAGAAGTCTTGAATAGTATCAGAACTGGAAGGACTTAACCCTATGAGCTAATTCTATAGTAGATGTCCTCTTGTTTCATCCTACATACCAAAGAGGTTTTTCAATGTTGTCCATACTTGATTTGGAATTGAAGAAGATTCAACATGAAAGAACAAATATGCAGATACAGACATACACATGGTTCCAAATGCTTCATCACACTTACTAAACCATTTTGTCTTTTCTACAATTAGAGTTGTTTTACTTTCTAGCCTCATTATTACTCTATACAATCTTTATTTCTTGAGATAGATTGTCATTTTTAATTTCCAATCACAATAGTTATATGGAGTTAAAATAGAAACTATTATTTGATCCATCTTATGCAGAAAAGAATATTGTAGTTTGTAGTTGTATGGAAAAAAGAGAATGAAAAAACTCAAAGAAAGCACATAAGACACCCCTATTTTTCACTAGATCAGAAATCACCCCCCATAGATTACAAGTTGTCACAATCCATTTTTAGATAGTTTGCTTATGTTATCTTTAACTAAGTATTACTTAGATATTTTTTTAAAAGGTGAAGAATTGATGCAGGAGCATCTCTGGTTCAAGAGCAATCTTCCATCAACCAAAAATATTTACATTCATTTTGTTTTCTTTCATTTTTCTAGTTCAGTACAGTCAGTTTAGTCAATAACAGTTTCTGTATTTTGATCCGCATTCTACTGTAGTTTCATTCTAGACCTTGCAGAGAAAGACCTAGCATCTAGACATCATCATGTACATCATGTCCAAAATTTAGATCATTTTGATCTGTTTACAGAAAGATATCGCTATCAGAAGATCAACTATTTTATCAAAACAGAGCATTCAGATAGTCTCAGAAAGCCAGCTAAAGGGAAGGCTTGTGAAACACTTCAATGACTTGTAGGGCTAAAAGAAACATCATTCAAGGCACTTTGGGACTTGGATGACCTTCCTTGGGATCCACACCTTGTTTCATTCATTTGTGGAGGATTTCCATATGTTGTAGGCTGACCTAGTTGCTCATATACGTTACATCTCTTTTATTGGAGTTTGTACTCTTTCTTGGCTGACCCAGAGGATTCTTGCAATTTGGAGATGATATATAATCATGTAATAGATGCATAGGAAAGTAGTTAATCAATGATAGATAGTTCATAAGCTAGATTTACTTCTGTAAGGCACTTCAAAGCCATATCTTGCGCATGTGTTGTAACTAGAGAATCAGGCTTATTAGCCCTAATTTGTAAGCCTACATGTTGTCTACATATCTACATTTTGAATCTTTGATATATTAAGTATCTAAATCTACATTTGCATTCTACATTTGAGTTGCTTCCATTATGTTTACTCTTGCTGCACGGTCTAGATAGTTCACTCTGTGGACCCTCCTAACCATGACTGCACCAAGTGGTATCAGAGTGAAGTTTGAATCCTTTGGAAGTGAAATTGGTGAAGGCATTCTATAAGATCTTACTGTGAACAAAATGGTGAACCTAAGGTAGACTACCTATGTTGTCAATCAAGTGTCGATTGTGAGGCAATTGTCACCTTGTAGACCAATCACCGAATTTGATGCGGTTACACTTGATCCTATGAATCTAGATGCCACTGAGGAGAATACCTACTATTGGTACTATGGCTAGAAGAATGGATGAGATGATGGAGATGATGAAAACAATGTGAGTTCGATTGGATGCTATTGAATCTAAGATCAAAGAAGAGGATTGACACCTATACCTAATGTTGAAAGTGATGATGATGAAGAATTTCAATTTGTGAATCAAAATGAAGAAACCCTAGAAGAAGAATAATCAGATCAAGTGAAGATGTTGAGAGCTATTTCAAAGATTGGAAAGAGAACTAGCATGGATGTACCAAAATACACTAGAAATTTAAATCTAGAGGAGTTGATTGATTGGATAAATGATTTGCAAGAATACTTTGAATATGAAGAAATCAAAGATCTGGAGAAGGTGAGATTTGCAAAGACTAAATTGAAAGGACATGTTGCTATTTGGTGGAAAGAAGTGTAGTTGGATAGAAATAGAAGAGGAAAAGAAAATACCACAAAATGGGATATAATGGTGACAAAGTTGAAGAATCAGTTTATACCTACTGACTATGAGTTAGAAATGTTGAAGAGATTGCAAAACTTGAGACAAAAGGAGAAATTTGTGAAGGAATATACGGAATAATTTCATAAAATGATTATAAGGACTAGACACGGTGCAACAAGCAAAGAGAAAGTAGTAAGATACATCAATGGACTGAGATTGAACATTCAAGAAGAACTGAGTTTGGTAAGGATGACAACATTGGAAGATGCATATCCATTTGCCCTGAAGTTGAAGACAATTTGAGCAAAAGACATGAGAAAAGATAGAGAGGTAGAGGAGGTAAATTTTAGAAAGGTAGAACATTTTCTGGAGGAGAAAGATCATATGTAGAGTAGAATAAACAAAGTAGCCCATTTAAGAAGGAAGACATAGATAACAATGCATACCAGAGAAATGACAAACTTTTTCTAGAGATGAAACCATAATTCTTACTGGAGTGAAGGATATAGGAGAGATGAAAGAGGATTTGATAGGAGAACATTCAGAGAAACTTGTTTTAAGTGTGGAGGTGAAGGACATAGAGAAT
Source organism: Cunninghamia lanceolata (assembly GCA_027924645.1). NCBI lineage: Eukaryota > Viridiplantae > Streptophyta > Pinopsida > Cupressales > Cupressaceae > Cunninghamia > Cunninghamia lanceolata. The sequence goes on along the minus strand of BSBN01001183.1, from coordinate 2,164,282 downwards.
TTGAATGTCATCAAGGAAGTACAAGTAAGAAGATAAAGAACAGTGGAAGAGCAACTTATGTGGAAGAAGAACCCATTGGATCACCTAGTTCAATTGGGAAACCTGAGAAAGGAGAATCACTAGTCATGAGGAGAGCACTATTTCAAGCATAGACAAATGAGGAACCACCGTATAGAGGAAAAGTTTGTTCTGGACCAGATGCAAATCAGGAGGTAAATGTTGTAATCATTGATAGTGGTAGTTCTGATAATTTGGTTTCAGAGGAGATGGTGACTAAGTTGAAGTTGGAGAGATTGAAATACCTTAAGCCATATTAGATAGCATGGATTTAGGATGATCATAAGGCACTAGTGAATGAATAATGTTTGGTGAAATTTCATATTTGATCTTATCGTGATGAAGCATTGTGTGATATTATGCATATGTATGTATATCATATATTGTTGGGTAGACTATGGAAATATGATAGAAAAGCTATACATGATGGAAGAAAGAATACCTATACTGTAACATCTAATGGAAAGAGAATTACATTGATTCCTTTAGAAGATGAGCCTAAGAGTGAAGTATGTGGAAATGCTAGAATCTGTTTGGTAGATGGAAGAAAATATTTGGATGGTTTGAGACATGAGAATATGTGTTATGGTTTGAGTCCTAAGAATCCTAAAACCCTAAAGATAGAAATTGAAGAATCACAACCGAAGGAGATAACTAAATTGTTGATAGAGCATAAAGACATCATTTTAGATAATGTACCTGAAGGATTGCCACCAATCAGGAGTATCAGTCATCACATGGATCTTACACCTAGAGCTAGTTTGCCTAACAAAGCAGCATACCAGATGACACCAACAGAGAGTTAATAACTGAATAGACATATACAAGAGTTGTTGAGGAAAGGATTGCTTAGAGAAAGTTTGAGCCCTTGTGCAGTACCTTCAGGGCTAGCACCAAAGAAAGAAGGAGAATGGAGAATGTGTACAGAATATAGATCAATAAACAAGATCACAATAAAGTATAGATTCCCATTACCTAGGATGGACGACATTATGGACTATTTGAGTGGAGCAAAGTATTTTTACAAAGATAGAATTGAAGAGTGGATAGCATCAAATCAGAATCAGAGAAGGAGATGAATGGAAGACAACTGTTAAGATAAATGAAGGACTGCATGAGTCGTTAGTGATGCCTTTTGGATTAACAAATGCATCGAGTACTTTATGAGGTTGATGAATGAAGTTTTGAAGAAATTCTTGGGTAAGTTTGTTATTGTATACTTAGATGATATTTTAATTTTTAGTAAGACAAAAGACAAACATTTGTGGAACATTAGATAAGTATTGCATAGATTGAGAGAAGAGAAATTGCTAATAAACATCAAGAAATGTAGTTTCATGAAGGAATAATTGGTATATTTGGGATTTGTGATTTCTGCAGAAGGATTGAAGATGGACCCTAAGAAAATTAGGGCAATTGTTGAGTAGCCAACACCTGAGAGCATGGGAGAAGTAAAATCATTTCATGGATTAGCTAGTTTCTACCGGAAGTTCATTAGAAATTTTAGTTCAGTATGGAACCCTATGACAGATCTAATGAAAGGTGACAGAAAGGACTTTAAGTGGACATTAGGAGAAAACAAAAGTTTTGAATTGTTGAAGTAGAAAGTGATAGAGAAACTAGTGTTAACATTACTGGATTTGAATAAAGTATTTCAAGTAGATTGTGATGCAAGTGGAAATGAATAGGATTAGTGTTAAGTCAAAAAGGTAGACCTATAGCATATTTCAGTGAGAAGTTGAATGATGCAAGAAGAATATATTCATTTTATGATCAATAGTTCTACACTATAATTCAAGATTTGAAGAAATGGAGACATTATTTGTTGCTTAAGGAGTTTGTGTTGTATATAGATCACCAAGCCTTACAATATTTGAACAGTCAAGGTAAGTTTAATCAGAGACATATGAGATGGGTAGAGTTCATGTAGAGTTACACTTTTGTATTGAAGCATAGGAGTGGAAAATCAAACAAAGTTGCAAATGCATTGAGTAGAAGAAGGAACTTGCTAACAGAGATGAGAGTGGAAGTATTAGATTTTGAAGAGTTGAAACACATGTATGAAGAAGATCTTGATTTTGTAGAACAATGGAAATCATGTAAAGAACCTATTGTGACAGATAGGAGTAAGTGGCTGGACTATTTCATTCAAGAAGATATGTTGTTCAAAGGAAATTAGTTATGTATATCTAGGAGTTCAATGAGAGATAATTTGATTAAGGAGAAACATAGTGGTGGATTAGCAAGACATTTTGGAATTGACAAGACAGTGGCTTTGGTAAGTGAAAATTACTTTTGGCCTTAGATTTATAAGGATGTAAGGAAGTGTGTACAGAGTTGTAGAGTAGGTCAAGTTGCAAAAGGAAGTAGTCAAAATACTGAGTTATACAAATCTTTGACAGTACCGGAGAGACCCTAGGAAGACATAAGCATGGATTTCATAATGGGATTGCTAAGGACACAGAGAAGACATGATTCTATATTTGTAGTGGTAGATAGATTTTAAAAAATGGCACATTTCATACCTTGTAAGAAGACAACTGATGTAGTGCATGTAGCTAATCTATTTTTCAAAGAGATTGTGAGATTACATGGATTACCTAAGAGAATAGTTTCAGATAGAGATACAAGATTCATTGGATACTTTTGGAAGACATTGTGGAAGAAGATGAAGAGTGATTTGAAGTTCAGTTCAGCATTTCACACATAGATTGATGGACAGATAGAGGTGGTGAATAGGATTTTGGGAAACTTGTTGAGATGTTTGGTTGGAGAAAAAGAAAGATGTTGGGATTTGATTCTATCACAAGAAGAGTTTGCATAGAATAATTTAGTGAATAAGAGTATAGGAAAGACACCATTTGAGATTGTAACTAGAGTAAACCCTAGAGGAGTAGTAGAGTTGAGAGATTTCAACGTGGAGGATAAGAGAAGTGTAGAGGTAGAAGAAATTACAGGACACATGGAGACAATGCATAATTAGGTTAAAAAGCATTTGGAGGAGATGAATAGTAAATATAAAGAGCAAGCAGATGAGAAAATAAAACAAAGAAATTTTAGTTTGAGATGAAGTAATGGTATATCTGAGAAAAGAGAGATTTCTAGTAGGCACATATAATAAGTTGAAGATGAAGAAGTTTGGACCATGTAGAATACTCAGAAAATTTGATTCAAGGAATGCATATGAAGTGGAGCTACCAGAGACTTTTGGTATATCACCTATTTTCAACATTGTAGACCTATATCATTATCATGAAGGAGAATCCAGTGACAACATTGAAGAAGACTTGAAGAAGCAATTACCATAGCAAACACTAGGTCATATTGAAGACATTTTAGATAGTAGAGTTGGATGCAATACTAGAGGCAAGAAATACAAAGAATATTTGGTAAAGTGGAAAGGTAGACCAGAAGAAGATTCATCATGGATATCTCAGGTTGAGTGAGGTGGACCGCCTTGGTTTTCCTCTAGCCCCACAAAATTGAGGGACTCACTTTCTCAACAACCCTAGGTATTTGATGCAGGAGAATCCCTGGTTCAAGAAAAATCTTGCATCAACCAAAAATATTTGCATTCATTTTGTTTTCTTTCATTTTTCTAGTCCAGTATAGTTAGTTTAGTCAGTAGCAGTTTCTGCATTTTGGTCTGCATTCTTCTACAGTTTCTTTCTAGACCTTGCAGAGCAAGACTTAGCATCTAGACATCATCATGCACATCATGTCCAAAATTCATATCATTTGGATCTATTTCTGGAAATATATCACTAACAGAAGTTTGACTGTTTTATCAGAACATAGCATTCAAATAGTCTCAGACAGCTAGCTGAAGGGAAGGCTTGCAAAAAAATTCCATGACTTGTAGGACTAAATGAAACATCATTCAAGACACTTTGAGACTTGGCCGACCTTCCTTGAGATCCGCACCTTGTTTCATTCATTTGCAGAGGATTTCCATATGTTCTAGGTTGACCTAGTTGCTGCTACACATTACATCTCTTTCATTGGAGTTTGTACTCTTTCTTTGCTAACCCAAAGGATTCTTGTAATCCAGAGATGATATATAATCATGTAATAGATGCATAGGAAAGTATTTAATTAGTGATAGATAGTTCATAAGCTAGATTTACTTATATAAGGCACTTCAAAGCCATATCTTATGCATGTGTTGTAACTAGAGAATCAGACCTGTGAGCCCTAATTTGAATCTTTGATATATTGAGTATTTGAATTTGCATTTGCACTCTACATTTGAGTTGCTTCCGTTGTGTTTAGTCTAGTTGCACGGTCTAGATAGTTCACTATGTGGACCCTCCTAACCTGACTGCACCAAGCATCACCCATAATGAATTAAAATAGATAAAATATTATAGGAGAAAGTGCCATAGATGCGAAATATAGAAGAAAATGCCCAAGGTGTGAAAAACATAGATGCCCATAAATAAAAAATGATGTTATCTAAGAGTATAGAGAAAAAACTAGCAAAAAGATGCACCAAAAAGGAGACTGGTGAAGCCTTAGTTGGAGCTAGAACCATGATTATCCTCAAGGAGAGTGATGGGGATAGGAAGGCCTTTAATAGGAGTGCTGAGAACACATGAAAGAATAGGGGTATGATCTAGGACATGGAGGTGGAGGAAGCATATGGCAGTGAAAACATCCATGATCTTGTCAGCTAGATACATTCCCATGCATTTTGAATAATGTTTATGAAATTTTGATTCGAGGATATTTATGAGGTAATATTTTTGGTTTTATACATGTTATGCAAAATGATAGTATCAGATTAGATGATGACTAAAATAAATAGACATGGTTTATAAATGTGGATAATAGACTATCTTTATTATTCATGTTTATTGGAATATTCATATGATGTTATGGTTATCGGTCTAAATTTCATGCTGGAAAATGAGGTGGATGCAAGACATTAGTTTCCCTTTCCTGGATTAGGAGGGAGAGTATCATTAGAGAGAGGGCAGCAGATCAGGGAAAATTGGCAAGACACCATGATTTTGAGAATGTAGCACACACAGAGTACTTGTGATTATATGAATGTGTTATTGAAAATTTTCTTGTGTCATAAGTTTTGTGAATCCTTATGTCTTGACATTGTCATTTGTATGTCATCCTAATTGTCCTTCATTTTACAAAGTTGTCTTATTACTATTTAAATGATTTGTTTTTAATCTCCTATTTTTCTTTGTTCTTTATTGGTCTTGTTACTAATCTGATCATAAAGTCTTCTTCGTAAGTGTTGTGCATGGTTAGAAGGAAATTATATATATAATTTATGTATGATTGATATTAAAATTTGAATGTTTTAAATGGACTCTACGTAGTGGATTTAAATCCATTGAATGGATTTAAAGATAGAGTGTTCCAAAGTTAATGAGTGGAGATAAACCCCATCACACTAGCTTTTTGGTGTACACTCACTTCAATTTGGAAGTAATGGTGGATAGAGTGGAAATAATTGCATGGAAATCCTTAGTATTTGATGAGAGATTTTAGGGGTTTTCACTACCCATAATGAAAGAAAAATCAGGAAGAAGTGGAGAGTTGGAGAAAAATAGGAGGCAGTGTAGAAGTGGAAAGGAGGAAATAGCTCTGCAACATTTTTGAGGAATATTGCTTGAGTTTCAAAATGTTTTACAATATTTTGAATCAATTTATTAAGTAGGATATTCTTTAATCAATATTTTGCAAAATACAAAACATGGGTTCGTAATATTGTTTCATTGTTTTAAAAGATTGTATGTGGAAATTTAGTGAAAGGTCTTTCTCTATTTTCAATAGAAATCTTTGTGGTTTTAATAACCAGTTTTAAATTGTATTATGTGCTTGATTTGGACTTTTGGGGATTGTTATCGTTAAAATTTCAGCAACATAATAGGTTTATTTTTTATATAATGGGTTTACTACAAGACCATTTTCAGTTTGTATTATGGTAGTATTTAAATACATGTGAAAACCCCATTTGAGACTGTGTAATGGGAAAACATGGTATGTTATTAAGACCATGATGGGTCTATGTTTTAACACTATCTTGTTATACATACGAAAAGGCCATTTTTGGTCTAGAGATTGATGTATCGTAGTCAAACATAATGTAGGAAATGTCGAGCATACTCAATTATGCCTCTATTATGAGAAAAGTTATTAAGTTATTTAACTGTGAACATGTCTCTTAATGAAATGAGTTTTTGTTATCTTCTATTTGACTTCATATAGGTTGAAAATGAGAACAAGTTAAGTTATTAGATATTGTTAAACCCTTCATTGATTTGTACTTTGCATATATATAAAATGAGGGTTAAGTATTATCTTATTATTATGAAACAAATGTTATTATCTATTAATACTTATTTGTTTTGGAAAGTCATTCTATCATTTACTTAACTAGGTTGTAGTATCAAAATATGACTTTATAAAAACAACTAGCCAAGTTAGTGATAGAAGGGCTGTCTTTATAATGTAGAAATGCTTATGAATTGTATATTATACCATATGAATGCATATAAGTGAATTGAATGATTCTTGTTAGCAAGTTTGAGATAGAGGTGTGTGAAAAAACAACACACAGATCTCCATTTTGGAATGTGTTATTGATATATTAAAACTTTGGCCAAAGTAATGCAAAATTGTTATTTGCATTATCAGTTCATAGTGTCTATTTGGTTGCATGATAATTAGGTTGTGTCATACTTAGCTAGAACAAATCTAGAGTGGTATGGCAGATTGTATGTGATTGGACACAATACTAGTTCGTAGATGGCATGATTTTCTTACAGATTTCCTTTATCTTCTACCCTCATTAAGGATAGGGCCACTTCCTTTTGGAAGGTGTGTGGGGGACCCTTGGTCTATGGTTAGAGGTAAAGCACTTAGGTGATGCTCTCCCTCTTGCAATGGAAGAATGTTGAAGGCTTGGTTACACAGATATATTATTTGTATTCTCCTTGATAAATGTTTTTATTGAAAGTTTGTAAACTTGTAAAATATGGCATCATGTTGTAAATGCTACTTTGTAATATTTTATAGATATTGGTTGATTCATTTATTGATTTGTGAAATGAAAGTAAATCCTTAAGAATCTCTTAAATGAAAATTTGGTTTTTTATTTACATATTCTTGTTAAAATTTTTAGCATGTTTTTAAGAAATAGACATGCATTCATTACACAAGTTTGACACTTTATAGTGTAGTGTGTTTACAAAGTTTTTTACTAGATTACAATAGTCTTAGGGCCCAGAAATGGCCAAAAAATGACTTTTTATACAAAATGGACCTGATATAAAATATGGAAAAAATATCTATGTGGCTATGTAGTACTATTCAATAGATTTCTACCTATTTTTTCCAAAAAAATAGATATCTGGGGCACATGATATGGCCTGTCAAAGAAAAATCAACTACTAGCTTCTATTGAACTGCACCAGACAACTAAGAGGGGGGCTGAATCAGTTGTCCTAAAAATTTTAACCAAATATGATCATCGACTTATCAATTACTTATATTAAGATATAACCATGAAAGCGTCAAATGAGAAGCTCAACACAAAAGTATAAACAACATAGGACACACTAGATTTTTATGTGGAAAACCCTAAAAGGGAAAAACCATGATGGGTATTAGCCCACATAAATATATAAGTTATATCAATACCAAAAAATAGAGGCTCACTGTCTATAGGGCTCACTGCCCAAATTACTCATTGCCTATGAGTGGCTCATTACAAAAGGAAGGCTCACTATCAAAAGAAGGCTCATTGTCAAAGGGTTGAACTGAGATAACAACATCTACTTCATGCCAAGGTTCAGTTCTATTAAAGCATAAACACCTTGGCTCTGCCTTGCTACCTTATTTCACTTCTATCTTCACATCTTCGCACTTGGATACATTTTCATGACTCAATTACAAATAGTTATACACTTCATCAACCTTGGAATGATCATCAAGGTCAGCATTGCAATCATCAACCATTGGAACAATCTCCAAGGTCGGCATTACAAACATACATAAAATAGGTCTGGACCTAATAGAAATTTAGCTAAGGAAAAGATGTAATAATGTATGTGGATCACGCCATGCCTTAGCTGGGACCCAAAAAAGATCTTCCATGCTACAACATGCTATCACAATCTTTGATGCATCTCTGTAGATGATGAGTTCAACCAGGTTGGCTAAGACTGATGTTAACAGAAGTATTCTCAAGAACACGCTTCATGCATGAACTGAATTCCACCTTGCGGACCAATATGAATGTAGGAGCATGATCAGAAGACATTCACAAGAACATTGTAATTACTTGGAACAACTGCATGATCTCTAACAACTCTATCAACAAGATTCTTCAAACTAGAGCACAAGAACAACACTGCCAGCCACTGCCATGAGTAAAAGATAGCTTGCGGACCACCAAATCATGAGCCATTACATGTGAAGGCTTTTAACATCATCACAGACTTACTTCTAGAACTACAAACCAAAATACTTCAATGCAGAGGAATGCAAAGCAAGACACTTTCTCCTTGTCACCACCAAGCACACAGAAAAAGCTATTTTCACTCTGGTGAACATAACTCACTCAATTCTTCATACCAGAGGCTCAAACTTAGAATATAACATCTTTAGATAGGCTTCTAAATAAATTCCAATCTACAAGTAAAAATATTTATTCTATAGGAAATGCACAACATTCTTCTAGACTGTTCTTCTGCATGTAATACACTGTTTCTACTACAACACATTGCTATCACCAGAGGGGCTAATTTTCTCAATATCCTCAACAAAGTAAGAGCATAATTGACACCAATGACAACACATATGTGTTGACATCAATGAAAACACTAATTAGGCACATACTTGCAACAACTTCAACCTACAATTTATAGTAAAAAATAGAAAAAATCTAATAAAAACACCTTGGCTAGAAAGTGCTCATCTCTAGCTTTTTGTCACCTATTTATTTTAAAACTTTCACCTCTATGAGGAAAAGTATTTTGAAAAAATACCCTCTTAGGCTTATAATTCAAGCTCTGGTGGCCCTTGGGTGACCCATGAATGGCATTGCTAGTGTTGGTGGCCACAGGGGTGACAAACCAGTAGAGATGCAGGTTGAGCCACTTGGGTGGTGGTGGCTACGGAGTGGCAATTTTAATTATTGTTAGCAGTCTGAATTAGTGGGTAGTGGTGGTTTCTAAGTGCTCACTAGTGGGTAAAAATAACCCACAAGGGCTTAACATAGGGTGGATCCCTTAACATAGGGTCAAGCCCTTTAAAATAGGGTCGAAGGCCTTGTAAACAAATCCAGTACTCTAAGTTCTTAACTTAGCACAAACGCTAACCACTTATTAAAAACTTTAAATTTTTAATTATTTTTAAAAAAATTTATAATTTTTTTTGCCTCAATATGCATGTTGGGTGGTCATACAACCCTCCAGGCAAAATTTTTTACCTCAAAAACACCTGACACTAAAACTAGGCAAACTTTATAAGAAAACATGGGTTTTTGGGCCTTCTAGACACAATGGTGAGATCATTTTGGCTTGAAAACATCCCATACAAAAGTTGTTTGTTAAATTTGAGCTTCAAATGCTTGTTTGCAACTATGTAAAATGTTCTCCAAATTAGATGAGATGAAATCAAATCTTGACTTTCTCAAGCCTCCTTGACACATTGGAATAGTCAAAATCACTACTAGTATAACTAGAATAACTACAGTCACCTAGATCTCACAAAACACATATACAAAATATAGAGGTTAATGGATCTTCATAAATCTTTTATGATTCTCCAGATCATTAAGAAACACAAGAGGAGAGCATATGGGATTTTACAAGATCTCACAAAATAATAAACTCATTATCTCAATCAAGAATCAAAGAACTCAAAAATATCAAAGCAACATATTTGATGTTATGTTAGAAATCTAAAATTTATGTATAATGCAAAAACTTTTTAAAAGAAATTTTAAGCTACAAAATATGTAAATGCATAACAAAAATAGACTAGAAATTCTAAGAGATATGCAAATGTCAAGATGATAAAATTGCATTATGATATCACAAAGAAGAAGCTACTAAAAAACATAAAATACAAGCTAGGTAGTGAGTTTATATAGACTAGGGAGAGTGGTGGAGGTGGCAAAATTGAGCAATAGGGAGAGACCACAAAATGGTCTAAACATAGTAAATGTAACTTCTTCATAGGATGGCAACACCTCAAACTACCCACTCACCTAATTAAACTCACTTTATTAACCTAAGAAATCTTAATAAAGTTGTAGGAAAAACCTAGGAAATAGGAAAATAAAAACCTACACTAATAGTGTCTAGGAATTTAAATGGTCATATGAGTCCAAGAGTTGGACAATCTCTAACCTGACTTGGTATACCTAACAGGGCTTTGCTAATTTTAGTATCATTGTTGTGTTTTATGAATAGGATTCTTAATAAATATTTTTCCCTATTATCATTCTTAATTATGGTTAATCAACTTCATGATATAGAGGATTATCTAGTTCAATAGTTTTATAGTACTACCTTTCTATGGTAGAAAAAGTAGTATAGTGGATGTTTCTATGAGTTATAGACAAGTTGCATGTGAGTATTTATATGTTGCATGTGAGTATTTATATGTTAATAACATTGCATTGATTATTAAGTGTAAAGAGGAACTCAATATAGTATGCATTTTCATATAACTACATATGTATAAGTTAGCATCAATTGTGGGTACATGATGTATTATCATTAGTGACAATATTACTATGTGCGTGCATTTCCATGGTTATAAACAATATTTATTCTTATACCTTACATTATTGTATTTATCTCAAGGGTAAGGTATACTAAGAGAATGGAAATCATAGTTATTCTTATGCTTAAATTTATTGTATTTATGAAACCGTCTCAAGGGTAAGGGCATACCAGGAGACTAGAAATAATAGTTATACACAAAACTAACTCCATGGTAAACAATACTAATAAATTTGAATAGTAATTTTTATTAATGGTAAATATTATCTACGTTAGGAGTTGAGACCATCTCGTTGTAAGGAATATTGAGAGATTGGAGCTCAATAGTTATATACTGATCTAAGACCATCTTTTATAGTAGAAGGCTTGTAGGACCATCTTAGGGTATGGTATACTGGGAGATTCGTATCTGAAGGAAAATTTATATTTTAGCCTATACTTGCATTTTACTAGTTATTAGTCATCAAAAGACTTAAGAAAGAGATAGTAGTGAGTGAATATATGACCCACATTTATGTGACTAAAAATTGAACACTTTGGCCAAAGTGATGTAATAGTTGTTAGCATTGTTAGTTCACTATACTCATAGATTTCATGTTTGTCAAAAATCATGGTAGCTAGAGGGTATCTAGGGATTTATTGATTGATTGCATGTGTGGTCAATATTGACATTTGTACTTAGTTCTTAGATTTGGTACTATTGTAGACATCCCCACTTGTCACCCTCATTGAAGGGTTATGCCTCTTGCAATAGAAAGATGAGTGGGGGACTACCAGGTCTATGGTTAGATTAAAGTGCTTGGACGATGCACTCCCTTATATAGTTGGACAACTATATTTCTTACACTTATATGAGATGATTATGACTGATGGTCAACCAAATTTGTAATGAAAAGTCAAATCATGTATAATTGATCTACTCAAGTGGATTTGATGGAAAATAGTCCTAATCTAAATGTGTATCTTATTACTCTTTTATTTGTAAATTTGTATCATGAAAATCTATGTAATAATGCAATGTTGGCATCTTTATTCAAAATGTGGAATCTATATATTTTTGGAAATGAAATTTAAAAATCATGGCATTTATGTGTTATTTAATTTCAAATTTTGCATTAATTTTTATTATTTATTTGGGTGGCTCATTATAGTTACTCATCTTATAGTTATAAATGTTGGCCATTTTCACACCTACTCAAGAATAATATAGGCTATCATTGGGATGAGTCTTTTCAAAAGGGTTTTGATAAACTCAAAGAATATCTAGTCACTATAATGCTTCTCATGGCTCAAACACTAGACAACCCTTTGATACTCTACATCTCCAGTACACCAGTTGCATTGGGGAAACTCTTGGCACAACATGATGAAAAAGGACACGAAAGAGATATCTACTACATTACTAGGCCTTTGGTCACCTATGAAGTCAATTATATGCCAATGGAATGAGCATTTTTGGTTGTTGTCTTCACATGACAAAAAGTAAGACACTACATGCTCAACCATCGAGCCTAACTCATTTAAAAAATTGATTCCCTCAAATATCTCTTATCTTCAAGACATCATTGATAGATAGAATAGCTAAATGAGTTAGTTGTTCAGTGAGTTTGATATTGAATATGTTGATCAAAAGGTAGTCAAAGGACAAGTCATGGTAGATTAGTTAGCCGATGTGCCATTGTTAGATACCAAACCTCTTATCATGGATTTTCTAGTAAAATTCATCCTTAATCTTGAAGAAACTCCTACATGGAATATTTATTTTGATGTATCTTTTTCCAATCAAAACATTTTGAATTGGTTTTCATTCAACCAATAACATTATAGAATATGAATCCTTACTTTTAGGTCTCAAATTAGTAGTGAAATGGAACATCCAACATCTATTGATCTTTGGTGATTCCAAACTGGTCATCAAGCATGTTAATGATCAAACCAAGGATGATAAAATCATCCCATACAAACAAATGTTTGATATTTTAAAGCAATATTTCACCTACATCCAATTTGAGTAGGTCCATAACCTTAGAAATAGACCAACTAATGCAATAGCCACCATTAGATCTCTCCTAGAGATGTAAAAATATAGTAGTCAGTGTGAGTTTTTGGTAGAACAACCTCTAATACCTACCTATGATTTTTTTGAAGAAAAATGATATGTGAGATTGTTGGTCCCACTTCCCCATGGTATCACATCATTTACAATTATCTACATGATCAAACCCTTCCACTTAACATTTCACATAACCAGCAAAAAATATTTCTCCAATAAACATCCTTTTTTCACTCTCCTTGGTCATACCCTCTATCATAGGGGTTATGATGGCACCTTAATTAGATGTCTAAATTTAGATGAGGTTAACCTTGTAATCAAAGAAGGCCATGAAAGTATTTATATAGTACACACTTGTGTTATGGTCCTATCTAAGAAGTTTCTAAGAAAAGGATGCATGTCAATATGCCAAGAAATGTGTAGCATGCTAAAAGCATAGGGACTTGATTCATGCACCATCTCAAGCACTACAAAAAATTACAACTCCTTGTATATTTTCTACATATGGTCTCAATCTCATTGGAAAGATTAACATGTCATCATCTAATGGAAACAAATTTATTGTTAGTACCACTAAGTATTTCACCAAGTGGGTTGACGTAGTTTTTCTCACATATACCACTTCCTAGTATACATCCAAATTCATCCTCCATCGTATCATTTTTCACTACAAAATTCACTTTTTTTATAATATATAATGGTAAATCCCTCAAAAATCATGACGTGTACACCTTATGTGAATAATTCCACATCAAACATAATTGGTCCACTCAATATTATCCCCGAGGTAGTGGTCAAGAAAAGACATCTAATAAAACCCTAATCAAAATCTATAAAAAGATCACCAATGATGTTGGTCATGATTAACACCTCCAACTCAATCATTCTCTATGGGAATATCATACTAGAATTCATACACCCACAAGAACTACCCCTTACTCCCTTTTCTTCAAAGCTAAAGTCATCTTGCCAATTGAGATTGAAAAACCATCTTTGCACATCTCTTTATGAGAGCTCATAAATGATGAACAATATCAAGTTGCACACTTATATGCACTTGAACTACTTGATGAGATGTGACTTAATGCTTTGAATCACCTAAAATCCTATCAAAGTTATTTTTGCCTCAATGACAACAAATGCATCAAGACTAGAGTGTTTGAGGTTGGTGACCTTGTACTAAAAGTGAATTAGAGAAATGCCAACTAGGATCATGAAAATAAAGGGAAATTTAAACCTAATTGGTTGGGCCCTTATATCATCATTTTTAAATATGGTTCACTAGAATATTTATTGGCCACACTAGATGGTGATGAGATAGAAATACCCATGAATGCCATGCAAATCAAGCACTTCCATGCCTAGTCTATAACAATTAAAAAACAAAATAAAAATTGAAAAACATTGAAAAATTAGAAAAAAATAAAGTTCTAATATTATCCTCCTATGAAAACCATCCTATGGCACCTTGGACAAGTACCTTGATGAAAACTTTCTTGTAGGAATCACATGTAAAATTAGATTCCATTATATCTTAGTACTCTCTACACCATATCACTCTATCGCCATCATTCATTCCCTATTGCAAACTTTGTCACATGTTGGGGGTATCATATTGTGTCATTCTCTGGAAGAGACATTTTTGAGGCTCACCCATTTTAACTTTAAAGATATTATGATGTGTATCCCTTCTAGAACATGCCTCCCTGAAACATTTCAAAGGAAACATCATAAATAAATACATAATAGGTCATACAAAACTCCTACATCAATTATAAAAGAAAAAATAATATCAACCACCATCAATGCACATAGGTTTAATCATGGTCATATCCTTGGTGTATCAGCATATCATTACCTTTATAGGATATATTGTTTCTCAAATAAGGCATCATCATCACTATCATGGTCTTTTAACACTCTGGTAAGAGATATAACCCATATGTGTCTTCTAGTTGTTGGATTGATTATTTTCTTATTTATTTTCCCCTAATATATCCTTCCAAGTTCATCATGATCCTTTATATCATAACGTGTGTTGATAGTATATTGGTGAATTCTTCTATTTTCTTGTGTGATGTGTTTGTTAGTTGTTTCATTACATATCCACCAAGGTCATTATGGCCCATTATATCATAATGAATGTTAATGATATTCTAGGGCATACTTTTGTTCATAGTGTGTTTGTGAGTCATTCCTTTACACATGTGACACATTACCACCATGGTTCCTTATACCATGGTGCATACTGTCAAGTGCTATAGCAAATCTCAGTTGATCACCACATTCAACATATAATTTTCTTCCACAAAAAGACATCCATCATAAAATATATAATCATTATCTAAGCTATAGCCTAACCATATGCATATCATCAAATAATTGAATCATTCAAATATTTCATTCTTACTAACATCATTTTCTCACTCACATTCTATCATCCATTTCCTCAGATCTATCAACTTATAATCCATAAATCCACATATCCATGATTACAAACATGCATAATCCATCACATCATCCATAATCAAAGTGAGTCATCCCATTTACCCTCTAGGCCTTGATTCTTTTATTGAGAGACCATCTAGGATTCATAAAATCATCTTCTCTCTTGAGTGGGGTATCCCTAGCTAATTTGAATTTGCCAGACCTTCTCCCAAAAATTGTGGCATCTTCTTTCCAAATCCTTATATTTTTGGAAACAATGTTTTACTTTGCCTAGCACAATACTATCTAAAATAGGGGCAAAATGTAGACACTTAAAATTTCACCATGTCCCAACCTCACAATAATTACCTCTCACATTTACACATCATCAAATTAGTTAAATAAATCATATTTATTTAATTAAAGTAACTTCCTAATGTTCCATCATTGAATTAATTAAATAAATTGTATTTATCTAATTAAACCGACTTTCTAATGTTCCATTATTATCTTTTTGATATATTAAAGTCAACTTGATGGGCTAAACCCAGTAACATCTTATTAACTTACATCAGCCAAAACATGCAAAAAGCAAAAAGACATAGTGTATGCAAATGCAGATCATCAACCAGACAAGAAAAAAACTATCCACGAGTTATTTAATTAGACTAACTTTCTAATGTTCCATTATTGAATCAATCAAATAAAATGTATTTATATAATTAAATTAACTTTCTACTGTTCCATCATCAAATTAATTAAATTAAACATATTTATTTAATTAAACTAAATTTCTAATATATCATTCATTGATTAATCAAATAAATCATATTTATTCAATCAATTCAACTAATCTCTATCCATCATCAATTAATTAAATACAACAAAGTATTTAGTTAATCAAACTGGCCTTCTTCCACTAGTTAAATTAAACAAACCAAGTTTATTTAATTAATTACATATTGAACATTCCTCAACCACTTTATTTAAAAATAAACACAGTCTATCTCTATTGAAATTTAAAAGTCAAACTAATCCCCATTGTGTATTTCCCTATCACATCTTTCAATCCTAGCCATTCACATAAGGATAGACACAACCTTTCACATTCCTCCACCAATTTAGGTAAAAATAAATAAAGTCAACATCCATCAAGTCCAAAAAGGTACCTTTTTATTCTCTACCCTTCAATCAACATAAGATATTCTCTATCCTCCATTTTCCTTAATCCTTATCTTATTCACTTCCACCTATCCCAAGACCCCACTTTTGAGCATCTCACTTCCCCATGCATATAGATCAATCATAGCCATCCATCAAGAATCTCCACCCTCCAATTCAATATTAAATCCAAATCATTCACATTCCCATCCTAAAATCTATAAAAAGACACTCTCTCAAACATAAGTCAAGCAATAATATGGAAATCAAGCAAGGATATGTTTCCATATTTTAAGTAACCACACTTCTTCTCTCAACAACAATAATCTTGAGGACATCCAAGGAATCAAGAGGATGTTGGGAAGGATTTTATTGTATTTCATTGTTTATTTCTAATTCTCTTTGCTCAATTGAAGGTGTATCTAGGTTTAAGATAGAGTCTATGTTCCATGCATTGTTCCTTTCTTTGTCTTAGATTTTTGTATACATAGTAAGTAAAAAAGAAATAAAATTGACCATCTCCTATGAGACATCTACACTTAGGGGGTGCCAAAATGTATTTCTTACATACTTATCTCTCTAAATCACAACAAGAGCACAATAAACACTTATTTCTCCATAATAATATAAATGATAAGGAGGACATGGAAAGTGGGTTGTCCATGTTGTTGGTTTAGGTCCAGACAACTGAAAGGGGGGGGGGTGAATCAGTTGTCACACATTTCAATCCTTTTAATTTTAATCTTCCTTTACCACTTATAATCTATTTAACATTTCAGCATTAATCAATAACATGAATAGAGAACATAAATAACACATTTGACACCAAAATTTTGATGTGGAAATCTAGTTAAGGGAAAAACCACAGTGGGGGTTAACCCACAAATATTAATACTCTATTAAAAGTATTTTTACAAATGGAATGTACATGCATTCAGGCTCATTACGCAGAGCTCACCACTCAAATGTAGGCTCATTGCCTATGGAGATATTAGAAGAGAATGGCATAGATTTGAACTGATTAATAGCATCTACTTATGCAAGAATTTTAGTTCCGGTCAAGTACAAAAATTGATCTTACACATTTCATCTTTGCTCTGTTCTTCTTACTATTTTGCCTTCATTCACACTTTGGATTTCTACTCTTCTCACATACGCCTTATTTGCATACTTCACATACATTGAATCATCCAATTTCATTGCCTATATATATCTGCAACATGATCTACAATAATTCTATCAGTTGGCTTTAACAACACTTAGAACTTTTATAAGTACTCTGCTCTATCAGCTGGATCTAAGCATAACTTAAGGTGTGGACCAAAAATTGCTCTTGAAAATCATTACTCATGTCAGCCACTATCACTGATCATCACTAATTGTCCAACAAACAACTTTTGTATATCTGGAATCAAGACCTTCTGCAAGGTCAGTCTGTTCTCCTTCTGTTTATTCTGACAAATTAAAACCTGGTACTCAGAGGCTCATATATTTTGAATCCTTCATCACTGGAGGACAAAAATATGGATTTAGACTATCTTTATAATGCATATGGCTCTCCTAGATCCACAGCTAATCATGACTTATCACCAGAGAGATCCAAACCAAAATATCAGACCCTATTACTACATTGTTCCTAACTGTCCAGACTTAGACAAATTCTGAATCTAACTTCCAGTATGAGCAAATTGTGTTAAGCGGATGATTGGGATGATCCTTGTTCCCATCAATGAGAAAACCTATCAATGCAAAGCAGTCTCTCTTGCCAACAATCTCCCCCTTTGGCATTGATGGCAACACTTAGTGAAAAATGACTAAGTGTCTAGTGCAACTCCCCCTTTGTCTGTACACTCATGTACTTCACTTATTCCGGTGCTCCCCATTTTTTGAATACCTCATTTTTCACTACCCTTCACTCCCCCTTTGACATCAATGGCAAAGGGTGGGGTCGGCAAGCCAAAACTTCTCCAAAAATCTTGTATATACTGCCTCATATGTACAAATAATCATTAACTCTTATTTACATGAAATTGAGAATGTCTGCAAAGCTGGTTTTTATTTGCGCAAGTTTAGAGGCCCAAGTATTTTTCATTCCATCCAAAATAGAGATGCACCCACTGAACAAAAATGCATATGCTTCTACTTTTTCTAGATCCAGAGGATCACTTGTCTTAAGTGCATTATGGGCTTCGGATAAGACATTATGCATAGATTCTAACTTGGGGGCAATCAGTCCCTGGAGTATTACCTTTCTCTTTTTCAAGTCCCTTTATTTCATCTGTCAAGCTAATAACCTGACATTCCTGGCTTATAGGAGAGGCAGTTAGAGGATCAAAATTTTGAGATAGAGCTGCTATTTTTTGTTCCTACTCCTTTATCTTGTTTTCAATATCCTCATTGACTTTAGACCATGATAGACAAAACTTATATATATCTCCTCCATCACTTAGGGCATTCTGAATGTTCTTTATGCTAATGCGTAGTATCAACCTATCACTCGTTATCAGATTCTTAACTTGACTAAATTTCTTATTCAAAAATTCTTTCTAAACTTTTGCCTCTGCAAACTTTTCAAAAGACTCAAAGTGAGAGTTTACTGAACTTACAATATTTTTTAGATGTCTAGAGGGGGAATCATTTTGATTCTTTTGATAGGTTGGCATTAATTTCTCCAAAATTCTGGTTGAAAGCCCTAGTAGCGCATTGTCCTCCATGTGGGACTTTAACATCTTTTCTCTAGCCTTTACTTGGGTCAATTATGCTATTTTCATCAATTGAATTGGAGAGAGAGTATCTAGATTAGCTAGGCATTGGAGTAGCTCGGGCTCATCAAGTTCAATCATTTCTTTTTCAAAAAGACCTTTTACTGCATCTATAATGTCTCTTGCAATCATTTCAGAACAATCCTTTTGTTCTCCTGATTTCTCAATGTCTGCTTTAGGTGCTTCAACATTTGCACCATCTTCTTCTGCCTTGTCCTTCTTTCCTTTTTCTTCCTCTTCCTCTATTTTACTCTTCTCTATGTTTTCTTCAGAGGGACTCTTTCCTATTTGCTCACCACCTTCTATCTGATCCAGAGGAAGTTGTATGGTAGCAACATCCTCTTCTTTTCTAGAGTGATAAGGTGGAGGGGTTACCCTTGCATCAACTATTCTGTGTATTATTTCTACGTCCTCCTGATTGACTTGTTCCTTTTCCTAAACTTTTCCAATAGTTAGATTTGATGAGTCAAATTTAACACTTGTCTCTTCATAGATTGACTCCAGAGGATCTAAATTAGCACCTTGGTCATCAATTTTCTTGTTAATCTCTTCATCTAAAGCTTCTAGTTCTGGAACTAGAGAATTGTCTTCTTCAACTTGTTTCTCTGAAATAATAAAATACTTATCCTTATCTATGGCCTTTCTCAGAATTTCCTCTATTTCTTTTGTAATTTCCTCAGTTTCACCAAGCATAAGTTTATTCATCTGGACTTTTCTTCTGAATTTGTCTTTGACTTCTCTGAGGATTTTATCTACTTCTCTTCTCATCATCATAGGGCACAAAGTGGAGAGAACATAGTCTCTGAGTTCCATGTCTTTATCCTTAGCTTCTTCTTTCCTCATTTCCAATATTTTCCTTAAGCTTTTAGGGAGTTCTTGTAAGATTTCCAATAGGGCTCTATTGAATTTTTTCAAATATGTGATAATGGCATCTTCTAAGATTTTCTTATTTTCCTAATCAAAATTACCATAGTAAACTCTGACAGGTTTTAAATTTCCATGAACAGTGATTGTTTTTACAATTTCATCAATAGTCATAGCAACCTTACCAGTGACTAACTTTTTACTGGCCTTAATACTTTCGAAAGGCTATTCTTTAGAAGTCTTTGAAGTTCTGGCTTTCTTGGATCTTATTTCTTTTACTTCTTCATCTATTTTTGTCTCTTCATCATCTTTTGTACTCTTGTGGGTTCTTATGGCCTTGGTTTTCTTTCTTTTCCCTCCATCATCGGGTGGAGTGGCTTTAGAATTCTTGGTGGAAGTGGACTTGAGTTTCTTAGCAAGAGTTGTAGAACTCCTTGTCTTCCTTGAGGAGCTTGGTGGGATTTCTAGAGTGACTACCGGCTCACTTTCTGCTTTTTCTTCTATAGTTTGCTCATTGCTTTTCTCCATTTTTTCAATTCTTTCTCTGTTCTACTTTAATGCCTCCTTGGTTAGGCCAATGCTCTCAGCATACCTTTCAACTTGTCTCTATACTTTCCTTTTGGTCTTAGGCTGTCTGAGCTCCACATGCAATTTTAGACTTAGTTCCTTGTATGTTCCAAACCTTTCCACAAAGGTATCTTTAGGTGTGTTTAAAAGATGCTATACATACATATCCAAAACTCTTTCATCCACCTCATAACCCATAGGCATTATCCAAACTCTCCTTGGTTCTACAGCTTCCATCAAGCACTGGTCTGTGTCAACCATAAAACATATGTCATTTTCATACTTCTCCACAATTGTTTTAGGGATTCTCTCCCTTGCTTGCAATAAACTCTAGAAGTTTTTGAAGTTGCCCCAGATGGTAGTCTTTTGGGCTTGAGAGTCACCAAGGCTGATAAGGTGATCTCTTATTTGCCATGCTACTGACCTGTTAGTTGTCCAATGCACACTTTGAATTCCAGGTATTTCACTCATGAAATAGAAGAACAATCATATAATCAAGGAACCATATTTGAAGAAATTTTTCTTATCTTTCTTTATCTTGCTCAAGTTCTCAATCAATTGATTTCATAATAATTCACAAAGATCATAATCAACATTTTCTTTTAAAATTACATATATTGCAATTCCAGAGACAGAGTTTTCTCTGTTGGAGTGGTAAATTTTGTACCTAATCACCATGGAGGCGAATTTGACATCTGGTTCTATAATATGGTTAATAGTCATTGCCCTTCTATCAAACTTAGCACTAGTAGCATTAGTCACTGTCTAGTTTTTCATGGCTTTTAGTAAGGGCAATCCACCAGTTGAGTTTAATCCAGTCACAATCTTGATAACATCCTTTCTGATCTTGAATGGTTTCAATAGCCATATGAACTCATCATGTCTTCAGCTTAAAATATATCAAACCCATTCATTTTCAACAAATGACAGAAACCTAATGACTTCCAGAAAATGTTTGCTTTCTAGGGCCTTATATTCTGGTTTCAGTTTGTGGCTGTCATCTGTTAAGTGGTTGCTAAGAAAATCCAAGAGTTTCAGGTTTCTAAATTCATCCATGTTATAGTTGATGTATGCCCTAATATCCTCTACATGCAATACACCATGTGGAACCTTAGAGAATGCACCCAACTGTTCAACTTCAACTGATTTGTGTGGATGCTTCTTAAATCTTGGTCAGGGCCTTTCAGTTACATCAATAACTAGAGGAGTAGCCACATGCAGAAATTGAGAATTTGAGAGATTTTGCAGAAAATAGAAAATACCTTGTTATGCAGATTAGGGTTTTTTCTTGGAAATCCTTTTGTCACTTCCATATCTTGAGAATTCTTGGCTCTAAGTTCGTCCACTTCTTTCTTCTTGTTTTCTTCAGATGCAAAGTGTTTCAAATGAGGAATGAATTACCCTTTTAAGCTTTGCATCACCTAGTTTGCCTTTGTAATAAATGCTCTGCCTTAGCACATCCGGTTGCTCTATTTTTGAATAGTCTTTCATGTATTACTTTGAAATTTTCCATAATCACTTCCTTTCTTCTGGAAATCCTTCCAAATGTTCTAAGTCAATTCAAGGTACCTTTTCTCATTGTGCCAGAACCAGGCACTCAACTACTAGCTAGGGGATTCTTGATGTTTAATGTAGCTCCCCCTATGCCAGAGCTCCTAATTTAATTGCCTGAAGAATTATCTGCACCAAATTCCAGTGCAGACCCATCACTATGGTTCATAATTGATTTCTTCACCCATGTCTCACTTGTTTCATTTTGGATCTCATTCTCTTCAATTTTTCTTTTGCCCTTGTCTTGTCTCTATTCTTCTGGTTTCTGTTTACCGGACCTCTTCCTTCATTGGTCCTACTTCTACAGAATCTTGCAAAATGACTGGATCTATCGCAATGGAAGCACACAACATTTCTTTGCCTATTTGATTGATTTCCTCTTGATCTACATTGATTTGCCATATGTCCAAATCTATTGCATGTAAAACATTTGCCATTGAAAGATTTCCTATTTCCTCTATTTGATGAGTCATTCATTATCATACTTCTACATTCATTGCATTTATGACCCTACCTCTTATAATTGAAGCATTGTCTAGAGAAGGGTAGATTATTTTGATTTACTCTACTTCTGCATTGAGTGGCTTTATGACCAAATTTATTGCACTTGAAACAATTTCCATTGAAAGATGGATACCTTTGAGCATTAGGCTATCTTATTAGAGGTCTTCTAGATCTATTTCTCTCATTCCTTGGTTGAAAGTTTCTTTGTCCAGATCCAAAGCTTTCACCTTTTTCATATCCAAGACCATGCTTGTCTTCATCTCTTTTCTGATCCTCAAGTATTGCTTCAAGTTTAGCTGACCTTATCTTGAACTTCTCCTTGTATTCATTTGCAACTTCTAGATCATGTCTGAGAATGACAATTTGTCTTTCAAGGTCTCTTTCATTGTCTTTGCTTTCTTGTAGATCTAATTTTAGATGACTAGCAATATTGTCCAATCTGTAACATTCATCAGTTCTTTCTCTTAGATTTTGATTTAAATCTTCTTTAGTCTTCTTTCTTTACTCAATTTCTTTGGTAAACTTGATTACCCCAGATTCCATCTCAACTTTTAGAATAACAGCTTCTTCTGACAGCTTATCACACTCCTTTATTTTTTCTTCCAAGGTTTCATTCATGCAATTTTCTTCAGATAAGTTGGATAATTGCAGAAGTAGCTCCTTAATCCTTCCCAAAAATTTCTTTAATTTGTCTTTTAATATTTCAATGGTGTCATTAGCATCCTTGATTTCATCTTTCAAATTATAAATTTTTGCTTTGGACTGATCAAGATCTTTTAGAGCCAATTGAAGTTGATCCTTAAGTGAACCCATTGAAAAACTTCTTCTAAGATCTTTCCTCAAGCTATTAAGCTTATTTTAAGGAACCTTGCTCTAATACCAATTGTTAGTTTAGGTCCAGACAACTGAGAGGGGGGGTGAATCAGTTGTCACACATTTCAATCCTTTTAATTTTAATCTTCCTTTACAACTTAAAATCTATATAACATTTCAACATCAATCAATAACATATGAATAGAGAACATAAATAACACATTTGACACCAAGATTTTGACGTGGAAACCTAGTTAAGGGAAAAACCACGGTAGGGGTTAACCCACAAATATTAATACTTTGTTAAAAGTATTTTTACAAATGTAATGCACATACATTTGGGCTCACTGCCTAGAGCTCACTACTCAAATGTAGGATTACTGTCTATGGAGATATTACAAGAGAATGATAGAGATTTGAACTTATTAATAGTATCTACTTATGCAAGAATTTTAGTTTCGATCAAGTACAAAATTTGATCTTACTTATTTCATCTTTGCTCTACTCTTCTTATTGTTCTACCTTCATTTGCACTTTGGATTTCTACTCTTCTCACATACGCCTTATTCACATACTTCACATACATTGAATCATCCAATTTCATTAGATATATATATCTGTAACATGATCTACAATCATTCTATCAGTCAACTTTAACAACACTTAGAACTTTTATAAGTGCTCTGCTTTGTTGGCTGGATCTAAGCATAACTTAAGTGCGGATCAAAACATGCTCTTAAAAATCATTACTCATGTCGGCCACTATCACTGATCATCACTAATTGTCCAACAAACAACTTCCATATATTCAGAATCAAGACCTTCTGTAAGGTCGGCCTGTTCTCCTTCTATTTATTTTGACAAACTGGAACCCGGTACTCAGAGGCTAATATCTTTTGAATCCTTCATCATTGAAGGACAAAAATCTGGATTTAAACTGTCTTTACAATGCATATGACTCCCCTAGATGCGTAGCTAATCATGACTTATCACCAGAGAGATCCAGACCAAAATGCTGGACCCTGTTACTGCTTTGTTCCTAACTATCTAGACTTCGATAAATTCTGAATCTGACTTCCAATATGAACAAATTGTGTTAAGCAAATGATTGGGATGATCCTAGTTACCATCAATGGCAACACCTATCAATACAAAGTATTGTCTCTTGCCAACACATACAACCTTCTCTATGATCCTCAATTCTCACTATTGAATCCTCATCCCATCTCAATCCCTATTTCACTATCTTGTCCCATATACTCTAAGGGAGAGCGACAGCTTGAAAGAATCTCAAAAAACTATATACTAAAGAAACAAAAAAACAAGGAGAGAATTCAAAATCCTTCTCCTTCTAAATAACACACAAACACATAAGAGAACTTAATTCTACAATCTAGAAACCTTTCTAAACCTTGCAAACACAATTATAATTCCATTTCAACAAAAAAATAATGAAAGAACATTGCTAATTTCAAATATTTTAAGTACACACATCATTTTAAATTAAAATAAATAAGAACATGGAGGCATATTGGATGGTGAGGGGTGAGAATTATCTTGAGATATCACTTTGTGTGAGGTAGTATTTATTACCTCATCTAATCATTTTCCTATCAAATATGCTAAGTAGGGAAATAACCCTTAAATATGACATCAGGAATGGAAAGTTTCTTCACTCCATTTCTGTAATTTTCTTTCTCGTTTTCTGGCCTCTTCTCTATGTGTGAATGTATATCAGCTTGGTGGTGCTCATGGATAAATGGAACATGAATTTATGGATCTCTCCCCCTCCAATGGACTAGGAACCCATGGAATGGGGTGCTTATGACATGGTGGAACTGCAGAAAGTTTTTGACATTAATTATTTGCAGGTGGAGTTTGTAGTTAGGATTATTATTGGTAACTCTTTACTCAAAGCTTCGGTGGAGCATGGAAATAGGATGGGGGAGGTCAAGTGTTTGAACCTCCCTATAGTGCCTCTCCATTCTCATCTTGGATGTGCAGATAGTATGGCTAAGGAGCATGAAGATGAAAGTAAAATAATAGGAATATTTAGGGTATGTTAGATAGTTGATGTTGTACATTATATGATGTTGGTAGATGCTACATTCATGTTCGTGACATTCCTGATTATCCTCATGTGTGGTTTCATATGACAGTTCACATGTTTTATTGATAATCCTTGTTGCGACACTGATAATTCATATGCTCTGACATTATTTTACATTTAGGTGCCTATGATGTTGATCTTACCATGATTGTCATAAGTTAGAATTGATTTTTATGCGACTAATTTTGTATTATAAGATGATCTGATTATTGTGGTGTGAAAAGAGACAATGTCGTACCAATCATTTGTGAGCGTCCAGTGATGTTGCGATTCTCTTTCACTTTGTGACCATTTGATATTTGTCATACTTGTCCATAGACCGTGTTGTGTGCAACAAGTTGCAGGTATCAAGCATTGACTCCACCTGAATTGATAGGTTTGAGCATGCCTTAAAACCAATGGAACTGTTGAATGGAGATAACATATGGTCCCTTAGTTAGCCATCATCCTTGAAAAGGATGAGTATCCAGTTTTGCACCTAGTTAGTGTTGTCTGTATGGGCATGATAGTCAGTAGTTGTCATTGTGGTCATGCTTTTCGATCATGCATAGTGTCAGGTATTGTTTGACATTTGGGTTATTTGTTTGGAATTGTTTGATTAATGCTTTGGTTAATTGTTGCATTAAAATAAAATTAGTAAGTTAAGAAGGCACTTTTGATAAATAAATAAATAAATATAGATTTTTTATGTAAATTTAAGTTTATGAGAAATTATATTATATTGTATTTTACGGTCAATAATAATAATTATTATAATGAGGAAAAAAAGAGTGTTATTAAAACGAGAATATAATTGATAAAATTAAAATGAAAATATTTTATAAACAAGTAAATGTTTTGTTAGTGGCAATAAAAAAATAAATTTATAATATTTCTGAGTTGTCATAAAAACTTAAATATATATAGCAAATTTTAAAATAAATAAAATTAGAGAGAAATTATTGTCTGGTTAAAAATTGCAAATTGTAAGAAAGTAATGAAGGCAGAATTTATTACCTTTAATGAGGAGAATCTTCTAGAAGAAATCATGGGGGTGGTTATGCATGCTCAACTTTATTTTAAAATCTCAAGACATAATTTGGGGGGAGCATGCATTTGAAATAGAGAATATGTTTTATGTTTTCATTATCTCTCTCTCTCTCAGGAAGTTTTCATTTTTCTTTTGGCACCATAAACCATAGCTTCTAGAAGAAAAGACTCAGGGGAAAATGATCTGAGCTGGGAAATTTTGTAAAGATGTGATAGAATTTATATTCTAGGTACGGACTAAGATATAAAATTAATTTATTGTTGCATTAGATTTAGTGAAATGAATTTGTAATATGCAAGATTTATATTTTTTTGTGAATTCTCTTCTACATATTCTGAACCTAGTCTATTACGTTAGCCATAACTTTATTTTTACAAACTAGGTTCTTCTAGAATATATATATAGTGTATGACCTAGCTATCTAAATCATATCTAGAAATCTGCCTTACCTAGTTTGTCATTTTGGAGATATGAATATTTTGTGACTGTCTATCTCTCACCCATTTCATCTATGTTTTAGCAGTCTATTACGTTAGCCATAACTTTATTTTTATGAACTAGGTTCTTCTAGAATTTTATACATGGTGCATAACCAAGTTATCTAAATCATATCCAAAAATTGTCTTTACCTAGTTTTCTATTTTAGAGATATGAATATTTTGTGACTGTCTACCTCTCACCCATTTCATCTTTGTTAAAACAGTTAGTTGCATCACCAATAACTCTATATTTTCAAACTAGGTTTCTCTAAAAATTTTATATAAGATTCAACTCTTATCTTTGAAAATCATATCTAAAAATTAGAATTACCCAGTTTGCCAATTCAAAGATACGTATCAATTAGTGACAGACATTCCTATGCCATCTTGGTTGTTGTTATTAAATCTACAAATCTATTCTGCGTGTATCCTGCAATCATTTCAATTCAAGAGTTCAAGTCTCCTTGAGATGACTGTCAAATAGTTCATAGACCTTGTCTATTATGAACTGAAGTAAGTTTAGAAGGGCATAAAATCTTTATTAGAACATTTCTTAATTTGCCATATACTGGTAAAATTTCTATGTTTCTATTAGCCTTATTATGGCATTAAATCTGTTGCCAAACTAAGGCGTCTAGTCTACATTTAACATCTATGTCTTCTATAGCCAAATATTGGGGTTAATTCTCATTTAACCTTATGTTGATACCAACCAAAATACTATGTCTATATCTACCATTTAATGGCTTTTGATCTTTAATTAGTTTTCATAATTTTTTTATTGCCTGAAAGTAGCATTTATACTTCATTTAGTTTATTATATAAACTAGAAAATATTGGCAATGTCTCATGCTTATATCTGCCATATATATATTGACAGTATGACAAATTGCTTTTATATTGGCATTGAATTTCTACAGCGATAGGTCTGCTTATAATATTAGACTAAATAGGTAATCTGTATACTATTGTGTGATAGAAGTGGATTAGAAAATATTAGATTATAAGTGAGCAAAATGACCATTATAGTTGTTGATTGCAATACATTTTCAAAAAGAACCTATTTGGTTGAGATGTGTAGATATACTTAGACTTTTGCATTTTTGTAGCTTCGAGTGAAATGAAAGTTTTTTTTTAACTTAAATGATTGATAGATAGAAGTCTATATAAGTTATAATTATTTAGGTGAATTGTAGAAAGATCTAAAATTATAGAATTTTAAAATATTTGGGTAGAATGGTAGGATAGTGTTAAATACTAATATGGTGTTTACGTGAAAATGTGCTAATGAGTGACTGGTTTTTGTGACATGCTTATATATTAAATGAAAATGTGGATAGTAATATTGATAGCAAAGTTGTCAAATGAATAAGAAATTAATTGATTAGAGTCAACAAGTTGTATGAGTTTAATTTCATAGTACCTCTATGGATATTAGAGTCTAAAATTAGTCAATTGAATCGCCTCATATAAAATGTTCAAAAATTAGATTTGTCAGATAATAAAATCTCTAAATACTGCTACAGGAAGTTATTACACTTGATAGAAAATTCTTGTAGTAATAGTTAATTCTATATTTTAGAATGTAAAATAACCAGTACTTATTTACTTGTCTCTGGATGAAAAATATATTTTCTATACAATGATCCATGGTATTTATTTATTTATTTATTTATTATTATTATTATTATTATTATTATTGTTATTATTTGAAAGTAATAGATGATATTCGCAAGTTGTCTTGGGAGTGTATGGGGTAAGTGCAAGAAGATGAGTACACTTTTCGGCCAAAAAGTGGAAGTGTTTTTCCTATTTTTTAAATTTTATCATACTCGGAGTGACAATTTGAAGCACTTGCACATAAAATATTAAGATGATGTAAAAATAAGAAATGTAGGATTTTATTTCTAGTTTTTTAATATGTAATTTTTTCTAATACCCAGATGACACAAGTTGGTTTTTTATTGGATGTAAAAAAAAGTAGCTTTTGAAAAGTCCCATGTTTTTTGCAAAAGTAGGCATGTGTATGGCCAACATAATTTGACCTAAATTAATGTATTTTTCTAATTACTTTTGTGAAAAGATTCTCAAGATGTTGAATTTTGGTCAAGATGTTGAATTTTGTAATTTTTTGATAAATAATTTTTTATTATTAATTTTTTAATGGCCCTAATTAGTGTTTTTTAAAACCCCTCATGTACGGCCAACATAATTTGAGCTAAACTAATCAATTCACTATTTTTTTTTCCATCATGTAGAGAATGATATCTAGTTTGGTCAGACATAAATTTTTTTTTCAAGAAACTTTCAAAATCAAAAGTTATTAAAAAAATAATAACCTATGTTATTTCAAGTTTATAAGTTAGTTTGTTTGGAAAATAAATAATAAATCAAAAATTATGTACAATAGTATAAAAATTTACATATTTGAAAACTAGACTTTCAGATCTATAATGGGTTTTATTTTTATTAAAATATTCTAAAAAAAATTGTCAGCCATAGTGGTGAAACTAGTTTTTTCTCTTGTTGTTTTCATGGTCTCCTAGTTGCAGGTCCAAAGCTAAGGCTTGGGTTTCCAAGCCTAAAACCAATGCAAATTGGTGGGTTTGAAATTTCAAAATTTTAGAAATGGGTACCCATTATAAACGGGTGTCGGTTCATAATGGGTGCCTATTATAAATGGGTACCCATTTTAAAAATAACACGTACTTGTTTCTAAAAAATAAAAAATTAGCCATAGGCATGTAAAAAAAAGAAAATATTTGTTGAAAATGGGTACCTGTTTTGAAATGGGTACTCGTTTTGCTTCAAGAGCCCAATCCTAAACGGGTACCCATTTTTTTCAAAATGGGTACCTGTTCCAAGTGGCATTTTTCATTCGTGGGAGACTTCCGCGAAATGTATACTCAAATTCTTGATTTAACCCTATGGGTGAAAGTCTAACCAAAATTGCATAAACTTTATGACTGATATCTTATTGATTTATACATAAAAGTACATATAAATAAAATTACATTACTATATTTTGTTTAATATGATTAAATGAGAGTTGACATGGTTGTTAATTATTGTTGATGAATTTAATATTGTTTTTACTACAATTTCTTTGTAATAGTATTGTTAAGTTGAAATATAATTAATAGGTTTGGAATTAAGTTTATAAACATGGTATTTGGAAATTTGATTTATAAGTATTGCTTTTAGAAAATTGGTTTATTGCAAGAGGAATTGCATAATTTAAGTGAAACTAGTGTAAGTTGGTTCATTGGTTGTAATTGGAGTTTATGTGCAAGTTGTCAAGGTTTAATTCTAGAGGCCTAGGATGTTTATATTTCATGTTTTGTGTTGATAGGTGTCTTGAGATAATGAAGTTATCAGAGCATGATATCTCTTTTAATGTATAAGGATTCTAGTTTATGATAATGTGAGATGATGTATAATCTATGTTGTAAATGTATAATGATGTGGTTATAAAGTCCTTCATACATGTTGTGAATCATTTATTGGTATTGAGATTGTAATAAGTTATTGTGTTTGATAATGAGGGAGATCTTGGTATTCATAAAAGAGGAAGTATTTTTTTATGATTGTTGTTTTTGCATCACTGGGAAGTTTTAGGGCAATGATTTTAGAGTTAACCCTTGTGATTTTGTTTAGTATGCAAGAAGGTAAATGCCTTGCATTGTATCTGAATACTTTTCATTTTACATCTTGCTTGATGGATAGGGTTTTCTAAATGTAGGTAGGGGAGTGGCTTTCAATGTGGGGCTGGGGGGCCCAAAGTGGCTAGCCAAGATAACCCATTGAAAGTTGGTAACCAAGTGATAACCTAATTAATGAATTAAGGGGTTCGGTAGTTTATCACATTAAATAAGATAACATTATGCCTCACTCATGGCTCAAGTGCTCGTTTAGGCTTAATATTATAAGTCAGAATATTTGTGAAAACTAGAATAGAAATGAACATGGTTTTGTTTTCCATATATGCAATGTTCGTAGAAAGAAATGTTGGCCTAGAATGGAAAGATCAACTACCTTGTCCTCATGAAGGGTATGTTGATTCCGCATGAGTTTGTATGGGGGCCGAGGATCAGGAGAGGCTACCAAGACAACCCTGGATGGGGTCTGGGGCCTAAGAAGGTCCACTAGGACAACCCATATCAAGCCATGTGATGACATGTCTCCCTATTGCAGTCTAGCAATCCCTAGTTGTATTTCCTCTTTCGGTTGTGTGAGTACCTCTAGAAGTCCAGTTAAGTGTGTAAGTGATAATTGTCATCAGTTTGGTGACTGGTCTTATGTTTCACACTATTGTTTCTATTAGTCTATTGTTGTCTTGACTGTTTCATGTTGTGGGACCTTATTGTTAACTCCTAGCATGAGGGGTGGACCTTAGGGTTCCACATGGTCGGGTGGTTGTGCTTTTATCTCCATTGATTCCCTTGCTATTTTTTGTGTGCGAGAAGGATGTACCTTGTGTGGTAGATTACAGATCTTGTTCTAGCTTGAGGAGATAGATACTTATGTTCATGTTCTAGTCTTGTATATCAGATGAATCATGTGATGTTATCTTGATGTATGTACTCCAATGTAATTAGGAAAGTGATATTATAAACAATGTAATGGTGTACCCTCATGTAAAGGGAATTGTATATGTACTTGTAATCTTATATGCAAGATCTTGATGATTACTTATCTGATGATATAACATGGAAATGTATGTGTTTATACATCTGATGCAATTAGACGTAGAATGAACTATGGTTGTTAGTTAATTCATAATGTTGGTTAGATCTTGTTTTAGTTTGTTAGTAATGCAACTGTGGAACCCTAGAGGATAAATCTTAAATGATATGAATAAATATGATTTACATTTCTTTGTTGTTTTAACAACTGTGGAACCCTAGAGGATAAATCTTAAATGATATGAATAAATATGATTTACATTTCTTTGTTGTTTCTTTCTTTAAAAAAAAATATTTGACCTTTTAGTATAGCATAGTTGAGTTGTTCTCTAGGGTTTCTTGGTGGGGTGTTAAATTTGGTTTTAGAGCTTAGGTTGCAACATTGGGACCTCTGGATTGTTGTTATTGCTCTAGCTTAAGCATTTTTCTCCTTGTGGCAAGTTGGTAATAGTACCTCTCACCTATGTGCCTTAGTATGATGTTAGAAGGTCGATAAATTTACAGACTTGTTCTTTGATTCTAGAAGAAATAAATTCTTTATGCCTTGCTTTACTTATCTTTCTACTATGTGTTCTCCCTCCTTTTTTGAAAATGTGATGATATATCTACAATTATGAGTTTCTTGAATGTTAGTGCTTGCTGATTTGTTGAGGCCTTGAGTTCCTTTTGTAGTCTCTAGTGCTTTAGAAGAAAGAAGCATGGTTACTATTAGTGCATGTTCGTAGAGTGTGGTATTTTCCCCCTCTAGTGATGTGAATATCCTGTACCCAATCTATGTGGGGTGTTGTAAAAGGCTAGTGGTGTTTTGTGTTCCCTCGTGTGGTGAAGTAATCATACTTGGGGGTATGTTTAGCTATGGGTGTGGAAGCACCATCCCATCTTTATGTTAGTTGCATTATATTTGTATATGTGTAAGTATTGGAATGATTTAATTATTTGGTGGTATCAAGCATCGCGAGTCATGTGGTTATGTGGTGTTGTCGTGTGTGGGCTATCTTTACATGGTTGATTGATAATCTGATATCTATCTCCTTGTTGGTCATGACCTCATTTTGAAGTTTTGTTGTGGAAGTTATCATTGTGTATACCTGTGTAAGAACCATGTGCAGGAGATCAAATTGGAGCTTGTGTTGGACCCATGAGATCATGAATGTGATACTGTAAGTCAATTAGAGTTTTAAATTATTCTTGTGTGTGATATCATACATTCCCTCTATAAATATCTTCTTGCATAAGGAAGTAATTGCATATGTTCATAGCTTGGTAAAAAAGAAATTGTACTGCATTAATGATAGAAAATTTTTGTATATAAGTAGGAAATGTGTTACCATAAATTTTTGTATAAAAGTTGCTTAGATATGAAGATGTAGAAAACTTAGTTGTCCATGTGTTTCATGTACATTTTCTAATGCATTCTAGACTTTGAGTCCTGGGGTGTTGTGTAGCAGCTACTCCCTTTTGTGGCTAAAATTAGTCACACTGTATCAATGTGGATTTGTTTGTAATATTGGTTGTTTTAAAATTTTTGATAGTTGCTTCACGTGTTGTTGGTGGGCTAATAATGAATTTGTTTTCTTTGAACTCTCTTATGATATAAGTGGTCACCAAAACTCTTTTCTTTATACTTGATTTATTGTTGAAAATTGCTGTCATTTTATGACTTAAGATTGAATTTGATTATTTCCCCACTTGGGTTTGCATTTTTTTCAAATTTCTATGGTGGCCCTATTGTGAATGTTTGTTTTTATTGGCCCCGTTTTGTGCTAAGTGTTGTTTCTATCATGTTCATTTCAAGCCTCTGATAGTATGTACAAGGGAAGACTCCATGGAGAATTGTACTTGCATGTTTGAAAATTAGTTGGAGCCATAGTGGAAATAAGAGATGAGATGTATTTTTCCTTGTTAATATGTGAATGCAATTCCCTAAATAGTTTGAAATTCTCAAAATATGTGTGATTGGTTATAAGTAGATCACATGATACGTCTTAAGGTGAGGAATTGATGTCCTTGTCTTTATTGAACGATTGTGCCTGTCTTATGAACAATTGCTTGATATGGATGCGTATGTTGGCAATAGAAAGTTGCAATACTAATATGTTATGTTTCCACCCTAGTCTATGAATTCCAGAAGTAAGTCAAGTTTTAGGGGGGGAGGATGTACTGCGCCTCCATTCTCATCTTGGATGTGCAGATAGTCTGGCTAAGCAGCATGAAGATGAAGGTAAAATAATAGGAATATTTAGGGTATGTTAGACAGTTGATGTTGTACATTATATGATGTTGGTAGATGCTACATTCATGTTCGTGACATACCTAATTATCCTCATGTGTGGTTTCATATGACAGTTAGCATGTTTTATTGACAATCCTTGTTGTGACACTGATAATTCATATGCTCTGACATTGTTTTACATTTAGGTGATTATGATGTTGATCTTACTATGATTGTCATAAGTTAGAATTGAATTTTATGTGACTGATTTTGTATTATAGGATGATCTAATCATTGTGTGGTCTGAAAAGAGACAATGTCGTACCACTCATTTGTGAGCGTCTGGCAACATTGTGATTCTCTCTCACTCCGTGACCACTTGATATTTGTTATACTTGTCCATAGATCGTGTTGTGTGCTGTAGGTTGCAGGTATCAAGCATCGACTCCACCTGAATTGATAGGTTTGAGCATGCCTTAAAACCAATGGAACTTTTGAATGGAGATAGCATATGGTCTGCTAGTTAGCCATCATCCTTGAAAAGGATGAGTATCCAGTTTTGCACCCAGTTAGTGTTGTCTGTATGGGTATGATAGACAGTCGCTGTTGTTGTGGTCATGCTTTTCGATTGTTCATAGTGTCAGTTATTGTTTGGCATTTGCGTTATTTCGTTTGGAATTATGTGATTAATGCTTTGGTTAATTGTTGCATTAAAATAAAATTATTAAGTTAAGAAGGCACTTTTTATAAATAAATAAATATAGATTTTTTTTATGTCAATTTAAGTTTATGAGAAATTATATTATATTGTATTTTATGGTCAATAATAATAATTATAATGAGGAAAAATAAAGTGTTATTAAAATGATAATATAATTGATAAAATTAAAATTAAAATATTTTATAAACAAGTAAATGTTTTGTTAGTGGAAATAAAAAAAAATTTATAATATTTATGAGTTGTCATAAAAACTTATATATATATATAGCAAATTCTAAAATAAGTAAAATCAGAGAGAAATTATTCTCTGGTTAAAAATAGCAAATTGTAAGAAAGTAATGAAGACAAAATTTATTGCCTTTAATAAGGAGAATCTTCTAGAAGAAATCATGGGGCTGGTTATGCATGCTCAACTTTATTTTGAAATCTCAAGACATAATTTGGGGGGAGCGTGCATTTAAAATAGAGAATATGTTTTATGTTTTCATTATCTCTCTCTCTCTCTCTCTCTCAGGAAGTTTTCATTTTTCTTTTGGCACCATAAACCATAGCTTCCAAAAGAAAGACTTGTGGGAAAATGGATGAGAGCTGAAATTTTTTGTGAAGATGTGATAGAATTTATATTCCAGGTATGGACTGAGATATGAAATTGATTTATTGTTGCATTAGATTTAGTGAACTGAATTTGTAATATGCAAGCTTTATATTTTTCTATGAATTCTCTTCTACATATTCTAAACCTAGTTTGTTGTGTTAGCCATAACATTATTTTTATGAACTAGGTTCCTCTAGAATTTTATATATGGTACATGACTAGTTATCTAAATTATATCTAGAAATCAACCTTGCCTAGTTTATCATTTTGGAGATATGAATATTTTGTGACTGTCTATTGCTCACCAATTTCATCTTTGTATTAGTAGTCTATTGCATTATTCATAACTTTATGTTTACAAACTGTGTTCCTCTAGAATTTTTATATATGATGCACGACCTAGTTAGCTAAACCATATCCAAAAATTAGCTTTACCCAGTTTGTCATTTTCGAGATATAAATATTTTGTGACTATTTATCTCTCACCCATTTCGTCTCTATTAAAACAGTTCGTTGCATCACCAATAACTCTATATTTTCAAACTAGGTTTCTCTGAAACTTTTATATAAGATTCAACTCTTATCTATGAAAATCATATCCAAAAATTAGAATTACCCAGTTTGCCAATTCAATGATATGTATCAATTAGTGACAGACATTCCTATGCCATCTTGGTTGTTGTTATTAAATCTACAAATCCATTCTATGCATATCTTGCAATCATTTCAATTCAAGAGTTGAAGTCTCATTGAGATGACTATTAAACAGTTCATAGACCTTGTCTATTATGAATTGAAGTAAGTTTAGAAGGGCATATAATCTTTATTAGAACATTTCTTAATTTGCCATATACTGGTAAAATTTCTATGTTTCTATTAGCCTTATTATTGCATTATATATGTTGCCAAACTAAGGTGTTTGGTCTACATTTAACATCTATGTCTTCTCCAACCAAATATTGGGCTAAATTCTCATTTAACCTTATGTTTATACCTGCCAAAATATTATGTCTATATCTACCATTAATGGCATTTGATCCTTAATTAGTTTTCATAAATTTGTTTTATTGCCTGAAACTAGCATTTATACTTCATTTAATTTATTATATAAACTTGAAAATATTGGCGATATGTCTCATGCTTATATTTGCCATATATATATTGACAATATGACAAATTGCTTTTATATTGGCATTGAATTTCTAGAGCGATAGGTCTGCTTATAATATTAGACTAAATAGGTAATCTGTATACTATTGTGTGATAGAAGTGGATTAGAAAATATTAGATTATAAGTGAGCAAAACGACCATAACAGTTGTTGATTGCAAAACATTTTCAAAGGAACCTATTTGGTTGAGATATGTGGATAGACTTAGACTTTTGTATTTTCATAGCTTTGAGTGAAATGGAAGTTTTTTTTTAACTTAAATGATTGATAGATAGAAGTCTGTATAAGTTATAATTATTTAGGTGAATGATAGAAAGATCTAAAATTATAGAATTTTAAAATATTTCGGTAGAATGGTAGGATAGTGTTAAATACTAATATGGTGTTTACGTGAAAATGTGCTAATAAGTGACTAGTTTTTGTGACATGCTTATATATTAAATGAGAATGTGGATAGTAATATTGATAGCAAAGTTGTCAAATGAATAAGAAATTAATTGATTAGAGTCAGCAAGTGGTATGAGTTTAATTTCGTATTACCTCTATGGATATTAGAGTCTAAAATTAGTAAATTGAATCACCTCATATAAAATGTTCAAAAATTAGATTTGTTAGATAATAAAATCTCTAAACACTGCTACAGGGAGTTATTACACTTGATAGAAAATCCTTGTAGTAATAGTTAATCCTATAGCTTAGAATGTAAAATAATTGGTACTTATTTACTTGTCTTTGGATGAAAAATATATTTGCTATTCAATGATCCATGGTATTTATTTATTTATTTATTATTATTATTATTATTATTATTATTATTATTATTATTTCAAAGTAATAGATGATATTCCAAAACTATCTAGGGAGTGTGTGGGTGAAAGTCTAACCAAAATTGCATAAACTTTAGGACTGATATCTTATTAATTGATACATAAAAGTACATATATATAAAATTACATTACTATATTTTGTTTAATATGATTAAATGAGAGTTGACATGGTTGTTAATTATTGTTGATGAATTTAATATTGTTTTTACTACAATTTCTTTGTAATAGTATTGTTAAGTTGAAATGTGATTAATAGGTTTGTAATTAAGTTTATAAACATGGTATTTGGAAATTTGATTTATACATATTGCTTTTAGAAAATTGGTTTATTGCGAGAGGAATTGAATAATTTAAGTGAAACTGGTGTAAGTAGGTTCATTGGTTGTAATGGGAGTCTATGTTCATGTTCCAGTCTTGTGTATCAGTTGAATCATGTACGATTATCTTGATGTATGTACTCCAATGTAATCAGGAAAGTGATATTGTAAACAATGTAATGGTGTACCCTCATGTAAAGGGAATTGTATATGTACTTGTAATCCTATATGCAGGATCTTGATGATTACTTATCTAATGATATAATATGGAAATGTATGTGTTTATCCATCTGATGCAATTAGACTTAGAATGAACTATGGTTGTTAGTTAATTCATAATGTTGGTTAGATCTTGTTTTAGTTCATTAGTAATGTAGCCATGGAACCCTAGAGGATAAAGCTTAACTTAAATGATATGAATAATTATGATTTACGTTTCTCTGTTATTTCTTTCTTTAAAAAAAATATATTTGTCCTTTTTGTATAGCATAGTTGAGTTGTTCTCTAGGGTTTCTTGGTGGGGCATTACACTCCCCCTCAAACTCTAAATATAGTTATAGTATGGGTGGTTTACCACCATATTAAAAAAAAAAAGAAAACTGTTTACTCAAAGCTTCCTCCTGGCTACTGAGGCTTTCTGGTATGGCCTCAATCTTTTTATCATATATCATGGACTTAGCTCAAGAAGATGAGTATGTGGAATTGATCGGCTTCATATCAATAAATGAATATCTGCTCAATGCTGATTGATGGAAGTGCACTTTGGAGGAATATAATCTCTTCAATGGAGAAGCTCCTATCAGTGGACTTTTTTCCATCAACCTACTCGACTCCTCCCTAGCCATGACCTACATCTTTCATGCTTTCTAGTAAGGGCTATGCTTTGGTTGTGTTAACACTTTGCATGGGGTATTAGAAGTCCATCGATTCCAACTCTCCCATGGGTCGGATGCCAAAGACAAGGAAATATTTGGAGCTATAAGATTTTTGTGCCTACACTCATCATATTTTGTATCTCATCCTCCATCATTAGCCCTACTCAAATTCTCTTCTCCACCTACTACACTCCCTCCTCCGACCAAGAAATGTGATTCCTTCCCCAATTGATATTTATAATGGTCGATTGAATTTAATTATGTCTTTTGTATGTATTTTGAATGGCCATGATGATTCAATTTGCAAGCCTTTCTGTTATTTTTGTGAATTGAAATTATTATACTAGTTTCTTCAGAATGGCTTTTTGTACTTCTACACTTATATTAATTCAGTATGG
Source organism: Cunninghamia lanceolata (assembly GCA_027924645.1). NCBI lineage: Eukaryota > Viridiplantae > Streptophyta > Pinopsida > Cupressales > Cupressaceae > Cunninghamia > Cunninghamia lanceolata. The sequence continues at coordinate 2,125,344 of BSBN01001183.1, read as the reverse complement.
GTAATTTTTCACTATTAAAAAAAAATGTATTACAAATTTTAAGATGCACATAATAAAAGGGCTTACAAGAGTTAAATGTCCTTTGTGAGATTGTCAAGCCTAAATGTGTTTCACAAAATTGTTTGTACAATCTTGTTTGGCTACATTCCAAGTAATGTTTAGGATGTGGTATATGGTCTTGATCACCAATTCTTAATTTTAAAATATCTTTTGTACATTGTTGATATCATTCAATTTCATCCTTTGTGCTATTAAATAGTTTCTTATAAACTTGTGGAAGCTGACCACTAAAATCTCAAGTATCAATTTCATGAGGATTATGTAGTCTTGATCTTAATGCTAGTGCTTTTGACAATGCTTTATGATTTAGGCTTAAGTCAAGATAAGTTCGCCTCATTAATCAAGCCTTTCTTAATTTCTTTCTTACTATTGAGGTTGTTATTACTCTATGAGAATCTCTTTTATCTTTCTCCTTACTAGTCTTTCCAATAGAATTGAGTGCATTAAAAAGACTTTTAACAATAATTTTATTCTGATCAAACTTTACCCGAATCTTTAATTTCTTTAGTAAAGGTCTCATTTTCTACATCCTTAGTAACTGCACAAAAAGTTGGCATTCGTTGGATAATGTTTTACTACAAAGTATTCATTGAAATTTTTTGAAGTCCACAACCAAATGGTTCGTGACAATCTCTTGCCTTCAAGTATTTTCATTATGTTCTCATCAATTTCAAGTAACCATTTTTGGAGTTCTTGGATGTTTTATAATTTATCAGGCTCATTAGAAAATGATGTATGTGGGATCTCATTTTCTTCTTTACAAAAGTCCTCTCTTCTTATGTAATTTGGAGATACATTGATTTTCATTGTTTCATGTGTGTTATCAATTTCATCAATGTTATGATCAATGGGATTATGAAGTACAATTTCAATATCATGCATTTCATACCCATATCTTCAAGTATACATCTCTATTCTTCTTCTTCTTTGTCTATGATATACTCTTATCAATAGGTGTTTCATGACATTTTGCAACATTTTCACTTTCATGTTCAACCTTTTCATTTTATTTATCATATTCAATTTCATTTTTATCAAACATGTCATTATATTCAATATTAAAAACTTCAATTTACATGTCATTTTAGTGTAAATTTAAAAACTTTCACCTTAATGAGTATCCACCAAACCTTCTCTTCTGATCCTCTTCCTTGCTTTATCTTTTTCCCTAATTCCTTCAATTTCCTCCAATTGAAGTTTCCTCTTTTTTTATTTATGACAACTACTACTTCCCATTATAAAAATAAAAACTATAACCCTAATGATTGATAGAATCAAATTTTGTGCACATGAGTGTAGAAAAGCATGATTTTATCTATATTTGTAGAGATCACATGTTTCTTGAGAGAAAGTCATTTGTGTGGACCATTATCGAGCCTAACAAAACCTTTTGGACTTTATTTGGATATCCATTATACAAAATAGATATCTATTACCTAAAGCTCAAAATTCTTTTTAGTGCTTTCAAGTAATGTATATCCATTAGTTTTGCTAAAAAGTTGTTCCCTCATTTTTTGTTCCAACATGTTTAGAGGTTTCATCCTCTTTTCATGGCTTCACCCTTCGTGTTGATGACCTTTTTTTATCTAAATTTGATGAAACAAAAATGGTACATATTTAAGAAATTGTCAACATTCTAAAAATATAAGATATACTTGATTATAAATTTAATAAGTAATTATTAATAATTTTCTACATATAGTATAACTAAAATCTAGATACATGCACTCATTGAAAACCATCCATAACTTTCAAACCATTTCACGTTTTTCGAATTTGAAAGATGCATCACACTCTATGCTTCATGGGCTATAGGTTAAAAAATTGAATTTCATATTTTTTGACCAAATTAGGTTGGCCAGAAAATTAGTTTTTTATATTTTTAAAATATCATAGTAAAATATTCATAACTAATTATTTACTTATAAAGAAAATTTTAAAAAATGTGTGTCACATCTAGACATGTGTCCTTTAGTTATATTTAAAGATTTTTTTTTGCTCATACTTAGGTTGGCCAAAATGATACCTACCTTTTATTTTTTAAAAAAATATTAGTGGTGCTTCATTGAAATATTCAATTTTCACCAAATAATTTTTCCTTTTTGAAAAAAAATAGTAGCCATTAAACTACATTCAATTTTCTAAAAATTGTATTCCTAGATATTTTTCAAATTATGTATATAACCCATTCAAACTTTTCATGAATTTGTTTAAATGTATTTTTTAGAATTTTCATTGCCACTTAGAGGTATTGTTTGGCCCATGATGATCCTGCACTCACCTATAACTCATTGTGTGTCTTTTTGTCTTAATTTTCTTTCTTGATTGTTTCTTTATTTATTTTTATCTTCATGCCACAACATACTCTACCAAGGTGATCATGGTCCATCCTATCATGGTGTGCCTTGTTGATATGTTTGTTGGGGAATCTTTACTATTTGTGCTTTTTGATTGCATGTATGAGTTAGTCCTTCACACATATGATAAAACATCACCACAATTCCTTATACCTTTGATGCATACTAGTATCATTTACTATATCAAATCTAGGTTGCTCAATACATCTAAAAATTTCTTCAAAATCACTATTATGTACTTGTCTACACCCTCCATAACATTTCTCTAACTAACTAGTTGATGCAGCACACAACATACACTCAATACAATTTTGCCATTAATCACGTGAGAGCCAAAGATTTGAAGGCTGGAACATAAAAAAACTTCTATTCATCAACTTTGCTACTACAATGAGAGAAAACTCTCTTATATCCAAGAAAACAAAAAAATAAAAAAATTACCTTTTTTGGCAGATTTTGACAATTGTTAGATTTTGCCATTTTAGGTAATTTTACAATCATATCTTGAGAATCCATTTTTTTCCCAAAAACTCATAAAGCTAAGGTAGGATGAAAAATCCACTAACATCCTAAATTCAAAAAATGAGTTTCGAGTTATTAAAAAAACAACTTTAAAAAAACTAAAAAAAAACACTAATTTGCCATTTTGAGGGCCAAGATGAAATTTTCAAGCCCCAAAAAAGTGCCAAGACGAGGTCCAACCAACTAGGCTCGGTTGTGAAACCATTGGCCACCTCATAATGCATCCACCTATAAAATTTCGTAGAAAACCCACATCCGAGTCAAAAGTTATGACCTCCGGAAGTCCCTGCATCATTCTCCTCTAGTTGAAAAGAACAAAGCTCCTGCAAGTGAGTGTCTTCAAACTACTACCATTTGACTAGATCTAACCTCTACACTTCCAACTCTATAATCCATGTGCTATCTGTTGGTGGCAATCCTTCCCACTATACTAAATACTTGTTGTAACGCCCTTGCCGAGTGTAGATAGTGTTCTTATCAAGAACATGTGGAATCTGTTCCTTCTTCTTATGGGGAATGTGGTTTTACCATGCCACTTCTGGTTGACTATCTTCAGCATCATCCTCACCATGGAATGCATATAAATTAGAAATATTAAACACAGGAGAAATATCGAGATCATCTAGTAAACTGACCTCATATGCATTATCATTGATCTTCTTTGTAATTCTGCAAGGACCAATTTTCCTGTACTTCAACTTGTGATATGTTCTAGTAGGAAACCACTCTTTTCTCAAATATACCATCACTAAGTCACCTTCACTGAATGTCTGATGTCGCCTACTAGTATCCACTGAATTCTTGTACCTCTCATTACTATCCTGCAACTTCTGTCTCACTTCTTTTTGGAACTGTTGAAGGTGTTCTGCTAATTCTTCCCCATCATCATTGACCCTATCTTTCATTGGTAGCTGTACCAAATCTAGAACACCTTGAGGATTCCTTCCATACACAAGCTGGAAAGGGGACTTTCCTATTGATTTGTTAACAGAACTATTATAGGCAAATTTAGCTTGGGTTAATGCCACGTCCCATTGTTTTGGTTTTTCTCCAACAATAAACCTCAACAAATTTCCTAGACTCCGATTGACTACCTCTGTTTACCCATCTATTTGAGGATGATAAGCACTACTAAACTGCAACTTAGTCCCCATCTTCTTCCATAAAGTCTGCCAGAAATGACTGAGGAATTTAGTATCCCTATCAGAGGTAATAGTCTTTGGAACACCATGTAGTTGAACAACTTCTGAAAAGAAAAACTCTACTACCCTCGTTGCATCATTAGTTTTCTTACAGGCAATAAAATGAACCATCCTGGCGAACTTATCAACAACTACAAAAATAGAGTCATTACCTTGTTGAGTATGTGGAAGTCCCAACACAAAGTCCATACTCAAATCTGTCCATGGTGCAGTTGGTACTGGTAATGGCATATACAACCCTGTATTCTGTGAATGTCCCTTAGCCACTTGGCAGATTCTACACCTTGTTACATACTTAGTTATATCCCTCTTCATCTTTGGCCAGTAATATTTATCTTCTATCAAAGCTATTGTCTTGTCCTTGCCAAAATGTCCAGCTAACCCACTACTATGAAATTCTCTGATAATGTTTTCCCTCATAAAGCCAGCTGGTATGCATAGTTGTTTTCCTTTAAATAGATACCCATCTTGCATAAAATATTCACCCCTAAAGTGATCCAAGTTACCAGATACTAGTGCCTTTAATTGTTCCACAATCTCCCAAAAATCATCATCAGACTCATACAAATTTTTGATGGCATTAAAACCAGTCACCTCAGTTTCCATTGTGGTCAAAAGTGCAACACACCTACTTAACGCATCTACAACCTGATTTTGTTTTCCAGACTTATGCTTCAACACAAAGTTGTAACCCTGTAAGAAAGAAACCCACTTGGCATGCCTACTATTCAACTTTTTCTGTGTGTTCAAGTATCTCAGTGCAATATGATCTGTAAATAATACAAACTCCTGGGAAACTAGATAATGTCTCAAATGTCTCAATGCTTGAACAATTGCATAAAATTCCAAATCATAAGTAGAATAATTCTTTCTCATGTCATTCAGCTTTTCACTAAAGAAAGCTATAGGCTTTCCAGCTTGGCTAAGCACAACACCTATTCCCACATGGGAGGCATCACATTCTACTTCAAATACCTTATAAAAATTTGGTAATGCAAGTATAGGTGCTTCTGTTACCTTTTTCTTCAAGTACTTAAAGCTTTCCTCAGCATCCTTGGTCCATACAAACTCCCTTCCTTTGGTGCAATCTGTTATAGGAGCTACAATACTACTGAAATTTCAAATGAACTTTTGATAGAAAGTGGCCAAGCCATGAAAACTTTTTACCTCTGTGATGCTGCTTGGACTAGGCCATTCTAGAATTGCCCTGACCTTTTCTGGATCCATTCTGACACCATCTTTAGAAATGACAAAGCCTAAAAAAACCAAACTATCCTGCATGAACGTACATTTCTTGAAATTGGCATAGAGCTTCTCCTTCCTTAACACACCAAAGATGATCCTCAAGTGTTGTAGGTGCTCTTCTTTGTTGTTACTAAATACCAAAATATCATCAAAACAAACTACCACAAACTTACCAATGTAAGGTCGTAGTATAGTGTTCATCAATCTCATAAAAGTGCTAGGTGCATTTGATAACCCAAATGGCATAACCATCCACTCATATAATCCATCTCCAGTCTTAAAGGCTATCTTCCACTCATTCCTTTCTCGGATCCATATTTGGTGGTGGCCACTTCGTAGGTTGATCTTGCTGAAATATTTGGCCCATGCAAGGACATCCATCATGTCTTCCATATGAGGTATAGGAAACCAATACTTGATGGTAATCTTATTAATTGCTCTGCTATCAGTGCACATCCTCCATGTTCCATCATTTTTGGGGGTCAACAATGCAGGTACAGCACATGGGCTCAAGCTCTCTCTCACCACACCTTTACTTATGAGTTATATTACTTGCTTATTCATCTTTGCATGTTGTGTTGGATTCCTCCTATAAGCTGCTTGGTTGGGTAGAGTTGCTCCTGGAATCAAATCAATATGATACTGAATATCTCTCTTTGGTGGTAGACCATTAGGCAGTTCATCAAGCAAAACATAAACAAATTCTTCCAATAGCTCTGCTACTTCTGGGGGAATTGAAATGTCTTCCTCTTCACCTTTTTTCACTATTAATGCGTAACAACACCCTATCACCTTCATTTCTTTAACAAGATCTCTTTCAGACAACATTGTCTCACCTTTTCCTTCATCCTTGAGAGGCAATAGAATCACCTTAGAGCCATCTTTCCAAAAGGTGTATGTGTTTTTCTCTCCATCATGCATAACTTTTCTATCATACTACCATGGCCTTCCCAATAATACATGATAGGCATCCATTGAGACAACATCACACCATATCTCATCTTGATAGATCTTCCCTATGCTAAACTTAATTAGGCATCTTTTATCAACAGTGACTTCATTTCCCTTTTTAAACCATGCAATGCGGTACGGATGAGGATGCTTTTCACAGTGTAAATTCAATTTTTCTACCATTTCTTTAGAAACCATATTTTGACAACTACCTCCATCAACAATAACTTGACATACCTTGCCACCCGAAGTGCATTTGGTTTCAAATATATTGGTTCGAAGCCATGAACCATCAGAGCTTTTGGCTTGTGTTTTCTCCTGTGGGATCACCATTGCCCTTCTCATCATGAGACTTTCTCCCACATCTGGTGGAACCTCTAGTTCCGTCCCTTCCACTTCATGTTGTGTTTGAATCAGGTTCACCCTAGGTTGTCCTCCTTGATTTCTTTCTTGCATGTTATAATTTGAGCATTCAAATGCCCTATGACCTTCTTCTCCACATCTAAAACAAGTGAAAGGCCTTCTCTGGTTTTCCCATCCTCTAGTGCTACCATAACCTCTACCTCTTTGAAATCCCCTTCCCCGTTCTTGATTCAGAGGATCTTGTCGAGTGTCTGCTTATTTTTCCAATCCATGGGATTACTCTCCCCTGCCATAATTTGAACCTCCTCGAAATGGGGTTGATGTACCCCTTCTTCCTCCTCTATTCCTTTGATGGTATTGTCTATTTTGTTTTTCTTCAGCCTTTAGAGCCAATTGGTAAGCCTCTTCCATACTGTTGAGTCGATGCATGCTCAATTCATCTTGAATAGAAAATTTCAAGCCATTCACATATCTAGCCGCCATCTATTCATCAGTTTCTTGATGCTCTATACATATAGACAGCGTATAAAACTCATTTGTATAATCTTGCACAGAAGAGAGGTTTTGCTTTAAATTTTGAAACCTACGAAAAAGGGTTTGCACATAATCTATGGGCAAAATTTTTTCTCTTAGCTTTTTCTCCATTTTATTCCATGTCTTGATCTTATCCTTGCCTTTCCTTGTTCATTCCTTTTGAAGATGATCCCACCAAATCATTGCATGACCCTTTAATTTGGTGCATGTAAATTTCACCTTCTTTTCCTTTGTCATAGATTTCCATTCAAAAAAAAATTTCATGTCATTCAACTAGTCTATCAACTCCTCTGGTTTAAGACTACCTACATAATCTAAAACATCTACTTTGATCCCTTCATTTTTCCCTTCTAAAGCCCTGAGCATCCTCTCTTCAAAACTCACGCCTTCTAATTCTTCTTCTTCATGTTTTGTATCTTGATTTGCACCTCCTCGACCTATCTCTTCATCAAATTCATCTCCTCCTCTACCCAGTCTTTGGTTTTCCATCTGTGTTGTAAGTTTTTCTATTTGCCTTTGCAGAATTTTCATTTCTCTATGCATTTGGGCAAGACCGCCTCTTCCTCTTCCTCTCCCAGCCATCTTCCTACTCTGATACCAGATGATGCAGCACACAACATACACTCAATACAATTTTGCCATTAATCACGTGAGAGCCAAAAATTTGAAGGCTAGAACACAAAAAAACTTCTATTCATCAACTCTGCTGCTACAATGAGAGAAAACTCACTTATATCCAAGAAAACAAAAAAATCAAAAAATTACCTTTTTTGGCAGATTTTGACAATTGTCAGATTTTGCCATTTTAGGTAATTTTACAATCATATCTTGAGAATCCATTTTTTTCCCAAAAACTCATAAATCTAAGGTAGGACAAAAAACTAACTAACATCCTAAATTCAAAAAATGAGTATCGAGTTATTAAAAAAAGCAACTTTAAAAAAGCTAGAAAAAAACACTAATTTGCCATTTTGAGGGCCAAGATGAAATTTTCAAGGCCCGAAAAAGTACCAAGGCGAGGTCCAACCAACTAGTGTGGGTTGGGAAACCACTGGCCACCTCATAATGCATCCACCTATAAAAGTTTGTAGAAAACCCACATCCGAGTCAAAAGTTATGACCTTCGGAAGTCTCTGCATCACTAGTCTAGCTAACCATTAAGTACCCTCCCCTCCATTTTTCCTTATCCTTCTTTTCCTTTTCAATCTTGTCCAAGCCTCTTGTTGATCATTTTCTCTTATTGAGAGCCCATCCACATTCTCCACACTTGATTGCCCTCACAATTGGCCACCCTTACACCATCCCTAATTCATCTTTAAATTTTGGGGGCATCTTAATTCGATAATCTAATTTTTCAATCTAGCTCAATCCAACCCAATCAATCAATTGATCAAATAATATCCCAAGCACAAATTTTTCACTATCAACATGCCACTATGGTGTTCATGTTTATCTTTTCTTCAAAACATCATTACTCCTCTTAGTCATAATGATGCTTCAAACAAGAGAAAAATGTAGACACCTAGATTTTATTTATTGTCACTCCTAATGCGATTCTAATTAATCTCAAATTCCATACCAAATTTTTTATCTTTAATTAATTAAACAATTATATTTAATTAATTTAGACAACTAATAATTGATTAAATAATTATAATAGTTACTCAATTCATTTATTCACTACTTGTTAATTAAAGATTTATATTATTTAATTAACCTAGTTCATGACATTTCTAATTAAATAATTTTATTATTTAATTTAATTTCTACCACATCTAATTAAATAATTTTATTATTTAGTTATCCTAATATTCCTACACCATCCCAAAATAAATGTATTTCCCTCCCAATTTTTAAATAGGCTTTATGGTTGCAACAAATTACTTTTTTTAGTAAATGCAATCTTAGCCTTTCATTTCAAACAAATGAAATCCAAACCCTCCATTTTCTCCTTAATCCCAGGAAATTCTTCTCATTTATTCTCCACCATCGATCTTCTAAGCTAATCTTGACCATTCATCTTTCCTCTAAAAAAAGTATAAATAAAGCTTCAACCATTCCAAAATCATGGATGGACTATCTTTGATAAGTATATGCTATCGATATTTTGAAGTAAACTATTGAGTAGCCACATCCATTTGAGTACATCCATCTTATCAATGGAGTTCATTTGGTAACTTTGTTTGTGGTTAAAATTTGTTGTTTGAACTCTATTTTTTGCACATCTTGAGCTTTAAATAGTTCAGAATAGGAAGGTCTTGTTTTCTATTTGTAAATTCAAAATTGTTGCACACATTAACCACTTGGCCCATGCTAATTTTTGATCTAGAACATAGTCCATCAAGTATCCTTCAACCCACTTATTCATTTCTTTTGTTTTCCACACTATTTTTGGCTAATAGCTTGTGCTAGAAGTGAGTTTTCCACATATCAAATGGAATAATTCCTAACAAAAGGAACTAAGAAATACACTATCTCTAATATTGACAATATTTTTAGGCAACCCATGTAACCTAAGCACCCCTTCGAAATGTAAATCTTCCACATGACATAGTTTGAATGCTAAAGAGATGACAAAGAAGAGTGCATGCTTGTTAATTTTATCCACTACAACACAAATTCAATCCTTAACATTTATTGTGGGAAGACTTGTGATGAAGTCCATGTTCACTACTTCCCATTTTAATTTAGGAATAAGTAGTGGTTGTAGTAAATATATATGATTCAACATGCTCAACTTTATTCTTCTGAAAAGTAGTGTACTCCATGATATGCTTTAGAATATCCTCCTTAGAATACTTCCAAGAAAACCTCCGGGTGCTACCACAATAATGGGTTACACTTTCTGGGATATCCTATTTTTTGTTGAAATCATATATTTTTCAAAAATATAATGATTTAAGCCTTGAAAGGTTCCATTTAAAGGATTTTAATTGAAGAGGGTTTGATCAAACCCCATTAGATTCAAACCCCCTTGGATAGAACCCTGCTAATTTTAAACTATACCTATAATGGAGTCTCCTCTACACCTATCAAAATGCTAATAAAAAACTACTTTTGATTTATTTTTGGGGGGATCAAATAAATTCATTTAAAATTTGTGTTTTCTAAGTATGTAGTCATTATTATAAGCTTCCCAAAAAGTATAATTTTAAATATATTTAATTTGATTATTATATTTATTTTTTATTTCTTGTGAATGTAGGTTTTTCAATGAACATTAACGTCTTTGTTTCACACATACAAAAAAAATAGGAAAATAGAGAAAAAAACTCTAAAAAATATATTTCCTCTAGGTATTGATGTCCTTATTCCAACAAAAAAAATTGAATTCTGATACATACAATTTTTTTTATGTTGGATAGAATATGCCTATATCTAAATTATAATTGGTTGGACTTCAAAACTTAATTAAAATAAAATTCAACAAAACATTATGAAACCAAATGCATCCTCTAGATGTCGGTGTTACCAATATAAATTCAAAAGAATTAGAATTTTATCCTTTGTAGAAAAAAAGTTATGTGCGACAGAATACACATCACTTTAAAAAACATATTTATTATTAAAAACTAGTTATCAAAGGAGATGTAAAAAATATTACAATTTAACTCCAAATTTTTTTAAAAAAAATATTTAGAATCTATAGACAAAATCTCATAAATCACTAGTTCACATCATCTTCAAATTCATAATGGTTTAGCAGCTATAGGTGTCAGAAAGTGAAGATTTAGTTTAAAATGTTGATTTCAATGTCAAGTTTGGCCAAAAAGTATAACCCATTATTGTGGGATGACCCCACGATCTTGTTTTCTTGCAAATCATGTAGGATCTTGGGTATTTAGCTAGTGATACACTATGTAACACTCTAAAAAGTTTGCATTTTCCACAAATATATTTAAGATATTAGTAGCAAACACATTCTTAGAATATTCTACCATGACAGAAACCTTCCAATCATCATTGATTATAGAAATAAAACAAAGGATGGGCGTTCTGAGAAAGGCATCAACAACAACATTTTTCCCCTTAATATATTATATAGCATAAGCTTGGATTTTCCCTACCCATTTTTGTTTCTAATCATTTAAGTTATGTCAATCCAAGAAGAACTTCAAGCTATGGTAATCTATCAGAACCACACATTTACCAGCAACTAGATGTTGTCTAGATATTGCCAAAGCATGCATAATGGAAAACATCTACTCATCATACATAGAGAAACCCCTTTTTAAATATTTCAACTTCATGCTCTCAATTGCTACAGTGTGTCTTTCTTGCATTATAACAAATCCAAATCCCTTTCATGAGGCATCTGATTTTGCAACAAGTGGCTATGAAAAATATAAAACAATAAGTATAAGAGATGCGATGATAATCTTTAGAAACCTATCAAATGATTCTTATTTTGCATCCTCCTACATGCCTCTATAAAATCTTTATGACCCTAATCTCGCATGTACATTCCTTTGTACATAGAGTTTTTTTCTCTAGAATTCTAAGGGTCCCCTTTAGGTGCCTTAGATGATCCTCCCATGCTTTGTAACACATCAAATTATCATAAAAAAATATCAAAACAAAATTTCCCAATTGAGCACTCAATACTTGATTCATCAGGGATTGGAAATTAATTGGTGCATTAGTTGAATTGAATGGCTCAACCAAGAACTCCATGTGTCTAATATGGCATTTGAATCTTATACACATATTCCTTATAAACATAGATCTAATGGTGACTTGCTCTCAAATCAATTTTTTAAACAATAAGTTGCTCTATCTAATTTTCTTCTTATGCATTACTCTCTAATTGATGCACATCTTCATGGTTGCATCTCCATCCATCTGACAGACCACTAATGAAACAAATGGAATAGAGTTGATGTGGCATATTTCAAACTTAAAATCTTTTTCCTCTCTATATTCCTTGAATGATGGTAAGGAGTGCTCATGACATTCTTAGAGCCTCATTCCAACTCTATGACATGTTGGAATACTATATATATTAGCAATCCTTGAAGTATATTATTGAACACCACAATATGCGGATCCAAAAAAGTGAATATCAACATGGTAATTGAATTACTTACCAAAATAGTTTGCATTCTCTTCATCACCATGCAACTTGTCTCTTGCAAGAAATCCTCATATATCTGACTACTCTCAAATATCCATCATAAACACCTCCAAGCAACACATCTTTTCCTTCAAATGTAAACTTTAGCTCCTTGGATTGATGATTCTATAGAAACTCACCAATGGAAAGTAGTCATTATACACCCATAAACATGTCAGTTTTGACAACATAGGATTCATCACATACCTTATGCTTACCATGGATAAATTAAGTTGTTTACTTATCGAAGTGTATGACATGATAAATTTATCAGCACAATGATATTAAATCCATCAAAAAAATCATCCTTCATGTGCTTATTAATATCTTCTTTTTGAGATCGATGGAGCATGTACCCAGGAGCTTTGTGCAGTTTCCTGACTTGTAGTAGGTCATGGTCTACATGTGTTTGTTCTCTGTTGCATGCATTTTTTTTTGCAGATTGGGCTCTGTGGGGTTGTTTCTAGCAAGGGGTGGTGTTTTTTAGCTTTTAGGGTTTTTTTTTTAGTGTGTGCATTGTTCGGTGTAGGTGTGGGGTATGAGGGCTTGAGGGGATTTTCTAATGGCAAGGTCTATGCCTTTGGGTGAGATGTTAGGGGATGCTGCTATGGCAGAGGTTGGGGATGGATTTCCTCATCCATCCCCGCCTGATGTTGGGGTTTTTAGCACTGGTGCTTTGAAATTACACAAGATAAATGGATTCTTAGAAAGAGCTCAAGTTCATTTGAAGCTGGTGATTCAAACAAAGGTGGTAGCCAAGGACCTGGAGTATTATAGCAAACATGTTTTAATCTGCAAATTTATGGGATTGAGGATTTCGATGCCTTTTCTGGAACCTTGGATTCACAAGTCATGGAATCTGGAAGGTGATTTTGAAATCTTGCTAGATGTGAATAACTTCTTGCTGGTGCTTTTTTTGTGTATCTTTGATCATAACAAGGTTTTTGAGGGAGGGCCTTAGTTTTATAATCAACTTTGTCTTTTCATGAAGCCTTGGCATGCAGGCTTTAAGTCAACGGAGGACCTTCCATCGAAGGTGCCGGTATGGGTTCATTTTCCTCGGTTACCGTTGGAATGTTGGAGACATGATATTCTACAATTAATTGCACTGCTGCTAGGGAAGCCTATTGGCCCATCTCAACAAACTCTAGAGAAGCAAATTTTTTCTTATGCCTAGGTCTGTGTGGAGATTGATCTGAGCCAGCCTCTGCCAGATTCTATTGATCTGACTGTTGGGTCTAGCTTTTGGACTCATTAGTTAGGCTATGAGACTTTACCTTTCAGGTGCGAGCTGTACCATGAGTATGGCCATCTTCAAAGGAGGTGCCCTCATGCCTCAGGTGCTGGTGGTTTAGATAATGTGAAGGCTTCATCTAATCCAAGGGAGAAAAAGGGTAAAGCACCCATGCAGGGGGTGGTACTAGATAAAGATGGATTTGTCCCAGTTAATGCATGAAATAAGAACTGGGTTCAAAAGAGGACTCTTTGGGATTGTCAAGAGGAGACTTTTAACAAGTTTCAGGCTTTGGATGAATTAGTCCATGAGGAGGGGGTTTCTTCTGACATGCATGTTGAAGCTTCTCCTTTAGTTGATCATAATTCTGAGTCTTTGTCTGTCACTACCTTGGTCCTAGTTCTTCTGGTGGCTTCTAGGGTGGTGATGGATTCAGTTGCTCCTCCCCCCGATGTTGGCTTTGGGGACTCTTGTGGTTTGGTGGAAACCCCTTTGGGCTCTTCGGATGAAAGGGTGAGATTAGCCAGTGGACCGGGTTTAGAAGACTTTGGTAAGAAAAAAGCCCTCTCTTCTTCTCCTATTCTAGGTCTACAACAAAAATCCCTGAAAAAGTGTGCTCCTAATAAGCCCCAGAAGGTGGGGAAGAAGAAGGATCAAGAGAAATTTAAGATGGCTGGAGAGACATTGGTGGAATCTGGGTCGGTGAAGACATTGGATACTCACTTCTCTCACCCTTCGCAATGATTGTGTTATCATGGAATGTAAGGGGTATGAATAGCATCCCTAGACAAAAGCTTATTCGAGAGTTGGTTAGTGCTCATTCTTTAGATGTGGTTTTCCTCCAGGAGACGAAGTTATCTGTGGATGGTATGATGCAGTGTGTTTCTAAGATTTGGAATAGAGGGTTTTGCCAGTGTGTGGGTGCACAGGGCAGCTCTGCAGATCTTGCTTGCCTCTGGGATCCTTGGTGAATTTATCCTGTTTGGTGGATCTCTAGTAGATTTTCCATTTCTCTTGTTGCTATTAGTTTGGAGACAGGGGAAAGAAATCTTCTTTCTAACATTTATGCTCCGATGGATGTCCCTGGTAAGACTCTCCTATGTTCTCATATCAATCTTCTGAGATCGTTGGATCCTTTCACCCCCTAGATTATGGCAGGTGACTTCAATGTAATTGCCTCCCTCGACGAGAAAAGGAGGGGTGTGCCTCGTTTGGACCCCTCATCTAATCTTCTAAGGGATAATTTGGCTTAGCTCTGGCTTGTGGATATCAAACCTTTGAATGGCATGTTTACTTGGAATAATAGGAGTCTTGGGGATGATGCCATTTCTAAATAGTTAGATAGGTTTCTTGTTTCCTATTTTTGGGTGGGTGACAAGTGGCTGTCAAGTTCTAAAATTTTAGATTGGCGAGGATCAGACCATTGGCCAATCAAATTCTCTACCTGTCTGGCTGGAGGTCCTAAGAAACAAACTTTTAGATTTTAGCTTATGTGGCTCAGGGAGGAGAGTCTTCTTGACTTGGTTTCTAGATGGTGGACTGAAGGATGACTTGCTTTTGGTATAGCTATGTACTCATTTGTGAAGAGGCTTCAATATGTGAATTATAAATTGAAACATTCGAATAAGTATCAGTTTGGCAACATGTTTCAATGGAAAAGGGTTTCCCAGGAGCGCTTAAATTCTATTACCAGGTAGATTCGGGATCAGGGTCTTGATGCGAATTTAAGTAGGCTTGAGGTTAGTGTAGTTAAAGACCTTGAGGAATGGGAGCTTCGTGAGGAAATTTTTTAGAAACAAAAGGCTCGTGTTGATTGGCTTCAGGAATGGGATAGGAATACTTCATTCTTTCATAAATCGGTGAAGGCTCAAAGACAAGGTAACTTTATCTCTTCTCTCCACTCTCTTGAGGGTTCTGTTCTTTCTTCCTCTTCTGGGATCTCTAGTGAGGCGGTTCATTTTTTCTCTACTCTCTTTTCTGAATATACCCTGCCTGTGAGTGAGGAGGAAGCTTCTATCCTGGCTTGTATTCCCTCTCTAGTGACTATGAATATGAATGCTTCTCTTTTTAAACCTATTTCTTTGAATGAGTTGGAGGATGTGGTGTTTCAATTGAAAAAAGGGAAGGTTCCTAGTCCTGATAGGTTCCCAGTTGAGTTCTTTTAGGAATTTTGGGAAGTCATCAACCTTGATCTATTGGAGGTGGTGTAAGAGCCTTTTAAGGATAAGCAAATGTTGTGAGCCACAAATGCCACGTTTCTTTCTCTTATCCAAAAATGCGAGGGTGATGATTCTCTAGATCTTTTTCGACCAATTGCTTTGTACAATGTGGTGTATAAAATCATTAAAAAGCTAATTGCTAAATGTTTGAAGACATGTCTAGATAAGTTGATCTCAGAGGAACAAGGGGGCTTTGTTGCAGGTAGATAGATTTTGGATAGAGTAGTTATTGCGGCTGAGACTATTCACTCCATGGCCTCTTCTAAGGAAAAGGCTATGTTTATAAAGTTGGACATGGCTAAAGCTTATGACAGAGTTAAATGGGGCTTTTTGATCAAAATTCTTAGAGCCTTCGGGTTCAGTTGTGAGTGGATTGATTGGGTCATGAGCTGTGTGAGGACTTCCTCATTTTTTTCTCATAAATGGGGAGTCTTCAGATCTATTTGGTGCTTCTAGAGGTCTTTGACAAGGAGACCCCTTATCCCCATATTTGTTCATCTTGATGGCTGAAGGATTGGGAAGATTCATTAAGTAGCATGTTATGGATGGGTTCTTTCAGGGATGGAATTGGAGCAATTCTCTTCCTCCTCAAACTTATCTTCAGTTTGTGGATGATACAACTTTGATGGGTGTTGCTAAGGTGGCTGAAGTGGTTGCTTTGTGATAGATTTTGGATTGTTACTTGGCTACCTCAAGTCAAAGCATTAATGAAAGTAAGTTTTGCATTTATTTCTTTAATACCCCCAGGCTTATTCAGTAGCGTATTGTCAAGATCTTAAGCTTTTAGGTGGGGAAAATTCCTTTTATATACCTTAGCATCCCTCTGGATGTGTGCCCACTTCCCAAGTGTTTTTGGCAGGATGTGATGGACAAATTTTGTGGGCTAGTTTGTCACTGGACCTATAGATGGTTATCTACGACTGGCAGAGTTACTCTATTGAAGTCCATGGTGCAGGCACTTCCTTTATACAGGTTCTTTGTGTTGACTGAACCCTCAAGTTTCATCAAATATTTTGAGGGCCTCTTTTGGTAATTTCTTTGGTTAGGTAATCTCCTTTCGAAGAAGTGGAGCTTAACTAAGTGGGAAGTTGTTTGCTGGCCAAAGCAGGAGGGTGGTCTTAGTTTGCCTAGGACATATTGGAATGGACAGGCTTTGGCTACTAAGCTTTACTAGAGATGGTGTTCATATCAGCATCAGTATTGGGCCAAGATCCTTACCTTCAAGTACCTTGGGGAGGTGGAGGGCGCTAAGGTGCCTCGATTTAGTCTTTCAAGGAAAGGTTCTATGATCTGGGATACTCTCAAGAGGGGAGTTGCACTGTTTAAACAAGGCTTGTTTTGGATTTGGAATAGAGGCTCTGATGCTCTTTTTTGGCATGACTCCTGAGATGGCTTCCCATCTATCCTCTCCTCACACCCTCACTTAGGGGACTTATGTAGGATTTTTGTTCAAGCTGGTTGGAGTAGAGTGATGGATTTCAAAGCCCCTCAAGGTTTGGGGCAGACTATTGTTTACCAGTGGAAGGATATGCAGGAATGGCCCATGGGTGGATCTTTGGAGGATAGGAGGGAGTTGTTCTCCATTTTTGCTAATAGAGTCTGTTGTTCTCTTCCAGAGCGGGATGTGCTGGCTTGGGGTCCAGATCCAAAAGGAAAGTTCATTGTTGGTTCAGGGTATCATGTTTTGGACAGACAGACCTAGGGTAGTGTTGAAGTTCCTTGGCGGAAAAATATTCAGAATAAATTCTCTTGGCCAAAATGCTATTTCTTTTCTTTACTGGTGGTTTATGGCAGGTGTTTGACTTGGGATAACCTCTATAAGTGTGGATTCCAAGGTCCTTCATTATGTTTCTTATGCCTAAAAGATGTTGAGACTATTTCACATCTTTTCTTTTAGTGCCCTTTTGCTAGGACTATTTGGCATTTTTTTGGGGGGGGGTTGGAGTTTGCAATGTAGCCACCCTTCTTCTCTTGAGGAGTTTTGGCAAAACTTTGGGCCCATTCTAGTGAGGACTTTGTTTCTATACATAACTTAGACAATTAGCCCTAGTCTGATTATATGGCACATCTGGTTGGACCGCAACCGTAGGGTCTTTCTGAATAAGAAGTTGTTGGTGGGTCAAGCTTGGTCTTGCATCCTTGGGGCTTTGTAGGAGACCTTGTATGCTAAATGTGATCTATTAGCCTTGGTGAATCTTGGTGATACTAGAGTGATTTGTAATTTGGGGATTCTTGCTGGGGGTACCAAAAGGTCCAAGATTGGGTGGAGCAGGTGTTGTAGAAGGAAGGTTTCTAGGGAAGGGCATTCACTACCCCCTCTCACTAGAGTCTTCAAAATCAATACTGATAGGTCTGCAAGGGGTAACCCTGGGCACGCTGGTATTAGTGGGGTGGGCAGAGATAGTTCTGGGGTTGTTGTGTTTTTCTTCTCAGAATATAGGGGGCTACACTCTAATAATCTTATGGAGGCCTTGGCTATTCTTTTGGCTTTGAAGAAGGCATATGCCCTTGGCTAGAATAAGATTATCTATGAGTCAGATTCTCAGGTGGTGATAGACTTGATAAATAGAAGGCAATTTGATGATTTTAGTTAGCAGCTTGTGGTGGTGGCTAAACAAATCACCAGTCTTGGAGAATTATTTGATTCTATCACCTTCTCTCATATCCCTCTGGGATGGAATAAGGTGGCTGATGGGTTGGCCAAATGGGCTTCTAAGAAGAATGGGACCTGGCTGGTTGATGATTGGGACAATTTACCTGGGGATCTTGCTCATGATTTGGTGGATTTGGTCATTAAGGATGTGAGATGTTCCATGACCACTTCTTGATTTCTTGTTTGAAGTCTCTAGGCTCATTTGGGCCTCTTACTGCTTTTATCCTTTGTACTGCTTTCTTTGATTAATAAATTTTTTACCCTCTTTTTATAAAAGAAATTATATCTTCTTTTTGAAGTTCTTTGGTTAAAACATCAAGATCCCACACCATCATGCATGAGCAATTTTGAAGTTGAGAGAAAAGATCTCCATGTCATTTTCTACAAGTTGTACCCTTCATCTTTTCAACATTTTTAGAATGCTTCCCATGATGAAAAAAATGTTGTAATGACATGCTATGAAACTGATGCAATAAATATTTGCTACTACTATCCTCTTTATTTCTTGAGTATTAGTCAAAGAGGCAATCAAGGATTTTACCTTCTTTTGCTGATTTGGAGATTTTTGAGATATTTGAAGTAACACTGCCATTCATTTTACCCAAAGTATCAAAATGAAAATTACTCGAGCAAGAATCAACATTCTTGACAAATTCATACTCATCAATACAACTACTTTTTATATCAATTGCACATGACAATGGCTTATTTTTAAAAAAATTTTAAATCATGATAGTCATTTCTTGGACATCATTTGAAACTACAATAATAGATGTTCAAATACTAAATCTTTGCCTTTGATATGCAATGTTAGATTCTCATTAAATCTATAAAAACAAATAGTTTTTGAGTGTATGAACTTATTAGAAATAATTGGAATATTTTTCCAATTAAGGAATCTTTAAAAACTTCAACCTCTCCAGCTTGTTGTGACTCTAGTTCTAAACTCTCTTATTTCTATAGGATCATTTTCTTTGGGTCATGACCAATGATGTGTTCCTTAACAATTTTTTCTTGTATCTTTGGTGTTAACATTTCCTCTTTCTGCTTAAACTCTCTTTTGGTCATACCACCTCTTTCATTCTAAGACCCCTTTTTTGTAACTCTAAATACTTATCAAAATTTAATGTATTAATGAAAGCATTAGAATTCCATTGATACAACTCAAAGATTCAGTCAATCTCCCATTTTTGTGAAGTTCTAACTAGAACTAGGTTTTACATGCTACTCTATAACTACTTTTTTTCTCCAGTAGCTTGATCACATTATCTTGGTTCCTCTACATTTCATTTAGGTTCTTCCCTATTTGCATCACTATATCTTGAACAAGATCAATATTTTTCCCATTTGTTAGAAATCTCAAGAATCATCCCATAATTCTTAGGAGAAATCATAAATAATGGAAAAATCTAATTTCCCCTTTACATCAACATTTTTTTTTTATTTACCCTATAGGTAAGCAAGATCAAAGCTTTGATATGATTGTAGTTTTTGAAATATAGATTTTATGTAAATATGTTTATATCTGAAATATTTTAATATTTTCAATCAAATGAATATGAAATATACTTAAATCTAAAATACCCACAACAATTAAATTAGATTTGCACTCAAATCCACTCGGAAACTAGACATGCACTGCTATGACCCAAACAATTTTGATTTTTTTTAAAATTTGATTTGAAACTCTTATGTAACCTACAAAAAACTATCTAAATCAAATATTTGTCACTTTCACATCAGAAAGATCCCATGAGAGCAAACTAAGAGAATATGATGTAAAATACTAAATTTACTAATATTGAATTGCTTACAAAACTATGCTAGAAACATAGTTAGTCTTTGCACACCTAAATGGAAACTTCACAATATGTTGGAGATAACTATTATTAATCAAATGTGCATAAAAAATACTAAAATATATTATATATTATATAAATAAAAATAATGGATAGATTTGAAATAATCTTTTGCATGCTAGAACTCCCTTGTACACAATCCTACAAATACAAACTACTGAAAAGATGTTAAATCCAACACAATATTTGAAGTATAAATACAACCTTTGTATGATATTTCCTCAAGAAACCAAACAGGGTTGACCTCGTGATCTCCAAGAATGCAAGGGTTTTCATCCTCAAATCCTATAATTAAACACAACTACTCAAGTAGTGAAGAAAATTGATTAATTTATAAAAGATGAGAGTTGGTGAACCAATCTGACTTATATAGAAATTTGGGCACAAATTCTAACATCCCAATATAACTACAAATAATAAAATAATAAATTATTGCAATATTCACCCTCCAAAATAGGCCTCATAAGGAGTTTCCATAACCTCCTCTTATATCCAACTATATCTATCTAGTTAAAATGCTCTTCTTACACCCACTTACAATTGTCATGATAACTTATGAACATGCTTCTTAACTAAACAAATTTATAACCCCTCATTTATTTCCTTGTCATAAAATATTCCTCCCAAAAAAAAGCTCCCACTTTATCATAAAATCAAATTCATAACCCCCTAACAATGAACTGCCATAAAACTATCATAAACCTATCATAAAATAGTCATAAAAAATATGCCAAATGATTTGGGAGTAACATTATCTCATGGCCGTGGATTCACATGCCCCTCCTTAGGTAAAAATCAATAATAATAATAATAATAATAATAATAATAATAATAATAATAATAATAATAATAATTTATTAACTATTTAGCCCCTATTATCAAAATGAGAAGTATTAATTAATTTGGGTCAAAACAATCAATTTTATTTAAATTTATTTCCCTAGTTATTTCTCCTTAACCCACAAGAAATATAGGAATGGGTATTTTGTCAAAAAAAAATTAATTAATAAAAATGATAGTACACCTTAAATATTTTTTTGGTCTAAACTTCTAATTTCACATGTTTCATAACTTGCCTATATGTGTGCCTCTATAGCCTCCTATATTTAGTTTTCCTTATCAATTCAATAGGTACCATTAGATTGAGAATGTATCCTCTTGTGGCTAGTTAAGTTGTGTCTATAAATAAAGCTCTATTTATTACTTATGTTATAATTATATCTTGTAGTCATAATTAGTCATTTTTATTTTGATCTTGACCTAAACTTTGAATTACCTATGTTCATTGTGGCTATATCCTTATCTAGGGTTTATGTTGCATTCATGACATTCAATTTAAATTTACCTATGTCACGATCCTAGGCACATATATCATTATTTTATTTTTTTCAAACCTAAATATTAAGGAGTCATGTTTTATTATCTTTCTATGTTTTCCTTCTAGTGTATTTCACATCTCTATCTTTTTCAAACTCAAACCTCTTTATTAATTATGGTTAACCAAGAGGATTTCATCCACATGTTTCATCGTTTTGATGTTTGCAGCTTGTGATTCCTTATGTCTTCTATGTCATGAAATCTTATGTCTTTTCTCCAATTCTTTCTTTATATTGCAACCTAGTTGGTCATTGGCATTTGGACTCTATGTCTATGTTAACTATTTTCCCAAGACCCAAGCCCACTATATGTAAAGTCCCCTATGTTTCCTCATGTCCAAATTTTGTAAATTTTTATCTATGCTCCCCCAAACCCTAAAATCCAGGTGAATTTTAATGGAGTATGAGGATGAAGTTTTAAATCGTGTTAAGTTTAGTTTGTCTTGTTATAAGTTTGTGTGGATTACATATTAATGGTCCTAATCAAAATACAATTTTGATTATAGAGGGTTTATCACATCCGTTATATATTTAGTTCCTTGCCCATATATTTGGTACACCCCAATGTCCTTCTTGAATCCAATTAAGCTATTGTTTGAAGTTTGAAAGAATGATTTTCTCATGCCCATAAGTCTTTAGCTTTATATTTGTGCACCCAAAATAATATTAAGTCAAAGCATAGGTTGGAGGTGGCATCCATTTTGTATAACCATTCTAGAGGCATTTGCGTGATTGAAGATTGTTGTTTTCAATCATTGTTCAGTTTTAAGGGTTGATCAAGGAAAACTTGACTCCCTATGACTAATAGCCAGCCCTTAAGGTATTTCTAAATACCCCAAGACCCTAGATATTGAAAAGAGCACAACAAACTTCTATACATTAGGTAAAGCGAAGAAGAGTAGTCTCTAAATCACATATGACAAGTTTACAATCAAGGATTCATCTCTAACATTTGGATTCGTCCTTGCATTATCACAAAAAGAATATTTTTATTATGAGATGATTATTAGTTTGATATTCACTATTTTAAATGCCCAAACATGTCAAAGTCAGATCCACAATAATCCTAGTGTATTCTTTAATTGTTGAGCTAAATAATATTATTTATTAATAATTTTAAATTATCAAATTATCAATACTCAACTCTCATATATATTAATCTAAATTTGTTTGTACTTATTTATATATTTTTTATTAAATTAACCAAAATTACACATTAAAAAAAAAATTATTTCCTTTATAAATATACATACATCATTTTAAAGCAAACTACATCTAGACTATTCTGTAACAGTATACAAATAAAAGAGTATGGAAGCAGAGGCCCATGACAGCAGAGGTCCTGGTGGATGCATTCTCAAACTCACTTTTACCATTGCTTGCAGGTATGGAAGCCTTGCTATGTCCTACCACTGCCTCCAACTCTACCTGAGATCTCCTTTGTTTCATATATATTAAGGTTTTAATATTTAATTATTTTTAGTAGTGTCTTGATTTTTTGCAAAACAAATACATGTATTTTATTACATAATTTTTCATCTACTCATCAAAATTTGAAAAAAAAATATTTTCACATTCTATGTTTCATTATAAGCACATTGAAAAATAATTTTCAATTATTTTTCTCAAAATTAGGGGAAGAATGCTCAATTTTCTATTTTTTAAGATTTGTCTACTTTGAAAATGAGTAAAAAAAGATATATTCATTAAAAATTAGGGAAAAATACGTATACTAATACATGATCTTAGCTAAATTTTCATTAAATGAATTTACAAAATAAGAAGTGGAATGAAAAATTGGGGGGAGCATATGTGACACTATGTTATATATTTTGGTTAAAAAATAAAACCACTTTGTACCATCTTAATCTCCACCATTTAAAAAAAATTGCTAGTTTAGAAACTAGATTCCAAGCACTATTATCTTGTTCTAAGGCATGTCAAATTACTTGTTGAAGTTGAACTTTTGCTAATCTTAAGAAAAAATGACCACTTTTGACCACCTTTTGCCCCCATTTCCATGCTCTTACCCATCCATCTTACTTGAATTTCTTCTCTCTTTTGATTAAGTAGAAATTAGTCTTTATTTCCTTTCATTTGGTATTGGAGCTTGGGCAACTTGTTAGATTGATTGGGAGGAGTAGGTTGTTAGATTAATCCTTGATTGAGTGGGATCTTTGCATTCTAATCATGTTTTTACAAATAAATATGGCATGAACATCTAGAATGGAGGTTGAGAAGTTCAACAATAAACTTTGAGCATAAGAAGCTCAAGATGGAGGACCTCCTCATAGATAGAGATCTATCGCTTCGAATTTATTATTAGAAACCCTCCAACATGAAAGTTTAAGACTTAGCAATGTTTTATTGGAAGGCGTGAATCTTGGATTAGCTTTGCCTCTTAGATTTATAGCTCTTGAATGCATTAGGATAAACCACCACTCATAATTTCTCTAGAGGAAGTTAGGAAATTTATATCAAACAAAGTACCTTGTGAACAAGATTTTCCTATGGAAGAAGTTATATTTGTTGAGGAAGAATGATGTAGACTTTATGATAAAGCACCTAGATACTATAAACATAATTGTAAGATAGTTGTAATCTATATATGCTAGAATGAACAAGGAATTTCAGTGTATTGCTATCATATATTTTATTTCAGATTTATGGGACAACCTTGTTATTGAGCAATAGTACCATCTCTAAGATAAATCTTAATAAGATGGTTGGTGCCTTATTGTTAGAGGAGATGAGGCAAAAACAAATCTATTAGGGATTCCTTTTTCATCAAGGGTCATTTAGAAGATAGAGAAAAGATATGAAAAAGGACAAATACCCTCTAAATTAAATGGGAGATACAAGTATCCCAGAAGATCTAAGGTCAAGTTTTGTAACTATGGTAAAACTAGCAACATAAGGACCATAAAAAAGATAAGGCTAAGAAGGATTTTGATGATGATTAAGACTCAAGAGCCTCAAACAAACACACGAGTAATGTGTTTATTACAACCCTTGCCATGCATGCATGCAAGAATGCATGGATGATTGAATCTAGAGCTTTGTTTCACTTGAATCCCCACAAATATTGGTTTTTGAAGTACAAGATCATTGATGGTGGAAATGTCTACTTGGATATAATTCTTATCTCAAGATCATTGATCATGGTAGAGTCATTCTTTCTTTTCAACATGTGAGGATCAAACTCCTTCCTATTTTTTTCACATTCTAGGTTTTGTTAGTAACTTGTTGTTAGAAAGAAAGATGATTGATGTGCATTTGAAAGTGGTCTACAACAAGGAAGGATGGAAGATGGTACATCAAATCATGGTATTGGTGTTGTAGTGGCTCCCAATGGATTCACTTAGCAAGCCAATGACATAGCACATGTGTTCATAGGTTACTCGTAAACACGCCTAATTTCAGTTTTACCACTCAAATTTATATTTTTGATACTCCCTTTGCATACACTAGCATAATTAAAATGCCTTCCTATTTTCACCAAGTATCTTATGTACCTAGTTTTTAGGTTACATTTTTATATCTCATTATTATTGAAACCCTATCAACCAAGGAAACTACCCACACCTACATATGACTAAAACCAACTATTATTGATATCCCATACATTAAAGCCTCAACATAGAAAACTTAGATGAGTTATAAAAAACATGGGTAGGATTGTATTGAACTTGCATGACCCTAGGGTGACTATTGTTTCCTTTGTTAACTACATTAGAGTTGGGATTAAGCAGGAACCCTTGAGATTATGAGGCACTCACACAATACAAGACTATGGTGTAGAAAAAAGATAGTTTCATGACCTTGGCAAGATTAGCATAATAAATGGCATTTCCTCTTATTGACTTCTGTAAAGTGTTTATAGAGGATTTGGAATGCCACTCATAAACACCGTACCCCCTTTTATGCATACTTCCCAACCCCTAATATTTACATGTATCACATTAATTAAATCACTTCCTTTCCTCCTAATATTGAAGTGATATATTGGGTCACATTTTGGTTATTGAAAACCCTAATATGCATGTACATGACAAGGTGTTACTTTAGAGATGATTCCTCTAGATAGTGACTCACTTCTATAGCTAGGTATCTGATCTATTTGATGATGGATTTGATCCTAGGTCACTAGTTTGAACATAACCTATATAGATCTAAACATGTTAACTATGATTCTACACAGGTACAAATAGAGATTCACCTCGATATTCAGACCTATAATAACAAAACTAGTCATGTTAACAAAAACCTTTGAGGAGTTTGCTAGGGTAGGACTATTCTCCTTTTGACAAGCCCTTGGATATCAATTTTATGACTTCAAACAATAATTGAAGACAACAAAACAATCATGCAGTATGCACTAGAATGCTTATGTTAATATTGATGTCATTGCTTTTATGATTAATGATTTTCTCTTATGTGTTGTAAGGAGTTATTTAGATTCTTTTCCCTTTTGGTTTTATATGGGAAAGTATAGTATGACACAATATTATTACAAGCACTCTACTTGAACATCATCTAATTCAATGATTAAACAATTAACAACAATTTTACACCTCATTTAGACTAAAAAATGATAAACAATTATCTTATTTTTATTAGACCAAATTTATTAAAAATAACCCATTACCAAAGTAAAAGTACAAGTATGAATGGAGGAAAATTAGCCATATGTCAAAACAATTCATATTATTGAAGGCATGCGATTGATTCTCGATGTCCATCTTTCAAAGGGAAACGTGACATAAATTACTGATAATCATCGATTCTAAACGTCCCTTGAGAATTATATTAAGCCTGAAGAAAGTATTCTTTAATCACTATTAAATCAAATTCCAATATCTTACTTAAAAGCAGCGCGTGGATATCGAAACTTATTGGTAGAAGACGAGAAATTAGCAAACAAATAAAATATTCATTGGTAAGCAATTTGTCATGACAATACCAGTAGCAAGTGGTAACATCGGAGGTAGTAAAAGAAACTTAAAAACATGTTCACAGTTGAAACAAATACAGTTTACGACTTCCTGTCTTGAATTAATAGTTCATCTTACAAACTTTTGTGAATACCAACACTCGAATTTCTACTAATAAACAAACACCTAGGATAAATAAGTTATACTTGCTGAATTTGCAGCAGAATACTACTGTTAGGCAAACTACAACAGACTATTCTGTCACAGTAAACTCCTGAAAGAATAATATGATAAGGGGTTCACTTCGAAACCTAATTGCAGAGTTAATACAATTATAATCCTTTATTACTAAGGGATTATGGTGGCTGGAATTCACTCTATTTAAATATCATCCACTTTCATGGTCAAATAATCAATAGTGATTTTACATGTCATTCACAACAAAAAGGGTTGCAAACGACCGGCTGGTCGAAACTTGTACGGCAGGTTGAAACCTGCAAAAATTCATTTGACTGATAGTACGGCCTGTTTGGTCAAATAGATTCCAGCCAATCTGGTCATTAGGTTTCGTCGACGAGAGGGCTTGTGGAAAAAGCCATACAGTCAGTGAGTTACAACTCACCGGTTGTTTACGGCTGGCGTATTTTTATTGGCCAATATTAACCTTTAACTATTGAAGTGGATGATATTTAAAAATATCCGCTAGAATTGCAGTAAGAGGCGTGGCGGCTATCTGGAAGGACAACTTGAAAATCTGAGTGAGATCTACCGGATGTTTCAGGAGAAGGAATCCAGTTGTCATGGTGGAGTAATTTTGCCACCCAGAGATGAACAGTAGTGAGACCGAGAGTCTTTAGCGGGCACACTCACCAACCTGCACCGAAGAGCTCAACAAGTTTGTAAGTGTGAACGGCTTGCGAAGACTTGACCAGTTCTTAATAGTTTGTAATTGTTTCTTGAATCCTTGTGTCAGTGGTGCACATGTAACTTTATGTTTGGTGATCACGATGTTCACGTTACGTACATAAAATATTATATACATAAGGAAATGGGTCGATAGTAAATGTGGCGCTTGCTTAGTGAAATTTTTTGTGAAATAATAAAATTCGTGGCAGCTTAAACATTTTCAAAGGAGAATCTCATTCTTATAGTTCTTTGAAAAATGTAGGGAATGTGCTTCTCCACATGGATGTCATTGTGGTCCTAGTTATAGGGAAGAGCTTAAATAGTCGGTACGTACGGATTGTTGAAATTTGTGGTCAAAATCTTGCCAACTTGTTTGTTTTCCAAATTTAAATCAACAAATAGGAGGGTTGAAATCATAGAGGAGGGTTGAATGCACACGTTAGTTAAAGAAGTCGAATCTGGAGTAGGTCGAAAATGTATGAAAATAGTCAGCACACAACATGCCAGCTATTTACGATGGATGTAGTTATAGTGTTTGTTTTAGACGTTGTTATCATGGATCACTTTAATATAGACACTATGGATAGTCCCCTCAAACACATAGTCACTGTTTTGCTTGTAGCATGAATCTCTTGATGATTAAAGTAATTTTATGAACCTCATGATGATTAAAGTAATTTCCCTAATGGAGACCATCCTCCTTCCACTTATTGCTTTAGTTGCATATTGTGATCATTTTATTTTGTCTTTGAACTCTTGCATTAACTTTTGGGATGTGATTCCATTCCACCTATCTTTTATGTAAACTAGTATATTATATTTTTATATTTTAATATTATAAGTATACTATTAAAAAAAGTATGTGATGTTTTAAACCATAACTTTTAAAATAATTTGAATGAAGGAAAATAATTTAATAATAAATATGTACTTGTATTTATAATAAAAATCTATAGCATTCTAAATATTTTTAAGTAGAAAAAAATATGTCTTAAACTTTTGTGAAATTGTTTTGAAATATATTATTATGATAAATATGTTGTTTGAGCAATCAAATCTTGAATATACATTTGTGAAGGGAAATAAACTTTCCTCGAGTTTAATCTAGGCTAATCCAATGTAATGGATACACATAAGCATAATTAATTTAAATTAATTAATAACTGGTAATGATATTATGATAATTTGTTGCAAGTAATCAAAGTGAAAATAAATGTAAATATCTATACCTAGTTCTATAACTAATGGATCTACAAAGATTGATAATGATTTGAATCTCATATAATTTGGGATTAGTGACAAATTGGTAATAGTCTTAGAATTAGAATATTCTATCGACATTGTGTAGGAATGAATCTAGGGATTAAGGACAAATCCATGATCGTGGATATGTTGTGTACCTACAAACATGTACTATGTGATCTAAAAACTATTTTTCTTCACTATGCACATGATGCTTCTTGACTTGTGTACCTACAAACATGTACTATGTGATCTAAAAACTATTTTTCTTCACTATGCACATGATGCTTCTTGACTTGTTTTATTTTTCTTGATATTTGTGGGCTAGTGGTATTTATAAATACCTTGGTAGGGTTGTCAATATGTCATAAGGGGACATGTTTTCTCACATCATCCCATAGAAATGTGTATGAATGATTAAAAATAGTAATGTTCAATCATGCATAGAGTTCTAGAATGTTCACATAGAGGTAGATTCTTTTTAGTGTGCCAAGTCTAAATATTTGTGCTCCTTAGACTAAGAGAGGACTCATGAATATTTGATGATCTAAAATGAAAGCATAGAATGACTTTACATACAGATACATAACAACACAATTCAAAAATTTGTGTTTAGTCAACATAGGTAGGAAGGGTAAAGGTGGGAGTCAATTAAATTTAACTTAAAAATTTTAAATTAGGGAAATATGAGTCTACAATTATGAGGGCATCCTTGTGACTACAAGCTAGTCCTCGAACATGAAAGGGACTAGATCACAATGAATAATGTGCACATGGAAGCATGTGCATGCACAAGTGTGATGAAAATGTGAATAGAGAAAATATATAGAGATGAGGGGATGGGTAGGTGTATATCATAGGCTAAGGGACTCAAATTTACACAATGTTACACCATTTTTCAATGTATTTGTATAAAGCACTCTCCTCAAAATAGGTACAAAACTAAATGGGAAATGGCATTGTATACAAATTTCACCATTGCATTTTCTCCCCTCTTTGATGTGCATGAGAATAC
Organism: Cunninghamia lanceolata; assembly: GCA_027924645.1. Classification (NCBI taxonomy): domain Eukaryota; kingdom Viridiplantae; phylum Streptophyta; class Pinopsida; order Cupressales; family Cupressaceae; genus Cunninghamia; species Cunninghamia lanceolata. Next base: position 2,095,559 of record BSBN01001183.1, on the reverse strand, counting down.
TAGAATGATTGTGAATGTAAAAGTATGTAGCACTCCCAAACATGCATGTAGGCAAAATTATTGATAAGCTAGTGGAAATAGGTTTACTTCCAATAGGAAGCTTGAGCTTTGGAAGCATTTGTTGTATATAATATCATGGCTAAAGCAGAGACATGAAAAAATAAAGAAGAATATTAGATCCTATATTCATTGATATGCGAACATACAAAGAATAAACAAAGGTAATGGAAAAAGGTATTTTCCTATGGTCAGGTAGTGAATTAATGTCAATTAATGCATACTTGCAACTTTTCAAATATTAATGAATTAATGTGAAAAAAACATTAACAACCATTGCAAATATTCAAATGAGGTTAACCTTTCAATAAGTGAAGACTCACATCATATAAACAAGCACTAACATCACAATAAAAGAAAAACATCTCATCAAAAGCATCAACATGATTTTTTTCCATTCTTTCTTCTTCGGTAACTAGTGACATTTTCAAGCCTATATGTCTAGGCGTGTAAGAAGGACAAGTGCATGGAAATGGAGGACAAAAAGGGGGTCAAAAGTGGGTACTTTTTTTTCTTCTAAAATTAGCTAAATCTAAACTTGGATGAGTAATTTGAGATGTGTATGCTCAAAATTTCAAGATATGATAAGAACATGAATTGTAGTAATATAAATCTAGTTTCTAAACTACTAAATATTTTTAAAAATGGTTAAGGTTAACGGGGTCAAATCCTGAGCACACACAAAAGTGTTCCTAATTTATCACTAAAAAATAAAGTGTTTGGTGTGCACCCCCATATTTTTTTGCTACATAAAGTATTTTTTAAAAACAACTAGTAGAAATATAGCCAACAACAAGTGCAACAAGTTGTATATTTTTATTGAATTTTTGTGTGATTTTTCAAAGTGGATGCATCCTCAAAATTAATTCATTGAGCATGTGTGTCATATAAATTACATAAAAATAATTTAAAATGTAAATATTCTTTTTAAATGTGTATAGAATGAAACATAGAACAATCATAGTTAAATATTTTCAAATTTGGATAAGTGGGTCAAAATATTAAAAGAATGTATGGCTAGAGAGCTAAGAAGTAGCTCTTCATTTTGGTGGTATTTTCATAAATTGTATTGCAAAACATGTAGAACTAATGAGGTTGATGTTCAAATTTGAGTTATTTTATGTTAAAAACACAAATTTAGGAGCCACAAGAGATGTCCAACCGTTAGGCTTGGAAATCCAAGCCTAAATGGGAAGGATCGTAAAACATTTGAATTAAAGGCATTAAAACACATATGTGTTATGTTTTTCATAACACAAACATGTTTTACTAAAAATCTCAAGGTTCACCACTAATTTGTCTCCAATTTCCATACACTTGTACCCAGGAGACAATGGGTTGAAACTACTTTGAGGGAACTCAAAAAACCTCTCAGTTCCTATTGCTATTGAGACATAAGAGAAAAATAATCAATAGTAAAATGATTGACAATTGGCCATTGAATTAGTACATTTGGAAGACATATATTACATAGAAAGTCTCTATCTAAATATATTCCTTGAAAATTCTCACCAAGACTTGAATTCCATATGCATAGAAATCAGCACCCCACAAATAACCTCAAACATCTACATCACTATCACTACTCCATGTCCAAACACCCCTAACCTCCATAGGGAACTCCTTCATTATGAAGAGATTAGCCTGCCTAATTCCTCACCATTACACTTGTTGCCTCATGAATAATAACCAACAACTTTATTTGATCAATGTGAACTTGGAGTGTACTTGGAATTGATGACTCATGCACAATAGTGGTGATTCATATTTGGAGAACATAATAACAACATTTTAAAATCATCCTACTTCATGATAGGTGGTACTTTTCAAATCTACAAACAATGTGCATAACTCTCATACCAAGTAAGTGTTGGCATAATACTAGTATTACATTGTTAAATAAATATAAGTAAATAATTAGTTGGTTAGGTTTTGGGAAGTTACTTTCCCGTAAGAAGTTATATACGGGAATATCAAGGCTTTAAAAAGCCAATGTACTGCATTGTAAAATGATCCGAAGACAATAATATATAATTTTATGTTTTAATATTGCTGTGCAATAATGGTGTAACTATCTATGTTTGTGCTCACCATATTTCAATATGGTATTAGAGCAAGTATTTGGCTGAGCCTGTGCATTCTAAAATGGAAGGTTGAAAGCTTGTTTGAAGGAGAGCCAATGGAAGTTAAAATCTACATCAAAGGCATCTAAGATTTCAAATGGAGGCATATATCATTCTCAGTCTCGCTGTCCAAACAAATTTGTTGTTGTCCAAATGAATTTGCTGATGTTGAGAGAGTATTGTTGTTTGATACTTAGGGTTTTCATGGTTTTTCTTTACTGTGAGGAGACGATGGTGTAAAGTTTTTAAAACATTGCTGTGCTGAAATTGCATCCTTTACATTCAATCTACATTAAGTAATCTTTTAGAAGTAATTGATATGGAAATTGTTTTTTGTGAGGAGATGCAAGCTGTTTGATATTAAAGTTGCACTCAAAGATGGAAAACCAGGTGTACACCGAATACAACAAGGAAATCTCTTCATGGAAAATCTTTTTGAGCACATGAGAATGGTTGCTGGCACTATTATTGGAGGATAATTGTTTGTTTGATCCATAGAAAGAGTTTCTTGCCCTTCATTTTAGTTGCTGTGGAGACTATGAGTGCTGGAATAAATTTGGTGGTTGCAGAGAGACAAGAAATTCTAAAATCTGCGTAGAAGGTTTGTTTGCTACACTATATAAGGGTTTTCAGAGAAGGCATATCTTACATTGTTATTTTTTTTGGTCAAACATTTTATGTGAGAAAATAAAATTTTGGATAACGATATGGAGTAGGTGTTTTTTTATTGCATAGGGGCCACAAATCGATGCCTAAGCACAGAAGCTATTTTGGAGAAACTAGAGTAAAACAATTTTGTTTGAAGAAAGTTAAAAAAAAAATTTAAGGAAGGAATTTACAATTTATTTTGGAGAAAAGTTTTTAAAAGGGAGACATAAGTATTAAGGAAAAGGTATTTAAAATATTTACTTTTGAGGGATTGGGAGAAATAAGGGGAAGTATTTAAAAAGATTAATTTGGAGGTAAATTTAATTTTTGTGGTAAGATAAGATTTTAACATTTGAAAATGGACACACATTATGTTTGTGGTTCCGATTCCATCCATGCTATCATTGATAGAAATTTGAGAGACTTACATGCTTGTGCTATTGAAGAGTCTAAAGCAAATGGATAGAGTTTAAGGATATCAAATTGGAGCCAGGCGGTGTTGGAGGATGGAGGATTTACCATCATCTCAAGTTAGCTTCTCGCTTTGAGATGATGCTTTGCATGAGAAGCATTTTTGGTTTTGGTTGTTTTTCTTTGTTGATGCTGACAGAGCTGATAGATTTGAAGAATGTATGTTTTATGAAGATTTTGTTTTGGAGATAGGTTTGGGGTTTGGTGTTGAGATCAATATGGATTGTTGTCTAGCGAGCTTCAAAGAGTATATGATCTTGAATTATACCCTTTTGCGGTCACTAGACAACATGGCAGAGATCTGTCGTATCTCTTAGGGGCCATTGTCGAATAATTCAAGACTCTGTGATTTGAGAGCTTGGGACTAAAGAGCTCAAGAACACAGCTCAAAGTGACGCCTTTCCGAGGGTAGATGAGACAGCATGATGGAGCCTTGCTTGGTTCAAGATTTGTTCTTTGGTAGAAGATCTTCTATAAATATGTATTCATATTATGTAATTAGCTTTGTTGAGTTTTTTAGCATTCAGGGGGGGTCCATTGGTACTATTGTAGGAACAATGTAATAAGGGGGGGGAATGTTGGCATAATACTAGTATTACATTGTTAAATAAATATAAGTAAATAATTAGTTGGTTAGGTTTTGGGAAGTTACTTTCCCGTAAGAAGTTATATATGGGAATATCAAGGCTTTAAAAAGCCAATGTACTGCATTGTAAAATGATCTGATGACAATAATATATAATTTTATGTTTTAATATTGTTGTGCAATAATGGTGTAACTATCTGTGTTTGTGCTCACCATATTTCAATAGTAAGAGCATGCCTTTGAAATCTTTAACCTAGAAAAAGAAACTAGTTGATGAGAAGATAGCTTATATAGACTAAATTATACCTCCATTTGGGACACCCATTGAAAAACCTTCTCAACGCAAAGCTTTCCATCATAGAGTTGTATGTCAATCTTTGGCTCAACCTTCAAGAATCTTCATGTGAGGTCTCTCCTTGTTATTCTAGCTTGTCTAATTCTCCTTCTTCCTCATGTTCTTTTGGATTCCCCAAATTAGATATTAAGACCATCACCATGCTTTCCAAATTATCCATTTTACCTTTTATATGATAGAAATTCATTGCACATATTTTTTCAACTTCTAAAAATGTGATTCTCCATCATCTTCCCTTGTTATTTTTTCTCTCCTCAACAACTCTATAGATCAAATCTTAGAATTTTAAGATAATAATTCACTTCAACTTAATCTTGTGATAGCATAACATGCCACTATACACAAAAAAATTCCCCCAAAGAGTTAACTTGTTGTAATACTACCTTGATCTATAAATAGGGAGAGTATCCCTCACATGATACTCATCAACTATAAATTATTAATGTAATCTCACTAACACCACCAAAACACATTGTAAACTAAATCATAAGGATTTTTATTATAGTTAATTATGTTCATCTATGTATTAACCATTAAATAGGCTCAAAATTCAAATGAAGTATGCAAAATATCACACATAATACTACAACACAAGGGTTAGCCCAGAGAAACCCTACAATTAGGGAGAAAACTTCATAAAACATGAGTTATGATCCCCATTCTAGAATCTTATCCAAGTTACAATGGTGTTACAATGCCTCTAAAGATTATGTACAAATATCTATGATGATAAAACTCCAACTCTTAGTTCCTTCACCCTACTATGCACCTTCAAAACTCTATATTGTCACATTATTTCACCAAAATCAACATGATCATGAAGGTTTTGACTTGATTTAACACTTTCTAGACCTATAAATTAACTTCACTTATCTTTCCTATAACCTCTCCAACTTTAAAAATCAAAGATTAAACTTAAAAAAAGAAAGATTAACTGACAAAACTTTTTGTATTCCACATGTTGTCCAAACTATAGTGCTTTCACTAGTTCCGCTACAAGGAATTTTTTATTCACCATGGTATTCTATAATTTAACATAATAAATAGATCATTTTTCATGGTAGACTAGAATCAAATATCATGACAAAATTAGGTTTTCCAAGTTGCTCTATGTATTAGGCATTAAATAAGTTCAAAATAGAAATCAAGCATGTAAAATATTACACATAATATTACAACACAAGGATTATCCTAGATAAACCCTAAATCAAGGAAAACATCTCTAGGAAACACGAGTTATGCTCCCCATTCTAAAATATTATCCAAGTTAAAATGGTGTGACAATGCCTCTAGGGCTTATGTACAAATCTCTATGATGATAAAACACCAACTCTTAATGCATGTATCCTTATATACACCTTCAAAACTCTACACTGTCACATTCTTTCACCATTGACATTGTGATCATGGATATTTTGACTTTATTTAACACTCTCTAAACCTACAAAGTTAGTTCACTTATGTTTTTTTATAGATTTTCTAACATTGACAAGAGAAGAGTAAAGATTAAGAAAAATAAGATTAATTGACAAAACCTTTTGTATTCCACATATTGTCTAAACTATGTTGCTTTCATTGGTTCCACTAGGAGGGATCTTTTCATTCACCATGGTATTCTAGAATTCATCAGAATAAATAAATCATTTGTATGGTAGAATATCATTCCCCATGGTATAGAGAGTGTTTTCCATGTTATTTGATGCTTTTGTCACTTGTGACAAGTGGTAAATTCATAAAATTGGGTTTTCCAAGTCCCTTTATGGTTTACAACTAGTTTCAAAGACACCAAGAGATGTCCCATGCCACCCCTAACACCCTCCTAACTTCCTTATTCCCTCATCCTCTACAATATGATGCATTTCAAAAAAATTAATTTCCCAATATATTTTAAATTTCTCTTTGACTAACTAGAACCATTTTGACCCCTTGGTCCAACTTCCTTGATCCATTTTTTTATTATAGTATTAAAAATAACAATGTGACTATTGCTAGACATTGTTAATGCTCTAGACAACTATCGTGTGAAGAAATCCTAGGTGGATATTGAATTATCAATTTTATTATGTATTTTATACATGACTACTAGAAATTACTGATGATGGCATTAGATACTTAATTTGGTGTGAATCGCATACTATTTAGTTGGTTTTGTATCATTTACATGTTAATATTACTTAGTTTGGTAATTTGCATAGCAAAATGCTATAGGATTAAGTAATAGTATTGAAAAGGAAAATAAACAACCTTCCCAATCTAACAAGGAGAATTAAAAAATTACATAAATCTAGGGTAAATAAATAGAATTATTCAAAATCTGCTCTAGATTAAAGAGTCAGGGAATGATATATAGATAAAACTAGTAACAACACCTAATGGTGCCATTGGATGATTGATAGGGAGATATACAAATAGTTTTGTTGGCCAAGAATTATGCATTATTTTTTAAACAAATTTTGTGCAATGCTTGTCTAACTGGACTATTTATATATGTACATATTGACCATCCAATAGCACCTTTAGGTGTTGCTATTAGTTTATAACAATCTCATGAGTGTAACTAAATATATTCATGTTTTAATTAATCTCTTAAAAGTTACTTTTAATCTCCACATTAATAAATAATTATAGAATTTAATCATATTGATTTGATGCTATCTTATTGTATTTAAAGGTATTTATTTGTGTCCTTTTCACATCCTCTCACATTTGACCATCCTCTATCATCCTAGAGGCATTCAATGAGTAATTAATTGTGAACACTTCAACTTGGTGTATTAAAAGGAGTAATAAATCTAAATAAATCATTGTACGGTGTTCTCCTATTGTCTTTGATCTTTACACACATTTATGTGGTTGAGCTAGGTAAACATTCCCCTTGTGACATAATGGAAACCCTTCCAATGTACTTATATTTTACTACTAGTCTTTAGATATCATATTAGAGAAAATTAGATAGAGATCACTCAGGCAAGATGCAAAGTAGAATTACATACTAAGTAAGCTCAAATCTACACACATGGGACAAATCTATGATTGTAGTATAGACTCAGACTTGTGGGCTCGATTAGAGATAGGGTAGAGGCTCAATGTAAGATTTGAGGCATTTGACTAATAAAGAGGTATTTTTTACTAAGCCAAGAACATGGAAGTTTGGAATCTTCATCAAACAATTTTCATTCTTAGGTCAAAGAGCTAAGTATCTTTATTTATTACATTTACCTTCTGTACTTTAGCATTTAATTTTATAATTTATTAGACCCCATAATTATTGCAACATCATAATTATCTCCTAGGTTAATTTGTGCTAAATTGTAAGATTTTCATTTGATTCTAGCCTAAACTAAGCCTAGGGAAAGTTTATCTTCCTTTATAAATGTTATAAAATAATTAAAATTGACTTAATAAGTCAAATTGAATTTTTAAGTCTTTTTAGAAGACTATAAATACTAAAACATGGTTGGACAAATTTTTAAAGGAGATAGTTAAAGAAATATATATATATATATATATATATATATATATATATATATATATATATATATATATATATATATATATATATATATATATATATATATATATATATATATATATATATATAATCCTTTTTGAGGAGATATAGGGTATGAGTGAAGGAGCTTTTTAGAGGGTTTTCTTGCAAGTGAAGGAATTCTCAATTTTCCATTCTTCTTTAGAGTTAAGAAGTTAAGATGAGTTACCTTCTTACTTCCTTTTAATTAGATTCTAAATCTCAATTTGTTGGTTTAATAATGTTCTATATAAATTCTTCTTCAAACTTGAAGGATTTAATAGACATATGAAGTTTAAGTTAATAATCAAGACTAATTTATTAAACTAGCTATGAAAGACTAATTAGAATAGTGTCCACTATTAATCAATGACCTATTCAATTTATGTGAGTTAGTATTATGTGTGAGTTAAAAATATTTTAAATCAAACATTAAATTTTAGAAATTTATGGGTATCATAATTTAAGAGAATTTCAAATGACTTTATAAAAATGGCTTTAAAAGCATTATTATTTATAATCATTTCATAAGTATAAAAGAACTTAGTAGTTTTTCATATGTATGTGAAAGAAAGTAATGTTTCTAAAACAATTTATTCCTAAATGTAAAACCATTGTCAATCATGGTGGAAATGTCTATGAAATTTACATACACCATCACCATGTCCAATTTAGCATCTAAGAAGGTGTAGGCTCCAATAAGGGGGTCATGTATGCACACACATTGGGATTCTCCTTGAATATCTCCTTTGTGAGATACATGTACCTCTTCCTTATCATCGACTTCTTGCATGTAACTTCAGCTCACTTCCCAACCATTAAAACCAAAAACATTATACTATATTTACTAGTGATTGACTTCAAGCAGAAATAGAAGTTGGACATTGACTTTAATTTCTCTTTGAGCATACACATTGACTTTAACTTGTCTGCTCAATTATGTTGGGAAAAGTGGTTATTATGTTAGCTAGGATGGATTAATATGGGACTAGCTAGTGAACTATAAGAAGTGAAATAAGTTTTACTTAATAGAACCAAAGATATTAGATTTGATTTCTAATACACTTCCACTAAAAATATGCTTAAGAAAGTAAAACAATCTTATAATTAAAAATATTAAATTTCCACAATTCAAACTGATAAATTTTTGAATATTTTCAAATAAAACTAACTAGTAATTTTTATATTAGCATTTCTGATCACACCATCTGTCATCATTATCAGAATGACGAAAACAGGAGAATAATAGATCACATTTGATCTAAAAAGTCGATATAAAAGCTACAGAGTTTATAACAAACTCTTTACACATTCAATACAATAAATTAGTCAGTGAGTTTTAAGCACTGAGAGGACCTTGCTCAGAAGTTATAGGTAGATCTTTGTTTTCTACATTATGAATAAAAACAAAAGAGTTGCGTAGCTCCCGCATAGAACACTGTTCCCTGTTTCTAGGAAATGGCAAATATTAAATATTCATTCATGTCATACATTTTAGTTATGGTATTAAGAGAAATTAGATACCTGGAGCCATTGCACTTTACGGAGGTCCTACTATGTCGTTGAGCTCATGCATATAAAATAAGAATAACGCAGAGTGGCAACACACAGAAAAGAATAAGATAGAGCGCCAACAACTAAACCAAGACAAAATTTAAAGGTAGCGAGAAATGAGTCAAAGTTGGGGAAATTAAAGAAAGTTTAGGGGCTACTTTATGCGATCACTAATTGCTAGGAATTTAACCATGTGTTTCTTTTGGCACTTGACTACTATGGGCTTTCTGAATTGGGAAAGTATTTTAGATTTTGTATATAGAAATATTTTATATTGGTACATGTTTATGTGGGACGTCACATATTGGTATTGAGCAATATTTTCTTAAGGGAGGTTGTTTATGACATTGCAAATATATTTAATGTGGTTTAGTGAGCACATGTTCAATCGGGCTCACTTGTGTTGGAAATTATACTACATATTATAGGTTAGATTATAATAGTTAGTAAATAAATAAATAAAGCAAATGTTAGTTTTTAGGAACTTTTCCATAAGTAGTTGGTTTGGGGGTTAGTTTAGTAGTTATTCAGAATGTAACATCCCTTGAAGCTGCCTAATTTTCATCCATTGTAGGTGGGTCTTAATCATGATAAATGTAATTAATTGGGAAGTTTGTTAACCACGTCATTATAATTTGCAATGTGATATTGTGATTTTGTTTGATGTTAATTAAGGTCAATATAAATTATGCAACTCTATCAACAAGGAAAGGTCGTAATTCTAACTCCATATTAAAACCAATTGAGTGTGTGTCTTGTCTTAACTATAGGTTCGACCGAAATGTAAGTACCTATTTTGCTAAGTAATGATTCATTTGTTTAATAGTTTGAGCCTTGAGGCCCTATTGTACATATATGTTTAACATCCTGAAGGTCCTTTTAAATATAATCTTTAATACACAGTTATCGATGATTACTATTGATTAGGCTAAATTAGGCCTCATCATATTTATAGACAAAGTACCCTTTTTCCTCTTACTCTATATATTTATTCATGCTAATTAATGTTTTTATAGAAATTATTGATTACTAGGGGTAGAGTATATTGCATATTTATGGTTTATTTGTTGTTGATTAATCAAGTCAAAACATTGACAATATACTATGAAAAAGATTTTTTTTTTGTTTGAGTAGGGTACGTTGGCCACTTTTGGGAGAAACATTCTTAAACTTTGGAAATGCTTAGGTGGTACTATGGACTTTGGAGACATCTTCACCAAATTTGAAGACATAGGGCTCTAGAGAAGATGGAGGCAGACTCACACATTGTGGAGGGCTTCAGAGAAAACAAGTCCAATAGACTACGGAGAAGGCAATGACAACACAAACCCATAGACCTTGGAATGATACTACTTAGCCACAACCTTCTATTTTGTTCATGCCAGAGATTCCTCACATGTAGCAGTGAAACCAACCACTTTCATTCACTAAGTGCAAATGAAGCCTTTACAAATAGTAGACTCTTGTTAGGAGTCACGATCGAAAACATTTCTTCATTTTATGATAAAAACAAACTCTATATTAATTTATTAATAGACTTGTTTATTTATTTTCTATTGGAACTTCTTATGAAACTCGAATAGTGCATACATGTGCAACACGTAGCTATATGATAGAAATTTTTCATAAATTTATAGTTATGTAGTGATAGTTAGGAAGTTATCAGAGATAGTTGTTATTATCTTCTATATTTGAAAGCAAATTTCATAGGTTCAATTTATCTTTGTAGTTGAATATGATGTGCAAACTGAAGTAGAATTATTATAATTGAATGCAATGTTGTGTTTTATTTCTATAATCTTTGAGTTAAACATGGTGGTTTAAGAATATTCTGATATCTAGAGAGATGGCCACTCATTGGAGAAGATGGACTTGTGTTGTGTAGATATGTATTTGATGTTTTTTTACATAAATATGTGAAGTAAATCTTGTTTTCATTATATTGTGTTAACCTACAAGTTTATTGTGCCTCTTATCACCATGTTTGTGCTTATTTGTGAAATTCTTGCATATTCAATCATTAAAAGGAAACAATAGAAAATTAGAAAGGAGTGCTAAATGTTTCTTTATTTTCATGTGTCATTTGTATTGAATAAAAATACCAAAAAAAAAATCATAGTTATTGATAATTGTATTGTTATTCAATGATTAGATTTTTAGGGAATTTACTTATGTTACATCCCTTTTTTGGATTCAGTATTACTATTTACTTTTTCTTAAATAGTACAATCATGTGAATATGTTTAATATCATAGAAAATGATGATATGATTACAAAAGGTTAATTTTATGAAATCATGGATTTTTACTTGATTATGATCAATCTGATGTTATGAATTAAAATGTCTTTTCGATATGAAAATGAAATGATTTGATGTAAATGTGTTTTGATCAGAACATTGGTTCTCTGACCACAAATTGTATGTGAGATTGTTAATGACAGGAATAGATGGAACATGTTCACCAAGAAGAAAGAAGAAGAGAAAGTATCTTTGAGAAAGAGAGAATAGACTCTAGAATAACCCATGGGTGCTTGCCACTAAAAATGAACATCAAGTAGATAAACCTAGTTGCCTCGAGTTAAGTATTGATTTCGGGTTAAGTCAATTTTGGATGAGAATGTCAAGGTTTACAAGAATAGGTCTTTCTTCCTTTTGTAGTTGTCATAATGAGTACGGGAAATTGACATTTGTGTCATAATACACTGAATCATGTCACCAAAATGGATGACCAATATATATATAATTATATACAAATGTATACAAATGGGAATGAGTTGTATGTTGTGTCTTGTTTAGTGGTTTGGCATAAAAGTTGAAAGTTGTGCATTAAGTTGACCCCAAACCTCGTATTGTGTTTACACTCCAATCATTGTCATCATCATAAAGCTCTATGAGCATATGATGTAAACATTTACTTATGGAATTTGACGAATGTAGAATTATTTCTATTGTGGGTTACCATCGTATAATAAAAGGTTTAAATAATGTTTTAAATCTTTGAGACGATCGAGTGTAATACCATTGATCATATTGTAATGGTAATATACAAAATCATATTTAGTTATATTTAAATAGTCATTAAGGAGTAATTCTTTTATTCTTTAATGGTGTTAGTAATCAGGCAGTAGCTCGAAGGGTTCACTCAAGTCGTTATTATAATGTTTTTTATTCCCAAACATTCTATTTATTCTTGAGCTTCAAACTTTATTGATTGGTTGTCAACTCAGCCATTATTCCAAGTCATGTATTCAAATTAAACTCAAAATCTGTTGAGATTAGTGTGCCATCATGTCCAAAACTAAAACTGCCACCTCGTAATTTGTTAGATCCACATTATGGATGAGCTACAAAGTTAGTGGAAGACCTAACCAATTCTGTGAAGTGGTCGCAGAAAGGAGGCAGATGGTTAGCTATGCAGGGTAGTTACCAAGTTGATGGGGCATGGTTTAGACAGAAGGAAGTTACTTTTCTTTTTGGTGAATGGGATATAGAGAAGAGGAGAGTCAGTTTTTAGAGGAAATGGGAAAAAGACGCTGACAGGAGGCTGAGGGTAAAGAGTATGTGATCGGGTGAAAAGAGAACGAGCTATTAAACCAAATTTTAAATAGTCACCGAAGATCTTCTACAGGTTTCATCTCTTCTCTCTTCCATGCTGTCTTGGTTAAATTGGAATGTCTCAATAGGAATGGCTCCATCTTGTAATACGCAGGAATTTAGTGTTTTTTTTTATGATGTAAAATGTGGACTGGTTACCAACATTACGACCTGTGTATTTACACTTCTTTTAAAATGAAAATAAAGATATTTTCCTTGAACAACACTGTTGTCTTAACCTTCACAGTTGTAACATACTTGTTCCTTGAAGCATCTTTGACGGTCGACTAAAAACTGTGTAGCTGTGTTTATTTATCTTTAGAAATATATAAGATATGTGGAGAGCACACGGAAGTTTGAGTCTTGGTTGATTGATAGCAATAAAGATATCCTAAGCTGCAATAGTCTAATCTTGGTCAACGTTAGAAGTGTCACCAGTTGACTTGCCGACTATATACAGTTGGTCTTGTCATATCCAAAAACAACTAGTTTAACAAAAGACTTGAAGAATGTGTCATCCCGTCGACAAAATGGGGAACAATGGTTTGGAATGAATGTCATCATTTGTGTAACTACTCGATCTTCTACAAGTTGAGAATTTATGTTAGCTGGTCAAACATTGAGGTATACTTTTCTTGTTGCGAAAGATATCTAGTTATAGTCCATTTATATATTGTATATAATTCTTTCTACTTTAAAAACATTCAAGATGTTGTGTCATTGAAAGAGGGTATAGAATCATTCTTGGTCTAAAACTGTCAAACATGTTAGTTAATGAAGTTTTTAGAGCAAACACAATCAATCTATAGTTAAGTGTTTAGTTTAAACTTGCATGTATTCTTCTTCCAAATAGAAATAATGAGTTAGGATTGTTAAATGCTTAGTATGATGATTAAGCTACATCAAGGATTCAAAAGGTCAAAGAAGACTTGTAAGAGTATTTAAACTTTAACTCTCGGTCTATGATTACTTGAATTCAATAATTGGTTTATTGTTAAACCCCTTCCAAGATTATTTTGTTTAGTGTCCTCTCTTGACTGTATAATTTAAAGCAGTGGACGAACTTAAAGATCAACTGATAAAATTATAGCATTAACCGATTAATTGGTAAGCTAGAATCCCATTCCTTTAACATATGGACGGAAATGTCTCAAAGAGCCAAAAAGAGAGAAGTAAACCTAACTACCATGTGTTAAAGCATGATGAGTTGAAACACAAAGAGGTTATCATGGTTGTTATATTATACTTATACATAGGTAACTATAGGATTGCGATTAATTCAAGTCGAGTTGGGGTGGGTGAAATTACTACTTGTGTTGACACAATGCTGAACATATATAATTAAAACCTTTGACCAAGGTAGTGCACTTGCCTCTAGTGCATTGATAGTTCACCGTGACTGGATGGCGTAGCTTGTGGAGTGGTCATGCTTGACTAGAAGGTATCTAGGGGATTGCATGATAACAAGTTATGTAGGTCACAACACCAGTACTTCGATGGCTAACACCATTGGTTATCCTAAGTCTATCCTCTTTGAGTAGGGTAGGGCCACTTTTGGATAGGAAGGAGTGCGGGAGACCGACGATCTGTGGTTGGAGGTTAAGCTCCTTGAAGATACTTTCTCTTCTATATTCCAGAGGCTTGCCAAGACTTGAATTTGGATGGTTGACAATCAAGATGCAGTGACTTTGGTAAGTTTCTATTTTGGAAATGTTCTTAGTAATTTTATTAATCATATTGTATAATGTTGTAGATGGAAATTCCCATTTGTGTAACTTATAATTTCATGATTATTAATTAGTCGATGAATGAACTTCTTGGTTTTAAAATGAAAAACAATTTATCTTTTTCTGCTTTTAAACTTTTAAAAAAAAATATTACCTTTGGTTAAACTTAGTTTTTAGGGTGAAAACTAAACTGGGCGTTACATATGGTATCAGAGCTAATAAGGTTTAGCACTAGGGCTGATGAGTCCACTAAGATGATTAAGAATCAATATTATGCGGTTAGCTAATAATTTGATTAAGTATGCCAGGATGTTACGTCTCAAGAAAATTGCAAGGAAGTCCTTTGCTGATAAGGAATGTTACCTGTAAGCTAAGCAGAGATGTCTTGCGATGATTAAGACTATTGAGAAAATGAATGATGAAAATGACATTTGGCTAGATGATATGGAAACTTTTGCCAATGCTCTGTCACGACACAAATGAATGAAAAGAGAACTCCTAGAGACATCCAGGATGGCAGCTCAAATTATGGTCAATTCCTGCCCTATTAGTGTACCAATGATCACTAGCGATTCCCGTATACCACCTAGAGCTGAAATCATTGTAGTATCATCTGATAGCGAATATGAGGGTTATACACCCTGTGAATATGTGTCAGACAATGAATCTGAAGGTTACACCGCTCTTGTAAATACTGAGTGAAACATGAAATGTGTCTATCCTTAAAGAATGTACATATTGTTGTGCAAAATATAATAAAGACAAATTTTTCTTGAGAATAACTATGATTATGAGGAATTGATATGTTTTGATAATATTCTAAATGATAAATCATAGAACTGATTAGTACTTGCTAAAATAGGAGAGAAAACAAATAAACATGGATCAATTAGAGTTTAATGAGAGAGAAGATCGAGAAGGTCACAACTCTCAGGCTAACTCCACCAATAAATTGGATAGAATTCTTAATATGCTTACTGAAACTAAGGAAAGGTTGGGCAAATTGGAAAATAAAGTGAATAAAACTGAGAATATGGAGGGTGAAAATGAGTATTCTAATAATGTGAGTAAAAGTAAGCAATGAGAGCATGGAACATCAAGTGAGAATCAAGAGAATAGTGAATCTCAGAGGGAGACAAAAGATAAACTTGCACTAGAACTATCTAAGGATACGAAAAAGATTATTCCTCCCAAATTTGATGGAATGAAAATTGGTGATGCAATAGAAGCATGGCTAACAGAAATGGAGAAGTACTTTGAAATCAAAAATTATTTTGAGATTACAAAGGCAGTGTGGGGAGCATATCAGCTATATGGAGAAGCATCCACCTGGTGGATGAACAAAAAGATGGAGTTGGATTTAAGCCCCTTGAAGGTGACATGGAATGAATTTTTGGAACTTTTTTGAAAAAGGTGGTTACCACAACTCTACTTTGATGAAAAGCTAACAGATTTCCAAAATCTCAGGCAAGGTGATTTGTCTATGGTTGAATATGTGGAAAAATTTACTAGATTGTTGAAGTATGTTCCTCAGTATCAAAAGGATGAAAGATTTTGAATAAGAAAATTCATTATGGGGCTCAATCCTCAGATTGGCAGAGAGGTGGAGGTGCATGGTCCGAACACAATGGACCAGGTGTATGAGAAAGCAATTAAGTAGGAACAAAAGATCAAATCCATTTCTTCTTATCGTGAAAAGAAGCGTAAGAGATTTGATAAGAACTTTGATGATCAAATGTATAAAAGGAATAATGATAAAGGATATGGAAATAGGAGGTACGATAAAGGAAATCAGAAAAACAAAGGAGGATTTGGTAATGAGCAAAGAAATGAAGATTTTAAGAAAAATGAAAATTCTAAGAGGAATGATGATGCTTTGAGTAGACCACATGAGAAGAGAGGACCAATTGGAGGTTATTTTTCATGTGGTGGAGATCATTATGCCAGCTGTTGTCCTAATAAAAAGTAGAATGGATAGCATAAGAACATGGTACTTGCTTCGCAATAGGAAGTGTTTCAACAAAGGATTCATGCCTCCCTTGACAATCGACAAGCTAAGTATCAGATTACTCCCATTGAGATGACAGGTACTTTACTTGGAGTACTTGTTTCTATTCTGATTGATACTAGTGCAACAAAATTTTTTGTGTTATCTAGAGTCTTAAGTAAATTTCCTAGAAGAGCTGGTTTTATGTCAAAACCGTGGATAGTTGAATATGCAAATCACTCAAAGGCTCAGGTAGAGAAATGTTTATTCCAAGCTAAGTTTGATATTTCAAACTTTTCCACTGAGGTAAATTTATATGTGGCACCTTTAGGATCCTACGACATCATTTTAGGAATGAATTGGTTGTGGAGACAAGGCCAAGGTGGATTGGTTTTATAAAACAATTAAATGTTTGGATGATAAAGGAAACAAAGTTAATTTTTAGGGTATTCAAAGGGAAATAAAGATTAGGTCTATTTCTTCAAAACAATTAAAATGGGCTAGGTGTAAGGGATGCCAACTTTTTGCAGTCAAAATGGACCTAGTAGAGGAAGCTTTAGAGAAGCAAACTTTTGAGGAAAATACCCTTATCTTCGCAATTTCATAGATGTATTTCCTGAGGAACTGCTAGGCTTGCCTCCAAAAAGAACCTTTGACTTTACCATAGATATTAAACTAGGATCTGAGCCAGTATCTAAAGCTCCGCACAGAATGACCACTACTGAGCTTATGGAATTTAAGGCTCAACTATAGGAGCTATTAACTAAAGGTCTAATTAGGCCAAGTGTATCACCATGGGGAGCTCCAATTATTTTTGTCAAGAAGAAAGACGGAACCCTTAGACTCTGTATAGATTATCAGATGCTAAATAAGGCCACGATAAAGAATAAGTATCCACTACCACGTATTGATGATTTATTCGACCAAATGCGTGGTGTAGCAGTATTTTCTAAGATAGATTTGAGATCTGGATACCATCAATTGAGGTTAAAAGATGAAGATATTCACAAGACTGCATTTAGAACAAGATATGGTCATTATGAGTTTATTGTGTTACCATTTGGGTTGACTAATGCACCAACTGCTTTCATGAATCTCATGAATAGTGTTTTCAGAGACTACCTTGATAAATTTGTCCTAGTTTTCATACATGATATTTTGATATATTCAAAAAATGAGGAGCATAGACAACATCTTCAAATTATTTTACAACATTTAAGAGAACACAAATTGTATGCGAAACTCTCGAAATACACTTTCTTTCAGAAAGAAGTGCAGTATTTGGGACATACTGTATCAGCAGAAGGGATATCAGTTGACCCAGTTAAAATAAAGGCTATTATGTAATGGCCTGTACCTTCAAATGTCTTAGAAGTACAAAGTTTTATGGGATTGCCTGGATATTACAAGAAATTTGTTATGAATTTCTCAAGTATTGCTAGTCCAATCACTTCTTTGCAGAGAAAAGGGAAATTTTTTGTTTGGACAGGTGAATGTCAAAAGGCATTTGATTTATTAAAAGAAACGTTAACAACAACACCAATTCTGAAAGTCCCTGTTCCTGAAGGGTAGTTTGAGGTTATTATCGATGCCTCTGGAGAAGGGTTAGGAGGCGTGCTTATGCAAAATGGGCTTGTAATAGCCTGTGAATCAAGAAAATTAAAAAACTATGAACAAAATTATGCTCCTCATGATTTATAACTGGCGGTAATGATTCACGCCCTTCAGATGTGGCAACATTATTTGTTAGGAAAAACTTTTGTACTAAAAATAAATCATCAAAGTCTTCGTTACATATTTACACAACCTCATCTCAATGCAAGACAAAGGAGGTGGTTATAACTAATATCAGATTACAACTTTGAGATTGCTTACATCAAAAGTAAAGAAAATTAAGTAGCTGATGCTTTAAGCAAAAGAAGACACATAGCTTCTATAATCTCTATTCATGCTAATTTTAAAGATCTAGTATTGTAAAGTTTACCTAGAGACGGATATTACAAATAGGTGAAGCAAGATTTACAAATAAACCCCAAAGATCCAAGATATGATGGATTCTATTTTGAGTCAGATGGATTAATGAGATTTAACGGAAGAATCTACATTCCTAATTCTATAGAACTAAGAAACCTTGTTTGGAAGGAAGTTCATTGTGTACCTTATTCCAGACACCTAGGAGAAACAAAACTTTTAGCTGATGTCAAACCTCTATACTTCTGGTAAGGAATGAAAAGTGACACTACAAGGTTTGTGGCAAGTTTCTTGGAATGTTAGAACATGAAGGCAAAACACCAACATCCTGCCAGAATGTTATACCCTCATGATATTCCAGAATGGAAATGGCAGGTTGTTAGTATGGGTTTTGTTCAAGGGTTACCAATGTCTAAGAATAGACATGATGCAATTTTAGTTGTAGTAGATAAACTAACCAAAGTAGCACATTTCATTCCTGGAAATTTGACAAATGGAGCGCATATTTTGGCTTGGAAGTTTGTGCAAGAAATATTTAGATTGCATGGGGTACCTAAAAATATTATATCTGATAGAGATGCTCAAATAACCTCCCGATTTTGGCAAACTTTATTTTTAGCACTAGGGACTAAACTCAATGTGAGCACCGCTTATCACCCTGAAATTGATGGACAAACAGAAAGGGTTAACCAGGTTTTAGAGGATCTATTAAGAATGTATTACATGGACTAGCAATACAGATGGGAGGAATATTTAACTCTTGTTGAATTTGCCTATAATAATTCCTATCATTCTGCTATTAAGATGGCATCGTTTGAAGCATTGTATGGAAGGAAATGCAGAACTCCTATAAGTTGCAATAAGATGGAAGATATGATAAGCATTAGACTAGAAATGCTAGCAGATATGTAGGAAAAAGTGAAAATGATTAGGAAAACGTTGGTGAAAGCCAATGACAGGGAAAAAAGTTATGCAGATCTCAAACGGGTGCCTAGACAATTCTCTCTTGGTGAGAAAGTTCTCTTGTGATTGAAACCCCATAAAAGCTCAATCAAGTTTGGTAAATCATCAAAGTTGGCTCCCTAATATGTTAGACCTTTTGAAGTCCTTGAGATTATCAATCTAGTGGCCTACAAAATTGCTCTACCTCCAGCCTTGTCTAAAATGCATAATGTTTTTCATGTTTCTTACCTAAAGAAATATTTCGTAGGTAATGACCACATTCTTAAATGGAATTCTTTATAGATACAAGAGCCAGGAGTGGTTGTGATCAAGCCACTCAAGGTGCTCGAAATGTGTAAACTTTATTTACGTAATCGAGAGGTTTTACAATGCAAAATTTAGTGGGACCAATATGGCGAGCATAGCGCCACTTGGGAAGACTATAATGATATCCACCAAAGATTTCCTTATCTTTTCAAAAACATTAATGTTAAACTATGAAAGCTTGTTTTAATGTTAAAATTTTGCCTGATAAACTCGATCATTAGGGATGATGATTCTATAGGGGAAAGATATGTTACATCCCCTTTTTGGATTCAGTATTACTATTTACTTTTTCTTAAATAGTATAGTCATGTGAATATGTTTAATATCATAGAAAATGATGATATGATTAGAAAAGCTTAATTTTATGAAATCACAGATTTTTACTTGATTATGATCAATCTGATGTTATGAATTAAAAAGTCTTTTTGATATGAAAATGAAATGATTTGATGTAAATGTGTTTTGATAAGAACATTGGTACTCTAACCATAAATTGTATGTGACATTGTTAATGACAGGAATAGATGGAACATGTTCAACAAGAAGAAAGAAGAAGAGAAAGTATCTTCGAGAAAGAGAGAATAGACTCTAGAATAACCCATGGGTGCTTGCCATTGAAAATGAACATCAAGTAGATAAACCTAGTTGCCTCGATTTAAGTATTGATTTTGGGTTAAGTCAATTTTGGATGAGAATGTCAAGGTTTACAAGAATAGGTCTTTCTTCCTTTCGTAGTTGTCATAATGAGTATGGGAAATCGACATTTGTGTCATAATACTCTAAATCATGTCACCCAAATGGACAACCGATATATATAATTATATAAAAATGTATACACATGAGAATGAGTTATATGTTGTGTCTTGTTTAGTGGTTCGGCGTAAAAGTTGAAAGTTGTGCGTTAAGTTGACCCCAAACCTCGTATTGTGTTTACGCTCCAATCGTCATCATCGTCATAAAGATCTATGAACATATGATGTAAACGTTTACTTACAGAATTTGACAGATGTAGAATTATTTCTATTATGGGTTACCATCATATAATAAAAGGTCTAAATAATGTTTTAAATCTTTGAGACCGTCAAGTGTAATACCATTGGTCATATTGTAATGGTAATATACAAAATCATATTTAGTTATATTTAAATTGTCATTAAGGAGTAATTCTTTTACTCTTTAATGGTGTTAGTAATCGGGCAATAGTTCAAAGGGTTCACTCAATTCATTATTATGATGTTTTTTTATTCCAAAATATTCTATTTATTCTTGATCTTCAAACTTGATTGATTGGTTGTAAGCTCAGCAATTATTCCAAGTCATGTATTTGAATTAAACTCAAAATCTATTAAGAGTAGTGTGGCATCATGTCCAAAACTGAAACCACCACCTCGCAATTTGTTAGCTCCACATTGCGGATCAGCTGCGAAGTTAGTGGAAGACCCAACCAATTCTGTGTAGTGGTTGTGGAAAGGAGGCAGATGGTTAGCTATGCGGGGTAGTTACCAAGTTGATAAGGTGTGGTTTAAATAGAGGGAAGTTAGTTTAATTTTTGGTGAACGGGATATAGAGAAGAAGAGAGTCAGTTTTTAGAGGAAATGGGAAAAAGAAGCTGACAGGAGGTCGATGGTAAAGAGTATGTGATTGGGTGAGAAGAGAAGGAGCTATTGAACTAGATTTTAAATAGTCACCAGAGATCTTCTACACGTTCCATCTCTTCTCTCTTCCACGCTGTCTTGGTTAAACTGGAATGTCTCAATAGGAATGGCTCCATCTTGTAATATGAAGGAATTTAGTGTTTTTTTTTATGATGTAAAATGTGGACTGATTACCAACTTTACGACCTGTGTATTTACACTTCTTTTAAAATGAAAACAATGCTATTTTCCTTGAACAACACTGATGTCTTAACCTTCACAGTTGTAACATACTTGTTCCTCGAAGCATCTTCAATGATTGACTAAAAACTGTGTAGCTGTGTTCATTTATCTTTAGAAATATATCAGATATGTGGAGAGCACACAAAAGTTTGAGTCTTGGTTGATTGATAGCAATAAACATATCCTAAGCTGTAGTAGTCTAATCTTGGTCGACATTAGAAGTGTCACCAATTGGCTTGCTGACTATATATAGTTGGTCTTGTCATATCCAAAAACAACTAGTTTAATGAAAGACTTGAAGAATGTGTCATCTCGTCGACAAAATGGGGAACAATGGTGTGGAATGTATGTTGTGTTTTGTGTAACTACTCAATCTTCTACAAGTTAAGAATTTATGTTAGCTGGTCAAACATAGAGATATACTTTTCTTGCTGCGAAAGATATCTAGTTTCAATATGTTGTGTCATCGAAAGAGGGTATAGAATCGTTATTGGTCTAAAATTGTCAAACATGTTAGGTAATGAAGTTTTTAGAGTAGACACAATGAGTCTAGAGTTAAGTGTCTAGTTTAAACTTTCATGCATTCTTCTTCCAAATAGAAACAATGAGTTAGGATTGTTAAATGCTTAGTATGATGATTAATCTATGTCGAGGATTCAAAAGGTTGAAGAAGACTTGTAAGAGTATTCAAACTTTAACTCTCGGTCTATGATTAATTGAATTCAATAATTGGTTTATTGTTAAACCCCTTCCAAGATTATATTGTTAAGTTTAGTGTGCTCTCTTGACTGGATAATTTAAAGCAGTGGACAAACTTAAAGATCAACCGATAAACTTATAGCATTACTTGATTAACCAGTAAGCTAGAATCCCATTCCTTTAACATATGGACAGAAATTTCTCCAAGAGCCAGAAAGAGAGAAGTAAACCTAACTTCCATGCTTTAAAGAATGATGAGTTGAAACACCAAGAGGTTATCATGGTTGTTAAATTATACTTATACATAGGTAACTATAGGATTGCGATTAATTCAAGTCAAGTTGGGGTGGGTGAACTTACTACTTGCATTGACACAACGGTGAATATATATAATTAAAACCTTTGGCCAAGGTAGTGCACTTGCCTCTAGTGCATTGATAGTTCACTATGACTGGATGGCGTAGCTTGTGGAGTGGTCATGCTTGACTAGAGGGTATCTAGGGATTGCATGATAACAAGTTATGTAGGTCACAACACTAGTACTCAGATGGCTAACACCATTGGTTATCCTAAGTCTATCCTCTTTGAGTAGGATAGGGCCACTTCTAGATAGGAAGGAGTGCGAGAGACCGACGGTTTGTCGTTGGAGGTTAAGTTCCTTTAAGATACTTTCTCGTCTATATTCCAAAGGCTTGCCGAGACTTGAATTTGGATGGTCAACAATCTAGATGCAGTGAATTTGGTAAGTTTCTATTTTGGAAATGTTCTTAGTAATTTTATTAATCATATTGTATAATGTTGTAGATGGAAAGGCCCCTTTGTGTAACTTATAATTTCAGGATTATTAATTAGTCAATGAATGAACTTCTTGGTTTTAAAATGAAAAACAATTTATCTTTTTCTGCTTTTAAACTTTAAAAAAAAAAAATATTACCTTTGGTTAAACTTAGTTTTTAGGGTGAAAACTAAACTGGGTGTTACAACTTATTAGTATTCTTTGCTTTATAAAGCATAAGCATTTTTTAACTTTTCATAGATAGTACTTTCAATTTAGTTCAAGCATTTTAATTTCATAGTTAACTCTATAAATTTCAGCTAAGTAGAGTAATGTGTGTGTGCATTTCCTTTCAAAATAGAGTAGACAGAATTCTAGGGAAACACTCTAAACTACCCTATTGCAAATAGCCTTCGAATACCCCCTAGATTGACAAAGTAATTATCTACTAAATTACGAGGTTCAATGATGTCTCGTCAATTAATATAGAATTATTATTATAATAATGTATATTTTAGTAATAATTTTTAACAAACATGTAATATTTAATTCTATAGTTAATATAAATATAACAATATATAGATAAAATATTGCTATTTACTAATGGATAAATCTAACCTATCTATTCTTCAAGCTCTCTAAAAGAAATAAGAAAGAATTGGAGGAGGGCTCTAGAATTGTTCGATGGTTTTGAAACCCTCCATGGGCAATTCGGTAGGGACCTCCTCCTGACTTGAATATGGTCTCATTCGTGCTTTTCTATATATATTTGTAAGATTGTTGGTTGTAGAGTGCTGCCTATTTATGTTTTGATTGGGGTCATTTTGTAGTTTTATTACTTTCATTGTGTTATCAAAACCTACAAAGCCTAAAGTTTGAATTTTAAATTCTTTCCCACTTGACTGATTGCGAGGGAATAGCCTTGTTCATAGGCTCTAGGAGGGTACAACTCTAGCCGAGGCAATTAATCCTCAGTCATGAGGAGTAATGGCAAACAAAAGTGAAGATAATGCATTGGCAGAGGGTAGGAGGGACAAGCCAGATGATAATAGAAAGACTTTTTGGGAAGCTCTCAACATTTAGGATGCCACAACAATGACCCAAGATGCTCGCTTCTAGGTTTGTGAGAAGAGAAATTTTTGGAGCTAGAAGTGAACTCCCCAATAGAGGAGGAGAGGACAATATTGGGGCGCAAGAAGAAGGTAAGTATCCCTTCATGCCTAAAAAATGGTTTTAAATCTAAATGATGAGATGCAAAAAGCTATTAAAAATGAAGAACTTAGACTAAAAAACATGACTTTTTTTTTGTATATCTGAATGCTAACAAAATGCCCTCGAGGAGGTATTTTGATAATTGGATAAATGCAATATGGGGTAAAAGGTTGGGAGTCCATGTCTCATTTTGCAGATTGGTTAGCAAGGGGCTTTTGTTGTTTTTTTAAGAAACCATTCTATGTAAAAGAAAGTTCTAGATAGAGATTATTGGAATGTGGGTCAATCCCTCTTTAAGGCTTTCCCTTGGAGTCTGGATGCCTCACATCAAGAAATTATATTTTTCTCAATTCCCAGATGGTTATTAATTAAAACCCTGTCAGAGTAGTTATGGGACTTCTTGTCACAAATTTTGGAGCCCATAGGGAAGGTGATGAAAGTGGATGGGACCAGAGCCACTTTACTACACATGGATGCAAGAATCTTGATTTCCCTAAATATAGGGGTTAGTATTCCTGATATCCTTGAGATTAGGGCTGGAGAAAAAAGTTTTGAATTTGGCGTTGTTGAGCTTGACGGGCTCAATTCCTATTTTTTGTGTAAGGTAGAGGGGCACCAAAGAAAAAATTGCCCTAACATTAAATTGAATAACTTAGGGAAATCATTTCACACTGTTAAGCCATTTGTGGATGGGGAAACTCTAGGAAAACAAGGTGTTTCATATCCTTTGAGCTTGGAATATTAGGGCTTAGTCTATTGAGGATGTCAAGTTTGTGGGTGTTAAATCTCCACCTCAAGACAAGGCTGGCCCAATTGAGGTTTCCTTAAGGGAGCTCAGAAATAACCTAGAAAGCTTAACATTGAAGATATTCCTTCTAGTGCAAAGAAAGGAGATAGCCCCTTAGAAAGGGCTTCTGACTTAGTGATTGGTTCCCATTCTGATTGCAATGACCCAATGTTTGGGGGTCACTGTAGTGAGGAGAGGAACAATGATGTTCAGCCCCAAGTAGGGGGTTGGACCCATGACACTATTATTTTTGATAATCCATGCTTTGTTGAAGACCCAATCAATGTCAATGTAGAGTTATCTATAGATGAGAAGGCCATCTAGGATAGTATCCTAAATGCTAGCCCTAATGAACCTATAGCTAAAATTTTGGACATGATTGTCAATCAGGACTTCCCTACCTCTAAAAAATTGGAGGAGGTGGTTGGAGATACTAAAAGTGAGGCTAAAACAAAAAAGAATGCACAATAGTTAGCTATGATGAAAATTAGGGAAAGCATTCTGGCCAAGAAAATGGAAGGTGTTCTAGAGAATGTAGTCTCTCTTATTAGGTTTCAAACACTAGACCCAAAGGTGTTAGATGGTGTAGTTCATACCAAGAAGATTGAAGAGATAATGGAAGAGAGTACTCCCAAGGTGGAATAATATTATTCCTTTAAGAAGGATGAAGTAAGTAAAGAGAAGATATGTTCACAAGAAACAAAGCACTGAAGAAAAGGTGAAAGGAGGCAAGCTCCCTAAGTGCTTTGATAAGTTAGGCCTTAATAGCTCTTAAGGTGAGCCTTTTGTATTACTGACCAAACAAGTTTGACATGAACTATTTCAGCTGGAATGTTACGGGATTTGAGTCCCTTGATAGAAAGTATATTGTAAGGGACTTCTGCAATAAAAATAGAAAAATGGATTGTTTATTGTTACAAGAAGTCAAAGCCACAGGTTTCCAATTAGACAATTCTTTAAGGTTTATATGGAAAGAGGTGATGAAAGTCTACACTAAACATGAAAAAGGCAAAGGGGGCACTACAATTCTTATCTACAAGGAATGGGGTCAATTCATAGCCCAGAGTGGGTGCTCGCCTTGGAATAGATGTGTTTGGGTGGTGGTTGACAAGGAACAGAAACAATTTGGCCTATGCTTGATTTATGCCCCCAATGATCATAGGGAACAAAGTGATTAATGGAGTTGGATGTCTGACAATCTACCAAAAATCCCTTGGATCATTGCTAGGGACTTTAACATGGTGGAACAAAGAAAGGACAAGATAGGGGAAAACGTGCAGAATGGAAGGGGAATGAAAAGTATTTTTGGTTGAGAATGAAAAAGTCTCTTGGTCTATTTGAGCCTCTAGAAGGGCATAAGGCCACAAGTCAAGGCATCTGGTATTCATGGTGCAACTCACAGAAGGATAGTAGGAAAATAAATTACAGATTGGATAGATTCTATGTCAATACTTGGACTTTTTCCATTTTCAGAACTCACAGTTATCCAATGCAGTAATAGTCATCCCTAATAACCTATCTGATCACCATCCTATACATGCTATTATTAATTTTGAGAGTCAGGACATGGAAAAGATGCACAAAAAAGATAGTATGTTTAAATTCAATACTCAATTGTTGTTAGACAAAGACTACCAGACTAGGGTCTATTGCCTAAGAGCAATTATGAAAAGCATGACTGGGAGAGATAAATTAATTATGTATTGGAATGAATTAGTCAATGCATGTAGAGGTTTTTTCCAAGTTTATGGTAAGAAAATTACACTTGATAGGAGAGAGGAGAAGTTGCTTCAAATTGAGTTTTTGGAAATTGAAAAGAAGATACAATAGATACCAGATGATAGGGACATAATCAAATAGCTAGGAGAGATCAAAAGTAAACTTAGGAGATTGGGGACTTTTAGGGCCCAAGGGGCTAAAGTAAGGGCTAGGATTAATTGGCTGAAAGATGGAGATCAAGGTATAAAATATTTCTTTGATATTCTTAGATCAAAATTTAGAAAAGAACATTTTGGTCCCATCAATGAAAATGGTACAACATACTATGACATTGTAGATATCAAGAGACTATTCAGAGACTATTATGAGAATCTTTTTAGGACTGATGATCAGAATGTAGAATGCTTGGAGGCCCATGATGTATGTTTGAACATTTGCCCAAAAAAGGTAGATGAGGCAATGACTAGTAAATTAAAGCAAAAAATATCCAAAGATGAGATTAGAGGCTATTTTGTCAATGGAAGATGGAAAATCTCTTGGGTAGGATGGACTTCCAATTAAATTTTACAAAACTAACTTATCTTGGGTAGTGGATGATTTATGGGATATATATAGAGAGGCCTATAATAGGGGCTCTCTAGGTAAGGATATAAATAGAGGTATCATCAAGTTATTACCCAAGGATGGGTATAAAACCAACTTGAGAAATTAGAGATCTATCTCCCTTTTGACTGTCTCATACAAAATTGTAGCCAAAGTATTGGCAAGAAGGCTCACAAACATTCTACCTAAAATCATTAATTTCACATAGACTAGATTTTAAAAGGTGGGTGCATCTTAGAAAACTTGTTGACAAGATGGGAGGCCTTACACTGGGTAAGATCATTAGGACAAAATGTGGGTATACTACTGCTTGACTTTGAAAAGGAATATGACAGAGTGGAATGGTCGTTTATTCTAACTATGCTAAAAGCTTTTGGCTTTCCTAAAGAATTCTGTGATATGGTTAACATGCTCTTTAGAGATGATTCTTCTCAAATAGAAATTAATGGGTCATTGACTATGCCTTTTAATATGGAGAGGTCTATTAGGCAGGGTTGCCCATTAGCGCCTACACTTTTTGTCATTGCTTCTAAAGCCTTGTTCTATATGTTGAGAACAAAAAGAATACCTAGGATGATGAAAGGAGTTAGACTTCCTGAAGATAACATGTAGCTAAATATGTAATTTGTAGATGATACTGCATTATATCTTGTAATTGAAAAAGAGAACCTAAAAAACATGGAGACTAGGTTGAATATGTTCTATAAAGCTTTTGGTGCCAAAGTTTCATGCAATAAATCAATATTACTAGGGTGGACAGATAGCCCTCTTGAGTGGTTGGTGGAGTGCAAATGGCAGTGGGATGGACCCCATGGGTAGGTTAGATTTTTGGGGATACCTTTTGTTGTTGACCCTTCACTTAAACTGATGTGGAATTCGATGTTTCGAAAGATTGAGATGAAATTGAAAAGTTGTAATAAACAAGTTATGTCACTAGCTAGGAGGGTTCAAGTGTGTCAAAAGATTCTCTTAGCTTATTCTATTTACTATGCCTGAATGTGGTTGTTTTCAAATCACCAAATATACAACATACATAAGATTATTATGAATTTCTTGTGGTCAGATGGGAAAGGTAAAAAGAAAAAGCATGTAGTCAAGTGGGAATGGTGTTGTATGAGCAAGGAGAAGGGTGGATTAGGACTTAAGGATATGATAATTTAGGGTGTGACTCTTGTTACAAAATGGATTATTAGATCTTTAGAAGGAAATGAACCATGGAAGCTTCTTATCAGAAATAATGTTAGTCTTTTTTGACCAAAGATAGCTCCCTAATGGGTCAATTTGCATCGTCATGAATTCCTTTTTGGAAACTTCAAAATTAAAACCTTTGGGTCTGTAGTGTTTGGATCTATTTGGAGGGCATGGGAAAAAGTTGAAAGATTAATCTTAAATTCAGAGGCTATCAACTTCAAGAAAAAGTGGGTGGGGGTATAGATCTTTGTGGTGGAAATTTAAACACAAGAATAAGCCACTTGCCCTATTATATGGATGCTCTGCCCTTAAGTGGCACAAAGAAGTCCTAGCTACTTTTGATGACCTGATAAAAGAAGGAAGCTTAAAATCTTGGGAAATTGTTAAATTGGAATTTGGACTACCTAATTCTCAGAGAAGGACATACTCTATCATCCATACTATTTTTTCAAGTAGTCTAGGTTATCTTGAGAGGCTGGGTGAGTTGGGCTAGTTGGAGAAGCTTGTATGGGAAGATGGCTCATTGTTGTTAAAAGGAGAACGTAGGAAGTTGTATAAACTAGTTGCTAACTCCTTACTGGTCTATGAGCATAGTAGTAGGGTATGGGAATTGAAAGTCAGTCATAAAATGTTAGCCTCCTCTTTTTTTTTGGTCTAAATATATAGAGTTAAAGAAGGGTAGTTTTAGATGGCTCTTGCTATTGAAGAAATTACCAATAGGGTATAACAGTTATGTGTGTCCTCTTTGTAATGTTTTTGAATCCTATGAACATATTTTTTTTAGTGCCCCTTTGCAGCTCAAATGTATGGAATGTATTCATGGGTAATTTAAAGGGCTAGTCTTCACTAAATAAAACATATTGGGTTGAAATATTGAGTTGTATTGCTACTAGAATGACTTTTAAATCTAACATATTTTGGCATTGTCTAACAACTAAAATTTTATGGGTTCTATGGAAAGGAAGAAATGAAGACCATTTTCAAGGCAAGAGGAGATTGCTTACTAGGTCTGTCTTAAGACTCATGCTTTATGATGTGTATATACATGATGCAATGACAATGGAGCTTTCCATAGAAATGTTTATGAAGATTCTTGATGAAGGCTTAGAAACTATATACATGGCAGATATTTAGTTTGTGGAATTTCGGCTTCATGACCTAAGGAGAATATGCCAAAAGTTTAATGGTGAATATATTGATTTACAAAATAGGTATTGTGAGCAACACCAACTAGAAATAATGAGGAATGAGGCACAAAATGACTTAGAGGTGACTTTCCAAAACTTTAATGTTGATAGTAACCAATTCTAAGATTCTCCTCCATTAGGCACATTCACAGGCATTGATTCATTTGATGCCAGTGACAATGGAGCATGCTTGGATGGGATAAATAGGTCTTCAGGTTAGGAGACTAGTGAAAATAGGCTAGATGATGACATGATCAGTCATGAAAGGGAGCCTAATAGATCCTTCTTCACTACACATGGTGAACAGAATCAGACAGGTTCGGACAGTTTCTAATTAGCACAGGATACGCAAAATGAAGACTAATATATGGAAATGGAGTAAACATAGGAAAGAAGAATGAAATGGAAGCAATATAAATAATATTTGATAAGTAATTTGAATAGATTGACATAGCATAGTTCTGTACTGTGTAAAAATTAAATAGTCTATGTTATGTGCTTCTCCACGTACTCTGTCTTATTTTGATATGTAAGTGAGATGTGTAATCTATGGCTCTCTAGGCCACATCATGTACTGATCCTTTTTTTTTATATATTGAATGAACTTTCTTCAATTAAAAAAATAAGAAAGAATTTCATATAGAGTCTCAAATATTCTATTTGAGATAGTTTACGAATTATGTATGCAGTCCAAGGTGTTTAGAAAAAAATTGTACATCATTTATGTTTGGAAATCTAGACACATTGGTGTGGAAGGATGGAAAAGGATCATGTTTAATGAGACAAGGCATAAGTAGAAACACAAAGGACTAAGGATGAGAAAGACCATTCCATCCCTTAAAAAAATCATGCTTGGTTAAATAAGCAAGGGGCACCATGTTCTAAATTTTAATTGACCCTTGTCAAGCTTTCCAACCCACTAGGCTATTGATCCATGTTCCCTTGTTTGTTAGTCAATTGCTAGCATCAAGACAATAGAAAACTTAGGTTTTGGTTTTGGTTTCACATCTAAAAGCTAATTAATTGCACTACCAATATGTCACAACCCAAAGCAAAATTTTCCCACGATTCAACACAACAAATTCAAAGAATAGCAGCTAGTCACTTCAAGGATTTTAATGAGCCTTATTCTCCCAGATATAGTAGGCATTATTCATCTTTAGAGTCCCATTTTCTAAATTCCTATCACATGTAGAACCATTTCCTTAGTGATGGCCACAACATCTACACGTACAAGCACCAACCAAAGAATATGAAGGAAGAAAGGATTAATTACTTCTTTGTAATGTTGAGTGCAATATTGAAGTAGAGGGTGTCACAATTATAGAGGTTGTCTTTGCATTTATTTACACTTTTATGCTACATGATAATTATGTTTCCTACATTTTTTTAGTATTATTTTTAAAAGATATAAGCTATCTTTTTACAAGAATGTGCACTATAGAAGAAAGCAACCCTTAAACTTTATCAGCTATGCTTACTATGTCTATAAACCACAATAGATAGAGCTAGAGGCTACTCATTTAGCCTACTTGTTTCAAAAATATAATAATTTGTTTAACAAAATGTAAAACATAAATAACATGAATGAGTATTTAATTTTTTCCTTTAGATTTGTAGCGATATGTAAAACCCTTAAAGAATTATAGAGTTTCTATAAAAACACGTTCATTTAAAAATCATGGCTCTAAACATGCAAATGTATAGTAGATATGTGTTTGAAAGACTATACTTCCTTTCATTCTTATTATAATTATTAGGGTTATTTATGTGATTCTTATTGATTTTATCATTGGAAGATGGGTTATTCAGTAACTTCTATGACTTATATATAATTTATATTTAGCTATTTATGTTTCCTACCTTTCAATTATTTTATTTTTTTGCAAAAGATGACAAATAGAGAGGATTGTGGATGAATATATATTTATTATTTTAGTTCCATAGTTAAACAAGGGGGATCTTTTTTAAAACACTTTAATTTTTCTTCCAATGATTGGTGTGAAGGGGGAAAATGTAATATACTTAATTCCTATTCCACACTTGGTTAAAAGAGATTATTTACAAACTAGATTAAACCTCCAAGGATAAATATAAATACTATAGATACAAAGTAATGAAAAATATTTTTTAAGAAATGTAGTACAAAAAGTAGAATAAAACATGAAATAGAACTTGGTACAAAAAGGTAGAGTCTTGGCCTAGGACACTAGCGCATGATGCAAACATCTACACAGTGTTTTCATCTGTACAAAGTAGTATAGACCAATAGGTGCAACCCATAATGTTTTGTGCCTTCCCAATAATTTCTAGTTTAACTATATAGCTTCTAGTGAAAATTGCACAGTAAAAACAAAGGAAAACAAGTGTAATGTCACAATGATGAAGATCAAAGTAGCAATGAAATGAGACAATTAGATCCTATAGAAATGACATGAAAACATAACCAAACCTCCATGCAATTGACCTCTTTCTAGATACATGTTTCTAAGAGAAGAAAGGAATATTAGAACTGCTAAGGAGATTTTCAAGAATAGTCAAGCCCCTTCTTTGGTCTTCTGACCTCCATGAGTAGTCAAATGATTAAGAGATTTAGAAATGTGTGTACACCTATCCTTAGTGTGTCTAGGAACTAGGATGTAGTGACAAAATGTGCAAGGAGCACCTCTTTGGTCTAAGGGGAGGACACTGGACCTAGATAGTGGATTGGATAATAAGGATGGTGGTCTACACCAATGGATTGCTAAGAGGTAAAAAGGAGAGTTTCTTGGATAATAATAGAGATATTGTTGATGCACCACTTGTGTGGTAAGATTAATAGAATTATAAAGAAACAATACAACAAAGTATATTATTTTAATGGAATTTGATAAAGAAAACACCAAGAGATCCACTACCATGTTTATGATGTTTTAGACTTTGAGGATAAGAAAGATCTTCAGGGAGAAATCTTCTACTTGCTTCTTGCTGAAAATACTTTCAATGTTTTGTAAAAGAAAGATTGGAGGAATCCTTGGAAGAAGCCTAAGCTTATATAGTGAAATCTTCTCTTTTGATAATCTCATAGATTTACACAATGACAATAAGAACTTGGGGAAGTGCTGAAAGTTGTAGAGATGAAGATGGAGAAAAAGAGCCATAAAGAGGAAACTCCTATCATCTGTGGAAATAGGATTTTTTTATTATTCTTATCTTCTAGATTCGATCATGGTAGGGTAAAGATATTAAAGTGTATATATAGGGTTGTTACATTTTTCAAGAGACATTATGAGGCAGTGACATGCATGAATACTACATATTTCAAGGTGATGTATGGTATGAGACACCAATGTGTCACATGGACGTTCGCATGTTGTGCTAGTATCCATGGGAAAATGGGTCAAATTTGACATGTGCATTGAAGAGAGATGAGAATAATGCTCTAGTATAGATTCTTGGAAAACTTTGGTGCAATAAAAATAGGCCAAGGTTGAGTCAAAGTGATCCTAGAACATGCTATGGGAAAGTACACTAAAGTGACTTCGATATGTATTGTGAAATCACAAGGTATGCAATTTTGATATTACATTTTGCCCTACTTTAGTAGGTTGGTGACAGTAAGTGATAATCATGCTCAAGTACATAAATGAGATACTGAAATGAAATGTCATCAAAGGATTCCCATAGAAAAGGATGATGTCAAAACCATAGAGGTTCTTCAAGTGGAAGCTGAGATGCTTCCAATCTAGGACATGCAAAACAATAGTATTAAGAACCACAAGTCTTGTAAAAACACAATGTTTGAAAAATAATAGCATGTAATCCTGCAAGACCAAGAGGTGTGTTAGAAGCATATAAATCTATATCACATGCACTAAAAGGATAGAGATAGAAGAAGGCACATGGAAAACAATGAAAATTTTTGAGTCAACAAGAAAGAGATCTTACTATGAAATTATCTCAATACTTGTATCATCCCCAAAATATAGTGGAAATTGCTAATCGATGTGCAACAAATTGAAGAACATGATGAAGGGGAACTAATTGATTTCTTCAAGAGAAGGAATGAGTGGTACACATAGAAGAGAAGGAAGCAATCAATGCAGATGAGAATCCATGACATCAATTCTAGCTTATTTTTGTTGCTAGTGGTCGTGTAAAGAGAAATAGGGTGAAATAGGTAAAAACATTACAAGGAGCATAAAAAGTAAAAACATTGTATGGAATGCAAAAGGTAAAAACACTAAAAAGAGTATAAAAGGTAAAAACACCATAGGAAGCACAAAAGGTGAAACATTGTAGGGAGTGTAAAGATAAAAATGTTGTAGGGAGCACAAAAATTAAAAATGCTACAAGGAGCATAAAAGGAAAAAATGCTACATGGAGCACAAAAGGTAAAAATGTTACAAAGAGAAAAAAAATTAAGATGCTTTAGGGAGAAAAAGGATGCTTCAAGGAGTGTGTTGATAATGTGAGATTGGAAAATGAAGAATGTTTACTAGGAGGATGCATGTAGGTTATCTATTTTTAGAGAAGGTTGTTACTTCCCCCATAGAACATGGGTGAGGAAAACAATGATTAATAATGTGGTTCTCATATCAAGACAGAGGTGATCTCAATTCCATAATAGAGGTAGCATGAATATGATAACAAAGGTAGTCTCAATGTCATAATAGAGGTAGCTTGAATATGAAAATAGAAGTAGGCTTGATGTCGTAGCTGAGGACTATCCATAATATAGCATAAGTAAACTCAATGTCATAATCAAGAGGTTCTAAATGTCATGTGTCAAGATTGAAAGAAGCATGGAAGTCTAAGTGAGAAAGATAGAGGTAAATCTCGATGTCATAGAAAAGTGCAGGGTGTGTGCTAGAAGTTGAGTCCACTTTTTGGCCAAAAAGTGGAAGTGTTTTCCCTGATTTTCAGAATTTGTCACATTTGACCTTAAAATTTGAAGCACTTAGAAATGAAATCTTGGAAAAACTTAGTAAACATAAAATGTAGTACTCAGAGTATAGTTTTCAAATATATAATTTATTTGAATACCCAGATGATACAAATTGATTTTCAATAGGACTTTCTAAATACCACTATTTAAAAGTCATTTTTTTACTATACCATGCATATGTACGTTATCCATATTTCGACCTAAATAATTATATTTTTCTAAATCCTTTTGGGAAAATATTTGTAACTCACTGAAGCACGTTTTCTATATTTTCTTGTAATTTTTTATTGAATATTTTATTGTTAATTTTTTATTGACCATATTTGGTGTTTTAAAAAACCGTCATGTATGTCATGCATAAGATGACCTAAACTTATCATTTTTTGAATTTTTTTTTTAAATTGAAAAGATTTGTTAGAAGTACACTTTTGTACAGATTTTTTTTCAAAAAATTATTTTAATAAAAAGTTATTTAAATACTAAAATCCCTAATAATTCAAGTTTATGGACCTGTTTAATCATAAATTAATTGAAGGATAGAAAAAATAATCCAATTATAAAAAAATTACATATTTGGAATCTACACTATCTCTTCTATAATGGGTTTTAATTTCATCAAAAAATTCTGCAAAAAAGGTCTTTAGACATATGCCCAAAGTCACTATTTTGTTGTGACATTGATAGGACCTTCAACTTGTAGGTCAAACTAGGTCTAAAGCCTAGGTTCAGGTCCCCAAGTCTTTTTTTTGACCAAAAACCCATAGCAAAAATTGGGTAAGAAATTCAAATTTTAAGAAATGGGACCCCATTTAGTTTTTTTAACATTTTAAACTTTTATGAAACGAGATCCCATTTCTAGAAAATACGATCTCACTTTTGGCTCAAGATCCTAAAGTGAAATGGGATCCTGTTTTGGTTTGCCTGATTTTAGATTTTTTTCTAAGTCCAAAACTTCCACCTTAAGTGGACTCAACTTTGTGCATTTACCCTGCACCTAGCTAAGAGGAGAAGAAATAAGATGCTATGGAGACAATAGTGTGCCTCCATCAAATGTAAAGATAGAGAAGGAACATGAACAATAGATTGAAACATTATCTCATTAGAGGAGGTGTTTTTAGCTATTGCATGAAGATAAATATGAGAGTTTGTATGAATAGACATAGGATCAATATCTATAGAAGAATGAGCTATGGGAAAAGCAAATACATCAAAAATCATATTCATCATGGTTAAGGAAAGTGTCATGAATTTGCAGATTCATGCATCAAATCAATGCCTTCATTACATAAAGAAATAAAATGTGCATCATGAGAAAAGATATGAATGGAACCTATATTAATAATGATGTAGGAGCATCCAGTGGTGTAAAGGCAATCTTGCATCACCCAAAAAGAAGTTAATTCAAAATCATTGTAGTGGTTTTCATTTATTTCCATAATTAGCGTTTTTGGTTCCATAATATCTAGAATAATAATGTAGGACTTTCAGTTTTTCCAAAACTGCTAAAAATAGCAACCGGCCTATTTTGGAAGGTGTACCTACTATTTTAGGAAAGTTTGCATTTGGGCATGGATTGAAGCAAAAACTTACAGAAAGTTACATAATGGAAATATAAGACCTTTGGTGAAGGAATCAGGGAAAGATCATTTGTGAGTTGAAAGATATTAAAGTTTTTATTTTCTAAAAAGCCCCTGAAAATTTCTAAACTGAGATATTAGGCACTAAAACATCCCATAACATCCTAAAAAGTTGACAAAAATCTGTTTATGGATTTCTAGCATGATAGTTTACATTGTGAGGTTTTCAGTGCTTAAAACGGTTCGTCAATCAGACACCTCGATCAAAAGTTATGCTTCCCGAAAGTTGACTTACTTTTGGAGGGAGTTGCAAATTTCAAAATTTAGTTGGAGGCTGCCAAAAAGTGCTATTTATGATTATTTTGGGAACCCTGGGTGGTAGTAGAGTTAAGGGGGGCAAGTGTAGAGTCAAGAATAGGCGAGAAAATAGAAACCCTAGCTAATTTGGGGTTACAGAAGGTAGAAGATTCCAGAGCCTGGTGAGGTGTAGTTGTAGTGTGTTGCAGCGTGTGGAGGATTGATTCCTCTAATTGTAATTAAGCTTCTGTAATGTAATAAGTTTCCTAGATCAATAAAAGAAAGTTTGATTTTATGTGTTCAATTTCTGTTCTTGTGTGTTTTGTGATTTACCCCCTTCATTAGATAAGGTCTTGTATGTGGACTTTTATTACTTAATACCGATTGGTAGAATGACAATGTACTCTTTGATATGCACAAGAAGGAAGTACAGAATGATAATGCTGAGAAACATTTTTGCATATAGGAGGAGGAAGAGTGATCAACTGAGCCTCCAAGAGTGTTGATAGAATGTGCTCAAGATAGTCAACAATTTTCATGTAGTTCAGATTTTCTTCATTTTTACATGAAATGGGAGAAGGCTGAAGATTTAGAATAGGCTAAGTGGAGGGTGATGAATCTGTGTTTTTTTTAGATGATTGATAGAAATTATCATCATAAGTAGGGAGAAGTGTATTATCTCATTTGA
Source organism: Cunninghamia lanceolata (assembly GCA_027924645.1). NCBI lineage: Eukaryota > Viridiplantae > Streptophyta > Pinopsida > Cupressales > Cupressaceae > Cunninghamia > Cunninghamia lanceolata. Next base: position 2,058,148 of record BSBN01001183.1, on the reverse strand, counting down.
AGAGAGGGTGCTCTAGAAGGATTTGATCAAATTCAATAGCATGAATATCTAATTTAGAAAGATAATATAACTGGTAAAAAATATAGCTTGTTAAATACGTGGCAACAAGTTTTGACGAAAGAGAGGTAGCAGAATCGTATCAAGGGGATGACAACTCCATTGAATAAGAAAGGAAAATAAATGAGAAGAAAAGATCTGGACACTCTTGTTAGAAATTTGTTTGCATTGTTCCAAGTGTGTAAGATAGACTCTAGGATCCATGTTATATTGAAAGTGAGATAAATGCATCAGTAAGATTAGAAAATGAGTGTATGGAACTAGCAGGTAAGGTGGAGAACCAGTCTAAGGAAATGTCTTTCAATGTTCTAGGGAAGAATTTTTCCAAGACATAATCATCACATGTGTGAATCAAGAATATGGTGAAGTGTTTTACATCATGCAATGGGTCACCATGGCCATTGTTTTTGTCAAAAGGAATATTCCTCATACCAATCAGAGAGGGGTATGTAAGAATCTCAGAAGATAAAGGAGAGAATCTCCATTTAGATGTAGAAGAAGTAATAAAAGGTAGCTCACATGGGATTGATGGTGATTCCTATAGAAAAGAACATGATGTAGGAGTGGTAGTAGGAAAGGGAGGTGGATAAATGTAATAGGAAGGGTCAAGGTCCAATAGAAATGGGTCTAATGTAGAAGAGGAAATAGTGGATAGAGGATCATGTGAATGATGCTCAATATTTATCAAAGGAGTACTCCTAGCCAATGTGATGTTAAGAAAGTAATAAATGATACTGTAATGCTCAATGTTATCTATGAGATAGATTTCATCCTCCAAAGAAAGAGGAGGGGATGGACAAGAAATGAGTCCATCTTTTTGAGAGAAGGTATCAATATAAAAATGAGCCTTATCATCACTTGTAGAAGAGTCATCAAAGGCACTAAAAGAAAGATTTTCAATAGAAGTTTGAGAAGTGTATGGTGAAGAAGTATCATTAAGAATTATGATAGGATTCTCACAAGTGATGAAGGAAGATAAAGAAGTCTCCACATCCTTGATGATATCCAAGGAGTATAAACATTTAATAAAAGGAGAAAGACAAGTGGGAAGAGACATGGAATCATCATGGACTATGCCTACCAATGTTTCATTGTTGAGGGAGAGAGCACTATCATGCAGAGTAGGCAAGGTAATGTTAAGAAAGCATCAATAATGTCATCATCCTTTCAACTATCTCTAGAAGTAGTAGAATTTTTAGGAAAGAGATCAAGAGCATAGAGTGACATCAAAAGAGCTAAGTCACTATCATATGCATGAAATGAAGTATCACTCTTAATAACCTTTTTTAGTAAAGAATAAAGGGAGAAAAATTTAGAAAGGAGTTGATGAATTCGGCCAGAGGCTAAAATTTTAGGACACCATGGAAAGAAGATTTTTTGCATTTTTGAAGAAAAAGGAATGAGAAAGAAGGTGTGTTCATGTCAAGTTCACCAAAAATGTGAAGGAGGAAAAACTAATCTACTTAATTCCTATTCCACACTTAATTAAAAGAGCTGATTTGCAAACTAGATTAAACCTCCGAGGATTAAATTGAATACTACATACATAGACAAATGATTTTTTTACAAATGGAGCTTAGAAATTAGAATAAAACATGAGATAAAACTTCATATTGAAAAATAAGAGTCTCATCCTATGATGGCAAGATGTTGCATGGAGTTGTCATCTATATGAAGCAATAAGACCAACATGTGCAACCTAGAATGTTTCACACCTTCACAAAAATTTGTAGTTTAACTTGCATAGATTATAGATAAACATACATAGTAGAAACAAAGGAAAACAAGTGCAATACCCCAATGATGAAGATAAAATTAGAAATAAAATGAGACAAGTAGATCCTATAGAAATGACATGGAAACACAACAAAACCTTTGTGTAGTTGAACTCTTTCTAGATTCCTATTATTGATAGAAGAAAAGAATATAAGGATTGCTAAGGATCCTTCAAGGAATGGTTAAGCCCTTTATTTGGTCTTTTGACCTCCACGAGTAGTCAAATAATAAAGAGATTTATAAATGTGTGTCCACCTATCCTAAGTGTGCCTAGGAGCTAGGATGTAGTGAAAAATGTGCTAGGAGCACCTCCCTAGTCCATGGGGAGGACACTGGGCCTAGATAGTGAATTGGATAATAAGGGAAGTCATCTATACCAATGGATTTCCAAGAGGTAAAAAGGGGTTTTCCTTGGACGATAATAGAGATATTGTTGATGTACTTCTTGCATGACAGGATCAACAGAATGATAAAGAAACAATACAACAAAGTATATTATTTTAATGGAATTTGATAAAGAAAACACCAAGAGATTCACTACCATGTTTATGATGATTTAGACTTTGAGGCTGAGAAAGATCTTCAGGGAACAATCTATTGCTTGCTTCTTGCTGAAAATACTTTCAATGATTTGTAGAAGAAAGATGAGGAATCCTTGGGAGAAGCCTAATCTTCTATAGTGAAATCTTCTCTTTTGATAATCCTGTAGATTTGCACAATAATAATGAGAACTTCAGGAAGTGTTGAAAGTTGTAGAGATGAATATGGAGAAAGAGACCCAAGAAGAAGAAGATCCAATCATCTTCATAAATAATCCTTTTTATTGTTCTTATCTTCTATATTTGTTCAAGGTAGGGCAAAGATAGCAAAGAGCATCTATGAGTATATAACATTTTTTAGGAGACATTATGAGGTTGAAATGTGTAAGAATAATGCACATTTCAAGGTGGTGCATGCTACGGAATACCAATGCATCACATAAATGTCTATGCAATCAAATTTGGCATGTGCATTGAAGAGAGTTATCAGAATAATGCTCTAATATAGATTCTTGGAAAACTTTGATGCAAGAAAAATAGAGCACTTGGTTGATTCCAAGTGATCCTAGAACATGCTATGGGAATGGACACTAAAGTGAGATCAATCCATGTGAAATTGTAAGGTATGCAATTTTTGAGTGGAATTTATATATTTTTGTAAATGAAACTTAAAAGTTGTGGCATTTATGTGTTATTTAATTTCAAATTTTGCATTAATTGTTATTATTTATTTGGGTGGCTCATTATAGTTACTCATCTTATAGATAAATGTTTGTCATTTTCACACCTAATCAAGAAGAATATAGGATATCAATGGGTTGAGTCTTTTCAAAATGGTTTTGATCAACTCAAGGAATATCTAGTCACTATAATGATTCTCATGGCTCGAACACTAGACAATCATTTGATGCTCTACATCTCCACTAGACCAGTTGCATTGGGGGAACTCTTGGCACAACATGATGAAAAAGGACATGAAAGAGCTATCTACTACATTACTAGACCTTTGGTCACCTATGAAGTCAATTATATCCCAATGAAATGAGCATTTTTGGTTGTTGTCTTCACATGACAAAAAGTAAGACACTACATGCTCAATCATTGAACCTAACTCATTTCAAACATTGATTCCCTCAAATATCTCTTATCAAAGACATCATTGATAGATAGAATAGAAAAATGGGTTAGTTGTTTAGTGAGTTTGATATTGAATATGTTGATCGAAAGGTAGTCAAAGGAAAAGTCACGACACATTAGTTAGCTGATGTGCCACTGGTAGATACCAAACCTCTTATCATGGATTTTTCTAGAAAAATCCATCCTTAATCTTGAAGTTACTCCTACATGGAATATTTATTTTTGATGTATCTTTTTCCAATCAAAGCATTTGAAATTGGTTTTCATTGAACCATAACATTATTGAATATGAAGCCTTACTTTTAGGTCTCAAAGTAGTAGTGCAATGGAACATCCAATATCTATTGGTCTTTGGTGATTCCAAACTAGTCATAAAACATGTTAATGATGAGTATCAAACCAAGGATGATAAAATCATACCATACAAACAACTGTTTAATATATTAAAGAAATATTCACCTACATCCAATTTGAGTAGGTCCCTCAACTTAGAAATAGACCAACTAATGTAGTAGCCACCATTAGATCTCTCCTAGAGATGTAAAAATATAGTAGCCAATGCGAGTTTTTGGTAGAACAACCTCTAATACCTACCTATGATTTTTTTGAAGAAAATTGATATATGAGATTGTTGGTCCTACTTCCCCATGGTATCAAATCATTTACACTTATCTCCATGATCAAACCCTTCCACCTAACATTTCACATAACCAGAAAAAATCATTTCTCCAATAAACATCCTTTTTCACTCTCCTTGGTGATACCCTCTTTCATAGGGGTTATGATGACACCTTAATTAGATGTCTAAATTCAGATGAGGTTAACCTTATAATCAAATAAGGCCATGAAGGTATTTGTAGAGCACACATTTGTGGTATGGTCCTAGATAATATTTTTTTAAGAAAAGGATGCATGTCAATATGTTAAGAAATGTGTAGCATGCTAAAATCATAGGGACTTGATTCATGCACCATCTCAAGCACTACAAAAATTACAACTCCTTGGATATTTTCTACATAGGGTCTCAATCTCATTGGAAATATTAACCTATCATCATCTAATGGAAACAAATTCATTATTAGTACCACTAAGTATTTTACCAAGTGGGTTGAAGTAGTTTTTCTCACATATACAACTTGCTAGTAGACATCCAAATTCATTTGATCTATCATATCATTTGTCACTACAAAATTCACTTTTCCATTATTATACATAATGGTAAATCCTTAGAAAATCATGAGGTATACAACTTATGTGAATAATTCTACATCAAACAACATTCGTCCACTCGATATTATCCCTGAGGTAGTGGTCAAGAAAAGGCATCTAGTAAAACCCTAATCAAAATCTATAAAAAGATCACCAATGATGTTGGTCATGATTGACACCTCCAAATCTATCATTCTCTATGGGAATATCATACTAGAATTCATACACCCACAAGAGCCACCCCTTACTCCCTTGTCTTCAAAGCTAAAGTCATCTTGCCAATTGAGATTGAACAATCATCTTTGCACATCTCTTTATGAGAGCTCATATATGATGAAGAATATCAAGTTGCACACCTACATGTGCTTGAACTACTTGATGAGAGGTGACTTAATGCTTTTAACCACCTAAAATCCTATCAAAATTATCTTTGCCTCAACTACAACAAATGCATCAAGACTAGAGTGTTTAAGGATGGTGACCTTGTACTAAGAGAGAATTAGAAAAAAACCAACTAGGATCATGAAAATAAAAGGAAATTTAAATAGGTAATTGGTTGGGCCCTTATATCATCATTTTTAAATATGGTTCAATAGAATATTTATTGGCCACACTAGATGGTCATGAGATAGAAAAACCCATGAATATCATGCACATCAAGCACTTCCATGCCTAGTCTATAGCAATTAAAAAATAAATTGAAAATTGAAAAAAAAGGAAAAATTAGAAAAAAAATAAAGTTCAAATATTATCCTCCCGTGAAAATGATCCTATGGCACATTGGACAAGTACCACATGATGAAAACTTTCTTGTAGGAATCATGTGTAAAAGTATATTCCACTATCTCCTAGTACTCTCTACACCATATCACTCCATTGCCATCATTCCTTCCCTATTTCTAACTTTGTCACATGTTGGGGATATCATATTGTGTCATTCTCTAGAAGACACATTTTTGAGGTTCTCCCATTTTCATTTTAAATATATTGTGATGTGTATCCCTTCTAGGACATCTCCCTAAAACATTTCAAAAGAAACATCATAAATAAACACATAATAGATCATACAAAACTCCTACATCAAATATAAAAGAAAAAGTACTATCAATCACCATCAATTCACATAGGTTGAATCATGGTCATATCCTTGGTGTATCATCATATCATTACATTTGTAGGATATATTGTTTCTCAAATCAGGCATCATCATTACTATCATGGTCTTTTAACACTTTGGTAAGAGATATAACTTGTATGTGTCTTCAGGTTGTTGGATTGATTATTTTCTTATTTATTTTCCCCTAATATATCCTTCCAAGATTATCATGATCCTTTATATCATAACATGTGCTAATGGTATACTGGTGGATTCTTTTATTTTCTTGTGTAATGTGTTTGTTAGTTGTTTTGTTACATATCCACCAAGGTCATTATGGTCCATTATGTTGTAATGAACCTGAAGGATATGCTAGGGCATATTTTTGTTCATAGTGTGTTTGTGAGTCATTCCTTTACACAGTGACACATTTTGGTGCAATACACCTAAAATAATCATTTAGTTAATTTTTTTTTTATAATTTTAGTTGTTAAAGACAAAATAAGTTTTTAAATTAATGTATTAAATCCTTCTAAAGGCATGGTCATGTAGTGGTGGCCTTAGAAAAGGCAAATTTCTAATAATAGGTCTAAGAGATTTTTATTTCCTAGATTTTAGGATAGTCTTGTCTATTTCCTTTAAAGAATGCTTTAATTACCTTCTTTTTTTAGCTTCCCATGATGGAGAGACGAGAATTTCATGAATTTATGCTGTAACATGCCTATGATAGCTGGGGAGGTTGAATTAGCATGTATGGGGAAAAGTTTTGATTAAAAAATGAGAGAAAAAGATACAATTTTCTGTAATTTTTTGTGGTTTTCTTAGTTTTCAAGCACTTGTACGGAAATGTACAGAATTTTCATGGAGGGAACCAAATGAAATTTAGAAGAGGGCTGTGTTATCTCTATTTTTCATTTTATTTTTCAGATTAATATTTTTGTTTAAGAATTTTATTGGCATTTTTCTGATTTTTGGTCCAAAAATCTAGTTTTTAGGGTTTCTGAAGAAATTGATGGCTTGGGAGCTATTTCCACCCACACTCTAACCCTATAATGGATGAGATGGAGATATTTTGTTGCTGTTTCTCTGATTTTTGTGTTTGAAGAATGGTAGAATTGGTGTGAAAAGATAGATTTGTGTGTTTCTTGAAGTCCAATAACACTATGTTTTGACAGTCTTAACACAGGTGGAGTTGCTTTTTGAACAGAAATGGAGAAGTTTGGCACAAAACCTTTGAAAATAGAGTATTTAGACCTTTTGTGATCTATTTGATATCTTGGAGTGGGTCTTTGTAATTGGGAATAAGTTTTCTAGCCTTTTTTCATGTCTAGGAGGCCTAATTAGCCCTTTGGATAGCAGGGTACAGTCAAGTTTTGGATGTAGTGTTCCAAAGAAACCTATGTTGCATGTTTAATATGTTCAAGAACAAGGTAATGGGTAGTCAAAAAGCCCTTGATAGTTTGGAGAAGAGGTCTAAAACAAAAGTTATTTTATGATCGTCCTAAAAAGAGGGCTACAAGGAAGTGAGTTAGTTTATGAAGGAGGTGGTACAAGGATGTATCCCTGGGGCATTTTTTATGGTTTTGTGAGCTTGGGACAGTCAAAACTAGAAGGTCTAGGGTCCCTAGAAAGTTTGGGAGGGTTCCCTTGTGTATGAACCTACAAATGGCGTCATTATGCTATGTTGAAGCAATGGAGAGTGAGTGGACAATCTTGTCCTGTTTGATGTCAAGTGTTGCTGTTTAGTCCATTGAGGCCTAGAAGAGTTGTTTGCCCTACCATCCCATATATCCTCTTCCTCATGTGTAGTTGGTTGTGACCCCTTAGTGATCCTTTGTGGTCTTGTGTTAGTGAGCTCTGCATCAAATTGGTATCAGAGCTAGGTTAGTAGGTCTGTGAAGTGTTGAGTTGAAGAAGTTTATCAAGATGCCTCCAAGAGCAAGAAAAATGGCTCAAGAGATGAATGAGATGAAAGAGAAGCATGCTAGAGAGTTGAGGGAGCTGAAGGAAAGAATGGCTACCCTACAACAAAATCAGAGAAGAGGAGTGGCTCTAGGTGAAGAGATTGAGTCTGAGGAAGAAGAAGAAGTTGAGTATGAAGATGTTGAAGAAGAGTTAGACCCTGAGGATCAGAAGATGGTAAAGTTGCTGAGAGCAGTAAAAGAAGACAAGCAAAAGATAAAGATAGATGTGTCAAAGTATGGAGGAAGCTTGAATGATGAAGAGTTGTTAGACTGGATTGCACCATTGGACAATCACTTTGAGTGTGAAGACGTTCCTAAGGATCAAAAAGTGAAGATTGCAAAGACCAAGCTGACAGGTCATGCTTTGTTATGGTGGGATTATTAGCAGATAGAGAGAAGAAAGCAAGGAAAGGCAAAGATTGTCTCATGGGACAAGATGGTAGCAAAAATCAAAGGTAAATTCTTGCCTAAAGATTATGAAGTTCAAATGTTTAAGAAGCTTCAAGGTTTAAGGCAAAAGGAAATGGATGTTAAGACATACACTGAAGAGCTTTATAAGATGAGTATAAGGTCAGTGCCAAAGGTTGCTACGTATATTAGGAAAGCAAGGAAAGGCAAAGATTGTCTCATGGGACAAGATGGTAGCAAACATCAAAGGTAAATTCTTGCCTAAAGATTATGAAGTTCAAATGTTTAAGAAGCTTCAAGGTTTAAGGCAAAAGGAAAAGGATGTTAAGACATACACTGAAGAGTTTTATAAGATGAGTATAAGGTCAGTGCAAAAGGTTGCTAGGTATATTAATGGTTTGAAATTTAACATGCAGGATGAGTTGGTGTTGGCAAATCCAAGGAGTGTTGAAAATTGTTATCAGATGGCAGTTAGAGTGGAAGAGAAGCTGAAAAGAAGACAAGATAAGTCGGCTAGAGGTAGAGGCAATACCTACAAGGACAATGTACTGATTTCAGACAAGGATAGAGTGCAGATATCAGAGGTAGAGGTTCCAGAGGTAGATTTGGTGGTGGAAGGAGTGCAAACACCTTTACAGGTAAGTGTTATAATTACCAAGAGTTTGGGCACCTAGCATATAAGTGTCCTGAAAAGAAAAAATTTTCAAATGATGGTGAAAGGAAGAGTGAAAGAAGGACTCAATTAGTCCAAGAAGAAGAATGTCGTAGTTCTAGTTACACAAGGTGTGATGCTGAGGCATGAGAAGCATTGATGCTAAGAGAAAGAGCACTGTTGAAGACTTCTAGGGAGAAGGAGCTAATTCAGAGGAGAGCATTGTTTAAGACAACTTGCAAGAGCAAGGACAAGGTATGTAAAGTGATAGTTGATTTTGGTTGTACTGATAATATGGTGTCAAGTGAGATGGTAGATAAACTGAAGTTAAAGAGAGTTCCTAGGGAAGTTCCCTACAAAATTTCTTGGGTGAGTGATCATCAGTCCATTTTAGTGACTAAACAAGCATTAGTTGAGTTTAAAATTGGAGCATATGAGGATAGGGTACTTTGTGACATCCTACCTATGGATTGTTGTCATGTGATACTAGGAAGACCCTGGCAATTTGATAGGTTTGCCATCTATGATGGAAGAGCCAATACCTTTACTATCAAGAAGCATGATAAGACTTTTGTGCTACTGCCATTTGAGGAGTAGTCAAGAACAGCAAATATGATCATGTTTGGTAAGAAGGAGCCAGCGATGTTTGAGGAGAGTGCAAACAAGGAGTATGCAGCCTTTTCAAGGCATAAAGTTGTTGAAACAACAAAAAGTTAGTGTGAAGAAGAGTTGCAGCCAATTGTGAGGAGAAATATCTTCATGTGGAAGAAGAAGATGAGTGAAAATGAGAAGTGTAAGAGTGTAGAGCCTATGGTAAGGCAAGAAGTGAGTGAAGGAGTCTTAGTAGGAACAATCATGTGCCCTATGGTGAAGAGTAGAAATAAGAGACAACCAAATGAAGTTGGTGCAATAGTTTGCAAAGTTCCTACAATAGTGAACACCCTAGTTGCAGGTCTAACAAAGTTTGGTAAAGGTAAGGTGATAGTGATAAGTATGAGATAGTGGTGTGAGAAAGGAGTTGATAAGAAAGTGTTGACAGAGGTAAAGAAGAATGATGTTGACAGAGCACTCTATGATAGAGTGAAACACATTTCAAAGAAGGACAAGAGCAAAGATAACAAGGACAGTGAAGGATCAAGGCAATATGGACCTGATGAAGACAAGCATGGAGCCATGAAGGACAATTTGCAAGATATTTCCAAAGGACTTGGAAAAGTTACAAGTTAGGGTGTATGGTGCAGTGCACCTAGAATAATCATTTAATTGATTTTTTTTTATAATTTTAGTTGTTAAAGACAAAATAAAGTTTTAGATTAATGTATTAAATCCTTCTAAAGGCATGGTCATGTAGTGGTGTCCTTAGAAAGGGCAAATTTCTAATAATAGGTCTAAGAGATTTTTATTTCCTAGATTTTAGGATAGTCTTGTTTATATCCTTTAAAGAAGGCTTTAATTACCTCTTTTTTTAGCTTCCCATGATGAAGAGAAGATAATTTCGTGGATTTATGCAGTAACATGCCTATGATAGCTGGGGAGGTTGAATTAGCATGTATGGGGAAAAGTTTTGATAAAAAAATGAGAGAAAAAGATACAATTTTCTGCATTTTTTTGTGGTTTTCTTAGTTTTCAAGCACTTGTACGGAAATGTACAGAATTTTCATGGAGGGAACCAAATGAAATCTAGAAGAGGGCTGTGTTATCTCTATTTCTCATTTTATTTTGCAGATTAATATTTTTGTTTAAGAATTTTATTGGTATTTTTCTGCTTTTTGGTCCAAAAATCTAGTTTTTGGGGTTTCTGAAGAAATTGATGGCTTGGGAGCCATTTCCACCCACACTCTAACCCAATAATGGATGAGATGGAGATATTTTGTTTCTATTTCTCTAATTTTTGTGTTGCAGAAATGGTGGAGTTGGTGTGAAAGGATAGATTTGTGTGTTTCTTGAAGTCCAATAACACTATGTTTTGACAGTCTTAACACAAGTGGAGTTGCTTTTTGAAGGGCAATGGAGAAGTTTGGCACAAAACCTTTGAAAACAGAGTATTTAGACCTTTTATGATCTATTTGATACCTTGGAGTGGGTCTTTGTAATTGGAAATAAGTTTTCTAGCCTTTTTTCATGTCTAGGAGGCCTAATTAGCCCTTGGGACAACAGGGTACAGTCAAGTTTTGGATGTAGTGTTCCAAAGAAACCTATGTTGCATGTTTAATATGTTCAAGAACAAGGTAATGGGTAGTCAAAAAGCCCTTGATAGTTTGGAGAAGAGGTCTGAAACAAAAGTTATTTTATGACAGTCCTAAAAAGAGGGCTACAAGGAAGTGAGTCAATTTGTGAAGGAGGTGGTACAAGGAGGTATCCCCTGGGCATATTTTATGGTTTTGTGAACTTGGGATAGTCAAAACTAGAAGGTCTAGGGTCCCTAGAAAGTTTGGGAAGGTTTCCATGTGTATGAACCTACAAATGGTGTCATTATGCTATGTTGAAGCAATGGAGAGTGAGTGGACAGTCTTGTCCTATTTGATGTCAAGTGTTGCTATTTAGTCCACTAAGGCCTAGAAGAGTTGTTCGCCTTACCAACCTGTATATCATCTTCCTCATGTGTAGTTGGTTGTGACCGCTTAGCGATCCTTTGTGGTCTTGTGTTAGTGAGCTCTGCATGGTTCTTTATACCATGGTGCATACTGTCAAGTGCTATAGCAAATATCAGTTGATCACCACATTCAACATATAATTTTCTTCCAAAAGAAGACAACCATCATAAAATCTATAATCATTATCTAATCTATATCCTATCCATATGCATATAATTAGATAATCAAATCGTTCAAACATTTCATTCTTACTAACATCATTTTCTCACTCACATTCTATCATCCATTTCCTAACATCTATCAACTTATAATCCATAAATCCACATATCCATGATTACAAACATGCATAATCCATCACATGATCCATAATCAAAGTGAGTCATCCCATTTACCCTCTAGGCCTTGATTTTTTTATGGGGCTGAACCCAATAACATCTAGAACTTACATGAGCCAAAACATGTAAAAAGCAAAAAGTCATAGTGTATGCAAATGCAGATCATCAAACAGACAAGCAAAAAACTATCCACAAGTTTTTTAATTAGACTAACTTTCTAATGTTCCATTATTGAATTAATTAAATAAAATTTATTGATTTAATTAAATTAACTTTCTAATGTTCCATCATCAAATTAATTAAATTAAACATATTTATTTAATTAAACTAAATTTGTAATGTTCATTCATTGATTAATCAAATAAATCATATTTATTCAATCAATTCAACTAATCTCCATCCATCATCAATTAATAAAATACAACAAAGTATTTAGTTAATCAAACTGGCCTTCTACCACTAGTTAAATTAAACAAACCAATTTTATTTCATTAAATAAATATTGAACATTCCTCCACCACTTTATTTAAAAATAAACATAGTCTATCTCTATTGAAATTTAAAACTCAAACTAATCCCGACTATCTATTTCCCTATCACATCTTTCAATCCTTACCATTCACATAAGAATAGCCATAACCTTTCACAGTCCTCCACCACTTTACCTAAAATTAAATAAAGTCAACATCCATCAAATCCAAAAAAGCACCTTTTTGTTCTCTACCCTTCAATCGAAATAAGACAATCTCCATCCTCCATTTTCCTCAATCCTTATCTTATTCACTTGCACCTATCCCAAGACTCCACTTTTGAGCATCTCACTTCCCCATGCATATAGATCAATCATAGCTCTCCATCAAGAATCTCCACCCTTCAATTCAATATTAAATCCAAACCATTCAAATTCCCATCCTAAAATCTATAAAAAGACCCTCTCTCAAACATAAATCAAGCAATAAGATGGAAATCAAGCAAGGATATGTTTCTAGATTTTAAGTAACCACACTTCTTCTCTCAACAACAATAATCTTGAGGACATCCAAGGCATCAAGGGGATGTTGGGAAGGAGTTTATTGCATTTCATTGTTTATTTCTCATTCTCTTTGCTCAACTGAATGTGTAACTAGGTTTAAGATAGGGTCTTTGTTTCATGCATTGTTCCTTGGTTTTGTCTTAGATTTTGGTATACATAGTAAGTAAAAACTAAATAAAATTGACCATCTACTATGAGACATCTACACTTAGGGGGTGCCAAAATGTATTTCTTACATACTTATTTCTCCAAATCACAACAAGAGCACAATAAATATTTATTTCTCCATAATAATATAAATGATAAGGAGGACATGGAAGGTGGGTTGTCCATACAACCTTCTCCATGATCCTGAATTCTCAATATGGAATCCTCATCCCACCTCAATCCCTATTTCACGATCTTGTCCCATATACTCTAAGGGAGAGCCATAGCTTGAAATAATCTCAAAAAACTATATACCAAAGAAACCAAAAGACAAGGAGAGGATTCAAAATCCTTCTCCTTCTAAATAAGACACAAACACATAAGAGAACTTAATTCTACAATCCAGAAACCTTTCTAAACCTTGCAAACACAATTATAATTCCATTCTAGGAAAAAATAATGAAAGAACGTGCTAATTTCAAATATTTTAAGTGTACACATCATTTCAAATTAAAATAAATAAGAATGTGGAGGCTTATTGGATGGTGAGGTGTGAGAATTATCTTGAGATATCACTTTGAGTGAGGCAATATTTATTACCTCATTTAATCATCATTTCCTATCAAATATGCTAAGTAGGGAAATATCCCTTAAATATCACATCAGGAATGGCAAGTTTCTTCACTCCATTTCTGCAATCTCCTTTCTTGTTTTCTGGCCTCTTCTCTATCTGTGAAGTTATATCATCTTGGTGGTGCTCATGGACAAATGGACCATGAATTTATGGATATCTTCCCCTCCAATGGACTAGGAGCCAATGAAATGGGGTACTTATGACATGGTGGAACTGTAGAAAGTTTTTGACATTAATTGTCTATAGGTGGAGTTTGTAGTTAGGATTATTATTGGTAACTCTTTACTCAAAGCTTCCTCCTGGCTACTGAGGATTTCTGGCATGGCCTCAATCTTTTTATCATATATCATGGACTTAGCTCAAGAAGCTGACTATGTGGAATCGATTGGCTTCATCTCAATACATGAATATCTGCTCAACACTAATTGATGGAAGTGCACTTTGGAGGAATATAATCTCTTAAATGGAGAAGCTCCTATCAGTGGAATTTTTTTCCATCAACCTACTCCACTCCTCCCCAGCCACAACCTACATCTTTCATGCTTTCTAGTAAGGGCTACATTTTGGTTGTGTTAACAATTTGAATGGGGCATTAGAACTCCATCAATTCCAACTCCCTCATGGGTTGGATGCCAAAGCCAAGGAAATATTTGGAGCTATAAGATTTCTATGCCTACACATGCCATATTTTGTATCATGTCCTCCATCATTGGCCCTACTCATATTCTCTTCTCCACCTGCTACACTCCCTCCTCTGACCAAGAAATGTGATTCCTTCCCCAATCAATAGTTTTAGCGGTCGATTGAATGCAATTATGTTTTTTGTATGTATTTTGAATGGCCATGATGATACAATTTGTAGGCCTTTGTGTTATTTTTATGAATTGGAATTATTAAACTAGTTTCTTCAGACTGGGTTTTTATACTTTTGCACTTATATTAATTTAGTATGGATGATTTTTCACCGTTAAAAAAAGATGTATTACAAATTTTAAGATGCACATAACAAAAGGGCTTAGGGTATATGCACAAATATGAGGAACCCAAAAGTCACCACATGACTTTTGGGTCCCATACAAGTCATAATGCGATTGTGTTATAACACACTCGCATTATGGCTTAATATTACAGAGCCTATAACATGAGCAGATTTTGCAAAATCAAAACTCTCACTCTCTCTCTCCCTCCTTCTCCCTCTCCCTCATTCTCACTCTCTCTCTCTCTCTCATGTATTACAAATTTTAAGATGCACATAATAAAAGGGCTCAAGGTATATGCACAAATATGAGGGACCCAAAAGTTGTCACATGACTTTTTGGTCCCATACAAGTCATAATGCGAGCATGTTATAACACACTCGTGTTATGGCTTAGTATTACTGAGCCTATAATGCACGCATGTTTTGCAAAATCAAAACTCTCTCTCTCTCTCTCTCTCTCTCTCTCTCTCTCTCTCTCTCTCTCTCTCTCTCTCTCTCTCTCTCTCTCTCTCTCTCTCTCTCTCTCTCCCTCTCCTTCTCCCTCTCCCTCTCCCTCTCCCTCTCTCTCATTCTCGCTCTCTCTCTCCCTCCCTCCCTCCCTCACTCTCTCTCTCACTCTCCCTCTCTCTCTCTCTATCACATTGGAGTTTGAATCACCTGTGTCATTTCAAAGAGAGAGATTAGGGTTTATGAGTTTAGGGTTACTCAAGTTTAGGGCTTAGGGGAATTATTTAGGGTTTAGGGTTGCTCAAGTTTAGGGTTTAGGATTTAGAAAGATATAGAGAAAGTGGACCAATAGAGATTGGGAGAGACAGAGGGGAGAGATAAGGAGATAGAGAGTGAGGAACATGTCCAGAGACATAGGGAGAGAGTTTGGGAGGTAGAGGGATGATAGAGATAGGAAGATAGGGTAGAGATATAGAGATAGAGGTTAAGGGTTTCTTGGGTTTAGGGTTTAGGATTTAGGTGTTTGGGGGTTTAGGGGGTTAGGGTTAGGGGTTAGGGGTTAGGGTTTAGTGGCATTATTTAGGGTTTATGGTTTAGGAGTTAGGTATTAAGGTTTAGAGGTTTAGGGTTTAGGGGATAGAGAGAGAGCATCGATATGGAGATATAGAGGAGACCAAGGGGAGAGACATAGAGATAGAGAGTGAGGGACATGGCTAGAGACATAGGGAGAGAGATTGAGAGGTAGAGGGATGATAGAGATAGGGAGATTAGAGAGAGATAGGGAGATAGAGGTTTAGGGGTTAGGGGTTAGGGGTCAGGGTTTAGGGTTACTAAAGTTTAGGGTTTAGAGTTTAGCAGTTAGGAGTTAGGGTTTATGGTTTAGATGTTAGGGGTTAAGGTTTAGAGGTTTAGGGTTTATGGAGATTGGACCGATACAGAGCTATAGAGGAGGTTGATGGGAGAGATAGGTAGATAGAGAGTGAGGGACATGGCTAGAGACATAGGGAGAGAGATTGTGAGGTAGAGGGATGATAGAGATATGGAGATAGGGGAGAGATAGGGAGATAGAGATTTAGGGTTGCATGGGTTTAGGGTTTAAGGTTTTGAGGTTTAGAGTTGCCTGAGTTTAAGGTTTAGTGGTTAGGGGTTAAGGTTTAGGGGCACTATTTAGGGTGTAGGGTTTATGGTTTTAGTAGTTAAGGTTTAAAGGTATAGGGTTTAGGGTTTGGAGAGAGAGGACTGATTGGGAGATATAGAGGAGACAGAGGGGAGAAATAGGGAGATAGAGAGTGAGGGACATGTCCATAGACATAGGAAGAAAGATTGAGAGATAGAGGAATGATAGAGATAGAGAGATAGAGGTTTAAGGTTTCTTGGGTTTAGGGGTTAGGTGAATTTTTTAGGGTTTAAAAGTTTAGGGTTGCATGTTAAAATCTCTCTCTCTCTCTCTCTATCTCTATCTCTCTCTCTCTCCCTCTCTCTCTCTCCCCCCCCTAAACCCTAAATAAAGCCCCTAAACACTAACCCCCTAACCCCTAAAGCCTAAACCTGAGGAATGCTAAACCTCTATCTCCCTATCTCTCCCTCATCTCCCTATCTCTAACGTCCCTCTACCTCTCAATCTCTCTCCCTATCTCTCTAGACATCTCGCTCACTTTCTATCTCACTATTTCTCCCCTTTATCTCTCCCTATCTATCTCCTCTCTCTCTCTCTACCTATCTATCTCTCTATATCTCCATATCTCTTGTCTCTCTCTCCCTTATCATTTCTCTATGTCCCTATCTCCCCCCTCTATCTCTCCCCCTCCCTTATTGGCTACGGAAATGGAAACAAGAAAAATAGCACTCTCTCTCTCTCTCTCTCTCTCTCTCTCTCTCTCTCTCTCTCTCTCTCTCTCTCTCTCTCTCTCTCTCTCTCTCTCTCTCTCTCTCTCTCTCTCTCTCTCTCTCTCTCTCTCTCTCTCTCTCTCTCTCTCCCTATATCCCCTATCTCTCCCCTCCATCTCTCCCCTCTCTCCCTCTTCCTCCCTCTCCCTCTCCCTTATCCATAAAGAAAATGGAAACAAGAAAACTAGGACATGCAAAGAGGGATGAGGATATAAATTGGGAGGATGAAATGGAAACACAATAAAATGAAAGTTGATTAGATGGGAAGAACGATTACAGGAGAGGTAGAAAAATAGTAAAATAGGGGACATTGGTGGGGATGTAAAGGGAAGTTAGAAAGGAAAAAGAAAACTCGAAGGTAGATAGGTGAGAGAGAGTTTTTAGGGTTTCATAGGTCTCTCTCTCTCTCTCAACCCCTAAACCTAAGCAACCCAAAACCTTTATCTGCCTATCTCTCCCTAATCTCCCTATCTCTATCGTCCCGCTACCTCTCAATCTCTCTACCTATATCTTTGGCCATGTCCATCACTCTCTATCTCCCTATCTCTCCCCTCGGTGTCCTCTATGTCCCCCTATCAGTCCTCTCTCCCTAAACCCTAAAACTCTAAATGTTTACACCTAAATAATGCCTCTAAGCTCTAAACACTAAGCCCTAAACGTGAGCAACCCGAAACCCACAAACACCAAATCCCAAACACCTAAACCCTAAACCTGAGAAACCCTAAACCTCTATCTCCCTATCTCTCCCTTATCTCCCTATCTCTATCATCCCTCTACCTCTCAGTCTCTCTCCCTATGTCTCTGGACATGTCCCTCACTCTCTATCTAGAGAGAGAGAGGTGTTCAGGGTTTTGGGGCATTGGTTAGGGTTGCTCAAGTTTAAGGAGAGAGATTGAGAGGTAGAGGGATGATAAATATTTAGGGTTTCTTAGGTTTGGGGATTACGGGAATTATTTAGGGTTTAGAGGCTTAGAGTTTCTTAGGTTTAGGGTTTAGGGGTTTAGGGTTGCTTGGGTTAAGGGTTTAGGGTTGCATGTCAAAAGCAATCTCTCTCTCTAAACCCCTAAACTCTAAATAATGCCCCTAAATCATAACCACTAAACTCTAAACCCAAGCAACTCCAAACTTTTATCTCCCATATCTCCCTATCTCTCTGGACTCTCACTCACTCTCTATCACCCTATCAATCCCCTCTTTCTCCTCTACCTCTCCCTATATATCTCCTCTCTCTCTACCTATCTATCTCTCACTATCTCCATATCTCTTACCTCCTCCCCTTTTATTCCTCTATTTCCCTATCTCTCCCTCTCTCTTATCGATGAAGGAAATGGAAAAAAAGAAAACTATGACTCTCTTTCTATCTCTCTCTCTCTCCTTATATATCACTTTCTCCCTATCTCTCTTTGCCTCTCAGAGAGAGAGAGATTTTTTTAAGTTCACCATATAACGCGATCACGTTATGTGTGTATACACCTAAAAATGGCAAAGGCAAATTAAATAAATATTTATTATTTATTTAATACCCATTCTTCTATCATTTAGTAAATTCATCAATTTATCTATTTGATTCACGTTCATCATTAATAGTCCAAATTTTAAATAAATATCAATTTATTTAATTAAATCCATTAAACCTATTCTTCTAATGTCATCCCTTAATTAAATAATAATCAAATTATTTAATCACAAATCATCCTATTCCAAAGTCTTCATTCATAATTCCACATCATCCAAGCCCCCTCACAATCCACTTCATCATCTTGCACATGTAATTAAATATTTTAATATTTAATTAATCCATTTTCCCTCACCCACATGTCCTATTCTTACTCCAACTATCCCTATTCCAAAGGGCATGCTCTCTCCTTGTCACCATGACCAAAGGGACACTTTGTGACACTTGTTCCATAGTCCCTAGAATCTTTCCAACCTCCCTACAAACATGGTCTCCTTGTTTAGCCTTCTCTCTTTGGTCATTGTGAGCCTTGTGACATGTGTACTCATGTCACATCTTTCTCTCCACCATGTCAAGGTGAGAGGAACATCTTCCCTCTTTCTCTCCCTCATCTCAACCAATTCAATCCTCACCATACACCTCACAAGACCAAGTCTCCACTGTTGAGATCTTGACACATGGATTTGCCCCCTCCTTGGCCTATAAAAGGATGTTCATTCCCTCATTTCAACAACACACAAGCTATAGCAAAGTTACTCTATAGAAATTCCAGCGTGCCTTTGGCAAAGAATCCACATTGCTCATTACATTTTATATCCATTAACTTCATATCCATACAACTATGGCTTCAATCATCCATCCCTCATCCTCACAATAGTTGCATTGTAGATAATTTTGATTACATTTTATCCAACATATAGCCATTCAAGTATTGCCATCTTCAAATAGTGAGGAAGCATGCTTCTGAGAGCTCTATTCATCAACAAGATCAATACAAGATAGGTGAACAATGGAAGCTTCAAGGTAAATCAGTCTTCAAGCTAAAATGTCTTTGTTTATTTGATTTGCATCATATTTCATTGAGATTATTGGATTATTAGTAGTTTAATACTGTTGACAATTTTCCACTAACATTTTTGGTGCCCACCATGGCGCCTTGCACCATTTTTAACATCAAATCTAAGTTTTTGGTGCACTTGAAGTCATAATAGGTCGTTTCAGTGCATACGAGTTCCAGTTCTGCACATCCATGCCAAAAATAGAGCCGACAGGATCAAAATAACCAGTCCTGTGCATATGATACATCTTTCCACACATATGATAAGTCTTTCCGCGCATATGATAAGTCTTTCCACGCATATGATACATCTTTCCACACATGATATAATCTTTCTGCACATTCAATTAAGTTTACTACGCATTTGCAAATCTACACATCTACTACACAGTGCTGCGCATATGACCTGCAGTCTTGTGCATTCAATTTGTAATAGAAAGTTGTAAAAGTTTTGTAAGGTTTTCCATACTAACTTTCATTTGCAGGTGTTAGGAGCTAGATTTAGTCTTTTTAGTTGAATTATTAAGCCACCTAGAACTAATTAGGAAGGAGTAACTTAATATGTTCATGCAAATCTTAACATAGACTTAACTAGGAGGAAAGTAAATCATTTTGTTGCATCACAAATTTCATCTAGTCCGAACCTAGGTGTTAAAAATAAACAATTTCTTAATGTTTTTACTATCCTACACTACAATATATCACATAGCATAATAGGGGAAAGTAATACTTGTTTTATTTCTTCAAACAACAATCTACACCTAGATTTGTTAGAGGGATAAAATTAACAATTTTTTTTCTAAGTTATTGCTATCTTGTTACAAATTTTTGTGCTTGGTAGAGTTAACACATTAAGTTATTTTTGTTTTAACTATGGAGTTAAAGAACCAGTGTTTTCTGTGTTTTCAGAATGACAATAGGACTATGCTCTCCCCTTAATTGGGTGACCAAAATGCCAAACTTATCATTTTAAATGTTTTACCTTTAGAGAGGCCTTTCCTAGGAATCCCTTCCTTCCAAGTGGGATGACCTTAAGTGATAATGGGCTAAAGCCAAGCCACCTCCATGTCACTATAAATAAATTGCATTTGTGAGGAAATTTGCAAGTGACAGGTGCTATTGTGTTACACCGACCAATGTTTCCCCCAAAACCCTATGGAGTGTAACCTCTACAAGCTGGGAAGACTTCTTATTGAAGCGATTGGCCACATGTGTAACCACCTGAATCGATGCTTTGACTAAAATCCTAGAGAGGCCTGCCCTTGGAATCCCTTCCTTCCAAGTGGGATGACCTTAAGTGATAACGGGCTAAAGCCAAGCCACCCCCAAGTCACTATAAATACATTACATTTGTGACGAAAGTTGCAAGTGATGGGTTTTGTTGTGTTACACCAACCAATGTTTCACCCAAAACCCTGTAGAGCATAACCTCTGCAGGCTAGGAAGCCTTCTTATCGAAGCGAATGGCCACACTTGTAACCATCTGAATGGATGCCTTAACTAAAATTCTTTTGTTTTAGTAAGCCAAAATCCCCTATTTGGTGACACAGGAGGAGAAACCTCTAGAGCCATCTAACATCATACACTCATTTAGTGTAGAGATAGAAAAGTTTAACTCTTCAGAGGAACTATAACTTGGTATGTGTGAGAAGTGAGTGTCGTGGAGGGGATCCGGTGCTACCAAGTTATTAGCTATCCACCTTTATGCAAGTGGTTGGTGTAGAAAACCAAGTTAGAACTCATCAAATATTGTCCTTGCCATCCCTAGGATTGTAATTGTTTGTTTTTAATTTTGTTAAGTAATGATGAAAACCTTTTGTTCTCTGTCTTTTCTAGCAATAACTTGAACCAAAATCAGCATTCCAAACCTTAGATTAACTTAGGAAAACATAACAAGCAAATCAAATTGTCAAATTGAAATAGAAAACCAAGTACATGCAGTTTTGTGCATTTAAAACATTCTGGTATGCATATATCTAGTTTTATTTCACATATAATTGACCTTACTACGCATTTAACCTATTCTTCTATGCATCTAAACCATTTTTCTATGCATATAATCTTTCAGCGCATTTAACACACATAGTTGCACATATAAAACATAGTGTTGTGCATATGAATTCAACCAAATCTGCGCATTTAACACAAAGAGCTGCGCATTTGACCTATTATTCTGTGCTTTTGAAGCTACACATCCAAAATAGAGAGATATTCTATACAGTGTGGGATAAAAACATTATCAGTTTTAGGTACCCTTTTTGCTATAGCTTCACCCTGAAAAATGAATTATACCATGCAAACACCTTTCCATATTATTTTTCACAAACATCTTCTTTTCACATCATAGCCTTTCTATCAAAACACCTCAAAATCAAACCACAACTTGCTTCTAGGACCTAGTTGATACTCTACCAACCCAAACAAGAGCTAGGTAGTTTTATAACAAGATTTCAAATCATCCTTCTCAACAAAACTATACTAGTGTAGCCTTGACAAGAAAATAGTCCTCATCAAATAGTAGTCTCAATCTATCCCTATTTGGACTACCACTTGTATCAACACTTCGATAGCTATTAGACATTATAGCTCAAGATTTACCTTGTTTGAGGCAAACATAGAATCAACAAAAACCTTAGAAAAATATATTCCAATCAAACTTGCCTTCAAACACATCATACCAAAACACAAGATCCCCTCCACCAAGTCTCACATTCCAAATTCACCCATATCTTAAGATTGCATGGTTCAAACTAGATCCCAAGTGAAACAAAAGCAATAAATGGGTTCACTACATGGTAGCCACTATACTTCTAGTGATGAGGAAGAGGACATTACCCAAGAAGAAATTATTAGTGCTCAACAAGACCCCAAATTTCAAAAACTAATGGACAAAGTCATCACAATGGATCCACACAAGTATTTCCTTATGCTTGCCCAACAAGGAGCAAAGTTACCTTCCAATTTTGACATAGAAAAATTGAGAGAAACAACGCAAACAAATAAAACTGAAGCTCCTAAAACTAAGAAAGCTAAGGTTATGACAAATCCATTAGAAGCACTCACACAACAAATCTAAGCTTTACAACAATAATTTGTGGATTTACAAACTAGATCTTCCACAAAATGATATTCACTAGAGGACATATCCCCTTATCCATTTGATAAAAGCTTGGTTAGGATACCTTTCCCTTCTAGTTTTGAAGTGCCCAAGTTTGACAAATATAGGGAAAAAAGTGATCCACGTGAACCATATCCTTCACAACATGAGCATGCTAGTACTATCCATTTCTCACACCAAGATCACACATCCTTAACCCATCTTAATGATACTATCGATAAGGGAAACACCACTTTAAGTTTGGAATCATATACCACTCCATATACTAGTCCTCCATCACCATCCCATAGAATGCCTATCCCAAAGCATACTAGTCCTACACCAATAACACCATCAAACTTCCCAAGTTCTAATCCATCAACCAATGAATCCTTGAACGATTTTCTCCAAAGAATCTTTGGAAAATCTAAAAGCAAAAGAAAATCTATGGAAAAATCTAACTCCACTCATCTAGTTTCATCCCCATCTAGCACAAACAATCCTAACCTTAATCATAAGCCTACGCCATCTACCATTATTATCCATCCATTATATTGTCCATCCACCCATATACTCATGAAGGATGTGATCCAATGACTATTAGCAAGGAGTAAACCACCCTCATGCCTTCAAAACCCCATCCTTGAAAATATCCAGGAACCTTCCAACACCATGTCCATTCCTACAAACCAATCATTTCACCCAAAACCCCTTGACCCTATTCAAGAGTCTCCCCCATTGAGTCCAAGTCAACCTCCCTCATGCTCTCATGTCGATAACTATCAAGAGCCTATCAAGTCCACACAAAAGTCTTCCACTTCCATTTTCACCCAAAGTCAAGAGATATGTCAAGGGCATAATCCTAAGCTTGTGGTAACATCAAGTACTCCTTCTAATCAAGATCAAATCACTTTCATTCAACCCATCCATAACATATATCTTTTCCATGATCAAGATATTATGCATGATGAAGAACCTATCCACGAACAACTTAATCCTAGTCATCCCTCCACAACCATTCATGAGAAAGATACCCAAGACCTACATGCTCCATCTAATGCAAGTCTTGTTGACCTACTTGAACATTCACCCCATTTCATGGCTTTCCTAGAAACTTCTCCACTTATTCATGATCCTATACCATCCACTTGTCATGATGAGATACTTGCCTCCCAAGCAAGCCTAGAAGATCAAACAAATAACTTGTATCCTAATAAGCACAATCAAGATCCTAATGATCCTTCCACATCATCCACTATTAACTCTATTACAAATCCAACATATCCACTTGGTCTATCTTTTTTCATTCATGAATGATCCTCCTTGGAACAACACCAACCATTGTCCACCACTTCTCCATCCAATAAAGAACTCAAGACTAGTTCCCAAACTACACCACCTAGTCACATAGTGCATCGCATGCTCCAAAAGATGGACTACCAAGGTAAAGGCTTAGGCCTTCATGAACAAGGTATTTTGGAGCCCATACATGTCAATGTCCCCCTTCGCTCATATGGCCTTGGATACACACCCCAAGGTCAACAATCTAATGATGTTGGTACTTCCTCCATTCCACCCAAGGCCACTTTCCATCACCAACTATATCATGTACCTAAAACATATGTTCGTATTCCACCCCCATTATCCTACAAATGTCAAAAGCATGTGACCATACATCTTGCACCATCCACTTTACCTCTGCTTCTTCCAACTCCTAATATCACCCCATCCAATCTACCACCACTTCTACCAAAGCCTAATTATCCATTTACCCATAAATCTTCTAAAAATCCTAATCATGACCAACAAATACACACATTGTCTAAACATAAAGCTTCCACTCATTCCACCATGTTCATGGGATTCAAAAGTAGAAATTTGGATGCCTCTACCTATAAAGCCAAAAATCCTAAGGGTCCTAATGCCTTAGGGTACAAATGCAAAGAATCAAAGAAAAATCCATCCAAAAAGTTATTCAAACCCATACCTTCACAAGCAAAGTCAAAAACTAAAATGATATGAGTTCCCAAGTAAAAAGAAGCAATCAAGTCAAAATAGGCATCCACCACTCAAAAATCCCAACCATCCTCTTCTATCCATTTCATTCAACAATATCACATTCCTTCATCCCACATCAAAAGAAAAAATCATAAAAATACTAAGTCCATGTGGGTCCCTAAATCACTCCATCAACCATCTCCTAAGCAAACATCACCATGGTTTCTTACACCACCATCCCATCAAAAGCTTCAAAGTTTATCATGGTGTGTGAAGCCATTGGTCATGGTTCCATTCCATTCCGTGACATTCCCACATACCTCCATCTCTCCATCATTCAACTACTATCCTACATATCTTCCCCATCATCCTATCCCTATGGTCCATGCTTTTGCATAAGCCTTTTACCCATCCTCTTGCATAAATCTTACATAAATGACATCATAATCCACCATCTACCTAAATCCATTTCACTTTCATACAATCCCTTACCAACATATATGAGCATTTGACATGGCCTATTTGCAACGACATCCATCTAACGGGACACTATCAGCTTCATGGAACTAGACACTTGAATCCCTCCAATCCATATCCACCTATCCTATCAAAAAAAAAAAACTCAATCAAAATAGTAAAGAAAAATCCTTTCATCCAATGGTGAAAACCTGGTAAATGGGCACCTTGGATAAGTACTAGGATGAAAACCTGGCAAACAGATGTTATGTGTAGGTTGATCTTCTATGACACTTACACTTGGGGGCATATTGTCTCATCCAGCCTATCATTTCCATCCTATTGTATCCATCCTTATCCATTATATACATATTCTTATCGAATCCATTCATCCTCCCTTCATCCTATTGATCTTGATGAAGATCAAGGGCACAATGTTGACAAACGTTTTGGATATCTCTTGACTACCTCATCCCTTTCAAACTAATCCTATCATCCCCCTTCGTCATAAGCTTTGTCATGTCAAAACCGGATGCCTTACACCTACAATGGGGCATGTTATTCCCATGCAATGTAGTCCTTTGAGATCACATCCTTGCTATCTTATGCTTTTCCTTCCATCTGTATCCCTAATCCTATAATAAACCTTTGCATATCTTTCGTTCATCCATTCATTAGTGTTAGCCTTCAAGGTCGAACTAAGTTGCCTCTGAGATATCACGTAGGCAAGGCCATTTAGTAATGATTTCTCAAGGCTTCTCAACCCTTAGGTCTTAGGTCCACATAGGTCTATCCTGAACTACGTTGCCTCTACATCGTCACGTATGCAAGGCCATTCAGTAATGTGCCCCCAAGGCACTAGGTTAGTCCATTAGGGCCCGTCACATTGTTCATTGTCAGTTCATCCATAATAAATAAATCCTCAACCTAGTCAGGGAATAGGATTCTTGAATGCTATAAATTTAAACAATTGGATCACGGTTTTATCACTAGACAACAAGTAGCATGACAAGCAATCTTTCAACATCATCTTGACAAAAAAGACAACAAGACTGCACTTAGCAAATCCCTTTTGACCTAAGACATCAAACTAATTCTATCAAGTTATTGCAAGGAAACATGTTTTATCTAGGAAAGTTTTTCAATGGTTGTTTTAAAAGTCTTATATCATATTTTTTGTTATTATGTCTTTCTACACTACTCAAGGATGTATCAAACTAGAGAAGCTATGATGGGGGCATAATTATTTTATTTGTCTATTGTTAGTGGATTTATCTTTAGTAATGTGAAAGCCTTGTCTAATGACATGATCACCAAAATGATCATCAAGGACATCAAAGGTCTAAACATGAAATATATTTAATCCTTGTCTGTTGATACGCAAGCAATACTCAGGTCATCTTGGTTCAATTATACTTAGATGCTTGTACTAAAGTTTGCTAAATCAAAATCCATGTAAGAGATACTCAGGTCATCATGGTTCAATTATACCTAGATGCTTGTATTTTCTTACAACATTTTAAAACCTCAATGATGAAACAAATTACTTTAAATACTCGCACAATCGAAGATGACAAGAATCCATATCCATACTTATCCCGTTGCATTCCATTTTCATTATAAGCATTTTATCATTTTACCAAAATCCATGTGTCTTTGTGATCATGTGTTTATCCAATTTCTTATCTTTTATTCATTAACCATTATCTATCATTATCATTATCCAATTTCTTATCAGTCATTATCAAATCACTCGTTATCAAATTTTATCCATTATCCAAATTATTTCATCAATTTTTCAAATCACTTCTTCCCTTCATCAAATCAATCTTGTCAAATCAATCCAATCAAATCAAGTAATGATCCTAATGCAAGTCATCCTTAATCCATGCCAATCGAGTAAGTCAATCTTCTCAAATTATGCAATCACAATCAGTGGTCTTGATCCTAATCTCATCATAAACCAAATCAATTAATCAATCATCATCATTGATGGGATATATCTTTCCAGCATCTTTGTGTTGATCTAGGGATATATCGTTCGCCACAATGACAACACTATCTTAATCTTTGTGTTGATCTATGGATATAGCATTCTCTGCAATGACAACACTATCATCAATCATCATCAATTAATCATTGGTTTATAGCTGGACAGGGGCAATACCTTGTTTGTTCTTGTGCCATTTGTGCATACTTGCTTTCTTGCTTGTGTGTGATCATTTTGTCTTGTTTAGCATATCATTCAACTCTTTCATTCAATCCTTTTTTCTTCTAGGTCAATCAATTTCTTCACCCATCTATCCAGTCAACCTGTCATTCAACCTATCTGATCATGAGATTGTCCATCATCCTATCATCACATTCTTCCTAACCAATCTCCCAAGGGGGCATCCTATCATCATTAACTTATACCAAGGGAAAACTCGGGCATGTATCAATCACCAAAAAATTGTATTCTTTGAAACAATGTGTTAAAACACATTGTCTCAAAGAGGGGTAAAATGTATACACCTGAAAATGGCAAAGACAAATTAAATAAATGCTTATTATTTATTTAATACCCATTCTTCTATCATTTAGTAAATTCATCAATTTATCTATTTGATTCACGTTCATCATTAATAGTCCAAATATTAAATAAATATCAATTTATTTGATTAAATCAATTAAACCTCTTCTAATGTCATCCCTTAATTAAATAATAATCAAATTATTTAATCACAAATCATCCTATTCCAAAGTCTTCACTCATAATTCCACATCACCTAAGCCACCTCACAATCCACCTCATCATCTTGCACATGTAATTAAATATTTTAATATTTAATTAATCCATTTTCCCTCACCCACATGTCCCATTCTTCCTCCAACTATCCCTATTCCAAAGGCCATGGTCTCTCCATGTCACCATGGCCAAAGGGACACTTTGTGACACTTGTTCCATAGTCCCTAGAATCTTTCCAACCTCCCTACAAACATGGTCTCCTTGTTTGACCTTCTCTCTTTGGTCATTGTGAGCCTTGTGACATGTGGACTCATGTCACACCTTTCTCTCCACCATGTCAAGGTGAGAGGAAAATCTTTCCTCTTTCTCTCCCTCATCTCAACCAATTCAATCCTCACCATACACCTCACAAGACCAAGTCTCCACCATTGAGATCTTCACACATGGATTTGTCCCCTCCTTGGCCTATAAAAGGAAGTTCATTCCCTTATTTCAACAACACATAAGCTATAGCAAAGTTACTCTGCAGAATTTCTAGTGTGCCTTTGGCAAAGCATCCATATTGCTCATTGCAGTTTATATCCATTATCTTCATATCCATAAAACCATTCAATCATCCATCCCTCATCCTCACAATAGTTGCATTGTAGATAATCTTCAATGCATTTTATCCAACATACATCCATTCAAGTATTGTCATCTTCAAACAGTGAGGAAGCACGCTTCTGATAGCTCTATTCATCAACAAGATCAATACAAAATAGGTGAACAATTGAAGCTTTGAGGTAAATCAGTCTTCAAGGTAAAATGTCTTTGTTTATTTTATTTGCATCATATTTCATTGAGATTATTGGATTATTAGTAGTTTAATATTGTTGACAATTTTTCCACTAACAATGTACATTCACATAACGTGATCATATTATAACATGATCGCGTTATGTGAATGCACAAAACATGATCACATTATGTGTTGCCTTGGTTATTTCCAAGCCTAAGACTTGAATTTGTCTTGGGTTTCCAACCCAATGTCTTGGACTATGTTTAGGATGTCCAAAGATGTGTTTTTCTAGATTGTAGCAAAAAAAACATAATCTGGAGTGTGCTCCCCATCAGGTTTGCACTTATTTTGATGAAAACTCAAAAAAAATACCACCATAATCTTGATCTCTCTGTTAGCTATCTTACCATATAATTTTTTTCACATTTTGAGTACGTTAAGGGTTTCATCTTTAATTTCTTTTGTTAGTGTATCCATTTTTTGTCAAAAAATAGTTTCTAGTATTTTTGACCTTTTTTAACTGATCATGTTATGTGTTGCCTTGGTTATTTCCAAGCCCAAAGCTTGGATTTGTCTTGGGCTTCCAACCCAAAGTCTTGGGGTGTGTTTAGGATGTCCAAAGATTAGTTTTTCTAGATATTAGCAAAAATCACATAATCTGGAGTGTGCTCCCCATCCGGTTTGCACTTATTTCGATGAAAACTAAAAAAAATACCACCATAATCTTGATCTTTCTGTTAGCTATCTAACCATATAATTTTTTTCACATTTTGAGTATGTTAAGGGTTTCATCTTTAATTTCTTTTGTTAGTGTATCAATTTTTTGTCAAAAACCAATGTCTAGTATTTTTAACTTTTTTTAACTACTCATCAAAATTTGAAATAAGTTACATTTTTAGAAACTAGACCCCATTCTACATGTACTCAAAAAAAATGATTTTCAATTAGGTTTCAAAAATTTTAGGGGGGAGCATGCTCAATTTTCTATTTTTTAGGATGTGTCCACTTTGAAAATTACTAAAAAATCAATTATTCATGAAACAATTATCAGAAAAATAAGGGATAAACTACATAGTGTTAGTTAATTTCTCACCAAAGTGATTTTTGAAATACTAAAATAAAGTTAACATTTTAGGGGGAGCACACTAGACGCTATGTTATGTTTTTTTGAGAAAAATATAACCAATTTGTGTGCTCCCCCATTTTGAACCTCTTAATCTCAACCATTTTTGAAAAAAATAGTAGTTTAGAAACTAGACTCAGAGCACTACGACTCTTGTTTTTGTTCATCTTAAAATTTTGAACGTAGCTATCTTCAATTTCTCATCCAACATCAATGTTTCCTGATTTCAGAAAAAAAGAGGCATCTTAAGACCCCCTTTTGGTCCCCCATCTTTGTGCACTTACCCCTCAGAAGATTCAATTGCTTTTGTGAGATTGTCAAACCTAAATGCGTTTCACAAAATATTTTGTACAATCTTGTTTGGCTACATTCCAAGTAATGTTTAGGATGTGGTATGCGGTCTTGATCACAAAATCTTAATTTAAAAATATCTTTTGTACATTGGTTGATAGTCTAGAGTTAGAGTTCCAAAATTATTCAATTTCATCCTTTGTGCTATTAATTAGTTTCTTATAAACTTGTGCAAGCTGACCACTAAAATCCAAAGTATCAATTTCATGAAGTTTATGTAGTCTTGATCTTAATGGTAGTGCTTTCGACAATGCTTTACGATTTAGGCTTAAGTCAAGATAAGTTTGCCTCATTGTTCAAGCCTTTCTTAATTGCTTTCTTACTATTGAGGTTGTTATTACTCTATGAGAATCTCTATTATCTTTCTCCTTACTAGTATTTTCAATAGAATTGAGTGTATTAAAATGACTTTTAACAATAATTTTATTCTGATCGAACACTTTGTTTACTCAAATCTTTAATTTCTTTAGTAAAGGTCTCATTTTGTACATCCTTAGTAATTGCACAAAAAGTTGACATTCTTTGGCTAATGTTTTATCTACAAAGTATTCATTAAAATTTTTTGAAGCCCACAACCAAATGGTTCATGACAACCTCTTGCCTTCAAGTATTTCCATTATGTTCTCATCAATTTCAAGTAACTATTCTTGGAGTTCTTGGATGTTTTATAATTTATCAGGCTCATTAGAAAATGATGTATGTGGGATCTCATTTTCTTCTTGACAAAAGTCCTCTCTTCTTATGTAATTTGGAGATACACTGCTTTTCATTGTTTCATGTGTGTTATCAATTTCATCAATGTTATGAACAATGGGATTATGAAGTACAATTTCAATATCATGCATTTCATATCCATAATCTTCAAGTATACATCTATGTTGTTCTTCTTCTTTGTCTATGATATTACTCTTATCAATAGGTGTTTCATGGCATTTTGCAACATTTTCACTTTCATGTTCAACCTTTTCATTTTCTTTGTCATATTCAATTTCATTTTTATCAAACATGTCATTATATTCAATATTAAAAACTTCAATTTACATGTCATTTGAGTGTAAAGAAAAACCTTCACCTTAATGAGTATCCACCAAACCTTCTCTTCTAATCCTCTTCCTTGCTTTATCTTTTTCCCTAATTGCTTCAATTTCCTCCAATTGAAGTTTCCTCCTTCTTGCTTTATGACGACTACTACTTCCCATTATAAAAATAAAAAAATATAACCCTAATGATTGATAGAATCAAACTTTGTGCACATGAGTGTAGAAAAGCATGATTTTATCTATAATTTGTAGAGATCACATGTTTATTGAGAGAAAAGCATTTGTGGGGACCATTATCAACCCTAACAAAACCTTTTGGGCCTTTTTTGAATCTCCATTATGCAAAATGGATATCTATTACCTAAAGCACAAAATGCTTTTTAGTGCTTTGAAGTAACGTATATCCATTAGTTTTTCTAAAATGTTGTTTCCTCCTATTTTGCCTTGGGAATGCATTGGATAAATAGGCTTGGGAATATCAAGCCTAGGTTTTCCACTACTCCAACATGTTTAGAGGTTTCATCCTCTTTTCATGACTTCACCCTTCGTGTTGATGACCTTTTTTAAATCTAAATTTGATGAAATGAAAAGGGTACATATTTAAGAAATTGTCAGCATTCTAAAAATATAAGATATGCTTGATTATGAATTTAATAAGTAATTATTAATAATTTTCTACATACAGTATAGCTGAAATCTAGATACATGCACTCATTGAAAACCATCAATAACTTTCAAACCATTTCACCTTTTTCAAATATGAAAGATGCATCACACTCTATGCTTCATGGGATATTAGGTTAAAAAATTGAATTTAATATTCTTTTGACCAAGTTAGGTTCGCCATAAAATTACTTTTTTAAATATTTTTAAAATATCATAGTAAAATATTCATAACTAATTATTTACTTATAAAGACAATTCAAAAAAATGTGTCACATCTGGATATGTGTCCTTTACTTATATTTAAAGAATTTTTTTGCTGATATTTAGGTTGGCCAAAATGATACCTACCTTTTTTTTTTTTTCAAAAATTTTAGTAGTGCTTCATTGAAATATTCAATTTTCACCAAATAATTTTTTCTTTTTGAAAAAATAGTAGCCAATAAACTACATTCAATTTTCTAAAACTTCTATTCCTAGATATTTTTCAAATTGTGTATGTAACCCATTCAAACTTTTTATGAATTTGTTTAAATCATTTTTTAGCATTTTCATTGCCACTTAGAGGTATTGTTTGGCCCATGATGATCATGCACTCACCTGTAACTCATTGTGTGTCTTTTTGTCTTAATTTTCTTTCTTGATTGTTTCTTTATTTATTTTTATCTTCATCCCACAACATACTCTACCAAGGTGATCACGATCCATCCTATCATGATGTGCCTTGTCGATATGTTTGTTGGGGAATCTTTACTATTTGTATGTTTTGATTGCATGCATGAGTTAGTCATTCACACATATGATAAAACATCATCACAATTACTTATACCTTTGATGCATACTAGTATCATATTCTATATCAAATCTAAGTTGCTCAATACATCTAAAAATTTCTTCAAAATCATTGGTATGTACCTATCTACACCCTCCATAACATTTCTCTAACTAACTAGTCTAGCTAACAATCAAGTACCCTCCCCTTCATTTTTTCCTTATCCCTCTTTTCCTTTTCAATCTTGTCTAAGCCTCTTGTTGATCATTTTCTCTTATCGAGAGTCCATCCACATTCTCCACACTTAATTGCCCTCACGATGGGGAACCATTGCACCATCCCTAATTCATCTTTAAATTTTGGGGGCATCTTAATTTCATAATATAATTTATCAATCTAGCTCAATCCAACCCAATCAATCAATTAATCAAATAAAATACCAAGCACAACTTTTTCACTATCACCATGCCACTATGGTGTTCATGTTTATCTTTTCTTCAAAACATCATTACTCCTCTTAGTCATAATGATGCTTCAAACAAGGGAAAAATGTAGACACCTAGATTTTATTTATTGTCACTCCTAATGGGATTCTAATTTATCTCATTCCATACCAAAATTTTTATCTTTAATTAATTAAATAATTATATTTAATTAATTTAGTACTTTATTAATTAATTAAATAATTATAATATTTACTCAATTAATTTATTCACTACTTATTAATTAAATAATTATATTATTTAATTAGCCTAGTTCTTGACATTTCTAATTAAATAATATTATTGTTTAATTTAATTTCCATCACATCTAATTAAATAAGGTGAGTATAAATAGAGTTGTGAGGTACCTGAATCTCCATGAAAAGAGGATAATGCTAGAGGGTACTCCACTCTTGAAAAAAATACAAACAATTGGAAAACAAGATCACACAACCAAATATATATACACATTCATATGGGCATGCTTTGCCCACTTCCAATACCTAATTTCAACAAGATTGCAAACAACAACATTCATATGCCAAATCATAAACAACTAAGTGCAAATACAATGGTATCATTGATTTTATTGAAAGGAATCAACAATCTTATATTCAAATTTACAAACAAGTCTTCAAATGACCTTTCTCAGCTCACACATATAAGCACACTTCATTCTCCAATCTGAATCTTCACTCACACTCTTTTACTGAATATTTTTCTTCATTTCTATAGATGTTTCCTCCTTGTGTAGTCAATTCAATAATTTCTTTACAGTCTATTTGCTTTTTCTGGGCAGCAAACTTCAATGACTTCACAATTTGATTTTTTCTTATGTTTGGCAGCGAATAAATTCTTCCTCAGAGAAATCTCTTCTCTAATCTGAAAACCCACTCTGGTGCTCTTCCTCTAGCACCACTTCCCTTTGTCTACCTTCTATATTTTTTTCTTTTGGTAGCTAACTTCTTTGCAGCCATACATTGGTTTTTTTAATACTATAGAGATGAGAATTTAAAGGTTTCAAAACCATTCAACTTCCTTAGTTGGGCAACGCCTTACCAATAAATTACATCTTTTAATATTTGGTTTTAATGTACATTCAATATGCAATCAGCCATATTTCATTTTTCTTGAATATTCTGCTCACTAATTGATTTTGTTTTTGTTTTGCCAGGGAGAGATTATATAGTGAAAATGTGAAATTACGAAAAGAATAGAAAATTCTCTGTCACTACCCATTTTGATTTTTTAATTGGCTTAAAAAGATGTATATGAGATAAATAAAATCCACCAAACATTACCTTGTGAGGCTACATACAGTGTTTGGAAAAAAAATTCAAATATGTGACTAACTCTGTTTGGAATCAAGTGCCGCAGGCAAAAAATTCAAACTTCTCATAATTGAATGAAAATTGGTGAGTAGGCTCAAAATGATGTACCAATGTCCCCTGCAAAAGGATTTTGATCCAAACTTCTAGAATTAGGAGATATTAAACTTTCTGTAAACTGACGACACATTGTTGACATTAAAACACCAATTTCTAACATTAATTTCTCTCAAACCGTGAGAGATATGACTTCAATTCTTTTTGTACTTCTAAGATGGTACCTTGAAGAATGCCCCTGCAAAAGAATTATGTTCTATCTCTTAAGGATCTTTGGGAATAAATTTCACAAAACTACCTGTTGTGCTCTAAAGCCAAAGTATGACAAAAATTGAAAACTTGCAAATTTTGACTCGCCACTTACTCCAAAATCCAAGAGATGCCAAATGAAAACCAAATCATAATAAAAATGAAACCCAAACCTCACACTGTATTGTTTTGGTTGATGTTGATTGCTAATTCACCTAGATGCTCCTGCATCAGACAAGCCGGGTAAGAAGTTTGTGAGCATACACTCACAAACATGGAGTTGAATGGTAGGACCATTCTTTTAGATTACAAGCAATCTACATTGAATTCCATCATTGAAATATGTGCACCAAAAAAGATTTTTTTCCCTCTTTTTCCAGTATCTCACCAGAACAAGCTCCACATTCCTCCAACAAGCCTGCACTCTCTTCCTCCTTCCTCTCATGGATTGGAATCCACCATGCATCGTTCTCCTCCTCCAACGATTCTCTCCATTCATATCCTCATTCATGGGATCCAACCCACCATAATCAACCGGCCGCCTCCACCAAACAAACTCACTATTGTTCTCCTCTTTTGTGGGTTTTGACCCACCAAAATCTAACCACCTCCACCAAATTCACTCATCATATACATCACAATCTGCATCATATACATACAAATCTATCCCTACATCTTCATGGAAATCAACAATTTTCATCTATTCTTCTTCATACTTCTCAACTGTTAACATTACAAATGAATACAAAACAATATCATTGCAAAATGCAAACAAATTTACCTCTTTCTTCACCAATGTAATATCACCTTCAGCTACAACCTTCATCCACTCATCTTTTACTATGAGGTTTTCATCTACCCCATCTAATCCCATCATCATTCTCATATCATCAATTGCTGTACCAAATTTCCCAACTATAGTATCTTCTACAACTTCTTCACAATAACGTGTTGCATACAAATCTGCATCTTCATTTGTTTTCATCCCATCCTTTTACAACTCCTTATCCACCTCAACAACAAACAAATCCACATCAATTTCTTCTTCATACAATTCATAAAAATTAGAAGTTATCTCTCCACTTCTCGCTGTCATGGCATTACTCTCAGCTGCCCCATTCATCTTCATCAAGTGTTCACTCAAACTAAACAATTCTTCCATCTTTTTACTTGCTTTTCAAACAAATTATGCTCCTCTTCCATAATCAAATCTGCAACATCCTCGTGAAAATGGAAAACTTCCATACATCTACTCTTTTCTTCTTGTCCTTTATCCTCTACTATTTTCATCATTTGAAACAAATCAAACTCAAAATTATCAAATTGTACCTCATTTCTTTTCACTATCCCAATTTCTTTGCCTTCATTTTCTACTACTTCGTTCAACTCTTCATGGTTTCCTATCAAGTCTCCTTCAAGCATCTAGTTTATTCTCTTCATCTCCTCTTTCCATAGGAGATCATTCTCTTCTTCATACACTTGTTTATCAAACTTAGGGCCTTCCAATTTTGTTATTTTTACTTCTATATCTACTATAACTTTTTGCTTCTCAGCTACAAGTTTGTCACCTTCTTCTTCTATCTCCTTATTCTTCAAAGGATATGTTGTCACTGCTGCTATGTCAATTCTATCTTTTTCATCCATGTTTTTAAAAGACCTACCTCTGCTGCAAATGCTAATGCTTCTACTCTTTTCATGTCTTCATGAATTGTCTCTTCACCACATTGCTGTCCCACATATTTTATGCTCTTCCATGGGTCCTTCTTTGCTGCAATTTCACATTCCACATCTTTTTTACCTTCAAATTGGCATGCTACAGCTGGATGTTCTTTATTTTTCCACTCTTTTCTCTCTTTATTTCTTCTCTTTTCTTATTTGTTTTCATTTTGTAATGTATGGGCTGCTCCCATATGCTCGTCTTTCCATGCCCCCTTCTACCAAAGGGTTGCAACTCTTCTTCTCCTTTGCAACCTTGGTTGCAATCTCCTCTCTTCCCTCTCCATCCTTTTGCACAAGGATCTCTTCTTCATTTTTCGTATCCACTACCACTTCTTCTTTCTTCTTTTCATCTTTCAAAGGATTTTCATCCACTTCTTCATTTTTCTCTTTCTCTTTCTCACCCATTGCAAATTTGATAGTGCTCTCTTCTTTCATACACTCATTAGGGCATACTACTACAAATTTTTTTGCCACTTCCTCTTTTTTATCCCTCAATGGATTTAAAACATATTCCTTCCCATCCTTGGTTATATTATATGTGTTATCGCTACCATTATGTGTAGCTTCCCTATCCCAAAGCCAAGGTGGCCCCAATAAAACATGACAAACATTCATGGGTACTATGTCACATACAATTTCATCTTTGTATCTTCTAATGTGAAAATTTACAATGCTTTGTTCACTTACCTAAATTTGATGACCTCCTTGCAACCAATAAATGTAGTATGGCTTAGGGTGCTTCATCCTCTTCAAGTTTAGCTTCTCAACCATTTCCAATGCAACCAAATTATCTCTACTACCACTATCCACCGTCACCTTGCAACATTTTCCACTGGACTTGCAAACAGTTCGGAACAAATCACTCCTTCAAATGGGCTCTTGTTTCTCTTTCTGTGGCTTCAAAAATTTCTTCTTCATCAAAAAACACTCTTTATGTCTCCAAGACATTTTGCCAAATAATTGTTGCATATTCTCAATCTGCACACACAAACATTTAGAGCCAACGCTCTTGGCAATCATAGGTTCTCCCTGCAACAAAACTCTCAAACTATCATCTACCCAACAAGATTTTGGAAGATGCACCTCTCCAAGACCTATTCTACCCACTTCCTTTTAGTGGAAAAAGTCTGCACACCTTCTACCCAGCTTCATCTCTGCTGGAGGACAACCAACATGATTCTCATAGAATCAACTCTCTTGTAGCATCATCACTTTAATCTTCACTAATCTTCACCTATAGGTCCTGTACGCTCAAAATCATGACTTTGGTTGCCTGGGGCTATCGGGTTGGGTTTCGGCATGCACACGGACCCTTCCCTCCTTGCCATGGGGTGATCCACCATGTCACTCTCGCTCACATGGAAGTAGCCAGTTGAGAGGGGGTGAGACATGATAGGGGTTTGTCTTGTTGGAGAGCTAGACTTCATGGAGAGGGGTCGATAAGTTTTGTAGCCTTTGTTGTTGTGTGCTAAGTTGAATGTTTCATTTGATTGTAGTTGTTGTTGAGATAACCATATGACCCAAAGGGTCACTAGTTTCTCTTCTTCTGTTGGGGTTTCTTTTATTCCACCTTTGTGTGGGTAAGTAGTTTCTCATGTTTATGTCCTCTTATCTCTCAATGCATTGAGTCAGTTCTTGTTGTATTTGGAGTTGTCTAGTTTCTTCTATCAACAAGAGGACAAATGGGTCTCCTTATGGTAGAGTAAAGGCTTCTTGTTGTTGTCATGGATTGATCTCCTCGATCTCATCACGGATAGCTCTCACCCACTCTCCTCTCATTCCTAGGCACATTCAAGAGCTAAGATGGAGGTAGATGTGTGATGACTAACCTTAACTAGATTTAGGGTTTTGACCTAGGGTTTTGTTGACCTAGGGTTTGACTATGTGTTGACTTGTTTTTACCTTGTGATGTGATCAAGGGTTTGATTGAACTATTTAACTCTGGTTTACCTCATGATGGTATCAAGGGTTTCCAATTTTGTCTTTTCTAGGGTTTCTATATGCATGCAAAGATAAATGATATACAAATGTGTTTTTATATTTTTTATTATTTTGGAAATGAAAAGTGCTATTTAATCTACGAAAGGGAAATATGAATGAAAGATAATATGACTTTTTCTAATGCAAGTTTAATCTATGTTTTTAGGTTTTTGATTGTTTAGAAGTAATCTAATCTAAAAAGGGAAAATGCTTCTTTGAATAATCTAGAT
This sequence comes from Cunninghamia lanceolata, assembly GCA_027924645.1. Lineage (NCBI taxonomy): Eukaryota > Viridiplantae > Streptophyta > Pinopsida > Cupressales > Cupressaceae > Cunninghamia > Cunninghamia lanceolata. Next base: position 2,019,687 of record BSBN01001183.1, on the reverse strand, counting down.
CTAAGAATATGAAAACAATTATTCTAACATGCAAGATCTAACTATCAAGGAAAAAGAAAAGTTTTATTGTTCCTAAGAGAAAATTTGGTGTTCTAATTACTTTGAATTGAATAAAACAATGAAGGAACCTATAAGAAATGAAGATTTGTGTGACTCCACTACCCTCTTAAATCCTTTATATTGGCAACCTTGAGTCCTTTTGCAGCAGCGGGAGATCCTCTTGACAGCAAAAAGACACAAAGAAGTAAAAAGAAGCTTGTTGAAGCTTGAAAGAGCTCAGTGAGAGCTTTGGCTGAGCACAATGGTGTTGAATGAAGCAATGTAATGATGCTTGGTTGAACAATGAATAAAAGAAAAGGCACCTTCATCCTATAAGAGGATTTGAATGCTAAGTTGGAGAGTAAAAATTGGCCAAGGCTGTGTAAACAATGAATTTGCTTCCCTTTGTGCTTGAGGGAGGGGTGTAGTTATAGGTTTGAAGAATGGGATTGATTGAGAAGTTCACTCATTTGATTGATGATTTAACAAGGTTGATTACCTAGTGAACTCAACTAACTATGGAGTGATAAATCAATAATAGCTTATCACTGAAGAGGAAATGGAGATGGAAGAATGCATGAAATTGATTAAGGAGTTAATTTTAGATCAAATGGAGTTAATTATGCATGTGTGAGTGCATGAAATGGTCAAATCCATATTAGGCATCAAAAATCATGCAAACTGAAAGAAAAATGGGTGAAAACGGAACTAAAATGAGTGAGAAACTCGAGATTTTCCACGAATGGAAATACGAGATGGTCGACCCTTTTTCTAGTAGGGTCGCCCCTAGGTGACCCTGGGTCACCTGGGGGAGATCCAGAATGGACAGGGTTTTCTGAAGAACTATAGGGGGGAAATGAAAGAAGAGAAGAAAAGGAGGGGTTCTGCCTCCAGAAATAGGTCAATCATGTGCAAGAATCCAAATCTCTACTTGCACCTGCAGGATCTTCTAGGGGAGATTTGGATTGGTTGAGAGGAATTAAAAACTGAAAGTGAGAGATGGATAGGGGGAACCTCTAGAAGCCTTCTAGGGAATGCAGAGGATGAAAAACATAAGGGAAATGTGAAAAATCACCTACAAGACACTTGCAAGGCTTAGGAGTAAGGTCGAAAGCTCAGAAAACACAAATCAACAAGTGTCACAAAAAGATGCCAAGAAGCATCACAAGTGACGAGAAAGATAAATCAGCAAAGAGGAATCAACACAAGACAAGAAAGAAGACATGTCATCAAGAGGTTTGCTGCTTAAATGACATTATTTCATCCTTACATGTACGTGACAAGGATTTGAATCATCATAAGGGTCCTCGTGGAGGATGTGCGTGATTTTTGTGCTTACATATTTGCCCCCTTGGGGATGGTAGTCTACATGAAAGGTAGGTACGGTTCCTGAACCAGGCCTTACCTGTTGTTGATTTTCCTACAATTGTACCTACAATAACTAATATTAGTCTAATATTTAAATAAATCAAAATGAATAATGAAAACTGAAGTGACGAACATACCATGGATTGTTCGAGTTCGACTAGTTGTTTGCCCTTATCAATTTGGACATGTAGGAATGAGAGCACACAAAATGATGCATGAAAAAGATGCATAGAAGCAAAGAACTAATCTAAAATACACAAATGAAACTAAGCTAAGGGCAAACAAAGCAAGCAAAATTGTGAGATCAGAGTAAAACGACGATGGAATCGATCATGTGAGCAGTCGTTGGAAAGGTATCGTCCAGGAGATTGCAAAGATGGACACCTCTTCTTTAGCCATGGAGAATCAGGTACACAAGTAGTAAAAAACTCTTCTCTAAACCCTAGTTTGAATTTTGCAAAAAATCTCTTGAAATTGTTTGTTTTTGATTATTTTCTCTGTTGCATTGTATTTGTCTCGTCGTTTAGAGCAAGATAGGTTTTTCATTTTCTGAAATCGGCTAAAAAATGATGTTTAAGAGCAATTTTCAATTGAGGGATCTCCCTCTAGGGTTGCCCCTTTTGTTAGGTAGGTCACCTGGGGGAGATCTTGTCTGACAGTAGGGTCGCATGGGGGAGATCTTGCAAAACCATAGGGTCTGCCGGGGGAGATCCTACAAAACACCTGGGTCACCCAGGGGTGACCCTGTTGGGCTAATTTTGACTAAAATTTTATGTTGTTTGACACACATTTCACTTTGATCTAACATGTTCTGGCTACTGTATTTGCCTATTTATTGCAATTTTGGAGGTTTATATGTTTTTTTGTGTAAAGTTTATTTGTAGTCTTACAATTTTTAGGGATTTTTATGAGTTTACGAGATCTAATCTAAAGTTCTCTTCTGACTTTCCAGGACATGCGAATCCAATGGAATGCCTGTAGAGAGCATGGATGGCTCTCAGGGATGTTTTCTTCGTTAAACGATGAGGATTGTGCTATTTTGAGGAGGGCAGATCTAGCTAGAGTTTGTCACGTACCTATTATTCATCTTGTGTCTCATATATGATGTGATATTTTGACTTACCGAGATGTAGACAGAAATAGATTCAGGTTCCCATAGATCTCTGGAGAGTGGACCATCACTCTATATGATGTGTATTGTATACTTGGGGTACCTGTGAGAGGACATCCCTTAGTCCTTCCAGCTAGTGAGTCCTTCGAGGACAAGGCATCTAGGGTAGAGTTCATGGGGGTTAGTCACCCCATAGATTAGATAGGAGTCCAGCTCACTTCTATGCCATGTCTTCGTATCCCACTTTTGAGGAGATTCCCGATCGGTTTGATTGCATTGAGGCTATCAGGAGACAATGCCTCAACTCATCTGAGATGGTGTTGGGCACCCATCATTCGTGGCATTGAGGAGGGCACAATTTATGCTTGGGGACTGAATATCTTGGCTATGGTTTACAAAAACTTATATCGTATCTCATGGTGAGGGGCTCTAGCTTTAGCCACTCTTCTTTGATAATGCAAGGATAACGCCCTATCAGAAACTCATTCCAATTCCATATAGATGTTTACTGAGAGCAGCGAGGTGGATGCATGTTGGTCACTTTGATGCTTCTTTACCCACTGTTGCTACTCTCATAGATGAGGACATGATCTTTGACCCTTATCATGACATGGAGGGATCCTTTGCCCATGATGGTGAGGTCAGAGAGTACTGTTGCAGAGTATCTGAGATTTCAGACCATAATGGTCTAGTTGAGGCCCATCGGGTTGATCATGTTTCACAATAGTTTGGCAAGGACATCCCTAAGGACTATTCAAGAGATGGGTGAGATTGGATAGAGGACCATAGTTTGGACTCCCTTGACTCCTGGAGTCTTCATTACTAAAGTTTCAATATGAGGACATAGGGGAGCGAGAGGGTCTCCATCCTGATCTCTAGTTGTGACTGTGGATTCAGAGTCTACTGACAAGGACTATGTTCTAGATGAGGATTTTGATGATATTAATGATTTAGCTGATGGTCCTGATATCCTTGAGGGTCCTCCTATTGTTCCTCAACCTCCTCATTCAGATGAAGTGATGTGACAATTTGACCTTGATTGGTAGCCTAGTGATCCACATAAGTTTTGTCTATTTGCTTTTCATACTCTTGTCCTTTCTCTTTTCATGGGAAACTGACTTGTCTTTCTTTTGATTTGCCCTTTCAGGTAACATCAGAGAGTGGAGGGATTTTGTTCACAAAATTAATGTTGGATTGGCTTCTTCCTTCACTAGGATGACTCATGACTGTCTCTTGGATGATCCTAGTGTGGTACCTGCTGCTGGGCAACATACTAAAAATTTTTCTCCTATCTATCATGGATGTTAGGTGAATACTGACTTGAACACCTTGGATGACACCCTTAAGGGTGAGAATTAGGTACTTCGGGAGATGGCTCGTCTTAGTTTTGGATGAGATGATGCTAGTATGGCAGGACCTTCATAGGCACATGCTCACAATAGAGCACCTCACTCTCATAGGTCTCATGGAGCAATGATTGGTATTCATAAGTAGAGGAGCCGAAGTCCTGAGGGTTCTATTGATGGGAACTGGCCTTGACTTCCTTTCTTGAAATCATGCCCCCTTACATGGGCAGCCTTTACTTCTTTTGAGAGTGTTTTGTCCTAGCTCTTTGATATTCTTGGTATATGTAAACTTTAGATGTATCTATGAAAGTTTATCTTTTTATGGCCCTTCACCTATGGGATTTGTACTCATCTCTTGTGCATGTTTGGAGGTTTTGAAACTTTTTAATTATCTGTTTGACATTTTCAACTCTTTTAACGATGCAAGTATGATAACGATGACATATTTTTGTAATTTTTTGTGACATATATGAGATGCAATTTACGATATGATAATGCAGGAACACAAGAAGTGCTGAAATGAAACATTTACTTCTACTGGATGTCATGAGATATGACATTTGACTTTATTTCTTTGAGACTTTTTTTCTGATTTTGGAATTAATGTAATGTGGAACAAACAATGTGACCACTCTTAAATATGATTTTTGATTCAGGGGATAGGATTGTGAGTTGTCCTGATATAAGAGACCTATTCAAGGCTGTGAGATAGGATTTTATAACTCAAGTGGGGAGTGGGGATGAAGATGGAGTGTTTCTAAACCTTGGCTTTGCTAAGATAAACTGACAAGCTTTCAACTTAGATGAGTAGCAAATTTTATTGGTGTTCGCTAGACTTAGATCATAGATGGCAAGCAAGGTAGACCCGAGGTATAGGATAAATAGGAAAGAACACAGGTCCCTTGGTAGAAGATGATCCTAGAGACTACTAGACTCTTCAGTTCTACTCGACTAGTCCGTGTGTATGCTTTGTACCTTTCTTTTTCTGTTAGAATGTCACCCTTGAGGCTTCGAGCTTAGACTAATCTCCACCCAGGAGTATAGACATTCAACAATCTTCTCTCTTTCACTCTCTCTTTTTTGTCTCTTTTTTCATATTTTCCTCACTTCATTTTTCTCATTTTTTTGGATTTTTGACTTTTCAAGAAGTGAATGCTTTTAGAACTCTTGATATGCAATACTTTGATCTCTCAATTCTCACCTTTCTCAATCACTCTTATTTTGATCACTCATTTTTTTATTCACTCAAATCTTAGATTGCTTCCTTCAGAGTTTTGATCTTCTTGACGTTTTTGGCCAAGAAAGATAAGGGACTAAGTGCCACCTAAAGTTTTTGTAATCTGTTTGGACTTCTCCTCCACTAGGGAAGAATTGGGAAGGTCTACTTGCAAGCTTCCTTTGAACACTGTAGGTTTGAATACTAACCTTGTTTTGACCTAACATCTTGACTCATTAAGACTGGGATCAGTGTAAAGCTAAGAGCTAGGCTTTGATTAGAATCACTGGGAATGAAAGGGGATAATGGCGAATGTGAAAATGGGGAATCTCAGGTCCTGAAAGGATGACATATATTTAGGAAACCTTAGACTCCTTACTGAAGAGAAAATAGTATAAGATCATGTCACTAATGGTAATGCAAGATGAACATAATGATGTAGAAATGCAAGAAAAAAATTCTTTTTTGACATTTTTTTTTTAATGTTTTATGATTTTTTTCTTTCTTTTTAGAAATAGTATTTCTTGAGGTGAAAGGCATTGATTGTTTCACCAAATTCCTCTCCCTCCATTGTGCACAAGAGATGTACACCATTTCTGATGTCTTCCTTGACCATGTAAGGAACTATTCAATTGGGTCTGAATTTTTCATCCTTCACCAGCTCTTTTGTCGATCAAATTTTCTATCCTGAGCACTAGATCTCCCACTTGAAAGGGTCTTGGGATACCCTTTTTGTTATATTGCTTTTTTATTCTTTCTAGGTAAGAATCATGTCTTTGAATAGCTGTCAAGTGTGTTTCATCCATCATTTCTAATTCAGCCAATCTTACTTCTCTATATTCTTCATTGTCTAATAATCTTTGTAATGACACTCTCAAACTGGGCTTCCAATGGTAATACTGCCTCTGAGCCAAAGGTGAGGGCATAAGGGGTGGTTCCAATTGGAGTGCTAATGTCCATTTTGCAAGCCCATAGAGCTAGATATAATTGTAAATGCCAATCTCTCTTAGAATCATTCACGATTTTGACCAGTATCACTTTTAGGGTCTTGTTGGTAGCTTATGCTTGTTCGTTTCCTTGAGGATAGTAAACTGAGGGAGAATTATGATTGATGTGAAATCTGTCACAAAACTCTCTTACTTGTGGATTTTTAAATGATGATGCATTATCTGTTACTATCACTTGGGGAATTCCAAACCGGTAAATGATTTGGTTTAGTATGAATTTAGTGATTACGGTCTTGACACTGTGGTGAGAGGCATGGCCTCCACCCATTTTGTGAAATACTCTGTCATGGTAATGATGAACAAATGTCTATCCATCGAAGGGGGAGATATCTTCCCGACCAGATCTAACCCCCAGGTGGAAAAGGGCCAAGGGGTAACGATCGGTTGCAAATCTCTTGTCGGTGTGTGATGAACATGAGCGCAAGCCTGACATTTCAGACACCTCTTTATGAACTTAATCACATCCCCTTGTAAACATGGCCAGAAGTATCCCATTCTATATATTTTTCATGCTGTGGCATGCCCTCCAAAGTGTCCTCCACAGATTTCTCTATGACACTGCTCTAATATTTTTCGTGCTTCTTCCTTGTCAACACATCGAAGCAACATTCCTTCTAGGGCCCTTTGATAGAGGACATCGTCTATTAAAACATATCTTACAGTGAGGACGCGCAATCATCTTTTTCCCAAAGCAGTCATGTTTTCTAGGTAAGTCTTACTCGCGAGAGAGTTCACAATATCTCTATACCAATATGAGGTTGCATAGTTCTCGAGATCAACCACACAAATCTCTTCATCAAGGAAATCTTCATTTTTGGGTTCCTCTTGGGGAACCAGATTTTCTGCTAACGAATCTACTATTATCTGTCCTTTGACTTTTTTTTATTGACGTAGGTTAGCTCAAATTTGCTCAACAAGGTTATGAATTGGCCGGCTCTTCTTGAGAGCATGGCTTGATTTAAGAAAGTTCTCAATTGCTCAGATCATATCATGATCTTAGTTTCTTGATTCAACATGTAATGTCACAGCCTTTAGGTTACAAAGACTATGGAAAGACATTATTTTTTAGCTTGGGTGCAGTTCTTCTCATATTCTAACAAGGTTCGACTTATGAAATAGATTCGCTTTTCTCTTCCACCTTCATCTTCTTGAGCTAGCATCCATGCTATAGAGATATCAGTTTCTCTAAAGTACAAGTTGAAGGACTTGTCATGTCTTGGTGGCATGAGCATGGGTGGGGTTAGCAAGAATTTCTTCACTTTCTCAAATGCATTTTGACAGTTCACCGTCCAAGCAATGCAAACTTTTTTTTTCAACAACTGATTCAACGAATGAATGTTGAAAGTCATGTCTGGTATGAATCATGTGATCGCTTCCAATTGTCCTAAAAAGGCTCTTACTATTGTCTCACTCATTGGTGGGGTTGCATTTAAAACTGCTTTGACCTTAGCTGGGTCAACATCTATGCTTCTTCATGAGACAATAAATCCCAACAACCTTCCTGCTGTGACTCTAAAAACACATTTTTTAGGGTTTAGCCTTACCTTATACTCTCGAAGCCTATTGAAATTTTTGTGAAGGTCCTCCACATGTCTTGATCTTTATTTTGACTTAGCCAGGAGGTCATCAATGTATGTATCGACTATCTTATGGATGTAATCGTGAAAGATATGTGTCATTACCCTTTGGTAGGTTGCTCTTGCATTCTTCAACCCTAATGGCATGACTATGTAACAGAAAGCTCCTCAAGAGGAGGTGAATGTCATTTTGTTTTGGTCAACTTCTACGATTTTAATCTGGTTATATCCTAAAAATCCATCCATGAGGGAAAGGACCTCATATCCTACCATTGAATTGATAATTTGATTGATGGATGGTAAAGGAAAATCATCTTTTGGGCAAGCTTGATTGATGTCTTTAAAGTCGAAGCATATCCGAATTTTTCCATTCTTCTTCAGAACTAGGATAATGTTTGACACCCAATTTGAATAGTCTACTAGTTTGAAGAAACTGACATTTAACAACTTTTTTAGTTCTTCCTTCACCATTTTAGCTACTTGTGGCTTTATGGGCCTTGGTTTTTGTTTCACAGGTTTTGCATCTAGCTTTGTCACTAAATTATACACCACAACTTTTGGATCTAACCCTGGCATGTATGAATATGCCCATGCAAATATGTCAGAATATTCAATGAGGAATTCCATATACTCCTCTAGTTCTTCGTCATTCGGTTCTCCTCCTAGTTTTAACATCTTAGGTTTTTCAGGTGTTCCAACACTGATGTTGATTGTATCCTAAGTTAGGGATGGGTGTCCTTCCTCAAACTTCTGAGGCATAGGTGGTAAATTTGAGTCTGCTTCAATCTAGAGGATTTCTTTCTCTTTCCCAAAATAATCCTCTAGATGAGGGAGGAGCATGTATCCTTTTTTCTAGTGTACTCTTGGAAGTCCATCATAAGCATGTAAATACTCAAGGATGGCTTCGTTGTTCTCAGCATAGTCTTGGGTTGGTTTCTATTCTTGACCCATGGTGTAATTCAGGATATTTGGTAATTTTTGCTTTCCAATAATGGATCTCTTCGTACTGACACAATGTATTCTAAATTTTGTAATTGAGCATGTGGCAAAAATAATGTGGCTAACATGGCCATTGAGTCTGCCAATTGATTTTCTTCCCTGGGTATGGCTTTGATCGAGAAGAAGTCAAAGAACTGAACCAACTTCTTGATGGTTTCTTTATAAGGTCGCAATCATTCTGATTTTGTCTTGTAATTTTCCACAACTTGGATGATTATCAATTGGGAGTCCCCGAAGGCAGAGATCTTCTTGATCCCCATTCTCATGGCTTACATGATTCCTAGGGATAGGGCTTTGCACTTGGCAATGTTGTTTGTGCAAAAGAAGTCTAATCTAAAGGTGAAGGGGAGGACTTTTCCTTCAGGAGATGTTAAGATTACCCTCGTCCTGGCCCCTGTTTTGCAACTAGCTCCTTCAAAATGTAGGGTCCACAAGCTTTGATAGTTTTATGATTGAGAAGTTTCTCTGAACTCATAAGTGGAAGTCTGCTTCTCGTCTTTTTCATCTCCTTCTTCGATGATTTCAATTGTTCCAACCAAGAGGTTTTTGATATCGCATTCGTTGATACATGGAATGGATACTAAGCTGAATGGTGCATGGGACTTGGTTGTATGTGGATCAAAGGGGAATTCCCTAAGATCATCCATTCTTTGATAGGATATGTTGTGAGTGCTTGTATTTGTTTGGACATCTTCAGTTTCCTCTTTCTATTTCTCTTGTGCCTTTAACTTCTTGTCTTTTTCTTCTTGTTCCTTTCTATAGATACTGAAGGGATCGGGGTCTGCTTTTATAATGGAAACCTTTCCCAGATGATGGAAATGGATTTCTTGGAATAAAGTGGAAGTAATGGCCTTCATGGCATGAATCCAAGGTCTTCCAAGGATCATATTGTAATTGGTTTGTCTATTGATGACATGAAAGTCTATAGAGATGGTTTTACCCATTAGAGTGAGTGGTAGGTTGATTTTTCCCACTATTTGGATGTCATGACTGTTGTAAATCCTTAATGTGGTAGTTTGTTACTTGATTCCTATTTTTCTATATCCCATCCTTCGTAAGAATGATATTGGCAAAAGATTGACTATCGATCCTTCATCCACCACTACTCTTTTTATAGTGACCTCTTTGACTTGAACTTGTATGTATAGAGGCGAATCCTTTTTCTTACTTCATTTTGGGGTAGTTTGGCAACATCGAATGTGAGAGGAGGTGATTTCTCCTATGTCAAGCATCCAACTTCCAATACTTCTAGAAATGCCTTGCGGTGTGAGGGAGAGGCTCTCAACAGGTTTATCACTTGTGAGAAGACATTTTATGTTTGATCTATTTGCTCTTCCTCATGAATCACAAACACTTCTTGGTTTAATTCTACGTGATTGGAATTGTTTTGATTGGCCTTCCCTTTCTCATTTTGAGGTTCCTTCTCCTTTCTTTGGGATTGGAGAAGTTTAAGGAAGTTCTTTTGTTGTTCCAGAGTAAGTTTGGAGATAGCTTTATTGTATCCATAACAAGTCTTTGTTTCATGACCCTTTGTCCTGTGGAACCAACAATAAGTACTTGGGTCATATGAGGTTTGGTTTGATCCTTGATTTCCCTTTTGTCGTCATTTATCATTACTATGATTTCTTTTTATGACATTGAAATCTTTCACTTGAGGCACATTAGATGTAGTCTTCTCTGTTCCTTTGGGTGTCCTAAGTTTTCCGTTGGTATCGTAAGTCTTCCGACCACTGTCGATGCCGGCCTAGTCAATCCTCAAAGCACTTTCCAATGCCTCTTTGTAGGATTTATATGGCAATTTTTGAACATCTTCTCTGATGTCCTTGTTAAGGGCATGCAAAAAGAGGTCGCATAGTTCTCGGTGATCCATGTTCAGAGTACTAGTCAAAGAATAAATGACTTGCCTCCATCATATGACAACGTGGGCTATAGATTCATTTGGCTCTTTTTTCATTGTGAGGAACTCTCTAATCCTTGTTTTAACAAGTTTGTTCATGCCAAATGCCATGACAAACTCTTTGATTAGTTGTCTGAACGAATGACTTGAAGCTTCTGGTAAGCAATAATACCAATCCAAAGTGATGCCTTCAAGCATTTTTGGAAAGATTATTGCTACAATCCTATCCCAGGGGAGGAGCTTTCTTATGACTGTGGTGTAGGCTTTAATGTGGGAGTTTGGATCTCCTTCTCTTTCGAACTTTGGGAGATCTAGCAATGACCGAGGTAGTTGCATGCTTCCTATGTTTTGGTCCAAAGGTTCCTTCAAATACTCAAGATATCTTCCTAGAAAGGCACTTTGAGATTATGGGGCTGACAATAATAACCCTATAGGTGGGTTTTGATAACCTATTGTTAGATTTGTTTGATTATTCTAAATAGGAGGATTCTCATTCAGACATGTGTCGTTGTTGGCATTTCGTGAATACTAATTAATGTAGGGGGGGTTTGAGATGCCCCCCTAGTCCCGTTCATGAGGTTTTTACCTTCTTTATGGAGCATCTTTTTCTACTTCCAAGATTCTAATTCTTTGCACCAGAGTTGCAATTAAATCTGCAGGAGTAGTAGCTCTAGGTATTTCTTATTTCTAATATTTTCTTGTCAAGTATTTTCATGGTGATATGCTTCTTCACACACAACATTTTCTCTTTGCTCTTCTCTTAAGGCAATATTAAATGCCTCTTGAGCATCTTTGGCTTCTTGCAGATGTTTTCTAATCATTTAACTTCCTCATCAAGATGAGTACTCGATGTGCTTGTGGAAGGTTGATCGGGTCGATGTATTTCTAACCTCATCCTTCTTGCTTTATGTGGTGCATTTGGTATGGCCAGATTATTTTCCCAAGCTGGGTTGTTGAAAGATAGAGAATGCCTAGATTCTCTTTGATCAGGTTCATATTCAGAATCTTCGTAGTCATAACAGTTGGTGATTGGTGCACTAGGGTGCAACAACACATACCTATCAAATGAAGGAGTTTTTGGTTCTCTTGAGGGAATGTTCCCTTGGTTTAAGTTAGGTTTCATCATATTCAAAGGTACCATAGACACCACAAAATAGAGGGAATGGATGACAGCATAAGCGATAGAAGCTGAAGAGGCTAAAGAGGCTATGAAGAATGGTGTGAAAATGTTTTGAAGCTTTTGCTAAAGTCTTTGAAGTGTTTAAAATACAAACTACAAAACCAAAAGATTTTGTATTTCATATCAGATTCACCAAAATATGTAGTGAAGTTGACGTTGTATGTGACAACGATGATGGAAATGAGATCCACACAATGGGATGCAAAAATCATAACTAAGAGGCTTTGCCCTTCACGTTGGGTTCACCAAAATATGTATGCTCAAAATTGTGATTATGGTGTCCTGGGCTATTAGGTCAAATTTCCACATGTACACGGACCCTTCCCTCTTTGCCATGGGGTGATCCACCATGTCACTCTCACTCACATGGAAGTAGCCAATCGAAAGGAGGTGAGACACGGTGGGGGTCTGGCTTGTTGGAGAGCTGAAATTCATGGAGAGGGGTTGTCAAGTTCTATGGCCTTTGTTGTTGTGTGCTAAGTTGAATGTTTCATTTGATTGTAGTTGTTGTTGAGATAACCCTATGACCTTAAGGGTCACTAGTTTCTCTTCTTCTATTGAGATTTATTCTATTCCATCTTTATGTGGGTAAGCGGTTTCGTGTGTTTATGTCCTCTCATCTCTCAATACATTGAGTGAGCTCTTGTTGTATTTGGAGTTGTCTAGTTTCTTCAATCAACAAGTTGACAAATGGGTCTCCTTGTGGTAGAGTAAAGGCTTCTTATTGTTGTCATGGATTGATCTCTTCAATCTCATCACGAATAGCCCTCACCCACTCTCCTCTCATTCCTAGGCACATTCAAGAGATAAGATGGAGGTAGATGTGTGATGACTAACCTTAACTAGATTTAGGGTTTTGACCTAGGGTTTTGTTGACATAGGGTTTGACTATGTGTTGACTTGTTTTTAGCTTGAGATGTGATCAAGGGTTTGATTGAATTGTTTAACTACGGTTTACCTCGAGATGGTATTGAGGGTTTGCAAGTTTGTCTTTCCTATTGTTTCTATATGCATGTAAAGCTAAATGATATACAAATACGTTTTTGTATTTTTTAGTAATTTGGAAATGAAAAGTGTTATTTAATCTACGAAAGGGAAATATGAATGCAAGATAATATGACTTTTCCTAATGTAAGTTTAATCTATGTTTATGTGTTTTCAATTGTTTGGGAGTAATCTAATCTAAAAAGGGAAAATGCTTCTTTGAATAATCTAGATCTAAGAATATGAAAACAATTATTCTAACATGCAAGATCTAACTGTCAAGGAAAAAACAAAGTTTTACTATTTCGAAGAGCAAATTTGGTGTTCTAATTACTATGAATTGAATAAAACCATGAAGGAACCTAGAAGAAATGAAGATTTGTGTGACTCCACTACCCTTAGAAATCCTTGATACTGGCAACCTCAATCCTTTTGCAGCAACGGGAGATCCTCTTGATGACAAAACAACACAAAGAAGCAAAAAGAAGCTTGTTGAAGCTTGAAAGAGCTCAATGAGATCTTTGGTTGAGCACAATGGCATTGAATGAAGCAGTGTAACGATACTTGGTTAAACAATGAATAAAGCAAAAGGCATCTTCATCCTATAAGAACATTTGAACGCTAAGTTGGAGAGCAAAAACTGGCAAGAGCTATGTGCATAATGAATTTGCCTCCCTTTGTACTTGAGGGTAGGGTGTATTTTTAGGTTTGAAGAATGGGATTTATTGAGAAGTTAACTCATTTGATTGATGAGTTAACAAGGATGATTGGGGAGTTAACAAGGTTGATTACTTAGTGAACACAACTAACTATGGAGTGATAAATCAATAATAGCTTATCACTGAAGAGGAAATGGAGATGGAAGAATGCATGAGATTGATTGAGGAGTTAATTTTAGATCAAATGGAGTTAATTATGCATGTATGGGTGCATGAAATAGTCAACTCCATATTAGGCATCAAAAATCATGTGAACTGGAAGAAAAATGGGTGGAAACAGAGCTAAAACAACTAAGAAACTTAAGTTTTTCCATGGATGGAAATACGAAAGGGTCGCCCCTTTTTCTAGTAGAGTCTCCCCTGGGTGACCATGGGTCACCCCGGGGAGATCCGGGCTGGACAAAATTTTCTAAAGAACTACAGGGGGAAATGAAAGAAAAGAAGAAAAGGAGGGGTTCTACCTCAAAAAATAGGTTAGTCATGTGCAAGAATCCAAATCTCCACTTGCACTTGCAGGATCTCCCAAGGGAGATCTGGAAATAATAGGGGAAGATTTGGATTGGTTGAGCAGAACTAAAAAATGAAAGCAGGAGATGGATAGGGGGAACCTCTAGAAGGCTTCTAGGGGATGTATAGGATGAAAACACAAGGGAAAGGTGAAAACTCACCTACAAGACACTTACAAGGCTTAGGAGCTAGGTTGAAAGCTCAGAAACTACAAATTGACAAGTGTCACAAAAAGATACGGAGAAGCATCGCAAGAGATGAGAAAGAGAAATCGACAAAGAGGAATCAACACAAGATAAGAAAGAAGACACGTCATCAAGAGGTTTGCTGCTTAAAGGATATTATTTCATGCTTACATGTATGTGACAAGGATTTGAATCATCATAGGTGTTCTCATGGAGGTTGTGCGTGATTTTTGTATTGATAGGTCCTAATGCATACTCTTTACTCTCAAGACCTTGTGGCTCTGATACCACTTAATGCAAGAGGGTACTCCCCTCTTGACAAAAATACAAACAATTAGCAAATAACCTCACACAACCAAATATATATACACATTCATATGGGCATGCTCTGGCCACTTCCAATACCTAATTTCAACAAGATTGCAAACAACAACATTCATATGCCAAATCATAAATAGCTAAGTACAAATACAATGGTATCATTGATTTTATTGAAAGGAATCAACTATCTTACATTCATATTTACAAACAAGTCTTCAAATGACCTTTCTCAGCTCACACATATCAACACACTTCATTCTCCCATTTGAATTTTCACTCCCACTCTTTTACTAAATATTTTTCTTCATTTCTATAGATGTTTCCTCCTTGTGTAGCCATTTCAATAATTTTTTTACACTCTATTGTCTTTTTCTAGGCAGTAAACTGCAATGACTTCACACTTTATTTTTTTTCTTCTGTTTGGCAGCAAACCAATTCTTCATTAGAGAAATCTCTTCTCCAATCTGAAAACCCACTCTGGTGCTTTTCCTCTAGCACCACTTCCCTCTCTCTACCTTCTGTATTTTTTTCTTTTGGTAGGTAACTTATTTGCATCCATACGTTGGTTTTTTTAAAACTATAGAGATGAGAATTGAAAGGTTTCAAAACCATTCAACTTCCTTAGCTGGGCAATGCCTTACCAATAAATTACATCTTTTAATATTTGGTTTTAATGCACATTCAATATGCAATAATCCATATTTTATTTTTTCTTGAATATTTTGCTGACTAATTGATTTTCTTTTTGTTTTGCCAGGGAGCAATTATATAGTGAAAAAGTGAAATTACGGCAATAATAGAAAATCCTTCGTCATTGCCCATTTTGATTTTTCAATTGGCTTAAAAATATGTATATGAGAAAAATAAAATCCACCAAACATTACCTTGTGAGGATGCATACACTATTTGGAAAAAAAATTCAAATATGTGACTTTGACTCTTTTTGGAATCAGGTGTCGCAGGCGAAAAATTCAAACTTCTTGAAATTGAACAAAAATTGGTGATTAGGCTCAGAATGATGTCTCAAGGTCCCTTGCAAAAGGATTTTGATCCAAACTTCTAGAATTAAGAGATATTAAACTTTCTGTAAATCGATGACACATTGTCGACATTAAAAGACCAATTTCTGACATTAATTTCTCTCAAACTGTGAGAGATATGACTTCAATTCTTTTTGAAATTTTGATATGGTACCTCCAGTAATTCCCCTACAAAAGGATTTTGTTCTAGCTCTTACAGATCTTTGGACTAAATTTCACAAAACTACCTATTGTGCTCTGAAGCCAAAGTACAACAAAAATTGAAAACTTGTGAATTTTGACTGACCACTTACTCCAAAGGCCAAGAGATGCCAAATAAAAACTAAATCACAAAAAAAATGAAACCCAAACCTCACACTCTATTTTTTTAGTTGATGCTAATCGCCAATTCGTCCGAATGCTCTTGCATCAGAGGATAGGACTCCTCTACATGGAGTTGTGGTGAGTAACCTCCCACAAACATAGTGTGAGGTGTCGATGCAAGTTGACATCTCTCAAAACAACTCCAATTACTTTGACAAGTTCAAATGAACATGTGCCAATATTCCTAAGTAAGGTTAAATACAAATGTGTATGCCTAAAGATTAAAGCTATACACTAACAATTATTTTTTTAGTAAATACAATCTTAGCCTTTCATTTCAAACAAATGAAATCCAAACCCTCCATTTTCTCCTTAATCCTAGGAAATTCTTCTCATTTATTCTCAACCATCGATCTTCTAAGAAAATCTTGACCATTCATCTTTCCTCTCAAAAAACTATAAATAAAGCTTTAACCATTCCAAAATCATGGATGGACTATCTTTGATAAGTATATGCTATCAAGATTTTGAAGTAAACTATTGAGTAGTCACATCCATTTGAGTACATCCATCTTATTAATGGAGTTCATTTGGTAACTTTGTTTGTGGTTAAAATTTGTTGTTTGAACTCTATTTTTTTCTCATCTTGAACTTTAAATAGTTCAAAATAGGAAGCTCTTGTTTTCTATTTGTAAATTCAAAATTGTTGCACACATTAACCACTTGTCCCATGCTAATTTTTGATCTAGAACATAGTCCCTCAAGTAACCTTCAACCCACTTATTCATTGCTTTTGTTTTCCACACTATTTATGGCTAATAGCTTGTGCTAGAAGTGAGTTTTCCACATATCAAATGGAATAATTCCTAAGAAAAGGAAATAAGAAATACATGCTATCTCTAGTATTGATAATATTTTTAGGCAACCAATGTAACCTAAGCACCCCTTCAAAAAGTAAATCTTCCATATGATATAGTTTGAATGCAATAGAGATGACAAAGAAGTGTGCATGCTTATTAATTTAATCCACTACAACACAAATTCAATCCTTAACATTTATTGTGGGAAGACTTGTGATGAAGTCCATGTTCACTACTTCTGATTTTAATTTAGGAATAAGTAGTGGTTGTATTAAATATATATGAAAGACATGCTCAACTTTATTCTTCTAAAAAGTAGTGTACTCCATGATATGCTCGAGAATATCCTCCTTAGAATACTTCCAAGAAAACCTCCCTCTTGTAAATTCTTGCAAGTCATGTAGGATCTTGGGTTTTAGCTAGTGATGCACTATGTAACACTCTAAAAGTTTTGTATCTTCCACATATCTATTTAAGATATTAGTAGAAAACACATGATTAGAATATTCTACCATGACAAAAACCTTCCAATCATCATAGATTATAGAAGTAAAACAAAGGATGGGCATTCTGAGAAAGGCATCAACAACTACATTTTTTCACCTAATATATTGTATAGCATAAGCTTGGATTTTCCTTACCCATTTTTGTTTCCAATCATTTTAGTTATGTCAATCCAGGAAGAACTTCAAGTTATGGTAATCTGTCACAGCCACACATTTACCACCAACTAGATGTTGTCTAGATTTTGCCAAAGCATGCATAATGGTAAGCATCTACTGATCATACATAGAGAACCCCCTTTTTAAATATTTCAACTCCATGCTCTCAATTCCTATAATGTGTCTCTCTTGCATTATAACAACTCCAAATCCCTTTCATGAAGCATAAGATTCTACAATAAGTGGCTATGAAAAATATAAAACAATAAGTATAGGACATGAGATGATAATCTTTAGAAACTTATCAAATGCTTCTTATTTTGCATCCTCCTATATGCCTCTATAAAATCTCTATGACCCTAATCTCACATATATATTCCTTTGTACATAGAGTTGTTTTCTCTAGAATTGTAAGGGTCCCCTTTAGGTGCCTTAGATGATCCTCCCATGCTTTGCAACACATTAAATTATCATCAAAAAATATCAAAACAAAATTTCCCAATTGAGCACTGAATACTTGATTCATCATGGATTGGAAATTAATTAGTGCATTAGTTGAATTGAATGGCTCAACCAAGAACTCCATGTGTCTACTATGACATTAAAATCTTATACACATATTCCTTACAAACATAGATCTAATGGTGACTTGGTCTCAAATCAGATTTTAAACAATAAGTTACTGCATCTAATTTTCTTCTTATGCATTACTCTCTAATGGATGAACATCTTCATGGTTCCATTTTCATCCTTCTTAAGGACCACTAATGAAACAAATGGGATAGAGTTGATGTGGCATGTTTCAAACTTCTTAAAATCTTTCTCCTTTCTATATTCCTTGAATGATGGTTAGGAGTGCTCATGGTCCAACATTCTTAGAGCCTCATTCCAACTCTATGACATGTTGGAATACTGTATATATTATCAATCCTAGAAGCATATTATTGAACACCACACTATGCTGATCCAAAAAATTGAATATCAATAAGATAATTGCATTACTTACCAAAAATAGTTTGCATTCTCTTCATCACCAAGCAACTTGTCTCTTGCAAGAAATCCTCATATATGTGACTACTCTCAAAGATCCATCATAAACACCTCCAAGCAACACATCTTTACCTTCAAATGTAAACTTTAGCTCTTTGGATTGATGATTCTATAGAAACTCACCAATAAAAATTAGTCATTATATACACATAACCATGTCAGTTTTGACAATATAGGATTCATCACATACCTTATGCTTACCCATGGCTAAATTAAGTTGTTTACTTATCTAAGTGCATGAGATGACAAATTTATCAGCAACAATGATATTAAATCCATCAAAAAAATCATCCTTCATGTGCTTCTTAATATCTTCTTTTTGAAGTTCTTTTGTTAAAACATCAAGATCCCACACCATCATGCATGAACAACTTTGAAGTTGAGAGAAAGGATCTCCATGTCATTTTCTACAAGTTGTACCCTTCATCTTTTCATCATTTTTAGAATGCTTCCCATGATGACAAAAACTTTGTAATGACATGTTATGAAACTGATGCAATAAATCTTTGATAAGTTACTATCCTCTTTATTTCTTTCGTAATAGTCAAAGAGGCAATCAAGGTATTTACTTTCTTTTGCTCATTTGGAGATATTTGAGATATTTTAAGTAATACTGCCATTCTTGTACCCAAATTATTAAAATGAAAATTACTAGAGCAAGAATCAACACCCTTGATAAATTCATACTCATGAATACAACTACTTTTTAAATCAATTGCACATGACAATGGCTTATTCTTTTAAATTTTTTAAATCATGACAGGCATTTCTTGGACATCATTTGAAACTACAATAATATATTTTTAAATACTAAATCTTTACCTTTGATATGCAATGTTAGTTTCTCATTAAAACTATGAAAACAAATAGTTTTCGAGTTGTGAAATTATTATAAATAATTCGAATATTTTTTCAATTAAGGAATCTTTAACACCTTCAATCTCTATAGCTTGTTGTGACTCTAGTTCTAAAATCTCTTCTTCTATAGGATCATTTTTCTGGCTCATGATCAATTATATGTTCCTTAACAAATTTTTCTTGTATCCTTGGTGAACTAACATTTCCTCTTTTTGCTTAAACTCTCTTTTGGTCATACCGCCTCTTTCGTTCTAAGACCACTTTTTGAGTAACTCTAAATACATATCAAAATTTAATGTATCATTGAAATCATTAGAATTCCCTTGATACTCCTCAAAGATTTAGTCAATCTCCTCTTTTTGTGAAGTTATAACTAGAACTAGGTTTTACATGCCACTCTGTAACTACATTTTTTGCTCTAGCAACTTGATCACATTATCTTGGTTCCTCTACATTTCATTTAGGCTCTTCTCTATTTGCATCTCTATATATTGAACAAGATCAATATTTTTCCCATTTGTTAGAAATCTCAAGAATCGTCCCATAATTCTTAGGAGCAATCATAAATAATGGAAAAATCTAATTTCCCCTTCACATTAACAATTTTATTTATTTACCCTATAGGTAAGCAAGATCAAAGCTTTGATATGACTGTAATGTTTGAAACAGAAATTTTATGTAAATATTTTTATATCTAAAATGTTTTAATAGTTTCAATCAAATGAATATGAAATATACTTAAATCTAAAATACCCATAACAATTAAACTAGATTTACACTCAAATCCACCCAAAAACTAGACATGCACTGTTATGACCCAAACAATTTTGATTTTTTTTTTAATTTGATTTGAAACTCTTATGCAACCTACAAAAACCATCTAAATCAAATATTTGTGACTTTTGGATTAGAAAGATCCCATGAGGGCAAGCTAAGAGAATGTGATGTGAAATACTAAATTTAATACTATTGAATTGCTTACAAAACTATGCTAGAAACATAGTTAATATTTGCACAAATAAATGGAAACTTCACAATATGTTGGAGATAATTCTTATTAATCAAATGTGCATAAAAATACTAAAATAAATTATATATTATATAAATAAAAATGATGGATAGATTTGAAATAATCCTTTGCATGCTAGAACTCCCTTGTACACAATCCTACAAATACAAACTACTAAAAAGATGTTAAATCCAACACAATCTTTGAAGTATAAATACAACCTTTGTATGAGATTTCCTCAAGGAACCAAATAGGGTTGATCTCATGATCTCCAAGAATCCAAGGGTTTTCATCCTCAAATCCTATAATTAAACACAACTACTCAAGTAGTGAAGAAAATTGATAAATCTATAAAAGATGAGAGTTGGTGAAGCAATCTAACTTATATAGAAATTTGGGCACAAATTCTAATATCCCAATATAACTACAAATAATAAAATAATAAATTATTGTAATATTCACCCTCCAAAATAGGCCTCATAAAGAGTTTCCATAACCTTCTCTTATATCCAACTATATTTATCTAGTTAAAGATGCTCTTCTTACACCCACTTACAATCATCATGAATACTTATGAACATGCTTGTTAACTAAACAAATTTATAACTCCTCATTTATTTCCTTGTCATAAAATATTCCTCCAAAAAAAATCTCCCACTTTATCATAAATTCAACTTATAACTCCCTACCAATAGACTGCCATAAAACAATCATAAACCTATCATAAAATAGTCATAAAAAAATATTCCAAATGATTTGGGAGTAACATTATCACATGGTAATGGATTCGCATGCCCCTCCTTAGGTAAAAATCAATCAATCAATCAATAATAATAATAATAATAATAATAATAATAAGTTATTAACTATTTAGCCCTTTTTATCAAAATGAGAAGTATTAATTAATTTGGGTCAAAACAGTCAATTTTATTTAATTTTTTTTCCCTAACTGTTTCTCCTTAACCCACAAGAAATATAGGAATGGGTATTTTTTCAAAAGAAAAAAATTATTTAAAAAATGAGATAGTACACCTTAAATATTTTTTCGGTCTAAACATCTAATTTCACATGTTTCATAACTTGCCTATTTGTGTGCCTCTATACCTCCTATATTTAGTTTTCCTTATCAATTCAATAGGTACCATTAGATTGAGAATGTATTCTCTTGTGGCTAGTTAAGTTGTGTCTATAAATAGTGCTCTATTTATTACTTATGTTATAAGTATATCTTGTAGTCATAATTAGTCATTTTTATTTTAATCTTGACCTAAACTCTGAATTACCTATGTTCATTGTGGCTATATCCTTATCTAGGTTTTATGTTGTAGTCATGACATTCAATTTAAATTTACCCATGTCACGATTCTGTGCACATATATCACTATTTTAATTTTTTCAGACCTAAATATTAAGGAGTCATGTTTTATTATTTTTCAATGTTTTCCTTCTAGTGTATTTCACATCTCTATCTTTTTTAGATTCAAACCCCTTTATAAATTATGGTTGACCAAGAGGATTCCATCCACATGCTTCATTGTTTTGATGTTTGTGGCTTGTGATGCCTTATGTCTTCTATGTCATGAAATCTTATGTCTTCAGATCAATTCTTTCTTTATATTGCAACCTAGTTGGTCATTGGCATTTGGACTCTATGTCTATGTTAAATATTTTCCCAAGACCCAAGCCCACTATATGGAAAGTCCCTTATGTTTTCTCATGCCCAAATTTTGTAAATTTTCATCTATGCTCCCCCAGACACCAAAATCCATGTGAATTTTAATGGAGTAGCAGGATGAAGTTTGAGATCATGTTAAGTTTAGTTTGTCTTGTTATAAGTTTGTGTCAATTAAATATTAATGGTCTTAATCAAAATATAAATTTGATTATAGACGGTTTATCACATCCATTATATATTTAGTCCCTTGCCCATATATTTGGTAGACCCCAATGTCCTTCATGAATCCAATTAATCTATTCTTTGAAGTTTGAAAGAATGATTTTTTCATGCCCATGAGCCTTTCGCTTTATATTTGTGGACCCAAAATAATATTAAGTCAAAGCATAGGTTGGAGGTGATATCCATTTTGCATAACCATTCTAGAGGCATTTACATGATTGAAGATTGTTGTTTTCAATCATTGGTCAATTTTAAGGGTTGATCAAGGAAAACTTGACTCCCTATGACTAATAGCTAGTCCTTAAGGTATTTCTAAATACCCCAAGACCCTACATATTAAAAAAGAGCACAACAAACTTCTATACATTAGGTAAAGTGATGAAGAGTAGTCTCTAAATCATATATGACAAGTTTACAATCAAGGAGTCATCTCTAGCAATTGGATTCATCCTTGCATTATCACAAAAAGAATATTTTTATTATGAGATCATTACTAATTTGATATTCACTA
Organism: Cunninghamia lanceolata; assembly: GCA_027924645.1. NCBI lineage: Eukaryota > Viridiplantae > Streptophyta > Pinopsida > Cupressales > Cupressaceae > Cunninghamia > Cunninghamia lanceolata. Next base: position 1,997,041 of record BSBN01001183.1, on the reverse strand, counting down.
TTTTAAATGCCCAGACATGTCAAAGTCAAATCCACAATAATCCTAGTGTATTCTTTAATTGTTGAACTAAATAAAATTATTTATTAATAATTATCAATACTCAACTCTCATATATATTAATCTAGATTTGTTTGTACTTATTTATATATCTTTGATTAAATTAACCAAAATTACACATTAAAGAAAACTTTATTTCCTTTATAAATATAAATACATCATTTTAAAGCAAACTACATCTAGACTATTCTGTAATAGTATACAAATGAAAGAGTAATCTAATAAAAGGGTAATCTTGAAACCTATGTTTGGGAGATCTCAATTAGAGTTTATGTCTGTGGGAATCGTAGTAAGGGGCAGGACCATTTGGGAGGACAACTTGAGAATCTTGGTGAGATCTACTGGGTGTTGAGGAGAAGGAATCCACTTGTAATGGTGAAGTAGTTTTGCCACCTAGAGATGAACAGTGGTGAGGCTAAGAGCCTATCCCAGACATACTCGTTGACCTGTACCGAAGGGTGCAATCCTCAAGTCATTACCACGAACATCTACTTTCTCTTCAACAAATCTCTTCGGCCAAAATTCATGAGGTGACTCCCAGATCTTAGGGTTGTGAGTGATGGACCACATGTTAACCATGGCTATCTATTTTTTTGCAATAAAACTATAAGTAACTTGTCTATATTCTATATATGTAGTAAATTAATTGAATCCCTAATTGATTTTTATATAATCCACCATAGAAACAAATGTAATCCTTACCACAAAAGTAGAAGAAAAAATAATAGAATTAAAATCCATATAAAAACTAAATACTTCACCATTATAGCCCAACAAATGAATATTTTACTAAAGTCCACAAAGACACAATCTCCATGAAAATAGCTTTTTATAATCTATTATCATAACAACACTTAAAACTATCATCTTCCCAATCAAATAAATTCTAGAAGACTTATAAAAGACATTTTTTCTACCAAAGTTTTGTTTGTACAACTATTCTATAAGACCTCCTAATTATTTTCATCACTACATATGTTCAACCACATATCAAACTTCACAATAATTACTAAACTCTCTAAAATTATTCTCATGCATCCTAGATCAATTTGAAACATCAAGATCAAGTTTGTAGTAGTTAGGATTGATTCTACAAGACATAGAATTTATATGCAAATATTTCTACACTAGCTCAAATCCTAAACTATTCATCAAACCAAGGTGAATAATTTTGTGAAAAAAGTAAATTTATCATTCCAAAACAACATCAACATCATTAATCTCTCATTAATCCTAGAGATAAGCCTCCTATCCTATTATTTAATTATCACATTAATTTTAGTTCTAGTTTAAACTTTCAATTATTCATTAGATCAAGGCAAAAAAATTACGATAGAAAGAAATCATTCCAAAATATACTGAATATCATTTATCTACCATCAGTCCTAAAGCTAAACCCCCTTATCCTCTTATTTAATTATTCCATTTATTTCAATTCTATTATTGGATCCAACTCTATTATTTAGCCTAAGGATCATACATTGGTGTGAAATAAAAATAATGGTAATGTTCAAAATCCTTTCTAGTTGGACCCAGGTTCCAATTGGAAATGAATTTGGTCTTTACCATTATTCTCATTTCACACCAATGTATGAACCCAAATAAAGATCCAGTAATATAATAATCACACCTCACTGGATCCGTTTCTAAAACTAGTTTACTACCAAACAAACAACACCATAAATGGAGAATTTATTACCAATCCTAACATCTACCCTTATTCTAAAAAGAAAAGAGACTAAACCTAATACTAATCTAAAATAATACTCCCCATTCATGACAATGTTTCAAAACTGAAATATCCAATCCCACCTCATAATATGGCTACACAACAACATTGGGATCACATTGAAAAAAATTTCATGCATACTGCTATTATCATTCCACAACAACCTATGAACACAAATCAAGATCCAACATCATGATCATATAATCATTCTAGCATCCTTTTATAAAATTACTTTCCTAAAACACCACCATAAGTTGAAGTTTCATTCTCATTCCTAAACTTTACCCTTATTTTGAAAAAAAAAGATTCTATACCAGAATAAATGTATAATGATACCAAACTGCAATCCTATGAGTTTTGTTTGATAGACAACTATATAAATTAAATTGAAGGCTACCATCTTTATAGTATTGATTTATATAATTATTGAGAACAACTATCTACATTTGGTGTGCTACATAACTACAAAAGGATGTTATTGCATCAATTTTAATAGCTATGATTTCATAAACCTAAAAGGGACAAAACAAAACAAACATATCATAATGAAATTTTAAAGATATTGTTATTTTAATTTATCCATATATTTTTCTGGATAATTTTTTACAAAGATTCATGAATTCCAATATAAGAGATAATCATAGATACTATAGCCTAGTAAACATGTTTAGAACAACGTACAATCTACTAACCTAATTGCAGAAAATTTACAACTCTTCCAAATATGCAACTAAATATGATAACTGAGAATATGTGAGTGTCTTCTGTTGGCAGCCAGAAAAACTAGGAAACAAAAATTGCAATGGATAAACAAAGTATACATTGAAATAAATATAGACAAATTCTTGAATCAAGTGATCTTGTAAATTGAAGAATTATATAGAAGAAGGGTCTAGATTAAAAGGACTACAATAAAAAAGATCTCATCCATCAATTTTTCATAGTTGTTTAGAATTAAATTTTTTATCGCTGCAATAGATCTACCAAGAACGCATGGGAAAAGTATGATGTGACTACATGGATTGAAAGAGATTGAATAGTACTAGATGAAGGCAATCTCAAACGTGTAAAGTGTAGATGACTATTTGATATGATCTTCTATTAGAGACACTCAAAGATTTAGTAGTAGATTAACAAGACCATTCTTCAAGATATTGAAGTGCCATTGTTATTAAAATGCACCCCATTCAAGGCTGAGGAAACTTCTAGTGAGGAGAAGGGCAGTGATGGTGTTGTAGGAGTGGCCCTGTTGGTGGGCTGCTTGAGCTTTCTAAGTATATTTAAAACTTGTGGTTACATTGATGGAAGCATTACTATATCTAGTTATCCCAAGAAGCAAGAACAACAAATCATGTAGTTTATTTACACTTTGCAAAACCTTGATGTTAGGTATTTTTAAAGAAGCCCTAAAATTGATGATGAAGCAATTTTTTGGAACAACTTTCGATTCTAAAGCACCTTATTTTTAAGATATGTCTTGATATAAATTAAATATATTTCAGCATAATTCTATACAAATTTCAAATTTTAGTTTGAAATCTATCGTTTCGTGTGATACCTACCTACAATCATTTTAAAAATTGATTGAATGTTACGTTAAAAATGCCTAAATGCATTAAGTTCAAATTCGGTACTATTGTCATAGCTCTCGCGCCATATTTAAATGTCATTAATGCTTCATAATTGTCATGCCATATCTATCCAAAGACATATTAACATATAGTCCCTGGTTTTCTGTCGCATGATTGGAAACTTTAAACTATCGTGTTTTATTTTTAGCCATAAAATAGGAAGAAAGTTCGTGTACCTACGGCCAAAAAAATTCCCTACGGGGGACTGGCCGGTTTCCCTCCTCTGTGCCGATTCAAAAATTTCTACATAAAACAAAAAGGATTCATTCCTCAGGAATTTATCTATCACGACAGATTACCAAAATATCAAACATCCATTGTAGCACAATCCAACCAGCATCAAAATGCAAGAGCCATCGTATATATTCTGCAATCAGCTTCGCAGTTTCTGCGAGCATCTTCAAACATTGTGTAGCAATCTCAAAAGTTCCATGAACCAGCGCCCAATCCCAATTAGTAAAAAATTATCTGTTTTTCCATTAGTGGTCAAATCCATGCATTCTATGCAATTGGGCATCCATTCGATCTCACCCACTTTTTTTCTGTATTCAGATTCATCACTGAATCCGTTTGTGGAAGGTCTCAGCAGCTGAGCAACATCAACAGTAACGGAAGTAGAGGCCTTGGAACCAATGACGATTGATACAATAGCATTTCGGGAGCTTCTGGGCTACTGCAATGAGCTCTACAAATAGAATGAGAATGTTGTTACTGTTATCGAGGATCAGCTCAAAGAATATAATCCTAGAGTCCCAATTCCTAATTTAATTAATCACAAACTGAAGTTTTCTTCCGGTGTCTCAATTTGCAAACTACGTAGCAGAGCCCTTTTCCTATTCATGCCTGTTGTCCAAAAATTATGGGAATGAAGAAAAATTAAAGCTATAAGTGTACCATACGAAATTACCTGGTGGAACAGCGAGGCATTTCATCAGTGAAAGGAAAACATCACTTTTTAAAAGTGCAGGAAAAAACCTATGCGTTGGAAACTCCGGCGACGTCAGACGTCATTGCAAATTCAGTGGACATGATTTTTTTGATCGTAGTCCTTTTTAATCCTTGCCATTCATTTATATAATTCATGTAGGGCTTCTCACTACAATAACGCTTATTAGCGTAAAAATGTTAATTGTAGAAATTGTTTCAAAATATAGTTTTTTTATTGGCATAAGATATACGGACAATTAACAAATTCAATAGTAAATGCTGATTTTGTTCAATATATCAAAATTTAGTTGAAATTTAGATTTGTGCTTTGGTTTAATTTTAAAAGAGTTGTAAAAAGATAATTTTTAGTATTTTTTATGTATTTTTCACTTTATGGGTTGTTATTTTGGGGTATAGTTAGTATTAATTTTGAGTGCGATTTAGGGGTCTGAATATTCTTTTAAGTTATTGGGAAGAACATGTAATTAATGGGCATGGTGGGCTTGAGTGTGGGTAGTCAAGTCAACCAATTCTCTTTCAAATGGATTGACAAGTGTACACTTCACTCCATGTCATTTCACATGGGAAATTATGGTGAAATAAAGAGATTTGTAAGAGGATTTTTTTTGTGGAATATTTGAGGTTGCCATGTGTATTGAATGGAAAGAGTGACATGGTACTCCCTTTTAAGCCTCTTTCCTTAGTTTAGGAAGAGGTTAATCTGCTCATTTTTATTTTTCCATTTGAGAGTTTGAATTTTGGGTAGTTAAAGATTTTTAGCTAGAAAAAGCACTTGAGTTTTTGGTGGAGAAAGCTTAGTGTTGGCCCCATATTCAATCCATTAGAAAAAAAAATAATAACATTATAAAATGCAAATATTTAATAATTACATAGGTAGTTATTAGATGCACATGGATTTGAAAGTAGGCCTCCTTGTTCTTATTTATTTTAATTTTAAATGATGTGTGTATTTAAAAGAATTTACATTAGTATGTTCTTTTATTATTTTGTGTTGGAACATAATTTATAGTTGTGTTTACAAGTTTTAGAATGATTTATGGATTATAGAATGAAGTTCTTTTGTGTGTTATTTGGAAGGATAAGGATTGTGAATCCTCTCCATTGATGACTATTTTAGCACATGCAACTCAAGCTGAATGAAGATCACTCTACTTCTCCTGAAAAGGTGATTGATTTGGTGGATCAATTGCCTCCAAGGTCCCTATTGGCTGGGTCACAATGATGTTGGAGCAATTAAGTGGTCAATGCGATTGTTCAAGGGGCCTATGCTAGTAATTTTGCATCAATAACCTGGACCAAATTTGTTAGATATCTTTTATCATATAAATTTGATTTTAAGTTCAATTATTAGCAAACTCTAAACCTAACCTAATTTGATTAAAAAAATGCAAAAGATAAGGATTTTAAAATAAAAAGCATAATACTAAAAGGACAACCTTTGTATTTAATTTTCAAATCCACTTGATAGATCTGACACAATGCAAATTGACCTATAATGCAATGATCAATATTTCACTCTACCATTAGCACCATAGATGCAATATTCTATGGTGTTGGTGTCATCCACCTCCCAAGAGTGCCATATGCAGCAAACCTTCATAGAAAATGAGAGAGACAACACAAGGCCATTTCACCAAAATGATTGAATATATTGAGATGCATAATTTACATATTGTACATGCTTTTAAAGTTGTGAGAATGCTAACGGGTAAGAAAACTACTCTATGGGAAAAAACCACCCAGAGTAATTACCCTAAGTGCAAACTTAGGGAGAATGAAGATGCAAAAAAGAAAAAAAAATGCAATATGGGTCTCAGCTACACAACCACATGTTAGGTACCCATTTACAATGCAAAAAAGAAATCTCTCACAATTGGAGAAAAGGAGAAAAACCCTGTGGGAAAAAAACCCCTCTCCAAAAGAGAGAAAGAAAACAAAATGATGCATGGATGGAGGACTCAATCATAGATACCACCCCCCAAGGACTACATACATCATGTATATACAATTAATGACCCCCCATAAGAGGGAAAAAGAGAGACTATGTAGCCCCCCCACAATGTGTAATCACCTGCAAAAATGGTAAGTGCTTGAAGACAAAACATAATCCAATGTCGACAAACAACTTGTCTCCCTTTTGGATGAAACAAAACCAAATACAAAAGAAGGAATGCTTCCCACTCCAGATAGGAATTGAAAGAAGGAAGCATGAAAATGTATGATGATGTCTCTGAAATTTGCTCATGTGTCCCCAAGACCATGAAAGATGATGCCTCAAACCAATCAGGGACATGCCCAATCAAAATAGGAGGTGACAAACAAGGTACCACTAGAAATTGATTCCGAACATTCTCCAGAGTCTGAGATGAAGTGACAATAGTTGTACCACAACTATCATCAAATAGGAGGGATATAGCCTCAAATGTGTATTCCAAGGTAGAAATATGAGATTCTACAAACAATGAACCAATGTCTGACAAATAAGAATCCCAATTAGGAAGACAATGAGATACTGGTTGTGATGAATCACTGGACATTCTCAATGAATCATCAACACAAGATGAATGGTCCTGCTGAATAGGAATGATAGGAGCCTCAATTAATGACCCTACACAATGAATCACTAAAGATGAAGGTACATCAACTCTCCTTGATGGAGAAGAAGGAGCATCTAAAGAACCCTCATCATCCTCATTTGAAGATTCAAAGTATTCCAAAACTTCAAACTCCTGCATAGTAGCATGATCATAGGGTATCCTATCTAAAACATGAAGAGGGACAAGACAATCTGAAAGAGAATCATCTGAGAATAGCTGAGTATCAGGATCTCCATGTATTTCTCAAATTTTAGTCCAAAGAATATGAGGACACTCAAAATGATCAATAGCATTCAAAGTGGCATCATCAAAATATGCATTGTAATAACTGCTATGACATGATCTATTTCGCAATTCCATTGAAATTTCTTACTATGAGTACCAGGAAGGGGAAGAAGATTATATAAATGTGGCAACAAATGAAGCCATCTGAGATGTTTTATGATACCATCTTTCCATTGTTTATATTTTCCCTTTTTCAACATAATCACAATAGGATGAAATGAAAACCCCATAATCAACTATGACAAATCTCCAAGAATACAAAGACATTAACCATCAACAACAATTAGAAACTCCCAAATATGATATATATATTGTAAATGAAGCCTTCCAAAAATACTTTAGGAAGCAAAAAATGCAAATAAAGGGCGGAGATTTTTCAAAAAAAATTGAGCAAAAAACACCTCACTGGGTTCACACACCAAATCACCAACCCAAATCTCTGAATCAACTCACCAAGCAACTCCAAAGAACATAGCAACACCAATCTCCATCAAGCAAGATAACCTCCTATGAGACTTACTCACACTAATCAAAGGCACTGCAAAGCTTTTTAAATAGCAAAAAACTACCCCATGCTACCAATGCGGGATTAATTTTCCCGAAAACACAACTTCCAAAAAGATGATGGCAATTGTGCCAATCAATGACAATCTATGTGATGTTCCACCAAGCAAGAAAGCACATCAACCATGGATAGACAAACCTCTATGAGCACGATATGAGTGCCAAGATATAAAAAATGCAGGGAGGCCTGTTGCAGGGCGAATATGGGATAAATGTCCAAATAGATCCAAAGGATGGCCGTGGTCCCCACTAGCTAAAAAGAAACCCTAGCATATATTATTTGTGAAAACTTTATAATATATAAAATTTGATCTAGATATTTTCTACAACGATGAAGAGAGTAGAATATCTACAAAATGAATCTACAAAAAAATGTCTATGTCAGCAATAAAGAGAGGAACGATGCCAGCTACCAGTGATTTTAGTCTTAAAAAAATGCCTTTTTGAGCAGAAAATCAGCCCACTTGCAATTGATATAGCCTCTATGAAACAAAATGTGGCCTCCAAACAACAAATCGAGCCTTCTTCAGTAGTTGTTATTCATGCCATCTCACAATTTGTTTATTGGAAGCCATCGAGGGTTTGGAAACATCAAATAGATCAAAGGTGGATGTCAGACAACCATTTAGGCATGATGCCAAGTCCTTGTCAAATTTGCTAAGCACTACCTCATGCTGATATGGATTTGAATGCCTATGATCTGGGTGTCTCTGACACCTTACAATGATTTCTTCAACTTCAATTTGCCCATGTATCTGCAGCGGTGAATCCCTTGAAGTGTAAACTGGCCAGTGCCTCCAAACAACATTCAAACGCAGCCACCAGCCAATAGTTATAGAATTAGCACCTTGAATAGAGGAATTTTGTGCCTCCCCAACATAGAAATTGTGGGTCAAAGGGGCTACAATAGGAGAAAAAAATGCCTCTTCCAAACTAAGAATCAACTAGTGAAATTCACAGCTAGGAACAAAGCAATGCTTCCTAATAGATTCCATAGCCTTCTCTAGTTTGAAACTCATAGCCTCTCCATTCAATGCAAAGCAGGCAGAGAACAATAAAATGTTGAAACTTTGCATAGTGAAATCATGCCTATAAAGAAAATCATGCGAGAAACCAGAAATACGAATCTCCAAAACAATAGAAAAATTGTGCTCCAAAACAACAATCAAATTGCCTGGGTGAGGAAAAAATGTAAATGCCAAATCCAATGGATTCTTCATAGCCTCTTGTAAAATCAAGAAAAAACTAAAATAGGCAATTTTGAAATTTGAAAAGTTTTAAATGCCAAAAAAAAATGATCCCAAAAACTCCGATGAAAACTCTCAGAGGAAGGATTGCAAAATGGTTGGCTCTGATACCATGTTGGTGTCATCCACCTCCCAAGAGCACCATATGCAACAAACCTTCACAGAAAATGAGAGAGGCAACACAAGGCCATTTCACCAAAAGAAGTGAATATATTGAGATGCATAATTTACATATTGTATAGGCTTTTAAAGCTGTGAGTATGCTAATAGGTAAGAAAACTACTCTACGGGCAAACTCCACCCAGAGTAATTGCCCTAAGTGAAAAACTTAACACACTAACATAAGAAATTGATGAGAATTTGAAATGAAGAACCATGACATCACCATATTACATGTGCATAAATCATGCCCTATTCCTTAATCTCATTATTAAAGAAAATAAAAAATTAAAGTACTTACTGTAATTCCACCAAGAATGATCAAGTATTGAATTGAAAATGTGAACACATTACCACAAAAAGTAGGAACACATGGACATAGCATTTTCTATTTATTGGCAACAACATTTGCATATTACACATGTTCAGCAGAAATCCCACACTAAAGATTTGTTGGAACTACCCTATATGTCTTCGTTCAAAATTACAAACATGATAACTTCTTGCAAAAAAAAATCCTTGATTCCCCCCTTTACAATGCCTTTTGAAAGTGTTTAAATACCTTGCCTTGTGTGCCCAAAATTGAAATTATAGCACAAGTTGGCCTGGGTTCTAAATTAAAACCTGAACCCAATATTGAAATTCACAAGTTACATCTTTTTATAAATCAAAATCCAATATTACATTTCAAGTCCACTTTTGGATTGATTTATTACATTACCTCAAAATAATAATGAATGAATGGAATAAAATGCTCCAAGTCCACACCTCAAAATTTTTAGTTGTTCATGCCAACAAACCATGTTAAGTCCTCCTACGGAAATCACTTTGAAAGGAAGTGCCCCCTCATTTAATTTAATTTTTATTTCTCTCTTTGTGGTACTTTCTATATACCTTATGGGAAAAAAATTGTCTTCTTGATCTTGCTGAGAAGTTCTTTGAGCTCAGACGGTTCTTCCTAGAAACCCTAAAATCTAGATTTCATCCTCACCATATCATCAATAGCTTGTTTTATCAATGGCTTATAGAGGAAGTTAGTGAATTCCTTAACATTCCTTGTTGTAGGGTAGCCTAGGGATGTGTTGTCTGAAAAGGCACAAGGAATGCCTTCTATGAACTTTTTAATTTTTGTCATTGCAACATCAATTGCATTCTTCTTGAGGGAAAATTTACCCTTGCAGCCATTTAGTATATTTACCTCTAACTTGGCTACCTAGATCTATTCAAGTAATAATTCCTAGCCATCCTCATCAAGAACACTCAACTATTCCAATTTGGTAAAAGGAATTCCTTTCATCTTTTGCAAATTTTAGAGAAATCCCTCCTAGATTAAGAGTCCTTCGTTAATGGATTCCACAAATTCTACCATGGTGCTTACCTGATTAACTTTTGTGTTTTGAATAGACTGATCATTTGGTGTAACATCTAATTTTAAATTTTGAGTTGTATCATCAATCCTTGTTTCATTATTTATTGATTCAATTGGAGTTTGAGGGTTTGTTTCAATATCAAATTCATTTGGCAAAGGTGACATGCCTTCACCTCCAAATATTTATTTTCAACTTGCATAGAGACTTTGCATTCATTCCCTTTTTTCATATTTTTTTTGCTTTCTTGCCTTTGGTGGATGATAGAGGATTTCTTTCAACATCTTCGCCTTTGGAGTTCAGTTTCTCACTTTCACGAATTTTTCTCATCCATTCCTTTCTTTTCTCTCTCATCTTCAAGCTCCTCATGTATTTGGCTCTTTAATAGTTTTTTCCTCATAATTCTCAAATCTATATCAATATAAAACAATTGACATAATACGAATGTTAGATAAATTTAACAAACTTAAGAAACATTAAAAAGTAACTATTGTGAAACAATGACAATAAAAGAATAAAAATAAGGATTCACTATATCAATATAAGAGAAAAAACACACAAAAAATGTTTTATAAATGTCCTCAGAATGTAAGAAATGTAAAAAGTGTTCAATTATCAAACAATCATATGAAATTTCTCAGAGGAATAAAAGTATTCATTCAATGGTGCTAAAAATCTTAGATAATAGTGCAAAAGACAATTTGTGGGACCAAAATCATGAGCATATTGTGTATTTTCATACAAAAAAAACCATGAACACATTATAACATTCTCACATTATATAACATGTGTGTGTGTGTGTGTGTGTGTGTGTGTGTGTGTGTGTGTGTGTGTGTGTGTGTGTGTGTGTGTGTGTGTGTGTGTGTGTGTGTGTGTGTACACATAAATACTTTGCTTTTGCTTGGAATTACCTAACCTTAGGCTTGAATTTGGATTGGATATTTGAGCCTAAGAGTTTGATTTTCTTATTGCCTACCCAAATCCATGTTTTGCAAAATATATCAAAAAATATGTAAATCTCGAGCATGCTCTCGATCAAGTTTGTATATTTTGAGGCATTATTCCAAAAAACATCAATATGACACCAGGTTAAATCTAAGATTTCTAACCATCTATTTATTTCTAAAATTCAAATATATTAAGGTTTTGATATTGAATTACTTTTAGTAGTGTCTTCATTTTTTGCAAAAACTACATGTATTTCTTTACATAATTTTTCATCTGCCCATCCAAATTTGAAAAAAAAAACATATTTTCACATTCTACGTTTCATTGTACACACATTGAAAAATGTTTTTCAATTATTTTTCTCAAAATTAGGGGGGAGAATGCTCAATTTTCTATTTTTGAAGATTTGTCCACTATGAAAATGAGTAAAAAATATATATTCATTAAAAATTAGGGAAAAAATACCTATACATACATGATCTTAGCTAACTTTTCAATAAATGAATTTACAAAATAAGAAGTGGAATGAAAAATTGTGGGGAGCATACGTGACACTATGTTATATATTTTGGTTAAAAAACAAAACCACTTTGTACCATCATAATCTTTACCATTTATAAAAAATTGCTAGTTTAGAAACTAGATTCCAAGCACTATTATTCTTGTTCTTAGGTATGTCAAATTACTTGTTGAAGTTGAACTTAGGTATGTGAATCGATAGTATTGGTGTAGTAGTGGCTCCCAATGGATTCACTTAGCAAGCCAATGACATAGTACATGTGTTCATAGGTTACTAGTAAACACAACTAATTTCATTTTTACCACTCAAATTTATATTTGTGATACTCCCTTTGCATACACTAGTGTAATTAAAATACCTCCCTATTTTCACCAAGTATCTTATGTAACTAGTTTTTAGGTTACATTTTTATATCCCATTATTATTGCAACCCTATCAACCAAGGGAACTATCCACACCTACATATGACTAAAACCAACTATTATTGACATCCCATACATTAAAGCCTCAACATAGAAAACTTAAATGAGTTATAGAAAACTTGGGTAGGATTGTATTGAACTTGCACGACCCTACAGTGACCATTGTTTCCTTTGCTAACTACATTAGAGTTGGGATTAAGCAAGAACCCTTTGGATTATGAGGCACTCACACAATACAAGACTATGGTGTAGAAAAAAGATAGTTTTATGACCTTGGCAAGATTAGCATAATAAAGGGCATTTCCTCTTATTGACTTGTGTAAAGTGTTTATAGAGGATTTGGAATGCCACTTATAAACACCGCACCTCCTTTTATGAATACTTCCCAAACCCTAATATTTACATACATATGACATTAATTAAATCACTTGCTTTTCCCCTAATATTGAAGTGATATATTGGGTCACATTTTTGTTATTAAAAACCCTAATATGCATGCACATGACAAGGTGTTAGAGGTGATTCCTCTAGATAGTGACTCACTTCTATAGCTAGGTATCTGATCTCTTTGATGATGGATTTGATCCTAGGTCACTAGTTTGAACATGACCTATATAGATCTAGACATGTCAATTATGATTCTACACCTACAAATAGAGATTCACCTCAATATTCAGACCTATAATAACAAAACTAGTCATGTTAACAAAAAGCTTTGAGGAGTTCGCTAAGATAGGATTATTCTCCTTTTGACAAGCCCTTGGATATAAATTTTGTGACTTCAAACAATGATTGAAGACAACAAACAATCATGCAGTATGCACCAGAATGTTTATGTTAATATTGATGTCATTGCTTTTATGATTATTCATTTTCTCTTATGTGTTTTAGGGAGTAATTTAAATTCTTTTCCCTTTTGGTTTTATATGGGAAAGTATAGTATGACACAATATTATTACAAGCACTCTACTTGAACATCATCTAATTCAATGATTAAACAATTAACAACAATTTTACACCTCATTTAGACTGGAAAATGATAAACAATTATCTTATTCTTATTAGACCAAATTTATTAAAAATAACCCATTACCGAATTCCAAGTATGAAGGGAGGAAAATTAGCCATAAGTCAAAACAATTCATATTATTGAAGGCATGCGATTGATTCTCAACGTCCATCTTTCAAAGGGAAACGTGACATAAATTACTGGTAATCATCGATTCTAAACGTCCCTTGAGAATTATATTAAGCCTGAAGAAAGTATTCTTTAATCACTATTAAATCAAATTCCAATATCTTAATTAAAAGCAGCGCGTGGATATCGAAACTTATTGGTAGAAGACAAGAAATTAGCAAACAAATAAAATATTCATTGGTAAGCAATTTGTCATGACAATACCAGTAGCAAGTGGTAACATCAGAGGTAGTAAAAGAAACTAAAAAACATGTTCACAGTTGAAACAAATACAGTTTACGATTTCCTGTCTTGAATTAATAGTTCATCTTACAAACTATTGTGAATAACAACACTCGAATTTCTACTAATAAACAAACACCTAGGAAAACTAAGTTATACTTGCTGAATATGCAGCAGAATTCTACTGTTAGACAAACTACAACAGACTATTCTGTCACAGTAAACTCCTGAAAGAATAATATGATACGGGGATAACTTCAAAACTTAATTGCATAGTTAATACGATTATAATCTCTTATTAGTAAGGGATTTTGGTGGTCAGAATTCACTCTACTTAAATATCATCCATTTTAATGGTCAAACAATCAATAATGATTTTACACTTCATTCACAAGAAAAAGTGGTAAATATTTGTCCTAATTTTATTGGCCAAAATTGACCTTTGACTATTGAAGTGGATGACATTTAAGAATAACTACCGGAATTACAGTAAGGGGGGTGGCCATTTGGGAGAACAACTTGAGAACCTGAGTGAGATCTACCAGATGTTTGAGGAGAAGGAATCCAGTTGTAATGGTTGAGTAATTTTGCCACCCAGAGATGAACAGTAGTGAGACCGAGAGTCTTTACCGGGCACACTCGCCAACCTGCACCGAAGAGTTCAATAAGTTCGTAAGTGTGAACGGCTTGCAAAGACTTAAACAGTTCTTAATAGTTTATAATTATTTGTGGAATCCTCGTGTCAATGGTGCGCATGTTAACTTCAAGTTTGATGATCACGATGTTCACGTTACGTACACAAAAAAATTATATGCATAAGGAAATGGGTCGACAGTAAACGTGGCGCTTGCTTACTGAAAAATTTTGTGAAATAGTAAAATTTGTAGCAGCTTAAACATTTTCAAAGGAGAATCTCATTCTTATAGTTCTTTAAAAAATGTAAGGAATGTTGCTTTTCCACGTGGACATCATTGTGGTCCTAGTTATAGGGAAGAGCTTAAATAGCTGATAGATTGTTGAAATTGGAAGAGTTTAACCAGCCGGTGCGTTGTAAGCGACTGGTTGGTCGAAAACTGTACGGACCGACAATGGAGGTCGAAAACAGGTCGACGAGTAGTATGAATGGGTTAGTAGAAAGGAGCTAAGCTCGTTTGATTGCTAGCTGGAGTCGACTGGAGGACTGGTCAAAAATCTGTACAGCCGGTCATTTACAACACACCAGCTGTTTACGGCTAGGCATTGAAGTTTGGTGGACAAAATCGTGCCGACTCATATGTTTTCCAAATTTAAATCAACAAATAGGAGGGTTGAAATCATAGAGGAGGGTCGAATGCGCACATCAGTTAAAGAAGTTGAATTTGGAGCAGGTTGAAAATGCCCAAAAACAGTCGGCACATAACGTGCTGGCTATCTAGGGTAGACGTAGTTATAGTGTTTGTTTTAGATGTGGTTATCATGGATCACTTTAATATAGACATTGTGGATGGTCCCCTCAAACAAATAGTCAGTGTTTTGCTTCTCAACATGAACCTCTAGATGATTATAGTAATTTCATGAACCTCATGAAGATTAAAGTTAATTCCCTAATGGAGACCCTCCTCCTTCCACTTATTGTTTTAGTTGCATTCTATGACCATTTTATTTTGTCTTTGAACTCTTGCATTAACTTTTGGGATGTGATTCCATTCCACCTATCTTTTATGTGAACTAATATATTATATTTTTATATTTTAAAATAAAAAGTATGCTATTCATCATTAAAAAATGTACATGTGTTGTTTTAAACCTGTTAGTGAACAGATTTGTCACCACTTGTTTCATGCATGACTCACCCAGTTTGTAGTAACAAATTCCGATAACAATCAAACAATTTCAGCAATTACTCTTTGAGCTTTTAGAAGGTACAGCTTCCTTCGTATGATAGAGTTTTAATTTTCTGGTATGCTTTTAACCTGAAAATGGGAAAATAATTTTTTGCTAATATGAAAATGAAATAAAACCCCAATGCCCAACGTACTGTAGGCATACTAAAAGCAACTTAAGATTATAAAGTTAGTAGAATACATCCAAACATAAGAATTGAGATAATATGATAAATGAATAGCAAATTACTGAATTACCACCTTTGCATCAAATTCAAATGTAAGGGTAAAGACACATCAAATAGAAATGTAAATATAACAGAGGCAGGCTATCAACATTTCAAACAGAAAGGATGCACAACTTTCTATACTCAGGATGTCATGCATTCAACATAAGAAGAATAAATAACAATACACATAGATGATCGACCCAATGTCCAACTTTCTCTTGTATTAATGAGCAAGAGGTAGAGTCTAATACTCCATTCTCCCCCAATATTACACCAAACTTTATCAAATGTCCCCCTTTCCTTCAAAAATTTTAAACTCATGAGTATCAAATGATCTAGTCATGAAAGTAATTTCACCAAAAGATCTGAACTCTCTTTTGCTCATTCATTTTATAGTAAAAGAGTTGGGAACTAACTTTTCCTGTATAACTGTCTCTCACAACTAACAATTAAATACAACAAAGTTTCTTGAATACTAAAGAGACATACTCTCAATAATAATAATATAATTCTTAACATAAGTTTCGAGAAAATGTGAAATCTTAAAGAAACTTTAGGAATAGACTTCTTTGTCCTTGCCCTCTCCTGCATCATATCCTACACGTGCTTCTTGGAGTACCTATTCACTAGTGTCATCTTTCTCTGTTTGTTCTTTGGACCTTTGTGAAGCATCTAATTTAGCTTTGAAGACCTAAAACTTGTTCAGAATTGGGATAATAGCCTTAGCATTCAGAATGTTGGCGATCATCAACCCGGTTCTCCACATTTGTAAGGTGTTGTTGGCTTCTTCATACTTCTTATGCATTTTCACTATATCCTTCTTGAAATTCAAGAGATAGGTAGCCACATTATTTAGTTTCTCCATGGGATTGCCAGTTGAATCCTCTTTAGCCCTTGATTCTTCAACCAATAGGTCTTTAAAAGTCTATTTGACAATGGCAACATCTAACAGGTTGTTCTTAGTTTCGTCAAACATGTCAACCCCCAAAGAAAGACAAGATCTCGTGAGATCTAGCAAGGGAGATTTATTGTTTTTAGCTACATTCTTCAAGTAAGTTAGGCATTGTTTTACCATGGTTAATTTCAAATCCACTAAGTTTAAGCATTTGACAGATTCATTTTCCTCTAGTTTGCTTATGATCTATTCTGAAACCAAGACACTGGAATCAATTTTTAATATTTGGACATTTTAGTATGTAAAAGAATGGTTTGATGAATGAAAAGTAATCCATCCATAGTGAGTTTTTCCACCCATTGTTCTACTTCTTTAGCCAAGAATTTGTACCTGTTAATTTTATTTATTACCTTTGTACTCACACCTTTAGGAGGAGTCTTTCCAAGAATGTCTGTGGTAGCATCTAGAGGTTGGGATGTAGTATCAATAATGGACCTGATGTATGTGGTCAAGATATTTATCTAATTCTCTAAAATTTTATTCTTCCTTTCCCTCTCTTCCAACTTACTAGCCAAAATTTCCATAGATAGATTAGCATTGTGTATATATTCTTGAACAGAAGTATGTCCCAAGTCCACTTTGCTAACATGAAAGTCATCAACAGAAATATCCCTCACTTCTTTTTCTACCAATGGTTCTGCAATCTCTATATACTGGTGTTTTGTTATAGGGCCAACCATTAGCCTTGACATCCTTTTAGCTTTCTTAGGAGTAGACTCTAACATTAGGAGCCTTGCAACTACATCAAACTCTATGTCTATAATCTGAGAATATCTCCTTTTGTTGCCAACCTCTATTTTCAACTAGGCAGGAGTTGATAGAATTGAACAGTCATCAGTAGCAACATGAGGTATACTGTCTGTTTTAGGACTACTAGTTACTCCTTGTTGTTGTTGAGAAGATGAGGGAGTTTGAGACATTCCATCCTAAAACATGAGGAAGAGTTTGTGCAAGGGGTGGAGGAGTTGTATCCTAGGTTGGAGAGGGTGTTTTATCCATATCCTCCTCATATTGTAACATCTGTTCTTTCTCTAATAATTTATTAACATGAGGATTCAAACCAACTATGTCAAGAGCCATATTTTACAATATTCACCTCATGTGACTAAACCAACTATGCCAAGATGTTGGGGTGGGTGATTGTATCCTAAAGGAGGCCTCATTTCATTTTAAAATTGTCCCAATTCTTTTTGGATACATGGTTCCAGCAAAGTCTCTTATGAGACCTAAGAGCATAAAACTACTAAACTTTGACAGAGAAATTCTTAGATTCCATGGCATCTAGGAATGATCTATTTCAACCTATAGTTAGATGTCTAGTCTCTCCAAAATAACCTCTCTCAATTTTCATCAGGTCAAGATCATTTGACTGTACCAACAAAGGATGCATTCTTACAGAATGCCTTAGTGGCATTTACTGTAAAGGCTCCAAGAACCATTTTTTACATTATTCACCTCATAGGACCGAATAGACTATGAAAACATGTCAGGGTTGGTGGGTGTATGGTAGAGGATGCCCCATTTCATTCTTTAAGTGTCCCAATCCATTTGGGATACATGGTTTTGGCAAAGTCTCTTAAGAGGCCTAAGAGTTAAAACCTACAAAACTTTAATGTAGTTAATAAAGTCTATGGAACCTAGGAATTATCCATTTGGACTTAGAGATGAATGTCAAGTCCCTCCACAATAACCTCTCTCAGTTTTCATCAACTCAAAATTCTTTGACCATGCCAACAAAGGATGTATTCTTACAAAATGCCTCAGTTGTATTTTGTGTAAAGGTGCCAAGAGCAATATTTTTCTTCCACACCTCATGACATAACCCTGCTAGTGTTAACATGCCAGGATGGGCAGGTGAATGCTAGTGGAGGTCTCAGTTAATTCTTTAGGTCTCCTAATCCTTCCATGCTACATTGGACTGAAAGAGTCTCTTAAAAGCCCTAAGAGCTCAAAAAAATGTCAAACTTTGATGGAGCGATTCTTGGAATCTGTGGCACCTAGGAATGTTTGCACATACATGTGGATTTTGGGCTCATTTAAGAGCAGTGTAAAGTTTCCAATAGCCATATTTTTTCTTTCACACCTGATGGGATTGAACTAATAGTGCCAACATGTTAGGGTAGCCTAGTGGATGCTAGTGGAAGTCTCATTTCATTCCATAGGTCTCCTAAGCCTTCTAGGCTACATTGGACTAAGAGAGTCTCTTAAGAGCCCTGAGATATTTCATGTTAGGCAAACTTCAGTGGATTTGTGTTCAATGCATAGAATTTGCTACAAAAGATTGTGATTGATGTTTATTATTAAATCATTATAGCTCATTTTTTCTTCATTTTAACATTACTACAACTATGGTAGCAAGTGGACTATCATGTTGTGTTTGCTACCACCATTTGGGATAAAATATTTGAAAAAAAAGTAATGTTTCTTGATAGATTTGTATCTTTTTTTAGTATTGCAAGGAACAATCATTAAAAGGCTTAATACAACTCACTAATGTAGGCATTTTTTTACTCTATAATAATCTTTTTGGCAAATCACTAACATATTATTCTCAACTCAATTATTAAAAACATATTATATTAAATTAGGCAATTCGGACTATGTTATTCACAACTCAACAATTTAAGATAAGTCCTTCTCACCTTTACATGTTCAAACATGAAATAATTATATTTAACTATCTCTATTAATTTTTTTTTTAAATCTTAAATGTAAAAAATATGCAAAGAGTCCTCAAAATGTAGATTCAATAGATGTTTTTAAATTGTATCTAAATTATATTGAAAGTATCTATGATGAAAGCTAAATTCTTTAAGCACTTGATCTCAATCCATTGAATACAATAGCTTTATTCTCCGAGACAACTACATTATTATTAAAAAATTGTTAAGGAAAATAAGCGACATCAACTACAACTAGCTTAATGTTTATTGTAAGAAATTTGATGGAATATTAAGAATCAATACTTAAAATTCTATCTTATATGTCACCTTAGAAATCATATCCAATGTCTCCACAATGAAATCTAAATTATTTAACCACTAATCTTAATAACTTGAATATAATAGATTTATTCTCCAAAACACTTGCATTTATATATTAAAAAATTATTAAGCAGAATAAATTTTAACCTGCTTTTAACTTAGTAGTGATGGATGTATTTCCACCATAACCTCATCATACTCATAATATAGTCATGGTCTAGGTAGAATACATAAAATATTGTTTCCAACCTCATAAGAAGATCTAAGTACTCCAACCTTGTGTGAAATACACCAGCATTTATATAAAAAATTGTTAAGAAAAATAAACATCAACTACAACTAACTTAACATTTGTTGTAAGAAATTTGATGGAAGATTAAGAATCATTACATAGAATTCTATCTTAGATGTCACCTTAGAAATTATATCCAATGTCTCCATAATAAAATCTAAATGCCTTAACAACTATTCTCAATTCCTTGAATGCAACAGGTTTATTCCCCAAAACAACTGCATTTATATATTAAAAATTTGTTAAGAAAAATAAAATTTAACTTTCTTTTAACTTGGAAATGGTGGATGAATTTCCATCATAACCTCATCATACTCATAAGATAGTAATGGTCTAGGTAAAATACACAAAATGTTGTTTCCAACCTCATAAGTAGATATTAACTTACTCCAACCTTGTTTTAAATACACCTACATTTATATTAAAAAATGTTAAGAAAAATAAACAACATCAACTACAACTAACTTAATAGTTGTTTTAAGAAATTTGATGTATGATTAAAATCACTAATTAGAATTCTATCTTAAATGTCACGTAAGAAATTATATCCAATCTCTTCACAATGAACACTAAGTTCTTTAACCACTAATCTCAATCCCTTGAATACAATAGCTTTATTCTCTAAAACTCCTACATTTAGATATTAATTTTTTTAAAAGAAAAATAACTTCATCGTACTCATAGGATAGTCATTGTCTAGGTAGAATACACAAAATGTTGTTTCCAATTTCATAAGAAGATTTAAGTAATCCAACCTTGTCTAAACTATACAAAATTTTGCTTCTAGGTGCATTACATAGTCATGATAGCCATAGCATAGTTATAATAGTAGAGAGGACAAAAATAAGGATATAAATGAGGGCAAAATGATGAATAAATAGTCATAAAATCGTTATAACATCATAGATGACAAACATAGATTTATGGGACTAAATCATAAAGACATAAAGTATAGTAGTGCATTATCTCCAAAATCTTTGTTTTTTCATGGTGAGTTAGTAGCACATCATCTTTACTAGCTACTCGTTGTCTACAACCATAAATGATAAAGCATAAAATTTGTCATGATCATAGGAAACATTAGTCCTTGGCTAATCTTGGTAGGAATAATAAGGTTGAGATGACAATTCTTTATGATGCCTAATAATGCTTTTGTAAGACTATCCAAAGGGTAGGATAATACTAACATGATGTGAATAAGAAAAGTTTAAAATTGCTTAGGGTTGTTCACTAGTAAAATAATAGTAATATTTAGGTTTATAGAACAACCTACTAGATACTTAACATATTCACCAATGACCCATTAGATGATCTTAGACTTTCAACAAATTATTTAAAAGTTTAGACATTCATATGATAGTCTTAGGGTTATTGATAGAAATTCCTTTAGGATTACCCATCGACTTGGTCTATTCATATATATTTTTAATAGTACCCTTTTATGACATTCTATTATTTTACTTGCACATTATTTCAGCATTCATGGAAGACCTCATAATAGTCCTATAAAAGACCATTTACTAATAAATTTTTTGATCAGTTATTAGGACTATCATAATTCTGACATGCTTTTATGATACTCTTCCTCATGGTTTGATGAAAAATGACAATGTTGTTATCACATTCATGTTGTTAACTTATTCAAGGATTGATGACTTATAGTTCAATGTCTTCACAAAAAATCTTTGTTGATAACCTAGGTAATGATAATGATAAAGTTGCATGAGGCAATATAGGATAGTCATTATAAGCTCATGGCATCTTAATTCATTCTTGAATACTCGTGAATAGAATTTGAATGATTATGTGTTAGCATCTTATGTATTAGGAATTTCTTATGACTTCATAGCATATGCATGATGATGTCCATGGTTAAAAGATTCTCCAATAGTCCTATTGTTATCCATGATTGTCAGGATAATTAATTTGATACCAATATTATTGTCTTGTCACTTTGTGGCAACATCCTAGGTACTAAGATTGTCTCAATTTGGTTCAATGATTTTATTCACCCAACTAGCCAACTTCAAGGGATCTATAATGGACTCTTGATAATCACGATGATGATCCTTTACCATTCATGTGGCCTATCAGAATTCTAGTCTTTCTTCAACACTGTTCTTAGTTTTTCATGCCCATTTTAGGAATCACTTTAGCAACCTCACTCTACCTCTTGAAAACTTTAAAACAACCCATTAAGGTCTTAACAACGTTCATTTATATAGTGAGACTCATTTAGATTTATAGTAATCCTAAGGTATGTTTAATGTGTGACTTTCTTCTAGATCATTTAACTTTTGATATCCCTTATTTGGTGATAGTTGAATTAGGTGAAACTAAGATGGAAATATTATAATTATTTAATAGTAATTTCACTTCTTAGTATCCATCATTGGATCAATAATAGACCCCTTTAGTATGGAAAATAATGTTTATATTCATGACATATTTTCTTGAACAATAACTTGTTGGAATGACAATTTTGTACCCTGATTTAATAAAAAAATTCTCCCATTGGTATGTGGGTAAAGTATAGTAGGGGACTAGAATATAAAACCAAATGTAGATTATACATTACAAATTAAATTCAATGTGATGTAGCTTCCATGGCTAGACATACCAATTTACTACTAGAAAACAAACCAAATAATTTGATAATATCTAGAATATGAAAAGTATTGCCATTTCAAAATATATTACATAAAAATTTAGGGTTATGGTATTTTATCCCATATATGAATACCATTAATTTAGCCTATTGCATATTCAATCTAATTTCACAATACATAATCCATCTAAAGTGTGGCAATCAAATGTTCCCAAATAATATCAAGCACACATTTATAGTACATGATGTTATGCATGGTGGTAGGATGTCTAATTAACATAGTTCCCTAAGGATGGATCAAGTAGGGACTCACATACAAGTCATTAAGAAATATTTACTCTATATTTTTAACATGCTAAAACTACACTAAGCTAGAATGTAGAAGTTAAATGTATTTTAATGAGATAGAATAATTTGTTGTCAAAGGCTTGTGCATTGATCACATGGGTAACTAAGTGACCTAACTTTAGATTTCAAATACTAACACATATTTAAGTCCTTTTATGGAGAATTGGGTATGCATTTGGAATCTAAAAAGTGTGCTTGTATAATTACCCTTGGAATATACTCCCAAATACTAGAAATATTCATAACTAAGCATTCTTCAATAATCCACAGCTAAATTATAAAATCCCTTGTGATGCATCAAAAATATTTGTTCAAATATGTAATTTGAAATAGTTTTACAAATTGTTGCAAGGAGTAACTAATTAAAAGTAATAATCAAAACTCATAATCAACCCAAAGGCTAGTTACATCTATCAAAGCACTAGAGAATTCATTCATAAATGGCTTAAACACTGGTAGTAGGGAAATATCACATACAAAACACTATCAGATCACCCTTCAATGTTATGATACACTGTATTGAGGACTATCATGCATAAGGTCATATATAACAACCATAAGAGGTTTAATGTTACATCGCCAACTTACAACTAGACTTAATCATTAAATTAGTATGATAATAAGGAGAATTAGACATAGTTAATTGATTTGATATTGTGGAAATATTTGATTTAACTTTGATTATGAAAAAGTTATTATTGATGAATTATGAAAAAGTTATTATTGATGATCTACTTTATGAATTGATTATACTAAGCTATGAAATATAATGATGATAATACACTAATCATGATCTTGTGGTCTTGAGTGTGAACAAGAAATTGAACATCCTTCGAAGAAGGAAGGAGAGTATCATCTTGGAGGGAAGATTAGACATTGTGAAAGCAAAAGGAGTCAAATAGCCATTTGAGTGTCGACTATTAAGTCCTTCTTCCTCTCTATGCATAAGTTGACTCATGTGAAACTTCTTTCCTTAGTTCTCTTGATCTCTGAGAATTGTTATGTTATTGATGCCTTTAAGACTAGTTGTAGAGACCAGTCGATGTTTTGGAAACATCACCTCATGTTAAGGGGCAATCTTGTAGAAAGAGATGGAAGTCTCTCATAATCTTTTGGTTCTCTAAGATATTATTCTTAAGCCTCTCGACTTAGGATGATAGTCAAATTCAAAGAAGAATCTCTCAACGACATTCGACATCTAGATGTGTTCGTGTGCGCTTCTTTGTTTTCTTTTTAAACCTAATAGTAAGGATTTCAAACCCTTGTATAGGATAAATTGCCATGATAATAATCATATTATTATCTTTTATGTCATTAATTTCTTTGTATTTAGTCAAATGCTATTTCTATTGGTTGGGTTAGTATAGGATGGAAAGCTTTTACCTCATCCATTTTTGAGATTATTGCCCGATGGTAGCCACCTTTTGTGGAAACAATCGAGTGAGGAAAGGTGGTTACCCTTTCTTTTTGGTAATCATGAATTGATGGGAGGCAAAAATGGAAAAATATGTGAAGCATAGTGCTTTTCAGGCAGGCAACGGAAGTTAGTGGTTTTTGGGTTTTTCTTGGAGTTCTTTTGGGTTCTCAAAGAAGAGAGGGAAAAATAGAGAAGACTAGGAACTCCTATGACAACACAGAGCTATTGTTGCACATGTATTACCTGCATGTAATCCTACTTTCTATTAACAATTCAAACATGTTAACATAGAACTAAGTTGTATAATGTTTAAACTCTTGTTTAGAGTAAGCTCGAGGCTGCTATAGTCAAGCACTTTATTTTTGCATGTATTTAACCCATGGCTTTAGGCCGTATGGACAAGCATTAAAATTATCATTATAACACTATGCTCATAGCTTTTTTGAATGAGCTTTCTCTACTGGTAAGTCATCGTCTATTGAGCCAGGACTGGAAACTTTTGAATCTTTGTTTACTTACAGGTCGTATGGTTGGATGTATACCATTGAAACTCTTAAGACTATATCCATTGCTGAAGGGATGAAACATTATCAAGTCTATTTGAAGATTGTGTTTTATATTGTGGGCCGAATGGCCAAGTCTATTTAAAGACTATGTTTTACATTGTTGGCTAAATAGCTGAGTCTTATTAAAGACTGTGTTTCATACTTTTAGCCAAGAGGCCGATGTATTTAAAAGATTGTATTCTTCTCAAGGTTGTAAGGCCGAGACTTATGGGATGTCTGTGCTTCATGCATGAGGCCGCTTGGCTGAACCTTGGATAAGAAATTCTTTCTGAGTTGGTTTTAGGGTTGCATGACCCAACTGTAACATTATTTTATATCATATACTATGTAATAATAACTAGAGCCTAAGCCATATCATTTGGGTTGGTAAAGAAATGTTATCTCATCATTTACTATCTCGATTAGAGTATGAGCTCTCGAGTGGAGTAGATGATGGCTCCATATCGATTATAACTTAAGATTATAAAACAATTTTATGACTATGGTTTTGCCGCGTAGGCATTATTGAATAATGTTATGGACACCCAACTATGATGATAGTGTTGAATTAGATTTGGATAACTAAGAAGGGGGGGTGAATCAGTTGTCACACAATTTTAGCTATTTCTTTCTCTTAATCTTTTTTATTACTTATGATCAAAACATTTCAACATTAATCAATCTCACATGAGTAGAAATGAAAATAGTACACTTGACACTAAGACTTTTGATGTTGAAACCTGGTTAAGGGAAAAACCATGGTGGGGGTTAACCCACAAATATTAATACCCTGTTAAAAGTATTTTTACAAATGGGAATACACATGCATTTGGGCTCACTACCCAGAGCTCACTACTCAAATGGAGGCTCACTGCCTATGGAAATATGACAAGAGAATGATAGAGATTTGAACTAATTAATAGCATCTACTTATGCAAGAAGTTCAATTCCAGTTAAGTACAAAAACTGATCTTACACATTTCATCTTTACTCTGCTCTTC
This sequence comes from Cunninghamia lanceolata, assembly GCA_027924645.1. Taxonomy (NCBI): domain Eukaryota; kingdom Viridiplantae; phylum Streptophyta; class Pinopsida; order Cupressales; family Cupressaceae; genus Cunninghamia; species Cunninghamia lanceolata. Next base: position 1,970,905 of record BSBN01001183.1, on the reverse strand, counting down.
TTACTAGTCTACCTTCATTTACACTTTAGATTTCTACTCTACTCACATACGCCTTATTCACACATACCATTCTTATTGAATCATCTAATTTCATCAGCTATATATATTCGTAACATGATCTACAATCATTCTAACAGTCAGCTTTAACAACACTTAGAAATTTAATGAATGCTCTACTCTGTCGGCTAGATCTATGCATAACTTAAGATGTAGACCAAAACTTACTCTTGAAAATAATTACTCATGTTGGCCACACTCATTGATCATCACTATCTGTCCAACAAACAACTTCCATACATCTGGAATCAAGACCTTCTACAAGGTCAGCCTATTATTCTTCTATCTACTTCTGACAAATTGGAACCCAGGACTCAGAGGCTAATATCTTTTAAATCTTTCATCATCAGAGAAAAAAATATGGAGTTAGATTATCTTGAAAATGGACATGACTCCCCTAGATCCGTAACTAATCATGACTTCCCACCGGAGAGATCTAGACCAAAATATTGGACCCTGTTACTGCTCTGTTCCTAGCTGCCCAGACTTAGACAAATTCTGAATCTAACTTTCGGTATGAACAAGTTGTGTTAAGCAGATGATTGGGATGATCCTAGTTTCCATTAATGACAACACCTATCAATGCAAAGTAGTTTCTCTTGCCAACAATCTCCCCCTTTGGCATTGATGGCAACACTTAGTGAAAAATGACTAAGTGTCAAGTGCAACTCCCCCTTTGACTGTACACATGTGTACTTCACTTATTCTGATGTTCCCCTTCTCTAAATATCTCATTTTTCACTATCTTTCACTCCCCCTTTGACATCAATGACAAAAGGTGGGGTGCACAAGCCAAAATTTCTCCAAAATTTTTGTATATACTGTTGCATATGTACAAAAACCCATCAAGTCTTATTTACATGAACTTGAGAACATCTCCAAAGTTAGTTTTTATTTGTGCAAGTTCAAAGGCCCAAGTGTTCTTCATACCATCCAAAATGGAGATGTGCCCACTTAACAAAAATGCATATGCTTTAGCCTTTGCCAGATCCAGAGAATCACTTGTCTAAAGTGCACTCTGGGCTTTGGATAAGGCATTATGGATGAATTCCAACTTGGGGGCAATCAGTTCCCAGAGTTCACACATCCTCTTCATAGTATTGCCTTTCTCTTTTTCAAGTCCCTTTATTTCATCTATCAAGCTAATAACCTGACATTCCTGGCTTATAGGAGAGGCAGTTAGAGAATCAAAATTTTGAGATAGAACTGATATTTTCTGTTCTTGTTCCTTTATCCTCTTTTCAATATCTTCATTGACTTTAGAACATGATAGGAAAAACTTATATATATCTCCTCCATCACTTGGGGAATTCTGAGTGCTCTTTATGCTAATGCCTAGAATCAGTCTATCACTCCTTATCAAATTCTTAACTTGACTAAATCTCTTATTCAGGAACTCTTTTTGAACTTTTTCATCTGCAGACTTTTCAAAAGACTCAAAGTGTGAGTTTACCAAACATACAAGATTTTTTAGATGTCCAAAGGGGGAATCATTTTGATTCTTCTAATAGGTTGGCATTAATTTATCCAAAATTTTGGTTGCAAGCCCTAGTAGCTCATTGTCCTCCATGTGGGACTTTAACATCTTTTCTCTAGCCTTTGCTTGGGTCAATGATGCTATTTTCATCAATTGAATTGGAGAGAGAGCATCTAGATTGGCTAGGCCTTGGATTAGTTTAGGCTCATCAAGTTCAATCATTTCTTTTTCAAGCAGACCTTTTACTGCATCTGCAGTGTCTCTTGCAACCAATTCATAACCATCCTTTTGTTCTCCTTATTTCTCAGTATCTACTTTAGGTGCTTTAGCATTTGCACCATCTTCTTCTGCCTTGTCCTTCTTTCCTTTTACTTCCTCCTTCTCTATTTTACTCTTCTCTATGTTTTCTTCAAAGGAACTCTTTCTTGTTTCCTTACCACTTGCTACCTGATCGAGAGGGCTTTGTGAGGCAGAAATATCCTCTTGTTTTCTAGAGTGATTAGGTGGAGGGGTTACCCCTGCATCAACTATTATGTCTACCATTTCTATGTCCTCCTAATTGACTTGTTCCTCTTCCTGAACCTCTCCAATAATTAGATTTGATAAGTCAAATCCAACATTAGTTTCTTCATAGATTAACTCCAGAGGATCTAAATTAACACCTTGGTCATCAATTCTCTTGTTATTCTCTTCATCTAAAGCTTCCAGTTCTAGAACTTGAGAATTGTCTTCTTCAACTTGTTTCTCTGAAATAATAAAGTACTTATTCTTGTCAATGGCCTTTCTCAAAATTTCCTCTATTTGTTTTGCAATTTCTTCAGTTGCATCAAGCATAAGTTTGTTCATCCAGACTTTGCTTCTAAATTTATCTTTGACTTTTTTGAGGATTTTTTCTGCTTCTCTTCTGGTCATCATAGGGTACAAAGTGGAGAGAATGTATACTCTCTGAGTCCCATGTCTTTATCCAAGTGGCTGCTTCTTTCCTTATTTCTAGTACTTTCCTTAAGCTTTTAGGAAGTTCTTGTAAAATTTCCAACAGAGCTCTATTGAATTTATTCAAATATATGATAATGGCATCTTCCAAAATTTTCTTATTTGCTTGATCAAGATTATCATAGTAAACTCTAATAGGCTTTAAATTTCCATGAAAAGTAATTGTTTTTACAATTTCATCAATTGACATAGCGACCTTACCAGTTGCTTGCTTTTTACTAGCTTTATTGCTTGCAGAATGTTGGGCTTCAAGAGTCTTTGAAGCTTTGGCTTTCTTAAATCTTATTTCTTTTATTTCTTCATCTATTTTTGTCTCCTCATCATCTTTTGAGCTTTTGAGGACTCTTGTGTCCTTGGTTTCCTTTCTTTTTCCCCCTTCACCGGATGGAGTGGCTTCCAGTTTCTTGATGGAAGAGGACTTAGGTTGCTCAATGAGATTTGTAGAACTCCTTGTCTTCCTTGAGGAGCTTGGAGGGACTTCCATAGTGACTACTAGCTCACTTTCTACTTTTTCTTCTGAAGTCTACTCGGTGCTCTTCTTCAATTTTCCAATCCTTTCTCTATTCTCTCTCACTACTTCTTTTGTAATCCCAATGCTTTTTGCATGCATCTCCACTTGCTTGAGAACTTTTCTTTTTGTTTCTGACTGTCTTAGTTCCGCATGCAATTTTAAGCTTAGTTCCTTGTAGGTTCCAAACCTTTCAACAGAGGTGTCTTTAGGTTTGCTCAGAAGATGCTGAACATACATGTCCAAAATTTCCTCATCCACCTCATAACCCATTAGCATTATCCATACAGTTCTTGGTTCTACAGCTTCCATCAAACATTGATCTGTGTCAACCATAAAACATATTTCATTTTCATACTTTTCTACAACAGAATTAGGGATTCTTTCCCTTGCATGCATTAGACTCTGAAAGTTTTTGAAATAACCCTAGATTGCAGTCTTTTGTGCACCTAAATCTCCAAGACTATATAAGTGGTCTCTTATCTGGATTGCCACTGGCCTATCATTTGTCCAGTGCACACCTTGCACTCCAGGCATTTCATTCATGAAATAGAAAAATAAGCATATGATCAAGGAACCATATTGAAAAGATTTTTTCTTGTCTCTTTTGATTTTGTTCAGATTCTCTATCAGCTAATTCTATAGTAGTTCACACATATCATAGTCTACATTCTCCTTTAACATTTTATAAGCTGCATATATTGTCATTCCGGAAACTAAATTTTTCTTGCTGGAGTGATAAATCTTGTACCTGATCACCATAGAGGAAAACTTAACATCCAATTCTATGATATCATTGATGGTCATTGCCCTTTTGTCAAACTTGCCACTGGTAGCATTATTTAATGTCTAGTTTTTCACAGCTTTTAGCATGGGTAATCCGCCAGAAGAGTTTAACCTAGTTACAATTTTGATAACATCTTTTATAATCTTAAATGGTTTCATTAGCTACATGAATTCATCGTGTATTCAACTTAAGATGTAGTGAACCCATTCATTTTCATCAAACAACAGAATTTCAATCATTTGTAGAAAATATTTCCTTTCAAGGACTTCAAATTCAGGTCTTAGTTGATAATTGTCATCTTTCAGATGGTTCTTAAACAACTCCATCAGTTTCTAATTTCCAAATTCTTCTATACTATAATGAATGTATGCCCTAATGTCTTCAACATGCAAAACCCCATATGGAACACTCAAGAAGGCACCAAGTGGCTCGACTTCAACAGATTTATAGGGATGCTTCTTGAATTTAGGATGAGACCTCTCAGTGACATCAATAAGTAAAGGTGCAGCCATTTATAGAGATTGAGAATTCAAGAAGTTTCATAGAATACATAAATACCTTGTTCTGCAGATTAGGGTTTTGGTTGGAGATCCTCTTCGTGCTTCAATTTTGGGAATTCTTAGCTCTAAACTCGTTCACTCCTCTTCTTGCTTTCTTCTAATGCAAAGTGATCTAAGTGAGGAATGAATGATCTTTTATGTTCCGCGACACCTAATTTGTCTTTGCAATAAATGCTCTGTCCTAATACATCTGGTTGCTTTGTTTGTTAAATAGTTTCATATAAATTACTCTGCAATTTGTCATATCCACCTTTTTACTTCTGGAAATCCTTCAAAATGATCTAAAATAATTCAAGATACCTTTTCTCATTGTGCCAGAATTAGGCACTTAACTACTGGTTGGGGGAATTTGATTTACAAAGCTACTCCCCCTGAGCCAAAGCTCCTAGTTTAATTCCCTGAGGAATTTTTTGCACTAGATTTCGGTGCGGACCCATCATTATGGTTCACAGTTGCTTTCTTCACCCATGTCTCACTTGTTTCATTCTAGATCTCATTCTCTTCAATTTTTCTTTTGCCTTTGTCTTGTCTTTGCTCATCTAGTTTTTTGTTTACTAGTCCTCTTCCTTCATTGATCCTACTTCAGCAGAATCTTACAAAATGACCGGATTGGTTACAATGGAAGCACACAATATTTCTTTTTCCATTTGATTGATTTCTTCTTGATCTACACTGATTTGCCATATGTCCAAATCTATTACATGCAAAACATTTGCCATTGAAAACTTTCCTATTTCCTCTATTTGAAGAGTCATTCATTATCTTACTTCTACATTCGTTGGATTTATGACCATACCTATTACAATTGAAGCATTGTCTAGAGAAGGATGGATTATTTTGATTTACTCTACTTCTACATTGAGTGGCTTTATGGCCAAATTTATTGTGCTTGAAACAATTTCTATTGAAAGATGGATACCTTTGAGCATTAGGTTGTCTTATCGAATGTCTTCTAGGTATGTTTCTCTCATTCCTTGGTTCAAAGTTTCTTTGACTAGATCCAGAGCTTTCACCTTTTTCATATCCAAGACCATGCTTGTATTCAAACCCCTTTTGAGCCTCAAGTATTGCTTCAAGCTTAGCTGAGCTTATCTTGAACTTTTCTCTGTATTCATTTGCAACTTCTAGATCATGTCTGAGAATGACAATTTCTCTTTCAAGATCTCTTTCATTGTCTTTTCTTTCTTGTAAATCAGATTTTAGATGACTAGCAATGTTGTCCAATCTGTAGCATTCATTAGTTTTCTCTCTTAGAGTTTGATTTATGTTACATCCCCTTTTTGGATTTAGTATTACTATTTACATTTTCTTAAATAGTACAATCATGTGAATATGTTTAATATCATAGAAAATGATGATATGATTAGAAAAGGTTAATTTTATGAAATCATAGATTTTTACTTGATTATGATCAATCTGATGTTATGAATTAAAATGTCTTTTCGATATGAAAATGAAATGATTTGATGTAAATGTGTTTTGATCAGAACATTGGTACTCTAACCATAAATTATATGTGAGATTGTTAATGATAGGAATAGATGGAACATGTTCACCAAGAAGAAAGAAGAAGAGAAAGTATCTTCAAGAAAGAGAGAATAGACTCTGGAATAACCCATGGGTTCTTACCATTGAAAATGAACATTAGGTAGATAAACCTAGTTGCCTCGAGTTAAGTATTGATATCAGGTTAAGTCAAATTTTGATGAGAATGTCAAGGTTTACAAGAATAGGTCTTTCTTCCTTTCTTAGTTGTCATAATGAGTATGGGAAATCGACATTTGTGTTGTAATACTCTGAATCATGTTGCCAAAATGGACGACCGATATATATAATTATATACAAATGTATACACATGAGAATGAGTTGTATGTTGTGTCTTGTTTAGTGGTTTGGCGTAAAATTTGAAAGTCATGCGTTAAGTCGACCCCAAACCTTGTATTGTGTTTACGCTCCAATTGCCATCATCATCATAAATCTCTACAAGCGTATGATGTAAACATTTACTTACGAAATTCAATGGATGTAGAATTATTTCTATTGTGGGTTACCATCGTATAATAAAAGGTTTAAATAATGTTTTAAATCTTTGAGACCGTCAAGTGTAATTCCATTGGTCATATTGTAATGGTAATATACAAAATCATATTTAGTTATATTTAAATAGTCGTTAAGGAGTAATTATTTTATTCTTTAATGGTGTTAGTAATCGGGCAGTAGCTCAAAGGGTTCACTCAAGTCATTATTATGATGTCTTTTATTCCAAAACATTCTATTTATTCTTGAGCTCCAAACTTTATTGATTGGTTGTCAGCTCAGCCATTATTCCAAGTCATTTATTCAAATTAAACTCAAAATTTGTTGAGAGTAGTGTGGTAGCATGTCCAAAATTGAAACAACCACCTCACAATTTGTTAGCTCCACATTGCGGATCAGCTGTGAAGTTAGTGGAACACCCAACCAATTCTATGTAGTGGTCATGGAAAGGAGGTAGATGGTTAGCTATGCAGGGTAGTTACCAAGTTGATAGGGTGTGGTTTAGAGAGAAGGAAGTTAGTTTTCTTTTTGGTGAATGGGATATAGAGAAGAAGAGAGTCAGTTTTTAGAGAAAAATGGGAAAAAGAAGCTGATAGGAGGCCGAGGGTAAAGAGTATGTGATCGGGTGAGAAGAGAATGAGATGTTGAACCAGATTTTAAACAGTCACCTGAGATCTTCTATAGGTTCCATCTCTTCTCTCTTCCATGTTGTCTTGATTAAATTGGAATGTCTCAATAGGAATGGCTCCATCTTCTAATATGACAGAATTTAGTGTTTTTTTTATGATGTAAAATGTGGACTGGTTACCAACTTTATGACTTGTGTATTTACACTTCTTTTAAAATGAAAACAATGCTTTTTTCCTTGAACAACACCATTGTTTTAACCATAATAGTTGTAACATACTTGTTGCTCGAAGCATCTTCAGAGGTCAACTAAAAACTATGTAGCTGTGTTCATTTATCTTTAGAAATATATAAGATATGTGGAGAGCACACAGAAGTTTGAGTCTTGGTCGATTGATAGCAATAAAGATATCATAAGCCATAGTAGTCTAATCTTGGTTGATGTTAGAAGCGTCACCAGTTGGCCTGTCGACTATATACAGTTGGTCTTGTCATATCCAAAAACAACTAGTTTAGTGAAAGACTTGAAGAATGTGTCATCATGTCGACAAAATGGGGAACAATGGTGTGGAATGTATGTCATGCTTTGAGTAACTACTCAATCTTCTACAAGTTATGAATTTATGTTAGTTGGTTGAATATAGAGATATACTTTTCTTGCTACGAAAGATATCTAGTTATAGTCCATTTATATATTTCATATAGTTCTTTCTGCTTTAAAAACATTTAAGATGTTGTGTCATCGAAAGAGGGTATAGAATCATTACTGGTCTAAAACTATCAAACATGTTAGGTAATGAAGTTTTTAGAGCAGACACAATGAGTCTATAGTTAAGTGTTTAGTTTAAACTTGCATGCATTCTTCTTCCAAATAGAAACAATGAGTTAGGATTGTTAAAATACTTAGTATGATGATTCTCACCAACAATGCCAAAGATGCAAAGTCAAGGGACAACAAAAAAATAAGTGAGAGGAGTCCTCCTCTCCACATCCACACAAAATACACATAGAAGGACCCTGAAAGCCCCACTTCCAAATATTATCCCAAGTCAAGCACCTATTCCAAGCCAAAGTCCAAATAAAGTAGTTACACTTCGGCCAAGAAAGCTTATTCCACACTTTCTTCCACTAGTGAACCTCTAGCCCATCCAACTGGTGAGATAACAACACCTGATATCTAGAAGCAATAGTATAGACACCGTTAGGATTAGGAGACCAAGAAAGAACATCCCCTTCCTAGAGCGAGCTACATCGTCTATGAGAAAAGATACTATGAAGCTCAGCACACTCCTCCATCCCAACAACATGCCACTCATCAGGATTCTTCCATCTCGAAACCACCAACTGCCCATGAGAAGAAAAGGACTTGAAGTCACTCACCCTTGACCATTCTACCTCACAGAACCTCTAGTAAGAGTCACCAAATTAGGAAACTAAGAAACAATGGGAGGAAAACCATCCCAAGAATCAGACCAAAAATGAGCTTTTGTCCATCTTTTACAAATCCAAAATAAGCCATCCTTGATTAGAACAGCCCCTCTCTTGAGTGTACTCCAAATCACTGATCCTTTCCCCACCAAAGGATATTGAGGAATATCAATTTGAGGGATCTCAAGGAAGTATTTATGCGTTAATATCCTGGCCCAGATCCCATCCTACTCCACACACCACTACCAATACAATTTAGTAGCCAACGCCATCCTTGACAATGATGACTGCCTTAACCCAAGGCTGTTAAGCCGCTTTGGGCTACAAACAATGTCCCATCTAACAAGGCTCCATTTACAGGACAATAAGCTACCAGCCCATAAAAATTGTCTTTCTAAGGAATCCAATTCCCTAACAAAACCCAAAGGGGCCACCTGAATCAGACATCTATAAATGGGGAGGGCCTGCACCACAGACTTGAGCAACTGAACACGACCTGCAAAGGACAACCAGTGATGGGTCCAATGATTAACTTTCACATGAAATTTATCTAGAATATTCTGCCACGACTCCTTGGGAAGTCTTCTAATAGAGAAGGGAATACCAAGATAGGTCAAAGGGAGAACCCTAGTTTAAAATCTCAAGATATGAGCAATTTGCCACTGAATGGAACCTGGAGTATTGAAGAAAAAGATGGAAGACTTATCTTCATTAATCAATTGGACCAAAGCCACAAGATAAACATCCAACACCTTACACAGATTTGAAGCTTCCCAAATTGTAGCCATACCCATCAAAGCAGTGTCATCAACAAACTGCAAGTGAGACTATGGAGGTAAACCACCTCCCCACCCCCACTCTTGAATGAAACCTAACTCCACATTCCTTCTTATCAAGCATCCTAGACCCTCAACAAGAAGAAGAAACAAGTAAGGAGAGAGGGGATCTCCCTACTGCAAACCCCGAGAGGCACCAAAAAGCTGTGAGTGCTCACCATTTATTAACACAGAGAAGGAGACTGAAGTAACACAACTCATAACCCAATAAATCTACTCATCCCCAAAACTAAAAGCACCAAGAACCTTCTGAAGGAAGGACCATTGAACGTGGTCATAAGCCTTAGCCATATCAAGCTTGATGAATATTGCGTTATCTTTGGAGCTAGCCATAGAGTGAATGGTTTTAGTTGTTATAACAACCCCATCCAAAATCTTACGTCCCACCACAAAACCACTCTATTCCTTAGAAATCAGCATTTTAAGCCACTTTTTTAACCTATCAGCAATCTATTTAGAGATAATTTTATAAATCACATTACAAAGAGAGATAGGATAAAATTGACTTAACCTATCCACCCCATCACACTTTGAGATGAGAGCAAGGAAGGTAGAATTCAAAGCCCGTAACATCTGTTTATTCTTACGAGACTCCTGAACAACCGCCAACAAGTCTAACTTGATAATCTCCTAGAATTCTTGAAAGAACTCAATCGGGAAACCATCAGGGCCAGGAGCTTTCCCCCTCTTCATTTGAAACACAATCCCCTCTAGCTCCTCAATCAAAATATCACTCATAAGATGCTCATTCATCCCCCTAGAAACCAAAGAAGGGATACAAGAAAGGACCTGAGCTTCCTCATCAGAATCCCCTTGTGAGTCCTCCCTGAATAATGAAACAAACTATTGTATTGCTTCATGTGTGAATTCATGAAAAGAAGAAAGAGTTTCAGCCCTGTCATCCACCAAAGTAGAAATGGAATTGTCATGTCTCCTCGCTTTCACTGAGTTAAAGAAAAAAATAGTATTTTATCCCCTTCTTGAAGCCACTCAATACGAGCCTTTTGTTTCGAAAAAACTTCCTCTCATAGCTCACACTCTTCCAGTGCTTTCAAAGCCCTAGTCTCTTCTTGTAGCAGGTCCTCAGTCACTCCATCCTCCCTGATCAACCTCCTAATAACATCCAACTCAGCCTGGGCAGCAGTCTTAGCATGGAAAATGTTTCTGAAGCACTGTCGATTCCAACATTTAAGCTAATACTTGACAAATTGAAGTAACTTAGCAAAAATATACATTGTTGTACCATAATCAGGTCTACCATACCTCCACCACTTAGCAATATAGTCATGGAGAGAGGAGTCACGCAACTGCATAAGCTAGAACTTGAAAGAAGGAGATCGACGCACACAAGCTAAAGAAATAGCTAGCTTGATAGGCCAATGATCTGAGCCCCTCCAATCCAAAATTTTAGAGCTAGAAAACCACAACCCACCAACCCAGTAGCAAGAAACCAGAAAGCGGTCAAGTCATTCTGCAATGCAGTTATTCCCAATCCTTTGATTGTTCCAAGTAAACTAGCCATTAATGGGCTTGATATCCACAAGATTTAAAGCTGAGATGTTATCCTGAAGTAGCAACGCAGAAGGCTCAAGCCTCACAATACCACCCTGCTTCTCAGCCAACTCAGAAATAGCATTGAAGTCTCCAACCATAATCTAGGGATGGAAAGGAACCATGCTTTGGACAAACTAGATATGGGACCACAAAAGTTGTTTACCCTGAAGTTCAGTAGGCGCATAGATATTAGAGAAGAGAATAGACTCCCCCGTCTCAAAACAGGATGCAATCATAGAGATAGAAGACTGAAAGGACAACCACCAAAGAGGGTGGATCTTTCGAGGATTCCATAAACAAGCCACTCCCCTAGCAAACCCTTGAGCACCAATACACTGGCACTCTCCACTCCCCCACAACTTAGGCACTAAACCAAACATACAATCCACTAATAACTTAGTTTCCTGCAGGAAAATAACATCAGGAGATTGACTTCTAACCAAATCATGAACAACTTTTTGTCAAGGGCCACTGCTCAAGCCCCTTACATTCCAGGATAGAACAATCATTTCAAGGGGCTTGAAAAATGAGAATCCAGAGTCTTAACAGACCCTGACTCTACCAAAGTTTCCCCTGTTAATTTAATCTTTTCCAAATCCTTCTTTCTACCAAGATTGGAAGACTTGTCCCCAGCCCCCTTTTTTGGATCCTTTTGATGAAGACCCAAATGAGAAGAAGAAGACTTATTAATCTTCACCCCCTTAGTACTTGCATTTGAAACAAGAGGAGATCCATCCTCACCACCCTTCTTCCCTACTATAATAGGAATTGATTCCACCTGGACTTCCATTTGAACATCTGTGTCCATTTGCAAAGCCCTATTATCTTGCAAAACCTGAGAAGCTTCAGAAAGAAGGCCCTCCTGTCCTGTACCTAAAGCACCCTAATCCAGATTCACCAAGCCTAGATTCACTTCCTGCTGGTTGAGATCATCTAAAACTTCAAATCTGTTGAAAGAATCTTCATCTTGCCTTTCCTTCAATGTCCTCTTTTGACCTCGATTCCTATTTTGAGCCTTGATAGGAATGAAAGCATCAGCCCCATCCACATCACTAGGAATGGGTTCCTTCACCTTTTCAACCCTAGGGGGATTACGGGGAGGCTGAGAAGGATGGGAATCCACCGGCCTAGCCTTTGGGCATCTCCTCTACAAATGTCCATATTCATGATAGAGACGACACTGAAAAGGAAGAGTCTCATAGTCCAATTGTTGTATCCAAGAGTGAGGACCCGCACACATATCCACCGAATTTGGCAAAGGTTTACTCAAATCAATCTCAACATAGATACGAGCAAAAGTCATCATCTTTTTAACTTGAGTCTATTGTGAAGCACCAATTGCTTTTCCCAGCATTGAAGCCAACAAGTGTAAAACATCATCCCACCAACATTCCACAGGAAACCTTGGAAGCCGAACCCACACCAGAACCTAGTTTGGAAGCTCTTCAGCATGATTGAAGCCTGCATGCCAAGGTTTAATAAATAACCCAATCTGATTATGAAAATAGGGGCCTCCTTCAAAGGCCTTGTTGCGATCCGCTAAGCAATTGAATGAAACCATGAAAAAGTTATTTGCTAAAAGCATAACCTCCATTTCTCCCTCTGGCATCCAAGTCCATTGGGCCCATGATTCAAGAAATTGTAATGAAACCCGCATCCCCATAAACTTGCACAGCAATGCGTGCTTCAAATAATAGTCAATATCTTCCGCAATCATCTCCAGTAGGATAACCAATTTTGGCCTCTCCTCACAATGTTCAAGACATCCATTGATCTTCGTAATCTGAGTACCACCAGACAAACCTGAACAAACCAACCCTAGATCTGGTGAGAACAAATTATTATTTAAAACCTTCAAAGCATGCGAAGGAGAATTTGCACTAACCATTGCAGAGAAAAAATCCATCTTGGGACAAGCCCCTGAAGACTCCCTGATCGGCATTGAAACTAAACAAGTCCTAAGGCGGGCAAGCAGGCCCCCAAGAAAAAAGAACCACCACTAGGGTTTAACTGACCCACCACCCAACACTACCTTCAAACTGCAGACCCAAACCAACTAGGCACAAGAGCCCCACCCACGGCCTCCAACTAGGCACAAAACCCTTGCACACTCAGGGAGAAAGATACACCAATGCAGATGAAAAAAAAAGATTTGCACTGATAAAAAACACAACCCCAGACCTCCCCAAAATGCATGCACTCCCCACACTTTGCACGGTCAAGAAAAAATTAGAGGATCGGGCTAGGGCACGAATGCCCTAGCTCGACATGCAGAGAAAAAAATGACATCTTCCCAAGATGATCCTCTTGTGAATATTATCTTATTGTAATAATATATCATTTGCAAGTAATTTCACAAAAAATTAAAAGATATGAAAATGATTTATTTTTACTTCAAAATATTTACACTACCATAAAATTTTATTATTATACAAACACGACATTTATTATTAAATTATTTTTGTCCATTTAAATTATTTTTTAAAAAATAATAATTTAAATATTACATATATATTTTAATGATGAATAGTGGACTTTGTATGTTAAAATATAAAAAACATAATTATACCGATAGGCATTTCCTTAGTGAGCAGCACTACCTCAAATACATGCATGAATGGTCTAGATTAAAAGAGCTACCATAGAATAAATCTGGACCATCAATTTTTTTTAAATTTTTATTATTATTTATTATTTGTTTTGTCTTTTACTATTTATCTACCATCAAACAAATAGTAGATATTTCTTTTGTAAAGGTGGCAGGTGGCAATAACCTTAGGCGATCCGATTGATTGGGTGAGGCATTTTACTCACGCATACTCCAATTGATATTTACGGCATGGCAATTTGAGACAATCAAATTAGATTGGTATAGTAAAACAACTCACCCCATTTGATATTTATGTCATTGCACATCTGGCAATTTGAGACAATCAAATTAGATTGGGATAAAAGATCTAATGCCATGGCTAAATATCTTTAGCTAATTAGATTGTGATTGGCATCCTAAAAATTGTAGGCAGGACCGGGTGGAGCTAAAGAATAATCTGTAAGTCTTCTGTTCTTCATATACTTATAGATCAGAACCTACTCTAGTGGTATTTGCATCTTGGATAGCAAGTGGTGCGGTTCATGGCAGTTGCTCACTCTTGTGGCTGCATGTGCAGGCCTTCTGCTCTATATGTGACTGTAACTCATGGTGGAAGCATACTTAATTTGTGTACCAACTTAGTTAGGTAATGGAACAAAATTTTTTGTGTACTAATTTTGTCATTCACTTTTTTTTTTGAAATTTTCTATTTTACCTAATTTTTTTATTAATTTGGTTTGATATTGGAGCTACATCGTTTACTGCATGGAATTTGGTGCACATTAAATTGTCTTACATGCGATTGTCTTGACAAAATTGATTTCTCTAGTGATAGCATGTGTGGTCATGCCACTATGGGGAGGTCCACAAGGTGCAGCATGCCCATTGAACCTATAGTTTTAAATTTGGACCACTAAAGAAATCATCCATAGAGTTTGATCAATGTCCATAGCAGCTACCTAGTACACAAATACCATTGTGCAAGACAGTCCCAAAATCCCTGAGGTAGAATAGGCATGCCCTCCTGGTGCACGCTATGAGGCCCCCCTTATAAAGCTATTAGAGACTACAAACACCATTTCCAGCGCCAAAGAGACCCCTAATTTGCAGCAACAAAGGGGTGGGAAAATAGAGCTTTTGGCTCTGAACTTGCCTGCCTGCCCTGATGATGATGATAGTGTTCAAGATGTCATTGCCACTGCAGGGACTAATAAGTTGGTCTTGGTGGGCAAACACCCACCACCCAAATCAGCAAGGGTGGCTCTTTTTGTACAATAACCACAATCATTTGTCTCCTAAAGATGAAGTTGATAGTAAGCTGGGAAGTAAATTTGGGTTTGGAATTGTACATGGGCAATACTTATAGAATAGAGCTCAACCACCTTGGTTGCAACTGTAAGCCACAATCAGAAGTGGGCGAAAGAAAGTGCAATTTTTCAGTTTTCTATCATTGTTTCATTCTTTTAGTGTCTTCCTCTTATTGTACATCATTAATAAGATTAGTATAAATGCTTTCAAAAAATATGTGCAACATTTGAGAAAATCCTCATTTGCTAGATGTTATTTCCATACAGCATTAGTGTGAAGGGAAGTGGATGAATGTAATTTTACTTCTGGTTCATGTTGTGTTTATTATACTTTGTTATATGCATCCTAGATATGACAATCTTGCCTTGCTTCTCAGAATATTTTAATCTTTTTCTTCCAATTAAAAAAAGGTTTAGAAGAAATTGAATTTCAAAATCAATCAAAATTTTCTCTGAGCAATAGATTAGTATTCTTCTTGAAAAAGAGCTCATTGTTTAACATTGAGCTATTAATCTTGTTGTTATAGGGCCTCCCTGTTTGACAAGTTTGTCTAACCTAACAGAATGAGCAGTTATGCAAACAACATGCTAGGAAAACTGCATTTATCAACATTACAAGTTTGGTTTGTATCTGCATAGACTAAAGAGATCCTATTGTAAACTCATCAATGACCGTTTGGGCAACAACTGCACCCTGGACTCTGTCCTTTGTTGAGAAAGTACAAAACCTAGGCTTATAGACAATGGAGTGATTAGTGTCATAGAATGTAGGACCTACCACTATTATTAATTATGATCACTGATTTTATTGTTCTATTTGCTTTAGGTGTGCCAAAATATAGTAGGAAGAAAAAATGGTTAACAAGATTTTGGAGGAAACTAAACTGGTTTTATCTGCTAATTTGGAATAGCTTGAATGTTTACCTGCATAGAGTCATGTATGACAACATCTATTTTAGCAGAATAGAATCATTCTCCATTGGTCAGCAAGTAACAATTAAACAACATTGTAGCATAGCTTTTTCTTTTCAAGCTTAAAACAAATTTGTTCTCTTAAAGCATAAGAGCTACCTATTATATTCATCATGCACACTACCAATACACAGATTTATTCAATTCCAAATCTAGATGAAACTGTCCAAGGGGTTCCCCAATTCATGCTTTAGGCTGAAGAGCACCATGTTACATCAGGACTCCAGATTGGGCTGTGCTATTTCAAATTGTATATTTCTACATTCGAGAAAAGCATGAAGTTTCAGACTAGGGACTTTAATATCTAAAGCCATTAGCTAATTGGGGGAATAGAGGTGGTCCACCCTATCTTTAGGTTGTCTAAAGATACTTTTCACTTCCTTCATCATGGTTGCCACTACACCTTTACAAAAAATTCCTTCTCTGTTGTTTTGTTTTTTCAGTTTATATATGAAAATCATCTTTTGCAATATTTGCCTGAATCTATGTATTGTGTACTTTAGCTTCTACTATAGCTTTCCCTTAAACTAACTCAGTCATGCTTCATGCCACTGTGGGGAAGAAGCAGGCTATCTCTGTATTTTGAACGCTTGTGTTGTAAAGACCATCGTCAGCGTGCTATTTCATGGGGGTCAATTTGCTGACTTTTTATGGAACAGAGGGTGAGCTATGGCTGACTTGCTACAAATGTATAGATATTCTTCATATTACTCAATAATGCTAGAATAGAGGGGGGCTTTAGGAAGTGTGAATGACTCACAATTCTTGTTGTACTCAATTCCTATTACAATTTTTGGTGGGTGAAATTTTTCTTACATTTTTATCTCCTTCCTATTTCAAATCTATAAGGAGAATGTGTTCTATGAGAGAGAATACCCAAAAAAGGACATGCTTGATGTTGATCCTTAGCCAAAAGCTACAATCTTGATGTTGATCCTTTCCATTACTTACAAGTTCCCAAACCATGGGCAATGTACACATAATCCCCTGTTAAGTTCAATTTTACCTATGAAATACCTTCTATAATTATTCATTGTTAACATGCATACAATAATTTCATGATAAATATACTCAAATCATATTTTCTATTCAAAATTTAAAAATTTAAATCTCAAATTCTTGTATTTAAAATTGCCAATAGATGTATTATGAGCCATCTTAGTATGTATTTGATAGAAAAATATAGTTATGCCATTTGTGCATAATTTTAAACATAAATTATAGAACATAAATCTATTGTACCTCAAATAATTATATTAAATATAATTATATGATTAAATATGCATTTGTTTCTATTGGGGATTTTATAAAAATCAATAAGAGATTCAATTAATTTACTACACATATACAATATAGACAAGTTACTTACTAGGTGAACTATAATTTTCAAAATTATATTTTTTAAATGATCTATATTGATATAGGGAGTGAATGTAAAGTAATGATAACATAAAAAAATATAAATATTTACCTTGTAAGGAATTGACATTATAATAATTTTACTCAATATGTAATGTAAAAGGAAATTTACTAATATAAGTGAAAAGACCTAGATTAAAAGGACTACCATGAAATCAATCTTGTCCATTGATTGTTTTTAAAATTATACCATAATTTATAAAAAACAAAAAAAATTAATTTATTTTTTCTACAAAATGTCATAAATTATTAAAAAAAGAAAGTTCCCCACTTTGTTTTTTATTTTATTTTTCTACTCAATGGCTCCCATCAAATCTATATTAACTCCAATACTAATGGTATTAACAAGTAATATATAATAATAATTAATGTATAATGCTTATTATTATTCAAATTTATTTAAAACACTTTTTATTGCAATGAGTTTTTTTAATCTAAATTACCAATCAAAACAAAGTATTATTATTTTTCATGTCGAACAAATTTTAATTTAATATTAAACAAACATCAAACCATTAAACTTAACTGCAGTACTAATGGTATTAACAATATTAACAAGTATTATATAATAATAATTAATGTATAATTCTTATTATTATTCAAATGTATTTAAAACACTTTTTATTGCAATGAGTTTTTTTAATCTAGATTACCAATCAAAACAAAATATAATTTTTCATGTTGAACAAATTTTAATTTAATATTAAACAAACATCAAACCATTAGATATGTTGTATTTAAAATTTAGAAATTTAAATCTCAAATTCTTGTATTTATATATATTGAAAAAAAATTGTTTTGTTGTCCAACTTTACCTTCTATAATTATTCATTGTTAACATGCTTACAATAACTTAATGATAAATCTAATTAAACAATATGTTCTATTCAAAATTTAGAAATTAAAATCTCAAATTCTTGTTTTTAAAATTTTTAATCAAAATGATCTTGTCCATCGAATTTGATGACGCCCTAGCTTTTTCTTACATTGGAAACTACAATGTATTCCATCCAATCAAAATGACAGTCAAGGGTTAAAATAGTTGTCAAGTCATATTAAACGTTACAACAAAATGAAACAAAATATATTAAGAAATAATAAATAATAATAATGTCACAATAATATAAAACTCTAACTATATTTCAATATAATAACAAGTGCCACATAGTGGCCAGTACCTACCTTGTAGTCTTGTAATTATAGTATGTGTTTTAGTGTTGTAATTATAGCATGCATTTTAGTTGTAATTTTTTTCTTAGATTAAATATTTGTTGTATAGACAAATTTCATTCCAATAATATTAAACAAATAATTTGTTTTAAAGTCTATAAATACTATAATAAAATTGTAATATTTATAGTAATATAAATATTCACAGTAATGTGATTATTTATCAATATATATAATTATAAGATAATTCAGTTAAATGGCTTTGTGACTGCTCCTGTATGTACAAGTATGAAGTTGTTTAGGACAATTGAAGAAAAATTGCACTTCCTTTCAGTTTGAATGCTAATGTCTAGTAGTATCATAGGACTCAATTCAAACATACATGCTTAAATGGAACGCTAGTGGAACCGTATAACTATCTACTGAACTCACAAGTTAGTCATATCCTGTTTAACTTGAAACTCATTTACAATGGTGAATATTTAAAAAAAAACTTACTCTATTTCATACACATTTTAGACTACCAATAATTTTTCCTTGGTTCTTTTTTAGCTTTAAAATATTGCCTAAAGTTACTCACATTCTTCAGGTTAGCTAAAAATAACTACATTATCATTACACCCATCAAAATTACATCACAACCTCCCACCATGTCCACTAGAATTATAGACTAGCGAATTGGAGTGATATGATCCAAGTTACAACTCCAATGGAACCCCTTAGATATTTACACTGCTAGTAATTACTAAAGACTAAAACAATATTGCTAACACCATAAAAGCAATTACAACCAAATACTACTCTGTAAATGGCACCCTCCCTTAGCATTAAAACTAAATTGTTTTCGTCCCATAACCTATAGAACAAACCCACATGGCAATTTGTGTGAAAACCCTACAAGCCACCTAAACAATGTAATGAGGCATAAGCTTCACATGATTTCAATTATAATGAAGCCCCCAAAATTACCTATGTTGCTTTTGGCACCTCATCGCAAGAGATTTCACATTGTATAACTACTGCTACTGCTGCCTATTTTCAATATCCATTGGAAAGAAAATTATTATTATATAGAAAATGATCAATATATCTATCATTTGTTGTGCCATACTCATTATAGGGGAAACCCATTTCTGAAAAACTATTCTATTTGCCATGAGAATTTAGAGAGCTAGCCTAACAACCCTGTATTGAAGATGAATGACAAATACTACCGTCTAACTTTATCAAAACATGCTTCTCTCTATTTCTCCAATATAATGAAATGTAAAGATGTCTCTATGTAAGAATCAAAGTTTGAGAAGGCTAAAATAATAGTAGACGAGGGGCCTGACACATATCCTAAAAAAAGAATCATAACTTTTGCATCATGTACCTGCTTCATCTCCACCCAATTTTTATGCCATTGATTTCCTTACAATGTTGCATACTGTAATGTGCTTCAATAAATATACTAACATAACATCTTGTAGTTACCTACTTATGCAAATTGCATAGAACATAAAACCTTGATTTCCCTTAAAATCACGATGCAGAGTATGATGCATTTAAATATACCAATATGACAACCAAAATGGGAAAGTGGGCCTTGGAGAAGAAAATAGAGTTCTATTCAGTGATATTCAGACAGATTTTAACTATGGCCAACGAAGCTCCTCTAGTAGGTTTATTTGTGATGTGTACACAAGTTTTTGGAATGCATGCATGGCTGAGGCAGACAACCTACCGGGTGGAATGCATGTAGGAATGAACAACGGTCTTGTGTCACGTGTCTAAGTAAAATTCTAAAGATTTCATAATAGCAGTTAATTGGAATAGGATAATTATGATGTTAATTTGTGTATAGACTTAATTTAGATCGCCCATTCTTATGTCTCTCTTTTCAGTAGTGTTTTGTTCTGGTTGATAACATGATATTAGAACCCTGAGGATATTATAACTAGCAATTGTACATACGTCAACAATTCACTGGGTTCAATATTTTTTAAAACATTAGATAGGTGACCACTTCAAATTGATTTTTTTTCTTAAATAGAAATGCCAAAATAAAAGATCTTTGTCTCCAAAGAATCAACAAACAAAACTTACTATTTGTATAGTTGGGGGAATTTTATATGATTGGTGTTGGTGTATAGTTCCACATGAAAGCCAACTCATCACGGTCGTCATCATTGCCACAAATATTAAATAAATTTTAATAATATTTTTCCTAATTTTTGTGTTTCTTATTTTTGTCAAATAGGTTCCTTCCAGAGCCTCCTAATTTTCATACCTACCATTTCAATTTATTCTTATTTGTTCGGGAGAGTTTTAAACTTATTGATTAACAATGGAATATGAAAGAGCTATACAAATATTGGAATTTTTGCTTCAAGGTTTGAGATTACACTTAGTGATACAATTAAAAATGCATCACAATTTGTAAGTCTCTATTGGAAGGTAGGCTCTTACTATAATTCAATATATAAAATCAACAAATAAAAATATCTCTCATTTTTTATTTTGAAAATATAGAATTTTCCTTTGTGTTCCCAGGGACGCATTAAAATGACCTTTTCATTGACATTGATATGTGAGTTTACAATTTTTTCTACAATGCCACTTATTCATAAAATATGCAGTCAATGTTTATTAATAACAATAATTTATGTTTGTAAAATATATTAATTTTTTAATAAAAATGATTGAATTATATAAATATTGGTATCTCTATATTATAAAAGAGTATACATTTAAATCATAAGCATCTTTAAATTAACTAAACTATTACAAATAGGGAGATTCAGTCCCTTAAATCATCTAGGTTTGTTGTCCTAGGTTCTTAGTGGATGATGAGTCAACTACTTTTATGTGAGGGATATAATTGATATTGTTTAGATGAAAAATTAGGCACAACAAGGTGAAAGCTTGCATGTTTTGTATTTGAGCAGTTTGGGAGCATTGATCATTGGAGGATGTCCTGCCCCAAGTCCTAATCTAGAGGTGACTATGCTTCTACCCAATTAGTGGAGTAGAAGAAAATATCATTTAATGAAGTGCAGACCATTAAAAGAGACAAATTGATTTCCTTTCCATGCAATCCATGGCAAGTTTGCCCAAGGTCCTTGAATTTGACAAAGTTGATGATGAATGCACTAAGAATGATTGTTGTGATGACGCCAAATCTAGTGAAGGTGGTATGTGGAGGGAAATAGAGTTGTGTTGTGAGCCTTTGCCCAAAGGTTGGGAACAATGTATGATGTTAAGGTATAACAAATTATTGTTTCTCCTATTTTGGGTTCCATGTGGGTGGTCTGGATTTATGAAAATGTAAAAGGTAGATGAAGTGTTTGTGTTTGTTAAAGCTCAAAATATGGGCTTTTGGGTGCCACATTATTATTTGAAAAGTAGGATTAAAAGAAAAAATTCTAATTTTGTTGAATTCAGAGTAGTATAGGGAAGCTACTATGGTCTTTCGTGATATTATATACTAGTTCAAATGAATCCATTTAGAAATGGGTAGAAAGGTAGGTATAATTGTGTAAATTTGTAGATCCTAGACAATCTTCTATACAAAATGCTTTATTGTAGTGCAAGCGTAGTTTAAGTCATGATGACATAGAAGTTTAGGAACTAATCTGAAATAGGTAAATTAGTTGTTCTCCTTTCTAGTTTTAAAATTAGTACTGATGTTATGTGTACTATTTGTGGCTATTGAAAAAACCACTATGCAGAATGGTTTTCCTCATTGATGGATTTGGTTAGTGAGTAGGATTTGGGATTCTAGAACTAAGAAATATGATTGATGGAATTTATTCTAATTTTCTAGGCTTCAAATTAGTATTAATAGTATGAGTGAATCTACAACTTCTAGAAAACTACTAACAGAATGTCATTCTAGTAGTAGGGATATGGCCAAGAAGCATGTTGAAAGTTTCTTCATTTTAAGGCTTCAAATTAGGACTTGGGTTTGATAATATGAGTTAATCTATAGTTCTACAAGAGCTCAAATACAAATCAATAATCACTACATAGTTGAATTGTATCGAAGGAAAGGATATTATGCACAAAGAAGTAGGGGAATAAATCAAACAATACATGTGCTTTGGTGGTTTTTTCATGTTGCATAAATCATGACAATTGACTTTGTTATGATTTAGGGATTTGTAGTGATAAATCAAACAATACATCCTCTATTCATTCATTTGTAGCGATGGTGGGGAATGTCGTGTTGCTCAAAGTCTATGCTGAGAATATGTTGCTGTATGGAGAGGGTGTAAGAGAAAGTTAAAATTATTTTCCTAGAGGAAGATTCTTGTTTAGGAGTTTGTACAATAGTTTACATGGTAAAGTTATGAGTTAAATGTTAAAAACTAGGCATTTAATTAATTACAACTTCCCTTGAAATATGGTTTGTACATGGATTTTAATTTTATTATTTCTCTTCTACTTTTGTGATACGGATTGTATTTGTTTCTATAGGGATTATTTAAAAATCAATAAGGTATTCAATTAATGTACTGCAGATATAGATTACATACAAGTTACTAATAGTTTTATTGCAAAAAATAGCTAATTATTGCACTAATACCTATCCTACAAGCAAATGATTTAAAAATTTGGATTAAATTTTGTAACATCTTCCATGTGATTAAGAATTTGATTATGAGAAATGCATCGATCCCTAACAATGTGTTAGGATAATAAAAAATTATCGGTGTGCCCATTGAACCTATAGATCCAATTGTTAGTATACTAATTCACACAAAAGATAGGTACAATAAAACCACATCCCAAAGTCAATGAAAAAATTCAAATACAAACAAAAATGATCACACCAATATGCAACTAAAGCAATACTTAGCATCTCCAAGTTCATATTTACTTATTTTGTTGTGCATATAATATTTTGTGTACGTAAGGTGAACGTGAAGTGACTTCTTCCCATTAGTCTTCCATCAACATCCTGATTATCAAACTTGGAGTCAATAGGCGCACCACTGACCCGAAGATTCAACAAACAATTATAAACTACTAATATCTGTTCAAGTCTTCGCAAACGGTTCACACTTACGAACTTGTTTGAACTCTTCGGAAAGACTCTCTCGGTGGCAAAACTACTCCATTACAAGTGGATTCCTTCTCCTCAACACCCGTTAGATCTCACTTAGATTCTCAAGTTGTCCTGCCAAATGGCAAGTCCTCTTACTGCAATTCCGGCCACGAGAATCTCTTACTAATAAGGGATTATAGTCGTTAACTGTACATAAAAAAGTATTGCTTTCATCAGTGACCATGTTTATAAGTTCCTTTTACTACCTCTGATGTTACCACTTGCTACTTGGATTGTCATGACAAATTGCCAAATTGCTTACCGTGAATATTTTATTTGTCCTCTAATTCGTCGTCTTCTACGAATAACTTTCAATATCTATGCGCTGCTTTTAAGATATTGAAATTTGATTTAATGACTAAAGAATACTATCTTTCTCATATTTATCCCAAACATCATGTTTTGATGAGATGATACTCTTTATAATTGACTGAATTTGCTATTCTTGTGACTTAAACAGGAATCTAGGCTCTAGGCACTCTAACCAACTTGTGGTTTATGTAGGCAACTTCTAGATCAAATATTATTATCTTCTGATAAGGGAAGGCAAGAAAGGATCTGGTTTAAATACCATGAAATATGTGGTGTATTTTCCTAGGGAAAAGAAGGGAAAAGAAGCCTAAATGTTTACAATGATATTTTCCTACTTTGATTTTTCATTGTTATGATATACATAGCATGTAAGATACACTATAGATCCTATCTTTAGTGTTTCTAAAGAAAAGTAATCACTGAATTTTCCTGTCAACATGGTTATGTGCATATGGAAACCATCAGACACTACAACTTTGTACCACTCAGGCAGTTGTCCAATAGTGCTTAGCTTCTTTAAAGATACAATCTGAAGGTATGGGGATACTAATTGTGTCCCCACCACTAATTGTCTGAATCATGTTTTGAATCAGTTGTGGTTCCAATTTTGTGCACTACAAAAACTATTTTTAGTTTGCAATGGTTTCAGTAAAAACATAGTCATCAAAGTATGTAAAGTGGAAAATTGCAAACATGTTTGAAGAAGTGTAACAAATAATTGGAGGGATCCTTTGTAGATTTGTAGAATAGTACATGCTACAAATACACATACAACATAAAAAGAAAAATAATTAGTGAAAAATGGAACAGGTACAAGGCAATACAACTTGTAGTTTAGCAATATACTTTTAGTATAGTTAATAGTCAAGAACATACATTGCATTAGAATTGGCAAATCAAATTTGTAGAAAGTTGAAATAAATACACATATTTAAATTTTAATTGAATAGAAAAAAAAAAAGTTGTAAAAGTCTGTAAGTTACATACCTGAGAAATAAATCAAAAAGTTATAAATAAAATAAAACACAAATAGATGTTGGGAAAAAAATCTTTATTGAATTTAGAAGAAAACAACATAAAAAAATAAAATACATAGTTGAATCAATTCTATATTAAATAACAATCCAACAAACAAAAATAAAGACAATTATATTGTACCATTTAAAAATGAAACTAAAAAGAAAGTTGAAAAATACCATTAAATAAATAATAGAATAATAGAATAATATTGACATAAGCATTTATATGTTAAACCAAAAAAAAATGTCTCGTTATGTCCAGCCCATTTTATCCTTGTTTGTGTATTCAATTCTATTTTAGTTCTAAAATGCACTAAAATAAAATCTATTCGGCATAAATTTGAAGAGCAAAAAGTAATATCAAAGGACAAACTCCATGATTTTGGTAGCTTGCACCATTACACTAAAGTTTCTAGCACATCCCAAGGAACATGATACGTGTTGTATGAAAGAATTTCCATCGCCAGTTGTGTCATGCATTTCCCATAGTATATAACAGTTAACAGGTGATTATCCAGTTTTCTGTTGGATTTTTTTGTGCTTTTAACTTGGTGATTTTTTTCTAGGGAGAAGCAAAGGCGGGAACACATAGAAGGAGCAGAATGGTGGTGAAGGGTATCAAGAAATGGGGCACAAGGGCAACCTTAATTTTATTTTAGTTCTAAAATGCACTAGCGTAAAATCTAGGTTGCCCTCTAAAATTTCATATACACGTGCAACAACTAATTCCATTGAGAAACTTTTTTTTGTTACCTCCAAATTGGCTATCTAATATTAATTTAGGCATTTTTGATTTAATTAACATTGTCTTTCTGGAAGAGGACGTTGTGTATACTTTTGTGTATACGTGTACTTATAGATTTCTACTCATTATTTAAAGTTCCTGAATTGGTGTTTTTTGATTCATTAAGAATTGTCTGTACTTATCTCTGAGTTGTGGAGCACTTTCAATGGTGGATGTTAACGTTCTTATAGGATTTAACTGAAGAATTAACATGTTTTTAGCTATGATTTGGCATGCATTGCATTGCAGATTTAGGACTACTACAGTATGTAGAGAGGACTACTGATTGGTATCAGCTAAGAAATAATTGGTTATTGACGGACTGACTGGTATCAGCGATTTGCATTTTATATACTGTTATAATTATAATTACACTTGTATATTTTTATAATTATAATTATGATGGTTCTATGTTGTGTAAGCAAGATGCAGGTGAATCGGAATTGATTAATAAACAGAGGGGGAAAGCACATGGAAAGACGAACCTTCACGAATTTGTAGGTTTCTGGATAAGTACTGACTGGTTTACGATAGACTGACTGGTTTTTGGGAGTAAAGCTCCCATAGAGAAAGCCTATTGGCTAATTAGGTTAAGAGACGAAAAGCACCACCCTTTCTTTCGTTATAAGAAATGTTTGTGGAGTTGTATAACCAGTCGGGTCGATATAAATCTATTATATCATTTGTTACATATAATTATACAAGGAAAGATAATTATACATTAACATTCATGAATATCCTTTTAGAAAAATACGATTTTAAAATTATCTTTCTTCACCGAAAAGAAAAGTATGAATAACCATGATTTTCTTAGTAATTGACTATTTCAGGAACAAGTTTTCAAAATGGATTGATATAATACAATTATGGTATAGGATATATGTATATTTATCAAATAATGCACTATGTGTATTTTTGGTTGATTTAATTAAAGATTATAAATAAGTACAAATAAACTTATTAATATGTAAGAGTTGAGTATTAATAATTTGATAATTTACAATAATTAATAAATAATTGTATTTAACTCAATAATTAAAGAATGTATTAGGATTATTGTGGATTTGACTTTGACATGTTTAGGGATTTAAAATAGTGAATACAAATTAACAATCACCTCATAATCAAAATATCTTTTTGTAACAATTTAAGGATGAATCCAATTGTTAGGGATGAATCCTTGATTGTAAACTTGTCCTATGTGATTTGTAGACTACTTTTCTTCACTTTACCTAATGTACAAAAGTTTGTTGTGCTCTTTTTAAATATCTAGACTCTTGGGGCATTTAGAAATACCTTAAGGGATAGCTATTAGTCACAGAGAGTCAAGTTTTCCTCTATCAATCCCTAGAAATTGAACAATGATAAAAAACAAGAATCTTCAATCATGCAAATGCCTCTAGAATGGTTTTACAAAATGGATGTGAGCCCAACCTACACTTTGAATTAATGTTATTTTAGGTCCTGTTATCAACTAGGATTGCACCCATGATGTGAAGCTATGAGGGTCAGCAATCTTGTGTAATATGGGAATACCTTTAGGTTGTGGGTGCCCTATGGTGAAGGTAGACCTCCAGATTGTGGGCTAGTTCCCTTATGATTGATCTAAAGTTTAAACTAAATTTGCAGGAAAAAGGATAGAAAGAATTGCAATGGAACAGTAAACTAAATTTGAAATTGTGGTGATGCACCTATATGATAGTAAAACTTGCAGAATGATTCACAACCATCCTCAGAGACACTAGTTACATAATTCACAAATTATGACTTAATCACAAAAGTGTTTCTAAAGTAGGCCAATCAGTTTGTTCTTTCAAGAGGAAAATAAATTTTCATAGTTTTTAAGGCCAAAATGAAACAAGCACAACTTGAGACCTATGATTGATGTACAATAATGAATGAGACAAACTTAAAGGCTTTAATGGTTAAAACGCAATAATTTCATCAAATCATTCATCAGGGCACTTGCATATTTCTGAAAAGGTAAATTTTGGTATTCTAAATGAAAATATAAGGAAAAAGCACTGCATAAGACAAAAATATGAACTTGTAACCTACTGTACTATATAGATCTAAAAAATAGGTTACAAACACTCATATGCCTCTTTGAAATGTGTAAGAGAGAGAAGAAGGCAAGAACTCCCAAAAAAATTCTAAGATTTCTCTCCCTTATACAAAATCAACTCTCAAGTGCATGGAAAATGCACTGCAGTTCAATTGCACTCTAAAAATAACTCCTCCAAGTTTATTCATGAGAAAAACACAAAATCCTAGAAATGAGGCTTCATAATTGATCCAAATTGAGCAATAATAGCTCCAAACTGCCTCTCACAGCCAGTTTGACCATGTGGAACTCCAAACCCATCCTTGTTTGGCCATAAATCAAGAAAAATACTCCAAAATACCTTAGTTGCACCTCTCTCTCTCTCTCTCTCTCTCTCTCTCTCTCTCTCTCTCTCTCTCTCTCTATTTTGCATGATTGAGAGACAAAATTAAACCAATTTTTTTTGTATTAAATACAATCAACATGATTGATTTAATAGTTGTTGTATAATGCATGTTTTGTTTCCCATGTTTATTATATAACAATTATTAAAGCAATTTATAGTTTTTTTCATTTAATAATTGTGATTTTTACAATATGTCTCTCAAAGGTGTGAACATAGGAATATGATTTAAACATGAAGATTAACTCTCATAAGACAAAATACATCACATCCTTATATCTCCCATGGCAAAGCTAAAATATATTGCTCTCCATGGCTGGGTAAGCCACATTTGCCAATTATAATAGATATGATTAAAAATAATAAACTCACCCTTATTTCTCCCCATGGTAACACATGCATCGATCCTTGCAATGATTTGTCTTTTGACTTAAGGTTTATAAAAACCTTAGCACTTGAGTACCATTATGATTGCTCATGGCTGCATTATATCTCATTAGGTTTATAACACTTAAAAGTGTTGACCATGGCACTCATTCACTCTTTTATGATTTAATTTCAAAAATTCATAAAATGACTTAGAAAAACATGAGCTAGGGCACAAAAGGTTTAACCAAACCCTAAGTCAAGTCATTTTTTCTTTCATTCTCTTCATTACCTCTTCTCTACAGTGCCATGCTCGAGGGTTTGGAGCTCCATTCTACTATTTTGATTGTTTGTGGACTACTACAGAGGGTTTCCATATGATTTCTCTACTCTATTGGTGAGTGCCACTCTTCTTTTATCTGTTATGAACTCTGGTTTCATATTTATCTTCAAAACTTTTAAAAATTCTGCTTTCTTGCTCTGCCAAAGAAAAGAATATCTCTGGTTTCTCTTCTTTTTCTACAAAAATAGTGAAAAAAGACTTTATATTTCCATGTATGCTCTTTCAATAAACTCGTGAGAAGCCCATTTTTTCTCAACTGAGCTAGCATCTGTTCAGTTTGTTCTTTCATTTTTTTGGTATTCCATCATTGTATGAGTATTGTTGCACTATCATTTAGCTCCATGCATTGTTGATATATTTGAAATGGTCCTTAAAAAATGCATATGATAATTCACTGGTAGGGTGTGATAGGCTCCTTTATTGTATTAGACTATTGGATAACCTTGGAATTGTTAGGGTTGGCCAACAAAAGATATAGATTAAATACAAATAAAGATTAAACAAAGGAATGAAAATACACAAAAATATTAAAAGCGAGAGACAAGTTTTAACATGGTTCACCCATACTCAGGCTGCATCCACCAACAAAGAGTCTAATATTATTATCTAGTAAATCAAACCGATTACAACCAACAATCCTTGCAACTCAATATCGCTACAAAATGCTACAATACATCAATAGAAACCCTAACCCTTAGCCACTTTTATCAAGCCTTATGTGGGTTACAAAAATAGGGTTTTTTTATGTCAGCCAATAGAAAAATAACTCCCGATGCCTTAATATAAAAATAGGGACTGCGCCAGGGGCACTACCCCCAAACCCCTGCAAGGGGCACTACCCCTTGACCTCGTTAAATAATTTGGGGGGAAACCATGCCAATAAAAGTGGGGTAAATTTATCCTCCGATTCTGACTAGGCTCCATATAACAACAGGAATGATGAGGACCTTCTGTTTCTCTCATACTATCTATCTCTAACATTAGTTTGACTATCTCTTGAATACATGACATATCTCTGCTCATAGTTATAATGGAAGAAAACCAAACAAACTATAGACTCTTTTGGTGCATGTCCTTTGAAAAGCTTGTGAAAGAACCACCTTCTTTATCTTTGCTCAGGCACTGGAGATATTTTATCACTGTGGCTTCATGAATGGTAAATGGAGATTGACCCTATTTGGTTATGATTTTAACTACATTTTCACTGTGCCTTCATAACATCAATAATGAGTGAGACCCTTTGATTAGCAACAATTGGGTCACTATGTCTATTGCCTTGACTAGGACAGTAATTGTATTATAATTATATCATTACTTCCTTGCTTAATAATGATACAATTTCACTACATATGTCACATTTTCTGTATTGCTCCATGTTCTGTGTAAGGATGAGTGGCCTTCATACATGATTATCACTATGATTGAGTGATCATTGTCTTAGGGGTTATTGGTTGCATCTATTACATGATGCATTGCTATTCCAAAACAAGACTGCCTTTCATTGCATTAGACTCATGTGCATTGTTGGCTGTCTTCATACTAATCAGGGTTCTTCATATCACTTGGGACTACTCCACTTGCTTTATAAATCTCTTTCATGACTAATTTGGACTATCTTGATAGTCATAGCATGGTGCCCCCTTTTACTGTTTTAGGGCTGCTTTGAGGCTATTTGCATAATGACAATAAATCTACAAATCTTTAACTATACTATTCAAAGCTTAGAGTGGTATTTGGTCCTCATGACCCTTGACATAGGTTTAGATGCTCTTTTTTAAGATATGCCTATCCATCTATTTGAAATGGCTATAGGATGATGTCTCCTTATGGATGGAACTTCTCTTTGACTGATAGGCTTCTAAATGTTAGTGACTTGTAACCTCTTTCAAGACTATACTATTTCTTTTGTTGTTCCATACTTGTGATTACAACATTTGGACTATCCTTTAAACTCTTATGAATCTATCATCTAGATCTTGACTTTGAATGTCATTTTAGTAATGAATGGTACTATAACCAGGCTTTTGAGAGCCTCTGACACTGTTCTACCTTGTATCTAAACAACATTTATGAATGGTCCTTGTCCCTCTTAAGAACTAAGAGGGTAGTATGCTGAGATCGACCCTTCTGGGAGCCCATTTTCATCCACATACTCTTACAGTGATTGATCTTGATATATTTCACCTATACCTGCATAATGAACATAGAAATTAGAACATAAAACATACCTTGAATTATAGGACATGATGTTTCTCTTTCTTGATTTGCCCTTCTGATTTGGTACTTGTGTCTCATGTTCAGCTATTCCTTCTGCTTTTCTTTTGTATCTATGATTTAATTGAACATATGAAATTGATGTTTCATAAGATAAACTATATATCTATTACATCTATATATGAGAAGAATTTGAACTGCAAGCTCTAACAATTCTCTCATGTAGGTATCTTTGGGCTCATCAGATGGAGGGAGCTAAAGATGGACCTGGTCAACCTTGGGATTTGTCATTCATAGGCAATGATGGGTCCCTATTGATACAAGAGCATCTGGGTGGACAATCTATCCTACATCACCCAAAAATGCATAGTTAGTTTTCTAAGTTTTGGTGTGTTTTTGCAGAGTTGTTTTAGTTCTGGTTCCTTTTATGGTCGACATTCTAACTAAGAGGTCATCTTGATTCAAATTTCAAATGTGCTTGAAAGAATATCAGCAGGAGATTACCTTATCAGCGAGAGTCCTTTTGGTATCTCTTCGATGCTAAGAAAGTTCTTATTTCAACGTGACCTGCTGAGATCAGATAGACCCTAAAGACAGTCTCCTCAATATAGCAAAGTTCAGTGAGATAAGTGATTTAAGAGTGACTACTTGGATGGTCACTTTGACATCCAAAATTCCCTTTGGTATTCAACAGTTGGCAAATTTCGGCATGACAATAAATTTCAATGTGATGGGTTTGGGTGTCTCTTCAACATCCCGATGGTTCTCAGTTGTGTGTGCCTACTATGCTTGCTTTCACTTTTCAGCATGACATGCCTTTTTGGTGTGACTCAAATCACTATCTCCTCAACTTGGTAAAGCTTGGTTTGACTCTTGTTGACTTCTTTGTGGGATCATGTGAACACTTAGAGTGCATTTGTTGGCTCAATGACCTGCACCAACAATGAAGACTATTTAGGGTTCGAGTAGTGGAGTTTATGCATAATGAAGTCTATAACACATCTAGGATGAATGTGGAGTTCCCTGTGGATTGTGGTGAAGGTGTGCATGCTAATATAGAAAATTCATTGATGAGTCCATAGCCTGAAATCATTCTGAATAGTGGAGATATAATGCAGAGAGCATGGAATTGGAAGATTATTAAAAGGCATAATACAGAGTTGGGAGGGGGAGCCTAGAAAGAAAGAAATTTTGCCTCTGTGTAATGTTTTGGACCTCTGAACTAAAATTAAATCTCTGTAGTAAAATCTAATAGACTATAAGTTGTAATGTCCTCTACATATTATTTTCAATAAAGAAGATTGTGTTTTCTATCTGATTGTTGAGTTTTGCTATGAGATTGACCAGCCTGATAAGGCTCCTCGATCTCGATTGCATCAAGTGTTATCAGAACAAGGTTTGCTCCCATAATTGCTATAATGGGTTGTAATGGTATTAGAGCCAGTTGTTGTGTAATCTGTGTCATTGTCTTTTGAGAATTTCTAAAAAAATTTCTAGTAGCGTGCTGTAGTACCTGTGGACGTCAGAGTATGTCTCGTTTGAAGACCGAAGGAGAGAGCCATGTTAAGGGTAGTAAAGTGACCAAAGTAGCAGGGAATATCAAAAACATTGATTATTAAGTTCATTCTCATCATGGAACTACGCAGATCTACCAATGCTAGTCCTTCTCTATCTCAAGTCTTGCATAATTATTTCTAAGACACAGATGATAATGTTGTGGATGAAAAAGGCAATTTTAAGTTTCTTGATTTAAAAAATACAATTTCTATCCTGAAAAGGGCATTAAAGCTAAGTTTTGTGACTCTGTGCGTTAGTTTGAAGTTAATCTTTTAGTCTCTGGCACAGGTATTTGTCCAATCTATCTCCCTTTTCTCCTTCCCAAAGATGTCTCCCGATGGATTGATAAAGGTTACTTTCATGTACATTTTCCTCACGTTGATATAATAGTTCACCCGCATTTTAATTATGATATAGGTGCCAAATTGTTTGCTACCCTAGTTGATACTAGATGTCAGATTTGGGAACAAGCAGTTATTGCTCAATTTAGAGGTGTGCTAAGTAAAGAGAAAGGCAATGGTCAAATCTCTATCCAGCCTAATTTTACTCTTTCTCTTTCTGACAAATTTATCTCTTTTGCATTTTGCCTATTATTACAAGTCAAAGGTATCTCCCTAATGCCTGGTTCGGTTTACTCTACCATAGGAGGCCGATGTGTTTATAGACTCCTTAATTCTATATCTCCGCGAGTTTCTTTTCCCACGGGGGTAGGTTTTGTACAAGGTTCATCTAACCTCTTAGATTATTGCCAATTTATTGACCACACTGGTTTCAAGATTGGCTTCCCAATAATTCAACAACTATTAGATAAACAGAAACCCCAGTTTGTAGATCTTCCAATTCAAAGAAATAGATTTTTAGAGAGACCTTACTTCCAGTCCAGAAGAGTAGCACCCATTACATTGCAATCAATCCCAGATCAAACCATCTTGGTCCAACCAGTAGAAGGTGAACAGC
The DNA here is from genome assembly GCA_027924645.1 of Cunninghamia lanceolata. Taxonomy (NCBI): domain Eukaryota; kingdom Viridiplantae; phylum Streptophyta; class Pinopsida; order Cupressales; family Cupressaceae; genus Cunninghamia; species Cunninghamia lanceolata. The sequence continues at coordinate 1,937,492 of BSBN01001183.1, read as the reverse complement.
CATCCAAACAACAGCTTCTCAAGAGAAGTTACTCCATGGCCCATGCATATCCCAGCACTAACAGAAAGCCATATGTGGATTATAACCCAGAAGAATGTTCCACATCATCTAGTAGTTCTCATAGATTCCAAGCATCTCAGTCTGTAAATCCCTATCCAGCAAGGTCATCCTTTGTGTCTACTTCAAATCTAAGTAATGTCCTATCCTTGTTGAAAAACTAGCCAGACAAGTCAGTTCGAGACTAAATCTTGCTCCAAGGCAAGAACAAGATGATCAGCAAGATCGAAAGCAGAAAGGGATTAGATTGTCTAAAATACCTAAGATGCCTGATCATGCTTGCATGTTAAGAGAACACTTACCTAGATATGGTGCTGAGAAGAAAGAAAAGAAAATAATCCAGGTAGATCCAGCAACTGCACTTGAATTAGAACATTACACACCTGGTAGATGGCCAACACAAGAGAGTTTCACTGTCATAAATCTTGAAAAATAGTTATGGGGTAAATATGAGGCTAGGCTGGATACAAAAGTAGGAAGTAAGAAAAAGACTTTTGAAGCCCAGTGAAATTGGCAGTCTCAGTGGATGTTGTTTGCTCAAGACAACTTAGATGATATGGCTGTAGACACTAAAATTGGTGTCAACAGAATTGTCTCTGCACAAGAAACTCTGTCTCAAGTTTAGAATGTAGTTTACAAAACAAAGATTGTAATAAATAAGATTGATAAGCAATCTACTTCTATTTTGAATGACTCTGGTTCAATTAATTATAGTATAAAGAATTTACAATCTCAACAAACTCAGGTCTACAATCTAGCCCAAAGAATAGATTCAATGGCTACTAGAATAAATGAAAATGTAGTCATCTCTGATAATAAGAAAGAAACTCAGGCAAATGAGAAAAAAGCACTATTAGAACATGTTGCTCATAAGTTAGAAAAGATTAGAAAATATGCTAAGAAAATACGAGTTTCTCAGAAAGGAAAAGATAGTTTAGAAGAGGAGCCTGAGGAAACAAAGTCCCAAAAAGCTGAACCTTTCACTAGACCCAAGGTCCAGAAAGCTAAAAGCATTTCTTTTGTACAAGAGATTGAAGAACTAGAAGCCAGGACTTCCCAAGTAAGAAGTAAGTCAGCTCCCATGCCAACTAAACTAGTACTTCCCAAACAAAAAGAGCACATGATTGAAAATACAAAACCTTTGAAAGATTGGTCAGAAGAATTGCATCTTGATCAACCAAATGAACATATCTACATAAATGAGCCTACAACTGCTATGAACCCAGAGGAAGAAGTATACCTAGAAGAAGAATCTTCTGATCCTTCAGAAGAAGAAGAAGAAATAGAATTTAGTCTTCCTCAAAATGCCTTGGTTGAAATAAATACTAATGCTGAAAATTGGGAAGAATATTATTTTGCTAGTCAAGAGTTAGTATATAATAATTTTGATGTGGAAATGAAAGAAAGTCTATCTAAAAATCCAAGGCCAGAAAATCTTAGAGCATATACTACATCAGGTTATATCCTCAATATTGATAAGTTAGTGGATCCATATGATGCTATTTGCACCTGGTGTGACACCCTAAAAAATTATTTTGATACCAAAGGTTCACCATGGAATGATGCAAGTAAAGTTTTGTATGCTGTCAGACTTATGTCTGGTAAGTTAAGAAATTGGTAGAACTCTCTACCAGATAATGGTGTCATTACTATAGATCCTAACACAGGTGAAGATTATGTGAAAGAAAAAGATTTGGGCTGCAATAACATTTCTGTAGAAGGATTTGTAGTATTAAAAATAACTCTTATAGGTTTGTTTGCTGGGAATAGGAAAAATGAAGTTTTAGAAGCAGAAAAGATTTTGTGCTCTCTACAGTTAAAAGACTTGGGCAAACTAAGAAAGTATAATTTGGTCTTTGAAAATTTTATGATAGCAGCCAATAAATTACATGATCCAACAACTAAAAAATATTATCTGAGTTCTCTACCTTGTGGTTTGGGTGAATATGCTAAAGATTATGTGATGAATAAATATAAAGCCACAATAGAGAAATATGGGTTTGTTGATCTCAAAAACTTGGTTACCTATAAGTTGGACAAGGGTTGTTTGACAAAGGCTTTAAATGGCAATAAAGACCAATATAATTCTTCTTGTAACATGAAAGATTACTATGCTTTTTCACCTCTCAGTCAGTTGAAAGATTTCAAACATGTCAGAAAATCTAGGAAATCTTCATGTGGTAAACATTGTGGTTGTAAAAAATGCAAAAGATCTTATGACGACGACAACATGGAAAAATCATTCCGTCATAAGCATCATAGATATAAGAAAAAATATAGATTAGCTCCTGTCAATAAGCATTCTTTTAAAAAAAGAGTTCCTCCCAAGTATTTGTTCAGAAAAAATAAACATTCCAGTGGACATAAATCAGTTAAATGTTTTATTTGTAAAGGTCCACATTATGCCACTGATTGCCCAAGGAAATGGAAAATTGAAAACAAAGTTTATGCTTTATTTCCTGAACAAGATGTAAATAATAATTGGGATATTCTATACAGTTTGAAAGTTTTGAATCAATTAGTAGGTAATGAGTTTTTTGAATTGGTTGAAGTTCTTCCAGAATAGTTGAATATGGCAAGAGATAAGCACCGAAAGGTCAGTAGTACTTCATCTGCTTCAGAATCAAGTTCTTCAGAAGAACAATCTATTGTGACCAGTGTTGTGAAGAAGGTTATTAAAGATTTAGATTTCATGATCAGCATGGCCAAAGCCAAAGATCCTTATCGATTGCCAGGATCTACAGAAGAAAAGAAAGTTGCTGCCAAAAAGCAAGCTAAAGAAATCAAACAATGGGAAGCTGAAAAGGATTCTCTGCAAAATCAGCTTAAGAAAGGTAAAACTCCTTTTACACGATCTCTTAAAGATCATTGTCTTTCCCCTCCTAGAGCCCAAAAATCTAGCTCTCATGGTTCTATTGCACCTAAGTGGAAATCCCATAGGTCTCACCGCTCACATAGGTCTCCTTCTCCATCACCTTCTGCTTCACCTCCTCCCTCTCTAGGACGTTCTATGGATACCATAGCTGTCAAGATAGACTGCTGTCATGAAGAATTGATCATACTCACCTGCTAGCTCACTTTGTAGCGAAAAGCCCTTGATAAACTCACTTCTATGGTGGGGGAATTACGTGATATCATTCTTAAAGCTAAAAATTCTGGTTCTCAATCTAGCCACTTTGCTAAATCTACCCGGTTTGTCCAATCTTCCAAACCATCTAAAAAGTATGAACCAGCCAATGCCTTATTTATTGCTGAAAATTGCACTTACATCCGCATTAATCTCTAATTCCCTGGTTATAAACCCATACCTATGGATGCCTTTGTAGACTCTGGTTCTTCTAGGAATTTTGCTAATACAAATGCTATTCCTCCTTAATTCTGGAAGCCTAGACCTAAGATTCCTGCTGGTGTTGCAATTAATGGACAAGATGTGCAATATGGAAGATATGCACAAGATGTTTCCATAGAAATTCAAGGTAAAAGATTTGTGATAGATTTCATTGAGCTCAAAGGTCTCAGAGGTGATGTTTTACTAGGTTTTACTTTTCTCACTAAGTACTAGCCTTTTGTGTTAAGAGTTCATGAAATATCTCTCCACCATGAAGATGGACAGATAAAGATCCCAGCCCTTAAGGTTGTGAATCACAAGTTTTTAGATAGAAAACTTGGAGAAAAGAAGTCACCCAAAACGAGCCAAAAGGAGAACATAAATCTAGCAACTCAAAAGCTCCCTCCTTTGCTAGAACCAGTCAAGATTAGGTTTGAACAAGAATGCTGTAGCATGACTCCATTACAGTTCTCGTCAAAAAACCATGAAGAGTGTGAAATCAAAATCAAACCAGAATGTTCATCCGTGATTCCATTTGAACCTGCATATCTCATGAGTCCATCTAAAGTAAAAGAGATTGATGAGCATTTGCAAGAATTGCTTGAAGGCAAATTCATTAGAGACAATAAAAGTCCATTCAGTTGCCTAGCTTTTCTGGTAAATAAGAGGGCAGAGCAAATCAAAGGCAAGAAAAGGTTTTGTATAAATTATAAACCTCTGAATGATATTATTCTTCCATTCAATTATCCCATACCTTTCAGTACTGATTTGATTTGCAGAGCAGCACTAAGAAGATATTTTCAAATTTTGATTGTAAATCAGGTTTTTGGCAAATCAAGGTAAAGGATACAAACATGTATAAAATAGCTTTCTTAGTTCCTCAAGGTCTGTATGAATGGAATGTAACGCCGTTTGGGTTAAAAACTACTCCTGCCTATTTCCAGAGAAAAATGGATCAAGCATTAAGAAGTTTAAAAGACTTTTGTGTTCTTTACATTGATGACATTATTGTGTTCTCTGAGGATATGACTCAGCATGTGCAACATTTAGAATCCCTGTATAATACTATCAAACAACATGGAATATGTCTGTCAGCTAAAAAGCTTGTGATAGGCCAAGAAGATATTGATTTTCTTGGATTGATTTTGTCTCATGTAAAGATTAAATTGCAGCCTCACATATTGAAACACATTAATGAATTTCCATAGCTTTTGGTAGGTATCAAACAGATTCAAAGATTTCTTGGATGTCTAAATTATGTGTCCCCATTTTACAATGGATTGGCAAAAGATAGAAAGAAATTACAAGTTCAGTTTAAGGAAGGTGTAGGACCATGGACTCAGGAACTGACAGAAATTGTGCAGAAAATTAAACTCAAATGCCAATATTTACCAACATTGCATCTACCTGATGAAAGTTTTCCCTTGATCTTATACACAGATGCTTCTGATGATGTTTGGGGTGCTGTCTTGTTATAGGAAATTCCTTTAAAGGGATCTCAAGTGTGTGGTTACAAGTTAGGTACTTTTACTAACATAGAATGCAGATATACTATCTATGAAAAAGAGATTCTAGCAGTTAAGAAAGGAATTCAAAAGTTTAAAAGCTTTCTAAAACTAGCACACTTCATAGTCAAAACAGACAGTCAATGTATGAGATCACTACTCAAGAGGAACCCTGATAAAGATCTAGCTCATGGACGCATTGCCTGATGGTATCTAGATTTCATTAGCTATGACTTTGATATTGAATGGATTCAAGGAGAAAACAATCCTCTTGCAAATATTCTCACCAGAGAAATGGCAAAGATTACAGAGCTAGTCTGCATGTTGATTGAGATTGGTGATACAATGACATGGAAGGATGGAGTTGAAGTCTATGAATGCATAGATGACAGAGGACAACTAATTTGGGTACCACTATTGCCTGCAGAAATCATTTCTCCAATTCTTGAAATATTTTTCTTGAATAAATGGCTAGATGAGTTAAGGAGTAAGATTAGAGAAAGTTATGAAAAAAGAATTCTCACTCCTTCTAACTCTTATGATTTTCTTGAAACTTTTGGTCTAGAAGAAGCACAAATTGATTTCATGCTGAGGAATGGTCTGCAAATGGATATCTGCATCACATCTCTTCTTCCAATGCACTGGACTTACAAAGACAAGAAAAATTTATTGAAGGTTGCTAAGTTTGGTTTCATTAATAGCATAACAATTTCTTAGACAGAATTTGAAGACTATGCTAATATCTTTTTGGAAATCAATGAGAGAATCTTGCAACCCGACATGAATGAATTCTTTGATCATATTCAAAAAATATTTGGTTGGTCCATTGAAGAAGGATTATGTGGTCCATCAGGATATATTGAACATCCTCATGGATACTGCCTACCAAGAGTAGAATATTATCCATTAACATTTGATTGGTTCTCTAAGGTTGTCTTGAATGATCTCATTCCATCACTACATCCAGCTCTTGTTGCTGCAAGAACCAAAATGGACATTGCATCTCCAGATCAGATAGAAAAGATAATCTATACTTTCCATCCACGTCAAGATGATTTGGATGTCATGTTCAAACCAATACCACGTGAACTTCTAGCATCAACAGACATCTCTGGTTTTGGCTAGCACATGGGCTTGTCTGTGCCGTGACATCGACCACGTTATGATCCGATAGCAGGAGGCAACCCTGTTTTAAAAAGCAAGATCCTCATAGCTACTTTTGAGTATAAAGTGGGCCATGTTTCGCAATGGTGTGCTTAATATGAATAATTATGTACCTTTCCACTATAGTTAGTGCTCACGGATGAGACTACTTATTAGCTATCCTCATCCTATAGTGTTGCTACATGTCCATTTCCTTTGGTCGGACTTCTAGAGTAGTTTATAGTTTTGTAGTCTGCTTGGACTTATAAATAAGGTTTTCCCTCTTTCATTGGGCATTCAGAATGGGAGAGATGAAGAAGAGTCTAGTTCAGATTTTATAAGAGTCTTGAGTTTTAGGTCCCAGGATAACAAGATTATGCTCTTGTTCTACGCTTTTAAGCAATCTAAAGAATTAGAAATTGCTTTTGTAATATTTTGAAATATAATGAAAAATTTGTTGTTTGGAATAATTGTTATAATGGGTTGTAATGGTATCAGCATAGTATAAATCTATCTACTTTGAGCAATTGACTTCATGCTGAAAAAATACTTCAAGAATTGGAGAAACTATTTCTCAAATTGACTATAATTTGGTCTTACTATGATTTGAGTAATAGTATCTGATATCATTCTTTGAGTAATGGTATCTAAGACCAAACTATTACTCAAATCATAGTAAGACCAAACTATAGTCAATTTAAGAAATCGTTTCTCCAATTCTTGAAAACATTCCTCAGCATGAAGTCAATTGCTCAAAGTAGATAGATTTATACTATGCTGATATCAGATACCATTACTCAAAGAATGATATCAGATACTACTACTCAAATCATAGTAAGACCAAACTATAGTCAATTTGAGAAATCATTTCTCCAATTCTTGAAGTATTTTTTCAGCATGAAGTCAATTACTCAAAGTAGATAGATTTATACTATGCTAATATCAGACACCATTACTCAAATCATATTTTTCTACCAAGTGTGTAATGTGTTCATACTTTTATAATATGATATCAGTATGATTTCTCAATGTGTAATGCGGTCAATTTATGCTGATATCAGTATGGTAGAAAAATACGATTTGAGTAATGGTATCTGATATCAGCATAGTATAAATCTATCTACTTTGAGCAATTGACTTCATGCTGAAAAAATACTTCAAGAATAGGAGAAACAAATTTTGTGGTAGAAAAATATGATTTGAGTAATGGTATCTTATATTAGCATAGGTCCCAGGATAGCAAAAAGCCCTTGATAAACTCTCTTCTGTGGTGGGGGAATTACGTGATATCATTCTTAAAGCTGATATCTGATATCAGCATAGTATAAATCTATCTACTTTGAGCAATTGACTTCATGCTGAGGAATGTTCTATGAATTTTATAAAAGTATGAACACATTACACATCTGGTAGAAAAATATCATTCTTTGAGTAATGGTATCTGATATAAGCATAGTATAAATCTATCTACTTTGAAAGATTGACTTCATGCTGAGGAATGTTCTGCGAATTTTATAAAAGTATGAACACATTACATACCTTGTAGAAAAATATGATTTGAGTAATGGTATTTGATATCAGCATAGTATAAATGTATCTACTTTGAGCAATTGACTTCATGCTGAAAAAATAGTTCAAGAATTGGAGAAATGATTTCTCAAATTGACTATAGTTTGGTCTTACTATGATTTGAGTAATAGTATCTGATATCATACTACAATCTTGATACCATGGCTGTCAAGATAGAAAAATTCTCACAAATATCATTCATTGAGTAATGGTATCTGATATCAGCATAGTATAAATCTATCTACTTTGAGCAATTGATTTCATGCTGAGGAATGTTCTACAAATTTTATAAAAGTATGAACACATTACACACCTGGTAGAAAAATATGATTTGAGTAATGGTATCTGATATCAGCATAGTGTAAATCTATCTACTTTAAGTAATTACCTTCATGCTGAAAAAATACTTCAAGAATTGGAGAAACGATTTCTCAAATTGACTATAGTTTGGTCTTACTATGATTTGAGTAATAGTATCTGATATCATACTACGATCTTGATACCATGGCTGTCAAGATAGACCGATGTCATGAAGAATTGATCATACTCACCTGCCAACTCACTTTGCAGCAAAAAGCCCTTGATAAACTCACTTCTGTGGTGTAGGAATTACATGATATCATTCTTAAAGTTGATATCTGATATCAGCAATTGACTTCATGCTGAGGAATGTCTTCAAGAATTGGAGAAATGATTTCTCATATTGACTATAGTTTGGTCTTACTATGATTTGAGTAATAGTTTGGTCTCAGATACCATTACTCAAAGAATGATATCAAATACTATTACTCAAATCATAGTAAGACCAAACTATAATCAATTTGAGAAATCGTTTCTCCAATTCTTGAAGTATTTTTTTCAGCATGAAGTCAATTGCTCAGAGTAGATAGATTTATACTATGCTGATATCATTTGAATGGTATCTGATATCAGATACCATTACTCAAATCATATTTTTCTATAGTCAATTTGAGAAATCATTTCTCCAATTCTTGAAGTATTTTTTCAGCATGAAGTCAATTGCTCAAATCTGATAGATATATACTATGCTGATATCATAGTAATGGTATCTGATATCAGATACCATTACTCAAAGAATGATATCAGATACTATTACTCAAATCATAGTAAGACCAAACTATAGTCAATTTGAGAAATCGTTTCTCCAATTCTTGAAGTATTTTTTTAGGATGAAGTCAATTGCTCAAAGTAGATAGATTTATACTATGCTGATATCAGATACCATTACTCAAATCATATTTTTCTACCAGGTGTGTAATGTGTTCATGGTATCAAGATCACAGTATGATATCAGATACTATTACTCAAATCATAGTAAGACCAAACTATAGTCGATTTGAGAAATCGTTTCTCCAATTCTTGAAGTATTTTTTCAGCATGAAATCAATTGCTCAAAGTAGATAGATTTATACTATGCTGATATCAGATACCATTAATCAAATCATATTTTTTACCAGGTGTGTAATGTGTTCATACTTTTATAAAATTTGTAGAACATTCCTCAGCATGAAGTCAATTGCTCAAAGTAGATAGATATCAGATACTATTACTCAAATCATAGTAGGACCAAACTATAGTCAATTTGAGAAATTGTTTGTCCAATTCTTGAAGTATTTTTTCAGCATGAAGTCAATTTGTCAAAGTAGATAGATTTATACTATGCTGATATCAGATACCATTACTCAAATCATATTTTTCTAGACAGAGTTTCTTGTGCAGAAAATATAAATTGACAGCCATGGTATCCATAGAATGTCCTAGAGAAAGTATAAATTGACCGTTGTCTTGAACTTGTGATTAGTCAAAAGATAGATTTATACTATGATGATATCAAATACCATTACTCAAAACATATTTTTCTACCACAGAATTTGTTACTATAGAGAAGACTAAAAGATTAACTTTAGACTAACGCACAGAGTCACAAAACTCAACTTTAAGAATGATATCACGTAATTCCCCCACCACAGAAGTGAGTTTATCAAGGGCTTTTTGCTGCAAAGTGACCTGGCTAGTGAGTATGATCAATTCTTCATGACATCGATCTATCTTGATAGCCATGGTATCAAGACTGCAGTATGATATCAGTAATTATCTGATATCATTCTTTGAGTAATAACCTTTATCACTCCATCGAGAGACATCTTTAGGAAGGAGAAAAGGGAGATAGATTGGACAAATACTAGTGCCAGAGACTAAAAGATTAACTTCAGACTGACGTACAGAGTCATAAAACTTAGCTTTAATGCCCTTTTCAGGATAGAAATTAGATATTTTTAATTCAGTAAACTTAAAATTGCCTTTTTCATCCACAACATTATCATCTGTGTCTTGGAAATAATTATGCAAGACTTGATATAGAGAAGAACTAGCATTGATAGATCTATGTAGTGCCATGATCAGAATGAACTTACTAATCAACATTTGCGATATCTCCTACTACTTTGGTCGCTTTACTTCCCTTAACACAGCTCTCTCCTTTGGCCTTCAAATGGGACTTACTCCGACATCCACAGGTACTACATCAACCCATTATAACAATTATTCCAAACAACAAATTTTTTATTATATTTCAAAATATTACAAAAGCAATTTCTGATTGTTCAGATTGCTTAGAAGCGCAGAACAAGAGCATAATCTTGCTATCCTAGGACCTAAAACTCAAGACTCTTATAAAATCTGAACTAGACTCTTCTTCATCTCTCCCATTCCGAATGCCCAATGAAAGAGGGAAAACCTTATTTATAAATCCAAGCGGACTTCAAAACTATAAACTACTCTAGAAGTCTGACCAAAGGAAATGGACACATAGCAACATTGTAGGAGGAGGATAGCTAATAAGTAGTCTAATTCGTGAGCACTAACTATAGTGGAAAGGTACATAATTATTCACATTAAGCACACCATAGCAAAGCACGGCCCACTTTATACTCAAAAGAGGATATGAGGATCTTACTTTTTTAAACAGGGTTGCGTCCTGCTATCAGATCATAACATGGCCGACATCACGACATAAACAAGCCCATGTGCTAGCCAAAACCAGAGATGTCTGTTGGTGGTAGAAGCTCACATGGTATTTATTTCAATATGACATCCAAATCATCTTGATGTGGATGGAAAGTATAGATTATCTTTTCTATTTGATCTGGAGATGCAATGTCCATTTCAGTTCTTGCAGCAACAAGAGCTAGATGTAGTGATGGAATGAGATCATTCAAGACAGCCTTAGAGAACCAATCAAATGTTAATGGATAATATTCTACTCTTGGTAGGCAGTATCCATGAGGTTGTTCAAGATATCCTGATGGACCACATTATCCTTCTTCAATGGACCAACCAAATTTTTTCTGAATATGATCAAAGAATTCATTCATATCAGGTTGCAAGATTCTCTCATTGATTCCCAAAAAGATATCAGCATAGTCTTCAAATTTTGTCTGAGAAATTGTTATGCTATTAATGAAACCAAACATAGCAGCCTTCAATAAATTTTTCTTGTCTCTGTAAGTCCAGTGCATTGGAAGAAGAGATGTGATGCAGATATCCATTTGCAGACCATTCCTCAGCATGAAGTTAATTTGTGCTTCTTCTAGACCAAAAGTTTCAAGAAAATCATAAGAGTCAGAAGGAGTGAGAATTCCTTTTTCATAACTTTCTCTAATCTTACTCCTTAACTCATCTAGCCATTTATTCAAGAAAAATACTTCAAGAATTGGAGAAATGATTTCTGCAGGCAACTGTGGTACCCAAATTGGTTGTCCTTTGTCATATATGCATTCATAGACTTCAACTCCATCCTTCCTTGTCATTGTATCACCAATCTCAATCAACATGCAGACTGGTTTTGCAATCTTTGCCATTTCTCTGGTGAGACTATCTGCAAGAGGATTGTTTTCTCCTTGAATCCATTCAATATCAAAGTGATAGCTAGTGAAATCTAGATACCATTAGGCAATGCGTCCATGAGATAGATCTTTATCAGGTTTCTTCTTGAGTAGTGATCTCATAGGTTGACTGTCTGTTCTGACTATGAAGTGTGCTAGTTTCAGAAAGATTTTAAACTTTTAAATTCCTTTCTTAACTGCTAGAATCTCTTTTTCATAGATAGTATATCTGCATTCTGTGTCAGTAAAAGTACTTGACCTGTAACCACACACATGAGATCCCTTTAAAGGAATTTCCTGCAACAAGACAGCACCCCAAACATCATCAGAAGCATCTGTGTATAAGATCAGAGAAAACTTTCATCAGGCAGATGCAATGTTGGTAAATATTGGCATTTGAGTTTAATTTTCTGCACAATTTCTATCAGTTCCTGAGTCCATGGTCCTGCACCTTCCTTGAACTAAACTTGTAATTTCTTTCTGTCTTTTGCCAATCCATTATAAAATGGGGACACATAATTCAGACATCCAAGAAATCTCTGAATCTATTTGATACCTACCAAAACATCTAGAAATTCATTAATGTGTTTCAATATGTGAGGCTCCAATTTAATCTTTCCATGAGACGAAATCAATCCAAGAAAACCAATTTCTTCTTGGCCTATCACAAGCTTTTTAGCAGACCGACATATTCCATGTTGTTTGATAGTATTATATAGGGATTCTAAATGTTGCACATGTTGAGTCATATCCTCAGAGAACACAATAATGTCATCAATGTAAACAGCACAAAAGTCTTTTAAACTTCTTAATGCTTGATCCATTTTTCTTTGGAAATAGGCAAGAGCAGTTTTTAACCCAAACGACATTACATTCCATTCATATAGACCTTGAGGAACTGAGAAAGTTGTTTTATACTTGTCTGTATCCTTTACCTTGATTTGCCAAAAACTTGATTTACAATCAAATTTGGAAAATATCTTCTTAGATGCTGCTCTGCAAATCAAATCAGTACTGAAAGGTATGGGATAATTGAATGGAAGAATAATATCATTCAGAGGTTTATAATTTATACAAAACCTTTTCTTGCCTTTGATTTGCTCTGCCCTCTTATTTACCAGAAAACCTAGGCAACTGAATGGACTTTTACTATCTCTGATGAATTTGCCTTCAAGCAATTCTTGCAAATGCTCATCAATCTCTTTTACTTCAGATGGACTCATGAGATATGCAGGTTTAGATGGAATCATGGATGAACATTCTGGTTTGATTTTGATTTCACACTCTTCATGGTTTTTTGACCAGAACTGTAACAGATTCATGCTACAGCATTCTTGTTCAAACCTGATCTTGACTGGTTCTAGCAAAGGAGGGAGCTTCTGAGTTGCTAGATTTATGTTCTCTTTTCGGCTCATTCTGGGTGACTTCTTTTCTCTAGGTTTTCTATCTAAAAACTTGTGATTCACAACCTTAAGGGCTAGGATCTTTATTTGACCATCTTCATGGCGGAGAGATATTTCATGAACTCTTAACACAAAAGGCTGGTACTTAGTGAGAAAAGTAAAACCTAGTAAAACATCACCTTTCAGACCTTTGAGCTCAATGAAATCTGTCACAAATCTTTTACCTTGAATTTCTATGGCAAAATCATGTGCATATCTTCATATTGCACATCTTGTCCATTAATTGCAACAGCAGCAGGAATCTCAAGTCTAGGCTTCCAGAATTCGGGAGGAATAGCATTGGTATTAGCAAAATTCCTAGAAGACCCAGAGTCTACAAAGGCATCCATAGGTATGGGTTTATAACCAAGAAATTGGAGATTAATGTGGATGTAAGTGCAATTTTCAGCAATAAACAAGGCATTGGCTGGTTCATACTTTTTGGATGGTTTGGAAGATTGGATAGACTAGGTAGATTTAGTAGAGTGGCTAGATTCAGAACCAGAATTTTCAACTTTAAGAATGATATCACGTAATTCCCCCACCACAGAAGTGAGTTTATCAAGGGCTTTTTACTGCAAAGTGAGCTGGTGGGTGAGTATTATCAATTCTTCATGATAGTGGTCTATCTTGACAGCCATGGTATCCATAGAATGTCCTAGAGAAAGTATAAATTGACCGCTGTCTTGAAATTGTGATTAGTAAGTTGCCTGCAGAAATCATTTCTCCAATTCTTGAGGTATTTTTCCACAAGTACACTATGACGATGTAATAGTATCTGTAGGCAACTTACTAATCACAAGTTCAAGGCAGCGGTCAATTTTTATGTCTATGCTAATATCTTGAATAAATGGCTAGATGAGTTAAGGAGTAAGATTAGAGAAAGTTATGAAAAATGAATTCTCACTCCTTCTGACTCTTATGATTTTCTTGAAACTTTTGGTCTAGAAGAAGCACAAATCGACTTCATGCTAAGGAATGGTCTGCAAATGGATATCTGCATCACATCTCTTCTTCCAATGCACTAGACTTACATAGACAAGAAAAATTTATCGAAGGTTGCTAAGTTTGGTTTCATTAATAGCATAACAATTTCTCAAACATAATTTGAAGACTATGCTGATATCTTTTTAGGAATCAATGAGAGAATCTTGCAACCCGACATGAATGAATTCTGTGATAATATTCAAAAAAAAATTGGTTGGTCCATTGAAGAAGGATTATGTGGTCCATCAGGATATCTTGAACAACCTCATGGATACTGCCTACCAAGAGTAGAATATTATCCATTAACATTTGATTGGTTCTCTAAGGCTATCTTGAATGATCTCATGTTGAGGAATGTTCTACGAATTTTATAAAAGTATGAACACATTACACACCTGGTAGAAAAATATCATTCTTTGAGTAATGGTATCTGATATTAGCATAGTATAAATCTATCTACTTTGAGCAATTGACTTCATGCTGAGGAATGTTCTACAAATTTTATAAAAGTACAAACACATTACACACCTGGTAGAAAAATATGATTTGAGTAATGGTATATAATATCAGCATAGTATGATTTGAGTAATAGTATCTAATATCATACTACGATCTTGATACCATGGCTATCAAGATAGACCGCTATCATGAAGAATTGATCATACTCACCCGCCAGCTCACTTTGTAGCAAAAAGCCCTTGATAAACTCACTTCTGTGGTGGGGGAATTACGTGATATCATTCTTAAAGCTAAGTTTTGTGACTCTGTGCATTAGTCTGAAGTTAATCTTTTAGTCTTCTCTATAGTAATGAATTCTATTGTAGAAAAATATGATTTGAGTAATGGTATCTAATATCAGCATAGTATAAATCTATCCTTTGACTAATCACAAGTTCAAGACAGCGGTCAATTTATACTTTCTCTAGGACGTTCTATGGATACCATGGCTATCAATTTATATTTTTTGCACAAGAAACTCTGTCTAGAAAAATATGATTTGAGTAATGGTATTTGATATCAGCATAGTATAAATCTATCTACTTTCAGCAATTGACTTCATGCTGAAAAAATACTTCAAGAATTGGAGAAACAATTTCTCAAATTGACTATAGTTTGGTCTTACTATGATTTGAGTAATAGTATATGATATCTATCTACTTTAAGAATTGACTTCATGCTGAGGAATGTTCTACGAATTTTATAAAAATATGAACACATTACACACCTAGTAGAAAAATATGATTTGAGTAATGGTATTTGATATCAGCATAGTATAAATCTATCTACTTTGAACAATTGACTTCATGCTGAAAAAATACTTCAAGAATTGGAGAAATGAATTCTGTGGTAGAAAAATATGATTTAAGTAATGGTATCTGATATCAGCATAGTATAAATCTATCTTTTGACTAATCACAAGTTCAAGATAGCGGTCAATTTATACTTTCTCTAGGATGTTCTATGGATACCAGCATAGTATAAATCTATCTACTTTGAGCAATTGACTTCATGCTGAGGAATGTTCTGCAAATTTTATAAAAGTATGAACACATTACACACCTGGTAGAAAAATATGATTTGAGTAATGGTATATGATATCAGCATAGGTTCCAGGATAGCAAAAAGCCCTTGATAAACTCACTTCTATGGTGGGGGAATTACGTGATATCATTCTTAAAGCTTCTATCTGATATCAACATAGTATAAATCTATCTACTTTGAGCAATTGAGTTCATGCTAAGGAATGTTCTACG
Organism: Cunninghamia lanceolata; assembly: GCA_027924645.1. NCBI lineage: Eukaryota > Viridiplantae > Streptophyta > Pinopsida > Cupressales > Cupressaceae > Cunninghamia > Cunninghamia lanceolata. The sequence goes on along the minus strand of BSBN01001183.1, from coordinate 1,921,802 downwards.
AATTTTATAAAAGTATGAACACATTACACACTTGGTAGAAAAATATGATTTGAGTAATGGTATTTGATATCAGCATAGTATAAATCTATCTACTTTGAGCAATTGACTTCATGCTGAAAAAATACTTCAAGAATTGGAGAAACGATTTCTCAAATTGACTATAGCTTGGTCTTACTATGATTTGAGTAATAGTATCTGATATCATACTGCGATCTTGATACCATGGCTGTCAAGATAGACCGCTGTCATGAAGAATTTTAAGTTAGGCAATTTTAAGTTTTGTTACTCTGTGCGTTAGTCTAAAGTTAGTCTTTTAGTCTCTTGCACTAGTATTTGTCCAATCTATCTCCCTTTTCTCCTTCCTGAAGATGTCTCCCGATGGAATGATAAAGGTTAATTTCATGTACATTTTCCTCATGTTGATATAATAGTTCACCCGCATTTTAATTATGATATAGGTGCCAAATTTTTTGCTACCCTAGTTGATACTAGATGTCAGATTTGGGAACAAGCAGTTATTGCTCAATTTAGAGGTGTGCTAAGTAAAGAGAAAGGTGATGGTTGAATATCTATCCAGACAAATTTTACTCTTTCTCTTTCTGACAAATTTATCTCTTCTGCATTCTACCTGTTATTACAAGTCAAAGGTATCTCCCTAATGCCTGGTTTTATTTACTCTACCATAGGAGGCTGATGTGTTTATAGACTCCTTAATATTGTATCTCCACCAGTTTCTTTTCCCACGGGGGTAGGTTTTGTACAAGGTTCATCTAACCTCCTACATTATGGCCAATTTATTAACCACACTGGTTTTGAGATTGGCTTCCCAATAATTCAACAACTATTAGATAAATAGAAACCCCAGTTTGTAGATCTTCCAATTCAAAGAAATAGATTTTCAGAGAGACCTTACTTCCAGTCCAGAAGAGTAGCACCCATTATACTGCAATCAATCCCAGATCAAACCATCTTTGTCCAACCAATAGAAGATGAATAGCCATCCAAACAACAGCTTCTCAAGAGAAGTTACTCCATGGCCCATGCATATCCTAGCACTAACAAAAAGCCATATGTGGATTATAACCAAGAAGAATGTTCCACATCATTCAGTAGTTCTCGTAGATTGTAAGCATCTCAGTCTATAAATCCCTATCCAGCAAGGTCATCCTTTGCATCTACTTTAGATCTAAGTAATGATCCTATCCTAGTTGAAAAACTAGCCAGACAAGTCAGTTCGAGACTCCATCTTGCTCCAAGGCAAGAACAAGATGATCAGCAAGATCAAAAGTAGAAAGGGGTTAGATTGTCTAAAATACCTAAGATGCCTGATCATGCTTGCATGTCAATAGAACACTTACCTAGATATGGTGCTGAGAAGAAATAAAAGAAAATAATCCAGGTAGATCCAGCAACTGCACTTGAATTAGAACATTACACACCTAGTAGATGGCCAACTCAGGAGACTTTCACTGTCATAAATCCTGAAAATAGTTATGGGGTAACTATGAGGCTAGACTACATACAAAAGTAGGAAGTAAGCAAAAGACTTCTGAAGCCCAGTGAAATTGGCAGTCTCAGTGGATGTTGTTTGCTTAAGACAACTTAGATGATATGGCTGTAGACACTAAAATTAGTGTCAACAGAATTGTCTCTGCACAAGAAACTCTGTCTCAAGTTTAGAATGTAGTTTACAAAATAGAGACTATAATAAATAAGATTGATAAGCAATCTACTTCTATTTTGAATGACTTTGGTTCAATGAATTATAGTATAAATAATTTACAATCTCAACAAACTCAGGTCTACAATCTAGCCCAAAGAATAGATTCAATGGCTACTAGAATAAATGAAAATGTAGTCTTCTTTGATAATAAGAAAGAAACTTAGGCAAATGAGAAAAAAACACTGTTAGAACATGTTGCTCATAAGTTAGAAAAGATTAGAAAATACGCTAAGAAAATACAAGTTTCTCAGAAACGAAAAGATAGTTCAAAAGAGGAGCCTGAGGAAACAAAGTCCCAGAAAGCTAAACCTTTCACTAGACCCAAGGTCCAGAAAGCTAAAAGCATTTCTTTTGTAGAAGAGATTGAAGAACCAGAAGCCAGGACTTCCCAAGTAAGAAGTAAGTCAGCTCCCATGCCAACTAATCTAGTACTTCCCAAACAAAAAGAGCACATGATGCAAAATACAGAACCTTTGAAAGATTGGTTAGAAGAATTGCATCTTGATCAACCAAATGAACCTATTTACATGGATGAGCCTGCAGCTACTATGAACCTAGAGGAAAAAGTATACTTAGAAGAAGATTCTTCTGATCCTTCAGAAGAAGAAGAAGAAATAGAATTCAGTCTTCCTCAAAATGCCTTGGTTGAAATAAATACTAATGCTGAAAATTGGGAAGAATATTATTTTGCTAGTCAAGAGTCAGTATATAATAATTTTGATGTGGAAATGAAAGAAAGTCTATCTGAAAATCCAAGGCCAGAAAATCTTAGAGCCTATGCTACATCAGGTTATATCCTCAATATTGATAAGTTAGTGGATCCATATGATGCTATTTGCACCTGGTGTCACACCCTAGAAAATTATTTTGATACCAGAGGTTCACCATGGAATGATGCAAGTAAAGTTTTGTGTGCTGTCAGACTTATGTCTGGTAAGTTAAGAAATTGGTGGAACTCTCTACCAGATAATGGTGTCATTACTACAGATCCTAACATAGGTGAAGATTATGTGAAAGAAAAAGATTTGGGCTGCAATAACATTTCCGCAGAAGGATTTGGATTATTAAAAATAACTATTATAGGTTTGTTTGCTGGGAATAGGAAAAATGAAGTTTTAGAAGTAGAAAAGATTTTGTTCTCTCTATAGTTAAAAGACTTGGGCAAACTGAGAAAGTATAGTTTGGTCTTTGAAAATTTTATGATAGCAACCCATAAATTACATGATCCAACAACTTAAAAATATCATCTGAGTTCTCTACCTTGTGGTTTGGGTGAATATGCTGAAGATTATGTGATGAATAAATATAAAACCACAATAGAGAAATATGGGTTTGTTGATCTCAAAAACTTGGTTACCTATAAGTTGGACAAGGGTTGTTTGACAAGGGCTTTAAATGACAATAAAGACCAATATAATTCTTCTTGTAACATGACAGATTACTATGCTTTGCCACCTCTTAGTTAGTTGAAAGATTTCAAACATGTCAAAAAATTCAGGAAATCTTCATGTAGTAAACATTGTGGTTGTAAAAAATGCAAAAGATCTTATGACAACAACAACATGGAAAAATCATTCTGTCATAAGCATCGCATATATAAGAAAAAATATAGATTAGCTCCTGTCAATAAGCATTCTTTTAAAAAAAGAGTTCCTCCCGATTATTTGTTCAGAAAAAATAAACATTCCAGTGGACATAAATCAGTTAAATGTTTTATTTGTAAAGGTGCACATTATGCCACTGATTGCCCAAGGAAATGGAAAACTGAAAACAAAGTTTATGCTTTATTTGCTGAACAAGATGTAAATAATAATTGGGATATTCTATACAGTTCGGAAGCTTTGAATCAATTTGTAGATAATGAGTTTTTTGAATTGGTTGAAGTTCTTCCAGAATAGTTGAATATGGCAAGAGATAAGCACCGAAAGGTTAGTAGTACTTCATCTACTTCAGAATCAAGTTCTTCAGAAGAACAGTCTATTGTGACCAGTGTTGTGACGAAGGCTATTAAAGATTTAGATTTCAAGATCAACATGGCCAAAGCCAAAGATCCTTATCGATTGCCAGGATATACAGAAGAAAAGAAAGCTGCTGCCAAAAAGTAAGCTAAAGAAATCAAACAATGGGAAGCTGAAAAGGATTCTCTCCAAAATCAGCTTAAGAAAGGTAAAAATCTTTTTACACGATCTCTTAAAGATCATTGTCTTTCCCCTCCTAGAGCCTGAAAATCTAGCTCTCATGGTTATATTGCACCTAAGTGGAAATCCCATAAGTCTCACCACTCACATAGGTCTCCTTATCCATCACCTTCTACTTCACCTCCTACCTCTCTAGGATGTTCTATGGATACCATGGCTATCAAGACAGACCGCTGTCATGAACAATTGATCATACTCACCCATCAGCTCACTTTGCAGCAAAAAGCCCTTGATAAACTCACTTCTGTGGTGGGGGAATTATGTGATATCATTCTTAAAGCTGAAAATTCTAGTTCTAAATCTAGCCACTCTGCTAAATCTGCCTAATCTGTCCAATCTTCCAAACCATCTAAAAAGTATGAACTGCCCAATGCCTTATTTATTACTAAAAATTGCACTTACATCCACATTAATCTCCAATTTCCTGGTTATAAACCCATACCTATGGATGCCTTTGTACACTCTGGGTCTTCTAGGAATTTTACAAGTACCAATGCTATTCCTCCCGAGTTCTGGAAGCCTAGACTTGAGATTCCTGCTAGTGTTGCAATTAATGGACAAGATTTGCAATATGGAAGATATGCACAAGATGTTCCCATAGAAATTAAAGGTAATAGATTTGTGATAGATTTCATTGAGCTCAAAGGTCTCAGAGGTGATGTTTTACTAGGTTTTACTTTTCTCACTAAGTACCAGCCTTTTGTGTTAAGAGTTCATAAAATATCTCTCTGCCATAAAGATTGTCAGATAAAGATCCCAGCCCTTAAGGTTGTGAATCACAAGTTTTTAGATAGAAAACTTGGAGAAAAGAAGTCACCTAGAATGAGCCAAAAAAAGAACATAAATCTAGCAACTCAGAAGCTCCCTCCTTTGCTAGAACCAATCAAGATCAGGTTTGAACAGGAATGCTATAGCATGAATCCGTTACAGTTCTAGTCAAAAAACCATGAAGAGTGTGAAATCAAAATCAAACCAGAATGTTCATCCGTGATTCCATTTGAACCTACATATCTCATGAGTCCATCTGAAGCTAAAGAGATTGATGAGCATTTGCAAGAATTGCTTGAAGGCAAATTCATCAGAGACAGTAAAAGTCCATTTAGTTGCCCAGCTTTTCTGGTCAATAAGAGGGTAGAGCAAATCAGAGGCAAGAAAAGGTTTTGTATAAATTATAAACCTCTAAATGATATTATTCTTCCATTCAATTATCCCATACCTTTTAGTACTGATTTGATTTGTAGAGCATCATCTAAGAAGATATTTTCAAAATTTGATTTTAAATCAGGTTTTTGGAAAATCAAGGTAAAGGATACAGACAGGTATAAAATAGCTTTCTCAGTTCCTCAAGGTCTGTATGAATGGAATGTAATGCCGTTTGGGTTAAAAACTGCTCCTGCCTATTTCCAGAGAAAAATGGATCAAGCATTAAGAAGTTTAAAAGACTTTTGTGCTGTTTACATTGATGACATTATTGTGTTCTCTGAGGATATGACTCAGCATGTGCAACATTTAGAATCCCTGTATAATACTATCAAACAACATGGAATACGTCTGTCTGCTAAAAAGCTTGTGATAGGCCACGAAGAAATTAATTTTCTTGGATTGATTTTGTCTCATGGAAAGATTAAATTGCAGCCTCACATATTGAAATGCATTAATGAATTTCTAGATGTTCTGGTAGGTATGAAACAGATTTAGAGATCTCTTGGATGTCTGAATTACATGTCCCCATTTTACAATGGATTGGCAAAAGACAGAAAGAAATTACAAGTTCAGTTGAAGGAAGGTGCAGGACCATGGACTCAGGAACTGACATAAATTGTGCAAAAAATTAAACTCAAATGCCAATATTTACCAACATTGCATCTGCCTGATGAAAGTTTTCCCTTGATCTTATACATGGATGCTTCTAATGATGTTTGGGGTAGTTTCTTGTTGCAGGAAATTTCTTTAAAGGGATCTCAAGTGTGTGGTTACAGGTCAGGTGCTTTTACTGACACAGAATGCAGATATACTATCTACGAAAAAGAGATTCTAGCAGTTAAGAAAGGAACTCAAAAGTTTAAAATCTTTCTGAAACCAGCACACTTCATAGTCAGAACAGACAGTCAACCTATGAGATCACTACTCAAGAAGAAACCTGATAAATATCTAGCTCATGGACGCATTGCCTGATGGTATATAGATTTCATTAGCTATGACTTTGATATTGAATGGATTCAAGGAGAAAACAATCCTCTTGCAGATAGTCTCACTAGAGAATTGGCAAAGATTGCAGAACCAGTCTGCATGTTCATTGAGGTTGGTGATACAATGACAAGGAAGGATGGAGTTGAAGTCTATGAATGCACAGATGACAGAGGACAACCAATTTGGGTACCATAGTTGCCTGCAAAAATCATTTCTCCAATTCTTGAAGTGTATTTCTTGAATAAATGGCTAGATGAGTTAAGGAGTAAGATTAGAGAAAGTTATGAAAAAGGAATTCTCACTCCTTCTAACTCTTATGATTTTCTTGAAACTTCTGGTCTAGAAGAAGCACAAATTGACTTCATGCTGAGGAATGGTCTACAAATGGATATCTGCATCACATCTCCTCTTCCAATGCACTAGACTTATAGAGACAAGAAAAATTTATTGAAGGTTGCTAAGTTTGGTTTCATTAATAGCATAACAATTTCTCAGACATAATTTGAAGACTATGCTGATATCTTTTTGGGAATCAATGAGAGAATATTTCAACCCAACATGAATGAATTCCTTAATCATATTAAGAAAAATTTTGGTTGGTCCATTGAAGAAGGATTATGTGGTCCATTAGGATATCTTGAACAACCTCATGAATACTGCCTACCAAGAGTAGAATATTATAAATTAACATTTGATTGGTTCTCTAAGGCTGTCTTAAATGATCTCATTCCATCACTACATCCAGCTCTTGTTGCTACAAGAACTGAAATGGACATTGCATCTCCAGATCAGATAGAAAGGATAATGTATACTTTCCATCCACGTCAAGATGATTTGGATGTCATATTCAAACCAATACCACGTGAACTTCTACCACCAACAGACATCTTTGGTTTTAGCTAGCACATGGGCTTGTCTGTGCTGTGACGTCGGCCACGTTATGATCCAACAGCAGGACGCAACCCTATTTAAAAAAGCAAGATCCTCATATCCGCTTTTGAGTATAAAGTGGGCCGTGTTTCGCTAGGTGTGCTTAATGCAAATAATTATGTACCTTTCCATTGTAGTTAGTGCTCACGGATTAGACTACTTATTAGCTATCCTCCTCCTATAGTGTTGCTATGTGTCTATTTCCTTTGGTCGGACTTCTAGAGTAGTTTATAGTTTATGAAGTCTACTTGGACTTATAAATAAGGTTTTCCCTCTTTCATTGGGCATTTGGAATGGGAGAGATGAAGAAGAGTCTAGTTCAGATTTTATAAGAGTCTTGAGTTTTAGGTCCTAGGATAGCAAGATTATGCTCTTGTTCTGCGCTTCTAAGTGATCTAAACAATCAAAAATTGCTTTTGTAATATTCTGAAATATAATAAAAAATTTGTTGTTTGGAATAATTGTTATAATGGGTTGTAATGGTATCAGAGCCCATTGTTGTGCAATCTGTGTCATTGTCTTTTGAGAATTTCTAAAAAAATTTCTAGTAGCGTGCTATAGTACCTGTGGATGTTGGAGTAAGTCCCGTTTGAAGGCCAAAGGAGAGAGCCGTGTTAAGGGTAGTAAAGTGACCAAAGTAGCAGGGAATATCGCAAATGTTGATTAGTAAGTTCATTCTCATCATGCCACTATGCAGATCTATCAATGCTAGTTCTTCTCTATCTCAAGTCTTGCATAATTATTTCCAAGACACAAATGATAATGTTGTGCATGAAAAAGGCAATTTTAATTTTCCTGATTTAAAAATATCCTATTTCTATCCTGAAAAGGGCATTAAAGCTAACTTTTGTGACTCTGCACGTCAGTCTGAAGTTAATCTTTTAGTCTCTGGCACTGGTATTTGTCCAATCTATCTCCCTTTTCTCCTTCCTGAAGATGTCTCCTGATGGAGTGATAAAGGTTACTTTCATGTACATTTTCCTCACGTTGATATAATAGTTCACCTGCATTTTAATTATGATATAGGTGCCAAATTTTTTGCTACCCTAGTTGATACTAGATGTTAGATTTGGGAACAAGTAGTTATTTCTCAATTTAGAGGTGTGCTAAGTAAAGAGAAAGGCAATGGTCGAATCTCTGTCCAGCCTAATTTTACTCTTTCTCTTTCTGAAAAATTTTTTATTATAATTTAGAATATTACAAAAGCAATTTCTGATTGTTCAGATCGCTTAGAAGCACAGAACAAGAGCATAATCTTGCTATCCTAGGACCTAAAACTCAAGACTCTTATAAAATCTGAACTAAACTCTTCTTCATCTCTCCAATTCTGAATGCCCAATGAAAGAGGGAAAACCTTATTTATAAGTCCAAGCAGACTTCAAAACTATAAACTACTCTAGAAGTCCGCCCAAAGGAAATAGACATGTAGCAACACTGTAGGAGGAGGATAGATAATAAGTAGTCTAATCCGTGAGCACTAACTACAGTGGAAAGGTACATAATTATTTGCATTAAGCTACCCACTTTATACTCAAAAGCAGATATGAGGATCTTGCTTTTTTAAATAGGGTTGCATCTTGCTGTTGGATCATAACGTGGCCGACGTCTCGGCACAGACAAGCCCATGTGCTAGCCAAAACTAGAGATGTCTATTGGTGGTAGAAGTTCATGTGGTATTGGTTTGATTATGACATCCAAATCATCTTGACGTGGATGGAAAGTATAGATTATCTTTTCTATCTGATCTGGAGATGTAATGTCCATTTCGGTTCTTACAGCAACAAGAGCTGGATGTAGTGATGGAATGAGATCATTCAAGACAGCCTTAGAGAACCAATCAAATGCTAATGGATAATATTCTACTCTTGGTAGGCAGTATCCATGAGATTGTTCAAGATATCTTGATGGACCACATAATCCTTCTTCAATGGACCTACCAAAATTTTTCTGAATATGATCAAAGAATTCATTCATGTTAGGTTGCAAGATTCTCTCATTGATTCCCAAAAAGATATCAGCATAGTCTTCAAATTTTATCTGAGAAATTGTTATGCTATTAATGAAACCAAACTTAGCAACCTTTAATAAATTTTTCTTGTCTCTGTAAGTCTAGTGCATTGGAAGAAGAGATGTGATGTAGATATCCATTTGTAGATCATTCCTCAGCATGAAGTCAATTTGTGCTTCTTCTATACCAAAAGTTTCAAGAAAATCATAAGAGTCAGAAGGAGTGAGAATTCCTTTTTCACAACTTTCTCTAATCTTACTCCTTAACTCATCTAGCCATTTATTCAAGATATCAACATAGTCATAAAAATTGATCGTTGCCTTGAACTTGTTATTAGTAAGTTGCCTGCAGATACTATTACGTCGTCATAGTGTACCTGTGGAAAAATACTTCAAGAATTGGAGAAATGATTTCTGCGGGCAACTTACTAATCACAAGTTCAAGACAGCAGTCAATTTATACTTTCTCTAGGACGTTCTATGGATACCATGGCTATCAAGATAGATCACTGTCATAAAGAATTGATCATACTCACCCGCCAGCTCACTTTGCAGCAAAAAGCCCTTGATAAACTCACTTCTATGGTGGGGAAATTACGTGATATCATTCTTAAAGCTAAAAATTCTAGTTCTGAATCTAGCCACTCTGCTAAATCTGCCCAGTTTGTCCAATCTTCCAAACCATCTAAAAAGTATGAACCAGCCAATGCCTTATTTATTGCTGAAAATTGCACTTACATCCGCATTAATCTCCAATTTCCTGGTTATAAACCCATACCTATGGATGCCTTTGTAGACTTTGGGTCTTCTAGGAATTTTGCTAATACCAATGCTATTCCTCCAAAATTTTGGAAGCCTAGACCTAAGATTCCTGCTAGTGTTGCAATTAATGGACAAGATGTGCAATATGGAAGATAAGCAGAAGAATTTCCCATAGAAATTCAAGGTAAAAGATTTGTGACAGATTTCATTGAGCTCAAAGGTCTCAGAGGTGATGTTTCACTAGGTTTTACTTTTCTCACTAAGTACCAGCCTTTTGTGTTAAGAGTTCATGAAATATCTCTCTGCCAAGAAGATGGTCAGATAAAGATCCCAGCCCTTAAGGTTGTGAATCACAAGTTTTAAGATAGAAAACCTGGAGAAAAGAAGTCAGCCAGAATGAGCCAAAAAGAGAACATAAATCTAGAAAATCCGAAGCTCCCTCCTTTGCTAGAACCAGTCAAGATTAGGTTTGAACAAGAATGCTGTAGCATGAATCCATTATAGTTCTAGTCAAAAAACCATGAAGAGTGTGAAATGAAAATCAATCCAGAATGTTCATCCGTCATTCCATTTGAACGTGCATATCTCATAAGTCCATCTGAAGTAAAAGAGATTGATGAGCATTTCGAAGAATTGCTTGAAGGCAAATTCATTAGAGATAGTAAAAGTCCATTTAGTTGCCCAACTTTTCTAGTAAATAAGAGGGCAGAGCAAACCAGAGGCAAGAAAAGGTTTTGTATAAATTATAAACCTCTAAATGATATTATTCTTCCATTAAGTTATCCCATACCTTTCAGTACTGATTTGATTTTTAGAGCAGCATCTAGGAAGATATTTTCCAAATTTGATTGTAAATCAGGTTTTCGACAAATCAAGGTAAAGGATACAGACAGGTATAAAACAGCTTTCTCAGTTCCTCAAGGTCTGTATGAATGGAATGTAATGCTGTTTGGGTTAAAAACTGCTCCTGCCTATTTCCAGAGAAAAATGGATCAAGCATTAAGAAGTTTAAAAGACTTTTGTGCTGTTTACATTGATGACATTATTGTGTTCTCTGAGGATATGACTCAGCATGTGCAACATTTAGAATCCCTGTATAATACTATCAAACAACATGGAATATGTCTGTTTGCTAAAAAGCTTGTGATGGGCCAAGAAGAAATTGATTTTTTTGGATTGATTTTGTCTCATGGAAAGATTAAATTGCAGCCTCACATATTGAAATGCATTAATGAATTTCTAGATGTTCTGGTAGGTATAAAATAGATTCAAAGATTTCTTGGATGCCTGAATTATGTGTCCCCATTTTACAATGGATTGGCAAAAGACAGAAAGAAATTACAAGTTCAGTTGAAGGAAGGTGCAGGACCATGGACTCAGGAACTGACAGAAATTGTGCAGAAAATTAAACTCAAATGCCAATATTTACTTACATTGCATCTGCCCGATGAAAGTTTTCCCTTGATCTTATACACGAATGCTTCTGATGATGTTTGGGGTAGTTTCTTGTTGCAGGAAATTCCATTAAAGGGATCTCAAGTGTGTGGTTACAGGTCAGGTACTTTTACTGACACAGAATGCAGATATACTATCTACGAAAAAGAGATTCTAGTAGTTAATAAAGGAACTCAAAAGTTTAAAATCTTTCTGAAACCATCACACTTCATAGTCAGAACAGACAGTCAACCTATGAGATCACTACTCAGGAAGAAACTTGATAAAGATCTAGCTCATGGATGCATTGCTTGATGGTATCTGGATTCCATTAGCTATGACTTTAATATTGAATGGATTCAAGAAGAAAACAATCCTCTTGCAGATAGTCTCACCAATGAAATGGCAAAGATTACAGAACTAGTCTGCATGTTGATTGAGATTGGGGATACAATGACAAGGAAGGATAGAGTTGAATTCTATGAATGCACAGATGATAGAGGACAACCAATTTGGGTACCACAGTTGCTTGCATAAATCATTTCTCCAATTCTTCAAGTATTTTTCTTGAATAAATGGCTAGATGAATTAACAAGTAAGATTAGAAAAAGTTATGAAAAAGGAATTCTCACTCCTTCTGACTCTTATGATTTTCTTGAAACTTTTGGTCTAGAAGAAGCACAAATTGACTTCATGCTGAGGAATGGTCTGCAAATGGATATCTACATCACATCTCTTCTTCCAATGCACTGGACTTACAGAGACAAGAAAAATTTATTGAAGGTTGCTAAGTTTGGTTTCATTAATAGCATAACAATTTCTCAGATAGAATTTGGAGACTATGCTGATATCTTTTTGGGAATCAATGAGAGAATCTTGCAACCTGACATGAATGAATTCTTTGATCATATTCAGAAAAATTTTGGTTAGTCCATTGAAGAAGGATTATGTGGTCCATCAGGATATCTTGAACAACCTCATGGATACTGCCTACCAAGAGTAGAATATTATCCATTAACATTTGATTAGTTCTCTAAGGTTGTCTTGAATGATCTCATTCCATCACTACATCTAGCTCTTGTTGCTGCAAGAATTGAAATGGACATTGCATCTCCAGATCAGATAGAAAAGATAATCTATACTTTCCATCCATGTCAAGATGATTTGGATGTCATATTCAAACCAATACCATGTGAACTTCTACCACCAAAAGACATCTCTTGTTTTTGCTAGCACCTGGGCTTTTCTGTGTCATGACGTTGGCCATGTTATGATCCGACAGTAGGATGCAACCCTATTTAAAAAAGTAAGATCTTCATATCTGCTTTTGAGTATAAAGTGGGTCCTGTTTTGCTACGGTGTGCTTAATGCGAATAATTATGTACCTTTCCACTATAGTTAGTGCTCACAGATTAGACTACTTATTAGCTATCCTCCTCCTACAATGTTGCTACATGTCCGTTTCCTTTCGTCAGACTTCTAGAGTAGTTTATAGTCTTGAAGTCCACTTGGACTTATAAATAAGGTTTTCCCTCTTTCATTGGGCATTCAGAATGGGAGAGATGAAGAAGAGTCTAGTTTAGATTTTATAAGAGTCTTGAGTTTTAGGTCCCAGGATAGCAAGACTATGCTCTTGTTCTGCACTTCTAAGTGATCTGAACAATAAAAAATTGCTTTTGTAATATTCTAAAATATAATGAAAAATTTGTTGTTTGGGATAATTGTTATAGTGGGTTGTAATGGTATCAGAGCCAATTGTTGTCCAATGACATAGATTGCACAACAATTGGCTCTTATACCATTACAACCCATTATAACAATTATTCCAAACAACAATTTTTTCATTATATTTCAGAGTATTACAAAAGCAATTTCTAATTGTTCAGATTGCTTAGAAGCACAGAACAAGAGCATAACGTGGCATCCTACTGTCAGATCATAACGTGGCCAATGTCATAGTATAGACAAGCCCATGTGCTAGCCAAAACCAGAGATGTCTATTGGTGGTAGAAGTTCATGTGGTATTGGTTTGAATATGACATCCAAATCATCTTGACGTGGATGGAAAGTATAGATTATCTTTTCTATCTGATCTGGAGATGCAATGTCCATTTTGGTTCTTGCAGCAACAAGAGCTAGATGTAGTGATGGAATGAGATCATTCAAGACAGCCTTAGAGAACCAATCAAATGTTAATGGATAATATTCTACTCTTGGTAGGCAGTATCCATGAGGTTGTTCAAGATATCCTGATGGACCACATAATCCTTCTTCAATGGACCAATCAAAATTTTTTTGAATATGATCAAAGAATTCATTCATGTCAGGTTGCAAGATTCTCTCATTGATTCTCAAAAAGATATTAGCATAATCTTCGAATTCTGTCTGAGAAATTGTTATGCTATTAATGAAACCAAACTTAGCAACCTTCCATAAATTTTTCTTGTCTCTATAAGTCCAGTGCATTGGAAGAAGAGATGTGATGCAGATATCCATTTGCAGACCATTCCTTAGCATGAAGTCAATTTGTGCTTCTTCTAGACCAAAAGTTTCAAGAAAATCATAAGAGTCAGAAGGAGTGAGAATTCCTTTTTCATAACTTTCTCTAATCTTACTCCTTAACTCATCTAGCCATTTATTCAAGAAAAATACTTCAAGAATTGGAGAAATGATTTTTGCAGGCAACTGTGGTACCCAAATTTGTTGTCCTCTGTCATCTATGCATTCATAGACTTCAACTCCATCCTTCCTTGTCATTGTATCACCAATCTCAATCAACATGCAGACTGGTTCTGCAATCTTTGCCATTTCTCTGGTGAGACTATCTGCAAGAGGATTGTTTTCTCCTTGAATCCATTCAATATCAAATTCATAGCTAATGAAATATAGATAACATCAGGCAATGCGTCCATGAGCTAGATCTTTATTAGGTTTCTTCTTGCATAGTGATCTCACAGGTTGATTGTCTATTCTGACTATGAAGTGTGCTGGTTTCAGAAAGATTTTAAACTTTTGAATTCCTTTCTTAACTGCTAGAATCTCCTTTTCGTAGATAGTATATCTGCATTCTGTGTCAGTAAAAGTACTTGACCTATAACCACACACTTGAGATCCCTTTAAAGGAATTTCCTGCAACAAGACAGCACCTCAAACATCATCAGAAGCATCTGTGTATAAGATCAAGGGAAAACTTTCATCAGGCAGATGCAATGTTGGTAAATATTGGCATTTGAGTTTAATTTTCTACACAATTTCTATCAGTTCCTGAGTCCATGGTCTTGCACCTTCCTTCAACTAAACTTGTAATTTCTTTTTGTCTTTTGCCAATCCATTGTAAAATGGGGACACATAATTTAGACATCCAAGAAATCTTTGAATCTATTTGATACCTACAAAAACATCTAGAAATTCATTAATGTGTTTCAATATGTAAGGCTGCAATTTAATCTTTCCATGAGACAAAATCAATCCGAGAAAATCAATTTCTTCTTGGCATATCACAAGCTTTTTAGTAGATAGACATATTCCATGTTGTTTGATAGTATTATAGAAGGATTCTAAATATTGTACATGCTGAGTCATATCCTCAGAGAACACAATAATGTCATCAATGCAAACAGCACAAAAGTCTTTTAAACTTCTTAATGCTTGATCCATTTTTCTCTGGAAATAGGCAGAAGCATTTTTCAACCCAAACAGCATTACATTCCATTCATACAGACCTTGAGGAACTCAGAAAGCTATTTTATACTTGTTTGTATCCTTTACCTTGATTTGCCAAAAACCTGATTTACAATCAAATTTGGAAAATATCTTCTTAGATGTTGCTCTGCAAATCAAATCAGTACTAAAAGGTATGGGATAATTGAATGGAAGAATAATATCATTCAGAGGTTTATAATTTATACAAAACCTTTTCTTGCCTCTGATTTGCTCTGCCCTCTTATTTACCAGAAAAGTTGGGCAACTGAATGGACTTTTACTGTCTCTGATGAATTTGCCTTCAAGCAATTCTTGCAAATGCTCATCAATCTCTTTTACTTTAGATGGACTCATGAGATATGCAGGTTCAAATGGAATCACGGATGAACATTCTGGTTTGATTTTGATTTCACACTCTTCATGGTTTTTTGACTAGAACTGTAATGGATTCATGCTACAACATTCTTGTTCAAACCTGATCTTGACTGGTTCTAGCAAAGGAGGGATCTTCTGAGTTGCTAGATTTATGTTCTCTTTTTGGCTCATTCTAGGTGACTTCTTTTCTCCAAGTTTTCTATTTAAAAACTTGTGATTCACAACCTTAAGGACTGGGATCTTTATCTGACCATCTTCATGGCGGAGAGATATTTCATGAACTCTTAACACAAAAGGCTGGTACTTAGTGAGAAAAGTAAAACCTAGTAAAACATCACCTCTGAGTCCTTTGAGCTCAATGAAATTTGTCACAAATCTTTTACCTTGAATTTCTATGGGAACATCTTGTACATATCTTCCATATTGCACATCTTGTCCATTAATTGCAACACCAATAGGAATCTCAGCTCTAGGCTTCTAGAATTTGGGAGGAATAGCATTGGTATTAGCAAAATTCCTAGAAGACCGAGAGTCTACAAAGGCATCCATAGGTTTGGGTTTATAACTAGGAAATTGAAGATTAATGCAGATGTAACTGTAATTTTTAACAATAAATAAGGCATTGGCTAGTTCATACCTTTTTAGATGGTTTGGAAGATTGGACAGACTGGACAGATATAGCAGAGTGGCTAAATTCAGAACCAGAATTTTTAGCTTTAAGAATGATATCATGTAATTCCCCTGACATAGAAGTGAGTTTATCAAGGGCTTTTTGCTACAAAGTGAGCTGGCGGGTGAGTATGATCAATTCTTCATGACAGCGGTCTATCTTGACAGCCATGGTATCCATAGAATGTCCTAGAGAGGGAGGAGGTGAAGCAGAAGGTGATGGAGAAGGAGACCTATTTGAGCGGTGAGACTTATGGGATTTCAACTTAGGTGCAATATAACCATGAGAGCTAGATTTTTGGGCTCTAGGAGGGGAAAGACAATGATCTTTAAGAGATCGTGTAAAAGGAGTTTTACCTTTCTTAAGCTGATTTTGGAGAGAATCCTTTTTAGCTTCCCATTGTTTGATTTCTTTAGGTTGCTTTTTGGCAGCAGCTTTCTTTTCTTCTGTAGATCCTAGCAATCGATAAGGATCTTTCGCTTTGGCCATGCTGATCTTGAAATCTAAATCTTTAAAAGCCTTCTTCACAACACTGGTCACAATAGACTGTTCTTCTAAAGAACTTGATTATGAAGCAGATGAAGTACTACTGACCTTTCGGTGCTTATCTCTTGCCATATTCAACTGTTCTGGAAGAACTTCAACCAATTCAAACAAGTCATTATCTACAAATTGATTCAAAGCTTCCGAACTGTATAGAATATCTCAATTATTATTAACATCTTGTTCAACAAATAAAGCATAGACTTTGTTTTCAGTTTTCCATTTCCTTGGTCAATCAGTGGCATAATGTGGATCTTTACAAATAAAACATTTAACTGATTTATGTCCATTGGAATGTTTATTTTTTTTTAACAAATACTTGTTTGGAACTCTTTTTTTAAAAGAATGCTTATTAACAGGAGCTAATCTATATTTTTTCTTATATTTGCGATGCTTATGACGGAATGATTTTTCCATGTTGTCATCATCATAAGATCTTTTGCATTTTTTACAACCACAATGTTTACCACATGAAGATTTCCTAAATTTTCTGACATGTTTGAAATCTTTCAACTAGCTGAGAGGTGGCAAGGCACAGTAATCTTTCATGTTACAAGAAGAATTATATTGGTCTTTATTGCCATTTAAATCCTTTTTCAAACAACCCTTGTCCAACTTATAGGTAACCAAGATTTTGAGATCAACAAACCCATATTTGTCTATTGTGGTTTTATATTTATTCATCACATAATCTTCAACATATTCACCCAAACCACAAGGTACAGAACTCAGATAATATTTTTTAGTTGTTGGATCATGTAATTTATGGGCTGCTATCATAAAATTTTCAAGGACCAAATTATACTTTCTCAGTTTGCCCAAGTCTTTTAATTGTAGAGAGAATAGAATCTTTTCTACTTCTAAAACTTCATTTTTCCTATTCCCAGCAAACAAACCTATAAGAGTTATTTTTAATAATGCAAATCCTTCTATAGAAATGTCATTGCGGCCCAAATCTTTTTCTTTCACATAATCTTCACCTGTGTTAGGATCTGTAGTAATGACACCATTATCTGGTAGAGAGTTCCACCAATTTCTTAACTTACCAGACATAAGTCTGACAACATACAAAACTTTACTTGCATCATTCCATGGTGAACCTCTGGTATCAAAATAATTTTCTAGGGTGTCACACTAGGTGCAAATAGCATCATATGGATCCACTAACTTATCAATATTGAGGATATAACCTGATGTAGCATAGGCTCTAAGATTTTCTAGCCTTGGATTTTCAGACAAACTTTCTTTCATTTCCACATCAAAATTATTATATACTGACTCTTGACTAGCAAAATAATATTCTTCCCAATTTTTAACATTAGTATTTATTTCAACCAAGGCATTTTGATGAAGACTGAATTCTATTTCTTCTTCTTCTTTTGAAGGATCAGAAGATTCTTCTTCTAAGTATACTTCTTCCTCTGGGTTCATAGCAACTGCAGGCTCATCCATGTAGATAGGTTCATTTGGTTAATCAAGATGCAATTCTTCTAACCAATCTTTCAAAGGTTCTATATTTTGCATCATGTGCTCTTTGTGTTTGGGAAGTACTAGTTTAGTTGGCATGGGACTAACTTACTTCTTACTTGGGAAGTCCTGGCTTCTAGTTCTTCAATCTCTTCTACAAAAGAAATGCTTTTAGCTTTCTGGACCTTGGGTCTAGTGAAAGGTTCAGCTTTTTGGGACTTTGTTTCCTCAGGCTCCTCTTCTAAACTATCTTTTCCTTTCTGAGAAACTTGTATTTTCTTAGCATATTTTCTAATCTTTTCTAACTTATGAGCAACATGTTCTAATAGTGCTTTTTGTGCATTTGCCTGAGTTTCATTCTTATTATTAGAGATGACTACATTTTCATTTATTCTAGTAGCCATTGAATCTATTCTTTGGGCTAGATTGTAGACCTGAGTTTGTTGAGATTGTAAATTCTTTATACTATAATTCATTGAACCAGAGTCATTCAAAATAGAAGTAGATTGCTTATCAATCTTATTTATTATAGTCTCTATTTTGTAAACTACATTCTGAACTTGAGACAGAGTTTCCTGTGCAGAGACAATTCTGTTGACACCAATTTTAGTGTCTACAGCTATATCATCTAAGTTGGCTTGAGCAGACAACATCCACTAAGATTGCCAATTTCACTAGGCTTCGGAAGTCTTTTGCTTGCTTCCTACTTTTGTATGCACTTTAGCCTCATATTTACCCCATAACTATTTTTTAGGATTTATGATAGTGAAACTCTCTTGAGTTGGCCATCTACCAGGTGTGTAATGTTCTAATTCAAGTGCAGTGGCTGGATCTACTTGGATTATTTTCTTTTCTTTCTTCTCAGCACCATATCTAGGTAAGTGTTCCCTTAACATGCAAGCATGATCAGACATCTTAGGTATTTTAGACAATCTAATCCCTTTCTGCTTTCGATCTTGCTAATCATCTTGTTCTTGCCTTGGAGCAAGATAGAGTCTCAAACTAACTTGTCTGGCTAGTTTTTCAACTAGGATAGGATCATTACTTAGATTTGAAGTAGACGCAATGGATGACCTTGCTGGATAGGGATTTACAGATTGAGATGCTTGGAATCTACAAGAACTACTAGATGATATGGAACATTCTTCTGGGTTATAATCCACATATGGCTTTCTGTTAGTGCTGGGATATGCATGGGCCATGGAGTAACTTCTCTTGAGAAGCTGTTGTTTGGATGGCTGTTCATCTTCTACTGGTTGGACCAAGATGGTTTGATCTGGGATTGATTGCAGTGTAATGGGTGCTACTCTTCTGGACTAGAAGTAAGGTCTCTCTAAAAATCTTTTTCTTTGAATTAGAAGATCTACACACTGGGGTTTCTGTTTATCTAATAGTTGTTGAATTATTGGGAAGCCAATCTCGAACCTAGTGTGGTCAATAAATCAGCCATAATCTAGGAGGTTAGATGAACCTTGTACAAAACCTACCCCCGTGGGAAAAGAAACTAGCAGAGATACAGTATTAAAGAGTCTATAAACACATCGGTCTCCTATGGTAGAGTAAACAGAACTAGGCATTAGGGAGATACCTTTGACTTGTAATAACAGGTAGAATGTAAAAGAGATAAATTTGTCAAAAAGAGAAAGAGTAAAATTAGGCTGGACAGATATTCGACCATCACCTTTCTCTTTACTTTGCACAGCTCTAAATTGAGCAATAACTTCTTGTTCCCAAATCTGACATCTAGTATCAACTAGGCTAGCAAAAAATTTGGCACCTATATCATAATTAAAATGCGGGTGAACTATTATATCAATGTGAGGAAAATGTACATGAAAGTAACCTTTATCACTCCATCGAGAGACATCTTCAGGAAGGAGAAAAGGGAGATAGATTGGACAAATACCAGTGCCAGAGACTAAAATATTAACTTCAGACTGATGCACAGAGTCACAAAATTTAGCTTTAATGCCCTTTTCAGGATAGAAATTGGATATTTTTAAATCAAGAAACTTAAAATTGCCTTTTTCATCCACAACATTATCATCTGTGTCTTGGAAATAATTATTCAAGACTTGAGATAGAGAAGAACTAGCATTGATAGATCTGCGTAGTGCCATGATGAGAATGAACTTACTAATCAATGTTTGCAATATTCCCTACTACTTTGGTCACTTTACTACCCTTAACATGGTTCTCTCCTTCGACCTTCAAACAGGACTTACTCCAACGTCCACAGGTACTACAGCATGCTACTAGAAAATTTTTCAGAAATTCTCAAAAGACAATGACACAGATTGCACAACAACTGGCTCTGATACCATTACAACCCATTATAACAATTATTCCAAACAACAAATTTTTCATTATATTTCAGAATATTACAAAAGTAATTTCTGATTGTTTAGATCGCTTAGAAGTGTAGAACAAGAGCATAATCTTGCTATCCTGGGACCTAAAACTCAAGACTCTTCTTCATCTCTCCCATTCCGAATGCCTAATGACACAGATTGCACAACAACTAGCTCTGATACCATTACAACCCATTATAACAATTATTCCAAACAACAAATTTTTCATTATATTTTAGATTGCCCACTACAACTAGCTAGCACAATTGTCAATTTGAGAAATTGTTTCTCCAATTCTTGAAGTATTTTTTTAGCATGAAGTCAATTGCTCAAAGTAGATAGACTTATACTATGTTGATATCAGATACCATTACTCAAATCATATTTTTCTAGATAGAGTTTCTGTTGGATCTAGGGCATACAACTGAGAGGGGGGGGGTGAATCAGTTGTATAAAACTTCTTCTCATTCAAACACTTAACTCACTATTGTTAGTTAGCAGCATATCAAATAATCATCCATGGAAGCATAATACATAAACACAAGAGCAGATAAGCATCAACACATTGAACACCAAGATTTTGACGTGGAAAACCAGGTTAGGGGAAAAACCATGGGGTGATTAACCCAAGAATTATTCTCTGTTAGAAGAATAAAGGAAAGATGAATGGCACATGCCAATAAGGGCTCACTGCCCGAGCACACTGCTCACAAAGAGGCCCACTGCCTACAAGGAGACACACTGTCTACAAAGTGATGAAAATCACAGTCTTGAACTGGAGAATGACATCTCTACCATGTCCGGATCAGTTCCAATTAAGCCCAACAATCTCTGCTCTGCCTTTTGCACGTTTCTTCGCTATACCATGCTCATCCTTACACCACACTCTGAAATGGACTCACAAACCGTTATTTATACAAGACATCGACTTAGGAACAAACATCTAAGTCGGCAAACAACCATAGGAGTATCCGCAAGATGAATAACACATCCGGTCGGCCATCACAAGAACATTCACAGGATGAACAACTCATCCGGTCGGCTACACAGAGCAAGAACTTCATCCGGAAGAATAACTTCAATTCCGGGCTCTACTATCAATGCGGACCAACAACAAAACCTAAACATGATCCAAGAACCTTCACAAGCCTGTCTGAATGTCCGGATACATCCGCACTTCCTCTGCTTACTGGGATCTCTCGTCTTCCTCATCCGGAACTTCAAGAACACAGTCTGTCGCCACTATCATAATGCAAGAGGTACTTCCAGACCTCCAAATCATACACAAATCAGGATGATACATCACAAGGACATCCCAAACACTCCTTCCAATCCGCAGATTAGGATAATACAATTCCGGACCTCACCGGACCTTTTTGTGATCCTCTGTCACCTCCGGATACTTGCCGGACCCGGTTCTATATCGGCAGCCACAACTCCTTCAGATCTTCATGCGGACCTCTGAAATCTTAACTGTAGCATCTCAAGACTCATATCTACTAACCCTTTAATCCGCATCCTCCGGTTCTCATCCTATATAGTACATTTACCTTCTTCTCATCACTGTTCTTCACTATTCCTGACTGAGACTAATTTTCTCAATATCCTCAGCACACAGCTCATCAAATCCTTCTTGTTAATGCAATATGAGTATGTTGACATCAATGACAATACTGGATAACCTCATACTTGCAACAATCTCCCCCTTTGTCATTGATGGCAACATATGATGTGAAAAACTATTAAGACAAGAACTTCGACTTTTCATATGTCTTCTCTTCCTTTACTGCTCCCCCTTTGATCATCAACCACTTGTTTTTCACATGTCTTCTCTCCCCCTTTGACATCAATGGCAAAGGGCTCATACTTGCAATTCTCATGCATCAGAATCATACTAGCTGCTCCCCCTTAGTTGTAGCTCCCCATTAGTCCGGATCACAAGATATGGCTGTGATAGCCACCGGACTGATGCACATCAGTGCATCTTAGTTCATCACCGGAGGGGCCATGACCCCTAACTTCTCCCGGAGATATTCAAAAGAGTCCTTGGGAAGAGGTTTTGTAAAGATATCTGCAATCTGATCCTTGGAGGGAACATACTCCAATCTGACTTCTTCCTTATTTACTTGTTCTCTTAAGAAGTGAAATTTGATAGATATGTGCTTAGTCTTAGAATGCAATACCGGATTCTTGGAAATATTAATTGCACTTGAATTATCACAGAAAATTGTGATAGGCTCCTCATATTCAACTTTGATGTCTCTTAGCATCTGCTTCATCCATAGGATTTGAGTGCAACTACCTGCTGCTGCAATGTATTCTGCTTCAGTTGTAGACAGAGATATTGCATCTTGTTTCTTGCTTAGCCAAGAAACCAATCTCTTTCCCAAAAAGAATGCTCCACCACTAGTGCTCTTCCGGTCATCCACATCTCCTGCCCAATCTGCATCTGTGTAAGCATGAAGAGAGAAATCCGGATCTCTAGGATACCATAGACCATACTCAACTGTTCCTTTCAAGTATCTAAAAATTCTTTTGATTGCCATAACATGAGATTCTCTAGGATCAGCCTGGAATCTTGCCACAAGACCAACAGCCTGCATTATATCTGGTCTAGTTTGAGTGAGATACAACAATCCACCAATCATTGATCTATACTTTGTCTGATCTGCCTTTGGAGAATCATCATCTTTGCTTAACTTACATCCGGTTGCCATAGGAGTGTTCATAGGTTTTGAGTCTTCCATACCAAATTTCTTTAACAATTCTTTCACATATTTGGTCTGAGAGATGAAGATCCCTTCTTTTGTTTGAGTAATTTGCAGACCCAAGAAGAAATTCATTTCACCAAGCATAGACATTTCAAACTCACTTTTCATCTGGTTTGCAAAAGTTTTGCACATACTATCTCTTCCTCCAAAAATGATATCATCCACAAACACTTCAACAATCAGAATGTTTTCATGATCAATTTTGAAATATAAGTTACTGTCAGCAGTACCTTTGTTGAATCCAATCTGCACAAGATGCTTATCCAACCTTTCATACCATGCTCTTGGGGCTTGCTTCAATCCATACAAAGCTTTCTTCAACTTGCAGACCATATCATTATTATCAGACAATTAAAATCCATCCGGTTGTTCAATGTAGACTTCTTCTTCCAGATCACCATTTAGGAAGGCAGACTTGACATCCATCTGATATACCTTGAAGTCTTTGAAGGCAGCAAATGCAAGAAGTAATCTGATTGCTTCAATTCTTGCTACCGGAGCAAAAGTCTCTTCAAAGTCAATTCCTTCTATTTGTGAGTAGCCCTTGCAGACCAATCTAGCTTTGTTTCTGATTACTTCACCAGCTTCATTTAGTTTGTTTCGGAAGACCCACTTGGTTCCAATTACATTCCTGTCTCTAGGTCTGGGAACAAGATCCCAAGTATGATTTTTCTCAATTTGCATCAGTTCATCTTCCATTGCTTTGGTCCAGTTTTCATCATTGCAGGCTTCATTTATTGTTTTAGGTTCAATCTTTGAAATCAGACAACATTCATTCTGATCTTGAGCAATATTCCTTCTAGTTTGTACACCTTTGCTTCTGTCACCTATGATCTGATCTTCAGAGTGATTCAGTCTTATATACCTTGGAATTTTGGGAGTATCCAGCACTGCTGTTTCTTGATCAGCCTCATTCAAATCTAACTCTTCTTCCTGATTTACCGGATCAGGCTGACTCTGTCTCACCGGAGAGGATTGAGGTCCTTGAGCACTGTCTTGGTCATCTTCATCAAACTCATAAAATCTTGAAGGCTTCTCAATTCCTTCATCAACCTTCGCATTGGTGCTTTCTATCACCTTCCTCAATCTCTTATTGTAACACCGGTATGCCTTGCTTTGAGTGGAGTAGCCCAAGAAAATTCCTTCATCACTTCTAGCATCAAACTTTCCTAGATCTTCATCTCTTTTAATATAACACTCGCTACCAAATACTCTGAAATATTTCACAGTAGGAGTGATGCCAAACCAGAGTTCATAGGGGGTCTTACCGGTGTTGTTTCTGATTTGAACTCGATTGAGAGTGTAGACTGCAGTGCTGATAGCTTCTTTCCAAAACATTTGAGGAACATTTGCTTCCAACATCATTGTCCTAGCAGCTTCCTGGATGGTCCGGTTCTTTCTCTCAACTACTCCATTCTGCTGTGGAGTCTTAGGAGCAGACAACTGTCTCCTTATACCCTGTTTCTCACAAAAGTCAATGAATTCACCAGATGTAAATTCACCACCTCTATCAGACCTTAGACACTTTAGTTTCAATCCGGTTTGATTCTCCACCATAGCTTTGAAGATTTTGAACTTCTCAAAAGCTTCTGATTTTTCTTTTAGAAAGGTAACCCACATCATCCGGGAATGATCATCAATTAACAACATGAAATATCTATCACCTTGCAGACTCTTGATTCTTGTTGGACCACATAGATCAGTATGTACTAATTCCAATAATCCGGTAGAAGACTGATCTTTGCTTTTAAAAGAGACTCTGCTTTGTTTGCCTAACTGACATTCTTTACACACACTATTTGTAGGTTTTATCAACTTTGGAAGATCTCTCACAGCCTGAGTATTGCTTATTTTGATGATGTTATCAAAATTTACATGACACATTCTTCTATGCCATAACCAACTCTGATCAATTTGAACAAACAAACAACTTTTATTTGAACCAACCAGATGAAAGATGTTACCTCTTGTCTGAGTACCGGATGCAATTTCAGTTCCGGAGCTTGTAAAGATTCTGCATTTTCCATTCTTGAACCGGAGATCATAGCCTTTGTCCACTAACTGACCAACACTGAGAAGATTGTGCTTCAATCCTTCAACATACAGTACATTTCCTGTTTTGCTCTTACCATCAAAGGAAATAGTTCCCCTACCTCTGATTCTGCCAGCAGAATTGTCACCAAACTTTACCATTCCTCCTTCATATCTTTCCAAGTCTAAGAACTTATTCTTGTCACCAGTCATATGGTGAGAACATCCACTGTCAATAACCCAGTCATCCTTTTCTTCTACTTGAGCAGCCAAGGCTTTTTCAACAACTTTGTGATTGACAGATTCAGAGAGCAAGGGATCTTCTTCCTTGATGGCTATAAACACCCACTCATTTCTGGATTTGCTTCCTGGTTCTGATTCATCATCTGTTACTCCTTCATTGTCATCTTCTTCATGAACATAATAGCAATTCTTTTGAAACCTTTGTCTGTGAGTATTAGATCTTGCAGATCTCTCCGGACATCTTGAGGCAAAATGACCAATCTTATTGCAGTTGAAACACTTAAAGGGTAGTTTTCCTTCATACTTACCGGATCCTCTTGGCAGTCTCTTTGCAATGAGGGCTTCAAGTTGAGCTGTTTCTGCTTCTTCTTCTTCCATGTCTCTTCTTGCTTGATCATACCATGACATTTTCTTTGATGAGTTTTCACCCGGATCAAATCTCTGTTTGCCTTTTACATAGGCACTGGCTTTGAAAGCAGATTCAGTCTTGGGAGGATCATCTCCAAACTCGGTCATTTCAAATGCAGCTAGTTTGCCAGCCAGTTGTTCTCTTGTGACAGTTGTGTGGGCTCTGAATTCATCAATGGCAGCAACTTTGATTTTGTAGGCAACAGGAAGGGATCTTAGGATTTTGCAGACAATCTCATTTTCATCTAAAGTTCCACCAGCATTTCTGATTTCACATACCAGCTCATTTACTCTTGGCATAAAGGTAGTGATGTTTTCATCATCTCTCATTTTCAATCTTTCAAATTTCCCTTTCAGACTTTGCAACCTTGCACTTTTGACAAACTCATCTCCTTCATACAAAAGTTCCAGTTTAGTTAGGATCTCATATGCAGTGGGTAGGTCAATGACATTCGAGAGATCTGAGTCGTTCAATGCGCTTAGAAGAGCTTCCTTGGTCCGCAGATTGTTTTCAGCTTCTGTGATTTCATTCAGAGTTGTCGGACCACCTTGTGGAGGTACATATGGTTTTGAAATCATACCCAGGTATGCTTTTCCCATGCATTCCAAGTGACACTTCATGCGACCTTTCCAGAGAGTGAAGTTGGTTCCATCAAACTTCGGACTATCCTTCTTGTATGACGACATCCTGGATCTCCTCAAGCGGTTAAGCTCTTGTCAGAGGAACTTGGCTCTGATACCAATTGTTGGATCTAGGGCATACAACTGAGAGGGGGGGGGTGAATCAGTTGTATAAAACTTCTTCTCATTCAAACACTTAACTCACTGTTGTTAGTTAGCAGCATATCAAATAATCATCCATGGAAGCATAATACATAAACACAAGAGCAGATAAGCATCAACACATTGAACACCAAGATTTTGACGTGGAAAACCCGGTTAAGGGAAAAACCACGGGGTGATTAACCCAAGAATTATTCTCTGTTAGAAGAATAAAGGAAAGATGAATGGCACATGCCAATAAGGGCTCACTGCCCGAGCACACTGCTCACAAAGAGGCCCACTGCCTACAAGGAGACACACTGTCTACAAAGTGATGAAAATCACAGTCTTGAACTGGAGAATGACATCTCTACCATGTCCGGATCAGTTCCAATTAAGCCCAACAATCTCTGCTCTGCCTTTTGCACGTTTCTTCGCTATACCATGCTCATCCTTACACCACACTCTGAAATGGACTCACAAACCGTTATTTATACAAGACATCGACTTAGGAACAAACATCTAAGTCGGCAAACAACCATAGGAGTATCCGCAAGATGAATAACACATCCGGTCGGCCATCACAAGAACATTCGCAGGATGAACAACTCATCCGGTCGGCTACACAGAGCAAGAACTTCATCCGGAAGAATAACTTCAATTCCGGGCTCTACTATCAATGCGGACCAACAACAAAACCTAAACATGATCCAAGAACCTTCACAAGCCTGTCTGAATGTCCGGATACATCCGCACTTCCTCTGCTTACTGGGATCTCTCGTCTTCCTCATCCGGAACTTCAAGAACACAGTCTGTCGCCACTGTCATAATGCAAGAGGTACTTCCGGACCTCCAAATCATACACAAATCAGGATGATACATCACAAGGACATCCCAAACACTCCTTCCAATCCGCAGATTAGGATAATACAATTCCGGTCCTCACCGGACCTTTTTGTGATCCTCTGTCACCTCCGGATACTTGCCGGACCCGGTTCTATATCGGCAGCCACAACTCCTTCAGATCTTCATGCGGACCTCTGAAATCTTAACTGTAGCATCTCAAGACTCATATCTACTAACCCTTTAATCCGCATCCTCCGGTTCTCATCCTCTATAGTACATTTACCTTCTTCTCATCACTGTTCTTCACTGTTCCTGACTGAGACTAATTTTCTCAATATCCTCAGCACACAGCTCATCAAATCCTTCTTGTTAATGCAATATGAGTATGTTGACATCAATGACAATACTGGATAACCTCATACTTGCAACAGTTTCTTGTGTAGAGTTTTGATAAAGATCCTAGCCCTTAAGGTTGTGAATCACAAGTTTTTAGATAGAAAACCTAGAGAAAAGAAGTCACCCAGAATGAGCCAAAAAGAGAACATAAATCTAGCAACTTAGAAGATCCCTCCTTTGCTAGAGCTAGTCAAGATCAGGTTTGAACAAGAATGCAAAAAAGATTCTATTCTTGCTTTTGTATTAGTGTACATGATCAAGGGCTTTTTGCTGCAAAGTGACCTGGCGGGTGAGTATGATCAATTCTTCATGACAGCGGTCTATCTTGACAACCATGGTATCAAGATCGCAGTATGATATCAGATACTATTACTCAAATCATAGTAAGACCAAACTATAGTCAATTTGAGAAATCGTTTCTCCAATTCTTGAAGTATTTTTTCAGCATGAAGTCAATTGCTCAAAGTAGAAAGATTTATACTATGCTGATATCAGATACCTTTACTCAAATCATATTTTTCTAGACAGAGTTTCTTGTGCAGAGTTTTGATAAAGATCCCAACCCTTAAGGTTGTGAATCACAAGTTTTTAGATAGAAAACTTGGAGAAAAGAAGTCACCCAGAATGAGGTAAAAAGAGAACATAAATCTAGCAACTCAGAAGCTCCCTCCTTTGCTAGAACCAGTGAAGATTAGGTTTGAATAAGAATGCTATAGCATGAATCCATTACAGTACTAGTCAAAAAACCTATGCTGAGAAAAAATTATTCTTTGATGATATAATGAAAGTTACAATCTAGTTTCTTAATATTGTAGCAGGGAATATCGCAAGTTTGAGGTCCTAAAACAAGAGCATAATCTTGCTATCTTGAGACCTATGCTGATATGTTTTTGGGAATCAATGAGAGAATCTTACAACCTGACATGAATGAATTCTTTGACCATATTCCGAAAAATTTTGGTTGGTCCATTGAAGAAGGATTATGTGGCTCAATTAAGAAATAACCTGGCACCAACAATGAAGACTATTTAGGGTTCGAGTAGTGGAGTTTATGCATAATGAAGTCAATAACACGTCCAGAATGAATGTGGAGTTCCCTGTGGATTGTGGTGAAGGTGTGCATGCTAATATAGAAAATTCATTGATGAGTCCATAGCCTGAAATCATTCTAGATATTGGAGATATAATGTTGAGAGCATGGAGTTGGAAGATTATTAAAATGCATAATACAGAGTTGGGAGGGGGAGCCCAGAAAGAAAGAAATTTTGCCTGTGTAATGTTTTGGACCTCTGAACTAAAATTAAATCTCTGTAGTAAAATCTAATAGACTATAAGCTGTAATGTCCTCTACATATTATTTTCAATAAAGCAGATTGTGTTTTCTATCTGATTGTTGAGTTTTTCTATGAGATTCACCAGCCTGATAAGGCTCCTCGATCTTGATTGCATCAAGTGTTATCAGAACAAGGTTTGCTCTTGAAGGTGTCAAGAGAATTACAAAGTCCTAAGAGAAATTGTTGTGGGTAAGTGAGAAGAGGAAGAAGACCTGCAACTACAGAGGACTTTCGTAAAATGGCACAAAGAGGTTGAGGCAAAGGAAAAGGGGTGCGAAGAGATGCATATGTTGTACTAGTGGAGATGCTGAGAGGAATTACAGCTAGATTGGAAGCTGTTGAGAATGCCTAGCAAAGAGGTCAACCTATTGAAGATGTGAGTGATGCTAAAGAAGAGCAAGTTGAAGCTGAAGGAGAAGAAGGCCAACCTAGGCTTGATCAAGGTGAAGAGAGGTTCATTAGAGCCATAACTAGAATCAATACCAAACTCTGTTTTGATCCCCCAAACTATGGTGGTACTTTGAATTTAGATAAACTACTAGATTGGATCACTGAGATGGAGAAGTTCTTTGATTTTGAAGGTACTGAAGAAGATAGGAAGGTGAAATACACCTGTACTAAGCTGAAGGGGCATGCATCCCTTTGGTGGGATCATTTACAAACTGACAGATGGAGGAAGGGTAAGGAGAAGATAAGATCATGGGATCGAATGGAGAACAAATTGAAGGTGAAATTCATTCCTTCGGACTCTTAGATAAATTTGTTTAGAAAATTGTAGAACTTGAAGCAAAAAGAATCTAGGTGTCAAGGAGTACATAGAAAAATTTTATAGGTTGAGTATTCAAGTAGAGCACACAGAAGATGAAACAAAGCAAGTTGCAAGATATTTAAATGGCATGCAGATGTCTATACAAGATGAAATTAATTTTCTTAGATTGCAGACCATGGAGGAGGCTTATCAATGTGCTCTAAAGGCCGAGGAGAAGCTAAATCGGAAGCAGAAAAATAACAACTGAGTTAGAGGTAGAAATGCTTGTGGTAGAAGACAGAGTAGTGATTGAAGAGGATATGATGT
Source organism: Cunninghamia lanceolata (assembly GCA_027924645.1). NCBI lineage: Eukaryota > Viridiplantae > Streptophyta > Pinopsida > Cupressales > Cupressaceae > Cunninghamia > Cunninghamia lanceolata. The sequence continues at coordinate 1,891,584 of BSBN01001183.1, read as the reverse complement.
AGGATAGAATGCAGATGGTACCTCTCAGACTCAAGAAGCTAGAGGTAGAGGAAACTTCTGAGGAAGAGGAGAATCCTTTCGAGGGAGAGGAAACTTTGGAAGAGGAAGAGGTAGAGGCTTCACTGGTACATGCTATCAATGTGGAGAGATCGGGCATAGATCTTTTGAATGTCCACAAGTTCAAGGTGGATGTAAAGGAAAGGAGGCCAAAGTGCATGTGGCCCAAGTAGAAGAGAAGGAGATTGCAGAATCTTCAGAGAATGGAGAAGATCTAGAGAATGCAGAATCCTTGATGATAAGGAAGATTTTGTTAAGCCCTGAGAAGGTAGAGACTGAACCAGTGCAAAGAAGGAATTTGTTCAGAACCAAATTCAAATCCAGTGGCAAATGTTGGAAGGTGATTGTAGACAGTGGTAGCATAGACAACATTGTGTCTAAAGAAATGGTGAAGAAGTTGAAGCTGAAGAGGATGAAACATCCTAGCCCATACAAGGTTTCGTGTTTGCAGAAGGAGCACCAATTAGTTGTAAGAGAACAATGTTTAGTTAATTTTCAAATTGGTAATTATAAGGATGAAATACTCTGTGATATAATGCTAATGGATGCGTGTCATCTCTTGTTGGGAAGACCATGGCAGCTTGATAGACAAGCTATTCATTATGGTAAGAATAACACATATACTATTAAGAAGGATGGGCAAGAATTCACATTGAATCATATGAAAGACAAAGATGAAGAAATTGAAGGCACTTCTAGAGTATGTCTTGTCTCAAGAAAGAAGTTCCTGAAGGATCTAAAAGAGTATGATGTTTGTTATGCATTCGTGGCTCAACCGTCACAAAGCTTGATAGTTGAAAGATAAGAAGAAGAACTACCAGTAGAAGTTCAAGAGTTGATTGATGAGTACTCTGACATAATGATCAAAGAGTTGCCAGAGCGACTATTGCCAGTAAGAGAAATCAGTCATTGCATGGATTTGATTCTAGGTGCAAGTTTGGAAAACAAGGCACCATATAGAATGACACCACAAGAGAATGAGGAGATAAATAGGCAAGTTCAGGAGTTGTTAGACAAGGGGCTGATTAGAGAAAGTCTCAGTCCATGTGTTGTACCTGCAGTACTAGCACGTAAAAAAGGAGGTGAATAGAGGATGTGTACAGACTCCCGTGCAATTAATAAAATCACCATCAAATATAGATTCCCATTTCCCAGAATGGATGATTTAATGGACTATTTGAGTGGAGCAAAGTACTTCACAAAGACTGACTTGAAGAATGCATATCATCAAATTAAAATTAGTAAAGGCGATGAGTGGAAAACAACATTCAAGATGAAGGATGGGTTGTATGAGTGGCTGATCATGCCATTTGGATTGACAAATGCACCTAGTACATTCATGAGGTTGATGAATCAAGTGCTGAAGCCCTATCTTGGTAAGTTTGTGATAGTTTATTTGGATGATATTTTAATTTTCAGTAAAACAAAAGAGGAACATCTAGAACATATTACCTAGGGTTGTCTTGCAAAGGTTGAAGGAAGAAAAGATGATGGTGAATATGAAAAAGTGTACTTTCATGAAGGAGTTAGTGTACTTGGGATTTGTAATCTCAGAAGAAGGGTTGAAAATGGACCTGGAGAAAGTAAAGGCTGTAGTTGAATGGCCATCATCAAGGAGTACTTTTGAGGCCCATAGCTTTCATGGGTTAGCAAGCTTCTATAGGAAGTTCATAAGAAATTTTAGTGGGATTTGTGCTCTCATAACTGAGGCAATGAAGGGAGTAAGAAATATTTCAAGTGGACAGTTGCAGCCAAGAAAAGTTTTAAATTGTTGAAGACTAAGGTGATAGAGTAGTCAGTGTTAGCAAGGTGATAGGCGTATTCCATAAACATAACATTTTCTGTATGTATCAAAATTCTTTTTTTTTGTTGAAACAAGGATCAATACCTAGGGCATACATATTTTTCATAATTTTTTTCAATAATTTACTATTTTTCCATGTGTGTAGAACAAAGAACTTGATCTTCGGTGAAAAACTTGTTTAGTAAAACTAAAAAGACAATCATAATAAAATCAAAATATATCAAAACTAGGATATTGATGCATTGCACAGAAGATTGAGGAACTGTGAATGGAGAGGAAGCGAAACCATAACCTACATACCCATGCCCATACCTTGTTTGCTAGCTATTTTGTTCACTGAAATGGCTCTAGATGATGATTAAGATGGCAGATAGGCTCTCTGGTGAGGCAAATAGTGGAACAATGGAGATTGAGGTAGAAAATAATGAGAAGGAGATAGTCATAGAGTCAGACATTGATGGTGTAGAGATAGCAGATAAAGCCAAAACATAGCCTGTAGGAGGAATTCAACTGAATGAGGAGACAATGGAAAGAAAAAACAAACTATAACTTAGGTAAATCCTTAGAGTTCCTTCCCAATGATGTGAAGGAGGTAATTTTTGATTATCAAGCTACAACTATTATTCTATTTTTTCTGAGAGGGGTCCCATCTAAAGCTGATTTTTACAAATGGGCCCACATGAATTGGGAAAATCATGGTTGGGAGATTGAAACACTCAGAGGCCTTGGGAAGGGTTATGTTTCATGTATGTTTAAAAATATTGACCATACACAAGTTGTATTGCAATATGGTACATGGGTGATTTGTGAGCAAATTTGTTATCTCCAAGCTTGGAGGTTGGACTTTCATCCCAAAGGTCCCTCATGTTATCAACATCCCATGTGGATAGAATTTCCATACTTGAACCTTGCATTTAGGCCTTTCTTGAATGATATTGTTACACAAATGGGTAGGGTTATCTAGTGTAAACAAAATACTGACAAATTTGCCAGCCTTTGGGTTCACCCTAGGGTCTATGTTGAAATGGACCTAAACAAACCTCTACCAAAAAGTATTAAATTGATTGGCCTAGGATTTGAAATGGAGCAGTAGTTGGTCTATTTGAACAAATCGAATGCATGTTTTTTCTGCCAAAAAGGTCATCTGATTCGAGATTGTCCTACCAGAAAATCAAGATTTGATTCAACACCCACTTCTTCTATTTTGTCCACCCATGCTACCCATCCTTCTTTGAGTTCCATCCCTCCTTGTATCTTACCCACTTCCCCCATTTCATCCCCTTCACCACAAATTCACTCGCAACTAATTCCTTCCTTTGATAATGAAATGGATGCACTAACTGTGCAGTCTCCATCCTATAAGGATGCTATTAAGACAGATAGTTGGAGGTTGGTCAAGAAGAGAAAGGAACTGTCATGACCCTCTTCATGTTCTTACAATCAACCAACTAGTAGAAATCATTCCTCCTCTTCTCTTACCACTCCTTCGCTTGAATGTGACCTTGTTCATTCCCCTCCCACCTCTTGACAAAGATCTTGGTCCCCATCTAACTGATCACACAATAATCAGCTAATTAATTTTATCAATAGTTTCAGTGTGTTGCCATAGGAAGAAAGTTCTAATACACCCTCTTCATCATGAATTATCGGGTTATCTCATGGAATGTGAGGGGATCACACTTCCTCACTGTAAATATAAGGTTAAGGAGACATTTGTTAAATGGAAACCTAATATTTTATGTTTGCAAGAAGTCAAACTAGGTAACAACAAATTAGAAGCAACTCTTTTAAATATAGGAAAGAGGCCTTTTTTTCTGTATACTTCCCATACATATGGAAAAGGTGGATCTATTCTAGGTATTGCCCCTTGGATTGCTAAGTTTGTCGTTGATAAGGGTGAGGACCCTTCACATAATTGTGTCTAGCCCCTATCAGTTATCAATGGACAAACTATAGGCTTCTACTCTATTTATGCCCCCCATACCACTAAAGAACATGCTATTCTCTGGGAATGGATGTCTAAAACTCTTCTCAATGTGGATTGGATCATTGGTGGTGATTTTAACATAGTTGAACATAACTCAGATCAGAGTTGATTTAGTCCTTATAAACTCAACAATGAAGAATTTAATAGATGGCTTTATTGCAGGAACTCTCTTGGGGTAGTTGATCCTATTCATGATCCATTTAATAGTCATGCTAACAATTGGTTCACATGGTCCAATTGCAGACAAGGTGATGATAGAAAGCTTAGAAGGCTAGATAGATTCTATTTATCACCTAATCTTCAATTGGTCCACTCTAATTCTGGTAACTGTATTCAAGTTGATTATTCCACCACCTTATTAGATCATTTTCCTATTTTTCTGCAATTTTTCTACTGCCCAACATAATGTTGCAACCTCTTCCCTGCCTTTTAAACTTAATATTTCCCATCTCAAAAATTAGATTTTCATGAATGCCTTAGTGGGGATTTGGAATTTTATTCCAAAACTGTAAGAAGGGGAGTCTTGGATTGATTGGTGGTGTAATGCTATCACACAATGCACTACCTTTCTTCATGATTTTGGGAGAAGAATGGCCTTGCAACGTAGACATAGGGAAAAAACACTCCAAGGAAAACTAGAGTAGGATAGAAATAAATTAAACACTAATCTAAATAATTCCCAACTCCAAGTTTTTATTGTTGCCACAAAGGCACAACTTCATCATCTTGATCATTATAGAGGACAAGGGGCTAAAATTTGAGCTAGACTTCACTTGATAAAAGAGGGTAATAGAGGCTTCAAATACTTCTTCAACTATTTGAAATAGAAGTATAAAAAGGAAAGAATTTGTGCCATAATGAATGAGGCTGGTCTCCTCCATACGAATCCAACTGATATAAATCAATTTTTTCTTAATTTCTATGAGAACCTCCTCAAAGATAATAGTTATTTGAATGATATTCATTCTACATTGGAGTAGATCATTGCAAAATTTATTCATAATATAGTTGATTCTGGCTATAGCAGATACCTAGATAGGACCCTCTCTTTGGATGAGCTAGAACATGCTCTTTTTTCAATGGCATCTAACAAAAGCCCATATATTGATGGGCTTCTAGTAGAATTCTACCAAGCCATGTGGCCACATATCAAAGAGGATTTTTATCTTTTATACTTGGAAGGCCTTAAGAAAGATTCATTGGGTCCTCTTATAAATTGAGGGATCATCAAATTAGTACCTAAAGGGAAAAAAGAGGATACCATCTTTGGTTGGAGACCTATTACTCTATTAAACACTTCTTACAAAATCATCGTGAAAGGCTTGGCTATTCCCATTAAACTCGTGGTTCAATGTATTGTTAGACCAGAACAAACTAGTTTCCTTAGTGGTAGATATATTCTTGATAACCTTATCTTGGCATGGGAAATTATCGAATGGGCTCAACAATCAAGATAAAATGCTCTTTTAATCAAACTAGATTTTGACAAAGCCTATGATAGAATTTGGTGGGGTATTATTCTAAAAATGATGTAATGGCTTGGGTTTGGACCCAAAATTTAGGCTCACATTCAAATACTATTCAATGATGCCAATGCTCATTTGGTGATTAATAATTATATGACTGCAGTCTTTTCATTGCATCACTCCATCAAATAGGGATGTCCTTTATCACCTTTCCTGTATGTTCTTACTGCTGATGCACTACGATATTTGCTTTAATAAGATAATTAGTTAAAGATCATCTAAGGCATTTCCAATCCTCAAGATGGGGTTGTTATTAATTCACACTTTGTTGATGATAGCTTACTATATCTACAGAGCACTAAAGCTAAAATTAATAACACAATGGAAATTTTGGACTTGTATTATTCTATTTTAGGATCTCAGCTTGCTCATAGCAAAATTGCATTTTGGATGGTCCAGTCCGAGCCCATTCCCCAATGGATTCCAAGGGAGTTGCGACAAATCAAACATGGTGAGATTTTGAGATACCTCAGAATTCCCTTTAGAATTGGGGTTTCCCTATCTAATATGTGGAAGTGGTTTATTGATAGACTCAAGAACAAACTCTTTAATTGGGGAAAAAAATTCTTATCATTGGCTAGTAAAATCCAAGTTGCCAACAAAATTTTTATTGCCACTCATGTTTACTACTCATCTTGTTGGATGCCTTCTAACAAAGGTTATGAAGAATTGAATAAAATTATCCATCAATTTTTTTGGTCCAAATGGGACAGCAGTGCTAGGTTTAAAGCCACATCTTGGATACATTGTATTCAACAGAAATGTAGAGGAGGCCTTGGTCTCATTGATCCTAAAACACAAGGTATTTGTTTGTCAGCAATGTGGATTATTAGAACTCTCCATGGAGATGAACCGTGGAAAATTCTAGTCAGACATAGAATCAATTCTACATCTGCTAAAGGTAAATGACAACATACTAGTTGGTGGGATAAGATACTCCTTGCACCCTTCTTTCAGATTAGAGCCTTGTCTCCTTTACAAACTGTTTGGAAGGCATGGCAATGTGTCTATCATATACTTCAGTGGAGGGGAGAATCTCTTCAACATGGGTTCAGCTTTGCAACATCCGCTATATGGTGGAATAAACTTATTCAATACCATAGTCAACCCTTGGCTATTAGCTTTCCCAGGCATTCTCTTCTTTTGTTCAAAAAAGGGATCCATCAATTTAGTGATATTTGGGACTTCAGGGAGCTGGATTGGTTACCATGGTTTGTTATTAAAACTCCTTTTGGATTAACTAATAAATATAAGCAATTCCTTATTTTTGTCCAATCTTTGGTTTCTGCTGAATTGACTATGAAAATGTGTACTTCTATTTGCAATTGTCTTAAGGACTGGTGTTGGTTATCAACTTTTCATTTCACCAGTTTTCCTTTGAAGAAGATCTACAAGAAGATTCTTCCATGTTTGGCTCTTAACCCTCATTTGAATCTTAAATGGAAATGTAGATTCCATGAGAAATTTTGGTATATCTTGAGCACCCAAATTTAGAAATCTAAGTTGGATGCAGATGCACAGGTCTTATCCTAGAAAATCTGACATTGTAAATTGCCTATTGATATCAAATAAAGCTACTTCAAGATCCCAGCGCTTAAATTTCCTTTTTGTCAGACCCAGGAAACTATGAAACACATATTTTGGGAATATTTGTTTTCTCAGAACCAATGGAAGGCTATTTTCAATGGTTTACTAGCTATTTTTTAAAATCATTTAAACTAGAAAGAGGCTCTGTTGGGCTTGGGTGTTCATAATGTGATTAAAAACTCTATTAGACAGGTTATTCTCATGCACATTTGGAAAAATAGGTGTACAACAATTTTTTCTAACTCCAAATATCCTCTGGAAGGAGGCACTGTAAGGATTTACTCTAATATTTTTCTGAGAATAGATTACCTATTTGTGCAGCTTCAAAAGATGGTGAAAAAAAATGTGCTTCTCAGTCGTCAACTACAGCAAATTAAGCTTCAAATATCCCATCTTAAAAAATGGCAAGGCTTAGTATTTGGCTGAAGATATCCTTTCCAGTCTAGACTTTGATTGTTGAGGAAGACAAAGATTTGAGAAGATAGATTGAAGCATTTACTGTAGCATATTCACAGTGGTTGGTGGAAGGATAGATTACTTTTGTAATGAAATTAGAGTTGAGTGAGTTTCAGATGGAATGTTGTTTTAGATATTCTTTAATTAGTTCCTTTGGTACTGTAGCCATGCTTATGTCTATTTCTGCAGTCATTTTTCTGATTGTTTACTTGTAATTTCTGCATTCATTGAATATAAACAATCAATCAATCAATCAATATATATATATATATATATATATATATATATATATATATATATATATATATATACTCATTGGAAAGCTCATTTTGAGGACTGCAATCCACCAATATGGTTTGGCAAAGGTGAATCTATTTGGACCTTCAACTGGGCTTCAGAAGCCAAAATTTTGCAGAAGAGAGGGGAAGGGAAGGAGGGAAGGTGTCTAGTGGGGGTCTTCATGCGAAGACCCCTACAAACGAAGGTTGTTGAATCCTTCGTTTGAAGTAAAGTGTCTTTCAAATGAAGGCTCAAATATGGCATGTAAATCCACGTAATGAACTCCTTCCCTCAAAGGTCCCTTACATTAAAAAAATATTATCATTTTTAATGGTCGACCTTTGTTTGAAGGCATGCCAACATGTTTTTATTTTAATTTTTTAATTTTTCCTATTGCATATAAATAGGATGTTTTTTTTTTCATTTTGCAAATGAATGTAACAAGATAAATTCACATTTTTTTTCGTAGGAGGAGGAGGAAATCTTTGAGAGAAGAATTTTCAAGTCATATTTTACAAAGAAGGAGATGGGAAACAAAAATACAAGACAAAATAAGACTACATGAAAGTATTTGGCAAAAACTATAGAAAGATTGAATGAAGAAAGATTACAAAAATATCATAAACAAAAACAAGGTATGCATATATTTTCTTTTGTATTTTTAATCTAGGTATGCTATAATCCCCACCCCTCTACCTAGAGATAACTACCTCTCTCTCTCTCTATCCACCACTCTCTCTCTTTCTCTCAAGTTTCCCACTCTCTTTACCTCTAGCTCTCCCTCACTGGGACCTCTCTAGCTATCTCTCTCCCTCTCTAACTCTCCATATCCCTCTCCCTCTCTCCAAACTTCTCTCTCTTCTTCCTTTTATAATATTTTTCTCAACTCTATCTTTAACAAGTGGGTTATGTGTTAGTAAACCTAGAGGAAGTGTTTCATGCTTCTATTTTCCAAACATTACCAAAAGGAATCTTTTGCTTGTGGTAGCTTAGATTTTATCACCATATAAATTATAGTTGAACCTCTTTAACAAGTAGATACTAGATTAATTATCTTGTAAGCTAGAACTCCATTTAGATCCAAAGGTTAGTCCTTAAAATTCTAGTCAGATCAATCTTCTTTTCATTAGTTAGATCTCTAAAAAAATTGTATAGGAAAATTTTCTTCTCGTGCTCATCTTTAATGGAGATGATAGTATTTGTGCATGCTTACACACTTATCCTGAATGGTATAAATACCTAGATGTATCTTTCATACTTGAATATTTGTCACTTGGGTGCATGAGTCCATATATATTGTGCTTGTGGTCATAAATATTAGTTATTACATGTACACGTATGTATATTAATTTTTATGGTAATTTGATCGTATGGAGGCTCTTTAAAATATATGATGACTTGGTTCACTAAAATTTTATAAGTTTTCTTTAATATGTATTTCCTTAATGTGTGATACAAAAACTGGAGCAAACATTGTTCAAGAACACATAGTTGATGTTAGCCTAGATGAGGTGCAAGTGCGAACAATGGATGTTGGAGAGGGGTCAGGATTGCTTCCTTTGACTAGTATGGATGAGCATATTAACCTAACTAAAAATGTGAAGGGAAATTTTTCCTATAGAAATTTAGATCATTTACTTAAAATGGATATTGATAAATTGAAACATTATGTTGGACAACCTAAATGTACTAATAGGAGGTTAATGAATAAAATTGTAAAGGAAATAATTTCTCATTTCAATAATCTTGATCCACTTGGCAAAACCCAATTGTTATCAATTGTACTTCTTAGTAAGGAGCTAAATGAGCCATTACAATTGTTAGGTTTAGATTTGTCATTAAAATAGGGGAAAGGTTCACACCTAGAAAAAGATATTGTTGAAAATGTTAAAAAAGGTTTGGCCTCCATTGGGAAACAATCTCAATCTATGGATAAGTCCATTTCAAGAAGACTGATGTTGCCAGACCTGTATTTTAAGTGAAATAAATTCCAAAAAAAGACAATTGTCTTCAATTTCAAATGAGATTGGTTTCAGTAGAAAGACAATAACAAAATATGTTAAAAGGAGAAAATTATTGGATGATAGTACCTTGGAAGGCAATTGGGCAATTATGTGTAGAGCTCCTTGATCTAACAAGATTTAAGATGTTGTTAGGAACTTGATCTTAACCTTTTAGAATGAAAATACTCATGCTTCATCAAATAGTAGAGATGTTATTAAACATAGAATTGGGCCCAATAGTTATCAACTACATATAAAACATTGGCTAGACATAACACAACATGAGATGTATGTAGACTTTTGTAATGTAAATCCAAATATAAATATTGGGCAAACAATGTTTGAAAGGTTAAGGCCATATTATGTGAAGACAAACAAGGTTTTTGAAACTTGTTGTTATCATTATCATATTGAATTTGATCTCTACTATGAGGTGTTTCGAAAGATTTGTGAAGACAATGATGGTTTTGTAAATGCACGTTCTAAATGGGTAAGCCAGTTCATAGCATCCATCTTATGTGATAAATCAGATGATGATAATAGAACTAGTCAAATAAATTGCATAAAAGGTCTATGAAACATGTGGAAATTTGGCTAAAATGCCTTTAAGAAATGAAGATATCGACTCAACAAAGTTGGTAAATTGTAAGAGTTACAAGTACATAAAGTTTCAAACAAAAAATGGGAAAGAATCCAGAAGGTTAGATTATGTAGAAGAGGAGATACCTATTGGAACATTTAAGGAAAATTTTCATATACTGATACAACCATACATACATTATGCTTTTTTTTTCTAAGTGGAAAGCACAACAGTTTAAAACATTAAGAGATACTTTCCCACCTAGAACAATTTTATTAGTAGTTGACTTTGCAAAAAAATACTCTTTTATACATCAAAAAGAGATTCAATCACAATATTACTTTTTAGAGCAGATCCCTATTGTGGTTCATGTGTGTTATTAGCATGCATAATTGGATTTGGATGGCATTGAAAGTACATTTGAAGTACGAGTCATTAAGAAAGAATATCACTTTTATATTAGTGATGATAAAGAGCATGACACACATTTTGTACAACATTGGTTTAAGAATTATTTTTTATATTTGGCAAGCAAGGGTGTAAATTTTGAAAAGCATTTTGTATGGTCAGATGGATGTGTGTCACAATTCAAATCATCAAGTCCATTTTATGCACTATGTAGATATCATTGAAATGACAATATACCACATGTTTGGAGTTTCTTTGACAGTGGGCATGGAAAGGGTGAACATGGTGGCGTAGGAGCTTGCATCAAATGTGCTATAAGAAAACATCAAATGAATTATGAGGGAGATCATATAAATGATGCACTTGATGTTGTTGAATGGTGTAAGTCACACTTTGCACCAAATGAGGTCAGCACATCTTCAAGAACAAACCGATACATTCCACATAGAGTGTTTTGGGAGATATCAAGTATGTATTGTTTGAATTTATTTAATGCACTTTAAATATATATTCACATATGATATGTGTACATGAGTTTGTTTATTTTAGTTTGAATTTAATTATTTCTATTATATTCATAATATACAACATAATAAATTTGTTGGTGTGGATAGAAGATCAATGCATGGATGCAAGAGGGTGGAGAAAACAAGATCTTTGCATTGTGTCATGAGTACAGCTAGCCAAACATGGACATTGTACACTAGGGATTACTCTTGTTTTTGTTATGAGTGCATGTTGGGAGATTTTGAGAATTGTAAGAACCAACAACGTGGATATGTCACTGAATGGGAAAACGTGCCACTAATTGTTACCAACACATACAATGAAGATGAGGATGAAAGCTTTGAAGAAATTCCTTTGATTTCAACTGATCATAACCATATTTTAGGATTGATTAAAAAAGGTATGTGTGTACATGTGTATATATATATAAGGTATCTCTAAATTTTTTAAGTTACAAATTTTGGACATATAAATTTGGTGCAGGAGATGTTTTTGCAATCATAGTAGAGGCTAGAAATATAGAAGATGTTAGTTATTATTTATTGCATTGTGCAAAAGAGAGGCAAAAGCTAATAAATCTAGAAACAAGTGATGGAATGATGTTTCCCACAGGCTTAACTTTATTTAATATATTTTAAAATAATTTTAAATTTGTTTCATATGTACATGTCAAGTACCTCAAGAGTGATTTAAATGTATTCAATTTTTATATATTATAATTTATGAACTATGCCTTACTGAGCAATGATAATGAGCTATACATGTTTATAGATACATAGGTTACATTTACCTTGAAAATGTTATGTCTTACTATGGAATGTTGTTTCCCACAGGTTCAATTGTAGTGCAAGGGACATATATCAAACAAGTCAAATTTGTTTAACATGGGATTCACTTTATTGATTATCAACCTAAGAACAAGTTATATCAGTATAGCCACCTAGTAATTGCTATCGGCCTATCTCCTCATAAAATTTCAAACACACATGGACATCCTAAGTGGAGACTAGATAGTGATGATCATTAGAGAATATTAGATGTCATTGAAGAGAGAGATGAACCACTTGATGTGGTATTAAAAATATGGATGAAGAACTTACAATTTTTAATGTTTTGAAAACCTAAATTCACTATCTAGATCTATGTTTGAATGTATTAATTATTTTACAATTTATGCAAGTTAAATTAATAGTTCTTTTGTTGAACAAATTTTAAATTTCAACATGTAGTTCTTAATGTACAAATGGTCTCTCTATTAGAAGTCATGTAGAAAATGCCCTAGATTCTTATGCAAGCATGCACGGTATGATAATTTTTTGAATGCTTTTATTTAATGCTATATATGCTCTATGAACTGTACTACATTACATGTACATATGCACTAGAGATGTCACAATATAAATTAAATTAAATTCAAAGTTTTCAACATCAATGAACAAATCATCACTAAACAAGTGAAAGTATCAACCTGTCATGTGGTGACCTCACCATGATGGCCATACAAGAGGGTAGAGTTGCCTCTAACCATGAGGAGGATCAAAAGTTGTCTTTGTGAAGCACATGGAAATGGAATTAATTCATTCGATTACCATCAAAGTAACTAGATCTGTATGAAGAGATACTTGAAATTGTGGATGAATGGAAACTTGCTATTATAAAAGCAAAGGAGATAAATCTTCTTTTACCTCTATACAAGTGCCATAAAATTCCCTTTATTGTTACATGATGTTAGGTTAAAAATTTATCCTCAACTAATTTAGCCAACCCAAGAGTTTCCATAAATATGGTAGGATTAAACATTATGACTTTGGCATTGATGTCTTCCTTTAGGCCTTTGATAAAATAAATTTTGAATAAGTTAACATCAAGTCAAGTTGTCTATTTTAATAATTCTTTAAACATTGTTTGGTAATTGTGGATTGTATGTGTTTGTCAAGAAGAATAGATACATGCACTACTACTTCAAACCACGTAAGGATATTTTTATTAACATGCATACATTTATAATTTTACCATATTTTTGAACAAATTTATGGTAATATCCTATGGGACCTAAAAATCTCAAGTGGTTTGGGCTAATTTTGTATGTCCTTAATTTTCTTGGGATCAACCTTATTATCTTCAATGGAGACAATATGGCTAAGATACTCCACCTTCATTGTATCAAAAGAAGATTTGGAGCACTTTGCAAATAACTAATTTGTGGATAGAAGTTTTAGGATCTAGTCTAGGTGTGTGAGCTGTTCTTTCCATGTCCTATTGTATATATTAGAATATGATTCAAAAAGACCAATATGAATTTCCAAAGGAGTGATAAAAATATGGTTATGAAAGATTAAAAAGATCATTTTGTGAATCCTGGGTTGTTTGTTTAAGCTTAATGTGTTTAACACTAACCTAGGTCCAATCTTCATACACTAGTAAATAAAAGATAATATGATATACTACTAATTTTCTTGATATAATAGTAAATGAGACTTCAAGTCTATAGCTTAAATCAACTAGTGTTGAGAGCTAAAAAATTAAACCTGCAAATTAGCAAAAGATAAGAAAGAATAAGATTACTTATCCATGGATAAATTTAAGACTAATGATGTATTAATGTGACTTTTGAGGAAGACTAGAGATCCTTACTTACCAAATTTGGTGTCTCTATGAGTTGTTGTGGACACCAATGTCCAACTTGGATGCTTAATTCAAACAAATTTGTAGCTAGAAATCAATCCAATATGTGGGAAAATGATTAGAAACATGATAAATGATCCTATTAAACACTTACATGAATGAGCACTAAATTGGGTGTAGAAAATGTTGTTATATGGAGCCTAATCATACTTGGAGGTTAATTTTTCCCTACTTTTATCAGCGCGGTTTCCCCCCAAATTTCCTATAGGGTCAAGGGATAGCACCCCTTGTGAGGGTTTAGGGGCAACACCCCCAAGACGAGGTCAAGGGGCAATGCCCCTTACAGGGTCTAGGGGCAGCGCCCCTGGCACGCTCCCTATTGCGATATAGGGTGGGGTCGAGGGGCAGCACCCCTGTGGGGGCTCGAGGGCAATGCCCCCGAAACCTCACATAGTTTTTAATTATTCTATAAAGGCATCAGGAGTTATTTTTCATTGAATGACATAAGAAAACCCTCTTTTTTTAACTGACAAAAAGCTTGATAAAAGCAGCTAAGGGTTAGGGTTTTGTTTGATATATTGTATTGTAGCATTTGTAGCAGTATTGAGTTGGAGGGATTGCTGGTTGTAATCGGTTTGATTTACTGGATAATAATGTTGGACTCGCTGTTTGGTGGATGTAGCCTGAGTTTGGGTGAACCACGTTAAAACTTGTCTCTTGTTGTTATTAATTTTATGTATTTCCATTCCTTTGTTTAATCTTTATTTGCATTTAATTGATATCTTATGCTGGCTAACCTAACAGAAAATGTAATGTGAAAGTTATATAAAGTAGGCAATTATTGAGCTTACAAGTTCATTAGTCTTTGGAAAGTGGATGGATCATTTTTGAGGCCAAATAAAATCACAAAAAAATAATGATTGTCTTCATGAGTGCATGATATTTCTAAACTTAAGGTTATTTACACTTTCACTAGTTACACATGTTTTTTTTATGTTAACTTGTAATCTTTTCTTCATGTTTTTGTTACCCAGTTGGCTATACATAAATGAAATTAAGACTTTATGATTAGATTGTTATAAGTAATGAGAAGAATAATTTTGAAATGTTTTTTGTTTATTCACCTGTTATTGCATAATGTTTTTATGTTCAATATGGAATTAATTCCTCATACTTTTAGGTTAAAAGTGCACAAAGGAGCTCCCCTCATAAATGTAGAGGAAAATTTTCATTCCAAAAGTGATTCTTCCAATTGTTGTGAATGTTTTATGTGATTTGTAATTGTATCAAGCTAAAATTTCAACCTATTTTGCATCTATTGATTGCACCAACCAAGTATGTATTTTAAGTCTTTCCTTCTGCCCTTCATTTAGAAGGAACTTGTGGAAGGATAATATATTACACAACAATTATTGAATCCATATCCAACCTTAGACCTTAGTTAATTCTAATAGGTATGCCATTACCTAGAATATTAGATACTTGATTTTGGTCATGGCCACAACATAATAGTATTTTGGTAGCTAATTATTAAGTGGAACCTATAATTGATTAGTAGGTATATTTCACCAATATCAATATGTCTAACACAAGGAAGTCTATCATTTATTAAACAAATGCAACCTTACATCAAGGAATTAAATACCAATATCATTGTATTTAACATGCTTTTAGCTCAACCAACTACTCATAACAACTAACTTAACCAAAAGAGTTTGTATCAATCAAGAAGCTAGAATATTAGTTAACATGTCAAGATTTATAATCTTGAGACATATCATAATATATCTATGATATCAATCAAATATCACCACATAATCACTAATTTAGGAGATGATATTAGGGCAATATCATATTTTCACTTCTCATTAAAGGTAATAACATTGTGAATTCACTCCAAGTTTTGGAAAAACACATTGTGAATTCGCTCTGCAACTCATTCGGTTTTTCAATTTTGAATTCGTCCTAGACGAGAATGGATGGAGATAGTGTAGGGAGGGGGGGCATGATTCAATCCCCTCCTTTGACTCCAGGGGGTGCATTTGATGGCACAGGCTGACAGAGGGTACATGTGGGCTCAGCTTTGAAGTCAAATCCCAAGAAGTGGATGGAAGCTCTTGTGGGTACTGTCAATGGTACCACAAAGACTTTGAGTAGTCAACTAGTTGTTTCAGAGGTGGATGGTGCCAAGGCACTTAAACTACCAGTACAGATAGTGTTGCAGATTGTAACATTAATGGACAACACCCTGGTGGGGAATTTTTTGGCTTCAGGCCCAATATTGACTTGGTTTGTCACTGGACGATGACCAAGTGGTCTCTTAAGGGGAGCGTCTCAGCTAGTGCTATGGCAGGTGGTATGTTTTTATTTAAATTTACCTCTCAGGACATGTTGTTAGTTCTAGCTAGTGGTCCATGGCTTTACTAGAAGTATTCCATTTCTCTATGCAAATGGAAGCCTAGTTTTGACCCTAAGGCTAACCTCAATTAGTCAGCACCAGTGTGGGTCTGCTTACCAATTCTTCCCCTGGAATTTTGGGATGAGGAAATCTTTTCCTAGATAGCCAACTCCTTCGAAAACTATGTCACTGTTGATAAAGTTATGAAGGCTAAGGTGAGATTGGTTTATGCCAGATTTTGTGTTAATGTGGACATTTTGAAGGCTCTCCCCACTTCCTTTATACTAGAATCCTAGTTTGGAAAGTGGACATAGAGTATTCAGTATGAAAATTCTAGGACATTATTCCAAAATTCCATGAAAGTTGGTCATGTCTTTACCTAGTGGCGAGCCCCAAAGTGTAACCCTCCTTTGGAGTCAAAACAAGTGGTGGAGGACTCGGAGGAGTACCCCTTCAAGAAGGATATTTTGAAGATAGTTGACTCCCCACCTAGCTTCCCTAAGGAATGAAGCAGCTCTAGAAACTCCCATGGAAGATACCTAAATAGACCAGTCTGCACTAGTCTCCCATCAAGAGCTTCAAGCTTCTCCACTGCTGATGGAGGAGAACCTAGCTATTGAACTTACAGTTGTTGGGGAGGAGGAGGGTCAGAAGTTGAAGGATACAAAGATGGGGAATCCATCTAAGGTCCAAGAATCAGCTATAACTAAGGAGGGTCAGGGAACCATGGAAGAACGAGTGATAGGAGTGGATCTTAGCCCACAAAAGAGTGCTCTATCACTCTCGAGTAGGGTAAATAGAGCCGGTAGTCCTAGGGACCTATTGAGGTTTCTCAAATCTAATATGAGGGCATTAATGAAGAATATCTCACCTTCCTCGATAGTAAGTTCAAGCGAAAAGTTGGAAGACAAGGAATGATGGACTGTTGCAAAGAGGAATGGGAAAAGTAGCAGTCGTAAGACAACTGATGTTGGCAGAGACAGTAAGGCTAGTAGGCCATCCCATATGAAGACCAGACAAAAGAAGATGGAGTAGTAGATTACTAGTGGGAAGAAGTCCACCTTGGTGGCTCCCTCTAGAAAGACCAAGAAATGAAGATAATCTCTTGAAACATAAGCGGGTTGAACAGCCCTAATAAGTAGTTGCTTGTCAGGAACTGTATATTTGATAATAAAGTTGATATCCTTCTTTTGCAGGAAATAAAAATGACTGAGGAAAGCTTCAAGTCTACCCTTAAATATATTTGGCCCAATGTGAAGTATGCTATAGGTGAGGCTATTGCGGCTTCAAGAGGCATTTCTACTCTTTGGAGGCACGATATTACTGGCAACCTCATATCTTACTCTAAGAATCATGTAGAGGTCTCATTTCACTCTGATTAATGTTTATGCCCCCAATACTCATAGTAGCCAAAAGGAAGTTTGGGAGAGTCTGGTGGATAAAATTAGGAAAAATAGAAGTGTCAATTGGATGGTGGTGGGAGACCTTAACTCCCCTCTTTTCCCTTTAGAAAAAAAGGGGGGGTTAATAGACTATTCTAATAGCATGTTGGATCTTAATGATTTTATTGAAAATGCAAGCCTTACGGATGTGGAACTATAGAGATAGGCATTCACCTAGTCAAACAGAAGACAAGGGAGTAATCTGATATAGGTTAAACTAGACAGATTCTTAATCTCTTCTTACTAGACTATTATGAATGGACTGCATCTATCTACTCTCCCCAGGCTTGGTTCAGAGCATATCCCTCTCTTGCTTAACTAGACTGGGAAGGGTAATAAAGGTCCTTTTCCATTCAGATTTGAAATGATGTGGGCCCTTCATCATGATTTTAGAGATTGCTTATTGAGTTGGTGGAACATCCTAGTTCAAGGGCCGACCATGTTCAGGTTGGTTAAGAAACTGGCCAATGTGAGAAAGAAGGTGAAGGGCTGGAATAAATTTACTTTTGGAAATGTTTTGAGTAGGAAGAAAAGTATTATGGAAAAGATAAATTTAGTTCAAAGAAAAATAGATCAGGGAGACGTGTTTGAGGATTTGCAATTGATGGAAAAGAATCTCTCCAAGGAATGGACCCAGACTATTAAGGAATAAGAGGTCTACTGGAAACAAAAATCTAGGGTTCAATGGCTTAGAGAAGGGGATAGGAATACCTCATCTTTTCATCAATCTACATTAAGGCATAGGAAGAGAAATTCCATTAGAGCACTCAGAGATGAACAAGGGAGACTGGTGGAGGAGGAGGAAGAGATAGGCAACATGGTGATGGAGTACTTTGAAACTTTTCTAGAAGAACAAGAATCAAGTGTGCTAGAGGAGGACACAAGTCCTCTCCTAGAGGTGATTCCTAACATTCTCTTTGAGGAGGATAACTACTTGTTGACCATACCCATTACCTTAGAGGAGGTTAGAGTGGCAGTGTTCTCCATGAGGCTTACAAAACCTCAGGCCCTAATGGGTTTCCCCCAACTTTTTTTTTAGATTTTTTGGGAGATTGTTGGTAATGATGTCTTTCTGGCCATACCGGATTTCTTCAGGATGAGGAGACTCCTACGGTAGCTGAAAAACACTTTTATAGGCCTTATCCAGAAGAAGATCAAAGTTTAGACCATGGCAGATTTTAGACCGATTAGTCTCTGTAACACAATATATAAGGTCTTCACTAAACTATTGGTTTTCAAATTGCAGCCCTTGTTGGATAAACTCATCGCTCCTACCCAGAAAGGCTTCATCCTGAGGAGGTAGATCCTAGATGTGGCAATCACTACCCATGAAATAATTCATTCTATTCAAAAAAGTAACACCCCAGGTATGATTTTTAAATTGGATATCTCAAAAGCTTATGATAGGGTTAGCTAGGACTTTCTTTTGAGAATTCTTAGGAAATTTGGATTGAATTAAAAAATCATTAACATAATTAAAGAGTGTATATCTACAGCCTAATTCTTAGTGCTTGTTAATGGAACCCCAAAAGGTTTTTCCCCTCTAGGAGAGGCATTAGGCAAGGTGACCCTCTTTCACCTTACTTGTTTATCCTGATTGCTAAAATTCTGGGAAGGAAAGCTTGTAATCTATTAACGTAGGGGACTCTTCGCAGGATAAAATGTGCATCAACAACCCAAAATTTGGTGATTTAACAATTTGTGGTTGAAACTATACTATTTGGATCAGCCTCGGTGGTGGAAGATGGAAGGTGGAAGGAACTCTTAAGGAACTATGAGGAAGTTTCAGGTCAAAGTGTCAATTTTGAAAAAAGCCATATCTACTTCTTGAATGCTTTGCCCGACCTTTAGCAAAAGATTACTAGAATTTTGGGTTTCTTGAGTGAAAATATCTTGGCTACATATTTGGGCCTTCCTCTAACCATTAACAAAGTTTCTATGGAGTTCTGGAAGGTGCTGGTGGAAAGAATTTAGAAAAAACTAGCCGGATGGAAGGGTGCTCTCCTGATCGAAGATGGAAAGTTTTAGCTTCTCAAAGCTTCTTTACAGGGGATGCCCAATTATGCATTAAGTCTCTTCAAAATTCCTAAAAATGTGGCTAATAAGATTGAACAGATTCAGAAGAAGTTTATTTGGACGGGGGTTGAAGAGAAAAAAAGAATTGCCCTTGTGAGTTGGGAGAAAGTATGTGAGCCTAGAAGACAAGGGGGTCTGGGCCTTAGAAGAATTCATTTGATGAACAAGGCGTTGATGGCCAAGATAGGGTGGAATCTTATCTAGAACAGTACTGATTGGGGTGACATCATGAGAGCCAAATATCTCAATGGAGACCAAGGTAGAAGTTTTTAGTGAAGGAGAGCCTTCCCAAGGGCTTGGTTATTTGGAATGGGACTATTAAAACTAGAGGCCTCATCGAACAAGGTTTGAGATGGAGGATTGGGGATGATAAGGAGGTCAACTTCTGGAAAGACCGGTGGCTGAATGATAAACCCCTGATAGAGCTAGATTATGGCAAGATAGTGGGCAGGATTAGCGAGGTGTTTGGCCCCAAAGTGACTGACTACATAAGGACTTGTGGAGGTCTTCAGATCTAGAAAGAGATTTTAGATTATGCTCAAGATGATAGTGAGAGGGTAAAGATGGATCAACTTTAAAAAGATTTAGAAGACTACAGACTATCACTTTTTACCAAGAGAGACAAGATGGTCTGGGATAAGGATAAGAGAGGGCTATTTACTGTCAAAAGTGCATATAATCTACTGTTAAACCATGGAGAAGGAGTTTAGAGTAAAATCTGGTTTCCTAAACTCATTCTAAAGATTAATTTCTTTTGGTAGACTTTAATGCACAATAAGGTCTTGGCTCTGGATAATCTGAAAAAGAGAGGATTCCTTATGCCAACCAGATGTGTACTTTGTGAATCTAAGGAGGAATCTTTGGCTCATCTCTTTCTTCATTGTAGTTTTTCTTGGGAGGTCTGGGGACTCACTCTTCAAAAGCTAAATGTTAATTGGACCTTGAATGCTAAAATAGAAATGTTAGTTTGGGAATGGAAGCACCCCTATACCTTAGTTCTACTAATCTCGAAAGAACTCTGGAACCAAATACCTCCCTATTTAGTTTGGAGTCTATGGAAGGAATGTAATAATAGAATCTTTAGGGAAAATAATAGAACCCCTTTGGCAGTCTTTCAATGTTTTGTCAAGCTGTTGGCTGAAAACATTAATTCCTATCAGTTTAAAGTTACAGATAGCCATCTGGGGAGAGAAGAAATAAACATGATAAAGAATTGGAATTTGACCTCATACAAGGTGGACATGACTAAAAGGTTAGGAAATGACTAAAAGGTTAGCCTAGGCTAGAACCAAATGGACTTCACCATAGCAAGGGTGGGTTAAGTTGAACTTCGATGGCACAGCTAAAAGGAACCCAGGTGTTGCTAGTGGTGGACGTATCTTAAGAACAGATACTAGAGAGTGTGTTGCTGCTTATGTTGGAGGGATTGGCATTAAAAGCAATAATGAAGAGGAAGCCATGGCTATGCTATGGGATATCAAGTTAGCTATCTCCATAAATATCAAAAGGATGCATATCGAAGGAGACTCCTAGCTAATTGTGAATGCTGCACTTGGTGATTCTTAGATAGGGTGGAACCTTGAGGATATCATGAGGGACATCAAGATCCTTCTTAATGGTTTGGATGAATATAAGATTCCTCATATCTATAGAGAAGGAAACATTGTGGTTGATGCCTTGGCTAATGTTGGAAGTGGTAAGGATGGATGGCAGTGCTAGAGAAGTGTCTCAAGTTTGTCTCAAGAAATTCATAACCTGATTGAGCAAGATGGAAAGAGATAGGAAATATAAGTGGTGTGTGATGGTTATTGTCCTTTGGTGTCACCAGGGTGAGAGACAGGTGGTAGTTCCTTACTTTGGGGAAAGCAGGGCCAACAATTCAAAATTTTAAATTATTTCTAGGAGGATTGTTAAGAATCTCCTATAGGATGAGGTGGCAAGGCCGCGGTCAAGTCAACAGGGTCTTATCAACAAGAGTTGGGGAAAAGGGGTCAATAGGGATATAGGGGATGGCATCGATGATAGTACTAATAGGAGATTGATTGGAAAGCTTGTATGGTGTGCTAAAAGGCATAAGGACTTTGGTATTAGTAGAGATTTGGGGTCAGGATTTCACAAATCAAAAAGGATGATGAGTGGGCAGGTGGCTGGGAGATGGAGGATGGATGTGACAGCTAATTTCATGATCCATCATGGTTGGTTTAAGATGGTGGTTGGCGTCACCTATCTTCACATGAGGTGGCAGTGAAATACTCCCTTTAATGAGATGTATCTAGGTGACAATCTTATGGCTTTTAACAATAATAATTACACTATCATAATTACTACAACTCAGCATAGTTGCTATTTTAGAGGTCCCTTTCCTAATTTCAAGGCTGCCGATTGTGATTATTTCCATTCTGAACAAATCTAGTCCAGTCTTTTTAGCCATTCTTAGACTAGTAAGATGGGAGGAGACATAGTGAAAATTGAACCTAGCTCAGCTGAGGAATTCAAGCAAGATCCTATTGTTTGGCATATAATCCAAGAGGGTGAGGTGGTGCCTTTTCTTTAAGGGATGACAAGTCATGATGAAAATCTATCAAGGCAGTTTAAGGAGACTTGGGATGAGGAAACCAGGGAAGTCAAAATTGGGAAGATTGGATTCTAAGTTTTTGAGGAGGTCATTGGGCAAGCCACTAGTTTACACACAAAAGGCAAAAGCATTCAAGGAGAAGCAAAGTGGCTGACACAGAGCACATGAATCTCTTCTTCTATGAGGGCGAGGTTCCTATGAAACTTCATGGTGGATTCTCAAGAGAGGAATTTCTGGAGCCTTGAGGACAAATTCATCTCATGATAATGAAGATTTTCACGTTGGAAGGAAGGTTCCAGGTATACTATAACTATCACTTTGCTCTTTTAAATCATTCTAGGAACACGGTTGAGATTAGCTTTCCCTTCTTTTTACTCTCTTCGCTAGATAATTCCATTAAATCTATTAGGGAGCTTAGGGCCAAGAATGCCAATCACCCTCTCATTTTGATTCATCAAGGCCTTATTTTGAAGCTGTATCATTTCCATCTTGCCCTATGTCTGCCTACACCTATTCAAATTAAGATTCTAGATGACCCATAGTTGGGCAGTTCACATAGGGATAAGTGTAAGGTGAAAACTTGCATAGGGACTCCTATAATTAAGGGTGGCCCCAGTGCGGTGGAAGGGAATCCTATTGAGGTCCGCATTTCTGCTAAAAATACAAAATAGGAACATGTCACTCCAGCACAGGGAAGGAAGTTTGGCAAGAGAGACAAGGTGGAGGAAATGGAGGGAACTCTGACAAAAAAGCAAAAGGAAGGGAAGGGTGCTGCCATGGAGGATGCTCCTATGAAAATTGTGGAATTGGACACTATTCTAGAAACTAAGGGTAGTAGTGAAGGTGGGGAGACTGCTCTTCCGAGCATTTGCCATTCCAAAAGGATTGCTGGGAAACCACTGGTTAGTTCTCTTGGGGGGGGGGGGTTCTGAGGACTCTGAGTTTGTGGAAGAGACAGTGGATGAAGAGGGAGAGGAGACTCCTAAATCTGTGTATGAAGTCAAGGGCACTACCCACTTTGCCTCGATGGATGAAAGCAACTTGAAAAGTCTGGAAGGCGTGAATAAGGCTACCATTGGGAAGAAAGATGTGGGGAGGCTATTCATCAAGCCAATAAGGGGAAATGTACTCTATGTGTCAAACATGTGGAGGATATCCAGACCCTTCAGAAAATAATGGACTCTATGCAGAACAAATGGAAGGTCATGGCAGAATTCATGGCTAAAGATTTACGCTGGGCGACTTCCATCTTCGTCGCGGTGAAGGATATGGATGACATGGTTAAACAAGTGGGCATTGAAAGCTTAGGTGACTACAAGGAGATGGTGGAGTTCCTGGCCAAGTTTGGGACAACTGACAGCCCTTAGTCTCTTGTTTTCTATTTTCTCTGTCATTTTGTAGGGTTTTGTTCTGCTATTTTTGTGTTGTCTCTTTGTTGTTTCTAGCATGTTAAAGGTCTGATGCCCCTAGGGTTGTTTTTTTAAAGGGATATGGACCTTGGTTTCCAGTTGAACTTACCAAAAACATTGCATTCCACTTAGTGACTACATACCATCAATGAACTATCCTTAGAATAACATAATTTCCACTAAAATGAACTATGAGCCAAGATATAACATAATAGGATCAAAAGTAAATTGACAACTAGCAATTTTATAAACAAAAGTATACCCTTAGAAACATAGTTATGCATTTGAAATTTTATTCAACTTATTTCTAGATCATTATTATAGTTTTAATTTCACATATAATAACTTCTCACATGACAAAAACAATCTATAGAAGTATGAGTAATATAGATCAAATCCCTTGGATTATAATCATAACAATTTTGAAGGAAATAAGTAAGGAATACTAAGGAACGAAATAAAATATACAAAACATTACATGATAATTTATTTTTAACAAATCCACACCATAAATTGGGTTCTATTCAATGTGATAATTGTATTTCTATACACCATTTCTAGATAGTGATAGCATAAAATAAAAAGCACAAAAGAATGGTACTAAGGGCTAGTCAACAAACTGGTGTAGATCTAGAAATGTAGATGAAAACATGTAGATCCTAGGAGAAATGTCTGAAAACACATGTAGACCTAGAAATGTCCTCAAACATACATATAAATGTCCACAAACATGTGTAGAAATGTCCACAAATACACATGTACAAATGTATCTATAGAAATGTCCATGTAAACATGTATAGATAGAAATGTCTGAAAACAAATATATCTAGAGAAATATCTGGAGAAACATGTCTAGGAAGTGTACCAATAGCCTGGTCATCATGTCAGCTCTGAGTTGAGTGACCCGAGTCTTAATGAGCATCCTGCTCTGATGGATGTGTAAGCCCTAGAGCTAGTACAACACATGTATGTATAAAAGTGTACAAATTATGTTAAAATTTTAGAATAATGTTAAATATATGTGTACATGAACACGTACAAATTATATGCATTTACACATGTAAGTTGTAATGATTTAAAAATTTAAATCTCACCTGTCCACTAACATTACTGCCATCAACTGAATCACTCCTGCATACATGGTCCATCCCTAAACTAGGTGTAATATAAGCTTACCCCTTCAAAATATATATAAAATTATAAATGTACAACATTAGGACTCTATCTAGCAAAGTAATTTAACTTAATTTAATTTAAGTTCAAGTTTAAATCATGCATGTGTGCACATATGCATGTCCATACCTTTGTATCAGGTGTTCTAGGATGATCTTCTATAATGATTATATCTTATGCCTTGGCTAGCTCAAGTAATGAAGAGTGAAGTGGACTATGCAGGTGATTTGGCATTGAAGAGCCTGAATGTAGAAGCATATGTACAAAACTCGATGATCCCCTCTGCAATTGAAACTCCTCAAGTGAATCTAGGGAGGGCTAGGATGTCTGATGCTCAACAAGAGGGGTAGGTGTATCTACCTCTATAGTAACCGAATGATCTATGGGTGGATCAGGATGTGGAGCACTCCCAAGAACTTGTTGAGAAGGTCTCGCAACCTGACTGGATCGTGATCATTTCTATGAATGGCAAGCTCTACCCACATGTCCTCTAACCTCATGTAAAGGGATACCAAGCTCTGATGTAATAAAAGTGTATGACTCCAATAGGTCCTTAAAAAGATAACTCACTGTAGTCTGAAGCATATGGTCTCTCATCAGACCATCTATGTCTACAGGTGACAGGACACCCACGATAGCATAAGGATTAGTAGCATGATCTGATGGTCTAGATCATCTAGGATGACTCATCAAATATCTTCCCACGCGATCAAAAGATATAATAGATGTGGCAACTGCAATATCACAAACACTATCGATTGCTTCCCTTTGGGAAGCAATGACAACCTGATCAGCAACAAGGGTAAGGGCTGGGGAGATAGCAAGCATCATCTCCCCAACCAAGGCCCTATAAACTAGATCCTATTGATCTGGTCAATGATAGGCATCTCTATCAGTAACCCTGCCCCTCCCCTAACAAAAATATGCTGGCAAATCTGAGTAGTTGACCTTGTTGCCCATATGAACCTCTACATATAACTACTATGCAAAATATAAAGGAATTTGGTCATTATTGGGATAACGACCTTGAGCAACAAGAAAATGTGGATATATCAATGGGGCCATAAGAGGGCCTACACATCTAGTGACTTGGTAGCCCCTCACATTAGGCTTACCAACATAATATGGGAAACATTGGGATTTGATAGTCTCTTTCGAGATAGTAAGCTAAATAGAAGCAAGATAAACATCACTAGTAACCTCTTGCCGCATATGGGCAAGAATAGTAGCAAGAGTATCACTCGATTAATAATGGGTATCTCCTAGACTTTGTCTAATGCACTGCAAGCTAGATAAAATTGATTGACATGTGTCCCTATAAATCCCTGTTGTGTTGGCGTCAAAAAGAACACCTGTTAATTTCTGAATCTCAGTATCTATACACACAAATATAGAAGGTCCAGGTCCAGGTGGTGGCACATGTCCCATGATATATATATATATCGACCTAAATTTTGTGCACAAAAATAAATTACAATTTATTCCAATGTACATGTGTGCACATCTTTAACTTACTATGTATCTAAATTAATTTTTAAATTTAACATCTGGAAGCTACGAACATACATTCTAGTTCACTAAGTGAAAAAAATTAAAATTTACATGTTTGAAATGTAAGTGATAACATGAAAAGTAAGTGCAATAACTTAAAGGATTGCTTCAAGAAGGAAAGAATGATGGAGCCTTGCTGATCACAAGATGAAATTCAAGCTGAATAGAGAATCAAGATCACTACTAATGAAAATAGAAGATAAAGTGAATGATTTGGAGTCTTAAACTTCTTATGATAATTGTGGGACTTGCAGTACTTACAATTTAACCTTATTTATAGGTCTCTATAGTCGCATTAGGATGGCCATGTTGAACCAATTCTCTACACTTGATAGTCCTGAAATGTCTCACCAACATCATTGATCTAGTGTCTACTTTGGAAGTTGTGGAACAAATGTATCAACATACACACCTACATCAGAGTAGATAGGGATGTGTTACATGCTCAAGCCTATCTTGATGATATACAATTTCTTGCTTCTAACTTGTTGAGCTCACTTATCCCTAGTGATTTAAGCTCGCTTATCAGCATGCAATTTCTTCTCTCATGTAGGTGTGTATGTTGATGTTGTTCCACAACTTCCAAAGTAGACACTAGTTATCACTGATGTTGGTGAGACATATCAGTCATCTTGTAGAGAATTGGTTCAACATGGCCATCCTAATGCAACTATAGCTCCACATAAATAAGGTTAAATCAAGCACTACTTCGCACAATAATGATAGGAAGTTCAAGATGAGCCAAATCATTCACTTTAGCTTCTCTTTTTATTAGCATGCCCCTTATATCTCTTTTGATTAGTAGATGATGTACCTGGTCTACACATAAAATTAAATTGTTTTCAAAATAGATGTATGTCTATTTCAAACAATTTAATTTTACATGTAGACTATGTCATCTACTAATTTTTTTTGAAAATATGTACTCAAGTACAAAACCTTATTTATACCTCTAGATAGTTGCATTAGGATGGCCATGTTGAACCAATTCTCTACACTTGATGACTGATATGTCTCATTGGTAACATCATAAATGTGATATAGAGTCTACATTCGACTGTGGAACAAATGTATTAGCATACACATCCTACATCAGCATAGATAGGGATGTTGTGTTGCACTCGTCTATATCTAGATACAATTTCTTCTCTAATGTAGGTGTGTATGTTGACATGTTGTTCCACAACTTCCAAAGTA
This sequence comes from Cunninghamia lanceolata, assembly GCA_027924645.1. Taxonomy (NCBI): domain Eukaryota; kingdom Viridiplantae; phylum Streptophyta; class Pinopsida; order Cupressales; family Cupressaceae; genus Cunninghamia; species Cunninghamia lanceolata. The sequence continues at coordinate 1,863,944 of BSBN01001183.1, read as the reverse complement.
GACACTAGTTATCACTCATTTTGGTGAGACATATTAGTCATCTTGTATAGAATTGGTTAAACATGGCCATCCTAATGCAACTATAGCTTAATATAAATAAGGTTTTGTAAGTTTGTATAATTTGAAACACATAATTGTCTATTTCAAACAATTTAATTTTACATACATCTAGACTATGTTGAATCTAATAATTTTTTTATAAAGATGTACATTTTTATGCAAGTAGATCTATATATTTTAACACATATATGTTTTAATATATAAAGTTATATTTACCTATGTTAACCTTCCAATAACACATATATATGTGTAATAGAAGAATTATAATTAAATAAATGAAGTACAAATTTCCTATAGCATTATCATATTCCAACATGTTTTAAATAGTTAAACAAGAGGGAAGATTTCATTTCTAAAATGCATGGATGATTCTTTTCCTTTTCAAATTAGAGAGAGAGAGAGAGAGAGAGAGAGAGAGAGAGAGAGAGAGAGAGAGAGAGAGAGAGAGAGAGAGAGAGAGAGAGAGATTTTTACTTTTCCAAATCTACATATGTGTAAATATTACATGTATCAGTGTCATAAAAATGAATACCATGTGTGCAATAGAACATTTAAGTCATTCCTACTCCATACACTTAAATCTTTCTTTGTGAACACACTTAGGTCAAGGGAGAGAGAGATAAATAGATTTCTTTTGAAATCAATACATCACATAGGTTCAGCAATTAAAGATATAAAATAATGAACATTACACACTAATCTAACATGGATACAACCAATGACTATATAATATACATTCATATATTTCCATGGTAACTCAATATGATTTATAGCATGTCCAATTTACAAGAAACATCACGAAAATACATAAATACATGTAAACTACACAATTTGTGTCACTATTAAAAGATTGCTTCTTGGTATACTAGGCAATACCTAACAATCTCATTGAAATTTATAAGATAGAAGTATGTGAAGCATCACTTGTCTATTCACATGGTATAAAATATGGCATCTTGGATATCATGTATACTAATTTATAAGCAATAAAAATCTATATAGTGTTGACTCTTCATGATTCCCAAAATAATTGATGTTAATTTATCATTCCATGAATTATCTAGTATGTATAAACGATTATACAATCCATAATCTTGAAATCCCCTTTACCAAACCAATAAAATTGGTGTTTCTATATGTACACCTTTGTATTTTAGCTCTCATTTATGACCAATAATTTCTTCCTCAAAAGCATGTCAATGTCTTGTCCAAGTTCTAATGTCTCTATCCATCTCTCCAATAGGATTTTCTCTAATCAAACTCCCTTACATTGATCCTTACAATAATCATAAATATTATATCTTTAACAACAACCCATGTTAAGAATGAAGTAGTCCACTCACTATGTATCCTATCTTGACTAGAACTATATTTTAACATGCCTCCCCAAAATTGATATTATGTTAAAAATAAATTTTCATCTTTTTAAATCTTATAATTTTAACTCTCATCTATGTGATCTCTCAATGCAAAGTTCTCTTTCTCAACATATCTACTATGCAGTTGTATATACTACAAAAATTCAACACAAATTTTGGTAACTCTACAAAAAATTAAACCATTTTATGTGCTTCTATTTCAAAATTTACATTGATTTTAAGTGATTTAGTGTGGTCACCCTCAATATAAGTTGAAAGATGTGTCACTATACACTCATAATGAATGTCTAATAATGGTCATAGATAAGCATGAAGGCACAAAAAAGTGGTGTGTAATGGTGTGATTATCAAATCACATGTATAGCTAAATAGTCCCTGATGGGAAAAATAGCACAATAGAGCTTGTGAGTGGGGAGATAAGATGTCCATGAATAAATATATAGCTCAATAAAGACATATGTAAGATGTGAAAGGAGGGAAAACATGATGTCCCTATTGTAAATGATGCGGCAATAAGGGTACAATATGTTGGGGGGAAGGCAAATTATATGCCCCCGATCTAATGTGGTAACTCTAAATTTCCATAATCATTCACTTCCTCTCATTGTCATCCCAATTATCACATCTAGTATTTGTCTATTTTGTTCATCTTAGAATAAATATTTTGAGACTCTATCTATATGAACTTAAAATTTTCTCACGACTTGTGATGCATGGCTGCTTGCACAATCTGAATGAATACATAAGAAAATGATATTCCCTATTTGATGTGATGGTTGTGTTCTGGACAGTGGAAATTGTTCACTAATATACTATTAAGGCAAAGGAGATTGCTAAAATCTTGTTTGAATATTCTTTTAGACAAACATTAACATTTTGCATCTCATCTGAATTATATTTCCCAAGCATACACAATGCCACTATTCTCAATTGTTTAAAACATCCAATTGATCAGCTGATATGACTACCACTTCCTTGTCTTTCGTGGGATGATATAAAATGGTTAGATCCTTCATGCTTTGAAGGGCAAATGATTACATCCAATTCCTTTTGAAATGACATTTTGCCAAACATTAGCATTATTTTCATCTCTTTTGATGATATTTTCCCAAAGATAACACTCTCTATTATTTAAGAATTCTTGTTGATAGCTTGATATAATTCCATATCTTAGTGATCTTTTGGGATGCTTTCAAACATGAATGTATTGACCCATTTTTTTATTGGTTATATCTTTTTGTAGGTAAGTACTATTACATTTTACTTTGTGTAGAGATTGGTAATTTTCTTTTCTAAATTGTTAAATTTATTTTGTGACTCCTTTTTCTGATTGGTAGTATTAAATTTTACAAGAGGAAGACAATGAAGAGGGTGAATATGAAATGTACAATGTTCAAGGAAGTTTAAGAGAATGGGTTACTAGAGATGAAGTTCGACGTTTCATAGCTAAAAAGTTTAGACAATTTCTAAACAGATATGTGAATCAAAAGAGTGGAAATGGTTAACTAGAGTATATTTAGCTAATAAATGAGATGGTTGATGGTTAGTTTATACTATCTTCTTAGTTTCACAACATTACTTATTTTCCTTTCTTTTCATGCATGCCATTTTTTGTGATTATTTATACCGTTACTTCAATAATCATGTTTGGTGATTTGTTGTCTCTGTTATTTTTTGTGCCACTTACAATTTCTTTATATTTTGTGGTATTGACTTCAACAAATAAATGTAGCTTGGAGATTGAATATAAACAATTCATCTTTACACATCCAAATATTTCCATCTGGTTAGTTCATGCCCCTCAATCTGTGCTTGAAGTGATGGAAGAAGTTGCTCAAAATGTTGTATGGAGACTACATCCAAATTATAAAAAACATTCATGATAAAATATATGTTAGAATAAAAAATTTGCCTATATGTGACCAGATTCACAATATAAGGTGCATTTATTTTGGCGCTTAATGAAAAATTCTTACTTTAATTCATATTGGATTCAGTTAATTCAATGTTATTTAGTTCTCAAAGATAACATGTTTTGTCTTTCCTTGAACAGGTATATTCATTTAAATTATATGTAAGATTTAAAGTCATGGTATGGAAATATAGGATCAAAGTATAAGTTTTAGATAAAACAAGGTAAGCTCAATAAGTTACTCTAGGAGTGTGATATAATAATCTAAGATTAGTGTAAAGGTTCTAATAAACAAGATATATATAACAATATAAGATCAACAATATATAAGCAATAGTACAAAAGACTAAGGAACAGACATGGCCATGGTCATAAAGTACAAGGCAAGAAGTATCATTCAATAAGAAGAGCAAAGGAGATGGAAGCAAAAGATAAGCAAAGGCAAGTGAGCAACAGAAGTGAGAAATAAAAGAAAAAATACAAAGGTGAGTAAAGTGTATGTAAACAAGAATAGGAGGAAATATGTCAAGCAAGGAAAATGGAAATGAAGATTCCCCCCAAGTGGGGAAGATAAGCATGAAACAAAATATGGAAGGTGAGATGAGTGTAAAAATTAGAACAAACAAGTCATAATAAAAAGGCCAAAATATATGGATACACAAGGTAAATAGATCAATAGGTGAGGGGATCATAACATATGTTAACTTAATTAAAAAAGAATCAAATAAAAATTATATAAAGCACGAGGAAGAAGTTACATGAACAACACTTGACACATGTTCAAAGCCACTACTGTCAACACATGCACCAATAAGGTGTCTTTGTGTCATCCTTGCATGCTAACTAGGAATGTGGACATAAACATAAATCCAAGAAAAAGGAAAAAAAAGCACAAAATATGGTGAGAGTGTATTCATCTCTCATATTGGGTGGTTTCTATTTTATGTCATGCAACCTCAATATAGTGTGGGTTACAGTGAACAAGACTAGGATCTTGACATTCATGTGACTTGTTTTTCCATGATTCATCTTATCAAGTGAGGGATTTTTGTGCTCATGAGTATGTGTAATGTTTATCTTCCATTTGTCTATAATTTCATGAACTTTATGTATCGATGCAATGCCTCTATGCTTAGAATATCCATGTGTGTGATGAAAAGTAGGTTTAGTATATGTATAAGCCATATGGGAAATAGGATAACAAGGATCAAAAGATAAATCATGAGAGAAATGTTTTGTCCATATATATTATCCTTATGTGAACTAAGGTTAGAGAAATAGTCAATGAAAGCATGATCCATCTTTGTGAAGGAAGTGTAAAGCAAAATAGATGCATCAAAACATTACAAAGCTTTACCACTTAAGTATAATCTAATCTCACTAATAAGTAAGATGGTGTCATCTAAATGTTTGTATGTTATTAATAACAATTGCATGTCTACATGTTAGAATTTTTTTGAAATGGATTTATATATATCTTTAAATTAGTTTTAGCAAGTACCACCAATGAATTTCTATTGTAATATAACATGAAAAAATTAAAATAAGATAATGGATTTTCATACCTAGCACATATTAAGCTAAACATGATACATCTAAACTGCATACAATAGTTACAAATTTTGAACTAGTTCTTTGCCCTTAGGTGCAAAATGATAGATTGGTTGTGTGGCTATAAACGGTCCTAGTTTGCCAAACTAGGGTTTGACAAACCTTAGTTTTAAATACCATCTTGATATAGATTCTTTTATCTAGTGCATCATATTTTTTTCAAATTTTTTTAATAAGTTTTACTATTTTTCCTAAACATGGTAATCGACCTAATGTTTTGTGCTGATAACCTACTTTTAGTAAAAATAGAAAGGAAAATATAAATAATAATTAAACTATTAAAATATATATATTTTTGAAAACTAAACTTATAGATCTACAAAAGGGTATTTTTATATTTTTGAAAAAATGTTATTTACATGAGTAGTGTTAGAATCTAAAAAGATTATTAACCCATAAAACTAGTGTAAATGAATAGATATCTAAACTATGAATGCAAATGATATGAAATCAAAATAGCAACATAGAGTTAGTCTCCAAGAGAGTAATGCAAATTCTAGAAGCAAAATAGCATTAAGAGGATGCAAAAGTAAAAGATGCAAAATACAAGCCAGGTAGCATGCTTATATAGACTAGGAAGAGGGAGAAGGTGGCAACACCGACTAATCAAGAGCAACCATCTATCAGACTAAAGATAGAAAAGTATCTTCCCAAGATAGATAATGGATGCTCACATGTAGGAAGGTGACACCTCGCAACCACTCACCTAATAAGACATGCTTTATTAACCTAAGCGAGATTAATAGAAGTGTAGGAAAAACCTAGGAATATAGGGAAAAATAAATAACCCACTAGGAAATAAAAACCTACACTAACACCCCCCATAAGCGAAGCTTAGGTGGATGTAAAAATGGGTCCCAGCAAATCAAGCCTGATGAGGTACCCATGTACATAAAATTCCCCCCCAAAGAGACATAAAAGAGACCCCAAAAGTAGAGAGTTAGGACTCCAAGTGAGAGGAAGAAGCCCTCCCAGACGGTGAAGCATCCCTTACCCCTAGCAATGCTCACAAATGAAGGAACTTGCTCTCAATGAAGGGTTTGGTGAAGATATCAGCAACCTACTCAGAAGTCAGACAGTAGAGAAGGTCGATGATGTGGCCATAGATGAGCTCTTGGATGTAGTACTTGTGGACCTCTATGTGTTTGGTCCACTGATGATGGACCAGATTCTGTGAGATCTGAATGAAACTCTAGTTGTCATAAAATATGATTGTTAGCTGTCTGATCTGGATACCAAACTCAGTGAGAAGATTTTGAAGCCAAATGGCCTTAGTGGTGGCATTCACAGTCCCCCGATACTCAGCCTCAGTAGAAGATAGAGAAATAGAAGACTGCTTCTTGCTCGATCAACAAACAGGACCTAAACCAAGTGAGAAACTGTAACCTGAAGTGGACTTACAATCTTGAGAATCACTCGCCCAATCTAAATTTATGTAGCCCACCAAGTCAAGCTCAATGCCCCCTGCATAGTGAATCCCAAAACTATGAGAACCTTGAATGTAGTGAAGGATCTACTTGGCTGCTTTCTAGTAAAACTCATGAGGCTCCTACATGAATCGAGAGACCATGCCTACAGCATATGAAATGTCAAGTCTCGTATGAGTCAAATAAATGAGACTCCCAACAAGCTGTCGATACGAAGTGCCATCAACAAGTGGAGAAGAACACTGAGCCTCAAGTTTGACTTCAGAAAGAAAGGGAGTCAAAATAGGCTTACAGTCAGCCATATGAAACCTTGAGAAAAAATCTAGAGCATACTTGGACTGGTTGATGGTGATCCCAGAAGTAGATTAGTAGATCTCAATCCTGAGAAAGTAATGCAACAAGCTAAAGTCAATCATCAAAAACCTATCATGAAGGGTAGTTTTGACAGCCCCAATGGTGGATGACGAACTGCCTGTAAATAGCAAGTCATCAACATATAGAACTAGAAATAGGAGTGAATCATCCTACTGCAAAATGTAGACATTGGGATCAGAATGGCATCAAGTGAACCCAACTGATAGAAGGAATGAGTCCATCTTGACATACCAAGCCCAAGGAGCCTGTTTGAGGCCATAGAGAGACTTCCAAATATGGAACACAAGTGAAGAATCCTGAAGGAGCCCCTGTGGCTGCTCCATGTAGATCTCCTTTTGAAGGTCACCATGAAGAAAAACACTCTTCACATCCATCTAGTGTAGTTCCCAACTATTAGCTACAACAATGGCAAGAACAAGTCGGATGGAATTCATTCAGGCAACTGGTGCAAAAGTCTCAAAGTAGTCAATCCCAGGAACCTGGGAGAATCCTTTAGCAACCAAGTGAGCCTTATGCTTGTCAATTGACCCATCTGCTGCAAATTTTGTTTGATAGATCCACTTACATCGAACAATTTTTCTTCTCTTAGGAAGAAGGACAAGATCCCAAGTGTGGTTCCTCATCAAGGAACTATACTCCTCTTGCATAGCTATATCCCACTAAGGAATACTAGAAGCCTCATGAAAAGACTATGGATCTGAGGAAGTAGCAATGAAGACAAGTGAAGCATCCTGAAACTGTGAATGTGTCTGCCTAGTGTCTGATGGATCCCCAATCCAATCACCTATAGACTGCAAGGTCTATCTAGCCCAAAGTGGACCGAAAGAGGGAGAATCTAGAGGAGAATCATCAACCTCTGAATGATGACTAGGAGAGGAAGGAGGTGAGTCATTTGAATCACTCTCTGCATCAGAAGTGGAGGTAGAAGACTGCTCAAGTGAATCTAACTCATCAGAAGATCTGTCATGTATCCCAAGTGACTCCAATGTCAAATTAGGAGTTGGAGAAGTGATAGAAAGTGAGCTTGAAGAGCCCTCCTCAAACTAAACACTCCTCTCAATGAACAACTCATGTGTAGTAGGGTGAAGCAATCGATAACCCTTCACACCATCGGGATAACCTATAAATATGCAAGGTCTACTCTATAGATCTAAGGCATTGCATTTCTTTGTAGGAATGTGGGCCCATGCAAGAGAACTAAAAAATTGAAAGTGCTTAACTGATGGTTTCAAATTGCTCTAAGCTTCAAAAGGAGTGACTCCCTTTAAGGCTCAATGAGGAATGTAGTTCTGGATATAACAAGCACACTTAATGGCCTCTGCCGAATATTGTGGTGCAAGAGACCTAGAGTGAATCATGCAGTTTGCCATTTCCTTCAAGGACCTATTCTTTTATTCTACAACACCATTTTGTTGAGGATTGTATGGAACTGAATGTTGTAAATCAATCCCCTCTGAAGTACAAAACCTCTCAAACCAATGGTTGACATACTCACCACCATTGTCAGTGCGCAAAACTTTGATGACTTTCCCAGATTGCTTCTCTACAAAACTCTTGAAGTCCTGAAAGTGATCAAATACCTCATACTTTTGTTTGAGAAAGTACACCCAAGTATATTGAGAAAAGTCATCAATGAATGTGAGGACATATCTAGCCCTACTAAAAGAAGGATGTTGAAATGGACCAGCCAAATCACTATGAACTAACTCCAGTATTCATGAAGCTCTCCATGCCTTACCTTTGTCAAACTTTTCCTTAGGATGCTTACCAAGATTGCAACCTTGGCAAACACCACCTGAAAACTAAACTGAAGGCAACCCTGTGACCATGCTCTGTTGGTTGGGCTACTGCAAGTAGCAGAAGTTTAGATGGCCAAACCGCTCATGCCATAATCTACTCACATCATTAGAATGAGTAAGTAAAATAGTTGAAGGAGGATCAGGAACAAAGTGAGAAAATAGATAGAGTCGTGACTAATGATCAACTCTCCCAACTACAACTGTAGAACCACTGCACAACTCACGAATCTCCACTTAATCGAGAGTGAACTCAACCCGCTTGCCTGAACCTGTGTGAGTGATCTGGTATACTAATAGGAGATTAGTTGATAACAAGGGTACACAAAGAACATCATGGAATGTGCCATCCCCCACATCAACAGACCCTCTCCCACACACCTCAATAGGAGTGTCATCACCCATCAATATAAAAGGCATAGTACATGGCTCCAAAGATTCAAGTTCTTCCTTAGATCAAGCCATGTGGTGTGAAGCACCCAAATCAAGAACCACAGTGGATGGTGAAGAAGCAACTACAACAAGGACCTTGCCCTTTCCTTTCCCCTCAGTGTTTTCTTTTTCCTTGTTAGACCCCTCATTAGAACTCTGTTTGATAGACTCAGGAACACTGATATTATTCTTCTCAAGAATGTGTGTCAAGTGATCAATTTGTTTCTTTAGACATTTATGTTCATCATGATTGACTCTTTTACAATAGGCACATTGGACCCTCTTTTTCTTAGGCTTGTCACCCTTGGAAAATTGGATCTCATTAGTTGTTTTTGAAGCAACCAATATCAGATCCTTCTTCTCCTTGCTATTCTTTTGTTTCTTATCCTTACTATTATTGTTACTACTTTGTCCTTTTTGCTCTTTTGTTCTTTGGTTGGTAGTCAAGGCATGTGACTTAGAGGACTTAAGAGTTCCCATCTGGATTAGCTTGTCATGTTCCTGAGTGAGATTGATAGCACAATCATCTAAAGATGGCATGGTGAATTGAGTACCAAGTGCACCCTTAGTAGCATAGAAAGTAGAAACAAACATAGAATATTCTAAACTTAGCTTAGAGAGAATACTAAGAATCAGTTGTTCATCTTTCTTTTCAATTCCACATTGTTTTAACTATAGCCTTAGTGATTTCAATTTATTGAATAAATCCTAGATTGTGTTGAAATTGCCTAGACTTAAACTAATTGGTTCATTTGCCAACATATGACCCCTCATTGAATCTTGTGTGCCATATAGTTTTTCTAGCTTTGTCTAGATTTCATTTGGTGTATTCAAAGACTCAATGTGAAAGAGAAAATCAGGAGAAACAAACAAACACAATGTTCCATATGCCTCATCACATTTGTTAAACCACTTAGGCTTATCTTCATCCTTAGCAAGTTTATTTTCAAGTCCCATAGTTATCCTATTTAATCCATCTTTCCTTAATTGAATTGTCATGCATGATTTCTACTCAAAGTAATTGTATGGAGTTAGGATGGATAGATTTGTTTGATCCATGATGAAGAAATGCAGAGAAGAAATGTCAAAAAGAAGAGGACACAACCAAGACAACCCCCCCTTTTCACTCAATCAAAGAACCCCCCCAAGAAAATATGATTTGGCACTTTATATTAGTGCATTTACAACTGCCACTAGCAAGAAATACTAAGTGGTCTTGATTTCAATGCATTCAAAAACCCTCGTGAAGAGCATATGCTAAAAATACAACTTTGGGATAATATCCAAAGAAATAAAAAACACCACTACGATCTACTCAAAAAATCATGCACTTTCAAAAAAACAATCGCCTCGATATGAGGTCATATGTGAAAGTTATGATCCTCTGAAGTTCCCAAAACGAGAACTGTGCAGTGTTACGACTGAGAATCTACAATTTCTAAAAAATCTTGGCATCAAAATCAAAAAATGTTTTCATTAGTGCATTGAAAATGAAAAAATAGCCAAAAAAAAATTGTGGGAAAAGGAGTCTGTATGAGAAAGAATAGAGCATATGAAAACTGCCTTCAAAATTGCAACTGCCAATGAAGAGGGGTTCTACTGTAGCTTTCTGAGTTCAATTCTTCAAACTATATAGACTGCATGCAGAAACTAAAAGATACCTAGATGGTTTTTCTGTGCTGCGAACAAAACCAACAAGGCATTTTTCTTTATAATGTACAGAAGAAGTAGTTCTAATGTAAATAGAACACTTTTAGCTACAAAAAATAACCCCAGCAACCAAAAAATGACATGCAAAGGTTGAATCAACTACCTAAGATAGGAAATGGCATGCTGGAACTTGAAATATTGATTGTAAACATGAAATATGCAAGCTAGTTGTCAGATTTGAGCTTGAAACCCTGGTTCCGCAACTGTGTATGACGATCTCTAATTTTGGTGAAATGAAAGCTGCCAAATCTAACTTTCTCAAGCCTCCTAGATGCATTGGAATAGCCAGAAATGCTGCCAGTATAACTAGAAATGCTGGAATCACCCAGATTTCATAAAACACATGTGCAAACTCTAGAGATTAAAAAAGTTTCTGTCAAACTTTTCTGATTCTCAAGATCATCCGAAGATGCAAGAGAAGAGCATACTAGGTTTTTTGAAAAACTGTAATAATCTTAATTTGCCCCCCTCGAATATCTCAAATAAGGAAACTAAAATCTACTCTTGCACATAGCAAGGCTCTGATACCATGTTAGAATCTAAAAAGATTATTAACCCAAAAAACTAATGCAAATGAATAGATATCTAAACTATGAATGCAAATGATATGAAATCAAAATAGCAACATAGAGTTAGTCTCCAAGAGAGTAGTGCAAATGCTAGAAGTAAAATAGCATTAAGAGGATGTAAAATACAAGCCAGGTAGCATGATTATATAGACTAGGAAGAGGGAGGAGGTGGCAACACCGACCAATCAAGAGCAACCATCTATCAGACTAAAGAGAGGAAAGTATCTTCCCAAGATAGCTAATGGATGCTCACATGTAGGAAGGTGACACCTCGTATCCACTCACCTAATAAGACATGCTTTATTAACCTAAGTGAGATTAATAGAAGTGTAGGAAAAACCTGGGAATATAGAGAAAAATAAATAACCCACTAGGAAATAAAATCCTACACTAACAAGTAGAAGTTGTTGAAATATCAAGTTTTTCAAATAATTTTATTTTTTTGGTAAATTGGCCTCATAGTGGTGTTACATGTGCATTTAGCCAACAATTTTAGTTGAAAAAGTTGTGGACATATATAACTTAGCTAGAATGAATCTTACAAGATCATATGTTTAACCAAAATTGATTTTCAATTAGAAATACTTAAATTCACTTGTGCTAATAAGTTGGCTGAAAGTGTGACATAGCTTTATGCTTTTACCCGACAACTTTGTGCTTTTACCCCACAACTTTGTGCTTTTACACTAGGGTTTATCAAATTAGGGTGAAAGTAAATTCATCTTTTCACATTTGCCAAGATGAATTCAATTTCACCCTAATTTTACAAACCCTAATTTCTTTTGAAAGTAGGGTTTGAATTTTTCTTATTAACTGTAATTACAAACCCTAGTTTGGAAAACTAGGGTTTGATCTAATTCCTTAACTGCCTCAAGCAAAGTTCTTACATTTTATTGAATTTTTCTATATTTTATTAACTGTAATGAGAAACCCTAGTTTACGAAACTAGGGTTAGGGTTTGATAGTAGCAAATTTTCTGTATTTTATTGACTAGGTAATGGAATGACATGTTTTTCTAATTGAAGCCCCTATTGGCAAGCATATGGGGCATTGAAATGTTGGCAAGCATATATGTATGAGTTCACGGCAAGTATCCATTTCAAACAAAACTTGCTAATACATAGAAACAATCTAGAAAATTTATGCACATGTGGGCTCGATGTGTATGCTGATGTGCGGTCTTCACCTATCACAGAGCTCCCACCTGTCCCCTTGAAACCTATCACCTTTGTCTGGGTTCCCTATTACCTTTGTATGGCTTCCCTATCACCTTCGTTCGTGGGTGCTATTGTCATCATTTGTGGGTGCCTTTCATTGCTGTGCTCTCAAATGACAAAAAATGTCATTTGAGAGTTTTTACCTATTTTATAAAAAATAATAAAATAATGCCTTCAATCAAAGACACTCTTTGATTGATGGCATTCTTTTATTGTTTTTATTTTGTGCTCAACCACCTTCATTCACACCACCCCTTTGAGCGAAGGTCCTATCGATTTATGATTTGAATTGGCTGACAAGACCTTCATTTGAAGGAAAGACCTTCAAACGAAGGTGCTTGCTTGAGATTTTTTAGCACCTTCAATTTTTCTTTGTCCACAAAAGTGTAACCCACTATTGTGGGACCACCCTTGAACAACCTTTTCTTGTGAATCAACCTCTTGAGCTTCCAAAACATGACTGTCCTCACTTGATTCTTCCTGAATCTATACTTTGCCTAACTAATTACCATAATCCTACTGCTGGAAACTGGGCATTGATGCTAGTTCAATCAAGCATTGCTTATCTTCCAAAAGCTCTATTTGCATACTTTCCTTGTTGTCCTCAAACTTATTAGCCTTATATTGTTCAAATACAAAAGGAAAAAGTTTAGAAACCCACTTTACCTTGTTGTCCTCATCATTTACTAGCTTGGGCTTTTGATCACTACAAGAATTTAGTAGAGTGGCAAGCTCTCTATAAGCTAAATAGTTAGAATCTCGACAATCAAGCATAGATTTGTATTGAAAAGACTGATCATCTTCATCTAGTGCATTTGATTGCTCTTCAAGGAAAGCTACCTTACTTTTATTCATGTTAGCTTGTTCATTGTAGTACAAAGGGAGCTTTGAAAACAAATTAGATGCTTCATCTTCATGAATAATCTGATCTAATTTAGTTTTATGTTCAGCCTAGTAGTTAGTCATATCTTCATGCAAAACAAGCTTGCTATATTTAGAACCAAAGTTATCTCTTTGCTCTTCTAGCTAAAACAAAGCTGTCCCTTTGCTAAATTGAGGCCTCAATCTCATCCTTGCCTTTATGAACCAACAGTACATCATGTTCTACAATATCTTTTGGGTGTACCAAATCAGCTGGTAAGTTGGGTACCTATATGTTGTCTTCATCGTCATGAACAAAAACAGACAACTGATCAAACAAAGAATCTAAATCCTCTTCTTTATCTTGTTTATTCTCCATTGGAACTTGGGCAATTTGTCTCTGCAATTGAAGACTTTCTCCTTCCAATCTCTATATCCTACTTTCATTCATCTTGAAAACAACATTAGTAAACTTCTCAAATGAATCAAAATGCAAAGGATTCAATGTCAAGCTTGAACCAACCTCCTTTACACATGTATTATGCCCATATTTAGTTGAAGACGTAGTACAAACAACAGCAACCTTCTGCTCCAGATCTGATTTTTCTGATTTGGTGGCACAAAAAGGACTACAAGAACCTTTAGCTACTGAAGTACAATAAATATGCTCATTACTAAGCTCATTATGAGGTGTTATGGACTGCTCTTGGCTATGAATTGGCTGCTGGACTGAAAGAGCACCCCTAAAACCTAGAATTTTGATTGGCTTGGGCTCTACAACCCTTTGCTCCTGCCCACCACACCAACTTGGAATCTTGGTCGGTTTTGATTTTATTACCTTTTCCTCTTCTTGTTTTTGGATTGGTATGGGAGGGGTGGCCTTATCAAGGTTTGGCATTTTATAACCAAGATACTTAGTCCAAGAAGGTTGCCATGGTTGTTCAAAACTTTGATGACTTGGTTCAGGTTCTTGATATGATTGAAACTATGGATTAATGGACTAGTTTTGAATGCAAATAGACTCCTGAGCAAAATCAAAAGTTTTGAAACTTGGAATTTGGAAACTTTGGGAAGTTTCTTGAGTTTCTTAGAGAAAAAAAGGCTCTTCAAGTGGCTGGTTTTGAAGCATAACAAATTTAGATTATGCCATCTTAGGCTCCTGAAATGGTAAAGGATCTCTAAAACTAGGAATCTTGACCTTAGAAGGGTTAGGAGACTCACTTTGCTTGAAACTTAGAAAATTATGCTTATGAACCTCCTCTTGAACATGTTGATCTCGAATGAATAGAGTTGTTTGGACCTCATGCCTTTGTGATTGAGCAACCAAAAGCTTGATTTGCTCTTTTTTTTTTACTATGTCACTCTTAAGACTTTCTTCAAACTGTAACCTTTGTGCCTCCAACTCCTACTCATGAAGATAGGATTGATAAGCTAGTTCCTGTTGCTGCATGTTATATGCATTCTCTCTTTTAATCTTTGATATCTGTCTTTGATAATCCAAAGCAATATTCTGAATACTTAAACTAGTTTTGTGTAAATCTAATGTAATATCTTGAATGCTCCTGTTGTCATTATACTGAGACTGATTAGCAGAAAAAACATGTTGTTTGGGAACGAAATAGTCTTGTTGGGGTTGGTTATGAGCATGGGTGAGCTGACATGGAATTTGAACAGGGATGGGTGGGTGGTAATCATAATGGGAATGTTGGTTTTCTTGAAAAGTCATGAAATTTGGGCTAAAACTAGCATCATGGCTGATTTGATAAGGCTGATAAGATGGTGAATTAGAAGTATTTTCATGATATGATGGATGATATAACATATTCCCATGAAACATAGATATTCTTATTCATTCAAAAGATAAAACAAGTAAAAAATTAGAATTATTAGCAATTGATCATACTAAAACCAGTTGAAATGTCATTCAGAGTCACCTAGTAGATTTCTTGCCTCCAAAAGCTGAGATCATTGACACAAACACACCAAATATCAGTGATATATGAACATAGTTTTGGACTAAAATAGTCCAATGAGTCTCATCAGGTGTGCCAAAAACTGTTATCAACTAGGATTGCACCAGTGATGCGAAGCTATGAGGCTCAACAATCCTGTGTAACATGGGAATACCTTCAGGTTGTGGGTGTCCTATGGTGAAGGTAGACCTCCAGATTGTGGTCTAGTTTCCTTATGATTGATCTAAAGTTTAAACTAAATTTGCAAGAAAAAGGATAGAAAGAATTGCAATGGAATAGTAAACTAAATTTGAAATTGTGGTGATGCACCTATATGATGGTAAAACTTGCAAAATGATTCACAACTATCATTACAGACATTGGTTACACAATTCAAAAATTATGACTTAATCACAAAAATGTTTCTATAGCAGGCCAATCAGTCTATTCTTTCAAGAGGAAAACAAATTTTCATAGTTCTTAAGGCCAAAATGAAACAAGCACAACTTGAGACCTATGATGGATGCACAATAATGAATGAGACAAACTTAAAGGGTTTAATGGTTAAAACATAATAATTTCGTCAAATCATTCATAAAGGTACTTGCATATTTCTAAAAAGGCAAATTTTGGTATTCTAAATGAAAATAGAAGGAAAAAGCACTGCATTAGACAAAAATATGAACCTGTAACCTGTTGTACTAAATAGATCTAAAAATGAGTTACAAACACTCCTATGCCTCTCTGAAATGTGTAAGAGAGAGAAGAAGGCAAGAACTCCCAAAAAATTCTAAGATTTCTCTCCCTTATAAAAAATATACTCTCAAGTGCATGGAAAAAGCACTACAGTTCAACTGCACTCTAAAAGTAACTCATCCAAGTTGATTCACGAGCAAAAGAGAAAAGCCTATGAATGAGGCTTCATAACTGATCAAAATTGAGGAAAACTAGCTCCAAACTGCCTCTCATAGCTAGTTTGACCATGTGGAACTCCAAACTCACCCTAGTTTGGCCACAAATCAAGGAAAATACTCCAAAATACCTCAGTTGCACCATAGTTTAACTCTCTCTATTTTGCATGATTGAGAGACAAAATTAAACTAAAAAAATTATTAAATACAATCAACATGATTGATTTAATAGTTGTTGTGTAATGCATGATTTTTTCTCATGTTTATTATATGACAATTATTAAAGCAATTTATAGTTTATTGCATTTAATAATTGTCATTTTTACAATATGTCTCTCAAAGGTGTGAACATAGGAATATGAGTGAAACATTAATATTAACTCTCATAAGACAAAATACATCACATCCTTATATCTCCCATGGCAAAACTAAAACATACTACTCTACTTAGCTGGCTAAGTCACAGTGGCCAATTATAATAGATATGATTAAAAATAATAAACTCACCCTTATGTGTCCCCATGGTAACACCTGCATTAACTCTTGCAATGATTTGTCTTTTGACTTAAGGTTTATAAAAAACTTAGCACTTGAATACCATCATGATTACTCACGGCTGCATCATATCTCATTAGGTTTCTAACACTTAAAAGTGTTGACCATGACACTCATTGACTCTTTTATGATTTGATTTCAAAAATTCATAAAATCACTTATAAAAACATGAGCTAGGGCACAAAAGGTTTAACGAAACCCTAAGTCAAGTCAGTTTTCTTTCATTCTTTTCATTACGTCTTCTCTATTCTGCCATGCTAGAGGGTTTGGAGGCTCTATTCTACCATTTTGATGGTTTCTGGACTACTATAGAGGACTTCCATGTGATTTCTCTCCTCTACTGGTGAGTGCCCCTCTTCTTTTATCTGTTATGAACTCTAGTTTCATATTTATCTTCAAAACTCTTGAAAATTTTGCTTTGTTGCTCTGTCAAAGAAAAGAATATCTCTGGTTTCTCTTCTTTTTCTGCAAAAATTGTGAAAATGACTTTATATTTCCATGTATACTCTATCAATAAACTCGTGAGAACCCCATTTTCTCTTTAACTGAGCTAGCATTTGTTCGATTTGTTCTTTCATTGTTTTGGTATTCCATTATTGTATGAGTATTGTTGCACTATCATTTAGGTCCATGCATTGTTAATATATTTGAAATGGTCCTTAAAAAATGTATATGATAACTCACTGGTAGGGTGTGACAGGCTCCTTTATTGTATTAGACTATTGGACAGCCTTAGAATGATGAGGATCTCCTGTTTCTCTCATACTGTCTATCTCTAACATTTGTTTGACTATCTCTCAAATACATCACATGTCTCTACTCATAGTTATAATGGAAGAAAATCAAACAAACTGTAGACTCTTTTAGTGCATGTCCTTTGAGAAGCTTGTGAGAGAACCACCTTATTTATCTCTGCTTAGGCTCTCGAGACATTTTATCACTGTGGATTCATCGATGGTAAATGTAGATTGACCTTGTTAAGTTACGACTTTCACTACACATTTGATGTGCCTTCATAACTTCAATAATGAGTGAGACCCTTCGATTAGTGACAACTGGGTTACCGTGTCTATTGCCTTGAATAGGACAGTCATTGTATTATCATTATATCATTACATCCTTACTTAATAATGATACAATTTCACTACATATGTCACATTTTCTATATTGCTCCATGTTTTGTTTAAGGATGAGTGGCATGCATACATGATTATCACTATGACTGAATGCTCACTGTCTCAGGGGTTATTAGTTGCATATGTTACAGGATGCATTATTGTTCCAAAACAAGACCGCCTTTTGTTGCATTAGACCCCTGTGCATTGTTGGTTGTCTTCTTACTAAGCAGGGTTCTTCATATCACTTGGGACTGCTCCACTTGCTTTAGAAATCTCTTTCATGACTGATTTGGATTGTCTTGACAGTCATAGCATGGTACCCCCTTTTTACTATTTTAGGGTTTCTTTGAGGCTCTCTACATGATGACAATAAATCTACAAACCTTTAACTATACTATTTAAAGCTTGGAGTGGTATTTGGTCCTCATAACCCTTGACAAAGGTTTGGATGCTCTTTTTTAAGCTATGACTATCCATCTATTTGAGATGGCTGCAGGATGATGTCTCCTTGTGTATGGCACTTCTATTTGACTGATAGGCTTCTAAATGGTAGTGACTTGTAACCTCCTTCAAGACTATATTATTTCTTTTGTTGCTCCATACTTGTGATTAGAACATTTGGACTGTCCTTTAAACTCTTATGAATCTATCATCTGGATCTTGACTTTGAATGTCATTTCACTAATGAATGGTACTATAACTAAGGCTTTTAAGAGCATCTGCCACTATTCTATCTTGTGTCTAAATAACATTAATGAATGGTCCTTGTCCCTCTTAAGAACTGAGAGGGTAGTATGCTAAGCTCAACCCTTGTGGGAGCCCATTTTCATCCACATACTATTATAGTGATTGATCTTGATATATTTCACCTATACCTGTAAAATGAACAAACAAGTTAGAACCATGAGCTCTAACAATTCTCCCATGTAGGTATCTTTGGAGCTCATTGGATGGAAGGAGCTAAAGATGGACCTGGTCAACCTTGGGATTTGTCATTCATAGGTAATGATAGGTCCCTATTCTCCTCATATGCTCTTTTCTTTGTTTCAGATGTATAGTCTAGTTTCATATTGCATCTTTTAGTCATTCCCACAGCTTGTGTGGGACATATTTAAACATTTCTTTTGAATATAGTCAACTATTTCATATTATGTAATGAATTCTATGTACTTTTCTTTATGAAACAATTACATAGCATGAAAATAACTAAAATTCATTTAAACCACATGTTTAAATATGATGAATTGATAGTTTATAAATACCTCCTTCATGAAACTACACTTAAATGTACTGAATGAACAACAATATCATAACTAAAATATGATCTCAACTAGATACCTGTCATCTTTTGTATGCCTGTTTTCTTATGTTTTCTCATTTTCACTTACCAAGATGGTCTAACAACCCAGTATGAGTTGTTACATGATCTTGATACATGATCATGAAATAGCTCTTTTACCAAGAAATCAGACATTGAATGGATGATCCTATGCATAAAAATTTTCTTACACCCCTTTTTACAAAACTATTGTTAGGTCTTACTAAATTAGGCTTCAAACATAATTTAGTAATAGGTCCACAATAATAAATAAAGAGGCAAGCATGACAAAATGATTCTTTTAAACTTCAAACAATAGCTTAATTAGATTTAAGAAGGACATTAAGGTCTGCCAAAGATATGGGCATGGGACTAAATATATAATGGATGTGATACACCCTCTAGAATCTAATTTATGTTTTGGTTAGGACCATTAATATTTAAGTGACACAAACTTATAACAAGATAAACTAGATTCAACATGATTTTCAAATTTCATCCTCTTACTCCATTATAATTAAATGGCTTTTTGAGTCTAAGGGAGCATAGAGACAAAATTTATAAAATTTGGACATGGGAAAACATAAGGGACTTTGTATATAGTGATCTTGGGTCTTTGGAAAATATTATACATAGACATATAGTCCAGATGTGAATGACCAACTAGGCTGCAATATAAAGAAAACATTGGTATGAAGACATAAGATTTCATGACATAGAAGACATAAGGCATCACATGCTACAAACTTGAAAATAATGAAACATGTCCAAATGAAATCCTCTTCATTGACCATAATCAATGACGAGGTTTGAGTCTAAGAAAAATATAGATATGAAATATACTAGAAGGAAAGCATACAAAGATAATTAAACATGTCTCCTTGACATTTAGGTCTAAAAAATTTAAAACTATGATATATGTGCCCAGGACCATTACATGGGTAATTTTAAATTGAATGTCATAAGTGTAACATATAACTTTGGTAAGAATATAACCACAATGAACATAGGTAATTTAGAGGTTAGGTCAAGATCAAAATTAAACTTATTAATCATGACGCCAAGATAAACTTGTAACATAATAAATCGAGCACTAGCTATAGACACAAGGTAACTAATTGGTCACAAGAGAATACGTTGTCAATCATAATGGTACCCATTAGATTGATAAGGAAAACTAAATACAAGATGCTATACAAGTACAAAAATATGCAAGTGATGAAAAATGTGAAACTAGAAGTCTAGACAAAAAAACATTTTAGGTGTAATTTGTCATATTAAATTAATTTAAATTTTTGGACAAAATACCCATCATTATATATCCTGTGGGCTAAGGAGAAATTTCTAGGAAAATAAATTTAATTAAAATTTGATTATTTTCACTAAAATTAATTAATATTTACCATTTTTATAAAAAGGGCTAAGTAATTAATAAAATATTATTATTTTTGAGTTTCTGCCTAAGGAGTGGCCTGAAAATTCATGGACATAGGATAGTGCAACTCTCAAATCATTTGGCATCTTCTTTTATGACATGTTTTATGACAACTTTATGATATTTTTATGGGAGTTCATTATTAGGGAGTTATAATTTTGATTTTATGATAAAGTAGAAGCTACTTTTGTTGGAGCAATATTTTATGACAAGGAAATAAGAGATGAATTATAAATTTTCTTATTTAAGAGGCATATTCATAATTATTTATGACAATTGTAAGTGGGTGTAAGAAGAGTATCTTTGACTAGATATATATAGCTAGGTGTAAGAGGAGGTTATGACAACTCTTTATGAGGCCTATTTTGTAGGGAGAATATTTTATTATTTTATTATTTAATTATTTAATTATTTAATTATTTATTATTCATTTGTATATTGGGATGTTGGAATTTGTTCCCAAATTTATATATAAGTTAGGTTGCTTCTCTAGCTCCCATCTTCTACCAATTTATCAAAATTTGCACCACTTGAACGCTTTTGTTTAATTACATGATTTGAGGATGAAAAACATTGAATTCTTAGAGATCATAGGATGAAAACCATTTGGTTTCTTAAGGAAAGTCTCATACAAAGGTTGTATTTATACTTCAAAGATCATGTTGGATTTTAACATGTTTTTAGTAGTTTGTATTTGTAGGATTGTGCAGAAGGGAGCTCTAACATATAAAAGATTATTTCAAATTTATCTATCATTTGTATTTCAATAATATGTAATATGTTTTTGTATTTTTCTACACATCTGATTAGTAATGATTATCTCCAGCATATTGTGAAGTTTATATTTATGCATGCAAAGATTAACTATCTTTCTAGCATAGTTTTGCAAGTAAATCAACATTATTAAATTTAGTATTTCACTTTGTATGTTCTAACCTTTCCCTCATGAAATCTTGGTGATCAAAAAGTGACAAATATTTTATTTAGATGACTTTTTGTAAGCTTCATGTTTGATTTAGAAAGTGACAAATATTTGTTTTCAGTAGTTTGTATTAGTAGGATTGTCTAGAAGGGAGCTCTAACATATAAAATATTATATCAAATTTATCCATCATTTGTATTTCTATAATATATAATGTATTTTTATATTTTTTTACACATATGATTGATAATGATTATCTCTGGCATTTTGTGAAGTTTCTATTTATGTGTGCAAAGATTAACTATCTTTCTAGCATAGTTTTGTGAGTAACTCAACATTATTAAATTTAGTATTTTATTTCATGTTCTTTCACCTTTCCCTCATGGAATATTGGTGATCAGGAAGTAACAAATATTTGATTTAGATGACTTTTTGTAAGCTTCATAAGAGTTTCAAATTAAATTTTAGGAAAATTAGTTTTTTCGGTGATAACAATGCATGTCTAATTTTTTGGGTGCATTTAAGTGGGTGAGTGTGACATCATCATGGGCCAAATAGTGGAAATGGAACAAAAAATGTGTTAAAGTATTACCCAAAATCATGAAAAAATAATTAGGCTTAGATTTTGGCTAGGTAATTTGAAACAAAAAAGAGATTTATTTTAAGGAAATGGAAAAAGGATTATCCATTTTAGGAAAATGGATATCCTTTTCTAAAATGGATATCCATTGTGGAAACAAAAAAATATCTATTTACAAAATATTTTTTTCCTTTAATTTTACCCAAGAAGAAATAGATATCCATTTCCTGAAAATGAATATCCATTTCTTGTAAATGAATATCCATTTTAATTTTATAAATTACCTCACCCCCAAAATACATGGGAATTAGGGTTGGGATTCTAAACCTACATTTTCCATTTGAATGAAGAGTTGGGTTGTTTTTTTAAGGAAGCTAATGTAGTAGAACGACTTCCTACACTAATCTTGAGAGGAGGGACATGAAAATCTTTTCAGATCTTTAAAATATTTATAGAAATTGTATAAAAATAAATATAAATAGAAATCATACCACAACACAATGAATTATGTGGGGATAACCCTTTTGGGATAAAAATCCCACACTCCAAAATAAACTCAATATATTATTCAGAAATCAATAAGATTACAATATAATTGCAAAGAAAGATTTAACAGGAGTACCACTAACTAAAGATCTTGAGGCAACTTAAGAACATCTATAATACTCTCACGCACAACCTCCATCTCAAGTACATAATATATAGGAGATACAATACATGGAATGGTCAAATGGTAATTAGGAAACCATGAGCCCAAGGCACCCAAAAGTGGAAACCAAATCCTTAGGATTTCATTATCTATAATCAAAGATGCTTTATGATGTGTTATAACACACATCAACATGTATAACTCCCCCTTACAACTCTTTTCTATGTCCAACACATTTTTACATTTCCCACTATGGAAGGCCCAACTTTTGGAGGTCATAACTTTTGATTCAAAAGGCCAACTGACCCCATTCTTTTTTAAATTGTAGATCTCAAAGATATTTACACATTGATCACTAGGGAAATAGTACCAAACAACCCAACATTTTTATTTTGGTCAAAAACTAACTTTATAACTAGAAATCACACTTTTATAATTGTAAGATTGACACAGCTTTCCTAAAATTCTCCTATTTCTTGAAAACCTTGAAAGAGAAAAGGAAGCATCAACACCATGATTTAATTGCTAGGGGCTGAGAATCCCATAGATTCTAAACACTATTTGAACTTATTTGTCTTCATAGGCTTAGTTCATGAAACTACAACATTCATCAAAGTCTCTACCTTAACTAGCTTCACCCTACTATCCTTGACCATATCTTTGAAAAAATGATATTTTACATCGATGTGGTTCATCATGGCATTAAATTTCATGTTCATAAGATCACACTTTGAATATCACAATAAACTTTCACTACACCTTATTTTATTCTAATTTATCTTAACATAATCTATTAATCCAAATGTCTTGTTTACAACTGTGAGTAGCTACTATATACTCTACCTTAGTATTGGATAAAGAAACTACAACTTGTTTCTTACTCATCCAATTAATTGCACCACCAAATAAACAAAACACATCAGCACTGGTCAATCTTCTACTATCAACATCACCTGCCCAGTCTAAATCCACATAACCATGAATATCAAGGGAATGCATGTCTCCTATTAAATTACCATCATAACACAAGGAATACTCTAGGGTACCCTATAAATATCTTAATAATCTTTTAACTACATCCCAAAGAACTCTACTAAGATTAGAAATATATCTAGAAAGAACTCCCACTACTTGGGCAATGTTTGGTATAATACAAACCATAGCATATTTTTCAAACTTCCAACTACACTATAGTAAAACACTATGCTCATGTCTTCAACCTCCAATGGGGATGCTAAACATTGTGAAGAGATAAATTCATTCCAACTATCAAAGTAACACACAATGATCTACAATCTTGCATGTTAAACATCTATAAAATTGAATTGACATACTTTCTCTAGCCAATCCATAGTTTTCTATTCACTCTATCTTTGTTGATTTCCATCCCAAGAATGTCTTTAACTGAACCAAGATCTTTCATTTTAAATTTAGCTACAAGTTGAGACTTTAGTTTTGAAATCATTCATTTCCCTTTACCAATAAGTAACATATCGTCAACATATAATGCAATAACCATGAAACAATCATGATCATATTTATAATAAACACATTGATCTAATTAAGAACAATCAAATCCCAAAGTCCACACATATGCATCAAATTTCTGGTGCCACATCCTAGCACTCTGTTTGAGGCCATACAAAGATTTATTCAATTTGTAAACAAAATTACTTTTACCTTTCACCATGTAGTGCTCTGGCTCTATCAAATAAATATCCTCCTCCAAATCACCATGAAGGAATTTTTTTTTCACATCTATGTTCTCAACCTCTAGATCATAAGCTACACCAATAGAAAGCAAGAATCTAATAGATGTAATTTTTACAATAGGACAAAATATCTTACCATAATCAAGACCATTATCTTGAGATTAACCTGTTGGAAATGGTAGGGGACTTACATTTGCATAAAAATAAACATAAAATATAATGGTATTATATTATTGAATTCATATTAGAATGTATTACAATATGAATTTTACAAATCCTTTCAAATATAACTTCCTAAACTACCACGTTATGGGAATGTAACTAATTATTTAATAACAACAATAAACTACAAGTCACTATGGTGACTTTATTAATGTAGACATCAATATTCCTAGAATACTCCCCCTTAAGGTTTACAATCCAAAAATAGAATGTATAACAAAATTAGGTGGCTCTCCATAAAGATGCCTTGTAACCCTCGGAAGGGTATAGCTCCTTAGCTAAATTTTTGAGTTCCCAAATCACCACCTCCTTGAACTACCAAATCATAGATCCCTTGAATTATTGGACAACAATCCATGTTGAGCTACATCCACAATGCTCTATCAAGTTATCTCATGACCCTCAAAAGGGTTATAATTCCCCACATCCATAGACTGTCGAACTATCTGGACAATAATCCATATTGAGTTCACCAAACCCCTTCCTGTCTTCAAAAACAAACTTCACAATATATGCATTCTTTAATTATGTTAGCATCATAAGGAATAAAAAAGAAAACAAAAAAACATATGCTTCTCATACAAGACACCATCTTTGAGCGAGAAGCTATCTTGAGATTGTTGGCAAGAGACACTATATGGACTCATGATTGTTGTCATTGATGGCAACAAAGGTTATCCCAGATTGAAGAAGTGTTAAGGTCCAGTAAGTAGGAATAGAGCAGTCAGTAAGGTCTGACAGATAGGTCCAGATCTCTTAGTAGAAGTATCTCAGTGAAGTGTGGATTTGGGTAAGCCAAGAGGAGTATCTTGACTAATATATTCCAAGGTTTGAGCCTCCGGTGTGGAAAGGATAAAGAGATATGAATGCTTGAGTGTCAGGTTCCCAAATGACAGTGTGAACAGAGGAAGAACTGACTGGTAGAATATCAGACATTATTCCAGATGTGTTATTAATGATGGAAAAGGTTCTTAAGGCATAAGTTATGCTCAGCCAATGTAATTGATGACTTCTACAAGTATATGCTTGATCCACATTACTTGGTGTGCAAGGATTCAGCTGATAGATCAGAGTTTGAGGAAATTATTAACTGTTCTGGATGCCGACTAGAAAGGTGATGAAATCACTTGTGCGGATATATATACAGGATTGATTTAGATGTGAATAAGTGTGTTGTGTGTCATGTTCTACAAAGAAAGAAGAAGAGCAGAGTGAAGATAGCAGAAGAGGTTTGAAATGTGAAAGTACAGCTGCATCAAGAGAGAGTAAGGATGAAGTGCAGTAGATCAGTCTATTAAGCTTAACCCGAACTAAACCTTAGCATGTGTGGATGCTTCTCATCAGTTCAAACATTGTGTTATCTGTATTTATTATAGACAGTGTGTCTCCTATAGGCAATGAGCCTCTTGTGAGCAGTGTGCTTGAGCAGTGAGCCCTAATTGGCAAGTGCCATTTTGTAATCCTATTCTTCTAATAGAGAATACAATCTTGGGTTAATCACCCCATGGTTTTCTCCCTTAATAGGGTTTCCACATCAAAAATATTGTGTCATGTGTACTTCCATTTCATGGTTATGTTTGCTTGTTTGAATTGATGCTACACTAATTAGTAAGAAAGTTCAAAAAGCTGAAATATGTAAGATAACTGATTCACCCCCTCTTAGTTATCAACAATTGGTATCAGAGCCAAGTTCCTCCTAATAGAGTCTAATAGCTTGAGGAAGATCTAGGAATTCAAATGGATGTATATGGTATAAGGGAGCAACTCAAGACTGCCCTTGATGATCTTGAGCAGTCAAACTCTGAAGTCAATGAATTAAAGGAGAGACTCAAATAGGCTGATGATTTCATGAAAGAACTAAAAGATAAATTAAGTCTGTCTATGAAAAAGAGAAAGGAGCTACTTCAGCAGTTGGCAAGTCAAGGTGAAGCCAATGATACAAATGAAGATCTAAAGGAGGAAACCAAGTTATGTGAAAAGTTATCAAAAGAAATCATTATGGTAAGACATGAAATGGAATCATGAGTTATGAAGTTTACCCAAGAGGTTGAAGAGAAAAGAAAAACTAAAGATGACCTAAGACAATCTCTCAAGGAGAAATTAGAAGATTGCCACAAGATGGATATAATTATCAGACATCTTGAATCTGATCTTGAAGATGCTAAAGTTAATGAAGAAAAACTTGAGGATTAAATTGTCTCTCTTAAAAGGGATCTTCAAACAACAAATGAATATAAAGAAAAATTCAAGATAAGTTCTACTCAACTTGAAGTTCTTCTTGAAAGTCAAAAGATGGTAGATGACAAGTGTGGTCTGGGATATGAGAAAGGAGAAAGCTCTGGATCTGGTCAGAAGAATCTTAGATCAGAAAATCCAAGGAACAGGCCTAGAAGACATCCAGTAAGACAGCCTAATGCTCAAAGATATCCACCCTTCAATGGATATTGCCACAACTACAATAACTTAGGTCATAAAGCTAATCAGTGCAGAAAGAGAATAAATCAGACCAATACATCCTTCTTCGGATAGTGTTTCAACTGCAAAAGGTATGGTCACAAATTTCATGAATGCAAAAATATGCAAATAAATAATTCATTTAATGGTAGATACTTTGCATGCAATAGAATGGGTCATATGGCTAATCAATGCAAATCAAGAGGATATCAGTCAAATATGCAAAGAAATATTATTTGCCAAATTTGCAATAGATCCTATCATATTGCAAAATTTTGTAGAAACAAGAATTAGGACAAAAGAGGTCCAGTATATCATAATCAAAATCAAGATAAGGGAAAACAAAAAGTGAATGCAGATGAAGTTCAAAGTGAGATGAACAAGATTTGGGTGAAGAAAAGTATAGAGAATGTAGGGGATGGATCCGCACTAGACTCTGGTGCTGATATTCCTTCCAGAAATTAAAAAGTGAGCTCTGGCTCAGGGGGAGACAAAGAAAACCTTGTTCCCCCAGCCAGTCAATTGGTGCCGGAACTGGCACAAGACGAGTTGTGGATTAAAGGGTTCTTAAAGAAACATCTAAAAGGGTTATGGTAAAGATTTGAGAGATCCGCAAGAAGATTTGAAGAATCTAATCCTTCTAGAATTGATTTGGTAAAACAGTCTTCCGGTAAAAATAGATTCTTTACAAGTTTGGTCTGGTATGATTCAAACTATGGAGTCTTGATCTGTGGATAGATCAGATGACTAGTGAAAGGAAGATAGATCATCACTACTCTCCAAGAATAACTTCAAAATCTATCTTAGTGATCCAGAAAGGTTATGTCTCCGAATAAGACAAACAAGGCAAACCAGGATGAATTAGGTTGTGCAGTTATTGCCAGATGAAAATTAGGGCTTCTCAGAAATAAAAGAGTTCATTCATTCATCATTTGCACATTTGCACTCAAGAAGAAAAGAAACAAGAGCTTTGCATCAAGTTGTCTCAACTCCCAAGGTTCAGCCATTAAAATCATTTCATTCAAATTATCAAATTCGGCTCCTTCAGCGAACCCTTGATACTAGAAAAGGTATTTTTCATTACTAAATTTCTCGCTGTAAAACCTTTTTGGTAATGGCTGCTCCAAATGTTGTGAAGATCTTTGATAGGCCTTGTCCTAAATTTAAGAAGCATTGATATAAATCTCTAGAAGTTGATTCCCTAGGCACATTTTCAAGCATTCCACATGGGGTTCTACATGTAGAAGATGTTAGGGTTTACATTCATGCAAACATTGAAGAATTTGGGGATTCAAAGTTAATGGATATCTATCATAAGCAGTTAATAGATGATTCCTTTGAGATCAAACCTCAGTATAAAGCCATCTGGGAGAAACACTTTGCACAGTGCATTCATTTCCCCTATTTTGAAGAAGATGAATGGGTCTGGTATGTTTTGAGCAGAATACATGATAAATTCATATGGTTAAATGGACTGTTCAAAATCACAAAAGATGCCATTAAGGCAGTTATTGGATTGCACTCATCCGGTGGGATACCTATTCTTAAATCTGTTAAAAATCAAACTGTGAGTGAGGCTACCAGATCAAGGTTTGATAAAAGGGCAATGACAATTGAGGATATCACTGATGTCAAGTTTGCATCCATGATAATTGGCTACAAAATATATCATTCTAGCAGGGAGAATTCAGTACCTAGAACTCCTATCTATACTGCCTATGAAATGTTGAAAAAGAATGTTGATTATGATTCTGTGAACTCCTTCTGAACCAACTTCTGGAAAATCTGTAGAAGATAAAGAAAGACAAGAAGAACTCCTTCAAATACGGTGGCTTGATACTCTATTTGTTTTTCTATTTTATGAATGAATTACCTGGATCTAGTGGCTGGATATGGCAAAATGACAAACCGGTTGCCATACAAATCAGGGATTATCTACATGGACTTGGAGATGTTAAGACACAGAATACAACACTCTGGGGTTATTTCAAGAACTTTCAGAGTATGATGCAAGCAAGAGAAAGAATCCCCCAAGCTCTGGTTGAAAAGTATAAGGATACTATTTACTTCATGGTAGAAACTGATCAGTGCCTTATGGAGGTAGTAGAACCAAGAATAGTATGGATCATGCCAATGGGGTATGAAGTTGATAAGAAAATTTTTGAGCTGCATGTTGAACACATGCTAAGTCAGCCAAAAGATCCCAAGGCAGAAAGGTTTGGAACATTTCAGGAGCTAAGTGTAAAGATTCATGTGGAACTCAAACAACTAGAGATCAAAAAAAAGGTGAGAAAAGAAGTTGAAGATGTTGCCAAAGGCTTTGGCATCTCAAAGGAGGCACTTGATGCCAACAGGGAAAAGATGGAAAGGGCTGAGGAAGAAAAGAAGAAGGCAGAAAAGAAAAGTGAGGAAAGGAAAGTATTCCAGAAAAATCTTCCACCCAGACCAGATCATCAAAGAGATCTGCACCTACCCCTGCCAAAAGCTCAAGGTCATCAAAACCGGAAGCACAATCATCTGGTAGAGGAGAGAAAAGAACAAAGACAAAAGCCACAAGGGCTTATGCTAGTCAAAGGGATGAAGAGGAGACTGAATCTAACGAAGAAATCAAGAAAATGAAGAAAAAGAAGAAAACATCTGGTGAAACCTCTACCGGTCAAGAGGAAGAAGAAAAGATAGAGGAATATGTTGAAAAACCCACTCTTCACATTGATGACATAATCAAATCAGTCATAGTGGATAGAAATCTTTAGCCAATGGTTGAATTCTATGATGATTATGGTGAAGTAGATCAGAAAATATTGCAAGATGTCATAGTCAGGTACCTAAATATCTACAACAAAGCATTTATTGAAATTATATCTCTGGTCCCTAAAACCTTGGAGAAGGAACTAGAAATAAGAAAGAACAATGCCCAAGGCAAAGACCTAGAAATCTGGGAACAGATAGCAATCCAGCTATATCCTTCAATCGATCCCAAGATAATGAATATGGTATTCAAAGATTGTAAGGATGAATTCAGGAGCAAAGCAGGGATGAATCAACTTATGCTCGGAGAGACTGACAAAGTTACAAAAGAGACATAAGAGATCCTCCGAAATGCATTCAAAAGATTTAACATTCCAGTTATCGAGGACTTGGTTACTAACCCATTGACCACAAGTGTTGCAGAAGAGTCTACTGAGAAAATGACAGAAGAGGTAATGAATACCGGTGCAGAAACAGCTAAGGACTTGGAATCCTCTGCTCCAGAAGAGGTGGCCCATGAACAGATTAACATTTCTCCTCTGGTTTCCCCTGTTGACTTTGGATCTAATGAAGAAGAAATAATAAAGGAGAAAGAAAAAGAGGTGAAAAGTAAAGAAGGAAGTCAAGCTGAAAAGAACATAAGTGACACTGTAGAAGAGAAAAAGAATCTGTCTTTGGCAAGAGACACTGCAGAATCTATCAAGAACTTCTTGACAAAAGAAACTAATGAGATGGATGAACTAGAATTACTCAAAGGGCTATTAGATTTTGACTCTCTATCTCCGATACAAACAATGAAGATAGCTTCATTTGTAACGCCTGCCTTGTACACCTCAAAGAAATACACATTTATGCTACATGAAACAGGAACATTTTTTTTAAAAAAATGTTTAAGATAACAAATAATGTTAACATAACTAACTACGACATATTCTCTAAGGATACAAGGCTGCATTACTTTACAAACCAACTAACATAATTTAACATTCATCAGTAACTGATCTAAATCCAATGCATAATTGAATAACTAATTCATATTCATTGCATGTCGACAAATAATGTAATACAATCTACATACATAACTAAAATGCTTTCCTTACTCATAAGTACATCATTACATTACCATTTTCAGACTACATCAGAATCACATACACAATGAATGTTCTGTTACACAAATCTGGTACAAGGTTATACACATACATCTTCATCAACTGGTACAAGTACAATTGTCTGAAAACTAGGGTAAATCTTTTCTGCACATGAACTTCGACAAGAGTAACCAATGGATAAAATAGCTCTTCCACCCGACCATGTGGAACCCTGAGGTCCACCCCCCGAGCTAGGAGTTAACATGAGGTCCCAAACAATAACAGTCAGGTAGACAAAAGACAAACAAGAACAAAGGACGACCAAACGCCAATACAACACATGGCAATAACAATACAACACAACTTAACTTCCAGAGGCGAAACATAACGTAAGTGGAAAGACCAAACAAGGAATGCTAGGTTGTAGTAGGGAGAGTGTTATCGCATGGTCCTAGCATGGGTTATCCTGACAGCCTCTCACTAGGCGCCGACCCCCATCTATGGTTATCCTGACAACCTCTCACTAGGCGCCGGCCCCATAGGGTGACACATGCGGAATCAACCTTCCTTTCATGAGGACAAGGAAGTCAATCATGCCAACTAGGCCTTCTCTACCCATCCTTAGTCTATACAAGCGCTACAGGCCATGGGAGAGGAATCCATTAATCTTGTTTAATGTGAAAACTACCCTTAACCCCCTAGTTCATTTTAGGTTATCACTTGATTAATCTACTTTCAACGGGTGATCCTGACTGCCACTTTGGGAGCCGACCCCACGTTGAAAGCCACTCTCCTTCCTAACACCTAGTAAACCCTAACCACCATACAAGGCATTATAGCAATACACATACATGTTCATTGCAAGGCATAAACCCTCTTGCATTACAAACAGAATCATAACACCAATTGTTATCCATCACCTTATGCAACATTTTACACTTTTACAGATACCAGGTCTCTCCAAAAAATAATTATGACAAAACAGATACAAGATAAATATAATTAGACAAATAATAATACATCCCCAAGGGAGTACATTCATCATTCACAATGTCTTTTATCCCAGACAAACAAATAAATCACAACATTCATGAAGAGCCTTTCTACACATCATGATGCATTTAGAATATTTACATTCTCTCACATCACCATAACCAAATTCCTTATACATGACAAAAGGCGACATGACTTCAATAACTCGGGACACTTATCAACACATTACATGAAGTCGAAACACAACAACCTTGGCCTCTGGAAATGAACCCTTGACAACTTACACCTTGACCATTTCATACAATTTCAATTCACAGTAACTAATTATCTAATACCTTTAAATCAAATTTCCAATACAATAATTATATACCTAATCCCTAACCCATTATCTTAACAAAAAGAAGAAACCATATTAAAACCGATGTCAATCTAAATCAAATTTCATTAACCATAATATATAATCACAACGATTTTCTTTTAATCAAATACATAATGACAACATTATTCTAAATTCCCCAATTTTATTTGGCAACTATACTTTTGAAATAATAATAATAGTAACAATAATTATTATTATTATTATTGTAATAATAACAATAATGATAATAATAATAATTATAATTATAATAATGATACTAATAATAACATTGATATTAATAGTATTACTGTTAATATACCAAGGTCATTGAACACATTGTAAGAAAAATAAACATTCCTTAGGGTTAATCTAAGCCAATCAAATGATATGCATACAAGAAAGCACAACTACCCTAGATTAACAATGATGGGTTTCTG
Organism: Cunninghamia lanceolata; assembly: GCA_027924645.1. NCBI lineage: Eukaryota > Viridiplantae > Streptophyta > Pinopsida > Cupressales > Cupressaceae > Cunninghamia > Cunninghamia lanceolata. The sequence continues at coordinate 1,831,143 of BSBN01001183.1, read as the reverse complement.
CAGACTAGCATTGAAACGATAAATCTTAACGTATGGAAAGTAAATAAGAAAACTCTGTTTCTTTTCAGGATTTGCCAGTCATACAGAGGAATCACATACAGAAATCAGGATATTGAAGGTGTCTGTGACACGGATAACTAACACCACACGAGGAGGCCATCGCTCAGGAGAATCGCAATCCATAGTGCCTCAAGCACTTAGAGGAGTCTCTGGCTATCCAACATGTATCCCACCACTATTAACACCAAACCAAGTACTTAGATCCAAACTAGCGCTGAGGGAAAAACATTGAAAATTATCTTCATCTAGCAGAGTTGATCTCCAGACAGGATAATGGTACTCGAGTCCAAGATAACAAGTGTTATAACTTTTACTGTGTAAGGATTGCTCCCTGTAGCTTCCTTGGAAGTAGCCATAATCTTGAATTTTATCATTAATATATGCTATATTCTTTGATGCCGCCAAACTGAGAGCACTGCTTCTATTTTCTGAATACTGTATTGTACCAATCATAGTGAAGTCTGCACTGAATACATCAATTTTGTCGTGAAATAAAGATAGCTCTGAGTTCTGCATTTATTAACCATATTTAGTAGCCCAGGGACATTACAGCTAATGCTACAAGGTGATGAGAAATCAATATACACAAAGGAGTAAATCAAAGGCAGACAGATCAATTGTGGCACCACAGTTCCCTTCAAACTGGACCTTCTATTATTAATTTTCATTAGAACTTCTCCAATTTTGCAAGTCTGGCATCTTAAATGTGAGAAAACGTGGAGTCAACCCCCAAGGTATAAATTTACTTTGGCCCAGATGCTACTATAGGCAGAGCAATACATAATGAAGTATCATCCTGCCTTAACCACACCCAACATGCAAAATGGACATTCTCTTGTCAAGAAATTTGCACCAGTTAAAACAGACCCCTGAGAAACCTCAATGTCTGTCTCAACATACTTAAACTCGATATAACCCGGCCTCTTAAGCTCCAACAGCTTGTAAGCCAAGAACTTACAAGCAAATTACAAAATTGGGTCAATGATTAAATCCAGAAACAACCCAAAACTATTCGCACCTGTTTCAGATTTAGTAATACGCATTGTTATTTCAACTCTCGTAACCTCTTGAGAGGTTGACATCCTTACCTTATTTTGCTCTTCTGTAACCTGAATTTGGCTTTCACCGACTGTGATGAAGTGGCAATAGGCTATAATTTGGAATGAATATTGCAGCTGTGAGGGTAACCAATTCATCGCCTGCTACATGACCTTCCAAAACATGGGATAAGCAGTCAAACAACAGGCGGTGGCCCTGCGTATAAGATCAAATCTATCAGCATTCATTACCAAGACACCCTTCACATACACTCCCTTCGCCAATTCTGCCGCGATTTTGACATCCATGAAAAGCTGTTCAGGAACACTGCGCATGAATCCTCCAGTTTTTAGAATATTTCGCGAGGCCATCACTGACATTGATTACAAGGGTTATACAATCCCAAAGGGATGGAAAGTAAGCTTAAATTTTTAATTCGCAGGAATCTGAGGGTGTCAAATCTTTCAACTGCTGTAGCAATAGCCATATCTACTGGATGTTCTGATGCCTTCAGCGTTGTTGGCCAATGTGCTTTGTCAAGTAAAAACAATATTTCCTCTATATGTTCCTGATTCTTCCATAGGTTTTCATCAATTTTATGAGGTGGATTGCATTCCAATTCAGACACCATTAACTCCTCACCTGGCTTCTTTAGCGAGTGGGACAACAGCGAATTGCAACATTGACGAAGTTGGGTGGATAAACGAGCAACATCTTCAGACAAAGCACCGAAAACAAATTTATCATAGAATTTAGCGAGGAAATCCCTCGTTATTGGCACCAGGCCTTCGGTGGACGCCATTAATTACAACCCCCGACTACCTCGTCTGATAAAATTCTAAGTTTGGAAGTGCAGAAAAATGGGTGCGTTTGTAGTTACACATTCCAAGGACATGGTACAAGTTCAGAATTCACTTTCAACAACCCGATTCGATCCAACTATAAATAGCGATCTACAGATATAAGCTCATCGCAGGATATATACAAAATGGGTTTGCTGCTAGGGCAGCGTTTACATTAAGATACCTATTAAGATGCTATGGTTGTTCCAACTGCTTCATAAAGGCATTACTCAGACCAATACAAGAATACAAATGCCCGTTTAAGAAAGCTATTTCTATTTTAAATGCTGGATGCTAGGTTTTGGTGACGGTCCAATTTAGTTTATTTGCCCTTAAAGACAGACGTCTTTGCAGATTATGATTTGGTCATCTTTCAGCTGACGAAACAGTGGTAATTTCTGATTAAAATTCCAGATCTCATAGCATAACAAACACGACTCCTTCAACATGATCCGAGAGTATGAAAAATCAAAGGAATCAATTCCTTCTAGTCTAAAAGAGCACTAGGTCTACAACATTACCGCAACCAGTAATAAAAACTAGTGATAAACCGTTTTGTGGAAATGTTAAGATATATATCTCAGATTAAATATCGAAGGGATGCAGAAAACAACTTAATTGCAAACTAAAATATCTCTTGAAGCAGAAATTCAACCAAAACAATCCATTTAGAAACAAGGAGACGATCAACACCCATAGATTCAAAATTCAGAGGAAAGGAATTATGCATTCAGTGGAACCTGGCTTTGATTATCGAATCACCGAGTCCGTTTCAATTGCTGAAGTTCCACACTTCCTTTCCCAACCTTCTTCTCTTTTCTTTCACCTGTAATCCCCCCTCTTTGCCTCTATAAGCTTCTCTTTTATAACACAATCCCTTCCATCATCCAAGGAACTCGGCACGCGATCCCGTGCATCCCCCTTCTAAAAATACACTTTTATTTAATTTAATAATCCCAAGAGGTTACTCTTTTTAAATATTAACACACAATTCTGACAACATTTAATTACTTTATAGCCGACCAAGCATATTTTATTTAATAAAGTTATAACATTACAACAATCTATAATAGTACAACTATATATTAATTTATTTTATTAATTTAGTTGCAAATCACTAATTACAACATAACTTACAATTATTTTATTTATTTAAATATTTATTGCAAATAATATTATATTAAATAATACAAAATTTCTTACAATCTTTATTTAACAACTATACTTCTAAGAAAATAATAATTTATTTACAACAATAATTAACAATTATCGACATTATACCCAATATTATCTTTTATCAATACATTTAATTATCAACATTATACGTTCTGTAATATAATTCTATTTAATGCACAACGACACCTTGCACACTTAGACACTTTCTAACCTAGTTAGACTCCAAGGTGCAATATTACTTGTCTACAAATCATGATCGAATGACAGACAATGACCAAAAGGATAAACTGACAACCAGACCACACTGACATGGGACCTCACGTTAACTCCAAACAACTAATCCATTGGCGAAGGCATGCTTAGACCTGTAATCAGGGGGAGTCAATGCCTAGTACCTGCATTCCTGCAACAACGCACGGTTAAGCATAACAAAATATATATATCCACATGCAGTCCTGTAGTGAATGGAAATTGCAGTGGTGTAGGGTACTCAAGAGCGAGTAATACAACACTGTTCCATTCACGTTTATGAATAAATGATTAACTATGTTGAACAAGGTATCTGATATTAATCAACAACAAAAAAAATTCAATCCAATATCACAATTAACATCAAAACATCTGTAACATCTAGTTCATTTATCAATTTCTAAAACATAAAATAATAGAATCCAACATCAACAACTGTTATCATAACAATCAGGTTCATAATGAATTAGCAAAATAACAAGAGATCCATCATCTACGATCTAAGATACTGTCATAAAATCTAGTACTATTAAACAAACATCAGTCTAACAGACGACAAGTTGAGGGGCACTACATCCTCCCCCCTAGGATTAGGCTTACTCCTGGAAGCCTGCAAACAAATGTGGATATAGCTCTCGCATTCGGGATGCATCCTTCCAGGTAGCTTAAGTCTCTTCACTACACGATGGGCATCCAACCCATCCATCCCCAACATTATGTCATAGAATCCTAGTGGTAAAATGTGAAGATCCACCGTGGTAGATAAGGGACCTGTCTTCAACTCGCAACCATACACAAGAGAATCTATTGTTACCCTAGATCCAGAGGCTAATTCCACTTGCCACATAACATCTTTAGGTTGCTAGGCGAGGACTACGAATGAATATATTCTTCAGAGTTTAAACAACTAGTATAGCTTGATGGGCTAATATAAATCCTAGAGTACCTAGTGTTAGAAACCAGGCTCTGATACCAGATGTAATGCCCACCTTGTACACCTCAAAGAAATACACATTTATGCTACATGAAACAGGAACATTTTTTTTTAAAAATGTTTAAGATAACAAATAATGTTAACATAACTAACTATGACATATTCTCTAAGGATACAAGGCTGCATTACTTTACAAACCAACTAACATAATTTAACATTCATCAGTAATTGATCTAAATCCAATGCATAATTGAATAACTGATTCATATTCATTGCATGTCGACAAATAATGTAATACAATCTACATACATAACTGAAATGCTTTCCTTACTCATAAGTACATCATTACATTACCATTTTCAGACTACATCAGAATCACATACACAATGAATGTTCTGTTACACAAATCTGGTACAAGGTTATACACATACATCTTCATCAACTGGTACAAGTACAATTGTCTGAAAACTAGGGTAAATCTTTTCTGCACATGAACTTCGACAAGAGTAACCAATGGATAAAATAGCTCTTCCACCCGACCATGTGGAACCCTGAGGTCCACCCCTCGAGCTAGGAGATAACATGAGGTCCCAAACAATAACAGTCAGGTAGACAAAAGACAAACAAGAACAAAGGACGACCAAAAGCCAATACAACACATGGCAATAACAATACAACACAACTTAACTTCCAGAGGCGAAACATAACATAAGTGGAGAGACCAAACAAGGATTGCTAGGTTGTAGTAGGGAGAGTGTCATCGCACGGTCCTAGCATGGGTTATCCTGATAGCCTCTCACTAGGCGCCGGCCCCATAGGGTGACACATGTAGAATCGACCTTCCTTTCGTGAGGACAAGGAAGTCAATCATGCCAACCAGGCCTTCTCTACCCATCCATAGTCTATACAAGCACTACAGGCCATGGGAGAGGAATCCATTAATCTTGTTTAAGGTGAAAACTACCCTTAACCTCCTAGTTCATTTTAGGTTATCACTTGATTAATCTACTTTCAACGGGTTATCCTGACTACCACTTTGGGCGCTGGCCCCACGTTGAAAGCCACTCTCCTTCCTAACACCTAGTAAACCCTAACCACCATACAAGGCATTATAGCAATACACATACATGTTCATTGCAAGGCATAAACCCTCTTGCATTACAAACAGAATCATAACACCAATTGTTATCCATCGCCTATAGCATTACAACATTGTACACTTTTACAGATACCAGGTCTCTCCAAACAACAATTACGACAAAACGGATACAAGATAAATATAATTAGACGAACAATAATACATCCCCAAGGGAGTACATTCATCATTCACAATGTCTTTTATCCCAAACAAACAAATAAATCACAACATTCATGAAGAGCCTTTCTACACATCATGATGCATTTAGAATATTTACATTCTCTCACATCACAATAACCAAATTCCTTATACATGACAAAAGGTGACATGACTTCAATAACTCAGGACACTTATCAACACATTACATGAAGTCGAAACACAACAACCTTGGCCTCTGGAAACGAACCCTTGACAACTTACACCTTGACCATTTCATACAATTTCAATTCATAGTAACTAATTATCTAATACCTTTAAATCAAATTTCCAATACAATAATTATATACCTAATCCCTAACCCATTATCTTAACAAAAAGAAGAAACCATATTAAAACCGATGTCAATCTAAATCAAATTTCATTAACCATAATATATAATCACAACGATTTTCTTTTAATCAAATACATAATGACAACATTATTCTAAATTCCCCAATTTTATTTGGCAACTATACTTTTGAAATAACAATAATAGTAACAATAATAATAATTATTATTGTTGTAATAATAACAATAATGATAATAATAATAATTATAATTATAATAATGATACTAATAATAACATTGATATTAATAGTATTACTGTTAATATACCAAGGTCATTGAACACATTGTAAGAAAAATAAACATTCCTTAGGGTTAATCTAAGCCAATCAAATGATATGCATACAAGAAAGCACAACTACCCTAGATTAACAATGATGGGTTTCTGTAGACTAGCATTGAAATGATAAATCTTAACGCACGAAAAGTAAATAAGAAAACTCTGTTTCTTTTCAGGATTTACCAGTCATATAGAGGAATCACATACAGAAATCACGATATTGAAGGTGTCTGTGACACGGATAACTAACACCACACGAGGAGGCCATCGCTCAGGAGAATCGCAATCCATAGTGCCTCAAGCACTTAGAGGAGTCTCTAGCTATCCAACATGTATCGCACCACTATTAACACCAAACCAAGTACTTAGATCCAAACTAGCGCTGAGGGAAAAACGTTGAAAATTGTCTTCATCCAGTAGAGTTGATCTCTAGACATGATAATGGTACTCGACTCCAAGATAACAAGTGTTATAACTTTTACTGTGTAAGGATTGCTCCCTGTAGCTTCCTTGGAAGTAGCCATAATCTTGAATTTTATCATTAATATATGCTATATTCTTTGATGCCGCCAAACTGAGAGCACTGCTTCTATTTTCTGAATATTGTATTGTACCAATCATAGTGAAGTCTGCACTGAATACATCAATTTTGTCGTGAAATAAAGATAGCTCTGAGTTCTGCATTTATTAACCATATTTAGTAGGCCAGGGACATTATAGCTAATGCTACAAGGTGATGAGAAATCAATATAGACAAAGGAGTAAATCAAAGGCAGACAGATCAATTGTGGCACCACAGTTCCCTTCAAACTGGACCTTCTATTATTAATTTTCATTAGAACTTCTCCAATTTTGCAAGTCTGGCATCTTCAAAGTGAGAAAACGTGGAGTCAACCCCCAAGGTATAAATTTACTTTGGCCTAGATGCTACTATAGGCAGAGCAATACATAATGAAGTATCATCCTGCCTTAACCACACCCAACGTGCAAAATGGACATTCTCTTGTCAAGAAATTTGCACCAGTTAAAACAGACCCCTGAGAAACCTCAATGGCTGTCTCAACATACTTAAACTCGATATAACTTAGCCTCTTAAGATCCAATAGCTTGTAAGCCAAGAACTTACAAGCAAATTACAAAACTGGGTCAATGATTAAATCCAGAAACAACCCAAAACTATTCGCACCTGTTTCAGATTTAGTAATACGCATTGTTATTTCAACTCTCATAACCTCTTGAGAGGTTGACGTCCTTACCTTATTTTACTCTTCTGTAATCTGAATTTGGCTTTCACCAACTGTGATGAAGTGGCAATAGGCTATAATTTGGAATGAATATTGTAGCTGTGAGGGTAACCAATTCATCGCCTGCTACATGACTTTCCAAAACACGGGATAAGCAGTCAAACAATAGGCGGTGGCCCTGCATATAAGATCAAATCTATCAACATTCATTACCAGGACACCCTTCACGTACACTCCCTTCGCCAATTCTACCGCGATTTTGACATCCATGAAAAGCTGTTCAGGAACACTGCGCATGAATCCTCCAGTTTTTGGAATATTTCACGAGGCCATCACTGACATTGATTACAAGGGTTATACAATCCCAAAGGGATGGAAAGTAAGCTTAAATTTTTAATTCGCAGGAATATGAGGGTGTCAAATCTTTCAACTGCTGTAGCAATAGCCATATCTGCTAGATGTTCTGATGCCTTCAACTTTGTTGGCCAATGTGCTTTGTCAAGTAAAAACAATATTTCCTCTATATGTTCCCGATTCTTCCATAGGTTTTCATCAATTTTATGAGGTGGATTGCATTCCAATTCAGACACCATTAACTCCTCACCTGGCTTCTTTGGCGAGTGGGACAACAGCGAATTGCAACATTGACGAAGTTGGGTGGATAAACGAGCAACATCTTCAGACAAAGCGCCGAAAACAAATTTATCATAGAATTTAGCAAGGAAATCCCTCGTTATTGGCACTAGGCCTTCGGTGGATGCCATTAATTACAACCCCCGACTACCTCGTCTGATAAAATTCTAAGTTTGGAAGTGCAGAAAAATGGGTGCGTTTGCAGTTACACATTCTAGGGACATGGTACAAGTTTGGAATTCACTTTCAACAACCCGATTCGATCCAACTATAAATAGTGATCTACAGATATAAACTCATCGTAGGATATATACAAAATTGGTTTGCTGCTAGGGCAGCGTTTACATTAAGATACCTATTAAGATGCTATGGTTGTTCCAGCCGCTTCATAAAGGCATTACTCAGACCAATACAAGAATGCAAATGCCCATTTAAGAAAGCTATTTCTATTTTAAATGTTGGATGCTAGGTTTTGGTGACGGTCCAATTCAGTTTATGCGCCCTTAAAGATAGACGTCTCTGTAGATTATGATTTGGCCATCTTTTAGCTGACGAAACAGTGGTAATTTCTAATTAAAATTCCAGATCTCATAGCATAACAAACATGACTCCTTCAACATGATCCGAGAGTATGAAAAATTAGAGGAATCAATTCCTTCTAGTCTAAAAGAGCACTAGGTCTACAACATTACCGCAACCAGTAAGAAAAACTAGTGATAAACCGTTTAGTGGAAATGTTAAGATATATATCTCAGATTAAATATCGGAGGGATGCAGAAAACAACTTAATTGCAAACTAAAATATCTCTTGAAGCAGAAATTCAACCAAAACAATCCATTTAGAAACAAGGAAATGATCAACACCCATAGATTCAAAATTCAGAGGAAAGGAATTATGCATTCAGTGGAACCTGGCTTTGATTATCGAATCGTCGAGTCCATTTCAATTGCTAAAGTTCCACGCTTCCTTTCCCAGCCTTCTTCTCTTTTCTTTCACCTGTAATCCCCCCTCTTTGCCTCTACAAGCTTCTCTTTTATAACACAATCCCTTCCATCGTCCAAGGAACTCAGCACGTGATCCCGTGCATCCCCCTTCTAAAAATACACTTTTATTTAATTTAGTAATCCCAAGAGGTTACTCTTTTTAAATATTAACACAATTCCGACAACATTTAATTACTTTATAGCCGACCAAGCATATTTTATTTAATAAAGTTATAACATTACAACAATCTATAATAGTACAACTATATATTAATTTATTTTATTAATTTAGTTGTAAATCACTAATTACAACATAACTTACAATTATTTTATTTATTTAAATATTTATTGCAAATAATATTATATTAAATAATACAAAATTTCTTACAATCTTTATTTAACAACTATACTTCTAAGAAAATAATAATTTATTTACAACAATAATTAACAATTATCAACATTATACCCAATATTATCTTTTATCAATACATTTAATTATCAACATTATACTTTCCGTAATATAATTCTATTTAATGCACAATGACACCTTGCACACTTAGACACTTTCTAACCTAGTTAGACTCCAAGGTGCAATATTACTTGTCCGCAAATCATGATCGAATGACAGACAATGACCAAAAGGATAAACTGACAACCAGACCACACTGACATGGGACCTCACGTTAACTCCAAACAACTAATCCATTGGCGAAGGCACGCTCAGACCTGTAATCAGGTGGAGTCGATGCCTAGTACCTGCATTCCTGCAACAACGCATGGTTAAGCATAACAAAATATATATATCCACATGCAGTCCTGTAGTGAATGGAAATCGCAGTGGTGTAGGGTACTCGAGAGCGAGTAATACAACACTGTTCCATTCACGTTTATGAATAAATGATTAACTATGTTGAACAAGGTATCTGATATTAATCAACAACATAAAACATTCAATCCAATATCACAATTAACATCAAAACATCTGTAACATCTAGTTCATTTATCAATTTCTAAAACATAAAATAATAGAATCCAACATCAACAACTGTTATCATAACAATCAGGTTCATAATGAATTAGCAAAATAACAAGAGATCCATCATCTACGATCTAAGATACTGTCATAAAATCTAATACTACTAAACAAACATCAGTCTAACAGACGACAAGTTGAGGGGCACTACATCATTTGCAAATACGAAGGTCAAAGAGAAATTACTGAAATCTCACATGGAAGACTATGAGCTTATAGAGGTAGTATCTGGAGTGTTGGAAACGATCATGCCATCTTTTCAGAAGGATCCCACAGCCTCCTCTTCTAGTAATCTCAAAACTCTAGTCAATAGTGTTAGCACACATTTTGATTCTCTAGAGAAATCAGTTGAGGAGAAGGTTAGGAAAGAGTTTTTGGATAAAATATTCTCTGAGCTGCAGGGGATAATTTCAAATGACAGAAAAGTTATGGGTATTGGGATAAAAAGTTTGGAAAATGCCCTTAAGGATGGAGGTGATGTATACAAATTTTGTATATCCTGGTCTAAAACAACAGTGGAGATTGAGAAGAAAATGAAAGAATAGGAGGATAAACTGATAAAACTTTCTCAAAATTTTGATCCACTTACTACATCCATAATAAATCAAGAATGTCAAATAGTTGTAGTTTTGAATGAAATTAAGAAGCTTGAAAAAGAAAAGAAAAATAGAATTAGTAGGTTGAGTGAGTTCAGAGGGATAATTGTCCCTAAGTTAGAGGCCATGCATGAGGCCATAAACGAAGCTCAAATCACAGCCCAGACCAATGATCCAACAGATCTAAAAAGGGTAGATGCATTTGCATTCCTGTTGAGTGGTCATATATCAATTTTGGATAGAATGAAGCAAAGTTGGGCTATAGAATTCATTCAATTAAAAACAACTTTTGCAGACATACTTCAGTTTGTGTAAGTATGCCATATGTTTATACTTATGCGAACAAGTATAGTTATAATTTTGAAAATTTTGGTGTGCAGACCCTACCCTTTTCCATTGATGTCAAAGGGGGAGTGAGGAGCAGTGAAAAATGAGGAATCCAGCTAAGGGGGAGCTTCAAAAAATATACATAGAGATAGAGCATCAGCCAAGGGGTAGCATAGTGTGACACTTAGTCATTTTTCACTAAGTGTTGCCATCAATGTCAAAGGGGGAGATTGTTGGCAAGAGACACTATATGGACTCATGATTTTTGTCATTGATGGCAATAAAGGCTATCCCACACATCCGCAAGACATGATAGGTCCTCACCAGAAGTCAAATTGAAGAAGTGTTAAGGTCCGGTAAGCAGGAACAGAGCAGTCAGTAAGGTCCGACAGATAGGTCCAGATCCCTCAGTAGAAGTATCTCGATGAAGTACGGATTTGGGTAAGTCAAGAGGAGTATCTTGACTGATATATTCCAAGGTTTGAGCCTCTGGTGTGGAAAGGATAAAGAGATATGAATGCTTGAGTGTCAGGTTCCCAAATGACAATGTGAACAGAGGAAGAATTGACTGGCAGAATATCAGACATTATTCCAGATGTGTTATTGATGATGGAAAAGGTTCTTAAGACATAAGTTATATTCATTCGATGTAATTGATGACTTCTACAAGTATATGCTTTATCTGTATTACTCGGTGTGCAAGGATTCAGCCGACAGATTAGAGTTTGAGGAAATTATTAACTATTCTGGATGCCGACTAGAAAGGTGATGAAATCACTTGTGTGGATATATATACAGGATTGATTTAGATGTGAATAAGTGTGTTGTGTGTCATGTGGTGTAAAGAAAAGCAGAAGAGGTCTGGAATGTGAAAGTACAGCTGCATCAAGAGAGAGTAAGGATGAAGTGCAGCAGATCAGTCTATTAAGCTTAACTGGAACTAAACCTTAGCATGTGTGGATGCTTCTCATTAGTTCAAGCATTGTGTTATCTCCATTTATTGTAGACAATGTGTCTTCTGTAGGCAGTGAGCCTCTTGTGAGTAGTGTGCTCGGGCAGTGAGCCCTAATTGGCAAGTGCCATTTTGTAATCCTATTCTTCTAATAGAGAATACAATCTTGGGTTAATCACCCTGTGGTTTTCTCCCTTAACAGGGTTTCCATATCAAAAAAATTGTGTCATGTGTACTTCCATTTCATGGTTATGTTTGCTTGTTTGAATTGATGCTACACTAATTAGTAAGAAAGTTCAGAAAGCTGAAATATGTAAGATAATTGATTCACCCCCCCCCCCCTCAGTTATCAATAGAGATGACAAAAAATATTCTAGCCTCCAGTGCCTCCAACCTCCAAATGACCCTGTTACACTTTATCCATTGAATATCTCATGTGAGTTTTTAGAGTCCCAATCAAGTGTAGAAAATATGCCTCTGAAAGTCCAAGCATAAAGTATTGACCTCAACCAAAATTACATTTTTATACAATGTGATGTAAAAACAAATAAATCCTTATAACACCCTCTTAAATCTTCTTATATCTCCAAAAATATAATATGTAGTAAAGACTTATAATTTTACACTTCAATGTTTAATTAACATTCAATTGAAATTTTAGATCCATGTATTCTCTTAACCACACTCCACTCTTTCTTTTTAATTCACTAAAAAACTATATATCAAATGAACACCTTCCCACATACCTTCAATAAAATATGGTTTCAAACAAACCACAAATTGCTAATGCTAAACTACTAAATGCAAAAGAAAAATTTATTAACTTTTTGCGATCTATAATTTTAACCAAGCAATCACAGTTTTGATCTCTATTTTTCTACCATTTGATTAATGTGGGGTAACATAATAGACAATAGCAATTGTCTTTCATATAGGTGAATTTTAAAATGAATCTGCATAGTCACTTTGATCCCATGCTAAAGAGAATTGGCATAACAAGTATCACATACAATACCAAGGCAAAACCCTAGAAGGTTGTGATGGCTTCAAAGAAAAATTACAGTTATAGAAGGTTAAACTAAGTAGGGATCGTAACACCTCAAGAGATATTCTCACTGAAATAAATAGGATAGTTGGATTTATACAAACATGAGAACTGAGTGGACAATAATACCCAACACTGATTTTGGATATCCTAATATAAAAAAATGAATGAATGCTAATATCTAGAATCACATGTAGGCCCTAAATCGAAAATTATGCTTAAACTATTGTTGAACCCAAAACAATGCTTTAACTATTATGAAAAACCTATTATGAATACAAACCCACTAAGCTACAAACATTATGATCAATATTGCTCATTTCACCACTTAGGTTTTGTAGTAGATCAAATGCATAAAATTCAGTGCAACTTTACCTCAATTTAAGGGTTTCATCATTGGAACAACCCAGCCATAAACATCAAAACAAATACAATACTCCTTAATAGATGCCCTGTATTTTTAATAAAACTTCAATTCTCCCATGATCTTCCTACTGGGTCATCCCACAATAATGGGTTACACTTTTTTGCCAAACTTGACATTGAATCAATATTTTGAACTAAATCTTTAATTTCAAACAACTATAGCTGCTAAACCATTAGGAATTTGAAGATGATGTGAACTACTGATTTGTGAGATATTGTTTGTAGATTCTATATATATATATTTAAAATTTGGAGTTAAATTGTAAAAAAATTTGCGTTTCCTTTGATAACTTGTTTTTAATAGTAAACAACATTTTTTTAAAGTGATGTGTATTCTGTAGCACATAACTTTTTTTCTACAAATGATAAAATTATGATTCTTTTGAATTTAGATTGGTAACACTGATATATAGGGCATGCATTTGGTTTCGTAATGTTTTGTTGAATATTTCTTTTAAGTAAGTTTTGAAGTCAAACCAATTCTAAGTTAGACATAGGCGTATTCCGTAAAACATATTTTCTTCTATATGTATCTAAATTCAATTATTTTTGTTGAAACAAGGACAACAATACCTAGGGTATAGATATTTTTCAAATTTTTTTCACTAATTTACTAATTTTCCATATGTATAGAACAGAGAACTTGATGTTTGGTGAAAAACCTACATTCACAAGAAATAAAAAATAAATATAATGATCGAATTAAATATATTTCAAACGATACTTTTTGGGAAGCTTATAATAAGGACTACATACTTACAAAACATAAATTTTAAATGAATTCATTTGATCGCCCAAAAGGTAAATAAAAAATGGTTTTTTATCAAAATTTTGATAGGTGTAGAGGAGACTCCATTATAGATATGGTTTTAAAGTAGCAAGGTTTTATCCAAGGGGGTTTGATCAAACCCTCTTCAATTAAAATCCTTTAAATGGAAACTTTCAAGGCTTAAATCATTATATTTTCTTAAAATATGTGATTTCAATAAATTAGGATGTCCCATGAAGTGTAACCCATTATTGTGGCAGCACCCTGCTCTGATACCATGTTGGAAAATGGTAGGGCATTTACATTTGTGTATATATATATATATATATATATATATATATATATATATATATATATATATATTAAATACAAAAGTTTCAAAAATCTCTTATAAAGCTAGAGCTGAAGTAGCTTAATACCAGAGCAAATTACATAACATGAAACTAAGGTAAAATTTAATGGCTCTTATATAGCCATGGGTGATTACAACTTAATATGGATAAAATTTTAACATAAACCGTAAGAAATAAAAACTATTTCCACCCTCTGACCATTGTATATGCTTAATATAGAGAAAAAAATTAACAAAAAAAATATCATTCTTCTCTCCAATCTCAAGACACTACACAGGGGCTGAAGACTATGTGTTCATGTCAGGGATCTGCCCAGTCTACCTCACTATATTTCATGGCACCAATTGTCCCCCTTTAGATGTTGCAATGAGGGGTACAATCAACGCCTCCAATTAGATTCTTACCCTTCCATATTTGACGAGTCCTCACAGTTTCTAGGTGCTCTGGGGAGGTGCAAATCCCAATTAATTGCATGAATCCTTAGGAAGCTTATTGATATGATACATAAAATATAATTATATTATATTATTGAGTTCATATTATAATGTATTACAATATTGAATTTATAATTCCTTTCAAATATAACTTCTTAAACAACCATCTTATGGGAATCTAACTAATTATTTAATAACAATAATAAACTACAAGTCACTATGGTGACTTTATTAATGTAAACCTTAATATTCCAACACACCTTTTGCAACCATTCATGCTTTGTACTTCTTAATACCTCCATCTGTATCAATATTTTTCTTGAATGCCTGCTTGCAGCCAATAGGTTTTCTTCCTTTAGGAAATGGTACTAGATCCCATGTATTATTCTTTCCCAGAGCTACCATTTCATCATCCATGTTAATCTTCCAAGATTCTACATCATACCTAATGCCTCTTCTACAAATCTTGGTTAATCTATGTTACTATTAAAAGAAAAAATAAATCTCCAATCATCAGGTGAATACCTTTCAAGTGGTCGTCTATGCCTTGTAGAACTTCGAACAAGATGAGTTGGAGGTTCTTCCTTAAGTATAAATATTCAGAGCTAGATGAGATCTCTTAAACTTCTTGTCTATCTAGGGTCCTTGATTCAACTTTCTCATGTGTAGAACCAAATTTAAATTTGGAATGGGATTGAAATTGAATGGGTTGTATCTCCCATCACTCAAATAAACTCTTATATGGTCTAAAACTAATATTTTGCATATGTATATATCTTGTAGTAGTAAACATATTCAAACTAATAAGTAGAGTTGTCGCCTCAAAGATTGAGGACAAAACCTTAAAGTAAGGAAAATTTCTAAGGATGGAAAAATAAAACTAGGCTCAATCATATTTAAAAAAGTCTTCAAACTAGAGAAGCCCAATAATGGTCAAGACTAGCAATATTTTATTTATAGAGTTGCCATTTTTTGGCTCTTAAACTGCAACTCCATTATCCTAGACTTGACACTCAATACCCATACAATGTTGGGTCTTGAGCGATATTGACTTGCAAAGAGAACTCCTATGGGAAGAGTTTGTATACATACTTAGTTGCAGTGATATGTAGTGAGTTATTAGGTAATGTCTTATAGCATTGATGTTGACTAACATGTGGTGGTATTGTAGTAGATAGTTGCAATACAACATACATGGCTTTTCTACATGTAGTGGTGCTATGACAACAATTGCAACTCATCTTGAAGAATAAATCACAACCATGTATATGATTTTAGTGCTTACTAGAGTATGATCAATGATGTAGGAGCATTTGCAATAGAATTAGGGATTATGTGGCAAAATCTGAGAGCATGATAATGTCCTAGAATATGGCACCAGATACTTTAGGCAATTAGTATTAATATTAATTTGGTGTGAGCTACCACAAGTAAAGAGCTAGTAGTGTTTGCTATACTAGAAATAGATTCTATACTGATAATATTAAATTTGTAACTATTGATTCATAATGTGTGGTAGTGACAATGTATACAATGTATACAATATGGTTATTCATATTAAGATGTTATACTTGGTGGTATTTGTAATATGCCAATATAATGTATGGTTGGATTACAATTACATGACTCTTGGTATTCCATGGGTTTGTTGGATAGTTAGATGGTTCATATTCCCATGACTATGTCCAATAGAGTTAAATACTTGGTGGTCTACATGGATGACACTTTTATTTAAATTGTTTTAACATTTGGTTGTATCCTCTTCCTATGCTTGTATAATCTTCATACAAACACAAAGGCAAAAAAATGATGATGCTAGAGTTGAAACAAAAATCCTCACAAGACTTCTAGAAAGATGTCCCTCTTTGATCACAATCATAGGTTTTAATGCCAAATATTCAGAAATAAGTGAACAAATACAATGATAATATAATAATTAACTGTTCAAATCTAATGTAGAACATCTAATAAACCATCTAGATATAAAATATAACTTGGAGAAGAAACTCATAATTCAAACCAACAAATTAAAATCAACAAGCACATAACAATAGATGTACATTGAGAAACCCTTTTGATGAGAAAATCTACCATTGAAGAGAGGAAAAGTTTTTATCAATTCAATAAAAGTGTTATACCAAAACATCCATATTTCTCCCCTCAATCTAACAACATTAAAAAAGTGTTTAAGAATGGCCAACTTGCAAAAGACACATAAAACAACTATCCAAGGCATTTAATTTATAGAGAACTAGAGAGAGAACCATGAATAGTTATTCAAAACCAAAACACCAAAACCCATGGTATGACAACACTCTAATGCCTCCATGACCAATCAATATTGATCCTTCATGAATAGAAACCATAATTGATAACATCTTTAACTCATATGAAGAGTGGACACACATTCCTAACTATGGCACTCCAAAATGGAGTGGCCAACTAATGCCGACCCCACCCATCAAAACAATATAGCTCACTCTCTCTCCTATTTCCTAGGATTGGGAAAGTAATCTAAACATGAATTCAACTCAATTTGTAATTTCCATTGTCATAAGTAACCTCCCCTTTTAACACTGCTACAACAACTATTCCAAGTTATAAGGATAATTAATAACATAATAATATCTCTCAACCACCTACAAGGGTTTCCAAGTACCCATTTCTGAGATGTTGGAGGTCTAGCATTACTACATAGGATTATAAGGTGAATATAACCTTATCCTAATATTGGTTTTCTTAGATAACTTTTATCACTACAACATTTGTATATTTGTTGCTTTGTATAGGCAATGAATTCACCATTAATCCTTTTTCACTTAGTGATCACCTCATCAACTTGACCAAAAATCTTTTGATCTATTTTGGACCATCCTTTCTACCCTTCAATCAATGTCACCAACTTTTGTGCACCCTAAAACACAAGATTTTCATCATGAAGAGTCTTGTAGTTACAAAACATCAAGTTAACCCCATAGTTGAATCCATTGGTCCATTTAAAGTGATATAATTTATGGATAATACCTCCTCCACTAGGATTATTTTAGCCCACAAAATTTTAGGGAATGATAAAATGTGGAAATCTCTTTTCTACATCTTCTTTGTAAACCCCCTTATCATTGCTAAAAAAATTTCACTTTGAGACCAATCAACAACATCTCATGATTTCCATTCTTGGTTTGTCTCTCTATATTGTCCAACATAATGATATAATATATCTCTTCTTACTCCTTAGTTACAAAACCATCCACATATGGTAAAATAACGTCATCCTATTCATCAAACAATACAAACAAGAAATAAACACAACTCATCCACATTGATAACTGAGAATATCTCCATTTATTTGGGAAATTCAAGTCTAAAGGTGTTTTGAATCACCTATTCTATGGTCTCAAATGGTTCATATCTCAGTGGATTAAGCTTCTTTTAAGATCCTTGAAGCCTCTCTTTTCCCCAATATACCAACACCTTGTCACCAATATAGAACTTATGCTCTTCTCTATAATGATCATGTCAATGCTTATACTTGGCTTGAGAGTATTTGAGTTTATATTGTACCTAGAGATGTATTAGTGTAAATTTGTTACTAATTTTGTTTTCAAAGTTTTCTACCTCTAAATCTCCCTTTCCTATCTCTTCTCTTGATTCCCCAAACATACTTTAAACGGACTAGATGGAAAGAAGCCAAAACAAGCCTCAAAAGGAAATAAATTAATATATAAATGAATTTATTTGTTATAGGAGTGTTTTATGTATGTTAAATGATCATCCTATCCCTTGGGATACTACTAATTATACTTAATGGAACTATACTAGTATTTTATTTACCACCTCTATTTGACCATTCATTTGGGAATGGAAAGCCTTAGACCTCCTAAATATCATATCTATTAGGACTACGAATAATTCAATAAAATTTACAAAAGAAATAGTCATTTCAAATCAAATATGATTCTCTCTAAAAAACCAAAGTGTATCCATACATTCTTGAAGAAAAAATAATCTACATCACTCCTAGTCAGTGTCCATTTAAAAGCCATCAAGACACACATCTTACTAAAATGGTCCAATACTACAAATATGTAGTCATTCCCATTCTTTTTATTTTTTAATCAACCCATGAAGTCCATGGAGATGCTCTCCCATGGCCTTTTGGGCATAGGAACAATTTAGTGTAGCCCAAGATTTTGATTATTGGGTTTACTTTTTGTACAAAACTAGCAACTTATAAACTTACCAACATCCATTTGAAGATAGGGAAAATGTAAATATCACTAAATATTTGAAACTGTCTTGGTTTATGAACAATGATATTTATTCTTTTGGCACACAACATTTCTTTGCCTTGTACAGAGGCCCTTCTTGTAGGTAGTAGTCAAGATAAGTCTCAAACCACCCACTATTACCTCTTTGTTCAGATTCGTATACCTCAATAAAATCAAAATCAAACATATATTATTTAACATATACCTCTTCTACAAAACATTTGAACATGCTAAACATACCCACCACAGAGGGAAGGAGTGGCTTAGAGAGAATATCCATCATTGGGTTGGTTACACTATGCTTGTACTTAATGACAACATTAAATTGTTCTGAGAACCTCATCCATTTGTAGTGACATGAATAATTTCACTTATTTGTTCTTGTAAGTATTTCAAAGGTTGGTGATTGGTATGAGATATCATCTCTTCTCCCATGAGATAGTATTTCCATTTCTTTACCATTGACAACAAAGTGTAGAGCTCATTTTCATGTATGTATTGTAATTTATATAGCAACTCATTTGAGTATTTTTAAATGGTAACAAATATGGCCACCTTTTTTTAGAAACATGCCACCCATAACAATCACTTGAATTAGTTTCAACTTTGAATAGTTGTTGTAGATTAGGGAGTGCTAGAAATTGTGTCATTATTATCTTTTACTTCGGATCCTTAAATCATGATTCTATATTGCTCCACAATGAAACTTATTATCATTCCCTATGTTTACATGCAATGGGACAACCCCTTATGAAAATGACTTGACATTTTTTAAAGGTATTGCATAGCTCCCATCAAGCTATATCTAAAATGATGTTGGGATTTCACCAATTTAATATTGCTTCAACATTGGAGGGATCTATCCTTATCTCTCTGTTGCCCATAATATGACCAATATACAACAACTAAGTCTTTGCAAAGTCACACTTCTTATAATTTAAAAGTAATTTGTTCTATTTAAATATTTGAAATGATTTTTTAAGATAATTGAAATACATTCTTGATAGGTCCTACTAAAAATAAAATATCATCGAAGTAGACTAAGACAAATGATTTAATATTACACCTCAATACCTCACTCATCAAGTGTATAATGGTTCTTAGATAATTACTCAATCAAAAAGGTAGAACATTGTCTTACATATGTCTTCCTCCTTGATTCTAACTTGATAATACCTTGATTTTAGATTCAATTTTATGAAAAAATTGACATGTTGGAGTTGATCTAACAAATCATTTATTCAAGGTAGAAAATACTTTTTATTTTAATTTTATTCAAACCTTCATAGCTACCTACTTTTTATTTTTAGTTTTCCCTCTTTACCTATATAACTACTCCTTTCTTAAGCCAACAAGTGAATATGGCTAAGGTTCACCCATTGTTTGTAGACCTCATTTACCTACTATCTTTTTGGAAATGAGACGAACTTGTGATCATCCATCAAATAGAAAATATACCCTTTTGTCCATAATTCAACTTTTGATATGGAATAGTTTGGCTTGTTGTTCTTTCTACTTGGAGTTGGATGTTTCACCAACTACACATGCTTATTTTTGTACTACACATGATATTCTACAATTGGAATTAGAATCACCATTTATTTCATTGCCTTTGTCCATAGAGATGGTGTTTACACCATTTTTTTCCTCCATGATGGTGCCAATATTGGGTGTAATTTCAAACACTTTTCATTCAAATGGCCATCATTGTCACAATGTATTCAATAAAATTTGGATTTCTGCTTCTCTCATCCTTGTTTTTCAATAAATTATTAGTGCTTTTTTATTCTACCTTTGCCATTGTCCATGTTATTTCCATCTCCCTATTGTTGTCCTTTATCCTTTTACTTTTTCTTAAACATGGAAGATTTATTCTTATATGATTAAAGAAAGTGTGATTGAGAATTTGCTTCATCAATATATTATTTTTTTTCTATTGGGGTATGTCTCTTGAGGTACCCAAAGAACCCTCCCATATACATCATTAAGTCCTAGTCAATGACATATTTTTATAACTACATGAATCTCTTTTGAAAAATTACTAGTGTAATCTTGAACATTGCCATTTGTTTTCAAAAGTAATGCCACTACATAGCCCTATCTTCCTCATAGCATAGTATGAATCAATAGTTATACACTTACCACTATTAGTATAAACATGTTTTCAATATAGCCACCACTACTATCTCCTCACTTATGGTAACAGATACAAACATAACTTCACTTCTAACTACTTGTGATACTTTGTGTCATATCCTACAACATTATCCTACTCATAGATTGTTCCTCATGAACTCTAGTTTTATCACAAGTTATCTTGCATCACTATTCATGATACTAACAAATACTAATTTAATATGTAGTTGTGAGTTCTTCCAATTGACTTGAAGTTGCTATAATAGCACTACCACATGCAAACAAACCATGTATGTTTTGTTGCAACTTACTACCACATCATCATCACATGTAACTCAACATATATTTTGTACTACAATACTTGAAATTCATTGTATTTCACTACATTGTACTCTATAGACAAACTCAACCTACAAGGACACTTTATAGGTGAGCATCACCCATGTCCTAGAATTATCTCACTTAATAATTACCATAGGAGAAAGTAGTATTTAACTCAGAAGATTATCCTTGTGCTTGGGAATGGGATAATCTGATCTCATCCCTACACCACATTTACAAGTTTTGTCAAATAATTTGTAGTGTTTATTTGAGTACATATTTTATCCATCTAGACATTCCCATTCTCAACCATATCCCTCACAAAATGATATTTCACATCAATATGTCTAATTATAGAGTGGTAAATAGGATTCCTAGCTAGAAAAATTGCACTCTATGAATCACATTTCACCTTTGTATGACTCTTAAATAAGATTCTTAGCTACAAAAATTAAAATGTTAGACTTCTTCTTGACAAGTAAAGAAAATAATCTAGTAATTTTTATTGACTTTTCTTTTTCATAAATCAAGGAAGAAATCACAGTTTCCAAACATAGATTGAGTTTCTTTAATTTAAATAAAAATTTATCAAATCTTAAGGCATACTTCTTAATAGAATTACTTTAGTGTCATCATCTTCAATCATAGAATTAATACAAACAAATTAAATTAAAATGTACTATGTAATGCCCTTAGTTTTGGCTTGTGACAGTTGATAGTTTTTCTATTGCACTTAGACAATTTTGAGACATTTGGTTGTTAGAGTTATGGTTTATGCTTATTATGTTCATGATGGACTATGGTTGACTAATGTGGTGTTTGAAATGTGTTATGAGTAGTATGATGACAATATTGATATTACATTTTATGTTGTATTTTAAAATGATTAGTTGATGGTTAATTGATTATGCAGAATAATGTTACTGTGCTTTATGTGATTGAATGTTATCTGATTGTTAAACAAAAATATTTATGTATTGTCATTCTTTAGGGAAGGGATGGTGTAGTATTACTCATTACGAGCACCCTACTATGTTGTGATTCCCTAATTCTATGTGTTTGTTATATATGCATATGTTCGTATACAACCTATTGTTTTGATGCAGGTTGCAGGTACCGGGCATCGACTCCACCTAACTTAGCAGGTCTAAGCATTCCCTTGCACCAATGGATAATGTGGATGGGAGATAACATGGGGTACCCTAGGTCAATTTACATTTTTAGTTTGTGTCGTGAGTCTAGATGTCACTGTATGGTCCTTACCTCGGGCTTGGTCGTCATTGATATCCAATTGTCTTTGTTTGTTTTTGTTGGTTTCAATCTATGTGAATTGGTCAAAAATGAATTTATTATAATAATAATAATGATATTAATAAGTTAGATATAAAAGTGTTTTTCTTAGTCCTAAATTATTAATGAGATTTGGGAATATTATTTAAGTGAATTTTAATAAAAATTAATTAATAATTTTAATTATTTTAATAATATATTGTCCTAAGTCATTAATAATATTTTATTATTAATATACATGGTAGTTTGAAAATATTATTAGTTAATAAATTTATTTCCTAGTGAGTTGTCGTAGGAGAATCCTAACTTGGAAAATCTCTCTTAAAGAAAAATTTATTGCATTCATTTTTAGAGAGTACTGAGATTCTGTAATGGATTTTGGTAGTGGGAATTTATGAGATTTGCCTATTTTTGTATCTCAAGGGGGTTATTTTGAGGGGGAAGTCATCTTGAGTGGAGATAGATAGAAATTTGGGGAAAAAATTGTTACAGGGGAAACTGAAGAAGTTGCGTAGATGAAAAATTTTGAAGCTTCGATTGAAGTCTGGGTATGTCTACTTGTACTATGAGAAAATTTTCCTATAATTTTATCTATTCTAGAATTTAAATTTTCATGTAGCAAGATTGTTTCTGTACTTTTTATGTATGTCAATTCTATGTTGCTCCCTGATCATTTTCTCGGCCTTGGAATCTCTCCTCGGCTCCCATCGACAAACTACCTTCTAAGGTTTATTCTTCAGTCTATTTCTTTCTCTTTAATCTCGTTTCACCTATTTTGAATCTTTCCTGAAACCTTGGATTTAATCTTCTGCCAATGTCTTCAGGTTCACTTCTTAAATTTCATTGTTCTTGCTAGAAATGAAGATTTCAGCCCTTTCATTTGGAACGAATAGCCTTTCAAAAACTTAATCAAGGATTTTCTTTCCTTATGGAGCCATCGTATGGCCTACCTTTCACCCCTCACTCCCTTATTTTTGTTAGATTTTATTAATGATGATTTGGTCAGTTTGTCAAACTCTAGATTGAAACAGCAAACTCCTCCTCCTACTGCCACCGTACGACCCCTCCTTATCTTGTTTTCTCTAAAATTTCTATTTAAAAATGATGATGTGAACTATTCTTTTGGGTCACCAAGACATTAACATCATAAAATCTCTTCAAACTCTGCCATAAATTTTATGCTTCCTACAAATCTTTTTCCCAGGTGGCTGTATGACATAGGAGGAAGACCTGAGCAATTCAAAAAAAAACAATTAGAAAATTTTTTATGCCAGTCGTACGGTGTGTCTGCACGGCTCTTTCAATTAATAGAAAAATAAAAATTGTAGCTTGCCTGGGGCATGAGCTTGGGTGGTCGAATTTGTCTCTTCTTGATCATTATTTTCCCACTTCCATTTGTTTTTTTGTTGATCCCTCTTTGTTCTTTGTAAATATTCTTTCTCTCATCTTTCTTGCTATCGTTGCTTCTCTTTATGGAGCTCTTTGTAATCTTCACCAGATCATCTTCCTCTTGGCCATCCCTCTTGTAATTTTAAATCTCTGTAGATGCGCAAGAAATATTTCTCTGGACTCTATTCTTGTCAGGTTTCTCATCTTGATATTGCATGCCTCTAAAAATCTTTCTCATCATTTTTCTCTCTAAAATCTTTCCATCTAGTTGTAATTTTTCTTTGTCCTTATGCTTCAATTTTATTAGAAATTTATTAGCATGAGTACATTAGGAAACTTGTAATTAAAAACTTCTTGATTGACTAATGGTAAATCATGTTGGAAGATTATATTTTGGAATGAGTAAATTTGCTATTTTGATTCATAGGTTTATAATCAACTCATTTTATTAATAGGAATAAAGAAAGAAACATTGTCAGAATAGACTTGTAGTTTATATTTTGTAATATACTAATTTGTAGTGCATTTAACCCACTAAGAAAGGAATTAAATTAATTGTTAGGATAGATTTGTAATATTTTATCCTATAGAGTAATTATCTTTATTAGGAATAGAGTGAAATTAGTATGTGTAAGATTGTTAAATGAATAAAGTAGATTTTTAATGTGAAGTTGATTATATGGTAATGCTAGTTATTAAACAAATGTTAGATGATATTATACATCTAGAATTGAATAGTAAATTATTGTTAGGATTTTCTATAATGTTTCATGTTTGCAATTGTTCGAAGGAGGCATATTTGAGTTAATTTTAGCTATATTACATGGTCTCTCTTAGAATTCCATTATTAGTTATTATCGACTTGTAGTAATGAGGAAATTGGGTTATTGTATTCGCTTTGGTTCTGAGTCATATTGGAGTGCCATGGTTATTAAGTGTCAAGTCATTTAATCCTTTAATTGCCATATCAGGAAATGGATACGTGAATAATGGTATTGTGTATTAGATTTACTCGACTCCAGAGGCTAGGCTACTTGGGTTCCAGTGCAACATTGTGTCATGTCATTTTTAATGTTTTTATTTGATATGAGATTTTGAAGTGGATAAGGGAAAGAGTTGTTGTTTGAGGTTTTAGATTTGAAATTGTCTATGTAATGTATTGTTATGCAAGAGGATAGATGCCTTATAGTCCTTTGTCCATGCATGTCATTTAATTGGTTTCTAGAGGTTGGTTAGGGGTTGCTAGTTGCATGAAGGAGAGTGGCTTTCATGGTGGGGCCACTGCCTAAAGTGGCTGCCTAGATAACCCCTTGGAAGTTGTAATCAAGTGATAACTTAATAATTTATCTACGTGGGTTGGGTAGTTAATCCACATAACAAGATAATTATGATGCCTCACCCATGCCTATATTGCTCTCACAGGCTAAGGATGGGATGAGAAGGCTTAGTTGGCAAGATCGACCTCCTTGTCTCCATGAGAGGATGTGTCAGTTCTGTATGTGTCACCCTATGGGGCTGGTGCCTAGTGAGAGGCTACCAGGATAACCATAGATGGGGGTCAATTTCTAGAGAGAGATATCTTGGATAACCCATGCTAGGACGATGTGATGACACTCTCCCTACTGCAAGCTAGTTACTTCCTCTTTGTTATCTTCTATTGTTGCCTTTGGAGTACTATCTTGCCTTGATGATATGTGTTGTCTTTGTCAAGTCTATATCTTCTTTCTTGTATCCCTTGACTTAGTGGAACCTCATTGTTATCTCCTAGGTCAGGGGGTGGACCTCAGGGTTCCACATGGTTGGGTGGAAGAGCTTAATCCATTGTTTTTTTCATGGTCATCTTGATTTGTGTTCACTGTAGATGTGCTTCCAATTCCATATCTGTACTTGCATCCTTAGAGCTACATTATACTTCTAGAATTGCATAATCTTGTTATATACTGTAAACTGATGTAATTCAGACATGAAACTTGTATTCATGTAATCTTGTAATTGATCTATTGTAATTGTGCATATCGTGTAAATGAATAAATGTAAACTTCTTATGTTGTATCAAAATACACTATTGTGAATTTATATATCTGATTCAGTTATGTTTCCCTAGAGGTGTTAGCTGATCATTCTGTTTAAATACTATAATTAGTGTTAATTTTATCTAGTGTAAATGCATTTACTTTCTTGAAAAAAAAAATTATGTAATTCTTTTCGCCTATTAGTCTAACTCTCTAGGGTTGCATGAAGGGACATCACATTTGGTATCAGAGCTAGGTTTAAAACACTAGGTACTCTAGTTATAACTTAGCCCATTATGTGGCCTTGTGCTTAAACTCTGTAGATTAACTTTCATCCCTGTCATTTTCCTCTCTGTGTGTGCTGAATTATCCTTTGGTGTTGTAGGTAGATGCCTAGAGGTAGAGGTTGAGGTCATGGTAGAGGTAGGGATTGAGGGAGAGGTGGTGGCGGTACACCTCCTCCTAGTTCTCCTCATGAGAGTGTCCATGAAGGTGGGGGTCCGAATATAGAAGATCAGGGTTAGCTTGAAGGAGCCTAGTTACAATAGTTACTTAAGGAGGCCCTAGACAGGAGGTAGATCAACCAGAACCTAGGGAAAGAGAGAGGTCACCTAGGCAGAGAGAATTGATAGCTGAGTAGGAGGCCACTTTAGCTAGTCATATGAGAGATCTTCTAAGGGAATGCCCTCCGACCTTTGATGGAGCTGGTAGTGGTCTAGAGGCAAAGACTTAGTTACTAGATATAGGCAAGTGTTTCGCCATGCATCTGTATGGCAGCAACACCAAGGCTAGATGAGCTATTCTACATCTTAGAGGTGTTGCTTCAACTTGGTGGCATTTAGAGGAGCAAAAGCTACACTTGGACATTAGCATGGTTTCTTGGAAGTTTTTCTTAGAGAGATTCAAAGCCTATTTCATGTTTGATCATTGGAGACAGTGTTGCACAGATGAGTTCCATGAGCTGAGGTAGATGGCTGTGTGAGTTGAGAAGTATAAGCACAGATTCTATGACATCAAGCAGTATGCGGGTATCAGAGATGATGAGACTTTGTTAGTGTAGCATTTTATCAGGGGCTTAAATGCCCAGATCAATGGAGGGGTTCGTGTCTTTGAACCCAAGACTATGGAGGTAGCAGTGGATAAATCTCAGTTAGTGGAAGAGAATTTGACTATGGCACTTGGAGGGCATACAGTTGTGCATATTGGTAGCACACCTTCTATAGGATTTAGTTCTCATGGTGGACATACTTAATCAGGATCTCATGCACCGTCAAAGGGTGGACAGTAGTAGCAGTACTCTCAGGCCAAACCAAAGAATTCTCAGCTGCAGTAGGGTACTAGATTTGAGAATAAGAACTAAAATTGGTAGCATTCTAGAAAGGATCATGTTGATCAACCTGCTTAGAGTACATAGTCTGTAGTGAGCAGGAGGAGTTTCCAGTAGTCTAGTGCCTTCCAGAGTGGTGGTGGTTTTGGTAGAGGCACACAGTGCTTCTCTTGCAGCCAACATGGCCATATTACTAGACAGTGTCCTTAGAGGAATGCTTCAGGTTTTGGTCATAGGTCGGTGGCTTCAAAGATGACAATAGGTCATGCAGGCAGATCACATAGAGTTTTTACAGTGGTAAATAACCTTTAGGCAAAGCATTACGGCATCATGGTGGAGGCTTCTGGTTTCATGCGAGGTATTGGTTTTTTTGTTCTCTTTGATTCTGATGCTTCTGATTCATTCATTTCTCCTTCTCTTATGGAGTGTTGTGGTTTAGTGCTAACAAAGAAGGATGATAGGTGGCAGGTTGAGTTAGCTTCTGGGGCTAAGGTCATAGTTGAGTCTCTAGTGCATGATTGTGAGTTGAGGATTAACTCTTTATCTACTATAGTAGACCTTTGTATCCTACCCCTTGGTTCATATGATATAGTTTTGGGTATGGATTGGTTAGAGGCCCATCAAGCAGTGATTGATTGTCAGTGTAAGTTTGTCAGATGTGTGGATGATTCTGGTAGAGAGGTGGAGGTACTTGGTATCCAGAGATCTATTTCCATGCATATGATCTCTCCTATGTTGTTTAAGAGATGCATGCTTTAGGGGTGTTAGCTCTTTGCAGTGACAGTTAATGATTTGGAGATGGAGGAGAGTCGAGAGACATCTCTTGATGATCACCCACTTTTGAGAGAATATGTAGATGTTTTTCCTTCCAAGATTCTAGGGATGCCACCTAAGCATGACATTGACTTCAGGATTGATCTTGTTCCTAGCGCAGAGTCTATCTCACGAGCTCCATACAGGATGACCACTTAGGAGATTAAGAAGCTTCAATTGTAGTTAGAGGAGTTGTTAGCCAAGGGATTCATTTGACCTAGTGTTTCTCCTTGGGGAGCACTTGTGATCTTTGTGAAGAAGAAGGATGGATCTTTGCAGCTGTGTATCAACTATTGATAGCTCAATAAAGTGACAGTGAATAATAGATATCCTTTTCCTTAGATTGATGATTTGTTCGATCAGATTAAGGGAGCTAAGGTGTTTTCTAAAATTGACCTTAAGTCAGGATATCATTAGTTGCGGATCTTCGAGGCTGATATTCATAAAACAACATTTCACACCCGTTATGGCCATTATGAGTTTACAGTTGTACCATTCAGGTTGACGAATGCACCTTTACTTTTTATGAGCCTAATGAATGGTATTTTTTGCACTTATCTCAATAGGTTTGTCCTTGTATTTCTAGATGATATATTGATCTATTCAAAGACTATGGAGGAGCATGAGGAGCATTTGCGTCAGGTGTTGCAGTGTCTGAGAGAAAATCAGGTTTATGCTAATTTGTCGAAATGTGAATTCTTTCAAATAGAGGTGAAGTATTTGGGTCATGTAATTTTTGGAGAGGCTATTGTGGTGGACCCTTCGAAGATCCAAGCTATTATGGATTGGCTTGCACCTACTAATATTTTGGAGGTTCACAGTTTTATGGGTTTGGCAAGCTATTATCGCCATTTTGTTATGGATTTTTCAAGGATTGTTCACCCTATTATTTCTCTTTAGAGGAAAGGGAAGAAGTTTGTGTGGTCAGAGCAGTGTCAGGCAACTTTTCAAACCCTTAAGGAGCGGTTGACCAGTGCACCTATTCTGACAGTTCCTAATCCTACCAGGGACTTTGTTGTGTGTAAAGATGCTTCTTTGGAGGGTTTAGGAGTAGTTCTAATGTAGGGTGGTGGCGTGATTGCCTATGAGTCTTACAAACTCAAGGATCATGAATTAAACTATCCTGCTCATGATCTGGAGTTAGCTACAGTTGTGCATGGCTTGGTAAGGTGGAGACATTTTCTTTTAGGGCATCGGTTTGAGCTACATAGTGATCATCATAGTTTACAGTATATTTTTACGCAGCTAAACTTGAATACGAGGTAGAGGTGATGGATGGAGTTCTTGTGCGAGTACGACTTTGAGTTCAAGTATATTCAGGGTAAAGAGAATGTTGTAGCAGATGCTCTTAGTCGTCGAAGACATGAGATCTTAGCAGTCACTCTTACAATTGATTTGAGAGGTTAGATTCTTATAGCACTTCCTTCCAATAATTGGTATCAGGAGGTGAAGTCAGAGGTTGAGTTGGGTAGACCTTTGGAGGGTAGATTTTCTAGTTACTCTCTTGAGTCAGATGGTCTTTTGTGACATTTGGGTCATTTCTATGTTCCTAGTTCAGAGGGTTTTTGTACCCTAGTTATGTCTGAGGCACATCGAGCACCCTATTTTGCTCATCCGGGTGTCAATAAGATGTATGCAGATCTTCGTTAGTTGTACTTTTGGAGTGGTATGAAGTGGAATATTGCTGATTTTGTGTCAAAATGTCTAGAGTGTCAGAGGGTGAAGGCGGAGCACCAGCACCCTGCAGGTCTTTTGCAACCTCATCTTGTTCCAGAATGGAAATGGGACATCATTTTGATAGACTTCATAGTTGGATTGCCAGTATCCTCCCATCAACACGATGCTATTATGGTCACTGTAGATAGGTTGACAAAGGTAGCTCACTTCTCTCGTATCTGTTCATCTTATAATGCCTCTATAGTGGCCAAAGTTATCATGGAGGACATAGTAAGATTGCATTGGATTCCTTGTAGGATCATCTCCAATAGGGATCCAGTATTCACTTCAGCCCTTTGGACCTCTCTGTAGCATGCCTTGGGGACACAGTTGAACTTTAGTTCAGCATACCATCTGGAGGCTGATGGTTAGACTAAGAGGGTTAATCAGATTCTTGAGGATATGATTAGGATGTATGTGATAGATCGGCAAAGCCATTGGGAGGACTATTGGTATCTGGTGGAGTTTGTATATAATAATGGGTATCATAGCTTGATCGATATGTCTCCATTTTAGGCTTTGTATGGTAGTCCTTGTCAGACCCCACTAAGTTGGGATCATCTCGAGGATAGAGTTCTTTTAGGACCAGATATGATTAGAGATATGGAGCAGTAGGTTGAGTAGATTACAGAGCATTTTTAGTTGGGGATCAAGTGTTCTTGCGTGTGTGACTGTGAAAGAGTCTGATCTGTTATGGAAAAGGCTCTAAGCTAGCATCATGCTTTGTTGGACCATTTGAGGTGTTGGAGATGATCGGTCCTGTCACTTATCATCTTTTTTTTTTGCCTAGCCTTTCACGCATCCACAATATGTTTCATGTTTCTGTACTTAGACCTTACTATCTAGGTATTGCTCATGTTCTTGATTAGACTGCTCTATAGGTAGAGGATGGGCAGCTGGCTTTGGAGCCCGTAGGCATTCTGTAGAATAAGAAACTTACTCTCAGGGGCAAATACATGGACTAGGTTAGGGTCCAGTGGGATCCTAATGATGAGACTTCTACTACCTGGGAGGATGCTTCCAAGACGAGAGAGTTATACCCTTACTTATTTGTAGGCTTCAAGGAGTAAGCATGATTCTTGGGGGGAGGATGCAATGCCCTCATTTTTGGCTTGTGACAGTTGATAGTTTTTCTATTGTGCTTAGACATTTTTGAGACATTTGGTTGTTAGACTTATCATTTATGCTTATTATGTTCATGATGGACTATAGTTGACTAATGTGGTGTTTGACATGTTATGAGTAGTATGATGACATTATTGATATTATAGTTTATGTTGTATTTTGACATGATTAGTTGATGGTTAATTGATTATGCAAAATAATATTACTATGCTTTATGTGATTGAATGTTATCAAATTGTTAAATAGAATGTTTATGTATTGTCATCCTTTAGGGCAGGGATGGGGTAGTATTACTTATTACAAGCACCCTACTATGCTGTAATTCCCTTACTCTATGTGTTTGTTATATATGCATATACTCGTATAAAACCTATTGTTTTGATGCAGGTTGCAGGTACCGGGCATCGACTCCACTTGACTTAACAGGTCTGAGCGTGCCTTTGCACTAATGGATAATGTGGATGGGAGATAACATTGGGTACCCTAGGTCAGTTTCTGTTTTCAATTTGTGTCATGAGTCTGCATGTCGCTCTATGGTCCTTACCTTGGGCTTAGTTGTCATTGATATCTAATTCTCTTTGTTTATTTCTATTGGTTTCAGTCTATGTGAATTACTTGAAAATGAATTTATTATTATAGTAATAATGATATTAATAAGTTAGATATAAAAGTAATTTTCTTAGTCATAAATTATTAATGAGATTTGGGAATACTATTTAAGGGATTTTTAATAAAGATTAAATTAATAATTTTAATGGTTTTAATAAGATATTGTCCCAAGTCATTAATAATATTTTATTATCAATATTATATGGTAATTTGAAAATATTATTAGTTAATAAATTTATTGCCTAGTGAGTTGTCGTATGAGAATCCTGACATGGAAAATCTCTTTCCCAAAGAAAAAATTATTGCATTCATTTTTAGAGAGTAGTGGGATTCTGTAATGGATTTTGGTAGTGGGTATTTATGAGATTTGCCTATTTTTGTATCTCAAGGGGGTTATTTTGAGGGGGAAGTCATCTTGAGTGGAGAGAGACAGAAATTTGGGGGAAAAATTGTTACAGGGGAAATTGAAGAAGTTGGGGAGCTAAAGAATTTTGAAGCTTGGATTGAAGTCTAGGTACGTCTACTTGTACTATTAGCAAATATGAAGTTTTCTTGTAATTTTATCTATTCTGGAATTTAAATTTTCATGTAGCAAGATTATTTCTATACTTTTTGGGTATGCAAATCGCATGTTGCTCCCTAATCATTTTCTTAGCCTTGGAATCTCTCCTCAGCTCCCATCGATGAACTACGTTCTGAGGTTTATTTTTAAGTCTATTTCTTTCTCTTTAATATCGTTTCACCTATTTTGAATCTTGCCTAAAACCTTGGATTTTAATCTTCTGCCAATTTCTTCAGGCTCACTTCTTAAATTTCTTTGTTCTTGCCAGAAATGAAGATTTCAACCCTTTCATTTGGAACGAATAGCCTTTCGAAAAATTAATCAAGGATTTTCTTTGCTTCTGGAGCTGTCGTACGACCTACCTTTCACCCCTCACTCCCTTATTTTTGTTACATTTTATTAATGATGATTTGGTCAGTTTGTCAAACTCTAGATTGAAACACTAATCTCCTCCTCCTACTGTCACCATACGACCCCTCCTTACCTTAAAATTTTTGTTTGAAAATGATGATGTGAACTATTATTTTGGGTCACCAAGACATTAAAATTAGAAAATCTCTTCAAACTCTGCCTTAAATTTTAGCCTTCCTACAAATCTTTTGCGCAGCTAGTTGTACGACGTAGGAGGAAGACCTGAGCAAATCAATTTTTTTTTCAGAAACTCTTTTATGCCAGCCATATGGCATTTCTACAGGGCTCTTTGAATTAATAAAAAAATAAAATTTGTATCTTTCCTAGAGCGTGAGCTTGGGTGGTTGAATTTGTTTGTGCTTGATCATTATTTTCCCTTTGCCATTTTTTTTGTTGATCCCTCTTTGTTCTCTGTAAATATTCTTCCTCTCATCTTTCCTGCCGTTGTTGCTTCTCTTTATGGAGCTCTCTGTAATCTTCAACAGATCATCTTCCTCTTGGCTATCCCTCTTGCAATTTTAAATCTCTATATATGCTAAAGAAATATTTATCTATACTCCGCTCTTGTCAGGTTGCTCATCTTGACATTCCCTGCCTTTGAATATTTCTCTCATCATTTTTCTCTTTGAAATCTTTCCATCTACTTGTAATTTTTCTTTGTCCTTATGCTTCAATTTTATTAGAAATTTATTAGCATGAGTCCATTAGGAAACTTGTAATTAAAAACTTCTTAATTGACTAATGGTAAATCATGTTGGAAGATTATATTTTGGAATGAGTAAATTTGCTATTTTAATTCATAGGTTTATAATCAGCTCATTTTATTAATAGGAATAAAGAAAGAAACATTGTCAGAATAGACTTGTAGTTTATATTTTGTAATTTACTAATTTGTAGTGCATTTAACCCACTAAGAAAGGAATTAAATTAATTGTTAGAATAGATTTGTAATATTTTATCCTATAGATTAATTATCTTTATTAGGAATAGAGTGAAATTAGTAGATGTAAGATTGTTAAATAAATAAATTAGATTTTTAATGTGAAGTTGATTATATGGTAATGCTAATTACTAAACAAATGTTAGATGGTATTATACTTCTAGAATTGAATAGTAAATTATTGTGAGGATTTTTTATAATGTTTCATGTTTACAATTATTCGAAGGTGGCATATTTGAGTTAATTTGAGTTATATTACATGGTCTGTCTTGGAATTCCATTATTAGTTATTATCAACTTGTAGTAATGAGGAAATTGGGTTATTGTATTCCCTTTAGTTCTGAGTCATATTGTTCTAGTGGAGTGCCATGGTTATTAAATGTCAAGTCATTTAATCCTTTGATTGCCATATCAAGAAATGGATACGTGAATAATGGTATTGTGTATTAGATTTACCTGACTCCAGAGGTAAGGGTACTTGGGTTCCAATACAACATTGTGTCATGTCATTTTTAATGTTTTTATTTGATATGAGATTTTGAAGTGGATAAGGGAAAGATTTGTTGTTTGAGGTTTTGGATTTGAAATTGTCTATGTAATGTATTGTTATGCAAGAGGATAGATGTGTTATAGTCCCTTGTCCATGCATGTCATTTAATTAGTTTCTGGAGGTTGGTTTGGGGTTGCTAGTTGCATGAAGGAGAGTGGCTTCCATGGTGGGGCCGGTGCCCAAAGTGGCTACCTGGATAACCCCATGGAAGTTGTAATCAACTGATAACTTAATAATTTATCTAGGTGGGTTGGGTAGTTAATACACATAACAAGATAAGTATGATGCCTCACCCATGCCTATAGTGCTCTCACAGGCTAAGGATGGGATGAGAAGGCCTAGTTGGCAAGATTGACCTCCTTGTCCCCATGAGAGGATGTGTTGGTTCTGCATTTGTCACCCTATGGTTCCAATGCCTAGTGAGAGGCTACCAGGATAACCATAGATGGGGGCAGGTTTCTAGAGAGAGATAGCCTGGATAACCCATGCTAGGACCATGTGATGACACTCTCCCTACTGTAGCCTAGTTACTTCCTCTTTGTTATCATCTTTTGTTGCCTCTGGAGTACTGTCTTGCCTTGAGGATCTGTGTTGTCTGTGTCAAGTCTCTATCTACTTGCTTGTATCCCTTGACTTAGTGGAATCTCATTGTTTTCTCCTAGCTTGGGGGGTGGACGTCAGGGTTCCACATGGTTAGGTGGAAGATCTAATCCATTTTTTTTCTTGGTCATCCTAATTCATGTTCACTGCAGATCTATTTCCAATTCTAGATCTGTACTTGCATAATCAAAGCTACATTATACTTCCAGAATTGTATAATCTTGTTATATATTTGTCATGTCCTTAATTTTGGAGTAACTTAATATTATTTTAATTGTAAATTAATTTTGTAAATTATATTTATTTACTTTATAAAATTAATATTTTATTTAAGTTACTAAGTCAGTAGTACAACACTTTATTAAAAAGTGTTATGAACAAGCATTTAAAAAGTACAAGTGCAAACATTTAATAAAGTTCATGTAAAAGCATTTAAAATTCTTGGGTATGATGTGTACATGTAAACTCTCATTTAATAATATTAGGCTGGGCCTAATTGATGTAATGGCTTTAAAAGCAAACTTGAGAGTCATTTGATGTATGTCTAGATATCTGAATGTTTTGGTTTTGGGTTTGTGTCTTTTGACAAATTGTATCCAGTTGATGTCAAGGAGATATTCCCTTGCATTCATTGTACCAAGGAGATGATCCCTTGGTAAAATTCTAGTTTGGTGATGTTCCCTTACCAGCATTGAGGTGAAGTTGCTTCAGATTTCACAATTAAGCTTCGAAGATTTGTGCCATTAGGATTTTTAGTGTTTGGTTGGTGCTTGTTATAGGAAGACTCATTTACCAATTTTATGAGATTAGCTATGCAAATATAAAATTGGCTTTGCAGGGGTTTATTAATTCATATTTAAATTGTTATTGCCTATGAGTTTCAATTGAGGGTCTATCAAGGAATCAATTTATTAATATGCAAGCATATGATAGTGTGAAGTTTATAAGATGTGCTTGATAGGAATCACAAATTCCATTTAGTAAATTGCAACACTCCTGAAGCTTTGATGTCGTGAGTCTCCTAATATAAACGCAGCACATACAAAAGGAGAGAAATCATAAATAAGGAATCCTGGGGGTTTGAGATGGAATGTAGGTGATCTCATTGTAAAAGTTGTGGCTTTGAAGTGGTGTTTGCATATTTCCATCTTGTGAGATTAATCAATAATATTAATGTTGTATGACAGATGATAGAAAGAAACTATTAAGGAATTCTATATGATGCATTTGAAGTGTATTGTGGGACCATCGCATATTGGGTAATCTCCTTAGTTTATAATTTATGAATGCAAACTTTATGAGCTTTGAAGATTTATGAAATCATGGAGTTTTTCTAAAATCTTAATGCTTCCCAAAATAAAAGTTTGCTGAGTTGAAGTGTGGGTCCCAGTGAAGAGTTGAAGTCTGAGTGCTGGTAGATTGTATACAAGTTCTAATTTATCTAAAGTTTTCAATGAAAACTCAAAGGGATATGTGAGGAAAGTTTAACAAATAATTAAAAGATACAAAATGAAAGTTGTTGTTTGGGAGATAGGGTCTGCAACACTCTGCATTTGGTCTACCACATACAACAAAAAATAGATTTTTGGTTTTGTTTTTAAAATTTCTAGAGTCTCCTTTACTACTGTACAAGCCTTCAGGCATACAGTCTGATTTATATCAGAATTTGAATGATCAATAGTTAATAGGATCTACAGCAGATATGGATAAGATCTAATTTGTGTTTAGACTCACTTCTATTAATAAAATTATTTGAAGACATTCATCAACAAGTATTTCCAGTCCAGCATTAAGGTTAGAGTTCTTGGTATTTATTATCTCTGTTTCCTAAATTTCATAACAGCACTTTGTATGATACCATATGATCTTTCAAATCTTTCAATTGAACATCTATTTTTATATACAAATCTAAGTTGTAAGTTCTGAGTTTAAGGGAAGCCACCTAGATGTTTTCATTTCGTTGAATTAGATCAACAAAAGGCAGATTGGAGTTATTATGTTGTATGCCAAATGCTTGACATAATGTCTTATCATTAGAAGTGGAATTTTGACATCATTATATGCATTTCTATCTTTTGTTCCAAATAAGTAAACTCATAAATAAACAAAATCAGATCCCTTGCCAAATGTTTGACTAAATGTCAAACCTATAAAACTCAAAATTTCAGGACAGAATAGGTAAGGGATATTACAGTGGTATCAGAGCCATAGAAGTGCCAGCCTGTGAGTTAGAACCTTCATCCTACCAGCCTATGGGTTCTTTTTTGAAGGAAAGAAGATCATATACAGTTGACAAATCTATAGAAGAAGACTTGATAGCCTTGATAAACAAGTATGATACTCTTCCTATGTATGTGCAAAATAGAATCAGTTTTAAAGACTACATGGAGTTCAAGTGTTCGTGGTATGATGAAGACTCATTGGATAGTGAGGACACCTAGCCATCAACTAGCAGCTCTAGAGGAGAGATTGACATAGTTTCACTCCAGCCACATAAGGTTGAGTCTGAAGAAGAGTACATGAATGATGTGAAAGAGGTGGAAAATGATCATACATTTGAGAGTAAACTTAAGATCAT
Source organism: Cunninghamia lanceolata (assembly GCA_027924645.1). NCBI lineage: Eukaryota > Viridiplantae > Streptophyta > Pinopsida > Cupressales > Cupressaceae > Cunninghamia > Cunninghamia lanceolata. The sequence continues at coordinate 1,793,440 of BSBN01001183.1, read as the reverse complement.
GATCAATCATAAAGGGTATACCATTGCTGTTCAATCATACATGCAAGGAGAAGATATAGTCTTTGTCACAAAGATTATCCATGAGGAAGAAGATTGACATGAAGAACTCATGACACTTCATGATGATAAAGATGACATGATCAACCATGAAGAATGTGATTCACATGAAGAAGACATAGGTGATGCATATGAAGTTTCTTGCTTTGGATCAACTTTTGATGAAGAAAAGTCATATGATGTCATTGCTGAACATTCTAATGAAGAAGACATAGATTTTGATCATGGAGTTGATTGGCATGATATAATCCCTGATTTGTTTGATGGAAGCAATACCATTCCTTTACAAAATCAGTTGGTGGTAGTTATTGTTCATAAGAATGAGAGAGGGAAGACACTTCCTACCTTTGGCACTTTATTGGTCATCACACATGATGAGTATATGGATTAGCCAAGGCTCAAGATTTCTGATTTGATACACCATGATATGTGTAGAGTTAAATATTCTACATTTTGTTTCAGTTGCAGCGCATCAGCGAGTTATAGCGGTTTTTAGTTTTGCCTTTGCAAATGTTCCTATGAAAGTTCTAAGTTTCCATGAGGGTTTTCACAACATCGCGAGGGTTTCCGCAAGGGTTTCATTTTGCTAAAGTCTCAGTGTAGCACAGAACCTACCAAGTGTTAAGCCTCAGTTCAAGCTGCACTTTTGTTTCTATGTTATAACTTTAATGCGGATCATGCCACGTGGTGGATGGTATTTCAATATTGTCTAAAGTTACTAGCCGTGGAACTCGCCATGTGTCAATTTTCATTTGAGTTTCAAAGTTTCTTTAAAAGTTTATGTATGAGCTGTGGAATGAGCCATGTGTCCTTCACACTGCTGCGGAACTTGACATGTGTCAAACTCCACATTATGGTACCTATATGTTTCAATGTTAAGAGAATGATGGCAGTGGGCCCCAGTATAGAGCTTAAGTGAGGCAGAAATCACCACGTGGTGGATATCGTCCCAAGATGTAAAGATTCTCTCTTTCTTCAATATATAAATGTTTCTTAAAATATGCAGAAAGCACCAAGTGGTAGTATCTGTGTAAGTCTCAAAAGTGATTTATAAATGTTTCTCAAGTTAAGCAGAAAGTGCCATGTGTCTGCATCCACATGAGTTTCAGGAGAGTTTCTAATGTTTCAAAAGGAGCGCGGAAGGTGCCACGTACCAGTTCATAGTTGTAGTGGAAGGTGCCACCTGTCCCTATTTTCCTTTTTGAAAGTTAAATGATGCAAAGCGTTGTGGGTCCCATTTCTAATAAGTTTTAAAGCATCAGTGTTGCGGATCATGGTAGATGTCACAGGTGGATCCCTCCCGAATGCAAAGACACAGTAAAGTATGAATGCTGCGGATTAAGACATGTATCAATTTCTAAGTACTGCGAAGCTCACCAAGTGTCAGTTTCCTATATCTCTCGAAGGATGAAAGAGTTTCAAGTGATGCATGCAGACACTGCCATCTATTATAGGGTTTGTTGTCTTAAATATGTGGAAGCTGCCAAGTGTCTTTTCCTAAATAGATGGAGTTATGCCACATCTATTTTGTAATAGCCAATGAGTTTGCAGAAGGAGTAACTATTGTAGATCCTAAAGATCTTTAAACTATCAAAAACTTACAGTTTGCTCCAGTTTGGTTAGGCCATTGAGATTCGATTGTACAGACAATCTAGAGTTGCTCCTGTGCTATAAATATGTAACATTGGTAATTGTCAAAGGGGATCCATTCATAGACAATTTTTGGCTAGAGATATTTTCTATCAGAGATTCAAGAGAGTTTGTTATTCTTGATTTAGAAAGTAAATGCAACTGTGTATGTATCTGTTCCTCTTATATTGCTGGGAAATTAATGAGAAAGACAGAGTTTTGTGCCTTCGTTGATATTTTCTATGTCATTGTAAATTGTCTGTTTGTGAGCCTTTGAATTTATTCATTATATCTGTTTATGTTAATCATGCAATATTTTCTCTTTAACGTAACTGAATCTTAAGGGTAGCTTCACTGTGCTTAAGTTGAGAGAGATACTTATTTATCAAGCGCATTGCCATAGATAGATTTGTTTTATTATATCTGTAATCTTGTTAAGATTCTATCATTTTCCCAAAACTCATTTAAAATAGCAAAGAGCAAGCTTCTTTAAAATCTCAAGGTTGTTTTAGGTAGCAATTCCCACATTCCTGAAACTTCCCATGTTGGTGTTGGAACCTGTGTAATTTTACACATCAACAGTTTTTGGCACACTCGGTGGGACCATTTCTTGAAGTTTATGTCAAGATTGTATGAACCAAAGAGCTATAGGGAGTCAGAGCTGTGGACCTATAACAAGATCTCAATCTACTGTTAATCCAGGCATTCTTTTGCCACCACTAGTAGCTAATCTAAGGAGAAGAGTGAATCAGTTTGCAGCAACACCAAAAGCAAACATGGGATCACCTATAGCCCCAAGAAATTATACAAATTGGAATACTGGTAGCCCTCTGATTCTCCCAGTACCACCAGCCACTTGGGATCCTATCCCAACCAATGCTCTAAAGGCTCTGCCTAAATTTAGTGGGGAAGATTTCAAGACACCTGAAGAGCATCTGCAAGATGTATCTGATGTTTGTGCAGTGCATGTGATCACTCAACAGAATGTGGCTATAAGGTTGTTAGCAGCTTCCTTCAAGGGGAAGGCTCTAGACTGGTATAGATCTTTGACCCCAAATACAATATTCACATGGGATCAGCTTGGTGATGCCTTCTTTGAAAGATTTAAAGAGAAAGGTGATAAATCTTCTTTGCTGCAACAATTGATCAGCATCAAAAGGGCACCACAAGAAGCTATGACTGATTTCAATTCAAGGTTTCAAAAGACTTGGGAAAGGATCCCTGCCACAACAAGACCATTACTAGGTATGGCTATTGTGTTCTATCTTAAAGCCCTAAACTCATATATATCAATAATGATTCAGTCCCTTGGAGGTTAGACACTACCAAAAGCTTATGAGTTTGTAGTTAAGGCAGAAAATAACTTAATAGATGCTGGAAAGTTGCCCCCAAGGCCTCCTATGCCCATGTTTCCAGAAATTACCTTACCTCTGCCTCAAGAAGCTCCTAATCCCATAACCCCACCTATGTCTATGTATACATTTCCCCAACAACCTGCTAAAGCAACTGCCTCTATCCAATCATTTGTGATGGATGATGTCAAGAACATTTTAAGAACTTTCTCAAATGAGATAATCAATTTGAAGAGACAACAGAATCCTTATCCAAAACCCCAATATCAAGGTTACCAAGGAAATAGACCTCCTTTTCAACCAAATCAATATCAAGGCCCTCAAAGGCAAGTTAACCCTCATCCATGAAACCAATTAGTCATAGTCCCTACACCCTTGCAAACTATTCCTCCTAATCCCAACAGGGAGATGGTTCCAGGGCAAAATAATTTTATAGATAGCACAAATGCTTGGTGTTTTCCTTGCAAGAATGCCCATATGCCCAGGGACTGCCCCAACGGAAATTTACAGCAAAAGATAGTAGAATAGAGAGCATCAGAAGGGAAATTTGCAGCCTCTAACACTCTATAATATCAGTCTCCTGGTGTACAAAATGTAGCCCTGGTGGCTCAGATGCAAGGAATGTCCTTACATCAGGAAGAGGAAATAGCCCCTGAACATGCTTTATTTTCATGGATTGAAGATGAAGAGTCAGTGTTCTTGAATGAAGCATCTACTTCCAAGAAGCCATTGGTACAATCAGATTACTATACTAGAGCCAAGAGGAGAATGATGGAATAGCCTGAAGTCACAAATAATGAAATCATGGGAGCTCCCCCTTTTCAAGTTCATCAGAGTATAATTACTAGAAAGGAAATGCGCCAGCCTGTGCAGAATCAGGTAGCCCCTAGACAAGTTCAAGAAAAAGAAAGGTATCCTTATTACTCAAAAGCCCAAGAATTAGGACCTGTCAATATAGTGGATCAGCTAAAAAGAACCCCAGCACATGTATCAATCTAGGCTAGCAATTCCTGAGCAGAAGACACTATTGCAAGAAGCTCTACAGGGCCAAGAGGTGCCTAAACATACTGGTGCTAAAAGAGGACCTACTGATAAAGAAAGGCTGCAACTCAAAGATACTATACCTCTTCAGACAATAGCCCTATTGAATAATGCATCGGAGGTAGGTAAATCTAAACCAGATCCTTTTTATTTAACTTTGATAGTTGGGAAGAAACTGTTGCATAATGCAATGATAGACTCTAGAGCTAGTACTATAGTAATGCCAAAACAAATAGCAGATGCTTTAAAGATAAAGTATGAGCCACTTACAAGAGGAGTTATGCAGTTGGATGGGAAATTAGTGCAAACAATAGGGAAAATTAAACAACTCCCATTGCAACTGTACACTTGGCCTAATATAATTGTGAATCAGAATGTAGTGGTCATAGATATTCCCCCTGTATTTGGTCTATGTCTATCCAGAGATTTTACAGCTAAGATAGGAGGTTACATGTCATTGGATTGGTCACACCTCATTCTAAGAACCAAGTATGGGACAAAGATGAAGATACTATCTCGGCCATTATCAAAAGACCATATCACAAATGAACCAACCCCAAAATTAGAGGTAGCCCATGCTATGCTGAATAAAGGAGAGAATTTTTGTTGAAGAGTTAGGAGACTAGACTGAACATGACCAATAGGAGGAAGAAAATATTTAGTTGTTGACTATGATGTAAAGTGACCCCTATGGAAATTATGACTCTACTAGTCTAGGGACTTATATTATATTTGAAGAAGACCATGAAATCCCAAATGTTTTAAGGGAAGAAACACCACAGACTCAAGAATCTCAAAAAGACTCAGAAATCTGGACTCTAAATTTTGATGGGGCTAGAAGTAGAGATGGTGCTGGAGCAAGAATTTGCGTTACTACCCCAAATGGTAAAAAAATTCTAAGTGCCATCCGTTTTCAGTTTGCCTGTACCAATAATGATGCTGAGTATGAATCCTTGGTGCATGGACTAATGTTATCCAAGAAAAAGGGAGTAAAGAATCTAATAGTAAGGGGAGATTCAGAACTAGTAGTGAAGCAAATCAAAGAAAAGGCAGTGGCCAAAAATGTAAGAATGAGATCCTACAGACACAGGATTTGGGATTTAATAGATGGTTTTGAAGCTTTCAATATTGAAGTAGTTCCTAGAGCCCAAAATTCTAAAGCAGATAGAATGGCACAGGTTGGTTCATAGTTTGACCCAGCAACTAATTTACTGGTAAATAATGAGTCAGTCAAAGTTATAGTAAGACCAACTATCCCAGACAATGATGAAAATTGGCAAGTCTTTGAAAATGATTTTCAGGTACTCTCATTTTTGCAATAGTCAGGGGAGTTTGCTGATCAATTGCAACCCAAAATTGAAGAAGCATATGGTGACCAAATTATTCAATTAAAGTCAAATAAGTTCCCTAAAGGACCGATTACCTTAGAAAACTTATTTGACCCAGAAGATGTAAGCCTAGAAAAGAAAAGGTTTTAGGCAGATAAAGCAAATTATTCTAAAATACAAGTGAGTAAAGGGAGAAAACTAAAGATTGGCAATTCCACAACCCAATAGGAAAGGGAAAGACTAATTGACTTGTGTGAAAAATATGATAGAGTGATAGCCTGGACCTATGAAGACCTCCATGGCTATGATAGGGATATTATCTAGCATACCATAGAGCTTACTGATGGATCTAAGCCAGTCAAATAGAAGTAAAGGTGAGTGAATCCAAGGATTGAGCCTCTGATGGTGGATGAGCTACAGAAGCTCTTAGAATCAAAAATATTTTTTCTAAGCAAACACTCAACCTGGGTATCCAATCTAGTGCCAGTCAGGAAAAAGAATGGTGACATAAGTCTTTGTGTAGACTTCAGGGATCTGAACAGAGCATCCTTGAAAGATCACTACCCCCTGCCCTCTATGGAACAAATTTTACAGACTATGTCTAGATCAGAGAGATTTTCCTTACTGGATGGTTTCTCTAGATATAACCAGATTTGGTTAACTGATGAAGACCAACATAAGACTGCGCTTACTACTAAATGGGGAACATTTTCATATGCCAAGATGCCCTTTGGCCTTTCAAATGCTGGAGCTACTTTTCAGAGGGCAATGGATGTAGCATTTGGAGAGATCATAAACAAAATCATCCTGATTTATCTTGATGACCTCACTATTTTCTCTAAAAATATTGTTGATCATTTTGATCATTTAGAGGCTGTTTTTAAGAAATGCCAAGAATTTGGAATATCCCTGAATCCCAAGAAGTGTATCTTTGCAGTACCTCAGGGTAAACTATTGGGACATATAGTTTCAAAGGATGGAGTCTCTATTGATCCAGAGAGAGTCACTGCCATAAAGAACTTGTCTCTGTCAATAAATAAGAAAGCAGTTCAATCCTTTCTAGGGAAAATCAATTTTGTCAGTAGGTTCATATCTGACTTTGCAGGTCTAATTAGACCAATGACACTGTTACTAAAGGACCTAGTTTTCAAATGGACTGTAGAAGGGAGACAAGCTTTTGAGGAAATCAAGAAAGCCATTTCAACAGCCCCAGTACTTAGAAACCTTTTCAACAGCCCCAGTACTTAGAAACCTAGACTTTTCTAATTCTTTTATAATGTATGTGTATGGAGGTGAATTCAGTGTTGCTGTTGTTTTGACTTAGAAAGACGACCAACAAGAGGGAGAGCACCCAATAGCCTTTTTCTCTAGGACACTCAGGGAATATGAGGCCAAATACAATTTTGTGGAGAAACAGGCATATGCCATGGTCAAAGCCCTTAAGAAATTTAGACACATGGTAACAGGGAATAAAATTATGATATTAGTGGCTCATCCTAGTGTAAGAGAATACATTATGGAGGGAGAGATCACTGAGAAAAGGGCAAACTAGATAACAAAGATTCTTGAATATGATGTGGAGGTCAGACCCACTAAGTTAGTCAGAGGCAAAGGATTGTGCCAATATATGGCCCAAGACATGGAGAGAATTGTGACTGCAGAAACAAAAAGTGAGAATGTGTCGAGAATCCAAGAGATTGATCAGAATTCCTGGGTCACAAATAGGATTCAATTTATGGTACATGGGATTTTCCCAAACGAGTTGTCCCATGATAAGAGGAGGTATTATAGACAGAAAAGGTCCTACTTTGTATTAATTGACCATGTTCTTTTCAAAAGAAATACTGATGGCATACTTTTAAGATGCATAGAAAAAGATGAAGCCCAAAGAATACTACACGAACTGCACCATGGAGCCTCAGGGGGACACTTCTCAGCAAGGCACACCGCAATAAAAGTAACTCAAGAAGGATACTTCTAGCCCACTTTATTTGCAGACTGTTATCAGTTGGTCAAAGAGTGCCAAGCCTGTCAGTTCTATACTGGAAAAAGAAGAAATGCAGCAATGCCCCTAAGCCCCATAATTATAGATGAGCCCTTTGCCCAATGGGGTCTTTATTTCATTGGTATGATCAATCCAGTGTCAAGTATGGGACACAAATGGATCCTCACAGCCACTGATTACTTTACCAGATGGAGTGAAGTAGTGCCACTCAAGGAAGCAACAGAAAAGGTAATACTAGACTTTCTAGAAAGCATTACTTCTTGTTTTGGCCCTCCTCATACCATCATATCAGGTAATGCTAAGGCATTTTTGGGAACAAAGATATCAGAGTTTGCAGTAAGGTATGGAATTTATTTGAAAATCTCTTCAAATTATTACCCTTAGGGTAATGGTCTCATAGAGTCTACTAACAAAAACTTAATCAGACTCATTAAGAGGATTGGAACCAATTATCAAAGAGAGTGGCACAAATTGCTCAATACTACACTGTGGCCTGATAGAATTACACCTAAGCAAGTGACAAAGATGTCCCCATATGAGTTGGTCTATGGTAAGCCAGCTGTAATGCCACTGAGCCTAGAATTTCCTACTTTACAATTATTGAAACAAATTGAGATTGAGGAAAATGGTCCCATGCAAGTCAGACTTGCTGAATTGTTGGAGGTGCAAGAAAAAAGAGAAAAGGCACGTGAGTCACTGATGAAACACCAGAAAATAATCAAAGATTGCTTTAACAAGAAGACTTCAAATCCCCATTTTGAGGTTGGTTTAATAGTGCTTAAGTGGGATGAGAGAGCTGCCAAGCCCGGTAGACATAGCAAATTTGAATCACTATGGACCGGTCCTTATAAGATTCGTTCCTGTAAATAGCAAAATTCGTTTGAGCTTGAGACCATGGAAGGTGAACCTAAAGAGATTCCTGTGAACAGGATCTATTTGAAGCACTTTAATTAACCTGTGTCTCCTATGTACTATAGTTAGCTAGTTTCTTTATTGTTTTCCTATTTTCCTGCTTCTTTTTCCCGCTTTCCTTTTAAATAAGTCTTCTGTGAACATGTGGAAGCAGCACAAGCCTCTTCTCTTTTTGGAAACCTCTCATTTATTAAGGTTGTCCCCAATCTCCAAAATTCCCGAAGTATGCACTTTTCACAGCCACTATCTTAATGTTTCTGACACATAATCCTATATTGATTTGAAAAGATACACTAACGGTTTCCTTGGCGTAAATACCATTTATGAGACTCAATGTGTCATTAAAGCCCCATTAATAGGAGTTAAACCTTAACTGTGGCTCTCATTTTGCCCCATCTCTCTGCTTCAATTTCCTGGCAATCCCCTGCAAATTTTCATTCCTCACAAGCACTTTTGGCCGTGTGTCTTATTTATTGCGCAGTTTCCATCTGTTACTGTGTTGAAGCACTCACATTCTCCCCACAGAAACAACCATGGCTGGAGCACAGTCTTCTTCAAAGGGACTCAAGATATATGAATCAATTGATAGACTTCTAAACAACAAATCGTACGCCTCAGCACCTATGCAGCCTATGAAAACCTATCCAAGGACAAGGGTTCCTGAGGTGGGTCTTTCTGTTGACCCTGAAAAGGTTAAAGATTTTGTAGATAATGTTTTCGACCCAGCCCTTCAAAAATCTACCAAGGCTCTCATAGAAGGAGCACACCAGAGATGCAATCAAAAGGCAAAGAAGGGGGAGTTTGAAACTTTTGGGATGAGGATTTGGACTTCACGGTTGGCACAGTTCATAGTCCCAAGTGTGCATTCGTGTCCTGACCTGGTTGATATGTGTGCGGAATTGTTTCATGCACCTTCATGCACCATTCAATAGGGCCCCTTTATGGTACAAATTACACCTAAGGCCATAAGAGAAATGATGGCCCTATATCATGATCGAACGGCCACATTCCCCACTATTGCCAAAATACAAAAGACGTGGTCGAATGTCAACAATCAGCTTAGGTTTCTTAACTCAGAATCGCAGTTAGATGAGGAGAATACATAGATGCCCACATTACCTACAGGAAGGGCACAATTCATGCAAGCCAGTCAAGAGGCACTATCTATGATGGATTTCATCTTTAGAATGAAAGAAGATATCACAATCTACGACTGGCAAATCACCATTTTATTCAGACTGAAGACTGTGGATAAGTCACAAGAATTCTGACTAGATTTTGCTAAACAAATTGCTTATTCCATGGCTGATGAACTCATCAATTTCAAAGCCACCAGTGTGTTTAGGTATTCTACTTATCTTTTTCATTGAATGTTATACCAGAACCACAATATATTTGCACCAAATATGCAATTGAGTATGTATGACCCAAATTTTGGGCAAAATAGAACAATTCATGTGTCTGTATGGACACATGCTATCTGAGGCGTCAGACCCTTATGATTTCTGGGAACTCTTTGTTGCCCCTGCATTTTGCCATCTGAACCTTGAACCTGTAGAAACTAGGTTGACACCTAGCATCAAGGGTTTCATAACCAATTGCCCAATCTCATGTGACTACTATTTTGGGGCATGAAATACCATCATTAGGGTCCATGGCTTCAATGATGAACCTATGCTACTCCCCAAAATTTTGACCCCTAGGGTAGTGTTTCTAGAGGTAACCCAACAAGTGTCCGTGGTTGATAATGAGTATGGCACCAAGAGGAAGAAGAAGAAAATGTATGATATTCCCTGGGTTAGAAGGAATATAGCTCTAGAAGTTAGGGACGCAGAGCACCTATTGCTAAGGAAGCTTGCTGCCTTGGGTTTCCTCATTATTGAAGACAAATGGAAGTACGACCCAAATAGTTTTATCGCCTTCTAGGTTAAAACCAACAAGGTTGGAGCCAAAATAGTGCATGAGGGTCGCCCTTTTTGGGAGGTTAGAAGAAACCCTAAAGAAGACATCCCTGACCTGTATGTGGAATTAACAAATTTTCTATATGAGGGTCCCCAGCCATGGGAGACCTTTTATGTTAAACAAAGGGCCTATTACCCTAAGATCAGAATGGGCACTGGATTGAAGAAAGCTTTGTTGAAAAGAAAAGAATGGAAACCAGAGAAAATAGAGGCCTATTGGAAGTACAGGTAGGAAATTTTTGAGTTAACTCACTCTTTTGGCAAGGTAGACACAAATGAAAGATGGGAGTCTATCTGGGTTGAGTGGCATCCGTCACTAGTCTCTAGCCCTGATACAAGCAAAATTTAGACACAGGGTGGAGAGTCAGAAGGGGAAGTAGAATCTGTTGGCAAGAGACACTATATGGATTCATGGTTGTTGTCATTGATGGCAACAAAGGTCATCCCACATATCCGCAAGACATGATATGTCTCTACCGGAAGTCAGAATAAAGAATGTTGTGGTCCGGTGAAGAAGAACAGAGCATGTGGCAAGGTCCGACAGATTGGTCCGGACCTCTCAGAGGAAGTGTCTTGGTGCAGTGCGGATTTGGGGAAGTCAAGAGGACTACCTTGAGTGGTATATTCCAAGGATTTAGCCTTCGGTGATGGACAAGGAAAAAGATATGAATGGTTGAGTACCGGATTCCTGAGAGACAGTGAAAACAGAGGAAGAACTGACTGGCAGAGTATCAGACTACTTTCCGGATGGGTTACTGTTGATGACAGAGGTTGTGAAGGCATGAATCATGTTTGGCCGACATGATTAATGATATCTACAAGTATATGCTTGATCCGCATTGCTTGGTGAGGAAGGATTCAGCCGACAGAATGAGAGTTTGTAAGAAACTAGACTGTTCCGGATGCCGACTAGAAAGGTGATGAAATTACTTGTGCGGATATATATAGAGGATGGATTTAGTTGTGAAATGTGTGTGGATGTGGAGAGATATGCGAATAAGTCCAGAGAAAGAGCAGAGGTAGCAAAAAGGATCCGGTATGTGAAAGATAGCAGAACAAAGAACAGAGGAAAGATGAAGTGCAGCAGATCAGTGTACTGAGCCTAACCGGAACTGAACTCCAGCATATGCAGATGCTTCCAATCAGTTCAAGACTGTGATTATCATCACTTTGTAGACAGTGTGTCTTCTTGTAGACAGTGGGCCTCTTGTGAGCAGTGTGCTCGGGCAGTGAGCCCTAATTGGCAAGTGCCATTTTTGTAATATCCTATTCTTCTAACAGAGAATAATTCTTGGGTTAATCACCCCGTGGTTTTCTCCCTTAACAGGGTTTCCACGTCAAAAATACTGTGTCATGTGTTTCTTATTTCATGGTTAATGTTTTGTGTTTGATTTTATGCTGCTTCAATTAAAAGAAAAGTTCAATAAGGGAAATAATTAGGATAACTGATTCACCCCCCCCCTCTCAGTTATCAACAATTGGTATCAGAGCTAAGTTCCTCCTAATAGAGCCTAACAGCTTGAGGAAGATCTGGGATTTCAAATGGATGCATATGGTTTAAGGGAGCAACTCAAGACTGCCCTTGAGGATCTTGAACAGTCAAATTCTGAAGTCAGTGAATTAAAGGAAAGACTCAAACAGGCTGATGAATTCATGAGAGAATTAAAAGACAAATTAAGTCTCTCTATGAAAAAGAGAAAGGAGCTGCTTCAACAGTTGGCAAGACAAAGTGAAGAAAGCAATACAAATGAGGAATTGACTGAGCAAACCAAGTTATGTGAAAAGTTATCAAAAGAAGTCATTATGTTAAGACATGAAATGGAATCAGGAACTATAAAGTTTACTCAAGAAATTGAAGAAAAAAGAAAGGCTAAAGACAATCTAAGACAATCTCTCAAAGAAAAATCAGAAGAATGCCACCAGATGGACAGGATTATCAGGCATCTTGAATCTGATCTTGAAGATGCCAAAGATAATGAAGGAAAACTTGAGGATCAAATTGCCTCTCTCAAAAGAGACCTTCAAACAGCAAATGAATATAAAGAGAAATTCAAGATAAGTTCTGCTCAACTTGAAGTTCTTCTTGGAAGTCAAAAGAGGACAGATGACAAGTATGGCTTGGGATATGAGAAAGGAGAAAGCTCCGGATCCGGTCAGAAGAATCTTGGATCAGAAAATCCAAGGAGCAGGCCTAGAAGACCTCCGGTAAGACAGCCAAATGCTCAAAGATATCCATCCTTCAATGGATACTGCCACAACTGCAACCACTTTGGTCACAAAGCTAATCAGTGTAGGATAAGAATGAATCAGAATAATTCATCCTTCTCCGGACAGTGCTTCAACTGCAAAAGGTATGGACACAAATCCCATGAATGCAGAATTATGCAAGTAAACAAATCATTCAAAGGTAGATGCTTCACATGCAATAGAATAGGTCATATGGCTAATCAATGCAGATCAAGAGGATATCAGTCAAATATGCAAAAAAATGTTATTTGCCAAATCTGCAATAGGTCCGGTCATAATGCTAAAGTCTGCAGAAACAAGAATCAGGACAAAAGAGGTCCGGTGTATAATCAGAATCAAGACAAGGGTAAACAAAAGATGAATGCGGATGAGGTTAGGAATCAGATGAGCAAGATTTGGGTGAAGAAAAGTTCAGAGAATGTAGAGGTTGGATCCGCACCAGACTCTGGTGCTGATATTTCTTCCAGAAATTAAAAATGAGCTCAGGCTCAGGGGGAGACTCAAAGAAAATCTTGTTCCCCCAGCCAAACAAGTGGTGCCGGATGTGGCACAAGATGCGGATCAAAGGGTTTGTAGATATGAGTCTTGAGATACTTCAGTCAAGTTTTCAGAGGTCCGCATGGAGTTATGAAGAAGCTATGATCGATCAAATAAGACCTGTTCAGGGAAATGCTCCGGGGATTACAAAAAGGTCCGGAAAGATCCGGAAATGCACTATCTTGTTCTGCGGATTGGACAGAGTGTTTGAGATGATCTTGTAATATGCCACCTCGATTTATTCATGATTGAAAGATCCGGATGATATCCACAGATCAGGACTAATCCGGGATACACCAAGCTATCCAGACAAGGCAAACCGGAATGATGTAGGTGAAGCATTTATTGCAGACAGGTATTAGGGTTCGCGGAGCAATTTAAGGGATTTCTCAAAGGTCATTTGTTCATTCTGCACTCGAGAAGAAGCGAAAAGTGGAGCTCTGCAACAAGGTTCTTCAAGCACACCAAGGATCTCCTGCCGAAGCTATTGGATAAAGAAATCAATCCAACCACTCCGTGCAAACCGAAGGCGCATAAGGTATTCTCCGTTTTTCATTACCTCACTGCAAATCTTTGAAGAATGGCTACTCCAAACATAGTTAAGATCTCCGATAGACCTCGCCCCTCATTCAAGAAACATCCCTACAAATCATTGGAGGTTGACCCACTAGGAGCCTTCTCTAGTGTTCCTCACGGAGTTTTACACACCGAAGACATTAGGGTTTACATACATGCAAACATTGAGGAATTTGGGGAATTCAAATTAAGAGACCTCTATCACAAGCAGCTGATTGACAATGCTTTTGAGCTCAAACCAGAGTATAAGGATATTCAGAAGAAACAATTTGAGCAATTTATTCATTTCCCCTGTTTTGAAGAGGATGAATGGGTCCGGTATGTACTGAGCAGGATGCATGACAACTTTCTATGGCTAGATAGACCCTGCAAGATCACAAAAGAGGCAATTAGAGCAGTAACTGGCCTATACTCCTCCGGAGGAGTACCTATCCTCAAATCTGTCAAGAACAACATTGTAACTGAGGCCACCGGATCAAAATTTGACAAAAGGGCAATGACCATTGAAGACATCTCCGATCCGGATATCAAATATGCATCAATGATAATAGGATACAAGATCTACCACTCCAGCAGGGAGAATTCTGTATCCGGAACTGCAATATACACTGCTTATGAAATGTTAAGAAAGAATGCAGAATATGATCTCTGCGAACTACTACTAAGCCAATTAATGGAAAACATACAGAAAATCAAGAAGGATAAGAAGAATTCCTTTAAATATGGTACTCTTATTGTATGTCTATTCTTCTATTTCATGAATGAGCTACCCGGAACAAGTGGATGGGTATGGCAGAATGACAAACTTGTTGCAGTCCAGATAAGAGACTACTTGCATGGACTTGGGGATGCAAAAGCGAGAAATTCAGCTCTATGGGGTTACTTCAAAAACTTTCAGAGCATGATGCAAGCAAGAGAGAGAATTCCTCAATCTCTCATTGAGAAATACAAGGACTCAGTGTGCTTTATGGTTGACACTGATCAGTGCCTAATGGAGGCAGTGGAGCCAAGGACTGTCTGGATCATGCCCATGGGGTATGAAGTTGATGAACAGATAGTGGAGCTGCATGTTCAACACATGCTAAGTCAGCCCAAAGATCCTAAGGCAGAAAGGTTTGGAACCTTTGAGGAGTTGAGTGTAAAAATACATATAGAACTCAGGGAACCTGAGATTAAAAGAAAGGTAAGAAAAGAAGTAGAGCACATTGCTCAAGGCCTAGGTATCTCAAAGGAGGCACTTGATGCCAGCCGGGAAAAGAGGAGGAAGGCCGAGGAAGAAGAGAAAAGCAAAGAAAGTGCTCCGGTTGGAGCTCCCACCCGGACCAGATCAACAAAGAGATCTGCACCTCCCTCAACCAAAAGTTCAAAACCGGAAGTCCAGGCATCCGGTAAGAGATCAAAGGCAAAAGCCACAAGGGCTTATGGAAGCCAAAAGGATGAAGAGGAAACAGAATCAGATGAGGGAGTAAGAGAAGTAAAGAAACAGAAAAAGAAAGGATCCGGTAAGCCCTCCACAGGCCAAGACAAGGAGGAAATGGCAGAGGTAACTGTTGAAAAGCCCACTCTGTCACTAGAGAGCATAATCAAGTCGGTCACGGTGGATGGAAACCTTCAACCAATGACTGAATCCTATGATGACTTCAGTGAGGCAGACCAAAAGACTCTGCAGGAAGCCACAGTTAAATATCTGAACATATACAATAAGGCTTTCATTGAGATCATATCTCTCATTCCTAAGAGCCTAGAGAAGGAAATGGAAGTAAGAAAGAATAATGCTCATGCCAAAGATCTTGAGATCCGGGAGCAGATAGCTATTCAGCTATATCCTCAAATTGATCCCAAGACAATGAACATTATCTTCAAGGACTGCAAAGATGAGTTCAGAAGCAAAG
The DNA here is from genome assembly GCA_027924645.1 of Cunninghamia lanceolata. Lineage (NCBI taxonomy): Eukaryota > Viridiplantae > Streptophyta > Pinopsida > Cupressales > Cupressaceae > Cunninghamia > Cunninghamia lanceolata. The sequence goes on along the minus strand of BSBN01001183.1, from coordinate 1,777,903 downwards.
CCAGGATGAATCAACTCATGCTTGGTGAGACTGACAAAGTGGCTCAAGAAACAGAAGAGATCCTCCGGAAGGCCTTAAAAAGGTTCAATCTTCCTGTTGTAGAGGACTTAGGTGCAGAAACAGCTGTTGATCTGGAATCTTCTGTTCCGGAAGAAGTGAGCCCTGAACAGACAAGTGAGGACTTGGGACCCTCTGCTCCAGAAGAAGTGGCCCATGAACAAGTTAGCATCTCTCCTCCGGTTTCCCCTATAGTCTCCGGATCCAAAGAAGAAGAGCAATTACAGGAGAAGGAAGCAGTGGTGAAGGACAAAGAGGTTGACAGTTCTAAGACTGCAGAAGAGAAGAAACATCTGTCTCCGGCAAGAGACACTGCACAAACTGTTCAACAATTTTTGAGCAAAGAAACTCTAGAGATTGATGAACCGGAGCTTCTAAAAGGCCCATTTGATTTTGACTCTCTCTCTCCGGTACAAACAATGAAGATAGCTTCATTTGCAAATGCCAAGGCAAATGAAAAGCTCCTGAAGTCTCATATGGAAGACTGTGAGTTGATAGAGGCTGCTTCCGGAGTACTTGTGAAGATCATGCCATCAATCCAGATAGATCCGACAGCCTCCACTTCCGGTAATCTAAAAACCTTAGTCAGCAGTGTTGATACACATTTTGATTCTTTAGAAAAATCAGCTGAAGAAAAGGTCCGGAAGGAATTTTTGGATAAGAGATTTTCAGAGATATTAGAATTAATCTCTAAAGACAAAAAGATTGTAAGCATTGGAATAAAGAGCTTAGAGAATGCTCTTAAGGATGGCGGTGATATCTACAAATTTTGTATATCCTGGTCAAAGGCAACAGTAGCATTTGACAAGAAAATAAAAGAGGAACAGGATAAGCTACAAAGCTTATCTCAAAGTTTTGATCCTCTCTCTTCCTCTATAATAAATCAAGAATGTCAGACTATTGCAGTCTTGAACGAAATAAAGAATCTTGAGAAGGAAAGGAAGAACATCACCAACCGGATGGGAGAACTTAGAAGGATTATAATCCCTAAGTTGGAAACCATGCATGAGGCCATCAGTGATGCTAGGACCACCGCCCAAACAAAAGATCCGACAGATCTCAAGCGGGCAGAAGCGTTTGCATTTTTGTTAAGTGGTCACATTTCAATTTTGGACAGAATGAAGCAAAGTTGGGCTACCGAAATGATTCAATTACAGACATCCTTTGCAGACATTCTTCAATATATGTGAGTATGTAAATATGCGGCTAAGTATAAGAAATTTTTGAAAATTTTGATATGCAGACCCTACCCTTTGCCATTGATGTCAAAGGGGGAGTGAGGAGCAGTGAAAAATGAGGGATCCAACTAAGGGGGAGTTCCGGAAACTGTATATAAAGACAGAGCATCAGCAAAGGGGGAGCATAGTGAAAACACTTAGTCATTTTTCACTAAGTGTTGCCATCAATGCCAAAGGGGGAGATTGTTGGCAAGAGACACTATATGGATTCATGGTTGTTGTCATTGATGGCAACAAAGGTCATCCCACATATCCGCAAGACATGATATGTCTCTACCGGAAGTCAGAATAAAGAATGTTGTGGTCCGGTGAAGAAGAACAGAGCATGTGGCAAGGTCCGACAGATTGGTCTGGACCTCTCAGAGGAAGTGTCTTGGTGCAGTGCGGATTTGGGGAAGTCAAGAGGACTACCTTGAGTGGTATATTCCAAGGATTTAGCCTCCGGTGATGGACAAGGAAAAAGATATGAATGGTTGAGTACCGGATTCCTGAGAGACAGTGAAAACAGAGGAAGAACTGACTGGCAGAGTATCAGACTACTTTCCGGATGGGTTACTGTTGATGACAGAGGTTGTGAAGGCATGAATCATGTTTGGCCGACATGATTAATGATATCTACAAGTATATGCTTGATCCGCATTGCTTGGTGAGGAAGGATTCAGCCGACAGAATGAGAGTTTGTAAGAAACTAGACTGTTCCGGATGCCGACTAGAAAGGTGATGAAATTACTTGTGCGGATATATATAGAGGATGGATTTAGTTGTGAAATGTGTGTGGATGTGGAGAGATATGCGAATAAGTCCAGAGAAAGAGCAGAGGTAGCAAAAAGGATCCGGTATGTGAAAGATAGCAGAACAAAGAACAGAGGAAAGATGAAGTGCAGCAGATCAGTGTACTGAGCCTAACCGGAACTGAACTCCAGCATATGCAGATGCTTCCAATCAGTTCAAGACTGTGATTATCATCACTTTGTAGACAGTGTGTCTTCTTGTAGGCAGTGGGCCTCTTGTGAGCAGTGTGCTCGGGCAGTGAGCCCTAATTGGCAAGTGCCATTTTTGTAATATCCTATTCTTCTAACAGAGAATAATTCTTGGGTTAATCACCCCGTGGTTTTCTCCCTTAACAGGGTTTCCACGTCAAAAATACTGTGTCATGTGTTTCTTATTTCATGGTTAATGTTTTGTGTTTGATTTTATGCTGCTTCAATTAAAAGAAAAGTTCAATAAGGGAAATAATTAGGATAACTGATTCACCCCCCCCTCTCAGTTATCAACAGAATCAACTCATATAGTGCAAGCAACAGGACAAGCCTCATCAACTGTCCATGTCTCTTCCTAGCCCCAATCTCTCAGCACTCTAGAGAAACAAAAGGGTGTGGTATCATCACCACCCAGAGGGACTCCATCAATTTCAGCCACTGGGGTTTCCAATTTTGTATCATTACCACCATCCATAGTGGTCAATGTGGAAGAGAAGGAATTAGAGGAGCAAGCAGAAGAAAGGCCAAGGAAGCATAGAAAACTAAACCTGCCACCAGAGTCAGATGAAGAGGTAGATCCATCACAGCAGCAACCACCAGCCACATCTGCTGCTCCTCAGGTAATTGTTTCTTCTCCTTTTTCCTCTCAATCTCTTTCTTCTACCATAGGGGTGGCAATCCCAACTAGCCACACATTACTATCCCTTGCCACCTCTGCTATGCCTATTTCTATGCTTGCCCCACTTCCTAATCCTCAGGCCATTTCTTCATAGGCCACCTCATTGCCATTGTTTTCCCCCTCTATTCCAAAGAGAGCACCTTCCCAAATCTCCCCTAGCCAACATTTGGTGATTCCTTATGGTTTACCTCAGGGTCACCCCTTTGCTGGAGGGTATATTGCTTCTCCCCCCACTTTCCAAGCTCAAGTAGATACTACTAAGAAGGCTAGAGAAGCCAGGCTAGACAAGAAAAGAAAGAAAGAAAATAAGAGACTAGCAGTTCCACACATGTGGTCTCTCTTTGACCCTATACAATAGTAGCTGACTGTCACACATTTGTCCCCAAATGTGGTAAAGCTAAATGATCAGATGCAACCTCAGGACTATGCAATGATTGTAGTGGCCATGGACATGTCACTATTTAGACCACAAGATAGGGTCGAGCTGCTCAATGAAACCACTTCTATTGTAGCAACTGATTATTTGAAAGTGTCAAAGAAGCTATAGAAAATTGAAACTGACTTAGCCTAAGAGAAGACAAATAGTAGCAACCTTGCTACAGAGTTAAAGTCCAAGAATGAAGAAATAGAGAATCTTAATAAACAATTACAAAACACTGTTTCCTGTCAAATTCATCAAGTGACAGTGGCACAAAATGCTTCTCTAAAGGTAGAGCTTGCTTAGGAAAAAGCTGCAGTAAATGTTTTGAGACAAGAAAAAGCCACCTTAGAAAAGAGGTATCAAGAAAAGATGCAACAAGCTACACAGTTTCAGCAGAAGTTGCTGAGTGAACAAAATAATGCTGCTGCGATACAGGCCCAACTCCAAGATAAGGAAAAAATGAGAAAACAATTGAAACTTGAGTTGGCTAATAGACCTTAGAATGCTAGAGTTCTGAATCTGGTCAAGGAGCTATATATTTCAGTGTGGAACAGGATCTCTGATGAGATTGTTTAACTTAAGCCTTCCTTAACCTTCTTATTAAATGTATAGCTATTATGCGAGAAGGTGGAAACTTCAGTTCAGGCCACTCTTTCTACTATTTCTCTGAGGGTTTCTAACTCACAATTGTTGCTAAAGAAGCTATATGACACAACTAATGAAACACTGTTAGCAGTGGGGATCAGTAACAGGATGGTAGCAGCAAAAAGGGTCAATGAAGTTCTCAGTTGTAATTCAGCTGCTACAAATTGCCAGGAGCTCCTGGATGTTGTCAAGGAGGGAGTCAAAGACATGAAAAGACATATAGAAGATCTGGTGCAGTTGGGTCTCCCCTCCCCTTTCCCTAACAATAATACTATATTAATGATTGATGAGATTATGACTCTGCTATTAACTAGGCAAAATGATCAATTAGTTTTTTCAAGGTTTAATAGATTCTTCATCAGTACAAGAAGTGGAAGCTATATTGATCCCAATGGCCCAACTTGAGTTCCAATTGAAGGCCGCGGTTCAAGTTTTGTAGAAGTTTTCACACAAGGACATTATTAACCTTGATTTTGCTTTATAAGATTTGCAGAATAAGCAGGGACTTTTTGACTCTAAATGGTCTGTTTATCAGACAGCTTTGCAGAATTTGTGATTCTTGTATTTTTAATACACATTCTTTTGCCACAATTTTTTGGATTCTATTCGAGCAGGCTCAAAAGTCCTCGGGGTTGCCAAGAACTGTAGAGTTAAATACTCTGCATTTTGTTTCAGTTGCAACACATCAGTGGGTTATAGTAGTTTTTATTTTTGTCTTTGCAAATGTTCCTGTGAAAGTTCTGAGTTTTTGCGAGGGTTTTCACAACACCGCAAGGGTTTCCGCAAGGGTTTCATTTTTCTAAAGTCTCAGTGTAGCATGGAACCTTCCAAGTGTTAAGCCTCAGTTCAAGCCGCACTTTTGTTTCTATGTTATAACTTTAATGTGAATCATGCCACGTGGTGGAAGGTATTTCAATATTGTCTAAAGTTACTAGCCGTGGAACTCGCCATGTGTCAATTTTTGTTTGAGTTTCAAAGTTTCTTTAAAATTTTCTATATGAGCTACGGAATGAGCCATGTGTCCTTCACACTGCTGCAGAGCTTGACATGTGTCAAACTCTGCATTATGGTTCCTATATGTTTCAATGTTAAGAGAAAGATGGCGCAGCGGACCCCAGTATAGAGCTTAAGTGAGGCAAAAATCGCCACGTGGTGGATATCATCGCGAGATGTAAAGATTCTGTCTCTTTCTTCAATTTATAAATGTTTCTTAAAATAGGTAGAAAGCACCAAGTGGCAGTATCTGCGTAAGTCTCAAAAGTGATTTATAAATGTTTCTCAAGTTAAGTAGAAAGCGCCATGTGTCTGCATCTGCATGAGTTTCAGGAGAGTTTCTAATGTTTCAAAAGGAGCGTGGAAGGCACCACGTACCAGTTCATAGTTGTAGTGGAAGGTCCCACCTATCCCTATTTTCCTTTTTGAAAGCTAAATGATGCAAAGGGTTGTGGGTCCCATTTCTAATAAGTTTTAAAGCTTCAGTGCTGCGGATTGCACCAGATGTCACAGGCAGAGCCCTCCCGAATGCAAAGACACAGTAAAGTATGAATGCTGCGGATTAAGACACATATCAATTTCTAAGTACTGCGGAGCTTGGCAAGTGTAAGTTTCATGTGTCTCTTGAAGAATGAAAGAGTTTCAAGTGATGCATGCGGACGCTACCATCTATTATAGGGTTTGTTGTCTTAAATATGTGGAAGCCGCCAAGTGTCTTTTCTGAAACAGATGGAGTTATGCCACATCTATTTTGTAATAGCTAATGAGCTCGCAGAAGGAGTAACTGTTGCAGATCCTAAAGATCTTTAAACTATCAGAAACTTACAGTTTGCTCCAATTCGGTTAGGCCGTTGAGATTCGATTGTGTAGATAATCTAAAGTCGCTCTTGTGCTATAAATATGTAACATTGGTAATCGTCAAAGAGGATCCATTCATAGATAATTTTTGTCTAGAGATATTTTCTATCAGAGATTCAAGAGAGTTTGAGACTTTTTGTTGTGACTAGTAATATCATTTTGCCTTTAGTTTGTTATTCATGATTCAGAAAGTAAATGTAACTGTGCATGTATCTGTGCCTCTTATATTACTGGGAAATTAATGAGAAAGACAGAGTTTTGTGCCTTGGTTGATATTTTCTGTGTCATCATAAATTATCTGTTTGTGAGCCTTTAAGTTTATTCATTATATCTGTTTATGTTAATCATGCAACATTTACTCTTTAACGTAACTGAATCTTAAGGGTAGCTTCACTGTGCTTAAGTTGAGAGAGATACTTATTATTTAGGTGCATCGCCATAGATAGATTTTTTTTATTGTATCTATAATCCTATTAAGTTTCTATCATTTTCCCAAAACTCATTTAAAATAGAGAAGAGCCAGCTTCTTTAAAATCTAGAGGTTGTTTCAGGTAGCAAGTCCCACATTCCTGAAACTTCCCATGTTGGTGTTGGAACCTGCACAATTTTACAAATCAACAGTATGATTGAGACAAAAAGGATTCAAGACATGTGGCATATGAGAAATGAGCTTTGTATGGAGTTGGAAAGTGACATTGAGTATACAAGTGAACAAATGTGCATTGATGTTCCTTTCCTAATTCATGATACATTGATAGGAGATGTTTGTCTTATTACATTACACATAGAGATCCTTCATGACACTTGGAGGATAGCAGTTGTTTAGGAGCTTTGTAGAGGTTTGGATCATGTCTACTTCATTGGAGGATGGCCTATGGATGTTGTTTACTCACCATTGAACATTAGTGATGACATTAGTATTAATTTGGATTTGATTGTTAGTTATTGGGTAGATGATTTCCAACAAATGAATCATGAGATACATGGGATAGAGAATCAAGATATCGATAGGAAAGAAGATGAAATTCTTAAGGATACACAATCATTTGATTCAGAGTTGATGAATTTTCTTATTCATAATGGATTTAGTGAGTATGCCTATGTTTTGATATGGTATTGTTGTGATGATGCTTTGGTCATTGGATTTGATGTTAACATAGCTTCAACAAGTGAGTCATATGAGGATGAGTATGATAGTTCAATCTCTTTCAGCAAGGTATCAAGTTGCTTCATGATATGGATGTGTCATTGGAGGTTGAGCGTGGATGTTTTTGCTAAATTGCATGACAATGAAAGCAGTCCTAGAATCTTCTTCGTCACTAGTCTTGAAGAGATGCGATTGAGCATGCTTGAGAAGCCTCACTGGATTTGGGATCCAAGGATTGATTGAGTTTAGTTTTTTTTCCCATTTCTTAGGGACAAACTATCTCAGGAAGAGAGGGCTGTCATATCCAAAATTTTGGAGTAACTTAATATTGTTTTAATTGTAAATTAATTTTGTAAAGTATATTTATTTACTTTATAAAATTAATATTTTATTTAAGTTACTAATTCAGTACTACAACACTTTATTAAAAAGTGTTATGAACAAGCATTTAAAAAGTACAAGTGCAAGCATTTAATAAAGTTCATGTAAAAGCATTTAAAATGCTTGGGCATGATGTATACATGTAAACTCTCATTTAATAAAATTAGGCTGGGCCTAATTGATGTAATGGCTTTAAAAGAAAACATGAGAGTCATTTGATGTATGTCTGTATATCTGAATGTTTTGGTTTTGGATTTGTGTCTTTTGACAAATTGTATCCAGTTGATGTCAAGGAGATGTTCCCTTCCATTTTCTATACTGAGGAGATGATCCCTTGCTAAAATTCTAGTTTGGTGATGTTCCCTTACTAGCATTGAGGTGAAGTTGCTTCAGATTTCACAATTGAGCTTCAAAGATTTGTGCCATCAGGACTTTTGGTGTTTTGTTGGTGTTTGTTATAGGAAGACTCATTTACCAATTTTATGAGATTTTCTATGCAAATATAAAATTTGCTTTGCAGGGGTTTATTAATTTAGATTTAAATTGTTATTGCCTATGAGTTTCAATTGAGGGTCTATCAAGGAATTGATATATTAATATGCAAGCATATGATAGCGTGAAGTTTATAAGATGCACTTGATAGGAATTGGGAACCCCATTCAGTAAACAAGCGCAGCGCCATGAAATGTAGGTGCAGGTGTGAAACACAGAGGCATAGGTATGTATCAGGACACTCCTCTATCAGATGGTCGCATCCCTCGTAGAGGAGGCTGGGAGCACCTCTCTCATAGCTCCTCTTTTTCTTTACTGGGGAATTTTTTTTCATTTGTTTATTATTATTTATTTTTAGATTTGTTTATCATTTGTTTCATTCATATGTCTTACATTCATCAAAACCTTCAAGCAGATATAATGGTAGGGTAACCAGTCCTCCACAACCCTCTCTAGCATTCTCCATAGCATGCTAAAATATGATCCTAGGACAGAGTATGGACATGCGTCAAGCAGGAAGAACAAAGAATTTCCATCAGTTGTAACTACAAAGAATTTTTTGTTTTTCTGTTAATAACTTATTTCCTTACCGTTTCAGTGCAGTTGATAGTGACCACTATATGGGCCTTTAATGCATATGCTATTTTTCTTTTTGGGGCGGCTCTCATAGTATAGAGCAGATCATACTCATTTTGGCCACTTTTTAAAATTTTGTTAAAACTTTCAGATTATCAATATATGTCTGGATGGTCTACCACCTTTTGTGAAAAAAAACTACAAATTGCTCTGTAAGGGGAAAATGAAAAAAGTGAAAGTATAGACCAGGCTTGCAAACTATTGACAGTGTCACAAAGAAAATGTAGTCACAGGGATTACCATGGTTTTATGGTATCAAAGATTTTAAATAAAAAATTAATTAAATTATTTTATTATTTTATTTTATTATATATGTATATTTATTCATTCCTATTCCAAAGCAAGTAAAAACATAAACCATATTCATAGTTTTACTTATTATATATTCAATACCCATTTATCCTTATCTATTTTGTATCATCAATATAAATTTAGTTCTTAGTTTATTTCTTAGTTTATTTATGACAACCATATTTAAACTATTATAGGGCTTTTTCATGCATACATAAGTTCTATTGGTATTTTATTTATATAGATGCATCTCTAGAATGTGTTTTTTTTATAGTGCACTTCTACTTGTAAGTAAGTATTTTTATCAATTATTAAGACAACAAATTTTAGACATGCAATTATTATTTAAGAATTAAGATGTAGAATTTTCTATTTATTTATTTATTTATTTTTTCTTTTCTAACAAAAGTTCCTAACATAAACATTACAAATCCCTCGAGTGTACTTTCCACAATTAGAATATCCTTATATCTTGTAAAGCCAAGGGAATATGACTAGCTGTCAAGATTTTACATATATTAAATAGGCATAGCTTAGAGATTGCATGAAAATTTTGTCGTGGACATTTGGTAGAACACTACAAGGCCATAAACCTAAAAAAAAATCACTGACTCCTTAGTTATACCATCCTCTTTGTTGAACAAAAAATATCCAATGCCCTACATATGTTTTGGCCAATAGGCCATTCTATATGTGCACACATTTTGTAACTGACAAATAAAATTGGTAGCCCTTCCCTTTTTCGTGGTCCAAAAATTTGTGTGGAGAGTTAAATGTATGGCTATTTTGAGTAGCCACAGTTTGTGTAGAGAGTTAAATGCATGGATATTTTGAGTAGCCACAATTTATGCGGAGATTTAAATGCATCACTACAACACTTAGTTTTGTAGATTAGGGCATGAACGCAATCTATTTGGTGCCTCTGCAGATGAAACCACACAGAAACAACAGCACCATTTCCTCCTTCAGTACCACATTTGTTTTCTCTATGCATCAAATTCAAGAGATGGAAATATAAGTAAACAAACACTAGTATTCTTGATTCATTCTTTATTTCCATGGAAGAGGTGAATGTAATAAGTTGGGGTTTTTCTCCATAGGTTTTTCAAAAAGTGCCAGCATGGGAGAAGATAATGTTGGCATCACCTTTCTCATGACACCCCTCACCCACACTCTCTGGTGCTCACTTCCTATATTATGTTCTTTGTGCTTGCATGATGTAATCCTATATTATGACATGCTTGTTGTAGGAAACACTTGTGAAGCTTGAAGAAATAGTTGTACAAGGAAAATAAATAAATGTAATATCCCAGTAGAGTACATATCTATGTAATCTAGAATATGCTATGATTCCAAGATTTTTGTAAATGTGCTTTTGCACAGAGACATTATTGATAATGAGTCTTTTGTTCAAATTGTATAATATAACAATGGTTTAAGTTTTATAGGTTATATTGGAGAGCAATGTACTTAAATTGTATTAATTTATCCATGTTTATTCTTTTCAATAGTTGGAGTTAGTATTACTTTATTTAAGGTTATGTAATTTAAGGATATAAATATTTGTATATTGTTTCTTATTTACTGGGTTAATAATTGAGAAGAAAAGGTTTATATATGTTTGTATATACTTTGTGTAATTATGATCTATTTAGTCAAATGTATTATCTATGTTATTATAAACATTATGTTTTATATTAAATGTTTTTCATATAGATCATTACTTTTGGAAAGTGAATAGTGTAAGGACTCAACTCATCCTTAATCAAATAACAATAAACTCTAAATTCAAAAATACCGATGAATAAATATTTTGATTTGGTAGATATAGGAAATGTGAAATTCTACTAAGAAGTGCTTAATGCATGATATAGAAATGCGATGAAACTTGAATTTAGTTTCCTAGAATCATCAAGTTCTTAAAAGATCACCAATTTTAAATCTAGTGAAGAGAGAGTACATTATGAGAGAAGGTACATTATGCAAGATAACCTATAAGAGCAATGGATCACACATACCTTAAGTTCTTCATTACGTCCTGCATTCACTTCTAACAACTTGCCTTTTCCCTAGAGATTGTATCCTTATCATCTACAGAAAACTAACTAGACAATCTTTTGTTAACATGACTCAGAAATCACTACATAGAAACTATTAAAAGAATACCCTACATCCAAGGGACCTGAGTACTGGGGGCATCCTTCACCGTCCAGACTGCCTACATACCCTGTATCCATGGGATCAAAGCCCCTTCCTTTGGATGAGACTAACACGGGGAATGCAAATATGTAGTTCTATTTTGCACTATGAGTGGGTATCTAGTCCTTTCTAGGGTTATTCTGTGCCCTAGACAGTTCTTCATCGACTGCCACCCACTCAGTGAAATAGAGAAAGAAATTAGTTGACTACTACAAACACCTAAAAGGGTGTTTGTTAGTTAGTGCTAGTGTGGAGAAATCCCTATTAGGTGTCTACTCATGAAATCTAATTTACTCCCTCAAGCCAAATTAAGTAATTTTTGTGACTAAGTCTCGATCCCCTAGTAATTTCACCATGATCTGCGAGGGCAAGGTGAGAGCATATGATATATAGCATTTATGAATCGGTCTAGTTTGTTGATAACTGAGAGGGGGGGGTGAATCAGTTATCCTAATTATTTCCCTTATTGAACTTTCTTATTAATTGATGCACCATTGAATCAAAGACAAAAACATTACCATGAAATAAGAAACACATGACACGGTATTTTTGACGTGGAAACCCTGTTAAGGGAGAAAACCACGGGGTGATTAACCCAAAATTATTCTCTGTTAGAAGAATAGGAAATTACAAAATGGCACTTGCCAATTAGGGCTCACTGCCCGAGCACACTGCTCACAAGAGGCCCACTGCCTACAAGAAGACACACTGTCTACAAAGTGATAAAAATCATAGTCTTGAACTGATTGGAAGCATCTGCATATGCTGGAGTTCAGTTCCAGTTAGGCTCAGTACACTGATCTGCTGCACTTCATCTTTTCTCTGTTCTTTATTCTGCTATCCTTTCACATACCGGATCTGTCTTGGTACTTCTGCTCTGTTCTGCACTTCTTCGCATATATCTTGACATAGTCACCCCCTTCACAACTAAATCCATCCTCTATATATATCCGCACAAGTAATTTCATCACCTTTCTAGTCGGCATCCGGAACAGTCTAGTTTCTTACAAACTCTGTTCTGTCGGCTGAATCCTTGCTCACCAAGCAATGCGGATCAAGCATATACTTGTAGATATCATTAATCATGTTGGCCAAACATGATTCATGCATTCACAACCTTTATCATCAACAGTAACACATCCGGAAAGTAGTCTGATACTCTGTCAGTCAGTTCTTCCTCTGTTTTCACTGTCTCTCAGGAATCCGGTACTCAACTATTCATATCTTTTTCCTTGTCCATCACCGGAGGCTAAATCCTTGGAATATACCACTCAAGGTAGTCCTCTTGACTTCCCCAAATCCGCACTGCACCAAGACACTTCCTCTGAGAGATCCGGACCAATCTGTCAGACCTTGCCACATGCTCTGTTCTTGTTCACCGGACCACAACAATCTTTATTCTGACTTCCGGTAGAGACACATCATGACTTGCAGATATGTGGGATGACCTTTGTTGCCATCAATGACAACAACCATGAATCCATATAGTGTCTCTTGCCAACAATCTCCCCCTTTGGCATTGATGGCAACACTTAGTGAAAAATGACTAAGTGTTTACACTATGCTCCCCCTTTGCTGATGCTCTGTCTTTATATACAATTTTCAGAACTCCCCCTTAATTGGATTCCTCATTTTTCACTGCTCCTCACTCCCCCTTTGACATCAATGGCAAAGGGTAGGGTCCGCACATCAAAATTTTCAAAAATTTTCTATACATAGCCGCATATTTACATACTCACATATACTGAAGAATGTCTGCAAAGGATGTCTGCAATTGGATCATTTCTGTAGCCCAACTTTGCTTCATTCTATCCAAAATTGAAATGTGACCACTCAACAAAAATGCAAAAGCTTCTGCCCGCTTGAGATCTGTCAGATCATTTGTTTGGGCGGTGGTCTGAGCATCACTGATGGCCTCATGCATAGTTTCCAACTTAGGGATTATAATCCTTCTAAGTTCTCCCATCCGGTTAGTGATATTCTTCCTTTCCTTCTCAAGATTCTTTATTTCATTCAAGACTGCAATAGTCTGACATTCTTGATTTATTATGGAGGAAGAGAGAGGATCAAAACTTTGAGATAAGCTTTGTAGCTTGTCATGTTCCTCTTTTATTTTCTTATCAATTGCTGCTGTTGCCTTTGACCAAGATATACAAAATTTGTAAATGTCACCGCCATCCTTAAGAGCATTCTCTAAGCTCTTTATTCCAATACTCACAATCTTCCTATCTTTAGAGATTAATTCTAATACTTCTGAAAATCTTTTATCCAAAAATTCCTTCCGGACCTTTTCTTCAGCAGATTTTTCTAGAGATTCAAAATGTGTACTAACACTGTTGACTAAGGTTTTGAGATTACCGGAAGAGGAGGCTATGGGATCCTTCTTAAAGGATGGCATGATCTTTTCTAGCACTCCAGATGCTACCTCCATAAGCTCACAGTCTTCCATGTGAGATTTCAGCAGCTTCTCTTTGACTTTCTCATTTGCAAATGAGGCTATTTTCATTGTTTGCACCGGTGACAAAGAGTCAAAATCTAATGGTCCTTTCAGCAGGTCCGGTTCATCAATTTCTATAGTGGCTTTGCTCAAAAATTGTTGAACAGTTTGTGCAGTGTCTCTTGCCGGAGACAGATGTTTCTTTTCTTCTGCAGTCTTGGAACTGTCAACCTCTTTATCTTTCACCCCTGCTTCCTTCTCCTGTAATTTCTCTTCTTCTTTGGATCCGGAGACTGTAGGGGAAACCGGAGGAGAGATGTTTGTCTGTTCAGGGCCCACTTCTTCCGGAACAGATGATTCCAAATCCGCAGCTGTTTCTGCACCTAAGTCCTCTACAACAGGAAGATTGAACCTTTTGAAGGCCTTCCGGAGGATCTCTTCTGTCTCTTGGGCCACTTTGTCAGTCTCACCAAGCATGAGTTGATTCATCCTGGCTTTACTTCTAAACTCATCTTTGCAGTCTTTGAAGATTATGTTCATTGTCTTGGGATCAATTTGAGGATATAGCTGAATAGCTATCTGCTCCCGGATCTCAAGATCTTTTGCATGAGCATTATTCTTTCTTATTTCTAATTCCTTTTCTAGGCTTTTAGGAATAAGAGATATGATCTCAATGAAAGCCTTATTGTATATGTTCAGATATTTGACTGTGGCTTCCTGCAGAATCTTTTGGTCAGCCTCACTGTAGTCATCATAAAATTCAGTCATTGGTTGAAGGTTTCCATCCACCGTGACCGACTTGATTACACTCTCTAGAGACAGAGTGGGCTTTTCAACAGATACCTCTGCCATTTCATCCTTGTCTTGGCCTGTGGAGGGTTTACCGGATCCTTTCTTCTTCTGCTTCTTTATTTCTTTTACTCCCTCATCTGACTCTGTTTCCTCTTCATCCTTTTGGCTTTCATAAGCCCTTGTGGCTTTTGTCTTGGATCTTTTACCGGATGCCTGGACTTCCAATTTTGAACTTTTGGTTGTGGGAGGTGCAGATCTTTTTGATGATCTGGTCCGGGTGGGAGTTTCAACCGGAACACTTTCTTTACTTTTCTCTTCTTCCTCAGCCTTTCTCCTCTTTTCCTGGCTGGCATCTAGTGCCTCTTTTGAGATGCCTAGGCCTTGAGCAATATGCTCAACTTCTTTTCTTACCTTCCTCTTTATCTCCGGTTCCCTGAGTTCTACATGTATCTTTACACTCAGTTCCTCAAAGGTTCCAAACCTTTCTGCCTTAGGATCTTTGGGCTAGATTAGCATGTGTTGAACATGCAGCTCTACTATCTGTTCATCCACTTCATACCCCATGGGCATGATCCAAACAGTCCTTGGCTCCACTGCCTCCATTAGACACTGATCTGTTTCTACCATGAAGCATACTGTGTCTTTGTATTTTTCAACAAGGGATTGGGGTATTCTTTCTCTTGCATGCATCATGCTTTGGAAGTTCTTGAAGTATCCCCATAGAGCTGTATTTCTTGCTTTAGCATCCCCAAGTCCATGCAAATAGTCTCTGATTTGGATGGCAACCGGTCTGTCATTCTGCCATATCCATCCACTAGATCCGGGAAGCTCATTCATGTAGTAAAAGAAGAGACAAAGGATCAGATTGCCATACTTGAAGGAGTTTTTCTTGTCCTTCTTGATCTTCTGCAGATTTTCAAAGAGTTGGTTCACAAGAAGCTCACACAAGTCATAGTCTGCATTCTCCTTTAACATTTGATAAGCTATGTAGATTGTAGTTCCCGGTACTAAATTTTCCCTACTGGAATGATAGATTTTGTAACCAATTATCATAGCTACAAATTTGACATCCGGTTCAGTGATGTCATCAACTGTCATAGCTCTCTTGTCAAACTTGGATCCGGTTGCATCACTAACTGTCTGATTTTTGACAGACTTGAGAACAGGTAATCCACCAGATGAGTGCAGACCGGTTACAGCCCTAATTGCATCTTTGGTGATCTTGAAGGGCTGGTTCAACCATAGGAAGTTGTCATGTACTCTACTTAGTACATACCGGACCCATTCATCTTCTTCAAAACAGGGGAAATGAATGCACTGTGCAAAGTGTTTGTCCCGGATGGCTTTGTACTGAGGTTTGATCTCAAAGGAGTCATCTATCAATTATTTGTGATAGATATCCATCAGCTTTGATTCTCCAAAGTCTTCAAGATTCGCATGGATGTAAACCCTAATATCTTCCGTATGCAATACACCATAAGGAACACTAGAGAAGGCTCCTAGTGGATCTACCTCCAATGATTTGTAAGGATGTTTCTTGAATGTGGGGCGAGGTCTATCAGAGATCTTAACTATATTTGGAGTAGCCATTCTTCAAAGATTTGCAGTGAGATAATGAAAAACGGAGAATACCTTATGCGCCTTCGGTTTGCACGGAGTGGTGGGATTGATTTCTTTATGCAATGACTTTGGCAGGAGATCTTTGGTGTGCTTGATGAATTTTGTTGCAGAGCTCCACTTTTCGCTTCTTCTTGAGTGCAGAATGAGCAAATGATTTTTGAGAAATCCCTTATATTGCTCCGCAAACCCTAATATCTATTTGCAATAAATGCTTCACCTATATTATTCCGGTTTGCCTTGTCCGGATAGCTTGGAGTATCCCGGATCAGTCCTGATCTGTGAACATCATCCGGATCTTTCAATCATGAATAAATCGAGGTGACACATTACAAGAACATCCCAAACACTCTGTCCAATCTGCAGAATAAGATAGTGCACTTCCGGATCTCTCCGGACCTTTTTGTAATCCTCTGTCATACCGAAGCATCTCCCGGAACAGGTCTTACTTGATCGATCACAGCTTCTTCATAAATCCATGCGGACCTCTGAAATCTTATTTGGATCGTCTCAAGACTTATATCTTTAAACCTTTTACTCCGCATCTTGTGCCACAGCAGGCACCACTTGATTGGCTGGGGGAACAGGATTTTCTTTGAGTCTCCCCCTGAACCAGAGCTAACTTTTTAATTTTCGGAAGAAATATCAGCACCAGAGTCTGGTGCGGATCCAACCTCTACATTCTCTGAACTTTTCTTCACCCAAATCTTGCTCATCTGATTCCTAACTTCATCCGCATTCATCTTTTGTTTACCCTTGTCTTGATTCTGATTATACACCAGACCTCTTTTGTCCTGATTCTTGCTTCTGCAGACTTTAGCATTATGACCGGACCTATTACAGATTTGGCAAATAACATTTCTTTGCATAATTGACTGATATCCTCTTGATCTGCATTGATTAGCCATATGACCTACTCTATTGCATGTAAAGCATCTACCTTTGAATGATTTGTTTACTTGCATATTTCTGCATTCATGGGATTTGTGTCCATACCTTTTGCAGTTGAAGCACTGTCCGGAGAAGGATGAATTAATCTGATTCATTCTCTTTCTGCACTGATTAGCTTTGTGACCAAAGTGGTTGCAGCTGTGGCAGTATCCATTGAAAGATGAATATCTTTGAGCATTGGGCTGTCTTACCGGAGGTCTTCTAGGCCTGTTTCTTGGATTTTCTGATGCAAAATTCTTTTGACCGGATTCAGAGCTTTCTCCTTTCTCATATCCCAAACCATACTTGTCATCTGTCCCTTTTTGACTTCCAAGAAGAACTTCAAGTTGACCAGAGCTTATCTTGAATTTCTCTTTATATTCATTTGCTGTTTGAAGGTCTCTTTTGAGAGAGGCAATTTGATCCTCAAGTTTTTCTTCATTATCTTTGGCATCTTCAAGATCAGATTCAAGATGTCTGATAATCCTGTCCATCTGGTGGCATTCTTCTGATTTTTCTTTAAGAGATTGTTTTAGATTGTCTTCAGCCTTTCTTTTTTCTTCAATCTCTTGAGTAAACTTTATAGTTCCTGATTCCATTTCATGTCTTAACATAATGACTTCTTTTGATAACTTTTCACATAACTTGGTTTGCTCAGTCAATTCTTCATTTGTATTGCTTTCTTCACTTTGTCTTGCCAACTGTTGGAGCAGCTCCTTTCTCTTTTTCATAGAGAGACTTAATTTATCTTTTAATTCTCTCATGAATTCATCAGCCTGTTTGAGTCTTTACTTTAATTCATTGACTTCAGAATTTGACTGTTCAAGATCCTCAAGGGCAGTCTTGAGTTGCTCTCTTAAACCATATGCATCCATTTGAACTCCTAGATCTTCCTCAAGCTGTTAGGCTCTATTAGGAGGAACTTAGCTCTGATACCAATTGTTGATAACTGAGAGGGGGGGTGAATCAGTTATCCTAATTATTTCCCTTATTGAACTTTCTTATTAATTGATGCAGCATTGAATCAAACACAAAAACATTACCATGAAATAAGAAACACATGACACAGTATTTTTGACGTGGAAACCCTGTTAAGGGAGAAAACCACGGGGTGATTAACCCAAAATTATTCTCTGTTAGAAGAATAGGAAATTACAAAATGGCACTTGCCAATTAGGGCTCACTGCCCGAGCACACTGCTCACAAGAGGCCCACTGCCTAGAAGAAGACACACTGTCTACAAAGTGATAAAAATCACAGTCTTGAACTGATTGGAAGCATCTGCATATGCTGGAGTTCAGTTCCAGTTAGGCTCAGTACACTGATCTGCTGCACTTCATCTTTTCTCTGTTCTTTATTCTGCTATCCTTTCACATACCGGATCTGTCTTGGTACTTCTGCTCTGTTCTGCACTTCTTCGCATATATCTTGACATAGTCACCCCCTTCACAACTAAATCCATCCTCTATATATATCCGCACAAGTAATTTCATCACCTTTCTAGTCGGCATCCGGAACAGTCTAGTTTCTTACAAACTCTGTTCTGTCGGCTGAATCCTTGCTCACCAAGCAATGCGGATCAAGCATATACTTGTAGATATCATTAATCATGTCGGCCAAACATGATTCATGCCTTCACAACCTTTATCATCAACAGTAACACATCCGGAAAGTAGTCTGATACTCTGTCAGTCAGTTCTTCCTCTGTTTTCACTGTCTCTCAGGAATCCGGTACTCAACTATTCATATCTTTTTCCTTGTCCATCACCGGAGGCTAAATCCTTGGAATATACCACTCAAGGTAGTCCTCTTGACTTCCCCAAATCTGCACTACACCAAGACACTTCCTCTGAGAGATCCGGACCAATCTGTCGGACCTTGCCACATGCTCTGTTCTTGTTCACCGGACCACAACAATCTTTATTCTGACTTCCGGTAGAGACACATCATGACTTGCGGATATGTGGGATGACCTTTGTTGCCATCAATGACAACAACCATGAATCCATATAGTGTCTCTTGCCAACATAGTTGCACTATCTAACATTTCACATGTCCTCCCCAATCTATACTCACGTGTTAATAAGCATCATTTTCTGTTAGTAGCTTGAAGTGTTTTCCAAATGAGCATCATGGTAATCATTATTTCAATAGACTCATCCTTTCTTTCTAGTTAATCTTCTTAATGGGATATCCGAGGAGATTTTCCCTTCCTACAGATTTAACTTCGACATGTCCCTTATTACTCCCCAACGATTTAGAGGGATGATGCCTAGACGTCATTGTTATAGCTATGTTAGGCACAAGGTACTTGGTTCAATGTGACGGCATTACCTGTAAACATGACACAGAGGTACCGTAAAAGATGAACACTGTGATTTGGTTGAGTTTGGACATTTCTTTATAAGGTTTACCTAACTAAATTGAAAGAAGAACTTGCATAAAGAAAATATACTAGTTTATAGGGCATTAACAAGAACAACTAGCTTGAAACAAGCATCTTGTGTAGAACAATATCAACATAATAGTACAAATACAAAACTAATAGCATTAAGACCACTCATAAAATTAGCATTAACTGATAACTTTGTTCTTCAAGTAGAATTCCAAAAGGAAAAATAGAAGATGAACAAATTCTGAATAATCCTTGAGAAGCAATATGACCTTTAATAAATAGATAAACTTAACAAGCTTGCAAATTTATAAATCAGATATTATCTATATAATTTCATAGTGTGAAAAGAGTGTTATTGACCAAGGCATCTCAAGCAAATTTTATATTTAATACTTAGAATTCTAATCCGACATAATAATATTCATCTATTTCCTAGGATTCTTCTAACAATTTGTAGAGTAGAAACAAGATTCAACCATACGACATCTTTGCATACATTCACAAATCAAATTACTCAGTCATAGTATCACATTCCTGATTATTCATACAAATAATTCTCGCAAATCACTGCTTCTTTAACATCTTACAACATTTAATCATATAATTTACATCATTATCAAAATAAATATTCAAACTTACTATTGTTGGAGAAATACCCATACCTTATTAAAAAGGTTCTCCTATGAGATTCAAACATTATTTAGATATGATTGACTTCAAACATAGATATACATAATAGTAATGAGCGTAACATCCAATATAGAAAAGGTCTTAAAGAAAATATGACCTTGAAGAAGTTTGCTTAGAGAAGATACTTTTAATCAATTTTATCAATTCATAATTGTGTGTAACATAAGCAGAAAGATATTCTATCAGTTTTGAATGTCAAGATTCAGTCTTAAAAAAATAAGGAATCTTGATAAAAATGTGTTGGTTGAGCACCCATAATCGTATACGGCAGATTAGGGGTACAAACCCCTTTTCATTTTGTTCTAATTTTCTTTACTTTTTTATTAAAAACTTTATCTATTTCTATCTTACTTAATCTTTATATATATATATATATATATATATATATATATAATTCCTTATAACATCCTACTTACATCTCTTACCTACTCTAATTTTCTTGCACTTATTCTCGTTGTTATAGTTGTTATAAACCTTCAAGTATGTGCAAATTTGCCACACTGCTACAAAACGTATCTCCAAGATTGTGTATCATTTTCCATCATCTTAAACAAGGGCAATGTCCTGATGAAATTATTGATGATGCTAAATGAATCAATCTGAAAAATAAGCTTACACTATAATAATGTGCAGCGTCTCATCTTGCCCACTGGCGGGTGTAAAACCCCAACTCCTCAACATTTGCCAGCATTCTCTTTGCCTGTGCACAAATTGACACTTTGGATGGGGTATAGACATCCATCAAAATAGAATGAAAGGGGAATTTTTGTTAGATGTTGTAGTTTCCATGCGTGCAAAATGTGGATGCATAGACAATGCACGTGAACTGTTTGACAAAATGCCTCAAGAATGTGATCTCATGGAATGTCATGATAGCAGGATATGTTCAAAATGGGTTTTCTGAATAGACTTTAAAAACTGTCAAGCAAATGCAATGGCCAGGCGTAAAGCCAAATTCCAAACCTTTGCCAACGTCTTCCCTGCCTGTGCAAAACTGGGAGCTTTAATGCATGGTATGGAAAACTGTCGCAACATAAGACAAGATTTTATTAGATATTAGAGTTGGGACAATTCCGGTAGACATGTATGCAAACGTGAAATGATAGACAAGGCATGTAAACTGATTAACAGAATGGCCCAATGCAATGTGATCTCATGAATGCATGATCACAGGATTGCACAAAATAGATTTGTTGAAAATGGATTTAGAAACTTACAAGCAAAACCAATTGGTAATTGCAAAACCAGTCTTCGCAACCTTTGCCAGTATTCTCTTCCAATTCAGATATGGTTATCCATTGAGTAGAAGGGGGATTTTGTCAGATGTGGTAACTGCAAGTGACCTGGCGGATATGCATGCAAAATGGGGAAGCACAGAGAATGCATTCAAACTGTTTGATAGAATGCCTCAAAGAGATGTCGTCTCAGGGATGATTAAAAGAAAATTGAGATAAATTGTATCAATCGTTTGTTTAAGCTCAGTGTGATGGGGCTTGGTAAAATTATGATTTCCAATACAGTTAAGTATCATGTGATTTATCTATGTGAACGATCCAACATTTTTTTTTATAGTAGTATTTGAACACACAATAGATGCTATTTTAATCTCATAAGATGAACTTCATATTTAACCATCTTCCTTCAATGATTTTGGAACACTTAGAACTGTATGCTATTTCCTGCAAATCTAGCAGTGCTGGGATTATATATTGTTTACCATACAGGGGAGAAAATGTACTATATAGCCTAGGATATACAGTTTGCACATTTCATACTCTGTATATGGGGTTCCTACTACTTTCTGGGAGGGCGCTTAAGGTACTCCATTTTGGCAGAATGATACCGAAGTAGATCAAATATTAATAAAAATGTCCACCAGTTACCAAAACATAATTAATTCAGGCATTAATGTGTTTTAGCTTGTTCTGAAATCAAGTGCATACATAGAACACAATCCTCATTAATGATGAAAACTAAATTAAGAATACAAACCATGATTGATGCATGACATGAATAATGTGAGAGGCAAAGAGGATGAATTGATTTAGACACTGACGAGCATCACAACTTAAGCAATGTTTCATAAATGTCCTTATTGCATACAACTATAGTTAATGGTTATGTGCAGTGTGGTTGACCTTCTTCATAGTGCTGGCGATCTTGAGGACACCCTAAAATTTATCATTAAGATGCCAATTAAACCTGTGGTGGTTGTGTGGGTGTGTTTTCTTGGTGCTTGTAGATCACACGTGAATATAGGCTTAGGAGTATTTACAACAGCGACTTATGTTCATCATCTATGCAGAAGTGGGCAAGTGTGTGGAGGCTCAAATGGTAGGGAGATTGGTGAAAGATAGAAGAATTGAAAAGACCCCTGGATGTGGTTGGATTTAAGGCCATAAAATGATACACATTTTTCATGTAGGAGTCCGATCACCTCCCTAGATACTGGAGATTCATGCAAAGTTGGAGAAATCGGCTTGGAAGGTGAAGGCATCGAGTATAATGGATGGAGGAATTTTGTCGATGTTGTAGATGCAAGTGCCCTGGTAGAAATGTGTTCAAAATGTGGAAGCATAGACCAAGGATGTGAACTCTTTGACTAGACACGTCACATGATTGCAGGGTATGCACAGAATGGATTGAGTGGAAAGACTTTTGAAACTTTCAAGCAAATGTAATATGGTAGACATAAACCCAGATTCCACAACCTATGCTAGCGTCATTATTGCCTGTGCTAAATTGATGCTTTGAAACAGGGTATGGACATCCATAATAGCATAATGGAAAGAGGATTTTTGACAGATCATATAGTTGGAAATATTGTGGTAAGACATAAATGCAAAATAAGGAATCATAGACAAAGCACTCTGATTCCGAATTTGTACAAAGAAATCATCACTTCATGTTCTAATTTATTATATTTTTTTTTTTTGGCTATTGTAGCACCAGTTATGTATTTGGAGTAGGATAATCAAATCTACATTCATGTTTATCAATCTTTCCTTCTCAAGATGTTCTCAAAAACTATTACCTGGAAATTATAACTAAAAATACCTAATTTATTAATAAACACTGATCTTGACATGTTCCCTTTGAAAAGTACAATTGCAAAGACTATAAAAAGTAGGCTTATCCCCAAAAGCAAAATTAAGATGTATATGTAATCTTGAATGGACTCTGAACAAAATAATTTCATTCCTTTGTTACCAAATCTTGCCACACGCACTGAGATGAGAAAATAAATAATGAAAAAAAAACCATACTTTCAAGATTTGTTCCTTATTTCATGTTAACTCTGGTTTTGCATTGCACTTGTTTAAAAACTAATTTTGCATAGAATATCTAAATAAAATTCTAGGATATTTCATGATAGTGCATGCACTGAAAACAAACTTCAAAGAAAACTAAAATCAGAGATAATGCTTTGTAGTGCTGCCCCCTCCAAAAAAATAGCACAATGTAAATTGTACGTCTATCCTATCAGACCAAAAAAAACTGTTGGTAACTGAACATAAAGCAACAATGAGATGCAAACTATCATGTTTCTCATTGCCTTGGAATGATTCTTGTAAATAATAACAAACTAAAGATTCTAATAACAACACAAATAGCTTCAAAAGATACAAGAGATTCAACTCACAAAATGCTCCAGCTACCCAATTGAGATCTACCTCCAAGTGTGTTCCTCTCCTTCAACAATTCTATGCTTTTTATAGAAAAACTTGACCCATATGGAGGAACACCAAGTCTTTGAGTCAAGTCTCTTCCACAAATGAGATTACTCCATTTTCCAACTTGTCATTCAATTTTGTGGAAAAGGACTTGTAAATCTTAAATATTTTCGCAAATTTTCCAAGGGTCATAAATTCAAGGAGAAAAAGAACTCATCTCATAAATTAGAGTCTTGACTTGAGGATGAGGGGGGGAAGTTCCTCATTTATTTCCCTTTCTAGAAGTGTCCTCACCTCATTTATTCATTTAAAAATTGTTTATTATTTTGTTCTTTGAAATGGGCTCTATTTTTATTATTTAATTTAGCTAGATTTTATGTTATTTGAAAATAAAATACCTACAATTTTGAATTCTAATTCAAAATTCAAAGGTGGGTTGTGACATCCTTCTCCCCTAAATTTATGCATCGTCCCGATGCATAATAGAAATAAGGTCAAAACATATACATATAAGTCCATAGAAATAAGCATCGTTTACTATCAATATGCTTTCCTACCTTCAAAGTCTATCCTTCAACAAAGTAGTCTATCATAGAGTATCATCTAAGTATAATTTCCTCTATCATCTAAACATCATTGAAGTTATAGTTCGTAATTAAAATTCTACTAGGTTCAAAAATGATAAAGTATCCATGTATTATCATGAATTTGTGAGTTTAAGAAACATCTTTGACTTTTCAAACCTGATTGAGTGTATCCTTGTAGCTTGTCCTCAAGTCCGAAATGTTGAATGTTCAATTGAATTTTCCCGTGTCTAGAATAAACACTTGTAGAAGTTGTTAGACATATCAGGTTATGATGTTAATCATGGTGTTGTTTAGCCATGCTTCTAAGTTTGTCATGTTGATATGCAACAATTCATCACAAAGTACTTGTTTTATCAATGCAAATTAAAGTAATAAATGATCATAAGTTACTAAATATGCCAAATTTAAATCATTACTTCATCATGTAAGCAACTCCCTCATAATTATCTTTAGGAGCCTTTTAAATGCAACAATAAGTGAATAAATGTATAAAATTAAGGAATAAATCTAACTTGCAAGAGTGTCATCTTATTATCATAACTAGCTAATATAACTTTTTCATAATTTATATTGTGCAATGGAGTCATCAAACATGTGTCATTCCATCTGTGAACTAATTAAGGTAAAACATTTCCAATGCTCATGGATTTGTTATGAGAATGGTATAGTCAAGGGAAAATGAAGTGAAAGTATTCCAAAATAGATTCAATGTCAAGGGGTCAAATTGTTATCATATCAATTGCGAGAATCAAAATATTATTACTTTCTAATGTCTCTTCAGGAGATTCCTTTCTATATAAGAAGGCTCTTACCTTAGTTCGTAATAAAGTTATGTACACTTGCTCCTCACTTTGGTTCCGACTATTTTCCATCATAGAGAGTAAAATATTCATAGATATAATCAATCCTATCCAAAGTCGTCATTAAATAATTTTCTTTCTTTATATCAAGTTATCTTCCCAATCCACCTTCAAGTTAGTTTCTCTCCTGCATAAGAGGGTCACATTTATTGTTCTCCTTTCCTTTCGATCATAATGAAAATCCTACCATACTCAAGGTCCAACTGTCTAATATTATCATTTATATCCTTAATTTTCTCTGATTTTAAAACCTCATTTGTTGTTATTACAATGTCATGACCTTGATCATACATGCTTGTAATTCACTTTAAAATTCCATCATATAGTAAAACCTTGGAATCAACTTTCTAAGTGCGGTAAAAATTTAGGTTCATAGATTCTCCCTTGGTAATCCGTCACTATCAGAATTTCCAAGTATGTTTGAGGTTTACTCCAACATGTGCTAGAATCCAAGAGTAATAATGCACCATTGTAGGTTAGAAGAATTATGTTATCTTAGTCAATCTGAGTACTTAGGAAATAGCCAATCCGGGCTCTTCTATCCTTTGGACAAACTGGTAAATGCAGTTTAGTCACACTATTATCTTTATTTTCATTAAAGAAACATCTACAACATCACGAAACATCACAAAGTTGAGGCTTAGATTTCAAGTTTTCATTTTCTTCTCTGCATGCTACAAGTGACTTCTTCAACTGATTAACATGTTCTTTAAATCTTTCTATTTCGATCTTCTGTAACTATTCTCCCTTTTAAATTATTTCAAACCTTCTTTTGTTCCTCTGTTCCAACTCTTCAAGTCTTCTATATCTTCAAACAATGTTAACTCTGCTTCAAGTTCCTTATTTTTGTTTTCACATTTTTCAATTCTTGTTTAAGGACATCATATTTGTCTTCTCCTAGTTCATCTATATTTAAGGACAATTCTCTAAAATAATGGCCAAATGGCCTATATTGGTCAAATGGATCAAAACTTTATCCAATAGGTAAACACAACAGCCATATAGGCTAACTAGGACATGAATCATTATGCTCTAGCCAGAGACTTTTGACTCCTTCGGGATCAATACGGGTCCATGAGTCATTTCCTAGAGACCATAGTACCTACCCAGGAACTATGTTGAGGATGTCAACTAGGGATACACAATATCAACTTGTACACACCTCAGCTTTGGCAAAGCCAGGTACAAGTAATCCACCCTGGGGATTCTTCTGAGTACCAATGACTTCCATTATTCAGATATCATATAAACATTATACACATCAACACTCAAGTGAAAGGTAACAATTCTAGCGATCATGCATGTTGATTTATCAAAAATTTCTTCCAAACTTTCCATCCATCTCTCTTCGCAACTGTCACATCAATTGGTGCCACCTTCGGGCTTGTTATCTAAAAGTAGTGCAAGCATCCCAAAATTGATAGTAACTTCTGAAAATAGGAGTCCATGAATATCTTTAGTTTCTCAAAAGTCAATAGCTATCTCTAGTACTCATCATATAGTCTCACCTCCAAGGAAACCCAATATCATTGATATCTTAGTTCCAAGTAACTGAGAAATAAAGATGGTTTTTAAAGCCCTCTCAAGAACCCCTCTGTACATTTCCTAATTCCTTGCTTGCATTTGTTTAAGGTGTTATCCTCCAAGAGGGAGGTATGCAAGAAACAGACACATAGATCTAGGGGGATGGATGGATTATGATTGTCCCATACCAGTCCCATCTGCAACCCCATCCTCACAATAGAATCTCCCTAGGCCACCTACTCCCCCATACAACCTACCAAGGCCCTACCTATATATGGCAGTTTTACAGAAGTCACATTACTCACACATGCCAGCAGTTGTAAAATTAAAAATGCCTCAAATCAAGAAGGATTAAGTGAAACAAGTCAATAAGTTAAATCCTCAATTAAAATAAAACAAGCCAAGAAGAAGTGAAGATCAAAGATAGCAACTATTGTAACCTCCCAAGTTCAACAAAGAACAAGTCCTTGAGGCAAAAGGACCATCTTGAAATTTAAATTAAAAAATAAAACACTGTGACTTAACACTTAAGTAAAATCTTTAACCCAAGAACAAATAATGCAACAATCTCATAAAATTGGCACATTACAAGCACCATGTAGCCTTACAACAAGACCACCTAAGGGGAGTATGGAAACTGGGTGGACTTCTATCACTCAAATAGCTAAATCATATAGTGGTCTCAAACCACATAGAGAACAATGATAATCGCCATGTCACATTAAGCATTCCTCACACAACCTGAAACAACCTTATTATACTTCTATATCAAAAATCTACATGAATAGTCATATGCCCCCATACAGCCCAGGACATGCCATTCTAAAAGGATTATGATGTGCCACAAGAGGAATTAGCCATAGAATATGATATCCACTTCACAAGTATTACGATTGACATGTACCAAACTATTGTTGTCTCGTTACACATACCATTACTATCATCAAGCTATCTACTTCACCCTCTAGGGAGGGTTTACTTACGACCTTATCACTTCCCTTTTATGTTTCTATCCATGTTTATCATTAACTAGATGATCATTAGATCGTAAGTGGGGGAATACTATTAGCCTTATGTCTTAATTCTGACCATGCTTTAGGTTAGCAGACCTTTAAGCCTAGTGTCTGAACCAAAATCTGTGATACCACGTGTAAGGACTTGACTCATCGTTAATCAAATAACACTAAACTCTAAATTCAAAAATATCAATGAATAAAAATTTCGATCTCGTAGATGTAGGAAATGTGAAATTCTTCTAAGAAGTGCTTAATGCATGATATAGAAATGTGATGAAACTTGAATTTAGTTTCCTAGAATCATCAAGTTCTTAAAAGATCACCAATTTTAAATCCAGTGAAGAGAGAGTACATTATAGAGAAGGTACATTATGCAAGATAACCTATAAGAGTAATAGATCACACATACCTTAAGTTCTTCATTACGCCCTCCATTCACTTCTGACAACTTGCCTTTTCTCTAGAGACTGTATCCTTATCATCTGCAGAAAACTAACTAGACAATCTTTTGTTAACACGACTCAGAAATCACTACACAAAAACTATTAATAGAATACCCTACATCTAGGGGACCTGAGTACTGGGGGCATCCTTCGCCGTCTAGATTGGCTACATACCCCGTATCCATGGGATCAAGGCACCCTCCTTCAGATGTGAATAACATGGGGAATGTGAATATGTAGTTCTATTTTCAACTATGTTTGATGTAACTATAAGCAGGTATCCAGCCCTTTCTAGGGTTATTCCCTGCCGTAGACAGTTCTTCATTGGCTATCACCCACTCGGTCAAATAGAGATAGAAATTAGTTCACTACTACAAATACCTAAAAGGGTGTTTGTTAGTTAGTCCTAGTGTGGAGGAATCCCTATTAGGTGTCTACTCATAAAATCAAATTTACCCCCTCAAGCCAAATTACGTAATTTTCATGACTAAGTCTCGATCCCCTAGTACTTTCACCACGATCTGTGAGGGCAAGGTGAGAGCATATGATAGATAGTATTTCTGGATTGGTCTAGTTGTCTTCTTTGATATTTCACATGTCCTCCCTGATCTATGCTCACGTGTCAATAAGCCTCATTTTCTGTTAGTAGCTTGAAGTGTTTTCCAAATGAGCATCATGGTAATCATTATTTCAATAGACTCATCCTTTCTTTTTATTTAATCTTCTTAATGAGATATCCAAGGAGATTTTCCCTTCCTGGAGATTTAACTTTTGACATGTCCCTTATTACTCCCTGAGGACTTAGAGGGACGATGCCTAGACGTCGTTGTTACAGCTATGTTAGGCACGAGGTACTTGTTTCAACGCGACGGCATTACCCGTAAACGTGACACAGAGCTACCGTAAAAACTGAACACTATGATTTGGTTGAGTTTGGACATTGATTTATAAGGTTTACCTAACTAAATTGAAAGAAGAACTTGCACAAAGAAAAGATACTAGTTTATAGGGCATTAACGAGAACAACTAGTTGTAAACAAGTATCATGTGTAGAACAATATCAACATAATAGTACAGATACAAAACTAACAGCATTAATTCCAAAAGGAAAAATAGAATATGAACAAATTTTGAATAATCCTTAGGAAGCAATATGACATTTAATGAACACATAAACTTACATCATTTAATCATACAACATTTAATCATATAATTTACATCGTTATCAAAATAAATATTCAAACTGACTATTGTTGGAGAAATACCCATACCTTATTAACAAGGTTCTCTTATGAGATTCAAACATTATTCAGATATGATTGACCTCAAACATAGATATACATAATAGTAATGAGGGTAACATCCAATATAGAAAAGGTCTTAAAGAAAACATAACCTTGAAGAAGTTTGCTTAGAGAAGACACTTTTAATCAATTTTATCAATTTATAATTGTGTGTAACATAACCGGAAACATATTCTATTAGTATTGAATGTCAAGATTCAGTCTTAAAAAAATAAGGAATCTTGATAACAATTTGTTGGTTGAGCACCCATAATGGTATATGGCAGGTTAGGGGTATAAACCACACAAACTCCTTTTCATTTTGTTCTAATTTTCTTTACTTTTTTTATTAAAAGCTCTATCTATTTCTATCTTACTTAATCTTTATTTATATTTTTTATAATTCCTTATAACATCCTACTTACATCTCTTATCAACTGTAATTTTCTTACACTTGTTCTCATTATTATAGTTATTATAAACCTTCGAGTATGTGCAAATTTGCCACACTAGTACAAAACATATCTCCAAGATTGTGTATCATTTTCCATCATCTTAAATAGGGGCAATGTCCTTATGAAATTATTGATGATGCTAAACAAATCAATCTGAAAAATAAGCTTACACTATAATAATGTGCCGTGTCTCGGCTTGCCCACTGGCAAGTGTAAAACCCCAACTCCTCAACATTTCCCAACATTCTCTCTGCCTGTGCACAAATTGACACTTTGGATGGGGTATAGACATCCATCAAAATAGAATGAAAGGGGAATTTCCATTAGATGTTGTACTTTCCATGCGTGCAAAATGTGGAGGTATAGATGATGCACGTGAACTATTTGACAAAATGCTTCAAGAATGTGATCTCATGGAATGTCATGATAGTAGGATATGTTCAAAATGGGTTTGATGAATAGACTTTAAAAACTATCAAGAAAATGTAATGGGCAGGTGTAAATCCAAATTTCGAACCTTTGCCAATGTCTTCCCTGCCTGTGCTAAAATTGGAGCTTCAATACATGGTATGGACAACTGTCACAACATAAGACAAGATTTTGTTAGATATTAGAGTTGGGATGACTCCAATAGACATGTATGCAAACGTGAAATGATAGACAAGGCATGTAAACTGATTAACAGAATGGCCCAATGTAATGTGGTCTCATGAATGCATGATCCCAGGATTGCACAAAATAGATTTGTTGAAAATGGCTTTAGAAACTTACAAGCAAAAGCAATTGGTAATTGAAACACCAGTCTCCGCAACCTTTGCCAGTATTCTCTTCCAATTCAGGTATGGTTATCCATCCAGTAGAAGGGGGATTTTGTCAGATGTGGTAACTGCAAGTCACTAGGTGGATATGCGTGTGAAATGGGGAAGCACAGACAATGCATTCAAACTATTTGATAGAATGCCTCAAAGAGATGATGTCTCAGGGATGATTAAAATAAAATTGAGATAAATGTTATCAATCATTTGTTTAAGCTCAACCTGATGGAGCTTGGTAAAATTATGATTTCCAATACAATTAAGTATCATGTGATTTATCTATCTGAACGATCTAACATTTTTTTTATAGTAGTATTTGAACACACAATAGATGCTATTTTAATCTCATAAGATGAACTTCATATTTAACCATCTTCCTTCAAAGATTTTGGAATGCTTAGAGAACTGTATGCTATTTCCTGCAAATCTAGCAGTGCTAGGATTATATATTGTTTACCATATAGCGGAGAAAATGTACTATATAACCTAGGCTATACAGTTTGCACATTTCATACTCTGTATATGGGGTTCCTACTACTTTCTAGGAGGGCACTTAAGGTACTCCATTTTGGCAGAATGATACTGAAGTAGATTGAATATTAACAAAAATGTCCACTAGTTACCAGAACATATTTAATTCAGGCATTAATGTGTTTTAGCTTGTTCTAAAATTAAGTGCATACATAGAACACAATCCTCATTAATGATGAAAAGTAAATTAAGAATATAAACCATGATTGATGCATGACATGAATAATGTGAGAGGCAAAGAGGATGAATTGATTTAGACACTGATGAGCATAACAACTTAAGCAAGGTTTCATAAATGTCCTTATTGCATACAACTATAGTTAATGGTTATGTGCAGTGTGGTTGACCTTCTTCATAGTGCTGGTGATCTTGAGGACACACTAAAATTTATTATTAAGATGCCAATTAAACCTGTGGTGTTTGTGTGGGTGCATCTTCTTGGTGCTTATAGATCACACGTGAATACAGGCTTAAGAGTATTTACAGCAGTGACTTATGTTCATCATCTATGCAGAAGTGGGCAAGTGTGTTGAGGCTCAAATGGTAAGGAGATTGGTGAAAGATAGAAGAATTGAAAAGATCCTTGGATGCGGTTGGATTTAAGGCCATAAAATGATAGACATTTTTCATGTAGGAGTCTGATCACCTCCCTGGATACTGGAGATTCATGCAAAGTTGGAGAAATCAGCTTGGAAGGTGAAGGCATCAAGCATAATGGATGGAGGAATTTTATCAATGTTGTAGATGCAAGTGCCCTGCTAGACATGTATGCAAAATGTGGAAGGATAGACGAAGGATGTGAACTCTTTGACTAGACTCCTCACATGATTGCAGGGTATGCACAGAATGGATTGAGTGGAAAGAATTTTGAAACTTTCAAGCAAATGCAATTTTGTAGACATAAACCCAGATTCAATAACCTATGCTAGTGTCCTTATTGCCTGTGCTAAATTGATGCTTTGAAACAGGGTATGGACATCCATAATAGCAGAATGGAAGGGGGATTTTTGATAGATCTTATAGTTGGAAATATTATGGAAGACATATATGCAAAATGTGGAATCATAGACAAAGCACTCAGATTCCAAATTTGTACAAAGAAATCATCACTTCATGTTCTAATTTATTATATTTTTTTTGGCTACTATAGCAACAGTTATATATTTGGAATAGGCTAATCAAATCTACATTCATGTTTATCAATCTTTCCTTCTCAAGATGCTCTCAAAAACTATTACCTGGAAATTATAACTAAAAATACCTAATTTATTAATAAACACTGATCTTGACATGTTCCCCTTGAAAAGTACAATTACGAAGACTATAAAAAGGAGGCTTATCCCCAAAAGAAAAATTAAGATGTATATGTGATCTTGAATGGACTTTGAACAAAATAATTTCATTCCTTTGTTACCAAATCTTGCCACACGCACTGAGATGAGAAAATAAATAATGAATAAAAAACCATGCTTTCAAGATTTGTTTCCTTATTTCATGTTAACTATGGTTTTGCATTGCACTTGTTTAAAAACTAATTTTGCACAAAATATCTAAATAAAATTCTAGGATATTTCATGACAGTGCATGCACAGAAAACAAACTTCAAAGAAAAATAAAATCAGAGATAATGCTTTGTAGTGTTGCCCACTCCAAAAAAATAGCACAATGTAAATTGTATGTCTATCCTATCAGACCAAAAAAAAATGTTGGTAGTTGAACATAAAAAGACAATGAAATGCAAACTATCATGTTTCTCATTGCCTTAGAGTGATGCTTTTAAATAATAACAAATTAAAGATTCTAATAACAACACAAATAGCTTCAGAAGATACAAGAGATTCAACTAACAAAATGCTCCAGCTACCCAACCGAGATCTACATCCAAGTGTGTCCCTCTCCTTCAACAATTCTATGCTTTTTATAGAAAAACTTGACCCATATGGAGGAACTCCAAGTCTTTGAGTCAAGTCTCTTCCATAAATGAGATTGCTCCATTTTCTAACATGTCATTCAATTTTGTGGAAAAGGACTTGTAAATCTTAAATATTTTCCCAAATTTTCCAAGGGTCATAAATTCAAGGAGAAAAAGAACTCATCTCATAAATTGGAGTCTTGACTTGAGGATGAGGGGGGGAAAGTTCCTCATTTATTGCCCTTTCTAGAAGTGTCCTCAGCTTATTTATTCATTTAAAAATTGTTTATTATTTTGTTCTTTCAAATGGGCTATATTTTTATTATTTAATTTAGCTAGATTTTATGTTATTTGAAAATAAAATACCTATAATTTTTAATTCGAATTCAAAGGTGGGTTGTGACAAATAGAATAATGTTTCTTTCCCAATATATGTAACCAAGTTATTTATAGTTTTCTATTATCATATAACTATATATACATTTTAAGTGAGTAGATATAGTAAGAACATATCTCTATACTCCATTCAATAGTGTTGTTGTATATACTCATATGAGTTATACCTAACTTAATCATAGTTAGTGGTTTTCCTCACATGTGGAAAGACTAAGTCCTCTTGTTGAGTCATTAGTTGATGTGTTGATCCATCTTCAACACATCACTTTTATTTTGGAGGGAGGATAAAGCTTGAGCTATTCTCTTGGTTCCAATTTCACTACCTTTCCTTTCTCATGGAGACTTGTTCCTCAAGCTTCACCTATTTATACCATTTTAGATGTAATCCAATTACTTTATTTTCAATACATTGCATTTGTGTTTCATTTCTGCTCCATGATCTTGGACTTCCACTCCCACATGGCATCAGAGTGAGTGGAATAATGTCAAATCATTTGCTCATTGATTATATAGCTCCATTGGCGAATCTCTACAACTTCTCTTGCACGCTAGGCTCAATCTGTCCTTCTATCACTACATATCGAGGAGGTAAAATTTTGTTTCAAAGAAAATTTGGAACAATTTTTTCTTTTACAGGTCATAATCGTAATTGGAAGAGCTCATTGAGTTTCACCACAGTGAGATCGAATCATAGTTGAGGAAGCCTCAACAGAGGTGTATTCTCTATGGTAGTCATGCCTCACACAGAGCCTAAACCCTATACTTATTGTGACTCATAGAAGAAGCTATATCCATGCCTGATATCACAGGCCGAAGTTGCCCCTGCAAGATGCATTCTATGGTACCTCCAAGAGGCTTGGTCCTCTCATCGAAGTCGCGGTCCAATACATCCTTGTCGTTGCCTCATACCATGGAATTCAATCCACGTCGCTGCCTTTCTCTATAGTATTTTCACCACATATGCTCAGCTGACAGGTCCTCTTAGCCACGAAGGCTCAAGCTATATTGGCCACACCAAAAGGTGGAGCAAAGGCCGCATTTCTAGGTGGGAAGGTAGAGTGGAATCGACTTTGAAAAGCCAAGCAGGCCATGGGAATTTGAGAGTGCCTTGGGAGGCATGTGAACAATGATGACCATCAAATTCTAAGAGAGTATTAGCAGCACTATTCATTGTAATTTATGTCAATTTTTCTTACATAAGAAACTAGGGGGGGTGACATAAGCAGAGAGGCAAAATAGAAAGGGAGGAGGACACAAAATTTTTAATAATAAGCACTTGGTCATATGGGTTTTTAAGCCACTGGTCACACCTTACCATAGGGGGCTTAACTTTTTCCCTATTAAGTTTTTCTCCATACATTAGTTTGCACAAAATTTTATTTTCAAGCACATTGAATTTTTTTTTTTTAAGGTGTAATTTTCTACATATGCAAAAATTGTAAAGGCTATAACTTTTGCATACGATCTTGTAACTGAGTAATTCAAAAGGTTAAAGTGCCTATTTTCTTGTCCTCTATTATTCTATCTTGTCAATGCACTATGATTATAAAGTGCCAGAGCAAGTTAGTTTAGAGTGACAAAAACACTTCTTTAATAAATTAAGCAATCTGAGGGGGGAACTACAAATAATCAAGGGGGAAATCTATATGTTCATATTGCACACTTCTTAGGGAAGTGGTTTTTGTGAGAATCTTACCTTTATCACATCTCACTTTCAATTTCTTTATTTCTCTTTCAAGTTTTCTACATCTACTATCTACATGACTAAAAGGCATCATGGAGTCTACAGTTCCTATTCCTCCACTAACACCTTTCAATTATCAAGATTGGAAGGTTAAAGTCAGTCTTGTGCTAAAAAATAAGGGCCTATAAAGGATAACTATGGGAATAGAAAAGGAACCTAATGCGGGTAAAGAGAAAGAAAAGTTTTTCAACAAATGTTGTCAAGCATTTGGCTTTGTGTTTAAATCTATCTCCAGAAGTATTGTTTCATGTCAAAAACTTAACTATGCCTAATGAAGTGTGGGATACTTTAGACAAACTATTTGGAAAAATTGATGAGCTCAAAAGTCATGAATTGGAAAATCAGCTCTTAGGTCTTAGTGCTAGAAACTACTCAACTTTAGAAGATTTCTTCACAAAGTTTAAATCTTTAAAGTTACAGTTAAAAGATTGTGGAATTGACAAGAAAGAGGATCAATTAATACTTTCAGTACTTTCCAAATTAAGTCCAGAATTTTTTGTGTTTGTATCAACTTTCTATTCTACTAAAAGTGCTCTTGGAGCATCATGGAAAATGCCCACTCTAGATAAAGTCATTTCTAATCTCACAAGGCAATATGAGAGACTAATTCAGATGGGTTCTTTGAAGTCTATGAAGCCTCAGGCTCTAATTCCAGGGAATGATAAGCCACAAACTTCATATGAGAAGAAAAACACTAAGAAGGACAAGGATAGCAAGAAAGTAGATAAAATTGATGATATCAAAAAGGATAAATCTTCTCAACAAAGTAAGCACATTACAAAGAGGATAATATGTGCCTTTTGTAAAAAACCAGGGCATGATGAACATAAATGCATGAAGAAGCAACTTGAAAGTCTCTCAAATATTCTCAAAAAGAATAACATTTGGCTACCTGATTCTATCAAGGCATCTACATCAACTTAGGATAATAACAAGGACAAATAGAAATCAAAAGGCAAATCTCTAGTTGTTACGTCATCTTCATCTTCATCTCCATCATGGATTATTGATTCCAGTGCTACTAATGATATGGGTTCTTCTCAAGTGGCATTCACATCCTTAGAGCCATCCAGAATATCTTTAGTCAACTTAGGTGATGATACCCTGGTATTGGTTAAAGGGACAGGGTCTATTGAAATCAAAGGAGGGATTTTTTCAAAAGTTCTTAGTGTACCTTCACAATCAACTAATCTCCTTTCAATGTATCAAATAACACACTTAGGGAAGGGAATGAGATTTTATTTCTCTCCAAATTTAGTTGAGATAAGAGAACTACAAAGTAATAACTTAGTTGCTATAGGGGAAGCCAATCATCAATCCAAATTGTATACCTTGTCAAGTTTTGCTACAAATATTTCTCCAATGGCACTACTAACTCATTCAGATGAAGTTAGTAAATTATGGCATGAATGGTTTCGCCACCTTAACTACCATTATCTCAAACAACTACGGCAACAAAAAATTGTTAATGGATTACCAAAAGTCAAGTTTTCTAAAGGACTATGTGAAGGATGTGCACTTGGTAAACATCCTGAAGCAAAGTTTGACAAAAGAAAAACTTGGAGGGAAAAACAAGTCTTAGAACTTGTTCATAGTGATGTTTAAGGAGCTTTTCCACACCCTTCTTTTACAAAGGCTAGATATGTTCTTACATTTATCGATGACTTCTCATGTTTTACATGGGTCTACTTCCTTAGGCAAAAATCACAAGTGTTTGATTCTTTTCAAGATTTCAAACTTTGGCCAGAAAATAGTTAGGGAAAGTCATTAAGATTCTTTAGACAAATAATGCTAGAGAATATGTTAATAATATTTTTGAATAGTTTTGCATAGCAGAAGGGATAGAGTTGCAACACATAGTTCTTATACCCCTCAAGAAAATGGTGTAGCAAAATGTAAAAATAGGTTTTTAAAGGAGATAGCAAACTATATGATTCATTCTAAAGGGTTAACACCATTTTATTGGGTTGAAGCTATCAATTGTGCATGTTACATTCAGAATAGAGTTCTTCATAAAGTATTAAAAGGAATCACCCCCTTTAAAGGTTGGAAAGGATGGAAACTGATAGTTGATCAGTTCAGAGTTTTTTGTTCACCTGCTATGGCTCACATTCCTAAAGAACATCACAAGGCAATGGATGCACAACCCAAACCTTGTATCTTTGTTGGATATCCAGAAGGTGTTAAAGGCATTGTCTACTACACCCAACCACACATGAGTTGTTCATTAAGCGAAGTGTCAAGTTTCAAGAAACATACCTTGAAATAGTTCTTGACATTCCTTGGCATACTATTGATTCTCTTGATCATGAAATTTCCTTTTATAGATCATTTGATTTACAACAGCCTTATAGTTCAGAAAGTAGTTCTTCTTCTTCTTCTAGTTCACATAGTGATGATACAAAGCATTCATCTTCATCAAGTTCAGGGATTGAATTAGAAGTTAACATATTTTCACCAAACTCACCCACATCAAGATCTTCACAAGTAGATTCTTGGTATAGACTATTGGGATAAGCTATCATTAACCTTGTAAATCCCATTATTACATTATTCCATTTATTATTTGTAATTACCCATAAGGGATGTACAAGTTTCATCGGCAGTGGTAAAAATTATTTACTATCCACGGTAATTACGGAGTTACTGCACGGTAAGCCTCAGAGTTACTGGCAGTAGTTATAAGATGTTATTTACTATGGTAAATGGTAATTGGTCAAAGTGGGGTGTACATGTGGAGGAATAATCTATTTTTAGTGTTATGACGCATGTCATAGATGTTGTAAGGTGTAAGAGATTCTATGACAACTATAAGTTGTCATAAGAATCTATGACACTAATAATAGCATATGACATGTCATAAGATGTTGTAAGTGGCTATTTTGGCCCCAAGCCGTTCAAGCTTTCATGGGCACTTTTTCCCAAGTGTAGGATGCATGTATGATAGCATTTATGACCTCGTAAGTGCCTATTCTTGGCCATGGACGCCCAAGGTTGTGTTGTTGACACTTGAAAAGTGTTATGGGCTTGAAAGAAGTCATTTAATGTCTTAAGGTTGTGTAAATTCTATATAAACCTTAGAATAGTAGATGAGATGCATATAACAGTTTACAGGTACCCAGGTTTTGTTGAAGTGAAGGTTGAAGGACAGATGAAGTGAATGTATTTGTAATCTCCTTTTGTGAAGATAATACAACTTGACCTCTTTTCTTACTGGAGTTTTTTACCTGAAAGGGTTTTCTCCATGTTAAACACTTGTGTTATGTGCTTCATTCTGCTTATGGTATATTTATGTATTGTGGGTTTATGTTTTGATTACTATCTTCATTGTTAATACACACTTAAAAGATTGCTGAAATTTATTCGAATCAGATTTCCATTGAAGTAGTGTTGCTTTCATTTCTAACATTTGGTATTAGAGCCTGGCTAGCTTTGACTCTTGGGTGGTAGTGTGGAAGCTTTAGTTGTAGTGGGAGATTTGGTTGTATTTGCTTTGCAAATCTTATGTTGTTATTATGGCTACATCCACTATTATACCGACCTCTTGAATGGATATTGAGAAGTTCAACGGAATGGGGTATGAGTTGTGGAAGCTGAAAATGGAAGATTTATAGGAAGAAAGAAACCAATGGTTGGTTGTCTAAAAGGAGAAGAAACCTGACGATGTCTCTCAAGATGAGTGGGATAGATTGGATAAGAAGGCATGGGGAACCATCTATTTGTGTCTTTCAGACTCTGCCTGTTGAATGTCACGAAGGAAGAGACAACATACAAGTTGTGGAAATAGTTGGGTGAGATCTATCAAGCCAAGAGTATGGTAAATAAACTTTATTTTAAAAAAAATTATTTTCCATGAAAATGAAAGAGGGTGAGTCAGTTGCAGAGCATTTAAATTCTTTTAATTTATTGGTGAGTCAGCTTGATTGAGTAGATGTTGAGGTTAGTGAGGAAGATAAATGTATCTTACTTCTATCTTCTTTACCTGAGTCTTGGGAGAATGTTATCCTTGCTATCACTGCTAACCTTATAGATCCAAAGTTGGATGCTCTTGTTTCAGTGCTACTATCACAGCATTGAGGAAGAAGAGTTTGGATAGTTTAGGGGATGCTCTTAGTATCAAGGGGTAGGTCTAAGGAAAGGGGACCTAAAGGAGATCAGAAAGGGGCTAAGGACAAGTCCAAGGGCCAGTCTAAGACTCTTGGTAGAAAGAACAGAGTTAAGTGTTGGAACTATAGTAAAATGGGACATGTGAAGAAGGAGTACAAAAATCACAAGAAATAGTGGAGAGTGCTTCGAATAAGTCCTCGAATGTAGGTGAAGAAGTTTTACTTTCTACATGTAATCTTGTTTCTAATGATCACTGGTTGGTGGACTTAGGATGCTCATTTCATATGACCCTACATAAGGAGTGGTTCTCCACATATGAAGAATATGATGGAGGTAATATCTACCTTGGTGACAACTCTACATATCTAATTGTCAGGAAAGGAAATGTATTGTTGTGTTTCAGTGATGGGAGGATTAAAACCCTCCCTAGTGTTTTGCATGTTCTTGGATTAGCTAGAAATCTAATTTTAGTTTCGAAGTTGAATGATTTGGGAATGCATGTGACATTTGACAAGCATGGATGCAGATTGGTGAGAGGGAAATTGGTGGTAGTGAAAGGAAGAGATTCAGGAACTTGTTTAAGCTTGAAGACACTACAGTTTGTAATGCCTCCTATGTATCTAAGGCCACTATTGAAAATACATCTATGTTTTTGCACCGTAGATTGGGCCACACAAGAAATAACGTACTAAAAACTATTAAGAATAAAAATTTGTTGGATGATTTCTCTTATTCTGATGAGCACTTTGATTTCTATGAGTATTGTGTGTTTGGTAAAAAAAAATAGAAAATCATTTCCTTCAGGAAGCAATAGAGAAAAAGAGAAGTTAGAAATTATTCATACGGATGTGTTTGGACTAGTGGATAATGAATCTCTCAGAAAATCTCATTATTTTGTAACCTTCATTGATGATGTATCCAGATTTACATGGATTTATTTTATGAAGCATAAATATGAAGTTTTCACTAAGTTTAAGATATTCAAAGTCTTAGTAGAGATCAATTAGGTTTAAAGATAAAAATATTAAGATCTGACAATGGAGGGGAATATTGTTCTAAGGAATTTGATGAGTTTTGCAAGCATGCAGGTATAATCAGACAAAAGACAACTTCGTATACACCACAACACAATGGTGTTGCAAAAAGGATGAACTGAACAATTCTGGAAAGGACCAGAAGTATGCTTAGTGATGCACAGTTGGATAAATACTTTTGGGTAGAGGCTGTGTGTACTGCTTGCTACTTGATAAATAGATCTCCTTGTAAGGCTCTTGATCCAACACCTTATGAAGTGTGGATAGGTAAGAAATCTTATGTTTCACATTTAAGGGTTTCTGGTTATGAGGCTTTTGTTCATGTGCCTAAAGAAAAGTGATCTAAATTAGATCCAAAGGCTGAAAAGTATACATTCATTGGATATGGTGATAATGTCAAAGGTTATAAGCTTTGGAATCCACTAACCTACAAGATTATCTTTTCTAGAGATGTTATTTTCAGGGAACTTAGAGCCATTTTTGAACTTGAGAAACCAAAAGAGAAAGAAGAAAAGGTAAAAAAAGTACACTTTCATTTAGAGCAACAAGATGCACCTCAAGAAGAACAAAATGATGGATTGGGGGGTGAAGAAGAAGAAGAAGATTCAAGTAGTTTTGATGAAGATGAATTTGTTGTGACAGAAGAAGTTGGTACAAATGATCATGTAGAAGAACGAGTAGAGTCTCTTACTCCACCCTTGAAGAGATCCACAAGACAAAGGAATCCAATTGATAGGTATAGGCCCACTAGATTTCCATTGTATATATGCTTTATTAAGTACTAATGATGAAACTAGATCCTATAGGGAAGCTATTTCTACAGATGATAGTGAGTCTTGGCAGCTAGCCATGTAGGGAGGAGACGATGGCTTTGGACTCTAATAACACTTGGGATCTTGTTCATTTTCCCAAAGGAAGAAAGGCCATAGGTTGTAAGTGGGTCTTCAAGAAGAAATTTGGAGCAGACGGGTCATTGGAGAAGTACAATGCTAGACTGGTAGCCAAGGGCTACTCCTAGAGAGAGGGAGTTGATTTTGGTGAGATATTACCTCCTATTACTAAATTGACTTCTATTAAATTTCTCTTATCCATTGCTGTAGCTTATGATTGGGAGATTGAGAAAATGGATGTTAAGACTGCATTCTTGCATGGAGATCTCGAAGAAGAAATTTATATGCAACAACCTACAGGGTTTGAGGTAAAAGGAAAAGAACATTGGGTTTGCAGGTCAAAGAGGTCTCTTTATGGTCTGAAACAGTGCCCCAGAATGTGGTATCAAAATTTTGATTCATTTGTTTTGAAATTGGGTTTTTCTAGAAGTGAGGAGGATCATTGTGTTTACATTCATTGTGTTGATTATATACTAGTTATTTTTTTGTATGCTGATGACATGTTTTTTAGCAATACTAAGGGTATGGTCAGTGAGCTTAAAGCCCAACTTTCAGGTGCATTTGAGATGAAGGATCTTGATGCTACAAGGTATATTTCAGGAATGGAGATCAAGAGGGATAGAGTTAACAGAAAGCTTTGGTTGTCACAAAGTAATTATGTGAATACTATTTTGCAAAGGTTTAGTTTGCAGGACTGTAACCCAGTTAGAGTTCCTTTACCCATTGGTACTAAGCTTTCATTAGATATGTGTCCAAAGACTGAGGATGATCTTGAGGATATGTCTAATGTTCTATATGCTAGTGTTTTAGGGAGTTTGATGTATGCAATGGTTTGCACTAGACCAGGTACTGCCCAAGCAGTGAGAGTTTTGAGCATATTTATGTCTAACCCTGGTAGAGAGCATTGGAACTATGCGAAGATGGTGTTTAAATGTCTTGCAAATACTCCTAATCATTGTTTGGTTTATTTTGGTACTGATAGTGCTAATAAATCTTTGGACATATAGGGTTTTGTTGATACAGATTGGGGAGGTGACTTAGACAGTCGAAAGTCCACTAGTGGCTATGTTTTTACTCTGTTTGGAGGTGCAGTGAGTTGGATGAGTAAGATGCAGCCCACAGTTGCTTTGTCCACCATAGAAGCAGAGTATATGACTGCTACTCATGTCTCTAAGGAGGTAGTTTGGTTGAGGAGACTATGTACAAGTATTGGTTTTGATTGCAGGATCATTTAGATTGGTTGTGATAGCTAGAGTGCTATCTGTTTGGCCAAGAATCCCATGTATCATGCTCGGACTAAGCATGTTGATGTTTAGTATCACTTTGTTTGAGAGTTGGTTGTAAATGGAGAAATTGAGCTGAAGAAGATAGACACTAAGGAGAATGTTCTAGATTCATTGACCAAGCCTATGAGTACAGAGAAGTTTATGTGGTGCAGAGAGGCCACAGGCCTTGTTTCTAGTGCTTGATTATATTTCATCTGATTTCCTATGGGATGATTTACAATGTATAATGTCAAGTGGGAGAATGTTAGGCTAAGGTGCCATTAACCTTGTAAATCCCATTATTGTATTATTCCTTTTATTATTTGTAATTACCCATAAGGGATGTAAAAGTTTCACCATTAGTGGTAGTTACTGCATGGTAAGTCCCAGAGTTACCAGTGGTAGTTATAAGATGTAATTTACTATGGTAAATGGTAATTGGTCAAACTGGGGTGCACATGTGGAGGAATAATCTATTTTTAGTGTTATGACGCATGTCATAGATGCTGTAAGAAGGTGTAAGAGATTCTATGACAATTGTAAGTTGTCATAAGAATCAATGACACTAATAATATCGTATGACACATCATAAGATGTTGTAAGTGTCTTTTTTTTGGCCCTAAGGCATTCAAGCTTGCATGGGAACTTTTTCCCAAGTGTAGGATGCATGTATGACAGCATTTATGACCTTGTAAGAGCCTATTCTTGGCCATGGATGCCCAAGGTTGTGTTGTTGACTCTTGACAAGTGTTATGGGCTTGAAAGAAGTCATTTAATGTCTTGAGGTTGTGTAAATTCTATATAAACCATAGCATAGTAGATGAGATGCATATAATAGTTTACAGGTACCTAGGTTTTGCCGGAGTGAAGGTTGAAGGACAGAGGAAGTGAATGTATTTGTAATCTCTTTTTGTGAAGATAATACAACTTGACCTCTTTTCTTGGTGGAGTTTTTTTATGCAAAAGGGTTTTCTCCACATTAAACACTTGTGTTATGTGCTTCATTCTGCTTCTGGTATATTTTTGTATTGCGGGTTTATGTTTTGATTACAATCTCCATTGTTAATGCACACTTAAAAGATTGTTGAAATTTATTCGAATCAAATTTCCATTGAAGTAGTGTTGCTTTCATTTCTAACATAGACTACTACAAATAACAAACAGAATCAGACAGACTTTCAGGGGGAATCTTGTGCTTTCTTTGCTTTAGTGTCTGATCCATAGAAATTTAAAGAAGCATCAGGCATACCTAAGTGGGATGTTGCCATGAATGAGGAATATGATTCCTTAATCAGAAATCACACTTGGGACTTCACTTCTCTTCCTAAGGGAAGAAAAGTAGTTTGATGTAAATGGATATATTAGACTAAATATGCAACAGATGGGTCAGTTGACAAGTACAAAGCACGATTAGTTGTAAAAGGTTTTTCACAAATCGCAAGAATTGACTACATAGAGACCTTTACACCTATTGCAAAGATGACTTCAATCAGACTCACACTTGCTATAGCTGCAGCACATGGGTGGTCAGTACATCAAGTGGATGTAAAGAGTGCCTTTCTTCATGGATACCTTAAGGAGGAGATCTACATGGAATAGCCACTAGGGTTTGTTCATGATTCATCCTTAGTATGTATGCTAAGGAAATCTATGGCCTAAAACAAGCACCTAGGGCTTAGTATTGTAAGATGGATTGCTACCTTCTATCTTTAGGATTCACTCGATGCAATTCAGATCCCAATGTGTATCTTTTGCAGCATGATGATTCATTGTTAATACTGGTACTTTATGTTGATGACCTTTTAATCACTAGGCATGCTTCCTCTGCTATTGTGTAGTAAAATCAACACTTCAAGAAACATGTCTTTACTCAAGAAAGATTTTTATATTTATTTAATTATTTATTAATTTCTATGCTAAGATAGTTGAATAAGTTTTCAAAATCAAAGAAAGATGCACGATAAAAGATATGATGGAAAATATACAAAAAAATAAATATGATTAAACAAATTTAATTAAATACCACTAGCAATAATTAAATTAAACAAAAATCATTCTTAAAACTTAAGCTAGATCTATTTTCAACATAAATAAAGATGTCACATAACTT
The DNA here is from genome assembly GCA_027924645.1 of Cunninghamia lanceolata. Classification (NCBI taxonomy): domain Eukaryota; kingdom Viridiplantae; phylum Streptophyta; class Pinopsida; order Cupressales; family Cupressaceae; genus Cunninghamia; species Cunninghamia lanceolata. The sequence continues at coordinate 1,733,379 of BSBN01001183.1, read as the reverse complement.
AAACTATTTCTCTAGAATTTTTCCTTATTAAAATACAAATTATCTATAATCTAATATAACATTTCTATTTTTATAAATATTAGAATGCAACATATTTAATAAAAATCAAATTGTAAATAAATTAAATATCTTACAATGAAGACCCATCAAACATGATTGCATGCTTGAGAGGAGAGTTGTGTAGCTTCCATGGTTTCTCTCTAGTTGCATTTTGAATACTCCATTTTACTTGCACAACATAAAAATATTAAAGAACAACAAAGAAATGAAATGAGAAGATTTGTAAACTAAAAAAATGTTAGAGTTTATATGATTTTTTTTAGGTGAGATTTAAAATAGAATCTTATCATTAAGTTATGTAAAACAAATCCCTAAAAAATAGCCCCCTTCCTTATTTTATGTGACATAAGGTTGAGTTAATTAGTTGTCATAAATTTTATATGCTAATTTAGGTGTGTATTAAAATCACTTTTGTTTATTAAGTAACCATATACCCAAATTTTAGCTAGGGGAATTCCTTATTTGGTGGATGCATTTAATTTCATTTATTTTAGAGTAGCACTTATATTTTTATTTTAAATATAAATGTAATAATTTAAATTTAAATGCATGAATACAATCTTTTCATATTTAGTTAAAGTTTATTCATTGTGATTGCCTCAATCTAATCCCTTTAAAATAGTTAAAGGAATTTCTATTTTATGGATTATTTTAAGAGATTTGAATTTCCCTGTGATATAATTGATAGGTGGCGATATTAATATTTTATTTATATTATTTAGAATATTAGTTAGTAAGTATTATTAGGTCAATTGGCCACTATTATATAGAAATATATTTATTAATTAATTACCATAATTTACTTATTTATTTTTAAAAAATACATATATATTGCCATATGAACTTTATATAAGTGATTATTCTTAAATTATTTTATTGTGGGTTAAAATTAATAATAAAATTAATTATATTTTTTTTAAATATTATTTTTCTCTATGTTTGGTATTCTAATTTGGCATAATAATTGCAAAGTGAGATAAAAAGAAATGAAACAATAAATTTATTTTAGTAAGTTCTAGAAAATTATTTTTTTTCTAATGCATAAATCTACTCCTTAAAAGTAGCTAACAATTTCCAATTTGGTGGATTGATTTATTATAAAATTCCCTTTTAAATTAATTTAAAAGTGTGATAATAGTTAAATTTAAATTTAAAAATGATTAAAAAAAAAAATCTCAATTTGCAATCATATCCCTAAATTTTAGTTATTATAACATGCCTTTTTAAATTAATTTTAAGAGTGAGTGATCATTTAAATTTATATTTAAAAATATATATTTTTAAATTCAATATGTAATCACATCTCTAAATTTTTGTTTATGGATTCCTTAATTAGAGGATGAATTATTATGACATGGTTTTTAAATAATTTTAAATTATTTTTATTTAATGAGAACGGTATTATGGGTAAGTCACCATTGAGAACAAATAAATGATTGTTGGTTGATGTAATAAATTTAGTTCACACACATATTACACACATAAAGTGAATGTCAAAGTTCATTCTCATAAACATGTGCACATACAATGAATATCAAAGCTAACTTTCAACCCTACCCACCCACACACTATGAAAACCATAGTTAATCCACACACACATACACTTGACACAAAGTGAACATCAGTATTTTTGTACACACATAGAGTGAGTGCCAAAGCTCCTTCATAGACACATGCATGCACACACAGAGTGTGACAAATTTCATTCAAATACATAGGCACACACTTCACACAAATTGAATGACAAACCTAAATAACTTTCACACACACACACACACACACACACACACACACACACACACACTTCACATGAAGTGAATGCCAAAGTTAACTTTCAAACATGCACACAATGAATGTCAAAGTTTATAAACACACACACACAATGAAAGTCAAAATTTATTCAAACACAAAGACTCACAATAAATATTATTGAAGTTTATTTGTAGACACATTTCACAAAAAGTGAAAATCAAAGTTTATTCATACATCACACAAAATGATATCCAAATTTCATTCGTGTATACACACAAAAAAGAAATGTTAGTTCTTTCAAGCACACTCCACATAAAGTGAACATTGAAGTTCATTCATACATTCTACACAAAATTATATTCAAGGCTCATTTGTACACACACAAAATAAAGAATTTCAAATCTTTCAATTGCATTCTAAACAAAGTGAATATCAAAGTTTGTTCATACACTCAACAAAATGTGATAGTTGAAGTTCATTCACTCCACAAAATGTGTTAGCTTAAGTCCATTCATAAATAAAGAAAAAGTAAATGTAAAAGTTCTTTTAAGGTCACATAGATACCCAACAAATTCCAAAGTTAGTTCAAACACATATACCACACAAAGTGAATACCAAAATTATTTTTTAAAAACACACACCACAAAGTGAATGCCTAAATTAACTTTCCCACACACACACACAATTTACATAAACAAAAAGTGAATATGCCAATGTTCAAACATAATTCATTCACACAAATTTAGTACAAGCATGCATTAACACTTAAGTTCAAACATTCCAAACTCTCAACACACTCATTAAGTGGGTGCTAAATTTATGAAACACGCTAAATTTCAAATACACACACTAGACAAAGTGAATGCCCAAATTAAATTTCACACACACAATTCACACAAAATGAATGTCAAAGTTAAAGCACACAGTTCACACATAGAAAGTGAACATGTTCCAAATTTTAAACATGCTTCATGCACAAAGTTAGTTCAATCACACACAAGTTAACACTCGAGTTCAAATATGCCAAAGAATAAACACACACATTTAAGTGAATGCCAAAGTTAAAGCACAATATTCACACAATGTTAGTTCAATCACTGCACACATAGTTGATTTAAAATTACACTTCATACATATATATTTTTAAAAGTTTTTTTGTGGAATGCTTGGTCGATATGAAATTAGTAACATGGATTTTTATTATCTTATATTATTTAGGTACTGTACGGTTCACCTAATCTCTTGATTGCTTAGAATTTATTTAGTTCATTCATGATTTATGATTTACTTCATGTGATTATTCATTTAATATAACTCAATTATTTTTATTTACAAAAAAATTATTGAATTTCTTATTGTATTTATAGCCTTGTCTACCAACAACTACATGTAATGACTTTCCATAAAAATAAAAATATAGACTATTTAGTGATAGGGTAAATGCAAGAAGTTGTGTCCACTTAAGGTGGAAGTTTCAGAGTTAGAAAAAAATCTAAAATCGGTAACTAAAAACGGGATCTTGTTTTAGATCGAGATCCTGAGCCTAAAATCTAGAATGGGATCCCAAACCTAGGACCAAAAAATGGGATCTCGTTTCACAAAACGTGATCCTATTCAGAATGGGATCCCATTTTTTGAAAGTATTAAATTTTTTTAAAAATGGCTGCAACCCCATTTTTTCCAGCGACATGTGATAGTTGAGAATGAGATCCCGAGTTGAGGAAGACGATTTTCACCATCAAAACATCAGGTAAGTGGATTTTTCCACTTTTACAATTTTCCAATGAATCTTTTGAAGTTTTCCTTTCCTTTTTTGGTGTAAAATACAATCAAAATTTACAATTTATGAATTCAATAGCTATATTTTGACATTTTAGCTGTAAAATACAATTGAAATTTTGAAAGACTGTATTAGATAAAAGGATAGAATTTGAACAAACTGTCAAAATTTTGTTTAAATTTGAGAATTGAATCGCTGTATTTATACATTTTAGCTATAAAATACAATTGAAAATTTGAAAATACTATATCATATGAAAGGAGAGATTTTGAACAAACTGTCAAAATTTGATTTCAATTTGAGTGTTGAATAGTTGTATTTAGACATTTTAGCTATAAAATACAATTGAAATTTTGAAATGACTATATCATATGAAAGGAGAGATTTTGAACAAACTATTAAAATTTATATAGCATTGGGATGATATATGTGTGTGTGTGTGTGTGTGTGTGTGTGTGTGTGTGTGTGGTTTTTATAAAATTTACTTATATCAATGTATGTCATTGTATTTTAAAGGCATTATTGAATAGGTAACTATCATGTAAAAAAATTACAACAAACCATAATAAAACCTTTATCACTTCCTTCATAATCAAACCTTTAGAGACAACCAACTAATCAAGAATTGAGAAGATTTTATAGTTTTTGTGATAGCCAACTAATCAAGAATGAAATCAAGCCAACAAATGTAACTTTAGAGACAATTGTAGCTATCCTCACTAGCTAGGTTATTCCCCTGGGATGAACATCATGATGTTGATTCTGATATGCTCCTAACCTCATTGGTAGTGCTTCCCTTGATCTTAATGACGTTGATGTAGGCCCCACTCATGATCCTTACGAAGATCTTGCCACCACTAGCATCTTTCATGATACCACTATCCTCACCATCTCCTTAGACCTATAATACATTGAGCTTATCAATTGGGACCAACATGACCCTTTATGATTTGATGTTTTCCAAAATGATGAAGCCATCATGAAACTTATGAATTGTCAAGACCACATCCCCATGGTAATCATAAGAAAGAGTTTTCCACCATACTTAATAGCTATGCTTATTTTGGAGAGAAAGAAGAACTGTTTAGTCCTATGGCACCCTAGTAGGCATAATAGAAATAAGAAATAAGAAGAAACTTGTGGTAGATTAAAATGATACAATAAAATGGACACTTCCCAAGAGCTCCTCAATGACAAAGTTCACCTTCCATTAGATACCACTCAGATACAAGATGACTCCTCTCTCCTTGTTGAGGATGCTATAGACATCAACCTATGAATAGAAGAGGACCCTAAACTCTCTAAGATAGTATCTCCACTAGACCTTGTCATCAAAGAAGGCATAACCATCACCCTTAAAGATTATGTTAATTTCTTCATGTGGTCTTATGGTGATATGCCAAGACTCCATCTTTAGTCATGCATCATCTTGTGGTTCACCTCAATAACAAACCTATTCAATAAAAGCAACACAAAATGCACCCCCAAGTAGCCCTCTTGGTCAAAGAAGAATTGTAGAAACTCTTGGATGTGGGGTTCATTTAGACTATTACTTATCCTAAATGGGTCTCTAATGTAGTCTTAGTTAGCAAGAAAACCAAGGGAATTCATGTTTGCACTAACTTTTGAGACATCAAAAAAGGATACCCTAAAGATAACTTTTCTCTACCAAACATTGATATGATCGTGGATCTCATAGCCATATATAAAATGTTATCATTAATCCAGATAATATCCCTTGAAACATTTGAGTTAGACATGGAGAGACCTAGATTATGGATAGGTCTATGTAAGAAAACACCTCCTATAGACTCAACACAAACTTACCCCTCAACTGTCTAAATTGTCACTTACATCATTTGATTACCTTGGAACACAGTATAGACAACTCTATGCAAATTTGGCAAAAGATATTTTCTCCTAACAAAAACTTGTATATGTAGAAGTAGACTACTATGTAATATCCTCTAGGATAATAACACTTGTTGTGATCTCCAACACTATGATCGAATTAGCTTCAAAATTTTGTGCATATAACTAGATTTGATATACATCTTAAGGAAAGAGTTGGGACTAACAACTAAATAGAAAACAATGATTTTGCAAATAGGAAATAGGAAACAAAATAGAGCTAGAACCATCTTGACTAATATCTTTTTCTATCTAGATTGAATCCCTACAATCACAAGTTAAAAACAAAGCATCAAATTCTTCATTAAATTTAAATCACAAATCATCAGAATATATTCATCTTCATACTCAGATTAGCCAGGTAGGCAACTAGTAGTCAATCCTATCTCCATTATCAAATTTGGTTACCATAGGCAACTTCACCAAATTTAGGTTTTCAGATCATGTGGCATGCACAAGATATCCACCTCAAGGTAGTTTTCCAAGTCTAGTTATAGTCTTGCAGATGTTCATTATGATTCTACCTAGGTGGTATGATAGTCCATTGGTTTCTATGACATCATTCAATAGCATAGATGCATATGAACATTCACCCTTCATTGATATATATTGATAGTAAAATAGAGTTTTAAATTTTTCTTAAGGGTTGGGACAAACATAGTGTTAAGATAGTGCAAATTAAGACTATTTAGACTAATTAAATGGGCTTAGTCTAAAGCTAAATAACACACATAAGAGTTGGGACTAACAACTAAATAGAAAACAATAATTTTGCAAATACGAAATAGGAAACAAAATCAAGCTAGAACCATCAACTAATATCTATTTTCTAGCTAGATTAAATCCCTACAATCACAAGTTAATCAAAGCATCAAATTCTTCATTAAATTTAAATTAGAAATCATTAGAATATATTCATCTTCATACTTAGATTAGTCCTAGGCAACTAGTAGTCAATCCTAGATCTCCTTTATCAAATTTGGTTGCCATAGGCAACTTCACCAAATTTAGGTTTTCAGATCATGTGGTATGCACAAGATATCCACCTCAAGGTAGTTTTCCAAGTCTAGTTATAGTCTTGCATATGTTCATTATGATTCTACCTAGGTGTTATGATAGTCCACTAGTTTCTATGACATCATTCAATAGCATAGATGCATCTGAACATTCACCCTTCATTGATATATATTGATAGTAAAATAGAGTTTTAAATTGTTCTTAAGGTTTGGGACAATCATCTAGTGTTAAGATAGTGCAAATTAAGACTATTTAGACTAATTAAATGGGCTTATTCTAAAGCTAAATAACACACATAAGAGTCACGTGACTAACAACTAAATAGAAAACAACAATTGCAAATAGGAAATAGGAAACAAAATCAAGCTAGTTCACCATCAACTAATATCTTTTTCTAGCTAGATCATCCTTACAATCACAAGTTAAACAAAGAATCAAATTCTTCATTAAATTTCAATCACAAATCATCTTGGAATATATTCATCTTCATACTCAGATTAGTCCTAGGCAACTACTAGTCAATCCTATCTCCATTATCAAATTTGGTTGCCATAGGCAACTTCACCAAATTTAGGTTTTCAGATCATGTGGCATGCACAAGATATCTACCTCAAGGTAGTTTTCCAAGACTAGTTATAGTCTTGCAAATGTTCATTATGATTCTACCAAGGTGGTATGATAGACCATTGGTTTCTATTGTGCAATTTTGCACACCAATTCAAAATTTTTGATATCATTGCAAGTTTAAAAACACGTAGATTCAAGAGATGGATTTCGGGTAGAATGGGTCAATAAGTTTCAGAGAGGTTTTGTGCAATTTCAATAAAAAATCCAATTTCTATATCACTAAGAGTCTGAGGATGAAAGCAGCATCTCCAACATAGACATGAGCCCCGTAATGGCTCAGGTTATTGGAGTAGAGCTCGGCCATTCAAATATAATGCATCACCATTCATGTAGAGATAGAATCAATGACTTGGAAATAGTGAGAAACAAATCATGAAAGGCTACTAGATAGAGGCACCCAATCAGATCAAAGAGAAGCTAAAAGATGCAGTGGAATGAGCCATGTGCAGGCTGTGGGAGAAACAAGTTGAAACTTAAAATTGATGCGGAGTGCACCACATAGAGCAGCCTGACACAGATATAAATATTTTATTTCATTTCATTAATAAATGTGTCATGTTAACCATAGGAGTCTCAAAATAAGTTGTTTCTTTGTTAAATATTACATCCCTCATAAAAAAATGGTGGGACCCGAAGCAAAGGAAGTTTCATTAAAACAAAAAAAAATTTTGCCTCACCATTTTTACCTCATGGTGGAAATAAATCTTGCCCTAAAATTAATAAAGTCATGCTTTATTTCTTTTAAGGCAAGCTACAGGAAATAAACAAAGCAGCAGGAAAAGCCACATGTTAGATGCAAAAGGCAAAAGAGAGCAGCTTAAGAAATTGAGCGGATGGAGCCACGTGGGTGAAATGATGAAAAGAAACTCAAGCTAGATGTGGAGAAGGCCACGTGGTTAAGCTTGAGCAAAGGAGAATTAAATGTTTCATTTAATTACATATGATTCATGGGAGTTTTAAAAGGCTGTGTCTTTTACTAATATTGTGTCTCTTATAATATAATGGTGGGCCCCTAATAAAGCTCAAATGCTTTATCAATAATAATTTTTATCTCAGTTTTAATTAAAGTCATGGGGAGAAGTTTAGATAAAGATTTAAATCTTTATTAAGTTGAAACATGTGCCACATGGTGGTTCCTCGCAATATAAAGTAAATTTTATTAAAAGACACTCATATGAATTTCTTCCACAAGAATAAAAAGATGAAACCCTAAATTATGAGTAGCCACTTTATTTCTTTTCATGAGCAAGCTACAGGAAATAAGAAGGGGAAGTGGTGGCGGCAAGTGATTTTCTTCATGCCACAGAGATATTTTCAGCCATGGAAGTAATAGGCAACAAGTTCAGTTCTGAGTTTCAGTTGCCATTTAAGTTGCAGCCACAGTTTTAGTTTCAAATACATTTATACTATCAAATTTGTGTTGGATTTGATGCTGGATTTTATAGAGTTTCAGTTGCAAAGATTGCCAGAGGCCGTTAAGTTTTTGTTGAGTCTTTTAGGCTATAAATGGGCAGATCTAAGACATAGCTAAGGGATATATACATACATTCTTAGTTCTACATAGTTCCATGGATCAGATTTTAGAGCAGCCAGTAGCAGAGATTTTCTTTTGCCTTTCCAGTAGATGCTTTTTGAATGAGATGTAAAAGTTTAGTTTGTGCATCCATTTTTGCCTCTATAACCTGTTACTATCAAATAAATTAGAATGCTATTATGTGCATATCTAGATGTGTCTATTTCTTGTTTCTCTAAGTTTTTTTGTTTCTCTGCGTCTGTTTAATCTATTTCATAAATTGGGTCTTAATCATACATTGATGCTCTTTAATTCTAGTTAAATCTTTCAAAGTTAACACTGTGCAACTAATTGTTTCAAATCTAGCGGATTGCCATAGATTAGGCATTTGTTTTCTGCAATCTAGTTTCCTTTTTGACCTTTTTCTTAAAACCCCACTAAAAGAACGGAAGATCCAGCTTCCCTAAAATATGGAGGTTGTTTCTAAGAAGCATCCCCACATCTTAGAAACTTCCCATGTTGCTGCTAGATTAGACCCACAAATTTATGCATCAATAGTTTTTAGCACGCTCGGTGGGACTAGATACAAAGACTTGGGTCTTTGTTTCTAGTGAATATTTGCCCTGTATTCTGTGCTTTTGATGGAAAATCACAGAAATATTTGCTCATAGGACATGAATCTTCCATCTGGCAACTCTATTGGTGAATCTTTCTCAAATCTTTGCTCCTGTAGATCATGGTAGCCCCTAGTATCTATGTGCATATGAATATTCAAAGAGATCTAGCCTTTGAGACTTGGGATTCAAGCCGTCTGGTTCTTTAGCAACAGGGTCAAGTTCCTGACATAGCCTGGAAGGCACTGCCTCACTTCCTAGGAGATGGCTCTATTTGCCCTAGAGATCGCATTCAAGATGTTGCAAGTTTATGCTCTATTCATAATGTCACAACCAAGAATATGCTCTCTTGTTTCTTGCATCTTCCCTCAAGGACAAAGCAGAAGAATGGTATAGAAGCTTGCAGCCCGGTTCAATCACTAGATGGGATCAGCTTGGGGAACTCATCTACAATCAATTCAGAGACAGGACAGATGTCAACACTCTCACTCAAAGTCTCATCACCATCAAGAGGCATCCTATGGAGCCCATACATGATTTCAATTCAAGATTTGACAAGGTATGGAAAAAAAAAATTATAGACATGAGGTCCCCTCCAGTCTTTGCTTTCTTGTATTATTTAAAGGCTTTAGACCCTGAGATCTCTATCAAGATACAATCCCTAGGAGGTGAAGCTCTTCCATAATCATATGATCTTGCCATTGAGACTAAAAGTAGCCTCATATTGTTTGGTAAATTGCATCCCCTACCCTTAAAACCATTGATACCTCATGTAAATACCTTATCTCAGGTTCTTTCTTGTAACCAAATACATTCAAATTTTTACTCCATCCACCCTCCCTACTGATTTGCCAAATCATAAGGAGATGATGGATGTAAAAGAACTAATTAAAACCCTTAGCCATGACCTAAAGGAGTTAAAAGGTCAAAAACTATACCATGCTGATCTATATTTAATGCCTCAAGATTCTTATGAACAACAGTATGAATATACCCAGAGAATGTCCAATTGTCTTGAAAATTATCCTCTACAAGCTGCCATAGCTATAAATTAGTCCATAGAAGTCCCAGACCAGGTTCTCTATCACTTTGACATTAAAGAAGAAATAAGTATCAAGAATCAAATTACAAGCAATAAAGTGGCTCCTATGTGTCCTTTTGGTTACCAGCATCAAGCATATGTGGCAAAGGGAGATCCAAAGTTACTATCAAATCTTAAATCAGATTCAGAAGATGCTTATGAGGTGAGGTTTCTAGAAGCTGGAAAGCACCGCAAGAAGGGCTTTGAAGATAAAAAGTACTGGGTCCATGGTGATGCTGCCTCTGTATTCCATTTTGAGGAGGTTACAAATGACATTATACTAGATGAGTGTCTTTATTATTGCAATGAAGTTTCACACCTGAAGGAGGAAGGCACAGAGATGCATGAGCAACATTTGGGGCATGATGAGGATTTGTTCTAACTTTTGTAACAAGGCTATCATCTTCTAAATGAGGAAGATCTTGTAGTTGAGAAAGTACAAGGTTCATTTGTAAGGGTTGTAGTAGATCATGGAGAAAATGTTGAAACAGAGGAAGATTCAAGAACTGATTTATTTACTATTTTAGCAAATGGTTATTATCTTCTTCTTGATGAAGTTTCACTTCTACAAGATGATGAGATTCATAGAGACATTTACCACAGTGTAGAACCACATAGAATGTCACAAATAGAGTTAGATTCTACACATTTCTTCTTGCATGAAGGGATCCCAATCAGATTTAAGACTATTTTGGGTAGTTCTGTCACTTGTCAGCTAGATCTTGATGCTATCATGGATCATCATTTGGATGAAGAGTCAACAAAAGAGGTCACTAATGAGTTTCTGCTAGTAGAAGTTTTCAAATGCAAATAGAGGAAAGAGTTTCAGTGTTTTATTTTCCCTCCTCGCCCTCCACTTAAATAGGAACAACATGCAGATCAACTTGACTAGTGTTTTGAAGAAAAAAGAGACTCTCTAGAGTGCAGAGAAGTAAAAAGGTACAAAATATTATTATATTTCTTCATACAGTTTGTCTGGTTCATTTTTAGTGCTATGTGGATCAACTGGAGCAATATTGTCAGGCATGGCAAGTACTTTGCCATCCCAGTGAATGGGCATATTCCCCTATGTTTGAATTTGTCAATAATTTAGTATTGGTTTCAAAATAAGCTATAGTAGCATTAGTCTCAGTAGCATTAGGTTTTTAGATTCAGTTAGTTTTCTTTCAATAAGTCCCAGCTGCAGTGTATGAGGATCTGGTCAGTCTCAGTGGTTCAACCTATCTCAGTATCTCAGATTTAATGATCAGTATGCAGTGATCAGTCAGTTTTGGTTGCAGAGTGTTTTTCAGTGATGCATCTTCAGGTTCAGATGTATCTCCAATTTCCATGAATTTTTCAATTTCAGACATTTGACTCTATGCCCTGGATAAGGTACTAATTTGTGGAACCAAAGATACTAGAATTTGAAATTGGTAGGCCCATTTTCCCTACAAATCGCCAAGAACTCTTGTGCAATTTTGCATACCATTTCAAAAAATTTGATATCATTGTAGGTTTCAAAACACGTAGATTCAAGAGATGGATTTAGCGTAGAATGGGACAATAAGTTACAGAGAGGTTTTGTTCAATTTCAATAAAAAATTTAATTTCTATATCACTGAGAGTTTGAGGATGAAAGCAGCATCTCCAACATAGACATGAGTCCCGTAATGGCTTAGGTTATTCGAGTAGAGCTCGACCATTCAAATATGATGCAGCACCATTGATGCAAAGATAGAATCAATGGCTTGGAAATAGTGAGAAACAAATCACTGAAGGCTACCAGATGGAGGCACCTGAGCAGCTCAAAGAGAAGCTAAAGGATGCAGTGGAATGACCCACGTGCAGGTTGTGGAAGAAACAAGTTGAAACTTAAAATTGATGTGGAGTGCACCACATGGAGCAGCCTGACACAGATATAAATATTTTGTTTCATTTCATTAATAAATGTGTCATGTTAAGCCATGGGAGTCTTAAAAGAAGTTGTTTCTTTGTTAAATATTATGTCCCTCATAAACAAATGGTGGGACCCGAAGCAAAGGAAGTTTCATTAAAACATTTTTTTTCCCTCACCATTTTTACCTCATAGTGGAAATAAATGTTGCCCTAAAATTAATAAAGTCATGCTTTATTTCTTTTAAGGCAAGCTACAAGAAATAAACAAAGCAGCAAGGAAAGACACATGTCAGATGCAGAAGGCAAAATAGAACAACTTAAGAAATTGAACGGATGGAGCCACGTGGGTGAAGTGGTGAAAAGAAACTCAAGCTAGATGTGGAGAAGGCCATGTGGTTAAGCAAGAGCAAAGGAGAATTAAATGTTTCATTTAATTACATATGATTCATGGGAGTGTTAAAATGCTTTGTCTTTTATTAATATTGTGTCTCTTATAATATAATGGTGGGCCCCTAATAAAGCTCAAATGCTTTATCAATAATAAATTTTATCTTAGTTTTAATTAAAGTCACAGGGAGAAGTTTAGATAAAGATTGAAATCTTTATGAAGTTGAAACATGTTACACATGGTGGGTCGTAGCAATATAAAGTAAATTTTATTAAAAGACACTCATATGAATTTCTTCCACGGGAATAAAAAGATGAAACCCTAAATTATGAGTAGCCACTTTATTTCTTTTCATGAGCAAGCTACAAGAAATAAGAAGGGGAAGTGGTGGCGGCAAGTGATTTTCTTCATGCCACAGAGATATTTTCAGCCATGGAAGTAACATGCAGCAAGTTTAGTTCTAAGTTTTAGTTGCCATTTAAGTTGCAGCCACAATTTTAGTTTCAAATACAGTTATACTGTCATATTTGTGTCAGATTTGATGCCAGATTTTGTGGAGTTTCAGTTGCAAAGATTGCCAGAGGCTATTAAGATTTTATTGAGTCTTTTAGGCTATAAATGGATAGATCTGAGACATAGCTAAGGGATATATACATACATTCTTAGTTCTACATAGTTCCATAGATTGGATTTTAGAGCAGCCAGTAGTAGAGATTTTATTTTACGTTAGCAGTAGATGTTTTTCAAATGAGATGTAAAATTTTACTTTGTACAGCCATTTTTGCCTCTGTAACTTGTTACTATCAAATAAATGGGAATGCTATTATGTGCATATCTGGATGTCTCTATTTCTTATTTCTCTAAGTTTTTCTATTTCTCTACCTCTGTTTAATCTGTTTCTTGAACTGGGTCTTAATCATGCACTGATGCTCTTTAATTCTAGTTAAATCTTTCAAAGTTAATAGTGTGCAACTAATTGTTTCAAATCTGATGGATCACCATATATTAGGCATTTGTTTTCTGCAATCTAGTTTCCTTTCTGTCCTTTTTCTCAAAACCCCACTGAAAGAACGGAAGAGCCATCTTCCCTAAAATCTATAGCTTGTTTCTGAGAAGCATCCCCACATCTCAAAAATTTCCCATGTTGCTGCTAGATTAGACCCACAAATTTATGCATCAACAATTTCTATGACATCATTCAATAGCATAGATGCATTTGAGCATTCACCCTTCATTGATATATATTAATAGTAAAATAGAGTTTTAAATTGTTCTTAAAGTTTGGGACAATCATCTAGTGTTAAGATAGTGCAAATTAAGACTATTTAGACTAATTAAATGGGCTTAGTTTGAAGCTAAATAACACACATAAGAGTCAAGTGACTAATGACTAAATAGAAAACAACAATTGCAAATAGGAAATAGGAAGCAAAATCAAGCTAGTTCACCATCAACTAATATCATTTTTCTAGCTAGATCATCCCTACAATCACAAGTTAAACAAAGCATCCTAACCTTCTTACCTCATCATCTATCTTAAAAGTGGAAGATTTAATCATTACCACATGGTTATTTCCCTTTGATTATCTACATAATGCAATTGAATCTCTAGAGGAGTCTTACATCTTAACAACAATTTCATTGTCCCTCATGACAAGTCTATTATTGGTTTAAGGATATCTTAAAGGTCCGTATAACAATCTAGGAATTTAATAATAATTAAATGTCCAGTCCTTAATGGGCATGACAACATTATACAAGATACTAAAGTTCCCAAGATGATTTCCTCTTTCCTATCAAATGGTAAGGATTCACTCAAATATTCACATACTCAAACACATATCCAATTTATGAATTCATGATTGATTCAATGCTCAAATCAATGCAAGCATGACTATTGTTTGTTGCCCAAGCTTATTAGCCATGAAGTTAGAGAAATTCATCAAAAACCATTCCAAACTATTTGTAGCTTTGCCATAGGAAATGTTGGATCTCCTAGAATGAGTACTTAAAATCAAACCAATAGCCAACTCCATAGAAAAATTAACAAAATTGAAACCTTGGACCTAACATATGATAACAAACCTTGAGAACAAATTCATTATGGTAGTCCTAATAGCCCTACTACTATACTCTAACTACTGTGACAATACAATGCTTGGCTAGAATGATCTCTTTGAGTCCTTAACAGACATCTTTTGATATGACAATCCTACATATTGAAATATAATCTTGATACCAAACACCCTATGATTAAACACCATAATGATAGTCATATATAACAAAATCAATTATAGGGTCCAGTCCTATTGAGAGGGTTGTGATGTAAGATGAATGAGAGGATATCTCATAAGCATAACATGTGACCTTGATAATTTATATATGCATGCAAATCCTTTTTTACAAACCTCTAGTCTTGAAACAAAGATGCCCAAGTTTATGCCCATGACTATCCTAGTATTTGATTCAACCTTTAACATGATTGTCTGTAAAGTATTAAATTGATCTTTCTTGTCTCCCTCACTATAAGACTAAAAATTTAGGTCTATAATGAAAATCCCTTGACTTCAATTTAAAAATTACATCTAGTTCACTATAATAGCTCTTACATTTTGAAATTTGTACATGTGCATGTATCTGTGTGTTTAATTTAAATTTATTTCAAGTGTAATTTCTTGAAACATACATATAATTTATGTAGTTTAAATCTATAATTTATAATTTTTGAACATGTATATTGTATGCATATATATATTCTTGATTTAATTTTCAATTTGTACTGAAGTTTGTATGTTTATATGTATATATAAAGGTTCATATAGTTTTTATATATATGACCATTCTTAGCACAATAGTTGTCACTTTGAGGGTCACTTAGCAAGGAGATAGGATTCACCCATATTATGATGTATTTTAAGTAGTTCATGTACTTTGATACATAGGACATTTGTATACATGTTTTTAGATCCATGGTATTTATATGCTTTAATCTACCTCACATTTGCATACTTTAATTAGATGCATTATATTTATTTAATTAATTAGGATTAGCCTTTTACATGCCTTCCATCATCAAATTAATTAAATAAATTGAATATTTATTTAATTAAACTAATTTCCTACATCTTCCCCACTAATTAATTGAATAATCTTACTATTTGATTAATTAACTTCTAATCTTCACTAATAAAATAAATCAAATCTTAAATCATGTCTTGAACTCACAAATAAATAAATTCAAAAACTCACATGACTAGCTAAAAGGAAAAATTAAAACTAATTTTACATCTCCACCATACATTTCCATAGTTTTAGATAAAGCAAGATTCCAGGCCTGGTTGATGCAAACCCATTCAATAGCTCTAAAACATCCACACAATGAACCATTAACTAGAATCTAGAAGGGAGAAATTAAAAATTCCAAAGAGATAACATTAAGGTATGGAGTTGTATCTATGTATTGAAAATTACTAACCTTATCTATAATTGTAAGTACTAGTTCATCTTCATTATTGAGCATATAAAATAAAGAAGTTTTAAGGATAGAATGAAGATGATAGTGTAATGGTTGGATTGAGAGAGGACTCTAATACTAGTTTGTGGAGAATAAAGAGAGATATATGGTTATTGAAGCATAGAAGTAACATAACTGTGTAGGATATTGTGGTCCACTAACAACTTCAAATTGGCCATTAATTAACCTACAAAGATGCTAACTTTTTGGATGTCTTAAGGGGTCCTAATACGATGTCATAAGGGGATGTCTTAAGTTCTCAAAATTTGGTGAAGTTTCCCAAGGCAACCAAATTTAACAATATAATAAAATCAAATTTAAAGTAAATTCAAAGTAGGAAAACATGCACATTTAACAAATAAAATGTATATAATAATAATTTTGACATATAAAAGTGCAGAGTATAATTGTGTACATACACATGTATACAAATTTGTGTACAAAATGTGTAATAATGTAATTGTGTATACAGTACATATATCCAAACTCAAAATAATGTTTACAAAATGTGGTTATGGCATCTCATGAAAATCCAAAACTTGTGGGGAATGTAGTAGGTCTTCATACCACCTGATATAAAAATAATACAAGAAATTTATCAATATATCATCAAAACATGTATTTTAATTTATATAAAACTATCTAGATACACACAATTTGTACCTGTATTTACAAGTGTCTCACACGTGTAGATATAGGTTTAATTTGCATCCTCTCAATTTTTTGTTTTAAAGTATGTGATGAATTTGTGATGATGGCCTAAGGATATAAAAGGACAATTTAAATCAATTTCAACTAATAATGCACAAGAAATATCAAAACATGTATTTAATGTGTTTAAAAGAAAAATATAAAACTATTTAACTATATTTACCTATATGTACTTATTCCATTGTACCATCTCCATCCTCTCCTTTTTCCAACGCATCGATGATTGTCTCATGGTCTTCCACAAAAATTATCCATAGCTCTTTATTTGCAGGTTTTCCATGATACCTCTCCAGTTTTATATTTGTTGCCAACACCAAATGTGAGTAGTGTATAATCTTCTTATGTGTTTCATAATCTTCGAATGCAAGAAAACCATTCTTCTTTATTAGGTATTTCTATAGCCAAGTGCCAACAACCACCACTGAACCTATTGGATAATGATAGCCATCATCAAAGAAATTATTAAAATTTGCTTAAGGGGATCAAAGAAGTTCTTAAAATTTGCTTAAGGGGATGTCTTAAGGGTATCACCAAACCTGTTGGATAAGGAAAGCCATCATCATCTTCTCGATATGCTGTTAACTTATATTTAGTCTCCACACGACAAGCCAACCAATATTCTGTTTCCTCTTCATTATTCTTTGGTGCAACAACAACATACACATGTCCTACAAACAAATTATGATTCAATAACTTGCACATGTCCATAAAATTTGACCAATCAACATACATGCATTCATATGTACACATATCAATAAATAAAAGCACTACAAATTAGTAATGAAGTGAAATAAAATTAAATAATTTGAATTAAATTACCTTTTTGTACAAGGTCTAAAACACGGTCATAATTGTCTGATGCAAACAGTTGATCATTGTCTTCAATTATTGTTTCACTTTGATCATGTGCTTATGCAAGTGTCAAAGGTCTTTGCTTCCACTCTTCAACCCATTCTGTATTCTCACATGCTTCCCAATCTCTTGAAATACAAAACTGACAAGAACATGCAAGCTCCCTTGTCCAGATAGTCCATGTACTTGCATTCAAACTCCTAAATGAATGCCATTTAGTAGATCCACTGGTTGTCTGGAAATCAAGTCTAGGTAGAATATTTTCTTCTACAACAAACCAAAAGAATTGATGAATTGTAGAGTACTCACTTGATCTAGGTGTACATAATCTTGTATTGCACCAATCTACAATCTCACGTGCATTTTTAAATTTTACTGCGTCCTCAAATTTTAATTGTTGTCTAGCAAGAATTCTTTTAACACATGCACCATCTCCATCATGTTCTCCTTTACCATGTCCAGCTTCAAAAAAATTCCACATATGTTGGACATTATTCTCCTTGTGAACCCTACTTAACCAATAGAACATTCAAGCATTCTTGAACTACCCCATACAATTATCTGACCATATAAGATGTTCAATCATCTAGATTCCTCTTTCTCTTAAATTTGTATAAAATATATTGAAACAATATTGAACAAACTCTGATGAGTGTAACCAGTTGTCACTCAAATAGAAATGATACTCCCTCAAAACTTTTTTATCATTCTCTGTGCTATCATCTGCATGTCTATAAACAATATGAGCAAACATATCAACCTGCACTGAATTGTAATATTGTGATTGAATTTCATCTTGTTGAGCTAAAGTATAGTTTTCTGCAAAATCAACCACTAATAGTATAGTACCAACTGGAAATGTGTTTGTACATTCACAAAATTATCCATCAAGCCATGAAGCTTGTTGAGAGTGCTTGACATATTTTGGTATAATTTTACTCTCAAATTCTGATATGAATGTATGCCAATAAACTTTTCTATAATTAAATCACAACGCTTTCCAAATTTTCCATCTTTTAAAGAATATTCAACATTCTTAAATCTTTTAACATGCACTTATTGTTGTCCAAAATCATTTTCAACACTTTGATGCATACAAACTCTTAACAAAGAAAGATTTCCACAACTAGTGCATTGTCTAGAAGTACATGAACTTAAATAAAATGATTTTTCATTAAATCTTTCATAGAACAAACTTGATATAAACTCTTTTACTGCTTCAGGTGGCATATTAATATCACATTCCTGTATAATCATGTTACTATATAAAGTACAATGTAAATATCAAAACACATCATAATAATAACGGAATTGATCATGTGTTTTACAACAACAAGATATTCATTGCTTATTAATCTTTACATACCATGGTTTGCATTTTTTAAAAGATCTTTGACTTATTTTAATATTACCAAGTAACACTAATTCACCACAAAATTTTCTATAAAATTTAGTTTGTGTTGTATCTAATAGGTGTTTTGGATGAGGATCGCAAACTTTGGACCCCACTCTGAATTTTAAAACATCTCTAGCATTAAATGATACACTAGTATTATCATGCCAATATTTTTTGATCAAAGATTTGATTTCAACATTTAGTTTCATATCAGAGCTCAGGAGTTGACCACTAAAACTCCAACATTGGTTAATTGGATCATTTTCTATACTTTCTCTTCTTTTTGCCACTATTACCAATGGTTTAGGATGTATTTTTAGAAGTCCACTAATATTTCTTACCAATCTTCTATTCAAAATTATTTTATTCATTTAGCAGTTGTTATGGCTCATCTTGCTGCATTCTTATCTTTGGATCGACTATTATTTCCAATAGACTCAATGGCACTAGCAATAGTAGACATAGCATGTTTTAGTGATTGATCTTTTCTTCTTGGTTTAACAAAAATGCCTAACATTTTCATTGCGTTTCTCATTTTCCACATTCTCATTAATTGCATCATTAGTTGACATTGAAATGATAGTTTTTAACAAAAAAAATTCCTTGTATAATCTATTGGCATGCATTCTTATTTATCTCCAAGAAATTTTACCTGGAAGATTATCCAAAACATCTTTTTTAATTTTGAATTTTTTTTCTCATTTTCAACATCACATCCTAGATTTTCATTTTCATTTTCAGCTTCAAAATGATTTTCATTTTCAACAACAAAATGATTTTTACTTTCATTCTCAACAAAAAGATTTTCATTTTCATTTTCAACAACAAAACGGTTTTCATTTTCATTTTCAACAAAAGGATTTTTGTTTTCATTTTCAACAACAAAATGGTTTTCATTTTCATTTTCAACAAAAGGATTTTTGTTTTCATTTTCAACAACAAAATGGTTTTCATTTTAATTTTTAACAAAATGGATTTTCCTTTTCATTTTCAACAACAAAATAGTTTTCATTTTCATTTTCAACAAAAAGATTTTTATTTTCATTTTGAACAACAATTTGTTTCAAATTCTGATCTCTACTAATATTATCAATCTCAACATTGTTATATCTAGCTTGTTTTAAATCTCCTATCAACACCATTTCCATTTCACTCAAAGGTGGATTTGAAGAAGTACCTAGATTTGTACCTATTGAAACATTCTCCATAGCATTGACAGAGGGATTTGAAGACATACCAGGAGTAGTTTGTATAATCGTATTAGTTTCCACATTCACATCTTGCAAATTTGCATCGTCTACATCCATGGTCTCCTTAATATTTTCATCTTCAATAGTTGCAGAATTGGATGCTTCAGCATTATTTATTTATTGAATCTTTATTCTTCTATCTCTTTGTCTTTTTGCCTCCTCTCTTTGCTTCAATTTTTTCAGGGGTTAATAGCTTCCTATCTTTCCTCTTATTATGACTTTGTGATTCCGTGATTAAAAAATTTATGAAGTATGTACAAATGAATGTCAAAAACTCGAAAGCCTTCCTTCTTTTTTCAAGTCCTTCAAACAAGTAGAAATTCAACAAAATTTCACTAAATAGTGTCTCAATGATGGCTTCTATCAAAATTCAAACAATATTTCAAGTTGATGGACCTACAGAAGAAAAAATATGGTAGAGAATGCTGCAAATGTCATTGTTGGTCGTGCTATAGAACAAGTTGTGGGGCTGATAGTCACAATCACAGTATTATTAAAAAAATGGACAAATACTAAATCAGATCTCATTTAAGAAATGGGATCCCATTCTACTAAATGGAATTGCATTTAGTAAATGGGATCCCATTTTATTTTGCACTGATAGAGTAAGAAATGGGATCCTATTTACTAAACGGAATCCCGTTATTTAAAATTTGAATTTTAAGCTCAGGGTTTGCTTTGTAACCCAGTTTGGGAAATGCTTTGGGGACCCAAACCTGACCTCTTTAGTACACAAATATTTGATCCACCTTGTGTTTTTGACAACCATATTTAAAAATATTTAAGCAACTCCATCTAGTACCATATGGATTCCTCATGCATACATAAGCCCATAAGCCCCAGTAGTAATCTATTTATAAAAATGCATCTCTAGAATGTTTTTTTTTCTTTCTTTATTTATTTGTTATTTTTTCTATAGTGCACTTCTACCATGTAGGTAATCCTATCAATTATCAAGAAAACAAATTATGTCTACATGTAATTATTATTTCAAAATTGAGGTGTAAAATTTTATTTTATTTTGTAAACTCTCATCTTAATTGCCACTATGGTGTAAGGAAAAGTATAGAATCTCATCATTTTGTGATGTGTAAAATTAATTTATAAGGATTTATGCATGTATTTGTAGTTTGAAGATCAAACAATAAATTCCCTCATTATTAATATTCTTTTTCCAAATACACTACCAATCAAAATGTCAATCCTATTTTAAAAAGATAGGAAAATGAAAGTGGATGTTGGTTAAGCACAACATATTTTACATAGGATTGAAGATAAAGAACATTGTACAATACATTTATGTTGAGAAGTCTACCAAAGAAGGATAAATTTGTAGATAGAAGATAGAGAAAAGAAATATTATACAAGCATAGATCTAGGTCATTTTGTAGAAACCAAAACTACTTAATTTTAGCCATCAACTTGGTGGCATAAATGGGCTTCAAGATGCACCATGGCATGACAAATAGTTCAAGATCTTAGGCTCTTAGATAAGTATATGACAAAATAACAAGAGTCCTAAAAAGGGTCATAGTCCTATCATTAAGCTCCTAAAAGATTTCCATTACAAGACCCATGTAGTTGCAGAAAACAAGGAATGCCTTGTTGAGAAAAATTGTAAACCTAAGACTAAATCTTAAGAAGATAAAATTTGTACTCTACAACTAGATCCTTGGCCTTATAGAAAAGTAATGCTTGAATATTGTATATTCTATTGATTCAATGTTTAGATTTTAAATCTAATTAAGATTCCATTATATATATTGTATTGATTTCCACCATGACTACTCCATGTTTTATCTATTACATGAAATGCATTCTACCAAGATTGATTGGTTATTGTAGCCAATTTCTATCTAAGTAGCAATGGTCAATTATAAAGGTTCACTTCTATTTCAAAGTATAACTAAAATAACCTATACATCTTTGTTGTTTTCCTAATTGTTATTGCCTACCATGAACTATTCCCAAGGATAAAACCATTCTACCAACATTTAGTAGGAACTTAAAAGTAGTGGAGCCTTGTTATTATTTGGTTTAATGGATGTTAATATCACAAGGCCTCTTCACCATTATGAATCATTTTTATCTTCCATTAATCACAAAATGCCATGGTTCAATTTGAAATTTAACGAGTCTCTCCTTTCGAAAAGACTTTGCAATGTAATATTTTTTTATTCTCAATTCTCTAAATTTTTGTGGTATGATTTTAAGTTTTTATTTTTATTTTAGTAAATCTTACATGAGTCCAAATGATTCTTCTAACCATACTGTAAGGATAACAAGTATTAATATTTAATTGCTTTTATTATATTGTTTGAATCTTATTTGTGGTATTTAGAGGTGAAAATTTTATTATTATTTAAGGTTATAATTTAATTTGTGAAGATGATAATATATTCTTTGATTATGTCATTTATGAAGGTTTGAATTTGTCAAAGCTATGATTAAATCAAGTTCAACTCTTTGGGTGACTTTGACATACTGGATTCCCCTACTTTTGATAGCTTAGCCAAAAAATAATTTGTAATCTACATCTATACTATTCATAATATTATAATCTACTATATAAAAACAACAATTCTAATATCTATATAATTATACTTAGTTTCATAATTTTTTATAATTTTACTATTAACAAGTTGATGTAAAAATTTGAAATCTTACTTGAAAAATCTCAAAGTTTTAACTAGTGAAGCTGAATAACAAGAGTTGGGTAAAATAATTCTAATAAAAGAATGAATTAGCCCCTTAATTCATTGGAAAAATTCTCATCCTCACTATGAAAAATAATATTATCTCACACAATCTCAAACAAACCTAACCATAATTAACTACATTGTGCAAATTTCCATGCACTAAAATGATAACAAAAGTTCATTACTAATTTCTAGGTCAATATGAAGGGTCTCTACTTGAATTATATAAAATACAAATACTAGTATTCCATTATAAGTTCAATTGGCATAATGTTTTATCTTGAGAGGTTGAGAACCCCTCTTCCTATGTGTTTGTAAGATAGGATGTTAAACCATCAATGTAATCACCTACATCGCATAGCATTGTAAAACATAAAATAGGCCTAGATGTACCAAGGCTCATGTAAACAATTAAAATATGTTTTGAAATGCATATAAAAACCATGTTTTTGTAAGTTTATAGAAGACACTACTATTGGAATTTAATGTATAATTTCTCCCACAATCACTTTGTTATCATAATTAAATTATTAAGAAACAAAGTAAAGTGCAAATAAAAAATTATAGAAGAAACTAATAAGTATTGTTTAGAAAGTTTCTAGAGGAGAAAATATAAGTTTAGGAAGTGTCTAGAAGGGAAAAATATCTAATGCTATGTAAAAAATAAAAATATAGTAAGGAAATGCCTATAAATACCATATTTTTGTGAGTTTATAGAGACACTAGTATTGGAATAATATATAAATTCTCCCACAATCACTTTGTTATCATAATTAAATAATTAAATTATTAAGAAAAAGTGTAAAGTGTAAATAAAAAATTCTAGAATAAACTAATAAGTCTTGTTTAGAAAGTTTCTAGAGGAGAAAAGATAAGTTTAGGAAGTGTCTAGAAGGGAAAAATATCTAATGCTATGTACTAGAATTGTATTCTAAAGTCCTCTATATATTGAGGCAATTTGTAATGTTTTTTATCAAGAAATACAAGTTGTTTTGAATGTTGTAACATTCCAAGTTTAAGCATTGTGTGTGTTGTACATTCACCTCTATCCACCATAAACAACACAATATTTATATTCATTGTATGATTTCAACCAAGGAATTTTTGTTTTTTATAGGTAAATTATTGTGTTTATAGTTTTAATCATTAAAATATTATATTCATATCTTTTCTTTTATATTTTGATCTTATTTTAAATGATGTGATTTTTACGTCATATTAAATGTACAAATGACATGTTCTCAGTTAGTAGTAGGCATCCAATCTAAGCCTTCTCCATTCTTATTTGAATTATTTAGGAACATGTCCTAATTGATAGTGTTGTCCTTTTCTTGCCTTGAGTTAGGTATACAATCACAAAAGTGATCTCAATCACTTCCACACTCATACAAATGGCTGCTTTATTTTTAAGAATTAAATATTAACTTATTGTTGTCTTTACCTATCCTTATGAATATTGTGTGCTAACTCAAAGTGGGGAATAATTTCATTTGCATCCCTTAGTGTTGTATTTAAAGGTGTAGCCCTAGCTCATTTTAGATCATCTAATTATCTAATGCTAGATCAAGTCATTGCATAATAGAAGTACTATTTAATACTTGTAATGCAGAGAGAATCCACTCTCTACAAAAAAAACCCTTACCCAAAAATAAACAACTCTACACAAGATTGCAACAACAAAATAATTTTTTATTTTATTCCCCTAATACAAATTTGTAACAGCAAAACAAATGGACTTAATTGCATCAGTAGCCTTCCATGTCTATCATCTACAAAATGACTTGCGTCAGTAGCCCTTTTTGGATATTTTCTTCACTTATTGGATCTCCTTTAGACAGTGAACACTCTATGACACTTCTATTATTCCATGCTTTTATTTTTGCTGACCACACACTTCATAAGATTCCCTCAATGCCTCCTTATCTGTTCTGATATCTCCACACACACACTATCTTTTCAAATTTACAGTGTTCCTCTTTTTTTTTTATTCCAATATTACTCCAACAATTCCTTAGAGAGAGACATCTTGTTCTCTTCTCTCGTGGGTGTCTGTCTCTATTCCCTTACTGCCCTCTTTTTGTTACCTTAGAAAAGGTGTTTCAACTTCGACCCTTCCCTTTTGGTTTTTGTCCCTTTACACTCTTTATCCAAGAAGTTAAAGAGGTATTCTGGTAAAATGAAGTTGAATTTTGTTTTAAATATGAGTGTCATAGACATGTGCACCATTATTCCACTTTAGCGCTACTCATTACCATGTTTTATCTACCTCATATGAGGCATTTTGTATGCCAAACTAGTTGTTGGGCATTATATTTCCAATATTGCCCTTTCTCTCCCCTTTCATGTGCTGTCATAAATAAAAATATATATATTTGAAAGGCCTCAAAATGAGGCATTCACATATCCTGAGGTACCACTAAATCCTTTGAAATCATTTTCTTTTTCTAATTTCTATCTTGAAAAAGAATTGATTAAATATGATTTCTTTTGAGGTGTTAGCTAGGCATGGGATTTCTAAAATAATAACAAAAACTACCTCTTAAATCTTCCTTTATAGTGTTGAATATCAAGCACTAGGTTTTCTCATTTTTGGTGTCTTATTCTAATGCCAAAGTCTCCATCTGATTGATACCAATTGAAGAGATTGATATATTCTCCTATCCTAGTTGCTCATCCATTTTATAATCTAAATACAAACATGCTACAACACAATCACCCATCTTCAATGTTGGATGATTAAATCTCCATTCACTAATAGCTAATTCTACTAGCATTCTTGTAGTAAGGATCAAGTAGGTGCAAATGAGACAATCTAAACCACCTCTACATTTCTCAAGACATCCCAAACCTTGTCAAAGGAAAGCACAACAAATTGGTCCCTCTCGGTGAACAATCTAAATGAAACTTCAGGAAGTTTCCAATAAAAACTTATTGTCCCTATTTAACAATAGAAACAACAATGCTTATTTTATATGTTTTCAAATACGTTTCTTTCCAAGAAAAAAAGTGTTGATTCTATTTCTGAACTAATTTCTCCATTCATACCATCTAGAGCATTTTTTTTTACAAATAACAGAAGCACCTTCATTTTCTTTGAATCCATCTAAACAAGTAGGCAATTGGTGAGGCATCTAACAACATATTCTACATTTTTTTTGTTGATGTGGATCGCCGATTTGCCCGGGATGCTCCTGCATCAGACATGCTGTGTAGAAATTTTGTGAGCATAAGATCACAAAAGTTGAGTTGAGTAGTTAAACCACCCTTTTAGGTTGCAACCAACTTGCAATGAACTCCATTGCTGAAGAATGTGCACCAAAACTATTTATTCCTCTTCTTGTGACATCTCGCTATCACACACATCATCTTCCTTCCACAACTCCATTCACCATTCCTCTCTCCTCTCTTAGATTCACATCCACCATGTGCCATCCTCCACAAAATTATTTCTCCTCTCCTCTCCTTCGTGGGATCCATCCCACAATCAACCGACCACCTCCACCAAAAAATTTCACCATCCACATCACTACCTACAACATCCTTAACAAAATTTGTATCTACAACTCCATGGAAATTAAAGATTTCCATGTGCTTCTCTACATACCCTCTAACCCTCATCATAGAAAACAAAGGAAAATCAATATCATCACAAAATATAACAACATTTACATCTTCATTCTTTATTTCCTCATCATCATTGGCTACTATGTTTATCTTCTCACCTTCATCTACCGTAACAAGTTTCTTACCCTCAATCATGACAATCTTCTTTAACCATTCTTCCTCTATTGCTAAAATTTGTGCCAACAAATCATCATCTTCTCAATACTCTATTGATGTAACCTCTTCACATTCAACTAATGCATCTTCAACCTCCTCATTCTCGCTCTCTACCTCTTCATCTTCAACCACTACTGCACTTGCATCCTCTTGCTTGTCTACATCATGCTTGACTAATTCACCATGCTGCCATGCTTCCAATCTACTCAATCTCCTATCTAGTGTCTCACATATACCTACCATCATCTCAAGAGTCTTTCACTCTTGATACTACCTCCAACCTTCCCATATCATGGGCCTCTTCCTCAACAATATCCCCATCTCATCTGCTGCAATCTTACATCATCACTTCTCATGCTCTGCAATCTATAAACAAAATTCTTTGTACGGCTTCCCAAATCTCACTTGCTTAGGGCTCCTATCTATTTGCAACAATCTTTTGAGCTTTTCACAACCACCTTCTCTCCTACATGTCTTGGTGGATCCTCTTTACACTTAGGATTACCAGCTCTGATACCATATAATGCAGAGATAATCCCCTCTCTCTACAAAAACAAAACCCTTATGCAAAAATATGCAACAAATCTACACAATATTGCAACAAAAAAAATATTTTTTATTTTATTCCACTAATGCAAATCTATAACAGCAAAACAAATGGACTCAATTGCATCAATAGCCTTCTATGTCTATCATCTACAAAATAACTTGCCTCGACAGTCCTTCCAGGGTATTTTCTTCACTTATTGGATCTCCTTTAGATAGTGAACACTCTGCGATGTTTATATTATTCCATGCTTTTATTTCCACTAAACACAAACTTCAAAATTTTCCCTCAATACCTCCTTACCTATTCTAATATCTCCACACACACTATCTTTTTCAAATTTGTAGTATTCATCTTTTTTTATTCCAATATTACTCCAATAATACCTTAGAGAGAGATGTCCTTCTCTCTTCTCCCATGGGCATCTACCTCTATTCCCTTATTGCCCTTTTTTCTTACCTTAGAAGAGGCGTTTTGACTTTGACCCTTCCCTTTTGGTTTTTATCCCTTCACATTCTTTATCCAAGAAGTTAAAGAGGTATTCCAATAAAATGAAGTTGAATTTTGTTTATAATGTGAGTCTCATAGACATTCACACCATCATGCCACTTTAGCGTTGCTTGCTACCACATTTTATGTCCTCATATGAGGTGTTTTGTATGCCAGACTAGTTGTTGGGTGTTATATTTCCAATGCTGCCCTTTCTCTACCCTTTCATGTGCTTCAATAAATAAAAAAGAATATTTGAAAGGCCTCAAAATGAGGCATTCACATATCCTAAGGTATCACTAAATCCTTTGAAATGGTTTTCTTCTTCTAATTTCTACCTTGAAAAAGAATCTATTAAATCTTTTTTTTTGAGGTGTTAGCTAGGCATGGGATTTATAAACTAATAATACAAAACTACCTCTTAAATCTACCCTTATAAATAGCATTGAATATCAAGTGCTAGGTTTGCTCACTTTTGGCATCTTATTCTAATGCCAAAGTCTCCATCTGATCGATACCATTTGAAGATGTTGATATATTCTCCTATCCTAGCTGGTCATCCATTTTGGAATCTAAATACAAGCATGCTACAACACAATCAACCATCTTTGATGTTGGATACTTAAATCTCTATTCACTAACAGTTGATTCTACTAGTATTATTGTAGTCAAGGATCGAGTACGTATAGGTGAGACAATCTGAACCACCTCTTCATTGTTCAAGACATCCCAAACCCCATCAGAGGCAAGCACAACAAATTGGTCCCTCTCAGTGAGCACTCTAAATGAAACTTCAAGAAGTTTCCAATAAAAAGGTATTGTCCTTGTTTAACAACATAAACAATAGTGCTTCCACTGTAAAAGCAGTCTACAATTTAATTCAGCCTCAATTCTTTGTCCATTATTTTATATGCTTTTAGATGTGTTTCTTTCCAAGAAGAAAAGTGTTGATTCCTTTTCTAAACTAATTTCTCCATTCATACCATCTGGAGCTTTTTTTTTGCAAATACCAAAAGCACCTTCATTTTCTTTCAATTCATCCAAACAAGTAGGTGATTGGTGAGGCGTCTAACAACATATTTGGCAAATTTTTTTGTTGATGCAAATCGTAGGTTCGCTCAGGATTCTCCTACATCAACTCGCATGTGTTATCAAGAGCATTTATTTAAGAATCTACATTGTACAAACATCTAGAGAATCTTACATGTTTCAAAGTGTTGTACCCAATCTTTTATCCACATGTCAATTTAGTATTCTTATATAGTTTAATTTGAGGGAGTAATTATACACCTCAAAAGCAAATCAAAACACACAAGGACTAGTTTTTATGCAATAATACACTGATAACATCAAGGAAATCTCAATCTAACATTTTGAGAATTGTGCCCAAAAATTCAATCCACATGCATTGGTTAAATCCATGAGTTATATTAGATCGACAATTGCAAGATCGAATGTGTAGTTGCCAAAGTGATCTAAAGTGATATGCATATCATTAACTAATTTAAAGCATTCATATAACCATCATTCATATTTTTACACCATTGACAAATAATCATCTAACATTTTTCATAATGTTTTAGCTAAATACATTCATTATTATATTGAATTTTTGAAACATTTATTTATTTAGCTGATAAAGTGTTATTGGACCATAACTTTATTTATAAATACTTTTTATTTTGTTCGATAATATTAGCTTTTTTATTAACTGTGCACTAAAATTCTTATAACATGCCATGTTTCTTGATTTCATCTTAAAAGTTTGTAGTTGTTCATTATTCCATTAGTATTTCTTTGTAATTGGTAGTTTCATGTTGGTTTACAATGTAAATTTTAGTTGTATTTGAATTGTATGTTCACTCAATCCATCTATTTAATTACCTACCTTGCTGTATTAGACTACATGCTTCTCCTTTAACAAGTAGTTAGATTGATTTAGCAAGATTCATACCCAAAGGAAAGTTGGTGGATTTAAAGGTGATAAAAAATGCATAGAGAGCCAACTACAATTGTTAAAGAAAAATAAGATTTTCTAGGCTATTCTATAGAAAAGTCCATAAAAAAAAAAACTTTCTAGGATAGAACAATCCATAAATTAGAACATTCTAGATTGTAGAATCCTCTAGAAAATTGTTCATTGCAAAAAACACTATCAGTATATGGCATTGGATTCAATGTAATGAAATATAGATTAATATAATTATTTTCATTAGCCATTTAAGTCTATTTTAATCTTTATTTTGATTTGTTTTGCCCTATTTGTAGTTGATGTTATATTTTTTTTCTATTGTTTTGGCCTTATTTTTATGTGGTATCAAAGCCAAGTTAGAGCTAGAAATTTTCCAACAAGGCTAACAAATCATTGAATTCATATTTGTTTAGCTAGATAAGATTTGAAGTGATTTAATCTATTTATTTGAGGGATGATTTTTTCCTAACATGGGCTCTACAAATGAAGGTTTGCCAATATTTGATGCAAGTGGTTTTGTAGATTAAAAAATTGTAGTAAAAAATACTTTAAGAGAAAAGGCTATATGGAGGATAGTGAATGCCAAAGTTGGAGAACCTCAAAAAAATGATAAAGAAAAGGAGTAATGAAAATGCAAGTTGAAACAAGATAGATGTATTTTTAGTAAATCCTTGAGCCCCAATCTCAATAGAAAATTTTTTAATCTTTGTAATCCATAAGAGTTGTGGAAAAATGTAGAAACATATTATAAAGATACAGATATTGCTAGAATGTTTAGTATAGAAGAAAAATTTGTAAACCTAAATCTACCCAATTTTGAAAAAATAACTAATTACTTTAATGAAGTTACATATATAAAGGCACAACTAAATAAAATAGGCACTATTGAATATGCAAAAAAAAAAATAGTTGATTGCAATGATTGAAATTACTTAAAACCCAATACCCCCAGCCAAACTTTTGATCAATTTTATAAGATAGTTTTAGATGAAGAATTTTATCTTATTAAAGAATGTCAAATTAGAAAAAATCATGCATATGTAGCTAAGGGTAAATCTTTTTCTAGATATGCTGATAGAAAGAAGAATTGGAAAATCTATAATAAAATTTTAAAATAATGATGGTTCTATTTTTTTTCTAGAAATGGTGTGTACAAAAGCAAGTAGGAAGAAAACCCATTATTTGTTGGTATTGTGGAGGTGAGCACCAAATGAGAAATTTGTTTGAAGAAGAGAAATACTAAAAGGCATAAATTAAGCCTAAGCAATAAATGATTAAGGATGGAAAGATGAATCTGTTGATAACTGAGAGGGGGGGGGGTGAATCAGTTATCCTAATTATTTCCCTTAATGAACTTTCCTTTTAATTGATGTAGCATAAAATCAAACACAAAAACATTAACCATGAAATAAGAAACACATGACACAGTATTTTTGACGTGGAAACCCTGTTAAGGGAGAAAACCACGGGGTGATTAACCCAAGAATTATTCTCTGTTAGAAGAATAGGAAATTACAAAAATGGCACTTGCCAATTAGGGCTCACTGCCCGAGCACACTGCTCACAAGAGGCCCACTGCCTACAAGAAGACACACTGTCTACAAAGTGATGAGAATCACAGTCTTGAACTGATTGGAAGCATCTGCATATGCTGGAGTTCAGTTCCGGTTAGGCTCAGTACACTGATCTGCTGCACTTCATCTTTCCTCTGTTCTTTATTCTGCTATCTTTCACATACCGGATCCTTTTTGCTACCTCTGCTCTTTCTCTGGACTTATTCGCATATCTCTCCACACTAACACTCATTTCACAACTAAATCCATCCTCTATATATATCCGCACAAGTAATTTCATCACCTTTCTAGTCGGCATCCGGAACAGTCTAGTTTCTTACAAACTCTCATTCTGTCGGCTGAATCCTTCCTCACCAAGCAATGCGGATCAAGCATATACTTGTAGATATCATTAATCATGTCGGCCAAACATGATTCATGCCTTCACAACCTCTGTCATCAACAGTAACCCATCCGGAAAGTAGTCTGATACTCTGCCAGTCAGTTCTTCCTCTGTTTTCACTGTCTCTCAGGAATCCGGTACTCAACCATTCATATCTTTTTCCTTGTCCATCACCGGAGGCTAAATCCTTGGAATATACCATTCAAGGTAGTCCTCTTGACTTCCCCAAATCCGCACTGCACCAAGACACTTCCTCTGAGAGGTCCGGACCAATCTGTCGGACCTTGCCACATGCTCTGTTCTTCTTCACTGGACCACAACATTCTTTATTCTGACTTCCGGTAGAGACATATCATGTCTTGTGGATATGTGGGATGACCTTTGTTGCCATCAATGACAACAACCATGAATCCATATAGTGTCTCTTGCCAACAATCTCCCCCTTTGGCATTGATGGCAACACTTAGTGAAAAATGACTAAGTGTTTTCACTATGCTCCCCCTTTGCTGATGCTCTGTCTTTATATACAATTTCCGGAACTCCCCCTTAGTTGGATCCCTCATTTTTCACTGCTCCTCACTCCCCCTTTGACATCAATGGCAAAGGGTAGGGTCCGCATATCAAAATTTTCAAAAATTTCTTATACTTAGCCGCATATTTACATACTCACATATATTGAAGAATGTCTGCAAAGGATGTCTGTAATTGAATCATTTCGGTAGCCCAACTTTGCTTCATTCTGTCCAAAATTGAAATGTGACCACTTAACAAAAATGCAAACGCTTCTGCCCGCTTGAGATCTGTCGGATCTTTTGTTTGGGCGGTGGTCCTAGCATCACTGATGGCCTCATGCATGGTTTCCAACTTAGGGATTATAATCCTTCTAAGTTCTCCCATCCGGTTGGTGATGTTCTTCCTTTCCTTCTCAAGATTCTTTATTTCGTTCAAGACTGCAATAGTCTGACATTCTTGATTTATTATAGAGGAAGAGAGAGGATCAAAACTTTGAGATAAGCTTTGTAGCTTATCCTGTTCCTCTTTTATTTTCTTGTCAAATGCTGCTGTTGCCTTTGACCAGGATATACAAAATTTATAGATATCACCGCCATCCTTAAGAGCATTCTCTAAGCTCCTTATTCCAATGCTTACAATCTTCCTATCCTTAGAGATTAATTCTAATATTTCTGAAAATCTCTTATCCAAAAATTCCTTCCGGACCTTTTCTTCAGCTGATTTTTCTAAAGAATCAAAATGTGTATCAACACTGCTGACTAAGGTTTTTAGATTACCGGAAGTGGAGGCTGTCGGATCTATCTGGATTGATGGCATGATCTTTACAAGTATTCCGAAAGCAGCCTCTATCAACTCACAGTCTTCCATATGAGACTTCAGGAGCTTTTCATTTGCCTTGGCATTTGCAAATGAAGCTATCTTCATTGTTTGTACCGGAGAGAGAGAGTCAAAATCAAATGGACCTTTTAGAAGCTCCGGTTCATCAATCTCTAGAGTTTCTTTACTCAAAAATTGTTGAACAGTTTGTGCAGTGTCTCTT
Source organism: Cunninghamia lanceolata (assembly GCA_027924645.1). NCBI lineage: Eukaryota > Viridiplantae > Streptophyta > Pinopsida > Cupressales > Cupressaceae > Cunninghamia > Cunninghamia lanceolata. The sequence goes on along the minus strand of BSBN01001183.1, from coordinate 1,700,040 downwards.
GCCGGAGACAGATGTTTCTTTTCTTCTGCAGTCTTAGAACTGTCAACCTCTTTGTCTTTCACCACTGCTTCCTTCTCCTGTAGTTGCTCTTCTTCTTTGGATCCGGAGACTGTAGGGGAAACCGGAGGAGAGATGCTAACTTGTTCATGGGCCACTTCTTCTTGAGCAGAGGGTCCCAAGTCCTCACTTGTCTGTTCAGGGCTCACTTCTTCCGGAACAGAAGATTCCAAATCAGCAGCTGTTTCTGCACCTAAGTCCTCTACAACAGGAAGATTGAACCTTTTGAAGGCCTTCCGGAGGATCTCTTCTGTTTCTTGGGCCACTTTGTCAGTCTCACCAAGCATGAGTTGATTCATCCTGGCTTTGCTTCTGAACTCATCTTTACAGTCCTTGAAGATAATGTTCATTGTCTTGGGATCAATTTGAGGATATAGCTGAATAGCTATCTGCTCCCGGATCTCAAGATCTTTAGCATGAGCATTATTTTTTCTCACTTCCATTTCCTTTTCTAGGCTTTTAGGAATAAGAGATATTATTTCAATGAAAGCCTTATTATATATGTTAAGATATTTCACTGTGGCCTCCTGCAGAGTCTTTTGGTCGGCCTCACTGAAGTCATCATATGATTCAGTCATTGGTTGAAGGTTTCCATCCACCGTGACCGACTTGATTATGCTCTCTAGTGACAGAGTGGGCTTTTCAACAGTTACCTCTGCCATTTCCTCCTTGTCTTGGCCTGTGGAGGGCTTACCGGATCCTTTCTTTTTCTGTTTCTTTACTTCTCTTACTCCTTCATCTGATTCTGTTTCCTCTTCATCCTTTTGGCTTCCATAAGCCCTTGTGGCTTTTGCCTTTGATCTCTTACCGGATGCCTGGACTTCCGGTTTTGAACTTTTGGTTGAGGGAGGTGCAGATCTCTTTGTTGATCTGGTCCGGGTGGGAGCTCCAACCGGAGCACTTTCTTTGCTTTTCTCTTCTTCCTCGGCCTTCCTCCTCTTTTCCCGGCTGGCATCAAGTGCCTCCTTTGAGATACCTAGGCCTTGAGCAATGTGCTCTACTTCTTTTCTTACCTTTCTTTTAATCTCAGGTTCCCGGAGTTCTACATGTATTTTTACACTCAGCTCCTCAAAGGTTCCAAACCTTTCTGCCTTAGGATCTTTGGGCTGACTTAGCATGTGTTGAACATGCAGCTCCACTATCTGTTCATCAACTTCATACCCCATGGGCATGATCCAGACAGTCCTTGGCTCCACTGCCTCCATTAGGCACTGATCAGTGTCAACCATAAAGCACACTGAGTCCTTGTATTTCTCAATGAGAGACTGGGGAATTCTCTCTCTTGCTTGCATCATGCTCTAAAAGTTTTTGAAGTATCCCCATAGAGCTGAATTTCTCGCTTTTGCATCCCCAAGTCCATGCAAGTAGTCTCTTATCTGGACTGCAACAGGTTTGTCATTCTGCCATACCCATCCACTTGTTCCGGGTAGCTCATTCATGAAGTAGAAGAATAGACATACAATCAAAGTACCATACTTAAAGGAATTCTTCTTATCCTTCTTGATTTTCTGTATATTTTCCATTAATTGGCTTAGCAGTAGTTCGCAGAGATCATACTCTGCATTCTTTCTTAGCATCTCATAGGCAGTGTATACTGCAGTTCTGGATACAGAATTCTCCCTGCTGGAGTGGTAGATCTTGTATCCTATTATCATTGATGCATATTTGATATCCGGATCGGAGATGTCTTCAATGGTCATTGCCCTTTTGTCAAATTTTGATCCGGTGGCCTCAGTTACAATGTTGTTCTTGACAGATTTGAGGATAGGTACTCCTCCGGAAGAGTATAGGCCAGTTACTGCTCTAATTGCCTCTTTTGTGATCTTGCAGGGTCTATCTAGCCATAGAAAGTTGTCATGCATCCTGCTCAGCACATACCGGACCCATTCATCTTCTTCAAAGCAGGGGAAGTGAATAAATTGCTCAAATTGTTTCTTCTGAATATCCTTATACTCTAGTTTAAGCTCAAAAGCATTGTCAATCAGCTGCTTGTGATAGAGGTCTCTTAATTTGAATTCCCCAAATTCCTCAATGTTTGCATGTATGTAAACCCTAATGTCTTCGGTGTGTAAAACTCCGTGAGGAACACTAGAGAAGGCTCCTAGTGGGTCTACCTCCAATGATTTGTAGGGATGTTTCTTGAATGAGGGGCGAGGTCTATCAGAGATCTTAACTATGTTTGGAGTAGCCATTCTTCAAGGATTTGCAGTGAGGTAATGAAAAACGGAGAATACCTTATGCGCCTTCGGTTTGCACGGAGTGGTTGGATTGATTTCTTTATCCAATAGCTTTGGCAGGAGATCCTTGGTGTGCTTGAAGAACCTTGTTGCAGAGCTCCACTTTTCGCTTCTTCTCGAGTGCAGAATGAGCAAATGACCTTTGAGAAATCCCTTAAATTGCTCCGCGAACCCTAATACCTGTCTGCAATAAATGCTTCACCTACATCATTCCGGTTTGCCTTGTCTGGATAGCTTGGAGTATACCGGATTAGTCCTGATCTGTGGATATCATCCGGATCTTTCAATCATGAATAAATCGAGGTAGCATATTACAAGATCATCTCAAACACTCTGTCCAATCCGCAGAACAAGATAGTGCATTTCCGGATCTTTCCGGACCTTTTTGTAATCCTTTATCATACCGGAGCATCTCCCTGAGCAGGTCTTATTTGATCGATCACAGCTTCTTCATAACTTCATGCGGACCTCTGAAAACTTGACTGAAGTATCTCAAGATTCATATCTACAAACCCTTTGATCCGCATCTTGTGCCACATCCGGCACCACTTGTTTGGCTGGGGGAACAAGATTTTCTTTGAGTCTCCCCCTGAGCCTGAGCTCACTTTTAATTTCTGGAAGAAATATCAGCACCAGAGTCTGGTGCGGATCCAACCTCTACATTCTCTGAACTTTTCTTCACCCAAATCTTGCTCATCTGATTCCTAACCTCATCCGCATTCATCTTTTGTTTACCCTTGTCTTGATTCTGATTGTACACTGGACCTCTTTTGTCCTGATTCTTGTTTCTGCAGACTTTAGCATTATGACCGGACCTATTGCAGATTTGGCAAATAACATTTCTTTGCATATTTGACTGATATCCTCTTGATCTGCATTGATTTGCCATATGACCTATTCTATTGCATGTGAAGCATCTACCTTTGAATGATTTGTTTACTTGCATAATTCTGCATTCATGGGATTTGTGTCCATACCTTTTGCAGTTGAAGCACTGTCCGGAGAAGGATGAATTATTCTGATTCATTCTCATTCTGCACTGATTAGCCTTGTGACCAAAGTGGTTGCAGTTGTGGCAGTATCCATTGAAGGATGGATATCTTTGAGCATTTGGCTGTCTTACCGGAGGTCTTCTAGGCCTGCTCCTTGGATTTTTTGATCCAAGATTCTTCTGACCGGATCCGGAGCTTTCTCCTTTCTCATATCCCAAGCCATACTTGTCATCTGTCCTCTTTTGACTTCCAAGAAGAACTTCAAGTTGAGCAGAACTTATCTTGAATTTCTCTTTATATTCATTTGCTGTTTGAAGGTCTCTTTTGAGAGAGGCAATTTGATCCTCAAGTTTTCCTTCATTATCTTTGGCATCTTCAAGATCAGATTCAAGGTGTCTGATAATCCTGTCCATCTGGTGGCATTCTTCTGATTTTTCTTTAAGAGATTGTCTTAGATTGTCTTCAGCCTTTCTTTTTTCTTCAATCTCTTGAGTAAACTTTATAGTTCCTGATTCCATTTCATGTCTTAACATAATGACTTCTTTTGATAACTTTTCACATAACTTGGTTTGCTCAGTCAATTCTTCATTTGTATTGCTTTCATCACTTTGTCTTGCCAACTGTTGAAGCAGCTCCTTTCTCTTTTTCATAGAGAGACTTAATTTGTCTTTTAATTCTCTCATGAATTCATCAGCCTGTTTGAGTCTTTCCTTTAATTCACTGACTTCAGAATTTGACTGTTCAAGATCCTCAAGGGCAGTCTTGAGTTGCTCCCTTAAACCATATGCATCCATTTGAAATCCTAGATATTCCTCAAGCTGTTAGGCTCTATTAGGAGGAACTTAGCTCTGATACCAATTGTTGATAACTGAGAGGGGGGGTGAATCAGTTATCCTAATTATTTCCCTTAATGAACTTTCCTTTTAATTGATGTAGCATAAAATCAAACACAAAAACATTAACCATGAAATAAGAAACACATGACACAGTATTTTTGACGTGGAAACCCTGTTAAGGGAGAAAACCACGGGGTGATTAACCCAAGAATTATTCTCTGTTAGAAGAATAGGAAATTACAAAAATGGCACTTGCCAATTAGGGCTCACTGCCCGAGCACACTGCTCACAAGAGGCCCACTACCTACAAGAAGACACACTGTCTACAAAGTGATGAGAATCACAGTCTTGAACTGATTGGAAGCATCTGCATATGCTAGAGTTCAGTTCCGGTTAGGCTCAGTACACTGATCTGCTGCACTTCATCTTTCCTCTGTTCTTTATTCTGCTATCTTTCACATACCGGATCCTTTTTGCTACCTCTGCTCTTTCTCTGGACTTATTCGCATATCTCTCCACACTAACACTCATTTCACAACTAAATCCATCCTCTATATATATCCGCACAAGTAATTTCATCACCTTTCTAGTCGGCATCCGGAACAGTCTAGTTTCTTACAAACACTCATTCTGTCGGCTGAATCCTTCCTCACCAAGCAATGCGGATCAAGCATATACTTGTAGATATCATTAATCATGTCGGCCAAACATGATTCATGCCTTCACAACCTCTGTCATCAACAGTAACCCATCCAGAAAGTAGTCTGATACTCTGCCAGTCAGTTCTTCCTCTGTTTTCACTGTCTCTCAGGAATCCGGTACTCAACCATTCATATCTTTTTCCTTGTCCATCACCGGAGGCTAAATCCTTGGAATATACCATTCAAGGTAGTCCTCTTGACTTCCCCAAATCCGCACTGCACCAAGACACTTCCTCTGAGAGGTCCGGACCAATCTGTCGGACCTTGCCACATGCTCTGTTCTTCTTCACCGGACCACAACATTCTTTATTCTGACTTCCGGTAGAGACATATCATGTCTTGCGGATATGTGGGATGACCTTTGTTGCCATCAATGACAACAACCATGAATCCATATAGTGTCTCTTGCCAACAGAATCAACTTACCCTTGTGGCCATCTCCTTGAATAAGTAAGAAAAATCAAGTGTGGAGGTAATTTATTGACCTAAAAATAAATCTAGTGTTAAGGGTGGATACTTTATTTCAAACTCTAATAAAGAATGGATTTTAGATTCTGGAGCATCCTTTCACATAAATGGGGATAAATCTTCATTTATTGATTTTTATAAAGTGAACAATTCATATGAAGAAACTACTATTAGCAATAAAATAAAACTTATAGTTTTGGGAACATGGATTGTTAGTGTAACAGATAAGACTTTGAAAAATGTTTTACTGGATGAAGAATTAGAGGTGAATCTTATTTTAGTATCTAAACTTGCTCAATATGGTTATGACTTTGTTGTCACTATTGATCAACTCATTGTTATAGATAGAAAACTCCAAAGGGTTAAAGTTCAAGCTTGTCTCACACTTTTAGCCAACTAAATAGTTCCAAGTAAAAAATTTTTGGGCTAAACTTTTATAACCAAAAAAGATATGCTTGAAACCATGTGGCATCCATAAAGCATGTATGTGGACACTAGTTTTCAAGTGGAAAGGTTATGCCCAAAACTTATTTTTGAAAAAAAGTTCCAACAAAGCAGTTGAAAATAAACTAGAATGTTCAAGATGTAAATTGAGTAGCAAAGTTCCCACCAAAAAAGATTTGGTCAACTTAGTTTGGTTGAAACTACTTATGTGGTAGCCCCTTCCCTTTTCGATAATTTAAAAAATCTTTCAACTTCACCTCCATATTTCTCTATTCAAGTTGTATTTTTATGACAACTTGAAAATACCCTTTGTAGAGCTCAGAATGTAGAATCTTATAATATATTTTTTATATATATTATGACTAGTTTTATTATGGATTTTTTAATTTATTGCAAATAGGTTATTATAATCAAATAAGGGGGGTGGGTTGGGGGAGCACCGACTACTATTATTGCAATCGAGTGATTTCATCCCCTCGGGTTGGTTCAGTCTAGACATCTATCTGGGACCCAATACCTATTGTACTTCTACCTAATCCTGCAATCCATAACCCCCTCTATCTATCTGATGAGCCCCAGAAAAAACTACACACGGCACTATCTTCCCTTGGTCTCACATCAGGCCCCAAATAAAAATATGTTTGATTGGCTGGATCTGGACGAAGACTGATTACAATTTTAAAAAAATAAGAAAATATATTTAAAATATTTTAAAAATATACGACACACTAGAGGAATGAATATTCTCTAAGTGGGTATAAGGGTGAGTGCAAGAACATGGTGGGATAAACAATACCCCTAAGTGGCAATTAAAATGCTAAAAATAGACTTAAGTAATTTCATGTCAAAAATTTAATGAATTATTAACACAATCTAAAAATAAGGTAGTAATATAAGTTGTAGGAAAATGAATGTAGTTTATGAGCTACTAATTTGTTTTTAATTTTAAAAAGAGTTTGGTGAAAATTGGATATTACAATGAGGTACTACTAAAATTTTTAGAAAAATGTAAAACATAGGTGTCATTCCAGCCAACCTAAGTATAAGAAAAAGAAAAATCTTTTCCTTTAAGATTTAGATTTAAGTAAAGGACACATGAGTGGATGTGACACATCTTTTTTGAATTTTTCAATAAATAAATAATTATTTATGATTTTCTCTACTAATTTTTAAAAAATCTGGCCAACCTAACTTGCACAAAAATAGTATGAATTTCAAAACTTTTTTTTAAGCTATAGCCAATAAAGTCTAGAATGTGACACATCTTTTGGATTTAAAAATAGATAAATAGTTTGAAAATTATGGATGTTTTTCAATATGTATATCTATTAGAAAATCAAACATAGTGTATGTAGAAAATTAATAATGATTACCTATTAAAATTATAATGAGAAATTTATTATATTTTTAGAATCTCGATAGTTTCCTCTACAAATATTTTTTATTTTATTAAATTATTTATAAAGAATTTTGTGAGCTTCAAGGATAAAGTCATACAAAATTTTAGGATAACACTAAATAGTTAGTTTTGCAAGTTTCTTTGGCAGGTTTTAGGACTCCCACTTTCTTATATTTAGGGTGATGACATGACATGTTTGGAGGAAATCCATATTTGAGCTAGAAATATTAAAACTTTTCCCATCCAACATTAGGAGTTTTTATCTAAATTTTTTTTTATCATTGTCACTATTTAGCCCATCATGATCTTAACTAGCCCATAATTATTTTTTAATGATAACAAATTTAGACAAAAATAGACGTCTCATGAAAACTATGACATTTTGAGTAAATTTGACTTCAAAAATTCATCAATTTTTTTTTTACTCCCATACACTAGATTTTCAAGTTATCTAAATGAGAAAAAAATGCCCTTTTTTTTATGATGTCCCATCCTCATTTTTTAAATTTTTTTGCAATTAAAATTATTCTTTTAAATTTCTAAAAAATATATTCAATTAATTTTTAAAAGAGTAAAAACTTATACTACATTAATATTTATACATTTCATTAGTTTATATCAGTTTAAAATTTAAAAAACAAATCTCATGTTTAGGTAGTCTAAATTGAAAAACTCTATTTGTGTTGGCAATTTCTTTAATAAAAGTGTTACATAGTTCTAAAATTTTACCCCTAAGCAATGTAATTGCCATTGGTAGAGTTGATCATAAAGAGTGTCTCTTTAAATTTATTGGATTTGTTAATGATGAATACACACTCTCCCATGCTTTTATTACTCAAACTAATTATATATCAGAACTTTGGCATCCTACACTTGGACATATAAATAATAAAAAATTATAAGACATGGTTAGAGTGACAGTGGTTAGACGATTAACAAAGATTTTAGATTCTAAACATGTGTGTGAAAAACATGTGTTAGGTAAATACCATTGAGATCGTTTTAATTTAGACAAAGTGTGAGGAGCTAATCATCCACTACAACCCATTCATAGTGATTTATGTGAACCAGGTTATCCTTCATTTTTAGGTGTTAGCTAACTTCACACTTTTTATTAATGATTATAATAGATGAGTATGGGTTTATTTTCTTGAAAGGAAAAGTGAAGTATTTGATGTTTTTCAAAAGTTTAAGGAAAATTTGTTGAAAACTAGAGTGGAAAAGAAATAATTTCATAAGGACAGATAATGGGAGTGAATATTGCAATTATGCATTTGAATAATTTTGTGAAAATTGTGGTATTAAGGTGAAAAGAGAAATTTCATATACCCCTCAACAATATTGGGTGATTGAATATATGAATATAACCCTTTTATAAATGGTTCATTGTATGTTGTTGTTTGATGGAAACGATAGACTTAGCTTAAAACCCTAAACTAGGTCAAACCCTCTTCTATTAACATTAGAACACAAACTGAGCTTGGCATAACTACCTTTGAAGGAGATCTAAAGTACATGGGTTTTTTCCTTTTATTATATAAAGGAGTGTTAACCAAATCTAACCAATCAAACTAACATAAAGTATGAAACCCTAATTGAGAAAGATAAGAGAATAAACGACTCGTAGAAATAGTTACAGAGAATCTAATACCACAAAAGACATTAGGGAACAAAGGAGAATTAGAACCTGGGTTCGAGAGTAGAGAGGTACTAGGATGTTGGATGCCCTAGACCCAAATTAGGGTTTTGCAAAATGTTTTGGTTCAAGTGTCTTCACCTTCCTACCTTATTGTCTCTTGTCACTTGTTATCTTCATATTCCTTCAAATGTGACCTGTACAAACACAAGAAGAAGAAGTGTTGATTCTATTTAGGAGCCTACTTGAGTCAAGCTCCATGAATTGTGTTCCCACCTCCACAATAGAAATGATAAGAGATCAAAGAGTGTGTGCCCTAGGAGTGCAGAGACAAATTTGAAGTATCTGGAATAGAATGATGTAATAAAGCATGAAGGAAAGGAGTCACCATGAGCATGGAAATCCTAACTTGGTTGATGTGGCATCACAAATTGACTCAAGAAGTTAGTGTAGCCCCAAAGAAGTAGAGAGATCTTCACAAGACCTGTAAGAAATTAGTACAACAACAATACACCATAGAGAGCTTCCAAGATCATGTAGAGAAGAATAGAGTGCATGAGAGAGAGAGAGTGAGAGCTAGAATAATTAGAGAACTTAGAGATGTTCAAATGAATAAACTAAATTTATTATATATGCATTCCCATTTATTTTTAGGGAATTAAACCAAATGAGGCTGACATGAATAATCATTAGAGATGTCCTAAGTCAACATTACCTTAATTTAGCTTTGAGTTGAAGGAGGGACCAAGGAGCTAGGCGCCCTTGTCCTTTAGCCAAAAAAACTCTGCAATAATCCTCACTAAATATGTTTAGGCTAGCCCTAAAGTTATCTTTCAAGTTTTGTGCATTAGGATTAATAATTAATTGTTTTAGGTCCCCCTGAGTGTTAAACTAGGTGTAATATGGTAAGGGTGAACAATTGTATTTTAAAATTTTGCATAATAAGTTTTGGGGTTTGATTGTTTCTTATGGTACACATATTTTGAAAAGAATCTGCATCAAATCCCTCACAAAAGTCACCCCTAAAGAGGCATGGAGTGGAAAAAAATCCTTAGATTGAATATTTTAAAGTATTTGGTTGTATTACTTGGGCACACATTCCTCATTAAAAGAGGAAACATTAGAAACAAAGAGTCATAAGTGTTTGTTTATGGGTTATAGTGAATAATAAAAGGATTACATGTTATATGATTTGGCAACAAAAAAGGTCTTTATCAATATAGATGTAATGTTTGATGAACATTCACAAATTACAACCACTTTCTCACTCTATAGCAACAAAATGCTTCTAATTTTTTAATTATTTTACAAATAAATGGAAACTATATTGATGAGGTTGAGATGTGCACTACTATAAATGAAGATAATGCTAACCTCTCAATTGTTGTCCTTGATGTAAAATACACAAACTCTTAGGTTTGTGGTACAATCCCAGTTGCACTATCATGACAGTTCGTAGAGGTATTTGGTTATGCTTTGCAGCTTTGGTTGACTTGGTATTCATGATGTTAACATGGTATTCCTGATATATTGATGAGAATGTTGTGATGCAGTCAGTTGTCATATTCCTAATATATTGATGAGAATGTTGTGATGCAGTCAGTTGTCATTTGATGTCAAAGTGCTCATCCAAGTGCTCATGCTCTTGATATGTTGATAATGCTCAATATTTCTCTCTTCTTGATTGACCTTTATGATGTGAAGTGGGACAACATTTTGTTACATTAGTTTCATTATGCTCTAGTTTGCTATTGGTAAAGACAGTTTGACATTGCTTGGGTTTGGCATTGATGTCATGTTTGTCTTATGAAAGGCTTAAGACATCATTGGTTTGATATAATTTGATGATTATCATTTAGTACTATTTTGATATTGTGATAGCATTTGGTTCATTTGGTATTGAATTGCAGAGATATTATGTAGTGGTATTATGGTGGCATTACAGTGGGCTGAAAACTTGCATAATGTTTTACATTGATCTTAATAATATGGCTATGTTTTCTTTACCAAGTCTTGATCATTTTTCAAAGTGGGACATAACATATTTAATGACATCATTGAGGGGATTTCATTCTTGGTAATCTTCATCTATCTTAACTCTACAACTTAGGCATAAGGAGTTATACTTGTTTTTGTTATCTTTCCTTAATGTCTCTCTTATATTTTTAAGGAGGCTTCATTTTGTTAAAAGATGTTAAAGTTGTGTGAAGGATATTATAATTCCTAACTTTAGAAGTTAGTGAAAGGCACCATTTAGAATTTCTTTATGCCAATAAAAGAAATCATTAAAGGCATTTTTGGGCACTTAAGTTATAACCTGCCTAGCAGGTGTCGAGCATTTTTCAACAGGTTTTGATCTTGGAAAGAAGGTAAAGTTTTTTTTTTTTTAATCTTTTTGGTCACCGAGCCCTTTATGGCACACCAGGATAGACAGTCAACAATGGAATATGGTGTAAGAGATTGTTGAGAAATTATTTTGCAAAGTTTAACTTTGTAACATGCTGCTCTCAACTTAGGGTTATAGTTTTATGCAAAATATTGCAAGATACAATCATGATGATAAGGATCTCTGGGATTTGACAAAGCTACAATGAGCTTCAACTTGACAGTTATCTTTGGACTCAAAGTCACAGTAAAGGCCTCATTTGTTGGCATGATTCAGGTGATATTGTTCTTTTGTGGTTTCATTTGAAAGAATTATGGTTTTTCTAAGCTATTAAATTTGGTTGTATGAAGCTAAGGAAAAGTTCATATTACAGTATTTAGAACATGTTGACTCTGTGTTGGGTTTCTCTTGTAAAGACCCTACATAGAAAGTTATTTCACTATTCTTTGACTTTGTGACAATTTTAAGGTGTTGTTCTCGACTTCTTGTTTATACTATTATTTTTAGTTATAAGGTAGTTGGAAAACAAAAACAAAAAGATTGTCAAAATTGTCTTAATGAAACTTCTCAGAACCCTTGTTGTGAAGCACGAGGTTTGTGGTTAAGATGTCAAGGTTTGCATTTCATTCATTTCTAGTTGAAAGATAATTATGAGTTATTTTTTCCCGATAATGATATTTGTTGGGATCAAACACAAAATGTTTTCAAACTGTCTACTTTCATGTTGGTTACAGTTTGCAAAGATTATTGATTACTCTTTCTCTTAATTGTAGGGTTTATCAAGCATAAAACACTATGATTTATTGCTATGATCGTGAAGGATGTTTGATAATTCTCTGTTTAAATTTTATCAGCTATGGTTAAGTTTGGTTAACCATAGTTTTGGAAAGGCATTTCTTATTCTCTCTAGTTACACTAATTTGTTTGTAAATTATTTGTATCATTTGATTAAAGTTTGAAATATTTTTTAAAGGCATTGTGGAAGATTTTTATAAACTAATGCTTTTCATAATGGGTCTATTTGACCATTTGATATTGATAGTTATTGGTTCAATTGAAAACTACCAGAGAGAGTTGGAATGGTTTAGTTACAAGTTTAAACTATTCAATTAAAGAGATGACAAGATGTAAGAATGTATAAAAGGGTATAAGATGTAAACACCTGATATGGTGTTGATGATATTGTATCTTACACTATCATTGAGACAATACCAGTTTCTTTTAATGCAAACACATTTCTGAGTTGATGTGCATAGTTTTGGTTATGTGATTCTTGAGGTCTCCAAATTCAATGAGATAATCAAGAACAAAGTTGTAGTGAAACAGAGAAATCCTCCATATTGTATATCTTTCTTTGTTTCTTGACGATGATATAAGGTCATGTTAGTGAGACATAGATTGAACTAATGCCAATGAGGTTGATGTATTACTAGTGAGGCTTATGTTACCAGTGAGGCTTATGTTGCTAGTGAGGCTTGTGTTGCCAGTGAGACAGTGATAAGAGTCAGTGAGACATTTTTCTATAGCCAGTGAGGCATTATTCTTGAATAAGCCCATGAGGCATTTTACTGAGTGGTTTTTCTACCCCAAGAGGGTTTTTCACTCCTTAAATCTTTGTCTTATGGTCTCATTTGTTGCATGGTTAATTTGTCCATTATACTTGATTGTTTATTTCTTTAATACATTATTACTTGCATTGATAGAGCCTATATCAGCATCTTCTTCAGTTTTGTAAAAAGTGTTTAAACTTGTTTTGTTTTCTACAACACTGAATCACCCCCCGTTTTAGTATTGTGAAGTACTCCAACAAGTGGTATCAGAATGTAGGTTCTATATTAAAGTCTAACAAGATTGGGTAGGTCCTGATACTTGAGTACCATCAAAAAAGGTAGAAGAAATAGAGAAAAGAAAGAGGACAAGCAAAAGCGTGTACAACAAACCCTTGTCAAGCCTAGTAATGAGTTGTTGTCTAAGTCACCTTTGAAAGTTGGCACAAAGTGTGATAAATAAAATGACTTTGTTGTTAATATTGATGATGCAGAAGGAGAATTCTTTGTGGATGAAGATGACTATGAAGTGGATATTGAAGGAGAACTTTTATGTGCTCTAGAAATGAACAAGTATCTTGAAAAAGAGAACCAGGGATTAAAGGTTCAACTTCAACAAGAGAAGGATTCTAAGACTAAGGTACTCTCTGATTTTGCAAAAGTTTCTATTGAATTTGAAAAGATAAGAAAGTTGATTGTAGATTTAAGAAGACAAGTTGATGAATCTGACAAGTAGATTATTAGTCTAAAAATAGAAGTTGTAGAAGCCAAAAGAATAATAGAAATGACTAAATCTGATCTTGAATTAAAAATAATAGAATATCTGAAGTTAGAGAAAGAATTTGGAAGAATCATCTTCAAAATTGTAAAAGAATATTCAATTTGAAAATAATACTAACTACCTGAATGACATGTTGAGCAAGCAAAGGTATTATAGGGATACTACTAGCTTGGGTTATGAGAAAGGAGAATGTTCCAAGACAAGAGATGCTCCTAGGAAGAAGATAGACCTGACATTTCACTCTACTGCACCTGAGGTTGAATCAAAGAAGAAAGCTAAGGTTAATATTGATGATAACAAATCTTCAAGATTTCCACCTATCAGTTATAATTATTCATAATTCCATGGTTATTGCTATGCATGTCATGTTTATGGTCATAGGGCCAGAAATTGTAAAAGAAATGGTTTTGGTTAGAATAAAGAGAAATTTTTTTATGGCTGGTCAAATCATAACTACAATAATGCTTGTTATAACTTTAATAAAGTTGGCCATTTTACAAAAAAATTGTTGGATGCATGCAAGGTATGACTCTCTCAGATCAGCTAGAAGAAACTATTCATCTCTTGATCAAAAATACAATGTTTTGTGTTATAAATGCAATATGTTTGGGCACAAAACACAATGGTGTAGAGGAAGGATAAAACTAACTGGAGGCTACATGTTCAAACAAAAGAAAGTGAATACCTTGGGTGAGGAAAACAAATATCCTATAGTAGTTTGGAGAAGAAAACAAAGTCAAGAAGAAGGAATTCCTAATCTTGTGCATGTTGCACAAGAGACATTGCAAACTGCTTGGGACACAGCTTAGTGTGAGGGGGAGTTGTCTAAAGTTCTATGTCTTGCCCCAAGGAGTTTTATGAGGTTTGAATGTGTTTGATGTAGCTATGAATTCATGCCTTCATAGTCTTTAATTCAGGATGTTTGTTTACTTCTCATAATGATGATATGAGTTCACGTTTGGCTCTTTATTAGAACATCTTCATTCTTTATGTACTTGTTATGAAAGGTGTTCAATCACACTTTAGGTTTTGGTTTGATGGCTCGATGATGGTGATTGGTTGATACAGTGATGGAACCTAGACATACTTCATACTTTTTAAGAATATCCTTGTGCTATCAATAAGACCATGGCTACTTGTGTAAAAAAGTGTATTTGTGTTTGGTCTCAGTATAACGATGTCTATTGATAGTCAATAGTTACAATACTTTAGAATAGTGATTACTTCCTTTATGCTTGGTAGAGACTTCTGAGTGCATCAGACAAAGGAAAACCTTGGTCAATAGAGTTTTTAAGAGATGCTTCAACCTTAAGAGTTGATGAAGAATGCATGGTATACATGCTTATACTTTGCAAGGACAATGATTTATTGGCCAAAGAGGAATGTTGACAGTGGGTGCATGTCCTTATGATACTTTGACAAGACAATGTATAGTTTCCTTAATCTTTGCTAACATGTTCTTTGTTATATTTTTTTAAATGTCTATAGTCTTTCATCCTAGAAAAATTAAAAGTGGGGTCAGTGTATATGAAACTGTGAACAATGATGTAATTTTTATCATCAGGAGAAGATAATTTCCATATGTATCTGTGCTTCAGAAATAGATAAAATGCTTCATCTCTTGATTTGATCTTTGAGACATGTGAAGATGTATGATAGATAGAGACAGTGATGGTCACTCATGCTACTCATATTGAAAACTCATGTTGAACATGAAGTTGCTCATGCCTCTTGAATATATTTCCACAAGGTTCAAGCTATGTATATTTTGACAGGGGTTTCTACTAGTTATGACTGTGATTTCTATCTGGTTTCTTTCAGTTGTGGGGTTTGACAGTGCTCTGGTGATAATTTGATAGTGACTATTCAAGATTCTTGTAATATTAGTACAATGGATAGTACAGTTTCTTTTTGTTCTAATGTTTCTTGTTGAAGTATCAAGGTGTTGTGTCAGTAATACAATTAGTGCAAAGTTGATAGTTTTGATGCAATGATGGACAGTGTGTCTCTTAGTGATAAGTTCCCACAAACAAGCACTAAGTGTCTCTTGAAGCAAGTGAAGTAAATGTTGAGGCCTTTAAGGTCAAGGGAGAGTTGCAATAAGCTTTGATCTCAGGGGAAGCTTCTTAGTACCCTAGTGTAACAAGTGATGAACAAACTTCATTCTTTTGTGATCTCTTTTCATAGATTTACAATGGCAGTTATCATAGCAATTACTCTTTCAATTTGATGGATATGTTCTCCTATGTCTTATGTCAGTTCAACATTTATGAGGACATTGGTTCATGCATAGATTTATCAGTTTTATACCATTCTATTGTTCCTTTGATAAGGACAATTGATACATTGGTATAATGGTATATACAGATGTTATCTTGATGCTTTGATGTTGTTTTCTTGATGCCTACATTTCTTGCTTCTTGATCATTGCTATTTATGCATTCTAGTGTTTTCAGTTGGTTCTTGATGTTGATGACAGTGGTGTTTTGCCCTATACAACTGACAGTGAACATATCTTTGGTTTTTGTTATTTGTTGGCCTACTAATTTTCATATTTGGTATATTTGTTTGTTGTCCTTGCTATGATGCATGTTCTTTTATATGGTCATATTTTTTGGTATTCATAGTGCAGTGATGTTTCAGGACAATGTAGATACCTTGTGCTACATTGGCTAGTGATGGTATGATTTATTTTTTCTTATCATTTCTTTCTGTGGCATACTAGTTTATGGTTCCTACTCTAACTTTGAGGCATATTCTTCCTCTCTGTCTTTGATGCAAAAAGGGGGAGAGAGAGTTATGTTCTTCCATCAAGGATAAAGGGGAAATTTGTTGCCCTCTCAATTGTTGTGATTTGCAATCATAGTTGCACTATCATGATAGTTGGCAGAGGTATTTGGTTATGCTTAACAATTTTTCTTGACTTGGTATTCATGATGTTGACATGGTATTCTTGATATATTGATGAGAATGTTGTGATGTAGTCAGTTGTCATATTCCTAATATATTGATGAGAATGTTGTGATGCAGTCAGTTGTCAATTGATGTCAAAGTGCTCATGTAAGTGCTCATGCTCTTGATATGTTGATAATGCTCAATATTTCTCTCTTCTGGGTTGACCTTTATGATGTACAGTGGGACATCATTTTGTTATATCAGTTTCATTATGCTTTAGTTTACTAGTTTCTTTACGCTTGAGTTTGCTATTGGCAAAGGCAATTTAACATTGCTTGGGTTTGGCACTAATGTCATGTTTGTCTTATGAAATGATAAGACATCATTGGTTTGATATTTGATGATTATCATTTAGCACTATTTTGATATTGTGACAGCATTTGGTTATTTGGTATGGAATTGCAGAGGTATTATGTAGTGGTATTATGGTGGCATTACAATGGGCTCAAAACTTGCATAATGTTTTACACTAATCTTAACAATATGGTTTTGTTGTTCTTAACAAATCTTGATCATTTTTCAAAGTGGGACATAACCTATTTGATGACATCATTGAGGGGATTTCATTCTTGCTAATATTCATATGTCTTAACTCTGCAACTCAGGCATGAGGAGTTATACTTGTTTTTGTTATCTTTCCTTAATGTCTCTCTTGTATTTTTAAGGAGGCTTCTTTTTGTTAAAAGATGTTAAAGTTGTGTGAAGGAGATTATAATTCCTAAATTCAAAAGTTAGTGAAAGGCACCATTTAGAGTTGCTTTATGCAAATAAAAGAAATCATCAAAGGCATTTTCAGGCACTTAAGTTATAACCTACTTAGAAGGTCTTGAGCATTTTTCAATAGGTTTCAAGCTTGGAAAGAAGGTAAAGTTTGTTGTTTTTTAAT
This sequence comes from Cunninghamia lanceolata, assembly GCA_027924645.1. Lineage (NCBI taxonomy): Eukaryota > Viridiplantae > Streptophyta > Pinopsida > Cupressales > Cupressaceae > Cunninghamia > Cunninghamia lanceolata. Next base: position 1,682,715 of record BSBN01001183.1, on the reverse strand, counting down.
TGTTTTGGTCACTGGGCCCTCTAGGGCACACCAGGATGGATAGTCAACAAAGGAATATGGTGTAAGAGATTGTTGCTCAAGAACTTATTTTGCAAAGTTTAACTTTGTAACATGCTGCTCTCAACTTAGGGTTACAATTTTATGCAACATTTGCAAGATCCAGTCATGATGATAAGGATCTGTGGGAATTGACAAAGCTATAGTGAGCTTCATCTTAACAGTTATCTTTGGACTCATAGTCATAGTAAAAGCCTCATTTGTCGACATGATTTAGGTGATATTGTTCTTTTGTGGTTTCATTTGAAGGATCATGGTTTTTTTAAGCTATTAAATTTGGTTGCATGAAGCTGAGGAAAAGTTTATATTACGGTCTTTAAAACATGTTGACTCTGTGTTCGGTTTCTCTTGTAGAGAACCTGCATAGAAAGTTGTTTCATTGTTCTTTGACTTTGTGACAATTTTAAGGTGTTATTCTCGACTTCTTGTTTATAATGTGATTTTTAGTTATAAGGCAATTGGAAAACAAAAATAATAAGATTGTGGCAATTGTCTTAATGAAACTTCTCAAAACCCTTGTTATGAAGCATGAGGTTTGTGGTTAAGATGTCAAGGTTTTCATTTCATTTATTTGTGGTTGAAAGATAGTTATGAGTTAATTTTTCCTGGTAATGACATTTGTTGGGGTCAAACACAAAATGTTTTCAAACTATCTACTTTCATCTTGGTTGGGGTTTGCAAAGATTTGTTGATTCCTCTTTCTCTTAATAGCAGGGTTTATCAAGCATAAAACACTAGGGTTTCTTGCAATGATCTTGAAGGCCATTTGATAATTCTTTAATTAAGTTGCATCAAATATGGTTAAGTGTGGTTAACCATAGTTTTGGAAAGACATTTCTTATCCTCCCTAGTTATATTAATCAGTTTACAAATTATTTGTATCATTTGATTTAAGTTTGAAATATTTTTCAAAGGCATTGTTGAAGATTTTTATAAACTTACGCTTTTCATAATTGGTCTATTCGACCATTTGATATTGATAGTTATTGGTTTAGTTGAAAATTATCAGAGATAGTTGGAATGGTTTAGTTACAAGTTTAAATTGTTCAATGAAATAAATGACAAGATGTAAGAATGTATAAAAGGGTATAAGATGTAAACACCTAATATGGTGTTGATGATATTGTATCTTACACTATCATTGAGACAATACTAGTGTGCTGTAATGCAAAAACATTTCTAAGTTGATGTGCATAGTTTTGGTTATGTGATTCTTGAGGTCTCTAAATTCAATGAGACAATCAAGAACTGAGCTATAGTGAAATAGAGAAATCCTCTATATTGTATATATTTCTTTGGTTCTTGAAGATGATATAAGGTCATGTCAGTGAGACATGGATTAACCTAATGCCAGTGAGGCTAATTTATTTCTAGTGAGGCTTATGTTACCAGTGAGGCTTATGTTGCCAGTGAGGCTTGTGTTGCTAGTGAGACAGTGATAAAAGTCAATGAGACATTTTTCTGTAGCCAATGAGGCATGATTCTTGCATAAGCTAGTGAGGCATTTTAATGAGTAATTTTTCTACCCTGAGAGGGTTTTCCACTCCTAATATCTTTGTCTTATGGTCTTAGTTGTTGCATGATTAATTTGTCCATTATACTTGATTGTTTATTTCTTTAATACATTGTTACTTGCATTGATAGAGCCTATATCAACATCTGCTTCAGTTTTGTAAAAAGTGTTTAAACTTGTTTTGTTTTCTACAACACTGATTCACCTGCCTCCCAGTGTTGTCAAGTACTCCAATAGATAATAGTATTGAAAATGAAACAACTAATGCTTGTGACCAAACCTTTTTTGTAGGTAGTGATGATGAAGAAGATCTTTCAACTACATAGAAGATAATCAGAATGAAGAGATATATAGTCAAGTCTAAAATATCCAAGGAAGGAATGGCAATGCTCTCATGGCCAAAGTCTTACAAATAAATGACCCAATCTCATAAGAGTAAGCTAGATGGAAGAAAGAATGGAAGTAAACAATGAAAGAAGAATTTGATGAATTACTAAAGAACAATACCTAAGAACTTGTGCCCCTCCCCAAAGATAAAAATTTTATTTCTTGCAAATGGGTTTACAATGAAAATCAAATAGTGCTATAGAAAAACTTAACTCTAGATTGGTTGCTAAGGGATTAAATAAAAAATAAGGTGTTGATTATGAAGAAACATTTGTTCATGTCATTAAAAGAAATATAATTAGAATTATTTTTTCTTTGGCTACTAATCTTGGGTGGCATATTCATCAAAGGGATGTTAAAATTGCTTTCTTAAATGGAGATTTATATGAAGTAATATATATGGATCAACCACCTAGTTTTATAGATCATAAACATCCTAACTTTATTTTCAGATTAAATAAGTCTCTTTATGGTCTTTAACAAGCACCAAGAGCATGGAATGAGAAGAATAATAGATACTTTTAGATTCATGGATTTAAAAAATATAAATCAGACTTGAATCTTTATGTGAAGAATGTCCAAGATGAGATTATTCTTATTGTAGTTTATGTAGATGATTTAGAAATTGTTGGACTGAATATTGGGATAATCATTAATTTAAAATTTTATCTTAAAAGATCCTTTCATATGTGCGAATTGGGTGAACTAAACTATTTTCTTGGTTTACAAGTTTGCAGGGTACACAATGGATTGTTCATCTCATGATAAAAGTATGCTTTGGATCTTTTAGAATAGTTTAATATGCTTGAATGCAATCCAACCTCTAATCCCTTCAATCCAAAGTCAATATTACTAAAGAATGTACTTCCAAGAGTGTAGATGCCACTTTCTATAGACAAATTGTAGGTAGCTTGGTTTATCTAACTCATTCTAGACTTGACATTTGTTTTATAGTCAATCTAGTCTCTAGATTTATGCATGCACCTATAGAAATTCAGGGGTTGGCTACAAAGAGAATTTTGTGATACATTCATAGAATTATACACTATGGCATCCACTCTGGCTATAAGTTCTCAATTTATTTAGTTGGATTTATAGATTCAGATTAGGGTGGTGATATAGATGTTAGAAAATCTACTAGTAGTTATGTTATATAGCTTAGATCAAGTCATGTTAGATGGAGTAGGAAAAAACAAACAACTACATCATTTTCTTCATGTAATGTAGACTATAGAGAAACAAGAGAAGTAGGAAATGAAGTAGTTTGGATTTGAAATATTTTATCTGAGCTTGGTCTACCACAATGTTCTAGCACTACTTTGTATGACAATCAAAGTACCATATACGTTGCAAACAATCTAGTTTTCCATGCTAAAAAACATATTGAGATTGATGTTCACTACACTTGGGATCTTGTTCAAGAATATATTGTCAATCTACAATTTCATCTAGGTGAAGAACAAACAACTAGTATATTTACTAATAGTATGACTGAAGCCAAATTCTTGACATTGCAAGAAATGCTTGGCAAGTTAGAGGTGAACATTAAGGGAGGATAGTGGTATATAATATTCCCCTCTTTTTTTTTATCTTCTCTGTATTGTACTAGCCAATCTTAAGGGGGGATGTAAATGAAAAATCAAATTTTTGAGATTATTCTATAGAATACTCCCAAAAGAAAAGAACTTTCTAGGATAGAACAACCTAGAAATTAGAACATTCTAGATTGTACAATCCTTTAGAAAACAAGAAGCTTCTAGGTTTTAGCTTGATCTTCTATGTATATATGAGACTATTTATTTCAAACAACATTGTTCTATATAGTATTGGATTAAATGTAATGAAAGCTAGATTAATATGAAATTCTTTTGTTAGCCATTTAAATCTATTTAATGCTCCCTTTTGCCTTGTTTCCAACTACTATTATGTATTTTGCTATTGGTTTGGACCTTTTTTTTTTCAAAAATCATCATGTGCTTGTGATGTGATCATTGTCTCTCACTTGGAAGATCTCATTGTTATGCCATTATCCTCTTCATTTCTTCTTGGTACACACTACTTGTTCTTCATCTCTTTCTACTACAAACTACTTACCCTTTATCTCTTCATCTCTCTCCACCTCTCTATTGTGTTTGGATGTTTTTTTAAGATAATGTTCATAATATCATATGCATTCTTGCTGACAATAGTAATGTGCAATGCATACCATACCAAATATTAGATTATGTTTAGCACCACCAATTTATCCTAGTAAACCTCATGCAAGGGAGTGTTTGTGGTAGGGGTGGCTTGTACAATATTAAATACAATTGTGAGAATGTTGTGCACATACATTTTACAAAGGAAAAGGGCAATGGGTGAAAACCCTATGCAAATTAACTAGGAGTGGTATGTAAGAGTAAACTAGGTATACCATGAAATTTTTACATAGGGATAAAGTGTAAAATTGCTATTTTTTTAACTATTGAAAAATGTGATATTTAAATAGATTTGTAACTTACCATGCTAGATGTTAATACACATTACAGTTCTCCTACTTTTTAACTCTAATTCCTTTCCATTTCCATGTATTTGTTTTCACCTCAAAATTTAATTTTAACCATCTTTGAAGGTTGTTTCACATTCTCTTGTTGAAAATGTTGAGTTATCTCATCTTTTTTCAATGTTTCAAGTATGAAATCCTCCTCTTTGAACTAAAAGAATGATACATCAACTCCACACAGTTAATGACCAGGAAAGAGAGAATTTTTTTTTCTAGTCATTAAACCCCCTTTAAATTTATTTAAATAAATTTAAATGATGAGAGTAATCTGAAGGCACTTTGATTGTTGTTTGGGGAATTGTTATTCAGGTTTGAGATGCATTAGCTATTTTGACCTCTGCAGTTATCTAATTTCTTTCAATACCATACAAAAATGTAAGGGTTAAATAAGGTTACTAGAATGCTTACTTACCAGTCAAACCTTAAGGGAAATTGATAAAGAGAATTCATATTTCATAGGAATGAATATTTAATAATTTCCACTTCTAGAAACATGTAACCTTATTCTCCTATGTGAGAGATATGCAACTCTTTTATTTTTATTCATAATTTTGACTGCATTTTAGGCACCCTCTAAGCTATGCAATGCAAACACATATCTACATATAACTTATGAATAATCTCCTCTCAATGCTTAAAACTCATTGATTATTTATATCATTGAATTTCTAAAGAGTCTGTTATAAAATTCTATGCAATTTTTATATTGACTTTTATTAGTGTTAAGCTATGCCTTATATTACTTATTCTAAGTAATATATTTAACTACATGGCTTTAAGCCACCTTAGGTGCTAGGTGTCAAACTTGGAGAGTTGTATTGGACTCTCCAAACTATATGTCGACACTCATTCAACACTTGGTGAGAGAAGTGTTGAAGTCAACTCCTAAGTTGACTCAACCTCTTCACCTATATATGTCACCTCTTGTTCATTGTTTAATTATTGCAATCCCTGATTGCTTTCCCTCACTTATGTGACCAGCTAATGCTTAGTGAATTTATGGTTCCTATTATGGTATCAAAGCGAGGTTAAGTCGTTGGCTGGTTCATCTTGGTTGCATTAATCTGGTTTGTGCTGACCGTTTTGTCCTTGCTTGGGCATTTTGTCTTTGCTGAGATTCGCCCAAGATTTCAAAGCTCGGTATCAACAGAGTGAAAAGATGCTAACATGTGACTCGCACTCGGGTGAATGTTGTGGCTCAAGAGGTTTTCGTGCTTGATGTGAATTCTTTGACGAAGAAGAAGAAAGGGCTGGAGATGGAGCACGAAGCTCTGTGGAATCGATATCTCGAAATGCTTTGTTCTACAGGCCTGCTCGATGTTGTTTCTGGATTCACATGGTGATCGTCATCTCTGCTTTCATTTACGTGCTCAATGAGCTCAGAAACAAATGACCCCTGCAAGAACAATAATTCTTCTTCTGTCATGAGACAGAGTTATGATGGGTAGCGAGAGGTGGCATGGACAGGGGATCTGGGAACACTGGATGTGGAGTGGAATAGGTTGTGCTTCGGAGTGCGTCGCTCTGAAGAAATCCACGTCTACATGGTTCCGGTCAACAGGAGCATTGCAGAGGAGAAAGATTTGGTTCAAGGCAGCTTGCACATCCATTTTGTGTAGAACAATTTAGGGCGGTGTGAATCCCTCTGTGCAGGCGTGGGTCTGGTGAATCCTTCTGAGCAGAGGTGTTAATATTTCCTTCTCCAAGGTGTTGATCTACCCTGCTCCATGTTGGTGGCTTGCCCTACAAATTTTTGCATTGGCATTCCAGACATCGATTTGCATACAAAGGCCATATTCCACATGTTTTGTTGGCTCTGTGGCAATGCAAATAACTTCAAGAAAGGCATTTCTACTACCTGTGCGTCAAATTCCAGTAGACAAACCCCTGTTTGCCATCACATGGCCGCCGCCATGGATATGTCTCTGCACTTTGTGAAGCTTATTTTCCCTAAAATGCTCTAATTCGCCCTTTAGCCTATTTTTGCCCTAATTTAGGCCTGAAAATTTTTCCTTAGTTTTTACATTTTGAAAGGCATTTAAAATTATGTTTTGCATTTTTTTAAAACAAAATATAGCATTTTCTTTCCAAAAGCATTAAAAATTATGCTTTATTAGTGTTAGAATAGGCATTTGACATTATGCTTTTAGCACTAAGGAAATAAAGTAATTTTTTTTTTTTTTTTTGGGGGGGGGGGGGGTGCGGGGGGCAGGAGGGTGTGTTTCGACAATTTGAGGGCAAATTTAGACTTTGGATAAGTTCCTTTTAATTTTGAACTTTGTAAAGTACATTTTTTGGTTCCAAAATTGGATTATTCCATGTATATGCACTAATTTATAAAGTGCCACAAAGTAGGGGGGTATCATTGAGTTATTTTCTCTTTCTATACTTCTTAGTCTGCAAAAACATCTCATCCAGATAGTTTAATAAGTGTGATTAAATCTAACTCTAAGTACTTATGTTCTATTATGACCTTGAAAACACCCAAGGGAAGGTTATCGAACAAGAAGTCATGAGCTAAAGCCCTCATAAGTATAAGTCTTAGACTCTAATACTATAGAGGACTATGTCACGTAATTTTGACTCAATGAGATTGCAAACTAATAAAAGGTGGATCTAACAATCCTTAGTTGAGAAACAAGTGCATCGAATGATTCTTCATTGAGAAACAGGTGGATCGAATGATCCTTCAAACATTTTTTGAGAGCCTATGGTAAATGATTGACAATCTTGCAACAGATGCACATCAATTCATATCTCAAATCTAGAACCTATGGTAAATGAACTTGAATCTTGCATTAGATCACATCTCAAAATTCAATTAATGTTCCTAAGTACTCATGATACTAGCATCTATGGAGTCATCAGTCGTAGTTCAGCATTGACATCCGTAACAAAAACCTTCCAGATTCATACACTTTTTGTTTTAACTTAATAGCAAATAAAGTTTGTAAATGCACCCACATAAATTGCCACAAAACTGAAATGGGTGTTCCACATGGAGGGAATTTGAGAAATTATTATACATACACTAAATTTTAAAGTGTAATGGGGGGCTATACCATCACAACATAGATTTGTGATTCTCACCTCATGTGAGTGTCTCTTGGAGTGTACCTTGTACATCTTTAAATTCTTTGCACACTCTTGATCTTAGTTTGTCTATTCATATTCTCTTAGCATTAAGGGGGGACTACGATTCTATGCTAATGCTTCTTTCAATGAAGTAGAATCTTTTTTTTGGAAGGCCTCATGAACCTTCCTTCTAATCTTGATCTCTTGTATGGGGGATTAATTCAGTGGATCACAGTTTGAGGTTCTGTACTCCTAACCATAGTACTATCTGTATTATCGACTTCACAGAATTTGGTTGACTTTGTGTACACTAGTTGAGTAGTGTTCATATGTTCACTCATGCTTATTTTGTATCACAAATCTTGATCTACATCACATGGAGATTCATTGATTCTAGCAAACACTAGTCCATCCTCAGCAGAGTTTACAACTTCGACATGCTTTAGATTTCTTCATCATGATGTTCCGATCATCAAGGGACATCTTTTTAGAAGGTCTTAAAACCTTGTCTTTTCTCTCTTTTGGAGGATAGTTTATTTCCCACTAGTTTTTCTATCTTACTCCATTTTTTTGAGAGATTTCTTTGTAAATGGGTACCTCACCATGACTTGTATTCAAGACCCATCTCTTCTTGAACTCATCTAGGTTGTGCTTAAGGGGAGTGTTAGTGCTAAACTATACCTTATACATCTCTTCTTGAACTCATCTAGGTTGTGCTTAAGGGGGGTGTTAGTGCTAAACTATACCTTATACATCTCTTCTTGAACTCATCTAGGTTATGCTTAAAGGGGGTGTTAGTGCTAAACTATACCTTATATTACTTATTCTAAGTAATATATTTAAGCACATAGCTTTAAGCCACCTTAGGTGCTAGGTGTCAAACTTAGAGAGTTGTATTGGATTCTCCAAGCTATGTGTCAACACTCATTCAACACTTGGTGATAGGAGTGTTGAAGTTGACTCCTATGTCGAATCAACCTCTTCAGCTCTCTCACCTGTCTATATCACCTCTTGTTCATTGTTTAATTATTGCAATTCCTAATTTATTTCACTCCATTAAGTGACCAACTAATGCTTGGTCGATTTATGGTTTCTAATAACTTTTTAGATCAAATGTGATCTATTATTCTCATGTTTTCATCATTCTAATAATGATGACACATGATGTGATTAGAAATGCTAATATAAAAATTACTATATTTTATTTTAAAATCTATAGAAATTTATTAGTATGAATTCTAGAAATTTAATATTTTTAATTATTAAATTTTTCATTTTTTAAGTGTAATTTTAGTTGAAGTGTATTAGAAATCTAGTTCAATATCTTTGGATTTACTAAGTAAAACTCATTTGACTTTTTACAATTTACTAGCAAAGATCATACATGTAGGTCACTAACAATGAACACAAAGCTGAGCTCAAGGAGAAGTTTGAAGTGAAAGTGTAAGTCCAATGCATATTTTTGTTGGAAGTATATCATTAGTTATTATAGTGTAATCTATTTTGGGTTTAACAATTGTGAAGTGTGTTAATGTTGTAGGGGAGAAATCAACGATAAGGAAGAGATACATGTATCTCACGAAGGAGATACTCAAGGAGAACCCCAACATGTGTATGTCAATGATCCCCTCATTCGAGACCAAAAGTAAAAAACTGACATCTTGTTGGATGCTCAATTGGACATGACGATGGTGCATGTAAATTTCGTATTGACATTTCCATTATGATTAACAATGGTTTTATATTTACAAATAGATTATTTAACCAACATTGATAATTACTTTTACATAAATATGAAAAATATTAATTCTTTTATAATATAAAATAATTATAGATAATAATATTTTTAAAGTAACTTTTATAAAATCATTTGAAAGTGTCTTAAATTATCATAACCATAAATTTCTAAATTTTAAGGTTTGGTTTAGTTTTTTTTTAAAACTCACATAACACTAACTCACATAAATTTAGTAGGTCATTGATTAATATTGGGCACCAATCTAATTACTTTTCATAGGTAGGTTAAGAAATGGGTTCACTATAGTCTTGATTATTAACTTAAACTTCATATACCCATTAAATCATTCAAGTTTAAAGAAGAATTTATATAGAACAGTATTTAACCAAGAAATCAAGATTTAGAATTTAATTAAAAGGAATTAATAAGATCATTTATCTCAATCTCTTAAATTTTGAAGAAGAATGCAACAACCAAGAATTCCTTCACTTCCAAGAAAACCCTTTAGAAAGCTCCTTCATTCATTTTCTATATGTCCCCAAAAGGGGTTTTATGCAAAAAAATTGGTACATTTTTTCTTTAATTATCTCCTTTTAAAAATTTGTCCACCATGTTTTAATATTTATATTTGTATACACCTAAAATTGGCTCATCTTGAATTAAATAAATATTTTATATTTATCTTAATTCTTATTTTCTTCTGTCAATTAAATAAATATTCTAAGTTTATTTGATTGGTTCATTATCCCATTATTAAATAAAATTCCCTAAATTCCTCTAATGTCTCACATAATTAAATAATCCTATATTATTTAATTAATTCCCATATTACTCTATCCTAAGTCCTAATTTCATAAATCCACCTCATCTTTCCACTTCACCTTTTCCACCTCACCTTTTCCACCTCACCATGTTGCACATGTAATTAAATATTTTAAATATTTAATTAGCTAATATTACCTCACCCACATGTCCTATTTATCCTCTAGTCAAAATCAGTTAACTCATCAATCAAATATGTTAACTAATTAATCATTCGAGTTCACTGATCAATCAATTCAGTCAACTCCCCAATCAATTCACTTAACTGATTGGTTCATTCTGTTAACTGATCAATCAATTCAGTCAACTCCCCAATTAACTAGTTGGTTCATTCTGTTAACTATTCAATCAATTTTGTTAACTCCCCTATTGCATGATGGAGCTTGGACACTTGTCCTCTTTCTATTCACGCACATTCCTCAACCATTCTCAACCTTTGATCTTCTTATTTCTTCTCAATCATTGATCTTCTCTCATGTATTTCTATAAACAAAACCCTCTTCTTCTTCATTTGATATCCATTGTTTGAGCAAACTTATGTTGCAGAAACACAAGCGTGCCTTTGGTACCCCCATCTTCATAAGCACTTCATATCATCCATCACACATTTGTGTTTGAAGCTCATCTTCAAATATAAGTACAGTATCATAGCCATTTTGTCCTTGTCATCTTCAACAAGCAAGGGAGCATATGCTTCTGAGGGCTTCATCATCAAGATCAAGAACAGATAGGCGAGCAATGGAAGATGAAAGGTGAAAGGTTTTAAGTATCATTTGTTTGTTATTTGAATCTCCTTTTCTCCTTCAAATTCTATTGATGTATTGGGTTTATTATTCTTAATAGATTAATCCACATTTTACCCTCACATTTTGGCGCCCACCATTCAATTTTATGTTTTTTGCAAATTTTTGTAGTAAAAATTTATGTTTCTCTAAACCCCATTATCGAGTTTTGCAAGGATCTATCAAAAGGTGACCTCTTGGGCTAAAACTGACATCACCAACGTGCTCAAAAGGGTCAAAAACCTTAGAATCACCTGTTAATTCACAAAAATCAGAGACTAAAAAAATCTCTGTGATTTTTTTTGAGGGTGCATCCTTTTATCCAGCGGTCCAAAGGGTGCTTCTGCAGGATGCATCGCTTTATCTAGTGGTCTGAAAGGTGTTTCGACATCCTTTTATCCAACTGTCTGAAGAATTTTTTTTGTAGGGTGCATCCTTTTATCTAGCAGTCTGAAGAGTGCTTCCACAGGGTGCATCCTTTTATCCAGCGGTCCAAAGGGTGCTTCCGTAGGGTGCATCGCTTTATCTAGTGGTTCGAAGGGTGCTTCTGCATCTTTTTATCCAACTATCTGAAAAGCTTTTTCGCAGGGTACATCCTTTGATCTAGCAGTCCAAAGAGTGCTTCCACAGGGTGTATCTTTTTATCCAGCAGTCCAAAGGGTGTTTTCGTAGGGTGCATCGCTTTATCTAGTAGTTTGAAGGGTGCTCCTGCATCCTTTTATCCAACTGTCATAATAACTCTTTCGCAGGGTGCATCCTTTTATCCAGCGGTCCAAAGGGTGCTCCCATTTATCCAGTGGTCTGAAGAGTACTTCCGCATCCTTTTATCCAGTGGTCCGAAAGGTGCTTCCATAGGGTACATTGTTTTATCCAACAATTCTCCATCCTACCTTCTTCTACATGCCATAAGGGTGGTATCTTTTTCTTTTTGCCATAACAGGAGCCTACGAACTTGTAATCGCGCAAATAAACACTTGTTGGAAAGGTAATTTTGTGAACTTCACAATGGAATAGGTATGATCAAGTGATTTTATCATTTTATCAGCTATTTTTATAGTCAAAGTTCAGCTATCTTTCTAAGCTTAAATCTAGTATTTTTTTCCTAGAAACTAATGATTTATCTATGCAACTTGACTTAAAGGCTTGTCAAAGAAAAGAGAAAAGAAACTTCTAATATATCTTCTGTAGGTTTGAATGGTCAAAGAACAATCATTTTTCACTAAGTGTTGAATAGGACCGATTTAGCCATTGTTCATGCAACTTGCATACAATTTTCATCTAGTTCTAATTAGGAAGGAGTAACCCATTGTTCATACAACTTGCATACAAATTTTCATCTAGTTCTAATTAGGAAGGAGTAACCATTTGTTCATGTAACTTGCATACAATTTTAATCTAACTCTAATTAGGAAAGTAAAAACATGCATGCCAATCTCACATAGTTTCTAATCAGGAGGGTGATAACTGATATATTGTTATCTTGGTTTCATTGATCATTGCTATATGGCTATCTCTTTTAGTTAAAAATATTGCTATCTTGCAAAGGAAAGAATTATTGCTATCTCCTAATCACTTCAAAGTTAACAACTGTGTGTGTGCCCAAGTAGATTAACACATATAGTTTTCTCATTTTAATTAGGATTGGATTAACCAATGTATTCTATGCTTGTAAATGACAATAGGCTTATGCTCTCCCCTTAACTGGGTGACCAAAGTGCTAGACTTGTTATTCTATTTGTTTAACCTTTAGGGGGGCCTACCCTTGGATGCACGCCGGTCCAAGTGGGAACAACCCTGAGTGGTAATAGGCTAAAGCCAAGCCCTACCAAGCCACTTAAAATAAATGTGCTTGAGGTGAAAACCTCCTGCAACAAGTGTTGATGTGTTACACTGACAGCCAACCTCCCCCAAAACCCTCTAAGGTGCAACCCTTTGAGGCTGGGAGACTCCATAACGGAGAGTAGTGTCGCCACATGTGTAACCACTCGAACGGTTGCCTTGACTACGAACCAATTGTTTAGTATACCAAAATCCCCTGTAATCCATTTGAAGCTTAGGGTGTACTTGTTTATGAGTCAAAAAGTCTAAAAATACAAAAAAAATAACAAAAGATAAAATCATGAAAATTTCTATGTGTTTGATGTGTCTTTGCAATAATTGAAAATCAGAATCCTCAAAAACACCAAGTTTTCAAACAAAAAAAAATTCTTGAAAAACTTTCAACGCATTTGAAACCTTTTGTAGCACATTCAAAACATTACCAGATTGGTGCATTTGTCTTGACTTATGGTGCATTTGCACTCTGTTACGGCACATTTACTTCTGCGCATCCAAACTAGTAAGCTTTTCCAGTCTTGTGTCAATGGAAAACCAATTAGAATATTTTGGTCAAAAACTCCAATAGTTGCAATTGCAAATAAGCTTAGATCCCTCGCCCCAAAATTGTATAGCAATTTCTCAACAAGCCCAAGTCTTACAACAAGAAATGGTAATCTTGCAAGTTGAACGTGCCAGTACCAGCTACACCTTGCCCCAAAATCATATATCCTTTTCCCATACTCATGACAAGGCAAGCACCACCTTAAGTCAGAAATCATATACCACCCCATCTACCAGTCCTCCTTCACCACCTTCTAAGACACATATTCCAAAACATACCAGTTCTACACCAACACCACCATCTAGTTCCTCAAACTCTAAATGGATGACCAAAAAAGAATCAGATGAGTGGTGGGAAAGAGTTTTTCCAAATTTATACAACCAGAGAAAAGCTAGAGAGAAAGCTAAATCCTCTCATTCACCTATCCATACACCTACCAATGATGTGATCCAAGGGCTACTAGCAGAGAGTCAACCATGTCCCCAAATTCCAGTCCTTGACCTTACGAAAAATCCTTCATGTCATTCGCAACCCCTTGAGCTTATCGAAGAACATCCTACCATGAACCAAAGTCAAGGTCCATCAAACATCTATGTTGTCAACCAAGAAGCTATCCAAGAGCTATCCACTTCCATTCAAGCAACCCGAGAGGTATGTCAAGAGTCTAATCCTAAGCATGAGGAAACATTAATCCCTAGTCTAAGTCAAGATCAAATCACTTTCTTGCAACCTATCCATAACATGTACTTTTCCACGATCAAGATGATATCCATAATCATGAACCTCTCCATGAGCCACTTGATCCTATCCATCTCCCAACACCTATACAGGAGAAAGAAATCCAATTCCATCCCATGCATAACTGTTATCTTTTCTATGATCAAGATACTATCTTTGATGAAGAAGCTATCCATGAGCAACTTGATCCTATACATGAGATGGAAACCCAACTCCAACCCATCCATAACCTTTATTTATTCTATGATCAAGATATTCCCTATGAAGAAGATGTCCTTAAATAACTTGATCCCATACCCATTCGTGAGCAAGCCTCCATTTATTCTATCCCTCTTCCATCTAATCCCATCCATGATCCAACAACTTTCGCTTCCTCTGATGAGATGCTTGCCTCCCAAGTGCACATGAATGATCAACCTAATAACTTAGCTCCTAAAGAGCATAATGATGATCAAGATTCTAACGATCCTTCACCATCCATTATTGACCAAGCTACGAATCCGTCGTCTTATATCCTTTGGCTTACTACCTTCATGCATGAATGTTCTTCCTTAGAACACCAACAACCATCATCCACTATCTTGCCTTCCTCATCCAATAAGGAACTTGCTACTAGTGCACCTATACATAATCCCATGGTCCACCACATACTCCAAAATATGAACTATCAAGGTAAAGGCTTAGGCCTTCATGAACAAGGTATTTTGGAGCCTATCCATGTCAATGTTCTTCCACCTTCATATGGCCTTGGATACATACCCCAAGGTGAGCAATCTCAAGATGTTGGTGCTTCCTCCACTCCTCCTAAGTCTACTACTTTCCATCACAAACTCTATCATATCCCCAAAACATATGTCGCCATTCCACCTCCATCATCCTACATTTGTCAAAAGCATGTGACCATACACCTTCCACCATCCAATCTACCTCCACTACTTCCAACTCCTAATAGCCCTCTATGCATCCTACCACCACTTCTTCCAACACCTTATCCATCCATCTATGAATCCTCTAAATATCCCAATCATGGCCGACAAATGCACATATTGTCTAAACAAGGAGCTTTCACCAACCTCACTTCCACCATCCCACGGGGATTCAATGACGAATATGTGGATGCCTCTACCTATAAAGTCACAAATCCTAAGAGTCCTCATGACCTAGGGTATAAAAGCCAAGGATCAAAGAACTATCCATATCAAAAGCTGCATACACCCACACACCTCAATGCCAAATTGAAAAAAGTGTGGGTCCCCAAGCAACAAATAATTATCTCAGAAGCTGCACAAATGCTGCATACACCCAAACCAATACCTGTAGTGCCCCTCGTCTCATCGTCCATCAGATTGATGTTTGCTTAAACTTTATAGTGTCCTAGACCGTAGAAGATGGATCTCTTGTTATCTTGTTACTTCATTGTGAACTTAATTGTTAAGATAACAGATGTTGATGTTGGATTATGCCATTTGATGCTTTACAATTTGATAAATGAACTGATGTTTTAGATGCTTTGATGTTATTCATTACAAGGATTGGAAGTTAGTTGATCATTTTATGTCGTAGATTAGTAATCTGATACTCTGTTCAATATAGTTGATTGTTATTTATAAGCGTGAATGGAACAGTGTTGTATTACTCGTTCTCGAGTACCCTACCTCACTGCGATTTCCATTCACGATAGGACTGCTTGTGATGTATATGTATATCTTGTTATGGTTAACGTGCGTTGCTGCAGGATGCAGGTACTAGGCATCGACTCCACCTGATTACAGGTCTGAGCGTGCCTTCGCCAATGGATTAGTTGTTGGAGTTAACGTGAGGTCCCTAGTCAGTGTTCCTTCGTCGTCAGTTTAGCCTTGTGGTTATTGGTTGTCATTCGCCCATGTCTTACCGTCAGGTAATATTGTATTTTGGAGTCAAACCAAGTTCAAAGGTGTTTAAGTATGTGTGGCAATGTTGTGCTTTAATTAGAATTATTCTACAGAAGAGTATAAGTGTTGTTAAATGGGCATAATGCCGTTAGTTGTCGATTTAAGTTATAAATAAATTATTATTTTAATAGAAGTGTTGTTGATAAATAAGTTGTAAGGAGTTTGTATTATTCGATATAATATTATTTATAATAAATATTTAAATAAATAAATAGTTATAGCCACACTTGTAAATTGTGTTTCACAATTTGATTAATAAAATAAATTAAAGGATAGTACAAAATTATAGAATGTCGAAATAGTACTACTTTATTAAAAACAATATTTTTAGGTCGGCTATAAAGAAAAATAATAATAAAATAAAGTATCTAATAATTGGGAATCATTATATTAAATTAAAAAAATACATATTCTTAAAAAAGGAAGTTTCTCGGAATCTTGTGGGAAGCCCTAGGAGAAGTGAAGGAGACTGAGTTATAAAAGAAGGGTCGGTGCAACAAGGAGGAGATGACAGGGGGAAGGAAAGAAGCAGCGGAGAACTGCAACAACTGGAGCGGGTTCGTCGCGGTGATTGCGAAATCAGGTTCCGTCGATTGCCTTATCTCTGGACTTCCTTTCAATCTGCAAATGTTTTTATAGTTTGTTTGATTCCGCATAGTTCGGCAGTCTGTCCTTTCTGTGTGTGAACAGCATCCTCTCTTAGGGTTTCAAATCGTTCCTTTCTGCTCAAGGACTCCATTGGTCGATTGCCTTCCTTTCACTGGTTGCCGAATCAGTCCGTATGCACTCTCAGACCGGCAGAATCTTGGTAGGGTTTGTAGATGTGACAGACACCTCGATAGGATCACCGTAGATCGCTGTTGGTTTTAGCTAGTCGTCCCTGTAAGATCAGATTAATGTTGTTATTATTTTCTTCTCTGTGTTTAAGCCGGAAACTGGTCTGGAAACTCGCTGTATATCAATTTTTACTTGAGGTTTAGTTGTATTCTGTTGGTATCCCTTAGAGATATTTATAACTGGAATGATAACATAGGAAGCGCTGCTATTGCATTATCATTATTTGATTTGGTTGAAAGTCCCGGGAGCCTCATTTTCTCACCATTTCATGTTATTGTTTTGCTGTGATGGTTTTAGTTCTTGTATGGGCCGATAATGCTAGATAGTCCGCTGACTGGTTTCCATTCGTTTTGAATGGAGGACTCCGAAGCTTTTTCCTTAGGCCATTGGACCACAGCAATACAGGTTTATCTGATACAAATATAGTTCATACTCTTTGATTTCTTTCATCTTCTGAGAAGGAACCAGCCTTTCAAGCCACGGTTTTAGCATTCTCTCTGACGTATTCCTTTTGTTTTATGAACCCTTATGTCGATCTTCTATCTTGAGGTGCCATACATGGTCATATTGAGGGAATACTTCGTAGTTACACCATGATTCCACAGAAACGAAAGGTAGCTCTTTTACTTCCTACATTTCCTTCATCTGTTCTTTTCTCTACACACTTTGTTCTTTAGCCGTGACTATTACTGCGTATATGCTCATTATGAGCGTGTATATTGATTGGGAGTTTGCATACAATTTTATCCCTGTCCTGAGCATCTCAAAACCCTTACGCTTTACTTCTCACGGCTTCAAAGGCACTGTACTGGGTACGCTGCATTACAGATCATGAACCTTCACTGGGCCATGGCTCTGTAGCTTTTATTTCATTTTAATAGCCAGAACAAAACTCATTTTCTCTTCATGATGGGTTACCCCTGCGAGGCCATGGCTTTGTTGATTTATATGACTCGAAACCACTCATCATAAATCTGTATCTTGTTTGGTTTTCCGGAAGTTAGTATAAGCGTTGCACCTATGATGCAAGTGCAAAACAGAAATAGACAGGCGATACCATCATATGTCAGGCGTGGGACTAATGTGAAGTAGTTTGAATTTAACGCATAGGTTAGGGATAACCTGCCAGCCACTGTCCATAGGGTTATGTCTGCAACTCGAAGCTCTTTTGTTTAATAAGATCTGGCTGACGAGTTTTGCCTGATATGTTAATCATCCTTTTGTTCCTTGGTATTATTCATGATGGAAGGATGATTTTGTGTACCGCTGTAAGTGGCAACGCCAGGGAGTGAAAGGGAGGTAATGGTTGTAGTTAGCTCGCTGCCTTATTTCATCTCAAATGAAAGTAGACTCGATCTATTCTGTAGAGGATCGGTAATATCAGAGTATACTGTGAGTTTATGCTATGGCGTGAAGGGGAGGTGGCAATTAAGAGAGTTCGCTGCCTTATTTTGTCTGGAGTGAAAGTTCTAATGCCTTTTCATTCGCCTATTCCTCCAGACAATGCTGCCCCTTGAATCGTCCACCAAATTCCTGTAGCCTTGTCATTTCGCTTTCCTCTGGCGTAGTGTAACGGCATTCCATGTTTAGTGTCTCTTTTTGTTGTGTTGGTTTCATTTCTTTTGTGGACTGACATTTGGTCCGCTGCCTTGTTGCAATTCGCTGTGAATGGAAGTTCGAATCCCTCCTTTTGCCATTTACTTAGTATTACACTATACTCCGTTGTCTAGCTTACTCCCTAGCTGGAGTTTTATTCTTGTTAGACACCAATTCTGTACTCGTCCTTTGCATATCTGCCAGGGACAGAAAGGTCCACCAGCGGTTCGTTGCTGTTTCTAAGGTATAGGAGGTTGTTTGTTTGCTGTTTCTAAGGTCTACAGGCTGATTCGTTGGCTGGTTAAACCTTGGTTTCCCCACTGCCGAAGGAGGTCTCTGTCAATCTTCTTGGTCTTTACACCAATAAGGGGAAACAAACAGCCATCCATGACAATTTGGCTTCTGTGCGAGGTGGGCTGCCCTCTGCATCCAGCGTTGGCACTAGATGTTCCATGTCAACATATGCAATGCAGAGATTCATTCAGTAAATTGTTAGTAACCTATAACGAGCAGCTTCTTGACACCTAAATGGATTCTTCTCCACCACTGAACAGCTGTCACTTAAATAGAATCAACACTTCATAGCATTTACACACTTGCATTTATAGAATTGAATTTTGCAAAGATCGGAGAGCGAAATGAATACCTACTTAAGATGTGTCAACAGATATACAATTACCACCACCACTAGGATCATTAAACCTGCGTCACTCAACCAACCTGCTGTAAAAGTTGTCAAAGTTTGCTCTCACCCGTAACTGTTATCTAATTATTGGTTCCAGCCGTATTATAATCTGTTTTAACAATTTCACTTGAGAACTTATCAAAGTGCCGTCCTTATAATTTGCTTGTATTAATAAATTAGGTTTCCTGCATTGCAAAACTGGAAAAGTTGTTATATCTGACCCGTCCACTCCATAGCTAGGGTGATTGAAGTCATGCTGGCCTGCAAACAGTTGATTACTATCAGTTGAGCGAATTATAATCATCCGGGAAAGATCGCCCTTGCCTTGAACGAATTCATTGGCTAAGTGTTGTCTATTTTGTCTTGCATCGATTACTACTGCTTTCACAGCGAATCTGGAGGAGTATTGCCTGAAATGCATTATGTTATGTATTTGCTAGATCGCTGTTACCAGCCAATCGCTACCTTGGGTATATTTGCAGCCACTGCAATCATAACCCTTTCAATCACCGCAGATTTAACTGTGATTCCAATATTAAAGTTTAAGGTATACATTTAACTCGAGGAGATGAATAATGCAGCCTCGGTATTTGTCTTGTCCCTTCTGTTAATAAATGGTTCTACCAATCTTCTAAATGACACTACAATAGTTAACAGTTTGAACTATGGCTTGAGCAGTGGCATTCTTTTAGACCTTTGTTTCTGTGGATCTGGAAAGTTTTAAAGGACATTTGGATTATAAGCAAACACTAGCCTTAGAAAGGGATGAAATATAGGTGGTGGTCCAGCGCTTGACAAATTACATTAGTCTAATTATATTTATTATCCCTTGTAACATTTCTGGTTGGAGCTTTTCATGTGAACGTCCCACCTCAGTTCGCATTCTTGCTCTTGTCACTGGATTCCAAGCAAACAAATTACTCTACCAACACAAACCTAGCAAGATATCTCGAAGATGCAGATTGGCGCTCCTCCGAAGGCCAGTGCAGTGAAGAAATTCGACGGAGCTCATACAGCGTTCAACTGTTGAAACCTACAGAGTGTGGTGAGGTCAATGTCTGTCAGAAATGACTGGTTAAGGTCTGATGCTATCCATTTCTATGGAGAAACAGTCAATAGCAATTTTACATCTCAGCAGTAAAGTATCTCAAACTGTTCGCATAGGGCACTTTTACGACCATTCTCCCTAAGGAATTAAATCACTATGGATAAGATCAGTTTCGGAGATAACTTCAAATCATCATAAAAGAATCTATTTGGTTGAGCTCGCTAGAACGTCTGCAAGATCGTATGAAGGTTAACAAACATTTCGTGATTGAACTCTCCTCGTGTAGTTATCGTTCAGCCGTAAGATATCTCTCCTAGCGTTATTATCCTTTATAGAATAAAGTTAATTGGACAAGATTGAAGGATAGTATATAAAGATCGTATCGTTATGAAAGTGTCAAATGGTAAGCAAAAATTAAGTGGTTCTTTTATTATTATTGTAATGTTTTAGTTAATCAATTTGTCTATCTTTTGAAACAAAATAAAGATTAGTTAGAGATTTTGTTGCAAGGTATTAATTTAATTGTTGATTTTATTTCAGAAGCTGTTTGCATTGAACTGAGAATGAATGATAGTATTTTATCTCCTAAATTTTGAACTGAATTGATTGAGTGTGGTAATAAGTCGATTTGAGGTTGTTTAAACCCGAATTCCAGAGGCTAAGTCGTCATTGTTGAGTATTTGCAGCTTGTGTATTGTTGATGTTGTAATTACGATGTAATAGCGTTTATGTGTATCAAACAAAGTATGAAGTACAATGAGGTTCTGTCAAGGTTGAATGTTGTGTCTTGTAAAGTAATAATCTCAGGATGAGATATCAAACCTCATGTGATCTTATTGCATTGTTTTGTCGTAAGGAGAGATCTGAAATCTGTAAAAGAATAAAGTTATGTAATGTTAAAAGTATTGGATAACAACTGATGTTATGATTCTATTTTGATGCAAGAGGGTTTATGCCTTGCAGTGTTCATTTACGTGTATTGTTATAAGTCTTGCATGATGTTTTGAGGGTTACTAGGTGTTAGGAAGGAGAGTGGCTTTCAACGTGGGGCCGGCGCCCAGAGTGGCAGTCAGGATAACCCGTTGGAAGTAGATTAATCAAGTGATAACCTAAAAATGAATTAGGGGGTTAAGGGTAGATTTCACATTAACAAGATTAATGGATTCCTCTCCCATGGCCTGTAGTGCTTGTATAGACTAAGGATGGGTAGAGAAGGCCTGGTTGGCATGATTGACTTCCTTGTCCTCATGAAAGGAAGGTCGATTCCGCATGTGTCACCCTATGGGGCCGGCGCCTAGTGAGAGGCTGTCAGGATAACCATAGATGGGGGCCGGCGCCTAGTGAGAGGCTGTCAGGATAACCCATGTTAGGACCATGCGATGACACTCTCCCTACTACAACCTAGCATTCCTTGTTCGGTCTCTCCTTGTTTGTTTGGTGTCGCCTCTGGAAGTGAAGTGAAAGTTAAGTTAAGTTATGTTGTACTGTATTGTTATAGCCATGTGTTGCATTGGCATTGGTCGTCCTTTGTTCTTGCTTGTCCTTCGTCTACCTGACTGTCAGTGTTGGGACCTCATGTTAACTCCTAGCTCGGGGGGTGGACCTTTGGGTTCCACATGGTCGGGTGGAAGAGCTATTTTATCCATTGGTTCTCTTGTCAGGATCTTATGCAGAAAAGGATTTGTTTCAGTTGTGCTTGTACCAGTTGATGAAGATGTATGTGTATAACCTTGTACCGGATTTGTGTAACAGGACATTCTTATGTATGTAACTTTTGATGTAGACTAAAAGTGGCAATGTAATGATGTCTTGATGTACATATATGAAAGCATTTCAGTTATGTATTTAATCATGCAGATTCCGTTATTTGATGATTGCAATGAATGTGAATAAGTTATGTAAATTGAGTATGGAATTGGATCAGTTGTTGATGTATGTTAAATTATGTTAGTTGATTTGTTAAGTGATGCAGCCTTGGACCCTTAGAGAATATGTTGTAAGTAGTTGTGTTAACGTTGCTTAATCATTTAAAAAAAAAAATTTCCTATTTCATATTGCAAAAGTGTGTATTCTTTAAGGCGTTCAAGGCGGGCGTTACATCTGGTATCAGAGCCAAGTTTAAACACTGGGTACTCTGGGTGTGTATAGTCCCATTATGTTGTCCTAGTTGCTTAAACTCTGTAGACCTTCTTCTTCCTTTGTCATCCTTGCCTAACAGCGTGAGGGTGTCCCTTGGCAGTATGTACATAGGTAGATGCCTAGAGGTTAAGGTAGAGGTAGTTGGCATGTAGAGATCCATTCCCCCGCATATGATATCTGCCATACGGTCAAAGAAATGCATGAGTCAAGGTTGACAGTTGTTTGCCATGATGGTGAACAATTTGGAATTAGGGAAGAGTCGAGAGGTGTCTCTTGACGATCATCCTATCCTTAAGGAGCTTTGGTTGGTTAGAGGAGTTGTCAGGTAGAGGACTAGATGCTTGTACCTCCTCGTGTGAAGTATGTATTCTTGGATTTTCGTGGTGCTTATGTAGAGTCCTTATTGTATGGAATAAAAAGTTGAGGATAACCTGACGTTGTTCCCTCCTTCCTCGTTTGGTGACTAGTACCTAGTCGCGCAGTGTTGTATAGTACAATTTCGAAGATTGTGTATTTTCTTTATAATTATTGATGATTTTCTATTAATTGAAAAGGCCGACATTTTGTTTATATTTGATTGCGATGGTTTAGCCACACCTTGTGATCTTCATTTGTGCGTAACCCTTGTGGTTACATTTGGTTTAGTGTTGAACTGCGCGCATTTCTTGTTTTATTGATGAAATTTAATCTTTATTTTATATTTGTATCTGACTTTGGTGGCTAAACTAGTTTTTCCTTATTGTTTTCGATGTTGGCCGTGTGTCGTATTGTGATTTCTCTCCAAGGATGTATGAGGCAGACTTGGTGAGCGTATACGAGGAAGTAGATACAGGGAACCTTGAGGATGGGGATATCCAAGGCTAGGACTATTTCTTGGAGGCTAATTAAATTTTGCTGTAGGAGTTAGGTCATTGTTGTCTTGTTTGGATGGGCTAACCATGTGTGTGTGCCCTAGCACCATCAAGTCTCAGAGTGTGTGGTATGGATTGTGTGGGATAGATGTTGGCGGTTGGCTCATAGATTTTGTGACATGCCTTAGTAGGTCAGTTACCAGTGTCCAGATGGATCCTTGTGCAGCCTTGAGATGTGATTCATGGTAATTTGAATTCATGTAGGTGTGTTAAATCATGTATATAGTGCTTATAAAAATGATAAATTTTGGTACCATGCTGCTAAAGGTGTAAAGTCAGTATATCAAGACCTTTCTGTTAATAGATCTCATGCACAGTGTATGCTTCCATGTTTGCATAGTGTTGTGAAAAATGCCCAAACTCAATACATTTCACCCATATTTGTTCACAGGCTTCCAGGAGTAAGCCTGATCCTAGGGGGGGAGGATGTAGTGCCCCTCGTCTCATCGTCCATCAGATTGATGTTTGCTTAAACTTTATAGTGTCCTAGACCGTAGAAGATGGATCTCTTGTTATCTTGTTACTTCATTGTGAACTTAATTGTTAAGATAACAGATGTTGATGTTGGATTATGCCATTTGATGCTTTACAATTTGATAAATGAACTGATGTTTTAGATGCTTTGATGTTATTCATTACAAGGATTGGAAGTTAGTTGATCATTTTATGTCGTAGATTAGTAATCTGATACTCTGTTCAATATAGTTGATTGTTATTTATAAGCGTGAATGGAACAGTGTTGTATTACTCGTTCTCGAGTACCCTACCTCACTGCGATTTCCATTCACGATAGGACTGCTTGTGATGTATATGTATATCTTGTTATGGTTAACGTGCGTTGCTGCAGGATGCAGGTACTAGGCATCGACTCCACCTGATTACAGGTCTGAGCGTGCCTTCGCCAATGGATTAGTTGTTGGAGTTAACGTGAGGTCCCTAGTCAGTGTTCCTTCGTCGTCAGTTTAGCCTTGTGGTTATTGGTTGTCATTCGCCCATGTCTTACCGTCAGGTAATATTGTATTTTGGAGTCAAACCAAGTTCAAAGGTGTTTAAGTATGTGTGGAAATGTTGTGCTTTAATTAGAATTATTCTACAGAAGAGTATAAGTGTTGTTAAATGGGCATAATGCCGTTAGTTGTCGATTTAAGTTATAAATAAATTATTATTTTAATAGAAGTGTTGTTGATAAATAAGTTGTAAGGAGTTTGTATTATTCGATATAATATTATTTATAATAAATATTTAAATAAATAAATAGTTATAGCCACACTTGTAAATTGTGTTTCACAATTTGATTAATAAAATAAATTAAAGGATAGTACAAAATTATAGAATGTCGAAATAGTACTACTTTATTAAAAACAATATTTTTAGGTCGGCTATAAAGAAAAATAATAATAAAATAAAGTATCTAATAATTGGGAATCATTATATTAAATTAAAAAAATACATATTCTTAAAAAAGGAAGTTTCTCGGAATCTTGTGGGAAGCCCTAGGAGAAGTGAAGGAGACTGAGTTATAAAAGAAGGGTCGGTGCAACAAGGAGGAGATGACAGGGGGAAGGAAAGAAGCAGCGGAGAACTGCAACAACTGGAGCGGGTTCGTCGCGGTGATTGCGAAATCAGGTTCCGTCGATTGCCTTATCTCTGGACTTCCTTTCAATCTGCAAATGTTTTTATAGTTTGTTTGATTCCGCATAGTTCGGCAGTCTGTCCTTTCTGTGTGTGAACAGCATCCTCTCTTAGGGTTTCAAATCGTTCCTTTCTGCTCAAGGACTCCATTGGTCGATTGCCTTCCTTTCACTGGTTGCCGAATCAGTCCGTATGCACTCTCAGACCGGCAGAATCTTGGTAGGGTTTGTAGATGTGACAGACACCTCGATAGGATCACCGTAGATCGCTGTTGGTTTTAGCTAGTCGTCCCTGTAAGATCAGATTAATGTTGTTATTATTTTCTTCTCTGTGTTTAAGCCGGAAACTGGTCTGGAAACTCGCTGTATATCAATTTTTACTTGAGGTTTAGTTGTATTCTGTTGGTATCCCTTAGAGATATTTATAACT
The DNA here is from genome assembly GCA_027924645.1 of Cunninghamia lanceolata. Taxonomy (NCBI): domain Eukaryota; kingdom Viridiplantae; phylum Streptophyta; class Pinopsida; order Cupressales; family Cupressaceae; genus Cunninghamia; species Cunninghamia lanceolata. The sequence goes on along the minus strand of BSBN01001183.1, from coordinate 1,657,473 downwards.
GGAATGATAACATAGGAAGCGCTGCTATTGCATTATCATTATTTGATTTGGTTGAAAGTCCCGGGAGCCTCATTTTCTCACCATTTCATGTTATTGTTTTGCTGTGATGGTTTTAGTTCTTGTATGGGCCGATAATGCTAGATAGTCCGCTGACTGGTTTCCATTCGTTTTGAATGGAGGACTCCGAAGCTTTTTCCTTAGGCCATTGGACCACAGCAATACAGGTTTATCTGATACAAATATAGTTCATACTCTTTGATTTCTTTCATCTTCTGAGAAGGAACCAGCCTTTCAAGCCACGGTTTTAGCATTCTCTCTGACGTATTCCTTTTGTTTTATGAACCCTTATGTCGATCTTCTATCTTGAGGTGCCATACATGGTCATATTGAGGGAATACTTCGTAGTTACACCATGATTCCACAGAAACGAAAGGTAGCTCTTTTACTTCCTACATTTCCTTCATCTGTTCTTTTCTCTACACACTTTGTTCTTTAGCCGTGACTATTACTGCGTATATGCTCATTATGAGCGTGTATATTGATTGGGAGTTTGCATACAATTTTATCCCTGTCCTGAGCATCTCAAAACCCTTACGCTTTACTTCTCACGGCTTCAAAGGCACTGTACTGGGTACGCTGCATTACAGATCATGAACCTTCACTGGGCCATGGCTCTGTAGCTTTTATTTCATTTTAATAGCCAGAACAAAACTCATTTTCTCTTCATGATGGGTTACCCCTGCGAGGCCATGGCTTTGTTGATTTATATGACTCGAAACCACTCATCATAAATCTGTATCTTGTTTGGTTTTCCGGAAGTTAGTATAAGCGTTGCACCTATGATGCAAGTGCAAAACAGAAATAGACAGGCGATACCATCATATGTCAGGCGTGGGACTAATGTGAAGTAGTTTGAATTTAACGCATAGGTTAGGGATAACCTGCCAGCCACTGTCCATAGGGTTATGTCTGCAACTCGAAGCTCTTTTGTTTAATAAGATCTGGCTGACGAGTTTTGCCTGATATGTTAATCATCCTTTTGTTCCTTGGTATTATTCATGATGGAAGGATGATTTTGTGTACCGCTGTAAGTGGCAACGCCAGGGAGTGAAAGGGAGGTAATGGTTGTAGTTAGCTCGCTGCCTTATTTCATCTCAAATGAAAGTAGACTCGATCTATTCTGTAGAGGATCGGTAATATCAGAGTATACTGTGAGTTTATGCTATGGCGTGAAGGGGAGGTGGCAATTAAGAGAGTTCGCTGCCTTATTTTGTCTGGAGTGAAAGTTCTAATGCCTTTTCATTCGCCTATTCCTCCAGACAATGCTGCCCCTTGAATCGTCCACCAAATTCCTGTAGCCTTGTCATTTCGCTTTCCTCTGGCGTAGTGTAACGGCATTCCATGTTTAGTGTCTCTTTTTGTTGTGTTGGTTTCATTTCTTTTGTGGACTGACATTTGGTCCGCTGCCTTGTTGCAATTCGCTGTGAATGGAAGTTCGAATCCCTCCTTTTGCCATTTACTTAGTATTACACTATACTCCGTTGTCTAGCTTACTCCCTAGCTGGAGTTTTATTCTTGTTAGACACCAATTCTGTACTCGTCCTTTGCATATCTGCCAGGGACAGAAAGGTCCACCAGCGGTTCGTTGCTGTTTCTAAGGTATAGGAGGTTGTTTGTTTGCTGTTTCTAAGGTCTACAGGCTGATTCGTTGGCTGGTTAAACCTTGGTTTCCCCACTGCCGAAGGAGGTCTCTGTCAATCTTCTTGGTCTTTACACCAATAAGGGGAAACAAACAGCCATCCATGACAATTTGGCTTCTGTGCGAGGTGGGCTGCCCTCTGCATCCAGCGTTGGCACTAGATGTTCCATGTCAACATATGCAATGCAGAGATTCATTCAGTAAATTGTTAGTAACCTATAACGAGCAGCTTCTTGACACCTAAATGGATTCTTCTCCACCACTGAACAGCTGTCACTTAAATAGAATCAACACTTCATAGCATTTACACACTTGCATTTATAGAATTGAATTTTGCAAAGATCGGAGAGCGAAATGAATACCTACTTAAGATGTGTCAACAGATATACAATTACCACCACCACTAGGATCATTAAACCTGCGTCACTCAACCAACCTGCTGTAAAAGTTGTCAAAGTTTGCTCTCACCCGTAACTGTTATCTAATTATTGGTTCCAGCCGTATTATAATCTGTTTTAACAATTTCACTTGAGAACTTATCAAAGTGCCGTCCTTATAATTTGCTTGTATTAATAAATTAGGTTTCCTGCATTGCAAAACTGGAAAAGTTGTTATATCTGACCCGTCCACTCCATAGCTAGGGTGATTGAAGTCATGCTGGCCTGCAAACAGTTGATTACTATCAGTTGAGCGAATTATAATCATCCGGGAAAGATCGCCCTTGCCTTGAACGAATTCATTGGCTAAGTGTTGTCTATTTTGTCTTGCATCGATTACTACTGCTTTCACAGCGAATCTGGAGGAGTATTGCCTGAAATGCATTATGTTATGTATTTGCTAGATCGCTGTTACCAGCCAATCGCTACCTTGGGTATATTTGCAGCCACTGCAATCATAACCCTTTCAATCACCGCAGATTTAACTGTGATTCCAATATTAAAGTTTAAGGTATACATTTAACTCGAGGAGATGAATAATGCAGCCTCGGTATTTGTCTTGTCCCTTCTGTTAATAAATGGTTCTACCAATCTTCTAAATGACACTACAATAGTTAACAGTTTGAACTATGGCTTGAGCAGTGGCATTCTTTTAGACCTTTGTTTCTGTGGATCTGGAAAGTTTTAAAGGACATTTGGATTATAAGCAAACACTAGCCTTAGAAAGGGATGAAATATAGGTGGTGGTCCAGCGCTTGACAAATTACATTAGTCTAATTATATTTATTATCCCTTGTAACATTTCTGGTTGGAGCTTTTCATGTGAACGTCCCACCTCAGTTCGCATTCTTGCTCTTGTCACTGGATTCCAAGCAAACAAATTACTCTACCAACACAAACCTAGCAAGATATCTCGAAGATGCAGATTGGCGCTCCTCCGAAGGCCAGTGCAGTGAAGAAATTCGACGGAGCTCATACAGCGTTCAACTGTTGAAACCTACAGAGTGTGGTGAGGTCAATGTCTGTCAGAAATGACTGGTTAAGGTCTGATGCTATCCATTTCTATGGAGAAACAGTCAATAGCAATTTTACATCTCAGCAGTAAAGTATCTCAAACTGTTCGCATAGGGCACTTTTACGACCATTCTCCCTAAGGAATTAAATCACTATGGATAAGATCAGTTTCGGAGATAACTTCAAATCATCATAAAAGAATCTATTTGGTTGAGCTCGCTAGAACGTCTGCAAGATCGTATGAAGGTTAACAAACATTTCGTGATTGAACTCTCCTCGTGTAGTTATCGTTCAGCCGTAAGATATCTCTCCTAGCGTTATTATCCTTTATAGAATAAAGTTAATTGGACAAGATTGAAGGATAGTATATAAAGATCGTATCGTTATGAAAGTGTCAAATGGTAAGCAAAAATTAAGTGGTTCTTTTATTATTATTGTAATGTTTTAGTTAATCAATTTGTCTATCTTTTGAAACAAAATAAAGATTAGTTAGAGATTTTGTTGCAAGGTATTAATTTAATTGTTGATTTTATTTCAGAAGCTGTTTGCATTGAACTGAGAATGAATGATAGTATTTTATCTCCTAAATTTTGAACTGAATTGATTGAGTGTGGTAATAAGTCGATTTGAGGTTGTTTAAACCCGAATTCCAGAGGCTAAGTCGTCATTGTTGAGTATTTGCAGCTTGTGTATTGTTGATGTTGTAATTACGATGTAATAGCGTTTATGTGTATCAAACAAAGTATGAAGTACAATGAGGTTCTGTCAAGGTTGAATGTTGTGTCTTGTAAAGTAATAATCTCAGGATGAGATATCAAACCTCATGTGATCTTATTGCATTGTTTTGTCGTAAGGAGAGATCTGAAATCTGTAAAAGAATAAAGTTATGTAATGTTAAAAGTATTGGATAACAACTGATGTTATGATTCTATTTTGATGCAAGAGGGTTTATGCCTTGCAGTGTTCATTTACGTGTATTGTTATAAGTCTTGCATGATGTTTTGAGGGTTACTAGGTGTTAGGAAGGAGAGTGGCTTTCAACGTGGGGCCGGCGCCCAGAGTGGTAGTCAGGATAACCCGTTGGAAGTAGATTAATCAAGTGATAACCTAAAAATGAATTAGGGGGTTAAGGGTAGATTTCACATTAACAAGATTAATGGATTCCTCTCCCATGGCCTGTAGTGCTTGTATAGACTAAGGATGGGTAGAGAAGGCCTGGTTGGCATGATTGACTTCCTTGTCCTCATGAAAGGAAGGTCGATTCCGCATGTGTCACCCTATGGGGCCGGCGCCTAGTGAGAGGCTGTCAGGATAACCATAGATGGGGGCCGGCGCCTAGTGAGAGGCTGTCAGGATAACCCATGTTAGGACCATGCGATGACACTCTCCCTACTACAACCTAGCATTCCTTGTTCGGTCTCTCCTTGTTTGTTTGGTGTCGCCTCTGGAAGTGAAGTGAAAGTTAAGTTAAGTTATGTTGTACTGTATTGTTATAGCCATGTGTTGCATTGGCATTGGTCGTCCTTTGTTCTTGCTTGTCCTTCGTCTACCTGACTGTCAGTGTTGGGACCTCATGTTAACTCCTAGCTCGGGGGGTGGACCTTTGGGTTCCACATGGTCGGGTGGAAGAGCTATTTTATCCATTGGTTCTCTTGTCAGGATCTTATGCAGAAAAGGATTTGTTTCAGTTGTGCTTGTACCAGTTGATGAAGATGTATGTGTATAACCTTGTACCGGATTTGTGTAACAGAACATTCTTATGTATGTAACTTTTGATGTAGACTAAAAGTGGCAATGTAATGATGTCTTGATGTACATATATGAAAGCATTTCAGTTATGTATTTAATCATGCAGATTCCGTTATTTGATGATTGCAATGAATGTGAATAAGTTATGTAAATTGAGTATGGAATTGGATCAGTTGTTGATGTATGTTAAATTATGTTAGTTGATTTGTTAAGTGATGCAGCCTTGGACCCTTAGAGAATATGTTGTAAGTAGTTGTGTTAACGTTGCTTAATCATTTAAAAAAAAAAATTTCCTATTTCATATTGCAAAAGTGTGTATTCTTTAAGGCGTTCAAGGCGGGCGTTACAATACCTTCACAGGTACTATCTAAAAACAAAATAGTTTGGATGCCTAAGCAAAAAGGCCTCAAGTTACATAAGGCATCCACCTCTCAAGAATTCCAACCATTCACTTTCTCCAATTCTATCCAAAAGTATCAAATCCTTCCATCCCACATGACAAACAAAAATTAAAACAATGCAAAGTCTATGTGGGTCCATAAAGGCCTATATCATTCATCCACCAAGAAAAACTCTCCATTGCTTCCTACACCACCTTCCCATCATCAGCTTCAATGTTTATCATAGTATGTGCAACCGTTGGTCATGGTTCCCTTCCATTCCATAAAACTTCCGTATAACTCCATCTCCCCTCCCCTCCACTACTATCCTACATATCTCCCTCATCCTATGGTCCATGCTTTTGCATAAACCTTCCTTCCATCCTTGCATAAGTCCTTCTCTATTCTGCATCATCATCCACTATCACACCTTTCATAATTCGCTATCTACATACTCATATCTCACTTTCATGCACTCCCTTGACAACATCTATGAGCACACTTGACATAGTCCATGCGACAACATCCATCTAGCGGGACTCTCACCTTTCAGGGAGTTAGATGCTTGAGTTTCTCCTTTCCATATCCACCTTCTCCTATCTAAATATTCAAAAAAAAAAAATCCCTTTGTCCAATAGTGAAAATCTTGCAAACAGACGCCTTGGATAAGTACCATGATGAAAACCTGGCAAACAGGCATCATGTGTAAGTTGATCTCCTATGTCACCTACACTTGGGGGCACCTTGTCTCATCAGCATATCACTTTTCTCCTACCAATTTCCTTCATACCATTTCCTATCCTATTCTTCTATCCATTACATACCTATACAGTCCAGTCCATCCATCCTAATCTTCCATTCCTCTATTTTTCTTGATATTGATAAAAATTGGGGGCACAATGTTGACAAATGTTCTAGATGTCTCTTGACATACCTTATCCCTCTAAAACCACACAAATCCTTCATTATCCTCTCATCCTCCTCCTTCATCTTAAGCATTGTCATAAAAAATCCTTCGTATTCTACCTACAATGGGGCATGTTTTTCTTATGCGACATAGTCCTTGGAGATCACATCCTTGTTTCCTTCTACCTACCTTGCCATTGATCCCCTATCGCCCATCCATCTGCCTATTCATGGTGTTTCTCTTGTCATCAGTATCTAGCATTAAGGCTATCCAAAATTCTTATCTAGTATCATGTCCACAGTGTCAGCCTAGCATAGCCTCTGTCATCAGTGTTATCTATTCCATATCTAATCTATAATTGTTCCATATCTGATCCATATATATTCCATATCTGATCCATATCTGTTTCATATCTGATCTATAGCTCTTCCATATCTAATCCATATCATGTCTCATCTGATCCATATCCTAGGTCCATCAGGGTTCTTCTCAAACTATGTTGCCTCTGCGTCGTCACGTAGGCAAGGCCATTTAGCAATGCACCCCCAAGGCTCCGCTTCCCATCCGTTCCATATCTTGTCATCTATCCTTCTCTCTATCCACGTCTGCACCCTTTCACCAGGCAAACAAGCACAACAATCCTGCTTTTTAAACAAAATCTTGACGCATAACATCAACCTATCCAAAGCAAAGCAGAGCACCATACCGACGCACCCAAACTAATTCTAAATCAATTATGGTAAAAGACACACCTAATGCAAGAATGTTTTGTGAACAGGTTAATTTATAAAGTCTTGGATTTTTGCCATTATGTCTTCCTATGCTACTCAAGGATGCCAAAAGCTAGAGATGCTATGATGGGGGCATAATCATTTTCTTTGTCTGCTGCTTGTGGATTAAACTTTAGTAATGTAATGACTTTCTGTCTAATGACATGATCGGCAAAAGATCATCGACGACTGCGAAGGTCTGATCATGAAAAAGGGCAATCCTTGTTTGTTGAAACGCAAGAAGTACTCAGGCCATCTAGATTCAAGTTTGACTAGATGCTTGTATCAACTTGCTATAACAAAATCCACGTAAGGAATACTCAGGTCATCTCGGTCTACTTATACCTAGATGCTTGTATTCTCTTACAACATTTCAAAAAGAGAAAAATACCAAAAAGTGCCCAATGATGAAAGCAAAAGACTTGCAAAATCAAAATGACAATCTACATCCATTCCATATCCATATCCATAATGTATCTAAGTACATCTCATATCCTTATCCATATCTCATGCAATAAAATTCTATGCAAAGAATCAATGTTTACAAATAATGGTTGGTGATGTCTTCTATTGAGTCATTCTTCTATTGATTAAATTTCTATCTGTCTTCATATCTCTCGTCAATAGTTCTAGTTGTCAATCCAAGCAGTGATCAAACTGCAAATTTATCCTCAATCCATACCAATCAAGTCAAGCCAATCTTGTCGAATTCTCCATTCACAATCAACGGTCTTGATCTTAATCTTGTCGTAAACCAGATCAATCAGTCATAACTATCCTTCGTGTTGCTCTAGGGATATATCATTCCCCGCCATGACAACATTGTCATATTTGGTTATCATATCAAATGTCTTAGACAGGATGTTGCATTGTCAAAACTAGACCCAAAGTCTTATACAACATGTTTCATTCTTGAAACCAGTAATCGTTGATCTATATCCTTGGTTTACCACTCGACAGGGGCAATACCTTGTTTGTTCTTGTATCATTTGTGTATCCTTGCTCACTTGCTTATGTGTGTTATCATTCCATCTTGCCTCACATATCCTTCGGCTCTTTCTTCACCCATTTTCCTTCAAATCTAACCTTCTTCATCGTGAGATTGTCCGTCTCACACCTTCTGCAGTCTCCTCGTCCAATCTCCCGAGGGGGCATCCTATCATCAAACTTGTACCAGGGGCAAACTGGGGCATGTATCATTGTCAAAAAAAAAATTCTTTGAAACAACGTGATAAAACACATTGCTTCAAAGAGGGGCAAAATATATACACCTAAAATTGGCTCATCTTGAATTAAATAAATATTTTTTATTTATCTTAATTCTTATTTTCTTCTGTCAATTAAATAAATATTCTAAGTTTATTTGATTGGTTCATTATCCCATAATTAAATAAAATTATTTTATTTAATTAAATTCCCTAAATTCCTCTAATGTCTCACATAATTAAATAATCCTATATTATTTAATTAATTCCCAAATTACTCTATCCTAAGTCCTAATTTCATAAATCCACCTCATCTTTCCACCTCACCTTTTCCACCTCACCATGTTGCACATGTAATTAAATATTTTAAATATTTAATTAGCTAATATTCCCTCACCCACATGTCCTATTTATCCTCTAGTCAAAATCAGTTAACTCATCAATCAAATATGTTAACTAATTAATCATTCGAGTTCACTGATCAATCAATTTAGTCAACTCCCCAATCAATTCACTTAACTGATTGGTTCATTCTGTTAACTGATTAATCAATTCAGTCAAATCCCCAATCAATTCACTTAACTTATTGGTCCATTCTATTAACTATTTAATCAATTTTGTTAACTCCCCTGTTGCATGATGGAGCTTGGACACTTGTCCTCTTTCTATTCGTGCACATTCCTCAACCATTCTCAACCTTTGATCTTCTTATTTCTTCTCAATCGTTGATCGTCTCTCACGTATTTCTATAAATGCAACCCTCTTCTTCTTCATTTGATATCCATTGTTTGAGCAAACTTATGTTGCAGAAACACAAGCACGCCTTTGGCACCCCCATCTTCATAAGCACTTCATATCATCCATCACACATTTGTGTTTGAATCTCATCTTCAAATACAAGTAAAGTATCATAGCCATTTTGTCCTTGTCATCTTCAACAAGCAAGGGAGCATATGCTTCTGAGGGCTTCATCATCAAGATCAAGAACAGATAGGCGAGCAATGGAAGACGAAAGGTGAAAGGTTGTAAGTATCATTTGTTTGTTTATTGAATCTCCTTTTCTCCTTCAAATTCTATTGATGTATTGGGTTTATTATTCTTAATAGATTAATCCACATTTTACCCTCACAATATTCTTTTAAAAGGATTTAAAATCTCAATTTGTCTTAAATTAATGCAATATTATTTAATTTATAATATTTATAAAGGAAAATAAACTTTCCCTAGAATTGGTTTAGGCTAATCAAATGAAATCCTTACAACTTGCCACAAATTAACCTAGGCTAATAATTATGATGTTGTAGTAATTTTTTGGGCTAATATATTACAAAATTAAATGTTAAAGTACAGAGGGTTAATGTAACAAATAAAGGTACTTCTAAGCTCTATGACGAAAGAATGAAATTTTTTTGATAAAGATTTTAAACTTTCATGTTGTTAGCTTAGTAAAAACTACCTCTTTGTTAGTGAAATGCCTCTAATGTTGTGTTGAATCTCCACCCTATCTTTGGTCAAGTATGAAAGTCTTGGTCTATTCTATAGTCATAGATTTGTCTTTTGTGAGTAGATTTGACCTTTGTTAGTGTACTTATACTCTACATCTCACCTAAGTCATCTCTATCTACTTTTCTCTTTTACAATATCTAAACACTAGTGGTAAAATATAAATACCTTGGAAGGGATTCCATCATGTCACAAGGGGAATGTTCACCAACCTCAACCTTAGAAATGTGTGTAAAAGATCAAATATAGTAGGAAATCACCATCGAATGATGTATGTATATTTATTATTAATTTTAATGCATAGTAATTTAAAGCATTTCACTATTAATTACTCTTGAATGCTTCTAGGATGAGAAATGATAGTCAAATATGAGAGAATGTGTAAACAATGCAAATGAATGCCTTTAAATACAAGCACATAGCTTCAAACCATTATGACTAATTTCTATAATTATTTATCAATATGGAGATTTTTTTTTGATCTGTAATAAAGAGATTCTATTAATTTCAAAAAAGTTTACAATCTTTTGCTGAGCAGATTTACAAAATCTAGAGATTCTATACTCAAACCCCATCCAAAATAGAAATTCCCTCATACCAATATTGTTCTCCTAAGACTACCCTATACATCCTTCAGTCACACATGGCCTATCATAGCTATGGGCTTGACATTTGACAGAGCTTACTTAGACAAAATGAAAGCTTTGTCTTCTGCTATACAAAATATAAACCTTACTACCATGACAGAGAGAAAAAAAGAAATTAAACTTCACCATAATTGTGCATAAATTGGTTGAAATCAGTCACCCACTCAAAGCCCTCCCTCCCTCCCTCCTTCCCTCCATCCTCAACATTTTCTTGATGAAGCTCACCACAACTCTTGCTTGGTCTCAAAGTTGAAGCAGCTCCAAACCCTTCATATCCAGTAAGAAAGGATAGCATTTAATCACTTCCCCTAGCATTTACAATAGGGCCATGTCCTTTGGCCTCGAAACTCCCACCCTTAAGGTTGCCACCGCTAAGATTTCACCTAAGCCACCTAGTAAATCTAGGATTAATATACTATGCATAATGGCTTCCACCTCTACTTTAGGAACATTCAAATCCAACAAAGTCACTACAAACCTGGAAGGAATGTCAGGATACACCCTGTATCTTTCACTATCTACCACATAGGATTTGCCTAGAACTACCTTTGTATATCCAACCATGAGGGAATCATTTTGCTGAAGGATTTTGCGTAATCTCTACTCTATGATCCTACTTAAGAATGCCATCTGCCATTTATCACTAACCAAGCAAACAAGGGGGTCCATACCTTCACAGTGAATGCAATTTGTAGAGAAGAGAACTACAAACCTAGAAAGTTGTGTCATCCAAACTCAACTCTTGCACTTCCTAAAGCATTTTGTGCTTAGGAGACAACTTAAACCTATTCTAAAGGCTCAAAGGGTGCTGAATAATTATGAGGCTTGTCCAATCACTAGTGATTTTATAGCCAGTCCACCCTAGCAATGTGGCTTTAAATCATCTGGAAAGGCCTTCTAACTTTACTACACCTTGTGTAACTATCACATCTGCCCAATCCTCTTAAATCAAAATCTTGTATTCGTCATTATTCAATGAGATGATGTCAAATAAAAAACTAGTAATGCCATATCCTTTTGATCGAAATTATAAATCAAAATGCCACTTTCATATTTCTAACCACTTGCCACATGGTAGACACATGGCCAATCAATCCATCTAGAGATTTGAAACATTCCATTAGATGATCCACTTTGACAATTTAAAACTAAACCTAGACTTTCCACAACTAAAAGTGTGGAAAGTCACCTACCCTACCTCCCACATCAATATGGAGATTAATAGCATCTTTTCAGAGATTAATTAAGACACAAATCTATTTAGTTGCACTCATGGGATTGTTATAAACTAAAAAAAACACCTAAAGTTGTTATTGGATGGTCGATAGGTACATATATACATAGTCTAATTAGCTAAGCATTGAATAAAGTGACTAACAAATTTAATAATGTGCAGTGCTTGGCCACTAGAACTATTTATATATGTGCCTATAGACTATCCAATAGAACTATTAGGTGTTGTTACTAGTTTTATCTATTTATCATACCCCAACTCCTTGATCGAGAGTGGATTTTGAATAATGGTGTTATTTATTTACCCTAGATTTATGTAATTTTTTAATTCTCTCTATTAAATTAGAAGGTTTGTTTATTTTCCCTTTTAATAGTATTATCTTAATCCTATAGTATGGTGTTATTCAAATTATCAAAATAACTAATCTTAACATGTGAATAGTAAAAGACAAAACAAACATCATGTGATTCATGTGAAATTAAGTATCTAATGCCATTATGAGTAATTTCTAGTAGTCATATATATAAGATACATAATAAAATTCATATTTCAATACCCATCTTGGATTTCTCCCATGATAGGTGTCTAAAGCCTTAAGAATGTCTTTAAATAGTCATGTTATTAATTTTTAATACTACGTGTTATGTGGGAAAAGATTATCCTAATCAACAATGGAGTAACTAGGCCAATCTCTCCTCACATAAAATTAGAATGGTATCACAAGACACTAAGGGTTATAGACTTGGCCACTATCCCTACCAAAGAGCCAAGTTATAGGTGTAGATGGAGGCTTGGGGTTCTAATGTTGCTATGATTCGATATTGATGTAGGAGAGTTGACTAAATTATGAAAATTAGTAGATCTAGTGATAGAAATGCATAACAAAGAAGACTATAGTAACAAAAACTAGAAAAAAGGAATAAATCAGAGTAGAGCAGATAGAGAGGAACCTATCACCAAAAGTAGAAGAAGAAATGGAAGGACAGGGTGTTGGGGCACCCTGGTCCTAGGGTTTCAAGGTAGTCACTTATGTGTAGAGGTGTCAGTCTCTATAACATCCTTATGTCCTTCATTCATTGATATCTGAGATCTTTCACTTTGAATCTGCACACACAAGGAGGAGGAAAAATGTTTGGGTGGAGTATAGAGGCTCACCTCAGTCAAATCTCTGTGTAAGAGTTCCCACTTCCACAATAACAGAGATAAGTCTAATAAAGAGTGTGTGCCCTAGGGAGGGAGAGGCAAATAGCTCATAAAATAACAATAAACAAACACAAATGGAACCAACTCACCATGAAACCCTAATTGGACTTGATGTCACAACACTAGGCACAAATTAGGAGACCTTAGAGAGAGAAGGAAGCTTCTTAAAATATCTGCAAGGGTTAGTATGATAGAAGTAATAATTTTATAGATAGACAGCCTTCGATTTCATACATAGACCATATATCAAGTATTCAAATAATCACTCTTTTGCATTCTTTCAAATAAGAGGGAGAGAGCTACATATATGGATCTTGATTACATCTGAAATAATTCACATTAGGCCAATGCAAGGTGTACCACCTGATGTAGCAAAGATGACACATGGAATTCAAACATTGTTTGGGGAAAAAATGTTGGACTAGGGTGCTAGGACACCTTGGTCCTTACTATTTTGGCCCTTGAAAACTTATAAATTAAATCTTTTAATATTATTTCTTAATCCGGCTTTGAAACATGTATTTCATGAATGGAGATACACAAATACATAGAAGGTACACAAATACATAGAAGGGAGTGCTAAACCTAGTGTGAAATTGTGGGAGGTCATAATTTTTGATAGTGCATTTAGCCCCCACTTTAGTGAGGGTATGAGATTACGTTCATATGTACACTAAAGTACAAAGAAAATAGATCTCTTTGCTAATCATCAAAGAAGTAGAATGTCACTCAGTTGAGAGGTGTGATAGCCCCCAAGCTTAGGATTTTACAACTCTACAAATGTTTATAAAAAAAGGTTACATGCATGCAAGACACATTAACATGATTACACATGTACATCTAACATATATTCAAAAGTAAAATAAACACAGGATGAGATTAAATATTATATGTCGAAACAACTATGGTTAGCAAGAAAATATATTCAAATCCAAACATACACAGAGAACAATAGGATGCAAGGTTTAATTCTTGGGATAGCAAGTTGCATTATGCTAGGAATCAAATTGAAAACACACATCATGAGCCATGGGATAGTAAAATTTGTTGTTTACTAGGTGGTCGTGAATGTGTAGCAAGATGGCAACATCACATGCTAGTAAGATCCGTAGATTTACTAGGCAAGTTCCATGTCAATAGGTAGAAAAATGAAGGCATCATCGGCTAGTAAGATCCATAGATTTACTAGGTGAGCTCCATGTCAACAATATTAGAGATTATAGGCCAAGAAAAGTGAGTTGTTTGTTGGATAACTCTGGTAAAGTGTTACAAATATGCTCAAAAGAGTGATGCGATAGCACAACCAGCCATGTAGTGTTTGAACAAAGTGAGACACATGCTCGAGTGTATGCCCCCACCATAAAGTAATTGTTAACTACATCAGGGAGAAATTGTCTTTAAGGTGGAGAGAGCAAACTAGACACAACAGGAATGAGATCTTTCTGTAAGAACATGCCAAATGGATATATTTCCAAAACCTACATTGTGGTAAGCAATATCATACAATGACACTAAGGGATCTACTTGCTGGAGTTAGTATATGAATGGTCGTATATAAAGGGACACTCATTTTAGAAACTATCATCATTCTCTAGTTAGTAGAACTATGGAGATAGAGGAAGAACTGTCACATGAAATCGAAAGAAAAAACATCGGGTTAGCAAACGGAAGGATGCTAAATCATCTTTTGCGTTACATCATCCCTGAAAAGCATAAAACAACATTTACAAAAAATAGAAGAATGAAGATACATAAAGAATAATGTCACAACAAATTCATTCCCTTTGTATCCTTGCCCCAACAAGAGTGTCAATGGTCATCCAAAGAGAACTAACAAAATAAAATACATGCCAGGAAATACATATAGGGATAACATCACATACAAGCATAACACATATAACACAAGGGTACTATTCTTGTGAGTCAGATTATAGCAAATCTTCCTCCTCCCAATCTTTCTAATCATAAAGGAATGGTGAAAAAGATGCTAGAGGGACGACAACAAGTGAAGTATAAGGATTGGCATGAGGTTCCTAACATGATGGATCAATCATCAGGGAAGGAACATCATGCATGCTCCCAGAGGCCAAGTTCATTGATTTTGTGAAAACTAAGGACAACTCTAGAAGATTTTATGGTTGTTTGGGGATGTCCTATGAATCACTATCAGAATAAATCACAAGAGGTGATGTAATAGTGCTAACAATAGGGTTGTGAGCACTATCAATCATAGGAGAAGAAGAAATAGAAGAATCCTACAAACTTGATAGTCTCTTAAGCATTTGAAATGGAAGATATGGATAAGTTTCACACTTACACAAGTGGGAGAAGGTGGTGGAATGCAAATGTCAATGGTGGCAAGATGCAATACATCAAGGAACACCTGGTGTCAAGTACACTGGGATGAAATTGTTGGAAATCAGGATTGCACCCTTAGCAAAGATAAACTTTACTATCCTATTGCAACATGGAAACACTCTAAGATTGTGGGTAATCTATGTTGAGAGTGAATCTCCAGAGCGAGCTGGTTCTCCTTATGATTTTCTTAATCTAAATAACTTGCAGAGGGAAAATAGATAGAAGGTTAACTGTAAATAAAACAAATAACTAAAACTAACTCCTAAAGTGATGCACCAATATTTAATTTCCTACCAGATCTTACTCACAATCAATTCACAGAACTTAACTCTCACAATCCCTTGATTATACTTAATTCATCAATATTTCACATGAAGGTTCATCATAACACAACATGCAACCTAAAGTAAATAATAAACTTGCATACCCATCAAAAAAATTAAGACAAGACAAAGGATAATAAGCTATCACAATGCAGTATCGAATCAATTTTTCAAATGAATCCACAAACGGGAAGGAAAACTATTGCTCTATAAACTAGAAGGAGCAATGAGTACAAAATCTAAAAGTACAACTCTCTTAATGTGAGAGGAAGACTCTAAAAATCTGAACTCTGATCTCTAACTTCTCTAACTCTTACTAGAACCCTAGAAAAAACTAACCATCTACCATATATCCTATGAAATAATCTCCCCAAAAGGAAAAGATGAAAAAGCTCCTAATAATAGACATGCCAATCCATTTTTGAGCTTCTCAGAAAAGCCAAAAAATAGGCCACCAAATCACCTCCAAACTATGAAAACAAATTTCCAGAAAGGTCCTCCCATGTGGCCCCACCAAAATTTGCTTTGTCTGCCCAAAAAACTCAATCCCTATCCATATCTGCTCTAAAAGAAAGTAAAATAAAGAAAACAAGATTTGTTTGCTTTGTTTTCTTTAAACTGCATAAAATGACAAAATAGTAAAAGCAATTTATAAAGGACATTGCTTTAATATTTGTCTTACAATAGATTGCAATTTTATTTTACACCCTTATTTGATTTGATTTTGGCAAAAAATAATATGAGCATATTGCATTACATGGCAATTGATTTTTCTATAAAAAATCATAAAAATATTCCAAGGCATATGTGAGAGTTTTACAAAAAATAAAAAGGCCTTTAAGGCCTACTCTCCAAATAACTCTGTAAATAACCTCAAAGGCAATGTGTCCTATCTTTAAAAGGACCAAAATGAGTTTAAGGCATTAAACCTTGGCATAGCACATACAAGGGGACCTGACGTTTGAACACCACTCTAAGTCTTGGGACTTAGGCATTAGAGCAAACATGACACCACAAGGTGCATTAGTTAGGGCAATGAAAATGGAAAATAATATGATAAAACTGCCATCAGACTTAGGGCAAGCAATAACCCTAATCACAAAACACCCTAGCCCTAGAATATCGGGCTCATTTTCACTTTGGAAGTTTTGAGATGATGCTCTCTGCTCCTACCGCTAAAGTTCTAGGGTTTGTGGTTCAAAACACTCATTTCCTCACTATATCTCTGCAATTTTTGATGAATTTCTGAAGATCCTTAATAGAAAATAAAAGGTAAAACCCTTTGTTTATCCATTTCCTTCATTTATCATTGATTTTCTCTAGTATTTTGCTCCTCTGGTCATGGCTATGAGGGCTCTCCTAATGCATTTGTTGCTCTTTGTTTACTATTTGAGCTACCATGGAACCCATTGCAAAACAACTCTCACGGCCTTCCTAAACACAAGTTACTTAGGATAGATGTAAGCTTTTGTTTTGACAATCTAGTTGATACTCCAAGTATTAGATGCCACGACTGTTCATATATTTCTAAGTCTTATCCCTCTGTGTAATGTTTTTGTAAGTTTGACTCTCAAGAAACAAAGTTCTTTCTTATCACAGTGTGTTGCTATACTTGGCATATTGAGTAATATTACATGTCATTTAAGCCTGCATATCTTGAAACCCTATTCTTTATTTCTGCAACTGTGCTTACTCAATGTAAACTGAAATGGGTTTTAATATTTTGAAGAAAATATGTATATTTGAAGACTGTGGCCACAATCATATTTTCTGAGCATTTTACTTACTATGATCTTGGTCGTGGTGTGCTTTTGGATTTGACCTTTCATCTCTTTTTGTATGAATCTTCAACTTGAGACTGTGGCTTCGAATGAAAGATTAGAACCCTTAGTAGGTTATTTCCTGACTAGCTGCAACTGTCATTGGCACTTTCTCAATTCTATGCACTTATAGCTTTAAATTTTAAATGGGTTCTCCTTGCTCTAGCTGTGACAATCTATATATGGTTTTCTCCTTTTTCTTAGTATCTCAAAACCCTCATTTCTGTATATAAGACAAAATGGTTTGAAAATTCACATACAATAAGCTCATTTTTAATTTCCTATATTTTGCTTGGTAGGCATTGTGTTGGCCGTGGACCTTCCTTTGGCACTATGCAAGACCATTTCTTGTTACTACTGTTTCTTTTGCACCTTTTCTTGTAGCATTCAAATTATGTTCTCATTGATTCTCTAATAATTTCATTTGAATGGTCATAACTCCATATTCCAGTGTAACATGGCATATATAGTTGTAGTCTACTTTCACTGAAATATATCAAATACAGTGGCATACAAACCATTTTGAATGGTAGAGGCTTCTTTACTTCACTTTTTGTGTTTATTCCTTTATGAAAAGTCATGGCTAGGCCCTATATTTCTGAGCATCTTCATTTTTGAGGATGCTCTTGTTGTGTTAGAAAACCCACATGGTTTGACCTAATGCTTGAGTTCTATGAAGAAAACACATATTTATGATCATGACTCTAGATGACATACTTCACTATTACCTCTGAGTTCCTCTTGAAATTATTTCTTGACACTATTGTTCCTTTTTTTTTGAATCTTGCTCTTTTGACTGTATATGGAACTATTTATGCAGAAGAAAGACAAGGATTTGTTTGTTTTCTCCTATAGATGCTCTTTTTCATGTTCTATAACAACATATGCATTCATTCATGACAACATAAAAATGTGTATTGGTCCTCTGAAGTTACGTATGAGCATTAAAATTCCACATGTATTCTTGACATTCACAGTTATAACTTCATTGAGATTGATTTGATGAATGTGCCTGTTCCACTCTTTCTCTACATTCTCTTAGACAATCAAACCAGATCTAAGACAATGCATTTGACTGATGTGGCTATATTCAATCTGTAACATGTTGTTTTCTTGCTTCATTGCTGTAACTGTGATGATAATATATACACCTCCTGTAGATGACTATGAATGTTGAAGCTTCAGTATTACCATCATTTGTGTTGAGGTGCATTTTGATCTCTACATATTCTTGGCAATGTTCTTTTCAATCTATAATATGTGATCTAATTTGTAGTCTATTTCATTGTAACATATTGAATGCACTCATATTCTAATCATAATGTATGATGGAAACTCATGAATACAAACTACAACTACCATTTTAACAATCAAAGGCAATATGCACTGTGTATATCTTGCAGTTATATCACTATGGTTGTCCACCTACATTCTTCAATTTCTCAATCATGCATATACCCAATACTATTCTCATGCTATCATATGACTAAAACAGTCATACAATACTAAATGATGTCCATTTGGCAATTATTTAGCATACAAATGTTGAGATTGTACCTGATATCCTGGCTGTCCCATACATGGATCTATGATATTTATGATAAACAGAGGCAAATATGACCCACTTCCTATCACTCCTAAGACAAGAACAACAAAATTTTCCTTCATAATGGAAAAATAACTTGATAAGAGTTGAGCTCCATCTGTACACATGATCTACTTGATTATCTTGTTTTGATCATTGTTGTTTTGTACTCAGTTCTAGACATCATTGAGCTATCTCAATGATCATTTATAACTCTCACTCCTTCAATTGCTACTGTAGCAATAATTCTAGATGTTCTCATGCATTGGATACTATCCTATGTGAGTTTAGTTCACCCTTATGGTTTCACTTCATTATTTGAATTGCAATCATGAGTGTGTCATGTTTCTTTAAACTAATGCACCTACTTGATTTGATACTCCTTCAGTCCAATTATTCAATTTAAACAATATGAATAATGATCTCTTTTCATTCTATCCCCTTTGGGATTCAAGGGCAACATGCTGGGTTTAACCCTTGTGGGAGCTCGCTTGACACCACATGTTGATTTGTCTTCAAACAACTACATGACTTATCTTGTACCTGCACATGAAACAAATAGATTAGATAAAACAATGAAGTTCAATGATTGTTTCGTTTTTAGTTCCTCTGTATGTGAATAATGTATTTCTAATCTAGTGCATTATAGGCAATGTACTATGCCTCTTCTAATAGGCACATAGGGAAATCATAACCAAAGCTCTAATAGGTCTTCTCCCAATTTTGTAGGTTCTTATCAGAGATCAGGAGCAAGGGCAAAAGGCATCCTCAAAAAATGAAGACAATACAAGGCAATGATGGCTATGATCCTTCTCTCCTATCCTTAGATTCATAGTATATTTCTTATATTTGCACTTGTTTAACTATTCCCATGGCTTGTGTGGGACATTTGATTTATCATTCTTTCATTCAATGTAGTGTTTATTTCTTTTATGTATTTCATTTGTAAAATGGATAGACATTGTAGTGAAATGAAATAACTTATCTCTTATGCATCTTCTGCAAACAAATGATGATCTACAATTATTTCCTTTTGTTGAACAACTAAACTATAACATCACTTAATCATTACAACTATGCAAATAACTTATAATAGAAAATGTTAAAACCTTCACTTTAAAAACAAACTTGCTATAATATCTCTACCAATTTGAGTTGTAAGTAAAAAATGGTAACATTTCTGGTGACTTCTGCTATATGCTTTCTGGCTAAGCATCGGGATCAATTGCCTTAAACTGTCCATTGGGCATTGAGTCATACTCTGCTCATCTCAAATTTAGAAAACACTAACTAGTCCAAACAATAGCAGAAAAAAAAAAAAAAAAAAAACCAAACTGAAAACAAACTAGAAGGCCCTTGTGGCTAGAAAACTTGTGCAGCAGCACTTAGGGAAAGAAGCTTAACTAGAAGAAAATGTGCATGAGCACTTATTATTGAAACACTACTCTACTATGATATAAGGTAGTACTTATCGTCAGATGCAATGTTTGAGGTGGATCCCATTAACTGGGATAGACAGTACCTCTCCACTCAACTTGGATAACTGAAATGCATTATTTTCTTTGCACTCTTTGATTACATAAGACCTATCCCTAATTGCATCAAACTTGGATTTCTTTCCAAGTCTACTTTTTAGTTCATTCCATTTGAAAACTAAATAACCAACAATGAAGCTTCTTGGTCTTGCTCTTTTATCAAAGGAACTCTTCATCTAAGCTTGATGGATTTCAAGCTTCCTTAAGGCTTCTTTCCTAGTTTCTTCTAGTTCCATAAGCTGGGCTAGCCTTAATACTAAAGGTTGTTCCTCTAGTAGCTTAAGTTCTTTAATGAAAGTCAAAGTTTGTAATTCTACTAAAATAGGGAGTCTAGCCTCCTTTCCATAAGTAAGTACATATAGAGAACAACCAGTAGCTCTCTTGGGAGTGATTCGGTCAGCCCAAAGAGCTAACTTCAACTTCTCATGCCATGTCCTCTAGTTGTCTTCAATAGTCTTTTTGATGATCCTTATCAGGTTCTTATTAGTGGATTCTGCATGTCCATTACCCTATGGGTAATAGTTAGAAGATGTATTCAAAAAGATGTTATTTTTAATAGACCAATCTAAAATCCTTAAACCAATTAAAACCAAACCATTGTCAGAGATAATTGAATCTAGTGTACCAAATCATGATACCAAATCCTGATAAAAACTTAAAACAGTAGATTCTTTTGCTTCTTTTAAAGTAACAGCCTTAGTCCACTTGGTGAAATAGTCTGTAGCAGCTAAAATCCACTTATGGCTTGTACTTGAAGGTGGATTTATTGGTCCTATGAAATCAAGACCCCATTTTACAAATGGTTGTTCAAATATGATGGGATGTAGAGGTAAGGCTAAAAGCCTTTGCTTAACTGCAAGTAACGAGCATTTTTCACATCTCCTTACCCAAACAAATGCATCCTTAAAAAGGTCTAGCTAGTAATAACTGGCCTACATTATCTTCAAGGTAGTTGTCCTTGTTGTAAAGTGACATCCTGAAGGTCCATTGTGAAACTCTTCTAATAGTCTATTAACTTGATCTGGTTCAATGCATCTTAGAAATACACCATTAACTTTTCCCCAAAAAGAATGCACCACCACTAGTACTCTTCCGGTCATCCACATCTCCTGGCCAATCCGCATCTGTATATGCATGAAGAGAGAAATCATGATCTCTAGGATACCATAAACCATACTCAACTGTTCCTTTTAGATATCTAAGAATCCTCTTGATTTCCATGACATGAGATTCTCTAAGATCAGCTTGGAATCTGTAAACAAGACCAATAGCATTCATAATATCATGTCTAGTTTGAGTAAGATACAATAGTCCTCCAATCATTGACATGTACTTTTTCTGATCAACCTTAGGAGAGTCATCATCTTTGCTTAGTTTACATCCAGTTGCCATGGGAGTATTCATTGGTTTTGAGTCTTCCATCCCAAATTTCTTCAATAATTCTTTCACATATTTGGTCTGCGAAATGAAGATTCATTTCTTTGTTTGAGTGATTTGTAGACCCAAGAAGAAATTCATTTCCCCAAACATGGACATCTCAAATTCACTTTTGATTTGATTTGCAAAAGTTTTACACATACTATCTCTTCCTCCAAAAATGATATCATCAACAAATACTTCAACAATCAAGATATTTTCATGATCAATTTTGAAGTACAAGTTACTATCAACAGTACCTTTGTTGAAACCAATCTTCAAAATATGCTTATCCAATCTTTCATACCAAGCTCTTGGGGCTTGTTTGAGTCCATACAGTGCTTTCTTCAACTTGCAGACCATATCACCATGATCAGACAATTGAAATCCATCTGGTTCCTCAATGCATACTTCTTCTTCCAAGTCACCATTCAGGAAGGCAGACTTGACATCCATCTAATACGCTTTGAAATCCTTGAAGGCAGCAAAGGCAAGAAATAATATGACTGCTTCAATTCTTGCCACTGGAGCAAAAATTTCTTCAAAATCAACTCCTTCTACTTGAGAATAACCCTTGCAGACCAATATGGCTTTGTTTTTTGACTACTTCACCATCTTCATTTAGTTTATTCTAAAAGACCCATTTGGTTCCAATCACATTTTTGTTTCTAGGTCTGGGAACAAGATCCCAAGTGTGATTTTTCTCAATCTGCATCAACTCTTCCTTCATTTCTTTAGTCCAGCTTTCATCATTGCATGCTTCACTTACTCCCTTTGGTTTAATCTTTGAAATCAGACAATACTTTTTTGAGTCTTGAGCAATCTTTCTTCTTGTTTGAACACCTTTGCTTTTATCACCTATGATCTAGTCTTCAAAATGATTCATTCTTACATATCTTGGAGTTTTGGGAATTTCTTGTGCTTCTATTTCTTGGATAGGTTCATTTAAACTTCTCTTCTTCTTGTATTTCAAGATTCTCCAGATTAGTCTGGATCCAAATTTCAAAAGGGGCTTGAACCAAAACATCATTCTGATCATCTTCTTCATATTCATAAAACCTTGAGGATTTTTCAATGCCTTCATCAACCTTCACATTTGTACTTTCTATAATCTTTCTCAATCTCTTGTTATAACACTGGTATGCTTTTTTTGAGTAGAATAACACAATAATATTCCTTCATCACTTCTAGAATCAAATTTACCAAGGTCTTCATCTCTTTTAATGTAACATTTACTAGCAAAGACTCTAAAATGCTTTACAGTGGGAGTGATGCCAAACCAGAATTCATAAGAGGTCATACCAGTATTGGTTTTGATTTGTACTTGATTAAGAGTATAGACAATAGTGCTTACAGCTTCTCTTTAGTAGATCTGAGGAACATTTTCTTCCATCATCATGGTTCTAGATGCTTCCTAGATGGTCTAGTTTTTTCTCTCCACTACTCCATTCTGCTATGGAGTCCTTGGAGCAGATATCTATCTTTTTATCACATGTTTCTCATAGAATTTTATGAACTCTCTGGATGTGAATTCTCCACCTCTATCATACCTAAGATACTTTATGCTTAACCCAGTTTTATTTTCTACCATAGCCTTGAATATTTTGAATTTCTCAAGAGCTTCAAATTTCTCTTTTAGAAAAGTCACCCACATCATCCAGGAACAATCATCAACTAGTAACATGAAATATCTATCACCTTGCAAACTCTTGATTCTTTCCGGTCGACATAGATCAGTGTGTACTAAATCCAACAATCTAGTGGAAGATTGTTCCTTACTTTTGAATGTGACTCTACTTTGCTTACCCAACTGACATTCTTTGCACAAACTGTTAGTAGGTTTCACCAATCTTGGGAGATCTCTTACAACCTGAGTGTTGCTTATTTTGATGATATTATCAAAATTCACATGACACATTCTCCTATGCCACAACCAACTTTGATCAATTTGAACAAATAAACAACTTTTTCCAATACCAACCAAGTGGAAGATGTTACCTTTTGTTTGAGTACCGAATGCAATCTTTGTTCCAGAATTTTCAAAGATCTTACATTTTCCATTTTTGAATCAAAGATCATAGCCTTTGTCCACCAACTACCCAACACTAAGAAGATTGTGCTTCAAACCTTCAACATACAGTACATCATTGGTTTTGTTCTTTCCATCAAAAGAAATAGTTCCTCTACCTCTTATTCTACCACCGTAATTATCACCAAATTTTACAACTCCTCCTTCATATCTTTCCAAATTTATGAACTTATTTTTGTCACCAGTCATATGGTGGGAGCATCCACTATCAATAACCCAATCATCCTTTTCTTCAACATGGGTAGCCAGAGCTATTTCTATCATTTTATGATTGACAGATTTAGAGGGTATTGGATCTTCTTCCTTGATGACAATAAACACCCAATCACTTCCAGATTTGTTTCCTGTCTCTGATTCATCATCTGTTACTCCTTCATCATAATCATCTTCATGAACATAGTAACATTTCTTTTGGAATCTTGATCTATTTGGATTTGTCTTTGAAAATATTTCTAGACATCTTGAGGCAAAATGACCAATCTTGTTGCAGTTGAAACAATTGAAGGGCAATTTTCCTTCATACTTACTAGATCCTCTTGGCAGTGTTTTTGGAATAAAGGCTTCAAGTTGAGTAGCTTCTGCTTCATCTTCTTCCATATCTTTTCTTTCTTTTTCATACCATGATAGTTTCTTTGAGGAGTTCTCTCCCGAATCATTCATTTGTTTGCCTTTTACAGAGGCACTAGCTTTGAATGCAGATTTAGTCTTGGGGGGTACATCTCCAAACTCAGCTAATTCAAATGTAGATAATTTTCAACCAATTGATCTCTTGTGATATTTGATAAAGATCTGAATTCTTCAATAGCAGCAACCTTGTGTTTGTAAGTAGGAGGTAGGGATCTGAAAACTTTGGAAACAATCTCATCTTCATCCAAGGCTCCACCAACACACCTAATGCCACAAACAAGCTCATTAACTTTTGGCGTAAATGTAGTGATATTCTCATCTTCATTCATCTTCATGCTTTCAAATTTTCCTTTCAGACTTTGTAACTTGGCACACTTAACATATTTGTCTACTTCATGTAGAAGTTCCAATTTTTCCTAAATCTCATATGCAGTTTTTAAATCTATAACATTTGTCACTTCTGAATTAGATAAGGCACTTAGTAAAGCTTCTTTAGCTTGAAGATTGCCTTCAGCATCTTTGATTTCATCTATAGTTGTCGGAGCATCCTTTGGAGGAACATACTTCTTTGAAGTTATGGTCCAATTTTGCATTCCCATATATTACAAGTGACATTTCATGCAGCTTTTCCAAAGAGTGTAATTAGTTCCATCAAACCACAGACTATCCTTCTTGTGGGAAGACATCTTAGATCTCCTCAACTGGTTAAGCTTTTTTAGAGGAACTTAGCTCTGATACCAATTGTTAGTTTTAGAACAGACAATTGAGAGGGGGGGTGAATCAGTTGTCTCAAAACTTTCTTTTCTTTAAACACTTAAATCTTTCTTGTTTTTCAACAGCATAATAATAATTCAATCATGGAAGCACAATGCAATAATTCAAGAGCACAAACACATTAACATATATGAAACCAAGATTTTAAGGTGGAAAACTCAGTTAAGGGAAAAACTACAGGGTGACTAACCCAAGATTGTATTCTTTGTTAAAAGAATATGAGCAACAAAATGACACTTGCTAATTAGGGCTCACTACCTGAACACACTTCTCACAAGAGGCCCACTGCCTACAAAAGACACATTGTCTACAAAGAAAATAAATATTACATACTTGATTTGGAGAATAGCATCTTCACCATACTTTAGTCAGTTCCATTTAATCTCAATAATTTTTTTGTACCTTTTGCTCTTCTCCTCTCTACCACACTGTCATCTCCACTACATGCTTTGAAATGACTT
The DNA here is from genome assembly GCA_027924645.1 of Cunninghamia lanceolata. Taxonomy (NCBI): domain Eukaryota; kingdom Viridiplantae; phylum Streptophyta; class Pinopsida; order Cupressales; family Cupressaceae; genus Cunninghamia; species Cunninghamia lanceolata. Next base: position 1,631,737 of record BSBN01001183.1, on the reverse strand, counting down.
CACAATTCTTATTTATAAAAGACATTGACTTTGGGATAATCATCAAAGTCGACACAATACATAATTTATTTTATTACAGAGAAATTACACAAGTACAACTTGACTTATTACAAAAGACTTCATACGAATCACCACACTATTGGCCACACATATCTGGGACTTCAATCTTCTTTGAGGAACATGCCATGCTTCACAAAACATCTTCAAGATCATCCACAAGATGTGTAAAACATCCGGTCGGCCATGATTAGGAAGAACATCATCACCCAGAAGTAAATCTTCAATGTGGACCATCAACACAAACTAGACACAATTTAGAGACCTCCACAAGCTTGCCTGAATCACCATGAACATCCACACCACTTCTGCTTACTAAAATCATTCTCATCTTCATTTGGAACCTCAAGAACATAATCTATCATCACTGTCACATTGGAATAATTGCTTGCGGACCTCTAGACCACGAACCAATTGAGTTGTCAATTCACATTGGCTTCCTGAACACTCCACCAAATCTCTAGAATAAGATATTGCATTTCTAGATCTCACTAGACCTATTTGTGTCACTCTATCATCTTAGAACATCTGTCAAAACTAGTTTTACTCATATGGCCATAACTTCTCCAAATCTTCATGTGGACCTCTCAAATCTTGACTGGATCATCTTTAGACACATATCTACAAACCATTTGATGCACATTCTCTGATCTTTCATCTAGTTGGGATCATCACTTCATAGAGCTTCACTATCTTCATTGTTCTTCTCTATTTCTGATATGACTAATTTTCTCAATATCCTCAACACATAGTTCATCAAGTCCTTGATATCAATGCAACAAGAGTATGTTGACATCAATGACAACACCAGTTAGGCCCATACTTGCAATAGGTGCTTTGAGATCACTTTCTATCACTTCCCCAACTCCTTCTACCTTGACATTAGAGTCACTTGGAATACATGATGGATCTTCTGATGAGTCAGATTCACCTGAGCAATCTTCTACCTCCACTTTTGATGCAGAGAACAATTCAAAGGACTCACCTCCTTCCTCTCCTAGTCATCATTCAGAGGTTGATGATTCTCCTCTAGATTCTCCATTGTCTGGTCCACTTTGGGCTAGACAGACCTTGTAGTTTGTAGCTGATTGGGTTGGGGATCCATCAGGCACCAGGTGGACTCGTTCATAGTTCTAGGATGCTCCACATGTCTTCATTACTAGTGGCTGAGGTCCATAGTCTTTTCATGAGGCTTCTTGTATTCTTGAGTTAGATACATTGATGCAGGAGGAGTATAGTTCCATGATGAGGAACCACACTTGGGATCTTGTCCCTCTTCCTAAGGGAAGAAAACTTGTTTTTATGTAAGTGGATCTATTGGACAAAATTTGTAGCAGATGGGTCAATTGACAAGCATAAGGCTCGCTTAGTTGCCAAAGGATTCTCCCAGGTTCCTGGGATTAACTACTCTAAGACTTTTGCGATAGTTGCCAGACTGAATTCCATCTGACTTGTTCTTGCCATTGATGTAGCCAATCGTTGAGAAGTACACCAGATAGATGTGAAGAGTGCTTTTCTTCACGGTGACCTTTAGGAGAAGATCTACATGGAGCAGCCACAGGGATTCATTTAGGATTCTTTACTTGTGTGTCATCTTCAGAAGTCTCTCTATGGCCTCAAACAAGTTCCTTGGGCCTGGTATGCCAAGATGGACTCCTTCCTTCTATCAGTTGGGTTCACTTAGTGCCATTCTAATCCCAATGTCTACATTTTGTAGTGGGATGATTCACTGCAATTTCTAGTTTTGTATGTTGATGACTTGTTGATAATAGGGAGTTCTTCGTCCACCATTGGGGCTGTCAAAACTGCTCTTTATGACAGGTTTTTGATGACTGACATGGGCTTGTTGCATTGCTTTCTCAGGATTGAGATCTTTCAGTCTTCTTTCGGGATCACCATCACATAGTCCAAGTATGCTCTAGATTTGCTCTCAAGGTTTCATATGGCTCACTGCAAGCCTGCTCCAACTCTCTTTCTTTTTAGAGTCAAACTTGAGGCTCAGTGTTCTTCTCCACTTGTTGATGGCACTTTGTATAGACAACTTGTTGGGAGTCTCATTTATCTAACTCATATGAGACCTAACATTTCATATGATGTAGGCATGGTCTCTTGATTCATGCAGGAGCCTCATGAGCTGCACTGGAAAGCTGCCAAGTAGATCCTTCACTACATTAAAGGTTCTCACAGTTTTGGGATTCACTACACAGTGGGTATTGAGCTTGACTTGGTGGGCTACACAAATTTAGATTGGGCAGGCGATTCTCAAGATCACAAGTCTACTTTAGGTTACAAATTCTCACTTAGTTCAGGTCCTATTTGTTGGTTGAACAAGAAGCAGTCTGTTGTTGCTCTATCTTCTATTGAGGCTGAGCATCGGGGGGCTATGAATGCTGCCACTGAGGCCATTTGGCTTCAAAATCTTCTCACTAAGTTCAGTATCCAGATCAGATGGCCATCAATCATATTTTGTGACAACTAGAGTGCCATTCAAATCTCACAAAATCTGGTCCATCATCAGCAGACCAAACACATAGAGGTCCACATGCACTACATTCAAGAGCTCATCCATGGCCATGCCATTGACCTTTGCTACTATCTGACTTCTAAGTAGGTTGCTGATATCTTAACCAAACCCTTCACTGAGAGCAAGTTACTTCATTTGTGAGCTTTGTCGGGGGTGTGGGATGCTTCTTCTTCTAGGGGGACTTCTTCCTCTTACTCGGAGTCTTGACTCTCTCTACATTGGGAGGGTCTCTTCTCTCTCTATTTTTGGGGGGCAATTTTATGTATATGGGTACCTCATCAGGATTGATTTACCAGGACCCATTTCTACATCCACCTAAGTTTTGCCTATGGGGGGGTGTTAGTGTAGGTTTTTCCTATATTCTTAGGTTTTTCCTACACTTCTATTAATCTCACTTAGGTTAATAAAGCATGTCTTATTATGTGAGTGGTTCTGAGGTGTCACTTTCATACATGTGAGCATCCCTTAGCTATCATGGGAAGATACTTTGCTATCTTTAGTCTGATAGATGGTTTCTCCTGATTGGTTAGTGTTGCCACCTCCTCCCTCTTCCTAGTCTATATAAGCATGCTACCTGGCTTGTATTTTGCATCTTTTACTTTTGCATCCTCTTAAGGCTATTTTTCTTCTAGAATTTGCATTACTCTCTTGGAGACTAAATCTGTGTTGCTATTTTGATTTCGTATCATTTGCATTCATAGTTTAGATATCTATTTGTTTGCACTAGTTTTCTTGGTTAATAATCTTTTCATATTCTAACAATATCAAGTGATGATTTTGTGTGTGTAGGAGGGTAGAGTAAGGTGTTGGTGCAGTGTATGACAATAGATTAAATGAAAATAGTAGTGATTGCACCTACATTCAATTGGATCAGACATTAGTAGATGATGAAAATGAGAAAATCAATGATGATTCCCAATTCAGTGAAGAGAGTTATGACCCTGGTGCTTGTTGTAGTATTGTAGATTTCCTAGAGGGTAGGTATGCGAGTGAAACATTGAATGATTTAGTTCATGTAGTTGATTATGAAGAGCATAAATATATTGATGGAGAAAATGATGATAAAGAGATGAGCATTAAGGGATAATGCCCTTTATGAAGAGCACACAGGTTTGTCATCTAACATAATTTCTGATTATCATTGGTGCGTGGATAATCCTCTTTTTGAAATTGATTTAGAGTTCAGTGAGTTTAAGCTATCATATTTGGAGGAGGAGAGTTTTATGCAATATGACACCTATGGATGCCAAGTGGATAGAGAGGGATGTGTACAAGATGATATTGAGGGTGAACAAGAGACATGTCTCTTGTTTGATGTTTTACCCTCATTTGTGCCTAGTAAAAATATTGAGGCCACTAACACTTGTTTGCATGAGGATGATGTGAATTATGCTTCATATGGACATCATGAAGGTACTACTAAAACTACAAGTGATTCTAAGGTAATTATTTCCCACCATGAAGACTATGTCACAAATGATTTTCTAGAGCTTATTTTAGGGCAGTTATCTCTTATTGATGTGGATCATGTTGAGAGAATATTTTTGAGCTCATTGGAAAGGGCTTGTTAACATTGGGGTTGGATTTTCTAGTGTGGTTCAAGTTTCTGATCTGTAGGGTGAAGAGGAGAAAATAATTGGCAATTTTCTAAGCAGTGAATTTTACACAATAGTATGTTTCGAGGAATCCAAAATAGAGAGGCAACTTGAAGATTGTGAGTCTTCACTTGAAGTGCCTCAAATATCATATCTATGTGCTAATGGTGTAGATTTAAATCTAAATCATGCCTTTGATTTAGTCATGGAGGAGCACATTAACATATGTAGTGTAGTTGGGTCACAAGAATTAGAAAAGTCATATAACATAGCCAAGCATGAGATCACACCTAGGCTGGATGATTATCAACTTGATAATTTTCTCCATGCTAATATTTATGCAGATCTAGAAATGCATCATGCTCACATAGAACTTGAAGGTGAGTATTGTTATGCGAGTTAGCATGATGATGAGTCATATTATCTATGGATACCTTGCCTTGGTGAAATTTTTTTCCAACTTCAGCATGATGATATGAATGTCTATATTTTGTATGTGCATGCATGCAAAATGATTTTATTGTTGATGGTGGGTGATTAGTGCAACAAAGGATTGAGGGAGATCATCTCCTCCAATAGGCTTCTCTTTGATAGAGGCAAGTAAGTTCACCAATTTTTCTGCAGGGGTGGCCTACATTGTCCCAAAATTTTGGTTGAAGTCATTTTTGGCTGTGTTATTTTGTAAATATGTTTTGTGTGTGTCCTTTCATGTGTTTTGTGTGTTGGTCTACTCAGAGGTATTATGTGGTTCTCATTGTGCCACTACTTGGCACATGTCCCCAATCAGAGCTAGTGTTGGAGCCCAAAATTACTAGTTTCAAAATGTCCCATTTTTCCCCAAAATCCATCAGAATCCCACTTTGTGTCTTTGTTGAAGAAGCCCATTATTGATACTCAATTATAGATATTTCCCATGGGTCTCTTCAATAGGTTTTCATATGTTTGACTTTTGAAATGCAAGGGAAACAGCAACAAAAAATAACTCAGTCTCAAAAATTTCTAAGCTTTTCCTTGTATTTTCATCTTCATCCATGTTTCAAAGTTCAAGCTTTTGGTCTTTAGTCTTCTTCAAGGCAGGTAATAGTAAGGTCAGAGGCTGAAGTCTGATGAGGCCAAGTTTTCTCTAAGTTTGTTAGAGGTCAGAGTTTGGGCTTTGTGCCTTCCTTCTTCTTCATAGAAGATGGAAAGTTGAACACCTGACAACCAACCCTTGATAATTTTCAAAGGCCTATATGATTTTTGATTGGTAGGGTTTTCCTTTCCTTCCTTCCTTCTTTTTGGAAGGTGGAAGGAAGAAGGCTTGAGGCCTGATCCTTGGTACTCTCCAAGGTTTTATGTAATCAAGGTTGGGCACTCTTATCTTTCTCTTCCAATGTAAGCAAAGGTAGAAGCTCTGGGCTCTGAAGTTTGATTTGTTAGAGCTCAAATTCTTGGCCTTCCACACTCTTCCAAATGCACCAATAATGTTCCAGAATGCCATAAATGTGAGGTGGGTGGTCAAAGTCGATGTGCAAGGCATGTGCTCCCAGGAAATCTATTGATCTTCTCACAAACGCCATGGGCCATATTCAATGCAGTATGGGTTTCTTGTTGACTAAATTGTTAGCACCTAGCCTTGCACGATAGAAAAATATTATTATATATACATGAAAAAAGATGTTTTCAGGGTTGGTCGCTAAGCCAATTGTCTAGCCTGGGAGCACCTAAGGGAGATTTTTAGACATCAAGTAGAGGATAATGTCTAGGTATTGAATGGAGGAATGTGCTTGATGTAGCGTAGGAATGAATTGTAATGAATATTTTATGCAGTGGTATGTCTCCATGGCCATTTGTAGTGATTCAAGGAAATATATAAACACATTTGTATGTTTTCCTTTTCCACATTTGCTGGTAACATTGCAATAGAGATTTGATAATGTGTGACAGTATTTAAGTCAATACATGCCATGTTTTGAGTCATCTCTTTATTGTAAATGGGTCATTATTGTTTGGTTCTAGATAATTAAAGCTGTCTAATGTATGAAATGTAATCTAAGAAATATATGTCAATATATTTTAGTCTTCTATTGATACTGGTGCAATCCATTTCCTTCCTCTTTAATGCTTTTGACTTAGTTGCCGAATAGAGTAGGCACCGGTCCATATTGGAGAGGGACCAATCACTCTTTAAAACCAAACAAATCATTCACCTATGGTTCAGGGAGAAAACCATCTTTCTTGTGCATGTACATTCACATAGTTGAATCAGCGTAATTAGAGGCTTGTGCACCCAGTTTGTCTTGACCTACTGATAGCTCTTGGGGTCAAGTGTGTTGAACACAAGGAATACTGAGAGAGGGGGTGAATCAGTATTCTATAAAACAAATCCTTTACATGTTCTTTAATCCATTTACCAAATTCAATAACATGAAAGTAGAAGAAACATAGAAACAACCATGAAGACATAAAACATGGATACAATGATTTTTACATGAAAAACCCAAAAAGTGAAAAACCACGGTGAGTGTTATCTCACAATATATTATGATATCACTACTGGATTACAAAAGGCTCACTACCCAAGGACTGACTGTCTAAAGAAATGCTCACTATAGGTGGACTTACTATCCAAGTGGACTCATTGCCCAAGTGGACTCACTGTCCATAGAGAAAGAAGGATGGAAGAGAGAAAAGGAGCTTCTCACTGCTAGTCATGAACTGCAACAAATGTACCTACAACATGTTGGAATACAGTTACATTGATCACTCAATATACAAACTCAAAACTCTTCATCATTATTGCACGACGTTTCTGCTCTACTCACATATATTCAATTCTCTAGTCCTCTGTACTCCTGTTGCACTTATCGCATCACAGATATAGTAAATTTGTAACACATTCACATCTTCACTCTTAGATACATTTTCATGATTCTATTACAATAATTTATACAATTCATCAACCTTGCAATGATCATCAAGGTTGGCATTACAATCATCAACTGTTGGAACAATATCCAAGGTTGGCATTACAAAAATTACAATCATACATTTGAATAGGTCTGGACCTAAATAGATTAATGAGAGAGAAAGAATGAATGTGGACCAAACCAAGCCTTAGCTGGAACTCAAACACAATCTTCCACGCTACAACACACTATCACAATCTTCAAAGTATAACCACAATAAGTGAAAACAACCAAGTCAGCTAAAACTGGTGTTATCACTAAAGTATTTGAGAACATGCTTTATGCATGATCTTGATTACACTTTGTGTACCAATTGAAAGGTACGAACATGATCTAGAGACATTCATAACCATGTTACAATCACCAAGAATAGCCACACAACCTCAAAACACTTTACCCAAAAGATTCTTCAATCCAGAGCACTTGAACATCACTAACAACCAAGTGTTGTCATAAAAGAAAGATCACTTGTTGACCACCAAATCATGAACCATTAGAACTAAAGGTACATATCCTCATCATAAACTTGATTCCAGAACCATAGAAAATAATACTTATTTGTAGAGAAATGCAGAGCATAATACATTCTCCCTGTCACTACTGAAAGCACAAAAAAATAATTTTTACTCTAGTGAACATAACTCACTTAAATCTTCATACCGGAGGTTGAAACTTGGAATATAGAAATTATAGACAACCTTCATCTTAACTTCCAAAATGCAGACAAAGATGTTCAATCTACAAGAAATGTGGAGCAAAATACTTTACTATCTTTCTACAAACCAAGATACTCTACAATACACTTTTTCTACCGATAGAGGAAATTTTCTCAAAAGCACTTGGAAACACAATACCAGAAACAATTTCTCATTATCTTCAACACTTATCTTAGCCATTACAAACCAATTATCTCAACAAAAGCAAGCCTAAAAAACAAAAGCACAGTTGACATCAATGACAACACAGATATGTTGACATCAATGACAACACCGATAAGTACATACTTGCAACAATCTCCCCCTTTGTCATTGATGGCAACATTGATGTTAAAAATTGTAAACACCATCAAGACAAGATTATGCACTGATTACTTTCTCCCCCTAAGTTTTTTGCATGATTTTCTCTCCCCCTTTGACATCAATGGCAATGGATATCAGTTCTCCTTTTTCAACACATACTTGCAAACAACTGCTCTGATCAAGATGGAATTCCTTCTATCATCAGCTCTGTTGGTGCATGCACCTGGAGTTTAGGTTTTGAGCTAAAAATTCACAAACATTTTCTTTGTAAAACCTTCAAATTTTCTAAGTCTATTAGCATTCACTTTTTCATGCATGTATCTTTGTATGCATATTGGGCTTGTATGTGCAATCCAGGGTGTTAAAAGTGGATGTACATTGAGGTTTCCATCGCAGATTCTTGGTATATTCTGCGCTTGTATGTAAAGGATTGAATGTATATTTTGCATGTATGTTTGACATACAACGGGCATATACAATGAAATATACAAGGTAGATGTACAATGGCAATATGCAAAGGAAACATACATCGCCAAGATACAAAGGAAGAATGTACATCACAAAGATACAAGGGTGATATATAAGAGGGAATGTGCAAGGGACAACATACAAAGACAATATGCAAAGGTGATTGTATCTTTACGCATACAATCGCATATACAATGAGATATAGATTTCCTAGATACAAGGCCCGGACCCAAAATGGATATACATTCTCATTGCTAAAGGCACACGTGTTTGTTTTGCATATTTGTTTGCATATTTGTTTGTTTGTTTGCATATTTGTTTGCACATACAAGGGTCAAATGCATGTTTTCAATGTACAAAGTGTGGTTGTATATAGTTTGTCTTGTATGTTTGCATTGCATATGTGATTTACAAAGCCGAAATACAAGAAAAGATACAACCTGGACATGAAAGGAGAATATGTTATGGCTGATAAGTGGCTGGGATCCGCGGGTTGTATTTTGCGCATTGTATATGCGATATACAATGGGAGATACATTGAGGTAGATACAAGCCATATTTCAAAGGTAATTTCAATCCGATTGACAACTATGCTGGAATCCATGTTGTATGTATGTATATGCAATGTACAAGGTAAGATGCAAAGAATAAAGATACAATGCGGGACCCGAATGCAATTTTAATTTGATTCATAACGATTTGGGGTCCGCGCCTTGTATGAAGGTTGATCGTATGCATATACAATCAAATATACAACTGCATTATACAAGGATTTGAAGGTGAAAAGGCAGTTGTATGTATGTGCTTTTGCATATACAAAAATTTGAATGTGCAAATGGGTGGAAAGGTAAAAATGTATGTTTGTGCTATGAAAAGTCTGTGATAGGGAAAAGCTGCCTACATGGCACATTTTAATTGGCTGGCAAATTTTCAAAGTGATTTGGAGCTATAGATCTCAGTGATAAGAAGGAAATTGACGGTCCTATTTTGAGTGCCTGAGGAAGGAGGATTTTTGTGTTCGCTGCATCATTTTTGAGTGGGAAAATACTTCAGAGACATGTGAACCATTGCTGCATTTCAAAATTAGTATGTTGGCATTAATGGCAAATTTACAAGGGTATGGGTCTTGATTGACAGGCTAGCTACTTTCTACATGAGGAAAATCTTCAGATGGTGGCACATATCCTGATTTCACCTACTTTTCCTTCCTTTTTTGCATAAGCATTGAATGTTTTAGGTGTCATTCTGATGGTGCGTTGTATCTGGTGGAATTTTGAGTTGACCATGTAATTAATTGCTGAGTACATGTTCTTGCTATATAGCGAACTGTGTTACTCATTTTTTCAGTTGTTGAAGACTTGGGCATTTTTTGGGAGAAATAATTAAGAATAGAGCATTTTCTTGGTTGTTCTATCTCTTTCAGAGTTTATGAGTTGCATTTGAATGCACCTTGCACATATGTTCAGTTTCATGTTGAGTTTATATGAAAAATACATTCTTTGCATCTGTTTAGTTGTTTGTCTCCATTTGTTGTATGCATCCCTTCTTTTGAATCTGGTTGCTAAGGGTTACTAAATTTCTAGGATACATATTGTTGTATTGCATGCTTGATCTCTAACTTCCATTCAAGGAGTGGATTAAATTGTTTTAGATTAAGTATGAAGAAGAATGTATGTCAGCTGGGATATGTGTAAGTAGAGGCAGCTAAATACTTAGTCTTGGGTGGTGTTTGTAAGGCAAATACCAATCCTAACCCCTTGAAACTTAAATACCAATGCAAATAATTCTCTTGTATATGTCTAGTTGACTCCTTGCCCTAAGATAGGCACTGATCTACACTTGTGTAGTAGTTATGATCCAAAACCCCTGTCTTGCATCTAAAAATCAAAACAAATCATTGCATATTTCCAACCTGTTAGTTTGTAGGATTAGAAATAAGACCCCTGCATACTCTCATACCTAACCAATCAGATATGTCCAAGAACACTACCAACCTTGTGATTTATCATGCAAATCTTGGTCCAAACATGAGAGTATTCTGCCTATTGTTGTAAAGCTAAATTTTTTTGTCATTGGGCAAGTCAAAGTTAAATATTTAACTATAGGGATACCCCCCTCAGTGTGGCAGAACTAGAAGTGAAGGGGAGGTAGCTCACACAATCTCTTGTATTTGTTGGTGCATTGGAACTAGTAAACCCTTTGTCGATTCAGAGAGAAAGAATTCCAACAAAGTGGCAACTCTGCTGGGGAGTTGATGTCTGGATCTTTCATGTGAATAATGGTGCTCTGTTTGTGAAATAAACTCAGAAAAATATTTGTTCTATAATGAGCTTTCAGTTGTTTGAAAATTTTATCCTCTTTGGAGAGGTGGCGACTCTACAAAAATTTCTTAGTGCACATGAAAGGTTGATGTATGTTGTTGTGATCTAAGAATATTTTATTCAAGATGTCAGCATCTGGATGAGAAAAGGTACATGGCTTCTTCCCACTTGTATTTGTTGTTTTATTGCATAAGTTAAATGCCAAGGGGAAGCCTTAGGTCTTAGGCAGACATAAGATGTCTGAGATTGAAATTTTCATGAATCTAAATATGTATACACCCGTACTCAGCCAAGAGGGGGATGAAATGTTGTGTAAAAAAATTGAAGAGATAAAGAATAGGATGATATCTTTAGAGGCTAGGCAGGCTTAGTTAAATAGTAACCATTTTGTGTCTACTAGCCAAAATGTTAAACCTTTTGTCATCTCTTTTGATCCTTTATATGACCAATTAGATTTGTCATGGGTTGACTATGAACTTGAAAGTATGCCTGATCAAATTTACAATCAGATGCCTAGATTTAGTGGACATAATGTGTGTGATGAGGGTGCACATATCTGAAACTTTCATAGCTTCATGGAGAAACACTCATTTATAGATGAGGATATGTGGATGAGGTTTTTTGTTAGATCCTTTGGTGCTAGAGCTAGAGATTGGTATTTGAGCTTTCTAAAGAGATCCTTTTTCCTATTGGGATGAACTTGTTGGCTATTTTAGGAAGGAATTTGCAAGAGAACCTACTGATCTTGTTGCAAGATTAATGGAAATTAAAAGACAAGATGAAGAGCCCAATATTGATTTCAGTCATAGATTTGCAGTTGCCCTTTCACAAATCCCTAAAGACTTTAGACTTGATACTCCAGCCTGCATTGGCATATACTTTGAATCTTTTGAAAAGGGCTCTAGTGCAATGTTGAGGGAATTCAAGATAACAAGTGTGCAGATGGCATACAAGTTTTTAGAAAATATAGAAAAAATGAAGAATGAGCACACACAGAATTCCCTATCCATAGGCTTTGGTATGAATAGTAGTTGTGTAGTTGCAAATGACCAATTGATCATGGCATCATTTGAAGATAAATGTGAAAATGAAAAGATAGAAGTTAAGAATGTTGTGTTTGAACATAGTGATGGCAACAATGCTCAACTAGATTGTTCACCAGTGAAGGATGCCAACGAGAGGATCAATAATGACTCCCATTTCAAGGTTGAGGTATCTGGTTCTGAAAACAATGATGAGGTTATGGATAGTAATGAATACTTGTTTGAATGGGTTTGTGGAGATGATTGTGAGTAGTGTGCTCAAGATAGAGAAGAAATAAGCAAACAAAGGAGCAATTCCATGTTTGAATCATTACCTTTTATTTAGACACATGGAGATGATGAAGAGCAATCAGACATTGAAACAAGCAGTAGTGTTGAGCATGGTTGTCCTTTATTTGATTATAGTTTTGTTTATGACACACAGGCTGATACTCCTCCACACAAGGGATTCATTGCTATATGTGGCAATGAAGATGCATGTTTAACTACCCATGAACCAGTGACATACTATGATGAAGTTGAAACACTTGGATTAACCCTCTTCCATGCACATGATAACATATGATGAGAAGGATCTGTTTGAGTATGGTGAAAATCAAGGCACTGTTATTGATAAGGATTCTAAATTTCATCCTGATGAAAGAGAGACCAACATATATCATGAAGGTTATTGCAGAGAGGTGCTAGAGTCTGAGTCATTCCTATTTGGTGTAGCTGATGGTTGTTTGCATGAGGAGCACAAATGTGAATGTGAAAGCTTCTTCTTTGATATGCCATCTTATGACAAAATGAAGCCTGATGATCCTAGCTATATGGTGGACTATGAGTGTTTTCTATTTTTAGTCCAGCTGGGAGATCATTTTACAATGCATATTGTTGATACAGATGATAATATGTGTTATATTTCATATGACAATGCATTGTTTGATAAATATGACATTCACATGTTGCCTAATGCTGAAGGTTGTTTGCATAAGGTTGACAGGGGCAAGCTCAATGAGATGTTTAAATATGCAAATGAAAAGGTTTGTTTGTGGGCAGATAATGGCAATATCTTCAAGCTTGATCTAGTGACATCAGATGAAAATAGGGTATTTGACAAAGGAAAATACAGGTTTTTCCTTTTTGGTGGCCCTGGGCCACCAAGTAAAATTTAAAAAGTGTGATTTGTGATGCAGGTTGGTGCATCTTTGACTCTGTTCCTAATGGATAAGGGATTGGTCTACATCCCAGAGATCTATGGTTCTCACCATGCCTACAAGAGACATGCGTCCCTAAACAGAGCCAAAGTTGGTGCATGCACTTGGAGTTAAGGTTTTGACCTAAAAATTTGCAAACATTTTCATTGTAAAACCTTCAAATTTTCTAAGTCTGTCAGCCTTCACTTTCTTAGGCATGTATCTTTGTATGCGTATCAGGCTTGTATGTGCAATATAGGGCATGAAAAGTGGATGTACATTGAGGTTTCCATCGTAGATTCCTGGTATATTCTATGCTTGTATGGAAAGGATTGAATGTATATTTTACATGTATGTTTGACATACAATGGGCATATACAATGAAATATACAAGGCAGATGTACAATGGCGATATGCAAAGGCATAATGTACATCGCCAAGATACAAAGGCATAATGTACATCGCCAAGATACAAGGGTGATATACAAGAGGGAATGTGCAAGGGACAACATACAAAGACAAGATGCAAAGGAGGAGATACAAAGTCTGGGGCCCACCAATTGTATGCAAAGGTGATTGTATCTTTGCGTATACAATCGCATATATAATGCGATATACATTTCTTAGATATAAGGCCCAGACCCAAAATGGATATACATTCTGGTTGATAAAGGCACAAGTGTTTGTTTGCATATTTGTTTGTATGTCCGCAATGTATGTTTGCACATACAAGGGTCAAATGCAAGTTTGCAATGTACAAACCCTTTGCCAATTCAAAGAGAAAGAATTCCAGCAAGCTCTGCAATACTTATCTTTATTAGGAACTTATATCAACAACTTCTACCTACTCCCCCTAAGAGGTAGCCTTCAAAACATCAATCAAAATCAATGAATAAGACTTTAGCTGCCACTAGAAGAGGGATAATAACCCCTAACTTTCCTCTAAGATAGTCAAAAGTATCCTTAGGTAGAGGCTTTGTGAAAATATCTACAATTTGATCCTTTGTAGACACATACTCCATCTTTACTTCATTCTTAGCAACTTTTTCTCTCATAAAGTGATACCTTATAAATATATGCTTTGTCCTTGAGTGCATCATTGGATTCTTTGAAATGTTTATAGCACTTGTATTTTCACAAAAGAATGAAATTGGTTCTTCATACACAACTCTTATATCCTCCAATGTTTGCTTCATCCAAATCACTTGAGTACAACAACATGTTGTAGCAATTTATATTATACTTTTGTAGTGGACAAAGAAACTAATTATTGCATCTAGCTTACCCATGACACCAATCTATTACCCCAGAGGAAAACACCTCCACTTGTACTCTTTCTATCATCTGCATCTCTAGCCCAATCTGCATCTGTATAAGCACTAAGAGTGAAATCAGTCTTTGGGATACCACAATCCATAGTCTGAAGTGTGTTTCAAATACCTCATGATTCTTTTGACTGCCATCACATGTGATTCTTTGGGATCTTCTTCAAATCTTGCCACAAGACACACTACATGCATTCTGTCAGGTCTGGTATGGGTTAGATAAAGCAGTCCTCCAATCATAGATCTATACTTTTTCTGATCAGTCTTAGGCAATTCATCATTCCTGCTCAGCTTGTAGCTAGTTACCATAGGAGTACATACTGGCTTAGAATCCTCCATTCTAAATTTCTTCAACAATTCTCTGACATACTTGGACTGAGAAATGAAAATTCCTTTTTCTGATTGAGTAATTTGCAGTCCTAAAAAGAAATTCATTTCACTAAACATAGACATCTCAGATTATTTTTGCATTTCCTCTACAAATTTCATACACATACCTTCATTTCCTCTATAGATAATATCATCAACAAAGACCACAACAATCAAAATTTGATCATTATTGATTTTGAAATGGAGATTGTTGTTAGCAGTACCTTTATTGAGTCCTAATTGCAACAAGTACTTGTCTAATCTTGCATACTAGGCTCTAGGGGCTTGCTTAAGTCCATAAAAGGCTTTCTTCAATTTGCACACCATCTCACCTTGGTCTGATGACTAAAATCCTTTCGGTTGTTCAATGTAAACTTATTCTTCCAACTCTCCATTCAAAAATGTAGACTTTGCGTCCATCTAGAATACTTTAAAGTCTTTGTGTTGCAAATGCCAAGAACATTATGATTGCTTCAATCCTTGCCACATGAGCAAATGCCTCTTCAAAATCTATGCCTTTAACTTGATAATATCCTTTGCATACCAGTCTTACTTTTCTTCTTACCACTTCTCCATTTTCATTCATCTTGTTTCTAAACACCCATTTGGTTCCAATCACATTCTCTATCTACATCAGCTCTTCTTCCATGGCCTTTACCCAACTCTCATCATTGCAAGCCTCATTTACATTCATAGGTTCAATATGTGAAAGTAAACAATAGTTCACCTATTCTTCTGTAGCTCTTTTCCTTATTAATACCCCTTTTTTTGTCATCAATAATTGGATCCTCAAAATGATTAATCCTTACATACCTAAGAGTCTTTTTCGGAGCTTTTTCTTCTTCATCTTGATTGTCCATTTGCTCAACTTTTTCTTCATTCTTTGTAGTATCATGTTCATCTAATTCATAGCCTCTCAGATCTGATATTCTTCCCTTGCCTTCATCAACTCTTACATTTGTAATTTTAGTGATCTTCTTCAATCTCTTATTGTAGCACCAATAGGCCTTACTCTTAGTGGAATAACCAAGGAAAAATCCTTCATCACATCTAGCATCAAACTTGCCTAACTCTACATCTCTTCGGATATAACATTTGCTTCCAAAAACTTTGAAGTATCTCACTTTAGGAACTCTTCCATACCACAATTCCTAAGGAGTTTTAGTACCATTACCTTTGACTTGAACATTGTTTTGAATGTTGACAGCTATATGTATAGTTTTTTCTCCAATACACTTTTGGTAGGTTTGCCTCTTTCATCATAGTCCTTCTAGCCTTTTGAAATGTCCTGTTCTTCCTTTCCATAGTGTTCATCTAGGGCAATGTGGATGTAAGCCCTAATGTCTTCTTCATGCATCACACCATAGGGTACTTCTAAAAAAACACCATCAAGATCAATTCTTTTGCCGAATTAGGGTTTGCTCTAAGTTACTTTGAATATCTGGAAATCATTGAAATCGCTTGGAATTCTTCTTTAGTTCTCCTTAGACACTTGATAGCTTGTATGCAAAGTGATTAGTCTTTAGAACTCGACCCTTTTCAACCCTTTTTATGAAAAAACCTAATTGTCATAAATACTTCTCTTAAAAAGTTGTCAAATACCTCATTGTTGAACTCATTTGATTAAGATTGCTTCACAATGTACCACATCAGGTCTTTTTCTACCAGTTTCTTCTCCAAATGATCCATACATTACTACTCTAGTTTATACCTCAGTACTCAATCTCAGCACCAACTATCTAGATGGGGGTTTTAAATTTTTAATATAGATCCCCCTGAGCCAGAGCGCCCAATCTACTTCCCGGAGGAAGTATCTGCACCAGAGGTTGGTGTAGATTCATACTTGACCTCATGACCTTCCTTCTTAATCCATACCTTTCTCATATGATTCTTAATTTCTATTGGATCAACTTGGTTCTTACCTTTATCTTTCATCTGTTTTGTAATCTTCTTTATTGGAGATTTGTTCCTTTCTATCTTCTTGCTTTTGTAGAATTTTACAAAGTGTCCAAGGTTATTACAACTGTAGCAAACAACATTCCTCTATCCCTAATTTCTTCCATTTACTGGATTCATTCTTGATTTGCATTGGTTAGCCATATGCCCAAATCTATTGCATACAAAGCATTTTCCATTGAATGACTAAGTATTCTTTCCATAGTTGAAACATCTCCTAATCTAACTTCTACATTCATTTGCCTTATGACCAATTCTCTTGCAATTGAAACACTATCCAGAGAATGATAAAACATCTTGATTCATTCTTCTCCTACATTTAGTACCCTTATGATGAATCTTATTTCAATTAAAACAATAGCCATTGAAAGATGGGTACCTTTGAGCATTAGGTTGCCTAATAGGAGGTCTTCTAAGTCTATTTCTTTGATAGCAGACATATTTGCCTTTGTATCTCCCCATCTCAGTGTTGACTTGTCCTAATTTAGAGATTTCTCCTTTTTCAAGACCTAGACCTTGCTTGTCATCTAGACTTCTCTGCCTATCAATCAACTCATCAAGTTTTTCAAAGCTTATTTTGAACTTTTCTTTGTAACTATTTGCTACTTCTAGATCAAATTTTAGAAGCACAACATATTTTGCCAAGTTTTGACATTCTTCAAACTTGTCTTTCAATATTTGATTTAAATGCTCCTCATCCTTTTCTTTCTCTTCAATCAGCGTTGATAGATCATTTAGAGTTTCATTTGTTTCTTTCAATTATTCACTTAGCTCTCTACTCCTATCATTTGATCTCTTAACTTGTTCTCTCAACTTTAGGATACATTTACCAGCTTCTTCTAAATTTTCCTTTAGATCCTGGATATCTACTTCATACCTATCGAGATCTTCAAGGGCAATTTTTAGTTCTTTATTACTAACATATGTGTAATTATCAATTGTGACAATCCCTAGAGTAAGATAACTTCTGACTTCCATGTGAAAGCTTTCCCAGATCTTCCTTAAGTTGTTAGGCTTCTTCCAAGGAACTAATCTCTGATACCAATTGTTGAACATAAGGAATACTTTTAGGGGGGGTGAATCAGTATTCTATAAAACAAATCCTTTCCATGTTCTTTAATCCATTTACCAAATTCAATAACATGAAAGCAGAATAAACATCAAAACAACAACCATAAAGACATAACACATGGACACTAGGATTTTTACATGGAAAACCCAAAAAAGGAAAAACCATGGTGAGTGTTACCTCACAATATATTATGATATCAATACCAGATCACAAAAGGCTCACTACCATAGGGCTCACTGCCCAAGGACTCACAATCCAAAGAAATGATTACTGTAGGTGGACTCACTGTCCATAGAGAAAGAAGGATAGAAGAAAGAAAAGGAGATATTCACTACCAGTCATGAACTATAACAAATGCATCTACAACATGCTGGAATACAATTCCATTGATCGCTTAATATACAGACTTAAAACTCTTCATCATTAGTATTATGTCTTTCTTCTCTGCTCACATATATTCAATTTTTTAGTCATTTGTACTCCTGTTGCACTTATCACATCACACATATAGTAAATTTGCAACACATTCACATCTTTTCTCTTAGATACATTTTCATGATTCTATTACAATAATTTATACAATTCATCAACCCTGGAATGATCATCAAGGTTGGCATTACAATCATCAATCATTGGAACAATCTCCAAGGTCGGCATTACAAACATTACAATCATACATTTGAATAGATCTAGACCTAAATAGATTAATGAAAGAGAAAGAATGAATGTAGACCAAACCAAGCCTTAGGTAGGACTCAAACACAATCTTCCATACAACAACATGCTATCATAATCTTTAAAGTATAACCGTAACAAGTGAAAACAACCAAGTCGGCTAAAACTGGTGTTAACACTTAAGTATTTGAGAACACGCTTCATGCATGATCTAGATTACACTTTGCAGACCAATCAAAAGGTAGGAACATGATCTAGAGACATCCACAAGCACATTACAATTACCAAAAACAACCACACAACCTCGAAATACTTTACCCACAAGATTCTTCAAACTGGAGCGCTTGAACATCACTAACAACCACTACCATAAAAGAAAGATCATTTGCGGACCACCAAATCATGATCCATTAGAACTAAACATACATATCCTCATCATAAACTTAATTCCACAACCACAAATAGTAATACTTATTTGCGGAGAAGTGTGGAGCATAATACATTTTCCCTATTAGCACTAAAAGTACAGAAAAATAGTTTTTACTTTGGTGAACATAACTTACTCAAATCTTCATACCAGAGGCTAAAACATGGAATATAGAAACTATAGACAACCTTCATCTTAACTTCCAAACTATAGATAAATATTTTTAATCTATAAGAAATGTGGAGTAAAATACTTTACTGTCTTTCTACAAACCAAGATACTCTGCAATACACTGTTTCTATTGGTAGAGCAAATTTTCTCAAGAGCACTTGGAAACACAATACCAGGAGCACTTTATCATTATCTTCAACTCTTATCTAAGACATTACAAATTATTTCAACACAAGCAAGCATAAAAAAAAAAAGAACAGTTCACACCAATGACAACACAGATATGTTGACATCAATGACAACACTTGTAAGCACATACTTGCAACAAAGTGTGCATTGGGTATGGTTGTGTTTGTCTATTTATATTTTATTTCACACCTCTAGGGAATATCCCTCCTAGGTTTAGTTGAGCCCAAAGTGCAAAGGAGTCTACCCACTCCTGTAGTTGGCCAAAATCCTTGTTGTTGATAAACCTATTCCTATCACCATGATGACAATCCTTGGCCTAGGTGATTTAGGAATATTTTAGAGTTTTGGGTTGAAGCTATTTTGGGAACCAACATTCCTATTGTTCCTCATAAAAATGTGAATTTGAACTCTCTCCTTTGTTGTCTTGTCCATCTTGTTACTATCTTGTATGTGCATATTGTTGTAGTTTTTCCTTAATATAAAAATGCACTATTTTTTTAGGATTTTCATGAGGTTGGTCAACATCTATAAATACCCTAATCTCTCTATTTAAATAACATCCTTAGACTATAAAAATGGTTCTACATTGAGATTAGTAGATAGAATAATAAAATGGAAATTATGATAAAAATAGAGTGGGGAGAATTAGTTGTTGATGGAGGAGGAGAGGAAATTTTCTAGAATTGGGATATTATCCCACATGTCAACAAATTTCAGGATAATTTGGCTAATCAAGAAGATGAAATTGATGTTATTGAGAAAGAATTTGTGAAGGGGAAAGATAATTATAATGTAAGGCTTCTATATTTGGAATAGGAAATGACTAAATTTAAAGAGAAATTCAAAATATAGTTGAAATCAAAAACATAAATTAGAAGATAAGAAAAATGAGTTTTAGCACTACGATTGTGGGAAAGGATAAAGAGAATGCCAGTCCCAGCTCCAAGACTAGAAACACCAAGAACATGATGAGGGGAACAAGAAAAATCCCCAAAATTCTCACGAGATTGATGATAGCCCTTACAAGGAGGAACTAGAGGTAGCAATCATTCTCAAATAGCTCTAATCTATTTTATTTCTATTGTTCTATTTTTATTTATTTTTTGTTTCTTTTTCTACTTTTTGGATGGGATTTAGTTGTGCATCAGCTATGGTAATGATGATGTTCTACTAGTTTTAAAGAGTTTCTATGGTCCCTTCAAAACCTATTTTTTACCCCTTTAATTAAAAACATCCTCATAATATAACATTTTTCAATGCTATAAGATCCCAAATTTTATAACCTTTAATGTTCTCACCATATCCAACAAAAACACCCTTGTTAGCCCTAAAATCAAGATTAGAATGTTTCTCTTTAGGAACATGATGATATGCCTTAGTACCAACACTCTAAAATGATTAATTGGTGGTCTTTCACCTATCCAAATCTTGTATGGTGTTTTGTCAACTAGAGCTCAATATTGGAAGAGCTAGTAACTGTTGTGATGTTCACAACACGCCCCATTATGCTCCTTAGCAAAATGGGGACCCCTGCTGATGTTTTGCTTTTTGCTTCTGCTTGTGTTTTTTCTACTTTCTGGCGGTTTGGTAAAAATGAAGGTCAGGTGCATCATCATCATGATATTGCATCAGGTAGGTCATCATCATGAGGTCAGTTTGTCAAAGTTCATATTTTATTGCTGTGACCTCATATTTAGAAAGAGCTTGAAATTCCATGCAGGTTTGCCTTTTACTTCACTTGAAAATTCGTCCATATGTGGAAGTTATGCACGGTCAAAGTCTTGGTCAAACCTGATATTCGCAGGAGGATCATCATATTTTTTATATCCTAAGTCATGTTGACAGGATCATCATGATCTTGGTCTATCACCCGATAAAAATCATGCAGTCGCAATATCCGGACGTCAATGTTAGGTGGTAGTGCCCTTTACCCGTCAAAGGCCTTATGCGCATCATCAGCATCATGATTTTTTAGGAGGGTCATATGTTATAAACTCAGTTTTGGTTACATGAAGAACAACATCATCATCATATTTGAAATGCCCCCCCGATAATATCCTGAGGTTCAAATATCATGATGACATCAGCTTTAAGTCAAGGTAAGTTCCCCGTCGAGCGGTCTTTGTATCGCGAGCATCATCATGATATCTTTGTATCGCCTAAAATTAAAATATCATGCTGACAATATAAGATCACCCAGACTTAGAAAAATCCACCTTCGGCATATTTGCATGCCCGTGTTATAATCCTATCGCAAGGTCATCATCATGATATTTGCTGAAGTTCGAAATATGATGATGACGACTTCATATCATCTTGATCTTTCACGAGGGTCATTCGCTGAAATTCGCTAAGTGGGGACATCATCATCATAATTCGATTAAGAGGATCATCATCTTCATATCCTCCTGATCTCTGGTTAGCGAAATATCATGATGATCACCCTATCTATTCAGAGGGGGTCGATATTGCATTCGTCAACAGCATGATCATATTTTGCAATATCACCCTAGCGCAAATATCATGATGACCTTAACTCATCCTTGTGCTCCGAAGACAAATTATGATGATGACGTCATCTGGATAATTCGATAAGGAGGATCATCATCATATTTTTTTTATCCTGTCATATCGTCAAGATCATCATGATCTTGTTTGTCCACCTGATATTTCGCAAAGTCCTCCTGCCGATGAAATACAACCTTTTGCAAGTATCCTGATGATCATCATCATCACATTTTCCCTTCGGCAGGATTTTTCCCAAACATGATCCGGTTGGCGAAATATCATGATGACGTCATGTTTTAAGTTTAACAAAGGCCCCGAATATCATGATGACGTCATCCCGATCTGATAAACGAAGAAGCTAATATCTTGATGATCATCATCATCATTTTTTCTTTCAACAGGATATTTTTCAAGCACGATCCATTTGCCGAAATATGATGATGACGTCTTATTCCAAGTTCGACAAAAGCCCTAAATATGATGATGATCATCATCATCCTGATCTTTCGAGAGGGTTACCTTGGCCGCAAAAAGGGGTCATATTACATTCATCATCATGATCATGCCCCTTAGGTGACCCGATATCACAATTATCCCCTGATCTTAACTGAACATGATGATGACGTCATCCTTAGCATTTTAATGAAGCCCGAATATCATGATGACGTCACCATCATTTTCCTTTCCTCGGCAGCATGATCATATTCATATCCTCCTATTCTTCTTCAACATGATGATGATGATGATGTTGTTCTTTTCCCCGATATGCAGAACCGAAATATCATGATGACGTCATCTGGACCTTCAGGAGGGAAAGCATCATATTTCCAGAATATCATGATGATGAAGTGAATGTCGGCCAACATGTTTTTTTTACACGCCGATAGCGCTGGTCATGCCGATGGGCAGGAAATGAAGCAGTGGAGTTTTAAAGTGTTTTTTTTGGCGCCTCTGGCATTTTTTCGGTCAGCGATGGTTGACCCGATCACTTTGAGCAGTCTGAACGCATTTTTGACGCATTTTGAGAGGATTTTTGATCTGATTTCCACAATCTTGCGCAGTCACCTGGATTTAAACGCTTATTTTAATTTCCTGCTGTTTATGTGATAAATGGAATACTTATTGCTTGTCTTGTCTTGCAGGCTTGCAATTGAGGAAGCAGCTGGAAAGTCAACACGGTGACCTCATGGAGGAAGAAGATCTGATCTCAGGAGCAAGAAGATAAGGATGAAATGCAAAAAGTCAAGGCCATTCAAGTGAAACAGAAGGTCGCAGCTGAGTTTATTATCACAAAAGACAAACAGAAGTTATTACCCAGCTGCCGGAACTTCTCAGAAGGGGCAATATTTTGCCCAGATTTGACAACTGCTCAGAGATATTTTTGAGAGCTGGTTCACCTGTATTTATTGCTGTAACCAGGGGTTTGAACCAGGGGTTCAGTTGGGTTTTGCTGTAGTGAGGACAATCAAAATGTCTTTATATTGTGCCTCTCTACACTGTAATACTTTACAACAGGGGCTACAATAGGGATTTTTAGGGCCTACAACAGAGATTCTAGGAAAACACAGCAAGATAGAATAGCATAGTTTAGAAGTAGAAGAAGGAGGTCGCCTGTTTGTCTGCAGTAAGGTGCGCATGGAATGTCTGGCTGCCTTACTGTATCTGTAAAGCTTGTAAGTTCTCTGTAGTATGATCAATGAAACTAAGAGTCATTCTTACATTGTAAATCATGTATGACTATTCGTTTCTAATACAATAGAATCTGGAGTTCTGCATCTATCTTCTGAGTGTTCTCCTGCTCTTCTTTGTGTTTTGAAATATCTTCTTTGAGAGCTTGCAATTTTAAATGTATGTTTGTGAAAATGCTCAGAACTTACATTTAGGGTTTTTACTGTGGATTTGATCAAATTACTGTGGTATTTACATAGTGCATAACAGAAACAATTAGATCCTTCGGTAGATTAAATGAGGTGTAGGTTAGATCTTTCTAACTTTTCCCAACCCATCTGAAATATTTAGCTGAAAACGTAGAAATCTAAAGGAAATTGTCTCAAATTTGAAGAAACATGCATAACAGAGCTATAAGTAGACAGTTTTCATAAATAGATAAAGAGGAAAGCTGCAAAAATCCAAGAAAACCATCTAAAACTTGCAGCCCGGTAACACATGTATGCAAATGAATAGAATACTTGTTGAAATCTATGACCTCTTTGCATATTCTTAGTCCAGTAAGCCCTCAAACAAACCTAAACTACGTAAGGCCCCTTGAACATTACAGCTTCACATTGACCAACTGAACTTGACCAACCGAACCATTGTAGACTTGGGATTAGTTGAATCACCAAATGATTCCTTCTTGTCTTTCAAGTATAGTTTCAGTTCATTTTATGTGAATTTTAACTTATTGTTATGATTGCATCAAAACAGTCATCAACAGTAACCAAAGAACAATTAGAGTGTACAAATTTGGCCTAGAAATGTTGTTCAAGCCTAGCACTACTTAGAGTGCTTATATATTTACCCATGAAATTCTTGTTCATATATTCTTCTATTACATTTTGTTACAAAGTATATGGATTTATTTTCTATCTAATAATCCTTGCATGCTTGTAATAATCATCAATATATCTAGAGCAATGTACTCACCACCGTTATCTAGTCTCAAATCCTTTACTTTCCTATCTATCTATTTCTCAATGAGTGCTTTGAACTCTATAATATTAGAACATATAGGAGACTTGTGCTTTAGAAAGTAAATCTGTGTATATCTAGAGAAATCATCGATAAATACAACATAGTATCAAGACTTGCCAATGGATGGAACATTCACAACATCAACTTTACATAACTACAAATCACTTCCTAAACATTTTTAGCTCTATTATTGCTAGATCTAAAAGAAACTCTATGTTTTTTTACAAACACACAATGTTCACATAACTTGAAGTCAATAGAATAACTAGATAAACCATCTACCATATTTTTATTAATGAGAGTTTTAATACCCTTTTCACCATTGTGACCCAATGTATGGCTCCATAGTTTACAAGAAATAGATCTTTATTCTAAAGTTACATTCATAAAGTTATAGAGATTGGATTATTCTAGCTAAACTAGGTGCCACACTGAGTGCCCCTAGCCAACATCAAATTCCATCTATTCAACTTGCAACCTCTCTTCTTAGAAGTCACATTTAACTCTAAATCATTAATTTTAGATACAAAAATTAAATTTCTAGATAAACTAGGGATTTACAATACATCCATGAGGGTTTTCACCCTCCCATAATTGAAAATCATTGTTTACCTCCCCTCAGCCCACAATCTTTCAAGGTTTGTTGTCTCTAGGGAAAACATCCCCACTGTTATAAGTTATATACATTGAAACCCATTCCTTATCAGAATTCATGTGGTATTATGCAAGTAAATTTAGCAACCAAGAGTCATCGAAAGTCACGTTATAAAAAATAACAAAAGCATCTATAGATTCATCATCAAATGATTTATCGGTAGTGGAATCTTCATCTTTATTTTTCTTATTTCAACATTCCTTTTTTAGATGCCCCCATTTTCCATACTTCCCACATCTCAATCTACTCTTTTTGGGTGTCTTAGATATAACCTTAGACTCTAATCTATCCTCATACTTATCCTTACCACATTTCTATTTTCCTTTCCTTTCTATTTAGATCTACCTTTTACATGCAATGTATCCTTAGACCCATCCTCCATAGACTTTTTCCTCAAATTTCTTATATTAGCAAGGAAATAATGAGAGAATCTAGTTTTGGATCTATCATAGAACTTCTAAGTATAAGAATCAAATTATCACAAGAATCGGGTAATGAACATATTAGTAAAATACACTAATACTCTTCCTCTATCTTCACATCTATTGATCGTAATTGACAAAAGATTAGATTGAATGCATTCAAATGTTCCACAATTAATTATTCATATTCCATTTTTAGATATTAAAAGTTTCTTTTCAAAAATAAATTATTAACAAGACTCTTAGTTTGGTAAAGTTATTCTATACTTTACCATAAATTATATGCAATATATTCATTAGAAACGCTCAAATGAATGGAATCAAAAAACACAATTGTATAGTGCCCATGGGCCTTTTGTCAAATTTTTTCGATCTTCATCTAATATATTTTTTGGTTTATTTTCACTTTTCACTGCAATCCATTATTCTCTTTCTTTCAAGAGTCCTCCATATTGAGCTTCCAAAGTTCAAAGCCTAAGCCATTGAACTTTTTAGTCTTCAAACAGGATGATCTATCCATGATCTCTATCATCCAAAATTTGAGTTTGTAAGAAAAACACAACAAACTCACATTGAAAAAAATTATAATCAAAAGCTCTAGAAATGGCATCCCTCTCTCTAATCAAACCAACTTGTCTTTGATATCGAATGTTGAAAATAGGATAACATAGTAAGAAATGTTGTTCTTTAGTAAACCCAAATTCTTAAATCATGATAGGTCATAAGAGGAAAATGAAATTAGCAATGGAAGAAAATACAAAGCATAACATAAGTTTTACGTATAGAAACCCTTATGGGAAATAATTCCACACCTAAAGAGCCTCAAGATTGTATTAAATCTTGTATCAATACAATTTGCTAATATCTTTGAATTATAATAGTACAACAATGCTTGACTAACCTATAAAACAATCTCATAATATCACCATGTCAAGGTATCAATATATAGGAGATATTGATACAAGATATTATGAATGGTATTTTGAAACTAGCGGAAAATACCACTCACCAAAATCTAGGCATCCAGCTCCATCTTGGAGAATCTCACAACTCACTCTACATGGTCAAACTCCCTTAATTGTATGTAACTCCTCTTATAGACCTTACACCCACCTATGTGTCATATATGTCATACATTTTTCTATAAAGTTCAAATTTACCAAGATCCCAATTTTAGGTTCTCCATGAGAAGATTCTCTAAATCTATCATAAGATCTATTTAAAGAAGATCTTGTTACATCCTTTTACACCTCCCAATCCTTGACCAATTTCCAATATCCTCCAAAAAGTAGCTCTGACTTAAATGCCATTACAAATACATATGAGAGGATAAAGAATAATAAATAATTCTTCCTACCACTTAACTTCGGCATCCAAGTCTACCCTCTCCATTATCCTTAGAGACATAAAATTATTTATCAATGACAATAATTCAATACAATTAGAACATGTATAGGCATTTGTAAGGTAAATGGCACCTAATCCCAACATAAATAGTGTTAAAAAAAGTATTAAAAAATTATTTATAATGATCTCTATAATGTTATAAGTGTTATACTGCATATGTGTCTCTAATGCTAAAATTAGTTTTTTTTTAAATCCTACCCTTTAGGGTTGGAACTCCAATTTGGCTAACAAATTTGAGTTCTAACATAAAATAGAATACTTGAATTTCATTGTCATCAAGTTTATGTGTTTTAATGAAAAAATTCACAAAATCACCATAAAAAGTTTTAATTTATTTCTTACTTTCTTTTTTATAATTTTTCATATTTTGAATAAATTAAGGCACTAATTTTTAGTTTCTTCAAATTGTGTCTTCATATTATTTAAATACATGTGCATTGCTTTTTTTCATAATTTTTGATTTATTAGTCTAAATTTTAAAAATTTATTATGAATTACTCTACAGTTTGTGGTATACATATTGGCAAAAAAATTACATTTGTGATTAGTTATGTGGAATTTATGTGCTGCACATGCCTAGTGATATTATTTTTAGGATACATAGACTTCAAAAGATTACAGCTAAAATTAATAAAAAAATATAAAATATATATATTTTGTAGTACTCGCCCTTAAGGGTGTAGTATAGTGGTAAGTTCACTTGTTTGTTTTAATAGCCACCAAGGTTCAAACCCCTACTAGGCCAATGAGCTCATAGGTCTTGTCCCTTCACTGGGTTGTTATGCTCGTAGGATATGTGCCTTCATGGATCCTTCACTAGACTGGCATCCTTGTAGGTTGTGGGCCTTCACTAGGTCAACGAGCTCATGGGTTTGAAAGGGTATTAATGCCCAGGTTATAATGTCATTGGGATTGAGACCCCCTAGTATTGGTCTTGGTGATAAAGCCATGGGAAGAGATCCCTCGTAAGGGTCCCTCTAGGCTCAAACAAGGCTAAAAACCTGAGTTATCACAAACAAAAAAAATATATCTTATAGTACTTGTTAATGGGTAAATGAGATTGATCAATTAATGAAAACAAAAACCCAAACACCAATAGAATATGCAAATAACAAGCTTGAAATTAGAAATTACCAACTTACAACACCTGTTACCCTGTGGCTTCCATTGTTTGCCTATTCTTTTTTGATCTTGAATGATGAAGGTTGGCCCTCAGGGAGCTTGCTTCCTTGCTTTGAATCCTCAAGATGACAAGGAGAAATGGCTTTGATACCTGTTTGATACTAGAAATAGAGAGAAGAAGAGAAATCTGAGTATAGTTATTGTGCAAGAAGTTCTTTTTTAATTGCTTAGAGAAGAGTTCTATTTATAGATTTTCTGAAAAGGCAATGGAGGGTGAGGATCAACAGATGAGATCAATGGCTAGGAATAAAAGTGAATCTTTTATTCATAGTGGATGAATTAAATTTTTTTTTTTTGGGAAGAGTGGAGGATAGTGGATGAATTAAAAATTTATTTTTGGGAAGAGTGGAGGATAATTGAATTTTAAATTCAATTAGTGGAGGATAGTGGGGAACAATTGAATTAAGACTTCAAAAAAATTCAAATAGAAAAACTAGAGAAATTATATGTGATTTCTTATCGCCGAGGCTTTTTGGACTCAATGGTGAGCTCGGTTTATGCGTAGGAGGCCATTTGTGAGAGTCGATGCTCGAATGTGCTCTGAAATACACCTGAATCCTGTGACAACAACTTTCAAAGCCAAACACTCACAAACAAGATGGGCGTTAGATCACGGTGGGTGCCAAAATGTTAATGGGTAAATGAGATTGATCAATTAATGAAAACAAAAACCCAAACACCAATAGAATATGCAAATAACAAGCTTGAAATTAGAAATTACCAACTTACAACACCTGTTACCCTGCAGCTTCCATTGTTCACCTATTCTTTCTTAATCTTGAATGATGAAGGTTGGCCCTCAGGGAGCTTGCTTCCTTGCTTTGATTCCTCAAGATGACAAGGAGAAATGGATTTGATACCTGTTTGATACTAGAAATAGAGAGAAGAAGAGAAATCTGAGTATAGTTATTGTGCAAGAAGAAGTTCTTTTTTAATTGCTTAGAGAAGAGTTCTATTTATAGATTTTTTGAAAAGGCAATGGAGGGTGAGGATCAATAGATGAGATCAATGGCTAGGAATAAAAGTGAATCTTTTATTCATAGTGGATGAATTAAAAATTTATTTTTTTGGGAAGAGTGGAGGATAGTGGATGAATTAAAAATTCGTTTTTGGGAAGAGTGGAGGATAATTAAATTTTAAATTCAATTAGTGGAGGATAGTGGGGAACAATTGAATTAAGAATTCAATAGTGGATGATAGTGGGGAACAATTGAATTAAGAATTCAATGAGTGGAGAATAGTGGGGGACAATTGAATTAAGAATTCAATTTTGGAGAATAGTGGGGAACAATTGAATTAAGAATTCAATGAGTGGAGAATAGTGGGGGACAATTGAATTAAGAATTCAATTTTAGAGAATAGAGGATATTAGATAATTAAATATTAAGAATATTTAATTATATGTGCAACATGGTGAGGTGGAAGAGATGAGGTGGATTGATGAAGTGGATTTTGTGAGGTGGATTTTAGGACTTAGGACATTAGGAGGATTTTGGGATTTTAATTGAATGATGTGGGATTATTAGACATTTAGAAGAATTTAGGTGGGATAATGAATCAATCAAATAAACTTATAATATTTATTTAATTGACAGAAGAAAATATGAATTAAGATAAATATTAGAATATTTACTAGTTATTTTTGAAAAATACTTAACATAAAAAAGCGGGGGCACACATAAGATAGTATGCTATATTTTAGTGATAAAAATAGGAACAATTTTATGTATGCTCAACATTTCACCCTCTTAATCATAACCATTTTAAAAAATCCTTAGTAGTTTAGAAACTAGAGTCAAAGTATTACAATTCTTAGTCTTATCACATCTTTAAATTTTGAGTGGAAGCATCTTGAGTTACTCATTAAAGTTCCAATTTAGCCAATTTTAAGATAAAAGTGGTCACTTTTGATCCCCTTTTTGTTCACATTTCCATGCACCTATCCATGAAGGCTTTCTCTTGATATAAGCCCAAGTACTAGAGTTGAGATAAATAACATTATGGCAAGAATAATGATAATGGTAATGGGGGGTTAAAAAAGAAATGTTGCATCCTTAGTCAAATAAAAGGTGAAAAGGTAAAGGAAAAATGCATTGTACTTATTGTGGAAATTATGGGCACATTGAAGAAGGGAGTTGGAAGCCACATTTAGATTTTGAACCTTCTTTTGCAAAGAAGATGAAGGAAAATAATACCAATTGCACATGGAAAATAAAATAAATAGAGTGCAACTTAGAGGTTGAGAAATTTCCTTGCATTGGAAAGGGTATAAAAAAGGTGGGTAATTGCTCTCATGGAGGAGAAGATTCCACTCAACTCTTCCAAATAAAGATACACTTTAAAGAGGTAAAAAAGTGGATGCTATGCTTGATACATGCTCACAAGAAAACCTTATCTCTTCCAAGTTGGCTAACAAACTTATTTTGTATCACTTTGGTCATCCTCAATCATATGTGTTAGGATGATTATAAGGGAGTCAAAACAAGTGTGACTGATGAGGCAAAACTTAGCCTCATCATATTTTTGTAAAACTACCCATCCTTTTCCTTTCTCCCATCAATTATTCATGCAATTAAGTTTGATTAAAGGAATTATTTATTACAATGAGAGTTTAAAAGGATTACATTCATATGTTTTATTTATTATAGACTAAGCTTGCTCCTTTATCTCAATCAGGTTACAATGGTGTTATGACACTTCTAGGGAATACATATAACTCTAGAGTGATAAAACACTATATCTTAACCCTTAAAACATTTGCTACACCTTCAAAACCCTACATTATCACTTTATATCACCATGAACCACACATGAACATAGAGGATTCCATAGTTAACATTCTCTAAACCTTAAAAATTACTTTACTTGTCTCTCCTATAGCCTCTCCAACCTTGAAAATGGAAGATCTTAAACATCCAAAAAGTAAGATCAACTAACACAACCATTTGTATTCTACATGTTTGAACTATGATACTTCTAGCTCTTCACTAGTTCTTAGGTAGAAATATATTTGCTTCAAGTTTTTATTAGTTCTTGAGTTTTTATAAAATCTTCTATCTTTAAATTTGCAAGTTAGTAGTAGGCATGTGCATCATCAAGTTGTGCTTTGTGTGTAATCAATCACAATTTCTATGTTAATAACCTCATGTTTCTCTACAATAATGAGGATGCTACTCTACAAGAAAGGGCATAGTAATCTAGATACAACCATGCAATGCATGAACATGATTGGTGATTTTTCAAATCAACATCAATGAAGTTCTTCATTTGTGTACCAGATGTAATGGAGGCCATCACTTCACAAGAAAGGGAAAATGATCTATGCACAATTCCATGCAACTAGTGCATTTGTCCATTAGCTCTAGTTTACTCTTCTAATTTTGTATTCTTCCCTTTCATGTATATTTGATAACACCAAGATATTTTCCAAATGGTTTAGAATTTGATAGAATTGCTTTCCAAATATTTGTGCAAGCATTATTTCCACCAAAGCTTTGTGTGAAGATAATGCAAGGAAACTCCACACACACTTCTTAGTCACATCAAACTAGTGTGCATTCTTTAATCACACTGCATTATTTCTGAACAGCCTGACAACAACATTTCTAGCTCTTACAATATATTTCCACATTATTTGTGATTTGCACATGCAATTTCTTTAGCACTCTCACTTCAATACCATATGCTTTAGACACATGATAACACACATTTCCACATTATACAATGATCCAGTTGGCACCATATGGGTCTAACATTTATCACCTAATCATCCACATGTAAAGCACACCATACATGTATGCCATCTATCAACCTTTTATTCATAGGCCTAACCAACAATCACTATAGAAGTACAACCTATATACTCTACTTTAGGTAGATGCTTTCTAGTTCACATTCCAAAATATGGTCTATTACGATAATGTGCTTGTAGACACATAATTATCATTACTATGAGTTGTATTTCTCCATGACCTCTAGTAAATTAGGTCTATGTATTAATTCACTATCTAATCATGGGAAAATTATTTATTCTATGATCTTTGTTTATTCTTTTTATATTCACATATCAATGAATATAAGATAATATTCTTCATGCTTCTACAACTCAAGATATCTAAATGTTTGTAAGTGCTACATTGTTTTACATGCATTATCATTCTTGCATTATTGTGCACATCAAAGTCGGGACAAAATGTAATGGTGAAATTTGTATACCCATGCCATTTCCCATTTAGTTTTTGTACATATTTTGAGGAGAGTTCTTTGATAGATAGACATCAAAAAATGAATTAATGTTGTGTAAACTCGAGTCCCTTTCCCTATGCTATGCACCTACCCATATACATATTTCTATACACACCCCACATCCCCATAAATTCACCCTATTTTCTTATTCATCACACTTGTGCATGCACATACTTCCATGTACACATTATTCACTACACGATCTATCCCCTTTCATGTTTGGGGACTAGTCTACATTCATAGGTATGCCCTCATAATTGTAGACTCATCTCAGCCTAATTTAAGATTTTAAAATTAAATTTAACTTACTCCCACATTTACCCTTCCTACGTATAGCCAACTAAAGACAAATTTGTGTGATGTGTTGTTATGTCCTTGTATATAAAATCATTCAATAATTTCAGTTTAGGTCATCAAATATTCATGAGTCCTCTCTTACTCTAAGGAGAAAAAACACTTAGACTTGGGGCACTAAAAAAATCTAGTTCTACTACTAGCCCACAAACATCAAGAAACACAAAATAAGTCAAGATGCATCATGCACAAAGTGAAGAAAAATAATTTCTCGATCACATAGTATAAGTTTGTAGGTACATGACATGTCCACGATCATGGATTTGTTCTCGATCCCTAGATTCATTGCTGCACAATGCCAATACAATATTCTCATTTTGTGACTATTACAAATTTGTCACTTATCCAAGAATATATGAGATTCAAATCATTATCAATCTTTGTACATCCATCATTTATAGAACTAGGTAAAAATATTTTTGTTTATTTCCTTTTATTTCCACATTAATTATTTGCAACAAATTATTATAATATCATTACCAATTATTAATCAGTCTATGTTCATTACGCTTATGCGTATTCATTTCATTGAATTAGCCTAGATTAAACTTAAGGAATATATATATATATATATATATATATATATATATATATATATATATATATATATATATATATATCATTTCCAAATAATTTTACAAAAAATTAAAAAATATGTAAAAGATTTGAAAATATATTTTTTTACTTCAAAATATAAACAATATTAATCATATTGACTAATTTTATTGTGCATATAATATTTTATGTGCGTAAGGTGAGCGTCAAGTGACTTCTTCCAAGTAATCTTCCATCAACATCGTGATTATCAAATTTGGAGTCAATAGGCGCACCACTGACACAGGGATTCAACAAACAATTATAAACTACTAATATCTGATCAAGTCTTCGACCTTCATATTAACTAATTTTATTGTGCATATAATATTTTATGTGCGTAAGGTGAGCGTCAAGTGACTTCTTCCAAGTAATCTTCCATCAACATCGTGATTATCAAATTTGGAGTCAATAGGCGCACCACTGACACAGGGATTCAACAAACAATTATAAACTACTAATATCTGTTCAAGTCTTCGACCTTCATATTAACTAATTTTATTGTGCATTTAATATTTTATGTGCGTAAGGTGAGCGTCAAGTGACTTCTTCCAACTGGTCTTCCATCAACATCCTGATTATCAAACTAGGAGTCAATAGGCGCACCACTGACACGGGGATTCAACAAACAATTATAAACTACTAAATCTGTTCAAGTCTTCGCAAACCGTTCACACTTACGAACTTGTTTGAACTCTTCGGTAAAGGCTCTCGGTCTCACTACTGTTCATCTCTGGGTGACAAAACTAGTCCACCGTTACAAGTGAATTCCTTCTCAACACCCGCTAGATCTCACTCAGATTCTCGAGTGTTGTTATTACAAGAGTTTGTAGGATGAACTATGCATTCAAAATAGGAAGTTGTTAACTGTACATACAAAGTATTGGTTTCATCTGTGAATATGTCTAGAAGTTCCTTTTACTACCTGTGATGTCACCACTTGCTACTTGGATTGTCATGACAAGTTGCCAAATTGCTTAACAGTGAATATTTTATTTGTCCGCTGTTTCCTCGTTTTCTACCAATAAGTTTCAATATCTATGCGCTGCTTTTAAATAAGGTATTGAAATTTAATTTAATGACTAAAGAATACTTTCTTTCGAAAAGGAAAAGGCTGTTTATAATTCTCAAGAAACGTTTGGTATTGATGATTATCAAGAATTTATGACACGTTTCCATTTGAAAGATGGATATCAAGAATCAATCACATGCCTTCAATGTGGATTGCGGACTTGATGGCTAATTTTTCTGCATTCATACTGCTACTTTTGTTGGGCTATTTTTACACCAGGACCTGCCTTTAGCGATCAATGACTTACAATTTCTTTTAGCGTACTTAAAATATATGTAGTTCGCTCAAATTGAGACCATCACCTAAAGAGTCAATGCCGCATAGGTCTTATATTCTACCCATTGGGGTTCAATATGTTGGAGGTTGTCACACGTTGGAATAATGAGTAAATTCTCCCACCGTAATTAATTATTGTTTTCCATAATTAAATAAACAGATAAAATTGTAAATGTTTTGGTTAGTAAAATTCTAGAAGAAGGTAAACTAGTAAATATAAGTTTCTAGATGATGTAAAATAATTTAGATAGTTTTGGAAGTGAAAAATATTAAATGTGTTGTACTAGTAATGTCTTGTAATGTCCTTTTATATGAGGCATCTTGTAATGTTTTTGATCATCAAGCATTAGAAGTTCTATTTGATGCTATAGCATTGTGTGTTTACCTCTATCCACCATTAGAGTGGTATCAAAGTAGGTTGTCTGAAGATCAAGGGTTTACATTGTGGCAAAGATAGAAGACAAAGAATTGTTCGAAAGAAGGAAATCACAACCAAGGAGTTTTTTTATTTGCCACTAAAGAAACCAGTTTTTATCATTGAAGGAGATTGTAGCCAAAAGGTGCATGAAGAAACCAAACAAAATTCATATACATAGGTATAACGACCAAATTCATATGTCTAAAAAAATTCATATGTATAATGATGAAATTCATATGTCTAACAAGGGTGTCTTACATAGAAAGGACACTACTAGAGATTTTGCACATTGATTTATGTTGTCCAATGTAGGCTCCATCATTAGGTAAAATTATTTATTTTCTAACTTGTATTAGTGATTTCACTAGAAAAACATGGATTTATTTTCTCAAGAAGAAGTCTAAAGTCTTTAAAATATTTATTTCAAAGAAATGGTTGAAAAATAAAGTGGCCAATACATCAAGGTACTTAAGTCAAATAGAGGTGGTGAATACAATTCAAATGAATTTTTATATTTTTTTAGATATCATGGAATTAAGAAGCAATTTACTACAAGGTATACATGATAACAAAATGGTTTCACAAACAGGAAGAATTGAATAATAAAAGATATGTCCATGAGCATGCTGAAGTCCAAGCACTTACCCAACGAATACTAGGAAGAAGTAGTAGCATGTGTGGTATATATTCTAAACAAATGTCCTACATGTAATGCCCCTCAATTTTGGCTTGTGTCGGTTGATAGTTTTCCATTGCTTTTAGACAATTTTGAGACATTTGAGTGGTTAGATTTATGGTTTATGCTTATTATGTTCATGATGGACTATGGTTGACTACTGTGGTTATTGACATTTGTTATGATGTAAATCCTCTTATGTTGTATTATAATGTATATCACTTGTATTGTTATAATTTTATGATTATCTGATGCAGTTTTGTTCTCTAGAGGTGTTAGTTGTTCATTTTATTTAATGTTGTTAATAGTGTAATTATATTTAATGATTAATGCATTTACTTGCTTCAAAAATAATATTTTTCTGTAAATTTTGCACTTTTTAGTCTAACACTCTAGGGTTGCATGATGGGGCATCACATTTGGTAACAGAGCCAGGTTTGAATATTGGGTACTCTGGTTAATATTGAGCCCATTATGTAACCTAGTGCTTAAACTCTGTAGATTAAAATTCTTTTTCTTTTAAGTAGTTCTTATTTTGAAGTTGTCCCTCAGAGGTATGTTTGTATATGAAGATGTCTAGGTCGAGATGTGAGATCCCTATCTTTATCTTGTTGCAGGCTTCCAGGAGTAACCCTGATCCTAGGGGGGGAGGATATAATGCCCCTAAATTTTGGCTTGTGTTAGTTGATAGTTTTCCATTGCTTTTAGACAATTTTGAGACATTTGAGTGGTTAGATTTATGGTTTATGCTTACTATGTTCATGATGGACTATGGTTGACTAATGTGGTTATTGACATGTGTTATGATGTAAATCCTCTTATGTTGTATTATAATGTATATCACTTGTATTGTTATAATTTTATGTTTATTTGATGCTGTTATGTTCCCTAGAGGTGTTAGTTGTTCATTTTATTTAATGTTGTTAATAG
Source organism: Cunninghamia lanceolata (assembly GCA_027924645.1). Lineage (NCBI taxonomy): Eukaryota > Viridiplantae > Streptophyta > Pinopsida > Cupressales > Cupressaceae > Cunninghamia > Cunninghamia lanceolata. The sequence goes on along the minus strand of BSBN01001183.1, from coordinate 1,594,967 downwards.
TGTAATTATATTTAATGATTAATGCATTTACTTGCTTCAAAAAAATTATTTCTATAAATTTTGCACTTGTTAGTCTAATGCTCTATGGTTGCATGACGGGACATCACACTACAAAAGTGTTAAAGATAGGATTCCACATGAAGCATGGAATGGTAAGAATCATAGAATATCTTAAGGATTATTAAATGCGTTCCATATGCACATGTGCCAGAATAAAAAAGAAGAAAATTAGATGATAGAGACAAGAAATGTATCTTTATTGGTTACAGTGAGTAATCAAAATCTTAAAAGTTGTACAATCCCATTACTAGGAAGGTAATCAATTGTATAGATGTTGAATTCAAGGAAGAAGAAGCATAGGATGGAAGTGTTGATATATGAATTATAGTTCTAGCACCAATACCTCTAAATGAAGAAGAATCAAAAGAACAAAGTGTGCAAGGTGGTCAGCCAAGTCCACAAGTAGTAACAGGTACTCTAACAAAAAATCTTCAAGAATATAATTCAGGAGAATTGAGAACTCCAAGGAATTTTATACAAGGTGAACCATCAGGCCATCTTACTCCTAACTCACAAGTGATTAATTTGATCCTACACTTTCCTCATTAAGATCAAGGTATCAAGATAAGAAAACTAGATGTTTGAAAGAGAGTTATGATCAAGGAGAAAAAAATAGATTTACAGTCAAATTTAACTTTATTCTCTCATGTTCCTATATATTTTGAGGAAGCAATCAAGAAAGATCATTAGATCAAGACTATGGATGAAGAGATGGCTTCCATTGAAAGGAATGAAACATGGGAGATAGTGGATCTAACCAAAGGTAAAGGATGCATAGGATTCAAATGGGTCTCTAGGACCCAAGTTCAATGCAAAAGATGAAGTTGAAAATAATAAAGCAAGGTTAGTAGAAAAAGCTTTTGAACAACAACATGAAATTTAATTCAAGGAGATATTTCATCTATAGCAAGGCTTGATATGATCATAATTATCTTAGCCATAGAAGCAAAAAATAATTGGAAAGTTTATCATATCGATGCAAATTAGCATTTCTAAATGGTTTTCTAGAGGAAATAGTATATGTGCAACAACCACTAAGATATGAAGTGCATGGACATGAATATAAGGTATGTAGATTGAAGAAATCTATTTATGGTCTCAAACGAGTACCAATAGTGTGGTATAGTCAAATTGATTCATACCTGATTAGTAATGGATTTAGTAGAAGAAATAGTGAACCTACATTGTATACAAATATCAACAAACAAGGTCATATTTTGATTGTATGTTTATATGTTAATGATTTAATCTTTACTAGGAATTTATCTATTGACATGTTCAAAACAACCATGAAGAAAGAGTGTGAGATGATATATATATGATTAATGAGATATTTTTTAGGAATTCAAGTTGTTCAATCAAATAGTGGAATTTTCATGTGTCAATCTAAGTATACCAATAATGTGTTAATGAAATGTAGGATTTTGAATTGTAATCCATCATGAACTCTAGTTGCAACAAGAACTAAACTTAACAAAGAAGACAATGGATCCAATATTGATCCAACAATGTTCAAATGACTCAGTGGAAGTTTGATGTACCTCACAACCATAAGGTTAGGTATAATGTATGGTGTTAGTCTAATTTTAAGATTTATGAAGTCACAAAAAGACTCACTATAGCAAGTTGACAAGAGAATACTAAGATATGTAGCAAGAACAAAAGGATACAAAATATTATATTCCACAATTAATGATTTTGATTTAATTGTCTATACTAAGAATTATTTGTAGGTAGCACAGATAATAGAAAGAGCACTTCTAGATATGTTTTTCATTTTGGATCAAGTGTAGTCTCATGGACATCAAGGAAACAACCTATAGTGACAATTTCATTAGTTGAAGTAGAGTATGTGAGAGCAACATCTACAACATGTCAAGTAGTTTGGATATGCCAAGTATTGTCATATTTAATGCATATTCAAGAAGATCCAACACCAATATTTGTGATAATAATTCAGCAATTACATTAACAAAGAATCATGTTTTTTGTAAGAGGAGCAAGAACATTGATACCAAGTACCATTTCATCAGAGAGTTTGTGAACAATGGAGAGATCTTCTTGGATTTTTGTACATCTAAAGACCATTTGAAAAATATATTCACAAAGGCATTAGCAAAAGAGAATTTTGAATATCTAAGATAGAGTTTGGGCATTGTAGATGCCAAAGAAGTTAGTGGCAAAAATAAGGGGTGGGGGGGGGCTATTGGAATAAGGAGTAATTTCTCCCACCATAATTAATTAGAATTTTGTATAATTAAATAAAGGGCGAAAAATTTTAACGTTTTGATGAGTTAAGTTCTAGAAGAAGACAAACTAGTAAATGTAAGTTTCTAGATGATGCAAGATTAGAAAGTTTTTGGAAGTGAAAAATATCAAATGTGTTTTACTAGTAATGTCTTGTAAAGTCCTCTATGTATTGAGGCATCTTGTAATGTTTTTTATCATCAAGCAATAGAAGTTATATTTAATGATGTAGTGTTGTCTGTTTTCTTCTATCCACCATCATCATAAAAGTAAACCAATGGATCTTCTATCAAAGTAGCAAATCTTCAATATAGGAAGCTTCAATTTAATATCTTTATTTATTTTTGATGCAATAGGCATTTGGGTGATGAGGCTGTCATAACCAAGGTATAAAACCAATGGAAGCAACATGCCTTTGTGACTTTGTATCATGATGGATCTTGTAAGGAAAACCTTAGGCTTGGGGTTGTTAATCATGAAACTGGTGTGGATGTTAATGCATAGATGGTGTAAATGATTAAAACAAGGCCTCCAAGAATTGAACCCCTAATGAATTTCTTGTCTTTGACCTTCTGTGAAGATTTATTTAATGAACATAAAGTATATTGATTCACACACATATATTATTGAGGACTGAAATTTTTTCATTGCACAAGGTAAGGATGGGGAAGGGACTGACAAACTCTTAAATAAATGGCAGTGCTTATTGAGCAGTAGACAATTTAAGGAAAATCTTGATACAATTATGGAAGAGAGCATTGATTTTGTGATCAACATTGTGAAGGCACTTCTCAAAGATGTTGAAAAGCTAAGCCCTCTCATGGATTCCAAATAGTTGAGCTATCCTTTCTTGCAAAGAGCTCAATTGTCAATTCATATTATTTTTTATTAAACTTTAGTGTATCATCATTTTAAAAAGAAGACAAAATAAATCCAAACTCATTTTTGAAAGATAACACGGTATGTATGTGAAGATTTTTTGGGTATTTTAGCATTTGTACACCTTGGTAAAGTGAAGATACACAAGGCCAACATGGATGCCATTGTGTAGGTTGAACCAATGGGATACTACCATTAGTGTTGATTAAAGACAAAATAACTTATTTAACTAGCCTTTGGCATTTCCATATGCATTCCATAATTGTGACATCACCACATGTTTTTATGTCGTTTTGTGATTGGTAGCAGACAAAATCTCACTTGTGGCCAAATCTAATTTGTTTAGTTTTGAATGGGTCATCAAGTTATAACCCTATGATCCACATCTTTGACTCCACCGAGTATAGATCCTATCCAACATGCTCATTCCAATATATCCTTCACTGGTGCACATAGGCCTTTCCTTCGTGGAAGATTGTTAGTGATTACCTATACACAATCATTCATAGAATTCCTCAAAGGAACTTGTGTTAATACAAATTCAAATGTATCATATTTGGTTGCAACTCAAGGTTATGTATCTAGCAAAGGAACCCGATGTATAATATCAATAAAATACTAATCAAGCTAACATACAAATGCCTAGTGAGGATGCATGATGACTGAAAACAACATAAAGACCACATTACTAATAACACATTGAATGGTGAGTGACTGATGATGGAAATTAGAAAATCAATGTCTCAACACACAAACTCAAAGAAGCTCATTCATGGTTTTCTAGCCTTCAAATTACTTTTTATTTATTCAAAAAGAAAAAGGCATCCATATATAGATTATGAACAATGATGGCTAATTGTGGAATTTTGTAATTTAATTACTTTACAAAAGAAGGTTTAACTCTCTTATTAGGGGTAATCAATCTTTATTGCAATTGAGAGAGTTTGACTCTTCTAACCATTTTGGAAATATGGCCTTATAAATGTGGCATTTGTATGCAACTCTTTTGTTCTTGTACATGTAATATAAAATTAATGAATTTTAAGAATGTTATAACATTTAGAAAAATAAAACATGACATTTTTAATAAAGGTGAACCTTCTCTTCAAAATAATAAGTTATAGATACTTCCATGAACAATACTTTCCTAAAAAAAATTTATATCAATAACTTGTAATCTACGCAAATCATATATATCCTTAATAGATAATAATTTTTCCAATACATAATTTTTGATATGCTAATGGAGCACACTAAAACTTATGAGCATTTCATTTTACTACAAAAGAAGGGCTCATTTCTACCATCATAGAATCATTTCAATGTCAAACTCAAACATGCAATGTAATGTAGCTTAACACTAACTATTCTATGGGAAAATAACTCTCCACAATGCCTTGTAATCTTCAATGAAGATTGGCATTTGTCACTTCCTTTTTATTGCATGTACTTAATCCAACAATTTCTACTTCCTTTTCCCACTAACTAGATGTATTTCATCATCTATAAAAATGAGTTAGTATTGTTTCCAAAATTATTTTCCCTACATGCTAAACTTACTTAGAGGATATCAAATACATTTTAAGAAAATATCAAAACAATGGAAGAAAGTAAATAAATACACTAGAACTCAAGAATGGCTAACCATATAATGCCATGTGGTCTCTATCTTCCTAACACTCTTCAAAATGACACTATTCACACAAGACTAATGGATTCACTATACAATTATAATTTTGACTATATTTTCTACTTTTTGACAAACATGGGTCTAAGAATCTACTCCAAAACATACTAATCCAAAGGTAATGCATAAATTTCCTCCTCTTGAACTTATAGGCTCAATTACAATACATAATGATTACAAGTAAACACAAGGCTAGGTAAAATAGAATAATAGTTAAAAAATTTAAATAGTAGAAACACAAGAGTACTAATAAACCACAATGAGAAACTAACAATTATGATAAATTTAGGTTAATTTATGTCATAATTAATACTACTAATTTTTATAACCAATAAAACTCATTTTAAAGTAAGTCTCATTAAATACTATTAGTCTACTTTACCCTAAATGAAATTATGTACTCAACAAAGAAAGAATTGTGAAAAGATAGATTATTGGAGAATATTGTCATCCTCATTCCCATATTCCCATGTGGTTATGCAAACTTTATTTGGTTTTTAGAAGAAATAAACAAATTCAAAAGTACATATCCACATTAACTATCACTCAATTTTCTATTTTGATCTCTCATATATTTGCTATGTTGAGAAAGATAAAGGCCTAAGGGATAGTGCCTATCTGTAAGTGTCACCAATGGACTCAAGATCCAAAGATAACCTCAAAAACCAAAGATTAACCTTCCAAAATAGAGTAGCAAGATGATGAATTGAATGATTATGTTGTAAAAATAAAATTATGGTATTATGATATATGATATATGATATATGATACCATGATACAAAAAGTACATGAGGGACATTGGTTATATAGGTAAGGTGATGAGATAAGACTACATCTAGGATGGTGAAAAGTATCTTAATCATATTACATGATACAAAATGAGATAACTATTCTAATGGTTCCCTAATTGAACTTAAGTAAACTAGTGTGAATATGATCTACTAGGGAAATTGGTTAGGTAATATACCCCATTCACACCAACACCCCTGTTAAGCGCAACTTAGGGAGAATGAGAAATAATGCAAATGATGTAGTGATGGATGGTGGATGATGGATGATAGGTGAATCTTGACTACAAGGCAATGTTAGGTACCCATGTATAAAAGATCTCTCACAAACATAGTAAAGGATAAAAACTCATAGGAAAAAACCCCTCTCCAAAAGAGAGAAAACAAGACAAAAGAAGGAAGGAGGACTTAACATGACCCCTAAGGACTACTTATATCACCAATGTATAATTGATAACACCCCCCAGAGGAGTGGAAGAGTGAGATGTTAGATCCCCCCCCACAAAGAAGTAGTTCTTGCACCAATGGTGAATACCTGAAGATAGAAAATAATCCACTACATGCAAACACCATTTCTCCCCTTGGGAAGAAACAAATCCAATAGTAGATGTAGAAGAAACTCCCACAATCTAGATGAAAAGTAAATCCAAATCCAAAGGTGTGTCTCAAAATACAACTCTAGTGTCCTCATGCTAGAAAAAAAAGCCTTCCCCAAATCAAGAACTGAATACCCAATCAATAAGGTAGAAGTAGGAGAGGAAAGATACTAAATTATATTTGAAAATATTGAAGATGTGATGACATCATTGCCATAAATAAGGAGAGAAAACCCCTCAAAAATGTCCTTGAAATCTGAAATGTGAGACTCCACAAACAACGATGATATGTTCTAATAAATAGGAATCCCAATGAGGTGGATCTAAAAAACTGAAATGATACTACTACAAAGAATCACTGGAATCTCTCAAAAAAGAAAATATAAACTCTAAAGTAGAAATATGTGATGAAGATATGATCTTGATACAAGGATAAGGAGAAGAAAGATAAGTCTCTATGTCATCTAAACAATCAATACTTTTTAGTTATTCAAGCTTCTCCTATGTATCATCATCTAAGGATTTATTATATGCATCATTAATGGGTAGAAGACTATCAAAAATAGGATCATCTGGGAATGGAGAGATATGTGTCTCTCCATATATCTCCCAAATTTAGGTCCAAAGAGTGTGTGGGCACTCAATATGTGAGATGGAACACATAGTGTCAAAATCAACACTAGATCAAATCAATCCAAAGACATCATCAATCCTATTTCTCCATGAAGATTTCCTCATAGGTGTATTTGGTTTAGGTATGAGTCCATAAAGATAAAGATAAATATTAAGCCACTTACAATGTGTTAGGATGTCTTTTTTCCAAGACTCATAATTGTCCTTATTCGAGGTTACCATATATGATGAATATAAAAACCCATGATATCTCCTCAAATGATAGAGATTAAAATTAATAAGATTATCCCCTAATTTCACTCAATCATGATACACCCCCAACAATATATGATGTTGGTAATTTATACTTAGTGTGATTATAGATGTCACTAGCCAAAAAAGCAAAGTGGTATTTAATATTAGTATATTGCAAATGCCAAATTGGGCCACAAAATGAAAGTATATTTTTATGTATAATGACATCAATTTTATTACATCAATGTGAAGTACACAAAAAATTATGCACTTTAAAAAAAATTCACCAAAAAATGTTACCATATGAGCCCAAAGGGAGCCCTAGAAGTTCCCAAAATGAGAACTACTCAACAATATGTGTGAAAATATGTAATTTCTATAAAACGTAGGCACCAAAAATAAAAATTGATTGCACCACTATGAAGCCTACAAAAATTCTACCCCAAATCAAAAAACATTTCTCAAAAAAAGGAGCCAGTATGACTAAGAAACAAACCTTTGAAGTTTAGTTGGCAAAACCAAAATGAAAATGGAGTAGGGGGCTAGATGGGTTGAAGATCCACTAAGGTCATGTTGACGTTAGCAAATCCAGTCAACAAAATATTCCCTTAATTTTTGGAATATGCACAAAATCTCAACATTACCCAATTATGTCTAAAATTGTTGATTTGAATTCAATAACTACGTATTGATTGGTATAGGTGGTATTGCATTTTTTATAGCTATTTTAGGGGAAAATATTCACCATGGGTTTCAAGATGTCATTGGGTAATGAATTTCTCTAAGTAGTAAGAATCCACCACAAAGGTTTTAAGTGGCCACCAACTGGTTATAGGAGTCGGTGGTGGGATGTGGGGACCCCGCACCATGTGGCACTCTTGCAGGTTCCCTATGGATAGTGTAGAAAAATCATAAGTGTGATATTTTATTTTTTAATTCTGAAAAGACTATATATAAAAATACAATATTTAATTGATACCTTCCATACATGCTTGTCATAGTACTACGACCACTTTAACACAAGTGTAGAAAAGAAATTTCTATAGAATATTTTACACAACAATCCATATAGCTGAGGAGGGGAAAAATTCTAATATCTTGGGGCAAAAGTGTCTAATTTTGACACACTGACAATCAATCTTTAGATTATTGGGCCTTCTAGGTGATTTTTATTGTCAGAGGTCCACTATTGGCTATGTTTTTACTTTGTTTGGGAGTACAGTGAGATGGATGACTAAAATGAGACCCATGGTTGAATTATCCACCACTAAAGTAGGTATATGGCTACTACTCATGTCTCTAATGAGGCAATATATCATTAAAAAGACTATGTGCAGGTGTTGGTTTTGATTAGAGGATAATTCAAATTGGTTGTGATAGCTAGAGTACAATCTATTTAGCTAAGAATATTATGTATCATGCTTAGACAAAGAACGTGGATGTTTAGTACCACTTTGTTTGGAAAATGATTACAAATTAATAGATTGAGTTGAAGAAGCTTGACACTCATGAAAATATTTCAGATTCTCTTACCAAGCCTATGAGCACAAAAAAGTTCACTTAGTGTAGGCATGCTTTAGTCCTCATATCTTTTACTTAGTTCATTTATGTTTTCCTATGGATGTATTTGCAATGTATGATGTCAAGTGCAAAGATGTTAGGCTTAAGGTGTCATCAAACTTGTAAATCCTATGAAATTTAATTATTCCTAATAATTTTTGTAAATGCATTCATAAGAGATGAAGGATTCACTAAAAATGGTAAATAAGTTTTTTATCGATATAGTAATTGATGATTTTCTAGCAATAGTAACCAATTATTTATTAGCAATTTGGTGTATTATTTATCAATTAGATAATCTTTTACTTTGAAAATCTAAATGAGGTGATAAGATCAAACTACCCGTGTCCATCTTGGAGTGGCTATTCTTAGGTAGTTATGACTTGTGTAAAAGAGAATCTTTCTATAGCTATTGATAATCTATGACATCTTGTAAGAGCATCTCCTATTTTCAAGGGAGTGTATGAAAAATAGGTGCCCAAAATGGAGAGATAATTTTAGTCAATTATGACAAATTGTAAGATGTTGTAAGAAGCTATAAGAAGCTATGTTTAGAATGTTGGTGGAATTCCCAAAATGAGGCATTAGAATTTTCCCAAGTTTGGATGTCACATCTTCTAGATTCTCATGTATGTAATTTATATTTATCAAGTTCTTGAGGAGGTAGATTGCATTGTAAGTTTTATAGGTACACAAGTGTTGTCATATTCAAGACAATAAAGAAGTGTAGGAAGTGATTGTATTGTATTATTGTCTGAAGATAATAAATACTTGGCCTCTCTTCATGGTGGATTTTCTCCCAAAGGGTTTCTCCATGTTAATTACTATATTATGTGTAAATCTCTTATGTTTGCTAATTTTCTTTGTTGTCAATTTTATGTGTTTATTTGGCACTCTACTATTAAATTTTAGATTTGTAGATTAAATTTCAAATCTCCACTTTATAGTGGCTTTCCTTCATTTCTAACACTTGGAAATCTTGACTCTCCTCCTTGCCTTTCTTTTTGTTCCAACCATGTTATTTTGTCCCATCATTTTTTATGTCTTCCACTTGTGTCATGTGGAATTGTGCCTTGGTGTACATGCCAAGTGTGTCATTACATGTTTTTAAGTTACCTTGGGTACATAAGAGTGATTTGTGGCTTGCTTAATGCCACTTTTGTAATGTGAAAGAATATTTGTTTGGTTTTTTTCTATTGATGTCTATAGCTCATAAGATTAGGGCATTGCATTTAGTATCAAATACCATGTTGCAACATTGAGAGTTATGGGTTGTGTGTTCTACTCATTGTGTTTGAGCATGTATAAGGTCCTTATGTGGTTGTGTGATGCAAGTAGCATGTGTTGTTTCTTGATATATTTCCTTGCATGTGTATGGTGGAGGAATATAATATTATAGGATTAGTTATACCCTTGTGGTTGCTAAGAAGTTGATTTTGTTTGAATTTACTTCTTTATGTTCTAAATTCTTGGTGAGAATTCTTACAGTGTGTGAGATCTTGAGTAACCTTTGTAAGATCAAGATTGCATTATTGTAATACACTTTTGATAGTGTGATATATGTATGGTATGTGAAGGACTATTGATGTTCTTGGAATTTTATTAAACCTTGTGTACTCTCTTATGAGTAATTCATCTAGTTGTGAAAGATACGAAGTTTTTTCATATTCTTGATATTTGAAAGAAAGAAATTTCATAATGCTAGTGTAAATGAACCTAGCATTGTGTACCCTTCTATGTGCATCTCATGTTGCAAGAGTAGAATACCTTCTTACCCACTTTGCCATATTTTAAATTATGCCCTTTTTGTATGGTGACAAGAAATACTTGCATGAGGTACATCTTTTATTTGTCTCCTATGAGTGCATGTCTTTACGTGTGGATTGATTATGAGGTTGTGTGAACGGAACCGATGACATATTAGAATATATCATTTGGGTAATGACTTATGTCCCCAAATGATATTATTCCTAAGGATTCATGTGGGGAATTGGGTGTGTTATCACATTTTATTAATTAAAAATTTAAATTAAAAGGGTTGTAAATGGATCATATGCATGGAAATTGTGAAGAATGTAGTGTAGAGATTATGAATACATTAGTAAATCCTGCATATTGTGACTCTAAAATGTGTTTTTCCCCTATTGCATAGTTTTCATATTGGCTTGTAGGATGAGTTGTGCATTGAAGCAATTATTGGTTTGATGTAGACTAAATCCCCAACTACTTGTCATTCCTTGTGAATCATGTTGATGTTAATATTTTTGTGTAGAGAGAATGATTGTGGTTTTGTTCTTGTCTAAATCTTGTTGTTGAGTGAAGTTTCACTTTGCACTCTTTTTATGTGTGCATTTCATTATAGATGTTCTCATCATCATGTGGTAGATAAAATTAAAGCATTGAAAGGATAGAATGTTTGTTAAAGGGTTTAAGTCTCAACTAAATTCTTTCCCATTTTTGTGTTTCTATATTCAATTGAATTTAAATGTTGTATTAATTCATTACAAGAATGAGACAAGTAGCATAAGACAAGTCCATATTATTACATATCATGAAGGCACACATCATGTCATTTAAAATGGGATTCTTGTAACCTACATTGATGTTTTAACATGACATAGGGTATGATAGTGAAATGGTAAGTATAGGGGAACATATTATTTATATGTGTATTTTAATATAGTTGTTTTCCTATTCTTGTTGTGCTACCAATTTTACAAATCTACTTGTGGAAAAAGTTTCTCTTGGGTGGCTTGGAGATTTCCTAGCATGGTGCTAGAAGGGATTCAATTCTTGTGTAAGTAATTTTCTATTCTATGTATTCTATTGTTGGTAACTTGGCAAACATCATTAAGAGAGAGACACAGCTAGTATGATGATGAATGATTGAGCATGATGTTTGAAGGTGTTGCCATTGATGGAAAAAAGAAAATAAATAAGGTTGGGACAAAGATTTTTGTCCGGTGAAGAAGACTTGGTCGTTTTGGCTAAGCATTGGTAGTATACAAGAGACAGTGACAGAGAGACAGTGTAATGGCTGGCATTGGTCCACAGTTGAAGATCAGATCATGTGGTTTTGGTATTTTGTTTGCAGTCCTTAGGTGATCTTATTTTCAAGATTTTAGCTTTTGATAAGTACCGAAAGCATATCTTCAAATAGCCTAAGTCCAACAAGGAAGAATATAGTGCTATTTAGAGCAGAACACTCAAATGATTTGGTCTACATTTCTCCAGTGTTGCATATCTTGTTATGTGGTTTTAAGGTGTTGTAAACACTTGTATGAAGTGTATAAATATAGAGTTGTAGAGTCTGAAGTCCACCAAAAAGATAGTTATAAGCTATTGAGTATCGCTGCATGGTTTGACAGTGTTTGACTATGGCAGGGTCTGAGTTCTAATGATCTGCATTTTGTTGCAAGATGATATCATGCCTTGCAGTTCTAAAGGTAAGATTGGGGATGTGTGAAGAGTCTTTGATATGATTTTGATAGTATCTTGTGGTCTGTAATGAAAGTTGTAGTCTGATAGTCTGTGTTTGAGGTCAACATGATAAGTTTAATTTGTATGTGGTAAGTTCTATTGTTTAGAACTTAGTTCTAAGTGGTAGTACAGTTGAGGCCAACATACAAGAATGTATTTCAAATGTTATTTGGGTCCGCTATGCATTTTTGTAAGTAGATTTGGTTGAGAAACTACAAGTTTATTAATAATATGCTTCATATGTTCATGCCAACCTAATGTAAAGATTTGAAGGGTTGCGGATATATATATATATATATATATATATATATATATATATATATATATATATATATATATATATATATATATATATGAGATAAAATTTAGTGTCTGCATAATGAAGAATGTGGATATAAAGGCATGGATGTGAAATGTGAAAGATGGTGTTTTTTTAAGGTGATAAGAGTAGAATAAGAGAGATCTTGTTCCCATGTAAAAGTAGAGTAGTGAAATAGAGCAGTCAAAGATGAAGAGTTTTGAGATAGTATTTATGAAATCTGTTGGAGCTATGACCATGCATGTGTAGATGCAATCTAAGCAGTTCAACATGGCAGTGAGCCATCCTTCTTTCTTCTTTCATTCTCTAGGCAGTGAGCCTGTTTTGGCAGTGAGCCCTAAGGCAATGAGCCTCTTTTATAATTCAATATTGTTACTACATAATTATTGTGAGCTAACACTCACTATGGTTTTTCTCTATTTAGGGTTGTCCACGTAAAAAATCCTAGTGTTTATGTGTGATTCTTTATGGTTGCTTCTTATGTGTTTAATTTTCTTTATTGTTATCAAATGTGGTAAATGGATTGATGATTTAATAAGTAAAAGGTTTAATAGAATACTGATTCACCCCCACTCTTAGTATTCTGGGTGTTCAACAATTGGTATAAGAGCTTGGTTCCTTGGAAGAAGTCTAACAGCTTAAGGAAGATCTTGGAGATTGAACACATGGTAGGAAAAAAGTGTTCTACTCCTCCTGAAGAAATTGATTCAACTAAAACTATAGAAGAAGATTGCATACGTGTCATTCAAGTAGAACTCAAGGTTGTCCTTGAAGATCTTGAAAAGGTTGAATTAGAAAACAAGGATCTAAAATATAATGTCAAGGAAGCAGATGAGTGCATCAAAAAATTGAGGGAGCAAGTCAAGAAGTTTAAATAAAAATATAAGGAGGTTAGTGAACAATTGATATCTGCAAGTGAAACCTTGAATGATTTGAAAGTGGAACTGGTAAAAAGAGCAAAAGCAAAAGAATACCTAAATCAGTTAGTGAAAAGTAAATTTGAAGACTATACAAAGCTTGAACAAGAAGTTGTGGATCTAAAATCTGATCTAAAATAGCCATGGATTTAGGAAGATAAATTCAGAGTGAGTGCTGCCCAACTTGATAGAATATTTGCAAGTTAGAAGAGTCTTGATGACAAAGAAGGATTGGGATTTGAGAAAGGTGAAAGTTTTAAATCTGGTCAAGAAAAGAATGTTGAGATCAAGAAGGACAAAGGAAAACAGATCTGGAATCAAAGGAACAGACCTAGAAGACCACCAGTTAGGCAACCAAATGCTCAAAGGTACCCTTCTTTCAATAGTTATTGTAATGCACGCAATAAGTTTGGTCATAAGGCTACTTAATGTAGGAGTAGAGTGAATAAAAATGTTCCATCATTCTTTGGTTAGTGTTTCACCTCTAATAAAGTAGGTCACAAAGCTAATGAATGCATAAGTCAGATAAGGAATGGTTACAACAATGGAAAGAATGCTTAAACTATCTAAGGTAACTACTTTATATGCAAGAGGTTTGGTCATAGAGCTAGTGAGTGTAGAAGACAGCTATGGAACAACTATAATAATGGAAGGAATGCTCAATCTTTCAATGGGAATTGCCTTGCATGTAATAGATTTGGACACAAGGCTAACCAATGCAGATCAAGGATGAATGAAAGGAACGATGGTTAGATAAATGTTGTATGTTTCAATTGCAATAGGCCTGGACATATTGCAAGGTTCTGCAGAAGTAAGAATATGAAGAAGGATAATTAGGTAGAGATGGAGAAACTAGTACAAAAGGTAGATCTGACAGAGATCAAGAATTAGATGAACAAGATTTGGGTTAAGAAGGAAGCACATGAAGTCAAGGATGAATCTGCACCAGACTCTTGTGTAGGTACTTCCTCTGAGAAGTAAATTGGGACCTCTAGCTTAGGGGGAGCTTAAATTAAAATCATGTTCCCCTAGCCAAAAAAGTGGTGCTGACATTTAGCACAAAGGTATAAGATAGAAAACAAGATAACAAAGCTTTTGAAGAAGATTCCAGCAAAAAATAATCTAATGCAGTGGATTGTGAAGCAATTTAGATCGACTTTAGATAGCAGAGTAAGAGTTTGAGAACTTTTTGAATCAGCATTTATGACGATCAAGTTTTGATGAAAAAGGGTTAAAAGGGAATTTGTTTGAAAGGAAATCACATTGCATTCAAAAAAATGAGATGAAGCAACAATAACCTTGGAAGCCATAGTCAGTGCATTTGCTCAACATGGAACCCTGAAACCCATTGCTGATATGTATGATGAAAGATCAGATATAGATAAGGTAATAATTGAGACAACAATTGTAAGATATTTGGATGTGTTTAGTAAGACATTAATTGAAGTTATAAATGAGTTATCAAATACTTTAGCCAGCATCATTATAGCAAGAAAAGAAGGGGCCATGGCAAAAGATGCTAAGATAAAGGAATATGTCTTGTTGAAACTTTACCCAAACATCACAAGAGAAGAAAAGGTTAAAGTCACTAAGAAGCTCAGTGATGAATTTAGAACCAAGAAGAGAGTCAATGCTGTAATGTCTAGTGACACTGAGAAAATGGTCAAGAAGACCAAGGAGATAACACTAAAAGTGTTACATGAGCTACAAATTACAACTATTGTTGACACTGACAAAGAGGAACAAAATATTGGTGCCGATAATACCATTCCAAAAATAAATATAGAATGGAACATGGAACAAAGTATAGTTACTCCTCCGATGGGCATAGGAAATAAAGAAGAAGTGAATATAGAATAGAGTATGAATTAAGGTGGAAGACCTCCTCTGGTAAACTCTGAGAAAGTTGAAGAGATGAAAGATATTAAGGGAGAAAAGAAGTTTAAGGAAGAAAAGGTGACTCCTAAAGAAAATTCCTTTGAGGAAAGAAGTGAGCAGATGAAAGAAGCCATTGAACAGATGAGTGTCAATCCTACTCTGGTTGTAGAGGAAAATGAACAAGACCTATTGCTCAAGAAAATCCTCTAGAGAAAAATTATCCTGAGGAGTCCCATGTTGAAGATAACAGAGGCACTATTGACTCTTTAAAATATTTTTTTGGAGACGCAGAAGGAAGCTTAGATTTTGACTACACCTGACTATTGTAAGGACCAATTAACCTTGCCACTATGTCCCCATTACATAAATTAAGACTTGGGATGATTTTCCAAACCACTACACATGAGGAGATCCTAAAATCTCATATGGAGGATAGTGAGCTGATTGAAGATGCAACAACAATTTTTGAAAAGTTAATGCCCAAATTAAGGAGAGATACATCATTGGCCCCTGTTGGACAAATGAAAAATTTAATAGAATCAATCAATTATCATTTTGAGTCCCTAGAAAAAGCTACAGAAAAGAAAGTAAGGGAAGAGATTGATGACAAAAGGTTAGTAGAGCTAAATGATAAAGTTTCTCAAGATAAAGTTTTGTTAGAAAAGAGTATAGAGTATGCACAGACTGCTATGAAAGAGGATAGTGAAATATATCATTTTTTTTTCTTACATGGCCTAAAAAGACCAAGGACATAAAGGAGAAAATAGATAAATGGGAAGCTCAAATAATGAAGATCTTAAGAAGCTATGATCCAGTGAAGGATGCCATTAGAAATCAGAGAGGAGAAGTTGAGACCATTCACTCTGTCATTCATAAGTTGCAAACCCAGAAGGATGTTATAAAACATAGAATGACACAACACTGGGAGACAGTAAGTTTCAAGATTGGTTCTATGACTGTATTGGTAGTAGATGCAAACAAGATGAGGCAAGATACTGAGACCCCTACTAGTATTGAAAAAGGAGAAGAACTGGTGTCTCTAGTCAATGGGCACATACAAGTTTTGAGGCATGCTAAGGATAGGTGGGATCAAGATGTAGTACATTTGAAGAAGATCTACAAAGGTATTCTCCCAGCAAAACAGTAAGATATTGTGATTTCACTTGTATATATATGCGAATAGTAGAAAAATAGTTTTGAAGTTTTGGCAACTTATACATATCTTTGTATCATACAGCATTGCCATTAATGTCAAAGTAAGAGAATGAAACATGTGAAAAACATTTGAAAAGTAAGAAGAGAAGCATGAAGTTAGGGGGAGTAGTGTGTAAAGAGAAAGGGGAGCAGTGTAATAGTTTTTCACATCAAGTGTTGCCATCAATGCCAAAGGGGGAGATTATTGGCAACTTGGCAAACATCATTAAGAGAGAAACACTGCTGGTCTAATGAATGATTGAGCATGATGTTTGAAGGTGTTTTCATTGATGGAAACAAGAAAAGAAATAAGGTTGGGACTAAGATTTTGGTCTGGTGAAGAAGACTTAGTCATTTTGGCTAAGTGTTGGCAGTATACAAGAGACAACGATAGAGAGATAGTGTAATGGATGGCATTGGTCTGTAGTTGAAGATCAGATCATGTGGTTATCATATGTTGTTTACAGTCCTTAGGTGATCTTATATTCAATATTTTAACTCTTGATAGGTACCAGAAGCATATCTTCAAACAACCTAAGTTTGACATAGTCGAATATAGTGCTATTTAGAGTAGGACACTCAGTTGATTTGGTCTGCATTCCTTCAGTATTGCATATCTTGTTATGAGGTTTTAAGGTGTTGTAAAAAATTGTATGAAGTTTTTAAATCTAGAGATACAAATTCTGAAGTCCACCAGAAAGATAGTTATAAGCTATTGAGTATTGCTGCATGGTTTGATAGTGTTTGACTATGGCAGGGTCTGAGTTCTGATGGTCTGCATTTTGTTGCAGGATAATATCATGCCTTGCAGTTCTAAAGGTAAGATTGGGGATGTGTGAAGAGTCTTTGATATGATTATGATAGTATCTTGTGGTCTGTAATGAAATTTGTAGTCTGACAGATGAACTGAACCAGTGGTAGTCTGTGTTTGAGGTTGACATGATAAGTTTAATTTGTATGTGGTAAGTTCTATTATTTAGAAGTTAATGCTAAGTGTTGGTATAGTTGAGGCTAACATATGATAAGGTATTTCAAATGTTATTTGGGTCCACTATGCATTTTGGTAAGTAGGTTTGGCTGACAAACTACAAGTTTATTAACAATAGGCTTCATATGTACATGTCGACGTAATTTAAAGATTTTAAGGATTGTGGATATATATATATATATGATAAAATTTAGTGGCTGGATAATGAAGAATGTGGATATAAAGGTGTGTATGTGAAATGTGAAATATGGTGTTTTTGTGAAGGTGATAAGAGTAGAAGAAGAGAGATCTTGTTCCCATGTAAAAGTAGAGCAATCAAAGATGAAGAGTTTTGAGATAGTATTTCTAAAATTCATTGGAACTGTGAACATGCATGTGTAGATGCAATCTGAGCAATTTAACTTGGTAGTGAGCCATCCTTCTTTGTTCTTTCATTCTCTAGGCAGTGAGCCTTTCTTGCAGTGAGCATTTCTTTGGGTAGTGAGCCCTTGGCTATGAGCCCTAAGGTAGTGAGCCTCTTTTGTAATTTGGTATTATTATTACATAATTATTATGAGCTAACACTCACCATGGTTTTTCCATGTTTAGGGTTTTCAACATAAAAATCTCGGTGTTTATGTGTGATGCTTTGTGGTTGCTTCTTCTATGTTTAATTTGCCTTGTTGTTATCAAATGTGGTAAATGGAATACTGATTCCCCCCCTCCCTCTCAGTATCCTAGGTGCTCAACATTCTCTTTGATTGATACTTAGTGTTTGGTCATGAGGAAGTCTCATATTTCCTTGTACATCATAAATTCTTGATCTTGTTGTGTTGTTTAACACTTTGGTTTAGAATAGTTTAGCATCAAAAATATGTCAAGATTACTCTTGCTCATATGTTTTGTATTTAATGGTCTCCTTGGATGTATTCATTTTGAGAAATGGGTTGCTAAACATTACTTTGTAGTGAGTACTTATTCTTTTGGGAGAATGCTAGCTAGATCCTTTTCTCTAAGAACCCATAAGTTGTTCATATTTTTGTGTTGTAGAGTGAGAATGTTAGAGAAAAACCTCTCTTGGTGAGAGTGGAATGTGAGGAAGGACCTCATGGAGAGAAACCATGACTGGAAGTGAGGCATGCTTTTGGTGAGAATGAAGGTGATCTAGTTATACCTATAGCCTTTAAGAGTTGGTTTCCCCAAGTTTTGAGCTTTAGTGTTGTGGGTAGAGTCCTTGGTCTTAAGACGGACCATAGGGAGTGTAACCTTACATTGGAAAACATCACTGAGAGAATAATTTGAAGATTTGTGTGCTTTTTCTTTATATTAGTAGAGAGATTGAGAAGTTACCCTACAAGGTACTAGCCCTAGATTAAAGGACTATGTGTTTTTTGTGGTCAATTGGGCCATTTGAATAGATCTTGTGAGTGTGAGATCATGATGGGCCAAACAGTGGCAATGGAGAAAAGAATTGTCGGATGAAAAAGTTCTAACATTTAGACTAATATTTAGATTTGGATGGAAAGGGTGTTAATATTTCTATCTCAAATATAGATTCCTTCCAAAAATACCTTGGGATTACCTCATATTTAGGCAAGTGGGAGTCCCAAAACTTGCCAAAGAAACTTGCAAAACCACCATTTAGTGTTATCCTGAATTTTTCCACAATTTCATCCTTGAAGCTAACAGACTTTTTTGTAACTAAATTTAATCAAATGAAAAGGGTTTATAGAAGAAGCTATTAATATTCTAAAAATATAATATACACCATAATAATATTAATAGGTAATTATTATTAATTTTCTACATACGCTATGTATGATTTCCTAATAGATATACATATGGAAAAGCATCCATAACTTTCAACATATTAATCCTTTTTTAAATCCAAAAGATGCGTCACATTCTAGGATTTATTGGCTATACATAAAAATTTAAAATTTTTTATTTTCATATATTTTTGACCAAGTTAGGTTGGCTGGAAAATTAATTTTTAATATTTTAAAAAAGTCACATTAAAAAATTCATAAATAACTATTTATTTACTTAAAAAATTTAAAAAATATGCATCATATCTGCTCATGTGCCGTTTACTTAAATCCAAATCATAGAGGAAAAATATTATCTTTTTCTCATACTTAGGTTGGCCAGAATGACACCTACTTTTTATGTTTTTTTTGAAAATTTTAGTAGTGCTTCATTGAAATATCCAATTTTCACCAAACTATTCTTAAAATTTTCAAAAAAAAAGTAGTAGCCCATAAACTACACTCAATTTTTTACAACTTTTATTACTACCTTATTTCTAGATTGTGTAGATAAGTCATTCAAATTTTGACAAGAAGTTACTTAAGTCTATTTTTCACATTTACATTGCCACTTAGGGGTAGTGTTTGGCCCATCATGATCTCAGGCACATCAACATCCTCATTTGTAGTGGAAATTAGAGGATAGAGTGATGCAAACTCTAAGGAGTTGGTACGTATAGTGGTGCTTTTCACCTAGCTTTTGCACCCTTGGAGATGTGAGTTGTTGATTTGAGGCATGGACTTGGTGATGGTCTAGAGGTTTGAACTTTTGAAAGTTGTGTTTTCAAATGATTGTGTAACATGGGTGCCTAATCCTTATCGTTTTGCACGATTCTAGGAGTAAGCCTAGTTATAGTGAGGTATGATGTAATTCCCACTAGTTTGCTTGACTTGTGTTCTTTCTGATTCATATGATTTATTCTGTATTAAGTGTTTCATTAGTTTATTGTATGATTCTTGTGTTATGAGTCATTGCACCAAACTTGGTGATGAGGTTGTTGTACCATTAAGGTCTTCTGATGGTGTATTTTGGATGCTTTTCTGGAGATATTTTGTATGAGCATCGAGATATTTCTAATGAGGTTCTATATTGTCATTAGATTCTAACTATGCATTATGGGATGTATCTATTGTGCATGTGTATGGTAGATCATTATAGTGTTTTATCATTATATTTGATATAGTTGTGAATTATGATAATTGTTTAGCATTGAATTATGGTTGATTATGTATTTTTTCTTGAATCTTACTAGTCATAGATGATTGATTTGATATTATGTTATGATTTATACCACATTGGGTGGATTATGTTTTTTCATCTATTATTATGTGGATTTGAGTGTGCAAGAAATTTACAAGCTTTAGACCAATAGTTTGTATATGGAGAAGGTTGACATGGATTATGCATAGCCATCTCACCCTACTCAGTCCTTTCAAACCTATGAAACCATATCCAAATTGACCATGACGCTAAATCCTCTTGTGTTAGACAAATGAATGTATCTTCATGGGTGATCTTAATTCTCATTTATGCATTTTATTGCTATGTGAAAAATATTTAATAGTTCTTTCAAAATATTGATGATATTATTAATTTCATAATAGAGAAAATTGTTTTTCTATTCACTTAAATGGAATGAAGAATATTTCATGTTGTGCGAGATGCATTTCTAATTTTATTGTTAGCAAATTAGGAAATTAGAATTATTTCTAAAGTTAGAAATATCTCACTTTGCAATATTTTAATTTGGGGATATATGGAAAAAGGAGTTTTATTTTCATTATGTTATGTTTTGTTCGAAAATAGAGCCAAAATGGAGAAAAAGAATTTTTTCCAAACCATTCCTTGAAAATTTGATTTGCATTCAGCTAGAGATTGTTTGGATGGAATGGATTTCCTGTAGAGGGAAAAAGATTCATCTTGTAATTCTAATTCATTAACATAATTCTTAGTTTTGTTTGTTGTAGGATCTTATTTTCCAATTTCAATGTTGTAAGAAAAATATTTTAGAAAGTGAATTTCCTAACCAAACCCTAAAATTTTTTCCTAAACTCATTATGTGATTATAAAAGTGTATTTTTTTGTATATTTATACCAAGAGGGTATCCTTGGAATGCATTTTAAATTTTGGAAAAAAAATTAATGAATTTTCCCAAACCCTATCAAAATCTTTCAAAAAAGTTATGTTCTTGTAAATGTCTAATGTTGGGTAGATTTAGAGAAAAAGGGTATTTTTAGATTTTGATATTTTAATTTTTCCAAAATTTGAGAAATATTGGGAAATTTTTGGGAAGGAAGCTTCAAGATCCATTAATGGCACAACCTAGATATTTATGAAACTAAATTATATTTATTTTTTAGAAATATGGAATTTCTAAAGTGTTTGTATTTTGTGGAATTATGTATTCTCCCATTAAAAAAATGTGAATGCTTTGTGATGCATATTTTCTCAGAAAATTGAACCTTTCTTATCCTCAAGATTTTTGAAGAGTTGACCCTTAGATTGTTTACAATTGAGGTGTAGGATGGGAAAGGGGTGGCTCTCACCTATTTTGTTGTGATACAAAGGGATAGATAGAACAAATGGGAGGAGAGATTTTAATCAAGTACAAATGTAATACTTATTGGGCTAATAAAATGAATTAAAAAAATCTTTTCCACAATGATGTCAATGCCTATAGATATTTGATCATAGAATGAAGGGCATGTCATAACTCTAGGAGTTGGCAAATTTCATAATTCCCTATAGCCATTGTTCTATGTGCGATGACACTCCTTGTCCTTTTCCTAAGATTCTTGTCCTTATCTTTAGTTAGATTTTGTATTTGATGTGATTGTGATCATGTACATATTTTTCTTATGTGATTGTTGCATGTTAATATATTCATTTCAATGAGACATATTTTATATATGTTAAGTGATGTGTGTGTGAGGCCAACTTTGTGTGACTTGTGTGAGTTATGGTGCCTTTCTTGAGATGCTTTATGTGTGTGTGATCCTTCACCTTAATAGTAGTGTATCCATGATCTTCTTCTTTATAGCTAGGGGGTTTCTTAGAGTGGCATAGAGTTCCTTGGGAGATGCAAGAGTTCTTAGTTTAGTATTGCATATTGTGATTTATGGTTATTAAAGCACCTTTGGTGAGGCTCATCATTGATGTAATATTATCTTTGTATAATTTATATATTGGAGTGTGATCCTTCCATGTTTGGAAAGTAGCCTCTAACTTGTAATCATGTTATATTATCATTTGGATGGAATTTGATCCTTGATTTTGAAGGAAGTTATCATGTTGTGAAATTTATCCTATGGGTAGAAATGATTAATTTGGAACATTGGAGTACTCTTTTGTGAATTCTACTTTCACTTCATGTCATGATTATGTGTTCAATTCTATGATGCCCACATAATGTGTGAGATTTTTATCCTTACCATTGGCCCATCACAATATTGGTTTCAAATGAGCATGGCATTCCATATCATTTTCCTCATGTTTAGCCATGTGTAGTATCATGATTTAGAAAATATATCTCCTTTATTCTTATTTTATTCTCTTTCTTTCTTATGGTGGTTAGCTTGTTTTTCCTTTCGAAGTTAGCTTTCTTTAATTTGTGGAAGAGAGATTTACTCTCCACCTTATTCCTTGGGAACTATTACTTTTAGGTGGTCCTCATGTGGCCAAGTTAGAGTCCATGATCCCTTGAAAGTTTAGGCTGAACTATTTTGTAGCAACGTGAAAATTGAGGAAGTTATGCCTCACCAAGTATGAAAACAAACCTTGTTATTTTTATGCCTTAAGTGTTTTTCCTACTCTCTATTGTGTAGGTCAAAAAAATATTCTAAACTACATGTGTAGTGGGTTTACCAGTTTGAAGTTGCAAGTGGCAATCAGTCTCCAAAACCTAAGAGTGTAGGAGGTCTAGAGTTCAGAGTTCCATTGCACATTGTAGGGTGCATGTTGCAATTGATCTCTAGTGTTTGAGTTGTCAAGGGACTCAAGGTTCCAAGTTGACTCAACATTTGCAAGTTGTAGTTGCAAGTGAGACCCCAAAGCATAAACTATTGATGGTGTCATGTTTTGGACTTTTGTTGAGATTTTTCATATTATAATTTTCTTTCCAAACTTGAAGTCCAAAGTGCATGTTACAATTGATCCCTGAAGTTTGAAGTCAACTTGAAACTAGGAATCAAAGTCTCTTCTCATACTATAGCTCATGTAAATTCTAGTTGTTTTCTAAAACCTAAGCAGGTGTTGTAGGTTATGAGTTGTGTCCTTATTCCAAAGTCTAAGGTAGTGTTAAGCCTAGTTATAATTTAGGAAAGAAACTTGAAATGCAAGTTCTAAGTGTAAAGTTGAGTTACAAGGCTAGGGAAAATTCCAAACTTTTGCAAGTTTTTCATTAAGTTTAAACTTTAGTAATTTTGACCTTTGTGCTTCTTATAACTCTAAGATCTGAGGGGTGGTCTAGTAGGGATGTTGTAAGGGTTTTTTAGTAACCTTGTAAATCTTGGCTATTCTCCTTGCCTCATTTTTTGCCAACCATGGTATTTTTAATTCTTTCACTTGTATTAACTTTCATCATTCCTTGATGTTTGTGTCAAGTCTGTCATTACATGTTATGACACTTTGTGCACATAAGAGTGTTGTGTGTCTTTCTTGATGCCATTTTTGTAATGAAAAAAATTGTTCACCCACTTTTTGTATATTAATGTCTTGAGCATAAGCCTAGGACATTACATATTTATTTAGCTACCCCAACTTAGTGAGGTCCTAACTCCTAGCCTAGTTGGTGAAAATTAAACTTCTTTGGTGCATTGAAAAGATATTTAGAAGACCTACGCTAAATAACTAAGAACTCGACATATTTTTTGACAAACTGGGCCCCATAAATTCTCTAAAGACCTCCAAAAATGTAATCCACAAAATATAGAAAATATAGAAAAATCACTATATTAATGTGAAATTACTTTCCTATCACTTTCCCTATGGCCACAGGAAATATGGAATGGGCTTTGGGGTCCCTAAATTAAATGATTAGAAAAAGGAAATTACATATGATATATAAAAATCTCAAATAGAATGAGAGGGTGTGGCAAGAGTCTCAAAAGGGCAGCCTTACACTAACACAACTATTCATAATAAAATTTGTAAATTACTCAAAATAAAACCTAGTATGTTTCTTTAATATTAGCATAAATATGATTTTTATATAATACGGGGCAATAAGGGGGCACCACTATTCCACCTTTTTAACTTGAACCACCTATAATGAATATATTTGTTTTGTATGTTGAAATAATGTAAACTAGTGAAATGTTGATATTTTAGTGTAGTTTATGACTCTTTGAAAAAGTAAAAAGGTAGTTTGGTATAGTTTTTTTGTAAAACTAACATTGTTATATTTAATTGCTAAGAAAAAAGTTCATAAAGTGAGTTTTTTCGGATGTTGATTTATTTGTATCAAATTTTATTTTTTGTTCCATTACTTCCATATCATGAACTTGATATTTTAGTGTAGTGAAGAAAATCAATAAATATTTTTAAGTTAATGTTTAAAGTTGCATGTATAAAAAGTAGAGCACCTTTATGGGATGTCAAAAAATTTGATGACTATTTATCAAAAACAAAAAAATAATATCAACTTGGGGTATATTCTCTCCTCTAGTGTGTTGGGACTACTATTTTCAAGATTGATAATTGCAAAATATCATCTGACTCATTAAAATTTTCCCAGGAGGTCCCTATGTATTACCTCATTTTGTGTGTCTAGTGTTGTCCCCCCTGAAATTTGACTAAGTCTAAAATTTATAGGATCCTCCAAATCCTATAATATGTATTATAACTCCTAGAGATCTAAAACCACTCTCAAACATCATGAAACTATATACATGAAACATAACTTAAAGTATAAGGAAGAAAATGTCCATAACTAAATTTCACTTATACTTAAATGTTATATTTCATGTATACCATGCAGGTCTTCAGGTTCCTCTAGCACCTCAAAACATTTCCCTTTGTTCTTGGTTCCTTTGCTTCTTGCTCCCCACTCACTTTCCTTTTCCATGGTTCTGGGCCAGAACGTTTCCCCGACCCAAACCCTTATTTTCATTCTTTTCTATTCCTATCCCTTAAAGGTTTTGGGTCCCACTATAACCTTTGGACTTGATCCCTTTGACGCCCAGTTCCCTAACTCCCTAAAACCCCTACCTTGTGCAGTTTCTTGATGTTCTGAGCCTGAATGTTTTTATGGCAACAACTCTCAGGATCACCCTTATTGCTCTATTTGACTTCTCCAACTATATTTTTGAGTGGGAAACTTCTGTGATACATTAGGGCATGGAGCTAATTAGTATAAATTGCATTTTTTGCCTCATTCAAAGGGTTTTTCATTTTTTTGGCAACTTTCTCTCTTCAAGTGCTAGGCATCTAGTTGTAGTTAGGGCTTCATCCAGTGATAAGTTCCAATTTTTCATGAGGAATTTTTCATAGGTTTATGTGGATTATATTGTAATTTTTTATATCAAACTATGTTTTTCTCCACTATTGTAAGTGTTCTTTCTAGAAAACTTCTAAGTGCAGTTAGGGTTTTCTCTTGCCACAGTTCAAGGTGTGATTGTAATCTTTGATTTGAATGAAAATGACAGTTCTTAATTAATTTAAAGCATTGGTAAATGGTGATTTCAGTGTTACACATGGATGAATGTTGTATGGTGTTGGATTAATAAGTATTTTCATCATTTGATATTGATTTCTATGCTTCTAAATCTTTAGATAGGAAGTCATACACCTCTTTGCAATTGTTGTTCTTTGATAAACGTGAGACTTAGTAGCCCATTGGATAGGCACTAGTCTAAGAAGCCTATGATTACCTATACCCATTAAAATTAAAACAATACATAAAATATAATGTGTAGTTACAGTTTTGTATACATCTTTGTTCTATGTTGAAGTCAAGATAGACTATTTGATAAATAGTTGTGTTTTATCTTTTCAAATCTTGAATGCATACCTACATATTGCACTGCTGCAATGATGTTATTTTCAACTCAAAAGAGATGTTATTTAAGGTAGTGATCTTTGTTTAAACCAATGATAGTTAGAGGGTTTAGAACTATAACACTTTAGGTATCACTACCCTTGTTATTGTCTAGTATATCTTTTGCATGATAGTTAATCCATGCTTAAGGATACCTCTTAGAATACCCTTCATGGTCTAGTTGAACTAAAATTGAAGAGGACATTATCCACTCCTACATGTTGGCCCTTAATCACCTACATCCTTTTGATGAACCCCCTTTTCACCTCCTTGATGACATCCTTGGCCTTGGAGTTTGAATAAGTGTTCTAGGGATTGGGATTAGTTGTTTTGAGACCCAATAGATTTGTGCCATTTTGTAGGAAAAATTTGATTTTGGTTATAAAATTTAGAAGCTGTAAATCTCAATAAATCTCTTACGGTTACATTAATACATCTATTTTTCAAGGTAGTCTCTTCTAAGTGAAGAGTGGTAGCTTTGTTCAAGTAAACCCAAAAGTTAGTTTGAGTTTAAAAGAAAAGGAATTTATAATGAATAGAGCAACAAGCTAGGAATATCCCAAGGACATGATGATTCTTCAAGTAGCACAGAAAACCAAAGGAATAGATGGAGAGAAAGGATTCCTATTGCGCTACCTTTGTTGAATGTTCAAGATCAAGTAGGTACTTCTAGATGAAATGATGCATTTTTAAATGCAATAGATCCTTTCCAATATACATCAAAGGACTAAACTAATAATGCATTGAGAAACAATAGAAGAATGGATAGAATTGATTATGAAGTAAGAAGGAATGAGAATATTATTGGTACGAGAAGTAGAAATAGATCATGTGACGCAATCATCAGAACATTTAGAATGCCCAATTAAAATGAAGAAGCACATAGGGATGTCCAACATCCTACTTCACCTACTAGGTCAATTAGAAATCAGCATGGCAACATTCCTGATGATAATGAACATGAGGACAGATAGCCTAATGCTGAAGAAGTGGAAAGGAATTTTTAGGATAAGCTAGAGTTGCTTGATCCATCAGGCAGAGGCAAAGAGAGGTGTAGGATTTACTTGATCTACAATAGGCTCAACTTGCCCAACAGGCCTAGGTAACTCAAAATGCACAACAACAATGCAGAAATCAGTAGTATAATTGGCAACAACAATACCAACAAATGAGACAGCAAGGTGTTAATCATGCTCATGTTCAAAATGTTCATAATCATCCAACATAAAATCAAATGAATCAATAGTATGAAAATGTTCAAAATCTTAGAGTTGCACCAAGAAAACAAGCACAAAGGTTTCCTCCACCCAGGAAACCTTTGGGAGCAGAAAGGTACAAGGAACTTGACTTCTTTAATATTCCTCACTTTCCCATTCCTAATGAGAAAAGATGGAATATACTTATATTCTAGGGTAACAATGTTGTCACATGTGAAGAGCACCTTAGACACTTCATAAATGTCACTGATGAATATGATGTAGAAGATGAAGATGTCATGATGAAATTGTTTGTACATTCATTAGAGGAGAGTTCCAAAGAGTGGTATAAGGGCCTTCCAGATAATAGGATTGATTTATGGGATGAGTTCATGAGAGTACTTAAACTATATTATTGAGATAGGATCAACGCCAAGTTTTCCATCCATGAGCTCACTATAAGATGAGTTAATGTGTTTAGTGCTATACTATGGTGCATTTGATTCTAAGATCAAATATTGCTTGAGAGATAAGAGTCCTAATACATTGAGGGAATCTTATGATGTAGCCATTAACATAGAAAGTAACATGAGAGCTTCCAAAAAGTGCATGAAAAGGTGTAATGTAAACATTTCCCAGCTAGATAGGGTACCATTAAGTAAACCCCTCACAAAAAAGACAAACTAGACAAACTTATGGGAGTCATGAAAGACATGTCCTATAAGATAGCACAAAATGAGAAAGGATTACTTTCTCATGGTGATGCACCTCATTTCAATGAAGTTCAAGATTGCATAACAAACCTTATAATATAGATTGGTCCAAAAGACCATAGAAAAATTATAGAATTTAAGATATCCCTATGTAGGTCAGTTTCAAGCAACCTAAAAGATAAACGCTTGATCTACTGAGGAAGGATCAAATAAATTACCAAAAGGTTTCACCCTAGTGCAATTCATGTTATCTCCAACATGATTCAGCAAATTGTTCTATTTCTCGCTTAATGGGTAGAGACAAAGAGTTTCCAAATGAAGAAGGTGTAGCTGAGAACTATCAGGATGAGATAAATAAATTTGATACTAAACATTATTAGTAGATGGGTGAGGAGGTTGATTATGGAAGTTAAGGAGAAGGTGATCACATTTTCCAATATGATTATGATGTAGGTCTAAAGAGGTCTTAGTTGCTAGCTCGTGATTTTGAGCACTTAAGGAATCTTATGCATCATAAATATCAGTATTCTAAGCTATCTAAGAAAGATATGGAGGTCTTGACCGATGCAACCATTATGCAAGTTCAAGTAGGTTATCAACTAAGGAATAGACAAGTGCCTATGCAGAACATGATCCATTCTGAAGGTCTACAATCTAAAGAATGGTGAGAAACATGATCAGCACCATGTACCAGAGGAACCAAAATAGAGTAAGGACAAAAAGGAGCTGATAGATATGGATGTCTCTTCAAATAAAGTAATAAATTACATTACTAATGTAGAGGATGTTATTATCTCAAGTGATTTCCTTTACCAAATTACATTTCTATTGACATGGCCCAAGTTTTAAGCCAAGATAGAATATCAGTGTTGGTAGGGGAACTACTTAGAATCCCTAAACACAGAGGTAGGATTGTACCATTTATCACTACTATTAACATACAAAGGTAGCATGTTACTATTTCTAGTGATGATGATGAGGGTAAAAGTCAAGAAGAAACAATCGATGTGTATCTGGGGTCAACAATTGTTGACAGAAGAATGGGTGTAGAGCCTCTTTATACAACATTGATCATAAATAGCTAGATGTTACACAACTGCATGGTTGACTTTGGTGCTTCAAGCAATGTTTTGCCTTTAGAAATAATGAATGATTTAGGACTGAAAGTGTTTATATCTTTTGGTAAGTGATTTCCATGGATTCCAATGAGGTCAATGTGATTAGCCAAGTAAAAGATGTTGAATCTTAGCTTGTTGCTTACCAGACAAGTCAATTCTGATGGATGTTATTATTTTAGATTGCTTTGCAAAATGGGGTATGTTGCTATCTAGAAAGTGAGAAGCTTCTATGGAAGCATCCAGATGGATCTTTCATATGCCACTTTTTTGGTCCATGCAGTAAAAGTGAAGTTGTATAGAGAGAAGGTTGAAGATGAAAATATTGAGGACTGTTACAAAATAGAGTGTGATGATGCAAACTTCTTTGATACAGACATTGATCATTTCATGGGATAGTGCAATGAAGATGACCGCATCAATGATGTGTTACCTTCTCCTTATGCTACTCCTGCTAGTAATGGAAATTATTTGTGGACACTTTACTTTGATGCACTTACATATTTGAGAAAAGGATTGGGTGTAGGTGTTGTCTTAACTTCACCAGATGGTAAACATTTTGGGTTATCCTTCAGGCTTGACTTCCAGTGTACCAACAACAGTGTACAGTATGAATCTCTTCTGTTTGGTTTGAATATTGCTCACAAACATTGCATAAAGTTTTTGAGAATATTAGGATATGTGGAGTTGGTGGTGTAGCAGGTCAGAAATGTGTATGCAATGAAGGATAGAAAGCTAAGAGTGTATAGAAATGTAATTTGGGACACTTTCAAGTTGTTTGATGCCATAAGCATTGAGTGGATTGATAGAAGTGGAAATGAAAAGGTAGATTCTTTGGTTGTTGTTGGTTCAAGTTTTAATTCATAATCATCTTCTTCTTCATGCCATTACATTGTTGAAGTTCTTACTAGACCAGTAATACTTGATAATATTTATAGTTGGCAGGTTTTCAATGATAGCAATGTGATTTACAGCTACCTAAATTGATTTATTGGCATCCTATGATAGAAGTTGAGGATGGGAACGAAACATTGTTTGGAGATAAAGTTGTGCAACTAAAGATGAATACCATTTTAAAAGGAGTAGTGGCACTCAAAAGGATGTTTGACAATGCTAACCGTTGGAAAAGGAAAGGAAAACTAGTTGAAGAGGATAGTGTTCAAGGTGTTAACCTTGGGACTGACCAAAGATGGTTTACATAGGAAAGAAGTTAAACCCCCATCAGAATCAAATTAATCTGGGAAATACCTAGCATTGAGCCTGTGGTATTGTAATGCAATAAAATAAAGAATAAATGAGTTTCTACAAGTACACAAACTCGTTGGGAGTTATGAATTGCCTCCAAAAACTAATTTTTATTCATTCCAATTTGAAATATATAGGCTTACATAGAATATGAAGGGTCACATTACCCTTGGAAAATAAAAAGAACTCCTAGAAGGTGAAAACTTTTTACAAAAGTTCAAAATTATGAAATTTTTTATCTTCCCCTTCACAAGGTCATAACTCCTAGCTATTCTATTGGAATTTAAACTTTTTTCCTCTAAAAATGTAATTTACTAAGATGTAGAAAATACAAAAAACTAAACTTTTGATATTTTCCCAAAAATAACACTCAAATGACCCTAGACCTGATCATTGCTTCCCCCTTTAGAGGCAATGGGCCCCATTACATCTATGGTCTGCAACAACTAAGGAAACTGCTTTTCAATTTGATACCTAGTGAACCACTTGCCTTGATGAGGAAGTTTACTTTCTTGAACCACACGGTAAAAAGGAATATGTTGTCTTTTTAGTGTCATGACCAAGACATCAGTGATCTTTTTTCCAACATGGAATTGATGAGGTAGACGATGTTGATCATGCATTTCCTTGTACTTTTGCCTAGTGTGATGCAATATCTCTGGAGCTTGCTGTATTTCTTCAACAAACTTCATTGTCTTATGTTATGATGGAGCATCTGAGATGACTGGTTTTACTACATCAATAGGAGCCAATAGTTGATGTTGAAGACATATTTCAAATGAGCTATGCCCTATGGAACCATGTAGGGCATGATTGTAGGTGTGCTCAGTTTGCCCATCTATTTGTGGATGGGATACAATAGACTTTGTCATTATGTTATCCATCATATCCCAGAGTAATGTTCTACTTTCATTTATCTATTTTTGCTGAGTGGTAGTGGTGACTATTTTGTCATGGATATTGGCTACAACTAACCTCTTGTCCTTAGTTTGAACCATTAGAACAAATGTTCCAATATGAGCAATTAGATGTGTTGGTTCTTTTCCGATTGGATGCTTTTTCCTAGTTATCCCTACAAGATAGCCATCATTGATCAATAGGATATCTAGGCCAGGGGCCAATAGTACAGGAGATAGACTCTATAGATATCTCCTCTTCTTTAGGCTCTACAGAACCAAGGGGGTATTCCCTATTCAACATCCATGAGATATGCTTGTGAGCTGGGGGATGTTGACACAAAGCAGATGAATCCTCGTTTATGTAGACCAAAACCATGAGATAAGTGCAAAGGGGCTAGCTTTGGGCCTATGTTCAGTTGTGAGATAGAGGATTTTGGTCCTAAACTACTTCTAAGGTCCTAATGGTTTGGATTTGAAATTTAGAATTTGATTTTGGTGTTTGGATTCAAAACTAGGACCTTGAGTGTAACCTCAATACAAAACTGGATTGGAACCTATCTCAGGGCTCGAAGTCACTAGACATACACATGTGAATGGTCAGCATAAACATATACCAAAGACTAGATATCTGGGGGATTTTGTAGTATCTGCCTTACAGATACTTCCCAAAATAGAGTATTCCGTTATCTCCGCCTACAAACATCCTCACTACAGTATATTCTTCCCAACACTTAACCTAAAACATTTAATCTACTCCTTGAGCAGAAGTAAAATGTCAAGCATTCAATACAAGTAACTTATATTATAGAAAACTTAAACACCCCTTAGATGTTCATGTTCAAAAGAAGAGCACACTCAATTTGGAGACATATAACAAAACACATGGAATGCAACATTACTCATTTAAATCAACATGAAACCAGTAAATTTATGCATGAAACATACAACATGAGGCTCATAAACTCACAAGACATCCAGAACAGGGCCACCAATAAAGTTGTATCTTGTCACAACACCAAAATTTGTCTAGTTTTCAACAACCACAAATGAGAAACACAGTCTGCTATATACAACAAGAGAGTGCACTCAGCATTAATTACATGGAAAAATTCAAAAAATTACTAGATACAGTTCATCATGAGAAAATGGCACTCAACACATTGAATGCAGCAGGTAGAGGAGGAGATAGGGAGTGGTTGATCTCAAGCCCGGCGCCGCTGCTTGGGGATTCACATCTTCAATTAAGTACCTGATCCATCCATGCCTTCGCCCATACCCTGTAACATCCACCATTAATGGCGTACCAACCCGTGGCCTTGGGAATGCAGTGGACTATGCATTTTAGAAATTTCCTTCCAAGAACTATGACCCTAATTTTTCAAATCATGTGGGAACTAATTATCCCACATTCATCCCGCAGTGACCTCCTCAACACTTTATAAACTCAGGCGTGAGCATAAATGATGTTAGTGATTTTGCTCCCGACGAAGCCAATTTAGACCTCATCATGATACCCCCTCATCTGCACCGACACTGCCTCCTGCATGATATCCTGATATGCAATATCACCCTGATATTTCACATCACCTTGATGCAAAATATCACCCTTATTGGAAATATCACCCTGATAAGAAATATCACCCTGATAAGAAATATCACCCTGATAAGAAATATCACCCTAATCAGCACAACCTGATGCATCAGAGAAAAATCCTCCTCATCATATTCATACTATATATTTCACCGATGATCCTCCTGTACTTGTTCATGTCCTCATCGGTGATCAATGGGACCCTTAGCAAAGCTGCTGATAATAACTGTCATGCTGAAGACCACATGATGCATCCCACCAGATCCTGATGATGTCACCATCATATTGACAAAATAGGGTGATATTCATAAGATGACTGATGTTTGGAAATATCACCCCCCACAAGAATATCAGGTCTAACTGTAGCTTTGATGCAACATTGAGGTGATCTTACCAAAGATGACTGATATTAAAAATATGACCCCCCACAAAAATTAGGTTAGACCAGAACTTTGACAGGCATAACTTCCTCACTTGGCCAAATTTCAGGGTGATACAAAAGGCAAACCTGCTTAAAACTTTACACTCTTCCACATGGTAGGCTTCTTGAGGTAAGATTTAGACTCTGAGTTTTTTAGGTTTCAAACCTCAAGATCACAAACATATCTAACATGATGCACATAGACACTGAAAGATGCAGCATAGATAGAAACCTTGACTTAACACAACATCATGCCTTAGAAATTTTAGGGTTTTAAAAAAAAGAAAACTTGCAAATGCTCAAGCTTAAAACCCTAACCCTAGTTGGGCACCAACATAGGCTCCGACTGGGGATGTGTAGGTGCAAGGCTATAGCGAGAACCAGATCACTCCGGGGCAGACCAGCCAGAACACAAAACACAAAACAACACTGACTATACAAGGTAAATACATACCATTTACATCTAATTTACAGTGTACACAAAAGATATCTCATTTATGAGAAAAAAATCTTTAAGGAATTTACCATGCACAGGCAATTCCAGTAGTTCACCATCTAAGGCCTAGAGAAAGTAGGAATCATCTTCATGAGTGTTGCTGATTTGATATGTGCCCACCCATAAGGGCTCAAATTTACCATGCTTGCCCTTATCTTGATTCCTAGCATTCCAGACAAGGACCAAATCACTTATTTGAAATTTCTTTTCATAGTCCTTTTGTCAAACAAATACTTCACTCTCTGTTGTTTCTTGATGTTTGCCCTGTATGCTTCTCTTCTGGTTTCATCTAATGCAACTAGTTGATTTATCCTTTCTATCATTGAGTCTTCAACCTCTTTATCATTTTCTTGTACAAACCTATAGATTGGAAAGAGATTATTCATAGGTAATTTATCTATTGCACCATATACTAACTCAAAAGGTGACCTTCCAGTTGATTTATTCACTATTACCCGCTCAGCCCATAATGCCAACCTTAACTTCGAATCCCATGCCCTGTTGTTTTTGTCTACCACCCTTCTGATGACTTTCATGAGGTTTCTATTACTAGACTTTGCTTGACCATTTCCTTGCAGGTGGTATGGTGATGTATGTGACAAACTAATCCCATGGTTGTTGCAGAAATCAACAAACTCACCAGATCTAAAACACATGGCATTATCTGTGACCAATTTAACTGGTACTCCAAATCTGATAATAATATTTTCTAGAATGAAATCCATCACCACTTTTCTTGTATCTTTTTTAGTTGGAATGACCTCAAGCCATTTAGTGAAGTAATCAGTAGCAACCAGAATCCAACTATGTTCTCCACTTGATTGTTCTGAGATTTCCCCTATAAAATCAATCCCCCACTGTTGAAATGGAGAGTCTACAGTTATAGTCCTAAGGGGTAATGTACCTTCATACTTGAGCTTTCCTGAAAACCTTTGGTAGGAGTCACATTTTCTTACCAACTTTTGTGCATCTAAGAAAAGAGTTGGCCAACAATAACCTACTCTAAGAATTTTGTGGGTTGTTGTCTTGGTAGTGTAATGTCCACCACACACTCCTTTGTGCAGATCATTTAAAATATTAGCAGCCTAATTTTCATCCACACATCTCAGTAGGACACCCTTAGGATTCTTCCAATATAGCTCTCCTTGAAGAATTATGTATTTGATTGCATGTAACATCAAGGTCCTTTTCTAACTATCACTAAAGTGGGAAGGACAATTCAAATTCTACAAGTAATATACAATGTCCTTATACTAGTCAGATTCAGACATATTAATAGTTTCATTTTGTACCATGTTCACTTACCATGCTTCCAGATTTGATTATGTCATTATCTTTGCCAAACCTTGTCCCCTTACCAGCTTTGTGATCTGTATCTCTATGTTGAATTTTTGTAGTTTATTTATCCATTTGCATCTTCTTCCAGTTACCTCCTGCTGAGTAAAAACATCTTTAACTACTACATGGGGCACATATGCAACTATCTAAGAGCCAACCAAATATGGTCTGAAGATCTTGATTGCTCTAACTAATGCATATGCTTGTTTCTCCATGATATCATACTTCAATTCAGCCGCCTACAATGACATGCTGAAGAAGGCAATGGGTTGTTCAAAACCCTCCTCATTCTTCTACAATCAACATGCAACAATGGTGTGAAAAGAGGCAAATGAAAACAACCGAAATGGCTTAGAAAAGTTAGGAGATTTCAATACCTTCTTTGATAATCTGAAATGATTTAGTTGCTTCATCTTCCCATTTGACAGTTGCACCTTTCTTCAACATTTTAGAGATATCGTTTGTGGTCTCTACAAAATTAGGAAGAAATCTTCTAACAAAATTAATTTATCCAAAGAAGGACTGAATACCTTTCACTATTCTAGGGATCTAAATTTTGTCAATTGCAGCCACCCTTTCAGGATCAATCCTGACCCCATCCTTGGAAATAATATGCCCAAACAGTTTTCCTTCTATCACCCCAAAAGCACACTTCTTTGGGTTAAGTGAGATGCCATATTCCAGTGCTCTAACAAAAATTTGTTCTAAGTGCATGCAATTTTGCTCCTCTTTCTTTGAATAAGCAGTTAAGTCATCTTGATATATAACCAAGATTGAGTCAATTATTCTTGCAAAAGCAACATCCATGGCCCTCTGAAATGTACCACCTGCATTTGTCAATCCAAATGGCATTCTCACATAAACATAGGTTCCCCATGGAGTAGTGAAGGCAGCCTTGTATTGTTCAGATTCTTTTACCTTCGCTTGATTGTACCCTAAAAATCCATCCATCATAGATAAAAGTTCACAGCCAGTCACTTTCTATAGCATAGCCTCTATGTTGGGCAGTGGATAATTATCCTTCAAAGAGGATACATTCAGATTTATAAAATCAACACAAAGTCTGATGTCACCATTTTTCTTTCTAACTGGGACAAGGTTAGACACCTAGGTTGAATGTCTCATTGACACAATTATTCCACCCTCCCTAAGATTTACAAGCTCTTGCAGCATTTTTGGAGCTAAGGTTGGGTTAATTGGCCTCTATTTTTGTTTGAATGGCTTAACCCCAGACTTTAAAGGAATCTCATGCTAGAATAGATCTTCTCTATAAGCCTTTAGGTCCTCATATGACCAGGCAAAAACATGCTTATATTTTTTTAGTAATGCAATCAACATACTTCTGATATGTGGCTTGAGTTGTTTGCCAATGTATATCTTTTTGGGGGCCTGATGTGTCCCCAAGTTTATATCCTCCAAATCATCCTTGTTTGTAGAAGATGCCTTAGTAACAAACTGGTCTCTATTGTCAAATGCTCTTTCTAAGGCAACAAGTCCTCTAGGAATCTTACTCATTTTGAGCTAAATTACTTCCTTCCCCATAAGAGTTTCTTTCACATCTACAACTTCCACAAAGTTTTGAAAATCAATCTCCTGATTTTCATATTCATCTATGTAGTGCAGGAATCTCAACAAATCCCTATCATCATCAAACACCTGCCAGCTACATACATTTTATACTGCAGGCCTAAGTTTAACCTCAACATTGGTAACGTCAGAGAAAGTAATATCATCTGGCCTTATGGCCACATTAGCCAAAAAATCTGCCATGACATTCTTTGATCTCTTAATCCAGCTTATTGAAAATGCATCAAATAATTCAATTGTATCCTAGACAACATGCTTATACTATTTCAACCTTTTATTCTTTGAAGCATACTTATCTCTTACTTGGGATACAATTAACTCTGAATCCCCAAATACTTTGAGCATCTTGATCCCATGCTTCAAAGCTACATTCAATCCTAGTAACAGAGCCTCATACTCGGCAATATTATTTGTATAGGCAAACTTCAACAGGAAAGAGAATTTCAGAAGTTTACCTGCTGGAGACATAAATACAACTCTAGTACCAAAACCTTATTTTGAACAAGCTCCATCAAAAAAAGATAGTCCATAGACTCTGTTGGTCCAGCTCTTGAATGCAAATATCTCTTCCTTTACCTTCTTGATCACCCGAGACAATTCTAAAGTTTTCACAATCAATATCTACAAAATAGATATGCTCCTCTGAATCCTGATCTTCAACTATCTCTTGTGACCTTTCCTCTTTAACCAGTTTGACATCTTTACCATTCATTGGGATCATGGCATATGACAGGTCTAATTGCATACTTCCACCAATCAGTGTTGCCCATGTTCTTGACAATAACATACCATATTGTGGCTTGATATCAACAACTGTTATGTTCATTTTGTAGGTTTTTTCAGCATATATTGCTAGTCTAAAATCCACATCTTTCATAATTCCAATGACTGGTACTTCTCTAGCATCCATGGCATAGCACTTCCCACATGCCTTGTCTATCTTTAATCCAACTTGTTGCATGAT
Source organism: Cunninghamia lanceolata (assembly GCA_027924645.1). NCBI lineage: Eukaryota > Viridiplantae > Streptophyta > Pinopsida > Cupressales > Cupressaceae > Cunninghamia > Cunninghamia lanceolata. The sequence goes on along the minus strand of BSBN01001183.1, from coordinate 1,557,117 downwards.
AGCTAGATGCATGATATTCGTTGATGCTCCAGAATCAAACATACAATTCTTGACTGCTTTTCCATTGATAACCAAGGAGACATAAAATGGCTCAACCTGTGAAGGGCACTTTGTCATGGTCATCCTCAGGTATACTTCAGGAACTTCATCCTCATCAATATATAAGGTTTGTTTCCTACCTTGAAGTTTATCATTTGGCTTGGTTTGGCAAGGCACTCCTGAAATCAGGGACAATGCTTTATCTTTGAACTCTTCAACTTTCATCAGCTCCATCAATGGAACAAAGACCTTTATCTAGGACAAAACTTGAGGTATGTCAAATGGAGTATAATTTTGTATAATAGTTGTAGCCTAATCCATAGTTTTTTTTTTAATCCTGAGATGATCTAGCTTTAATTTTTACAGCCCCTTGACTGTCATTTTTGATCTGAGAATTTTTGTTTTGATCCTCAGCCTGGGGAATTCTATTCTCTGGTCCTTGAGGATCATGACCTATTTTTTTCTTAAAATTCTGCTTAGTTTCTTTTGTCATTTAGCCCCTTTATGATTGTGCATTGGCTGGCCCACAAAAGTGTCGTGTGGTTGACATGGATCATTTACTTGAGATTTACCTCTTAGGTTATAATTTCTTTTGACTTGAGCCACTACCGCAACTGTGAGGGCTCTAATTTCTTCATGAGAAGGCCTTCTCAAGTTGTTCAAAAAGATGTGTGAGTCCTAAGCATAAGCATAGTTGTCTTCATTGTCCTCATCATAAGAAGGCTGTTGGCAAGCCTGAATCTCATTATTTGCACTTGCATCAGCATCATGAGAAGGATATTCCCTGCCTATGGACAACATATTAACATTATCATCCTACATATAATGTGGCTCATTGCATTCATCATAGGAAACAACATTATTGTACAAAGAATGAGCAATCATGCATTGTGACTGTGATTGAGGCATTTGACATATGATGCACCATAGGGTGTCATCGACAATATTTATAGTGTTCTTCAAAGGGTTAGGTGTTTCTCTAACATTTTGAGTCCTTTGACTTGTGTTTCTATTTGGCAGTATGGGTTTACCATTATGCCAATTAGTGTTGTATGGCATATCATGTAATGATGGTCTCTTTTCTTGCCTTTGGTAAACCTGCCTGTCAGGACCTATCCCCTTTTTATTTTTAACATTTATAAACTTAGATCCTTGACAATAGTTGTCAACGTATCTAATTTATCCTCAGAAATAGATGCATTGCCTTGAACACTTTGAGACTTGTTTGGATTTTGCAAAATTTTCACATCATCTCTTCTATTTGTCTTACCAGATGCTTTTCTATTATTTTCAATATTTGTTGCCATTTTTAAAGCATCCCTAAGGCTAGCAGGACCCTTATCTCTGAATCCATAAGTTGTTTTAGCATCGAAAGCATTTATGTACAACACTATGCACATTGGTTCATTAGGCCTTAGGTGATGTGGCAATTTGTTTAACACCTTAGTGAATCTAGCATTGAAATCAACAACCTACTCATTTGATCCTTTGGTGATACCAATGAATTCATTTATGAAAAAACTTGGATCAGTTTTGTCACCATATTGTTCTTTGAACATCCTTCTGAAGTCATTCCATGATGAAATACTTCTGTTAGGCAGACCTTTATACCATTCTCTGGCCTCATCAAGTAAGGATTGCATAAACAATTTCATAAAAACATCCTCATGCTCAACCTCAAAGTTGTCCATGATATTCTAAAAAGCCTTCAAGTGATCTTCTCTTGACACAGTATTGTTTCCTGAAAACTTTGGTACTTGCAACCTCACATGTTTGTCAATAAGATTAGGGTAGACAGGAATGCCATAAAAAACAAGCTACCTGAATCTGTCTAGCTGCATGTGCTACCTACCAAACTGATTTACATTTGCATTCCTGTGAACATTCTGATTTCTTGCATTATTTAATGGTATTCTAGCATTATTTGCATTTTGTCTTTGATCATTCTACTGATACTGGATCTCATTTCTTTGTTGATTTCTTAGCACATCTGCATTATCAAGGGTGGGGACTGCATCATGCTGAGTAGTTCTTAGAGCTTGCACTTTTTGTCTCATATCATCTCTAATTTTCAAAGCCTACAAATACTCAAATTCAGCCCTCAGGCATTTGATCTCTTCAACTAGTTGTTCATCTCTAGGCTTAAAGGAGGATGGTCCCTCTCTATTTTGGTCATCATCATCTCCTAAGGACTCAGTTTCTTCAAACCTATCAGGGGGGTCTAAGAAAGGACATTCTTGAAACACTTCTGACCTCATTCTTAATTCACCACCCTGTTGTCTCTCATATACATCTTGAATATCAACTTCTACATTTGAAAAATAAGGAGTCTATTGTTCTAAAGATCTTGGATTATTTTGATTGTTATCATGGTGTCTAGGGCTGGGAGAACCATCTTGAATGGCTTGAACAATCCCTTTTTTCCTATACATCATCTTTTTGGGTAATTCTTCAAACAGAGGATTACGAAAGGATCTTCTCCCTTGCATACAAATTTTACTTTATTGGTTGGGAGATTGTTTTGAGTCGCCACCTACAACTAGGAATTATTTTCTTTTAAATCATGGTTCTTACATAGAGTTCCCCAGTAGAGTCACCAAATCTGTTGGTGACTCAGATGGGCAAAACCTCACCAGAGACTACAATATAGCACTTTCATATTTTCCCCAGCTAAGTCACCAGATTTGTTGGTTCTTTTTCCAACTAGATGCTTTTTCCCAATTATCCCTAGAAGGTAGCCATCATTGATCAATAGGATATCTGAGCCAGGGGCCAACAATACAGGAGATAGAATCTATAGATATCTCCTCTTCTTCTTTAGGCTCTGCAGAACCAAGGGGGGCATTCCCTATTCAACATCCATGACATATGCTTGTGAGCTAGGGGATGTTGACACAAAGTAGATGAATCCTCCCTTATGTAGACCAAAACTGTGAGATAAGTACAAAGTGGATAGCTTTGGGCCTATGTTCAGTTGTGAGACAAAGGATTTTGGTCCTAAACTACTTCGAAGGTCCTAACAGTTTGGATTTGAAGTTTAGAATTTGATTTTGGTGTTTGGATACAAAACTAGGACCTTGAGTGTAACCTCAATACAAAACTAGATCAGTGCCTATCTTAGGGCTTAGAGTCACTAGACATACACACGTGAATGGTCAGCATAAACATATACCAAAGACCGGATATCAGGGGGATTTTGTAGTATCTGCCTTACAGATACTTCCCAAAATACAGTATTTAGTTATCTCTGTTTACAAACATCCTCACTATAGTATATTCTTCCCAACACTTAACCTAAAACATTTAATCTACTCCTTGAGCAAAAGTAAAAAGTCAAGCATTCAATACAAGTAACTTATAATCTAGAAAACTTAAACACCCCTTAGATGTTCAGGTTCAGAAGAAAAGCACACTCAGTTTGGAGACAGATAACAAAACACATGCAATGCAACATTACTCTTTTAAATCAACACGAAACTAGTAAATTTATGCATGCAACATACAACATGAGACTCATAAACTCACAAGATATCTAGAACAGGGCCACCAATGAAGTTGTATCTTGTCATAGCACCAAACTTTGTCTAGTTTTTAATAACCACAAATGAACAACACAGTCTATTATATACAATAGGAGAGTGTACTTAGCATTAATTACATGGCAAAATTCAAAAAACTGCCAGATACAGTTCATCATGAGAAAATGGCGCTCAACACATTGAATGTTGTAGGTAGAGGAGGAGATAGGGAGTGGTTGATCTCGAGCCTAGCACCACTACCTGGAGATTCACATCTTCAATTGGGTACTTGATCCATCCATGCCTTCGCCCATACACTGTAACATCTGCCATTAATGGCGTACCAACCCGCGGCCTTAGGAATGTAGTGGACTGTCCGTTTTAGAAATTTTCCTACCAGGAAATATGACCCTAACTTTTCAAATCATGTGGGAACTAATTATCCCACATTCATCTCGCAGCGACCTCCTCAACACTTTATAAACTAGGCCATGAGCATATATGATGTCGGTGATTTTGCTTCCAACGACACCAGTTTAGACCTCATCATGATACCCCCTCATCCGCACTGACACTACCTCCTACATGATATCTCGATATGCAATATCACCCTAATATTTCACATCACCTTGATGCGAAATATCACCCTTATTAGAAATATCACCCCGATAAGAAATATCACCCTGATCGGCACAACCTAATGCATCGGAGAAAAATCCTCCTCATCATATTCATACTAAACATTTCATCGATGATCCTCCTGTACTTGTTTATGTCCTCATCTGTGATCGGTGGGACCCTTAGCAAAGCTGACAATAATAACTGTCATGCCAAAGACCACATGATGCATCCCATTGGATCCTGATGACGTCACCATCATATTGACAAAATAGGGTGATATTCGTAAGATGACTGATGTTTGGAAATATCACCGCCCGCAAGAATATCAAGTCTGACTGTAGCTTTGACGTAATATCAGGGTGATCTTACCAAAGATGACTGATATTAAAAATATGACCCACCGCAAAAATCAGGTTAGACCAGAACTTTGACAGGCATAACTTCTTCACTTGGCTGAATTTCAAGGTGATACAAAAGGCAAACCTGCTTAGAACTTTACACTCTTCCACATGGCAGGATTCCTGAGGCAAGATTTAGACTCTAATTTTTTTAGGTTTCAGACCTCAAGATCACAAACATATCTGACATGATGCACATACACACTGAAATATGCAGCATAGACAGAAACCTTGACTTAACATGACCTCATGCCTTAGAAATTTCAGGGTTTAAAAAAAAGAAAACTTGCAAATGCTCAAGCTTAAAACCCTAACCCTAGTTGGGAACCAACAAGATGATCACATTGTTTTTCAATAATCAAAGATGTTGGTTGTGTAAGACTTACTTCAGGTATCTAATACTTCTTTTCACCTAGTTTGATAATGACACTGCGAGGTCTGAAATCATATACACCATGATGCTTGTACATATATGGGTGCCCCAACAATACATCACACACATCCACGGGTACCACATCACATATGACATCATCTTTGAATGGTTTGATAGAATAAGGTAAGTGACATTGCTTATTTGCTTGAATATCTTGTTCTTGGTTGCTTACCCATCCCACATGATATGGTTGTGGATGAGGTGTGGTCTGCAAGTTTAGCCTTTTAACAGTCTCAACAAAGATTAGATTCTTTTGATTTCCACTATCAATGATGAAATGGAGGGCCTTCAAATTTACCCACATTTGTGAGTGGAATAAACACTCCTCATCTTCACAAGGCAAAATCCTGGTGGTGGCAACTATGGCATAGGGGTTAGCTTCAATTATTTGGTCATCATCTCTTTTCTCAAAAGAGTTAGCAGGAAATGGTTTAGGTTCAAATTCAACTTCCTTTTCTTGTAACACTGTTGTCAATGCCTTGGCAGCTCGACAGTCCTTTGTGTTATGTCTTAGACTTCTATGGAATTCACACATCTTCTTTCCATTGTTGTTTGTTGTTGATGATGCTTGTGATGAGGGATCCTTAGCAATTTGTTTTCCCATGAATTTGTTGTCACCTCCATTCTTTGAAAAATAATCTTTTTTCGCTTTTGTTTGAATTTTTCCTCAATCTTCACTGCATATTTGTAGGTAGTCCCCAAGGTCTCAATATTAAGAAATTCCATATCTATTTGGATAGAACGATGAAGCCCACTGCGGTACTTCAAAATTTGATGTTTTTTTGTATCAATGATTCCAAGCTTTGCTAAAAGACCATGGAATGTATTAGTGTAATCCTGAACAGATTGGTCTTTCTGTTGATGAAGCATCTTCCACTCCATATACTTATCCTTGTATGAATTTTTAGGATTATATTCTTCCTTGATATGTTCCACAAACTCTCCCCAAGTGGGATCATCGTCTACTACTCCATCAAACTAAAGGTTTTCTCTAGATAATAGTGTATTTTTTCATGATTGTTTTACATGATGCTCAACTTTGAGGAGAGTGAAGGTTATTTTTTCACCATTAGAGAAGTGATTCACAGAAAAATATCTTTCTAGTTTTGACAACCAATCATCAACAGCATCTGCATTTATTTTGCCTTCAAAATTTAGAATATCAATATTTATGATAGACATCAGATTTCCACAATCCATAATGAAATGTAGATCAATACTTCAAGATTTAACTATGTGTGTTTTTTCCTCAACATTTTGGATCATACTCCATGATCAGATCATAATTTCTCTTCTCTTTCTCTTTATTCTCTTGATGATGGATCATGGAGTATGATCCAAAACATTGAGGAAAAAACACACACAGTTAGATCCTAAAGCATTGATCTACATATCAAAATTTACATGTACCTTGAAAGGAGTGTAACCACCAAATGGTACTCTACCCATGTTGGGTTGTTGATTTCCTTAATTTTTTTGTAGCAAACAAGAGAACTGACTCATCATCTCCTCACGTTGTTTTGTTAACACTTCTTCAACCATCACCCTGAAAAGATCTAAATGATCATCCCGTTCTAACATTTTCAATTGAGTGGACCTAAAAGGAAGATAATATGATGTCTATGTGGAGGACTGAATCACCTTTCCAATGATATTTTTTTTGTCCAATTTTGACACCGTATGCAAAAGATATGTCCAAAACACTAAGGGCAACACTAGAAAAAAAGACCTAACTTTTGGTGAAAACAACAGGTAGCTAAGAAACAAATCAGAACAAATTACCTATACCAATGGAAAGTGTTCTGAGTCCTCTTTCTAGAGATATCTTGTTTACACAAAATAGAGTCCGGATGAGAAAGATATACCCAATTTTGTAAAACTGCTCTGCAAAGGCAAAAAAAACAAGCAGAGGTAAAAAAAAGTAGGGACGCAGATTTACGATTTATTTTTCTCAAAATTTGTGAACTTTCTAAAACAAATAAGAGATACCCATATATGATTTTGACACTACCGACAAAACCCAAAAATATTTTGAGCTGAGAATACACTGTTTGAATGCTCATGTCTAAAACCCTCTCCAATTCAAGAAGAGCCCAACAGAACTTGGCTCTGATACCACTGATCTAGACAATATCTAGCGCTGACCCTGTGGTATTGTAATACAATAAAATAAAGAAGAAATGAGTTTCTACAAGTAGGCAAACTCACTGGGAGTTGTGAATTGCCTCCAAAAACTGATTTTTATTCATTCCAATTCGAAATATATAGGCTTACATAAAATATAAAGGGTCACATTACCCTTGGAAAACAAAAAAGAACTCTCAGAAGGTGAAAAATTTTTACAAAAGTTGAAAATTATGGTTTTTTTATCTTCCCCTTCGCAAGTTCATAACTCCTAGCTATTTTGTTGGAATTTAAACTTTTTGCCTCTGAAAATGCAATTTACTAAGATGTAGAAAATACCAAAAACTAAATTTTTGATATTTTCCCAAAAATACCACTCAAATGACCCTAGACTTGATCAAAAATGCTAATTTCTTAGCTGAAAAAATTCAAGAAGTGTTTTGCATGGTCCTATGATGAGCTGAAAGCCTATAGGTAGGACTTGTTTCAACACACTATCCGTCTTTAGCATGATGCAAAACCATTTGGATAGAATCAAAGACCTATAAAACCTACCATATCTCCCAAGATGCAAAAGGAATTGATGAAAATGAAAGAGGGATAATTAAACCTATTAGACATTCTAAATGGGCATCCAACCTTGACCTAGTGAGAAAGAAGAACAAGGAAATTAGGTTGTGTGTGGATTTTAGAAATTTTAATATCAAATCTCTTATGGATAACTATCCACACCCAAGCATGGACCATTTGCTGTAGAAAATGACTAGATCCAAATTGATGACCATGATGGATAGATTCTCTAGGTACAACCAAGTGGTGGTCAAGGAGTCAGAGTAGTACAAGACAATGTTTACAACTCCTTGGGGTACATATGTCTATGTAAGGATGCCATTTGGCTTGAAGAATGTGGGGTCAACATTTCAGTGGGCCATGGATGTGGATTTTACTGGTCTCATTGATGAGATCATGGTGGTTTACCAAAATTATCTGATAGCATTCTCAAAGGAAAGAGGTGAGCATTACAAGCACCTTGAAATTATTTTCAAAAGATTTATACAATATGAGATTTCTCTTAATCCCAAGAAATGCATATTCGGTGTTGAGGAGGGAAAATTGCAAGGCCATATTGTGTCAAAGGATGGGGTGAGGAGAGACCCAGAACAAGTCAAAGCTATTAACCTCATTCCTCAACCCAAATCAGTTAAAGGAATACAGTCTTTCTTCTAGAAAATCAATTTTGTAAGAAGGTTTGTTCCTAATTTTATGGAGAAAAACAAGGCCATTTAAAAGATACTCAAGAAGGAGAAATCAATTCTATGGAGTTCAGAGCCAACTAAAGCATTCAAAGACATTAGAGAGACCATTAAGGAAGCACATGTTCTAATAAGTCTAAATTATTCTAAACCCCTACAGTTATTTTCTTTTTCTTCATTTTATATTGTTGTTGTTGTCTTACTTCAAAAGAATGAAGATGGATATGAGTAGCATGTGTCTTTTTCAGTAAATCATTACAAGCAGTTGAGTTTAAATATTCCATAATGGAAAAGCACACTTATCCATTAGTAAAGGCTTTGAAAAATTTTAGATCATACATTATAGAAGCTAATACCATAGCATATGTGCCACACATAGTATTAAAAGATATGTTTATGTAGCATGAAGCTTTAGGTAAAATATGCAGATGGATCAATAAGATCTAAGAGTATGACATGGACATATAGGTCACAAAGTTGGTTAGAGGCCAAGGATTAGCAAATCTAATGGATAGTTCAAATCTTGAAGTAACAGAAGTAAATGAAATGGATGTAGAAGGTGTTCCTTCTCATTGTAGATTGATTGACAATGCATGGTATAAGGATGTGATTTTCTATCTTGAAAACATGAATTGTCCACCCTACATGGATGAGAATTATAAAAGGACCCTCAAGATGAAGTCTCAGAGGTATGTGCTATTCCAAAGTGAACTAATGTGGAGGAATCACAAAGGTGTATTGCTCAAGTGTTTTGACCAAGAGAAAGATAAAGCAAAAATGAGTAAGTGTCACCATGGTATTTGTGGAGGACACTTCAAAGCTAAAATCACTACCCATAAGATCCTTAGAGCTAGGTATTGGTGGCCCACTTTATTCAAGGATTTAGCAGAAAAGACAAGAAAATGTGATGCTTATGGTTTTATGGTATGTTGAAATTTACTAGGGCACTTCCCCTTTTTCCCCTCATAGTTGATGCACCTTTCTAGTCGTAGGGAATTGACTTCATCAGAGAAATACAAGAAAAATCTGATAATGGATTTAAGTGGATCCTTGTGGCTACCAATTATTTACCAAGTGGGTAGAGGTAGTCCCTACTCATAATGCAACCTCCAAGGTGGTTATCAATTTCCTAATTAGCAACATAATAACTAGGTTTGGAGTGGTTGCTAGAGGATTTTTGTAGACAATGTAATGTGTTTTAGGTTTCAATAAATGTTGAACATGTATTCTAAGTTTGGTATAAACATGGTGGATTCATCCCCTATCACCCCCAAAGTAATGGATAGGTTTAATCAAGTAATAGAAGCCTAATGAAGATTATAAAAAGGATTTTGGATTATAACAAGAAAAGATGGGATGACAGTTTGAGATATGCTCTGTGGAATGATAAAATAACTTTCAAAAGGGCTATAGCTAGAATTTCATTTGAACTAGTGTATGGAGAAGAGGTTAATGTTCCCATCAGCATGGAATTACAAATCTATCAGTTGGTACATGATATAGAGGAATATTAGTGTCACGTTCCTAGAATATCATGCAATTGAGTGAGTTGGAAGAGCAAAGAAGAGCTACATACAATAAAAATTTGGATCATAAGTAGGCAATGAAATGTTTATTTGATAATAATATTATGTACAGAGATTTCTAGATTAGTGACTTGGTTCTCCTTTGGAATGTAAAATCTAAAGGTAAAGGGAAGAATGGTAAGTTTGATCCATTATGGCTTGGGCCATTTGAAGTGGTTGAGAAGTTTGAGCTCAACATCTACTGTTTTATGAATCTAGAAGGAGAACTCATGAAGTTTCCTAGTCACAGTCAACATTTGGAGTATTACATTTCATAAGTAATGAAGTCTTTCAATTTTGAATGATGAATTCAGGTCATATCTTTAATTTTTTGAACCTTGTGCAGTCTTGACCATTTTTTGTCATGATGGTGTGTTTGTTTTGTATTTTTCATGATCCCACCTTTTATGGTTTGTCTAGAGATGTTTTGGATTCTTGCTATCCCTTTTAGGCACACATCTCCAACTAGAGCCACTATTGGGACTCATATTTTCAAGCCTCATAATTGAAAAATCTCAGTTGACTCATTAAAATTTTCCTAGGTGGGACTTGTGTATTCACCTCATTTTGTGTGTTTGGTGTTTTCCCCCATAAAATTTGACTAAGTTTGAAATTTATAAGATCCTCCAAATCCTAGAATCTACATTATAACTCCTGAAGATCTGAAACCACTCTCAAACATCCTAAAACTGTATTCATGAAATATAACTTAAAGTATAAGGAAGTAAATGTCCATATGTAAATGTCAGTTATACTTAAATTTATATTTCATGTTTACCTTTGGGTCTTTGGGTTCCTCTAGCACTTCAAAACTTTTTCCTTTGTTCTTAGTTCCTTCACTTCCCTAGTCCCCACTCACTTTCCCTTTCTGTGGTTTCAATCCAGAACTTTTCCCCAACCCAGAACCTTTTGTCCTCTGCTCTTCCTATCCCTTAAGGATTTTGGGTCCCCCTAGAACCTTTGGACCTGATCCCTTTGACCCCCAATTACCCAACTCCTCGAAACCCTGCCCTTGCATAGTTTCCTGTTGTTCCAGGCTTGAACTCTTTCCTAGCCTAGACATCTTTCCTTTTGTTTTCCTATTCCCATTCTTCCTTCTTTTCTGATTCTCAATCCCATCTCGTGCCGCAACTTGTTACATCCCCAACTTATGATTTAGTTTAATCTTTATTTTATGTGGTAAATAGGATGATTAATCATAGTTTAATGATTTGATGTTTGTGGAAAATATCAAATAGAATCATTGATTACGTGAATATTGACTAAATTTTAGTTTAGACATGAGATTACATGTTGATAAGATTATTTTATCATAATGTTTTGTGAATCAAATGATTATACACTAATCATGGTTATATGGTTGTGAGTGTAATCAGGAAAAGAATCTTCCTCCAAGGACGGAAGGAGAGTATCACCCAGCAAGAGGAGATAGATGTTGGGAAAAGGCCAAATTTCCATCTGAGTATCAAAACTAGTCTTTGTGAACCCATGCAAGGTAGATCAAGTTATCATCTTTCCTTTGTTTCAGTTTGATTTGTGTCGGCACAACAATTTGAGTTATTTCGACGCCATCCACGTCGATTCAACTAGACAATGTTCTTAGAACATCAATTTTGGTCGATAAGTAATCTCGTCAGGTTGTTAAGTATTTCCTTGTTTCCTTATCTATTTCCTTATTAGGTTTTGTGATTATCATTATATATATATATATATATATATATATATATATATATATATATATATATATATATATTTCGACATCATCCATGTCAATTCAACTAGACGATGTTCTTAGAACATCAATTTTGGTTGATAAGTAATCTCTTCGGGTTGTCAAGTATTTCCTTGTTTCCTTATCTATTTCCTTATTAGTTTTTGTGATTATCATTATATATATATATATATTTATATATTATGGTTATTATGGCGAAGAGGGGGAGTGAAACTCAACCCCAATGTTGCATTTTGTTGTTGTGCCACCCTAACAATGATGTTATCATTTGATGACACCTTAGACTATTTGGTAACCCTTAAACATCATTTAGATGTAGGGCAAATTATGTTTGTGTTATAATTATTTTAACCTCCATAGAGGTCAAGCACCCTTAGTAATATTAATATATCTATACTACCATCCACGATAAGTCAAGTGAGTGGAGGCCGAGTAGAAGCTATCATGAGCTTCAACTTTGTTTCCACATCATGATGGTGTTGGTGGATTGTAGGAAACCCCACGAGGTGGCGGAAGATTTTAAAAACTATTTCTTACCACTATCCACAAGAAGGTGGAGGATTTTGCTGGTAGGGAGTTAACGCATGCAAGAGTATGCATAGGGTATCATTTTTTATACATGTTTTGTATGTTCATTATCAAAGAATAGGAAGTTCAAAAAAAGGACAACAAGAAAAAAAATTGCTACAAAAGTAGCATAGGGTTGGTGCATGTACCTCGCAGATTGATCCATCGACAGGCACACAAGGATTGTCCCTGGAGGGCCAAACTCAACTGTATATTTTATATAAAAGTATGAATCTTGCGTTATGAAATAAACTTTAACTTAGCAACATATCTCTACTACTATTTTAATGGTGTCGATTATGTTATTATCATATATCGTACTGTATTACTATGTAATCATTATGAGGCCATCGAGGCCATAGTGGATACCACTATGATATCATTTGAAAGCATTGCTAAAACTTATCACTCAGCCGAGGCCATGAGGCTGACACCAAACATAGATGTTGCTTGCAAATCTTTTGAATGCTGATATGGCAAGGTATTTAGACCACATGATATACATCTTGATACTCACTTTGTCTAATATTCAAGCTGTCTATGTTCAAAACCATAGTATTGAATAATAATGACTGTCTAAGTGTATAAAGAGAATTATTATGGGTGTAGGCTGAGAGAAATACTCAAACCATAATAACTTTATTGATAATATTTAAGCCTTGACTGTGCCTAAGGCACTTAGTCTATTGGTCAAGGGTACTATGGATAATAGTGCTCGACTATTATGAAAGATATTATGTTATCTATGGTGTAACCTATGGGTATAAAAGGGTATTATGACTCCTCATTGTTGATGGAGAAATGGTAATAGGTAACTAATATTGTTACCCAGGCAGTTTTAAATGCATGCCTTGTTTGTTGGAGAAGTGAAACCTCCTTTGATGTTTATTTTATTATGGGAACAAATACAATGTCTAGCATGAAACTCTTGTGTTTAAATGTATATGAATGCCATCCCTTTTTGAATGTCAATACTTCATGAACGAAGTATAGGTTATCATGAACTCATGCAGATTCTTTGAGTTAGGGTCTATTCAAGAGTACCGACCCATTAGACTATTATAATATGAGTCTTGTTTATATGAATTAGAATGTAAACCTATGACAAGGTAAACATGAAATTTTGAACAGGGAAAGGTAATAAGCTTGGAAAACATCATTGTGTAATTGTTCTAAAGACACAATGGGAATAAGAGTGACATGGAGTCATAGGCTCCCTATTGCAAGAGCAATGTAACAATAGTGATTGTACTCCCAAAATAGGAGTCAAATGTCCAAGAAATGGACTAATAATGAATTGAAACTATATTTCCAAGACCTAGAGGGGTCGATCTTGATTACTGTAGGATGAGACAACTTCTAAGTTGAGTCTTTGTGGTGAACAACTGACTGAGTTCATTGCAAAATTTTATGTATGTAAATATTTGGCCAAAGTAATCCATCCATCTCTGCATGCATTAGTCAGTTCACTATGCTCCAGATGGCATAATGTTTCTAGTAGTGTCATGCATAGTTAGAGTGAATCTATAGTTGTATGATCATGAAACATTATGAAAGACACAACACCAAATACTCAGATGGTAAACCTGATGGTTCCTTATATCTATACCCTCTGTGAAGGGTAGGGCTGCTTCTAGGTAGGAATTTGTGTGGGGGACTATCAGTCTGTGGTTGGAGGAAAAGCACTTGTGTGATGCTCTCTTTTCCAAGCAGAAGACATGTCAAGGCTTATGAAGACAAATGTCCAAGTTATAGATACAGTACTTACCTATATTTGACTTGTTAGTCAACCTTATATGTAATATATCATTGATGCTATGAGCAAGACATTGCAAATGTAAAGAGAAAGCAAATCACTACTATGATATATTGGAAATATTGAAAATTTCTTTTGAAATTTTCAAAATAGATATGTATATTGATTTGATTCATTGGATATTGATTATTACTTGATTAATTCTGATTATGCTAATCATGACTTTAGACTTAATGGTGATTAAGCTAGTTAATTTTGGGTTAACAAGAGTTGACTTGTTACACAACTTTTCCTAACCTTCCCTTATCAGTACTCAAAAACATGCTGAAACACATCAACAATTCCTAAGATTGCCATTATTGCTCAATTTGACTTCTCCAACTGCATTTTTTGAGTGGGAAACTTTTATGTCACATTAGGGTGCTAGATGGAGCTAATTAGTATGAATTGTATTTTTTACCTCATTCAAAGAGTTGGTCATTTTTGGGAAAATTTATCTCTTCAAGTGTTAGACGTCCTGTCGTAGTTAGGGCTTCTACTAGTGATCAATTCCAGTTCTTCAAGAGGCACTTCACAAAGGTGTATGTGGATTATACTGTAATTTGTGATATCAATCTGTGTTTTTCTCTACTTTTCTACGTATTGTTTTAGAAAATCTCTAAGTGTAGTTAAGGTTTTCTCTTACCATAGTTCATGGTGTGATTGTAATATCTAATTTAAATGAATGTGATAGTTCTTAATTCATTTCAAGCTTTTGTAAATGGTCATTTCAATGTTACACATGGATGAATGTTGTATGGTGTTGGATTAATAAGTATTTTCATGGTTTGATATTGATTTATATGCATCTAAATCTCTAGATAGGAAGTCATACACCTCTTTGCAATTGTTTTCATTTGATAAATGTGAGGCTTAATAGCCCATTGGATAGGCACTAATTTGAGAATCATATGATCACCTACACCCATTAAAATAAAAATTATACATCAAATATAAAGTGTATTTATAGTCCTATATACATCCTTGTTTTGTGTTGATGTCAAGATATACCTTTTGATAAATAGAACTTGTGTTTTATCTTTTTAGAACCTGCATGTGTACCCACATCTTACACTACTACAATGATTTTATTTTCAACTCGAAAGAGAGGTTATTTAAGGTAGTGAGACATTTTTAAACCAGTGATAGTTAGAGGGTTTAGAACAACATTTAAGGTATCACTACCCTTGTTATTGTCTAGTATATCTTTTGCATGATAGTTAATCCAGGTTACTTAGGGATACCTCTTAGAATACCCTCCGTGGTCTAGTTGAACCAAAATTGAAGAGGATATTACCCACTCCTACCAGTTGGCCCTTAATCACCTTCATCCTATTGATGAACCCCATTTTCACCTCCTTGATGACATCCATAGACTCAGAGTTTAAATAAGTGCTCTAGGGATTGGGATTAGTTGTTTTTGGACCCAACATAGTGTAGTGATTTTTAAAATTTTAAAATAAAACTTACTAAGTTTTATTGTTAATGGAATCAACATAACCTTTTACACTATTAAATTTCTTGTATTCAAAATTTAAAAATAAATAGTAAATACAATAAAGTTATATTTTTATAATATGTGCAATAAGATCTATAGAAAGGTATTTTTATTTTTAAAAAACTTTAAGTTACAAGTGGAAAATTTGGTCAAAAGTGGTCGAAAAGAGTGAAATTTACCATCACTTGAAAACCAAGAGAAGGTGGTACAAAAAATCTATCACTTAGGCTACCAGTGGACATATTAGATAGAATGGCATTAGACCAAACTTGGTTGGGCCAAACCAAGTATGACATAAATCTTGTTTTAGCTAAACTTGTTGTTTATGAAAGAATAATGCCAATTTCACAATTTTTCTTATTTTCTTAAGCATATGAGAATTAAGATTAATTTATAAAGAATGTTTTAACACCAAATACAAACTACACAATTTTTGGACTGAACATATATGACCTTTTCAAAATATCTTAGTGATTTGATATCTAGGTATGGATTTTGTTTTCTAAATGTTATTTTGTAGACATGCAATTTGTTTATTTTTAGTTTACTCATGTTATTGTACTAATATTTTATCTTTCATACAATTTTCATTTCCTTAGACCCCCTATAGTGTATGAAACACAATATTTGGAAATATTACCCTCTTGTGCCATAGGAGGTGATGCCTCAAAGGTATGTTTGAGAGATATCTAGGTCCCTTGGAGTGATAAGTCTAGACTACATAAACTTTTATTGCAATTAAAAATTCTCTTCATATTCCTTTGTTTCCTTAGTGATTTCCTTCCTTCTCTCCTTCTAGTGGTTTTTATTACTAGCTAAGGTACATTTTTGCATAAGGGATCTAGAAAAGTGAAGGGTGATACTACTATATTTCCTAGGCCTCAAACAAACTTGATACCTTTCAATACCATTTCTTTAGGTTCCACTTGTTGAACACACTTGGATATTTAGAGGGGGGGTGAATCGGTATCTTCAAAAACTTAAACCCTTAGCACAATGCAAATTTAGTCTTCTAACAAGATCAACAATCCTTAAAAAAATCAGCAACAATGAAAGATAAAGCAATGAACACACATGCACAAGATAATACCAAATATACATGAAAGCCCAAGTAGGGAAAAACCACAGTGAGAAATCTCACAATATATATGAACAAGATTACAATCTGTTTTAAGGCTCACTACCTAAGGAAGCACACTGCTCCCTTAAGGACTTGTAGGCTAAGGCGCACAACCTTATAGCAAGATACAGAGGACTTGCAAGATGAGGCCACAACCTTAGGGCAATATATAAGGACATGATGAGACTCACTATCTTGGAGCAGGATACATGAAACTTTGAGTTTAGAACATATGTCAAGAATACACTCTGTTGACTGAGGTGTTGAAGCACATCTAATATATATCTTTCACAACTCACATTTATTACTACATTATTCCACACACATTCCACTCTCTCACACTTTAGAATTGATTTGTTCTTCCATTTATATCCTCCTTAATATCACAAAATACCAATTAGGTCGTACAGAACAAGAGATAAACAATGACCTCAACAAGTTAGCCACAAAACAAAAATGTGGTGAAAGAGGTCCTATCCAGAAGATAGAGAGGACCAAAAATACTTATTACATCTTCCAATGTGATCCCAAACAACAAACACATTGTTGTACAACATCCCAAGTTGGTAACAAGGAAATGTGTAGCACTTTACCAGTCGGCCCAAAAACACATCTTCCAACTGAATTTACTTAATGTAGTTCTCAATAGGATAGGGCAAGAACCAAACACATCTTAACACAACCTCAATCACTGGTGCAAACCCCCAAACACATAGTGCAAGAAAGAGAACAAGCTCTGTCAGCCAGATATCAACAAGTTACCAGAAAACTAACTCAGAACAATATACAGCCTCAAAGAGATCAACCATTGATGTGTGGACCACAAAGAGATGATCCATGAACATCCAAAAATACTTCTAGATATACATCTTTCTTACTGTCATGCCAAAAATAGCTAGCACAAACCAAACAGAGATAGAACATTTCATCCAGGAGGCCTGTAAGAGCTAGTCATGAGATAAAACATTTACAAACCAACTTGTGTTAACCTTCATCACATGAAAGATGAACTAAGACACATCACAAGAACTAAGAGAATGTCCACCAAGCTATAGGAATAGTAACAAAAAATGTGGAGAAATGTAGAGCATTTTCTGGACTAGTCCTAACAAGCAACCAAACTACCAGGTCACTACAATTACTAGGGACCTCCTTGGCAACACTAGTGACCTGAAAAGATAAGAGTGCAACATCCATGGAATGTAGACATTGAATCCAAAACTGCAAGCCCATATCTTCAAAGGTAGATGAATGTGGAGCATTCTCCTAATTAGTCTTCAAGGCAACTTCTTACAGTAGAAACCTTCACCAACATCTGAAGACCAGAGCCTCCTTGTAGCAACACATACTTAGTTAGGAACAACAAGAGAGATCATACAACATACTATAGACCATCAGTAACATATCCCCAACATTAGCATTAGTTCTAATCCTCATCCTAATGCTTCTAATTCTCATCTTAATATCTCATCATGATATCATCTTTGCTGACAACAAACATACTCAATACTACTTTAATTGATAGTAAACAAGGCATGACATACAACCATGAACATCAACAACATCATTGTGACCGCACCATCATAGTATACCATCAACATAAGCATCAATGACAGCCCAAACTAAGTGCTAACATCAATGACAACCACATCAGTGACAACCTTAGGTAACATATGTGCAACAATCTCCCCCTTTTCCATTGATGGAAACACACACCTACTCATTCTCCTCCTTTGACATCAAGGACAAAGGGCAAAGGTCTTCATTTAAATCATCAACACATTCTCAACAACTACACTTCTCCTTCATGCAATTATACATTCTCCCCCTATCAGAAACAACCAACCAACTACCTACTCCCCCTGAGAGGTAGCTCACATCAATCTAGGACAAAAGGGTATGACATGAATTTCTCCCCATGGATAGATGCACTATCTATGCATCTAGTTAGGAGGGGTGATAACCCCTAGTTTCTACTAGAGATACTCAAAAGTATCCTTTGAAACCACCTTAGTGAAGATATCTGCAATCTAATCCTTAATAGGAACATACTCCAATCTGACTTCTTATTCTGCAACCTTCTCTCTTAGAAAGTTATACCAGATAGAAACATGTTTGGTCCTTGAATGCATCATTGGATTCTTGGAAATGTTTATCACAATGGTATTATGACATAATATGAGAATCGATTCATCATACACCACCTTTATATACTTTAAAGTTGGCTTCATCCAAAGCACTTGGGTGCAGCAAGATGTTGTAACAATATACTCATCTTCTGTTGTGGATAAGGACATTGAGTCCTGCTTCTTACTAAACCAAGAGACTAATTTGTCTCCCAAGAAAAATGCACTTCCACTAGTGCTTCTCTGGTCATCCACACATCCTTCCCAATTAGTATCAATATAGGCACTCAAAGAATTTAAGTTATCATCATTCTTATACCACAAACCATAATATGGAGTTCCCTTCAAATAAATGAATATTATTTTTACTACCTTCTCATGAGTTCTCTTAGGATTAGATTGATATCTAGAAACTAAATATACTGCATGCATAATATTAGGTCTAGAAGCAGTCAAGTACAATAATGCTCTGATCATAGATTTCTAAAGAGTTTGATCAATCTCAGGTGACTCATCAGCCTTGGTCAAGTGACAACTGATAACCATAGGAGTACTTTTGACTGGTTTGGAATCCTCCATGCCAAACTTCTTCAACATATCTATAGCATACTTAGTTTCAAAAATGAAGATACTATCATCTAGTTGAACAATTTGAAGCCCAAGGAAGAAAGACAACTAAACAATCATAGACATCTCAAATTTTTTCTGAATCACTTCTACAAACATTTACACATATTATCATCTCCACCAAAGATGATGTCATCAACATATACAACAACTATCAAAATCCTATCTTCCTCTACCTTAATGTAATTATTACTACATGTAGTACCTTTCTTGAAACCTTGCTAAAGTAAGTACTTATCTAATTGAGCATACCAAGTTGTAGGAGCTTGCTTGAGTCTATACAATGCTTTCTTGACTTTTCACACCATGTTCAAATCTTTTGATAGATGGAAATGATCTGGTTTCTCAATGTAGACCTCTTCCTCTAAATCACCATTCAAGAAGGCTGACTTGACATCCATATGATAGACCTTGAGGTTCTTGTGAGAAGTAAAGGCAAGAAACATCCTAATTGCCTCCATTCTGCCTACCAGAGCAAAAGTCTCCTCAAAATCAATACCTTTAACTTGTGAATAACCCTTACACACCAATCTTTCTTTGTTCTTCAAAACTTCACCATCTTCATTCATCTTGTTCTAGAACACCCACACTTTTCCTATAACATTCTTATTAGCTGGTCTGGGAACCAATTCCCGTGTATGATTCTTTTCTATTTGATTCAAGTTTTCTTCCGTTGCCTTCAACCATTCTTCATCTTTGCTAGCATCAGTAAAAGTTTTGGGCTCTACCTTTGATAGTAAGTACAAATTCACTTTATCACTTGCTTTTGCAAGTCTTCTCCTAGTCTGAACACCTTCATTCCTATTCCCAATGATCTAATCTGCTCAATGGTTCCTCTAAACATACTTTGCTGGAGTCTTAGGGGTCTTTTTTGATTCTTGTTCCTTCTCTTCTTTCTCCTCTTCTTCTTCTTCAATGCAAGGAAGTATATCAGATCCACAAACCTCTGGTCCTTGTGAGATCTAACACGAATCTTCATCTATTTTAACTTTTGTGCTTTCAATCATCTTTTCCAATCTCTTGTTGTAGCATCTATAGGCCTTGCTTCTAGTTGAGCAACCAAGAAAGATCCCTTCATCACACCTTGAATCAAATTTTCCAAGGTCTTCATCTCTCCTGATGTAGTATTTGTTTCCAAAGATCCTAAAGTATCTGATAGTGGGAGGACTTCGATACCATAGCTCGTAAGGGGTCTTAGTGTTATTGACCCTCAATTGTACTCTATTAAGTAGGTAGATAGTAGTGTGAATAGCTTCCTTCCAATACATATTAGGTAGATCTACATCTTTCAACATTGCCCTATCCATCTCTTGCATAGTCCTATTCCTCCTCTCCACTACCCCATTCTACTGAGGGGTCATAGGAGTAGATAGATGTCTCCTAATACCATATTCTTCACAAAACTTTTCAAATTTATTTGAAGTAAATTCACCTCCTCTATGAAATCTTAAGCATTTGATCTTAGCATTCATTGCATTCTCAACTTTTGCTTTGAAAATCTTAAACTTATCAAAGGTTTCTAATTTTTCTCTTATAAATACATAACCCAATTCATTCGATAGTAATCATCAATAAGCAACATGAAATACCTTTCACCTTGTTGACACTTTGTCCTTGTAGGTCTGCATAGGTTAGTGTGAATTAGCTACAATGGCATTGTAAAAGAGCACTCCTTGCTCTTGAAATTTGTCCTTGTCTTCTTTCACATTTGACACTCCTTGCATAATGTGTTTGTAGGCTTGGTTATCTTAGGCATATCTCTCAATGCATGAGTAGAGATGATCTTCACCATATAGTCAAAGTTGATGTGTCCATTCCACTTGTCCCATAGCCAACATTCGCTAGATTGAGCCAATAAACAGGTTCTTCCATTTGTCTCCTTTAGATGATAGATATTTCCATATGTCCTAGTACCTTCTGTTGGTTTTTTCCCAGACTGGATGCTTATTCCCAAATTTCCCTACAAGGTAGCCATCAATGATCAACAGGATCTCTGGGCCAGGGGCCAACAGTGTAGGAGATAGACTCTATATTTTATCTCCTCTTCTTCTTCAGGCTTTGCAAAACCTAGGGGGTATTCCCTACTCAACATCCATGAGGATATACATACAAAGGCTGGGATGCTAACAGAAAGCAGACAAGTCCTCCTGTAAGTAGACCAAAACTGAAAGATAAGAGCAAAGGGGCTAGCTTTGGGCCTATTTGCAATTGTAGACAGAGGACTAAGGATCCTAAAACTAATTCTAATGTCCTAATGGTTGTTTTAGAGTTTGGTTTTGATTTTAAGTTTGGATGCAAAGCTAGACATGGTATATAACACAAAGACAAAGCTAGATCGGTGCCTATCCAGGGCCTGGAGTCAATAGACATACACCTGTGAATGATATGCATGAACAACTAAAACTAGATTTCAGGGGGACACATATGATACCTGCCTTACAGATATCTCCCAATCCAGAGTGTTAAGCTATCTATACTTATGGCATCCCTACTGCAGTATACCCTTCCCAATGTTCAATCTAAGAACAATTTAATCTACCCCTTGAGCAGAAGTTAAGAGATCAGACATTCAACACAGGAATTCTATGTTCTAGAGTTTCAAACATTGCTTAAATATCCAGACTCAGAAGAAAGATACATGCAATACTGGAGACAAAATTAACAAAACACATGCTAACATAGCATTTCTCATATAAAATTAACCATGAAATCAGTGGATTCATGCAAAAACATACAACAAGAGATACATAAACTCACAGGTTTTGCTGTACAGAGCAACCAAATTAGTTGTATTGTACTACAGAGCCAAATGTTCAACTTTCAACAACCTAAACAATGGTAACACAGTCTGCTTATATCAGCCAAAAAGTGTACCACAACAATTAATTACAAGACTTTTACAAAAATCTGCCAGATACAGATCCTTCAAAGGAATGGCGCTCAAAATTTATTGCTGCAGAGACAGAAAGTAGACAATGGTGGCCTCGAGCCCTGTGCCACCATCTGGAAGTCCTCATGCCAAAAATCAGGTACATGACTATTCAACAACTCGCCCATGCCCTTGCTACAATCGCCATTGATGGCTCAACCACCTGCGGCCACTTGAAAACTATCGCAGCACTTCAAAAAAGAAATTCCTGCCAAAACATGTTCTATCGCAGTTTCAAATTATACAGGGAGATTAGTCCCACATGCACGGTGAGGAGACTACCTTAGTAGTTTAAAAGCATAGTCACTTGCATAATAGGTGTCGAGTGCCTTTGCCACGCTCAACACACGCTCCTTCACCCAAAGCCCATCACCGAGATCAACACCATCGGCGGACCCTCCAACCGCTAACCCGATAAGCAACCTTACTCTGATGGCATTCCCCATCGGGGTGACTTCCTTCCATCGGCAAACCATAAAAGACTGTTGCCGATAGAACAACTCCTGTCGATAACATATCGGCTTCCCCCTTCATCAGTCAGACCCTCCACTATCAGCCCAATGCAATCCATCCTCGCCAACAACACAAGTCACGCCGAAGACCACCTCCGTCGGTGTGACTTACACCGTCGGAGCAACCAAAATCTCCCCAGTCGATCACAATAGTCTCGCTGATGCACCAATGAGCTACACTCTGCTCCTCCATTGGCCAGACACACACCAACGACTCCTCATCGGCCAAACCTCCTGTCGTCGGCATAACTCAAAACACTCAGGCCGACAATACAGCTCTCGCTGATAACATATCCATCAGCCAAAGGCAAACCATCGGGCCAACACTCCACCATCCACCCGATGATGAACGTTATGCCAATAAGACCAAAATCATAAGGCTTTGAACCATTGAACCCTGAACTAGTTCAACCCGATGGTTCAAAAGAGAAGTTCAACCAAGAAGTTCAACGCTGATAACACAGATGAACAAAGAATTCACTGACGGGAAAAGATGGAACCTAAGCCCATGAACCGTTGAACCTTGAACCAAAAGGGTTCAACGCGATGGTTCAAAATGATGGTTCAAGAAAAATCTAAGTACCTAAAAAGAAATTTCACCGATAGAGAAAATCACAGCGATGAACAAGGAAACTTAGGGCCCAAAAAGGAAAAAACCCTCCAACATCCTGCGCTCAGATCCAGACCAAAATTAGTGCTAACACTGGCTCCGAATGGGGACGTGTAGGTGAAAAACCTGCATCGAGAACCAGATCTCCGGGTAGACCTGGCAAAAAAGCCAAAAAAGCACGAACTGTACAGAACATTTACACTATATACATATTTTTACAAATGTGCATAGCGACAAGTCATCTATGCAAAATAGAACTTAAGGAATTGGCCATGCACAGGCAATTCTAGAAATTCACCATCTAGGGCCTGGAGGAAATAAGAATCCTCCCCATGAATGCTGCAAATCTGATATGGGCCCATCCATAAGGGTTCAAACTTACCATGTTTACCCTTGTCTTGATTTTTTGCATTCCAGATGAGCACCAGATCATTGACTTGAAACTTCCTTTTTGTAGCTCTCCTGTAAAACTGATATTTCATATCTTGTTGTCTCTTGAGGTTAATCTGGTGTGCTTTCCTTCTATTCTCATCCAATGCAACCAGCTGATTCACTCTTTCTGTCATGGAGTCTTCAATCTCCTCATCATTCTCCTGGATGAATCTGTAAACTGGTAGGAGATTGTTTATGGGCAATCTGGCTGATGCACCATATATAAGCTCAAAGGGTGACATTCCAATAGCCTTTTTTACTGTCACTCTGTCATCCCATATTGCTAACTTTAATTTTGAGTCCCAAGTTCTCTTGTTCTTGTCTAGTATCCTCTTGATAATTTTCATGATGCTTTTATTGCTTGATTCTGCTTGACCATTTCCTTGTGGATGGTATGGTGATGCATATGATAGATTTATCCCATACCTATTGCAAAAATCAACAAATTCACCTGATCTGAAGCACATAGCATTATCAGTGACTATCTTGAATGGTACTCCAAACCTGATGATAACATTTTCCAATATGAAATCCATCACCACCTTACTTGTAGCTCTCTTAGTTGGAATGGCCTCAATCCATTTGGTATAGTAATCAGTTGCCACCAAAATCCAACTGTGTCCCCCACTTGACTTGTCTTCTATTTCCCCTATGAAGTCAATTCCCCATTGCTGAAATGGAGCATCCACAATTACAGTTCTGAGGGGTAAAGCACCATTATATCTCAATTTTCCTGAGAATCTTTGGCAAGGGTCACACTTCCTTACTAACCTTTGTGCATCTGAAAAGAGAGTGGGCCACCAATATCTTGCTCTGAGAGTCTTATGAGCTGTTGTTTGGGCAGTATAATGTCCACCACACAATCCTTTATGCATGTCAATCAAAACATTGTTAGCCACATCTTCATCCACACATCTCAGTAGCACACCATCAGGGTTTTTCCAGTATAGCTCACCTTGAACAATAACATACCTGATTGCATGTAACTTTAAATTCCTCTTTTGACTGTCACTGAAATGGGAAGGACAATTCAGATTTTGTAAGTAGTAGATAATATCCTTGTACCATTCAAATCTTGATACATTTACACTCTCATTTTGGACTGCATTAACTTGGCATGCTTCCAAGTTTGACTGTGCCATCATCTTGGCTAATCCTTGTCCTCTTACCAACTTGGTAACTTGTATGTCTATGTTGAACTCTTGCAGTTTGTTTATCCATCTGTACCTTCTTCCGGTCACCTCCTATTGAGTGAATATGTCTTTGACTGCTGCATGGGGTACATATGCAATGACATGTGATCCTACCAGGTATGGTCTGAAACTTTTGATGGCTCTGATTAGTGCATATGCCTATTTTTCTATAATATCATACTTCAACTCAAAAGCCTGCAAGGACATACTGAAGAAAGCTATGGGTTGCTCAAAACCATCTTCATTTTTCTGTAGCAAACATGCAACAATAGTGTGAAAGGAAGCAAATGAAAATACTTGGAATGGCCTAGAAAAATCAGGAGATTTAAGAACAGGGGCCATCTTGATTGCCTCTTTGATACTCTGAAATGATTCTATTGCTTCACTTTCCCAGTTGACAATTGCATCCTTCTTCATCATCTTGGAAATGTTCCTTGTGGTTTCTGCAAAGTTGAGAACAAATCTCCTAACAAAATTTATCTGTCCAAAGAAGGACTGAACTCCTTTTACAGTTTTTGGCATTTGAATTCTGTCAATAGAAGCCACTCTCTCTAGATCTATCCTAACTCCATCCTTGGAAACAATGTGTCCCAGGAGCTTTCCTTCAACTACCCCAAAGGCACACTTCTTTGGATTTAAAGAAATACCATACTCTAGTGCTCTTATGAAAATCTGCTCTAGATGCAAACAATGTTGCTCTTCCTTCTTTGAATATGTGGTCAAGTCATCCTGATATACAGCCAGGATTGAATCAATCAACCCTACAAAAGCAACATCCATTGCTCTTTGAAATGTAGCACTTGCATTTGTTAATCCGAATGGCATTCTAACATATACATAAGTTCCCCATGGAGTGGTGAAGGCAGTCTTATACTGTTCTGATTCCTTTACCTTCACTTGATTATAACCTGAAAATCCATCCATCATGGATAAGAGTTCACAACCAGTCACTCTCTGCAACATAGCTTCCATATTAGGCAGTGGATAGTTATCCTTTAAAGAGGATACATTCAAGTTCCTGAAATCAACACAAAGCCTAATATCACCGTTCTTTTTTCTAACTGGGACAAGGTTAGACACCCAAGTTGAATGTCTGATTGGCACAATTATTCTAGCTTCCCTAAGCTTTTTAAGTTCTTCTTGCATCTTTGGAGCTAAGGTAGGATTAATAGGTCTTTGCCTCTGTCTAAATGGCTTAGCTCCAAGCTTCAATGGGATCTCATGCTGGAATAAATCTTCCCTATAGGCTTTTAGGTCCTCATATGACCAAGCAAAAACATGTTTATACCTTCTCAGTAATGCAATCAGTATACTCCTAATGTGTGGTTTGAGCTGCTTACCAATATATACCTTCTTGGGGGCCTGAGATGTCCCCAAATTTATCTCTTCTAAATCTTCCTTATTTGTGGGAGATGACCTTGTGACCAATTTGTCTCTACTGTCAAAAGCTCTTTCCAAAGCTACTAACATTCTAGGGATTTTATTAGTCTTCAATTGAATTATCTCTTTTCCAACAAGAGTTTCTTTTCCATCTATAGTCTCTACAAAAGCTTGGAAATCAATTTCTTGATTCTCAAATTCATCTATGCAGTGCAAAAATTTTAACAAGTCCCTATCATCATTAAACACTTGCCGACTGCATATGTTTTCTAGTACTGCAGGCCTGATTTTAACTTCTACATTTGTAACATCTGACAGAGTGATGTCATCTGGCCTTATTGCAACATTAACTAAGAAATCAGCCATAACATTCTTTGATCTCTCTACCTAGCCTATTGAAAATCCATCAAATAGTTCAATGGTATCCCAAACAGCATGCTTGTATTGTTTCAGTCTTTTGTTTTTTGAAGCATACCTATCTATAATTTGGGATACAATCAGCTCAGAATCCCCAAATACTCTTAGCATTTTGATTCCATGTTTGAGAGCTATATTTAGGCCTAAGATTAAAGCCTCATATTCTGCAATGTTGTTTGTGCAAACAAACCTCAGCAAGAAAAAAAATTTGAGGAGCTTACCAGTTGGAGACAGGAAAACAACTCTAGCTCTAGAGCCTTCTTTTGCACAAGCTCCATCAAAATACATTGTCCACAGACCCTGCTGGTCCAGCTCTTCACTGCAGACATTTTTCTCTTTATCTTCTCTATCATCTAAGACAACCTTGAAGTTATCACAATCAGTGTTTACAAAGCATATCTGTTCCTCTGCTTCTTGGCCTTCCACTGTCTCTAATGATCTTTATTCTCTGATTAGCTTAACATCCCTACCATTCATTGGAATCATGGCATATGACAGGTCTAGCTACATACTTCCACCAATTAGTGCAGCCCATCTTCTTGACAGCAACATACCATACTGTGGCTTGATGTCAACCATTGTTATATTCATTTTATATCTCTTTTCAGGAAGTGCTACCAGTTTGAAATCTACATCCTTCATGATTCCAATAACTGGTACCTCTCTGGCATCCATAGCGTAACATTTTCTACATGCCTTGTCGATTTTCAATCCAGCTTATTGCATGACGGCTAAAGGCATGACATTTGTAGATGCTCCAGAGTCAAGCATACAATTTCTGATTATTTTTCTATTTATAACCAGGGATACATAAAATGATTCCACTTGTGAAGGACACTTTGTCATAGTCACTCCTAAATAGACTTCCGGAGCCTCATCTTCTTCATTATACATGACATGTTTCTCACCCTGGGTCTGAACATTTTGTTTAGCTTGAAAAGGCACCCCTGAAATTAGGGATACTGTCCTATTCTTGATCTCTTCAACCTTCATCAGTTCCATAAGTGGAACAGAGACTTTTACCTGGGAGAGGACTTGAGCTATATCAAATGGAGCATAATTTTGTATAACAATTGTAGCTTGCTCCAGAATCTTGTTTTTATCCTGAACTGATTTAGCTTTTACTTTCATAGTTCCCTGATCATCATTCTTGTCTCGGGAACCTTTACTTTGATCTTCAGCCTGAGGGATTCTATTTTCTGGTCCTTGAGATTCATGACCTATTCTATGTCTAAAATTCTGTTTATTATTACCCCACTGCCTTTTTTGTGATTCAATCCCCTTATGACCATGCATTGGCTGACCTGCAGAAATACCTTCCGGCTGATGTGGGCTACTTACTTGATTTTTACCTCTGAGATTGTAGTTGCTCTTGACTTGAGCAACTGCTGTAGCTGTGAAGGCCCTAATTTCCTCATCAGAAGGTCGTTGTAAGTTACTCAAAAAATTGTGTGAGCTCTAAGCATACACATAGCTCTCTTCATTACCTTCATCATAAAAGTCCTGTTGACAGGCCCGAATTCCATCATCTGTACTCTCATCAGCATCATAAATGGGGTATCCATTGTTTGTGGACATCATATTAACATCATCATCTTGCACATAATGTGGCTCATTGCATTCATTACAAGATGTAGTATTATCACACAAGGACTGAGCAATCATACACTGTGACTGTGAATGTGGCATCTGACAAATTATACACCATGGAGTATCATCAACAATATTTACAGCTTTCTTTAGAGGATCAAGAGTTTCTTTGACATGTTAAGTCCTCTGATTTGTGTTGTTATGTGGGAATATAGGCTTACCATTATGCCAATTGGTATTATAAGGCATATCATGCAATGATGGCCTGTTTTCCTGCCTTTGATAGACTTGCCTATTAGGACCTATCCCTTTTTCACTTCTAGCTAGTCTGTAGCTTAGGTCCTTAACAACATTTACCAATTTGTCTATCTTATCTTCAGGGGCAGATGTATTACCTTGAGTGTTCTGAGGCTTGTTTGGATTCTACAGAATTTTCACATCATCCCTTCTGTTAGTCTTGCTTGATGCTTTCCTGTTGTTCTCAATATTTACTGCAATTCTGAAAGCATCCCTGATAGTAGCAGGGCTTTTATCTCTTAATCCATATGCAGTTTTTGCATCAAAGGCGTTGATATACAATATTATGCACATAGGTTCATTTGGCCTCATGTGATGTGGCAATTTGTTTAACACTTTAGTAAATCTTACATTAAAATCTGCAACCTACTCATTTGACCCTTTAGTGATACTGGTAAACTCATTTACAAAAAAGCTAGGGTCAGTTTTGTCACCATATTGCTCCTTGAACATCCTTTTAAAATCATCCCATGATGAAATACTCTGGTCAGGTAGATTCTTATACCATTCTGTTGCCTCATCTACTAAAGATTGCATGAATGACTTCATGAAAACATCCTCATGTTCAACCTCAAAGTTATCCATGACATTTTGAAAAGCTTTTAGATGATCTTCTCCTGACACAGTGTTGTTTCCTAAAAATTTAGGCACCTGTAGCCTCAGATGCTTGTCAATGGGGTTAGGATACCCAGGAATACCATCAAATACTAGCTGTCTGAATCTATCTAACTGCATGGGCTATCTGTCAAAATGATTAATATTAATATTTCTATTTGCATTTTGGTTTCTTACATTGTTTAGTGGTATCCTAGCATCATTCACATTTTGTCTCTCATCATTATGCTGATGTTGCACTTCATTTCTTTGTTGATGTCTCTGCACATTTGCATTCTCAAGGGTAGGAATTGAATTATTTTGGGCAGCCCTTAAAGCTTGCACTTTCTTCCTTAGGTCATCTTTGATTGTTATTGCCTGCTGATATTCGAACTTGGCCCTTAAACTCCTAATTTCATCAGCTAGTTCTTCCTCGCTAGGCCTAGAGGAGGATGGTTTTACCATATTCTGATCTTCATCTTCATCATCCCTCAGAGACTTTGCCTCTTCAAACCTTTCACTAGGGTCTAGAAATGGGCATTCTTGGAACACCTCTACCTCATTCTCACGCTACCACCCTGTTGCCTCTCATATGCACCCTGAATATCAACTTCTACATTTGAAAAGTAAGGCACATGCTATCCTGATGGCCTAGGGTTATCTTGCATATCATCATTTTTTCTGCGGGAACCCTCATGACTGACTGAGATAGCTCCCTTTCTTCTGTACATCATTCTTCTTGTTAATGGTACCTCTTCAAATAAAGGATTTTGTTGGGATCTTCTCCCCTGCATATAAATTTTACTTTGACCGGTTGGGAGATTACTTCGGAGTCACCACCTATTACTAGGAACTGTTTTCTTTTGAAAATTAGGGTTCTTTCACAAAGTCCCCAGCAGAGTCGCCAATTTCTATTGGTGACTCGGATGGATCACAAGATATAACACTTTTTCATCAATTTTCTCCCCAATAGAGTCACAAATTTCGTTGGTGACTCAGATGGGTCACAAGATATTTCACCAGGGAGGACAAAAATAACAATTTTCAAATCACCATCCGTAGCGGAGTCGCCATTTTTGTTGGTTTTTCTTCTGAATTAGCATTAGGGTTTGCCACTTCTAATGTACAGGCAGATTCAACCAACTGAATACAGGAGGTTGCATGAGCTCCTCCCCTTCACTTCTGGTTTTGCCGCACCAAGGGGGGTGTCCCTATTTGATAAAAGTATAACCTTGACTAGCTCAATGACAGAAGGATTTAACTTGACAATAACAGGCAGAATACTCTCATGTATGGACCAAGATTTGTGTAACAAATCACAAGGTTGGCAACATTCTTGGAAATGATGTCTGGTTGGGTATGAGAGCATGCAAGGATCCTAATCCTACTCCTACGACTAACAGGTGGAAGGATGAAATAGTTTTTTCCCAGACTGGATGCTTATTCCCAGATTTCCCTACAAGGTAGCCATCAATGATCAACAGGATCTCTGGGCCAGGGGCCAACAGTGTAGGAGATAGACTCTATATTTTATCTCCTCTTCTTCTTCGGGCTCTGCAAAACCTAGGGGGGTATTCCCTACTCAACATCCATGAGGATATACATACAAAGGCTGGGATGCTGACAGAAAGCAGACAAGTCCTCCTGTAAGTAGACCAAAACTGAAAGATAAGAGCAAAGGGGCTAGCTTTGGGCCTATTTGCAGTTGTAGACAGAGGACTAAGGATCCTAAAACTAATTCTAATGTCCTAATGGTTGTTTTAGAGTTTGGTTTTGATTTTAAGTTTGGATGCAAAGCTGGACATGGTATATAACACAAAGACAAAGCTAGATCGATGCCTATCCAGGGCCTGGAGTCAATAGACATACACCTGTGAATGATATGCATGAACAACTAAAACTGGATTTCAGGGGGACACATATGATACCTGCCTTACAGATATCTCCCAATATAGAGTGTTAAGCTATCTATACTTATGGCATCCCTACTGCAGTATACCCTTCCCAATGTTCAATCTGAGAATAATTTAATCTACCCCTTGAGAAGAAGTTAAGAGATCAGACATTCAACACAGGAATTCTATGTTCTAGAGTCTCAAACATTGCTTAAATATCCAGACTCAGAAGAAAGATACATGCAATACTGGAGACAGAATTAACAAAACACATGCTAACATAGCATTTCTCATATAAAATTAACCATGAAATCAGTGGATTCATGCAAAAATGTACAACAAGAGATACATAAACTCATAGGTTTTGCTGTATAGAGCAACCAAATCAGCTATATTGTATTACAGAGCCAAATGTTCAACTTTCAACAACCTAAACAATGGTAACACAGTCTGCTTATATCAGCCAGAAAGTTTACCACAGCAATTAATTACAAGGCTTTTACAAAAATCTGCCAGATATAGATCCTTCAAACGAATGGTGCTTAAAATTTATTGCTTCAGAGACAGAAAGTAGACAATGGTGGCCTTGAGCCCTGTGCCACCATCTAGAAGTCCTCATGCCAAAAATTAGGTACATGACTGTTCAACAACTCACCCATGCCCCTGCTACAGTCGCCATTGATGGCTCAACCACCCGCGGCCGCTTGAAAACTGTCGCAGCACTTCAAAAAAGAAATTCCTGCCAAAATGCGTTCTATTGCAGTTTCAAATTATACAGGGAGATTAGTCCCACATGCACGGTGAGGAGACTACCTTAGTAGTTTAAAAGCATAGTCACTTGCATAATAGGTGTCGAGCACTTTTGCCATGCTCGACACACGCTCCTTCACCCAAAGCCCATCACCGAGATCAACACCATCGGCGGACCCTCCAACTGCTAACCTGATAAGCA
Organism: Cunninghamia lanceolata; assembly: GCA_027924645.1. NCBI lineage: Eukaryota > Viridiplantae > Streptophyta > Pinopsida > Cupressales > Cupressaceae > Cunninghamia > Cunninghamia lanceolata. The sequence goes on along the minus strand of BSBN01001183.1, from coordinate 1,524,900 downwards.
ACCTTACTCCGATGGCATTCCCCATCGGGGTGACTTCCTTCCATCGGCAAACCATAAAAGACTGCTGCCGATAGAACAACTCCCACCAATAACATATCGGCTCCCCCCTTCATCGGTCAGACCCTCCACTGTCGGCCCAACGCAATCCATCCTCACCAACAACACAAGTCACGCCGAAGACCACCTCCATCGGTGTGACTTACACCGTCACAGCAACCAAAATCTCCCCAGCCGATCACAATAGTCTCGCTGATGCACCAACGAGCTACACTCTGCTCCTCCATCAGCCAGACACACACCAATGACTCCTCATTGGCCAAACCTCCCGTCGTCAGCATAACTCAAAACACTCAGGCCGATAATACAGCTCTCGCCGATAACATATCCATCGGCCAAAGGCAAACCGTCGCGCCAACACTCCACCGTCCACCCGATGATGAACGTTATGCCGATAAGACCAAAATCATAAGGCTTTGAACCATTGAACCCTTAACCAGTTCAACCCGATGGTTCAAAAGAGAAGTTCAACTGAGAAGTTCAACGCTGATAACACAGATGAACAAAGAATTCACTGACGGGAAAAGATGGAGCCTAAGCCCATGAATCGTTGAACCTTGAACCAAAAGGGTTCAACGCGATGGTTCAAAATGATGGTTCAAGCAAAATCTGAGTACCCAAAAAGAAGTTTCACCGATCGAGAAAATCACAGCGATGAACAAGGAAACTTAGGGCCCAAAAAGGAAAAAACCCTCCAACATCCTACGCTCAAATCCAGACCAAAATTAGTGCTAACACCTTCTACAACTAACCTTCTAGATCTTGCCTTCCTGCTCTCAAAACCTTTGGCATGAAATGTAAGATTGTATCCTTTATTGCACGTCTGACTGACACTGAGGAGATTGTGCTTCATCACTTTGACATAGAGGACATCGTTAGTATTGTTGTTTCCATCAACATGGTTATAGCACCCTTTCCACAAATTTATGCTGACTCATCACAACCATACTTGACAGAGCTCCACTAGTCCACTTCTTAAGGCTGATGAACTCCCCCTTGTCACCATTCATGTGGTTAGAGAAACCACTGTCAATAACCCATAGTATTTGCTTCTTCTCTTGCATGAAAAGTAGTCCACACAACCATAGACTTTTCATTACTTTTGTCATCCTGTAAGGTACCAGACTTCTTACATTTTCCAATATCACTCTTTTTGTCACCAAATTTCAAGGCCGTGAAAAGAGTATCATCATTTGAATCATCATGATCCTCATCTTCTGAAGAACAAGTGTTCTCCATGGAATAAAGACTTCATTTAAACTTCTCTCTTTTGTTGCTACCCTTGGATTCTTTAAAAGGACATTTAGAGGCAAAATGACCAATTCCCCCACAATTGAAGCACTTGAAAGGTAACTTACCTCTGTATTTGTTTGTACCCTTCTTCAATCTTCTCACAAAGTTTGTCTCTACCTCATCAAGGTCACCATCTTGATCAGTTGTTTCATCTTTTTTCTTCTTACTGACTTTGAATATTGCTTCCTTCTTTGGAGAATCTTTGTCAAACTCTCTCATTTTGAAGGTTGTGATAGAACCAAACAATTAATCTACTGAATAAGTATCCAAGTCCTTAGACTTCTCAATAGCAGATACCTTAGGACTGTAAGATTTAGGGAGAGATCTCATAACCTTATTCACAATCTCATCTTCTTTCATTGCACCAAGACTCTGATGAGATTACTACTTCATCCACCCAGAGCATATAACTAGAAATATATTCATCCTCTGCCATCCTCAGGGTCTCAAATTTGCTCTTGAAAATTTCCATCTTTGCTTTCTTTACTTTATTATCTCCTTCATAAATGCTGATATGTTTTTCACAGACATCCTTAGCAAAATTGCAATTTATTATATTCAGAAGTTCTAAATCAGCTATCCCACTCATGATAGAATTCTTTGCTTTGGCATTGTTGTCATACAACCTAATCTTAGCTAGATTTGTAGGAGTAGCAATAGGACAAGTGTAACCATCCTTGAAAGAGTGTCAAACACCAAACCTTAGAGAGTATAGATAGCCTTCCATCCTTAGCTTCCAAAAGGTGTGATTTATTCCATCAAACTTAGATGCCTTGTAAGATCCATCATGTGCCATCATGGACCTTCCTCGAGTAGTTAAGATCCTTCTGAGGAACTTGGCTTTGATACCAATTGTTGAACACACCTAGATACTGAGAGGGGGGTGAGTAAGTATCTTCAAAAACTTAATCCCTCAGCACAATGCAAATTTAGTCTTCTAACAAGATCAACAATCCTTAAATAGATCAACCACAATGAAAGATAAAGCAATGAACACACATGCACAAGACAACACTAGATATATGTGGAAACCCAACTAGGGAAAAACCATGGTGAGAAATCTCACAATACATATGAACAAGATTACAATATATTTTAAGGATCACTACCTAAGGAAGCACACTGCTCCCTGAAGGACTTACAGGCTAAGGTACACAACCTTAGAGAAAGATACAGAGGCCTTGTAGGCTGAGGTGCACAACCTCAGGCAAGATACAAGGACCTGATCACTATCTCAGAGAAGGATACATGAAACTTTAAATTTACAACATATGTCAACAATACACTCTTCTAATTGAGGCATTGAAGTGCATCTGATCTATATAGATTTCATAGATCACATTCCTTACTACATTATTCCACATACATTCCACTCTCCCACACTTTGTAACTAATTTGTTCTTCCATTTATATCCTTCACAATATCACAAAACACCAATTAGGTTAGCTAGAATAGGAGACAAACAATGACCTCAACAAGATAGCCACAAAACACAAATACGGTGAAAGCAGTCCTATCAAGAAGATAGAGAGGACCAAAAACAACTTATTACATCTTCCAATGTGATCCCAAACAACAAACATGCTATCGCACAGCATCTCAAGTCGACAACAAGGAAATGTGTAGCACTTTACTAGTCAGCCCAAAATGCATCTTTCAACTGAATTACTCAATGCGGTTCTCAATAGGCTAGGGGAGGACCTAAACACATCTTAACACAACCTCAATTATTGGTGGTAAAAGTTCAAAGTTGTGTCACACTTTGGGCCAACATATCAGCATAAACAAATTTAAGTATTTCTAACTAAAAGTCAATTTTAGTGAAACTCATGTTCTATGTGGATTCATTCTAGCTAAATTAGATCTAGGCCACAACTTTTCCAATTGGAACCATCCACTAAAAACACATGTAGCATCACTTTTTTTCTCATTCACCAAAAAATAAAAAATATTTGAAAAAATCGATGTTATAATCATTTTAAAAGAATCTAAAAATTACCCTTTTGTAGATCTATAAGTCTACTTTGTAAATATATAAAATTTTAAACAATTCAATTAGTTTTTATATTTTATTTCAAAGAAAAGTAGATTATCAGCACCAAAATATGGCATTGATTGTCCTCTCAAGACAAATAGGAATGTTTATCAAAAAATTTTGAAAAAATATGATGCACTAGAGGAGAGATTCCTTGTCAAGATGATATAATTTTTTTCCTATTTGGGATAAATAATCAAGACAAAAGTTGATGTCCCATCAAAAGAATTGTGTTTCATTACACGTAACTTCCAAGATTTGTTTAAAATATATATTTATCAAATGGGGGAAAAATTTAATCCATGCACTAAAGTTTTGAGTTATTAATACACAAAAAATATAGAAGGAAAATAAATGAAATTTAATATATAAAGTGTGATGTCCCATTCAACCTTATTTTACAACATTTTATCAGCAACTAAATTATATTGTCAATTTTATAACTACTACATTTAAATAATTTTTAAAACTTTTTTAAAAAATACAAACATAAAATACAATAAAAAATCTACATTTTATTAGTTTACATCATTTTAAATTTTAAAACATATACGTCACTTGTAGTGATTCAAGTTAAAATGTTAGATTAGTGTTGGTCATTTCCTTTATAAAAGTGTAATACAGCTTTGAACTTTCACCCTGGTGCAAACACCCAAACACATAGTGCAAGCAAGAGAACAAGCCTTATCGGCCAGATATCCACAAGTTTCAAGAAAACCAACTCAAAATAATATGCAGCCTCAAAGAGATTAACCATTGATGTGTGGACCACAAAGAGATGTTCCATGAACATCCAATAATACTTCCATATACATCTTTCTTATTGTCATGCTAAAAACACCTAGTGCAAACCAAACAAAGATAGAACACTTCATCCAAGAAGCCTAGAAGACCCAATCATGAGATATAACATTTACAAACCAACTTGCGGCAACCTTCATCACATGAAATCTGAACTAAGACACAACACAAGCACTAAGAGGACATCCACCAAGGTGCTGGAATAGTAACAACAATGCAAAGAAATATAGAGCATTTTTTGAATGAGTCCTAACAAGAAACCAAACTGCCAACTCACTGCAATTATGAGAGACCTCCTCGAAAACACTGGTGACCTGGAAAGATAGAGTGCAACATCAACATAACATAACCACTAAATCCCAAACTACAAGCCCATATCTTCAAAGGTAGATGAATGTGGAGCATTCTCCCAATCAGTCTTTAAGGAAACTTCGTACAGCAGAAACCTTCACCAACATCCAAAGACCAGAGCCTCCTTGTAGCAACACATACTTCCTTAGGAACAATAGGAGAGAGCATACAACATACTACAAACCATCAGCAACATCTCCCCAACATCAGCATTAATTTTAATCCTCATCTAAATGCTTCTAATTCTCATCTTAATATATCATCATGATATCATCTCTACAGACAACATACTCAATACTACTTTAATTGACATTAAACAAGGCATGACATCCAACCATGAACATCAGCAACATCATTGTTACCACACCGTCATAGTATACCATCAACATAAGCATCAATGACAGCCCAAGTTGAGTGTTGACATCAATGACAACCTTAGGTAACATATGTGCAACACCACTCTACTCTTCTATACCACTCTTCTCTCATGCACACCTCTTCTTCTATTTACCACTTTTCCACATACATCTTTGGGTGTATGTCGAGGTGTATTTTATTGAATGGTTTTCCTAATTATGTGAGCAGAAGTCCAACATCAATAGATTAGAGATCAAACACAATTACATTATATTGAAAATGAACTGAATTGCTTTACAACCGATGAGGTATAAATAGGTGAAGTTTGAAAAACAATACTCCACGAGAATAGGAGAGGTGGAAAAAATGGAACCAAGAGAATAGCTCAAGGTTTAGCCACCCTCAAATGTAGTGGTGATGTGTTGAATATGAGGTGACACATCTACTAACGACTCATAGAGTGGAATTAGTCTTTCCACATGTGAGGAAAACTGCCAAACTACTATGGTTATGTTAGGAATAACTCATGTGAGTTATACACCAACACCCCCCCTTAAGCATAGCTTAGGTGGGTTTATTAGATATGAGTCCCAGCTATGTGCCATTTTAGGTACTCATTTACAAAACATCTCTCATAAAATGGAGTAAGAAAGAAAACCCTATGGGAAAAAACTTTCCTTCTAAAGAGAGAAAACAAAGAGAGGACTTTAGATGGCCCCTCCAGATAATGATGATGCCGATGTAGACCCAGATGTTGTTGTTGAGAACTCTCCAAGCAAAATATGTTGTAAATTCAAAATTTTTTGAATATTCAGAAAATTAGACAAATCATCTCAATGTGTACAGAAGTTGGTATACCAAAGACTGATAAAAGGATGTGCATATGCGCACATGCGAATGAGATAAAAAATCTGTATGATTCTTTGAGAAGTGATTGTTCCCCCCATTACACTTTATAAATTAGTGTATGTACAATTCCCAATTTTCATGATTGATTACACAAGTGATTTTTATTTGACACCTTTTGAAGTGCAAGTACAACAAAGTAGCTTTTTTAGAGTCCTAATAATCATCTTTATTTGAGCCATCTAAACTAAGCCTTGAGTTGATACTAGACTCTGAGTTAACTTCTTCTTCATCAGCTATAAAGTGTGAAAATATGAAGCAGGCTTCTGTTGATAACTGAGAGGGGGGGTGAATCAGTTATCCTAATTATTTCTACTTTTTAAACTTTCTTATTAATCAATGCAACATTAATTCAAATAAGCAAACATAACCATGAAATGGAAATCCACATGACACAATATTTTTGATCTGGAAACCCTGTTACGGGAGAAAACCACGGGGTGATTAACGCAAGATTGTATTCTCTGTTAGAAGAATGGAAATACAAAATAGCACTTGCCAATTAGGGCTCACTGCCCGAGCACACTGCTCACAAGAGGCACACTGCCTAAAAGAGACACACTGTCTACAATTTATAAAGAGTTCATACAATACTTGAACTGATAAGGAGCATCTACATATGCTAGAGTTCAGTTTTGGTTAGGCTTAGTATACTGATCTGCTGCACTTCATCTTTCCTCTTCTTTTGTGCTACTCTACTTTCACATATCAGATCTTCCTTATTGCTTTTACTCTGCTCTACTGCTTTTCTTCACACATAACCAAAAACCACAACACTTCTCACAACTAAATCCATCTTGTATATATATCCGCATAAGTGATTTCATCACCTTTCTAGTCGGCATCTGAAATAGTCAATCTTTTCCACAAACTCTGATCTGTCGGCTGAATCCTTGCTTACCAAGTAATGCGGATCAAGGATATACTTGTAGAAGTCATCAATCATGTCGGCCAATCATAACTTATGCCTTAATAACCTTTACCATCATCAGTAACACATCTAGAATAATGTCTGATGTTTTGCCAGTCAGTTCTTCCTCTATCCATACTGCCAATCAGGAACCCGCTACTCAAGTATTCATATCTTTTTCTTCATCTATCACCGGAGGCTAAATCCTTGGAATCTATCAGTCAAGGTAGTCCTCTTGACTTCCCCAAATCCACACTTCATCAAGATACTTCCTCTGAGAGATCCGGACCTAACTGTCAGACCTTGCCACATGCTATGTTCTTGCTTACCAGACCACAACATTCTTCATTCTGACTTCTGGTATAGACACACCATGTCCTACAGATGTGTGGGATGAACTTTGTTGCCATCAATGACAACAATAATGAATCCATATAGTGTCTCTTGCCATCAATCTCCCCCTTTGGCATTGATGGCAACACTTAGTGAAAAATGACTAAGTGTTTACACTATGCTCCCCCTTGGCTGATGCTCTATTTTTATATACATTTTTCAGAGCTCCCCCTTAGTTGGATTCGTCATTTTTCACTGCTTCTCACTCCCCCTTTGACATCAATGCCAAAGGGTGGGGTCTGCGCACCAAAATTCTCAAAAATTCAACTATATAAGTATATTTTCTGGTTATACTTTACATAAACTTTAGTATATCTGCAAAAGTATTTGTCAATTGTACCACTTCTGTCACCCAACTCACCTTCATCCTGTCCAAAATTGAGATGTGACCACTCAACAGGAATGCAAAATGTTCTACCCTCTTAAGATCTATCGGATCATTGGTTCGGGCGGTAGTTTGAGCCTCATGCATGGCCTCTAACTTAGGGATAATGATCCTTCTAAGTTCACCCATCCGGCTAATTATGTTCTTCCTTTCCTTCTCAAAACTCTTTATTGCATTTGTTATTGCAATAGCCTGACACTCTTGATTTACTATGGAGGATGAGAGAGGATCAAAACTTTGAGATAGACTTAGTAGTTTATCCTCTTGCTCTTTTACTTTCTTCTCAATATTTTTGGTCACTGTGGGCCAAGATAAGCAAAATTTGTACATATTTCTGCCATCTTTAAGAGTGTTTTCCAAGCTCTTTTATCCCAATATCCATAACTCTCCTATCATTTGTTATCAGACCCTGTACTTCAGAGAATCTCTTACCCAAAAACTCCTTCTGGACCTTTTCTTCAGCTGACTTCTCTAGAGAATCAAAATGTATGCTAACACTATTTACTAGAGTTTTGATATTATCAGAAGAGGAGGCTGTGAGATCCTTCTAAAAAGATGAAATGATCTTTTCCAACACTCCAGATGCTACCTCTATAAGCTCACAGTCTTCCATGTGAGATTTTAGTAGTTTCTCTTTGGCCTTCGCATTTGCAAATGAAGCTATCTTCATTGTTTGTACCGGAGATAGAGAGTCAAAGTCTAATGGCCCTTGAAGTAACTTTGGTTCATCAATCTCCAACATTTCTTTTGTCAAGAAGTCCTTAACAGTTTCTGCAGTATCTCTTGCTGGAGACAGAGATTTCTTCTCTTCTGCACTGTCACTTATGTTCTTCTCAGCTTGACTTTCTTCTCTTCCTTTCACTTCTTCTTTTTCTTCTCCTTTAGATTAGGAGATTGCAGGGGAAACCAGAGGAGAGATATGTGTTTGTTTATGAGGCACCTCTTCCTTTTCCAGAACAGAGGATTCTAAGTCCTTATCATTTTCTGTACCGGTGTCCATTACTTCTTCTGCCATTTTCTCAGTGAACTCTTCTACAATATTTGTAGCCGAGGGGTTAGCACCCAAGTCCTCTATGATAGGAAGATTGAATCTTTTGAAGACCTTTAAGAGGATCTCTTCTATTTCCTTGGCTACCTTGTCAGTCTCACCAAGCATGAGCTAATTCATTCTAGCTTTGTTCCTAAACTCATACTTGCAATCTTTAAAGATCATGTTTATTTGCTTTGAATCAATTGAAGGATATAGCTGAATAGCTATCTGTTCCTAGATATCAAGGTCTTTTTCCATGGCATTATTCTTTCTTATTTCTAACTCCTTTTCTAGGCTCTTGGGAATAAGATATATAATTTCAATAAAAGCCTTATTATATATGTTCAGATACTTAACTATAGCTTCCTACAAGATCTTTTGGTTAGCCTCATTATAATCATCATAGAATTCGGCCATTGGTTGAAGGTTTCCATCCACAGTGACTGATTTGATTACATTTTCTAGAGACATGGTGGGCTTTTCAATAAATTCCTCTGCCATTTCTTCCTTGTCTTGACTTGTAGAAGTTTCACCGGATCCTTTCTTCTTCTGCTTCTTTATTTCCTTTATTCCCTCATCAGATTCAGTCTCTTCTTCATCCTTTTGACTCGCACAAGACCTTGTGGCCTTAGTCTTGGTTCTTTTCTTTGTTTTATCAGATGATCTTGCTTCCGGTTTAGATGCCCTTGAGCTTTTTGGCAGTGGCAGGTTCAGATCTCTTTGATGATCTAGTCTGGGTGGAGGTTTCTACCGGAACACTTTCCTTGCTTTCCTTTTCTGCCTCTTTCTTCTCTTCCTCAGTCATTTTCCTCTTTTCCCTGTTGGCATCAAGTGCCTCCTTTGAGATGCCAAATCCTTTGGCAACATCTTCAACTTCTTTTCTCACCTTCTTCTTGATCTCTGGTTGTCTGAGTTCCACATGAATCTTTATACTTAGCTCTTCAAAGGTTCTAAACCTTTCTGCCTTTGGATCCTTTCGCTGACTTAGCATGTGTTGAACATGTAGCTCCACAATGTTCACATCAACTTCATATCCCATTGGCATGATCCACACTGTTCTTGGTTCCATTGCCTCCATTAGGTATTGATCAGTCTCTACCATAAAGCATATTGTGTCTTTGTATTTCTCAACTAGAGATTGGGGAATTCTCTCTCTAGCTTGCATCATGTTTTGGAAGTTCTTAAAGTACCTCCACAAAGTTGTATTCCTTGCCTTGGCATCCCCAAGTTCATGCAAGTAATCTCTGATTTGAATTGCTACTAATTTGTTATTTTCCCATACCCATACATTGGATCCGGGTAGTTCATTCATGAAGTAGAAAAATAAGCACAATATCAGTCCACCATATTTAAAGGAGTTCTTCTTGTCCTTTTTGATCTTCTGTATGTTTTCCATCAATTGACTCAAAAGGAGTTCACAGAGATCACACTCTGCATTCTTTCTCAGCATCTCATAGGCTGTATATACTGCAGTTCTGGATATTGAATTTTCCCTACTGGAGTGATATATCTTATATCCTATTATCATAGATGCAAACTTGACATCCGGATCAGTAATATCTTCAATGGTCATTGCCCTCTTATCAAATTTTGATCCGGTGGCCTTAGTTACAATGTTGTTTTTGACAGATTTGAGGACAGGTATCCCTCCGGAGGAGTATAAACTAGTTACTACCCTAATTGCCTCCTTAGTGATTTTGCAAGGTCTATTCAGCCATAAGAAGTTATCATGCACCCTACTCAATACATACGGGACCCATTCATCTTCTTCAAAGTAGGGGAAATGAATGAACTGATCAAAATGTTTCTCTTGGATGCACTTATATTCTAGTTTAAGCTCAAAAGCATCATCTATCAATTGTTTGTGATAGGTGTCTCTTAGTCTGAATTCCCCAAACTCTTCAATATTTGCATGTATGTAAACCCTAATGTCTTATGTGTGCAAAACACCATGCGGAACACTAGAGAATGCTCCTAGGGGATCTACCTCCAAGGATTTGTATGGATGTTTCTTGAATTTTGGGCAAGGCCTATCAGAGATCTTTACTATATTCAGAGTATCCATCATCAGAGAATTTTACTAAGAGATGTCGAGAGTGGAGAATACCTTTTAACGTTGTCTAGGGCGCACGAAGGAATCTTGATTGATTTGTAGGAAGAATCGTCTTGATCTTGGGAGAATTTGTTGTAGAACTCCTTTTCTTTTCATTTCTTCTTGAATGCAGAATGAACAAATGCTTAATGAGAAAACCCTTATATTGCTTCACAAACCCTAATGTTAAGATGCAATAAATGCTCGACCTAAGTCATTCCAGTTTGCCTTATTCAGATGACTTGAAGAACTGGATCAATCTTGATCATAAACATCTTGCAAATCCTTCAAATCTTAACCATAGTTTATTTGGATGTTTCTCTTATGAACCCTTTAATCCACAACTCTTCTTGTGCCAGTTCCGGCACCAATTGACTAGCTGGGGGAACAAGGTTTTTTTGTGTCTCCCCCTGAGCTAGGGCTCACTTTTTAATTTCTAGAAGGAATATCAACACCAGACTTTGGTACATACCCATCCCCTACATTCTCTATATTTTTCTTCACCCAAATCTTGTTAATCTCACTTTGAACTTCATCCGCATTCACTTTTTGTTTTCCCTTATCTTGATTCTGATTATGATGTACCAGACCTCTTTTGTCCTGATTCTTGCTTCTACAGAATTTTACAATATGACCGGATCTATTGCAAATTTGGCAAACAATATTTCTTTGCATATTTGATTGATATCCTCTTGATCTGCATTGATTAGCCATATGACCTATTCTATTGCATGCAAAGCATCTACCATTGAATGATTTGTTCATTTGCATATTTCTACATTCATGAGATTTGTGACCATACCTTTTGCAGTTGAAACATTGTCCGGAGAAGGATGAATTAGTCTGATTCATTCTCTTTCTGCACTAATTAGCTTTATGATCAAAGTTATTGCAGTTGTGGTAGCATCCATTGAAGGTTGGATATCTTTGGGCATTAGGCTGTCTTACTGGAGGTCTTCTAGGCCTGTTCCTTGGATTTACTGATCCAAAATTCTTCTGACTGGATCCAAAGATTTATCCTTTCTCATATCCCAAACCACACTTGTCATCTACCCTCTTTTGACTTTCAAGAAGAACTTCAAGTTGAGCAGAACTTATCTTGAATTTTTCTTTATATTCATTTGTTGTTTGAAGATCCCTTTTAAGAGAGACAATTTGATCCTCAAGTTTTTCTTCATTATCTTTAGCATCTTCAAAATTAGATTCAAGGTGTCTAATTATTCTATCCATCTTGTGGCAGTGTTATAATTTCTCCTTGAGAGATTGTCTTAGATCATCTTAAGTTTTTCTTTTCTCTCCAATTTCTTGGGTAAACTTCATAACTCCTGATTCCATTCATGTCTTACCATGATGATCTCTTTTGATAACTTTTCACACAACATGGTTTTCTCCTTCAGATCTTCATTTGTATCATTGGCTTCACCTTGACTTGCCAGTTGCTAAAGGTGCTCTTTTCTCTTTTTCATAGAGAGACTTAGTTTCCCTTTTAGTTCATTTATGAAATCATCAGCCTATTTGAGTCCTTCCTTCAATTCATTGACTTTAGAATTTGACTGCTCCAGATCATCTAGGGCTTGAGTTGCTCCCTCATACCATACACATCCATTTGAATTCCTAGATCTTCCTCAAGTAGTTAGGCTCTGTTGGGAGGAACTTGGCTCTGATACCAATTGTTGATAACTGAGAGGGGGGGTGAATCAGTTATCCTAATTATTTCTGCTTTCTAAACTTTCTTATTAATCAATGTAGCATTAATTCAAATAAGCAAACATAACCATGAAATGGAAATACACATGACACAATATTTTTGATGTGGAAACCCTGTTAAGAGAGAAAACCATGGGGTGATTAACCCAAGATTGTATTCTCTATTAGAAGAATAGAAATACAAAATGGCACTTGCCAATTAGGGCTCACTGCCTGAGCACACTAGTTACTCACAAGAGGCACACTGCCTACAAGAGACACAATGTCTACAATCTATAAAGAGTTAATACAATACTTGAATTGATAAGGAGCATCTACATATGCTAGAGTTTAGTTCTGGTTGGGCTCAGTATACTGATCTGCTGCACTTCATCTTTCCTCTTCTTTTGTGCTACTCTACTTTCACATACCGGATCTTCCTTACTGCTTTTACTCTACTCTACTACTTTTCTTCGCACATAACCAAAAACCACAACACTTCTCACAACTAAATCCATCTTGTATATATATCCGCATAAGTGATTTCATCACCTTTCTAGTCAGCATCTGGAATAGTCAATCTTTTCCACAAACTCTGATCTGTCGGCTGAATCCTTGCTTACCAAGTAATGCAGATTAAGGATATACTTGTAGAAGTCATCAATCATGTCAGCCAATCATAACTTATGCCTTAATAACCTTTACCATCATCAATAACACATCCAGAATAATGTCTGATGTTCTACCAGTTAGTTCTTCCTCTGTCCATACTACCAATCAGGAACCCACTACTCAAGTATTCATTTTTTCTTCATCTATCACCAGAGGCTAAATCGTTGGAATCTATTAGTCAAGGTAGTCCTCTTGACTTCCCCAAATCCGTACTTCATCAAGATACTTCCTCTGAGAGATCTGACCTGACTGTCAGACCTTGCCACATGCTCTGTTCTTGCTTACCGGACCACAACATTATTCACTCTGACTTCGGATATAGACACACCATGTCCTGCGGATGTGTGGGATAAACTTTGTTTCCATCAATGACAACAATAATGAATCCATATAGTGTCTCTTGCCAACAACTTCTGGATGGCAAACTTTACTAACTGTAACTAGTTTTCTATCTTTGGACTCTCTGATGAAGGCAACATCTATAGTGAATTCTACCATCTTTTTATAATCGGTAAGTGCATATATTGAGAGATAATTTTTAAATAAACTAGGAATGCAGTATACATTATTTAGAATACCATTCCCTAGTTCAACTGTGTCTTTACCACCGACATCATAATACCTTTGGTTCATTAAAATCTTGTAGATTCTACAAGGTTCAATTTTTATGAACATTTCTAGAAATAGTGACATATGATCACCAACAACTAACCTTATGACCCATTAGTTTAACTATGTTTTAGATTGTGGCATTTTATCTCTTTTTATCCCTATTAGAAGAAGTGATTAAGGTGGTACTTGAGTGATAGAAGACGTGATTGTGTGCACTCTTCTTACTTATTTACCACCCCTTAAAGTGGCACTTTATAAGTAGTGCATGACATCATACAACAATACTTTCCCTTTTTGTTTCTTTCCTAACAAGCTTGCAATTTGAGATGAAGTAGTTTTAAGAACCCTAAACCTAGATTAATTTGGAACTTTATAATGATAGTTCTTTGTGAGGCTATAATGATAGAGGATGAAAAATTAGGCACTTTTGCATTTTGAATGACTCGATTACGAGATTGTTTGCAAAAGTTATGGCCTTTACAATTTTTGCATGTGCAAAAAAAATACACTTTCAAAAAAAAATTTCAATGTGCTTGAAAATAAAAATTTTGCAAACTAATATTGGAGAGAAAAAAAACTTGATGAGGGAAAATTTAAGCCCCCTATGGTAGAGTGTGACCAAGGGATGAAAAACCCATATGACCAGTGGCTTATTGTGAGAATTTTTGCCCCTCCCCCCTTTTTGATTTCTCCTCTTTGCTGATGTCACCCCCCCAGTTTTCTTATGTCATGTGAATAGTGACAACTTATCTCTGATAAAGATTAACGCCTGTCATGGTTTGTATGTGCCTCTGGACAAGCCTGCCAATATAAACTATATGAAGAAAGAGTGTTCTAGACCCATTTGAGGGCAATCAAAGGGCGATCTATGTCGTGGAGAATGGGCGATGTCCATTTCAGATAGGAGCAAGAAAAGCCTCCAAACTAAACTTTGCCTACTATGTGGCTGAAATTCTCCAAAAAGAGGCAACATTGACTGCAAAAACATGGCTTACAATGCCACGAAAATGGGGTGATTAGCTGACTGGGTCATCCATCCACAGGCAGAGGGAAATGACCCTCTTGAGCATCATTTACTACAGATACAGGCTGATTTCAACCTCTCAACAAGTAGCAAGATTTGCACTTGACTTAGCCTCTTTCTAATGGATGAAGACCACAGAAAAAAATGGCCTCTGTATGAAGCACAATAAAAACCAAATAAAAATGCCTCTATATGACTCTTCTTGGCAATGATTCGACCTCATTGTGGTGAGGGTCGATGAGTTCTGCAATGATGATTTATAACCTACACAAAAATGTTTCAAATATTCTTTGAAAACCAATTTATACCTCCTCAAATTACAGTGATAGAAGGCCGGATTGATCCTAGCGTGCAAGAGAGATTGTAGAGATTTGCCAATGGAGATGTTTGTCAATGAGTAGCTGATTTGATGCTATTCTAATCACTCTGATACCATGTGTGAGTGGAAGTCCAAGATCAATGGATTAGAGATCAAACACAATTGCAATATATTGAAAACAAACTGAATTGCTTTACAAACAATGCGGTATAAATAGGTGAAGTTTGAGAAACAATACTCCACGAGAATAGAAGAGGTGACAAAAATGGAACCAAGAGAATGGCTTAGCATTCAAACACCCTCAAATGTAGCAGTGATGTGTCGAATATGAGGTGACACATCTACTAATGACTCATAGAGTGGAATTAGTCTTTCCACATGTGAGGAAAACCACCTAACTATGATTATGTTAGGAATAACTCATGTGAGTTATACACCAACACTAATCAAAGATATTAATATCTTTGAAAGGAAAGAATGGTAAGTTTTATTAATGATTGTTTATTTTGGGATATATATGGATAAATTAATAGTTTAGGTTTTTAAGGTTTTCAAAATGTAGGTTTTGGGGTTTCTAGGCTTTAAGGTTTAGTAATCTTGATGTGTCCTTTTTGAAATTTATATGTAGACGTATGACTCTTTCCTAGTAAAATTCATGATTTAGGTTCCCTTCCTCAAGCATGGATCTAATATTATTGGTTGCACACTTTTGTTGCTTGTTTCATCAAATTCTCTACTACTTTTTGGTTGTTAAGGAATGGTAGTATTTAAAAATAATTGAAGGAGGTTACTAGATTGCTAGGGTACAAGTTCTCTTAGGTCAACCCTTGGGAGAGATTATCTTGATGATCATACTAAGTATTAGTGAGCAACAATCAAGTGTTCCAATTTCATTGAATGATTAGTTAGATTTTTGGTCTCTTTAATGAATGCACTAAAATGTTCTTAGAAATAAATACTCCATAAATGTGAATAATTATTGAATGAATTCTTGATGCCACTAATTTTAAAATGAGTGTAATTGAATTCCTTTAAATACAAGTACATAGCAATAAGTCACACAAATGTGTTCTTAGTTACCTCATAACGGTAAGTGAAATGGGTAGAAGTTGCCCAATATTTAATTTGACTTGAAATTTTATGGGTTAGATCCATGGCCATGGGAATGACTCAAGATAAGGGAATGATAAAATCTATGTGGGGAATGAATGTTCAAATATAGAGGATGTAGTAAATGTCAAGTGTATGGTAATGTGTGTAGAAACAAATGAAATAAGGTCAAATGCATAGGAAAGAGCAAATGTGAGGATACATGGAGGATGAGGGAATAAGCCCAACATAGCACAAGATTGCACCATTTGTTGATATATAATTACATTAATACATTCTCTCAAAACGGACCCAATACTAAATAGGAATCAAGACATAGGTATGAAATTTTCACTATTACAAGATTATAACAATATAGTTATCTACTTCAAAATATTTAAAATATTAAAATATTTTACCATTATACTAAACAAATTTACCACACATTTACTACTAAGTTATTTTATATTGTCCATCTAAATTATTTCAAAGGAAATACATTTTAAGTAACTATATTTTAAGAGTGTTACAGAAATGAAATATAGTTTTCTTGGATATGTTTAAGCTACTTTGTGGAGCTTGAAATAAACCAAATATGGGACCGACTAAGGCAGTCTCCTCTATAATACATCCTCTCCCCCCTTGTCCCTACATTCAACTTAGGTTATCTCACACTCAAAGAGAAACATGCATATTTTATGAGTGAGACATCAAAGATTAACTAAATTATTTCAAAGGAAATACATTTTAAGTAACTATATTTTAAGAGAGTTATGGAATGAAGTTTTCTTCTTGGAAATATTTAAGCTACTTTATGGAGCTTGAAATTAAACAAATAAGGGACTGACTAAAGTAGTCTCCTTTACAACACATCATCTCCCCTTGTCCCTACACTCAACTCAAGTTGTCTCAAAATCGCATGGAAACATGCAAATTTTGTGAGCAAGACATCAAATGCTTGGACACATATGCCTAAGCGGATCAATTGCACCCCTAAACTTTACAACAAAACCTTTTGACTTTGTAGTTGTACCTATCAACTTTGTTGCAATGTCCATAAATTAAAGTTCTTAGATTGACTTGAAAATCATAGGGTATCATTTATTGTCCTCTTGGGTCAATTTCTGGAATCAAAGCAACTAAGATAATAAGTGCATCTACTCTATTTTCTTATTTCTTTTTTAACCTATTTTACTTACATTTTACATTTCTCAACTCCTATACATTCTATTGTAGATCTTATTCGGCTAGTTTTAGTTTTGTATTTTGTATTATTAATTTAATTTATACATAGTAAGCACAAAAATAATAAAATAGACTCTCCTATGATACATCTACACTTAGGGGGTGCCAAAATTTATTTTTTAGGTACGTATCTCTCCAAATCACAACAAGAACACAATAAACACTTATTTCTCCTTAATAATACAAATGATAAAGAAGACATGGAAGGTAGGTTGTCCATACAACCTTTTCCATAATCCTCAATTCTTAATATTATAATAGGTTGACTAAGCTACCCACAGTCAAGCCCACCATGCCCATTAATTGCATGTTTTTCCCAATAACTTAAAAGAGTATTCAAACCCTTAACACTATACTTCAAATTAATACCAAATATAACCCCATAAGATATAGACTCGTTAAAATTAAAAACATAAAAATACTAAAAAACATTTTTTTATAGCTATTTAAAATTAAACTAAACCACGTTTCAATTAAATTTGAATATATTGAACAGAATCCACATTTACTATTGTATTTTTTGATTGTCCATCTATCTTACGTTAAAGAAAAAATATATTTTGAAACAATTTCTACAATTAATATTTTTATAGCTATGGTCAGGTATTTAAATATTTGTAATGTGAACATCAAATGACTCCTTTCCATTAGCCTTTTGCGTCATTACGAGACTACCGAACTTTAAAAAGAGAATATCCCCATCACCTACAACAAACAATTCTGAAGTATTGAGAGCCGTCAACTTTGCATACTTTAATAAAATCTAAGCATATTCAACAGAACGGAGAGGAGCACAACAGAGAAGAAAGTAACGCACAGCGGAAAATGGTCCCTCTTTAAGCAAAGCAATAGGCCATAATGCAGGTCAAATTTATTTTATTAGCTATGGTCAGCAGCAAACAAATATTTCCACGACTCGGAGAAGACAAAAATGGCCAGGTTTTACTAAGCCAAAAAGTTGAGGTCATTTGAAAGATTCGTGCACATTATTTAACAATTCCCTGATTGTTGGGTTGTGTTCCTTTTGTGGTTGGTTGCAATGGTCGTTTGTCAGATTGTTTATTTTGGTCTAATCATGTCGTTTCCGTGTGGGGGCTTCAGCTCTACATTCTGTCACCTACTTTTCTCGCCCGCACTTTCGCCTAAATTTCCTCTATCTTTCCCGGCGCTGCCACCATACTTACATACGAACTGTTCAACCCTTCAAACCTCTATTTAACCTGGAGAAGAGGAACATCCAAGTACAGATTTCTGCTTGCTTTTCCTGGGTTTTGCCTTGTTTATCCTAAATGGAGAACCGTGCTACGAGCTGTAGCAGAGCAGAAGGATGGTGGGTATATGTACTAGTTCCCCTGAGTTGCAATGGGCCTAACTTCTTTTTCTTAGATAGCACTCAAGCCGATAAAAGTGATATTTGTGCATGGAATCAGTACTTGGCCATTCTGGTTGCTGCTCTGCTTTGTGCACTAATCCTCTCCTGGTGGAGTATTGGAGGATGTGCATGGGCCGGAAAGAATAAGAAGAAGAAGATTCCAGGGCCCCGAGGATGGCCCATAATCGGAAGTCTAATGGAAATGAGAAGTGGCCATGCCCACCGTAAGCTTGCTCACTTGGCTACTATTCACGAGGCGAAAAAGCTGATGGCCTTCAGCTTGGGCTCAACCCGCGCAGTCATAACATCCGATCCAGATGTGGCGAAGGAGCTCTTGAGCTCTCCTCACTTTGCAGACAGGCCTCTCAAACAATCTGCCCAGCAGCTCATGTTCGGGAGGGCAATAGGCTTTGCACCCAACGGTGAGTACTGGAGGATGTTGCGTAGGATGTCCGCTGCTCATCTCTTTAGTCCACGAAGAATTGCCATGCACGAACCCGGGCGTCAGGCGGACTGTGTAAAAATGCTATCTGATATACACAATGAGTGCCTATGCAAGGGTGCCGTCAACCTCCGTCCACATCTCCAAACGGCGGCTCTCAACAACATCATGGGAAGCGTGTTTGGTCTAAGGTTGGGCGGTGATGGAGATGGTAGGGAGGTGAGGGAGATGGTGGAGGAGGGGTTTGAACTGTTGGGGGCATTCAACTGGGCCGATCATCTGCCCTGGCTACAACCGCTTGACCCTCTGCGAATCCACGCCCGCTGCGCTCGACTCGTACCTCGTGTTAGGGCTTTCGTTCAACACATCATCCACCAACATCGCCGGTCCTCTCCGCCCAGCGAAACAGCGGATTCAGATTTCGTGGATGTGCTCCTTTCGCTTCAAGGACACGATAAGCTCCAGGACGAAGACATCATCGCTGTTCTCTGGGTAAGAAATACCCCATCTCATTGTTTGTTTTCACATCAGTATACCGAAGTGCCGATAAAACATATAAATATTTGACACTATAATATTTCTCACATACAGGAGATGATATTCCGCGGCACAGACACTGTGGCTCTAGTTACGGAGTGGACCATGGCGGAGTTGGTACTCAATGAAGAAATACAAAGGAGAGCTCAGGCAGAGTTGGAGGCAGTGGTAGGGAGGGAGAGAAGCGTGCGGGACGAGGACATAGCAAGGCTTCCATACCTGCAAGCGGTGGTAAAAGAGAGTTTGAGAATGCATCCACCGGGGCCTCTGCTGTCGTGGGCGCGTTTATGCACGGAGGACGTCGATATAGCAGGTGGGATGCATATTCCGGCCGGGACGACAGCCATGGTTAACATGTGGTCCATCACTCACGACCCGGAGATCTGGGAGTCGCCTCATGAATTCCGGCCGGAGAGATTTGTTGAAGAGAAAGTAGACGTTCGGGGTAATGACTTGAGACTTGCACCCTTCGGTGCAGGTCGGCGAGTCTGTCCGGGAAAGGCTCTCGGCCTCACCACTGTTCATCTCTGGGTTGCAAAACTACTACACCATTACAAGTGGATTCCTTCTCCTCAACACCCAGTAGATCTAACCGAGATTCTCAAGTTATCCTCCCAAATGGCGACGCCTCTTACTGTGATTCCCGCAACCACAAACCCTTATTGAGAACTCCCAAAATTAGCTTTCGAGGTTACCCTTTTATCATATTACTCTTTTATTAGTATACTGTTACAGAATAGTGTTACAGAATAGTCTAGACGTAGTTTGCTTAAAAATGATCATCTGCTGCAAATTGAGGAGGTGTATATAGTTTGGACGTAGTTTGCCTAGGTGTGTGTTTATTAATGGACAGTCAACGTTGCTACAGAATTGGTGTGGTGTAATACGCGTAAAACAAGCTTGAAAGTGATTATTAAGTTTCTTCTACTGCCTGTAATGTTAACGATATGTACTTGCTATTTGAATTGCTATGACAATTTGGTTAAGAGATGAAAAGCACCAACCTTTCTTTCGTTCTAAGAAATGTTTGATGTATAACGACGCAAGTCGGGCCGATATAAATTTATTATATCATTTGTTGTTACATGTAATTATACAAGGCAAGCTAATTATATATTAACAATCATGAATATCCTAGTTAGATAATATGATTTTAAAATTGTCTTACTTCACTCAAAAGAAAAGTATGAATGACTAAAATTTTCTTTGTAATTGACTATATTTTAGGAACAAGATTTCAAAATGATTGATATAATACAATTATGGTGTAGTACATATGTATGTTTATAAATGAAATAAAGTTTTTTTTATGTATAATTTTGGTTAATTAAATTAAATATATAAAAATTGAGTATAAATAAATTTAGATTAATAAATGAGAATTCTGTATTGATATTTTGATTTAATTTAGAATAATTTATAATTAATTTTATTTAGCTTAACAATTAAAGAATACATTAGAATTATTGTGGATCTAAATTTGATATGTCTAGGGATTTAAAACAATGAATATCAAAATGGTAATCACCTCATAATAAAAATATTCTTTTGTGACTATGTAAAGAAAAAATTGCTAGGGATGAATCCTTGACTCTAAAATTGTCATGTGTGATTTAGAAACTACTTCCACTTTACCTAATGTATAGAAGTTTGTTGTGCTCTTCTTAAATATCTAGGGACTTTCAAGGTATTTAGAAACACCTTAAGCAAAATCTATTAGTCATAGGGAGTTAAGTTTTCCTAGATCAATCCCTAGAAATTGAACAATGATTGAAAACATCAATCTCTAATCATGCAAATGCCTCTAGAATGATTATGTAAAATGGATGCAAGCTCCAATCTACACTTTGACTTAATTTTATTTTGGGTCCACAAATATAATACAAAAGGCTTGTGGGCATGAAAAAATAATTATTTCAAACTTCAAATAACAACTTAGTTGGATTTAAGGACATTGAAATCTACCAAAGATATGGACATGGGACTCTATATATAATTGATGTGATACACACTCTATAATCTAATTTATATTTTGATTAAAACCATTAATATTTAATCCACATAGACTTCTAACAAGACAAACCAAACTCAACATGATTTTTAAACTTCATCCTCCTACTCCAGTAGAATTCATAGAGCTTTTGGGGTCTAGGGGAGCATAGAGGTAAATTTTACAAAATTTGGATGTGGGAAAAATTATGAGACTACATATAGTGGCTTGGGTCTTGGGAAAATACTTAACATAAACATAGAGTCCATATGTGAATGACCAACTAGGTTCTAATATAAAAAAAGGTATGGGTCTAAAACATAAGATTTTATGACATACCAAACATAAGGCATCATAGGGTACAAACTTGAAAATAATGAAACATGTAGATGAAATCCTCTTGGTCAACCATAATTAATAAAGAGGTTTCAATCTAAAAAATATATAGATGTCAAATAGACTAGAAGGCAAACATAGAAAGATAATAAAACATTATCCTTAAAGTTTACATCTAGAAAAATTAAAACAATGATATATGTGTCTAGGACCATGTGACATGGGTAAATTTAAATTGAATAGACCATCATGAGTGTAACATCAAACATAGATAAGGATATAGCCATAGTGAACATAGGTAATCAGAGGTTAGGTCAAGATCAAATAAACCCAACTAATCATGACTACAAGATTAACTTGTAATATAAGTAACAAGTAGAGTAGTAGCTACAAAAACAATGTAACTGGCCACAACATAATATATTTTTAATCATAATGGGACCCATTGGATTGATAAGGAAAACTAAATATAGAGGGCTATAGAGGCACATAAATTTGCAATTCATGAAACATGTGAAACAAGAAATCTAGATGAGAAAATATTTTAGGCCTAACCAATATTGGCTCAAGTTGGGGATGTGTGTATCTAATAGACACACTAAGAATCTAGTAGGGGTCTCTATAATGTAGACCGAGGAGCACAAAAAGACACAAATCATAACACTCACAAGATAAGGAAGGTATGAACAAGACCAAAAAAAAAAACACACTACACCATGATTAAATAACAATCGTGGCTATACAAACAAAATGTAAAGGAAGCATACGTATGTATGTATGTATGTATGTATGCATGCATGCATGCATGTATGTATGTATGTATGTATGTATGTATGTATGTATAGAGAGAGAGATTCAACTCATCTTACATTAAGAAAAATAATGCTTCAAGTGTTTCCCATGAACAAGCAGTTCCATAAAATAATTATCCATTTCCCTCAAATAGAAAGTAGATTGTCCAAATTAGTTTCTATTACATAAGAACCAAGCTAAAAAGATTAAAATTTATCATGTTTTCTTTTATCTTCCAACCTTGCATTCCATAAGAAAATAATGCCCCTCAACTAGAAGCATATTTGAACAACTCTCTAATCAAATATATATTTCATTTTTCTTATTGTATCAAAGTTTTCTCATGTGCAACTTGTGTTACTTCATCTAGATTAGTTACTTCATGGAACCTTTGAGACAATTCATCTTCTTCATGGACATCTACCTCTTATAAAAACTTGTATACAAGCAATTCCAAGTTTATTGAAAAACTTACACTTGCTACATACACTACTTTTAACATGGAATCCTCTATATAGAATTTTGGAAAGTCACTCTATCAGCCCATACAACAAATATGACTTTGTCATCCCATCTACTTTTTGTTCAAATCAAGGGATCTTTTGATAATGTTCATTAAATTCTTAATGCTAGACTTAACTTGTCCATTTCCCTACAGGTGATAAGGGGAGGAGTAGGTGGTGTTGATACCATATTTGTTGCATAACTCAATGAATTCATGTGATCTAAAACACATGGTGTCACCAACAACTATCCATTATCTAGTTAAGAAACTAACTCCTCTAGTCAAGGGAAGCTAAAAAAGTCACTATGTTTTAGTATTGCAAGATAGTTTAGTGGTGAAGCGTATGTTATTTCATCAATAGGCCTATTTAGATTCCTAGTTAAATTATCATGTGCTCAAGTTTTAAGCTTAGATTTATATGATAAGAAGAACACATAAACATATCAAGATTTATGTTCATCCTTTAATTCCATTTGAGACATTTATTTGGTATACAAAAAACACTTGCAAGAAATTAAATCTTTGAATACATTGAGAACAAACCTTCATTATAAACAAATAAATTGAAAATAAAAGTAATATTGAATCCTACTCTAACCAATTTATAATAAAATGCAAGATTGAGAGGAAAGAAGGAAAGAAAAGGAAATCAAGAAAGAGAGGCAGAGGAAAGATGGATCTATTAACATGAGACTACGACTAGGTTAGCAAGATTCATTGTAAATAAAAGGAAACATATTCTTGCTATCATTATCTCAACATGAAATATAAACAATGCAATCTTCTAAAGAGAACAAACAAAATGAAAATGTATACTTAAGAATGAAAAAATAACCACCACTATTACATGATGTGCCCAATAAATTCACTATCAAATATTCATTTAAATACATCAATAATTGTTTACAATTGGAATCAAATAAACTACATTAACTGTAATTACAATAGACTCAAACAAGGGCACTCCCCACCAAATTGCTTACATTGAAAGAGGCTAATTTCTTGCTCTTCCAAAGCTCCACAAATTCCTTGAATTTGCAAACCTCCAAAATTTAAAATCCAAAATACTCCAAAAAAAAAACCTTTCTTTATGCTTCTATCCTATCTTTTTTCCATCAATTAAAAATTCAATTCAAGTCTCCAACTATTAATTTCTAAATGACCCTTTGATACCATTTTCAAAAACATCTTTTCATATTTTAGATCTATCCATCTAATTTTTTTTTTTAGAAAAAGACTCTTTGATATGATATACAAGTCTCCATACCTCTATAGATGTACAAATCTTCCTTCGTATGATATGCAAATCGTCCTATCATATAAAATATGATTTTATAAGATATGCAGATCTCCATATCAAATAAAAATGTTGTCTTCTAATATTCAAAAGTCCATTTCAAGTATACCTATTGCCTTATCCTTTTTAAATATTTCACTTCCCATCCTGGTCTAATCTTTAAACGAAATATCTCCTCTTTATTGTACGTGTTCAAATCTTTAATTAAGTGCCTATCTTTAATAAAGAAAGGATATGAGATTTGACTTGATTCATACGCCTCCATTTATTCCTATGTCTTAGCCTAGGCTAGGCGCCTACACTTATCTTTCCCATCGAACCTTTCATTTTGGTGCCTATCTAATATCTTCTTTTATGACGTATTTCTGATATTAAGTGGTTACATCCTTGCCTTTATTCACACGCCTCTTGTCCACATTTCCTATTTTATGACATGTTAATTACGCCGAAGGCGTTCCATCAGCGAAGGGACTGGTTTGAAGATGGATGACGCAGGATTGAGCAGAGCTATGTATTGGGCCGTTCAATTTTGCGTGTCGGAATATTTTCACGTTTTGCCGTGTTTTGTTTGTCTGCTTTTGTTTGCCGGGTTTATTATATTCGATACCGTGACCTCGGTCCTCGCTATTCATATCTATGGTACACGCTTCAGCCTTCGCTTCATTTCTGCAATTGCAAGATTAGCTTTTAAGGTTTTTCTCGGTGATTTTGGTAGCATAAGACAGGGTTTCAATGCACTGGAAGTAGTTATCACTAGCACTTGCACCCATAGCAGGTTCAAGGAATACGCTGATAGGAACAACTGCGTGAATTTTTTTTACAGTGTGAGACAATTCTGAGCACTATAGTGCTCACATATAAAAGCCTATCGGCTAACTAAATACGGCCACGTTTAGAGAATCATTAACAAATCCAACATGGCTTTGTTCACTAAAAATGTTTATATATTCTTAATCGGCTCCTACAAATAAATATAAATTTTATATGATTGATTAAAGTGTTGGAAATTAAAAGCAACTTGTTTAATTACGGTGTGTGTGGTGGGGGCCTGGGCCTCTATATATACATAATACAACGTTTATAGGGATTTTAAAAGCAATGTTAGCTATGATAGTGTAGGGAAAACAAATGTTCTTTTTATAATTATTTTGAGTTTAATTAAATAATTAAAATTAATTAATAATATATTAAATTTAAAAAATGATTATAGTGAAAGAAGTAATTTGAGTAAGATTAGGTGTTTATTTAATTAAGTTTGATAAGGGTTAAGTGTTGGTGTTGATTAGTGAAAATGTTGTAATAGAAGTTTTAAAATGTATGGGTGGATTTGACGAATAAAATAAGCTTCTATTTAAGTGCGAGTAAGAATAGGACGAGTTGCTTATGTGTTTCCAAAGCATGCTAGGCTTTAATAACTGTTGTACAGAACAGTGTGCATGCTCTCTAACTCCAAGCTCTCTTGCATAAATCTACACCTTACTTGCCTGGTTATTTGAGTATCGGCCTAAATTTGATGGGTGTATGGTTGTATTTAGCACTTTTTAAGAGAGTATCACATGCAAGAGGAAATTCTATATGGACTATCAAAATTCTATAAAATTCTATATTTATAAATTTATAATATATTTAAAAAATAAAATATGTCTTTAGCATTTGAAGGACAACTTAAATATGATAGAAAATTTGCTTGAAGGCAGGGTTGACTTTCAAATTTAGGGCCTAAAAATTTGAATCCCTTTAGTGAATTTTTAAACATTAAATGACCATCGAACACCTTAAATGGAATTAAAAATAGATTTGTTTAGGGAAGAGCTTAAACAAAAAGTGTATTTTTAAAAAAATATTCTATATTTTATTGTTTAAATTGAAGAGAAACTTAATTTTGAGAACTTAAATTTTATAGAGTAATTTTAATAAATATAAATATTTATTATAGGTTAGATTTTTTAAAATATTTTGGAATATGTATTTATGTGTTACTTAATTTTTAATTTATAACATTAAAACATTTATGTATATTCTTTAAAATGTGTATTTTTAAAAAATATCTATAATGATGACTAATATGATTAAAACGTAGAATGATAGGTGATGAAAATTTACAACTGTCACTAAATTTTTATTTGACAAGTATGATTAGTTTGAAATCCCAAACCCAACTTAAACCATGCATAATACTTGTGTCATTCAAAGTTAAGTCATATGTGACATTTAATTGAGTTTTATTTAACTTCGAAAAATAATATCTCAACACAACATGTCGTTTGCATGGGAGAGGGAGACAAAGAGATATATAGACATAGAGAGATAAAGAGGAAAAAAGATGAGAGTGATTTGGAACACATGGTTTTAGACAATGTGCTGAAAGAGGCTATGCAAAATGATGGACATCATGACGCCAAAAGAGTTAGCACTTCCCAGTTGCATGCAAAAGCCAATAGTTTCTTGGCACGAGGTGGCATTTGGGTCTCCCAAGGCAAAAAGGAGGGAGAGGTATTATGGGGGCATGAGGCAACAACCATGGAGGGAAATTTGTGACAAAGATAAGGGCCAATAATTCATTGTGACTACACCACTAAATTTGTTTGATTTATAAACCTTCACAATCAATACATTTTACTATGAATACCTTCATCAACACAATTTCTAGGCCCTACAAATATAAAGAAAACCTTAAGACATTATCCACATTAGAAAGATTTATGATTAAATTAAATTTGATTTTTTATGTAGTGTTATACTTAAGAAGGCATATAACAATTCCATCTAGGATAGACTAAGAGAGGAAGAGGTAGGGAAAGAGAGGGGGAGGGAGGGAGAAGTGAGAAAGATATAAATTTTCATTTACCACAATATGTTAAAGGATTGGTTGGATTTGGAGTTCTAGATCACCCTATGGGTCGATAGTGGAAGCTTAAAGAGTTTAAGCAAGGCCCACCATACTTTTACTTTGAAAATGTGTATAGTATGTCAAAGGGTGTATGGGCAAACCATATCCTTATTTATGTATGATGTTGAACTAAAATTTGTAGATTCAAAGTACTTTACAGTTCCAAGTAGAAAACATGCCATGGACCTTAACAATACACAAATCACAAGGTCTAACACTTGAAAGGCAAATAATCAACATCAACAACGTTTATTGTTAGGGTTTGGCATTCACAACTATATCAAGAGTGTGTAACTTTGCAAGTCTTCGCATATGCCCCAACTTCATATTCCAAAGATACGCACATATGCAAAAATGCCCATACAAATGCAAATAGTTGACCAAAACAAAAACAAAAAACCTGAGTGTGGAAATCGACGGTCAACATTGTTTGATTACCGTTCAAGACAATTCAGATTGATCGGTCCATCTATTTTCCGTTGCATCACAGATTTTTCCAGACGTCTTTTCAGTTTCCAATTTTTTCCCCAATGATGCAGAGATGTTTTCTCGATTGTCATAACTTGTTCAGCACTGGAAATTTGTTTGACGATTAAAGGCAACATCAATTTTGTTGGTTGGATGGCCGTACTTCTACATTTTTGTGAGAAATCATAATCAAACTTTTTTAAAGATATGTCTGACTCCATAACTCAAAATTATCAGAAGCAAATGCGAGGATTTAGATTTTGTATGTACGGATGGGTATTGGGAACAAGTGACAAGTATATAATGTTAGGTAAGAGGTACTCATAACGTATTAAAGCCACAAGTCAAGGGGTGAGTATCTTGCATAGGCTGAGAGATTGATCTGTGATAAAAAGAATTCCATTGTGAGAAACTCAGCGCCCAGAAATCTTGTCCACATAGTAAATGTGGTTTTAAATTTTAATCTCTTTTAAACTTAATATTCTTACCATGGCCAAGTTAGGGTTGGGTTTACCATAAGTCAAATTTCTTTTAGATTATTGTGGACATAAAAAGGACCTCTTAATGCATATCTAGGGCCTAGTAAAATAATAAATGACAGAATGAAATTAAATCTTAAGGATATAAAAGGTGAGATATAGAGGAGTGATAAAAGTAAATGAAAGGTTAGAATAGTTTAGTTTTTTTTTAATTGGAATAATGTAGAAGATATGGTTGTGTAAAGTGTTTAATGATTAGATTTACAAATTTTAAATTAGATTTATATTATATACTTTGCTACAAATTTGTTTTTTACATTTGCTTTATGTTTAGATGGTATTGTGCATGATTCAATTTTGGAGTGGTGTGATCATCCAAACTGTCATGATTTCATCATTTTGTCATTGTAAACTTCCAAAATCTATGCACTTGTGAAGACATATTCTTTTGGAACAATGGGGTACTAAGAAATGTTTTTGGGGGTTTGTTAGAAGAGGGTTGAAGTATGAAACATCTATAACTTCAATTCAAACCCTAAGCATCAATTTCACAAGATAAAAGACACAAAATATTGTGATGTAGTATGCCTAGATGTTGTAGTAATTGATGATATTGTGCAAGATTTATGTCAGTACTTGATAATGCTTTTGGATTAGTCTTTTAGTGATTGATGTATGATATTTTCAATTGATTTTTTGATAGTTGTCAATGTCCTAGGACTTTTCTTCAAATACACAACCTTAGGCTCTCATTCAAATATTTTGGCATGTAAGATAGAAGATGTTATGGTCAAATTTTACTTTTTAGTTTCAAGTAGAAAACATGGCTACATGCATAACCTTCGTATGAATAATTATTCTTAGATTTTACCTTTACCACCCATGACAATTGAACATACATTTCCTAAAACACAAAATCGTTGGCTATCACGGGATGACAAAACTAAGCTTAACTGCATAAACATAGTGATGGAAGATTACTATTTATTAATATTATACTATCTGTAACTAAGATATAATATAATAGTTAATATATAATATAATAGACATATATAATTATATTTGTATATATGTTAATAAACCTAAATATGATACCATGACATTATTAATATAATAATATATATTTGGTAATAGTATAGTTATAATATGACTATAAGGGGAAAGATGACATCTAAAGAGAGAGAGGCCTACTTTTACCAGCTACTATTCAAAACTAGACAAGTACAAATATAGAGAGGGAGAGGGGGGGAGGAATGAAGAGAGAGATAGAGCAAAAGACGGAGGAAGAGAGAAATAGATAGAGAAAAAGAGAGAAGTAGAGAGACAAAGAGAGAGAAATAGGGAGAGGACAAGAGAAAAAAGATAGAGCTAGAGGGAGAAAGAGAGAGAAGAGAGAGAAATATCAGAGAGAGGAAGTGTGAAAGAGAGAGAGATAGAGAGAGATAAAGAGAAATAGGGAGCTAGAGAGGGAGACAAAGATCTATATAGAGAGGTAGAGACCTAGAGAGAGAAATAGAACTCTAGAGAGGGAAACAAAGTTATATAGAGAAAGGTAGAAACCTAGAGAGATAAAGCAAAAGAGGGAGGTAGAGAGATAGAGAGGAAGAGATAAAGAGATAGAGCAAGAGAGAGGTAGAGAGATAGATAGAAAGAGAAGAGAAACATAGGGGGAGGGAGAGAGAGAGAGAGAGAGAGAGAGAGAGAGAGAGAGAGAGAGAGAGAGAGAGAGAGAGAGAGAGAGAGATTTCTGTAGGTCAAACTTTGAGTTGTGGAAATTGAAGGTTGAATATTTTTTAGTGGAGAGATCAATGGATCATAATAATTGTTGTGCTCAATTTTCTACCATTAGTTCAGTGGATCAAGATGATTGGGACAACTTGGATATAAAAGGTAGATCAATTATTAGCTTGTGTGTTTGTAATTTCGTCTTCATAAATGTTTTAGCTAAAAACATTGTTAAGAGTTTATGAGATAAAATTATTGCATTATATGAAACTATCTTCTAGAGAGAGAGATAGAGCAAAAGAGAGAGGTAGCGAGATAGAGAGAAAGAGAAGAAAGAGAAAGATATAGAGAGAGAGAGTGAGAGGATGTGTGTGAGTTTGGTAGGTCAAACTTTGAGTTGTGGAAATTGCAGGTTGATGATCTTTTAATGGAGAGAAATCAATGGATCATAATAATTGTTGCACTCAATTTTCTACCATCAACAATGGAACAAGATGAATGGGACATGTTGGATAGAAGAGATAGATCTACTATTAGGTTGTGTCTTTGTAATTTAGTCTTAATAAATGTTTTAGTTAAAAACATTGTTATGAGTTTATGAGATAAAATTATTGCATTATATCAAACTAAGTATGTTCTAAATAGAGAGAGAAAGGGAGAGAGATATAGAGATGGGTAAAAGTTCAAAGCTATGTCACACTTTGGCCCAACTTATCAGCATAAATGAATTTAAGTATTTCCAACAAAAAAACAATTTTGGTGAAACATATGTTTTATTTGGATTCATTCTAGCTAAATTAGATCTAGGCCACAACTTTTCCAATTGGAACCATCCACTAAAAAAATATGTAGCATCACTTTGGGGATAAATTACCGAAAAATGAAATTATTTGAAAAACGTGATGTTCTAACAACTCCCACTCATGCAAATAATCAATTTGCAAGAATCTAAAAATACCCTTTTGTAGAGCTATAAGTCTACTTTGTAAAAATATAAATTTGTAAACATTTCAATTAGTGTTTATATAAAGTAAAAATAAAATTATTTGAAAAACGTGATGTTCTAACAACTCCCACTCATGCAAATAATCAATTTACAAGAATCTAAAAATACCCTTTTGTAGAGCTATAAGCCTACTTTGTAAAAATATAAATTTGTAAACATTTCAATTAGTGTTTATATAATGTAAAAATATATTATATCTACATGTCTATTGTAGTTCTCTTGTTTGCTTTCATGTATATCATATTTACTAGTATTGTTTTGCTTTCGTGTATATTATTTATTCTTGAATTGTATTTTTAGTTTATACATATATATAAAGTAAATATACTATATATATATGTGGTTGTGCTATTATTATTTTTTGCCTTGTATATTATACATATTTATGTTGTAATATATATATATATATATATATATATATATATATATATATATATATATATATATATATATATATATATATATATATATATATATATATATATATTTGTCTATTGTACTATTATTATTTTTTAACATTCGTGTATATTATTTATATTTGAGTTGTATTTTTACTTTATATATATATATATATATATATATATATATTTGTTGTTCCATTGGCTTTCCCATTCTTTTACTTTTATGTTTTTTGTTGAACTATTGATTCTTTTCATTATTATTTATATATGTTATATGTATATATATCTCATTTTATCATTCCTTCTTATTTTATATTTATCTTTTTTCCTTCTCATTAGTTCCCTATTCTCATTATTCTTTTATTTTTCTCTTTTGATTCTTGGAGTCCGTGTAACCTCTCTCCTTCCCTCTTTTTATGTTGCTTTGGTCTACAATCCATCATTTTCAATTCTACTCTCTTGCTCACATTCTCCTGATGATGGATCACTGTGTGTGATCTGAAACGTTGAGGAAAAATAACTTACATAGTTAAATCTAGAAGCATTCATTACAACATCATGGACTGTGGAAAACTAATGAACTCCATTAAAAGTAAGTCATTAACACCAAAATATGATGATTACAAGTCCTCTCAAGAAAAAAATAGTAGAGTTTATAAAAAAAATTTGAAAAAAAATATGATGCACTAGAGGAGAGATTCCATGTCAAGATGATTTTTTTTCTTTCCTATTTTGGATAAATACTTATTAAAAAAGTTGATGTCCCATCAAAACAATTGTGCTTACATTACACACAACTTCCAAGATTTATTTAAAAATATATATTTATCAAAATGGGGAAAAAATTAATCCATGCACTAAAGTTTCAAGTTATGAATACACAGAAAAATAGAAGGAAAATAAATCAAATTTACTATATAAAGTGCAATGTCCCATTCAACCTTATTTTTCAACATTTTACCAGCAACTAAATTTTAGTGTCAATGTTATAAAATACTACACTTAAATATTTTTAAATTTTTTTTAAAAAATACAAACATAAAATACAATGAAAAATCTATATTTTATTAGTTTACATCACTTTAAAATTCAAAACATATATGTCACTTTTAGTGATTCAAGTTAAATAGTTAGATTAGTGTTGACCATTTCCTTTATAAAAGTGTGACACAGCTTTAAACTTCACGAAGATATGTTAGAAATGAAGGAAACTACCCAAATGGAAATTTGATTACAATATGTTTATGATCTTAAAGTAGTGCAATATGAATAGAGATTGCATATGGAAATGAAATTACAACACAAGAATAAATACCATAGAAGAATAAACCACATAACACAGTATGTAATGTGGAGAAAACTATTTTAGGTAAAAAACTCCACCAAGAGAAAAGGCTCAAGTTGTATTATCTTCAAAATCTGAAATACATAATACATTCACTTCTCCTATCTCTCCAACCTTCAATTCGACAAAATATTTGTACAAGAAAACTATGATTGAACCAAACATAGAAGGCACTGTACATTTACAGAGGTATTTCACTCCCCAAACTAGGTGCCCACTTTCTCTCTCCTTGGATACTCCAAAATGCAACATTAAATGACCTCTTACAAGCTCATGCCACTTGTTTAATAGTCAACCATGCAAACCTAGCCACCCATGGACAAGAATAGGCACTTATGGGGTAATAAATGTTGTCATAACTGTCATAGAGTCCATCATAACAATCCCTGAATAACATCTCTCCAATATGGGCGCCTAGTTCTATCTATAGCAACTTATAGCTCATAAATATATGTCAAAATGTCATAGTCATAAAATCTTATGACAACTTACAATTGTCATAGATTCTCTTACAACCACTTACCAACTTTATGAAGAGTATCATAACTACCAAAATTAGTAGATTCTTCCAAAGTGGTGCCTACCCTAGAAATAACTCTTGATTTTTACAGTTACCATCAGTAAATGAACTACTCCATAACTATCGTCGGTAACTCCAAAACTTACTGATGCAGTAACTCCATAATTACTGCCCCCGATAAATAATTTTTACCACTGCCAGTGAAACTTGTACATCTCTTATGGGTGATTTACAAAAAATATTGGGAATAATAATTACAAGGATTTACAATGTTAATGGCACCTAAATACTAACATTCTGCCACTTGACATTATACATTGTAAATTCCCAATAGGAAAACATAAAACAACTAAATAAAAGAAACAAGGCCCATGGCCTCCCTACACCAAGTAAACTTCTATGAGCTCACAGGTTTGGTCAAAGCATCTGCAACATTGTCTTGAGTGTCTAGCTTCTTTAGTTCAATCTATCCACTTGCAACCATTTCTCAAACAAAGTGATAATGTACATCAACATCCTTAGTCCAAGCATGATACATAGGATTATTGGCCAAACAAATAGCACTCTAGCTATCACAACCAATCTGAATGACCCTACAATCAAAACCAATACCTATAGACAATCTCCTCAACCAAACTACCTCCTTAGAGACATGGGTAACATCCATATACTCTACTTTGATGGTGGAAAAAGTAATCATGGGCTTCCTGTTGCTCATCCAACTCACTACTCCTCTAAACAATTTAAACACATAGTCACTAATGGACCTCCAACTATCCAAGTCACTTGCCCAATCTACATCAACAAAACCATGTATGTCCAATGTCTTTTCCACACTGTCAGTACCAGAATAAACCAAACAATAATCAGAAGTACCAGCTAAATATCTAAATACCCTCTTCACAAAATTTCAATGCTGTCTAATAGGGTTAGACAAAAACCTACTCAAAACTCCCACTAGTTGGGTAATATCTAACCTAGTACAAACCATTTCATATGTTGGCAAGAAATGGGGAGGGATACCGATCTTGAGATCTGATCCTCAGTCAAGTTTTTGTAGTCAATTTATACCCCAGTCAAGCAGTTTGAGATTATAGAAAAACACAAGAAATAACAGAAACAAAGTATCACATACAAATCATAACCATAAGACAACACAAAATTATCTGGTACCAATAGATCTCCATGTATATATATATAATCAACATCCAAACATCATACATCCATCCTCTATCTGACTTCTATGTCAGTATCATATTATCATACTATCTATCTTCTTATTGTATATCATCATATCCTATATCTATATATACTATATCTATTACATCTAGGGATGTGTCTTTTAGCATCATAGGTCAGCTCCAGCCTTTGCATAATATATTTGCTAGCTTTCAGTTGGCTCTACACTATGCTCTGCATCTTGTTAACATCATCCCTCTTTCAAAACTATGTCTTGTTTTCAAGACATGTAAAATCAGCTACTAGGTCAATTAGTCTTGTATATTTGCTTCAGTTATGCCAAACTGGTGTCCCATTACTTCTTAGCCTTATCCAAAATAATTATTTGTCCCTCTATCTTTATATATGTGTCCTCTACTTTTGTTATGGTTGCTAGTATATGTATAGTTTGTGTAGTCTATTTGGCTTCTGTAAAACTGTCGATCAGATTAGCCAATCTAAGGT
The DNA here is from genome assembly GCA_027924645.1 of Cunninghamia lanceolata. Taxonomy (NCBI): domain Eukaryota; kingdom Viridiplantae; phylum Streptophyta; class Pinopsida; order Cupressales; family Cupressaceae; genus Cunninghamia; species Cunninghamia lanceolata. Next base: position 1,489,854 of record BSBN01001183.1, on the reverse strand, counting down.
TGACCACTTCCCTTAACTGCTTTATTTGGATCCTTATTTGATCTCCTTTGTCCTAGAGTTGTTGATGCTGGTTATGAAGTGTCTCCACTTGTGCCCTTATTAATCCATCTTTATCAGTTAGAGGATCATATTGGGCTTTCACATTTGTTATTTGTTGTTCTAGAGCATCCATCTAGTCTTTTATTTCCTTGGTGGATTGTGGCCATTTTAAACAAAACTGATAAAGAATGTTTTCTTTTATAATACTCTATTGTATATTCTTTATGTTTGTCTCTAGCTAAGTGTGTGCCTTGGCGCACTTATTTGTCATCTCCACCAGTCTTTTCTTGTTGAGTTGCTCTGTTATTTTCTTCTCCAATTGGCTAGAGTAATGCTTGAGTCCCCGTGTGAATTGCTTCAATTGATCCAGCAAAGGTAATGTAGTATTCTTGGGAGTCTCCGATGTATCTCTTTTGCCATTGTATTAACTGCATCCTAAAGAAATTCACTCCCCTCTACATGTTTCAAAATCTCTACTCTTGTTGAGGAGTGAAATATATCTCCTAACTACAGCTTCTGTAAAGGAGATATTCCAGCAAGATTCACTTGACCCTCTACCACCAGCAATTGTAGCAATTGTGGAGTTACAATAGGTGGTATCTTCTTTTGCTGCTCCAAAAACTTCTTAATGGATTCTATTGAAGACGGAGAGGCTTCCAGATTAGATCAACTTACTCTGATTGCCTTTGCTCTTCTGTATTCTCTCATGTTCCTTCTTCCTTCTCCTCCACATTATGTGTTTGTGGGCTGATTTTTTGTTGTTGTTGTGTATTCCTCTCCACCATCCTTGTGTTCTCCGGAGCAAGTACCCCTTGTGTGGAGGTTTCCAGTTCACTTTTCTCTTAGCTTGCCTATGTTCTCCCTTGTCCTCCTACCATTATTTCAATGTTGTGTGGAGGTGACGGTGCCTGGTTTTGTTCCTGTTCCTTGATGGATTGATATAGCTTTGTTGTCACTTCATCAATTTCTTTTTGAATTTTCTCCTTTTCCTTTTTATTTCCCCCCATGGGTGTATCTACTCTTTGTTTTCTCCTTAACTCTATGAATTGTAGTTGTATCAATTCATTCTTCTTCTACGGTGACAATGTGTTACTGAGTTCATCAATGGAATTCTACCTTATTTTTTCCTCCAATTGGAGTGCCTTATTCCTCTTTTGCCTCAGTGCTTCTATCAAGATACCTAGAAATCCTTCTATTATTTCATCTAATGTCTTCTCTTTATCCCTCATGTAGTTTATCATTGCTTGAACTATCATTTGTTTATTTTCCTTAGGTGAATCATCATATATCTTAATAGTTTCTTTTACCCATACTTATATTCTCCATAGCATTGAGCATTGCCTCCATGTTGTATAGATCTTGTGCTAGTTCCTCTACTTGTTGTTCTACTGGTTCTTCTTCCAGTGTTTGTTGTCCTCATTTCTTTCTCTTCTACTTTGATTCATGCTCTTCCACATTTTCTTTAGACACAATCACCTTTGGAATTTCCTGGGTTTTCTTTCTTTTTGCTTGTGTCTTTTGCCAGGGAGCCTTCTTTTGTGTGTTCTTCTTCATCCCTTACAATACTTCTAATGTTGCTCTTCCTCTAGATAATATTTTTGATGATTATGGTGCCTGGGATGTAGTTCTTTCTGATCTTCTAACTGATGGAGCCTCCTTGGTAGTCAATGGAGCTGATGTGGTAGTTTTTGGGGCTGATATAGTTCCCTTTTTCCAGAACTCCCCACTATTTATGCAACTTGTCTCTATGCTTTTCCAACTATTCCTCTGCTTGCTTTTTATGTTGTTTGTCCATTACTTTTAAATAAGTGCCAAATATCCCTACACTTGTGTCCTTGGGTTTACTTAGTAATTTTTTGTGCATAGGCATTAGCTTCTACTGCAATCATCTCATAGGGCAATTGGGGTACCCATGTTCTAGGCTCCATTGCTTCTATGTAGGTGAAATCCTTGTCTACCAAAAATGTGACCTGGTTTGTATATTGCTTGACAACTCCATAAGGGATTCTAGCTCTTACCCTCATCTCTTCTTGTACGGTTTTGAAGAAACCCCAATATGCAGCACTGTATGCTTTTGTGTCCTTAAACTAGGCTATATGTCTTTGACTTCTAACCCTACTGGTATATTTTGATGCTAGTGTTTCCCCTTAAGCCCCAGTAATTCATTCAAAAAATAAAATGTGAGGCAAAGAATCAGGGTACCATACTGTAAGTTGTAATTTGAGTCCTTGATCTTTCTTTTTCGAGTTTAAGATTTGGTTCATTCTTCCCATCCAAGGATGAAAAATCTTGGCTATTTAGAGATGTTGGAGGATGAAAACACTCTTGGATTTCTTCTATTAAATTTGAGGATAAAAACCCTCAACTCCACTAGGGAAATGCCATCCAAGAATTTCATGTGATATATAATTGATCTTCATGCACATTTTTAGTTTTCGGTGATTGTATTTACAAGAAAATTGGTGATTTTTTTTGGAAGGTTTCATTACTAATTTCTTAGGATTATTGCTGCTAATTATCATCATAACTTGACTGCCACATTTTGGAGGAGATTATTGTCATCATCCATTGCTAATTTTATACCCTAATTTGTTGATTCACCCATCATAAGTTGTTGCACCAGTCATACAAGGGGTTCATATAGGGTTTTGGGTATTGTTGCATGTTGAATTCATAATTTCTACCACCTTTTAGACTTGTGTTGTTGTCCACCCTTCATTTCAGGTAGATTTTGTGAGGTACCAACACTTTGAGGAGTCTTTGCTTGTTTTTAGTAAAATTTTGGGAATCGCCATTCATCATTTCTACACCTATCATGACCATATAACATCCCAAAAATAGTCATACCATTTTGTACAGGTCTATAATTGCCATATTTTAGCTAGATCTACTAGTCGTACAAACTCAAGGAGGTCTTGTGAGTGGAAATTATTGTTATCAATTCTAAAAATTATTTCCAACATTTCATATCAACATTTGCAATCAAGTTTTGGAATAAAAATTCAGTCCAGTGGTTTACATATTGTTTTTGGATCCTATTTTATCAAAGATAGGGTTGTATCAGTCATAAACAACCACTCTATTTGATGTATTTGACATATGTAATTTAGAGATACTATTTGTAATGTAATTATTGATCAATTCCAACATTTTGAGGTTTTTGTGGTGTCATTTATAGTCAATTATTATTTTGATCAACATTTATTTTTAATATAACTTGTAGCTACATTTTTATTTTGGTTTCAAAATCATATACTACAAAAAAATTATATTTGGGGCTTACAATTGTAGGACCTAATGGTATTGTATAAGACCTAAGGGCACATAATAAGGTCTATAAGAATTATATTTAAAACCCATGGGCATTATGTATCTCTTTCTCTAGATTATTTCTCCCATTTATAAAGGCATTGTATATAAGACCTATATACACATGCAAGGCCTACAGGTATTGTATGTAAGACCTATGGGAATTGTGTATTATAACAAGAACTTGGGGGGGGGGGGGAATTTAAGGAGCCTATTTCAAAGGGCTCCAACAAGAAATGCAATAAATTCCCTTTTATAGTATTGTTTTGAGAAAAGTGAGACCTAAATTATGACAAGAGATTTATCATGTGGTCTGAAATGAATGATCTTCATCTTGACATATATTTATGCCTGTGGAATTCTTGTCAAAGGATTCTACATTACTATGAAGCTTCATCTTTTCTTTTAAAAGAAATTGACTACACATGAACCTCTATAAGCATTAAGGGTGATCTTAGCTTGGATAATTTTTATTAGAGGATCACACATATTTATTATTAATGTAAAACATTATAATTACTTAGTTTAAGTAATTATATATTATATTTTACACATGGCTTTAAACCACCTTAGGTCGGTTATGTGGCAACTTGGAGAGTTGGTAAAACTCATCCAAGATACATGTCACCACTCATTTGCCACTTGGTGGATATATTTTGCCACCATTCATTCAATATTAGGATCAACTTCTGATTCGACCCAATGACTCTAGACCTATATATACAACACACTTGTTCATAATTCATTAATCCATTTTAATGCTAGCATTCTCTTATTGATCCTAAACTTTAACATGGTATCAGAGTAGGTTTGAGTTGTTTTCTAGTTCATTTGGAGGTATGACCTTGTTCACGTGGAGGCATGACCCTGATCAAAGGTAAAGAAAGCTTGATCCTACGTTTGGAAGTCTGAAGGAGTTTGAATATTGATTTGTCTCCTCTGGGAATTGTTCTTTGCTCTTTGGCATTCCTTGTTTGGGCTTTCATTTGACTACCAACAAATCCCTTGTTAGAAGGCTACCATTGAAATCTTGCTTGGCATTTCCTTGTGTTAGGAGCTAAATTGGCTTAAGCTTCGGTTTGATCTAGGCATTTGGAGACTTCCACAACCCGATTTTATGGTTTTCTTGCTTGGTGTTAGGTCATGTGTTTGTAGATTTCAATCTTATTGCAGAGGTAGAGGCATTGTGATATCCCTTGGTTGATTTAGCCATCAATTGGAGAGACCCCTACTTGACATCGAATAGTTTGGTTTCCTCTCAACCTGTTTGGCATCGTGTTCCCTTGTTCAACATTTGTAAAATCCTGTTTAGACATGTAAAAAGTGAGGATAGTGGAATTTTGGCATGGCTTGGCAAGGCATGGACCTTCATAAATACTACAGTGCCTGAATATAGTAGTACCCCTATCCATATCTGCAAGGATATTAATTTTCTTGATTATAGATGTTGTTGATAGCAGTGTCAGGTGTATCCTTCCAACTATTCTCCTTAAATTGATTGGATAAATTAATTGACATGTCTTTTGGAATAAGGCTGACATGTTGTTCGTGAAGAGTCATGTCTGTCCCTTCACATTGTATATATACTCATTGATTGTAACTCATTTAATCATCCATTCATTCATTGTTCATTCTCAAGTTCGAATATTCAAGTGCAAGAGTTCTTCACCAAGTGCAGATTGATATTGTAGAAGGCTGAGTTTTATCATCAGTGAATTACACCATTGTGTTTCTGTAGTTGCATCAGATTGTGGTACTTCACTTGTCCTTCATATCGGCCTCTATTGTAGAAGAGACATTCTTTGTAATTCAATAATATAAGTAATATTACTGGCTGGGTTTTTCTCCCTCAAGAGGAGCGTTTTCCCAGGATATCTGTTGTGTCCTTGTGTTGATTTTAAATTAATTTTCTATGCATTACATCTGATCATAAACTTAACATGGTATCAGAGTAGGTTTAGGAAAAATCTGATCATATTTTGAAAACTTAACAGGGCGCACCACTCATATGTTATGAATTACACTCCCAAGAATTGCAAGCAGAGTAGATTATCCATGCTTAGATGAATTACGAACACTTCATTAGAGCACAGAGTATTGGGTTTTCCCTAGTTTTGAACTACAGAGTATAGCAATATGTCTCTGAACTTAGGAAGTAATCGATGAGCTTGCGTAGGAGTGCAGTATGTATTCTGGTCTTCACAGAGAATGATTTTTTTTCTAGGTAGATTTGGATAGCCTGCCGAACGCCTTCTAACTGGGGACACAAAACACGACAAAGTGGCAGGTATCTGTGAAAGCAATAGCTTCTCGCAAATGGTGGTGCTTGTTCCACACTTTTGACAAGGAAAATAAAGGCTGAACAGAAGGCGGAGGGAATGCAGTCGAGAATCCCTTGATTCCATTTATTGTCCCACCTGATACTCTCTCTTGACGACACCAGCATGAAATCTGCCTGTATGATGAATGGAAATCCAGTCACCATTTTCGTGGGTAGAAATGCGTAAATGCCAGTGCTGAGTTTGTTTCTTGTTGTCGTCACTTGCTCATCCTGAGGGAAGGCCAGCATTATCATGCAGTTATCCACCTCAACAACGATGAAGCATTTGGCATGAACTATGATTATTGCAATGCATAATTACACTTCATTAGCAGTAGATGGTGGGGATACGCTTCTACTGGAGGCTTTGCTCACTAGGAATCAAACCATAATGTCGAAGAAGATTTGAGATTTATACTGAGAACCAAAAGTCAAGATGATTGTAGCTAGCCTTCAATTTGATGAGTTTGTTGATTTATATCACTTCATCTTCAACCATGAACAAGATGAAGGAGAAAACGAGTCAGACGATTTGATGGAAGCATTCAAGCTTTTTTTATTAGAATGATGATAGATACATCTCTTGTGAAGAGCTGCAACAATTGATGTCCACGATGGGATTAATCCCACAAACCCAACATCCACAACAGTGTGAGAAAATGATTCACAAATTTGACACAGACTGCAACGGAGTGTTAGATTTCTCTGAATTCAAAACTATGATGTCTTCTGAACTTTCTGCGTGAGTAATTAGGAGAAAGTGTATATACAAAGTTCCAGAAATATGGTTGTTTGCTTTCAGATTTTTCAGTCCAAGAGGAACTAATAATTAGTACATTAACATCTATTATGCACGAATCTCTCCAGAGACCATAGTTTGGGTGGCTAACAGAGAGAATCCTGTAAGAAGCATTCCCAGTGTTCTAAAATTTTTGAGCAACGGTTGTCTCAGATTGTTTGATAGAAAGGGCCGGTTAGTATGGTCAACTGATATTGGCCTAAAAGGTTTGCATGCAATGATAATGAACACTGGTAATTTCATTATGTTGGATCATGGCCACAATAAGTCTAAGATTGTTTGGGAGAGTTTCGCTCATCTGGAAGATACATGGTTGCCTGGCATGACGATGTGGAAACACATGAAGCTAACTTCGTGGAAGATTTCTATAGATCCTGCAATTGGACCATTTCTTGATTTATGCATGTCATCCTTGCGTAGGGGCCATGCAAATCTTCTCTATATCCAACAACAACATGTCTCTAGGAAAGACACAGATGGTGATGCTCTATAACAACACTATTCCATATTGGTCCACTGGAGAGTGGACTGCAAATTATTTCACCAAGATTTCAAAGATGTCAGATATTAAGACATTCTAAATGTGCTATGTGAGGGTTTCTCCTTCAAACATATACTTTAATTTTAGCATAAACCTAGTAGCTCATACCCTCACCAGGCAGATCCTGTTAGATGAGAATAGCGAATTAGAACTTTACTACTTGATTGATGACCTGGAAGCAATGAGGATGATTGCAATGGAAGTGGGCAATCATGTAGATGATGATGGTTACATGCCAGTCATCTATGGCCTCTCCAGATGCAACAAGGTTGACATTCTCAGCAATGCTGGATGCTTCAAGAAAGCCTTTGACTTTGTCAGAAAGATGCAATTAGAAGATCTTGTTTCTGTGTGGGGGATTTTGCTTGGTTCTTGCAAAATTCACTACAACACTAAAACTAGAGAAAGTATGCCTAAATGTTTGAACTTGTAGAGGAGTCACAAGTAGATCTTCTAAGAGAATTAGAGTCTGGATCAAGTGGATCAACAAGAAATATATCTTTGATAGAGATAAGTCAAGGTAAGGATCTTGAGAGGGATTGTGAAGTCTGGGACTCACAACTAAGAGGGAGTCTGAAAAACTAATAGAGGCAACCTTAGACAATGAGGTCAAGAGATTGATGCTAGTACTTGGAGCTTCAGAGGGAGTCAAATCATCATGAAGATTCCTTGTTAATGCATTTTTTTTCTGAGATAGAGAAATTTGAGGTGAAAGCCCTTGTCCATCTCTGAGATAGAGATGTGGTTCTTTCCACCCTCTGGGAGTAGCCATGGTGGACGTCATGCTGAGAGACTCCATGACATGGATATCTGAAAGGATACCTCCCTAGCTAAGAGGGAGTGTTAATGTTTCTAGCTTAAGGAGGTTACATATTTCATGGCTGAATGGTTCTAGTACTAGAGAAAATAATACATCCATTGACATTCTGAATGGATTTGGTATGATGGATTGCAAATCCATGTCTACACCTATGGAGACAAATTTACTAAAGTTAAAAGAGGCTGCAGCTAGTTCAGATCTGTTGGATCCTACTATGTACAGACAGTTGATTGGATCATTGATGTATCTAGTCAATACTAGACCAGATATTTGCTATATAGTGAATGCACTTAGTTAGTTCATGCATGAACCATGGTAAATACATCTAGTTACAATGAAGCATATCCTGAGATACTTGTGTGGCACAGTTGGGTATGGCTTGAGATATTCTTCAGGTGTGGATTTGGAGCTACATGTATATACTGATTCTGATTGGATAGGGTGTGTCACTGATCGGAAGAGCACCTCTAGATGTTGCTTTAGTTTGGGGTCTATGATGATATCCTGGTGTAGTAGGAAGCAGTCTTCAGTAGCACTAAGCACCGCAGAGGCTGAGTATATTACAACTTATGTCACAGCTCGAGAAGCAGTGTGGCTTCAGAAGCTCCTTGTAGGATTGTTTGGACAATCATTGGAGCCAACTATCATCCATTGTGATAATCAAAGCTCTGTGAAGCTTTCTGTCAATCCAGTGTTTCATGATAGAACTAAGCATATTGAGATCAAATACCATTATATCAAAGATATGGTATTGAGGAAAGTGATCTAGTTGAAGTATATCAGCACTAGTGAGCAGACGATAGATATTCTCACCAAGCCTCTCTCCAGGATAAAGTTTGTGTACTTTCGAGACAAGCTTGGTATAGTGGAGAATACAGTCTTAACTGAGAAGGAGTCTCAGTATCAGTGATCCTCTATAATGAGTTCTTCTCTGTGAGAGAAGTTCAAGGTGAAATCCCTTAACAATGAGTTCTTCTCTGTGAAAGAAGTTCGAGGTGAAATCCCTTGATAATGAGTTCTTCTCTGTGATAGAAGTTTGAGGTGAAATCCCTTGACAATGAGTTCTTCTCTGTGAGAGAAGTTCAAGGTGAAATCCCTTGACAATGAGTTCTTCTCTGTGAGAGAAGTTCGAGATGAAATCCCTTGACAATGAGTTCTTCTCTATGAGAGAAGTTCGAGGTGAAATCCCTTGACAATGAGTCCTTCTCTGTGAGATAATTTCGAGGTAAAATCCCTTGATAATGAGTTCTTCTATGTGAGAGAAGATCGAGGTGAAATCCCTTGACAATGAGTTCTTCTCTGTGAGAGAAGTTTGAGGTGAAATCCCTTGATAATGAGTTTTTCTCAGTAAGAGAAGTTCAAAGTGAAATCCCTTGATTCCACCCTTTGGGAGAGCCATGGTGGATGTCATGTGTGTGACTCCATGACAATATCACATGAGAGAGTCTGTGATGATTTTTTTTTGTACTTGTGTTTCACCCTCTGGGAGAGCTATGGTGAAAGTCATGTTGAGGTGACAACATCAAACAAGTGATGAACACTTGTACATACCATACATGGTTGTAGCCATTATGGTTGATATCATATTGAGGTGATATCTGATATCACAATGAGGTGGTACCTTTCTTTTCACATATGGGTGTAGCCATTATGGTAGACATCAAGATGAGGTGACATCTCTTGTGCAGCTGGAAGTATCCTCCCTAGCTGAGAGGGAGTGTTGTTGATAGCAGTGTCAGGTGTATCCTTCCAGCTATTCTCCTTACATTGATTGGATAAATTAATTGACATGTCTTTTGGAATAAGGCCGACATGTTGTTCGTGAAGAGTCACGTCTCTCCCTTCACATTGTATATATACTCATTGATTGTAACTCATTCAATCATCCATTCATTCATTGTTCCTTCTCAAGTTTGAATATTCAAGTGCGAGAGTTCTTCACCAAGTGCAGATTGATATTATAGAAGGTTGAGTTTTATCATCAGTGAATTACTCCATTGTGTTTCTGTAGTTGCATCAGATTGTGGTGCTTCACTTGGCCTTCATATCGGCCTCTATTGTAGAAGACACATTCTTTGTAATTCAATAATATAAGTAATATTATTGGTTGGGTTTTTCTCCCTCAAGAGGAGGGTTTTCCCAGGATATCTATTGTGTCCTTGTGTTGATTTTAAATTAATTTTCTATGCATTACATCTGATCGTAAACTTAACATTAGGGTGCCCTTGTTTGGGTTGCAAGTCGTCATGAGACGATAAATTAATTTGGATGACCTAGACCTGTCTTGAAAAACTTGATCTGTGTGTATAGTGGGTCAGCATATCCACTATAGGTAAAGCGACCTCTATTGAAGCACCTTTTTCTATGGTATCTCTCTCTAATTTGGGCATGGCTAGGAGATGTGCTTTGGCGTCCACAACATTTTTCTTGTGCAATTTTTTATTTAGTTATTTTTAAATAAAACATCTTCGGGGCATCATTTGTAAAAAAAAAAGAGGAAACTATCTTTGTTTGTTTTATATGTTATTTTCTCTTGTCGAAGATGGAGAGTGAGGCATAGTTTGGCATGAGGCCAATAATTCCTCACAAGTAAACAAATATTTCTCCTCTTTTCTTAATGATTCCATCACTTAGTCACATTAAGTTACCTTTACTTATATCACCTCTAGTGTATTTCTAGCTTTTTAGTGCAAATGTATTTTATAGGCCCCTCATTTATGAGAAATTGATTGTGTAATAACTTTAGATCAGTAGCTCAAAATTGAGCACCATTATTTGTAAAAGTTAATGTTTTTAAATTTGCCACACATTGGTCCTATTTTTATTGTAAAATACACTAACTTATAAAGTAACAAAAATGGGGAGGGTCACCTAATACTGAATCATGGGGGTTGCATAATGTGTTGGTTTTTATTGTCTAAAGGAGTTAACCTATTCTTAATCATGGGATATAATACTCACTCTTCTATGATCAACCTAAAAAAGGGTAATTATAAGTCTTGGTGTGATGGCATCGTAAAACATCTCAGGTACCATAATCTCATGCCATATCTATATGGACTTATCTAAGAACCAGATAAACATCTCATAAAAATAAGTGGTTTAATACTCGTGATCATATTGTTGTATTAATCAGTTTCCATATACCATATGCCACTTTGTATGCCATCATGGATCATGAGTGCCCACATGCATTATGGATCAAAATTTGGGAGATATATGGAGACTCAAATATTTCCCCATTCTCACATGATCCTTCTATGATCACAAATAACATCCCATATCATGATACAGATACAGAATGTCCAATTGACATAGAGGAAATCATCATTCCTACACCATCACATATTTCTACTTCTGAGTTAAGTGTTGCTTCACATAAAGCTTCTAGAAATTCCTTGCAGCAGAATATTGATATTAGTCTTCCTAGCATTGCTGATTGGGACAGATTTCTACCTGAAATTTTGTGTCTTTTTGTAGAGTCTTTCATTATAGATTTGGAAGACACTATTGAGGACATTCATCTTCTATTCGATGAAATCTTTGATGAAGTTGCATCACCATATTCATCTTTGGATATTATTGCTCTTTTCTTGCCTACATTAGCTTGTATAGTTACACATTCTACAAATATTTATGAGTGCATATATTCAACTCCATCATCTTGTATTTTGACATCCTCTACAAAAATATTAGATTCTCATCGATCCAGTTATAGCCATACATCTATGGTTCCTATGGTTCTCATTCCTCAATCTTATTTGATACCTAATTCATCTTATCATCATTCATCACATTTCAACATTAAAAGACATCATGGGCATCATTTGAATCTTTGGATCATGTGCAGAATTTAGAGACCTTCATACTTCTTCAGGTGCATGTTTGTGTATGGATTGGAAAGGTCACTTGCACACTTTTGTGGTTTTATTTCTTCCCAAGGGGAGAAATGTAGTTCAGTGTTTGTGGATCATCTTCAACATCCAGTGTTGAGCATCTACCAGCACTACAAGAGATATTTTGAGTGAAGCCTGTATGGTTTCTCTTCTCATCTCAGTTTTGGGAGTATCCATTTCTTTGCGTCGAGTTCATTCCTTCACATTTTTAGGGGGGTCACATTGACCTTCTCATCTTTCTCATGGGGAGAACATCATATTGTACATAAGTGTTAGAAGTGGTCTTTCAGGGGTCATGTTAAGTCCTCATTAAATCTTGTTCTTCACTTGTACACTTTTATCATGTATCATTTCTCTCTTTTGGAGGGTAGTTTTTTCCTACAAGGTTTTCTACCTTTCTCCACTCCATGAGAGATTACTTTATACATGGGTACCTCATCAGGCCTAGTAACCAGGACCCATGTTTATTGTTCCCACCTAAGCTGTGCTTAAGGGCAAGTGTTAGTGTAAAACATTATAATTACTTACATAGCTTAAGTAATTATATATTATATTTTACACATGGCTTTAAGCCACCGTAGGTATGTTATATATGGAAACTTGGAGAGTTGGTCAAACTCATCCAAGATACATGTCATCACTCATTTTCCACTTGGTGGATATATATTGCCACCACTCATTGAGTATTGGGATCAACTTCTGATTCAACCCAATGAACCCACCTATATGTACAACACACTTGTTCATAATTCATTACCCCATTTTGATTCTAGCATTCTCTTATTGATTCTAAACTCTAACATTTATAAGTGGTCCTAATAAAATTAATAAGGATTTATAATAATATAATATTTGTCCTTATATATAAATATAGCATATATAGCCATATAAATTTGGAGTTGATCATTAATTAATAGATTAATCTAAAACACCATTGTATTATTTAAAAATTATATGCTATTTTGAAAAGACTATAATTAACCAATTATAATGGATGGTTACATCCAACCCTATTTAAGGGATTCTCCTACATGTGGAAAAATATATCATTAGATATATGTATGATAGTATTTGGCATAATTGTAAAAGGTATTGAGTCATTCAAAGAAGGGGAGGAGAAAATAAGTAAACTAAGTTCTTATGTCCAGGGTTAATAAATAATATAAATTCTTATCAATTTTAGAATGATTTTTTTGCAGGGTTTTTGTCATAAGAGTTTCTCCATGTAAATCCTTGTGTAATGTGTTGATCAATATGTACTTTACAACTTATATTCAAATTATTTATTGTAACAATATTCTATATTTCATGTTTAATGTTAGTTGATTATAAGATCCTAATCCCTCACAAAGTTGGTAAAAAATCTTACATAGTCGAATCCAAAAGCACAAAAGGTAACCTCACTCATTCTTGAATCCTTTCATCACACATCATGAGATTTCATTCCATTTTGCAAATAGTTTAGTTTCATCTCTATGTTAGATACATGAGTGTGAACCTAATCTTGATCAAGTCTACAACTATTTATATGGCCTTTCAAGTTTTGAAATTCAAATTCAAATTCAAAATTTCTCCTCCACTTTCACTAGCCATTATGAGCTAACTAAATTGTGAACTACTAATTAAACAACGGTGTATTTAAATAATAACCTAATTGGAAATCAATCATCTAGGGGTTATCAAGAAAAACATGCTATAGTTAAATATTAGTAGAACATTTATAAGAGCATAATAGAAAATTTATTAGAGCACATCATCCTAGTACTCTTACTTTCTATCTTCAAATTCTTGCTTAAAATCATAAAGTTGGTTAGCTAGGCATTTGACCTAGGAGAACTTAGCACTTGTGATTTGACATATTTCTAAAGGTTTATAAACATTATCAATCCTTATAGCAATTAGACATCATGGAATAAAGGTGAATAAGCTGCAAATAGAGGACAAAAGTTCAAAATATCAACAAATAGATTCCTAACACCTAGAAAAGTATTTCTATCAAAATTAAAGCCAAGCGTTTACATATTTATTTTATTGAATTTGTCTATTTACTTTTGGTATTTACTTACAATTTGTAGTACCAATCAAGCTTAACTTTATTATCTAAGATACTTATTACTTTAATAATTAAATTTATTTAATTAACTAAAATAAAATTAATTATGACGTGATAAAACCCTTAGAAATATAATCATTATATTAATATAATATTAATTATATCTATATATTATAATAATACTAATTATGTTACAATCATCATATAATTTAAATTTTATTATGATTAATAATTTAACATAAATATTAATATTAATTAATTTATTAATATTTATTATAATACTTATTGATATATTATATTGATAAATATTATAGCATAATAATATATTGTTAATGATTAATAAGCTATTGCAAATAATGCATTAGCAGTTTCTAAAAAAGTATGTTTATATTGGTAAGGGTTTGTTTCTCTCTAACTTGTCTATTGACATTTAATATTGTGTTGCTAACAAGTATATAACAAGATCCATTTGGTTAGTTAGATGTCAATGGTTGAAAAATTTAGTCAATTGCTTGTAGGAAAAAGAAACTCAATAAACTTGTATAGTAGAAGCACTACATACAAAATCTAAAACAAATAACAAAATAAAAAAGAAAGCAAATACATGTACACAATATTTCACTTAGAAAAACATTTCTAGATAAAAAAGTCCATCACAACAACCTTCTTCAAGTGATTTTACAATTTGTAAGGAAGCAAGGTGTGAGGAAATAACTTCCTACACGAATCTTTAAGGGGAATGTTGTGCCAATATCTTCAAATCTAATCTAACTTATTATAGAGAATAGAGAAACACGTAGAAATGAACAATAAGAAATAAATCATAACATAGTGATTTACATGGGGAAAACCTTTTCGGAAGAAAAACTCCACACTCCAAAACCTACACAATGTATTATCAAATCTAAAACAAGATTACAATACACTTGCAATGCAAATCTTTACAGGGGTAATACATGAGCATTCAAATATAGAGTAATTTTGGTAGCACCTTTTTATATGCAAACTCTCATTGTACAAACTACTCCTCAAGTTCTCAATTTATAGTCTTATAACAACTTGGAAACCATATGTGGTTTATAAAACTACATGCAAAACCTCCCATGTGGTGTGGTGCCCAAGATAGACAAAATTCATGTCTAAAATTATAGTCTTGTGACAAATAATAAACACTCTATCATAGTTGGTCAAGATTCCCAATAACTACTCCTAAATTTAGCTCTTATACACCATTGAATCTGTCATAGGATCCCACAAAAGTAGGGCATCCTATTTTGCTAAAGATAATGTCAAAATAAATTATTAATATTCCCAGATACTTGGCATAACTGCCACATCAAATAACTACATAATAATATTAAATGATAAATAAATAATAAGAGGAAATTTATAAGATTGAGACACATAATTTCACAACACAATTTACATGAATACATTAAAAATGAAGACAAAAAATTACAAATTCAATAAAACAACATAAAAAAATCCCCCACCAGTGGATAGCCCCATTCAACTATTAAGCATGACAAGCAGACAATTTATCTCCAAACATTATGAAAACATTAATGAATTTTCATCACTTGCATCCCTGGATTCATCATGCACGGTGTTTCCTCCCAGCTTGTATAGTCGACTAATAATCATAGACGATAATTTGGTGAGTTGTCTTCCTTCTTCGCCGATGTCGATGGTGCAGACATAGCCTTCCTTTACACCACTGTCGAGACGAGGATAATCCATTGTCGGAATCCAACAGGATTGGGCAATATAATGCTGTACATGGTTTATTACTGTAAGGTCGCTAATGACAATAGTCCACACCCATTCTCCTCCGTCCAGAGAGCAACATATGGATTCGCCGCCAGGCAGCCTGATCCGCACAACGTCTCCGTGAGAGCTTCGAAGCACAGCGCATACAATGATTGCACTAAATGAATGTGCCACTTTCAATGATACCTCGGGCCTCCCTCTTCTATTTATTTTGATTTTGTTGATTGCATCGGGGTAAGAAAGACCAGACCACAGAGTTGCATTTAAGGTCGACTCCGCTCCATAAACTGCTTTTCCAATTATACTAGTTAATTCTGACGGCATTGTCTGAGACCAAACAAAGAGGAGGGAAAAAAGCTGAGTCTACAATAAGTCTTTACGAATTAAAAAGCCATCTATTTTTCCTAATCAAGAATTATAGACGAAGACTAAAACATTGAGACGAGAATGTGTACCTTCCGGTTAGAAAAGAAACTATTTACAAGTTCAGGGCCACCATAATAATGAAGATATTTTAATGTTGCTGGCGCATTAACTTGGTTTTGAAGTGTCCAACATTTATCCACAGAAATCCTCTCTAGGAAGCGTGAGTTTGCTAGACTGGGTAGCGCTTGAAGCTTTGGACAATCAAATATTACAAGCTTTGCCAGATCAAATTCTCCTGATACCCTTAACAATTTCTTACAATCTTTCAGTGCAAGAAAATGCGGTGTTGTTACCCCGATTATGTTCAATTCAATCAGAGATTCCATGGATACAAGATGCAAAGATTTAAGTCTGGGACAATGTTTTCCACTAACTGAAACCTTGGAAATCTGCTTTACATTATACATCTCTATGATTTCAAGGCTACCCATGCAGTTGTTTATGGAAGACTCGATACTAGTTGACTCTGATCCAATACCATTGAAAGCCAATTTTCCAATTAATGTAAAATCCCTCAAAACTAAAATTCTTAGATTGGCGAGTTCTCTGAGGGATAGAGATAAGTCCCTTGCTTGAATTACCAGTCCCCTCCATTCTGGATGTCTCTCTATGAAGACTGGATGTTTCAAACTATTGCTTTCTGATTTCTCAATCCAGTATGCCGAACTTCCTTCCAAGACTAAGTGTTCCAAGTTGTGTAACATTTTTAATGATTCTGGAAACCCTCCCAATGATGCTGTCTTAGAAAGAAAGAGTTCTTTTAAATCATATTTTTCTTCATTCTGATGATGAATCATGCAGTTTAATCTTGCCTGAAATTTAAACAAGTATTTCAATCAGCTCTTTTCCAAGAAAGCAGTACATTCAAGCCTCAGAAAATTAGCTAAATAGTCTCTACACAATGTGAACATAAAGGAGCTAAGACAAGTCAAAATTGTTAGTACAAATTTATGTATAACATGTATCTAAGAGGTTTTCATAAGACCGGACACAGTGATCCCATTTTAGGAACATATTTAATGGCACCTCTAGTGTTTTAAATATCTGGCGGGAAAGATTCCTGTTAAGATGGCTCTCTGCTAGTTGACTAGTCTTCACCTAACTCCTATTCTAAAATGCATCGACCATCTTTGAGTTTTAAATTAACCTGGTTCATTCTTTTATAAAGACGAATAAAAAATACCTGTAATTGTCTCTGCCATAATCTTGTAAGATGTCCTCTCTTAATTTTCAAATACTGCAAATTTTGCAGAGGAATCCACAAAGGAATGCTACTGTGCCAATGCCAATTCAGGTCAAGCTCAAGCCATAACAAAGCAGCTGATGTCTCAGAAGAATCATCTCTATTACCCAAAAAATATGTAATTTGAGAACCAATGGACCTGTCAAAAATAAAATCGAGACACCTGAAACTATGGCCTTTAGTTGTGGCTAGGATTTTTTCAAATCCGTCTAATTCCTGCAAAGTTAAAGATTGAGGTCAATTCAGTGCTGTAATAAAAAGGAGTAAAGGAAAGATAAAATGACATCACTAGAGATGTTCCAAATATTAGAAAGTTAGATCGATTGTTCTCCAATATAGCAATATATGCGAGTTTTGGGGATGAACAGGTATGAAAACTAAAATCTAGAAAACGTAAATGTAGATGTTCCAAATGCTTAGTAAAAAATTGAATATTAGTAAGGGCAAGAGTAGAAATCCACAGACCAAAGCACTAAGACTTTGAGGACGCCATATGCGAGGAGGAAACCGCAATTCATCTGCCATTTCTCGTCCCAAATCCCGGAGGTGGTCGTGCATTCTGAAAGTAAACTTGTCAATGTCGGTTTCCTCTTCAACAAGGCACTTTTCTTTCAGCATTTGAAGTGAGTGTTCAGCACACCATCCTGATCCCTCCCAAATTTTTATAGCCATACTTTTCTCTTTACCAATAAAGAAACATGCAATGTCCATAAAAATTTGTTTTTCCTCACCATCCAGTGTGTCAAAGCTTATTCTAAGTACTTGCTTAATATCTCCTGGAAGGGTCCTACTAACTTTATTTAACGTTAACTCCCAGTATTGCATATCATTCCGGCCAAAAACAAGCCCACCAATCACTTGGAGAGACAGAGGTAATCCCCCACACTTTTTAACGAAACTCTCCACGAGATCCTCATATCCCGGGGTAGGATCTGGGCGGCCAAATGCATGCCAACAAAAGAGCTGCCTGCTGTGCATTAGATTCATTTCTTTCATCTTATAACGAGCAGTAATTCCGGCCTGCACTAGGACACTCTCATCACGGGTTGTGACAATTGTCAAACTGTCTGTATTCAGCATATCCATGACAGATAAAGCACCCAATTGGTCCGCGTGATCGATGTCATCCACAACAATTAAAAAGCTCAGGCATCCACCCCTTTTGCGTAAACGATTTTTCAGATAATTTTTTCCTTCTTCTTGACTACGAAATTTAGAATGATTCTCCTTAACAAGATCTTTCAGAAGCTTAGTTTGAAGGGAGGGCAATTTGCTTGTAGCATATGCTTCTCGCACGTCAAACAGAAAACATGAAGCTTTATATTCTGAACGCTTGCGGTTATACAGTTCTTTGGCAAGAGTTGTTTTTCCTGATCCGCCCATTCCGTAAATGCCAACGATGTTGCCGTTCTCCTTGCCGTTGCGGTTGTACCACTTTTCAAAATCTTCTACTAGTTCTTTGAGCCCTACTGGACTTTTTGCAACTTCTAGAAGGCTTGTCTTTTCTACCTCTTTTCGGACAGCTGACACTACCATTTTACATAGCTTCACCACATCACTGAAAATTTCCAAGGCAAAACAACAGTATGATCACACATATGTTTTATCACGGAAAACCAATCAGCTTTATAAAAAATAGTTACCTAGATCAGAACGATGAAAGATGGTAATCGAATCGGTAAAATATTGGGGCTCCACTTCAAGCTCTTACGCCAACCTAAGAAGTGGCATCTAAGGGTTTATCACTCTTAAATTTTTAGTTTTTTAATTGAAAATTATCAGTGCTACTAAAGCGTCCACCGTAAACAGCCAGTGCGTTGTAAATGACCGGCTGTATGGTAACCACTTTGACCTGTTCAGTCGACTTCACCTACTGTCCACATATGCTCAGTCGACATCCATGAATGCATCCGTACAGCTCATCAGTACAGGGTCGGCTGTCACATG
The DNA here is from genome assembly GCA_027924645.1 of Cunninghamia lanceolata. Lineage (NCBI taxonomy): Eukaryota > Viridiplantae > Streptophyta > Pinopsida > Cupressales > Cupressaceae > Cunninghamia > Cunninghamia lanceolata. The sequence continues at coordinate 1,470,691 of BSBN01001183.1, read as the reverse complement.
GTGGCCCATTTGTTGTCCAGCCAGTCATTTACAATGACACCGGCTGGTTAAATTCTTCCCTACTAAAGGGTTGTAATTCAATTGATTGAGCACAATTGATGAGGGTGATGGTATGTTCTTTGATTACCCCATCCACCAAGATTCAAACCCCTCAAAGGTATGATATTAAAGGTATGGGGCTGGGATTGTGCTCCTAGGTGACTTTGGTGGAATGGATCCCCTAGGTTCTTCACTCTCAGTGCCAGAAATATCAACATAGACTCATGCTTCCAAATCGAATAGCAAAATAATCTTATAAATGATATAAAATCCTCCATTAAAAATTAAAAAATTACAGGGCTGCCATGTTAAACACCAGGCCATTTATATGTTATCTACCAGCTTTTTCTTAATTTAAAAGAACTTAATTCTATATAATTGAAGGCATCTAAGGAGTGCCCAAAACCACTACTGTTTATGGACAGCTTTTAAAAATATCAACTATCTAAGGATTTATCAATAATAAAAAATAAAAATATTGCAAAGCAATTACGTTACAAACACAAATATACAGAGACTTACTGATTATGCTCCTTAAGTTCGTAGCCAGAGATAAAAGAAACAGTGTACAGGGTTTGTTTCCACTGCTCAAGCTTGCTCAGGTACCTGCCCTTCTCTTTATGTTTCTCAAATGAATCTGCATACACTCCTTTTTCAATGTAGCGGAGGTGCAAAGGGGCCACATCATAAAATACAGGAATGATCTTACATTTAGTGTGTAACATGAGATCAAGCTCAGCTAAACACCACGCTGACTCGGCATATCTTTTAGAGAATATGGCAATATGAACTAAAGAAGAGCAGATGGCATCATGAATGGTACAAGGAAAAGTTTCACCCAATTCCATCTCTTGGGAATCAAGAAATGCCTTCAATCCCAAATCTGTAAGAGATTTGTGAAGTTGAAGAGCCAGAGTCTGCTTCGCATCGGGGCCTCGATGGTTGATGAAGACATCAAACAATCTTGGAGATGTGTCCGATCTACTTCTTTGATGTGCAGGTGCAATTCCAACGAAAGCATCGTATTCTACAATTTCTTGTTTGGATGAAGGAGACGCCATGGACGGAGAGACTGAAGCAACAAACGTCAGAAATGATGAATCGAACCTAGCAGCGTGATGGAAGTATAAATATATTTATTTGTTATAATCAGCCAGCACATTGATCTCGACCATTATATTTAAATAAATAGTCAATATTAATTTTATTGTTTATTCTTATTACTACCTGCTCATACCTGCCTAAATAGTATTGTTTCCACAAACTTATTTAAATAGTTATTATTTGTATTATCAAACTAATAAAAAAAAATTATTCATTTTAATTTTAATTTTCTAATATTAACAAACCAATAAAAACTTTAGAATCTTATTACAATCTTCCCTTAAATAAAAATAATAATTTAATTTTTATTTAAAAAACTAAAAACTAATAAATGACGACTACCTACAACATATAGTATAAATCACTCAATGTTGATATGTAAATTATGGTCAGTGGTCGGTGAGCGACAGGAGGGACTAAAATATACATTTAAATCTTTATTTATATATGCTCATCACGTCATCAGTTACGGGCATTTGAAGTGATGTAAATTTGTTTGTTTAATGATTAAAAACAAATCAATTTCCAAATGATTTTATATTATTTTCTATTTTGTAGTTATTTATTGTGAGTAACAGTGTAAATCTAATTCTTAATGGAATTGATTGATTAAAATTAAGATATTTTTGTTTGATATAATTTTTTAAAGATTTTAAATATATTAAATTATATAAATTTATATTGAAAAGTTTGTTGGAGATCATTTTATTCATTTCTATTAAATTAAATACTCTATTTTACAAAATAAATTTAACAATGATCTTTTTTAAAAACAGATTATAAAGATCTCATAGACAACACCTTAATACTAATTATATTTATTCAATTTTAATATTGTATTTGATTAACAAGATAAATATAAATTTTAATAAAATTATCTAATAATATTATTCTTATATTATTTCTAATAATATTATTGTGCAGAAATTTTACAAAAAAATCAATAATTTTTTTTAAATACTATTTTGGCTAGAAATTTTATACAAATAAACAAATTACAAAAATAAATGAATAAGATGAACCTTGTTTATTTAATAAAAAATAATACAAAACAAATTTCTATGATTTAATATTGGTGGATGCTTTAAATTCTTACGTAAATAAAATAAAATAAAAGCAAACAATATAACTAAAATAAAATCATTTTTAAATATTTCTAAACTAAAATTAAACAACTCTTAAGTAAATTTTGGAATGGTTATATTTGCTTGAAAATTATTTAATTATTTTATTTAATTTTTATTTATTTAAGAGATTTTTTTTTTCTTTCAAACTATTTGATAATTATTTTAGTATTATTTACTTAAAAGTTATTTTATAGTTATAGATTTTTTGGATTGTATTTTAGTTTTATGTATAAGGTCAATGTGTTATTTATTTGAGAGTTGTGTTAATATATAGTTTTAGTTTTTTAAATAAATCTCCCCCTAGTTTTTGAATAGAAATGTTTTAAATATATTTAAAAGATCCAAAATATTGAATTTGTGAGATAAGTTAGAGAGGTTACTTAAAATGAATGTTTTTAGGCTGAGAACCATTCTACAATCACAGGAGGGGTGGAGTTGAAGAGTTGAAAGAGTCCAAGATTCCCTAATTTTATAAGATTTCAATCTAAAAAACAAAAAACAAAAAAGATTTATAAGATTTATATGCATGAGATTATTAAGATAAAAGATCATAATGAAACACCACAATAAATACACCAGTAAACCTCACAACACTCTCAAAGATGCTTTTACTATTTTAAACCAAAATGCAAATATTCTAACTGCAAATGCTTGCATTCTAAACCAAAAACCAAATAAGAAATTAGAAGATATCTCTAGTCCTACTATAGATATATATTTTTAAATATAAATATATTAGTTGATATTTAACATACATGTATTAGTTAATTAAATTTATAAAGTTGATATATTTAAGATACTTGTATTAGTTTATTAGATTTATTAAATTTGATGTATAAATGAATGTCAATTTTATATTAAGAGGTTTATTTTTTCTACTTACTCTATTACAACTCTTTTGTTATCATTGTAATTAAACCCTTTATAAATCATTCACAATATTCAAAATAATATTAAAATTATTAAAATGTTAAAATACACACTAAGCTATAATATTGAAATTATTTACATTATAATTTTAAAAATTTAAAAGGTAAAAATGATTTTTATCACTATAAAGGCATATCACTGGTATAAAAAAATGGGGATTATATATATAAATTGATAACTTGGGACACGTGTAAAATCAAAACTACATTTCCATTGATTTTTCAATAGTTAATCCCACTATATAGTTATATTATTATCACACATTTTAACAGTCAGATACTCAATAACAATTTGAAAAGAATATATAATTATATTTGACTAATAAGAATGCTTGGTTGGGGGTACTTGCAAGACCGCCCCAAGGCCAACTCACGACACAGTTTGGGAGAATAACACTGCTTTGAAGACGGTCGAGAGAAGACAACAAGGACAGTGTATATTTTATCCAGTCTTGTCTCTCAGTGAGATATTTATAATGGTGCGATGTAGGCCCTCCACTATTGTTGTATGCTTGCATGAACATATGCCCTTTAGTTATACATGAAAACTTATCAAGACTCTTATTTAATAGAAACTGACATTCTCCCCTGTGCATAAATTAAAATGCTGCCAAAATTCTGATTATGGCACCTCGACTCTACACTCAACCTTTTACAAAGTTCACGACTACCCCAGAAATTTTACAGATTTTACAATTTCTACGCCTTTCGGATGCAGTTCTATAGTCAAATTATTTGAAGAAATGAAAGAGAATTTTACACTATATAAGAGTGCTATCCATTAAAAGATTCGTTCTATGCTCAACCACTTACAACTACAACACTTGTACAGAAAGACGCCATTGCTCCCCTTCATACTGCTGCCACCCCTCGTTTCTCTCTCTCAATGGACTCAACTCCTGCTTTCCCCTTATTTGGTTGATTGTGAAGCTTGCAAATGAATGTCATCCATAAGGTCAATTGGGAAAGGGAGCTAATTGCCTTTTTGAGCTTCAAATTAAATCAAGAGAGTGGTTAAGATTGATGAGGATAGTGAGAATGGAGAGAGAAGATGATGGAGAAGCAAGATTCTAGAGGTTGGAAGAGGATGTGACCAAAATATTCATGGCTGGTAGAAAACTTGATAGGTTGGAAAGAATGATGATTGTCCTAATAGCCAAGATTGATGTTCCTAGGGTGCACCAAGAAGAGGACTTAGAATCCAAGAATGTAAGTATAGAGTAAAGAGACTTTAAATTCTTTTTTTTTTTTTCAAATTTAAGACTAAAATAGGTATCCAACCATATGATTGAGGGACAAATGAAGAAAAGTTGGATCAGTGGGTGTCCCAAATGAAGGTTTATTTTATTTTACACTAGCTATCTCCATAACAACAAATTTCTTTTGCAACACTAAAACTTGTCAAGCATGTTCTTACATGGTATGAGATCTATACTCACTCATTAGAGGTTTAGAAGGTACCACCAATGACTGAGTGGGAAGAATTCAAGTTGCTATTAAGAAAATAATTTCACCCCATTTTCCATGAATAAGATTGAGAGATGCAATGGTATCATTTGAAACAAGAACAAGGGAAAACTTTTGCAAGAATATACGAGCAAGTTCAGAAAAACAACAATTCATCTTGGGAAGGATAAAATAGAATGTGATGTATTGATCAAGTATGTGGGAGATTTGATTGATTACCTACAAAGGGTAATTCTCATGTACAAACCCTAAAACATAGATGAAGCATGTGAACAAGCACATTACCTCAAATGTATAAAAAGGGGGTCTCTTATACTTGTCACAAGTGTATTGAGTAACATAATGAAAAGAAGGATCTAGAGGGAAAACGTAAAAACAATGTTACTTCCATGGAAAAATCAAAGAGAAAAGGTAAGAACAAATTTTATTGCTACTATTGTAATAAAGATGGGCATGAAGATGTTAAATGTTTAAATTTACATACTAAACCAACACCCTCAAAATCATTGTTTATGTGAATAAGGACAAACACATAAAATGTGATTCAAATGTTGATGATCACATCTCTTCTAACACATTAAACAAGTGATTTGGTGAGTGAAGGGAAATCAAGTGAAGAGGATCTTAACAAGTTATTCCACATCAAGGTTCAAGTGAAATGTAAAATATTTGATACTTTGTTTGATCTATGCTATTAGTTCAATTTTATTTCTTACAAGAAAATAGAACTAGATCTAAAAGTGATAGCCCATCCCCATCCCTTTTCCTTGGATTAGTTGAAGGGTAATGATAAGTTGAAAGTTACTTAAATGAGGAAAATCAATATTTGGTTTGGATTTTGTAGATGAGACTGTACCACTCAAAAACACAACTCAGTAGCCTAGGGTAGTTGAGTCATCCTTGGCAAGCATATGGAACCATCTCCTTGCTATAGGGCAAACCTCCATGTCATTCTCACTCTCGTGGGAGTAGCCAATCAAGAGGATGTGAAACACAGGGGCGGTTTGGCTCACTCGATAGCTGGACTTTGCAGATAGTGGTCGGCTGGTCCTAGGGCCTTTCTTGTGTGTTGATTCTAATATGATGTTGTATGACAATTGTGGTTGAAATAACCATATGACCCGAAGGGTCACTAGTTACTATTCTCCTGTTTGGATTCTGAAGATTCCAACATTGTGTAATTTGATGATTTTTCTCCTTGATGCTTCTGTTGAGTTGGATTTGTTCTTTGAATTGTTGGATGATGACTTGTGTTTGGAATATCCTCAAGCTGTATTGTTGTTCTTGAATCATTTGTTGATCGTGTTGTAGTCTAAGGTGAATTTCCTTAGTCTCTTTGAGGATTTCCCTCACCCACTCACCTCTAAGCCTAGGGCACATTTGTAACATCTAAGTTCTAAAAACATAGTAAAACTAAAAAAATTACAATAAAGTAATTTAACAAGGTAAAAAAATGACATAGAGAAATTTTTTCTTTTATTCAACATATAAACAAGTAACTACAATTACAAGATTTCCTCATTACAAAATACAATAAACCATATTGTCTTTCTCAATTACAATGTTTACAAATGTAAATCAATTACATGTACAAATTTTGGAATAAATACTACTTTTGAATATTTGACATCTTTATCACAAGTCCTAGCATATTTCCTGCTTGGAGAGAGAGTATCCTTCCAATGATTTACCTACATCCACAGACCAGTGGTCTCCCACACATCTTCCACATAGGAAGTGGCCTTACTCTTCATGAGGAATATAGACCCTAGGTGACCAGTGGTAATTTTCCTTTCTCGAGTACATAGTGTTGTATCCTACTCAATTCTATCAACCATACACCCCTAGATACCCTCTAGCTAAGTATGATTTCTGATAGAATGAGCAATATAGATATAGTGAACCAACAATGCATGTAGAAAACAAATGCATTACTTTGGCCAAAGCTTTTAATATACCTTCCATACTCAGTCGACTCATTTAATCAAGGTAAATCAATCCTATGAAGAGAGACACAGTTAGCTCATCTCCATTGAAACAGTTACACTATAAACTTGAAGAGTATTCAAATAGAAATGGATGAATGTCCAAGACAAGGCAATAATCAAATTATCATCAACTTCTGAATGCATAAAATGCAGAGGCATTTACCTGGAGGTGGTGGTTCATACAATAAAGATATGGTAGATAGAATACTTTGTATTCTTCCCAAGAACTATTCTCAGCTTTCTCTCCATCCATGCCAAGTCTCTCTTCCTATTCCCAACTACTATCCCAAAAACAAGACTTCACACCTCTAGTGCCCATCGACTATCTAAGTCGTGGCTTTTAAGAGCCCAAACTGACTCATAAATGAGTTGTCCAACTATGCGCTCCACCCCTTTTGTAGTTAAAAACACATTTAATACTAATGGTTTTGGTCTCTTGATCTAGTTCAACCACTAGCAAGAATGGTGCAATCGACAAAATATGTCAATTATGCAAACATTATTGAGGAGAAATAGCGAATGTGGCTAGTTATCCGCCACTCCTCATCAAAGAGGCTGCCCACTCAATTAACTGAAATAGAGAAATTGATTACTCATAAAGATTAGTTTGATCCATTATTCTCTAGTAATGAAGGCACTCCTTGAAAGATGCCTATGGTTGCTCAAGCATAAACTATATTAACTTATCATGAGGTATTATCCTCATTCGACACATAAGCATATTTTTATTTGATTATATCAAATATAATTTTCATATCATCATCTCTATTTGATTATTATGATTTAATCAATAAAATGATAATATTAAAACAAAGGATTACAAAAAATGTGATTAGGTTGAGCTTGTCTCCCCATCACAATCCGTCGATAAAATCACATCTTCTTAACTTGATGAAAACGTCTTGATGTTAAGAATCGTTTACAATACCTCAAGGGACTTAATAATAATAAGACAACCATTTCATGACAATAACGTCGTAATATTTACAGTAAACGTAAATAGTCACCATTCATACTCAAATGACGTCGTTAACGTTATTAACAACTATGACGACTTACTACGACTTAAAAAGATTTGTAAAAAACATCGACTACTTGTAGATTAGGTTCAGAAGTAAATTGACAAGACAAGACTTACCTGTTATGACACACTGGTTCTAGTTGTTGTTAAACACTTATACTTGATTTGGCAAATAAACCACTAGTAACCTGAGGTCTATATCTCTCTCCTCGAAAGATACTCTCTTTTCTTCAAGATTCATCTAAAAACCTATAATCCTATATCAAACTTCTTAGCAAACAAATTATGATCAGTGCATCATTATTCAAATAATAAATCAAATCTCATAATGCAAATATTAAATCGATAATAACATAATCATTTTCGTAATTTCATAAATGACATTCAATATAATCCATGTCTTTCCTTGTCATTAATCTAAATATCATAATAAATTTATTTATGTCCAAGTAAAATTAAAAAGTATAGCAATACAAAAATTGGGGATGTAACATATCCTTCCCCTAAAGATTCATCATCCTCGATGATATAAAGTATCAAAAAGTAACTAAAAAGCAAGATCATTATTTTCAACTAGTAATAGCATTAAATAAATGAGGAAACTTTTGATAAAATTCATGGTAATCCTCCCATGTAGCATTTTCCTTAGCATATTGGTCCCATTGAACCTTGCATTGCAAGACCTCTCTGTTACACAAGAAGAGCTTGTGCATTTCTAACACCTTGAGTGGCTCGATCGTGACCACCCCTGGGTCTTGCATCTGTAAAGAATTTCAATTCAAAATATGATTATCACCTGCAATATATTTCTTCAAATAAGACATATGAAAAACATTGTGCATTCTAGACAAGGCTAGTGGTAGAGCAATTCTATAGGCAACTGGATTGACAACTTCAAGTGTAACATCTAGTTTCTATAGACATAGTAAAATTGATACATTTACCATGAAGTAATTTTTAACAAGGTAAAACAAAATGAGATAGAGAATTTTTTTTTTTTATTCAACATGTAATCAAGTAACTTCAATTACAAGATTTCTCATACAAATACAATAAACTAAATTATTCATCATAAATACACTTGTTTACAAAAGTAAATCAATTACAATATAAAAGCTTTGGAATATTTACTACCTTTGAATATTTGACATCTTTATCACAAGTCCTGGCATGTTTCCTGCTTGGAGAGAGAGCATCTTTCCAGTGATTTACCTCCATCCACAGACCGGCGGTCTCCCACACATCTTCCACATAGGAAGTAGCCCTACCCTTCACGAGGGATATAGACCATAGGTGACCAATGGTTATTTACCTTTTCCGAGTACATAGTGTTGTATTCTACTCAACTCTATCAATCATACAACCCTAGATACCCTCTAGGTAAATATGATTTCCGATATGTTGAGTAATCTGAATATAGTGAACCGACAATGCATGCAGAAAATAAATGCATTACTTTAGCCAAAGTTTTTACTATAAATAATGTTCATATGAACATAGTTGTGTTCACCCACCCCTACTCGACTTGGATAATGTCATATTCATGCATTTTATTCACTTTGACTATCTATACATAATTGGTTTAATCATCATGACCTGATTATAGTCTACTTAGACAAAGTTAAGTCTAAATGACATTAACCCTCATTTGGTTCAACTTGACTCTAGGGTATTTAAACAACCATTGAGTACTATAACATTTCTACTATATCATTCATCATAAAAGATTTAGAAAAGACCTTTGGTTTAACCCAACCATAACTAGGTTTACAATACATATTGCTATCATATTATCCTCTACTCAATAAGAATATGAGTACCTTTTTAATTCAACTATACATGAAGCTAATGCTCATTACTACATACTTATACCCTTATATGCTTTATACAAGTTTATTCCATATAGACTTGGTCTATTTCTACAAATTGGTTTACTAATGACCGAACTCATCATGGTTCTAGTTTAGATAAGAAAAGAACTTTGACTTGATGTCTGGTTCAACTAACTATCAATAGCTATTCTATCATTTTGAAGGATACCTCTTAGTCACCATTGTTCTCCATGAATCTAGTTTCTTGGATAAGATACTATTTAGACAAAACATGGAAAAGAAAACATGATTGGTTTCAATACCATCGACTTCACTAAAACTCTATTCCATATTACTCTTGAATGGAGAGTTATACTAATGAAATCCCTCTACACTATTCTCATAAGAATTCAATACATATTTCACCTATGATAAGAATAGTCGACTTAATCCTGAAGATTACTCTTCTCACTGTGCGACTAGTTTGCCAAGTTGATAGATGACTAAAACTATTTCTAAGAAACTTTGTTTATAATAAACTGAACAATTGAAGAGCCTTTCTATCAGTTAAAGATAGTTGTATTACCGACTCACTATGGTTATTAAAAAATGAACATGTTGCCTGAGTTGGCATCAGTCCATAACAGATTAAACGACATTCTCAGATATACTAAGACTCACCTTTACCATCAACTCAGACAAATAGTCAAAACGATAGTATAAAAGTTGACACAAATAGTTTATATCATAGCTTACATTTAACACTAACAGAATAACCAAACATAGATAATGATTACTCATAACAAATATTCAATATATCTTTGTCTAATAAAACAACATACAGGAATGTCTACCTGACAACATCAGTTTAATGAGAATAAAGACTGGTGATAAGCTACTGTGTTCATCCCTGATGACCACACTATTACTTAACTTAACCAGCTTCCTCACTATCCACCACGACTCTCTTCTGTCTTCTCCTAGACCTCTCTCTCTCTACAAAAACTTAAACACTTACCTGATATCCCCTATCGACTAGCCAAGTTGTGGATTTTAAGATCTTAAAATCGACTCATAAAGAGTCATTCTATCTGTTTTCTCCCACTGCAAAACAATTATCAAAACTCATAACAAATCCAATGGTAAAGACCAAGAATTTGACTTCCACTTAGCTAAAAATGTGTGAACATTTACAAATGTTAATGATGAATGTATCATTTAAGGAGATCAGTGATATTAGTGGAGTCATCCGCCACTCCTCCTATATGAGGCCACCAACTTCTCAAAGCAAATAGTTACTCTTAATGAGTATGCTTGATCCATCATGCTTTTATCATTTAAAGCATTCCTCAAAAGATGCCTTTGGCTGCTCAACTTAAACCAAACTATCATATCATGAGGTATTTCCTCATTCAACTCATTCATTTATATATGTATAATTTGATCAAATCAAATATTATTTATATAACATTAACTCTTATTTAATTTCATGATTTAATCAATAAGAGAATAATACTTAAAATGAAAGTTACGGATAACGTGATTGAGTTGAGCTAGTCTCCTCATCACAATCCGTCGACAAAACAAGTCATCTTAACTCGATGATAAAGTTTTAATGTTAAGAATGGGTTAAAACACTTCAAAAGACTTAGTAATAATATGACCACCTTTTTACGACAATAACATCCTAATATTTACGTTAAACATAAATAGTCAAAAATTAACTTAATGATGCCATTAACATATTTAATGACCTAAATGACTTAATATGACAAAGAATGATTGTAAAAAATATTGACTACCTATCGATTAGGTTCAAAAGTAAACTGACAAAATAAGGTTACCTCAAACGACACATTAGTTCACTTTTTTGTTAAACACTTTTAACTCAGTTTGGCAAATAAACCATTCGTATCCCAAGGTCTATATCTATCTCCTAGAAAGATACTATCTCTCTCTTCTCTGAGAGTCATTTGATAGCCTATAATCCTGTTTTGCTTGTCATCAAACAATACATGTGATCAGTTCATCATTATTCAATTAATTCAACTAATAAATCAAATCTCATAAAACACTTATTAAGTTGATATTAACATAATCATTCCTATAATTTCAATAAATAACATTCAATATATCCATATTTTTCCTTGTCATTAATCTAAATATCATAATGAATTTACTTATGTCCAAGTAAAAAGTAAAATTAAAGAAAAGCCAAAATTGGGGATGTAACATCAAGCACTTCAAAGGGTCCCACATAACAAGGGGCTAGCTTAGAAGACTTCCCAAACTTAATAGAACTTTTCTAAGGTTTGACCCTCAAAAGAGCTTTCTCTCCAACAGAGAATTGCCTCGGTACACACTTTGCATCTGCACAGCTCTTTTGCCTATCATTGGCTTCTGCTAATCTTTTTCTGATTAGCTTAACTCTCTCTTCCATTTTAACTAGTATTTCTGGTTTGATGCTAATCTTATCTTCTAGCTTATCCTAGCTTATAGGAGTTTGACATTTTCTTCCATACAATGCTTCAAATGGCGCCATGTTAATAGTGGAATGATAGGAATTGTTGTAAGCAAATTCCACAAGTAGTAAGTATTCCTCCCACTTATATTGTTGATCCATGCAATACATTCACAACAAGTCTTCTAAGACTTGGTTAGCTCTCTCGGTCTGTCCATTGGTTTCAAGATCATAAGCTATACTCACATTGAGTTTAGTCCCTAGCGCAGGAAACAAAGTTTTCCAAAACCTTGACATTACACGTGCATCTCTATCTGAGATAATCTTTTCAGGGAAGCCATACAATCTAAACACCTCTTGCACAAATTTGTGAGCTAACACTGGTGCTCCATCGGTCAAATTACCTAGTATAAAATTTGCTACCTTTGTGAGTTTATCAACCACAACTAATATGGCATCATGTCCATTCCTTGACATAGGAGGACCTTGAACAAAATCCATACTAATAACTTGCCATTTCCACTCTGGCACATCATGTGGGTACACCAATCCTGCAGGGTGTTGATGCTCTACTTTTACCCTTTGACATTCTAAATAGCTTGCTACAAATCTTGCAGCATCATTCTTCATTTTGTTCTAGAAATAAAGAGGTTTAACATCTGCTAGAAGTTTGGCTACTCCTGAATGTCCAGAATATGGTGCAATATGAACTTCTTTCCATACTAAATCCCTTAAATTATCTGAATCAGGAACATACATTCTACCCTTATATCTCAATAATCCATTTGACTCAAATAGAAAACCATCATACCTTGGATCTCTAGGATTATCTTTCAGAGCCTACTTAACCTGCTCATAATACTCATCACCAGACAAGTTTTGTAACACCAAATCCTTGAAATTTCTATGAATAGAAACAATAGAAGCTATATGTCTTCTACGACTCAAAGCATTAGCTACTTTATTCTCTTTTCCTTTGATGTAGTTTATCTCAAAGTCATAGTCAAGTATCAATTCTAACCATCTCCTTTGTCAAGCATTCAAATGCGGTTGAGAAAAAATATACCTAAGACTTTGATGGTCTGACTTAAGTACAAAAGTTTTCCCCAATAAATAGTGTCTCCACATCTACAAGGCATGAGTTACTACTGCCAATTCCAAATCATGCGGAGCATAATTTTTCTCATAAGATTTCAATTTCCATGACTCATATGCTATAACTCTTCCATCTTGCATAAGCACTCCTCCTAATCCTTCTCTCAAGGCATCTGTAATTACCTCAAATTGTCCTTCGGGGTCAGGAACTTTCAAGATTGGAGCTATAGTTAAATTTTCCTTTAAGAGATCAAATGTATCATAACATTTGTCTATCCATTCAAATCTCTTTCCTTTTCTCTATAGGAAAGTGATTGGACTAGCAATACTAGAGAAATTTAGAACAAACTTTCTATAATAGCCATCCAGGTCCATGAAACTGTGTACTTAATGCACATTTGTTGGTACAGGGCAATCCAGAATAGCTGTGATTTTTGCAAGATCAACAAATATTCCATTAGCTGATATAATATGCCCTAGGTATTGAATCTCCTTCTAGAACAATGTACACTTACACAGTTTCCCATATAAATTATGTTCTCTTAACCTTTGCAGAACTATTTGCAAGTGTCGTTGATGTTTTTCTTCATTCTTAGAGTAAATGAGTATATCATCCAAAAAGACTAGAACAAACTTGTCCAAACAATCTCTGAATACACTATTCATGAGATTCATGAATGCAGTAGGTGCATTCATCAAACCAAATGATAACACTATGAACTCATAGTGTCCATATCTAGTTCTAAAAGTTGTCTTATGAATATCTTCATCCTTTAGTCTTAACTGATGATATCCTGATTGCAAATCAATCTTTGAAAACATAGTAGCTTCATGCATCTGATCAAAAGATCATCAATACATGGCAAAGGTTATTTGTTGTTTACCTTTTCTTTATTAAGCATACGATAATCTATACACAATTGAAGGGTTCCATCCTTCTTAACAAAAATAACCAGAGCACCCCAAGGTGAAACACTGGGTCGTATCAAACCTTTTTCCAACAATTCTTGTAATTGGGCTTTCAATTCCATTAACTCTATAGTTGTCATATGGTAGGGTGCTTTAGATACAAGCTCAAATCCTAGTTTAATATCAATTACAAAATAAAAAACCATTTTGGGAGACAATCCTAGAAGTTCTTTTGGGAACACATCTTAAAACTCCTGAAGAAAAGAATACTTTTCTCCAAAAGATGAACTAGGGTTTTTTATCCCTTCCTCCACTTGTTCCATTTTGATTGCAAACAACTGACAACCTTTCCATCTAACCCCTTTCAATTTCTTGGCAGATATAGGTCTAATTTTAACTTCTCTTTGAATCCCTTGGAATTGGGCCTGATTTCCCGAATCATCTAAGCATTCAACTATTTTTGAAAAATAGTCAACCTTAGCTCTATGCTTCCATAACCAACTCATTCCTAGGATTATATCATAGGAACCTAAGGGAGCTACATACAGGTTTGCTTCATTTGAGAAACTAGGGAGATCAATCTGGGCTTCAAACAAACATTACTCTACCTGAGCCTTAGATTGGTTAGCATATTCTACTGACCAAGGTTTAGACATGTACCTAGCTTTTCTAGGAAATTTATTCAAAATTCTAGGAGAAACAAATTTTTCAATGGCTCCTGTATCAATCAAAATAGAAATAGGGACTCCAAACAACGTACTTGTCATCTTAATGGGTGTGATTGGATACTCTACTTGATGATTGTCGAGAGATGCATGAATCCTTTGTTGGAACGCTTCTTACTGAGTGGGTAGTGCAGTACCTCTTTGTTGACCATTTTGATTCTTGTTAGAGAAATGATTTGCATAATGGTCACCCCCACAAGTAAAACATCCTCTAATGGGTCCTTTCTTATCTAAAGTCTTCCCATTGTTATTCTTCATTTCTTTTGTAGTTGCCATTCTTCTTCTCATTACCAGATCCACCCTTGTTCTTTTGAGATCTTTATCCTTCTTGTTATTATAGCTCTTTTCATATCTTTTCTTGTATGGTTGATTGTTAGGAGTTCCATTAAACCTCTTGCGGCTTCTATCATGATAAGATGAGATAGATTTCATCTTTTTCTCTTGCTCTATCACCTTCTCATACACTTGATCCATTGTTGTGGGACCATGCATGTCCACTTCACCACCAATTTGAGCATTTAAACCCATAATGAATTTTTTGATCCTGAATCTCTCATCCTTTTGATACTGTGAAACATATTTTAGGAGTCGAGTGATTTTTTCTCCATATTCCACCATTGTCATATCTCCTTGTCGAAGGTTTTGAAAATCAGTCATTTTCTGATCAAAATAGAGTTGTGGTAGCCATCTCTTGTGAAAGAGCTCCATGATTTCATGCCAAGTTACCCTTAGAGAGCTTAAATTCAATTCCATCTTCTTATTCATCCACTAAGTGGATGCTTCTCCTACCATTTGGAATGCTCCACATACTGCCTTGGTCACATCTGAGTAAATTCTTATCTCAAAATATTTTTTCCATATTTGTTAACCAGGCTTCTATAGCATCTCTAGTCTCTATCCCATCATATTTTGGTGGAGTAACCTTCTTCATATCGTTTGAGAGCTCCAAGGTCAATCTATCCCTTGCCTCTTTATGAGGTTCCATACTCTTACTTTGATCTTCATGATTTTCTCTGCTTTCACCATGAGAGTTTTCAACTCCTCCCTTAGTATTCCCTTTATCATCCACCTTCTTTTCTAAATCACCCTGTCTTTTCTTGGTTTCCTCAAGCATGGTTATGATTTGGTCCAGCTTATTATTTGGTGGATGATTTTTCTCTTCACTTTCTCCTTGGTTAGTTCTTGTCCGAACCATTTTTATCGATTTCTCACACCTAAGAATATTGAGTTGTCCATTAGTTCATGATTATAATGTATCCCATTAAATCAAAACATAATAAACTCAATTAAACAATAGTTTTGCACAAAAAAACAACTCTTTTTATTTATTTCATTTTGAAAGTAAAGAGTATTCTTCATTTCTACAAAAATGACTTCAAAAGTTATGCTCAAGAGGAGTATATCCTTCAGACTCATTTTTAGATACATAATCTCAAGGTATATAACCTTCTGACTCACTATTAGACCTAACTTCTATGATCTCAATAGTTGGGGGTATGCAGGGATATCACCTAACCATAGTTGTTTCCTCTTCTAACATATACTCTATGATTTTGGCAGTGATCTTAATTCTTTCCATGTTTTCCCTTCTCAATCACTTGATTCAAGTTAAGGCAATCACCAGAGTTTCAATATCACTTAACCAAATGTCACTCTCATCATTGGTTCCCTCAAAGGTTTCGATAATGGCCTCACATTCTCTTTTTTCTCTAAGGAAAAGTTAACTTGTATTAACAGGGTTTCTTGTTGTCTTCTTAAGATGTACCATCCTGGCACAGAAATTTTCAAACATTAGCTAACCGCATAATGTTGACTACAAGCAAGCATAGTGGTCTCATAAGCCCTAGTGTTGAACCTAGTAGCTCTGATACCATAGGTAACATCCAAGTTCTAAAAACATAGTAAACTAGAAAATTTACCATAAAGTAATTTAACAAGGTAAAAAAAATGAGATAGAGAAAAATTCTCTTTTATTCAACATATAAACAAGTAACTACAATTACAAGATTTTCTCATTACAAAATACAGTAAACTAGATTGTCTTTCTCAATTACAATGTTTAAAAATGTAAATCAATTATATGTACAAATTTTGGAATAAATATTGCTTCTGAATATCTGACGTCTTTATCACAAGTCCTGGCATGTTTCCTTCTTGGAGAGAGAATATCTTTCGAGTGATTTACCACCATCCATAGACTAGTGGTCTCCCACACATCTTCTACATAGGAAGTGGCCCTACCCTTCACAAGGAATATAGACCTTAGGTGACTAGTGGTAATTTGCCTTTCTCGAATACATAGTTTTGTATCCTACTCAACTCTATCAACCATACAACCCTAGATACCCTATAGCTAAGTATGATTTCTGATAGGATGAGCAATCTAGATATAGTGAACTGACAATACATGCAAAAAACAAATGTGTTACTTTGGCCAAAGTTTTTAATATCAATAATGTTCAAAATGAACATGGTCATTGTGTTCACCCACCCCTACTCAACTTGGATACTGTCATATTCTCGCAGTTATTCACACCAACTATGTTTACGTAAAGGTTTAATCATCTTGTCATAATAATAGTTTTCTTGACTTAGATAAGTCTAAATGACATAACCATTCATTGGGTTCATAATCAACTCTAGGGTTTTAAAACAACCCTTGAATACTATGATATTTCAATATATATCATATCTGAATTCTGTAAGGCTAAGGTTCATAATCAACCTTTGGTTTAACTCTACCACGGTTAGAAATATTTTAACTCTTGTAAAGATAATAACTACTATTCAAAGGCACATGAATACTTTTCAATTTACTTCTACATGATGTCATTACCGTCACTTCTTATACATTCATATATGATTCTATATAAGGTTATAGACATAGTCTTTTTCTCTATCAAGTAGCCTCTACTAATTTATTAGAATTATTTTTCAAGACTAACTTACATCTATATAGTCAGTTGACCTCAAAAGGAAACTCAATCAAATATGTGACTGGTTAACTAGTTTCATGATAACTACATTATCCTTCTTGGAATATATCATAATAGAATCATTTGGTTCTTGTACTCATATTATGACAAGTATCGTAGTTTTATAAAAAGGCATAGGGTCGGCCTAGTAAAATCATGAGATAGATTTCATTATTAACATAAGAATTGACCTTACCAGGCTAAGTCGATGCTCAAACTTAAGCTAAAATGGAATAAAGTCACATAAGGACTCTATATACCTTTAGTCATAAATGAGTCATCCAACTATGCGCTCCACCTCTTTTATAGTTAAAACCACATTTAATACTAATGGTTTTGGTCTCCTGATCTATTTCAACTGCTAGCAAGAATGGTGCAATTGACAACATATGTCAATTATGCAAACATTAATGAGGAGAATTAGCGAATGTGGCTAGTTATCTGCCACTCCTCATCAAAGAGGCTGCCAACTCAATTAACTGAAATAGAACAATTGATTACTCATAAAGAGTAGTTTGAACCATTATGCTCTAGTAATGAAGGCACTCCTTGAAAGGTGCCTATGGCTTCTCAAGCATAAACCATATTAACTTATAATGAGGTATTATCTTCATTCAATAGATAAGGATATTCTTATTTGATTATAACAAATATAATTTTGATATCATCATCTCTATTTCATTATTATGATTTAATCAATAAAATGATAATATTAAAACGAAGGATTACAGAAAAAGTGATTGAGTTGAGCTTGTCTCCCCATCACAATCCGTCGACAAAATCACATCTTCTGAACTGGACAAGAATGTCTTGACATTAAGAATTGTTTATAACACCTCAAGGGACTTAATAATAATAAGACAACCATTTTATGACAATAACATCATAATATTTATGTTAAACATAAATAGTCACAATTCATACTCAAACGACGTCATTAACATTATTAACAACTATGATGACTTACTACAACTTAAAAAGATTTGTAAAAAATATCGACTACCTGTTGATTAGGTTCGGAAGTAAACTGACAAGACAAGACTTACCTCTCACGACACATTGGTTCACATTTTTGTTAAACACTTATACTTGATTTGGCAAATAAACCACTCTTAAGTCGAGGTCTATATCTCTCTCCTCGAAAGATACTCTCTCTTTTCTTTGAGAGTCATCTAAAAACCTTTAATCCTGTATCAAACTTGTTACCAAACAAATTATGATTAGTGCATCATTATTCAAATAATAAATCAAATCTCATAATGCAAATATTAAATTGATAATACCATAATCATTTCCATAATTTTATAAATGACATTCAGTATAATCCATGTCTTTCCTTGTCATTATTATAAACATCATAATAAATTTACTTATGTCCAAGTAAAAGTAAAAAGTATAGCAAGACAAAAATTGGGGATGTAACAACACTCATGAGCCGAAATCGAGAGAGAGTTGGTTGGATTTAAGATCGATTTGAATTAGAGTTTGTTGACCTAAGGTTTGAGTTTGTATTGACCTTGTGTTGGAATCAAGGGTTTGACCAATGTTGACTTAACTTGACCATGTGTTGGGATCAAGGGTTTGTGATCTTCCAGTGATTCTAATGTTTTTATGCTTTTTTAGTTTTTGAATGCATGCAATCCTATATGAGTGCAATACAATGTTTTTTTATACTTTTTTAGATCTTTTATGAAAATAAAGGTTAAGTGCACAAAGATGGAGGATCAAAAGGGAGTCTTAAGATGCCACTTTTTTTTTTTTCTGAAATTAGGAAAGACTGATGTTGGATGACAAATTGAACATAGTTACACTTAAATTTTGAAAATACAACAAAAACAAGAATCATAGTGCTTCAAATCTCGTTTCTAAACTACTAATTTTTTAAAAAAAATGGTTGAGACTAAGGGGTTCAAAAAGGGGGAGCACACAAATTGGTCTTGTGTTTTCAAAAAAACATAACACATTGTTTGGTGTGCTCCACCTAAAATGTTAACTTTTTTTAATATTTTGAAGAACTGCTACAGTGAGAAATTAGCTGACACCATGTAGTTTATCCCTAATTTTTTTGATAATTTTTTCATGAATAATTGATTTTTTACTAATTTTCAAAGTAGACACATTCTGAAAAACTAAAAATTGAGCATGCTGCCCCCTAAAGTTTTTGAAAACCAATCAAAAATATAATTTTTTTTAATATGTGTAGAATTGAGTCTAGTTTCTAAAAATGTAATTTATTTGAATTTTTGATGAACAGTTAAAAAAGAGTCAAAAATACTACACACTAGTTTCTGACAAAAAATGGATACGCTAATAAAAGAAATTAAAGATGAAATCCCTAACACACTCAAAATGTGAAAAAAATTGTAGGGTTAGAAATCTAAGAGAGATCTTAAGATTATGGTGGTAATTTTTACTTGTCATTGAAACACATGCAAACTTGATTGGGAGCACACTCCAGAGTATGTAATTTTTGTTACAATCTAGAAAAAACATGTCTTTGGATGTCCAAAACATAATCCAAGCCTTTGGGTTGGAAGCCCAAGGCA
This sequence comes from Cunninghamia lanceolata, assembly GCA_027924645.1. Classification (NCBI taxonomy): domain Eukaryota; kingdom Viridiplantae; phylum Streptophyta; class Pinopsida; order Cupressales; family Cupressaceae; genus Cunninghamia; species Cunninghamia lanceolata. The sequence continues at coordinate 1,450,494 of BSBN01001183.1, read as the reverse complement.
AATCCTAGCCAAAGGCTAGGAAATTACCAAAGAAAAGCATAACGTGAGGGCATTATAATGCAGTCATGCTATGTGCATTCAAATAACGTGAGTGTGTTATAACATGTTTGTGTTATGGTGAAATAAGATCATCTCACTCCCTCCCTCCTTAACCCTCTATCTATTATTCTCTCTCCCTCCCCTCTAAGTCTCTCCCTCCCCTCCTCTCTCTCTCTCTCTCTCTTACCTCTCTACCTCCTACTCTCTCTCTCTCACTCTCTACTTCCCTCTTTGTGCACTTACTCTAAAGTACTTTTTCTAATCTAGGAATTGAAATATGTATGCAATCAAAAATGTAGTTAGCTAATGCTATCTGATCTATGTTTTTGTTTGATTTTCTAGATTTTTGGATTAATTACTCTAGGAAAATGAAATTTCTTTGAAAACAAACTAATCTAAAAAATTTGAAAGAGAACTAATCTAAAAATGCCAATCCTATTTAGCCTATCAAAGAAATTGTAATATTAAATTACTCTTCCCAAGAGAAAATTTAGATTTTCTAATTACTATATAAAAAGAACTAAGGAACCTAGAATATGAGAAATGTGAGCCTCCACTACACTTAAAAATCCTTGTGTCAGCAACCTCTTTGTCCTTTTGCAGCAGTGAGGATATCCTCTTGGCAACAACAAGAAAGGGAATTGAAAAGATCTTTTGAAAGCTTGAAATGTGAGCTCAATGTGAGCTATTGAACACTTTGGATTGTGATTTGGGTAGTGTATTGATGTGATATGAATCTTTTAGAAAATCCTATATGAAAACAACAAATATAAAGGCTTGAATGTCCTATATCAACATATGGATTCTAGTTGGAGAGCACAAACCTACAAAGACTAGATGTACAAATGAAATTGCCTCCCTTTGTGCTTGAGGGAGGGGGTATTTATAGGTTGAAAGAGGCTAAGAGAAGTGGAAGGGGATTGAGAGTTAACTCTTTTTATTGGAGAGTTAAATTAGAAGACCAAGGAGCGATCTAGGCTAATTAGGGAGTGATCAAGCCAATATAGCTTATCACTGAAGCAAAATGGAGTTAGCATGAATGCATGAGTTGACAAGTTGAGATAAAAAAAGAGCTAATTATGCATGCTTGGAGGCTTGGAATAGTTATGTTTAGACCAAAAAAATCATGAAAATAGGAAGAATAATGGGTCAAAATGGAGCCTTTTTGCATCCAAAACTCAAGTTCTTGAACCGTAGCTAGAAAAGACAATAGAATCACCCATGGGTCACCTCTTTTTCCATTCTAGGTTGCTTAAGGGTGACCCATGGTTGAACCACTAAGGGAATGTCATGGGTTGGAAAGTAGGGTTGGAGATTGTTAGTCAAGTGAAAAGGAGGTGAACTGCCACCAGAAACTAGTCCAAAGGGGGTAAGAATCCAAATCTCCACTTGCAAAAGTCAAATCTCCCAGGGGAGATTTGGATTGGTTGACCAAAATTGAAACTGAAAGTTGGAGATGGCTATAGAGGTCCTCTAGAGGGCTCCTAGGGGTGGGAATGGATGAAAAACACTAGGGAGAGGTCAAATTAGAACAAAAAAATGAATACAAGGCTTAGGGATGAAATCACAAGCACAAGAAACAAGAATTGACAATTGTTGAAAAGTGTCGAAAGTGGGGAGAAGGTTAGCACGACAAAAGGGAAAAATAAGAGGAGGAAAAACCCAAATGCTATCAAGAGAATAACTATTGAGAGGGCATTATTTTAGGCTTATATGTATGTGACAAGAATTGTGAGTCATCATCAGGGTCCTTATGTAGGTTGCACATGATTTTGGTGCTTACATATTGCCCCCTTGGGGATGGTAGTCTACATGAAGGGTAGGCAATGTTCCTGAAATAGGCTTGCTTGTTGTCAATTTTTCTACAATAGTAGGACTACAATAACTAGTATTAGTTCAACATTTAAATATCAAAACATGTAATGAAAACTAAGATGATCTAACATCCCAACTGGAATATTGAATAACCTTAAACACAAATAATGCAAAAATCTTAGTTTTTTATATAAAAATCTAATAATTTACATTTGCAATTTCTACGTACAATACATAATTTCAAAAGATAGTCGCTAACAAGAAACTAGCAAATTTCAAATTTTTATCATGAACATATAATAGATGGTCGCATTCCTTGCGACTTACAATATTTATCAATTTCATTTACATAATAAGTAATGTTTCTTGTTCACAAGTCTTCAGTAGTCAACTACACCCACAGAGAGAGACCATCACCTTAGTGTTTTTCCTCCACCCACAAATTGACAGTCCCCCACTCACCTTATGGAAGTGGCCCTTCCCTTCATGAGGATGTAGATAATGAGAATCAACTAATTCTTTATGCTATATGAGAACTAGTTAAGTTTCCTAGTTAATAACAATGGGGCTTACAACTCTAGTTGAGATCTAGCTATGTATAACCTACTTTGACTATGTAGCTATTTGGTACATAGTAAACCGACAATGCAAGTCATATGTTCACTCACTATTTTCTTGACTTAGAGACAACATTCTTATAATTCAATATATAACATATATATGACAACACTCTTTGACTTGTTTATACAATATCAATCTTAAAGACGTACAATATTCCCTTATCTACTAGTCAACTAGACAAGTATAGTGGGAGGGCTTAGGTGACTTGTGAAACATACATTGAGTCCCTCTTTGCATCCTTGCAATCATGGGTCTATGATGTCCTGTCATCTACTCAATGTCTTGTCTACCTATTTATGTACTCATCAATAAATTTAGTACTCTTTGATAACAATATGCAAGATTATTACATTAAGTCATTGGTTTTATAATTAACTTGACTCTATTAGTCTTAGTCTAGGATTATATTCAACTTATAACTTGTCAAAGAAAACAATAAACTTCATAATCTTTCATATTGGATACATTACAACTTGTATATTAAAAGAGAATTCCAAATAATAAGTAGTTTCATTCTCAATGAAAAACCATAGAAAATTGACCCTACATTGCCATAGTAAGGTTAGTATATTTCATGACAATTTGTCAGCTAGTCGTTGCCTAGATTAGGATAAATAATATTCCTTTCTAAACTTGAATAAATATAGTTCATGATAACTCTTGGTTACCTATTGATAATAAAAGGATAACATCCATATCAAACTACCTCTCCAGGTAATAAGATAATTAAATTATTCTACATGTTAACAAAATAAGAAGTCTATATATATTAAATACCTTTAAACAAAGACATCAAGTAATAACAAGCTATAAGTTTTTATTATTATCTAAGGTGATGATACCTTCCATAAAAGATAGCTATGGCTCTTAGTTAGATACTATGATAACTTAATGTTGATACTTCGGTCTTACACAAGAAAATGAGAACTCTTGGTTTGCTACAGTTTTCTAAAAAGCTCTCATCGCTAGATAATAATAATATTGGAATATATATATCAGCCTTGCTCAGGTTGACTAAACACATCAACATTCAGCCTTAGTTAGGTGGTTGAATTAATCAAAGCATAGATAATATATAATGGTCGACCATTACGTACAGTCAGCCTTTAATGGTTGCCACAGGGTTTATTTTCTTAAGAAAAACCTTAAATAGATTATACAAATCATAATATCCATTTGGCTTTAAGAAGCATAGTCATACGACTATATCATAGACCATAGACTAGTATGTTATTCACAACATTTAAAAAGTATAACATATTGTTGTGATGTTCACAACATGCCCCATTATGCTCCTTAGCAAAATGGGGACCCCTGCTGATGTCTTGCTTTTTGCTTCTGCTTGTGTTTTTTCTGCTTCCTGGTGGTCTGGTAAAAATGAAGGTCAGGTGCATCATCATCATGATATATGATGAGGTAGGTCATCATCATGAGGTCTGTTTGTCAAAGTTCATATTTTGTTTCTGTGACCTCATATTTTAAAAGAGCTTGAAATTTCATGCAGGTTTGCCTTTTACTTCACTTGAAAATTCGTCCATATGTGGAAGTTATGCATGGTCAAAGTCTTGGTCAAACCTGATATTCGCAGGAGGATCATCATATTTTTTATATCCTAAGTCATGTTGACAGGATCATCATGATCTTGTTCTATCACCCGCTAAAAATCATGCAGTCGCAATATCCGAACGTCAATTTTAGGTGGTAGTTCCCTTTACCCGTCAAATGGCCTTAGGCGCATCATCAGCATCATGATTTTCTTAGGAGCGTCATATTTTATAAACCTGGTTTTGCTGTATGAGGACATCATCATCATATTTGAAACGCACCCCCCCGACAATATCCTGAGGTTCAAATATCATGATGACATTGACTTTAAGTCAAGGTAAGTTCCCCCCGTCGAGCGGTCTTTGTATCGCGAGCATCATCATGATATCCTTGCATCGCCTGATCTTAAAATATCATGCTGATGGTATAAGATCACCCTGACTTAACAAAATCCACCTTCGGCATATTTGCATGCGCGTGCTATAAACCTATCGCAAGGTCATCATCATGATATTTGCTGAACTTCACGAAGATGATGATGACGACTTCCTATCATCCTGGTCTTTCAAGAGGGTCATTTGCTGAATTTCGCCAAGTGCTGGGAACATCATCATCATAATTCAATTAAGAGGATCATCACCTTCATATCCTCCTGATCTCCGGTTAGCGAAATATCATGATGACCACCCTATTTATTAAGAAGTAGTCGATATTGCATTTCTCAACAGCATCATCATATTTTACAATATCACCCTAGCACAAATATCATGATGACCAACTCATCCTTGTGCTCTGAAAACGAAATATGATGATGACGTCATCATCATATTTTTATCCTGTCATATTGTCAAGATCATCATGATCTTGTTTGTGCGCCCGATATTTCGCCAAGTCCTCCTGCCGATGAAATACAACCTTTTGCAAGTATCCTGATGATCATCATCATCACATTTTCCCTTCGGCAGGATTTTTTCCCAAACATGATCCAGTTGGTGAAATATCATGATGACGTCATGTTCAAGTTTAACAAAGGCCCCGGATATCATGATGACATCATCCCGATCTGATAAACGAAGAAGCTAATATCCTGATGATCATCACCATCATTTTTTCCCTTCAACAGGATATTTTCCGAAGCACGATCCGGTTCCAAAATATGATGATGACATCTTATTCCAAGTTCGACAAAAGCAAATATGATGATGATCTTCATCATGCTGATTTTTCTCGAGAGGGTTACCTTGGCCGCGAAGGGGTCATATTCACTTCATCATCCTAATCATGCTCCTTAGGTGACCTAATATCACAAATATCCCCCTGATCTTAACCGGAAATGACGATGACGTCATCCTTAGCATTTCAATGAAGCCCGAATATCATGATGACGTCACCATCATCTTCCTTTCCTCGGCAACATGATTATATTCATATCCTCCTATTCTTCTTCAACATGATGATGATGATGATGTTGTTCTTTTCTCCAATATGCATAAGCGAAATATCATGATGATGAAGTATGTCGGCTAACATGTTTTTTTTTTACGCACCGACAGGGATGATCATGCCGATGGGCAGGAAATGAGGTGGTGGAATTTTAAAGCATTTTTTTTTGGCGCCTCTGGCATTTTTCGGTTAGCGATGGTTGACCCGTGAATCTTGAGCAGTCTGAGCGCATTTTGGACGCGTTTTTTGAGTGCATTCTGATCCGATTTTCTCCATCTTGCGCTGTCACCTGGGTTTAAATGGTTATTTTAATTTCATGCTATTTTTATGATAAATGTGAAACTTATTGCTTGTCTTGTCTTGCAGGCTTGCAGTTGAGGAAGCAGCTAGAAAGTCAGCGCAGTGACCTCATGGAGGCAGAAGATCTGATCTCAGGAGCAAGAAGATAGAGATGAAATGCAAAAGGTCAAGGCCATTCAAGTAAAGAAGAAGGTCGCAGCTGAAGGTATTATCACAAAAGACAAACAGAAGTTATTACCCAGCTGCCGGAACTTCTCAGAAGGGGCAATATTTCGCCCAGATTTGACCACTGCTCTGAGATATTTTTGAGAACTAGTTCACCTGCATTTATTGCTGTAACTAGGGGTTTGAACCAGGGGTTCAGTTAGGTTTTTTGCTGTAGTGAGGACAATCAAAATGTCTTTATATTGTGCCTCTCCACACTGTAATACTTTACAACAGGGGCTACACAACAGGGATTTTAGGAAAGCAATAGTGGCTACAACAGAATTTCTTTTTTAGGAACATACAGCAAGTTAGAATAGTTTAGAGGTAGAAGAAGGAGGTCGCCTGTTTGTCTGCAGTAAGGTGCGCGTGGAATGTCTGGCTGCCTTACTGTATCTGTAAAGCTTGTAAGTTCTCTGTAGTATGATCAATGAAACTAAGAGTCATTCTTACATTGTAAATCATGTATGGCTATTCGTTTCTAATACAATAGAATCTGGAGTTCTGCATCTATCTTCTGAGTGTTCTCCTGCTCTTCTTTGTGTTTTGAAATATCTTCTTTGAGAGCTTGCAATTTTAAATGTATGTTTGTGAAAATGCTCAGAACTTTCATTTAGGGTTTTTACTGTGGATTTGATCAAATTACTGTAGTGTTTACATAGTGCATAACAGAAACACTTAGATCCTTCGGTAGATTAAGTGAGGTATAGTTTAGATCTTTCTAACTTTTCCCAACCCATCTGAAATATCTAGCTGAAAACGTAGAAATCCAAAGGAAATTGTCTCAAATTTGAAGAAGCATGCATAACAGAGCTATAAGTAGACAGTTTTCATAAACAGATAAAGAAGAAAGCTGCAAAAATCCAAGAAAACCCTCTAAAACTTGCAGCCCAGTATCACTTGTATGCAAATGAATAGAATACTTGTTGAAATCTATGACCTCTTTGCATATTCTTAGTCCAGTAAACCACAAAATAAACCTAAACTACGTAAGGCCCCTTGAACATTACAGCTTCACATTGACCAACTGAACTTGACCAATCGAACCATTGTAGACTTGGGATTAGTTGAATCACCAAATGATTCCTTCTTGTCTTTCAAGTATAGTTTCAGTTCATTATATGTGAATTTTAACTTATTGTTATGATTGCATCAAAACAGTCATCAACAGTTTTCTGGCGCTAGAAGGAGGGCCTGAAGGCTGTATCTCGCAGTCATCAACAGTTTTCTGGCGCTAGAAGGAGGGCCTGAAGGCTATATATCGCAGTCATCAGCAGTTTTCTGGCGCTAGAAGAAGGGCCTGATTTGGTTTAGGGTTAATTTTCTGAGTTTAAATGCTATATTCTGAGATATGTTAGATCTCATAAAATTTCAAAGGCCTAAAAAGTTAAAAGAGGGTCCTATTTTTAATGGACTCATATAGGGGCAGTTTTCAAGTTGACATTCCTTCATTTCAGAAAGCTTTGAATAACCAGCTTTATCCCAAAAATTTATATAGCTATGGTTTATTTGGAAGGTGTAGGATACATAAGTCCATAGAGCATGGTGAGCTTAATTGTCTATCTTTCCTTACAAGATTAGATTTATATTTGAAAGGACTAATCTCTCTCTCAGATGTGTATAAGGCTGAAAGTTGGCAGGGAAGTGAGGAGATTATTGAGCGACAGAAGGATGCAGCATCAACGGTCATTAAATATGCAGAGAATACAAAGATGGAACCAATGCTAAGAATAAAGGGTAATAAGATCTCTTGGCAGGAATCATGTGATGGTAAGAAAAAAAATCTGTCTTTTCGTCAGGATCCGGCTGTGATTAAAGTTACTGAAAAGTATAAATATCCTAAAAAATGCAGAGAAGAAATCACAGCTCCTGTCTCTTTTCTAGATAATAAGCAAAAAGGATTTAATGAAAAAGAAAAGGAAAGTGAGGTTCATCTTGATACATTTGATAAATATATGGAACTACTAAGGAATATTTGTCAAGAAGAAGCCTCTGGGTCTGACCTGAAAAGTTTTAACGAACATGATTTGGCAAAGAAATGTAAACAAGCATTGGCAGAATTAAAATGCACTAAAATTGATAAGATCCCTACTGTAGAAACTAATGAAGTCATAGAAAAGAAAGTAAATCCTAGTGTTACACCTGACTTCTTTAAATTAAATGATCAAAATCAAGATTGTTGCAGGTGAATAGAATTAGACTCTTCACTGAATGATAAATATGAGTCATCTGATGAACAGTCCTTAAAAAAAGAAGATACAGAGGATCATGGAGCTGCTGTACACAGTCAGACATCACCCCCATGCCATGTTGAAAATAAAACAGGGGAGTATTCCTATCAATCAAAAGATGTCGTCCCACCTTTACTCTCAAGTGATTTAGAAATGATTAATTTCTGTATGTCAGATTATGATGATGAAGATACTTACTTAAGTGCTGATGTGCAGGAAACTAATGAGAACATTGAGAGGTGTGCTAAATTTGAGGATAAACTGAACATCCAGAATGAAGGAACAGAGCTGGATGAAGATGAAGAAATGATACATCTAGAGTCATTCTTCTTTCAACTTGAAAAAGGACTAGACATAGAGCTGGGCAATGAAAATGCAGAGCTAAATGAAGAGCCAGCTACTAATAAACAAGTGTGTTCCACAGAGCTAAAGGCGCATCAGGTTGTCTCTTTCCTTTCCTTAGTAAATGATGATAAATGCTATTTTGATTATGCAAATTCAAGAGATAGGACATGCCTATGGATTAATCATAACCCTGATGAGCAGCCTCAGTTACTAGTCATTAAGAGCTATTCTGATAAACACAATGAATCTAGAATATCAGAATTTTTTTCAGAATTCAAAGATAAACCTGCTATGATGAGGACCATAACTAGTACCCTGTTACTCCTGCACAACCTAAAGAAATATGCAAGTAGGGGTGTTCTTGGGTCTATTTCCTGGGTTTCTAAATTGCCTCGTAGAGGCTTGTATATAGTCTGGTAGGGTAGTTGTTTTTGTTTTTGTGTTCTTCTTTTGCTGTTTTCTTTTTAGGTTAGTTGTTTGTATAGTTCCTTTCTGTTTGTTTTTTGCTTTTTGTTTCTGTCTGTTTGTACAGTTTTTTTTGTTGTTGTGTTGTTTGTACAGCCTGTTTGTTTGGTTTGTTTGTTGTCTCCTCAGCAGGGATCTTTATTTTACTGTAGAGTATTAAGGAGCAAAACTAGCAACCATTCAAAACAGTATATAATTTAGGATATTCAGGTTAACCATTTGCAATTTACACATAACCTGTCACTGTCATGAATGTAGAGAGTTGTTCATCTTCTGAAGTTTTGTATTCAATAAATGTGATATCTTCTGAAGTTTTGTATTCAATAAATGTGATTGAGAATTCAAAGCAGGTTTCTCACGATGACACACCTAAAATCCTTGGGTTTGTTGAACCTACCAGTGTAGATATTAGGTGAAAAATCAGAGGTCACCCTTGCTACCATTACAATTCTCAGCTTAATTTCAGCAAGTGCCCACTCCTTGCATCATGAAGTTACAAATTGCTATATCTTATGAAATCTTTCAAAATTAGAAAACAAATAAATAAATAAATAAATGAATAAAGCGGATTATACTGAAAATCCAGATTAAGCCATCTAAGTAACTCTACCGGGGCTATGGACGCTCGCTGGCAGTGGGGCCCTACTTAGGAGAATTGTAACGATAACCTTGCCGGGGCTATGGACGCTCGCTGGTAGCAAGGCTCTATCCAGTCGGCTATGAGGGAATATCCTCACCTACGTAGGCTAATGTCAGTCACTGGTTTGTTCAACCGATCTTCAAGATGAGGATAATTAATCACATGCACACAACTAAACTGAAAATGGAAATTCATGCATCTTTATTGAACACTTTGAGTCTCAAGCTGAATAGTAATTTGCAGGAAAGATAGTTGGAAGTTATGAGTTCATTTCACCTAGTTTCCTTGAAGACTCTGAATTTAATTGTTTTGTTTTGGTTGCTAGTTGTTGTGATGTTCACAACACGCCCCATTATGCTCCTTAGCAAAATGGGGACCCCTGCTGATGTCTTGCTTTTTACTTCTGCTTGTGTTTTTTGTGCTTCCTGGCGGTCTGGTAAAAATGAAGGTCAGGTGCATCAACATCATGATATATGATGAGGTAGGTCATCATCATGAGGTCTGTTTGTCAAAGTTCATATTTTGTTTCTGTGACCTCATATTTTAAAAGAGCTTGAAATTTCATGCAGGTTTGCCTTTTATTTCACTTGAAAATTCGTCCATATGTGGAAGTTATGCACGGTCAAAGTCTTGGTCAAACCTGATATTCGCAGGAGGATCATCATATTTTTTATATCCTAAGTCATGTTGACAGGATCATCATGATCTTGGTCTATCACCTGCTAAAAATCATGCAGTCGCAATATCCGGACGTCAATTTTAGGTGGTAGTTCCCTTTACCCGTCAAATGGCCTCAGGCGCATCATCAGCATCATGATTTTCTTAGGAGCGTCATATTTTATAAACCTGGTTTTGCTGTATGAGGACATCATCATCATATTTGAAACGCACCCCCCCGACAATATCCTGAGGTTCAAATATCATGATGACATCGACTTTAAGTCAAGGTAAGTTCCCCCCGTCGAGCGGTCTTTGTATCGCGAGCATCATCATGATATCCTTGCATCGCCTGATCTTAAAATATCATGCTGATGGTATAAGATCACCCTGACTTAACAAAATCCACCTTCGGCATATTTGCATGCGCGTGCTATAAACCTATCGCAAGGTCATCATCATGATATTTGCTGAACTTCACGAAGATGATGATGACGACTTCCTATCATCCTGGTCTTTCAAGAGGGTCATTTGCTGAATTTCGCCAAGTGCTGGGAACATCATCATCATAATTCGATTAAGAGGATCATCACCTTCATATCCTCCTGATCTCCGGTTAGCGAAATATCATGATGACCACCCTATTTATTAAGAAGTAGTCGATATTGCATTTCTCAACAGCATCATCATATTTTACAATATCACCCTAGCACAAATATCATGATGACCAACTCATCCTTGTGCTCCGAAAATGAAATATGATGATGACGTCATCATCATATTTTTATCCTATCATATTGTCAAGATCATCATGATCTTGTTTGTGCGCCCGATATTTCGCCAAGTCCTCCTGCCGATGAAATACAACCTTTTGCAAGTATCCTAATGATCATCATCATCACATTTTCCCTTCGGCAGGATTTTTTCCCAAACATGATCCGGTTGGCGAAATATCATGATGACATCATGTTCAAGTTTAACAAAGGCCCCGGATATCATGATGACGTCATCCCGATCTGATAAACGAAGAAGCTAATATCCTGATGATCATCATCATCATTTTTTCCCTTCAACAGGATATTTTCCGAAGCACGATCCGGTTCCAAAATATGATGATGACGTCTTATTCCAAGTTCGACAAAAGCAAATATGATGATGATCTTCATCATGCTGATTTTTCTCGAGAGGGTTACCTTGGCCGCGAAGGGGTCATATTCACTTCATCATCCTGATCATGCTCCTTAGGTGACCCGATATCACAAATATCCCCCTGATCTTAACCGGAAATAACGATGACGTCATCCTTAGCATTTCAATGAAGCCCGAATATCATGATGACGTCACCATCATCTTCCTTTCCTCGGCAGCATGATTATATTCATATCCTCCTATTCTTCTTCAACATGATGATGATGATGATGTTGTTCTTTTCTCTAATATGCAGAAGCGAAATAGCATGATGATGAAGTATGTCGGCTAACATGTTTTTTTTTTACGCACCGATAGGGATGATCATGCCGATGGGCGGGAAATGAGGCGGTGGAATTTTAAAGCATTTTTTTTTGGCGCCTCTGGCATTTTTTGGTCAGCGATGGTTGACCCGTGAATCTTGAGCAGTCTGAGCGCATTTTGGACGCATTTTTTGAGTGCATTCTGATCCGATTTTCTCCATCTTGCGCTGTCACCTGGGTTTAAACGGTTATTTTAATTTCATGCTGTTTTTATGATAAATGTGAAACTTATTGCTTGTCTTGTCTTGCAGGCTTGCAGTTGAGGAAGCAGCTAGAAAGTCAGTGCAGTGACCTCATGGAGGCAGAAGATCTGATCTCAGGAGCAAGAAGATAGAGATGAAATGCAAAAGGTCAAGGCCATTCAAGTAAAGAAGAAGGTCGCAGCTGAAGGTATTATCACAAAAGACAAACAGAAGTTATTACCCAGCTGCCGGAACTTCTCAGAAGGGGCAATATTTCGCCCAGATTTGACCACTGCTCTGAGATATTTTTGAGAACTGGTTCACCTGCATTTATTGCTGTAACTAGGGGTTTGAACCAGGGGTTCAGTTAGGTTTTTTGCTGTAGTGAGGACAATCAAAATGTCTTTATATTGTGCCTCTCCACACTGTAATACTTTACAATAGGGGCTACACAACAGGGATTTTAGGAAAGCAATAGTGGCTGCAACATAATTTCTTTTTTAGGAACATACAGCAAGTTAGAATAGTTTAGAGGTAGAAGAAGGAGGTCACCTGTTTGTCTGCAGTAAGGTGCGCGTGGAATGTCTCGCTGCCTTACTATATCTGTAAAGCTTGTAAGTTCTCTGTAGTATGATCAATGAAACTAAGAGTCATTCTTACATTGTAAATCATGTATGGCTATTTGTTTCTAATACAATAGAATCTGGAGTTCTGCATCTATCTTCTGAGTGTTCTCCTGCTCTTCTTTGTGTTTTGAAATATCTTCTTTGAGAGCTTGCAATTTTAAATGTATGTTTGTGAAAATGCTCAGAACTTACATTTAGGGTTTTTACTGTGGATTTGATCAAATTACTGTAGTGTTTACATAGTGCATAACAGAAGCACTTAGATCCTTCGGTAGATTAAGTGAGGTATAGTTTAGATCTTTCTAACTTTTCCCAACCCATCTGAAATATCTAGCTGAAAACGTAGAAATCCAAAGGAAATTGTCTCAAATTTGAAGAAGCATGCATAACAGAGCTATAAGTAGACAGTTTTCATAAATAGATAAAGAAGAAAGCTGCAAAAATCTAAGAAAACCCTCTAAAACTTGCAGCCCAGTATCACTTGTATGCAAATGAACAGAATACTTGTTGAAATCAATGACCTCTTTGCATATTCTTAGTCTAGTAAACCACAAAATAAACCTAAACTACGTAAGGCCCCTTGAACATTACAGCTTCACATTGACCAACTGAACTTGACCAACCGAACCATTGTAGACTTGGGATTAGTTGAATCACCAAATGATTCCTTCTTGTCTTTCAAGTATAGTTTCAGTTCATTATATGTGAATTTTAACTTATTGTTATGATTGCATCAAAACAGTCATCAACAGTTTTCTGGCGCTAGAAGGAGGGCCTGAAGGCTGTATATCGCAGTCATCAACACATATATAACATAATCTCTTTATACGATACTCTCAACTTCTAAAAGATCTTAATACATAATACAAATCTTGTTTGACAACCATTATATGATATATTTGTAAGAACAGTAAAGTAATTCTTGATACATTGCACTATGCTATCATACAAGTAAATTGACCTCTTAAGGCACACAAAGTAGGGTTTCTCTATATAACCACTATCTATTTGTTTCTTACAGATATCAACTTGCACACTCAAAGTATCTATACAATTTATTAAGGATGGTATGCTTACCTATAATGCTAAAACAAGAAGAATTGATAATCCTTAGCTTTTGTATCCCTTCTTCCTTCTCCAATATGAGAGATTCCACCCTTACTTTACATTCTTCGATGTACTTTTATGCAAGAAAGAATCCTATTAAATCCTTTCTCCCACTACCATCAATTATGCAATTGCATACTTACTAACTCTCCACTATTCCCTTAGCCTTTTGCAGCCTCTCATGATGGAAAAAGGGAGTATGGAATTACTACTCCTCCCCACTCCTCCGAGAATATAGGGGAAAAGTATGATGGAAGTCTATCCACCAAAGTCTTTACTTCTTTCTCCAACTAGACATTATATTTAATAATAACTAATCTTTAAAATAATTTAAAATAAAAAATTGCACACCTATTTCATAGATGTCACTAATGCATTCTTTTGAATGATTTAATAATGATTATTTTTTAGCACAATTATCAATAATGGAGATGAGTCACAAAGTCAACTTAGTACTAATCGACAAAATTGGACTTGTCTGGTCAATTACTTACGTCGACTCAACATTGAAAGGTATACACTACCTTACTATTTGTCGACAAAGAAGATTTAGCCATCGACTTGACGATGACAAAAAATAACAAGTATAAAATGATCTCAATGCTAAAAAAAATTAAGACGACCAAAGACATACAAATTAAGACTTAATTCAAAATTGGCTTATCCTCTCCATGCTAATACTCTCTCTCCTCATCTTAGAGGGGGAAAAACATTGTTATTACATCCATCTAAATTGCACAACGGTAGTTAGTCCATTACATAATTTAACCATGTGATTAATAATAACGTCATGAAGAATTATTCTTTGCATATAAACTAATATTAATCAAATCCATTTTCTATCATTTATTTAATCATAATATTTTCTCTAACTAGCTATCTATCTTCTCGAAAATAAAAATGATAAGCACGTTTGTTTAAAAATGGGGTGTGACATAGCTCCTCCCTTAGAGATCATCATCTTCAATGATTATGTCCACAATAAAATAAATATATCAAATATGTTGTTTTACATCATTCTTTCATAAAAAGATGTGGAGACTTTTGATAAAAATTATTGCAATCCTCCCAGGTAGCATTTTCCTATGAATATTAGTCCCACTAGACCTTGCACTGGGTAACCTCTCTGTTACGTAGCTGAAGCTTGCATACCTCACACTCTTTGAGAGGCTCTATCATGACCACCCCTAGGTCATGTACCTAGAGAGCATTCCAATCAAGTATATGATTAGAACATGATATATATTTCTTTAAGTAAGACATATGGAAAACATCGTCCATTCTAGCAAGAGCTGGTGGTAGAGCTATGCTATAAACAACTAGATTAACCACTTCTAGGACTTGAAAAGGTCCCACATATCTAGGTGCTAGTTTGGAAAACTTCCCGAACTTAAGAGGGATTTTATGAGATTTCACTGTCAAGAGAACTTTATCTCCTACTATGAATACTCATGGAGTACATTTGGCATCAGCATAGCTTTTCTACCTATCATTCACTTCTACTAATCTTTTCTTGATTAGCTTAACTTGCTCTTTGATTTTAGTTAGCAGTTTGGGTCCAAGGCGAACCCTATCTTCTATCTTATCCCATATTATAGGAGATTGACACTTTCTACCATACAATGCTTCAAAAGGATCCATTTTTATTGTTGAATGATATGAATTATTATATGCAAATTCAACTAGTGGAAGATACTCTTCCCACTTAAAATTTCTTGCATACATTTTCTGGCTAAAATAGGTGCTCCATCTTTAATATTACTATGTATAAAATGAGCTACCTTAGAAATTTTATAAACCAGTACAAGACTAATCTCATGCTTATAGCATAACATAGGCAATCCCTAGACAAAATCCATACTAATCACATGCCATTTCCATTCAGGAATATGATGAGGATACAAAAGTCCTGTTGGGTGCCGGTGTTCAGCCTTAACTCATTAACACTCTAGACATTCTTCCACAAATCTCACAGCATCATTTTTCATTCCCTTCTAAAAATATATGTTTTTACATCTGTTAATAGTATTTTCACACCTAGGTGACTAGAATAAGGTTTAGAGCACGCGCTTCTTTCACACTAGGTTCCTCAAATATTGTTAATTCGGAACATACATCCTATTCTTATACCTCAAAATTCCATCAGATTCAAAACTAAATCATTTGTATCTTACATCCTGAGAATTTTCCTCTATAGCCTTTAGGACTTTTTCATAATAGTTGTCTCCTATTTTTTTAAATACTTGCTCTCTAAAATTGGAATGCACTGACAACATTGTTTCAATATGCCTTCTATGGCTCAGGTCATCCACTACTCAATTTTTTTTACCCTTGATATAACCAATTTCAAAATAATAATCAAATATAAGCTCCAACCACCTTGTTTCTCAAGCATTAAGGTTTTGTTGGGTGAAGATATAGTTCAAACCCTGATTATCAAATTTATGTTCAAATCACTTTCCAAGCAGACAGTGTCTCCATTCTTGGAGAGTATGCACAAGTGCTACCAGCTCCAAATCATGTGGAGTATAGTTTTTCTCATACGGTCTCAAATTTCTAGACTCATAGGCCACTACTTGAACTTATTGCATTGATACGCCACCTAATCCTTCTTTGGAGGCATCAATTATAACAACAAAAGGACCTTCCAATTTTGGAACTCATAGGATTGGTGTCAAAGTCAACTTCTCCTTAAGGAGTTTGAAGGCCTCTTCACACTTCTTTGACCATTCAAATTTTGTAGAGAAGTAATGGTGTAGGCAATTATGGAGAAAGTCAAAATGAACTTCCTGTAGTATCCTACCAAGCCTATAAAACTACGGACTCCATGCACATTTCTAGGTTCAAGCCATTCTAGATTAGCTTTTATCTTAGAAGGATCCACTACAAATCCCTTTTTAGAGATTTGGATAGCTTACCGTACATCTTGTTCTCTCTAAGATGTTGTAAGACTATCTACAAATGTTTATAATGCTCTTCCTCATTGTGGGAGTAGATGAAGATATCATCAAGAAAAGCTAACACAAATTTATCTAAACAATATTAGAAGACGTTGTTCATTAGATTCATAAAATCTATTGGGGCATTGGTTAACCCAAAAGCTAAAACCATGAATTCGTAATTCCCATACTTTGTTCAAAATGTTGTCTTATGAATGTCCTCATCCTTCAACCTTAGTTGGTGATAACCTAACCTCAGGTCAATCTTTGAAAATAGTGCTATGCCACAATAAAAAAGATCATATATGTGTGGTAGAGGATACTTGTTTTTTATTGTTGCTTTTTAAGCATACAATATTCTATACACAAATGTAGGGTATCATCCTTCTTCTTGACAAAGATCACCAGTGCTCCCCATGGTGACACACTAGGTCTAATCAACCCTTTAGTAATTAGTTCTTGAAGCTAGGGTTTCAACTCCATTAGCTTAGTGGTTGTCATCTGATACGATGCCTTAGACACTAGTTCAGAACTAGGAATAATATCAATCGAAAAATTGAAAACCCTTTTTAGGGGAAGACTTGAAAGATCTTTAGGAAACACATCATGATATTGTTGAAGAAAAGGATCTAGTATTCCACTGAAGGTCCTTTTGGTTTCCCAAATTCCTCATGTTTTTCATTCAATTCTTCCATTTTGACCTCAAATATTTGGCAACCCTTTCGACTAGCTCTCTTCAATTGCATCACAAAATTTGTCTGATTTTCATTTCCTGCTACACTCCTTGAATCAAGATGGCATTGCAAATGTCATCCAGACATTCGATTGTCTTGGAAAAGTAGTCTACCTTTTCTCTATGCTGCCATAACCAATTGATACCTAGGATGACATCATATGATCTTAGAGGGGCTACATACATATTGAGTTCGGTAGAAAAAGTGGGTAGATTCAATCTAGCTTTAAACAAGCATTGGTCTACCTAAGCTCTTGTATTGTGTACATATTCTACTAACCATGGCTTTTCCATGAATCAAGCTTGTTTAGGAATTTTACAAAGTAAGCTCGGTGAAATTAAATTCTTAGTTTCTCCTATATCTATGAGAATTGAAATTGGAATGCTAAATAAATTACCTATAGTTTCTATTAGGAATTTGTAGGTCTAATTAAACCAATTCCACATAACCCAATAGGAAAAACAAGATGCTGAAACAAACCATAATGTAAAAGAACAATGAACAAGCAACAAGAGAACACAAGATATACCCTGGGAAAACCCTTTGCAGGGAAAAACCTAGCCTTCAAAAGCATCCACGCTCAAATGTATTATTCACCAATATGAAATTACAATACAATCCATGAGCCTCCATGAATACCTCTGAACCATCAAGCACCTCCAATGAAACCTCCATGTGTACAAGCATGAATTCACACATCATCTGCCATGCTTCACAATATGCACTTACAAGAGAGAGCTCAATACAATGACAGCCTCTCTCAAACCTCCAATCCACCTACAATGAAACAACCAACATTACCCAAACCACTAACCATGTGCTTGCTTTTATAGACTAAGCTCACACAAATACAACTTGTGGTATTGGATAAAACCATGTGCCCCAAAAAACCATGGTAACACAAAACCATTAACTTATAAACCCACTTGACCCCACATTTGACTATTGGTACTAACCTTTCCCAATTAATCAAATAATACAAATAATAATTAATTACTCTATGTGTCCCACACACATAAAAAAACTAACGCAATGTTATAATACAACTTATACAAGTGGTAACCGAATAAAATAGTACAATATTATAGAATGTGTACAGCACCTGTCCCAACATTCTCCCACTTGTTGTATACATTGCATAAGGGTCAATATATGAAATACATCATCATAGGTAAACATGAAATCACATGAATCTCCAAAATGCTCTCATGCTCCATCAAGATACCTGCAACAAAGCAAAGTGACCACCATCTCAAGTAAGAACTCCTATGATCCTCTAGCGTGCCACCTATGGAAGAAAAGGAACATGCCAAGGTGAAGATGCACCAATCCAAAGAACACAAGCATCAAATCCAAGTGAAAACATAAGGCTCCAAGATACTGTCAAAGGTAAAAAACCCACATGATTGGAAATAGCACCCACATCATATGCTAATACATCCACCCATCCATAACTCATAGGTATCAACAACATATCCAAGCCATATACTGCAATAACAAGCTCCATGAATAAAACCTGCCAATGAAGAACATATACATCTAGGAACTCCCACCGCACGGGTAATGTCAAATCTAAAAATAGATCCATGGCATATCAAGTCTATTAGTCAACACTTAAACTAAGGTGTGGCTAATTAACAAGCCAATGTAGTATCAAGAACACTATGAATGATCCACACATGCATGATAAATCGTTGCATACTCTCTCACAACATGTCACCACAACTCTCCCAAAGTCCAACCATATCAACATGATCCTCCAAGAAGAAGTCATAGGACAAAGAGAGAAAACTTGTAAATCATAATGTCCTTCTACAAACACCTCAAAGTGCTAAGCTGTGCCAAGTATGATCTCCTCTACAACCCTAAATGAAAACCCTCAACAACACCCAACCATTCAATCTCATAAGATCAAATAAACATATGTAACATGTAACCAACATGGATGTAAGCCTCTCTAATCAAGGTAGACCAAACTCATAACCATTCCATAACCAAGAACAAGCCCAATCACATCTCCTAAACTCCTCATAATGAATATTATAAATAAAACCATATGAATAAGAAGATAACCATGCTAACATCCCTCAACTAAACCCTCCAAAACCAATAATTGTAGCTGAAGATCCATATCTATGAGAAGATAAAGCATAAAGCAAAATCCATCTAAAAGGATGAGCAATACCTCATAGATGATAAACTACCAAGTAGACGAAGAGTGGGGAATGATAATGCTCCTCCAGGATACATCAAGTCAAAATGACTCTCTCCAAGAACAAACTCCTCTATGTCCATAATAAACTCACGTCCATAGGATAAGGCTCCTCGATCTATTTGCTGAAACCTCAAAGAGTATCCGTCTCAACAAGTGTCTCTAGTCACAAGAGAACTCTAGCCTCACCTAAGTCTCCAAGTATCCATGAGCACCTGTAACTGACCAATACATTCCAAACTCCAAATGCAACATAGCACCATCGTGAAGTAATCAAGCAAATGACCAAAGTACTCAATACCAAGAGAACAAACAAGACCACTATCAAAGCTCCTATTGCACATTTGCATAATCAAGAAGCCCATCATGACATCATGATCTAAACATCTCCTCGTAAGAAGATCACATACAACAAAGTGTACAATGATGCATACATCCTATCTCAAGAGAACCTGTATCAAGCTGAAACTCTAATCTAGAGTCAAGAGCCCATCAAGACACAATATCAACATCTCTAAATCAAGGATAAACATGTCATATTGACAAATCATAAACCCGACACCTCAACCAAAGATTCGAAGAAGTCCTCCATGGTAAACCAAGATGTCAACATCTCCAATTATATGAAGATAACCATCTCCTGACAACTAAACTGAAAATGTCAAAGAACTCTCACAACCAAGAGCTTCTCCATGACACCAAAATCCACTGTAGAAGATCATCCATCATGTATGATGAATCCAACATGCTGCCAAATCTCCCACTGAACCATGATACCGAGCTATCTATGACAACAAAATAACCATCTCCTAAATGAAGATTATCCATGGCCACAAACCAATCAAGGAATCCCACTGTAACATCAACAGCTCCCAAAAGGTCTAGTGAACCATAATCTCCAAACAAGAAGATAAAACCATCACTGTCAAAAGCTAACATAGAACATGTATCCAATCTCTCCATGACATCGTGATAAACATGCTACAAGTCCTAATCAACTGACTATCAAAGCACTCTAATCATCCATCCTCTTATCCCAAAGCAACATACCAATGCACAAATGACCACAGATAAGGCCAACTAACGAAGTCTGCATAAACACTGAATCAATCTGGTGGATATAGATAGTCCACATCTGAGTCATCCCACTGTAGCCAAGGGGTAGCTAATCCACAAAACTACATAACTCATAGATCCAAAATAGATGTAACATGCAAACTCATCATCACACTACTAAACTACAAACTGAGATATCAAAGAAGATAACCTGTAGACTCCAAGACTCAAACACCAAATCAACTCTAGATTTGATTTGCCAACAAGTCCACAAATGAATACCATAGTCAAGGAACTAACCAAGTATCTAGGAGATAAGAACAATCCCCTAAAACAACACCACAACACCACCTGTAATCATGAATCAAACATAATAGCCCATACCTGTCAATCGCATATGTGATCATGTCGTGCCAATGCAAAAGTGTGCCTGCATATCCATGACACCATAATCATCATCATCACTATACCTATGCTTAACTCCCACTGAAACGAGACTCCAAGTCTCACACAAGTATCAACCATGTCCTCAAACCAGAAGACAACCTGTACCTGTCTCCATCAAAGTCATAACTCTGAAAACATCTGTAAACCTATATCAAGAAGCACCAAATTTGAAAACCTACTATACCATGCTGATGGTCTCATAGTAACATACACTCCCACAAGTCTGTGCCAACAAATCCATCCTAATGTACTTGCAAATGCACTCTGAATCTCAGGCTCCCACAAGTGATCAAACAAGTACAATTCTCTCTCTGCACACCAAACTAAAAATCTACATAATACAAACTATATTACACTATACTAGCCCTCTAACATCTACCGAAATCTAAAATCTGATTCTGTATGCAAAAGTTATGAGCATAAAATTGTATCGGAGCAATGTGGGCTTCAAACACCAAATTCTAACACAAACAGAAAAATTTGATCATGAAACCTATACCACTATGTAGTTCTCAGAGAGATCTTTCCGACACCTATAAGAAGTTGAAAAACTAATACCGTATGTGAAAGTTATGCCCCTTGGAAGAAAAGGCACTCCTAGGGCTAAAAATGAATCCCTGGTGGGCCCCTGTACCATGATGACGTGGCATGACATCATTTCTGATGTCATCACTGCTAACTGGGCATGAGGTGGTGCTGAGATGGCACTAGGTTGGCATAATTTCATCTCTTCGACCAGCGTAGGTGAATTTCAAATGTTTTTCAATTCCACATACCCCATGCATTGAAATATGCATTAAGAGGAGGTTATAAATTTTAATAAGGTCCAAATTTTAAAAGGTTTAACTGCTGTCATTATATTTTCTAAACCACCACCCAATTTTTTTTTTGAAAGGTTTAATAAAAAAGAATGTTTTAAGCCCATACGTGGGCTAAACTCCCCCCCTCCCTCAAACCTTTTAAAATGTTTTAAATTTTTTTTTTTAAAGTTTTAAATGCTTGTTAAAGGGCTAGCCCCAAAGGCCGATGGAGGAGTATGGGGGTGGGGCTAGCGGTACCTGCTGGTACCCACTACACTTGCAATGTAGGTCTATGGTATGGGGGGTCAGCGTACCCCCTGCCACTATTTTTTTTTTTTTTTTCATTTCAAAATTTTTTTCCTTCATATCTTGAATTATTTATTCCACTATAGTTTAATTTTTTTTAAAATTTTTTTCTCAAACTATAGTGAAAAATAATAGTGCATGAATAATATTTTTTTCTTTTCTTTTCTGCAAAGCATACCTGCGAATCCGTATGGCATACCTGGAGGGCTGAATTTTTTGCTTTTTCTTCCGATGACCAAACCATAGCAAATTTTATATGATTTTTGTCTCTTAGGTCTTCTAAACTCAATGGTGAGATCCATTTTGTCCTAGGAGGTCATTTGTAGAAGTTCCTCCTCAAAAACCTCATGAAGACAAAACCTGAAAAACCATCTTCAACCATGATTTTTCAATCACCCGATCTGCAACATGTACAACAAATCACCAATACCTAGAACCCCCAATCTACATTACAACCTACACAAAACCTTGTAGTGTCCCAAATCCTTACATGCATTGCCATGGCTTCCATTTTGCACTTGATCTACACACAGAAGAGTTATACATATCTAGGGAGCTCACATCTCCCTCAACCATGAACATGACTTTGATACCAACTGTTAAGAATTTACAGGTCTAATTAAACTAATTCCACATAACCCAATAGGAGAAATAAGATGCTGAAACAAACCATAATGCAAAAGATCAATGAACAAGCAATAAGAGAACACAAGATATACCCTAGGAAAACCCTTTGCAGGGAAAAACCTAGCCTCTAAAAGCATCCACGCTTAAATGTATTATTCAGCAATATAAAATTACAATACAATCCATGAGCCTCCATGAATACCTCTGAACCATCAAGCACCTCTAATGCAACCTCCATGTGTACAAGCATGAATCCACACATCACCTTCCATGCTTCACAATATGCACTTATAGGAGAGAGCTCAATACAATGACAACCTCTCTCAAACCTCCAATCCACCTACAATGAAACAACCAACATTACCCAAACCACTAACCATGTGCTTGCTTTTATAGACTAAGCTCACACAAATACAACTTGTGGTACTTGATAAAACCATGTGCCCCAAAAAACCATGGTAACACAAAACCATTAACTTATAAACCCACTTGACCCCACATTTGACTATTGGTACTAACTTTTCCCAATTAATCAAATAATACAAATAATAATTAATTACTCTATGTCCCACACACATAAAATAACTAACCTAATGTTACAATACAACTTATACAAGTGGTAACTGAATAAAATAGTACAATATTACGCAAGGTGTAAAACACCTATCCCATCAGTTTCAATGGGAGTAATTTGGTATTCTTGGCAATTGTCCAAAGTGGCATGGATCCTTTGTTGAAAGGTCATTTGTTGTGCTGACAAAAAGGATTACCACGATAGGGGTTTCCTTGGCTCTTAGTGGGGCACTGATTAGCATTGGTCTCCTCCACACATAAAACATCCTCCAGGGGGACCTTTCTTTCTTGAAGGGCAATTAGGATTATCATCATTCTTTTTAGAATTATTGTCCTTGTTCCCATCCATGGGTTCATTTCTGTTGTACTTGGAACCTTTACCATGGTTTCTCCCTCTAGATTCTTGATTTCTATTTCTCCTTTTGAAAGGTGTTGAAGAATGATTCTAGTCGAATTTCTTGTAGGTTTTCTCTTGATATGTAGAGATAGATTTGAGCTTTTTCTCTTACTTGATGGCTTTCTAAAAGACTTGATCCATGCTTGTGGGTCCTTTTGATGTGTGGGTTAATCCATCACCAACATGGGAGATTCTAAAAACATGGGATTGGCTCTTACAATAACCTCTAGATTTAAAACAAGCCGACTCTTCTCTCTAGGTTGTGGGGAAAAAGGAAGAAAAAACAAGATTAAAGAAATACTATAAGCTCTTGCTATGGCGATACCCTAGATTTATTATTTGCCCTAAATGATTTACTGGAAAAATTAAAGAGCAGATGCATGATTAATTACCCAACATTTGAAACAAATTTATCAAAGGTCTAGAAATAGAAAGAAAGAAGCAAGAAATAGAAACACATTCAGGTTTACAAAAAACACCACCACTCTTCATTGTTTGACAGGAGAAGAAAATTACAGAGGCAAATGACTTGCACAAAATAAAATGTTACATCCCTCATTGAGAGGTAATTGTTGAGGCAAAAGAAAAATATCTCTAACTACTGCTAAAAAATCTCTGATCTTGGATTTGTGTGTCTCCATGTGTGGTAGCCTTTCCTTTGTCTCAGATTCTTGTATTTAAAGACAAAAATAAAGAATCCCTTAAATATTTTCTCCTTCAACTGCCCATAAATATCTACAACTAAAACTCCATAAATCACAACTCTGATAACTGTATCTATAGTTAATTGAGTCTTTTGGTTTGCCTCCATGCCTGTAGTGTCCATGTTTGGCTCTATGTGAGAAAAGGACTCCTGCTCTCTCTTTTACTATGGATGTCATAGAAGTTTCCCATGAAAAATAAAGCAAAGCTTTATTATTGATTTAGGGCTGCATCTTCTTTTCACCTTTAGAATCATAAGATATAATATAAGAGTCTTTATATTAAATAAATCTCTTACTTTATAGCTGGAGGGACCCACCATATCTCATTAAAAATAAAAGACTCCTTCATTTATTTAAATCTAATTTACTTTCACTTCCTGTGACTTCTTGTTTAAAAGAGACTCTTATTTAATATTAAGTAGAGTTGTATTTGGAAGGGGGCCCACCATATGAGACTCAATATTTAATAAAAGACTCAGCACCTTTTAATGCATTTTATAAAAAATAAAACAAATTATTTATTTTTGCTCCACTTGCTCCATGCTTTAGAAAGGCACTCATTTATAATAAAAACTTCCTCACTTTCCCCTCAAACTCTTGTAGGTACGACAAGTGGCACCCTCCGGTGCTTCTTTAAAACTACTACCCAAAGCTGTTGATGCATTTCCTGATTAGATGGTTGCTGAGTGTTGCTATTGTGCATTGTTAGTGTTTGATCTGTGTATGGAGTTCCTTTGTATGTGTAGAAACTAGGGTTTCTATGTTATTAGTTTAGTGCCATTGTTCATGGATGTGATGATCTCCTTGGTGATGCTTCACTTAATAATGGATCTTTGATGTAATGCCCCACCATGCAACCCTAGAGATAAGTCAACTAACGCAATAAAAAGGTAGAAATATATATATTTTTTTCTTGGCAATAGAATTAACCAATTTAACATAGTCTGACACAACAAGTTAACTACATCTCTAGGGATAACATGACTGCATTATTGAAATTAAGCAATAACTAACAACATACATAACTCATTCAAAACATGATTACATTACATGATCTAACTAATAGCCGTTGTTTGTTCTAAATCCAGATGCACAAGATGGATACACTCATGCACAAGTTGTAATGTCTAGCCTAGAAAATCTTAGTGATTAATCATAATGAAATCAACGAAATAATGGAAATAATTTACAAGATTAATCTTAGTAAATTTCATATTACATAATGGTGTATATCAATATTCATCGAATTTGAAATGTAAGATACAACATTTCAATTAAATTTATACATAGTTACCTATACTACCAGATAGTCATCTATTGGCCAAAAGGGAAGGTGCCTCCTTAGCTTCTGAATCCTGCATGTTAATAGATCTCAACTACACATCTAATAAAACATTAGTCCTTATTAATTACATAATTCAAATATTAATTACATCAATGGCAAGCCTAAGGCCCTAAGGGGCTGACCTAATGTCTCGGGGGCTAATGGCCTTGTCTACGTATGCGTAGCGTAGAGACTTCATAGTTTGGGATAACCGATGTTGTAACCATAAGGTTGCCTTAGATACATTGACTCACAAGAGATCAACACAACATTTTCTAGAGAGAACAAGCAACCATTATATTCATGAATTTTCTCTCACAAGATATAATAGAAAAATTAAACATCCTAATCGTCCTCTAATATCAAAAGCATAAATACTGAGAGAATTACCTAGATAACTATAATTGATAAAAAAATAGTCATCTTATAAACAAGTTCAAGTTAATAAACATAATATAGCACTTTTCTCAAGTATAACAAGATTTACAAGTATTACAATATTGCATGCAAGGTTAAAAATCAATTAATTAATAAGGTAAGGTAACTATGATGAAATCAATGCTCATTCTAAGAGAAATCAATAATTCCAAAATCAAGTCTCAAATAGACATCATTCCATTCATAGGAAACTTAACATAAAGATTTATCCATCTCGTTGTTAAGTTTGTAAATTTTAGCACAAGCAAAGTAAGAAAAGACAATCTTATACACCAAACTATTAACACTTAATTATTGTCTAAATAGAATTCACAGGAGTTCACTTCATTTAAATTTGGAACAACTCAGGTAATTCTTCACAACATTAGATATCTACCTAAAATCTTTCTAAAACTTCAAGGAACTAACTCACATATTTTCTCAAATAAGCATACTCATATGTTAACCTACAACCATTCTCTATGTCTCTAATACTCTTTGTACTTAACTTGATAAACCCATCATGGAGGTTTTACCAACGTTGACAACTTATAAACAAGAGTCCATAACATTACACTCAGATGCAATTATTCCAAAGCCTTTTTAAAGTAGACACAACGTTTATTAATAAACATTAAAAAAGATTGAAAGCTTGGTGAATCTAAATTTTGTTTACATTCTAACCTTAGATTAAATACTTAAGTAGGAAACTTTTAAAAGACATAACTTTACTATTCATCAATTGAGATTTAGAAACATTAATCCTATGTTTCCCCTTAGAAGGCTAACTTCCTAAACATTTTCCATACTTGGACTAAGTTGATATATATTTATTTTTATTTTTTTCTAACTATCACAAGCCTAAATTTTCCATACCTAAGTTCACACAAGACTCCCACAAGATATATAAATTGGTATGTCATCTTACTCAAGGTTATAGAAAGAGAATCTTTGTAATGATTTAAGCATTATTGCAAGTCTTCCTCTTGAGATCAAAATAGAATCTAGGTTACAAGAATGATGGTTTCCTTTATTTTCTAAAATCATGATACTACTCCGTGGAGACTGCCCTATAGCAGACTCGAAATCTAATTTAGAAAAGAAATAAGTAGAATTATTACCCAACGTATTTCAACCTTGTTACAACACTTAAATTCATTTCTTATTTAGTGTTCTAGAAAAGTTCTTACATACACCTTCCCATCTTTTAATTTCTCTTACACATGAACGTGACAAAGGGCGAAGGAGGACATAAATATTAAACATCACATCTACAACGCGACATATCTGAATCCCATTTGAGAATGCAACTTCAATCGAACAAGATGTCATTTCCAAGCAATTGGTTGAGATACAAATTGAATTGATACTATTATTTATTTGGAGCGAGATCCTATAGTGATATGGATGCATCCTATTAATTTTGTCAGATAATCTATATGGAACAGGAATATACACTGGTAAACATAAGCAATTCGTGGAAGCGCAGATAGGGCATACAAACCATTGAGAATACTAAGCACACGATTCAAAGCAAACGGCATCAATTTGACAATATCATCATAGATGATGACACTATATGGCTTTTAAGCTAAACCAATGGGTTAATTATTTATTATTTTCACAAAGATAAAACTTCATACAAAAAGATCTATAATCATCATTATTCGACACTTTGCGTTATCATAATTGTGATTATTATTATCCATGAAACCGGCGATAGTAGGGTTTAAATATAATAGAAAATCTACAGCATTAATTGGCGAGGTGTAAAGATATCCTATCTGATACTCCATTGGAGAAGGTTTCATCTGACAATTTCTAATGAGTAACCGCCTGCTAAACTAAAATCATAATGATTGAGATTATTGCTCTGACAAAATTTCCCTTATAGGACGCCACCATAGAAGGTGAATTTAAAGCACTAAAATAAGAACTCTTCAGTAGGTTGATTAAACTAAAAACAATGCATTGATAGAATGGTGGTATTTCTAATTTATATAAAATTACTTGAAATTCTAGTAGTATTGAAAAAAAAAAAACATTTCCTTTATGCTACAACACTTTCTCACAATTCTCGAAACTTACTTGTATAAAATAGAGAAGAATTCTTACGGTGATAAAGTGGATGTGATTCCTGGGTGTCTTACAAGCAAATGCAAATGACAAGAGCAAGACCAATTTTCTACAACCTATGCCCGCCTTATATTAAAATGGGAGATTTAATTTTGGGTATGGTCATATATCCAAGAATAATGGAAAGGGAAATATTTGTTAGATGATGCATTTGCAAGTGCCCTGGTAGACATGCATGCAAAATGAGAAAACATAGAGTCAACATGTGAAAGATCAAGGCAATTTACGTCAAACCCTGATCACTACAGGGTTTGAAGGATTATACATTAGAAACTATCACAAGTTATTAAATAAATATTGCAGGTTTTGGTAAGAAAAGAAGGTGCCAATGCTTAATAAGGCCATAAGGGATTTAAGATGCTCAGGATGAAAATATTCCATGTTGAAAAATGATTTACGACTGGTACTAATAAAGTTTTGAGCTACCACAAAACACACAAAACAAGTGATAATATCACAAGAAAACTATGCCCAAATGCGGTGGTATAATTAAGTGAATCTCACCTAAGTGCAAGTTGATACAGGGCACACATGCCCAGCCGAGTGGGTTTTAATAACAGGAGAGATTTGTTACAGCAAAAGGACATGTCACATCAATGGAAATCATGCATGCAACCCAAGGATTGAAGGACAAAGAACATGATCTGATACATGCATGTAGTACTTAGACATGGCATCCAATCTAAAGCTAAAATGCCTCACAGAAAGAATCGAAATCCAACTTAAGCTTACCTCTACATTGAGCATTACACAGAATGAATACAGAAGGATAGAAGACGAACCTTCACTTGCCTTTGTTGAAAATCATCTTTTCATTTACCTTGGTGCAAGAACCTTGAGCTATGAAGAAATCGTTACTCCCCTGCAAGAGAAAGAATGCCTCCACACTCTAAACATAGTAGTCATTTTTCCGCCTTTCTCTTCCCCGAATATTTTTCCCCGTAGCCCCCTTTCCTTCCCATCCTCCCTGGATTTTATCTCCCCTCCAATTAAAGATAGTAAAAACATTTATTTTTCCTGTAACTCCTATCTACTCACTTACTCATATGTTTTTGTAAAATTAGTTTTCCCTCATATTCTACCAACACTAACCATATCAATTATCAGAGAAACATCTATAAAAAGGGTCACACCATTTCAAAAATGAGAAAGTATACTACATATATCTTAAGCTTTGATGGAAATGGTTATGCGTGAATCAAGAGCAAAAGACGGGCTACAGAATTAAAGATTAGATGCTGTTACTCACGATGGAAATACATTTTATAATGTATACTATAAACATTCAATGTCAAGTAACTTAACTATCCATAAGAAGATCAGCTAACCGACGACAATATAATAGCAAGATATGAAAGAGTTTCAGATCGAACATTACCAAATGCTCATAATAGTGTAAAATGTATTACGGGAGATATTACACATACCAGGAGGATGTCACAGGAAGCATTTATTATACTCACTTAAACCTTTACATATCCCTATTATTTCACCTTCATCTCTAGTTCCAAGGCCAACTACCTACACAACCAAGTGAATATAGAGGGGCACTACATTTGAGCTCTCATTCTGATATGGCTTTATTTTATCGAGATTTAGGTCACACCATTCTAATCTATAGGCTATACTTTTCTTAATATCGAGACTCATCCAAACTGAGCGCCATCTCTCCATTTCCTTAGATGCTTGGAGATCTAAAGATGGGAAGCACCTTATTTATAATTGAGACTTTGTATATAACTGGTCGTGGTTTCATATAGAATGATGGCTATGTTGAGACTATTTACACCTTTGAATCTATGCTGTAGTGCCATATCTAGTAATGGCGGCCCTCCATGATCTTTGGTTTGGTGCCTTTGAAAGGTTGCACCTCTATGGAGTGACTGCGCCTTTCTTTCATAATGCTGATGCCTTTCTTCACCTTTAGTTAGATAATACTAGTGGTTGTGTAAGTAGTATTTAGCTAGAATCTTTATTATGATGTCTCTATTATCATAGGCTTCTTGCCTTAGTACTTTCTCTACTGAGAGACTTCATATGGCTTTCCTAAAGGGCCCATGCCATACATTAACTTGTATGCACCTACCTTTGCATTGGTGATGAGTCTCGAAACATTTACTCTGATAGGAAGCACCTTTTGAACGGCCTCACCATTATTTATGAGTGGTGTCTTTGTATTTTGATGCATCATATTTGATGTTAGTGTCTTCGTTGTTATAAGTCAAGCTTTGACTCAAGAGGCCACTCTCTGTCATGCTGAGTACAACATTTGATATAGCTGATATTACTTTCTGTGATATTTGTTTCATGTCTGCACTCACTTTTAGAGTTGTATTTATGTTGTGTTTGGTTTGAAACTCTCTAGGTTTCTTTATGCACAACTAATATACCATTATCTTGAGAGAGGCTACGCTGAACCTAAAAGCTTGTGTCTTTACTCTAATATAGATATGTTCAAGACCAAGGTAGTGTCCTATGTTTATCTTATGCCATCAAAGAGATTGTAGTGCTATTTAAAGAACTTATAGTGCTAGAAACTAATGTTGAGTCCTCAACGTATCACAATTGTGTGCTTTTGAAAAGAGGCAGCATCTTATGTTTTTTGACACTGATCTTCTTAATAAATAGGCCATGCTATACCTTCAAACACTAGCACAATATATTAATGGTGATACCTTAGATAAAAGGCTATAGATCTTTAGGCAATGGTGCCCCCATATTATTTATGCTATAGTTTAACAATTTGCATCATGACTCACAAAGGTCATAGATCTTTTTATAGTATGCTTTTCATTCTTATGTACGTAGTACCTTCATTTGTATTGCCTGTGTCTTTGAATGCTAGCGCCTTGATATTTTATAGAGGCTGATCCTTCTTATTATTGGAGTCTATGTTGTTCCCATAATATGACAGTGTGTTGTTCTCAACTGGACATGCTTAGAAACTATTGCATGCTATCCTCTTAGATCTGATACTATAACTCTCAATGCCAAGCCCTCTTTAGCTGAGGTTGCATTGATCCTAAACCAGGGTCACACTATGATGTGCACTTTCATTCTACTGATCCATGACTCAAGTTTACGCCTTCAACGAATAGGTTGAATTTGATAGATTTAAAATGACTATGGCTCATGCTTTTGATTAATGGTTGCATTTTGGACTTATAGGCCACTCCTTTTATTTCGATGTGCCTCTAAATTCAAGATGCAGTTATTGATTTGCCTCTCAGATATATGCATTTATTTTGAATCCATATAAGACTGCACTTTATTTGCACATAGACAGAGACTTATCTCAAATGGCCATTGACTCATAAAAATCTATTTGAAACTCATGTTATCAATCAGATATGGACCCTATGCTAAGCTTACAGAAGACTTAGCTATCTGTTGACACATGGAAACACTCTCAGGATGTGGGTTCCCTATAGTGAGAGTGAATCTCTAGAGTGAGCTGGTTCTCCTTATGATCTTTCTAAACTAATCACTTGTCTGAGAAAAGGGATGAGGAATAACTGGAATGAAATTTTATTTTATCTAAAGATGATCTAAAAATCTAAAATTTTACCCACAAACAACTCTCAAGCATTTAACATCCTTAGTTTCACCTAAGTCCAACAATCCAAAAGTACTTTCTATGAAGGTTTAATTAAAACACAACACACAACCTGGATTAGATGGGCAATAGCTACATAGACTTCAATAACATCGAGACATAATCAGAGGATTAGACATCATAATCACAGTGAAAACATCAAATCAATTTTATAAAAAAGGCACCAAATGTGAAATAGGAAAGCTCTGTTGCATTGAACTGAAAGGGGTACATCTAACTCTAAAAAATATGAGCCAAGATCAGTTTACAAAATCTCTGCCTATCCTCAAGAGAGAAGAAACAAAGATATCAACTGAGAAAAACTAAGTCTTTCTCTCCTATTTATAACTCCAAAAATCTCCTAAGGAAAAAGCTAAGAAATCTTCCTAGAATAGAAAATTTGATCAATTTTCGAGCTCCAGTAAAAAGCCAAAAATAAATCTTTGAAATCACCTCCAATCTGTATATGAAAGCTACCAAAATCTTCCTCAAGGTAGACCTCACCAAAAATCTGCATTAAAACAAGCTTTATATGCTCAATAAAAGCTTATTTTTTTAAATTGTCCTCATCTGCCTCAAAATAAGGGAAATCCAGAAAAAGATATTTGATTTTCTTTAATAGTTTTAACTGCATAAAATGACAATATTAAAAGCAATTTATAAATATTATTGCTTTAATATTTGTCTTACAATAGGTCCTGTAGCTTTTCTTTTTGATTTGCCTAATCTTGCCTCTTTTGATTTTCTTCAATAAAACAATAATTTAAGGCTTATTTTTGTCCATATCTTCCCAAAAGAAAGCAAACTAAAAAAAGAAAGATATTGTTTGCTTTACTTTGTTTTAACTGCATAAATAATGAATATTTACAAGCAATTTATAGGATATTGCTTTAAATATCATTTTACAATAATTTTTTGTAGCTTCAAATTTGCAAAATAGAAAGAGGGCGCACCATTGTGAAGATTCCTCAAACATTAAAAACTAGTTAGGTGAGAAATTTAAAGGGTTTTTGCGCTTTATAATGTTCTCATTTCTCTTCAAAAATCTTAAAAACCCATATCATAAATGTTGAGATACGATTAAAACACATGACTGCTATCTTCATTTTGCTGTGTATTATGCATGTATTGTGCCTCTACCGATTTCTCAAAAACTACAAACTGGGTTGGTGAGAAATTTAAAGGGCTTTCTCATCTTATTGTCATATGATTTTTGGCAGAAAATCTCAAAAACTGAGATCATATTTTTTGAGATATTCTCAAAACACGTGACAACTATCTTTATTTTATAGGGTCTTTATGTGACATTGCTTCTCTTTCAGACTCTTTCCACAATCCTCTTAAAATTTGGGAGTAGCATGCTGGGTTCAACCCTTGTGGGAGCCCATTTTACTCCACATGCTATCTGATATGCCATCATAAATAAATCAACAAGATTTCACCTTAAATATAATGAAACTATTTCAACTCTGCCAATTTGAGCTGTAGGTGAAAAATTGGTAACAACTTGATTGAATCTCATTTTGATATGAAACTCATTGAATCCTTGCTACTAATCTAACATGCATAGAAAATTTTTAAGATGATGTGCAAAAATTTCACAACAATTCCATGGATGTCCACTTCTTCTTGAATCTAAGTAGTTAAGCCTATAATACTCTTCCTTATTTTAAATCTCTCATCCTTCTGATATCATGGCACATACTTCAACAATATGGTAAAATTTTCCTAGTGTTTAGTGACAACCATATCTCCTTGATTCAAATTTTGGAAATTTGTTAGTTTTTGATCAAAATACCTAAGTTAGACTTAAGGAACTCAACCCTAATTTTGTTTTCTTATTCATCCACCATGTGGATGCTTCTCCTACTAACTAGTAGGATCCCCACACACCCTTAGTGATCTTAGAGTAGTTCCTTATCTCAAAATAGTTTTTCCATCTTTGTCAACCAAGCCTCAGCTACGTCTCCACTCACAGTTCCATCAAACATCAGGGGAGTAACCTTCTTCATGTCTCTAGCTAAATCATGGGTGAGACAAGTTTTTTGTCTCATTATGAATCAAATAGTCTTGTTTACTTACCCTTGGTTCACCAAGAAAATTAAATTATTCTCTTTCCCTAGAGTGGTGTGCCTGATTGTTCTCTCCCCCTCTAACTTGTTATTATAAGGTTTCCAATCTTTCTTTTTCTTATTTAAAACTGAAAAAATTTTATCTAATTTTGCCATAGGATTTTTTTAGGATCTGGGCTGCCAGGGCTCCCTCCTAGTTGATTTGTAGTTTGTTCCATAACAATACTTATCCACAACCTAACATGTGCATATAAATTTATCAAAACATTGAAATTTTGACATGCTATCATACATTGCAAATTCATAAATACAGAAACTCAAAGATGCATCACATAGACATTTGTTTATACTAAAAGCTATATTTTTACTTCATTCACTCTTTCAAGTTTTACATCCTTATTCAAATACAAAACTTTTCTATTTTCATATATAAGAATTGTCTTCATATCACTTTCTGACAAAGGGATTTCCTTGGGTTCCTCCTCCCCATCAGAATCAAGTAACACAAACTTTGTTGGTGGGTGTAAGTTCATGAGTAGTCAGTCAACAACTCTTCTCCAATTACAGGCACATCTTGACCACACCTAAAAGAAATATCACAATGGGTGAATGGTTTACTAATCTTAACAATAGTAGTAGTTGGTAGCTTTTTTCTACTTGAATCCATTTCCTCCTTTCTAAGAGGATACTTTTGAGTGAATCAGCCAGTGTCTCAAAATTAGTAAGCCAACCTCCTTCTACATACCTCACTGGTTCCTTCATTTTTTGGCTCAAGGGATGGATCTTTATTAATGGAAATCTTAGGCATATCACTAGGCTTTTTCTTAGCTCGATTTCTTGTGCTTCTATTTCCTACAATTTTGGCACACAAACAATCATTTTATCATTAGTATATCTTGCCAAGTTGTAAAATCTCACAATGAGTTCCTAGGTCCAAGTGTTGAACATGATAGCTCTGATACCATGTGTAACATCCCAACTGGAATATTAAATAACCTTAAACACAAACAATGCAAAAATATCATTTTTTATATAACAAAATCTAATAATATTACATTTCCAATTTCCAAGTACAATACATAATTTCAAAAGATGGTCACTTCACATGCAACTAGAAAATTTTACATTTTTATCATGAACATATAATAGATGGTCATATTCCTTGTGACTTACAATATTTATCAATTTCATTTACATAATAAGTAATGTTTTGTATCCACAAGTCTTTGACAGCTAACTGCAGGAGAGAGAGAGAGAGAGAGAGAGAGAGAGAGAGAGAGAGAGAGAGAGAGAGAGAGAGAGAGAGAGAGAGAGAGAGAGAGAGAGCATCACCTTGGTGCTTTTCCTCCAACCATAGATTAGTGGTACCCCACTCACCTTCCTTCTAGAAGTGGTCCTTCCCTTCATGATAGTGTGGATAATGAGAATCAACTAATTCTTTATGCTATATGAGTACTAGTGAAATGTCCTATCTAATAACAATTAGGATTACAACTCTAGTCTAGCTCTAGCTATGTATAACCCACTCTGACTATTCAATTATCTAGTACATAGTGAACCAACAATGCAAGTAGTGACTTTTGCATTACTTTGGCCAAAGTCATATAAATAAAGTCATATGTTCACTCAGTCTTTTCTCAAATTGGAAACAACATTCTTATAATTCAATATATAACTTATATATGACAACACTCTTTGACTTGTTTATACAATATCAATCTTAAATACATACACTATTCACTTATCTACTAGTCAACTAGACAAGTATAGGGTGAGAGCTTAGGTGACTTAAAAAACATATATTGAGTCCCTCTTTACAACCTTACAATGAGGGGTCTATGAGGTCATGTCATCTACTCAATGGCTTGTCTACCTATTTCCATGCTCATTAGTAAATTTAGTACTCTTTGATAACAATATGCAAGATTCCGATATTAAGTCATTGGTTTGATAATTAAACACTCTATCTATCTTTGTCTAGGATTATATTTGACTCATAACTTTTCGTACAAAACAATAAACTTCATAATTTTCATATTTGACACATTTCTACTTGTATATGAAAAGAGAATTCTAGATAATAAGTAGTTTCATTCTAAATGAAAAACCATAGAAAATTGAACCTACATTACCATAGTAAGGTCAATATATTTCACAACAATCTATTAGCTAGTCTTAACCTAGATTAGGATAAAAATTATTTCTTTTTAAACTTGAATAAAGGTAGTTCATGATAACTCTTGGTTACCTATTGATAATAAAACTTGGATAACGTCCATATAAAACTACCTCTACAAGTAATACGATAAATAAATTCTTCTGCATGTTAACATAATTAGAAGTCTATATATCAAATATCTTTAAACAAAGACATTGAGTAATAAAAAGCTATAAGTTTTAATTATTATCTAAGGTGATGATACCTTCCATAATATATAACTACAACTCTTAGATAGATACTATGATAACTTAATACCAATACTTCAGTCTTACACAAGAAAATAAGAACTCTTGGTCAGCTACAGTTTTCTAGAAAACTCTTATCACTAGATAATGGTATGATTGGAATACCTATATCGCCCTTGCTCAAGTCGACTAAACACACCAATATTTGGCCTTACTTAGGTGGTTGAATTAATCAAAGCATAGCTAATATATAATTGATGTAGGCGCATCTTGCCCTTCAGTTTTAGTTTTCTCTCATTTGTTGATGTTTTTGTTCTTTTTTGTTTGTTTTTGTAGGTGGTTTTTTGCTTTCTGTCGTCATCTTGCAAACTCCTATCTCTATAAAGAAAAAATTGTTATAGAGTTCTTGTCACCATATGTTCCTATCACTTGCTATGGGAATCAAGTTTGGTTTGCAGCTCCTGTCGCCAGAGCATTAGGATTGAATTGCTAAAGGGGTTTAAAACTGTCAACGGTTTCTAACAGTTCAAGAATTTCAAAGTCACTAGGTATGAATGGATATAGAACATATGGCCACCCTCGATGGAGTTAATGATTTCTCCCAGTAGTTTAATAACAGATGGTGCATGACAGCAAAGAATATTAGCATGTTGTGGAAGACAAATATATAGAGGCCGATGGTTGTAAAGGATGAAAGAATTCTCTAGAGTGACGGTTACAGTAGAAGTTTCTCGATTGCTACAGAAAATGAAATGACGGTTGGGATTCTGGAATGTAGAGCAGAATATGAATCGACATCACCTATGTAGAGGTTAGATATAAAGAAAGGAGGATGAAATAGAATGTGGAAGAGGAAAGTGAAATGATAGGAAGGTAGCAGATAGATTAGAGTTTAGGAAGAAACAATTTGTATATAGTTAGAAGAGGCCAATTGTGTAGGCCATTACCTTGGTTTTTGTAATTCTTTGTTCATGAAATAGAATACTGAGATTCAGAGAGTTTTTTTTTCTATTTTTTGATTGCTTTGTCATCAAGTCTGCCTATAGAGAGATCCTGTAATTTTAGTTAATTTTATTAATTTTTTTGTCACTAATTTATGAATCTCTATTTTGTGGAAGTCATTGTGGAGTTTTCTAAATCTATGACTAGCAAGGCTCCATCAGATTGGTATTGGAGCCTAATGTTGATATTGGGTATTGGAAGTGGTCAATATTCCTCTAAGAAGAATGGGCAGAGGTTGAGGTAGAGGCTGAAGAGACCAAGGTAACCCTGAGTTGTTGCAGAATTTGGTTGCCAGGATGGAAACTCTTGAGAGAGCATAGAGGAGAGGAAACCCTGATGTTGAGGATGTAAGTGATGATGATGAAGAACAACAGAGAGAAGAGAATGAGGCAGGATAGGTGGATCAAGCAGAAAAATTTTGTGAAAGGCTGTTGAAGTCAGTCATAAGTTTGGGTTCTAATCCTAAGATAGAGGTATCAATATATGCCAGATGTCTCAATGCTGAAGAATTGATTGATTGGATCAATGGCCTAGATAAATATTTTGAATATGAGGGTGTAGTAGAGGAAAGAAGAGTGAAGTTTTACTACACTAGATTAAAGGGCCATGTTGCCATGTGGTGGGACTTTGTCCAAGTTGAGAGGAGAAGAAGAAATAAGGAGAAGATTAATTCCTGGGATGGAATGGTGGCTAAGTTGGAGGCCAAATTTCTACCAAGTGATTACCAAGCTAATCTCTTTAATAGATTGCAGAATTTGAAGCAAAAGGATATGTCTATGAAAGATTACACTAAGGAATTTTACAAGTTAATAATTTGATTTGGGAATGCTTAAGATGTCGAGAACATAGCCTGATATGTGAATGGTCTCAAGTATAGTTTGCAAGATGAAATAAGTCTTTTGTCCCCAAGGAGCCTAGAAGAGGCTTATCAGCTTGCTCTTAAGGTAGAGGAAAAGAGACAAAGGAAGTAAAGTCAGCAAGAGAAGAAGAGAGGAAGAAGTTTTAGAGGAAGGGGACAACAAACAAGTAGGGGACATCAACACCATCAATGAGAAGAGGTTGGAAATTCTAGTGGGACAACCAACAATGATAGAGGTTATTATCAAAATAGAGGAGGAAGATCTTATGGAAGAGGTGGTTCACAAGGTAGAGGAAGAGGATTTTTTGGAAAATATTTTAAGTGCAATCAATATGGGAATAAGAGTTGGGAATGCTCTGAATAATCACAAGGAGGACACTCAAAATTTGAGAGAAGCAATCAAGTTGTTCATGCTGATCAAGAGAGTGTGGGATCACCAGTACACCACAAGGATGAAGCAAAATTGGGAGAGTCTTTAATGCTTAAGAGGGTATTGTTGAAGCCACAAAAGGAGAGTCAACAGCCATTTCAAAGGAGAGCATTGTTCAAAACCAAGTGTAAGTCACAAGGTAAATGTTGTAAGGTGATTATAGATAGTGGTAGCACTGATAATATTGTTGCAACTGAGATGGTAGAAAAGTTGAATCCTAAAAGGATTAAACACCCTACTCCATATAAAGTGACTTGGTTACAAATAAGCCATCAAATATTGGTTAGTGAGTAGGTCTATGTTGATTTTCAGATTGGTAGTTATAAGGATTGTGTTTTGTGTGATATAATGCCCATGGATGTGTGCCATGTTTTTCTTGGAAGACCATGACAATTTGATAGGAAATTGGTGCATGATGGAAAGGAGAATAGTTATACCATTGCGAAGATGGAGAGAAGCATACCTTGCTTCCCATAAAGGAGAAAGAAGAGGACAACAACAACAATAGTAAGGTAATGATGGTAAGTGGTAAAGAGTTTTTGAATGATTTGAAAACTGAAGAAATTAGTTATGCTTTGGTTCCTAAACCTAGATGTGTAATAACTTCTACAAAGTTGGAGGGTTTGCCTATGGAAATTCAATACATTTTGAATTAGAATATAGACATTGTTGCAAATCATTTGCCTAATGAATTGCCTCCTATTAGAATCATTAGCGATCACATGGATTTGATTCCAGGTGCTAGCCTTCCAAACAAGGCTGCATATAAGTTAACACTATGGAAAATGAGGAGATAAGGAAACAAGTGGAGGATCTTTTGAAGAAAGGATTGATAAGGGAAAGTCTAAGCCCTTGTGTTGTTCCTATAGTGTTGGTTCCAAAGAAAGGAGGGGACTGGAGTATGTGCACTAATTCAATGGAAATAAATAAAATTACCGTAAGATATAGGTTTCCCATACCTAGAATTGAAGATTTAATCGATTGTTTAAGTGGTTCTATGTATTTTTCTAAGATAGATTTGAAAAGTGGCTATCACTAAATAAGAATCAGATCAAGGGATGGGTGGAAAAAAACCTTTAAAACTAGTGATGGGTCGTATGAGTGGTTGGTTATGCCTTTTGGATTGTTTAATGCCCCTAGTACTTTTATGCGGTTAATGAATGAGGTTTTGAACTATTTATTGGTAAATTCGTGGTTGTATATTTGGATGAAATTTTGGTGTTTAGCACGTCCAAAGAGGACCATATAGAGCATTTGAGGTAGGTTATGAGGAGGTTACATGAAGAAAAGCTACAGATTAATTTGAAGAAATGCGTGTTTATGCAGACTGAGTTGGTTTACTTGGGCTTTGTGGTGTCAAAAGAAGGGCTAAAAATGGATAAGGAGAAGGTTCATGCCATACTTGATTGGCCATCACCAAGAAGTGTCATGGAGGTAAGGAGTTTTCATGGTCTTTCTAGTTTTTTATAGAAAGTTTATAAGAAATTTTAGTCATGTCGTAGCACCTATATTGAAGACTATTAAGGGGAATAAAAGACCATTTGTGTGGACCAAGGAGTTTGAAGAAAATTTCAGATTTCTCAAGAAGAAGGTGAGTGAACAACCCATACTTGCTTTGCTTGATTTTGATAAAGTGTTTCAAGTAGAGTGTGATGCTAGTGGTTTAGCTATTGGGGCACTCTTAAGTTAAGAGGGAAAATTGGATGCATATTTTAGTGAGAAATTAAATGAGGAAAAGAGAAAGTATTCTTCTTATGATTTGGAGTTTTATGCTTTGGTTTAGTCCCTCAAGAAATAGAGACATTAACTATTGCCAAAAGAGTTCATTGTGTATACAAATAACCATGCTTTGCAATTTATAATCAGCCAATGAGTCAAAGGCATGCTAAATGGGTTGAGTATATTTAGAGTTTTAATATTGTTTTGAAGCATAAGAGTGGTCAAATGAATAGAGTTGTTGATGCTTTAAGTAGGAATAGTTTATTATTAAGTGAAATACAAACTAACAGTGTGGGGTTTGAAAGTTTGAAAGAGTTGTATGCAGAGGATGCAGATTTTTGTAACTTGCAATGATCTTATTAGCCGGAATAAAGAGCCATGGACAAATTACATGATTCAAGAAGGTTTGTTGTTTAGGGAAAACAAGTTGTGTATTCCTAGAGGCTCCATGAGAGATAATTTGTTGAAGGAAATACATAGTGGTCTTCCTACTGGTCACTTTCGACAGGATAAAACTTTTCTACAACTGAGTACTCATTATTCTTGGCCAAAGATGAAGGAAGATGTGAAAAGATATGTGGAAAATCACATAATTTGTCAACATGCTAAGGGAAGAAGTCAAAATGTGGGGCTTTATCAGCCATTCCCAGTTCCAACCAAAGCTTGTGATTCGGTGAGTATCAATTTTGTGTTCAGTTTGCCGCGTACATAAAGGGGTAATGTTTCAATCTTTGTTGTAGTAGATAGATTTTCAAAAATGGTGCATTTTATACCATGTAACAAGACTAGTGATGCCACTAACATTCAGAATTTATTCTTTAAATAAGTTGTAAGGCTGCATGGTATACCAAGAAGTATAATTTCTAACAGGGATACTAAGTTTGTGGGTCATTTTTGGAGGACTCTATGGAAGAAATTGGGTACAAATCTGAATTTTAGTTTTGTTTATCATCCACAAATGGATGGACAGACCGAGGTTATTAATAGATGCCTTGGAAATTTGTTAAGATGCCTTGTTGGTAGTTCCTCTAGAAGTTGGGATCTCATGTTGGCCCAAGCTAAATTTACATATAATGATTCCCCAAATAAAAGCACAGGTTTCAATCCTTTCTATGTGGTGTATGGTATGCATCCAAGATGTGTATTGGAACTTCATGATCTTGCTGGAATGGAGAAGAGGAGTGCAGATGGGGAAGAGTTTTCTTAAGTCATTCATGACATTCAAGAGAAGATGAAGCATAACATTGAGGACAACAATCTTTAGTACAAAAGGCATGTTGATCAAAAGAAAAGAGAGTTA
Source organism: Cunninghamia lanceolata (assembly GCA_027924645.1). Taxonomy (NCBI): domain Eukaryota; kingdom Viridiplantae; phylum Streptophyta; class Pinopsida; order Cupressales; family Cupressaceae; genus Cunninghamia; species Cunninghamia lanceolata. Next base: position 1,408,708 of record BSBN01001183.1, on the reverse strand, counting down.
CAGTTTTAGGTTGGAGACTTTATATTGGCACATCTTCAAAAGGAGAGATTTCCTACGGAACATAAAATAAACTTCATATGATGAAGTTTTGTCCATGCAAAATCCTTAGGAAGTTTTCTTCAAATGCTTATGAGATATCACTGCCTGTAGAGTTGAATATATCTCCCATTTTTAATGTAACAAATTTATATCCATACAAAGGGGGGTCAGTGCAAGAAGTTGGGTCCACTTTTTGGCCAAAAAGTGGAAGTGTTTTCCCTAATTTTCAAAATTTGTCACATTTGACCTTAAAATTTGAAGCCCTTAGAGATGGAATCTTTAAAAAAGTCACTAAATATACAATGTAGTACTCAGAGTCTAGTTTCCAAATATATAATTTTTTTCAATACCCAGAGGATACAAATTGATTTTCAATAGGCATTTCTAAAAACCACTATTTAAAAGTCACTTTTTTTAACCATACCATGCACGTGTATGACCAACATAATTTGACCTAAATAAAATTATTTTTCAAAATCCTTTTGGGAAAAGATGTGTAGTATAGTGAAGTTTGATGAGGATATTTTTTTATAATTTTTTTCCAAATATTTTTTTTTTAATTAAATTTTTATTAGGCCTAATTGCTACTTTTGAAAACCCCTCATGTACGGCCAACATAATTTGAGCAAAAAAAATCATAAAATTAATTTTTTTTTCATTGTGTAAAGAATGACGTGTAGATTGACGACATAATTTAAAAAAAAAAAAAATTAAAAATTAAAAGTTATTAAAAAAATACAAACACCTGTCATTTCAAGTTTTTGGACCAGTTTGTTCATAAATTTAATAATAAATAGAAAAACAAGTCTAATCTAAAAAAAAATTACATATTTAAAAACTAGACACTATGATCTGTAATGGGTTTTAATTTCATAAAAAAATTTAGAAAAAAATGTCATCAGCCATATAGGTGAAGTCAGTCTTTCCTCTGGTTTTGTACTTAGAGAAATACTTGCAGGTCCAAGGCTCAAGGTTGGCTACCCATGCCTTTCCTGAGCCTAAAACGAAACCAAAAGCATGGGTGTGAAATTCAAAATTTTATAAATGGGTACCTGTTCTAGAAGACAATAAAAAACAAAATGGGTACCTGTTCTAAAAAAATAAAATGGGTACCTGTTTCTAAAAATAGTAAAAAACAAAATAGGTACGCATTCTATAAAACAAAACGGGTACCCATTTTAAAACAGGTACCCATTTTAGGTTCGGGCACCCGTTCCGAAATGGGTACCTGTTTCTTTGAAAACGGGTACCCGTTGTTGTCGGCATTTTTTTCCCTTGTGCGACTTCCCCTATATGTGCACCGAGTTTCTTGCACTTACCCAGGGGATAAAGAGGCAAATGAAGTTGAAGCAACTAATTCAACACATGAAGAACAATCTGAGATAGTCACTACTCCACCACAAATCGAATACATTCTGGATAAACAATTGCTGAAGAAGACTCAAAAGCATGAGTACTTCAAGTATCTCATCAAGTGGAACAATCATCTGGTTGAATATGCTTCATGGTTCACTGAGGAGGAGATTATCAAACAGGGTTATTTAGTTGTAGACCTCATGAGTAGGAGCTGATGATTCCTTTCTGCCTGGGGAGTTTGATGCAGGGGCATCTTGCCCCTCATTTTTATTTTTTTCTCCCTTTTTGTTGTTTTTGTTCTTTTTTATTTGTTTTTATAGGTGGCTTTTTCCTTTTTGTCATCATCTTGCAAACTCCTATCTTTGTAAAGCAAAATTTGATATAGAGTTCCTGTCACCATGTGTTCCTATCACTTGATGTGGGAATCAAGTTTGGTTTGTAGCTCCTGTCACCAGACCACCAAGATCCAATTGCTAAAAGGGTTTAAAACTATCAATAGTTTCTTACAGTTAAAGAATTTGAAAGGTCACTAGGTATGAATGGATACAGAGCATATGGCCACCCTTGATGGAGTTAATGATTTCTACCAACAATTTTATAATAGATGGCACATGACAACAAAGAATATTAGCATGCTGTGGAAGATGAATAGATAGAAGCCAATGGTAGTAAAGGATGAAAGAATTCTCTAGAGAGATGGTTACACTAGAAGTTTCTTGACTACTGCAGAAAATGAAGTGATAGTTGGGATTCTGGAATGCAAAGAAGAATATGAATCGACATCACCTATGCAGAGGTTAGATATAAAGAAAGGAGGATGAAATAGAATGCAGAAGAGGAAAGTGAAATGACAAGAAGGCAGTAGATAGATTAGAGTTTAGGAATAAATCATTTGTATACAGTTAGAATAGGCCGATTGTGTAGGCCATTATCTTGGTTTTTGTAATGCTTTGTTCATGAAATAGAATACTGAGATTTAGAGAGTTTATTTTCTATTTTGTGATTGCTCTGTCATGAAGTCTTCCTATGGAGACCTCCTATCATTTTAGTTAATTTTATTAATTTTCCTATCACTAATTTCTGAATCTCTATTTTGTGGAAGTCTTTGTGAAGTTTTCTAAATCTGTGACTAGCAAGGCTCCATCAATAATGCTCGACCATTACATTTTTTTATTCAACAGGGGTAAATGATTTTGACTGGAGCTATGAACTGGGTACAATACTAGGTGGGTAGGGGGGAGACTAGACCTCGTGACCCTATGCCTATCATAGGAAGCTCTTGCCGATTGAGCCAAGCCTCCTACCCATAATGCTCGATCATTACATACAATCAACCTTTAATGGTTTTCCAGAGGGTTTGTTTGCTTAAGAAAAACATTAACTATGTTATATATAAAACATAATAGCCATTCAACTTTAACAAGCATAGTCATATGACTATATCATAGACCATAGACTAGTATGTTATTTGCAACATTTAAAAAGAATAATATATAAATAACATAATATCTTTATATGATACTCTTGACTTTGAAAAGGTATTAATACATAATACAAATCTTGTTCGACAACCATTATACAATATATTTGTAGACAAAGACCTCTGTCGAAAGTGTAACAATAGTAAAGTAATTCTTGATACAGTGCACTACGATATCATAGAAGTAAATTAGCCTCTTAAGGAACACAAAGTAGGTTTTATCTATATAACCACCATCTATTTGTTTCTTATAGATATCAACTTGCATACTCAAATGATCTATATAGTTTATTAAGGATGGTATGCTTACTTGTAATGCTAAAACAAGTAGAACTGATACTCGTTAGCTTTCATATCCCTTCTTTCTTCTCCAATACCAGAGATTCCACCCACTCTTTACTTTATTCAATGTACTTTTATGTAAGAAAGATTCCTATTAAATCCTTTCTCCCACTACCATCAGTTATGCAACTGCATACTTACTAACTCTTCACTATTCCCTCAACTATCTATGGCCTCTCATGCTAGAAAAAGGGAGTATGGAGCTACTGCTGCTCCCCACTCCTCCTAGCATCTAGGGGAAATGTACGATGGGAGTTTATCCACCAAAAACATTACTTCTTTCTCAAACTAGACATTATATTTAATCATAACTAAGCTTAAAAATAATTTATAATAAACAATAGTACACCTATTTCATAGATGTCACTAATGCATTCTTTTGAATTCTTTAATTATGTTTATTTTCAGGCACAGTTATCAATGGTGGAGACTCACAAAGTTGAGTTAGTCCTAATCGACAAAATTGGTCTTGTCTGGTTGATTACTTACATTGACTCAACACTCAAAGGTATAAACTACCTTACTATCTATCGATGGAAAGGATTTATCCATCGACTTGACGATGACAAAAATTAACAAGTATAAAAGGATCTCAATGCTAAAAATATTTCTAAGATGACCAATGACATAAAGATTAAGACTTAATCCAAAATTGGCTTATCTTCTAATAGGTATGTGTTTGTGTGTTTCTAGATGGCATAAGGTGTTGGATCTAGGGCATACAACTGAGAGGGGGGGGGTGAATCAGTTGTATAAAACTTCTTCTCATTCAAACACTTAACTCACTGTTGTTAGTTAGCAGCATATCAAATAATCATCCATGGAAGCATAATACATAAACACAAGAGCAGATAAGCATCAACACATTGAACACCAAGATTTTGACGTGGAAAACCCGGTTAAGGGAAAAACCACGGGGTGATTAACCCAAGAATTATTCTCTGTTAGAAGAATAAGGAAAAATGAATGGCACATGCCAATAAGGGCTCACTGCCCGAGCACACTGCTCACAAAGAGGCCCACTGCCTACAAGGAGACACACTGTCTACAAAGTGATGAAAATCACAGTCTTGAACTGGAGAATGACATCTCTACCATGTCCGGATCAGTTCCAATTAAGCGCAACAATCTCTGCTCTGCCTTTCGCACGTTTCTTCGCTATATCATACTCATCCTCACTCATCACACTGAAATGAACTCACAAATCATTATTTATACAAGACATCGACTTAGGAACAAGCATCTAAGTCGGCAAACAACCATAGGAGTATCCGCAAGATGAATAACACATCCGGTCGGCCATCACAAGAACATTCGCAGGATGAACAACTCATCCGGTCGGCTACACAGAGCAAGAACTTCATCCGGAAGAATAACTTCAATTCCGGGCTCTACCATCAATGCGGACCAACAACACAACCTAAACATGATCCAAGAACCTTCACAAGCCTGTCTGAATGTCCGGATACATCCGCACTTCCTCTGCTTACTGGGATCTCTTGTCTTCCTCATCCGGAACTTTAAGAACACAGTCTGTCGCCACTGTCATAATGCAAGAGGTACTTCCGGACCTCCAAATCATACACAAATCAGGATGATACATCACAAGGACATCCCAAACACTCCTTCCAATCCGCAGATTAGGATAATACAATTCCGGACCTCATCGGACCTTTTTGTGATCCTCTGTCACCTCCGGATACTTGCCGGACCCGGTTCTATACCGGTAGCCACAACTCCTTCAGATCTTCATGCGGACCTCTGAAATCTTAACTGTAGCATCTCAAGACTCATATCTACTAACCCTTTAATCCGCATCCTCCGGTTCTTATCCTATACAGTACATTTACCTTCTTCTCATCACTGTTCTTCACTGTTCCTGACTGAGACTAATTTTCTCAATGTCCTCAGCACACGGCTCATCAAATCCTTCTTGTCAATGCAATATGAGTATGTTGACATCAATGACAACACTGGATAACCTCATACTTGCAACAATCTCCCCCTTTGTCATTGATGGCAACATATGATGTGAAAAACCATTAAGACAAGAACTTCATCTTTTCATATGTCTTCTCTTCCTTTACTGCTCCCCCTTTGATCATCAACCACTTGTTTTTCACATGTCTTCTCTCCCCCTTTGACATCAATGGCAAAGGGCTCATACTTGCAATTCTCATGCATCAGAATCATACCAGCTGCTCCCCCTTAGTTGCAGCTCCCCATTAGTCCGGATCACAAGATATGACTGTGATAGCCACCAGACTGATGCACATCAGTGCATCTTAGTTCATCACCGGAGGGGCCATGACCCCTAACTTCTCCCGGAGATATTCAAAAGAGTCCTTGGGAAGAGGTTTTGTAAAGATATCTGCAATCTGATCCTTGGAGGGAACATACTCCAATCTGACTTCTTCCTTGTTTACTTGTTCTCTCAAAAAGTGAAATTTGATAGATATGTGCTTAGTCTTAGAATGCAATACCGGATTCTTGGAAATATTAATTGCACTTGAATTATCACAGAAAATTGTGATAGGCTCCTCATATTCAACTTTGATGTCTCTTAGCATCTGCTTCATCCATAGGATTTGAGTACAACTACCTGCTGCTGCAATGTATTCTGCTTCAGTTGTAGACAGAGATATTGCATCTTGTTTCTTGCTTAGCCAAGAAACCAATCTCTTTCCCAAAAAGAATGCTCCACCACTAGTGCTCTTCCGGTCATCCACATCTCCTGCCCAATCTGCATCTGTGTAAGCATGAAGAGAGAAATCCGGATCTCTAGGATACCAAAGACCATACTCAACTGTTCCTTTCAAGTATCTAAAAATTCTTTTGATTTCCATAACATGAGATTCTCTAGGATCAGCCTGGAATCTTGCCACAAGACCAACAGCCTGCATTATATCAGGTCTAGTTTGAGTGAGATACAACAATCCACCAATCATTGATCTATACTTTGTCTGATCTGCCTTTGGAGAATCATCATCTTTGCTTAACTTACATCCGGTTGCCATAGGAGTGTTCATAGGCTTTGAGTCTTCCATACCAAATTTCTTTAACAATTCTTTCACATATTTGGTCTGAGAAATGAAGATCCCTTCTTTTGTTTGAGTAATTTGCAGACCCAAGAAGAAATTCATTTCACCAAGCATAGACATTTCAAACTCACTTTTCATCTGATTTGCAAAGGTTTTGCACATACTATCTCTTCCTCCAAAAATGATATCATCCACAAACACTTCAACAATCAGAATGTTTTCATGATTAATTTTGAAATATAAGTTGCTGTCAGCAGTACCTTTGTTGAATCCAATCTGCACAAGATGCTTATCCAACCTTTCATACCATGCTCTTGGGGCTTGCTTCAATCCATACAAAGCTTTCTTCAACTTGCAGACCATATCATTATTATCAGACAATTGAAATCCATCCGGTTGTTCAATATAGACTTCTTCTTCCAGATCACCATTTAGGAAGGCAGACTTGACATCCATCTGATATACCTTGAAGTCTTTGAAGGCAGCAAATGCAAGAAGTAATCTGACTGCTTCAATTCTTGCTACCGGAGCAAAAGTCTCTTCAAAGTCAATTCCTTCTATTTGAGAGTAGCCTTTGCAGACCAATCTAGCTTTGTTTCTGATTACTTCACCAGCTTCATTTAGTTTGTTCCGGAAGACCCACTTGGTTCCAATTACATTCCTGTCTCTAGGTCTGGGAACAAGATCCCAAGTATGATTTTTCTCAATTTACATCAGTTCATCTTCCATTGCTTTGGTCCAGTTTTCATCATTGCAGGCTTCATTTATTGTTTTAGGTTCAATCTTTGAAATCAGACAACATTCATTCTGATCTTGAGCAATATTCCTTCTAGTTTGTACACCTTTGCTTCTGTCACCTATGATCTGATCTTCAGAGTGATTCAGTCTTACATACCTTGGAATTTTGGGAGTATCCGGCACTGCTGTTTCTTGATCAGCCTCATTCAAATCTAACTCTTCTTCCTGATTTACCGGATCAGGCTGACTCTGTCTCACCGGAGAGGATTGAGGTCCTTGAACACTGTCTTGGTCATCTTCATCAAACTCATAAAGTCTTGAAGGCTTCTCAATTCCTTCATCAACCTTCACATTGGTGCTTTCTATCATCTTCCTCAATCTCCTGTTGTAACATCGGTATGCTTTGCTTTGAGTGGAGTAGCCCAAGAAAATTCCTTCATCACTTCTAGCATCAAACTTTCCTAGATCTTCATATCTTTTAATATAACACTTGCTACCAAATACTCTGAAATATTTCACAGTAGGAGTGATGCCAAACCAGAGTTCATAGGGGGTCTTACCGGTGTTGTTTCTGATTTGAACTCGATTGAGAGTGTAGACTGCAGTGCTAATAGCTTCTTTCCAAAACATTTGAGGAACATTTGCTTCCAACATCATTGTCCTAGCAGCTTCCTGGATGGTCCGGTTCTTTCTCTCAACTACTCCATTCTGCTGTGGAGTCTTAGGAGCAGACAACTGTCTCCTTATACCCTGTTTCTCACAAAAATCAATGAATTCACCAGATGTAAATTCACCACCTCTATCAGACCTTAGACACTTTAGTTTCAATCTGGTTTGATTCTCCACCATAGCTTTGAAGATTTTGAACTTCTCAAAAGCTTCTGATTTTTCTTTTAGAAAGGTAACCCACATCATCCGGGAATGATCATCAATTAACAACATGAAATATCTATCACCTTGCAGACTCTTGATTCTTGTCGGACCACATAGATCAGTATGTACTAATTCCAATAATCCGGTAGAAGACTGATCTTTGCTTTTAAAAGAGACTCTGCTTTGTTTGCCTAACTGACATTCTTTACACACACTATTTGTAGGTTTTATCAACTTTGGAAGATCTCTCACAGCCTGAGTATTGCTTATTTTGATGATGTTATCAAAATTTACATGACACATTCTTCTATGCCATAACCAACTCTGATCAATTTGAACAAATAAACAACTTTTATTTGAACCAACCAGATGAAAGATGTTACCTCTTGTCTGAGTACCGGATGCAATTTCAGTTCCGGAGCTTGTAAAGATTCTACATTTTCCATTCTTGAACCGGAGATCATAGCCTTTGTCCACTAACTGACCAACACTGAGAAGATTGTGCTTCAATCCTTCAACATACAATACATTTCCTGTTTTGCTCTTACCATCAAAGGAAATAGTTCCCCTACCTCTGATTCTGCCAGCAGAATTGTCACCAAACTTTACCATTCCTCCTTCATATCTTTCCAAGTCCAAGAACTTATTCTTGTCACCAGTCATATGGTGAGAACATCCACTGTCAATAACCCAATCATCCTTTTCTTCCACTTGAGCAGCCAAGGCTTTTTCAACAACTTTGTGATTGACAGATTCAGAGAGCAAGGGATCTTCTTCTTTGATGGCTATAAACACCCACTCATTTCCGGATTTGCTTCCTGGTTCTGATTCATCATCTGTTACTCCTTCATTGTCATCTTCTTCATGAACATAATAGCAATTCTTTTGAAACCTTTGTCTGTGAGTATTAGATCTTGCAGATCTCTCCGGACATCTTGAGGCAAAATGACCAATCTTATTGCAGTTGAAACACTTAAAGGGTAGTTTTCCTTCATACTTACCGGATCCTCTTGGTAGTCTCTTTGCAATGAGGGCTTGAAGTTGAGCTGTTTCTGCTTCTTCTTCTTCCATGTCTCTTCTTGCTTGATCATACCATGACATTTTCTTTGATGAGTTTTCACCCGGATCAAATCTCTGTTTGCCTTTCACACAGGCACTGGCTTTGAAAGCAGATTCAGTCTTGGGAGGATCATCTCCAAACTCGGTCATTTCAAATGCAGCTAGTTTGCCAGCCAGTTGTTCTCTTGTGACAGTTGTGTGGGCTCTGAATTCATCAATGGCAGCAACTTTGATTTTGTAGGCAGCAGGAAGGGATCTAAGGATTTTGCAGACAATCTCATTTTCATCTAAAGTTCCACCAGCATTTCTGATTCCACATACCAGCTCATTTACTCTTGGCATAAAGGTAGTGATGTTCTCATCTTCTTTCATTTTCAATCTTTCAAATTTCCCTTTCAGACTTTGCAACCTTGCACTTTTGACAAACTCATCTCCTTCATACAGAAGTTCCAGTTTAGTTAGGATCTCATATGCAGTTGGTAGGTCAATGACATTCGAGAGATCTGAGTCATTCAATGCGCTTAGAAGAGCTTCCTTGGTCCGCAGATTGTTTTCAGCTTCTGTGATTTCATTCAGAGTTGTCGGACCACCTTGTGGAGGTACATATGGTTTTGAAATCATACCCAGGTATGCTTTTCCCATGCATTCCAAGTGACACTTCATGCGACCTTTCCAGAGAGTGAAGTTGGTTCCATCGAACTTCGGACTATCCTTCTTGTATGACGACATCCTGGATCTCCTCAAGCGGTTAAGCTCTTGTCAGAGGAACTTGGCTCTGATACCAATTGTTGGATCTAGGGCATACAACTGAGAGGGGGGGTGAATCAGTTGTATAAAACTTCTTCTCATTCAAACACTTAACTCACTGTTGTTAGTTAGCAGCATATCAAATAATCATCCATGGAAGCATAATACATAAACACAAGAGCAGATAAGCATCAACACATTGAACACCAAGATTTTGACGTGGAAAACCCGGTTAAGGGAAAAACCACGGGGTGATTAACCCAAGAATTATTCTCTGTTAGAAGAATAAGGAAAAATGAATGGCACATGCCAATAAGGGCTCACTGCCCGAGCACACTGCTCACAAAGAGGCCCACTGCCTACAAGGAGACACACTGTCTACAAAGTGATGAAAATCACAGTCTTGAACTGGAGAATGACATCTCTACCATGTCCGGATCAGTTCCAATTAAGCGCAACAATCTCTGCTCTGCCTTTCGCACGTTTCTTCGCTATATCATACTCATCCTCACTCATCACACTGAAATGAACTCACAAATCATTATTTATACAAGACATCGACTTAGGAACAAGCATCTAAGTCGGCAAACAACCATAGGAGTATCCGCAAGATGAATAACACATCCGGTCGGCCATCACAAGAACATTCGCAGGATGAACAACTCATCCGGTCGGCTACACAGAGCAAGAACTTCATCCGGAAGAATAACTTCAATTCCGGGCTCTACCATCAATGCGGACCAACAACACAACCTAAACATGATCCAAGAACCTTCACAAGCCTGTCTGAATGTCCGGATACATCTGCACTTCCTCTGCTTACTGGGATCTCTTGTCTTCCTCATCCGGAACTTTAAGAACACAGTCTGTCGCCACTGTCATAATGCAAGAGGTACTTCTGGACCTCCAAATCATACACAAATCAGGATGATACATCACAAGGACATCCCAAACACTCCTTCCAATCCGCAGATTAGGATAATACAATTCCGGACCTCACCGGACCTTTTTGTGATCCTCTGTCACCTCCGGATACTTGCCGGACCCGGTTCTATACCGGTAGCCACAACTCCTTCAGATCTTCATGCGGACCTCTGAAATCTTAACTGTAGCATCTCAAGACTCATATCTACTAACCCTTTAATCTGCATCCTCCGGTTCTTATCCTATACAGTACATTTACCTTCTTCTCATCACTGTTCTTCACTGTTCCTGACTGAGACTAATTTTCTCAATGTCCTCAGCACACGGCTCATCAAATCCTTCTTGTCAATGCAATATGAGTATGTTGACATCAATGACAACACTGGATAACCTCATACTTGCAACATAAGGATCTTTATATTCACATGATCTAGCATTGTATCCATGGTGATACTCTCTCTCCTCATCTCAGAGGGGAAAAACACTATTCTTGCATCCACCTTAGTCGGACAACAGTAGTTACTATCCATTACATCATTTAACCACGTGCTTAATAGTAACATCATAAACAATTATTCTTTGCATATAAACTAATATAATCAAATGCATTTTCTATCATTACTTTAATCATAATATTTTCTTTGACTAACTATCTATCTTCTTCAAAATAAAAATGATAAGTATGTTTGTTTAAAAACGGGGTGTGACAAATGTTGAACATATCATAGATCTGTGAATTATCCTAGTTGTTTTTATCTATTGAGGAGATTTGTAGGGATGAAAGAACACAAAATGAGAGCATGAAAGTTGCATAAAAGCAAGAACTAGTCTAAAAATACATAAAATGAACTAAACTAAGAGAAGAAAAGAGTGGATAAATTAGAGTGAATAGAGTGAAATGCTAACAAAATTGGTCGTGTAAGAAGTCATTGGAAAGATATCACTGAGGTGATTGTAAAGATGGATGCTAATTCTTCTGCAACTAAGAATCAGCTACACAATCAATAAAAAAACCCTTCCCTAAACCCTAGTTTTATTTTTGTCAAAGTGACAGTGTCTATTTTTGTCAATTTTTCTTGTTGCGTTGTGTTTCTCTTGTCATTTAGAGTAGGATTAATCTTTCATTTGTAAAAATCAGTCAAAATTTGTAATTTTTAGAGCACTTTTAGCTTGAGGGGAGGGTGAAAAAGGGTCACCCCTTTTTCTTTTCCAAATCACCCAGGGGAGATTCAACTGAGGAACAGGGTCACTCGATGGAGATCTGGTTGTGGAATAGGGTCACCCGGGGAAGATCTTGTTATACATCTGGGTCACCATGGGGAGATTTAGCTTGATGAAAGGCATGACCCAACCAATTCATTTTTTATTGAAATTTGAAGTTCTTTGACATTTATGGCACTCTATTTTGGTCTAATTTAAACATTCAATGCATCAATTTATCCCAATTTTGAAGGTTTTATATGTTTTTTTGTGAAATTTTTGCAAGTTATATGATTTTTTTGGATTTTTTGAGTTTGACAGAATCTAATCAAGAGTTCTTTTTTGATGACAGGATATGTGCATTCATTGGAATGAAAACCATGAGTAGTTGTGGCTATTCGAGATGTATGATTCCTTATATCCTTTTGATCGTGATATCCTGAAGAGGGTAGGCTTGGAGAGGATTTGTTAGGTTCCATTTGTACATCCTACCTCTCACATATTTTGTGGTATCCTGACCTATTGGGATGCCAATAGGAACAACTTTAGGTTCCCCCATGTTTCAAGGGAATGGATAATTACTTTGTACGATGTCTACTACATCCTAAGAGTTCCTGTGAGAGGACATCCACATATTCTTCCCACTAGCGAGTCCCTGAATGAAAAGGAATCTTGGGATTTGATCATGAGGTTGAGTTGTCCCAAGGAGAAAATAGGAGTTTGTCTCACTATAGTACCACAACTTCGCATTCCTCTCTTGAGGAAATTCCTTATTGGTTTTATTGCATCGAGGTTGTCTAGAGACAAAGCCTCAACTTGTCTTAGATGGTGTTGGGCACTCATCATTCAATGTATTGAGCATGGTACATTTTTTGCATGGGGTACTAACATTCTTGATTTGGTTTACTGAGATTTCTATCACATTGCTCGTCATGGAGCTCTTGCATTCAACCACTCCACTCTTATCATGTCTTGGATTTATAAGCACATCAGACCATACTAGATAATAGTATCATGTTAGTTATCAAGTTTCTAGGGATTTGTTGAGATCCTCTCCTATTATAAAACTTTATCTCTTTGATAAATAAAGTGTCTTATTGTATGTTTTTCAATATTCTATCATCTATTTTATTGAACACACCAGGATACTAAGAGGGGGGGTGAATTAGTATATAAATAAACTTCAAATCCTCTGGAGCAGATTAAAACTTAAGCATTACAACATCAACATAAACATGAAAGGTCAACACAATGTACATCAACACATAACACTAGATATACATAGAAAACCCAAGAAGAGAAAAACCATGGTGAGGATTAACTCACAATATATGAAGATCAAAATTACAACTTTGTTTTAGGGATACAACCCAAGGAAGCTACTACTCCATGCTGACTTTGTTTTAGGGATATAACCCAAAGAATCTACTACTCCCTAAAGACTTGGTTTTAGGGTCATTCCCAAGGAAGCTACAACTCCCTAAAAACTTTGTTTTAGGGCTACAACCCAAGGAAGAAACTACTCCTTGAATTGACAACAAAATTAGAGATTATTACAATATGACAATGCTTCTACTTCTTGAAAATTAACATTGAAGATCACACATTTGATGATTGCAATTCTAATTCTTCTAATGATTGGATCAATTAGGTACACTCTTCACTTCCCTCCTATCACAAAAATATATTCAAGATGAATCAGGTTAACCTCTAACAATTTTGCTCTTTCTCTTGCAGTCACACATGACAATGCATATGATATTCATACTCTACTTTTCACACTTTCATATTTGTATTTTTGCAATCATAATTAACCTAGATCAACTAGGTTTACAATATATACATGATATTATATTGATTTCATTACAATTTAGCCAATACAACAAGAATATTACATTTTACAAGTCGGACAGAGATCACAATATGAAACATGCATAGGGCAAGCCCTATCATGAACAACACGCTACCCCATAAGGAACCACATGCCTTGTGGATCCCAATACATGCTTAGTCTAGTCCTAAACATTCTTCACAACATCATTCTTCAAGGAGTAACATCCTAAGACTACATAAATTTGAATTAGGTTGCCCTTAAGCAAGAAACCATGAATCATGTAGCACACCGGTCTTAGAAATCTTGGTGGTAGTCATGAATTATTAAATAGAGCTTGCTCTTCTTCTAGATGAGTTAGAAGGACATAGATAACATCTCCAAACATTCCTTTAACTCTATACAACAACAAAATTTTGGCACATACCTTCAACATTCTTCAGTCGGTCAGTTAGAGGTATAGCCTGACAATATCATAATTCTAGACCTCAGCTAGTTCTAGAGAGATAGTAGAAAACCACCTTGCAGATCAGTTTGAGATAGCACAAGATCATTAGGACCATCTTCCATTAGTCTATGTACCATTTCATGCCACTCCAAGTTGGAACACATCATCAGCATATGTCCTAAGAACAACTAGGCATCCAGAACTATCTTTATCATAATTGTCATTTGAAAACTAAGCTTATGGACCTACAAAACACATGAAACTCATATGGATGCACTCATACACTTCTATAAACATATCCTCAAAATTGTACAGTCATATCTATCATTGTAGAGGAATGCAGAGCATTCCAAATAGTCTTCATTATTACTTAATTTTGCTAGAACATGGACCAAAGTTCTATATTTCATAACTTTCACTATGGAGGGATAAATTATCTAAAACTTTGGATTTAGCACCTTTACATCATATTGGAATTAACTTCTAAACCATATGACCATATCTTCAAATTTAGAGGAATGTGGAACATTTTACCAGATAGACTTTGAGTAAATTCTCTATAGCAGAAACCTTCACCAACTTTTGAAGGCCAAGAACTTCATATAACAGCATATACATCCTTGGGAACAACAAGAAGGATGATACAACATGCCACAATTCATCATCACATCTTTTCACCCTCAACATAGCTTCTAATTCTCATCTTTATATATAATCATTCGTCTTAGAGCTTGTAATTCCTATCTTAATATTTCATCATAAAATCATCTTTGCTGACCATAATCATGCTCAAAACAACTTGACTTGACACCGATCAAGACATGACATCCAACTATGAACATCATAAACATCACTGTATCTCACTGTATCTCTATTACTACACTGATATATCATCATTACAAACTGAGTGCTAACTTCACTCTAAGTGTTAACATCAATGACAATGTACATATTGCCAACAATCTCCCCTTTGTCATTGATAGAAACAAATACCCCCCCTTACATGTATATTTCTCTCTCCCCCCTTTGACATCAAGGACAAAGGGGAAACTATTTCTCTCCCTTAGGGTACAAACTTTCCCCTAAGGTGTACAATTTCTCTCGCTCCATTTGTGATGTTCATACACTTCTTCTTTAAACAACTAAAGGCTCCCCCTATTAGTAACAACCACTACCTGCTCCCCCTAAGAGGTAGCCACCAATAGTCTAGGAAAAGGATATAGCATGAATTCTCCCTAGAGAGATGTAGCACTATGTATCTAGTAAGATGAAGGAGGGGAAATTATCCCTAACCTCTGCTAGAGATCTTTAAAAGTGTCCTGTGCAAGAGCCTTTGTGAAAATATCTATAATTTGATCCTTTGTTAGAACATGTATTCCAACTCTACTTCCTTATCTGCAACCTTCTCTCTCAAAAAGTGATACCCGATTGTTATATGCTTGGTTCTAGAATACATCACTGGATTCTTGAAAATATTGATAGCACTTTATTATTACACAAAATAGAAATAGGCTCATCATACAGTACCTTGATATCCTTTAGAGTTTGCTTCATCCACAACACTTGTCTACATCAATATGCTACTACAATATACTTTGCCTCTGTAGTTGATAATGAAACTAAATATTGTTTATTGCTCTATCATGGAACCAATCTACTTCCTAAAAAGAATGTACCACCAGTTGTACTTCTTCTATCATCAACACAACTAGCCCAATCAACATCAATGTAGGCACTCAGATCAAAATCATTACCTCTTGGATACCATAAGCTATAAGCTAGAGTTCCTTTCAAGTATCTGAATATTTTTTCACTGCCTTCTCATGTCATTGCTTGGGATTAGCTTGGGGTAAAAGTAAAAACTTTTGTCATACTTTATAAAGGAATCGGCCAATAGGAAAAAAATTTCTGAACTTCGACCACATAAAAGTGGTCTTTATGTTTTGAATTTTAAAATGATGTAAACTAATGAAATGTAGAACTTTTGATGAAGTTTATTCCTATAATTTTTTAGATTTTTTAAAAATTGTTTCCATTTTTTTTATCAATTTAAGAATTTTTTTTGGAATGTTGAAAATTTTAGGAAAAAGTAGCATTCACAGGCTGTCAAGAAACAAATTTTAAAAAACTTCATTTCTCCCTAATTTTTTTTCCAAATAGGTAACTTCAATATCCAGTGCATGGAAAAAAAAATCAAATTTTGATGTATATTTTCTCGTAATAATGTTTTAAAGTCAAATTTGTCAAAATTTGACAGTTTTCATGGGATGTCAACTATTGTCTATTTTTTAATAATTTTCAAAAAACAATTTATACCCTTTTGAAGAGGACTCTCTCATCTAGTGCACCATATATTTTTTTAAAAATATTAATATGTTTTACTATTTTTTTAATTTCTAATCAACCTTTTCGTTAACATTAACAACCTACTTTCATTATTTAAAAAATAAAATATATTAAAACTAATCAAAATATGAAAAACAAATTACATATTTTGATTCACCACACTGAGCTCTACAAAAGGGTATTTTTTTTTGCAAAAAATTTATTCTGACCAGAGAAATACCCTGTTAAAGTTTAATGATTCATAAATTTGTGAAAAAAGGAGAGTTGGTTGCCATGTAGGTAGCCAACTAAACATGCAAGGTTTTGAGCATAACTTTATCGGGTGATAAGTTATCACCTGATTATTTATCAGTCGATACGTAGTCGGCTAATAACTTATCAATTGAAAATAGTTGATATATATACAAAAGTTTTTTTAAAAAAATTTTCAACTCAAGAAAATTTAATTAAATACAAAAGAAGGCAAATTTCGGCAAAGGAAGACTTATTTCAACAAAAGAAGGTTTATTTCATATCATGTTTTATCTCTTTCACATCATGTCTTTTATTATGATATATTTAAAATAGAGGCATGATGCCATTCCACCATCATAAGTAAATCATTATATATACTATCCTACACATCTAGGGAAAACTAACTTTATGCATGTGCACAAGATTCACGTTTTCCCTTGCACCTCTTCTCTTATCACTTTTCATTTATTTGTCATGTGTGGGTTCCATCCCTTGTTACAAATTAGTATTTAACAAATGCAATCAATTACATTAGTATTTAAAAAATGAAATCAATTACATAGTGTGATTTTATTTATCACATCCTTGCATTTAAGGAATCATAGGTCTTCCCCTTTGTAATCTTATCCTTTCATTTCTATATATACCTTTTGATAGGAGATATATCATATTTTCTCTCTTTCACATCATATATGTCTTTTATTACGATATATTTAAATTAGAGGCATCATGATATACCAAATATGCTCATGATACCAAATTTTCTCATCATATGTTTGTAATTTGAATGTTTTTTTTACTTTGACTTTAACAAATGAACAATTTATAATTTAGTGTTAGATATTTATGCAATATTAACTGTGCATTCATTGAAAGCACATGTGTGTACATTTGTATGTAGGTGAACTCAAATTTGAGTGTAATTTGTGATGGGGAATCTAAGTACTAGATCGAGGAAGTATGATCGAACAAGAGAGAGGAAGAGAAAATTGGGTGAAGGAACATCTACTGAAGAACAATCCATGGAAAATATTGATGGCCAAGGTGACGTACAGGTAGAAGAACAAACTGAACCTAGTAATGGAAATTTTTTATATGGTATGGAAAATCTGATGGAGATGGAGTAGGATTCTGTTTTCAATATTATTTCATCTGAAGATATGTTACCTGAAAGCATAGTAAAATTAAACTCTAAAATAATATGGGATTGATTTTTTGAAAAAAAATCTCTGATTGGTAGAGCACAATTAGTTGCAAAGTTATTTAGATGAAAAGAAATGACCCTTGTTTTTGAGTTGTTAAAGGTTGATAATAGGAAAAAGTCATCAGGTTCATTAAAACAAACAATTATTGAAAACTTGAAAGAAGTATTGAATTGTAGTGATAACAAGAGTTGAGCTAGTGATCCAACTGCTGCACGTAGAGCATTGATGACTATAATTTCTAGTAAGAAATTATCACATAGAAGACAAGTTCAACCAATTTATGAATTGCTAAATGTTTCTAGGAGAACTGTTCAAAGGTATATTGAAAAGAGAAATGAAATAGATGAAAAAACTAAGAAAAATTGGGTAAATATTTGTAGGGTTCCCCGAAAAGATAGAATTTCAAAAGATGTAAAGAAACAAGTGGTTGAATATTGGACCAATCACTCTCATGTTTCTTCCAATAGAAGGGATACTATACAAATAATAGGTGAATATGGTACAAAAATTTCTCATCCAAAACATTTTATAGATACAACACAAAGTGAACTTTTTGAAGCATTCAAGCAAGAATTTTCAAATGTGAAGATTTGTCAAAGGATGTTTGAGACACTACAACTGTCATTTGTATGTATAAATAAAGTAAGTGAAACTTCTTGTTGTCAAAATCATGTTGAATTTGATCTACATCTACAATCATATAAAAAAACTATGGTAGTAATTGATCAAAATATAGCCATCCCTGGAAGCACAACATAATTTGTGAAGTCTCTTTTATGCTAAAAATTAGAAGATTCAGATGAATTCAATGTTCAATGTATAAAAAATATATGTAATAATTGTGGCAATTTCAAGCATCTTTTACAAGTTGAGAACATTGAAATGCAATATATTTGGAAGAGATTTGAATATGATACATACTTAACAAAGTCAAGAGTCGAGGCTAGAAAAGTTATTCTCAAAGAGAGTGGATTGCGTTATAATGAATTTATGAATAAATTTCACAATATCATATATCCACATATCTAGCATTGTCATGGTACAAGATGACAAGCTAAATAATTTTTTGATTCAAAGAATTGCTTTCCATCAGGTTGTATTCTACCTATTGTAGATTTCTCTAAGAACTATACATTTAGTCCTCAAACTGAGATTCAAATTTAATATTATCATTCAGAGCAAGTTGCAATCTTTGTGCAAGTTTTCTATGGACATGCCAAGTTTTAGGTAGATGATATACAAAGTAGCAAAGATGTTCAAATTATCATGAAAGAGGTTCACTTTTATATTAGTGATGATACAATTCATGATAGAAGTTATGTATCTCATTGTATGAAAATGTTTTTTGAAGTCCTGAGACTATAAGCACAAAAATCACGCACTGCCTCCACGAGGACCCCTATGATGATTCAAATCCTTGTCACGTACATGTAAGAATGCAAATAAATCCTTTGACCAGTAGGCCTCTTGATGATGTGTCCTAATTTCTTGTCTTGTGTTGTTTCTTCCTTGTCGATTTCCTCTCCCTCCCCATTTGTGACGCTTTTTGACACTTGTTGCGACACTTGTCGACTTGTATTTTCTATCTTTTGACCTTGATCCTAAGCCTTGTGAGAATCTTGTAGGTGAGTTTTCACATCTCCCCTTTGTTTTTCCTCTAGTGTACCTCATAGAAGCCTTCTAAAGGTTCCCCGATCCATCTCCCACTGATAGTTTTCATTTTCGACCAACCAATCCAAATCTCCACCTATTATTTCTAGATCTCCCCTAGATATCCTATATATGCAAGTGGAGATTTGGATTCTTCCACATGACTGACCTATTTCTTGATGCATAACCCATCCTTTTCTTCTCTTCTACCATCTCCCAGCCTATTTTTCGGTATCTGACCCTTTCCAGCCCAAATCTCCCCCAGGCGTCCCAGGGTCACCCCCTAGGTGACCCTAGGGTGAACCTGGCATTTTTGGACCCATAGAAAAAATTGAGTTTCTCTCTCATTTTTTCTTTATTTTCACCTATTTTTCTTTCTATTTGCATGATTTTTGATCCTTGATATAGAGTTAACTATTTCATGCACCCACACATGCATAATTAGCTCTATTTAATCTCAAATTAACTTTCTAATCAATCTCATGCATTCCTTCACCTCCATTTTCTCTTTAGTGATAAGCAATCATTGCTTCATCACTCTCTAATCAACTAAGTTCAATGGGTAATCAACCTTGTTAACTCCCCAATCTATTCTTGTTAACTCATCAATCATATGAGTTAACTCTCCAATCAATTCCTTCTTCACTCTCTAATCAACTGAGTTCACTAGGTAATCAACCTTGTTAACTCCCCAATCTATTCTTGTTAACTCATCAATCATATGAGTTAACTCTCTAATCAATTCCTTCTTCTAAACCTTTAAATACCCCCTCCCTCAAGCACAAAGGGAGGAAAATTTATTGTGCACATAGCTCTTGCCAAATTTCTCTCTCCAACTTAGCATTCAAACACTCTTACAAGATGAAGGTGCCTTTTGCTTTATTTGTTCATGTAAATAGCATCACACTACTTCATTCAATGCCATTGTGCTCAATCCAAGCTCTCATTGAGCTCATACAAGCTTCATCAAATCTTCTCTCTACTTCTTTGAGTTATTTTGTTGTCAAGAGGATCACCTACTACCATAGAAGGATTCAAGGTTGCCTACACAATGATTGCTGAGGGTAGTGGAGTCAACAAATCTTTGTTTCTCTTAGGTTCCTTCATTTGGGAATAGTAAAATGTTTCTTTTTCCTTGATAGTTAGATCTTGCATGATGTTAGATTAATCACTTTCATATTTCTAGATCTAGTTTATTAGAAGAAGCATTTTCCCCTTTTCTTAGATTAAATTACATTCAAAATGTCAAAAAAACAAAAAAATAGGTTTACATTGCATTGGAAAAGTCATAGAGGATTGGATACATATTTCTTTTTCATAGATTAGAAGCACTTTTATTTCCAAAATACTCTAAAAAATACCAAAAAGAACATTTTCCATATCATTTTAGTTTGCATGCATATAAACACATTAGAATAGACAAAATTGGAAACCCTTGACTCCATCACAAGGTAATCATAGTTCAAACAATTCCAAACAAACCCTCGATTCCATCATGAAGTAAATATGGTTCAAACAATTCCAAACAAACCCTTCATTTTATCACAAGGTAAAAACAAAGTCAAAACTCAAACCCTAGGTCAACAAAACCCCTAGGTCAAAACCCTAGATCTAGTTAAGATTAGTAATCACACGAATTCCTCTCTTTTGATTCACAAATGTGCTTAGGAGTGAGAGAAGAGTAGGTGAGGTCTATCCATGATGAGATTAAGGAGATCCATCCAAGACCATAGCAATAGACGTTTGTCTTACCACAAGGAGACCCACTCATCCTCTTGTTGTTAGAAGAAACTAGACAACGACAGATACAACAAGAATTCTTACAATGCCTACAAAGACAAGAGGCCATCCATGAAAATAACTTTTCACCCATATAGAGGTGGAATTTAAGAAATCTAAATAGAAGGAGAGAAACTAGTGACCCTTCGGGTCATAGGGTTATCTCAACTACAACAACAATTGAGTGAAACATACAACAAAACTCACAACAACAAAGGCCACAAAACTTGCTGACTCCTCTCCATGAAGTCCAGCTCTCCAATGAGCCAGACCCTCACTATGTCTCGTCTCCTCTTGACTAGCTAATTCCACATGAGTGAGAGTGACATGGTGGATCACCCCATGGAAAGGAGAGAAAGGGTCCGTGTGCATGCCGAAATCTGACCCGACAACCCCAGGCAACCGAAGTCATGATTTTGAGCATACAGAGACAACGTGGCATAAATCAAGAACAATACTAGATATAGTCTGATGGATGTGCTGGTAAGTACATTGTTTTGGGTTTAATTTTAAATTTTTATTTACTTTTAACCTTGAGACTTAAATTGTTCAATTACTTATAATATATTTAATATGTCAAGTTTTTTGAAGCTAATTTGGTTTGAGTGTAATTATTTGTAACTTCATAGGACAATTTAAATTTGCAAAAGATTTTGTTTGGTTAAGCCATCAACATGCTAGATGCAACACCAAATTCTTGTGAAATTTTTATGAGAGTGGACATGGAAAAAGCGATCACGATGGGGTAGGAGCATGTGTGAAGTGTCCACTTCATCAACATGAACTTGCAGGTAGTTTGTGCCATATATATATGGAATCTAGAGATATTTTTTGAAAAATTAGATCTATATTTAAACTTTAAATTTTAAATTCTTAAATAAACCTTGAAAGTAACAGGTGACAAATTTTTCCAACATGTGTACTTGCAGGTAATGCCATACGTAATGCAAATGAAATTGTTGAATGGTGTTGGGAATTAAAGTGTCTCAACCTTTGTAATTCCTTGCATTATTTATGTTTGCATATATTAATTAAATGCCTATGTTGTAAATATTTGTAAATTCCATATTGTCATATTGTGGGATGTGGCACAATGATGTGCCAATCCCACATTGAACATGACAACTTGTAATTTTGCGCTCACATCAGGAGATAGGCATCCCACTTTTTGGTAGGAGCATTTTGCCATATATCAGCATCTTCCATGTTGTGTAAGGGAATGTTTGACTGAAACAGTTATGATGGATTCCTATAACGGATTTATGACATGTAAGAGTCAGAAATAGAAGCATGTAAGGCATGTGAGGACATGTGTCATGAAACATCTTTGAAAAAGGCATATTTGGGCACCCCAAGGTGGACTATGACATGTTGTAAGAGAATATGCTATTTATAGCCTGTGCATGATAGATTCTCTTATAGCTATAAGTTGTAATCGCTATGACAGATTCTATGACAGTCGTAAGTGTCATAAGAGCATCTGTCATAGCCCATTTTGGAAATAGGTGACCTCTTTGGGATGGGAGCTATGGACAAGTGTCAGGCACATTCTACAATGTTGACCAAGTGTCCTTAGGCATGGGTTTTGGGCCATGAGGCCAAGTTGGACGCCCATCCCAAGATAGGTCCAATATTGCCTTGTATTTTATATATAATCAGGTGCTTGGAGAGGGAGTTGTATTACAGGTTTATAGGTACTGTTATGCTACCGGATTGACTCCAGACATGAGTGTTGAAGACTATTGAAACTTGCATTGCAAGTGTATTGTAAACATTCTTTTAGATTTGTTAATACATTGTGCAGGTTTCTGAGTGTGGGGTTTTTCACCCGATAAGGGTTTTCCCCACCATAAATCTTTGTCTCTCTTCTTCTATCTTCTTTCTGGTTCTTGTGTATTGTTGTAATATCTCATTTAGATGTTCTATGTTCCTATAGTGATAGGGATTAAATTAAATTTGCATAGCCCTCTCCTCATTAGATTTGTGTAGGAAGCGATTTCTGCACACCTAGCTTCCTTTTAGTTGGTATTAGAGCCTGGCTAGTTTTGGTCTTAGCTGTTGGGTAGGGGTTTTTTGAGCTGATCTTAAGTTGAGTGGGAGTATGTGTAGAGTATTATAAATTCTATTGCAGCAAGGAGATGGCAATAACATTTGGAAAATTTGAAGTGGAGCAATTCAATGGCACTAATTTCGAGTTGTGGAAGCTCGAGATGTAAGACATCCTTGTAGACCGAGACCTTTGGGAAAGTGTTAATGGAACTAAACCAGATGTAATATCAAAAGATGAGTGGGATCTCAAGGATTGGAAGGCTAAGGGTCTCATAAGACTTAGTCTTGTTGATTCTGTGCTGTTAAATGTCCATGAGGAGAAAACTGCAACCTTGCTTTGGAAGAAGTTGGGAGATGTGTATCAAGCCAAATCACTAGTTAATAAACTTTTTCTGAGAAAGAAGTTGTATTCTCTTCTAATGGAGGATGAAGTATCCATCGCTAAACATATGAATGCTTTTAACTTGTTGGTTGTACAATT
Source organism: Cunninghamia lanceolata (assembly GCA_027924645.1). Taxonomy (NCBI): domain Eukaryota; kingdom Viridiplantae; phylum Streptophyta; class Pinopsida; order Cupressales; family Cupressaceae; genus Cunninghamia; species Cunninghamia lanceolata. The sequence continues at coordinate 1,384,886 of BSBN01001183.1, read as the reverse complement.
GACATCTATTGGTGTAAAGATGGAGGAGGAGGATCGGTGTATGACCCTACTTTGTTCTTTGCCAGACTTGTGGGATCACCTTGTCATGGCTATTGGAAGCACCACATCCACATTCAAAATGAATGAAGTGGTTTCTTAGCTGTTATCCAAAGAGGCTCTTGTAGTTTGTGGAAGACCCAAGGAATAAGGGAAAAAGAAGGACAAGAAAGCTGAGAAGGGTAGATCAAAATCCCATGGGAGGTCCAAATCTCCTGGAAAGTCAAAGGCTATCTGTTGGAACTGTGGTAAATCTAGGCATTTCTGAAAGGAATGCAAAGAGGAGAATAAGAAGAAGAAAGCTCCTAATTCAAATTCTAACAAATCCCAAGATGACGGTGATGCTTTCATCGCAACCCTGGGAACCCATGCATCTAATGATGTGTGGCTGATTGACTCTGGTGCATCATTCCACATGACCTCGCATCGAGACTGGTTTACTAAGTATGAGGAGTTTGATGGTGGAAAGGTATACTTGGGTGATGACTCTTATCTTAAGATTGTTGGTCCTGGAAGAGTCCCTATCTGATTCCCTGATGGTTGAGTGAAGGGGATCTCTGGGGTGATGCATATCCTAGGCTTAGCACAGAACCTACTTTCTATAAGTAGTTTGAATAATTTAGGTGTGTATGTTGTCTTTTCGAAAGAAGGATGCAAGATGACTAGAAGAGCTATGGTTCTTGCTAAGGGTACTAGGAGAGGTACTCTGTTTCAGCTGGAGGCATGCATTTTACAATGCAATAGTTCTTGTGATTCAAGTAAGCGAGCAACAGTCACTTCATCCCCACCATCTGAACGAGCAGTCAATAGATCTGTTGTTTCTAGTTCTGATGTTTGTAATCATGCCTTGGAAGTTAAACTTCCTACTAAAAAGACAATGTTATGGCATAAGAGATTTGGCCACATTGGTGAGAAGGGTCTATGTACCCTAAAAAATAAAAACCTCATTGAGGGGTTAGATGATTGTAATCTTGAGTTTGACTTTTGCGAACATTGCATTTATGGGAAACAAAACTGTGTTTACTTTTACTTGAGTTCTCACAAGTCTTCTAGTGTGTTGGACCTTGTTCACTCTGATGTATTTGGTCATGTTAATGTTCCTTTGTTATCAAAATCTATATATTTTGTATCTTTCATAGATGATTATAGTAGAAGGACATGGATTTATTTCCTCAGAAGAAAATCTAAAGTCTATAACAAGTTTAAGGTGTCTCAACCTTGGTAATTCCTTGCATTATTTATGTTTGTATATATTAATTAAATGCCTATGTTGTAAATATTTGTAAACTTCATATTGTCATATTGTGGGATGTGGCACGGTGATGTGTCAATCCTACATGGAATATGACAACTTGTAATTTTGTCCTCACATGAGGAGATAGGCATCCCACTTTGTGGTAGGAGCATTTTGCCATGTGTCAACATCTTCCATTTTGCGTAAGGGGATTTTTCACCGAAACAGTTATGACAGATTCCTATGATAGATTTATGATATGTAAGAGTCAGAAATAGAAGCATGTAAGACAGGTTAGGACATGTGATGAATGGGGTAAATCATAAAACACACAACAATAGAAATTGCACGTAGAAAATAGAACTTTCTTTATTGATTTTGACAACTTATTACATTACAGAAGCTCAAATACAATAAGAGGAATCAACCCTCCATAGGCTGCAACACATTACAGCTTCCTATTCCTAGACTCTATAATCATCTGCCTTCTATAACGCCAAATCAGCTAGGGTTTCTATTTTCCCACCTATTCTTGACTCTACACTTCCCCCCTTAACTCTACTACCACCCAGGGTTCCCAAAAATGATTATTAATAGCCTTTTTGGCAGCCAAGAACCTAATTTTGAAATTTGCATTTCCCTCCAAAAATAGGTCAACTTCCGAGAGCCATAACTTTTGATCCGAGTGTCTGATTGACGAACCGTTTTATGCGTCAGAAAGCTTACGGAGTGCTCCACATACTAATATCTTTCTTTGTCAATTCTAGCCATTTTTGGGACCCTACGGGGCCGTTCAATGCCTCAAACCTGAGTTTGAATAATTTTTAGGCATTTTTTAGGAAACAGAAACTTTAATATCTTTCAACTCGCAAATGATTTTTGTGTGATTCCTTTGCCAAAGGTCTTATATTTCTATTATATAACTTCTTATAAATTTTCACTCCAATCTGTGTCCAAATGCAAACTTTCTAAAAATAGTAGATTACTATTTTTAGCAGTTTGGAAAAACTGAAAGTCCTACATCATTATAAAAGTGATTATGGAACTAGAACCACAAATTTTGAAAATAAATGGAAAGAACATCAATGATTTTGAAACGCATCTTTTTTTGGGGGGGGGTGATGCAAGATTGGCCTTACACCACTAGATGCTCCTGCATCAAACACCCATGGTAATTGAAGAAGTGACCCTGTCACATCTCAGGTGTTTGTGTGAGGAAAACCCAAATGGTCAACCTCTACCTTAGACAACCAAGAAGAATATTCAATGTGTCTTCCTTTCCATTTCATCAAATATTCTTCATATTGCATGTTCTAAGTACTTCTTCCCACACGGCTATTCAAGATCTCTTCTATCTCCTCCATTGAAGTAGATGCTGGAATACTCCACTGTTCTTCTGTTGGTCCATCCTCTGTTCCACCTTCATGATATTCTAATAAATCAACAATGTTGAAAATATGGGAAATATTGATCCCACTTAGCAGCTCTACTTCATATACATTTCCTGTATCATGCTTCTTAAGGAGTCTGCATGGTCCAAATTTCTTCATTTTCAACTTATTGTATGTTCCAATTGGGAACCTTTTTTTTCTCAATTGAACCATGACTTCATCTCCTACCTAGAACTCCTTATACTTCCTCTTCTGATCTACCTTAGCCTTGTACTAAATATTCATCTTATTAATGTGCTTTCTCACCTCTTCATGCAAATTCTTCAGATGTTCTGTAAAGTCTTCAGCCTTGACACTTGTCTTTTCTCCTTTGTCCAGATTCCTTAACTCTAAAGCATTTCTTTGACTATTTCCATATACAATCTGGAATGGTGATTTACCAGTACTCCTATTGATAGAATTGTTGTAAGAAAATTCTACCTATGGTAAAATCAAATCCCTTCCCTTGGGCTTATCTCCTACTAAGCATCGTAGCAGGTTACCCAAACTCCTATTCACCACTTCTATCTATCCATCAGTCTATGGATGGTGTGCAGAACTAAACTTCAAATTTGTTTTCAACTTCTTCCACAATGTGCTCTAGAAATAACCAACAAACTTGGTATCTCAATCTGAAACTATGCGCTTTGGTAGACTGTGTAATCTCACCACCTCTTTGAAAAATAATTCAACGATATGAACAACATCATTAGTCATCCTACAAGGAATAAAATGTGCCATCTTCGAGAATTTGTCCACCACCACAAAAATGGAATCATGTCCTCTCTATGTCCTTGGTAAACCAAGAACAAAATCCATACTGATATCATCCCATGGCTTCTCTGGTATAGGTAATGGCTAATATAGACCTGTGTTCTGACTTGCTCCTTTTGCCATCTGACATACTCTGCAACTCTGTACAAATTTCCTCACATCATGCTGCAACTGTGGCCAATAATAATTTTTACCAACAATAGCAATGGTCTTATCTTGACCAAAGTGTCTGGCCAATCCTCCACTATGCTTCTCCTTAATCAAGTTCTTTCTCATGGAACTCCTTGGAATGTACAACTGGCTTCCTCTAAAGAACATGCCATCTTGGATTATGAAATCCAACCATTTTGTCCTATCCAAAGTAACTGGTTAATAACAAGCTTTCTAGGCCTCTGTAAAATTTGGATCCTTAGGATACAAACTTTTGAGCTCATCAAACCCAACAACCTCTATCTTCATTTCCATCAACAAATTTTGCCTTCTGCTCAAGGCATCTATAACTCTATTGAACTTCCCACTCCTGTGCTTCAAAACAAAAGTATAGCTCTGCAAAAACTCAACCCATTTAAATTGCCTTTGGTTCAACTTCACTTGACTATTAAGATACTACAAAGCCTGATGATCAGTATATAACACAAACTCTTTTAGCAACAAATAATGTCTCCATTTCTTCAAACCCTGAACTATTGCATAAAATTCCTGATCATAAACAATACTTTTTCTTGGCATCATTAAGCTTCTCACTAAAATAGGTAATGGGCTTACCTTCTTGGCTCAAAACAACTCCTATACCACTATCACTAGCATTACAATCTACCTAAAATACCTTATTGAAATCTAGAAGTGCCAAAATAGGTTGTTCTACGACTTTTTGCTTCAATGTATTAAAGCTCTTATCTGCTCCTTTAGTCCATCTAAACTCTTTTCTATCCCCTCTCATTATCTCATTTAGGGGTTCACAAATGCTACTAAAATTCCTAATAAACTTTCTCTAAAAACTTGCCAAACCATGAAAAGATCTTATCTCCGTTGTACTCCTTGGCATAGGCCATTCAATGATAGCCCTTACTTTTTCTAGGTCCATCTTAAGACCTTCCTCTGAGACAACAAATCCTAGGTATACCAACTCCTTCTTTGCAAAACTACATTTCTTCAGATTAATCAGCAACTTCTCCTCCGTCAGCTTCTCTAGAGCTCTTCTAATATGCATCAGATGCTCATCCCAAGTCTTACTAAAAATTAAAATATCATCCAAATAAACAATAACAAAACTTCCCAAAAATTCTTTTAGTACCTCGTTCATGAGCCGCATGAATGTGCTTGGTGCATTGGTTAGCCCAAATGGCATGACTAACCACTTATACAAGCCTTCCTTTGTCTTGAAGGCTTTCTTCCATTCATCTCCTTCTCTGATACGGATCTGGTGATACCCACTCTTTAGGTTAATTTTCGTGAAGTACTTGGCTCCACTCAAACAATCCATGATGTCATTCATTCTTGGCAATGGAAATCTATACTTGATCGTTATCTTATTGATGGCTCGGGAGTCTGTACACATCCTCCATTCTCCATCCTTCTTTGGTGCTAGTACTCCAGGTACCACACATGGACTTAGGCTCTCCCTTATCAATCCCTTCCTTAACAACTTCTAAACTTGTCTGTTCAACTCTTCATTCTTTGTAGGGGTCATTCTGTAGGCTGCCTTATTTGGCAAACTAGCTCTTGGTATCAAATCCATTTGATGACTTATCTTTCTTACTAGTGGTAAACCTTCTGGTACATTATCAGAGATAATGTCCTAGAACTCTTCCAACATATCTAAAACTTCTACTAGTACATCTTCACAGTTCTCTTGACTAATCTTAGGAATCAATGCAAAGCAATGACGCTCATGCTTCATACCCTCCAAAAATTTTCTACCATCTACCAAGCAAATTTTGGCAGTACTATATACCTTTTCTTCCACCTCCTTCAAGGGCTTCAACTTGTGACGAACTCCATCCTTTGTTACGGAATATGTGTTTGCATGACCATCATGGATAGCACTCCTATAATACTGCCATAATCTCCCCAATAGCATATGACATGCATCCATCGGTATGATGTTACACAACACCTTATCATGGTAATCCCCAATCTTGAACTTCACTAAACACTGCTTATTGACCAAAGCTCTGTGGTCCTTCTACAACCATGCAATTCAATATGGATGTAGATGCTTTCTTATTGTCAACTTCAACTTGTCAACTATCTCCTCTAAAACAAGATTATCAGTACTTTCACTATCAATAATAATATCACAACACTTACCTTCACATTTGCACCTTGTGCAGAATAAACTCTTCCTCTGATTGGGTTCTTTCTCCTCATTCAACAAGGTTCTTCTAACAACTAGGGTTTCTCCCCTTTCAGCATATTCAAAATGCTCAGAATGTGCATCTTCATCTACATGTGCAACTCGTGCATTGCCTTCAGGTCTTCAATTTATCCTTCCTTGATGTTGCAAACACTTATATACTCGATGCCCTTCTTCTCCACATTGGAAATAGGTTCCTCTTAAAACTCCTCTTCCGAGTCGTTTCCCAGGTCTGCCTCTTCCTCTTCCTCTTTGCTCACCATTGTTCTGGTCACGACGGCGGTAGGTATTATCTCCTCTCTGATTTCGACTGGTGCTAGCTTCTTCACTTTTCTTTGAATCTTCATTTCAGCCCCCATAGGGTCTTAAACCAGTCCTTCTACCTTGACCTCTTCCCCTTTGCTTGCTGTCAAATCTTTTATTCAGCTTCTCTTCAACCTTTAGGGAAAATTAGTATGCATCTTCTATGGTGGTCATTCTGACCAGGCTCAACTCCTCTTGAATACTTGGCCTCAACCCATTAATGTAATGGGCTACCTTCTCCTTGTTGGGCTATGCATGGCCTATCCTAATAGTAATTTTATAAAACTCTTCTGTATACTCCTTAATAGACTTGTTACCTTTCTTTAGTCCTTGTAGCTTCTTTAGCAACTCCATCTCATAGTCCATAGGAATGAACTGCTTCTTCAGTCTCCACCATCCGATCCCATTTGGTGATCTTTCCTTTTCCTCTTCTGTTCCTATCTAACTAGACCTCCTTCCACCAAATATTGGCATGGCCCTTCAATTTTGTTTTTGCAAACTAGACCTGATCTAGGTCTTCTACATCTTCATACTTGAAATATTCATCTATGTCATTGATCCAATCAATAAGTTGTTCCATATTCAAATCTCTGGAATATGTAGAAACTTTGATCTTGGGCCCCTTTCTAATCTTCGAAATGACCCTCAACAACCTAGTTTATGCAGGATCTCCTGCAGCTTCTTATTCATCCTCAGATAGCTCTTCTTCAACTTCATCTTCACTTTCTTCTCTTGTTCTTAGCTCAAACCTTCTTTGCAGCTCCTCTTGCAATGCATCAATTTGCCTTTGCAGGGCTCTAAAACCCTCTTCCATCAAAGCATTCCTCCCAATATGATTTCTTTGTGGAGGCATCTTGATCTCTGCAGCAAACCCACAACCTCAGGTCTTGTGTAAACTACCTCATGGTCGGCGATCTGTCTACACACTCAGGAACCCTCGCTCTGATACCACTTGATGAAGGGGGTAAATCATAAAACACACAACAATAGAAATTGCACATAGAAAATAGAACTTTCTTTATTGATTTCGATAACTTATTACATTACAGAAGCTCAAATACAATCAGAGGAATCAACCCTCCACAAGCTGCAACACATTACAGCTTCCTATTCCCAGACTCTAGAATCATCTACCTTCTGTAACACCAAATCAGCTAGGGTTTCTATTTTCCCACCTATTCTTGACTCTACACTTCCCCCCTTAACTCTACTACCACCCAAGGTTCCCAAAAATGGTTATTATTAGAATTTGCAGGATCTATAAGATGAATGCTAATCACAAATTTGGAGTGAATTGGAAGTCATTATGACAAGTACATATAGCCTTGAGCAACCTTGAGTTAATGGGAGTTAATCCCATAACTTAAGGAGATCTCAAGTAGATGTGGCAAGCTAAGTGGAGTGAAAGAGTTCGAAGGACTCTTCATAACTATCACACACCCAACTGAGGTGTCTTATGCCATGTGCAGAAAATGAGGCTTCGAAATATGGCCAAATGAATGCCAAATTAAGCCAAATGAAATGTGAACACTAATACCCCCCCTTAAGCACAACTTAGGTGGGTGAAAAAGATGGGTCCTAGCAACAAGGCCTGATGAGGTACCCATGTACAAAAAAACTCTCATAAGTGGAGAAAGGTAGAAAACCCAATGGGAAAAACCTACCCCCCAAAATAGAAAAAATAAGAAAGTGTACTAGACACTTTACAAAATACCCAAAGGTGATAATCCTACTGTGAAGAATCTCTGGAAGCCTTCTGGGAAGCAACTCTAAACTCTGATGTAGCAACAGGAGATGATGGCAATGATGTTAGGTTCCAAAATCATGAGTCCATGTTCCAGATTTAGAGACTATAGATGCAAAAAGAGCATGACCCCTAAATGTTTCTATTGTTGTATCTGGTGTTGATGATGACTCTTGATTAGATTCAGGATCCTTTATATTATGCTTTTCAAGAAGATTTGTCAAATGATCGATTTTCTTCTTCAAACATTTTTGCTCAGTGTGCCCAATTTTATTGCAATATGTACACTTAGCTTTTTCTTTGCCTTGATCTGAAAAGCTTTGAGTGTTTGATTTTGAAGACTTGACTTTCTTATCTTTCTTGATTTCTTTGTCCTTTTGTTTTCCTCCTTTGTTATTTTCCCAATTTCCAGCAACAAGAGCATGTGGTCTGGAATTCTTTATGGCACCCATTTGTATCAATTTATTCTATTCCCTTGTTAAGTCAACAACAAATTCATCCAAACTAGGCATTTTCCATGAAGCACCAAAAACCCTTTTGGCAGTATAAAAAGAAGATACAAAGACAGAATATTCAAGACCTAATTTGGAAAGCATAGAAAGTATGAGTTGATCTTTTTTTTATCTATCCCACATTCTTTTAACTGTAATTTCAATGATCTAAAATTTGTGAAATAATCTTCTAAGGTATCAAAATTTCTAGGGCTCAAACTGAGGAGCTCATTTTCTAACTCATGACTTTTTAATTCATTAACCTTCCCAAAGAGTTTTTCTAAGGTTTTCCATAGCTCATTGGGTGTTTTCAAGGTTTCAACATGGAATAAAATTTTAGGAGCTAGATTTGTCATGAAGGCCTGATCACACTTATTGAAACATTTTTCTTTTTCTTTGATAGCATTTGGCTCTTTTTCTGTGCCCATAGTCACTCTATATAACCCTTTATCCTTTAGCATAAGTTGAATACTAAGTTTTCAATCATGATAGTTAAAGGGTTTTAGGAGGTTTGATTGGACGATTTGGCTCCATGCTTTACTTAGATTGTTTGCAGATTTGTTTTGAGATGTGGAAAGAAATATTGGGGGGGAAATTGAAGTGCACACAAGACACAGCTCTAGTTATGAAATGTGTACACTAATACCCCCCCTTAAGCACAACTTAGGTGGTTAAAGATTTAGAATCCAAAATTTCAAATAGCCTCAGATGAGCTAGACATCAAAAAAATGAACTAGCAAACTAATTAGTTTTGCTTTGATACCATCTTAGAATTCACACATTTGACTAATAGATATGCTGATATCAAAATCTGAGTCAATTGGAAGTCAATATGACAAGTACGTATAGCCTTGAATAACCTTGAGTTAATGGGAGTGAATCCCATAACTTAAGGAGATTTCAAGTAGATGTGACAAGCTAAGTGGAGTCAAAGAGTTTGAAGGACTCTTCCTCACTGCCACATACCCAGCTGAGGTGTCTTATGCCATGTGCATAAAATGAGGCTTCCAAATGAGGCCAAATGAAAGCCAAATGAAGCCAAATGAAATGTGAACACTAATACCCCCCCTAAAGCACAACTTAGGTGGGTGAAAAAGATGGGTCCTAGCAACAAGGCCTAATGAGGTACCCATGTACAAAAAAACTCTCATAAGTGGAGAAAGGAAGAAAACCCAATGGGAAAAAACTACCCCACAAAAGAGAAAAAACAAGAAAGTGTACTAGACACTTTATTAAATACCCAAAGGTGATAATCCTACTATGAAGAATCTCTGGAATCCTTCTAGGAAGCAACTTTGAACTTTGATGTAGCAACAGGAGATGATGTCAATGATGTTAGGTTCCAAAATCATGAGTCCATGTTCTAGATTTAGAGACTGTAGATGCAAAAAGAGCATGACCCCTAAATGTTTCTATTGTTGTATCTAGTGTTGATGATGACTCTTGATTAGATTCAGGATCATTTATATTATGCTTTTCAAGAAGATTTGTCAGATGATTAATTTTCTTCTTCAAACATTTTTGCTTAGTGTGCCCAATTTTATTGCAATATGTACACTTAGCTTTTTATTTCCCTTGCTCTTTCTATGTTACCAGCCTCACCTGGCCGCCCTTGTTTCTTTTGCATTTTCTATCTTATTCTGCCCTAAAAATTTGGGCTTGAAATCTCAAACTAATGCCCTAATTTTGTTTTTTGAAAGCATTTAAAATTATGGCTTTTCAAAATTTTATCAAAATAGGTATTTGTTTTGTGTTAAAATAGAGGTAAGGGCTTTTAAAACTTTGGGGCAAATTGATTTCAAGGAATTATGGTTTTTCAAAATCCTTGTATTTTTGCTTGTCGAAGATGAAGGGTGAGGCCCAGGTTGGAGGAGGCCAATTCCCCCTCACAAAATTAAACCATTGTATTCTTAATTCTTTGCCAAATCTAACGAGTCGTTGGAAGGCTAGTTTCCCTCTTGCCATGGGCATTTTTTTGCTAATTAGTGCCAGTTTATTAAAATAGGTCTATTTTGCGGGAACTTGTTTTTGTGATAACTTTTGCTTGGTAGCTCGAAATTAAGCACCGTTTTTTGCAAAAGTGAATATTTTCACATTTCTGACGTATCTAACCTATTTATATTGTAATAACACATGAAGTTATAAAGTGCCACAAATCTGGGGAGTCACCTAATACTAAATCAGGGGGGTGTATAGAATGTGCCTTAAACATTTTAGAGTTGAGCCAAAGAGCACTTCCATAAAATCATGTCAAGAGCACTTCATTGAGTTGTGTCTAGAACACTTCCACATATACTTTCCATTTTTTCATTTATGGGGGTTATTCATGCACTAATTTATAAAGTGCCACAAAATCACTTGGGATAAAAGTATTGAATTATGGGGGGGTTCATAGAGTTGTGTCAAGTGCATTTTAGAGTTGTGTCAAGAGCATTTCCACAGAGTTATGTCAAAGATCACTTCCACTACTACTTCATCATTCTTCAACATTCTTTTTCCCGTATTGTATTGAGAAGTGTCAAGAACACTTCCACTACAACATCACTATCACCTAATGCTACATGTGCATCCAAAGTTGATTCCTAGAGAACTTCCAGAGATTCATCATAGCAAAAGATTGATATCAACTCATTTGCTTCTACAGATTTCAGAGTTGCTTCATAGAAAGCTTCCACAAAATCTTCAAAGCAGGACTTCACATTGGATTTGGATTGTATCCACATGTCATGCAATTGACACTCCACACATGGATCTTGCAAGTATTGTAGGACTATCACTTTCAGTTGTATTGTGTCAAGTACACTTCAATTGAGTCATGTCTAGTACACTTTCTCATTTTCTCTATTTTTTGAGGAAAGTTTTTTTCCCACAGGGTTTTCTTTCTTTCTCCACTTTATGAGAGATACTTTTGTACATGGGTACCTGATTAGGTCTAGTTGTTGGGACCCATCCTTATTGTGCCCACCTAAGCTATGCTTAAGGGGGGCTGTTAGTGTAGGAATATTAACACTATTACTTATATTTAAATAAGTAATTATGTGTATATTCCCCACATGGCATAAGACACGTCAGCTGGATGTGTGGCTGTTAGGAAGAGTCCTTTGAACTCTTTCACTCCACTTAGCTTGCCACATCTAGTTGAGATCTCCTTCAGTTATGGGATTGGCTCCCATTAACTCAAACTCTCAACACTATTTGTACACCACACTTGTTCATAATTCATTACCAATTATGTGATTATGTAATTAATCATCTTTTGTGTCTCTTGTATTTTCTTGGCTTATTTGATATTAACATTCTGTCTAGTTTTCCTGGCTCCTCTCACAGTTATTAATAGCCTTTTTGGTGGCTAACAACCTAATTTTAAAATTTGCATCTCCCTCCAAAAATAGGCCAACTTCCGGGAGCCATAACTTTTGATCCGGGTGTCCAATTGATGAACTGTTTTATGTGTTGAAAAGCTCGCAGAGTGCTCTACACACTAAAAACTCACTCTGTCAGTTCCAGTCATTTTTGGGCCCCTACAGGACCATTTAGTTTCTCAAACCTAAGTTTGAATAATTTTTAGGCATTTTTTGAGAAACGAAAACTTTAATATCTTTCAGCTCGCAAATGATTTTTGTGTGATTCCTTCGCCAAAGGTCTTATATTTCTATTATGTAACTTTATGTAAATTTGCACTTCCATCTGTGCCCAAATGCAAACTTTCTAAAAATAGCAGGTTACTATTTTTAGTAGTTTGGAAAAACTGAAAGTCCTACATCATTATTCAAGCGATTCTGGAACTAGAACCACAAATTTTGAAAAGAAATGGAAAGAACATCAATGATTTTGAAACACATTTTTTTTGGGGGGGTAATGCAAGATTGCCCTTACACCACTGGATGCTCTTACATCAACATGTGTCATGAAGCATCTTTGAAAAAGGCATATTTGGGCACCCCAAGGTGGACTATGACATGTTGTAAGAGAATATACTATTTATAGCCTGTGTATGATGGATTCTCATATAGCTGTAAGTTGTAACCACTATGACTGATTTTATGATAGTCGTAAGTGTTGTAAGAGCATCTGTCATAGTCCATTTTGGAAATAGGTGACCTCTTTGGGATGGGAGCTATGGACAAGTGTCAGGCACATTCTACAATGTTGACCAAGTGTCCTTAGGCATGGGTTTTGGGCCATGAGGCCAAGTTGGACGCCATCCCAAGATAGGTCCAATATTTCCTTGTATTTTCTATATAATCAGGTGCTTGGAGAGGGAGTTGCATTACAGGTTTAAGGGTATTATTATGCTACCAAATTGACTCCATACATGAGTGTTGAAGACCATTGAAGCTTCCATTGCAAGTATATTGTAAACATTCTTTCATATTTGTTAATACATTATGCAGGTTCAGGTTTTTGAGTGTGGGGTTTTTCACCCAACAAGGGTTTTCCCCACCGTAAATCTTTGTCTCTCTAGATTATGTCTTCTTTCTAGTTCTTGTGTATTGCTATAATATCTCATTTAGATGTTCTATGTTGCTATAGTGATAGGGATTAAATTGAATTTGCATAGCCTTCTCGTCATTAGATTAGTGTAGGAAGCAATTTCTACACACCTAGCTTCCTTTCAAATGGTGCAAAAGTCATTTTTACGCTCACGACTCAACATACAACACATGGTATTTTTGGGAAGTTACAGGTAAATCTAGTCAAAATTTGTTAAATTTAAATTTTAAAGTGTGTGTACAAATGATTTAATTGAATTTTCATATATATATATATATATATATTTCACTTGGATGTTTACATAATTTATAGATATTGATTGATCAAATGCTATTAATTGTCAAACAATTAATGGTATTAGAATCATGCATCAAATCATGACAACAGGAGGTAGCAAGCCATATGTAATTAATGTGAGAGAAAAATCATGTTTTTGTGTTGATTGCATTGAGGACAATGCAAATATTGTTCAATGTGAGAATATTAGAGATGGCTATGTTTCATGATGGGAAATGAAACAATTAATATCAATGCCTCCTTTTGAAGAAAATAATAATGTCGATATCTACGATCCTCTATATTTAGCTAATTATGAATGTGTATCTGATTTAGTTGTTACATGTATGTATTTAATTTATTAACTTAAATTTTATTTATATATTAGATATATACAAGTAAGTTTGATTCAAGCATGTTTATATATATTTAAATTTATATATATTAAAAATATATTTATAACTTTCGTAAACTTTATATGGTGTGAGTAGAGGAGATATTTTTTATGTTGTTGTAGATCCTAACAATGTGGAAGGAGTTGATTACTATCTACTAAGATGTACACAACCAAAAAGCAAATTGGTGGAATCGATGATAGATGGTGATGGACAAGAGTATCCCATTGGATTAGTCGTTATTGAAGGCACTGTTGGAATTAGTTTGGACAACTGAGAGGGGGGGTGAATCACTTGTCCAACAAATTTAATCTTTTCTACTTTTAATCTTCTTTAACAACTTTCAATCAGATAAACATTAAAGCATGAATCAATAACACAAGAGTAGAAATAAATTGAGCACACATAACACCAAAATTTTTACGTGGAAACTCAGTTAAGGGAAAACCATGGTGGGGGTTAACCCACAAGATTTGTACCCTGTTGAAAGTACTTAGAAGATAAGGGAAGGCACATGCCTTCAAACTCACTACCCAGAGCTCACTGCTCAAGAGAGGCTCACTGCCTACAAAATTTATGTCTAATATAGAAAGAATGAACTGTGAAATAGCATCTTGTTTATTCCTGGTTTAGTTCCTTTCAAAGCTCATAAAACTTCTTCTCTACTCCAAATACCTCTTCTCTAGATCTTTATCTAAACATCTCTTGTTCTTCTACTTCTCTTTTGCTCTGATCTACCTTTGATCCTTTCTTTGGATTTTATTAATTTTGCACAAGGATGATTTTCCAGAACTCATCAACAAGTATTTATATGCTTCATCAACCTTGGAATGAACATCAAGTTCAACACTAGAAACATCTAACTTAATGTGAATCACTAAGATGTTAGACAAACATAACTAAGACTCAAATCTTCCTTGATCAACATGCTACACTTCATAGAATTGCTCTTAGATCATCTACAACACGCTTGAATCATCCGTTCAGCCAAGACTAGGAAGAACAAAAACACCAAGAATGAAATCTTCTTTGACAAGCTCAAACTTGAATGTGGACCTCCAACATAGCAGTTGCATGATCCAGAGACCTCCACAAGCACATTAAATTCAACAAAAACATCCACACTCCTCTAAATCATCAGATCACTTGCATCTTCTTTTAGAACCTCAGGAACACTGTCTACCATGACTGTCATATTAGAAAGATTGCTTGCATACCTCTAAACCATGAACCACTTGAATGGATGATACAAACTCTGGACCTTTCTGGAATAATTAGAAAGATTGCTTACAGATCATCATTTGACATATCCAGAATAATTCAGATCTTTTTCCTACCACTCTGTCTCTTCAGAACATTGCAAAACTAGTTCTACTCAGATGGCCATAGCTTCTTCAAATCTTTGAATGTGAACCCTTCAAAGTTTAACTGTAGCTTCTTTAGATAGTCCTCTACTGAGCCATATGCTCTGCATACATTGATCCTCATTAATTTTCTCAATATCCTCAACAATCCAGTCTTCTATACAAGCAACAAAATAGGATACACTTGACACCAATGGAAACAAGGATATGTTGAGATCAATGACAACACTGATTAGGCACATATTATCAACAAATAAAGATAGATAGACATGGTATTATATTTGTTGATTATATGTGAGGATAAGAGGTTCTACATTATAGTCACTTAGTTATAGCAACAAAAATAAATTTAGAAACTTTACTTAAAAGAGGGCGTGCCAAACAAAAGTGGATGTTGCCTATTGAAGATCACGAAAATATTTTAGAGATAATTAAAGATAGGATCTAGATAATATGTACCAAGAGCTTTAAGTTATTTTTAGGATATATGTACAT
This sequence comes from Cunninghamia lanceolata, assembly GCA_027924645.1. Taxonomy (NCBI): domain Eukaryota; kingdom Viridiplantae; phylum Streptophyta; class Pinopsida; order Cupressales; family Cupressaceae; genus Cunninghamia; species Cunninghamia lanceolata. The sequence continues at coordinate 1,369,494 of BSBN01001183.1, read as the reverse complement.
ACATGTATGATTGGATTTATAAATATATTGATTAGACATGTGACATGATTTAGAATGGGTTTTTTCCAAAGGCTTGGTCATTTATTTCTGTCCAATTGTATATAAATTTGTTCCATGTGGAATTCATAATGTACATGCCAGATCATATATGTGCTTTCAATACAAACCTAGTGACTTTAGATCATATATTTTTCCTTTAAATTCCTTTCAAAAATTAGTATCACTCATACCTAAATACTGAGAAAACTTAAATCTAATCTTCATCTTCTGCCTCATTCTTAGCAATGTTGAAATAGTGTAGCTTGTATACATTGCGATCCTTATTGGAAGCTATCACTCACAGCCAATCCCTGACATTATCCTTATTGGAATGTATAGGCATGTTGTAATTTCTTTTCTTTCATTTAGAGTAGCAACCATGATTTTCTATGTATGACGTTTATAAATGAATTGCAGCAACTAACTCTTTATATAGTTTAAAAAATTAATATCACTCATACCTAAATACTGACAAAACTTAAATCTAATCTTCATCTTCTTCCCATTCTTAGCAATGTTGAAATAGCATAGCTCATATACATTGTGATCCTTATTGGAAGCTATCACTCATAGACAATCCCTAACATTATCCTTATTGGAATGTATAGGCATGTTGTAATTTATTTTCTTTCATTTACAGTAGCAACCATGATTTGGTATGTTACTTACATGTATCATTTTGTGAATTGTTCTTGTATGGGTTCTCTAAATAGTGAGGCACTTTGAATTTTGGAATTGAGTTCAAGAGAGAACTTGAATGTAGTTTATACTATTTATATGTGTTGAAAGTAATTCATATTAATTTAGATTATTGTTATTAGTATGATAGTGATATTTAAGGATATTGATTGTTATTTTCATCTAGGTTTTTTTCTTGGTATGTGGATAGGAGACTTGTGTGTGCAAGTCTAGTGATTTTGTTTTGAGTAGCCTAATGAACATTTATGTTGGTCTCTAGCTTGTTAAGTTTTATGAGGTATATAACTTGGTTGAACGCTCTGATGAGATTTATTATTTGGTAATGTAACCAATACTCTTTAGGTTGTATGAAATGTGTTTAGTTAAACTTTTGAAGGGTTGTATTGGATAATGCATTATTGGCATAAAGTTGTTATATATACTTGAACAATCTTGTCAATGATATATTAGAAGTCGTTATAAACCAAAAAAAAAACTCATGTTATACATTGTTCAAGTCTATATAACATACATTTTTAGGTCACTTGCAAATCTTTTTGAGCATTTGAGCCCAATAGAATAGTTATAAAAAGTGATCAAGAGGTCAAGACACTCAGTCCATAAAATTTTTAAGTAATTAAAAAAACTTTCACCAGTGCCTCTAGGTTCACTAAACTAGAATCCCTACCTTAGCATCTAAACTCAATGGTCTTGTAACACCCCTCTATTCACACCTTGGATGAGCAGGTGGTCCTTAGGGTATGTTAGACATGTGATGGTAGGCTTACTGTTAGGATGTAGTCAATGTCACTCATTGATGTTTACGATTGATACTTTATGATTAGTACATTATTCTTATGTTGTGAACAGTTATAGAAATAGATTAGTTTTACTATGTGATTTATGCAAATATCTAACTATGTATTATTTGGTTGTTTAGTTATTGATGAACTTGTTTAATGTGGATATTTGTGATATGCTTGTGAAGGGACAGTGTAGTATTACTCATAATGAGTACCCTACTACGCTGCGATTCCCTATCACTATGTGCCTGTTTGGATGATTATATATATGTTTGTATGTGACACTTTTGTTTACTGCAGGTTGTAGGTACTAGGCATCGACTCCACCTGAATTGGCAGGTCTGAGTAAGCCTTCATACCAATGGAATTCGTGGAATGGAGATAACATGAGGTTCCCCAGTTGTTATCATTCTCAATAAGGATGAGTTCTCAGTCTTAGGTTCTGTCAGTTTGGTCTTAGGTTCTATTAGTTTGGTCAGTGTGGAGCATGGTTGTGAGTCTCTATTATTCTGTAGAGTGTTGTCATTGGATATGTTTGACATGTAATTTTGAGTTGCTTATTTTTGGTTTAATTGTTTCATTTAATAGAGATTATTAATCTATTTTGTAAATAAATAATATTAATTTTGTGGACTATTAAATATTTGATAGAAATTTAATTATAAATTTTAATAGTAATAATAGATAAATTATAAATATTTAATATCATATTAAATGAATAAATATTCTTTTTTAGATACTATTTTATATTGTATTTATAATTTTAATTTTATTAATAGTGAGTTGTCGTATGAGTGGTTATAAATTATAAGATTGGAAGAATCTTTTTGGTGGTGGAAAATTTAATGTATTTATTTTTTAGGAAGTGGATTCCAAAGAGTTATGGGATGGAATTTATGGTTTTGGCTATTTTTATGATAGTAGGAATATTTGAAGGGGTTCATGGAAAATTTTAGGGGGAGAGTTTTTGTAGAAGAAGAATGGGGGAAAGAAAGGAAATCAACGGGAAGGAAACTCTGAAACTCAAGAATAAGATTCTAGGTATTCCTTTTGAATAATTGAATCAATTTTATTTGTGATTGTTGTGTCTCTAAGTGGGAATATCTCTGTCTTTCTCTTCTATTGTTTTAATCATCTTTGCATGCTTGTTAGTTTGGGCATTGTTCCTCAAATCTGTCATTTCATGCCTGGTCTTCCTGTAGTTCTTTATCCATGGCATTCTTCTAAACAGATTGAATCCTCACCAAATCTACCCTGCACAGGCAAACAGTAGTAGTATAATTTATAGGTTTCAAATTTCAAGAGAGGGCAGCAATACCATGTTTATACTCTAATCCTTCTTCATCTATTTCTTTCAATCTACAATCGTAGTAGCTGGAAAACAATTCTATGGTGTGGAGATCTAATTTCCATCACTTTGTAATCATTCATAAACAAGTTGGTTATTATCATGGTGTCCTGGCATGCTAGCTGATCCTCCTGTAGCATCAACACAGTGGACAACTTGGTCTTATATTGAATACCTGCTTGTGTCACTTGCTGATCAATCCATTTTTTGCACATTCTTCTGTTAAGATATTAGGTGCCTTCCTAGTTGCATATGATTAAGCTCATAATAAAAGCTCACATCTTTGTCCATCTAAATTTGAGAATCTTGAAGTCTCTTATTCAGGTCATCCATCAAGCATGTTTTGTGTAATATAATCCCAAATGCTAACCTATTTGCAATAAAATACAAATTGAATAAGCCCAACAAATCAAATTGAGATAAACAATTCAATCCACATTGAACAAAATAAAATTAATGCTTAAATGCTTACTTACTCTGGAGCAAGGTTGAAGAGATCACACACCCCCTTACAAAGCTCTCTTATGGTATCCTGAAATAAATTTGAGATTGCAACTAAGGAAAAATAATGATGCATTAGTTAAAAACTTAAAATATTGCTTTATACTTGCTAAGCATTAAGATAGTATATTTAAATCATTTTCTTTCCCTTATAGAATTAGTTACTATCATTAGAAGTTAGAAATTATTCTAAAAGGATAATGAATTAAGTTATAGTTTGTTACCAAAATGAAAGAAAATAATTGCGAATTTAAAATGTAAATGCATATAAGTGTTTAATTCTTATAAGATATATGAGGAAAAAAAAGCCAAGTTTTGTACAGATTGAAATAGTAATAATATTGGTAGTGAAATTAAAATTGAATTGTCTTTGGAATAGAAAGTAAGGTATTAAAATTGTTATTTTATATGTTAGGATATAAATTAGTATGTGTGGAGTTAGAAATAAGAATTCTGCATTCGTGTTTAACATGTATTTAATTTAAGTTTTAGTGGTTTGAGTAAGTTATTATAATCATAATGACTATAATAATGATATGTAGCTTTCCTTAGAATGAAAAGTAGTTTCTTTTTTAAAGAAAAGTAATTTTCTTTTATTCTTTTAGAATCTTCTATTTACATTCTAAATTTTTCATTTGGAAGAGGGGTATTTTATTGATTAATAAATGGAAAGAGGAGTATATTTTTAATTGTTAATGAAATTAATATGATAATGGAATGTTATTTATTAGATAGAATCTATTTAATAAATTGTTATTATATATAGTTTTATCTCTTAAGTATGACAAGATATTTATGAGTTTATATAGAATTTATCATATTTTGTTTAATTAGAAAGAATCTATGAAATAATCAGGTGAAATTACTATGATATCTTTAAAAGAATTTAATTGAGAAGGATAATTTTTTTAAAAAAAAAAAAAAGTGGTAAATACCACTAAAATTTATTAATAAAAAGAGGATACAAAATGCCAGATTCAGAAAGGCATACTGGCAGGAAAGAATCGGCAAAGAAAACCTCTGGTTATAGCCTATTTTTAACGAAATTAAATAAAATCAACTCAAAAATATGAGTCAATCCAAATGAAGTTTATGACTAAATTCATGCCAGAATGCATACAATTAATAGTAAGAATTTATAGAGCAACTGGTAGATACAAGCATTGAACAATACAAAAAAACTAATTGTTGAAGGCCAAAATCATGAGGGAACTCCCCATTAATCTGCCATCTCTATAATCTGCAAAACATGGTCCTCGGCTTGACCATCATCTTTTGCATGATGAGGAGGAGGGGGCGGTGGAGGAGGCACAGAGTTCAACAAAAATAGCAAAGCATTAAACATTTCTAAAGCCTTCACTACCAAATGATTTCCCAGTTCATGCCTGTGACAGTGAATTGAGTTTTGAAAAGAAACGACACAATTGTTACGGAGGCCATGTGAAAATGCATTGAAGAGGCAATGAAGTACAGGCGTGCGAAACAGTAACCTGCAATCAAATAACCCTCCCACAAGAGCAGAACCTTCATGCAAATCATAATCTTCTAAAGCAGAATTAAATGTGTCGATAGCAAAGTGAACATTCTGAATAAAATTTAACCCCAAATTTTGCAAAAGATCCATCACATTGGAGAGAAAATGTGAAGCAGCCTGAGAAGGATAAATAGCAACTGGAGAATGTAAAACTGGTAAATTACAAACCTGAATGATCGCTCTGCCCACAGAATCCTCATAGACCTTAAAAACTTCATGCATTGAATTTGGATTAAAACAACCAAGGAGGGGACGTTCCCAGTTCCAGATAGGCCAAGAAATTCTAGTGTTTTGGTGAGTAGAACCCATACCAAACTGCAAAAATCTGTAGGTTAACAGAAAGCAAGAGATAATAGAAGTTGCTAGAATAGAGAACAAAGCATACTATCAAGTTAAATGAAAAAATACTCTGCATAGCTCATAAATTATAAGAGATAATGAATTGCCAATTCCCTTGTGCGAGTTCTGCCAGCCTTCATTTGAAACAAGCATCAAGTACATTATGCCCATCGAAAAGAGAGTTCACAACACTTAACCACCATCAGCTTATCAGCACGGAAGGCCAAAGGAAATAAGGTTTAAATTAAATATAAAAATCTAAAGAAGTGTACCAAATTGTCATAACTTACACATTTGAGTCCTTGTCCAATATATAACTGATTCCGGGGATTAGAAGAAAAGATTCAGAGTCCCATTTAGTATCATTAGTACTGAAAGCAAAATTAGTTAAAAAATCTGCTAAAAGATTACCTTCATGATAGGTATGCATTGTTTGAAATGATTGAAAATGTTTCAATAAATCCTTTCCAGACTTTAGAATGTAATCTATTTTACAACTCAGAGAGGAGTTATTGGAGAAAGCTCTAACAATATTCAGTGAGTCACCTTCCACAATGATGTTAGTAAAGCCATATTTTAGTGCTAGATTCAAAGCAGCTATTAAGGCCAAAGCCTCAGCCTCATTATTTGTTATTGTACCTAGCTTAATTGACAAAGCTCTGAGAACTATTCCATGATGATTTCTAATAACACAACCAGCAATAGAAATTCCTGGATTGCCTCTGCTCGCGCCATCAGAATTAAGCTTTACAAAAGATTCAGGTGGGGAGATCCATTTAATAGAGGATCGATCAATCATAACTTCAAATTTAAAGCAACTAGTATTAGGCAGCCTTAAATGCTTCCAATTCTTTAATATCATATCATCCTAATTTGTGAAAATTAGAGAGCCCGCCTTCTTTGATAGCAATGAGGCTAAAACCACTTCTGTAATAGTTTTTTCAACTTTGTCCAACACTATATGGAGAGGATTATTTAGTTTTTTAAATATTCTATTATTTCTTTCTAACCATAAGGACCAGATGACAATACTTGGCGAAACAATCCACAAAGCAGAAAAAGTAGACTTGGAGAATAACATAGGCCAGCTTTGAAGCAGAAAAAGTAAAGAACAAGGAAGAGGGCCTGACCAGTTCAGTTTAGAGAGAAGCCAATACCAAACTTGTGAGGAGAAATCACAATTCAACAAAAGATGATCCACTGACTCCTCCACCTCATGACAGAGGGGGCATAAGAAGGAATTTGCAACCCCAAGTTTAACTAATCTATCGCTAGTAAGGATTCGGTAATGCAAAGCTAACCAAGTAAAAGCTCCTGCTTTAGGCAGGCAGGACTCACTCTAGCAGAGCTTATAAGGCCAAGTGAAATTTGAATTAGAATCCTTACTAGTGATACTTAGATAACCTTGTTTAACCATGTAACGACCTAATTTTGAAGCAGCCCAGACTAATTTATCCTTTTCACCTGAGATAAAAAGTCTTCTTTCTTTCAAAATATTCTTAAGTAGGGTCTTCTGCTCTTGAGGGACCAAGAACTCATCAAAAATTTTCCATTTGACTGTATTAATTTCTGAATTGGGATCAAATTCAAAATAATCTTTAACTTTAGTTCCCCAAACCTAACATAGCAAAGACTTAATCTCTTGAAGACCTTTTGATTTAGCTAAAAGAGGATGATTGTTCCAAGAGTCATCCTAGAAAAGGGCAGAGTTTCCATCCTAGATAACCCAAGATAAATAAGGTGAGATAACTTCTCGACAGTTTATCAAAAAATTCCACATGTGAGAACCCTCCTTTGGATTAAGAGTAGTAAATATTCTTTCAGGGTTGAAAGAATTTAGATATTTTGCATACATTATTTTTCCCCACTTAGACTTTTATTTTTCATATAGGTTCCAGACCAGTTTAGCTCCAAGAGCTTTATTTTGAGCTGCAATATTATGAATTCCAGATCCTCCTAACTATTTTGGAGTACAAATTCTATCCCAAGAAAGGAGGGGAATCTTTCGCCCGTGTAAATTGGAGCCATTCCAGAGGAATTTTCTTAAAATGTTCACTATATAGGTAAGAATAGTTTTTGGAACCTTTAAGACTGATAGCAAATAGACTAGGATCGCTGATAAGACTGTTTTAATCATTAGAATTTTACTTGCCAAAGTAAGCCATTTGCCTTTCTAGGAAGATATTTTAGCTTTGATGCTTGTGATAAGCTTATCCCAGAACATGTTTTTAATTGAGCCCAAGAAAAGAGGGATTCCCGGATACCTTGAGGGCAAGGTGTCAACTTGAAAACCAAGGTACTTAGCTATCCTTCTTTGCACCAGTACAGAAGAGAAGAAAAAGAAAATTTTAGATTTGCAATGATTCACTTTTTGACCTGATACTAAACAATACTTAGAAATAACATTCTTCAAAACTTTAGCTTCTTTCATCACAGGTTGCCCAAACAACAAAGTATCATCTGTAAACAAAGCATGCGTAATAGAAAAAGGAAGTCTAGGAATATTAATCCCTCTCTAGTAACCCAATGAATTCTGACTCATAATTAGTCTACTCAATCCTTCAGCCATTAAAATAACAAGAAAAGGGGAGAGAGGGTCTCCTTGTCTTATTCCTTGGGAAGACTTAAAAAATTTAGATTGGGAGCCATTAATCAATACTGAAAAACTTACACCAGTAATATAAGAATGGATCCATTTACACCATTTTGGAGAGAAACCAAATTTAAGGAGAACTTGGAACAAAAAATCCCAGGACACTCTATCATAAGCTTTTAGCATGTCCAGTTTAACCAGCATAGCAGGGAGTTTGTGTTGATGGATTGAGTGTATAACCTCATGGGAAACCAAAGCATCTTCTGATGTTTCCTTGCCTGGGGCAAAGCCTCCTTGCTCATCAGAAACAATTTTTGGAATTAGTGTAGCTAGTCTTAAGGTAATTGCTTTAGAAATGATTTTATAAAAAGTATTACATAGTGAAATGGGTCTGAAATCAGCATAGGAGGAAGGAGCAGTGATTTTTAGAATTAAAGAAATAAATGTTGAATTAATTTCTCTCAAAACAGTTCTATTTCTCCGAGCTTCTTCTATAGCCAGCCAAATATCCTTTCCCACAAAATCCCAACATTTTTGAAAGAAAATAGGGGTGAAACCATCTAGGCCAGGAGATTTATCTGGCTCTAAAGAGAAGACTACTGCCTTGATTTCTTCCATAGTAAATTGTTTCATCAATTCCAGGTTATCTTCATGGGAAATCAGATTAGGAATGTGATTCAAAACTTCGGTTACAGTCGAGCTAGGAATCTGAATTGTTTCTTTAGAGAGTAGCTTCTGAAAAAAATTAATTCCTTCTTTTTGGATGAGAGAGTCCTCTTGTAATATATTTCCCATAGAATCTTTTATGGAGAAAATAGAATTTCTGTGTCTTCTTAGCATGGTCGAAACATGAAAAAACTTTGTATTTCAATCCCCTTCCTTTAACCATACTTCCCTTGATTTATGTCTCCAGAAAATTTCTTCCCAAGTTAAAATTTCCTCTAATTGAGATTGAAGCATTTTTACATATTCAAAAGATACATTATCCATGCCATTAGTAATAATTGCTTCATTTAACTGTTGTAATTGAGATTGTAGAGCTGCTTTTTGTGAGAAAATGTTACCAAAAGAAGATTTATTCCATTCCAAAATTTGTTTCTTCATGTATTTCAATCTTTCATTAACCCAAAACATACAAGAGCCTTTTACAAAAGGAGCATTCTTCCACCAGGATTCTAGTAGGGATAACAAATTTTTATCTCTAAACCACATAGCTTGAAATTTAAATGAAGTCCTAATTTTTTTTTTTCAAAATGGCACCAAGTTGGATAGAGATAGGAAAATGATCTGAAGCTATAAAAGGGATAGCAGAAGTACCAGAAATATTTGACTCAAGACACCACTCAGACAAAACAAGAAACCTATCCAATCTTTCTGCTATATTTAAAAAACCCTTCCTCCTGTTAGACCAGGTGAAGCTCCCCTTGAGTAATGGGCTATCAATCAAAGCATTATCTACTATAAATCCTTTAAAATCCTCTATTACCTTCTGGGGAGGGGAGATTCCTCCTGACTTTTCTGTTAAACAAGAAATAGCATTAAAATCCCCCCCTAAAATAACTTTCTCTCGAGATAATTGCTCTAAAAGTGCTGCTAAAATGTCCCAACATTGTTTTTTTTCTCTGGTCGCAGTAGGTCCATAGATATTAAAGAGCCAAAAGTTTAATCAGGAGGAAGTAATCCTAACCAATATAAAATTTGGAATAGAGAAAATTAACTCTACTTCACACACTTTACTATCCCAAAGAACAGCCAGACCTCCTGAGGCCCCTTGAGAGGGAAAGTGAATGTACTTCCATTTCAACCAGCTTGGAAAAATAATATCAGCTTGAGAATTTGATAATTTTGACTCTTGAAGTAAGACAATATCCATACCAGATGAATCTAACTGATGCTTAATAAAGCATCTCTTGTTAACATTCCAAGAAAGGAGCTTTATTGTTCGCAGGGAGAGTTTCTCACTCTCCCCAATCTCAGATATGTATCTAGGGTGGCATGTAAACCCACTTTAATTTCTTCTTGTGTTTTAAAAGATTTTGGCTTACGTCCTCTCTTAGAGGGAGAAATGGAACTCTATTTGGTAGGTGAATCCTGACTCAATGATTGAGAAATGGATAGCTTGGTTGTAAAATTGAAAACCTCACTATCTTCTCCTAAAGGTGCAGCTTGTTCTAACTTCCCCTGGTTTAAGCAATTATTAGGATCTACACTAGGAACAAAAGTATTTAAACGAGTTGGATTATCTTCAAAAGAATTTGTCTTCTCTATAAGTACCTCATCTGCGAGTTCTTCTATCAAGTCAGAAGCAACTTTATGAAAGGTTCTTTCAACAAATTCATTTGCTTCTTTTTCAAAAAAATGAAAAATAGCCAAGCCTGACTCATCCACCTTATTTGCAATTTCCTTTTTACTATTTTCCTCACTGTTAAAAGAATTAAGCAGATTTTTCTTAATTTTATCACTCGAAAAGACGGGAGTATCGAATTCCTCAAAATTACCAAAAGCAAACTCAAAGGGACATTCTTCCTCTAATCCCTTTATAGACTGGTGTTCTTCTTCAGAAACAGGGGAATTCACAAATTGGTTCAGAGATGCTTCCCCTAAATTAACAGAATCTAGATTTTCCTTTGCAAAATTTACTTCATCCAAGGCCTCGCCAATTTCAATTAAATCCATCATTTATGTTTTGTCCACAAGCATAGGATTTTCAAAGACAACTACTTGTTTCCAATTCCCAAATTTGGAGTGGAACTCCATGAATTTGGGAAAGGGAAACAAAGTATTAAGAATTATAGAAAATCTCACTAGCATATCTAGTCTCTGAAAGTTTGACATATCATGTTTAATAAAGAAGCCCAGTTTCTTTGCACAAAATTCAATAATAGTAAGATCCCTATATTCCAGTGGTAGGTTGGGCAAAGAAATCCGAAACAGAACAAAATTCATATTAGCTTTAACTGGGTCAAAATTTGGTTCCCATTTCTACAAGCAAATCCCTTTGCCATGATAGAACCATCGCTTTTGATTCAGGGTTTCATCTCGAAAGCATCCATTTTCAAAAACCACCGTAAAAACACATAATTCTTTATGTAAAAAGAAAACATCTGAAATCCCTTTCCATGTAACCCTAACCCAGTTAAGAAAGTTATCAAAATTAAATTTAGGGTTCCAAACCTTACCAATTAGGGCCCGTGTAGTAAGATCTTGAATAGATGGGTTTACCATATCCTCCGGTATTTGGATGTTAACAACTTCTGAAGAAACCCTATCCATATGAATTTTACTCTTCTCACCATGATTATGATGAACCTAAGATGTTTTTTCCTTTTCCTTCCATAACTGGTGAACTCCATTTCCAGATTCTACCTGTCCTGAAGCATTGAGCAGATTTCATCCAATAGTCCTGCCAAATGAACCAAAATTATGGTATCGAGGAGGGTCATGGCGTGCCGGGTAAGATCTCTGTCAATCATTACAAAAAACATCTCGAAACCCTAGGCGTTCATACTCCAGGAAGAAGAATAATTTTATCAATAACTTTTCTTAAATTAAATTATGATCTTGTAGTAAGAGTATGTTTTTTATTTTTTTTATTTTTTTATGTATATATTGGAAAAATCAGAGATGTATATATTGTCAATCTTATAAGGAAACAATTTACTAACTTAATTAGGATAAGATGTCTTGAATTTATACTTATTCCATAGTCTCAAATATTTCTTTTGTTAAATGAAAACACTTTTAACTTCATCATGAATTATTATTATTATCTTTAGCTATGTTTAAACTGGTTAGTCAAGATAGGAATAGTTTTGAAGACATTAAAATTATTGGTTAAGGTTATTAATTGTACCTTTATTTTTGCATATATCACCATTTGTTATCAAATATTAAACTAGCATTAATTTCTATGTAATAATGTTTAGTATATGTTAAATCAATTCTTTCCGATGAGAGTTAAGATCGACGGATTGTATCCTCCTTTTAGAGTTATGTCAAGATTGTGTTCAAATATGGTCTTTTTTGGCAATTTACTTGATTGAGGGTATTGGTTCTTTTGAGATTGTTTTTGACATGGGTACTATGCTTGGCAGTACATATGTTAGGAAAGTTTATAGGTTTCAAGTATTTTGAAGTTGAAAATGTTAATTAGTGATTTATGTTTAGATCGAATCTTGATGCTTAAAGAAGTTTTATTTGAAATTATGGTTGGTAACATATAGGTTTACGCTTATCAAGAATATAGGTGTATACTTATTGTTGTCTTTATTTAATGGATAATTATTAGGTTATAGAACTAAGGTTTCTTATATTTGTGCATTGGATAAAAGGAGATCTAGTAAGTTTAAGTTAAAGCATATTAAATTAGATACTTCATTTAAATAAATCAAGAATCATGTTCCAGTTTTATCAAGTGGAATTAAAGAGCTTCTGTCTTGGGATTGTGTAGTAATGGATCTAGAATATAGCTTCTCGTTGTTTTTGATTTAGTTAAGATGTCCATATCATGATTCTCCGTCTTTTGTTTCATTATTCCTTGAGATTTAAAAGTTGTAATTTTGAAACATATAAGTTAGATTATAGAAAACTAGTAAGGTTTGAATTAAAGTTTAGCATGATCGATAGATAATTGTCATATGGGCAAAGAATTAATAACGTTTGTAAAGGTTTTTAGAAGTTGTTGGAAATAGTAAATGTTTTCTAGTGACTCATGTTATAGATGAATCATAGATGCTTATAGTCGTTTTGTTTTGAAGTTGTATTTGCCTAATAGAAGCTAGTAATTTTTGTTCATAAGAAACTATGTTTGTGGTTAAAGTTGTTATTAAAAATTGAGATAGTTAAAATCTCTTAAGTTGTTTTCTTGATTGAATTAGTAGTTCATTAATTTTTGTATGCTTGAATACCCTCCATGTTGTATCATCATGTTTGTATTGGATCATTATGTTTCTTTGGGATGGAGTTTAGTCTATTTTTGGTTATTTGTGAAGTGGGAATCTTAAGGGGTGTCATGTGTATTTGATGACATGGCAGAAATTTTGTCCCTATTAGATAATGGCGACTTTATCTTTGGTTTGTACCTAACTCCAGAGGTGTGGTGTCTTGATCTTTGGTTCAGATTGTGGCATGCCAATGTAATTGGATATTTGGATTTTCATGCCCTGTAATGAATGGGATAATGGTCTCTTGGATATAGTACTTGGTTTCTAGATTGTATTGCTTCTAATTTTGAAGGGAATCTATGGACTTATTGTTATGGCCTAGTGAATGGCGTAAGTTGTGGATTGGAACTGATTTGTGTTTTTATACCCGTATGTTGTGGTATGTATGATTGTTCAGAGAACACTAAGGGAGTGGCTTTCATGGTGGGGCTGGTGCCTAGTGAGAGGCCGCCTGGGTAAACCCATGGAAGTTGTAAGCATGTGGAAACTTAATAACTTAATCAAGAGGGTTGGGGTATTAAAATACTTAACAAGATAAGTCAGATGCTCACCCATGCCTTGAGTGCTCTCACAGGCTAAGGATGGGCTGAGAAGGCTTGGTTGGCAAGGCCGACCTCCTTGTCTCCATGAGAGGACTTGTCAGCTTTGCATGTGTCACCCTATGGGGCTGGTGCCTAGAGAGAGGCTGCTAGGGTAACCATAGATGGGGGCTGGCTTCTAAGGATAGATAGCCTGGGTAACCCATGTTAGGACCATGCGATGACACTCTCCTTACGCAATTCTGTTGTTTCTTGGTAGTGCCTCTAGAGTGATGTCTTGTCTTGTGCAGTTTTCTTGATATGGTTGGTTGTGTCAAGTCAGTTGTCACTCTTTTATTTCTAGATGTTGTTTCTTTGCTTAGTGGAATCCTCATCGTTATCTCCTAGCTCAGAGGGGTGGACCTCAGGGTTTTACATGGTTGGGTGGTAGAGCTATCCATTGGTCATCTTGGAGATGCGGTTCATGTCCTGTGCAGAGGTGTTCCAGTTCTAGATTACTTTCTACCTTGAGTGATGTTTATACTTTCATATGTATTCTTAGGTAACCGACACAATTGGTCTTGTAATCTAGCATTGTAACTTTGTAATTAACTATCTTGCTAATGTAAAAGTTGATCTTATCTGTAGTAGCAGTCTGATGTATATCTCCTATGTGGTTTTAAGTTTCTTTTCACTAATGCAGTTATGTTTCCCTAGAGTTGTTAGAAGAGTAGTTTTATTTATGTTGTGTATTATGGTATAATTGTTTTCTGTGATGGCACTATCTTGCTCTCGAAAAAGAAAAGAAAAAAAAAATATTTCTGGAATTTTTGCTCTTGTTAGTCTAACTCTCTCTAGGGTTGCATGACGGGGCATTACAGGTCTTGTATCTTTGACATTGTGTCTAACAAATCTAAGAATCTAATAATATTCTATTATAGGTCATGGAACTGTTTCCCATATACTAGTAGTAACACATTTACTCTAGGGTAGGTGAGCTCCTACCCTAGTACTAGCACAACTATTTTAAAATTAGAATTGTTAATAACTTTATTGAAGTAGATCCTAATTAGCACATTATACATTTTCTAGAACACCATCTATCACAAAGTTCATTTGTAGCCTCTACTTTCTAGTTTTCTAACTCTAGTCTTAATAAAAAAATTAATCGTTTTTATCCCTTGAATTGTGTTTCCAAATATATGTTTTCTACCACTCTCTCTTATGTGGTTATATTAGATCAAATCTAGGATTATTTATGTGCACTCATTTACACACTATTAAATGTCTTTGTTTGATCTAATTTTTCACACACCTTAAGAAAAAAGAAACTTTGTTTTTCTATCTTCTAACTACACAGTTTATGCTAATCTATGGGCATCAAAAAGTATCAAAGATTTCATATATATATATACAATAATGGCGAATTGATTACTAGGGATGATGTAGAATCTAGATATTCAATCCTTGACTCTTAGAAAAGAACCTTTTATATTCTTTGTAAAGTTTTATACAATGTGAAATTTCCTATCAATGTTAGGTTCAATACTAAAATATTGGATGATATAAGATGGATTGATGGATCATCCAGGCTATCCAAGGTGTCTCCTAAAAGGATACATCTTATGTTATCTAACAAAAGTCTCACAGTAAGAACTCTATGTCACTTCATAGTATTTAACCAAGCACAATTCACAACCTTAATTTTTAAAAATTATTTAATTAAAAAACATGTTGGCACTAGGAAAACAAATATTCACATTACTAATTTTTTAAAAATTTTAATTGGTTGAAAGGTAGCATGAAAGGAACTAATAAGATAGACAATAGAACACATATTTTTAGAAATAATTAGAATCAAAGTTAAAAATAAAAATCTCATAGGAATTACCTAGTCTACATGGTAATTGGAAGGTAGAGATATAGTCTACTAAACTTTATGATGCTTAATATTAGGTTGTGCGTTTGATTTAGTGTGTTTATCCTTCATTTTATATACTTCATAAATTAAGACAATTTGATTAGAACTAAGAATATTATTTTAATTTTGAACGAAATTTTATAAATTAGATTTTAAGTTAGTGACAATAATTAATTAATTGCATTTGAAGATTGACTATTAAATTTTTTTAATGGATATGTGGTTTTAGAAAAAAATTGGGTTGGAAATTAATTCTAGATCATTGTATATGATTGTTTTAAAAAATTATTATTATTGAAATATTGAAAAAATTGAGGGGAAGTTGGGTAAAAGTAATAAAATATATATTTATTTCTAAAGACATTAGTACATGGGGAATGAAGTAATAATGCATTATCCAATGGGAAAAGCGACCTCAAATACTCATGTAATACTCTTAATACATGTTATATAGACTTAAACAATCTTATCAATGATATATTAGAAGTCATTTAAACCAAAAAAAAAAAAATTCAAAGTTTTCTTAAATTTTATTAGCCATATAAAAACATGTGACAAAACTATCAAATTCAATGTAGTGGACACATCCAATAAGGTCGACTATATATTATAAAAATCTTTAAAACACTATATATTTTAATTCACAAGATTCAATAGATATAAATTAAGTTAAATTATTCATCATTTTTAAAAGTTCTTACACAACATGATTTATCTTTTTTTCCATACATTTATATGCATCTACAAGTAAGCATATATACACATTTAAACTATAAGTTAAAACTTGATTTTATCCAAATTAAGACTCGTATATTCAAAGGAAAACATCCATACAGATCTATATAACTAAACATCTAAATGTGTATATACACATATCATATATATAAAGTCTAAATAACATAAAGTCTAACTGCAACATGTGTAAACGCAACAACATAACATCAAGTCTAATTGCAATATAACATCAAGTCTAGCTGCAATATAACATGTAAAATCAATATAACATCAAGTCTAACTATAACATCACATGAGATTTCAGGCTTGAACATAAAAAAGAACATGAATACATCTAACTGCACAACATCATGACTCCTGCCTCCTATGGGCAGAACGGACCTCACTCAACCCAAGACTAGAATGATGACCTGAGCCCTATACTAATCCCCATCTTGAGCCCTATCTTGAACCATGTGTATCTAATCCCATCCATCTATGAACATCTAAGTGATGTGTAGATCCCTGAATATAAAAATTATCTCTATTAAATTAAATTTATATATATTAAAAAATATGGAATCTCAAGTACACATGCTCAAAGTTTAAATGTACAATTAAATACTAAATACCTCACATCCAGCCTTAACTACATCCACTGTCTATTGCATAGTGTCATGTCCTAGTACCTCTCTCTTCGGTCCCTAATGCAAGATTGATTAAATAAGAGTCAACACGTGCATGATGCATAAGAATAAATTTTATAATTTAAATATATAAATTATTTATTTGACAAATAAATTACACTAGAGATTAAACACAAAATTTAAAATGTATACCTCGTCATTAGAAACCTATGTAGCTCCATGGATGACCCTCCCAATCCCACTAAGCTCAGATGAATCAAAGGTCATTGCAATGTTATCCTCAAACAAAAGTCAATGGAATGATCTTGGTGCGTAAGGTGGCACAATACCAGCATCATGCTATGATGGAGTCTACTGTGAAGGCACTGTGTCAGTCATATGTGTAGCTTGTTGATCACTGCATTGACTGACAAATGTGGACATGATCTCAAGAGGGATCTTATACTCTGAACTGACAAATTGATATGCAAAAAGTAGATCCTACACCAGACATGTACTCAATCTACGTAAAGCAATCTCCCCAGAAGTCTATGCCACATCACATGGTGAAACTATGTTAGCATGTATGTAAGGATCATAACTAGAAGAAGATGAATCAACTAATCCTATGTTGGTGTGTGGATGCAACATATATCTACCAACATGATCTAATGCCAAGCAGTCAACGTGACTGGCAATAGAACCTAAACTCTTAAAAATATGCTATCTCAATGATGTAACTGCTACCTCAGCTAATTGTCCTAGATTCAACCTTTTGGGAAGTACTAAAAGGTTGGGACCCACTAATCCCCTCTTATTTTTGAGAGGATCCTAATTAGGACGTATTAATTTTTCTGAAAACCTCCCATAACCTTGTCCCACATGTCGAGGGATAGATGTGAAATCAACATCAAGTCATAAATGAATAGTAGCAAATAATTGTTTACAAAAATATAATGGCAACTCATCATTGTGTGGCCATCTATGATGTGCTGCTAACCACTTAGGATATATAATTGGAACAGCAACAACATCTATACACCTAGTGACAAAATAGCCTCGAACTCTGTCATGTTTGTGATAATACTATGCACCATATTCAATGAAATGACCCTATTAACTTTTGTCCATTTCAATATCCTAGTAATAGTGCTAGCAAGTGACACATAAAAATCCACAATACTCAAGTCACATAGGGATTGTATGATTTGACTATGTCAATCATATGGACAAATTCTACTCTAGTTCCCACCAACCTATTACCATTTTTGGCTTACAGCTCAAACTGGTGGAGCTAGTTAAGCAAGTTCATTTTAAAAGTGAAGATTTTAACATTTTCTATTGTAAGTTATTTGCATAGTTGGATAATTCAGTGATATTGTAGTTCAATTGTTCAAGAAAATATTTTCATATCATTCATTGAATTATAGAACATTCATAGAAGAGATAAGTATTTCATTCACTACAATGATTATTCATTTAAAAAAGAGATACATAAAAGAAATAAACAATGCATTGAATGAAAGACGATAAATCAAATGACCCACACAAGCCGTGGGAATAGCTGAACAAATGCAAATATAGGAAAAATACTATGCATATAAAGATAGGGAAGAGAAAGTCATAGCCATCATTGCCTTGTAAAGTCTTCAATGTCTAAGGATGCCTTCTGTCTTTGCTCTTGATCTTGGACAAGAGCCTACAAAAAATTGGGAAAATATCTGTTAGAGCTCTGGTTATGAGTTCTCTATGTCCTATCAGAGGAGACATAACACATTGCCTATAATGCACTAATCAAATGAACATCACTTACATCCAAGAGGAACTGAAAAAGAAACAATCATGGAACTATTGGCATAATAGTTTGTATTATATTGCCAACGTATTACATTGCCAATGTAACTACATGGTTACGTCAGTTAGTTCTGCACAGTTTTGCAATTATGCCAACTACTATGATAGTTTCATCAACTGTTAAGTAGTATTTATACCCATCTTGTATATGCCTTTAAGATCGAATAAATGAATAAAGCATTTACTATTTTTTCAGTTGATATCAGAGCACACTTCGTTCTTGTGCTTGTGCAAGGATGAGAGGCAACACCTCATGGATTGCAGCATATAGAAGACTTAGACTCTTAGGGTGGTAGATTGTTGTGTGAAGAGCATAGTGCAGGGAGTGTTATACCAGAACGGTTGAGGGGATTAAGATCACAAAAGAAAGATGCCGTCAAAGAGCTTCATGTGCAATGAAGAGATTTCTATCCTTTATTAAAATCATCCAAGGAGAATTTGTTAAGTTTAGTGACAAGTTTGAAGTCAGGCCATAGAAGATAGAAATTGCTGTCCAAAATAGGGATGAAACAATAACAAGAAGCAGCGGTTTTTGAAGTCAAATCCAAAACGAGGAAGAGCAATGTAAAGGAGACCATGGACAATCTGTTCAAGAGGAATTCTTTGAGTTTAGAAGGAATCATAGATGTTTAGTGCCGATATCTAAATATGCAGCCGTTACACATGAAGGAAGTCTAAAGAAGCCACCGTGGATAAGAGGAAAAGAAATCATTCAAAGTAACAAATGGAGAAGCATTGCTGTGCATGGGAGATGTGACTGCTGAAGACATAGAAGAAGGTAATTTTTATTTGCTAGAAATTGTTGTTTAGGGTTTGTGAAAAGATCACAGGATCTTAAAGAAGAAATTGTAGATTTTTATGTCAACCGCCAGAAATTGTCATCAAGAAAATAAGGGAGATAATAAATTTAGGTTGCTGCATAACAAAGGAAGCACAAATCTTTGAAAAAGGAGGAGCCATTAAAATTTCATAAAGCTATCATTTGATTTTCTTTAATTTGTTTAGTCATTCGCTGGTGCACTTAATTATGCCCAAGATTTTAGAACAAATGATGCATCTTCTTTTGGACCACTGTTGATAGCATCAATAATGACCTGTATTAGGTTTTGGTCAGCAAGATTTACTCAAAGTCAGTCAATTTTTGGTTGATAATTAATCCCAAATTTCTTGTTTGCAAAGAAAATTTCAATACAAAGCTGAAAAGCAGTTAGGGTGATCTTGATCTTGTAGAGAGTCTGTTGCTTGAATAATTCTAGAGTTTTTTTGGAAAATGTTTACCTATGGTATGTAACGATATTGATAGAGACAATTACATGTCCAATGGAAGCCATGAAGTATAGGTTTATTGATGAAGCGATTGATCAAGAGTCTATTATATTTGTTACTCCTCTATCAAAAGTTATAGTATTTCCTCTAGTGCTATCTTTGGAGGGTAAGGATGAAGAGAGTCATATTGGAGGCAGGCAGCATCAGAGGATGGAGGATTTTCCATCATCTCAAGTTAGCTTCTCGCTTTGAGATGATGCTTTGTATGAGAAGCATTTTGGGTTTTGGTTGTTTTGTTTTTCTTTGTTGATGCTGACAGAGCTGACAGATTTGAAGAATGTATGTTTTATGAAGATTTTGTTTTGGAGACAAGTTTGGGGTTTGGTGTTGAACTCAATATGGATTGTTGTCCAGCGAGCTTCAAAGAGTATATGATCTTGAATTATACCCTTTCGCGGTCACTAGACAACATGGCAGAGATCTGTCGTATCTCTTAGGGGCCATTGTCAAATAATTCAAGACTCTGTGATTTAAGAGCTTGGGACTAAAGAGCTCAAGAACACAGCTTGAAGCTACGCCTTTTCGAGGGTAGATGAGACAGCATGATAGAGCCTCGCTTGGTTCAGGATTTATTCTTTGGGAGAAGATCTTCTATAAAATATGTATTCATATTATGTAATCAGCTTTGTTGAGTATTTTAGCATTAAGGGGGGGTACCTTGGTACTATTGCAGGAACAATGTAATAAGGGGGGGAATGTTGGCATAATAGTTTGTATTATATTACCAACGTAACTACATGGTTACGTCAGTTAGTTCTACATGGTTTTGCAGTTATGCCAACTGCTATGATAGTTTCATTAACTGTTAAGTAGTATTTATACCCATCTTGTATATGCCTTTAAGATCAAATAAATGAATAAAGCATTTACTGTTTCTTCAGGAACTTCATTGTTTTTTTTATCTAATTTGTTTGTTTCATGTGCAAGTATAGGATAAGTCATGTAGCTAATCGAAGACATAACATGTGGTGTAAAATGAGGCTTCCACAAGGGTTGAGCACAACATGTTGTCCCTATTGAATTTCAAGGGATGAAATGGAAAGGAAAGATCATTAATCACATTGCCTAAATTGAATAACTCAATAGAAGGAGCATCAAAGCAATCAGATGCATTGGTTTCAAAATAAAACATACTCATGATTGTAGTTCAAGAAATGAAATAAAAATGAAACCATAAGGATGAACTGAACTCATCTAGGACAACATTTAATGCATAAGGACAACTATCATTGTTGCTATAGTAGCAATTGAGGGAGTGGAAGTCATAAATGAACATCACAGATCTATGTATGGGATAGCCAGAGCATTAGGTATATTCAATCCACACATCTTTCATAACATTATATGCTAGATCAATGCAAATAAACTTCCTCATTCAAAGACTGCATGATTGTTTTGGTCATGCATAGCATCAGAGATAAATATCATTGTTATGCATGATTGAATCAAATAGAAAGTATAAATGCAATAGCATGTATTCTTAACTGATACATTGCAGCCATGATGGCATAATTGCAAAGACATACACAGTCATATTGCTTTGACAGTCAACATGCAATTGCAGGTGGTGTCTATATGATACTCATACTCTCAAAGTGAAAGAGCTATAATAATTCATTTGGTATGTATATGCATTTATATTTGATATGATATACTGAATTAAGAACCAAGAGTCAATGCAATGAGACAGATTTGATTGAAGCATCTAGTGTATGCATATCAAAAGTAAACACAGATATAGGTCATCATAGTTTTTCTTTCACATTATTGTTCTGCTTCAAAGAGATATGGAGTATAAGATTGTGTATCCAATGCCAATATGACATGAGCAAAGTGAGTGCTTCAACTATCAATAGAAATCTAATATAGGGGACTTTTCCATGATATATTCTTGTGTTTATAAATGCTACAGAAGAGAGTGTACACATATGGAATAAAAATAGACAACCATGTTCAATCACAGGAACAATACACTTTTTTTTATGTTGCCATGATAAATGCAAATGTTGTTGTGTAACATGAAAAATACCATCTACAAGAGAAGACAGTCAAGCTGGTGCACTCATCATATATCTCATTTTCATGCTACAGTAAGAGCAAAAATCTCAAATGATACACAAGAGAAATAAAAGGGTATATATATGCTTTTATTTAAAACAACAAGTGCATGCTACAGGATCATCTCCAGTGATCAAATGATCTACAATTTTCATCAATGGAGGTTTTCACAACTATATGAAATCCAATGAAAAGATGCCATGTCATAATGGAGTATGAAACCATATGTGGTGTATGGATAGAAGAAGTGGACTAAATCAATGCCAGGTATATATGTTACAGATTAAATTTATCCATCAATCAGATGATATGCATTGTCTCAGAGATATTATTGCGTAAGTATCAAGGAGCAATGAAATATTTACATGCTTTCATGACATCAAGAACAAGAGAAGATACAAAAAGAATATAAGAGTGAACCAGTATAGCCAAACCCTTATCAAGTTTTCTTTAAAACATATATATCTGATGGTTTGCCTCTAGTCACAACCAGAGTAAGAGAAACTCTTTTCAAGTTGCAGCCTTTAAATGTGCAGTGGTCTCATAACGAGTTTACAGAACAATAGTGTCAACTGAAACTCAAAAATAATGCTCAAATGTCATAAATGGAGCCAACATCCTGTAGAAAGACACATTTTTGTGATGATACAAATGCAAGGAAATGCTTTATTTTTCAAGTTTCAAGAGCCATATAATATTTTATACACTGCCAGATATAGAGTTTCCTCATTATGGGTCGAACCCATTTGTGTTCACAAAATAAGAAACTTATCTACATGAAACAAATGGAGTTCCAATCCACAGTTGATTTTCAATAAATATCATACACAAGTGTATAGGTATGACCAATGAAGGAGTAACTCACTTAGGATTTTAAATCTTTATTCACAAACCTCAATTTCAAATTAGAAGTTTTATATAAGATATAGGAAAGAAGTCTTTCAAGCATGTCAAACTCAGAAAGATAAGATAAGTTGTGGCCCTTCATCAAAGAAACCCCACAGTGGCTCTTTTTACAAAAGAAAAATATAGAACTTTAATAATTTTTGAGCCCATGAATAAAGTGAAGATTTGTAGAATATAGGCCACATCTCATAAAATATAATGATAGCTCACTCCTTCAGGCAGATAGTTACCAAAGGAAATCAAAAGATGAAGCATAGAGTATGAGAGAAAGAGTTACCTTTTCCTGTGTGAAGATAAATATACAGTCAGGCCATGAGTTCTGCCTTTTCTAAGGTTTCAAATAAGCTTGATATAGTCAACCATGGTGGCCATGAACTCAGACAAGGAGTATCAATGAAACAAATGTAAACAAATCCATCAGGAGAATCCAAAGGTTGTGGCTTATAAAGCCTTACTCAACTCAAAAATTAAGAGAACCTTAAGAATATGAGTCATTTTGTATTAGACATAATCTTAGCTCCATTTTTTTATGCAAAATGATTGAAGAATCCATCTAAAATAGTGAGAAGTCATGGAGTGGCTGGGTCAAACCCTAGCATGATGGCGGGCGAGCAAAGAAGTCAAAAGCTCAAAAATTGAAAAAGTGAAAATGATGTGAGAAATTAGGACAAATTGTGTTTTGTCATTAGGGTTTCGATGAAGCCCTAAATCAAAGGGTGATTTTGATCACTTTTATTCATTTTTGGAGGCACGACTAATAGCCATCATGGTATTGAATATGTTTTGCATAATGCCTAAGTCCTAAGACATAGAGTGAGGTTGAGCCTCAAGGTTTCCCTCTAAACATTTGATACCTCAAGACCATTCTTGGTCACCTTGAAAGATATGTCATGTGCCTTAGAACCCTTTGGAGAGTAGGCCTTGAAGGCCTTTCATATTCTTTTTTTGGCAAAAAACCCATATTGTAATGCCCTTGATATTTTTATAATTTTTTATAAGAAAAATCAACTGATATGTATTGCAAATACTTGGTGAAATTATAAGCCATTTATTTTTTGTAAAATATCAAATTGAATAGGGGTATAGATTAAAACTGCAATCATTGTAAAGTTTGTTTTAAAGCAATTATTTATAAATTGTTTTAAAATAAAAAAAGTTCTACTTTATGCAATTAATGCTAATAAAAAAATCAAATATCCCTTGATTTACTTTGTTTTAAGTCTGATATGGACAAAAACTGAGGTTACTTGGGCATATAAAGCAGATTTTTGGTGGGGCCACATGAGAGGATCTTTTTTGCAGTTTTCTTTTGTAGTTTGGAGGTGATTTGAAGGCTTTATTTTGGGCTTTTGTAAGGAGCTTGAAACTAGATTTCTATGTCTATTATTAGGAGCTTTTTCAACTTTCTTTTGGGGAGATCATTTCACAGGATATATGGTAGAGAGATACTTTTTTTTAGCAGTTCCGGTTTGGCAGAATAGAGTAGAGATTAGAGTTTAGGATATTAGGGTCTTTCTCTCACACTAAGAGTGTTGTATTCCAATTCATGTACTCATTATTCCTTCAGTTATAGAGCAGCAGTTTTCTTTCACTTTTGCCTCTACTTTTTACAAAATTGATTTGATATTGCACTATGATAAATATTTATCCTCTATTTTGTCTTGATTTTGTTATAGTTATGCAATTATTTTGCTTGATTTAGGTTGCATGTCATGTTTTGATTAAAACTTCATGCAAAATATTTATGAATTAGGTAGAATCAAAGTGTTGAGGATTAAAGTTTTGTAGTCTGATTGTGAGTAAGATTTGATAGGAGTTTAGTATTGGTGCATCGCCTTAGAGATTTAATCTAGTTATTTATTTCAATACACCTCTCTCATCCATTTTCTTAGACAAATCATTAGATTAGAAAAATCATAAGGAGAACTAGCTCACTTTGGAGATTCACTCTCAATACAGATCACTCATAATCTGAGAGTGTTTCCATGTGTCAACAGATAGATAAGTCTTCTATAAGCTTAGCATAGGGTACATATCTAATTAATAACAGTTTTTGGTATGCCCGGTGGGACCCTGAAAGTATTTTTAGAGAAGTTTTTCAATCTTCAAGCTGCTATCCTGGGATATGCAGCAGTGTTCTAGACTTTGGAGGCTTTTACATTATACCTAGCGACTCATTTTCTCTATTCTTACATGCAGATTAGTGTTACAAGCTTATGAAAACTAGATCTAGTTCTAATCCATTTGAATATTTACAACTATCTCTGCCAAGAAGAAGAGGCAGGTTAGCAAGTAGAACAACCTATTCAATGAGGAGATCAAAATCAACACCTTCAAGACTTAGTCCTCCAACTCCAACACAAAGGAGTAGAAGTCCGGTGCTGATAGTTCAAATACCTATAATGGCTAGGCAATACGTATTTTCCCCCTTTAATGGAGGTAGCCCACTACAACTTGCTTAGCATGATGATATTCTAGTTGCAGCCCTTAAAGGACTACCATATTTCATTGGAGAAGACCATACTATAGCTATTGACCACATTCAGGATGTGGCAACTCTTTGTTTCGTACATAATGTCACCCAAGAAAATGTAGCAATTAGTCTCTTGGCTGCATCATTGAAAGCTAAGTCCTTACAATGGTTCAGAGGACTTGCTTAAATTTAATAACGTCGTGGGATCTACTAGGAGATGGATTGCACAAGCACTTTGAAGATAAATGTGATCATCTCTCATTACTGGAGTAGTTGAGCACCATCAAAAGGGTACCCCATGAACACATGGTAGATTTTAATTACTGATTTCATAGAACTTGGGACAGGATTCCCACAATGGTTAAACCCCTACCAAGGCATGCATTTTTCTTCTATCTTAAAGCTTTGAACAATGAAATTTCTGTTATGATCCAGTCTATGGGAAGAACCACTCTTCCTGATTCTTTTGAGATTGTTGTTAGAGAAGAGAGCTATCTCATCCAAGTAGGGAAGATAGCCCCATGGCCTCCCTTACCCATTTCCTTAGAAATCCATCCATCTGTGCCAATAGCAGTGCCTCCTTTGGCTATTGTCCCACCTATTCCAGCAATAACCCATCAACTTGTGGTCCAAGAAGCCATTGTTCTAGTTCAAGATTTCCAAGCACTTAATAACACACTAAAAACCCTTAGCAATGAAATTGTTAATAGCAAGCAATAATTTAGTCAAGAGTATAGGCCTTACCAAGCCCTATACCAGCTTAATCAGTAGAATAGGCAACCTTTCCAAGCTGATCCTTAGGGTCAAAGAAGAAATTACAACCCTCAACCCTTCCAATCTTACAACCATAATATTGCCAGTACCTAGAAGGAGCTTGTACCCATTTAGAAAAACTTAGCTCAAGATAGTGACTGGTGTTATCCCAGTCACGAAGCCCATAATCAAGTTGCATGCACAAATAGTGTAAGAAATCAGGCACTTATGGTGTAGAATAGTTATGCAAGTTCGGAAGGAGTCTTTGGTGAAGTTTTAGCTCAGAAAAATAATGCTGATGTGGCCTTGATGAACTGGAAAGATTCTAATTTCTGCGGTGTAAGTTACCCACGAAGCCTGAATCAACAAAATACACATGTTTCAACCAACACAAGGTCAAAATAGAGGGCTGAAAATCTTAATCAGCAAGCTACAGTGTTACAATAGCAGCCTATGAGAGATAAATTTTAAACTTTTCCATCACAAGCTACCCTTGTAGCACAACAAAAAGTACAAATTCTGTAAAGGGATCAAGTTGTACCAAGAAAAGATCAATCTAAAGTACAATCACAACCTTCACAAAGGTAGAATGATGCTACAACTGTGAAAGGACTGCAAAAGGTAAATCATGTTTCTTTCAACATAGTAGGTCATCTTAAGAAGGCTATAGTGAGTATGTCAATTATGGATGCATTGTGTATTCTTGGCCAAAAGAATCTACTACAGGAGGCATTGGTTGAACTATCAATTTCTGAGTGTTCTAATCAAGGAAAGGCCAAAGTTGTACTTACCAATAGCTCACAAATCAAGAGTAGACAACCAACAAATGAGGTAAAACCTCCTCCTTTTTACCTAAGTCTGATTATTGGTGACAAGCTTGTTCATAACTGCATGATAGATTCTAGAGTAAGCAATTACATCATGCCCAAGAGTCTAGCTGATTCATTAGGATTAGTCTATGAACCCCTTTTGAAGGGAGTGGTCCAACTAGATGGGTATGCACATAATACTGTAGGTATAAATAGAAATCTTCCCCTTACAATGCATGCCTATCCTAATTTTGTAATCCATCAAGACATTTATATCATTGATCTGCCACCTTGCTTTGCTATATGTCTTTCTAGGCAGTTTACTGCCAAATTGGGTGGGTTTTTATCTTCTGATTGGTCCCACTTATTTTATAGAACAAGATATGGTACGAAAGTAACCATACAATCTAAACCACTTACAAAGGATCATGATGAACCTTATGTGCCTAGCCCAATAAATGCTAGCCTCTACATCACCCATGGGCAACAAGATCAATCCATGAACCCAGATCCCAGTGCACCTATAGAAGATATAAATTTAGATGACTGGGTAGCTAAAGATCATGAAGAACATCCTTTCCATTACACTTATGAGGTAAGATTAAGCATTTATATGATACATGAACCTGATACAGTGATTCCTAATCTTATTAAAAACCAAAGTCAGTCAGAATAGAAAGAATATTAGCTTTGGAAGTTGTACTTTGATGGATCAAGAACTAAAATATGTGCTGGTGGAGGGAATATGTTGATTTCACCTAAAGCAGACAAGTACTATGCAACATTGAGATTCACTTTTAGCTGCACAAACAATGTAGCTAAATATGAGGCCCTGATTCATTACTTGGAATGGGCCCAGAAAAAAGGCATGAAATCTGTCCAAGTTTACGGTGGTTATGAATTGATTATTAATTAGGTTAGGAATCTGAATGTTACTAAAAATGAATTGCTAAAAGAGTACAATCATTGAGTTTGGGATTCAATTGAAAATTTTGATGCTTTTAATTTACTTTCAATTCCAAGAAATCAAAATAAGTATGCAGATAAGCTTGTTGCTTTGGGATCTTAGTTTGAGATTCCTGATCAGATTCATAACTTTGAGGTACAACCATATGCAAAAGTAGTTGTTACACCTTTTGTGCCTAGCAATAGTGTTTCCTGGCAAGTATTTGACAGTGATGAGCAAATCTTAAGTTTTTTAGTGCAGAAGCTAAATTTGTAGCTGATAATCAACATAAATACTAGCAGCAATTTAAGAATCAGATTGTACAGTTGAAATCTAACAAGCTACCCAAGGGACTAGTGACACTAGAATTAGTGTTTAATTCAAATGATCAATTCAAAAAAGAAAAGTGCAGCATGACTATGGAACAAGACCACTATGAGGCAGTGGAGATATTCAAGGATAAACTATTGAAATTGGGAAAGGTATGTACTAAAGAAGAGAAGTTGTCTTTTGTTCGGTTATGTCAAGAATTTTCTAATGTTTTTGCATGGGAATATAAATACTTAAGGGGGTTTGATCTTAGTATAGCCCAACACAACATTGAATTAGAGCCTAATACCAAACCTGTTAGGTAGAAACAAAGACCCCTTGATCCAAAACTTGAGCATTTAATGAAAGTTGAGCTAAACAAGTTAATTGAGAGCAGCATAATATTCCCAATGAAATATACATCTTGGGTCTCCAATTTAGTACTAGTCAGAAAAAAGAATGGAGAAATTTGATTGTGTCAATTTCTGTTATATGAATTAGGCTTCATTGAAAGACCACTACCCTCTTCCTTCAATGGAACAAATATTGCAAACTATTTCTAGTTCTGATAGATATTCCTTGTTAAATGGTTACTCGGGTTACAACTAGATTCTGGTAAGGGAGGAAGACCAATATAAAACTACATTTACAACTAAGTGGGGTACCATGGCATACAAGAAGATGCCATTCAGTTTGTCCAATGCAGGGGCAACCTTCCAGAGGGCAATGGATATGGCCTTATGAACATAATAGTGTTGGTGTATTTAGATGACATAACAATTTCTTCAAGAGATTTTAATGATCACTTTAACCACTTGAAGTAGATTTTTAAGAGGTGCAGAGAGTTTAGAGTTTCATTGAACCCAAAGAAGTACATATTTTCAGTTCATGATGGTAAACTTCTCATCCATATTGTTTCAAAACAAGGTATTTCTATTGACCTTGAGAGAGTTTTAGCTATTCTAGATTTACCACTACCTGCACATAAGAAAGGCCAATAGAGCTTTCTTGGAAGAATTAATTTCGTGAGAAGATTTATTCCAAACATTGCAGCTTTGTTACAACTCCTCACTACCATGCTAAAGAAGAATGTGCCATTCAGCTAGACTAAGGAAGGGAAATGAAGCTTTGAGAAGATCAAAGAAGCCCTCGTAGTTGCCCCTACCTTCATTAATCCTAATTATGAGATGGATTTTATTTTATATGCTTTTGGAGGTACTGACACCATCTCAACAATGTTATGTCAGCAAAATGATGAAGGTTTGGAGCAGCCAATGGTATTTTTCATCTAGGTATTGCATGACTACAAGGTAAAGTATTCTTTTGTTGAGAAGCGTGTTTTTGTTGTTGTTAGAAGCCTCAAGAAATTCAGACACATGCTATTCAATAACAAAATTCATTTAATGGTTGTTCACCCTACTGTCAAGAGTTTTTTACTTAATAGAGATATAAATGATAAGAGGGCTAGTTGGATAACCAAGGTTATGGAGTGTGGTGTTGATATCAAGGTTACTAAGCTAATTAGGGGCAAGGGATTGTGTGAGCAGGTTACTAAAAGTGAAGAGCATCGTCAAGAACATGAAAATGACATGGAAATGGTACTGAATAATAGTGTACCAGCCACTATACCAACTCCTACAAATAGCTAGGTGCAACCTATGATGCACTATTTGTAGACTGGTCAATGTCCCAAAGGTTTGGATAGGGTGGGAAGAAGGTATTTTAGGTTACAAGCTACTCCTTATGCTATCATTGATGGTATTTTGTATAGGAAGGATAATTTTAATGGAGTGTTTCTGAGATGTATAGAACCAAATCAAGTTTATAGACTATTAGAAGAGTTTCATAATGAACCCTCAAGAGGTCACTTTGCAGCAAGGACAACTGCCTTGAAGATTATGTAGGCTAGTTATTACTGGCCTAATTTGTTTAAAGATACATTTTCTTGGGTAAGAAGATGTGAAAAATGCTCATTATTTGTAGGTAAGCAAAGGCTTGCAGCCTTACCTCTGCATCCTGTCAAAGTTGAATAGTCATTTGCAAAATGGGGGCTTGATTTCATATGACCAATAAACCCACCTTCAAGTGCAGGCCACAAGTGGATTTTGACTACTACAGACTATTTTACCATGTGGACCGAGGTTGTTGCTTTAAAAGAAGCAAATGAATCTATTGTTTTAAGTTTCTATCAGGATCTAGTATCAAGATTTGGTACACCAGATTCAATTATCTCTGATAATGGTTTTGATTTTATTGGTTTGAGAATTTTAGATTGGTCTATCAAAAATAACATCTTTTTTAATACTTCTTCTAACTATTACCTATAGGGTAATGGGTAGGCTGAATCCACCAATAAGAATCTGATAAGAATCATCAAGAAGACTGTTGAAGACAACCAGAGAACATGGCACAATAAGTTCAAGTTATCTCTTCGGGATGACAGAATTACACCCAAGAGAGCTACTAGTTGTTCTTCGTATGTGCTTACTTATCGTAAGGAGGCTAGATTGCCTATTTCAGATTTTAGTTGAATTACCAACTTTGACTTTCATCAAAGAACTTGATCTACTAGAGGTACAACCTTTAGTAGTAAGGCTAGCTCAGCTTATGGAATTAGAGGATACCAGGAAAGAAACCTTGAGGAAGCTTGAGATCCATCAAGCTCAAATGAAGAATTCCTTTGATAAGAGGGCAAGACCGAGAAGTTTTGTTATTGGTGATTTGGTTTCCAAATGGAATGAACTGAGAAGAAGACCTGGAAAGCATTCCAAGTTCAATGCAATTTGGGATGGGCCTTATGTAATCATAGAGTGCAAAGAAAACAATGCATTTTAGCTATCCAAGTTGAGTGGAGAGGTGATGCCTATCCTAGTTAATGGAATCCACCTCAATTATTGCCTCTAAAGATAAGTACTACCTTTGTATTATAGTAGAGTAGTGTTGCAATTAATAAGTGCTTCATGCATATTTTCTTTTAGTAATTTTTTTCCCTAAGTGCTGCTACACAGGTTTTCTGGCCATCAGTGCCTATTAGTTATCTTTTAGTTTAGTTTGTTTTTAGTTTTTTGTTGTTGTTTGAACTAGTTGGAGAGATAAATTTTAGTGTTTTCTGAGTTTGAGAAGAGCAGGGTATGACTCAATGCCCAATGCATATTCAAGGCAACTGATCTGATGGTTAGCAGGCAAGCATGTAGCAGAAGTCACCAGAAATGTTACCATTTTTAACTTACGGTTCAAACTGGTGGAGCTAGTTTAACAAGTTCATTTTGAAAGTGAAGGTTTTAACATTTTCTATTGTAAGTTATTTGCATAGTTGGATAATTCAGTGATATTACAATTTAGTTGTTCAAGAAAAGAAAAGATTTTCAGATCATTCATTGCATTATAGAACATTGACAGAAGAGATAAGCATTTCATTCACTACAATGATTATTCATTTACAAATGAGATACATAAAACCAATAAACATTGCATTGAATGAAAGATGATAAATCAAATGTCCCACACAAGCTGTGGGAATAGCTGAAAAAATGCAAATATAGGAAAAAAACTATGCATCTAAAGATAGGTGAGAGAAATTCATAGCCATCATTACCTTGTAAAGTCTTCAATCTCTGAGGATGCCTTCTGTCTCTGCTCCTGATCTTTGACAAGAGCCTACAAAAAATTGGGAAAAGATCTGTTAGAGATCCGGTTATGAGTTCTCTATGTCCTATCAAAAGAGGCATAACACATTGCCTATAATGCACTAATCAAATGAACATCACTCACATGCAAGAGGAACTAAAAAAGAAACAATCATGGAACTTCATTATTTTTTATATAATCTATTTGTTTCATGTGCAAGTATAGGCTAAGTCATGTAGCTGATTGAAGACATAACAACATGTGGTGTAAAATGAGGCTCCCACAAGGGTTGAGCCTAGCATGTTGTCCCTCTTGAATCTCAATGGATGAAATGGAAAGCAAAGATCATTATTCGCGTTGCCTAAATTAGATAACTAAACTGAAGGAGTATCAAAGCAATCAAATGCATTGGTTTCTAAAATAGAACATACTCATGATTGCAATTCAAGAAATGAAATAAAAATGAAACCATACGGATGAACTAAACTCATCTAGGAAAAGATTTAATGCATAAGGATGGATGCCATTGTTGCTAAAGTAGAAATTAAGGGTGTGGAAGTCATAAATGAATATCACAGATCTATGTATGGGACAGTCAGAGCATTAGGTATATTCCATCCATACATTTTTCATAACATTATATACTAGATCAATGCACATAAACTTCCTTATTCAAAGAGTGCATGACTCTTTTGGTCATGCATAGCATCAGAGATATATCATTGTTATGCATGATTGAATCAACTGGAAAGTACAAATGAAATAGCATGTATTCTTAATTGATACATTACATCCATGATGTCATAACTGCAAAGACATACACAGTCATATTGCTTTGACAGTCAACATGCAGTTGCAAGTGGTGTCTATATGATACTCATACTGGCAAAGTGAAAGAGCTATAATAATTCATTTGGCATGTATATGCATTTGCATTTGATATGATATACTGAGTTAAGAACCAAGAGTCAATACAATGAGACAGATTTGATTAAAGCATCCAATGTATGCATATCAAAAGTAAACATAGATACGGGTCATCACAGTCTTTCTTTCACATTATTTGGTTACTTCAGAGAGATATGGAGTATAAGATTTTGTATCCAATGCCAATATGACATGAGCAAAGTGAGTACTTCCACTGTCCATAGAAACCTCATATAGGGGACTTTTCTAAGATATATTCTTGTCTTTATAAATAATACTAAATAGAGTGTCCATAGATAGAATAAAAATAGACAACCATTTTCAATAACAAAAACAATACACTTTTTTTATGTTCCCATGATAAAAGCATATGTTGTATTATAACATGAAGAAGAGCATCTAGAGGAGAAGACAGTCAAGCTAGTGCACACATCATATATCTCATTTTCATGCTACAGTAAGAGCAAAAATCTCAAATGATACATAAGAGAAATAAAACAGTATGTATATGATTTTTTTTTAAAACACCAAGTGCATGATGTAGGATCATCTCCAGTGATCAAATGATCTACAATTTTCATTAATGGAGGTTTTCACAAGTATATGACAGCCAATGAAAAGATGCCATGTCATAATGGAGTATGAAACCATATGTGGTGTACGGATAGAAGCTATGGACTAAATCAATGCCAGGTATATATGTTACAAATTGAATTTAGCCATCAGTCAAATGATATGCATTGTCTTAGAGATATTATTGCTTAACTAGCAAGGAGCAATGAAATATTTACATGCTTTTATGACATCAAGAACAAGAGAAGATATAGAAAGGATATAAGAGTGAACGGGTACAGCCAATCCCTAATCAAGTTTTCATTGAAAAATATATATCCAATGGTTTGCCTCCAGTCATAGCTAGAGTAAGAGAAACTCTTTTCAAGTTGCAGCCTTTAAATGTGTAGTGGTCTCATAATGACCCTAAAGAACAATAGTGTCATGTGAAACTTAGAAATAATGCTCAAATGTCGAAAATGGAGCCCACAACCTATAGAAAGGCACATTTTTGTGATGATAAAAATGGAAGGAAATGCTTTGTTTTGCAAGTTTCAAGAGCCATATAAGATTTTATACACTACCAGATATAGAGTTTCCTCATTATGGGTCAAACCCATTGTGTTCACAAAATAACAAACTTATCTATAGTAAACAAATGGAGTTCCAATCCACAACCAATTTTCAATAAATATCATACACAGATGTATAGCCGTGGCCAATGAAGGAGTAACCCACTTAGGGTTTTAAATCTTTATCCACAAACCTTAGTTTCAAATTAAAAGCTTTATATTAGATAGAGGAAAGAAGTCTTTCAAGCATGTCAAACTCAGAAAGATAAGATAAGTCGTGGCCCTTCATCGAAGAAATCCCATGATGGATCTTTTTACAAAAGAAAAACACAGGACTTTAATAAGTTTTTGAGCCCATGAATAAAGTGAAGATTTTCATAATATAGGCCATAGTCCATAAAATATGATGATATCTCACTCCTTCAGGTGGATAGCTAGCAAAGGAAATCAAAAGATGAAGCACAGAGTATGAGAGAAAAAGTTACCTTTTCCTAAGTAAAGATAAATATGCAGTGAGGCCGTGAGTTTTTCCTTTTCTAAGGTTTCAAATAAGCTTGATATATTCGACCATGGTGGTGATGAACTCAGAGGGGTATCAATGAAACAAATGCAAACAAATCCATTAGGAGAATGTAAAGGCTGTGGCTTATAAAACCTTATTCAACTTAGAAATTAAGAGAAGGTAAGGAATATGAGTCATTTTGTATTAGACATAATCTTACCTCCATTTTTATGTGTAAAATGATTGAAGAATCCATCTAAAATAGTGAGAAATCATGGAGTGGCTGGGTCAAACCCTAGCATGATGGTGACCGAGCAGAGAAGTCAAAAGATACAAAATTACAAAAGTGAAAATGATGCGAGAAAGTAGGGAAAATTCTGTTTTGTCATTAGGGTTTTGATGAAGCCCTAAATTGAAGGGTGATTTTGATCACTTTTATTCATTTTTGGGGGCATGACTAATACCCATCATGGTATTGAATATATTTTTTATAATGCCTAAGTCTTAAGACTTAGAGTGAGGTCGAGCCTTAAGGGTTCCCTCAAAACCATGCTTCGTCACCTTGAAAGATATGCCATGTGCCTTATACCCCTTTGGACAGTAGGCCTTGAAGGCCTTTCATATTATTTTTTTTGCAAAAAATCCATATTGTAATGCCCTTCATATTTTTATGATTTTTTATAAGAAAAATTAATTGATATGTATTGCAAATACTTGGTAAAATTATAAGCCATTTATTTTTTGTAAAAGATCAAATCGAACAGGGGTATAGATTAAAACTGCAAGCATTGTAAAGTTTGTTTTAAAGCAATAATTTATGAATTGCTTTAAAATCAAAACTATTTTATCTAGTTAAATATAATAAAACAAATCAAATATCCCTTCTTTGATTTTCTTTATTTTGAGTCAGATATGGACAAAAATTGAGGTTACTTGGGCAGATAAAGCAGATTTTTGGTGGGGCCACATGAGAGGATCTTTTTGGCGATTTACTTTCGTAGTTTGGAGGTGATTTGAAGGCTTTATTTTGGGCTTTTTTGAGGAGCTCAAAAATAGATTTCTATGTCTATTATTAGGAGCTTTTTTAGATTTATTTTGGGGAGATCATTTCATAGGATATATCGCAAAGAGATACCTTTTTTTAGCAGTTCCAGTTTGGCAGAATAGAGTAGAGATCAGAGTTCAGGATATCAAGGTCTTCCTCTCACAATGAGAGTGTTGTATTCTAGGTCATGTAGTCATTATTCCTTTAGTTATAGAGCAATAGTTTTCCTTCACTTTTGCCTCTACTTTTTGCAAAATTGATTTGATATTGTACTATGATAAGTATTTATCCTCTATTTTGTCTTGATTTTGTGATAGTTATGCAATTATTTTGCTTGACTCAGGTTGCATATCATGTTTTGATTAAACCTTCATGCAAAATATTTATGAATTAGGTAGAAACAAAGTGTTGTGAAGATTAAAGTTCTGTAGTCTGATTGTGAGTAAGATCTGATAGGAGTTTAGTATTGGTGCATTGCCTTAGACATTTATTCCAGTTATTTATTTCAGCACACCTCTCTCATCCCTTTTCTTAGACAAGTCATTAGATTAAAAAAATCATAAGGAGAACAAGCTGACTTTGGAAATTCACTCTTAATACAGATGACCCACAATCTGAGAGTGTTTCCATGTGTCAACATATAGCTAAGTCTTTTGTAAGCTTAACATAGGGTGCATATCTGATTGATAACACCTATCTTTGTTAGATAGGTTTGGTGTATTATGGATTGTCTGATTTAAATGTGTCAAAGCATTATTGAGTCTATCAAGAGTGTTAGCATATAACTCACTCCTAGTTACACTATGTGCATCACCACTATTATGCTCATCACTATGATGAGATGCCATGTCAAATGCCATGTATGTGCAAATTTTTGCATTTTAAAATATTTAACATACATTTAATTTATAAAATGAATTTATATGTATTCAATTTTTACATTTAAATTAACAAAACTAAAAACATTTAAAATATGAGAAATAACTACACATGAACAATCTACACATTTAAATTAGTTACAAAACTATATAAACATTTAAAATTAAAAAATTAAATACATCCAATCTAAACATTTATATTAAATCAAGACATGCAACAAGGAGTATAAATCATGAAATAGCCTACATGTTCTTATTTATACTAAATTAGTTATTGTGGGTCACATACACCAAGGCAGGCAAGTTTCAAGTATGTGCACATATTTCAAATACATCTAGCCAAGTTTAGATTTTCAAACTAATAATGTAGTTATATTGAACATATCTTGAATAAAAATGCAAGTTTTATTGAAATAAATGTAAATACAAAACTCACTAATCTATTTCTATAATGATAAAGCTCTATGCTTTTGAATTGAAATACATTAAAGTTCAAATTTCCCATTTTCAATAAATAGATTTTTCCTATTGAAATGAATGTAAATTTGACAAGACGAAGTAAATGCAAATGACTATTTGGGATTTTCAATGGTTTTTGGATGGAAAAAAGCACAATCGTATCACACATATAATGTTGTTAGGAAAATGACAAAGTTAATTATTTTGGTTGCCTCAGCTACTCATGGTGTTTATACATCTAATGATCATGTCATACTTGATGTAGTTAGCCATTCTAAGCATATCTTAATCTATGCAAATATGATGTTGGAGGCCATGCCTTCTACGCATTTGAGTTTGGTTGATTCATTGGGGACACCGATATATACACTTTTTGGTGATTCCATGTAACACTTAGTAGATGATTCATTGTTGATACTAATGTTGAGAGATATGATCCATGTTACAAAGATCTGGAACACCATGATTATCCTCTTGTAAGGGAATAGGTATAAATTAAGACCTTTTGTATATAATTCAATATCTAGATATTTTAACTTTTACTATTGTTTTAATTTTTTTGTAATAAATATTTAAAAATCAATTACATGTTATTTACATACATACATATGTGCTTACATGTACACACATGTGCATGTAGGATGGTTCACACCAACACTCAAGGGATAGTAGTTTGCACTATAAAGCTTGCTCTTCTAGGAGGTAGAGCTTATCATTGTAGATTTAAGAGATGAGAATCAATATATTGTATGTTGCTTTTATATTTGATGCACATGAACATTGCATAATTTTAAGGATCATTATATATACATTCATATATGGTACATATTTGATCTATTTGATATGTTCATGGATCTTGTATATTTATTTTTCATAACTATTTTTTAAATACTTTAAAAAGTTATGAATTCCATTGATCTAATATTAGATTAGATTAGTTAACTAAATAGTTTCTTAGATTTAATTAATTTATAACCTTTATATCAAATTTCATATTTAAATTTAATTATTTTATATCAATTTAATTAATAATTTTATAAATTTAATTAATTTTTATAAGTGTGTTAATTTATAAATTTAATATCCATTTAACTAATTTATAAATTTTATATCAATTTTCATGTGTAATAGATGGAAAAATTGGTGTTGGTAAGTTAACATCTTGTCCTCTTCCTAACCTTTGATGTGTATGCCACACTAAATTATGATCATGTGAATTGAGGGCCGCATGAAAGTGGTGTATAGGAGAGACATGGACCATATGGATAGAAGGATGATTAGGGATGATCATTAGAAGTCATTTCTAAGTACATACTATACTCATCTGAATTAAGGATAGATATATATGCAATAAAACCATGGGCCACATTCATGAAGGAAGTGTACAAAGCAAGCAAGATGAATCAAACCCTTGTAAATCTCTACCACTCAAGTATAATCTAAACTCACTAACCAATAATATATCATCTAAATTTTCATAATTAGCAAGTCAATGACTTTCCATGTAAGTGGCATTGGTAAATCCATCATAGTCATCATGCAATAGTTCATCACTAAGTCTCATAATATATTTATGTAATGTAGGATGAGACATTTCAAAGTATTAATGAAGGGTACATGAGAAGATTATGAATTATAATCAAGGTATAAGTAGAACAACATTATGCAAAAGACTATTGCAAGTATCCATAGATTCACCATAAATATAGAAGAATGGTCATCACTATACTCATCATGATGTATGAAATAGGGTAATTCATTCAAATTAGATGAATCTATGGACATAGGGATAACATGACATTTAACAAATGTATCATCAAGAGGTATACTAATTTGTCATACATAAGTGAAAGGGGTGTGGTAGAATCACATAATAATATTTTGCTAAATAGATGTTTATTGTTATCACAAGGAAGAGGATCATTATGAAGTGTGTGGGTAAATGCCATAAATGTCTCTAATAGGAGAGTGTAAGTACCAACATATCCAATGGAGGCAAAGGATAACAATGGTAAAATAACACATTTATAAAAAGCACACTCGCATCCATATGACTGGACCTACTTTAGATGAATATTGAAGATAATTAAACAATTCTTCTTTTATTCTATCTCTAAAATATTAACCAATATCTTATAGTGAAAATTATATTTAAATTATTAACATATGATTTATACCATTTATTAAGATTAAAGAATGTTCTATGACTATTTAAATGTATTTATGCAACAAGAAAGCCACATTCATATTCTATACATTACTACATCTCATCTCAGGAATTCAAAATTTAGACATTACAATCCTTATAAACATCCGAGTCCAATCTCTTGAAAATATTATCATGGTTACACTGATAGAGAACAAGACTGAAGAATGTTTGAACAAATAGAGGTATTTCAATATTGGATGAAGAAAAGATTTAAAGGGGACTTAAATTGATTTATATAGATTAGCACTTGAGTTGACTTGCATATCTAAAGAAGAGCATTTATCTATACCTATTAGGTAGAATTCATGATTTGGGATAATGGATGATTTCTTCTTCTAAAGTTTAAAATAACTATGGGCATAGCTATTTTGACTAAATTGTTCATTGTTATGAAAAAGGGAAGTTGATGCTATTGTGTTCATTTTTTATTGTAGATTTGAGCTTTGAAGAAGACCACATAGATGGCGCCATTGGACTAAGTTCCAAATAGTCTTGTGTTGGCTATGACGACATGTCAAAGCCAAGGAAATGTTACATTAACTAAAAAGATCAAGAAGCCTAAACCTTGTAAATAGATAAGCATATTCTGAAACAATGAAAACATGGAGAGTTAGATCTTGTGAAAAAAGTTGATTCCTGAAGCTATAGAATGGAAACTAAAATTAAGAAGACCTTTTGACCTGATTGATTAGTTACCAAAGGATTGTGCAAAATCATATTTACTAAAGAGCCCTAAATTACCATGGAAACGAAGAAGAGAATAGATATGAAGATTTGACCTAAAGATGAATATCAAGATCTGTTTGTGAAGAAACTAAAAGATCATGTTAAATTAGGGTTTTGTGTTCTTCCTCTATGGGATGGAATCATTCTTTGTAACATGTTCACAAAACTGTGACACATTCCCAACATGCATATGATAATCTTATGTATATTACGTGATTAAAGTTTATGCAAATCAATGCATGTGGGTATAGTTTATATATCCAAATGGTGCACGTGGGTGTTGTGGAATATTAGATTTGCAATGATGGTACCTAGCGGTGGCAATGTAGTGCAGTTGAATAATGTTGGTTGGCTATTGTGGGCTCATTGTCCATTGTGGGGTTGATGTCTATCATGGGCTCTAGGTAGTTTAGTTGAAAACTATTTCAATCCAGGTGAAAATGGCATTTTCACCTTTTATATTTTTATTTACTTTGGTTATGCATGAAACCTAACTGGGCGTAAACGTACCACTCGATAAGGTTCCACCAGGAAATGTAACCACATAGGTGCCACATAGGCACAATGTGGTTTTAGGCGTAACTAAACTAAGCATAAATAAATCATTAATAAATGACCCGCTTAGAATTATTTATTTATCCAAAACTGTGACACACTATCGTGCTTTTACCCCTTGATATCTTGCAACCACACATACTACATACATAATATTAGGTCTAGAAGCAGTCAATTACAACAATCCTCTAATCATAGATCTATAATAAGTCAGATCAACCTCAAGAAACTCATCATTCTTACTCAAGTGGCAACTAGTACACATAGGAGTAGTTAATAGTTTAGAATCCTCCATACCAAACTTCTTCAACATCTCTCCAACATACTTAGCCTAAGAAATAAAGATACCAGCATCTAGCTGAGCAATTTGAAGTCCAAGGAACAAAGACATCTTACCAATCATAGACATCTCAAACTCTTTTTGCATCTCCTCATCAAAAGATTTACACATATTATCATCTCCACCAAACTTGATGTCATCAACATATAGTGCAACTATCAATATCATATCTCCTTCTTCCTTGATGTAAAGATCACTATCTATAGTACCTTTCTTGAATCCTTACTGAAGCAAGTACTTATCCAACCTAGCATACCAAGCTCTAGGTGCTTTCTTGAGTCCATTCAAACATCCTGATCTTTTAATAACTAAAAACCATCAGGTTCCTCTATGTAGACCTCTTCCTCTAGATCACCTTCAAAATGTTGACTTGACATCCATCTGATAAAACATGAACTTCTTGTGAGTTGCAAGGGCAAGAAACATCTTGATTGCCTCTATCCTTGCTATTGGAGCATTAGTCTCCTCAAAATCAATGCCTTCTACTTGTGAGTATCCCTTGCACAACAATCTTGCTTTTTTCATCACTTCACCATCTTCATTCAATTTGTTTTAAAATTTTGATCAAACATCATCATATCATCAATTAGACATATCCATATCACATTTAGCCATTATGCTCAAGATTTCAACATCTTATGCATTCAAGGGTTTTGAAAGTATTTGTAGTTCTGACTCCCCTTAAACCAATAGTTCCTCTTGTTAGTTTTCATAGGATCCATTTGTACTAGACAGAGGTGCAGATCCTTCCTTTACTTCATTATCTTCCTTCTTCCTCCATGTCCTATTCATTTCCTTCTTCTGTTGAGTAGTATCATTCTTCTTTTGAGTAGAAGACCTCACACTCTTCGCTTTGTAGAATCTTGGAATGTCTCTTGATTTATTACAATTATAGTAGGTGATGCTAAATTGTTGAGCATAACCACTTTTTCTTTCATTAGATCTACAATTAGCAGTGTTATGACCAAACTTGCTACATGTGTAGCTCAGTAACCATAGAAGAATTGAGAAGTCATAGCATTGTTCTTATTCATGAAACCATTCCTCATTGTTTTACTTCTGTATTCATTAGATTTATGACTAACTTTTTTGCAAGCATGGCATTGACCATGAGACTTCACAACATTGTACCTTGGAGACCTAAATGAATTATGATCATCTTGCTTCTACATTCAACATCCTTATAACCAAACTTATCACAAGCATAACAATTACCATTGAAAGCTTGAGAGTACCTGGTAGGAGTAGTTCGTCTAGGAGTAGGCTTTCTAAAGTTCTTCTTGTTCTTTCATTGTCTCTAGATAGGAATGAATCCATCTTGTTTTGCATCTCTGGAGGCATTCTTCTTAGGATCTTCCATTCAAGATTTTTCTTCCTTTGTTTCATACTTTCCTTCTACTTTTAAGTTATCATATAAGTTTGTAGATGTATTGGTTATAGGACCTTTCCTCTTTTCAAACCCAAGGCTAGATTTTTCTTTGTTGGCTACTAAAAGTTAATTATCTTATCAAGAATTTTAGAACCTCCTTTTAGTTTTAACCCCTTGACAATTTGTTCTTTGACTTTTTCGAGTTCTTTTCTCAAAGTGACAACTTCTTCCTCAAGTTTTGAACATTCAACTGCTTTCTCATTGAGCTAGGTTTTTATGCAGTCTTCAATCCTCTTGCCTTCTTCAACTTGAATCTTTAAGTTTACAATTGCTTCTTTAGGCTTAGCTTTATATTTTTATTTTCTTTCTCTACTTGTATTCCATTTGCCACCTCATCATTTCTACTCACATCACTTGTCTTTGGTTTTGTGGATGCTTTTTGACCAATGTTATGCTTGTTATGTTGCTTTGTTATTTCCATGAATAAGACTTCTTCTCTTTCATCATCAGATCAGTAGTGATCTTCATTATATTCCTTATATGAATAGCTTCTTCCTTAGGATACAAACTATTCTCCTTGCTGCTAGTTCTTAGTTTACATTTTGAAGCAATGTATCCAATTTAACTACAATTGAAACATTTAAAAGGTAACTTAGCTTTTTATTTGTCAGTTCCCTTCTTCAATATTCTTACAAAGTTTGCCTCTACCTCATCAAGGTCATTATCTTGATCAATTGATTATCTTTTGTCTTCTTACTTTCTTTGACTACTTCCTTCTTTGGAGCACCTTTGGGAAATTATCTCATTTCAAAGGTTGTGATAGAGCCAAACAATAGATCTATTATATATTTATCTAATTCTTGAGTCTTGTCAATAGAAGATACGTTATGACTATAAGATTTAGGAAGAGTTCTTAGTACCTTTTTCACAATCTCATCTTCTTTCACTTTCCCACCAAGAGCTCTGATTCCATTGACTATTTCATCCACCCATTGCATGTAACCAGCAATGTCTTCATCTTCTGTCATCCTCAGGGTTTCAAATTTGCGCTTGAAAATTTACATCTTGGCTTGCTTCACTTTAAGTTATCTCCTTCATATATGCTTTCAAGTTTATTATAAACATCCTAACTAGATGTACAACCCATTACCTTCACAAGTTATGAATTATCTAGCCCACTCATGATAAAATTCTTTTCCTTGGCATTGTTATCATACAACTTAATCTTATATGCATGTGTAGGATCATTAGCAGGAACAATGTAACCCTTTCTTGTTAATTGCCAAATTCCATACCATAGAGAAGATAGATAGTTTTCAATCCTTAGCTTCCAAAGGGAATAATTTGTTCCAACAAACATTGGTACCTTGAGAGATCCATTATTAGCCTTCCTGAACCTTCCTCAAGAAGTTAAGCTTATTCTGAGTAATTTGGCTCTAATACCAATTTTGGAACACACCAAGACACTGAGCGGGGGGGAGAGAATCAATATCTAAACAAACCTCAAATCCTCCATAGTAGATTAAAACTTAAGCATTACAACATCAACCTAAAAATGAAAGATGACACAATGCACATCAACACAAAACACCAAATATATGTGGAAAAAGCAAGAAGGGAAAAACCATAGTGAGGATTAACTCACAATATATGAAGCTCAAAATTACAACCCAAGGAAGCAACTACTCCATGAACAAAGAACAAAATCAGAGATGATTATAATATGATAGTCTTTCTACTACCTAATAATTGACACTGAAGCTCACACCTTTCATGATTGCAATTCTACTTCTTTTGATGATTGGATCAATTAGACACACTCTTCACTTCCCTCCTATCACAAAAATGTCTTCAAGATGAATTAGGACAACCTCTAACAATCCTACTCTTTCTCCCATAGTCACACATGACAATGCATATGATATTCATACTCTGCTCTTCACACTTTCATATTTTTATTTTTCCAATCATACTTCACCTAGATCAACTAGATTTACAATATAAACATGACATTACATTGATTTCATTACATGTCGGCCAATACAACAAGAATATTACATTTTACAAGTTAGCTAGATATCACAACATGAAACATACATAGGGCAAGCCCTATCATGAACAACACACTACTCCAGAAGGAACCACATGCCTTGTGGATCCCAATACATGCCTAGTTTGGTCCTAAACATTCTTCATAGTATCATTCTTCAAGGAGTAACATTCACACACTTCACAAATTTGAATTAGGTCATCCTTAAGCAATAAACCATGAAGTATGTAGCACATTAGTCTTCTCAATCTTTGTGGTACTCATGAATGAATAAACATTATTTGTTTTTCTTCCAGATGAGTCAGAAGGATCTATATAACATCTCCAAACATTCCTTGAACTCTGCATAGCAACAACATTGTAGCACATACCTTCAACATTCTTCAATTGGCCAGTCAGAGGCATATCCTGGCAATATCATAATTATGGACCTCAACCAGTTTTGGAGAGAGTAGAAAAACACCTTGCGAAGCATTTGGAGACAAAACAAGATTATCATGACCATATTTCATTAGTCTATGTACCATTTCATGCCACTCTAAGTTGGTGCACATCAACAACATATGTTCTAAGAACAACTAGGCATCTGAAACTATCTTT
Organism: Cunninghamia lanceolata; assembly: GCA_027924645.1. Classification (NCBI taxonomy): domain Eukaryota; kingdom Viridiplantae; phylum Streptophyta; class Pinopsida; order Cupressales; family Cupressaceae; genus Cunninghamia; species Cunninghamia lanceolata. Next base: position 1,325,092 of record BSBN01001183.1, on the reverse strand, counting down.
ATCATAACTGTCATTTGAAAACTAAGCTTGCAGACCTCCAAGACACCTGAAACTCATACGGATGAACTCATACGGATGAACTCATCCTTAAATCCACATAGCCATATCTATGACTAAGGAGGAATGCAGAACATTCCAAATAGTCTTCATCATTACTTAATTCTTCCAGAGCACATACCAGAGATCTATCATTCCTAACTTTCACTGCACAGGGATAAATTATTTGAAGCTTTGGATTTAGCACCTTTGCATCATACTGGACTTAATTTCTAAACTACATTACCATATCTTCAAATGCGAAGCATTTTACCAGGTACTCTTTCAGGGATTTCTTTGTAGCAGAAACCTTCACCAACTTCTAGAGGCCAAAAACTTCACATAACTACATATACATTCTTAGGAACAACAAGAAGGATCATACAACATGCCATAGGTCATCAACACAAATTTTCAACCTTAGCATAGCTTCTAATTCTCATCTTAATATATCATCATTCATCTTAGTGCTTCTAATTTCCATATTTCATCATGAAATCATCTTTGTTGACCATAATCATGCTCAAAACAAATTGACTTGACACTGATTAGGGCATGACTTCCAACCATGAACATTAGAAACATCATTGTATCTCACCACATCTCTATTACTAGACTGAATATCATCATTATGACATAGTGCTAACTTCACTCTAAGTGTTAACATCAATGACAACACACATTGCCAACATATTTCACCAAACATTCAATAGGCAGATTCAATATTTATTCATTTAAATTTTACTTTGATTTGTTTTTAATAAGATTATAAAAATCTAATATACAACACCATAATACTAATTATAATTATTCAATTTAAATATTTTATTTAATTAACAAAATAAATGATTTTTTCAAAATTTAATAAATGTTATATATAATATTGTTCTTATACTATTTCTAATAATATTTTTTTAAAGAAAGGTGGTGAAGCACCTATAATATATTATAATAAAGCTTAATTACAAAGATACATGCTTACAGTCTAATCCATTCAACCAAAAAAGGAAGGGAACTGCTAGTGAGCAAACATACTAAACAAAGATATAAGAAAAAACTAAGTATACTTGTACTACATAGTAGAACTTAATCTCAATTAGATCTGTGAGTATCTTGTGGAGGCATAGCAAATAGAAGGGTGAATGCTAGAATTATTGGTGCTTGTTGTGGTGAACAAACCTCACCACGATTAAAACCTCCTTGACTTTGTGTACAAATCTCATCGACAGTTGGAAGCAGTGGGCATTCAATGCTCTATTGAGAATATTATAGAAATCCACTCGAAGACCTCTCTTCATAGCATTGTAGACACACATTGTATGATGCAAGGTCTATAGGAGATCTCTATAAAAGATGCCACTAATGGGAGTGAACCCCTCCTAAAAGTCATCATCCACTAGTATCCAACTCCACCTTTCTGAATTGAAGAAGGAGGACTGCACAATCTAAAATCTTATAGCCTAAACATATTGATAGTCTTGTAGAATGTCAAATAGGTTAGAGATGAAAGTCAATGCAATCTCTAAACCCTTGATTTGTTTGTCTACAAATTAAAAGATATAGAAGCCCAACATGCAACATAAGATGAACTCCACATTATCACAATCAATCTCAAAAATTTCCCTCATGTTCACTGTATTGATCTCTCCTAAATACAAGGACTCCCCTACTAGGGTGGAAAGCAGGACATGAATATTAATCTCCCATAACACCACTATTATGAGCTTGGGCTTTTTGTAGGAGGCGAGAAGGAGAGATCCATACGTTTGAAGCAAATGAGAAACATCTACCGAGGATTGAATAAATAAGGAATTTCCTCACAATAAGGGGTGGTGTCCCCATGTCATGATGGGTAAAGATGAGGCATTGAGGGATACCTCTATAAGTACTATCAATATTTAGATTGAGCAATGGTGCAATGAGTGGTATCTATCTAGCTGAGGTCCTTGAATCTTTTTTCAAGACAATCTGAGACTTAGATGTCACATTTGGGATTTATAGATGATCCCACTTCTGAAATAGTTGGCTATCCCAATTGGTAAACTTTGTAGTAGAAGACACACTAAACCTTACTCTCACATCCACAACTTCTACAATGGCTAGAGATAAATCTGCTAAAACCTTTTCTATAGGTTGTTTGATTTTTCTGAAGATCTTATAATTCCTTTCCTTCCAAGCCCCCCATATCACCATAGAAGGACACATTTACCATAGGAATGTGAATATGGAATCCTGTTTCAATATTGGCCATCCCTTGAATAACTCCAGTATAGAGCTAGGTAGGGGGCACTCGAGTTGAGTTTCTCCATACACCAATTCCAACACTTGATGCTAAATGGACATTAAAGGAGTAGGTGGTTTAGATCCTCCTTTTTTCTTCAAATAGCGCACAATTAAAGGCTAGGCTAATGCCAAGATTGTGAAGTCTATTCTACATTAGAATTTTATCATTTAATGCAACCAAGAAAAGGCCCAACTTTTGGTAATGTATCCACATTCTAGCAGATCTTGGAGGGCTAGTATGTCTTTGAGGATGTGGTAAAACAAAGTATGCACCCAAATGCTAGGCTATCAACTTAGCTACTTGTTGACACATGGGAACACTCCTAGGTCTGTGGGTTGCCTAAAACTTGGAGTGAACCTCCAGAGTGAGTTGGTTCTCTTGGTAACTTCACCTAATCTAATTGACTTTCTGAGGAAAAAGGATAGAAGGTAACTAAAAATGAAATTCTAAAACCTAAAGATAATTCACCAGAACTCAAACTTATTTTAATGCTTTTACTCACAATCAAACTCTTAAAACATTTACTTTCACAATCTCACTTGAAACATGCAACACATGATTAATTTGTATGGAGGATTGCAATTAAAATAAACATACAAACTACATCACATGAGACTTCTGCACATAATTTTGCAATAAAGAGACATAACAAAGGATCTAACTTTTATGATCACATTTAAACATCAAATCAATACTGTAAACTAAGACAAAAATGAATGAGAAAGGAAAACTTCGTTGTCTTATTAATCTGAAAGGAGTATGCAAAAAAAACTCTGAGTACAAATTTTGAGCTTACAAATCTTTTTACAAATGGGCCAAAAAGTAAGAAGCAATCTGAACTCCCTAAAAACTAAGTCTTTCTCCTCCTTATAACTCTAAAAATATTGCAAGCAAAAAGTTGAGAAATGTTCCTAAAATAGGAAGTTTGATCCATTTTCGAGCTCCACAGAAAAGCCTCCAAAAAAGTCTTTGAAATACCTCCAAACTAAAGAGAAAAGCTGCCAAAATGTTATCGCAAGTGGCCGACCAAAATCTCTTAAAATCAGGCTTTCCCTGATCAATAAAAGCCTCCTTTTGCCCATATCTTCTCAATTTCGTCCAGAAGAAAGCAAATAAAAAAAAAAAGAATCTCCTTATATCTAATTGCTTTAACTGCATTAAAATAGAAATTATTTAAAATCAATTTATAAAACATTTCTTTAAACAATTCTTTACAATATTTTGCAGTTTTATTTCCTGATTTTGCAAAAATACAAGGCAATACATATAGTATTTTGCTTTGTATAGGATATATTATCACTTGGCTTTAATTTTCTATAAAATTGCAAGGACATCCTAAGGCATATTTTGAGGCTTATTTTATTTTCCAAAGTCATAAATCATCCTAAGTCATCAAGACTACACATATGCAAGGTGGACATACATAATACCATGAAGGTATTAGTTAATGCATCTTAATTTTTAAACAATGTGATAAAAATGACAAGTCGACTTAGGGCATATGAGGAAACCCTAAACACAAAACCAAATGGGCCCTAACTTTTTGGTCTCACTTTCACTTTGCAATTTTTTTGAGAAGACTTGCTCTGCTGCTCAACCACCATGGGGTTAGGGTTTGAGCTTGTGATCTTCCATTCTCTATTGTTTCTAAGCAATCTCTTGAATATTATGATAGAAAATAACAAATGTAAATACCTTCTATCATAGATTTGAACCAGATTTTCATTTTAAATACAAATCTTTGGCTTTTAACCCACGACCCTTATAGCTTTCCTGATGCATTTCATTTGTTTCATTGTTATTATCCTTCCTCTACTTTGAGACCGTCATGAGAGGTTGGTTTGAACTCAACAGGTTATTTCTCTTGAAAAAAATCCTTCATATAAAAGTATGGTAAGTCTTCTCCTCTTGAGCTCTATATTCTCCTTGATTTCTTTGTGATATAATGCTCAATACGAGCTTAGGAAACTAGAAATAAATGCATTGTTTTCCTTTATGCTGCAAAGATGATATGAAACCCTCTATCTAAGACATTATGAAATCACTCTATTTTTATAGGTTGCAATTACATCTACACATTTGTTCACTTCTGAATACTCACTCAAGCCTTCATACACTTAAAACCCTACCTTTCCTTCTACACCTATGATATCCTAAATTGACATGGGTTTTTGTCTCTTGTGAAGAAAATTCATATTTTACGGTTGTAGTCTTCATGAACCCATAACACATTCTGAGATTTATATTCACATATGTGTAATCCTTTGACCTGCATAAGCTTAAATCTCTCTCTTTTCCTATATCTATGCTCTTTTCAAAATGCATGTGGATTTTGGCATTCGTGAGGAAAATACACATTTTGGCATTACCTATATTTTTCTTTCTGTCTTATGAAACAATATCAATTCGAGATTGAGCCATTATAGGATGATGTAAATCTTGATGAAAATCTTGATGCAAATCTGGTTGCTACTCTTTGGGTTGTGAAACCCTTCATCTTTCAAAACATTGCTTGTATTGGCTATAGTGACAACCATCATGGGAGAAAGACCATGGCTTTATTACTCCTCTATTGTTCCAAATGTATATTTTGTGATGTTAACATACATAATGTAACTCTTTGTATTTGGCTTATGAAAGCTATAAAATGAGTTACATATATATATGTTCCTCCTTTTGATTCCTCTCGTAGATGTATATGACATTGAAACTCCACTACAAAACTCGTCTCTTGCTATCTCTGAACTGATATAATGCTTTCTATATGCATTCTTATGCTTATATCAGTGTGTCTTCACTTGGTATACACTCCATTTGATTACTATTTTGGTTTATTCATTCATTCTGTATCTACTTGGTGCATTTGAAATGCTCTCCTTTTTTCTAAAAATGCAAAAGACAAAACTTTTATCTTCCACTATACTAGGCTGCAGGCTCTTGGTGCTTAAATTTGTCTCTATAGTAGCATAATGACTACTACTAGATTAAGAATGTGTGGTAGACAATATACTCCATCTTTGTTTTACTCTGCACTTTGTGATGAAATAGAATGAGCTGAAATATATGTTGTCTTTCTTTAGTATCTCCTATAGATATACATGGACACTGAGACTTTATTCTCTTCTTTGTGAATCAATATGGTGCATTTTACTTGAGGCTCTATGCCCATATAACTATGTATGCATTTTGAAAATTATATAACCTCTCAAGCTCATTATTCCTTTAGAATGATCACTGCACCTATATTTCTTGTTGCATGATTCATGTATTGTATCTTTTCAAGATCCAAATGTATACTTGATGTGGCATAAGCTACCTCTCTTCATTAGCTATCCTATAGTCATGACTGTACCTTCTCTACTATCTATTTGATATTTCAACATTTATTCAATGCTTCCATTATGACATGTAAAGAAGAACTGGATATGTGAACAACTCAAAATACCTGGCATTTTCTTTCCATTGTTCATTTGTATTTTCCAACTCACAGGGGTGTTTTCTTGCACTCTTGATTTGGTTTCTATGAATGATCAATGTTTGAGGCTCTTGTAAACACTTAATGATTTACTCCTTCAGTTGAAATGTTTGAATTTGAGCATATGAACATGAATTTATTTTTCAATCCCCTTTTGAGGTTAAGGGGCAGCATGTTGAGCTCAACCCTTGTGGGAGCCCACTTTGCACCACATGCTATGACATCTTTAGATCAGTAACATAACTTATTCTATACTTGCATAGGAAACAAACATGTTAGTTTTAAAAAATAGTGAAGCTCTTAATGATGTTGTGATGTTTCATTTTTAGGCTCTCTTACATATAGATGATTTGATTATTTGATTCAGTACATCATAGGTAATGTATTATGTTTCTATTGATAGGCACATAAGAAACCATATCCAGAGCTCTAACAATCTTTTTTGTCATGATACAGGTTCATTCAGAGATCAGGGATGAGGAGGAGCTAGCTGTAATGAAGACCAACTCAAAGACTTTAAACAAGCAACGATGGATATGCTCTTTTCCTTTCTTATCTTCAAATGTGTAGTGTATTTCCTATGTTTGTATTGGTTCAACTATTCCAACAACTTATGTGGGACATTTGATCTCTCTTACTTTAAATTAATGCAATGCTTATTCAGTTTGGTATATATTATTTATAAGATGAATGAACCTTGTAATGTGAAATGAAATAACTCCTATCACTGATGAATCTTCTACAAAGCATTAAATGATACACCTGTTGTCTCTCTTCTAGCATAACAAAAGCATGATAAATTTAAACCTTTTCTTTTCAAGGACTCCAAACTATGCAAACTATCATAGCATATAGATGTTAAACTTTTCATCTTAAAATGAACATAATAAAGTAGATCTGCCAATTTGAGCTGTAGGTGAAAAATTCATAACATTTCTGGCAATTTTTGTTGAATACTTGTCTGCTAAGCATATAGAGCAGTTGCCTTAGTCATCCCTTGGGCATGGAGTTAAACTTTGGTCTTCTCAAACTTAGAAAACCATTAAATTGTATTGCAAACTACTCCAAACAATAGCAAAAAACCTAACCAAAACAAACTGAAAGCAAACTAAAAGGCTCTGGTGGCCAGAAAACATGTGCAGTAGCACTTCTTGGAAAGAAAATAACTGAAACAAATGTGCCTTGAGCACTTATTAACTAAAAACACTAACTCTAACCTACTCTAACCAGCCAAAGAAGCTGGTCAAACAAACCCATTCACTGGTTGGGTGAAGTAGCTGCCTTTTCTACAAAATATACGATGTTTTACATGATTTTGTACAGCCACATGAAAATGAAGAATGGACAAAAGGCATGAAACAACTGCACCACAACTTGAAGAACATATACAAGCTCACTAACCTCTTCATATCGACTATAAACACTACTAACCTTAGGTGGCAAAGTGACTCGAATCTGTTCTTTTTCAACTATACTTTCATGCTTGGGTTCAAACATGATAGGAATCTTCTTGTTGGCCTCCATTTTAGCAATATATTTAATTGGACATCCTATTGACAAGACAAAAATGGAATTGCTCTTGTTGGTTTCGCTCTTGTCAATTTCCTCCTCAACCACAACTATTTTTTACTTTGGTTGAATCATGATTTCAACCTCGTAATCCTCCACAACCAAGCTATCATCATCTATTTGCTCATGGATCAGTCCCTTGTCTGAATGGCTTTCAACATTTTGTTGCTCAAAACTTGATAACTTTGTTAGTTCATATACATTATCTTCATCTTTACTAATAAACAAAGGAAGTTCTTAAAATGAATCAATCAAATCTTGTGTTTGGATACCTCCTTTTGCCTCTTCAAGTTGTTGTTCCACACTTTCTCCTTCAAAAGATGACTGTTTGATGTCCAAGTTTGAAACAAAGATCTCAAGGTCATCCCAAAACATGTCTTCTTCATTCTCATTTCCATTTTCTTGTGAAGAGAGACTGTTTACTGCTTTTCTACAACCCTCTTGAGGTATCAAAACATCAAAGTTTTGAACTTCTCCTTGTGGCTCTAGAACTAGTATGGGTGTGATCTGAGGTATGGTTTCTTCATCATCCACAAAATAATAGTTATTCTTTAATAGATTAGTCAAAACTTGAGAATTATCAACCATTCCTTGATCTAGAATTTATCATTCCTCAACTACAGATTCCTCTATCTCTTGCAGCAATTGCTCTTGATTTTATAGATCTTCTTTGTCACTGTGTTAGATGGATACTTTGAAATAGTCATTGATATTCTGCTATTACAATGAACCAAACCTACTCTACATAAACAACATTTGTGTATTTAGCTGATAAAATGGTACAATCAGTAGTATCCTCTTGCTTTATATCCTATTGTGTCATGGTTGATCTTTTAAAAAAATTTCATCATCTTCCACAAAACAAGAAATCTCATTAGTGAAAACATTGAAAGATTCATCAGGAGAAGTCTTTTCTTCTTTGATCTTGTACTGCTACAAATGGTAAATTTACAAAGATGAACGCTATGGATTTAACTTTCTAAGCTCCTCAATAAAGAGTAAGGTATTCTAATCAAAAGGAACACCCTTGGATTCCTTAGGTAGGGAAACTTGGGGAGCTTCTTAGATTTATTGCGGGGAAAAATGTTACGCAAGGGGCTGATCTGTAACTATACTAGGCTGAATATGATTATTTTCCTCAACTTACAAGGGATGAAGGCTTCTAAAACTTGGCATTTCAAGATTAAGATGTTGTCTTGAGGATTTAAGAACTTTATTCTGTCTAAAACTCAGGATCTCAACTTTACGAAAACTAAGAGGTTCATTCTGTCTAAAACACAGAAACTTATACTTACAAACCTCCTCTTGGATAGATTGATCTAGAATGATAGAAGTAGCTTGAATTTGATGCCTATGTGTTTGAGCAAGCAAAAGTCTCATCTTCTCCTCTTTCACAAGAATCTCCCTCTCAAACTGTATCCCTTGTTCCTCCAGCTCCTACTCATGAAGATAGGCTTGATAAGCCAACTCTTCCTATTGCTGATTATACTCATGTTGCTTCTTAATCTCCTCTAACTAAATTGTGAAGTCTAACAAAATGTCTCTAAGCTCCATAATTTTTGGATTTTGAGGTCGATTAGAAGATTGGGTAAGGGTGGATGGGTGGTAAGCCTCTTGAGTAAGCTGGTAGGTTGCTTTAATAGGGTTATTTGGACTAAAACCAGCATTGTGGTTGCTTGGGTATGGTTGACAATATTTTCATAGTATGGGGGTGGGTATACATATTGACTATGAAAATTTGACATTTCTACTCATATGAAGAGCTGGAAATAAGAATAAAAGCTTGATTTTTGAAACATGCCAGCACTTGATCTATTAAAACCAGTAGATCTTGATCCAGAGTCACCAGATGTTTTTGAAGAACCTGCCTCCAAAGGTTGAGATTGCTAGTGCACACAGCAAGAACCAACAATGAAATGACGAGATTTGAACTGTGAGAGTTCAAACTCTCCCACTAGGCGTGCCAAAAATTGTTATCAACAAAGTGTGCACCCAAATGTTAGGTTATCAACTTATCTACCTATTGACACATGGAAACACTCCTAGGCCTGTGGGTTGCCTAGAACTTGGAGTGAACCTCTAGAGTGAGCTAGTTCTCTTAGTAACTTCACCTAATCTAAATGAATTTCTGAGGAAAAAAGGATAGAAGGTAACTAAAAATGAAATTCTAAAACCTAAGTATAATTCACTAGAACTCTAACTTATTTTAATGCTTTTACCCACAATCAAACCCTTAAAATATTTACTTTCACAATCTGACTTGAAACATGCAACACATGAGTGATTTGTATGGAGGCTTGCAATTAAACTCAACATACAACCTACATTACATGAGACTTCTACACATAATTTTGTAATAAAGAGACATAACAAAGGATCTGACTTTTATGATCATAGTGAAACATCAAATCAATACTATAAAATGAGATAAAAATGAATGAGAAAGGAAAACTCTATTGTCTTATTAATCTAAAAGGAGTATGCAAAAAGAAAATTTGAGTACAAATTTTAAGCTTGTAAATCTTTCTACAAATGGACCAGAAAGAAAGAAGCAATCTAAACTCCCTAAAAACTAAGTCTATCTCCCCCTTATAACTCCAAAAACCTCACAAGGAAGAAGCTGACAAATCTTCCTAAACTAGCAAGTTTGATCCATTTTTGAGCTCCATAGAAAAGCCTGTAAAAAGTCTCTGAAATTCCTCCAAACTAAAGAGAAAAGCTGTCAAAATGCTATCCCAAGTGGTCCCACCAAAATCTCCTCAAAATCAGGCTTTACTTGATCAATAAGAGCCTCCTCTTGCCCATATCTTCTCAATTTTTCCTAGAAGAAAGAAAAACAAAAAAAAAGAAGAATCTCCTTATATCTAATTGCTTTAATTGCATTAAAATAGAAATTATTTAAAATCAATTTATAAAACATTTCTTTAAATAATGATTTACAATATTTTGCAGTTTTATTTCCTGATTTTTCAAAAATACAAGCCAATACATATAGTATTTTGCCATGTATAGGATACACTATCACTTGGCTTTAATTTTCTATAAAATTGCAAGGACATCCTAAGGCATATTTTGGGCTTATTTTATTTCCTAAAGTCATAAATCATCCTAAGTCATCAAGACTACGCATATGCAAGGTGGACATACATAATACCATGAAGGTATTAGTTAAGGCACCTAAATTTTTAAACAATGTGATGAAAATGACAAGTCGAGTTAGGGCATATGAGGAAACCCTAAACACAAAACCAAATGGGCCCTAACTTTTCGGTCTCACTTTCACTTTAAAATTTTTTGGAGAAGACTCGCTCTGCTGTTCAACTACCATGGGGTTAGGGTTTGAGCTTGTGATCTTCCATTCTCTGTTGTTTCTGAGCAATCTCTTGAAGATTTTGATATAAAATAACAAAGGTAAATACTTTCTATCATAGATTTGAACCATATTTTCATTCTAAATACAGATCTTTGACTTTTAAATCGCAACCCTCATAGCTTTTCTGATGCATTTCATTTGTTTCATTGTTATTATCCTTCCTCTGCTTTGAGACCGTCATGAGAGGCTGGTTTGTACTCGACAGGCCTTTTCTCTTGAAAAAAATCTTTCATACCAAAGGATGGTAAGTCTTCTCCTCTTGAGTTCTGTATTCTCCTTGACTTCTTTGTGATATAATGCTCAATACGAGCTTAGGAAACTATAAATAAATGCATTGTTTTCCTTTATGCTACAAAGATGATATAAAACCCTTTGTCTAAGATATTATGAAATCACTATATTTTTATCAGCCACAATTACATCTACACATTTGTTCACTTCTGAATATTCACTCGATCCTACATACACTTAAAACCCTACCTTTCCTTTTGCACCTGTGATATCCTAAATTGACATGGGCTTTTGTCTCTTGTGAAGAAAATTCATATTTTACGGCTGTAGTTTTCATGAACCCATAACACATTCTGAGATTTATATTCGCCTCTGTGTAATCCTTTGACCTGCATAATCTTGAATCTTTCTCTTTTCCTATATCTATGCTCTTTTCAAAATGCATGTGGATTTTGGCATTTGTGAGGAAAATACACATTTTGGCATTACCTATATTTTTCTTTCTATCCTATGAAAGAATCTTGATTTGATCTTGAGCCATTATAGGATGATGCAAAGCTTGATGCAAATTTGGTTGCTACTTCTTGGGTTGTGAAACCCTTCATCTTTCAAAACATTGCTTGTATTGGCTGTAGTGATAGCCATCATGGGAGAAAGGTCATGGCTTTACTACTCCTCTGTTGTTCCAAATGTCTTATGTGATGTTAACATACATAATGTAACTCTCTGCATTTGGCTTATGAAAGCTATAAAATCAGTTTTATATAATATATATATATATGTTCCTCCTTTTGATTCCTCCTGTAGATGTATATGACATTGAAACTCCACTAGAAAACTTGTCTCTTGCTATCTCTAAACTAATATAATACTTTTTGTATGCATTTTATGCTTATATCAGTGGTATTCACTTGGTATACACTCCATTTGATTACTGTGACAATTTGTTCATTCATTCTGTATCTACTTGGTGCATTTGAAAAGCTCTCCATTTTTTGAAAATGCAAAAGACAAAACTTTTATGTTCCACTATACAGGGCTGCAGGCTCTTGGTGCTTAAATCTTTGTCTCTATAGCAGCATAATGACTACTATAAGAATAAGAATGTGCCATGGACAATATACTCCATCCTTGTTTTACTCTACACTTTGTGATGAAATAGAATGAACTGAAATATATGTCATCTTTCTTTAGTATCTCCTATAGATATACATGGACACTGAGACTTTATTCTCTTCTTTACAAATCGATACAGTGCATTTTACTTGAGGCTCTATGCCCAAATAATTGTGTATGCATTTGGAAAATTATATAACCTCTCAAGCTCACTGTTCCTTTAGAATGATCACTGCACCTATATTTCTCGTTGCATGATTTTTGTATTGTATCTTTTCATGATTCAAATTTATACTTGATGTGGCATAAGTTGCCCCTCTTCATCAGCTATCCTACAGTCATGGCTACACCTTGTCTGCTATCTATTTGATGTTTCAACATTTATCTGATGCTTCCATTATGACATGTAAAGAAGAACTGGATATGTGAACAACTCAACATACCTGGCATTTGCTTTCTATTTTTCACTTGTATTTTCCAATTCACAGGGCTATTTTCTTGCACTCTTGAATTGGTTGCTATGAATGATCAATAATTGGGGCTCTTGTAAACACTTAATGATTTACTCCTTCAGTTGAAATGTTTGAATTTGAGGATATGAACATGAATTTTTGTTTCAATCCCCTTTTGAAGTTAAGGGGCAGCATGCTAGGCTCAACCCTTGTGGGAGCCCACTTTGAACCACATGCTATGATGTCTTTATATTAGCAACATAACTTCTTCTATACTTTCACAGGAAACAAACATGTTAGTTTTAAAAACAATGAAGGTCAATGATGTTTTGATGTTTCCTTTTTAGGGTCTCTTGCATATAGATGATTTGGTTATCCGATTTAGTACATCATAGGCAATGTATTATGTTTCTATTTATAGGCACATATGAAACCATATTCAAATCTCTAACAATTATTTTTGTTATGATATAGGTTCATTCAGAGGTCAAGGACAAGGAGGAGCTAGCTATAATGAAGATCAACTCAAGACTCCAAATAGGCAATGATGGATATGCTCTTTTTCTTTCTTATCTTCAGATGCATAGTGTATTTCCTATGTTTGTATTGGTTTAGCTATTCCCATGGCTTGTGTGGGACATTTGATCTCCCTTAATTTCATTTAATGCAATGCTGATTTAGTTTGGTATATCTCATTTATAAGATGAATGGAATTTGTAATGTGAAATGAAATAACTCCTATCACTAATGAATCTTCTACAAAGCATTAAATAATGCACTGGTTATCTCTCTTCTGGCATAACAAAAGCATGATAAAATTGAACCTTTTCTTTTCAAGCATTCCAAACTATGCAAACTATCATAGCAGACAGATGTTAAACTTCTCATCTTAAAATGAACTTAATGCACTAGCTCTGCCAATTTGAGCTATAGGTGAAAAATTGGTAACACCTTCCAAGTGAAAGCTTTAGCCATGAGGATACAAAGATATGGGGAGATAGGGTCGCCTTGACATATGCCTTTCGAGGCCTCAGAAACCCCCACCTCATTACCATTGACTAGGATCATGAAGGATGTTCTTGAAATACAGTCTGAGACCCACTTACGCCATTGACATGACAAACCTAGCTTAGAAAGAACATCTATCAGGAAGTCCCAGTCAACCCTATCATATACTTTAGCCATGCCTAATTTAATCACCATTGAGGGGATTCTTTTGACTTGCATGGTGTGGATTAATTCATGTGTCACTATGACCCCTTCTACTGTCTCTTTGCTAGGAATGAAGCCTCCTTGTTCTTTTGAGATAAGATCTAGGATTATTGTAGCTAAACTCATGGCCAATGCCTTTGTAATTATCTCGTAGACTAAGTTACAAAGAGATATTGGCCTATATTCTTCATATGATGTGGGAGATTTCACTATTGGAATAAGGATAATAGCTATTCTTTTAAACTCTTTTAGTATATTTTTATTTTTATGCGCCTCCTCCACTACCAGGAATACCTCCTTGCCCACTATATCCAAACACTTTTGAAAGAAGGAACTTGTGAAGCCATCTGGCCCTGGAGCCTTTTCCCTTAACATTGTGAAGACTGTTGCTTGAACTTCTTCAATTAAAAAATCTTTCATCAGTAAGTCGTTATGCTCCTCCTTGACCAACTTATGTATGTTAAACTGCATTTTTTCTTGTATTCTTCCCTATGAATTAACCTCTGCCAAAAGGAGCTTCTTGAAGAATAGTGTAGCTTTATTTAATATTTCAACCAGATTAGATGTGATGTCCTCATTTTCTTTTCTCACAAATCTAATATGGTTATGCTCCCTTTTAATTTTCATGGAGACATGGAAGAATTTTGTGTTCTTGTCTCCATCTTTCAGCCATGTTTCTCTTAATTTTTTCTGCCAATAGATTTCCTCCCTCCAATATTTCTTCCATCTTTTCTTTGGGTAATTTCTCCCTTGAGAAAGAATCATTGTTCATTCCATGAAGAATAACATGATTTTAAAGGATCTCCAATTCCTTCTTGAGTGTTGTCTTTTCTTGAAATATATTTCTAAAACATGACTTGTTCCAAGAAATGATTTTATTTCTAAGGAACTTCAATTAGTATGCAAGTTGAAGCATTCTTGAGCCTTGTATAAATGGTGTTGAGTTCCCCACCACTCCTTTACTTGGGAGATGAAAGTTTGATCCCTGAATGACATGTCTTGAAATGTGAAATATTTATGTTTTTGAAATAGTGTCTCCCCTATGGACAGAATAAATGGAAAATGGTCCAATCCAGTCCATGGAAATATGATTGAGGATATATCTTTAGGAGATTCAATACACTTGCTGGATATTAGAAACCTATCTAATCTTTTCACAATTTGGCAAAAATTCTTCCTTATGATAGTCCAAGTGTAGCGACCATTCTTGGGAGGGTAGTCTAGGAGACTATTGTCTGAGATGAAGTTATTAAAGTCCTTTGTTGCCTTAATGGGGTGGGAAATACCCCCTTCCTTCTCATCTTTTGCCACTACGACATTAAAGTCCCCTCCAAGAATGACTCTTTCCTTTCTTAATTTGTATAGAATTTGGTTGAGTTCAATCCACAACACTTTTTTTTAGGTCGTACCACAAGGGCCATATATGCAGAGGATCCAGAAGTCTTTCTTGTCTAAAGATTTTAGGATTTTTCACAAGACCCAATTTCTTTTCATATCTATTCAATCCTTGATTTGGGTATATATTTCCACCATAGGATTGCTAGGTTGCCCAAGGTACTGTTCATAGGAGTTATTGTTGAATCTTAGCCCCACCATTTTTTGGATGATTTTCTGCCCTTGCTCCTGTGAGAATTTTATTTCTTGTAACAGTACTACATCTACCTTAGCCTCGTCAAGATAATTCTTGATGAGGCATCTTTTGTTAGTGGCGTTTAAGCCACTAAAATTCCATGTGAGGACTCTCATTGGACTCGAGGAGAGTTTAAATCTCTCCTGGTACTAGATCTCAGCACCCTATCTATTGTAGTCTAGATACTTGCAGTGATTTCGACCTCAGTTTTCTTGTTTTTGTATCTCCTTTTTCCTTGGTTGATTTTTGCATGGAGTTATGCCCTATCTCATCTTCCATAGCAGTCTAGACAATACCTAGGATGGGTCTATCCTCATCCTATGAATGTTCATATAACACTTCCTCTGCAATGTCATCACAGATGTCATTTCTAACTTTGAGGATAACTTCATTTAATACTTCTAATATATTAAAAGAATCAAATTCTACATTCTCCTCCCATTCATATGAATCATGGGCTAGCTCATTTCCTAGCCCATCTACCTCATCCCATTTTATATTTTATAGTTCCTTGGAGACCCCACATTTTAACCTCTCCTCCTCATTTTCTATGGCCAAGGGACTATAGTCATCTACTATATTAACTCGAGCTAGGAGGATTACTTGAATATTTGGAGGGGAACACATGGATAGGAAAAGGTTTTGTGGTGGTACTTCTCTATACATCACATTTTCCTTCAAAACCTATTTAACGAATTCCTTTCCAATATTATGAGAGATAGGAGAGAGATTATGTTGGTTGAACCTAAACTCTTTTATTAGAGTATGTCAGACTACTTGTACAACCTCAGGTTCCTCCCCCTTCCTTTCTTTGTCCTTGTTACTGGTTATGTCCCATATGTCCTAATAGTCTCTAGTCCTATAGCTTCCTCCTAGTGGAAACACTTTGTCTTCATCTACCCAGGTGTTCACCTGCTAATGGGTACTCCGATCTATAATCTTTCCCAGGCTTGCTGGTGTCTCTTTATCTAAAAAGTCCACTTCCTAGCTTGTATTACATTTCCGTCAGAAACTGTTGTTGAAGTTCCCTACACTGGCTGGTCCTTCATAAAAAAAAATTCTCCCATATACCTTCTTTGGATTCCAATTTGACCATTGCCAGTTTTTCCTTTTATGATTTCATTAAGATGTTCATTCTGATAGTCCATAGCCAACAATGAGTTTGGGGAAGCTCTAGTTCCTGATAGGTTCATATAAAATTTCTAATCATTCTCAAGATGTGTATATCTCTATATTCTAAAGGAATATTTGAGATTTGCACCCAAAGGGGGAAACCTCCCAGTTTTTCTCTTTCTAGGTTGAAGTTTAGTTTCCAAGTTTGACATTGTATCCTATCCCCTTGAAATGACCATTCTTTATTTTGTAAAACTATCTCATACCATCCTTGTTCGAGAAGGTTACTGCAAAAAAGCCCTTTCCTAGATCTACTAATTCTATTGGAGAAGGATAGTTAGTTAAAATTCAATCCTGAAAGTCATGTATTGAGAAAACCATTTTTGAAACTTCACCTATTACATTCATTTTCTATAGATGGCCTATCCTTGACTTGTAGATCTCCTCTAGGATTTCTAGAACCACTTCTAAAGTTGTGTGGTGCTTGGTGTTCAAAGGCTTGTTGGATGCCTTCCTTCTATCCTTATAAGACTTCCCATAGTCCATTGGGTATAAAGACTCTCTTCCCTTCTCTGGGCATTTCTTTCTAGCTTTTTTCTTGCCACCTTTACTAAAGGCTTTCCCTTTCTCAGTTTTTTTACCCTTGTGCCTGTTAAAAGGTCTTCTCTATTGGGGGATGGTATTCCAGGTCATCTTTGTTGTGAGACAATTTTCCATTCTTGTCATGGTTTATGATCAAATCATCTTTGAAAGAGCTCATCTTGTGTAGGAAGAGGGACTATTTCCTACCACCTATTCCTCCTACGATTTTCATGATTTTTTGCTGGTTAATGGAACATTCCTATCATTATTGCATCATATTGTTCAATTCTAGTTAAATTCAATTTATATTTCTAATAATATTATTACAAACAAATTTAACAAAAAACTTTAATAAAATTATGCATTTTCCCACTACTATTGCAATCAAAATCACTTAACTTGTGATTATTAATTCCATTTAAGCACCAATTAAATGTTAGATTTTTTTTGCACATATAGTTTATAGCTATTTTTATAAGCTAGACATGCAAATTTTTAAGTAGGAATGTTTGTAAAAATACTTATCACTAATTTGATTGGCTCCTATGCTTTTGGGGTAATTTTGACTGGTTTAAAATTTGAGGTCTTATGGGTGGAAAATGTGGAGGATGAAATCAAGCCTTGATTTTGTTTCTATTCTTATAGTAGCCTTTTAATTTTATAATATCTTTATATTTAACTTTTAAAATATAACTTTTAGATTTTACATTAACTTTTTTTATTTTATAATATATTTTTGATTTTTCTTTCTAAAATATAGAGTAGTATTGATATCTTAAATATGTAACTTAAAGAGTTACATCGATTTTATAAACTAGAGATGCAATTTTTTAAAGTAGAAATATTTGTAAAAATATTTATCACTAATTAAATTGGTTTCAATGTTTTGAGGTAATTTTGATTGGTTCAAAATTTGAGGTCTTATGGGTTGAAAGTGTGGAGGATTAAATCATGGCTTGATTTTTATTTTATTTTTACAATAGGTTTATTTGATAATATCTTTATATTTTTCTTTTAAATTATAACTTTTATATTTTATAACAACTTTTTTTATTTTATAATATCTTTTTAGTTTTCCTTTCTAAAATACAAACTAATAAATATATTCCAAATTCAAAGGGGAGGGAGAGCCAAATTCAAGGAGAGAGAATTATGAATTTGATACTTGTGAGAGTGGAGGGAATTTTTAAGAGGGAGCCCATAGTCTTTCTCTAAACCCAACTACATTGCATGATACACACATGCAAGGGTTGGGTGATCTATCAATTGTCTATAAAAAATCAATGTGGAGTGCAATGCATTTTTTGATATTTTTCTAGCAATGTTTGTTATTCTTCTTAGTTTCTTGAAAAGAGGTCATTATTTTTTCATAATGGACTATATTCATTATTAAATTAAAAAATTAGATATTAAAAAAAACACATATTATAATTTTAACAAAGCTAACACTAAGTGCTACATAGTTACAAAGTGGCATTTCCAAATGACTTCATTTGATCCCTCAAAAAGTGAAGTGAAATTATTTTTTGTCAACATTTGGACACTTTAGTGAAAGATACTTTGTTAGAGGTTTGATTTAAGCCTAGGGGTTTGATCTAAACCCCTTCAATCAAATCCTATTAAATGGAACCCCTATAGTCTTAAGTCATGCATTTTCTAAAAATACAAGATTTTAGGAAAAAAATAGGATGTCCCACAAGTGAGACACACTATTGTGGGGTCACTCAAAATACAAGATGTATTAGGGTGAAAGAAAATAAGTAAGTCCCGTTTTTTTAGGACAAAATAAAAAAGAATGACCAAAAATCATGCTAAAAATTGTTCAAGTTCAATTGAAGGGGTGTTTGATTGACCCCCTTTGATCAAACCTAGTCACTACATGTGTGGCATGACATGGCACCACATGATGATAGTATTTAAATCAAGTTGTTAAAGGGGATTTGATGAAGGGGGGGTAAGTCACAAAACACACAATAATAGATATTGAACACAACAAATAGAACTTTCTTTTATTGAACTGGGCAACTCATTACATCACAGAAGCTCAATTAGAATCAGAGGATGAATCTTCTACTGGTTGCAACACATTACAGCTTGCCCAACCTCAAGACTCTAGAATCTTTAGCCTTCTGTAACCCCAAATCAGCTAGGGTTTCTATTTTTCCACCTATTCTTGACTCTACATTGGCCCCCTTAACTCTACTACTACCCAGGGTTCCCAAAATAGTCATAAATAGCACTTTTTGGCGGCCTCCAGCTAAATTTCAAAATTTACAACTCCCTCCAAAAGTAGGTCAACTTCTGGGAAGCATAACTTTTGATCCAGGTGTCTGATTGACGAACCGTTTTAAGCACCGAAAAGCTCATGATGTGAAATATCATGCCAAAGATTTATAAATGGATTTCTGTCAACTTTTTGGGACATTATGGGAAGTTTTAGTGCCTCATATCTTGTTCCAAAAATTTTTAAGGGCTTTTCAGAAAACAAAAACTTTAATATCTTTCAGCTCACAAATGATCTTTCCCTAATTCCTTTGCCAAAGGTCTTATATTTCCATTATGTAACTTTCTGGAAGTTTTTGCTTCATTACATGCCCAAATGCAAACTTTCTAAAAATAGCAAGTACACTTTCCAAAATAGGCAGGTCGCTATTTTTAGCAGTTTTGGAAAAACTGAAAGTCCTACATTATTCTTCTGGATATTATGGAACTAGAAACACTAATTATGGAAAGAAATGAAAACAACTACATTGATTTTGAATTAACTTCTTTTTTTGGGTGATGCAAGATTGCCCTTACACCACTGGATGATCCTGCATCAGACACCCAGGGTAATTTGAGAAGTGACCTTGTCATGTCTTAGATGTTTGTGTGAGGAAAACCCAGATGGTCAACCTCTGCCTTAGACAACCAAGAAGAATCTTCAACAGGCCTTCCTTTCCATTTTACCAAATATTCTTCATATTTCTTGTTCTATGTACTTCTTCCCACATGGCTATCCAAGATCTCTTCTATCTCCTCCATTGAAGTAGATGCTGGAATACTCCACTGCACTTCTATTGGTCCATCCTCTGTTCCACCTTCATGATATTCTAATAAATTAGCAATGCTGAAAATAGGGGAAATATTGATCCCACTCGGTAGCTCTACCTCATATGCATTTCTTGAATCATGCTTCTTCAGGATTCTGCATGGTCCAAATTTCTTCATTTTCAACTTATTGTATGTTTCAATTGGGAGCCTTTCTTTTCTCAAGTGAACCATGACTTCATCTCCTACCTGGAATTCATTATATCTCCTCTTCTGATCTACCTTAGCCTTGTACTGAATATTTATTTTATTAATGTGCTTTCTCACCTCTTCATGCAAATTCTTTAGATGTTCTACAAAGTCTTCAACTTCAGCACTTGTCTTTTCTCCATTGTCCAGCTTCCTTAACTCAGAAGCATCTCTTGGGCTATTGCCATATGCAATCTGGAATGGTGATTTACCAGTACTCCTATTAACAGAATCGTTGTAAGCAAATTCTACCTGTGGTAAAATCAAATCCCATCCCTTGGGCTTATCTCCTACTAAGCATCGTAACAGGTTACCAAAACTCCTATTCACCACTTCAGTTTGTCCATCAGTCTGTGGATGGTGTGCAGAACTAAACTTCAAATCTGTCTTCAACTTCTTCCACAATGTCCTCCAGAAATTACCAACAAACTTGGTATCTCGATCTAAAACTATGCTCTTTGGTAGACCATGTAGTCTCACCACTTCCCTGAAAAATAACTCTGCAATATGAATAACATCATTAGTCTTCTTACAAGGAATAAAATGTGCCATCTTTGAGAATCTGTCCACCACCACAAAAATAGAATCATGCCCTCTCTATGTCCTTGGTAAACCAAGAACAAAATCCATACTAATATCATCCCATGGCTTCTCTGGTACAGGTAATGGTTGATACAACCTTGTATTTTGACTTGTTCCTTTTGCCATCGTACATACTCTGCAACTCTGCACAAACTTCCCCATATCCTGCTGCAACTATGGCTAATAATAATTTTCACCAACAATAGAAATGGTCTTATCTCGACCAAAGTGTCCAGCCAATCCTCCACTATGCTTCTCTTTAAATAGGTTCTTTCTCATGGAACTCCTCAGAATGCACAACTGGCTTCCTCTAAACAACATGCCATCTTGGATTATGAAATCCAACAATTTTGTCCTGTCCAAAGTAACAAGCTCTAGACAAGCTTTCCAAGCCTCTGCAAAATCTAGATCTTCAGGATACAAGCTTTTGAGTTCATCAAACCCAACAACCTTTATCTTCATTTCTGTCAACAAATTTTGCCTTCTGCGCAAGGCATCTGCAACTCTGTTGGACTTCCCACTCCTATGCTTCAAAACAAAGGTATAACTCTACAAAAACTCAACCCATTTTAAGTGCCTTTGGTTCAACTTCCCTTGACTATTAATATACTGCAAACCCTGATGATCAGTATATAAAACAAACTCTTTTGGCAACAAATAATGTCTCCATTTCTTCAAAGCTTGAACTATTGCATAAAATTCCTGATCATAAATAGAATACTTTTTCTTGGCATCATTAAGCTTCTCACTAAAATAGGCAATGGGCTTACCTTATTGGCTCAAAACAGCTCCTATACCACTACCACTAGCATCATAATCTACTTGAAATACCTTATTGAAATCTGGAAGTGCCAAAATAGGTTGTTCTACAACTTTCTGCTTCAATGTATCAAAGCTCTTGTCGGCTCCTTTAGTCCATCTAAACTCTTTTCTATCCCCTCTCATTGTTTCAGTTAGGGGTGCACAAATTCTACTGAAATTCTTGATAAACTTTCTATAAAAACTTGCCAAACCATGAAAAGATCTTACCTCCATTGCACTCCTTGGTGTAGGCCACTCAATGATAGCCCTTACTTTTTCTAGGTCCATCTTAAGACCTTTCTCTGAGACAACAAATCCCAAGTATACCAACTCCTTCTTTGCAAAACTGCATTTCTTCAGATTAATCAGCAGCTTCTCCCTCGGCATCTCTAGAACTTTTTTGATATGTATCAAATGCTCATCCCAAGTCTTGCTAAAAATCAAAATATCATCCAAATAAACAATAACAAAACTTCCCAAAAATTCTTTCAATACCTCGTTCATTAGCCACATGAATGTGCTTGGTGCATTGGTTAGCCCAAATGGCATGACTAACCACTCATACAAACCTTCCTTTGTCTTGAAGGCTGTCTTTCATTCATCCCCTTCTCTAATATGGATCTGGTGATACCCACTCTTCAGGTCAATTTTTGTGAAGTACTTGACTCCACTCAAACAATCCATGATGTCATCCATTCTTGGCAATAGAAATCTATACTTGATCGTTATCTTATTGATGGCTAGAGAGTCTGTATACATCCTCCATTCTCCATCTTTCTTTGGTGCTAGTATTACAGGAACCGCACATGGACTTAGTCTCTCCCTTATCAGTCCCTTCCTCAACAACTCTTGAACTTGTCTATTCAGCTCTTCATTCTCTGCAGGGGTCATTCTGTGGGCTGCCTTGTTTGGCAAACTGGCTCCTGGTATCAAATCCATTTGATGACTTATCTTCCTTATTGGTGGTAAACCTTCTGGTACATTATCAGAGATAATGTCCTAGAACTCTTCCAACATATCTGAAACTTCTGCTAGTACATCTTCACATTTCTCTTGACTAATCTTAGGAATCAATGCAAATCAATGACGCTCATGCTTCATACCCTCCAAAAATTTCCTACCATCTACCAAACAAATTTTGGTAGTAATACATACCTTTTCTTCCCCCTCCTTCAAGGGCTTCAACTTATGATGAACTCCATCCTTTGTTAGGGAATATGTGTTTGCACGGCCATCAAGGACAGCACTCCTATCATACTGCCATAGCCTCCCCAACAGCATATGACATGCATCCATCAGTATGATATCACACAACACCTCATCATGGTACTCACCAATCTTGAACTTCACTAAACACTGCTCATTGACCAAAGCTCTATGGTCCTTCTACAACCATACAATCCGATATGGATGCAGATGCTTTCTTCTTGTCAACTTCAACTTGTCAACCATCTCCTCTAAAACAAGATTATCAGTGCTTCCACTGTTAATAATAATATCACAACACTTACCCTCACATTTGCACCTTGTGTGGAATAAACTCTTCCTCTGATTGGGTTCTTTCTCCTCATTCAGCAAGGTTCTTCTGACAACTAGGGTTTCTCCCCTTTCAGCATCTTTAGAATGCTCAGAATGTGCATCTTCATCTACATGTGCAACTCGTGCATTACCTTCAGGTCTTCTATTTGTCCTTCCTTGATGTTGCGGACACTCATATGCTCAATGCCCTTCTTCTCCACATTGGAAATAGGTTCCTCTGAAACCTCCTCTTCTAGGTCCTTGCCCAGGTCTACCTCTTGCTCTTCCTCTTTGCTCACCACTGTTCTAGTCATGAGGGTGGTACGTATTATCCCCTCTTTGATTTTGACTGGTGCCTGCTTCTTCACTTTTCTTTTGATCTTCATTACAGCCTCCATAGGTTCTTCCACCAGTCCTTCCACCTTGACCTCTTCCCCTTTGCTTGCTATCAAATCTTTTAATCAGCTTCTCTTCCACCTTCAGGGAAAACTGGTATGCATCTTCTATGATGGTCATTTTGATCAAGCTCAACTCCTCTTGAATACTTGGCCTCAACCCATTAATGTAACGGGCTACCTTCTCCTTGTTGGGCTCTGCATGACCTGTCCTGATAGTAACTATATAAAACTCTTTTGTATACTCCTTAATAGACTTGTTACCTTTCTTCAGTCCTTGCAGCTTCTTCAGCAACTCCATCTCATAGTCCACAGGAATGAACTACTTCTTTAGTTTCTCCACCATCCGATCCCATTTGGTGATATTTCCTTTTTGTCTTTTATTCCTCTCTAATTGGACCTCCTTCCACCAAATATTGGCGTGGCCAGGCTTCAACTTTGTTTTTGCAAACTTAACCCAATCTGGGTCCTCCACATCTTCATACTCTAAATACTCCTCCATGTCATTGATCCAATCAATAAGTTGTTCTAGATTCAAATCTCTAGAATATGTAGAAACTCTGATCCTGGGCCTCTTTCTGATCTTCGAAATGGCCCTCAACAACCTAACTTCTACAGCATCTTCGGCAGCTTCTTGTTCTTCCTTAGATAGCTCTTCTTCAACTTCATCTTCACTTTCTTCTTTTGTCCTCAACTCAAACCCTCTTCATAGCTCCTCTTGCAATGCATCGATTTGCCTTTGTAGGGCTCTAAAACCTTCTTCTGTCAAAGCATTCCTCCCAACACGATTTCTTCGTGTAGGCATCTTGGTCTCCACAGCAAACCCACAACCTCAGGTCCTGGTACAAACTGCCTCATGGTCAACGATCTGTCTACACACTCAGGAACCCTTACTCTGATACCACTTGATGAAGGGGGGGTAAGTCACAAAACACACAATAACAGATATTGAACATAGTAAATAGAACTTTCTTTTATTGAACTGGGCAACTCATTACATCATAGAAGCTCAATTACAATAAGAGGATGAATCCTCTACTGGCTGCAACACATTACAACTTTCCCAACCTCAAGACTCTAGAATCTTCAGCCTTCTGTAACCCCAAATCAGCTAGGGTTTTTGTTTTCCCACCTATTCTTGACTCTACACTGGCCCCTTTAACTCTGCTACTGCCCAGGGTTCCCAAAATAGTCATAAATAGCACTTTTTGGCGGCCCCCAACTAAATTTTGAAATTTACAACTCCCTCCAAAAGTAGGTCAACTTCCAGGAAGCATAACTTTTGATCCGGGTGTCCAATTGACAAACCGTTTTAAGTGTCAGAAAGCTCGTGATGTGAACTATCATGCTAGAAATCATAAACAAATTTTTGTCAACTTTTTGGGATGTTATAGGAATTTTTAGTGCCTCATATCTCGTTCCAGAAATTTTTAGGGGCTTTTCAAAAAACAAAAAATTTAATATCTTTCAGCTCACAAATGATCTTTGCCTGATTCCTTCACCAAAGGTCTTATATTTCCGTTATGTAACTTTCTGGAAGTTTTTGCTTCATTACATGCCCAAATGCAAACTTTCTAAAAATAGCAGGTACACTTTACAAAATAGGTAGGTCGCTATTTTTAGCAGTATTGGAAAAACTGAAAGTCCTACATTATTATTCTGGATATTATGGAACCCGAAACACTAATTATGGAAAGAAATGAAAACAACTACAATGATTTTGAATTATTTTTTTTTTTGGGTGATGCAAGATTGCCCTTACACCACTGGATGCTCCTGCATCAGGATTTGATCATACATTTGATTGGACCTAATTGTGTGGCATCCTTGTGGCATCCTTTTATTCTACCCACCTAATGCAATTTTATTTGTCAAAATAATCAACTTCATGTCATGTACATGGGGGTCCAAAAAAATCACCTAGAGACAAGATTTTATATGTACATAGCCTACAAAATTAACTTTCCAAAAAATAAAATATATAATGTGTTTTTTTTTTAAGAAAAAGTGACAAAGCCACTGAACATTATATTTAAAATATAAAAAAGGTTTACAAAAACCTGGTTCGAAAGGGGCATATCGGCAGGAAAGAACCAAGGGAAGAAAACCTTCAGTTATAGCCCTAAAAAACCTAACTACAACCTGGCTACATAACAAGAATGTTATGACCAATACAATAGGAAATAGAGCCATGAACAAAAATTCTCCATGTCTGCCATCTACAAACTGGAAAAAATTCAATTACAATACAAAAGCCGAATAGAGGTAGATCAAAAGACAACTTAGATATCTTTAACAAGAACTTCAAACTCCATCATAGCAGGTCCCTGTCAGAGAGCTTCTCCTGACTTACTTTTAGCCATAAACCTCTTTTACCTGAAAATAGAAAGACATACTTCCAACTTTTTTCATATTAGCCAAACAAAGGAAAATATACAATATATAATGTTTTTTTATTAGTATGATATTTTTTATTTATTTTATAACAAAGATAGGTCTATTACAACAAATAAAGACCATTTTTTGAGACATTGGAAAAAATAAAAATTTGGGTCAAAAAATTGCATTACACTCAATTACTGTCATTGTTTCAACAAAATAAAAATTCATTTTCAAAATATAGGGAAAGAGAAATGCATTATAGTAAATTGTATGTCTAACTTTCTATTAGTACGAATTAAAAAATTAATAATAAAAAAAAATTCAATAGAAAAATACTCAAAAATATCCATGTACTAGATATTGGCGCTAACAATCTAATTCCAATAAACATTAGAAAGATTCTATTTGGAGTAAAAGTTAGGAACTACAATAAAATGTCACTCATTATAAAATAATATAAAAGTAATAAAAAAATATCAAAAACTAAGACAAAATGATAAAAGTTTTTAAAAAGAATTATAGGAAAATAATGAATTGAATCTATAGAGAAAATGAGACAAATTACTAGTTTTGTATTGTTTTTAAATCTTGATACTTTGTTTGGTATAATTGATAGAATGTGGTGAATACTAATTTTTAAAAAAAATTATGGCCTAATAAGGTTGAAAATTGGGGTACACTATTGTTCTTTTACCCATTTATGTAAATCAAAAGTATAGACTAATAGTTTTGATATGTCAATGTAAGATCAATGTATAACATGATAGATCAAAGTATGTACAATATTAAGCTCTAGAAAGCATAATATAACAATATGAAATTAATAAGTAAGCTCTAGACAATATGATATACTAATGTGAAATCAATAATTAAGCTCTAGAAAGCATAATATAATAATATGAGTCTAATGAATAAGTTCTAAGAAGTGATATAGAAATATGGGATTGATAAGAAATAAGTAATAATCAAAGTCTAAGGAACAATAATCAAGGGCATAAGCATAGGATGTAAAACAAGAGAGAATGGAAAAGGTTATGAAAGTGAAGGCATGTGAGAAACCCAAGTGGGAAATAAAAGCAAAAGACAATGGTAGAAAAATCATAGGCATGAAGGGGATGTAATCAATTATAGGAGGAAATATGTCAAGGAAGATAAATGGATAGTCAAATGATTGTTAGCATAATACATTGTTACAATTTAGTTTCAGGTTTTAGTTTCATATAACCACTGCACGGTTATGGTTATGCAGTTATAGGTGGTTCATAACTGCTATCTCCCTTGCATAAATCTTTCATTGCATTGTACCTTTTAAGTATTGAATAAAACTATCTTCTCTAATTTTCTTCATATGGTATCAGAGCAGTCTTGTGAGATGTGAGGCATTTGAAAGGTTTTGCATCTGTGCTTGTGTGCAAAGAGTATTCTCTTCATTTATCATTGTGAGATGTGAGGCATTTCAAAGGTTTTGCATCTGTGCCTATGTGCAAATAACATTCTCTTCATTTATCATTGAATGTTGCAAGGAAGATGTTGCTATTAACGAAAAGGCATTACAATTTTTACGAAACTTTAAAACATTGTTAAATGAAGCATTGAGCATCCAGGGCAAACATCTCATTTGATTTATGTTACTCCTGTGAATCAAGGCAAGTTATCTTAACATCCAAAATGAAAGGTAGTTTTTTGCATAAGAGGAGGCTACCATTCTGTTTGAAGATTTTGTAGGGAGGAGTGTTGCAAAATAAAGCATATACAGGCATTTCAATGATAGTGTTGAAATCTGAATTAGAGTAGAAAATGTTTGGCATGTGGAGACTTGTTGTGCATGGAGGAGAATTCCAAACATGGAATATAAAGGTATTTTAAGATTATAATTTTTTTTAGAAGTTGTTTGAAGATAGGCATCAAAATCTACATCTATCATTTGATACAAGGTGCTTGATTGAAGGCATTCACTCTTGGTCTGGTACATGCCTTATTAAAGCCATTGTTGGGAACGTATGTATTCTCTGCTATTGGCACCAAATCTGATGATGTAATCATTACCGTTTCCAATCTAGTTGTTGTAACAGCTGTAGTATCCTTAAGCATATTTCACACTCTAGCCACTATTGGAACCATGCCTGTTGTCTGAGCCATAACAATATTTTTGAAGTTTATTTTTTTTTTGGTAAATTTTTTGGAAGGAGTCATTGTTGTGTGATAATATTGTGGGCTGCCTATGGTGGAATATCATAACTATTTTTCTATGTGAAAGACCTCACATTTCTAAAAATCACATACCCATTCTCATTCCCTTTGGTAATTTCATATGTACAAAAATGTATAGGATTGTTCATTTTAAGGGAAAATGATTCAACTTTCCTATAACATTTGAAGTGTGGACTTCATACTAGGAAAGGACTTAAGATAAGGTGACTAGCAATTTGTGTGGAGAAATAAGTGTTTTTTTTATATAGAGGTGTGGAATTTATTTGGAGTAATAAGGTTTGGAGGTATATGAATCCATCATTGATCAAAATTGACATCATTATTTTTAACATTTGAAAATGGCCACACATTATGTTTGTGGTTCTGATGCCATCCATGCTATCATTGATAGAAATTTGAGAGACTTGCATGGTTGTGCTATTGAAGAGTCTAGAACAAATGGATAGAGTGTAACAAGGTCATATTAGAGGCAGGCGGCATCAGAGGATGGAGGATTTTCCATCATCTCAAGTTAGCTTCTCGTTTTGAGATGATGCTTTGCATGAGAAGCATTTTTGGTTTTGGTTGTTTTGTTTTTCTTTGTTGATGTTGATGGATTTTAAGAATGTATGTTTTATGATGATTTTTTTTTGGAGACAAGTTTGGGATTTGGTGTTGAGCTCAATATGGATTATTGTCCAGTGAGCTTCAAAGAGTATATGATCAAGAATTATACCCTTTCACGGTCACCAGACAATGGCAGAGATCTGTCGTATCTCTTAGGGTTCATTGTTGAATAATTCTCGACTCTATGATTTGAGAGCTTGGGACTAAAGAGCTCAAGAACATAGCTCAAAGCTATGCCTTTCTGAGGGTAGATGAGATAGGATGATGGAGCTCTACTTGGTTTAGGATTTGTTATTTGGGAGATCTTCTATAAAATATGTATTCATATTATGTATTCAGCTTTGTTGAGTATTTTAGCATTAAGAAGGGGGGGGGGGTCCCTTGGTACTATTGCAGGAACAATGTAATAAGGGGGGAATGTTAGCGTAATACATTGTTATGATTCAGTTTCATGTTTTAGTTTCATATAACCACTGCACAGTTATGGTTATACAGTTACAAGCGGTTCATAACCACTATCTCCCTTGTATAAATCCTTGACTGCATTGTATCATTTAATTATTGAATAAAACTATCTTCTCTAATTTTCTTCAATGACTCCCCAATTGGGAAAATATTCTTTGACACTAGAGATAGAGAGTAAATGTGAAAATTTATAGGGTCATCCTCATAGTCATGGAAATGTCCTACCTTAATTAAAAGAATTTAATTAAAATTTGGTTGATTTCCAGCCTTTACCCTTCCCACCTAAGACCTACTAAACACAAGTTTACAAGACATGTTACTATGTCCTTTTATTTAAAATAATTCATTCTAATTTTCTCAAAGTTTATCAAAGAAAGAGAAATTATTTGTATAGATACACATTTTAGGATAATAACATAAAGATTTGTCTCACTTTTTGGTCTAAGTGGGCCACTCAAATTAACATTTGTTTTTAATTTTCTATCATTATAGAAAGAAAACTATTAAGAATTGGAAGCGAATCTGAATTAATGATTTATGATATTTCCTATGTAGATTCTAAATCCTTTTTTCTAATTTTAAAAACTTATTTATCTCATTTTTTAAAATATTTTAAAGATTTTTTTTCTTAAAATTTATCTTATTTTTTATGAATAATATTTCCCCATATGCATAACTTCATCTAGAAATAATATCTTTCCATAAAAAACATATATTATTAACATTGATCTCTAGGGATCACCCACTTCTAATTGAATGCGTGCATCCCTCTACACACATCAACTGTGATCCCCATTAGCCTTTCCCCCATATAGGGCTCATCACTTGCTCTACATGTCAACAATCCTTAGTAATACCCTAGCTCCTCACAAGTACAACTTTTTCAAATTCTCTATGATGTCCTTGCCTTAACCACTTGTACATTTATTCCTCAAAGGATGATTTATTCAATCAACTCTTCATTGCAAATGTAAAAATTACTAAACACATCATTTCCTCACCTCGTAGCATGAAGGTTTTGAATTTGAGGGGATGATATTAATTAGGGCATTTATTGTTTTCTCTATAGATGGACATCCCCCATCTTTAAATCACACACTTTGCCTCCATCTCATTCACATCTTCTATTTTAGTGTATGTTCTCTCCTACTCTCCCAAGTTATCTACCCTTACAAATAAGGTCATAAAAAAAGTGCATTTTTATGCCACTTTATAAATGTGAAGCAACTAAAATTGGTCCCTATGATCTACTATTTGGCCCATATCTTTGATATGGATTGCTCAGGGGTAGAATTTGCCATCCATTTTATCATGGGGGAAGTGCTACTTCTTGATTTCCCTTAGGTCCTCCTATTGTTGGAGGCAACATCCATTTTTCTATCAAACATCATGGACCCTAACCTACATATTCCAAGCTTTCTAGAAGGATCTATAGAATACTATGTTATGTCACTAAATAATTTTCTCAACTCCCACCAATTTCAATTATCTTCTAAACTAGTTACAAAAGTTCAAGAGGTGTTTAATGTGATAAGGTTTCTCCACCACCATGCTCTAGAATTGGTTCCTCACTCTCCTCCTCAATTTCCTCTTACTCCTACCTTTATGCCTCAATTACTTCCTGATGGTGGGGAAAACAACTCCTTTGCCAATGGTTAACCTTTTGTCTTGACTATTGTCTAGTTTGTTCTTTCTTGACCCCTGTTCACTTATTTATGCACCATTTTTGGCTTTTTGATACTTTCTTTCACAAGTGGCATCATTTATAAATGTAACAATTCCTTTTTTTAGATAAAAGTGCAGGTGCATCTAACACCTTTTATTAAAAAAAACATTGGTGTCTAGGACACACATATTATTTTGTAAATTTTTGCTACATATTTTATTTATTCTTAAGTTTTTAATTGAGATTAATTATAGTTTAGACACATATTTCCTTATAACATAATTTTTTTAATAACCCAAATTATTTATTTGTTAAAAACTTAAGATTTTAATATAGAGGGTAGTCCTATTTTTCTAATTTTTCCCCATTATTTCCTATTTTTCCATATGTTTCAAATAGATATTTTTATGTTTTGTAATAAACCTGTGTTGGTTAGCGAATAGACAATAAATATAATAATAAAATAAAATATATGAAAATATATACTTTTCATAAAGATTATTAGAGGGCTTTATTTGTGCAGAATTTCATTTCATAATGATTTTGTTTGGTCATGGAAAATATGGTCCAAATCAACTAGTTTCATTCAACAAAAGTCTAACATGTGGAATGGATGGAATCAAGTACCATATAGACATCTTCCATTGAATGACCTTTAATCGAAGGTCATATAATATCATATATAGATGTACCATTGAAGATATTGTCATGGAATATCATATATATTATTTCCATTGAAGGACATTCCACCAAAGGTACTTCAATTGAAGGCCCCTTCAGTCAAATATGATGCCTACATGGTGTCCATGTGGATTTTTCATGGCCTTTGATCAAAAGTGGACAATTTTGAGGGGTTCCAAATAAGTGATTTTCAAAGTGGCCTACAAGTGACATAGAGCTTTATACTTCTACTCTTAAATTGGTGATCTAAAAGGAATTTGGCTCTACATCAGGGATTGTGTCATGTCCCTATACTAGTAATTTATAATTGAATAGATTATGTATTATTCATTCAAATCAAAGATATGAATGATATTATAAATTGAATATATTTACTATATTTAAATAATATTTATTTAAAACAATTAACAAGATATATTATTATTATATTTATAAATAACACATAAATAATAATAATATATTATAAATATATCTAATAATATAAATACAAATATTCTTATATTTATCTTATATTATAATATCAATATAAATAATATAATATAAATCATATATCATTTATTATGATATAAATGATATAATTTATAAATGATGTAATATAAATACAAATAGTATAAATAAACATCTTTTAACCTATCCTCTTATGATAATGGAGTTACATATGGTTAGAACTAGTTTTACCACAGCTCATAAAGGGAATTAATATAAAGTAATAAAAATTATAAGAAGGTACGTATGTATTTTACACAAAGAATAATAAGAGATGTCTCTTCAAACATATCCCTTGAAAGGGAAATAAATAAAGGTTATAAGATAGAAAGTAAAAACAACAGGAAAAAAAGATACTTTTTAAGAGAACACTTCTGAGTTAAATACGACTTTGATATTGAAAATAAATAAATATAATAAAGAGTAATCATATTTGATTTATATAAGAGCATAGCGCACATTGAGAGATTGGAGGTAAACTTGTTAGGAAGAAGTAGCATTAATACCTCAAAGGTAGATAAGATCGGCAGTGGAATGGACCATGTTACATCATACTTAGGCAATGGATAAGACCTGTGGTGGAATGGACCATGCTACATCATACAAGGGCAATAAGTAAGACCTACAATGGAATGGGCATGTGTTACATCATACAAGGGCACTTAGTAAGAGCTAAGGTGGAATGGGCATGTGTTACATCATACAAGGGCACTTAGTAAGAGCTAAGGTGGAATGGGCATGTGTTACATCATACAAAGGCACTACCTGGAGAGGATGATTCATGCAACCTAACAAGAGCTAGTACTCCATCTCCACTAACGTTTGAAAATAAATAAAATCAACATATAATAGACAACTCTAAGTATGAATCCACTTAAGGATTCAATAATTGAATTATTGATTTATGTTGATACTATTTATGTGGTTACCAACCCTGATTTGATTATTTTAATATGATTTATTGATCTTATCTATTACTAATTTTTCCTTTAAGAAGTAATCCTCATGTGCAAGGTGGAAAATAAGGATCTTCTTAAAGGGGACATTACAGATTGTTTTAGTGGCGAATCTTTACCAATTGACAAATAGTTGAAATCAGGGCCTCCAAAAATGGCAAATAGTATGATCTTTATAGGAGACTAAATCGCCTAATTTTTACAGAAATTTAATTTAGTCCCGGTTAATTTGCCAATGTATTATTTTTTTAAACTAATAAATCAAGTTGATTCACCAGGTAAATTGTGTGGTGTTGGAGCTGATTCGCCAGTAGTTTATAACGTAATTACAAATCCTTATTATATTCACCATTAATATTATATTCCTTCCATTACTTTTGGGTCAATATCGCCATTAATAATAAATTCCTACTTAATTTTAGGGATATTTTCACCTCAAAAGGGGTTTTATTTGTTGCCATCAATTACCTTTTTAATCGAATGGTTGTGGTTTAATTTTGAGTCACTCTATAAATATGCCTTTGAAAAGGATTGTTGAGGCCCAGAATTTGTTTTGGGCCACACGATTAAATCTAATCGTGTGGCGCAAAACAAATTATGGGCCTCAACAAGCCTTCTCAAAAGAACATGCATAGAGTGCCGAGGAATTAAACAACAACCATTTCATGAAAAAGGTAATTGATGGAAAAAAATTAACTTTTGTTTTAGTTTTTATTTTAAAGTGAGATATTTTTAAAATATTGAATCTGTGTGTGCTCCAATGCTTTTTAGAGCATGCCAGGGCCGTCATCCATGGACCCCGCGAGGGGGCACTACCCTCTCGACCCCTACAAGGGGGAATTACCCCCTCGACCCCCACAAGGGGAACTACCCCTTGACCCAGCCGGTGCCTTATGCCCCCGGGCCCCTGCTTCAACATTAAAAAAATAAAAAAATATATTGGGGGATTGCACTAACCAACTATGAACATTTTTAAAGGAAATATTTGCCACTGTAATTAATTTCTTTAGTAATTATACACTAGGATTCACTATTGTAATTATTTATTTTTACCAATTCTTTATTAGGATTCGCCAGAATTTTACAAAAATTTTAATAATCTACATAGATTCACCATGAAAATTAATATTTTTTCAAAAAAAAGAAAGATTCACTAGGAAAATTATAGCACTTAGCTAGGATTCACCAGGATTTTATAGGTTTTTTAGGGGGGTATCCTTAAAGTTATCACTATTCCACATAATCATTTTAGGGGAATTTGCATGTGTGAAGAGTGATGTTTTCAATATTGTTCTATTTCAAGGTGTTTAGTACAACATAGTTACATCACAACAATATAGTAAAATCATGATACATTCAAATTGCAAGAATCTATTGATTCCAAACTATTATTTGGAACCTTTCTTTAAATTGTTATGTCATGGCTCACCTATCAACTAAACACCAAATACTACTATTACAATACTACAAAGGTAGGTACTCGCCACTACGTGGCACTTGTTCACATAGTTAAAATCTTAACCACTATAAATGAGCTCGGTTATTAATACAAGGGAATATAAATAAAGATTTAATTAACACACCAAATTACCAGAATTAATAATTATACACATTAATTCCTATTCTACCAAAAATGATACTAACATTAATGAGACCACATCTATTGAAAGATAAAAGTTGAGTATTTGGGAGTGATCATGAATGTTTTCAGATATCTTGGACAATATTGTTTGACCTTGTGCTCTATCTAGTGCAATTTAGTTACCTTATAGTGATACATCCTATTGTAGTCTATTGAATTATTTGTCCAAATCTACACATGAACACAATAAGACAAAAAAATATACTAATAACACAATCTTTGATTAAAAAAATACTCAATTTATACAATTTGAATGAAAAGTAAAACTATTAAGTGTATAGACTTATCCACACAAAAATCTCTCAATCTTTACAACTTGAGTCAAAAGTGAGAGTATATATAAGGTTGTTCAATGCACATGCCCACAAACATAGGCACAATAAATTTTATGTAATTATCATATGATTATAAAATACTGCTCTCTACAAAAGTAAAAATGAATGGGTAGAAAGTTAAAAAATACCGTGTACAAACATAAGCATAAAAGTATCGCTCGTTCATCGAACATGAGCAAATAGCGACTAGCGAGGTAATATATGAAATTGTATTTATAGGTGCTAACACTTCAAATCATTTCATATTATTTGGAATCGCCGTATTGATTTTATTATATCTAAATACTTCAAAAGAATCCCTCTGAATCGGACATATTGATAAAGGTAAACACTGAGGAGATAACTTCGAGTTTGCCTTTGATACAGGTCTAATGCAAGTAGCAATATAAAACTAATAGTAACAATAAATAAAATAAAATTAGGCGCTACACACGAAGGAGATTAGCTGTTAAGAAGACGTGTTTTAGCTATAAGTAGTACCGGCACTAAATCTTTTTATCACATAATACATTACCTCTGGACATGTGTAGTTGATTACATGGCGAAGGGCATATGTGTATTTGGTACTTTTATTGGTCACAGCGCCTTTTGCTTCTGGTAATATGAATTCTTTCTCTTTATTCAATATTTCTTAGCTTAGGAGATGGGTTTTATTTGTTGATTAAAAAACAATTATATTGTTTGTTGTTGAATTTTTTAAAAAAATTCTGAAACTCAGTGATTTCTAGTATATTCATAATACTCAGTGTCCACTGAGTATTGCGGAACTTCGAGTGGTGCATTCCACGGGCCATGCGCCTCGCCTAATGCCTGCAGGGTTATTTGTCAAAGGGAAGATCATGCTGCTTATGGAACATGCAATTTAATTTTTCAATGCATATGCTACAATATCTGTGAATAGCACTGCAACGATGCAGCCATCCAATGAAGACTTATTCCAGTGGACTTATGTGTTTCTTCTGAGATGGGACAATACAGATCCAATAAAAACCACTGGTCTTATAAATGTAATAAATAAGTAGTAATATAAATTTACATACAATACTGTAATAATAACATGTTTTTATTTATAGATATTTACAATATTTATTTTATTTTCTAATTTAAAGTAATATTTTAATAAAAATTTCTTACTTTTAATTTCTAATTTAGAATAACATTTCAATAAAATTTTCTTATTTTTAAAAATTTTAAATAATATTTAAATCAAAAGGATCCTTGGTCTATTGTTGAAGTTGAAAGTGTTGGATTGTAAAGTCAAAAAGACACATTACTTCTCCCACCAAATTTCTTGCCTCTTGGTCTTCCTTATCCATTGTGGATATTGCTTTATAAGAGAGATGTATTGCTGCTATCATGTATCATATTTGCACTTCATATAGAGATAATAAAATTGTTCCCCTGCTCCTGTGGATGTAGCCAGTTTATGGTGAACCATGTTAAATTTGTTGTCTCGTGTGTGTGATCTTTGTTGTGTGTTGTATTTCACTTTGTTTTCACTGTTCCATTTAATTTAACAATTGGTATAAGAGCTCGGTCAAGGAGCTGGTTGATAAATTCGAGATGAATTTCAAAGAAATGGAAGAAGCGGACAAGTGGAGAATAGAGAAATTTTTAGGGCAGAATTTTAGATTTTGGAAGCTGCAAATTCGTGCCCTACTAATTCAAAAAGACCTCGCTATCATGCTGAAAAGAAAATCAGCAAAACTAGAGAAGATGACAGATGATGAATGAGATGTGATGGATCAAAAAGAAGCTACTACAATTATCCTCTCGTTGTCTAGTAATGTCCTATTTAATGTTGCATCAGAAACTTCGGCAAAACAAATTTGGGACAAACTTTTGTGACATGTATGAGATGGCATCTACAATTCTTGTTAAAAAAGTTATTCGATCTAAAAATAAAAGAGGGAAAAGGATTTTCAAATCATTTGAACGAATTTAACATTGCAATCAACCAACTAGTTTCTGTAGAAATCAATTTTGATGATGAAATGAGGGCTATGCTAGTCTTGTGCTCTCTTCCTGATAATTGGGATAATGTTGTGATGATGATCAGAAACTCAGCACCTAGGAGAAGAGGATCTGAAGACAAGAAAAAGAAAGCAATATTAAGATTTGACAATGTCACTGCCACCCTTCTCAACGAAGACATGAGGAGAGGACAAAATAAAATATCTGGTGAAGCCTTGGTTTTAGGTAATAGGGGAAGAACCCAAGATCGAGGAAAACATAATAGGAGAAGATCTAAATCAACCAAGAGATCAAAGTCAAGAGGATGGAAAGAAGGTTGCTAGTTTTGTAGAAAAGATGGACATGTCAAGAAGGATTGTTGGTGTTACAAGAAAGCCTAAAAATAGCTGAAAGAAAATGAGGTTAACACAACTCTTGAAAATGATGGAGGAGCTCTTGTCTTGGCAACAAGTAAAGTTGAAGCTGACTCATGGATATTAGACTCCGGTGCCTCCTTTCAAGCAACATCAAATCAGGATGCTTTCAAAACATATGAAGAAGGAAAATTCGACAAAGTTTATCTTGGTGACAATAAGTCGTGTGAGATAGTTGGCAAAGGTGATATATTGCTACAACTAAAGAATAGAAGCAAGTGGCTACTAAATGATGTAAGACATGTTCTTAAACTCAAGAGGAACTTGATTTTAGCTAAACAACTTGATGCTCAAGGCTGCAACATCACTTTCTCTTCCAACATTTGGAAAGTAACCAAAGGAGCTTTAGTTGTTGCGAAAGGTAGCAAATTAGGATCTCTTTATGTGCTCAAATGTACCACTGAAGTGGGAGCTGTGATGGCCGTAGTTGACAATGGAACAGAACTTTGGCATAGGAGACTTGGCCATATGAGCAAGCAGGGAATGGAAGTTTTGCTCAAAAGAGGCCAACTTTTTGGTTTACAATCAACAGATTTAGAGCTATGTGAGCATTGTCTTTACAGGAAACAAAGGCGGGCCAGCTTCTCCAAAACTAGACATGACAAGAAGTCAAGACCCTTAGAACTCATGCATTTGGATGTCTTCGGTCCCATGGAGGTAACCTCCATTGGAGGAGCAAACTATTTTGTAACTTTTTTAGATGATTACACCCATAAACTTTGGGTCTATATGATCAATAGAAAATCAGAAGTGTTTGTAAAATTCAAAAATTTTAAGGTTGTTGCTAAAAATCAAATCGGGAGTAAGATTAAATGTTTAAAAAATGACAATGGGGGGGAGTTTTTCTCTTTAGATTTTGATACTTATTGTGCAGGTAATAGTATTCAACACATCAAGATTGTACCATTTACACCTCAAGAAAATGGTGCAGCTGAAAGGATCAATCACACGATTCTAGAGAGGGCACGAAGCATGCTCTCTAATGCTAGTTTTCGTAAATAATTCTAGGCTAAGGCAGTTGACATGGTAGTTTATTTGATCAACCAAAGTCCTTCCACTAAACTGGACTTTGACATTTTGGAAGAAGAGTGGTTTGAAAGGAAGATCTCCTACAATCACCTTCAAGTCTTTGGCTGCGAGGCATTCGCTCACATTCCAAAGGAAAAGTGAACAAAATTGGATTTCAAATCCAAATGATGTATCTTCATTGGTTATGGGGAAGAGCAATATGGATTCAGGTTGTGGGATCCAGTTGCAAAGCAAATCATTTGCATTCGTGATGTGGTATTCAATGAAAAAGTATTCCCAGCCCCACAAGCACAAAAAACACAAGGAAAAGAGTATATATCAGCTGATGATATTGGCTGTAATACGTAGTTTTCACATCCAAAAGTGGCATCAAATACAGATGGAAATTCAAATCTAGCACTCGTACAAGGTAACCAAATTACACTGCCACCACTTAATTCTAGTTCACATTCTACAAATGTTGATATTAATGAGCACTCAGGCTCATATCCACCATCGAACACCTATCTAGAGGGAGTTATTCCCATGCAGGTTGAAGGCCATATGACTCTACCATATACATATTCTAATGACTGTGGTGCTAAGGAATCAAATGCATCACACAATAGTTCCCATCTGCCATCCCCGCCCTCACAGTATGTTGAAATTTCTTTACAATCAATGACTCCACCATCAATGGTAAATGCCTCATCTCCCTTGAAAAGTCTAAGCTCAAGTCAATACATTCCATCGCACCATACTTTGCATCCTTCATAGTCATTCAAATTGCTACCAGTTAAGAGCCCTACACCATCTAGAAACTCTAACGCAGGTGTTGGAAATATGCAAAATGTAGTAGGATTTGTCCTCACGCAAGCACAAGAGGCAGTTTTCTCTTCTGAGGGACAGTGCTCCCATAAAGACATTTATTTTCACAATAATGGGTCTGGGGGGTCTAACGCAGCACAAACCATGTTGAAATTCCCACCCCTGTCTGATTCATAGCCTATGCATTTACAAACTGTGATCCCAAAATCTTTGGTAAATGTAATGTCTCCATTGCAAAGTCATCTGACGTCAATGCAACATGCCAGAAATGCAACATAGGCAGTAAGGGAGTCGACAATGTTAAGGGAGAAGGTAAATTCTCCAAGTGACAATTCTTTTCTGCCACCTATGTTCTCACAGTCACTAGAAATACAAAGTGGGAACATTGGATCACAGGGCATTTCCCAGGCACAAAGCACTAAACAGAGCAGTCTACCACTACAAATTCATCCATTAAGGAGGTCTACCATGGAGAGGAAACCCCCTTCAAAGTTTGATGATTATCAGGTGCTTATTTTTGATCAATCAGAACCAAATACATTTTGAGAGGCCTGCAATGTAAAAGATAGTGAAATGTGGATGGCTGCCATGAAAGATGAAATGGAGTCACTAATGGAAAACCATACACGGGATCTGGTCTGGCTTCCATCTAATCACAAACCTTTGAAGAATTGATGGGTCTATAGAATCAAAGAGGAAGAAGGTGACAGAAAATGCTACAGGGCCAAACTTGTAGTGAAAGGATATGATCAACAAAAGGGAGTAGACTTCAATGAAATATTTTCACCAGTCATGAAGATGAACACAATTTGAGCTGTTCTAGGCTTGGCAGCAGTTTATGACATTGAGCTTGATCAACTCGATGTCAAAACCACATTTCTCCATGGTGACATAGAAGAGGAATTGTACATGCATCAGCTAGAAATTTTTGTCAAGCAAGGGCATGAAAATCTATTTTGCAGATTAAGGAAGAGCTTGTATGGGCTAAAACAAGCCTCAAGGTAGTGGTACATCAAGTTTGATAACTTCATGATGGAGAATCAGTTTATATGTTGTGAATCTGATCCATGTTTATACTACAAGGTCTTGCCAAGTGGTGAATTTATTTTATTGCTACTCTATGTTGACGACATGCTCATTACTGACACCAACATGAGAGTCATTGTTGATTTGAAGCAACTCTTGGGAAACAAATTTGCAATGAAGGACCTCAGGGAAGCAAAGAAGATTCTTGGCATGACCATCATTAAGGACAGAAAGAAAAAAGAAATCAGATTGTCTCAGCAAAAATATATTGAAAAAGTTTTGGACAGATTCAATATGAGAAGTGCTAAGCCAGTTAGCACTCCACTTGCTGATCATTTTTGCTTGTCTTCCACATTGTGCCCCAAGACACAAGAAGAACAAGATTACATGAAGAACATTCCATATTTTTCAGTCGTGGGAAGTCTTATGTATGCAATGATATGCACCTATCCTGTTATTTCCCAAGCAGTGGGAGTTGTGAGCCGGTTCATGAACAATCCCAGAAAAACTCATTGGGAAGCTATGAAGTAGATATTGAGGTATCTAAAAGGTACTTCAGATTATGCCTTATGCTTTGGTGGGAAAGTTGCATAGCTACAAGGCTTCATTGACTCTGATATGGCAGGTGACTTGGATAAAAGAAGGTCTACATCAGGCTATGTTTTCACTTTTGTTGGGGCAGCTATCAGCTGGGTCTCAAAATTGCAACAAGTAGTTGCTCTTTCCACTACTAAGGCTAAGTACATTGCCCTCACTGAAGGATCAAAAGAAATGGTTTGGTTGCAGCATTTGTTTACTAAATTGGGTTCCAAACAGCAAGTTTTCACACTCTTTTGTGATAGTAACAGTGCTATTCATTTGGCCAAGAATGCGGCATTCCACAACAAAACCAAACACATTGAGCTGAGGTATCATTTCATCCATAGCATGATTGAAGGAGACAAGTTGTAAGTTCAAAAGATTAACACCAAGATCAATCCGGCTGATGCATTGACCAAGGTTGTACCTCGAGAGAA
Source organism: Cunninghamia lanceolata (assembly GCA_027924645.1). Lineage (NCBI taxonomy): Eukaryota > Viridiplantae > Streptophyta > Pinopsida > Cupressales > Cupressaceae > Cunninghamia > Cunninghamia lanceolata. The sequence goes on along the minus strand of BSBN01001183.1, from coordinate 1,283,749 downwards.
GTTTGAATTCTGTTGGGCTTCTCTCAGCATTGTCAAGATGTGACATTGAGACTGGAGTAGGGGAGTGAGAAGCAATCAGTGGACTTCAAGTGGGAGATTGTTGGATTGTGAAGTCCAAAAGACACATTATTTCTCCCACCAAATCTCTTGCCTCTTGGTCTTCCTTATCCATTGTGGATATTTCTTTATAAGAGAGATGTATTGATGCTATCATGTATCATATTCAAACTTCATACATAGATAATAAAATTGTTCCCCTGCTCCTGTGGATGTAGCCAGTTTATGGTGAACCATGTTAAATTTGTTGTCTTATGTGTGTGATCTTTGTTGTGTGTTCTATTTCACTTTGTTTTTGTTGTTCCATTTAATTTAACAGAAAGGTCTTCATTGAATCCATTAGGGGTCAAGTCTTGTTGAGTGAAGGCCTTATCAGTCTAAATCTTATTTTTGATTTGGTTCTTTTTATTATTATTGAATATAACATCTTGTACTCTTATAGACTAAATATGTAACTTTAAAGAATATAGGATACTAAAATTTTCAAAATTTGTTTTTGGAACTAAATCTTATATTTGAACAATATTTTTAACCAACTTGTAGATGATCTTCATAAAATAAAAATAAACATCTAAAATTTAAATAATTTATATATTTGATCAATATAACTTGTTTGATTTCGTTCTTTTTATTATTATTAAATATAACATTTTGTATTCTTATAGACTAAATATGTAACTTTAAAGAATATAGGATACTAAAATTATCAATATTTGTTTTTGGAATGTTTAGTGTAGTAATATACACTAATTACAAGTTATAAGGAAGTTGGAGTTTCACCTAACTTATTCAATTTTGTAAACATGGTATGGGGTCTTCCTAGCTGACTATATTTTCAATCAATTGATAAAGCTTAGTTTATGTACACATCTTAAACCTTATTATTGTTTATCTTGCATAAATTAAACTGTATCTATTCATTTGTCATGTTCAATGTTTTTTTTTTTATGGGTAAGAGGCCGTAGCCAGAAATTTATTTTATTAGTAGAAATTTTCCAGAGTACAACTTTGTTTAGTGCGAGCACCAGTAGCAAAGAACAGAGTAAAGAAAACCTTCAGTCTTGCCCGGGACTTATGAAGTCCAGTACATAATTTAGTTTGTAAATCCTATTTTCTATATACATGATAGTGACAAATGAGGATGATTCCTCATTTACAAAATTAAGGATTTACAATTGCAATCCCTACTCTTATCATGAGCCATTTTTCTATTTCATTGCTTCCTATTCCTCAATTTGATCCTTAGTCCCTAGGGTCACCTTTTGTAAATGGGGGTATGTTTTCCCATTTTACATATTACGTTGCTCCTGTAGACTCCTAAAAAAACACAACGGCACCTTTCCCAAGCTGCCTTTCTTGATAGCCATAAAAATAGAAATTTCTTATTTTCCTGCAACAAACTTGTTAGAGCTTTTTTATTAAAGTTGAATCAAATTTGAGAATAATTGCACTTTCTCCTATCAGATCATCGGGACAGAGGTGTAAAAAAATTTATTTCTCTCAAGATTAGTATCAAAGCATGAAAGATGAAATTTAACTAAAAAACCTCTTTTGAAATTTTTCATATATATATGTTTCTATAAATATTTAAGTATGTATGAATATGAGTAAAAGAAGATTTTCCTTCAAATAAGTGTGCCTCTTTGTGAGACTATATCTACAGGTTCTGATAGCTAACATAGACTTATTTCTTCTTAAATAGAGCTAAAGATACAAACCATTTCCTAACAAAGCAGATCAATTATTGAGCAATATTGAACTGACATAAAAATAAGATAAGCCATAGAGGTACCAAAATCCCATTATTACAGCAGAAGTTTTTAGTGCTCTGACATCTCACCTCCTAATCTCCCATCAAGGTCACACATGTAAACTTTTAATCTTAATTCTTTTACCACACGCCTTTCTGAAACAAATCTTATTCTTGCCCGAGCAATCATAACATCATTGAAGTATATTGAAGGGAAGATAATCATATCGAGAAGCCCAACTACTGGGTAATTCGTGCATGATGTGCCTGCTATGATGATGCATAGGGATATGCCATATCCTTTCTAAAAGACAGGTCAAGCCCACGCATAGAGGAGGAACCCCATACTAATTTTGAGTGTAAAAAAGCTTATGAAAGCTAGGAGATGAGATTATATATATATATATATATATATATATATATATATATATATATATATATATATATATATATATATATATATATATATATATATATATATATATATATATATATATATATATATATATATATATATATATATATATTTGGATATATTAGTGGCACATTCAGGGCATGTTGGCAGTGGTGTAAATGCACACAAGAAAACATGATTGATAAGTAGCATTCAACATAAGGCTAAGAGCTGTTAGAAAACAACCAAGAAAGTTCCTAGATTCTTAAAGGAAAGAAAAAACTATCTTTTTCATCTCCTGTCCTTTCTGATGCCCTTTAGATTCACAGTTATCTTCTTAGTGGAAGCCATTAATTACGGGGGAATGGAGACCCCGATGAGATTGATCATCTCTAAGCGCTAGATGGCTTTTCTTGGTCCTGTGACGTCGCTACGTCTTCAACGTATGCTACGCCGATCAAATGTACTTATGGTTGGAGCCATCAGGATGATTGTTAGGAGGAAATTCATGGAGAAGGTTGAGAGCTATCGCGTTGACATAGACGTCACCTCTAGGGTGCTAGTAATGTTATTGGAATTGGAGGTTGACATGGTGCAGATAGAGAAAATTATGAGGGGACTCTTTTATCCTGAGCATTTGGGGGTAACCCTAGAAACTGTGAGTGTGGGCATTGGAATGCCAAGGGTAAGGGACATGGCTACTTTAAATGATCTGGATGCACTTGTAAAGCTCTACCCATTCATTTTAGACCTCAAAGGTCTGGACCTGATGGTGACCAAAGAAATGGTGGAGGTTGTAGTGTATTTCATCAAGAGAGTCCTTGGGTTGGTTGCAGAAGAAGGGTTTGAATGGGTGGTGAGTTTTAACCTCCAGCTGCTTGAGTATGATAGGGAGTAAGTCTAAGAAAATCTTATTTTTTGTTATATAGTCTAAAATTAGCATACTGAAAGCTTACTCGAAGCCTCATAATAGCTTCATTTTGAATATAGAAGCTTGAAAAAGAAGTAGGAGAAGTAGACCCTGCGAGGTCAAGAAAATGTAAGTTATATGAATGTATTAGGATTAGACCCTGTGAGGTCTTAGATAATACAGTCTCTTGTAGATAGCCATTTTTGAAGAACATACTATGTTAAACTCTTTATTGGATATAAATATCAACAAGTTATTATGAATCAAATGTAGAAGTCTATGGAGATGATTATGTGAATATGAAGAGATATGAGATTGAATGTGAATATATATATATATATATATATATATATATATATAACATCACACATATGAATGAGAGTAAAAGTTGATATATATATATATATATATATATATATATATATGTTCAAAGTTATTTTATTTTACTCTCTTGAATGATAATATATTAAAAAATTGTAAGCCTTAATCTTTTTGTTTCATATGATTTTTATTTTATTTTATCAAGAAATATGTCAAACCAAAATTGCAAAAGTCATGAATTTGAAGAACCAAGATCATAAGTCATTCATTTTTTAGACGTTTAATGGAAATTTGAATCAAGTTACATTGTTAATGTATTCCATGGATGATATAATAAAATTATTATATTGAATTATATAATTATCATATATTATAGATGTGTCAACTAGAGTTGTAGAGGTGTCAAGTAGTATTAGTTAGGAGTCAATAAATCTCACTTAGCTATCAAGTAAGTTAGAAAGTTTGTAGGGATTTGTTAATCTCCTCTCCTATTATAAAATTGTAATCTCTATGATGAATAAAGTGTGTTGTTGTATTTGTTCTATTATTATTTTTCAATATTTTATTATGGTAACCAAGTTGGTTTGGGAGTGACTCCACCATTGGAGTGCCCAAGAATATAAGAGCATCTTGTAGGAGATTGAGGTTGCTATAGAGAGTGTTTTGCATCTGTCCTTTCTTTTTTCTCTTTCTCTACTATTAATATTATGAAATTGAAGATATATTTTGGAGAAGGCTGTATTTATTGTTTATTGTGGAGACAATCAATATAAATTATCCTTGGTGAGAAGTTTTTTATGGTTTGATATGGATGAGATAAGCAACCTCTATTTTGTACTTTCTTCCCCCCACTAAAGGATCCTCACAATATTGCTCACTCCAACATTTCTCCCAACCATCTTCCAACCACATCAGCAGAGATGATTATAGCCATCAGTTGTGTAGAAAGAGTGGGCCCAAAATTCCCATCTTGTCTTGGAATCTTTAGGAGAATCAATCCTATTATGCCTTTGTGTGTGATTAACAACCAACAACACAAAAGTGTAGAATAGAGAATAGCATAAGCTTGGTTTGCAAAAGTGTTGTCATTGTTAGCGTGTAAGAGTAGAAATGTATGATGAAGAAGAAATAATCATCCAATTATTTGTATAACTAATAGATATCTTAGGAACATCAAAGCACAATTTTAAAAAAATATGTTAGAGGAAATATAGGTTCCTCAATATGCCTCCATTGATGGTGTTGGAGGAGGAGAGGTGCATTGGTTGGAGATATTTTTAGTTCCTCATTAAGGGGGAGTGTTAGAGGGTAATGAATAAATATATGAGTGTGTCCTAGAAATTGTTGTAGATGTGTTGACTAGAGTTGTAGAGGTCTCAAGTAATTTTAGTTAGGTGTTAATAAAATTCACTTTGTTATCAAGTTAGTTAACAAGTTTGTAGGGATTTTTTGAGCTTCTCTCCTATTATAAGATTGTAATCTCTTTCATGAATAAAGTGTGCTATTATATTTGCTTTTCTATTATGTTCTAAAATTTTATCATCTATTTATTTTACATTATTTTTTTAAATAAGATTATAGAGATATAATATACAACACAATAAAACTAATTATATTTATTCACTTTAAATATTTTATTTGATTAGAAAAATAAATGTAAATTTTAAAAAATTAATAAAAAATTTATAATAATATTTTTCTTATGTTATTTCTAATAACATTATTATAAAGAGGTTTTAAAAAGAAACATTAGTAATATTATGCATTTTAATATTACTTATACAAAGAAATTTGTACAAATAAATAAATTACAAAAATAAATGAGTAATAGGGCTCTTGTTTATAAATAAAAAATAATATAAAAATAAATTTCTTTGATTTATTATTGGTGGATGCTTTAAATTCTTATTAGTACATGTCAAGGTAGTACTATTACAATCAAAATCAATTAACTAGTGATTGTTAATTCTATTTATATACCATTTAAATATTAGAATATTTATGCACATATAGTTTATGGCTATTTTTTATAAACTAAACATGTAATTTTTTTAAGTAGAAATCTTTGCAAAAATATTTATTAGCTCCTATGTTTTCAGGGTAATTTTAATTGGCTATTTTTTATAAACTAGACATGTAATATTTTAAGTAGAAATGTTTGCAAAAATATTTACTGGCTCCTATGTTTTTTGGGTTAATTTTAATTGGTTTAAAATCTGAGGTCGTATGGAGCTAATATGTGGAGGATGAAACCAAGGCTTGATTTTGTTTCTAAAATATAGACTAGTATATATCTTCAATGTACTTAAAGAATTGTATATCTCTAACTAGACATGCAATTTTTAGTTTCTGCCAAGGAAACTATAGGCCAGGCATGTTCTTAACTAGTTATTAATAATTCTTTTTGCAACCAATGAGAACTAATAGAGTTTTTCTATTTAAAAATTATTTAACTATTTCTATTGCATAGATGCAAATATTAAAGCAAAACATATTTGAAAAATTATTTTTCTTTAATTTAATTGGTAGAAAATGTTTACTGGATAAGGGCAATTAATGTGCATCCATTACAATAATGGTGGTAATATTAGATTATGGAAAGGGAGTGGTAGACTGACCAATGAGTTTTTATTATCTAGTGATTATTCTATCCAAAATAAACCAATGACAAGAGAGTATTTTTTAAATGTTACGTTACACAAATATTAAATTTTTCCTAAATCTATATTAAAATATTTGTTGAATAAACCAATGACAAGAGAGTATTTTTTAAATGTTAAACAAATATTAATTTTTTCCTAAGTCTATATCCAAATATTTTAACAAATATTATTGAAAAATCAATCATCAATCTTGTCGTTGGCTCAAATTTTTAAAAATAAAATATAATACTATTTAAAAACAAAAATATAATAAAATACTATATAAAAATATTAGAATATTAGAATAATGTAATAATATAAATATTACAATTTTGTTATAATATTTATATTGGCTTTAAAAAAATTATTTGTTTAACATTATTTGAATCCAATTTGTCTATACAACAAATATTTATTCTAAGAAGAAAACAAGTGCCACTTAGTGGCCAGTACTTTCCTTCGTTTAGTTGTAATTTTTTTGTTGATTAGCTATTGGTTGTATATAGTATTTGTTTAGTTGTAATTTTTTTGTTGATTAAGTATTGGTTGTATAGACAAATTGAATTCCAATAATTAAAAAATTAATTTTTGAAGTGTTGAAATGTCTTAGGTAAATAAAATTGAAATCTCAAAAATAATCTAGGACTAAAATATTTCCTTAAGTATAAAACTAAACATTACAAAGCCTATTAAATAACACAAATATTTCTTTAAAATGTAATAATACTAATGCTTTTATAATTTAAAATGCATTAAAATATTGTAAGTTTGAAGTATAAAATAAAAAATGTAATAACATGGCCAAATATTTTTCGTGATACTAGATTTTTATTAAAATCTTAGATTTTTAAGTCTTGAATAAATAAAATTGAAATCCCCAAAATAATCTAATTTCATAAAATAAAATGTGTATAACCCTAACCCTAGTTGGGTGTGGAGAGATTTAAAATGTCTGTCTAACATATTAATTTTATCTTAGTCACTTAATTTTTTTTAAGTAATAATAGTAAGTACTTTTAAAGAACATGATTTTAATTATTTTAATTAATTTTTTTTTAATAAAAAGCAGTAACAACTTTATTGAAATTCATAAAAAGGCATTACAAAACATCAAAGGGCCAAGGCCCTAGGAGTCCATAAGAAACAGCCATAGAAAGCATGAAACAACATCATCCTTCACCAATACCATTCCCATCCTCAGTAAGAATCCTCTCCAAGTCATGTTGGAGCTCATGAGGAACCTACTCCCACTCATCAATCTTCCAGCCATCTAAATGCTTAGAAGCACACTTAGCCAAACAATCTGCTACCCTATTCCACTCCCTTGGAATAAGGACAAAAGACACCATCTCCATCAAAAAACTTATCTACAGAATCTACTGCACCATCATAGCAAACTCCCAACTAACATTAGATACCTTTTGTTTATTCAACAAATTAATCAAAACCTATGAATCAGACTCACAGATAACCTTGCGCCATCCCAGAGCATAAGCCCTCTCCAAAGTGTAGAGGATCACCAAACCTTCCATAAGGTTGATAGTCTATAATCCTTCATGAATAGAAAAGAAAAAAAAAACCACCAATCCTGAAAAATTCTTGCTAGCCCCACCAATCCTAGCAGGCCCGTGATTGCCCCTTGAAGAACCATTAGTATTGAGCTTCAGAATGCCAGCCGGAGGGGGTAGCCAACTCCCCACCCTTTGAACTTTCTTTTTCACTTGCCTTTTTCTCCTGACACAAGCAGAAACTGGAGAAAACCCCTGAATACCCAATGTATCCACTAGCTTAGCATCCCCTTTCTCCAAAGGGAACACCACATCACACTTAGCTTCCACCGTCTCCTGAATCATACCCATAGTTTAGTGCCAAACTTGTTGAATCAACAGCTTCTCACCTTGAAATATTCTTCAATTTCATTCCAACCAAATCTGCCATAGTATGAAGGAAGGCCCAACATACCACACATATTGCAAGAAAAAGGCCATAGAAGGAGGTCTACCCAGACTACTCCAAAAATCCACCAGAGAGGAAGCATGAACACAGGGAATTTTCCAAACTCCCCACCAAAAATGTCAAAGCTGCAAAGTCAAGGGACAATGGAAAAATAAAACACACATAGAAGGAACCTGAAAACCTTGCTTCCGAATATTATCCCATGTCAAGCACCTATTCCGAGCCAAATTCCAAATAAAGCAATTACACTTCAGCCAAAAAAGCTTATTCCATACTTTCTTCCACCAATGAACCTCCACCCCATCCAACCGGTGAGATAACAACACCTGATATCCAGAAGCAACCGTATAGATACCCTTAGGATTAGGAGACCAAGAAATAACATCACCTTCCTGGAGGGAGCTATAGTGTCTACGAGAAAGGATACTATGAATTTCAGCACACTCCTCCTCCATACCAACAACAGGCCACTCATCAGGATTCTTCCATCTTGCCACCACCAACTTCCCATGAGAAGATAAGGACAATTATTTTAATTAATCTAATATTGTAGTTTAGTAATTTTTTTTCTAAAGATAAAGAATTGTTTATCATTTCAAATAAATTTGTAACTATTATATTTATGTGAACTCCTTTTGAAATGTCTTGGGTAAATAAAATTGAAATCTCAGAAATAATTTAATTTGGTAAAAACAAAATAGCACTAAAATATTTACTTAGCTTAAAACTAAACTTTACAAAGCCTATTAAATAACACAAATATTTCCTTAACTATAAAACTAAACTTTACAAAGCCTGCATATTTGTATTATATCGAGATTTGAAATGTATGCTTAAGATATTACAATGTAATAATATTAATACTATGATAATTTAAAATGCATTAAAATATTGTATGTTTGAAGAATAAAATTAAAAATGTAATAAAATGGCAAAATATTTTTCATGGTATTGTAGATTTTTAGCTTTTTAGTAAATAAAATTGAAATACTAACTCTTGAGTAAATAAAATTGAAATCCCAAAAATAATCTAGTTACATAAAATAAAATGTGTAGAATCCTATATTTTTAATAGTATTATTAATATTATAACTTTGTCCATTTGACAAAAAAAAAAGTAATTTTAATTAAAAAATTAAATTCACAAAAACACAAAACTAAGTAGGAGACAAAATTTGTGTTCATGATCTAGGACTAAAATATTTCTTTAAGTATAAAACTAAACTTTACAAAGCCTATTAAATAACACAAACATTTCCTTAAAAAGTAATAATATTAATACTTTTATAATTTAAAATGCATTAAAATATTGTAAGTTTGAAGAATAAAATAAAAAAATGCAATAACATGGCCAAGATACTAGATTTTTAACTTTTGACTAAATCAAATTAAAATCCTAATTTTTAACTCTTGAGTAAATAAAATTGAAATTCCCTAAATAATCTAATTTCATAAAATAAAATGTGTAGAGAGATTTTAAGTGTCTGTCTAACATATTAATTTTACCATAGTCACTTTATTTTTTGTTTAAGTAATAATAGTAAGTACTTTTAGAGAATATGATTTGAATTATTTTGATTAATCTAATATTGTGGTTTAGTAATAGTTTTTTTTAAGCATAAAAAATTGTTTATCATTTCAAATAAATTTGTGACTATTATATTTATGTGAGCTCATTTTGAAATATTTTGGGTAATAAAATTGAAATCTCAAAATAATTTAATTTGGTAAAAATAAAATAGCACTAAAATATTTACTTAGCTATAAAACTAAACTTTACAAAGCCTGCATATTTGTATTATGTGGAGATTTGAAATGTCTGCTTAAGATATTATAATGTAATAATATTAATACTATGATAATTTAAAATGCATTAAACTATTATATGTTTTAAGAATAAAATTAAAAATGTAATAACATTGCGAAATATTTTTCATAATAATGTAGATTTTTTAACTTTTTAGTAAATAAAATTGAAATCCCAAAAATAATCTAATTTCATAAAAACTAGTGGGAGACAAAATTTGTGTAGATTTTTAACTTTTTAGTAAATAAAAGTGAAATACTAGATTTTTAACTCTTGAATAAATAAAATTGAAATCCCAAAAATAATCTAATTTCATAAAAAAATAGTGGGAGACAAAATTTGTGTTCATAATTTGTTTAACTTAACTAGTGGGAGTTTACTTGACACATCCTCTCCTCTCAGCATTTATAGATTTTTGTTGCACTCTCTGACAATCCGTAGAGAAGAGGTCATTTTTTTTCAGCCAATGACAATACAAATAAATCATTTTTCAATAATGTTTTGTTAAAAAATTATCATGTTGACATAGGAAAAGTACAAATTTAAATCAAATTTTCCTGACAAGAAAAATAATCATGTCTTTTGATTAGTTTGCAATCAATAGATTAATAACTAGATAAGTGCGAACTCATTGCAATAGTAAGCCGAAGGCAAGTACTAATAAAGTCAAATATTATCAATTAATATTATAAAACTATAATATCAATTAAAATAATATATCTAAGTGTTATAATAAATATTAATAATATAATTAATATTATAACTATAAATAATAACCATTATGTTGATTTAACAAAAAGTAATTTGAATTTTACCTAATGAATTAAAAAATAAAAACTAAAACACAATTATAATTACAACTAAAACACATACTATAATTACAACACTACAAGGTTATTTAATCAATGATTTTTTAATTTAGAAATAATGGGAACTAGTACTTTTATATTTGCATATCAATCATGTGTAGTTGCATATTTGTTTACTTTCATTACATTAAAATAAAAATTTTCTTTGCTAATTAATTGTTAGTTCTAATAATTAGTTTTTAATGTAAGTGATACCAAAAACTTATTATATTTTTTTACAAGAATTAACTCCCATAGTAAAAAACTTATTATAATTTTTTAAAGCAATTAATTCCCATAGTAAAAATCTAAAACAACGGTCATTAAACTAAAGATTTATTTTCTTTGTGGCTTTTAAAGATTGAAGAACTCTAACCCTACTGTTAATATTAATTTATTTAATAATTTAGCCTTGGTTTTCAAATATTTGTTTATGCAATAAGAATATTAAATAAGTTATAATTTATATGTTGCATAATTTAAAGTGCACATTAAGTGCAATAATAATAGGCAATGCCTAGTATAACCTTCTATAAATAATAATAGCATTGTATCACTTCATAAATTCATTTGGCAAGAAAAAACAAAGAAAATGGTTGCATAGTGCCCTTACCAATTAAACTTCTCTTCATTGATTTAATAAACTATCTAGGCTAAAAAAACTATGTGGGCTCTATTTTGTTTTTATGTACCATAATTAGTTTTTAATGAAAAAATTGACAAATTTCAAGATTATTATAAAGTTATTATATTATCAACATTGTTGTTAAAACTAAGAAAACACAACAAATTAAAACACAACTATTCATGAACATTTTGGCAGAAACTTAGCTACTCTACAGCTCTTGTTTAAAGTAGAAATGTTTGCAAAAATATTTATATTTTTCTTTTAAATTATAACTTTTTTATTTTATAATATATTTTTAATTTTCCTTTCTAAAATACAAACTAGTATAGATTAATACACTTAAAGAGTTAATATTCAATGATAAAAATGATTATTTATATTATATAGTTATCTTCAATTCACTTTAATCAAATTAATTTCAATTAGTTTTAAAATTAAATGATATATTTTAATTAAAATTATTATTTATAATTAAGTGTTATAGTTATTAAATTTTATACTTAATAAAATATTGTTATCAAATTTTTATTTCATTTTAATATTCAATATCTTCAATTTAAATTTTAAAAAATATATAATAATTTTTTACCATCATTCAAATTATTTATCATTTAAAAATCTAATTTATTCTAAGGAACAAACCCATAATAAGTATAACCTTCACCATTTAATAAAATTGTGATACAACCTTCCTCTAAATAATAATGGATCTTCAACAAACAATATAAATAAAATAAAATATTTAACTAAAATGAAATAATTCTTAAATATTTGTAATTAAGTAAATTTTAGAATAGTTTATTTGCTTAAAAATTATCTACTTATTTTATTTATTAAAGAGTTATTTTATTTTTATTTACTTAAGAGCTTTTTTTTTGTTTCCAAACCATTTAATAATTATTTTAATTTTATTTACTTAAAAGTTATTTTATATTTATAGTTTATTGGGACTATATTTAATTGTTACTTATAGTATTTAGTTACGAGTTATTTTATTTAGTTAAGAAGTATATATTATATAATTTTAGTTTTTTAATATTAATGTTTTAAATATATTTATTTAAAACATCGAAACATATTTCTAGAGAAGAGCCTATACTAAATTTGTGAGATATATTTTTAGGTAGATGTATTTAAGATAAATGTATTAGTTTATTAGGATTATCAAATTTGATGTATAAATGAATGTCAATTATATATTAAAAGGTTTACTAAAGCACCCCTATGTGCTTCACTATTAGGGACAAGTTAGATTATATATATGAATTGCTAGCTTGGGATGAATAGGTAACAATAAGATCAAAACCACATTTCCATTTATTTTTCAATTACAAAACAAATATCACACATTTTAATAGTCAAATAACAATTTAACACTTCATTCTAAAAATAGACTAAATAATTATACAACCTTTTATTTACTAAAATTTACATTCAACAATTAAACTAAGTTTAATTTAAATTTAACCATGATTACAACATAAGATAATAATATAGGAAATCACGACAATTAATTTTTTTATGCTCAACAAAACATGTACATTATAAACTAATGTGTGTGAGGTGTAGAATGTTAGTGTAAATAGGGACATTATCAAACGAGTTGGCTAATAACCCTTTCCTAGTTTGACATATTCACACTAGCTTAAGTCTAACTTTGGGCTTCTTACCTTTTTGTCTGATTTCATGAGGTTGAGACATGTGTACTCAACTTTATGAGACACCTATTTGATTTTGACTTGCCACTTGCCCTCAAACATGTCATGTGAGTTAGACAAGTGTTGCATACTTGTAGGGGTAGTTAGTAGTTGATTCCTACATTCCTACCTCCTTCTTCTTGCCTATTTAAGCAAGGCTTCCCTTTGTAAGTTCACACTCTCATTTGTATATAATAGATATGTTATTGTGCTCCATTTTTCACTTATCGAAAATTATTTGTTTTGTTCTTGTTGATCTTGGTTGGTTGAACATGGTATAGAGCCATGCATGCACATCCATTCCTGAATTGGTGACTCCAGCACTTAGCCCTATCATTGAAGCATTGTGGAGACAAATAGACCTCGCCATTGATTCTGGATTGCTCAAATTAGTAAAGGTCGCCTATCATTTCATCAATTTTTGACATAAGCATTTTTTGCAAAAAACAATTGAGGCCCTAGCCCCTGCACCATACATTCGTATAGTCTATACGGACTTCTATAGGCATTGGCCTGATGTTGGGTGTTTTTCTACATCTCACCTCATATCCCCATGCGGCTGCTTAAGTATGTTTTCTACTTAAATTTAAGTAGTTGAGTGGCCCCATGTGAATTTAAAATAAGGGGAAAAGGATAATATAGAATCTTTACCTATTTTAGTGAAGCAACCATTGCTTATAAATTTAAAACAAGCTAGATAAAAAAAGGGGGGGCTGGAAATTTGCAGCAACTGCATATGAGAAAAATTTCCATATGGCGTCGCATAATTGGTTCTCTCATTTTTTACAATTCCCCCCAATTTTTCCCTCCATGTTTTTCCCTCATGTTTATTTTTCCTTTTAATGGACTCTGTGCGTATCATTTTTGCTCATTTTTGTCAACACCAGTTTGTGTGCGTATTATTTCTAGCTCTTTATCATTTTTGGCTCTGTCAACAGCAATTTTTGTGTGTATCATTTCTGGCTCTGTCAACAGCAATTTTTATGCCTATCATTTCTGGCTCGAGACTCAGCTCTTTCTATCAATAGTAATTTCTATGCTCATCTCAAAGGTATGTGATTGCATGGCCTCAATCATTTCTGTTGGTTTTATTTTTAAGACACCAGCGTATTTCTGCCTCAAGCATTCTTTTTTCCTTTATTCAAATCATTGTATATACATCGAATTTGATCATTTGATTCCTCATGCTCTTGTTGAAGGTGTTTAAAGTTCTATTTTACTTTTAATTCTTGTGCCTATTCTTTAATTTTGTGGCCTTGAATCAGCCTTTCAACGCCTTGCAAACATGTTTGTGGGCTTTCTACAAAAATCACATGTGATTGGGTTGATTTCGACCGATTTGGACCCCTTTAGATGCCACGATGCATTCCTTCCACCCTCTCTACACTTTTTTCCTCTATCTCAATCGTCTGTCTTCTTTACCTGATGAAATGTCTCTACTCCATTGGAAACCAAAGCCTCTGCATTTATGTGTTTTGAGTTTCAATGTTGATTTCAGAAGTTTGATAGTTTTTAGGATGTTGCAGGTGCAAGGATCGGTTTAGGATATCAAATACTTTGATCTGTATGTTAGTATTATGGCTAATGTTTTGAAATTCTTTTGAGTGTGATATATTTTTAAATTTGTCTCACACCTTACTAATGTTGCTCCAAATTCAGCTTAAATATCTATAAAGAAGAACTCTCTAGATTAGGTTAGATTTTATACAATTCTGGGTTAAAAAAAGGAAGGGTGCATGTAGAGAATTTAGTTGCTATTTAACTATCCTTGGATATCTCAAAAGACTATAACAATTTAAATTTCATATGATATATAAACTCCTTTGGCTTGAGTGATTTTATCTATCACGTATGGTGAAACCAATATCTATAGTAAACTAGGAAATTTGATTTTAAATTCTTCTGATATTATATACCATAATGCTTTGAAATGATCTTAAATTTTCCTCATTTAATTTTGATTCAATGTAGTTTTTTACCTACTCAACTTACACGCAGCCTCATAGGAAGAATAAAGAAACTGGAATTTCAAACATTATAATAGAATAGTCGCTCTATTTTTGTTTCAGTACCCTGAGCAAAGACCTCTAGTGTAGACTGATAAGTTGTGACTTGTGTTAGTTACTTCTACCAGTAGTAATAGGAATTTGTTTATATCCATTTAGGTATTGAATATGCTGTAGACGAGGGTAATTTCTTAACATTTATGCTTAATGTATAATTTGCTCCATCCTAAATGTTGGAATAAAGAGACAATGTCAAAATGTCTTCAAGGGCACTTGGGTAATTTCCTAATGTAGACAAGGGTAATTTCTTAATGTATAATTTGCTCCATTAGGCTTTCAAAACATTAGCCACACAATGTTATTCTATGCTAATATATCATTAGTAGATGAAAAGAAAAGAGTTGTTGTAACTTCAAGGGTACTTGGGCCCCCCACTTTTAGTCTTCTAGTTGTTGTAGCAAGGGCACAATATTTTGTTTCCAAAAGTCCCAGGAGGAACACAGAGACATTTTTTAATCTAATTTAGCCCAAGAGTGTTGAATACGTACCAAATGAAAATTAAACATTAATGTTGTAGGGGATCATTTTCATTTGGTACCTATTCAACACTCTTGGGCTAAATTGGATTAAAATGAAACTTGGCAATTTGTGTTCTCTTCCCTCTACAACCACCAATCTTCTACTAAATCTGTTTTCACTTTTACTTGTTCAAGAAACCCTTTTCAGCAGCCATGTAACTAAAAGGAGGTTGAAGATGATATTTAGAGTTTCACAAAAGCAAGTTGGGAAAATCACCCCCAAGCCAATATTGCCAATTCAGCAGCCATGTAACTCAATGGTTTTATGTATGTGCATTAGTTTCAAGCTTGGACCACTTTCAAGCTTGGATTTTTTTAGTGCTTTGGTCTTTTGCTTCCCATCCTTCATCCATTTTATTTGTAGTTAGGAAAAGAGTGCTTTAGTTTCCTTGCACTTTTATTTCATTGTGAGTCTCTACTATTTGTTTATAAATTTCATCATGAGTGATTGTTATTTGTTGTTCTATTTCATTATGGGTGACTGTTATTTGTTTTTATATTTCATTTAATAAATATATGGTTTTGTGTATGTTTTGTAATAGTTATTTTTAAATGGCTCAATACTGTCAATTTGGTTGTTTTAATGTAGGCGCCAACAATAGATTATTTTCCATGGCTAAAAGTACATACCACCCAAATTCTGGACATGGTTTATTACATTTCACATCAATGCTTTCACAAGATGGCATAGGTGAAAATTTGTTCTCCTCTAGTAATGACTATTGCCCAGAGTATGTTCCAAGTACACAAGTGAATAATGAGGAAGTGATCACTGAAGAAGTGGTAATTGAAAAGGACATTCCAACTGATGAAGTGGAAATCATAGAAAATCAGTCTCAGGTACCTCCTCAAGTAAAAAGTAGAGTTCGTTGGAGCATTGCAAACACAATGGTACTAATTGAAGCTAAACAAATTGAGACAGAAACACAATCAAGTGGTGATGTAATGAGAAAAACATTAAATTCCACTGAAAAGTAGAAAATTATTCAAGAATATTGCTCTTCTCATGGTGTTTCTCACACAACTAACCAATGTCGAGATCATTGGAAGCATCTTCAACCAAATTACAAAAGAATTAGATACTATGAGCATAATATTCCATCTAGACATGATAGTTACTAGAATATGACAACTTGGGAGAGGGCTGAAAAGAAACTTCCTGCAAAGTTCATCACTAAACTTTTTGATGCAATGGAGACTACATTTGGTAAACATCGAGCCATCAATCTAGGAAATATCACTATTGACTCTTCTGACAAAACCTTTGCATTTGATATGAACTACCCTCCAAATGAAGATGAGCCATTCCATAAACCTAAAACACCAAATATGAAAAGTTATGACCAATCTAAAAATGATAGTGAAAGGGACAAATAGTGCACAGGAAAAAAATGAAAATCAATTTCTAATACAACAGGCATGAAGAATGTTATTTCTGAAAACAATAAGTTGCTGATTTCTACTCTACAAATGGCTGAGGAGGGATGAATGAAACACTATGAACAACGCATGAACAAGGATGATTTGAATGAAGAAAGGTTACTAAAACTTGAGGACCAAAAAATCAATGTCCAAATGAGCATGGTTTCAGCACTAAACAATATTGGTCAAGCAATGTTGAAAATTAGTCAATCATATGCAAAAGAAGATTGACTGATGAATATTGTCTAGGGCATTAAAAACATTACTGTTCTTATTTGGACATTATTTTTTCTAACTAAAATCTTAGGTCTATTGATTTATCTTATAGACCTATAGTCTATTGATTCGTCTTTTATCTTATAGTCTTAGGGCATGTCAATAGGTTTATTCCTTGTTCTAGTTTCATTTACCATCAAGTATATGATTGTAAAACTATGTCCCACCTGCTATATGTGAGAGCAGTTCATCTGATTGGTTGTTGACTTCATAAATAGTTTTATTGAATCAAAGATTAAAAATAGCTTAACTGCATAATTGATTTCTTTATTCTACTAATTTACATAATAATTGAACTGCATAACTGATTTCTTTATTCTTTAGATTGAATGACTATAATACAGAATTCAACTCAAAATTTGGCAATACTTTAGCAGATGTATGAGATTTAAAGAGATGTGATTGAGAATGGTCTTAATGGAAGTGTTGATGTGTTTTTTGTGCACATGCAAACTCAGAATAAAATACCGAGGTATTCTATCCTCTCTTGAACAAAGTCTCTCAAAGGCTAAACAATGTGGTCCAATGAGACAACTCCAAGGTTCCAGATGTCAGGTCTTGACTTGCAATGGATAGACTCAGTAGTTGATGTGATATGCTGAAAACTCACAAAGGGACTTACGCTGAATTGACTCCTTATTCCAATGAAATATGTTTTTCTCCTTGTGAAATGAAACTCACTCTAATCAACTACGAAAAGAAAATGCAAAAGGACAAGGGTTTAGGAAATCTACTCTAAGGACAAAGAGATAATGAAATATGTCGAGATAGACAAACTCCCAATGAAACCAAACTTCGTTTCGTCATGAGAACCAACAACTACGCGAAGCCGGTGCAATCTTCTAAGGAAACTCAAGGATTTTCATGTTGCAAATCTCCATCCAAACACCCACTGCTGGCGCAGCTTGAACGAGCATCCACAACTGAACTAAAACGTATGTGGTTCAGGCTAACTTTGCAAAATGACTTATCAGCGACAAATCATAAAAAGTATGAACCAGAAGAATTCATCAAATATATTTACATATATTCATTACATCAATGCACTTTTAATCTATTTCTAATCTACTTGGAAACATCTCTCCATCATATTCAAACATTAGAAACCATGCTAACATTCCTCAGTCAAACAAAATCACCATGCGAACCAACAATGAGCTTGTATTGATTTTTGGAAATGTATTTTTTTACAACAATTTCATATGTCTTCAATGACTTCGAAAAGTCCCCTCTAATCTACCTCTACTCTAACAGCATCTACTCCTATGACTTGATTCCTGCTCTCTCCTCTGATAATAATCCCCCCTACAAATGAGAGAAATGAGCGCTTTTATAGGCCTCAAAATTACATGAATGGCCAGGATTGATTTGAGAATCGATGGCCCAGATTTTGACAACAAGGCAGTTTGTTACAAAAAATTACTATCTTTAGAACATTGAATGTAGATGGATGATGTGGCAGACTTTGATTGGATCGATGTTGTGCATGTGCCACCTCAGGATCAAACAAACTGGTTTGATTTTCTTCATGTTCACATTGTTCGGAATGTTTTCCCAGATTTTGTTATCTTTGGAGTAGTCTTCAAATCTGAATTTTCACCTTTGGAACTTAACCTCTTCGAACTTGCGACTTGGGAATTTTAAATTTCCTGATGTTGTCTTTCCTGCAATTGTACTTTGGAATGTAATTCATGGATTGGTTGATGAACTTTCTCATTTCTCTTCTCATGTTATTCTTGTGCAAATGATGATCTTGATGCAGAAATTCTTTCGTTCGGCGATGATATCTTCCTCCATGTTAGTCCTCGCGAGATTTCGCCACTTCGACGTGATCATCGTTTCCGGCCACTTTCCTTTCATGTTGCTCCTCATCAGTGCCTATCTATCCTTCACACTTATTGCTCCCCTGCATGAACATCCAGACATTAGCTTGATAGAATAATGTATAAAAAGGCAGGCACATAAGAGAAACTCACAACACAATGCATGTGGGATAAAATGATTATGCAATTTTGAAATTTCCATGCCTCATACCAAGAAAAGCCACAAAATGCAAATTTACAAAAACAAAACCTGAATGGCCTCCTAATAATGCCAGTTGACAAAGACAACTCCAATTTGCCTCCTTTAACAGCCAAAAATCTACTCCTGAATTTGTGTCAACAGTGAATTTTAAGGAATAAGGTTATGCACAAATCCTTGCTGCAAGTCAATCCTATTGTCGCTAAAGGACTATAAGCGATTATCAGTTGATATCTCAATAATTATCTTTACCTTTGCAAGCTTGGGATGATCCTAGTATTGAACTTGGGTGAACGTGCACAGCAGAAGATACATATAACTTGCAGACCTCTAGAAAAAACTCCCATCAAAATGCATGAATTCTGAATTACAAACACCCATATGAGAACAAACGTCTCATATATTATGCGAAGATTGTCATACGCGAGTCTCCCAAAATACGCATGGAGGCCCAAACTTAGAAAGGTGAATTTATTATGTTCAAATCGTTGCACCACTTTTAGACAAAATAAAATAACTGTCGCACAAATACCCAAGGCATATTTTCAAATCATAACACCCACCATTTGAAATTCCTCCTCCTGCAATATAAATGGCATCACATGCCCAGAGAGGATATTACAAACTATCGAATATATTTAGGGATGGTGATGCAGCTGTGGCAATGAACCTAGGCGGGAGTTTAAATGAACCGTGCATAAGAAATAATTTTGCACTGAACCAAGCAATTACTGCCAAGCCTTAAGGCGGACTAAGTTTAGAAACAAACGAAGCCCTCTAAGACAAGACACTTGCCATTTAGTCATTGAAGACTAGTGGGAGCGGACATTTTAAACCATCGTGCACCATTTAGATACTTCAACTGAAAAAGGGATTTCATAAAGATCGCACTAGTCCCACTGAGCTAGCAATTTAAACCAACGTGCACTACCTTAGAAAAATATGAGTTGCAAAGGCACTGCTCAAGTCCGCCTGGGGCAAACATTTAAATGCACCGAGTATGACTATGGTCGTGTGTTTTGAAGCGGACCTTTCGAACCATTCAGCATAAATGCAAATTGCAATGTCATAGTGGGCATGCGTTTTGGCGGACATGCTAAGCCATTGTGCACAAGAGAAAAATGAATGATTTGTGAAGTGCACTTAGAAGTCCGCTTGAGCGGCAATTTTAGACTTGATTGCATGAAAAATATGCCTCAACGTGCATTTGGAGTGGGGACTCTAATTGTCTACTCATGGACTAAGTTTAGGAAATGCAAAACCTTCCCAAATATGCGCCTAGGTGGTTTTTCTTGTCACCAATGTATAACTGAAACTTAATCATTTTGCAAGGTGACGATAAACACTACACCGGCGGACAATTAAAACCATTATGGGAAAATGCAAATTACAAAGTCCTTGCAAATCTCCACTTGGGCGGACATTTTGAGTGCTCTTCGTATAATATCAAGTTTGCAGAGCCTCATCGAATGTGAACTAGAGATTTTAATGAACGGACCCCTTTTAAACCTTCATGTCCAAGTTGGATTATACGAATTGAAGCAGATATGTCAGGGAAACCAAGCGGGCATCTTGACATGCTATACATACCAAAAAGAATATCTGCATACTGGCCTCTACAAATGGACTCATCTGACCACTGATTCTATTCTTAGACTATGCAAAATCACCTTCCAACTATTCCCTGAATCATCATTCATAACTCCTTAAATTAGCGAGTGGGTGGCTGGGTATTGATATGTATCCTTAGATTCTTCATTATTACAAAATGACCACCCTAAGGTGATTCTACATGGAAGCTAGCATGGGGCGGACAAATTGGAATGTTATGCACACTTGAACTTATCCCGACGTACTGAAAAAGGTGACCCAAAATGTCCGCTCAAGCGGGATTTTAAACTAAGTGTGCACACTTGCAAAGAGATCGTGGAAAGTCCACCCGAGTAGAGATCTGAACGTTTTAGGGACACTATTTGCATTTTGAAAATAACGTGAGGTCCTCCATTATACGTAAACTCATTTGTTACCAAATATGCAAGGCAAACCTTAACTCATAGGCGGACGTTTTTCCCTCAACTAAATGATGCCAAGCCTAGAATTCTCAAAATGATCTTAAACAAAGTGGGCTTCATGAAGGCATCATGCATCAGAAACCAATTGAAAAATGAATATTGCAAAGGACCAACAGAAGTCCGCTTGAGAGGAAACTTAAACGTGCTATGCATACACATCGATCTTTGAGCATATACTTAGAAGTGAACCCTTTTGACCATTCATGGAGGAGTTAAAATACGTGAAATGCAAGATGGGTACAGGAGTCTGCTTGGAGCGGACATTTTTACATGTCACGTTTGCTTTGAAAAACTTGCAAGGTGATCATGAATGTGCACTTAATTCCAAAAACAAGTATGATTTTGACCTTTGCCTAAGATTTGATAAGGATCCACTTCCCTAAGCATTACTGGTGCACAGCTCAGCTTTGAACCTCTCAACTTCAACTTGCCTAGGCCACTAACCCAGTTTTGGTTGATCTTAACTTGGATTGCAGAGGAAGACTTGATTGAATGACACCTCCAAAAGGCAACACAAGCCTGAAAACTACGAAAGAAAGGTGGGTCCCCATTGAAAATGGGGCGATGTTGAGATTATGTCACAACAGGAAGGGAGTAAACTAGGTTGTCATTCATATTTGTTTGATAAATTGTTTTAAATTATTCAAATATAAGTATCATACATTTATGTTGTTATTTGAGGTTTTCCAAATAACAAATATGTTAGTTTTTAAATTTTATCTTTTAAATTCAGCAAACTGAAATACTACTCTGATATATTGTTATAGGTCATCATTCAGTTTCTTCTTTGACAAGCCTCATACATTGGCACAAGCTTTTCCAAATATAATTTTATTCTCATACTATGATTTCAAATTACAACATAATGTTGCTTCTCCAATGCTACATTGTTTTTCTTTTACATTTCTTCTTGCTCTTCTACAATTATCTATGCTTTTCCTCAATAGCTACAACTTGATGTCAATTTATGTTGGATGACTTCTTATTGCTCCAACACATTTTCCTTCCATTCTTCTTTTATGATTTTATCATCTTGTAATGCTTGAGGTATTTTTTATCTCAATTTTCCACTATATCTACCCATACCCACCTTGATAAAGTTTCTTCATATTCCTTGAATTAGTGACCCTAATACTAATTGTTGTAGGGTAGGAATGCAAAAAATACATATATAGATTTAATACTAACCGAAAATGTGAAATGTGTGCTCAGAGATGAAAGAAGAGTCATAAGAGATCTTGTTGCCTTTACAATTCTCCTTTCTTGTATTACTACATTGTTGATTATATGTAAGCAAAAGAAACATATTTAGAAGATACCAAAATTGCACAATTGTCATGCATAGAAAAAATTCTTTGGATGTAGAAGCCTTGCTGATTAAGCTCTTGTTTGTTGGACTATTATAACATAATTTTTGAAGAATCTAATCACAAGAATTTAAGGAAATTTTAAGAATATGATCACATATTTTGAAGTGTTGATTATATGTATAGTTTTTAACAGCTAGAGAATATCTCCTTCATTTGCTATAATTTGCTTTTCATAGTTATCCAATTCCAATCAAGCCTGTACCAACACAGTCAGTCTTTGTGTGCTTTCTATTAGTTTAAACTATATGGATGGCTAGGCAGCATTTGGTGATACTCATTCTATATTTCTTTTAATCTTATTCACCTTATGAAATGAGGTTTTTGTCTTTCACAAAGTATGATTAAAATTTTTGAATTGTTAATGTTAAATTGGTATTATCTTTCATTCCTTCATACATTCTATATTTATTGTTTTATTCATGCACCAACACAGTCAGTCTCTGTGTACTTTCTGTTAGTTTAAACTGTATGGATGGCTAGGCAACATTTGGTGATACTCATTCTATATTTCTTTTAATCTTATTCACCTTATGAAATGAGGTTTCTATCTTTCACAAAGTATGATTGAAATTTTTGAATTGTTAATGTTAAATTGGTATTATCTTTCATTCCTTCATACATTCTATATTTGTTGTTTTATTCATGTTGTAATGCCCCGCCATGCAACCCTAGAGATAAGTCAACTAAAGCAATAAAAAGGCAGAATTTTTTTTAAAAAAATAGAAATAATGTTAACAAACTATAACATAGTCTGGTTCAACAAGTTAACTAACATCTCTAGCAATAACATGACTAAATTATTGAAATTAAGCAACATTCAACCATATACAAAAAACTCATTACTACTCACGAACACGACCAAAATAACCAGTCTAAATGCATCAATTGAACACAGACACACATTTTTTGTAATGCTTATCTCTGAAAATATTGATGGATAGAAATAATTAAATTAATTGCATGATAGATACAATTTACAAATATTAACTTAGTAAAGCTCAGATTTCATAACAAAGTATATCACATTCATCGTAATTGAAACGTTAGATACAATATATCAAATATAAATTTTACATATGTATACCCATTTACCCTGGTGCCAGATGATCATCCATACACCAATTAGAAAGGTGCTTCCTTAGATTTTGAGTCCTACATGGCTAAAGGTCTCATACTATGCATTTAAAGAAACATTAGTCCTACATGATTATTAATTACACAAAAAATCAATTCCATGAAGAAGGCCCTAAGGGCCGACCTAAAGTCTCGGGAGCTCATGATGGCCTTGCCTACTTACATGTAAGAGACTTCATAGTTCATGGACTTGTCTTGCAACTATAAGGTTGACTTAAATACCATATCTCAAAAGGAATAAAGTACATCCTATAATAGTAATTTCTAAAGCATTATTCAAGATTAAGAAAATTTAGTAACCATTGAGACATATATAATCACACAAAAGATATTCATTATTTCAAAGAAACATTAGTCAATCTTAATTCCATCATAAAACTTCAACCAAGTTTCTTCTATGAACCCATTCATATATATAAGGTCATCTCTAAATACAAATATACAATTTTTCATTGCATGTAAAATAAAACAAGCTTATGGTATAACTACCTCTCATCATCCATTCAATTCACAAATGAGCTTTTCTTTGCTTTACAAGAAAAGAATAAGATAATCATAATCCCTCCTCTATATAGAACATTCTTTCTTCTAAAAAAGGGTTAATATTAACCTTCCAAGTTAACACATATATATACATATATATATCCTATATATCCAAATGAAGTATCCTAATAAAGAATCTACTTCTATATAATTATAATAAGGAATTTATCAAATAAAATATATTTAGACAAAGAAACATGTTCACATGTCACAAACAATCCAAATGAATCTCTTGCATAATATTTTTTTTTATACTCAGATGTTGATCTTTTTAATCCTCTATCAAACATACTATAAATATTAGGTTAAAAATGGAAGTATAGTAAATTTTACATTTATAAATAGATCAGCCTGAACACAATAAGCAAGGTAAATTATTTTGATAAAAGTGATAACATGCCTAAAGAAATAATCATGAGTTCTAAGGTTAACCATATGAATAACACGTCCTTCTAAATCTACTTTCAATCATACAGAAAATCTAGTAAGAACGGAAATAATATTTTACTATCTTTATTTCACCTAAACTTCATTTTATCAATCTCCCATGATATTATAACTCATAATGAAAATAAAATCTAATACATGAGTTAATTCCAATAATGGCCAGGTCACTGTTCATGGTATAAGTCCACAAGGGTATTATAGAGAGGAATACCGAGAAACTACGATAATTTTGATAGAGCATCATGATAATTACGATAACTAAGAAGTTGATGACTTTCATAAAAGTGAATAACTTAACATAGAAGTGAAGTTTTTGAATATAAAAATACCCTATCAAAGAACTAGTAAGGATATCACTAAAATTTACCTAATATTCACAACCAAAATGTTTATGGTCATGATGATGTAAACTTGAACCACTAGTCCAGAGAATGGTTATTTCTTTATCCTTGGATAACTATTTTTTTTAAAAATGAAATACCTAGAAGTAAGTTTTCATCATAAATCCTAACCACAAACCATACTTTAATAAGGAACCATTAAGAACATCAAAATGTTAATAGAGACAGGAAAGCTATGTTCATCCTACAATTTGGATTTATAAACTTCCAAACATAAGATCACAGGGGTGGCACTGGAATTAGATCGATTGAAGAGGGTTACAATTGAAATCTTAGAGTTAAAAATTCATATGAAATGATCTATAACCTCATTATTCGGCACTTTGCCATATCGTAGTTGTAGTTAACACTAACTATGAAACTGGCGACAATGGGGTTTAACTGCAATATAAAATCTATGAAACTAACTTTCTATCAAATCTTTTCATTTATAGAATCTAAGAGTCGTAATAAATCTTCCTATAAATATAGACAAAGATAACTCAGGTTAGAGGATGAAGGATTTAGAAATGTACCAATTATCAATCTTTCTTTAATTTATTCAACACCAGATTTTAAGGAGAGAGCATTTAAATGCTATATTTAGGAATAGAAAAGATTAAGCATTGGTTACAATTCATTTTCTAAGAATAGCACACTTTAAGAGATGGAATTAGAATCCAGCAAGCTCACTGGTGATGACAATCGTGCTCACATAAAACTGATAGAATGCAATTTTAACAAGAACTATATGGTTAGCATGTGCCATTTGAAGCATTACAACTGGTAAAGATGCAAACGCCAGGCGTTATATTCAGATATGCCTCCGTAGGTATGCATGCAAAATAGGAAAGTATGAACGGTTTGACAAAATGCTTCAAGGTGATGTCATCTTATGGAATGCAAAGATAGCGCATTTACAGTTAAAACAATCTTACTGAACATGCATAAATGCTCTGATAGACATGTATGAATATGTAGATATAGGCCCACAATTTGATTGACAGATTACCAACGCATGGAATTGCAATGATCATCGGATATGCATGAAATAGATTTGTAATTTGTGAAAGTATGGATATGGCATGTGAACCGTTTGGTGGAAATCCTCAGAGAGATGAAATTATGGCATGAAACAATGAGCACAGCATAAAAATAAAATGAGTTTAGTGAATGTTCCCATGGTGCGGCTTGAGCTGGTAATGGGTGAAATATATTGATGAGATAAGTATGAGGAGGTAGGAGAAATCCCCGTGTTGCTGCTAGAGCAGTGACCGGCAAAAGTAACCATAGTCAAGATTGCACGTAGGAATGGTAGGGTTTAAACAAGTAGTGAAAGATATCAGCGAGTTTAGGCCATTTCACCATTACTAAGAAGTCAAACGCAGCCTGATAACGTACTCTCATGAAATGTTATACATGAGGATATGCCCAATTTGTGAAGGCTTCCTATTTATGAACAAAAGTGGTGACACAAACAAGGCTCATGATACGAGTATAAAAACATTTGAAAATAAAGGGATCAAGAATCTTTCCAGCAAAACATAAACATGACATTTTAAGAGATAGCATCTCATGGATTGCAATCCTTTTACACTAAGGAAACTTTTAAGAAGAAGCTCTCCAACATACCTGTACTCATGACAACATTATGTACTAGTAGACTTATGGAAAGATCCATACCTTCTGAACCATAATGGCCCCTTTGGACTGGACTCCTTCAAGATGGAAGCTAAAAAAAACTAAAGTTCTCCGCCCCTTAACAATGGTGAAACTCTGTCCATTTTTTTGGATAGGCAGAGAGAGAAATCCCACTTCAAGTTTTTTTGTCGAAATGCCCTTTTTCCCCCCCGATTTACTGGTAGTTGCCCCTTGTTTTTGAAGCACTCCCCTTAGATATTCGGAATGCTAGGAATATATTTACTGATTTATTTTTAGCATGTGGTAGAAGTTAACGTCGGTGGTCTCAAAATAGACCGAATGGTTGTGGAAAAAAAGCTAGTAGTAACTAATGTAACAGTTGGCAGTTTCTGTTATCTCAATACAATTTTGCAGACTGTGTAGATGATTCTACCACACAAAAAGTGATACTAATAAAATTAGCTCTGGAAAAAAAATAACGCTAGTATTAATATGTTGTTTATAGAGATCACACGGAAATGAGTATAGCAAATGAAGATGTATGTTTCACTTTATTACACAGGCACCGATCACATACATTATGCAAGCACATAAAACATTCAAGAAAGATAATTAGCAGATGGGAATATAAAATGCATACAGATATAAAATGCCTATGCCACAAAAAGATGTCATCACGTGGAAGCAATAATTGTATGCTATGCACAAATGGATTTGTTGAATTTCTTACAAACTTTTAGGCGAATGAAATCAGTTGATAAATAATCCAACTCGACTTTTTGCTTGTGAAATATAATGCACCAATAAGACACATAACTAGTTTGTCGTGAAGTCTCAAAGAGATGTATTCTAAAGAATACAGAGATCATAGCACTTAATGGGTTATTTGATAGATTTCCATAAAAATGTCATTTCAAGAAATGCATTAATTGCAGGATCAACACTAGTAAAAGCACAGGCAACGCTACATAAGGCACTTCACCGTGATTCTATTATTCAGTCCATCTACCAAAAGCATGATTCAACGTCACAACAGTCATAAAATATCGTGTAGTGGGAATAACAATAAAAGCATACTAACAATTATATTCATGTTGTTCTAAGCAAATTTCAATGTAACTAGAGTAATATTATTCAGATTTAGATATAAAAGAATGACATGATCTACTTCCTTAGTTCTTACCTTCTGCTCCGAATAGAATCAATGTGACAGGATGTAGTTGATGAAATCGACTGAATAATTCCTTCTTCTTTGTCGAACTCACCTCCCTGGATGATGATCATGTTGTTCCAAAAGGAGCCGATGCTATAGGCTCCCAAAAAAATTCTTGCCATGTTTTTCCTCCACGGCCTTCGATCGATTCCTCAAAAGGTGATCTTTTATCTTCTGTTTGCACTCCCCTTTAGCTCTCCTCATGACACAACCAAAGTGAAAACAGGGGGCACTACACCTACACCAACACAGTCAGTCTCTGTGTGCTTTCTATTAGTTTAAACTATATGGATGGCTAGGTAGCATTTGGTGATACTCATTCTATATTTCTTTTAATCTTATTCACCTTATGAAATGAGGTTTCTGTCTTTCACAAAGTATGATTGAAAATTTTGAATTGTTAATGTTAAATTGGTATTATATTTCATTCCTTCATACAATGTCATTTGATTGGTGCTCCAAATATTTTTGAGTTTGTGGGGTACAAGGGTCTAATTCTAGCTCATGTTTATTGGATATCCATTTACATTGGTAGTCTGAGTAGAAAACTGAGAGGCCAGCAATCATAGGGATTTATCGTTTAACCTGGCTGGTAGAGGGTAAATATGTTTGGGCTCTACTTTGGACCATATATAGAATAATACAACCCACCCCTTCATATGTACATGGCTATCCCAGTGACAAACTTAAATTTGGGGCCAGATGCCAAATCACTCTCTTGTATAAGAATATGTTTTCTAGAGGAACTTAGCCCTTTGACAGATCAAAGAGAGATGAGATTTTTCTATTTTATTAAAGGCTATATTATATTCAATTGCAATGATTGTTGAAACTTGAACCAGTTCATCAATATGCGTACTTCAAGTCTTCTTTGAGATTTTTTTATTTTATTAAGGCTATATTATATTCGATTGCAATGATTGTTGCAACTTGAACCGGTTCAGCAATGAATGTAATAAGGTCTGTTTAGCTATATAAGATTTCTGCCTACTGCTAGAACGATTAAAGTAATTCAAATCTCATTTATTGGCACGTTAATCTTCACTTGCAAGAAGTATGATAGGGTACATGTACGGTAACTCATAGTTGATGCAATTGTAGCACAATTTGTTAATGTCATTATCATCTTATCTACCAAAATGAAAATATGTATTTATGATTTGGTAACACACAATGGATCAATGATTATAAAGACTTGTGAAAACACTCCATGGAGAAGACACTTTAAAATGTATAATTTTAGATGACATGTAGTGGTTGAAGTATAAGCAATTGAATGTTGCAAGTGATTTAACCATAAAATGAATTGAATATGGTGGAAGCCAATGGAAATAGTGATTATGATGAGAAAGATAAGTTGTCACATGACCTAGATATGAATCAAGAACTTGGATCTAGTAGAAGCCAACATAAATAAGATTTTGATCGGTAGATAGGTTAGTATTCATGTTAGCTGCATGTCTTATCTTTTTTTTCATTTAGGATCATTTCTTTAGGTGTGATAATTGTAACTGCAATTTTGTCTAGAGCTCTTTTGGATAACATACATAGAAGTTCATTTTTCATAATAGTTGTGTCAATGTCTTTGTGTGAAAATCTTTCTTCCAAATCAGAGCCTTATTAAAACTGGTTAATTGAAATGTCTTTCTTCAAATATGTTAGACATGATTGTCAATTAGAACCAGTTCATATAAATAATGCAAACTCCTTCAAAATGACATCCATTGTAGTTGAGATTTGTGGACATGATCATAAATTTTTAAAGGACAGGGAATTTCTCAGCAAAATTTTGACCCTTTTCTTTGATCTGGCCTAACTCCAACTTCTGGTCTCCTATGGTATATCCTATCATGGCACACAAGCTAAGTAAATCAAAACAAAGAAATGATTTATAGTTTCAGTCAGCATATTTCAGATCTTATAAGGTATATTAAGATAGGTATCTCTGGTTCTCAAATATCAGTGTTTTTTCTAGTGATGGATACCTTGTCATTTTTTATTTTGAATGGGTTTTGGTCCTGACTCTTCTTTTGATCATCAAGTAGGTCACTGATTGTATGGAAGACTTTATTAGAGGGATTATTATTTAGCTGCTCAGGGAATAAAACGGATCTTCCCAAACTTCGTGTGGATGTAAAATTGCTATTGATTGTTTGATCATTGAAGTGGATGATGTTTAAGTAGAGTGGGATGTATACTGATTCCATATTGAATAGGTTTTGAGCCTGACTGTTCTTTTGATTGTCAGGTAGGTCACTGATTGTATGCAAGATTTTATTTGAGGGATTATTATTTAGCTGTTCAGAAATAAAACCCAAGATCCATGTGGATGTAAAATTGCTATTGACTATTTGACCATAGAAATGGATGATGTTTAAGTAGAGGGATGTATGGTGATGTATGCTTTACACACTTTTTTAAGATAGGTTTATTTTGAAAATTCTTGGCTTGGGGAATTGAGGTCCCCTTACATTTTGTAAATCTAGATTTTATGTATTGAGGATGTGTGACTTCATTATATTCTCTATTGGAGAGTGGAATCTAGGTTTTATCTACAACTTCTAAACTGGGGCAAAGTTAGGACTGTAAATGAGGCTATAAACCGAACTGTATATCCAAATTTGGGTAGTTTATCAGAGAGATATTTATTGTATGAAGATTTTTGCCATAAGACTAATGATTAAGTGCCTAATTTGTATGCTTAGATCAAGAGAACTTTTGTTTGAACTAAAAACATTTTCTATGTTTGCCTGACTTTTTTAAGGATAGTCACAGTGAGCCTGCTGCTTTAGCCTGCTGCTTTAGCATCTTGGCAGGAACTGTATATTGACTATGACCTAAATTCTAATTATATGATTAATAGTGTGTATCAAAGTTATGCAATTAAATTACATTATACATGTTAGAAAGCATTTCTATAAGTCTGTTAAAATCAAAGTAGGTAAAGAAACTCTCCATTGGAAAAAAAACACCATGATTTCTTGTTTTATTTAGTGAGACATACTAAAATAATCATTTTTGGAGAGTGGATCTTAAATTTGTTTTTTATTAAAAAATGTACTTAACATAATTATGTATTATTAGGAAAACCCCTATGTATTAATTAGTTGTAATTTTGTAGCACAGGTGATGGATTCGAATGGTAGAAAACGAGTCAGAGTTTTGTTAGATTGTCTTTCAATGATACACCAAATTGCATTGCAACTTTGGTGTGATGTTCAAGATTTGACTAACATATTAAATAGACATAAGAAAGAGTCATCTCTAACTTCTCATTATTCAGATGATGAAGTAGAAGATGAAATAGATTTGGAGCTTCCTGCAATATGTGATGAGCAACAAAATATACTTGTTAATTCAGATTTTTCTACTTGTCAACGGGAAGGCAAGGTTAATGTATCAAGCCACATTCCTTGTATTGGTGGAACCATTACATTTTTAAAGTTAAATGTGATGACAAATGTTTTCGTAGCATCTTTAGGTTACCATCTGAATTGTTTCAATTTCTATGTACATCATTGTATGAAGATCTCAAGCAAGGTGATATACCTCTGTCATTAGCAACATCTATCAAGAGTAGGGTACTTCCAATTGAGAAATAAGTGGCTATTGCTATTCTAAGATTGTCATTTGGAATGTCTATGATTAACATAAGTGAACTTTTTGGTTGTGGAAAGTCAATAGTTGCAAGAGTTGTGAACAAGTTCATTAATGCTATGCATATGAGTTTTCAAAACTACATACAATGGCCAAGGGATCATTCAACACTTGAAGTTGTAAAGCATGGATATCACGAAAAACATGCTTTCCAAATTGTGTGGGGCTATAGATGTAACTCATGTTGATTTTGAGCTTCCAGCTAATGAATGTTCATCTGATTGGTACGATCGTGATCACAACTACAGTATGTCATCACAAGCCATTGTTGATAGTAATATGTGTTTCATGGATGTTTTTAAAGGTTGGCCTGGATCTATCAATGATGCTAGGCTTCTAAGAAATTCTTCCTTCTACAGGTTATGTGAAGGTGGAGAGAGGTTAAATGGAATTCTAGTTTCTATTGGTTCATCAAATATGAGAGAGTACATTGTTGGTGATGGTGGATATCCATTGCTACCATGGTTAATCACACCTTTTAGTGGAGCTACAACAAATAATCAAAGGTCATTCAACTTTAAACTATCTTCAACTCATATTTTTGTTGAATGTGCCTTTGGAAAGATAAAAGGAATATGGCAAATTTTGAATTAAAAAATCTGCCATCCAAATTTGCAAATGCTGCCAAAAACAATTTTTGTGTGTTGTATTTTGCATAATATTATGTTGACATTTGAAGATGAAGATAGTGAAGCTAGTTACCCTAATGAGTATGAGAATAATATACCAAACAATGAAGCAATACCTATGGATTGTACTGAGGGTTAGCTCGAATGGCCTTAATGGAATTCGTTAATGGCAATGAAGATGTGGTGTAATAGCATAATTTGATTTTATTGTTCAAACTATAACCCTGATTGGGTTGTTGTTTGCCACGCATGAATTCAATTATTTTTTTTTCCCTTATGACTTAATGCATACTTGATCTTTCAGGCTGCTAGACAATAGATGGCTCATTCAATCATTTTCAGCTTTTGTATAAATCCTGAAGCATATGTTATGCTTGGTTAATTCCTAAAATGTTGAATGCTTGCTATTAATTAAAGTTTTGATATTGTTTCTGAAATGGTGTTGTAATTTAAAGGATGTTCCTGCTATTTCCTCTAAAGTGTGAATCCCCTGTTTTCCTTCTAAATTCAAAACTGATATTAAGAGTTTGAAGGGGATATTTTGGTTCTTGCTTGTTTTTTAAAAGAATGAACTCATGCTTGTTTATTTTTGTTGGAAGTAGTCTCGCTATTCTTCTTTTCTTTTTTCTCTACCCTGAACCTCTTTTCCCTTCCAATTCAAAGTTGATTTTGTTTATTTGAATGGGATCCTTGGGTTCTCCTTGTTATTTGCTCTGAACTTCTACTTTTTTTTCTTTGGAGTTTAAAGATTGATATTGTTTGCTTGATCTTTGAAATGGAATCTTGTGGTTTGCCTACTCAATAATTGAGGCCATATTGTTCATGTACATTTTATCCCCAAAATTGGCACAATCCAATATGCCCCTGTCAAAACTAGGCCTACCAAATCCCATTCCTGATCCCCCACTTGTATGACATGCATAGTTCAATCCTATACCACAACTAGTTTGCTCTGCCCCAAATGTCATTTCACCTGGCAACACATTTGGAGTCCTCAACCCAACAACTGCATCCCTTGGATTCTGACTTCCTAAGTGTACTCCACCTACAGAGCCATTTTGCAGAGTCATTGCAACTTCTCCAGGAGGGCATCTAGTTTGGTTGTCAAAATCCATTCCCTCTGAATTACTCTTGCCTCCCATACCGATATCTGCTTGTCCAACACTTTTCTGACTACCAAATCCCAAACCCATTCTATCAGAATTGTCACTCTCCTTCCCAAACTCAAGCTCTTCTCGTCCAGGGTGACAATTCGGGTATACAAAATTTAAATCTATGTTACCATTCCTGACATTATACTCTACACCATTCACAAGGTTGTTCTGCCTAGCATAACCTGCTCCACCACTGGCACTTGTTTCACCACCAAAATCAATTTCTCCACTTCCATTACCCAAGACAGTGATTCCTGTACTATTAGCATTAGGCCCAAAGTCGTGCTGCTCTTCAAATTCCCCACCACTTCTAATCCGCACACCAGAACCTCCACAACCATCATTCATGATCTTTTGCACCTCCTTCTGCAACCAAATTAGCATTTTTTTCTTTTGTTTCTTTGAGTTCACTGATAATTGTCAACATACACTTTCAATTGTCATTCAATGTGAGAGGTTGGTGATGACTTTTTTTATCATCCCTATCACTCATCCATTATTAGAAATTGCAGCCAGGCAAGTAGAGCTTCTTCAGCAGCTTGAGCTCCTCTGGTATACTTCTCAAACTGAATAGATCATAAACACAGTCAGAGCAATATTTCATTAACAATTATTCAATACGCCAGCTGCCAAATACATGCTCGTCAAATTACCCAGAGACAGGGGAAACTCGCCAGAAAGTCCAGCTTCTTCAAGGACTTGAGAGCACTTAAATAAACAATAGAGAAAGCTCACAATCCAAACCAATAAAATTTATTTAAAAACACCCAAATAACCATAACATACCTAATCCAAAATCGAAGTGATAAAAATAGTCAAAGGCCAACAAATAGTGGAACTGCCTTAAATCCTGTAATGTGGTTAGGAATTAAAATAATAATTTGTTTGCGCATGTAAATCGGGCAAACCTAATCTTCTATTTAATGGACCGATCAATCTATGATTTGACTATAAAGTACTTAAAACATGTTCTGTGAGTTGCAGTAGAAAAAATTTCAAGATGGCACAGGCAAATGAAAGCTCAAACTCAAAGGTTATTATAACAGAGGCCTCATTCAATCGCACATGTGTGAACGATTTCGCGAGGAAGAAAGACGGCACATTCAATCACAATCTCATGAATTTTGTGGAATACAAAGTAGCCGCTAACCCCAGGCCCAATCGCGGGGTTTACACTAAAGATGTAGGAATCAAAATTGATCGGCTGAGACTGCAAATTGAAATTCTCTTCAGCTGTGGTTTGTGACAGGGCATCTTAAAAATAAAAATCACTGCTTAAAAATAAGCAGAAAAATTAAACATCCATAGGGCCAGTAGCTCCGCAAATAGCTCCTAAAAAAGTGGAGCAGTGGCTGCTAACCAAAATAAGCTAAGCAGGCACATGGTGGACATGCCCTCATTATGCATTTTTTTGGTTGACTTAGGGTTTACCAGTCGCCTAGTTCGTGGTTCATGGCCGTACTCTAGTGTTTCTCTGTTTGTGGAATTTCTCTGTACATAGACTTCGACATATTTGGTGATCATCAGCCCCTTGCATTTTATGGTACTGGGCATCATTTTGGGTGAAATGTTTTTAAACAATTTAGGCATTGCCCACCTGGTTCAAGGGTTTCGACCTGTATGGTCATTGTTCATTGTTTACATTTGCCGGCTGCCACCACCATTCATGCCTCTACAAGTCTTCAACAGCTTGATCTCCATTGGTCAAGGTCCTTCACTGCCGTTTAGGGTTTCTATTGCACATATATTTGGCTGAAGTTCCATGTGAGCTTGTCGTGGTTAGTCTCCACGCAAGTCTCTCTTCCCCAATGGTCACCGTTTGACTTCTACTAGTAGCGGTCTTCACAACTACCATGTCGTAGTTTATGCGACCATTAGCAACCAGTTTTGTTTGTTGTTTCTTCAAACTCGCGTTCCTTTCAAGGTTTGGTTGACACTCAACATGCGTTCAAGGTTTGCAAATCAATTCAGTCGAAGTGTTTGTTGCCAACGGTTACCTTTATATTTGTTGTTAACTTTGTGGTAACATTTTAAGTTAAGTGTTATCTCACATTTATTGTTTTATTAACACTTAGTGTTAGGGTATATTATAGCATTTTTGGTTTTGTTACCATCATAATCTTTGTAAACTATTAATATTTAGTGTTATAGGTTTACGAACAAACCAACTTTTTTGTAAAGGTGACATTAAATGATAACATTAACATTTTAGTTACACGCTAATCTTTTGTTAGCCTCTAGCAAATATATACTATGAAACTATTGTATTTGTTTTCCAAAAGATAATATAAATATGAAAATTTTCTTCTATTGCCACTCCCAACTAGTCATTTATTCTTGGCATTTCCTATTTATTTGGTGGTGGTTATTTGTGCTATCTTAGTGGCAAGTAGTCATTTATTGATCTTTCCTATTTATTTGGTGGCAGTTATTTGTTAACATTTTATCTCTATAATAAACATCTAAAAATTATCAATAACAAAACAAATTATCACAGCAAGATAAAAGTTGCCAGTAGTGGGAGAGGTGGAGTCGGTTGTAACGGCTGAATCTTTTCCCCACAAAAAGCATTTAAAAATTGGAGTTTCCTTATTGATAAGAGTGGTCGGTACAACCATAGTCATGGCAGAGTAGTATACTGTTTTTTTAAAGGCAACTTTGGCTGATATTTGTCAATCAATAAAATGGGTTTAAGCTCAAGTCGAATATGGTTATAGGGCAGAAAACTTTTTTGCTGGTGCTGGTTTCGGTGTGTCCCTTGGCTTTTGGTTGTATGGCTCGAAGGACAAAGATCCATTTTATCTGGGAGCTATTTCTTATTGGTGCCTCAAAGCGATTTTTAATTGTTCAGACCCCGAAGCAATGTGCCTAGTGAAGAACGTTTTGGGGCATGATGATATAAGTAAGCATGAGTCTGGATATAGAAGAGCTTCAATCCATGAAGATCTTTCGAAGAAATTGAGTGAAAAGTGTTGAGCAAAGATAAAACAATACAGACAAAAGTAAGTGATTAAATCAAATACATAAACACAGAACCAATGCAAAAGATAACAGTAAAGTTTTTTAACATGGTTCACCAAATGGCTACATTCATTTTGAGTAGGGGATAGCTCTTTGTATTAAATCCAAAATCAATAATCTCTATTACAAAATATATATGTAGCTCATACCAATATATATATAACAACTAACTATATTTATCCTACAACAAATACACTCCACTCACTCAATGACTAACAATAATCAATACACAGTAACCTATGAAAGGCACTAAATATAACCTCATTGTGGGAGTAAGAAACATGCATAGGTCAATGCAAAGAGAGGGAGTAATGGGGCCATCAGAGCGGTTACAAACACTGAGGATTGGACTGCATTTATGTAACCGTTACACCAACAATCTCCCATTTGAAGTCCAATCCGAGCTGCAAGAGCGTTGTGCACAGATATCCCCCACTCCAGGCTTATTGTCAGAGATCGACAATGCCAAGAGAAGTTCTACAGAACTCAAACTTCTCCCTTGGAACAATCTTTGTCAAAGAATCAACAACTTCCAACATGACTGTCAAGGCCTCCTGAAGTGATGTTGCTATAGCATACACACTAAATAAGATATGAAGCTCATTCAGGAAACTTACAACCTCCTCAGGTGTACTTAATTAGACATCAACTTGAGAATGCATTTCTGAAAACTTATTTGTTACTATACCTTCATAAAGGCTATCCATATCACCTTGTAGACTTCGGAGGTCTCTACAGATTGTACTGTCTTGGCCAATAGTAGTTCTAGAAGGAACCTCATCTTTTGAAGAACCACTTTATTCAACTATTTCAGGCTTGACACCATCGGCATACACATCATCCACATCAACTGCTGCACTATCTTCTTCAGGTAGGGGCACAATAGTTTCAGCCATTCTAAGATCAAACTCGGGAACTTCTCCATACAACTCCTCCCAGACCTCATACTAATCTTTCTCATTCACATCTTCTATATCAGACGACAAATTTCCTCCAATGCTCTACCTCTTAGCTCCAATCTGTGGCAACAAATTACCCTGTATTTTCCTAGTGCTCTGTTCCTCATTATTGCCCTGTTCTGGTAAAAGACTATGTTCAGGCATGGTGCTTGTGCCTTATTACCCGGTGCCAAACTAGAATCTATACATTTATTGGTCTGTGTTGAAACTCTGAGGGACTGAGATGAATTTTTATCATGCAAAGCCTTTTCCAAAGGCTGCGTTGGAGTAGTGTCAACTGGCAGCGATGAATTATTTGAAATATGCAAACGACTTTGAATAGGATTGTGCATACCAAACAATTTGTGTGGAGAAGAAAACAATGACTGCATTGAATGTTTGTCTCCCCTGGCAGCGGATGAACTTAGAATTGAACATTCCTAAGTATGCTTAGACATTTGAAAAGGCAGCGAAAACTTTTCACAATGCACAGACTTGCCTAAAATGTGTGTGGGATCTTTTTCATAAATATGTTTTTGAACTTGCCTTTCCACAGGCCATGTAGGAAGTTGAACTAGTGGCGTAGGGATTTTTGATGAATGTTGCATTGGAATTGTGGAGGACGGTGAAAGTCTCTTCATAGGATGCATTGAAAATTTAGAGGGCTGCACATGAACATATGGAGACTGGGAACTACTCTGAGAGGCACCACTTGTAGATGACTGTGCAATAGTCCCCAAATTTTTCCTTTGACAATCCAAAAGAGGATGTGAACGATCATTTAAAGGCTGCTCAAACAAATTTGAACGTAGCGTAGGAACAAAGAAAGACTATGCATCATTATTTGAGGGCTGCACACCAAAATGTGATGACTACGCATGAATATTAGAGAGTTGCGTTTGATTTAGCATGCCCATTCTAGGATGCATTTGAACAGATAGAGGACACCTTGATAAATGCATTTGAACTTGAGGCTACGTACCAATAGAAGGAGGCTGGACACAAACATTTGAAGAAGTCCCCTGATTTTGCAAATCTGGGAAAATTTTCTCATTAAACACAACATTGTGACTGCGATTAAGCTATTTGGCGACTAGATCCCACAAACAAAAACCATACTGCTCTTCACTATAGCTGACAAATATGCAATGCTGAGACTTAGAATCCAACTTCGTACGCTTTTCCTTGGGGACATGGGCGAAGGCTTCACAGCTGAAAACTCGAAGATGAGAATATGAAATCCATTTGCTCAACCAAACTTCTTTGGGGATATCAAAATCCAATCTGGATGAGGGGCTTCTGTTGATTAGATATGCGGCTATGTTAACCACCTCTACCTAAAGCTCCTTACTTAGGCTTGCATTGGACAACATGCATCGAGCCCTTTCAAGAATGGTTCTATTCATCCTCTCAGCTGTACCATTTTCTTCAAAAGTGAATGGGACTATTTTTATCTGTCTAATACCATTATCTACACAAAAACCATCAAACTCCAAAGAACAATAGTCTCCCCCATTACTGGTTTACAAACATCTAATTTATGCCCAGTTTGATTCTCAACCAGTGCTTTGAAAATTTTAAATTTTGAAAAAACTTATGATTTCCTATTCAACATGTATACCCATACTTTACAAGTGCAATCATCAATAAAAGAGACAAAATAGTTTGCACCTCCAAAAGATGTTACCTCCGTAAGTCCGAACACATCAGAATGTATGAGCTCTAAAGGTGGTGTCTGCATGTCATGACCAGTCTACAAGAAGTTGATTTGCCTTTGTTTTCCATGGAGATAATGCTCACAAAACTCTAAATCCACAGATTTTAGGCCTAGTAGTTGATCCCTTTGAAGCATAACTTCAAGTCCCTTTTGACTTATATGTCTAAACCTCTTATGCCAAATATCTGAACCGTTGTCCACAAGCAACATTGTAGCTCCCACTTAACCATGACATTCTAACATATAAAAACTATCCAATTTGTTTCCTTTTGCAAGTACCAAGATACCCTTGGTTACTTTCCAAGTATCTAAAAAAAATTTGACATCACACCCTTGAGCACAAAGCTAACTTACAAAGATGAGATTCCATTTTAGCATAGGAACATGTCTCACATCTTTCAAGATCCATTTATTTTTATTTTGCAAAGACAATATCACATCACCTTTTCCTACTATTTCACACTCTTTATTATCAACAAGAAAAATGTTTCCGAACATACCTTCTTGATAATTTGTGAAAGCATCGCAACATGGAAAGAGCCACTATAATTGAGCACCCACGAGTCTATAGTAGTGTCGCTCATAGATAAAACCCAAACACCATCATCTGCAATGTTTGCTCTGTTATTGCTCACCATTTCTTGTGCCTTTTTATAGTTCCAATAGTTCTTTTTTGTGTGACCCGCTTTGCCACAAAACCAACATTCTCCATTTTAGCCCCTAGACTTTGATCATGGTGTAGATTTTGATCTTCTTCAGTTATTATTTATGCCTCTGTCTTGACCCCTTCCTCTATTATCAATACTTATAGTAGTCAAGGCATCACCATTTGTTTTGTTTTGCCCTCTTCTCATATCTTTATTGAGAAGTGTGGCTACTACATCATCATACCTCAGCATTGTTTGTTTTTTCTTATCCTCCCCTTCTTCGGATCTACTGTTTCTAGATATTGAATTGCTTATGGTTATTATCACACTGTCCCACCTATCAAGAAAAGAGCACAAAAGCAACATGGATTTAATTTATTTGTCAAGGTTGACATCTACAGAAAGTAATTGACTAATAACAATATTAAATTCATTTAAATGATTCAACAAGATGTTACCTTCTTTCATTTTCAAGTTCACCAGTTTCTTCAACAAGAAAACTTGATTCATTGTTGAAGCCCTTTCGTATATATCACACATCTTGTCCCAAATTTGTTTAGTTGTTGTCTCCATGGCAATGTTGAAGAGGACATTGTTGGATAGTGATAGAATGATGGTTGCAGCTACTTTTTGGTTTAAGATATCACAGTCTTCATCTGACATCTTCTCTAATTTCTTAGACTTCCCTTCCAGTGCAATAGCAAGATCCTTTTGAATCAGTGAAGCACAAATCTGGAGCTTCATCAAACCAATGTTCTATCTAGAAAACTTTTCAATTTTCCATTTGTCTACTTCGTCTATTCTTTTGGAAATTCTTCACGATTCCCCACTAGCTTTACCACTGAGTTGCTTTGCCTAGCTTCTTCACCAAAGCTCTAATACCAATTGTTGAGCAAAGATAAAAC
Organism: Cunninghamia lanceolata; assembly: GCA_027924645.1. Lineage (NCBI taxonomy): Eukaryota > Viridiplantae > Streptophyta > Pinopsida > Cupressales > Cupressaceae > Cunninghamia > Cunninghamia lanceolata. Next base: position 1,242,967 of record BSBN01001183.1, on the reverse strand, counting down.
AATATAGACAAAAGAAAATGATTAAATCAAATAGATAAACACAAAACCAATGCAAAAGAGAACAAAATTTTTTAACGTGGTGCACCAAATGGCTACATCTACTTGAGTGGGGGATAGCTCTCTATATTAAATCCAGAATCAATAATCTCTATTACAAAATATATCTGCAGCTCATACGAGTATATATCCAGCAACTAACTATATTTATCCTACAACAAATACACTCTACTCACTCAATGACTAACAATAGTCAATACATAATAACCTATGAAAGGCACTAAATATAACCTCATTGTGGGAGTAAGAAACATGCATAGGTCAATGCAAAGAGAGGGAGTAATGGGACTATCAAAGTGGTTACAAAGACTAAGGATTGGAATGCATTTATGTAATCATTACACCAACAAAAAGGTGTCCTATGAGGCATTTAGGAATTAGATTGCTCACTCCTTGCTCGTTGAAGTTTTGTCCCCTAGCTCAACACAGGATGACTGTGATGGCTCTTCATCGATAGCTTGAGGTAGTTTGAATTAGTTGGCTAATTAGTGATATTGGTGTCTTGAACAAGGAGCTTCTTGGAGTATATAGTTGGCTCAAGGATAATCAAGATTAATGGGTTAACTTGAGCACAATGGTTAAAAACCTCCAGGTTACCACTCCAAGAGTACCTTAGAGGTCACTAGTGCATATATGTTGCCTTCTCTGGATGACAGTTTGAGTCAGGCCGTATGCAGGCGGAGGTCATCCACGACATTAATTTCTCTCATCTTGCTTGAGGTGTTGTGGATCTTGAGGCTCAGTCTAAGGGTGTATGGGTGGCTTATGTTCCTCATTGTGGCTCCTCTTCTGGTGGGGTTCTTGGTTTGGGTGCTCCAAATTTGGAGTAAATTTGTTCTATTGTTGCAAGTGTCAGGTTGTTTCCCACCTCTTCTATGGCTCCCTATTGTATGTTTTTGATTTTAGGTAGTTTTTTTTATGAAAGTTTTTTTGAGTCTTTCTCTTTGGAACTGTGTTTGCTGGTATTCTATATTTTGATCTTTCGTGGATGAGGCCCCAATAGACATCCCCTTTAATATTTGAAAAAATAAATATGGAAATAAGAAATTAAGTACTTGTGTTATAAGGGTAGAATGTGCACTTGTAAGAGGGTGACTCAGGTTGAAATCCCTCAACTGCCACAAGGAAGCCCACACATCTAGCAGCAATGTTGTGAGATTGTGATGTAAGGATTAAGCTTATTTTAAAAAATAAATATGAAAAAAAATGTAATTGTGTTATAATGGTAGCATGGGCACTTGTAAGAGGGTGACAGGTTGAAATCCCTCAACTACCACAAGGAAGCCAACACCTCTAGCAGCAATGTTGTGAGATTGTGATGTAAGGATTAAGCCATACATTTGAGCAATGAACCATGTTTTCAAATTGCACTAATATTGTCTAAATTTAGTCAAAATTGAATTTAAGATGAGCCATTACCTTACCAAAAGTTTAGAAAGCTCAATAAAGTAAATATAAAAAATCTAGAGAGGTGATTCCCCATCACCAATTACCTACTAAATCAAAGCTAAATCCACCAGCTTTACTTAAACATAATGATGACACTACAAATTTCCACTTCCTCAAGGGTAGTGTAGTAAATGGACATGTATTACTTGGTACATTGAAATTCACAACAGATTAAAAAATCTCTTTGATGATAGAAATTCAAGCATCAATTGACATGAAATAGAGATAAGCAACAACTAAGGTACTATAACTAGAGTTACTATTGAGGAGGGGCACATGGGTTTGATTTGGATTAATTGGATCAAGGTTTGGCTCATGGTTAAGTCCATGGTTTTGGAAATAGATTGGTGGTTTCTTAGATCTCCTTAGCCTATATATTGGAGGCTTGGGATGGAGATGTTAGTGAGCTTTCTATTGTAGGTACATGCAACCGAAATTGCTCTAGGATTCAAAGTGTCAACTCCCATTAAAGCATTGAGAATACAAATGTATTGTAACTATTTATTGAAGAATAATACAATGTGCTTTGTTGTTGGGCTTTTTAGTTTTCCCCCTTTGAGGGTTTCCCCAAGGTGTATCTTGTATCTATTGTCATTACTAGATTTGTTTAAATCTACATCTTATTTCTTTGCTTCTCTATTTGGATTAATTGGGCAGACATGGATGAGGATGTAAAAAAGTGTGTTAGCTAGCTTGTTGAGATTTTTGAGAAAGTAAATCCTTCTTGAAATTATTTTCGACAATGGTTTTACAAAGAAACCCTTAATTTAATAGCATGTTAACTAGTTTGTTGAGGTTTATAAGATAGCATGCTAGATAGATTTAAGGAAAATCATTTGTGTATGTAGAGTAAAATTCAATCATTTAGGGTTTGAATTGATTGTAGTAGTTTGTGTGTGTGTGGTTTGAAACCTCAAAGAAAAATAATTCATGGAATTAAACTTGAGAATATTAAGCATTATCTTTTTAATTTTTGTTATGTATGCAAGAGGCTCAAACATGTAGGAAGGCCAAATCTTAGCACTATCAAAATCATAATCATTGTTACGCAAGAAGCTAAAACATGTAGGAAGGCCAAATATTAGCACTGTCAAAATTCTAATCATTGTTGCGGTTTGATTTAAAGTGATAGTTGAAGTACAATAATACACAAAAAGTTTAATTTCAAAGACACAAGAATACCAAAATTTACACACACACACACACAAGAATGTAAAAGTTCTCTCAAACACACATAGGCACATGCCACAAAGTTCATTCAAACACACACACACACACACAAGAATTTCAAAGTTCACTCAAACACAGACAAACAACAAAGTGAATGGATAAGTTCATTCATTCACAGACACGCTCCACACAAAGTGAATGTTTTTATACATACCCTTCACACAATTTATATTTTCATACACACAAGATTTCAATGTCAAAGTTATTTCAAACACACACACACACAAGAATGCCAAAGTTCACTCAATCACACACACACACACAAGACAATGTGAAAGTTCACACATAAACATATGAGACAAAGTGGATACCAATGTTAGATTATGCACACACACTCCACACAAAATCGAATGTTAAAGTTCATTAACACACAAACACACTTCCAAAGTCAATGTCAAACTATTTTTATACATACACAAACACACTCCACACAAATGAAAATTTAAAAATACACAAACACACTCCACATAAAGTGATAGTTGAAGTACATTCATACACAAAAAAATGAATGTCAAAGTAATTTCAAACACAAAAAAACATAATGGAAACCAAAGTTAGTTTAAACAGAAAAACACACACATAGAGTGAATGCCAAAGTTAACTTTCAAGCTCATGTTAACTTTCAAACCCATGCAGACACAATGAAAGGCAAAGTTCATTCAAACATATTCTTCATACAAATTGGATGCAAAAGTATTTTTGTACATACTCATAGCGAATGACAAAGTTCATTTACACATAAACACTTGTGTATGCACATAGAGTGAATGCCAAAGTTCATTCACACACACAATGAATGCAAAAGTAAACTTTCAAACCCACACAAACACAATGGAAGCTAAATTTAATTCAAACAAACATATGTGTACACATAAAGTGAAAATTATTGAAGTTTGAAAGTATTTTGTACATACACTTAACACAAAGTGAACATCAAATTATTTTTGTACAAAGTCACAAATAGACAATCAATGCCAAAGTTCATTCACCTATGCATGTGTTGCTGCTATCACAACATCCCCCTAATTTCTCATGAAATAATGGAACCCAAGGACTTGTGTTTGTTTCTTCTCCATTTTCTTTGTTTACTGTGTGCTTTCCTTTTGGCTTTTGAGTTTGTGTGTTGTTTGTTTTGGTCACTTCAGCTCTCTAGCCTCAATGTTTTGGCATGTGGTTCATTTTGCCACAAGCTCTCTAGATCATGCTCTCTCCTTTCTTTGTATTTGTTGGTGGGTCACATTATTTGTCGTCTTTCTTGGATTTTGTATATTAATGAACACAAGCTATGTGAATCTTGGACTATTAGCTTTTGAAAATTTTATTTATCCTTACACTCATACAAGGGATAAATAATTTAAAGAGACTCTCTATTAACATAATATATGTATATTAATATATTAATATAATATATATAAATATATAGTGTATGTATTTATAGTACTAATTTATTATTATTTTTAAAGTAGATTTTAATTTACTATTTTTATATTATATAAAATGAGAGCTTTATATCTATTTCATCTTAATCTTAAGTATCTCCATATTAGATTTTAGCTTTTTATCTAAGTAAATCTTTAAATTAACATTATAAGTTTTCTTTTAGTTTAAATGATTTATAAGGAAAGGGTAGTATTTTAAATCTCACCTTGAAAAGTAAGAAATCTTTTCTAATATATGTTTTAAATTTCCTTCTAATTTTTTGTTGTGCCTTTTTATAGGTATGATGCAGGCATAATTTAAATAAATATATGGTGTATGTATTTATAGTGCTAATTTATTATTATTTTTAGAATAGATTTTAATTTACTATTTTTATATTATATAAAATAAGAGCTTTTATCTATTTCATCTTAATCTTGTAAGTATCTACATATTAGATTTTAGCGTTTTATCTAACTAAATCTATAATTTAGCAATATAAGTTTTGTTTTAGTTTAAATCATTTATAAGTATTTTAAATCTCACATTGAAAAGTAAGAAATCTTTTCTAATATATGATTTAAACCTTCTTTAAATTTTTGTTGTGTCCTTTCATAGGTATGATGCAAGCATATGGAGCAAGGTGCTTTTGGATATGGACGGTGACAGACTTTTTTTTTTCAGATGAAAAATTAAATGGTCATTTAAATGTGCAAAAACATGAATAGGAAGAAATAGAGACCACCTATAATCCCATAGAGGCCACCTAGTTTCATAGGAGGCGTCTAAAACCTCTGTAGGAGGTGCCTATGCAGGGAGGTGGGCATACCACAACAAAAAAGGAATTTAAAAACTGAATAGCATGGAGAGGCGTAAAAAAAGAAGAAAGTGTTATTTTGAAGGTAGAATTTTGTATATATTCGAGAGAGCTGCGGTAGCTGAGGGGGTTTCTTGGGGTTTTCAGTTTTCTTTTGTGTTTTTCCCTTCCTCATTGTAGCAATGGCCTCTATGTAAAAACATGTTATGTATTTTGTAATATAAAATCTATCTTTTCACTGTTGTATTGAGAAGTTTGTTTGGTTATGTTGGTTGCAACATTCTGATCTAAGGAATATAACAATGAAATTTTATGTTTATCCTGCTGGTATTGGTGGCTTAGAGTCTTCCTGCACATGAAAATGGTGGAAGCTTGTTTAAAGTTCCAGTATCAGTCTTACCTTAAGAGCTAGCACCATTCTATGCCTTGGTTGTGCACCTGTAGACTAGACAGAGGCTGATTCATTTCAGATTGTTTCATCCTTCATTCCAATTTGATTTACTCAGACAGCAGGGTTTTCCTCCCCAACCTTTTTATCTTTTGAAAAAAAAATTAAGTGCAGATTAAAGTATACTTTTTTTTTTTTATCACCGTGAAGCTTTAGATTAGTTAAAAATTTTGATTTTACTTCAAATTTCCAAAATCAAGAATCTGTGTAATATATGTATAAATATAATTGTCAAGTTTAGTTTAAGTGATTAGCATTAGTTGTTTAATTAACTTTTTATTTTAATTTCAAATTTCTATTAGTGGTAGAGGTAGACTATGTAAATATTTTAATGAATTAAATTAGTAGATTTTATATTTTCTTGTTTTGATAGTTCTCCTTGTGGCTAATAACTAGGTTATTAAATAGTTTTAATGTAAGTAATGTCTATAAATAAGTAAATAAATTAAGTTGTAAATAATATTTCTTTAGTTTTTTTTAAATTTTGTAACCCATTAAATTGAGCTAGACACCAAAATGATGGGAATCTAATCTAGGCCTCTTGTTAAACAATCACACTAAACCACTGATTCATCCACTCTCATCATGACCCAGTAACCCTCGAGACCTTGGGGAGATCACTCGATCTCCTTGCAAGAGAGGAGCTGGATTTTGACTCCTGAGGTTTTGACTTTGTGCATTTTTGCGGATCAACATTAAATGGCACTAGAAGGAGGGCCACCCAACTGGAATCCCATCATACCCATACTAGGTCAAGTTTTGTAGAAATTCTACCTAAGATTTTAGGCATTAAAGCCTATTGTTACATATTTTATCTTACACATGAGTGAATTCATTTTACCATAATCATAACCTATGGCTGCAAATCCACCACTCTAGTTAAGGGGGAATAGTCCTCTAAATTTACCCAATCTTGGTCATCATTTTCTGAAAAATCCTGATAGGTTCATCCCAAAAATTCAATGGAATTGAAGTCATATAGCTGAGGAACATATTTTTGCATATAAGCATGCACTTATTCGAGTCCAAATTTTCCATGAAGATGTAGCTTGTCGCATGTTCCCTTATACCTTGGATGAATCTGCATATAACTGGTATCTCAACTTACCTATTGGGTCAATAACCTGATGGGCTAATTTGGAATATGCATTCTTAAATCATTTTAGATGACCCATTGACCCCATAATTTTGTATCATCAATTTGCATCTTGTCACATAGAACTTATGGAGCCAATAAGTCTTTTTAATACATGATTTCATAGATTATACTGTTAACGTTACTACATTGTTCAGTTGGTGTTGGTTATGTGGTTCATTCAGTTTCTCTCAGTTTGTTGTAACTGTAATGCATTGTAACTATCAACTCTGTCCGCATATATACATGATGTATCTCCACTTTAGGAGACAAGCATGAATAAAACTATTTTACTTTGCTTTATTTGGTATCAGAGCAGCCATAGAGGATAGGAGTGCAGCAAGCGCAATGTGAAGCAATACTCCTCCTGCGTGGAAGAAGGCACCCAAAGAAACTAGATGGAGTTCTGTTGAGTTGCAAGGAGAAAGCATCCACGGTGCAGGGAGGAGAGCAAAGCTGTTGGCAGGGAGGCAAAGCTGTTGTTAGACCCGAATCTACAAACATTTCCCAAGGCACGTCTCTCAAGCATCAGATCTCTCACAAGAGCAATTTGATGGGTCTTTTGAATGGATCAGAATACGTGAAGATCATGAAGGAAGTTGAGGTATTGTTTCTGTAAGTTACGGTATTGTTTTGCAGGCTGGGGGTTGAATGCATAGTTTCTATTCTCACTTGATTACTATTCTCGTTTGAAGATATATGGTTGGGTATATAGAGGAGATTATTCATCCATCACCAGATTCAATTGAATGCCATACTAGCTATTCAAAACGGTCTACTCCATTTATTAGAAGGTGTTGCTCAATAGCTTGCCTTAGTAAGATAGAAGGCGATCAAGTTCTGCTGAGGTGTGCAGGAAACAGCCTTGGAAGGAAGCATCGAGTTTGAAGGCCTTTGTAGGTAGATTGAAGACATTTGTACTCTCTACTGTAGCGGTTGTTGTCTGGACTGAAGTTTCTCTATCCAAGCCATTTGTAGCACTCTCCATAAGGCACCTAAAAGAGGAAGACATAGTCTACAAAACCCGGCAATCAAAGAAAAGTGGATGCCATTATCATCTCAAATTGGTATGTATTGAAGTGTGTATGAAATGCAAATTTTATAAGCAAATATATTTAAGTCTGAGAAAGAAGTCAATCTTTTGAGTATTATCTAAAATGGAGATCCCATTAGACAAGTATTCCGGTTCCAATTTTCATACTTGGAGAATGAAAATTCAAATGCAACTAATGAATAAAAATTTATGGGCAATAGTAAGTGGAAAAGAAAAAGCACCTACAGATGCAAATAAGTTATTAGATTGGAGTAGTAGAGATGATAAAGCCAAGGCTATAATTGGTCTTGCTCTTTCGGACACTGAATTGCACCATATTGATTTGGATAAATCATCAGCCAAAATTTGGGATAATCTAAATAAATTGTTTGGAGCAAAAGCTGTTAATACAAAATTTTCTCTAAAACTTCAATTATTTCGATTTAAGATGGAAGATGGAATCACAATGTCAAATCATATAAGTAACTTACAGTCTCTCATTAGACAGCTAGCAGAGGTTAAGGTTACAGTAGATGATGATGATGCTAGGGCCATCCTATTAAATAGCTTGCCTTCAAAATACAACAATGTTGTTTTTACTCTCAGTCAAATATCTTCACAAACTCTAGAAGGTATGATTTCTGCTCTTCTATCAGAAGAGAAGAGAACAACAGAAGATTCAGAAGATGATCCTCAGGAGAAAGCAATATGTTCAAGAAACAATTACAAGAGATCAGAGAGAATCAAATGTTTTTATTGTAAGAAAAATGGTCACATAGCTTGGGATTGTAGAACTCGAGCAAGTGATGTTCTTAAAGGAAAGCTCAAAAATGAAGGAAATCTTGCTTGCATTGAAGATGATAAGGATCCACCATATATTGAGGATGAGGATCCACCAGATGGTGCTATTAATTTCTGTGGATATGCCCTTTAAGCAAGGTCATATTGGAGGCAGGCGGCATCGGAGGATGGAGGATTTTCTATCATCTCAAGTTAGCTTCTCACTTTGAGATGATGCTTTGCATGAGAAGCATTTTTGGTTTTGGTTGGTTTGTTTTTTCTTTGTTGATGCTGACAGAGCTGACAGATTTGAAGAATGTATGTTTTGTGAAGATTTTGTTTTGGAGACAGGTTTGGGGTTTGGTGTTGAGCTCAATATGGATTGTTGTCTAGTGAGCTTCAAAGAGTATATGATCTTGAATTATACCCTTTCGCGGTCACTAGACAACATGGCAGAGATCTGTCATATCTCTTAGGGGCCATTGTCGAATAATTCAAGACTCTGTGATTTGAGAGCTTGGGACTAAAGAGCTCAAGAACACATCTCGAAGCGACGCCTTTCCGAGGGTAGACGAGACAGCATGATGGAGCCTCGCTTGGTTCAGGATTTGTTCTTTGGGAGAAGATCTTCTACAAAATATGTATTCATATTGTGTAATCAGCTTTGTTGAGTTTTTTTTAGCATTCAGGGGGGGTACCTTGGTACTATTGCAGGAACAATGTAATAAGGGGGGGAATGTTAGCGTTACTACATTGTTTAGTTGGTGTTGGTTATGCGGTTCATTCAGTTTCTCTCAGTTTGTTGTAACTGTAATGCATTGTAACTATCAACTCTGTCCGCATATATACATGATGTATCTCCACTTTAGGAGACAAGCATGAATAAAACTATTTTACTTTGCTTTATATATAACTTGTTGGTAGATCCATATAAGCCAACAGAGGTTGTGGCTATGAAAATATATTTGAGTGTGTTGCACCCACTTACATCTATATTCATAAGGAATCAAACCCCCACAATCACTACCCTATCAAAGGTATACACCAAGGCTATCACAATCAAGAGGTAGTTATGACCACATGGCTATGTTTTAGACCATTACCATTGTCAAGCTCTTACAATCATCTGCTTATACAAAATTCAACTCTCGCTCAACATGAATTTTTACCAAAGTCAATCTCAATTGCATTCATTTAAATGTTTCCCAAGATCCTAGCTATGCATGGAGTAGTCAAGTGGTATCTCAAGCAAAGATTTCACAATCCCTACCTGCATGCATGAATAATTATGACTATATAAATTCTCCCATTGATGTTGTTCAACTTGTTGTGCAAATTTTGCACATTGCACACCATTTCAAAACTTTTCATTTCATGAGATCTAGTGAATTTTAGTGGAGTTTCAGTAAAGATTCAGTGAGATTAGGAGATGCAGTCATCTAAGAAGTCAAGGCATGCGTGGGAGTGTTTCAAAAGATATAGATCCTCCTGTTTCAAGAGAGACTCAGGGAGTCTTGTGTTGCAGTATGTTGGTTTTTGGGGGCAAATAGATTCAGTAAAAGTTTCAAGTCATTAGTACTCAAGAGCTTAGGAACTTGAATAGTTTGAGCGAAACTAAATCTTAGTGGTAACAGACTATGTGGTCAGATTTCTGATATAATTAGAATTTGGGTGGTCTGTCTGGCTTTGATGCAGGCAGTCATGTGAAGAGATGACATTACAAAAAGAATCTCATTAAGCATAAGGCACACCCATATAAAAACAATAGTTTATTCATAATGAGCTCCAAGGCATCAATTAGAGAGAACTCGGCATCATTTGTAATCCCAGCTCACCACATACCAAAGTCATGCTACAGGCATTACTTATGAAGATGGCTCGACCATAAGGACATTCGGACTCTAAGAATTGAGGCGCCCAGTCACCAGTCATATATATGTAGCGGCCCATATCAAAACATGGCGTAGCCAAAAGAGTCAAAGCTTGGCACATAAGTCTCCAATGTAGCCATTATAAAAGTAAGTAGTGAAGCTAGGGCGTGGCCTTTCAAGAAAGGTGCAGCCATATGAAGATTTTAGTAAAGGTTTAGCCTCTTCATTTCCATATGGTGGCACAATTATTAGATGGCACACAAGGGTGAGGCAAGGCACAAGTCACAATGAACATGATACAGTTGATTAAGTGATGTAAGCACAATCTAAACAAAGGCCATTCTTCGAAGCATGATACACTCAGAAGCTTTGTGAATTTAAAGGCTCCTGCATATTGAATACATGATGTAGGCATTTTGATGAGCTGAAAATTAAGTGCAGTTCAGACTCAAACACTACTACCAGAATAAGGTAAAGGATAATATCAACGCAGCAAAATTAAGTGCGAGACCCTTAATGAACCGTTTCATGCCTCTCCAGTGATGAAGTAAGGTGCTGTTTGTTTCAAATGGCCATTAGCATACCTTTAACGCACTTCCTTTGAAGTAAACGTTGTAGGTTAAGAAGTAGCGGTTTTAGAAGCGAAGGAAGGCAGCTCTGTCATTAAGAAATGGCACGCAACCACATGGAGAATGGAGAGCAACCTGAGACAAGAGCAGATGGTAAGTAATGGCACTCAATGAGTTTTAATGGCCTGTATAAGGAAGCTCACCGCCTTATCAAAGAGGTTTGTTAACTCTTACCCTCATCATATAATCAAATGATGCCCAACATAAATAGCCACAGTCTCATAAGGCACTGTTGGATAACTGATGTGGCACAGCCAGATGTGCAGTGTCTATTTTCTTGTTTCTTTTTTAAAGTCTGTGTAGTTGTTAGTTGTTTTTAGGAATTGTTTGTTGCATGATAATGCATGTAGAAACATGCTATCATTAGTTTGTTTTTCTATTTTTTCCATTTAGGTTCCTTTGCAAATAAATACATTTGTAATAAAGAGCTGTAGCTCTCTGGTTTTTCAATAGCAATAAAAGTTTATTCTTTGTGTCTGCATCTATCCTTTTATGGTTTTTTGTTTGTCTGCTGTCATATTTGTTTGTTTAAAAAATCTTCATTTGGTATCAGAGTAGGTTAATTTGTTAGAAAATTTATCATGTCAAATTCTAACTCTTTGCCAATCCCAGAATTTAATGGATCTGATTAAATTTCTCAGAATCTATTTTTGAACCATCAGATCCATTTAACCGACGAAGAACTGTTTGGGGTAGGGAATAACCCTAGGGTTATTCCCTACCCCAGGCAGTTGCAAAGGTTCAGTTTTTGATGCTTCGAGATCGTATTGTGACTCCTCTCCGCATCAAGGGGGAAGTATGTTGGATAACTGATGTGGCACAGCCAGATGTGCAGTTTCTATTTTCTTGTTTCTTTTTTAAAGTTTGTGTAGTTGTTAGTTGTTTTTAGGAATTGTTTGTTGCATGATAATGCATGTAGAAACATGCTATCATTAGTTTGTTTTTCTATTTTTTCCATTTAGGTTCCTTTGCAAATAAATACATTTGTAATAAAGAGCTATAGCTCTCTGGTTTTTCAATAGCAATAAAAGTTTATTCTCTATATCTGCATCTATCCTTTTATGGTTTTTTGTTTATCTGCTGTCATATTTATTTGTTTAAAAAATCTTCAGGCACGACTTCATAAAAAGTTGGCGTTGTCATCAAAATAAAATGGAGCCACCATTAACAAAGGTAAATCTTAGAAGCATTGTCAGTAGCTATGATGAAGACGTCATCTTGTAAGTAAAAGCACCAAACCATTTCAGTCATCCAGTGATGCAACTTAGCAATTTGAAGGCTCAATGTATCAAAAATCAGTCATTGCCAACATTATCAAGTGGTGGCTTCCTTAAATGCAAGGTCTCTAAGAAGCACATGAAGGAGATGATATAAGGCATGAGAGATTGTGCGGCCATTTGTATTATGATGCAGTCACTATTGAAAACAAGGATAGGGCACATATATAAGGCATTGGGTTTCAAAACTCACATAGCCTTTTCAAGTTTAAGTATGTCAAATATGAAAGGCACGATCTCCATAAGTGACTAATGATGCGTGATTAATGGCATTTCAGTGATACACCCAAAAGGATTCCTGCTCATCCAGCAATGGCACTGCAAGCTTGAGTATAGCGTGACAAGTTGTAAAATAGAACGCTTGCTGGTTATCATCAAAGTCTCACTGTTCAAAAGCTAGGAGAACAGAGCCAACAACGTGAAGTCCTTAGCTTTCCACCAGTGTCACGAAGTAAGAGCATGCAGCTATAGAGTCTGTGTCACAGTCTGAAGAGGTGAATGTTCTATCCTGGCAAGCTTAGACTGAGCATAAAAACCAAGTTGTTCGGCCAAACTTCAACACAGTCACTTCCAAATCAAAGACACTATTATTGCGAATGATTCTGTAGCAACTAGCAAGGAGGCATGTGAGATTGCATATGAAGACACAATGGATAATATGCGCAACCTTCACATGGAAGAGGCACATCAAAGATGAAAAAAATGTCATGATTATTCAAATACAGAGCAACACCATCATGAAGCTAATGCACAGTAACCGTTGATGCAGATGAATCCGATGGCATAGGGGGCAAAAGAGAAAGTAGTTAAAGGATAAGCGGAAGATGACACTTGTCAGCTGTGGGAGCTAAAGAAGTTTTCCTCAAAAGACCTTCGGAGTCAAGCACGTGGAAGCTGCGCTGCAGAGGAGCAAAAGACAGAGCGGATGAAACCACGTGGCTAAGGTGGAGGAAAGATAAATCAATATTTTGTTTCATCTTATAAGTGCATCTAATATGATATATGGTGGGGCCCCTTCTTAAAGTTGATTTAATAATAAGAGTCTTATTATCTCCTAAAGGCTATGGGTGAAATAAATAAATAGATGGATTCTTAAAATTAAAAGATAAGTCAGGTGGGTCCTAGCAAGTTGCAAAGTGAAACTTTATCAAAAGTGACTTTTATTCTCATAGGAAGGCAAAGATGAAACCCTAAATAAATTGCAGCCATTCACTTTTCACGGACAACAAAGAGAGCAGTGGGGAAAAGAAACTCACACAGGGCAGAGAATAGAGATAGAGGCATATTTTTCCAGCCACAGTTTAGTTATTAGTTGCAGTTGCTGATACAGTTACACAGCCAGATTTTTTGCCGGATTTTGTGGGCAGAGCAGTTAAAGATATTTTCTTTCATTTTCTAAGCTTATAAAAGGTAGATCTGAGATAGATTTCCATAGTTTCACACATAGATCAGATTTTTGGAGCAGTAGACAGATGCTTTCTTTTTGCCTCTGCAGTGGCTCTTTTATGAGGAATGTAAACCTTTATTCTGTGCAAACATTGCCTCTATAATTATTCTTCATTCAATAAAGGGAGATGGTGTTTGTGCAGCTTGAGTCTATTTTCTATTTCTGGCTTATTATTTTCTGTTTCCTTGCCTTTGTTGAATATGTTTACAAACTGGGTATTAATCATGCATTTATGCGCATTTATGCTCTTTGATTTCAGTTAAATCATTTAAGCTTTGACTCTATGCAACTAGGTAGTTATTATAATCCAGCACATCACCATAGGGTTAGATTTTATTTCATTGTATATGTAATCTTGTTTCTTCCCCTTTTTCCCAAACCCCCACTGAAAAACAGAAGAGCCAGCTTCCTTAAAATCTGGAGGTCACTTCAGAAGTCAATCCCACATCTCTGAAGTTTCCCGTGTTGTTGCTGGATTAGATCCACAAATTTATGCTTCAACACAACCTATGCCTATGCCTTTAGAAAATCAAGCTCTTCAAGATCATACATTCAATCAGATTGTTTTGGCTAATGATCCTCAAACTAATATGGCTTATTTTAATGAACAAGCATCTAATGCCACCTCAAGCTAGGCATCACAATTCATATCCCATGTGTTAGATTTAGAAATTGAAAACATGAAGCATAAGATCTAGGGACTCCGTAATGATGTTACATGATTACAACATGAAGTTACTCTAGATTCTGAAATGACTACCCCAAATTTGGAATCATCTAAATTTCCAAATGAAAATGAACCTAAAGAAGGCATAGAGGAGATTCAAGTCCTCAAACAAGTCCAAAAATGCATTAATCAAGCCTTTGAGGATAGAAAAGCTTCCTTGATAGAGAATTCTTTTCCATCTCTTAATGTTCACATGCAACCTAATCTTAGTGCATGAGAAACAATACCTTGATCAGTAATGAGGCACTGGGTACAATTGAGATTAATATAGAAAAATTGGATATTGATCATCCTGTTCAAACTATCAAACCAATTGAATTGGATTCTATTAGTGAATTTGAGCAAGAGAATTATGTTTTGTGCTTTGAGCTAGAAAATGAGGAGTGTCTTGACACTTTATCTAGGGAAGGAATAAATGATGAAGACAAATACATCCCTTCCAATAAATGCCTTGATCCCTTGTGTGAGCCTAGTCAATCATCAAATTTGAACTCTAAAATTGAGAAAATATTCTAGCTAGCTCAAAAACTAAGAAAGGACATGCTAATCTTAGGATGGTCAATAGAATTGAGTGACCTAGCCTTTCCCAATTGGTTTAGAATTCACTTCACTAAGCAACACAGTGAGACTAGTTATCATAGTTTTTGAATGGCATTAGATATAGTCCAAATTGGAGTGGACAACTATAGGCAAGCCTATGAAGATAAAAATGAAATTAGAGTTCTTAAAGCCAAAAAATGCCTCTTTTATACCTGATGGTGATTTGCTTGAATCTATTACCATGGACATGGATGACCAAACTAGTGTTTTTAATCATGAGTCTATAGGAACATCTTTATCTAATGTCAATGATGACCATGAGATGCAAGCTATATCACATCCTATTAGAGTAGCCCAACCATATGAGGACAAGGCTACATATGAGGAAATTGGGGATAATTCAAATCTCAGTGACATCATGATGTATAAAAACTTGTTCTCAAGATTTCATGTATGTAAACAATGAATGTGATGATACTTTGTTTAGTCACAAGTCAGAGGAAATTTTGGAAAATGATCATCTCGACTCATGTAATGATGATTGTAGCCCAAATTTAGTTGGAAAAATTGATGAATCATTAGAATCAAAATTTTAATCTGTAAGTGAGCAAGTAAGTATACCAACATTTTATTCCAAGTTTCTTTTACAAGAAGTTTTTTCTAACTATAACGGTGACTATGAAGACAATGTTCACAATGACAATCGACACTTGTTCCCCTTCTAACTAATGACCATGTACTTCATTTGCATGTATATGGGGAATATGATTCTCATAGCATGATTCATGGTGTAATAATGGATAGAAAATGTGTATCTCCATCCAATCATCACCAAAAGCAAGGATATACTTTCTTTTACCCATTTGTTTTTTCTAATGAATTTTATTTTGATCATTGTAGCTTGAATGAGAAAACATGCATCTAGATAGAACATGATAATGATGAACCACCTCAGTTAATTATTATCCATGATTCAAACCTTGAACATGAGCCCAAATTATGCACACTTTTAATTTCCGAGTTCAAGGATGTGGTTGCTAAACTTCAAATCCAAATAGTCCAATTGATGCTTCTTAATACTTTTAGTAAACAAAGTAGGAGCATTCTTGAAGTTAGTTTTTCTAATTCTTCTAGTATTTAGTGTATATTTAGTTTTAGGAGTTTTGTCTTGTATATAGTTTGTTTTCTTGCTTTGTGTATTGTTTGTGCATCAATCCTTGTTTTTCTTTTTTTTTTCTTGCACCATGAATTTAATTAGCTTCACCTACCTGTCGGTGCCTTGTATAGTTGTTCATGATTCCCTACAATTCCATGTTTAATGGGGACTATTGCTATGTGCTCAAATGGTTGCCCTTTGGTAGCAATTCTTTTGAACAATCATTTTAGGTTAAAGGATTTGTTCTTAAGGAGTTAGAAAATAAAAAAGTCTAAGCCATCTCTTATGATGAGAATCAGTCTAATGATTTTATGAGAGCCTTGTAAATGACTGATAGCCTACCACGTAAAACACCTAATTAGTTTCTAGAGTTCATTAAACTATTAATTATAGTTGAATCATTGGAGAAAAGTATTCATTTACTTGCACATTGAGAAAAAGAGAGAAATCATTAAAAAAAGAGAAAAAGAGAGATGAATGAAAACATCTAAAGAAAGTTAAAAAAGAAAAAGAAAAAAATTGAGTTTAAAGAAAAGGAAGATCAATAAATCAATTCTTTTGGGTGACTCAGGTATCTCTACCGGGGATATAGACGCCCAACTGGCAATAGAGCTATGCCTTGACGAGACTAGAGATAATTTTGTTGGGGCTATGGGTGCATGGCTGGGAACAGAGCAATGTCCTAACACATGGCAACACGTCTACCAGTATTCCTACTAATGTTTAGTCGTTAGAACATAATATTATTAGGGGTCATACCCTTATAACATTTATATAATGTTCTAATATAAGGTTACAAAACTTTAAATGTTATAAAGCATATACCAATTAATAATTAATAATCTAATAACTATTAGATTATTAATTTTTTACAAATGGTTGCTTTGAATGGGTGTGATTAATACCCTTTCAGGTATTTTGCCACCCCTTCTCCTTTATTTAAGGAGGTTCTCTCTCATTTGAGAGTGTGTGAATTTGAAGTTTTATAGTGAATTATATCACTATGCATAGAAGGTATTACTGGCCATGTGGAAGTATGTAGAGAAGTATATCCCAAAGTTTGATCTATTCTTTAATAGACTATCTTTACAAATGTTTTAATAAAATGATGCTCTATGGGGGTTTTAACTAGAAAGGGTTTCCCCCATGTATATCTTGTGTAATGTTTTATAATGATTAGCATCCTAGGATCCCATTTTCTAACATGGTATCATAGTAGGTTAGGCTATACTAATCATTTTTTACAGGTTATACTAGAAGATGTATATAACTTGATGGGAAACCTCTGTATGTTTAATCAACACCTATGCAAGGCCATTTATGCAAGACATTTGGTTTGCCTTTTCTATTGTTTTAAAATCAATTCATTAAAAGTAGGTTAGGAAATGTTGGTCATTTTTATAAGTGATATCGAAGAAAAATTTTCATCCTAGTCTTTTTCCTAAATTACTCATGAAAAAATCTCCCCTAATGACTTCCTCTCTTTGTGTGGTGTTAAGTTGCAAGGTGATGTCATTCATTTTGCCCATTATCCTTGACTATGTCTATCATTGTCTTTTTATTAGTTTTATAGATTACGATTCTCCATTCAACAACTAAAGATTTACATCATCAAATTTAGTTGGAATATAACCTATTTAAATATATAGGTTCATCATGTACATCAATAACTAACTAACTATATATATATGACCATCTAATGCTATATTGTCATGCTCTATTTATTAAATCAAATTCTTTAAGAAAAAACTAAGGCTCGTTAAGAAAAAAAAGAAGAGGGGTCATGTTTTTAAAGTCACGTATCTTTATACCTTGCGATATAGATGAATGAAAAGTATGTATAGGCTACGACCATCACAAGCACTATACAATAATGTATGTATTAAAATAAGACTTGCTAAGTTGCCTTTATGGGTTGCGACCATAATATGGGTCGCGACCATTATACACCAACATCACGATCCTCAAATTAATATATGATACGCCTCCCTTATATAAGGAAACCATAGTTCTTTCAACGGTGAGTCATATATCCTTTTTTTAAGTATTATTAAAGTATACTTTAAAAATTTAAAAGTAGGTCATAAACAATATTGTTTATGAAGATACGTCTTTTGTTTTTAAAAGGAGAGGGGTTAATAGAAATAAGTAAAATCTTTAATAAAATTAGATTCCCTCATATCAAATATTAGGGTAAATTTAATAAAAATAATTAGTTATTCTTTCTAATAAAAAAGAGGGAGTCAAATAAAAATATAACATTTATCAGGGCCCAAAATAAAAATTTGTAATTTTTTTTATCCTACGAAGACATGGTTAATTAAAAAATATAGTCATTATATGAGGAAAGTCGAACGTTGTTAAGCGAGAGTTGATCATTATTAAAGATGGAAGTCAATACTTAAAGACAGAAGTCAATTCTTAAAGAAGTCAAATGGTCATTTCTAAATGGAAGAAGATACTGTATTAAAGGAGGTTTATTCTATTTCTTTAGGTTATATTATTTGTTAAAGGAGATCCCTCTAATAAAATATTGAGTATTTTTCATAATTTTCTTAGAGAAAGTGGATCCTATGAGGAGTGATACATAGGCTCATGTTCGATAGGTGAGGACAATGGAGAAAATTGGATGCATATAATCAATAACCTTAAACCTCCCATTCAATTTAAACTCCTAGACATCTAATATTTGGTAAATGTAGCATGCTCATGGTTGGAGTTGTTATGGAGTTGTTAAGATTATTGATCCCTTTGATTTCTTTGTGATGGTTGATTAAAATGTTTTGGAAGGAAAAACTAGTCAGATATATATGCACATATGCATCGAGTTAGATCTATCTTTGTCCATCCCAAAATCATTAAGTTGAAAACAAAATACAATGAGAAATCATTCTTTTGTGAGGGGAAGACACGAACCTTTTATGAAATATCATCAAATAATATAATAATTACATCATATTTGTTCATGTAGTTTAAGTACCTTGTAAAATCATGAAAGCTTATGATAATTACATCAATTTAACAAGAATTGAACAGAAAGACAATCAACCTTAAACAAAAGAGTCCAATCATTTTTTACTCACCTATTATGGTAATTGGTATTCTTTTCTTCATTTGAAATGATATCATTCCTACATGTGATGATGTTTAATTTTAATGGCGTGTTCTTTAGACCAAGTCATTCTCTATTCAGATATCAAAACATGCCTATTTAGATAACATATTATTTTTTGTAATCTCTCAACCCTATAATATATCCTCCAACCTTTATTTGGTTTGATTTAAGGGTTTATCAATCTTCATGTATAAACATATGATTGCAAATGTTGGTGTAGTTTAGCCTAGAACCATCATAGAGAAAACAAGTTAATAGAAACTATATTTTGTCTTATATCTCATTTAGTTGTGTGCCATCCAAAATTATTGTTCCCAAAGAATCTTTTGGTGGCTCCATCTAAAAACTACATTATGATTGATGTGGAATTGCAAAGCATCCATATACACTTGTTTGTACTCCACATACTTCGATAGTCATTACTTAATCAATGATGGATAGTGTTGGAACACTAATTTCTCATATCCAAAATAATTTATGATATAGATTATATCTCTAGTCAAATAATTTGACTTTTCAAATCTCTAAGTCTAATACCAATAAAGTTTTCTAAAAACTTTGGTAAGTATTCATAATTTTTTTCTTTCCTACATTTATCGCCACATATGCTATATGGTATGGAGTATCCTTTAGTGTAACTTATAATATGCTCACATTAGCATCATAGGGAGGATAAGTTTTTGAGTTGTCATGCTTGATGAAGGTGAAATAGGAGATTAATTGACTTCTTTCTTGTTGATAATTATATTACGATGTTGAGAGATGACATTCAATTTACATTATCATATGATATTATCATATATGTAAAGGCTTTATTTCAAATAATTTGATAAAAACCTTGGATAAGTTTACATGGATAGGGAATTGATAAAATTTGATATTAGTTGATTAAATATTGTTATAATCAAGAGCAGTTTTACCCTATATGTCATAGAGAAGAAAGGGTCATAAGGGGCCCTACTACAAGCTAAAATGGTATGTCCAAATAGATAAAGACATCCAAGATGAGATTTTGATACAATGTATAAGCATTTCTCATATAACTATCTAAAGAGGCCAGTATTTTCTCTATAAACTATAAATTTATTACATATAAAAGCACTGACTTGTAATGAGTGGTTGTCACCCTTATACACTATTCGGGGAGCAAGCCTAGAAAGGCTAGCTCACTTGTTGCTTTAATGTTTATGGATCATTACTATATATTTAATGACCATTTCTTTTCCTTGTAAAAACATAGCAAATTATGCATACTTATACTTATGAAAATTCCATATGAATTCCTTAATAAGATCATTAGGTCATTTTTAAGTATTGTCATAGCATATTATATGTTGGTCCTTATTTAATTATGGGCTTTTGTTATTTTTGTGCAAAAAATAAATTTTATTAATCATTATTATCTATGTTTTTAACCTTATTCATATGACATATACCTTATCTATGTCCTCAAAATATGGTACAACTGCTATCACATGAATGGAGTAATATTTAAATACCTATCTTCTATAGCTCCTTAATCAAAAGTTTACTACAAAAGTCACTACAAAAGAGTCAATGTGCTTAGGAGATTATAAGAAATATTTTTTAATATAGTTGCTATTACAGATCCCACTTTATTATAGAATAAAGCTATTTTCTATTACTCAAGACTCTTATTTCCAAAAAAAAAGCACATATGAAGTTCATGGGCATTGCCTTCAAAGGAAAGTTCTTCCATCCTAATATTATTCTTTAGTTCTATAAGATTAATTATCAGATGGTAGATATACTATGCCAAGAAGATCTGGGCTATGCTCTAAGTAATCATAAAAAATTATATATGCAATATAGCATCAAATTTCTATGCAGTACCAAATTCCCCAAATTCAAACCAATGCTTGGCCATCAAGGATGAGTGTGCATGCCAATAGCACCTTTAGATGTAAGACCTAAGGAATAAAATAAGACCTTAGGCATTTTAACTTCTCAGGATGTAAGGAGTTCCCATTGAGAGGGAAAGAGTATGTCTAACAATGAAAGCTCTATGTAAGACCTAAAAGGCAAGCAGTAAGACCTCTTGGCATTATATATGGTTAACTCCTTACATTTTATGTAAGCCCTATGGGCATATTAAAAATTCTTCTCTTTGTAAATCTTCCACTTGTAAAAGAATTGTATTATGTAAGACCTACAGGAAATATGTAATGAACTTGGATGGGGCTGGTTTGAGGAGTTCCAGGCTCCAGCAAAAATATTGTAAGAACTTGCATCATTTTTTAAAACACGAGATTATAAATTTTGACAAGATGACTTTCATGTAGTCTAAACTACATGCTCTTCATTTTGGCATATATTTGTGTCCCTGTTTATCACTATCAAGAAGACCTATGTTACTGGGGTACTTCTTTTTTTCTTTTATAGAAATTGACATGTGATGCCCCTATTAACATTAAGGGGCAATTTTAAAACATAATGTTATTAGGGGTCATGCCCTTATAACTTTTAGATAATGTTCTAAGATAGGGTTATAAAACCTTATGTTATATGCCATTTAATAATTAATAATCCTTTTTTTTAAAGATAATGCACCTGGTAAACTTTTTAACATGACCAGTGATGCTGGTGCAACACGCCCTCTAGCTCCACACTAACGCTTTTGCCCGGAGCGATGAATCGGTGAGGCCACAACACAGGGGACCTCATCCCCAAGAAGGAACACTTCAAACCCGTGAGCTCATTGGCCCAGCAAAGGTGTAAAGCCTGCAAGCTCAGTGGCCCAGCATGGGTTTGAACTCTAGTGGTCGCCACTACAACCAAGCGACTTAACCACCGAACTATGCCCTTAACGACAATAATTAATAATCTTTAAATAACTATTAGATTATTAATTATTTACAAATGGTTTTTTTGAATGGGTGTGACTAATAACCTTTTAGGTATTTTGCCACCCCTTCTCCTTTATTTAAGGAGGTTCTCTCTGATCTGAGAGTGTGAATTTTGAGTTTTATAGTGAATTATATCACTATGCACAAAAGGTATTATTGGCCATGTGGAAGTAAGTAGAGGAGTATATCCTCAAGTTCTATCTATTCCTTAGTAGAGTATTTTTCTGTCTTAATAAAATGATGCTTTATCTAGTTTTTTACTTGAAAGGGTTTTCCCCGTGTATATCTTGTGTAATGTGTTATATCTATGCTTGTATAATTCTTATTCATATTTATTTTATATTTTATTTATAATGATTACTATTCTAAGATCCTAATTTCTAACATTTGTAGACCTATGTATGTTTGTGCGTGAACTAGTCTGATATCTACCTATATAATGATTAATTTTCTTGAATCTAGAAAAGTTAATGAACTCACTTGCACACACTAGATTGAAGTTGTGACCATCACTATCATTTCCACATAGGTACTTATTTGATTCATGATGATGTTTTAGAAGAGGTTGATTATGTTAATTTCTAATTTATGGGTTCTTAAGTGGATTTGCTTATCCTAGAATGCTCAAGAGCATTCTCTAGCAGAGTCACCATTTGGGGGGTAGTTCCCAGCATGCACGGCATGCCAAGTAAGGAAGTGACAACAAGTTTATTGTTATCATTTTCTATCCATATTTGACTATCATTATTAATGGTGGTGCTCTTTGTGCTCGGGAGGAGGAATAGAGCAAGGAAAAAATAATCAGTCAAACTAGGAGATAATATTAAATGACCTCATTTAGGTAGAATGGAAGTATGAGAGAACATAGCTTTTCATTGTTTGCTTTCAATGATGTTTTCTAGAATTATAAGGGTCGACTATGTCCACTACTTCATAGTATGCTTTCATTATTTAATAGTGGCTCAAGGCTGATAAGGCCGAGCTTTAAACCCTTGAAGCTTTCCTTATAATAATAGCTCGAGGCCATTAAGGCTGAGCCTGAAACCTCTGTAGTTTTCAATACAATAGCAGCTCAAGGTTGTTAAGGCCTAGAACATAACCACTGTAGCAATTTCATGTCGATTATCGACGTGGCTCTTGATAATAATTTAAAGATAGTACCAAGACTTGTATGATGAGTCAAGATGATAAATTTCTCATGGCACAAGATCTGTTGAACTATTGTATTATGTATATACTCAAAGGCTCAACCTGCATATGGCCAAGGCAGCAACCATGAATTGTGGTGATGGTCTTGTGAGACTTTAACTTTAAACTGTGCTTATAGCACTTTACCACAAACTTGAATCATCTTACATGGAACCTGACTATTGTTAAAAGGGTTATTAGGATAACCATGGTAGTACTTCCAACCCCTCTATAAAGGAGGGGGTGTACTATACAAAGATTATTGTTTTATTCTTTGGCAACTTTGCATGCTAGCCAAATCATTAGAGAGGATTCTCTTCTTGCCATTGATAACATTGAGAGATGGGAGGAATAAATAGCTCAAGTCTTATATGTATATTCTAATGTGAATCAAACCCCTTTTCTTTACTTGTGTTTGAACTCTGTGAGGAGAGTGTTTATCAATAAAAATTCATATGGGTATTTGAATTATTGCTTATTAATGAAAGCCATTTTCCTTCTAGTGGCCAAAATCCATGAAGGGAGTATATAATGCTTTGAACTCATGTAGAGTCCTGAAGATAGAATCTTTTAATAGAATTGACATTTTGGACCTTTGAAATTACCCTTTAGATGACTTGAACTGAAAGTAAATCTTGAGATAAGGCTACAATGTGTACATTGACCGGGTTAGGTCATGAGTCGAAAACATGATTAAACTTTTGTCATTTTGAAAAGGTGGGAATAGGGTGATGTGGAGTCACAAGTTCCCTATTGTGAAAGAAATGTAACATAATTGAATGTACTCCTAGGATAGGAGTTGATTTCTCTAGAATTGGACTAAGAATGAACTGAACTCACTTTTACTAGACCTAGAGATGTTGAACTAAGCATACTATAGGATGAGACAACTTCTAAGTCAAGTAAGGGTGGTGGACATATGACTACGTTCATTGCGAAACATAGAGGTATGTAAATATTTGGCCAAAGTAATGCATCTGTCTCTGCATACATTGTCGGTCCACAGTGCTCTAGATGGCATAATGTCTCCAATAGAGTTATACATAGTTAGAGTGGATATACAGTTGTTTGACTAAGAGGCATTATGAAGGAGTAAGGACACAACACAAGATACTCAGATGGCTAACCTAACAATTCCTTATATCTATACCTTCCGTGAAGGGTAGGGCTGCTTTTAGGTAGGAAGTTGTGTGGGGGACTACTGGTCTGTGGTCGAAGGATAAGCACTTAGATGATGCTTTCCTTCCCAAGCATGAGACAAGTCAAGGCTTATGAAGATAGATGTCATATGTTCTAGATACAATGCTTTTCATTTTATGACTTGATGGTTAATTATTATGTATAATTTGATATTTGATGCTTTGAGCATAGCTTTGTACATACTTAGTGAAAGTTATCCACTAATGATATGTAATTGGATATTGTAATTATAAGCTTTGTTATATTCTCATTTAGAATAATATTCTTAATTATCAAAATTATAATGATTCATTTTTGTTTAAATCTGATTTGGATAATCATAATGTAATCTAATTCTTGATTAAGATGATTATTTATGTTAATTATTGATCATTATGGAACGTGATCTTACATTTTTTCGCATGTTCACCTTTTGGCTATCAGGTTTGTGTGTCATTTGTTTTGGTCGCCTTAGGTCTCTATAGCCTCAATGTTCTACCATGTGGTTCATTTTTCCACCAGCTCTCTAGGCCATGCTCTCTCCTTTCTTTGTATCTATTAGTGGGCCGCATTATTTGTCGTCTCTCTTGAATTTCATATATTAATGAGCACAATCTATGTGAATCTTGGACTATTAAAGATTTTATTTGTCTTTATGCTCGTACAAGGGGTAAATAGTTTAAATGTTAAGAGAATCTAGAGAGTCTCTATTAACATAATATGTGTGTGTGTGTGTGTGTGTGTGTGTGTATATATATAGTGTATGTATTTATAGTGTTGATTTATTATTAGTTTTAAAGTAACTTAGATTTTAATTTACTATTTTATATTATATAAAATGAGAGATTTATATCTATTTCATCTTAATCTTAAGTATCTACTTATTAGATTTTAGCTTTTTATCTAAGTAAATCTATAATTTAACATTATAAGTTTTCCTTACTGGTTGGATCAAGCCTATGGAAAAATATTGTGGACAACAGAAACTTAATAAAAATGGGCATTAAATGGAAGGCTGGGAACAATAGCTCTATTCAATTGTGGGAGGATCTTTGGTATGGCAATAGTACTTTATTTGAACTTATGTGAGATAGACATATCAAGGGGCTATGCATCAGAAGATTGGGTTAATGGGTGGTGGACTATATGGAGAATGGAGTGTAGAAGAATATATACAAGGTAGACCCCACTCTAACTGACCTCCAGGTCTTCCTATCTCAGTTCCATCTTCTTTGTTTGTAGATGGAAAACGAGCTGGTTTTGAATTCCTCCCATTCAAGTAACTTCTATATGGCATTTGGGTTTGAGATGTTGCTTCATGTTCAGATGTCCACACCCTTCTGGGCTAATCTTTGGGTTCTGGCTATTACTCCTAAAATTAACATTTTTTTCTAGCTTTTGGCTTAAAACAATGTTCTTACCATTGACAACTTGTGCAAATGTGGTTTTACCATTCCTAATAGGTGTGCCTTGTATTTGAACCAATTGGACTCGGCGATCCACTTGTTAGTTAGATGCAACTTTTCCAGAGACACATGGTGTAAGATCATCTCTCTTTGGAACTTGGAGTGGGTTTTCCCTAACTCCTTGTAGGACCTGATTGCTTAGCGAGAATCTCCTTTCCAGAATTCTACCTGAAGTTCCTTTGGGCCCTCATTCTCCCCCATATGGCCTGGGGTGTCTGGAAAGAGAGAAATAATAATAGGATCTTCCATGAGACCTCAATGCCTAGTGATGGAGTGTTGGTGAAGATTATTAGGGCTATAAAGGAAAACTATGTAAGGAATGGAAGACAAAAACTAGGTGGGCTCGAAGGAGAACACTTCAAACTATGACAAGCATGTATCATTAAATTGGAGCTTATAGGTGGATATCTCTATCTTATTTAAGAAGATTAATAAAGCTAGAGATCAAGTTAGATGGAAGGCTCCACCTTTGGGGTGGGTCAAGGTTAACTTTGACAGGGTGATCAAAGGGAATCTTGAGCTGGCTAGTAGTGGGAGAATGTTAAGAGATGAGAAAGGTAGGTTCATTTTTTCTATGGAACTCCCATTGGGTATCTAGTCTAATCACTATGCCGAAGCTGCAGAGGCCTACCATAGTATCAAGCTAGCCTATTCGAAAGGTTATAAGAAAGTTTGGGTCGAAGGGGACTCACTTAGCATCATAAAATGCCTTAAGAACATTCAAGACCCTAGTTGGCCTATTCATATGTTAATTCTTTGCATCACTATCCTAATCCATGTCTATAGATTTGATATCTATTTTCTCAGTGTGAACATCTAGTTTAGATGTATGCTATTATTACCCATTATTGAAACTACCTCAACACAAGAAGAATTTGATAAATTACAACAACTTTGCATGCATATTTAAAACACTAAAAAAAATATTTTCACAACATCTTGGTACACTATTTTGCTCCCTTATCTAAGATTCACTTATTTGAAGGACAAGGGTATCTAGTGGATTAGCTTGAAGTTGTGCCCTTCAATCATTTGGACACATGTACCAGGTTGGCAAAAAACCCAACCAAATTTAGATATAGGTAAGATTATACATAGCATGGTAGGATACATAGAAGACAAGGGTTATCACCATCCTAAAGGAAAGTCTCATCGACTAACTAAATTTGTCATTAGGCCAAAGTTTTGAAGCCAAATTTTTGTTGTAAGTAGGACATTTTGAGAAGGTTCGAAAGACTAAAGTCAAATTTGTAGTAGTTATCTTTGTATTGTAGTCTGTACACTTCAAAAATATATATTACACATACATTTACAATAATCTTGGAATAGATTTAGCATTTATAAAGCTTGAAATATATTTGTGATTTTAAACAAAACAATAATTGAAAACAAAATGAGCATTTAAATTTGTCTCAATTTCTCAAAACTATTAACTGATTTGAATCCACAAAACTAGATTTCTTTCAAGGATAAATGATAGCAAAACCCTAAAGTTGTTATTTACATTTGTCACAAAAAAATAGTAACAAGCTACACTGGTATAGTTATAGGAAGCTTTGAAACCTAGAATAGTTTATCCTTGGCCTTCAAAACATGATAGAGGAAAATTTTGAAAATATGAAAAGCTTTCTAAACATCCCTTAAGAATAGTCCATCCTTGCCCTTATCCTCCAAAACCTTTCTTGTCTATGAATTTTGTGATGTCTTACAAAGTCTTCGGTTTAATGCAAAACAATCCAGTTGATGGGGAACCTTTCCATGACATATTCAAGAGCATTGCCACTCACAATATGACTGATTAGCATCCCATTGAATTTTGAAGTATATGTACAACACATCACCAAATGAGTGTAACAATGAGGCCAAAAATGGAGGATTAAATTTATTAGTTCTCTTTCTAACTGTCATTGTCATTCACGTTACACCACCACATCCACACATCAATTTCAATTCTAAGTTTATCCCATTTGGAGTCTAACAAGTCAAAATCAAATGACCAATTGTAGTAGTACAACTCATTGTCCAAAGCCAAAACTGCTAACTCTTAACATACTATATCATTGTGGAGAAAGGATTGTAATTCTTCATTCTCATCATTGGAAATAGATAATATTTTGTGTAGCCTAGAAAGTTAGTGCAATTAAACTATTATAAATAAAAAGATATTTTGGATTATCATTAAAAACAACTGTTGAACTTGACTATTTAATGAAGAAATCCAACACAAGTTGAATTACCTTCTTCGCATAGGGTTAAGGCATGAAGTTGAGTATACATTTCACGGAAGTCTCCCGTGGATGAAAAATGGCACTCGGAACGTGTACCCATTTTGAAAAAAAGAGGTACCCATTTAAGATCGGGCTCCTGAAGCAAAATGAGTACTCATTATGAAACAGGTACCCATTTGAAATGAATACCCATTTGAAAAGGGTACCCATTTCAAAATGGGTACCCATTTTTAAAAAGTATTTTTTTTACATGCATATGGCTAATTTTTTTTTTTAGAAATGGGTACCCATTATTTTTAAAATGGGTACTCATTTATAATGGGAACCCATTATTAATGGGCACCCATTTATAATAGGTACCCGTTTCTAAAATTTTGAAATTTCAAACCCACCAATTTGGATTGGTTTTAGGCTTGGAAACTCAAGCCTTAGCTTTGGACCTGCAACTAGGAGACCATGAAAACAACAAGAGAAAAAATTAGTTTCACCACTGTGGCTAACAACTTTTTTTTAGAATATTTTAATGAAATTAAAACCCATTATAGATATGAAAGTCTAGTTTTCAAATATGTAATTTTTTCTACTATTGAATATAATTTTTTAGTTATTATTTATTTTCCAAACAAACTAACTCATAAACTTGAAATAACATAGGTTACTATTTTTTAATAACTTTTGATTTTGAAAGTTTCTTGAAAAAATAATTATGTTTGACCAAACTAAACATCATTCTCTACATGATTATTTTTTTTAGTGAATTGATTATTTTAGCTCAAATTATGTTGGTCGTACACGAGGGGTTTTAAAAAATGCTAATTATGGCCATTAAAAAATTAATAAAAATATATATATTCATAAAAAATTTACAAAAAAATATCCTGACCAAAATTCAACATACTGAGAACATTTTTAGAAAAGGAATTAGAAAAATACATTAATTTAGGTCAAATTGTATTGGCCGTACACATGCATGCTTTTGCAAAAAATAAGGGACTTTTAAAAAGCCACTTTTTGTCCATCCAATTAAAAAACTAAATTACATCATCTGGGTATTTAAGAAAATTATATATTTGAAAACTAGAAACAAAATCCTACATTTCTTATTTTTACATCATATTTCTATTTTATGTGCAAGTGATTCAAATTGTCACTCCAAGTACGACAAAATTTGAAAAATAGGAAAAGCACTTCCACTTTTTGGCCAAAAAGTGAACTCGTCTTCTTGCACTTTCCCCATAGCTTCTATGATAAATGCAATTACTCCTTACAAGCATTTCTTGTCTTAATTGCTACAAGAATATCTTAGCTTTCAAACTTATTTTTAAAGTCTCTTCTTACAGGAATGCTATAGATTGCAAACTCTAATGGTAAAATTAACATGTTTTGTGGGCTGCTATGAGTTAAACATAAAATTAGATGGGCTTATGCATTTATCTATGTTTAGTGTTAATGGAGGCTGATTCGAGTGTCAAACTAAGCAAGTTGAAGTACATATGGGATCGTTAAAATTGCCACTTGTCTTCCTATAATGCTATTCAATTAATGTCTTGTGAGTAATTTTTAATTGGAATGCAAATTGAAAGTAAATCCATAATTCTTATACACTCTATGCATATATTACTCATGTATGTGATTATATTTCAAGAATATATCTTAGATGTCATTTAATTCACATTTTTTACCAATTGCGCTCCATCAGATGAAACTATTTAACATCATCAATGCTCAGTTGGAGTGGCCTCCAACCCCACCATCATTTTCTTGAGAATTACATTCCTTTTCTATAATTACTCTAAGGACATCTTCCATTATTGTAAGAAGATCTTACATCTCAATTAATTCCCATCTTCTATTCATCTTGCTCTGTTGGATCAAAGTATTTAAACTCATCAACACGTGTTGGTGGTAGTAAAAATGTACATCAGTGAGGGCAAGAAGTCATGGAATTGGACAATAGGTCGAATAGCTTATGTGTCCATGCCCAATGCTTGGGGCCTCTGGCAATGTGTCATTTTATGCAGTCCTATGCATTAAAGGTTTTGTGTATAATTGTATTCTTTTTAGGTAATTATGCATAATAGATTGTTGCATGAAGATCTTGCATGTCATTTAATTCCCATCTTTTATTGATCCTAATCCATTCGATACAACTATTTAACCTCATCAATGACTCACATTGCTGGATGTAAAAAAGTACATTAATCAACACATTACATTACCTACAATGTCATTGGTTAATTTTCTAAGTGTGCATGCATTTATTTATGTGTTTACATTATTTTTTGGTAATAGTATTTAAATTGGATCTTATCCCAAGAAGATCTTACATGTCATCTCATTAAGACATTGTTGATCCCACCCTATTAGATCAAACCATTTAACCACATAAATGGTATACGTGCATCAAAGTAAAAATAGACATTGTTCAGGGTAGGCTATAACAACATTGGATGATTGGTCAAAAGGCTAATGTTTCCTCAATATAGGTTGTGTACAGCTGGCACATCATCCATCAAATTTGTAGGAATGGAAAATGATAGGGAAATTGCAATTTAAGTTTTAACCACGTTAAAATATAATAAATTCACCTTGAAACATACATCTATTTAAAGTAAATCGAATGCTAAGTTGGCATAGTTGGGAAATTCCATTGGCTAGCAAAGGTGACATGTCGGTGGGACTATATTAAAATAGCTATAATTCAAATTCAATCATTGTTTCAAAGAGAACAAACATATCTATATTAAAATAACTTGTATAGTTGTTTTATATTCGAGCTTCAAAAAATATTAAATGTGTTCAAGACTTGAACTTGATGTTCCTTGTCTTCTAAAGTAAAGACCTTAAAACTACTAAATAGTTTATAAAACTCTAAAATATATACTATAATA
This sequence comes from Cunninghamia lanceolata, assembly GCA_027924645.1. Classification (NCBI taxonomy): domain Eukaryota; kingdom Viridiplantae; phylum Streptophyta; class Pinopsida; order Cupressales; family Cupressaceae; genus Cunninghamia; species Cunninghamia lanceolata. The sequence continues at coordinate 1,212,018 of BSBN01001183.1, read as the reverse complement.
TTTACAAAATTCTACACTCATTACTAAAAATTGTCTTAGTAACCTTCCTCTAGGCTCTATTGCTGTTGGAATTTTGTGCTAAACCTAGAAGAAATACTGCCACCTGATGGGTGTGATTGAATCAAACCCTGTATGCAAATGGATTAGAACTAATGGAAGGAGTTCTCATTTCATCTAGAATAGCCATCACACCTGCAGGGGAAATTCCTAAATTATCGGTGAGTATGACTTCCCAAAGTGTTTGAAGATTCTACGCAAGCCTCATCATTCTATTCTACAGATCCTAGAGTTCTCCCATAGAAGTGATGCCCCTAAACTCATCTCCAACAACTTGTAAAGTATCTTGCATGAAGTGCAAGTCCATTGTTTCCACTATAGGAAACCCTACTCTAAACTATGATAGGACAAATATTTCCACCACCAATACCATTGATGACATGGTTTGTGTAACCCACACAAAATTTGATAGGAAACAAGATGCTACCTCACAATTGACATGAATCTTGATATCAAGTTCCAGGAAGTTGATTCCAATTACTTCCTTAATGGTCACCTTTACCTCATTCAATGGAAAACTAAAGATAATATTTAATCTACTTTGCGACACTAGTCCAAAGAAAGCCATCTCTCTATAATTAGAACACAAGAAGAAGAGAGGTTCCATGATATTGTATGATAGGATTTGAAGAGCTCAATAAGATTTCCACAAAATGAATAGAGCAAAGGACAATTATAATGGTTTGTCAAGCGTGATTATATACATCTTCATTTATGTAATTTAAAGATAAATTAAATAATTTAAAGATAATTAAATGAATGTTTTATTTAAATTGAAGAAAGCAAATAAGAATACAATAATTGCATCTATGTAATAATTTGAGTGAAATGATGGCCTTCTGGTTCAACATAATATTACAGATGTCCAAATATTATTTGTGTCTCAAAAACCATTCAAATAGATAGTTCACATGTGTAGAATTAAATGCAAATGTTATAGATGACAATCTCATGGATGGTAGTATGGTACAACTTTATTCATCGCGCATCATATTTTCCTTGCTCTCTCTGCATAACCATGAAGAATGTTATAAAAAATTGTCATATTCTTATCTAGCCCTAGATATTAGAACCTATCGAATTGGGGGCCTATGAATCCACTAAATTGTAGAAGGTTTTCAACTTTGATTATTTCATGGTTGAATTTGCAATACATTGTGTGGCTGGTGATGGTTCGTTGCATGAATTCTCATGGGTGCTTCTCTACTTAGATCTTTCTTCCATTTTTCTCTCCAACACAATGGATCTAGTTCAAGACACAGAGTTTGTGCAAAGTTTGAGCTTCTCTTACATTCATCAATGTCTTGTCATTACAAAAAAACTCTAGCTAGCGATGGAAAACTATGACATCTATGAAGGCAAGGCTCTTCTAGGTGGTTTATTTTCCATCCAACTCCTTCAAGGTTCTCCATCTTTGGTGTGCATTTTTAACACTCTCCAAAAGAGGCTTCATTTTGGTTGTGGGAATGCTCTGAATTAGTGTTATAAATGTACAAATTTCAATTACCATTGATATTAGATGTTCACATAAAAGAAATTTTAAATGTCATTCACTTCCTATGAATGCATGCGCTAGATGTTGCTCCTTAGCCCATGAATGCTAATATGTTGGTTCCTCCTATTTGTTTGCCTCATGTTGATGACACTACAGATTCTCAAGACCCTAATTAAGGGTGTGACTGTCTTGTGGTGGTGTGGTTTTCTAGATTTGTTCTCTTAGCTTTAGTACCACCTTTGGTTGGCATTAAGTATATGTTGTTTTTTGTTTTGATTATTTGATTGTAAAAGCTTATGCCTTAATGCTTTCATGGTGACCATAGTCCCCTTTTGCCTTTGTGAAGCCATTTGATGTAATTTTTTATGACTTTTGATATTAATATAGTATAGGTGCTCTGCACCTTTTTCTTAAAAAAACTTTCAAATTAGTATTAGTTCAATATTAATTGGAAACCAAAAGTACAAAACTAGAATTAAAACTTTATATTACATTGTGTTTTAATTTTCAACCATGATTAAAAATTTATATTATATTAGGTGTTAATTCACTGCCTCAATTAAAAAAAAAGGAAAAAATTAGCCTTATTTCACCAACTAAATTGATATTTTATGGAAAAATTAGGTCTTCATTCGCTAATCTAATGAAAAAAAGAATTAGTTTTAGGTTTCAAATCTCCCACAATTTAATTTTAATATGATATTCACAATAAAATAGCCACCCTCTCTATGATTTTGGTTCAATTTTTGGAACAAATTACCAAGTTGATTATATCACAACATAGGGAATTCGCCAGGAATTCTATAGAATTTTCTAGGGGCCAGTTCTTAAATTTTACCCTAATGCCCTTATCATCTCTCTTGGATTCACTTTGAGTTTGCATATATGTGTTACTAATTGATTCTTTTGGATTTTCTTTCAGTTTGCATATATATTTGAGCTTATTTATCTCTAGTGGTTTGAGGGGACAATTTTTCTTGTTTATAATTATTATTTTTTAAGTTTGTGTTGGAATGTTTCATTGCCTATGTACTTTCCAATTATATTGAGAAACATTATAAAATATCTAGACCTTTTGATTATTTTTGAGGAATGCAACTAATATTCTCTTGGGTGCATATTCCCATAAACTTACAAAATTAAAAATCTCCAGTTTGAATTAGAATTTTGTACTCTACTCGGGTTGCAATTGTTGTGTACAGACTATTTCAATTTCAACCTACTTATTCCATCTCCATCCACATTTATTATCATAAAACTAAATTTGTGGTTAGCTATGTCTTCTCATTTTTGTGTTGCTAACTAAGGTGATTTTGTTTTCATGTCTTTCTTGGGCCTCTTCATGCCTCTAATCAATCATCTTATAATAGGATACAAACTTTAATAACTTTAAATCTTAATAAATAGCCAATAAAAGTATAAATAATACTCTTGAATTCAAACTCTTCTTTTATGGTTTGTGAATGCGACATAAGAACAATAATTGAATTTCTCGAGTGTGAAAGTTTTTTTTCCATTTTGAGCTACTTTTGGAGTTTTCCTTTCTATTAGACATTCTCCATCCCAATCTCATCAAACCTTGTTAGGGAGTTCCCTATTTTACATCTTTTTGATAAAGGAAGAAACATTATAAGGTATGTAAAAAATTTGATTTTCTTTAGGAATGCAATCAATCTTATCGTAGATGCATACAAAATTCTTTGCATCACTATCCCAATCCATGTCTAGAGATTTTATATCAATTTTCTTGGTGTCAACATCTATTTTAGATGTATGCAATTATTACCCATTCTTTCAACTACCTCAACACAATAATCATTTGATGAATTGTGAAAACTTTGCTTGCATCTTTAAAACACTAAAATAATATCTTGTTGCAACATTCTGGTATGGTATTTTTCTCCCTTGTCTAGGATTCTCTAGAAAAGGTCTTGTTAGAGATCCGGTTATGAGATTTCTAAGTCCTATCAGAAGAGGAATAACGCTTTGCTTATAATGCACTGATCAATCAACATCAACCACATGCAGGAGGAACTACGAAAGAAACAATCATAGAACTTCATTATTTTTATTCTAATATTTTTGTTTCATGTACAGGTATAGGATAAGTCATGCAGCAGATTGAAGACATATCAGCATGTGGTGTCAAATGAGGCTCCCATAAGGGTTGAGCCCAGTATGCTACCTCCCCTTAATCTCAAAGGGATGGAATGAAAATGAGAGATTATTATTCACAATGCCTTAATTCAAGGAGTAAACTGAACTCATTTAGGACAACATTTGATGCAAAAGGATAGTTGTCATTACTATATCAATTCATCAGAAATAATATCACATATATGCATGGTGGAGCCAAATATCAGATGAGTGCAATAAATAATACACTGGGATGCAGTTGTAGATAGTGAAAGAACTAGAATGATTTATTTGGTCTGTATATGCATTTGCATTTGATATGATATACTGAATTAATAACCAAAAGTCAATGCAATGAGGTGGATTTGATTGAAAACATCCAGTGTATGCATATCAAAAGTAAACACAAATACAAGCTATCCTAGTTTTCATTCACATTATTAGGCTTGTCTCAAAAAAATTATGAGTATGAATGCATGATTGAGGCTAAATACAATGATAGACAACTATCAAAGACCAACACATGATGTCATGATTACAATAAGCTCAACTGAAAGCATTCGATATCATACTGCTAATCTGTCATACAAAAGAATGTTGCTTCAAACCAAATGAAATAAGGAGACAAATAAACTAGCCAAGAGTATGAAGCAATTGATATTTCATGTTCATCTATAGGGGTGTTGTCTCGAGTGATAAATGCCAAATGTAGTCCAATGATAAGTTCTATTCTACATGGTGTTGTTATAGAATAAATATTGATTAAGAATGTCATCATTTGATAGTTTTTTATGCTTTTGTTTGAGACATTAAATGTATGCCATAGGATCATCTCATGATCAAATCATCTACAGTGATAGGGGTGATAAATTGTCCATGACTGTCTACAATACAGAAGGAAATGCATAAATGGAACAGCTAGTAAAGAGTATATATTGTGGATCAAACGAACATCTTGTCATAAAGCAAAAGAACAGTCAAATTGCCATGAATCTCATCTACCATTATATAGTAAGGGAAAGCTACTGTCATTCATAATGACATGTGAAATGATTGCCAAATACATTTGCCATGTGCCATTGAAATACAGGTGGATTACAAAAAGAAAATGTGCAAGTGTCCATGACCATCTACATGCCAAAAGAAGGGTAGAAGTGTTACAGAGATCAAATTGAGATAATAATCATTAAGCACAACCCATATCATAAACCTTGCCAATATAGAAAGAGTTTTATGTTCTTGTCTCAAGAATGATAGAAGGAGTTGGAATTGGTGTTTATATGTTACTCAGATTGGTAGTATGCAGATCAATTACAAGATATTCATAGAAATGTATTGCCTCAAGTCAATTAAAAGAGCATCCACTGGAATATGCCAAATATACCGAACACAGTATGTGCATAATAGATGCAATACAAAAATGAGACAACATCTACAATGGAGGGGTAGATACAGAAAAGAAATGCATTTTCCACATAAGCTACCACATGGGGTTTCATTCATACTAAAGAGTGCTTAGAATGTATTACACAGTCACGGCCTCTAGAAGTATCACATACAGAGGAGTCTTGTATCTGTTGAACACAAAACGTTGTACAGAGGAAGGAAGAACTAAATGGCAGAGAATATACATAAAATGTATTACATAGCTGCATCCACTCAAAGGCAAACCCTCATAGAGGAGAAATTTTTAGTACATTTCAAAACAAAAGCATCACATACAAAAAGAAATGTATTTTCTTCATATAAGACATTACCCAAATGTTTTTTTTGCAAATGCAGATACAAAACCATATTAAGTGTTTTTGAGCCATGAGAAGGTGAAGGGATTGCACTAGAGTTATCATTATGCTAAGCCATGGTCAAAGAAGCAGGCTTTCCTTAATAATTCAAAAAACCCAATTGATTTTCAGCTACAAGATAAAGGTATGTGGCCTCGAGTTTTGACCCCAAAATCTACAGAACGCTATGAAAAATGAAACATACAATGTTAGCTAAGAGTGTTACCTTGTTTGGAGAAAGTGCATAATGATGCAGAGCCAAAAGCATTTCTTTTTTGCTTCATTTTCTCTCTCACAATTGCAGTGTGGTGGCCAATATGCATGTAAAGGAGTGATAGTGAACAAATGTAAACAAAATCATTAGAGATAATACACATAGGCCATGGTTGTTGAAGCCTTTTAACCTCAGAAATTCAAAGCAAAATGAAAGGAATCAAAGAACAAGAGTTTCATTTGCATCTTGGAAACCCTGTTACCTTTATTAATCTGCTAAAATTCATAGAGGCCGAGCGGAAAAGTGCAGATTTTCAAGCTTGAAACCCTAGGTTTATTGTTGGCAGCAGAGAGCTAATTCCATAAAGTACCAAAGTCAAAATGATACGAAAAGGTAGGGGTGAAAAGGTGTTTTGTTATTAGATTTTCAATGAATCCCTAGCTTGATGATACATTTTATCACATTCATTTCTTTTTGTGGCACAAGATTAATACCTTCGTGGTGTTAAGTCACTACAACATGATGTCTAGTCCCATGACATATGGTGAGGTCGAGGCCCATGGTTCCCTCAGAATATTCAATGCCATAAATATAGTTGACCTCTTCGAGATGGAGTTCCTGCCTTAGGATTAATGTGCAAACCTTTCATTTTGATACGAGACAAGTCCACATACCTCATGTGCCTTAGAGATTACTAGGTCATATGCAGATAAGCTATCAGGCCTTTTTATTTTTTGCAAACATCATATGGTGCCTATGATTATTTTTATGATTTTTTGGAAAAATCAAGTATTGTAATGGCAATAGAATTGGCAAAATTATAAGCCATGGGTATTTATTTTTTTGCAAAATCAAATCAAATGGGGGTCTAGTTTTAACTACAAGCATTGTAAAGTTTATTTTAAAGCAATAATCTATATAAAGATTTAAAATCAAACTATTTTAGGAAGTTACAGATAATAAAGAAAATCAAAATATTATTCCTTGATTTGTTTTATTTGGAGGCAGATAAAGACAAAAACTGAGATTTCATGAGCAGAGGAAAAGCAGATTTTTGGTGGGGCCACATGAGAGAGTCTTTTGGCATCTTGTTTTCATAGTTTGGACACATCTTGAGATTTTTTTTTTTGGCTTTTCTAAGGAACTCAAAAATGGACATGGAGGTCTATTTTTAGGAGCTTTATTTTAGCTTTCAAGGAGAGATGATTTTCAGAGGATATATGTCAGAAATACACTTCTTTTTCAGTAGTTCTAGTTGTAGTTTTTACAACATAGAGTAGAGATTAGAGTGTAGGATATCAGAGTCTTACTCTCACACTAAGAGTGTTGCATTTAGTCTTTGTACTCATTACTCCTTCAATTATATAGAACAATAGAATTTTCCTTCCTTATTTGTCTCATGATTGCAGTTTTAATTTGATGTTGCATTGTGATAGATTGCATGTCCTTGTTATGTCTTAAAATTGTGAGAATGATGCAAATTGCCATATAGTTTAGGTTGCATGTTTGTGTGTCATTGATATGGTTGTGAGAATTATTGTTAAGAAAATTGTTTGTGAGTGAGATCCTTAGGAGTTTTAAGTCTGGTGTATCACCTTATGGTTAGGATTTCAGTTTAAGTTATCCCTCTATCCCTTTTCCTCCACAAGTTAGTAGTTTAGGAGATCATAAGGAGAACCAACTCACTCTAGAGATTCCCTCTCAATATATATCACCCACAATCTAGGAGGGTTTCCATGTTTCAATAGGATAGTCAAGTTTGACTTGGCTAGTGGCATAATCCTAATTGACAACAGTTTTTGGCATGCCCGGTGGGACAAAAGCACATTTTTCCTCTGTTGTTTGGTATGTGTAGCAAAGGTTCTAGCCTTTCAGATGTGAAAACAACATACTTGGTGAGTCTAATCTCTGATTTTCAAGAAGATCTAGTGAACAACACATGAAAAAGGTCACATACTGAAGAATCAGGTGTTTTCTTTAGTATCAGCAACCTTTGGAGGCAAAATTACCAAACACCCTGGTGACTCTAAGTAAATAGCCAAACCATATCCTTTTGTTGCATTTAACAAGGGTAGCCCATTACAACTAGTCTAGCGTGATGACATTCCAGTTGCAACACTTAGAGGACAACCATATTTCACCAGAGAAGATCACACTATAGCTGTTGAGAACATTCAGGATGTGTCAACGTTGTGTTCAGTACATAATGTTACCCAGGAGAACATAGAAATCAGACTCTTGGCTGCACACTAAAGGGCAAAGCTTTGTGGTGGTTTTGAGTACTCATGGCAAACTCAATCATGTCATGGGATGATTTGGGAGATGGATTAAACAAACATTTTGAGGACAAATCTAATCTTTTATCTCTATTGCAATAGTTGAGTACCATCAAGAGGCATCCGCATGAACATATGTTTGATTTCAATTACCACTTCCAGAGGACTTGTGATAGGATCCCCATAATGGTAAGGCCTACACCACAACATGCCTTTCTATTTTATCTTAAATCTTTAGATAGCAAAATATCTATTATGATTTAGGCTCTAGGTGGATCTAGCTTTCCCGATGCTTTTGAGATTGTTGTTAGAACAAAAAATTGCCTTAATCTAGCAGGGAAAATAGCCCCAAGGACTCCCTTACAAATTTTTCCACAAATCTAGCCACCTGTGCCCATAGCAGTTCCCCTTTTAGCTGCTCTCCTAGCTATTCCAGCCATAGGACACTAAGATTCTACCCAAGAACCCCCTACCCCAGCTCAGTCCGAAGAAATCCAAGAGTTAAAAGGCATGATTCGGTCCATAGGCAAAATGTTTAGCAACGAAATTGTTAATATCAAGAAACATTTTGGTCAAGAACATACACCTTACCAAGCCCCATACCAGCCCAATTAGCAGAATAGGCCACCCTTCCAAACTGATCCATAGGGCCCAAGAAGAGATAGTAACCCTAAGGTGGTTTTCATGAATTGGCAAGGTACCGAATTTCATGATGTGAATTATCCTTAAGACCAAGAGATGGGTTTTGAATGCAAACAAACTCCCCAAGAGATCAAACTCCCAAGTTTCAGAAGTTTTGATTTTTCTTAGGAGCCTGTCTGCATTCAAGACTAGTCCATTAGTCCTCAGTTTCAGCCATATCAAGAATCCAAACCAATTGAAATCATGAATGTCAGGCCAACAGCTGAGAAATCAAATAGAGAACAAGAAGTTGCTACTTCTTGTCCTGCAACACTGACTGATTATGAGCATAATGAATGTGTGAAGGAAGTTGATTCAAACTTGGTCCTGAACCCTATGCATTTTGAATCATTCAAAAACATTTCTAATACTTTCTATAAGTTGAATCAAAGCAGGATGCAAAGATTGGAGGGCAAAAGTCTTCAATCGCAAAAACACATTGCCCAGAAAATAGAGAATAGACTGAAAGAGGGAGATGATTCAGTTTTCTTGTTTGATCAACTGCTTGATTATGTTGGTAATGATGAAGACAACATGCAGGAATCAAACTTCTCATCCAATTTGGGATAGCTAGAGGATATTGCAGAAAGTCATGTGTTGTTGTTTCATGAAGGCAATAATGAGATTGAAGCCTCACTTCAGTTTGAAGAACAAAGAGGTGGTTTTGGTTCCGAATCTAACATGCTTGTTTCGCATGAAGACCCTAAGCACAAGGTTGAATCAAGTCTGATTCTTTATGAAGATGAGGCATATAGTTTGTTCTTAGAGCTCCCATTATACTGTAATGAAGAAGCTGACATGAATAAGACTAAGGCAACTTGCCTTGATGAGCAATCAAGTCAACCGAATGAAAATGATCAAGTTGTCCAGGATAACTTCACAATTGATTGTTAGGACCCTGACTATTCAGCTTGTAGGAAGATTGCCACTTTGCTGATTTCTTACAATAATCAAAAGCCCAAGCCAGTGGGAAATGAGGATGATAAACAGTATGAAGAGAATTAGTTAGGTGAGGTGCAGATTCGGGAAGAATCCAATGAGGACAACCATGACACAAAGGAGCTTGAAATTGATGTTATGCAAATTGATGGTATGTCGAGAGAGGTTAGTTTGTTATTTGACCACTTACCTTCATTCATTGGCAAAGAGACTGTTGGTTCAGAATGTTCTTCATTGACTAATAATGTGTATTGTAAGCCTAATTTGACTCTAGCCAAGAGCCTACTAATAGTTGATAGCTTTGACAAGTTATTAGCAACCTTGACAGAGGAGAATGACCCATTAACTAAAGAAGAGGAAGCCACATGGCAGGCTATCATGCAAGGTATAGGTCATGCTGTTGTTTCTAGTCCAAAACCTTTGAGAGGATGCCCCATTAGAGATTTGGCCAATGAAGTGACCAACAACTTTTAGTGTATTTTTAGTTCCCCTAAGAATGAGAGTGTAGTTAGGGAGAAGCAGACTCAACTTGCCCATTCATGATCAATCAAAGGTATATCCGAATAGAATCAAGAGTTTCAAACCTTTGATTGTATTTTACGGGTTGCGATACAATAGTTTATAAGGTGTGTTCTTGCATTTTTCTCCTTATTGCTAGTTTGCAAGCATGAGAAGCATCGTCAGTTGGTTAGGAAAGGTAGTTATTTCACCCAATCAGTCAATGGGTTTGTTTGAGCAGCTTCCTTGGCCGGTTGGAGTAGGATAGGATAGAGTAGGTGTTATTGTTAAAAGGTGCTTTATGCACATTTATTTTTAGCTAGTTAGTTTCCCTAAGTGCTGCTACACAATTTTGATGGCCATCAATGCCTGTTAGTTTGCTTTCTGTTTAGTTTGTTTTCAGTTTCTGTCACTATTTGAATTGGTTGGAGAGCTGAATTGTAGTGTTTTCTAAGTTTGAGAAGAGGAAAGTATGACTCAATGCCCAATGGATATTCAAGGCAACTGATTCAATGCTTAGTAGGCAAGCATATAGCAGAAGTCACCAGAAATGTTACCATTATTTCACCATAGCTCAAAAATTGGCAAAGCTGGTGTAAAAAATTCATTTTTAGGGTGAAGGTTAATATTCTTTTGTTATACGTTATTTGCATAGTTATTGTGTTTCAGAGATATTGCAGTTCAGTTGTGTTGTTCAAGAAAAGAAAAGATTTTAGATCATTCATTGCATTGTAGAACATTCACAGGAGAGATAAGTATTTCATTCACTACAATGATTATTCATTTACAATTGAAATACATAAAAGGATAAGAATTGTATTGAAAGAAATAATGACATATCAAATGTCCCACACAAGTTGTGGCTATAGCTGAAAAAATTCAAGTATAAAAAAAATTCTATGCATCTAAGGATAATAAAGAGAAGGTCATAGCCATAATTGCCTTGAAGGTCTTCAATCTTCGAAGTTGTCTTTTGTCCTGCTCCTGATCTCTGATGAGAACCTGTAAAAGTTGGAAAAAGTCTTGTTAGAGCTCTAGTTATGAGATCTCTATGTCCTATTAGAAGAGGCATAACACTTTGCTTATAATGCACTGATCAATGAACATCAACCACATGTAGGAGGAACTAAGAATACAACAATCATGGAACTTCATTATTTTTATTCTAATCTATTTATTTCATGTGTAGGTATAGGATAAGTCATGTAGATGTTTGAAGACATATCAGCATGTGGTGTTAAATGAGGCTCCCACAAGGGTTGAGCCCAGCATGCTGCCTCCCCTTAATCTCAAAGGGATGGAATGAAAAGGAAAGATTATTATTCACATTGCCTTAATTCAAGGAGTAAATTGAACTCATTCAGGATAGCATTTAATGCAAAAGGATAGTTGTCATTACTGTTGCAATTCATCAAAAATAATATTAGATATCTGCATGGTGGAGCTAAATATCGTATGAGAGCAATAAATAATACACCAGGATGTAATTGCAGATAGTGAAAGAACTAGAATGATTTATTTGGTATGTATATACATTTGCATTTGATATGATATACTAAATTAATAACCAAAAGTCAATGCAATGAGGCAGATTTGATTGAAAACATCCAGTGTATGCATATCAAAAGTAACCAAACATAGATACAAGCTATCCTAGTTTTCATTCACATTATTAGGCTTGTCTCAAAAAAAGTATGAGTATGACTGCATGATTTAGGATAAATATAATGATAGACAGCTATCAAAGACCAACACATGATGTCATGATTACAATAAGCTCAACTGAAAGCATTTGATATCATACTGCTAATCTGTCATATAGAAGCATGTTGCTTCAAACCAAATGAAATAAAGAGACAAATAGAACAGCCAAGAGTATGAAGCAGTTGACATTTCATGTTCATCCACAGGGATGGTGTCTCAAGTAATAAATGCCAAATGCAATCCAATGATAAGTTCTCTTCTACATGGTGTTGTTACAAAATAAATGCTAATCAGGAATGTCATCATTCAATACTTTTGTTATGCTTTTGTTTGAGACATCAAATATATGCTATAGGATCATCTCATGATCAAATCATCTACAGTGATAGGGGTGATAAACTATCCATGACTGTCTACAATACAGAAGGAAATGCATAAATGGAACAAATAGTAAAGAGTATATATTGTGGATCAAATGAACATCTTGTCATAAAGCAAAAGAATAGTCAAACTATCATGAATCTCATTTACCATTATACAGTAAGGGAAAGCTACTTTTATTCATAATGACATGTGAAATGATTTCCAAATGCATTTACCATGTGTCATTGAAATGCATGTGGATTACAAAAAGAAAATATGCAAGTGTGGAGACCATCTACATGCCAAAAGAAGGGTAGAAGTGTTAGAGAGACCAAATTGAGCTATTAATCATCAAGCACAACCCATATCATAAACCTTGCCAATATAGAAAGAGTTTTATGTTCCTGTCTCAAGAATGACAGAAGGAGTTGAAACTAGTGTTTATATGTTACTCATATTGGCAATATGCAGATTAATTACAAGATATTCACAGAAATGTATTACCTCTGGTCAAGTAAAAGAGCATCCACTAGAATATGCCAAATATATCGAACACAGTATGTGCATAATAGATGTAATACAAAAATGGGACAACATCTACAATGGAGGGGTAGATATAGAAAATAAATGTATTTTCCACATAAGCTTCCAATGGGGTTTCGTTCATGCTGAAGACTCAAATCATGAAGAGGATAAAGAGTGCTCAGAATGTAATACACATCTGTGGCCTCTAGAAGTATCACATACAAAGGAGTCTTGTATCTATTGAACACAAAACACTGTACAGAGGAAGGAAGAACTAAATTGCAAAGAAGATACAAAAAATGTATTATACAACCGCAACCACTCAAAGACAAACCCTCAAAGAGGAGAAGTTTTAAGTACATTTCAAAACAAAAGCATCACATATAGAAAGAAATGTATTTTCTTCATAAAAGACATTACCCAAATGTTTTTTTTGCAAATGCAGATATAGAACCATATTAAGTGTTTTTGAGCCATGAGAAGGTGATGGGACTGCACTAGAGTTATCATTATGCTGAGCCATGGTCAAAGAAGCAGTCTTTCCTCAAGAATTCAAAAAACCCATTTCATTTTCAGCTATAGGATAAAGGTATGTGGCCTTGAGTTTTGACCCCAAAATCTTTAGAATGCTATGAAAATGAAACATACAGTGTCAGCTAAGAGTGTTACCTTATTTAGAGAAAGTGCATAATGATGCAGAGCCAGAAGGCTTTCTTTTTTGCTTCATTTTTCTCTCTCACAGTTGCGGTGTGGCGACCAAGATGCATGTAAAGGAGTGACAGTGAACAAATGTAAACAAAGCCATCAGAGATAATACACATAGGCCATAGCTGTTGAATCCTTTTAACCTCATAAATTCAAAGAAAAATGAAAGGAATCAAAGAACAAGATTTATATTTGCATCAGAAAACCTGTTACCTTTCTTAATCTGCAAAAAATCATGGAGGCCAAGCACAAAAATGCTAGAAAAGTGCAAATTTTCAAGCTTGAAACCTTGGGTTTGTTGTTGGCAATAGAGAGCCAATTCCATAAAGTGCCAAAGTCAAAATGATGTGAAAAGGTAGGGGTGAAAAGATGTTTTGTTATTAGGGTTTCAATGAAGCCCTACCCTGATGATACATTTTATCACATTCATTTCTTTTTGTGGCACAAGATTAATACCTTCGTGGTGTTAAGTCACTACAACATGATGCCTAGTCCCATGACATATGGTGAGGTTGAGGCCCATGGTTCCCTCAAAATATGCAATGCCTTAAAAATATTTGACCCCTTGGAGATGGAGTTCATGCCTTAGGAATAATGTGCAAACCTTTCATTTTGATATGAGACAAGTCCACATACCTCATGTGCCTTAGAGATTGCTAGGTCATATGCAAATAAGGTATTAGGCCTTTTCATTTTTGCAAACATCATATGGTGCCCATGATTATTTTTATGTTTTTTTTTGGAAAAATCAAGTATTATAAACACAATAGAATCAACAAAATTATAAGCCATGGGTATTTTTTTTTTTTGCAAAATCAAATCAAATAGGGGTCTAATTTTAACTACAAGCATTGTAAAGTTTATCTTAAAGCAATAATCTATAAATTTCTTTAAAATCAAACTATTTTAGATAGTGAAAGCTAATAAAGAAAATTGAAATATTGTTCTTTGATTTGTTTTATTTGGAGGCAGATAAAGACAAAAACTAAGATTTCGAGTAGAGGAAAAGTAGATTTTTGGTGGGACCACATGAGAAAGTCTTTTGGCATCTTGTTTTCATAGTTTGGACACATCTTGAGAGCTTTTATTTTGGCTTTTCTGAGGAACTCAAAAATATAATTCAAGCTCTATTTTTAGGAGGTTTCTTCCAACTTTTAGGGAGAGATGATTTTTAGAGGATATATGTCAGAAATACACTTCTTTTTCAGCAGTTCCATTTGTAGTTTTTACATCATAGAGTAGAGATCAGAGTGTAGGATATCAGAGTCTTCCTCTCACACTGAGAGTGTTGTATTCAGTCTTTATACTCATTACTCCTTCAGTTATATAGAATAGAAAAAATTTCCTTCCTTATTTGTCTCATGATTGCAATTTTAATTTGATGTTGTATTGTGATAGATTGCATGTCCTTGTTACATCTTGAAATTGTGAGAATGATGCAAATTACCATATAGTTCACGTTGCACATTTGTGTTATGTTTGAACCTTAATGCAAAGTATTGATGAATTGTGTGTCATTGATATGGTTGTGAGAATTATTGTTCAAAAAACTATTTGTGAGTGAGATCATTAGGAGTTTTAAGTCCGGTGTATCACCTTATTGTTAGGATTTTAGTTTAAGTTATCCCTCTATCCCTTTTCATCTGTAAGTCAATAGTTTAGGAGGTCATAAGGAGAACCAACTCACTCTGGAGATTCCCTATCGATATATATCACCCACAATCTAGGAGGGTTTCCATGTTTTAATAGGATAGTCAAGTTTCACTTGGCTAGTGGTGCAATCCTTATTAACAACAATTAGAACTACAAATTGAAGCCTATTTAGACTACACTCTTGAATTCCTCTTGGATTTTCTTACAATTTGGCATTTCAAATAATATATTCCTCAACATTGTGTTCAATTTGCATTTGGAATCATACTTTTTGTGGAAATAAAGAAGAGTTCTTTTTTATTTAGGCAAATGCAATACACTAGTGTTTTTCTTTTATGTACCATTCTTGAGCTAAAGTAGGAGAGAGCCTTTCCTAGCAATCCTTATTAACTACTTGTGTTTCCAAGGAAATAAATTCTTGCTTGGGGGTGATTTATTGTATGTTTCGAAACACTCCCTATATGAAGTCATATGCTAGGATTGGTTATGTCAGAAAATGTCCCCTTGGGGGCTTTTCCCTCTTAAGGTTTTGCTCCTGGGTCCTTAGAATGCATTTAGAGCATCTTGCATGTTAATTGTGAATCCCAATGATAAAACCCTGAAGTCTTATGGAAAATAAGACCTACGGGGTGCTATTTTGATGATCCCTGAATGAAAATGGGAGGGTGAACTTGGGCACTAGCACCCTAGTCCTGCCCAATTTTGGGTCAGGCCCTAATTTCAATGTCAGTTTGATGACCATTAATTAGGTCCCAGGCTGACACCAAAAGTTTGAATTATGAAATTCTTAGTGGGAATATTTATAGTTGCATATACAAGCATGATTACTATTTCATTTGTAAACTAGGAGATGATTGTGAACTCTAGGCATACTTACGATTTCAAGATATTCATTGTTGCAAAGTAGAGCATTGTTATTGTGCTTTTGATTGTAGATTTGACTTCATCTTGTCATGTGATTGAAGAGCCTTCATTTATATGATATCTACACTTCAAGGTGACATCTATTGTGTTTTTGATCATTTTTCATTTGGATTTTGCCTCTATCCCACAAGGATAAGCACTCCCATCTAACAATGGTGTTCGAAAGACTTGAATGTCTCTCTGGGGCTTGACCGAGGTGAGCCTCTAAACAAAACAAACCCCAACCACACTCCTTTGTGATTGCAGGTTACAGGTATCGAGTTTCACCGAGTGGAGTTGCGGAAGCAGGTTATAGAAGACAATGATTTAGGATCCAAAAGAAAGAGGACAGAGGTGAACATTTTAGGACACGGGCACTAGTGGTAGTGTCCTCTCAAGTTGCAGACATAGAAACAAGTTGGACAGTAGAAATTAGCATTTGAAGAGCTTTCGACACCCTGAAGATCATCCGACATTAGACTAGGAAACTAGTGGAGGTGTCCACCTTTTCCGGGGTAGAAATGAAAGATGCAGTAAATATCAATGTCAGAAGGAGATTCAGATTTTGTGCAAAAAATAGTACCTTGGACAGGGGCACTAGTGGAGGTGTCCTCAATTGTTCTGCATCCTGAACTTTAAAAAATGGTTAGTTATAATCCTCTTCTTACTATCCTAATCTGAAAGGATTTGTCGTAATTCATCAATTTGCTTATTATTTTACATATTTAGGGTTATTAGGGTACATAAGCATTAAATTGGCATATTGATTAATAACATCTGAGCTTCTACATCATTCCAAGTGACAGCCCAACTTGTTAGGTGAATGCTCTCACGTAGTAGAGATTCAACTCAGTTGATATGTCCTTGAATGTTTGTAGGGAAGGGAGGATCTAAACTAAATCAACCATTCATCAATCCCTCCCTTTTTCCTCCAAAAAATTTTGGTCAACCTATGTTATTTGAATCTTTCACCTTGTTGAGTGTTGTAATTTTAATTTTCATTCATTCATTTAGTTTTCATCTTATTGCATTTGAAAATTACAAAAAAATAATTTTTTTTGAAAGACTTGAAAAAATTGGCATTCATTTTGAATTAATTTTCATTTAATTTCTGATTTTTGCATTACATATGAAATTAATATTCATTAAATTTCATCATTTTCTTATTGCATTGGAAAATTTACAAAAAAATTGAAAATTTTGAAAAAAAATTGGAGTTTTAGCTTGGATTTTTACATAATTTGAATTAATTTTAAATAATTTTCATTGAAATTCTAATTTTTAAATTAGATCTGCCCTCAATAACCAAAAAATATTTTTATTTATGATTTTCATATTCAATTTGAAAATTTACAAAAAAAAATTGAAAATTTTGAAAAAAATTGGCATTTTAGCTTTCATTTTGACATAATTTGAATCAATTTGAATTAATTTTCATTTAAATTATGATTTTTAAACTAGATCTACCCTAAATAACAAAAAAATATTTTTATTTATCATGTTCATATTCAATTTGAAAATTTACAAAAAAAATTGAAAGTTTTGAAAATTTTGAAAAACAAAATGGCACTTTAGGTTTGCATTTTCCAATAATGTGAATTAATTTTCATTTAATTTCTGATATTTTCATTATAAATATTTTAAATTATAGAAATTCATCATTAATTAATCATTTGCATTGTATTTTTCATATTTAAATTGCTAGGGTTTGTTAGAAATTTTAAATTTTTCATATAACCTAGTAATTCCAAAAGCTAGGGTTTGTAGTTAAAATCTTGTTTTAGATTTTACTACATATTTTAGACACTCATTCAAATCTGATTTTGTATGTAGTTTTGCATTACATTCTGGTTTTGTATTCATATTTTAAAATTTGGATTTACACATATTCAATTTCAACAAAAACTAGCAATTTTCATTGATTTTTACTAGATTTTGGCTTATTTTGCATATATAATTGCATTATAGGTGTCTTGTGAAGGGTATTATTGCATTATTGGACTGATATAAATCTTATTATTTATTTCCCCTCATAAATTTTTTCACAACACCTCTTCTTTCAGTCATTTGCATTGAAAAATTGCAAAAAAAGTTAAAAATCAAGCATTTTAGGTCATATTCATACATAGTTTTGCATACATTTCATCGCATATAATTAAAATATTTTGAAATATGATCTTTCATTTCAGATATTTCACTCATATTCAATAATACATTCATTGGTAATCTCAAAATTTCACTTCATTTCATAACTTTTTGTGAAAATTGGCACATTTGTTAAAACACACATTGTGTATTTCAAAATTAGGTGTTTATACACTTTGTTCACACTTTCTTGATCAAAACATTTAAAACCATCAATTGGACCTTGTTGTTTTGTACTCTTTCTGCCTATCCACTTTGTTTGTTGTGGACTCTATGTGTATTCCGACATGTTTCCCTCAAACAAGTGCTTTGGTGTGAAATGATCTCAGTTATCTTGCTTTGTTATTTACTTGATTGATTGTAAAATTTGTCAGTTTTACTATTTAAAGACATAATTTCCTCAATCTATTCATCATGGATACTTCTTGTTATTCATCTTTGGAAGCATTGTTCGCATACATCATAGACATTGATAATTTTTCCAAATTTACCCATGAATATCCCCAAGTCTTAAAAATAATTGCATATATCTATGATGTTGATATTTCTATGTTCCACATATGAAATCCCTTGCTATATATCTGATTTTGATAGTTTCACAACTCTCATGGGAACATATCCCTCAATATTAGATGATCTCACTAAATTCATAGATAATATTAAATATGTTGCATCATTTAGTAGTGATGACTTCAATGTGTTAGAGGAAGCCCTATATGAATTTATCTCTATTGGACATTCCACTATGCCTCCCATTTCCAATACATGTGATGGTAACTTAGGTTTACCTTATGATCCCTCTCCTTATGAAGACACTTCAATGCAAGAGGATGATTTCATTGACACATCTCTTAACATCATACCACCATCCCATCATTCCAATGCTCTCTCTGGACAAGATGAAGCATTAGTGAACAAAGAGCTCCCACCATCTCTTTATTACAATGCTCTCTCTAGCCAAGATGAAGCACTAGTTAATAAGGAACCCTCTCCAACCAAGAACATTCCATGGGTAGACAATGAGCTTTCATCTAACAACAATAAAAACTCTCTCCCTATCATCATGCATGAAACCTATATGGATTATACTATCAATCTTCCTCCTTTAGTTGAATATTCAAGTACTTTGGACATCACTAAGGAAGTAAAAATGTAATGTCCCCTTCTAGTAACTCAAAATTTTCTTTACCCTGCACACAATTTCGACTTGTAAAAGAGAACATTAGTAACCAATTCATCTTTATAATATCATCATATTGCAATTAGAGTTAATAACCACATATAAATATCAATATCAAAGTTCATATACTTTTCATATTTCCTCTTAGGTTTAGTAACCTCATAATCATAATCAACATTAAAGTTACTACATATATGCATTTTATATTCTTATTTCTTTCACATAAAGTTTTCCATGATATACCTTGGGAGAGTCATTATGGAACCTGATCGTTAATCTACTCTACTCATGCACCCCATATGAGTACGGTTACATTAGGGCGCTGGTGTAACCATCCCACTGTAGGCCCAAAAGCTTCATTGCAACATGCGACAATTCTTCACCATTTGGCTCAAGGGGCTTCATGCTACAGGCGGTATTCCTCACCTTCTTGAGAGTCACCTAACGTTGGGCACATTTATTAAGTTTACATAACCTTAGGCCCAAGGGCTTCACACTACACATGGTGTTCTTCACCTCTTGGCTCAAGGGACTTCACACTACATGCAGTGTTCTTCATCCACTTGAGGCTTACCTAGGTCCATTTGTCCGCCCTTCCTTAACTCACCACCATACTTGTAGGGTGATAGAGAGATTAAGGGTGAGGCTATGTACTCCTCTCTAAGTATATCATGGTTTATGAATCATATCTTATAAGAGTTTATCCTTACCATCTCATGATCTCCATGGATCACGAGATAGTACATTTGATCACATTGTTCCTCTACGGGAACTTATCATTGTACCATCTCATGTGATGGTTAAGTATATATAAATATGGTATTCATCATTATAATATCATGCATTTATTATTCCTTGGACCTTGTCCAAAACATTCCACATATTCTTTTATCATTCTTATCATTATGATAACATTGCATACATTATTCTTAATAGCATTCTTTCTTTACATTTATCATTGTAATGTTATACAATACATCATTATTATGACATATGTATACCCATCCTATTATGCTTATTATCATTCATGAATACTCTCATTTTATTATGCTATAATAGTCTTATTCTATTATGACTGACTTAGAGGAAATAATTTCATTACCATGAGATATACTAACTTAAGGTAAGTAACATACCATGTATGATCGATTGCTCTTAGTAATAGCTTGTGCTGATCTAATATTTGTGTCAATGGATCATTGATGGAAGGCACGATCTGCTGTTAGAAAATTATAATATACTTTATTTCTGTATTCTTCTTTTTCCTTGATTAATTTGTATTCCAATTACTTTTGTATAATCAAGTTACTCCATATATATTGAAGTGTATTTCTTTATTTCTTCTTCCTTCCTTGATGTATATATCTCTTTCACTTGACAAGGATCCCAATATATATATATATATATATATAATTCAGATTTGTTCTTCTCTGATTTGCTGCTGTCTTATTTCTTTCACGTTTCTCCCTTGAACACAAAAGAATATTTTATTAATCCCATTCCTCCTCTCTTCTTTTTTCTACCCCCTCTAACTCTCACTCATTTTATATATCATATACCTTATGAAGGGAGACACCCCTTTGAAGAGAGACATCCCTTCGTAGAGACTACTACCTCTCTAATTGCAGCCTTAGTATTATTTGAATTAATTATTTCTTCCTGTTAGGAAATTGTAGGCCTTACTAATCGAGATTATCCATTGCTCCTTTAATTCACATGCATAATATAATCAATTTCCTTTTAATGGGAATCTCTTTTAAAAATCATGATTCCATTCATTATCATCACTAATTTTATTGTTTAGTCATTATTAGATGAGGTTGATGTCTTTTTCAAAGAGGCCCAATCCTTATGTATACAATGTATTAGTTTAGACTTCTATTTATTATTGATTATATCTACTCTCATTAATATTATTATATTTTTATTATATATATAATCACTTCTATAACATATATATTATCATAATTGTTGACAATTAGGATTGCACCCTTAACAAAGATAAACTTAGCTATCATGTTGCATCATGGAAACACTCTCAGATTATGGGTAATCTATGTCGAGAGTGAATCTCCAGAGTGAGATGGTTGTCCTTATGATTTTCCTAATCTAAATAGCAATCTGGGAAAAGGGATAGAAGAATAACTAGGATGAAAATAGATAACTAAAATTAACTCCTAAGTTGATGCATCAATACTTAAACTCCTACCAAATCTTACTCACAATTAGCTCACAGAACTATAACTCTCACAACCCCTTGATTATACTTAATTGATTAATATTTCACATGAAGGTTCATCTAAACACAACATGCAACCTAAATCAAGTAAAATACATGTATACACATCACAAAATTCAAGACAAAACAAAGGATAAATAACTATCACGATGCAGTATCAAATCAACTTTGCAAATGAGTAGACAAATGGGAAGGAAAACTGCAACTTTATAAACTGGAAGGAATAATGAGTATAAAGAAACTAAAGTAGAATTCTCTCAGTCTGAGAGGAAGACTCTGAAAATCTGAACTCTGATCTCTAAAATCTCTAACTCTGATTGCCCAGAAAGAACTAACTATCTACCATATATCCTGTGGAATGATATCCCCGAGAAAAGCTAGGAAAAACTCCTAAAATAGCCTCTCAAGTCCATTTTTGGAATCCATCAAAAAGATGATAATAAGCCCACCAAACTGCCTCAAAACTATGAAAATAAAATGCCAAAATCTTATGTCAAGTGGCCCCCACCAAGATCTCCTTTAAAACATGCTTTATCTAAGAAAAACCTCTATTTTGTCCTTGCCTGTCCAACTTCACCCAGAAGAAAGAAAAATAATTAAACAAAAAAAGATCTAGTCTATCTTAACTGCACTAAAAATAGCAATGATTTTAAAGCAATTTATAGAACATTGCTTTAAAATAATGCTTTACAAAGATTCACAATTTTATCCCCTATCTTGTCTCGATTTGACCTTTTGCAAAAAAAGAAATACAAGGCTTATATCTTGTCCTATTTTGCCAAGTATATTACATTTATCCACATCTGATTTAATATAAAAATCATAAAAATAATGAAGGCATTATCAATGTTTTGACAAAACCTCTAGGACTCTACCATCCATTGCTTTTTTTGAAAAAAATCCTAAGGCATTGTTTATGTTGAATGACCTTCAAATGTGATAAAGGGGACTAAATGTAATAATAAACCTAGACATGTAAAGCATGCACAAGGGACACCCTCAGGGTATTAGTTAAGGCACCATTTTTAAATTCAATGTGAGAAATGACATTGTCATCTTAGGGAAAATATGAAACCTTAACACAAACAGTCGATGCCCTAACTCATTTTCACTTGCATCTTCTGAGAAAATACTCTGCCTCTAGCTACCATGGGAGCTATGATTTGGAGGTCAAGATTCTTAAATTCCCTATTGTTTTTTAACATGTTATTTGAAGGTTTCTCTACAGGAAACAAGGTAAATGCTCTTAGCTCAAAATGGTCCATTTTTCTTCACTTCTTAGTATGATATCTGGTCCTAAAATTAGGTCTTTGGATACATTTTTGTTCTTGGTGTTTATTTATATTTGTTTGGTGAGGTTGTGATCTGTGGTTCTCCTAGCTCGAGCTCTTTAGAGCCAAATACAAAAGCAAACCCATGACTTCATGTATTTTCCTCCTTTCTGAAATAAAGGTGAGTTTCTCCTTCAACTGTGCATACTTCTTTTGCATCTATATTTCTCTTTGAAACCACAATTGAGTTATGCTGTGATTGGGCCGTACCTTTGAATATTTACTTTCTTCCACATTTTTTGAACTTTGGATCTTCATCTGTATTGGTTGTTTTAGATTGAAACCCCAAATGGGTTGTGGAAGATTTCATTTAAGGCCTACGGTTGTATACATACTCAACTCTTCTTTATTTCCTAAGTATTTGCATTGATAGATGAGCCTATACAGGTTGTGATTGTAGTGGAAATGATGAGCACTATTCCTTTCATATGAGTTTGAAACCCTCAACTCTTTCTTCTACTCTATTACTTTCATTTTATGAGATTAGAAAAACTCTCTATCTCCCATCGTATATGTGACTTTAGATGCAAATATGACAAGGCTAAGTCAAAACGATTCTTTGGTTGCCATTTTTTTTAGTTTTAAAACTCTACATGGCTGCGACTATAGTGGAAATGATGAGCAATAAGCTAAGTTTTCAACCTTCCCTTTCATATGAGTTTAAAGGCAATGAAACTATATTGTTCCTTTTTTGCAAAAACAAACCCCCTCTAACATAATACAAGGCTGTGACTTTGATGCTTCATCTGACTTTCTCTCATTTTTTGTTTGCAAGAATGAACCCTAGGGTTTGAAGCTCTTCATTACACTATTCAGTATGAGTATATCCAAGCACAACTTGTAACTAGCATGCTTTGTTTAATTCACTATATTTTCATTGTATCTCTCGTTCACTTGAAGGCTATGGATATAAACTGTATGTCACTGAATACCTGATTACTTTACATTTGTCTTGGTTCTAAATGGAGAGAGTTTTGATTCTTTTAAGCTTGTTTTATAGAGGAACCAAAGAAGAACTATATACACTTTGGTTCATTATGCTCAACTGATATATTCACAAAAGATTAGTTTGTCCTTATGATGATATGGAACTACTATCTATAATCGAAGCAACCTATATACAGTCTCAAGTACTTATCCTCTCCTTACAATCATGACTCTACATTTGTATTGGAACCATGGCATGAATTATGCTATCAATCACACTACATCTTTATGGCTTTTGGTTGACTATTTATATCACCCAGATGGAAGCATCATGGCTATCTCAAATATTAACTGTTCATGGCACATGATGTCTCTGTATCTTGCATTGTTCACTAGGGTCTCCTATATCTTTTGACAACTTTACTTTCGGTCCTTTTTGACCTCTATACTGGCATCAGATTCTCTACTTTCTTGATCAGCAAAAGAATATAATGTTGTCCTCTTCATTGTGACCACTTAGTGAAGGTTGCATTCTATTATGACTACGGCACTTTTATTCACCTACTTCGCATGATCACCTTCAATCTTCTGTATATCATAGATACTTCTAATTATAGAATTTCATTTATATGTACTACCTCCTATACCTTATGATGGCTACATTTGTAAGCTATGACTAGTTTTGGATCTCTTATGGCTGTATCTTGACATTGAATCTTCTTGGAGATAGTGTTGTTCTTTGTTGACTATCCCACATTATATGGATGAAAGCATTGTGACTATAGTTTATGGTTGTATTTTATTATGTTTCATTATGTACTATTGTCCTCTAGTTTTGCCAAAGGTTTTCACTTATACAAGACAGTTGTTTCATATATGCATCTATAATGTTCATGATAAACAAAGATAAACATACACTTACCTCTTGTAGCAACATCTGAAATATATGATCTCTTGACTGTTCCACTTTGATATCTCAACTTTCTCATTTCATTTACTCTTTCTGTTTCTCATACAATTGAAACATTATGTAGCAAAATGATGTATTTTATGATTGAATTCTATTGACAGTACCACTTTCGTTGCATATACCCTCAATGCTCTTTATTGGCTACCTCAAATCTTTGATCATAACATGATACTTTACTCAATTTTATACTTCTTTGATGTGTCTTGGGCCAGCTCAATGTTCATTGATGGTTTTCATTTCATCCAATTTGAACTAGAAATCATAGGTGGGCAATGAGTTTGGCTCTCATGTACTCAGTGAATGTGGTATTCCTTTTCCATTGCCTCCTAAGAATCAGGGGCAGCATGCTGAGCTCAACCCTTGTGGGAGCCCACTTTACAACACGCTGATATGTCTTGAAAAAGTTACATGACTTATCCTATACCTGCACATGAAACAAACATGTTAGATAAAATTGATGAAGTACAATGATTATTCATTTTTAGTTCCTCTTGTCTATGGATGATTTGTTACTCTGATTCAATGCATCATAGGCAATGTATTATATCATTTGCTAATGAAGTACATAGTGTGAACCATATCCGAAGCTCTAACTATTTCTTTCTTCAAAATGCAAGTCCACTCAGCATCAGGAGCAAGGATGGAGCAGGAACAAAGACCAATATCCAACATAACAGGCAATGATGGATATGCTTCTCTTTATATGCTTATCTCTCTTTCCATCTTCAATTGTATAGTGCACTTCCTAGGTTGTGTTGGCTCAGCTATACCCATAGCTTGTGTGGGTCATTTGATCTATTATGTTTCATTCAATGCAATGTTTATTTCTTTTATGTATTTCATTCGTAAAATGAATAATCATTGTAGTGAAATGAAATACTTCTCTCTTAAGCAACCTTCTGCAATTGAATGATGATCTGAAAATTCCTTTTCTCTGTTGAACAACTATACTGCAACATAACTAAATATCTAAAACACTCCAACTATGCAAACCAAAAATTAGGCAAATGTTAAAAACATTTCTCATCTAAACATGAACTGAATGTACTCTTTAGTTCTACCAATTTGGTCTGTAGAGAAAATTGGTAACATTTCTGGGAACTTTTGCTACATGCTTATCTGTTAAGCATTAAGACTAGTTATTTTAACTATCCATTGGGCATGGAGTCATAGTTTGCTCTTCTCTAACTCAGAAAACACTAAAACTCAGTACTTTAACTAGTCCAAACAACAATAGAAAACTAAAGAAAAAAACTCAAAACAAACTAACAGGCCCTAGTGGCCAAAAAACTTGTGCAGTAGCACTTAGGGAAACAAAACAACTGAAAGTAAATGTGCATGAAGCATTTATTTATTGTAACTCTACTCTAACCTACTTTAAGAAGCCATGGTAACCAGTCAAACAAAACCATTTACTAGCTCAAGAAAATAATTGCCCTTCCTTTGCAATCTGTAATACTCCATAAGCTTGTTAGTTAGCCCAAAAGGGTGGAGAACATCAAATCTTCAGCCAACTACTATGAACCTTTCCAAGAAGAACAATGTAGTCATCTATCCACTTTTCTTGTTTGATAAACTGATCGAGTAAGCTAGTAGGCTTATTGAACTTAACTTTATATTCTCCTTGACAAGTTGAATTAGTGTCACTATGAGGTTGTTCCTTCTTGTTGGTTTCTGACCTATCCAAATGCCTAATAGGACATCCCCTCGAAGGTTTTGGACTGGAAACAATAGTATAATTTGTACCTTGCATGATAGCCTTCCATGTGGCTTCCTCCTCTTCAGTTAATGGGTCATCCTCCTCTGTTAGAGTAGCTAAAAACTCATCAAAACTATCAAAACATGGAAGATTCTTAGCAAGAGCTATACCAAGCTCAAAATATTCAAGATTACCTGAGGAGATACACTCTGAAATAGGTGTTTCTTTAATAATGAAGTCAAATAATGAACTAATCTCTGTTGAGAAACCATCAATTTGCATATTAGCCTCTAGTTCCTGCGTGTAATAGAAGGGTGGCTCCTCCAACCATGATTCATTCAACTGCAAGTTAGGTTGTTCATTAACCAGTGATTTGGTCAAGAAAATAGCCACTTCAACCACTTGCTCAAGATAAACCTCCTCCGTGAATGCAGGCATAACATCCAAATGTGAGCAGAAAAGCTCAATTTCTGCTTGAAATGGATCATCCTTAAATTCTTGATCAAATAAGGCAGGACTCATTTCACATATCTGATCTTGGGTCAATACCCTATCTAAATGATGTTCATCACTGTGGTGGTTAGAGCCTAGTATAGACATGCCATTTTCACTTTCATGAATGAAGTTAGGAAGCTCATCAAATAGGTTATCTGAAAACTGAGGTTTAACACCTTCCTTTTGCATATTATTTATGTTTGTAACTGGAATCTCAAGACTACTCCAAAGCAAATTTTCTTGATTTTCTGATAGAAAAATGGTGTTCTTTACCTCATGACAGCTTCCAGCCAGCTATGCCAGTCCCACGATAGGCTTACGCTCTTCTTCTCTATCCAAGACCCCATTGTCAGATTGCTTGGCTTCAATCAGTAATTCCTTGTATTGTTGAGGATCTTCTTTCTATTTTATAATTGTCATCTTTGGTATTATCATGTTCTCTTCATTTGGATAAACAAAACAAGGTAATTACTTGAACAAAGAAATAGATTCCTCCTTCTCATGTAGTGTTTTCTCCAATGAAACTTAGGCATTCAGTTTAAGCAACTGAAGATGTACTCCCTACAGCTTCTGCACCCTGCTTTCATGCATCTTATGACTAGCACCAAATTTTTTTTTTAATGAATCAAAATACAAAGGGTTCAGTGTCAGATTTGAACCAACATCCTTTTCATATGCATCATACTTGTATTGAGCTAGGGATGTACCACAAATGATAGAAACCTTTTCATGTGAATCAGCCTCTTCCACCAGTTGATTTTCTGAAAAAGTCTTAACATCTTTTACAACACAAGGAAGCTTTTCGGTGCAAACATTGATAGATTCATTAGAAGGAGTCTTCTCTTGTTTGATCTTTTTCAGCTCTAACCGATATTGCTAAATAGCTATATGCAATAAATCTACCTTCCTAGCTTCCTTCATAGTGAATGAGTCATTTTGTAAGACAATAGGTCCATCCATATAAAGGCAAATGGTGATAGGGAAATCAAATTCATTTGGTTGGAAAACTTGGCCTGGATCTTCTTGGATTTCTTTATATGACTAAAATTGTTGGTTAATGGACTGGTCTTGAATGCTAATAGGCTCCTCAACAAAATCAGAACCTCTGAAACTTGGGATTTTGATTTTCTGGGGAGTCTGTTTGCATTCAAAACTAACCTCTTGGTGAGAAAATGATTCTTCAAGCAGCTATTTTTGAAGCATAACAAGTTTAGATTGAATCAACCTAGGTTCTTGCAAGACTGAAGGATTTCTAAAATTGGGAATCTTGACCTTGACAAGAATAAAAGGTTCACTTTGTTTGAAACTTGAAAATTTATACTTACGTACCTCCTCTTGAATAGGTTGTTCTAGAACAGCAGGAGCTACTTGGGCTTGAGCAAGAAAAGGCTTTGTTTGTGCAGCTACCTCTCTCTCAAGATTCTCTTCAAACTATCTCCTTTATGTCTCCCACTCTTGATCAGAACCAAAGGTCTCACAAGGTAGCTACTCTAGCTATTAAAAGTAATCTTGGTGATTTAACTCTTGTAGCTGTAAATTCCCCCCATTGTTGATACTGATAACTCTTTATGCTTGCAATCTCCAGCTCAAATTGTGGTCTTTGTTCCTCCAAATCCTGCTCATGAAGATAGGCTTGATAAGCCAGTTCCTCCTGGTGTTGATTATACTCATGTTGCTTTTTAATCTCCTTCATCTACTTGTTGAGGTCTGATACAATGTCTTTAAGCTCATTAATTTTAGACTTTTTTCACTAGCAAGAAGGCTAATCAGGGGTGGGTGGGTGGTAATTATACTGTGCATGCTGATTTTGAAGGGCCATGGAATTGGAAACAACAACATAATTGGCCTGATATGGCTAACTTGGGGATGGGTAAGTGGCGTTTTCATAGTACAGGGGTGGGTAAACATGTTGGCTATGAAATGTCAACATTTTTACTCATATGAAAGCTAGAAAATGGAATGAATAGATGATTTTTGTAACATACTAGCACTTGATCATTCCAAACCAGTAGATTAAAACTTGGAGTTACCAAATGTGTTTGATTTTCCACCTCCAAAGGCTGAGATCACTGATACACACACCAAATATTAGTGATATATGAACATGCTATTGGACTGAAACAATCCAATCTATCCAACCGGGCATGCCAAAAACTGTTGGCAATCAGGATTGTACCCTTAGCAAACATAAACTTAGCTATCATGTTGCAACATGGAAACACTCTCAAATTGTGGACAATCTATGTTGAGAGTGAATCTCTAGAGTGAGTTGGTTCTCCTTATGATTTTCCTAATCTAAATAGCTTTCTGAGAAAAGGGATAGAAGGATAACTAGGATGAAAATAGATAACTGAAATTAATTCCTAAGATGATGCACCAATACTTAAACTCCTACCAGATCTTACTCACAATCATCTCAGGAAACTATAACTCTCACAACCCCTTGATTATACTTAATTGATTAATATTTCACATGAAGGTTCATTTGAACACAACATGCAACTTGAATCAAGTAAAATACTTGTATACCCATCACAAAATTCAAGACAAAACAAAGGATAAATAACTATCACGATGCAGTATCAAATCAACTTTGCAAATGAGTAGTCAAATGGGAAGGAAAACTATTGCTCTATAAACTGGAAGAAATAATGAATACAAAGAAACTGAAGTACAACTCTCTTAGTGTGAGAGGATGACTCTAAAAATCTGAACTCTAATCTCTAAAATCTCTAATTCTAATTGCCCAGAAAGAACTAACTATCTACCATATATCCTATGGAATGATCTCCCAGAGAAAAGCTAGGAAAAACTCCTAAAATAGCCATCCAATTCCATTTTCTAAATCCATCAAAAAGTTAATAAAAAACTGACCAAACTACCTCAAAACTATGAAAATAAACTGCCAAAATCTTCTATTAAGGGCCCCCCACCAAGATCTCCTTTAAACATGCTTTATCTGCTCAGAAAAACCTCTATTTCGTCCTCATATGTACAACTTCACCCAGAAGAAAGAAAAATAATAAAGAAATTAGATCTGGTCTATCTTAACTGCACTAAAAATAGCGATGATTTTAAAGCAATTTATAAAACATTGCTTTAAAATAATGTTTTACAAAGATTTGCAGTTTTATCTCCTATCTTGTCTTGATTTGACCTTTTGCAAAAAGAAATACAAGGCTTATATCTTTTCTTATTTTCCCAAGAATATTACATTTATCCACATCTGATTTTCTACAAAAATCATAAAAATAATGAAGGCATTATCAATGGATTGAAAAAAACTCTAGGACTCTATCATCCATTGTTTTTTTGAATAAAATGCTAAGGCATTATTGATGTTGAATGACCTTCAAATGTGATAAAGGGGACTAAAGGCAACAATAAACCTAGACATGTAAAGCATGTACGAGGGACACCCTCAGGGTGTTAGTTAAGGCATCATTTTAAATTCAATGTGATAAAAATGACATTGTCATCTTAGGGCAAATATGGAACCCTAACACAAACACTCGATGCCCTAACTCATTTTCACTTGCATCTTCTAAGAAAATACTCTACCTTTGGCCACCATGGGAGCTATTACTTGGAGGTCAAGATTCTTCGATTCTCTGTTGTTTTTTAACATGTTTTTTGAAGGTTTCTCTATAGGAAACAAGGTAAATGCTCTCAACTCAAAATGGTCCATTTTTCTTCACTTCTCAGTACAAGATTCAGTCCTAAAATTAGGTCTTCTGATACAGTTTTGTTCTTGGTGTTCATTTATCTCTGTTTGGTGAGGCCATGGTCTATGGTTCCCCTAGCTTGAGCTCTTTTCAGCCAAATACAAAACCAAACCCACGGCTTCATGTATCTTCATCCCTTCTGAAATAAAGGTGAGTTTCTCCTTCGACTGTGCATACTTCGTTTGCATCTATATTTCTCTTTGAAACCCCAATTGGGTTATGTTGTGACTGGGCTGTACCTCTGAATATTTGCTTTCTTTCACATTTTTTAAGCTTTGGATCTTCATCCATATTAGCAGTTTTAGATTGAAACCCCAAATGGGTTGTGGAAGATTTCATTTAAGGCCCACAGCTGTATACATACTCAACTCTTCTTTATTTCCTGAGTATTTGCATTGACAGATGAGCCTATATAGGTTGCAACTATAGTGGAAATGATGAGCACTATTCCTTTCATATGAGTTTGAAACCCTCGACTCTTTCTTCTACTCCATTACTTTCATCTTATGAGATTAAAACAACTCTCTATCTCCCATCGTATCTATGACTTTAGATGCAAATATGACAAGGCTAAGTCAAAACGATTCTCTTGTTGCCCTTTTTTTTTTAGTTTTGAAACTCTACATGGCCGCGACTATAGTGGAAATGATGAGAACTAAGTTGAGTTTTCAACCATCCCTTTCATATGAGTTTTAAGGCAATGAAACTATAGAGTTCCTTTATGCAAAGACAAACCCCCTCTAACATAATACAGGGCCACGACTTTGATGCTCGATCTAACTTTCTCTCATTTTTTGTTTGCAAGAATGAACCCTAGGGTTTGAAGCTCTTCATTACACTGTTCAGTATGAGTATATCTGAGCACAACTTGTAACTAACATGCTTTGTTCAATCCACTATATTTTCATTGTATCTCTCGTTCACTTGAAGGTTCTAGCTATTTAAACTATGTCACTGAATACCTCATTACTTTACATTTGTCTTGGTACTAAATGGAGAGAGTATTGATTCTTTTGAGCTTGTTTTATGGAGGAACCAAAGCAGAACTATATACACTCTAGTTCAATATGCTCAACTAATATATTCATAGAAGATTAGTTTGTCCTGATGATGATATGGCATTGCTATCTGTACTCAAATCGACCTATATACAGTCTTGAGTACTCACCCTCTACTTACGGTCATGACTTTGTATTTGTATGGGAACCATGGCATGATTTATGTTGTCCATCATACTATATCTTTATGGCTTTTGGTTGACTATTTATATCACCCAGATGAAAACATCGTGGTTGTCTTCAAATATTGGCTGTTCATGGCACATGATGTCTCTGTATCTTGCATTGTTCACTAGGGTCTCCTGTAGCTTTTGACAACTTTACCTTTGGTCCTTTATGACCTCTATACAGACACTAGATGCTCTACTTTCTTAATCAGCAAAAGAATATAATGTTGTCCTCTTCATTGTGAGCACTTATTGAGGGTTGCATTCTATTATGACTGTGACACTTTTATTCACCTACTTGGCATGATCACCTTCAATCTTCTATATATCATAGATACTTCTATTTGTAGAATTTCTTTTATATATACTACCTCATATATCTTATGATGGCTTCATTTGTAAGCTATGACTAGTTTTGGATCTATTATGGCTATATCTTAACATTGAATCTTCTTGGAGATAGTGATGTTCTTTGTTGACTGTCCCACATTATATGGATGAAAGCATTGTGGTTGTAGTTTATGGTTGTATTTTCTTATGTTTCATTATGTACTATTATCCTATGGTTTTGCTAAAGGTTTTCACTTATACAAGACAGATGTTCCATATATACATCTATAATGTTCATGATAAGCAAAGATAAACATACACTTACCTCTTGTAATAGCATCTGAAACATATGATCTCTTGACTGCTCCACTTTGATTGACCACCATGCATATGATATCTCAGCTTTCTCATTTCATTTACTCTTTCTTTTGCTCATACAATTGAAACATTATGTATCAAAATGATGTAGTTTATGATTGAATTCTCTTGACAATACCACTATGGTTGCATATACCCTGAATGCTCTTTACTAGTTGCCTCAAATCTTTGATCATAACTTGATATTGTACTCAGTTTCATACGTATTTAATGTGTCTTGGGAAAGCTCAATGTTCATTGAGGGTTTTCATTTCATCCAATTTGAACTAGAAATCATAAGTGGCCAATGGGTTTGGCTTTCATGTACTTAGTGAATATGGTATTCCTTTTCCATCCCCTCCTAAGAATCAGGGGCAGCATGCTGGGCTCAACCCTTGTGGAAGCCCACTTTACACAACATGCTGATATGTCTTCAAATAGTTACATGACTTATCCTATACCTGCACATGAAACAAACATGTTAGATAAAATCGATTAAGTACAATGATTATTCATTTTCAGTTCCTCTTGTCCATGGATGATTTGTTACTCTAATTCAATGCATCATAGGCAGTGCATTATATCATTTGTTGATGAAGCACATAGTGTGAACCATATCCAGAGCTCTAACTATTTCTTTCATCAAAATGTAGGTCCACTCAGCATCAGGAGCAAGGATGGAGTAGTAACAAAGACCAATATCAAACATAATAGGTAATGATGGATAGGCTTCTTACTATATGCTTATCTCTCTTTCCATCTTCAATTGTATAGTGCACTTCCTAGGTTTTGTTGGCTCATCTATACCCATAGCTTGTGTGGGTCATTTGATCTATTATTTTTCATTTAATGCAATGTTTATTTCTTTTATGTATTTCATTCGTAAAATGAATAAGCATTGTAGTGAAATGAAATACTTCTCTCTTAAGCAACCTTTTGCAATTGAATGATGATCTAAAAATTCCTTTTCTCTGTTGAACAACTAAACTACAGCATAATTAAATATCTGAAATACTCTAACTATGCAAACTAGAAATCAAGCAAATGTTAAAAAACTTTTCTCATCTAAACATGAACTGAATGTACTCTTCAGTTCTACCAATTTGGTCTATAGAGAAAATTGGTAACAATAATAATACTCAAATATAATAAACATATTGTATTTTAATTATATATAATATTATTTAATATTATTACATATCAATAATACTAAATATGTTTATTAAATATATTATCATATACATGATTATCATTTAGATTGACGATGACAAACATCACATTTGACGGAAGCGATTTAAATCTTAATTTAAACAATGCCTTAATATGGGGACATGTGACAAAAGATCCTTGATCCCCTTCCTTTGGTTGAATGTTTAGGTCCCTTAGATATCTCTAAGGATGTTAAAAACTTGATTGCATATTCTTTGAACACCACTAGAGATACAATCACCAACAATTATCCTCACAACACCTTACCTTGCCTTCATTCTTATGCTCTCCCTTCAAAAGATGCAGCACTAGTGGATGAGGAAAGGTCTCTTAGAATAAATCTCTTATGGATGGATGTCAAGATCACTCAAAACAAATCACTTCTTCCACCTCCTAAGAGGATAGTGAATAAGTGTATTTCTCCCTCCCTAAGCCATACTCGTTGCAGCACCTATTATAGTTTCTCTCAAGGGTGGCCTTCTCCTAGATATATAAGTTGTTAGCATTGTGTTGTATCAGGTAAGTATAAATTTAACTCTTTA
Organism: Cunninghamia lanceolata; assembly: GCA_027924645.1. Lineage (NCBI taxonomy): Eukaryota > Viridiplantae > Streptophyta > Pinopsida > Cupressales > Cupressaceae > Cunninghamia > Cunninghamia lanceolata. The sequence continues at coordinate 1,177,714 of BSBN01001183.1, read as the reverse complement.
CCATTGTATTGTGTTCTCCCGTGATGTGTTATGTGTTTTTTAGGCCTCCTAGGATGACCCTTGATTCTCTTGTAAGGTTAAGGATACCAGGAGACTAGCTCTCTTGTGACCCTTCATCTATTTGTATCATCATTCTTCTATATTGCCTCTCCTCTATTTTCATTATTGTGTGTTGTGTCCTACGGGCATAGCATTGTGGTTGGTGACTCGGGGGCACCTTCCTATGCAACGACCCTAGGGCACTTGTTTCTCCTCTCCTAATTTATTGTTTACCTTCCTCTAGTGGTTCTATCTAGCTGGTGGATGACAAAAAACAAATAATATTGATATTGTATGCTCAAAATCATGACTCTAGTTGCCTAGGGTTGTTAGGTCAGATTTCGATACACACACGGACCCTTTCCCTCCTTGCCACAGGGCAATCCACCATGTCACTCTCACTCACGTGGAATTAGCCAGTCAAGAGGAAGCAAGACACGGTAGGGGTCTGGCTCGTTGGATAGATGGACTTCATGGAGAGGGGTTGGCAAGTATTGTGGCCTTTGTTGTTGTGTACTTTGTTGTATGTTTCGTTCGATTGTTGTTGTAGTTGAGATAACCCTATGACCTGAAGGGTCACTAGTTTCTCTTCTCTTGTTTAGATTTCTAAGATTCCACCTCTTGGTGGGTAAGTGATTGTTTCTGTTGATGTCCTCTTGTCCTTGTATGCATTGTAAGAGGTCTTGTCGTATCTATCATTGTCTAGTTTCTTCTAACAATAAGAGGAAGAGTGGGTCTCCTTGTGGTAAGACAAATGTTTGTTGTTAAGGTCTTGGATGGATCTCTTGGATCTCGTCACGGATAGCCCTCACCCACTCTCCTCTCACTCCTAAGCACATTTATGAATCAGAGGAGAGGAATTTGTGTGATTGTTAATCTTAACCAGATGTAGGGTTTTGACCTAGGGTTTGACTTGTGTTTTGACTTTATTTTTACCTTGTGATGAAATCAAGGGTTTGCTTGGAATCATTTGAACCATTTTTACCTCGTGATGGAATTGAGGGTTTGCAATGTTATCTATTCTAGGGTATCTAAATGCATGCAAACTAAATGATATGCAAAACATTCTTTTTGGTATTTTTTAGAGTATTTTGGAAATAAAAGTGCTTCTAATCTATGAAAAGGAAATATGTATGCAATCCTATATGGCTTTTCCAATGCAATGTTAACTTATGTTTTTTGTGTTTTTGATGTTTTTGAATGTAATTTAATCTAAGAAAAGGGGAAATTCTTCTTCTAATGAACTAGATCTAGAAATCAAAAAGTGTTTAATCTAACATGCATGATCTAACTATCAAGGAAAAAGCAATGTTTTACTGTTCCTGAGAGCAAATTTGATTCTCTAATTACTATGAATTGAAATGAAAACAATGAAGGAACCTAAGAGAAATGAAGATTTACTGACTCCCCTACCCTCAGCAATCCTTGTAATATGCAACCTCGAATCCTTTTGTGCCAACAGGTGATCCTCTTAACAACAAAATGACCCAAAGAAGCAAAAAGAAGCTTTGATGAAGCTTTTATGAGCTCAATTAGACCTTAGATTGAGCACACTGGCATAGAATGAAGTAGTGTGATTCTACTTGGTTGAACAAATAAAGAAAAAAGGCACCTTCATCCTATAAGAGCATTTGGATGCTAAGTTGGAGAGCAAAATTTGGCAAGAGCTATGTGCACAATGAATTTGCCTCCCTTTCTGCTTGAGGGACGGGGGTATCTGTAGGTTTAGAAGAAGGAATTAATTTGAGAATTAACTCATATGATTGATGAGTTAACAAGAATGGATTAGGGAGTTAACACGGTTGATTACCCAGTGAACTCAGCTGATTGGAGAGTGATGAAGCAAAGATAGCTTATCACTAGAGAGGAAATGGAGGAGAGGGAATGCATGAGATTGATTGAAGAGTTAAATTGAGATCAAATAGAGCTAATTATGCATGTGTGGGTGCATGAAATAGTTAACTCTATATTAGGGATCAAAAACCATGCAAATAGAGAGAAAAATGGGTGAAAACAGAGCAAAAATGAGAGAGAAACTCAAGTTTTTTTGTGGTTACAAAAATAGAAGGGTCACCCTAGGTGACCATGGGTCGCCTGGGAGAGATCCAGGTTGGATAGAGTTAGATGTAGAAAAACAAGTTGGGAGATGGTAGAAGAAAGGAAAAGGATAGGTTCTACATCAAGAAACAGGTCAGTCATGTGGAAGAATCCAAATCTCCACTTAGCAGGATCTCCCGGGGGAGATCTGGAAATAATAGGGGGAGATTTGGATTGGTTCGACAAAACTGAAAACTAAAAATAGGAGATGGATAAGGGGACCTCTAGAAGGCTTCTAGGAGGTGCACTAGAGGAAAAACAAAGGGGAGAGGTGAAAACTCACCTACAAGACCCTCACAAGGCTTAGGATCAAGGTCGAAAGCTAGACAATGCAAGTCGACAAGTGTTGCAAAAAGTGTCAAAAAGCATCACAAATGGAGAGAGAGAAATTGATAAGTAAAAAATTACACAAGACAAGAAAAGAGGACACATCATCAAGAGGCCTGCTACCTAAAGGACATTATTTCACACTTACATGTATGCGACAAGGATTTGAATCATTCTAGGGGTCCTTGTCAAGGCAATGAGTGAGTTTTGTGCTTACAGATACAGACCTAGTGTCCCTTCAGCGAGAAATCAAAAAATGGACCTAGTCCATATATGATGAGGGGGTTGATACATATTATCCAATGCTTGGCTAGTAGAATCACTCTGTATGATAGTTTGATGTTGTCTTATCGCACTTACAAAACATAACAATACTTCTACTTCATGCACTTTGATTATCTTGGATCTCGCCTTGCTTGGCTCTTTATGTGAATGATTACATGCATTGTTGTTTATCATGATTATATGGTTGCTAACCTCTGGGGGACATGCACTTTGCGAGAGCTCACGTTCCCTTGTGTATTTTCTTCCTACCCTAACATGCTTGATATCAACACATGATATCAACCACCTTAAGGTGGGGTCATATATAAGGTAAGTTGTCTAATGATTTTGGTACTAATGAAGCATGTTTGAAGTCCTCTGTAGAGGCGGGATGTTGTATCTTCAAGCAAGTGCACATCTTTATTTTCTATCTTACAATCTTTAAGCCCTCTACGGAGGTGGGGATGGTGTATTTCTTGAGGAGATTGCACATCTTGTCATTTTATAAAAGTCCTTCGAGTAGGTGGGTTGGATATGACGCTATCCTAACCCTTAAGTGTGTCTCTAGCGATTGTTGTGGAAAAGCCCAATCGTCGATGTGTGCCTGTAATGTGCCTGAGATGGCTGCAAACCTAGCAATAGGTTTCTTCCATCACTTGTTTGTCATGTTTTCTCAGTGTCTTCCATGTGTGTGTATGGCATGTTTGTTCCTAAGCATAGTTTCAAGACTGGTGGCAATGAGCTCTTCCTATGCTTTGGGATTTGTATGACATGTTTTTTCTCAAGTGTACTTTCAAGACTAGTGGCAATGAGCTCCTCCTACATTTGGGTTGTGTGTTTACTTTCCTTGTACTTGCATTTGCATTTCATATATGAGAAAATGAAAAATGAATAATCATTGAATTCACTATATTCATTGTGTTTTGTGTGTCTTCAATGTTGTTTTCTCCATGTTTTACGTGACTATAACTATCTTCTCCGTGTTTTACGTGCATGCTATTATCTTCAATATGTTTGGCATGTCTTCAACATTCTTGGTGTGTTTGTTGTGTTTGTTGACCTTACTTTAATGCATGTATTGACCTTGCATTTATATATACATTAAAGTGGGGGCTAAATGTTATGTCAAAAAATGTCCCCTTGGGGGCTTTTCCATCTTAAGTTTAGCTCTCAGGTCCTTAGAATGCATTTAGAGCATCTTGCATGTTAATTGTTAATCTCGATAAGAAAATCATGAAGTCTTATAGCAAATAGGACCTAAGGGGTGCTATTTTGATGATCCCTAAACAAAAATGGGAGGGTGGACTTGGGCGCCAGCACCCTAGTCCTACCTATTTTTGGTCAGGCCCTAATTTCAATGTTAGTTTGGTGACCATTAATTAGGTCTCAGGATGACACCAAAAGTTTGAATTATGAAATTCTTAGCAGGAATGTTTGTAGTTGCATATATAAGCATGATTAGTGTTTCATTTGTAAACTAGAAGATGATTGCAAACTTTAGGCATATTGGTGATTTCAAGATATTCATTGTTGCAAAGCAGATCATTGTTATTGTGCTTGTGATTGCAGATTTGACTTCATCTTCTCATGTGATTGAAGAGCCTTCATTTATGTGAGATCTACACTTCAAGGTGACATCTATTGTGTTTTTTATCATTTATCATTTGGATTCTGGCTCTATCCCACAAGGATACACACTCTCATCTAACAACGGTGTTCGAAAGACTTGAATGTCTCTTTGGGGCTTGACCGAGGCAAGCCTCTAAACACCACAACCCCCAACCACACTCCTTTGTGATTACAGGTTACAGGTACCAAGTTTCGCAGAGTGGAGTTGTAAAAGGAGGTTACACAAGACAAGGATTTAGGATCGAAAAGAAGAGGACAGAGGTGAACATTTCAGAACACAGGCACTAGTGGCAGTGTCCTCTGAAGTTACAGACACAGAAACAAGTTGGACAGTAGTAATCAACGTTTGGAGAGCTTTCGACACCCCAAAGATCATCCAACATTAGACTAGGGGGCTAGGGGGCTAGTGGAGGTGTCCTCCACCTTTTCCGAGGCAAAAATGAAAGATGCAATGAATATCAGTGTTAGAAGGAGATGTAGATTCCGTGCAAAAAATAGTACCTTGGACAGGGGTGCTACTGGAGGTGTCCTCAACTATTCTGCATCCTGAACTTCAAAAATGGTCAGTTATAATCCTCTGTCTACTATCTTAATCTAAAAGGATTTGTCGTAATTCATTAATTTTCTTATTGTTTTACATATTTAGGGTTTTTAGGGTACTTAAGAATTAAATTGGCATATTGATTAATAACACCTGAGCTTCTGCATCATTCCAAGTGACAGCCCAACCTATTAGGTGAATGCTCTTAGTTAGTAGAGATTCAACTCGGTTGATATGTCCTTGAATGTTTGTAGAGAAGGGAGCATCTAAACTAAATCAACCACATTCATTAGCTTCTCCCTTTTTCCTCCAAAACTAGATTTTCCCAAATTTAAGACCAAACCTCACTAGTTCCATCAATAATTAAAAGCACCCGCTTTGGCTCAATAGCCATTATCATGTTGAAGCAACATCATTACTTCTTCAATAGTATGTTAGAAAAGTAGTCAAGCTACTAGTGGCTTTGATCATTTGATGTCATTGTGAAGTTTAAACAACAGACACACATATAAGCACAACATGTTAAACATACATAATAGAAATGAAATTTATAGGTAACTTTATTAATGGTAAATGTTAGATAAGATATGTGTTGATGCATTGCATTAGACAATTATAAATAGGAGAAGATTCTTGGGTTATCTACAAGAGTTGTATAGTTGAATTTGACACAAATCATATATCTAACAATTAGTTACATTATTGATACAAGTAATTCTGTTGTATATTTAATATCTTCCTCTTAACAATTGCAAAACTTTCCTCCTCGAAACTAACTATACAATTATGGTGTTTCATCAAATGAATGGATTGCTTGATTCACTTTGTTTTGACATATTTTCCAACATTTCCATTTCACATTTTTTTATTAAAGAGCTAAAGTTTATTGTTTTGTAGTCTTGGTTGGTAGGGTCTCCCAATCAATATGTTCTCATAGGTGTCACATTTGGCAAGCCTATGTATCCTCTTAAGCTTGAACCGCCAACGATATGCCTAAATGCAAGATAATGCATGTCCCCTTTTGGAGGAAGGAGGAGGATCATCTACATGCAATATGAACCTCATTACTAGACAATTCTATGAGTGATATACTCCACCCCTAGTGTTGTACACTCTATAAATTGGCTTCCACTACCTCAGAAAAAGACTTTGTAGTTTTCAAATTAATTAAAAATTACACTCATTGCAAATACCTATGGGCGTGCCCATTGCACAAACTGCTAGTATTTAAATATACATAATGTGAAGTCAAATGACTCTTTTTGTTGGAAGAACTTAAACGATCGACATGTTGTGCCGACTGTTATTTTTTAATTTTCGTCGAAATTCAGCTAATCGATGATGTCGAAAGCATGAAGGATTGTTGATTAAATAAGTCGGTAGAAACTATCGATTGAACAAGTCAGTCGAAAATTGAAAAAAAAAGTTGTGCCAGCTGTTTACGTGAGGCACTTTCCGTTAATCTTCGACGGCATCATGACAACTACTGAACTTTAAAAAATAATAAAATATCCCCACTGCCGACATGGGGATCCAATTATTGAAAACTACCTAACTTAAAAAACGTAGAATACCCCCACCACCGACATGGGGATTCAATTATTGAGTGCCGTCAACATTGCATACCTTAATAAAATCGGAGCATATTCAAAGAGGAGCACAATAGACAAGGAAGTCGCACCGCAGGAAATGGTCACTCTTTAAGCAAAGTAATACGCGATAATGCAGGTCGAATTTATTTTATTAGCTATGGTCAGCAGCAAACAAACATTTATTTTATTTTATTTTCCGTCACCATGGAAGTTGCAGCGGCCGAAGGCAATAGAAAAAACAAAGCTGGCCAAGCTTTACTAAGCCAAAAAGTTACGTCATCATACTTACTTACCAACTGTTGAACCCTCCACACCTCTATTTAACCTGGAGAGACGAGCATCCAAGTACAGATTTGTGCTTGCTTTTCCTTGTTTATCCTCTCTTTACGAACTGTTCAACCCTTCACACCTCTATTTAACCTGGGCAGACGAACATCCAGTACACATTTGTGCTTGCTTATCCTCGGTTTTGCCTTGTTTGTCCTAAATGGAGAACCGTGCCACGAGCTGTAGCAGAGCAGAAGGATGGTGGGTGTATGGACTACTTCCCCTGAGTTGCAATGGGCCTAACTTCTTTTTCTTAGAGAGCAATCAAGTCGGTAAAAGTGATATTTGTGCATGGACTCAGTACTTGGCAATTCCGGTTGCTGCTCTGCTTTGTGCACTAATCCTCTCCTGGAGGAGTATTGGCGGATGTGCATGGGCCGGAAAGAATAAGAAGAAGAAGATTCCAGGGCCCGAGGATGGCCCATAATCGGAAGTCTAATGGAAATGAGAAGCGGCCATGCTGACCGTAAGCTTGATCACTTGGCTACTATTCAAGAGGCGAAAAAGCTGATGGGTTTCAGCTTGGGCTCAACCCGTGCAGTCATAACGTCGGATCCAGATGTGGCCAGGGAGCTCTTGAGTTCTCCTCACTTTGCAGACAGGCCTCTCAAACAATCTGCCCAGCAGCTCATGTTCGGGAGGGCAATAGGCTTTGCACCCAACGGTGACTACTGGAGGATGTTGCGTAGGATTTAGATTTCGATTCAGATAGTCCTCTCTGCCCAGGCACACAGACGATTCAGATTTCGTGGATGTGCTCCTTTCGCTTCAAGGACACGATAAGCTCCAGGACGACGACATCATCGCTGTTCTCTGGGTAAGAAATAACCCATCTTATTGTTTGTTTTCACAACAGTATATAAACGCCCCGATAAAAACATATTAATGTTTGACACTATAGCATTTGTCACATACAGGAGATGATATTCCGCGGCACAGACACTGTGGCTCTAGTTACAACATTTGTTGAAGAGAAAGTAAACGTTCGTGGTAATGACTTCACCTCTGGGTGGCAAAACTACTTCACCATTACAAGTGGATTCCTTCTCCTCAAAACCCCGTAGATCTCACCGAGATTCTCAAGTTATCCTCCCAAATGGCCACACCTCTTACTGCGATTCCCGCAACCACAAAGCCTTATTGAGAACTCCCAAACTTAGCTTTCGAGTTTACCCTTTTATCATATTACTCTTTTATTAGTGTACTGTTACAGAATAGTCTACATCTAGTTTGCTTAAAATGATCATCCGCTGCAAACTGAGGTGGTGTATATAAATTTGCCTAACCACGGACTGTTGCAGAATAGTTTGGACGTAGTTTGCCTAGGTGTTCGTTTATTAATGGACATTCAACGTGTGTGAGATTGGTGTGGTGTAATACGCGTAAAACAAGCTTGAAAGTGATTATTAAGTTTCTTCTACTGCCTATAATGTTACCGACATGTATTTGCGATTCGAATTGCCATGACAATTTGGTGACTTGTAAATATTGCATTCGTAAGCATCAATATACATTAGGTTAAGAGACGAGAAGCACCACCCTTTCTTTCGTTGTAAGAAATGTTTGTGTTCTATTATCTCATTTATTAGTAAAAGCACCAAAGGTGCTATCAAATGGCTTATACGTAAACATATTTATAGGCTATCACTAAATAGTTTATATTTATATTTTTATTGGAAAGTCACTACATGTAGTATTTGGTGGAAAAGGGTATAACTACTATAATAAACTCAATTATTGTATGTGTTTTTAAATTTTGACATTCATTTTTGTTTGAAGTGTCTTTGAATTTTGGTTGTTTGAAGTGTGTTTGAACTTTAGTAATTACTTTTTGTGCACTTATTTTTTGAACTTTTGCCATTCACTTTGTATGTGTGTTTGAACTTTGTTATCCACTTATTGTTTGTGTGAAGTGTGCATTTGAACTTTGACATCCCTTTATTATTTAAGTGAGTTTTTGATGTTCACTTTTTGTGTGTGAAATGTGTATGAACTAACTTTTATATTCACTTTGTGTGTGAGAGAGTGAACTAACTTTGACATTCACTTGGATTTGAGCCACTTATTGTTTGTGTATTGGCATCCACTTTGCTTATGTGAATCATATGTTTGAACTTTGACATCCACTTAATTTGTTTGAGTTAATTGTGGATTCATTTTTTTCTATGAAATGTGAGTGAACTACCTTTTCCATTCACTTATTAGATATATTTACTATTTGTATTTAGGTAAGTTTGAACTTTCACATTCACTTAGTTGGAATTGAAAATTGGCATGTTGAATTATGTTTACTTTCGTATGTTCATGTGAGTGTTTGAACTAACTTTGGCATTCACTTTGTATGAAGTGTGTTTCAATTTTACCTTTCACTTAGATTTGATATTCTTATTATGTGTGAGTGTGTGTGTAAATTTTTTTAGTGTGTGTGTGTGTGTACTTTCACATTCACTATATAAAGAGTGTACTAACTTTTGGCATTCACTACATGCTTGAATTTTGATATGTTTGAACTTTAGTGTTTACCTTATATATGTATGAAGAGTATGTTTTTAACAAAATATGTGTGGAATTATTGAACTATGTGTGAAGAGTGTGTTTTAACTTTGAAAAATTCACTTTCAGTGTGTGAACTTTCACATTCACTTTGTGTGAAGAGTGTACAAACATTGGCACACTTTATGTGCATGTTTGAACTTTATTATTTACTTTGTATATGTATGAAGTGTGTTTTTGAACAAACTATATGTGAAGTGATTCACCTAACTTTGTGTGAATAGCATGTTTTAACTTTGGCATTCACTTTTTGTGTTTTCTCTCTGGCATATTTGAAATCAAGTGTTTACTTCATATTTGATTGAGTTAACTTTGTGCATGAAGCATGTTTGAACTTTGGCATGTGATCACTTTCTACATGTGAAGTGTTTGCTTTAAATTTGACATTAATTTTGTGTGAATTGTGCATGGTCTGAAACTTAATTTTGACATATAGTTTTTGTGGTGTGTTTGTTTAGAATTTACCATCTTTTATAACTTTGGTACTCACTTTATGTGTCCATTTGTACTTTGACATATTCAAACTTAAGTGTTCATGCATTTTTGTACTAACTTTGTGTGAATGAATTATGTTTGAATATTGGCATATTCACTTTTTGTTTATGTAAATTGTGTGTGTTTGAAGGGGGATTTAATAAGTTTCTAGAAAGGATTTATTTTAATTTTTCAACCACATAAAAATAGAGGGCAAGCCCAACAAAGAAAATTTCATCTACAATTAATCAATTATTATATTAATAGAAGGACCACTTCTATTACATCATCATCCTCTAACGAATCTAAAATTATTTATTAAATATAAATATACTTTTTAAATTCTTTTTAATCATAAAATCAATTTCAAAAAGTACATTTTAAATAAATCTATCCAACTTTTATTTGGATAATTATTCAAAAAAATTCAAACACTTAAAAAATTTGAATCTAACAACTTAGAAACCCTCAATAAAGAAACAAATCTTAGATTCCCTTTCCAATCTTCATGACCAAGTCAAAAAAGTTGCTTAAGAAAGTGCACTTGACCCCACTCAAAATAGTTGAGTGTCACACCACAAGCATTTGCATGTATGTCTGGTAGTATTATAAGACCATTCTTGGATTATATCTAACAATATTATGATGCAGTAAGTAAATAGCCTATTATCTAATAACATTAATAGGTGGCAGAAGTAACTTTGAACATTTCCCATCTTTGTTCATGATTCAACTCACCTCATTAGGATATGTGAGATGATTGGCCCCTTCTGTAATGAATTTATGATTTCACTTCACCAACATTCTCACCACATTGATAATTTAATTGCAATGAATTTACTCATCTATTCATGTCTATTTTTAGATGTACTCTTTATCATTTATTACCCTATCCTCATAGCAATAGCCTAGGGAATGTTGTACAACCTGAATTGAATGGTAAGTGTAACAAAAATCCTTGTCAAACTTCTAAATGCAAGGAAAGTCTCATAATAAATAATTTGGATACAATCAAACCTATTAAGAACACCCCCTAGAGTAGCAAGGATGAGCACAACAAACTCTATCATAAACATGACCCTTGACCCTTGTACTAGTTGCAACATCTGTGCCAAGGGATTTTCGTAATTCCTACCCAAATAAAAATTCATATGAAATTATATTAATCCTAATATTTTCTTTGATGCTACATTCACTCACTCTAGCCACCAATACCAATTTGTAGCACAAAAATGGTAATTTTAGATGCACAAAGTATAAATAGAAATTTCATGGTAATTCAGCAAATTTCTACTTGTACGTTCTAACAAGATGATAAAGGCTTCCTGCCACTCCAACTTCCAAACATAAACTCAAATGCGCAACAAGGAATTAACACATATTTGTTTGTCCTCTAGAAATGCCCCCAAGTCTAAAAAGCATTCCTTGGCTATGGCATCCAAAAAGATAATACTAGTCTCCAAGAATCTTATTAGCCCATCTCTATGATAATATGATATCAATTTTCCCCTTGGAAATTTTGTTCTTTGCACTCTCCTAGGACACACAAGGTCCTTCATTTAAACAACTTCCAATCACCTTTAGAGTAATCAGCAAGTGGCAAGCCTCTATATTCTGCTTGTACCTGAATTCATCAAACAAATTTTTTTATTAAAATCCATGGGAGATTCTATAGGTTCTAAGGAACAACAAAATTACATATAGTATTTAAGCCATCATGTTTAGAAATTAATTTCTTTCAACTTCTAAATAAGCTTAGATAACAATTTTTTTGAGATAAACTCACATCATATTATACATAAAAACTCACTTGAAACATTACATTTTTGAACAAACAAAACATGTGAAATTGAATGTACTTCCTATTCTAATTAGAAAAGACTTGAAGTTGATCTCCCAAATTCACCACAAAGGCATTGGGTATGGGTTTTACTGCTACCTATTTTCATCCTTGATTACTTGCCCACACATGTACAAATGGGCACACATATTCGTAACTACAATTTTTTTCAAGAAGAATATTGGAACTAAGGAAAGTTAAACCTTAATTTCACTAAAACAAACTTTTATATATGGTTTCCTCTACAACCTCATGTCAAAAAAAGACACAATACACAAGGTTGACTTCACCACTAAGATTATCAAAAATCAATGAGCACTTGTTATTCATCAAACATAATTCTTAAGGTCATTATGATTGTTTTAATATAGCTTATACACTTTTATTTTTTTTTAAGCGCCTAGTAAACTTTTTAACATGATCGATGACACTGGCACGACACACCCTCCGGCTATGGGGGAGACTGGACCTCATGACCTCCTTACTTGCAATAGGAATACTTAGCCAATCGAGTCAGGGCTCCCGCCCATAATATAGCTTATACACTTACTTTGTTAGGAATATTTACATTAAATTCCTTTTAAACCAAAAGATAGATATAAATTAATAAATTAATTGACATAATAGGAATTAAATTATACTAAATAAATGACTTATTAAATATACATAAACAACATTTTAAAGACATAAATAAATTTATTAATATTATCATGGAGTAACTTTAGAGTCTAAACATTCATTTAATGATTTTAATAGATTTAATAAAATAATTAAATTAAATAGTTATTTCTTTTTGAAAGTTTATTAATCATTTAAATCAAATCAACCTTGCAAGATAATTGAATAAGTAATTAAATCTAAATGTTCATGTCTTTAAAACTAAAACTATGTAATTAATAAATATCTAAATTTATTTTAGTTTATTAGCTTGCATGGAAATTTTACATAAAATAGATAATTACGTTCTACTTTAACAAAAAAAACTAATTAATAAATAATAGTGAGCACTAATGGATAACTTTATCTATTAAAAAAACTCACCATGAAAGCTAATGCACCAATTAATGATAAGACTGGTAGAGGGTTAATTTTAGAATGTATTAAAACATACCATTAGAGAGTCTCTAACTTTTACAGTTTTTGTAATTCTATTTTTGTTTTTCTTTCTTTTCTTGCTTTTTCCTAAATTCCTATTGAAATTAATAAATAATTAAATCTATTTAATTTAGTTTATTAACTTGCATGGACATAATAGATAATTAGGTTCTTATTTTTTAAAAACTAATTAATAAAGAATATTGAGCACTAATGGATAAGTATATCTATTAAAAAACTCACCATGAAAACTAATGCACCAATTAATGATAAGAGTGGTAGAGGGTTAAATTTAGAATTTATTAAAACTTACCATTAGAGGGTCTGTAACTTTTACAAGTTTTGTTTGTATTTCTCTTTTTGTTTTTCTTGCTTTTTCCTAAATTCCTACATGAAATTAATAAATATTTAAATCTATTTAATTTAGTTTATTAACTAGAAATTTTACATAAAATAGATAATTAGGTTCTATTTTAAGAAAAACTAATATATAAAGAATATTGAGCACTAATGGATAAGTATATCAATTAAAAAATCATCATGTGTTCTATTATCTCATTTGTTACATATACTTATACAAGGCAAGCTAATTATATATTACCATTCATGAATATCCTTTTTAGAAAATATGATTTTAAAATTATCTTTCTTCAATCAATAGAAAATTATGAATGATTGTAATTTTCTTGGTAATTAACTATTTTAGGAACAAGATTTCAAAATGGATTGATGTAATACAATTGTGGTATAGGATATATGTATATTTATAAAAGGAAAAAAAGTTTCTTTATGCATAATTTGGTTAATTCAATCAAAGATATATAAATAAGTACAAAATTAAATTAATATATGAGAGTTGAGTATCGATAGTTTAATAATTTACAATAATTAATAAATAATTGTATTTAGTTTAACAATTAAACAATACACTAGGATTATTGTGGATCTAATTTTGGCATGTCTAGGAATTCAAAATATCAAACTAGTAATCACCTCATAATCAAAATATTCTTTTATGACAATGCAAGGATGAATCCAATTGCTAGAGATTAATCCTTGATTGTAAACTTGTCCTATGTGATTTCGAGACTACTTTTCTTCACTTTACCTAATGTATAAAATTTTGTGTGCTCTTTTTAAATATCTAGGGCTGTCGGTTATTTAGAAATACCTTAAGGGGTAGCTATTAGTCATAGGGACTCAAGTTTTCCTCAATCAACCCCTAGAAACTAAACAATGATTGAAAACAACAATCTTCAATCAAGCAAATGGCTCTAGAATGATTATGCAAAATGGATGCCAGCCCCAACCTAGACTTTGACTTATTTTTATTTTAGGTCCACAATATAAAGAAAAAAGGCTCATGGGAATGACAAAATCATTCTTTCAAACTTCAAACAATAGATTAATTGCATTTAAGAAGGACATTGGGGTCTACCAAAGATATGGACATGGGACTAAATATTTAATGGATGTGATAAACCCTCTATAATGTAATTTATATTTTGGTTTATATGATTAATATTTAAGCCAGATAGACTTATAACAAGACAAACTAGACTTAACATGATTTTCAAACTTCATCTTCCTACTCCATTACAATTCATATGATTTTGGCGTCTACGGGAGCATAGAGGAAAAATTTACAAACTTTGGACATGGGGAAACATAGGGGACTTTGCATATAGTGGGCATGGGTCTTGTGAAAACATTTAAGATAGATGTAGAGTCCAAACAAGAATGACCAACTAGGTTGCAATATAAAGAAAGAATTGGTCTCAATACATAAGATTGCATGACAGAGTAGACATAAGGCATCACAAGATACAAACTTCAAAACAATGAAACATGTGGATAAAATCCTCTTGTTCAACCATAATTAATAAAGGGGTTTTAGTCTAAAAAGGATAAATATGTGAAATACACTAGAAGGAAAATATAGAAAGATAATAAAACATGACTCTTTAATATTTAGTTCTGAAAAATTAAAACAATGATATATGTGCCCAAGGCCATGACTAAATTTAAATTAAATGTCATGAGTGCAACATAAGACTTAGATAAGGATATGGCCACAATGAACATAGTTAATTCAGAGGGTAGGTTAAGATCAAAATAAAAATGACAATCATGACTAGAAGATATACTTGTAACATAAGTAATAAATAGAGCAAGTGCTTTTTATAGACACAAGGTACCTAGCCACAAGAGAGTATATTCTTAATGATAATGATAACCATTGGATTGAAAAGGTAAACTAAATATAGGAGGCTATAAAGGCACACAAATATGCAATTCATGAAACATGTGAAACTAGAAGTCTAGACAAAATAATATTTTAGGTGTAATGTTTCATTTTTTATTAATTTAATTTTTTGAAAAAAATAGCCATTCCTATATTTCCTATAGGCTAAGGAGAAATTGATAGGGAAATAAATTTAATTAAAATTGATTATTTTGACCCAAATTAATTAATACTTCTTATTTTTATAAAAGGGGCTAAATAATTAATAAATATTATTATTATTAATTTTTTTCCTAAGGATGGGCATGAGAATCCATGGACATGTGATAATGTTATTCCAAAACCATTTGGTATCTTTTTTCATGACATATTTTATTATAGGTTTATGACAGTTTTTATGGCAACCCATTATTGGAGAGTTATACGTTTGATTGTATGATAAAGTGGGACCTATTTTGTAGGAGGAATATTGTATGACAAGGAAAAAAGTGAGGAGATATAAATTTATTTTTTTAAGAAGCATGTTCATAATCATTTATGACAATTGTAAGTGGTTGTAAGAAGAGCATCTTTGACTAGATAAATATAGTTGGACTTGTAATAGGAGGTTATGAAAACTCTTTATGAGACTTATTTTGGAGGGAGAATGTTGTAGTATTTTATTATTTTATTATTTGTGGGTATATTGGGATGTTGGAGTTTGTGCCCAAACATTATATATGTCAAATTTCTTCTCCATCTCTCATCTTTGATGCATTCATGACCAGGGGTTTACAAAATAGCTTAGTCACATATCAAACACAACACAATGGAAGCATAAAATCATAAAACAATGACAAACAATCTACATTTTATTCAAAATCACAAAAATTACATTCATTACAATAAATTTAGGAGTGCATATTCTACATGCTCTCAATCAGTCATTCCTTCTATAGCCTATATGCTATCTTCTACTCCTCGACTCTACATCACTCTTTCACATTTCTCTATGTATGGTGATCTCATGCCGATCTTAGTATCTACACTTTCTCTTTGTTTTTATTGCCACTTCTTCAAGTAGTTGTTTCCCTCTCATTTGCTTCATAACCTACCAAGATCCCCTCCTTAGCTAGTAGCAAACCCCCTACATAGATCATTGACTTCCTTATATATTTCCCTTGTCAAGGAAGTTGAATCGTTTGCAATGTTATAGTTATGAACCTGAACAATCACGAGTAGTTAAACCATTTCGACACATGTCCCTATTGATTAGCCATCCATCACCTCATGTGTATATAAAAAAATAACCTTGTTAATGGCGTGTTAGAGTATTGAAGGTGAATAGGAACTTATCGAGAGTTTCTTGTTCCTTAGGAACTACCCATTCATTCAAATCTATCGACGTTTTCCACCCTAAGTGGAAACACCTAATTTCCTCAAACAATCACACTTTCAAGCCTTTAGATGACTTCATCAGAAGTTTCAAAGTCACTTAGAACTATTACTATTGATCAAGGATTTTTTTCTCACTTGCAACTCCCAAATTTGAAGAGCTTTCTTCCACTTTCTAAAACTATCAAAATTTTCCTAGGTGTTTGTAATTGTCCAAACACTAGGAACTTGTTTTATACTTGAGTGTTGAAAGCTTCTCAGATTTTTTGAAGGTATATGGAACCATTTCTTTCGATTAGACATTTCCACCTTACTAGGAACTAAGCAACAATTAGGCTTTTCCAAGTCATCGAGAACACTACGACCAATCGAAACTCCAAAAATAATCTAAGTAAAATGGTCCGATGGTATTTAGAGAGAGACAAAGAATGGTCCACAATTTCCAGTGTTCCTTGAACACCTCAAAAGTTTGATTTTGTTTCTGAGTCAACGTAAAATAATGATTTATCATAACTCGGCCAAAATTTATCCAATTTCCACCAAATTGAAACTACAAGTACCCATTAATCCCTTCTTCAAGGTGATGTCTCCAATTTGACTTAATTGAATCTCAAAAACCTCCCAAAGAAAAACACCAAAACCAACACAATGGAAAGAAAAACACAACAAAACTAAATTGAAACTTAAAAAATCTTTTTGGTTGATGCGAGATCACTTGTGGACCTATATGCTCTTGGATTGGATACATCAGGTAAAATAAAGTTTGTGAGTATGGACTCACAAAAATTAGAATTAGATATTAGAACTACCTCTAGGTTGTAAACAACCTGTAGCAAACTCCATCACTATAGCAGGTTCATACACATTTTCCTTCACTTTGTCCAAAATTTGGCTAGGACAAGTACCATCCTCCACCTAGTTTGTTCTTCATTCCTCTTTCCTCTCATGGACCTATGTCCACCATAGCCCGACCTCCTCCTCCAAATGCTATTTCACTCAATACTCCACCTGGTCTCACCTTTCTCAATTCCTCTTCTCCCTCTCATGGTGTTCAACCCACCATGATCTGACCTCATCCACCAAATTCCTTTTGTCCATGCCAATTCATCTATACTCAAGTCAAAATAATCAACTTTATGGAAATTAAAGATTTCCATCTTCCCCTATGCATTCACCTTTTCATACTCTTCAACTCCCACTCTCACAATTTCAACTAAATATAAATTAGCATAAACTTCTTCATCACAAAATTCAAGAGGATTAAAAATTACCTCTTTCTTTTTTGTTGTTGCAATAGTTTCTTCACCGCCATTAGCTACAACATCTTCATCTTTTCTCTCGACTATACTTTCATCTTCCTCATCACCAAGTTGCTTCATGGTTTCTTGTACCTAATTCTCCAACAACTTCATGTCCTCCAAAGGACACACAACAACTACTTCACCATCATTCTCCTCCTTAATTTCAGCTGCAACTTCTTTTTCCATGTCTTTCATGCCTTCCAAACGACATGCTCCTACTATTGCAATCTACTCTTTTTCTTCTTCTTCATCTTGCATGAGGATTTCTTCTTTAGTGCTATCTATAGCACACTCTACTTCATCTTTTCTTCCACCTACATATAAAATAGCATTAGAAAAATCATAGGAGTCATCTTCTCCCATCTTCACTTCTTTTCTTTTTGCTTTCATTCTATTCTCCTGCAAGGCATCTAATCTCCTAGATATCTCTACACACTTACTCTAAAATATTTCCAAACTATTTTTTCTTTCTCTTCTCTTAATAAAAGAAAATTTTAAAGTCTCACCCAAAGATAAATTAATACTCTTCCTCTTTTCCATCTTCACACACATATAACCTCACAATCTACAATTTCTATAACCTGCACATGCACACCTTCATACACACATAAACTTACAAAAACTTTAGAGCCTACACTCCCTATAGTTATAGGTCCTCTTTCACACCTACAAAAAAATTCACAAACACATAAATTTCCTCTACCCAACAAAAATCCTAGAAGATGTACCTCTCAAAACTCCCTCTACCCACTTTCACACTTTAGAGGAATTTTGTACACCTTCTACCTAGGTTTCATCTCTGCTGGAGGACAACCAACATGTCTCACACAAATTTAACTCATTTGACTCTTTGCGGTTGCAAAACTTTCTTTCGCACCTCAACACATATCCTATCCTCTCAACACATCTGTTACCCTAACACACTTCTCCCAATGAGAAACTATTCTCTGATACCATTTGATATAGTTGTGACCAAGGGTTTTGCCAAACAACCCAATCACATAACCAACACAACACAATGGAAGCATAAGATCATAAAACAATGACAAACAATCTACATTTTATTCAAAATCACAAAATTTACATTCATTACAATAACTTTAGGAGTGCATATTCTGCATGATCTCAATTAGTCATTCATTTTTTAGCCTACATGATGTCTTCTACTCCTAGGATCTACATCAGCATTCTACACTTCTCTAGGTATGATTATCGCATGCCAATCTTTGTGACTACACTTTCTCTTTATTTTTCCTGCCACTTCTCTGGGTGGCTATTTCCCTCTCATCTACTTCATAACCTCCCAAGATCCCCTCCTTGGCCCGTAATGAAATCCCTATAGAGATCAATGACTTCCTTATATATTTCCCTTGGTGAGGAATTTGAACTATTTGTAATGTTATAAATATGAACCTAAATAGTCATGAAAGTTAAACCATTTTGACACATTTTCCTTTTGATTAACCATCCATTGCTTCCTATGTATAAAAGAACATAATATTTTTAATGTCACGTCAAAGTTTTAAAGGTAAATAAGAACTTATCAGGAGTTTCATGTTCCTTAGAAATTGTCTGATCATTCAAAGCTATCGATGTTTTCCACCCTAAGTGGAGCCACCTAATTTCATCAGAGAATCACCCTTTCAGGCCTTTAGAACACTTCATCAAACTTTTCAAATTCACTTGGAACTATTCCAAGTGATCAAGGACTTCTTCCCTACTTGGAACTCCCCTATTTCAAGAGCTTTCTTCCACTTTCTAAAGCTATCAGAGTTTTCCTAGGCACATTTAGAACTACTTGAGCATTAGGAACTTGTTTTATACTTGAGAATTGAAAAATTTTCAAAGTTTATGAAGGTATCAGGAACATTTTGATTAGACATTTCCACCTTAGTAGGAAATAAGTGACGATCAGGATTTTCAAACTCCCCTGGAACATTGATCTTTGTTTGAGTGGGAGTCTTTGTAGAAGTATTTCAAAATCTTTTTGCAAGAAAATAGATGGCATCCACATCTAGTAGAATTAAGATGGATAATTTAATGGTAGAAAATTTGAGTTATGGAAGTTGAAGATGGAGGATATGCTCATGGATAGAGATCTATGGGCTGCAATATATGAAATGAAACCAACCAATATGACACAGGAAGAGTGGGATCTGAAGGATTGAAAAGACAAGGGTTTGGTTAGAATCTATTTGGTTGATTTAATGCTCCTAAATGTCCATGAAGAGAAGACTACAAAATCTCTTTGGAAGAAGCTTGGAGATGTTTATCAGGCTAAATCCTTGGTAAACAAGTTATACCTGTGAAAGAAATTGTATTCTCTAAAGATGTAAGATGGAGGGTCCATTGCAGATCACTTAAATGCATTTAACATGTTGATTTATTAGTTGGGTTCTATTAGTGACAAGATTGAAGATGAGGATCATTGCATGCTTCTATTATGTTCTTTGTCAGACTCATGGAATTAGCTGGTTATGGCTATTGGAAGTACTAGCATTAGTTTCAAAATGGATGATGTGGTTGCATCGTTGTTGTCTGAAGAGATGTGGAGGAAATCTTATGAGATGGCCAAGGAAGTTCTTTTTGTTCATGGTAGACCTAAAGAGAAAGGAAATAAAAAGGACAAGAAGTCAAGATCAAAATATTCAGGGAGATCTAAGTTTCATGGCAAGTCCAAGGTGAAATGTTGGAATTGCAGAAAATATGGTCATTTCCATAAATATTGTAAGGAGAAGAAAAAGAAAGGTAAAAAGAACTTCTCTGATTCTGACTCTGATAAATCCTCTCAAGATTATGTAGATACTTTTGTCATATCCTTGGAAACACCTGCATCAGAAGATGTGTGGTTAATAGACTCTGGTGCTTCTTTCCATATGACAGTGCATAGGGGTTGGTTCTCAAACTATGAAGAGTATGATGGTGGGAAGGTGTATCTAGGTAATGACTTGCATCTAAAGATTGTTGGCCATGGAAGAATCAAGATTAGATTCCCTAATGGTAGAGTGAAGGGGATTGATGGTGTGCTGCACACCCTAGGTTTGGCATGAAATGCTCTTTCTGTGAGTAAGTTGATTGATGTGAGTGTGCAGGTTGTTTTCTTGAGTGGAGGATGTAAGATGATTAGAGAAGATATGGTGTTGGCTAAGGGTGTTAGGATCAGCACTTTGTGCAAACTGGATACATGAACTATTTAGTGTAATATTTCTTTTGATATGCCGAAGGAAAGGCCTTTGGATTCGTCATCCTCACCATCAAATCTAGCAATGAAAAAGTCTATTGTTTGTACATCTGATGGTCATTGATAGAACCAAAACTCACATCTTCAGTTTTAATTACAAAGATTCACAAGGATTTAGACTCAAATGAGTTTCATCACCACACAATTTCATAATAATGATAGGAAGTTTAGACTATGCACTCACAAACAAGGAGCTACTAAATACTGAAATGCTAACTTAAAACCATGTAGCCATTCAATGAATTCAACAGGAACAAGTATCATTGTAATGTAACAACATTCGATTCATATACATGCAAAGTATTGTATGAGACAGAACAAATGAAATAGAGATTTTTCATTAACAGACCTTTTCCTTTATTACAATGTTTCATCACATACTCTACTAGAGTATTTGACACCTTTGTTATTTGCTACCTTCTATAGATTTTTCCCTCTTCATTTCTTCTACAAAACCCAACTCATGTCTTTATAGAACTCCCTCCTCTGTCTTCATCCTATGGCCTTCTTCTACACATGTGGCTCCATTGGCCTTCTTTACTTACTGCCCTCTTCTTTCATCCTTCAACCTCCTTCCACAACTTATCTCCTCCTCCTCTCTACCTTCTTGGCTTTCTTCATCAAGATAAGAAACTCGTCGTTGGTTTCCAACTACCCTACGACTATTCACTATCCTGCGACCTCTAAATTTTTCCAACTGTCTACTCAGTCGTCAATTTTCTCAATAATGGTTTGACAGTAAAAGATCCCCCTTCGAATGGATACCAGTCGTATGGCAACAGAAGTCTTCCCAGCTGGACTCTTATTCTAAATTATAGGTGTGATAAGAATTCTAGTTGCCCATGAACTCTACGATAGAAAACTGACTTTCCAGTAATCATCGATGAACACTACTCTAACCATTTTTATTATTTGTAACTAGGGTAAAAGCACAAACCTGTATCACACTTTATAAAGGAATCGGCCAACAGTAAAAAAATTCCTGAACTTCAACCTCATAAAAGTAGCATTTATGTTTTGAATTTTAAAATGATGCAAACTAATGGAATGTAGATCTCTTAACGAATTTTATGCTTGTAATTTTTCAAAAAATTTAAAAAATTATTTTGACATTTTCTTATAAATCAAAGAGCAAAATTTGAATTGCTAAAAATTTGAAGAAAAAGTGACTTTGAGTCCATATCAAAAAAAAAGAGCAAACAATCTTATTTTTCCCAAATAGATGAGTTCAATATCTGGTGTATGGAGAAAAAAAATCAGTTGTCAATACATATTTTCTTTGTAATATTGTTTTAAAGTCAAACTTTATAGAATCTGATAGTTTTCATTCCACGTCAACATTTGTATAATTTTTTTATCATTTTCACAAAACCAATTATACCTTTTTGGAGAGGACTCTTTCCTCTAGTGAACCATATAATTTTGAAAAAAATTAGATGTGTTTTGATATTTTTTTTAATTTCTAATAAGTGTCATCTCTAATTTTAACAACCTAATTGCAATAATTTAAAAAAAAAACATATTAAAACTAATCAAAATATTAAAAAATATATATTTAGTCTCTAGACTAAGAGCTCTACAAAGGGATATTTTTTATTTTTGAAATAATCCATTCTAGTTGAAAAAATATTCAGTTTAAGTTGAGAATTTCATAAAACCATAGAAAATGATGAGGTGGTTGCCAAGTGGAATGCTACATAGATAATTTTAGGTGAATTGAACCCACCTAATTTTGAATCGTCCAGATCAAAGTCAAGCGAGATCGACTCACTCAAAATTATATATTTCCAGTGACCACCACCGGTCGGTGGTTTGTTTTTGTTTTTTTTTTGAAACAAAACTTAATTATATATATGGCTTTATTTTTTGTGTTTTTTCTGAATTCAAGCATCAAGGAGAAAATAGAAGTAGAATTTTTTGCAATAGAGGCTAAAATTTCTTTTTTACTTTGTTTCAATTCAAACATTTGGAGAAACTAGACAAAAGGAGTTTTTTGGGCAAGAGAGGCTACAAATTTTTAAGTATGTAACATGATTCCCAACTTATTTACTCATTTTACCATGTAGAAATTAAACTTCATGAGTTATTTATTAGGATGTATATGTGTGTGTAGGTGAATTAAAATATGCAATTTGTGATGGGGAATAAAAGAACTAGATCAAGGTTGTATGACTGAAAAAGAGATGAAAAAACCCTAGGCACATCTAGTCAAGAACAACCCATTGAAATTATTGATGAACAAGTTGAAGGGCATGTTAATGAATAAGTACAAGATAAAATTGGTAGTAGTGATAGAAATTTTTTGCATGGAATGAAAAATCTTATGGAGATGGATAAGGATTCTCTTTTCAAAAATATTTCACCTGAACATATGTTACCTGAAAGCACAATAAAATTGCACTCTAAAAGAATTTGGGATGAATTTTTTGAAGATAAATCTCTAATTGGAAGAGCACAATTATGTGCAAAGTTATTTAGGCAAAAAGAAATGACCTCTGTTTTGGAGTTGTTAGGAGTTGACAACAAGAACAAATCTTCAAATTTAGTAAATCAAACAGTAATTAAAAACTTGCAAATAGCATTGGATTCTATTCAAACCAAGAGTTGAAGTTCTGATTTAAGTGTTGCACGTAGAGCATTGATGACTATAATTTCTAGTAAGAAATTATCACATAGAAGACAAGTTAAAGCAATTGCCCAATTAGTAAATGTATCTAGGAGAAATATTCAAAGATATATCAATAAGAGAAATAGATTAGATGAAAATATTGAAAATACTTGGGTAAATATTTGTCGAATCCCTCAGAGAGATAGAATTTTAGAAGATGTAAAACAAGAAGTAATTAGATATTGGACTAAGCACTCCCATGTTTCTTCTAATAGAAGGGACACTATACAAATAAAAGATGAAGATGGTAAAAAAATTTCTAATCCAAAGCATTTTATAGATACAACACAAAGTAAATTTTTTTAAGCATTCAAGCAAGAATTTTCACAGGTGAAGATTTCTCAAAGGACATTTGAGAATTTACAACCATGTTTTGTACATATAAATAAAGTATGTGAAACTTGTTGCTATCGAACTCATATTGAATTTGATCTACACCTACAGTTATATAAAAAACTTATGGCAATAGTTAATCCAAATGTAGCCATCCTTGGAAGTACAACACAATTTGTGAAGTCTATCTTATGTGAAAAATCATAAGATTCAGATGAATACAATGTACAGTGTATAAGAAATATATGTGTAGATTGTGGAAATTTGACAAAAATTTTACCATTTGAGAATATTGATCATTCAATGTTAGTTGTTTGGAAGGGATTTGAATATGAAAAATACTCAACGAAGTTAGGAGCTAAATCTAGAAAAATTATTTTGAGAGAGAGTGAATTGCCCTGTAATGAGTTTATGAACAAATTTTGTAACATTCTATACCCACACATCCAACATTGTAATGGTACAAGATGGCAGGCTAAGCAATTTCATGACTCAAAGAATTATTTTCCACCGGGTTATATTCTCTCTATTGTAGAGTTTTCTGAAAATTATACATTTAGTCCTCAAACTAAGATTCAATGTCAATATTATGATTTAGAGCAAGTCGCAATCTTTGTACAAGTTTGCTATAGACATGCTAAGTTATTTGTAGATGAGGTAGAGAGTGCCGAAGATGAACAAATTATCATCAAGGAGGTTCACTTTTATATTAGTGATGATACAATTCATGATAGAAGTTATGTAGCACATTACTTTCAAATATTTTTTAAAGATTTGGGACAACGTAGCATTACTGCATTACAACACTGGATTTGGTTTGATGGGTAAGTGTTGATTTTATTATTTTTTTAATTTTTAATTTTTAATTTAAAAATTTATAAAATTTTAAGACTTGAATTTTTAACTAATTTTTAGTTTTCAAATCATTGTTTATATATAACTATTTATACAGGGCAATTTAAGTCTGCAAAAGCAGTTAATTGGTTAACACAACAACATGCTAGATTTGGCATAAAGTTTTTGTGGAATTATTTTGAGAGCTGACATGGAAAAGGAGAGTGTGATGGAGTAGGAGTATATGTAAAGAATGCACTTCGCCAATATGAACTTGTGGGTAATACATACTAGATACAGAATTTACAAAATTTAAAATTGTTGAATACTTCTACAATGATTTATGTAATTGATCTATATGTATTGTAATAGTTGGATGTACATGTGAACTTTTTTAAATTCTTAAACCTCTTACCTAGGCACTAAACACCAACATAAAATTGCAGGTAATTGATGGTGATTGATTGTCATTGATGTCAAAAAGATGTTTGGTCTTCATATGACAAGATGTCATATTTCAAGATGTCTTCAAGGGCAAATAAGCATCATGTATGAGAACAAGATGTGTAATGTTGAAATCAGGTGATGTCATCATGTTTATGTGAAATTGTCAAAGGTTGGACAAGAGGATCTCTGTTGAATCAAGCTAGTGTCAGTATTGGTGGGTTGTTGATTAAGCTACTTGTTAGTTGATTTGTTATTGCTTCATATGATTCATTATTCAGGAGATGGTTGATCAGGTATTCATCATGGGCTTCATATGGTTGAGGTAAATTCAGATGTGGTCTTCAATCAGGTTGTTTATCATTGGTGTTACAGTGTATGTTTCAATGGATCTTGGTTTGACAAAGTTCACATGCTTCAGTAATACAAGAGCAATGCAGATCAGGTATTTATGTTGGAGGGTTCACTTTGTGTGTGGTACTTGATCAGGACTTTATTATTAATCATCATATTTATGAGAGGGCTTGTTTGATTAGTTTGATCATATCAATTTTTGATGCTCATATAATATGGTTTGATACTATATGATATGATGGTACAAGGTGTTTTCAGATGATGTCTTCAGTCATAATTCATGTCTTGACATTGATGCTAATGTACTTGAGGTTGATTGGTTTGATATTGAAAGACTCATATTTGTGAGGTCATTTGGTGAAGTTTACCTCTCTGCAAGAGTGTCTTTTTAACTAAGTGAAATCACAATGAGGGTATTCTCAAAGTATTTTATTGAAGTGCTTCAAAGAATATTAAAAACCCTAAATTAAAAGGATTTCACAATATACTTTATTAGTGCATTTCTTGCTTGTCACACTTTGTAACATCTTTATGTTATATTTGGCCATTGACTTGTTGAGCAGGTAAAATCCACTTAAGTGGCAAGGTTAAGAGTGTTATTGTCATCGGGCAACTGGCCCTTTCTTCTTATAAAACATTTTGCATCGGTCTTGAATACATGCAATGGGAGGCAAGTTCGTTGGTGATGTTTAATCAAGTGCTAATAGCATGAAGTGTTTTGCCCGATTTATAAATAAGACATCAAAACAAAGTTTGAAAATGCATATGTGGATGGGTGCTTAGAGTATTATTAAAGACCCTTGTAGAGAATTCGATGCTTTTTTTGTGGAGAGCATGATTTTAAAGACATTCTAATTGCCCTATAAAGTGAGCGACAAAATTTGTAAAGAGGAGCTAGTCATAAGTTTTAGTCTTAAAGGAAAGAGGCATCTTTTCTAATGCATATAAGTGGGCATGAATTATGCCTTTCTTTTAAAAGAAAAAACAAGTCTAATTTTTTTTGGAAGAGCCCAATTTTTATGAAGGATTTTTATGTTTTAAAAAGCATTAAATGTGCTTTATGAAAAATGGAGGGTTTGTTCACATTCTATTGGGAAACTATTTTAGTCACCAAGTTTTTTGATGGGAGATTTTTATGTAGATTATTTTTCTAAATTTAATGGGTCTCCTCTCATATAAGACTGGAAGTTTTTCAAAAATAGGATTTTTTTTTAAGAGAGATTTTTGTGACTTGAGTAAAATTGGAGATTAAAAGAAAGAAAAGAGTTTTTTTTTTTATATTGACATATTGTCATTGATTTTTTTTTTGGGCAAAGAAATGAATTTTTTTGTTTGCAGAGCAAGAGGAAGATGAATGGTGTTGTGTTTTCTTTGAAGATTTTTTTTATGATAGGTTGTGAGAGGAAGATCAAAAGATTGAAGGAAAATGTACAGATTGAAGGTTTCAAGAATATGAAAGATATTTGTGTAAAGAAGATATTTTTGTAGAGAGAAGAGAAATTCCAAGAGCCCTATTATTTATATTTGTATTGCAGATATTGTGTGATCAGATGCAAGAGAAAATTTTGAAGGAATGTGAAAGATTCCAAGGCATTGAAGAGACAAATTTGTTATACACATTAAAAATAACTATAGAAAACAAAAATGGAAAATCATCGTGTATATAATGTTTTGCAGGAACATTGTATGTTAGTTTTTTGGGTGATTCAATATGTACAGTTGAAGATATTCTTTATAGAAATCCTCTTGAAGAGAAAAGAAAGATGAGAATATGATACTAGGTATGTGATGAAGAAAGAGTGTTGAGTTATGCAGAGATAATCAGATGAATTGTTATGCAGGTGTGAATGAATTGAGAATTGAATGGAAATAGAGTATCCCTCTGATCGTTTATTACTTCTATTGGTGATTTGGTTTGCCAGTGAGGCCTTGTATTAGCCAGTGAGGCTTGTATTAGTCAGTGAGACCTATTTGTTTTCTAGTGAGGTATAACTATGTAGGAAGTGGGTGCTTCTATTTGGTATTGGAGTTGGTGCTCCTAGATACATTTCGTATAGCCAATGAGGCATGCTTTTCAGTTAAGCCAGTGAGGCAGTTTTGAGTGGTTTTTCTACCCCAAGAGGGTTTTCCACTCTAGTAATTCTTGTGTTAATGATATGCTTCTATGTGTGTATTTGCTTCTATGTTAAGATTTATCTCTATGTGGTCCTGCTCATAATTTTTATTATCAAACTTGTACATATATGTGTAATAGTTTATTGATGACTTGCTCTTTCTGAGTCTTGTAAATTAAAAGTTATAATAAGTTGCAAAAATTTACACAACACTGATTCACCCCCCCTCTCAGTGTTGTCCTGGACTCCTACAATTGGTATCAAATCCAGGTTCCCTTTTTGAAGCTTAATCAGCTCGAGTAAGTCCTGGTAGTGGAGTTCACTGGGTAAGTGCAGAAGAAATAAGAACATGAGAAATGTCAAGCTGCATTCTGGTCAAAAAACACAAAAGACATAATCCATACTAGATGTTGATATAAAGTCAGTTGATAAAGATATTCCCCAAGTTGAATCTAATATTGTATTAGAAGAAAAAGTTTCAAGAGTTCCTCAGTTTGATGGTTCAAATTTTTCAGTTTGGTATGTTAGAATGCAAGTGTATTTATCCTCTTTAGGATATGATGTTTTAATGTCAGTTGAGAATGGTTATTATATTACTACAAATAAAAAAGAAGTCTTTGAATGTAATCATATTGCAAAGAATGCCATATTGTCTGCTCTATCTAATGATGTTACTTGTAAAGTTATGGATTGTGTTATAGCTCAGGATATGTGGAGGAGATTGAAAAGAATTTATCAAGATAATGATAAAGAAGAGGATACTCTGGTGTGTGGAGAAAGTGACAATGAAAGGAAAATTTCAAATGAAGGAGTTGAAGTTCAAACCCAATCAGATTTAGAAGAAGCTAGCATCACAAGTGATGATGATCAAGAATATGATGAACAAGATTGTGAGATTGATATGGAAGGAGAGCTTATATATGCTCTAAGTGAGCTCAAGAATTATAAGGAGAACCAGAAATTAATGTCGTAGTTGCAACAAGAAAGAGATTTAAAAGACAAAGCTCTTATAGATCTTGAATATTCTAGAAACCTGATTGCAGACTTAAAGAATCAAGCAGGTGAGTTAGACAAATTGATTGTCAGTTTGAAGACAAAAATTGAAGAAGCTAAGAGGATAGCTGATGTCTCAATATCTAACCTTGAAGTTACAAGGATTGAGAATCTAAAACTAGAGGGTGAAATTATTAATTTAAGAAAAATTTATGAAGGTCTCAAGAAATATCAAGTGTTTGAAGATAGCTCAAACAAGTTGCATGAGATGTTGGGAAAGCAGAAGCATCATAAGGACACTACTGGTTTAGGATTTGAAGAAGGGGAATGTTCCAAAGCTAGAGAGACTCCTAGAAGGAAAATTGATTTAAGTCATCATGTTGATGCCACAGAAGGTAAACAAAAAACCAGAGATGAATTTGTACACAATCAAAGAAGGAATTTTAGAAAAACTGCTACTATAAGACAAGCATACATGTATAGGTATAACTATTCATTTAATGGTTAGTGTTATACTTGTAATCAATTTGGACACAAATTAGTTAATTGCAGAAGGAATACTGATATTGTTTGTTACAAGTGCAATAATGTTGGACACATTCAAAGAAACTACAAAATGAATAGAAGGTATGTTCCTGCATGGAAGCTTAACATGAATGCTCAAAGGTACTATCAGTCATTTGACTATGATTATAACATAGTTTGTTATAATTGCAATTCTATTGGTCATAAAGCTCATAGTTGTAGAAAAGCATCATCTAATTTGATAGGATGGAAATGGAAAGAGGCAGGAAAGCACCTATGAAAATTTGGAAGCAGAAAGAAAGTAAAGAGAAGTCAGAATCTAAGCCTGCGCATCTTGCACAAGTCACTTCATTAGTTGCATAACAAATAGCATGAAGTAAGGGGGAGTTGTTCATGTTCTGTCAATTATCCCCAAGAAGTTATAGAAAGAGATTAGTTGATGTTTATGATCTTGTTTTGTTTATCTTGCTTTCCTGATAATGTTTGATATGAAGGTTCTGATGATATTGAGTTTTAGTGTATGTCAGTAATACAGATGTTCATGATTAGTGACATGTTTTAGTGGTTCATTTAAGGTGTTCAAAAGCTCTCTGCACAAAGAGTTTGATGATGTTGTCAATTGATCCTATTTGTATATTGTTCATATCATGTTGATACTAACATGGCTGAGTTGTCATGATGCTTCAGTTAAGGTGTTCTCAAGGAACTCTCATCATATGTTTGCATATGTTGGCTGAGGAGGTTGAAATTGGAAGAATTTAATTCTTATCGATTGTCTCTGCATTTGGTTTTGCAAAGTGTTGTTGCAGGAAGAACTTGGTGTTTAGTCTTGATGGGCTGATTTGAATGATAAAGTCAAGAGGCAAGAGTTCTTGTTAATTGCAGTATGTTTCAAATGTGGTTATGTATATATCAGATTTGTCAGTGTGTTGTAAAAAGGCATGCAGGAACAGTAGGATAGTCTTCATTTATTCAGATGGTCTTCATTCTTTTTCATGTCAAAAGGGTGTGCAAGAATAGATTGGTTGTAGGATGATAACTCATGTTGGAAGCCTGTGGGAAGGACATCTCTTGTGTGTTATTCATGTCTTCATGGATTGTAATTCATACTGATTTTTATTGGTGAAAAGTGTAGTGCATGAAAGTCAAGTTCATATAATTCATATCAAGGAGTCAGCTTGATGATCATATCTATTACTTTGTTGAATTATGTTTTATGACATGTATCTTGATGCTTTCAGGTGATTTGGAGATAGTGTTTCACTTGTTTCATTGATGATCTTCCTCACTAATATGTTTTAGACAGAGTTCTTCCATCTATGACATTGACGGTGATATCTTGTATCTCATCAAAGGAAGTTAAAGGTATGTCTTGAATCAGCAATAGAAGATGATAATGTTCAACAAGGTTTGTCTTTTGCTAAGTTTCAGGATTGTTATGATCATGCTATAACACCTTTCAGTAGAGTTGTTTTCAAGGGGAGTTAATTCAGGTTTTATCATCAGATGTCAAAAAGGGGGAGAAAGAAATAATGGTTTATGGAGTTTTGCCATCAATGACAAAGGGGGAGATTGATGGTGATTAATTGTCATTGATGTCAAAAAGGTTTTTGGTCTTCATATGACAAGATGTCATATTTCAAGATGTCTTCAAGGGCAAATAAGCATCATGTATGAGAACAAGATGTGTAATGTTGAAATCAGGTGATGTCATCATGTTTATGTGAAGTTGTCAAAGGTTGGACAAGAGGATCTTTGTTGAATCAAGCTAGTGTCAGTATTGGTGGGTTGTTGATTAAGATACTTGTTAGTTGATTTGTTATTGCTTCATATGCTTCATTGCTTAGGAGATGGTTGATCAGGTATTCATCATGGGCTTCATATGGTTGAGGTAAATTTAGATGTGGTCTTCAATCAGGTTGTTTATCGTTGGTGTTATAGTGTATGTTTCAATTGATCTTGGTTTGACAAAGTTCACATGCTTCAGTAATACAAGAGCAATGCAGATTAGGTATTTATGTTGGAGGGTTCACTTTGTGTGTGGTACTTGATCATGACTTTATTATTAATCATCATATTTATGAGAGGGCTTGTTTTATTAGTTTGATCATATCAATTGTTGATGCTCATATAAGAAGGTTTGATACTATATGATATGATGGTACAAGGTGTTTTCAGATGATGTCTTCAGTCAGAATTCATGTCTTGACATTGATGCTAATGTGGCTTGAGGTTGATTGATTTGATATTGAAAGACTCATATTTGTGAGGTCATTTGGTGAAGTTTACCTCTTTGCAAGAGTGTGTTTTTAACTAAGTGAAATCACAATGAGGGTATTGTCAAAGTATTTTATTGAAGTGCTTCAAATAATATTAAAAACCCTAAATTAAAAAGATTTCACAATATACTTTATTAGTGCATTTCTTGCTTGTCACACTTTGTAACATCTTTATGTTATATTTGGCCATTGACTTGTTGAGCAGGTAAAATCCACTTAAGTGGCAAGGTTAAGGGTGTTAGTGTCATCGGGAAACCGGCCCTTTCTTCTTATAAAACATTTTGCATTGGTCTTGAATACATACGATGGGAGGCAAGTTCGGTGGTGATGTTTAATCAAGTGCTAATAGCATGAAGTGTTTTGCCCAATTTATATATAAGACATCAAAATAAAGTTTGAAAATGCATATGTGGATGGGCGCTTAGAGTATTATTAAAGACCTTTGTAGAGAATTTGATGCTTTTTTTGTGGAGAGCACAATTTTAAAGACATTCTAATTGCCCTGTAAAGCGAGCAACAAAATTTGTAAAGAGGAGCTAGTCATAAGTTTTAGTCTTAAAGGAAAGAGGCATCTTTTCTAATGCATATAAGTGGGCACGAATTATGCCTTGCTTTTAAAAGTAAAAACAAGTCTAATTTTTTTGGAAGAGCCCAATTTTTATGGAGTTTTATGTTTTAAAAAGCATTGGTTATTTTTGGAATTTAAAAAGCATTAAATGTGCTTTATGAAAATTGGAGGGTTTGTTCACATTCTATTGGGAAATTGTTTTCATCACCTAGTTTTTAGATGGGAGATTTTTATGTAGATTATTTTTCTAAATTTAATGGGTCTCCTCTCATATAGGACTAGAAGTTTTCTAAAAAAAGGAATTTTTTTTTAAGAGAGATTTTTGTGACTTGAGTAAAATTGGAGATTAAAAGAAAGAAGAGAGTTTTTTTTGGATATTGACATATTGTCATTGAATTTTTTTTGGGAAAAGAAATGAATCTTTTTCTTTGCAGAGCAAGAGGAAGATGAATGGTGTTGTGTTTTCTTTGAATATTTTTTTTATGATAGGTTGTGTAGGGAAGATCAAAAGATTGAAGGAAAATGGACAAATTGAAGGTTTCAAGATAATGAAAGATATTTGTGTAAAGAAGATATTTTTGCAGAGAGAAGAGAAATTCCAAGAGTCCTGTTATTTATATTTTTATTGCAGATATTGTGTGATCAGATGCAAGAGAAAATTTTGAAGGAATGTGAAAGATTCCAAGACATTGAAGGGACAAATTTGTTTTGCACATTAAAAATAATTATAGAAAACAAAAATGGAAAATCATCGTGTATATAATGTTTTGTAGGAACATTGTATGTTAGTTTTTTGGGTGATTCAATATGTACAGTTGAAGATATTCTTTATAGAAATCCTCTTAAAGAGAAAAGAAAGATGAGAATATGATACTGGGTATGTGATGAAGAAAGAGAGTTGAGTTATGTAGAGATAATCAGATGAATTGTTATGCAGGTGTGAATGAATTGAGAATTGAATGGAAATAGAGTATCCCTCTGATCTTGTTTATTACTTCTATTGGTGATTTGGTTTGCTAATGAGGCCTTGTATTAGCCAGTGAGGCTTGTATTAGTTAGTGATACCTATTTGTTTGCCAATGAGGTATATTTGTGTAGGAAGTGGGTACTTCTGTTTGGTATTGGAGTTGGTGCTCCTAGATACATTTTGTATAGCCAATGAGGCATGATTTTCAGTTAAGCCAGTGAGGCAGTTTTCTTTCTACCCTAAGAGGGTTTTCCACTGCAGTAATTATTATGTTAATGATATGCTTCTATGTGTGTATTTTATTCTATGTTATGATTTATCTCTATATGGTCTTGCTCATAATTTTCATTATCAAAATTGTACATATATGTGTAATAGTTAATTGATGACTTGCTCTTTCTAAGTCTTGTAAATTAAAAGTTATAATAAGTTGCAAAAATTTACACAACACTGATTCACCCCCCCTCTTAGTGTTGTCTTGGACTTCTACAGTAACACCATATGAAATGCAAGTCAAATTGTTGAATGGTGCAAAAGCTATTTTGGTGGCCATGACTTAATATACAACAAATGCTATTTTTGGGAAGTTAAAGGTATGTTAATTGGATTTATGTTATTTGAAAACTTTAATATTTAAATTGAGGTACACAAGTGATTTAGTTGAATTTAAATAGTTCTAATTGAGATGCTCAAGAATTTGTTCATACATGTAGATATTGATCGATCGAATCTATATAATTGTCAAGATATTAATGGTGTTAGAAGTTTGCATCAAGTCATGACTATAGGACATAGGAAGCCTCTTGTTATTCAAGTGAGAGAAAAATCATGTTTTTGTGTTGATTGCATTGAGAACAGTGTAAATATTCTACAATGTCTAAATGTAAGGGATGGATATATTTCACAATGGGAAATGAAACAAATAGTATCAATGCCTCCTTTTGAAGATGGTGACATGGTAGATGTATATGATCCTATATATTCAGTTGATTACAAATGTGTATCAAATTTAGTTGTTATAGGTAAGTTACAGAATTGATTTATATTCTAGATTGTAATAAAGTTTGGAACATTTGATTTACATTGTTCAACTCAAATGTACAAACATGTTTACTTGTGGTGTGTACAAGAGATATTTTGTTGTGGTTACAGATCTTGACAATATAGAAGGTGTAGATTACTATCTATTAAGATGCACACAAGAAAAATTAAAATTGTTAGAATCAATGACAGATGGTGATGGACAATCATATCCCATTGGATCAGTTGTTGTTGAAGGCACCTATTATCAACAAGTAAAGATAGATAAAAATGGTATTATATTTATTGATTATATGCCAAGACAAAAGGTTCTACAGTACAGTCAGTTATAGCAACAAGATTAAGTTTGGAAACTTTACAAAAAAGAAGATGTGGTCAACAAAAGTGGAGGTTGTCTATTGAAGATCATGAAAATATTTTAGAGATAATAAAAGATAGAGAAGATCTAGATTATATGTACCAAGATCTCTAACTACATTATTGAAGAGCGAGTTGAAGCAATCGATACATGGTATGAAGGTATATGCACTTGAATTATCTATTGATCTATTGATTTATTTTAATATGTACATGTGATTCTTGATAGTTTTTTCCTTTCAATTTTTAATTTCAATGGTTCTTAGTTCAAATTTTATTATAATCAAACATGATCAAGATATAAATGAGCTATAAATTTATTTACATAGATTTTTATTTTTGTAATTATGTAGGTCTATGCCTATAAGGATTTTGAGTTATAAAATTGAACTTCATGTTGTGTAGGTATGATCTCTAAACTATATATAGATAGTCTTAGATGCCTTAGGTGTCTAGACGTGTCTTAGGTATTACAATTTCTTAGGTGTTTTATTTGTCTTGGGTGTCTTAGGTGTCTAGACGTATCTTAGGTATTACAGTTTATTAGGTGTCTTAGGTGTCTTAGGTGTCTTAGGTGTCTAGGTGTCTTAAATGTGTCAAGTAAGTGTCTTAAAGGTCATAGGTGTCTTAGATATGTCTTAATTCTTAGGTGTTTTAGAGGTGCATAGGTGTCTTATAGGTCTTAGGTTTCTTATGTGTTTTAAGACTTAGGTGTCTAGGTGTCTTAAATGTGTCAAGTAGGTATGTCTTATAAGTGTCTTAAAGGTCTTAGGTGTCAAGTAATGTATGTATTAAGTGTCTTAAAGATGTCTTCTAGGTCTTATTTGTGTTCTAGGTCTTAGGTCTTAGGTGAGGCCACTGAGCTTCCACCTTCAAATGGTTGGCCTTGTTAGTACAAAATAAATATTTCTCAAAGCTAAGGGAAGCTCTTTTTTTTTTATCCTTATCATGTAGGGGTCTCAAACATAACAAACCTGGGTTAGATAGATCTATCTAGTTCATAATTTACATGTTCAAAGATGATGTGCTTATGAGTTTTCTTCTAAGAGTTATTTTGTATTTTGGATTTTAACATGACAATTGTTATTTTAATTGAAGTTTAGGTAGATCTTTAATGGTATCCACTACAAAGAAGGATAATATTCTAGGTGATTTTTTCATATTAGGAAACAAATTTAGAGTGGATGGGAATGTTTTCTCCTTATACCTTTGTTTTGAAATTCATTGACTAAACTTTTATAGGAATATATAACATTCATGGTGATTAAGTATCTAAATTTTGAATCAATATTTAACTTTTAAATAAGGATTTTGAAATGGGGTTAGCATTTAAAAAACTATTAAATAGTCCCTAATAAGATGGTGGAGGTTAGTTCCCAAATTTTTAAATATGTAATATCATGATATTTTTTCATACTAAAGAAGTAAAATTTCTAACTCAATCTAATTTTGTTTCACATTAATATCAAATTTAGCCAAATTGGATAATTTTAAAGAACATAAACATAACCAAATTTGAGGGAAATTAAGATTTAGTGGTTTGTGCTTAATGCTTAGTATCAATGTTTATGATTTTATCTTTTGGGTTCACATTTAGGGTTTAGTTTTCAACATTAAGGGAACAACATTTAATTTCTGGCATTGAGATTCAATGGTTTGTGTCTAGAGGACTCATAGTTTTCATCTTTAGAATTTGTCCTGATATTTAATAGAGCATGTGTTCATTAAAAATAAAACAAAAAGAGATATGAAAGGCTAGTGTAGTGTCAAAAAATGGGAAATAAAACAAGGGCTTCCTACAATCTTCAAGATACATACTAATCCTAATGATTTAGCATTAAAGACACTTTTTATGCCATGCCTACAAATTATCTTGATTCAAGCATCATGCAATAACCAAAAAAATCACTAAATATAATTAAATTGTCTCACAAAATTGGCTATCAACACATAAGATTCAATGTAACATTACGAATTGATAATTAAGATGCATAGGTTTAAAATATAAAATTTAGCCATATGAAATAATTGATTAACTAATACTTTAGTCCTGCCATTTTTTCTTGCACCACACCCAAAACTCACTCAAGCCTAATAATCTTGTATCATAAAGAGCCATGATTTCTGCAAAACTAGATAATAGAATTATTCTCTTGAGATAAATAAAAAATCATGATAAAAATTCTTGGAAACATGGTTTTAGAGAACCAGGACCTAAGGGGCCAGACCTAGGCCTTGAGGGCTCATACAACATGGCCTTGCCTACATAACATGATCAGAGGCTTTGTAGTTTGCCTACTAAACTTTGAATCAATTTAGGTTGACTTAAATTACAATTGTTCATATAGGAACAATAAATCATTCAAACCAAATCCATAACAAGAATCTAGGCTCTCTTCTTTGAGCCATAAGAAGGGTACAACATAGATGAACAAAGGTGCATAACTCAATTATTCATAAACTAGGTCACCACAAATACAACCTAAATGTTCTCAAGGATGATTACACTATGCAAATTATTATCCTACAAGTAATATATGTAGTTTAACCTAAAGAATCATAATATTAAAATAGAGAGCATACAAAAGACATCAAATGGCCTAATAAAAAAATATAATCCCTAAAAAATGTATAGTAGGGAGGGTATGATTATAACCAATCATTCTAATGTAAACATTTTATTGTAAAAGACATCTTTTCATTCAAAGAATTAATTTCACCATTTCACTAAAAATATCGGGATATAGAATTCTAGGTCTAACTACCTCATATTTTTCACATAGGTTCTCACAATATTTCATAAAATAGAAGTAGGAGAACATATAGGTCATGATAGCAATTCATTAGATAATAAAATACCTAAATCAACACTATACTATGTCTAAGATGCAACCATAATGTCTATATTTAGAGCTTCTTTTCAAATATTTTGAAAATTCATTTTGCATACAAGGATGAGTTAGATACTAATACATTAATCATACGAAAGCACAACCTTACTTAACTAGTTCTCTTGCACATGTGGAAAATGAACAATGGGTATAAGATCATATACTAATGAAGGATTGTAAGTTAGAATGGATTTCATCATAAAAGGAATACTAAGAAATATAAAGATAAAATACCAAACTCTAAGATTCTTTTAAATTAAATTTATATAAAGCATGTAACTCATGATATAAATATAGGTTTCAACTACAACATCTATCAAAATTCCTCTCTTTTATGCTTTGATTTTCAGTGTATATTTAGTTAGTTCTTGTTTCTGCTATGCATGTATTAAGGTGTACCAAGATAATTAGCCCAAATGTCCAAATAATTAATATAAAGCATTTAACTCATAATATAAATTTTGAAATGTAAATATAAAGCATGTGACTCATAATAAGAATGTCTCTAAGATATAAACCATGTGACTCATAATAAGAACATCTCTAAGATATAAAACATAAATGTATATAATGTCCAAATATAAAACATGTGACTCATAATAACAACATCTAGATATAAAAGTTCATGTGACTCATAAAAACATCTAGATAAAATATAATATGTAACTCATAATGTCCAAATGTACTATAAATATAAAACATCTGAATCAAAATAACATCTCATAAATGTCTTGTTCTACGAGTGGATTGAGCCTCACTCTGTCTCAAGTTGTGTCGTGATCCCTGATTAGAGCCCTTGACTGATCCGTGACCTGAGCACTATGCTGAGTTGTGGGTCAGGGTCTGCACATGAAACACCATAAAATTTTGAAATTCTATATATATACACACAAATATAATTTGTTTTGATTTTAAATAAATAAATAATACTTGACAAATCTAAATTACCTGACATACACAGTCTGCATGATGTAGAGGAGTCTCAATAGAAGCATGACTTGATCCTGTAACCTATTTATGACATGTGTTCATACAATATATAAGCATATGTGTATTTAGTTAGAAAACTTGTATGTTCTTGATGTCTATATGTAGAAAGTTAACTTGATATATATGTACACTTAAATCAAACTTATATGTACATGTGATATATAAACCTAGTTTTTAAATACCTCATGATGATGACTAAGATCGCCAGCATGATGCAAATCTTCATATCCAGGTTGTAAAATAGTAGCTTGTGTCTAATACACATGTACATTTAAGATTGCAATCAAGAGTCTGAGCTTCAATGTATGTGATTTAATTTAAAATTAAACTTATAATTTTTAAATATATAATTTATGAATTTAGATTATAATTTTTAAATAAATTGTACCTCAACTGCATCAACAAAGGCCCTCCCAATCCCACTAAGGTCAGAACCATGGAGAGACAATGATACATGTGTAGATGGTGCAGTCTCAATGCTAAAAAGAAGCCTACTATACTCATCTCCCATAACATCATGTATAGTAACCTCAACCTCAGGACCAACTGGCACATGCAGAGGGGTGGAGCCTATATGACCAACTAGAACATCCTGATGTCCCCCCAAACCCTGTGAACCACTGACCATGGCTCCTCTATCTACCAAAATATCACTCGAGATGTGAGGATATAACATCAAGTGGGATCCCACACTGATCACTGATGAACTTGTATGAATCTAATAAATCACTACCGAGGCATCTAGTTGTATTTTGCAAATCATTCGGTTCACTAATCTATGCCACATCATGTGGTGATAGTATATTAGCATGAATGTAACAATCTGAACAACTGGTCAATGTGGCCTCAGTGGATGGAATGTCAATCCTCAGGTGTAACAAATATCTACCAACATGATTAGATAACAACTTATCAACCTCAGTGGCAATAGTCGTCATGCTCTCAAAAATCATGCATCTCGAGGGGGTTAATGCTGGTCAGGTGACATTTTCTAGTTCCACATGTTTTGGAAGAACCAAAAGGTGTGGGCCAACTAAGGACCTCTTGTCCTAAAAAGGTGGTGCATCTGCTCTTCTATACTCAAGTCTCTTTGCAAACATCCCTTTCCCCTAACCAACATGTTTAGGGAAAGATGTATAATTGACATATAAATGTAAATGGAACTCTACATATAATTGTTTGCAAAAATATAATGGCAACTAATCATTGTTTGGTCATTTGTGATGAGCTGCCAAAAACCTAGGATAGATGAAAGGACTGACAATTGCATCCACACAATTGGTGCGAGAATAGCCTCTCACTCTATCTTTTCCCCTATAAGAAGGGAACATGCTGAGAACATTATCTACTAAAACTAGCCTAGAAATAAATGGCCATTTCTCTTGGCTGACAACACTCTGAGAAAGTGATGCATAGAACTTATCAACACTAATGTCATCATAGGGATTGTATGATTGAACAACTTGGATCATACGTGTTATCTCATCCCTAATCCTAACCAACATGTCTCTTCCTGACAGGTTTGGTGTATTGCGTATTGCACTATTCAATTCATCCAAAGCTCTTTGAAACCTCTAAATTATCATGATCGTCAGGTTGACCTAACTAATGTGATTGATGTGAAGACTAGTCATCCATGTGGACCTAAATTTATCTACAGTATGATAATTAAATTTTCTCTCAAACATATTGTATGTCACAATGAAAATAAACCTACATATAAATTTTTCAACTATTACATACATCTTTAAAAAATTCATGATATAAATGCACACGTGCTTCTCAAATAAACCTACACCTTACATGCTTGCAAATACATAAATAATAGGCCTATCAACTAGATATTTGAATCAACCATAAAACAGGGAACTAGGAATGTATCTAGAAACTCCAAATTTGAAGTCACATGTAGCACGTAGCATGTTGACATGACAGCCATAGGAATTTATATAAATCAGATTTTATCATAATTCAAAGCCATTGGAGTATATATATCTAGTGTATGTTGTTTCCTTCTTTAACCATGTTATTCCCTAGCATTTGATGGGAAATTTTGAATGGATAACCTTACAAGGGATAAAAGTGCATGACCTACATTACTATAGCACTTGATTTGACCTGTTTTATGTGTGAACTGACTCCCACCCAGTAGCCATCAGCCACTTGCTACTTCTAATCACCACAGCCTTTCCAAAAACTTATGCACAAATTATTTCTTGAATGATTTCAAATTGTGATTAATTTTCCATTACCACAACCCTGATAAAAAATTATGCACAAAATTCAATAAAGAAGAATTTAAGCACAAATTCTCTTTGGAATGATTTTAAATTTTGATATATTTTTTAGCTTATATTGTGTGGATGAAATTTGATGTACCTTGTAGTTTCCTATTGCATCATGGTATAGGGTAGGTGTGGCTCCATTAACTCCCTCATATCCATTCAGATTCATAGATGTATTGATGAATATGAGGGAGGATGTTGGCAAAGGTTGTGGAATTTGGCTTTACACTAGCCAATTGCATTTACTTTAAAATTTTGAAAGACTTTTCAAAAAATCCATTTTGTGCATATCCTATAATCATTGCAGTCCATGAGACCACATTTTGTGCAGATCTTGTGGGTTTTTGTCAGGCGTATTAGTTGCAAGTGCCCTGGCAGACCTATATAAAAAATGTGGAAGCATAGACATGATGCCTAAACTCTTTTGTGCATATCAGGTGCAGTTCTTTGAGGTATTTTGTCAAACAGTTCACGTGCCTTCTCTACACTTCCATATTTTGTATACATGTGTCATGTCTCGATATAAAGGAATTGTTTAAATTAAAGATTTAAACATCATGAGAGACATAGAGGAAGCCATTTATATTATAATATAATATATTAATAATTAATTATTGTTATAATCATAAATATATATATTTAAATATTATTATAATAGTCAGATATTATCTAAATATAATATTATTGATAATAATTAAATAATATAATATAATGATTCTATACGAATATGTTCTAAAGTTAATGCTCACTAAGGGAAAGAAATACCGCGCATGTATGAAATAGAGACCAAGCAAAGATCATATTAATAATGAAAAATGGTGATTAAAAGGCGCTAGTTATAAAAGTTGGCAATCATGAATATGGAATACCAAACAATGTGCAATTTCATGGTTAAAGACATCAATCTCATAACAATTCAAGGAAATAAGGCAATCAAGAAAGAATATTAAAAAAATAGTAATTAGTAAAGATAATAGCGATCTGAAATGGCCGCATAAAGGAAGGCGATTATTGAATGCAACCAATCAGAGATATATAGAGATCAATGGGCACTAAAGCATAGGGCATAAGGGGATGAAAACAAAGCATTCAAGTATTCAAAACATATTCTATCTGCACTTACATTTAGAAAAAAGAAGATTTTCTACAAGGAATACTTCTGATCTATAATAGTAGCAAGAAGAAAGAAAAAGGAGAGTTCAGAAGTTCAGCGAACATCATTAGGAGGAGTAAAACATTAAAGATACATTGAACAAATATATATATCATCATTGCCAAGAAAGAATAAATCAGATCAGTGAACAAGATTCCTTGAATATATAACAATCATAAATATCAAGCAAGAGCATTCAGATATTCCCACAAATAGCATAATAAGAGTTATATCTTCATTCTATTAAGTATATCATTGGATCATGCTAGTATTCTACAGCTTGAACATACAGGTATGATAGAATATTGATATTTCTTTGCTTAATTACATTCCCTTTGAATATTGTTATTCTTAGAAATTGATTCTATATGTCATAATCTGATTATAATAAAAGTACTGTAGCATATAAGTAATCTAATTATAATGAAAGTATTATAGCATATATGTAATCTGTGTTGGGAATTAAGGTGTCTCAACCTTGGTAATTCTCTACATTTGTAATGTCTGTATTTATTATTTAATTGCCTATGTTGTAAATATTTGGAAAATCCATATTGTCATATTGTGGGATGTGGCACGGTGATGTGTCAATCTTACATGGATTATGACAACTTGTATTTTTGTCCTCACATGAGGAGATAGGCATCCCACTTAGTGGTAGGAATATTCTTCCATGTTGTGTAAGGAATGTTTGATTGAAATGGTTATGATGGATTCCTATGACGAATCTATGACATGTAAGAGTTAGAAATAGAAGGTTGTAAGATAGGTGATGACATGTGTCATGAAGCATCTTTGAATAAGGCATATTTAGGCACCCCAAGGTGGAATATGACATGTTCAAAGAGAATATTCTATTTATAGCATGTGTATGATAGATTCTCTTACAACTGTAAGTTGTAACCGCTATGACAGATTCTATGACAGTCGTAAGTGTCATAAGAGCATCTATCATAGCCCATTTTGGAAATAGGTGACTTCTTTGGGATGGAAGTTGTGGACAAGTGTCAAGTACATTCTAAAATGTTGACCAAGTGTCCTTGGGCATGGGTTTTTGTCCCTGAAGCCATGTTGGATGCCCATTCCAAGAAAGGTCCAATATTGCCTTGTATTTCCTATTTATATAGGTGCTTAGAGATGGAGTTTGTATCACAGGTTTACAAGTACTGTTCTACTGCTAGATTGACTCCAAACATGAGTGTTGAAGACCATTGAATCTTTCATTGCAAGTGTATTGTAAATATTCTTTTAGATTTGTTAATACATTGTGCAGGTTTCTAAGTGTGGGGTTTTTCACCTAATAAGGGTTTTCCCCATTGTAAATCTTTGTCTCTCTTCTTCTATCTACTTTCTAGTTCTTGTGTTTTGCTACAATATCTCATGTTAATGGTTTAACATTGCTGTAATAGATAGGATAAATTTGAATTTGCATAGCCCTCTCCTCATTAGATTAGTGTAGGAAGCAATTTCTGCACACCTAGCTTCCTTTTAGTTG
Source organism: Cunninghamia lanceolata (assembly GCA_027924645.1). Lineage (NCBI taxonomy): Eukaryota > Viridiplantae > Streptophyta > Pinopsida > Cupressales > Cupressaceae > Cunninghamia > Cunninghamia lanceolata. Next base: position 1,134,484 of record BSBN01001183.1, on the reverse strand, counting down.
GTATCAGAGCTTGATCACCTTTGGTCCTAGTTGTTGGGTAGGGGTTTTTTGAGCTAATCTTAGGTTGAGTGGGAGTCTGTACAGAGCATTCTGTATCTTATTGCAGAAAGGAGATGGCAAGCACATCAAGAACGTTTGAAGTAGAGAAGTTCAATGGCAGTAATTTCAAGCTGTGGAAGCTCAAGATGGAAGACATGTTAGTTGACCGAGACTTATGGGATAGTGTGAATAGAAATAAACCAGCTGCAATGTCACAAGCTAATTGGGATCTCAAGGATTAGAAGGCTAAGGGTCTCATAAGACTTAGTCTTTCTGATTCTATGTTGTTAAATGTCCATGAGGAGACTACTGCAAAACTCCTTTGGAAGAAGTTGGGGGATGTGTATCAAGCCAAATCCCTAGTTAATAAACTTTTTCTAAGAAAGAAATTGTATTCTCTTTGAATGGAGGATAGGGGATCAATTGCTAAACATATGAATGATTTCAACATGCTAGTTGTACAATTGACATCTATTGGTGTAAAGATGGAGGAGGAGGATCCTTCTTTATTCTCTATCAGACTCATGGGATCATCTTGTCATGGCAATTAGAAGTACCACATCCACATTCAAAATGGAAGAGGTTGTTTCTTTGCTATTGTCTGAAGAGATGTGGAGAAAGTCTTTTGAGGTAGTCAAAGAGGCCCTTTCAGTTCATGGAAGACCCAAGGAGGAAAGGAAGAAGAAGGACAAGAAAGATGAGAAGGGTAGATCCAAATCCCATGGGAGATCCACATCTCCTGGAAAGTCCAAGGATCTTTGTTGGAACTATGGAAAGACCAAGCATTTCTAAAAGGAATGCAAAGAGGGGAAGAAGAAAAAGAAGAAAGCTCCTAATTTAGATTCCAACAAATCACAAGATGACAGTGATGCTTTCATCACATCCTTGGCAACCCATGCATCTTATGATGTGTGGCTAATCAACTCTAGTGCATCATTCCACATGACCTTGCATCGAGATTGGTTCACTAAGCATGAGGAGTTCGATGGTGGAAAGATGTATCTGGATGACGACTCTCATCTGAAGATCATTGGTCATGGAAGAGTCTCTATCTGATTCCTTGATAGTCAAGTGAAGGGGATCTCTAGGGCTCTACACAGAACCTACTTTCTGTAAGTATGTTGAATGATGCATGTGTGCAGGTTGTCTTTTCAAAAGAAGGATGCAAGATGACTAGAGGAGCTATGGTGCTTGCTAAGGGTACTAGGAGAGGTACTATGTTTTAGCTGGAGGCATACATTTCACAATGCAATAGTTCTTCTGACTCAAGGAAGAGGGCAGAAGTCACTTCATCCCTACCATCTGAATGAGCAATGAAGAAATTTGTTATTTCTAGTCTTGATGGTTGTAATCATGCATTGGAAGTTAAACTTCCTATAGAAAAGACAATGTTATGGCATAAGAGATTTGGCCACATTGGTGAGAAGGGTATGCGTACCCTGAAAAATAAGAACCTCATTGAGGGGTTAGATGATTGTAATCTTGAGTTCAACTTTTGTGAACATTGCATTTATGGAAAACAAAACTATGTTTAGTTTTACTCAAGTTCTCATAAGTCTTCTGGTATGTTGGACCTTATTCATTCTGATGTGTTTGGTCCTGTTACTGTTCCTTCATTATCAAAATATGTATACTATGTATCTTTTATAGATGATTACAGTAGAAGGACATGGATTTATTTTCTCAGAAGCAAATCTGAAGTCTATAGCAAGGTTAAGGAGTTTAAAGCCTTTGCTGAAAATTAGACTAGTAAAAGGATTAAATGTTTGAGAACTAACAAAGGTGGTGAGTTCTATTCTACAGAATTTGATAAGTATTGCAAGGAACTTGGGATTGAAAGGCGCAAGAAAACTCCATACACCCCATAGCAAAATGAAGTTGCAGAGAGGATGAATAGGACACTGATGGAGAAGGCTAGGAGTATGCTCAGTGGAGCTGGCCTAGAACAAAAGTTTTGGGCTGAAGCTATTACCACTATTTGCCATCTGGTAAATAGATCTCCTACATCATCTCTTGTTGGAAAGACACCCATGGAGGTGTGATCTAGTAGAAAAGCCTTCAATAAGGTATCTTTGTGTTTTTGGTTGTGAGGCATATGCACATGTGCCTAGGGAGAAGCGGTCAAAGTTGGAGAACAAAGTTGTTAAGTGTATCTTCATCAGCAATGGTGTTGGTGTGAAGGGATACAAGCTTTGGGATGTCATGGCTGAAAAAGTGTTGTATAATAGAAGTGTCATCTTCAGAGAGCTTACACCTTCTACCACTATTTTGCAACCAAAAGAAAGAGAAAAGAAAGAGGATGTTGTTCAGTTTCCTCTCACCCCTGAGAAGACTGAATAGAAAGACAATGTTGGACCTGATGATGAGGAGAGCTCTAGCAGATTTGAAAGCTCAGATGAAGAAGCTGAACCTCAACCTCAACTCTTGAAGAGGTCTTCATGGATAAGGAAGCAACCTAAAAGGTTTGGTTTTACATTGCTTGATTCTAGTTGTGCTTATGCTTTGCTTACTAACAGTGATGAACCTAGAACTATATCAGAGGCTTTGGATATGAAGGATGCAGGTTCCTAGAAGGAGGCCATGGAGGAAGAAATGGCTTCTTTGGAAAAGAATCAAAGTCTGGACTTGGTGCCTTTGCCTCTTGGATGGAAACTTGTTGAATGCAAATGGGTGTTCAAGAAGAAAATTGGTGCAGATGCAAGTGTTGAGAAGTATAAGGATAGACTGGTTACGAAGGGGTATTCGCAAGTGGAGGGTATAGATTATGGTGAGATCTTCTCTCTCATTGCAAAGTTGACATCTATTCGATTCCTATTGTCTCTCGCAGCAACTTATGACTTGGAGGTAGAACAGATGGATGTGAAGACAGCTTTCCTTCATGGTGACTTGGAGGAAGAAATCTACATGTCACAGCCAAAGCATTACATGGTGAAAGGTAAAGAAAATTTGGTTTGCAAACTTAAGAAGTCTTTGTATGGTTTGAAGCAATCCCCTAGGAGATGGTACGTGAAGTTTGATGCATTTTTGTTGTTAATTAGATTTGTGAGATCGAAATCAGATCACTGTGTTTATTATAAATTTGATGGTGATCGTATTCTCATTTTTACACTATATGTTGATGATATGTTGCTCATTAGGAAGGGTAAGAATATAATTTCTAATTTCAAATCTCAGTTATCATCTTAGTTTGAAATGAAAGATTTAGGGGCAGCCAAGTACCTTCTATGAATAGAAATCAAAAGAGACAGAACCAACAGAAAATTTTGGTTAAGCTAGAGTAAGTATGTGAAGACTATGTTAGAGATTCAGCATGGCAGATTGTAGATAATTGTGTGTTCCTGATTCTTTGGGGACAAAGTTGTCTGTTGAGGATTGTCCAAAATCTCCTAGTGAGGTGGACATGAGTAGAGTACCTTATGCTATTGTTGTTGGCAGTTTGATGTATGCTATGGTCTACACAAGACTAGGCATTGCCCAAGCAGTGGGAGTCCTTAGTCGATTTATGGCTAATCCTGGACAGGTTCATTGGGATGCAGTTAAGCGAGTGTTTAGATATTTAAGGGGTACTTCTGAGTATTCCATTTTCTATCATGGTAATGTTTCATGACCTCCGTATTCTATTGATATTCATGGATTTGTGGATTCAAATTGGGCAGGTGACATTGACAGCAAGAGATCCACCAGTGCTTATGTTTTTACACTGTTTGGTGGTGCTATTAGTTGGATGAGTAAGAGACAACCTGTTGTTGCTTTGTCCATGATAGAAGCTGAGAATATGGCATCAACTCATGCTTGTAAGGAATCCATTTGGCTTAAGAGATTATGTTCTGATATTGGTGTTGATGCAGGTCAGATCACAATCAGTTGTGATAGTTAGAGTGCAATTTACCTTGCAAAGAATCTAACTTTCCATGCTAGAACCAAGCACATTGATGTTCAATTTCACTTCGTGAGAGACATGGTTGGGGATGGAAAGGTAAATTTGGAGAAGATAGATACTTTGAAGAATGTTGTAGATGGATTGACAAAACCAGTGAGCATAGAGAAGTTCAGATGTTGTTTGGAGTCTATGGGCCTCTCAGCCTATAGCAGTTAAATCTTGTTATTCTATTGGATCTTACAAGGTGTTTGACAAGTGGGAGAATGTTGGGAATTAAGGTGTCTCAACCTTGGTAATTATTTGCATTTGTAATGTCTATATTTATTATTTAATTGCCTATGTTGTAAATATTTGGAAAATCTATATTGTCATATTATGGGATGTGGCACAGTGATGTGTCAATCTTACATGGATTATGATAACTTGTATTTTTGTCCTCACATGAAGAGATAGGCGCCACTTAGTGGTAGGAATATTTTACCATGTGTCGGCATCTTCCATGTTGTGTAAGGAATGTTTGACCAAAATGGTTATGATGGATTCCTATAACAAATCTATGACAAGTAAGAGTCAGAAATAGAAGGTTGTAAGATAGGTGATGACATGTGTCATGAAGCATCTTTGAATAAGGTATATTTGGGTGCCCCAAGGTGGAATATGACATGTTGTAAGAGAATATGCTATTTATAGCATGTGTATGATAGATTCTCTTACAGCTGTAAGTTGTAACCGCTATGACAGATTCTATGAAGGTCGTAAGTGCCATAAGAGCATCTGTCATAGCCCATTTTGGAAATAGGTGACCTCTTTGGGATGGGATTGTGGACAAGTGTCAAGCACATTCTACAATGTTGAACAAGTGTCCTTGGGTGTGGGTTTTGGTCCATGAAGCCATGTTGGACGCCCATTCCAAGAAAGGTCCAATATTGCCTTTTATTTCCTATTTATACAGGTGCTTGGAGATGGAGTTTGTATCACAAGTTTACAGGTACTATTATGCTACTAGATTGACTCCAGACATGAGTGTTGAAGACCATTGAAGCTTGCATTGCAAGTGTATTGTAAACATTCTTTCATATTTGTTAATACATTGTGCAGGTTTCTGAGTGTGGGGTTTTTCACCCGATAAGAGTTTTCCCCACCATAAATCTTTGTCTCTCTTCTTCTGTCTACTTTCTAGTTCTTGTGTTTTGCTGAAATATCTCATGTTAATGGTTTAACATTGCTGTAATAGTTAGGATAAATTTGAATTTGCATAGCCCTCTCCTCATTAGATTAGTGTAGGAAGCGATTTCCACACACCTAGCTTCCTTTCAATCTGATATAGGTATCATAATGAAAAGGCTAAAGCTTATATCATTCATATATATCATAATGAAAAAGTGTTATATTGAACACATTAACTTCCTATAGGAAGAATGAAAATGAGATTCCTAGAGGCCATTCATGGGTATTTAGAGGTCTTTGTCACATGTGGTATAAGGTACCCATAGTGCAAAGGATATTAATTACATAGAGGCCTTTGTCACATGTGGTATAAGGTACCCATAGTGCAAAGGATTGTGATTTAGTGGCCTTGGCTACCATGATGTAAGGCATCATAAGAGTACCAAGGAGTCTCATAAAGGCCTTGACTCTAAGAGTACTAAGGGTAGTACTTGAGTCTAAGGATAGGAGACATTAGAGCCCCATGGTGGATAGTGGCAAATCTCATCTCATCTCTCTCATAGGCTGTTAATGAGTAATACATGAGAAAGAGATAGCAAGTTTGCAATATATATTGATACAGATCATGACTAAATAATAGAGCATGTGAAATGTCATGATAGATAATATGCAAGGCATATGGATAGTAATCATAAGAGTAACATGTGGAATATTAATGATAGAGAATGTGCATTGAAAGTAATTATAAGATTAGTAATAGTGATATGTATTGAAAGTAATCATAGATTAATGATAGTGATGTGTATTGAAAATAATCAATGATGAATTAAAGATATGAATTGTCATTTGGTCATAGAAATGATAAAAGTAATGTTTTTATGTGAATTATATATGTGGCTATAAATGCAAAATGTACTAATGTTCTCTTATTGCAAGTTGAAATTTGTGAACAAGGCAGAGAAATTTTGATTTGTGACAAGGGGACATTACAAGTGGTATCAAAGCTTTGACCTGCCATCCTATGAATGATAAGCATCTATTATTAATAATTGATTTTGTTAACATTGGTGATTGCAAGTATTAAATATGCACGCCAAGTTAACATTAATTGTTGGTGACTCTTATATAATGACATCATTAGGGAATTGATTTTTAAAGATACTAACATCTCTCTCAATTATTTGCAGGTGGAGAAATCAAGGAACCTTATAAGATTTATATGAATCCTACCTTGTGTATTACTTGTATTCTTGTTTTACTTGTATGCTCTTTGTGTGTATTTCGTCTAATTCCTATGTGTGTATTTATGTATATGAACATGTGTGTATTCATGTATTATATGTATTCTTGTGTGTATTTATGCTTCTTATCCATGTAATCTTGTGTATTTTCATGTATTTCTTCATACTTGTATGCTTCCTACTATTGATGAATGTGTGCTTCTCATATCTGATATATATTCTCGACATGTATACTTCAAGCTCTATATGTGTATGCTACCGGATAATCATGAGTATGTTTTATGTGTATACGTCATTGGGTGTATACCCTATGAATTTATACTTGTATACTCTAACTTTGTATGCTCTATGATTGGGATACAAACGTACACTCTATGAAGATGCATTTGTATGTGATTGTATACTTTTTGACTATATTTGTATGCAAGTGTATACTATATGGTTTGTATTTGAATAGAAGTGTGCCCTATTTGACTTAAAATTCAAGTGTATACTCTATGGTTTTTATCTATATTTGAGTGTATACTCTATGCCTTGTGATTGTATTTGAGTGTATTCTATATGATTTTGTGCATTCAATTGTATAATTCTGACTACGAGCTCCATGACTTATATATGTTCAAATACATGCTGCCTTTCATACTCGTACATTACATTCACGTTTGTATGTGTCATATCTTGTGTACATTCATATGTATGCTACAATGCCACATGTATTCATATGCACGTCTCATGCATTCCTTGTATAGAATCATTTCATGGGTTAAGTGTATCCATTTAGTTTCCAATCCACTTAAGTGTATGCTTCATCACTATACTCCATGACTTGCATCTGTATTCAATACATACTCTATGCTTTGTATGTGCACAATTTGTATTCGAGTGCTTTCTCTACAAATTGCATGATTTTGTGACTCTTGTATTCAAATGTATGCTCCACGATTGTATGTATATACAAGTGTATACTCTCTAACTTGTATTTGTATGCAAGTGTATACTCTATGATTTGTATTTGTATGCAAGTGTGCACTCTTTGACTTGAAATTAGTTTTTGAGTGAGCACTCTATGATTTGTATTTGTATTTGAGTGTATATTCTATGTCTTGTGATTATACTTGAATTCCTTGTACTTGTATTCAAGTGTATGTATTTGATTGTATACTTGTTTTTGTATTCTATGACTTGTATTCAAGTGTATGCCTTGTATTTGCGTAATTCTATTCAAATGTATACTCTATGATTCGCATTTGTATACTCTATGACTTGTATGACTTGTATTTGTATGATTGGTGTACACAATGAGTCACATTTGTATTCAAGTGTATGTTCTATGATTTGCATCGAAATGTGTGTTCTATGAATTGTAATTGTATTCAAATGTATGCACTATGACTTGAGTATATACTCTACGTTTGTGTTTGTAATTTTGAGTGTATATTCTATGCTTTGTATTTGTATTTGAGATTGTATACTCTATGGTTTTATTTGTATTTGAGTATGTATGTAATGTCCCCTTTTCACAAGTGCAAATTTCACAACCTTGTACACAATTTCAACTTGCAAAAAGAGAACATTAGAATCCAATTCATCTATTTTAATCATAATAAACCATAAGAAGTCTTAAATCAAACTTTATAAACATAAACCATATGTATTATACTTTCACTATAACTATCACACATATCCATTCAGAGAGTTATACTTAGGTCTACATGTCCATCAATTCACTTTCCCACAAGAGAGGGCCTATAGGAGGTACAATCATGGGCTCCATATTCCATTCCTTTGATTGGAGACCAACCCAAATCAAAGGCCCATCCCTTGCCTTGTGGGCTTCTCTTGACCAACATTAGACAAGGGCCTATCCATTGTCCCATGGGGTCCCTTTGACCAACATGAGACAATGGGAAACTTATCCCCATGGGGTCCTAAGGACCAACATTGAGATAAGGCCTATTGGGTCTTTAGCCGGTAAGGTTCTCTTGACCAAATTAGGCATCAACCAAAATACCATGTTGCCTTGCCTCCTTTCCCTTTGTCTCAATCCTTGGAATCTAAATTGATGGGTCATGAACCTCTATTTTTAATCTCTCCTTCATTATTAACTTATCATATTTCTTTTCTAACTCATATAGTGTGATCATTTAACCTTTTCTTCTAGATCATCTTAATAATGTACATGAATGTTCTATAATAATTACATGACCCAACTATATTGGCTGCTATTCTTTCCATATAAAGAAATGCATTTTATAACAATTTAGATCTTATCCTATAATAAGTTCAAGCTATTACTAATAGCTATTTGTATGGTTTCATTATGCATCTATTATTGATTATTTCATATCATATCTATTAAAAGAAGATTCATTTGTCTATGCTCATTCGAATGCATTGGGTAGTATATTTTAATAGCAATATAAACAAGATGTCATACCTGATTTAGATTGTGGATATAGGACTATAGATGTCCTCAATGGTAGATAATATACTTAGGTTCCTTGACTGATTTAATGTCTGCAGTCTTGTTTCTCAATGCTCCTTATAACTTGTTGTTTATGCACTGAAAATGAGAATAATCTTCATTGCTTCTTTGTTTCCTTGTGATTTGATAATGGCTATAAATTAGGTAATTGATGTTGTTTGATGGAGATCTTTGTTTACTTCTTGTGGTTTGCTCTATTTGATTGTTATTGAAATGTAGATTGTTCAATACCTTTGCAATTGATTTCCTTGTGATTTATATCTTACATTAATGACTTTGGGCAAGTGTCATGCCAATTCTAAATGTCCATACCTCTTCAAGGATCGGCCCTCTGGGATAATTGCACCATTTGTTAAATATTTGTCTTTGTTCTAATTTTGTTTTTATTCTAATTTGTCTTTTTTTTTCCTCTTGGCCTTAAATTTGGCTAAGTATGGAAGATAGAGGGAATGCTAGGAAGAAATTCTCAGAGCTTATTGAACTATTGAAATCATCACAAGCCTCCCCTCTTGAAATTACTTATCCTCAAGCAATGTTTGGAATCGTGAAAATTTCTTGTCCTTCCCAAGTGGCATCATCCTCAGGTAGGTGCTTCCATTTGATAAGGTACTCCACTATGGTTCTATCCCTTAATCTCCTTTCCCTTGTACCTAATATCCTTTCAGGTTCTAGAATTAATTGGCCTTCATCATCTAAAGGTGGTAGATCTTCGTATGGGTTGACCTTTTGACCAATTACCATCTTATGTCTGGAGACGTGGAACACATTATGGATCTTGTTGTTGATTGGCAACTCCAATTCATATGAAACCTCACCTATCTTTCTTGTTACCATATAGGGTCCATAAAATCATGGTTTAAGCTTTTCTGCACCATTAGATTTTAAGGATGATTTCTTATAGGGTTGGAACCTCAAGAATACCATGTCTCCGGCTTCAAATGTCCTCTCCACACGCTTTCGATCAACATATATCTTTTGCTGATTTTGAGCATGATGTAAGTTATCTCTATGTACCCTCATGATGTCTTCATGTTGCTGGATGAAGTCCTTTGCTTTGGGGCTTCGACTATCTGGGAGTATCACGTTCCTGAATGAAGTGGGATCATATCCATATAGAGCCTTGAATGGGCTCATCCCAATTGACATATGATGTGTTGTATTATAGCAATGTTCTCTAAGGTATAACCATTTAATCCATGCCTTTTGTTGTCTGGTGACATAGTTTCGGAGATATCCTTCAATCCATTTGTTTACGATCTCTGTTTGACCATCCATTTGTGGATGATAACTTGTGCTTAGTGTAAGTTGTGTGCCTACCAATTTGAACAATTCTTGCCAAAAGAGACTCATAAACCTGTTGTCCCGATCACTAATTATGTTTTGTGGTAGACCATGGAGTCAGAATATTTCCTTGAAAAATAACTCATCTACATGAGGTGCTTTATAGTCACAAGATATGGCCATGAAATGTGCATATTTGGTAAGCCTATCTACAACCACATAAATGCAATCTCTCCCTTGTACCTTAGGGAGTCCGATAATAAAATCCATGGTGACACTACTCCATTTTTGCTTCAGTATGGGTAAGGGTTGTAGTAATCTGGTAGGATGCATGTGCTCTATTTTATTCCTTTGGCAAGTGGTGCATTCTTGTACATAATGGACTACATACTTCTTTATACCTTTCCACGTAAATTTTTTTTGAACTTGTTTATAGGTTTTTTAGTAGCCTTGCTGTCCCGCAAGTGGGCTATCATGAAACTCTCGGATGATTCGGTCGTTCATCTTGGATCCTACAGCCAAATATATTCGATCCTTGTATAGGATGAGATCCTCCTTAACTATATAACCATCATCTTCCACATGTCCCTCCATTATGTTATTTGTGAAGGGATCCTTTACATACTCTGTTGTAATCATGTTCTTCCATCCGGATGATATGCATGATATGGCACATAAGTGCGGTCTTCTTGATAAGGCATCAGCTACCACATTATTTTTCCCTTTTATGTAACTAATATCAAAGTTATATGCTTGGAACTTACTAACCCATTTTTGTTGTCTATCATTTAAATCACGCTGCTTAAGGAAGTGCTGTAGGCTGTTGTGATCCATTTTGATGGCAAATTTCCCACATACGAGATATTGGTGGAATTTGGCCAAGGCATGCATGATGGCCAACATCTCTTTATCATAAGTAGAATATAATCTTTCCATGGCCATCAACTTATGACTTTCAAATGTTATGGGGTGCCTATTTTGCATTAAGACCATGCCAATACCTTCACCGAAGGCATCACATTCCAATTCAAAAGGTGAAGAGAAGTCAGGTATGGCCAACACTGGACACGTGCTCATGACATTCTTTAATTCCTCATAAGCTTTTTCAGTAGCATCATTCCATTGGAATAGTCCTTTCTTTGTTAGGTCAGATAAAGGTGATGCGATCTTGGAGAAATTTCTCACAAACCTTCGATAATAACTGCATAGTCCTAGAAATCCTCTTAAGTGAGTTAAAGTCCTTGGTCTAGGCCAGTCCCTTATGGTCTTAATCTTCTCCTCATCCACCTTGACTCCTTCAGCACTAATTTTGTGTCGTAAGTAAAAAATCTCTTCCATCCCAAACTCACATTTTGAGGCTTTGGCATAAAGGGATTCTTGTTCTAGTGTGGACAAAACCTCTTCAATATGTTTCAAGTGCTCTTCCCAAGTTTTACTATATATTAGTATGTCATCAAAGAAGATTAGGATTAACTTCCTTAGTTGCTTCCAGAAGGTATGGTTCATACATGACTGGAAGGTTGCTAGGGCATTGGTTAGCCTGAATGGAAGGACTAAGAACTCAAAGTGGCCATAATGACATCTAAATGTCATTTTTGGGATATCTTCTTCCCTCATGCGTATTCGGTGGTAGCCTGATCTTAGGTCAATATTAGAAAAATAGTTTGCCCCATGTAGTTCATCTATTAATTCATCCACCTGAGGTATGGGATATCTATTTTTGATGGTTTGCTTATTGAGAGCTCTATAATCTACACACATTCTCATGGTCCCATCCTTCTTTTTGACTAATACTACTGAAGAGGCAAATGGGATAGAGCTTGGCTGAATATGCCCCATTTCTAAAAGCTCATTTATTGTTTTTTCTTTCTCCTCCTTAAATTTTTGGGGGTGTCTATAGGGGGTGGTAATAACGGGTTTGGAGTCTTTCTCCATTTCTATCATATGCTTAAATCCCCTTTTGGGAGGTAGACCAGGAGGTGTTAGGGTAAAATAGGATCAACAATGAATATGCAATAAACAACATCAAATACCCATAACTCGATAGAATAGTGAAACTAAGAAAGATTGAATGAAATGAAGCAATGAATAACACAATGCAAACCTTCCTTGAATTGAAGCTTCTATTGTTGCCTATCAAGATCATCCTTGTGTGTATGAAGTAGGCCCTCAAAGAGTGCACTCCTTTGTTGTTTTTAAGAATGTTGATAGTGAATGGCTGGGGTGATAAACGCGCAATGAAGAGGAGCTTCAAAGCTTTGGGTGATCTCAAGCAAATTGTATTGGGGTGCCAAAGGCACGCTGGTAGATTTCTACAGAGTAACAATATGAATAGCCTGGATGATTGGAATGGGAGGATGAGGTTTATTTTATAGACTCAGAAGAATGAGGATCAACGGTTGATAAAAAGTATGATGATCAATAGCTGAGAATGGTTGAGGAATGTGCAACCAGTAGGAATAGGACAAGTGTTCCACCTCCATCATGAAAGAGGGGATTTGACAAAATTGATTGGAGAGTTAACTCCATTGACTAATCAATTAACAAACTTGATTAGTCAGTTAGAAGAATGGATTGAGGGATTGACTAGATTGATTGATCAGTTACCCAAATAGATTGAGGAGCTGACAAAATTGATTGGTTAGTTAACAGTTTTGATTGAGAAGTTAACTAATTTTGATTTAGAGAAGAAATAGGACATGTGGGTGAGGGAATATTAGGCAATTAAATATTTAGAATATTTAATTACATGTGCAACATGGTGAGGTGGAAAGGTGAGGTGGAAAGATGAAGTGGAAGGGTGAGGCGGATTTATGAAATTAGGACTTAGGATAGAGGAATTTTTGATTAATTAAATAATGTAGGATTATTTAATTATGTGAGACATTAGAAGAATTTAGGGAATTTAATTAAATAAATTAATTTTATTTAATTAAGGAACAGTGAATTGATTAAATAAATTTGGAATATTTATTTAATTGATAGAAGAAGGGAATGAATATTTAGAATATTTATTTAGAATGAATCGTGTCATTTTTAGGCATATACATTTTTCCCCTCTTTGATGCAATGCGGTTTATGGCATTGCTTCAAAGAATAAAAAGTCTGATGGTGATACATACCCCAGTTTGCCCCTGGTACAAGTTACAATGATAAGATGCTCCCTTGAGAGATTGGATGGGAAGAAGGCAAAAGGGCATGAGATGGACAATCTCATGAAGATGGGGTTTAGGTTGGGTTGGAAGAGAAAGGACACGTTTCAGAGAAATAAGAAGAAAACTGGAAGAAAAATGGGCGTGAGAAGTAGTTACAGTCATCACCTAGCCAAAATTAGGGTTTGCAAGCTATAAATAGGAGCTGGGTCCACAAGATAATTCATTTGCACACTTGTCTTTGTTGGATTTACATTGGAGAGCTTAGAGCAAACTCAGAGCAGCATGGCAGCTAGAGAAGCAGATATTCCATGGGAGGAGCACCGATTCGAGTGAGTCGATCGATTCAGGCGGCCAGCAGATGCAAGACCCCTAGTATGTGTTTCAAAATTTTTTCCCAAGGGTCAAATTAGGGTATCATAAATGCTAGGGAAAAAATAGGGTAAACAGATGTGCCGAACTGCAGAACGACACATATGCTACACGAAGCGGCGCATTTGTCATTCTGCAGCGCATATGCATATTTTGACGGCGCATACGTTAAAGCTGCGCATGCATGAACTGTAGTGGTACATCCATGATTCTGCGGTTCATGTTATTCCATGGCGCATATGTGATTCTATGGTGCATACATCGAAAGTAGCTATGGATACACTGAAGTTGCGCATATGTGGTTTGTAGTTGCGCATATGTGGTTTGTAGTGGCACATCCATGATTTAGCAGCGCTTTTGCCAAATGCAGTGGCACATATGTTTTAGATAGTAGATTACTTAACAAAATTGACTCAATTGGCATCTTGTTTGACACGTCAATCGATGAGCTATCTCCGAGATTACAGGAATCTAGTCAAGAGATGTAGTGTGTTGTTTTGATCAATTTGAAATGCTAAGTTTAGTTGATATAGTTCTATAGATATGTTGAGTATGGTACTTGCAGTTTTAGATTGACACCTTGCTTTGCGTGCTTGCAGGAGGAGATACGAGAGACATTATAGTCTAGGGAGATGTTCCCCATGCCCATATTGCAGAGATATATGCTCACAGAGATTGACAGAGAGGTGCTTGGTGCCATGGGACTGGATTATGTATGCTTCATGCCCGAGGTTCGAGCGAACTGAGGACTATTGACTGCTGCAATGGAGAGATTCCATAGTGAGGATGGGACCTTCCACTTCCTTATTGGAGAGATGACTGTGACCTTGGAGGATGTGTATAGGATACTTCACTTGCTGATTTAGGGTGAGCTGGTGGAGTATGATGTGCAGCGAGAAGTGGGACTCGCCGAGTGTAGGCGAGTATTTGATGATCCTGAGCTAGTTGGACAAGTCTCCCCTGGCATGATATTTACGACTGCTATGACTACTTCCCTGGGATTGTGGCCAGATTGATCGGAGGCGTTGTCTACCCCGACAAGAGATCGCACAGGTTCCCCATTGGATGGGGTAGGATCATGGAGCGGATGCAGACAGAGGGCACCCGATATGCATGGGGTGTCTGCGTATTGGCGCATCTATATCATGACATGCATTAGGTAGTGTACCATTGTAGCATGAGTCTATCGGCTAGGGTACTACTGTTACAGTTTTGGCTATGGGAGCACATAGTGGTGACTAGGCCGAAATGTGTGTTTGCAAGACATCGAGGGGAGCCATACAGTTATGGCTATGCAGGGGTGATTTACCGGCACAGGCTGGGGAAGTTGGAGTACTAGAGACACACTCTGGATGGTGTAGATGTGGTGGTCTGGTGACCATATCTGGATTCCAAGCCATGGGATGATGAGGGAGATGAGCTGCCTTATTATTTTTAGATGAGGTGGCTGATAGGGCAGACGCAACATATACTGGAGAGGCAGATGGTAGGCCAGGTGCTGAGACAATTTGGCAGGAGATAGGGCATGCCACAAGGGCAGGCACTATTTGCACGGACTCACGCAGAGCGGGTGAGATTGGGGCCGATGGCTTCTTATGAGGAGGCCCTAGCAGAGTTCTGACAGACTCCTTATGTTGTTTGGGATATGAGGATAGAGATAGCCAATGCCGGGATTACACAGGATTATGAGGATTGGGTCACTGCACACCCTTTCCTAAGATATTCAGGGCCAGGTATGTTGGTGCCTCGTATTGACGAGGCAGATTCAGAGGAGGAGGGCCAGGTTGGTTGGGGGTAGAGGGGAGGTAGAGGTAGAGGAGGACGGGGTCGAGGAGGACAGGGTGGTGGCCGAGATGGTGGAGATGATGGGGGAGGAGGGGGAGGAGGTGGAGATGGAGAGAGGTTGAGACAGTGGAGGAGAGTAGGGGAGGGGCCACCTCATGCCTAGCAAGTAGCATAGCAGCAGGTGCCACAGCAGGTACCACAGGCACAGATGCCACCACCTCAGCAGGTGGCACAATAGCAAGTGCCCCAGCCACAGGGGCCAGTGCAAGTAGATGCATATGAGCAGGCTATAGCCAACCTGAGGAGATAGGTGAGAGAGCTATGGGCACATCTTAGGAGGGCAGACAGTCGATGAGAGACAGATGTAGCGGTGATCACAGGGCTGACTCACGAGAGGGATATGGTAGACGCATGGGTACGTGTTATCTGTGTAGAGTGGGAAACTACAGTGGCAGCTCTGGGGATAGATGCAGCCAGCTCCTTTTTGGTTGGGCAGGTGTAGAAGGCACAGGCACAGTTAGGCCAGTCGCAGACATAGCTAGTGCAGGTGCAGGCAGAGCTTGCTAGAGCATAGGCACAGGTTCAGTATTACCGAGGTCTATATCATGGGGCAGTGCCAGCGAGCCAGACGGCTTTGAGCTTCAGGAGTCAGTCTGGGGCTTCTCAGAGAGCAGGTCCATCACAGTCAGGGGCCTCTGTGATGGGCCCATGGCAGCCAGGGGTGAGTGGAGGAGACCCCGTTGGGAGCAGTGGTTCCCAGCAGCAGGGATAGACTTGTATCAGATTTTGTACTTTTTGAGACATGTATCACCATCCTTTTGGATGTATTTTTGTATATGACATTGATTCAGAAATTATGATATTGTACATTTGGACTTACTTTATGTATATGAGGGTGCAGCTATGTGACTTGCTCTATATGTTATGAGATTATGATTTCGTTCTTATTGTATGATGTGATGCATGTGCAAACTTAGATGCCCTATCTGATGCTATATGAGATGTTTATCTATTTCATCTTTTGATATGATTCAATGTGATGCCTATATGATATGAGTGTTTGATCTGATATGCTTCAAATGTATGCAAATGTAACATGATTTCTGTATGATTATGCAACTTTTAAGTGATGCACTTAGCTATGTTTTTGATTTCTTTGTTGTTGATACTATATGATGATGACATATGGATGACCTAATGCATTTTATTGTGTATGCAATTGATTTAATCATGTTCATGACTATCTCAAATGTGATTTGATATGCACCTATATGCTTTATTTTTGTGATGTCCAAATGTACCCTATCGACACAAGAATGACAGGATGATGGATAGAGGAATTGACTTGAGGTAGAAAGATTTAGAAGCTTTACTTGATATTGTTACTCTGCATAGTTCAGGTATTGTTTATTGTATGGGATATGGATGCCTAGATGTGTATATGGATATATAATGGACGGTGTGTTTTTGGAGTGCTTTATTTCATCATTAGGCGTTTTATTTTTTATTTTTTATTTTTTTGGCATTTTTCTGAAATGTTGTAAGTTAATACAAGCATCTAGGTATAATTGAACCGAGATGACCTGAGTACTGCTTATATGGATTTTGATTTAGCAAGTTAATACAAGCATCTAGTCAAAATTGAATCTAGATGACCTGAGTACTTTTTGTGTTTCAACAAACAAGGATTGCCCCTGTTCATGTTAGACCTTTGATGTCATCAATGATCTTTTGCTGATCATGTCCTTAGATAAGGTGTCACATTACTAAAGCATAATCCACAGATAGCAAACAAAGAAAGTGATCATGCCCCCATCATAGCATCTCTAGCTTTTGGCATCCTTGAGTAGCATAGAAAGACATGATAACAAAAATAAGACTCTGTAACTTAACCATGATTCTAATCCACAAAACATTCTTACATTTAGATGTGTTTATTTCTTTCCGTAATTCGAGTAAAATCATTTAGAAGGCCTTGGGTATTTCGCTTTGTGTTTGAATAGGTTAAACTACATGGAGTTGAGATTCTTGCTTGGAGCGTGGATTCTGCTTGCACCTGCTTGCTTGGTGAGAAGATTTTACAATCCTTATTGGCAAGATGGACTCTAAGGGACTAACCTAGTGCCTCGGGGGTGCATTACTAAATGGCCTTGCCTACGTGACGACACAGAGGCAACGTAGTTCAGGGTAAACCCTAACGGACCTAAGACCTAGGCGAGAGAAAGTGGAGATGGACTCAGCTAGATAGAAGGATGAGATATGGAATGGATGAGATAGTGGAAAGGGCCTTGGGGGCGCATTAGAATAATGGCCTTGCCTACGTGACAATGCAGAGGCAACGTAGTTCATGGACCTGGACCATGGAAGACTGATGAGAGACACTATGTTAGGCTCACATTGAGGAGACGGTATGGGATAGAACCTTGGTTGACAAGGCCACAAAGAGGGAGAGTATCAAGCCATGATAGGTAACTATCAGGTGTTTATTACGGGATAGATATGGGCTAAATAGAAAATGAGTGTAGGAGGAATGGACTTAAGGTGATTGGATTCCCAAAGATGGAAAAGGCGGTTTATCACAAGTAATGCCTATTTACTAGGTTTTCATCGCTTGCTTTTATTTGCACGAGAAGCTAGAAAGTAAACATGATGCCTGTTTGCCAGGTTTTCATCATGATACCTATCCAAGGCGCCTGTTTGCCAGGTTTTCACCAAAGGATGATATTTTTTTGCATTTTTCTGATTTTCTATTTTTTTTGCTTTTTTGTTTTTTTCATTTTTTTGATTTTTTTGTATTTTTGTGCCCCCCCTCACATTGGGGTTCTCCTAGGTGTAAAACTCGTGAAGATGCATGTTGTTGATTGGGTCATCAAACAACTCACCTTCTAATGTTGCCAACTAATATGCCCCTGATCTGTAAGCAGCTATAATCACATAGGGCCCAAGCTAGTTGGGTTTGAACTTGCCTTTCTTTTCTCTGTCTTATTGATTGTCAGGATTCTCCTTGAGAATGAGGTCCCCAACCTTAAAGATTCTTGGGAGAACTTTGTGATTATAGCTCCTTGACATCATCTATTGATAAGCTTTGAGATGATCGAAGGCTTTCTATCACCTTTCTTCCAGTAACTCTAGTTCTTGTAACTTGAAGACCCTATATTCTTTATCGAATATGAGACCTTTTAGCGACACCCTGAGGGATGGTAATTCGACTTCAATAGGGAGGATGGCTTCTGAACCATAGACAAGGTCGTAGGGTGTAGCACCTATGGGAGTGCATATGCTAGTTTTGTAGGCCCACAGAGTAGGATTGAGTTGGACATGCCAATCACAGCCAGCATCGTTGACTATCTTCTTAAGAAGTTTCAAGATGGTCTTGTTAGATGCTTTAGCTTGACCGTCCTTGGGGGTAGTATGGAGTGGAGAAACGATGTTGGATTTTGAAATGTTCACAGAGTTCTTGGACATCCTCATTTTTGAATGGTCTTCCGGTATCCATTATAATGGATGAAGGAATGCCATATCTGCAGATAATGTAATTCAAGATGAATGAGGAAATTTGCTTACCTATGATGGTGCTGAGGGGAACAGCTTCAATCCACTTTGTGAAATACTCAGTGGTAGTTATGATGAATTTGTGGCCGTTAGATGAGGGTGGATGGATCTTTCCCACAAGGTCAAGTCCCCACTGGTAAAAGGGCCAAGGTGTCGTTAAAGGTCTCAACTCTTGCGCTGGTGTATGTATCAGGTTCTCGTGTATTTGGCACTGTTTGCACCTTTTGACAAATTGATATGAAACCATTTCCATGTTTGGCCAGTAATAACCCAAATGCATGAGTTTCTTGGCTAAGGAAGGACCGCTAGAGTGCATTCCGCAGATCCCCTCGTGTACATCTTGCAAGGTAGTTATGGATTCTTCTTGTTCTAAACAACGGAGCAAAGTACCATCAAGACCACATCGGTATAGGGTATTGGCTATGATGGTGTAGCGAGAGGTTTGTCATATAAAAGTTTGTCTCTGGTTAGAAGAGAGGACAGGTGGGAGAATGTTGTCCTTAAGGTAAGTGTAAGTCTTACCATACCAAGGTGACTCAGATCCAACTAGAAGGTAGATGGAATGGGTCTCAGGAAGATCATAAGCTAGTTGCCAGATAGTTTCCACTAAGAAGAGAGGCAATGGTTGCCATTGCATCTGCTACCTTATTCTCAATCTTGGGTATTTGCTCGAAGGAGATGGTCCCAAAGTGTCCTTTGAAGTCATTGACCATCCGTTTGTACGGGATGAGCTTTTCATCTTTGGTTTGGTACTCATCATTGACTTGATTGATTATAAGCTGAGAATCACCATAGACATGAAGTTCTTGGATTTTCCACTCAGTTGCCATCTTGAGACCAATTACCAAGGCTTCATATTCTGCTATATTGTTGGTGCATGGAAATAATAAATGGTAAGACTTTGGAATTGTGTCACCTTGAGGAGTTATAAACAAGATGCCTGCCGCTGATCCATGGTTTGTGTAAGACCCATCAAAGTAGAGTTTCCAGGAAGATGTTGATACATTGAATAGGGATTCGTCTGGAAACTCAAACTGCATTGGCATGGTGTCTTGTAATGGTGCATCTGCTAGTTGATCAGCTATGATTTGTCCCTCTATGGCTTTTCTGTCTACATATTCGATGTTGTACTCACTTAGAAGCATTACCCATTTTGTGAGGCGACCTATGAGAGCTACTTTGCTAAGGAGATACTTCAATGGGTCTATTTTTGCAATGAGTTTAACTAGATGTGCAAGCATGTAATGTTAGAGTTTTTGTGAAGCAAAAGCTACAGCGAGACATGATCTTTCTACTTGTGAGTATTGTAATTCATAGCCCACTAAGGTTCGGCTGATGTAGTAGATGACTCTTTCTTTGTTCTCATATTCTTGTTGTGCTAGTAGTGCCCCCAGAGCAGTAGGTGTAGCAGATATGTAGAGAATTAGTGGTCTCCCTTGGATAGGAGGCATGAGAATGGGTGGATTCATAAGGTATTTTGTTAGTTTGTTGAATGCTTCTTCACACCGCTCATCCCACCTAAATGGAATGTTCTTGTGCAGGAGATGGCTGAATGGTTGGCACTTGTCTACCAGCTATGATATGAATCTGCGGATTGCCTGCAACTTGCCTTGTAGCAATCTCAATTGAGTTAGAGTCTTGGGTGGTGGCATGTCCATTATAACTTTGACCTTGGCAGGGTCCACCTCTATGTCATTTGCAGACGCTATGAAGCCTAGCAGCTTGCCTGAAGTGACTCCAAACACACATTTCTTTGGGTTTAGCTTGACTTGGAATTGGTCCAATCTTTGAAATAGTTTTTCTAATACATCTAGTTGTGAGTCCCTTGTGAGAAATTTTGCTAAGATATCGTTGACATAGTCCTCCATTGTTACATGCATCATGTCATGGAATATAGTTGTCATAGCTCTTTGATATGTGGCACCTACATTTTTCAACCCAAATGGCATGACATTCTAGCAAAAAGTACCCCATGGGCAAGTAAAAGTTGTCTTGTGTTGGTCCTCTGGTGCTATTTTGATTTGATTATACCCTGAGAATCCATCCATGAGAGATAGCATAGTATGTCTTGCAGTTAGGTCGACTATGATATCGATATTTGGCAATGGAAAATCATCCTTGTGGCATGCTTTGTTTAGGTCTCAAAAATCATTACATAATCTGACTCAGCCATCTGGTTTGGACACTGGCACAATGTTGGATATCCATTCCAGGTAATCTATAGCCCTGATGAACCCTACATCCAGCAATTTTTTGAGTTCTTCTTTGACCAACAGTGCTATGTGAGGATGCATCTTTCTCAGCTTCTGCTTTACTGGTTTTACCCCTGGATCCAATGGAAGATGATGTAGAATTAAGTTTGGGTCGAGACCTGGCATGTCTGCATATGACCAAGCAAAGCTGCCTCTCTTTTTCTTAAAGAACGGTACAAACCTAATTTTCTCTGGTGGTGTAAGAGATTTGGCAAAGTGGATAATCTTGGGCTATTCTTCTATTCCAATATTCATGGGCTCTGTCGGTTCTACAACAATCTATGACCTTTCCTAGTACATATCACTAGGGAGAGTGTCAAGCTTTCCATTGTCAAGTGCCATAGTTGGGTTTTCACCTTCGGATGAGTCCTTTCTTTTTACTGTTTTAGGATCTGACACTGCCACAAGGCAGTTTTCACTGTCAGATCCAGTTTTGACCTTGATATTTTTGTGACTAGAAGGCTTGGCACCCTCCCCAAAGTAAGCCACGATATTCAGTTCAATAGCAAAACTAGATTTATGATCTCCCCTGGGTAAGTGGTCCCCAAGTTCCATATAATCAATGTAAGCATCGTCATTTTGGAACATATCTAGTTGAGGAGTTCCTCACAGATCCCAGTTAATAAGCTCAGGGTGCACGAGGGGGAGGGAGTTGGATGATAGACCTGATTCATTGATGGTGTGGATGGACATGTTAGGAGCATTGGTGGGGGTAGTGTTCAGGATGGTACTTTCTTCCAAGTTGTTTATTGCAATGGAATTTAAACTTTCCTTGAAATCCATAATCTCAGGGATGGGCAAATCAGACTCTAGTGGTTAGTTCGAAAGCATTTGTCCCTCATGGTAGGGGCTAAAAGTTTGAATGGTGTTGACCTCCTTGTCGTCATAGGAATGCTCTGTTAGCTCATCCCACTCATACTCATTTGAATCCATGTCACTGTCCTCTTGAAGTGTTTGGATCATTTCTACAAGACAAGCATTTTCCTTAACTTTGCCCTTGCCTTTGTATCCTAGGCCATTTGTGTTTGTAGCCAATGAGGATGAAGAAGGTTGGATAGGTTCAATGATTCCTTCTTTTTTGAGGCCGATGGGGCCTTGTCCTTCGTACCCCATTCTATGTAGAATAGTCTCCCCTTGTCTGTAGAGTTCTGTTGGGAGTCTAGGCGGATCTTGGGGTGTGCTTTCTTCTTCAGTATAAAGCCATTGTAGGATATCTCTCTCCTCTGTTTCATCAGATAAGGTCCCCCATTTTACAAAGGGAGCTGCGGGAGCTATAGGAGGAGCAGATGGCTTTGGAAAATGCTTGGGTCAGCCAAAAGATCTAGGAGACAAGGGCTATTTGGCAAGATTGAGACTGTACTCAATTGAGTACTCTTCCACTCCAGTTTCTTTTATGGTAACTTTCTATTCTTTGGGCCTTGAGGAGGAGGCTTCAAAGGTATGGTCATGCTGTGGGGTAGGGTATATATATGCTCTGTTATTCAGGATTATGCATTCAGGTTTTGCAAGGAAAGAGTTGCAATGCTGATAGAGGTTAGGGTCACCTTGAATGGTGATTTTCTTGCCATTGTGCAGGAACTTTATGCATTGGTGATAGGTTGAGGGGACAGCCTTCATGGCGTGAATCCATGGTCTCCCTAGTAGGATATTATATGTGAGCTCCTGATCAAGGACTTGACAAACAACATCTTTTATCACTGGTCCCACTTGAATGGGTAGGACTACTATTCCCTTTTTGGTTCTTTCTTCCTCGTCATACACTTTGATGGTAATTTTTCTCCTTGGATCAACTGCCTATTCAAAGAACCCCAATGCAAGGACTAGCTTTAATGTGCAAATATTTAAACCAACACCCCCATCAATGAGAACCCTCTTGATGCAGTGTTTGTGGATGAAGGCGATGATATGTAGAGGGGTGTTATGGGGTTGAGATATAGAGAGGTCATCTTGCTCAGTAAATGATATGGTGTTGGAGGAAGTCAGATTGCCTACCATGGTCTAGAACTGCTCTTGGGCCAAGTTAGTGGGGACGGTGGTTTTCACTAAGGCTTTCTCAAGGATCTCCTTATGGGAAGGAGATAGACGTAATAAATCCAAGATAGAAATGTGAGCCGGAGTGTTTTGTAATTGGTCGATGACATTGTACTGACGGAAGTTGGATGGAGAAGGGGATGACCTTGGAGGGGCGGTATTAAGCGTGACTTTGCCACTATAGGTAATTATACTACAACCAGTTCTGTTAGGTCTTGATTGTTGGTTGGGTGTGATGACATTGATTTGTGGGACATACTCAAAAATGCAATTTATGGTATAGTCAAATGGCACACTAGTTGGCATTACTAGTCCCACTATTCTGATTAGGCCTATTGTGATTGTTGTTGTTGTTGTCATTATTTTTATTACCATTGTAGTTGTTGCCATTGTGGTTGTTGCTGTTGTTGTTATTGCCATTGTAGTTATTGCTGTTGTACGGCCTGTTGTGATTCAGAAGTGGATCCTTGTAGGCCACATGAGTTTCATTGGAGGTATGCTATTGGGTTCCTCCCTGGTTCTGATCTAGTACATCTTGTATGACATTTTTGAGGCGGATGCAATTCTTGGTTGTATGCCCCCTTCCTCGATGATATTCACAATAGTCCGTGTCCTTCCAGTAGGGAGGTTTGACTATAGGCTCATAATCACTTGTTGGCGGTAGAGAGATTTCATTGTTAGCCAACAACTTCCTTAGTGCAGACTCTTGAGACTCACCCAATGGTGTGAATTTTCTCCTTGGATTTGAACTGAACCATGGTTGGGGCTCCCGAGAGAATGGTTTGTTGGGCGTAACATTGTTTGTTTCTCCTTTAAGAGTGAATATGGGTTGTTGCTTGGGAGCTGCTGCCTTGGCATCCACTACCCCATCATTGACCACATTCTTATTCTTGGTCCAAAACTTTGATTTATCCGTTGTGTAATTGGATGTAGGTGTGTCCTTATATATCTTGATTTCTCCTTTAGTGATCATAGCCTTTTCAATGAACAACCCCATTTCGACGACTTTGGAAAATGATGTAGGGCATTGTATCTATATTTGATAGCTAAGATCAGTGTTTAGGTTATGGACAAACATCTCCAATAGCTGCTTCTCAAGCATATCGTAACAACACTTACTAGCTAGTTGTCTCCATCGTTGTAAGAAGGTGCGAATGACTCACCACTCTTTTGTTTGGTGTTGCATAGATCTAGCATAGATACCTCGTGTTCGATGTTGTAAGAGAAGTTTGTGATAAATTTGTTGACAAGTTCATTAAAAGTTTGGATTCCTGGTGGGAGACGTGAGAACCACTCCATAGCTTGACCACCTAAAGATCTTGGGAATAGTCTCATCAAGTAGGTCTCATTGTGAGCTACTTCTAAACATGCTACATTGAATTCCCTAATATGATCTCTAGGGTCCCCCTTCCCTTTGTATTTGTCAAACTTTGGAACTTCGAACCGATAGGGGAATGGTTTCATGACCAAATTTTTGTCAAAGGGGTATGGTGCTATATCCTCCAAGGAGTAGTTCTTGGTACTTGTACCCGTCTTAAGGTCTGATATTTGTTGTGTGAGGCTCTCGAGTTGTTTTCTCATTTCTTCCATAGGAGCATTTTGATCTATGGGTCTCTTTCCTCTATCATTTGCATTCGGGTCTATAGTATTCCTTTCTCTTTCATTTGTGTGTGGGTCTGTGTCATTCTTTCCCCTTTCGCGATCATTGTCTATATTTTCCATGATTGAGTTTATATCAAAGTCTGCGGGGAGTTTAATTTTGAGATTAGCAAGATGATAGAAATACTTATGAGGGTCTGCACGGAGCACCTTCTCTACTAAATGTTGGAATTTCCAATCTTGGATGCTCCCTTCGTAATCTTCGTGAGATGCTTCCTTCATAATCTTCGTGAGAGATCTCTTCATCACTATCATGAGGTGTGATGATACTATTGGATGAGCCAGCCATTTCAAGTTGCTTGTTGTATTGAGATCGAGTAAGAACCATGCAAGGTGACGTGGGATTAAGTGGACTAAGATGAGAAATTTTGGCAAGGTGCCAACTAAGACTATTGTGAAGAGGATACCTAGGACAAGACTTGGACAAAGGACTTTCTCGCTTAATGACTTCAAGTAAGACGGTTGACACAAGACAGTAGCCACTAGTAAGGGTAGTCGACACCTGTCTTATTGTGTAGGGACTAGTCATGCAACAAGACTACTAGCAAAGTTCTATGACCTACTAGGCTTACATGAATTTCACAAAGGATATGAGAAAGGGGGCTATATCGAACTGATATGGAGCAATCTGACCTTGGGACAAGAAAGGTTTTGACAGAAGGTGAATGGGACGATTGACGAAAGAGAGATACTCAAGTGAAATGGGTGAAGACTAACTGCAAGGTTGAGCCTAATCTCTGAATGTGAAGCTAGGCTGAAAAGGGTACTCAAAACAGGTAAAATTTTTCTCTCGAAAATAGTGTAAATGCTTACTGTCATGGATGCGCTGAAATAGATGCACGACAGAGATGTACAGATGCGCAAGAAGTCGGTATATATGTGCCGGATTGGTAAAATGTGAATGTGCAGCAACAGTCAATAAATGTCTAGCAAGTCTAAACATATGCACCGCTAGTCGACACAAATGCGTAGGAACATAGAATGTATGTGCAGCTCCGGCTTTTCTCAATTTTTTTGTTTTTACAAATTTTTGAAATTTTCTGTTGTTTTTGGTACTTTTGGCTGGAAAAAGATCTTCTTGATCTGATTTTATGAATTAACAGCAAGAAAACACAACAAGCACAAAGAATATTTTATAGTTTTTTTACTTTTTTTAGTGGTTTTTCTGACTCTATTTTGGACTAATACAAAAGCAAGCACAAAAGATCCTAGGTTAGAAATGGATTACAAGGGTTTTTGGCCATTAGAACAAGAGGTGTTTAATGTAGGCAACCATTCAAGTAGTTACACATGCGGCGGCACTACTCTCTGTTATGGAGTCTCCCAGCCTCAAAGGGTTGCGCCTTAGAGAGTTTTGGGGGAGGTTGGCCGTCGGTGTAACATAGCAGCACTTGTTGCAGGAGGTTTTCACCTCAAGCACTTTTATTTTAAGTGGATTGGTAGGGCTTGGCTTCTAGCCTATTTCCACTCAGGGTCATTCCCACTTAGACAAGTGTGCATCCAAGGGCAGGCCCCTCTTAAAGGTTAAACAAATGGAATAACAAATCTAGCATTCTGATCACCTAGTAAAGGGGAGAGCATAAGCCTATTGTCATTCATCAAGCACAGAAGACACTAATTAATCCAACCTACTTAAAAGTAGAAAAACTAAATGGGCTAATCTACTTGGGCAAGCACTGAACTTTGAAGTGATTTAGCAAGATAGCATTGGTTTAGTTTTTAACCCAAAAAGCAATGATGAGTTCAGTTTTAATCCATGTAGCATGAATAGTTAACTTTGAAATTTTGGTCAATCGAGATAGCAGTGGTACAATTTTAACCCAAAAATCAATGATGAGTTCAGTTTTAATCCATGTAGCATGAATAGTTAACTTTGAAATTTTGGTCAATCGAGACAGCAGTAGTTCAATTTTAACTCAGAAAGTAATGATGAGTTCAGTTTTAATACCAGATAGTAATAACTTGGAAAAGATAGCAATGTTGCAATGCAAGACAACAATGATCCAGTTACTTTTTTCCTAATTAAAGCTATATGAGGGTTTGCATGAATATCAGTTTTACTATCCCTTTAGAAAGTGAAGTGTGAACTATCAAAATGCAACTATATGGAACTAAACCCGAACCTATCCTACAAAACAGCTCCAGAGAACACCTGCAAAGATGTTAGCGTTAGCAAACCTTAGAAAAGCACTAAAATCATGACCTACTATAGAAGCGTAGCTTCAGTGACTAAATGCGTAGAAATAGTCAACAGAAGCGCAACAAAAACAAATGTGCTATAATAGTGCTCAAAAGCACAGTAAGAAAGAACATAAGCGCAATAGGAACGAATGCGCCGTAACAGTGCACAAAAGCGCAGTAAATGGGTATATGCGTCGTAATAGTGTTTAAATGCACCACAGGATTATAAGTGCTGGAATAGAGAGTATAAGCGCTGGATTATCACAAAAGTGTCGTGGAAATGTTCAAATGCGCCGGATTAGCCTATGCGATGCCTGTATGGAACCTGTCTTCAAAAAAGCTCAAATTTTGATGAGATAAAGGGGCAAGGCCCCACAGTGGGCGCCAAAAATGTTAGGGTAAAATAGGATCAACAATGAATATGCAATAAACAACATCAAATATCCATAACTCAATAGAATAGTGAAACTAAGAAAGATTGAATGAAATGAAGCAATGAATAACACAATGCAAACCTTCCTTGAATCAAAGCTTCTATTGTTGCCTATCAAGATCGTCCTTGTGTGTATGAAGTAGGCCCTCAGAGAGTGCACTCCTTTGTTGTTTTCAAGAATGTCGATAGTGAATGGCTAGGGTGATAAACGTGCAATGAAGAGGAGCTTCAAAGCTTTGGGTGATCTCAAGAAAATTGTATTGGGGTGACAAAGGTGCGCTAGTAGATTTCTATAGAGTAACAATACAAATAGCTTGGATGATTAGAATGGGAGGATGAGGTTTCTTTTATAGACTCAGAAGAATGAGGATCAACGGTTGAGAAGAAGTATGATGATCAATGGCTGAGAATGGTTGAGGAATGTGTAACCAGTAGGAATAGGACAAGTGTTCCACCTCCATCATGAAAGAGGGAGTTTGACAAAATTGATTGGAGAGTTAACTCCATTGATTGATCAGTTAACAAACTTGATTAGTCAGTTAGAAGAATGGATTGAGGGATTGATTGGATTGATTGATTAGTTACCTGAATAGATCGAGGAGCTGACAGAATTGATTGGTTAGTTAACAGTTTTGATTGAGAAGTTAACTAATTTTGATTTAGAGAAGAAATAGGACATGTGGGTGAGAGAATATTAGGTAATTAAATATTTAGAATATTTAATTACATGTGCAACATGGTGAGGTGGAAAGGTGAGGTGGAAAGATGAACTAGAAAGGTGAGGTGGATTTATGAAATTAGGACTTAGGATAGAGGAATTTTTGATTAATTAAATAATGCAGGATTATTTAATTATGTGAGACATTAAAAGAATTTAGGGAATTTAATTAAATAAATTGATTTTATTTAATTAAGGAACAGTGAATTGATTAAATAAATTTGGAATATTTATTTAATTGATAGAAGAAGGGAATAAATATTTAGAATATTTATTTAGAATGAATTGTGTCATTTTTAGGCGTATATAGGAGGAATGTCAGCGAACACCTTTTTATGTTTCTTTAGAATAGGTTGAATATCTATGTGAATGGCTTTTCCTTCAGGGGTGGATTTGTGTAGAACTAGACATTGGGCTACCCACTCTACTTGGTTATGCCTAAAAATTCTTTCCATTCTTTTAGAAGAGGCTACACAAGGTGATCCATCTGATAACCCATCTAGGGTAACTTTTTATTCTTGTTTCATAAAGGTAAGTTCTAATTTGGGAAAATCTAATGTGACACATCCTAGAGAATGCAACCAAGGTGTACTAAGGATTACATCTATGTCTCCCATGTTTACTATGTAAAAGTCATCTTCAAAGGGGTGTCTCCCTAACCCAAACTTAAACTTAGCTAACCTTTTGGATCATTCCCTAGTGGAACCATTAGCTAGGGATACATCAAAACCTTCAAAACCTTGGGGTTCTAGTTTCATTCTTTTGACTAATAATTCATCGATAAAGTTATGAGTAGCCTCACTATCTACTAGGGCTGTTATCTTTTTCCCTTTAATGCTGCCTCTAAGCCTAAATGGATGATGTTTAGATACCTTGGATATGGCAGCCAAAGTGACCTTTTCTTGGTTCTCATACTTTCTTCATTTGGATGGGTTTTCTATTTCTTCATTGTCGGGTAGGGCTTCTATGACATGTATTTGCCCATATTTGTGACCCCTTTCCCATTTTTCCTTACATTTAAAACATAGGCCTTTGTCTTTTAAGTTTCTTAAGTTTGGAAACATATGACCCCTTTCCCAAGGTTCCCCACATTGGCGACATGGTTCTTTAGTCTTCCTTTCACCCTTATGATATGGTGTCTTGTCAAATTTCCCCTTTTTGTGAAATGGTTTGGTGTATGTTTGAGAGGAGTGGGTTTGTTCTAATTGCATGGACATCTCTATGGAATCATCAAGGTTAGTGGGTTTAAGGGCTCCTACCAAGCCTCCTATTTTCTCATTCAATCCTTTGATAAACAATTATGTGAGTCTTTCATTTTCCACTTTAGATACTCATATTGCTATCTTTTCAAACTCATTCACGTACTCATTTATGGAACCCCTTTGTCTTAGTAGGGTTAACTCTCAAAAATCTTGTTGTGGGTGGCGATGATCAAATTTCTTGATAAATCTTTTGGAGAACACTTCATATTATGTGATATTGTCATGACCTTGAGTGTGCTTTCCATGGTGCCACCATTCATAAGCTAAGCCTTCTAGGTGTAGAATGACAAATTGAAATGCATCCCTTTCAGTCATAGGGTTAAGCCAGAAATAGGTATTTAACTTTTGTAACCAAGCTTGAGGAGTGATCTTGTGGGTTCCAACAAAATGTGGAAGATTTACCTTATTGGCCTTTTGCTTCAATTCCTTGTTGATGGGTCTTTTTTCCCTCCTTGTCACTTTATTCCTCCTCGAGTTGCTATAATCATTGAATGACACCACTCTCCTCACTTTAGGTTCCAAGCTTGCATAATCCCTTGCAATGTCATCCATGCTTAATGAGTTTGGAGTGGGTTCTTCCATTCTTGTTGTTTCTTCCAACAGAAGGAAAGATGGTATTGGGGCCCTTGTGCTTGTTGAAGAGTTTCCATTTCTTGCTTGGTTGGAGATTACTTCCCTTTCATTTGAAGCTTCACCCTTGAGATTATTCATCATAGCTTCCATATTTTGTATGGTGTTTTGGAGGGCTTGATTTGATTTTGCACTTTGCTCCATTAATCGTGTTGTTTGTTGTGTGACTACTTGAGTTTGTTCCATCATTGCCTTAGTGGTTGTTTCCATAAAGGTTCTCATTTCGTTGATCATTTTGATATTGTTGTTGTTACGTGTGTTGTACCTTCTTAGGTAAGCTTGCATCAAATTTCCTCATAGGATGGTAGGTTGAATGCTCTAATACCTCTTGTAATGTCCCCTTTTCACAAGTACAAATTTCACAACCTTGTACACAATTTCAACTTGCAAAAAGAGAACATTAGAATCCAATTCATCTATTTTAATCATAATAAACCATAAGAAGTCTTAAATCAAACTTTATAAACATAAACCATATGTATTATACTTTCACTATAACTATCACACATATCCATTGAGAGAGTTATACTTAGGTCTACATGTCCATCAATTCACTTTCCCATGAGAGAGGGCCTATAGGAGGTACAATCATGGGCTCCACATTCCATTCCTTTGATTGGAGACCAACCCAAATAAAAGGCTCATCCCTTGCCTCGTGGGCTCTTCTTGACCAACATTAGACAAGGGCCTATCCATTGTCCTGTGGGGTCCCTTTGACCAATATGAGACAATGGGAAACTTATCCCCATGGGGTCCTACAAACCAACATTGAGATAAGGCCTATTGGGTCTTTAGCCCGTAAGGTTCTCTTGAACAAATCATGCATCAACCAAAATACCATGTTGCCTCACCTCCTTTCCCTTTGTCCCGATCCTTGGGATCTAAATTGATGGGTCATGAACCTCTATTTCTAATCTCTCCTTCATTATTAACTTATCATATTTCTTTTCTAACTCATATAGTATGATCATTTAACCTTTTCTTCTAGATCATCTTAATAATGTACATGAATGTTCTATAATAATTACATGACCCAACTATATTGGCTACTATTCTTTCCATATAAAGCAATGCATTTTATAACAATTCATATCTTATCCTATAATAAGTTCAGGCTATTACTAATAGCTATTTGTATGGTTTCATTATGCATCTATTATTGATTATTTCATATCATATCTATTAAAAGAAGATTCATTTGTCTATGCTCATTCGAATGCATTGGGTAGTATATTTTAACAGCAATATAAACAAGATGTCATACCTGATTTAGATGGTGGATATAGGACTATAGATGTCCTTAATGGAAGATAATATACTTAGGTTCCTTGACTGATTTAATATATATAGTCTTGCTTCTCAATGCTTCTTATAACCTATTGTTTATGCACTGAAAATGAGAATAATCTTGATTACTACTCTATTTCCTTGTGATTTGATAATGGCTATAAATTAGGTAATTGATGTTGTTTGCTGGAGATCTTTGTTTACTTCTTGTGGTCTGCTCTATTTGATTGTTATTGAAGTACATATTGTTTGATGCCTTTGCAATTGATTTCCTTGTGATTTATATCTTACATTAATGAATTTTGGCAAGGGTCATGCCAATTCTAAATGCCCGTACCTCTTCAAGGATCAACCCTCTGGGATAATCGCACCATTTATTAAATATTTGTCTTTGTTCTAATTTTATTTTTATTCTAATTTGTCTTTTTTTTTTCCTCTTGGCCCTAAATTTGGCTAAGTATGGAAGATAGAGGGAATGCTAGGAAGAAATTCTCAGAGCTTATTGAACTATCAGAATCATCACAATGTACTCTATGATTTGTATTTATATAACTAGTGATTGTGCACTCTATGACTTGTATTGGTATGATTGTGATTGCGTACTCCATGCCTTGAAATTTGAGCATATCTTCTATGACTTGTGATTGTATACCCTATGACTTTGTGTTTGTATACTTATGACCGAGTGTGTTCAAGTGTGTACGCCATGACTCATGCACACTTCATGACTTGTATCCATGTGTATACTCCGTTCGTTCATATGCTTGCATGTTACATGAATGCTTCATGCCCTATGTATTGCGTGCATGCTTTTTATAGTGCTATGTGTTTTATACGTATACTTGCTACATATACTTTGTGTATCACATCTTAAATGTATAAGCTTTGTGTATATTTCATGTACTACATGTATTTATGATTTGAGTTTCATATATAATTATGTGCATATACTTCAACATAGACCCTCTCTCTCTTCTAATACTCATATCTACCACGCAATCTTATCATCATTTCTATGATCTACCTTCTCTACAATATCATTAGATTCATCTTTCCAAATTTACAAGATGTCTTCTTCATTCATTGGAATCTTAATACTCTCAAATCCTCTTTAGCATTGAAATTATTTTCATTACCAAAAACCATATCTTCATCTATGATACTTGCATCACATCATTGTTATTCACAACGTCAATCAAATGCTTACTTATACATTTGTCTTCATTAGACCTTTCAAATATCCTTTGGTTACAAATTCTCTCATGAAATCACAATCATTTTTCCCTTCACTAAGCATGTTCATCCTAAATCAAGATCACGAATTTGTCTCAAAATAACGGAAGGTGGACGTTAATATAAGAAGTACAAGGTAATGAAAGAAATCATGATTGCTTGAGGACAAGCAATTTTGAGTGGGGAGGGCTGTCATGTCCTGATATAAAGACATTGTTTAAATTAAAGATTTAAACATCATCATAAATGGAGAGGAATACATTTATATTATAATATAATAAATTAATAATTAATTATTATTATAATCATAAATATATATATTTAAATATTATTATAATTGTCAGATATTACATAAATATAATATTAATGATAATAATTAAATAATATAATATAATGATTATATATGAATAGGATCTAAAGTTAGTGCTCACTAAGGGAAAGAAATGCCATGCATGTATGAAATAGAGACCAAACAAAGATCATATTAATAAATACAAACGGTGATTAAAAGGCGCTAGTTATAAAAGTCGGCGATCATGAATATGGAATACCAAACAATGTACAATTCCATAGTTAAAGACATCAATCTCACAAGGAATCAAGGCAATAAGGTAATCAAGAAAGAATATTTAAAAAAAGCCACAAATTAGTAAGGATAATAGCCATCTGAAATTGCCGCATGAACGAAGGCGATTATTGAATGCAACCGGTCAGAGATATATAGAGATCAATGGGCATTGAAGCATAGGGCATGAGGGGATGAAAACAAAGCATCGAAGTATTCAAAACATATTCTATCTGCACTTACGTTCAGAAAAAAAGAAGATTTTCCACAAGAATAATTCTGATCTATAACAGTAACAAGAAGAAAGAAAAAGAAGGAGAATTCAAAAATTTAGCGAACATCATTCAGAGGAGTATAACATTAAAGATACATTAAACAAATATATATATCATCATTGCCAAGAAACAACAAATTAGATCAGCGAACAAGATTCCTTGAATATATAGCAATCATAAATATCAAGCAAGAGCATTCAGATATTCCCACAGACAACATAATAAGAGTTATATCTGCATTCTATTAAGGATATCATTGGATCACACCAGCATTATACAGCTTGAACAAATAGGTGTGATAGAATATTGATATTTCTTTACATAATTACATTCCCTTTGAATATTGTTATTCTTAGAAATCGATTCTATATGATTTAATCTGATTATAATGAAATTACTATAGCATATAAGTAATCTTATTATAATGAAAGTACTGTAGTATATATGTAATCTGATATAGGTATCATAATGAAAAGGCTAAAGCTTATATCAGTCATATATATCATAATGAAAAAGTGTTATATTGAACACATTAACTTCTTATGTGAAGAATGAGAATGAGATGCCTAGAGGTCATTAATGGGTATTTAGAGGCCTTTGTCACATGTGGTATAAGGTACCCATAGTGCAAAGTATTGTGATTTAGTTGCCTTGGCTACCATGATGTAAGGCATCATAAGAGTACCAAGGAGTCTCATAGAGGCCTTGACTTTAAGAGTACTAGGGGTACTACTTGAGTCTAAGGATAGGAGACATTAGAGCCCCATGGTGGATAGTGGCAAATCTCATCTCATCTCTCTCATAGGTTGTTAATGAGTAATACATGAGAAAGAGATAACAAGTATGCAATATATATTGATAGAGATCATGACTAAATAATAGAGCATGTGAAATGTCATGATAGAGAATATGCAAGGCATATGGATAGTGATCATAAGAGTAACATGTGGAATATTAATGATAGAGAATGTGCATTGAAAGTAATTATAAGATTAGTAATAGTGATATGTATTGAAAGTAATCATAGATTAATGATAGTGATGTGTATTGAAAGTAATCAATGATGAATTAAAGATATGAATTGGCATTTGGTCATAGAAATGATAAAAGCAATGTTCTTATGTGAATTATATATGTGGCTATAAATACAAAATGTACTAATGTTCTTTTTTTGTAAGTTAAAATTTGTGAACAAGGTAGAGAAATTTTGATTTGTGACAAGGGGACATTACAACATGTCTAGTAGGGTTGTTGCAACTACTTGACATCTATCCCCAAATGCTCAAACCTAATTCACTTCAACTTTAGGTTTGAGATAAATACACCACATTATTCTATACATAGGAGTGTGTAAAAATAATTATTCTAGTAAGGTTTAATATAAATACACCACATTCTCTTGTATGTTTATAATTACTTAAACAATGTGCATGCCCTATGGTGTTATCAATAGGCTAGCTGTTGGATAACAGTAATGAGAAGGCAAGATGATGTGTAATAAAGTACAATATTGGAATATGTGTGACAAACAATTCAAAAAGGCCCTAACCATGATTCAAAAACATTAGAAATCTTCACTAGGAATATTAGACTCAAGATAGAGAAACCTTACAAAACTCCCTGTTACGAAGACAAATGTAATATATGAGTAGGCAATTGAACTGAAAAGCTATTATGAATGAGTGCTTCTGGATTGATTGTGTGATAGTTTTTATGGACTATGTGATAGTTTAATGAGTAGTCAATCCAGAAGCACTCATTCATAATATTATGGACTGTGGAAATCTGATGTCTCTGAAAATTTATTGTTTCACACTTCATTTATCTTGCATTTTTTTATTGTTTGATTAATCTTTTGTTAGCAGAAGATCAATTTTTTCTATTTATTTTAATTATGGCAGTGGTGTGATAAGTTCTGGACACTGAACACACTATGTATCAATCAAAAGCCTGGTTACAGGAGGACTGCCTCTTATGCTACAAAATGTAGCTACCATATCTTTGGGGCTTTTAATTACATTTTTATCCAACTGGAAAATGGCTTTTGTGTTGATTTCTTTGCTTGCTCTGATAGTGTTTCAATCATGGGGGCAACTCAAGATGGTAAAGATATTCAGTGCCAAACCCCAGGTATTTTTGACCATAGCTACTAATCATTATTTTCTTTATGCAAGGGTCCAAAATGTAGAAAAATAGGACTCTCTTTTATGCTTTGATTTTCACTATATATTTAGTTAGTTCTTGTTTCTATTGTGCAAGTGGCAAGGTGTACCAAGATAATTAACCCAAATACCAAGGATGCAAAATATGTTATCAATGTAAAACAAATTACCAAGGTGACTTATAAGGTGCAGGTTTATTTCAAACACTTCTAGATACATCGTGCCATACAAAATTTTTGACAGAAAATGCCAAAATTTTAAACAAATTTTACCCATTTTGCACATTGAAATCAAAGACATGCAAACCTATTTTACTTGCATACAATCATATAAGGTGCAAGTTTATTGAACAAATACTTCTATACATCGTACCATACAAAAAAAAATTTAGAATATGCAAGATGGCATACCTGGTTCAAGGTGACGAGACTATTGTAAAAGGTGGCGGGAACGTCCTTTGCACGAAAAACTTTGAAACCCTACCCCACTGTCGCTATCAGAAAATGACCGCCATGAAATGTGGCAATTTCATTTTTTTGTTTTTAACTGCATGATTTTTGGGTGAAACAATCTTGCCCCTAAATTGACTCACCCAAAAATAACTTGCCACATATGCGTCACACAGCGCCCATGTTCTTTTGGGCGAATTTAAGTCAAGCGAGTTAAACTTGCACAAAAACGACTCGCTCTGAACTATTTTGTTGACTGAAAGTGTGACACAGCTTTGTGCTTTTACCCTTTCTATTTATTCTAGTTCTCATTAGTCTTCTAGGGTTTTGGACTATATGAAATGCAAATGTGTTTGGTCCTATGAATGTTCCTTCATTAAAAAAAATCTATACATATTGTGTCCTTCATAGATGACTACAGTAGAAGGACATTTGTTTATTTCCTCAAAAGTAAATCTGAAGTCTTTAAATTAGTTTAAGGAGTTTAAGGTATTGGTTGAAAATTAGACTGATAGAAATATTAAATGTTTGAGGATTGACAACGATGGTGAGTTTATTTTAGCAGAATTTGATAGGTTCTATTAGGAGCACATGATTGAGAGACATAAGACAACTCCATACACCCCATAGCAAAATGGAGTTGTAGAGAGGATGAATAGAATGTTGATGGAGAGGGCTAGGAGTATGCTCAGTGGTGCTGGCCTTGAGTAGAAGTTTTGGGCCAAAGCTATAGCCATTGCATGTTACCTAATCAATAGATCTCCTACATCGACTCTTGTTGAAAATACACCCATGGAGGTGTGGTCTTTTAAGAAGCCTTCGATGAGACATCACAAAGTTTTTAGTTGCAAAGTTTATGCTCATGTTCTGAGTGTAAAGAGATCTAAGTTGGAGAACAAGGCAGTTAAGTGTATCTTCATTGGCTATGGTGTCGGTGTGAAGGGGTACAAGCTTTGGGATCCAGTGGTCGAGAAGATTCTTTACAACAAAAGTGTAATATTTCAGGAGTTAAATCCTTCCATAGTTGAGCTGCATCTAGAGAAAGAGGAGAAGCAGAAGGAGGTAGTTCAGATTCCACTTACTCTAATGAAAGGTGAACTATGTACTCCTATTTGACCTAGAGATGAGGAGAGCCTAGTAGCTTTGAAAGTTTTGAAGAAGAAGAACCTCAACCTCAGCAATTCAAGAGGTCTACATGTGTTAGGCAGCCACTAAAAAGGTTTGATTATTCACCAGAAAGATTTGGTTATTCATTGTTTGATTCCAGTTGTGTTTTTACTTTGATTTCTAACACTGATGAGTCTAGGACTGCTAGAGAGGCTATGGGTATGAGTGATGCAGATTCTTGGATGAAAGCCATGGATGATGAAATGGTTGCTTTGAAGAAAAAAAGTGCATGGGATCTGGTACATTTGCCTAAAGGAGAGAAACCTATTGGATGTAAAAGGGTGTTCAAGAAGAAATGTGGTCTTGTTGGCATTGTTGGAAAGCACAAGGCATGGTTGGTTATGAAGGGGTATTCTCAGATGGAGAGAACTGACTATGGTGAGATATTCTCTCCTTTTGTGAAGATGACATTTATTCAGTTCCTGTCATCACTTACAACAATGTATGATCTAGAAGTGGAATAGATGAATGTGAACACAACATTCCTTCATGGTGATTTGGAAGAAGAGATATATATGTCATAGACAAAGCATTTCATGGTAAAAGGTAAAGAAAATCTAGTTTGCAAGTTGAAGAAGTCTTTATATGGTCTTAAGCAGTCTCCTAGAATATGGTACCAAAAATTTGACACCTTTGTGTTGTCTTTGGGATTTATGAGATCTAAATCTGACCATTGTGTGTATTATAAATCTAATAAGGATCGCATTATCATAATTGCATTGTATGTAGATGATATGTTATTTTTTGGGAATGGTAAGAGTTTGATTTCAGATCTAATATGTTGTTTTTTGGGAATTAGGTAGGGGGATCCCTTATCCCCCTTCCTATTTGTCATAATGGCAGAAGCATTTGGTAGATCAATGAAACATTATCAAGCAACTAGACATTGGGGAGGAGTGCAGGTTGCTCAAAATGTTAAAGCCCTAACCCATCAATAATTCACTAATGACAATGTACTATATAGAAAATTGAATGTACAAAAAGTGAAGGTGATCAAGGAAGCTCTATAAAAATATATTCTAGCTTTAGGCAAACCTATAAATCAAGAGAAATCTAAGATTTTCCTTTTTAACATAAAGGTGTCACAAAGAAGGGTTGCTAACTTTCTTATCTTTAGCATTGATAATATCCGTAGAAAATACCTAGGTCTACCTCTGTTCAAGCGAGCAGTCATGACTAATCTCTAGGAAGATACCATTGAAACTTGTAAATCAGAATCAAAATCATGTAAGGAGAAATGACTTTCATTGGTTAGGTAAATTTTGATGATAAAATATGTCCTTGCGATGGTCTCGATATATATAATGTCATGTCTCCAGCTAACCAAAAAGGTAGAAAATAGAAGGAACAACATCCTTAAAATGTTTTTAATGGGAAGGGTCAAACGATCATAATCGGATTCCCTTGGTACATTGGGATGTTGTGTGTAGGAGGAAGTCAAATGGGGGCATAGGAATCAGAGACTCATCCAAAAACAATAAAGCCCTTGGAGAAAAATTAATTTGGAAAATGTACTCCTCTCCAAAGATCTATGGTGCAGAATCTCGTAAAACAAATACCTAGAGTCAAATGTCCCTAATAGAATCCTAAGCACTACCAATATCCCTGGCAGATCCCATGTTTAGAAATTCATGCAAGATAGCTAAACATTAATAACTGAGCACTTGACTTGGATTATAAATGATGGTAGATCTATTAATTTCTGGATGGACTCATGGAACAACTTGTCACCCTTGGCAGACTTTGATGAGTTGGCAAACTACAAAGAGATAATGATGGATGTATTAGGTACAAGGTCACAGACTATGTCACCAAGGTGGATGGAGAGGATGGAACTCTCTAGGATTGGAAGGATTTGAGTGACACTCCCCTTGATGAGAGAGCCACGAGGAAGTTATCAGAGGAACTAGCCAAATGAAATATATCATTGAACTCTCAAGAAGATAAAAAGATATGGTGTGGGTCCAAATCTAGATCCTACTCAGTCAAGCTTAGATATATGATACAACATATCCAGGAGCAAGGTGATGTTTGGCCTTTTGTTCTTTGTTGGGGCCGGGTGGTACTACTAAAGGCTAGGGCTTTCACATGGATAGTTATTCAAAAGTAATTCTCATTGGAGATTAGTTATGTTCCACCGGAATTGCTATCCCAAGTAGATGTGCACTCTACAAAAATGAGGACAAGACAATCAATCATCTACTGTTAAATTGCTCATTTGCAAAGAAGTGTTGGGATTGGCTATACGAAATGTTAGATTGGCACAGTGCACATCAAAATGATTTGAAAGATCTTTTTCTTTGCTAGCCTGACCTCCATATGGATCTTCCATGTGGGATGGAATCTAGATCACAAGTCCTGCAATGCTCCTATGGCATATATGGAAGGAAACAAATAGGATAATTTTTCCAAACAAGGAATTCTTGGAGGAACAAGTTATGGAAAATGTTGAAGTTGGTGTTTGTGAGGTATTAAATGCAAAATTTGGAAACATGGACAGCTCTCCCTTCACTAATTCCAGGATAATAATATCATGAAAAATGGATAGGGCTCAAGATCCCACCAAATTGGAACAATGGTAATTTTGGGATTAATAAAGAGAAAAGGCAAAAGGCAAAATGGATGGCCCCACTTAGAGGAAGGTTGAAGCTAAATTTTCACGGGGGCTCCCAAGGTAATCCTGGGGCCTTAGGTGCTAGTTGCATCCTTAGGAATGATGTGAGATTCCTAATATGGGCCTCATCAAAGAAGCTAGAAATAGGAACAAACAATATAGTTGAAATGGTGGCTCTTCATGAAGGCCTTAGGATATGCCTAGAAAAGAACATCAAAGTGGTGGACATTGAAGGCGACTCTTTGATATGCATCAATTTCATCAAGAGTGATGCCATCTCAAATTGGAAATTGTGAAGATGGGTGGAGACTATCAAGGACCAACTAGGAAGGATGGATAGATATATGATCAAGAATATATATATATATATATATATATATATATATATATATATATATATACAGAGAATCAAATCATGCGGCTAATTTTCTCGCCAACCAAGGAATTGTATAGAGCACCACAACCAAAGTCTTCAACTCTGCAGCGGATTGGGAAAACCTGGAAGAGATCTTGGAGGATAGAAAGGTTACCATAGACATGACTGGCGAATCGTGACTTGGATTTGCAATGAAGATGGAGATGCTGGAACAGATCAAGGGCTCTCCATGCTCGACAGGATATATTGTAAAGACAATACACTCAAATCTCAAACATGGCAGAAAGATTGCATTTCAAGTGTGAGTGTGCTAGCACATATGAGGAAGTTGACAAGCGTATTAAGCACTTGTTTAAGGCGGAGAAGGATGGCGTGGCAAACATGATCAAATAGATTATAGGTGTGCATGTTTTCGCAGGTGACCATGCCCATGATGAAAAACTCATCGAGTTCTTAATGAACACTATAGTGATCATGGGGCATAAACAAAATAGGAAATTGCTTGCCCACAACTTTTTGAAACCAGAAATGAAGGCCCGTGCCAACGTTGCTATCTTGACTTTCAATAAAAGGCCCAATCAAGGCTTGTTGGTGGGTATTTTTGACATTACTGTTGTGAAGAAAAACAAAATCACAACTGAGGCCCTTAAGCTATTTCAGGAGGGAATACACTGCAATAACATGGAGTCTTCAATTTTTACCTGAGCTAGTATGTTGATCTGTTGTCCCCCTCTCAATTTGAGAGAGCGTTTGAATTTTCTAAGGGAATGAGGTTTCTGTCGCACCTCAAAGTGCCCATTGAATGATAGTAATAGATGCACGCTCAATATGAGTTGACGTTGTTATCTTTTTCTAATGGTTTAATATATACGGGAGCTACCCCTTCTCGTAATACGCACTTATTAAAAAAAATGCATTAGTAGTTTCTAAAAAAATAAGTTTATATTGGCAATGGTGTGTTTCTCTCTCGCTTGTCTTTTGACATTTAATATTGTGTGGCCAACAAGTACATAACAAGATCCATTTGGTTAGTTAGGCATTAGGTGTTGAAAAATTTAGTCAATTGTTTGTAGGAAAAAAGAAACTTCTAAACTTGTATAGTGGAAGTACTACATATAGAAGCTAAAACAAATAACAAAATAAAAAAGAAAACAAATATAAGTACATAAAATTTCATTTAGAAAAAATTTCTAGATAAAAAAACCATCACAACAACCTTTTTCAAGTGATTTTACAATTTATAAGGAAGTAAGGTGTGTAGAAACAACTTCCTACACTAGTTAATCTTTGAGAGGAGTGTTATGCGAATAACTTCAAATATGATCTAAACTTATTAAAACAATAGAGAAACGTGTATAAATCAATAATAAGAAATAAATCATAACATAGTCATTTACATGGGGAAAACCCCTTCAAGAGAAAAAACCCACACTCCAAAACCTACACAATGTATTATCAAATTTGAAAGAAGATTACAATACACTTGCAATACAAGTCTTTATAGGAGTAATGCACTAGCATTCAAATATGGAGTAATTCTAGCAGCACTTGTGTACCTACAAACTCTCATAATACAAACTACTCCTCAAACTCTCAATTTGTAAACTTATGACAACTTAGAAACCATTTGTGAAACCTCCCATGAGGTGTGGTGCCTAAGATAGGTAAGATTCATGTCTAAAATTATGCTCTCATTACAAATAATAAACACTTTTCATAGTTGGTCAATATTCCCAATAATTCTCTCCATCATAGAATTTGTCATAGGATCCCACAAAAGTAGGGCATCCCATCTTGCTAAAGATAATGTCAAAATAAAATATTAGTATTCTGTCACTACTAGGCACCAACAATTGGCATAACTATCACATCAAATTCCAACACCCCAATTTGTGGTCGCCCACCGTAACCAATCCGCACGTTGTGTGCCTACTGTTTTTTGCAATTTTCTACCTGCAAAAACTGTGAATGTTTCTACTGACTTGTTCAATACATAGTCCTTCATGCTTTCAACAACATCAGTCAGCAAAATTTCGACCAAAAACAGGTTAGTTGGCAAGTTTTTGACAAAATTTTGTTGCGGGTATGTTGACAACATACCGGCTGTTTAAAACCTTCCATTTATGGTGGAGATAATTAATAAATTAAATCATTAATATGTAACTAACTGCATAAAATATTAAATGATAAATAAATAATAATAGGAAATTTGCAAGGTTGAGACACATAATTTTCTAACACAATTTACATGAATACTTTAAAACTGTATACAAGAATTACAAATTCAATATGGATAGCCCCATTCAACTATTAAGCATAACAAGAATACAATACATCTCCAAACGTTATTATTCAGAAAAAATTAATGAATTTGCATCACTTGTATCCCTGGATTCATCATGCACTGTGTCTACAGAAACGCTGCCTTGGTTTCCTCCCAGCTTGTATAGTCGACTAATAATCATAGACGATAATTGGGTGAGTTGTCTTCCTTCTTCGCCGATGGTGCAGACATAGCCTTTCTTTACTCCACTGTCGAGACGAGGATAATCCAATGTCGGAATCCAACAGGATTCGGCAATATAGTGCTGTGCATGGTTTATTACTGTAAGGTCGCGAATGACAATAGTCCACACCCATTCTCCTTCGTCCAAAGAGCAACTTATGGATTCGCCGTCAGGCAGCTTGATCCGCACAACGTCTCCATGAGAGCTTCGAA
Source organism: Cunninghamia lanceolata (assembly GCA_027924645.1). Lineage (NCBI taxonomy): Eukaryota > Viridiplantae > Streptophyta > Pinopsida > Cupressales > Cupressaceae > Cunninghamia > Cunninghamia lanceolata. Next base: position 1,091,517 of record BSBN01001183.1, on the reverse strand, counting down.
GCACAGCGCATACAATGATTGCGCTCAATGAATGTGCCACTTTCAATGATACCTCAGGCCTCCCTCTTCTATTTATTTTGATTTTATTGATTGCATCGGGGTAAGAAAGACCAGACCAGAGAGTTGCATTTAAGGTTGACTCCGCTCCATGAACAGCTTTTCCAATTATACTAGTTAATTCTGACGGCATTGTCTGAGACCAAAGAAAGGGGAAGGCAAAAAGCTCAGTCTAAAATAAATCTTCACGAATTAAAAAGCCATATATTTTTTCTAATCAAGAATTATAGACGAAGACTAAAACATTGAGACGAGAATGTGTACCTTCCGGTTAGAAAAGAAACTATTTACAAGTTCAGGGCCACCATGATAATGAAGATATTTTAATGTTGCTGGCGCATTAACCTGGTTTTGAAGTCTCCAACATTTATCCACGGAAATCCTCTCTAGGAAGCGTGAGTTTGCTAGACTGGGCAGCGCTTGAAGCTTCGGACAATCAAATATTACAAGCTTTGCCAGATCAAATTCTCCTGATACCCTTAACAATTTCTTACAATCTTTTAATGCAAGAAAATGCGGTGTTGTTACCCCTATTATGTTCAACTCAATCAGAGATTCCATGGATACAAGATGCAAAGATTTTAGCCTGGGACAATGTTGTCCACTAACTGAAACCTTGGAAATCTGCTTTACATTATACATCTCTATGATTTCAAGGCTACCCATGCAGTTGTTTATGGAAGACTCAAAACTAGTTGACTCTGATCCAATACCATTCAAAGCCAATTTTCCAATTAATGTAAAATCCCTCAAAACTAAAATCCTTAGATTGGCGAGTTCTCTGAGGGATAGAGATAAGTCCCATGCTTGAATTACCAGTCCCTTCCATTCTGGATGTCTCTCTATGAAGACTGGATGTTTCAAACTATTTAACATTCTCCATTCGCTTTCTGATTTCTCAATCCAGTATGCCGAACTTCCTTCCAAGACTAGGTGTTCCAAGTTGTGGAACATTTTTAATGATTCTGGAAACCCTCCCAATGATGCTGTCTTAGAAAGAAAGAGTTCTTTTAAATCATATTTTTTTTCTTTCTGATGATGAATCATGCAGTTTAGTCTTGCCTGAAATTCAAAAAGTATATCAATCAGCTCTTTTCCAAGAAAGTAGTACATTCAAGCCTCAGAAAATTAGCTAAATTGTCTCTACACAATGTAAACATAAAGGAGCTAAGACAAGTCGAAATTGTTAGTACAAATTTGTGTATAACATATATCTAAGAGGTTTTCAAAAGACTGGAGACGGTGATCCCATTTTAGGAACAAATATAATGGCACCTCTAATGTTTTAAATATCTCGTGGTATATGAAAGATTCCTGTTAAGATGGATCTGTGCTAATTGACTAGTCTTCAACTAACTCCTATTCTAAAATGCATCGATCATCTTTCAGTTTTAAATTAACCTGGTTCATTCTTTTATAAAGAAGAATAAAATATACCAGTAAATTTCTCTGCCATAATCTTGTAAGATGCCCTCTCTTAATTTTCAAATACTGCAAATTTTGCAGAGGAATCCACGGAGGAATGCTCTTGTGCCAATGCCAATTCAGGTCAAGCTCAAGCCATAACAAAGCGGCTGATGTCTCAGAAGAATCATCTCTATTACCCAAAAAATATGTAATTTGAGAACCAATAGACCTGTCAAAAATTGAATTGAGACACCTGAAACTATGGCCTTTGGTTGTGGCTAGGATTTTTTCAAATCCCTCTAATTCCTGCAAATTTAAAGATTGAGGTCAATTCAGTGCTGTAATAAAAAGGAGAAAAGGAAAGAGAAAATGACACAAACTAGAGACGTTGCAAATATTAGAAGGTTAGATCGATTTGTATAAAAAGGAGAAAAGGAAAGATAAAATGACACAAACTAGAGACATTCCAAATATTAGAAGGTTAGATCGATTTGAAGGAAAAGGCAGAGGAGAAAAATAAACACATCAAGCTACTGCTGTTTGAAAATTTCATATACATGAAGACAGAAACAGAACATTTGATTTTCTGAGTCTGCACATAGAGAGTGCTTTCCATTCTACAACAATATAAATCCTGCTGTCATATATTAGAGCTGGTGCAACATAAAAAAACAGAATACATATATTTCCTGATACACATACATTCCAACTCAAAACAGCAAGCTGTTTACATACATAAAAACAGAGCATATTCACATCCTAAAACAGAGCTGCTGCTCTTACACTCAGAAAAACAGATCATACACTTCAGTTTTGCTACGCCTGCACACAATAAATAAAACAGCTCACACACTTCTACAAAATGACATGATCACATATTTTGAATTGTGCACAAAATCTTCCTTTTTCCATACGCTGAAAAGATCATACCCATGACAGCATTCCCTGCAGAAATTTATGAGAACATGACGGAGGCAGGGGAAAGAGAAAAGAAGTCAAAAACAGGACTTATGAATAATAAACATGAAGCAGTGAGACCATGCTGGGATGTAATCAGCTATAGCAAATAGGACCGAATGGTTGTTGGGATTAAATTCTCCAACACGATTGTTCTCCAATATAATATATGCGAGTTTTGGGGATCAACAGGTATGAAGTCTAAAATGTAGAAAACGTAAATGTACATGTTCCAAATGCTTAATAAAAAATTGAATATTAGTAAGGGCAAGAGTAGAAATCCACACACCAAAGCACTAAGACTTTGAGGACGCCATATGCGAGGAGGAAGCCGCAATTCATCTGCCATTTCTCGTCCCAAATCCCTGAGGTGGTCGTGCATTCTGAAAGTAAACTTGTCAATGTCGGTTCCCTCTTCAACAAGGCACTTTTCTTTCAGCATTTGAAGTGAGTGTTCAGCACACCATCCTGATCCCTCCCAAATTCTGATGGCCATACTTTTCTCTTTACCAATAAAGAAACATGCAATGTCCATAAAAATTTGTTTTTCCTCACCATCCAGTGTGTCAAAGCTTATTCTAAGTATTTGTTTAATATCTCCTGGAAGGGTCTTAATAACTTTACTTAATGTTAACTTCCAGTATTGCTTATCATTCCGGCCAAAAACAAGCCCACCAATCACTTGGAGAGACAGAGGTAAACCCGCACACCTTTTAACGAAACTATCCACGAGATCCTCATATCCTGGGCTAGGATCTGGGTGGCCAAATGCATGCCAACAGAAGAGCTGCCTGCTATGTATTGGATCCATTTTTTTCATCTTATAACGAGCAGTAATTCCGGCCTGCACTAGGACCCTCTCATCACGGGTTGTGACAATTGCCAAGCTATCTGTATTCATCATATCCATTACAGATAGAGCACCTAATTGGTCCGGGTGACCAATATCATCCACAACAACTAAAAATTTCAGGAATCCACCCCTTTTGCCTAAACGATTTCTTAGATAATTTTTTCCTTCTTCTTGACTACGAAATTTAGAATGATTCTCCTCAACAAGATCTTTCAGTAGCTTACTTTGAAGGGAGGGCAATTCGCTTGTGGCATCTGCTTCTCGCACGTCAAACAGAAAACATGAAGCTTTATATTCTGAACGCTTACGGTTATACAGTTCTTTGGCAAGAGTTGTTTTTCCTGATCCGCCCATTCCGTAAATGCCAACGATGTTGCCGCTCTCCTTGGCGTTGAGGTCGTACCATCTTTCAAAATCTTTTACTAGTTCATCGAGCCCAACTGGACTTTTTGCCACTTCTAGAAGGTTTGTCTTTTCTACCTCTTTTCGGACAGCTGACACAATCATTTTACATAGCTTCTCCACATCTCTGTAAATTTCCAAGGTAAAACCACAGTGTGATCATAAAGATGTTTTATGAGGGAAAACCAATCAGCTTTAAAAAAAATAGTTAACTAGATCAGAACGATCAAAGATGGTAATTACGAACAGGATGAGTTCAAATCGGTAAAATACTGGGGCTCCACTTCAATTCTTACGCCAACCTAAGAAGTGGCATCTAGGGCTTATCACTCAGAAATTTTTAGGTTTTTAAAATTGAAAAATATCAGGGCTATTAAATATTTGTAGTTTAATTGGTTGAGTACAATTGGTGAGGGTGATGGTATGCTCCTTAATTATGTCATCCATCAAGGTTCGAACCCTCAAAGGTATGATATTCAAGGGATGAGACCAGGATTGTGCCGGCTGGTACCCATAAAGCTTAACCAGTCAGCATGTTGTGAAACAGCTGGCTGATCGAAATCCTTTTGATAAAACTATATTAGACAAACTGATCGATGAACAGTGTCTTTGAACAGGTCAAAGGAATGTGGTTGAACAGGTTGACAACAAAAGACGACAGCAAATAAGGGTCGAAAATGAGTAAACAGTCTGCAAGTTGTCTTACCGGCTGTTTACAGTGGAGCAATTGTGGATACTCCTCAGTTCTTGACTCTCAAGGCAAGAGATATAGACATAGACTCCTGCTTTCGTATCAAATAACAAAATGATCTTATAGATGATATAAAATCCTCCATTCAAAATTAAAAAATTACTAGGACTGCCATGTCAAACACCAGGCCTATTTTTATGTTGTCTGCCAGCTTTTTTTCCAATTTAAAAAAAACTTAATTCTATATAATTGAAGGCATCTAAGGAGTGGCCACAACGCACTACTACTTATGGACAGCTTTTAAAAATATCACCTATAAAACGATTTATTAGTAATAAAAATTAAAAAAAACACAAAGCAATTAGATTTCAATCACAAATATACAGAGACTTACGGATTATGTTCGTTAAGTTCGTAGCCAGCGATAAAAGAAGCAGTGCGCAGGGATTGTTTCCACTGCTCAAGCTTGCTGAGGTACCTGCCCTTCTCTTTATATTTGACAAATGAATCGGCATACACTCCGTTTTCAATGACGCGGAGGTCCGAAGGGGCCACATCATAAAATACGGGAATGATCTTACATTTAGTGTGTAACATGAGATCAAGCTCAGCTAAACACCACGCTGACTCGGCATATCTTTTAGAGAATATGGCAATTTGAACAGAAGAAGAGCAGATGGCATCATGAATGGCAGAAGGAAAAGTTTCACCCAATTCCATCTCTTCGGAATCAAGAAATGCATTCAATCCCAAATCTTTAAGAGATTTGTGAAGTTGAAGAGCCAGAGTCTGCTTCACATCTGGGCCTCGATGGTTGATGAAGACATCAAACAATCTTGGAGATGTGGCTGATCTACTTGTTTGGGGTGTAGGCGCAATTCCATCGAAAGCATCGTATTCTACAATTTCTTGTTGGGATGATGGAGACGCCATGGACAGAGAGACTGAAACAACAAACGTCAGAGAAGATGAATCGAATCTAGCAGCGTGAGGGAAGTATAAATATAATTTTTGTTATAATTAGCCAGCACATTGATCACAACCATTTTATTTAAATATCGCTTTCACATTTTAAATAGTTAACGAGTCAATATTAATTTTAAGAACAAGTACCTTTTTTATTAGTACCTGTCTAGATACTATTGTTTCCACAAAAATTATTTAAATAATTATCAACCACCTACAACATTTATTATAAACCATTCAATGTTGATATGTAAATTATGGTTAGTTTTTATTAGTACCTGTCTAGATACTATTGTTTCCACAAAAATTATTTAAATAATTATCAACTACCTATAACATTTATTATAAACCATTCAATGTTGATATGTAAATTATTGTTAGTGGACGGTGAAACACGCCCTCTAGTACCATGTGGGCAGGGGAGATTGTTCTAAGTCTATTTTAGTTTTATGTATACAGTCAATTTGAATTAGTTGAAGTTTAGAGTTATTTTATTTAATTAAAAACTATATATTATAAAATTTTAGTTTTTTAAATAAATCTTACTTAAATAATTTTAGTTTTTTAATATAAATGTTTTAAATATATCATATTGAATTTGTGAGATAAGTTAGATAGGTTCTTAAGATTCATGTTTTTGATATCTTTTGGGTAGATTAATTCAAGATATTTGTAATATTTTATTAGATTTATCAAATTTGATGTATTTAAGATATATGTATTAGTTTATTAGGTTTATCAAATTTGATGTATAAATGAATGTCAATTTTATATTAAGAGGTTTATTTTTTCCACTTACTCTATTACAACTCTTTTGTTATCATTGTAATTAAACCCTTTATAAATCATTTATAAATTAAAATGATTATAATCATACAATATTTAAAATAATATTAAAATACACACTAAGCTATAATATTAAAATTATTTACATTATAAATTTAAAAGCATATCACTACAATAAATCATACTTTAAAAACAGTGGATTCAACAAAGGAAAGCACCCCTATGTGCTTTGCTATTAAGAGCAAGTTGGATTATATATATGAATTGCTAGCTTGGGATACATGGGTAAGATAAAAACAACATTTCCATTAATTTTTCAATTAAAACAAATACTATTATTACAATTTGTACTATTATTGTCATAATATTTTAAAGGAGACACTCCCATTAAATAGTTGCATTATTATCACAATCAAATAGTCAATAATTTTATTTTATTTTTTTGTTATGGAAATCTCTAGTCACAATCAAATAGTCATCAATTTTTTTAATTTTTAATTTTTATTTATTTATTTATTTTTATGGAGATTGTGTGGTCACAATCAAATAGTCAACAATTTTTTTACTTTTTTTATGGCGATTATCCACAGGGTTGGTCTCACTTATGGTGTCAGGGGCCTTGCACTTAGGAAGACTTGATCCTTGGGGCCTTGCACTCAGGAAGACTTGATCCTTGCACTTAAAGAAGAATTGATCCGTAGTGGGCTCATTCAAAAATTTTCAACTACCAACAGAACAAAGACCTTATAAAAAATGAAATAAATAATTATACTACTTTAACACCCTATAAAAAATGAAATAAATAATTATACTTTACTAAAATTTACATATAATTTAAAATTAGCCACGATTACAACATAAGATAATAATATAAGAAATCGCCACAATGAATGTAGTTATGCTCAAAGTAAACGTCGCGTTATAAACTAATGCTTGGGAGCTGTAGAACACGTCTCACCTTCGGACTTTGCTTCCTCTTCACAGCAAGGAATATTTAACGCAGGGTCATATTAAATACATTATTGCTCAATGCTTCGTTGGCGTACTTGCCCTGTATATTTGACTAATAGGCAAGACCGCCCCAAGGCCAACTCACGACACAGTTTGGGAGAAAAACACTGCGTTGAAGACGGTGGAGGGAAGACAAAAAGGGTGAATATTTTATCCAGTCGTCTCTCAGTGAGATATTTATAATGGTGCGATGTAGGCTCTCCACTATTTGTGTATGCTTGCATGAACATATGCCCCATTACATGGATACTTATCAAGACTCTTATTTAATAGCAACTAACTTTCTCACCTGTGCATAAATTAAAATGCTGCCAATGGCACCTAGAGTCTACACTCAACCTTTACAAAGTTCACGACTCCCCCGTAATTTTACAGATTTTATAATTTCTACGCCTTTGTGATGCAATTCACTCTTGGGGTTCTATAGTCAAATTATTGTCCAATTCTTTACTCATTGTAAGAAATGAAAGAGAATCTTATACTATCGAAAGAAAAGAGTGCTATCTAAATGAAATAGAAATAATAATAATGAAATAATAATAATGTTACATTGTGTATCATCTACACCTTCTTTAGCGTAACAAATCATGGAGAGTGGAGAGGATGTAGGCCAACAGTTTTATCACTCTACTTAAATATCATCCATTTCAATGGTCAAACATTCAATAGCAATTTTACACCTCACTCACAACAAAAAGTGGTAAATATTTGTCATATTTTTATTGGTCCAAATAAACCTTTGATTGACAAAGTGGATGATATTTAAGAATAGCCTAATTTTACATAGTAGATTGTGTGATTTAATAGTCAACACAATAATAATTTTAAATTCCTTCAAAAAAATGGCAAAATTTACCTTTTATCGGACACTTCTCCATTTAATAGAAAAAAAATTGTCATTTATTTGATATAATCAGTGTTCAATAAAGAAGCTCAAATAGCCCTCTCTAAGTCTTTTAATGATGTCTTTTTATCATTAAAAGGTGACTAAATAGCCCTCTCTAAGTATTTTATTAACACTTCTTTATCCATCATGCTTATACGAAGTTGAACCGCTTTTTAAAAAAATTTCACTTATATAATATTAGATGCTTTGACTTTCTCTTGGTTGTAAAATTGTCATTTAGCGGACCTCTCCTCTTCATAGTGTATATTGGGTAGAATTTTTTTCATCAAATCTTCAAAGATCTCTTTCTTGAGAATGGTGGAATCCATCTTAGTTGTAAGGAGGTGGCATAAGCTTTGTACCAAGTTAATGTATCACTGAAGAGTCTCAAATGAAGAAAGGAGACTTATAGACCTTCATTTATGTTATCCAAGTCTAGTTTCTCTACACATTTACCTATTGATCCAAAAATTGGAGTCTCAAGTGTGCTAGACCATTAGGGTTTTAATTGTCCTAATTCATTAGAGTGATACCAAGAAGCCAAAATTAAGAATTCATCATCAAACCAATGTAACAAGGATGTGAAAACAATTGATACAAATTGGAGATGGTATATGGCACCTTTGAGAAGCATTCATTTAAAGATACAGACCCAAAATTGACTCCAAAAAATAAGTTTGACGAGTCCCTGAGTCATAATGGACAGTGAACACATGTTTGTCTTAGTGAACTCACCAAATGCCCTAATGAACAGATCATAAAGTCGTGAATGTATCTCTGTATAGTTAATGAGATGGACTTTGGAGAGTTTGGTGTTTCATTTATAGTATGGATATTTGGTTTTCTATCTCCCCACCTTTAGGGAGTTGTGGGAAAGTGTTGTATCCCTTCTCCACATTTGGGGAGGGTTTAGCTCTCATGCTTTTGGTATGTGAAGCCATTGAATTAGATTATACAATTGAATGTGAGTTTGTGTACATATATTGGAAATGTGTAGTAGATATATCCAATGCTCTACAATTTACATTGGAGCTTGTTTATACTTGTTTTGCATTCTAAACATCTCTATTTTCCATTTACACAGTGGGATGGGAAGTAGTTACTCCTTAAGCTAGATTTTTGCATTTTAATTAGGTTTTCTCCAAGTCCATTCTAAGTGTGTAAGTGTGTGTAGTTTGATCATATTTATTATGTTTTATTTTAACATTTGTAGTGGTGAAGATCTTAGTTTATTACATTTGCACATGTTAATTTTGTTAACAATACCATTGTTAGGTGGTTTTAGTGCAAGTTTTAGCCTGTTTGATATCTTCATACATAACAATATATCTCCTAATACTAGTGTGTGGTATGACCACCCTATTTGTAGATGGAGCAGTATCATAGTGATTAAATCATTTTTTTTACTTATTTGTTTGATTGTGAGGCTTGCAAATGTATGTCATCCATAAGGTCAAGTGGAAAAGGGATTTAATTTCCTTTTTGAGACTCAAATAAAATCAAGAGAGTGGTTAAGATTGATGAGGATAGTGAGAATGGAGAGAGATAATGATGGGAGGAGTGATATTCTAGATCTTGGAATAGGATGTGACCAAAATATTCATGGTTGATATAAAACTTGATAGGTTGGAAAGAATTATGAATGCCCTAATAGCCAAGATGGATGTTCCTAGGTTGCACCAAGAAGAGGACTTAAAATCTAAGAAAGTGGGTATAGATTAAGGAGAAACTTCAAAATCTAATTTTTTTCAAATCTAAGGCTAAGATAGGTTTCCAACCATATGATTGAGGGACAAATGAAGAAAATTTGGACTAGTGTGTGTTCCAAATGAAGGTTTATTTTATTCTGCACTAGCTATCTCCATAACAACAAATTTCTTTTGCAACACTAAAATTTTTCAAGCATGTTCTTGCATGGTATGAGAGTTATACTCACTCATTAAATGTTTAGAAGGTACCACCAATGACTAAGTGGAAATAATTCTAGTTTCTATTAAGAAAAGAATTTCACACCATTTTCCATGAGAAAGAGCTATGATGCAATGGTATCATTCGAAATAAGAACAAGAATAATGAAGCATATCCATATTTACCAATACCCATTCCAAAACAAATGATCCACAACTCACAAAGTTTATTGATCAATAAAAAAAATTCAAATTCCTAGAATACTATTTCATACCCCAACATGGTTCCTTTTAATGATTCCCAACAATTAATAATGCTTAAAGGTATGCATGGAAACCCAAACAAGATCCCAATTTAGCAAACCTAGCCTAAAGTACTTCCATCTAAGGGAATTGAGATATCAAATTAAAGCTCACCCTATTATTATTAATAATTCAACAATAACATCCCAAAATCCCTTACAAGCTCATCTTATTAATACAAAGGCTAGGATGATTACTTATCAAAAGAAAATTCTCTTTGTTTACACAGACATATTGTGACCATTATCATGCAACTCATAATATTCATAAAATTGAAGTAATCATCAGTTAAAGTCTTTACACAGGCCCATTAGGATAAATAGAGAGTCAAACTAGATCTCTACAACCCCCATTTAGATTTCCCACAAGGTATGGAATGTTGCATTTATTAATGCAACATATATGACAATTATCCTATCATATATAAGGTTGTATATATACATATGTATACATGTATATATATAAGTACAAATGTATGTATAATGCACACACACATATACATGTACATGCACATATACATATATGTGTGTGGGTACATATGTATATGTATACATATACATATATAAATATATAGATACCACACACATATATGTATCTATAATATTATACACACATACATATATACATATACATATAAATATATAGATATATGTATATATGTATATATATATATATACACATGTGTGTGTGTGTGTGTATACACAAATACATACGCACACACACACTTAACTTAACTTATCCGAATTCCCACTTAATAACTAGTTTATCAAATAAAAGTCAATTTTCATTATTAACCAATTTCATACAAACACTTACTAACATTGCTAGAATCAAGTCCATACATAGAAGCATACATAATAGCATAATCCACAAAAAATAAATCTAGTCATATTTGAGCACAAGACTATAGTAGTCGAAATATCTTCATAATGTGATAATTATTTGAAACCATGGTATGGCTCCAAGTGATGTCCTACTATAAAATGATTGAATGATGTCATATACCATAATCATATTATATTATGACATCCTTCATGACGAAACCCAACATGCATCGAAAAGGCCCCATAAGAATCCTCTAAACTTCAAAGGACATATAATCATTCTTTTAAAATTTATTTAAGCATGATCGATACCTAAGTCATACTTAAGACAATGGGCAACACTATATTCATTAGATCATCATATGAAGATATAAACCCAATAATTTTAATAGTAATCATATTTTTACCTTATTATTTAATTTACCATGTCCAATGCAATCCCATATTCTTATAATAGTTTGGTTTACAAACTAGATTTAATATTTGAACTTTCCATTTATACTAAATCTATCCTTAATGGTCATCAATCAGTGATTTCATACAATGACAATATGTTTGCAAATCAACCTTTTTACATTGTGATTAACAAAGCCTCACCATATTCCATTAGATTCCACCTATTAAATACTTATTTCTCTACATAATTCTAAAGTTGAATCGCAAGTTGAACCTTGATGTCACTATCAAACACAATTTAAGGGACATTTATCAATAGGAACACTACAACAAAATCAATGACAATGGTATCCCACTTAGACCATTTTAATTTTAAGCCATAAGTATATTAATTATAGTCACTTATGGATTCAAAATGTAATAGATGGGTTATGCCATCTTACAAGGCCCAATGCTAGGTCCTTTGTTTCAAATATCATATGTATCATATACACATTGTAATCTAGTTGCTAAAGCTTTCAAGTGGTTCAAACCATATACAATATTAATAGCAACCAACTGCCATGTAAAAAGGATTTTAATCAACATCAATAATAGTATACAATCATAGGTATGGAGGCTATCGGTATTAAGAATAATATAAACTTGGGTATATGAATTTCATCACCATAAATGACCATATACATCTATGTATGTGAATTTTTATCAACAATCAATGAACATGAGACTAATTAAATCCTTGTAGGTTAGCAAAGCCCACTCTCTCCCACACATGAGTTGTTAGGAAACTACAAGAAACTTCACCTCTTATTCAAATTATATAAACTATAAAAAGTGTTAATGGGAAAATATGAGTTAGTCAAATACATGAAAACATAAACCCAAACACCAATAGAATGTGAAGGCAAAGAGGAATCAAACCAAGATGAGTAAGAACATACTTACAACCCTTTTTTGCCTATCATTTTCCATTGTTACCTATCTTACTTTGATCTTGATTTGAGAAGCCCTCAGAAGCTTTCTTGCTTGCTTGCTTGTTTGAAGATGACAAAGGAAGAATGGCTCTTGATATGTGTTGTGTTGAATGTGAGATTCAACACATGATAATGGAGGACACTTGGAATAGAATGAATGAGAGAAGAAGAGAAATTTGAGTATAGTTATCTTGCCAAATGAAGTTCCTCCTAATGGCTTAGAAGAGGGTTCTATTTATAGATTTTCTAAAAATAGAATGGAGGGTGAGGATCCAAAGATGAGATCAATGGCTAGGAATAAAAGTGAATCTTTTATTCCTAGTGGATTATGACAATTGAATTAAGAATTCAATAGTGGAGGACAGTAGGTTATGACAATTGAATTAAGAATTCAATAGTGGAGGCTAGTGGGGAACATTGAATTAAAATATTCAATGGGTGAAGGCTAGTGGGGAACATTGAATAAAATTTTCAATGGGTGAAGGCTAGTGGGGAACATTGAATAAAATATTCAATGGGTGAAGGCTAGTGGGGAACATTGAATTAAATATTCAATTTGTGAAGGATAATTGATTTAAAGATTTATTTTGGAAAATGGAGGATATTAGCTAATTAAATATTACGAATATTTAATTATATGTGCAACATGGTGAGGTGGAAGAGATGACGGGGATTGATGAGGTGGATTTTAGGACTTGGGACATTTAGAAGAAATTAGGGATTCTAATAAGGAAATAAGAATTAAGATAAAAATCAAAATATTTACTTAATTCAACCTGAGCCAATTTTCGGTGTATACATTTTGCCCCTCTTTGAAGCAATGTGTTTTATCACGTTGTTTCAAAGAATAAATAGTCTGATAATGATACATGCCCCAGTTTGCCCCTTGTATAGGTTATGATGATAGGATGCCCCCTTGGGAGATTAGACGGGTAGAAGGTAGAAGGCGTGAGACAGACAATCTCACGATGAGATAGGTTGACAGGAGATGAAATAGTTGGATGCAAAAGAAAGGGATGAGTGATATGGAATGCAAGATAAAAAGATGACACACACAAGCAAGTAAGCAAGTATGCACAAATGATACAGGAACAACCAAGGTATTGCCCCTGTCGAGCGGTAAACCAATGATATAGGTTGATGATGTCTGGTTTCAGGAATGAGATATGTCGTATAAGACTCCAGGTCTGGTTTTGACAATGCGACATCCTGTCTAAGACATATGATAACGATATATGACAGTGTTGTCATGGCGGGGAGTGATGTATCCCTAGAGCAACATGAAGGATAGTTATGACTGATTGATATGGTTTACGACTGGACAAGGATCAAGACCACTGATTGTGATCGGATCATTTGACAAGATTGACTTGACTTGATTGGCATGGATTAAGGATAGACTTACAATTGGATACGGTATGGATATGGATATGGATACGGATATGAGACGCAATTTGATACAGTATAGATATGGATATGGATATTTGTCATCTTGATATAGCAAGTATTTTGAAGCACTTTCATCTTTGGGCTTTATTATGTTGTAAGAAAATACAAGCATCTAGGTATAATTGAACTGAGATGACTTGAGTATTGCTTACATGGATTTTGATTTAGCAAGTTAATACAAGCATCTAGCCAAAATTAAATCTAGATGACCTGAGTACTTCTTGCATTTTTCAATAGACAAGGATTGCCCCTTTTCATGTTTAGATCTTAGAGTCCTCGATGATCTTTTACCGATCATGTCATTAGACATAAATTGTCACATTACTAAAGTTTAATCCATAAGCAGTAGACAAAGAAAAATAATCATGCCCCCATCATAGCATCTCTAGCTTTTGGCATCCTCGAGTAGCATAGGAAGACATAATGACAAAAAAAATCTAAGGCTTTGTAAGTTAAATTGTTCACAAAACATTCTTGCGTTAGATGTGTCTTTCTGCCATAATTGAGATAGAATTAGCTTGAGTGTTTCGGTATGGTGCTCTGTTTTGTTTAGGATAGGTTGATGTTGTGCGTCAAGATTTTTGTTGTTTTGAGAAGCGTGCTTTGCTGCGTGCGCCTGTCTAGAGAAAGGTGCAGACACTGACAGGTAGAGGAATGGATGACAAGACATGGGATGGATGGGAAATGGAGCGGACTCTGATAGATAGAAGGACTAGACATGGAATGGACAGGAAAGTGGAGCCTCAGGGGCACATTGATAATGGCCTTGCCTACGTGACAACGCAGAGGCAGCGTAGTTTGGGGTGAACCCTGATCGACCGAAGACCTAGGTGATGGTGGATTTGTAGAAGTGGTATGGACTTAGATAGATAGAAAGACCAGATATGGGGCGGGACAGTGGAGCCTCGGGGGCACATTAATAATGGCCTTGCCTACGTGATAGCTTAGAGGTGACGTAGTTCGGGAAGAACCCTAATGGACCTAAGATATGGATCAGATGAGACATGGTATGGAATAGACATGGATCATATAAGACACAATATGGATCAGATATGGATTAGATAAGACATGATATAGAACCGAGATGGATCAGACAAGACACGATATGGATTAGATATGGAACAAAAAGAGACATGACATGGAATAGATATGGAACAAACAATACTGATAACAAAGAACCACCATGGATATGTAGATGTATGGGTGATAGTAGCTATGGATGGTCAGGTAAAAGGAACCAAGGATGTGATCTCCAAGGACTATGTCGCATAGGAATAACATGCCCCATTGTAGGTAGAATACTTCAAATTTTTCATGGCAATGCTAAGGACGATAGGAGGATGAGAGGATAATGAAGGGATTGCCTGGTGTGGAGGGATAAGGTATGTCAAGAGACATCTAGAACATTTGTCAACATTGTGCCCCCAATCTTTATCAAGACCAAATAATAGAGGAGAGGAAGATTGGATGGATGGACAGGATAGGATAGGAAATGGTATGAAAGGAAACTGGTAGGAGAAGAGTGATATGCTGATGAGACAAGGTACCCCCAAGTGTAGGTGACATAGAAGATCAACTTTACACATGACGCCTATTTGCCAGGTTTTCATCATAGTACTTATCCAAGGCGCCTGTTTGCCAAGTTTTCACCATTGGACGAAGGGATTTCTCTTTACTTTTTTCATTTTTGTTTTTTTTTGTTTTTGAATATTTAGATAAGAGAAGGTGGATATGGAAAGACTCAAGTATAGAGTTCCTTGAAAGGTGATAGTCCCACTAGATAGATACTGTCGAATGGACAATGTCAAGTGTTCTCACAGATGTTGGTAGGGGATCATATGAAAGTGAGATGGTATAGGTAGATAGTGGATTATGGAAGGTGCGATAGTGGATGATGATGCAGTATACATAAGGACTTATCGAAAGATGGAAGGAAGGTTTTATGCGAAAGTATGGACCATAGGATGAGGAAGATATGTAGGATAGTAGTAGAAGGAAGGGGAGATGGAGGTATATGAAAATGTTGTGGAATGGAAGGGAATCATGACCAACGATTGCACATACCATGGTAAACATAGAAGCTGGTGATGGGAAAGTAGTGTAGGAGGCAATGGAGACTTTTGCTTGTGGGATGAATGATTTAGGAATTTATGGACCCACATAGACTTAGTATTTTTCTAATTTTTGTTTGCCATGTGGGATGGAAGAATTTCAGACTTATGGATGGAATGGGAGAAAGTAGCTGGTTGAGATTCTTGAGAGGTGGATGCCTCATGTATCTTTAGGGATTTGTGCTTAGGCACCCAAACCATTTTGTTTTTAGATAGTACCTATGAAGGTATGGGTTTGGGTGTGTGCAAATTTTGTGTAGCTTTTGGATTAATCATTTGTTGCTTGGGAACCCACACCTTTTTCAATTTGGCATTAAGGTGTATAGGTGTATGCAGCTTTTGATATGGATACTTCTTTGATTCTTGGCTTTTATATCCTAGGTCATGAGGACTCTTAGGATTTTTGACTTTATAGGTAGAGGCATCCACATATTTGTCATTGAATCCCCATGGGATGGTAGAAGTGAGGTTAGTGAAAGCTCCTTGTTGAGACAATATGTGCATTTGTCAGCCTTGATTGGGATATGTAGAGGATTTATAGATGGATGGATAAGGTGTTGGAAGTAGCGGAGGTAGAGTGGATGGTGGGATATTAGGAGTTGGAAGTAGCGGAGGGAGATTGGATGGTGAGATATTAGGAGTTGGAAGTGGTGGAGGGAGATTGGATGGTGAGATATTAGGAGTTGGAAGTAGCAGAGAGAGATTGGCTGGTGGAAGGTGTATGGTCACATGCTTTTGACAATTGTAGGATGATAGAGGTGGAATGGCGACATATGTTTTGGGGATATGATAGTGTTTATGATGGGAAGTGGTAGACTTAGGAGGAGTGGAGGAAGTACCAACATCTTGAGTTTGCTCACCTTGGGGTATGTATCCAAGGCCGTATGAAGGTGGGGGAACATTGACATGGATAGGTTCCAAGATACCTTGTTCATGAAGGCCTAATCCTTTACCTTGATAGTTCATATTCTAGAGTATGCATTGGACAGTGGGATTATGTGTAGGTGGAACACTAGACACAAGTTCTTTATTGGATGGAGAAGGTGAGATAGTGGATAATGGTTGTTGGTGTTCTAAGAAAGAACATTCATGCAAGAAGGTAGTAAGACCAAGGATATATGGTGGAGGATTTGTAGCTTGGTCAATAATGGATGGTGAAGGATCATTACTGGTGTGATCTTCTACGCTTGCTTGAGAGGCAAGTGTCTCATCGAAGGAAGTGGAAGTTGTTGGATCTTGGGTAGGACTAGATGGGGTGATAGGCTCAAGACCATGGAACACATAAAGTGGGCTAAGAGGATCATCATTGTCTGCTTGATCATAGATAGGTTCTTCATCATAGATGGGATTTTGATCATAGATAGGATTTAGCATGATGGGATTAATGTTCTCTTGTATACGTTGGTCATCAGCGATAATATTTTGATCATAGGAGAGATATAGGTTATGCATGGTTGGAAACTGAGTCTCTTGCTCATGTATAGGATCAAGTGGCTCCTGGAGAGGTTCATTATTATGGATATCATCTTGATCATAGAAAAGCCATTGGATCTCTAGTTCATGCATAGGATCAAGTTGCTCATGGATAGCTTCTTCATCAACACTAGTATCTTGATTAGGGAAAAGATATAGGTTATGGATGGGTTGCATGAAAGTGTTTTGATCTTGAGTTGGACTAGGACTTAATGTTTCCACATGCTTAGGATTAAACTCTTGACATACCTCTTGGGTTGCTTGAATAGAAGTGGAAGGCTCTTGGATAGGCTCTTGGTCAACAACATGAGAACATGATGACTCTTGACTTAGATTCATAATAGGAGACTCTTGAATAGGCTTGATGGCTTGTTGGTCACATGATGGGCTTGAAGGGATAAGAATGTTAATTGAGGGCTCTTGGATAGGCTCTTGGTCAACAATATGAGGGTGTGACAGACCTTGACTCTGGTGCATGGTAGAAGGCTCTTTGAGAAGCTCAAGGGGTTGTGGATGACATGAAGGCGTTGTAGGCGTTGACAAGACATCGGAAGAATCTTTGGTAAGGTCAAGGACCAGACTTTGGGGACATGGTTGACTTTTTGCTAGTAGTCCTTGTATCACATCCTTCGTAGGTGTATGGGTAGATGGATGAGTGGATTTGGCTTTCTCCCTAGCTTTGCTTTTGTCGTATAAATGTGGAAAACATTTTTCCCACCACACATCTGATTCTTTTTTGGTGTGCCATTTAAAATTTGAGGAACTAGATGGTGGTGTTGTTGTAGAACTGGTATGCTTTGGGATAGGTGTCTTAGGATATAGTGAAAGGGGGACTAGTAGACAGACTGGTATATGATTTCCAACTTGAGGTGGTGCTTGTCTTGTCATGAGCATCATTAAGATGGAAAACAAATGTATGTGTTTGGGGCAAGGCATAGCTAGTATTGACACATTCAGCCTGTAAGATTGTCATTTCTTATTGTATGACTTGGAGTTCTTGAGCAATTGCTATATGGTCTTGGGGCGAGGGACCTAAGTTTATTTGTAATTCCAGATATTGTAGTTTTTGGTTAAGATATTCTAATTTATTTGCCATTGACACAAGACTGGAAAAGGTTACTAGTTTGGATGTGCAAAAACAAATGCATCAGAACAAAGTGCAAATGCATCACAAGTCAAGACAAGTGTGCTTGGAAGAATGAGTTGAATGACTTGTCTTATGTGTTTGGTGTTTAAACTTGATTTGGCAATGATCACACATGTACAAACATGATTCACTCACATAAGACACATAAGCAACCTTGAATGTTGAATTTGAAGAATATGCTGATTAGTAAACAAGCACACGTGGAAGACACATCAACATGCCCTAATGTCTAGTTTGATGTAGGGTATGGCCAGTTAGGTTTTGTCAATGTTTAGACGAGGTTGACTAATAATTTGAAAGTGAAATCCTGTCACACAGCTGGGAGAAGGGGGTAACCCACCCTTCACCTTCACTTCCCAAAGGTAGAAAGTTCTTTGGGCCTTAGCCAAGAGTGACAAGGTTTTGATTTCAATGAGGGTGTCTTTCGATTTAGCCTCGGATGAGGTCGTCCCTAGGGGTGATGAAATCTCCTAGCAGGCCTCCTAAGATAGGGTAAACAAAATCGAATCAAGTGAAGTGTTTTTGATCTCCAAGATCACCTTGTAGTGCGAGGAGAGAGCATACACACACCCACTTGATTCACACTTGCAGTTGATTAATTGACCTTAGAAAATTGAAATGTGATGACAAACACGTCAAATAATGGTTCTTTTTAGCCCAATTTCAAGGTGTGATTGAAGACACTGATTTGTTTTAAGCCCAATTTCAATGTGTGATGATCAAACAATGTTCGTTTTAAAGGCCCAAATTGAAATGTGTGATGAAAACAAGATTGTGAGATAAAGGATGAAAATGGATGCACTTGATAAGATTGCTATCCAAATTGATGTGTTTGCTGCTCCTGATGTTTGTCCAGTCCCGAATGATTACCTGCAAGTCACGAAAATGACAACAGAGCAAGTAGACTAGCCAAGGAGATTGTGATGCAAAAATTGATAATTTGATAAAATCTGATAAGAAATGAATTGATATAGAAAAATAGATTACCTAAACAGATTCTACGTGAAATTTCATGCAATTTCAAAAAAAAAATTGCAAAAATTTGATCAAAAATGCAAAAGATATGATGATTTGAAGTTTAAATGCAAGTTTGACTTTGACTGATAAAAAAGGTGGGAAAAATGTACCATCACTTGATGAAAACCTCACAACTGCAAAGTGTTTGGAGTCCTCTTTCCGATGACTATTCGTTTGCAAAATTTCACCTCCGTATGAGAAAGTTATGTGTGAGAAACAAAATGCCTCGTTTGGTAAGTAGGCAGCACTAGAAGACCCTGACTGTTTGCAAAAAATGTTAGTTGTGTTGAAGATTTCGATCACATGCTATGGTTTGGATTGGCGGTTAGAGGGAAAAGGACCCTGGTCACTGATATGACCAGGGGCTAGAAGCTAGCAAAAAATAAAAAAGATATAAGAGCCACAGTTAGGGTTGTGTTTTAAGGTTTTCGCTGCAGGTGTGGGAATGGTGGCAGGGTGTCTCGGGGGAGAAGCAGGGAGATGGTGGCCATGGCTAGGAAGGGAGGTCTGCTATGGACTATGGGATCTCAGGCGGCGTGGGAGGAATGGAGGTCAGGATGGCCGGGAGTGTGCAGCGCAGCGGAGGTTGGGGGTTCGATGGTGTCGACCAGGGAGAGGTGTGGGCGGCAGGTGGTGAGAGGGAGAACGGAGGTCGGTGGAGGTGAGTGTGGCCACGGGGGGATGAAGGGAGAGTGGCGGGAGTTAGTGGTTTGGGTGGATGTCGGGCAGGAGGTTTCATAGAGGGAGCTGCGGGGAGGTCGGCAGGGGGGTGCTGCGGGGAGCGGCAGGGGCAGAGGTGGTGGCAAGCGACGCGCGAGGCGGTGGCGGCGCGGCTTAACCAGAACCTGCATTCAAATACCTTAAACCTTCAACTGCAAAAAATCCCTGCAACATCAAACACAATCACCCTGTATGGAGTAGTACGGTCAGTCCGTACAGTACGGATCCGTACAGTACGGACTGTACCTTAAAAATTTTCAAAAATTTTAAAAAATTTCAGTCACCAAATATATGCAAATTTACTGTCAAAAAACTCAAAAACATCATTTTGGTCGCAACGGTGAGGTCAGTTTTGGTCCAAGACACAACCTACAATAGGCTAGTCCTAAAACTCGTAAAACTTGCCACAAAGAAGGTTAGAAAACAAAGATTCTGACAATAAAACCTTCACAAAACGATGAGTAGATTTGAGACGGTGGGCGCCAAAATGTTAATGGGAAAATATGAGTTAGTCAAATACATGAAAACATAAACCCAAACACCAATAGAATGTAAAGGCAAAGAGGAATCAAACCAAGATGAGTAAGAACATACTTACAACCCTTTTTTGCCTGTCATTTTCCATTGTTGCCTATCTTGCTTTGATCTTGATTTGAGAAGCCCTCAGAAGCTTTCTTGCTTGCTTGCTTGTTTGAAGATGACAAAGGAAGAATGGCTCTTGATATGTGTTGTGTTGAATGTGAGCTTCAACACATGATAATGGAGGACACTTGGAATAGAATGAATGAGAGAAGAAGAGAAATTTGAGTATAGTTATCTTGCCAAATGAAGTTCCTCCTAATGGCTTAGAAGAGGGTTCTATTTATAAATTTTCTAGAAATAGAATGGAGGGTGAGGATCCAAAGATGAGATCAATGGCTAGGAATAAAAGTGAATCTTTTATTCTTAGTGGATTATGACAATTGAATTAAGAATTCAATAGTGGAGGACAATGGGTTATGACAATTGAATTAAGAATTCAATAGTGGAGGCTAGTGGGGAACATTGAATTAAAATATTCAATGGGTGAAGGCTAGTGGGGAACATTGAATAAAATATTCAATGGGTGAAGGCTAGTGGGGAACATTGAATTAAATATTCAATTTGTGAAGGATAATTGTTTTAAAGATTTATTTTGGAAAATAGAGGATATTAGCTAATTAAATATTAAGAATATTTAATTATATGTGCAACATGGTGAGGTGGAAGAGATGAGGTGGATTGATGAGGTGGATTTTAGGACTTGGGACATTTAGAAGAAATTAGGGATTCTAATTGACAGAAGGAAATAAGAATTAAGATAAATATCAAAATATTTACTTAATTCAACCTGAGCCAATTTTAGGTGTATACAAAGAGAATTATTGACAATTTAAAATCATTCAAGAGAGAGTTTGTGCATAACTTCTCTATTAAATTCTATGCATAAGTTTTATCGAGGGTGTGCTGTGGTGATAGGAGAAGGCATTTGCATTAGTAACATTTGATAGAAATTCCTTTTCAATATTGCTTTGATGGGTACCCATACCCTCACCACAAGCTCCAATTTGAGTGCAAGGAGACAAGATGCTATTTTGCATTTCCTTAAAATTTTCTAAGGCCTTCGCAACACTCATTTGAACATATCCAGCCCTCTTGGCATTTCATGAGGCTATAGTTTTTTGAGGCATTTTGCCGTATAAGTCATGTGCCTAATATGTGTTTCTATTTATAAGGCTATTCTTAAATATCATCCATTTCAACAATTAAAGGTCAATTTTTGCTAATTTGGCCAATAGGCCATTCTATATGTGCACACATCTTATAATTGCAAAAAATTTGGTAATCCTTCAATTTTTTGGTTTTCCAAAACAAATAAATAAATAAAATTAGGTAATGAAGAACAAGTGGTAGAAGTTTCATTCTCTTTAGCTCCTCAATTCAACTTCTTCTTGCCCTCTCCACCTTTTATCTCTCAATCTTTCCCAAGATTTGCCTTATTTTTATTATCTTTCTTTTATTGTCATTTTCTTAAGAATAGCTGGAATTATGTGTGATAAACATTTTTATCAACTTCCTCGCTTTATGAGAAATTCCCTCCATGACAGCTTTCCAGAGACTTCTATCCATTTGGAATTTGTTAGCTTGTCCAGTGTGCAGTGTTTCAAGCCTGATCTTGATCATGTCTCCAAGCTTTTATAGGAGTGCTTGGCCAGAAACTCTTCGTCACACAGAAATATCTGACATTAGATCAGATTTTGATGAGAAAAGCGCAAAGATTTAGGTGAGCGGGCCACTTCTTTTTTTACATTTACTAGTTTGTTTCCTGTCACCCGATCTGATATTAGATTTTGATGAGGAAGTCTTGCATGTTCAAGTAGAGGCTGATACTAAGCCAAGAATGACTTGCTCATCATATTTTTTTTAATTTGATGTTATTAACTTGAATAGAGACTAAACTACAATTCTATTTTATGGGCCAGTCATTCTTGGCATTGCCCGCAGTATTTGTTGTAATTTGATGTTATTAACTTGAATAGAGACTAAATTACAATTCAGTTGTATGGGCCAGTCATTCTTGGCATTGTATCGGCTCTGCT
The DNA here is from genome assembly GCA_027924645.1 of Cunninghamia lanceolata. Classification (NCBI taxonomy): domain Eukaryota; kingdom Viridiplantae; phylum Streptophyta; class Pinopsida; order Cupressales; family Cupressaceae; genus Cunninghamia; species Cunninghamia lanceolata. The sequence goes on along the minus strand of BSBN01001183.1, from coordinate 1,068,562 downwards.
TCGCATGCCAGATCCTACATAATTCCTATCTATTAAATTTGGTTTCATGAATGTAGCAGTTCAGGTCAGTGGAAACTGTTAATGCAGTGGCATACATTCCTCTTCCAGATTGTATTGTAGTGAGTCAAATAATTCATTCCATAAATTGCAAATATTTTAGTTCTTTTGTTGTATTTTTAGAGTTACACTGTTCATAGTTTTACCCTATTTTCATGTCACTGGTAATGTGGTAGACGAAAGTTTGGGATATTATCTTTTAATTTTTACTTAGATGGTCTGACTTAATTGTACATTCTTTTTTTTTTTTTGCACATATAATTACTCGAAAGGAATCCTTCATCGTAGTAGACATTAGATTTCCAGTCCATGATATTATATTGGAGTGTTTCAAGATGTCAAATTTTTTTCTTCAACCAATCAATCAGGAAGAAGAGAGCAGAAAAAAGGAAATTTTCTAATTCTCTATTTAAGTTCTCTTCTTCATCACAGAGTGTAGTTGAAGGAAAAACTTTCACACATTTAAATTCTAAAAAATTAGATATCCTTTATTGTACATTCCTTTTTTTTCCTACATAGGTAATCAAAACAAAAGGAATCCTAGATTTGCAGGCATCTATGTTACCAGAAACGAGAAACAGAAATGGTAACGGCAACGGCAATGTGACGAGAAACGGGATATTGAGAGGTTGCGTATAAGAAACAGATTTTAACATATATTTTTTAGATTTATTATAAAGCATTATCCCATGCTAATAAAGATGCATACAAGTTTGTGAAATTAAATACATAATAAAATTTCTTTAAAAAAAAAAACTATTTTAAAACAATATCATAATAACTACTTTAAAATCATATCATAATAAAAAACAAATATCATAATAAATAAACAATATTATAAAAAATGCATTTATTTCTTTAATAATTTTTGTTTTTAAAAAAACTACTTTAAAACAAAATTATAAAAAATTATAGATTTTAATAAAAAAATTATTTTTATTCCAAAACATTATAAAAGCTATTCATTTAATTTTTTATAACAAATTTTGTTTTAAAAAAAACTACTTAAAAACAATATTAAAAAAACTGTTTTATTCCAATATAAAAATCACAAAAGCTTTTAATATATAAAAAGTAACAAAAAGCTCGTAATATAAATCACCGTTCAAAAAGTGATTAAAAAAAGAATGGAAAATTGTTTAGGGTTCACGGGAGAAGGCAAACAACATCGCAACGCAGAAGAAATGGAGGAAGGCTGAGAAACGGCCGTTCGCTACGGCAACGGCGTATCTGCCGTCTAGAACGGAAATGCAGCCAATCCGTCGCGTTTCTGGTAACGTAGGCAGGCATAGACTGTAATGGTCTCATTATGTCAGCTAAAGATGGGCGAAGGGGGTTTGCGATAGCTGAAAGCTATTCAAGGGAGATCTTTCCAAATAAATTCTTCACAAAAATATGTGAGTTGCTTAAATGTTAAAAAGGTTTAGCATATTATTTTTCACCATAATTTATTATGAAAAGGCATTCTATTTAATTTTTTAATCTTAGCCTTATTAAACTACATCTACAGATAAAAGGGAGTAGGGGAAAAATAATTAATTAATAACAGTCATGGAGAGAAAAAAAATGGAGCTAAGGTTCGATTTTGGATTTAATTAACGCTGTCTTTTGTTAAGATTGATTTTCTCAATATGAGGTTTTTTAAATACCCAGAAATTTCCATTCTTGTCTGTAAGTTGTGGAGCAGTTTCAATGGTATGGATAACATTATTGTAGATTGTAACTGTCACTTAATTTTTGAAAGTTTCCTAGATGATCCTTCAATTATAGTGCTAATTTTAGAAAATGGTATTTAACATATTGATGACATTCTGACCTATAATCATTAATAGTTAATTTCCCTGGACTGCTCTCATGGTGTACCAGATTGCTCTCATGTATCAGAGGACCCCTAAAATCTTTACAAGGAGAACCGTTAGCTTTCAAGGTCAACGGAGGGAGATCCGCCCCATTCTAAAAAAACCAGGTTCGCGGGGAGCAAGCTCAACGGCCTTTGGGAAGGAAAGTGTGGTTTCAAGATGGGTATTCAAGAAATGGGGATAAACTGAAATTCTATCATAAGGAAGACAATTTTTCTTTCAGAGAACCCTTGGAATCGCAGAAAGACACCTGTAATGACTTTCAAACAAAGAGAGAAGAAGTCATCAATAGAAGCAGGAGTGACTTGGATATGTCAAGACATCACTCAAGAGGATTTCAATGGAGAGACCATCAAAACAGAAGAAGCCCCAATTCTTACAGTTTTCATAAACAACGGAAAAATGAAAGACATGTACCAAAGCAAAAAAAGGTCTAGATCCCCATTATAAAGAGTGTATCAAGGCGCAATGAGTTTGAGGAAGTATCTCTAAACCAGGTGGATAAGAAGCTGAAGGATAAAACACTCTCTTTGAGAGAAACAACTGTCATAGGTAAAGTTCTGTCTCCCCATTTTTCAGTTCAAGATCTTATAGAATGACATCAAGAAAAGTGGGGAAAAGTAGAGGATTTTTGCCAACTGGGTAACGGCTTCTTTTGTTTTGTGTTCCCTAACAAGGAAGAAAGAAATAAAATTCTTTTGTTTTGTGTTCCCTAAAAAGGAAGAAAGAAATAAAATCCTCTTTAAGAAAATATGGAAGTTCAACCAAACAGTGATTTGTTGCCAAGAATGGCAACCAAATTTTCATGTTGTGAAAGAACAAATCCCCTTGATCCCTCTCTGGGTGCAACTTCCTTATCTCCCATTAGAATATAGGGATGTTGAAATCTTAAAATGTCTAGGTAATTCCATTGGGGTATGCCAAGAAGTGGATATCCCAAAAGAGAATCTTGCCTCATCAACAGTCAGGCTACGAATTCTTATAGAGGCTAAGGAGTTACTACCTATAAGATTCAAAATGAAATCTACTCATGGGCTATGGCTCCAAGAAATTACTTTCCAAGATGGTGCAGATTCAGATAATTTTGAAAGGGTAAAGTCATTCCTCTTGACAGAGGTCAATATGACCAAACAAGGAGTTTTGGAACGACAGAGGATAGAGCTAAGTTCAGACTCTACTGTAGAGTTTTTGAACGAGGAGTCAGATCAATTTATTAGCAATAATGATAGGATTGGTTCGCAGTTTGACAAAGAGAAGGAACCGGTGCAGACTAGCGGTCCTACTAAAGAGATCCAGGTTATTTTAGCAAGGTTAGTGGGTGACGGGCAGATTATAAATGTGGAAGCAATTAATGGTGATAGCGATAAGGATCACCACTCATTGACAGAGGAACCTGAGCCTACAGAGATCTTTAGTCAGGAAGGAATTTTTCTTGAGGGTATCGAGAAAGAGACATCTGACCATGGTCCTTTCTATTTCTCACCTTTAAGGGATGAGGAGGATTGGCTGAATTGGGAAGAGGACACCCCTTTGCGGGACATGATTCAAATTCCTACAAAGGTGCAGGTTGAAAATGAGGAGAAAGAAGCTGATCTTAATGAGTTTTCAAAGGACTTGTTGTAGGCTAATGAAACTTTGAGAGAGCTCCTAGATCAGGTAGTGACGAAAGTGGCGAATAATGTTATTGAGGAGATAGCCAATGAAGTCCTTCAGGAAGACTCAGACAAGATTGAAAATAGGCCTTTAGGTCTCAAGCGCACAAATCTGAAAATCCCCCTGGCTAAAGGTACCCCTTCCTCTATCAGGAAAAGCTCCAAATAGAAGTAGATGAAAAAGAGTAGAGATCTTCCAAGTGCTCAGAATCTTTAGGCCAATCGAAGTCTAAGCAACAAGAGAGTTAGCTACTCTCCTCGAAAGACATGAAGATATTTATGTGGAATGTTAGGGGGCTTAACGCCCCTAACAAAAGGAAACTCATCAGTTATCAAATTGATGAGGAAAAATTAGATATAATAATGCTCTAGGAAACAAAATTATCAGCAGAATCGTTTGAGCTAAATTTCAAAAGCTGGAAAGGCTGGTCCTTTGAAAAGGTGGATGCTCGAGGTGCCTCTGGCAGCCCTGCTATAGGTTGGAGGAAGCAAATTCAACCTATGGAGGTGATGGAAAAGAACTACAACTTCTTAATAGGTAAGTTCCCTGCGTTCATCTATGGTTTAGATTTGTGGCTAGTGAATGTGTATGCACCAGTTGATTTATTTCAAAAAAGACTAGTTTGGGATCGTATGTCTGCATGGCTAGGGAAGTTGAAATGGAATCTATTTATATTAGGGGGGATTTTAACTCCATACTAGAGGATGCGGAAAAATATGGGGGTATCTCACATCCACCTAGATCTTAGAAGGACTTTAAGGACTTTATCAATAGAAATCTTCTATTAGACTGTATCCCCAAAAATGGTATTTATACTTGGACGAACAGAAGGAAAGGTTTCTTACAAATAGCAGAACGACTAGATAGATTCCTCTTATCTCCAAAATATTTCAATCTCCTAACTAGATTTGAGTTAGAAATTCAGCCTCTGATAGGTTCAGATCACTTCCCAGTCAGCTTAAAAATAGGAGGAAATAGCTTCCCTAGCAAGAAGAAGTTCAGGTTCCAAACAATGTGGTTCAAAGATGCATCCTTTATGGAAAATATTAAGAATTGGTGGACTCACACCCCGTTTGTGGAAGGATCTCGCATGTTTCAATTAGTAAGCAAACTAAAATTCCTAAGGCATAAGATTATGGAATGGAACAAGAATCACTTCCATAACATCTTTGCTGAAAAAGTTAGATTACAGAAAGAAATGAAAGAACTCGCACAACTCATAATAAAAAATGGTATGGATCTCCCCTCTATTCAGAAGGGGAAGCAATTGAGAGTCAAAATGGAAGGGACTCTGAAGAGGGAAGAAATCTTCTAGAGGCAGAGATCGAAGGAGTTATGGTTGAAAGATGGCAACAAGAATACCTCCTTCTTTCATCTTTCAACCAAGGTATGGGAGGGCTCCAATTACATCAAATCAATCCAACTGGGAAATGGACAGGTCTGTACTGAGCAAACAGAAATTCTTTCCACAGCCCAAATCTTTTTTGGAGATCTTCTCATCAGTTCGATTTCTCAAGGGGATAAAGGTCAGTAGGTCTATAAACTTATTCCCAAATTAGTCAAAGAAAATCATAATATGGATTTACTAAAAGAATTCTCTTTAGAGGAAGTTAAGACAACAGTGTTTTCTTTGGTGGGGGAGAAAGCTTCTGGGCCAGATGGATGGACGGGACTTTTCTTTCAGAAATGCTGGGACATGGTTGGGAGAGATGTCTTTCTGGGTGTAGAAGAATCTAGAAAGTCTAAGAATGTGCTCAAGGAAATCAAATCGACTTTTATAATGCTTATCCCAAAATCAAGCTCACCTCAAACTTTTGAAGACTTCAGGCCAATTTCATTATGCAACTTTATCTATTAAATAATTTCAAAGGCACTAGTGATTAGGTTATCTTTTTTTATGATGGAGTTGATCTCTATTGAACAAGGGGGATTTGTTCCAAGAAAAGAAACATTGGAGGGTGCTATTTTAACACATGAAATCTTGCACTCTATGGACAAAGATAAAAAGACAGCTATGATAGTTAAATTAGATATGTCCAAGGCATATGATAGAGTTAATTGGAGCTTCCTACTTGACATTCTTCTGCAAATGGGCTTCTCGAAAGAAGTGGTAAAATGGATCAATTCATGTATCTCAGACTTCCAAGTTTTAGTTCTAATAAATGGAAAGGAATCTGATTTTTTTGAACCTTCGCAAGGGTTGAGGCAAGGGGATCCTCTATCTCCTTATCTATTCATCCTCATGACAAAAGCACTCACATGGTCAATAAAGGAAGTGAAGAGATGATCAGAATTGAAAGGCATCAAGATCAAAGGCATTCAAGAATCCTTCACTCATGCACTCTTTGCAGATGATACAATTCTTTTTGGGCAGGCCTCGATTCAGGAAGCCAGATCCATGATGAGCACAATTAAATCATACTACTGTGCCTCAGGACAACTGGTCAATTTTAACAAATCTATGGTCTTTTTTCAAAATGTGCCACTTCATCTCCAAAATAAGATCCAAGGCATTCTTAATTTTGATGTTCAAGTATTACCAGGGAGCTACCTTGGTCTCCCTCTGTTTATGGGCAGATATAAGAATAATCTATGGAGTAAAGTACTAAGAAATTTGAATGCAAAGCTGACTAAATGGAAAGGCCGTAGTCTGTCTTTAGCAAGTCGCATAGTAATGATAAAAGTAGTTCTGTCTGCTGTGCCAGTCTACATGATGTTGGCTTTTCATATTCCAAAAGGTATTATTGCTAAAATAGACGGGGTTTGTAGGAAATTTCTTTGGCAATGTTCTCTTGAAGAAAAGAAAATCTATTTATTGGCCTGGGATAAAGTGTGTAAGCCAAAAGAGGAAGGAGGGACTGTAATCCTAAACATTAAAATTCAAAACCAAGCACTTGGGGCCAAATTGGTGTGGAACATGTATGCGAAACCTAATGCCATATGGGTGAAACTAATGAAGGCTAAGTATCTTGACTCTCTCGATAATGAGAGAATTTTCACTGTGCAGAATCCTCCAAAAGGTTCAACAATTAGGAACTTTCTAACAAGAAGTAGGGACATCCTCCAGCCCAACCTGACATGGATTATCCATAATGGTGAAAAGGCAGACTTCTAGCATAATTCTTGGGGAGGGGGGCCGTCTTTGGCAGAAAGACACGAGCTCACAGATGCAAGAATTTTCTTACAAACAACTTGGGGACATAAAGTAAAAGATTATTGGCATGTGGCAAGGGTGGGGACTTCAGTTTTAGTTGCCTAGAAAAGTTTTCGTGATTGTAATTTCCCACGAAATCAAAAAGTGCTCCTTAGTCGACTCCTTAGTAAGAAGTTAGTTATTGTATCTAGCATGGAGGATGAGGTGGCTTGGATGGCTACAAAATCAGGCCGTTATTCAGTAAGAGAAGGTTATAGACTCGGCTTGCAAAAAGTCACTTCAGAATGGCCCTCAAATTTGTGTCGGGGAAAAGCATTACTTCCCAAAGCAGGAGCATTTACTTGGTGTGTGCTCCATAACAAAATTCTCACAGGCGACCGAATTAAAAGATTAGGCCTTGGGCCCAATTTTCCCTGTGTGCTATGTGGAAGTGAGGAAGAGTCTATGGATCATATTCTGTTACAATGCCCCTTTAGCAGAGAGTGTTGGACCTGGTTCTTCAGGAAGATAAAGTGGGTCAGTCCTATATCTAAAACCTTGTTCCTTATGTTCAAGAATTGGCCTCATTCTTTTGAAATTTCAACTTTAGCCTGTTTATGGGATATAGGCCCCTCCATGATCATCTGGCACTTATGGTGGGAAAGGAATCTTCGTATTTTTAGGAAGGAAGCAAGATTTGTGTCCCAGGTCTGTGATAATTTAGAGGCAGCTTTATCTGGTCAGTTAGTGGCTCATCTCAGATGAACAATCCCTTCCAAGTCAGTATGGACTAAATGGGATGCGAAAATCATATCCTTCTGGCCATCAATCAGTTTGTTAGGACTAGGTAGTGGTATAGGGACCTCCAAAATCACCCGAAATAGAGTTCAGGTTAAATGGATGCCACCCTCCCCTCCTTTCTACAAGTTAAATTTTGACGGTGCATGTCAAGGAAATCCTAGTCCATCCGGGATAGGATGTGTTATTAGAAATGAATATGGTACCATGATTACAACCAAATCGACTAAACTACCCATAGGGACTAATAATGAGGTAGAAGCATGGGCATTAATTCATGGTTTACTTCTGGTGTTTGATAAAGGTGAAAGAATGTGTGGATTGAGGGTGATTCCCTGATAGTAATAAATGCCATCAAAGGAAGAGGATTAGATAATTGGAAACTTAATTATATTCTGAAATAGGTCAACACCTTACTGAGTAGGCTAGATAATTATCTCATCTCCCATACGTTAAGGGAAGGCAATAAGGTGGTAGATCTACTAGCAAATATAGCAGTTGATAGTGATAGTGCATTTGTGCTTTTCCCATCTGGCAACCAAATCCATTCAAACTCACTATCAATTATTCTTTCCTTTGATATGGAAGCTGAGAGAGACACTACCGCCGCTTGACTGTTAGCTGTTACTTATTGCCAGCATGATCTTTTTCAAATTAGAGATATTCCCGCCAGTCCTAATTCTTACTTGGCATCCACCTTGTCAGATCTCGTGGTGCAAAGGATTTATAGGTGATAGGGACAGGCAGGCCAGTTTAAGTGTGGTGCATAGCGTTTAGTCACTTTGGTTTTGTATGAGGTGCTTCAAATTAATTTTGCATTTATTCCTTTTGAATGCCATCTAACAAGTCAGTTGTTGTGGACTGGCAGACTTCAAGTGGGCCAATGAATCAAGACCATTTAAGCTGCTTCAATTGCTTTAGCAGGTAGGTGGGGATAACGAATCCATTCTCGTTTCATGTACATTTATAGTGAAGTGACCAGTCTTAACTTCCCAGATTCTAGAGCTTCCTTGACGGCGCAACAGCTTGAACTCTCCTGATCAGGTTTTCTGCAAAGGACACATCACAAGATCTAAAAGAATGTTTTCCATTAATAGTGTACTCCATCTCTTGTCACTTGTGCTTGCTGACGTTAGGATGTCATTGATGCCCTCCGCCATTTTTCACTTCATACAATGTTAATTGGGATCTTAACATTACTAATTATAGTTGTTTTGTAAAGTGTCAAGGTGTTAGTTTCACTGCTTCAGCTGATCTCTCTTTATGCACTGGTTTTTCTTGCTTCCGTTTTCTTCTCTTCCTAGGGCTCTCCATATGGCGAACATTCATCTGAACCAAAGGTTGTTTTTCCCAACCCTTGAGTGGGAACCGGAGATCAGAGGGAGAGTTAAGGCGGCAGATCTGATGACTCTGATTGACTCAAATTGCACCCTCATTTAGTTTGTAGTTAGAAATATTGTTGGTCACGCTTGGATTAAAGGCTATGAGGGGCATGTGTTCAATAATTTAGATGTGGTTTCGTAGCTTTTATCCAACATTATGGATCTTGCAATGAATGGTGAATTCATGCATGCCTTAGCGGCAGGTTTGTTTTACAAAAACATTTATACTATCGACAGATGGGAAATGGCGGTGTCCAACTATAGAATGGAACAAGGTGATGCCCTAATTGGTGGGCTCTTCAACCTTACAGCCATGCGTAACTCTTCCCTATAGCAAGCAATCTACAGAGCCATGCAAGCTAGTATCAAATCTTTGAGTAGTGGGGATATAGATGAAGCCCTGCAGTCCCATTGCTTTCTGTTTACCAAGAAAAACGCTGAGAGGATCAAGGATGTATTTACAGCCATCTACTTCCTAAGGATACATGCTTCTGATCTAGCTCCAGGAATGCCTCGCTATGCTCTGGAAGCTTTTGACGATGGAGCTCAGTCATCTATGTCTATGGATTTGGATGAACGGATCCTTCCGGCAGCTCCACCAGCGGCTTAAAGTTTGGTGTGTGATGGTGGTTTTTTGGTGTTCTTGGCGGGTGGCTAGAGTTGGCAGTGTGGTTGTACCTGTCTAGTTGGTGGGGGTGTCTTTCAGTGTTTCTGTGGTGGGTTTCTCTGGTTTTGTGCATTGACGTTTCTTGCAGGTTGTTTCTCTTTGGTGGTGGTGGTTGGGTGGTCTTCCTTTTTTGCTTTTAGTGGCGCTTGGTTGCTCCTCTAGTGCTGGCAGCATGATGGGGAAGATCACTATTTTTTGGTGTGTTCCTACATTACTGTGTCTGACAGTTGAATTCAGGAGTTAATTTTATTGCTTCAGGTTTTGTTTCTCTACCTCTTGTTCTTTCTGGCCATGTTAAGGGCCTATTTTGTAAATCTTTCTATTTTTTTTATTTGACTTTCGAACCTATCTTCTATGTATATTTGATATAATCTTTATCTATGGGTCCTCCACCACCTTTTTCTGGCAAAAAAAACATATTGATGACATTTAGTAAAGATAAACTAAGATTCCTATTGAACGATGATTGCATCTCCTTATTCTTTTCAAGGATGGATACAGGGGAGTTGTGTGACAAATAATTATGGTGTAATATAATACTTTATAACACATATCTACATTCTCTGCTAATGTTCTGTGTGTGATTTCTGTATGGCAATACAAATTTGTGTCTATATCCAAAGTCTTTGGTTAATGGCCAACATAGTTTTGAAGATTTTGGGACTGGATATCAAAGAAGTCGAGTTCAATTTCCATCTTTGGAAATAAAATGCTTGACTCCTCTGCTGGGTTTTCTTTTATAAGCATCTTCAAATATTATAAAACTAGATTTTAACAGTACAACCTACATTAGATGATTTTTTTGCCATTGTCTCATGGAATTTTCTCTGTAATGCAAGTGAATTTGTTGCTGTAAATGAGGTAATAATTCCTAACTCACATCATCATTGTTTTGCATTCCTAAATTGGTGTTGGGAATCTACTTTATTATATGCTACTTAATTTTTTAGATTTCTTATGGAAACGGTTGGATTATATAGATATGGTAATTTTTTTATATAGTTGATTATAATATTACCAGTGAGCCTAGATTTATATTAGAAATCGTCTTTTAGTTAAGCCATCACTAGTAAGGTACATTCTGTCAAAGTTACTAAGGAGTTAAACATGTCCAATTACATTTCAAATAGATCTAAACTTAAGTGAACGACCTAAGAAAATTATATATAATTTTTTAACTATAGATCTAAACTTTAGTAAATGTATAGGCCATTTGTGTTGTCGTAACTATAGATCTAAACTTTAGTAAATGTAGAGGCCATTTGTTTTAGGCCAGGCAAAAAGAACCTTAATGGCCGCATTACACCGCTGCAAGTCAAAGCTCTGCTCGTAGTTTCTTCACGGTCTATTGCCGAGATCTCGACAGTGCAGCATCAGCTACCAACACAGTTCTATCTTTGAGCCTCATGAACTCAGCATTAACATCTTTGAGTTTGTTTAGTGTTTCATTCTCATGAACTCAGCAGTAACATCTTTGAGTTTGTTTAGGGTTTCGTGCTTTGAAACTTGATCGATCCAATTTTGAAGGTGTTGTCTCTTAAAGCTCTATGCAAATCCATCTAGAAATAGGTCTTAGGGTGCTTGGGCATCGATTTCCACATTTTCTGGACTCTCTATCAGATTTTAGAAAAGTGCTCCACTTCCATTGATGGATGGATTATCTAGGAATAACATTATGATATTTCTGGATAGGATGGATTATCTAGGAACGGCATTCTAATATTTCTTGATAGGGCTGCGAATAATATAGTTATGCGATGTGATAATTGGGGATAGGCATAGAGGATAACTAGCAAAGGTTACGGGGTCCTACCGATTGCATTTGCTTGAAGGTCTCTAAAGACTTTTTAACAAATCCAGTTGTGCTTATCCTATATCCATCGTGTTCCATGAGAAGACATTGCCTTGCTACTTCCTATGAGAAATTTAGGTGCCTTGTTTGTGCTTCCACATCTTGCATGCATGTCCTCCCAATCGGACTATACGCCTGCCGATTGTTTCTGCTCAAAAGTTTCTAAAGCTATTTTAACAAATCCATTTTGTGCATATCCTACAACCATTGGATTCCATGAGATGACATCTCTTTGAGAGATTCTGTGCATTCACATTTTTTCGTATATGTTTTCCAGAGTTTCCCAATCATATTTATTTATAAATCTGCCACTAAAGCTTCTATTGAAATATATAATCAATTAAACACTTAAATTAGAAACTATGAAACTCATAGATTCTTGAAAAAAAATTCTGAAACTAAATCTCTTGATTCTTCCATAATCATAGATTTTTATATTTATTTTCCTTTAATTAATTATTTTTATATTGAGCTTTAATTATTTTAATTATTTTAACTTATTGTTACAGGTTGTGCTTTCTATTATAGTTGCACCATATTCTAATGGGCTACATTTTCTATTTTAGTGTGTGTTTCAGATTTTAAGTTGCATCTGATTTTGCAAGTTGTGCCGTGGCGTTTAGGCTGAGCCACAATTATATAAGCTAAGCCTTTTATTTATAAATAATGTCTTGATAAATAATGCAGTGCCATAATGATGTGCCTCTCATTTTTATTGCCATCTCACCTATTCCATATTGTGTATGTCCTATAATCATTGTTTCTATTTCCATAATGATATAAGTTTCTATTATTGTTCTACATGTTTCTAATTATACGTTTTGCTTTTAGTAGGCGTTAGGATATTTAGAAACAGGTGTCAACCCATAAGATGGAGCAGTTTATCCAAAGTTTTGGCAACTTTCTTGTAACAAATAAAATTGGAGGAATAGGTACCTCTTTTGGGCGATCTGGAACACCATCATAAACTAAATTATCTGATGGAGGAACGACATGTAGTTATCTTCGACCTTTGTAAATGGAATCATGATGCCTTCAATTCTTAAATAATCTAGCATGCAATCATCTTTGCATTATGGGAAGTTTCTAATTCCTCTCTTGTAAGTTCATCTTATGTTATTTTGGTTTTCAATATCTAAAAGTTCTCTCTTGAGGCTCTTGACTTCCTTGCTTGCATGCTTGGCTAGAATAGTTCGATGCTTATGATCTCAGGCGGTGTTGCCCTTTTTTATTTTGAATCTTCAAGTTTTTTTATGCCTAATACATGCTTTAACTATTTGAGCTTTTGTGATTTCTGTATCTCTAGCTAAGGTGCCTTTAAGGCCAAGGATTCTCTATATGGCAATTTTCCTTTTAGTTTGTACTTTCATAGCATACGAGTAGTCAGATATGAAACTCTGTTTATGACTATCAAAGAAAAATAGTTTTGAAATCTTATAGATATGTCACTTTTTATCTCATTCCAATATTCCAAATATTATCTTTAGAGTTTCTTTTCTCTATTGTGTGTTTAATTTAATACTCAAAACTTTACTGTATTTTATACATTTTCATAATATTTAGATTTAAATATCTAGTAATTAAATTAAATTAAATAAAATAGATTTAAATATTTATTAATTTTATAGTCATAGTTTTAAAAGACATGAACATTTAGATTTAATTTCTTATTTAATTATCTTACAAGTTGATTGTATTTAAATAATTAAATAACTTTTAAAAAAATAACTATTTAATTTAATTTTTTTTTAAATCTATTAAAATCATTAAATAAATGTTTAAAGTGGTTTATTCACTATAATTTAATTCCTATGATGTCAATTAATTTATGCCACAGATTTTAAAGAATAAGAAGATCAAATCTACATGAAAGGTAAAATTCAAACACTCTTCATAAAAGTGAATGCCAAAGTTAGTTCAAACACTCTCACACACACAAAAGTAAACATAATTCAACATGCTAATTTTCAATTCACACTAAATAAATGTGAAAGTTTAAACTTCACTAAACAAAAATAGTAAATAGATCTAATAAGTGAATGGAAAAGGTAGTTCACTCACATTTCATACAAAAAAAATGAATCCACAATTAACTCAAACAATTGGCATTCAAACATATGATTCACATAAGCAAAGTGGATGACAATACACAAACAATAAGTGGCTCAAATCCAAGTGAATGTCAAAATTAGCTCACTCACACACATAGACAAAGTAAATATAAAAGTTAGCTTATACACATTTCACACCCACAAAGTGAACATCAAAAACACATTTCATTCTCCTCTTTTTGTCCTGATGATGGATCATTGAGTATGATCCAAAACGTTGACGGAAAAAAAAGCATTACACAGTGATTCCAAAGCCCTACATTCAATCAAAAACTTAGTTAAATAATAAAGGGATGTCAAAGTTCAAATGCATGCTTCACACAAACAATAAGTAGATGCCAAAGTTCAAACATGCATACAAAATAAATGCCAAAAGTTTAAACAATAAGTGCACACAAAGCAATGCCTAAAGTTCAAAGATACTTCAAACAAATAAAGGTCAAAGATACTTCAAACAAATAAAGTTCAAAGACACTTCAAACAAACATGGAAAACAAATACACACAATAATTGAGTTTGTTATAGTATATATAGTCTTTTCCACCAACTACTACATGTAGTGACTTTCTAATAAAAAATAAATATAAACAATTTAGTGATAGGCCCATAAATATTTGTGCCTATTGGCCAATTTGATAGCACCTTTGGTGCTTTTACTAGTAAAAAAAAAAATATTTTCCACTTTTTATTGTGAATGAGGTATAAAATTGCTATTAACTATTCGACGATTAAAATAGATTATATTTAAGTAAAGTGCATGTATACACCAAATTATGACCAGAGGAGAGCATGGAGAGAGCATGGAAAGAGGAGTGGAGGTGGTTTTTAGAATCTAAACCATTAATAATCTTCTTTATTTTACAATTCAGCCTACAATTTGAAATATCTCTACACATACATCCCACAGCCAGTTAGGGCATGCAGCTATTAGCTATTTAGTAGATGAAAAAAATCACATTGATTATATTGAATAATACAACGCCTATACTCTTGTGGTCACAAAATTCCCTATTTGAGGCTTCTTTAGCGGTGGTAACCTGCTCTTAATCTCCTCTGAACCTATGCCCTCACATCTTCATTTTCTCCCCGTTCTTTCTTCCATGTCGGCGCTCCCATGCCCCATGAAAAATCTCCTTTTCAATAGCATGAAATTGTTTTAATTTCACCCTTCCTGCGCACCATTCCTCTGTCCTTTCCTGAAGACGTGATGAAGGAGAAGAAGGGGACATCATTCCTCCATAAAGGCATAGTAAACTGACCCTGTTTTTTAATTTTATTTTAATTTTTCTAGGCGCCCATGCCTTGGCCTTTACTCTGTCCCCCTCCATTGTATTTTCTCCAGTCCAATGCATTCAGGTCTTCTTGCTTCAATATGGCGGTTTGGTATGTTGACCAACGCCTTAAAGATCTCTTTTCATTTATTTATATTCGCGTTATAACCAAAAAAAAATTAATTTTTCATATTTATATTGTGCGTACGTGAGGGATGTGACAATTTTCAAATTAATAGATAAATGTATAGAGAAACTAGACTTGGATAATATAAATGGAGGTCTATTTCAGCTTGCATAAATTGAACTCCTAATAAGAAGTGTCCTCTGTATATTTGAAACTCTTCATTCATCCATTCATTTGGTACAAAGCTTATGCCACCTCCTTGCAATTGAGATGGATTCCACCAATCTCTAAGTGGGAGACCTTTGAAAATTTGATAGGAAAAAAATTTACCCAATACATTATGAAGAGGACAGGTCCACTTAATGACAATTTTACCACCAAAGATAAGGTCAAAGCATCCAAAACTATATAAGTGAAGTTCGTAAAGAAGTGTTTCAACTTCGCATAAACATGATGAATAAAAAATTATGTTAATAAAATACTTGAAAGAGCTATTTAACTAGTATATTTATATTTAAAAAATATATCTAAAGTACACTGAGAGATATCCTTCTAATGTTTTTTTGATATGTCATTCTCTGTAACATTTATTTCTTTGATCTTAGTGGATAGAGATGGTTTCTTTGAAACTTCCATCCCCCTTCCTTTCCATTCCGTTTGCATTTTATTTTTTTATTTTTTTATTTTATTCCCTTCACCTTCTCTTTTTTATATATATATTTTTATTTTTATAAGAATCTTATAAAATTTCAAAGAATCTGAATCTATTTATGAATCTTTCAGCTCTTGTTCTCCATCCGTGCTATGAATGTAGGAACGCCTCTCGGCATAATAACTTAAAAATAACTAGTAATATTTAAACAATATATCTAAAGTATGATGAGAGATATCCTTCTCAAGGCACTAATGTTAGGATTGGTGATTAAAACATAGGCACCTGGAAAAGGATAAATATAGGTATACTAGTAGCATCTAGAGTGGCAAACCTAATTCTAAGTATATTATATTATTATAAGAATTATTATAATTATATAATATAATATTATGATATAGATTAGACATATTGTTATAATATATAATATATATAATAATCATAATTATAATATTTAATAATTAAAATTATATATTATATTATATCATAATTCTTTTTTTATTGAGAGTACGTGGGTTTTTAGCCTAGTCCGGTCCCAGAGAGACCCTTATGGGGGATCTCTTCCCAACGGCTTTATCGCCTGAGACCATAGTTGGGGCCCATCTCCGTCCCCAATGGGCATTGTAGTGCCCCTCACCTTGTCGTTTGTCAGACTGATGGTTTTTCTAGTAGGATTGGACACTATGACACTCTATTGGGCGATGGACACTCTATTTTATGATAACTGATAATGAATTTATGATAGGATGATGCTTGACCACTGATACTTCATGTTATCACAGTTTGATGCACATATTAGATGTTATAAATTATTTTAATTCAGCTCCATGTGTTATTCGATCATGATTATGATGACATCTGTTGAAGTTTTAATTATTGACATTTTATGTTTTCACAAGTTGTATGGACATATTGGATTGTAAGAGGATTGAATGCTTTATGTTGTTGACTAGTAATCAGATATCTTGTTCAACATAGTTAATTGTTTTTACATAAACGTGAATGGAACAGTGTTGTATTACTCGCTTTCGAGTACCCTACACCACTGCGATTTCCATTCACTATACGACTGTATGTGGATATATATCTTGAATGTTTAACCGTGCGTTATTGCAGGAATGTAGGTACTAGGCATCGACTCCACCTGATTACAGGTCTGAGCGTGCCTTCGCCAATGGATTAGTTGTTGGAGTTAACGTGAGGTCCCTAGTCAGTGTTGTCTGGTCGTCAGTTTACCCTTGTGGTTAATGGTTGTCATTCGACCATGTCTTGTTGTCAGGTAAAACTGTACCTTGGAGTCTAATTAGTTCCGAAGGTGTCTAAGTGTGTATGGTAGTATTGTGCTTTAATTAGAATTATATTACGGAAAGAATAATGTTGATAATTAAAAGATAATACGAAGCGTAAAGGTCGATAGTTGTTAATTATTAAATAAATTATTATTTTATTAGAAGTATAGTTGTTAAATAAAGTTTGTAAGAGGTTTTGTATTATTTAATATAATATTCTTTACAATAAATATTTAAATAAATAAAATAGTTGTAAGTTATGTTGTATTTAGTGTTTTACAACTAAATTAATAAAATAAATTAATATATAGTTGTACAATTATGGATTGTCGTATTGTTATAACTTTATTAAATAAAACATGCTTGGTCGGCTGTAAAATAATTAAATGCTATAGGTATTGTGTGTTAATATTTAAAAAGGAATAACCTCTTGGGATTATGAAATTAAATAAAAATATTAGTAGAGGAGGGAGATGCACGGGATCACGTGCCAAGTCCCTTGGAAGAAGGAAGGGGCTGTGTTATAAAAGAAAAGGCTTGGTGAGGCAAAAGGGGAGGCTAGAAAAATTTGGAGAAGACTTTTGGGGAAGCTGGATTTCCAGGATTGGATTTGGGGAGCAACATCAATCCCTCAGTTTGTTAAGCGAAATCAAGTTCCTTGTTGAATTCTGTCTCAGTTTTATTTTAATAAACAAATTTCATGATTCTTTATTCTTTGTCAAATCTAGACAGATTCATTCCTTTACCTTTCAATTGTACCTGTTTGTTCATTTCTATAGTCTTTTCAACAAATTAATTTAGCTTGTATTTTTGTGTGATCCGCTGGTACCAAGAAAACCTACCCACACAATTGAGAGTGTCTTCAAATAAACTAGATCGGTCAAGAAGGATGACCATACACTTGTAATGATAAACTGTAGGCATAATGCAATAAGGTTCCAAATGTGATCGAAGTTTGTGTAGTTCTTGTTCACAAAGCCTATGCGGCTGCATCCGCCCAAATCGCAAGCCAAACTATGATGTTAGAATGCATCCCAAAGTGCCGTACCCTACTACAAATTGCCCACACATAAATATTAGGATATCTTCATAGCCGGCACTGTCAAGATGGTCGATCATGACAATCAACTGTAGCCATAAGGCAAAGAGGGTTACTCATGTGATTTAAGTTTGAACAACTCTCAGTTTTTAGGAAGAGCCTTGCTTAATCCACTTTGTGCATATCCTACAATCATTGTTTCCATTAGATAACAATATTTGAGGCATCGATCATACAAATTGAGGCATCGATCCTCATGCACCTGCCCTCTCTTGCATTCAATAATAACGATGTTTCTATAAATTCTCCTCAGCCTATATTCATATGTGAACGACAGGTACTTAGAAACCATATCGCAACAACAACATGGATTTAACAATTTTTTTTGATGACAAGTTTAGGGCATCCTCTAGATGGCCAGCGCGGCCAAGAAGGTCTACCATGCATGCATAACTATCAGCTGTAGGAAAAATACAATAGGGGTTTTCAGATGTGGTTAAAGTTTGCACAGTTTTCACTCACCAAACGCCCATGACCGTGCACCCCTGCTGGTGAATGTGGCGTAGATACAGATTATGAAATGTACAAACTGTAAATCCTAGGTTATATCGTACATTTCCTTATCTGCATAGTAAATAATAGACAATCCTACCGCTGCCAGTTTTGCAGAAAATAGTTTACAGTTCTAAGCATTCCAAAATTATTAAAGGAAGCTGGTTAAATATGGAGTTCGCCTTGATGAAATTAAAATAGCATCTTTTATGTTGCAAATGTTTAATAGTTAAGATAGATAATTCACGTGATACTCAACTGGCTGAGTTTAAGCAAGCGATTTATAAAATCGAGTAGTTCTAAATACAATCTATATTACAAGACGTGGCCAACTAAATCTCTGCATCTGATAAAGCATTGGCCTCATCATTCTCCTTAATTTGTCACACTTGACTCCACTCCAATTGCTTTCCTCCAGAAGGCTATCTTCTTCCTCTTTACACAAAACTTTCTCATCACCTAAGCAAGTATATGTAATCAAGAGAATGGGGTCTAATTATGTTAGAGAAACATGAGCCAACAAACAACATTGGAGCATCTTCCATGTAGAAGGATGGAGGTAGAATCAGTTCATTTCCTAGGCTGAGTCTTTAGTTTTTTTTTAGTTTCGCCATCGAATGTGACAAAATTTGTCGCTGAAAACAGTAAACTTCCAATCATAATGAGTTTATATGCGGGTGAATATGTTGGAAAAAAATTAGACTAAGGTCAAATGTGTCATTTGCAGTCTTGACTTTTATTGGTTTAACCTCTTCATGTAACTATCTTTAGGCATCCGCTCAGCGTGTGCTTGATCTCTATATCAATTGAGTTTACCTGAACAAATTCTTATTATTTCGTTTAGATGTAATATGTTTCAAAGATGAGTATGTCAAATGGTGTACCCTATATTTTATTCTATTAAGCCAGCCATTTATGCATTGATGGAGATGTTTAAAACCCGTCATTATATTCTAGGGTAGTGTGCTTTCTTGTATTGCATTCTCTGATTGGTTTAGATTAACCCTAAGGAATGTTTATTTTCTTTACAATGTGTTTGAATAACATTATTAGTAGTACTATTGATATCCATGTTATTATTAGTATCATTATTATAATTATAATTATCATTATTATCATTATTGTTATCATTGCAATAATAATAATAATAATTATTATTATTATTGTTACTATTATTAGTATTATTATTATTATTAATTCAAAAGTATAGTTGACTGTTTAAAAGCCAAATAAAATTGGGGATTTAGAACAATGTTGTCATTATGTATTTAAAGAAAATCGTTGTGATTATATATATTATGGTTAATGAAATTTAATTTGACATCGGTTTTAATATGGTTTCTTCATTTCGTTAAGATAATGGTTTAAGGAGTAGGTATATTATTATTGTATTGGAAATTGGATTTAAAGGTATTAGATAATTAGTTCGTGTGAATTGAAATTGTATGAAAAAGTCAAGGTGTAAGTTGTCAAGGGTTCATTTCCAGAGGCCAAGGTTGTTGTGTTTCGACTTCATGTGATGTGTTGATAAGTGTCCTGAGTTATTGAAGTCGTGTCGCCTTTTGTCATGTATAAGGAATTTGGTTATGGTGTAGTGGAAGTATGTAAATATTCTGAATGCATCATGATGAGTAGTAAGGCTCTTCATGAATGTTGTGATTTATTTATTTAATCGTTTGGGATGTTGTGTTGGATTAGACAATGGGGAGACATCGGTATTCATGAAAAAGTACTTTTCTTATGAGTTACTTCATTGGAAGCCATGAAAAATGTATTAAGAGTATGTCCTTGTAATTGAGATGATATGCAAGAAGGTAAATGCCTTGCATTATTACATGTATATGTTCATATCAGAATAATGGTTATGCAAGATGGTTAATGCCTTGCATGGTTTATGTATCATCGTTGTCATGATGATGTTTGCTATGTTGTTGAGTAGGGTCTTCTAGATGCAGGTAGGGGAGTGGCTTTCAACGTGGGGCCGGCGCCCAAAGTGGCAGTCAGGATAACCCGTTGGAAGTAGATTAACTCAGTGATAACCTAAATAATAAATTAGGGGGTTGGGTAGCTAATCACACTAAACAAGATAAGTGGATGCCTCACTCATGGCTCAAGTGCTCGTTTAGGCTTGAGATGAGATGAGAAGGCCTGGAATGGCAAGATCGACTACCTTGTCTTCACGAAAGGTATGTTGATTCCGCATGAGCGTTGTATGGGGGCCGGGAGTCAGGAGAGGCTGCCAGGACAACCCAAGATGGGGGCCGGGGCCTAGGAAGACTTACCAGGACAACCCATGACAAGCCATGTGATGACACTCCTCCCTACTACAGCCTAGCACTCCCTAGTTGTTCTCTCCCCATTTGTCTTGTGTTGCCTCTGGAAGTTCAGTTAAGTTATGTTGTGTTGTTTATGTTATTGCCATGTGTTGTATTGGCGTTTGGTTGTCCTTTGTTCATGTTAGTTCTGTCTACCTGACTGTTATTGTTTGGGACCTCATGTTAACTCCTAGCTCGGGGGGTGGACCTTAGGGTTCCACATGGTCGGGTGGAAGAGCTATTTTATCCATTGGTTATCCCTTGTCAAGTTCATATGCAGAAAAGATTTGTTCCAGTTGCACTTGTCCCAGTTGATGATGTATGTGTATAATCTTGTACCGGATTTGTGTTTCAGAACATCCATTGAGTATGCAATTCTGATGTAGTCTGAAAATGGCAATGTAATGATGTCATGATGTACTTATGTGTAATAAAAGCATTTCAGTTATGTTTTGATCATGTAGATTGTATTATCTGACAGTATGTAATGAATATGAATCAGTTATTCAATTATGCATTGGATTTAGATCAGTTACTGATGAATGTTAAATTATGTTAGTTGAATTGTTAAGTAATGCAGCCTTGTATCCTTAGGGAATATGTCGTAGTTAGTTATGTTAACATTTCTTTGATATCTTAATCATTTAAAAAAAAAAAAAAGTTCCTATAGCATATAAGTGTTTTTTCTTGAGGGGTACAAGGCAGGCGTTACAGGCATTAACACCTGGGCATTAGCGCCCTTTAGTTCAAATCTGTGAGCTCATTGGCCTAGCGAAGACCCAGAGCCTGCGAGCATGCCAACCCAATGGATGACCCGAGAAGGATCCTGCGAGCACGACAGCCCAGCAGAGACACAAGGCCTGTGAGCTCGTTGGCCCAGTGGGGATTTGAACCCGAGTGGTGTTCACAACAACCAAGTGAACTCACCACCACGTTGTGCCCCAAAGGGCATATTATATAATAATTCTAATTCTAATTATATTATATTTAGGAATAGAGTTAGGGGTTAAAATTAGGGTTAGGGGTAGTGTTTAGGTTAGAATTAGGGCACCTATTTTAAAGGTTAGATTTAAATTTATGATAATCATAACCCTAATAATAGTAACCCTATCCCTGATTGTAATGCCCCATCATGCAACCCTAGAGTGTTAGGCTAAAAAGTGTAAATTAACAGAATAATTTTTTTTTCTTTGAAAGCAATAAAGTGCAACAACAGTATCCAAAGATATCATAAAACACAACATAAAGAAAACTACACTTCTAACCACCCTAGGGCAACATAACTGCATTAGAATATAAGTTAAACCATATGAGTAATAAACATTAAAATGTTGAAATAAATAACCCAATAACTTTTACAACAGCAATATAGCTTGAATACAAGATCTCAGTTCCAAATTACAAGATTGCAAGAATACAAGATTGCAAGATTGATCATGTTGATTTACAAAAGAGTACATATGAAAGTATACAACACTGTTGAAGATATAAAGCTGACTGGAACTAGAACATCTCCGCACAAGACTCAATCTGAATCTCCAAGAAAACCAATGGATAGCTCTACCTCCCAACCATGTGGAACCCTAAGGTCCACCCCTCCGAGCTAGGAGATAACAATGAGGTGTACCACTAGGACAAGGTTGTAGCCAAGGACACAATATTAACCCTAGACTTCAAGAAGACAACAGGATGACAGGACTGCACAGACCCGATGGTACTCAACAAGGCAGATCAAAACGTCAGACTAGATCAAACAGGAAGATAAGACTACACTCCAGAGGTACCAACAAGGATAAAGAGAAAGTAACTAAACCACATAAGGAGAGTGTCATCACATGGCCCTAGCATGGGTTACCCAGGCTATCTCTCACCAAAAGCCGGCCCCCATCTATGGTTACCCTGGCAGCCTCTCTCTAGGTGCCGGCCCCATAGGGTGACACATGCATAATTGACATGCCCTCTCATGAAGACGAGGAGGTCATCCTTGCCAACTAGGCCTTCTCATCCCTCTCTTAGCCTACGAAAGCACTCAAGGTGTGGGTGAGGTCACATTACTTATCTTGTTAATGTACTACTACCCCAACCCTCCTAGATACATTATTAGATTTCCACTTGCTTACAATTTCCATGGGGTTACCCAAGCGACCTCTCACTAGGTACCGACCCCACCATGGAAGCCACTCCCTTAGCGTTCTCTGACCAATCAGTCAAACCACAACATGCAAGGATAAAGAGCACAAAAAGACACCATTCCACTACATATGCCATTCACTTGGCCTCAACAATAAGCCCTTGGTTCCCTTCATAAAAAAAATAAAACAACACCATCTAGAACCCAACTGATACAAGTAACAAGATCAACTATTAAGCCTCTAGAGTCGATAAAGAAGTTCTTTACTAGGTCACCACAATACCTTTCCAAATGTGGAAACTAGGTTACAACTACCACGTCCATAATTGCATAATGACCAGGAATCAAGAGAATGAGAAAGCACAACACAAAGATGACCTTGCCACTAGACTACCCTAGATCCCAGGGTGACAAGTCTCTGAAGTTACACAAAACTATCCTGGCAAACAAGGTTAATTAACCAACGTGTCACATACCATTCTAATCCCCTAAGGAACTCATATGCACACCATTGCACAAATAAGACCAAATATAATCACCAGACTCAACACCAAAAAGGAGTGCAATTAGCCAAAAGTATCACTAGAATGCTTTGGTTCAGGAACGACAATAATATCAGAGAGTAAAATACAACATGACTAGCAATTTTATCTTTAACAAGGTAATTAATACTTGATTTGCACAATATTGTTACCTCAGAGACTAGTAACATTAATGCAAATTGTTCTAACATTTTCATCTTTATATTTATTAACTACAATAGTGAAACATAAAATAGCCACCCTATAAACATCATTACTCCTAAACAATAAATTCCCAACGAGATCATATTAAAATTTGACTCATCATAATACCAAGGAGTGACATAGATCGACAACATAGAAGGACAAACTAACCTATGATGATTCATCTAATAAAAGTATAGTCGTATACCATAGAATCTAACATGCTTAACTCAAAACACACTAAAACTCAACTGATAATTTATTTACTTACTAACATTTACAACTAGCCTATTTCCCATACATAGCTAACAAGATTAAATTTAACAAGATGGAAGAAGTATAGCTAATAGTTAATGTCCATAGGAGTCTAGTACAACTCTAACTCATTAATTAATTCCATGTGATGAAGTAATTGACATCTGATAGAAAAAAATTCACATCATGGACCTTATTACCCACAACCTACCCCTCTTAAATTGAACATTATCTATGAATCTCTACTACACCCATAACTACACAAGTATCTTCTATTTCGTCAAACAAGACTATTAATAATCTAAAACAATGAATAGTGAAGATCCTTAGACAAGAATGTTTTCCCTATTGAATGGATAACACAACTTAAATTAAACCTCCCACTTGATCGACATACTTATAGTCTAATAGGTATAAAGAAAGTCAAACTTTATTAGCATGATCCGATAGATAAACTCTTATAATTTGACTATTAGATGGATCCCTATCATAAGAAAAATCTAACTTCCTAAATGAAGTAGATGGAAGAATGCTAAGTCTCCAGATAAACCAATAAAGTATCTAAATAAGCTATTATCCCAATATTGAGATGAACCATAAACATACCAAAGTATTAATACTAAGTTAATAGTTACTCTATTACACTCTCTAATGACTAAAAATAAAAAAAATAAAGAAAATAACAAGACGATTAATCAGGAAGGTAATTTAGATATTCCTTACTTTCAAAAGAAATATTATAATTTATAACAATAATATTAAGTTGCACAGTTCTTAATCTTTGTTATAACAAGACAACTAAGGACATTTCTACATCCTAACAATTGTGCTAAGAGCAAGCTCAATAAGACATCAATAATTCTTTCCTATAGACCTATGACATGAGCTAATATTTACCATACCAAACAACTACTATACCCTATACAATTTTCCTAACAAACTACTACTTTCAAAAATCAAACGATACAAAAGTATTAAGAGCAAGGATCTTCTATTTAACATGCTACTACTAACCTCACGAATAAAGCTGTCCATAAGCAGAAAAATATATGCTCCTAATCGAATGAACCTCCCCTACGAACCTATGAAAAGAAACCCAAGCCATAACAACTTACAAGAACATGATATAATGGTCGACAACTCGTAGCACCAGTGACAACTGCAGTGCTAAACCGACAGCGACTACAAGGAAGGAAAGCAACCCATTCCAAATCAACACGCCAACATAGAATGCTGGTTTACTGAAGGTGACTCACAGATATCTAGGAATCTTTCTAAGGTGACTCACAGAGACTTCAAAACTAACTGAGACATGCACGCCGATAGGAAGGAGTTGATAAAAACTGAGAAGAGATCCCTCTATTCACTCTCGTCGATAGGGATTTCATGGCAAAGGACAATAGTTAACACATAAATCTTCTGGAAGAACACGAGGGGTTGGTTCGCTCTAAAAGATCAATTCTAAGTTCATGCACCGAAAGACAAAGAGGATAACGTGGGTCAGCTCTAGGGGTCACTACAAATTTAGGTAACGGTTCTCTTGTTTTAAACAGTGACTAACCATGGTAGGGGCAATCAGGAATGAAGGACTTGCAATAGCATTACGCAGAATGACTCAAGGGTGATTGTCTCAAACCTGAGCAAGGCCAAGAGGGGACGTCTGCAGGTGTATGCTCCTAAAAGACAAAGTTTAAGTAGATCAGATAAGGATCTGAAAGAGAGAGAGAGAAGCTAAGCCATGACTGGGTCACAAAGTTCAGCCAAGAGAATTTCTCTGTAATGAGAGCTGGCGCCCAACAAGAATGAAGCAATGGTGATCTCCTAACGTTTCCACTACTAGAACGAAAATCGAGGAGAGTCTTATCAACAGTAGGTCACGATTTGGGCCAGAAACACAGCAAGAAAACTTTCAAATCATAACAATGACAAGAAGGGTTAGAAGGTAGCAAGTTCCTGGTTTTACAGAAAGAAAGAGTGCAGGTCGGTCAAAAGAAATCAAGTGTTCGAATGGAAAAAAATGAAAGCTTCAAGAGGGATCAAGTCAAGAACACTAGCTATATAGTTTGCCAAAGATTTAAAGGAGAATACAGAGGGTGGTCATGACTGTAAGGGCAATGACTTCGATAGATTGCCATAGTCCAATTAGATTAGAAGTCCTCAATAGAGGTAGAATGAAATGACGAAGGAAAAGCTTATTATACTTGGAAACCTCAGAAGAAAATTGGCAACAGAAAGAATCACACACCATTCTCCTCCCGCATGCATCAACACAGGAGGACTACAAGGCTTAGTAGAAGTTCAGATGGATAAGGGAATCACAAAGAGACCAAAATGAAAGTCTGCAGAGAGAGCAATAACTGAGAAAGGGTTTGCAAATCATTAAATTACAAGAACAAGAGTGAAAACTATAACAATTCCATGCCAGAAACCCAAAACAAGAAATCTAATTCGTCTGAGTAAACAAAGATAGGGAAATATTGAAATTCACAAGACATACCCGTAGATTTCATTCTCCAGAGTCCAATCTTTCTCAGAAATTCCTTCTCTTTCTTCACAGAATATTTCTCTGTAACTTGCCTCCTCTCCTAGAAAAAAACTCCCCAAACATCCCAAAATCACAGACATAAAAACCCCCTTCACACCAAACTTCCCGAGACCAAAAATAGGCAATAGCCATTAATTCCAGAAACTCCCCATTAATTACACAATCCCACTCCATAAGGGAAATTTGAAATTTTTTTACTCACATAGAGATTCTTAAATCTCTAAATATAACTGACAATATCAATAATAAATTATTCACCCAAAATAAATTTAAATCAAGTATGTTCTAATACCTCTAAAACAACTTAAGACTCATAAACATTTAAAGCATTAAAATAACAAATTTTGCCAATAAAAGATTTCATGTTAACAATATTGAAATTTTACAATTATACAAAAATTACTATAAGATCATAAAGATAACAAGGAACACATAGACAAACTTCTAACAACTCAACAAAGTTCCACAACAGGCAACGACCAACAACAAGAACCAAGGAGCAGCGTCACATCACGACACAAGACTACGACAAGGACACAAACTACAAGACTATGACAAGGACTGGAATTGCCCTAGCAGTATAAACCTCATGTTATCTCCGTCACATTATCCATGGTGTAGGGCCCACTCAAACTGCTAAGTCAGGTGAAGTCGAGGCCCGATACCTGCAACCTACATGAAAACCAATGGGTTATATATGATCAACTGTCTATGTATATATATCCACACACACCGAGACAGAGAATTGTGGCATAGTAGGGTGCTCGATCTGAGCAGTACTACACTGTCCCCGCTCTGAAACAAGACTATAACTAATTCTATTTAACATCAGATGCATAAACATGATATTTTCTAACCATCACTAAACATGTCCATCTCATCATAATTAGAAAAACAACAATGTCATCAAAGCACGTTCCACCGATCAGAATTAAATCAGTTGAATATAATCTATCAAAATCAGAATAAGCATAAACCAAAGTCTTAAATAGCTCAAATGTCTTAGAAATGTCTGGATGCAAAGAAAAGGCTAACAACTATCTCAGATCAAGCAGAGAGTAATGCAAAACTGACAAATCTCACAAGCCAAAAATAAGGGGGCATTACACTGATTGTAACTCTAACTGTAACCCTACATCTAACCCTAACGCTACTTCTCATCCTGACACTAATTTTAATCATAACCATAATTGTAACCCTAACTCTAATTATAACAAATCCTATAATCCTAATTTTGTACCTAACTCTAACCATAACCCCGATTATAACCCTAAGCCTAAATATGACTCTAACACTATCCCTAATCCTAAATATAATTGTAACCCTAACCTAATCATTATTCTAACCCTAACCCTGAGTAAAATTCTAAACCTTACCCTAATTATATTTGTAAACCTAATTTTAATCCAAATCATAATTGTATCCCTAAATTGAGCCCTAATTGTAACTCCAACTCTACTTGTAATTGGAACCCAAATTGTAACTATAACCCTAACCCTAACCTTAATCCTGACAATAATCTTAACCCTAACCCTAAACCTAACTCTAATTCTAATCATAACCTTAACCCTTACCCTTATTTGAACTCTAAGCTTGATCCTAATTGAAACCCTAATAATAGTAACCCTAACCATAATTGTAACATTAACCCTAAAAAAGGATGTCATAACCCTACTTCTATCCACAACTCTAATTGTAATGCTAACCCTTTGACTATATATCCACCCTAATTCTAATTCTAAGCCTTATTTTAATCCTAACCAATCGTAATTTTTTTTGGTTATATATTTGTACTAATTGAAACCCTAATTATAACCAAACCCATTATCTTAATTCTTACTATAACCCTAATTCTAACTATAACCCTAATCTTAACTATAACTCAAACCCTAACAGTAATTATTCTCCTAATCCTAACCTTAAACTAAACCCTAATTGAAGCCCTAACCTAATTTTTAAATAACATGAACCCTAAGTAAAATTCTAACCCTTACCCTAATTATATTTGCAAACTTAATTTTAATTGTGATCATAATTATATCCCTAAACCAAACCTGAATTGTAACTCTAATCATAACCATACATCTAATCCTAACATTACTTCTAATCCTAACACTAATTTTAATCATAACCATAATTGTAACCCTGACCCTAATTATAACAAATCTCATAACTCTAATTTCGTACCTAACTCTAACTACATAATGGGTGCTTCCACAATAATGGGTTACACTTTCTGGGACATCCTGATTTTTGTTGAAATCACATATTCTTAGAAAATATAATTATTTAAGCCTTGAAAGGTTCCATTTAAAGGATTTTAATTAAAGAGGGTTTGCTCAAACCCCCTTGGATAGAACCATGCTAGTTTTAAACCATACCTATAATGGAGTCTCCTTTACACCTATCAAAATGCTGACAAAAAACCACTTTTGATTTACCTTTTGGGGGATCAAATGAATTCATTTAAAACTTATTTTTTGTAAGTATGTAGTCCTTATTATAAGCTTCCCAAAAAGTATAATTTTAAATATATTTAATTTGATTATTATATTTATTTTTTATTTCTTGTGAATGTAGGTTTTTCAATGAACACCATAAGAAAAATTAGGAAAAATAGAGAAAAAATATTTTTAAAAATATCAATGCCCTAGGTATTGATGTCCTTATTTCAACAAAAAAGAAAAAATTGAATTTCGATACATATAGAAAAAGTTATGTTTTATGGAATACGGCTATTTCTAAATTATAATTGGGTTGACTTCAAAATTTAATTAAAAAAATATTCAATAAAATATTATGAAACTAAATGCATGCCCTAGATATCAGTGTTACCAATCTAAATTCAAAAGAATCAAGATTTTATCCTTTGTAGAAAAAAAGTTATGTGCTCTAGAGTACACATCACTTTAAAAAAATGATTACTATTAAAAACTAGTTGTCAAAGGAGACACAAAAAATATTACAATTTAACTCCAATTTTTTTTTTTAATTATATTTAGAATCTACATTCAAAATATCACAAATTGCTAGTTCACATCATCTTCAAATTCCTAACGGTTTAGTGGCTATAAGTCTTAGAAAGAGAAGATTTAGTTCAAAATGTTGATTTCAATGTCAAGTTTGGCCAAAAAGTGTAACCCATTATTGTGGGATGACCCTAACCCCGATTATAACCCTAACACTAACCCTAATCCTAAAATTGTAATTGTAACTCTAATCCTTATTCTAACCCTAACCCTAATAATAGTAACCCTAAAGAAGGATTTCATAACCCTAATTCTATCCATAACTTTGATTGTAAGGTGAACACTTTCATTATATATCCACCCTAATTCTAATTCTAAGCCTTATTTAACCCTAACCCTTATTGTAATCATAATATTTTTTTGGTTATATGTTTTAACTAATTGAAACCCTAATTATAACCAAACCCATTATCCTAATCCTAACTATAATCGTAAGTCTAACTATAACCCTAATCCTAACTATAACCCAAACCCTAACCATAATTATACTCATAACCCTAACCTTAAACTAAACCCTAATTGAAATCCTAACCTAATTTTTTGAATAACCCTAACTCTAAGTAAAATTCTAACCCTTACAATAATTATATTTGTAAACCTAATTTTAATCATGATCATAATTGTATCCCTAAATTGAAGCTTAATTATAACTCTAACTGTAACCCTACATGTAACCCTCACACTACTTCATGCACTTGGTAATAGTCTTTGAACAATGAGAGACTCCACACTTTCCAAGCTCCCAATGAATACAAACCCTCACATCTTCACTCTATATGCCCTGGTTTGCTCTCTATGTTCTATTCTGTATGCTCTAGTTTCCTCTCTATACTCTGTCCTATATGCTCATGTTGAGGTGCATTTTGTGGTGTTTAAAGTATAGAATCTATTGATCTTGAATTTTTGGAGATCTAGAAAAAAAAATATAAGCCATTTCTACAATCTATAAATCTCTTCCTTCTAGATTTTCAGCATGCATAGCCATACAAATAATAGTAAACCTTTATATGGAAAACATTAGATCTTAGACTTCATAGCAAAACAAGTAAAGGAATAGGGTTTTCAAATAAAGCTAACTATTTGTGAATAAATAAACTTAATCCCAAAGATATACAAAGAAATAGAGAAATGGGTATCCCAGACCTCTACAATAAAATTATTCAGTAGAAAGAAAAGAAGAGAAAAGAACAAGTAGAGAGAAATGAGGAGTTGAAAAAAAAATTAGAAAAACTCTATTTTATGCTTGTTTGCAATTAGAAAGATTTGTTAGTTCCTACATTTAGTGCATGATGGATTCCTAAATTGTAGGCCACTTGAGTCTGATGTGTTTTATTATTGCTTACAAATTTTTCATTGCTACTTCTAATAATTATATTCATAGTAGTATTTGATTTATATTTAGAAATAAATTAGTTATTTAGTTTTTATCTTCATATTTGGATTTTATTATCTCATGTTTAATTAGCTCTAAATTTTTATTAAATATTAAATGTAGATGAGGATTTAATTTTATTTTCTTTATTCTTTCAAATGAAACTAAATAAAAAATTATGGGAATTGAATTTTATTTGGTTTATCATCTATATTTTAATATGTTAGCAAGTTCTAAATAGTAATAAATTGGTTAAATAACTTCTAAAAAGTATTAGTGGAGTTAGGGTGCTTTATTATTATTTTTAAATTTTAATTGTTGCCATTTAATAGTTGTATTGATAGTGCCCTATGATTAAGATTTAGAAATAAATATTTCTTTAATCTTAATCTTCATAATTTGATTTTAATATTCTTAGTTTTAAGTTTTTAGTCAATTTTAATGAAAATGAGGTTTAATTTTATGTGTTATATTCTATTAAAGTAGGAATAATGGATTTAGTTATGGCTTTAATTAAAGTTTGTTAATTATTGTAAAATTCTATAGAGGGATGGATTAAAATATTTCTATCATAATTCCTTATTATGTATTTATATTTTAATTATGAAACTTACGAGAGGGTAATTCTAGCGTAATTAAACACATTTTTAGCCTATTTTAATATGACCCTAACACTAACCCTAATCCTAATTATAATTGTAACCCTAATCCTTATTCTAACCCTAACCCTAATAATAGTAACCCTAACCCTAATTTTAACATTAACCCTATAGAAGGATTTCATAACCCTAATTCTATCCATAACTCTGATTGTAAGGCCAACACTTTGATTATATATCCATCCTAATTCTAATTCTAAGCCTTATTTTAACCCTAACCCTTATTGTAATCATAATATTTTTTTGGTTATATATTTGCACTAATTGAAACCCTAATTATAACCAAACCCATTATCCTAATTCTAACTATAATAGCAAGTCTAACTATAACCCTAATCCTAACTATAACCCAAATCCTAACCGTAATTATACTCATAACCCTAACCTTAAACTAAACCCTAATTGAAACCCTAACCTAATTTTTTGAATAACCCTAACCCTAAGTAAAATTCTAACCCTTACCCTAATTATATTCGTAAACATAATATTAATCATTATCCTAATTGTATCCCTAAACTAAACCCTAATTATAACTCTAACCGTAACCCTACATCTAACCCTAACACTACTTCATGAACTGGGTAACAGTCTTTGAAATCCTTCTTCAGGGTTAATGTTACAATTAGGGTTAGGGTTACTATTATTAGGGTTAGGGTTAGAATAAGGATTAGGGTTACAATTATAATTAGGATTAGGGTTAGTGTTAGGGTCATATTAAAATAGGCTAAAAATGTGTTTAATTGCGCTAGAATTACCCTCTGTAAGTTTCATAATTAGAATATAAATACATAATAAGGAATTATGCTAGAAATATTTTAATCTATCCCTCTATGGCATTTTACAATAATTACCAAACTTAATTAAATCAATAACTATATCCATTACTCCTACTTTAATAGAATATAGCAAATAAAATTAAAACCTCATTTTCATTAAAATTGACTAAAAACTTAAAACTAAGAATATTAAAATCAAACTATGAAGATTAAGATTAAAGAAATATTTATTTCTAAATCTTAATCATATGCCACTATCAATACAACTATTAAATGGAAATAATTAAAATTTAAAAATAATAATAATGCACCCTAACTCCACTACTACTTTTAGAAGTTATTTAAGCAATTTATTACTATTTAGAATTTGCTAAAATATTAAAAGATAGCTCATAAAGCAAAGAAAATTCAATTCCCATAACTTTTATTTAATTTTATTTGAAATAATAAAGCAAATAAAATTAAATCCTCATCTACACTTAATATTTAATAAAACTTTAGATCTAATTAATCATGAGATTATAAAATCCAAATATGAAGATTAAAACTAAATAATTAATTTATTTCTAAATCTAAATCAAATAATAATGTGAATATAATTATTAGAAGTAACAATGAAAATTTTGAAAACAAAAATAAAACACATCACACTCAGGTGGCCTACAATTTAGGAATCCATCATGCACTAAATGCATGAACTAACAAATCTTTCTAATTGCAAATAAGCATAAAAAAAAAGTTTTTCTAAATTTTTGTAACTCCTCATTCTCTCTACTTGTTCTTTTCTCTTCTGTTTTTTTCTACTGAATATTTTTTTATTGCAGAGGTTCTAAGTAGGAACATAGATGTTGAAGCTTGTGACAATGAAATCTTAGATGACCGTTTCTCTGTTTCTTTGTATATCTTTGGGATTGAGTTTATTTATTCACAAATAGTAAGGTTTACTATTATTTGCATGGCTATGCATGCTGAAAATATAGAAGGAAGAGATTTACAGATTGTAGAAATGGCTTATATTCTTTTCTAGAACTGCAAAAATAAATTTAATACAATGTTTTTTTTTAAATGCAACAAATTAATCTTACTCTAGTTTTCTTTCTCTTAACACGTAATTAATTAATTAATTAATTAATTGAGTAATACAACCTTCTACAAAAATATTTACATCTCAAATGAACACCAACAATGTTTTTTTTAAGAAAAACAAATCTAAATATACATTTTCTAAAGAAACTCATAAAAAGAAGGAATTTTAAATTATAAAATAAAATTTAAGGAATTTTTTATTTTTATTTTTATTTTAAACTCTTAATCATAAATTTAAGTAAATCTACTATAATGTAGAACTTCTAACTTCAACTAAATTGCACAACTTCTAGACATCAACAAGATATAGCTTTCATTTCCACAACTCTCATCTAGGAGATGAATACTAACTTTTAATAAATTAAACTACCATATTGCATCTTTTATTGCTTATTATAGAGGCCACATCCACATAACTCCCATGCCACTACCACCATGCATTTAATTTTAATTGAATTTTATTTTATTTTTTGCTTTTTTTTTTTATTTTTTGGATTTTTGTTTTTTATTTATGCTCATCTTCTGGATCCTTGTGACTATAGGAATGCCTCTCAGTGTAATTATTTTAATGCTAAAACCTCAAAATATTAATGAGTATCCATATAATCCCATTATATCTAGATGCATAAGAAAAACTCTTAATTAAGGAAGAAAATAGGGTAAGAAGGAAAACAACAAGTGTTTATAGCTTTAGACAAGATTTTATAAGAAGTGTTCATAAGCATAATACGTTGCCACCCAACAATTGTAACTCATTCATATCAGGTGGGCAAGGGGGAGACTAGACCTTGTGACCTCATTCCTACCACGGGAAGCACTCACCAATCACGCCAGGCCCCCAGCCTTTCAAATATTCAATATAAGCTAAGAGGTTGGAGAACATTTTTTCCCTGCAAAATAATTGCCAAGAGATGGAGCTAGGGCATTGGAAAACTATTCAGATCCTATATACATGCTATATTAGTAAATCTAGTAGTGCTTTACAAATGTAAAATATGGGCTAGCAGCACCTTAGACACCAAATGGAAGTAGATAGAGAGAATCCAAAAATGTTTGATAACAAGAAAATTCAAATTAAAAAATTTAGTCTTCTATGAGATTCTTCTAGTAGAAACAAGTATAGTTCCTATTGAAGCCATTACTATGGCATGTCTATTAAGATATCTAAAAAAAATTGAGCAAATGGAGGAAAATAGATGGCCCAAGGTTGTTTGTAAATAGGTCTTGAGTGAAAGAAAGAATTCATGGATGAAACAAAATAGTAGGCGGATGAGCAAATGGCACATTTATATCAACGTGTGTCTTAATACTAACAAAAGGCTTTTGTTGTAGATAAGCTTCACAAGTCTACATGGGAAAAGGTATTAGAGAGAAAGAAGAAATACTACCTTGAGGAATTCAACCCCACTTTCGATCATCGGCAAAAAGCCTATTTAGGGGCCAATATCCCATGGAGAGAAAAGATTCTCTTAGCTCAATTAAGAACTAACTCGCATTGTCTTTGATGTGAAACATGTAGACAGAAAAGGCCAAAGAGTTATGGGAAGAGAGATTTTGTGTTTTTTGCATGGCTAGGGCAATAGAAATAGAAAAAAACTTTATTTTAGAATGTAAATCTTACAATGACATCTGGGTCAAGTACATAAATAATTTAGTGGTAGCCTCATTACAAGATCTTTTAAGTGAGGAAATGGTTGTGAATGCAAGAGTTTATTATTAAGTTGAATAGAATAAGATCAAAACTTCAAAAATAAAAACTGGTAGGGTTTTCTATTTGATAGACTTTTTTTAGCATCATGGACATTAAAAATCTTCTATTATATTATATTCCTCTTGTTGTCTTCCTTCCACCATCCTCTGCTATTCTCCTATCTTTTTTTGTGTTGTGAGTTGGCCATTTCTGTATTTTTTGTTATCAAAGCCACGAGGCAATCTTGCCTCTTAGTAAAATATTCAAGATAAGTAAGACAACTAAGAAAGGAGTAATAATGTATTTAGTGTGATCTTTCCATGTGTTAATTATTATTTTCCATGAAGAGGGAGTGGAGTTCAAAGGTGAGACTCGTGGTTACATTTCATAGACCTTCTATCTATCACATAGGTTTGCAATATGGAGATTACCTAGTATGAAAATAATAAATAACAAGGTACATAGTACATAGTATAGTGTTTTTAGTAGTGTGTCATATTAATACTTATAATTTGGTATTTCTAAAAAACTGCCTATTTGAA
Source organism: Cunninghamia lanceolata (assembly GCA_027924645.1). NCBI lineage: Eukaryota > Viridiplantae > Streptophyta > Pinopsida > Cupressales > Cupressaceae > Cunninghamia > Cunninghamia lanceolata. The sequence continues at coordinate 1,032,995 of BSBN01001183.1, read as the reverse complement.
AATAAATGAGTTAAAAGAAATTTTATAATGAATATGTATTATAAGGCACAACATTTGTTGAAGATTTTGTAAATGGGATAGAAAAATGAGTTTTATCTTGGAGGAAACTCCATAATTAAGCATGCTTGAGTAAAAATGAGTATTAGGATGGGCAACCTCAAAAAAAATTCTAATGTTTCACTCTTATAAATATCATCTAGAGAAAATGACTACTAAATAAACCATTCATACTCATAAAATAAAAGTATCTCATAATCTTAAAATTTTAAATTTTAAAAAATTGTACCAATTAAACATAACTTACTCAAGAAAACCTAATGTATTACTCATCAATGAGAAGTTAGAATTTTTGGTCCATTTATATATAGCCCAGTCAAGGAAAGAATGACTAAAATAACATGAAGTATTGAGTGAAGCTAAATATATACAACCTTTCATACACTAAATAAAATATTATCCATGTGAATTTGTCACCATTTAAGTGCTACTAAATGTGATACCTAAAATAGATTTGTGTTCTTTTCTTCTTTTCTTGAAACTCTCATACTAATAAACTAGACTATGAGGGGATAAATATCTACTATTTGTGGTATTATAAAAACCAAACTATATGCAAAAGAATGCAAATTTAAAGAATTTGAACTAATGAAAGTTATTCTAGCTAATGTATGAAAATGTATAAATTAGGCATAGTTATGTTACTTTATAATTATTAAAATGTATCTAATTTTAAAAAACTAACTAAACATATTTAATGACTCTAGATGGTTAAGGGTAATTTGTTTCTCTACCATGTAAGATGTGCCAAGTCATATAGCCATCGATATCAAGTGATCCAATCTAGATGTTGTGGTCGTGCCATCCATCTGCACCTAATAAGACAATATATAATTCATTAAATAAATTTATAATTGATTTTTTAAAGTAGATATATTTATTATTTTTAATATACATTTGTGTACATAAAATGAGGCATACCTATGTAGGAGGAATAAACAAAGTAGCTAAGAATGACTCCTCCTTTGCTACAACCCTTGAACTAGATGTGCAATTAGAACCATAACATGGATGATTGTAATTTTGACAAAAATGAGGTGTACACTATCCTAGTGTTGACATGACTAGGGTTCTAGAAGGACTAACACCATCTCCTCCATGATTTCTACTGCTGATTTCAACTACAATGTGGGTAGCTTTGTTAGCTATGTTTTTAGAGAGCATGCTCAATGCTCCCAATGCTGACACCACTATCTAAGGTGTGGCATGCCACCACCAACACCTTGGAATGATTTCATGTCAAAATAATTAGGTTTTAAACTCAACCCATATTTTTCTCAAAGAATATAATGGCACTTTAGAATTACCATGTCATTTATGGTTAAAGACCATCCACCACCACTCTGAAAAATTGGCCATAATCTAAGGGTGCCCACACCATTTGATTGTTTTTTTTGTTGGAGGGATGGGTAAGTTTGGAGAAGGATCAATAAATATGGGGCTATAGTTTGTTTAGAAATATACAAATCAAGGATCAATTTATATGACAATCCATCAGAATAAAACTACATCCTCTCCTCCATCCATTGACAAAATCTATCTAGATTTGCATTTATAGATAAATGATAGAATCAATAATGATTTGCATCAAAGAGGCAAACCATGCATGATGAGGGAGAATGTTTGGATCCTTGTGGAATAATCTATTTTTCCTTGTAATGCAATTATATTTTCATTTATGGTCACCCTCAATCGAGCCTCATCAAGTGGAGGGTGTGGGGGGTTTTGGGATTGGAGGATTTATGGTGGAAAGCTTTGGGGTGGCGAGTATTGTGGTGGGGAGTTTTGAGGTGGTGGATTTCAAGGTATAGGTTGGTTTTGTAAAATATCATCTAGTAAAAACTCATATTCATGTAATTGATCCATATGAGTAAAGGAGCTAGCTATAATTACAAAAGGAGAAATTTAAATTTAATTAAGTACATTGAAATGCTAAATGCACAATATTTAGACTACATTTAGTGCAACTATAAATACATTTATTTTGCAATTTAAATTAATACAAATTTTTCATTTGAAATAAAGACTGTGAAAATTTTTTTTAAACATGGTTTAAAATAATACATTACATTTGAATTCTAACAATTATCATTGAAACATGAATATGCATTTGATTTATAATTCAAATAATTCAATTTATATAATTCAAAGTATTTGATTTATATAATTCAAAGCCTATACTAGGGCAATATAAATAGCTAATTAACATTAAAAAAAATAGGAACATGTAAGACTTTTGAATGATGCCTATAAATTGTTGAAGTTTCATACATTCTTCTTGAAAATACCATTTAGAAATGTTAAACCTTTAGTGTCTAGCTATCAAATCAATTACTATTTTAGGGTTTAGGTATCATATTGAAATATATCAATATTGATATATCAATTATAATTAATATCAATTGATAGTATAAGGATTAGGTAGATGTGTCACAATTTAAATGGGTCAATCAATTACTAATTTATGGTTTAGGTATCATATTGAAATATATTGATAGGATATATCAATTATGTGTTATCCTTTTAAAAGACTTGATAAAATTTAAATGGGTCACCATCAACTTTTACCACACATTTCCTATTTCAATGAATAAACTTTAGCATGTGATACAATGTAGATGGTACAACACCCATTTTTTGAATCCATGGATTTCACAAAAAATATTGTACAGTAACATGCTAACCCTACTTCTAGTCACTAAAAATTTACCACAAAATTTCTACAACATTAAACTCTAATATTTTTATAAACTAATCCTACAATAATTGATCTAAAATTTTCTAAAACATTAAACTCTAATATTTTTATAAACTAATCCTACAATAATTGATCTAATACCTCGGTCAAGGTATTAGATTGATTATTAATCTTCTTGAAAACATATCAATGGAATTGTTAATTTAGTACCAAGGTATCAGATCAATTATTACTTTAGGGATTAGGAATCGCATTGAAATATATTTTAAATATTGATATATCAATTAATACCAATTGGAATATTGATATTGATTGAAATTAATAAATAAATAATGATTTATATATATTATTTAAATCAATATATTAATTGATATATTGATTGAATTGTTAATTTGGCAAGTTGTTAATTTAGCATGTAGGTATTATATTAGTTGTTAATTTCTAGGGTTTCTATTGTATCATATTAAATTTTACATGTATTGATTGTTGGTGTATATCAATTGATATCAATGAATATATCAATTGATATCAATGGATATTTCTAGGGTTTCTATTGTATCATATTAAATTTTATATGTATTGATTGTTGGTGTATACCAATTGATAGATCAATGGAACTGTGAACTTAGTGAATTATTTTAAAATTTAGTATCTAGGTATCAAATAAAATTGGCCTAGGGTTTTAGGATTCTAGAAATGTATTTACATAAAAAATAGAAAAAAACTCTAAAAATTAAAAAATGCTTATACTAGGTGCCTACCTTAAAACCCTATTAATTAGTTTTCATGGAGGAAGGATGTCGAATTTACACATTGTTGAGGATGTCTAATGTGAATACCTATGCTACTTTTCTTTTATGAATCACTTTCGTCATTTAAACAAAAATAAATGACGCTATGAGGGCAAAAAATAATAAAAGCTTCTTGGAATGGGTACTCATTCCTAAATAGGTACACTTTACATTTAAGTATCCATTTAGGAATAGAACTTAATTGGGTCTCCATTCTTTTCAAGTACATGTTTAGTTTCAAGCTTTCATTCCTAAATGGTTGCCCTTTTTACAAAATAGGTACATGTTCTTGCCATGCATTTTTTACCCCCAAAATTTTCACTAAAAGTGGACCCAACTTCTTGCACTTACCTAGTAGTAATCAATCCTAACTTTACTATCCAAGTTAATTATTACTTCAATAATTACATTTATTTAGTTAAATAAAATTAATTAAGATTTGATAAAACCCTTATTAATATAATATTATTTATATTCAATAATATATTAATACTAATTAAGTTATAATTATCATTATATAATTAGAAAAGTTATAATGATTAATAATTTAACATAAATATTAATATTAATATCTTAATTTATTAATATTTATTTAATACTTATTAATATACTATATTAATTGATATTGTAGCATAATAATATATTGTTAATGATTAATAAGCTATTGCCAATAGTGTATTAGCAGAATTTAATATACCTGCAATTTTTTGACTTGTTTTACAGACGATTTGAATCAACAATGAAGAATGTTTTTGACCTTTATGTTTGTCGACAGGATTTTGACCTTCCGGTTTATTGACACAATTTTGAAGAATGTTTTTGACCTTTATGTTTGTCGACAGGATTTCGACCTTCCGGTTTATTGACACAATTTCGACTACCGTACCAACTGTTTAAGCTCTTCCCTACATAAGAATCAAATAAATAACAAAATAAAAAAGAAAGCAAATATAAGTACATAATATTTCACTTTTCCAAAACTAGTACAACAACCTTCTTCACTTTTACATAAAAACTCAACTATTCAAAATATAATAATAAGCTCTTACTCAACCTTTATGCATATACATATATTAATATATTAATAAGCAAATTAAAAAGTAATTTTACAATTTATTTAAATATTTTAAAAGCATGGACAAAAACTATTCAATAAAGCAACTATATATATTAATAAAAAAAAAAAAAAACACCCACTAATGAATAGAATTATCAAGCATGAAAAGCATACAATGCATCTCCAAACATTATTATTCAGAAAAAGTTAACGAATCTTCATCACAGGAATCCCTGCATTCATCGTGCACTGTGTATACTCGGTATACGTTGCCTTGGTTTCCTCCCAGCTTGTATAGTTAACTGGGAGACTTGTCTTCCTTCTTCGCCACTGTCGATGGTGCAGACATAGCCTAAAACATTGAGACAAGAATGTGTACCTTCCTGTTAGAAAGAAAACATGAAGCTTTATATTCTGAACGCTTACGGTTATACAGTTCTTTGGCAAGAGTTGTTTTCCCTGAACCATTCCGTAAATGCCAAGGATGTTGCAGTTCTCCCTGGCGTTGATGTTGTACCACCTTTCAAAATCTTCTACCAGTTCATTGAGCCCTACTTGACTTTTTGCAACTTCTAGAAGGTTTGTCTTTTCTACCTCTTTTCGGACAGCTGACACTACCATTTTACATAGCTTCTCCACATCACTGAAAATTTTCAAGGCAAAACCACAGTATGATCACAAAGATGTTTTATCAGGGAAAACCAATCAACTTAGGAAAAAAAAAAATTAACTAGATCAGAACGATCAAAGATGATAATTACGAACAGGATGAGTTCAAATCGGTTAAATACTGGGGCTCCACTTCAAGTTCTTCCGCCAATCTAAGAAGTGGCATCTAAGGGCTTATCACTCTTAAATTTCTAGTTTTTTAAATTGAAAATTATAAGGGCTCTCATGTCAAACAACAGGCCATTTTTATGTTGTCTACCGGCTTTTTCTTCAATTTAAAAAGACTTAATTCGATATAATCTAGGGACTATAAAAGGATTTATCAATAATAAAAATTCAAAATATTGCAAAGCAATTAGATTACAAACACAAATATACAGAGACTTACTGATTATGCTCGTTAAGTTCGTAGCCAGATATTAAAAAAACAGTGCGCAGGGATTGTTTCCACTGTTCAAGCTTGCTCAGGTACCTGCCCTTCTCTTTATGTTTGGCAAATGAATCTGCATACACTCCCTTCTTAATGTAGCGGAGGTGCGAAGGGGCCACATAATAAAATACAGGAATGATCTTACACTTAGTTTGTAACATGAGATCAAGCTCAGCTAAACACCACGCAGACTCTGTATATCTTTTGGAGAATATGGCAATATGAACTGAGGAAGAGCAGATGGCATTATGAATGGTAGAAGGGAAAGTTTCACCCAACTCCATCTCTTGTGAATCAAGAAATATCTTCAATCCCAAATCTGTAAGAGATTTGTGAAGTTGAAGAGCCAGAGTCTGCTTCACATCCGGGCCTCGATGGTTGATAAAGACATCAAACAATCTTGGAGATGTGGCCGATCTACTACTTCTCTGGTATGCAGGTGCAATTCCGTCGAAAGCATCGTATTCTACAATTTCTTGTTGGGATGAGGAAGAGACCATGGACAGAAAGACTGAAACAGCAAACGCAAGCGAAGATGAATTGAAACTAACAACGAGAGTGAATTGTAATGGATTAAACCATAAATAAACAAACTAACTGTGGTGACTTGCACTTACTAGGAATCGTCTACAGAACTTAGAATGCCAACGCATGGTAGATGTAACCTAGTATGTTAAACTGTATATTTTAATATATATCTTTTAAATTACATCACATATTCTTAACAGGTACCAATGTGATACCTTGTTATGTTCATACTATGTTCTATGTACCTTGCTATTTATTATTTTCATTCTAGGTAATCTCTGTTAAAACAATGGAATAGTGAAAAGCGAAAAGAACAGTAAACAATCACACAGTGCAAAGATATTTAACGTGGTTCACCATATGTATGGCTACGTCCACAAAGCAGGGGAAAACTCTTATATTTATGTGTTCTCAGATATGTTTATAGCAGCATATACATATGCTTTTATAGATTACAATAGAAGGAGCTGAACAATGAAGAGTCACCACAAAAGGACGAGGTGACCGTTGGGTTTCATATCCAACAATCTCCCACTTGAAACCCAATGACTGCTGCAAAATTTCAGAGCCATTCCCCTACTTTAAGCCTATTTTCAGAGTTTGACAATGCCGAGAGAAGTGCAGCAGAATTCGAACTTCTCTCGAGGTACAACCTTGGTCAATGCATCAGCCGGATTGATCTTGGTGTCGATCTTTTGAACTTGCAACTTGCCTTCTTCAATTATGCTATGGATGAAATGATACCTTAGCTCAATGTGTTTGGTTCTGTTGTGGAATGTCGTATTCTTGGCCAAATGAATAGCACTGTTACTGTCACAAAAAAATGTGAAAACTTGTTGTTTGGAACCCAATTCAGTAAGCAAACACTGCAACCAAACCATTTCTTTTGCTCCTTCAGTGAGGGCAATGTACTCAGCGTCATCAATAGAAAGAGCAACTACTTGTTGCAATCTTGAGACCCAGCTGATAGCTGCCCCAGCAAAAGTGAAAAATTAACCTGATGTAGACCTTCTTTTATCCAAGTCACCTGCCATATCAAAGTCAACGAAGCCTTGTAGCTGTGCAACTTTCCCACCAAAGCATAAGGCATAAGCTGAAGTGCCTTTTAGATACCTCAATATCCATTTCATAGCTTCCCAATGAGTTTTTCCGGGATTACTCATGCACCGGCTCACAACTCCCACTGCTTGGGAAATATCAGGATGGGTGCATATCATTGCATACATAAGACCCCCCACGGCTAAAGAATATGGAATGTTCTTCATGTAGTCTTGTTCTTCTTGTGTCTTGGGGCACAATGCTGAAGATAAGTGAAAATGATCGGCAAGTGAAATGCTAACCGGCTTAGCACTTCTCATATTGAATCTGTCCAAAACTTTTTCAATGTATTTTTGCTGAGACAATTTGATTTCTTTCTTCTTTCTGTCCCGAATGATGGTCATGCCAAGAATCTTCTTTGGTGCCCCGAGGTCCTTCATTGCAAATTTGTTTCCCAAGAGTTGCTTCAAATCAGCAATGACTCTCATGTTGGTGCCGGTGACGAGTATGTCATCAACATAGAGTAGCAATAAAAAAAATTCACCACTAGGCAACACCTTGTAGTATAAACATGGATCAAACTCACAACGTGTAAACTAATTTTCAATCATGAAGTTATCAAACTTGATGTACCACTACTTTGGAGCTTGTTTCAGCACGTATAAACTTCTCCTTAATCTGTAAAATAGATTTTCATGCCCTTGCTTGACAAAATCTTTTGGCTGATGCATGTACAATTCCTCTTCTATGTCACTGTGGAGAAATGTGGTTTTGACATCGAGTTGCTCAAGCTCAAGGTCATAAATTGCTGCCAAGCCCAAAATGGCTCGAATTGTGTTCATCCTCACGACTGGTGAGAAAATCTCATTGAAGTCTACTCCCTTTTGTTGATCATATCCTTTCACAACAAGTCTGCCCTATAGCATTTTGTACCGCCTTCTTCCTCTTTGATTCTATAGACCCACTAATTCTTCAAATCTTTGCGATCAGGTGGAAGCCAGACCAGATCCCATGTATGGTTTCCCATTAGAGACTCTATTTCATCCTTCATTGCAGCCATCCACTTCTCACTGTCTCTATCATTGCAAGCCTCTCGAAATGTATTTGGTTCTGATAGATCAGCAACAAGTAATTGATAATCATCAAATTTTGGAGGAGGTTTCCTCTCCCTGGTAGATTTTCTCAATGTAGGAATTTGAATTCTGCCTTGTTCATGTGTAGTGCTCTGTCCAATTTCAACATTCCTCTATTTTTTATTGTCACTGCTCTGTATTTCTTTATTTCCCCCTTGAATTTCCTACAACTGTCTCACTGCTGACGATTCCCTTGCTAGCTATGTAGGAGTCAAAGAACTTTGATTTGGCATAGAGGATGTCAAATGTGGGTTCGCAGTTTGTATTGACTACATTGGAATGTTTTGCACATTCTTTTTGGACTGTCGACCTCCTTCCTGAGGCCGTAGGTGAGGGAAGCCAAACCATGGCTGACCATGGGATGGTAATGGCAAGTCTTTTGTTGCCTGCGTTGAATTGTTAGCATGCTGTGATATATGGTTATCAGGTTGCAATGAGGGCACAGACAATGACTTCAAGGATGTTTGTGGTGCGTAGAACTCCCTTGTACCAGACAATGACTTCAAAGGTTGTCTATTCACTGGTTGTCCCGTAGTGGAGTGCATGGGATCCAAAGGAGGGAGTCGTTCAACTGGCAGTGAATTATAATGTCAGTCCCCCGCACCTTCTTGTTGAGGCCGTGGTTCATCTAGCAGTGAGTTATAAGGTGATTCCCCCGCACCATAATTCTAAGGTTGTTGTCTTGAGATGGAAGACACTGCCTTTCCAGCCTGCGTGGGAGGAATTCCAACTATGTATTCAGGACTTTCAATTTGATTATTCACCGTAGTGTAGTTTGTGATAGGCGGCAATGAATTTAGGCCATCGTTCAAGGTGGGCCATAGGTGCTCACCAAATGAGCTTTGACTGTCTGCCTGCAAATGATTTATATTCAGAACTAAATATGTTCCTATATTTCCATCTCTGTTATTTATACCAATTTGGATATTTGAATGTTGTGCGGGATGCAGAGCTCCCACTTCATTTGATGACTGAAAATTGCCTCTAGTTGCTAATGACGGATGTGAAGACTATGAATCACACCCACTGAAACTATCATCCAATGAAATATATTCCTTTGTAGATGCCCTCTGTTCTTGCGAGGCAGGAAACACTTTTTCATTGAAGACAATGTCACGACTACGAATGATTTGTTTTGCAACAGGATCCCACAATCTGAAACCGTATTGCTCTTCCCCATAACCGACAAAGGTGCACTGTTTGGATTCGAAATCCAATTTTGTTCGCTTTTCTTTTGGAATGTGAACAAATGCCTTATGGCCAAAGACCCGGAGGTGATTGTAGGAGATCTTCCTTTCAAACCACTCTTCTTCCAGAATGTCAAAATCTAGCTTAGTAGAAGGACTTCAGTTGATCAAATAAACTGCCGTGTTAACTGCCTCAGCCCAAAATTCTTTACTCAAACTAGCATTTGAGAGCATGCTATGTGCCCTCTCTAGAATTGTGTGATTCATCCTTTCGGTTGCACCATTTTCCTGAGGTGTAAATGGTACAACCTTGATGTGTTAAATGCCGTTGTCTGCACAAAAAGCATCAAAATGTAAAGAGCAAAACTCCCCCCCATTGTCAGTTTTAAGACATTTAATTTCACTCCCAATTTGATTTTCAGCAACTGCCTTAAAAATTTAAAATTTTGTAAACACTTATGATTTTCTGTTGAGCATATAGACCCAAAGTTTATAGGTGCAATCATCTAAAAAAGTTACAAAATAGTTTGCTCCTCGAATGGAGGTTACCTTTGTGGGACCAAAAATATCCAAATGCACGAGTTCCAAGGGTTTTACCTTCTTGTCGTGTCCAGTTTTGGAGAAGCTGGCCCGCCTTTGTTTCCCGTAAATGCAATGCTCACATAGTTCTAAATCTACTGATTGTAAACCAGAAAGTTGGCCTCTTTTGAGCAATACTTCCATTCCCTTTTTGCTCATGTGGCCACGTCTCCTATGCCATAGTTCTATCCTGCTGTCAACTACGGCCATCACCACTCCCACTTCAGTGGTACATTCGAGCACATAAAGAGATCCTGATTTACTACCTTTTGCAACAACTAAAGCGCCTTTAGTTACTTTCTAAATGTTGGAAGAGAAAGTGATGCTGCAACCTTGCGCATCAAGTTGTCCAGCTGAAATCAAGTTCCTCTTAAGTTTAGGAACATGTCTTACATCATTTAGTTGCCACTTGCTTCCATTCTTTAGTTGCAGCAATATGTTACCTTTGCCAACTATTTCGCACAGGTCATTGTCTCTGAGATAAACTTTGCCAAAATTTCCTTCTTGATATGTTTGGAAGACATCCTAGTTTGAAGTTGTGTGAAAGGAGGCACCAGAGTCTAAAATCCATGAGTCGGTTTTAGCTTCACATGTTGCCAAGACAAGAACTCCTCCGTCATCTTCAAGAGTCATGTTAATCTCATTTTCTTTCAGCTATTTTTGGGCTTTCTTGTAACACCAACAATCCTTCATGACATGTCCATCTTTCCTGCAAAACCAGCAACCTTCTTTCCGTCCTCTTGACTTTGATCTCTTCGCTAATTTAGATCTTCTCCTATTTTGTTTTCCTTGAAATTGGGTTCTTCCCCTATTGCCTAGAACCAAGGCTTCACCGGATATTTTATTTTGTCCTCTCCTCATGTCTTCGTTGAGGAGGGTGGTAGCGACATCATCAAATCTTAACAATGCTTTCTTCTCTTTGTCTTCAGATCCTCTTCTCCCAGGTGCTGAATTGCCGATCGTCATCACGACATTATCCCAACTATCGGGAAGCGAGCACAGGAGTAGCATAGCCCTCATTTCATCATCAAAATTGATTTCTACAGAAACTAGTTGGCTGATTACAATGTTGAATTCGTTCAAGTGATTTAAAAATATTTTTCCCTCTTTCATTTTTAGGTTGAACAACTTCTTTAGCAAGAAGACCCTATTGGTTGCGGATGCCGTTTCATACATGTCGCAAAGCTTGTCCCAAATCTGCTTTGCAGAAGTTTCTGTTGCAACATTAAATAAGACATTGCTGGACAGTGAGAGGATAATTGTAGCGGCAGCTTTTTGATCCAACACATCCCATTCATCATCTGTCATCTCCTCAGTTTTACTATTTTTCCTTTCAGCGTGATAGCTAAGTCTTTTTGAATTAGTACAGCACAAATTTGTAGCTTCGAAAGCCCAAAATTCTACCCCGAAAACTTCTCTATTCTCCACTTGTCCACTTCTTCCATTTCTTCGAAATTCGTCATGAATTTCTCAACCAGCTCCTTACCCGAGCTCTGATACCAATTGTTAAAACAATGGAATAGCGAAAAGCAAAAAGAACAGTAAACAATCACACAGTGCAAAGATATTTAATGTGGTTCACCATATGTATGGCTACATCCACAAAGCAGGGGAAAACTCTTATATTTATGTGTTCTTAGATATGTTTACAGCAGCATATACATATGCTTTTATAGATTACAATAGAAGGAGCTAAACAATGAAGAGTCACCAAAAAAGGATGAGGTGACCGTTGGGTTTCATATCCAACAATCTCCGTACTACGAACCTATGTGATAGATAAAACCTATGAAATGTAACCACAGATCTCACCTTCGAACTCCACTCCCTCTTCATGGCAAAGGATATTTAACCCACGTCAGGCTTGGTTATGTTTCTTGCCCTGAATATTTTACTGATAGGCAAGTCTGCCCCGTGGCTTTGATAGCGAAAAAATATAGAAATGGCCGACTCACAACACAGAAAAAGACAGGAGGATAACATTGCACTAATGATAGTGGAAGGAAGACAATAAGAAGAAGGGTGCGTAGCATCTTTTATCCAGTCTTGTCTCACCTTATATCGAATATTTGGAATAATTGAATATGGTGCGATCTAGGCCCTCCACTCCGTGGCCAATAAAAACATCTCTGGGATGGATGGTCTCCCTCCTAAATTCTTCAAAGGCTGGCCTCATAACAGACAAGACTTTTAGGTCATTTATCATAAAACCTTTAGAATCTTTCATCAACTAAGGAATGATTTAGCTTCTACCTAAAGGTACGAATGAGGATACAATTGTTGGGTGGTAGCATATTACCCTTTTGAATACTTCTTATTAAGTTTTGTCTAAAGCTATAGACACTTGTTTTCCTCCTCACCCTATTTTCTTCCTTAATTAAAAGTTCTTCTTGCCCATCTAGACATAATGGACTTGTATGGATGCTCAATTAATATTTTGAGGTTTTAACATTATAATAATTTTTGTTTCATTACAAATTTCATTTATATTATTTTGGATGTTTTGACCTTGTCTTTGGTGGTATAATTGTTATTAAATAGACTCCTCTTCATAATGTATTGGGTAGAATGTAAAATTTTTGAAGGCCTCTCACTTGGAGATACTTATTCTTAAATATCATCCACTTCAATAGTCAAAGGTTAATTTGGACAAATATAGCCCACACAGGTGGCGTAGTTAGCTAAGGGCTTTGGGCTTGTCCCATATAGGTCCCGAGGTCGATTCTCTCCACCTGGATTTAAAAGGTTGTTTGGGGTGTGCAAGCCCCCTCGGTAGTCCCTTAAGGATTAGTCTCACCTCTGCTCGCCCCACAGTTATTACTCCCAACTCGGCACAAAATGTAAGCTTGAGGCAAGGTACTGTGGGCATCGCTGGGAGGAGTCGCAACACCCCTATCTCTCTTAGGGGGCAGGGCTAGGGGATACCTCTAGGTTAAAAAAAAAAAAAAGGACAAATATTTACCACCTTTTGTTGTGAATGAGGCGTAAAATTGCTATTGAGTCTTTCACCATTGAAATGGATGATATTTAAGTAAAGTGCTTGGAGATCAGTGGAACCCATCTTAATTACAAGGAAGTGGTATAAGTTTTGTACCAAATGAATGTATGTACAAAGAGTTCCAATGAACTGTTAAAGTATTAATCTTCTAGATTAACACAACTTAGTTTTGTATTCAATTTTTCAGTTTTTGTTGGTTTGGCAGTTCAACTATTTTATGAATGCGTATAAGAATGTAATCCTTTATTTTGATGTCAATAAAATTTACCATTGTATTCTACTTATCAATCCTAGCTTGACAATGGTATCAGAGCCATGCGAAGTTGCATATAAATCATCAAAGGAGAATAAAGTTCCAGATTCAATTTGTAGTGTCCAAAATCAGCTTTTGTTTAGACACACAAGAAGTCATAGGAATTAGCAGAGAATTGACCATTGATATAGAAAAATAGAAAACACTCTTATTTTCAATGATTTGTCGTGTAATAATTGTGATGGAGATGCACAACCTGGGTCAGTCCACAATATCGTGTCCCGTTTTTTGGCCAAAGTGGAACATTGAAATCAACATTTTTAACTAAATTTTCACTTTCTTACACCTATAGCAACTAAGCCATTAAGATTATGAAGATGATGTGAACTAATGATTTTTGAGATTTTGTGTGTAGATTCTAAATATATATTTTAAAAAATTTTAAGAAATAATTTGTGAAATTTTTTATGTAATTTTAATTACTTACTTTTTATAGTTAACAATATTTTTAAAAAGTGACATTTATACCATGCAACATAACTTTTTTTATAGAAAGGAAAAAATTATAAATTTTTAAAAATAGATTTATAACACCAATATCTAGTGTGTAGATATTTTTTCATTATTTTTTGTTACATTTTTTAAATTAATTTTTGAAGTGAGACTAATTATAATTTAGACATTGGTTTATATCATACAACATAACTTTTTCTGTATGTATCCAAATTAAATTCTCTTCTTTTGTTGAAACAAGGACATCAATACCTAGTATGCATATATATATTTTTTAAATCCCTATATTTTTATTTTCTACATGTGTAGAATACAGACCTTAATATCTAGTGAAAAACCTATGTTCACTAGAAAATAGAAAATAAATATAATAGTCAAATGAAATATATTCAATATCATATTTTTTGATAATTTTATACTAAGGGCTACATACTTACAAAATAGAATTTTTAAATGACTTCATTTGATCCCCCAAAAGGTGAAACAAAACTAAGTTTTTCTTAGCATTTTGATAGGTGCGAAGCAGACTCCATCAAGGGTTTGATTTAAGACTAGGGGGTTATATCCAAGGGGGTTTCATCTAAGGGGATTTTATCTAACCCCCTTCATTTAAACCCCTTTAGATGGAACCCCTCAAGGCTTAAATCATTATTTTCTCTAAAAAATATGTGATTTAAACAAAACTCAAGATGTCCCAGAAGTGGAACACACTATTGTGGCAACACCCACATACATCACCAACTATTGTTAATGAAAAAGGTAATTCAGTATAAAAATTCAATAGCCTTAGCCTTGATAAGGGCTTTTGTCAATGTAGATGTGTTTCGACACATACAAGGGTGTAAATTTGCTTGGGATGCCCTTCAAAAATTATGAGATCTATATTATTCTCATTCTAAATTGGAGTTCATTTAGTTATAGTTGAATTTATTTAACCTTTAATTCAAGAATGGTGATGTCATGACATTAATTTGAGCAATAAAATAAAATGTTGATGCTATTGGTGGAAAAGTTGATATCTATCTCATAGCCTTCATAAAGGCACTTATTCCAACACATTCAACTTATTTGGAGTCTGTTCAAGAAAGTAATGAATTGAAGACCATTACTTTTGATCAAATGGTTGAAAAGTTAGTAGAACGTGAGAAGGATTTTTGGAGAAAAATTGATAGCATTGGTGAAAATGTTTTTCTTTCTCAACAAAAAGACAAGCCTCCTAATAAGAACTTCTCTTCTAGAGGTGGTCAAAGTGATCAAGGAAAAGGTAGATGTCAATGGAAGAATAGAGGTAGAGGAGGTGTAAATGGAAAAGGACACTCCCAACATGACAACCAAAATGATAGACACCACTTGTATTGTAAATGATGTGGTCAAAGAGGTAGTCATGAAACCCATGAATGCAAAGTCACATGGGATAGACAGAAAATTCATTCAAACAAAAAAATAGAACACATCATGATGATAAAGCATCAAGAGCAAGTCAATTTGCATGTGATAGTGATAATGATGAATATGTGCTTTATGTATTAGATTCTACCTATTGTAATTCAATTAATTGTTCATGACGTGATGCTTGGGTGTTAGATATTGGAACCATACAACATGTGACATTTCAGTGTGATTATTTTGAAGAATTTCATGAAGGTGTTTATGGTCCAATCTATTTGGTACATAAATAAATCCTCAAGCCTATTGGAAAAGGAACAATTCAGCTCAAGTTGCCTAACCTTCTAGTTTTTGTACTTCATGATATCTTGTATCTTCCTTGATTACAATGTAGCTTGTTGTCACTAGTCTTAATTCGACAACAATGCCACTCCATTTTGTTGGAAGATGAACAAGCGGTTGTCAAGAAGAAGTCAAATAATCAAGTTGCATTTACTAGTTGTGGAAATGGAAAGTTATTAAAACTCCATAGAAAATCATCAATTTCTAGGAGTTTTCATATCTTACTAAAGAAGGTACTCTAAGTTCTCCTAGTATTTTATGGCATGCAAGATTTGGCATGTTAATTATCATAGAATAATTTGCAACATACAAAAGAATGGTATGTAGGTTTTCCCACTTTGCCTAAGAAGGTTAAAAGATGTGAAGCTTGTATTCTTACAAAACAACATAGATATTCTTTCCCTCATTCAACTTGGCAAGCACATAGAAAATTGCAACACATTCATTCTGATTTATGTGGGCCTTTACCAGTAACTTCTACTAGGGGATGTAAGTATTTTATTTTGTTCATTGATGATCATAGCCACATGACTTGAATTTATTTCTTGAAGAAAAAGTCTGAATCTTTTGAAACTTTTAAGAAGTTTCATATTATGATTGAAAAGAAAGCATAATCTCAAATTAGTACTCTTTGAACAGACAATGGTGGAGAGTTTACTTCCATCATTTTTTAGGATTATCTCCACCAAAATAGGATTCATTATCATCTCACTATTCCAAGTACTCCTCAACAAAATGGTGTTGTTGAAATAATGAACAGTACTATCATGAATATGGTTTAAGAAATATTATATTTTAAAGGAATCCAATTACTTTTTTGGGCAGAAGTAGCTAGAACAACAATTTATCTTCACAACAGATCTCCTTCATCTTCTCTTCACCAAGAAACTCCATATGAAGCTTGGTTTGGTTACCCTTTGTCTCTTCGACATCTTCAAATTTTTGGCTCCACCTATTATTCTTTGATTCCCAAGGAGAAAATATGTAAGTTGCATCAAGGTAAAAGTTCAAACCTATCATACTTTCGACCAACTAAATAGTTTCTCTAGAAATAGTTTCACCCTAAACAATTTCAAGCAAAAAGGTTCCGCTTGAAACTGCGTAGTACTTATGTGACATTGTGTAGCATAAAGAGTTTCGGGTGGAAGCTTTTCGCCCAAAATTTTTAAATCTATATAATATGATTTTGATTTTGAAAAACGTATTTATTTGCATAGAAGGTTTTAAGCAGTAGAGTTTCGTATAGAACCTTTTTGGGTGATACTATCTTACACGCTCATGTTATTTCTTTATATAAATAAAATCTACTCTCCTTTATTTCAAATCTACATATAATTTTTATGATAAAAGACAATTGAACAACCAATAAGAAAGTGTCTTAAGGTATTAATATGGCCAATAAACAAGATAGTGGGAAATTTAAGGATGTTAGCCATGCACTAGTACTATAGTCAATACTGAAAGAAAAAATCAACATATAAAGAGATAAATAGATAGAGAGATAGAGAGGAGAGACAAGGAAAGATTGAGATAAAGAGGAGGAGAAATAGAGAGATAGAGGGTGGAGTGAGATAGATATAGATATGGAGAGAGGGAGAGGGAGATAAAGAGATAGAGAGATATCTATTTATATATATCTCCCTCTTTCTCTCTATCTCTATCTCTCTCTATCTCTCTCCAAGTCTCTCTCTCTCTCTCTCTCTCTCTCTCTCTCTCTCTCTCACTCCCTCTCTCTATCTCTACCTCTTAATCTCTCTATCCATCTCTTCATCTCTTTCCCTCTCTATCTCTCCATCTCTCACTCTCTCCCTCTCCCTCTCTCTCTACCTCTATATATTTCCCTCTCTATCTCTCCCTCACTCTCTATCTCCCTGTCTCTCCCCTCTCTATCTCTATCTCCCTCTCTAGATCTAGATCATTCTCTCTCTATATCTTTCCCTCTCTCTAATGCTATCTCTTTATGTCTATCTCTCAATTTCCCTCTCTTTATATCTATACCATCTCTCTCTCCCTCTTTTTCTCCCTCTCTATATCTCTATCTATTTCTCCCACTATTTATTTATCTCTCTATCCTCTCTCTATATATCTCTCCCTCTCTATATCTCTATCTATATCTCTTTTTATCATTTTTATTTCTATATCATCCCTCTCTCTTTATCTCTTTGCCTCTCTATCTCTATATCTCTCTCCCTCTCTTTATCTTGCTCTCTCTATCTCTATCTCTCCCTCTCTAGATAACTCTATCTTTCTACCTCTCCCTCCCTCTCTATCTCTCTCCATCTCCCCACTTCTCTCTACCTATTGTTGGTAATGGAGATTGATTCTCTTCCTAATTTAGAAGTTTTGTTTCAACTATGTTTGGATCCTAGTTATAGACGAGGAGGTGTGGGGAGTTGTGGGGGGGATTACCCCTCCACTTATGCCACCAAGGGGTCCAGGGGGGCAGTGATACATTTTGGAGCCCCCCTAGCAGGGGTTTAGGGGTAGCACCTCTGAAGAGAATTTTGCTAGATGGAATAAAGGAAGAACTAGTTGTTTCTTCATGGACATAGTCCATATCAGGTGAAGCATGATAATTTGTGTCTCTTGTATGTTATGTTTTTGTGTTCTATTTCTACATTCATTTTGATTATTTTATTGCTCCACAATCATATTCCTAACACTCTCTCCTCTATCTCCTCATCTAACAAGGTGCATATGATGATACTTGTTCAAACAATGCCTCTTCTATTTGAAAGTATGAACGCCTTAAATCATCCTCCAAATCATCACCCAATGATATATAATGGTTTTCTCTTCCTAGACATGAGGCTACTCTAGAGTGAAAGAAGATGGAGGTGTGACATGAGTCTTCTCATATAATTTTTCCCATTTATCATCTATGGAATTTTACCTGATCTGAAACGTGAATGCGTTATAATGTGCTTGCATTATAACACAGGCTCATTTTTTATTGTTTTGGGAAATTCCAACCCTAAGGTTTGGATTTGCCTTAGGCATCCAACCCAAAGGGTTGGACCTACCTTTTGGATGCCAAAGACATGTTTTCAATAAAACATAGAAAATTGACTAAATCTCAAGTCTGCTCTCCATCAGGTTTACATGTTTTTCAATATTAATATGAAAAAATGTAGGATGACTTCAATTCTTTTATTATCTTTCTAACCATGTATTTTTTTTTCTAAAATCTAATAACATTAAGGCTTCCATCTTTAATTTCTTTTGCTAATGTGTTTTTTTTTTTGGCAAAAAACTTATCTGTAGTATTTTTGTGTCATTTTTTATGCATCTATCAAAATTTGAAACAAATTACATTTTTAGATTCTAGACTCTATTCTATACACATTAAAAAAATGAATTTTGATTAGTTTTCAAAAAAATTAGGGGGGGGGGGGGGCATGCTCAAATTTTTACTTTTCAGGATGTGTCCACTTTGAAAATTTATAAAAAAATATATATTTATTAAAAAAATTAACAGAAAAATCAGGCATAAACTACGTGATGTTAGCTAATTTTCCACTAAAGTGATGTGTGAAATACTTTAAAAAGTCAACATTTTAGGGGGAGCACACTAGATGCTATGTTATATTTTTCTGACAAAAATAGGAGCACCCCTTATTTGGACCTCTTAATCTCCATCATTTTTAGAAAAAAATAGTAGTTTAGAAACTAGATTCTGAGCACTACAAATTTTGTTCTTAACACATCTTCTAATTTTGAACATGACTATCCTCAATTTCTCATCCAATATTAGTTTTTACTAATTTAAAAAAAATGTGGCCACTTTTGACCCCCTTTTGTTCACCCATTTCCATGCACATACCCAAATGAATTTTTCTAGGCTATTATGAATTTTCGAGAGCATATAGGTTGGATGATGAGGCTAAGAACAATTTTCTTATTGCATGAGATGTTATATTTTGTGAATCCTCCAAAAATGATGCCAATGTTGACTGCCA
This sequence comes from Cunninghamia lanceolata, assembly GCA_027924645.1. Taxonomy (NCBI): domain Eukaryota; kingdom Viridiplantae; phylum Streptophyta; class Pinopsida; order Cupressales; family Cupressaceae; genus Cunninghamia; species Cunninghamia lanceolata. The sequence continues at coordinate 1,013,377 of BSBN01001183.1, read as the reverse complement.
ATTAAAATAACTTGAAAATTTTGCTAAGTTTATCCCTTAGAAAGAACATCCATGTGAGATTCCTCACTATGGAGGGGATAAGTCAGTTGGAACCACCTTCATTTGATCCACCCAAACTCAAGATGCCCAAACTCTTGATCGCTAAGAAGAAACCTCCTCTAATAATGACTTTCAACCTTTAGATGAGCCTAGGATTCTAGAACAATTAGACATTGATGGAGCTTTTGGTCAAGAAATGAAAGCACCTTTGGTCCAACCAAAATCTTCACACAAATGGGTAAAACAAGTCTAGCAAACTTTTAAAGATTTGAGACTCGATGAAATTGGTAAGATGGGCACAAGAAGTTCTTACAAAGTAAGGCACTAGACTCAATCTATTAATGAGGGTAACTTGGAGTCTATTGCTGAAATCAATATCACAATAGACTTAGAACCAACTTCCTATAAAGAAGCTAAAAATATGGCAGTATGGAGGCAAACTATGCAAAATGAGTATGATGCTCTTTTAAAAAATGGCACTTGCGAGTTGGTTGATCCTCCACTAGGTTGTAAACCTATTGATTGCAAGTTGATCTTTCAAAACAAATATAAAGCAGATGGTTCACTTGACAAACATAAAGCCTAATTTGTTGCAAAAGGTTATGCTCAAAAAGAGGGCATAGATTATGATGAAACTTTTGCACCTACAACAAAGTGTACCATTCATGCTTTATTGGCACTTTTAGCACAAAATTGATGGAAATTTCATCAAATAGATGTCAAAATTGCATTCTTGAATGGTGATATCTGTTGGTTTTTGAAATAAGCCACATTCAAACCGATGATGGACTAGTCCAAGAGGGGCCAGTAAATCAGTGGTAGAGCACTCCAGCAAACACCAGTCCAGACAATGACCTCTACAGTAGAAAAAAATGACTTCAATCTGCCTGAAAGAAACTACAATCTAGAAATGACCCTCTCCTTTCTGAAAGGCCTACAAAGGGCTTCTATTTTGCTCTTCTAGATACCCTGCAAAATGTCGGTAATCTTCAATTCGATGAATTGTTTAGGCAAGCATTGTTAGATTACTTTATGTTTGATGTACAATGTCAAGCAAGGAAGATTAGAGTAAAACTTGACAAGGGTTATGATGTTGATGACAAAGATGAGGTAGAACGCACTCCCAAGCGTCCCTATCTCACAGTACAGGCCTATCTTACTCATCTCCATGCTACAATTTCTTCTTGAAAGTGAATGTATTGTCAAATAAAATAATAATAAAATTGTTGTCTAGACTAGTTTTTTCTATTTGTGGTGAACAATGTCAGCCCTAAAATTGCTTCTTTCCAATGCTCAACTTTTGAAAGGTTCAAATTATGCTGCATGGAAGACAAATATGTGAACAATTCTCATTTTTGAGGAGCTATGGGGAATTGTCATTGGTGACATAACCAGACCAAAAAACCCAGATGAAAGGTAAAAGTTTGACAAGGTCTATGCCAAAGCATTGATGTTGATAACACTCTGCATCGACGATGAATTTCAACCTCACATTCAGGATGCAAAAACATCAAAGGCAGCATGGGATTCTCTCTCCACAATCTACCAAGTGAAGAACCAGATGAAGATCCTCCATCTATAGTCCAAGCTACATACACTCTGTATGCAAGCTGGTGAGAAAGTTGAGGAATTCTTACGGCAGGTATCTGAACTGTGAGCTAAGCTTGTTGCACTTGGAGAAAAGGTGGAGGACAAACTACTTGTCCCAATTACAATGAGAGATCTACCATCTTAGTTCAAAATATTTCTCACCATGCTGAACATCACAAAGTAAGATGTGTCATTTGACGAATTGGTGAATCTGTTGTAGCAGGAAGAAGCCATTCAATCAGTCCAAGGTGAACTTGAGGACAAGGCCATGATTTCCAGATAATCAAAAGGTCAAAAGTTTCATAGAAAGAAGCCACAGAAACAACAAGAACATCAACAGTTGAAGCCTCCAAAGGCAAACTGATGGTTTCATATATGCAACAAAAATGATCATGACACTATCAACTGTTTGTACAATGCCTTATCACAAATCAATTCAAGTAAAGAAGGATTTTCTAGTTGCAGTGATACTCATCCATCCAAATGTCATCATCGTCTGTAGAAAGCACGAAGGAAATGTAGCATCCAATAGGATAATGCATCAGAAGAAGATGAACCAGAAATAGCCAACTGTGGCACTCATCAAGTCTAGTCCTTGTCTCCCAAACCTCGCAACCCACGAGGGATATTTGGTTGATAGACTCGGGTGCCAGCAAGCATATGACAGGCAATCGCGAGCTGTTCGATGCATTGACAGAACAACCTACTGGAGATAGAGTTAGAATTGCTAACAACAAGGAGTATGTTGCAGATGGAATAGGGAAGGTCATCATTCCTCTTGGGACAAGCCATTGTACCCTCACCAAGGTGTTGTATGTTCCTGGTTTGACAACAAACCTGCTATTTGTCAATCAGCTTCTGAACCACTAACTAAAAGTTGAGTTCTAGGTGAAGGATGGGGTTATGACCTATCTAATCTCAAGAGAAGGTATGATACTTGCTAGAGCATTTATGAAGGATAGATTTTTTGCATTAGATGTTGTCTCCTCCCCTACAGTAGCTCTATCAACTTAAATAATAGAATCTACTAGACTCTGGCACTATTGGTATGGGCACCTTTCATTCAGCTCCTTGCATCAGCTCAACTCCAAACAAATGGTATTAGAGCCGATGCTAGTCTTCATAGGCTGATGATGGAGTTCTCTTGAGGTGTGTAGAAGCAAGGGTGGAAGTGCTTGATGCAAACCAGACAATGAGGAAGCACCAACGGTTCCAGACAGCATTGGAAGATTGTAGTGCATTGGAAGGAAAAGTGAATGGAAGGTCCTAGGTTTGAGTCCTAGCTGGTCCATGTCTCAACATGGTATCAAAGCCAGGCCCAGGCCAAGCACATGAGAGGTGTGGCTTAAAGGGGGGTGTTGGTGTTGGAAATAAGCCACACTCAGACTGACGATGGACTAGTCAAAGAGGGGCTAGTAGCTCAGTGGTAGAGCGCTCTAGCAACGAATGGAAGGTCCTAGGTTTGAATCCTAGCTGGTCCATGTCTCAACAATATCAAAGAAACAATATATATGACTAAACCAAAAGGATATACAGTTAATGGTCAATAACACCAGGTATACAAGCTAATAAAGTCATTGGATGGTTTAAAGCAAGCCTCACGAGCCTAGTAGAAAAACTCACTGAGCACCTCTTGAAGTTGAATTTCAAGTGCTTTGAATTTGATGATGCAACTCTTTTTGTCAAAAATATTGATAGAATTCTTGTATATCTAGTTGTTTATGTGGATGATTTATTTCTAACTAGTAACAATGAGGAATATATTCAAATTGTGAAAGACAAATTGAAGCAAGGGTTTGAAATGACTAACTTGGGACATCTTCATTACTTTTCAGGTATTGAGGTGATTCAAAAACCCAAGTATATCTTCATCACCCAACAAAAATATATTGGTGAACTTCTAAGAAAATTTGGCATGTTTGACTACAAACCACTTAGTACTCCTATGGAGCAAAATTTGAAACTCACAATAAATGAATTTGCAGCATTGGTCGATGTAACTAAATACAAACAACTTATTGGTAGTTTGATTTATGCAACAACTATCCACCTAGATATTTCTTTTAATGTTGGGGTTATCTCTAGATTCATGCAACAACCTACAGAAAATCATTGGTTAGCCACCAAAGGAGTTCTTCGATATCTAAAAGGTACTCCAAACTATGGGTTCAAATACTCCAAGGCAACACATTTCTCTTTGAATGGATATTCAAGTTTTGATTATGTAGGTGACTCGAAAGATGGAAAATCTACTTTAGGTTTCCTAATGTATCTAAGGTCAATAGTCATTTCTTGGAAATCTAAGAAGCAGCCAATGCCAACTCTATCTTCTACAGAAGCCAAATATATGGTAGCTTCTAAGGCAACTAGGGAAATATTATGGCTGCAATGAATTCTTGAAGATTTGTAAGAACACTAGGTTTTATCCACACCACTCATTGTTAACAATCAATCTGTAATCAAATTGGTCAAAAATCTAGTGTTTCACGATCGAATTAAACATATGAACACAAAGTTCCATTTGATTCGACACCATGTGAAAGATGGTAGTGTTCAACTCAAATATTGTCCCAGTGCAAATGAACCCATAGATATTCTTACTAAAGTGCTTGGATGAAAGAAGTTTAAAAATTTTCAAGAAATATTTGATTTAACCCCTCCAAATTAAGAGGGGATGTTAACGTGTTAATATTCTTGGTTAACACAATTTAGTTTTGTAATCAGTTTTAGTTGGTTTTGTAGTTTTGCAGTTCAACTATTTTATGACTACCTATGAATAAGAATGCAATTCTTCATTTTTATATCAATAAAATTTATCATTATGTTCTACTTATCAATCCTATCTTGACATGAACGAAAGGGACTTCTTACTAGAAGTTCAATCCATACAAGCTGAAATAGACCTCTATTTAAATTATCCAAGTCTAATTTCTCTACACCTTCACCTATTGATATGAAAATTGTCACATCCCGCACCGTAGGCACAATATAAATATAAACTAGCAATCACACAAAATGTGCAATGGGTACGCCAATAGACTTCTGCAAGAAGCCCCTGTTTCTTAAAATGGGAAGAGCAATAGTCAAAGCACAGTTTTCCCATGCGTGACAATTTCATTCAATGTACTAGAGGAAAGCAATACAGTATACAAGATTAGGGAATGGGGCATAACGAAGCATGTAAATAGAAAAGAGTAGTACGGAGGGTAGGCTTCAAGTCATGGATATTTGTAAATGACTACCTAGTGACTGTGACAATGTGAGGGAAAATTCATGCAGGCCCAAAGGTGTAACCACATCAGGTGTAGGGGAAAAAGCTGATTCTTCATGAAGTGGGCCCGTGACACTCACATTTGAGCTACTGCTTGAGATCTCCACAACCTCTACATGTTGTTGGGGAGCTACCATTTCCCAAGTTTATAACTAGAAACAAATTTTTAGAAGTAACAAAAAGATTTAAAACACTTAGAAATAAATCCCAGGTGGTTATTACTAACAACATGTTAGCATATTTGTATATACAACTTGCAAATCAGATTCAATGCAATGACTTCTAATCTATAAAGACATGTAAGAACATTTAAACTATGTCTTTTTCCTCAAGGATCACATATGAAGTGTATTTTTTGTAGAGCTCTAATAGAAGATTATATTTGCTTTGAAATTGGAGTCAAAAGTTGTTATGACTTGTGAAAAGAATCTCTCAACATAAAAGCTTAAAGAAAAACCACACTAAAATGGTAGGAATATGACAAACTACAACCACAATCACATATGTTCTTCTAGAGATATCTTTTCCTATCAAGGTGATAGGATCTCAGAGTCTTGTTGCCATCAATGACAACATACAAATCCATACTGGAGCAGTGTCTCTTGCCAATACTTGCATCATAGAAATCCCAACTATTTGATTGAGACTTGTCATGTTGGATGGTGAGGGCAAGGGAGGCTTGAATGTCATGGAAGTTTGGATGAAGGGTATTTTGTTTTTCCCCCTGGTTTGATTTGATCTTGTCAATGAAATGATTTCCATCTATGCTAGGTTTTTCCTCAATTTTGTTTTGGCAATCTTGTCCAACCCTCCTAGCCTTAAGGGTCTCGATTTGTTGGACCAAACTTTCTATAAGGTCTGTGAGTGAGGCTTTGTCTGTTATTTGAGTTTTTCCACCTTGCAATAGATTACTTTGTGTTAGGGTTTGAATGACCCCACTTTTCCCTTTTGATGACACTTGACATGTTATGGGTCTTTTATCTTGATGTGCCACATGGAGGGGTTTTTGTGCCCCCCAATCTTCTTGTAAGCTTTTCTTTTCATGGTTCACCTTAGTGGCCATTTTCATATCATTGGTTATGGGTTTGTCTATGTTGTGGGGATCTTGTTGGATCCCCTTTGAGTCTTAGACCGAACACTCACTTGGCATGTTTTGATTTGGTCAATGTTGTGGGGATCCTGTTGGATCCCCTTTGAGTCTTTGGGGCTTGATTGATTTGAGATTGAAGCTATTGGATCTGAACATGTGCTACTTTCATTGGAGGGGTGATTCCCCTAAGCTTCCTCTAAGTTATTCTCTTGACAACATACTTCATTGTCCACTTCAATGGCAATTTTTTATGGCTTCTTATGGCATGATCATCTTGATAGATCTAAGATTGATTGTTCACTTGTTGTGTTTGGATTTGGTCAATGTTGTCAAGATCTTTTTGGATCTGTATTGAATTTGTAACTTTACTCGAGGGGACATTCCCTTTGACATTTTGCATGAAACATTGTGAAGTGAAAAAAAATGTGAAAGAATCCATCCCACAAGGATTTGTTGAATGAAGATGAAAGTGGGATCTTTGTAATGAAATACAAAAAGCTCAACCAATTTAGGTTTTTTCTCTTCACGTCAGGTTCACCAAAATATGTACGCTCAAAATCGTGACAATGATTGCCTGGGATTGTTAGGTTAGATTTTGGCACACACACAGACCCTTTCCCTCCTTGCCATAGGGTGATCCATCATGTCACTCTCAGTCACGTGGAATTAGCTAGTTGAGAGGAGGTGAGACACGGTGGGGGTCTGGCTCATTAGAGAGCTGGACTTCGCAGAGAGGGGTCGGCAAGTACTGTGGCCTTTGTTGTTGTGTGCTTAGTTGTATGTTTCGTTCAATTGTTGTTGTAGTTGAGCTAACCCTATGACCAAAGGGTCACTAGTTTCTCTTCTTCTATTTAGATTTCTAAGATTCCACCTCTGTGTGGGTAAGCGATTTTTTTCGTTGATGGATTTTGCTATTTCAATATCTCAAAGGAATTCTCATTGTAGTTGTAATTGTCTAGTTTCTTCTAACAACAAGAGGACAAATGGGTCTCCTTGTGGTAGAATGAATCTTTCTTATTGTGGTCATAGAAGGATCTCCTTGATCCCATCATGGATAGCCGTCACCCACTCTCCTCTCACTCCTAAGCACATTCACGAATCAGGATAGAGGTAAATGTGTGATTACTATCCTTAACTAGATCTAGGGTTTTGGCCTAGGGTTTTGTTGACCTAGGGGTTGACTTGTATTTTGACTTGTTTTTACCTCGTGATGGGATCGAGGGTTTGATTGGATCATTTAATCATGGTTACCTCTTGATAGTATCGAGGGTTTCTATATGCATGTAAGCTAAATGATATACAAAACGCTTTTTTGGTATTTTGAAAATAAAAAGTGGTATTAATCTATGAAAGGGAACTATGTATGCAATTCTATATGACTTTTCTAATGCAAAGTTTAACCTATGTTTTTTGGGTTTTCGATGATTTTAATGTAATCTAATCTAAAGAAAAGGGAAAATGCTTTTTCTAACAATTTAGATCTAGGAATATGAAAGCAACTAATCTAACATGCAAGATCTAATTATCAAGGAAAAAGTAATGTTTTACTATTCCCAAGAGCAAATTTGATTCTCTAATTACTATCAATTGAACAAAATAATGAAGGAACCTGAAAGAAAAAAAGATTTGTGTGACTCCACTACCCTTAGAAATCCTTGTTAATGGCAACCTTGAGTTCTTTTGTAGTAGTGGGAGATCCTCTTGACAACAAAATGACACAAAGAAGCAAAGAGAAGCTTTGATGAAGCTTGTATGAGCTCAATGAGATCTATGGTTGATTACAATGGCATAGAATGAAGCAGCGTGATGCTACTTGACTAAACAAATAAAGCAAAAGGCACCTTCATCCTGTAAGATCATTTGAATGCTAAGTTGGAGAGCAAAACTGGCAAGAGCTATGTGCACAATGCATTTGCCTCCATGTGAGAGCTTTGTTTAAGCTATGCAACAATGAAAGCTATGAAACTTTGAAGAAATAAAAAAAGAAATGAAGAAAGAGGCTCAAAGGCCTATGAAGAAGCTTGAAAAAGCTTGTGAAGATGAGAAGAGTATTCTCCAACTTGCTCAACTTTGATAATAATGAAGAGGTGAGGCATATTTATAGGTTAGAAGAAGGGATGATTGAGAAGTTAACTCATTTGATTGATGAGTTAATAAGGATGGATTGGAGAGTTCACTAAATTGATTGGAGAGTGAACTCCATTGATTATAGAGTGATGAAGCAAAGATAGTTTATCATTGAAGAGGAAATGGTGGTGAGGGAATGCATGAGATTAATTGAAGAGTTAATTTGAGATTAAATAGAGCTAAGTATGCATGTGTGGGTGCATGAAATAGTTAGCTCTATATTAGGCATAAAAAACCATGCAAACTGGAAGAAAAATGGGTGAAAATAGAGCAAAAATGAGTGAGAAACTGGAGTTTTTCCATGGCTGTAAAAATGGCAGTGTCACCCAGGGGGCAATCCTAGGTCACCCAAGGGAGATCCGAGCTGGACAGGGTCAAAAGCAGAAAAATAGGTTGGGATATGTAAGAAAAGAAGAAAAGGAGGAGTTCTACTTCAAGAAATAGGTCAATCATGTGGAAGAATCTAAATCTCCACTTGCATCCACAAGATCTCCCGGGGGAGATCTAGAAATAATAGGGGGAGATTTGGAATTTTTAGGTGAAATTGACAACTGAAAGTGGGAGATGGACAAGGAGACCTCTAGAAGGCTTCTAGGAGGTGCACTAGATGAAAACACATAGGGGAGAGGTGAGAACTTACCTACAAGACACTCACAAGGGTTAGGAGCAAGGTCAAAAGCTTAGAAAACACAAATCAACAAGTGTCGCAACAAGTGTCGAAAAGTGTCACAAATGGGGAGAGAGAGAGAAATCAACAAAGAAAAATAACACAAGACAAGAAAATAGGACACGTCATCAAGAGGCTCGCTGCTTAAAAGAAATTATTTCATGCTTACATGTATGTGACAAGAATTTGAATCATCATAGGGGTCCTCATGGAGGCTGTGCGTGATTTTTGTGCTTACAGACACCAAAATCAAAAACCATCTACACCACTACAAAGCCTACAAAATTATGATCCAAATAAAAAAATCCACCAAAATTGAAGTCCAGATGACTAAGATAGAGGCCTGCAAAGTTTGAGTGTCAAATCAAAACTACCATTGGAGTAGCGGGGAGAAAAAGCAAAAAAGATTTGCCACCAAATTAGTGGAACTACTAAATGTGGAACCTATTAGATAAATGTAGAACTTTGCTAAAACTGGAAGACCGCAAAGTAAACCTGGAAGCCTGCTAGATCTGGAAATGCCGCCAAATACACCACCAAAGTTGGTGGAGTGCCAAATTAGCCTCCAAATAAGGTGAAGCTGCTAAATTTTTGTTGAATATGGTGGATCTGGTCTACAAATAAATAAATATTTTACGGCCAAATGTGGCCTATGCTAAATCGTTGTCTTACTTGAACTGTTTGCAGAGAGTTTTTTTAAATGATAAAACAAATTTTAAAAAGACAGAAGCCTGAAGCCTTTTTGGAGGGCGATCACCTTACAAGGGGTCATGGACCCCTACAAGCCATATTTTCTAGTATGTAAGGATATGTTCAAAATGGGTTTGTTGAAAAGGCTTTAGAAACTGACAAGAAAATGCAGTGGTAGGCGTAAAGCCAAATTCCACAACCTTTAATAGCATCCTCCTCTCTATGCCAAAAAGGGCACTCATGAATGGGGTATGGACTTACATCAAGCATAATGGTACATGAACGGGGTATGGACTTAAGTCAAGCATAATGGTAAGGGGGTTTTCATCAGTTATTATATTTGGAAATGCACTGGTAGATATATATATGAGAAATGAGGAAGCCCAGACCAAGCACGTCGACTATTTAACAGAATGCCTCAAATGATTGTAGGAGGTGCAAAAAATGGATTAGTTGATAAGGCTCTAGAAACTTTAGGGGCAAATGCAATTAATAGAGGTAAAGTCAAATTCGACAACCTTGGTCAGTATCCTCCCAGCCTGTGCCAATGTCTTTCCTGCCTGGCTAGCGTGGGGTGTTTGGAGTAGGGCATGGGCTTCTACCCAAGCAAATGGAAGGCGAATTATGTCAGATGCTGCAACTGCCAGTGACCTGGTAGACATATATGTAAGATGAGGAAGCATAGACAAAGCTCATGACTGTTTGACATAATGCCCAACGAAATGTGGTTTCAAGGACTACAATGATCGCAGGTTATTCACAAAATGGATTTATTCTAGCAAATGTGACTGGCAGGTGTGGAGACAAATTTGAAACCTTTGCCTACGTCCTCCTTGCCTATGCCCAATGGGCGATTAAGAACATAGTATGGATTTAGAGCATAACGGAAAAGGGGCGATTTGGCCGGCATGTCCAAATCCTTCAAAGAACTGTCACCTCATGGAATGCAAATGATTGCAGGATTTCACAAAATGGGTTGAAAAAGGCTTTTAAACTTTCAAGCAAATGCAATTGGTAGGGATGGACACTCAGGAATAGGGTATGGACAGTCATCCAAGCATAAAGCAAGGAGGAATTCTTTTGGTCAGATTATATAACCAGAATGCTCTAGCAGATAGAAATGCAAAACATGGATGCTCAGACAGGGCATGTTAACTACTCGAATGCTTAAAAATATTGATTTGCAGGGTTGCACAAATTGGGACAGAGCATAGACATCCATCAAAACATAATTGAAAGTGCTACATGCAAATTTGACTATGAATATTTAAGCAAACTCCATGCACAAATTCATTCTTGAATGATTTCAAATTCGTAACTAGCCTAAGATAATTCATCATACCAAATTTAATAAATTTATTAACAAAACTTCAAGAACTAGACTGTCAAGAGAGACAAGGCAGGATGATGAAGAGGAGACTTACAGGTTTTTCCAGCCCTCGAAAGAAGAGATGAGTCCCCTTCTTCCTCACAATTCTAGGCAATTTATAGAAAAATCCATCCTCCACCCTTTTTTTTTTTTTTAATGATAATGCATCCTCCACTTTTTTTTTTTTAAAGATAATGCATCCTCCACTCTTTTATTTTAATGATAATGCATCCTCCACTTTTTAGTGGATTTGCAAATCTTATCCTCAATTTTTTTTAAGTGTAATCCATTGATAAATTGTTTATTATTTGTATTTCTAAATGAATATACATTTTATATTTAGTTTTCAAATTTAGAATTCAAAAATTGAGTTGTGACATGAAGACTAAAACATTGAGACGAGAATGTGTACCTTTCGGTTAGAAAAGAAACTATTTACAAGTTCAGGGCCAGAATAATAATGGAGATATTTTAAAGTTGCCGGCGCATTAACCTCTTTTCTAAGGCTCCAACATTTATCCACGGAAATCTTCTCTACGAAGTGTGAATTTGCTAGATTGCGCAGCGCTTGAAGCTTCGGACAATCAAATATTACGAGCCTTGCCAGATCAAATTCTCCTGATACCCGTAACAATTTCTTACAACCTTTCAATGCAAGAAAATGCGGTGTTGTTACCTCTATTATGTTCAGTTCAATCAAAGATTCCATGGATACAAGATGCAAAGATTTAAGTCTGGGAAAATGTTTTCCATTAACTGAAACCTTGGAAGTCTGCTTTACATTATCCGTCTCTATGATTTCAAGGCTACCCATGCAGCTGTTTACGGAAGACTCAAAACTAGTTGATTCTGATCCAATACCGTTCAGAGCCAATTTTCCAATCAAAGTAAAATCCCTCAGAATTAAAATTCTTAGATTGGTGAGTTTTCTGAGGGATACAGATAAGTCTCCTGCTTGAATTACCAGTCCCCTCCATTCTGGATGTCTCTCTCTGAAGACTGGATGTTTCAAACTATTTAACATTCTCCATTCGCTTTCTGATTTCTCAATCCAGTATGCCGAACTTCCTTCCAAGACTAAGTGTTCCAAGTTGTGTAACATTTTTAATGATTTTGGAAACCCTCCCAATGATGCTGTCTCAGAAAGAAAGAGTTTTTTTAAATCATATTTTTCTTCTTTCTGATGATGAATCATGCAGTTTAATCTTGCCTGGAATTCAAACAAGTATTTCAATCAGCTCGTTTCCAAGAAAGTAGTACATTCAAGCCTCAGAAAATTAGCTAAATTGTCTCTACACAATGTGAGCATAAAGGAGCTAAGACAAGTCCAAATTGTTAGCACAAATTTATGTATAACATGGATCTAAGATGTTTTCAAAAGACTGGAGACGATGATCCCATTTTACTAATATAATATTGGCACCTCTAATGTTTTAAATATCTCGTGGTATATGAAAGATTCCTGTTAAGATGGATCTGTGCTAATTGACTAGTCTTCAGGTAACTCCTATTCTAAAATGCATCGACCATCTTTCAGTTTTAAATTAACCTGGTTCAATCTTTTATAAAGAAGAATAAAATATAACAGTAAATTTCTCTGCCATAATCTTGTAAGATGTCCTCTCTTAATTTTCAAATACTGCAAATTTTGCAGAGGAATCCACAAAGGAATGCTCTTGTGCCAATGCCAATTCATGTCAAGCTCAAGCCCTAACAAAGCAGCTGATGTCTCAGAAGAAGCATCTCTATTACCCAAAAATATGTAATATGAGAACCAATAGAGCTGTCAAAAATTGAATTGAGACACCTGAAACTATGGCCTTTGGTTGTGGCTAGGATTTTTTCAAATCCCTCTAATTCCTGCAAATTTAAAGATTGAGGTGAATTCAGTGCTGTAATAAAAAGGAGAAAAGGAAAGAGAAAATGACACAAACTAGAGGCGTTCCAAATATTAGAAGGTTAGATCGATTGTACTCCAATATAACAATATATGCGATTTTTGGTGATCAACAGGTATGAAAACTAAAATCTAGAAAACGTAAATGTACATGTTCCAAATGCTTAATAAAAAATTGAATATTAGTAAGGGCGAGAGTAGAAATCCACACACCAAAGCACTAAGACTTTGAGGACGCCATATGCGAGGAGGAAGCCGCAATTCATCTGCCATTTCTCGTCCCAAATCCCTGAGGTGGTCGTGCATTCTGAAAGTAAACTTGTCAATGTCGGTTTCATCTTCAACAAGGCACTTTTCTTTCAGCATTTGAAGTGAGTGTTCAGCACACCATCCTGATCCCTCCCAAATTCTGATGGCCATACTTTTCTCTTTACCAATAAAGAAATATGCAATGTCCATAAAAATTTGTTTTTCCTCACCATCCAGTGTGTCAAAGCTTATTCCAAGTATTTCTTAATATCTCCTGGAAGGGTCTTACCAACTTTAATCAATGTTACCTCCCAGTATTGCTTATCATTCCGGCCAAAAACAAGCCTACCAATCACTTGGAGAGACAGAGGTAAACCCACACACCCTTCAACGAAACTCTCCACGAGAGCCTCATATCGGGGTAGGATCTGGGTGGCCAAATGCATGCCAACAGAAGAGCTGCCTGCTATGTATTGCATTCATTTCTTTCATCTTATAACGAGCAGTAATTCTAGCCTGCACTAGGACACTCTCATCACGTGTTGTGACAATTGCCATACTATCTGTATTCAGCATATCCATGACAGATAAAGCACCTAATTGGTCCGCGTGATCAAATCATCTACAACAATCAAAAAGCTCAAGAATCCACCCCTTTTGCCTAAACGATTTTTTAGATAACTTTTTCCTTCTTCTTGACTACGAAATTTAGAATGATTCTCCTCAACAAGATCTTTCAGAAGCTTCGTTTGAAGAGAGGGCAATTCGCCTGTGGCAGATGCTTCTCTCACGTCAAACAGAAAACATGAAGCTTTATATTATGAGCGCTTACGGTTATACAGTTCTTTGGCAAGAGTTGTTTTTCCTGATCCGCCCATTCCGTAAATGCCAACGATGTTGCGGTTCCCCTTGGCGTTGAGGCAATACCACCTTTCAAAATCTTCTACTAGTTCATTGAGCCCTACTGGATTTCTTGCAACTTCTAGAGGATTTGTCTTTTCTACCTCTTTTCGGACAGCTGACACTACCATTTTACATAGCTTCTCCACATCACTGAAAATTTCTGAGGCAAAACCACAGTATGATCACAAAGATGTTTTATCAGGGAAAACCAATCAGCTTTTTAAAAATAATTAACTAGATCAGAACGATCAAAGATGGTAATTACGAACAGGATGAGTTCAAATCGGTAAAATATTGGGGCTCCACTTCAAGTTCTTACGCCAACCTAAGAAATGGCATCTAAAGGTTTATCACTCTTAAATTTCTAGTTTTTTAAATTAAAAAATACCGGGGTGCCATGTCCAACACTGTGAAAAATCTATTGCAGCTACTGATTATTAATTTCCTATCTTATAAGATTATTTGGCTGCCGAAAAATTAATTAATTTACAACAAATATTAAATAATAACACAGCTGCAACTTCACGGAAAAATCACGGAGATAGAAAAATAAAATCAACACAACATTTTAGACAAATTGTCCCTGGAAAAACCCCGAAGGGAAAACCAGTACTGCAGATGAGGAACTTTATTAAATCAAATCAAGAGATACATAGACAGAGCTCTGGCAATGATCTCCTCCGGAAATTCTTCTCCCAATTTCTCCTATAGAAATTCCACTACTGCTGTTTCGAACACTATCGCTGCGTCCTTGCTCTCACTACAAATCAATTTGCTATCACCGCAAATTTATTTATTTGCTATCGCTGCAAATACTTCTCGGATCTGTATTCTCCAAATGCCTATTGATCCTCTTTTATAATCCCCTCATTGGAAACCAATGGCCATGATTTAATCTTAATCAATGGCTAGGATTAATTAGACTCTAAACCCTAATATCTAGAAGTCTCTCGAGAAATCAATTATCTAGGTATGGAGATAATTATTCCAGCTGTATTTCCAGCCTCGTAATCACCACCCGAGACTAGAACACATGTCCAAGCTACATTTAAAGTTAACACTCCCTCTTAGCGAGGAAGGTGTTCTGCATAACACCTAACTTACCTCTGAAGAAGATGAATTTTGCCTTCCCCAATGCCTTTGTTAAAATGTCTGCTACCTGCTGATCTGTAGGTATATACTGTAGCTGAACAACCCTCCGCTGTACACAATCCCTGATGAAATGATATCTGATGTCTATATGCTTAGACCTATCATGAAACACTGGATTCTCAGATAATCTGATGCAACTCTGATTATCACAGTGTATCACTGTAGTCTCAACCCTCTGACCAAACAAGGCTACCAGCAACTTCCGAAGCCATATAGCCTCACACGTTGCCATGCTAGCTGCTATGTATTCTACTTCTGCAGAACTCAGAGCCACGGACTTTTGCTTCCTACTGTACCAAGAGACAACTCCTGATCCCAAACTAAAGCAGCACCCTGAAGTGCTTTTCCTGTCCACCGCACTACCTGCCCAATCTGCATCAGTATAGCCTATTAACTTGATACCATCACCTCGAGCATATCTGATCCCATACTCGATTGTACCACGCAAATACCGCAATACATACTTTGCCGCTATCCAATGCACTCTCTTCAGCTCAACCATGAACTGACTAAGAGAGTTTACTGCAAAGGATATATCTGGCCTAGTGTTGACCAAATACATGAGAGATCCAATCAACATCCTGTATAAGGTGGGGTCTACATCCTTTTCCTTGGATGCGTCTACCTTCTTCCAATTCGTGATCATAGGTGTAGACATGGCTCTGCAATCTTGCATCTCAAACCTCTTCAAGATTTCAATGCAGTATTTCCCTTGTCCAAGGAAAATCTCTCCATCTGTCTGCCACACTTCCATGCCTAGAAAATAGTGCATAAGCCCCAAATCCTTTATCTCGAACTCTGCTGCAAGGTCCCTCTTGCACTCCTCTATAAGCCCCAGTGAACCTGTTAAAAACAAGTCATCCACATATAGAACAAGAATGAGAATTTCACCCCCAACCACCAAGTAGTAGAGGTTAGCATCTGCCTCACTCTTCACAAAGCCTATTCCATGCAAGTATTTATCAATGCGCTCATACCACGCCCTGGGAGCCTGCTTGAGTCCATACAAAGCTTTCTTCAATCTGCAAACGTGGGTTTCGCTGCTGTGTGCTACAAAACCCTCTGGTTGTTCTATGTATACCTCTTCTAACAATTCACCATTAAGAAATGCCGTCTTGACATCCATTTGATGGATCTGCCATCCCATATGCGCTGCAAGTGAGATTACGGCTCGTATAGAAGTATACCTGGCCACTGGAGTGAATGTCTCCTCATAGTCTATTCCCTCCTTTTGAGAGAACCCCTTGGCCACAAACCTTGCTTTGTATTTTTCGATGCTACCATCTGTACCATGCTTAATCTTATAGATCCAGCGTGATCCAACCACTACCCTATCTATCGGTCTAGGCACAACCTCCCACACATCATTCTGCATTATTGAGGTATATTCCTCAACCATCGCATCTTGCCACACCTGTTGCTGTGCAGCCTCCTGATAGCTAGAAGGCTCACTATCTACCAACTGACTAACCAATGCCACATAGTCATTATACCTAGATGGTTGTTTCTGCTGTCTATTACTCGTCCTAGGAGCTCCCACAAACTCCTGAGTATCCTTATGTGTCTGTTGAACCTCACGGTTCCTCCTGTCAACTATAGAGGATGAAATATCAAACTCCATATCTTCTTGATGCATCTCTTGGATTTGCTGTATCTGTTGCTCCATACTCTGCGAACTCTCAGCACCTGAGCCTATGCTTGTACTAGTAACTGTACTCGTGCTTCGCTGCCCCTGTTCTGGTTGAACAATCCTTGGAGCTTCTGTTGGCTGCTCATTTTGATCATGATCTCTGGACCTCCTATATGCCTTGTCCTCCATGAATTTGACATCACGCCTAACTATAATCCTCCTGGTCCCTGGAATAAATATCCGATATGCCTTTGAGGTCTCGCTGTACCCCACAAAGTACCCTCTCTCTGCAGTCTGATCTAACTTGGAACGTGTAGCCCCTGGAATGTGACAAAATGACAAACTCCCAAATATCCTGAAGTGACTAACATCTGGCTTCTTCCCTGAGAATGCCTCCTCTAGTGTCATCTTGCCCAATACCTTATGTGGAACCCTGTTCTGTATGTATACTGCTGTACTGCATGCCTCTGCCCATAAGTATCGTGGCATATCTTGGTCATAGAACATAGCCCTTGCTGCCTCCGATATAGAACGATTCTTCCTCTCAGCAACCCCATTCTACTGCGGGTTGTAAGGAACGGTCCACTCTCTCTTGATTCCTTCCCTGGTACAGAACTCCTGGAACTCTTTCCCTTTGTACTCGCCTCCATTGTCTGACCGAAGAACCTTTACCTTCCTGCCTGTCGAATTCTCCACAAGAGCTTTGAACTCCTGGAAGTGACTGAAGACCTCATCCTTGGTCTTCAAGAAGTATATCCAGGTCTTCCTGGAGAAATCATCAATAAAAGTAACAAAGTACTCATATCCTCTGAGAGACTTCGTTGACATTGGTCCACATATATCTGAATGTACTAGATCAAGAACCCCCTTGGATCTGGTGTCACTCCTTGGAAAAGCTGTTTTCACAAACTTCCCCAATACACATCCCTTACATACATCATCATGCTCTGTGCTCACGTCTGAAACACCTGTCACTGTCTCACGAAGCAATTTAAGTGCTCCATGATGTATATGGCCCATCCTTCTATGCCATAGCTCTCCTTGATCTCTAGGATTACTGCTGCTCACTAGTGCCTTAGGAGTATCAAACTGCAACCTATAAAGTCGGCCGCTCCTAACTCCAATAGCTATGGGTGATTTCCAATCTTTATGCTTGATTAAAACATGCGCCCCTCTAAAGAGTACATTGTAGCCTTTATCCTGAAGGACAGATACGGAAATTAGATTCATGCCCAAGCCTGGCACATACAACACATCATGAATGGAAATAGGCTTACCATTCTCCCTCTGAAATAGAACAGTCCCTCTCCCAACTTGATTGCACTTGGACTTGTTCTCCATCTGAATCTAGAATCTGATGTCCTCCTCCTTGTATCTGGAGAAGTACTCCCTAACTCCTGTCATATGAAATGACGCCCCACTGTCTATATACCAAACACCCTGTGAGGTTGAGCTAGTCAGGCAAGCTATGAGTGCAAACTCATCCTCCATTCTACTAGAAAGCTCATCTACACTTGCTGAAGCTGCCGTCTGCTTCTTGCCCTTCTTTTCATTTTTCTTCCTTTGTGGGCAATCGCTGACATAGTGGCCGAACTCATGACAGCCATAGCATTTGATCTTAGATAAATCCTTCTTCTTCTCACTTTTTGGATTTGATCCTTTGCCAGACCCCTTCTTCGCTTTCCCTTTTCCTGCTAGGGCAACGTTTTCCTATTCCACCTCACTTTTCTGACTATTACTGCTGGTTCCATTGACAAGACTTAGTCTAAGCTCCTCCTGAGTGAAGTCACTCCATAGTCGATCCCAACTCCGTAAGGTGTCTCGTCCATTAATAACTTTAACAAAGACATCCCACTGCTTAGTAAACCCATTCAGGGCTATTCGTACTAGCTCATCATCCTTTGGTTTGTCTCCAACAGCTGCCAATTCATCCTTGACAAGTCTAAGTCTGGTGAGGTAACTTGTGACGTCTTCTCCCTTATTCATCCAGGTATTCCTTAACTTTTGTCTGAGAATCAGCTTTCGGTTAAGGGTAGCATTCTGGTACAGATTCATAATAGCATCCCACATCGTCTTTGCTGTATCTAACTCTGCAATATGCGGAACAATATGATCCTTAACACCGTCAAGAATCAACCTCCTTGCCTTGGCATCTTCCTTCTTATATGCTATGAGCTGTGTTGCGTCTGTAGGTACAGGTACAACAGTGATCACATAATCCTTGATACCATTCTCTTCCAGCAATAAAGAAATTCTGGCTTTCCAGACACCAAAATTTGAGGCTCCATCCAATCTGTCCTGATCTCTTAAACCTGCTGAGGCCATCTCAAAAGAAAATAATAATTTGAAGAGGTCAAACTAGGTTTTATAAACCCTATATTTTTTATTTATTATTTTTCCTTTCTCCCTGTGCCTGTTCTGCACTCAGATCCGCTCTGATACCATGTGAAAAATCTATTGCAGCTACTGATTATTAATTTCCTATCTTATTAGATTATTTGGCTGCCGAAAAATCAATTAATTTACAGCAAATATTAAATAATAACACAGCTGCAACTTCACGGAAAAATCACGGAGATAGAAAAATAAAATCAACACAACATTTTGGACATATTGTCCCTGGAAAAACTCCGAAGGGAAAACCAGTACTGCAGATGAGGAACTTTATTAAATCAAATCAAGAGATACATAGACTGCTTGCCTCTTACTGGCAGAGCTCCGGCAATGATCTCCTCCGGAAATTCTTCTCCCAATTTCTCCTATAGAAATTCCACTACTGTTGTCTCGAACGCTATCGCTGCGCCCTTGCTTTCACTGCAAATCAATTTGCTATCACCGCAAATTTATTTATTTGCTATCGCTGCAAATACTTCTCGGATCTGTATTCTCCAAATGCCTATTGATCCTCTTTTATAATCCCCTCATTGGAAACCAATGGCCATGATTTAATCTTAATCAATGGCAAGGATTAATTAGACTCTAAACCCTAATATCTAGAAGTCTCTCAAGAAATCAATTATCTAGGTATGGAGATAATTATTCCAGCTGTGTTTCCAGCCTCGTAATCACCACCCAAGACTAGAACACCTGTCCAAGCTACATTTAAAATTAACAAACACAAGGCCATTTTTATGTTGTCTACGAGCTTTTTCTCAATTTAAAAAAACTTAATTCTATATAATTGAAGGCATCTAAGGAGTGGCCACAACGCACTACTGTTTATGTTTATGGACAGCTTTTAAAAATATCACCTATTAAAGGATTTATCAATCATAAAAAAATAAAATTATTGCAAAGCAATTAGATTAAAATCACAAATTTACAGAGAGTTACTGATTATGCTCGTTAAGTTCATAGCCAGAGATAAAAGAAACAGTGCGCAGGGTTTGTTTCCACCGCTCAAGATTGCTCAGGTACCTGCCCTTCTCTTTATGATTCTCAAATGAATCTGCATACACTCCTTTCTCAATGTAGCGGAGGTGCAAAGGGGCCACATAATAAAATACAGGAATGATCTTACAGTTAGTGTGTAACATGAGATCAAGCTCAGCTAAACACCACGCTGACTCGGCATATCTTTTAGAGAATATAGCAATATGAACTGAAGAAGAGCAGATGGCATCATTAATGGTACAAGGAAAAGTTTCACCCAGTTCCATCTCTTCGGAATCAAGAAATGCCTTCAATCCCAAATCTGTAAGAGATTTGTGAAGTTGAAAAGCCAGAGTCTGCTTCACATCTGGGCCTCGATGGTTGATGAAGACATCAAACAATCTTGTAGATGTGGCTGATCTACTTGTTTGGGGTGCAGGCGCAATTCCATCGAAAGCATCGTATTCTACGATTTCTTGTTGGGATGAGGGAGACGCCATGGACAGAGAGACTGAAACAACAAACTTCAGAGAAGATGAATCGAATCTAGCAGCGTGAGGGAAGTATAAATATAAAAAATTTTAACATTAGCCAGCACATTGTTCTCAACCATTTTATTTAAATATCGCATTTCACATTTTAATAGTTAAATAGTCAATATTAATTTTAAGAATAATTAGCTGTTTCTATTAGTGCCAATATTAATTTTAAGAATAATTAACTGTTTTTATTAGTGCCTCTCTAGATACTATTGTTTCCACAAAAATATTTAAATAATTATTAATATTTGTACTATCAAATTAATCAAAAGTTTTTATTATTTATTTATTTTAATTTTCTAATATTCATAGATCAATACAAATTTTAAAATCTTATTACAATCTTCACTTATATCCCCCAAAAAATAACTATAACTTTTATACAATAAAATTAATAAATGACAACTACTTACAATATTTATTATAAACCATTCAATGTTAGATATTTAAATTATGGTTAGTGGACAGTGAGCAACAAGAGGGACTAAAATCTTTATTTTATAATTATTGTTTTTTAGTGTATTTTAGTGTTATGTATACCGTCAATTTGAATTACTTATACTTAGATATTTTATTTAGTTTAGAGTTATTTTATTTAATTAAGAAGCATATATTATATAATTTTAGTTTTTTAAATAAATTTCGATTAAATAGTTTTAGTTTTTTAATATAAATGTTTTAAATAGTATATTGAATTTCTGAGATAAATTAGATAGGTTCTTAAGATCTATGTTTTTATATATTTTAGGTAGATTAATTTAAGATATGCATTATTATCACAATCAAATAGTCAATAATTTTTTTTTAATGGGATTCACAATTAAATAGTCAATAATTTTTTTTTAATGGGATTCACAATCAAATAGTCAACAATTTTTTTTTTAATGGGATTCACAATCAAATAGTCAACAATTTTTTTTTTAATGGAGACGGTGTGGTCACAATTAAATAGTAACAATAATTTTTTTTTTTTTTTTTTGAGATTATCCACATGATGTGGGTCTTATCCCTTATAGTGCACTCTACTTAAATATCATCCACTTCAATGGCCAAATAGTCAATAGCAATTTTACAGCTCATCCACACCAAAAAGTGGTAAATATTTCTTCTATTTTTATTGGCCGAAATTGACATTTGACTATTGAAGTGGATGATTTTGAAGAATAGCCTGGTGTGAGGGGCCTTACACTTAAGAAGACTTGATCCGTGGTGATGGTGAGCTCATTCAGAATTTTTCAACTACCAGCAAACCAAAGACCTTTTGAATTTCTTATAAAAATAAATAAATAATTATACTACGTTTATAAACTAAAATTTACATATAATTTAAAATTAACCACAATTACAACATAAAATAATAATAATAATATAAGAAATCACCACACAACATTCTGGGATAGGCAAGACTGCTCCTAGGCCAACTCACGACACAGTCTGTGAGAAAAACACTGCATTGAAGACGGTGGTGTTGAGACATGGACCAGCTAGAACTCAAACCTAGGACCTTCCATTCACTGCTGGAGTGCTCTACAACTGAGCTACTAGTCCCTCTTGGACCAGTCCATCATCGGTCCAGGTGTGGCTTATTTCCGACACCAACACCCCCCCTTAAGCCACACCTCTCATGTGCTTGGGGCTCCTAGCCTGGACCTAGCTCTGATACCATGTTGAGACATGGACCAGCTAGGACTCAAACCTAGGACCTTCCATTCGCTGCGGGAGTGCTCTACAACTGAGCTATTGGCCCCTCTTGGACCAGTCCATCGTCAGTCTGAGTGTGGCTTATTTCCAACACCAACAGGTGGAGGGAACACTAGGAGGAGGGTGAATATTTTATCCAATCTTGTCTCTCAGTGAGATATTTATAATGGTGTGATGTAGGCCCTCCACTATTGGTGTATGCTTGCATGAACATATGCCCTTTACTTATACATGCCATTATGTGAATACTTATCAAGACTCTTATTTAATAGCAACTAACTTACTCATCTATGCATAAATTAAAATGCTGCCAAAATTTTGATTATGCAGGCACCTCGACTTTACACTCAACCTTTACAAAGTTCACGACTCCCCTCGTAATTTTAAAGTTTATAATGATCATAAAGTGGTGAACGTGTCTCTGTATAGTGAATTGGATGGACTTTGGAGAGTTTGGTGTTTCATTTATAGTATGGACATTTGGTTTTACATCTCCCCGCCTTTAGGGAGTTGTGGGAAAGTGTTATATCCCTTCTCCACATTTGGGAGGGGTTTAGCTCTCATGCTTTTGGTATGTGAAGCCATTGAATTATATTATATAAGTGAATGCAAGTTAGCGTACATATATTGGAAATGTGTAGTAGATATATCCAATGCTCTCCAATTTATATTGGAGTTTTTTTTTTTCATTCTAAACATCTCTATTTTCCATTTACATAGTGGGATGGGTAGTAGTTACTCCTTAAGCTAGATTTTTACATTCTAATTAGGTTTTCTCCAAGTCCATTCTAAGTGTGTAAGTGTGTAGTTTGATCATATTTATTATGTTTTATTTTTTAACATTTGTAGTGGTGAAGATCTTTGTTTATTATATTTGCACATACGAATTTTGTTAAGAGTACTATTGTTAAGTGGTTTTAGTGTAAGTTTTAGCCTGTTTGAGATCTTCATACATAACAATATGTCTCCTAATACTAGTGTGTGGTATGATCACTCTATTTATAGATCGAGTGGTATACTAGTGATTAAATTATTTGGTTTTTTTACTTATTTGTTTGATTATGAGACTTGCAAATGTAAGCCATCCATAAGGTCAAGTGGGAAAGGGGGTTAATTTCCTTTTTGAGACTCAAATTAAATCAAGAGAGTGGTTAAGATCAATGAGGATAGTGAGAATGGAGAGAGATAATGATGGAGGAGTGATATTCTAGAGGTTGGAATAGAATGTGACCAAAATATTCATGGTTGATATAAAAATAGATAGGTTGGAAAGAGTGATGAATGCCATAATAGCCAAGATGGACATTCCTAGGTTGCACCAAGAAGGG
The DNA here is from genome assembly GCA_027924645.1 of Cunninghamia lanceolata. Taxonomy (NCBI): domain Eukaryota; kingdom Viridiplantae; phylum Streptophyta; class Pinopsida; order Cupressales; family Cupressaceae; genus Cunninghamia; species Cunninghamia lanceolata. Next base: position 989,763 of record BSBN01001183.1, on the reverse strand, counting down.
GACTTAGAGTCTAAGAAAGTGGGTATAGAGTAAGGAGAAACTTCAAAATCTAATATGTTTTTTGAAATCTAAGGCTAAGATAGGTATCCAACCGTATAATTGAGGGATAAATGAAAAAAAGTTGGACTAGTGGGTGTTCCAAATGAAGGTTTATTTTATTCTACACTAGCTATCTCCATAACAACAAATTTCTTTTGCAACACTAAAATTTTGCCAGGCATGTTCTTACATGTTATGAGAGTTATACTCACTCATTAAAGGTTTAGAAGTACCACCAATGATTGAGTGGAAAGAATTCAAGTTGCTTTTAAGAAAAAAATTTCACCCCATTTTTCATGATAAAGAGTGAGGCATGCAATGGTATCATTTGAAACAAGAACAAGGGCAAACTTTTGCAAGAATATATGAGTAAGTTCAAAAAAAAAATCATCTTTGCAAGGACTTAATAGAATGTGAGGTATTGATCAAGTATGTGTGAGATTTGATTGATTATCTACAAAGGATAATTCTCCATATGTCCAAACCCTAAAACATAGATGAATCATGTGATCAAGTACGTTACCTCAAATGTATTACAATGGGGTCTCTTATACTTGTCACAAACATATTGAGTAACATGTTGGAAAGAATAATTTAGAGGAAAAAGGTAAAAAGAATGTTACTTCCATGGAAAATTCATAGAGAAAAGGTAAGAACAAATTTTATTGCTCTTATTGTAATAAAGATGGGCATGAAGATGTTAAATGTTGAGATTTACATTAAACAATCTTGAACAATTTAATTAATAATTGTTTATTATATAATTTTAGGTTTTAAATAAATCTCACTTAAATATTTTTAGTTTTTTAATATAAATGTTTTAAATATATTATATTGAATTTGTGCGATAAGTTAGATAGGTTCTTAAGATTATTTTTGATATCTTTTAGGTAGATTAATTTAAGATATATGCAGTAGTTTATTAGGTTTATCAGGTTTATCAAATTTGATGCATTTAAGATATATGTATTAGTTAATTAGGTTTATCAAATTTGATTTATAAATGAATGTTAATTTTATATTAAGAGGTTTATTTTTTCCACTTACTCTATTACAACTTTTTTGTTATCATTGTAATTAAATCCTTTATAAAATTTATTTGGAGTCTCTTTATAATCTAAGAAAGTGGGTATATAGTAAGGAGAAACTTCAAAATCTAATATTGCCAATAAGGGCGTGGTTCGGTGGTTAAGTCACTTTGTTGTAGTGGCGGCCACCAGAGTTCAAACTCCCACTAGGCCAACGAGCTCGCAGACTTTATGCCTTCGCTTGGCCAATGAGCTTGCAGGTTTGAAGTCTTCTTTCTAGGGGATGAGGTCCCCCGTGTTATGGCCTCACCGGTTCATTGCTCTGAGAAAAAGCATTCGTGTGGAGCCGAAGGGCATGTCGCACCAGTGTCACCGGTCACATTAAAAAGTTTACCAGATGCATTATCTTTAAAAAAAAAACTTCAAAATCTAATATTATTTTCAAATCTAAAGATAAGATAGGTTTATTTTATTCTACACTAGTTATCTCCATAAGAACAAATTTCTTTTGCAACACTAAAATTTGTCAAGCATGTTCTTACATGGTATGAGAGTTATACTCACTCATTAAATGTTTAGAAGGTACCACCAATGACTGAGTGGAAATAATTCAAGTTGCACTATTAAGATAATTTCACGCCATTTTCCATGAAAAAGAGTGAGGGATGCAATGGTATCATTTGAAACAAGAACAAGAACAATGCGGCATATCATTATTTACCAATACCCATTCCAAAACAAATCCACAGCTCACAAAGTTTATTGATTAATAAAAAATTCTAAATTCCTAGAATACTATTTCATACCCCAACATGGTTCCTTTTAATGATTCCCAACAATTAATAATGCTTAAACGTTTATAGGGAAACCCAAACAAGATCCCAATTTAGTGAACCTAGCATAAAGCACTTCCATCTAAGGGCGTTGAGATAACAAATTAAATCTCACCCTATTGTTATTCATAATCTAACATGAACATCCCAAAATCCCTTACAAGCTCATCTTCTTAACGCAGAGGCTAGGATGATTACTTATCAACAAGAAATTCTCTTTGTTTACACAAACATATTGTGACCATTATCATATAACTCATAATATTCAAAAACTTGAAGTAATCATCAGTTCAAATCTTTGCACATACCCATTAGGATAAATAGAGAATCAAACTAGATCTTTGTACAACCCTCATTTAGATTTCCCACAAAATATGGAATGTTGTGTTTATTAATGCCAACATATATGACAGTTATTCTATCATCCCATGTTGAGATACGAGATATATATAAGGTTGTATATATACATATGTATAAATGTACATATATAAGTACATATGTATGTATATGTATATGTATATGTATACATATCTAGATGTAAATGCATATATACGTATATGTGTGTACATATGTATATATAATACACATATATATGTATAATACACATACATATGTATATATGTATGTATAATGTATATACACATACATATATACATGTGTGTGTATATAAATATATACACAGAGACACACACACTTAACTAACCCTAATTCCCACTTAATATCTAGTTTATCAAATAAAAGTCAAGTTTCATTGTCAACCAATTTCATACGAACACTTATTAACATTTCTAGAATAAAATCCATACATAGAAGCATGCATAATAGTATAATCCACATAAAATAAGTCTAGTCATATTTGAGCATAGGACTATAGTAGTCAAAATCTCTTCATAATGTGATAATTATGTGAAACCCCAGTATGGCTCCAAGTGATGTCCTACTATAAAATGATTGAATGATGTCATGTACCATAATCATATTATTATGTGACATCCTTCATGATGAAACCCAACATGCATCAACAAGACCACATAAGAATCCTCTAAACTTCAAAGGACATATAACTATTATTTTAAAATTAGTTTAAGCATGATCAATACCTGAGTCATACTTAATACAATGGGCAACACTATATGCATTAGATCATCATATGAAGATATACACCCAATAATTTTAATAGTAATCATATTCTTACCTTATGATTTCATTTACCATGTCAAATGCAATCCTATATTCTTATATTAGTTTGGTTTACGAACTAGATAATATTTGCACTTTCCATTTATACTAAATCTAACCTTAATGGTCATCAATAAGCGATTTCATATAATGACAATATGTTTGCAAATAAACCCTTTTACATTTTGATTAACAAAGCCTCATCATATTCCATTAGATTCCACCTATTAAATACTTATAAGTCTCTATATAATTCTAAAGCTGAATCTCAAGTTGAACCTTGACATCATTGTCAAATAGAATTTAAGGGACATTTATCAATAGGAACACTACAACAAAAAATAATGACAATGGTGTCCCACTTAGACCATTTTAATTTTAAGCCATAAGTATATTAATTATAGTCACTAATGGATTCAAAATGTAATAGATGGGTTATGCCATCTTACAAGGCCCAATGCTAGGTCCTTTGTTTCAAATATCATAGGTATCATATACATGTTGTACTCTAGTTGCTAAAGCTTTCAAGTGGTTCAAACCATATACAACATTAATAGCAACCAACAACCATGTGAAAAGGATTTTTATCAACATTATAATAGTATACAAGATTTAAAGGTATGGAGGCTAATGGTATTAAGAATAATATAAACTTGGGTATATGAATTTCATCACCATAAATGACCATATACATCTATGTATGTGAATTTTTATCGACGATCAATGAACATGAGACTAATTAAATCTTTGTTAGTTAGTAGAGCAGACTTTCTCCCTCACATGAGTTGTTGGGAAACTACAAGGAACTTCACCTCTTATTCAAACTATATAAACTATAAAGAGAACTAATCACAATTTAAAATCATTCAAGAGAGAGTTTGTGCATAAGTTCTCTATTAAGTTCTATGCATAAGTTTTGTCAAGGGTGTGGTGTGGTCATAGGAAAAGGCATTTGCATTAGTAACATTTGATAGAAATTCATTTCCAATATTGCTTTGATGGGCACCCATACCCTCACCTCAAGCTCCAATTTGAGTGCAGGCAGACAAGATGCTAGTTTGCATTTCCTTAAAAGTTTCTAAGGCCTTCTCAACACTCATTTGAACATATCCAGTCCTCTTGGCATTTCATGAGGCCACATTTCTTTGAGGCATTTTGTCATATAACTCATGTGCCTAATCTGTGTTTCCATTTATAAGGCTATTTTTAAATATCATCCATTTCAACAATCAAAGGTCAATTTTGACCAATAAAAAGAAGACAAATATTTACCAATTTTTGTTGTGAATGAGATATAAAATTACTATTGACTATTTGATCATTAAAATAGATTATATTTAAATAAAGTGCATTTATACACCAGTTATGACATGAGGAGAGCATAGAAAGAGGAGAAGAGGTGGTTTTTAGAATCTAAACCATTAATAATCTTCTTTATTTTACCATTCAGCCTACAATTTGAAATATCTCTACACATAAATCCCACAGCCAGCTAGGGCATGCAGCTATTAGCTTTTTAGCAGATGAAAAAAATCACATTGATTATATTGAATAATTTTATTTTAATTTTTCTAGGCGCCCATGCCTTCGCCTTTACTCTGTCTCCCTCTGTGGTATTTTCTCCAGTCCAACGCATTCAGGTCTTCTTGCTTCAATATGGCGGTTTGTTATATTGACCAACGCCTTAAAGATCTCTCTTCATTTATTTATATTTGCGTTATAACATAAAATTTAATATTTCATATTTATATTGTGCGTACCTGAGGGATGTGACAATTTTCAGATCAATAGGTGAATGTATAGAGAAACTAGACTTGGATAACATAAATGGAGGTCTATTTCAGCTTGCATAAATTGAACTCCTAATAAGAAGTTCCCTCTGTGCATTTGAAACTCTTTATTTAGGCATTCACTTGGTACAAAGCTTATGCCACCTCCTTGCAACTAAGATGGATTTTACCAATCTCTAAGCGGGAGGCCTTTGAAAATTTGATGAAAAAAATTCTACCCAATACATTATGAAGAGGAGAGGTCCATTTAATGACAATTTTACCACCAAAGATAAGATCAAAGCATCCAAAAATATATAAGTAAAGTTCATAAAGAAGTGGTTCAACTTCGCATAAACATGATGAATAAAAAATTTACGTTAATAAAATACTTGGAAGAGCTATTTAATCACTTAAAATAATTATTTTAATGCTAAAACCTCAAAATATTAATAAGTATCCATATAAGCCCATTATATCTAGATGCATAAGAAAAACTCTTAATTAAGGAAGAAAATAGGGTAAGGAGGAAAACAACAAGTGTTTATAGCTTTAGACAAGATTTTATAAGAAGTGTTCATAAGCGTAATACGTTGCCACCCAAGAATTGTAACTCATTCATATCTTTAGGTAGAAGCTTAATCATTCCTTAATTGATGAAAGATTCCAAAGTTTTTATGATAAATGACCTAAAAGTCTTGTCTGTTATGAGGCCACATGGCCTTGAAGAATTTGGGAGGGAGACCATCTATCCTAGAGAATTTTTTATTGGCTACGAAGTGGAGGGCCTAGATCACACCATATTCAAATATTTCAAATATTCAATATAAGTTGAGAGGTTGGAGAACATTTTTTGCCCTCCAAAATAGTTGCCAAGAGATGGAGCTATGGGATTGGAAAACTATTCAGATCCTATATGGGCTATACTAGTAATTCTGGTAGTGCTTTACAAATGTGAAATATGGGCTAGTACCACCTTAGACACCAAATGGAAGCAGATAGAGAGAATCCAAAAATGTTTGATAACAAGAAAATTCAAATTTAAAAATTCAATCTCCTATGAGATTCTTCTAGTAGAAACACGTATAGTTCCTATTGAAGCCATTGCTATGGCACGTCTATTAAGATATCTAAAAAAAATTGAGCAAATGGAGGAAAATAAATGGCCCAAGGTTGTTTGTAACGAGGCCTTGAGTGAAAGAAAGAAATCATGGATGAAACAAAATAGTAGGTGGATGAGCAAATGGCACATTCATATGAATGTGTGTCTTAATAATAACAAAGAAATAAAGGCTTTTGTTTTAGATAAGTTTCACAAGTCTACATGGGAAAAGGCATTAGAGAGAAAGAAGAAATACTACCTTGAGGAATTCAACCCCACTTTTGATCATTGACAAAAGGCTTATTTAGGGGCCAATATCCCATGGAGAGAAAACATTATCTTAGCTCAATTAAGCATTTGTTACCAAATTGTGCTTTGTAGCCAATTTGGTTAGGCTGTAACGGCAGTTTTTGTTACTGCTTCAAAAAAGCAAATAGTTAGATAGAAAAGGAGAAGAAATTTAAGTTCACTGGCCAGCCTAGAAGGTCTACTGTCTTGATGGAGGACCCTTCGAGTGATCATATTACCAAGAGTATGTATCAGCTCAAGCAGAGCTGTTACATGATCCAGATAAGACGACAGGATATCCCGACAAGCCAGGAGGTATCCTAGGACTGACAGGAAAGGTTGAAGCTAACTTATGCATTGTAGATTGTCTTTTAGTTGTTGTCATTATTTTATCATTGTAGTTTGATTATGTTTGAAAAAGGGTACACAAAATCTTACTGAACTTGTCAATGATTATTATAAATTTCCGAGCATGCAATTGAGTGTTTTATAAAGAATCAATGTAAAAAGTCATTGCAAAAATTGTTGTTCATATTTCATAAGAAAATGTGTGTACATAATCCCACACAAGCCGTGGGAGTAACTGTATACGATGTTGTATATGATGCAATGCAAAATATCAAGTACATCTATAATAAAGAAAGCATATGAAGGAAAGGTGGGACCAATCATTGCCTGAGTGAATGACGAATCCCCATTGATAGTTGTTATTGTTATATGGAGCCTAATCAGACTCAGAGGTTAAATTTACCCCACTTTTATCGGCGCAATTTCCCCCTAAATTATTTAATAGGGTCAAGAGGCAACGCCCCCAAGATGGGGTCAAGGGGCAGTTGGGTTAGGGTTTTTGTTGATGTATTCTAGTATTTTGCAGCAGTATTGAGTTGCAAGGATTGCTGGTTGTAATCAGTTTTGATTTACTAGATAATAATATTGGACTCTCTATTGGTGGATGTAGCTCAGGTTTCGGTGAACCACGTTAAAACTTGTCTCTCACTGTTATTACTTCTGTGTATTTTCATTCCTCTATTTAATCTTTATTTGCATTTAATTGACATCTTCTGTCGGCTAATCCTAACAAGTGGTATCAGAGCGGGTTGTGTTTTATTATCATTTGTAGGAAGGTCTCACGGTTGAGTGATAGCAATGGCGGATAAGGGTAAATTGAAGGTAGATAAATTCAATGGATAAAACTATCAGTTATGGAAGATGCAGATGGAGGATTATCTCTATCAGAAGGATTTATGGAGGCCTTGGAAGGAATAGCCAAGAAATCGGCAACAATGACTGATGAGGATTGGAATCTTCTAGACAAAAAGGCACTAGGAACTATTCAGTTGTGCCTAGCACCATCAGTGGCATTCAATATAATAGAAGCGAAGACAACATATGGTTTGATGAAAGATTTGGGTAAATTGTATGAAAAACCCTCAGCCTCAAATAAGGTATTTCTCATGAAGCATCTGTTTAATCTGAAAATGATTGAAGGTGGATCTGTGACAGATCATTTAAATGAGTTTAATATGATTATGAGTCTGTTAACTTTTATAAAAGTAAGTTTTGATGAAGAGGTGAGGGCTCTCTTGATATTATGTTCTTTGTTAGAAAGCTAGAATAGATTGGTAATGGTTGTAAGTAACTCTGTCTCTGGTTCAAATACTTTGAAATTTGATGATGTTGTTGGTGTTATCCTTAGCGAGGAAATGCAATGGAAAAGCTCAGGAGGGTCCACATTAGGTACCATTTTGAATGCAGAAAGCAAGGGTAGATCAAAGGTGAGGAAAAGGTTCTGGAGGTCATGGGAGTGACGAGAAAAATAAAAGGACAAGAGATTCCAATCCAGAGGACAGAAGCATTGCTAGTACTATAGGAAACCAGGTCATTTGAAGAAAGATTAATGGTATCAGAAGAATAAAGAAGGAGACAACCAAGAAGGCAATAAGGAGGCAAATGTGGTAAGTAATAAATCTGATGATGATGCTTTGATTCTTTCCCTCGATAATATTGATGATTCATGGGTTTTAGATTCAGGGGCCTTATTTCATGCTATGCCCTGGGCATAGAAGTTATTTTTTTGATTATGTCCAAGGGGATTTTGGGCTAGTTTATTTGGAAGATAATGAACCCTATAAAATTGTTGGAAAGGAAAGAATCAAGATTAAGTTGCAGAATGGGAATCATTGGCTAATATAAGAGGTAAGGCACATTCCAAGGCTGAGTAAGAATTTAATTTCAGTGGGGCAGCTAGCTGATGAAGGTTGCATTATTACATTTACTAATAAAAATTAGAAGGTTTCAAGAGGTACCTTCATAGTAGAAAAAGGTTTGAAAGTAGGCACCTTATATCTTTGTATAGGTCATACTGTTCATTCTACTTTAGCTGTTATAGAGAAAAAATAACAGGTTTAGGAACAGTTGCTACAGGTTCGCAGGAAGAGACTGAAACAAGTGCTACAAGTTCTAAGACAACACTCTGGCATAACAAACTTAGGCATATAAGTGAAAAAGGTATGAAGGTACTTCATTCTAAGAAAGTTTTACCAAGTCTTAAATGTATTAATATGGATTTCTGTGAAAGTTGTGTGTATGACAAACAAAAAAGAGCCAGTTTTCTTAAGGATGGGAAGCAAAAGAAAATTGAAAAGTTGGAGCTTATGCATACAGATGTATGGGGACTAGCCCAGGTATCTTCTCTCGGTGGCTCTCGATATTATGTTACATTCATAGATGATGCAACTAGGAAGGTTTGGATTTATTTCCTTACGTAGAAATCTGATGTATTTAAAACATTTAAGAAATGGAGAAGCTTGGTTGAGAATGAGATGGGTAAAAGATTAAAATGTCTCATATCTGATAATGGCGGTGAGTATTGCAGCAAAGAATTTGAGGATTATTGTTCCTTTAATGGAATTTGTAGGCAAAAAATAGTTCTAGGGACTCCATAGGAGAATGGAGTGGCTGAACGCATGAATAGGACAATAATGGAGTGTGAAAGGACCATGAGATTGCATGTTGGGTTGCCTTTAAACATGTGGGCAGAGGCTTTCAACACCATTGTACATTTAATTAATAGAGGTCCTTCAATTCCTTTGAGTTGTGGTATTCCAAAGGAAGCATGGATAGGTAAGAAGGTGAGTTATTCTTTTCTCAAAATCTTCAGATGTGAAGCATTTGCACATGTAGATTCTAAAAATAAAACCAAGCTAGATGCAAAATCAAAAAAATGTACATTTGTTGGATATGGCATTGATGAATTTGGTTATAGGCTTTGGGATTTTAAAAGTTAAAAAATTGTGAGAAGCAGGGATGTTGTATTCAATGAAAAGGTGTTGTACAAAGATTAGTTGTAGCAGCATGAGAAGAAAGAAAAGGATTATGTGGTGCTAGATGATACTCCAAATAGTGATGTTCCAATGGTTCCTCATGCTCCATAATAGCAACAAGAAATACCACAAACTCCAGTGAATGTTAGACGGTCAACAAGGCTAAGTAGACCTCCTGAAATATTTTCTCCCTCTTTCTATTCTATTTTGTTGATAGATACTGATGAACCAGAACGGTATGATGAAGCTATGCAGGTGGATACAAAGGTTTAGTGGGAGCTTGCAATGAAAGAAGAAATGGACTCCTTGCTGAAAAATTAGACTTGGGAATTATGTAAGTTACCTATAGGTAAAAAGCCTTTACCAAACAAATAGGTTTATAGGATGAAAGAGGAAGATGGAGGTAAGAAAATATTTAAAGTTAGGTTAGTTGTAAAAGGATTTGCATAGAAAAAATATATTGATTTTGATAAGATAGTTTCTCCGGTTGTCAAGATGACTTCTATTTGTACTATTTTAAGTATTGTGACTGTTGAAGATTTGCATTTGGAACAACTAGATGTGAAAACTGCCTTTCTCCATGGTGATTTGGAGTAGGAGATCTATATGGAACAACCACAGGGATTTAAGGTCAAAGGTAAGGAGAAACTAATGTGCAGATTGAAGAAGAGTTTATATCGCTTGAAACAAGCACTTCAGCAATGGTATTTAAAATTTGATAGTTTTATGGCTGAGCAAGGCTACAACTAGTGTAATTCTTACCATTGTGTTTATTTTAAGAGGTTGGATAATGACAACTACATTATTTTATATTTATATGTTGATGACATGCTTGTAGCAGGGTCTAACATGGATCACATAAGAGAGTTAAAACAACAGTTAGCACAATCATTTGCTATGAAGGATTTGGGGGTAGCAAAACAAATCATTGGTATGAAAATTGGTAGAGATAGGAAGAACAAAAAATTAACTCTATCTCAGGTTGATTATGTTGAAAAGGTGTTGTAGAGATTCCATATGGAGAATGCAAAAGTTGTTAGCACACCTTTGCCTAGTCATTTGAAATTGATTAAAGAGATGTGTCCAAAGACACAAGAGGATGAAGACAAAATGTCTAAGGAACCATATGCTTCAGTTGTAGGAAGTTTAATGTATGCAATGGTATGCACAATACCAGATATTACACATGCTATAGGAGTCGTAAGCAGGTATATGAGTCATCCTGGATTGGAGCATTGGAATATGGTAAAATAGATTCTCAGATATTTGAGAGGTACATCCAATAAACACTTATGTTTTGGGGGCTCTAATACTGATTTAGCAGGTTATGTAGACTCAGATTTGGCAAGGGATATTGATACCAGGTGAAGTACTACAAGTTATGTCTTTACTGTAGGTGGGATAGCAGTGAGTTAGATCTCTAGGTTGCAAAAGGTGGTTTCTTTATCCACCACAAAGAAAGAGTATGTAGCTGCAATAGAGGCAAAGAGATGATATGGCTGCAATCTTTCATGGAAGAATTGGGCAAACAATAGGCTAACAGTTCTTTGTATACAGATAGTCAGAGTGCCATACATCTTGCAAAGACTTTTGCCTTGCATTCAAAGACCACACACATACAGCTTAGGTATCACTTCATCTGGTCAGTGTTAGATGATGAACAGTTAAGGCTAGAAAATATACATACAGATGAAAATCCAATGGATAAGTTTATGAAGGCAGTGACAAGGGAGAAGCTGAGCTCCTCTTTAGCTTCAGTTGGTCTTCAAGACTGAGAACAAAAAAAAATCAGAACAATAGAGTCCAGGGTACTTATTTCTAGTGGGAGCTACAGGGTCAGCGATGTTATGATCAGTCTCCAAGTGGGAGATGATATCATGTGGAGTCTGATCAGTCTCCAAGTGGGAGATTGTTGTTATATGGAGCCTAGTCAGATTTGGAGGTTAAATTTACCCCACTTTTATCGGTGCAGTTTCCCCCCAAATTATTTAATAGGGTCAAGGGGCAACACCCCTTGTGGGGGTTTGGAGCAATGCCCCCAAGATGGGGTCAAGGGGCAGTGGGGTTACGGTTTTCATTGATGTATTGTAGCATTTTGCAGTGGTATTGAGTTGCAAGGATTGCTAGTTGTAATCAGTTTTGATTTACTGGACAATAATATTAGACTCTCTATTGGTGGATGTAGCCTAGGTTTGGGTGAACCACGTTAAAACTTGTCTCTCGTTGTTATTATTTCTGTGTATTTTCATTCCTCTATTTAATCTTTATTTGTATTTAATTGATATCTTCTGCTAGCTAACCCTAACAACTGCATCATCTTCAGATGTTCTATTGTTAGCTTTAAGAAGACCTGCAAGAAGAAATGTAACTGATTGTTAGAGCTCAGGGTACCATGTCACTTCCATATACATTTATATCAAAAGTACCTAACATCTTACATAGTGTTAGATCAACAAAATGGAACAGAGAAATAGAGCATCAGATGCATAAGATGAAATAGGAAAGAGAAAATCGGACCATACAGTCAAAGAGAGGTTTTAGCCTTTATGTTTTATCTAACTTGTTTGTTCACTGTGAAAGAACAGGTTCCTATGAAGCAATCATTAATGGCATCTATTTATAACAATTATAAATGCAAGGGTACATATGTCAGAACAGCCAACAAACGATCATATCAAGGAGCATTCATGATGGATAGTCTAAACAATGAGCATATACCTGTTTCAGACTTGAGAGTATGTGATAAGATCAAAAAAGGGTTATCAAATCACAAGAAGGCAGACTTAAACAAGGATAAAGTAAAGGAGCAGGTCATCAGGGTTGAGGTGTTTTTTACAAATCCAAGCTTAAAAGTTACAGTCAAGAGGAAAAGATGACTATCAAGGCAAGAGGAGCATTCATCATGCATGAAAGAGTAGCATCACATGAAGCAACTATAAATACCAGGGTACAAGTGCTAAGCCTTGATAGCCGTCATGAATGATCATAGGAGCAGTCACAAAGTAGCCAAGTCACATGCATTGATGACTGTCCAAAGGTAGGAAGATAGTTGCAAACCAAAGAATAGCCACCATAGTCATGTTTCATAAAGGGACAATAGATTATGATAAGGTTACAGTAGTCATTAAAGTGACAGAGAAAGATAACATCAAGCAAGGCCACAAGATAGTTCAAGGTGCCGTGACACTAAATTCAAGGTTAGGCTCCTTATAATGAAGGGCAAGATGAATACTCAGAAGGGATAATTAGCAGTGAGAAGTGAAAGAATACTCCACATCATCCACAAAGAGTCATTCAGGTTTGCAAGGTGGAAAACATTATCTACTAAGCCTCATCAAGGCCATATTGGTAAAAGAACATTAACAAATGTATTTATTATTGCTAATAGTCCTATGCAAATGATAGACACCCATGTGGATGCCCAGAAATCCATAAGGGACTCAGTAGAAGACACATAAAACTATCCTATGAAGATTCAATCCATACAATGTTTTCAATTCACAGTGGTTTACCCTATTCAAGTAATAGAACACAATGCATGGGTAAGTCATGGATTCTTAAAAGAGTATGAGTATGGTGACATGTGGCTAGTAAAATAGTTAAACACGAGTAAGTTTTGTAATCATGAGAAGATCTATGCATTATGTTCATGTCTTCACTCATCATTGCAAAAGCTAGTGCCAGTGAAGGAATAGGCAACCAAAAGAGATCAAAACAATCTGCACCAGCAAGGAATAGTCATTCCACTATTTTGATTAAAGAAGAGCATCTTTCATAGACCTAAGAATCATGAGCATGTTTGCAAAACTATCACACAGTTAAAGACCCTACCTACTCTTTGAAGACACTATCAAGCTCCTCTTCACTATCAAATGGAGGTAAAAGTGGTGAGTTGGTGAGGTTTGTTTAGCTTTCATATTCTTTTGCATCATTTCTATACTTTGTTCTATTAGAAGCCTCGTTAACCATGATGAGAGTTATGGAGGCATTAAAGTGTCATGAGGATAAGAATGAGGTCTGCTATAATTAAACAAAAAAATAGTCATAAAGAACAACCAACACTGTTAGGGATGATCATACCTTCCAACAGTAGTCTACAGTGTCAAGATGACAGTCATTTTTATGAATGATTTGACTTAAAATAGTCATATAAAGGCCTGCTACAGCAAGCAAGCTAGTCATTTAATGATTGTAATAGGCAAAAATAGTCATATATGACTATTATAGTGGAAGGGGGTAGTCATTGTGAAGGGGTTAAAATCATGATAAAGTAGTCATAATGATTGTAGCATAAGGTGCAATCAAGAACAATAATAAGCAATGTTGACAGTCAGCCAAAGAACACCTACCAATATGTATTATTCATTATACTTGTTGAAGTATGATGCAAAGAGAAGCTAGCATATAGATTGTGAAAAGTAACTAGTCTTAAATGCATATTTTTCAGTTCAAGAGAAATATTATAACAGTGAAGGTTGACTGCAAAAAATCATGCAATGAAGTGACATCATAAAGAGTGTGCATATGACATTGCTAAGAGTTTACACAGTCTCCACTTGAGTTTGGACATCAGATCAGTAAAAGCAGCATGATGAGATAATAGTCAATCTAAGTACGTAAACTACTACAACAAATGACTAGTCTTAAATATCACCCACTCCAACAGTCAAAACCAGTTTGAACAGATAAAAGAGGATAAATATTTACCACCTTTGTTGTGAATGAAATGTAATATTGCTAGTATGGGACAATCATGGAAATTAGTAAGAGTGTGGCATCTTTTAATCATCATGAAAAGAAAGAGACCCTAGCAAGGAGAACGATACAACAAAACCTTATGAAGATATTTTGGGGGCCTACTAAGGTCACAACTTGCACAAGGATAGCCAATATGAAAGGAAAGCACCATGACAGTCTAGATATGTAATGCCTTCCATACCAGCAATTTCAAATCATGGTGGTAAATATAATTGTTCTTTTTCCTCTTTCAAACTTCAACATCAAAGTGCAGTCATTAGATGGCTATAATGTTAGACAACAGAGTCATTTCATGCCAGAAGCTAAGGATGGCATAAAGGATAGTTGTAGGGACTATATAAAGAAAAGTGAATAGTCACAACACCATTATAACAACATCATAGCCCTTAAGAGTAAAATTTTATTCCAGAACCTTCAATAAGAGAAGAAAAGAATAACCAAAGTAAATAGCTAAGCACTGTCATTGCAAAAAGAATAAGGAGCCGTTCACTATAAAAGCTTGAATAGTGTATAGAACTTATGATAAGGGTATGGTGTATGGCAAATATTATGATTACCTTCCCTTTTGTGATGCTTTGAGAGATAAGGTTGACAAAATTCTATTTGGAAAAGATTATGTATAGAGGCTCTTCAAGCATGCCAAGGGCTAAAGGGTCTGTGAAGCCCTTTGAAATAACCATAAAAGGTTATCATTGCTTGGATATTATGTATTAGAATTGAAAGGGGCCTTATCTAGGGTTTGAGAGTAGTCCTAGAGGCTTTGAAGCTTAGTTATAGTATATAAAGGTTGTGAGGTTTTGTAATGAGAATGGATATATAAGTGACATTAGGACATAGTACATGTAGATGACAGTCATCAAAAACCCTTATGACAAAAGCTAGGCATAAGTATGTTGTGGTTATTCAGATAAGCCTTCAAAGCTTAAATAAGCTCATGTATCTGATGTGTTCAAGTGTCTATAGGAGGTTATGCTTGAATGTTGTGAGGGTGCAGTCTAAATCCTTGCTATACATGAAGCACAATAGAGAAGGAATATCAGATTTCTTTTTACAGTTTTCTCCAAAAAAGGAAAGAATCATGAAAGGAATAGTATATTGTGCTTTTACATTATAAGAATATATGAAAAGAAGGTAGTTTCTTATATCATGCACACTAAACAAAGAAAAGAGGAGTTGCAGTAAGGGTTTTCCTACCTTTTTTATCATCAAAACTCATAACAGTAAGTGCATAATATAGTAAAAGGGGGAGTTTGTTCTCATAGGTTTGTAACCGAGAAAGAGAGGCGACAACAAAAACATCTCTAGATTTCCTCTGTTATTGATTGTGAGAAGCATAAAAGAGGTGACTTACCAATGGAAAACTAGTAGCATGAAACTAATCTTGACAGTGGAAACTCTCCAGAACTCCCAGGTGAAGCTCCTCAAGCTATAGGTCAAATCCAGCATGGTGGTGCCTCAAACTCCAGAGCAGCAAATGAAAAGTGAAAAGCCAAAATTATGCTCATTTAGGGTTTGGAAAGCACTTTTACTATATCATGATGCCCTAATTTCTTTGTCAAGCCCGAACTTTCTTAAGTCTTTTATGAAATTTGAAAAAATTATTGAAGATAAATCATGCCTGTGGATGAAGACAAGAAAAGAATGATTAAACTATGACCTTTTAAGGTCTTTCCAAAAGATGGGATAAAAAAAAGAAGCAATATCATGAGCCCTAAATCCTATTAAGGTTTGAATTAAATTAAACAAGATCAAGAGACCCCATTTTCCTTTTGCACAAGTCAAAGGACAACCATGCAATTATTTTAACAATTATTAGGGTAATTGATTATTTATATTACCTCTAATACTTGTTAGAATAAAATACCCTCATGTATTTTACTATAACACTTATTAGGGTAAGTAATAAGCAAGATTACCCTTAATATTTGTTAAAATAATTTATTTTTCACCTTTCAAACATGCAAAAAGAGAAGAGGAGACAAACTGAACTCGCAAACTCATGCACAGGGAGTATCTTTTTCTATTTTTTGACTTGGAGTCAAATAGGATATTTTTAGCAAGTTTTTGGTTAAGCATCTTGGGAGGTGGAGTTCTGAGCTATTTTAGCTCATCCTAGAGCAGTTTTGGGGCCTATTTTTTAGACTTTTCTCTTGTGCTCGCCTAGCAACTTGGAGTTTCTTTTTCAGACTCTTTCATGCATCATTGGGAATCCAGTTGAGCTAGAGTTGACTTCCCTTTACTTTTTTGGGACAAATTTAGTATTATAGGGGAAAAAGCTCATGATTTTTTCTTAGTTCTTGCTTTTTCCCTAGCTTTGCACATGTAGAGAGAGAGAGATTCAGACTTCTAATTCAACCATTTTTTACAGTTTTATGCAGTAGCAACAATTGATTTTCAGCATTTTCATTGTTATTTTGCAAAGATTCCTTCTATTATCAATACAATCAGGTGTTCCTCTATTTAGATTTAGGTGTCTTGTCTCATTTTGAGAAATTTGATAGGAATTTACTGTGTTTTGCTTTAAAACCCTTGAATTGTTTGTCTCATTTAATTGATGCAAGTACACAAAATTACAAGTTTATCACAGGTTACAGATTGTGCAAGTCTTTTCACGCCTTTTTGTGAAACATTTTTGTGGTAGATTTGATCAGTTTGAGTTGTAAGAGCAGATGTAATGGAAATAATTGTGAATTAGATTGTAGTTTAGAGTTAAAACATTGGTGCATCACCTGCTTTAGGATACATTTTAGTTCAGTTCAATTTGTTTCAAGCATTCTTCTATCTCTTTTACTCACAAGTTTATAGATCTAAAGGCGCATTTAAAGGGAGCCAGCTCTTCCGGAGGTCCATTCTCATAACAGACAAACCCATAGTCTGAGAATGTTCCAATGTTGCACAAGATTGCCAAGCTTGTAAAGGCTTAGCATTCAGGGCACAATCCTTCATGACAACAGTTTTTGGCACACCCATTGGGAATCTAAACAAAGTTTCAGGCCACTTAAACACATTTTTCCTTTGTTGTTTTGGTATGCATAGTAGAGTTTCAACCTTTTGAGGTAAAAAATAGCATACATGGCGACTCTATCTTTTTTTTTTGCAAATATAGCACATGAGAAGAGTGCAAATAGTCAAGTACAAGCTCCCTAGCTTCCACCAATGGCAAGACAGTTGCCTTTTGTGACATTCAATGTTGGTAGCCCATTGTTGCTGGCAGTACATGATGATATTCTGGTAGTAGCATTGAGAGGCTTGCCTTTCTTCACCGGTGAAGATCAGACCACACCAATTGAACACATCAAAGATATAGCTACTTTATGTTCAATCCATCATATAATGTAGGAGAATGTTGCAGTGAGACTTTTGGCTGCATTTCTGAAGGTTAAGACAATTCTGTGGTTTAGAGGATTGGTTGTAGGTTTAATTACTTCATGGGATATGTTAGGTGAAGCTCTAAATAAACAATTTGAAGACAAGTCAAACAACCTATCATTGATTGAACAATTAACTACCATCAAGAGAACCCCACATGAGCATATGACAGATTTTAACTTTAGATTTCAAAGGACTTGGGATCAAATACCAGCAATGGTAAGGCCTACTACTAATCATGGATTTTTGTACTTTTCTAAAAGCTTTAAATAGTGATATAGTAGTGATGGTCGAGTTAATGGGTGGTGAAACACTACCAGGTGCCTATGAAATTGCTATAAAAGTTGAAAACAGTCTGGTTCAGGCTAGAAAGATAGCCCCAAGACCACTAATGCCCATTTTTCTAGAAGTATAGCCACCCGTCCTATTGAAAATCCCACCTCTTTCTATTGTACCCACTGTACCATCCCTTAATTATCAGGTTACTACCCAAACCAATGTTGTCCCATACCCATTCCTAGAGCTTCAGGAGATTAGGGGCATGTTAAAAACATTTGGCAATGAAATTAGGAATATTAAAAACCAAAATTAGGTTTATAGACCATACCAACCCACTTATCAGGCCCAACAACAGTCAAACCAGCAAAATAGGCCTTCATATCAGCTTGAAAACTAAGGCCAAAAAAGGAATTTTAACACAAGGCCTTATTAGCCCTATAATCAGCATGCTGCCAATTCATCTAGAGAGTTAGTACCAATGCAAAACAATATGGCACAAGAGTACAATTGGTGTTACCCATGTAACCAACCACTCAACCAATCAACCTGCTCAAACAACATAATAAATCAGGCCTTAATGGTGCAAAATGATGCTGTTGTCTAGTGAAGTATAATACCAAAAAATTTAGAACAACAAGGTTCTAATCCTAAATAGGAGCATCCTGATGCAACATTCATGAATTGGCAAGGTGAGGAGTTGTGGGGTGAATTATATGTAGGAGCAAAATTAGTCTATGCTCTGTCAAAACCAACCCTTCCAATAATAGTCTGTTCAAAATCATGCACATATAGAGGAGGTTGGTTCATGCTTGCCACTAGATCCTTTGCATTTTGATTCATTTGAAAAGTTTTATAATGTTGTTTATAAGATGAATGAAAGCAGAGTATAGAGGTCACAAGGTGAAAGTCTTCAGTTGCAAAGATAGGATGCCCAAGTATGATTGGAGAAGGCACCACATGAGGAGGAAGAATCAGATTTTTTGTTTGATCAGCTACCTAGTTTTGTTGAGGAAGATGAGGAAAGCATGCTCATACAAATAGCACTAGCAGTTTTGGGACAACAGGATGATACAAATAATTATGATAGGGTGCTGGTTTACCAAGAGCAGAATGAGGATTGTCTTGTTTTGGAGAATGAAGAGATTGATATCCATGAAGACATTTGGAGCTTGGAGCTTGAATCAATTATTCCTAAGAACCTTCAAAGAGCTAATAGCTTTGATGAGTTACTGGTTGTCCTAACAAAAGAAGATGATCCATTGACCATGGATGAGGAGTTGACATGGCAATTTATCATGGAAGGTGAAAATTATGATATTATTTCTAATCAGTCAATACATCTTTTGACTTGTCCAAACTTAGCTTTGAAATAGAACAACCATGAAGAACAGGAGGAAAGGTTTGAAGAATGCAGCCATGACAACATTATATCAACCTTCTTGGGTTCTTTGAAGGAAGAAGAAGAAGATCATAAATGTCTAAATCAGTTGCTTCTCCCACAAGCTCAACAACTCAGCCCAAAGCTTTCAAGAGGGTGTCCTATCAGGCATCTATCTAGGATGGTAGCCAGCAATGCATCATAAGTCATTCTTGCACCCATGCATGAGGATTCTATTGAAAGGATGTACATCCAACTATCTTATCCACCTCAGAATAGCAACATGAATGGTCATCATAAGTGGGTAAGTAGATTTATTTTCTCTATTCAAGAGTCTTTGTAATAGTTGATTGGACATTTGTCATTTTTTCACCTCTTCTTGGCTGCTCAGAAGCATAAACAATACTACAAGTTACAAAGAAAAGGTAGCTATTTCATGGAACTAGTTAATGCCTTTGTTTAACAAGCCTTTTCATTTGTTAGCTGTAGGTAGGTAGGCATTTCATTTCAGTTTTACTTTGCAAGAAGTGCAGATGCACAGTTGACTAGTCCGGTATGGAGTCAGCATTGTTTTGTTTTATTTTTATTTTTGTTGATGTTTTTCTTGTAGCTGAGTTTCAGGGAAGTTTTTGGAGTTATACGGGCTAAAGAAACACTCTATTGCCTAATGGATATACTAGGTAGCTGGCCTTGGAGTTTGAGCAGGCAAAACTAGTGTAGAGGTCACCAAAAATGTTACCAAATTGTGCTTTGTAACCAATTTGGTTAGATTGTAATAGTGATTTTTGTTGCTGCTTTGGAAAAGCAAACATTTAAAAAGAAAAGGAGAAGAAATTCAAGTTCACTAGCCAACCTAGAAGGCCTACTATCTTGATGGAGGACCCTTCGAGTGATCATGTTACCAAGAGTATGCATTAGCTCAAGTAGAGCTCCTACATGATCAAGATAAGATGACAGGATACCCCGGCAGGCCAGGAGGTATCCTAGGACTTACAGGAAAGGTTGAAGCTAACCCATGCATTGTAGATTGTCTTTCAGTTGTTGTCATTATTTCATCATTGCAGTTTGATTACATTTGAAAAAGGGTACACAAAATCTTGTTGAACTTATCGATAATTATTATAAATTTTTGAGCATGCAATTGAGTGTTTTATAAAGAATCAATGTACAAAGTCATTGCAAATATTGTTGTTCATGATACATTAGAAAATGTGTCTAAATAAAACCACACAAGCTGTGGGAGTAACTGTATGCAATGTTGTATATGATGCAATGCAAAATATCAAGTACATCTGTAATAAAGAAAGCATATGAAGGAAAGGTGGGACCCATGATTGCCTAAGTGAATGATGAATCCCCATTGACAACTACATCATCTTCAGATGTCCCATTGTTATCTTTAAAAAGACCTACAAGAAAAAATGGAAATGATTGTTAGAGCTCAGGGTACCATGTCACTGCCATATGCATTTATATCAGAAGTACCTGACATCTTACATAACATTAGGAGTCAACAAAATGGAATAGATAAATAGAGCATCAGATGCATAAGATGAAGCAGGAAAGAGAAAATTAGACCAGACAATCAAAGAGAGGTTTTAGCCTCTATGTTTTATCTAACCAGTTTGCTCACTATGCAGGTGTTACCATTTTTTACCACAACTCAAAATTGGCTAAGCAGATGTGACATTATCATTTTTGAGTGAGGTTTGATATGTTTTTGTTATGAGTTAGTTGCATAGTTATTATGTTTCAGTGTTAAATGCAGTTCATTTGTTTAAGAAAGGGGCAAAGATTTTAGATCATTCATTGCATTGCAAAACAATCAAGGGAGATAAGTATTTCATTCACCACAATGATTATCCATTTATAAGTTGAAATACATAAAGGAATAAGCATTGCATTGAAAGAAATGATGACATATCAGATGTCCCACACAAGTCATGGGTTATAGCTGAACATATGCAGATATAAAGAAAATACTATGCATCTAATCAATAGAAAAGGAAAGACATAGCCATCATTGCCTTAGGGTTGTCGATCTTTGAAGTTGCCTCCTATCCTACTCTTGATCTCGACATGTATTTGCAAAAAAGGTGGGAAGGGTCCCATTAGAAGCTCTAGTTATTAAAATCCTATATCCTATTAGAAGAGGCATAATACTTTAATTATAGTGCATTGATCAAATCAATGTCATTCATATGCAGAAGGAATTGTGAAGGAAACAATTGTGGAACATCATTGTTTTATTCTAATCTGTTTATTTCATGTGCAGGTATAGGGTAAGTCATGTAGCTGATTTGAAGACATTTTAGCAGGAGGTATAAAATTGGCTCCCACAAGGGTCGAGCTCAGCATGCTACTCTGATTCTCAGGGGGGATGGATTGCAAATATATCAATCAAATCAATTAAACTGAAGGAACATTAAGCAATTAGAAAGAGGACTATATTGTTCCTATCTCAAGAGTGATAGGAAAAGAACCAAGTAGACATTTTGCCTTTCCATGTCATATTGCATTTATGAAGCAGTCATGTGTTTGCTTCTACTCATCATAAAATCATAAGTGCATATATGAAGCAGATAAAATAGCTATAGCAATGGATCAAAATGTAGATTACATCATGTGTTGTAGAGCAAAAAAGTTATGACAGGTATATTGTATCTATGAAGTAGCAGTGTTGGTAAGAAGAGAACATCTTTGTCATGGAGCAAAGGAACAGTCAAATAGAACAGTCATCATCTATCATGCTACAGAAAGAGGGAATCTCCATCTTTCAATATGGCCAATTATACATTTGCCTAACAGATCAATAGTGCTCTTGATCAAACTATGTCACACCTTATGCCTGTATACCATATTGATATGTTACAATAATACAAATGCAATGTCATCACAAATACAGAAGGTATACATTGTAGCAACCAATCATACCAAGCAGCCATACTACTATCATGGGTTTCCATGTGCAAGTGGATCATGAAAAGGAAAATATTCAGATATCTTGTATTTATGTGTCATACAATGATCAGAATGTTCATCAAGTCCTTTAAGTTTGACTCATATTCATAGTAAATTGATCTAAGTTACATCATATAATGAGATCAAGAGCTGCCATCAGATGGTGTAGTGCTACAGTTTCATAGGTTTGTACCTACCAAGCATATTTGGAATGCATGAGGGTTTCACAAAATTTCACACATGAGTATAATGCATGGAGGAGCAGAGAAAGGTACGTCTTCCCTCTTCATGGTTATTCATACTATCAAATGTTGAGATCTATTTTGGAGTAGCAAGGATGTGTGGAAATAAATCATAGCCATTGTGTAAAGCATCTCAGGGAAAATCCATAACATCTCATAAAGAATGACAGAAGAATTCATTGAAGAATTGAGAGTATGCATGTCACGTATAGCTATAGGACCTCTCTATGTAGTAAGATAAGAGTATGCTACAGGCTATCAAAACTTTTCAGGTAAAGCCACCATGCCAAATATATGCATTACAACAATGGGTTATTTCACATTGAAATATGTAGATGCTTCTTTACCATCAAGGTAAATTACAGTGGCAAGAGTGTGCAGGAATGTCTATAGAGTATCATGTGTTTTATATGGACAACTGATAAAGAGAAACTACATGGGGTGTATCAGAGGAGATAATGCATTACATCAACATTAAAGTAAACTATACCAAGCATGTGTATATAAAATGGTGACATTTTCAGGAAAATGCAATTAGCCAAATACCATTGTTATAATATCAAATGAAAGCCATGTAAATATGCCTTATATATAACACAGTGGGCAAATTAGAATGGAAATGCAAGTGACAGAAATGTGCAGAGTTACATCTTGTTAGTTGCAGCCCCATGGCCATTGAAGTCAAAATGCATATCAAAATAAAAGCTCAAACTTGATTTAATAAGGCCATGACCTCATGAAGAAAGTTTGATATGTTTTTAATAGAAATACAGGTTCAGTCCCCAGTCCGTGACCTCCCAAAATGACATATACAAAAATACACAGTGAAATGAGATTTATATTCAAACCCTCTTAGGGTTTCAAGGAAGAAAAGAGTGCAAAATACATTGAGTCTATATAGATATAGGGCCATTAAAGGAGGGTTTTGAACAATGAAGAAACAAAATAATTTCATTTTGTGAAGAAATGAAAGCTACAGCGACCATCCAAAATACACATTTTCTTTCAAAAAGACTCAAAACCCACTTTGTTTTGTCAAGAGATAGACAGCTACAATAAGTTAAGAAAATGGCCGAGTTTTCAAACCCTCATAAGCCTTGAAGAAGTGAAATATATAATGATAAATGGAAGTCTTACCTGTGGTCGAAGATAAGCATAGAATGCATAGCCAAAAGTTCTTCTTTGAGCTTCATTTTCTCTTCTTACAAATGCAGTAGTGGTGGCCAAGCACAGGAAAATGAATGATAGAGAAACAAAAGTGACAACAAAGCCATCAATATGTGCTTAAGCCATGACTCTAGAAGCCTTTTTTTATTCAGAGATTTACCATAAAATGCAAGGAAATGAAGAACAAATAGTCACATAGGTATCAGAAGGTCATTACCTTTCTTTTTATGCCAAAATCTATGGAGGCCGCACATAGGAACACACCAAAGGAGGGTCTTCATGCCTTGAAACCCTAGTTTCATGGCCAACAGCATGCAGAGCGCATTTCATAAAAGTTGCAAAGTAAAATGGCCCGAAAAGATAGGGCTCTTTTGTTTTGTTGTTAGGGTTTCATTTTACCCTATTCCAAATGAGTGATTTTTTTCACATTTCAAACTCATTTATTTGTCCAAGCTAATACCTATAGGGGTCAAATCATATTCACCATGATGCCTAGGTCACATGACTTAGTGAGGTTGAGCATGGCTCCCTCTTGATTTTAATGGTTCCAAACATGTTAAGTCACCTTGCAATATGCCATGTGAAGGTAAGATGGAGTTCATACCATAGGATAAGCCACTATCATGATGTATGCCATATGAGATACCCCTTGGAGATAGGGATGAACCCCTTAGGAATTATTTTGTAGGACCATGGAGATTAAATCTCCAAGGCTTTTATTTATTTTTGTAAAACACATAGTGATATTTTCACCATTTTTTATGATTTTTTATAGAAAAATCAATTGTAATGCATTGTAAAATATTTAGCAAAATTATGAATCAAATATTATTTATTTTTTGCAAAAAATCAAATTGGATAGGAAATGGGATCAAACTGCCAGTGCATTGTAAAGTTAGTTTTAAAGCAATCAATTATAAATTGCATTTAAAACTTAACTATTTTTAGGCAGTTCATAGGATAATAAAACAAATCAGATTTCTCTTTGATTTGTTTTATTTTGAGTCATATAGGACAAAATTTGAAGATCTCATGACAAGGAGAAAGCAGATTTGTGGTGGGGACACATCAGGAGATCCTTTGGCGTCATGATTTGGTAGTTTGGAGGACATTGCCTTGCTACTTCCTATGAGAAATTTAGGTGCCTTGTTTGTGCTTCCACATCTTGCATGCATGTCCTCCCAATCGGACTATACACCTGCCGATTGTTTCTACTCAAAAGTTTCTAAAGCTATTTTAACAAATCCATTTTGTGCATATCCTACAACCATTGGATTCCATGAGATGACATCTCTCTGAGAGATTCTTTGCATTCACATTTTTTCGTATATGTTTTCCAGAGTTTCCCAATCATATTTATTTATAAATCTACCACCAAAGCTTCTATTGAAATATATAATCAATTAAACACTTAAATTAGAAACTATGAAACTCATAGATTCTTGAAAAAAAATTCTGAAACTAAATCTCTTGATTCTTTCATAATCATAGATTTTTATATTTATTTTCCTTTAATTAATTATTTTTATATTGAGCTTTAATTATTTTAATTATTCTAACTTATTGTTACAGGTTGTGCTTTCTATTATAGTTGCACCATATTCTAATGAGCTACATTTTCTATTTTGGTGTGTGTTTCAGATTTTAAGTTGCATCTGATTTTGCAAGTTGTGCCGTGGCATTTAGGCTGAGCCACAATTATATAAGCTAAGCCTTTTATTCATAAATAATGTCTTGATAGATAATGTAGTGCCATAATGATATGCCTCTCATTTTTATTGCCATCTCACCTATTCCATATTGTGTATGTCCTATAATCTTTGTTTCTATTTCCATAATGATATAAGTTTCTATTATTGTTCTACATGTTTCTAATTATACGTTTTGCTTTTAGTAGGCGTTAGGATATTTAGAAACAGGTGTCAGCCCATAAGATGGAGCAGTTTATCCAAAGTTATGGCAACTTTCTTGTAACAAATAAAATTGGAGGAATAGGTACCTCTTTTGGGCAATCTGGACCACCATCATAAACTAAATTATCTGATGGAGGAACGACGTGTGGTTATCTTCGGCCTTTGTAAATGGAATCATGATGCCTTCAATTCTTAAATAATCTAGCATGCAATCATCTTTGCATTATGGGAAGTTTCTAATTCCTCTCCTGTAAATTCATCTTATGTTATTTTGGTTTTCAATATCTAAAAGTTCTCTCTCGAGGCTCTTGACTTCCTTGCTTGCATGCTTGGCTAGAATAGTTCGATGCTTATGATCTTAGGCGGTGTTGCCCTTTTTTATTTTGAATCTTCAAGGTTTTTTTATGCCTAATACATGCTTTAACTATTTGAGCTTTTGTGATTTCTGTATCTCTAGATAAGGCACCTTTAGGGCCAAGGATTCTCTATATGGCAATTTTCCTTTTAGTTTGTACTTTCATAGCATATGAGTAGTCAGATATGAAACTCTGTTTATGACTATCAAAGAAAAATAGTTTTGAAATCTTATAGATATGTCACTTTTTATCTCATTCCAATATTCCAAATATTATCTTTAGAGTTTCTTTTCTCTATTGTGTGTTTAATTTAACGCTCAAAACTTTACTGTATTTTATACATTTTCATAATATTTAGATTTAAATATCTAGTAATTAAATTAAATTAAATTAAATAGATTTAAATATTTATTAATTTTATAGTCATAGTTTTAAAAGACATGAACATTTAGATTTAATTTCTTATTTAATTATCTTACAAGTTGATTGTATTTAAATAATTAAATAACTTTTAAAAAAATAACTATTTAATTTAATTATTTTTTAAAATCTATTAAAATCATTAAATAAATGTTTAAAGTGGTTTATTCACTATAATTTAATTCCTATGATGTCAATTAATTTATACTATAGATTTTAAAGAATAAGAAGATCAAATCTACGTGAAAGGTAAAATTCAAAAATGCCAAAGTTAGTTCAAACACTCTCACACACACAAAAGTAAACATAATTCAACATGCTAATTTTCAATTCACACTAAATAAATGTGAAAGTTTAAACTTCACTAAACAAAAATAGTAAATAGATCTAATAAGTGAATGGAAAAGGTTGTTCACTCACATTTCATACAAAAAAAAATGAATCCACAATTAACTCAAACAAATTAAGTGAATGCCAAAGTTCAAACATATGATTCACATAAGCAAAGTGGATGACAATACACAAACCATAAGTGGCTCAAATCCAAGTGAATATCAAAATTAGCTCACTCACACACATAGACAAAGTGAATATAAAAGTTAGTTTATACACATTTCACACCCACAAAGTGAACATCAAAAACACATTTCATTCTCCTCTTTTTGTCCTGATGATGGATCATTGAGTATGATCCAAAATGTTGACGGAAAAAAAAGCATTACACAGTGATTCCAGAAGCCCTACATTCAATCAAAAAAAAAAAGCATTACACAGTGATTCCAGAAGCCCTACATTCAATCAAAAACTTAGTCAAATAATAAAAGGATGTCAAAGTTCAAATGCATGCTTCACACAAACAATAAGTAAATGCCAAAGTTCAAACACGCATACAAAATAAATGCCAAAAGTTTAAACAATAAGTGCACACAAAGTAATGCCTAAAGTTCAAAGATACTTCAAACAAATAAAGTTCAAAGACACTTCAAACAAACATGGAAAACAAATACACACAATAATTGAGTTTGTTATAGTATATATAGTCTTTTCCACCAACTACTACATGTAGTGACTTTCTAATAAAAAAAAATATAAACAATTTAGTGATAGGCCCATAAATATTTGTGCCTATTGGCCACCTTTGGTGCTTTTACTAGTAAAAAAAAAAAAAAATATTTTCCACTTTTTATTGTAAATGAGGTATAAAATTGCTATTAACTATTCAACGATTAAAATAGATTATATTTAAGTAAAGTGCATGTATACACCAAATTATGAACAGAGGAGAGCATGGAGAGAACATGGAAAGAGGAGTGGAGGTGGTTTTTAGAATCTAAACCATTAATAATCTTCTTTATTTTACAATTCAGCCTACAATTTGAAATATCTCTACACATACATCCCACAGCCAGTTAGGGCATGCAGCTATTAGTTGTTTAGTAGATGAAAAAAATCACATTGATTATATTGAATAATACAACGCCTATACTCTTGTGGTCACAAAATTCCCTATTTGAGGCTTCTTTAGCGGTGGTAACCTGCTCTTAATCTCCTCTGAACCTATGCCCTCACATCTTCATTTTCTCCCCGTTCTTTCTTCCATGTCGGCGCTCCCATGCCCCGTGAAAAATCTCCTTTTCAATAGCATGAAATTGCTTTAATTTCACCCTTCCTGCGCACCATTCCTCCGTCCTTTCCTGAAGACGTGATGAAGGAGAAGAAGGGGATGTCATTCCTCCATAAAGGCATAGTAAACTGACCCTGTTTTTTAATTTTATTTTAATTTTTCCAGGCGCCCATGCCTTGGCCTTTACTCTGTCCCCCTCCATGGTATTTTCTCCAGTCCAATGCATTCAGGTCTTCTTGCTTCAATATGGCGGTTTGGTATGTAATGCCTTAAAGATCTCTTTCCATTTATTTATATTCGCGTTATAACCAAAAAAAAAATTTAATATTTCATATTTATATTGTGCGTACATGAGGGATGTGACAATTTTCAAATCAATAGATAAATGTATAGAGAAACTAGACTTGGATAATATAAATGGAGGTCTATTTCAGCGTGCATAAATTGAACTCCTAATAAGAAGTGTCCTCTGTATATTTGAAACTCTTCATTCATGCATTCATTTGGTACAAAGCTTATGCCACCTCCTTGCAATTAAGATGGATTCCACCAATCTCTAAGTGGGAGACCTTTGAAAATTTGATAGGAAAAAAATTTACCCAATACATTATGAAGAGGACAGGTCCACTTAATGACAATTTTACCACCAAAGATAAGGTCAAAGCATCCAAAACTATATAAGTGAAGTTTGTAAAGAAGTGGTTCAACTTCGCATAAACATGATGAATAAAAAATTATGTTAATAAAATACTTGGAAGAGCTATTTAACTAGTATATTTATATTTAAAAAATATATTTAAAGTAGGCCGAGAGATATCCTTCTAATGTTTTTTTGATATGTCATTCTCTGTAACATTTCTTTCTTTGATCTTAGTGGATAGAGATGGTTTCTTTGAAACTTCCATCCCCCTTCCTTTCCATTCCGTTTGTATTTTATTTTTTTATTTTTTTATTTTATTCCCTTCACCTTCTCTTTTTTATATATATATTTTTATTTTTATAAGAATCTTATAAAATTTCATAGAATCTGAATCTATTTATGAATTTTTCAGCTCTTGTTCTCCATCCGTGCTGTGAATGTAGGAATACCTCTCGGCATAATAACTTAAAAATAACTAGTAATATTTAAACAATATATCTAAAGTATGATGAGAGATATCCTTCTCAAGGCGCTAATGTTAGGATTGGTGATTAAAACATAGGCATGTTAGGATTGGTGATTAAAACATAGGCACCTAGAAAAGGATAAATATAGGTATACTAGTAGCATCTAGAGTGGCAAACCTAATTCTAAGTATATTATATTATTATAAGAATTATTATAATTATATAATATAATATTATAATATAGATTAGACATATTATTATAATATATAATATATATAATAATCATAATTATAATATTTAATAATTCTTTTTTATATATATATTATATTATTATATAATAATTCGTTGGCCTAGCGAAGACCCACAGCCTGCAAGCATGCTAGCCCAACGGAGACCCAGCCTGAGTGGTGTTCACCACAACCAAGTGAACTCACCACCACGTTGTGCCCCAAAGGGCATATTATATAATAATTCTAATTCTAATTATATTATATTTAGGAATAGAGTTAGGGGTTAAAATTAGGGTTAGGGGTAGTGTTTAGGTTAGAATTAGGGTACCTATTTTAAAGGTTAGATTTAAATTTATGATAATCGTAACCCTAATAATAGCAACCCTATCCCTGATTGTAATGCCCCGTCATGCAACCCTAGAGTGTTAGGCTAAAAATTGTAAATTAACGGAATAAATTTTTTCTTCTTTGAAAGCAATAAAGTGCAACAACAGTATCCAAAGATATCATAAAACACAACATAAAGAAAACTACACTTCTAACCACCCTAGGGCAACATAACTGCATTAGAATATAAGTTAAACCATATGAGTAATAAACATTAAAATGTTGAAATAAATAACCCAATAACTTTTACAACAACAATATAGTTTGAATACAAGATCTCAGTTCCAAATTACAAGATTGTAAGAATACAAGATTGCAAGATCGATCATGTCGATTGACAAAAGAGTACATATGAAAGTATACAATACTACTGAAGATATAAAGCCGACTGGAATTGGAACATCTCTGCACAAGACTCAATCTGAATCTCCAAGAAAACCAATGGATAGCTCTACCTCCCAACCATGTGGAACCCTAAGGTCAACCCCTCTGAGCTAGGAGATAACAATGAGGTGTACCACTAGGACAAGGTTGTAGCCAAGGACACAATACTAACACCAGACTTCAAGAAGACAATAGGATGACAGGACTGCACAGACTCGATGGTACTCAACAAGGCAGATCAAAACATCAGACTAGATCAAACAGGAAGATAAGACTACACTCCAGAGGTACCAACAAGGATAAAGAGAAAGTAACTGAACTGCATAAGGAGAGTGTCATCACATGGCCCTAGCATGGGTTACCCAGGCTATCTCTCACCAGAAGCTGGCCCCCATCTATGGTTACCCTAGCAGCCTCTCTAGGTGCCAGCCCCATAGGGTGACACATGCGGAATTGACATGCCCTCTCATGAAGATGAGGAGGTCAGCGTTGCCAACTAGGCCTTCTCATCCCTCCCTTAGCCTATGAAAGCACTTAAGATGTGGGTGAGGTCACATTACTTATCTTGTTAAGTGTACTACTACCCCAACCCTCCTAGATACATTATTAGATTTCTACTTGCTTACAACTTCCATGGGGTTACCCAAGCGACCTCTCACTAGGTACCGGCCCCACCATGGAAGCCACTCCCTTAGCATTCTCTGACCAATCAGTCAAACCACAACATGCAAGGATAAAGAGCACAAAAAGACACCATTCCACTACATATGCCATTCACTTGGCCTCAACAATAAGCCCTTGGTTCTCTTCATAAAAAAAATAAAACAACACCATCTAGAACCCAACTGATACAAGTAACAAGATCAACTGTTAAGCCTCTAGAGTCGATAAAGAAGTTCTTTACTAGGTCACCACAGTACCTTTCCAAACGTGGAAACTAGGTTACAACTACCATGTCCATAATTGCGTAATGACCAGGAATCAAGAGAATGAGAAAGCACAACACAAAGATAACCTTGCCACTAGACTACCCTAGATCCCAAGGTGACAAGTCTCTGGAGTTACACAAAACTATCCTGGCAAACAAGGTTAATTAACCAATGTGTCACATACCATTCTAATCCCCTAAGGAACTCATATGCACACCATTGCACAAATAAGACCAAATACAATCACCAGACTCAACACCAAAAAGGAGTGCAATTAGCCAAAAGTATCACTAGAATGCTTCGGTTCAGGAATGACAATAATATCAGAGAGTAAAATACAACATGACTAGCAATTTTATCTTTAACAAGGTAATTAATACTTGATTTGCACAATATTGTTACCTCAGAGACTAGTAACATTAATGCAAATTGTTCTAACATTTTCGTCTTTATATTTATTAACTACAATAGTGAAACATAAAATAGCTACCCTATAAACATCATTACTCCTAAATAGTAAATTCCCAACGAGATCATATTAAAATTTGACTCAGCATAATACCAAGGAGTGACATAGATCGACAACATAGAAGGACAAACTAACCTATTGTAAGGCCCACTTGAACCATCCCTAAGGACATTGTCATGATAGGACCTTATTAGCTAGATTGTGTAGAAGCCCTAGATAATTTTTAGTGAATCTTTGAATATCGATCTATATTTTGGTTATGGAATATCTATCTTGTGTTTATCATAAGGATAGGAATGTCTTCTCTATACGGTTATTTAAACTAATCATAATTCAGCCTCTAATTCATATGCCTTTCCTTCTAGCTCTTGGCACATTGATAAATTTGGCTAAGACTGGTGGTGTTACTGTTGCTCTCTCTCGGATAAGTTAAGAAATTATAAAGCCTTTTAGTGTATTTCTGCTGGAAGCACATTCTTTTATAAGAAGTGGTTATACATTTTGCTACTATGGTTCTATGTTGAGACACTTTATGTTTGGCTATCCCAAGTTATCTGATTTTGGCTATGGGTTATATACTAGTTCGAGACGTATGATGTTGATTTAGACCATGATTGATACATACTTTTATATTCGCATATCCTCATTCGATCTTACATGATGTTGTTTAGATTAGGTCTTGTACCTTATTTTAGTAGACAATGTGTTATTGAGATGTAGCATCATATAACTCCTCAGATTATATTGTGTGTATTCATGTACCTTGTTGTGGATGATTGGGACTCATTGATGTATATAGTTGCAATTAAATTGTGATAACTGTTGCTTCATATCTAGTTCCATTGTTTATATATAGATATTCTCTCATGCATTGAAATCAATTGTATTCACCTAGTGGAAGAAAGATTCTTTTATATGTTGTAGAATGATTAAAATGTAAGTATGTGTAGTAATGGATGGTTTATTGTAGCTTGCTTCGGCTATTGTTATTGTGACTGATGATGTGGAAAGAAGTGTGCAGGTTGTGCCAGTGGGAAATGGGGAAAACACTTGGAGACCTGTTGTGGTTCCCCAGTAAGCCAGCTTAGCCAATTTGGAGAGGCTTAGGCCCATTGTATGGTCCTGTATATGTGATGTCTATGTCTATGCGAAAGTCTCATGTCCTAGTAAAATTGTGATGTGTAATGTGAAGCATATGTTGTAATTGTTTGTCGTGTTATATTGAGTGATAACCTCGTGAAGTCATTCTTGGGGTAAAAGGGATCAAATAATTGTTCTAATCACAATGTTAATTGAAAAAAAAAAAAACATCATTACCCTTCCTAAAAAAATAAAATAAAATAAAATAAAAATAATATATAAATATAAATAAAGCCTAAGTTGTTAGTCTAGGTGGGACCGTTAAGTAAAGCACAATAAAACAAAATGTCTTTGAAACATTTCTTTTGGGCTATTTGTATTTGACAAAATTTAGTTAATTAAAAGGGAAGAATAATTTGATTAAGTGCTCAGATAAGGGAAGGCCAAGTGGAGTAGCCAAGGAAAGACACATGTTGTCCATAATTGACACATGGAGGGGGACTCATGTTGCAAATGGGGACATGTGTGAAGGGGAAAAGAGGAGGAAGAAAGAAATAAAAGATACTCGAAAAGGGGAGAAGGGGGCGATTATTTTCTTTTGGGGAAAAATAATTTTGGGGGATGGAGAAGGTGGAAGGAGAGAAGAGGGAGATGTTGTGGAGCTTAATCAACCTCCAATTTCTTCTGGAAATTCCAGGTAGGCCCTCATTCAACACTGTGGAAAAGAAAAGAAGAAAAAAAAATTGGGTAAAGAAATCTGCTGATTATAAATGTCACTGAGTTAAACAAAAATCCTTTTTAATAAGAATTTAGTAATACTATGGTTTTGTGCAATGGTTTTCTGTGTTGTGTGTTGTGCAAAGATCTCTATGTTGAGTGTTGTGAAATGTTTCTTATGTAAGTCTGAAGATAACACTTTTCTGTTACTATTATGACTATGGTATGGTTTTCTGTGTTGTTTGTTGTGCAAAGATCTCTGTGTTGAGTGTTGTGAAATGTTTCCTGTGTAAGTCTAAAGATAACACTTTTCTATGGTATGTGAATAGACTTGTTGATGAATGAGGTTATGATGTTTTCTCTGTTATTAACTGTGTGTGGGGGTAAAGAGGATGTTGTCTTCAGGAGTATTGATGGGTAAGAGTACCCTTGTTATTATTCAGTGAAATCTGGGTAAGAGTACCCTTAGTATTCAATAAAAATTGGGTAAGAGTACCCTTATTATTCTATGAAAATTGGGTAAGAGTACCCTTCTTATTATTCTATGAAATTGGGTAAGAGTACCCAGAGAAAAATTACTTGAAATTGAAAGGGTAAGAGTGCCCTGCAAGAGAAATTTTCTAAGGGTATGAGTACCCATGTGTAATGAAACTATTTGAATGTTCTAAATTTAATCCTATAGGTTGAGGGCATATCTTATCTTTACCCCCCTTCATGGAGGTTCTATAGATAACCTTCTTGTGAGCTGTGGAAACCACCTGTGAAGTTAATATTATGTGTTGTGAGTATCTAGCTGCATGTAAGTGTTGTGGGTTTAGCTGTTGTGAGTGTGAAACATTCCTAGGTCTCCCTATGTTTTCCCCTAGCTTGGGGGTGGGCAGTTACTGCCCTAGGCTGGGAGGTGAGCATCACTGGCTAGAGAGATTATTTCTTTTCCTTTGCAGGTTCTGGACTGAGAAGAGTTAAGAGAAGGTTGTGGCTAGTTGGGATGGCTGAGGGAGAACTGTTGTCATGTTTACATCATGTATATCCTATTCTCATGATAGAAGGAGAGAGCTATATATATATCTGTGTAGTCATTCTGAGCCAAAAACTAGATCTAGAAAGAAACTCTATGGAGCTATGTAATAAACCTATTTCTGTGTTTTTTTTTTTATCTGAGCTAGTTGTCAAAACGTATTAAGAAATTGTAGTTAGAATGCTGATATTTTGAAAGGAGTTCTAACATTTCTTCTTATAGAAAAAAAAAAAAGAACTGTTATTTTTGGGTTATCTTGATCTGTACATGTGCATATAAAAAAGGAGAATAGGAAACTGGATTAATGAACCAAAGGATGGGCATTAGATTTCTTAATTTATGTTTAGTTTCATTTACTAATAATAAGGGAAGAACAGTAGTTTAAATAATGGTGCAGCTTATATTTTCTACCATATCACAGCCAGCCTAAGACTATTTAGTCTTACCCAATCCCTCTCCCTTAGTCAACAACAAAGTACTGTAAGCTTTTGACTAGTGTTGAACAGTTTAGGCACTCTTTCTTGCATTAGATAACATATACATCAACTCCTGAGCAACCAAATTCACCTTCTTGCTATCCATAATGAAAATAAGGTAGAACTCTGAAAGAAAAGAATAAGGTAGAGAACTGTATGCTTCTAATATCTCCTTGATCAGTATTAACCAAAGCTCATGCTACAAAAAGTGTGCCTTTAAATACCTTTTCTTTAATGTTATCTCAGCTAAAACATACCCTTGTTTTTATGATGACCTATACCTCCCTCAAGAGCTCTTAGTAATACAGTTCTATGCCCTAGCATTTAAACCAGGTACCTAAAAATATTAAACAACACAACTCTTCTCGATAGCATTGTCCTCACGACCCCAGTGTACCCTTGGCTGATTTGGCATTTTTAAGTTGAGAAAACCTTCCTTTTATCCTCCATTCGGTCTCAGAGATTTGCTAAACCTGCAGAGGATTTGGTCATTAGCCCAACACAAGTTATGACACACATATTCTAGATCTGGGGACATAAATAAATAAATAAAATAAAATACTCACTCACTGGTATTTATACATACATTTTTCAATGATCTATGATTCTTCAGGAACGGCGAGGCTTACTAGAACATTTTCGCCTCGAACCACAAACCCTGTTGCTTCAGCAAATTCCCCTCAGCCAGGGCGCCGCTGCCTTAGGTAACCTGGTATGCACGGTAAAGCACAGAAAAAAAACATATATATACATATATTTACATAAGTCTTACCACTAGCACAGGGTATAGGATCCCATCCCTCTTATGGTTTGCCATCATGAATCACAGAGCACCAAAGACACAAAAAAATTGCGTGCAGCCAGAACAGGTCTTGAGACGGCAGAGTAGGGTTCCAGGAGAGGCAAGACTTAATGTTAGGGATGGGAGCGTGCCCTAATTAGGGCAACGACTCCTAACCCATTACCTAATCATATGACTTAAACTATATCTTTATACTAATCGTCCTTCTCAGCCTTCCATGGCGCTAGGGTAAGTGAGTCAAAATTTTACTTAGGTATAGTTTGTAAATGCTTTTCTTCTACACGGTTTCGTGGCATAGGTAATGTTATTTCTTTTATTCTTGATGTGAAAATATATATATTTGGTCATGGTAAGACATTGTATTTAGAATTATCTTTGTTGCCCCTTCTTGCGGGCCAGTAAAAAGTAAGTCTTCAAAGGTAATTTGATTAGTGCCTGAGTATTAACCTATGACCAATGGTCAGGGTAATGTACAATTGTGTTAGTATTTATACCGAGCACATATTTATTCTCGATGTAGCTCTTGCTTTTCCTGATGTTAGTACAATTAAAATTCGTTTCTATTTGAATATAATGTTTGCTCAATATGAAAAAAAATTGCTGTTTTTCAATCTTTATATGTTATTAAATTTTTAAGGTGTTTAATAAAGAATTAGTACGTTGATCAGAATGTAATAATTCTACATGTAGAATTTAGGACTTTAAAACTAATAGAGAATGGAGAAAACATGTACCTATAATGTTGTCTACTTGAATATAATATTTATTCAATATGGAGGATTATTGCCCCACTTTAAAATCTTTACACAGGATGTATTTCTTTCTTTTCCTATGATTAGTATGTTTAAAATTTGAATTATTGCTTAGTTAATTATGGCATGGTTATGCAGTGGAGCATGTATTATTGTAAACTTATCTCTCTATTTATCCTAAGGTTAGAATATTTATTACGAGTCCTTTGCTTAAGGAAAATGCAAGATAGTCTTTGGCACTTGTTTCAATTATTGTTTTATTTTCTTCTACCTAGGTTTCACTGTAGTCAAAATGACCGAGTTCAAGGGAGATTGATACTATACTAATCCCTTTTAATATTAATTGCACCTAATCAAGCATGCTTAACTTTAAAAAAAAAGTGTAATCCTCTTAATCAAAACAAAAAAAAATTATTAGGGTTCCGTGTGGTGTTCTTTTCTCACTTAGAGGTCTGACATTGTTTATTGGGACGTTACATAGGTATCAGAGCAAGGTTTACAATACTGGCACCTCTAGGAAATGGTTGGGTTGTTGAGCACGGTTAAACAAATCTGTCAATTGCTTGGCACTAAATAGTTGTTTTGTGAATTTTACCCTACTCTAGATTATGTATACATAACCCTAGTAGGATGCAAAAAAAATATAGGTTTTCTCGAAAGCAGTATCGTTGTAACAATGTAAATATTGTTTTCTTGCATTAGCCATAAAGGAACAAATCTAATGCTTATTCCAAGTGCTGTGGGTTTCTTGGTGGCTGTAAGATATTCAACTAAAATTATTTTATTCTAAGATGTTATTTGAACTATGTACAGTTGTCCTGTGACAGAATAGATTTCCTTATGCAAGGCCAGCCCAAAGAGTTTGGGATTCTTCACTACTTTTAGCACTAATAAGGCCGGATCATTCTATAAGACTTTGCCTAAACAATCAGGTGGAAAAAGGGCTCCTAACCTTGTTGTTCTCTACCAGTCACATTTGCTTAAAAGTTTCTATGGAGTTCTCAACAAACCCACTTTGAACATACCATGCAATCACAGCATTTCATGAGACTACATTTCCTTTAGGAATTTTGTGATACAGTTCACGTGCCCTGTCTATGCTGCCACATTTTGCATGCATGTCTACTAGGGCACTTGCAACTACAACATGTGACAAAAATTCCCCCTTCCATTATACTTTGATGGATGTTCCTTCATTGTCCTAGAAATTGGACGTGGTGCGCATTATTATAGGGCAAGCAATATGTAATTATTTTTTTTATAATTCTGGTCATAGGAAAATTCTGGTATCCTTTATGCTTTGATGGATGCGCATACCTTGTTCTATGGCTCCCATTTAACACAGGCTGGAGATTTGATCATTGTATTTGGGAATAGAAGAATAATGAGTGGCATAGGCGGTGCAGCATCTATTGATCCCTATTTAAAAATTTAAGGAAAATAATGTTGGCTTTTCAGCCTCACCTATCTCATTCCCTGTTCTCTTTAACCTATTAATGAACACTATATCATCCCTTCAACAACCATCTTCTGAGTTTCTACAGTGTATACTTCTGCAATTATCATTCTCAACAATCTATTTTCTCCAGTTATCATTCGTCCTGAACCAAATCATATCACTATTTTATTCTTAAGGAAAAGAAAACAAAAAATATATATATAAATTCCCTTTTGAATGGTTAGGCATTCCCTATGGCTGTCCTTTGTCTTAAGGAGAAACTATACCTCTAAGGAAGAGGCTACGAGCCTTTATAGGATTTAATGATTTTATCTAGACTTATTTATTTCATTCCTGACCTTAAACATTTCCAATTGAATTAAAACTCAATGCCATTTTTGTTTTAGAATTAACACTTTAAAATGTTAAAGCTTTGAAGAGGAAAACACATAGTAGAATATAGTCTAATTTGGAAGTTAATAGTTTATTTATTTTATGAGAGGAATTCAAATGATGAATATTATCTTAAACCATGCTTACATATGTGATGCAGATCTTTTATGATCTAATTAAAATATCATATTGAGTATAATTAGCTACTATAGTGTGAGATATTTAAGTAATTATGTGGATTTTTTTAAAAATTTTAGGCTGCCATAGTACAGTAAAAAAAACTGCTCTTCCATGGGTTGTGTGCAGCTTAATCTATTTCTGGGTTTTGTTCCTCTTGTTCTAACCTTTCTAGAACATTTTACATTTATAATACGAGAAAGTTATGGCTGTTTGAATATTTCTGAGTAAAACCATGACAACGTAAAATTTTAATGATAAAGAAATTGTTAAAATATTTAATCTAAATCAAAGATTTTTGTTGTGATAATTATATTATTTTCAGACTAGAGAAATTTTATCTATTGAACTAGAATCCAAGTGTAAAGAATTGCTTAAGCATTGAAATTCACTACCTAGGCATAAGGAAGGAGGAAATGCAATATTTCCTTATTGCTACTTACCTGTTTTGGGTGCTAGATTTGCTAAAAGATAATGAAATATGATGCTAAATGCTGGAATTAAAATTTCTGTTCAAAAGTTTAAATATGCTGCTAATTCTTGAAAGTTTGATGGAAGTTTATTGAAATATTTTCAGATTATTTAGATTTGCTGCACATTATCAAAAGCTTTTTGGAAATAAAAGCTGGGCATGATATCACAAATTTGAACCTCACCACACCTGCCCATTTTTGCATGGATGTTCAAGAGAAGAACATAAGTTGTGCCGCATTTTTAGGATCCAAATTAAAGAAAAAAAAAAGGGGGGGGTGTCGTTGCAAATACTCCTAAGCCTTTATTCATATGTGAGCTAGAGGTCAGAAGAAAGCATATCCACATAATCACGCAGGTCTAACTGGCATCTTAATGACAAGGTTTTATGGTGTCCTCAAGATAGCCTGCGCAGGTTTTCAGCAAACCTAATAAAATTTTCCCCGTTTCACCATGATGGTTGTCAATATGATTTTAATATCTAACACATAGATGCATTATGCAAAGTACTAATTGTTTATTCTAATTCTATTAGTTCTCTTAAATTGTAATATAATACGATACAAATGCCTCATCATGAAAATGGGTTTGGGTACCCTGCCCATGGGTAGTATAAATTTTATTGTTATAGTAGTTCTTTCATCATTATTATTATTATTTTTTTACATGATTTTGTGTTTGTAGTAATTTAGTACTTAAATTTGATAGTGAAAATAACCACTTTTAAATGCAGAATGGATGGGAAATTTGTTGCCTGACAGCTTCTTGATATTAAATTGTAGCATCTTTGCCATTTGGTGTATGCCTTTCCTCTGGTAGAGGATTAGGGGTTTTCGTTCATCTTTCTTAGAGTTGAGGAGGATGTCACTTTTGCTATGCCTTCTTTCTTTCTATGATCTTGTTGGCTGTATTATGTTAAATTCTCAAGCAATCTTCTTGTTGTCGTCTTTCATGATTCGCCTTGTTATAAATTGTTCTTGTGATCGGTTCCCTAAGCCTGCTATTTGAAAACATTTCCTGTAAGTGCTGGATGGAATCATTCATTGTCCAAACTATCTCCAATGCCTTTGGTCCCATGGGATTTAGTTGACTGAAAATTCACAGCCAGTTCTGTAAAGATTTCATTTTATTGAGTTTAACTCGGCCCTGTAGGAGGTAATTATTTAAGGAAGAAGGTAGCCTAAAATGGAATTTCTTTGATTTTACATACATAGAATATGAAATTGGGAATATGAATTGATGCATTCCTAAACCATGAGATGAGTCAGTGAACATCATTGAAATTTAATCAATGTGTTGTTAAATTATATCATTCTTATCTTTTGTCTAATGGAGTTGAAATATGAAAAATAAATATTATTGTTTTATGTGAGCATAGACCTAGGGGAAAAGTGTCATTGAAGAGGTATAAATTTCATTTGAGCACAACTTGCTGACATTAATCTCTTAGTTTTTTTTCTTATATTGTTCTCAATATCTCGCTCTCTCTATTATTATGAAAAGTAAAATATTGTTGTGGCTACTCCTGTTAATAGAAATTGTTGGGGTGTTGAATTGGCAATATAGCCATATTTTGCCTCTTTTGGTTAGAAGATACTATGATATGTGTGTCTCTGAATGTTGTTCAAAAGGGATATAGTGATTTGATTTAATTCCTAGTTATAAATTAATAATCATTTTAGTAGATGTGAATTAGGGACATGTTTAATTTCCTAAAAGGAGGTATGTGGATTAGCTTGCTTTAATTTGACATGACTCAATATGGTTGTTTATTATATATGAATGGTGAAATAAATTGTAGATTTTACTAGGTAGCTTCCTTCACTTAAAGACTTCCAGGAGGAAGTCTGTGCAAGCGGGGGAGAATGTAAGGCCCACTTGAACCATCCCTAAGGACATTGTCATGATAGGACCTTATTAGCTAGATTGTGTAGAAGCCCTAGATAATTTTTAGTGAATCTTTGAATATCGATCTATATTTTGGTTATGGAATATCTATCTTGTGTTTATCATAAGGATAGGAATGTCTTCTCTATACGGTTATTTAAACTAATCATAATTCAGCCTCTAATTCATATGCCTTTCCTTCTAGCTCTTGGCACATTGATAAATTTGGCTAAGACTGGTGGTGTTACTGTTGCTCTCTCTCGGATAAGTTAAGAAATTATAAAGCCTTTTAGTGTATTTCTGCTGGAAGCACATTCTTTTATAAGAAGTGGTTATACATTTTGCTACTATGGTTCTATGTTGAGACACTTTATGTTTGGCTATCCCAAGTTATCTGATTTTGGCTATGGGTTATATACTAGTTCGAGACGTATGATGTTGATTTGGACCATGATTGATACATACTTTTATATTCGCATATCCTCATTCGATCTTACATGATGTTGTTTAGATTAGGTCTTGTACCTTATTTTAGTAGACAATGTGTTATTGAGATGTAGCATCATATAACTCCTCAGATTATATTGTGTGTATTCATGTACCTTGTTGTGGATGATTGGGACTCATTGATGTATATAGTTGCAATTAAATTGTGATAACTGTTGCTTCATATATAGTTCCATTGTTTATATATAGATATTCTCTCATGCATTGAAATCAATTGTATTCACCTAGTGGAAGAAAGATTCTTTTATATGTTGTAGAATGATTAAAATGTAAGTATGTGTAGTAATGGATGGTTTATTGTAGCTTGCTTCGGCTATTGTTATTGTGACTGACGATGTGGAAAGAAGTGTGCAGGTTGTGCCAGTGGGAAATGGGGAAAACACTTGGAGACCTATTGTGGTTCCCCAGTAAGCCAGCTTAGCCAATTTGGAGAGGCTTAGGCCCATTGTATGGTCCTGTATATGTGATGTCTATGTCTATGCGAAAGTCTCATGTCCTAGTAAAATTGTGATGTGTAATGTGAAGCATATGTTGTAATTGTGTGTCATGTTGTATTGAGTGATAACCTCGTGAAGTCATTCTTGGGGTAAAAGGGATCAAATAATTGTTCTAATCACAATGTTAATTGAAAAAAAAAAAAAAAAAACATCATTACCCTTCCTAAAAAAATAAAATAAAATAAAATAAAAATAATATATAAATATAAATAAAGCCTAAGTTGTTAGTCTAGGTGGGACCGTTAAGTAAAGCACAATAAAACAAAATGTCTTTGAAACATTTCTTTTGGGCTATTTGTATTTGACAAAATTTAGTTAATTAAAAGGGAAGAATAATTTGATTAAGTGCTCAGATAAGGGAAGGCCAAGTGGAGCAGCCAAGGAAAGACACATGTTGTCCATAATTGACACATGGAGGGGGACTCATGTTGCAAATGGGGACATGTGTGAAGGGGAAAAGAGGAGGAAGAAAGAAATAAAAGATACTCGAAGAGGGGAGAAGGGGGCGATTATTTTCTTTTGGGGAAAAATAATTTTGGGGGATGGAGAAGGTGGAAGGAGAGAAGAGGGAGATGTTGTGGAGCTTAATCAACCCCCAATTTCTTCTGGAAATTCCAGGTAGGCCCTCATTCAACACTGTGGAAAAGAAAAGAAGAAAAAAAAATTGGGTAAAGAAATCTGCTGATTATAAATGTCACTGAGTTAAACAAAAATCCTTTTTAATAAGAATTTAGTAATACTATGGTTTTGTGCAATGGTTTTCTGTGTTGTGTGTTGTGCAAAGATCTCTATGTTGAGTGTTGTGAAATGTTTCTTATGTAAGTCTGAAGATAACACTTTTCTGTTACTATTATGACTATGGTATGGTTTTCTGTGTTGTTTGTTGTGCAAAGATCTCTATGTTGAGTGTTGTGAAATGTTTCCTGTGTAAGTCTGAAGATAACACTTTTCTATGGTATGTGAATAGACTTGTTGATGAATGAGGTTATGATGTTTTCTCTGTTGTTAATTGTGTGTGGGGGTAAAGAGGATGTTGTCTTCAGGAGTATTGATGGGTAAGAGTACCCTTGTTATTATTCAATGAAATCTGGGTAAGAGTACCCTTAGTATTCAATAAAAATTGGGTAAGAGTACCCTTATTATTCTATGAAAATTGGGTAAGAGTACCCTTCTTATTATTCTGTGAAATTGGGTAAGAGTACCCAGAGAAAAATTACTTGAAATTGAAAGGGTAAGAGTGCCCTGCAAGAGAAATTTTCTAAGGGTATGAGTACCCATGTGTAATGAAACTATTTGAATGTTCTAAATTTAATCCTGTAGGTTGAGGGCATATCTTATCTTTAACCCCCTTCATGGTGGTTCTACAGATAACCTTCTTGTGAGCTGTGGAAACCACCTGTGAAGTTAATATTATGTGTTGTTAGTATCTGGCTGCATGTAAGTGTTGTGGGTTCAGCCGTTGTGAGTGTGAAACATTCTTAGGTCTCCCTGTGTTTTCCCCTAGCTCGGGGGTGGGCAGTTACTGCCCTAGGCTGGGAGGTGAGCATCACTGGCTAGAGAGATTATTTCTTTTCCTTTGCAGGTTCTGGACTGAGAAGAGTTAAGAGAAGGTTGTGGCTAGTTGGGATGGCTGAGGGAGAACTATTGTCATGTTTGCATCATGTATATCCTATTCTCATGATAGAAGGAGAGAGCTATATATATATATCTGTGTAGTCATTCTGAGCCAAAAACCAGATCTAGAAAGAAACTCTATGGAGCTATGTAATAAACCTATTTCTGTGTTTTTTTTTTTATCTGAGCTAGGTGTCAAAACGTATTCAGAAATTGTAGTTAGAATGCTGATATTTTGAAAGGAGTTCTAACATTTCTTCTTGTAGAAAAAAAAAGAACTGTTATTTTTGGGTTATCTTGATCTATACATGTGCATATAAAAAAAGAGAATAGGAAACTGGATTAATGAATCAAAGGATGGGCATTAGATTTCTTAATTTATGTTTAGTTTCATTTACTAATAATAAGGGAAGAACAGTAGTTTAAATAATGGTGCAGATTACATTTTCTACCATATCACAGCCAGCCTAAGACTATTTAGTCTTACCCAATCCCTCTCCCTTAGTCAACAACAAAGTACTGTAAGCTTTTGACTAGTGTTGAATAGTTCAGGCACTCTTTCTTGCATTAGATAACATATACATCAACTCCTGAGCAATCGAATTCACCTTCTTGCTATCCATAATGAAAATAAGGTAGAACTCTGAAAGAAAAGAATAAGGTAGAGAACTGTATGCTTCTAATATCTCCTTGATCAGTATTAACCAAAGCTCACGCTACAAAAAGTGTGCCTTTAAATACCTTTTCTTTAATGTTATCTTAGCTAAAACATACCCTTGTTTTTATGATGACCTATACCTCCCTCAAGAGCTCTTAGTAATACAGTTCTATGCCCTAGCATTTAAACCAGGTACCTAAAAATATTAAACAACACAACTCTTCTCGATAGCATTGTCCTCACGACCCTAGTGTACCCTTGGCTGATTTGGCATTTTTAAGTTGAGAAAACCTTCCTTTTATCCTCCATTAGGTCTCAGAGATTTGCTAAACCTGCAAAGGATTTGGTCATTAGCCCAACACAAGTTATGGCACACATATTCTAGATCTGGGGACATAAATAAATAAATTAAATAAAATACTCACTCACTGGTATTTATACATACATTTTTCAATGATCTATGATTCTTCAGGAACGGTGAGGCTTACCAGAACATTTTTGCCTCGAACCACAAACCCTGTTGCTTCAGCAAATTCCCCTCAGCCAGGGCGCTGCTGCCTTAGGTAACCTGGTATGCACGGTAAAGCAGAGAAAGAAAATGTATATATACATATATTTACATAAGTCTTACCACTAGCACAGGGTATAGGATCCCATCCCTCTTATGGTTTGCCATCATGAATCATAGAGCACCAAAGACACAAAAAAATTGCGTGCAGCCAGAACAGGTCTTGAGACGGCAGAGTAGGGTTCCAGGAGAGGCAAGACTTAATGTTAGGGATGGGAGCGTGCCCTAATTAGGGCAACGACTCCTAACCCATTACCTAATCATATGACTTAAACTATATCTTTATACTAATTGTCCTTCTCAGCCTTCCATGG
Organism: Cunninghamia lanceolata; assembly: GCA_027924645.1. Classification (NCBI taxonomy): domain Eukaryota; kingdom Viridiplantae; phylum Streptophyta; class Pinopsida; order Cupressales; family Cupressaceae; genus Cunninghamia; species Cunninghamia lanceolata. The sequence continues at coordinate 944,860 of BSBN01001183.1, read as the reverse complement.
CGCTAGGGTAAGTGAGGCAAAATTTTACTTAGGTATAGTTTGTAAATGCTTTTCTTCTACACGGTTTCGTGGCATAGGTAATGTTATTTCTTTTATTCTTGATGTGAAAATATATATATTTGGTCATGGTAAGACATTGTATTTAGAATTATCTTTGTTGCCCCTTCTTGCGGGCCAGTAAAAAGTAAGTCTTCAAAGGTAATTTGATTAGTGCCTGAGTATTAACCTATGACCAATGGTCAGGGTAATGTACAATTGTGTTAGTATTTATACCGAGCACATATTTATTCTCAATGTAGCTCTTGCTTTTCTTGATGTTAGTACAATTAAAATTCATTTCTATTTGAATATAATGTTTGCTCAATATGAAAAAAAATTGCTGTTTTTCAATCTTTATATGTTATTAAATTTTTAAGGTGTTTAATAAAGAATTAGTACGTTGATCAGAATGTAATAATTCTACATGTAGAATTTAGGACTTTAAAACTAACAGAGAATGGAGAAAACATGTACCTATAATGTTGTCTACTTGAATATAATATTTATTCAATATGGAGGATTATTGCCCCACTTTAAAATCTTTACACATTATTCAATTTTGGTGTATGTATTTTTCAGGATGTATTTCTTTCTTTTCCTATGATTAGTATGTTTAAAATTTGAATTATTGCTTAGTTAATTATGGCATGGTTATGTAGTTGAGCATGAATTATTGTAAACTTATCTCTCTATTTATCCTAAGGTTAGAATATTTATTACGAGTCCTTTGCTTAAGGAAAATGCAAGATAGTCTTTGGCGCTTGTTTCAATTATTGTTTTATTTTCTTCTACCTAGGTTTCACTGTAGTCAAAATGACCGAGTTCAAGGGAGATTGATACTATACTAATCCCTTTTAATATTAATTGCACCTAATCAAGCATGCTTAACTTTAAAAAAAAAGTGTAATCCTCTTAATCAAAACAAAAAAAAATTATTAGGGTTCTGTGTGGTGTTCTTTTCTCACTTAGAGGTCTGACATTGTTTATTGGGACATTACACCTATGATGATTCATCTAATAAAAGCATAGTCGTATACCATAGAATCTAACATGCTTAACTCAAAACACACTAAAACTCAACTGATAATTTATTTACTTACTAACATTTACAACTAGCCTATTTCCCATACATAGCTAACAAGATTAAATTTAACAAGATGGAAGAAGTATAGCTAATAGTTAATGTCCATAGGAGTCTAGTATAACTCTAACTCATTAATTAATTCCATGCGATGAAGTAATTGACATCTGATAGAAAAAATTCACATCACGGACCTTATTACCCACAACCTACCCCTCTTAAATTGAACATTATCTATGAATCTCTACTACACCCATAACTACACAAGTATCTTCTATTTCGTCAAACAAGACTATTAATAATCTAGAACAACGAACAGTGAAGATCCTTAGACAAGAATGTTTTCCCTATTGAATGGATAACACAACTTAAATTAAACCTCCCACTTGATCGACATACTTCTAGTCTAATAGGTATAAAGAAAGTCAAACTTTATTAGCATGATCCGATGGATAAACTCATATAATTTGACTATTAGGTGGATCCCTATCATAAGAAAAATCTAACTTCCTAAATGAAGTAGATGGAAGAATGCTAAGTCTCCAGATAAACCAATAAAGTATCTAAATAAGCTATTATCCCAATATTGAGATGAACCATAAACATACCAAAGTATTAATACTAAGTTAATAGTTACTCTATTACACTCTCTAATGACTAAAAATAAAAAAATAAAGAAAATAACAAGACGATTAATCAGGAAGGTAATTTAGATATTCCTTACTTTCAAAAGAAATATTATAATTTATAACAATAATATTAAGTTACACAGTTCTTAATCTCCATTATAACAAGACAACTAAGGACATTTCTACATCCTAACAATTGTGCTAAGAGCAAGCTCAATAAGACATCAATAATTCTTTCTTATAGACCTATGACACGAGCTAATATTTACCATACCAAACAACTACTATACCCTATGCAATTTTCCTAACAAACTACTACTTTCAAAAATCAAACGATACAAAAGTATTAAGAGCAAGGATCTTCTAGTTAACATGCTACTACTAACCTCATGAATAAAGCTATCCATAAGCAAAAAAATATATGCTCCTAATCAAATGAACCTCCCCTAAGAACCTATGAAAAAAACCCAAGCCATAACGACTTACAAGAACATGCTATAATGGTCGACAACTCGTAGCACCGGTGACGACTGTAGTGCTAAACTGATAGCGACTACAAGAAAGGAAAGCAACCCATTCCAAATCAACACGCCAACATAGAACACTGGTTTACTGAAGGTGACTTGCAGATATCTAGGAATCTTTCTAAGAAGAGACTTCAAAACTAATTGAGACATGCACATCGACATGAAGGAGTTGATAAAAACTGAGAAGAGATCCCTCTATTCACTCTCGTCGATAGGGATTTCATGGCAAAGGACAATAGTTAACACATAAATCTTCTGGCAGAACACGGGGGGTTGGTTCGCTCTAAAAGATCAATTCTAAGTTCATGCGCTGAAAGACAAAGAGGATAACGTGGGTCAGCTCTAGGGGTCACTACAAATTTAGGTAACGGTTCTCTTGTTTTAGACAGTGACTAACCATGGCAGGGGCAATTGGGAACGAAGGACTTGCAATAGCATTACACAGAACGACTCAAGGGTGATTGTCTCAAACCTAAGCAAGGCCAAGAGGGGACGTCTATATGTGTATGCTCCTAAAAGACAAAGTTTAAGCAGATCAGATAAGGATCTGAAAGAGAGAGAGGTGCTAAGCCATGACTGGGTCACAAAGTTTGGCCAAGAGAATTTCTTTGTAATGAGAGCTGGCGCCCAACAAGAATGAAGCAATGGTGATCTCCTAATGGTTCCACTACTAGAACAAAAATTGAGGAGAGCCTTCTCAACAGTAGGTCACGATTTGGGCTAGAAACACATCAAGAATGATTGCTTGAAAACTTTTGAATCATAACAATGACAAGAAGGGTTAGATGGTAGCAAGTTCCTGGTTTTACAGAAAGAAAGAGTGCAGGTCGGTCGAAAGAAATCAAGTGTTTGAATGGAAAAAAATGAAAGCTTCAAGAGGGATCAAGTCAAGAACACTAGCTATATAGTTTTCCAAAGATTTAAAGGAGAATACAGAGGGTGGTCATGAATGTAAGGGCAATGACTTCGATAGATTGCCACAGTGTAGTTAGATTAGAAGTCCTCAATAGAGGCAAAATGAAATGATGAAGGAAAAGCTTATTATACTTGGAAACCTCAGAAGAAAATTGGTGACAGGAAGAATCACACACCGTTCTCCTCCCGCATGCATCAACACAGGAGGACTACAAGGCTTAGTAGAAGTTCAGATGGATAAGGGAATCACAAAGAGACCAAAATGAAAGTCTGCCGAGAGAGCAATAATTGAGAAAGGGTTTGCAAAGCATTAAATTACAAGAACAAGAGTGAAAACTATAACAATTCCATGCCAAAAACCCAAAATAAGAAATCTAACTCCTCTGAGTAAACAAAGACAGGGAAATACCGAAATTCACAAGACATACCTGTAGATTTCACGCTCTAGAGTCTAATCTTTTCTCAGAAATTCCTTCTCTTTCTTCACAGAATATTTCTCTGTAACCTGCCTCCTCTCCCAGAACCAAACTCCCCAAACATCCCAAAATCACAGACATAAAAACCCCTTTCATGCCAAACTTCCCGAGACCAAAAATAGGCAATAGCCATTAATTCCAGAAACTCCCCATTAATTACAAAATGCCACTCCATAAGGGAAATTTGAAATTTTTTTACTCACATAGAGATTCTCAAATCTCTAAATATAACAAACACTATCAATTATAAATTATTCACCTAAAATAAATTTAAATCAAGTATGTTCTAATACCTCTAAAACAACTTAAGACTCATAAACATTTAAAGCATTACAATAACGAATTTTGCCAATAAAAGACTTCATGTTAACAATATTCAAATTTTACAATTATACAAAAATTACTATAAGATCATAAAGATAACAAGGAACACATAGACAAACTTCTAACAACTCAACAAAGTTCAACAACACGCAACGACCAACAACAAGAACCAAGGAGCAATGTCGCATCACGACACAAGACTATGACAAGGATTGGAATTGCCCTAGCGGTATAAACCTCACGTTATCTCTGTCACATTATCCATGGTGTAGGGCCCACTTAGACCTGCTAAGTCAGGTGAAGTCGAGGCCCGGTACCTGCAACCTGCATGAAAACCAATGGGTTATATATGATCAACTGTCTATGTATATATATCCACACACCTTGACAGAGAATCATGGCATAGTAGGGTGCTCGATCCGAGCAATACTACACCGTCCCCACTCTGAAACAAGACTATAACTAATTCTATTTAACATCAGATGCATAAACATGATATTTTCTAACCATCACTAAACATGTCCATCTCATCATAATTGGAAAACCAACAATGTCATCAAAGCACATTCCACCAATCAGAATTAAATCAGTCGAATATAATCTATCAAAATTAGAATAAGCATAAATGAAAGTCTTAAATACCTTAAATGTCTTGGAAATGTCTGGATGCAAAGAAAAGGCTAACAATTGTCTCAGATCAAGCAGAGAGTAATGCAAAACTGACAAATCTCACAAGCCAAAAATGAGGGGGCATTACACTGATTGTAACTCTAACTGTAACCCTACATCTAACCCTAACGCTACTTCTAATCCTGACACTAATTTTAATCATAACCATAATTGTAACCCTAACTCTAATTATAACAAATCCTATAATCCTAATTTTGTACCTAACTCTAACCATAACCCTGGTTATAACCCTAACCCTAAATATGACTCTAACACTAACCCTAATCCTAAATATAATTGTAACCCTAACCTAATCATTATTCTAACCCTAACCCTAAGTAAAATTCTAAACCTTACCCTAATTATATTTGTAAACCTAATTTTAATCCAAATCATAATTGTATCCCTAAATTGAGCCCTAATTGTAACTCCAACTCTACTTGTAATTGGAACCCAAATTGTAACTATAACCCTAACCCTAACCTTAATCTTGACAATAATCTTAACCCTAACCCTAAACCTAACTCTAATTCTAATCATAACCTTAACCCTTACCCTTATTTGAACTCTAAGCTTGATCCTAATTGAAACCCTAATAATAGTAACCCTAACCATAATTGTAACATTAACCCTAAAAAAGGATGTCATAACCCTACTTCTATCCACAACTCTGATTGTAATGCTAACCCTTTGACTATATATCCACCCTAATTCTAATTCTAAGCCTTATTTTAACCCTAACCAATCATAATTTTTTTTGGTTATATATTTGTACTAATGGAAACCCTAATTATAACCAAACCCATTATCCTAATTCTTACTATAACCCTAATTCTAACTATAACCCTATTCTTAACTATAACCCAAACCCTAACCGTAATTATTCTCCTAATCCTAACCTTAAACTAAACCCTAATTGAAGCCCTAACCTAATTTTTAAATAACACGAACCCTAAGTAAACTTCTAACCCTTACCCTAATTATATTTGCAAACCTAATTTTAATTGTGATCATAATTATATCCCTAAACCAAACCTGAATTGTAACTCTAATCATAACCATACATCTAATCCTAACATTACTTCTAATCCTGACACTAATTTTAATCATAACCATAATTGTAACCTTGACCCTAATTATAACAAATCCCATAACTCTAATTTCGTACCTAACTCTAACTACATAATGGGTGCTTCCACAATAATGGGTTACACTTTCTGGGACATCCTGATTTTTGTTGAAATCACATATTTTTAGAAAATATAATTATTTAAGCCTTGAAAGGTTCCATTTAAAGGATTTTAATTGAAGAGGGTTTGATCAAACCCCTTTAGATTCAAACCCCTTTGGATAGAACCATGCTAGTTTTAAACAGTACCTATAATGGAGTCTCCTCTACACCTATCAAAATACTGACAAAAAACCACTTTTGATTTACCTTTTGGGGGATCAAATGAATTCATTTAAAATTTATGTTTTGTAAGTATGTAGTCCTTATTATAAGCTTCCCAAAAAGTATAATTTTAAATATATTTAATTTGATTATTATATTTATTTTTTATTTCTTGTGAATGTAGGTTTTTCAATGAACACCATACGAAAAATTAGGAAAAATAGAGAAAAAATATTTTTTAAAATATCAATGCCCTAAGTATTGATGTCCTTATTTCAACAAAAAAGAAAAAATTGAATTTCGATACATACAGAAAAAGTTATGTTTTATAGAATACACCTATTTATAAATTATAATTGGGTTGACTTCAAAATTTAATTAAAAAAATATTCAATAAAATATTATGAAACTAAATGCATGCCCTAGATATCAGTGTTACCAATCTAAATTCAAAAGAATCAGGATTTTATTCTTTGTAGAAAAAAAGTTATGTGCTATAGAGTACACATCACTTTAAAAAAATAATTACTATTAAAAACTAGTTATCAAAGGAGACACAAAAAATATTACAATTTAACTCCAATTTTTTTTTTTAATTATATTTAGAATCTACATTCAAAATATCACAAATTGCTAGTTCACATCATCTTCAAATTCCTAACAGTTTAGCAGCTATAAGTCTTAGAAAGTGAAGATTTAGTTCAAAATGTTGATTTCAATGTCAAGTTTGGCCAAAAAGTGTAACCCATTATTGTGGGATGACCCTAACCCCGATTATAACCCTAACACTAACTCTAATCCTAAAATTGTAATTGTAACTCTAATCCTTATTCTAACCCTAACCCTAATAATAGTAACCCTAACCCTAATTGTAACATTAACCCTAAAGAAGGATTTCATAACCCTAATTCTATCCATAACTTTGATTGTAAGGCCAACACTTTCATTATATATCCACCCTAATTCTAATTCTAAGCATTATTTAGCCCTAACCCTTATTGTAATCGTAATATTTTTTTGGTTATATGTTTTAACTAATTGAAACCCTAATTATAACCAAACCCATTATCCTAATCCTAACTATAATCGTAAGTCTAACTATAACCCTAATCCTAACTCTAACCCAAACCCTAACCATAATTATACTCATAACCCTAACCTTAAACTAAACCCTAATTGAAATCCTAACCTAATTTTTTGAATAACCCTAACTCTAAGTAAAATTCTAACCCTTACAATAATTATATTTGTAAACCTAATTTTAATCATGATCATAATTGTATCCCTAAATTGAAGCTTAATTATAACTCTAAGTGTAACCCTACATCTAACCCTAACACTACTTCATGCACTTGGTAACAGTCTTTGAACAATGAGAGACTCCACACTTTCCAAGCTCCCGACGAATACAAACCCTCACATCTTCACTCTGTATGCCCTGGTCTGCTCTCTATGTTCTATTCTGTATGCTCTAGTTTCCTCTCTATACTCTGTCCTATATGCTCATGTTGAGGTGCATTTTGTGGTGTTTAAAGTATAGAATCTATTGATCTTGAATTTTTGGAGATCTAGAAAAAAAATATAAGCCATTTCTACAATCTATAAATCTCTTCCTTCTAGATTTTCAGCATGCATAGCCATACAAATCATAGTAAACCTTTATATGGAAAACATTAGATCTTAGACTTCATAGCAAAACAAGTAAAGGAATAGGGTTTTCAAATAAAGCTAACTATTTGTGAATAAATAAACTTAATCCAAAGATATACAAAGAAACAAAGAAATGGGTATCCCAGACCTCTACAATAAAATTAGACCTCTACAATAAAATTATTCAGTAGAAAGAAAAGAAGAGAAAAGAACAAGTAGAGAGAAATGAGGAGTTGAATTTTTTTTTAGAAAAACTCTATTTTATGCTTGTTTGCAATTAGAAAGATTTGTTAGTTCCTACATTTAGTGCATGATGGATTCCTAAATTGTAGGCCACTTGAGTCTGCTGTGTTTTATTATTGTTTTCAAATTTTTCATTGTTACTTCTAATAATTATATTCATAGTAGTATTTGATTTATATTTAGAAATAAATTAGTTATTTAGTTTTTATCTTCATATTTGGATTTTATTATCTCATGTTTAATTAGCTCTAATTTTTATTAAATATTAAATGTAGATGAGGATTTAATTTTATTTTCTTTATTCTTTCAAATGAAACTAAATAAAAAATTATGGGAATTGAATTTTATTTGGTTTATCATCTATATTTTAATATGTTAGCAAGTTCTAAATAGTAATAAATTGGTTAAATAACTTCTAAAAAGTATTAGTGGAGTTAGGGTGCTTTATTATTATTTTTAAATTTTAATTGTTGCCATTTAATAGTTGTATTGATAGTGCCCTATGATTAAGATTTAGAAATAAATATTTCTTTAATCTTAATCTTCATAATTTGATTTTAATATTCTTAGTTTTAAGTTTTTAGTCAATTTTAATGAAAATGAGGTTTAATTTTATGTGTTATATTATATTAAAGTAGGAATAATGGATTTAGTTATGGCTTTAATTAAGTTTGTTAATTATTGTAAAATTCTATAGAGGGATGGATTAAAATATTTCTAGCATAATTCCTTATTATGTATTTATATTTTAATTATGAAACTTACGAGAGGGTAATTCTAGCGTAATTAAACACATTTTTAGCCTATTTTAATATGACCCTAACACTAACCCTAATCCTAATTATAATTGTAACCCTAATCCTTATTCTAACCCTAACCCTAATAATAGTAACCCTAACCCTAATTGTAACATTAACCCTAAAGAAGGATTTCATAACCCTAATTCTATCCATAACTCTGATTGTAAGGCCAACACTTTGATTATATATCCACCCTAATTCTAATTCTAAGCCTTATTTTAACCCTAACCCTTATTGTAATCATAATATATTTTTGGTTATATATTTGCACTAATTGAAACCCTAATTATAACCAAACCCATTATCCTAATTCTAACTATAATAGCAAGTCTAACTATAACCCTAATCCTAACTATAACCCAAATCCTAACCATAATTATACTCATAACCCTAACCTTAAACTAAACCCTAATTGAAACCCTAACCTAATTTTTTGAATAACCCTAACCCTAAGTAAAATTCTAACCCTTACCCTAATTATATTCGTAAACATAATATTAATCATTATCCTAATTGTATCCCTAAACTAAACCCTAATTGTAACTCTAACCATAACCCTACATCTAACCCTAACACTACTTCATGAACTAGGTAACAGTCTTTGAAATTCTTCTTCAGGGTTAATGTTACAATTAGGGTTATGAAATCCTTCTTCAGGGTTAATGTTACAATTAGGGTTAGGGTTACTATTATTAGGGTTAGGGTTAGAATAAGGATTAGGGTTACAATTATAATTAGGATTAGGGTTAGTGTTAGGGTCATATTAAAATAGGCTAAAAATGTGTTTAATTGCGCTAGAATTACCCTCTGTAAGTTTCATAATTAGAATATAAATACATAATAAGGAATTATGCTAGAAATATTTTAATCCATCCCTCTATGGCATTTTACAATAATTACCAAACTTAATTAAATTGATAACTATATCCATTACTCTTACTTTAATAGAATATAACAAATAAAATTAAAACCTCATTTTCATTAAAATTGACTAAAAACTTAAAACTAAGAATATTAACATCAAACTATGAAGATTAAGATTAAAGAAATATTTATTTCTAAATCTTAATCATATGCCACTATCAATACAACTATTAAATGGAAATAATTAAAATTTAAAAATAATAATAATGCACGCTAACTCCACTACTACTTTTAGAAGTTATTTAAGCAATTTATTACTATTTAGAATTTGCTAAAATATTAAAACATAGCTCATAAAGCAAAGAAAATTCAATTCCCATAACTTTTATTTAATTTTATTTGAAACAATAAAGCAAATAAAATTAAATCCTCATCTACACTTAATATTTAATAAAAATTTAGATCTAATTAATCATGAGCTAAAAAAATCCAAATATGAAGAGTAAAACTAAATAATTAATTTATTTCTAAATCTAAATCAAATAATAATGTGAATATAATTATTAGAAGTAACAATGAAAAATTTGAAAAAAAAAATAAAACACATCACACTCAGGTGGCCTACAATTTAGGAATCCATCATGCACTAAATGCACGAACTAACAAATCTTTCTAATTGCAAATAAGCATAAAAAAAAGTTTTTCTAAATTTTTTTAACTCCTCATTCTCTCTACTTGTTCTTTTCTCTTCTTTTTTTTTCTACTGAATATTTTTTTATTGCAGAGGTTCTAAGTAGGAACATAGATGTTGAAGCTTGTGATAATGAAATCTTAGATGACCATTTCTCTGTTTCTTTGTATATCTTTGGGATTGAGTTTATTTATTCACAAATAGTAAGGTTTACTATTATTTGTATGGCTATGCATGCTGAAAATATAGAAGGAAGAGATTTACAGATTGTAGAAATAGCTTATATTCTTTTCTAGAACTGCAAAAATAAATTTAATACAATGTTTTTTTTTAAATGCAACAAATTAATCTTACTCTAGTTTTCTTTCTCTTAACACATCATTAATTAATTAATTGATTAATTGAATAATACAACCTTCTACAAAAATATTTACATCTCAAATGAACACCAACAATGTTTTTTTTAAGAAAAACAAATCTAAATATACATTTTCTAAAGAAACTCATAAAAAGAAGGAATTTTAAATTATAAAATAAAATTTAACGAATTTTTTATTTTTATTTTTATTTTAAACTCTTAATCATAAATTTAAGTAAATCTACTATAATGTAGAACTTCCAACTTCAACTAAATTGCACAACTTCTAGACATCAACAAGATATAGCTTTCATTTCCACAACTCTCATCTAAGAGATGAAAACTAACTTTTAATAAATTGAACTACCATATTGCATCTTTTATTGCTTATTATAGAGGACACATCCACATAACTCCCATGCCACTACCACCATGCATTTAATTTTAATTGAATTTTATCTTATTTTTTGCTATTTTTATTTTTATTTTTTGGATTTTTGTTTTTTATTTATACTCATCTTCTGGATCCTTGTGACTGTAGGAATGCTTCTCAGTGTAATTACTTTAATGCTAAAACATCAAAATATTAATGAGTATCCATATAATCCCATTATATCTAGATGCATAAGAAAAACTCTTAATTAAGGAATAAAATAGGGTAAGAAGGAAAACACCAAGTGTTTATAGCTTTAGACAAGATTTTATAAGAAGTGTTCATAAGCATAATACGTTGCCACCCAACAATTGTCTGTTATGAGGCCACATGGCCTTGAAGAATTTAGGATGGAGAGAATCCATCCTAGAGAATTTTTTATTGGCTATGAAGTGGAGGGCCTAGATCATACCATATTCAAATATTTCAAATATTCAATATTTTTTTTATTCAACATGGGTAAACACTTTTAACTAGAGCTTTGAACCGGGTACAATATCAGGTGGGCAGGGGTGAGACTAGACCTCCTGACCTCATGCCTACAACAGGAAGCGCTTGCCAATCAAGCCAGGCCCCCAGCCTTTCAAATATTCAATATAAGCTAAGAGGTTGGAGAACATTTTTTCCTTGCAAAATAATTGCCAAGAGATGGAGCTAGGGCATTGGAAAACTATTTAGATCCTATATACATGCTATATTAGTAAATCTGGTAGTGCTTTACAAATGTAAAATATGGGCTAGCAGCACCTTAGACACCAAATGGAAGTAGATAGAGAGAATCCAAAAATGTTTGATAACAAGAAAATTCAAATTAAAAAATTTAGTCTTCTATGAGATTCTTCTAGGAGAAACAAGTATAGTTCCTATTGAAGTCATTACTATGGCATGTCTATTAAGATATCTAAAAAAAAATGAGCAAATGGAGGAAAATAGATGGCCCAAGGTTGTTTGTAAATAGGTCTTAAGTGAAAGAAAGAATTCATGGATGAAACAAAATAGTAGGTGGATGAGCAAATGGCACATTTATATCAACGTGTGTCTTAATAATAACAAAAGGCTTTTGTTGTAGATAAGCTTCACAAGTCTACATGGGAAAAGGTATTAGAGAGAAAAAAGAAATACTACCTTGAGGAATTCAACCCCACTTTCGATCATCGGCAAAAAGCCTATTTAGGGGCCAATATCCCATGGAGAGAAAAGATTCTCTTAGCTCAATTAAGAACTAACTCGCATTGTCTTTGATGTGAAACATGTAGACAGAAAAGGCCAAAGAGTTATGGGAAGAGAGATTTTGTGTTTTTTGCATGGCTAGGGCAATAGAAATAGAAAAAAACTTTATTTTAGAATGTAAATCTTACAATGACATCTAGGTCAAGTACATAAATAATTTAGTGGTAGCCTCATTACAAGATCTTTTAAGTGAAGAAATGGTTGTGAATGCAAGAGTTTATTATTAAGTTGAATAGAATAAGATCAAAACTTCAAAAATAAAAATTGGTAGGGTTTTCTATCTGATAGGCTTTTTTTAGCATCATGGACATTAAAAATCTTCTATTATATTATATTCCTCTTGTTTTCTTCTTTCCACCATCCTCTGCTATTCTCCTATCTTTTTTTGTGTTGTGAGTTGGCCATTTCTGTATTTTTTGTTATCAAAGTCACGAGGTAATCTTGCCTCTTAGTAACATATTCAAGATAAGTAAGACAACTAAGAAAGGAGTAATAATGTATTTAGTGTGATCTTTCCATGTGTTAATTATTGTTTTCCATGAAGAGGGAGTGGAGTTCAAAGGTGAGACTCGTGGTTACATTTCATAGACCTTCTATCTATCACATAGGTTTGCAATATGGAGATTACCTAGTATGAAAATAATAAATAACAATGTACATAGTACATAGTATAGTGTTTTTAGTAGTGAGTCATATTAATACTTATAATTTGGTATTTCTAAAAAAACTACCTATTTGAAAATAAATGAGTTAAAAGAAATTTTATAATGAATATGTATTATAAGGCACAACACTTGTTGAAGATTTTGTAAATGGGATAGAAAAATGAGTTTTATCTTGGAAGAAACTCCATAATTAAGCATGCTTGAGTAAAAATGAGTATTAGGATGGGCAACCTAAAAAAAAATTCTAATGTTTCACTCTTATAAATTATTGAGAAATGGTGAGAAAACATACACAAAATTAAACCATAATAAAATAATATAGTATTGTCTTCAGGATCATTTTACAATGCAGTACATTGGCTTTTTAAAGCCTTAGTTATTCCCATATATAACTTCTTACGGGAAAGAACTTCTCGTAATTTCCCAAAACCTAACTTATAAACTAACATTTATTTAATATGCATAAACTAACAATGTAATACTATATACTATTATGCCAACATTCGCCCCCTTATTACATTGTTCCTGCAAAAGTACCAGGTACCCCCCCTTAATGCTAAAATACTCAACAAAGTTGATTACATAATATGAATACATATTTTATAGAAGATCTTCCCCCAAAGAACAAATCATGAACCAAGTGAGGCTCCATCATGCTGTCTCCTCTACCCTCAGAAAGGCGTAGCGTCGAGCTGTGTTCTTGAGCTCTTTAGTCCCAAGCTCTCAAATCACAGAGTCTTGAATTATTCGACAATGGACCCTAAGAGATACGATAGATCTCTGCCATGTTGTCTAGTGACCACGAAAGGGTATAATTCAAGATCATATACTCTTTGAAGCTTGCTGGACAACAATCCATATTGAGCTCAACACCAAACCCCAAACCTGTCTCCAAAACAAAATCTTCACAAAACATACATTCTTCAAATTTGTCAGCTCCGTCAGCATCAACAAAGAAAAGAAAAATAATCAAAACCAAAAACGCTTCTCATGCAAAGCATCATCTCAAAGCGAGAAGCTAACTTGAGATGATGGAAAATCCTCCATCCTTCGATGCCGCTGCCTCCAATATGACCCTATTACACTTTAACCAGCTGATGTCTTGGATGAGTCTTTCGAGGCCTCATTAGGTGTAGTATAAATGGCTTCGATAGCAATTAATATAGCCATGATAAAACAAGGTGTCAGATTCCACCAAAAGTGCACCTTTTACAATATAGTGTAAACACAATTATATCCTTATAACTCCAATGTTTTCCACCCTATTACTCCAAAATAAAACCTTATATCTCCAATGAAAAAATAATATTTAAATTTTATACCTCACAAATTTTGAACTCATAACACCTCATACCAACTATTAATTCCTCCAACCTTCATTTAAATCTTTTTATTTTTTATTTTACTCCCTTCCAAAAATTTGGTTCCAAAAATAGTTATGAACCATAATTTTCCAAATGAAAATAGTATTAATGTTTTTAAATGTGAACTCACCACTGCGCATTCAAATCAAAACCTAAAAATACCACACATTTTACTCTACTTAATAGTTCCTCTTAGAAACTTTTTAACTTTATCCAAAAAGAAATTGTATTACTCTAGGTAATAAGTTGAAACTTTTCAATGTTTTCTATAAACTCATAAAACATTTTCCCTCATGTATCATTAAGAAATTTCAGTCAGTTTTAATCTCACCATATGAATTGCCTCTTTCACTTACATTCAATGCAACAGAGAAAATATTTTCCTTTCACAAGTTTGCGCTGCCAACAATCATAAATTCATCATCCATGGTCTTCACTTCATAGTTGTCTTTATCAACCTTTTTCAAACACACCAACTCCCTGATTCAAAAATGTGAAATAGGCATCCACAGTTGCTACTATGTATGTAAATTAACCATCTAAACCGCACCTTTCTTAAACCCTAATTAATTTCCCCATATTGATCGGCCACCTTCTCTAATCCTTGGATGCTTGGAGGCTGCATTTAGAAACATATTCGTATACCTTCTATCTGCTGCAATAATTATATTCCATAAGATATCATCAAAATGCCTCAAAAAACATATCTCCAAAATCACATATCTATGGGAGATAAAACATCAATAAAAACTGTCATGAAAAACAACTAAAGACTTCATTCAAATGTCCATTTCTGTGTGCAGTCATACAATGTGCTCCAAAAATTTTCTTTATATATATTGAACATCTCCTTTATCCAATGCGCCAATAAATCAGCTATAATGGTAGTTTTAGATCCATTATCATGCAAGCCATTATCGAACCATCTCTATGCTTCCCCTAGATTCTAACGCACAGGCACAACAAGCTCTGATACCATATTGAGAAATGGTGAGCAAACATACACAAAATTAAACCATAATAAAATAATATAGTATTGTCTTCAGGATCATTTTACAATGCAGTACATTGGCTTTTTAAAGCCTTAGTTATTCCCATATATAACTTCTTATGGGAAAGTAACTTCTCATAACTTCCCAAAACCTAACTTATAAACTAACATTTATTTAATATGCATAAACTAACAATGTAATACTATATACTATTATGCCAACATAAATATCATCTAGAGAAAATGACTACTAAATAAACCATTCATACTCATAAAATAAAAGTATCTCATAATCTTAAAATTTTAAATTTTAAAAAATTGTACCAATTAAACATAACTTACTCAAGAAAACCTAATGTATTACTCATCAATGAGAAGTTAGAATTTTTGGTCCATTTATATATAGCCCAGTCAAGGAAAGAATGACTAAAATAACATGAAGTATTGAGTGAAGCTAAAAATATACAACCTTTCATACACTAAATAAAATATTATCCATGTGAATTTGTCACCATTTAAGTGCTACTAAATGTGATACCTAAAATAGATTTGTGTTCTTTTCTTCTTTTCTTGAAACTCTCATACTAATAAACTAGACTATGAGGGGATAAATATCTACTATTTGTGGTATTATAAAAACCAAACTATATGCAAAAGAATGCAAATTTAAAGAATTTGAACTAATGAAAGTTATTCTAGCTAATGTATGAAAATGTATAAATTAGGCATAGTTATGTTACTTTATAATTATTAAAATGTATCTAATTTTAAAAAACTAACTAAACATATTTAATGACTCTAGATGGTTAAGGGTAATTTATTTCTCTACCATGTAAGATGTGCCAAGTCATATAGCCATCGATATCAAGTGATCCAATCTAGATGTTGTGGTCGTGCACCTAATAAGACAATATATAATTCATTAAATAAATTTATAATTGATTTTTTAAAGTAGATATATTTATTATTTTTAATATACATTTGTGTACATAAAATGAGGCATACCTATGTAGGAGGAATAAACAAAGTAGCTAAGAATGACTCCTCCTTTGCTACAACCCTTGAACTAGATGTGCAATTAGAACCATAACATGGATGATTGTAATTTTGACAAAAATGAGGTGCACACTATCCTAGTGTTGACATGATTAGGGTTCTAGAAGGACTAACACAATCTCCTCCATGATTTCTACTGCTGATTTCAACTACAATGTGGGTAGCTTCATTAGCTAAGTTTTTAGAGAGCATGCTCAATGCTCCCAATGCTGACACCACTATCTAAGGTGTGGCATGCCACCACCAACACATTGGAATGATTTCATGTCAAAATAATTAGGTTTTAAACTCAATCCATATTTTTCTCAAAGAATATAATGGCACTTTAGAATTACCATGTCATTTATGGTTAAAGACCATACACCACCACTCTGAAAAATTGGCCATAATCTAAGGGTGCCCACACCATTTGATTGTTTTTTTTGTTGGAGGGATGGGTAAGTTTGGAGAAGGATCAATAAATATGGGGCTATAGTTTGTTTAGAAATATACAAATAAAGGATCAATCTATATGACAATCCATCAGAATAAAACTACATCCTCTCCTCCGTCCATTGACAAAATCTATCTAGATTTGCATTTATAGATAAATGATAGAATCAATAATGATTTGCATCAAAGAGGCAAACCATGCATGATGAGGGAGAATGTTTGGATCCTTGTGGAAAAATCTATTTTTCCTTGTAATGCAATTATATTTTCATTTATGGTCACCCTTAATCGAGCCTCATCAAGTGGAGGGTGTGGGGGGTTTTGGGATTGGAGGATTTATGGTGGAAAGCTTTGGGGTGGCGAGTATTGTGGTGGGGAGTTTTGAGGTGGTGGATTTCAAGGTGGAGGTTGGTTTTGTAAAATATCATCTAGTAAAAACTCATATTCATGTAATTGATCCATATGAGTAAAGGAGCTAGCTATAATTACAAAAGGAGAAATTTAAATTTAATTAAGTACATTGAAATGCTAAATGCACAATATTTAGACTACATTTAGTGCAACTATAAATACATTTATTTTGCAATTTAAATTAATACAAATTTTTCATTTGAAATAAAGATTGTGAAAATATTTTTTAAACATGGTTTAAAATAATACATTACATTTGAATTCTGACAATTATCATTGAAACATGAATATGCATTTGATTTATAATTCAAATAATTCAATTTATATAATTCAAAGCCTATACTAGGGCAATATAAATAGCTAATTAACATTAAAAAAAATAGGAACATGTAAGACTTTTGAATGATGCCTATAAATTGTTGAAGTTTCATACATTCTTCTTGAAAATACCATTTAGAAATGTTAAACCTTTAGTGTCTAGCTATCAAATCAATTACTATTTTAGGGTTTAGGTATCATATTGAAATATATCAATATTGATATATCAATTATAATTAATATCAATTGATAGTATAAGGATTAGGTAGATGTGTCACAATTTAAATGGGTCAATCAATTACTAATTTATGGTTTAGGTATCATATTGAAATATATGGATAGGATATATCAATTATGTGTTATCCTTTTGAAAGACTTGATAAAATTTAAATGGGTCACCATCAACTTTTACCACACATTTCTTATTTCAATGAATAAACTTTAGCATGTGATACAATGTAGATGGTACAACACCCATTTTTTGAATCCATGGATTTCACAAAAAATATTGTACAGTAACATGCTGACCCTACTTCTAGTCACTGAAAATTTACCACAAATTTTCTACAACATTAAACTCTAATATTTTTATAAACTAATCCTAAAATAACTGATCTAAAATTTTCTAGAACATTAAACTCTAATATTTTTATAAACTAATCCTACAATAATTGATCTAATACCTTGGTCAAGGTATTAGATTGATTATTAATGTTCTTGAACATATCAATGGAATTGTTAATTTAGTACCAAGGTATCAAATCAATTATTACTTTAGGGATTAGGAATCGTATTGAAATATATTTTGAATATTGATATATCAATTAATACCAATTGGAATATTGATATTGATTGAAAGTAATAAATAAATAATGATTTATATATATTATTTAAATTGATATATTAATTGATATATTGATTGAATTGTTAATTTGGCAAGTTGTTAATTTAGCATGTAGGTATTATATTAGTTGTTAATTTCTAGGGTTTCTATTGTATCATATTAAATTTCACATGTATTGATTGTTGGTGTATATCAATTGATATCAATGAATATATCAATTGATATCAATGGATATTTCTAGGGTTTCTATTGTATCATATTAAATTTTATATGTATTGATTGTTGGTGTATACCAATTGATATATGTCATGTCCCCATATCAAGACATTGTTAAAGTAAAGATTTGAACACGATAAAGATGGTTTCTAAAATATTATTTCCGATGACAGAAATAATTACATACATTATATATTATTTAATAAATAATATTATTGTATGAATATTTTATTATAATTAAATATAATATCCATATTATAAATAACAATATATATAAATATAATATATTATAGATATATCTAATAATATAAATAATAAATATAATTATTAATATATAAATATAAACATTAAATTAAATATTATTATAATCATATATTTGATTATTAATATAAATATTAATAATATAACTATAAATATTATCAGTTTAATTATTATTATCAATATAATAGTAATTATAATATATATATATATATATATATATATATATATATATATATATATATATATATATATATATATATATATATATATATATATATATATATATATATATATATATATATATAATAAGAATATATAATAGTAAATATATATTTATTCATTGTATAATATAAAGGCATTCATATATGGAATTGGGTCTTTTGAGAAGATGTCATCTCCAATGAGGAGAGGTTAACTAATTCAAACATCAAGTATCATCAAAGTTTAATAATATTTATTTATTAAGGGTGGTGACCCGTGGTAAATTGCATCCCTTCAAACTTATAAATATTAACCGACCCCTCTAACAAAAGGGGAATCAATCAGAAAAAAGAAAGATAAGAGAATAAATATTTACCGCGGCCTAAAAAGGTATCTGCAGATCCGTCTAAACAGTAGGTAAGTATTTTAATATATTTAATTATTAAGATGTAATATATCCATATAAATAAATATATATATATATATATATATATATATATATATATATATATATATATATATATATATATATATATATATATAACCAAGTAGGCATAGTTAATAAGAATTTATGTAAATCATTATGGCTCATAAGAAATGTCTTAACTATATCAAAAATCAAATAATAAAGAATAATTGTATTAAGAAGGATCAACATATAAATGGAGTGTATTCTATATGATAGATATGACTATCATGTAAATAACATATGAAATAAGAAAGTTGATTAGAATGATGAAAAGCATATAATGTCAATGAATGGCAATCAACAAATATAATTGATAATTCACAACTCATGACATAGTCGAAAAGGGATGTTCAAGCCTCATCCTTAATTATCTTATCAACCTATGAGTATGGGGTTAAGTTAAGGATGTAAATTGGACCTAGGTGACCCTCAAGTGGATGAAGAACACCGGGTGTGTGTGAAGTCCCTTGAGCCAAGAGACGAAGAACTCCGGGTGTGAGTGAAGCTCTTGGGCCTATGGTATTATGAGCTCATAATAAATGTGCCCGACGGTTGGTGACTCTCAATGGGATGAAGAATGTCGGGTGTTGCGTGAAGTTCCATTGAGCCAAATGGTGAAGGACCCTGGTGTTGGGAGAAACCTTTGGGCCTCTGTGTGGGATGGTTAACGCCTTAACAAAACCATGCTCATGTGGAAGACAAGGTTGATTAATGATAGGGCTAACCAAGAACTCTCTTTAGATTATGCATGGGAACGATGAGAGAAAGAATATGAATATGAAATGTATGAACTTCATATGAATCATAACTATAAGTATAGAGATGAAATGTATGTGATTATAATTAAAGATTATAAGCCTTAAATACAATTATGGAAAATATATGAGTTTGATACTTAGTTATTAACTCTAAATATGAAAAGAAGAATTGAATATTAATGTTCTCTTTTGTAAGCTAAAATTTTGTGCAAGGTTAAGGAAAATTTTGACTTACCAGAAGGGGACATTACAGTGGTATCAGAGCAGTCATCCTGCCATCCTGTGAATAATAGTTAAATAAAATAAAATAAAATAAAAATTTAAAATACTAATAATAATGATAATAATAATAATAAAATTTATAAAAAAAACAAGTGAATTTCATGAATTGCTAGAATAATGGTGTTTAATACATTGCTAAAATATTTTTAAATATATATATATGTAACATTAAAAAAATTAAAATTGACTCAATATGTTATCATGCAACATAAAAAAGAAAAGTTTAAAATTTACTTACAAATATGTAATAAGTAATGAGTAGATAAGGTAAAAAATAAATAAGAATAAAATAACTCTTAAAATTACATTAAGTAAATATACTAAATGAAATAGTAAAATAAAATAATTAAAATATCTCTATGGGGAACCCACGGCTTGAAATGACACGAGAAAAACGAATTAAAAAAATGTAAACAACTAGATCAAAATATTTATTATTGTGTACATAAACCTCAATAAAATATAATCTTATTAAATATTATAGGATACCTAATTATATTGCTTGAGGACAAGCAATCTTGAGTGGGGAGGGTTGTCATGTCCCCATATCAAGACATTGTTAAAGTAAAGATTTGAATACGATAAAGATGGTTTCTAAAATATTATTTCCGATGACAGAAATAATTACATACATTATATATTATTTAATAAATAATATTATTGTATGAATATTTTATTATAATTAAATATAATATCCATATTATAAATAACAATATATATAAATATAATATATTATAGATATATCTAATAATATAAATAACAAATATAATTATTAATATATAAATATAAACATTAAATTAAATATTATTATAATCATATATTTGATTATTAATATAAATATTAATAATATAACTATAAATATTATCAGTTTAATTATTATTATCAATATAATAGTAATTATAATATATATATATATATAATAAGAATATATAATAGTAAATATATATTTATTCATTGAATAATATAAAGGCATTCATATATGGAATTGGGTCTCTTGAGAAGATGTCATCTCCAATGAGGAGAGGTTAACTAATTCAAACATCAAGTATCATCAAAGTTTAATAATATTTATTTATTAAGGGTGGTGACCCGTGGTAAATTGCATCCCTTCAAACTTATAAATATTAACCGACCCCTCTAACAAAAGGGGAATCAATCAGAAAAAAGAAAGATAAGAGAATAAATATTTACCGCGGCCTAAAAAGGTATCTGCAGATCCGTCTAAACAGCTTATTAAGATGTAATATATCCATATAAATAAATAAATAAATATATATATATATATGTATATAACCAAGTAGGCATAGTTAATAAGAATTTATGTAAATCATTATGGCTCATAAGAAATGTCTTAACTATATCAAAAATCAAATAATAAAGAATAATTGTATTAAGAAGGATCAACATATAAATGGAGTGTATTCTATATGATAGATATGACTATCATGTAAATAACATATGAAATAAGAAAGTTGATTAGAATGATGAAAAGCATATAATGTCAATGAATGGCAATCAACAAATATAATTGATAATTCACAACTCATGACATAGTCGAAAAGGGATGTTCAAGCCTCATCCTTAATTATCTTATCAACCTATGAATATGGGGTTAAGTTAAGGATGTAAATTGGACCTAGGTGACCCTCAAGTGGATGAAGAACACCGGGTGTGTGTGAAGTCCCTTGAGCCAAGAGACGAAGAACTCCGGGTGTGAGTGAAGCTCTTGGGCCTATGGTATTATGAGCTCATAATAAATGTGCCCGACGGTTGGTGACTCTCAATGGGATGAAGAATGTCGGGTGTTGCGTGAAGTTCCATTGAGCCAAATGGTGAAGGACCCCGGGTGTTGGGAGAAACCTTTGGGCCTCCGTGTGGGATGGTTAACGCCTTAACAAAACCATGCTCATGTGGAAGACAAGGTTGATTAATGATAGGGCTAACCAAGAACTCTCTTTAGATTATGCATGGGAACGATGAGAGAAAGAATATGAATATGAAATGTATGAACTTCATATGAATCATAACTATAAGTATAGAGATGAAATGTATGTGATTATAATTAAAGATTATAAGCCTTAAATACAATTGTGGAAAATATATGAGTTTGATACTTAGTTATTAACTCTAAATATGAAAAGAAAAATTGAATATTAATGTTCTCTTTTGTAAGCTAAAATTTTGTGCAAGGTTAAGGAAAATTTTGACTTACCAGAAGGGGACATTACAATATATCAATGGAACTGTTAACTTAGTGAATTATTTTAAAATTTAGTATCTAGGTATCAAATAAAATTGGCCTAGGGTTTTAGGGTTCTAGAAATGTATTTACGTTAAAAACAGAAAAAAACTCTAAAAATTAAAAAATGCTTATACTAGGTGCCTACCTTAAAACCCTATTAATTAGTTTTCATGGAGGAAGGATGTCGAATTTACACATTGTTGAGGATGTCTAATGCGAATACCTATCTACTTTTCTTTTATGAATCACTTTCATCATTTAAACAAAAATAAATGAGGCTATGAGGGCAAAAAATAATAATAGCTTCTTGGAATGGGTACTCATTCCTAAATAGGTACACTTTACATTTAAGTATCCATTAGGAATAGAACTTAATTGGGTCTCCATTCTTTTCAAGTACATGTTTAGTTTCAAGCTTTCATTCCTAAATGGTTGCCCTTTTTACAAAATAGGTACATGTTCTTGCCATGCATTTTTTACCCCCAAAATTTTCACTAAAAGTGGACCCAACTTCTTGCACTTACCTAGTAGTAATCAATCCTAACTTTACTATCTAAGTTAATTATTACTTCAATAATTACATTTATTTAGTTAAATAAAATTAATTAAGATGTGATAAAACCCTTATTAATATAATATTATTTATATTCAATAATATAATAATACTAATTAAGTTATAATTATCATTATATAATTAGAAAAGTTATTATGATTAATAATTTAACATAAATATTAATATTAATAACTTAATTTATTAATATTTATTTAATACTTATTAATATACTATATTAATTGATATTATAGCATAATAATATATTGTTAATGATTAATAAGCTATTGCCAATAGTGTATTAGTAGAATTTAATATACCTGCAATTTTTTCGACTTGTTTTACAGACGATTTGAATCAACAATGAAGAATGTTTTTGACCTTTATGTTTGTCGACAGGATTTTGACATTCCGGTTTATTGACACAATTTTGAAGAATGTTGGTCCGTTAACAACGTACCAACTGTTTAAGCTCTACCCTACATAAGAATCAAATAAATAACAAAATAAAAAAGAAAGCAAATACAAGTACATAATATTTCACTTTTCCAAAACTAGTACAACAACCTTCTTCACTTCTACATAAAAACTCAACTATTCAAAATATAATAATAAGCTCTTACTCAACCTTTATGCATATACATATATTAATATATTAATAAGCAAATTAAAAAGTAATTTTACAATTTATTTAAATATTTTAAAAGCATGGACAAAAACTATTCAATAAAGCAACTATTATATATATAAAAAAAAAAAAAACCCGCTAATGAATAGAATTATCAAGCATGAAAAGCATACAATGCATCTCCAAACATTATTATTCAGAAAAAGTTAACGAATCTTCGTCACAGGCATCCCTGCATTCATCGTGCACTGTGTATACTCGGTATACGTTGCCTTAATTTCCTCCCAGCTTGATAGTTGACTAATAATCATAGACAATAACTGGGAGACTTGTCTTCCTTCTTCGCCGCTGTCGATGGTGCAGACATAGCCTAAAACATTGAGACGAGAATGTGTACCTTCCTGTTAGAAAGAAAACTATTTACAAGTTCAGGGCCAGCATAATAATGGAGATATTTTAATGTTGCCGGTGCATTAACCTCTTTTTTAAGGCTCCAACATTTATCCACGGAAATCTTCTCTAGGTAGCGTGAATTTGCTAGACTGGGCAGCGCTTGAAGCTTCGGACAATCAAATATTACAAGCTTTGCCAGATCAAATTCTCCTGATACGCTTAACAATTTCTTACAGTGTTCCAATGCAAGAAAATGCAATGTTGCTACCCCTATTATGTTCAGTTTATTCAGAGATTCCATGGATACAAGATGCAAAGATTCAAGTCTGGGACAATGCTTTCCACTGATTGAAACCTTGGAAGTCTGTTTTACATTATACATCTCTATGATTTCAAGGCTACCCATGCAGCTATTTACGGAAGACTCAAAACTGGTTGACTGTGATTCAATACCGTTCAAAGCCAATTCTCCACTTAATGTGCAATTCCTCAAAACTAGAATTTTAAGATTGGTGATTTTTCTGAGGGATATTGATAAGTCCCCTGCTTGAGTTACCAGTCCCTTCCATTCTAGATGTCTAAAACTATTTAATATTCTGCATCCGCATTCTGGTTTCTTAATCCAGTATGCCGAACTTCCTTCCAAGACTAAGTGTTCCAACTTGTGTAACATTTCTAATGATTTTGGAAACTCTCCTAATGATCTTGTCTCAGAAAGGCACGGTTGTTTCAAATCATATCAGCACAGTTGTTTCAAATCACATCCTCACCCTGATAATGAATCATAGAATGTGATTCCAAACATTTACCAGAAGTTACCTAAAATTCAAACAAGTATTTCAATCAGTTTTTCTTCAAGAAGGTAGCACATTCAAGCATCAGAAAATTAACTAACTATAAGTCAATTGTCTCTACACATTGTTAGCATAAAGGAGATAAGAAAAATCCATTAGTACAAATTTATCGATAGCATGGATCCAAGAAGTTTTCATAAAAATCGGTTGGTACTCCCACTGTAGGAGCATGAGTATTGACATCTCTAACGTGTTAGATGTCCCCCGGGGTATTTAAGATTCATGTTAGGATGGATCTGTGCTAGTTGACAAGTCTTCACCTAACTACTATTCTAAAATGTATCGACCATCTTTCAGGTTTAAATTAACCTGGTTCACTTTAATATAAAGAAGAATACAATATACCTGAACATTTCTCGGACATAATCTTTTAAGGTGTCCTCTCCTAATTTTCAAATGCTGCAAATTTTGCAAAGGAATCCAGAAAGGAATGCTCTTGTGCCAATGCCAATTCAGGTCAAGCTCAAGCCATAACAAAGCGGCTGATGTCTCAGAACAATCATCTCTATTACCCAAAAAATATGTAATTTGGGAACCAATAGACCTGTCAAAAATTGAATTGAGACACCTGAAACTATGACCTTTGGCTGTTGCTAGGATTTTTTTAAATCCCACCAATTCCTGCAAATTTAAAGATTGAGGTCAAATCAGTGCTGTAATAAAAAGGGGAAAAGGATGAGAAAATGACGCAAACTACAGACATGTTCCAAATATTAGAAGGTTAGATTGTTCTGCAATATAACAATATATGCGAATTTTTGGGATCAATAAGTATGAAAACTAAAGTCTAGAAAACTCGAATATACATGCTTCAAATGGTTAGAAAAATTTAAATATTAGTAGAGGCAAGAGTAGAAATCTGCACACCAAAGTACTAAGATATTGAGGACGCCATTTGCGAGGAGGAAGGCTGAATTCATCTGCCATTTCTCGTCCTAAATCCCGGAGATGGTCGTGCATTCTCAAAGTAAACTTGTAAACGCTGGTTTCGCCTTCAACAAGACACTTCTCTTTCAGCACTTGAAGTGAGTGTTCAGCACACCATCCTGATCCCTCCCAAATTCTTATGGCCATACTTTTCTCTTTACCAATAAAGAAACATGCAGTGTCATAAAAAATTGTTTTTCCTCCCTATCCAGTGTGTCAAAGCTTATTCTAAGTATTTGCTTAATATCTCCTGGAAGGGTCTTACTAACTTTATTCAATGTTAACTTCCAGTATTGCTTATCATTCCGGCCAAAAACAAGCCCACCAATCACTTGGAGAGACACAGGTATACCCCCACACCTTTTAACGAAACTCTCAACGAGATCCTCATATCCTGGGGTAGGATCTGGGTGGCCAAATGCATGCAAACAGAAGAGCTGCCTGCTATGCATTGGATTCATTTCTTTCATCTTATAACGAGCAGTAATTCCGCCCTGCACTAGGACACTCTCATCACGGGTTGTGACAATTGCCAAACTATCTGTATTCAGCATATCCATTACAAACAAAGCACCTAATTGGTCCGCGTGATCAATATCATCCACAACAATTAAAAAGCTCAGGAATCCACCCCTTTTGCCAAAACGATTTTTTAGATAACTTTTTCCTTCTTCTTGACTAGCGAATTTAGAATGATTCTCCTCAACAAGATCTTTCAGAAGCTTCTTTTGAAGGGAGGGCAATTCGCTTGTGGCAGATGCTTCTCTCACGTCAAACAGAAAACATGAAGCTTTATATTCTGAACGCTTACGGTTATACAGTTCTTTGGCAAGAGTTGTTTTTCCTGAACCATTCCGTAAATGCCAAGGATGTTGCAGTTCTCCGTGGCGTTGATGTTGTACCACCTTTCAAAATCTTCTACCAGTTCATTGAGCCCTACTTGACTTTTTGCAACTTCTAGAAGGTTTGTCTTTTCTACCTCTTTTCGGACAGCTGACACTACCATTTTACATAGCTTCTCCACATCACTGAAAATTTCCAAGGCAAAACCACAGTATGATCACAAAGATGTTTTATCAGGGAAAACCAATCAACTTAGGAAAAAAAAAAATTAACTAGATCAGAACGATCAAAGATGATAATTACGAACAGGATGAGTTCAAATCGGTAAAATACTGGGGCTCCACTTCAAGTTCTTCCGCCAATCTAAGAAGTGGCATCTAAGGGCTTATCACTCTTAAATTTCTGGTTTTTTAAATTGAAAATTATAAGGGCTGTCATGTCAAACACCAGGCCATTTTTATGTTGTCTACCGGCTTTTTCTTCAATTTAAAAAGACTTAATTCGATATAATCTAGGGACTATAAAAGGATTTATCAATAATAAAAATTCAAAATATTGCAAAGCAATTAGATTACAAACACAAATATACAGAGACTTACTGATTATGCTCGTTAAGTTCGTAGCCAGAGATTAAAGAAATAGTGCGCAGGGATTGTTTCCACTGTTCAAGCTTGCTCAGGTACCTACCCTTCTCTTTATGTTTGGCAAATGAATCTGCATACACTCCCTTCTTAATGTAGCGGAGGTGCGAAGGGGCCACATAATAACATACATGAATGATCTTACGCTTAGTTTGTAACGTGAGATCAAGCTCAGCTTAACACCACGTAGACTCTGTATATCTTTTGGAGAATATGGCAATATGAACTGAGGAAGAGCAGATGGCATTATGAATGGTAGAAGGGAAAGTTTCACCCAACTCCATCTCTTGTGAATCAAGAAATGTCTTCAATCCCAAATCTGTAAGAGATTTGTGAAGTTGAAGAGCCAGAGTCTGCTTCACATCCGGGCCTCGATGGTTGATAAAGACATCAAACAATCTTGGAGATGTGGCCGATCTACTACTTCTCTGGTATGCAGGTGCAATTCCGTCGAAAGCATCGTATTCTACAATTTCTTCTTGGGATGAGGAAGAGGCCATGGACAGAAAGACTGAAACAGCAAACGCAAGCGAAGATGAATTGAAACTAACAACGAGAGTGAATTGTAATGGATTAAACCATAAATAAACTAACTAACTGTGGTGACTTGCACTTACTAGGAATCGTCTACAGAACTTAGAATGCCAAGGCATGGTAGATGTAACCTAGTATGTTAAACTGTATATTTTAATATATATCTTTTAAATTACATCACATATTCTTAACAGGTACCAATGTGATACCTTGTTATGTTCATACTATGTTCTATGTACCTTGCTATTTATTATTTTCATTCTAGGTAATCTCTGTTAAAACAATGGAACAGCGAAAAGCGAAAAGAACAGTAAACAATCACACAGTGCAAAGATATTTAACATGGTTCACCATATTTATGGCTACGTCCACAAAGCAGGGGAAAACTCTTATATTTATGTGTTCTCAAATATGTTTACAGCAGCATATACATATGCTTTTATAGATTACAATAGAAGGAGCCAAACAATGAAGAGTCACCACAAAAGGACGAGGTGACCGTTGGGTTTCATATCCAACAATCTCCCACTTGAAACCCAATGACTACTGCAAAATTTCAGAGCCATTCCCCTACTTTAAGCCTATTTTCAGAGTTTGACAATGCTGAGAGAAGTGCGGCAGAATTCGAACTTCTCTCGAGGTACAACCTTGGTCAATGCATCAGCGAGATTGATCTTGGTGTCGATCTTTTGAACTTGCAACTTGCCTTCTTCAATTATGCTACAGATGAAATGATACCTTAGCTCAATGTGTTTGGTTCTGTTGTTGAATGTCATATTCTTGGCCAAATGAATAGTGCTGTTACTGTCACAAAAAAGTGTGAAAACTTGCTGTTTGGAACCCAATTCAGTAAACAAACGCTGCAATCAAACCATTTCTTTTGCTCCTTTAGTGAGGGCAATGTACTCAGCCTCAGTAGTAGAAAGAGCAACTACTTGTTGCAATCTTGAGACCCAGCTGATAGCTGCCCCAGCAAAAGTGAAAACATAACCTGATGTAGACCTTCTTTTATCCAAGTCACCTGCCATATCAAAGTCAACGAAGCCTTGTAGCTGTACAACTTTCCCACCAAAGCATAAGGCGTAAGCTGAAGTGCCTTTTAGATACCTCAATATCTATTTCACAACTTCCCAATGAGTTTTTTCGGGATTACTCATGAACCGGCTCACAACTCCCACTGCTTGAGAAATATCAAGATGGGTGCATATCATTTCATACATAAGACTTCCCACGGCTAAAGAATATGGAATGTTCTTCATGTAGTCTTATTCTTCTTGTGTCTTGGGGCACAATGCTGAAGATAAGTGAAAATGATCGGCAAGTGAAATGCTAACCAGCTTAGCACTTCTCATATTGAATCTGTCCAAAACTTTTTCAATGTATTTTTGCTGAGACAATCTGATTTCTTTCTTCTTTCTGTCCTGAATGATGGTCATGCCAAGAATCTTCTTTGCTGCCCCGAGGTCCTTCATTGCAAATTTGTTTCCCAAGAGTTGCTTTAAATCAGCAATGACTCTTATGTTGGTGCTGGTGACGAGGATGTCATCAACATAGAGTAGCAACAAAAAAAATTCACCACTAGGCAACACCTTGTAGTATAAACATGGATCAAACTCACAACGTGTAAACTAATTTTCAATCATGAAGTTATCGAACTTGATGTACCACTACCTTGGAGCTTGTTTCAGCCCGTATAAACTCCTCCTTAATCTGTAAAACAGATTTTCATGCCCTTGCTTGACAAAACCTTCTGGCTGATGCATGTACAATTCCTCTTCTATGTCACCATGGAGAAATGTGGTTTTGACATCGAGTTGCTCAAGCTCAAGGTCATAAATTGCTGCCAAGCCCAAACGGCTCAAATTGTGTTCATCCTCACGACTGGTGAGAAAATCTCATTAAAGTCTACTCCCTTTTGTTGATCATATCCTTTCACAACAAGTCTGGCTCTATAGCGTTTTGTATCGCCTTCTTCCTCTTTGATTCTATAGACCCACTGATTCTTCAAAGCTTTGCGATCAGGTGGAAGCTGGACCAGATCCCATGTATGGTTTCCCATTAGAGACTTTATTTCATCCTTCATTGCAGCCATCCACTTCTCACTATCTCTATCATTGCAAGCCTCTCAAAATGTATTTGGTTCTGATAGATCAGCAACAAGTAATTGATAATCATCAAATTTTGGAGGAGGTTTCCTCTCCCTGGTAGATTTCCTCAATGTAGGAATTTGAATTCTGCCTTGTTCATGTGTAGTGCTCTGTCCAATTTCAACATTCCTCTATTTTTTATTGTCACTGCTCTGTATTTCTTTATTTCCCCTTTGAATTTCCTGCAACTGTCTCACTGCTGACGATTCCCTTGCTAGCTGTGCAGGAGTCAAAGAACTTGGATTTGGCATAGAGGACGTCAAATGTGGGTTCACAGTTTTTATTGACTACATTGGAATGTTTTGCACATTCTTTTTGGACTGTCGACCTCCTTCCTGAGGCCGCAGGTGAGGGAAGATAGACCATGGCTGACCATGGGATGGTAATGGCAAGTCTTTTGTTGCATGTGTTGAATTGTTAGCATGCTGTGATATATGGTTATCAGGTTGCAATGAGGGCACAGACAACGACTTCAAGGATGTTTGTGGTGCGTAGAACTCCCCTGCACCAGACAACAACTTCAAAGGTTGTCTATTCGCTGGTTGTCCTGTAGTGGAGCGCGTGGGATCCAAAGGAGGGAGTCGTTCAACTGGCAGTGAATTACAATGTGAGTCCCCCGCACCTTCTTGCTGAGGCCATGGTTCATCTAGCAGTGAGTTATAAGGTGATTCCCCCACACCATAATTCTAAGATTGCTGTCCTGAGATGGAAGACACTGCCTTTCCAGCCTGCGTGGGAGGAATTCCAACTCTGTATTCAAGACTTTCAATTTGATCATTCACCGTAGTGTAGTTTGTAATAGGCGGCAATGAATTTAGGCCATCGTTCAAGCTGGGCCATAGGTGCTCACCAAATGAGCTTTGACTCTCTTCCTGCGAATGATTTATATTCAGAACTAAATCTGTTCCTATATTTCCATCTCTGTTATGTATACCAATTCAAACATTTGAATGTTGTGCGGGATGCAGAGCTCCCACTTCATTTGATGACTGAAAATTGCCTCTAGTTGCTAATGACGGATGTGAAGACTATGAATCACACCCACTGAAACTATCATCCAATGAAATATATTCCTTTGTAGATGCCCTCTATTCTTGCAAGGTAGGAAACACTTTTTCATTGAAGACCACATCAGGACTGCGAATGATTTGTTTTGCAACAGGATCCCACAATCTAAAACCGTATTGCTCTTCCCCATAACCAACGAAGATGCACTGTTTGGATTTGAAATCCAATTTTGTTCACTTTTCTTTTGGAATGTGAATGAATGCCTCGTGGCCAAAGACCTGGAGGTGATTGTAGGAGATCTTCCTTTCAAACCACTCTTCTTCTGGAATGTCAAAATCTAGCTTAGTAGAAGGACTTCGGTTGATCAAGTAAATCGCCGTGTTAACTGCCTCAGCCCAAAATTCTTTACTCAAACCAACATTTGAGAGCATGCTACGTGCCCTCTCTAGAATTGTGTGATTCATCCTTTCGGCTGCACCATTTTCCTGAGGTGTAAATGGTACAACCTTGATGTGTTGAATGTCGTTGTCTGTACAAAAAGCATCAAAATGTAAAGAGCAAAACTCCCCCCATTGTCAGTTTTAAGACATTTAATTTTGCTCCCAATTTGATTTTCAGCAACTGCCTTAAAAATTTAAAATTTTGTAAACACTTATGATTTTCTGTTGAGCATATAGACCCAAAGTTTATAGGTGCAATCATCTAAGAAAGTTACAAAATAGTTTGCTCCTCCAATGGAGGTTACCTCTGTGGGACCAAAAATATCTAAATGCACGAGTTCCAAGGGTTTTGCCTTCTTGTCGTGTCAGATTTTGGAGAAGTTGGCCCACCTTTGTTTCCCATAAATGCAATGCTCACATAGTTCTAAATCTACTGATTGTAAACCAGAAAGTTGGCCTCTTTTGAGCAATACTTCCATTCCCTTTTTGCTCATGTGGCCAAGTCTCCTATGCCATAGTTCTATCCCACTATCAACTACGGCCATCACCACTCCCACTTCAGCGGTACATTCGAGCACATAAAGAGATCCTGATTTACTACCTTTTGCAACAACTAAAGCGCCTTTAGTTACTTTCCAAATGTTGGAAGAGAAAGTGATGCTGCAGCATTGTGCATCAAGTTGTCCAGCTGAAATCAAGTTCCTCTTAAGTTTAGGAACATGTCTTACATCATTTAGTAGCCACTTGCTTCCATTCTTTAGTTGCAGCAATATGTTACCTTTGCCAACTATTTCGCACGGCTCATTGTCTCCGAGATAAACTTTGGCAAAATTTCCTTCTTAATATATTTGGAAGGCATCCCAGTTTGAAGTTGCATGAAAGGAGGCACCAGAGTCTAAAATCCATGACAAGAGCTCCTCCATCATCTTTAAGAGTCGTGTTAATCTCATTTTCTTTCAGCTATTTTTGGGCTTTCTTGTAACCCCAACAATCCTTCTTGACATGTCCATCTTTCCCACAAAACTTGCAACCTTCTTTCCGTCCTCTTGGCTTTGATCTCTTCGTTGATTTAGATCTCCTATTTTGTTTTCCTTGAAATTGGGTTCTTCCCCTATTGCCTAGAACCAAGGCTTCACCGGATATTTTAGTTTGTCCTCTCCTCATGTCTTCCTTGAGGAGGGTGGCAGCGACATCATCAAATCTTAACAATGCTTTCTTTTCTTTGTCTTCGGATCCTCTTCTCCCAGGTGCTGAATTGTTGATCATCATCATGACATTATCCCAACTATCGGGAAGCAAGCACAGGAGTAGCATAGCCCTCATTTCATCATCAAAATTGATTTCTACATAAACTAGTTAGCTGATTGCAATGCTGAATTCATTCAAGTGATTTGAAAATGTTTTTCCCTCTTTCATTTTTAGGTTGAACAACTTCTTTAGCAAGAAGACCCTATTGGTTGCGGATGCCGTTTCATACATGTCGCAAAGTTTGTCCCAAATCTGCTTTGCCGAAGTTTCTGTTGCAACATCAAATAAGATGTTGCTGGACAGTGAGAGGATAATTGTAGTGGCAGCTTTTTGATCCAACACATCCCATTTGTCATCTATCATCTCCTCCAGTTTTGGTATTTTTCCTTTCAGCGTGATAGCTAAGTCTTTTTGAATTAGTACAGCACGAATTTGCAGCTTCCAAAGCCCAAAATTCTGCCCCAAAAACTTCTCTATTCTCCACTTGTCCACTTCTTCCATTTCTTTGAAATTCGTCACGAATTTCTCAACCAGCTCCTTACCCAAGTTTTGATACCAATTGTTAAAACAATGGAACAGCAAAAAGTGAAAAGAACAGTAAACAATCACACAGTGCAAAGATATTTAATGTGGTTCACCATATGTATGGCTACGTCCACAAAGCAGGGGAAAACTCTTATATTTATGTGTTCTCAGATATGTTTACAACAGCATATACATATGCTTTTATATATTACAATAGAAAGAGCCGAACAATGAAGAGTCACCACAAAAGGATGAGGTGACCATTAGGTTTCATATCCAACAATCTTCGTACTGCGAACCTACGTGATAGATAAAACCTATGAAATGTAACCACAAATCTCACCTTCGAACTCCACTCCCTCTCCATGGCGAAGGATATTTAACCCACGTCAGGCTTGGTTATGTTTATTGCCCTGAATATTTTACTGATAGGCAAGTCCACCCCGTGGCTTTGACAGTGAAAAAATATAGAAATGACCGACTCACAACACAGAAAAAGACAGGAGGATAACATTGCACTAAGGATAGTGGAAGGAAGACAACAAGAAGAAGGGTGCGTAGCATCTTTTATCCAGTCTTGTCTAACCTTATATCGAATATTTGGAATAATTGAATATGGTGGGATCTAGGCCCTCCACTCCATGGCCAATAAAAACATCTCTGGGATGGATGGTCTCCCTCCTAAATTCTTCAAAGGCTGGCCTCATAACAGACAAGACTTTTAGGTCATTTATCATAAAACCTTTAGAATCTTTCATCAACTAAGGAATGATTTAGCTTCTACCTAAAGGTACGAATGAGGTTACAATTGTTGGGTGGCAGCGTATTACCCTTTTGAATACTTCTTATTAAGTCTTGTCTAAAGCTATAGACACTTGTTTTCCTCCTCACCCTATTTTATTCCTTAATTAAAAGTTCTTCTTGCCCATCTAGACATAATGGACTTGTATGGATGCTCAATTAATATTTTGAGGTTTTAACATTATAATAATTTTTGTTTCGTTACAAATTTCATTTATATTATTTTGGATGTTTTGACCTTGTCTTTGGTGGTATAATTGTTATTAAATAGACTCCTCTTCATAGTGTATTGGGTAGAATGTAAAATTTTCGAAGGCCTCTCACTTGGAGATACTTATTCTTAAATATCATCCACTTCAATAGTCAAAGGTTAATTTGGACAAATATAGCCCACACAGGTGGCGTAGTTCGCTAAGGGATTTAGGCTTGTCCCATATAGGTCCCGAGGTCGATTCTCTCCACTTGGATTTAAAAGGTTGTTCGGGGTGTCCAGGCGCCCTCGGTAGTCCCCTGAGGATTAGTCTCGCCTCTGCTTGCCCCACGGTTATTAGTCCCAACTCGGCACAAAATGTAAGCTCGAGGCAAGGCGCTGTGGGCATCGCTGGGAGGAGTCGCAACACCCCTGTCTCTCTTAAGGGGCAGGGCTAGAGGATACCTTTGGGTTAAAAAAAAAAAATAGGACAAATATTTACCACCTTTTGTTGTGAATGAGGCGTAAAATTGCTATTGAGTCTTTCACCATTGAAATGGATGATATTTAAGTAGAGTGCTTGGAGATCAGTGGAACCCATCTTAGTTACAAGGAAGTGGTATAAGTTTTGTACCAAATGAATGTATGTACAAAGAGTTCCAATGAACTGTTAATGTATTAATCTTCTAGGTTAACACAACTTAGTTTTGTATTCAATTTTTCAGGTTTTGTTGGTTTGGCAATTCAACTATTTTATGAATGCGTATAAGAATGTAATCCTTTATTTTGATGTCAATAAAATTTGCCATTGTATTCTACTTATCAATCCTAGCTTGACAATGGTATCAGAGCCATGCGAAGTTGCATATAAATCA
This sequence comes from Cunninghamia lanceolata, assembly GCA_027924645.1. Taxonomy (NCBI): domain Eukaryota; kingdom Viridiplantae; phylum Streptophyta; class Pinopsida; order Cupressales; family Cupressaceae; genus Cunninghamia; species Cunninghamia lanceolata. The sequence continues at coordinate 909,424 of BSBN01001183.1, read as the reverse complement.
TCAAAGGAGAATAAAGTTCCAGATTCAATTTGTAGTGTCCAAAATCAGCTTTTGTTTAGACACATGAGAAGTCATAGGAATTAGCAGAGAATTGACCATTGATATAGAAAAATAGAAAACACTCTTATTTTCAATGATTTGTCATGTAATAATTGTGATGGAGATGCACAACCTAGGTCAGCCCACAATATCGTGTCCCATTTTTTGGCCAAATTGGAACATTGAAATCAACATTTTTAACTAAATTTTCACTTTCTTACACCTATAGCAACTAAGCCATTAAGAATTTGTAGATGATGTGAACTAATGATTTTTGAGATTTTGTGTGTAGATTCTAAATATATATTTTTAAAAATTTTAAGAAATAATTTGTGAAAAATTTTATGTAATTTTAATTACTTACTTTTTATAGTTAACAATATTTTTAAAAAGTGACATTTATACCATGCAACATAACTTTTTTTATAGAAAGGAAAAAATTACAAATTTTTAAAAATAGATTTATAACACCAACCTCTAGTGTGTAGATATTTTTTCATTATTTTTTGTTACATTTTTTAAATTAATTTTTGAAGTGGGACTAATTATAATTTAGACATTGTTTTATATCATACAACATAACTTTTTCTATATGTATCCAATTAAATTCTCTTCTTTTGTTGAAACAAGGACATCAATACCTAGTATGCATATATTTTTTTTTAAATCCCTATTTTTTTATTTTCTGCATGTGTAGAATACAGACCTTAATATCCAGTGAAAAACCTATGTTCACTAGAAAATAGAAAATAAATATAATAGTCAAATGAAATATATTCAATATCATATTTTTTGAAAATTTTATACTAAGGGCTACATACTTACAAAATAGAATTTTTAAATGACTTCATTTGATCCCCCAAAAGGTGAAACAAAACTAAGTTTTTCTTAGCATTTTGATAGGTGCGAAGGAGACTCCATCAAGGGTTTGATTTAAGACTAGGGGGTTATATCCAAGGGGGTTTCATCTAAGGGGGTTTTATCTAACCCCCTTCATTTAAACCCCTTTAGATGGAACCCCTCAAGGCTTAAATCATTATTTTCAATAAAAAATATGTGATTTAAACAAAACTCAAGATGTCCCAGAAGTGGAACACACTATTGTGGCAACACCCACATACATCACCAACTATTGTTAATGAAAAAAGTATTTCAGTATAAAAATTCAATAGCCTTAGCCTTGATAAGGGCTTTTGTCAATGGAGATGTGTTTCGACACATACAAGGGTGTAAATTTTCGTGGGATGCCCTTCAAAAATTATGAGATCTATATTATTCTCATTCTAAATTGGAGTTCATTTAGTTATAGTTGAATTTATTTAACCTTTAATTGAAGAATGATGATGTCATGACATTAATTTGAGCAATAAAATAAAATGTTGATGCTATTGGTGTAAAAGTTGATATCTATCTCATAGCCTTCATAAAGGCACTTATTCAAACACATTCAACTTATTTGGAGTCTGTTCAAGAAAGTAATGAATTGAAGACCATTACTGTTGATCAAATGGTTGAAAAGTTAGTAGAACGTGAGAAGGATTTTTGGAGAAAAATTGATAGCATTGGTGAAAATGTTTTTCTTTCTCAACAAAAAGACAAGCCTCCTAATAAGAACTTCTCTTCTAGAGGTGGTCAAAGTGATCAAGGAAAAGGTAGAGGTCAATGGAAGAATAGAGGTAGAGGAGGTGTAAATGGAAAAGGACACTCCCAACATGACAACCAAAATGATAGACACCACTTGTATTGTAAATGATGTGGTCAAAGAGGTAGTCATGAAGCCCATGAATGCAAAATCACATGGGATAGATAGAAAATTCATTCAAACAAAAAAATAAAACACATCATGATGATAAAGCATCAAGAGCAAGTCAATTTGCATGTGACAATGATAATGATGAATATGTGCTTTATGTATCAGATTCTACCTATTGTAATTCAATTAATTGTTCATGACGTGATGCTTGGGTGTTAGATATTGGAACTGTTAGGACAGTAAAATTTTGAAATTTTTACTATTTCCTCACTCCATCATATTTGAATAAATCCCAAAAAAATATCCCAAAAGACCATAATAAAAATTTTCATATATCTCACAAGATGAGCAATGCCAAATTTCTTCAAAGTCAATCCATCGGTAAGATGTTGTTTTGGCTTACACCGATACATAAGGAATCATTTGAAAATAACCATCGGCGTGAGAAGACAGATCGCAAAGAGAATTATGGAAGTCACCGATGGAGTAAGTAATACCGATGACCTTACATCGGCAAGAGAGGCAAGTGGTCATACCGATTGGTATGACAGATGTCTATCGGATGACCTTTTAAAAGTTGCCCCGATGGTATATATCATATCGATGAAGCATTTCGGCAAGAGTTTCACCGAACATCTTGCGGGGACAATGAAGCAAATGACTGTCGGCAAGAAATAAACTATCGGAATAAGACATAAAGAAGTTTCCGATGCTTGAAGTCTTGGCGATAAGAAAGCTTTCGGCGAGACTCACAGCGATACACATACCTATCGGGATAACTCAGCATATTGGGACAAGGGAATTAGGTCTCGCTGATTCACATGTCATGGCGATCAAAAGGCATCGGTGACACTTTAACATACTCTGTCCAATGAAGAATATGAAAGGGCCATTGGGGAGATGATTTAGATCGGGATATCTTTAGAAAGCTATCCTGATAGTGTATGTCATTTCGACCAAGATAAAGTTCATGCATGAGAATGACTATCGGTGAGATAACAAAGATCGGGAGAACATAATTATATTATCCCAATAGTGTTAATCACTCTGATGAACTAGTCATATCGGTAGGACCCGCTACATCGCAGAGAGATCTCAAACACATGGCGATGAAGGAAGTCATGCCGATGGTCGCGCCCACTTAAGATATGACATTACATAGCGTCAGGAATACAGTTGAGGGGTCACGCCGATTGACTGTTTGCGCCATAAAAGCATTAAGGGTCGCCCAGAAATTTTAAAAATCACACCAATAAGAAGAGTTATGGCGATGTGACACTTCACAGCGATGACATTGAATTGATCAGATAGTTAATACAAACGGCTACGAAATTCATACGTTCATTATAATTGCAAAAAAAACATTCAAGAAGAGAATACAGAGGAATTCTTGAGGTGCAAAATAGAGGATTCCAATTTCAGCCACCGGACGACAGGTACATATACCATTGCATAGCGTGTATTTAAAATTTTTTTGCTAAAGTTCTGAAATGGAAACTCCAGGAAAGGGAAAAGGAAGAAAGTCACAAGGAGAAACCAGTAAGCCCAAAAAACAAAAAACTGAATAGACCCCTAAGGAAAAAGTAAAGGAAAGAAAACTCAATCAGGACCTAATTGACCAGTTGCCTGGGTCAACTCCCAAGGCCAGGAGATCTGCCCAACTCAAGGCAGAAGTGGAGAAATTAGAAGATAAACACAAATGCCTGGGAGATATCTGGACCCCAATTCGGGGATATGAACTTTTTAGATTCCACTATAATAGAAGGTTTAGGAATACCCCTGTGTCAAACCCATGGCACTTGAACTTGGGAAAACTGGTTGTGCCCAATGTATTCCTGAATGTGGAACTCCTCCAACTGCTAGCCAGACATTATAATTCAAACCTAAAAGCCATCTGCAACCCACAGGGAGAACCAATTGTGCATTTATCAAAAAATGCCATTTGTGAGGTTTTTGATTTAGATGATTTGTGTACTGTCCCTATCATTTTTGAAGATCTGGACAAAGAGTATTGGAGAATGGACACAACTTACGATGGATGGAGGTTGCCCATTCATAGGCCCAGGATTGAAGGAGAAGTGATACCCTTGACTGAGAATGATGGCCCTCCCTTTCATGTAGCCATTTTTGAACCATACATCCAATATACTTATTTTTTTGTAGGCCAAGTCCTTGGCTCAGAGGTCCCTGAGTTCATGACTATTCCTCTGATGGTCATAGCCTCTGACATTCAATGTCATAATGCCAGACAATTTGATTATGCCTTCTATATTGCTACTAGAATAGACTCTGGTCTATCTGCAATAAAAAACAATGCTCCAGCATGCTCTTTTGAGCATTACTCAATGCTTATGCATATGGTGTTATACTATGGCCAGGAAGTAGGGTTATGGCCAAATGAGTTTCAAGTTGTTGCTGCAGATAAGAAAGGGGAAAAGATACTTGTGCAAATGTGGACCTGAATCTGGGATAGTAGATATGCCAACTCTAGCTATGCTCAATTTGAAGAGCATTGTGTAAAAGTGCTGTATAGGTATTTCAACCACCCCTATGAATATTCAATTTCAAATGAAATAAAAAAGTTCCTCAGACCTAAAGATTTTGGTGGTCCCCCTACTGTCACTCATAATTTGGGAGACTGGTACTACTTTGAGGATGCCACTATGATCAGAGTTTATGGATTTGAGGATACTCCATTCATATTGCCTAAAACTGTCCCTGACAGACTTGCATATTTAGAAATAATTAGGCAAATGCATTGTTCGAATGTGGTGCATCTAAGTTCACATGATAAACAATCATTCATGTCCAGCACTTTGTGTTTTGGAGATTTTACTGTGGTTTCAAAAGAAGGATACAATCTCATTTTGGATAAACTAATGCATTATAACATGATGACTGCTGAGGTGAGGAAAGGGTTTGACCCTGAAGGTTTCATTGACTCTGCAAGAAGAAAACAGAATCTCAGTGGATACATGCACATACATTATCCACATGATGATGTCATTAGAAATTTGGAAGAAGCTGAAGTCGACTTGGTGGTAGAAAAATATAACAGAGATTTAGATGAAAAGAAAAAGTAGTTGGCAGAAGTTGAAGTGGTTTCCTCTGAAGATGAAGAACTCACTGAACAAGAGCAGCCACAAGATAAAACCATGGAAATGTCCAAAAGAAAAATACAACAATATCAGCCTCCAGTTGTGCTACATGATGAGGAGGGGTCTGCTGATGAAGATCCATGCCAAATGGCCTATGATTCTTTCATTTTAGATGATGCATTTATTCAGTCAAAGGAATTTAAATCATTCCTATATAAATACAAAGGAAAAGAAATTAGAGAGTCAGTAGATGATGTTTCTGCTGATAATGAAAAACAGTTATTAGATATGCTGAAGGAAACAGTAGATAAAGAAATGCAGGACATGACACCTAGCAAGGGTAGACAGTTACTCAAAGATGCAGGGGTTATGATTTTTCCTGGTTTGGACTTAAATTCTGCTTTGGTCTTTGACAGCTTTCTGAATAGTGCTGATGATAAGTATAAGCTTACTCCAGAATGAGTTAATGAAGTGTATATGGGAACAAGATATAATACTGATGAAAATTCCTTGATGATATGGGCATTGTACCCTCCTCATAAGAAGACGGCCATCATAGATACTGAAAAGACTTTGGCCATGTTATGACTTTGAAAGTAGGTTAAATTGACCCTATGATTACTGCAGACATTGGTATCAATGTCACAAAGTTGAATAAAGCACAGGCTCAAATGTTGATCAAAGAAAGAGATGCTTATAAATTGAACTGTGAGAGATTGACAAAAGAAAATGATTACTTGAAGGATGCTGTTAAGAGCACTTTTGGCCAATCCACAAAAAGAATAACTCAAGGTGAGAGCTCACAGGGCATTCAAGTATTATCCCCTAACCAAGCCACACAAATTCAGATAGATGCATTTGTTACAATACTGCAGAGCAGGTATGCAAACATGGTGCGGTGGTTGAACCAGTTTTGGGATAATTACTCAGAGAATCATAAAGCAGTCAAAGAACATGAAAGACTTGAAAAGAGAATACAAGAAAAATTAATTGAATTACAAAATAGAAGTGCTGCTGATAGTACAGATATCTCTGATGCCAGAACATTGCTCAAACAGCACCAACATTGCTATGACAAACTTAAAGCTGATGCTAAGGAAGGTATTGATGCTTCAAGTGCAGGAGTGCCTAGGTTATTTAAAGACAACAGAGAGGTGAAGAGCAAAGAAGAATGGATTATTGACTGTCAGATTATATTACACAAAGCCACAGGAGCTCTGAAAGATAAAGCCTCTGCGTCCAAAGAAGTCTGCAAACAATTGGAGGAGATGGTTACTCTTGATGTAATTACCAGAAGCGCTATTAAGCTTACTGATTCTCACCGTGATCAAAAGTATCTAGATCATCTGGCTAAAGTTTATCTATGGCTGAATAGAGCCTAATTACGCTTATGTAATTATTGTTAATACTTGTTAAGTTCCCAAAAGACTTATTGAAGAGTTGTATCTCTTCATAGAAATATCTATATAAGTTCAAACAATCGATGCTGAAAAGGGGATCAGCAGTAGAAGATATTCATATATACATAATATACAATGTTCCAAAATGACTATGTTGCATATTTTATTTGAAGAAGAAGTTTGAAGTTCTCTAATTCAGTATTTCTACTTTGGTATCAGTTGTTTGTTGAAATTATTCAATTGTGTGGCTGTCTCCATTTCTGCATTTCCTTGTTATTCAGATTAAGATATCAGGTATATATTTAATCTGTCAATACACATTTGCTGTATCTGTGTGATTAATTTGGTTGGTGTCCATCTGAGGAATTAAACCCTTTTGATTTAGTCACAGTAGCCTGGAAGTAATAAGTTGGGATTACTAAGTAGAGCCATATAATTAGGATTGCCATTCTGTCTCCAGTAAAATATTATCTATTAATCTTGTCCATTCATTTCATTTGGTTCCTTCAAGTAAGGATTAAAATACCTTATGGTGAATTATAAGATATCTGATTTTATTTGGTTGGATTATCAAGAAGAGTCTATCAGTCATTTACTTGTACGTTTATACAAGCTATAAACCAAAACTGTGCCAAACAACTAGAATTATTACCATTAAGAAATTACTGGTCTTGGTCCTTCAAATTGACTCTGTTACCCAACAAGGCACTAGTCTCATTCAACTCATAAATTAAAACCTTTTACCTTGATATTGCTTATACAATTACTGCCAATCACTTATCAAACATTATACATAGAATTAATTAGTCAGCTTTTTTATCTATCCTACATCCTATGCCATTGTAGATAGATCTAGTTAGTCCACTCATCCATACTCAGACTGCTTTAATATTTTAAGGTTCACCCACCTAGGTGTAGCAGGACCTAAAGTGTAGGAAATCATCAAACCTTGAAGGTTGATTTCGTCAAGTTAGTTCAAAAATGTTGCAAATCCAAACATAGAGCCTGACATCCTCTTAGGATTAGCAACCTGCATTTTTGAGACCTAACAAATTGGCGACTCTACTGGGGACTTAGTAAAAGACCTTAGAAATTAATCCTTTCTTTCATAGAGTCATTTCAAAAAAATTGGTAACTCTGCTAGTGACAAGAACCCTACAGATAAAATATAAACTTTTCCTATTTAGTAAATAGGTGGCGACTCTAGTTACAATTATAACAAAAATTTCAAATGGATGGTAGGAGATCCAAGATGGAAGGTAAAAATTTGCAGTCATCTCCACCCCTCAAAAACATTTCCAAAAGAAATGTGAATTCAAAGCATTCACACCAAGATAATAATCTGGACATCCAAGAGAATGATTCAGAACAAAATATTTCAATTCACAACAAATTCACACCTCTACATGATTCAAATGAGAACCTTAGTGGAGAAACTGATGATATTTTGGCAAGGTACAGACCCACCCTTCAAGAACAACGTGATCATGATACAAAGATCATGAGGGATATTGATAGGAACCAAGCTGAACATGATTTCAAGATGTCATTATATCAGGGAGAAGAGATAGGATATGAATTTTCAAATCAGGGAATGAATGACAATCTAGAACATCAGGAAATAAATAATCAAGACATGAGTGAAGAGCAACAGGAAATACTCATGCTCCGGAAGGAACTTGAAAGGTACAAGATACAAGAAGAGAGGGAGCTGTTGCAGCAAGAAATTCAACAGAGGAAAAATAAAGCCAAAACAGCTCCCCCAAAATATGTACCTCCGCATAGAGGGAATATTTCATGAAATACACAGCAAAATACAGGTGGTGTTCAAAACCCACATGCTTCTAGAGGTCATCAGAACACTATTCCCCAAAACCCTAGACCACCTCCCATACGTAATGCATCTCAACATATGGCAAATAATTACCCACCCCCTAGCCAACAATATTATAGGCCACAAAACCATCACATGAATCTCCACATGAACCAACATCAACAATATGCATTTCATCAGCCACCAGGTGGATATAATTACTATCCCAATCCACCACCTCTGAATTTCCCTCCCCAAAACCTTGCTAATATATGCAGTCAATTTGATTTAACTAGATATCAGTTATGTCCATATCCTATGGCTAGTACTTGGAGAAATATGGTTCCCAAGTTTATTGGAAACAATGCAATATCTGCAGAAGATCATATCAGAAGTTTTAATGCTTTTGTATAGGATATAGGTATGGATTGGGAAGACATTAGAATGAGGTTATTTATGATGTCCCTCACTGAAGATGCCAGAGATTGGTTTAATAGCTTGCCTGATGCATCAATCAATTCAATAACTAATTTCCATAACCAGTTTAAGGATTAGTATGGTAACCAATATGCTCCTGAGTTTGCACTACATGAACTAATAAGTATACAGAAGTATCAAAATGAATCAGTGTTTGATTTCAACCTGAAGTTTTCCAAGTTACATAATAAGGTACCACATGGAGCCAAGTTATCTGACCAGGCAACACTGAGTATCTATATGAAAGCATTTGACCCCAAAACAGGATATGAACTCAGAAACAGGTGTCCTGCAACTTTGGCCGAAGCACAGAAAGTGGCCATAACTATTGAAAATAATAGGAAGGCTGCAGGAATGGTCAGTAAAAGGGATAATCATAGAAATCTTCAGAATCCAAATGCTCAACAGATTAAACCAGAGGGTCAGCATAGGCATGAAAGACCTAGGCTACATGATATGCCCTACAATACAAATTGGAAGGATGGAAGACCTATAGATAATAACAGAAAGCAACCATATGGAAAGGATACTCCTGATCCCTTGAAGAGAAACATGGCACATATGGCTGAAAATAAACCTTGGTGTTTTGTATGTAACTTACCACATTCACTTGAATACTGTGAGTTAGCTAAATCAATACAGCAAGAGGAAATGCTATACAACTATAATAGGGATAATCACACCATCAATATGATGTAGGATACACCATGTGTGGTAACAGAAGATTATTCTTCTTCAGAAGAAGAAGGATATGAGTATGATGTAGGGAACCAAAAGTATCATATTAACATGGGAGAACAAGAGGTATTCTCAGACCAAGAAGATAGTTGTAACAACAAATCATATGGTCAATGAAGAAAACCTACTAAGGATGAAAGAGAAGCTCTCACAATGGCTGCAGTGGCTCAAGCTCGAAACACTTATAACTTAAGGAATAGAACAACAAATGTTGGGCAAGGAACTCCTGGAAGTGTATTTATAAAAGACCAGAATAACAAAGGGAATAATACAAAAGCATCGCCTAAAGAACCAGAAAAGGGCGATAAAAGTAAAATGAAGGAAAATCAAGAAAAAGAGAACACAAAAACAGAAAAGAATGACCAGATCATAGCCCCTTCTTTTGACATTGCACAGGCAGTGTCTCAGGTGAAGATATCAGTCCCACTCTTAGAGATGATGAAAATAGATAAATATAGGAGTACAGTTGTCAAGATGATTTCTGATACACCAAATCCAAAACAGAAAGGGTTTGAAAGAACAACAAATAATGTGCATCAAGAAAATTTAAGATGCCTGAGGTATACCTTGGTGACACATTTACAAAAAATCCCTCACAGGTAGATCCATTCTATACTACACTAGTAATCAAAAATAGAATAGTCAGGAATTGTATGATTGATTCAGGTGCTGCTATGAATATCATGCCTATAGCAGTGATGAAAGAATTGGGGATGTGGGTTGATACTACGTATGGCCAGTGTTATGTAATGGATAACAGATCTATTCCAGTAGTTGGTATCATGAAGGATGTAGAGATAAAACTTGCCTCACATCTGGAAGCCACTTATAACATTGACATTACTGTGGTTGACATCCCACCATATTATGGGATGCTTTTATCAAGGCAATGGGCTGCTATGGCAGGAGGCAATGTTCAGTTAGATTTATCACATGCCACCATACCAGTGGGTGACAAGGAAATCAAATTGTGCAGAGAGCCAAGGTATGACAATATCATACAAAGAATGGACCGGCATTAGGTGAATTTCTTTTGTGACACAGATTTGGGAGTTTTCAAAGTTGGAGAAACTACACCAGAGTTACATAACACTGACCCAATACACACTGAATCTATGAAAGAAGAAAATGAGTTGTGGAAAATGTATTTTGATGGTGCATGCAGCAAAGTAGGAAATGGGGCTGGAGTAATTTTCATTTCACCAGGAGGTAAAACTTTTAAATACTCTTTCCTATTGACATTTGAATGTACAAATAATGTAGCTGAGTATGAAGCCTTGCTCATTGGCCTAAACATAGCCACCAAACACAAAATAAAAAAGTTGGCTGTTTATGGTGATTTTGAATTGGTTATCTCCCAAATAAGAGAAAAATACTTATCAAAAAATAAAAGATTAAGACAGTACAGAAATGCAGTTTGGGATAGTGTTGAATTATTTGATGCCTTTTCAATCAGCTGGGTTGATAGGTCTAAAAACATTATGGCAGACTTTTTAGCAAACATTGCATTAAAGAGAGATGATGTCACATTGGGAGGAATCACAGAAATTGAATTTAAAACTAGACCTACCATCCCTGATAATATACAGAATTGGCAAGTATTTGATAGTGATGCTGACATAATCAATTTCTTGCATTGTGCTGATTATTACAAAAATCAAGAAATTGATTTCAGTGCATTTGTGGAGGAACATGATGGGAAGCAAACCCTTTTTGGCCAAGAAGTGGTCCAGTTGAAGACGAATAAGATACCCAAAGGACTTATTGCATTAGAAAAGACATTTGATGGCCATGACAAGTATAAAAAGAAAGACACACCAGTGGTACCTAGTAACCTTGAAGAAATCAATTTGGGGACACAAACAAGTCCAAAAAATGTGTATATTGGAAGAAGTCTTGACCCAAAAATTAGAAGCAGACTTATCAACCTGCTCAGGAAGTACAGGCATGTGTTTGCTTGGTCATATGATGACTTAAAAGCATATAGAGAGGATCTATTTCAACATGAGATACCACTGAAGCAAGATGCTAAACCTTTCAGACAGAAGCAGAGACCGATTAATCCTACACTAGCCCCTAAAATGTTAGAGGAACTTACAAAGTTAAGGGATGGAGCTATAATCAAACCTATTAGACACTCTTCCTGGGTTTCAAACTTAGTGCCTGTCAGGAAAAAGAATGGTGATATTAGACTGTGTGTGGATTTCAGAAACTTGAATAAATCTTCCCTCAAAGATAATTATCCTCTTCCCAATATGGAGGCGATATTGCAGAAAGTCACTGGATGCGAATTATTGTCAATGATGGATGGTTTCTCCGGTTACAATCAGGTAAAGGTTAAGGAGTCTGAACAATTTAAAACTACATTCACCACTCCGTGGGGAACATATGTGTATTTGAGAATGCCATTTGGATTAACTAATGCTGGAGCAACATTCCAAAGAGCGATGGATGTAGCTTTTGCTGAATTGATCAATAAGATTATGATAGTATATCAAGACGACTTGACAGCATATTCTAAAAAAGCTGAAGATCATTGCACACATTTAGAACAAGTATTTATCAAAGCCCTAGAATATGGGATATCATTGAACCCTAAAAAATGCCATTTTGCAGTGACAGAAGGAAAATTGCTTGGCCATATAGTCTCGAAGGAAGGAGTTAAAATAGATCCTGAAAGGGTAAAAGCAATTGATTAGCTCCCTATTCCAAAGAATGTAAAAGCCATACAATCATTTTTTGGCCAGATAAATTTTGTCAGAAGATTTATACCAAATTTTGCAGAAATTGTTTGTCTTATATCAAGAATGCTGAAGAAGAACTCAGAAATAAAATGGACAACAGAAACACTAGAAGCATTTGGTAATATTAAGGAGGCAATCAAGCAATCTCCAGTCTTAGTGTCCCCTGACTTCAGTAAACCTTTCCAACTTTTCTCATTTGCTTCCTATCATACAGTAGCAGCAGTGTTGTTACAGAAAAATAATGATGGATATGAATAGCCTATCTCATTCTTCAGCAAGTCCCTTCAGAATGCAAAGTTGAAGTATGACATTATTGAAAAACAAGCATATGCACTGGTAAAAGCAGTTAAAAATTTTAGACCATATTTGGTGGGAGCTAAAATCACAGCATATGTTCCTAATGCTATAGTGAAGGATGTATTGGTCCAAACTGAAGTCACCGGAAGGAGATGTAGGTGGATCAATAGGATTCAGGAATTCAACATTGAAATCCAAATCACTAATCTGGTACGGGGACAGGGTCTTGCCAAATTGATGACTGAAAGTAACCTAGAAGCCTCTCAGATATGTAATGTTGATACAAGTACCAGCATTGAACACACTCCATGGTATACTGATATAATATATTATCTAAATCATATGAAATGTCCTGAAGGATATGATGATAACAAAAGGAGGACACTCAAGATACAAGCTTCAAAATATGTATTCATCAGTGGGGATCTTTACTGGAAAAATAGAGATGGGATTCTATTATTATGCTTGGATGAATATCAGTCAAAACGTATTATGAAGGAGTTGCATGAAGGCATGTGTGGAGGTCATTTCTCAGCGAAAACTACAGCCCACAAAATCCTGAGGGCAGGATATTATTGGCCTAAAGTTTTTAATGATTCATACCAGTACACTAGAAAGTGTGAAGCATGCCAGAAGTTCTCAGGCAAGTTAAAATATCAAGGAGCATTACCCTTAAAACCTATGCAGGTTGAGGCTCCATTTTATCAATGGGGTATTGATTTTATAGGTGAAATCTCAGAAAAATTAAGTGGAGGGCACAGATGGATTTTAGTAGCTACTGATTACTTTACAAAATGGGTGGAAGCAATCCCTACCAAACAGGCTACAAGTAAAGTTGTGATCAATTTTCTAATGGATAATATTATATGCCGATTTGGTACTCCAGTAAGATTGATTACAGATAATGGGATGTGTTTTAGATCTGATGAATTCAAAGATTTTTGCAGTACACATGGTATCACTGTTTCTTATGCTGCTCCCTACCATCCACAGGCCAATGGACAAGCTGAATCAAGTAATAAGAGCCTCTTGAAAATCATAAAAAGAATGCTGGATAGAAATAAGAGAGCTTGGGATTCAAAATTGAGAATGGCAGTATGGGCTGATAGAATTACTATAAAAAGGGCAATTGGGAGATCTCCTTATGAGTTGGTATATGGAACACAAGCAAGATTACCATTGGACAATCTTATACCAGTGTATAAATTCATTCTCCAGGAAGACTTGAATATTCCTGAACCAATGGAGGAAAGGTTAGAACAATTGGCAGAGCTTGATAAAACAAGAAGAAGAGCTCAGAGGCAGAATGTTAAACTACAATCACAGGTAAAATATCTCTTTGACAAGAAGGCCAAAGACAGGAAGTTTGAAATAAATGATATGGTACTGATGTGGAATGCAAGATGTCAGGACAAAGGAAAACATGGAAAATTTGAAGCCCTGTGGTTGGGTCCTTTTGTTATCACTGGTAAGGGAGGTGATGATTCTTACTATGTACAGAATATGTCAGGAGAGAGCAGGAATTGCCTGTACATGGGCAATACTTGAAGCATAAACATGTACAAAGAGAATTGAGTGTTGCCAGTGCACGGACAACATTCAAATAATTCTCAAAATATCTTATTCCATGCACAGTAGTCTAGGAATCATTCCTGTTCCCCATCATTTGTTACTTTCCTTTTCCCAGCTCAATAAAAACCTCACCCCAAAATAATAAAATATGTGGTCTACTTCCCCAGGGGATCTGGACCCTTGTTATACTCACAAGGAGTATACATCCCAGACAGAGCCACTGTTAGGACAGTAAAATTTCAAAATTTTTACTATTTCCTCACTCCATCATATTTGAATAAATCCCAAAAAAATATCCCAAAAGACCATAATAAAAATTTTTATATATCTCACAAGATGAGCAATGCCAAATTTCTTCAAAGTCAATCCATCGGTAAGATGTTGTTTTGGCTTACACCGATACATAAGGAATCATTTGAAAATAACCATCAGCGTGAGAAGACAGATCGGAAAGAGAATTATGGAAGTCACCGATGGAGTAAGTAATACCGATGACCTTACATCGGCAAGAGAGGCAAGTGGTCATACCGATCGGTATGACAGATGTCTATCGGATGACCTTTTAAAAGTTGCCCCAACGGTATATATCATACCGATGAAGCATTTCGGCAAGAGTTTCACCGAACATCTTGCGGGGACAACGAAGCAAACGACTGTCGGCAAGAAATAAACTATCGGAATAAGACATAAAGAAGTTTCCGATGCTTGAAGTCTTGGCGATAAGAAAGCTTTCGGTGAGACTCACAGCGATACACATACCTATCGGGATAATTCAGCATATCGGGACAAGGGAATTAGGTCTCGCTGATTCACAAGTCACGGCGATCAAAAGGCATCGGTGACACTTTAACATACTCTGTCCGATGAAGAATATGAAAGGGCCATCGGGGAGATGATTTAGATATCTTTAGAAAGCTATCCCGATAGTGTATGTCATTCCGACCAAGATAAAGTTCATGCATGAGAATGACTATCGGTGAGATAACAAAGATCGGGGGAACATAATTATATTATCCCAATAGTGTTAATCACTCCGATGAACTAGTCATATCGGTAGGACCCGCTACATCGCAGAGAGATCTCAAACACATGGCAATGAAGGAAGTCATGTCGATGGTCGCGCCCACTTAAAATATGACATTACATAGCGTCGGGAATACAGTTGAGGGGTCATGCTGATTGACTGTTCGTGCCATAAAAGCATTAAGGGTCGCCCAGACATTTTAAAAATCACGCCGATAAGAAGAGTTATGGCGATGTGACACTTCACAGCGATGAACATTGAATTGATTAGATAGTTAATACAAATGGCTACGAAATTCATACGATCATTATAATTGCAAAAAAAATGTCCAAGAAGAGAATACAGAGGAATTCTTGAGGCGTAAAACAGAGGATTCCAATTTCAGCCACCAGACGACAGGTATATATACCATTGCATAGCCTGTATTTAAAATTTTTTTGCTAAAGTTCTGAAATGGAAACTCCGGGAAAGGGAAAAGGAAGAAAGTCACAAGGAGAAACCAGTAAGCCCAAAAAACAAAAAACTGAACAGACCCCTGAGGAAAAAGTAAAGGAAAGAAAACTCAATCAGGACCTAATTGACCAGTTGCCTAGGTCAACTCCCAAGGCCAGGAGATCTGCCCAACTCAGGGCAGAAGTGGAGAAATTAGAAGATAAACACAAACGCCTGGGAGATATCTGGACCCCAATTCGGGGATATGAACTTTTTAGATTCCACTATAATAGAAGGTTTAGGAATACCCCTGTGTCAAACCCATGGCACTTGAACTTGGGAAAATTGGTTGTGCCCAATGTATTCCTAAATGTGGAACTCCTCCAACTGCTAGCCAGACATTATAATTCAAACTTGAAAGCCATCTGCAACCCACAGGGAGAACCAATTGTGCATTTATCAAAAAATGCCATTTGTGAGGTTTTTGATTTAGATGATTTGTGTACTGTCCCTATCATTTTTGAAGATCTGGACAAAGAGTATTGGAGAATGGACACAACTTACAATGGATGGAGGTTGCCCATTCATAGGCCTAGGATTGAAGGAGAAGTGATACCCTTGACTGAGAATGATGGCCCTCCCTTTCCTGTAGCCATTTTTGAACCATACATACAATATACTTATTTTTCTATAGGCCAAGTCCTTGGCTCAGAGGTCCCTAAGTTCATGACTATTCCTCTGATGGTCATAGCCTCTAACATTCAATGTCATAATGCCAGACAATTTGATTATGCCTCCTATATTGCTACTAGAATAGACTTTGGTCTATCTGCAATAAAAAACAATGCTCCAGCATGCTCTTTTGAGCATTACTCAATGCTTATGCATATGGTGTTATACTATGGCTAGGAAGTAGGGTTATGGCCAAATGAGTTTCAAGTTGTTGCTACAGATAAGAAAGGGGAAAAGATACCTGTGCAAATGTGGACTAGAATCTGGGATAGTAGATATGCCAACTCCAGCTATGCTCAATTTGAAGAGCATTGTGTAAAAGTGTTGTATAGGTATTTCAACCACCCCTGTGAATATTCAATTTCAAATGAAATAAAAATTTTCCTCAGACCTCAAGATTTTGGTGGTCCCCCTACTGTCACTCATAATTGGGGAGACTGGTACTGCTTTGACGATGCCACTATGATCAGAGTTTATGGATTTGAGGATACTCCATTCATATTGCCTAAAACTGTCCCTGACAGACTTGCATATTTAGAAATAACTAGGCAAATGCATTGTTCGAATGTGGTGCATCTAAGTTCACATGATAAACAATCATTCATGCCCAGCACTTTGTGTTTTGGAGATTTTACTCTGGTTTCAAAAGAAGGATACAATCTCATTTTGGATAAACTAATGCATTATAACATGATGACTGCTGAGGTGAGGAAAGGGTTTGACCCTAAAGGTTTCATTGACTCTGCAAGAAGAAAACAGAATCTCAGTGGATACATGCACATACATTATCCACATGATGATGTCATTAGAAATTTGGAAGAAGCTGAAGTCGACTTGGTGGTAGAAAAATATAACAGAGATTTAGATGAAAAGAAAAAGCAGTTGGCAGAAGTTGAAGTGGTTTCCTCTGAAGATGAAGAACTCACTGAACAAGAGCAGCCACAAGATAAAACCATGGAAATGTCCAAAAGAAAAATACAACAATATCAGCCTCGAGTTGTGCTACATGATGAGGAGGGGTCTGCTGATGAAGATCCACGCCAAATGGCCTATGATTCTTTCATTTCAGATGATGCATTTATTCAGTCAAAAGAATTTAAATCATTCCTATATAAATACAAAGGAAAAGAAATTAGAGAGTCAGTAGATGATGTTTCTGCTGATAATGAAAAATAGTTATTAGATATGCTGAAGGAAACAGTAGATAAAGAAATGCAGGACATGACACCTAGCAAGGGTAGACAGTTACTCAAAGATGCAGGGGTTATAATTTTTCCTGGTTTGGACTTAAATTCTGCTTTGGTTTTTGACAGCTTTCTAAATAGTGCTGATGATAAGTATAAGCTTACTCCAGAAGGAGTTAATGAAGTGTCTATGGGAACAAGATATAATACTGATGAAAATTCCTTGATGATATGGGCATTGTACCCTCCTCATCAGAAGACGGCCATCATAGATACTGAAAAGACTTTTGGCCATGTTATGACTTTGAAAGTAGGGGAAACTGACCCTATGATTACTGCAGACATTGGTATCAATGTCGCAAAGTTGAATAAAGCACAGGCTCAAATGTTGATCAAAGAAAGAGATGCTTATAAATTGAACTGTGAGAGATTGACAAAAGAAAATGATTACTTGAAGGATGCTGTTAAGAGCACTTTTGGCCAATCCACAAAAAGAATAACTCAAGGTGAGAGCTCACAGGGCATTCAAGTATTATCCCCTGACCAAGCCACACAAATTCAGATAGATGCATTTGTTACAATACTGCAGAGCAGGTATGCAAACATGGTGCGGTGGTTGAACCAGTTTTGGGATAATTACTCAGAGAATCATAAAGCAGTCAAAGAATATGAAAGACTTGAAAAGAGAATACAAGAAAAATTAATTAAATTACAAAATAGAAGTGCTGCTGATAGTACAGATATCTCTGATGCCAGAGCATTGCTCAAACAGCACCAACATTACTATGACAAACTTAAAGCTGATGCTAAGGAAGGTATTGATGCTTCAAGTGCAGGAGTGCCTAGGTTATTTAAAGACAACGGAGAGGTGAAGAGCAAATAAGAATGGATTATTGACTGTCAGATTATATTACACAAAGCCACAAGAGCTCTGAAAGATAAAGCCTCTGCGTCCAAAGAAGTCTGCAAACAATTGGAGGAGATGGTTACTCTTGATGTAATTACCAGAAGCGCTATTGAGCTTACTGATTCTCACTGTGATCAAGAGTATATAGATCATCTGGCTAAAGTTTATCTATGGCTGAATAGAGCCTAATTACGCTTATGTAATTATTGTTAATACTTGTTAAGTTCCCAAAAGACTTTTTGAAGAGTTGTATCTCTTCATAGAAATATGTATATAAGTTCAAACAATCGATGCTGAAAAGGGGATCAGCAGTAGAAGATATTCATATATACATAATATACAATGTTCCAAAATGACTATGTTGCATATTTTATTTGAAGAAGAAGTTTGAAGTTCTCTAATTCAGTATTTCTACTTTGGTATCAGTTGTTTGTTGAAATTATTCAATTGTGTGGCTGTCTCCATTTCTGCATTTCCTTGTTATTCAGATTAAGATATCAAGTATATATTTAATCTGTCAATACACATTTGCTGTATCTGTGTGATTAATTTGGTTGGTGTCCATCTCAGGAATTAAACCCTTCTGATTTAGTCACAGTAGCCTGGAAGTAATAAGTTGGGATTACTAAGTAGAGCCATATAATTAGGATTGCCATTCTGTCTCCAGTAAAATATTATCTGTTAATCTTGTCCATTCATTTCATTTGGTTCCTTCAAGTAAGGATTAAAATACCTTCTGGTGAATTATAAGATATTTGATTTTATTTGGTTGGATTATCAAGAAGAGTCAGTCAGTCATTTACTTGCATGTTTATACAAGCTATAAACCAAAACTGTGCCAAACAACTAGAATTATTACCATTAAGAAATTACTGGTCTTGGTCCTTCAAATTGACTCTGTTACCCAACAAGGCACTAGTCTCATTCAACTCATAAATTAAAACCTTTTACCTTGATATTGCTTATACAATTACTGCCAATCACTTATCAAACATTATACATAGAATTAATTAGTCAGCTTTTTTATCTATCCTACATCCTATGCCATTGTAGATAGATCTAGTTAGTCCACTCATCCATACTCAGACTGCTTTAATATTTTAAGGTTCACCCACCTAGGTGTAGCAGGACCTAAAGTGTAGGAAATCATCAAACCTTGAAGGTTGATTTCGTCAAGTTAGTTCAAAAACGTAACATAGAGCCTGACATCCTCTTAGGATTAGCAACCTGCATTTTTGAGACCTAACAGGAACCACACAACATGTGACATTTCAGTGTGATTATTTTGAAGAATTTCATGAAGGTGTTTATGGTCCAATCTATTTGGTACATAAATCAAGCCTCAGGCCTATTGGAAAAGGAACCATTCAGCTCAAGTTGCCTAACCTTCTAGTTTTTGTACTTCATGATATCTTGTATCTTCCTCGATTACAATGTAACTTGTTGTCACTATTCTTAATTCGACAACAATGCCACTCCATTTTGTTGGAAGATGAGCAAGCGGTTATCAAGAAGAAGTCAAATAATCAAGTTGCATTTACTAGTTGTGGAAATGGAAAGTTATTAAAACTCCATAGAAAATCATCAATTTCTAGGAGTTTTCATATCTTACTAAAGAAGGTGCTCTAAGTTCTCCTAGTATTTTATGGCATGCAAGATTTGGCATGTTAATTATCATAGAATAATTTGCAGCATACAAAAGAATGGTATGTAGGTTTTCCCACTTTGCCTAAGAAGGTTAAAAGATGTGAAGCTTGTATTCTTACTAAACAACATAGATATTCTTTCCCTCATTCAACTTGGCAAGCACATAGAAAATTGCAACACATTCATTCTGATTTATGTGGGCCTTTACCAGTAACTTCTACTAGGGGATGTAAGTATTTTATTTTGTTCGTTGATGATCATAGCCACATGACTTGAATTTATTTCTTGAAGAAAAAGTCTGAATCTTTTGAAACTTTTAAGAAGTTTCATATTATGATTGAAAAGAAAGCATAATCTCAAATTAGTACTCTTTGAACAGACAACGGTGGAGAGTTTACTTCCATCATTTTTTAGGATTATCTCCACCAAAATAGGATTCATTATCATCTCACTATTCCAAGTACTCAACAAAATGGTGTTGTTGAAATAATGAACAGTACTATCATGAATATGGTTTAAGAAATATTATATGTTAAAGGAATACAATTGCTTTTTTGGGCAGAAGTAGCTAGAACAACAATTTATCTTCACAGCAGATCTCCTTCATCTTCTCTTCACCAAGAAACTCCATATGAAGCTTGGTTTGGTTACCCTTTGTATCTTCGACATCTTCAAATTTTTGGCTCCACCTACTATTCTTTGATTCCCAAGGAGAAAATATGTAAGTTGCATCAGGGTAAAAGTTCAAACCTGTCATACTTTCAACCAACTAAATAGTTTCTCTAGAAATAGTTTCACCCTAAATAATTTCAGGCAAAAAGGTTTTGCTTGAAACTGCGTAGTACTTATGTGACATTGTGTGGCATAAAGAGTTTCAGGTGGAACCTTTTCAACCAAAATTTTTAAATCTATATAATATGATTTTGATTTTGAAAAACGTATTTATTTGCATAGAAGGTTTTAAGCAGTAGAGTTTTGTACAGAACCTTTTTGGGTGATACTATCTCACATGCTCATGTTATTTCTTTATAGAAATAAAATCTACTCTCCTTTATTTCAAATCTACATATAATTTTTATGATAAAAGACAATTAAACAACCAATAAGAAAATGTCTTAAGGTATTAATATGGCCAATAAAAAAGATAGTGGGAAATTTAAGGATGTTAGCCATGCACTAGTACTATAGTCAATACTGAAAGAAAAAATAAACATATAAAGAGATAAATAGATAGAGAGATAGAGAGGAGAGACAAGGAAAGATTGAGATAAAGAGAAGGAGAAATAGAGAGATAGAGGGTGGAGTGAGATAGATATAGATATGGAGAGAGGGAGAGGGAGATAAAGAGATAGAGAGATATCTATTTATATATATCTTCCTCTTTCTCTCTATCTCTATCTCTCTCTATCTCTCTCCAAGTCTCTCTCTCTCTCTCTCTCTCTCTCTCACTCCCTCTCTCTGTCTCTACCTCTTAATCTCTCTATCCATCTCTTCATCTCTTTCCCTCTCTATCTCTCCATCTCTCACTCTCTCCCTCTCCCTCTCTCTCTACCTCTATATATTTCCCTCTCTATCTCTCCCTCACTCTCTATCTCCCTATCTCTCCCCTCTCTATCTCCATCTCCCTCTCTAGATCTAGATCATTCTCTCTCTATATCTTTCCCTCTCTCTAATGCTATCTCTTTATGTCTATCTCTCAATTTCCCTCTCTTTATATATATACCATCTCTCTCTCCCTCTTTTTCTCCCTCTCTATATCTCTATCTATTTCTCCCACTATTTATTTATCTCTCTATCCTCTCTCTATATATCTCTCCCTCTCTCTCTCTCTCCCTCTCTATATCTCTATCTATCTCTCTTTTTATCATTTTTATTTCTATATCATCCCTCTCTCTTTATCTCTTTGCCTCTCTATCTCTATATCTCTCTCCCTCTCTTTATCTTGCTCTCTCTATCTCTATCTATCCCTCTCTAGATAACTCTATCTTTCTACGTCTCCCTCCCTCTCTATCTCTCTCCATCTCCCCACTTCTCTCTACCTGTTGTTGGTAATGGAGCTTGATTCTCTTCCTAATTTAGAAGTTTTGTTTCAACTATGTTTGGATCCTAGTTATAGACGAGGAGGTGTGGGGAGTTGTGGGGGGGCTTACCCCTCCACTTATGCCACCAAGGGGTCTAGGGGGTAGTGATACATTTTCGAGCCCCCCTAGCAGGGGTTTAGGGGTAGCATCTTTGAAGAGAATTTTGCTAGATGGAATAAAGGAAGAACTAATTGTTTCTTCATGGACATAGTCCATATCAGGTGAACCATGATAATTTGTGTCTCTTGTATGTTATGTTTTTGTGTTCTATTTCTACATTCATTTTGATTATTTTATTGCTCCACAATCATATTCCTAACACTCTCTCCTCTATCTCCTCATCTACCAAGGTGCATATGATGATACTTGTTCAAACAATGCCTCTTCTATTTGAAAGTATGAAGGCCTTAAATCATCCTCCAAATCATCACCTAATGATATATAATGGTTTTCTCTTCCTAGACATGAGGCTACTCTAGAGTGAAAGAAGATGGAGGTGTGACATGAGTCTTCTCATATAATTTTTCCCATTTATCATCTATGGAATTTTACCTGATATGAAATGTGAATGCGTTATAATGTGCTTGTGTTATAACACAGGCTCATTTTTTATTGCTTTGGGAAATTCCAACCCTAAGGGTTGGATTTGCCTTAGGCATCCAACCCAAAGGGTTGGACCTACCTTTTGGATGCCAAAGACATGTTTTCAATAAAACATAGAAAATTGACTAAATCTCGAGTGTGCTCTCCATTAGGTTTACATGTTTTTCAATATTAATATGAAAAAATGTAGGATGACTTCAATTCTTTTATTATCTTTCTAACCATGTATTTTTTTTCTAAAATCTAATACCATTAAGGCTTCCATCTTTAATTTCTTTTGCTAATGTTTTTTTTTTTTTTGCAAAAAACTTATCTGTAGTATTTTTGTGTCATTTTTTATGCATCTATCAAAATTTGAAACAAATTACTTTTTTAGATTCTAGACTCTATTCTATACACATTAAAAAAAAATGAATTTTGATTAGTTTTCAAAAAAATTGTGGGGGGGGGGGGGGGGGGGGGGGGGGGGGCATGCTCAAATTTTTACTTTTCAAGATGTGTCCACTTTGAAAATTTTAAAAAAAAATATACTTATTAAAAAAATTAACAGAAAAATCAGGCATAAACTACATGATGTTAGCTAATTTTCCACTAAAGTGATTTGTGAAATACTTTAAAAAGTCAACATTTTAGGGGGAGCACACTAGATGCTATGTTATATTTTTCTGACAAAAATAGGAGCACCCCCTATTTGGACCTCTTAATCTCCATCATTTTTAGAAAAAAATAGTAGTTTAGAAACTAGATTCTGAGCACTACAAATCTTGTTCTTAACACATCTTCTAATTTTGAACATGACTATCCTCAATTTCTCATCGAATATTAGTTTTTACTAATTTAAAAAAAATGTGGCCACTTTTGACCCCCTTTTGTTCACCCATTTCCATGCACATACCCAAATGAATTTTTCTAGGCTATTATGAATCTTCGAGAGCATATAGGTTGGATGATGAGGCTAAGAAGAATTTTCTTATTGCATGAGATGTTATATTTTGTGAATCCTCCAAAAATGATGCCAATGTTGACTGCCAATTAAAATAACTTGAAAATTTTGCTAAGTTTATCCCTTAGAAAGAACATCCATGTGAGATTCCTCACTATGGAGGGGATAAGTCAGTTGGAACCACCTTCATTTGATCCACATATAGAATCTCTACCCCAAGATGTCCAAACTCAAGATGCCCAAACTCTTGATTGCTAAGAAGAAACCTCCTCTAATAATGACTTTCAACCTTTAGATGAACCTAGGATTCTAGAACAATTAGACATTGATGGAGCTTTTGGTCAAGAAATGAAAGCACCTTTGGTCCAACCAAAATCTTCACACAAATGGGTAAAACAAGTCCAGCAAACTTTTAAAGATTTGAGACTTGATGAAATTGGTAAGATGGGCACAAGAAGTTCTTACAAGGTAAGGCACTAGACTCAATCTATTAATGAGGGTAACTTGGAGTCTATTGCTGAAATCAACATCACAATAGACTTAGAACCAACTTCCTATAAAGAAGCTAAAAATATGGCAGTATGGAGGCAAACTATGCAAAATGAGTATGATGCTCTTTTAAAAAATGGCACTTGCGAGTTGGTTGATCCTCCACTAGGTTGTAAACCTATTGATTGCAAGTTGATCTTTCAAAACAAATATAAAGCAGATGGTTCACTTGACAAACATAAAGCCTAACTTGTTTCAAAAGGTTATGCTCAAAAAGAGGGCATAGATTATGATGAAACTTTTGCACCTACAACAAAGTGTACCATTCATGCTTTGTTGGCAATTTTAGCATAAAATTGATGGAAATTTCATCAAATAGATGTCAAAACTGCATTCTTGAATGGTGATATCTGTTGGTTTTTGAAATAAGACACACTCGGACTGACGATGGACTAGTCCAAGAGGGGCCAGTAGCTCAGTGCTAGAGCACTCCAGCAAACACCAATCCAGACAATGACCTCTACAGCATAAAAAAAATAACTTCAATCTGCCTGAAAGAAACTGCAATCTGGAAATGACCCTTTCCTTTCTGAAAGGCCTACAAAGGGCTTCTATTTTGCTCTTCTAGATACCCTGCAAAACGTCGGTAATCTTCAATTCGATGAATTATTTAGGCAAGGATTGTTAGATTACTTTATGTTTGATGTACAATGTCAAGTAAGGAAGATTAGAGTAAAACTTGACAAGGGTTATGATGCTGATGACAAAGATGAGGTAGAACACACTCCCAAGCATCCCTATCTCATAGTACAGGCCTATCGTACTCATCTCCATGCTACAATTTCTTCTTGAAAGTGGATGTATTGTCAAATAAAATAATAATAAAATTGTTGTCTAGACTAGTTTTTTCTATTTGTGGTGAACAATGTCAGCCCTGAAATTGCTTCTTTCCAATGCTCAACTTTTGAAAGGTTCAAATTATGCCGCATGGAAGACAAAGATGTGAACAATTCTCATTTTTGAGGAGCTATGGGGAATTGTCATTGGTGACATAACTAGACCAAAAAACCCAGATGAAAGGTAAAAGTTTGACAAGGTCTATGCCAAAGCATTGATGTTGATAACACTCAGCATCGCAGATGAATTTCAACCTCACATTCAGGATGCAAAAACATCAAAGGCAGCATGGGATTCTCTCTCCACAATCTACCAAGTGAAGAACCAGACGAAGATCCTCCATCTATAGTCTAAGATACATACACTATGTATGCAAGCTGGCGAGAAAGTTGAGGAATTCTTACAGCAGGTATCTGAACTATGAGCTAAACTTGTTGCACTTGGAGAAAAGGTGGAGGACAAACTACTTGTCCCAATTACGCTAAGAGATCTACCATCTCAGTTCAAAATATTTCTCACCATGCTGAACATCACAAAGTAAGATGTGTCATTTGACGAATTGGTGAATCTGTTGTAGCAGGAAGAAGCCATTCAATCAGTCCAAGGTGAACTTGAGGACAAGGCCATGATTTCCAGATAATCAAAAGGTTAGAAGTTTCACAGAAAGAAGCCACAAAAACAACAAGAACATCAATAGTTGAAGCCTCCAAAGGCAAACCGATGGTTTCATATATGCAACAAAAATGATCATGACACTATCAACTGTTTGTACAATGCCTTATCACAAATCAATTCAAGTAAAGAAGGATTTTCTAGTTGCAGTGATACTCATCCATCCAAATGTCATCATCGTCATAGAAAGCACGAAGGAAATGTAACAGCCAATAGGATAATGCATCAGAAGAAGATGAACCAGAAATAGCCAACTCTGGCACTCATCAAGTCTAGTCCTTATCTCCCAAACCTTGCAACCCACGAGGGATATTTGGTTGATAGACTCGAGTGCTAGCAAGCATATGATAGGCAATCGTGAGCTGTTCGATGCATTGATAGAACAACCTACTGGAGATAGAGTTAGAATTGCTAACAACAAGGAGTATGTTGAAGATGGAATAGGGAAGGTCATCATTCCTCTTGGGACAAGCCATTGTACCCTCACCAAGGTGTTGTATGTTCCTGGTTTGACAACAAACCTACTATCTGTCAATCAGCTTCTGAACCACTAACTTAAAGTTGAGTTCTAGGTGAAGGATGGGGTTATGACCTGTCTAATCTCAAGAGAAGGTATGATACTTGCTAGAGCATTTATGAAGCATAGATTTTTTGCATTAGATGTTGTCTCCTCCCCTACAGTAGCTCTATCAACTTCAACAATAGAATCTACTAGACTCTGGCACTATCGGTATGGGCACCTTTCATTCAGCTCCTTGCATCAGCTCAACTCCAAACAAATGGTATTAGAGCTGATGCTAGTCTTTATAGGCTGATGATGGTGTTCTCTTGAGGTGTGCAAAAGCAAGGGTGGAAGTGCTCGATGCAAACCAAACAACGAGGAAGCACCCATGGTTCCAAACAGCATTGGAAGATTGTAGTGCATTAGAAGGAAAAGTGAATGGAAGGTCCTAGGTTTGAGTCCTAGCTGGTCCATGTCTCAACATGGTATCAAAGCTAGGCCCAAGCCAAGCACATGAGAGGTGTGGCTTAAAGGGGGGTGTTGGTGTTGGAAATAAGCCACACTCGGACTGATGATGGACTAGTCCAAGAGGGGCTAGTAGCTCAGTGGTAGAGCACTCTAGCAACGAATGGAAGGTCCTAGGTTCAAATCCTAGCTAGTCCATGTCTCAACAATATCAAAGAAACAATATATATGACTGAACCAAAAGGATATATAGTCAATGGTCAATAACACCAGGTATACAAGCTAATAAATTCATTGGATGGTTTAAAGCAAGCCTCACGAGCCTAGTAGAAAAACTCACTGAGCACCTCTTGAAGTTGAATTTCAAGTTCTTTGAATTTGATGATGCAACTCTTTTTGTCAAAAATATTGATAGAATTCTTGTATATCTAGTTGTTTATGTGGATGATTTATTTCTAACTGGTAACAATGAGGAATATATTCAAATTGTGAAAGACAAATTGAAGCAAGGGTTTGAAATGACTAACTTCGGACATCTTCATTACTTTTCAGGTATTGAGGTGATTCAAAAACCCAAGTATATCTTCATTACCCAACAAAAATATATTGGTGAACTTCTAAGAAAATTTTGCATGTTTGACTACAAACCACTTAGTACTCCTATGGAGCAAAATTTGAAACTCACAACAAATGACTTTACAGCATTGGTCGATGTAACTAAATACAAACAACTTATTGGTAGTTTGATTTATGCAACAACTATCCACCTAGATATTTCTTTTAATGTTGGGGTTATCTCTAGATTCATGCAACAACCTAGAGAAAATCATTGGCTAGCCACCAAAAGAGTTCTTCGATATCTAAAAGGTACTCCAAACTATGGGTTCAAATACTCCAAGGCAACACATTTCTCTTTGAATGGATATTCAACTTCTGATTATGTAGGTGACTCGAAAGATGGAAAATCTACTTTAGGTTTCCTAATGTATCTAAGGTCAACAGTCATTTCTTGGAAATCTAAGAAGCAGCCAATGCTAACTCTATCTTCTACAGAAGCCAAATATATGGTAGCTTCTAAGGCAACTAGGGAAATATTATGGCTGTAATGAATTCTTGAAGATTTGTAAGAACACTAGGTTTCATCCACACCACTCATTGTTAACAATCAATCTGTAATCAAATTGGTCAAAAATCTAGTGTTTCACGATCGAACCAAACATATGAACACAAAGTTCCATTTGATTCGACACCATGTGAAAGATGGTAGTGTTCAACTCAAATATTGTCCCAGTGCAAATGAACCCATAGATATTCTTACTAAAGTGCTTGGATGAAAGAAGTTTAAAAATTTTCAAGAAATATTTGATTTAACTCCTCCAAATTAAGAGGGGATGTTAACGTGTTAATCTTCTTGGTTAACACAATTTAACCAGTTTTTGTTGGTTTTGTAGTTTTGCAGTTCAAATATTTTATGACTACCTATGAATAAGAATGCAATTCTTCATTTTTATATTAATAAAATTTATCATTATGTTCTACTTATCAATCCTAGCTTGACATGAATGAAAGGGACTTCTTACTAGAAGTTCAATCCATACAAGCTGAAATAGACCTCTGTTTAAATTATCCAAGTTTAATTTCTCTACACCTTCACCTATTGATATGAAAATTGTCACATCCCACACCGTAGGCACAATATAAATATAAACTAGCAATCACACAAAATGTGCAATGGGTATGCCGATAGACTTCTGCAAGAAGCCCCTGTTTCTTAAAATGGGAAGAGCAATAGTGAAAGCATAGTTTTCCCATGCGTGACAATTTCATTCAATGTACTAGAGGAAAGCAATACAGTATACAAGACTAGGGAACGGGGCATCACGAAGCATGTAAATAGACAAGAGTAGTATGGAGGGTAGGCTTCAAGTCATGGATATTTGTAAATGAATACCTAGTGACTGTGACAATGTGAGGGAAAATTCATGCAGGCCCAAAGGTGTAACCACATCAGGTGTAGGGGAAAAAGCTGATTCTTCACAAAGTGGGCCCATGACACTCACATTTGAGCTACTGCTTGAGATCTCCACAACCTCTACATGTTGTTGGGGAGCTACCATTCCCCAAGTTTATAACTAGAAACAAATTTTTAGAAGCAACAAAAAGATTTAAAACACTCAGAAATAAATCCTAGGTGGTTATTACTAACAACATGTTAGCATGTTTGTATATACAACTTGCAAATCAGATTCAATGTAATGACTTCTAATCTATCAAGACATTTAAGAACATTTAAACTATGTCTTTTTCCTCAAGGATCACATATGAAGTGTATTTTTTGTAGAGCACTAATAGAAGATTATATTTGCTTTGAAATTGAAGGAGTCAAAAGTTGTTATGACTTGCGAAAAGAAGTCTCAACATAAAAGCTTAAAGAAAAACCACACTAAAATGGTAGGAATATGACAAACTACAACCACAATCACATATGTTCTTCTGGAGATATCTTTTCCTATCAAGGTGATAGGATCTCAGAGTCTTGTTGCCATCAATGACAACATACAAATCCATACTGGAGCAGTGTCTCTTGCCAATACTTGCATCATAGAAATCCCAACTATTTGATTGAGACTCGTCATGTTGGATGGTGAGGGCAAGGGAGGTTTGAATGTCATGCAAGTTTGGATGAGGGGTATTTTGTTTTTCCCCCTGGTTTGATTTGATCTTGTCAATGAAATGATTTCCATCTATGCTAGGTTTTTCCTCAATTTTGTTTTGGCAATCTTGTCCAACCCTCCTAGCCTCAAGGGTCTTGATTCGTTGGACCAAACTTTCTATAAGGTCTGTGAGTGAGGCTTTGTCTGTTATTTGAGATTTTCCACCTTGCAATAGATTACTTTATGTTAGGGTTTGAATGACCCCACTTTTTCCTTTTGATGACACTTGACGTGTTATGGGTCTTTTATCTTGATGTGCCACATGGAGGGGTTTTTGTGCCCCCCAAGCTTCTTGTAAGCTTTTCTTTTCATGGTTAACCTTAGTGGCCATTTTCATATCATTGGTTATGGGTTTGTCTATGTTGTGGGGATCTTATTGGATCCCCTTTGAGTCTTAGACCGAACACTCACTTGGCATGTTTTGATTTGGTTAATGTTGTGGGGATCTTGTTGGATCCCCTTTGAGTCTTTGGAGCTTGATTGATTCGAGATTGAAGCTATTGGATCTAAACATGTGCTACTTTCATTGGAGGGGTGATTTCCCCTAAGCTTCCTCTAAGTTATTCTCTTGACAACATACTTCATTGTCCATTTCAATGGCAATTTTTTATGGCTTCTTATGGCATGATCATCTTGATAGATCTAAGATTGATTGTTCACTTGTTGTGTTTGGATTTGGTCAATGTTGTCAAGATCTCTTTGGATATGTGTTGAATTTTTAACTTTACTCGAGGGGACATTCCCTTTGACATTTTGCATGAAACATTGTGAAGTGCAAAAAAATGTGAAAGAATCCATCCCACAAGGATTTGTTGAATGAAGATGAAAGTGGAATCTTTGTAATGAAATGCAAAAAGCTCAACCAATTTAGGTTTTTTCTCTTCACATCAGGTTCACCAAAATATGTACGCTCAAAATCATGACAACGATTGCCTAGGATTGTTAGGTCAAATTTTGGCACGCACACAGACCCTTTCCCTCCCTGCCACAAGGTGATCTGTCATGTCACTTTCAGTCACGTGGAATTAGCTAGTCGAGAGGAGGTGAGACACAATGGGGGTCTAGCTCATTAGAGAACTGGACTTCACAGAGAGGGGTCGGCAAGTACTGTGGCCTTTGTTGTTGTGTGCTTAGTTGTATGTTTCATTTAATTGTTGTTGTAGTTGAGCTAACCCTATGACAAAAGGGTCACTAGTTTCTCTTCTTCTATTTAGATTTCTAAGATTCCACCTCTGTGTGGGCAAGCAATTTTTTTCGTTGATGGATTCTGCTATTTCAATATCTCAAAGGAATTCTTGTTGTAGTTGTAGTTGTCTAGTTTCTTCTAACAACAAGAGGACAAATGGGTCTCCTTGTGGTAGAACGAATCTTTCTTATTGTGGTCATGGAAGGATCTCCTTGATCCCATCACGGATAGCCCTCACCCACTCTCCTCTCACTCCTAAGCACATTCACGAATCAGGATAGAGGTAAATGTGTGATTACTATCCTTAACTAGATCTAGGGTTTTGGCCTAGGGTTTTGTTGACCTAGGGGTTGACTTGTGTTTTGACTTGTTTTTACCTCGTGATGGGATCGAGGGTTTGATTGGATCATTTAATCGTGGTTACCTCTTGATAGTATTGAGGGTACAATTTTGTCTATTCTAGGGTTTCTATATGCATGCAAGCTAAATGATATACAAAACACTTTTTTGGTATTTTGAAAATGAAAAGTGGTATTAATCTATGAAAGGGAACTATGTATGCAATTCTATATGACTTTTCTAATGCAAAGTTTAACCTATGTTTTTTTAGTTTTTGATGATTTTAATGTAATCTAATCTAAAGAAAAGGGAAAATGCTTTTTCTAACAATTTAGATCTAGGAATATGAAAGCAACTAATCTAACATGCAAGATCTAATTATCAAGGAAAAAGTAATGTTTTACTATTCCCAAGAGCAAATTTGATTCTCTAATTACTATCAATTGAACAAAACAATGAAGGAACCTGAGAGAAACAAAGATTTGTGTGACTCCACTACCCTTAGAAATCCTTGTTAATGGCAACCTTGAGTTCTTTTGTAGTAGTGGGAGATCCTCTTGACAACAAAATGACACAAAGAAGCAAAGAGAAGCTTTGATGAAGCTTGTATGAGCTCAATGAGATCTATGGTTGATTATAATGGCATAGAATGAAGCAGCGTGATGCTACTTGACTAAACAAATAAAGCAAAAGGCACCTTCATCCTGTAAGATCATTTGAATGCTAAGTTGGAGAGCAAAACTGGTAAGAGCTATGTGCACAATGTATTTGCCTCCATGCGAGAGCTTTGTTCAAGCTATGCAACAATGAAAGCTATGAAACTTTGAAGAAATAAAAAAAGAAATGAAGAAAGAGGCTCAAAGGCCTGTGAAGAAGCTTGAAAAAGCTTGTGAAGATGAGAAGAGTATTCCCCAACTTGCTCAACTTTGATAATAATGAAGAGGTGAGGCATATTTATAGGTTAGAAGAAGGGATGATTGAGAAGTTAACTCATTTGATTGATGAGTTAATAAGGATGGATTGGGGAGTTCACTAAATTGATTGGAGAGTGAAATCCATTGATTAGAGAGTGATGAAGCAAAGATAGCTTATCACTGAAGAGGAAATGGTGGTGAGGGAATGCATGAGATTGATTGAAGAGTTAATTTGAGATCAAATAGAGCTAATTATGCATGTGTGGGTGCATGAAATAGTTAGCTCTATATTGGGCATCAAAAACCATGCAAACTGGAAGAAAAATGGGTGAAAATAGAGCAAAAATGAGTGAGAAACTTGAGTTTTTCCATGGCTATAAAAATGGCAGTGTCACCCATGGGGCAATCGTAGGTCACCCAAGGGAGATCCGAGCTGGACAGGGTCAGAAGCAGAAAAACAGGTTGGGATATGTAAGAAAAGAAGAAAAGGAGGGGTTCTACTTCAAGAAATAGGTCAATCATGTGGAAGAATCCAAATCTCCACTTGCATCCACAGGATCTCCCGGGGGAGATCTAGAAATAATAGGGGGAGATTTGGATTTTTTAGGTGAAATTGACAACTGAAAGTGGGAGATGGACAACGAGACCTCTAGAAGGCTTCTAGGAGGTGCACTAGATGAACACATAGGGGAGAGGTGAGAACTTACCTACAAGACACTCACAAGGGTTAGGAGCGAGGTCAAAAGCTTAGAAACACAAGTCAACAAGTATCGCAACAAGTGTCGAAAAGTGTCGCAAATGGGGAGAGAGAGAGAAATCAATAAAGAAAAATAACACAAGACAAGAAAACATGACACGTCATCAAGAGGCTTGTTGCTTAAAGGAAATTATTTCATGCTTACATGTACGTGACAAGGATTTGAATCATCATAGGGGTCCTCATGGAGGCTGTGCATGATTTTTGTGCTTACAGACACCAAAATCAAAAACCATCTACACCACTACGAAGCCTACAAAATTATGATCCAAATAAAAAATCCACCAAAATTGAAGTCCAGATGACTAAGATAGAGGCCTGCAAAGTTTGAGTGTCAAATCAAAACTACCATTGGAGTAGGGGGGAGAAAAAGAAAAAAAGATTTGCCACCAAATTAGTGGAACTACTAAATGTGGAACCTATTAGATAAATGTAGAACTCTGCTAAAACTGGAAGACCGCAAAGTAAACCTGGAAGCTTGCTAGATCTGGAAGTGCCGCCAAATACACTACCAAAGTTGGTGGAGCACCAAATTAGCCTCCAAATAAGGTGAAGCTGCTAAATTTGTGTTGAATATGGTGGATCTGGTCTACAAATAAACAAATATTTTATGGCCAAATGTGGCCTATGCTAAATCGTTGTCTTACTTGTACTGTTTGCAGAGAGTTTTTTTAAATGATAAAACAAATTTTAAAAAGACAGAAGCTTGAAGCCTTTTTGGAGGGTGATCCCCTTATAAGGGGTCATGGACTCCTACAAGCCATATGGGCTAAGCCCCTGCACAGCCACCCTACAAGGGCTGTGGACCTGGCCTTGTAGGCTAGGTACCCACAGTACCCTGCATGGTACCTATTGATGCAGGGCTGCGCCGAACACTTAGGCACTATACAAAAATAAAATTTTCAAAAAAAAACTTTTCAATCTGCAATTTTGCCAAACAAATATTTTTTCCTGACCATACCACCATTGATGCCTCCTTGCACAGGTAGAGAATTTCAGAGAATATTCTAGGAGTATTTCGTACGGATGGTGAAGGAGGGCAAAAATTTTCCCTGATGGCCCCGGGCAAATTAGTTGTCTAATTTTGATGAGTTAATAGTCAATCTTGGGGATTTTGGACCTCTTAAATGTGATGGCAGGGTTAGATTTGACCCAAAATGCTCTGAAGGATCAGGTACCTACTAGATCTTGCATGCACCTCCCAACTTCAAACGCTCATAGATTTGGCCTCTGATGTTCGATTTGGATGAAAAAAGGTGATTTTGACTATCTTGGCCACTCTGGATGCAATGGTGACCTTATATTTGCACCAGCATGATCCAAAATAGACATGCGATATAAATCCACAAGAAGGAAGCCCAGTCAAATCTAGTATTTCTATCATTTTTTTTAGATTCTCCAGGTAATCATGCAATGCAAGAGAAGAGCATACTCAATTTTTTAAGATCCACCATGATTTGTACTCAAGATCTCTCAATAGACTAACCAAAGGCAATCTACAAACTCTAATACTTTGTAATATTTGGCTATGGAGATAGCCACCCAAGATCTAGAAGCCTAATGGAAAGCACAAAGAAAAGAGAAGATCAATATGAAAAGAAAAAATTGTATTTCTATCAAAGAATGCAAATACAACAATATATAAGATTACACTCCCATTACAATATGCTATGGCATACATTGCTTATAAAGGCAAGGGTGAGAGATAAGATGTTGTAGTCATGTGACAAATGTCTTAGTCTTATTGCATGTGACAACTATAGGATAAGACAACTATATGACAACTATCAACAACTAGAATGCTTCCTAAGTCAACTTAACATGTGAATATGTGTGTGAATATTATTTAACTAATAAATAGTTAAATAATATGAATTATTCACATAACAATGGATAAATAGCTAGTAAATAATAAACTAGATATGAATTACCCCTTTTCACACTGTTACCTTTTGAGTCGCCCTTGTTTATTTACGTA
The DNA here is from genome assembly GCA_027924645.1 of Cunninghamia lanceolata. NCBI lineage: Eukaryota > Viridiplantae > Streptophyta > Pinopsida > Cupressales > Cupressaceae > Cunninghamia > Cunninghamia lanceolata. The sequence continues at coordinate 875,027 of BSBN01001183.1, read as the reverse complement.
TCGGTAATATTTCTTGAACAAAAGCCGGTTTATCGTGCTATATTTCCGGTCATACCCTTGTTCCGTAAATCGGCTCTTGGTCCTTCAATTTTTACCCGTGCGTCGCCTTTGTAAACAAAGTTACTTAAGGTTTGAACCTTTGAACCCGAACCATTCTCAAAGTCCAAGGTTCAAGGTTCAAAGTTCAAGGTTCAATATTCATAGCCTTTTCATCCGTCAGGTCGCGCAGTTGCCTTATATCATGTGTCGTTGAACCTTCCGCTTGAACTCTTCTGCGGGGTTCAATAGTTCAAAGTTCAAAGAGTTCACTATTTCATAATTCGGGGCCTTATACTAGAAGCCGCGTAACTTTCTATCAGTCTATATAACCCTTGTGTCATTGAACCTTCATATTGAACCATGTCTTCCCAAGTTCAACGGTTCATGAGTCAAGTCCTTGTTTCCGTAAGATAGTTTTTCGACCCAATCCATAAGGTCCAGTTGGCATGTTTTGAACCTTCATATTGAACCACTACGTTGAACCATGTCCCAAAGGTTCAATGGTTCAATGGTTCAATGGTTCGAGGATTTGATAAATTTGGTCCCATTTGCTCCCGCGGTTTTCCAAGCCAAATTTAGCGGGAAAGTTGGAGGAGATTTTGTCGGAAACTCATCATAAAAGTGAGAGCTCTAATTTAATGGAGGCTACAGATAATTATTGTACCTCATGATGGCGCGTGAACATTACTTGCTATTAATGAACAAATCAGAGTTCACGTCTCTTCAAATATTTTTGGCACGTATTGTTCCGAGCAACAATCATTCATTCTGGTAAGTGCCATTATTAACCAAGAACAAACCAATTTTAGCAAGTAATCATACTGTGCGACGCGGAGAAGAATAGCGCTGGAAGTGTAAGGCTCTCGTTTTTTAAGTTTTCACAGTGAATTCAAATTTCCTGAAGGTGAGTTCTGTTTCCCCTGTACTATTCCGAATTCTTATACTGGAAAGAAGAGCCCCTAGAATTTTTGTTATTTTCAAATTTCGAATTGCTATATCATAGTCTTCCAAATATGTCTTTGAAGTCTACATGTTTGGGGGATGAACACGGCCCCAGTCTTATTTATTCCCACTCAGAGTTTGGAGATACCGCTTTGGTTCAATATGACTTAGAGGAATTCATAGGAAGAACTAGAAATCCTGTCCAAACCCCCTCCATGAAGAAAATTGTGGACAGTGGTTTAGTTGAAGCCACAGCCTTTCCTCAAGCTATATTCTGCCCCGAATTGGTTCAAGAGTGTATAAACAGATATGATCCCCAACACAGGTGTGTCAGAAAAGCAAACGGGGATGTGTTATTTCACGTTGACAGACAAACCCTCATGTCTGTAATGAAGATACCACCTAAGGAGGCGTATTCTAATCTTGACATTACTTCCTCCAATGGGTATTTCTCAGAAAAGAGACCAATGTACAGAAGTGTGATAGCAAGAAATTGGCTGCTAAAATTTCAAAAAGGCGGTTCAAGGCTGCCCAGACCCCTTACTAGAGATCATTTAATACAGGAAGTAAGGGATATTGTGGTGTTATTGAACAAATTGAGAGGCAATCAACATGCCTATTACTGGGAAGACTGGATGTATTTTTTTATACAAGTCATCCTTCAGGGTGAACAATACTTGGATTGGGCTGAGATAATAGCTGACTGTCTGCATCAGAGTTTAAATAATCATCTGGGCAACAGGGATTTCTTTATGTCTTCTTATCTATTTTACTGTTTAGCATCCACAAGAGATTGGTTTGACCTGCCTCATGAGCCTTTAGATGAGAGCAGCAAAATTTATCAATATTACTCACAGTTGCAAAAAAAAAATTGTTATGAAAATTACAAGAGGATCAATGATGTCTTCACTGGGAAGATGACCTATGAATTGACAGGCAACCCAGGTAAGAGAATGACCAGTGAATCAATGCAGCTAATCAGTATCTACGGTAGCTTTTTCATCCAATTCTCTGAGTTCACTTATATCAGAGTTGGGGGATTCGATGGTGAACCAATGAAGTTGCCCAGATATGTATTTGATCGTTTTGTACTAATGGAGGTATGTCGGCAATTGGCACATGTTAATAAAAAATTCCCATCAAAAAGGGGTTGTGGTATTTCTTTTCCTGTTGAACTTGGGCATTATTCATGCCTATCAACTTCTAATGCTTTAAATCTGGAGGTGAACCTCAAGAGGTTCAATTTTCAATTCTTCACTGCTAGGGCCAAATTCGACAGTAAAAGTTTTGTTAAAGACAACTTAGATTCTGGAACAGGGCACTCACACCTTCCTAAGCTAGAGGATTATTGGATGGATTGTCCAGATGAATTTGAAGTTAGGAGAAGGTTATGGTGCAGATTTTCTTTAAGGCAAATAATTACCTTTAATTTAGACATGGACATTTCTGGAATTCTTGTTGATGATGAAGAAGTGGTTGATCCACAATTTGAGAAGGTGGAGCACTTACCCATTCCAGAGGCGGACTAGAGCAAGAGGGAGGAGGACAGAATTGAAAGCTATCTGTGGTTGAAAGCTATAAGGAGGACTGAAAAATGGTTGAGAGAAAAGAGGCAACAGGGGTCTCAAAATAAAAATGTTCAACAATTATCTTCAGTGGTTGCATCACCACTTCCCCTGGATCCTTTTAATCAACCTCTTGCTATCTGTGGTGCAGGTGCTTCTGAGCCATCACCTGAGAAGAGCCCTGTCACCAAGAAATCCAGAAGGGTCCTCACAGATATTCTGCCTTCTCGTGTCACCAGGCTGAGAACCAAAGGGAAAAGGAAGAAGCTAGTTTCTGAGACAATAATTGTCGACTTAAATTCAGAGGAAGAAGCAGAGGACCCTATGGGGGACAAAGAGCCAAGCCCGAACAGAACAGAAATAGCTGACACCGGTTCACAGTCAGAGACCTTTCTAGACGTCCCTGAGGTGTTGATGATTTCAAATGAACCTTCTGACGGAGAGAAGCCCAGGAAGACAGTCTCGGACCCTGCACCGAAATGGCTGGAAAGCTCTATATCTGACAAAAAGAAGGTGATTCCTTTTGTTCTCCCTCTGGAAGACATGGTAAGTAAATGTCTGGGGAAGACCCCCAAGTCCAAGAGACTTAAAACAGTGTCCAGGATAGATGTTGACCCAAGCACTGGTAACTGGAGTACAGAAATAGCCAAGCCAGTGACCGAGGGAGAGGTTCAAGATCCTACAGTGCATGACTTCACTGTGGAGAAGATAGATCTCGGTACTGCCTCCAGAGCTGTGGATGTACACCATCTCGAAGCTTCCACTAAAAGAATGGTCAATCGAACAATGAAAGATGAAAAGGACAAAAGAGAGTTAAAACAAGCTCTGCGTGCAATGGTAGAATATATTGAAGCCATTAACAATCCTAACCCACAGCCAATCTCACAAGTTCCCTTGTCTTTCGACCCAAAGTCACCCGTCAACCAGAAAATGTTAGATCAAGTTCATAGGAGCGAAATGGTCTCAAAAACATTTGATAGTTGGTTAGACAGCATTGAGCAAAAAGGAACTGAGTATATTCATGAACTCAAAGGCATATATGACCTGACTGCTACTACCATTGAAGATCTTAAAGCACAGGTTGCTGTCTGGGCTAAGGACAAAGGCAAGTGGACCAGTGTGATGAACCAAATAGAGGAAGTTCAAAAATATGGGCTGGAGAATTTTTTGGCAGAGATGAAACTGACTGGTGTGGATGAGGATTTATTGTATGTAAACAAAAAGAATATTGAATGGAGGAACTCCATATCTCGACAAGGACGCTTTGAAGTCTCAAAGATAATTAAGGAGATAATGGACTTCACTCAGTCATTGCAACATGATTTACAATGTATCGATGTAAAATACTTGAAGGATGATGGAAAGCCTGTAGAAGATGTTGAAGCAGTAGTCCAATCCTTCAGAGATAAAATCCGTTTTGTTAAAGAAAATGATAATATTTTGATTGAGGATTTCTCCAGAGTTTCTAAAGTGGAATCCTTGCTCTACCTCTACATCGACGCACTCCCTGAACACAAGGAAAAATTTGGGAAAATGCGAAGGGAAAAGGAGGTCTGGAAATTGAGGATGAAGCATATAGGCATACCAAACTTTCCTAAAATTCAGGAGTTCGTGGCTGCCTTTCAGGAGTGGAGAACCCAGCATGCTTCCCAGGCTCTCGACAGCAAATCAGGGGATGCTGATTCATCGCCCCAGTCATAACCTCATCAGCTCTTTCTTTTTCAGTCCCTTAATTTATTTTATTTCTGGCAACTTTGATCTTTTATAATCAGTTGTTAAAACTAAATCCCGTATGGGTCAAAGTGATTTTGACTCTGGGTTTAATTTGCTCGAGGACATGGTTAAGGCTTTGATATATATATGTTTTTCAGAATTTTTAAAAAATATAGATAGAAGTTAGAGAAAGAAAGGAGGAAGGGATTTGCAGAAAAACTGTGTTTATTTTTCTTTTACATTATATGATGATTGTTTGAGTAAATTTTCATCTGTGAATGAGAAGAGGAATGATTGCTGCTTATTTGGATCTATGCATCTAAATGTGTGAAATTTGATTTTCTATGAGAAATCTTCTTTTACCTGGTAATTGCTCTTTGTTTGAACAACCCATCATATGTGTTATTTTCCTTACTAGTTCAGCAAGTTTGTATAAATATATTCATGTATTCAAATGTACTAAAATAGAATCCGTGTATTCTATCCTGCTGCTGTATGAATTTATCGCATTCATGACATGGCTATGTATGGATGTTAGTCAGCCTTAGGTGTTTTCTGGTTAAAAATGCATTCAGTTAGCTGAATAAGCTAAAATTCATTGAAAATCATAAAGGGAGCTGTACCTAAATTCAGAGGGGAACTAATACAAAAAGGGTTCACCCATTTGTTGTTTAACTCATTTGTTCTTGAAAGAAGGGTATAGAGTCAGAATAAGTAATTTTTAGAATAAGGGCAAATCTGTTAACCAACAGTTTTTGGCGACTCTACTGGGGAAAAACTTTGACAAAATCATTAATTAAAGATTAATCGCCTGAATATGAAGCAACAATGGTGCTTCCACATGAAAACATAATTCCTGTTCTGCAACCCAATCTTGGATTTCAAGACGAACATGAAGATATCATTGGCTAGTTGAATACACTTGCTTGGCGTACTCGTCGAAATAGTGAAGATTACAGAAGAGCGAGCAGAGTGTTAGAACAAGAAGAAGAATTAGCCGATAACCTGAGATTACTGTTACTCAGGCAAAGAAGAAGGCAGGTAAGAAACGCTGCAAGAAACCAAGCCCTTGAGGTACAAAGAAATCAATAACTGCCTACCTAGTTCCAATATTATTCTAAGCTGGATTCCGGGCCATACACCAGGTCTTCGAGAAGAAAGGGAGTTGAAGACCCTACCTTTCAAACATTGCAAAACCTTAATTTTCCTTATATCCCTACTCGTGCAAGAAAAGCAAGAAGTAGACCCCCTAGTCCTCCTAGACCTGCTACTTCCCCTCTCTGCCAAGCTTTAACCCTTTCAGGCACTGCTATCCCCTTAGCTATAAATTTTCTACCCATGGTTCAACCTTGGGGAGCTACCATAGGGCCTCTGAACCTAGGGGCCAACCTAAATCCATTACCTAAAAATGCAAGAGAGAATTTGCCCAGGTTCAATGGAGACGGTAAAACATCACCAGAAGAACATTTATGTGCTTTTGCAGCAGCATGCAGTGTGTTAGGTGTTCAACACCAGGACGTTGCCATAAGGCTTTTTGTGCAGACTTTGACTGACACTGCTGCACAATGGTTCTACCACCTGACTGATGCCTCAATTACGAATTGGAATGAAATGAAGACTGCCTTTGAAAATAGGTTCAAGAGTGCAGAGGATGAACATTACCTCCTTGCACAGCTGACTCAACTTAAAAAGGAGATTCATGAACCTATGAGGGAGTTCGTGGCCAAATTTAATAGAATTGTGAATAAAATCACTACTACAAAAAGACCGTCTGGCGAAAATCAGAAATGTTTCTTCATTAATGCTATGCCTCCTGATATTAGCTTCCATCTCAGGAGAGGTGTAATTGCCGATTTGACAGCTGCACAAAACCTAGCAGTCAGATTGGAGGATGATCTCATCATGGCCGGCAAATGGAAGAGGGAGGTTCAAGTGCCAAATGCCCAATCCTCATCTTCTACAGACCCTATAGTGCAGAGGTTGGTTAATGATATGATTGCCTTAAAGAGGCAACTACCTAAGGCTGGCGCCCCTTTCCAACAATCGTACCAAGATATGAGCAGAAGAAATTTGAATCAACAAGCGAATACTGGAAGAACTTTACCCCTGACGGCAGCACAGCCAAGACTGGCTATTGAACCTGCTCCTAGGAGAGGAAACATGTGTATTTTTCACTTGACCACCAACCATGATGGAAATTCTTGCCCAGAAATGCTCAGGTACACTCAGATGACTGCTACTCAAGATATGCTAGGAGAAGCCACAGAAGATGAAAGGAACTACGAGGAACCTGGCGGCTCTGAAATACACTTCCTTGAATATGAGTCTGATTCAGAAAGGGGAGGTGAAATATTGGTAACCCTTGAAGACCCTTCATGCATTGTGCTCACTAGGGGTCAGAGGAATATGAAATCTTCTAATACTCAAGAAGTACCTGGCAAAGGTAACGAGCCCTTAACTAGAACTCATGATGCTAATTTGAAAGCTCAGGAAAATAGATTGCTACATAGAAATGAGCTAGATGCTTCCTTTGATATTGTAGATTTCTATAAATCTGCAAAAATTCAAATTTCTCCTATTGAATATCTTAAGTTGAAACCTACTGAACTTGACAAATTAGTCAAACATGTTAAAGGTAGTCCTGCACAAACTGAATTTGTGAATCAATTGGAAGTTGATACTGAATCCCCCATTGCTAGATTATTTGCTTCCTCATCTGAGTCATCCTCATCTACCCCTAAAACAACTTCAAATTCATCTGCCAATGCTCCTTATACTGATTTGAAACCTAATCCTTTTTATGTGTCCCTATTTATCAATGGCCATAAACTTAGCAACTGCATTATAGATTCTGGAGCTTCTGATAACATTATGCCCTCCTCTATGGCTAAAGCCCTAGGATTATCACTCACAAAAACATTTGGAAGATGTTATTCTATGGATGGAAAACAGGTTTCCTTGATTGGGCAGATTAAAGATGCGCGAGTCGCACTTGCGGCTTATCCTGACAAGAGGGTAAAATTGACTATTTTGGTAGCAGATATTCCTGCCAGTTATGGAATGCTTTTGAGCAGGACATTTTGCAAGGATTTGGGTGGACAAATCAAACTGGATTGGTCAGAAGCCACAATCTTAGTGGGAAAGCAGAAAGTGAAACTGGAACCTGAGCCCAAGTGCAAATTCACTGTCTATCCCTCTGATGATCCCAAGGCACAGATTTTGTTTGAAGAATGTGAATTTTGCAATTATTTCTTCTCCTCTGAACAGAGCTGTGAGCCACAACCCAAAGAAGAATTAATGAAAAGACCTATACCTTCGGATGACCTATGGGTTATGGAATTTGATGGCAGCTGTGCTACTGCTGGTTCAGGGGCTGGGGTCATGTTAATCTCACCTGAAGGTGAATTGTTTTCTTATTCTTTTAAGCTAGAGTTTAAAAACACCAACAATACTGCAGAGTATGAAGCCTTACTGCTCGGATTGTTTAAAGCCAAAGAGAAGGGTGTGAAGGTACTTAAGGTAAAGGGTGATGCTGAACTAATTGTGAAACAGGTAAGGGGAATCTTTTCTGTGAAGAATGAAAGACTAAGGCATTATAAAAATAGGGTATGGGATGAAATCAAATATTTTGATGCTTTCTCTATAGAAACAATTCCCAGGGATCTGAATTCCCGAGCAGATTCTCTGGCAGTATCAACTTCTCTCCTTTTGCCACATCTAGATTTCAAGAAAGATTCTTATAGGATAGAAATGATATATCGCCCTAATGTCCCTGACAATGCCGAGAGCTGGCAGGTCTTTGAAAGTGATGATCAAATCAAAAAAAATTTAGAAAATGCTGAAATGTTCCTGGGGACCTATTTTGAGGGTTCTGAAACAGAGTGTAAAGAATTCAGTCCTGACCCTGGGATTAATCCAAGAGATGACATGATTCAATTAAAGGGGAACAAAATCCCTAAAGGGCTTGTCTCTTTGGAACATCTGTTTTCTCAAAGAGATGAATATGTTAAAGGCAAACTGTCCTGTGTTCCTGATAAGGTAGAGGATTATGAGAAGATAAATATTGGAGATGAAGCTGATCCTAAATGGGTATCCATCGGTAGAGGCTGCTCTTCGGAAGAGAAAAACAAATTGATTAAATTGCTAATCAAATATAAGGATGTTTTCGCCTGGTGCTATGATGATCTCAAAAATTTTAGACATGGACAGTTTCAACATCATATCCCTTTAAAACCAAATGCAGCTCCATTCAGACAAAAACTGAGGAATTATAATCCAAAAGTTGCTGAAGCCATTTTCAAGGAGATTGATAGAATGCTAAAAGCAAGAATTATCTATCCAATACATCACTCCACTTGGGTGGCAAATATTGTTCCAGTACGAAAGAAGAATGGAGAAATAAGGATTTGCGTTGACTTTAGAAATTTGAACCAAGCCAGCCTGAAGGATAACTATCCCTTGCCCGTGATGGACCACATCTTGCAGACAGTTGCTGGGTCTGAAATGATGTCTATGCTGGATGGTTTTTCAGGTTACAATCAGATAGGTGTGGCTGCAAAGGATCAACATAAAACAGCTTTTACCACACCTCGGGGAACCTTTGCCTATAATCGAATGCCCTTTGGCTTGATCAATGCAGGAGCAACTTTTCAGCGGGCAATGGATTCGTCTTTCAGGGACCTGAAGAACAGGATCATTGTTATTTACCTTGATGATTTAACTGTCTTTTTCAAGAATAGAGAAGATCACTTGAGAGATCTGGAGTCTGTCTTGCAAAGGTGTCGGAGCCACGGCATCTTGCTCAACCCCAAGAAGTCAGTTTTCTGTGTGACTGAGGGAAAATTGTTGGGACACCTAGTTTCAAAAGATGGAATCAGGATCGACCCAGAGAGAGTCAGGGCAATTCAACAGCTTAGTCTTCCATCAAACAGGACTAGAGTCAAGTCCTTCTTCAGTCAAATCAATTTCCTCAGAAGGTTCATTCCTAACTTTGCTGAGATTACGAAACACATTGTTGGGATGATGAGTGAAAAACAACCCTTCAAATGGAGTGAAGTTGCTAAGAAGGCGTTTGAGGATATCAAGGAAGCGATTGCAAATACTCCCACTTTGGTAAATCCTAATTTTCAAAAGGATTTTATTATTTACTGTTATGCTTCGGAACACACCATGTCAGGCATTCTGTTACAGAAAAATGAATTAGATGAAGAGGTTCCTATAGCTTTCATGAGTGTTCCCCTTAAAAAGCATGAGCTGAAATATTCTTTGGTTGAAAAACAAGCTTTTGCTGTAGTTAAGGCTGTTAAACAATTCAGGTATTATATACTTCATTCCCATCCAGTTGTATTTGTTCCAAGCTCAGCTGTGAAAAGTATTTTGACTCAGCAGGAAGTGGGATTAAATAATAAAGCAACGTGGGTTGCTAAAATACAGGAGTATGATCTAGAAATTAGGCCTACTAAGCTGATCAGGGGTCAAGGTTTATGTAAGTTGATCACTGAGAATAAAGAGCAAGAAAGAGAGGGACTCCCCACAGTCTTATTGGTAAGCTTGCAGGATCCATGGTTTCTGGATGTGGCACATTATCTTACATATGGTGACTATCCTAATCACCTGACTCCTAAAGAGAAAAGAAACTTGAAGCTGAAAGCTGCAAAATATGTTATTTGGGGAGATGTTCTTTACAAGAAAGGGTTAGATGGGACTTTTCTGAGATGTGTGGATAAAGAACAGCAGGATAAACTCTTGGAAGTTTTCCATAATGAAGCTTGTGGTGGACATTTTTCTTCTTCAGTCACAGCTTTCAAGATTCTCAGAAATTGTTACTACTGGCCGGGCATGTTCAAGGACGCGTACAAGTGGGTGGCTAATTGTGAGAAGTGTAAAATGTTCTCGGGAAGGCCACAACTTGCAGCTCTACCTTTGAGGCCTGTTGTTGTTGAAGAACCCTTCAAACAGTGGGGATTGGATTTTATTGGGCCTATCTCCCCCCCTTCAAGTGCAGGGCATACCCATATCTTAACAGCAACAGATTATTTTACAAAATGGGTTGAGGCAGCCCCTGTAAAAAGAACAACTTCCGAGGTGGTTTGTGATTTTCTCAAAGAAAATATTTTGGTACTATTTGGTGTGCCCCAGAAAATTGTGGCAGATAATGCTACCAGTTTCTCTTCAGGAGAAATGACTTCTTTCTATTATGAACATAGTATCTCTCTCTCTCATTCATCAGATTATTATCCCCAGGGGAATGGACAAGCTGAGTCCAGTAACAAAAACCTGATTGTTATCATGAAGAAACTGGTGAATGACAGCCCCAGGGATTGGCATAAAAAGTTATATGAAGCTCTATGGGCCGACAGGATAACTCCAAAAAGAGCAATTGGAATGGCACCTTTTGAATTAGTGTATGGGATAGGTGCCCAATTATCTTTACCTTTGGAGCTGTCTACAACCAAGCTGCAAAGCGTAATTGAGGATCAGTATTTCCAAGATTCCCTGGAAAAGAGGATCATGTATTTAACCAAAATTGATGAAGAGAGAAATGAGCTGGTTGACCGAATCACTGTACATCAGGCCAGAGTCAAAGAAATTTTTGACAGAAAGGCAAGACCCAGGAAGTTTATGGAAGGAGATGAAGTACTACTGTGGGACAAAAGGAGAGAACCAAAAGGTGCGCACAGCAAATTTGATTCGCTCTGGAGAGGGCCTTTTAAGATTCACCAGATGTTGGGTCCAAATTCTTTCAAATTGGAATATCCTGATGGAACTGTTTTACCCCTGTCCTATAATGGACAGGATCTCAAGCTGTATCATCTGTAAACAGGTTCCCCTATTTTGTACATAGTCTTCCCTTTGTTTCGTTTTGTGTTTCCTTTCCTGTTTTTGTTCAGTCCCGTCCTGTTTCTTTCTTTCTTTCTTTTGTTTTCCTTTTCTGCGAAACCAGAGCTTCTGAGTTCTCTGCAATTTGGCATAAAATGCAGTCCCCAGTTAGAGCCAGTGTTACCTTTTGAGTTGCCCTTGTTTATTTATGTATCGGTAATATTTCTTGAACAAAAGCCGGTTTATCGTGCTATATTTCCGGTCATACCCTTGTTCCGTAAATCGGCTCTTGGTCCTTCAATTTTTACCCGTGCGTCGCCATTGTAAACAAAGTTACTTAAGGTTTGAACCTTTGAACCTGAACCATTCTCAAAGTCCAAGGTTCAAGGTTCAATATTCATAGCCTTTTCATCCGTCGGGTCGCGCAGTTGCCTTATATCATGTGTCGTTGAACCTTCCGCTTGAACTCTTCCGCGGGGTTCAATAGTTCAAAGTTCAAAGAGTTCACTGTTTATACTAGAAGCCGTGTAACTTTCTATCGGTCTATATAACCCTTGTGTCGTTGAACCTTCATATTGAACCATGTCTTCCCAAGTTCAACGGTTCATGAGTCAAGTCCTTGTTTCCGTAAGATAGTTTTTCGACCCAATCCATAAGGTCCAGTTGGCATGTTTTGAACCTTCATATTGAACCACTGCGTTGAACCATGTCCCAAAAGTTCAATGGGTCAATGGTTCAATGGTTCGAGGATTTGATAAATTTGTTCCCATTTGCTCCTGCGGTTTTCCAAGCCAAATTTAGCGGGAAAGTTGGAGGAGATTTTGTCGGAAACTCATCATAAAAGTGAGAGCTCTAATTTAACAGAGGCTATGGATAATTATTGTACCTCATGATGGCACATGAACATTATTTGCTATTAATGAACAAATCAGAGTTCACGTCTCTTCAAATATTTTTGGCACGTATTGTTCCGAGCAACAATCATTCATTCTGGTAAGTGCCATTATTAACCAAGAACAAACCAATTTTAGCAAGTAATCATACTGTGTGACGCGGAGAAGAATAGCGCTGGAAGTGTAAGGCTCTCGTTTTTCAAGTTTTCACAGTGAATTCAAATTTCCTGAAGGTGAGTTCTGTTTCCCCTGTACTATTCTGAATTCTTATACTGGAAAGAAGAGCCCCTGGAATTTCTGTTATTTTTGAATTTTGAATTGCTATATCATAGTCTTCCAAATATGTCTTTGAAGTCTACATGTTTGGAGGATGAACACGGCCCCAGTCTTATTTATTCCCACTCAGAGTTTGGAGATACCGCTTTGGTTCAATATGACTTAGAGGAATTCATAGGAAGAACTAGAAATCCTATCCAAACCCCCTCCATGAAGAAAATTGTGGACAGTGGTTTAGTTGAAGCCACAGCCTTTCCTCAAGCTATATTCTGCCCCGAATTGGTTCAAGAGTGTATAAACAGATATGATCCCCAACACAGGTGTGTCAGAAAAGCAAACGGGGATGTGTTATTTCACGTTGACAGACAAACCCTCATGTCTGTGATGAAGATACCGCCTAAGGAGGCGTATTCTAATCTTGACATTACTTCCTCCAATGGGTATTTCTCAGAAAAGAGACCAACATACAGAAGTGTGATAGCAAGAAATTGGCTGCTAAAATTTCAAAAAGGCGGTTCAAGGCTGCCCAGACCCCTTACTAGAGATCATTTAATACAGGAAGTAAGGGATATTGTGGTGTTATTGAACAGATTGAGAGGCAATCAACATGCCTATTACTGGGAAGTCTGGATGTATATTTTTATACAAGTCGTCCTTCAGGGTGAACAATACTTGGATTGGGCTGAGATAATAGCTGACTGTCTGCATCAGAGTTTAAATAATCGTCTGGGCAACAGGGATTTCTTTATGTCTTCTTATCTATTTTACTATTTAGCATCCACAAGAGATTGGTTTGACCTGCCTCATGAGCCTTTAGATGAGAGCAGCAAAATTTATCAATATTACTCACAGTTGCAAAAAAAAAATTGTTATGGAAATTACAAGAGGATCAATGATGTCTTCACTGGGAAGATGACCTATGAATTGACAGGCAACCCAGGTAAGAGAATGACCAGTGAAGCAATGCAGCTAATCAGTATCTACGGTAGCTTTTTCATCCAATTCTCTGAGTTCACTTATATCAGAGTTGGGGGATTCGATGGTGAACCAATGAAGTTGCCCAGATATGTATTTGATCATTTTTTACTAATGGAGGTATGTCGGCAATTGGCACATGTTAATAAAAAATTCCCATCAAAAAGGGGTTGTGGTATTTCTTTTCCTGTTGAACTTGGGCATTATTCATGCCTATCAACTTCTGATGCTTTAAATCTGGAGGTGAACCTCAAGAGGTTCAATTTTCAATTCTTCACTGCTAGGGCCAAATTCGACAGTAAAAGTTTTGTTAAAGACAACTTAGATTCTGGAACAGGGCACTCACACCTTCCTAAGCTGGAGGATTATTGGATGGATTATCCAGATGAATTTGAAGTTAGGAGAAGGTTATGGTGCAGATTTTCTTTAAGGCAAATAATTACCTTTAATTTAGACATGGACATTTCTAGAATTCTTGTTGATGATGAAGAAGTGGTTGATCCACAATTTGAGAAGGTGGAGCACTTACCCATTCCAGAGGTGGACTGGAGCAAGAGGGAGGAGGACAGAATTGAAATTAAGACCCTCCCGGTGATAAGGAGGACTGAAAAATGGTTGAGAGAAAAGAGGCAACAGGGGTCTCAAAATAAAAATGTTCAACAATTATCTTCAGTGGTTGCATCACCACTTCCCCTGGATCCTTCTAATCAACCTCTTGCTATCTATGGTGCAGGTGCTTCTGAGCCATCACCTGAGAAGAGCCCTATCACCAAGAAATCCAGAAGGGTCCTCACAGATATTCTGCCTTCTCGTGTCACCAGGCTGAGAACCAAAGGGAAAAGGAAGAAGCTAGTTTCTGAGACAATAATTGTCGACTTAAATTCAGAGGAAGAAGCAGAGGACCCTATGGGGGACAAAGAGCCAAGCCCGAACAGAACAGAAACAGCTGACACCGGTTCACAGTCAGAGACCTTTCTAGACGTCCCTGAGGTGTTGATGATTTCAAATGAACCTTCTAACGGAGAGAAGACCAGGAAGACAGTCTCAGACCCTGCACCAAAATGGCTGGAAAGCTCTATATCTAACAAAAAGAAGGTGATTCCTTTTGTTCTCCCTCTGGAAGACATGGTAAGTAAATGTCTGGGGAAGACCCCCAAGTCCAAGAGACTTAAAACAGTGTCCAGGATAGATGTTGACCCAAGCACTGGTAACTGGAGTGCAGAAATAGCCAAGCCAGTGACCGAGGGAGAGGTTCAAGATCCTACAGTGCATGACTTCACTGTGGAGAAGATAGATCTCGGTATTGCCTCCAGAACTGCAGATGTACACCATCTCGAAGCTTCCACTAAAAGAATGGTCAATCGAACGATGAAAGATGAAAAGGACAAAAGAGAGTTAAAACAAGCTCTGTGTGCAATGGCAGAATATATTGAAGCCATTAACAATCCTAACCCACAGCCAATCTCACAAGTTCCCTTGTCTTTCGACCCAAAGTCACCCGTCAACCAGAAAATGTTAGATCAAGTTCATAGGAGCAAAATGGTTTCAAAAACATTTGATAGCTGGTTAGACAGCATTGAGCAAAAAGGAACTGAGTATATTCATGAACTCAAAGGCATATATGACCTGACTGCTACTACCATTGAAGATCTTAAAGCACAGGTTGCTGTCTGGGCTAAGGACGAAGGCAAGTGGACCAGTGTGATGAACCAAATAGAGGAAGTTCAAAAATATGGGCTAGAGAAATTTTTGGCAGAGATGAAACTGACTGGTGTGGATGAGGATTTATTGTATGTAAACAAAAAGAATATCGAATGGAGGAACTCCATATCTCTACAAGGACGCTTTGAAGTCTCAAAGCTAATTAAGGAGATAACGGACTTCACTCAGTCATTGCAACATGATTTACAATGTATCGATGTAAAATACTTGAAGGGTGATGGAAAGCCTGTAGAAGATGTTGAAGCAGTAGTCCAATCCTTCAGAGATAAAATCTGTTTTGTTAAAGAAAATGATAATATTCTGATTGAGGATTTCTCCAGAGTTTCTAAAGTCGAATCCCTGCTCTACCTCTGCATCGATGCACTCCCTGAACACAAGGAAAAATTTGGGAAAATGCGAAGGGAAAAGGAGGTCTGGAAATTGAGGATGAAGCATATAGGCATACCAAACTTTCCTAAAATTCAGGAGTTCGTGGCTGCCTTTCAGGAGTGGAGAACCCAGCATGCTTCCCAGGCTCTCGACAGCAAATCAGGGGATGCTGATTCATCGCCCCAGTCATAACCTCATCATCTCTTTCTTTTTCAGTCCCTTAATTTATGTTATTTCTGGCAACTTTGATCTTTTATAATCAGTTGTTAAAACTAAATCCCGTATGGGTCAGAGTGATGTTAACTCTGGGTTTAATTTGCTCGAGGACATGGTTAAGGCTTTGATATATATATGTTTTTCAGAATTTTTAAAAAATATAGATAGAAGTTAGAGAAAGAAAGGAGGAAGGGATTTGCAGAAAAACTGTGTTTATTTTTCTTTTACATTATATGATGATTGTTTGAGTAAATTTTCATCTGTGAATGAGAAGAGGAACGATTGCTGCTTATTTGGATCTGTGCGTCTAAATGTGTGAAATTTGATTTTCTGTGAGAAATCTTCTTTTACCTGGTAATTGCTCTTTGTTTGAACAACCCATCATATGTGTTATTTTCCTTACTAGTTCAGCAAGTTTGTATAAATATATTCATGTATTCAAATGTACTAAAATAGAATCCGTGTATTCTATCCTGCAGCTGTATGAATTTATCGCATTCATGACATGGCTATGTATGGATGTTAGTCAGCCTTAGGCATTTTCTGGTTAAAAATGCATTCAGTTAGCTGAATAAGCTAAAATTCATTGAAAATCATAAAGGGAGCTGTACCTAAATTCAGAGGGGAACTAATACAAAAAGGGTTCACCCATTTGTTGTTTAACTCATTTGTTCTTGAAAGAAGGGTATAGAGTCAGAATAAGTAATTTTTAGAATAAGGGCAAATCTTTTAACCAACACACACTAACAAAATTGACTCAAAAAATAAGTTTGATGAGTTCCTGAGTTATAATAGGTAATGAACAAATGATTTCCTTGGTAAACTCACTAAATTCCCTAATGAACACATCATGAAGTGTTGAACATGTCTCTATATAGTTAATGAGATGGACTTTTGAGAGTTTGGTGTTTCATTTAGAGTATGGACATTTGGTTTTCCATCTCCCCACCTTTAGAGAGTTGTGGGAAAGTGTTAGATCCCTTCTCTAGATTTGGGAGGGGTGTAGCTCTCATGCTTTTGGTATGTGAATCCATTGAATTAGATTATACAAGTGAATGTGATTTTGTGTACATATATTGGAAATGTGTAGTAGATATATCCAAATCTCTGCAATTTATATTGGAGCTTGTTTATACTTGTTTTGCATTCTAAACGTCTCTATTTTCCATTTACATAGTGGGATGGGTAGTAGTTACTCCTTAATCTAGATTTTTGCATTCTAATTAGGTCTTCTCCATGTCAATTCTAAGTGTGTAAGTGTGTGCAGTTTGATAATATTTATTCCATTTTATTTTAACATTTGTAGTGGTGAAGATCTTTGTTTATTACATTTGCACATGTTAATTTTGTTAAGAGTACCTTTGTTAAGTGGTTTTAGTGCATGTTTTAGCTTGTTTGAGATCTTCATACATAACAATATGTCTCCTAATATTAGTGTGTGGTATGACCACCCTATTTATAGATCAAGTGGTGTCATAGTGATCAAATCATTTGGCTTTTACTTATTTTCTTGATTGTAAGGCTTGCAAATGTATGTAATCTATAAGGTCAAGTGGGAAAGGGAGTTAATTTATTTTTTGAGACTTAAATGAAATCAAGAGAGTGGTTAAGATCGATGAGGATAGTGAGAATGGAGAGAGATAATGATGGAGGAGTGAGTTCCTAGAGGTTGGAATAGGATGTGACCAAAATATTAATGGTTGATATAAAACTTGATAGGTTGGAAAGAATGATGAAGCCCTAATAGCCAAGATGGGTGTTCCTAGGATGCACCAAGAAGAGGACTTAGAATCTAAGAAAGTGGGTATAAAGTAAGGAGAAACTTTAAAATCTAATATTTTTTTTGAATCTAAGGCTAAGATAGGTATCCAACCATATGATTGGAGGATAAATGAAGAAAGGTTGGACCAGTGGGTGTTCCAAATGAAGGTTTATTTTATTCTGCATTAGCTATCTCCATAACAAAAAAATTCTTTTGCAACAATAAAACTTGTCAATCATGTTCTTACATGGTATGAGAGTTATACTCACTCATTAAAGGTTTAGAAGGTACCACCAATGAATAAGTGGAAAGAATTCAAGTTTCTATTAAGAAAATAATTTTACCCCATTTTCCATGAAAAGAGTGAGGGATGCAATGGTATCATTTGAAACAAGAACAGGGGTTAAAATTTTGCAAGAATATACATGAGCAAGTTCAAAAAAATAAAAATTCATCTTGGGAAGGACATAATAGAATGTGAGGTATTGATCAAGTATGTGTGAGATTTTATTGATTGTGTACAAAGGATAATTCTCCATGTGTCCAAACCCTAAAACATATTCATCTTGCGAAGGACATAATAGAATGTGAGGTATTGATAAAGTATGTGTGATATTTGATTGATTACCTACAAAGGATAATTCTCCATGTGTCCAAGCCCTAAAACATAGATGAAGCATATGATCAAGTACATTACCTCAAATGTATAAAAAGGGGGTCTCTTATACTTGTCACAAATGTATTGAGTAACATCTTGAAAAGAATAATTTAGAGGTATTGGATTATTGAATGAACTAATTTTTGTGTACCATTAATTCACCCCCCCTCTTAGTGATCAAGTGTATTCCAACAGATTGAAGCTTGTGTCTTGAAAGCATGCTCCAATGATGAGTTTGCTGACCTGCTTAGTCTATGCTCATGAGAGATGAGAAATGCATGGAGCTCACTAACTAAAAATTGTGAGAGATTCTTTGTCTCTTCTATAGCTACTACTATGGATTCAAACCTTGTGGGTAAACTCCTTAAAATATTTTCTACAATTATTCTATCTTCAAGTGTCTCACCATGAGATCTGATTTGATTAACTAGACCAATCACTTGTGTGAAGAATAAGTCTATGTAATTTGAATCCTTCCTAAAGATTATTTCAAAATATCTTCTTAGCATTTGCAGCTTTGTTGTTTTCACCTTTGTCATTCCTTGGTATGTTGTTTGGAGGATATCCCATGCTTGTTTGGAATTTGTTGCTACTATAATCCTTGCAAAAACCTCTCATGCACTGCTTGAAACATGTACAAGAGAGCTCTTGAGTCTTTCTTCCTATTATCTCTTAATAAATCCTTCTCTACTTGTGATAATGTATTATATGCTACTACATCTGTTGGTTCTGGAAAACCATTCTCTACTAGCTCCTATATGTCTTGAAAACAAAACAATGCCTTCATTATGATTGACAAATAGTCAGTTTTTTCCATTGAATTGAGGAATTTGTGGATTTGTCAAGCTTGTTCTTGTGGCTGTCATTGCTGACTGTGGATACCATTGCTGGATAATCTTTTCTTGATGAAACCCTTAGCTTTGATAACCTTCAACACCGCTAAACCTTTCTTTGAACAACCTTTAGCTCTGATACCACTTGTTTGTTAAGAGGCAAAGTAGAATATGAAATAAAACAGAGACAAGAATAGGGGATGAGCAACAAATTACTCTTTATATTAATATAACATAAAATTTATATAGAAATATTTGATTTGCAATAATAGAGCTACTACTCTTCTTTCATACAAAAAGATGAAAATAAAAAAGAGCTACAACTCTTTGATATGCCTAGGAAACATAAACAAATACCACTGTATGTGTTTTTCATAGCCTACTAATGAATACACATGAATTGTTGTTCATTTCTTTGTTGTTCGTTGTCTTCAGACAAAACTTAATTTGCTATTCTATTTTCATATATTAATAACAATACAAATATTTTTTCCAAAATACAACGAATGGGCCTAGATAGAAAAAGAGGGAAAAACAAAACATTAATTAAAATTAAATAGAAGTTTGCAGGCAGCGTAGGAAATCTGAGAGTGAATATTTTTGCATTGAATTCAAATTCAATTTAGATATGAATTGCTACAAACCCCTTCTACCATGCTCATACCAAGCATGTTGATGTTCAATATCATTTTGTATGCAAGATGGTAGAGAATGGTAAGGTCATATTGTAAAGCATGTTGATGTTCAATATCATTTTGTATGTGAGATGGTAGAGAATGGTAAGGTCATGTTGTAAAAGGTTGACACTTAGGATAATGTTGTAAATTCTGTCACAAAGAAGTTCTTTTAATGCAAGAAATGGGACATGGACCTTGCATCTTGTAGTTGATTTACTTTATATATTAGTAGTGAGTTTATAGAGATTTAATAGGTACACAAAGGTTGCCAAAATGCTATGAGATTGAAAGAAGGAAATGTGTTGTATATGTACTCTCATGTTGAAAATTAATACATACGTGTGCCTCTCTTTGATGGTGGATTTTGTTCCTACAAGGGTTTCTGCACATATATCTAGTGTCAAGTGTTTATTTATCATGGTTTGCCAATTTCTATTTGCTGGTTTCAACTTCCACACAATCTCTTAATGGGTAATCCAATGTTGCATTAATAAAAACCAAATTTGTATACTCTTTGATGGGATAACATTGTAGTAGTTTAACTTCTTTTAACAACAAACACTAGAAAAATAACAAGCTATGAATTGTAATTCTTCTTGAAGAAAACTATGTTAAATATTTTACGTTTGGAAAAATAACAAACTATGTTAGAAAAATATCAAAAAGTTACTCTACACTGTGTATAGATGTCCTTGTTTCAATAGAAAATTGATTTTTAGAAATGCAAACAAAAATATACTACGGTAAAATATATGTCTAAAATTTATATTATTATTAATTAGAAATTGCTAATAAATAATTTACTCAATAAAATGTACTGAAAACTATCCACACACTATATATTAGAGTAAATGATCAATTTCGAAGAAATGATGAAAATATTTAATTTATAGTTCAAGTTGTTTGTTATGGTAAAATGTTACTCAATAAAAAAGCATAAATATAATTAAAATTTTCATTGTAAACTAGTCAAATATGATAGAAATATTCTTTTTAAATTAAGAAAAATATAAACTAGTAGAAAATTCTAAAAGTCGTTAGTTTACATCATCCTTAAATTCTTGACAGTTTTTTTCAATATATGATGTATAATGTGTTGAATGCTAAAAAAAATATTGATTTTAGTGGCCCAATAATTCTAAAAAGTGGGGCACACTATTGCATTGTCATCCATAATCATCATGTAAATTTTTTAACTAAGGCTTATATATTGTCTTCACACAATGTGGGATAAGGAAATGAAGTAGCAACATGATAGACACATTAGAGACTAATAAATTTCCATCAATGTGTAAGCTATCATCGTGTGGGGTAAGATTATTTTAAAGGCTATCATATGTATCCTTAAATTGAATATGAGATGTACAGAAGAATGATCATCACTAAACTTATCATCACATATGGGGGAAAGTGATTCATTCAAAGCACATAAATTTATTGGCATAGGACCATCATAACATGTAAGTGATGTGTCATCATAAGACATACTAATGTTATGTATAGGCGAATCACATGATAGATCCTTGCTCAGTGTATGCTCATCATTATCACAAGGCATAGGATCATCATGAAATGTAAATTAGCATCTCTAATAGAAGAGGGTAAGAACTAATCAATTATATGAAAAAGGGAAAAGATAATGCATGGTAAATTAACACCTCCATAGAAAACACATTCATATCCATAGCATAGATAGTCATAAGTATATCAAGGATAGATGTGTCATTTTGATATGAAAGATTAGAATATTTCAAAATCTAAAGTAAAAGTATGCAAATCACTCAAGGAGAAAGATCTAAAAGGAGTTATAATGATAAGATATCCTAGGGTGATAGGTTGAGAAGAGAGATAAATCACTATGTAAACACAAATCCTAAACAAAGAATATAAGAATATGTCGATTAGCCCTAGAAAACCTAGAAATAGATGGTAAATTAGAATTATATCATATCTAAAAATCCTAATGTTTATGAGAAAACCTAATGGAAAATTAGTTCATGTAAGAGTGGATAGGTTCACCAAAAATCTAAAGGAAAATAAACTTTCCCAAAGCTTAATCTAACATAATACAATAATATGTATACACATAAGCACAAATTAACATAGATAAGTGAATGAAAAGTTGTGTGAGTGATTAACTCACAATTAAATTCTAATAAAGCTAGGAAATTTAATGCAATAGATACGTGTACTTGGCTCAAGGAATGATAACAACAAATAAATATGTTAATGCACTAAAATTTGACTATCTTTAGATTGAAATGATAGATATTTGTTCATTTTGTTGGAGTATAACTCACATGAGTTATTCCTAACATAACCATAGTTAGGCGGTTTTCCTCACATGTGGAAAGACTAATTCCACTCTATGAGTCATTAGTAGATGTGTCGCCTCATATTTGACACATCGCCGCTACATTTGAGGGTGGTTGAACCTTGAGCTATTCTCTTGGTTCCATTTTTGCCACCTTTCCTATTCTCATGGAGACTTGTTCCTCAAGCTTCACCTTTTTATACATCTTCAGTTGTAAATCAATTTAGCTCATTTTCACTACATTGCATTCGTGTTTAATTTCTGCTCCATGATCTTGGACTTCCGTTCACACATGGTATCAGAGCAAGTGGAATAGCATCAAATTGTTTGCTTGTTGATTACATAGCTCCATTGGCGAATCTCTACAACTTCTCTTGCATGATAGGCTCAATTCGGCTTTCTATCACTGCATATCGAGGAGGTAAAATTTTGTTTCAAAGCAAATTTGAAATAGTTTTCTTTTGCAAGTCATAATCGTCTCTGCGAAGACAACTCACCTTATTCGCCACCCCATCTGGTGGCATTCAAAGCCACGTCACCGTAGTCCTCACGCCAAATGCGCCTCTCTTTATGGCATTTTCACCACAGATCTACAATCAACGAGTGGTCTCTAAGGCATTTTTGCCTCACATATTCTTAGTTGACGTGGACCTGCATAAACGCCATGCCAAATGATGGAACCAGGCCACATTTCAGGCAAGAAGGCAGAGCGATTTGAAAGTGCCTTGGGAGGCACATAAACTATGACGGGTGTCAATTTTGAATGGAGAATCAACAGCACTATTCATTGTTTTTTTATCACATTTGCTAACCTAAGAAATTCGGGGGGGTGACATAAGTAGAGAGGCAAATTAGAAAGGGAGGGGGCACAAATTTTTTAATAATAAGCCCCTGGTCATATGGGTTTTTCAGCCCTTGGTCACACCCTACCACAAGGGGGCTTAATTTTTTCCCTATCAAGTTTTTCTCCATACATAATTTGTTTGCACAAAATTTTATTTTCAAGCATATTGAAGATATTTTTTGTCATATCTCCTACAGTTACACTATACAATTATGATTTACACATATTTCAAATGTATATATATTTCTATAAATTGTGTTCATATTTGGAATTATGTGTTAGACAAAACATTATAAATTATACAAGGGTAAATAATAAACAAATATATTTATATTGTTATTATAAATTATATAAATTCAATTATGAATATGTGAACATTATTATCAAATCTATATATATTAATATATAATTCAATGTTTGTAATAATAAACACATATAGTAAATGATATATAAGTATACACCATACATACCGGTGATGATATATTTATGTTACATATTATACAAGTAGCATTCAAATGCTAAACACATCCCTATGAAGGATCGAAACCCCTCAAATATTGCTATAAGCAAAAACGCAGTATATTATGGATGCGTCGCTTGGTATGGAGACCCGTCGGGTCTATAAAAGAGGTTACCCGCCATTACAAGGGCATGGAAGAAGATACAAAAACAATAGAGGCCGCAAATAGGTGAAATAGAAGGAAAACGCAGATCAGGAAGAAGGCGGGACCTCCGGCGATAGGGGTTAAGGTGCGAAAACCCACCGTCAACAGAGGCCACGAATAGGTAAGTTAGACTATGAATGAGTTATGATTATTAACAAAAATTGCTATAAAAAATGGTATAAATATAATACTAACAAGAATTGATAATAGAAATCTGAATATGGGTTCTAGATAATGTTAGATAAACGTCTATGCAAGAAAATGGAAGTCCTCTGTATAATAACAGAAATATATATATATTAAGTGAACAATAAATAAATAATGATTGGAAATACATTCTTAATAGGAAGCATGGTGAAGTTATAATAATCTGAATAAATGGTGTTAGACCATACTCAATAAGATAAGTATCATATACAAACAGAAATATATACTAGGTAAACATTGAATATTATATGCTTAGAAATACATCCTTAAAAACAAGAAACATGAGTAAGGCATATGTGATTACATACAATTTTAAAAGAGGAACCATAACCATCTCGTCCTTCTATCTCGTCCAACTATAGGAGAGGGGTCTTGTTAGGGAAAGGCGGGATAATTCCATCACGATGGATTGGAGAGGGTTTAATGCACCCTAGATAAGGATGCTAGGGAGAGGCAGAGTAATTCCATTCCCAATCGCATTGGAGAGGGTTCAACGCGCCCTAGACATATAATTTTCCCATCCATGGTTAAGGAATAGAAGGAAGATGATATGGGAAGATGAACTTAGAATATTACTTCTATATTTCTCTATTACTCCATCCTTAAAAGAATGTTAGGTATTGTGGGGAGAGGCAGAATAATTCCATCCGTAAGAAGGCCCGTAGGCTGGGACATAGTTTCCCGTAGGCTGGGTTAAGAGATGGTTTTAGCGCGCCCTATACATGTAAAGCCTAGTTCCATAAGGGAAAGTAATAAAGAATATGAATTATGGAATGGTTAACAATTAGGAAATAAATAACCTTTTAATAAGTAATGAAATGGAAGCATCATCATTGATCTTACTTATTTATTATTCTCTTTTAGTATCATTCTTATGCAGATTCAGGTTTAGTGTTTCCTACTAGAAGGGGACATTACAATTGGTATCAGAGCAATCATCCTGCCATCCTGTGAAACAAACTTATGCAAGCATACACTAGAAGGAATTGACCACTTCTAGAAGAACAAATGAACAATGAAATGAGGACCTTCATGGAAGCCACCACCAAGGCCATGATGGAGCAAAATGAAAGAATCACCAAGGCCATGATGGACCAAGGTGAAAAGACGACTCATATGTTTTTAGAAGCACTTCAAAAAGTAGGTAATACCATGAATCAAACACCCTCAACTAATGGGAAAGAAACGAGATCTAATCACTCGGATAACAATAATGCAACCTCAAATTAAAGGATCCCAAGACCATCCTTTCTTCCTAGGAAAGAAACATCAAGAACAGAAGAAACCACACCACTCTTAATGAAGATGGAAGATATTGCTAGTGCATATGCAAATTTAGAACCTGAAGTTAGGGAAGTTGTATCTTTTCGTGACTTTAGTGAATCAAAGAAGAGTGAAACAGCTAGAAAAGACAAAAGACATACAAATAAAGAAGTACGACACAAGGTAAACAAAGTAACTTTACCAAACTTTGATGAATCAAACAAAATCTCTGCACATGCATGGTTACAAAAACTAAACAACTATTTTAAACTCAGTCCAATGACCGAAGATGATGCTTTACAATTTGCTATCTTACATTTAGAAGGACTAGCTTATGAATGGTGGCACCACGGGCTCCACACGCAAGGGCACTATGACATAACCTCTTACGAAGAGTTCTCACAAAAACTAATAAAAAGATTTGATAGGGAACACCCTCAAGAGAACTTTAAGAAATTGACTCAATTGAGACAACAAGGAACGGTAGATGAGTATATAAATGAATTTCAAAAGATTTCAATTAGAGTCACTAGAATTGAAGGGGATAGGCTAACCTATCTATTTGTAGAAGGGCTAAAAGATTCCCTAAAAGGATTGGTAAGTGCTCTAAACCCTTCTACCCTAGATGATGCCATAGAAAAAGCCTTGAAATTGGAAAAATCAAACTCAAGCACCAAAAACACAAATGAGCATACCAAACCCTACCACAAAAAGAGTAATTACAGTAAACCTTCCAAAGAAGAGCTTAGGGTTAAGAACCTATGCTTCAGATGTCAAGAACCTTGGAGACCTGGGCACACTTGCAAAAAGGACAATTTATGTTTTAGATGCAAAGATAAATGGGAACTTGGGCATAAATGTGACAAGAGAGGCCGAGCTCAAAAGATGGGAGTTATCTCCAATGAAGAAGCCAAAGAAAGGAACACCAAAAAAGCAAGAATAGAAGATGATGAACATGTGACCTTGGCTACCATTACCCAAACTTCCAAGCATCGTCCCTTATGCATCAAAAGCACAATTAGGGGCCAAAGAGTTATTGCTCTAATTGATAGTGGCGCATCCCACAACTTCATTGATGAAAAATTAGTAAAAAGAAGAAGATTTAAGACCCAAGGCTTTAAAGGATTTTCAGCAACTACTGCCACCGGAGAAATGGTCTCATGCACTAAGATCGCTCCCCAACTTGAAATAAATCTAGGGAAGCATACCATCAAGGAAGACTTCTATGTAGTACCACTTGATAATGATATAATTCTAGGCACCCCTTGGTTGTATTCATTAGGGTGCTTCTAGTTTGACCTACCTAACTCACTCATCCATTTTCAACATGAAGGAGAAGAGGTTACACTACGAGGTTTACCTGACGGCTCCCCAAAAGTCATTTCTTGCAAAAGAATGGAAAGGATTTTTAGACATGGGCAGGGGGAGTGGGCAGCCCAATGCATGATCCTTGATAAATCCACCCCACAAGGCCAAAACATCCACATAGATATAAAACCCATTCTTAGAAAACACAAGAAAGTGTTTAATGAAATTCTACCCGGCCTTCCTCCAAAAAGGGGATTTGAACATATCATAGAGTTGGAAAAAGAATCTAAACCTATGATTACAACTCCCTATCGCCATCCACAAAAATTTAAAGAGGAAATAGAAAAAACAATAAATGAACTATTGGAAATGGGACTCATTCAACCTAGTGCCAGCCCGTTTGCATCATCGGTAGTACTAGTGAAGAAAAAAGATGGAACGATGAGAATGTGCATAGATTATAGAGCACTAAATAAACAAACTATCAAAAATAGATACCCTATACCTAGAGTGGATGAGTTAATGGATGAACTCCATGGGGCAAAGTACTTTTCCAAAATTGACCTAAGATCAGGGTATCATCAAATTTGCATGAGGGAAGAGGATGTACCAAAAACAGCATTTAGATGTCATTATGGACATTTCGAGTTCCTAGTTATTCCTTTTGGATTAACCAATGCCCCAGCAACTTTTCAATCTTGCATGAACCACACATTCCGAAAATAGTTAAGGAAGTTTTTTCTTATCTTCTTCGATGACATTCTAATTTATAGCAAAACATGGGAAGAACATCTCAAACATATAGATGAGGTATTGTCCATCCTAGAGCAAGAATCTCTATATGCTAAAGCATTCAAATGTGAATTTGGAATGGACGAGATCTTGTACTTAGGACACAAGATTAGCACCGAAGGAGTTAAAGTGGACGAAGAGAAAATCAAAGTCATTAAAGAATGGCCCCGACCAAGGGCCTTGACTCAATTGCAAGGATTCTTAGGTTTGTGCATCTATTATAGAAGATTTGTGAAGAACTTCTCAAAGATTTCTGCCACCTTATCCGATCTCACCAAGAAGGGATTGTTCAAATGGAATGAGGCTGCCGAGAAAGCATTTGAGGAATTAAAACGTGTCATGAGCACGTGCCCAGTCTTAGCCATACTTGACTTTTCTCTACCTTTCGAATTGGAATGTGATGCTTCGAGAGAAGGACTTGGGGTGGTATTAATGCAAAATAAGCATCCCATAGCATTTGAGAGCCATAAGCTAACCATCGCAGAGAAACTTTATTCTACTTACGATAAAGAAATGTTGGCCATCATGCATGCTTTAAACAAATTCCGGCAATACCTGGTGTGTGGGAAATTTACAGTCCGGATAGATCATAACAGCTTGCAGCATTTTCTAAAGCAGTGTGATCTTAATGATAGACAGCAAAGGTGGGTAACCAAACTCCAAGCCTATAACTTTGACATCACTTATATGAAAGGGAAAAATAATGTGGTAGCCGATGCACTATCTCAGAAACCTTTCATATGTGCCATGACAAGTGTCTCACCAAATTGGAAGAATATCCTCATAAGTGATTATGCTAAAGATCCTCTCACCGTAAATATACTTGAGGGGAATTTACCAAATGATGAATACAAAATCCAAGATGAACTTATACTCTACAATAATAGGGTCTATGTGGCAGTAGGATCTAAGATAAAAGGAAGGATCCTTAAAGAATTTCATGATCAACCCTTAGCCGGGCACCAGGGTTATTACAAAACCTACAAACAGATTAGAGAGCAGTTTGCATGGAAAGGACTAAAAGGGGATGTGCTGAAATATGTACAAGAATGCGATACTTGTCAAAGGAATAAGTTGGAACAAACCCATCCAGCCGGGTTACTACAACCCTTACCAATTCCAAAACAAAAATGGAGTAGTATATCCATGGACTTCATAACCGGCCTACCAAAAGCTCAAGGGAAAGATTGTATCTATGTGATCATGGATAGACTCACAAAGTATGCTCATTTCATACCTATCACTTCTGAATATAAAGCCTCTCAAGTTGCAGACACATTCTTTAGAGAAATCTTCAGACTCCATGGATTACCTGACACCATAGTCAGTGATCGCGATAGCCGTTTTATGAGTACTTTTTGGCAAGAGTTATTTCGATTATCTGGAACAGAATTGACCCCCAATACAAGCTATCATCCACAAATAGACGGCCAAACCGAAATTGTTAATAAATGGATTGAAGGATACTTATGGAACTATGTCACCAGACACCAGAAGGCATGGAACAAATGGTTACACCTTGGTGAATATTGCTACAATTCAACATACCACATGTCCATTGGGATGAGTCCCTTTAAGGCTCTATATGGATATAATCCACCTTCATTTGGAAACATGATCTTAAGAGAAAGTCGATGTCCCAAAGCTAAAGACTTTATTCAGCAACATGAAGACATCATGAGGGCTCTTAGGGACAATCTACATCATGCACAAAATCAACAAAAGATTTATGCTGATCGAAAATGGGTGGAAAGAACTTTTGAAGAGGGAGAGATGGTATTCTTAAGATTGCAACCTTACAAGTAGTCCTCCCTAAAATCCAGTGGCGTCGAAAAGCTTAAGCCCCAGTTTTATGGGCCCGACAAAGTAATAAGAAGAATTGGAGAAGTTGCATATGAACTAGAACTCCCCGGGAATAGCAAAATCCACAATGTATTCCATGTATCTAGGTTAAAAAGGGTGCTTGGCCAAAAGGTTACTCCATGTGAGGACCTCCCTCCACTCGACAATGAGGGACAATTAACTTTGGAACCCGAAAAAATCATAAGTACCAGAGAAAGAAGATTGAGAAACTAAATCATCACGGAGCATCTTATCAAGTGGAAGGGACTATCCATAGATGATGCTACTTGGGAAAAAGAAGATATCCTTGATGTAACCAAATCTTAAAATTGCTTGAGGACAAGCAATCTTGAGTGGGGGGGACTGTCATATCTCCTACAATTACACTATACAATTATGATTTACACATATTTCAAATGTATATATATTTCTATAAATTGTGTTCATATTTGGAATTATGTGTTAGAGAAAACATTATAAATTATACAAGGGTAAATAATAAACAAATATATTTATATTGTTATTATAAATTATATAAATTCAATTATGAATATGTGAACATTATTATCAAATATATATATATATATATATATATATATATATATTAATATATAATTCAATGTTTGTAATAATAAACACATATAGTAAATGATATATAAGTATACACCATACATACCGGTGATGATATATTTATGTTACATATTATACAAGTAGCATTCAAATACTAAACACATCCCTATGAAGGATCGAAACCCCTCAAATATTGCTATAAGCAAAAATGCAGTATATTATGGACGCGTCGCTTGGTATGGAGACCCATTGGGTCTATAAAAGAGGTTACCCGCCATTACAAGGGCATGGAAGAAGATACGAAAACAACAGAGGCCACGAATAGGCGAAATAGAAGGAAAATGCAGACCAGGAAGAAGGCGGGACCTCCGGCGATAGGGGTTAAGGTGCGAAAACCCACCGTCAACAGAGGCCGCAAACAGGTAAGTTAGACTATGAATGAGTTATGATTATTAACAAAAATTGCTATCGAAAATGGTATAAATATAATACTAACAGGAATTGATAATAGAAATCTAAATAAGGGTTCTAGATAATGTTAGATAAATGTATATGCAAGAAAATGGAAGTCCTCTGTATAATAACAAATATATATATATATATATATATATATATATATATATATATATATATATATATATATATATATATATATATATTAAGTGAACAATAAATAAATAATGATTGGAAATACATCCTTAATAGGCAGCATGGTGAAGTTATAATAATATGAATAAATGGCGTTAGACCATACTCAATAAGATAAGTATCATATACAAACAGAAATATATACTAGGTAAACATTGAATATTATATGGTTAGAAATACATCCTTAAAAACAAGAAACATGAGTAAGGCATATGTGATTACATACAATTTTAAAAGAGAAACCATAACCATCTCGTCCTTCTATCTCATCCAACTATAGGAGAGGGGTCTTGTTAGGGAAAGGTGGGATAATTCCATCACGATGGATTGGAGAGGGTTTAACGCGCCCTAGACAAGGATGCTAGGGAGAGGCAGAGTAATTCCATTCCCAATCGCATTGGAGAGGGTTCAATGCGCCCTAGACATATAATTTCCCCATCCATGGTTAAGGAATAGAAGGAAGATGATATGGGAAGATGAACTTAGAATATTACTTCTATATTTCTCTATTACTCCATCCTTAAAAGAATGTTAGGTATTGTGGGGAGAGGCGGAGTAATTCCATCCGTAAGAAGGCCCGTAGGTTGGGACATAGTTTCCCGTAGGCTGGGTTAAGAGATGGTTTCAGCACACCCTATACATGTCAAGCCTAGTTCCATAAGGGAAAGTAATAAAGAATATGAATTATGGAATGGTTAACAATCTATAAGTAACAATTAGGAAATAAATAACCTTTTAATAAGTAACGAAATGGAAGCATCATCATTGATCTTACTTATTTATTATTCTCTTTGAGTATCATTCTTATGCAGATTTAGGTTTAGTGTTCCCTACTAGAAGGGGACATTACATTTTTTTAGGTGTAATTTTTTGCATATGCAAAAATTGTAAAGGCTATATCTTTTGCATATGATCTCGTAATTGAGTCGTTTAGAAGGCAAAAGTGCCTAATTTTTTTACCTCTATCACTTTAGCTACTAATTGCACTATCATTATAAAGTGCCAAGTTAAGTTAGGTTTAGGGTTCTTAAAATACTTCATCTCAAATTGCAAAGCTTGTTGGGAGAGAAACAAAAAGGGAACAATATTGTTGTATGATTTCATGCACTACTTATAAAGTGCCACTTTAAGCGGGGTAGATAAGTAAGAAGAGTGCACACAATCACTTCTTCTATCACTAAAGCACCACCTTAATTCTCAAAACTGAGTATTAAGAAGTTTAAATTGCACCATTTCATCTTTTCACATTTCACATCTAGTGAAGAAGACAATCATGATGCAACTTCAGAGCCTAGTATCAACTCTCGGCTCTCAACTCAGTTGGTTCTTCATAGTAGAAAAATTGAGCTCTACCTAATTTCTTAGTATGTAAAAACAATCATATAGTGTCAGATATTGAAAGTGTAAAAGTGAAATGTAAGCACTGATCTATAAAGTGTAATGGGGGAAACAATCACTCCTCAAAGAATCACACAGATTATTTATCTCATTTGCATGTGCGCATATGTACATCCTTTCTTCAGTCATTTTATACATTTCTTAGACCTTCATCCTACTCTTTTTCTTTTGAAACACTACTTACTTCAATCAGTTTGCCAAAATCTCTTAACATCAAGGGAAAGGCAAATTTTACAACTTCAACATGCTTCAGGAGTTCTACATATGTACATCAGAATCGACATCGGCATCATCATCATCTGGAGGGGCCATCTAAAGTCCTCTCTTTGTTTTCTCTCTTTAGGAGGAAAGTTTTCTCCCATAGGGTTTTCTTTCTTTCTTCATTTTATGAGAGATGTTTTGTAAATGAGTACCTAAAATGGCGCAAAGCCAGGACTCATATTTCATAAACCCACCTAAGTTATGTTTAAGGGGGGGTGTTGGAGTATAACTCACATGAGTTATTCCTAACATAACCATAGTTAGGCAATTTTCCTCACATGTGGAAAGACTAATTCCACTCTATGAGTCGTTTGTAGATGTGTTGCCTCATATTTGACACATCACCGCTACATTTGAGGGTGGTTGAACCTTGAGCTATTCTCTTGGTTCCATTTTCACCACCTTTCCTATTCTCGTGGAGACTTGTTCATCAAGCTTCACCTATTTATACATGTTCAGTTGTAAATCAATTTAGTTCATTTTCAATACATTGCATTCGTCTTTGATTTCTGCTTCCATGATCTTGGACTTCTGCTCACACACTTTTTTTTATAGGATTAGAATAGTTAATCATCTTTATGATGGGTTGAATCTAAGGGTTTACTTCTTTTTTTAAATCATGGATCTAATCTTTTCTTATTGAAGTGATCTAGTACAACTTGTGCACTTGGGACTTTCTTGATTTATTGTTGATCTACTTTATTATAAGGACTAGTAGTATTTAAGAATACTATAGTAAGAGCTATTGGATTGCTAGGGGACATGTTCCCCTAGGTTAACCCATCAAAATAACTAGCTTTACAGTCATGCTATGTATTGACAAGTAGTAAGGAAGTATATAGATGGCTTATGATGATATGATGCAAAGCTAGATTTATTTTAGGTGCTCCAAACTGAAATATTATTCTAGATGTTCCGTCAATGTGAATAATTATTGAATAAATGTTCAAAGTCCAATGATGATAAAATAAGTGTAATTAAATGCGTTTAAATACAAGGACATAGCAATAAATCACACAATGTGTGTTTAGTCAACTCACAATTACTGGTGAAATAGGTAGGAATTAACTAAATTTGAATTTGAATTTTAGAATTTTAGGGGTCATATCTACAATTGTAAGATCGATCCTTACCCACATAAAACCCATAATAGTAGAGTAATAAGATTTATGAATGGAATAACTATCTAAACATAAGAAGTGCAATAAATGTATAAAAATGAATAAGATAAAGTAAAATGTATAAGAATATATGTAAATAAAAATAAATAAAAACTCTAAAAATAAATTCAACTTGAGGGTGAGTGCAAGATCATCATGGGCCAAACAATGGCAATGGAGGAAAAAATCCTGTGAAAGTGTTAGTCAAAATTGTGAAACAATTTTTTAGGTTCAAATTTTGGCTTGGTAAGACTTTTTTAAATGGATATTAACTTTTCCAAAATAGATATCCATTTTGGGAAAAATGGATATTTGTAATGGAAAAATCCATTTAAAAAAAAAATCCTGCGAAGAAACGCATATCAGCTTCTTAAAAATGGATATCCATTTTGGTTTAAAAAATTTCCCCTAAAAATTACTTTGGAGTTAGGCTTGGAACTCCAAACTTGTACTTTCCATGTGAATGAAAAATTGGGATGTTTTTACAAATTTTCCTCAACTTCACTTTTGATGCAGATTTTTAAAAAAATTTATACAATCAAAGATGCATCACACTCTACGCTTCATTGGCTATAGGTCGAAAAAATTGAATTTCATATTTTTTGACCAAATTAGGTTGGCCAGAAAATTGCTTTTTAATATTTTTAAAAAGTCATAGTAAAAAATGCATAACTAATTATTTACTTACAAAAAATATTCCTAAAAATATGTCACATCTCGACGTGTGTCATCTACTTATATATAAAGATTCAATTTTTTAAAATTTATTTTTTGGCTTATACTTAGGTTGGCTAGGATGAGACTTACTATTTTTTTCAAAACTTTTAGTAGTGGCTCATTGAAATTACCAAATAAACTTAATATTTAAAAAAAAAAGTAGCCCATAAACTATATTCAATTTTCTACAAATTTTATTCTTACATATTTTTCAAATTATGTAGATAAACCATTGGAATTTTCACGTCAAATTGCTTTCTTTTGGCCCATAATGATCTTGCACTCACCCTTCACACAAAATTATACCATTTATTAATATATAATTACATTAAAACATTCTAAATATGGACACGTGAATTTTACCATTAGTGTATTATTAGTCCTTGCCGTAGGTAGGGTAACTATTGTATTCACCTCCAAGCATTAATATTTCCTCAATATCTATGTGAAGACAAAATTTTCTAACTTTGCCTAATGTCTTTTATTTTCAAGGAATTTTGATATGTTGAAATTTAGCAAAGTAGATTTTTTCATTGGTCCACTGCAATTTGAGCCCATTGGCATTATTTTTTTAATTCTTAAAATCTTAATTTTTTCTCAGTTACAGGGGAGATTTGGAATGTTTACAATGTTTTGCTCTTTTTCCAGGGCTGGCCATTGCACTTGCGTGGCATTCTCCAAAGCAGTTCATGTGCCTAGTCTCTGGCTACACATTTTGCACACATATAGCTGCTTCACTTCCTACAAAACCTGCTCCCTGGTACTGCTCTTATTGAAGGGTGATTTGGGATCTGCCGATGTGTAGATTTCATACCAGCCTTGCTGAACCTTGGCTGCCCCACTTCTCACAAGCTTCTCAACGCTCTCGTCCAGTGTTGATCTTTGTTGTGGAAGGAGATTCGAAACCGGGACCTGCTCTTGGTTAAAGTCCTCAACACACTCCAATGTCTGCATGGTTCCTCTAGGCAATGATGATATCTCAGTGCCACGCTTGCCATACCTACTGCTACCTACATATCTTGAGTGGTGATCATTGTTGAAGGTGTCGTAGGTTGTCTGCGCATGGTCTCCATAGATGAGTATATTCTTATGGAGGTCCAAATCAAAAGGGTGTAAGAGGCCTCTACACTAAGGCATGCTGCATAGCTGGCTTGAAGCCTTGGTTCAATCCACCACCCTGTTGATTCTTTCACTCAACGGGAATCGGTCCTTGGAGCATAAACTCACAAATGTTGTCTCTTAACCATTAATCATAAGCGCTTGATCTGAACAACTCATGTGGTTGTTGTTTTTTCCTTTAGCATCTACTAGGAGGAGGTATCTATAGATGGGTGTGTGGTTATCAATATCTTCAATGTTACAATTGTCAATTGTTGCATAGCTGTCATTTTGATTATAATTTTACATTTGCCTTTCATGCTTTCTCTAGAGAATCTTGTGATCATTATATGGGCTAATAAGATACGTATGTTGCTGAATCATGTTATTGTTTAAAGCAGTCTTTCAACCGAGCCAATGGCGCTATTTGTAGGATGGGGGAGATGCAAACAACACAGAGATAAACAAGACACGGGAGATCTCAGAAATAAAACACATAAGGATATAAGAGTTTTTATTAATGCCTTTTTGTTTTGCAAAAGTAGAGCAGCCAGTGATGCCTTCATCCGTACATCAAAAAATAGAGTATCAAAAACCCCTAATACATTTTCAAAATAGAGTTCATTTTTCAGTGTTGAAAGAAGCTAATAGATACATGCCAAAATCAAAAGAGTCTAGATACATCGAAGAGAATAGAAGAAAGAAAAAAAAAGAAGAAGAGTGGAGTAAATGTGGTCATTGGAGTAGTTGTGCTACAGTGGCAGGGGAGATTACTAATGTCCAGCTGGAAGTCCATGTCCGCCAACACTCCCCCTTAATCTTCACTGCCATACATGTCTGCTATTCCAATCCCTTCCCGGAGATGCTCAAAAATATTCCTTACAAGTGGCTTTGTGAAAATGTCTACTAGTTGTTCTTTGGACCTACAAAACTCAAGATATATGTCATCATTGTTCACCAATTCTCGAATTAAATGATATCGTGTATCAATATGCTTGCTTCATTTATGAAAGACATGATTTTTAGATAAAGCAATTGCAGAATTATTATCACAATAAATTTTTGTAGGTTCTTCTTGTGGATGCCTCAAATCTGAAAGTACTCTCCTCATCCATACTGCTTGGTAAGCTGCTGATGTGGCTGCAACATATTCCGCTTCAGCTGACGAGAGTGTCACAATTGTTTGTTTCTTTCATGCCCAAGAGATAGCACTCGATCCTAGATGAAAGATATACCCTAAAGTACTTTTTCTATCATCCATGCTACCTCCCCAATCACTATCAGTATATCCAATCAGTTTGTAATCATCTAAAGATGTATACAAAATTCCAAAGCTCTTTGTTCCAGCTATATATCTTAAAACTCTTTTTCCAGCTTTCCAATGTGATTCCTTTGGTTTGTCCATGAATCTAGAGATGAGACTAACCCCATACATGATATCCGGTCTTGTGGTAGTTAGATACATAAGGCTGCCAATAATCTTTTGAATAGGTTGCATCAACACTAGGACTTTTGTCATCCTTGCTAAGTTTTAAGCCCAATGCAACAGGTGTAGGAGCCGGATTCACATTTGTAATCTTAAATATCTTCAACAAATCATTAGCATACTTTCTTTGACATATAAAAATACCTTGATCATTTTGACTTACCTCTATACCAAGAAAATATCTCATGAGCCCCAAATCAGTCATATCAAATTATTTTTCCATGGCTGCCTTGAATGAGTCAATTGACATGTTACCTGTGAATATCAAATCATCTACATACAAAAAAACTATCAAGGTTTCTCCTTCATCATTCACTTTGACATACAAAATTGGTTCATTGCCACATTTGCTAAACCCACTGTTCAGAAAATAAGAATCTATCCTGTTGTACCAAGCTCTAGGAGCTTGTTTCAAACCATATAGTGCCTTTTTTAGTTTGTATACTTTATGTTCTTCTCCCAAAATTTCATAACCAGGTGGCTGTTCTATATACACTTCTTCTTCTTAAATGCCATTCAAGAATGCTGATTTAACGTCCATTTGGTAAACCTTCCAATTGTTTTGAGATGCTATAGATAAGACCATTCTAATGGTATCCAATCTTGCCACAGGTGCAAATGTTTCATTATAGTCTATGCCAGGCTGTTGTGTAAAGCCTTTAGCTACAAGTCTTGCCTTGTGTTTCTCCACTTTTCCATCAACATTATACTTTGTCTTGTAAACCTATTTAACTCCAATCACATCCTTGCCTTTAGGAAGCTCTACTAGATCCCAAGTTTGATTCTTTTCAATTGACTGAATTTCTTCATCCATGGCTGCAATCCATTTATCATCTTTAATGGCATCCTCAAACTAAATTGGATCAGCTTGTGTTAAGAATGCAAAATTAGAGCATAAATCTTCATTTTCAGTCTCTTGTATTTCATCATAAATCTCTCTTAGACTACGTGTCTTCTTTGAAGTGTTTATTGACCTTGATCTTAATGTTGCAAGTGTTGGATTAGAAGACTCACTACTGTTATTACTTGCTAGAGTAGTAGGATTTGGAGTGGTAGGAGCCCTAGAAGGTGTTGTAGGAACATTTGCTTATGTAGTAGGATTCACAACTTGAGTTTCATTCTCTTGTGGAACACTAGTTGCAATTGTAGTTGTTTTGTCTATGCTGTCATCCCATGCTTCTTCTTCAACAAACTCAACATCACGACTTATTATTAGCTTCTTTGTGATAGGATTGTATAGCTTATATGCCTTGGACTATTCACTATATCCCACAAATATGCACTTCTCTCCTCTATCATCTAGTTTCTTTCTCAACTCTTGAGGTATCAATGAGTATGCTACACATCCAAAGACTCTCAAATGTGCTATATTATGCTTCCTTTTGCTCCAGGCTTCTTCTAGTGTTTTATTTATCACTGCTTTTGTTGGACATCTATTTAAAATGTATACTCAACATGCAACCGCTTCAGCCCAATACTCATTTGGTAGATGCTTTTCTTTTATCATACTTCGTGCCATTTCCATGATTGTTCTATTCTTTCTCTCAGCTACTCCATTTTGTTGAGGAGTATACCTCACTGTAAATTGTTTCCTTATGCCATTTTCTTTGCAAAAATTCTGAAAATCATTTGATATGTATTCACCATCTTGATCGCTTCTCAATGTTTTAATATTGTATCCACTTTCTTACTCAACTTTTGCCTTGTACTCCTTAAAAACAGCAAATGCATCTGATTTGTTTTTCAAGAAATAAACCCATACTTTCCTGCTGAAATCATCAATAAATGTCAAGAAATAAAGTCTTCCACTTATGGATGGTGTTTGCATAGGTCCACAAAGGTTTGAATGCACTATCTCAAGTGGATGCTTTGCCCTATAAGACTCCCCAATTGGAAAAATTTTCCTATGTTGTGTTGCCAATATGCAACTCTCACATGTTGTCTTAAGCGGCTCTATTGGTGGCAATCCATATACCATTCTTTTCTTGTATAACAACTATAACCCTTTGAAATTTAAATGCCCAAGTTTTAAATGCCATAGCCAAGATTCATTTTTGTATGAATCTTTGAAAGCTAATTCAGCAACCTTTTGCAATCCTTTGGCTCTAAGAATAGTTCACTTTGGATTCTAAGTGGAAACATCCTATTTTTTGTCATTTCAACTTTTGTAATCAGTCTATTGCTTGGTTTCTTATCTAAAATCACACATTCATTATTTTCAAAGTATATTCTATATCCTTTTTGAACTAGTTGTCCAATGCTTATGAGATTGTGTTGCAATCTAGGAACATAATATACATCAGAAATATGCTTCTCCTCACCTTGCTTAGTTCTTATGTTAATTGACCCTTTGCCCATGACTGAAACTTGGTGATCATTCCCCAATTTTACTTCTAATTTTACCAAATCATCCATTATTGCAAACATCTCCTTACTCCCACTCATGTGATTACTATAGCCACTATCTAAGAACCATACTTCTTTGGAACTTGTGCTACATTGCATGTTATCAATATGGTGTTTTGTTCACTAGTGTTGGGCTGGTTTTTATTTGTAAAATGTGCCTTTTGCTTATTCATGTCATATTGCCTTTTCCTACATTCTGATGCAAAATGCCCAAATTTATTGCTATAATGACATTGGATGTTGGATTTATCATACCTTTCTCCTTGATGATGGCTGTGAGAATGGCTGTTACCCCTTCCTCTTGTTGGTGTCAAATGAGCATGTGGGCTTGATGTTGGTCTTCTGCTGTCAATTTGTGTATTTTCTCTTCCTCCTCTTGGTGTAAATCATCCTCTACCTCTGCTGTGATTTGATCTCCCTCTTGTTCTGCCAAATGAAAGCTGAGTCTTAAATGCATTCTCAAATGATGATGTCCCTGATCAATTTAATCTTTTTTCATGTGCCAAGAGCGATCCCATTAATTCATCTACTGATAGCTAAGTAAGATCTTTGGACTCCTCAATGGCTACTACAACTGGATCAAACTTTGTGGGTAAGCTTCTAAGTATTTTCTCTACAACTTTTTGATCCCCAATGGTTTCTCCATATGATCTAATCTGATTTACTATTGCCATTGCATGAGTGAAGAATGAATCTATTGAATCTGAGTCCTTCATTTGCAAGTTTTTGAAATCCCTTCTAAGAATTTGTAATTTTGTTGTCCTCACCTTGCCTGTGCCTTAGTATGTTGTTTGCAAACTTTCCCATGCCTGTTTTGATCTTGTGGTAGCTGCTACTTTTGGAAAGATTGATTCCTCCATTGCCTGCTGAATAAAAAATAATGCTTTGGAATCCTTCTTCTTATTTTCTTTCAACAAGTCCTTCTCAGCTTGTGAAAGAGCCTGATATGCTTGTTGGTCTACTGGTTCAGGGAACCCATTTTCAACCAAGTCCCAAACACCTTGAGAGAAAAACAGGGTTTTCATTTTTATGCTCCAAAAGTCATAATTTTTGCCATTAAAAATTGGAATCTAGGGTTGTTGAATACTTCCACTTGTTCCTGCCATGATTTTTCAAACTAAAAAAGTTTTGGCTCTGCTCACTGCTATACCTTGTTTCCTTTTCCAATCTCTCTCTCTTCATGCCCTTACTACTCAATCTCCTTTTTGTAATATTCTACAGCAGCTTAAAGAAAATGATCTTCAAACTCTCCTTTTTTAATTTGAATCTTTAAATTTGTTAACAGAAGGCATGCCAAAACACCATCAAATGAGATCTATAATGGACTCTCAAATAATATGTTCCTCCAGCCGCCTCTTTAATAAAATCACCACACCTTTCTTTTACAAACTGCAAACTCTTTGGCTGACGCTCCTCGACTTGGCTATTAGCTCTTGATATTGTGTCTTTGACTAATTTAGACAACTTGTCTCATTTTACAATCTCCCTAGTAGCAACTTTTCCTTGGGCAGCGATCTTTTCCTTAGGCAACGATCTTTCTTTTGATATCCGCAGCTAACAAACTTGGGCGGCTCCTCCACTGGTTTGCTCTAATACCAATTTGTAGGATGGGGGAGATGCAAACAACATAGAGATAAACAAGACACGGGAGATCTCAGAGATAAAACACACAAGGATATAAGAGTTTTTATTAATGCCTTTTGTTTTGCAAAAATAGAGCAGCCAGTGATGCCTTCATCCATACATCAAAAAATAGAGTATCAAAAACCCCTAATACATTTTCAATATAGAGTTTATTTTTCAGCATTGAAAGAAGTTACTAGATACATGCCAAAATCAGAAGAGTCTAGATACATCGAAGAGAATAGAAGAAAGAAGAAAGAAGAAGAAGAGTGGAGTAAATGTGGTCATTGGAGTAGTTGTGCTACAGTGGCAGGGGAGATTACTGATGTCCAGCAGGAAGTCCACGTCTTCCAACACTATTTGGAAGAATGACTTATTTTAGGATAGCATGGAAGCCTTAGGTATGCCATATGGGATTGAGACTCGAACCAAATTGTATGTCTCCAATTTGGATTATGGAGTTTCAAATTATGATATGAAGGTTTGTATTTAGTTCATTTATCTAAAACAGTTATTTGTAATTTTCTTATCATATATAGTTATTTGTCTCTTTATGTACCTGGGTTGGTTTTGCTCAATCCTTATACCAAAGTTTAGTTTGTCACAGGCTTTTGTTATGACCTAATACCACACAATTGTTTCTATTCTCTCATGTGGATTTTCCTCGTTTTATTCTATTTAAGTACTCTTCTTTCCAGACTACCATTTATTCATTAGTTCTATGAATAAGAGTCATTTAGACTCTTAGAGAAATGACTCTTAGAGCATGTGCTCTTGCCTATCCAATCTTTGATGAAAGAGATAGATGAATGAGTTCTAGACTTTATGGCAAGTCTTTCTTTCTCATAACAAATGATGTTTACACAACATGTCTCTGGTTATTCTCCATTACCTTCACTTGCTTACTAGATTGTTTAAAAAATAGACTAAAGTTGTGCAGACTTCCTGTCAAAAATATTGTATTGGATGGTGTACATGCACTCTGAGATCTATGGAATGAATCTGCACCTTACATGTTTGGAAAATTGCACAACTTTAGTGAATGTTGTCATTTAAATGACACAATTGCAGAAGTTGTTGAAGGAGTTTTCTTGTTTCTGAAATTGCTGATTTTTGTTTAAGGCACATATTTGTCTCCCCAAAAAGACAGGCATTGAATGACAATATTTTGAGCCATTTTCTAAGACCCTAAACATTTTGACAAGTTTATTTTTTCTGTCGACACAGCTACACAATTTTTTCTGAATAGGTGGAGCTGTCATTCCCCACTAAAACATCAAGTGGATGAATAATTTCAGTAGAGTTGAAAATCTAATCATTTATAACAAGTTCCTTCAACACTTTTTGTCTGCCCCTCTCAAAACTTCTCTTATATGACTGTAGTAGAACATCTAATCTCATCTGGAGGAGAAGACATTGCAGATGTAATTAGACAGTGAAATTCTCACCGTCTCTTTACAGACTGCAATGAAGGTAATGTATGTTAGGGTTCTCTTTTTTACTTTGCTGAGCTTTTATGAAAGTACTTGGACATTAGGATAACTTTGCCAAATTCAAACTTGACAAAAATGAACAACAGGACAAGAAAAGCAGAGGTTTGGTGGAAGAGAATTAGAAGAGAGTATAAGAAAGAGACAATGACAGTTGAGGGTATGGAAATGGAGCTTAAATAACATCTCATGCGTGCTATCCATTCTGCTCCATTTCTGATCATGATTAGATACACTACTAGGTACCTTGAGCCCAACCATTATTCTTCATGGTACAGGGTAAATCTAACAAACTAAGAAGTTCCAATAGGGGTTTTACATCATTTAGTTAAACCTAAAGAAGAAATGATATCTCTTTAAAGAATTTAGGAATCTTCTTGACTTACAACTTATCATGTTATGGGGCAATTTATTTTGTGTTTTTATAGGACAATGAGTTATATTTTAGGAGAGGGAGTTAGAATTTGTTGAAAAATTTAGGTTCAAAATAAATGATAATAAATCACTTCTATTGCTCCAAATGAGTATTGGATATTGAGGATGGGTCAATGCCTTCTTAAAAATTAGGAATGTCTGAATGTTTTTGCCTTTGAAGAAGCCACACTACAATTCCATCTGCATTTACCATGCTTAGATGAAACTATCGATTGCTAATTTGAGCAAGGTATTCAAGGCAATCACTGTAGTATTTACAGAGGTTCTTGAAAAGCTTGAAAGCATTTAGTTTATAGTATATTTTCACCACGAAAATGCCCCATTCAGGTTGATACTTTTCCTATATAAATTTTTACATTGTTTTGGTTTACCATGGGAGTCAAAGTTTCAATCAATACACATTGACTGCATGATAGAAATAGTAAATGATAGGTTTTTCCTTATTTTAAGTTTTGTTTCCCTCCAATTTTTTTTTGCTTTACCTAATTCTTTTTTCTAGAAAATTTCTTTCGATATCAATTATCTTATCTTTGCAGGTTTGATTCTATGGAAATTTAGCCTAGCATTTAATTTTCAAAATTCAGTTGAATACTTATAAGTTTTGGCTTTGGAAATTTAGCCTAGAATTTAATTTTCAAAATTCAGTTGAATATTTTTAAGCTTTGGCTTTGGTGTTGTTAGCTAAGTCAATAAACACTCTAATATGATGTCTTGCTTTATAAGTAAATGTTTTTCTTGGTTGCAGTTTTTCTTGGTTGCAGTCCAAGCTTGCACATATGAGATCAAGGAATGGAGATAATCAATTTCTAGCTGTGACAGAAAGAACAAAAGGGATGGCTATTGCAAGATCTGTCTAGTGGAACAAGAGAAGCTTTTCCATTTTAGAATAGAATTTACCAAACAATCTTTTTATACTTGCAAAGTTATATGATTTGTATATTAAAATCTTCTTTATTGTTTACAAACCTGGGTGTACTTTTGGTCACAAGTGCAGTGCTTACCACTTATTTGTACCGATATATGGCAATTTTATGTGAAGCTCATTTTACTTGTAAAGTTGGAGTCGATTAGTTTCACCTCCTAATTATGCTTCATCACACTAATCAAGCTACAACATTTTCGATTAGAATTACTTGAAGAATGTCATAGATTGAGACACATGTAATCGCTTTATGATATAATTTGAAACCAAGGATTTTTGAAATTTGAGCTAGCTTGTTGCATTTGTGGAGGTGGACTTATATTGAAGAATATAGTAAATTAGTAATCAGTTTGCATTTGCAGTAATATGAAAGTTGCAACCACAATGTGTAATGTCTAAATCTCCTTGTAGACAACTATGTTCTACTTGAAATTTCAGTTGAAATTCCAGGTGCATTGGGCATGGAAATTCTGTGTTTGGTCTTAATGATTTTTGAACTTAGGAGGTTCATATTTTGAAGAGTTACATAAGTTTGTTTTCTATTTCTTTGTTTTCCAAAATTAAGGAGCACATATTTCAGTTGTCTAATTTACTTAACTTCAATTTTGAAACTTGAATTTTAATCTATATGTTGGTGGTGGATATTAAATCCACAAGACACTATATTAAATACATACACAAAAACATAAATCACATAAACACAAATTTAATCCTCAACTCTGTGCTGCTGCACATTTCATTATATCAGAACATGATTACAAATCAGTACAACAAATGCTGCTGCATTCTTATGATCATTCGATCATTACACAATTGACTTGCTTTGCATTACATTATGCCTCTTTTATAGAGGGCTTTGGTACATGCCTGTGCCTTCTAGGCTTTTCCATTCCTCATCTAGAAACAATCTATTTCTGGAAACTTCCTCTAGAACTTTCTAACCTAGAACTCTCCTCTTTCTGGAAACCTCCGTCTTATCTAGACTCCTTTTGGAACTTTCTATTTTCTTCTTTTGTCTTTTTGCCTTTTTGTCTTTTTCTCTTTTAATTTTGTTTGTGGGAGAAATTACTTTCCAACACTATAGTCATGGGAAAGTGGCTTTCAATTGCCAAGTAATTTTCACAGTTTAGTATCAACATGAAAAGTCTATGACTCTTTTCAATTTTGTCCAGCTTTCACAAAATTCTCTTTTGAATCAGCATGGCTGCTTTTCACAAACCAACAATGCAGTATTTAGGCAGGCACTACAGCTGCTTTGCAGCCCTTGTTATATATAAGTAGTAGCCATCTCTTGAATAAATGAGGCCTTAAAGACCATTTTATATAATAATGAATGTGGAATGCCTTTTAGATCTCGATGTCTCTACAAACATATTGTAGTCGAAAACTGGAATATAAGGGGGCTTATCCTTTTTGTGTGTCCTCTTAAGAGCCAAATATAATTGACATCAGTCTTGCATTCCTCCCAATAATGAGCTTTCAAAGACGTCACTACTGTACAGTCGACTAAAGAATAATTGAGTGAGTTGTCTTTGTTTGCCCATGTCAATGGTGCAGACATAGCCCTTCTTTATTCCGCTGTCGAGACGAGGATAATCCATTGTCGGAATCCAATAGGATTGGGCAATATAATGCTGCGCATGCTTTATCAGTGCAGGGTCGCTAACGACAATTGTCCACACCCATTCTCCTTCGTCAAGAGAGCAACATATGGATTCTCCGTCAGGCAGCCTGATCCGCACAACCTCTCCGTTAGAGCTTCGAAGCACAGCGCATACAATGATTGCACTCAATGAATGTGCCACTTTCAATGATACCTCGGGCCTCCCTCTTCTATTTATTTTGATTTTATTGATTGCATCGGGGTAAGAAAGACCAGACCACAGAGTT
Organism: Cunninghamia lanceolata; assembly: GCA_027924645.1. Classification (NCBI taxonomy): domain Eukaryota; kingdom Viridiplantae; phylum Streptophyta; class Pinopsida; order Cupressales; family Cupressaceae; genus Cunninghamia; species Cunninghamia lanceolata. Next base: position 830,229 of record BSBN01001183.1, on the reverse strand, counting down.
GCATTTAAGGTCGATGCCGCTCCAAGAATTGCTTTCCCAATTATACTAGTTAATTCTGATGGTATTGTCTGAGACCAAAGAAAGGGGGAAAAATAGCTCAGTCCAAGATAATTCTTTACGAATTAAAAAACCATGTATCATTCCTAATCAACAATTATAGATGAAGTGTAAGGACCCGACTTATCCTAAACCGATTAATATTAAACTCTAAATTCAAAAATACTGAGGAATAAATTTTTTGATCTAACAGCTGTAGGAAATGAGAATTTTTTTTTGTTTAAGAAGTGCTAAATGCATGTTATAGAGATGGGACGACTTGAATTTAGTTTTCTAAAACCATCAAGTCCTATAGGATCACCAATTTTAATTCTAGTGAAGAGGGAGTACGTTTCACAAGATAACCTATAAGAACAACGGATCAGTGCATACCTTAAGTCATGCATTACATCCTGCATTCATTTCCGCTAGCTTACTTCTCCTCCAACAACTGTATCCTTATCATCTGCACAAAATTAACTGAACAATCTTATGTTAACACAACTCAATAATCACTACACACAGAATTAAGATCACGATGCTACTTGTAGGACACCCTACATCCAGGGGACCTGAGTACTGGGGGCATCCTTCACCATCCAGACTGCCTACATACCCTATATCCACGGAATCAAGAACCCCTCCTTCAGATGTGACTAACGCGGGGAATGCGAACATGTAGTTCTATTTTGCACTAGTTTGATGTAAGTGTGAGCAGGTACCCAGCCCTTTCTAGGGTTATTCCTTGCCCCAGACAGTTCTTCGTTGGCTACCACCCACTCAGTGAAACAGGGATGGAAGTTAGTCCACTACCACAAACACCTAAAGTCCTAGTGTGGAGGAATCCCTATAAGGGGTCTACCCATGAAATCTAGCTTACTCCCCCAAGCCAAATTAGGTAATTTTTGTGACTAAGTTCGTTCCCGATCCCCTAGTAATTTCACCACGATCTACGAGGGTGAGGTGAGAGCACATGATAGATAGCGTTTCTAGATCAGCCTAGTTGCCCTATCTGACATTTCACATGTCAGTAAGCCTCATTTTCTGTTAGTATGCTTGAAGTATTTTCCAAATGAGCATCATGGTAATCATTATTTAAATCATCATCTATATTTACCAACTTAATACACTAAAAGATGTATAATCTTAATTCTACTCATAACATGCATTATTACCTAATAAGTAACCCAATTCTATTATATTGGTACAAGCCCTCATAGTGATCAAAGAAACATACTTTGTTCACCAATTTAGCTACTCACATATACAAGGTAGTTTCCGTTATTTTCTTAAGATGACACTGAGCTCACATAGGTTATTCATAAAACTATTTAGTTAGTGCATATAAGTTATTCGCTTAATGAGTTACTAGCATGGTACTCTTACCGTAGTTGAGTATGTAGTTGTTTCTGTCTAGGTCTCTAATGCTCCACAACTGACACTCATTGGATTAGTCACATGTATTTATGTACATAACTAGAACTATCATAACGCACAAGAAATCACATCGAGTTCTACAATACACTATCTTAAGAGCATAACCCATAGCTAATATTATCTAAGATACTATGGAGGACACAAATAGATTCCATGGTCATAAGTATGATTTACAACTTAATTTAAAGGGTCGTTGAAGTAGCACACTAACTGAAATATTTATGCAAAATGGACTAATTAGAGAAGATCATTTGGATTTATCTATATTAAATAAACATAGAGATCAATAACTTTCTCCCTACCAAACAATTCGCTAATCTTTTAAAGAAAATGACCATCCTTAATATGCCAAGTTTAATCCCATAAAATTTGTCAAGGTTGAACCCCTTGGAAAGGAAATCATAAGGTATGACTATCACTATGACTAATAATTATTTTCACAATGCTTCCAACATTGATCAATTAGATTAAAGAGATTAGAAATCCCATTATGTAAGAAATTGTTTTGTAGCCTTGCATAAAAACTCCATGAGTGCATAAAAAATGCATGAAGCTCAAAGTTGTCGAGTATAAAACATAGTCATCGATGTGATATTGGCACATCAATGATATCATATAATACCATAATACAGAGCCATGTGCTCTAATACCATTGGAAATATTAGTGTTATACTTAGTAAGTATATAAACATGTGTAAAGGGATCAAATAGGCACACAAGGTACAAAACAAATTTAGGGAGGTACTATTGTACTCTAATATGCAGGAGAGCTCAAGAGATAAGACTCCCCATGGATGTTGGCATTGGAAGGTTTGTAGCCACTTAACTCTAATTTAAAAGAACAGTAAACATCACATTCACACAAGAACAAATAAGCTATTCTATAAAAGATACAAATAGTTATAAACACGAAAGAAAATAGAACAATATCAGTTAAACATCGATGTCTTGATAAATCATATTTGAAATGTATATATTCTCCACAATACTCAGTCCTGATTAGATAACTATCTATATGTGGAAAAGAGAACTGTGGGGGGAACTCAGAATGCTAGTAGGTACATTTGTTGATCACAAAGTCCATCTATAGTACAACCATAACCATTACACATACAAATAAACAAGTGTTCCAAGTAATTTTCATCCTGTATCATCATTCCTTAATTTAATGCAATGTTGTTCACAATTACAGTTAAGTCATGGTAACACCCTAGTTTGATCCCCATATCTAATTGTGCCTCGAACGACTACTACTAAGGTTTGCTTGCTCTACTCCAATATATATACTGACCACTGGGCCTAAACCTATTCACAGCTTACAATGCTCATCTTAATTGCATGACATATTAGTTTAGCTGCCGGACCATATTTTTGTACACTGGTGGTTAGTAACTCAGTATAATGCAGCCACTAACTACAACACACAGTGGTAAAACTAAAAGTGTGACTTATGAGTTTGGTTGCTAAGTCATTCTTGTGGGATATTAGTCAATATAGTAGTTGTAAGTATGTGTTTTCTTGGTGCCTTTAGAAAACATATGAATATAGGCTTATGAATATTTATAGTGAAGCTGCTCTTTATTTGGATCTTACAAAAGCTACCCAACTTAGGTCCTTCTCCCAAACATCTATGTAGAAGTGGGCAGGTGTTGTGAGATTCAATGTAAGGAGATTAGAGAAAGATGGAGAAATTAAAAGATCCCTAGCTGCAGTTAGATCTAAGACATAAAATGGCACGTGCTTTTGTGTAGAAGGTAGAGCACATCTGTAGACAAAGAGATTTATGCAAGGTTGGAGAAATTGGCTTGGAAGATGAAGGTAGCAAGGTATTTTCTAGATTCAAGATATTTACTTCATGCTGTGGAAGAATAGGAAAACTAATTAATTCACTGCCACCATGGTGGCAATTGCATTGGGTTTGTTAAACATACCCCATGGAACAACTAATAGAGTTGTTAAGGACCTTCGAGTATGTGGTGATTTCCCCACTGCAACAATATTTATATCCAAGATTGTTGCAAGAGATATTGTTGTGAGAGTGAGTTCCGTTTCCATCGTTTTAAAATAGGGGACAATCTTCTTGTGGAAATTGTTAGTGAAGCTAAATGAATCAATCTATACAATAGGCTTGCACTATAATGATGTGCATCATGTCAGATTTCCAGCCATAAAATAGAACAGAAAGGGGATTTTTGTAAGATATTGTAGTTGTAAGTGCCCTAGTAGACATATACGCCTAATATGGAAGCATGGAATAGGCACGTGAACTGTTTGACAAAATGACTTGATGAAATGTGATCTCATAGAATGCCATGATGACAGGATATGTTCAAAATGGGTTTCTTGAAAAAGCTTTAGAAACTGACAAGCAAATGCAGTGGCAGGTGTAAAGCCAAATTCCACAACCTTTAATAGTATCCTCCTATCTATGCCAAAAAGGGCACTCATGAACGGGGTATGGACTTACATCAAGCATAATGGTAAGGGGGTTTTCATCAGTTATTATATTTGGAAATGCACTGGTAGATTATATATGAGAAATGAGGAAGCCCAGACCGAGCACATCGACTATTTAACAGAATGCCTCAAATGATTGTAGGAGGTGCACAAAATGGATTAGTTGATAAGACTCTAGAAACTTTAGGGGCAAATGCAATTGATAGAGGTAAAGTCAAATTCGACAACCTTGGTTAGTATCCTTCCAGCCTGTGCCAATGTCTTTCCCGCCTGGCTAGCGTGGGGTGTTTGGAGCAGGGCATGGGCTTCTACCCAAGCAAATGGAAGGTGAATTATGTCAGATGTTGCAACTGCCAGTGACCTGGTAGACATATATGTAAGATGAGGATGCATAGACAAAGCTCATGACTGTTTGACATAATGCCCAATGAAATGTGGTTTCAAGGACTACAATGATCGCAGGTTATTCACAAAGTGGATTTATTCTAGCAAATGTGACTGGCAGGTGTGGAGACAAATTTGAAACCTTTGCCTACGTCCTCCTTGCCTATGCCCAATGGGCGCTTAAGAATAGAGTATGGATTTAGAGCATAACGGAAAAGGGGTGATTTGGCTGACATGTCCAAATCCTTCAAAGAACTGTCACCTCATGGAATGCAAATGATTGCAGGATTTCATGAAATGGGTTGAAAAAGGCTTTTAAACTTTCAAGCAAATGCAATTGGTAGGGATGGACACTCAGGAATAGGGTATGGACAGTCATCCAAGCATAAAGCAAGGAGGAATTGTTTTGGTCATATTATATAACTAGAATGCTCTAGCAGACAGAAATGCAAAATGTGCATGCTCAGACAGGGCATGTTAACTACTCGAATGCCTAAAAATATTTATTTGCAGGGTTGCACAAATCGAGACAAAGAATAGACATCCATCAAAACATAATTGAAAGTGCTGCATGCAAATTTGACTATGAATATTTAAGCAAACTCCATGCACAAATTCATTCTTGAATGATTTCAAATTCATAACTAGCCTAAGATAATTCATCATACCAAATTTAATAAATTTATTAACAAAACTTCAAGATCTAGACTGTCAAGAGAGACAAGGCAAAATGATGAAGAGGAGACTTACAAGTTTCTCCAGCCTTCTAAACAAGAGATGAGTCCCCTTCTTCCTCACAATTCTAGGCAATTTATAGAAAAATGCATCCTCCATTCTTTTTTTTTTTTTAATGATAATGCATCCTCCACTCTCTTTTTTTTAAACATAATGCATCCTCCACTCTTTTATTTTAATGATAATTCATCCTCCACTTTTTAGTGGATTTACAAATCTTATCCTCAATTTTTTTTAAAGTGTAATCCATTGATAAATTATTTATTATTTGTATTTTTAAATGAATATACATTTTATGTTTAGTTTTCAAATTTAGAATTCAAAAATTGAGTTGTGACATCTTTCTCCCCTAATTTTATGCATCATCCCAATGCATGTTAGAAATAAGATCAAAACATATAGAAATAAATATACTTTCCTACTTTAAATTCCATCTTTCAACAAGGTAGCTTAAATAGTTTAACATAGATAAAGATAACAAGGAGTATTATCTAAGTAACTAATTTAGAAAGTCTCATGTAATGTTATGTCATCCTGGGGGTTGTGTACTTTAAGCAGAGTGTGTAGTGCCTCTCTACATAATGCTGTGAGATTGAGATGAGCAGTGGACAGTAATTGATTGAGCATATCCTTGCAGCTTGTCCTCGAGTCCGAAATGTTGAATGTTCATTTGAATTTTTCTGTGTCTAGAATAAACACTTGTAATTCACTTTAAAATTTCCATCATCAAAGATAAATCAACTTTCTAAGTGCGGTAAATAAAAATTTAGGTTCATAGATTCTCCCTTGGTAATCCAGATCATTATCAAAATTTTCAGTTACATTTGGAGTTTACTCCAACATGTGCTAGAATCCAAGAGTAGTGATGCACCACTGTAGATTAGAAGAATTATATTCTCTTAGTCAATCTGAGTACTCAGGAAATAGCCAATCTGGGCTAAAGTGTCCAAAATGGGACATACTGAAATAAAGCCAACCGGGCTCTTCTGTCCTTTGGGCAAACTGGTAAATGCAGTTCAGTCACACTATTATCTTCACTTTCATCTTCTAAAGAAACTTCTGCAACATCACAAAACATCACAAGGTTCAAGCTTAGATTTCAAGTTTTCATTTTCTTTTCTGCATGCTACAAGTGACTTCTCCAATTGATTAACATGTTCTTTGAATCCTGTTACTGTTATCCCTTTTCAATTCTTTCAAACTGTCTTCTATTCCTCTCTCTGTTTCCAACAACTTTGAATTACACCTTTTGATATTGCACAATTCTCCAAAATAATGGCCAAACAGCCTACACTAGTCAAACGGATCAAATCTTGATCCAATAGGAAAACACAACAGCCATACGGGCTAAATAGGACAGGAATCATTATGCTCTGGCCAGATACTTTTGACTCCTTCAGGATCAATACGGGTCCATGAGTCACTTCTTAGAGACCACAGTACCTGCCCAAGGACTGTGCTGAGGATGTCAACCAGGGATACACAATATCAACTTGTACACACCTTAGTATTGGCAAAGCTGGGTATAAGTAATCCACCCTAGGGATTCTTCTGAGTACCAGTGACTTCCATTATTTTGATATCATATAAACATTATACACATCAACACTCAAGTGAAAGGTAACAATTCTAGCGATCATGCAGGCTGATTTAAAAAAAAAAACTTTTCCAAACTTTCCATCCATCTCTCTTCGTAACTATCACATCAATTGGTGCCACCTTAGGGCTTGTTATCTAAAAGTAGTGCTAGCATCCCAAAATTGATAGTAGCTTCCCAAAATAGGAGTCCATGAATGTCATCAATTTCTCAAAAGTCGATAGCTATCTCTAGTACTCATCATATAGTCTCACCTCCAAGGAAAACCAATATCATTGATATCTTAGTGACAAGTAACCGAGAAATAAAGATGGTTTTCAGGGCCCCCTCAAGAACCCCTCCATAGGTTTCCTAATACCTTGCATTTGTTTAAGGTGTTATCCTCCAAGAGGGAGGTATGCAAGAAATAGACACATAGATCTAGGGGGATGGATGGATTATGACTGTCCCATACCAATCCCATCCTCACAGTAGAATCTCCCTAGGCCACCTACTCCCCCATACAATCTGCTAGGGCCCTACCTATATATGGCAATTTTATAGAAGTCACATTACTCCACACATGCCAATAGTTGTAAAATAAAAATGCCTCAAAACAAGAAGGATTAAGTAAAATAAGTTAAATCCTCAATTAAAATAAAACAAGCCAAGAAGAAGTGAAGATCAAAGATAGCAACTATTGCAACATCCCAAGTTCATCAAAGAACAAGTCCTTGAGGCAAAAAAAGACCATCTCAAAATTTAAATAAAGAAATAAGAAACTGCGGCTTAACACTTAAGTAAAATCTTTATCACAAGAATAAATAATGCAACAATCTCATAAAATTTGCACATTACAATCACCATGTAGCCTTACAACAAGACCACCTAAGGGGAGTAGGGAAACTGGCTGGACTTCTATCGCTTCAATAACTAAATCATACAATGGTCTCAAACCACATAGAGAACAATGATAATCACTATGTCACGTTAAGCATTCGCCACAAAACTTGAAACAACCTTATCATACTTCTATATCGAAAATCCAAATGAATAGTCATATGACCCCATACAACCGAGGACATGCCAATCTAAAAAGATTACGATGTGCCACAAGAGGAATTAGCCACGGAATATGATATTCACTTCACAAGTCTTACGGTTGTCATGTACCCAACTACTGTTGTCCCGTTACACATACCATTACTGACATCACGCTATCCACTTCACCTTCTAGGGAGGGTTTACTTACAACCTTATCATTTCTTTTTCATGTTTCTATCCATGTTTATCATTAACTGGATGATCATTAGATCGCAAGAGGGGGAATACTATTAATCTTATGTCTTAATTTTGACCATGCTTTAGGTTAGCGGACCTTCAGGCCTAGTGTCCGAACCAAAAGCTCTGATACCACATGTAAGGACCCGACTTATCCTAAACCAATTAATATTAAACTCTAAATTCAAAAATACTGAGGAATAAATTTTTTGATCTAACAGCTGTAGGAAATGAGAATTTTTTTTTGTTTAAGAAGTGCTAAATGCATGTTATAGAGATGGGACGACTTGAATTTAGTTTTCTAAAACCATCAAGTCCTATAGGATCACCAATTTTAATTCTAGTGAAGAGGGAGTACGTTTCACAAGATAATCTATAAGAACAATGGATCAATGCATACCTTAAGTCATGCATTACATCCTACATTCATTTTCGCTAGCTTACTTCTCCTCCAGTAACTGTATCCTTATCATCTGCACAAAATTAACTGAACAATCTTATGTTAACACAACTCAATAATCACTACACAGAGAATTAAGATCACGATGCTAATTGTAGGACACCCTACATCCAGGGGACCTGAGTACTGGGGGCATCCTTTGCCATCCAGACTGCCTACATACCCTGTATCCATGGGATCAAGGCCCCCTCCTTTGGATGTGACTAACGCGGGGAATGCGAACATGTAGTTCTATTTTGCACTATGTTTGATGTAACTGTGAGCGGGTACCCAGCCCTTTCTAGGGTTATTCCCTGCCCCAGACAGTTCTTCATCGGCTGCCACCCACTTTGAGAAATAGGGATGGAAGTTAGTCCACTACCACAAACACCTAAAGTCCTAGTGTGGAGAAAACCCTATAAGGTGTCTACCCATAAAATCTAGCGTACTCCCCCAAGCCAAATTAGGTAATTTTTGTGACTAAGTTCGTTCCCGATCCCCTAGTACTTTCACCACGATTTGTGAGGGCGAAGTGAGAGCACATGACAGATAGCATTTCTGGATCAGCCTAGTTGCCCTATCTGACATTTCACATGTTAGTAAGCCTCATTTTCTATTAGTATGCTTGAAGTATTTTCCAAATGAGCATCATGGTAATCATTATTTAAATCATCATCTATATTTACCAACTTAATACACTAAAAGATGTATAATCTTAATTCTACTCATAACATGCATTATTACCTAATAAGTAACCCAATTCCATTATATTGTTACAAGCCCTCATAGTGATCAAAGAAACATACTTCGTTCACCTATTTAGCTACTCACATATACAAGGTAGTTTCCGCTATTTTCTTAAGATGACATTGAGCTCACATAGGTTATTCGTAAAACTATTTAGTTAGTACATATAAAGTAATTCGCTTAATGAGTTACTAGCATGGTACTCTTATTGTAGTTGAGTATGTAGTTGTTTCTGTCTAGGTCTCTAATGCTCCACAATTGACACTCATTGGATTAGTCACATGCATTTATGTACATAACTAGAACTATCATAATGCACAAGAAATCACATCGAGTTCTACAATACACTATCTTAAGAGCATAACCCATAGCTGATATTATCTAAGATACTATGGAGGACACAAATAGATTCCATGGTCGTAAGTATGATTTACAACTTAATTTAAAGGATCGTTGAAGTAGCACACTAACTGAAATATTTATGCAAAATGGACTAATTAGAGAAGATCATTTGGATTTATCTATATTAAAGAAACATAGAGATCAATAACTTTCTCCCTACCAAACAATTCGCTAATCTTTTAAAGAAAATGACCATCCTTAATATGCCAAGTTTAATCCCATAAAATTTGTCAAGGTTGAACCCCTTGGAAAGGAAATCATAAGGTATGACTATCACTATGACTAATAATTATTTTCACAATGCTTCCAACATTGATCAATTAGATTAAAGAGATTAGAAATCCCACTATGTAAGAAATTGTTGTGTAGCCTTGCATAAAAACACCATGAGTGCATAAAAAATGCATGAAGCTCAAAGTTGTCGAGTATAAAACATAGTCATCGATGTTGACATTGGCACATCAGTGATATCATATAATACCATAATACAGAGCCATGTGCTCTAATACCATTGGAAATATTAGTGTTATACTTAGTAAGTATATAAACATGTGTAAAGGGATCAAATAGGCACACAAGGTACAAAACAAATTTAGGGAGGTACTATTGTCCTCTAATATGCTGGAGAGCTCAAGAGATAAGACTCCCCATGGATGTTGGCATTGGAAGGTTTGTAGCCACTTAACTCTAATTTAAAAGAATAGTAAACATCACATTCACACAAGAACAAATAAGTTGTTCTATAAAAGATACAAATAGTTATAAACACGAAAGAAAATAGAGCAATATCAGTTAAACATCGATGTCTTGACAAATCATATTTGAAATGTACATATTCTCCACAATACTCAGTCCTGATTAGATAACTATCTATATGTGGAAAAGAGAACTGTGGAGGGAACTCAGAATGCTAGTAGGTACATTTGTTGATCACAAAGTCGAGCTATAGTGCAACCATAACCATTACACATACAAATAAACAAGTGTTCCAAGTAATTTTCATCTTGTATCATCATTCCTTAATTTAATGCAATGTTGTTCACAATTACAGTTAAGTCATGGTAACACCCTAGTTTGATCCCCATATCTAATTGTGCCTCAAACACCTACTACTAAGGTTTGCCTGCTCCACTCCAATATATATACTGACCACTGGGCTTAAACCTATTCACAACTTACAATGCTCATCTTAATTGCATGACATATTGGTTTAGCTGCCAGGCCATATTTTTGTACACTGGTGGTTAGTAACTCAGTATAATGCAGCCACTAACCACAACACACAGCGGTAAAACTAAAAGTGTGACTTATGAGTTTGGCTGCTAAGTCATTCTTGTGGGATATCAGTCACTGTAGTAGTTGTAAGTATGTGTTTTCTTGGTACCTTTAGACAACATATGAATATAGGCTTATGAATATTTATAGTGAAGCCACTCTTTATTTGGATCTTACAAAAGCTACCCAACTTAGGTCCTTCTCCCAAACATCTATGCAGAAGTGGGCAGGTGTTGTGAGATTCAATGTAAGGAGATTAGAGAAAGATGGAGAAATTAAAAGATCCCTAGCTGCAGTTAGATCTAAGGCATAAAATGGCACGTGTTTTTGTGTAGAAGGCAGAGCACATCTGTAGACAAAGAGATTTATGCAAGGTTGGAGAAATTGGCTTGGAAGATGAAGGTAGCAAGGTATTTTCTAGATTCAAGATATTTACTTCATGCTGTGGAAGAATAGGAAAAATAATTAATTCGCTACCACCATGGTGGCAATTGCATTGGGTTTGTTAAACATACCTCATAGAACAACTATTAGAGTTGTTAAGGACCTTCAAGTATGTGGTGATTTCCCCACTGCAACAAGATTTATATCCAAGATTGTTGCAAGAGATATTGTTGTGAGAGCGGGTTCCGTTTCCATTGTTTTAAAACAAGGGACAATCTTCTTGTGGAAATTATTAGTGAAGCTAAATGAATCAATCTATACAATAGGCTTGCACTATAATGTTGTGCATCATGTCAGATTTCCAACCATAAAATCGAACAGAAAGGGGATTTTTGTAAGATATTGTAGTTGTAAGTGCCCTGGTAGACATATACACATAATGTGGAAGCATAGAATAGGCACGTGTATTGTTTGACAAAATGACTTGATGAAATATGATCTTGTAGAATGCCATGATGATAGGATATGTTCAAAATGGGTTTGTTGAAAAGGCTTTAGAAACTGACAAGCAAATGCAGTGGTAGGCGTAAAGCCAAATTCCACAACCTTTAATAGCATCCTCCTCTCTATGCCAAAAAGGGCACTCATGAACGGGGTATGGACTTACATCAAGCATAATGGTAAGGGAGTTTTCATTAGTTATTATATTTGGAAATGCACTAGTAGATATATATATGAGAAATGAGGAAGCCCAGACCAAGCACGTCGACTATTTAACAGAATGCCTCAAATGATTGCAGGAGGTGCACAAAATGGATTAGTTGATAAGGCACTAGAAACTTTAGGGGCAAATGCAATTGATAGAGGTAAAGTCAAATTCGACAACCTTGGTCAGTATCCTCCCAGCCTGTGCCAATGTCTTTCCCGCCTGGCTAGTGTGGGGTGTTTGGAGTAGGGCATGGGCTTCTACCCAAGCAAATGGAAGGCGAATTATGTCAGATGCTGCAACTGCCAGTGACCTGGTAGACATATATGTAAGATGAGGAAGCATAGACAAAGCTCATGACTGTTTGACATAATGCCCAACGAAATGTGGTTTCAAGGACTACAATGATCGCAGGTTATTCACAAAGTGGATTTATTCTAGCAAATGTGACTAGCAGGTGTGGAGACAAATTTGCAACCTTTGCCTACGTCCTCCTTGCCTGTGCCCAATGGGCGCTTAAGAACAGAGTATGGATTTAAGCATAACGGAAAAGGGGCGATTTGGCTGGCATGTCCAAATCCTTCAAAGAACTGTCACCTCATGGAATGCAAATGATTGCAGGATTTCACGAAATGGGTTGAAAAAGGCTTTTAAACTTTCGAGCAAATGCAATTGGTAGGGATGGACACTCAGGAATAGGGTATGGACAGTCATCCAAGCATAAAGCAAGGAGGAATTTTTTTGGTCAGATTATATAACTAGAATGCTCTAGCAGATAGAAATGCAAAATGTGGATGCTCAGACAAGGCATGTTAACTACTCGAATGCCTAACAATATTGATTTGCAGGGTTGCACAAATCGGGACAGAGCATAGACATCCATCAAAACATAATTGAAAGTGCTGCATGCAAATTTGACTATGAATATTTAAGCAAACTCCATGCACAAATTCATTCTTGAATGATTTCAAATTCGTAACTAGCCTAAGATAATTCATCATAACAAATTTAATAAATTTATTAACAAAACTTCAAGAACTAGACTGTCAAGAGAGACAAGGCAGAATGATGAAGAGGAGACTTACAGGTTTCTCCAGCCCTCCAAACAAGAGATAAGTCCCCTTCTTCCTCACAATTCTAGGCAATTTATAGAAAAGTCCATCCTCCACTCTTTTTTTTTTTAATAATAATGCATCCTCCACTCTTTTTTTTTTTTAAAGATAATGCATCCTCCACTCTTTTATTTTAATGATAATGCATCCTCCACTTTTCAGTGGATTTGCAAATCTTATCCTCAATTTTTTTTAAGTGTAATCCATTGATAAATTGTTTATTATTTGTATTTTTAAATGAATATACATTTTATGTTTAGTTTTCAAATTTAGAATTCAAAAATTGAGTTGTGACATGAAGACTAAAACATTGAGACCAGAATGTGTACCTTTTGGTTAGAAAAGAAACTATTTACAAGTTCAGGGCCAGAATAATAATGGAGATATTTTAAAGTTGCCGGCGCATTAACCTCTTTTCTAAGGCTCCAACATTTATCCACGGAAATCTTCTCTAGGAAGTGTGAATTTGCTATATTGGGCAGCGCTTGAAGCTTTGAACAATCAAATATTACGAGCTTTGCCAGATCAAATTCTCCTGATACCCTTAACAATTTCTTACAACCTTTCAATGCAAGAAAATGCGGTGTTGTTACCTCTATTATGTTCAGTTCAATCAAAGATTCCATGGATACAAGATGCAAAGATTTAAGTCTGGGAAAATGTTTTCCATTAACTAAAACCTTGGAAGTCTGCTTTACATTATCCATCTCTATGATTTCAAGGCTACCCATGCAGCTGTTTACGGAAGACTCAAAACTAGTTGATTCTGATCCAATACCGTTCAGAGCCAATTTTCCAATCAAAGTAAAATCCCTCAGAATTAAAATTCTTAGATTGGTGAGTTTTCTTAGGGATACAGATAAGTCCCCTGCTTGAATTACCAGTCCCCTCCATTCTGGATGTCTCTCTCTAAAGATTGGATGTTTCAAACTATTTAACATTCTTCATTCACTTTCTGATTTCTCAATCCAGTATGCCGAACTTCCTTCCAAGACTAAGTGTTCCAAGTTGTGTAACTTTTTTAATGATTTTGGTGTTAATTTTAAATGTAGCTTGGACAGGTGTTCTAGTCTTGGGTGGTGATTACGAGGCTGGAAACACAGCTGGAATAATTATCTCCTTACCTAGATAATTGATTTCTCGAGAGACTTCTAGATATTAGGGTTTAGAGTCTAATTAATCCTAGCCATTGATTTGCAGTGATAGCAAGGGTGCAGCGATAGCAAATTGATTTGCAGTGAGAGCAAGGGTGCAGCGATAGTGTTCAAGACAGTAGTAGTGGAATTTCTATAGGAGAAATTGGGAGAAGAATTTCCGGAGGAGAACATTGCCGGAGCTCTACCAATAAGAGGCAAGCAGTCTATGTATCTCTTGATTTGATTTAATAAATTCCGCATCTGCAGTACTGGTTTTCCCTTCAGGGTTTTTCCAGGGACAATTTGTTCAAAATGTTGTGTTGATTTTATTTTTCTATCTCTGTGATTTTTCCGTGAAGTTGCAGTTGTGTTATTATTTAATATTTGCTATAAATTAATTAATTTTTCGGCAGCCAAATAATCTTATAAGATAGGAAATTAATAATCAGTAGCTGCAATAGATTTTTCACATGGTATCAGAGCAGATCTGAGGGCAGAACAGGCACAGGGAGAAAGGAAAAATAATAAATAAAAAATCTAGGGTTTATAAAACCTAGTTTGACCTCTTCAAATTATTTCTTTTGAGATGGCCTCAGCAGGTTAAAGAGATCAGGACAGATTGGATGGAGCCTCAAATTTTGGTGTCTGGAAAGCCAGAATTTCTTTATTCCTGGAAGAGAATGGCATCAAGGATTATGTGACCACTGTTGTACCTGTACCTACAGATGCAACACAGCTCATAGCATATAAGAAGGAAGATGCCAAGGCAAGGAGGCTAATTCTTGACGGTGTTAAGGATCATATTGTTCCGCATATTACAGAGTTAGATACAGCAAAGACAATGTGGGATGCCATTATGAATCTGTACCAGAATGCTACCCTTAACCGAAAGCTGATTCTCAGAGAAAAGTTAAGGAATACCCGGATGAATAAGGGAGAAGACGTCACAAGTTACCTCACCAGACTTAGACTTGTCAAGGATGAATTGGCAGCTGTTGGAGACAAACCAAAGGATGATGAGCTAGTACGAATAGCCCTGAATGGGTTTACTAAGCAGTGGGATGTCTTTGTTCAAGTTATTAATGGATGAGACACCTTACCGAGTTGGGATCGACTATGGAGTGACTTCACTCAGGAGGAGCTTAGACTAAGTCTTGTCAATGGAACCAGCAATAATAGTCAGAAAAGTGAGGTGGAATAGGAAAACATTGCCCTAGCAGGAAAAGGGAAAGTGAAGAAGGGGTCTGGCAAAGGATCAAATCCAAAAAGTGAGAAGAAGAAGGATTTATCTAAGATCAAATGCTATGGCTGTCACGAGTTCGGCCACTATGTCAGCGATTGCCCACAAAGGAAGAAAAATGAAAAGAAGGGCAAGAAGCAGACGGCAGCTTCAGCAAGTGTAGATGAGCTTTCTAGTATAATGGAGGATGAGTTTGTACTCATAGCTTGCCTGACTAGCTCAACCTCACAGGGTGTTTGGTATATAGACAGTGGGGCGTCATTTCATATGACAGGAGTTAGGGAGTACTTCTCCAGATACAAGGAGGAGGACATCAGATTCCAGATTCAGATGGGCAACAAGTCCAAGTGCAATCCAGTTGCGAGAGGGACTGTTCTATTTCAGAGGGAGAATGGCAAGCCTATTTCCATTCATGATGTGTTGTATGTGCCAGGCTTGGGCATGAATCTAATTTCTGTATCTGTCCTTCAGGATAAAGGCTACAATGTACTCTTTAGAGGGGCGCATGTTTTAATCAAGCATAAGGATTGGAAATCACCCATAGCTATTGGAGTTAAGAGCGGCCGACTTTATAGGTTGTAGTTTGATACTCCTAAGGCACTAGTGAGCAGCAGTAATCCTAGAGATCAAGGAGAGCTATGGCATAGAAGGATGGGCCATATACATCATGGAGCACTTAAATTGCTTCGTGAGACAGTGACAGGTGTTCCAGACGTGAGCACAGAGCATGATGATGTATGTAAGGGATGTGTATTGGGGAAGTTTGTGAAAGCAGCTTTTCCAAGGAGTGACACCAGATCCAAGGGGGTTCTTGATCTAGTACATTCAGATATATGTGGACCAATGTCAACGAAGTCTCTCAGAGGATATGAGTACTTTGTTACTTTTATTGATGATTTCTCCAGGAAGACCTGGATATACTTCTTGAAGACCAAGGATGAGGTCTTCAGTCACTTCCAGGAGTTTAAAGCTCTTGTGGAGAATTCGACAGGCAGGAAGGTAAAGGTTCTTCGGTCAGACAATGGAGGCGAGTACAAAGGGAAAGAGTTCCAGGAGTTCTGTACCAGGGAAGGAATCAAGAGAGAGTGGACCGTTCCTTACAACCCGCAGCAGAATGGGGTTGCTGAGAGGAAGAATCGTTCTATATCGGAGGTAGCAAGGGCTATGTTGTATGACCAAGATATGCCACGATACTTATGGGCAGAGGCATGCAGTACAGCAGTATACATACAGAACAGGGTTCCACATAAGGTATTGGGCAAGATGACACCAGAGGAGGCATTCTCAGGGAAGAAGCCAGATGTCAGTCACTTCAGGATATTTGGGAGTTTGGCATTTTGTCACATTCCAAGGGCTACACGTTCCAAGTTAGATCAGACTGCAGAGAGAGGGTACTTTGTGGGGTACAGCGAGACCTCAAAGGCATATCGGATATTTATTCCAGGGACCAGGAGGATTATAGTCAGGCGTGATGTCAAATTCATGGAGGACAAGGCATATAGGAGGTCCAAAGATTTGCCAGCAGATGATCAGAATGAGCAGCCAACAGAAGCTCCAAGGATTGTTCAACCAGAACAGGGGCAGCGAAGCACGAGTACAGTTACTAGTACAAGCACAGGCTCAGGTGCTGAGAGTTCGCAGAGTATGGAGCAACAGATACAGCAAATCCAAGAGATGCATCAAGAAGATATGGAGTTTGATATTTCATCCTCTATAGTTGACAAGAGGAACCGTGAGGTTCAACAGACACATAAGGATACTCAGGAGTTTGTGGGAGCTCCTAGGACGAGTAATAGACAGCGAAAACAACCAGCTAGGTATAATGACTATGTGGCATTGGTTAGTCAGTTGGTAGATAGTGAGCCTTCTAGCTATCAGGAGGCTGCACAGCAACAAATGTGGCAAGATGCAATGGTTGAGGAATATACCTCAATAATGCAGAATGATGTGTGGGAGGTTGTGCCTAGACCAACAGATAGGGCAGTGGTTGGATCACGCTGGATCTATAAGATTAAGCATGGTGCAGATGGTAGCATCGAAAAATACAAGGCAAGGTTTGTGGCCAAAGGGTTCTCTCAAAAGGAGGGAATAGACTATATGAGGAGACATTCACTCCAGTGGCCAAGTATACTTCTATACGAGCCATAATCTCACTTGCAGCGCATATGGGATGGCAGATCCATCAAATGGATGTCAAGACGGCATTTCTTAATGGTGAATTGTTAGAAGAGGTATACATAGAACAACCAGAGGGCTTTGTAGCACACAGCAGCGAAACCCACGTGTGCAGATTGAAGAAAGCTTTGTATGGACTCAAGCAGGCTCCCAGGGCGTGGTATGAGCGCATTGATAGATACTTGCAGGGAATAGGCTTTGTGAAGAGTGAGGCGGATGCTAACCTCTACTACTTGGTGGTTGGGGGTGAAATTCTCATTCTTGTTCTATATGTGGACGACTTGTTTTTAACAGGTTCACTGGGGCTTATAGAGGAGTGCAAGAGGGACCTTGCAGCAAAGTTCGAGATGAAGGATTTGAGGCTTATGCACTACTTTCTAGGCATGGAAGTGTGGCAGACAGATGGAGAGATTTTCCTTGGACAAGGGAAATACTGCATTGAAATCTTGAAGAGGTTTGAGATGCAAGATTGCAGAGCCATGTCTACACCTATGATCATGAATTGGAAGAAGGTAGACGCATCCAAGGAAAAGGATGTAGACCCCACCTTATACAGGATGTTGATTGGATCTCTCATGTATTTGGTCAACACTAGGCCAGATATATCCTTTGCAGTAAACTCTCTTAGTCAGTTCATGGTTGAGCCGAAGAGAGTGCATTGGATAGCGGCAAAGCATGTATTGCGGTATTTGCGTGGTACAATCGAGTATGGGATCAGATATGCTCAAGGTGATGGTATCAAGTTGATAGGCTATACTGATGTAGATTGGGCAGGTAGTGCGGTGGACAGGAAAAGTACTTCAGGGTGCTGCTTTAGTTTGGTATCAGGAGTTGTCTCTTGGTACAGCAGGAAGCAAAAGTCTGTGGCTCTGAGTTCTACAGAAGCAGAATACATAGCAGCTAGCGTGGCAACGTGCGAGGCTATATGGCTTCGGAAGTTGTTGGTAGCCTTGTTTGGTCAGAGGGTTGAGACTACAGTGATACACTGTGATAATCAGAGTTGCATCAGATTATCTGAGAATCCAGTGTTTCATGATAGGTCTAAGCATATAGACATCAGATATCATTTCATCAGGGATTGTGTACAGCGGAGGGTTGTTCAGCTACAGTATATACCTACAAATCAGCAGGTAGCAGACATTTTAACAAAGGCATTGGGGAAGGCAAAATTCATCTTCTTCAAAGGTAAGTTGGGTGTTATGCAGAACACCTTCCTCGCTAAGAGGGAGTGTTAATTTTAAATGTAGCTTGGACAGGTGTTCTAGTCTCGGGTGGTGATTACGAGGCTGGAAACACAGCTGGAATAATTATCTCCATACCTAGATAATTGATTTCTCGAGAGACTTCTAGATATTAGGGTTTAGAGTCTAATTAATCCTAGCCATTGATTAAGATTAAATCATGGCCATTGGTTTTCAATGAGGGGATTATAAAAGAGGATCAATAGGCATTTGGAGAATACAGATCCGAGAAGTATTTGCAGCGATAGCAAATAAATAAATTTGCGGTGATAGCAAATTGATTTGCAGTGAGAGCAAGGGCGCAGCGATAGTGTTCAAGACAGCAGTAGTGGAATTTCTATAGGAGAAATTGGGAGAAGAATTTCTGGAGGAGAACATTGCCGGAGCTCTGCCAGTAAGAGGCAAGCAGTCTATGTATCTCTTGATTTGATTTAATAAATTCTGCATCTGCAGTACTGGTTTTCCCTTCGGGGTTTTTCCAGGGACAATTTGTCCAAAATATTTTGTTGATTTTATTTTTCTATCTCCGTGATTTTTCCGTGAAGTTGCAGTTGTGTTATTATTTAATATTTGCTGTAAATTAATTAATTTTTCGGCAGCCAAATAATCTTATAAGGTAGGAAATTAATAATCAGTAGCTGCAATAGATTTTTCACATTTGGAAACCCTCCCAATGATGCTGTCTCAGAAAGAAAGAGTTTTTTTAAATCATATTTTTCTTCTTTCTGATGATGAATCATGCAGTTTAATCTTGCCTGGAATTCAAACAAGTATTTCAATCAGCTCGTTTCCAAGAAAGTAGTACATTCAAGCCTCAGAAAATTAGCTAAATTGTCTCTACACAATGTGAGCATAAATGAGCTAAGACAAGTCCAAATTGTTAGCACAAATTTATGTATAACATGGATCTAAGAGGTTTTCAAAAGACTGGAGATGATGATCCCATTTTACTAATATAATATTGGCACCTCTAATGTTTTAAATATCTCATGGTATATGAAAGATTCCTGTTAAGATGGATCTGTGCTAATTGACTAGTCTTCAGGTAACTCCTATTCTAAAATGCATCGACCATCTTTCAGTTTTAAATTAACCTGGTTCAATCTTTTATAAAGAAGAATAAAATATACCAGTAAATTTCTCTGCCATAATCTTGTAAGATGTCCTCTCTTAATTTTCAAATACTGCAAATTTTGCAGAGGAATCCACAAAGGAATGCTCTTGTGCCAATGCCAATTCATGTCAAGCTCAAGCCATAACAAAGCAGCTGATGTCTCAGAAGAAGCATCTCTATTACCCAAAAATATGTAATATGAGAACCAATAGAGCTGTCAAAAATTGAATTGAGACATCTGAAACTATGGCCTTTGGTTGTGGCTAGGATTTTTTCAAATCCCTCTAATTCCTGCAAATTTAAAGATTGAGGTGAATTCAGTGCTGTAATAAAAAAGGAGAAAAGGAAAGAGAAAATGACACAAACTAGAGATGTTCCAAATATTAGAAGGTTAGATCAATTGTACTCCAATATAACAATATATGCGATTTTTGGTGATCAACAGGTATGAAAACTAAAATCTAGAAAACGTAAATGTACATGTTCCAAATGCTTAATAAAAAATTGAATATTAGTAAGGGCAAGAGTAGAAATCCACACACCAAAGCACTAAGACTTTGAGGATGCCATATGCGAGGAGGAAGCCGCAATTCATCTGCCATTTCTCGTCCCAAATCCCTGAGGTGGTCGTGCATTCTGAAAGTAAACTTGTCAATGTCGGTTTCATCTTCAACAAGGCACTTTTCTTTCAGCATTTGAAGTGAGTGTTCAGCACACCATCCTGATCCCTCCCAAATTCTGATGGCCATACTTTTCTCTTTACCAATAAAGAAACATGCAATGTCCATAAAAATTTGTTTTTCCTCACCATCCAGTGTGTCAAAGCTTATTCTAAGTATTTCTTAATATCTCCTGGAAGGGTCTTACCAACTTTAATCAATGTTACCTCCCAGTATTGCTTATCATTCCAGCCAAAAACAAGCCTACCAATCACTTGGAGAGATAGAGGTAAACCCACACACCCTTCAACGAAACTCTCCACGAGAGCCTCATATCGGGGTAGGATCTAGGTGGCCAAATGCATGCCAACAGAAGAGCTGCCTGCTATGTATTGCATTCATTTCTTTCATCTTATAACAAGCAGTAATTCCAGCCTGCACTAGGACACTCTCATCACGTGTTGTGACAATTGCCATACTATCTGTATTTAGCATATCCATGACAGATAAAGCACCTAATTGGTCCGCGTGATCAAATCATCTACAACAATCAAAAAGCTCAAGAATCCACCCCTTTTGCCTAAATGATTTTTTAGATAACTTTTTCCTTCTTCTTGACTACGAAATTTAGAATGATTCTCCTCAGCAAGATCTTTCAGAAGCTTCGTTTGAAGAGAGGGCAATTCGCCTGTGGCAGATGCTTCTCTCACGTCAAACACACAACATGAAGCTTTATATTCTGAGCGCTTACGGTTATACAGTTCTTTGGCAAGAGTTGTTTTTCCTGATCCGCCCATTCTGTAAATGCCAACGATGTTGCGGTTCCCCTTAGCGTTGAGGCAATACCACCTTTCAAAATCTTCTACTAGTTCATTGAGCCCTACTGGATTTCTTGCAACTTCTAGAGGATTTGTCTTTTCTACCTCTTTTCGGACAGCTGACACTACCATTTTACATAGCTTCTCCGCATCACTAAAAATTTCTGAGGCAAAACCACAGTATGATCACAAAGATGTTTTATCAGGGAAAACCAATCAGCTTTTTTGTTAGGAATTATTAAGATTGTCTAGAATGTTTCTAGAAGTCTTCCAAAGAACATTTCAGGAAAAAGCTTCCAGTTGTTCTAGAAAAGAACTTTCTAAGAGAAACTTCCAACTGTTCTAGAAAAGAACATTCTAGGATTTTAGAATCATCTAGAATGCCAGAAGCTTCCAGGCCTCAAAGCTTCTGTAACTATATATATGTGTTTAGAGAGAGCTGCCGGATAAGCATTTGGATATAATGCAAGTTAGATGAATAAATATTTCTGAGTTTATTCAACTCTGTTTGCCCTGTTTTCTCTCTGTTTTGCTGTTGCTGTTCTATTTTCATTATCTTGGGATTGTTTTTACATGGTATCAGAGCCTGGTTCAACTAGATTTTTTTTTCCAGGTTCAGCTAGAGATTCAGTTAGAGGCTCAGTTGGAAGTATAATGCTGAAGTGATTTGTTTGCAGGGCATATATATTGTTGGAAGTGATTTGTCTGCAGGGCTCTTTATTTTTGGCTAACATGGGATCTACAAATGAAGTGTTGCCAATATTTGATGGAAGTGGTTTTACAGATTGGAAGATTGCTGTCAAGAATGCTTTGAGAGAAAAGGCTCTATGGAGGATAGTGAATAAAGAAATTGGAGAACCCCAAAGTGAAAAAGAAAATGAGCTATGGAAATGCAAGTTGGAACAAGCTAGAGGTATTATTGGTAAAGCTTTAAGCCCCAATCTCAATAGAAGATTTGTTGATACTGATAATCCAATAGAGCTATGGGATAGTTTAGAAAAAGATTATAAAGATGCAGATATTGCTAGCATGTTTAGCATAGAAGAAAAATTGGTGAATTTAGATCCTTCTGATTTTAAAAAAATGTCTGATTACTTTAATGAAGTTACATTTTTAAATGCTCAGCTGAAGAAAATAGGTGCTGAATATGCAAAAAAAGATTTTCAGTTGATTGCAATGGTTGAAAGTAAGCTTCCCCAGCCATACAAGGTATTTAAGGAATCAAGGAAAAGGGTTCTCCAACTAACTCCCAATGCCCCCAAGCAAACTTTTGATCAATTTTGTAAGTCTGTTTTAGATGAAGAGGTTCAGCTTATTAAAGAAGGGCATATTAAGAAGAATCATGCATATGCAGCCAAGAGTAAATTTTCTAGATATGATGGAAAGAAGAATTGGAAAGGAAATTATAAATTTTGAAATGACAGTTCTAACCATTTCTCTAGAAATGACTCTGCAGAAAAGCAAGTTGGATGGAAATCGATTATTTGCAGGTATTGTGGAGGTGAAAATCACATGGAGAAATTTTGTTTGAAGAAGAGGGACAACGAAAGGCAGCAATACAAGCCCAAGCAAGAAAGGTTCAAGGATGGCAAGAAGGATAGGCATAGCTTCGTAGCCATCTCTCTAAAAAGGCCAGAGAAATCAAATAAGGAGGTAATTGCTAGACCTGAAAGTAGTGTTAAGGGGGGATACTTTGCTTCAGATTCTAATAAAGAATGGATTTTAGATTCAGGGGCATCATATCACATGACTGGGGATACATCTTTGTTTATTGATTTTTATGTAGGGAAGAATTCAGATCAAGAAATTACTATTGGCAATAAAATGAGACTTCCAGTTTTAGGAACGGGGACTGTTAATGTCACGAATGGGTTTTTGAAAAATGTTTTGTTGGTTGAAGGATTAAGGGTGAATCTTATTTCAGTATATAAAATTGTTCAAGCTGGATATGAATTTGTTGTTACCGCTGATCAAGTTATTGTTAGAGATAGAAAAGACCCAAACAATATAATTGCTATTGGTAGAGTTGATCATAAAGAGATTTTATTTAAATTTGTGGGGTTTGTTGATGATGAATATACACTCTCTCATGGTTTTATTGCTCAGGCTGATTATATGTCAAAACTTTGGCATGCTAGACTTGGACATATAAATTATAGAAAATTACAAGATATGGTTAGAATGGATATGGTTAGTGGATTGATAAAAATTTCAGCTTCTGAAGGTGTGTGTGAAGGATGTGTGTTAGGAAAACATCATCGAGATCCTTTTGATTCAGGGAAAGCATGGAGAGCTAATTATCCATTGCAGCTCATTCATAGTGATCTATGTGAACCAGGGTATCCTTCACTTTCAGGTGCCAGGTACCTTCTGACTTTTATTGATGATTACAGTAGGAGAGTATGGGTTTATTTTCTTGAAAGGAAAAATGAAGTATTTGAAGTTTTTCAAAAGTTTAAGGCATTAGTTGAAAATCAAAGTGGAAAAAAAATTAAGTGTTTAAGGACGGATAATGGGGGTGAATATTGCAACTATGCGTTTGAGTTATTTTGTGAAAATTGTGGTATTAAGGTGCAAAGAACAGTTCCTTATACTCCTCAACAAAATGGGGTGGCTGAACGAATGAATAGAACTCTTTTAGAAATGGCTTGTTGTATGTTGCATTTTAAAAGTTTGCATAATCAATTTTGGGGTTTGGCTGTTTCTTGTGCTGCATATATTGTGAATAGAATTCCAACTAAAGCCCTCCCAAATATTACCCCTGAAGAAGCTTAGAGTGGTAGAAAGCCCCACATTGGGTATTTTAAAGTATTTGGATGCATTGCTTGGACACATGTTCCTGATGAAAAGAGGAAAAAGTTAGAACCAAAGAGTCATAAGTGTTTGTTTGTGGGTTATAGTGAAGAATCAAAGGCTTACAGGTTATATGATTTGACAACAAGAAAGGTCTTTGTTAGTAGAGATGTAAAATTTGATGAGCTTTCACAACTTACAGCCACTTCCTCTCACTCTACAATAGCAAATGTTTCTGATTTTTTAGATATTTTAGAAAGAAATGAAGCCAATATTGATGAGGATGAGGTGAGCACTACTGATGACGATAATACTATTGAAAATGAAACTACTAATGCTTGTACTCAGCCATTTTCTGTAGGTAGTGATGATGAAGAAGATGTCATTTCAGCTAGACAAAAGACAAGGAGTGTTGAAGAAATATATAGACAAGGCTCAAAGATCCAAGGAAGGAATGGTAGTGCTCTCATGGCCAAAGTATTACAAGTAAACGACCCAATCTCATATGAGCAAGCTAGAGGAAAGCAGGAATGGGAGCAAGCCATGAAAGAGGAATATGATGCATTGTTAGAGAATAAAACTTGGTAACTTGTGCCCCGGCCCAAAGGTAAGAATGTTATTGGTTGCAAATGGGTTTACAAAACTAAATTTAAATCAGATGGTGCTATAGAAAAATTCAAAGCTAGATTGGTTGCTAAGGGGTTCAATCAAAAAGAGGGTGTTGATTATGAAGAAACATTTGCTCTTGTCAATTAAATGAACACAGTTAGAATTATTCTTTCTTTGACTGCAAGTCTTGGGTGGCATATTCATCAAATGGATGTCAAAAATGCATTCTTAAATGGAGATTTATATGAAGAAATATATATGGATCAACCACCAGGTTTTGTGGATCAGCAACATCCTAATCTTGTTTGTAGATTAAAGAAGTCACTTTATGGTCTTAAACAAGCGCCACGAGCATGGAATGAGAAGATTGACAGGTATTTTCAGCTTCATGGATTTAAGAGATGTAAGTCAGATCCCAATCTTTATGTGAAGAAAGTTCAAGATGATATTCTTCTTGTTGCACTTTATGTAGATGATTTACTCATTGCTGGACTGAATATTGGGTTAATCAATGATTTAAAATCAGATCTTAAGAGGACATTTCATATGAGTGATTTGGGTGAACTAAACTATTTTCTTGGCTTACAAGTTTGTCGACTACATGATGGATTGTTCATCTCACAATCAAAATATGCTTTGGATCTTTTAGAAAAGTTTAACATGCTTGAATGCAAGCCAGCATCTACCCTGTTTCAATCCGGAGTCAAGCTTACTAAAGAATGTACTTCCAAGAGTGTCGATGCCACTTTATATAGACAGCTTGTTGGTAGCTTGGTTTATCTAACTCATACTAGACCAGATATTTGTTTTGTAGTCAATCTTGTATCTAGATTTATGCAGGCACCTAAACAAAGTCATTGGCTGGCTGCTAAGAGAATTTTACGATACATCCATGGAACCATACACTTTGGAATCTACTATGGCTATAAGTCTTCAATTTCTTTGGTTGGATTTACTAATTCAGATTGGGGTGGTGATATAGATGATCGAAAATCTACTGGTGGTTATGTTTTCAATCTTGGATCAGGCCCTATTACATGGAGTAGCAAGAAACAAACAACTACATCATTATCTTCATGTGAAGCAGAATATAGAGAAGCAAAAGAAGTAGGCAAGGAAGCAGTTTGGATTCGGAATATTCTATTTGAGATTGGTTTTCTACAAAGTTCAACCAGCACTCTGTATTGTGACAATCAAAGTACCATACAGGTTGCCAACAATCTAGTCTTTCATGCTAAAACAAAGCACATTGAGATAGATGTTCACTACATTCGGGATCTTGTTCAAGCATCTATTATCAATCTTCAGTTTTGTCCAGGTGAAGAACAAGTAGCTGATATATTCACTAAGAGTATGACTAAAGCCAAATTCTTAAAATTAAGAGGCATGCTTGGTATGTTAGAGGTGAACATTAAGGGGGGATAGTAGTATAATGTTCCCCTCTCCTTTGTATTTCCCCTCTCTTTTTGTATTATGATTGTATTATTCTAGCCAATCTTAAGGGGGGATGTTAGAAATTATTAAGATTGTCTAAAATGTTTCTAGAAGTCTTCCAAAGAACATTCCAGGAAAAAGCTTCCAATTGTTCTAGAAAATAACTTTCTAAGAGAAACTTCCAGCTGTTCTAGAAAAGAACATTCTAGGATTTTAGAATCATCTAGAATGCCAGAAGCTTCCAGGCCTCAAAGCTTCTGTAACTATATATATGTGTTTAGAGAGAACTACCGGATAAGCATTTGGATGTAATGCAAGTTAGATAAATAAATATTTCTGAGTTTATTCAATTCTGTTTGCCCTGTTTTCTCTCTGTTTTGCTGTTGCTGTTCTGTTTTCATTATCTTGGGACTGTTTTTTACATTTTTAAAAATAATTAACTAGATCAGAACGATCAAAGATGGTAATTACGAACAGGATGAGTTCAAATCGGTAAAATATTGGGGCTCCACTTCAAGTTCTTACGCCAACCTAAGAAATGGCATCTAAAGGTTTATCACTCTTAAATTTCTAGTTTTTTAAATTAAAAAATACCAGGGTGCCATGTCCAACACAAGGCCATTTTTATGTTGTCTACGAGCTTTTTCTCAATTTAAAAAAACTTAATTCTATATAATTGAAGGCATCTAAGGAGTGGCCACAACGCACTACTGTTTATGTTTGTGGACAGCTTTTAAAAATATCACCTATTAAAGGATTTATCAATCATAAAAAAATAAAATTATTGCAAAGCAATTAGATTAAAATCACAAATTTACAGAGACTTACTGATTATGCTCGTTAAGTTCGTAGCCAGAGATAAAAGAAACAGTGCGCAGGGTTTGTTTCCACCGCTCAAGATTGCTCAGGTACCTGCCCTTCTCTTTATGATTCTCAAATGAATCTGCATACACTCCTTTCTCAATGTAGCGGAGGTGCAAAGGGGCCACATAATAAAATACAGGAATGATCTTACAGTTAGTGTGTAACATGAGATCAAGCTCAGCTAAACACCACGCTGACTCGGCATATCTTTTAGAGAATATAGCAATATGAACTGAAGAAGAGCAGATGGCATCATTAATGGTACAAGGAAAAGTTTCACCCAGTTCCATCTCTTCGGAATCAAGAAATGCCTTCAATCCCAAATCTGTAAGAGATTTGTGAAGTTGAAGAGCCAGAGTCTGCTTCACATCTGGGCCTCGATGGTTGATGAAGACATCAAACAATCTTGGAGATGTGGCTGATCTACTTGTTTGGGGTGCAGGCGCAATTCCATCGAAAGCATCGTATTCTACGATTTCTTGTTGGGATGAGGGAGACGCCATGGACAGAGAGACTGAAACAACAAACTTCAGAGAAGATGAATCGAATCTAGCAGCGTGAGGGAAGTATAAATATAATTTTTTTTAACATTAGCCAGCACATTGATCTCAACCATTTTATTTAAATATCGCATTTCACATTTTTAATAGTTAAATAGTCAATATTAATTTTAAGAATAATTAACTGTTTTTATTAGTGCCTGTCTAGATACTATTGTTTCCACAAAAATATTTAAATAATTATTAATATTTGTACTATCAAATTAATCAAAAGTTTTTATTATTTATTTATTTAAATTTTTTTAATATTCACAGATCAATACAAATTTTAAAATCTTATTACAATCTTCACTTATATCCCCAAAAAAATAACTATAACTTTTATACAATAAAATTAATAAATGACAACTACTTACAATATTTATTATAAACCATTCAATGTTAGATATTTAAATTATGGTTAGTGGACGGTGAGCAACAAGAGGGACTAAAATCTTTATTTAATAATTATTTTTTTTTAGTGTATTTTAGTTTTATGTATACGGTCAATTTGAATTACTTATATTTAGATATTTTATTAAGTTTAGAGTTATTTTATTTAATTAAGAAGCATATATTATATAATTTTAGTTTTTTAAATAAATTTCACTTAAATAGTTTTAGTTTTTTAATATAAATGTTTTAAATAGTATATTGAATTTATGAGATAAATTAGATAGGTTCTTAAGATTTATGTTTTTGATATCTTTTAGGTAGATTAATTTAAGATATGCATTATTATCACAATCAAATAGTCAATAATTTTTTTTTAATGGGATTCACAATCTAATAGTCAATAATTTTTTTTAATGGGAATCACAATCAAATAGTCAACAATTTTTTTTTAATGGAGATGGTGTGGTCACAATTAAATAGTAACAATATTTTTTTTTTTTTTTTGAGATTATCCACATGATGTGGGTCTTATCCCTTATAGTGCACTCTACTTAAATATCATCCACTTCAATGGCCAAATAGTCAATAGCAATTTTACAGCTCATCCACACCAAAAAGTGGTAAATATTTCTTCTATTTTTATTGGCCGAAATTGACGTTTGACTATTGAAGTGGATGATGTTTAAGAATAGCCTGGTGTGAGGGGCCTTACACTTAAAAAGACTTGATCCGTGGTGATCTCATTCATAATTTTTCAACTATCAGCAAACCAAAGACCTTTTGAATTTCTTATAAAAATAAATAAATAATTATACTACTTTTATAAACTAAAATTTACATATAATTTAAAATTAACCACAATTACAACATAAAATAATAATAATAATAATATAAGAAATCACCACACGACACGTTATAAACTAATACTTGGGAGCTGTAGAACACGTCTCACCTTCAGACTTTGCTTGCCCTGTATATTTCAAGGATAGGCAAGACCACTCCAAGGCCAACTCATGACACAGTCTGGGAGAAAAACACTGCGTTGAAGACGGTGGTGTTGAGACATGGCCCAGCTAGGACTCAAACCTAGGACCTTCCATTCACTACTGGAGTGCTCTACAACTAAACTACTGGCCCCTCTTGGACCAGTCCATCGTCAGTCCGGGTGTGGCTTATTTCCAACACCAACACCCCCCTTAAGCCACACCTCTCGTGTGCTTGGGGCTCCTAGCCTGGACCTGGCTCTGATACCATGTTGAGACATGGACCAGCTAGGACTCGAACCTAGGACCTTCCATTCATCGTTGGAGTGCTCTACAACTGAGCTACTGGCCCCTCTTGGACCAGTCTATTGTTAGTCTGGGTGTAGCTTATTTCCAACACCAACAGGTGGAGGGAACACAAGGAGGAGGGTGAATATTTTATCCTGTCTTGTCTCTCAGTGAGATATTTATAATGGTGTGATGTAGGCCCTCCACTATTGGTGTATGCTTGCATGAACATATGCCCTTTACTTATACATACCATTACGTGAATACTTATCAAGACTCTTATTTAATAGCAACTAACTCACTCATCTGTGCATAAATTAAAATGCTGCCAAAATTCTGATTATGCAGGCACCTCGAGTTTACACTCAACCTTTACAAAGTTCATGACTCCCCTCGTAATTTTACAGTTTATAATGATCATAAAGTGGTGAACGTGTCTTTATATAGTGAATTGGATGGACTTTGGAGAGTTTGGTGTTTCATTTATAGTATGGACATTTGGTTTTCCATCTCCCTACCTTTAGGGAGTTGTGGGAAAGTGTTATATCCCTTCTCCACATTTGGGAGGGGTTTAGCTCTCATGCTTTTGGTGGTATGATAATATGTCTCCTAATACTAGTGTGTGGTATGACCACCCTATTTATAGATTGAGTGGTATCATAGTGATTAAATTATTTGGTTTTTTTACTTATTTGTTTGATTATGAGGCTTGCAAATGTAAGCCATCCATAAGGTCAAGTGGGAAAGGGGGTTAATTTCCTTTTTGAGACTCAAATTAAATCAAGAGAGTGATTAAGATCAATGAGGATAGTGAGAATGGAGAGAGGTAATGATGGAGGAGTGATATTCTAGAGGTAAAAAGAATAATTTAGAGGTAAAAGGTAAAAAGAATGTTACTTCCATGGAAAAATCATAGAGAAGAGGTAAGAACAAATTTTATTGCTCTTATTGTAATAAAGATGGGCATGAAGATGTTAAATGTTGAGATTTACATTAAACAATCTTGAACAATTTAATTAATAATCGTTTATTATATAATTTTAGGTTTTAAATAAATCTCACTTAAATATTTTTAGTTTTTTAATATAAATGTTTTAAATATATTATATTGAATTTGTGCAATAAGTTAGATAGGTTCTTAAGATTATTTTTGATATCTTTTAGGTAGATTAATTTAAGATATATGTAGTAGTTTATTAGGTTTATCAAATTTGATGTATTTAAGATATATGTATTAGTCAATTAGGTTTATCAAATTTGATTTATAAATGAATGTCAATTTTATATTAAGAGGTTTATTTTTTCCACTTACTCTATTACAAGTTTTTTGTTATCATTGTAATTAAATACTTTATAAAATTTATTTGGAGTCTCTTTATAATCTAAGAAAGTGGGTATATAGTAAGGATAAACTTCAAAATCTAATATTGCCAATAAGGGCATGGTTCAGTGGTTAAGTAGCTTTGTTGTAGTGGCGGCCACCAGAGTTCAAACCCCCGCTAGGCCAACGAGCTCGCAAGCTTTACGCCTTCATTGGGCCAATGGCCTCACTAGTTCATTGTCAGAGGGCATGTCGTACCAACGTCACCGGTCACTTTAAAAAAAAAACTTCAAAATCTAATATTATTTTCAAATCTAAAGCTAAGATAGGTATCCAACCATATGATTGAGGGATAAATGAAGAAAAGTTGGACCAGTGGGTGTTCAAAATGAAGGTTTATTTTATTCTACACTAGTTATCTCCATAAGAACAAATTTCTTTTGCAACACTAAAATTTGTCAAGCATGTTCTTACATGGTATGAGAGTTATACTAACTCATTAAATGTTTAGAAGGTACCACCAATGACTAAGTGGAAATAATTCAAGTTGCACTATTAAGAAAATAATTTCATGCCATTTTCCATGAAAAAGAGTGAGGGATGCAATGGTATCATTTGAAACAAGAACAAGAACAATGCGGCATATCATTATTTACCAATACCCATTCCAAAACAAATCCACAGCTCACAAAGTTTATTGATTAATAAAAAAACTCCAAATTCCTAGAATACTATTTCATACCCCAACATGATTCCTTTTAATGATTCCCAACAATTAATAATGCTTAAACATATATAGGGAAACCCAAACAAGATCCCAATTTAGTGAACCTAGCATAAAGCACTTCCATCTAAGGGCATTGAGATAACAAATTAAATCTCACCCTATTGTTATTCATAATTCAACATGAACATCCCAAAATCCCTTACAAGCTCATCTTATTAACGCAAAGGCTAGGATGATTACTTATCAGCAAGAAATTCTCCTTGTTTACACAAACATATTGTGATGATTATCATGTAACTCATAATATTCAAAAACTTGAAGTAATCGTCAGTTCAAATCTTTGCACATACCCATTAGGATAAATAGAGAATCAAACTAGATCTTTGTACAACCCCCATTTAGATTTCCCACAAAGTATGGAATGTTGTGTTTATTAATGCCAACATATATGACAATTATTCTATCATCCCATGTTGAGATACGAGATGTATATAAGGTTGTATATATACATATGTATAAATGTACATATATAAGTACATATGTATGTATATGTATATGGATATGTATACATATCTACATGTAAATGCATATATACATATATGTGTGTACATATGTATATATAATACACATATATATGTACAATACACATACATATGTATATATGTATGTATAATGTATATACACATATACATATATACATGTGTGTGTATATATAAATATATACATAGAGACACACACACTTAACTGACCCTAATTCCCACTTAATATCTAGTTTATCAAATAAAAGTCAAGTTTCATTGTCAACCAATTTCATACGAACACTTATTAACATTTCTAGAATAAAATCCATACATAGAAGCATGCATAATAGTATAATCCACATAAAATAAGTCTAGTCATATTCAAGCACAGGACTATAGTAGTCAAAATCTCTTCATAATGTGATAATTATGTGAAACCCTAGTATGGCTCCAAGTGATGTCCTACTATAAAATGATTGAATGATGTCATGTACCATAATCATATTATATTATGACATCCTTAATGATGAAACCCAACATGCATCAACAAGACCACATAAGAATCCTCTAAACTTCAAAGGACATATAACTATTATTTTAAAATTAGTTTAAGCATGATCAATACCGGAGTCATACTTAATACAATGGGCAACACTATATGCATTAGATCATCATATGAAGATATACACCCAATAATTTTAATAATAATCATATTCTTACCTTATGATATCATTTACCATGTCAAATGCAATCCCATATTCTTATATTAGTTTGGTTTACGAACTAGATAATATTTGCACTTTCCATTTATACTAAATCTAACCTTAATGGTCATCAATAAGTGATTTCATATAATGAAAATATGTTTGCAAATAAACCCTTTTACATATTTATTAACAAAGCCTCATCATATTCCATTAGATTCCACCTATTAAATAATGACAATGGTGTCCCACTTAGACCATTTTAATTTTAAGCCACAAGTATATTAATTATAGTCACTAATGGATTCAAAATTTAATAGATGGGTTATGCCATCTTACAAGGCCCAATGCTAGGTCCTTTGTTTCAAATATCATAGGTATCATATACACATTGTACTCTAGTTGCTAAAGCTTTCAAGTGGTTCAAACCATATACAACATTAATAGCAACCAACAACCATGTGAAAAGGATTTTTTTCAACATTAATAATAGTATACAAGATTCAGAGGTATGGAGGCTATTGGTATTAAGAATAATATAAACTTGGGTATATGAATTTCATCACCATAAATGACCATATACATCTATGTATGTGAATTTTTATCGACGATCAATGAACATGAGACTAATTAAATCTTTGTTAGTTAGTAGAGCCCACTTTCTCCCTCACATGAGTTGTTAGGAAACTACAAGGAACTTCATCTCTTATTCAAACTATATAAACTATAAAGAGAAACAATCACAATTTAAAATCATTCAAGAGAGAGTTTGTGCATAACTTCTCTATTAAATTCTATGCATAAGTTTTGCCAACGGTGTGGTGTGGTCATAGGAGAAGGCATTTGCATTAGTAACATTTGATAGAAATTCCTTTTCAATATTGCTTTGATGGGCACCCATACCCTCACCTCAAGCTCCAATTTGAGCGCAAGCAGACAAGATGCTAGTTTGCATTTCCTTAAAAGTTTCTAAGGCCTTCTCAACACTCATTTGAACATATCCAGTTCTCTTGGCATTTCATGAGGCCACATTTTTTTGAGGCATTTTGTCATATAACTCATGTGCCTAATTTGTGTTTCCATTTATAAGGCTATTTTTGAATATCATCCATTTCAACAATCGAAGGTCAATTTTGGCCAATAAAAAGAAGACAAATATTTACCAATTTTTGTTGTGAATAAGATATAAAATTACTATTGACTATTTGATCATTAAAATAGATTATATTTAAATAAAGTGCATTTATACACGAGTTATGACATGAGGAGAGCATAGAAAGAGGAGAAGAGGTGGTTTTTAGAATCTAAACCATTAATAATCTTCTTTATTTTACCATTCAGCCTACAATTTGAAATATCTGTACACATACATCCCACAGCCAGCTAGGGCATGCAGCTATTAGCTGTTTGGCAGATGAAAAAAATCACATTGATTATATTGAATAATACAACGCCTATACTCTTGTGGTCACAAAATTCCCTATTTGAGGCTTCTTTAGCGGTGGTAACCTGCTCTTAATCTCCTCTGAACCTATGCCCTCACATCTTCATTTTCTCCCCGTTCTTTCTTCCATGTCGGCGCTCCCATGCCCCGTGAAAAATCTCCTTTTCAATAGCATGAAATTGCTTTAATTTCACCCTTCCTGCGCACCATTCCTCCGTCCTTTCCTGAAGACGTGATGAAGGGGAAGAAGGGGACGTCATTTCTCCATAAAGGCGTAATAAACTGACCCTGTTTTTTTTAATTTTTCCAGGCGCCCATGCCTTCTCCTTTACTCTGTCTCCCTCCGTGGTACTTTCTCCAGTCCAACGCATTCAGGTCTTCTTGCTTCAATATGGCGGTTTGTTATATTGACCAACGCCTTACAGATCTCTCTTCATTTATTAGTCCCTGCCAAAGGCAGGAGACTATAGTTTTCAAGTCACTAAAACCGTATTAGTTGTCCTCGTTATATGCGCCAAGTCGAATATTTGCATGTTTCACTATAGTATGCGAATTCATTTTCACTGTTGGCAAGCACTTAGGAGCACAGGGATTGGCCATGCATTATACCTGTGGTTTTTTATTCTGAGGGGATTTTAGCCTCTGTTTTTTATTCATGCAGAGCACACTTTTACCTGCAACTATTGGGAGATGGTTTTAACAAGGTTTTTTAAGTGGAGATGGCACAGAAATAGTCACTGAGGCTCCATTCAATTGTGCATGGAGGCCAGGTGTCTGTTCATGCACATTCACAACAGGTGTTTGATTTACTGCGCATTTCTGGAGGTATTGGTGTATAGAATCGCTTGATTTCAGACATAATTTCAATGAGCTACTTTTGTTTCAAACAGCAGGAGGCACGATTGCGTTGGGGGATTATGTAGAAGGAGCCACCATTGTCTTTCTCTTTACATTGGCGGCATGGCTTAAATCTACATCTACGGACAAGGTTAAGATTTTATTTTCAAATTTGCATTTGTTTCACTGAACTTGTCAATGGTTTGCTTTCATTGTTTGTGCTCGGCGGAAAACATTTTGGCGTTTCCGTGGTAGGAATTTTTTGTTTTATTATGTTGTATTCGTCTAGTTTTTCTGTTGTTTATGTCTGTGGTAACGACTGGCTGATTGACCGGATGCAGAGCTGTAATATTTAGTTGCCCTAGTTTTTGCTTGCAGAGCTGGAATGTTTAGCTTTTGTGGGTTTAGTTCTGTTCTTCTGGGTTTGATGATTTATGATGTTGGTTGTTATATATGTTCTCTCTTTTCTGCTGCTAATTTGGGGGGCTTTTTATTTTTATTTTTATTTTTTTTCACTAATTTTAATTTTTTTCGCTAACATACGGTAATCGCAAACAGTAAATGGCATCATCTTTTTTCAGCGGCTATAGTAGCTACAAATCTATGACAGAAATCCACTGGTAAATTAATTCTGCGACTCAATTTGTTTTAATTAAATTTTATTTTCATCATTTGCGAAAGAGTAAAATTGCTGCCGAATGGCTCTGTAATTTTTTTCTTGTGAATTTTCAGGGTTTGTGTCTTTTTGTTTTAGTAATGTTGTCTATGGCTTGTGTGTTGACAATGTATGTTAATTTATTTGCATTTCTGTGCCGGCACTTTCTGTTAGACACTGGATTTTGTTTTGGGCAAATTTTTTATTTATTTTTCCTTTGAACGTTCATAGCCGACTGTTTTTGGTGCAGGGATTTTTTAATATGGTATTCTTTGGAATCAGAAGCATGATTCAGCCATCTTTGATATGTTTTTTTTTTTTTTTTTCTCCTTTCAAAATTTGGTGGAATGGGATTTGGCCGTCTTTGATCCGGTTAGTTGGCATGATTTCTTCACGGGAAGTTGACATTGTTCTTTGAAACCCTAACATTTGTTTTTATTTTTCCGTCCATTTTTGTTACGAGTGGTTTGAGATTTTTTTAAAACGTGACCTAGGCACATCGGGTTTCCAGCATATGATGACTATTTATTTGTGGTAGGGGTCTTGTACGAGGATTCATGGGGTGCCTTGGGCACACGTCGTAGAAGTTCTAAAGAAGGGTTCTTATATCAGGCTATGTTTAATTGTTTTCAATGTACATGTGGTGCTTTGAAGTCTGCTTGAGTACAATGCCTATAAAACCACCCGTTTGATGGTGGTATTTAGTTCTAGTAGCATCTGAAGATGTGGTAATGTTTCTCCCTATGGGCAGTGAACAACTGCAAAAATTGTGCAGAGTAGGATGAGGCAACATCAACATTTTCATCACTGAGTGTTTCCTGGTATTTATCAGCGAATTTCTATTTGCACATATAATTTACTGAAAAAAAAATCTCCTTTGTAGTAGTATAGACCAATTGAAATTCAGAGTAGGGATTTAAGATCAGTGAACAACTCTACTAAAATTATGCAAATAAGATTGAGATAGCATATCATTTTGGTCACTGAATGTATTCCAGTATTTGTTCTGCCATTTTTATTGATATATACAATTCACTGCAAGAAGAACTCTCCTGGAAATCCAATAGTCTTTTTAAGATTTGAGGCTATGATTTTATGGGCAGTTATCAGCTGCCAAAATGCAAAGTAGGGTGCCATAATATCAATTTGGTCACTGAGTGCTGAACTTAAACACAAGTAAAGATTTATCATGGTGCCTTTGACACTTTCTGATTTGACAGAGCCACCTGCCTAGCACAAAATGAATAAGCTACTTCAAATAGAGGCTTCTCTTTTTGTGTGTTTTAGTTGGTTGAGTCTCATGCCTGCATGGACTTGGAGTTGGCAAAATGAATCACTTACATCAAATGAGCAGTTTTCATTTATTTTTTAAAATTTGGTTGATTCGCATGCTCTTATGGACTTGGACTTGGTGAAATGGATAAGCAAATTCAAATGATGGCTTTCTTTTGCTTGTGCTCAGACAGTTTGAGGGTGTTGATCCCTTTTAGCTTATTTTAGTCTGTTGCCATTCTAACTTGGAAGTTCAATTATTGACTTTGAGAGTCACACAACTATTGCTAGATCAAAACCCAGATGCAATAGCAAATCACCATTGCACCCTTTGAGGGCAATTGTTTTTCTTTTTTGGTTTTCTGTGTATGGTGGTTCAGATTTTTTTTACACCTTCTTAAGAGATGGGTTCTTGTAAACTAGTGCTCATGCATATATGGGTTGAGGAATATTGACTTGAAACTACACAGTTGAATCCCAATAAATCATCGCATAATTTTATACACTGTGGAGATGGCACACATATTAAGATTCCATTTCATATGAAACCTTTGTTGTCATAAATTTGCATAATTTTCAGTCTGTCCTTGGAAGGCTGCAACGTGATTGATATCCCATAGCCACATCATGTAATGTAATTATGTTTTAAGGCTATTTTAAATTTTATCAGCTCGCCTTAAAAGGATCGTATGTCCCAAAAAATTGATTATGCTTTTATGCTAGAATAGCATTGTTTATTACCCAGAATATGGTTGTCTCCAGTTCCACTTATTAACAATTCTTAACTTAAAAGAAAACTATATGCTGAATTATACTTCATATTCTTACGCATTTGCTTAGACACGGGGAAATCGAAAACAAGATATTTGCAATGAAATGTACAATAACAAGATATTATTTTGATCAAACAAGAGATATTTATAATTTTATTCATTATAGAATGTTGTTGGGTTCCTATTATTCTGGAGTACACACCCTATTTTCATGCTCACATCCCCCATGTTTCTCAACCTATTCTAACCTATGCGAACAACTTCCTAGGACAGATTAACCACTTACAATCACTAACAATCTATATATATATATATATATATATATATATATATATATATATATATATATATATATATATATAATCCTATCTCAAACTCACATTAACTATTAATTATAGGTTTAAATCAATATTTAAACGCATTTACTAAACTATAATGTAATAGTAATAGATTGTACAATTATACCTTAAAAAATAAATTATTGGGTTATAATGAGGGATTTTAGCAGGAGTTTTATGATTCATTAGGATGGGTCATTACACTTACAACCAATCGATGGATTTGGACACACCTGCAATTCATGAAGAAACATTCATAATGGATGAACCGGGACAGTGATGGTGGCACATTACAGTTCATAATTGCTCAAAATGGATTTAGAAGCATGTGTGCTCGAGGCATTTGAAAAACCAAACAATTTCACTTGTAGAATATTATATCTAAAATAGTTTGATTTCATTGCATTAGGTTTTTATATATTTGGTAAGCTCTAAAATCTTTCACCAGTGGTCGTTTTATATTTTTCCCATTTCACAGTCAAAGATATTGCTCAACTATTTTTATTTTTATTCATCATTCTTATGAGACAACTTCAGTTTTTGTTTGCCCTTTGTTTATCTTAGTGCTTTATTTGAAGACTCTGATCGATAATATATTTTGCTTGACTTATTCCATGGTTAATGCACCAAGAGCTTCCTAAACAGTTTGAATTTTGCTTTGTTTCTTGATTCTTCTTAGTGCTTTATATGAAGACTATGCAATTGGTAATATGTTTTTCTTTACCTGTTCCATGGATAATGCAACAACTCTTCCATAGCATTTTCCTATTACTTTTGTACTAGAACATCTCAAGCTGCAATTAATTGTGAAAATCATTCAATCTCTTGCTTCTTTTTTTTGTTATTTACTAATTTGATTTTTGGTGCAGTGCCTAAACTTTAAAGCACAAGATTTAATGAAATAGAAAGAGGCAACTGGCATGCTGGTGGTGGAACACAATAGACACTTTATGCATGTCCATGTTTTTGCACTGGAAGGTCACAACAATTCAATATTTTGCACTTACTTGAGGTATGATTTATTGGGTTTTGAACTGCTAAAACAACTCACTTTTACCGAGCAGAATGACATTCATGCGTTTTTATGTTTTTATATGTTCCCCTTTTTGCAGGGCAGATAAGATTTGGATAGAACAAAATATACAACTTCAGTTTTAGTTTGCCCTAAGTTCAAAACACCTCTTTTCTTATATTGCTGTTTATTTCTTCTCTTTATTAGCATGTGAGTTTTCTAGTCCATCCTTTTAAGTCTCCATAGAGAAAAAACTGCACTGCTACTATTGGAAGCTACAGCACATGCGTCCTTTGTCATTAGCAATGCAAAGTGAGTAGTTACTTAAATTCAAGATGGTTTTAAAGAAGGGGGCAAGCATGATATGTTGATCTCTAGCTTTCCTTGCCTCAGCATTTGTGAGTAATATGACCTTTTATTTTTCTATCTTTTTTTTATTAGTTTTGTACTTTACGGTCCACTCAAAGCCTCCATGCAAGTAGTTTTCTAAATATATTTTGTGGTCCAGTTATTCCACATTAATATTTTGAATTTGTAGGCAATGTGGGCTTGTTGCAGCCTGCCTTTTAATTAATTTTCTGGTCTGATTTTATAGTCCACTGAGGCTAGATTAGTAAATGGCATAGCAATGCAAGTTGTTTTAACACTTGCAATCAGGAATGTATTTTCGCATGGTAGGCTTGGTTTGTATAGAAATATAAATTTACTAAACTATAATGTAATAGTAATAGATTGTACAATTATACCTTAAAAATAAATTATTGGGTTATAATGAGGGATTTTAGCAGGAGTTTTATGATTCATTAGGATGGGTCATTACACTTACAACCAATCGATGGATTTGGACACACCTGCAATTCATGAAGAAACATTCATAATGGATGAACCGGGACAGTGATGGTGGCACATTGCAGTTCATAATTGCTCAAAATGGATTTAGAAGCAGGTGTGCCCGAGGCATTTGAAAAACCAAACAATTTCA
This sequence comes from Cunninghamia lanceolata, assembly GCA_027924645.1. Classification (NCBI taxonomy): domain Eukaryota; kingdom Viridiplantae; phylum Streptophyta; class Pinopsida; order Cupressales; family Cupressaceae; genus Cunninghamia; species Cunninghamia lanceolata. The sequence continues at coordinate 790,383 of BSBN01001183.1, read as the reverse complement.
CTTGTAGAATATTATATCTAAAATAGTTTGATTTCATTGCATTAGGTTTTTATATATTTGGTAAGCTCTAAAATCTTTCACCAGTGGTCGTTTTATATTTTTCCCATTTCACAGTCAAAGATATTGCTCAACTATTTTTAATTTTTTTCATCATTCTTATGAGACAACTTCAGTTTTTGTTTGCCCTTTGTTTATCTTAGTGCTTTATTTGAAGACTCTGATCGATAATATATTTTGCTTGACTTATTCCATGGTTAATGCACCAAGACCTTCCTAAACAGTTTGAATTTTTCTTTGTTTCTTGATTCTTCTTAGTGCTTTATATGAAGACTATGCAATCGGTAATATGTTTTTCTTTACCTGTTCCATGGATAATGCAACAACTTTTCCATAGAATTTTCCTATTACTTCTGTACTAGAACATCTCAGGCTGCAGTTAATTGTGAAAATCATACATCTCAGGCTGCAGTTAATTGTGAACATCTCTTGCTTCTTGTTTTTGTTATTTACTAATTTGATTTTTGGTGCAGTGCCTAAACTTTAAAGCACAAGATTTAATGAAATAGAAAGAGGCAACTGGCATGCTGGTGGTGGAACACAATAGACACTTTATTCATGTCCATGTTTTTGCACTGGAAGGTCACAACAATTCAATATTTTGCACTTACTTGAGGTATGATTTATTGGGCTTTGAACTGCTAAAACAACTCACTTTTACCGAGCAGAATGACATTCATGCGTTTTTATGTTTTTATATGTTCCCCTTTTTGCAGGGCAGATAAGATTTGGATAGAACAAAATATACAACTTCAGTTTTAGTTTGCCCTAAGTTCAAAACACCTCTTTTCTTTTATTGCTGTTTATTTCTTCTCTTTATTAGCATGTGAGTTTTCTAGTCCATCCTTTTAAGTCTCCATAGAGAAAAAACTGCACTGCTACTATTGGAAGCTACAGCACATGCGTCCTTTGTCATTAGCAATGCAAAGTGAGAAGTTACTTCAATTCAAGATGGTTTTAAAGAAGGGGGTAAGCATGATATGTTGATCTCTAGCTTTCCTTGCCTCAGCATTTGTGAGTAATATGACCTTTTATTTTTCTATCTTTTTTTTATTAGTTTTGTACTTTACGGTCCACTCAAAGCATTCATGCAAGTAGTTTTCTAAATATATTTAGTGGTCCAGTTATTCCACATTAATATTTTGAATTTGTAGGCAATGTGGGCTTGTTGCAGCCTGCCTTTTAATTAATTTTCTGGTTTGATTTTATAGTCCACTGAGGCTAGATTAGTAAATGGCATAGCAATGCAAGTTGTTTTAACGCTTGCAATCAGGAATGTATTTTGGCATGGTAGGCTTGATGTGTATAGAAATATAAATTGATGTGCCCCTTTCACCTTAGGCACGATTTCTTAGCATCCATTGCTGGCAATATCCACTGTAGTTTAAGCAGATTGTAGTTAGATTCTTGCATACATGCCCACATTCATAATCACTATTTTTTATCCACAATATTTCTCCTAAATACCTAGCATACTTAAAAATGTCTTGTACCATCTAATTCAAGTGACCAATCGAAATAGTAATGCAAGCCTCCACAATGGTATGCCAATTTCATTAATATCCCACCCTGCAGATGGGAAGGTTAAGAATCTAAAATATTATTTTTCTTTTATAAATTGATTTTATTGTCCAAGTGCAAACAAGATAACTTTATGGACAACAATGCAAATAAGCAATCTTCCTGTACAATATTCACAAATATTCTTTGCCAGTATGATAAACCTGAATTCTATATAAATATAAGTTGTTTCATGTTTATCGTAAAGCCTTGTTCTAGCCTGCGAGAAAAATTAGACTATGAAAGGAAGTTAGGTGTGCAGAAATCACTTCCTACACTAATCTAATGAGGGGAGAATAGTGCAAATTCAATTTTATCCTTACTATTACAACAATGTTAAACCCACTAATAGAGATAACAGAGATATTGTAGCAAACACATAAACAAGAAAGTGAGACAAAAGAAGAGAGACGCAAGATATATGTGGGGAAAACTTTTATTGGGTGAAAAACCCCACACTCCAAAACCTGCACAATGTATTAACACAACTGAAATGGTTTACAATAAACTTGCAATGCAAACTCTCAGGAGTCTTTGACACTCGTCTCTGGAGACAAACTGGCAGCATAACAATACCTGTCAAACATGTAATACATCTCCTCCTCCAAGCCTATTTTTATAGAAAATACAAGGCAAAATTACCTCTATCTTGGAATGGGCGTCCAACTTGGCCTCATGGCCCAAAACCCACGCCTATGGACACTTGTATACACACCCCATTCCAAAGAGGTCACCTATTTCTAAAATGGGCTATGACAGATGCTCTTACAACTCTTATGACCGTCACAGAATCTGTCATAGCAGCTACAACTTATAGCTGTAAGAGAATCTGTTATACACAGGTTATAAATAGCATATTCTCTTACAACATGTCATAGTCCACCTTGGGGTGTCCAAAGATGCCTTTTTCAAAGATGCTCTTCGACACATGTCTTCACCTGTCATAGAATCTCCTATTTCTGACTCTTACATGTCATAACTTCATCATAGAAATCTGTCATGATCATTACAGTCAAAATTCCCTTACACAACATCCAAGATGTCGACACATGGCAAAATATTTCTACCACAAAGTGGGACGCCTATCTCCTCATGTGAGGACAAAATTACAAGTTGTCATCTTCCATGTGGGATGACACATCACTATGCCACATCCCACAAGATGACAAGATGAATTTGCAATTTAATTTACAACATAGGCAATAAATAAATAAATACAATCAAAATAATACAAGGAATTACCAAGGTTGAGACACCTTAATTCCTAATAGACTATGTGCAGAATTATTGACATGAAAGATTTACTTCGCAGTGAGGAAGAAACTTCTAACAAACTACATATTATGTTATTAATGCAAGCACTTATTTCTTGTTTTCACATATAAAAGACCTCATGTTCAATGGCACTATTGGATGACACCTTAGACAGAGAAGGAAACATAATGCTGCAGGGAGGGTTGATAGTTTCTTAGATGAGAATCATTTTTGTGATAGCCGTATCTTGACTATCTCACTAATCAACTTGTGTCAATACCACTTTGCATGCCAAGCCTATGTGGTGGACATGCTTTGTTTCTATGGTGATTTTTGGTCAAGATGATTGGTATTTCCCCTTGCTTAATTTGTATATATACATGTATGTGTGAATTGCATATCATATGATAGAAACATAAGGTGATATGGTTAAGATATGAGAGCAGCATTAGTAGCTTCCAAATTTCATGCCATCATGCATTAGTAGGTAAGGACTATCCCTAGACTTCTTCTTGTATAGATTAAACATTAATTCTTAGTTTCAAGGTAAATATTACACTATTATCATCTATTTTAAATCTTTAACTATTCATATTTCTATACCATTTTTTATTTGCATACATTATTTGATCACAAAATCAAGTATCACCATTTATTACAATTTACATTTCCTAAATAATTATTGTAAATTATTAGATTATTAGTCTTAGTTGTCATCATTAATGACATCAAATCAAGTGGAATGGCCAAGCCTCTCACTCCAACTACCTTAACAAGGAGGGCAACCGCATAATAACAACAACAATTATCCACTTTTATGGAAATTGTTAGGTAGGAAAAGAAAACTCATCTTGATTGGATTCTGCATATTCATTACACTACTTTTTCCAAATTCTGGGTGTTCCTACATGGACAAAACACTTTGGGATCTATGGCTTTACATAAACTACTCAGTTGAGCTAGTTCATTGTAGCAATGAAGTGCTCTATATTCTCATCAGACCACAGCCCCACGGGAACCTTCTGCTATCCATTTTCAGAATTGCTAGTCTTCTATCCCAACCAGTATTTTTACTATCTTTGAACTGGCAATGTAATCTGATTTCAACCACATTTTTTAAACCACTCTAGCTCTAGCTTCACATTGTGCTTTCTCTTTACAACACTTGGCAGGGACTGATGCTGCCCTACAGCCCTTGTTTATATTCACGTTATATGTAGTGCCCCTCAACTTATCGTCTTTTGGACTAATGTTTGCTTAGTAGTACTGGACATTTTGATAGTACTTTTAGATTGTTGATGATGGATTTCTAGTTATTTTGCTATTTCAGTATGAACCTAATTGTTATGATAACAGATGTTGATGATGGATTATATCATTTTATGCTTTACAATTTGATAAATGAACTGATGTTTTAAATGCTTTGATGTTAGTCATGATATGGGATTGGAAGTTAGTTGATCATTTTATGTCGTAGATTAGTAATCTGATATCTTGTTCAATTTAGTTGATTATTATTTATAAACGTGAATGGAACAGTGTTGTATTACTCGTTCTCGAGTACCCTACCTCACTGCGATTTCCATTCACGATAGGACTGCATGTGATGTATATGTATATCTTGTTATGGTTAACTGTGCGTTGCCGCAGGATGCAGGTACTAGGCATCGACTCCACCTGATTACAGGTCTGAGCGTGCCTTCACCAATGGATTAGTTGGTTGGAGTTAACGTGAGGTCCCTAGTCAGTGTTCCTTCGTCATCAGTTTACCCTTGTGGTTATTGGTTGTCATTCGCCCATGTCGTACTGTCAGGTAATATTGTATCTTGGAGTCAAATCAAGTTCGAAGGTGTCTAAGTATGTGTGGTAATGTTGTGCTTTAATTAGAATTATTCTACGAAAGAGTTTAAGTGTTGTTAGATGGGCATAATGTCGTTAATTGCCGATTATAGTTATAAATAAATTATTATTTTAGTAGAAGTGTTGTTGTTAAATAAAGTTGTAAGAAGTTTGTATTATTCGATATAATATTAATTATAATAAATATTTAAATAAATAAATAGTGGTAATCATGTTGTAAATTGTGATTTACAACTTGATTAATAAAATAAATTAAAGGATAGTACAAAATTAGATAATTATCGATATAGTACTATTCTGTTTAAATAACAATAAATTGAGTCGGCTATAAAGAAATTAGATTTTATGTGCTTACATTTAAAAAAATAATATTAATAAAATAAAATAAATCATATGTGGGGATCTATAAATTAAATAAAAATACATATTCTTTAAATGAGTCTTGCCCGGGATCACGTGCCAAGCCCTTGGCAGAGGAGAGAGGCTGTGTTATAAAAGAGCTGTAGGGGGGGGCATCAAGGAGATGAACACAGGAGCAAGGAAAGGAGCAGCTTGGAACTGCAGCAATTGTAGCAGACTCGTCGATTGGACATCGCAGCCAGGTTCCTCTAATGCTCGATTTCTGCCTTTGATTCTGCATCTGTATATGCTGGGTTGATTGCTTCTTTATTTGCAAATGGAATGCTTGTGGTCGTATTGCTTCCCGCAGAATCCTTCTGTCCTTTCTGTGTTTACTCCTTTTCTAGGATGGAATCAGAGTAAAATCGTGAATTCTTAGGAAACATCAATTTACCTTAGGTACTATAAATTTATCACGGTTGTAGCTATTGATTGTGTAACAATAGCAATACTTAGATCTCTGTTGTATGACATCATTGAATTTAAAAAAAAAACGTCTTGATCTGTCAGCAAACCCTAGTAATACTTCCTTGAAAGAGGGCAGGTATAAATGAGGGACCGAGCGCTGCAATTTGCTTTTGCGTAATCGCTTTCTGTTTTAAAAAAAAAGAAAAGGGAAGCCCTAATTTGTCATAAGAGTATGTTCACTTGAGCGGTGTTCCATCCTCCAACGGCAGCTTTAAGGCAGATGTTGCCAGAAAATCCTTCGCCACGATGCCACGAATTCTTCAAGGTCATTTATTTGAAATTTCTTTTGTTGGATACCCGTCCTTCACTCGTTCCATTAAAACCCTGTAATGCAAGTGTAATGCAGATTTATCATCGAGCCAATGAATAGGCAAATCCTTCTTAGGCCAGACGTAAGACAAGAGATTAGTAGTGTGATTTGAACACATAGGATGGATCGCTTGGGCAACATCTAGTCGCACTTTTAGTAGGTCAGCGAATAGATTCAGCCGTTATGATTGAGAGCTCTGTGTATATATTGCGTATTGTTGTGGTTAGTTTTACTTCGGTGATGGACAGATAATCATATGTATCGTGGGGGTAAGAGAGACCGGCAGATGGAGAACGGATGGATTCTTTCATCTGGTGGCAAGTCTGTGCAATGTTTGCGGGACAGTATACAAAAAGGGTAACTTCTGCAAGGCTTTTCATGGAAGTGAAGATGGCTGGAACCACTGCCAATTCTGCAATGAACCTATTCATTGTGGGTGCATTGCGTCTGGAATTTTGGTTGCAGCCCCTGCCAATGGAGGGTTTAAATGCAGAAACTGTGCATTCACGCCCAATTATGTGCATCAAGATAAAACCCGTATTGGCGGCGACATGGCAGTTTGTACGCAGCTCTCAGGCAAATCAAGCGATACTGTTGAAGATCCACGGGAAATTATTGAGGCAGACGAAACAGACAATAACACTGATGACAATCTACCCAACATATATATGGTTGATGGCATTAGGATCAAAGCTTAATAAACGCCCTCCAGTGTTTCCCGGACAGATGATGATGACGATGAGTATGAGAAAGAAAGAAGGATACTTACTGCCAAGCAAAATGAGAAGAAATAACATGACTGTTGAGAAAAAGATTTACTATGCACTAATATACAGCTTTTGTGATGAAAAAAAAAAAAAAAAGAGGGAGAGATGTCTTCAAAGCTATTGCTTGAAATACAGGAAGAAGGCTACTTCGTAACTCGTAACTTGCACAGAGCTGTTATAAAGGTTCCTTGTGAAACAGGTCATGCGGATCAGGTTGTTCAACTTTTAGACATGAATGTAACAATTCAAAACAACAATGCTAAATTGTATGATGCCTTTATAAAAGGTCTTTGCAATGCAGATCGATCAGACATAGCTACAAAAATATATGAAAAGATGTTAGATAATATGCTCACGCCTCTTTCAAGTAACCATCTAAGCCTGCTACATGGGTACTTGGAGTGTAAAAGGATAGTAGATGCATTGACATTCTTAGAAGCAATATTAGCATATCGTCCCCCAAACAGACAGTTATACAGTGTTCTGGTAACTGGGATTTGCAAAGCAGGCAAAGCAGAGCTGGGACTCACAAAATTTAAAGAGATGATCGGGAAAGGATTTACACCCAATCTTCAGTGTTATGAGGAACTTATTCATGCTTTATGCATGGGTAATGAATTCAACAAGGCACTATGGGTTTTTGATCACATGAAGATGAAAGGTCGTCTGTCCTCTCCCTTCATTTACAACATACTTTTGCGTTGTAGTTTTAAGGTAGCAAACTTTGACAAGGCCTGGGATCTCTTCACAGACATGTGTAAGCCACGAAAATTTCCCAATGTTAGATTATTTGGGACATTTGTTAGTTTTCTTTCTAATGCAGGGAGACTTGAGTTCAGTCTAGGAACTCTGGGAGAAGCAATAGAGCAATCATTTGGGTCTAATATTGTTGCTCACAATTTATTACCCAGATCCGTGTGTAAGGAGGGCAAACGGACAGTGGCTTATGGTATATTCAACAGATTGTATGAGAAAGGTTGTGTTCCAAATGCGTGGTCCTATGATATCCTAGTACACGGTTTCTACAGGGTAGGCAGGGTGATTGAAGTTCAGAAACATCTTCAAATCATCATAAAGAATCCATTTGGTTGAGCTCATTAGTATGTCTGCAAGACCATGTGAAGGATAACAAACAATTCGTGATTGAGTTTGCCTCGTGTGATTGCCGTTCAGTCGTAAGATATCGCTCTTAGCGTTATTATCCTTAATAGAATAACCTAATCGGATAAGATTGAAGGAAAGTATATAAGATCGTATCTGGAATTAAGTGGTTCTTTCATCAATTATTGTAATGATTTAGTTAATCAATTTACTGATCTTTTGAAGCAAAATAAGGATTAGTTAGAAATTTAGTTGCAAGTGTTATAATATAATGTTGATTTTATTTTAGAAATTGTTTGCATTAAAACTGAAAATGAATTGTAGTATTTCATCTCTTGAATTTTGAATTGAATTGATTGAGTGTTGTAATGAGTCGTATTAAGGTTGTTCAAACTTGTATTCCAGAGGCTTAGTTGTCGTTGTTAAGTATTCGCAACTTGTGTATTGTTGTTTTTGTAATTACGACATAATAGCGTTTATGTGTATCAAACAAAGTTTGTAGTATAATAAGGTTCTGTCAAGGTTGAATGTTGTGTCTTGTAAAGTAATAATCTCAGGATGAAATATCAAACCTCATGTGCTCTTATTGTACCATTTTGTCGAAAGGAGAGATCTGAAAGAGGATAAAGTAATGTAATGTTAAAAGTATTGGATAACAATTGATGTTATGATTCTATTTTGATGCAAGAGGGTTTATGCCTTGCAGTGTTCATTTACGTGTATTGTTATATGTCTTGCATGATGTTTTAAGGTTTACTAGGTGTTAGGAAGGAGAGTGGCTTTCAACGTGGGGCCGGCGCCCAAAGTGGCAGTCAGGATAACCCGTTGGAAGTAGAGTAATCAAGTGATAACCTAAAAATTAACTAGGGGGTTAAGGGTAGATCTCACATTAATAAGATTAATGGATTCCTCTCCCATGGCCTATAGTGCTTGTTTAGACTAAGGATGGGTAGAGAAGGCCTGGTCGGCATGATTGACTTCCTTGTCCTCATGAAAGGAAGGTCGATTCCGCATGTGTCACCCTATGGGGCCGGCGCCTAGTGAGAGGCTGTCAGGATAACCCATGTTAGGACCGTGCGATGACACTCTCCCTACTACAACCTAGCATCCCTTGTTCGGTCTCTCCTCATTTGTTCTGTGTCGCCTCTGGAAGTGAAAGTGAAAGTGAAAGTGAAAGTTAAGTTCAGTTATGTTGTGTTGTATTGACATTGCCATGTGTTGTATTGGCGTTTGGTCGTCCTTTGTTCTTGTTTGTCTTTTGTCTACCTGACTGTCAGTGTTTGGGACCTCATGTTAACTCCTAGCTCGGGGGGTGGACCTTAGGGTTCCACATGGTCGGGTGGAAGAGCTAGTTTATCCATTGGTTCTCTTGTCAGGATCTTATGCAGAAAACGATTTGTTTCAGTTGTACTTGTTCCAATGATGATGATGTAAGTGTATAACCTTGTACCAGATTTGTGTAATAGAACATTCTTTATGTATGTAACTTTTGATGTAAACTAAAATGGCAATGTAATGATGTCTTGATGTACTTATATGAAAGCATTTCAGTTATGTATCTTATCATGCTGATTCCGTTATCTGATGTTTGCAAGGAATGTGAATGAGTTATTTATTTGAGCATGAATTTGGATCAGTTATTGATGTATGTTAATTTGTGTTAGACGATTTGTTAAGTGATGCAGCCTTGGACCCTTAGAGAATATGTTGTAATCAGTTGTGTTAACGTTACTTAATCTTTAAAAAAAAAAAATTTCTGTTTCATGTTGCATAAGTATGTATTCTTTAAGGCGTTCAAGGCGGGCATTACATCTGGTATCAGAGCCAAGTTACTAACACTGGGTACTCTGGTTTTATAATTAGCCCATTAAGCTATGCTAGTTGCTTAACTCTGAAGAACATATTCATTCATAGTTCTTGCCTAGCAACCTGAAGTTATTCTTGGATGTGTGGTCTAGGAAGATGCCTAGGGTACGAGGCCGAGGACGTGGACGAGGTAGGGGTCGTGGGAGAGGTGTTGAAATCAGCCCTCCTCCTAGATCCCCTCATGGAAGTACACAAGAAGGTGGAAGTGAGATTCAGGAGAATCAGGTTCAGCCCGAGGGCGCTCAACTACGCCAGCTCCTTGAGGAGGTGCTTGCTCGTCTTGGTCCGAGGTAGGAGGTGGTGCAACCAGAAGAGAGAGAAAGAGAACGATCTCCTAGAAGGAGGGAAATCACAGCTGAACAAGAAGCCATTCTTGCGGGCCACATGAGAGACTTGATGAGAGCCCGTCCTCCTACATTTGATGGCTCCGGTAGCGGTTTGGAAGCAGAGACATGGCTAATTGATTTGGAGAGATGCTTTGCTATGCATCCATATGGCAGCAACACTAAGGCAAGATGTGCCATCATGCATCTAAGAGGATTCGCCTCTACATGGTGGCGTCTTGAGGAGCAAAAGTTGCATCTAGATATTGCGACCATTTCATGGGAACTATTTCTGGAAAGGTTCAGAGCTCGATTTTTATCTGATCACTGGAGGCAACGACGAGCGGATGAATTCCATGGGTTGAGACAGATGACCATGACAGTGGAACAGTATGAGCGCAGGTTTTATGAACTCAAGCAATATGCAGGTATAGGAAATGACGAGGCCATGTTAGTTCAGCATTTTATTAGAGGTCTGAATGCACGCATTAGTGGAGGAGTTCGTGTGTTCGAGCCGAAGACCATGGAGGTAGCAGTTGAGAAAGCTCGACTGGTGGAGGAGAATTTGACCATGGCCCTAGGGGGTCATACAGGTGTTCAGAGTGGGAGTGCACCCTCAACAGGCTTAGGTTCTCGAGATGGTCAATCTCAAGCAACAAGTGCATCTAGAGGGCATCATGTACCCGCTAAGGGAGAGCAGCAACAGCAGCAGTATTCGCAATCAAAACCAAAGAATTCCAAACCACAGCAGGGTGGTGTTTCTCAGTTAGGGAAAAACCGTAATTGGCTACAAGCCAAGAATTACCATCCCAACCAACCTGTTCAGATATCACAACCTGTAGTTAGTAGAGGAAGTTTTCAGCAATCTAATGCACCTATAGGTGGTGGAGGTTTTGGTAGGGGAACAGGATGTTTCTCTTGCGGACAGCAGGGTCATATTGCTAGGCAGTGCCCACAGAAGAACACTGTAGGATTTAGTCAAAGGCCGGCAGCTTCGGAGCCAACAGTGGGTGATGCAGGGAGGTCTCATAGAGTGTTCTCAGCGGTTGACCGCCACCAGATAGAGCATCAAGGGATAGTCTCTGAGACTGCAGGTAGGGGACGAGCAGCTTTCTTTGGGGTTCGTGCGCGTTCCACAGCATCAGGCGCTGACGCTCATAGGTAGGGGTCCATTGGGATCCTAATGACATGGTTTTAGTTGCCTTAGAGGACGTAACCTTTATGCGAGAAGTATGCCCCTTTTTGTCACAGGCTTCCAGGAGTAAGCCTCATCCTAGGGGGGAGGATGTAGTGCCCCTCAACTTATCGTCTTTTAGACTGATGTTTGCTTAGTAGTACTAGACATTTTGATAGTACTTTTAGATTGTTGATGATGGATTTCTAGTTATTTTGCTATTTCAGTATGAACCTAATTGTTATGATAACAGATGTTGATGATGGATTATATCATTTTATGCTTTACAATTTGATAAATGAACTGATGTTTTAAATGCTTTGATGTTAGTCATGATATGGGATTGGAAGTTAGTTGATCATTTTATGTCGTAGATTAGTAATCTGATATCTTGTTCAATTTAGTTGATTATTATTTATAAACGTGAATGGAACAGTGTTGTATTACTCGTTCTCGAGTACCCTACCTCACTGCGATTTCCATTCACGATAGGACTGCATGTGATGTATATGTATATCTTGTTATGGTTAACTGTGCGTTGCCGCAGGATGCAGGTACTAGGCATCGACTCCACCTGATTACAGGTCTGAGCGTGCCTTCACCAATGGATTAGTTGGTTGGAGTTAACGTGAGGTCCCTAGTCAGTGTTCCTTCATCATCAGTTTACCCTTGTGGTTATTGGTTGTCATTCGCCCATGTCGTACTGTCAGGTAATATTGTATCTTGGAGTCAAATCAAGTTCGAAGGTGTCTAAGTATGTGTGGTAATGTTGTGCTTTAATTAGAATTATTCTACGAAAGAGTTTAAGTGTTGTTAGATGGGCATAATGTCGTTAATTGCCGATTATAGTTATAAATAAATTATTATTTTAGTAGAAGTGTTGTTGTTAAATAAAGTTGTAAGAAGTTTGTATTATTCGATATAATATTAATTATAATAAATATTTAAATAAATAAATAGTGGTAATCATGTTGTAAATTGTGATTTACAACTTGATTAATAAAATAAATTAAAGGATAGTACAAAATTAGATAATTATCGATATAGTACTATTCTGTTTAAATAACAATAAATTGAGTCGGCTATAAAGAAATTAGATTTTATGTGCTTACATTTAAAAAAATAATATTAATAAAATAAAATAAATCATATGTGGGGATCTATAAATTAAATAAAAATACATATTCTTTAAATGAGTCTTGCCCGGGATCACGTGCCAAGCCCTTGGCAGAGGAGAGAGGCTGTGTTATAAAAGAGCTGTAGGGGGGGGCATCAAGGAGATGAACACAGGAGCAAGGAAAGGAGCAGCTTGGAACTGCAGCAATTGTAGCAGACTCGTCGATTGGACATCGCAGCCAGGTTCCTCTAATGCTCAATTTCTGCCTTTGATTCTGCATCTGTATATGCTGGGTTGATTGCTTCTTTATTTGCAAATGGAATGCTTGTGGTCGTATTGCTTCCCGCAGAATCCTTCTGTCCTTTCTGTGTTTACTCCTTTTCTAGGATGGAATCAGAGTAAAATCGTGAATTCTTAGGAAACATCAATTTACCTTAGGTACTATAAATTTATCACGGTTGTAGCTATTGATTGTGTAACAACAGCAATACTTAGATCTCTGTTGTATGACATCATTGAATTTAAAAAAAAAACGTCTTGATCTGTCAGCAAACCCTAGTAATACTTCCTTGAAAGAGGGCAGGTATAAATGAGGGACCGAGCGCTGCAATTTGCTTTTGCGTAATCGCTTTCTGTTTAAAAAAAAAGAAAAGGGAAACCCTAATTTGTCATAAGAGTATGTTCACTTGAGCGGTGTTCCATCCTCCAACGGCAGCTTTAAGGCAGATGTTGCCAGAAAATCCTTCGCCACGATGCCACGAATTCTTCAAGGTCATTTATTTGAAATTTCTTTTGTTGGATACCCGTCCTTCACTCGTTCCATTAAAACCCTGTAATGCAAGTGTAATGCAGATTTATCATCGAGCCAATGAATAGGCAAATCCTTCTTAGGCCAGACGTAAGACAAGAGATTAGTAGTGTGATTTGAACACATAGGATGGATCGCTTGGGCAACATCTAGTCGCACTTTTAGTAGGTCAGCGAATAGATTCAGCCGTTATGATTGAGAGCTCTGTGTATATATTGCGTATTGTTGTGGTTAGTTTTACTTCGGTGATGGACAGATAATCATATGTATCGTGGGGGTAAGAGAGACCGGCAGATGGAGAACGGATGGATTCTTTCATCTGGTGGCAAGTCTGTGCAATGTTTGCGGGACAGTATACAAAAAGGGTAACTTCTACAAGGCTTTTCATGGAAGTGAAGATGGCTGGAACCACTGCCAATTCTGCAATGAACCTATTCATTGTGGGTGCATTGCGTCTGGAATTTTGGTTGCAGCCCCTGCCAATGGAGGGTTTAAATGCAGAAACTGTGCATTCACGCCCAATGATGTGCATCAAGATAAAACCTGTATTGGCGGCGACATGGCAGTTTGTACGCAGCTCTTAGGCAAATCAAGCGATACTATTGAAGATCCACGGGAAATTATTGAGGCAGACGAAACAGACAATAACACTGATGACAATCTACCCAACATATATATGGTTGATGGCATTAGGATCAAAGCTTAATAAACGCCCTCCAGTGTTTCTCGGACAGATGATGATGACGATGAGTATGAGAAAGAAAGAAGGATACTTACTGCCAAGCAAAATGAGAAGAAATAACATGACTGTTGAGAAAAAGATTTACTATGCACTAATATACAGCTTTTGTGATGAAAAAAAAAAAAAAAAGAGGGAGAGATGTCTTCAAAGCTATTGCTTGAAATACAGGAAGAAGGCTACTTCGTAACTCGTAACTTGCACAGAGCTGTTATAAAGGTTCCTTGTGAAACAGGTCATGCGGATCAGGTTGTTCAACTTTTAGACATGAATGTAACAATTCAAAACAACAATGCTAAATTGTATGATGCCTTTATAAAAGGTCTTTGCAATGCAGGTCGATCAGACATAGCTACAAAAATATATGAAAAGATGTTAGATAATATGCTCACGCTTCTTTCAAGTAACCATCTAAGCCTGCTACATGGGTACTTGGAGTGTAAAAGGATAGTAGATGCATTGACATTCTTAGAAGCAATATTAGCATATCGTCCCCCAAACAGACAGTTATACAGTGTTCTGGTAACTGGGATTTGCAAAGCAGGCAAAGCAGAGCTGGGACTCACAAAATTTAAAGAGATGATCGGGAAAGGATTTACACCCAATCTTCAGTGTTATGAGGAACTTATTCATGCTTTATGCATGGATAACGAATTCAACAAGGCACTATGGGTTTTTGATCACATGAAGATGAAAGGTCGTCTGTCCTCTCCCTTCATTTACAACATACTTTTGCGTTGTAGTTTTAAGGTAGCAAACTTTGACAAGGCCTGGGATCTCTTCACAGACATGTGTAAGCCACGAAAATTTCCCAATGTTAGATTATTTGGGACATTTGTTAGTTTGCTTTCTAATGCAGGGAGACTTGAGTTCAGTCTAGGAACTCTAGGAGAAGCAATAGAGCAATCATTTGGGTCTAATATTGTTGCTCACAATTTATTACCCAGATCCGTGTGTAAGGAGGGCAAACGGACAGTGGCTTATGGTATATTCAACAGATTGTATGAGAAAGGTTGTGTTCCAAATGCGTGGTCCTATGATATCCTAGTACACGGTTTCTACAGGGTAGGCAGGGTGATTGAAGTTCAGAAACATCTTCAAATCATCATAAAGAATCCATTTGGTTGAGCTCATTAGTATGTCTGCAAGACCATGTGAAGGATAACAAACAATTCGTGATTGAGTTTGCCTCGTGTGATTGCCGTTCAGTCGTAAGATATCGCTCTTAGCGTTATTATCCTTAATAGAATAACCTAATCGGATAAGATTGAAGGAAAGTATATAAGATCGTATCTGGAATTAAGTGGTTCTTTCATCAATTATTGTAATGATTTAGTTAATCAATTTACTGATCTTTTGAAGAAAAATAAGGATTAGTTAGAAATTTAGTTGCAAGTGTTATAATATAATGTTGATTTTATTTCAGAAATTGTTTGCATTAAAACTGAAAATGAATTGTAGTATTTCATCTCTTGAATTTTGAATTGAATTGATTGAGTGTTGTAATGAGTTGTATTAAGGTTGTTCAAACTTGTATTCCAGAGGCTTAGTTGTCATTGTTAAGTATTCGCAACTTGTGTATTGTTGTTTTTGTAATTACGACATAATAGCGTTTATGTGTATCAAACAAAGTTTGTAGTATAATAAGGTTCTGTCAAGGTTGAATGTTGTGTCTTGTAAAGTAATAATCTCAGGATGAAATATCAAACCTCATGTGCTCTTATTGTACCGTTTTGTCGAAAGGAGAGATCTGAAAGAGGATAAAGTAGTGTAATGTTAAAAGTATTGGATAACAATTGATGTTATGATTCTATTTTGATGCAAGAGGGTTTATGCCTTGCAGTGTTCATTTACGTGTATTGTTATATGTCTTGCATGATGTTTTAAGGTTTACTAGGTGTTAGGAAGGAGAGTGGCTTTCAACGTGGGGCCGGCGCCCAAAGTGGCAGTCAGGATAACCCGTTGGAAGTAGAGTAATCAAGTGATAACCTAAAAATTAACTAGGGGGTTAAGGGTAGATCTCACATTAATAAGATTAATGGATTCCTCTCCCATGGCCTGTAGTGCTTGTTTAGACTAAGGATGGGTAGAGAAGGCCTGGTCGGCATGATTGACTTCCTTGTCCTCATGAAAGGAAGGTCGATTCCGCATGTGTCACCCTATGGGGCCGGCGCCTAGTGAGAGGCTGTCAGGATAACCATAGATGGGGGCCGGCGCCTAGTGAGAGGCTGTCAGGATAACCCATGTTAGGACCGTGCGATGACACTCTCCCTACTACAACCTAGCATCCCTTGTTCGGTCTCTCCTCATTTGTTCTGTGTCGCCTCTGGAAGTGAAAGTGAAAGTGAAAGTGAAAGTTAAGTTCAGTTATGTTGTGTTGTATTGACATTGCCATGTGTTGTATTGGCGTTTGGTCGTCCTTTGTTCTTGTTTGTCTTTTGTCTACCTGACTGTCAGTGTTTGGGACCTCATGTTAACTCCTAGCTCGGGGGGTGGACCTTAGGGTTCCACATGGTCGGGTGGAAGAGCTAGTTTATCCATTGGTTCTCTTGTCAGGATCTTATGCAGAAAAGGATTTGTTTCAGTTGTACTTGTTCCAATGATGATGATGTAAGTGTATAACCTTGTACCAGATTTGTGTAATAGAACATTCTTTATGTATGTAACTTTTGATGTAAACTAAAATGGCAATGTAATGATGTCTTGATGTACTTATATGAAAGCATTTCAGTTATGTATCTTATCATGCTGATTCTGTTATCTGATGTTTGCAAGGAATGTGAATGAGTTATTTATTTGAGCATGAATTTGGATCAGTTACTGATGTATGTTAATTTGTGTTAGACGATTTGTTAAGTGATGCAGCCTTGGACCCTTAGAGAATATGTTGTAATCAGTTGTGTTAACGTTACTTAATCTTTAAAAAAAAAAAATTTCTGTTTCATGTTGCATAAGTATGTATTCTTTAAGGCGTTCAAGGCGGGCATTACATTATAACATAAAATTTAATATTTCATATTTATATTGTGCGTACCTGAGGGATGTGACAATTTTCAGATCAATAGGTGAATGTATAGAGAAACTAGACTTGGATAACATAAATGGAGGTCTATTTCAGCTTGCATAAATTGAACTCCTAATAAGAAGTTCCCTCTGTGCATTTGAAACTCTTTATTTAGGCATTCACTTGGTACAAAGCTTATGCCACCTCCTTGCAACTAAGATGGATTTTACCAATCTCTAAGCGGGAGGCCTTTGAAAATTTGATGAAAAAAATTCTACCCAATACATTATGAACAGGAGAGGTCCATTTAGTGACAATTTTACCACTAAAGATAAGGTCAAAGCATCCAAAACTATATAAGTGAAGTTCGTAGAGAAGTGGTTCAACTTCGCATAAACATGATGAATAAAAAATCTATGTTAATAAAATACTTGGAAGAGCTATTTAATCACTTAAAAATAATTATTTTAATGCTAAAACCTCAAAATATTAATGAGTATCCATATAAGCCCATTATATCTAGATGCATAAGAAAAACTCTTAATTAAGGAAGAAAATAGGGTAAGAAGGAAAACAACAAGTGTTTATAGCTTTAGACAAGATTTTATAAGAAGTGTTCATAAGTGTAATATGTTGCCACCCAATAATTATAACTCATTCATATCTTTAGGTAGAAGCTTAACTATTCCTTAATTGATGAAAGATTCCAAAGTTTTTATGATAAATGATCTAAAAGTCTTGCCTGTTATGAGGCCACATGGCCTTGAAGAATTTTGGAGAGAAACCATCTATCCTAGAGAATTTTTTATTGGCTACGAAGTGGAGGGCCTAGATCACACCGTATTCAAATATTTCAAATATTCAATATAAGTTGAGAGGTTGGAGAATATTTTTTGCCCTCCAAAACAGTTGCCAAGAGATGGAGCTATGGGATTGGAAAACTATTCAGATCCTATATGGACTATATTAGTAATTTTGGTAGTGCTTTACAAATGTGAAATATGGGCTAGCAGCACCTTAGATAGCAAATGGAAGCAAATAGAGAGAATCCAAAAATGTTTGATAACAAGAAAATTCAAATTAAAAAATTTAGTCTCCTATGAGATTCTTCTAGTAGAAACAAGTATAGTTCCTATTGAATCCATTGCTATGGCACGTCTATTAAGATATCTAAAAAAAATTGAGCAAATGGAGGAAAATAAATGGCCCAAGGTTGTTTGTAAAGAGGTCTTGAGTGAAAGAAAGAATTCATGGATGAAACAAAATAGTAGGTGGGTGAGCAAATGGCACATTCATATGAATGTGTGTCTTAATAATAACAAAGAAATGAAGGCTTTTGTTGTAGATAAGTTTCACAAGTGTACATGGGAAAAGGCATTAGAGAGAAAGAAGAAATACTACCTTGAGGAATTCAACCCCACTTTCGATCATCGACAAAAGGCCTATTTAGGGGCCAATATCCCGTGGAGAGAAAAGATTATCTTAGCTCAATTAAGGACTAACTTGCATTGTCTTCAATGTGAAACATGTAGACATAAAAGGCCAAAAGAGTTATGGGAAGAGAGATTTTGTGTTTTATGCATGGCTAGGGCAATAGAAATAGCAAAGAACTTTATTTTAGAATGTAAATCTTACAATGACATCTGGGTCAAGTACATAAGTAATTTAGTGGTAGCCTCATCACAAGATCTTTTCATTGAGGAAATGGTTGTGAGAAATTGGGAGTTCATTATTAAGTTGAATAGCAGAAGATCAACACTTTAGAAAGAAAAACTAGTAGGGTTTCCTATCTGATAGGCTTTTTTTAGTATCATGGATGTTAAAAATCTTCTATTCTATTCTATTCTATTCTATTCCTCTTGTTGTCTTCCTTCCACCATCCTTGGTGTAGTGTTATTCTCCTATCTTTTTTTGTGTTGTGAGTTGGCCATTTTTGTATTTTTTGTTGTCAAAGTCATGAGGCAGCCTTGCCTATTAGTAAAATATTCAAGACAAGAAAGACAACTAAGAAAGGAGCAATAATGTATTTAGTGTGATCTTCCCATGGGTTAAATATTGTTTTCCATGAAGAGGGAGTGGAGTTCAAAGGTGAGACTTGTGGTTACATTTCATAGACCTTCTATCTATCACATAGGTTTGCAATATGGAGATTACCTAGTATGAAAATAATCAATAACAAGGCACATAGTACATATTATGGTGTTTTTAGTAGTGTGTCATATTATTATAGTTTGATATTGTTAAAAAAACTACTTATTTGAAAATGAATGAGTTAAAAGAAAGTTTATAATGGATACACTATAAGGCACAACACTTGTTGAAGATTTTGTAAATGGGATAGAAAAGTGAGTTTTATCTTGGAGGAAACTCCATGATTAAGCATGCTTGAGTAAAAATAAGTATTAGGATGGGCAACCTCAAAAAAGATTCTAATGTTTCACTCTTATAAATATCATCTAGATAAAATAACTACTAAATAAACCACTCATACTCATAAAATAAGGAATAATAGGCAGTCCAGTTCTGATCATAGTGTCTCATAATCTTAAAATTTAAATTTTAAAACATTGTACCAATTAAACATAACTTACTTAAGAAAACCTGATGTATTACTCATCAATGAGAAGTTAGAATTTTTGGTCCATTTATATAGCCCAGTCAAGGAAATAATATGACTAAAATAACATGAAGTATTGAGTGAAGCTAAAAATATACAACCTTTAATACACTAAATAAAATATTATCCATGTGAATTTGTCCTTGTGGTGCACCATTTACTCCTAAATGTGATACCTAAAATAGATTTAAGTTATTTTCTTCTTTTCTCGAAACTCTTATACTGATAAACTAGACTCTGAGGGGATAAATCTCTATTATTTGTGGTATTATAAAAACCAAACTATATGCAAAAGAATGGAAATTCAAAGAATTTGAACTAATGAAAGTTATTCTAGCTAATGTATGAAAATGTATAAATTAGACATAGTTATGTTACTTTATAATTATTAAAATGTACATCTAATTTTTAAAAACTAACATATTTAATGACTCTAGATGGTTAAGGGTAAGTTATTTCTCTACCATGTAAGATGTGCCAAGTCATATAGTCATCGATATCAAGTGATCCAATCTATATGTTGTGGTTGTGTCATTCATTTGCACCTAATAAGACAATATATAATTCATTAAATAAATTTATAATTAATTTTTTAAAGTAGATATATTTATTATTTTTAATATACATTTGTGTACATAAAATGTGGCATACCTATGTAGGAGGAATAAACAAAGTAGCTAAGAATGACGACTCCTCTACTACAACCCTTGAACTAGATGTGCAATTAGAACCATAACATGGATGAATGTAATTTTGACAAAAATAAGGTGCACACTATCCTAGTGTTGACATGATTAGGGTTCGAGAAGGACTAGCACCATCTCCTCCATGATCTCTACTGCTGATTTCAGCTACAATGTGGGTAGCTTCATTAGCTAAGTTTTTAGAGAGCATGCTCAATGCTCCCAATGTTGACACCACTACCTAAGGTGTGGTGTGCCACCACCAACACCTTGGAATTATTTTATGTCAAAATAATTAGGTTTTAAACTCAACCCATAATTTTCTCAAATAATATAATGGCACTTTAGAATTCCCATGTCGTTTATGGTCAAAGACCATCCACCACCACTTTGAAAAATTGGCCATAATCTAAGGGTTCCTACACCATTTGATTGATTTTTTTGTTGGAGGGATGGGTAAGTTTGTAGAAGGATCAATAAATATGGGGCTATAGTTTGTTTAGAAATATACAAATCAAGGATCAATCTATATGACAATCCATCAGAGTAAAACTGCATCCTCTCCTCCCTCCATTAACAAAATCTATCTAGATCTATATTTATAGATTTGATAGAATCAATAATGATTTTCATCAAAGAGACAAACCATGCATGATGAGGGGGAATGTTTGGATCGTTGTGGAAAAATCTATTTTCCCTTGTAATGCAATTATATTTTCACTTATGTTCACCCTCAATCAAGCCTCATCAGGTGGAGGGTGTGGGGGTTTTGGGATTGGGGGCTTTATGGTGGAAAGCTTTGGGGTGGGGAGTTTTGTGGTAGGGAGTTTTGAGGTGGTGGATTTCAAGGTGGAGGTTGGTTTTGTAAAATATCATCTAGTAAAAACTCATATTCATGTAATTGATCCATATGAGTAAAGGAGCTAGCTATAATTACAAAAAGAGAAATTTAAATTTAATTAAGTACATTGGAATGCTAAATGCACAATATTTCTACATTTTCTGCAAATATAAATAAATTCATTTTGCAATTTAAATTAATACAAATTTTACATTTGAAATAAAGATTTTGTAAATATTTTTAAACATGGTTTAAAACAATACATTACATTTGAATTCTAACAAGTATCATTGAAACATAAATATGCATTTGATTTATAATTCAAATAATTCAATTTATATAATTCAAAGAATTTGGTTTATATAATTCAAAGCCTATACTAGGGCAATACAAATAGCTAATTAACATTAAGAAAATTACGAACATGCAAAACTTTTGAATGATGCCTATAAATTCTTGAAGTTTCATACATTCTTCTTGAAAATACCATTTAGAAATGTTAAAAACTTTAGCATCCAATTGATGAATTTATTCAACCTTTAGTGTCTAGGTATCAAATCAATTACTCTTTTAGGGTTTAGGTATCATATTGAAATATATCAATATTGATATATCAATTATAATTAATATCAATTGATAGTATAAGGATTAGGTAGATGTGTCACAATTTTAAATGGGTCAATCAATTACTAATTTATGGTTTAGGTATCATATTGAAATATATTGATAGTGATATATCAATTATATGTTATCCTTTTGAAAGACTTGATAAAATTTAAATGGGTCACCATCAACTTTTACTACACATTTCCTATTTTGATGAATAAAATTTAGCATGTGATGCAATGTGGATGGTACAGTACCCATTGTTTGAATCCATGGATGTCACAAAAAATATTATACAGTAACATGTTGACCCTACTTCTAGTCACTAAAAATTTACCACAAATTTTATTGAATATTAAACTCTAATATTTTTATAAACTAATCCTACAAGAATTGATCTAATACCTTGATCAAGGTATTAGATTGATTGTTAATCTTCTTGAACATATTGATGGAATTGTTAATTTAGTACCAAGGTATCAGATCAATTATTAATTTAGGGATTAGGAATCATATTGAAATATATTTTGATTATTGATAAATAAATTAATACTAATTGGAATATTGATATTGATTGAAATTAATCAATAAATAATGATTTATATATTATTCAAATCGATATATTGATTGAATTGTTAATTTGGCAAGTTGATAATTTAGTATGTAGGTATTAGATTAGTTGTTAATTTCTAGGGTTTCTATTGTATCATATTAAATTTTACATGTATTGATTGTTGGTGTATATCAATTGATATCAATCAATATATCAATGGATCTCAATGGATATTTCTAGGGTTTCTATTGTATCATATTAAACATTATATGTATTGATTGTTGGTGTATACCAATTGATATATCAATGGAATTGTTAACTTAGTGAATTATTCTAAAATTTAGTATCTAGGTATCAAATAAAATTGGCCTAGGGTTTTAGGGTTCTAGAAATGTATTTACATTAAAAATAAAAAAAAACTCTAAAAAATAAAAAAATGCTTATACTAGAGAGGTGCCTACCTTAAAACCCTATTAATTAGTTCTCATGGAGGAAGGATGTTGAATTTACATGTTGTTGAGGATGTCTAATGTAGATACATATTCTACTTTTCTTTTATGAATCATTTCCATTATTTAAACAAAAATAAATGAGGTGATTGTTGGTTAAGAGATTTGTCACCTAACTCTATATACTCTCACCCCAGACAAGTGACAAATGTAATCAACAGTTGAGTCTAATAAATTGGTATTCTACATAGGCTCTCTGCTTCTTAAACAAGGCACAACTACCTTCGAAAGATATTCTAATGAATTAAAACTAGAATTGCTTTTAACTAGAAAGAAAATAACAAAGGCAAAGCTTTTGACCAGAAAGCAGTAAAGGTAGATTTATATCCAAACCACAAGAAGTTAAAAGACTTCACCAAAATACATCCACAAATTAATATGAACTAATATCATACACTATATATTCACCACCTCAAATAATATATCGTAAATGATTTGTAGCAGTGAGCAAGAATCAAAGATATCCAACCACCAAGATATACAAATATCATTAACACCAGCAGCAACACATTCAACATAAGAAGAACATGAATTCAAATAATCACAACACAAAGTCCATGATCATTCAAAAATCCACTGTATTAATTCTCATTGCAAATATTAGAGTAGCTGAAACAAAAATTTACTATCACTCTTGCAACACAAAGTTTTGTCCAAAAAAAGATCCCTAATTCGACTAGTTAACCAGAATATATAGCGAAGATGAAAAGTAACTGTCTTAAAGATCATAACAGCTTCTTGAAACAGTTGATTTAAAAGATTGTTTAAACAATAATAATAAAGGGGCCCTCCAGAGCCAATAGTTTTAGAGAAACTATTATAAAATAACTAAAGCATCAAAATTGAAACTAATTGAGGATTTGTAAACCCTCTTCGCCATTGTCCACCTCATCCATTGTTTCCTCTTCCTTCAGCTGCTTACCTTCTCATGTGCCACTTTGCACCATTTGAGGTACCTGTGCTTGCAACCTTGCCTTGTATGCCCTATATTTAGTGATAACAGGTGTCAACAACATTCATGGTGGGGTTCCTTTCATGCTAGTCTGACACTTCCTCTTCATCACTGCTCTATTAGAGTCCACCACCTTTTGATGTACATCATCAAACTTATTTATGGTAGTGTTGATATGAGCCACTACTTTCACAAGCCTCCCTAATGATTCACCAGTAATTGCATTGTAGTTCATTACCTCCTTAGTTACTACCTTTTTGAAATTATGTTTTATTACCTTCACATCTAGGAGTTTCTCATCATCAGACCCGTTAGCTTCTATCTCCATAGTAGCAAAGTCCCTTTTACTATCCATCATCTGCTTGTAATAGACTACAATTGCTTTTCTCATTTCATCCTCTGTTGCACTTATGAGACAATTTTCATTCAACAGCATCAGCCCACATAGTGTGTTTAGCTCTTTGAGACCAGTTACTACTTCCTCAGCTACTAGGATGTTGAGATCCATGTTAGCCATTTCTTGTATCTCTTTAGAGGTTAAGGATAGGCTATGATGGTCACTTCTGGACTTGTCAAATTCAACTATCAAAACCTCCCTCTTAGTACATACTGAGTCATATTTAATTTTACTGCCTCCTCAATAAATACAAGACCATCAAAAACAATTTTCTCGACCCACTAATCCATAACATTTTTCAAAGACAAAGATGTTTTGACTTGTTGGAGCAAATTAGGATCAAGGATATGAAGGTTGGTGTTTGGGGGCATTTTAGTAGTAGGTGTTATTATTTTGACAACTGAATTAACAAATGATGACAAAGAACTTAGATGTGCCAGTAGCTTTGAATTTTCTTCCTGTAGCCCCTTTACCCTTTTAGATGTGTTATTAACTGAATATTTGACATGGTAAAGATCGTCCTCTGCAGTAGAAGGTCCCAGATCTACTCTGCCCATTCTGAAGTCAGTCTCTGTCACTTCATCTTCATTCTTATCCACCATCGGGTCTATAATATCTAGGAATTGATTCCTCGACATAGGGTCGATTACCATCCTTAACATCCTTTTATCCCATTTAGGCCTTGGAGTGTCTTGCAGAAAATTCACTACAGTATCAATGCCTTCATCTGCAGGTGGAGTATATATCTTTTTCTTTTGAACTACTTTCTTCAACCAACTGGGAGATAGGACTGGAACATTAGCAGTAGAAACAAGAGGAACAAGATGAGAATTCTGCTCTAGGGATTAATTTTGATGAGGGATGCTTGGTGGGCTTAGCAAAGAGTGCAACAGGCTATCTTCTCCAATTTGAGAGAAAATAAAATAATCACTATCACTTACAGGGTTATTTATAGGTGGCACATGGTCTGCTTTGGAAGAAGAAGAAACCAATCTAGTAGTTCCTTTTGCTGGTTGGGAATCTTGTTCACACATCATTTTCATCTTCACAGACTCCTCAGGAGGCCTGTCATCATCACCATTCAATTGTGAGCTGACTCTATCAAGAGTCAAGTCCAAACTAGAAGATCTCTTGTACGAATGGGTAGTTTGGGACCTACCTTGGTTTTGAGAAGCCAAATCCTTTAATGTAGTGGAACCAACACACTCCTACATCTTCCCTTTTAGCTATTTTTCTGTTCTCCTCAACACATGAAGGGAAAGCAACTTAACATCTGGAACTTCTTTTTCAGAACATTTCACATGAGGTAAGGGTTCTATTGACACAACATGATAGCCATCATCCATTATGCTTGAGTTATCATCAACCATGTTAGGAACCTGCAGATCCAGCTTGAAAGCTTGAACCTGGTCTATGGTTAATCTCATCCATTTTATCCTTTGTACCTCCCTTTCATCTACACAATGTTCCCAAAAATCCTTGAGTTAAGGCTGATGTAGGTCAAAACCACCCCCATGCATATTCTCTTTTATGAAGTTTTTGCTATCAAAAGTTGTGCAGGGTGATAAACTACAAAGACTGAATTCTAATAATAACTTATCAACATTTTTGGCCGCATCATTACTTTTACAAGAATAGAAAGACAATGTCATAGGAAAAGAATATCATTTCTTCTTCATGGCTTGATATTTCACATTTACATCTGCCATCTAATGGCATAGCTCCTGCAACACCAAAAAATCATAAGGGTACCGAGGCAATTTCAATGTGGCATTTTCATAACTCTCAATTCTTAGATAAGAAAAATGATCAAATTGTATATAAAAACTACCAAATTGCAAGACCAGAGTAGAAGCAGCAACTAGGAACATTCACTCTATTGAACCATTAATCTTTTTAGCTAACATCATGGAAAAAGCATCATTTACTCTCCTAAAATATTTCATAACTTCTACCTTCTACAACTGAGGAAAAGTTTGGTACACAAGCACACTTGTCGTAGGATTGCCTTGAATCCTCAAGCTAGGCCAAGAGGCCTCTCTTTGAGCCAATACATACACCAGTTGGGAACACATGTAGAAATTCACACTCCTTGCAAAATTCATCAACTGTTCATGCAAACAATCACTAATAATCTTCACCCAATCAATGCGATGGTCCCCACAATTCAACAAGATGAATCTACACATCCAAAATTCAAAAAAGTTTGATTCTAGGTTGTCGACTACTCTATTCAGCAAAGTTATCATGTCTGAAATTTCTTCCTTAAAATGGCTCCTCCTTAGGTTGGTGGGAAGCTAAGATTTCCCACTCTTTTTTGATTTCTAGCCAGTTTTTGGCAATGCAAGTGCAGCACCAATCTTTCCTCTCATTATAGTAATTCCAGGCAGAAGATACAAAAACATCCACATTATCTTCGTGTTCCTCCAAATTCAAAGCTAGGGTGATAGATTCTAAATCAACCTTTGCCACAATGACACCATTAGAAGTCCTTATCTCCTGTGACTCAGGAAAATAACCATTGCACACGCAACTATCAATTCAGGGCAATGCACAATGAGCAGAAAGCCTTGAGCTTTATGCAGACCACTACTAACAATCTTTCCCTCTAAAGGGGTTAGATTGTCTGACTGCATCCTTCCCCAGAAGTCCTCCAAATCAACATGGCCTAGGTTGGTATCTCTCACCCCTGACAAACCATTCTCCACTATAGAAGCCATGGGGACCCCTTGAAATTTGAACTTCATCTTCATATACTCGAGGAACTAGAACACCAGAGGCTCTAAAACATCTGCAACCAATATGGGGCAATGCAAAGCACTAACAATGTTACATACCCAATTTTTGTCTTGCTATACTTTTACTTTTTACTTGTACATAAGTAACTTTATTATGATGTTTAGATTAATGACAAGGGAACACATGGATTATATTTAATGTCATTTATGAAATTATAGGAATGATTATGTTAAATTATCGATTTAATATTCATATTATGAGATTTGATTTATTATTTGAATTATTTGAATAAAGATTCACTAATCATATATTGTTTGGTTACAAGTTGAAACAGGATTACAAGTTTTTAGATGAATCTTGGAGAGAAGAGAGAGAGAGAGAGAGAGAGAGAGAGAGAGAGAGAGAGAGAGAGAGAGAGAGAGTATCTTTCTAGGAGAGAAATATAGACCTCGAGTTATGAGTGGTTTATTTGCCAAATCGAGGATAAGTGTTTAACAAAAATGTGAACCAATGTGTCGTAAGAGGTAAGCCTTGTCTTGTCAGTTTACTTCTAAACCTAATCGACAGGTAGTCGATATAGTTTTCAAATCTTTCTAAATCGTAGTAAGTCGTCTTAGTCTTTAATAACATTAACGACATCATTTGAGTTTGATTTGTGACTATTTACGTTTAACGTAAATATTACGATGTTATTGTTGTAAAATTGTTGTCATATTATTATTATGTCACTTGACGTATTATAAACGATTCTTAACATTAAGACGATTTAGTCAAGTTAAGAATACATGAATTATGTCGATGGATTGTGATGCAGAGACAAGCTCAACCCAATCACAATATCTATAATCCTTTGTTTAAATAACATCATTTTATTGAATAAACCATAACTATCTAATAGAGAGGCGATGTTATGAGAATTATATTTGATGTAATCAAATATGTAAATGGATTAGCATCGAATGAGGATAATACCTCATAATGAGTTGATGGTGTAATGTTTGAGTAGTCGAAGGCTTATTTTTAGGAGAGTATTCAATGGTATTAGTGGTGGATTGAACCACTTATTGTGATCATTTAAATATTAGTTGTGTTTAAGTGATGTGTTAGCCTCATCTTAAAAATGAGGACTATGGTTTTAACTGCCACAACCGACGAACCATGGAGCAGCTATCTCCCATCAACATGTCGAATTTTCACTTAAAAATTGGTTTTAGTTAAGACTAAACCGCTGTAGACTATTAAGCTTCATTAAAGTTTGCAACCAAATCATAGAGGAGGTGTGAAATGAGGTGACTCTGTAGGAGTCATGCCTCAGTCATTAAGAATAACGACTCAGATGAGCCGTTGTATATTTATATTAATAAGGTTAAAAATTGAAGAGAAAAGGATCAAAGATATACAGAGAGAAGCATAGTAGCTAGGACAAAGAGTGAATGCACAGTTCAAAGGCGTCGACCCTGTGGCTTAATCTCACATCTCTGCCAACTCAAGATTGTTCACTTCCAGGTATTCCTCAATTCATGTGTTTATTAACCATGAGGAAATTAAATAGTTCCTTTTAGACTGTATATCGTAGTATTATGGGCGAATATATGAGTTTACTAGTGAGGATTAATCTCATGTATTTATGGTGTAATAGTTGAAAACTATTAAGTATCAACTTAGGAAAGTACAAATAACTTTTTAAGTAAACTATTTTGAACTATTTCTGTAGTCGATGAGACAATGAATGTTAATTATATGGTTGATACTTATTCATACAAGTAAGTATTTTGTTATAGTATACTGAGTCGACCATCTACTTATTGATTTTAAACTGTTAATCATATCAAATCATAGAATGAAAGATAAACAAACATCTTAGAAGGAGGTTGTCATAAGTTGTCATAAGCTTGAAAATAGTCTCCTTATTGAATTAAGTTTGTAGCAAACCAATGAAGAGATCGAGAAATAACCAGACGATAGACTCTCAAATTTTATAGTGATGACTAAATTTTGATAATATACTCTTAGACTTGAGTAGTATAGTTTGACCTTGAGTTGGGATAAAACTCATTTAAAGTATTTGTCTTGATTAGATACTATATATATAACAGGAATGATATCTATCCATGAGAACTTAGATTCGTATGAATCTTTAGTAAACTATTGTATCTCATTAAAGAAAAGTAACTTAGTGATATTATGGTAGATGGAAATAAGGTTTATATTAAATGTCTATTTATCATTATTGTTCATATTAATCTTGGAAAATCCTAGACCTTGTAGGGAGATGTATATAAGGTATGTTTTGTTATATCACATTATCAAAGGTATTCTACGATCCATGTATAGGAGTTATTATCTTTTTAAACTAGAGTAATCCTAACTTTGGATGAGTTAACCAAAGGTCATTTGAGAATCCAAGCCTTCTAGATAAGAGATATGGTTTTATGGTGATATCATATTAACCAAGGGATAATAGGTAAATCCTAGAGTTGATTATGAACCAACTATATAGTTATTTCATATAGACTTATTTAAGTCAAAAGATACTATTATCAGAACACAGTGATTAAACTATTTACGTGGTTATAGTTAGTATGAATAAACTGTGAGAATACGACAATATCCAAGTCGAGTAGGGGTGGGTGAACACAAAAACTATGTTCATTATGAACGATATTGATATTAAAAACTTTGGCCAAAGTAATGCATTTATTTTCTGCATGCATTATCGGTTCACTATATTCGGATTGCTCATTTGATCAGAAATCATACTTAGCTAGAGGGTATCTATGGTTGTATGGTTGATAGAGTTGAGTAGAATACAACACTATGTATTTGGGAAAGGCAAATTACCACTGGTCACCTGAGGTCTATATTCCTCGTGATGGCTAGGGCAACTTCCTATGTGGAAGATGTGTGGGAGACCACCGATCTGTGGATGAAGGTAAATCATTGGAAAGATACACTGTCTCCAAGCAGGAAACATGCCAGGACTTGTGATAAAGATGTCAGATATTCAGAAGCAATATTTATTCCAAAAATTTGTATATGTAATTGATTTACATTTGTAAACATTGTAAATGTGAAATACAATATGGTTTATTGTATTTTGTAAAAAGAAATCTTGTAATTGTAGTTACTTGATTATATGTTGAATAAAAGAAAAATTTTCTCTATCTCATTTTTACCTTGTTGATTTACTTTATGGTAAATTTCTGGTTTTACTATGTTTTTAGAACGTGGATGTTATATATGGTATCAAATCTATCAAGTTCAATACTAGGGCTTATGAGACTACTATGCTTACTTGTAGTCAACATTATGCGATTAGATAATATTTGAAAATTTGTGTGCCAGGATGGTATGTTTTAAGAAGACAGCAAGAAAGTCTATTAA
The DNA here is from genome assembly GCA_027924645.1 of Cunninghamia lanceolata. Lineage (NCBI taxonomy): Eukaryota > Viridiplantae > Streptophyta > Pinopsida > Cupressales > Cupressaceae > Cunninghamia > Cunninghamia lanceolata. Next base: position 760,295 of record BSBN01001183.1, on the reverse strand, counting down.
CTCGAGTCAACATTTCCTTAAAGAAAAAAGAGAACGTGAGGCTATTATCAAAACCTTTGAGGGAACCAATGATGAGAGTGACATTTCGTTAAGTGATACTGAAACTCTGGTGACTGCCTTAACTCGAATCAAGTGAGTGACAAGAGAAAACAAGGAAAGAGTTAAGATCACTGCCAAAATCATAGAGTATATGTTAGATGAGGAAACAACTATGGTTAGGCAAGATCCCCGCATACCCCCAACTATTGAGATTATAGAAGTTAGGTCTGATAGTGAGTCAGAGGGTTATATACCTCGAGATTATGTAACTAAAAATGAGTCTAAAGGATATACTCCTCTTAAGCATGATTTTTGAAGTCATTTCTTGTATAAAAGAAGAATACTCTTTACTTTTGAAATGAAATAAAAAAAAGAGTTATTTTTGTGCCAAACTATTGTTTAAATTGAGTATTATGTTTAGATTTAATGGGATACATTATAATCTTGAACTAATGGACAACTCAATATTCTCAGGTGTGAGAAATCGATAAACATGGTGCAGACAAGAACTAACCAAGGAGAAAGTGAAGAGGAAAACCACCCACTAAATAATAAGTTAGACCAAATCATAACCATGCTTGAGGAAACCAAAAAAAGATTGGGTGATTTGGAAAAGAAGGTGGATGATAAAGGGAATACTGAGGGAGGAGGTGAAAACTCTCATGGTGAAAGCAGAGAAAATCATGAAGATCAAAGTAAGAGTACCCAACCTCATAAAGAGGCAAGGGATAGATTGACCTTGGAGCTCTTAAAAGATATGAAGAAGGTTATTCCACCAAAATTTGATGGGACAGAGATCGGAGATGCTACAGAAGCTTGGTTAACAGAGATGGAAAAATATTTCAAGATAAGAAAATACTCGGAGGTGACCAAGGAAGTATGGGGAGCATTCCAACTGGTAGGAGAAGCATCCACTTGGTGGATGAACAAGAAGATGGAATTGAATTTAAGCTCTTGAAGGGTAACTTGGGATGAGTTCATGCAACTCTTTCACAAGATATGGTTACCACAACTCTATTTTGATCAGAAACTAACTAATTTACAAAACCTTCGACAAGGAGATATGACAGTGGTGGATTATGGAGAAAAATTCACTTGACTCCTGAAATATGTTCCACAGTATCAAAAAGATGAGAGATTTAGGATCATAAAATTCATCATGGGCTTAAATGCTCAAATTGGTGGCGAAGTGGATGTGCATGGTCCCACAATAATGGATCAAGTGTACGAGAAGGCAATCAAGTAAGAGCAAAAGCTGAAATCCATCTTAGCTTATCTAGATAGAAGCCGTAAGAGGTTTAATGGAACTCCTAACAATCAACCATACAAGAAAAGATTTGAAAAGAGCTACGATAACAAGAGAAAAGATAAAGTACCTCAGAAGAACAAAGGTGGATCCGGTAATGAGAAGAAGAATGGTAACTACAAAAGAAATGAGGATAACAATAGGAAGACTTCAGATAAGAAAGGATCCATTCAAGGATGCTTTACTTGTGGGGGCAACCATTATGCAAATCATTGCCCTAGCAAGAATCAAAATGGTCAACAAAGAGGTACGACATTACCTACTCAGCAAGAAGAATTCCAGCAAAGGATTCATGCATCTCTCAACAATCATCAAGCAGAGTATCAAATCACACCCATTGAGATGACAGGTACTTTGTTTGGAATCCCTATATCTATTTTGATTGATATAGGAGCCACTAAAAACTTTGTCTCCTAGAATTTTGAATAAATTTTCTAGAAAAGCTGGTTACATGTCCAAACCTTGGTCAGTAAAATATGCTAACCAATCTAAGGCTCAGATAGAGCAATGTTTGTTTGAAGCCAAAATTGACCCCCCTAGTTTCTCAACTAAAGTAAATCTGTATGTAGCTCCCCTAGGTTCCTATGATGTAATCGTAGGAATGAGTTGGTTATGGAAACATAGAGCTAAGGTTGACTATTTTTTAAAAATAGTTGAATGCTTAGATGATTTAGGAAATTTGACCCAATTCCAAGGGATTCAAAGAGAAGTTAAAATCAAAACTATCTCTGCCAAGCAATTGAAAAGGGCTAGAAGGAAAGGTTGTTAGTTGTTTGCAGTCAAAATGGAACAAGTGGAGGAAGGGGACGAAAACCCTAGTTTATCTTTTGGAGAAAAGTATCCTTTTCTTTAGGAATTTCAGGATGTGTTTCCAGAAGAACTTCCAGGATTGCCTCCCAAGAGGGTTTTTGATTTCACTATTGACATTAAACCAGGATCTAAGCCTATATCAAAAGCACCCTACCATATGACAACAATGGAGCTAATGGAATTGAAAGCAAAATTACAAGAATTGTTGGCAAAAGGTTTAATCAGACCCAGTGTTTCACCTTGGGGTGCTTCGGTTATTTTTGTTAAGAAGAAGGATGGAACCCTTCAATTGTGTATATATTATTGTATGCTTAATAAAGCAACGGTAAAGAACAAATATCCTTTTCCATGTATTGATGATCTTTTTGATAAGATGCGTGAAGCTGCTATGTTTTCAAAGATTGATTTGCAATCAGGATATCATCAGTTAAGACTAAAGGATGAAGATATTCAAAAGATAGATTTTAGAACCAGATATGGACACTATGAGTTCACAGTTTTGCCATTTGGTTTGATGAATGTACCTACTGCATTCATGAATCTCATGAATAGTATATTCAAAGATTGTCTGGACAAATTTGTTTTAGTCTTCCTGGATGATATACTCATTTATTCTAAGAATGCAGAAGAACATCAACGGCACCTACAAATAGTTCTGCAAAGGTTAAGAGAACATAAGTTATATGGGAAACTGTCTAAGTGTACATTCTTCCATAAAGAGATTCAATACCTAGGGCATATTATATCAGCTAATGGAATATCTATTGATCCTACAAAAATCACAGCTATCCTAGATTGGCCTGTACCAACAAATATGCATGAGGTGCATAGTTTCATGGGCCTGGCAGGCTATTATAGAAAGTTTGTTCTAAATTTCTCCAGTATTACTAGTCCAATCACTTCCCTGCAGAGAAAAGGAAAGAGATTTGAATGGATGGAAAAATAGTAGGAAGCATTTGATCTCTTAAAGGAAAAGTTAACTTCAGCTCCAATCTTGAAAGTTCCTGACCCTGAAGGACAATTTGAGGTAATTACATATGCCTCGGGAGAAGGATTAGGAGGAGTACTTATGCAAGATGGAAGAGTTATAGCATATGAGTCAAGGAAATTAAAATCCTATGAGAAAAATTATGCACTGCATGATCTGGAATTGGCAGCAGTAACTTATGCCTTTTAGATGTTGAGACATTATTTGTTGGAGAAGACTTTTGTACTTAAATTAGACCATTAAAGTATTAAATATATTTTCTCTCAACCACATTTGAATGCTTGACAAAGGAGATGGTTAGAATTGATATCGGACTATGACTTTGAGATAAATTACATCAAAGGAAAAGAGAATAGAGTCGTTGATGCCTTGAGTCGTAGAAGACATATAGCTTCTATTATTTCTATTCATGGAAATTTTAAGGATTTGGTGTTGCAAAATTTGGCTGGTGATGAGTTTTATGAGTAGGTTAAGCAAGATCTGAAAGATAATCCTAGAGATCCAAGGTATGATGGTTTCCTGTTTGAGTCAGATGGACTATTGAGGTATAAAGATAGAATTTATGTTCCTGATTTAGCTGGATTAAGGGATCTAGTATGGAAAGAAGTTCATACTACACCATATTTTGGACATCCAGGAGTAACCAAACTTCTAGCAGATGTTAAACCTCTTTATTTCTAGAAAGGAATGAAGAATGATGCTACAAGATTTGTAGCAAGCTGTTTAAAATTTCAAAGGGTAAAAGTAGAGCATCAACACCCCGCAGGATTGTTAAACCCACATGATGTACCAAAGTGGAAATGGTAAGTTATTAGCATGGATTTTATTCAAGGTCTTCCTACGTCAAGGAATAGATATGATGCCATTTTAGTGGTCATTGAAAACTCACAAAGGTAGCACATTTCATACTAGGGAATTTGATTGATGGAGCACCTATGTTAGCTTGTAAATTTGTGCAAGAGGTGTTTAGATTGCATGGTTTCCCTGAAAAGATCATCTCGGATAGAGATGCGCATGTAATGTCAAGGTTTTAGCAAACTTTATTTTCTGCGCTAGGGACTAAACTCAATGTGAGTACAGCTTACCATCCTAAAACTAATGGGCAAACTGAGAGAGTAAATCAAGTCTTGGAAGACTTGTTGTGAATGTATTGCATGGATCAGCACTATAAGTGGGAAGAATAATTACCACTTGTGGAATTTGTTTACAACAATTCATATCATTCTGTTATTAAGATGGCGCCATTCAAAGCATTGTATGGAAGAAGATGTCAAACTCCTATAAGTTGGGATAAGATAGAGGATAGGATTAGCATCAGGCCAGATATGCTTGCTAAAATGGAAGAGAAAGTTAAGCTGATTAGAAAAAGATTGGCAGAAGCTAATGATAGGAAAAAGAGCTATGCAGATCCAAAACGTGTTCCAAGGCAATTCTCTGTTGGAGAAAAAATTCTTTTGAGGGTAAAACCTCAAAAAAGTTCTATTAAGTTCAAGAAGTCTTCTAAGCTAGCCCCTTGATATGTGGGACCCTTTGAAGTGCTTGAAGTAGTCAATCCTATTGCCTACAGAATTGCTCTACCACCAGTCTTATCTACAATGCACAATGTTTTCCATGTGTCTTATTTGAAGAAATATATTGTAGGTAATAATCATATTTTGACTTGGACTTCTTTATAGATGCAAGACCTAGGGGTGGTCACAATCGAGCCACTCAAGGTGTTAGAAACATGCAAGCTCTGCTTGCGTAACAGAGAAATCTTGTAATGCAAGGTCCAATGGTTCCAATATGATGAGGAAAATGCTACATGGGAGGATTACCATGAATTTTATCAAAACTTTCCTCATTTATTTAATAATGTTATCAGTTGAAAACAATGAACTTGCTTTTTAGTTACTTTTTAATACTTTATATCATTGAGGATGATGAATCTTTAGGGGAAGGATATGTTACATCCCCAATTTTTGTCTTGCTATACTTTTAGTTTTTACATGGACATAAGTAAATTTATTATGATGTTTAGATTAATGACAAGGAAAAACATTGATTATATTTAATGTCATTTATGAAATTATATGAATGATTATGTTATTATCGATTTAATATTTGTATTATGAGATTTGATTTATTATTTGAATTATTTGAATAATGATGCACTAATCATATACTATTTGGTTACAAGTTGAAACAAGATGACAGGTTTTCAGATGACTCTTGGAGAAAAGAGAGTATCTTTCCAGGAGCGAGATATAGACCTCAGGTTATGAGTGGTTTATTTAGCAAATTGGGTATAAGTGTTTAACAAAAATGTGAACCAATGTGTTGTAAGAGGTAAGCCATGTCTTGTCAGTTTACTTATGAACCTAATCGACAGGTAGTCGATATAGTTTTCAAATCTTTCTAAGTCATAGTAAGTCATCTTAGTCATTAATAATGTTAACGACATTGTTTGAGTTTGATTTGTGACTATTTACGTTTAACATAAATATTACGATGTTATTATCGTAAAATGGTTGTCATATTATTATTATGTCACTTGACGTATTATAAACGATTCTTAACATTAAGATGATTTAGTCAAGTTAAGAATACGTGAATTATGTCGATAGATTGTGACGGGGAGACAAACTCAACCCAATCACAATATCCATAATCCTTTGTTTAAATAATATCATTTTATTGAATATACCATAACTATCTAATATAGAGGTGATGTTATGAGAATTATATTTGGTGTAATCAAATATGTAAATGCCTTAGCATCGAATGAGGATAATACCTCATAATGAGTTGATGGTGTAATGTTTGAATAGTCGATGGCTTATTTTTAGGAGAGTCTTCAATGGTATTAGTGGTGGATCGAACCACTTATTGTGATCATTTAAATATTATTTACATTTAAGTGATGTGTCTGTCTCATATTAAAAAGGAGGACTGTGGTTTTAACCGCCACAACCGATAAACCATGGAGCAGCTATCTCCCATCCACATGTGGGATTTTTGCTTAAAAATTGGTTTCATTTAAGACTAAACTACTATAGACTATTATGCTTCATTAAAGTTTGCAACTGAATCATAGAGGAGGTACAAAATGAGGTGACTCTATAGCAGTCACCCAGTCATTAAGAATAACGACTCAGTTGAGCCGTTGTATATTTATATTAATAAGGTTAAAACCTGAAGAGAAAAGGATTGAAGATATACAGAGAGAAGTGTTGATGTATAAATCTGTGGGTTTAATCTACCAACAATAGGGGAAACTCTGAGACGTGGGATTGCTCCTCAGAGTGACCTCTAGATTTTATGGAAGCTGGCTCTTCTATTTTTTCAGTGGGGTTCTGAAAAAAAGGTCAGAAGGAAAACAAGATTGTAGAAAACAAATGCCTAATCTGCGATGATCCACTCGATTTGAAACAATTAGTTGCACAGTGTTAACTTTGAAAGATTTCACTGGAATTAAAGAGCATCAATGCATGATTAAGACTCAGTTTAAGAAACATGCTTAATAGAGGAAGAGAAATAGAGATATTAAAAGAAAGAAACAGAGATCTCAAGTATGCATAGAACACCATCTCATTATTTGAATAACCAGTTACAGAGGCAAAAGTTGCTGCACAAAATGATTGTTACATTCTCATAAAGGAAGAATTGCAAAGGCAAAAAGAAAGAAAATCTATTGCTGCTACAAAAAATCTTTTCTGTAAGAAATGTAGAACTCTGTATGTGTATGAAGAAATCTTAAACTATGTCTTAGATCTACCCATTTATAGCCCCAAAAACCCACCAAATTGTCAATTGTCTCTCTAAAAATCTACAACTGAAACTCCACAAAATCCAGCACCAAATTCGGCACAAATCTGTTATTTGAAACTAAACTATTGCTTTTGTCTTACCCATAGCTAAAAAATATCTCTGTGGCATGAAGAAAACTCCCGCAAACACCGCTTCCATTTCTTGCCTGTAGCTTACTCATGAAAAATGAAAGTTGCTTCGGGAGAAAATTAGGGCTACATCATTTTATCTACCTCCCATGAGATAAAATAAGAGAGTTACATTAATAAAATTTCACCTTTCTCCCTAGACCCAAATTATTTTATCTTTTAATAAAAGATTCTAAATTTAATAGACCCTCGTGCCTCTATATGAGAAGGAAGACATTTAAAACAAAGCATTTTAGCTTCATATGAAAAGGAGACCCACCATAAGTTTCCGTATAAAAAATGAAACTCAATGTGACTTTTATCTCACTTATGAATTTTATAAAATAAAATAAAACATTTTATTTATCAATCCTCTGCTGTTCCCATGTGGTCACCTCCACACAATTATGACTTTCTCTAATTTTACTCTGCATAATCTGAGTGTCACTCTCTGCATCATTCTTATTTATTTTCATTGCTGCTTGGGCTCCTCCATTTAATTAATAGACTTTTAAAATATTTAATCAGCCTTTAAAGTATTCATGTGACCTAATTGATGCAATTATTAAAATAAAACCAAAACTTTAGTTTCTTGTGCCCCACTTCAGCTACATGGCTCTCTCCGCATCGAGCTTGAGTTCCTTTCTACCGCTGGACCCACGTGGCTCCTCTCGCATCATTTATAATCTCTCTTCAGCGCTTCAACCACGTGCTAGCTTTCGATGAATTTTTAGGCTTCTTCTAAATACCTCAGGTGTCTCCACGTGCTGGCTTCTGATGCTCTCTGAGAAACTTTCAAACCTCTACAGGTACCAACACATGGCAAGCTTAGAAGCTTTCCTTTTACTGTGTATGTTTCTTATTTTTGTTGTGAAACATTGAAACACCATTATGGGGATTGAGTTCCTCTTGGATGCCTTTGAATTTGGAGGTCAAGCCCTAACTGTAACTGTGGCATTATTATGAATGAGTGTTTCTATTGTAGTAGACACCCTCTTATTAGTTGTCATAGCCTTCTATAGTAACACCGTGCCTCACTTTCACTATGACTAATCCCTTGAAGATGATCGTTGGTTGAGACTTATCAATTCCAGGCTTTGGTTTATATCAGTTATATGACATTTTCTAAAGAAGCTTCTTTGCTGACTTGATTGGCAACGCCCTTGGCTAGAGACTACACCAAACTTAAAGGCCATGGGCCTTTAAATGATTTCATTTCAACTTGCAGTGGCAACATTGTGTTTCCTAAATGCTAAGAATTTTATAAGGCCAAACCTTAATTTTGATATAGCTGCAGTTCCTTATGGCTCACCATGAGCTTTCCATCAACGGAGCCAAGTACTACCCTCTTAGAGACTACCTGATGTTTGAGCGCTTTCTCCTTATACTGGCGATGCCCTCTCTATGGTGTGTGGTAGTTTAAACTGTGAAACTTATGTGTATGTGCCTTTTATCATTTGATGAGTGCTCCCTGTAATAACAAAAGTAAGAAGAGAACTAAATAGCTAAAAAATTGAGACATATTTGAAAATTTTCAAAATGGTGCAAAAATTTGTCACCAGTTCTTGGCAACTAACTAGGCGAATGGGCCTGCTCACTCCTAACCTCAAAAAACTTTGGCTACGCAGACTGGAGGCCTATCCATTTGGCATATAGAGTAACATGTCTGAGACTGAAACATCCATTGAAAAAGAAGATCCATCTGAGCTTGAAACTGACTGATCATTATATACCGATCATTAAATCCGAGATACTAAGACAGGCTGATCCACTGAGACTAATCGGATCCTCATACACTATAGCTGAGATTTATTGAAAGAAAACTAACTAAATTGAAAACTAGTGCTACTATGACCAATTTATTCTAAACATTGAAGCTAAATTACTGACAACTGAAACATACAGGAACATGTCCATTCACTGGAATAGCAAAGTAGCTGCCAGACTTAATTATGCTTCTCCCATGAATCCTCATCATGCTAAAAATGAACCAGACAAACTGTATGAAGAAATATAACAATATTTTGTACCCTTTTACTTCTCTACACTCAGGAGAGTCTTTATTTTCTTCAAAACACCAGTCATGCTGATCTGCACATTGTTCCTGTTTCAGTGGAGGGCGGGGAGGGAAAATAAAGCACTAAAACTCTTTCCTCTGTTTGTATTTGAAAACTTCTACTACCAGAAACTCTTTAGTGACCCCTTTTGTTGACTCTTCATCCAAATGATGATACATGATAGCATCAAGATCTAGCTGACAAGTGAAAGAACTACCTAGAATAGTCCTGAATCTAATTGGGATCCCTTCATGCAAGAAGAAATGTGTAGAATCTAACACTGTTTGTGATGTCATATTTGGCTCTGCACTGTGGCAAATGTTTCTTTGAATCTCATCATCTGGTAGAAGTAAAACTTCATCAAGAAGAAGAAAATAACCATTTGTAAAAATAGTAAATAAATTAGTTCTTGAATCTTCCTTTGTTTCACCATTTTCTCCATAATCTACTACAAGCATTACAAATGAACCTTGTAGCTTCTCAATTGCAAGATTTTCCTCATTTAGAAGTTGGTAGCCTTGTTGCAAAAGTGAGAACAAATCCTCATCATGCCCCAAATATTGCTCATGCATCTTTGTGCCTTCCTCATGCAGATGTGAAACTTCATTGCAGTAATAAAGACACTCATCTGGTATAATGTCATTTGTAACCTCCTCAAAATGGAATACAGAGGCAGCATCACCATGGACCCAGTACTTTTCAGCTTCAAAGCCCTTCTTGCAACACTTTTCAGCTTCTAGAAACCTCACCTCATAAGCATCTTCTAAATCTAAATTAAGATTTGACAGTAACTCTGGATTTTCTTTTGCCACATATGCTTGATGCTGGTAACCAGAATGACACACAGTAGCCACTTTCTTGCTTGTAATTTGATTCTTGATACTTGATTCTTCTTAAACATCAAAGTGACAGAGAACCTGGTTAATGGCTTCTATGGAATCACTAGCAGCTATAGAAGTTTGTAAAGGGTAATTTTCAAGACAATTGGGCATTCTCTAGATATATTCATACTACTATTCATAAGAATCTTGATGCATTAAACATAGATCAACATGGTATAGGTTTGAAGCTTTTAACTCATTGATCTCATCGGAGAGGGTTTTAATTAGTTCTTTCACATCACTCATCTCCTCATGATTTGTCAAATCAGCAGGGAGGGTGGGTGGATAAAATTTGAATGAATTTGGTTATAAGAAAGAACTTGAGATAAGGTATTTGCACAAGATATCGGTGGTTTTAAGGGTAGAGGAGGTAGTTTACCAGACAATATGAGGCTACTTTCAGCCTTAATGGCAAGGTCATATGATTAAGGAAGAGTTTCACCCCCCAAAGATTGTATCATGACAGAGATCTCAGGGTCTAAAGCCTTTAAATAATACAAGAAAGCAAAGGCTGGAGGAGGCCTCATGTCTATAGAAAATTTTTCCCATACCTTGTCAAATCTTGAATTGAAATCATGTATCAGCTCCATTGGATGCCTCTTGATTGTAATTAGGTTCTGGGTGAGAGTGCTAACGTCTGTCCTTTCTCTGAACTGATTGTAGATGAGCCCACCAAGTTGCAAGCTTCTGTAGCATTCTTTTGCTTTTCCTTTGAGGGATGATGCCAACAACAAGAGAGCATGATTTTCAGTCATGACATTATGAATAGAGCATAGATTTGCAACATCTTGAATGTGATCTACAGGGCAAACTGAGCCATCTCCAAGAAAATGAGGCAGTGCCTTCCAAGTTGTGTCAGGAACTTGACCCTGTTGTTGAAGAACAAGAGGACTTGAATCCCAAGTCACAAAAAGTAGACCTCTTTGGATATTCAGATGCACATATATACCAGGGGCTGCCATGATCTGCAAGAGTAAAGATCCAAGAAAGATCCGCTAGTAGAGTCACCAGATGGATGATTCATGCTCCTATGAGAAGATACTTTTGTGATTTTCCATCAAAACCACAAAATACAGGGCAAAGATTCTCTGAAAACAAAGAACAAAGTCTTAGAATTCGAGTCCCACCAGGGGTGCCAAAAATTGTTGATGCATAAATCTGTGGGTGTAATTTAGGAGCAACATGGGAAACTCTGAGACGTGGGAATGCTCCTCAGAGTGATCTCCATATTTTAGGGAAGCTGGCTCTTCTGTTATTCAATGGGGGGTTTGGGAAAAAGTGATAAATAAAACCATATTGTAGAAAACAAATGCCTAATACTAAGGCGATCCACTAGATTTGAAACAATTAGTTGCACAGTGTTAACTTTGAAAGATTTCACTAGAATTAAAGACCATCAATGCATGATTAAGACTCAGTTTAAGAAACATGCTTAACATAGGTAGAGAAATAGAGAAATTAAAAGCAAGAAATAGAGATATCAAGTATGCACATAACACCATCTCATTATTTGAATAACCAGTGACAAAGGCAAAAGTTACTGCACAAAATGACTGTTACATTCTCATAAAGGAAGAATTACAAAGGCAAAAAGAAAAAATCTATTGCTGCTGCAAATAATCTTTTATGTAATAAATGTAGAACTCTATATGTGTATGAAGAACTCTTAAAATGTGTCTCAGATTTGCCTATTTATAGCCCCAAAAACCCAACAAATTGTCAATGGTCTCTCTAAAAATCTGCAACTGAAACTCCGCAAAATCTGGCACCAAATTCGGCAGAAATCTATTATTTGAAACTAAACTATTGCTTTTGTCTTGCCCTTGGCTGAAAAAATATCTCTGTGGCATGAAGAAAACTCCCGCTGACACTGCTTCCATTTCTGGCCTGTAGCTTACTCATGAAAAATGAAAGTGGCATCGGGAGAAAATTAGGGCTACATCATTTTATCTACCTCCCGTGAGATAAAATAATAGAGTTACATTAATAAAATTTCACCTTTCTCCTTGGACCCACAGTATTTTATCTTTTAACAAAAGATCCTAAATTCAATAGACCCTCGTGCCTCTATATGACTCAAGGCAGACAAGATTGTAGAAAACAAATGCCTAATCTAAGATGATCCACTGGATTTGAAACAATTAGTTGCACAGTGTTAACATTGAAAGATTTCACTGGAATTAAAGAGCATCAATGCATGATTAAGACTCAGTTTAAGAAACATGCTTAACAGAGGAAGAGAAATAGAGAAATTAAAAGAAAGAAATAGAGATATCAAGTATGCATAGAACACCATCTCATTATTTGAATAACCAGTTACGGAGGTAAAAGTTGCTACACAAAATGACTGTTACATTCTCATAAAGGAAGAATTGCAAAGGCAAAAAGAAAGAAAATCTACTGCTGCTGCAAAAAATCTTTTCTGTAAGAAATGTAGAACTCTGTATGTGTATAAAGAACTCTTAAACTATGTCTCAGATCTGCCCATTTATAGCCCCCAAAACCCAACAAATTGTCAATTGTCTCTCTAAAAATCTACAACTGAAACTCCACAAAATCCAGCACCAAATTCAGCACAAACCTATTATTTGAAACTGAACTGTTGCTTTTCTCTTGCCCATAGCTGAAAAAATATCTCTATGGCATGAAAAAAACTCTGCCGACACTGCTTCCATTTCTTGCCTATAGCTTACTCATGAAAAATGAAAGTGGCTTCAGGAGAAAATTAGGGCTACATCATTTTATCTGCCTCCTGTGAGATAAAATAATAGAGTTGCATTAATAAAATTTCACCTTTCTCCCTAGACCCACAGTATTTTATCTTTTAATAAAAATCCTAAATTTAATAGACCCTCGTGCCTCTATATGAGAAGGAAGACATTTAAAACAAAGCATTTTAGCTTCATATGAAAAGGGGACCCACCATAAATTTCCATATAAAAAATGAAACTCAACGTGACTTTTATCTCACTTATGAATTTTATAAAATAAAATAAAACATTTTATTTATCAATCCTCTACTGCTCCCATGTGGTCACCTCCACACAATTATGAGTTTCTCCAATTTTACTCCGCAAAATTTGAGTGTCACTCTTCACATCATTCTTATTTATTTTCATTGTTGCTTGGGCTCCTCCATTTAATTAATAGACTTTTAAAATATTTAATCAGCCTTTAAAGTATTCATGTGACCTAATTGATGCAATTATTAATATAAAACCAAAACTTTAGTTTCATGTGCCCCGCTTCAACCACATGGCTCTCTCCGCATCAAGCTTGAGTTCCTTTCTATCGCTACACCCACGTGTCTCCTCCCGCATCATTTATAATCTCTCTTCAGCGCTTTAGCCACGTGCTAGCTTTCAATGAATTTTTAGGCTTCTTTGAAATACCTCAGGTGTCTCCATGTGCTAGCTTCTGATGCTCTCTGAGAAACTTTCAAACCTCTACAAGTGCCGACACATGGCAAGCTTAGAAGCTTTCCTTTTATTGTGTATGTTTCTTATTTTTGTTGTGAAACATTGAAACACCATTATGGGGATCGAGTTCCTCTTGGATGCCTTTGAATTTGGAGGTCAAGCCCTAACTGTAACTGTGGCATCATTATGAATGAGTGTTTCTATTGTAGTAGACACCCTCTTATTAGTTGTTGTAGCCTTCTATAGTAACATCGTGCCTCACTTTCATTATGACCGATCCCTTGAAGATGATCGTTGGTTGAGACTTATCAATTCCAAACTTTGGTTTATATCAGTTATGTGGCATATTTTCTAAAGAAGCTTCTTTGCTGACTTAATTGGCAATGCCCTTGGCTGCAGACTACACCAAACTTAAAGTCCGTGGACCTTTAAATGATTTCATTTCAACTTGCAGTGGCAACATTGTGTTTCCTAAATGCTAGGAATTTTATAAGGCCGAACCTTAGTTTTGATATAGTTGCATTTCCTTATGGCTCGCCATGAGCTTTCCATCGACAGAGCCAAGGACCACCCTCTTAGAGACTACCTTATGTTTGAGCACTTTCTCCTTATACTAGTAATGCCCTCTCTATGGTCTGTGGTAGTTTAAACCATGAAACTTATGTGTATGTGCCTTTTATCATTTGATGAGTGTTCTTCGTAATAACAAAAGCAAGAAGAGAACCAAATAGCCACAAAACTCAGACATAATTGAAAATTTTCAAAATGGTGCAAAAATTTGTCACCAGTTCTTGGTGACTGACTGGGTGAGTGGGCCTGCTCACTCTGAACCTCAAAAAACTCTGGCTACACAGACTGGAGGCCTATCCATTGGGCATATAGAGTTATATGTTTGAGACTGAAACATCCACAGAAAAAGAAGATGCATCTGAGCTTGAAACTAACTGATCATTAAATCCGAGATACTGAGACAGGCTGAACCACTGAGACTAATCGGATCCTCATTCACTATAGCTGAGATTTATTAAAAGAAAACTAATTGAATTGAAAACTAGTGCTACTATGACCAATTTATTCTAAACATTGAAGCCAAATTACTGACAACTGAAACATACAGGAACATGTCCATTCAATGGAACAACAAAGTAGTTGCCAGATTTAATTATGCTTCTCCCATGAATCCTCATCATGCTGAAAATGAACCAGACAAACTGTATGAAGAAATATAATAATATTTTGTACCTTTTTACTTCTCTACACTCAGGAGAGTCTTTATTTGCTTCAAAACTCTAGTCATGCTAATTTGCATGTTATTCCTATTTCAGTGGAGAGCGGGGAGGGAAAATAAAGCACTGAAACTCTTTCCTCTATTTGTATTTGAAAACTTCTACTGCAAGAAACTCATTAGTGACCTCTTTTGTTGACTCTTCATCTGAATGATGATCCATGATAGCATCAAGATCTAGCTGACAAGTGACAGAACTGCCCAGAACAATCCTGAATCTGATTGGGATCCCTTCATGCAAGAAGAAATCTGTAGAATCTAACTCTGTTTGTGACATCATATTTGGCTCTGCACTGTTGCAAATTTTTCTCTGAATCTCATCATTTGGTAGAAGCAAAACTTCATCAAGAAGAAGACAATAACCATTTGCAAAAATAGTAAATAAATCAGTTCTTGAAGCTTCCTCTATTTCACCATTTTTTCCATGATATGCTACAAGCATTACAAATGAATGTTGTACCTTCTCAATTGCAAGATTTTCCTCATTTAGAAGCTGGTAGCCTTGTTGCAAAAGTGAGAATAAATCTTCATCATGCCCCAAATATTGCTCATGCATCTTTGTGCCTTCCTCATTTAGGTGTGAAACTTCATTGCAGTAATAAAGACACTCATCTGGTATAATGTTATTTGTAACCTCCTCAAAATGGAATACAGAGGCAGCATCACCATGGACCCAGTAATTTTCAGCTTCAAAGCCCTTCTTGCAGCACTTTTCAGCTTCTAGAAACCTCACCTCATAAGCATCTTTTGAATCTAATTTAAGATTTGATAGTAACTCTGGATTTCCCTTTGCCACATATGCTTGATGCTGGTAACCAGAAGGACACATAGGAGCCCCTTTCTTGCTTGTAATTTGATTCTTGATACTTGATTCTTCTTGAACATCAAAGTGACAGAGAACCTAGTCAATGGCTTCTATGGAATGACTAGTAGCTATAGAAGTTTGTAAAGGGTAATTTTCAAGAGAATTGGGCATTCTCTAGATATATTCATACTACTGATCATAAGAAGCTTGAGGCATTAAACATAGATCAACATAGTATAGGTTTGAACCTTTTAACTCATTGATCTCATCGGAGAGGGTTTTAATTAGTTCTTTCACATCACTCATCTCCTAATGATTTGTCAAATCGGTAGGGAGGGTGGGTGGACTAAAATTTGTATGCATTTGGTTACAAGAAAGAACTTGAGATAAGGTATTTGCACAAGATATCGGTGGTTTTAAGGGTAGAGGAGGTAGTTTACCAGACAATATGAGGCTACTTTCAGCCTTAATGGCAAGATCGTATGATTGAGGAAGAGTTTCACCCCCCAAAGATTGTATCATGACAAGAGATCTCAAGGTCTAAAGCCTTTAAATAATACAAGAAAGCAAAGGCTGGAGGAGGCATCATGTCTATAGAAATTTTTTCCCATACCTTGTCAAATCTTGAATTGAAATCATGTATCAGCTCCATTGGATTCCTCTTGATTGTAATCAGGTTCTGGGTGAGAGTGCTAACGTCTATCCTTTCTTTGAACTGATTGTAGATGAGCCCACCAAGTTGATCACATCCAGTGATTGAACTAGGCTGCAAGCTTCTGTAGCACTATTTTCCTTTTCCTCTGAGGGATGATGCCAACAACAAGAGAACATGATTTTCAGTCATGACATTATGAATAGAGCATAGATTTGCAACATCTTGAATGTGATCTACAGGGCAAACTGAGCCATCTCCAAGAAAATGAGGTAGTGCCTTCCAGGCTGTGTTAGGAACTTGACCCTATTGTTGAAGAACAAGAGGACTTGAATCCCAAGTCACAGAAGGTAGATCTCTTTGGATATTCAGATGCACATATATACCAGGGGCTGCCATGATCTGCAAGAGCAAAGATCCAAGAAAGATCTGCCAGTAGAGTCGCCAGATGGATGATTCATGCTCCTATGAGTAGATACTTTTGTGATTTTCCATCAAAACCACAAAATACAGGGCAAAGATTCTCTGAAAACAAAGAACAAAGTCTTAGAATTTGAGTCCCACTGGGGGTGCCAAAAATTGTTGATGCATAAATCTATGGGTGTAATTTAAGAGCAACATGGGAAACTCTGAGATGTGGAAATGCTTCTCAGAGTGACCTCCAGATTTTAGGGAAGCTGGCTCTTCCGTTCTTCAATGGGGGGTTTGGGAAAAAGTTAGAAAGAAAACCATATTGTAAAAAACAAATGCCTAATACTAAGGTGATCCGCCAGATTTGAAACTATTAGTTGCATAGTGTTAACTTTGAAAGATTTCACTGGAATTAAAGAGCATCAATGCATGATTAAGACTCAGTTTAAGAAACATGCTTAACAAAGGCAGAGAAATAGAGAAATTAAAAGTAAGAAATAGAGATATCAAGTATGCACATAACACCATCTCATTATTTGAATAACCAGTGACAAAGGCAAAAGTTGCTACACAAAATGACTGTTACATTCTCATAAAGGAAGAATTGCAAAGGCAAAAAGAAAGAAAATCTATTGTTGTTGCAAAAAATCTTTTCTGTGAGAATTGTAGAATTCTGTATGTGTATGAAGAACTCTTAAACTGTGTCTCAGATCTACCCATTTATAGCCCCAAAAACCCAACAAATTGTCAACTGTCTCTCTAAAAATCTGCAACTGAAACTCCACAAAATCCAGCACCAAATTCGGCAGAAATCTATTTTTTGAAACTGAACTATTGCTTTTGTCTTGCCCATGGCTGAAAAAATATCTCTGTGGCATGAAGAAAACTCCCGCTGACACCGCTTCCATTTCTTGCTTGTAGCTTATTCATGAAAAATGAAAGTGGCATCAGGAGAAAATTAGGGCTACATCATTTTATCTACCTCTCGTGACATAAAACAAGAGAGTTACATTAATAAACTTTCATTTTTCTCCCTGGACCAACAGTATTTTATCTTTTAATAAAAGATCCTAAATTTAATAGACCCTCGTGCCTCTATATGAGAAGGAAGACATTTAAAACAAAGCATTTTAGCTTGATATGAAAAGGGGACCCACCATAAGTTTCCTTATAAAAAATGAAACTCAACGTGACTTTTATCTCCCTTATGAATTTTATTAAATAAGATAAAACATTTTATTTATCAATCCTCTGCTGCTCCCACGTGGTCACCTCCGCACAATTATGAGTTTCTCCAATTTTACTTCGCAAAATCTGAGTGTCACTCTCCACATCATTCTTATTTATTTTCATTGCTGCTTGGGCTCCTCTATTTAATTAATAGACTTTTAAAATATTTAATCAGCCTTTAAAGTATTCATGTGACCTAATTGATGCAATTATTAAAATAAAACCAAAACTTTAGTTTCATGTGCCCCGCTTCAGCCACATGGCTCTCTCCGCATCAAGCTTGAGTTCCTTTCTACCGCTGCACCCACATGGCTCCTCCTGCATCATTTATAATCTCTCTTCAGTGCTTCAGCCACGTGCTGGCTTTCGATGAAATTTTAGGCTTCTTCTAAATACCTCAGGTGTCTCCACGCGCTGGCTTCCAATGCTCTTTGAGAAACTTTTAAACCTCTACAGGTGCCGACACATGGCAAGATTAGAAGCTTTCCTTTTACTGTGTATGTTTCTTATTTTTGTTGTGAAACATTGAAACACCATTATGGGGATCAAGTTCCTCTTGGATGCCTTTGAATTTGGAGACCAAGCCCTAATTGTAACTGTGGCATCATTATGAATGAGTGTTTCTATTGTAGTAGACATCCTCTTATTAGTTGATGTAGCCTTCTATAGTAACATCGTGCCTCACTTTCACTATGACCGATCCCTTGAACATGATTGCTGGCTAAGACTTATCAATTCCGTGCTTTGGTTTATATCAGTTATGTGACATCATTTCTAAAGAATTTTCTTTGCTGACTTGATTGGCAGCGCCCTTGGCTAGAGACTACACTAAACTTAAAGGTCATGGGCCTTTAAATGATTTCATTTCAACTTGCAGTGGCAACATTGTGTTTCCTAAATGCTAAGAATTTTATAAGGCCGAACCTTAGTTTTGATATAGCTGCATTTCCTTGTGTCTCGCCATGAGCTTTCAATCGACGGAGCCAAGTACCACCCTCATAGAGACTACCTTATGTTTGAGCACTTTCTCCTTATACTGGCGATGCCCTCTCTATGGTGTGTGGCAGTTTAAACCTTGAAACTTATGTGTATGTGTCTTTTATCATTTGATGAGTGCTCCTCATAATAACAAAAGCAAGAAGAGAACCAAATAGCCGCAAAACTAAGACATATTTGAAAATTTTCAAAATGGTGCAAAAATTTGTCACCAAGAAGCATAGTAGCTAGGACAGAGAGTGAATACATAGTTTAGAGGCGTCGACCCTGTGGCTTAATCACAGATCTCTGCCAACTCAAGATTGTTCACTTTCAGGTATTCCTTAGTTCATGTGTTTATTAACCATGAGGAAATCGAATAGTTCCTTTTAGACTATACATCGTAGTATTATGGGTGAATATATGAGTTTGCCAGTGAAGATTAATCTCCTGTATTTAAGGTGTAATAGTAAAGAACAATTAAGTATCAACTTAGGAAAGTACAGATAACTTTTTAAGTAAACTATTTTGAACTATTTCTGTAGTCAATGAGACAATGAATGTTAATTATATGGTTGATACTTAGTCATATGAGTAAGTATTTTGTTATAGTATACTGAGTCGACCATCTACTTATTGATTTTAAACTGTTAATCATATCAAATCATAGAATGAAAGATGAACGAACATCTTAGAAGGAGGTTGTCATAAGTTGTCATAAGCTTGAAAATAGTCTCCTTATTGAATTAAGTTTGTAGCAAACCAATGAAGAGATTGAGAAATAACCATACGATAGACTCTCAAATTTTATAGTGATGACTGAATTTTGATACTATACTCTTAGACTTGAGTAGTATAGTTTAACCTTGAGTTGGGATAAAACTCATTTAAAGTATTTGTCTTGATTAGATTCTATATATATAATGGGAATGATATCTATCCATGAGAACTTAGATTCATACAGATCTTTAGTAAACTATTGTATCTCATTAAATGAAAGTAACTTAGTGGTATTGTGGTAGATGGAAATAAGGTTTATATGGGAACCCTTAAATGTCTGTTTATCATTATTGTTCATATTAATCTTGGAAAATCCAATACGATGAAATAGACCAAGGCTACTAGAGAATGACCTTGTAGGGAGATGTATATAAGGTATGTTTTGTTCTATCACATTATCAAAGGTATTCTATGATCCATGTACAGGAGTTATTATCTTTTAAACTAGAGTAATCCTAACTTTGGATGAGTTAACCAAAGGTCATTTGAGATTTCAAGCCTTCTAGATAAGAGATAAGATTTTATGGTGATATCATATTAACCAAGGGATAATAGGTAAATCCTAGAGTTGATTATGAACCAACTGTATAGTTATGTCATATAGACTTATTTAAGTCAAAAGATACTATTATCAGAACACGATGATTAAACTATTTACTTGGTTATAGTTAGTATGAATAAACTGCGAGAATATGATAGTATCCAAGTCAAGTAGGGGTGGGTGAACACAATGACTACATTCATTATGAACGATATTGATATTAAAAACTTTGGCTAAAGTAATGCATTTGTTTTCTGCATGCATTGCCAGTTCACTATATTCGGATTACTCATCCTATCAGAAATCATACTTAGCTAGAGGGTATCTAGGGTTGTATGGTTGATAGAGTTGAGTAGAATACAACACTATGGACTCAGGAAAGGCAAATTACCACTGGTCACCTAAGGTCTATATTCCTCGTGAAGAGTAGGGCCACATCCTATGTGAAAGATGTGTGGGAGACCACCGGTTTGTGGATGGAGGTAAATCACTAGAAAGATACTCTCTCTCCATGTAGGAAATATACTAGGACTTGTGATAAAGATGTCAGATATTCAGAAGTAGTATTTATTCCAAAAATTTGTATATGTAATTGATTTACATTTGTAAACATTTTAAATGAGAAAGACAATATGGTTTATTGTATTTTGTAAAACGAAATCTTGTAATTGTAGTTAGTTGATTATATTTTGAATAAAAGAAAAAATTTCTCTATCTCATTTTTACCTTGTTGATTTACTTTATGGTAAATTTCTGGTTTTACTATGTTTTTAGAACATGGATGTTACAAACAGAAAATTCTTTGTGCAGATACATGGAAATGGAAAATTTTGAACTCCCCAAAGAAAGTGTTATGCTTTTCTAATAGAGAAGAACAAGAGAGATAGAATTTCTAATCTTGTTGACCTCTAAAAATGGAGTTATGCTGATATCCTGCACGTAGTAGGCTAGTTGTTTAATACTCTGCATGCATTCTCTTTGTGAAATGATGCAACTTTAGATGAGAGGAAGAGTTTATCAATGTCACCTCAAATAAATTTGCTTATGGAGAACATTAAATTCTACCAGCAAATTTAGCTTTTGAAATCATTAATACATGCCTTGAGTTTCCCTTTGAGAATTGTGCCACTGTGTCTTCATGTACTTCCAATTAAATGTGAAGTGACAAGTGTCATTCCTTTACTCTGTATACCAGCGTAGCAAGAACACTGCAACAAGTCCTTCGAAGTCAACAAGTCGGGTGAGAAGTGAAGTTTTGAACTCCAAGTCGGAGGTTTGGAAGTTCACGAAACTCCTGACCTCCTGACAACAAAGGGATTTCATAATACCAAGACACAAGGAAAGACTCAAGACATGGACTATTCGCACAAGTCGGCAAGTTGGGCAGTTCAAGAACTTGTGAATCCGCCAACATGGTTCAAGAGTGCAAGGAATTGCCGACGACTCAAAATGTGATTGAGTAAAATGAACTTGGGATGAAAAAGTAACAAATAGTACATATAAGGTGGAGACAAGGGCTAAGATATGAATACTTTAGTACATTTTTCCAAAAATGGGACAACAACAAGCTATAATTGGGGACAAGGACTAAGGAGGACGCAGAGAATCCAGACAAACTATGGCAATCAAGCCTTATTCTAGGGACAATAGTCACACTAAAAATGGGACAACACACAAAATAGTTCAAAACAAAGGAAGAAGCTATGGTACAAGACAAGACTCAAAGATACTACCAATCAAATAATTTCAAATCTTGCCCATTGTAGGTAAGAGGCAGTGGTGTTCCATCATGATAAGCCAACAATAATGCATTTTCTCCAATAACTTCTCTCATCTTGAAAGGTCCCTTCTACAAGGAATCAAATTTCATATGGGCTCCTTTTGGTTCTCTCCTCCTATCCCATAAAAGCACAGAATCCCCTATGACAAAGCCCCTCTGTCTAGCCTGTTTGTCAAAGATCTTCTTCATGATTTGTTGATGTTTGGAAATTCTATTTGTAGCAATGTCCCTTTGCTCCTCCAGATGGCTCAAATATAGTATCCTCTTCTCTAGTGCTGACTAAAACTGCTCATCTTCAATTGCCTTCTACAAATTTAATGTAGACAATTCTAAGGGAATTGGAATTGTACTATCAACACCATAGATCAGATGAAAAGGTGGCATACCAATAGCTCTCTTATATGTTATTCTATTAGCCCAAAGAGAATCATACAAGCTCTTATGCCATCCCCTTTGATTTTCCTCTATTAGCTTCTTGACAATGGAAATGAGATTTTTATTACTTGATTTAGCTTGCCCGTTGCCTTGTGGGTAATAATCAGATGAATGGGAAAGGCTAATACCATAGTCATAGTAGAAAAGATTAAACTCAGTAGATGAGAAACTAGAAGTATTATCAGTCACCAACTTCTTAGGAATGCCAAATCTGACTACAATGTTTTCTTTCAAAAAGGTGTAAACCACCTTAATAGTAGTGTTCTTTATTAGAATCGCTTCTACCCACTTGGTAAAATAATCTGTTGCTATTAGGATACAAGTATGACCAGCACTGGGATTAGGATTAATAGTTCCAATGAAGTCCAATCCCCACTGCTGAAATGGTTCATCTATAATCACCGGTCTCAAAGGTAAGGCAACTATCACAACCCATTTTTTTTAAATTTTGAATTTTAAAACTAAATGATATAAATATAGTTTCATTCAAAAAAAAATAATAAACAAATTTAAATGATAAATGAGGTGAGCACACTTCTAGAAAGAGCCATAAATGAGGAACTTTCCCCCCCCATCTTCAAGTCAAGACCCCAATTTATGAGATGAGTCCTTTTTCTCCTTAAATTTATTACCATTGGAAAATTTGGGAACATATTTAAGAATTACAATAGTCCTTTTCCACAAAAATTAAATAGCAATCTAGAAAATGGAAAGGAGCATTTAAGTTGAAGACTTGAATGAAGACTTGGAACTTCCTCCCTAAAGGTTGAAATTTTCTATAAATTGCATGGATTTTTGGAGGAAGAGACACTGATCTCTAGTTTGGGGAGAGCTAGAGAAATCTGTACGTGTTCTCCTCTTCATCATTTTGCTTTTTTTATTTTGAAAGTTGGTTCTTGATTGTTGTTAATAAATTTTAGATTTATTTTTAATGGTATGTTTTAAAATGCAAACTGTGTAAAGTTTTGATGAACGGCAAGGGTAGACACTGTTACCAGATGCCTAGAATGTCAAAGGGTTAAGGCAAAACATGTGCACCCAGCAGGACTTCTTTATCCACATGATGTACCTTTCTATAAATGACAAGTCATAAGTATAGATTTTATCCAAGGGCTACCAATGACATCTCATAAGTACAGTTGTATTTTGGTGGTAGTGGATAAACTCACTAAGGTTGCCAACTTCATACCAGTAAACCTAACTGATGATGCACCTAAAATAGAAAAATGGTTCATAAAAGAAATTTTCAGGTTACATGGAATTCTTGAGAAAATCATCTCTGATAGAGATGCAAAGTTCACCTCTAAATTTTGGACCACATTGTAGGCTGCTCTAGGAACACAGTTGAACTTAAGCACAACCTATCATCCTAAGATGGATGGCTAGACAGAAAGAACCAACCAAATTCTAGAAGACCTCCTTCGTATGTATTGCATGGATCAATAGACTAAATGGGAGGAATATTTCTCATTAGTTGAGTCTACCTATAACAACTCCTTCCAGGCAGCTATATGTATGGCACTCTTTGAAGCTCTCTATGGGAGGCCTTGTCGAACACCCTTGAGTTGGGATAAACTAGAGGATAGGATCCTAGTTGGCCCTAAGATGTTGAAGGATATGGATAACCAAGTGCAAGTTATTTGATAGAGGGCGAAGGAAGCTTCAGATCACCAGAAAAGTTATGCAGATAAGAATAGGATGCACAAAAGATTTCAAGTTGGTGAAAAGGTGTTCTTAAGAGTTTGACCTCATAAAAGTTCCATCTCTTTTGGAAGGAAGTCAAAGCTAGCTCCTCACTATGTCAGGCCTTTTGAAGTACTTGAGGAAATCAATCCCATAGCTTACCACTTGGCCTTGCCTCCCACACTCAGCCACATTCATGATGCGTTCCATGTATCCTTTTTTAAAAAGTATATACCTGACCCTAAGTATATTCTTAATTGGAATGCCCTGCAGGTGGGAGAACCCAGTACAATAACAATAGAGCCACGCAGAATCATTGAGAGGCGCTAGTTCCAGCTCTGTAATAGGACAGTAGACCAATCTAAGGTCCAGTGGGACCAGTACTCACCTAAGAATGCTACATGGGAAGACACAGTTGAAATGCAACAACTCTATCCACATTTATTTTGAAAACTCTAGATAATTTATAAACTCGTCAAACTTTAAATTTTTCTTAAAGACAATGATGTTTAGATGATATAGACAATTATGCTTAGATGATACTCTTTGATTTCATTATAAACTATTTAATATACTTTGTTGAAGGATGGAATTTAAAGGTAGGCAAGTATGCTTATTTCTATGGACTTATATGTTTTGATCTTATTTCTAACATGCATCGGGACGATGCATAAATTTAGGGGAGAAGGATGTCACAACCCATTTTTTTTGAATTTTGAATTTTAAAAATAAATGATATAAATATAGTTTCATTCAAAAACAAAATAATAAACAAATTTAAATGATAAATGAGGTGAGCATGCTTCTAGAAAGAGCCATAAATGAGGAACTTTCCCCCCCATCCTTAAGTCAAGACCCCAATTTATGAGATGAGTCCTTTTTCTCCTTAAATTTATTACCATTGGAAAATTTGGGAACATATTTAAGAATTACAAGAGTCCTTTTCTACAAAAATTAAATAGCAATCTGGGAAATGGAAAGGAGCATTTAAGTTGAAGACTTGACTAAAGACTTGGAACTTCCTCCCTAAAGGTTAAAATTTTCTATAAATTGCATGGATTTTTGGAGGAAGACACACTGATCTCTAGTTTGGGGAGAGCTGGAGAAATCTGTAAGTGTTCTCCTCTTCATCATTTTACTTTGTTTCTTTTGAAAGTTGGTTCTTGATTGTTGTTAATAAATTTTAGATTTATTTTTGATGGTATGTTTTAAAATTCAAACTGTGTAAAGTTTTGA
Source organism: Cunninghamia lanceolata (assembly GCA_027924645.1). Classification (NCBI taxonomy): domain Eukaryota; kingdom Viridiplantae; phylum Streptophyta; class Pinopsida; order Cupressales; family Cupressaceae; genus Cunninghamia; species Cunninghamia lanceolata. The sequence goes on along the minus strand of BSBN01001183.1, from coordinate 735,065 downwards.
TGAACGGCAAGGGTTTAGAATTTATCTTTACACCTATCAATTGCATTTGTTTGAATACACACACATGGAAGTCTTTACAACTATTCCATGTTCCAAAGCTTCCATATTGGCATGGGTGGGAAGATTTTGTTAAAGATTGTAGAATTTGGCTTAAAACTCGCTAGTTACATTTGCATAAAAGTTTCTAAGCCCTTTTCAACAATTCCATCCTGCTACCATGGCGACTCCATGAGATCGCACTCCTTTGAGTCATTTTTTATTAATGCTTCCACTCCTGCATACATGTCTATTGGGTTATTTCAAATGCAACACCTGATGAAATTTTATTGAAGTCCATGCCCTGTCCCAAAGCCACGTAGGTGCAGGTAGGGAGGACTTTAGCCAAGGTTGTGGAATTTTGATTTTACACCTGCTAATTTTGTTTAAAGTTCTAATCCCTTTTCAATAAATCCATTTTGGATGATCTTGCAATCGTTACATTTCATGAGGTGTTGTCAAACAGTTTTAGTGCATTGTCTTTGCTTCCACTTTTGGCATACATGTCTATTAGTGTATTTCCAACTATAATATCTGGCAAAAATTCCCCCCTTTCATTATACATGAGGATACTGGCAAATGTTGAGGGATCTAGCATTACACTCACCAGTTTCATTTGTTTAAAAGTTTATAAGGCCTTTCTCAATGAACCCATATGGAACGCCCCCTGCTGTCATGGTGTTCTATGAGATCACATTTCTTTGAGTCATTTTGTCAAACAGTTTTCATGCTTTGTCTCTACTTCTACTTCTGCATACATATCTACCAAAGCATTTCTAGTATAATTTTTTGACAAAAATCCACATTCAATTATGGTTTGATGAGTATCCACACCCTGTTCTAGGGCCCACACAGGCTTAGGAAGGGTGGATGATTGTAAGGTTGAGGAGTCTGGTTTTACCACTAGTTGCATTTGCTTAAAAGTTTCTAAGGCCTTTTTCAATGAACCCATTTGAATGCCCCTACCTGCTATCATGGCATTCCGTGAGATCACATTTCTTTAGGTCATTTTGTCAAATAGTTTTCATGACTTGTCTGTGCTTCCATGTTTTGAATACATGTCTCCTAGGTAGCTTGCAAGTACAACATCTGATGAAATTTGTCTTCCTTTATTCTTTGATGTATCTCCATACCCTGTTGTATGCCAAGTTTCTTGAAAATAGCCCATAGTTCTAAGTTTTCCAAAAAAATCATTAAACGAAACTAGGTTAATATTTCATCTTAGTAGAGTAAATTTGCATCTATTATGTGTTCGAATACTGCTATTGAAAAAAGTTAAGATAGTTAAGATAGACAATTCACCGATACTCAACTGTATTGGAATCATAAATTTACCAAGTCCCATCAGGTTGGGCTCAAACAAATGATTTATAAAATTTATCTCCATTAGTCTTTTTAAAATTAGTTGCAGAGGAAACAAGTCACATAGTTCTATATATGATCTATAATGAGTGTTTAAGAACTCACCAAATACATGACCAACTAAATCTCGGTATTTGAAATTTGGGTTTAGTTTTAATAATTACATTTATATTATACCATAAGGTTGGGTTAATTAATTTCAAACTAAGACATCTTTTTCCATAGTGAATAGATTATGTATCTAAATAATACCACTAGATATAGATTTTTTTGTATGGTTGATGGTCTTTATAACTAAAGAATATAAACTACCAAGAGTGCATCTCAAAAGGAATTGCCTCTAAATAATATAATTGTATTCAGATTTCATAAAGATGAGTAAACACAAGAGAGTTTGGATCCTAAATTTAGTCTTTAAAATAGCATTGTATAGAGTCTTTAGAATAAATAAAAGTCAAATACAAACAACTAACCTAAATAAGGATAGTGTATAAAATGAAAGTATATTTACTAGTAGTATGAATTTTTTGAAAGATACAAAACACACAATTTAAGATTTAAACCTCTCATAATAGATGAACCTAGCACCCTAGAAAAAGGATATCTCCTTAGAAAACATGTTAGAATTTGTATAGGAATCCTTCAAAGTAGAAATACATATTAAAATAATTATAATCCACAAAGCAACACAATTAAAGGATAGCCCATTAACCTAGAAAATTTAAACAAAACAACAAAAATAATAACAACAACAAAAAAAAGAAAGTAAACAAGATTAAATGTCTATCTCAACATCCACATGAATGCATATGTTGTAGATTGAAGATAATAATAATAAATTATAAGTAAAATGATTTGCAGAGGGTAAAATTGTGCATGGAAAATATACGAATAAATATATGCAATAATAAAACAACAGAGAGTTATGATGCCAATAAAGAGATACAAGGGTAGCTTATATACAAAGAATTTTGAGAGACAACTATACAAGACAAATCCATAATGAATAGGTCTATTAACATGAGAATTATACTTATATATGATAGAGAGATAGAGATTTGTATGATGGATTTTTTTACATAATTGAGGAGTTGTTACCTTGACGATAGTGGTGGATTATTATGTTACTATTAATATTCAATCTAAGCTTCTTGGTCCACTTTAATATTCAAATGGGTTTTCTTACTACAATTAAGATTAGGTATCATGTTAGGTCTCACACTTAAACCTTAGCAGGGTCAAGAAATTATATCTCGATTGATACGATGTATATATGCATTATCATGCACATAAGGTATGTGGGATAGATATGTATATCTTTTATATTATGAGTCTCATCAAAAGTGCTTGAATCAAGTGTATGGTGAATTCAATATCATATCATAGCTTAGATTATGTGAATTTCTAAATGATCAAACAGGGGTATTATTGGTTTAAGAATGACTGGGTACAAATGCTTGGAATTGTGATAAAATAAAAAGGAATTATTGAAATTGTATATGTTGACTTAGTAGTTGAACTAGTTATCAAAGATTCTTTAATTTGACCTAGATTAAATTTTACAAATATCTTTTCTATTTATGAGTTGATATAAGTATCTTTCTGGTCATATATTTACAAAATTGATTAAGTTTCTTTTCTAGTTCTATTCATTATGATCAAGCATCCTTTATCTGGATTTTGGATTAAGGAAGTATTTCCCTTTATCAACTGTTATTATGCAAGTTTTTCCTTTGCTACTAGATAGGTAAACCTTGTAAATAAACGTCCAAACTCAAACAAATTGTAGTGTTCAGTATCTACGGTACCCTTGGGTCATGTTTATGGGTAAGGTCGTCACGTTGAACCAAGTACCTCGTGCCTAACATAGCTGCAACAATGACGTCTGGGCACCGTCCCTCTAAATCATCGAGGATTAATAAGGAACATGTCTAAGTTAAATCTGCATAAAGGAAAAATCTCCTTGGACACCTCACTAAAAAGATTAATTAAAAATAAAAGATGAGTCTATCAAAAATAGTTGTAGGACGATCAACAGAAAGACCTCGTCAGGGAAATACGCGTTCTAGGTAAACTATCCACACATGAAAAACTTAAACGTCAAACACTCTCAGAAGGTGTGTATGCAAACTAGTTCTTAGGAATTCCATCACTGTATCACTCCTGTGGGTTGGCAGTCAGCAAAGAACTGTGTACCCACTCATAGTTACATCAAACATAGTGCAAGATAGAACTACATGTTCACATTCACAGTGTTGATCGCATTCGTAGAGGGTCTTGATCCCATTGATACAAGGTATGTAGGTAGTTTGGACAGCGAAGGATGCCCCGAGTACTCAGGTCCCTCGGATATAGGATACTCTTTATTAATCAACTTCATAATCTCAATCCCTACTTTAAAGGTTATCTAGTTAACTTAAGAACTCTCCTAGTACTCAAAAGAATCCCTGAGGTGGATTACTTGTACCTAGCTTTTCCGTAAACTGAGGTGAGTACAAGTTGATGTTATGTGCTCCCTAGTTGACATCCTTAGTACAGTGTCTGGGCAGACTGTGGTCCCCAGGAAATGACTCATGAACCTGTATTAGTCCCAAAGGAATTAGAAGTCTCTGGCTAGAGCATAATGATTCCTGCCCTATTTAACCCAGCTAGATGTTGTGTTTACTTATCCTGTATTGGCTAGAGTTTTGGACCATTTGACCTCCAGGCCATTTTTCCATCATTTGTTCTACCCCACTTCAAGTAGCAATAAGGTCCGTTAGACCTGGTTCTATATGAACCTATTTGCCCAAAGGATAGAAGAGTCTGCATTGGCTTAAGAATGTTCTGTTTGAACATATGGCCTGTATTGGCCAAAGGTTTCCTGAGTACTCAATCAAAGTCTTGATATATCACATATAACTTGTCATTAAGGTAATTTTTTTGAAAATCTAAGTTTAGACTAGGTGGGTCCTTACATGTGGTATTAGAGCATGGTTCAAACACTCAGCCTAGAGACCTACTAATTAAAATCAATAATAATTGGTAGTTAAGATAAGAATTGTAATAGATTTAATTGCAGTCAATTTGCATGTTGTAAACTAAAAATTGTAGCAAGTGGTAAATTACCTCTCTCGTTCTTTTCAGAATTAAAATGGTGAAAACTAAAAATTTGCGAGAACTGCATGGAGAGGAATTGGTCAACCAAGAACCAACTGAAAACCCACCTGAGAATCCAAATGCCGGTATAGAAGCAATTATTAATTTGTTGACAGAGTAGAGAGAAAAATTGGAAAACCTTGAGAGAACTGTACAAGACTTGAAGACTAGATAGGGGACCATAGAAAACATTCTGCAACCTGAAGATGAACATCAAAGTGAGGAAGTACCCATTGCTCAAACAACTAATGAGCTAGAGGTTCCTAGGTCTCAGTAGCAAACCACCATCCTAGATATCTCACAAGACCTTAAGAAGATAAATCCTCCAAAATTTGATGGTAAACATGTGGGGGATGCTGTAGAAGGATGGCTCACCGAAATAGAAAAATATTTTGAGTTAAGAAACTACTCAGAGAATATCAAAGAAACTTGGGGAGCTTATCAACTAGAGGGAGAAGCTACCAGTTGGTAGATAAACATAAAGGAATAATATTGTTATTCAAAGGGAAACCTAACTTGGAGGCAGTTTATGAGCCACTTCCATGAGAGATGGCTTCCATAGCTATTTTATGATGAGAAGATGACTAAGTTTCTGAATCTTAGACAAGGAAATCTCACATTCCAACAGTATTGGGATAGATTTGCAAAGCTACTAAAATATGTTCCTATCTATCAAAAGGATGAAAGGTCTCAGGCAAGGAAGTTTCTTTTGGGATTGAATACTGATATTGGGGCAGAAGTGGATATGTTTGCCGCTAAGAACATGAATCAAGTCTTGGAGAAGGCACTCAAATAGGAAAAGAAATTACAAGCACTATCGGTGGCAAAGAAAAACTTTTGGGACAAGCAATTTTCCTTCAAAAGGAAACTAGACAATAGGGGCAACAGAGGATCTCATAAGAACAAGAGGAGAGACTGGGGTAAAACATAAGCTACTAGTAATCAAAACAATTACAATAGTAATGTGAAGAGGAATGATAGGAATGCACCACCCTGAATTTCTAATGGACCCCCCGATGGATGTTTTATGTGTGGAGGCAATCATTATGCAAGGGATTGTTCAAAAAGGAATGGGTATAATCAGCCATAGCAACCTCGGCAACATCAAATACATGATGCCATTAGGAATCAATAGACACTCCATCCTAATGTACCTATGGAGACAAAAGGTACACTTTTTGGTAAACCCATCACTATTTTGATAGATACTGGTTCCTCCAAGAATTTTATTTCCCCAGAATTGGTAAGAAAAATGTCTTTGCAAACTAAGAATATGGAATCATCATGGATGGTTCAATATGGTGACAAGGCTACACAGAGAGTGAACAAGTACATAAGAGCAGCCCTCATTAAGTTTCCTAAATTAGAAACCAAATTCAACTTATATGTCGCACCCCTAGGAGCCTATGATATCATAATCGGAATAAGTTGGCTAATGAGTCATAAGGCTAACATAGATTGCTATAACAAAGTGGTGAAATGTGTAGATGATAAGGGGTGTAGAGTTAGGGTCCAAGGAATTTACAAACCTATATCAGTGGGGATCATTTCTGCTATGCAACTAAAGAAGGCAAGGAGAAAATGAGGAAATTAGATATTCTTAGTATCTTTAGATGAAAAGGGAGAAGAGAAAGAAGCCCCTAGCTTTGAAAATAGTATGTTCCTTTGGGACTACAAGGATGTGTTTCCTGAAGATCTACCTGGATTACCTCCTAAAAGGGAATTCAATTTTCCAATCGATATACTTCCCGGAACCACACCTATATCTAAAGCCCCATATAGGATGAACACCATAAAACTCCAAGAGTTGAAAATACAGTTGCAAGAATTGCTAGAGAAGGGGTTGATAAGGCCTAGTGTATCACCTTGGGGAGCACCAATCATATTTGTAAAGAAGAAGGATGGGACATTAAGGTTGTGCATTAACTATAGAATGTTGAATAAAGCCACTGTGAGGAATAGATATCCCTTGCCTCGTATTGATGATCTATTTGATCAAATGAGGGGAGCCTTAGTGTTCTCCAAAATTAACCTTCGGTCAGGCTATCACCAATTAAGGATAAAAGAAGAGGACATCCCAAAGACAACATTTAGGACTAGGTATGGCCAACTATGAATTTAATATAGTTCCATTCGGGTTAACAAATGCTCTGGCTGCCTTTATGAATCTAATGAATAGTGTGTTCCATGATTTTCTGGATAAGTTTGTGATTATGTTCCTAGATGACATCTTAATATATATCAAGGATGAAGAGGAACACTTAACCCATCTACAGGCAAGTTAGAAAGGCTATGAAAGCATAAGTTGTTTGGGAAGTTATCCAAATGCTCCTTCTTTGAAAGGAGGGTTCACTATTTAGGGCATATCATTTCAACCGAGGGTATAGCGGTAGATCCTGATAAAGTAAAAGCCGTCACTGAATGGCCTATACCTACAAATGTGACCGAAGTAAGAAGTTTTATTGGATTGGTAGGGTACTACAGAAGGTTTGTGAAATACTTTTCAAGGATAGCCAATCCAATCACATCTTTGCAAAAGAAGAACAAAAAGTTCATTTGGACTGAGCAGTGCGATAAGGCATTTTAGGTACTGAAGGAAAGGCTAATGTCACCTTCAATTCTGAAGGTACCTAACCCTAATGGTAACTTCATAGTAGTAACAGATGCATCCATAGAAGGACCAGGAGGAGTCCTTTTCCAAGAAGAAGGAGTAGTGGCTTATGAATCATGGAAACTGAAAATCCATGAAGTCAATTATTCTCCCCATGACCTTGAACTTGCAGCCATAGTTCATGCCTTGCAAAAATAGAGATATTTCTTGTTGGGAAAACTGTTTGAGCTTAAAACAGACCATCAAGGACTAAAATATATCTTCACTCAACCTCATTTGAATGCAAGACAGAGAAGGTGGTTAGAGTTCCTAAGTGAGTATGATTTTGAGATTGAATATATCAAGGGAAAAGAAAACAGGGTGGTCGATGCTCTTAGTAGGAGGAGACATATAATTGATGCAGAGTACCAGCAGAAGCAAATGAAATTTGCCTATATCTTCCCTATCGGCAAGAGGTCCTCCAGTGTTTCACCGAAGTCAAGGATGTCTTCGCTATCGAAAAGACATGAACTATCAGCCGTTCCTTATTCTTTTATCCCGATGGCCAAGTTCTCACCGATAACTCCGTGACGGTTAGTTGCTTATCGGCAACACCTTATATATATCGGGCGATCCACCAGAAGTCTCCCCGATGTTCCCCTCACGCCGATGAAAAGTTCGTCATTGGTTGCCTTCGGCAACACCCAGACTATCAGACACCGAGAAATATCTTAGGCCGATATACTCCGTCTTGCCGACACCCACTTCCTTGTCGGTATGACTTCAATCATCGGTGATACTAATAGATCTTACTCCGATATCTCCCGTCACTCCGATGACCCCTCGAACAATTTTCGTCGGCCAGACTTCCTCCTTCGGCGAAGTTTCTTTCACCTACACCCATGCCTTATTTCTCACCGATATTCTTTATCGGCGATATTCCGAGGAAGTCCCACCGATGCGAACAAACAATGGTATGTGTCTCTGACACTATACCAGCCTTCGATAAGACGGAGAGTATTTCACACTAATGTCAGTTTCATCAGTTAGACATAGTCTATCAGGTGTCCTTCAAAAAGCTATTCCAGTGCTCTGTGTTACGCCGATGGTCGCCAACTGTTCTGTGATGCCAAAGCAGAACTCCCTTCGATAGAATAATGGGACTTGGCCGATTCATACATCAAGCACTCGACCACTTGTATCAATCTGATCCCCAAATGACATCGTTCGCCTTACATCAATTTCCCGACTAGCCACATGAAGATGTCTAGTCGAGTCTGACTGAGTTCTCTGGCTTCCTGGGTAAGAAGTTAACAACAACAAACGTGAAAAGTCTTTCCCCCATCACACTGATACTACACGAGGCCTCAGCGGACAGAGGAAAGGGTCTCCATGTATGAATCAAAACCCTACTCCTAGGTTACAAACCAACCTCTGTGGAACCGTTGGTTTTACACCGTCTACACACTATAGAAACACTACGGATTGACAGATAGCATCCAGTTAGGGTTTCTATTTACAAAATCAGAATAAAGATATCAAATCACCAAGAACAACCAAGAGAAATCAACATAGATCATGCCCAGAACTCTCTTTATTCATTTATCAAACAAAACTTGTTGTAATACACACACTTCTCCTCCGTGTGACATACAACCTGCCTCTAAAGAAGATGTAGAGATAGTAGTTATTTCCCTCCAACCGTGCAAACTGATTTTCAAATCAGTTAGCCATTGGGTTACCCTTCATACAAGCAAATCACTTGTTTGCCTTACACATGTACATCCATGGGACCAAATTGACCCTTATTACAAAATGAAATGGCTTAAGAGCCTTATGAGAAAACAAAAGAAAAGATGACCCTGCACTACAGAGAATGTGCTCCTGCACCATACTCCCCCTGCAGGAAAAACTCAAGTCCCTTGAGTTGCTAACTGCTGAAGTGTCTTCCCATGCTTTAGAATATCTGCTGCACTCATCCAGGTTGCCTCTGAATCAGGAAGATCCTGCCACTTGACCAAGTAGTCTTTGTATACCCCTTTTCTTGTCTTCTTGACAATTTTGGAATCCAAAATGCATTCCAATTGCAAAGGCTTACTTGGAGGTAAATCTCTGATCCAGTCTTCATCTTCAATCACAGCATCTGAGCCATCTTCAGCATGTAATGGAGGTCTAAAAGGGAACAGGTCTGCAACATTGAAAATGGGAGAGATACCAAGGCCAGATGGTAATTCTATCTCATATGCATTTGGACCAAATTTATGCACTACCTTACAAGGTCCTATCTTCTTCATCAACAATTTGGTTGGTTGCCCCTTAGGTAATCTTTCCTTTCTGAGGTAGGCCATCACCAAATCTCCTACCTTGAACTGTACCTCCCTTCGCTTCAGATCTGCCCTATCCTTGTACTTGGAGACAGTTTTCTCCAACTGAAACTTGACCTGATCATGTACTGTTTTCATGGTAGCAGCAAAGTCTTCTCCTAGAGCACTCCTTTTATCCCATCCTTGGAGGTCTTTGAGTTCAAGTGGTCCTCTTGGGTGGAAACCATAAACTATTTCAAAAGGGCTTTTCCCAGTACTTCTGTTTCTTGAATCATTATAAGCATATTCAGCTTGACTGATCACTAAATCCCATGCCAATCCATGCTGTTTGGTAAGGCATCTCAAAAGGTTTCCCAAGGACCTATTAACAACCTCAGTCTAACCATCAGTCTGGGGATGGTAGGCTGATGAAAAAGACAACTGAGTGCCCAATTTTCTCCATAGGGTCCTCCAAAAATGACCAACAAATTTGGAGTCTCTATCAGTAACAATTGATAGGGGTAAACCATGAATTCTGACCACCTCTCTGAAAAAGAGACTAGCAATATGAGATGCATCATTTGTGCATTTGCATGGCACAAAATGAGCCATCTTACTAAATCTATCCATAATGACAAAAACACTGTCTACACCCCTTGTTGTCCTAGGAAGACCAAGCACAAAGTCCATACTAATGCTTTCCCAAGGTCTGGTGGGAATGGGCAGTGGTTGGTACAAACCAGCATTAGAAGACATACCCTTGGCCTTTTGACATATGGTACAGCTTGCAACATATCTCGTTACATCTGTCTGTACCTTGGGCCAATAATAGAACCTGGTGACTTGTTCCAAAGTCTTGTCCAACCCAAAATGTCCTCCTAAGGCTCCATTGTGCTTCTCCTTGATGATATTGTCCCTCATTGAACATTTAGGAACACACAACAAACTACCTTTAAATAGGAGCCCTTCTTGCAGCACAAAATCAGAATACTCACCAGGAAAAGTGTTAGCCAAACTTGCACACACTTCATAGGCAGCCTTGAAATCTGCATCATCCTTGTACAACTCCTTCAGACATTCTAGACCCATATGTTCCATTTGTACTTCCTGTATGACCAGTATCCTTCTACTCAAAGCATCTGCCACTTTGTTGGCAACACCTTTCTTATGCTTAATAGTGAAGGTATAGGCCTGCAATTGTTCCATCCACTTGACGTGCCTATGATTCAACTTTTCTTGACTATTTAGGAAGCTAAGAGCATGGTTGTCAGTAAAAACAATGAACTCTTTTGGCAGTAAATAATGTCTCCATTTTTTCAGAGCTTGCACCATTGCATACAACTCTAGGTCATAGGTAGAATACCTCTATTTGGCCTCATTCAACTTCTCTGAAAAGAATGCTACTGGATGTCCTTCCTGACTAAGAATAGCACCTATAGCCTGTTGGCTTGCATCACATTCCACAACAAATACTTTGTCAAAATCAGGGAGTACCAACGTAGGTAACTCGGCCACTTTCTGTTTCAATAGTTCAAAACTATCATCTGCTTGTTTTGTCCATTGAAATTTACACTTCACTCCACCCTTGATGGTATTGAGAATAGGAGCACTTATGTGACTGAACCCTTTAATGAACTTCCTGTAAAAAGTTGCCAAACCATGAAAACTTCTTACATCTCCTACTGTCTTAGGAGTAGGCCAATTGAGAATAGCCTCAACTTTTGTAGGATCCATTTTCAAATAGCCATTGGAAATCACAAATCCAAGATACATTAGTTCAGTTTTCATAAAATCACATTTATCCAAGTTGATCATCAACTTACTCTCATGCAATTTCTTTAACACCTGTCCAAGATGCTTCACATGCTCTTCTTTGGTCCTGCTGAAAATCAATATGTCATCAAGATAAACAATAACAAATTTTCCAATAAATTCTACAAGTACCTCATTCATCAACCGCATGAAGGTGCTTGGAGCATTACTGAGTCCAAATGGCATGACAAGCCACTCATAGAGACCTTCATTTGTTTTGAAGGCAGTCTTCCATTCATCTCCCTGCCTTATTCTGATCTGGTGATAACCAGATTTCAAATCAATCTTGGAATAGTAACATGAACCACCAAGATAGTCCAACAGATCCTCAATTCTTGGCATAGGAAATCTATACCTTATGGTGATCTTATTGATAGCCCTTGAATCTGTGCATAATCTCCATTTGCCATCTTTCTTAGGAGCAAGTACACTAGGGACTGCACATGGACTGAGACTTTTCCTAATCAAACCTTTCTCCAAAAGTTCTTGAATCTGTCTACCTACTTCTTCATTCTGCTGTGATGTCAACTTATAGGCAGCTTTATTGGGTAATGTGGCTCCAGGAATCAAGTCAATCTGATCACTTATGTCTCTCATAGGTGGTAAGGAGTTAGGAGTATCCTCTACCACAAGATCTTGGTACTTATCTAGTAATTGTTGCACTTCCAATGGAATCTCCTTCTGCTGTTTGCTTTGCTGATTGGATACAGGCTTCATCATTAGTGCATACCCTTGGGTATCCTTCTCCTTCATGAGTTGTAGGAACTCTTTGCCACTCACTAACATGACACTGTTGTCATTGCTCTTCTCTCCAACCTGCTCTGGTAAGGGATCCATCTGAAACTTCTTGCCATTCTTGGTGATCATATATGTATTCTTTTCACCATCATGCTGTGCCTTCACATCATACTGCCAAGGTCATCCAAGAAGAAGGTGACAAGCATCCATAGGAATAATTTCACATAGCACCTTATCCCTATAATCACCTAGTTCAAACTCTACCCAAGTTTGTTCTTCCACCAAATAGTTCTGATTCTTATTCAACCAAGATATTTTGTGAGGATTAAGATGGGGTAATCTTTTCAGTCTACACTTTTCTACCATTTCAGTAGACACTACATTTTCAGTAGAACCTGAATCAACAATGATTTTACAGAGCTTACCATATGCTTTTCCTTGGGTTTTGAAGAGATTCTTCCTTTGTGGGGGCTCCTGCTTCAATGGCATCTTCACGAGGGTCCTCTTAATCATCATATTCTCTCCTTCAAGCACTAGTGCAGCACTACCAATTGGTGAGTTTACACTTTGACAATCATCCTCCTGCAATAGTTGGTTCCTTCTCCCACCATCATGAGAGCTAGATGCCTTCTCAGGGCACTTACTTGCAGTGTGGCCTACTTGATTGTAGTTGTAACATCTTCCAGTGAAGACCCACGTCCTCTGCCTGCACCACCACCTCTTCCTCTGCCATTAGGTCTTCTCCAACCTCCGAAACCACCGCCTTTTTGTTCTATATCAGAACGTGATTCTTGTTGACTTGAACTTTCACCTTTGTTTGGCTGTCCTCTGCCAAAATTACCTCTTCCTCTATTGTTCCTGCCACCTCTTCCTCTGTTATTTTGATCACCTCTCCTTTTCAGTTTATCCTCTGCCCTAGAGGCTAACTGAAAACATTCATCCACAGTCTTGGGAACCACCATACTGAACTCATCCTGTATATTGTACCTCAGTCCATCTAGGTATCTGGCCACCATCTCTTTTTCTTCTTCTCTGTGATTGGCTCTCATGCTCAATTTGTGGAATTCTTCAGTGTATGTAGCCACGTCCATATCTTTCTGCCTAAGATGATTAAACTTTCTGATAGTCTGCAGATCATAATCACATGGTAGAAATTTGGCTCTCAGTATGGCCACCATTCTGCTCCACTTGGTGATTGGACTCTTTCCAACCTTCTCCCTTTCACATTGAGTGTAGTTCCACCAAACCAATGCAGAACCTCTCAGTCTGGTCTTTGCAAACTTTACTTTCTTACTGTCACTATACTCTTTGAAGTCAAAGTAATTACTTATGGCTTCAATCCATTCCACAAGAGTATCTCCATCCAGTTTCCCATTAACATGGGAACATCCATTTTCGGATCACCACTATCTCCATGACCCTTGAGTGCGTTCAGAAATGCCTTTTGATCAGCAGTCATACCTTCTCCTTGAGGATTCTCCCCAGTTTCTCCTTCTTCATCCTCCTCTGACTCAGAAGTGCTTCCATCCTTCTCTTTGGATCTTTCTTCCTTCAGTCTCTCTTCGAGCATTTCTTCCACCATCTTCTAGATGGCTGCTTTACTTATCGTCTTGGGAGGCATTGTGCTAGCCTCTGTTTCTATCTCCAATTCTTCATCTGACATACACAGTTGTGATTCAAAATATTGGCTCTGATACCAATTTGATGCAGAGTGCCAGCAGAAGCGAATGAAATTTGCCTATATCTTCCCTATCGGCAAGAGGTCCTCCGGTGTTTCGCCAAAGTCAAGGATGTCTTCGCTATCGGAAAGACATGAACTATCGGCCCTTCCTTATTCTTTTATCCCGATGGCCAAGTTCTCACCGATAACTCCGTGACAGTTAGTTGCTTATCAGCAACACCTTATATATATCGGGCGATCCACCAGAAGTCTCCCCGACGTTCCCCTCACGCCGATGAAAAGTTCATCATTGGTTGCCTTTGGCAACACCCAGACTATCAGACACCGAGAAATATCTTAGGCTGATATACTCCGTCTTGCCGACACCCACTTCCTTGTTGGTATGACTTCAATCATCGGTGATACTAATAGATCTTACTCCGATATCTCCCGTCACTCCGATGACCCCTCGAACAATTTTCGTCAGCCAGACTTCCTCCTTCGGCGAAGTTTCTTTCACCTACACCGACGCCTTATTTCTCACCGATATTCTTTATCGGTGATATTCCAAGGAAGTCCCACCGATGCGAACAAACAATGGTATGTGTCTCCGACACTATACCAACCTTCGATAAGATGGAGAGTATTTCACGCCGATGTCAGTTTCATCGGTTAGACATAGTCTATCGGGTGTCCTTCAAAAAGCTATTCCGGTGCTCTGTGTTACGCCGATGGTCGCCAACTGTTCTGTGATGCCGAAGTAGAACTCCCTTCGATAGAATAATGGGACTTGGCTGATTCATACATCAAGCACTCGACCACTTGTATCAATCTGATCCCCAAATGACATCGTTCGCCTTACATCAATTTCCTGACTAGCCACATGAAGATGTCTAGTCAAATCTGACTGAGTTCTCTGGCTTCCTGGGCAAGAAGTTAACAACAACAAACGTGAAAAGTCTTTCCCCCATCACACTGATACTACACGAGGCCTCAGCGGACAGAGGAAAGGGTCTCCATGTATGAATCAAAACCCTACTCCTAGGTTACAAACCAACCTCTATGGAACCGTTGGTTTTACACCGTCTGCACACTATAGAAACACTACGGATTGACAGATAGCATCCAGTTAGGGTTTCTATTTACAAAATCAGAATAAAGATATCAAATCACCAAGAACAACCAAGAGAAATCAACATAGATCATGCCCAGAACTCTCTTTATTCATTTATCAAACAAAACTTGTTGTAATACACACACTTCTCCTCCGTGTGACATACAACCTGCCTCTAAAGAAGATGTAGAGACAGCAGTTATTTCCCTCCAACCGTGCAAACTGATTTTCAAATCAGTTAGCCGTTGGGTTACCCTTCATACAAGCAAATCACTTGTTTGCCTTACACATGTACATCCATGGGACCAAATTGACCCTTATTACAAAATGAAATGGCTTAAGAGCCTTATGAGAAAACAAAAGAAAAGATGACCCTGCACTACAGAGAATGTGCTCCTGTACCAATAATGGCCATATCCAACTTGCACATAGAACTAAAGCAACAAGTACTCTCTGAGAAGAAACATGACCCATGGTACACTCAGGTTAAGGTATCTCTAGCTAATACCTTTGTGGAACCTAAGTATTTGGATTATACTTTTGATTATGATGGACTAATGAGGTACCAGGGAAGAATATATGTTCTTGGTAATGTGGAACTAAGGGGTATGATCTTGACAATGGCACATTAGGCTCCATATTTAGGAGGGAGAATAAGATGTATGCAGATCTCAAAATATTATATTTCTAGCTAGGAATGAAGAAGGATGTGGTAGACACAGTTGCTAGATGCCTAGAATGTCAAAGGGTTAAGGCAGAACATGTGCACCTAGCAGGACTTCTTTATCCACATGATGTACCTTTCTATAAATGGCAATTCATAAGTATGGATTTTGTCTAAGGGCTACCAATGACATCTCATAGGCATAATTGTATTTTGGTGGTAGTGGATAAACTCACTAAGGTTTCCAACTTCATACCAGGAAACCTAACAGATGATGCACCTACAATAGCGAAAAGGTTCATAAAGGAAATTTTCAGGTAACATGGAATTCCCAAGAAAATCATCTTTGATAGGGATGCAAAATTCACTTCTAGATTTTGGACCACATTGCAAGATGCCTTAGGAACACAATTGAAATTTAGCACAACCTATCATCCTGAGACGGATGGCCAGATAGAAAGAACCAACCAAATAATGGAAGACCTCCTTCATATGTATTTCATGGATCAACAAACTAAATGGGAGGAATATTTTCCATTAGTTGAGTTTGCCTATAAGAACTCCTTCCAGGTAGCTATAGGTATGGCACCCTTTGAAGCTCTCTACGGGAGGCCTTGTCGAACACCCTTGAGTTGGGATAAACTAGAGGATAGGATCCTAGTCAACCCTGAGATGTTGAAGGATATGGATAACTAGGTGCAACTTATTTGATAGAGGTTGAAGGAAGCTTCAGATCGCCAGAAAATTTATGCAGATAAGAATAGGATGCCCAGAAGATTTCAAATTGGTAAAAAGATGTTCTTAAGAGTTTGACCTCATAAAAGTTCCATCTCTTTTGGAAGGAAGTCAAAGCTAGCTCCTCACTATGTCGGGCCTTTTGAAGTACTTGAGGAAATCAATCACATAGCTTACTGCTTGGCCTTGCATCCCACACTGAGCTGCATTCATGATGTGTTCCATGTATCCTTGTTAAAAAAAGTACATACTTGACCCTAAGAATATTCTTAATTGGAATACCCTGTAGGTGGAAGAACCTGGTACAATAACAATAGACCCATGCAGAATCATCGAGAGGTGCTAGTTCTAGCTCCGCAATAGGATAGTGGACTAATCTAAGGTCCAGTGGGACCAGTACTCACCTGAGAACACTACATGGCAAGACACAGTGGAAATGCAACAACTCTATCCACATTTATTTTGAAAACTCTAGATAATTTATAAACTTGTCGAACTTTAAATTTTGCTTAAAGACAATGATGTTTAGATGATACAGATAATTATGCTTAGATGATACTCTTTGATTTCGTTATAAACTACTTAATATACTTTGTTGAAGGATGGACTTTAAAGGTAGGCAAGTATGTTTATTTCTATGGACTTATATGTTTTGATCTTATTTCTAACATGCATCGGGACGACGCATAAATTTAGGGGAGAAGGATGTCACAACCCATTTTTTTTTTAATTTTGAATTTTAAAACTAAATGATATAAAAATAGTTTCATTCAAAAACAAAATAATAAACAAATTTAAATGATAAATGACGTGAGCACACTTCTAGAAAGAGATATAAATAAGGAACTTTCCTCCCCCATCCTCAAGTCAAGACCCCAATTTATGAGATGAGTCCTTTTTCTCCTTAAATTTATTACCATTGGAAAATTTGGGAACATATTTAAGAATTACAAGAGTCCTTTTCCACAAAAATTAAATAGCAATTTGGAAAATGGAAAGGAGCATTTAAGTTGAAGACTTGACTGAAGACTTGGAACTTCCTCCCTAAAGGTTGAATTTTTCTATAAATTGCATGGATTTTTGGAGGAAGAGACACTGATCTGTAGTTTGGGGAGAGCTGGAGAAATCTGTAAGTGTTCTCTTCTTCATCATTTTGCTTTGTTTCTTTTGAAAGTTGGTTCTTGATTATTGTTAATAAATTTTAGATTTATTTTTGATGGTATGTTTTAAAATGCAAACTGTGTAAAGTTTTGATGAACGAAAAGGGTTTAGAATTTATCTTTACACCTGTCAATTGCATTTGTTTGAATACACACACACGGATGTCTCTACAACTATTCCATGTTCAAAAGCTTGCTAGTTGCATTTGCATAAAAGTTTCTAAGCCATTTTCAACAATTTCGTCCTACTATCATGGCGATTCCATGAGATCGCACTCCTTTGAGTCATTTTTTGTTAATGCTTCCACTCCTGCATACATGTCTACTAGGTGATTTCAAATGCAACACCTAATGAAATTTTGTTGAAGTCCGTGCCTTGTCCCAAAGCCACGTAGGTGCAGGTTGGGAGGACTTTAGCCAAGGTTGTGGAATTTTGGTTTTACACCTACCAATTTCATTTAAAGTTCTAATCCCTTTTCAATAAATCTATTTTGGGTGATCCTGCAATCGTTGCATTTCATGAGGTGTTGTCAAATAGTTTTAGTGCGTTGTCTTTGCTCCCACTTTTGGCATACATGTCTATTAGTGTATTTCCAACTATAATATCTGACAAAAATTCCCCCCTTTTGTTATGCATGAGGATGCTGGCAAATGTTGAGGGATCTGGCATTACACTCACCAGTTTCATTTGTTTAAAATTTTCTAAGGCCTTTCCCAATGAACTCATATGGAATGCCCCCTACTGTCATGGTATTCCATGAGATCACATTTCTTTGAGTCATTTTGTTAAATAGTTTTCATGCTTTGTCTTTGCTTCTACTTATACATACATATCTACCAGGGCATTTCCAGTATAATTTTCTGACAAAAATCCACGTTCAATTATGGTTTGATGAGTGTCCACAACCTGTTCTAGGGCCCACGCAGGCTTAGGCAGGGAGGATGATTGCAAGGTTGAGGAGTCTAGTTTTACCACCAGTTACATTTACTTAAAAGTTTCTAAGGCCTTTTTCAACGAACCCGTTTGAACACCCATCCTTGTTGTCATGGCATTCCGTGAGATCACATTTCTTTAGGTCATTTTGTCAAATAGTTTTCATGAATTGTTTATGCTTCCACGTTTTGAGTACATGTCTACCAAGTAGCTTGCAACTACAACATCTGATGAAATTTATCTTCCATTATTCTTTCATGTATCTCCATACCCTATTCTATGCCAAGTTTGTTGAAAATAGCCCACAGTTCTATTTCATCTTAGGAGAGTAAATTTGTATCTATTATGTGTTTGAATACTGCTATTGAAAATTTTTGAGATAGTTAAGATAAACAATTCATCGATACTCAACTCTATTAGAATCAGAAATTTACCAAGTCCCATCAGGCTAGGCTCAAACAAATGATTTATAAAATTTATCTCCATTAGTTTTTTTTAAAATTATTTGCAGAGGAAACAAGTCACATAGTTCTATATATGATCTATGATACCTGTTTAAGAACTCACCAAATACATGACCAACTAAATCTTAGTATCTGAAATTTGGATTTAGTTTTAATAATTACATTTATATTATACCATAAGGTTGTGTTAATTAATTTCAAACTAAGACATCTTTTTCCATAGTGAATAGATTATGTATCTAAATAATACCACTAGATATACATTTTTTTGTATGGTTGATGGTCTTTATAACCAAAGAATACAAACTACCAAGACTGCATCTTGGAAGGAATTGCCTCTAAATAATATAACTATATTCAAATTTCATAAAGATGCATAAACTCAAGAGAGTTTGGAACCTAAATTTGGTCTTTAAAATAACATTATATAGAGTCTTCAAAATATATAAAACTCAAATACAAATAACTAGCCTAAATAAGGATAGTGTATAAAATGAAAGTATACTTACTAGTAGTATGAATTTTTAGACAGATACAAAACACACAATTTAAGATTTAAACCTCTCATAATAGATGAACCTAGCACCCTAGAAAAGGATATCTCCTTAGCAAACATGTTAGAATTTGTAAAAGAGTCCTTCAAAGTAGAAATACACATTAAAATAATTATAATCCACAAAGCAACACAATTAAAGGATAGCCCATTAACCTAGAAAATTTAAACAAAACAACAAAAATAATAATGACAACAAAAAAATGAAAGTAAACAAGATTAAATGTCTATCTCAATGTCCACATGAATGCATATGTTGTAGATTGAAGATAATAATAATAAATTATAAGTAAAATGACTTGCAAAGGGTAAAATTATGCATGGCAAATATACGAATTAATATATGCAATAATACAACAACATAGAGTTATGATGCCAATAAAGAGATACAAGGGTAGCTTATATACAAAGAATTTTGAGAGACAACTATACAAGACAAATCCATAATGAATAGATCTATTAACATGAGAATTATACTTATATATGATAGAGAGATAGGGATTTATATGATGGATTTTTTTACATAATTGAGGAGTTGTTACCTTGACGATAGTGGTGGATTATTATGTTACTATTAATATTCAACCTAAGATTCTTGATCTACTTTAATATTCAAATAGGTTTTCTTATTACAATTAATATTAGGTATCATGTTAGGTCTCACACTTAAACCTCGGCGGGGTCAAGAAATTGTATCTCAATTGATGCAATGTATATATGCATTATCATGCACATAGGGTATGGGGGATAGATATGTATATCTTTTATATTATGAGTCTCATCAAAAGTGCTTGAACCAAGTATATGGTGAATTCAATATCATATCATATCTTAGATTATGTGAATTTCTAAATGATCGAACAGGGGTATTATTGGTTTAAGAATGACTGGGTACATATGCTTAGAATTGTGATAAAATAAAAAGGAATTATTGAAATTGTAAATGTTGATTTAGTAGTTGAACTAGTTATCAAAGATTCTTTAATTTGACCTAGATTAAATTTTATGAATATCTTTTCTATTTATGAGTTGATATAAGTATCTTTCTAGTCATATGTTTACGAAATTGATTAAGTTTCTTTTCTAGTTCTATTCATTATGATCAAGCATCCTTTATCTGTATTTTGGATTAAGGAAGCATTTCCCTTTATCAACTGTTATTATGCAAGTTTTTCCTTTGCTACTAGATAGGTAAACCTTGTAAATAAACATCCAAACTCAAACAAATCACAGTGTTCGGTATTTACGGTACACTTGGGTCATGTTTACGGGTAATGTCGTCGCATTGAACCAAGTACCTCGCGCCTAATATAGCTTGAACAACGACGTTTGGGCACCATCGCTCTAAATCGTCAGGTAGTAATAAGGAACATGTCTAAGTTAAATTTGCAGGAAGAGAAAATCTCCTCGAATATGTCACTAAAAAGATTAATTAACAAGAAAAGACGAGTCTATCGAAAATAGTTGTAGGAGGATTAATGGAAAGACCTCGTCAGGAAAATACACTTTCTAGGTAAACTATCCACACATGAAAAAATTAAACATTAAACGCTCTCGGAAGGTGTGTTTGCAAACTAGTTCTTAGGAATTCCATCACTATATCACTCGAGTGGGTGGGCAGTCGATGTAGAACTATGTACCCACTCACAGTTACATCAAACATAGTGTAAGATAGAAGTACATGTTCGCATTCGCCATGTCAATTGCATCCGTAGAGGCCCTTGGTCCCATGGATATGGGGTATGTAGGCAGTCTGGACGACGAAGGATGGCCCTAGTACTTAGCTCTCTCAAATATAGGATACTCTTTATTAATCAACTTCATAATCTCGATCCCTAGTTTAAAGGTTATCTAGGTAACTTAAGAACTCTCCTAGTACTTAGAAGAATCCCCAAGGTGGATTACTTGTACTTGGTTTTGCCATAAATTGAGGTAAGTACAAGTTGATGTTATGTTTTCCCTAGTTGACATCCTCAGTACAGTGTCTGGGCAGACTGTGGTCCCCAGGAATTGACTCATGAACTCATATTGGTCCTGAAGGAGTCAAAAGTCTCTCGCCAGAGCATAATGTTTCCTATCCTATTTAGCCTGATTGGTTGTTGTGTTTACTTATCCTGTATTGGATAGATTCTTGGTCCGTTTGACCACCATTCCATTTTTCCACCATTTGTTCTACCCAGCTTTGGGTAGAGATAAGGTTCGCTAGACCTGGTTCTGTATGAACCTATTTGGCCAAAGGATAGAAGAGCCCAAGTTGGCTTAAGAATGTTCCATTTGAACATATGGCCCGTATTGGCCGAAGTTTTCCTAAGTACTCAATCAAAGTCTTGATATATCACATATAACTTGTCATTAAGGTAAAATTTTTGAAAATCTGAGTTTGGACTAGGCAGGTCCTTACAGCAACCAACTGAGGTCTTCCTGTGAACTTCAAACATTTCTCACACTTTGATACCCAATTGTAGGCATCTCTAAACATACTAGGCCAATAAAAACATTGCCTCAATATCTTAAAAGTTGTCACAGATGCAGAGAAGTGTCCTCCATAGGTTTCATCATGAAAAGTCTCTAGCAATTTCTTCTATTGTTCCTTATCTACGCACCTCAGAAATGTTCCCTCTTTTATATAGATTACCTCCCCAGAGGACATATTTGCTTGCCTTGAGTTTTAGGTTTCTCCTTTTCCTGGCAGAGTGGTGAGGTGGACAGTCACCATAAGTTAAAAAGTAAGAAACATTAGAGAACCAATCATCAGTATTACTAGTGAAAAGTACTAGGGGCAATTCTTTGTCTTCATCAACCTTGTTTTCAGTAATCATCTTGCACAACCCTTTTCCTCTAACCAAATTAGTGGGCTTGATCTCAATATCATACTCCTAAACTTTAGCTATCCAAGCTCCTCTACTATTACAACCTACTTCCTGTTGATTAAGGATACTCTTTATGGTTGATTCTAGGACATACACAACAGCATGTGAATGCAAGATATAAAATCTAACGCTTTTTAAAGCTTTCACTACAACATAAGTGTGCTTCTCTAAATAGGAGTATTTCAATTCATGTTTCTTTAATGGCACACTCATGAATGCAATGGGGGCCTCTATCCCCTGTTCGTTCTTCTGTAGCAAAATAGTTGATAAAGTGTGCTCAGAAGCATAGCAATAGATTATAAAATCCTTTTGAAAATTAGGATGTACAAGTGTGGGTGCATTAGCAATGGCTACCTTAATGTCTTCAAATGCTTGTTTACCTTCAATGTTCCATTTAAAGATAGGATGGTTTGTCATCATTTATGCAATATGCCTAGTCAATTCAACAAAGTTTGGAACAAATCTTCTTAGGAAGTTTAACTGACTGAAAAAGGACCTTGTGTTACTCTTGGTCATGGGTAAACTCAATTACTGAATTACCTTGACTCTCTCTGGATCAATCTCTATCCCATCCTTTGAGACAATGTGACCTAATAGCTTCCCTTTTTTTATCGCGAAGATTAACTTCTTCCAGTTTGAAGAAATGCCATGTTCCCTGCAATGCTGCAAAACTACTTCCAAATCATGTAAGTGATAGCTCTTTTCTTAGAGAAGACTGTTAAGTCATCAAGGTAAACCACTATGATTTTGTTCTTTAAGTCACCAAAAAGTTAGATCCATTGCTCTCTGAAATGTGGCCCCAACATTGATAAGATCGAAAGGCATTCTATTATATTGAAAGACACCAATTTGGGTAGTAAAAGTTGTTTTATGTTGGTCTTCCTGAGCCACTTCAATTTGATTATACCCCAAAAATCCATCAAGCATAGACATCATCTCTAAGCCAGACACAGTTTGCAATATATGGTCCATTACTGGCACGAGATAGTTATCTTTTAGAGAAACTTGGTTCAAATTCCTGAAATCAACGCAAATTCAGATCTCCCCATTCTTCTTCCTCATAGGTACAATGTTTGCCACCCAAGTAGAGTGGTGAATGGGGTAAATTATTTTTCCCTTTAGCATCTTGTCAATTTCATTGAAAATGGCCTTTGCCACCTTTGGGTTATAAGTCCTCTATTTTTGCCTGAAGGGTATAGCTCTAGGCTTCAACGAAATATGATGTTGCATTTCTCTAGTCCTAAATTTCTTTAGATCAGCGTAACACCATGCAAAAAAATCCTTGTATCTAATAAGGAAAGTAATCAAATCTTCCCTCTCCTTTTGAGAACAACACTTACCAATACACACAATCTTCGAATCTTCCTCTATTCCAATATTTACCCGATCATAATCATCTGAAGCTATAATGGAAACTTTATTCTTCTTGAGATACTGATCATGTCGATTGAAAAGATCTTCAAGTGAAACTAGACCCTTAGGAATTTTATTCCCTTTCAACTGAACAACTCCTGAACTTGGGTCATTAAGGGAATTTATCTCTCCTTCCAACACATCATTACATTCATCACTGCTACCCTCAAAGAACACACTGGCAAAAGATTTTACCTTTTCAAGAAATGAGATAATTTGTTGATCATAATTAAAGACTTGCCAATGATTAACATTGTTAGGAACACTAGGCCTATATACCACTTCAATCCGGTATGACTTATCTTTGAAATTTGGATACGGTAAAAGGAGGGATGCTGAAATGACTAAGGAATCAGCCCTAGTATTCTTCTCTCTGGGTATTACCTCTATAGAAAAGGCGTCAAAGTTTTCAATACAATCCCACCCCCTATTCCGGTAATGCCTCAGTCTACCATTTTTTTATGTATACAATTTCCTTACTTGTTTAACAATCAACTCAACATGACCTCTAACTTTCAACTGCTTCACACCCTTTTCCCTAGCTAATTCCAGACCTAACAGTAAGGCTTCATACTTTGTGTTCTTATTTGTATTTTCAAACTCAAGTTTAAAGGCAAATGGAAAGGCATAACCATCTATAGAGATTAAAACCACCCCAGCCCCTAATCCTATGATAGAGCAACTACCATCAAACTCTAGGGTCCAAAATTCATTAACCAGATCAGAGCTAATTAAATCTACATTTCCAACATCTGATGATGTACACATGTAAGTACCAAGTCTAGTTTCTACAAACATGATATCTGCTCTAGGGTCTCTATACTTCAATACAATAAATTTGGCTTTAGGTTCTAGATTAAGATGAACCTTCTTTCCATCTATAGGTATAAGAGCATGCGACTAGTCCATTTGAATCTCACCACCCAAGTCTTTGCAGAAACTACAAGTTAACAACATCCCATAACTTACTGGTATGTCTGCTACAAGTATGGTTAGTTTCAACCTTTTCTTGGGAAAGGCGGCTAGAGAAACTTGAGCATCTTTAATTTGGCCAAGGATAGGTACAAGGGAACCATGCATTGAGAAGCATCTACCATGAGAAGGTGTATATGATAACTCTAGGGCTTTGGCAACTTGGACAAGCATCACATTCTCTGAAGATCCATAATCAATAACACAACTGCTAAGTTTATAACTAGTGATGTATAAAGAAATATAAAAAGAATCTAGTTTCTCAAATGGATTTTACAAATTAGAATCTTGGGAGTGGGAATTTGAACAATTTTGGTGGCTAATGTGTATTTCAGCCTCATCAGACACTTGAGCATTACAATTGGAGAGAGACGGTTCTTGTTTTACATATCTCACCAATCTATCTAGTTCAAATGGGTTGAGCCTAAGGTATTTAGCTTGTGAGATTTGAATTTTTGTGTTTTTACATGACTCAACAATATCAAATGATCTAGAGACAAGACTTTCAGAAGATGAAGTAGATGGTATCTCCGTGGCTGCAACTCTAGGTGTAACATTCTTTGCCTTCTTGGTATTACTTTGTCTTGTCATAATATACTTAGGTGTAGAGGATGAGCTCCCAGGTTGGTTTTGAGAATTTTGTCCTTTCTACATTTGCTGCCCTCTAGTAAACACTGCACAATTGGGATTATCAAGTTCTATGAAAATATCTTCTCCACTTCCATCATCTGATTCATATTCAAAGAAATTCACACCGGCATCACCATGTGTAGAAAGTTCCTCCACATGTGGCTCTTCTACATGCTCATTCATGGAGAGAATTTGCATAAATCTTGTCATCTCTAGGCAAGATGCACCATCATGATCAAAGGTAAGATGAAAGTTACATACCATATGATTATTTTTACTCATCGAGGGTCCTCCTTCAATTGCTAACCTTTGGGTTGAGCCAGGTAACTGCAATGTCCTATTATAACCTATTTGAGGAGACTGTTGAGGGCTTTTAGGCATCTGTCTTTTTAGAGTGATAATGTCATTTTCCAATCTCTGAATTATAGGATTAGTAGAATTAGTAGCTGAGGTTTTACCCATTTGCAATTCTCTCTTCCACTTTCCTGCAGTTATTAAATCATCTTCCATAGCAATAGCTAATGATTGAGCATCATCCAAGTTAGGAGCTCCATGTCTCTTTATGACATAACTGACATTAGGAGGTAGTGAATTAACAAAGAAGCATATTAACAAACCATCACTAGGTCTGACAGTAGTAGGAATTCTATTTTCTAGTCTGTTGAATTTGGCTACATACTCCCTCATTTACTCATGAATTTCCTTCTTCATAGTGGACAGTTGGGCTACCAATGTGTGTTCATTGTCAGTAGTTTTGAATCTATCCTCAAATTGGCATCTCATAGGAGCCCAATCTCTAATAGAGGAATTAGGTAGATGATAATACCATTCAGTAGCAGTGTCAGCAAGGGACTCAACAAATAGTCAAACGGACACATCTTCATGCTAGACTCCTATTGCCATTTTTTCACCACAGATCAAAATTGGCAGAGCTAATGCAACAAATTCATTTTTAGAGTGAAGGTTAACATTCTTTTGTTATAACTTATTTGCATAGTTATTGTATTCCAATGATAATTGCAGTGTTGTTCAAGATAAGAAAGAGAAGGTCATAGCCATCATCACCTTGAAGGTCTTCAATCTTTGAAGTTGTCTTCTGTTCATGCCCTTGATCTTGACATGAACCTGCAAAAATGTGGGAAGGTCCTATTAGAGCTCTAGTTATGAGATCTCTATATTCTATTAGAAGAGGCATAACACTTTGTTTATAATGCATTGATCAATGAACATCATCCACATGCAAGAAGAGCTGAGAAAGAAACAGTCATGGAATTTCAATGTTTTATTCTAATATGTTTGTTTCATGTGCAGGTATAGGATAAGTCATGTAGCTTTCTGATGGCATATCATAGCATGTGGAGTAGAATGGGCTCCCACAATGGTTGATCTCAGCATGCTACCCCCAAGTCTTAAGAGGATTGTGGAAAGAGTCTGAAAGAGTAGCAATGTCACATAAAGACCTTGCAAAATAAAGATAGTTGTCATGTGTTTTGATTATATCTCAAAAATTATGATCTGGGTTCTTGATATTTTTAGATACAAATCCAACAACAATAAGACACAAAAACCCTTTAAATTTATCACCAACCCAGTTTGCAGTGTTTGAGGAACTGTCAAAAGCACAATACATAGCAAAATGAAGATATGGTTGTGTGTTTTAATCATATCTCCAAAACTTTGATCTGGGTTTTTGAGATTTTTGGTTATAAATGCCTAAATTACAAATTTTAAAAACCCTTTAAATTTCTCATCCACCCAATTTGCATTGTTGTAGGAATCATCACAATGGCGGACCCTCTTTCTTTTTGCAAATTTGAAGCTGCAAAAACTTATTGTAAAATGATATTTAAAGCAATATCCTATAAATTGCTTATAAACATTCATTATTCATGCAATTAAAACAAAGTAAAGAAAACAATATCTTTTTTTTTAGTTTGTTTTTCTTTTGGGAAGATATGGACAAAAATAAACCTTGTATTATTGTTTTGTAAAAGAGAATCAAAAGAGGTAAGATTAGGCAAATCATAAGGAAAAGTTGCAAATTCTATTGTAAGACAAATATTAAAGCAATGTTCTTTATAAATTTCTTTTAATATTTTGTCATTTTATGCAGTGAAAACTATTAAAGAAAATCAAATATTTTTTTCTAGATTTGCTCTATTTTGAGGCAGATGGGGAGAATAAAAGAAACTAAGCTTTTATTGAGCAAATAAAGCTTGTTCTAAAGTAGATTTTGGTGAGGTCTACCTTGAGGAAGATTTTGGCAGCTTTCATATATAGATTGGAGGTGATTTGAAAGCTTTATTTTTGGCTTTTTAATGGAGCTTGAAAATGGATCAAATTTGCTATTCTAGGAAGATTTCTCAATTTTTTCCTTGGGAGAACTTTGGAGTTATAAATAGGGGAGAAAGACTTAGTTTTTTAGAAGTTTATATCTTTGTTTATTCTCTCTTGAGCACAGGCAGAGAATTTGCAAACTGATCTTAGCTCATATTTTTTAGAGTTAGATGTACCCCTTTCAGTTCAATACAGCAAAGAATTCCTATTTCACATTTGTTGCCTCTTTTATAACTTTGATTTGATGTTTTCACTATGATTATGATGTATAATCATCTAATTATGTCTCGAGGTTATTGAAATCTATGTAGCTATTGCCCAAAAATCTAGGTTGTGTGTTGTGTTTTAATTAAACCTTCATACAAAGTACTTTTGGATTGTTGGACTTAGGTGAAACTGATAAGGTTACAAGATTGAGAGTTGTTTGTGGGTAAAATTTTAGATTTTTGGATCATCTTTAGATAAAATAGGATTTCATTCCAGTTATTCCTCATCCTTTTCCTCATATAAGTGATTAGTTTAGAAAGATCATAAGGAGAACCAGCTCACTCTGGAGATTCACTCTCGCTATAGAAAACCCACATCCTGAGAGTGTTTCCATGTTTTAACAGATAGCTAAGTCTTTTGTAGGCTTAGAATAGGGTGCATATCTAATTGACAATAATTTTTGGCACACCTGGTGGGACAAAAGCACATTGCTTTATTTGTTGTTTGGTATGTACAGCAAGGTGTTCAGCGTTTTAGAGGTAAAATCAGCATACTTGGCGACTCAAATCTCTAGTTTTTACATGCATATCCAGTTATCAACACATGAAGAATAACACATGCTAAAGAATCTAGTGTTTTCTTCAGTATCAACAACCTTTGGAGGTAAAAAAAATAACATCCTAGCGACTCTAAATAAATGGCTAGACCGTATCCTTTTGTTGTATTTAATGGGAGTAGCTCATTACAACTTGCTCAGCATGATGACATTCCAGCTGGAGCCCTCAAAGGATTGCCATATTTCACCAGAGAAGATCACATCACATCTGTTGAGCATATTCAATATGTTGCAACTCTATGTTCGATGCATAATATTATCCAAGAGAACATGGCAATTAAACTCTTGACTACATCATTGAAAGGGAAACCTTTGCAGTGGTTTTGAGGACTCACAACAGGCTCAATCACATCATGGGATCTACTGGGAGATGGATTGCACAAGCTCTTCGAAGACAAATCTAATCTTTTGTCTCTGCTACAATAGTTGAGTACCAGCAAGAGGCATTCGCATGAGCATATGTCAGACTTTAAATATCACTTTTAGAGAACTTGGGATAGAATCCCCGTGACAGTAAGGCCTACACCACAACATGCCTTTCTATTTTATCTTAGAGCTTTAGATAGCGAAATATTTGTTATGATTTAGGCTCTGGGTGGATCTACCCTTCCCAATGCTTTTGAGATTGTTGTTAGAGCAAAAAACTACCTTATTCTAGTAGGGAAAATACCCCAAAGGCCTCCCTTACCCATTGTTCTACAAATCCAGCCACCTGAGCCCATAGCATTTCTCTTTTTTATTGTTATCCTAGTTGTTCCAGCCATAGAACACCAGGCTGCTGCTCAAGATCCTGTTGTTCTAGCTCATTCTCAAGAGTTTCAAGAGATAGAATTATGCTGCAAGCTATTGGCAAAGAATCTGTTAATATCAGGAGGTAAATTAGACAAGAACATAAGCCATACCAAGCCCCGTATCAGTCTAATCAGCCAAGAAGGCCACCCTTCCAAACTGATCCACAGGCCCCAAGAAGAAGTTGTAACCCTAAGGTGGTTTTTATGAATTGGCAAAGCATTAATTTTTGCGATGTGAATTACCCCCAAGGCCAAGAGATGGGTTTTGAATGCAAACAGACTCCTCAAGAGATCAAAATCTTGAGTTTAAGAAGTTTTGATTCTACTCAGGAGCCTATCTATCTTCAGGACCAGTCCATTAGTCTTCAGTTTCAGCCATATCAAAAAACCAGACTGATTGAAATCATGAATGTCAGGCTAGCATCTGAGAAATCAAATAAAGAACAAGAAGCTTCTGCTATTTGTCCTGCAGCCTCAACTGATTATGAGCATAATGAATGTACAAAGGAAGTTGATTCAAACTTGATCCCAAATCCTTTGCATTTTGATTCTTTTGACAAGTTTTCTAATGCTTTTTATAAGATGAATCAAAGTAGGATGCAAAGCTTGGAGGGTGAAAGTCTCCAATTGCAAAGACAAATTGCCCAAGTTTAAATGGAGAATAAACCAGAAGAGGGAGATGATTCAGTTTTCTTGTTCGATCAACTGCCCACTTATGTTAAGGATAATAAGGATAGCATGTAGGAATCCCATTTATCAGCTGATTTAGGACAACCGGAAGGTGTTGCAGAGAGTTGTATTGTTGTTTCCTGAAAATCGTGACTACCAGGCTGAACACAAGGTTGAATCAAATCAGATCCTTTATGATGATAAAAAATTCAATTTATTCTCAGAGCTTCCATTGTACTATAATGAAGAAGCTGATATGAACAGGACTAAAGCAGCTTGCCTTGCCGAGCAATCAAGTCAACCGAATAAAAATAATCAAGCTATCCAAGATAGCTTCATGATTGATTGTCAGGATCCTGACTGTTTGGCTTGCAGAGTGATTTCCACACTGCTGATTTCTTGTAGTAGTCAAAAGCCCAAGCTAGTTGATGATAAGAATAATAAATAGTTTGAAAAGAATCACTTAAGCAAGGTACAGATTCGAGAAGACTCTAGTAAGGACAGCCATGACATAAAGGAGCTTGAAACTGATGTTATTCTATTTGATGGTATGTTGAAAGAGGTTAGTTCATCATTCGAACACTTGCCTTCATTTAATGAAGAGGGAATTCCTATTTCTGAATGTTCTTCCTTGGTTAATAATGTGTGTTTTGAGACTAGTCCAACTCTGGTTAAGAGCCTATTTAGAGTTGATACCTTCGACAAGCTGTTAGCAACCCTGACAGAGGAGGAAACCACATGGCAGGCTATCATGCAAGGTACGGATCATATTGTTATTTCTAGTCCCAAACCTTTGAGAGGCTACCCTATTAGAGATTTAGCCAATCAAGTGACTGATAGTTTTCAGAGTGTTTTCAGTGCCCCTAAGGATGAGATTGCAGTTGAGGGACAGCAGATTCAATTTGCCCATTCATGGCCAATCAGAGGTATACCCGAAGAGGATCAAGAGTTTCAAACCTTTGATAGTATTCTACAAGTTGTAATACTTTAGTTTATAAGGTGTATTCTTGTGTTTTGCTCCTTATTGCCAATTTGTAAGCATGAGAAGCATCCTGAGTTGATTAGGAAAGACAGCTATTTCACCCAATCCGTGAATGGTTTTGTTTAATTAGTCATTCCACCTAGTTAGAGCAGGTTAGAGTAGTGTTTTCAGCCAATAAGTGCTTCAGTGCACATTTGCTTTTAGTCAGTTTTGTTTCCCTAAGTGCGGCTGCATAGTTTTCTGGCCATTAGGGCCTGTTAGTTTGTTTGTTTTTAGTTTTCTGTTGCTCTTTGAACTAGTTGGAAAGTTGAATTATAGTGTTTTCTGAGTTTGAGAAGAGTAGAGTATGACTCAATGCCCAATGGATATTCAAGGCAACTGATCCAATGCTTAGCAGGCAAGCATATAGCAGAAGTCGCCAGAAATGTTACCATTTTTTCACCACAACTCAAAATTGGCAAAGCTGATGCAACAAATTCATTTTTAGAGTGAAGGTTAACATTCTTTTGTTATAAGTTATTTGCATAGTTATTGTGTTTTAGTGATAATTGTAGTGTTGTTCAAGATAAGAAAGAGAAGGTCATAGCCATCATCGCCTTAAAGGTCTTCAATCTTCAAAGTTGTCTTATGTTCCTGCTCCTGATCTTGACATGAACTTGCAAAAATGTGGGAAGTTCCTATTAGAGCTTTGGTTATGAGATCTCTATATCCTATTAAAAGAGGCATAACATTTTTTTTATAATGCATTGATCAATGAACATCATCCACATGCAAGAAGAGCTAAGAAAGAAACAATCATGGAATTTCAATGTTTTATTCTAATCTATTTGTTTCATGTGCATGTATAGGATAAGTTATGTAGCTTTCTAATGGCATATCATAGTATGTGGAGTAGAATGGGCTCACACAAGGGTTGAGCTCAGCATGCTGCCCCCAAGTCTTAAGAGGATTGTGGAAAGAGTCTGAAAGAGCAGCAATGACACATAAAGACCCTGCAAAATAAAGATAGTTGTCACGTGTTTTTATTATATCTATAAAAATATGATCTGGGTTCTCAATATTTTTTGATACGAAATATATGACAATAATATGCAAAAACCCTTTAAATTTTTGACCAACCCAGTTTGTAGTTTTTGAGGAATCGTCAGAAGCACGATACACAGCAAAATGAAGATACAGTCACATGTTTTAATCATATCTAAAAAAATATGATCTGGGTTTTTGATAGTTTTTGACAAAAATGATAAGATTACAAAGACCAAAAACCCTTTAAATTTTTAACCCACCCAATTTGTAGTTTGTAGGAATCTTCACAATGGCGGTCCCTTTTTCTTTTTGCAAATTTGAAGCTACAAAAAATTATTGTAAAATGATATTTGAAGCAATATCCTATAAATTGCTTATAAATATTCATTATTTATGTAATTAAAACAAAGTAAAGCAAAGAATATCTTTTTTTTTAGTTTGCTTTCTTTTGGGCAGATATGGACAAAAATAAGCCTTGTATTATTGTTTTATAAAAGAAAATCAAAAGAGGTAAGATTAGGCAAATCAGAAGGAAAAGCTATAGGACCTATTCTAAGACAAATATTAAAGAAATGTTCTGTATAAATTGCTTTTAATATTTCATCATTTTATGCAGTTAAAACTATTAAAGAAAATCAAATATCTTTTTCTCGATTTGCTCTATTTTGAGGCAGATGAGGACAATAAAAAAAGTTGATCTTTTATTGAGCAAATAAAACTTGTTTTAAAGCAGATTTTGGTGAGGTCTACCTTGAGGAAGATTTTGGCAGCTTTCATATATAGATTGGAGGTAATTTGAAATCTTTTTTTTTGTCTTTTCAGTGGAGCTCAAAAATGGATCAAATTTGCTATTCTAGGAAGATTTCTCAACTTTTTCCTTGGGAGATCTTTGGAGTTATAAATAGGTGAGAAAGACTTAGTTTTTCAGAAGTTGATATCTTTGTTTCTTCTCTCTTGAGCAAAGGCAAAGAGTTTGTAAACTGATCTTGTCTCATATTTTTCAAAGTTAGATGTACCCCTTTCAGTTCAATGCAGCAAAGCATTCCTATTTCACATTTGTTGCCTCTTTTATAACTTTGATTTGATGTTTTCACTATGATTATGATGTCTAATTCTCTGATTATGTCTTAATGTTATTGAAATATGTGTAGCTATTGCCCATCTAATCCAGGTTGTGTGTTGTGTTTTAATTAAACCTTCATACAAAGTACTTTTGGATTATTGGACTTAGGTGAAACAGAGAAGGTTACAGGCTTGAGAGTTGTTTGTGGGTAAAATTTTAGATTTTTAGATCATCTTTAGATAAAATAGGATTTCATTCCAGTTATTCCTCATCCTTTTCCTTAGATAAGTGATTAGTTTAGAAAGATCATAAGGAGAACCAGCTCACTCTGGAGATTCACTCTCGCTATAGGAAACCCACATCCTGAGAGTGTTTCCATGTTTCAACAGATAGCTAAGTCTTTTGTAGGCTTAGAATAGGGTGTATATCTGATTGACAACAACTCCTAAAATAGAACAGGTGGAAAAGAATCCATTAATGTGTTCTTTTGGAGTAACCTTTCCATCACCTCTAAATTTAGGCAAGATTTTACCTGATCCTCTAGGTAAATCATGCAAATTTGCCCCAAGACTAAGTGGTCTGATAGCAGCACCCCATGGAATAGGTGGAGGTTGAGGACAAACCATAATAGAAGGGGAGAAGTTTACTTGTAATGGAAAGATAGTACTGTGTAAAGTCAGGCTTTAACAAGATGAACTAGCAAAACCTCTAACAGGAGGGGGAGAGGATGGCCTACTCAAAGATTTGACTCTTCTTAAGGGAGGAAAAGGAGCAAAGTTTAAATACTGAAGCAAATCAAAATCCACATCGACAATACCCCTTTGTCTATCCCCTCGGGTATATCTTTTCATAGCCCACTTTCACAACTAAATATTGCAATAATAAGAATCAAGTAGAGTCGCCAAACCACTTACTAGTTATTATGAGGGTGAGCCGGTCATGTAGGGACTTGATTTCTTGGTCTGACAACAAGATTCCTTGACCTATTGTAAGGAACTACTTGAATTTGTAAAGGCCTTTCTCTCCTAGGCATTGGAACAACTCCTCCAATAAAGATTATCTCTTGAGCGTCATCAAAACGATGTACATTTTCTCTTATAATTTCACCAAGTTCTTATTCTTCTCCAAAACTTCGTCAACTTGGTGATATTGTTGGTTCATTCTTTAGGTTTGCTAAGCAACAAGTCTAAGACCAGTAACAATATCTTCTTGATCTCCTACTAGTTAGTCTACGTTAGGCTGTAGGACTGGTTCACATCTTCCACGAAGAACCATAAAGTACAACAAAGCAACTCACACAGTATACATAAATATAGGTTTGATATTACATTCCCCAGTAGAGTCACCTAAAATTTGTTGGTTAACAGATTTGTCACCTAACTCTATATACTCTCGCTCGGACAAGTGACAAATGTAATCAATAGTTGAGTCTAATATATTGGTATTCTACAAAGACTCTTTGCTTCTTTAACAAGGTGCAGCTACCTTCGAAAGACATTTGAATGAATTTAAACTAGAATTAATTTTAACTAGAAAGCAAATAACAAAGGCAGAGCTTTTGACCAGAAAGTAGTAAAGGTAGATTTATATCCAAACCACAAGAAGTTCAAAGACTTCACCAAAATACATCCACAAATTAATATGAACTGATATCATACACCATATATTCACCACCTCAAATAATATATCGAAAGATAAACAATTTGCAGCAGTGAGCAAGAATCAAAGATATCCAACCACCAAGATATACAAATATCATTAACACTAGTAGCAACACATTCAACATAAGCAGAACATGAATTCAAATAATCACAACACAAAGTCCATGATCATTTAAAACTCCATTGTAAGAGTAGCTGAAACTAAAATTTATTATCACCCTTGCAACACAAAGTTTTATCCAAAAAAAGATCCCTAGTTCGACTAGCTACCCAGAATATATAGCTAAGCTGAAAAGTAACTGTCTTTAAGATCATAACGGCTTCTTGAAACAACCAATTTAAAAGATTTTTTAAACAATAATAATAAAGGGGCCCTCCAGAGCTAATAGTTTTAGAGAAAATATTATAAAATAACTAAAGTATCGAAATTGAAACTAATTGAGGATTTGTAAATCCTCTTTGCCGTTGTCCACCTCATCCATCACTTCCTCTTCCTTTGCCTACTCACCTTCTCCTATGCCACTTTGCATTGTTTGAGGTACCTGTGCCTACAACCTTGCCTTGTATGCCCTGTACTTAGTGATAACAAGTGTCAACGACATTCTCGGCGGGGTTCCTATCATGTTGATCCGACACTTCCTTTTCATCGCTGCTCTATCAGAGTCCACCACCTTTCGATGCACATCATCAAACTTATTTCTGGTAGTGTTGATATGAGCTGCTAATTTTGCAAGCCTCCCCAGTGATTTGCCAGTAATTGCATTATAGTTCATTACCTCAGTTACTACTTTTTTGAAATTCTATTTTATTACCTTCACATCCAGGAGCTTCTCATTGTCAGACCCGTTAGCTTCTATCTCCATAGTAGAAAAGTCCCTTTTAATATCCATCATCTCCCTATAATAGACTGCAATTGCTTTCCTCATTTCATCCTCTGCTGCAATTATGAGACAAAGTTTCCATTCAACAACATCAGCCAACACAGGTGTGTTTAGCACTTTAGGACCAGTTACTACTTCCTCAGCTACTAGGATGCTAGGATCCATGTTAGCCATTTCTTGTATCTCTTTAGAGGCTAAGGATAGGCTATGATGGTCACTTCTGGCCTTGTCAAATTCAACTATCAAAACCTCCCTCTTAGCACATACTGAATCATATAATTTTACTACCTCCTCAATAAATACAAGACTGTCAAAAACAATTTTCTTGACCCACTGATCCATAGCATTTTTCAAAGACAAAGATGTTCTAACTTGTTGGAACAAATTAGGATCGAGGATATTAAGGTTGGTGTTTGGGGGCATTTCCGTAGTAGGTGTTATTATTTTGACAACTGAATTAACAAAGGATGACAAAGAACTTACATGTGCCAGTAGCTTTGAATTTTCTTCCTATAGCCCCTTTACCCTTTTAGATATGTTATTGACTGAATATTTGACATGGTAAAGGTCACCCTCTGTAGTAGAAGGTCCCAGATCTACTATACTCATTCTGAAGTCATCCTTTGTCACTTCATCTTCATTCTTATCCACCACTATGTCGACAATTTCTAGGAATTGATTCCTTGAGGCAGGGTCAGTTACCATCCTTGACATCCTTTTAGCCTATTTAGGCCTTGGAGTGCATTGCAGCAATTTTTTTACAGCATCAATGCCTTCATCTGTAGGTGGAGTATATCTCTTTTTCTTCTGAACTACTTTCTTCAACCAACTAGGAGATGGGATTGGAACATTAGCAGTAGCAACAAGAGGAACATGATGAGAATTCTGCTCTGGGGGTTCATTTTGATGAGGGGAACTTGGCAGGCTTAGCAAAGAGCGCAATAGGCTATCTTCTCCAATCTAAGAGAAAATAAAAGAATCACTATCACTTACAGGGTTATTTATAGGTGGCACATGGTCTTCTTTGGAAGAAGAAGTAGCCAATCTGGTAGTTCATTTTGCTGGTTGGGCATCTTGTTAACACATCATTTTCATCTTCATAGACTCTTTAGGAGGCATGTCATCATCACCATTCGATTGTGAGTTGACTCTATGAAGAGTAGGGTCTAAACTAGAAGATCTCTTGTACGAATGGGTGGTTTGGGACCTGCCTTGGTTTTGAGAAGCTGAATCCTTTGGCGTAGTGGAACCAACACACTCCTTCATGTCCAGGTAAGGGTTCTGTTGACATTGCATGATAGCCATCATCCATTAAGCTTGAGTTATCATCAACCATGTTAGGAACCTACAAATCTAGCTTGTAAGCTCAAACTTGGTCTATGGTTAATCTCATCTATTTTCTCCTTTGTACCTCCCTTTCATCTACATAGTCTTCCCAAGAATCCTCGAGTTGAGGTTGATGTAGGTAGGAACCACCCCCATGCATATTCTCTTTTATGTAGTTTTTACTGTCGAAAGTTGTACGGGGTGATAAACTATGAAGACTAAATTCTGATAATAACTTATTAACATTTTTGGCCGCATCATTACTTTTACAAGAATAGAAAGACAGAGTCACAGGAAAAGAATATCCTTTCTTATTCATGGATTGATATTTCACATTTATAGCCACCATCTGATGGCATAGCTCTAGCAACACCAAATAATCAGAAGGGTACCGAGGCAATTTCAATGGGGCATTTTCATATCCCCTAATTCTTAGATAAGAAAAATGATCAAATTGTATATAAAAACTACCAAATTACAAGACCAGATCAAAAGCAGAAACTAAGAACCTTCACTCTATTGAACCATCAATCTTTTTATCTAACATCATGTAAAAAGTGTCATTTACTCTCCTAAAATCTTTCATACCTTCTACCTTTTACAACTGAGGAAAAGTCTGGTACACAGGCGTACTTATCGTAGGATTGCCTTAAATCCTCAAGCTAGGCCAAGAGGCCTCTCTTCAAGCCAATACATACACCAGTTGGGAACACATGTAGAAATTCACACTCCTTGCAAAATTCATCAACTGTTCATGCCAACAGTCACTAATAATCTTCGCCCAATCAATGTGATGGTCCTGACAAATCAACAAGATGAATCTACACATCCAAAATTCAAAAACATTTGATTTTGGGTTCCCAACAACTCTATTTAGCAAAGTTATCATGTCTGAAATTTCTTCTTTAAAATGACTCCTCCTTAGGTTGGCGGGAAGCTGAGATTTCCCAGTCGTTTCAATTTCCAACTAGTTTTTGACAATGCAAGTGCGGCACCAATTTTTCCTTTCATTATAGTAATTCTAGGGGAAGATACAAAAACATCTGCATTATCTTCGTGTTCCTCCAAAATTAAAGCTAGGATGGCAGATT
The DNA here is from genome assembly GCA_027924645.1 of Cunninghamia lanceolata. NCBI lineage: Eukaryota > Viridiplantae > Streptophyta > Pinopsida > Cupressales > Cupressaceae > Cunninghamia > Cunninghamia lanceolata. The sequence continues at coordinate 697,267 of BSBN01001183.1, read as the reverse complement.
CTAAATCAACCTTTGCCACAACGGCACCATTAGAAGTCCTTATCTCCTGTGACTCAGGGAAATAACCATTTGCACATGCCACTATCAATTTAGGGCAATGCATGGTGAGCGAAAAGCCTCCAGCTTTATCCAGACTACTACTAACAATCTTTACCACTAATGGGGTTTGATTCTCTGACTGCATCCTTCCCTAGAAGTCATCCAAATCAATGTAGCCTAGGTTGACATCTCTCACCCCGACAGACCATTCTCCACTATAGAAGTCATGGGGACCCCTTGAAATTTGAATTTCATCTTCATATACTCAAGGAACCAAAAGACCAGAGGCTCCGAAACATACGTAGGCAATACGGGGCAATGCAGAGCACTAACAAGAAATTCTTTGTGTAGATACATGGAAATGGAAAATTTCTAACTCACCAAAGAAAGTGCTATGCTTTTATAACAGAGAAGAACAAGAGAGATAGAATTTCTAATCTTGTTGACCTATAAAAATGGAGTTATGCTGATATCCCGTACGTAGCAAGCTAGCTGTTTAATACTCTGCATGCATTCTCTTTGTGAAATGACGTAACTTTAGATGAGAGGAAGAGTTTATCAATGTCACCTCACATAAATTCACTTATGGAGAACATTAATTTTTGGCGGTGAATTTAGCTTTTGAAATCATTAATACATGCCTCGAGTTTCCCTTCGAGAATTGTTCCACTGTGTCTTCACGTACTTCCAATTAAATGTGAAGTGACAAGTGTCATTCCTTTACTTTGTACGCCAGTGCAGCAAGAACTCTGCAACAAGTCCTTTGAAGTCAACAAGTCAGGTGAGAATTCAAGTTTTGAACTCCAAGTCAGAGGTTTGGAAGTTCAAGGAACTCCTGACCTCCCGACAACAAAGGGATTTCATAATACCAAGACACAAGGAAAGACTCAAGACATGGACTATTCGCACGAGTCGACAAGTCGGGTGGTTCAAGAACTTGTGAACCCGCCGACATGGTTCAAGAGTGCAAGGAATTGCCGACGACTCAAAATGTGACTAAGTAAAATGAACTTGGGATGAAAAAGTAACAAGTAGTACATATAAGACAGAGACAAGGGCTAAGATATGAACGCTTTAGTACATTTTTCCAAAAATGGGACAACAGCGACGAGGGCAAAAAAAATTAATAGCTTTCTAGAATGGGTGCTCATTCCTAAATAGGTACACATTACAATTAAGTACCCATTTAGGAATAGAACTTAATTGGGTCTCCATTCTTTTCGAGTACATGTTTATTGTCAAGCTTCCATTCCTAAATGGTTGCCCTTTTTTACGAAACGGGTACCTATTCTTGCCATGGATTTTTCACCCCAAATTTTTCACTAAAAGTGTACCCAACTTCTTGCACTTACCTAGTAGTAATCAATCCTAACTTTACTATCTAAGTTAATTATTACTTCAATAATTACATTTATTTAGTTAACTTAAATAAAATTAATTAAGATGTAATAAAACCCTTATTAATATAATATTATTTATATTTAATAATAGAATAATACTAATTGTTATAATTATCATTATATAATTAGAAAACTTATTATGATTAATAATTTAACATGAATATTAATATTAATAAATTAAGATTAATATAATACTTATTAATATACTATATTGATTGATATTGTAGCATAATAATATATTGTTAATGATTAATAAGCTATTGCCAATAGTGTATTAGTAGAATTTAATATTGTGTGGCCAACAAGTACATAGCAAGATCCATTTGGTTAGTTAGGTGGCAATAACTAAAAGTTTGTATTCAGATAAACTTGCATAGTAGAAGCACTACATAAGCACCCACCGTAAATAGTCAGTACATTGTGTGCCGACTATTTTTCAGTATTTTCGACCTACAATTTTTTTGACTTGTTTTACAAACGATTTGAATCAATAATGAAGAATGTTTTCGACCTTTCTATTTGTTGACAGGATTTCGACCTTCCTATTTGTCAACACGATTTCGACTGCCGGTACGTTTACAATGTACCGACTGTTTAAGCTCTTCCCTACATAAGAATCAAATAAATAACAAAATAAAAAAGAAAGCAAATACAAGTACATAATATTTCACTTTGAAAAACTTTTCCAAAACTAGTACAACAACCTTCTTCACTATTACATAAAAACTCAACTATTCATAATATAATAATAAGCTCTTACTCAACCTTTATGCATATACATATATTAATATATTAATAAGCAAATTAAAAAGTAATTTTGCAATTTATTTAAATATTTTAAAAGCATGGACAAAAAACTACAGATTCAGTAAAGCAACTAAAAAAAAAAACAATCCCCCCACTAATGAATAGAATTATCAAGCATTAAAAGCATACAATGCATCTCCAAACATTATTATTCAGAAAAAGTTAATGAATCTTCATCACAGGCATCTCTGCATTCATCGTCTACTGTGTATACTCGGTAGACGTTGCCTTCGTTTCCTCCCAGCTTGTATAGTTGACTAATAATCATAGACAATAATTGGGGGAGTTGTCTTCCTTCTTCGCCGATGTCGATGGTGCAGACATAGCCTTTCTTTATTCCACTGTCGAGAAAAGGATAATCCATTGTCGGAATCCAACAGGACTCGGCAATATAATGCTGGGCATGGTTTATTGCTGTAAGGTCGCGAATGACAATAGTCCACACCCATTCTCCTTCATCCAGAGAGCAACATATGGATTCGCCGCCAGGCAGCCTGATCCGCACAACGTCTCCGTGAGAGCTTCGAAGCACGGTGCATACAATGATTGCACTCAACGAATGTGCCACTTTCAATGATACCTCGGGTCTCCCTCTTCTATTTATTTTGATTTTATTGATTGCATCGGGGTAAGAAAAACCAGACCAGAGAGTTGCATTTAAGGTCGACTCCGCTCCATGAACTGCTTTTCCAATTATACTAGTTAATTCTGATGGTATTGTCTGAGACCAAAGAAAGGGGAGGGAAAAAAGCTTAGTCTAAAATAAATCTTTACGAATTAAAAAGCCATCTTTTTTCCCTAAACAAGAATTATAGGCGAAGACTAAAACATTGAGACGAGAATGTGTACCTTCCGGTTAGAAAGAAAACTATTTACAAGTTCAGGGCCAGCATAATAATGGAGATATTTTAATGTTGCCGGTGCATTAACCTCTTTTTTAAGGCTCCAACATTTATCCAAGGAAATCTTCTCTAGGAAGCGTGAATTTGCTAGACTGGGCAGCGCTTGAAGCTTCGGACAATCAAATATTATAAGCTTTGCCAGATCGAATTCTCCTGATACGCTTAACAATTTCTTACAGTGTTCCAATGCAAGAAAATGCAGTGTTGTTACCCCTATTATGTTCAGTTTAATCAGAGATTCCATGGATACAATATGCAAAGATTCAAGTCTGGGACAATGCTTTCCACTGATTGAAACCTTGGAAGTCTGCTTTACATTATACATCTCTATGATTTCAAGGCTACCCATGCAGCTATTTACGGAAGACTCAAAACTCGTTGACTGTGATTCAGTACCGTTCAAAGCCAATTCTCCACTTAATGTGCAATTCCTCAAAACTAGAATTTTAAGATTGGCGAGTTTTCTGAGGGATATTGATAAGTCCCCTGCTTGAATTACCAGTCCCTTCCATTCTAGATGTCTAAAACTATTTAACATTCTGCATCCGCATTCTGGTTTCTCAATCCAGTATGCCGAACTTCCTTCCAAGAGTAAGTGTTCCAACTTGTGTAACATTTCTAATGATTTTGGAAACTCTCCTAATGATCTTGTCTCATAAACGCACAGTTGTTTCAAATCATATCTTTCCTCTTCCTGATAATGAATCACATTCATAGAATGTGATTCCAAACATTTACCAGAAGTTACCTAAAATTCAAACAAGTATTTCAATCAGCTTTTCTTCAGGAAGGTAGCACATTCAAGCATCAGAAAATTAACTAACTATAAGTCAATTGTCTCTACACATTGTTAGCATAAAGGAGCTAAGAAAAATCCATTAGTACAAATTTATCGATAGCATGGATCTAAGAGGTTTTCAAAAAAATCGGTTGGTACTCCCACTGTAGGAGCATGAGTATTGACATCTCTAACGTGTTAGATGTCCCCCGGGGTATTTAAGATTCATATTAGGATGGATCTGTGCTAGTTGACAAGTCTTCACCTAACTGCTATTCTAAAATGTATCGACCATCTTTCAGTTTTAAATTAACCTGGTTCACTTTAATATAAAGAAGAATACAATATACCTGAACATTTCTCGGACATAATCTTTTAAGGTGTCCTCTCCTAATTTTCAAATGCTGCAAATTTTGCAGAGGAATCCAGAAAGGAATGCTCTTGTGCCAATGCCAATTCAGGTCAAGCTCGAGCCATAACAAAGCGGCTGATGTCTCAGAACAATCATCTCTATTACCCAAAAAAATATGTAATTTGGGAACCAATAGACCTTATGATATTTTATTTCAGGGTTTAACTGCGTAGTTTTTGAGTCAAACACATGACCCATATTTCATGAGTAGTGGTTCACATAACCCATCTCTCATGCTAATGAATGGTCCACTTAGCACTCACTGCACCTAGGTGATGCACACAGTGGTGAAGCATCAGGACTTCCCGGGAGGTCACCCATCCCAGTACTACTCCGACTCAAGCGCGCTTAACCATGGAGTTTCCCCCAAGATCAAGCCCACTTAGCTTGCTACCCCATTTGTAAAACCTTCAGCAAGTGTTGTGCCTTATGAACCATTCATTATAGAGCCCCTTTAGCTAATCAATTGATAAGTAGGAGGTATTTTTTGCAGCATGTCAAATTATGATATTTTATTTCAGAGTTTAACTGCGTAGTTTTTGAGTCAAACACATGACCCATATTTCATGAGTAGTGGTTCACATAACCCATCTCTCATGCTAATGAATGGTCCACTTAGCACTCATTGCATCTAGGTGATGCACACAGGGGTGAAGCATCGGGACTTCCCGAGAGGTCACCCATCCCAGTACTACTCCGACTCAAGCACGTTTAAAGATGGAGTTTCCCCCAAGATCAAGCCCACTTAGCTTGCTACCCCATTTGCAAAACCTTCAGCAAGTGTTGTGCCTTATGAACCATTCATTATAGAGCCCCTTTAGCTCATCAATTGATAAGTAGGAGGTATTTTTCGCAGCATGTCAAATTATGATATTTTATTTCAGGGTTTAACTGCGTAGTGTTGATGTGTTTTCCTTGCACATACAACGCAGAATAAAATACTGGTGTACTCTATCCTCTCTTGAACAAAATCCCTCAAATGCTAAGCTAAGTGATCATATGAGTGGACTCCAAGGTTCTTGATTAGTTACTTTTGTGTTGCGACTTGGGATAACTTAGCAGTAGGATGTGAAGTACTGTTTGACATAAGGGGACTTACGTAAATGCTCAACAACAGGAAACTTGTTTCTCTTGGATAACATGTAACACAGCTTCTTAGAAGGTCTACCAATTCGATAATGACAATGGAAGCTCTTGAACCTAAATCTAACAAGATTTTAAAGAAAATGCAAAAGGAAATAAGTTTTAAAAGGCTCTAATCTAAATGCAAGCAATCACCACTGATTCACCGAAATCTCAACCACACTTTGCTTCGCCATAAGGAAACAACTACACAAAGGTGATGCTATCTTCTAAGGGTAAAGTAAGATTTTCAGATTAAGCTCAGATGATGTTCAGACTAACCATGCACTACAACCTGCCATCGACAAATCATAAATGGTATGAACTATGGAGACACCAAACACGAATCAGCAACAACAACTTCCACAAAACATAAAACTAAATTGCTGAAAACAAACTAAATAGATCTTATTCTGTGAGTGAACACTTAGAAACCATGCATTCATTTGAAACAACACAAATCACCATGAAAATTTCAGCAATGAATTTGTATTTATTTCAGCAGAGTCTTGAGCAACAATTTCTCAGAGCATCCCCCCCCTTACAAATGAGAGCAAAATGGGTTTATATAGGCCCCCAAAACTCAATGGATGGCCAAGATTAAAACTTTAAATCGAAGGCCCATATTATGCCACACAGGCAAGTGGTTACAAATTTTACTAAAATTGGACCTTGCATTAATGATGCACTAACTAAGTGGAACACCCTCATTTATGACCTTTCCTTTTCGCGCTAAACTCCACAAATCTAGCGACGACACGTGTAATCTCCTCCATAGGGACACTTGGCAGAGTCTGAATGGTGCCCTCTACGATTTGCAGCTCCTCTGTAGATTTGACAACTGTCATTTCCCAACTAGCCATGGATGTCTGAAACGTGCCCATGAAAGTGGAAAGCGTGCAAATTTCATCCAACAACTCCCTTGAAATAGCCTGTGTATGCCGAAAATACTTTGCATGCATCTTGTCTTTCAGCAAGTATTCATCAATCTCTCCATTGGAATCAACTACCCTGTTTACGAAAACAAGTATTTTGTTTTGCATTTCCCGAAGTACCTCTTTTGTTTGAGTGCAGTCACTCTCAACCTTTCCCAGAACCTGCTCCTTTATGCTGAGTGCACAATACCAAGAATGGAAATTATATGTTGGACCCCGCTCAATCACCCCTTCATCCAACAATGTGGCACTTGGAGTATAAATCAGCCTTTTCAACTGAGGCATAACTTCTTCCCTTACATTTCTGAATTGTGCACAAGTAATTAGAATACTCTGAACTTTGTCAAATGTTGAAGCAGCCTCCTTATACAACTTCACAATCTCATCCACAAACCTATCAGCCTTGATCTTGAAATTTGCTGCCCATTCCTGTAATATTCGAGAAGAGGACCTCATTTCTTCCAAATGAACCACAGACTCCTGCGAGAGCAATGCCGGTGGTGCAACCATCACTTCAGCTTGGCTTAGTGGCCTCATTAATTGCTGAATATAATGCTGAAATGCCAAGTTATCCTTCTCTAACTGAATCCTCTGTTCTTGTTCCTTCCGTAGCCTTTCTTTGATGACAGCAACTGAATCTTCCAACTCTTCTATCTCCTGCTCTGCCGTGGCTGGTCCCAAATCAAAAGTATTGATGTCATATGCACTCGGAACGCCACCATCTGCCTCCTTGCTGATTCTTGGGACAGCAATATGCACTTGCCTTGACCCTGAGCTGCCTCTTGTGATCTTCGAGAATTTAGTAATTTTCTGCTTTCCATTGTCAGTTTTGGCCCTGTTTAGCAAGTCTTCCAGACTTAATATGGGTTCCCTTTCAATAATAGACTTTTCCTTGACTCGATCTCTCAACCACTCAGGCAGATTGGACAGGTCCTCCTGACTTTCTTCTTGAACTCCCTTATGCTGAACAGTGGGAAGAGCCTCCTCATCAAACTCATACAACTCTTTGTCATCTTGATTTTCAGCTTCTGTTTCTATCACGACCACTTCTTGTTCCTTAGCTGATTTTGACACCACTTCACCAATTTGATTACCTTGTTTGTTTCCCTGATCATCTTGGATTTTCAAGGCTGTCTGCTCATCAGGTCTCACTTCATCTTCATCAATATTTATTATATTGTTACCCTCCTGTCTTGAAAATGCACTAGCTGCCTCCCTTCGTTAGTCTTTGCTTTCTTACTTGGCTGAATATCCTCATGCGGATCATCATCTTCACCCTCCGAACCATTGGAATTATTGGATGACCCACCACTTGAAGCATCCTTGGACTGATGTACACTAACCCCTCCCATTAGGTTGTAAGTCAATTGGACATTCTTCTCCTGGAGCCTACGAATCTGGAAGTCTACATACTTTCTTGTATGCGATACGATTGGCATCATCAAATCATTATTGCATGTGGCCTCCTGCTCAGACCAATTGATGGTGAAGGGCCTATCTCTCTTCTCTTCATATGAACTTTGTGAAAGTCTTTTGTGATTCTCCTCAAGCTGATCCGGAATGTTGATCACTCTTGTTGATCTGACCAAATCCAAAGACAATCGGTAGCAGCTTTTCTTTCTTATTTCTATATCATCATATGTATCTATCCAATGATCCTCGAGCTGTGGTTTGTGCTCATATCTGCTCCCAAATTTCTGCCTGACCGTGCCAAATGGATCGAAGTTACTGCGTGCATCATTGTGGCATACCAAGTTGTAAGCCTGCAACTCTATCTCTGAATTTTCAGCGGCTTGTAAGGACATGCAAGTCTCGAGCCTCCCGATGCTAATTGGAAACTTTGTTGTAGTCTTTTTCCTCTTTCTCTGGACCTTGTCAAATGCAACCAGCTGTCGTGTTACTTCCAACAACACCATTCTGTCAGTGGGGTACCTAGGCAATCTATAAGGCAGTGATGAGAAGCCCTCTACACGGATGTATGTGAACCTTGGAAACTGAATAAACCATTTTCCGTATTTTGCGATGAAGCTCATGGCTTCCTTCGACAATCTCCTGCATGTGCTACCTTGTAACAATCTAACAATATGCATGGAAAAGGCATCATTAAACCTTCTGTAATGGGATATAGCCTGTAAGTGCAGCTGAGGATAGCAATCATAAACCTTGAACTGTCCTTCTCCATTTCCAACTCTCCCTTTGCAGTTCAATCCTGGATATCTCTCGTTTCTGGCAAGCATATATATAATATACGAGCTCATGTAAAACACTTTCGTTTCCTGTAAACCCTTCAATTGATCATCGATGTTACTGCTGATCATTTCAGCCCAATCTATCATTCTTTTTCCACTTATAATTTCTTCAATGAAGAAGAACATCCAGGGCTCGAAATTTGCCGATTGTGGGCAGCCCATGATGCGGTTCAAAAACACAACCATATAGTTAATTTCTTGATGAAAGTCAGACTTGTGAAGCTTTTTAGGTACCTTACTCACATGTGGCCTTGGCTGCACCAACCAACTATTGTTTATTACCTCCATACATTTCTCAGGTCCCGCCAAATAAAGTTGCAAAGCAGACTCCTTGTCGCAGAATGTAGTAGTCTTGTATGAGGGGATGTCAAAAGCTTCCGCGATCACCTCCTTTCTCAGATAAGCAAGTACTTTGCCCTCTCTAGTCATAATACATCTCTTTTCATGATTATAATGCTTGGCGCATTCTAACATCAGTTCTGGACACAGCATTGTTGGCGGGAAACAAGCAGCTTGCACAATCCCGTTCTTCATCATTCGTCTGACCAGATCTGATGGATTGGGTTTGTGCAAATTTTGCCGAATCTCTTGCATATTGGTCTTCCCCAGATTGGTGTCACAGAGGCTTCGCCACTTCGAAGTGATCTTTGTCTCTGGCCACGTTCCCTTCATGTCGCTCCTCATCAATGCTTGTCTATCCTTCGCACTCATCCTTCACCTGCACAACCGCCTTATGTCAAAATCCTGAAAATGATATTCAGTAACAACATAATAGTAACAAAACCTACATTTAATACATGCGGGATTATTTGAATGCAAGATTTCAATTTATCTCACCCCTCTGCTAAAGCAAAAAAAAAATAAAAATGCGATTCCCGCGAGAACAGAATGTCCAAATGTTTCACCAACACACTTAGTTCCTATTTGCCCCTGTCAAATCTGATCTCCTAATGGACCTGCAATAATCATGTGTTGTAATCCCCTATGTGCTTTAATGGAGGGGAGGTCGATTTCCAAGCAATATAAGGTGATCTTTCTTAAACTTTCGAAAACTTCAACCAAGGAAGACACTCTTAAACCTGCACTCAGGAAGCGTCAAGAACACCGGGCAGATTATGTGATATTAACCAGTTCAACATCCAAGCACCCACTCAGACAACCCCATAAGGATCCCCTCCTGCAGACAAAACTCATGAACACAGTCAGGTTTCCAAATACTCAACTTAGCTACTGATGCAGGAGGCGAAGCTCACTGTTAGAACAAATGACAAAACACCTTCGAATCCCCTCTCGTCCCACACAGTGCAATCACCTTTTCTGGAGGACAGCGCATACCATGAATGCTCAGAACGTTGGCACTTTTACTCACAATAATGCTCAAAAGATTTTGCTAGCATAAATAGTGTGCTTCCACCTCCTCTACCGCATACATGTCATTCAATGGCATAAAACGTGGGGCTAAAAATAGGAGGAGCCAAATTTTGAAAGATACGTGCCTCCAACTCCTGCCAAGAATCTTAATTTATTCCCCATACATGCGTTTTTCAAAGTGCAGTGCCCATTTAATGGCATGCTAAGAATAGATTTGATTCGTTCTGCAAAAAAAAACGTTCAATGCTTCCAAATTTCGGGTCATCATGATTGCCAAAGAGGTGGCAGGGAACAAGCGGGTCAGCGCAAATGTTAGAGATCTTGGCAAAAAAGAAAAAAATGCAAACCACAGATCCAGCTCCGCCCTGGCGGTCCCTTTGCTTCAACGTGCACAATGCAGGAGTGCAATGGACTCTCAAAAGTCCGTCCCTCACAGAATGACCAACGTGGAGTGAAATGCTATATTTCACATCTGACGCGATGCTGAGAATGGAATTTTACGTGAGGTTTAGAAAATCCGCCAAAGGGGCATTAATAACCATGCCAGGCGACAGACATCCAGGGCAAACAGTCAGCCAAGCCTGCTGAAGATTAAGCTAATCATGGAGAGTTCCTGACGAGTCAAGAAGATCCGTCCAAGCGGTCATCTAGCCCGTTGAGAGAATAGGCAATGGAAAACCATGCCAGAAGGTAACTAAAGTCCGCTTAGGCGGAGATCCAGGGGAAGCGGGCATGCTGTTGAAAGAAGATTTTGGTGCAGCAGCATCGTTATTCTTCTACAGTTTTCTATTTATTACCTTATGTCTCTGCCCACCTACATTTGTATCTTGAGAGCTTCCATTTGTATTATAAACTATATAAAAGTTAATAGGGATGTCAATCATTTTCATTCAGGAGTTTGAGTGGCATGGCAATGACCATTTTTAGTTTCTTCTATTCAATTCCAGTTACAGTGACATAATTAGGTAACAGTCAGGCCATTTTTTATCGATCCCAATGCAGAAAAGAAACTGTGATGCAGACCACAGACCAAAGCACCAAAACAAGGGGGTCCCCATGGCCGATGGGGCGATGTTGGACCACGTCACAACATCTGGCGACTCCACAAGAGAAATGTTCTTGAACATTTGAGGAATAAAGACTCATTCAAAACCCTAAATCATCAAGTAACCTTGTCAAGTCCTTCAAATAGTTAAGAGATGCACTCAAAAGGAGAAAAGAGTCAAAAATTGTATCACGACATTTCATCTCTGCAATTTCTTAGGGTAAAAATTTCATTTAAAACATCCTCAAGTGTTCTAGAGATAAGCAAGAATCAAAACTTCAAAATCCCTACGTGCACCCACATATTAGGTCAGATAAACATGAAAACTTAATCAAGGCGTCAAAATCAAAAAGCTTAGGACAACCATTTTCATCCTGAAAGATCCAAGTGTGTGCAATTGGGTTCATTTCCATACATTAGCACTTAAGATCACCTTAGTTCCTCCGCATTAAGCTACATGATTGGTGCACACCTCATGAACTACCTGGACATGGCCCCGCTGCCAGCGAGCGTCTATAGCCCCGACGGGTTTGTCTCGTAATTCCACTCGAGCAGAGCCCTACTGCCGGTCAGGCGTCCATAGCCCCGGTAAAGATTACTCGATCATCCATCTAACTGAGTTATGGTGTGTGATTTGTGATTTTCTTTCATTTCTTTTCTTTTCTTTTGATTTTCAACATGCTTTTGCTTGGTAGAGTACAATGCAGTACCGCTACGTGATAACTCAGCTAGCTGGGTGTGGACTTACGATGGCGGCAAAGGTGGACCTTTAGATTTTTCACTTAATGCGAGATCACAAAGATTCACTTAGGTACTTCTAGATTTTAAAAGTGAAAAGATATAAGATCTCAAAATAATTCAAGTCGCCCTAAACAATCAATTTGTTCTCCCAGAGTAAGAAACATGCTATCGAACGCCAATAATGGAGTCCGCAATGAATCCATCCATCTGATGCCAGCTTATCAAAAGAAAACAAAAAGTATTCATTTAAACATTTTAAACATATAATCAAAGACCTTCATGTCAAAATACAATGCATGATTCCCTTCTCGAGTCAAGTACAGATCTTAACAAAAAGATAGACTAAAGAAAATTACCTTCTGATTCAAAGAATCTCATGAATATTTATTCTCAAAATATACTTAGCATTACCTCATGAAGTCAACCAGAAGTGCACTCATTGTAAAAACCACCCAAAAACGGGACCCCAGGGAAAGCCAAAAACTGCAGCAAAAGCAGACAAGCCCAAAATAAAGCAAACCTACCCTAGAACTAACCTAAGAAAGCAAGAAACAACTATCCTAACTATGTACAAATAAGTCCCCGAAAGAACTTAGGGTTGGAAATAATGTTTTAAGAATTGTCCATTGACGGGCAATGGAACAGATTCTCCAGTGAGTGTTTTTAGTTTGAAAGCATTTTCTCCCAAAATTTCGGCAATCTGGTAAGGGCCCTTCCAAAGATTATCAAATTTATCATGTCCACCCTTTCTCTCTTTAGCTTTGTCCCAGTATAGAACCAAATCAGAAATATGAAAAGACTTGATCTTTGCTTGTCTATCAAACCATCTCTTCACCACTCCTTGATGTTTTGCAAAATTTTCAAGTGCTATGTCTCGTTTTTCTTCTAAGTGGAGCAGTTGTGACAACCTAGTTTGGACTCTGTTATTTTCTTCCATGTAATCTTGCATAAATTGTAATGTAGGAATTCTCAGTTGGATTGGAAATACAGGATCTTGGCCATAAACTAGATGATAAGGGGATGTACCCAAGGAACTCTTTATTCTCGTCCTGTCTGCCCAAAGAGCAAACTTAAGTTGCGTATGCCAATCTCTCGGGTTTTTGTCCAATAGTTTCTTAATTGCACCTAGCAAGTTTTTGTTGGTGGATTCTGCTAGGCCATTTCCCTGCGGGTAATAGTTTGATGAAAATTTCAGTGTAATACCATATTCAAAGGCCCAGTTAGAAAATCTTAGTGAAGCAAAAGCAGGACCATTATCACAAACAAGTGCATGTGGACATCCAAACCTAGTGATAATATTTTCTTCAAGAAATTTAATCACAACATCAGAAGTACAAAATTTTAAAGCATGAGCCTCAGACCACCTGGTACAGTAATCAGTAGCGGTCAGAATATACCTGTGTTGTGCCGAGGAAGGTGGGTTAATCATACCAATAAAGTCCAAACCCCATTGAGCAAAAGGTCTTACTTCAATCACTGGTTGAAGTGGCATGGCTGGATTTCTTTCCCTCGAAGTAGCTACCTGGCATGTGTGACATCTCTTGACATGGTCATATGCATCATGAAACAAAGTGGGCCAATAATAGCCTGCCCTCAGAATCTGGTGTGCTGTAGCTAAACCACCCCCATGACATGTTCCAAATTTGCCGTGGAAGTGTTCCATTATCTGACCTGCTTCATCCCTTCCTAGGCACCTCAAATATATCCCTTCATGATTCTTTCTAAACAGGACTGATCCTTGGAGCATGAAATGCTGACTTTTTATTCTCAAAGCTCTCTTCTGGGTTGAATTCATATGTGTCGGACACTTCTGATTTAACAGACAATATATAATGTCATTGTACCACTCATCAGGGGATACATCCTCAAGAGTATAAACTTGTTGCACCAACCCTGGTCCATCAGTTGCAATTGTTTGAGTCAGTCCTTGTCCTCGAACAAGCTTCATTGGTTGTATTTCAATATCATATTCTTGAATGGTGGCGACCCACTTGCCTCTTCTTTCTCCCAATTCATTCTGCATAAGCAGGGTCTTGACTGCCACATCTGGAACAATAGCATATATTTTACTCCTCAAAATGTAATGTCTGAATTTCTTAATCACTTTGACCAGTGCATAAGCCTACTTTTCCACATTAGGATATCTCAGTTCAGCATCTTTCAATGGTGTGCTCATGAAGGCTATTGGGTGTTCATCCTTTTCTTCATTTCTCTGGGTGAGAGTTGCTGCACAAGTATGTTCTGAAGCAAACGAATATAAATAAAATGGCCTTGTGTAGTCTGGGCTTATCAAAACAGGAGCATTAGCAATAGCTTGTTTGATTTCTTCAAATGCCTTTCTTGCAAAAATTGTCCACTCTATCTTCGCATCTTTCTTCAACATGTCATTCAATGGCTTAACAATCTCTGCAAATCCTGTAATGAACTTCCTGACGAAGTTTATCTTCCCGAAGAAAGACTTCAGCTCCTTCTTACTTGCAGGCATATCAATCTTGGAAATAGCCTCTATCCTGCTCGGATCTATTGAAATTCCCTTCTCTGAAATCACATGTCCCAATAATTTGCCTTCTGTTACTCCAAACATACACTTTTTTGGATTCAGTGAGATTCCGTGTTTTCTGCATCTTTGAAACACTTTCCTCAAATCCCCTATGTGGTCCTCCCTTCTGCGAGAGAAAACTGTGAGATCATCCATGTATATGATTATACATTTTCCAATCAAATCATGAAAAGCAATGTCCATAGCTCTTTGAAAGGTTGCTCCGGCGTTAATCAGCCCAAATGGCATTCGCCTATATGCATAGTTTCCCCACTTGCAAGTGAATGTAGTCTTCAATCGGTCTTCTGGTTCCACCATCACTTGGTTGTATCCTGAATATCCGTCTAAGAAAGACATCATCTGGGAACCGTTTACAATTTGCAACACTTCATCTAATGAAGGCAGTGGATAATTGTCCTTTTCAGATGCTCTATTCAAATTCCTGAAATCCACACACAACCTTATCTCCCCATTTTTCTTACGAACAGGGACAAGATTGGCGACCCACGTTGAGTGCCTTACCGGAAATATTATCCTTGCGTTCAACAGCTTCTTTACCTCTTTATATATCAATGGTTCTAAGAGTGGATTGACAGGTCTCTGCCTTTGTCTGAATGGCTTGCTGTTGGGTTTCAGAGGAATAGTGTGTGTAATGATTGAGGTATCATAAGTCTTTAAATCATCATAGCTCCATGCTATAATGTCTGAAAATTCTTTCATGCATTTGAGTATACCTTCTTTTTCTTCAGGTCTACACACCTTTCCTATTAACACATTCTTCTCTTCATTACTTGTTCCCATATTTATAGGTTCACATTTATCTCCTTGAATCTTATGATCTCTCAATGTACTCAATTGATCTGAATCAAAGAGTCTTTCTAACTCAACCATCCCTCGTGGTATTGTGTTATTTTTTAAGTTCAAGATACCCTCTGCACCAAATTCTTCTTGTTCCAAATCTTCTTCATCTATGATTTGAGCCTCAAAAACCCCAGAATTTGTAATGAAATCCAATATGTGTTTATCATCATTGAACACCTGAAAATTTGTAACATTATCAGGGACTGATGGTACTGAGACTAACTCTACAGTGAACTTTTTCAACCCATTCATGGCAAGTGGTGTAAGTGAACTCGCAGCCTGTGCTAGGGAATTAGCAACTTGATTCTTTGATCTGTAAACTGATTTGATGTTGAATGCATCAAAACTTTCAATCAAATCCCAAACACGATTTCTATACCTCTTTAATCTCTTATCATGACAAACATACTTCTTTCTTATTTGCTTGACAATTACCTCGGAATCTCCATAAACATGTAGAATCTTAGCTCCTTTCTTGATAGCCATCAATAACCCATGAACTAATGATTCATACTCTGCCACATTATTTGTACATGGAAATTGCAATCTATGCGCAGCCAAGAATGATTCGCCGGATGGATTGATTAACTCGAACCCAGCACCAGCTCCTTGTTTCGACTTGGACCCATCAAAACGCAAAGTCCATACTTGATTTCCTTCTTGATCAATTGAAACTTTGCTTGGATTTTCTCTTCCCTTACCTTTCTTGGGAGTCCTCGGTAAAATTGGATCCTTCTTCGGTTGATCATCACCTTTTTCAGATTTTTCGATTATCTCAGTTTTAGTGGGTAATTTGACAGGGTTATCTCCCTTCTTTACTTCCAGAATTTCTGGTTTTATGGCCTGAGGGACTTTCTTGTATACTTGCTCTAAGGCAACTTTACACATAGCACAGGAAAACTCAGAATGAAAAGCACTGTGTATCCGGCACCAGTTAGGCAATAATAGATCTTTGACATTTGCTTGCTGACCTAACTCTGTTGCTTGCTGAACATTCTTGAGTACGAAATTTTGGAAATTTTCAAATGTACCATCTCCTTCATCAGAAGTGGACTCATAATTGTGATCAAGCAAAATTTCAGTTTCATCGAAAGATTGCTGACCTTCACCTTCTTTCATTCTTGAACCTTGTAACATGAGGATTTCTTCTGTATTTGGCCTGTAATTCCCAAGATCAGTTTCTAGGAACAGGACCTCATTGTCCTCACCATATTCTGTGATCATCAGTTTCAATCTTGGAGTACTATCAATTCTGATTTGATTTGGAATTCCTTTCCATGGTAGCCACATGTGTGAGAAATCGGTAGCTACATACCCATTCAATCTTCTTGACCAATCTCTACTCAGGAGCATGCCATATCCGCCTGGGATATCAACAACTGATATATCAATGTAGCTTTGGATTCTTGGATCAGATGACAATTGCATGTGTATATTATTCAATTCTCCAACCACGGGCACTTCTGTCTTATCCAGTTGTGTAACTTTCTTTGTGGTCGGAGTAGGAATCAAACCCAATCTTTTACATATGGTGAGTGGCATTACGTTGCTTGATGCTCCTGAATCCATCAAACAATTATGTAACATTTTCCCGAAAATACGGACTGATAATAGGAATGGGGCAGGCTCATCTCTTCCTTGATAGAAAACTACAGACTTTTCATTTGGTAACTTGGAATGTGCATTCTTTTCCACATCATTTGACCGTGAGATTTGATCCTTTGCAATCCTTTCATTTTTGATGATCTTTTCACTTTTAACAATACTTCCTTCTTTTATATCCTTTGTAGGGTCTTGGGCTATACATACTGAGTTCATATATGGAGAAACACCCTCTTGCACACTTTCCACAACATGTGCATTCTGAACATGGGATGAGTTAGAAGGGCCTACCGTAGCATTCCTTGGAATAGATGTATCATTTAAGCTGCTTAAAACTGTGTTTCTAATCTCAGGGATTCTCATCATTTCAGCCAAAGGCATGCTCACTTTCACTTTCTTGAATTCTTCAGTAACAATTAAACTTAGACGATTCAATCCATCATTTGTCACAAGGCCATCTCGTGAAAGATTGGCTCCTTGTGGATTGTCTCGTGGCTGAACTTCTCGCGTTGGAGTGGTTCTTTGAGCAGCATCCCTTTGTCTATACTCTGGTGAATCCTTTGGAAAATTTGGATTATTACTAGCTTTTGGATTTGGTGGAGTTTGAAAATTGTTTGGAGGAACTGAAGAGGTTAATGGATCTGGCGCTCGATGATTTCTTTGATAGACCTTTAGGGGTGGATTCCCAACTGATTGTTGAAATGCTTGTACTTCCCCTGTTGCTTCAGCTTGAAAGTCAGTACTGAATGGAGAGTAATAATCTAAATTTTCAATTGGTCCATTTGCAGATGCCAGAGGGAACCTTCCATTGTATTCCATTGCATCATAATCCATCACAGGAGGAAATGTGAAGTCTTCAATGATCAAGGCTTGATCATACCTTGTTGTAGGAACAATCTCATATCCTGTCGTTGCTTGAGGAGCATCTTGAGCTTGCATGTTTTGCATCTCCTTTTGAAATATATCAGCAGCTATTCTAAACTCTGTACACTGCAACTCAGAATGCTGATTTGTGTTGTGCAATCGACACCAACTTGATAAAGCTGCCTCAGCTAAGAACACCTTGTCTGCTGGTCTAGAATCTAAATTTGAATTGTTTTCCAACGGAGAGGGAACATTTCCATTGTTTGGAGATGTATTCCATGTTTTGTTTTGTCTTTGGAATCCTTGATTTGTCCCTCGGAATCCTTGATTATAACCTTGATAATTTCCTTGGTCTCTCTGATTTCCTTGATATCCATTGTGATTTCCTTGATCCCTCTGATTTCCTTGAAAACTCCTTTGCATATTTTGTAAATGATTATTTTGATTTCTCAGATGAGTAACTTCAGTGGATAATCTCTTCACTTGATCGATTAACTCTTTCATTTCATCTTTCTCTTCTTGACTCCTTGTAGAGGATGAAGACCCTTGTAAGTACACAGGTTGCGCTGGTGAAATTTGTGAAATGGGTGCTCCTGGATGCAACACCATCTGATTGCTAGGTGTTGGAATTGGATTTATTATAGGAGTATGCTGTGTCAAAGCTTGGTTGATTCCTTGAATCTGATTTGGCATAGCTGGATGTCCTATATGATTAAGCGGTCCTTGAGTATTCATGCCCAAGTCAGTATTCACTTTGACAGCCTCAGCGTAGGCCTCCGTTAAAGTAGTTGGAGGTGCAGTTGCTCTCTTCACAAACATGGAAGTAAGGCGGTCTAGTGCTGCATAATATACTTCCCTCGCCATTGCATCATCAACATTATACGGAGCTTGCAACCTTGTATAAGCCTTATGAAAACGATTATTGAAAGAACTGATAGGTTCATGTTCTTGCCTCTTGACATCAACAAACTGTTTGTAGAGCTCTGACGGAGTGATGGGAATCTTGAACTTTTCTAGAAAGGTGTTTTTCAGTATTTGCCAACTATTAATGGAACCTGCAGGTAGATGAATGTACCAAAAGTATGCATCTTCACCTAGTGAATAAGGAAACAATCTACACGCGACATCCTCATGCTCGATTCTTCTATTTCGAAGAGTATCCTCAAAAATCTTAATATGTTCCTCTGCTGTCCTGTTCACATCACTGACCTGAAATTTAGAGCAGAATTGTTCAGGACTCTTGGGCATTTCATGGTAATTCGCAAAAGCAGCAAGAGGAGAAGCATTTGCTGGAAGCCAAGCCATTGGAATGTTTGCTTGTTGCGCTGGAACTGTTTGAGCAACTCCTTGTGTATTACTTGGTTGAGCGATTCTTGTATTTTGTGGTGGAGTTTGAAACAAGTCTACGATGACCCTTACACTAGGTGATCCTTCACTTGATGGATTTGTCTTCTTATTGCGCTTGGCTTTGGAATTGAAGTCCAACTCAATTAACTCCTTTGAAGTTTGCGGTGTAGACCTTAGAATCCTCTGGTGTTTTTCAGGTGAAAAAGAAACAATACGCTCCAGTGTGTCTAACTTTGTTTTCCAAAAGAGGCCCTCCTTCTAGCGCCAATTCTGTTGATGTGTTTTCCTTGCACATACAACGCAGAATAAAATACTGGTGTACTCTATCCTCTCTTGAACAAAATCCCTCAAATGCTAAGCTAAGTGATCATATGAGTGGACTCCAAGGTTCTTGATTAGTTACTTTTGTGTTGCGACTTGGGATAACTTAGCAGTAGGATGCGAAGTACTGTTTGACATAAGGGGACTTACGTAAATGCTCAACAACAGGAAACTTGTTTCTCTTGGATAACATGTAACACAGCTTCTTAGAAGGTCTACCAATTCGATAATGACAATGGAAGCTCTTGAACCTAAATCTAACAAGATTTTAAAGAAAATGCAAAAGGAAATAAGTTTTAAAAGGCTCTAATCTAAATGCAAGCAATCACCACTGATTCACCGGAATCTCAACCACACTTTGCTTCGCCATAAGGAAACAACTACACAAAGGTGATGCTATCTTCTAAGGGTAAAGTAAGATTTTCAAATTAAGCTCAGATGATGTTCAGACTAACCATGCACTACAACCTGCCATCGACAAATCATAAATGGTATGAACTATGGAGACACCAAACACGAATCAGCAACAACAACTTCCACAAAACATAAAACTAAATTGCTGAAAACAAACTAAATAGATCTTATTCTGTGAGTGAACACTTAGAAACCATGCATTCATTTGAAACAACACAAATCACCATGAAAATTTCAGCAATGAATTTGTATTTATTTCAGCAGAGTCTTGAGCAACAATTTCTCAGAGCATCCCCCCCCTTACAAATGAGAGCAAAATGGGTTTATATAGGCCCCCAAAACTCAATGGATGGCCAAGATTAAAACTTTAAATCGAAGGCCCATATTATGCCACACAGGCAAGTGGTTACAAATTTTACTAAAATTGGACCTTGCATTAATGATGCACTAACTAAGTGGAACACCCTCATTTATGACCTTTCCTTTTCGTGCTAAACTCCACAAATCTAGCGACGACACGTGTAATCTCCTCCATAGGGATACTTGGCAGAGTCTGAATGGTGCCCTCTACGATTTGCAGCTCCTCTGTAGATTTGACAACTGTCATTTCCCAACTAGCCATGGATGTCTGAAACGTGCCCATGAAAGTGGAAAGCGTGCAAATTTCATCCAACAACTCCCTTGAAATAGCCTGTGTATGCCGAAAATACTTTGCATGCATCTTGTCTTTCAGCAAGTATTCATCAATCTCTCCATTGGAATCAACTACCCTGTTTACGAAAACAAGTATTTTGTTTTGCATTTCCCGAAGTACCTCTTTTGTTTGAGTGCAGTCACTCTCAACCTTTCCCAGAACCTGCTCCTTTATGCTGAGTGCACAATACCAAGAATGGAAATTATATGTTGGACCCCGCTCAATCACCCCTTCATCCAACAATGTGGCACTTGGAGTATAAATCAGCCTTTTCAACTGAGGCATAACTTCTTCCCTTACATTTCTGAATTGTGCACAAGTAATTAGAATACTCTGAACTTTGTCAAATGTTGAAGCAGCCTCCTTATACAACTTCACAATCTCATCCACGAACCTATCAGCCTTGATCTTGAAATTTGCTGCCCATTCCTGTAATATTCGAGAAGAGGACCTCATTTCTTCCAAATGAACCACAGACTCCTGCGAGAGCAATGCCGGTGGTGCAACCATCACTTCAGCTTGGCTTAGTGGCCTCATTAATTGCTGAATATAATGCTGAAATGCCAAGTTATCCTTCTCTAACTGAATCCTCTGTTCTTGTTCCTTCCGTAGCCTTTCTTTGATGACAGCAACTGAATCTTCCAACTCTTCTATCTCCTGCTCTGCCGTGGCTGGTCCCAAATCAAAAGTATTGATGTCATATGCACTCGGAACGCCACCATCTGCCTCCTTGCTGATTCTTGGGACAGCAATATGCACTTGCCTTGACCCTGAGCTGCCTCTTGTGATCTTCGAGAATTTAGTAATTTTCTGCTTTCCATTGTCAGTTTTGGCCCTGTTTAGCAAGTCTTCCAGACTTAATATGGGTTCCCTTTCAATAATAGACTTTTCCTTGACTCGATCTCTCAACCACTCAGGCAGATTGGACAGGTCCTCCTGACTTTCTTCTTGAACTCCCTTATGCTGAACAGTGGGAAGAGCCTCCTCATCAAACTCATACAACTCTTTGTCATCTTGATTTTCAGCTTCTGTTTCTATCACGACCACTTCTTGTTCCTTAGCTGATTTTGACACCACTTCACCAATTTGATTACCTTGTTTGTTTCCCTGATCATCTTGGATTTTCAAGGCTGTCTGCTCATCAGGTCTCACTTCATCTTCATCAATATTTATTATATTGTTACCCTCCTGTCTTGAAAATGCACTAGCTGCCTCCCTTCGTTAGTCTTTGCTTTCTTACTTGGCTGAATATCCTCATGCGGATCATCATCTTCACCCTCCGAACCATTGGAATTATTGGATGACCCACCACTTGAAGCATCCTTGGACTGATGTACACTAACCCCTCCCATTAGGTTGTAAGTCAATTGGACATTCTTCTCCTGGAGCCTACGAATCTGGAAGTCTACATACTTTCTTGTATGCGATACGATTGGCATCATCAAATCATTATTGCATGTGGCCTCCTGCTCAGACCAATTGATGGTGAAGGGCCTATCTCTCTTCTCTTCATATGAACTTTGTGAAAGTCTTTTGTGATTCTCCTCAAGCTGATCCGGAATGTTGATCACTCTTGTTGATCTGACCAAATCCAAAGACAATCGGTAGCAGCTTTTCTTTCTTATTTCTATATCATCATATGTATCTATCCAATGATCCTCGAGCTGTGGTTTGTGCTCATATCTGCTCCCAAATTTCTGCCTGACCGTGCCAAATGGATCGAAGTTACTGCGTGCATCATTGTGGCATACCAAGTTGTAAGCCTGCAACTCTATCTCTGAATTTTCAGCGGCTTGTAAGGACATGCAAGTCTCGAGCCTCCCGATGCTAATTGGAAACTTTGTTGTAGTCTTTTTCCTCTTTCTCTGGACCTTGTCAAATGCAACCAGCTGTCGTGTTACTTCCAACAACACCATTCTGTCAGTGGGGTACCTAGGCAATCTATAAGGCAGTGATGAGAAGCCCTCTACACGGATGTATGTGAACCTTGGAAACTGAATAAACCATTTTCCGTATTTTGCGATGAAGCTCATGGCTTCCTTCGACAATCTCCTGCATGTGCTACCTTGTAACAATCTAACAATATGCATGGAAAAGGCATCATTAAACCTTCTGTAATGGGATATAGCCTGTAAGTGCAGCTGAGGATAGCAATCATAAACCTTGAACTGTCCTTCTCCATTTCCAACTCTCCCTTTGCAGTTCAATCCTGGATATCTCTCGTTTCTGGCAAGCATATATATAATATACGAGCTCATGTAAAACACTTTCGTTTCCTGTAAACCCTTCAATTGATCATCGATGTTACTGCTGATCATTTCAGCCCAATCTATCATTCTTTTTCCACTTATAATTTCTTCAATGAAGAAGAACATCTAGGGCTCGAAATTTGCCGATTGTGGGCAGCCCATGATGCGGTTCAAAAACACAACCATATAGTTAATTTCTTGATGAAAGTCAGACTTGTGAAGCTTTTTAGGTACCTTACTCACATGTGGCCTTGGCTGCACCAACCAACTATTGTTTATTACCTCCATACATTTCTCAGGTCCCGCCAAATAAAGTTGCAAAGCAGACTCCTTGTCGCAGAATGTAGTAGTCTTGTATGAGGGGATGTCAAAAGCTTCCGCGATCGCCTCCTTTCTCAGATAAGCAAGTACTTTGCCCTCTCTAGTCATAATACATCTCTTTTCATGATTATAATGCTTGGCGCATTCTAACATCAGTTCTGGACACAGCATTGTTGGCAGGAAACAAGCAGCTTGCACAATCCCGTTCTTCATCATTCGTCTGACCAGATCTGATGGATTGGGTTTGTGCAAATTTTGCCGAATCTCTTGCATATTGGTCTTCCCCAGATTGGTGTCACAGAGGCTTCGCCACTTCGAAGTGATCTTTGTCTCTGGCCACGTTCCCTTCATGTCGCTCCTCATCAATGCTTGTCTATCCTTCGCACTCATCCTTCACCTGCACAACCGCCTTATGTCAAAATCCTGAAAATGATATTCAGTAACAACATAATAGTAACAAAACCTACATTTAATACATGCGGGATTATTTGAATGCAAGATTTCAATTTATCTCACCCCTCTGCTAAAGCAAAAAAAAAATAAAAATGCGATTCCCGCGAGAACAGAATGTCCAAATGTTTCACCAACACACTTAGTTCCTATTTGCCCCTGTCAAATCTGATCTCCTAATGGACCTGCAATAATCATGTGTTGTAATCCCCTATGCGCTTTAATGGAGGGGAGGTCGATTTCCAAGCAATATAAGGTGATCTTTCTTAAACTTTCGAAAACTTCAACCAAGGAAGACACTCTTAAACCTGCACTTAGGAAGCATCAAGAACACCGGGCAGATTATGTGATATTAACCAGTTCAACATCCAAGCACCCACTCAGACAACCCCATAAGGATCCCCTCCTGCAGACAAAACTCATGAACACAGTCAGGTTTCCAAATACTCAACTTAGCTACTGATGCAGGAGGCGAAGCTCACTGTTAGAACAAATGACAAAACACCTTCGAATCCCCTCTCGTCCCACACAGTGCAATCACCTTTTCTGGAGGACAGCGCATACCATGAATGCTCAGAACGTTGGTACTTTTACTCACAATAATGCTCAAAAGATTTTGCTAGCATAAATAGTGTGCTTCCACCTCCTCTACCGCATACATGTCATTCAATGGCATAAAACGTGGGGCTAAAAATAGGAGGAGCCAAATTTTGAAAGATACGTGCCTCCAACTCCTGCCAAGAATATTAATTTATTCCCCATACATGCGTTTTTCAAAGTGCAGTGCCCATTTAATGGCATGCTAAGAATAGATTTGATTCGTTCTGCAAAAAAAAACGTTCAATGCTTCCAAATTTCGGGTCATCATGATTGCCAAAGAGGTGGCAGGGAACAAGCAGGTCAGCGCAAATGTTAGAGATCCTGGCAAAAAAGAAAAAAATGCAAACCACAGATCCAGCTCCGCCCTGGCGGTCCCTTTGCTTCAACGTGCACAATGCAGGAGTGCAATGGACTCTCAAAAGTCCGTCCCTCACAGAATGACCAACGTGGAGTGAAATGCTATATTTCACATCTGACGCGATGCTGAGAATGGAATTTTACGTGAGGTTTAGAAAATCCGCCAAAGGGGCATTAATAACCATGCCAGGTGACAGACATCCAGGGCAAACGGTCAGCCAAGCCTGCTGAAGATTAAGCTAATCATGGAGAGTTCCTGACGAGTCAAGAAGATCCGTCCAAGCGGTCATCTAGCCCGTTGAGAGAATAGGCAATGGAAAACCATGCCAGAAGGTAACTAAAGTCCGCTTAGGCAGAGATCCAGGGGAAGCGGGCATGCTGTTGAAAGAAGATTTTGGTGCAGCAGCATCGTTATTCTTCTACAGTTTTCTATTTATTACCTTATGTCTCTGCCCACCTACATTTGTATCTTGAGAGCTTCCATTTGTATTATAAACTATATAAAAGTTAATAGGGATGTCAATCATTTTCATTCAGGAGTTTGAGTGGCATGGCAATGACCATTTTTAGTTTCTTCTATTCAATTCCAGTTACAGTGACATAATTAGGTAACAGTCAGGCCATTTTTTATCGATCCCAATGCAGAAAAGAAACTGTGATGCAGACCACAGACCAAAGCACCAAAACAAGGGGGTCCCCATGGCCGATGGGGCGATGTTGGACCACGTCACAACACGTAGTTTTTGAGTCAAACACATGACCCATATTTCATGAGTAGTGGTTCACATAACCCATCTCTCATGCTAGGATTTTTTTAAATCCCACCAATTCCTGCAAATTTAAAAATTGAGGTCAAATCAGTGCTGTAATAAAAAGGGGAAAAGGATGAGAAAATGACACAAACTACAGACATGTTCCAAATATTAGAAGGTTATATTGTTCTGCAATATAACAATATATGCGAATTTTTGGGATCAATAAGTATGAAAACTAAAGTCTAGAAAACTCGAATATACATGCTTCAAATGGTTAGAAAAATTTAAATATTAGTAAAGGCAAGAGTAGAAATCTGCACACCAAAGTACTAAGATATTGAGGATGCCATTTGCGAGGAGGAAGGCTGAATTCATCTGCCATTTCTTGTCCTAAATCCCGGAGATGGTCGTGCATTCTCAAAGTAAACTTGTAAACGCTGGTTTCCTCTTCAACAAGACACTTCTCTTTCAGCACTTGAAGTGAGTGTTCAGCACACCATCCTGATCCCTCCCAAATTCTTATGGCCATACTTTTCTCTTTACCAATAAAGAAACATGCAGTGTCCATAAAAATTTGTTTTCCTCCCTATCCAGTGTGTCAAAGCTTATTCTAAGTATTTGCTTAATATCTCCTGGAAGGGTCTTACTAACTTTATTCAATGTTAACTTCCAGTATTGCTTATCATTCCTGTTAATTTTTATGTAGCTTGAATAGGTGTTCTAGTCTCGGGTGGTGATTACGAGGCTGGAAACACAGCTGGAATAATTATCTCCATACCTAGATAATTGATTTCTCGAGAGACTTCTAGATATTAGGGTTTAGAGTCTAATTAATCCTAGCCATTGATTAAAATTAAATCATGGCCATTGGTTTCCAATGAGGGGATTATAAAAGAGGATCAATAGGCATTTGGAGAATACAGATCCGAGAAGTATTTGTAGCGATAGCAAATAAATAAATTTGTGGTGATAGCAAATTGATTTGCAGTGAGAGCAAAGGGCGCAGTGATAGCGTTGGAGAGTAGTGGAATTGTCGGAGAAGGAAAATATTGCCGGAGCAATTTCAGCAGGAACAATTGAGGGAAGGGAATTTACAGGAAAGAAATTTCCAGAGCTCTGCCAGTAAGAGGCAAGCAATTTTGTATCTCTTGATTTTCTGCAGTTGAATAAAATTCACATCTGCAGTACTGGTTTTCCCTTTAGGGTTTTTCCAGGGATAATTTGTCCAAAATGTTGTGTTGATTTTATTTTTCTATCTCCGTGATTTTTCCGTGAAGTTGCAGCTGTATTATTAATTAATATTTGCTATAAATTAATTAATTTTTCGGCAGCCAAATAATCTTATAAGATAGGAAATTAATAATCAGTAGCTGCAATAGATTATTCACATGGTATCAGAGCGGATCTGAGTGCAGAACAGGCACAGGGAGAAAGGAAAAATAATAAATAAAAATCTAGGGTTTATAAAACCCAGTTTGACCTCTTCAAATTATTATTTTCTTTTGAGATGGCCTCAGCAGGTTTAAGAGATCAGGACAGATTGGATGGAGCCTCAAATTTTGGTGTCTGGAAAGCTAGAATTTCTTTATTGCTGGAAGAGAATGGTATCAAGGATTATGTGACCACTGTTGTACCTATGCCTACAGACGCAACACAGCTCATAGCATATAAGAAGGAAGATGCCAAGGCAAGGAGGCTGATTCTTGACGGTGTTAAGGATCATATTGTTCCGCATATTACAGAGTTAGATACAGCAAAGACGATGTGGGACACCATTATGAATCTGTACCAGAATGCTACCCTTAACCGAAAACTGATTCTCAGAGAAAAGTTAAGGAATACCCGCATGAATAAGGGAGAAGACGTCACAAGTTACCTCACCAGACTTAGACTTGTCAAGGATGAATTGGCAGCTGTTGGAGACAAACCAAAGGATGATGAGCTAGTACGAATAGCCCTGAATGGGTTTACTAAGCAGTGGGATGTCTTTGTTCAAGTTATTAATGGACGAGACACCTTACCGAGTTGGGATCGACTATGGAGTGCCTTCACTCAAGAGGAGCTTAGACTAAGTCTTGTCAATGGAACCAGCAGTAATAGTCAGAAAAGTGAGGTGGAACAGGAAAATGTTGCCCTAGCAGGAAAAGGGAAAGCGAAGAAGGGGTCTGGCAAAGGATCAAATTCAAAAAGTGAGAAGAAGAAGGACTTATCTAAGATCAAATGCTATGGCTGTCACGAGTTTGGCCACTATGTCAGCGATTGCCCACAAAGGAAGAAAAATGAAAATAAGGGCAAGAAGCAGACGGCAGCTTCAGCAAGTGTAGATGAGCTTTCTAGTAGAATGGAGGATGAGTTTGCACTCATAGCTTGCTTGACTAGCTCAACCTCACAGGGTGTCTGGTATATAGACAGTGGGGCGTCATTTCATATGACAGGAGTTAGGGAGTACTTCTCCAGATACAAGGAGGAGGACATCAGATTCTAGATTCAGATGGGGAACAAGTCCAAGTGCAATCCAGTTGGGAGAGGGACTGTTCTATTTCAGAGGGAGAATGGCAAGCCTATTTCCATTCATGATGTGTTGTATGTGCCAGGCTTGGGCATGAATCTAATTTCCGTATCTGTCCTTCAGGATAAAGGCTACAATGTACTCTTTAGAGGGGCGCATGTTTTAATCAAGCATAAGGATTGGAAATCACCCATAGCTATTGGAGTTAGGAGCGGCCAACTTTATAGGTTGCAGTTTGATACTCCTAAGGCACTAGTGAGCAGCAGTAATCCTAGAGATCAAGGAGAGCTATGGCATAGAAGGATGGGCCATATACATCACGGAGCACTTAAATTGCTTCGTGAGACAGTGACAGGTGTTCCAAACGTGAGCACAGAGCATGATGATGTATGTAAGGGATGTGTATTGGGGAAGTTTGTGAAAGCAGCTTTTCCAAGGAGTGACACCAGATCCAAGGGGGTTCTTGATCTAGTACATTCAGATATATGTGGACCAATGTCAACGAAGTCTCTCAGGGGATATGAGTACTTTGTTACTTTTATTGATGATTTCTCCAGGAAGACCTGGATATACTTCTCGAAGACCAAGGATGAGGTCTTCAGTCACTTCCAGGAGTTCAAAGCTCTTGTGGAGAATTCGACAGGCAGGAAGGTAAAGGTTCTTCGGTCAGACAATGGAGGCGAGTACAAAGGGAAAGAGTTCCAGGAGTTCTGTACCAGGGAAGGAATCAAGAGAGAGTGGACCGTTCCTTACAACCCGCAGCAGAATGGGGTTGCTGAGAGGAAGAATCGTTCTATATCGGAGGCAGCAAGGGCTATGTTGTATGACCAAGATATGCCACGATACTTATGGGCAGAGGCATGCAGTACAGCAGTATACATACAGAACAGGGTTCCACATAAGGTATTGGGCAAGATGACACCAGAGGAGGCATTCTCAGGGAAGAAGCCAGATGTTAGTCACTTCAGGATATTTGGGAGTTTGGAATTTTGTCACATTCCAGGGGCTACACGTTCCAAGTTAGATCAGACTGCAGAGAGAGGGTACTTTGTGGGGTACAGCGAGACCTCAAAGGCATATCGGATATTTATTCTAGGGACTAGGAGGATTATAGTCAGGCGTGATGTCAAATTCATGGAGGACAAGGCATATAGGAGGTCTAGAGATTTGCCAGCAGATGATCAGAATGAGCAGCCAATAGAAGCTCCAAGGATTGTTCAACCAGAACAGGGGCAGCGAAGCACGAGTATAGTTACTAGTACAAGCACAGGCTCAGGTGCTGAGAGTTCGCAGAGTATGGAGCAACAGATACAGCAAATCCAAGAGATGCATCAAGAAGATATGGAGTTTGATATTTCATCCTCTATAGTTGACAGGAGGAACTGTGAGGTTCAACAGACACATAAGGATACTCAGGAGTTTGTGGGAGCTCCTAGGATGAGTAATAGACAGCGGAAACAACCAGCCAGGTATAATGACTATGTGGCATTGGTTAGTCAGTTGGTAGATAGTGAGCCTTCTAGCTATCAGGAGGCTGCACAGCAACAGGTGTGGCAAGATGCGATGGTTGAGGAATATACCTCAATAATGCAGAATGATGTGTGGGAGGTTGTGCCTAGACCGACAGATAGGGCAGTGGTTGGATCACGCTGGATCTATAAGATTAAGCATGGTGCAGATGGTAGCATCGAAAAATACAAGGCAAGGTTCGTGGCCAAGGGGTTCTCTCAAAAGGAGGGAATAGACTATGAGGAGACATTCGCTCCAGTGGCCAGGTATACTTCTATACGAGTCGTAATCTCACTTGCAGCGCATATGGGATGGCAGATCTATCAAATGGATGTCAAGACGGCATTTCTTAATGGTGAATTGTTAGAAGAGGTATACATAGAACAACCAGAGGGCTTTGTAGCACACAGCAGCGAAACCCACGTGTGTAGATTGAAGAAAGCTTTGTATGGACTCAAGCAGGCTCCCAGGGCATGGTATGAGCACATTGATAGATACTTGCAGGGAATAGGCTTTGTGAAGAGTGAGGCGGATGCTAACCTCTACTACTTGGTGGTTGGGGGTGAAATTCTCATTCTTGTTCTATATGTGGACGACTTGTTTTTAACAGGTTCACTGGGGCTTATAGAGGAGTGCAAGAGGGACCTTGCAGCAGAGTTCGAGATGAAGGATTTGGGGCTTATGCAGTACTTTCTAGGCATGGAAGTGTGGCAGACAGATGGAGAGATTTTCCTTGGACAAGGGAAATACTGCATTGAAATCTTGAAGAGGTTTGAGATGCAAGATTGCAGAGCCATGTCTACACCTATGATCACGAATTGGAAGAAGGTAGACGCATCCAAGGAAAAAGATGCAGACCCCACCTTATACAGGATGTTGATTGGATCTCTCATCTATTTGGTCAACACTAGGCCAGATATATCCTTTGCAGTAAACTCTCTTAGTCAGTTCATGGTTGAGCCAAAGAGAGTGCATTGGATAGCGGCAAAGCATGTATTGCGGTATTTGCGTGGTACAATTGAGTATGGGATCAGATATGCTCGAGGTGATGGTATCAAGTTGATAGGCTATACTGATGCAGATTGGGCAGGTAGTGCGGTGGACAGGAAAAACACTTCAGAGTGTTGCTTTAGTTTGGGATCAGGAGTTGTCTCTTGGTACAGCAGGAAGTAAAAGTCCATGGCTCTGAGTTCTGCAGAAGCAGAATACATAGCAGCTAGCATGGCAACATGTGAGGCTATATGGCTTCGGAAGTTGCTGGTAGCCTTGTTTGGTCAGAGGGTTGAGACTACAGTGATACACTGTGATAATCAGAGTTGCATCAGATTATCTGAGAATCCAATGTTTCATGATAGGTCTAAGCATATAGACATTAGATATCATTTCATCAGGGATTGTGTACAGCGGAGGGTTGTTCAGCTACAGTATATACCTACAGATCAGCAGGTAGCAGACATTTTGACAAAGGCATTGGGAAAGGCGAAATTTATCTTCTTCAGAGGTAAGTTGGGTGTTATGCAGAACGCCTTCCTCGCTAAGAGGGAGTGTTAATTTTTATGTAGCTTGGACAGGTGTTCTAGTCTTGGGTGGTGATTACGAGGCTGGAAACACAACTGGAATAATTATCTCCATACCTAGATAATTGATTTCTCGAGAGACTTCTAGATATTAGGGTTTAGAGTCTAATTAATCCTAGCCATTGATTAAAATTAAATCATGGCCATTGGTTTCCAATGAGGGGATTATAAAAGAGGATCAATAGGCATTTGGAGAATACAGATCCGAGAAGTATTTGCAGCGATAGCAAATAAATAAATTTGCGGTGATAGCAAATTGATTTGCAGTGAGAGCAAAGGGCGCAGTGATAGCGTTGGAGAGCAGTGGAATTGCCGGAGAAGGAAAATATTGCCGGAGCAATTTCAGCAGGAACAATTGAGGGAAGGGAATTTACAGGAAAGAAATTTCCAGAGCTCTGCCAGTAAGAGGCAAGCAATTTTGTATCTCTTGATTTTCTGCAGTTGAATAAAATTCACATCTGCAGTACTGGTTTTCCCTTCGGGGTTTTTCCAGGGACAATTTGTCCAAAATGTTGTGTTGATTTTATTTTTCTATCTCCGTGATTTTTCCGTGAAGTTGCCGCTGTATTATTAATTAATATTTGCTGTAAATTAATTAATTTTTCGGCAGCCAAATAATCTTATAAGATAGGAAATTAATAATCAGTAGCTGCAATAGATTATTCACAATTCCGGCCAAAAACAAGCCCACCAATCACTTGGAGAGACAGAGGTAAACCCCCACACCTTTTAACGAAACTCTCAACGAGATCCTCATATCCTGGGGTAGGATCTGGGTGGCCAAATGCGTGCCAACAGAAGAGCTGCCTGCTATGCATTGGATTCATTTCTTTCATCTTATAACGAGCAGTAATTCCGGCCTGCACTAGGACACTCTCATCACGGGTTGTGACAATTGCCAAACTATCTGTATTCAGCATATCCATTACAGACAAAGCACCTAATTGGTCCGCGTGATCAATATCATCCACAACAATTAAAAAGCTCAGGAATCCACCCCTTTTGCCAAAACGATTTTTTAGATAACTTTTTCCTTCTTCTTGACTAGCAAATTTAGAATGATTCTCCTCAACAAGATCTTTCAGAAGCTTCTTTTGAAGGGAGGGCAATTCGCTTGTGGCAGATGCTTCTCTCACGTCAAACAGAAAACATGAAGCTTTATATTCTGAACGCTTACGGTTATACAGTTCTTTGGCAAGAGTTGTTTTTCCTGAACCACCCATTCCGTAAATGCCAAGGATGTTGCAGTTCTCCTTGGCGTTGATGTTGTACCACCTTTCAAAATCTTCTACCAGTTCATTGAGCCCTACTGGACTTTTTGCAACTTCTAGAAGGTTTGTCTTTTCTACCTCTTTTTGGACAGCTGACACTACCATTTTACATAGCTTCTCCACATCACTGAAAATTTCCAATGCAAAACCACAGTATGATCACAAAGATGTTTTATCAGGGAAAACCAATCAACTTAGGAAAAAAAAAAAAATTAACTAGATCAGAACGATCAAAGATGATAATTACGAACAGGATGAGTTCAAATCGGTAAAATACTGGGGCTCCACTTCAAGTTCTTCCGCCAATCTAAGAAGTGGCATCTAAGGGCCTATCACTCTTAAATTTCTAGTTTTTTAAATTGAAAATTATAAGGGCTGTCATGTCAAACACCAGGCCATTTTTATGTTGTCTACCGGCTTTTTCTTCAATTTAAAAACACTTAATTCGATATAATCTAGGGACTATAAAATGATTTATCAATAATAAAAATTCAAAATATTGCAAAGCAATTAGATTACAAACACAAATATACAGAGACTTACTGATTATGCTCGTTAAGTTCGTAGCCAGAGATTAAAGAAACACTGCGCAGGGATTGTTTCCACTGTTCAAGCTTGCTCAGGTACCTGCCCTTCTCTTTATGTTTGGCAAATGAATCTGCATACACTCCCTTCTTAATGTAGCGGAGGTGCGAAGGGGCCACATAATAAAATACCGGAATGATCTTAGACTTAGTTTGTAACATGAAATCAAGCTCAGCTAAACACCACGCAGACTCTGTATATCTTTTGGAGAATATGGCAATATGAACTGAGGAAGAGCAGATGGCATTATGAATGGTAGAAGGGAAAGTTTCACCCAACTCCATCTCTTGTGAATCAAGAAATGTCTTCAATCCCAAATCTGTAAGAGATTTGTGAAGTTGAAGAGCCAGAGTCTGTTTCACATCCGGGCCTCGATGGTTGATGAAGACATCAAACAATCTTGGAGATGTGACCGATCTACTACTTCTCTGGTATGCAGGTGCAATTCCGTCGAAAGCATCGTATTCTACAATTTCTTGTTGGGATGAGGAAGAGGCCATGGACAGAAAGACTGAAACAGCAAACGCAAGAGAAGATGAATTGAAACTAACAACGAGAGTGAATTGTAATGGATTAAACCATAAATAAACAAACTAAGTGTGGTGACTTGCACCTACTAGGAATCGTCTACAGAACTTAGAATGCCAACGCATGGTAGATGTAACCTAGTATGTTAAACTGTATATTTTAATATATATCTTTTAAATTACATCACATATTCTTCACAGGTACCAATGTGATACCTTGTTATGTTCATACTATGTTCTATGTACCTTGCTATTTATTATTTTCATTCTAGGTAATCTCCGTACTGCGAACCTACGTGATACATAAAACCTATGAAATGTAACCACAGATCTCACCTTCGAACTCCACTCCCTCTTCACGGCGAAGGATATTTAATCCACGTCAGGCTTGGTTATGTTTCTTGCCCTGAATATTTTACTGATAGGCAAGTCCGCCCCGTGGCTTTGACAGCGAAAAAATACAGAAATGGCCGACTCACAACACAGAAAAAGACAGGAGAATAACACTGCACTGAGGACAGTGGAAGGAAGACAACAACAAGAAGGGTGCGTAGCATCTTTTATCCAGTCTTGTCTCACCTTATATCGAATATTTGGAATATTTGAATATGGTGCGATCTAGGCCCTCCACTCCGTGGCCAATAAAAACATCTCTGGGATGGATGGTCTCCCTCCTAAATTCTTCAAGGCCGGCCTCATAACAGACAAGACTAAGGAATGATTTAGGTCATTTATCATAAAACCTTTAGAATCTTTCATCAACTAAGGAATGATTTAGCTTCTACATAAAGATACGAATGAGGTTACAATTGTTGGGTGGCAGCGTATTACCCTTTTGAATACTTCTTATAAAGTCTTGTTTAAAGCTATAGATACTTGTTTTCCTCCTCACCCTATTTTCTTCCTTAATTAAGAGTTCTTCTTGCCCATCTAGACATAATGGACTTGTATGCATGCTCAATTAATATTTTGAGGTTTTGACATTATAATAATTTTTGTTTCGTTACAAATTTCATTTATATAATTTTGGATGTTTTGACCTTGTCTTTGGTGGTAAAATTGTTATTAAATAGACTCCTCTTCATAGTGTATTGGGTAGAAATATTTCCATGAAATTTTCGAAGGCCATCTACTTGGAGATACTTATTATTAAATAACATCCACTTCAACAGTCAAAGATTAATTTGGACAAATAAAAATAGAACAAATATTTACCACTTTTTGTTGTGAATGAGGTGTAAAATTGCTATTGAGTCTTTCACCATTGAAATGGATGATATTTAAGTAGAGTGCTTGGAGATCAGTGGAACCCATCTTAGTTACAAGGAAGTGGTATAAGTTTTGTACCAAGTGAATGTATGAACAAAGAGTTTCAATGAACTTTGAAAACCATATTTATTTGCATAGAAGGTTTAAAGCAGTAGATTTTTGCACAGAACCTTTTTGGGTGATACTGTCTCACACGCTCACGTTATTTCTTTATAGAAATAAAATCTACTCTCCTTTATTTTAAATCTACATCTAATTTTTATGATAAAAGACTTTGTAATTGAACAACCAATAAAAAAGAGTTTTAAGGTATTAATATGGTCAAGAAACAAGATAGTGGGGAATTTAAGGATGTTAGACATGCACTAGTACTATAGTCAATACTAAAAGAAAAAATCAACAGATAAAGAGATAAATAGATAGAGAGATAGAGAGGAGAGACAAGGAAACATGGAGATAAAGAGAGGGAGAAATAGAGAGATAGAGGGTGGAGTGAGGTAGATATAGATATGGAGAGAGGGAGAGGAAGATAAAGAGATAGAGAGATATCTATTTATATATCTCTCCCTCCATCTAGCTATATATATATCCCTCTTTCTCTCTATCTCTCTCCAGGTCTCTATCTCTCTCTCACTCCCTCTCTCTATGTCTACCTCTTAATCTCTCTATCCATCTCTTCATCTCTTTCCCTCTTTATCTCTCCCTATATCCCTATCTCTCTATCTCTCCCTCTCTCCCTCTTGCTCTCTCTCTCTCTTCCTCTATATCTTTCCCTCTCTATCTCTCCCTCACTCTCTATCTGCCTATCTCTCCCCTCTCTCTATCTCTATCTCCCTCTCTAGATCTATCATTTTCTCTATCTCAACTCCCCTCTCTTTGTCTTTCCCTATCTCTATCTCTCTATCTCTCCTTCTCTCTTTATCCCTCTCTATCTATCTCTCCCCATTTATCCCTATATTCAACTCAATATCTCTCTATCTCTTTAGCCATCTCTCTCTCTCTCTCTCTCTATATATATATATATATATATATATACACACATATATATATATATATACATATATATATATATATATATATATATATATATATATATATATATATATATATATACATACATATATATATACATATATATATATTTCCCTATCTCTTTATATCTATATCATCTCTCTCTCCCTCTTTTTCTCCCTCTCTATATCTCTATCTATTTCTCCCTCTATTTATTTATCTCTCTATCCTCTCTCTATATATCTCTCCCTACCTCTCTCTCTCTCCCTCTCTATATCTCTATCTATCTCTCCTTTTATCTTTTATTTCTATATCATCCCTCTCTCTTTATCTCTTTGCCTCTCTATCTCTATATCTCTTTCCCTCTCTTTATCTTGCTCTCTCTATATCTATCTATCCCTCTCTCTAAATATATCTTTCTATCTCTCCCTCCCTCTCTATCTCTCTCTCTCCATCTCCCCACCTCTCTCTATCTGTTGTTGGTAATGGAGCTTGATTCTCTTCCTGATTCAGAAGTTTTGTTTCAACCGTGTTGGGATCCTAGTTATAGACATGGAGGTATGGGGAGTTGTGGGGGGGCTTACCCCTCCACTTATGTCACCAATGGTTCCAGGGGGGCAGTGATACATTTTGGAGCCCCTCTAGTAGGGGTTCAGGGGTAGCAACTCTGAAGAGAATAAATTGCTAGATGGAATAAAGGAAGAACTAGTTGTTTCTTCATGGGCATAGCCCATATCAAGTGAACTACATGATAATTTGTGTCTCTTGTATGTTTTTTTTTTGTGTTCTATTTCTACATTCATTTTAATTATTTTATTGCTCCACAATCATATTCCTAACACTCTCTCCTCTATCTCCTCATCTAACAAGGTGCATATGATGATCTACTTGTTCCAACAATGCCTCTTCTATTTGAAAGTATGGAGGCCTTGGATCATCCTCCAAATCATCACCCAATGATATATAATGGTTTTCTCTTCCTAGACATGAGGCTACTCTAGAGTGAAATAAGATGGAGGGGTGACATGAATCTTCTCATATAATTTGTCCCATTTATCATCCATGTAATTTTACCTGATCTGAAATGCGAGTGCATTATAATGTGCTTGCGTTATAACACAGGCTCATTTTTTATTGCTTTGGGAAATTCCAATCCTAAGGGTTGGATTTGCCTTAGGCTTCTAACCCAAAGGGTTAGACCTACCTTTTGAATGCCAAAGACATGTTTTCAACAAAACATAGAAAATCAACTAAATCTCGAGCGTGCTCTCCATCAGGTTTACATGTTTTTCAATATTAATACAAAAAAATGCTATAGAAAATTATAAAAATAGAAAACACTCTTATTTTCAATGATTTGTCGTGTAATAATTATGATGGAGATGCACAACCTAGGTCAGCCCACAATACCGTGTCCCACTTTTTGGCCAAAGTGGAACATTGAAATCAATATTTTTAACTAAATTTTGACTTTCTGACACCTATAGCAACTAAGCCATTAAGAATTTGAAGATGATGTGGACTAATGATTTTTTAGATTTTGTGTGTAGACTCTAAATATATATTTTTAAAAATTTTAAGAAATAATTTGTGAAATTTTTTACATAATTTTTAATAACTTACTTTTTATAGTTAACAGTATTTTTAAAAAGTGGCATTTATACCATGCAACATAACTTTTTTTATAGAAAGGAAAAAAATTATAAATTTTTAAACATAGATTTATAACACCAATATCTAGTGTGTAGATATTTTTTCATCATTTTTTGTTGTATTTTTTAAATTAACTTTTGAAGTGAGACTAATTATAATTTAGACATTGGTTTATACCACACAACATAACTTTTTCTGTATGTATCCAAATTAATGTCTCTTCTTTTGTTGAAACAAGGACATCAATACCTAGTGTGCAGATATTTTTTTAAAAAATTCTATTTTTTAATTTTTCGCATGTGTAGAATACAGACCTTAATGTTTGGTGAAAAACCTATGTGCACTAGAAAATAGAAAATAAATATAATAGTCGAGTTCAAAATATATTCAATATCATACCTTTCAAAAAATTTATACTAAGGGCTACATACTTACAAAATAGAATTTCTAAATGACTTCATTTGATCCCCCAAAAGGTGAACCAAAACTGAGTTTTTGTCAGCATTTTGATAGGTGCGGAGGAGACTCCATCAAGGGTTTGATTTAAGCCTAGGGGGTTATATCCAAGGGGTTTTGATCTAAGGGGGCTTTTGAAAGGAATCTAGGTGTGCAGAAATTGCTTTCTATACTAATCTAATGAGGGGAGGAGAGTACAAATTCAAATTTATCCTAACTATTACAGCAATATTAAACCATTAACATGAGATATTGCAGTAAACACATAATAGAGAAGGTGAGACAGAAGAAGAGAGACACAAGATATATGTGGGGAAAACCCTTATCGAGTGAAAAACCCCACACTCCAAAACCTGCACAATGTATTATCAAAATAAAGATTGTTTACAATACACTTGCAATGCAAGCTCTCAGGAGTCTTCGACACTCGTATCTGGAGACAAACTGGAAGCATAACAGTACCTGTCAAACCTATAATACATCTCCCTCTTCAAGCACCTATTTATATAAAATATACAAGGCAATATTGGTCTAAACTTGGAATGGGCATCCAACTTGGCCTCATGGCCCAAAACCTATGCCTAAGAACACTTGGTCAGCATTGTAGAATGCACCCGAAACTTGTCCATAGCTCCCATCCCAAAGAGGTCAGCTATTTCTAAAATGGGCTATGACAGATGCTCTTACGATACTTATGACCATCATAGAATCTGTCATAGTGGTTACAACTTACAGCTATAAGAGAATCTGTCATACACAGGCTATAAATAGCATATTCTCTTACAACATGTCATAGTCCACCTCGGGGCACCCAAATATGCCTTTTTTAAAGATGCTTTTTGACACATGTCTTCACCTATCTTACAAGCTTCTATTTCTAACTCTTACATGTCATAGATTCTGTCATAGGAATCTGTCATAACCATTTCGGTCAATATTCCCTTACACAACATCCAAGATGCTGGCACATGGTAAAATGCCCCTACCACAAAGTGGGACTCCTATCTCCTCATGTGAGGACAAAATTACAAGATGTCATCTTCCATGTAGGATGACAC
Source organism: Cunninghamia lanceolata (assembly GCA_027924645.1). Taxonomy (NCBI): domain Eukaryota; kingdom Viridiplantae; phylum Streptophyta; class Pinopsida; order Cupressales; family Cupressaceae; genus Cunninghamia; species Cunninghamia lanceolata. The sequence goes on along the minus strand of BSBN01001183.1, from coordinate 658,667 downwards.
ATCACCGTGCCACATCCCACAATATGACAATATGGAATTTACAATTAATTTACAACATAGGCAATGAATTGATAAATACAAACATAAATAATGCAAGGAATTACCAAGGTTGAGACACCTTAATTCCCAACATTCTCCCACTTGTCAAACACCTTGTAAGAGCCAATAGACTAATAGGATTTAACTACTATAGGCCGAGAGGCCCATAGACTCTGATCACCATCTAAACTTCTCTATGCCCACTAGCTTCATCAATGCATCTGCAACATTCTTCAAAGTACCTACCTTCTCCAAATTTAACTTTCCATCCTCAACCATGTCTCGTACAAAGTGAAACTAAACATCAATGTGCTTTGTTCTAGCATGAAAAGTTGGACTCTTCACAAGGCAAATTGCACTCTGACTATCACAACTGATCATAATTTGACTTGCATCAACACCAATATCAGAACACAATCTCTTAAGCCAAATGGCTTCCTTACAAGCACAAGTTGCAGCCATATACTCAGCTTCTGTAGTGGACAAAGCAACCACAGGTTGTCGCTTACTCATCCAACTAATCACACCACTAAACAGTGTAAACACATAAGCACTAGTGGATCTCCTGCTGTCAATGTCACCTACTCAATCAGAATCCACAAATCCATGAATACTAACTGAATGCGGAGGCCCTGTAGCCTTGCCATGATAGCAAATGGAATACTCAGAAGTACCCCTCAAATATCTGAACACTCGCTTAATTGCATCCCAATGTACTCGTCCAGGATTAGCCATAAACTGACTAAGGACTCCCACTGCTTGGGCAATGTCTAGTCTTATGTAGACCATAGCATACATCAAACTGCCAACAACACTAGCATAAGGTACTCTGCTCATGTCCTCCACCTCACTAGGAGATTTCAGACAATCATTAACAGACAACTTTGTCCCCAATGAAACAGGAACACTCAAAGGTCTACAATCTGCCATGCTAAACCTGTCCAACATAGTTTTCACATACTTACTCTGGCTTAACCAAAGTTTTCTATTAGTTCTACCTCTTCTGATTTCCATTCCAAGAATGTACATGGCTGTCCCAAAATCTTTCATTTCAAACTATGGTGCTAAATGAGACTTAAAATTAGAAATCACATTCTTACCCTTCCTATTGAGCAACATATCATCAACATATAATGCAACAATAAGAATATGATCACCATCAAACTTATAATACACACAGTGATCCAATTTCAATATCAAATAACCAATTGACAACACAAAGGCATCAAACTTCAAGTACCACATCTTAGAAGACTGCTTCAAACCATACAAAGACTTCTTAAGCTTGCAAACCAAATTTTCTTTACCTTTCTCTATGTAATGCTCTGGCTCTGACATGTAGATTTCTTCCTCCAAATCACCATGAAGGAAAGTTGTCTTCACATCCATCTATTCTACCTCCAAATCATAAGCATCTTCAAGAGATAATAGAAATCTAATGGATGTTAGCTTTGCAACGGGAGAGAAAATTTCACCATAATCAATTCCCTCCACTTGTGAGTACCCCTTCACAACCAATCTAGCCTTGTACTTTTCAACACTGCCATCTGCACTGAATTTCTTCTTGAACACCCATTTACAACCAACAGGTTTTCATCCATCAGGAAAAGGCACCAAGTCCCATGTTTTTTTCTTTTCCAAAGAAGCCATCTCATCTTCCATGGCCTCCTTCCAGGAACCTGCATCTTTCATGCCCATAGCCTCTTTCACAGTTCTAGGCTCATCAGTGTTAGAAAGTAAAGCAAAAGCACAACTAGAATCAAGTAATGAATAACCAAACCTATCAGGTTTCTTTCTTGTTCATGTAGACCTCCTCAATAGCTGAGGTTGAGGTTCTGCTTCTTCTTATTCGCTTCCAAAGCTGCTAGAGCTCTCCTCATCATTAGGCCTCATAGGGTCTGTCAGTTTAGTCTTCTCAGGGGTAGAAGGAAACTGAACTGCATCTTCTTTCTTTTCTGATTGTTCTGGCTGTAGAACAATGGAAGACGGTGTTATCTCTCTGAAGAAAACACTTCTTCTAGACAACACTTTCTCAGTCATGGGATCCCAAAGCTTGTATCCTTTCACACCAACACCATATCCAATGAAGATACATTTAACAACTTTGTTCTCCAACTTCGATCATTTCTCCCTAGGCACATGTGCATATGCCTCACAACCAAAAACATGAAGATGCCTTACTAAAGGCTTCTTACCAGACCACACCTCCATAGGTGTTTTTCCAACAAGAGCTAATGTAGGAGATCTATTTACCAAATAGCAAGCAGTGAAAACAGCTTCAGCCCAAAACTTTTGTTCGAGGCTTGCTCCACTAAGCATACTCCTAGCCTTCTCCATCAGTGTCATGTTCATCCTCTCTACAACCCCATTTTGTTGCAGGGTGTATGGAGTTGTCTTATGTCTTTCAATCCCTTGCTCTTTGCAGAACTTATCAAACTCTATTGAACAAAACACACCACCGTTGTCAGTTCTCAAACACTTAATCTTTTTACAAGTCTAATTTTCAGCAAAGGATTGAAACTCCTTAAACTGACTTAAGACTTAAGTCTTGCTTTTGATAAAATAACCCATGTCCTATTGTAATCATCTATGAAAGATACAAAATATATAAATTTTGATAACGAAGGAACATTAACAGGATCAAACAGATCAGAGTGAATAAGATCTAATACACTAGAAGACTTGTGAGAACTAGAGTAAAACTGAACATGGTTTTGCTTTCCATAAATGCAATGTTCGCAAAAGTTAAACTCGAGATTACAATCATTTATCCCCTCAATGAGGTTTTTATTTTTTAGGGTACACAAACCCTTTTCACCAATGTAGCCATATTTCAAATGCCATAACATAGTCTTTTCAGCAGGAAGCTTAGCTTCCAAAGCATGTGCACAACCATCGGAACCGGTTACAACAAATTTCTTCACTGCATGTTCAGATGGTGGGGATGAAGTGATAGCAGCTCGTTTCCTTGAGTTAGAAGAACTATTGCACTATGAAGTGCATGCCTCTAGCTGAAACAAAGTACCCCTCCAAGTACCCTTAACAAGCACCATAGATCCTCTTATCATCTTGCATCCATCCTTTGAAAAGACAACCTGCACACCTGCATCATTCAACATACTTACAGAAATTAGGTTTCGTACAAGGCCTGGAATATGCATAACTCTAGTGATTTCCTTCACTAGTCCATCAGAGAATCGGATTGAGACTCTTCCATGACCAACAATCTTTAGATGAGAGTCATCACCAAGGTACAGCCTTCCACCATCAAACTCTTCATATTTCGTGAACTAGTCTTGATGTGAGGTCATGTGGAATGATGGACCAGAATCAATCAACCACACATCACCAGATGCATGGGTGGCCAGCGTTGCGATGAAGGCATCACCATCATCTTGTGACTTGTCAGAATCTGAATCAGGAGCTTTCTTCTTCTTCTTCTTCTCCTCTTTGCATTCCTTTCAAAAATGCTCAGTTTTACCACAGTTCCAATAAAGAGCCTTGGACTTTCCAAGAGATTTAGATCTCCCACAGGATTTGGATCTACCCTTATCACTTTTCTTGTCTTTCTTCTTCCCTTTCTCCTTGGGTCTTCCATGAACCGCAAGAGCCTCTTTGGCTAATTCAGATGTCTTCCTCCGCATTTCTTTAGATAACAACAAGGACACCACATCATCCATCTTGAAGGTGGTAGTGGTGCTTCTGATAGCCATTTCAAGATGATACCACGAATCTGTTAAAGAACAAAGCAGGGTCATGCAATGATCCTCCTCCATTTTTACACCCACAGATGTTATCTGTGCAATGATCATGTTGAAAGCATTCATGTGGTCCACAACAGATCCTCCATCTTCCATCTTCAAAGAAAACAACTTCTTTTTCAGGAAGAGTTTGTTCACCAGGGACTTAGCCTGATAAATATCACCCAACTTCTTCCAAAGATCCTTCGTTGTCTTCTCCTCATGGATGTTCAAGAGAATAGAGTAGCTATACAAAGTCTAATGAGACCCTTAGCCTTCCATTTGAGGTCCCAATCAGCTTGTTGTATTGTTACAGGTTTTACACAGGATACCATTTCCCATAAGTCATGATCAACAAGTAGGTCCTCCATCTTCAATTTCCACAACTCGAAATTAGTGTCATTGAATTTATCAACCTCTAACCTTCCGGATGTGGTTACCATATCCTTGCTACAATAAGATATAGAATACTCTGCACAAGACTCCCACTCAACCTAAGATTAGCTCAAAAACCCCTACCCAGCAGCTAGAACCAAAAACTAGCTAGGCTCTGATACCAACTGAAAGGAAGGTAGGTGTGTGAAAAATCGCTTCTTGCACTAATCTAATGAGGGGAGGAGAGTGCAAATTCAAATTTATAATAACTATTACAGTAACATTAAACCATTAACATGAGATATTGCAGCAAACACATAAAAGAGAAGGTGAGACAAAAGAAGAGAGACACAAGATATATGTGGGGAAAACCCTTATCGGGTAAAAAACCCCACACTCCAAAACCTACACAATGTATTATCAAAACAAAGATTGTTTACAACACACTCGCAATGCAAGCTCTCAGGAGTCTTTGATACTTGTATCTGGAGACAAACTGGCAGCATAACAGTACCTATCAAACCTATAATACATCTCCCTCTTCAAGCACTTGTTTATATAGAATATATAAGGCAATATTGGTCCAAACTTGGAATGGGCGTCCAACTTGGCCTCATGGCCCAAAATCCATGCCTAAGGATACTTGATCAACATTGTAGAATGTACCTGACACTTGTCCACATCTCCCATCCCAAAGAGGTCACCTATTTCCAAAATGGGCTATGACAGATGCTCTTACGACACTTACGACCATCATAGAATCTGTCATAGTGGTTACAACTTACAGCTGTAAGAGAATCTATCATACATAGGCTATAAATAGCATATTCTCTTACATGTCATAGGCCACCTTGGGACACCCAAATATGCCTTTTTTCAAAGATGCTTCATGACACATGTCTTCACCTGTCTTACAAGCTTCTATTTCTGACTCTTACATGTCATAGATTCTGTCATAGGAATCCATCATAACCGTTTTGGTCAATATTCCCTTACATAACATCCAAGATGCCAACACATGGCAAAATGCTCCTACCACAAAGTGGGATGCCTTTCTCCTCATGTGAGGACAAAATTACAAGTTGTCATCTTCCATGTAGGATAACACATCATTGTGCCACATCCCACAATATGACAATATGGAATTTACAATTAATTTACAACATAGGCAATTAATTAATAAATATAAACATAAATAATGCAAGGAATTACCAAGGTTGAGACACCTTAATTCCCAACAGTTTTATCTAACACCCTTCATTTAAACCCCTTTAGATGGAACCTCTCAAGGCTTAAATCATTATTTTCTTTAAAAAATATGTGATTTAAACAAAAATCAGGATGTCCCAAAAGTGGAACACACTATTGTGGTAGCACCCACATACATCACCAACTATTGTTAATGAAAAAAATATTGCAGTATAAAAATTCAATAGCCTTAGCCTTGATAAGGGCTTATGTCAATGGAGATGTGTTTCGACACATACAAGGGTGTAAATTTGCTTGGGATGCCCTTCAAAAATTACGAGATCTATATTATTCTCATTCTAAATTGGAGTTCATTTAGTTATAGTTGAATTTATTTAACCTTTAATTGAAGAATGGTGATGTCATGAATTTAATTTGAGCCATAAAACAAATGTTGATGCTATTGGTGGAAAAGTTGATATCTATCTCATAACCTTCATAAAGGCACTTATTCCAACACACTCAACTTATTTGGAGTCTCTTCAATAAAGTAATGAATTGAAGACCATTACTTTTGATCAATTGGTTGAAAAGTTAGTAGAATGTGAGGAGGATTTTTGGAGAAAATTTGATAGCATTGGTGAAAATGTTTTTCTTTCTCAACAAAATGACAAGCCTCCTAATAAGAGCTTCTCTTCTAGAAGTGGTCACAGTGATCAAGGAAAAGGTAGAGGTCAATGGAAGAATAGAGGTAGAGGAGGTGTAAATGGAAAAGGACACTCCCAACATGACAACCAAAATGATAGACGCCACTTGTATTGTAAATGATGTGGTCAAAGAGGTAGTCATGAAGACCATGAATGCAAACTCACATGGGATAAGATAGAAAATTCTTTCAAACAAAAAAAACACACACTATGATGATAAAGCATGAGGAGCAAGTCAATTTGCATGTGATAGTGATAATAATGAATAGGTGCTTTATGTATCAGATTCTGCTTATTGTAATTCAATTAATACTTCATGATTTGATGCTTGTGTGTTAGATACTGGAGCCACACAACATATGACATTTCAGTGTGATTATTTTGAAGAATTTCATGAAGGTGTTTATGGTCTAATTTATTTGGTAGATAAATCAAGCCTCAAGCCTATTGGAAAAAGAACTATTCAGCTCAAGTTGCCTGACCTTCTAGTTTGTGTACTTCATGATATCATGTATCTTCCTCAATTACAATGTAACTTGTTGTCACTAGTCTTAATTTGACAATAAGGCCACTCCATTTTGTTGGAAGATGGACAAGTGGTTGTCAAGAAGAAGTCAAATAATCAAGTTACATTTACTAGTTGTGGAAATGGAAAGTTATTAAAACTCCATAGAAAATCATCCATTTCTATTAGTTTTCATATCTTACTAAAAAAGGCACTCTGAGTTCTCCTAGTATTTTATGGCATGCAAGATTTGGCATGTTAATTATCATAGAACTTGTATCATGCAAAAGAATGGTATGTAGGTTTTCCCACTTTGCCTAAGAAGGTTGAAAGATGTGAAGCTTGTATTCTTACAAAACAACATAGAGATTCTTTCCTTCATTCCACTTGGTAAGCACATAGAAAATTTCAACACATTCATTCTGATTTATGTGGGCCTTTACCAGTAACTTCTAATGGGGGATCTAAGTATTTTATGTTGTTCATTGATGATCATAGCCGCATGACTTGGATTTATTTCTTGAAGAAAAAGTCTGAAGCTTTTGAAACTTTTAGGAAGTTTCATATTATGATTGAGAAGAAAGCACAATCTCAAATTAGTACTCTCTAAATAGACAATGGTGGAGAGTTTACTTCTATCATTTTTTAGGATTATCTCCATCAAAATAGGATTCATTATCATCTCATTATTCCAAGTACTCCTCAACAAAATGGTATTGTTGAAATAATGAACAGTACTATCATGAATTTGGTTTAAACAATATTATATTTTAAAGGAATCTAATAACATTTTTGGGAAGAAGTAGCAAGAACAACAATTTATCTTCACAATGGATCTCCTTCATCTTCTCTTCACCAAGAAACTCCATATGCAGCTTGGTTTGGTTACCCTTTGTCTCTTCGACATCTTCAGATTTTTGGCTCCACTTACTATGCTTTGATTCCCAAGGAGAAAATATATAAGTTGCATTAGTATAAAAGTTCAAACTTGTGTCATACTTTCAACCAACTAAATAGTTTCTCTAGAAATAGTTCCACCCTAAATAATTTTGGGTGAAAAGGTTTTGTTTGAAACCACGTAGTACTTATGTGACATTGTGTGCCATAAAGAGTTTCGGGTGGAACCTTTTCGCCCAAAATTTTTAAATCTATATAATATGATTTCAACTTTGAAAACCATATTTATTTGCATAGAAGGTTTTAAGCAGTATATTTTTGCATGGAACCTTTTTGGGTGATACTGTCTCACATGCTCACGTTATTTCTTTATAGAAATAAAATCTACTCTCCTTTATTCTAAATCTACATCTAATTTTTATGATAAAAGACTTTGTAATTGAACAACCAATTCAAAAAGAGTTTTAAGGTATTAATATGGTCAAGAAACAAGATAGTGGGGAATTTAAGGATGTTAGACATGCACTAGTACTATAGTCAATACTAAAAGAAAAAATCAACAGATAAAGAGATAAATAGATAGAGAGATAGAGAGGAGAGACAAGGAAACATGGAGATAAAGAGAGGGAGAAATAGAGAGATAGAGGGTGAAGTGAGGTAGATATAGATATGGAGAGAGGGAGAGGAAGATAAAGAGATAGAGAGATATCTATTTATATATCTCTCCCTCCATCTAGCTATATATATATATCCCTCTTTCTCTCTAACTCTCTCCACGTCTCTATCTCTCTCTCACTCCCTCTCCCTATCTCTACCTCTTAATCTCTCTATCCATCTCTTCATCTCTTTCCCTCTTTATCTCTCCCTATATCCCTATCTCTCTATCTCTCCCTCTCTCCCTCTTGCTCTCTCTCTCTTCCTCTATATCTTTCCCTCTCTATCTCTCCCTCACTCTCTATCTGCCTATCTCTCCCCTCTCTCTATCTCTATCTCCCTCTCTAGATCTATCATTTTATCTATCTCAACTCCCCTCTCTCTGTCTTTCCCTATCTCTATCTCTCTATCTCTCCCTCTCTCTTTATCCCTCTCTATCTATCTCTCCCCATTTATCCCTATATTCAACTCAATATCTCTCTCTCTCTCTCTCTCTCTCTCTCTCTCTCTCTCTCTCTATATATATATATATATATATATATATATATATATATATATATATATATATATATATATATATATATATATATATATTTCCCTATCTCTTTATATCTATATCATCTCTGTCTCCCTCTTTTTCTCCCTCTCTATATCTCTATCTATTTCTCCCTCTATTTATTTATCTCTCTATCCTCTCTCTATATATCTCTCCCTACCTCTCTCTCTCTCTCTCTCCCTCTCTATATCTCTATCTATCTCTCCTTTTATCTTTTATTTCTATATCATCCCTCTCTCTTTATCTCTTTGCATCTCTATCTCTATATCTCTCTCCCTCTCTTTATCTTGCTCTCTCTATATCTATCTATCCCTCTCTCTAAATATATCTTTCTATCTCTCCCTCCCTCTCTATCTCTCTCTCCATCTCCCCACCTCTCTCTATCTATTGTTGGTAATGGAGCTTGATTCTCTTCCTGATTCAGAAGTTTTGTTTCAACCGTGTTGGGATCCTAGTTATAGACATGGAGGTATGGGGAGTTGTGGGGGGGCTTACCCCTCCACTTATGTCACCAATGGTTCCGGGGGGGCAGTGATACATTTTGGAGCCCCTCTAGCAGGGGTTCAAGGGTAGCACCTCTGAAGAGAATAAATTTCTAGATGGAATAAAGGAAGAACTAGTTGTTTCTTCATGGGCATAGCCCATATCAAGTGAACTACATGATAATTTGTGTCTCTTGTATGTTTTGTTTTTGTGTTCTATTTCTACATTCATTTTGATTATTTTATTCCTCCACAATCATATTCCTAACACTCTCTCCTCTATCTCCTCATCTAACAAGGTGCATATGATGATCTACTTGTTCCAACAATGCCTCTTCTATTTGAAAGTATGGAGGCCTTGGATCATCCTCCAAATCATCACCCAATGATATATAATGGTTTTCTCTTCCTAGACATGAGGCTACTCTAGAGTTAAAGAAGATGGAGGGGTGACATGAATCTTCTCATATAATTTGTCCCATTTATCATCCATGTAATTTTACCTGATCTGAAATGTGAGTGCGTTATAATGTGCTTGCATTATAACACAGGCTCATTTTTTATTGCTTTGGGAAATTCCAATCCTAAGGGTTGGATTTGCCTTAGGCTTCTAACCCAAAGGGTTGGACCTACCTTTTGGATGCCAAAGACATGTTTTCAACAAAACATAGAAAATCAACTAAATCTTGAGCGTGCTCTCCATCAGGTTTACATGTTTTTCAATATTAATACAAAAAAATGCTAGGATGACTTCAATTTTTTTATTAGCTTTCTAACCATGTATTTTTTTCTAAAATCTAATAACATTAAGGCTTCCATCTTTAATTTCTTTTGCTAATGTTATTTTTTTTGTAAAAAACTTATCTGTAGTATTTTTGGTGTCATTTTTTATGCATCTATCAAAATTTGAAACAAATTACATATTTAGATTCTAGACTCTATTCTATACACATTAAAAAAAATTGATTTTTGATTAGTTTTCAACAAAAATAGGGGGGAGCATGCTCAACTTTTTATTTTTCAAGATGTGTCCACTTTGAAAATTCATAAAAAATCATATAAAAGCATAGTAGGTTATGATTTATGTTTATTTTGATGAACTATGTTTGACTGATATAATTAGACAGGTGTTATGAGTTTATGATGACACTACTATTATTCCAGTTGTGATGCGAATTAATATCATCATGTGTTATTTAATTGTGGTATTTAAATTCAGATAACAGTTGTTATGATATTGTTTCAAGAGCGGAGATAGTGTAGTACTACTCGCTTCGAGTACCCTACTATGCTGTGATTCTCTGGCTCTCTGTGTGTAGACATATATGAACTTGATCGTATACAATCAACTATTTGAATGCACGCTATAGGTACTAAACCTCGACTCCACCTGATATAGCAGGTTTGAGCAGGTTCTTACACCAATGGGTATTAGTGATGAGAGATAACGCAAGGTCTATTCCATTAGGTCGGTCCTTGTCTTCTGTTGTGGTCTCGAGTCGTGTTGTGTTGCTTGGTCCTTGCCTTGTAGGTTGGCAATCTTGTGTTGTGGTGGTTAGTCGAGTTGTGTAAATTAATTCTCTTGTGAAGTTAGATAATACTTTATTGATTTATTATTAAAATAATAATGCCTCTAGTAATTTATTGGATAATAATTGCTTTGCTTAGAACTTGGTTGGACACCTTGGTTAAATTTTATAATAGTCTAGAATTAATTATCTACTTTGCAAGAGTAATTGTTTCTTGAGAGTGACTGGTTCTTGAGTTGTGGTTACCGGTAATTAGTATTGTATTTGGTAAGAATAAATTTTGATATGCGAAATTAATGCCTTGAGTTGTCGAATATGAATTCTCTGATTTGTGGAATCTCTATTAGTAGTAAGAATTTAATATTTGTTTGAGGAGTGGGATGTGAAGTAACAGAAGCATGTCTGCATTAATTTTGAGCTGAACCATTTTATATGGGAGTTCTTGGATTTTGGAAAGGGGTTTTTTTTTTGGTTATGCAAGTTTGAAGGAAACATTGATTGGGGCTACTAAGAATTATTCTCATGTGCAAATCTTACCAGGTACGTTTACTTATTATATTATTCCAAATTCATTTTATAAGAGGAATGCCATAAAGTTGTGCAAATAAGGGTAATGCGTGTTCAATGTTGCATATCTCTGGAATTGGTTTTAAAATCACTTCTGAAACATCATTATAGCCTTTAAATCGGTTTGAATTGCAATTTTCTATACAAATTGTTTGAGCTGTATTTGTTGTCATTTGGCTGAAAGCTATTGACTTCTTCCTATCAGTTATTCTTCTTTTCCTCAAAACAATTCCATAAAAGTTTAAAACCAGTGCTTAATTTTTGCATATTGCCACATGTGAAATATGGCTTAGATTTTTTATAATGTCTACTTGATTTAAAGAAGCTTATCTACACTATTGATGGCTTCATTTGATCATTCCATAGAGGCATTGAATCTCAGTTTTAAATCTGCATTTTGATCATTCCATAGAGGCATTGAATCTCAGTTTTAAATCTACATTTTGACTATTCCATAGAGGCATTGAATCTCAGTTTCAAATCTGCATTTTGATTATTCCATAGAGGCATTGAATCTCAGTTTTAAATCTGCATTCTGATCATTCCATAAAGGCATTGAATCTCAGTTTTAAATCTGCATTTTGACTATTCCATAGAGGCATTGAATCTCAGTTTTAAATCTGCATTTTGATCATTCCATAGAGGCATTGAATCTCAATTTTAAATCTGCATTTTGACTATTCCATAGAGGCATTGAATCTTAGTTTTCAAATCTGTATTTTCATCACTCCATAGAGGCATTGAATCTCAGTTTTCAAATCTGCATTTTGATCATTACATAGAGGCATTGAATCTCAGTTTTAAATCTGCATTTTGATCATGCTATGGAGGCATCCAGTCTCAGTTTAAATCTGCATTTTAGCAATATTATAAAGGCATGGAATGATAATAGATGTTTCTAAATATTTGTTTCTGCATGTTATAAGGCATTGAAAAATATTAGTTATTTCTAAATATATATGAACTTGCATTATAGAAGGCATTGATTTATATGAGGAATTCGTAAATGTTTTCAATCATACCTAGTATGGGTATTGACCCATAGTTTTGTATTAGAGTATTAAATCTGCCTTGGAAAGGCATCCGCTATATTAGGAATATATATATATATATAAATATTTTTCATGTATAGAATTTAAGATAAATGGTGGGGGGCACGTAGGTGTATTACCAAAGGAATTTATTCTTTTACAATTGCTTCCTACTTGGTGTTTGGTGCAAATTTGCATACGTGTCCAGTTTCAATCTTAGTGAGGCAATTAGCCTATGTTCTCCTCTTTATTAGCCTATCCAATACTCTTAGGCAAATATAAGAATCACTTTTAGCACTCATTTAATATTATTACTGATTTGCTCCTGAGTAAATTTAGAGATCGCTCAAATCAATTGTCTTTCTTCATTCACCACAATTGCCACCATACGGCCTTTTAGAGGTGACTTCTAATAGAATAAACTTTGGGTTGAGATTCCATCTAAAATGATTTCAGCGTACAACTTTTCCTTACCTTCCTTCTTGCTTTTGGCATTTCGTTCTTGCATTGAAATCTTTGGAGATATTAAATGAAACCACCCTCTCTATCACCAAAACCTGTATCGCTTTGGCTATCGTCTAGTAGACCATCCCCTTTGATGCTCAAACCCCCCGAGTTCTTTCTTTTATCTTTCTCTCTCTGAATTTTGAGTCTCTCAAACTAAAACTATATCATTTTGTTTCCTTCCTTAAAGAGGAGTTTATCAAGGAGTCATGAGATTGACAATTTAATCATTTGGGAAGTTTCCAAAATCAATTCCTTGAAGATGTAGTAAATTTGCCTTAATGAACATCTTCTTGTGTTAGTTTAATTTTTTGAAAACTATTGATTAGTGTAAGTTTACTTGTTTAGTTGTTAAGATGGTTTTGTATTATCATTTAGAGTAATTGTCTTATTTAGTATAAATAAATTAATAAATGGAAAAGGGTTAATTAAATAATTAGAATAATTATGTGTGACAATGCTAACTTTCAAATCAATGTTAGTGTTTTTGTGAATCTAGAATTAAATACATTTTGATAGATAGGATATTCATTGTATTTTTTGGATAGAAATTTGTCTATTATGACTTATCTTTATGCATTGATGAGTTGCAATGTAGTCGATTAGCCATAGCGTAACAAACATAGTAATAGCGCTTGATCTCTATGATTATTTTCACTGCCATGTACTATGGCAAGCTAGTTCTAGCATACTATACCTTTGGGTAATTTGTCCATTTAGAAAATTAAAATTTGGTTTTAGAAATAGATAGTGTTAAAAGTTAATGGTATTCCTTGCTCATAGGGAAGTATATAGGTCTAAAATGTTTGGATTGGAAATGATAACATGTTAGATAGTAAATTAGGCCCGTGGAAAAAGAAATATATTGTTTTGTAGGTGTTTTGTTTTTATAAAGAATGGTAGATGATAGTGTGACAATGCAATCCTTGCACATAAGAAGATATTATGATTTTGTTTTGATTTCTACTAGATTTGTTAGTTGGTAAATCTAATGCAAGTTTTTCTATAGTGAAGTGCATGGATTCATAAATTTATAGCAGTTCGTTGGAAATTATCATGGGTAAAAATGATTGGGAGATTATGCTTACAGAAGTATATTGTGTTATAGTTGTTCTTCCTTATTAGAAATTGTAGGTAATAAACATGTCGATGAAAAGTTATGTTTATATATTTATAGTTGTCTTTGGAAATTTTAGAGTAATTTGTATTAATGTTCATGTTTCATGAGGTAGCAATATTGTGCTTCGGGTATTAATTACCTTGTTAAATATTAATTTGTTTGTCTGGGCTTGTAATGTTCTATTTCGTGCTTCCTAAATGGTGGATATCATTGTATATGTATTTTCTTCATTTAGACACATTTATTTTGGAATTGGGTTGAATATATTACAGGAATTAGAGTGTCTTTAACTTGGGATTGTGTTATTAATGGAATTATTTTTGAGCTTTCCTTGACTTTTGTTTAAGTAAGGATGTTCAGTTTATGGCTCACCCTCCTCGCCTTATTAATTCCTAGAGCTTTGAAGTTTTGCTATTTGTGACAACTTGGTGTAGATTTTTTTCCTAATGGAATTAGGAGTCCTTTGAACCTATTTGCTAGATCTTCTCCTTGGTCATATCTTATGTTTGTATTGGAGCATTATGTTACCTTGGGGTGGAGTTTGGTCTATGTTCTGGTTAATTATGAAGTGTGAATCTTGAGGGATGTCCTATGTACTTGGTGTCAATTCAAAAGTATTGTCTTTGTTGAATAATGGTCACCTTATCATTTGTCATGTACCTAACTCCAGAGGTGTAGTTCTTGGTTTTGCTTCATTTTATGGCATGTCAATGTAATGAGTTCACTGGATTTTTCATATCTTGTAATGAATGGGGATGACCTCTTGGAAATATTGTTCTTAGTTCTTGATGGTATTGCTTCAAATTTGAAGAGATTATAAGGACTTCTTGTTGTGGCCTAGTGAATGGCGTAAGTTGTGGCTCAGATTTGATTGGTGACTTTTATACCTGTTTGTGGTGATATGTATGATTGATTAGAGAATGCTAAGGGAGTGGCTTTCATGGTGGGGCCGGTGCCTAGTGAGAGGCCGCCTGGGTAACCCCATGGAAGTTGTAGCATGTGGAAAACTTAATAACTTAATCAAGAGGGTTGAGGTATTAAAACACTTAACAAGATAAGTAAGACACCTCACCCATGTCCTGAGTGCTCTCATAGGCTAAGGATGGGATGAGAAGGCCTAGTTGGCAATGCCGACCTCCTTGTCTCCATGAGAGGACCTGTCGGCTCTGCATGTGTCACCCTATGGGGCCGGTGCCTAAAGAGAGGCTGCCAGGGTAACCATAGATGGGGGTTGGCTTCTGGTGATAGATAGCCTGGGTAACCCATGTTAGGACCATGCGATGACACTCTCCTTATGCAGTTTAGTTGTTTCTTCTTGGTTGTGCCTCTAGAGTGATGTCTTGTCTTGTGCAGTTTTGTTGATATGGTTAGTTGTGTCAAGTCTATTGCAGTTAGGTTATTTTAGATGTGTTCTTTGGCTTGGTGGGATCCTCGTCGTTATCTCCTAGCTCGGAGGGGTGGACCTCAGGGTTCCACATGGTTGGGAGGCAGAGCTATCCATTGGTCTTTTTGGAGATGCAGTTCAAGTTCTGTGCAAAGGTGTTCCAGTTCCAGTTTGCTTCCTACCTTCGGTGGTGTTGTATACTTTCTTATGTATTCTTTTGTAAACTAATGTGATCAGTCTTGTAATCTTGTATTGTAACTTTGTATATATTCTATCTTGCTAATGTAAAAGTTGAACTTATCTGTAGGAGAAGTATAATGTATTTCACTTGTGTGGTTTTAATTTTCTATTCTCTAATGCAGTTGTGTTTCCCTAGAGGAGTTAGAAGTGCACCTTTCTTTATGTTGCATATTATGTTATCTTAGTTTCTGTTATTACATTTACTTGCTTCAAAAAAAAATATTTCTGTAAGTTTGCACTTACTGATCTATCTCTCTAGGGTTTCATGACGGGGCATTACACAATTTCTCATCCAAGATCAGTTTTTACTGATTTCAAAAAAAATGTGGCCACTTTTGACTCGCTTTTGGTCCCCCATTTCCATGCACATACCCAAATGAATTTTTCTAGGCTATTATGAATCTTCAAGAGCATATAGGTTGGATGATGAGGCTAACAAGAAATTTCTTATTGTATGAGATGTTATATTTTGTGAATCCTCCAAAAAGATGCCAATGTTGACTACCAATTAAAACAACTTGGAAATTTTGCTAAGTTTATCCCTTAGAAAGAACATTCATGTGAGATTCCTCACTATGGAGGAGATAAGTCATTTGGAACCACCTTCATTGGATCCACATATAGAATCTCTACCCCAAGATGTCCAAACTCAAGATGCCCAAACTCTTGATCTCTAAGAAGAAACCTCCTCTAATAATGACTTTCAACCTTTAGATGAGCATAGGATTCTAGAACAATTAGACACTAATGGAGATTTTGGTCAAGAAATGAAAACACCTTTGGTCCAACCAAAATCTTCACACAAATGGGTAAAATACATCCAACAAACTTTTAAAGATTTGAGACCTAATGAAATTGGTAAGATGGGCACAAGAAGTTCTTACAAAGTAAGGCACTAGACTCAATCTATTAATGAGGGTAACTTGGAGTCTATTGATGAAATCAATATCACAATAGACTTAGAACCAACTTCCTATAAAGAAGCTAAAAATATGGCAGTATGGAGGCAAACTATGCAAAATGAGTATGATGCTCTTTTAAAAAATGGCACTTGGGAGTTGGTTGATCCTCCACTAGGTTGTAAACCTATTGATTGCAAGTGGATCTTTCAAAACAAATATAAAGAAGATGGTTCACTTGACAAACATAAAGCCTAACATGTTGCAAAAGGTTATGCTCAAAAAGAGGGCATAGATTATGATGAAACTTTTGTACCTACAACAAAGTGGATTACCATTCATGCTTTGTTGGCTCTTTCAGCACAAAATGGATGGAAATTTCATCAAATGGATGTCAAAACTGAATTCTTGAATGGTGATATCAAAGAAACAATATATATGACTCAACCAAAAGGATATGCATTCAATGGTCAATAACACCAGGTATACAAGCTAATAAAGTCATTGTATGGTTTAAAGCAAGCCTCACAAGCCTAGTAGAAAAAATCATTGAGCACCTCTTGAAGTTGAATTTCAAGTGCTTTGAATTTGATGATGCAACTCTTTTTGTCAAAAATATTGATAGCATTATTGTATATCTAGTTGTTTATGTGGATGATTTATTTCTAACTAGTAACAATGAGGAATATATTCAAATTGTGAAAGACAAATTGAAGCAAGGTTTTGAAATGATGAACTTGGGACATCTTCATTACTCTTTAGGTAATGAGGTGATTCAAAAACCCAAGTATATCTTCATCACCCAACAAAAATATATTGGTGAACTTCTAAGAAAATTTGGCATGTTTGACTGCAAACCACTTAGTACTCCTATGGAGAAAAATTTGAAACTCACAGCAAATGACTTTGCAGTATTGGTTGATGTAACTAAATACAAACAACTTGTTGGCAGTTTGATTTATGCAACAACTATCGACCTAGATATTTCTTTTAATGTTGGGGTTATCTCTAGATTCATGCAACGACCTACAAAAAATCATTGGTTAGCCACCAAAAGAGTTCTTTGGTATCTAAAAGGTACTCAAAACTATGGGTTCGAATACTCCAAGGCAACACATTTCTCTTTGAATGGATATTCAAGTTTTGATTATGTAGGTGACTCAGAAGATGGAAAATCTACTTTAGGTTTCCTAATGCATCTAGGATCAACAGTCATTTCTTGGAAATCTAAGAAGCAACCAATGCCAACTCTATCATCTGTAGAAGCCAAATATATGGTAGATTCTAAGGCAACTAGGGAAATATTATGGCTTCAACGAATTCTTGAAGATTTGTAAGAACACTAGGTTTCATCCACACCACTCATTGTTAACAATCAATCTGTAATCAAATTGGTCAAAAATCTAGTCTTTCACAATCGAACCAAACATATGAACACAAAGTTCCATTTGATTCGACACCATGTGAAAGATGGTAGTGTTCAACTCAAATATTGTCCCAATGTAGATGAACCCATAGATATTCTTACCAAAGTGCTTGGATGAAAGAAGTTTGAGAAATTTCAAGGAATATTCAGTTTAACTCCTTCAAATTAATATGGGATGTAATGTGTTAATCTTCTTGGTTAACACAATTTAATTTTGTATTCAGTTTTTGTTGGTTTCACAGTTCAACTATTTTATGACTGCCTATAAATAAGAATGTAACTCTTCATTTTGATATTAATAAAATTTATCATTCTGTTCTAGTTATCAATCCTGGCTTGACATGAATGAAAGAGACTACTTACTAGAAGTTCAATCCATACAAGTTGAAATAGACCTCCATTTAAATTATCCAAGTCTAATTTCTCTTGTACACCTTCACCTATTGATCTAAAAATTGTCACATCCCTCACCATAGGCACAATATAAATATGAAATATTAAATTTTATATCATACTATAATTATAAATAAATTAAAAAGATATCTTTAAAAATCAAGAGCGTTGGTTAATCTACCAAACCGCATTAAACAGAAGGAAACACCACGAAGGGAGACAAAGTCAAGGCGAGAGCATGGGCACCTAGAAAATAAATAAATAACAGGATTAGTTTACTATGCCTGTATGGAGGAATGGTGCACGGGAAGGGAGAAATTAAAGTGTTTTCGTTAGGGCATAGGTTCAGAGGAGATTAAGAGCAGGTTATCACCGCTAAACATCCAATAGTTGCACGCCCTTGCTAGCTATGAGATGTATGAGTAGGGATATTTCAAATTGTAGGCTGAATGGTAAAATAAAGATGATTATTAATGGTTTAGATTCTAAAAACCTCTTTCCACGCTCTCCTTAGGTCATGGGTGAATAAATGGAATTTATGAAGAGAGCATTATACATATGTATGGAGATTTTATGTAGAGAGCATTATACATAGGCAATGTAATTTTGTAAATCTAGCATGTCATTTAATTTTTAAACTAGCAATCACACTTAATGTGCAATGGGTAGGCTGATAGATATTTGTGTGCACTATCAATTTTTCCAACAAGTTGTAAGCTTTTTATGATGCATTCAACTAGCTTGGCTACAATGTATTATAAGTTTGATGAGTTGTTCTACTTACTAAATGATATCTTCTTTGAACAACAATATGGATTAGGTGGAGCTACAAAGTTATCAGATATGCTTGAGGATTGCTTGGTTAATATGTAGTGTTGATGAACATTTTTTTAATCCACTATCGTGGCCTTCCCTTATAAAGTTTATGAAATTGTAAACAAGTTGATTGATATCTCTTGCTATGTTTGATGCATATGAGAATGATGTTATATCTACTGAAAAGAAGGAAAAAAAACTTATATTAAACATAATACATTTAAGAATGCTTAATGTTGTACCATTACATCTATCAGAGATAAGCAACACATTGCAATATAATACTATAATGAAAATAAAAGAAATTGACAATAAATTTTTAACAAGTCACCCAACCTCATCTCAAAATTAAATATATTTGATTTAATCATTGAATCTTACATGATTAGATTTATTGAGCCACAACACATTGTGATAACAATACTTATAAAGTTAGACATATAAACTAATCAAATCTCATCCCACTATTAGATACTGAATTTAATTCAAATTTTGAAATATTAAAAATAAATTGTAATGTACCTTTAGCAAATATTAACTAGAATTTCACCTATGTATTAGACCCTATATTAGTATTTACATTATGTCTTTGATAAGTTGAAATGTACCACATAAATTTAAGTATTAGACACTAATCATTTGCATTAAGTATTTGAACAAGTAACTTAATTACACACTTGCTATGTTAATGGCAATGTCTAATGGCCTCTTCAACCCAATTCACAAGCACCATTTTGAAGATACAAATATTTCTCTAAGCTTCCATTGGTATAAATTCAAAAGACAAAGATTTGAACCCGAGTATTCAACATGAAGTTATGATTCTAGTGAGATAGCAGTGTTCAAAACTTTTGAACACCTTGCATTTAGCATTAAAACTCTTATAAGCTTCTTCATTGTGAAAATTAAGAATATTCACAAATACTACTCTATGATTTCTCAAATCTCTTTTGTAAATCAAATGCATCCAAATCTAATTGTCCCTAATTTTCTCTCTTAGCTCAAATGTAGATAAGTGGCAATTAGGGTGAGTGTGAGATCATGATAGGCCAAACATTGGCAATAGAGAAAAAACTTGTTGGATGAAAAAGTGCTAACATTTAGACTAATATTTATATTTGGATGGAAAGGATGTTAATATTTCTAGCTCAAATATGGATTCCCTCTAAGAATGCCTTAGGATTAGCTCATATTTAGGCAAGTGGGAGTCCCAAAATTTGCCAAAGAAACTTACAAAATCACCCATTTAGTGTTATCCTAAAATTTTCCACAATTTCATCCTTGAAGTTGACAGATTTTTTGTAACTAAATTTAATCAAATGAAAAGGGTTTATAGAGGAAGCTATTAAGATTCTAAAAATATAATATACACCTCATAATAATTTTAACAGGTAATTATTATTAATTTTCTAGATACATTATGTCTGATTTGCTGATAGATATACATTTTGAAAAACATCCATTCAACATATTAATCCTTTTTTAAATCCAAAAGATGCGTCACATTCTAGAATTTATTAGGTATACATTAAAATTAAAAATTTTTGAGTTTCATATGTTTTTTACCAAGTTAGGTTAGATGGAAAATTAATTTTTAATATTTTAAACAAAGTCAGTAAAAAATTCATAAATAATTATTTAGTTACTTAAAAAATTCAAAAAAATGTGTGTCACATCCGCTCATGTGTCCTTTACTTAAATCCAAATCATGGGGGAAAATATCATCTTTTTCTCATACTTAGGTTGGCCGGAACAACACCTACTTTTTACATTTTTCTAAAAAATTTAGTAGTGCTTCATTGAAATATCCAATTTTTACCAAACTATTTTTAAAATTTTCAAAAAAAAGTAGTAGCCCATAAACTAAATTCAATTTATTACAACTTTTATTACTACCTTATTTCTAGATTGTGTGGATAACTCATTCAATTTTTGACATGAAGTTACTTGAGTCTATTTTTCACATTTGCATTGCCACTTAGGGAGTGTTTGTCCCATCATGATCCTACACTCAAAAAATTAAGATCATATCAATGTTGTATTAATAGGTTTAGAGGGAATGGTGATACACCCAAAACAAGTTTTAACATTTGATTAAAAGAAGATGACACATGGTGCAACCCAAAAATGGTTTGAACATTTGACTAAAAGAAGATGACACTTGGTGCACTCCATGAGTCACATTTTCAAAAAGACAAAGACATTCATTAGTTTTTTGAAAAATGTGGCTTAGTTGATAAAAAGATAGAAACAAAACTAATAAAAGTGAAAGAAAAAAAGGAACTGGGTGCAAAGGCAATAAAACCTATCCAAGGGTAAATCATTGTCAACCAAATTTACCCCAAAACACAAGAGCCTTAAGTCACTATTAAGAGGTTTTGTTCAATAAAAGGCCTTTGTAAATAGTTCCAAACCCCCTTTTCCCCAATGTGCATTTATAGGGGATTAATATTCACTTATTGACAAGTTCAACTATCTTCATTTAAAGGTAAGTTCTACTTCAATAGAAAAACCTACAAATCACATGCAAAGGAAATGGATAGACACCTATTGTTGACAAATTTCTATGCACATGCACTTGATAGACCGTGGCATTGGTTTTGCAACCCAAATGTTTAAGGTTCTCAAAATTATTGTTGAAGCAAAATCCCAAACCCATGAGGCTCTAAAACCTCCATATGAAGATAGTACATGATTTTGGTTCCCAACTAACCTATATGGGAAAAGTTGAAAAGGTCAATTATGCCCCCCTATAGCATAGTTGAGCTATTAGTCCTCAGCTTGTGCAAGCATCCATAGCTTCACATAAACACCAACCGAGTTAACCAGATTATAGATTTGCATGACCAAGAACTAAATTGTGGGAGGTCAATGCATCCCACAAAAGTAATTAAATATTGGTTTTTACAAGTAGCCTAAGCATAAATTTTTCTCCATTTGATCTTGTGGGGGTTTTTCATGTTCCTCTAGTAACCAAACAATCAATAGGCAATAATCACCATTGTTCTTTCTCAACAAACACTTCAACTACCCGACAAGTCTTTAGAGATATTTTATTAGCCTAGGCATTGGCATGGATTCATAATCTAGCAACAACAATTCTATGTAATGTTGACTACAAACCCATGCAAAGTTGAAGCAACATTGCATGCTTTCGAGGATTTTGGATGCTCGTGTGGTCAAGTAAAAGTGAACATCTTATTGTGAATACATGTGGTGACATCTCATGCATTCAACATTCTTGATATGCAAGTGGACAAGCATGAGTGAACACCCAATCATAAAAATGACACAGACCAAAGACACGATTAAATTTGTCTTTATGGATTTGAATGCATGATTGGAAATTGAGAAAGTTAGAAAATTACTAAGTAGCTAGTAGACTGATTGGTAACAAAAGTTGATAACCTAATTGAAGGGACTCGGAGATCACTAATTATTGTTACTTGTTAATTACATGACACATAGAATTATGAACTATGTGGACTGGAAGAAATTGATGACGTGATATCATACTATCTCAGTTCTTTATTAAATGACCTAACCAATATGAACTCAACTAGTGCAATATTAAATATTTAAAGGTGGCCACATAAATGATGGTAGGAGTTTATAATTGAAAATCACCCATTTGGCTGAGTCTACATTGTACATTTCATGTCATGCACATGTGAGAGGTCAATGCATTCTACCAAGGAATGCATGTGCTAAATGGTTTTGAAAGTCTAATGATTTTTTGAAAGTGAAATCATGATTACAAAGGCCATAATATAAGTACTATTAAGCCCATGAGTTTGTGAAACAAAAGGATGAAAAAAGGGAAATTGTTCATACAATAAGTGCGAAGAAACTAACTTACATTAACAAAGTCATATAAATAGATGAAGTCACACTGAATACCAATTCGATATAAACTCTCTTCAATCAAAAATAAAGTTTGTGTTCTATATGGCATAGCACAAATTAGGTCCTTAAAACTTCTCAAGCTGACAAAAGCATAAAGCAAGGTCTTAAACCCTTCCATATGACAAACATGGAAAAATCATACAAACCCTTTTACTCCATATAATTCAACAAAAGATTTTTTTTTAAATATTCATACACATTTATAAAGAATAACACTTAATTACAATTGCACGCAAGATTACGTATATCCAACCATATATTTCACAAATAAACAATCAAATATACATCAAATTACATATATCTAACCATATTTCACAAACAAAGGATCTCATCTAATAATATCCCCATCCATTGTTCCTCACCGAGCTATACACAAGTAGCATTCATTTCCTTAGATTCAAATATTGTTTCCAAGGTGCTCCTAGGCATTCCCTTACACATCCTTGTGATTCCCAAAATCATATTTGTAGGGGATTAATGGAACATAAAAATTTTAAATACACATCTAGGAATAGGGACATGCCTTTCTAATTAGGCCTTCTATAAGAGAGGCAAAAAGGGTGAGATAAAACAAGAGCTGCAAGGACAATTTGTTGAAGTTACGACAATTTGCTTTTACAATTTGTTAAAATTGTGCCTTGTGTTTTTTTCCAATCTACTATTGAGCAAAGATGTATCTGAGCCCTTGTTTCTCACGCCTATACACAAGAATAATTTCATTTCCCTATTCAAATATTGTTTCCAAGATGGTCCTAGGCATCCCCTTACACATCCCTATGATTCCCACAAGCATATTTGTAGGGGATTAATGGAACATAAGCAATTTTTAAATACACATCTAGGAATAGGAACATTTCTTTCTAATTAGGCCTTCTATAAGAGAGGTGAAAAGGGTGACATAAAACAAGGGTTACAAGGACAATTTATTGAAGAGATGGAAAACTTGCTTTTACGATTTATTAAAATTGTGTCCCGTGTTTTTATCCACTTTATTGTTGAGCATTGATGACTTCAAGATGTAGGGTACAGGGTTCCATACAGGATGCTCTTCCCAAGTTATTGTGAACCAAGGCTCCTTGTCATCATGCTCTGTCCTTTGTGGAATTATTCATCCTAAGGGCCACCTTTGTCAGGGATGATGATGCACCCAATCTTGTGCGTCAATGAAAAGCCTCTCAGAGGAAAATGGTTTATGTTGGTTGAGATGGGATTGCCTATGGGGGTGTGCCACACCAAGTACGTAGGGGGCATATACTTGGGAAATGAATGTCCTTGAGTGGCGTTACTCAAGTGCATGCATGATGCATTCTCTCACAACATGTGTCCACTACCTCAAAAAAATTGGGCAATAATTAGTTAAAGACATGCAAATGTTAATTGATGTAAATACCTTATCATAATAGAGAAGTCACATATATATGTGTACATTATGTGTTTATGAATTACCTAAAGTCACTCTTTTTTTGTCAAAATGAAAGACTCTATTTTACATTATCCATATGATAAACCCTAAATACCTATACATATACTATGCAGAAAAATCTATTTTAGTCATCACCGTAGTCATGTAGAAACTGGTTAAAATCTGCCACCCACTCAAAGTCCTATAGGAGTTCCAGCTCTAGCATCTTCCCTGGGAAGTTGACCCCCACCCTTGCTTATTCATGGTGAAGATGCAAATTTGTGCGTTTCACATCTAGAATGAATGGATAATACTTAACCACCTCACCTAGTGTGTGCAGAAGGGCCATATCTTTCAGACATGATAACCTTGCCCCAAAAGTTGTAGCCACCAAAGTCTCTTCGAGGCCCCCCAACAGTTTTGGGATAATCATCCTGCAAGCCATTGTTTCTACTTAACCTCTTGAAATATTTAAATCTAACAGTGAGGCTATGAACCTGGAGGTGATATCAATGTCCACCCTATAGTGCTTGCCCTCTGCCATGAAAGATTTCCCCAATATCACCTTCATCACCCCCAATAGAAGGGATTCATTTTGCAGGAGAATCCTTCTAAGCCATTATTTTGTGACCTTCTTGAGAAAGGCAATTTGACGTTTCTCACTCACCAAGTGGATTGGAGTGTCCATCCCACCACAAATTTTGTTGTCTACTAAAAAATAAACTACAAATTTAATTATTTCTATCATATCCAGGGTTTGTAATGTTGAAATCCTTTCCTTCTCACAGTCTTAAAAGGACTCAGGGTTCTGAATTAATGGCTTGGCAAGCACCAAAAAATAATGAAGTTGTCCAATCACTACACCAATACAGTGTAGCAAGAGATTTAGGAACTCTCTCAAATGGCTTTCTTTCTAATTTACAACTCATACAGAATTCAAAACTATCCCTTCAACTCACTCCAAAGAGCCTGAAGGTAATCATTAAACAATGGTGATAAAAACATTCCTTTTTAAACATGAAAGCATTCTGTGAGTACTCCTATGTCCCGACTCATCATTCTTCATCATGCCAAACATACATCTCCAATTTAAAGTCTAAGTCCAATCTAGTGTTTGATTTAGTTTTCACAACAATGATGTGAATTTTTGCCATGTTTAACACCTAGGCTCTTCATCAATATTTGAGTTTTTAAAATAGATATATTTATTAACTTTAATATACATTTGTTTACATAAAATGTGGCATTCCAGTGTGGGAGGAGAAACCAAAGTAGCTAAGAATGACTCCTCCTCTACTACATCCCCTAAAGTGGATATGTGATTAGGACCATAACATCGCTGATTGTAATTGTAATACAAATGGGGTGCACATTGTCCTAGTATTGACATCGGCTTAGGATGCTAGATGGACTAGCACCATCTCCTCCATTCTCTCTATTATTGACTTCAACTATAATGCGGGTAGCTCAGTTAACTAAATTTTTAGAGAGCATGCTCAATTCTCTCAATGTTGACACTGTCGTCTATGTTGTGGCATGCCACCACCAACACCCTAGAATGATTTCATGTCAAAATAATTAGGTTTTAAACTCAATTCAAACTCAACCCGTAATTTTCTCAAAAAAATATAATGGCACTTTAGAATTCCCATGTGGTTTATGATCAAAGACCATCCACCATTGCTTCCAAAAATTAGTCACAATCTTGTTAGAATAGCAGATATATTACATTGTTTACACTGGTTATACAATTATTGTTACTGGTTATGGTGTAGTTACAATTGTACTCAACAATAATTATTTTTCACCTTGTATAAATGCTTCTTCAAAATGATCAAATAATCAATCCAAGGATTTTATTGTTTCATATGGGTATCAGAGAATTAAGGATTTCTCTGTGCTTATGAAGAGAAATTCCTTTTTGATTCATTGAAGTAGAGCTAGTGAAAGATGGAAGGTGGATAAAGTAGTTCTATCTAGCAGTATTCCTTTGTACTATATTTATTGTTTTTTAGGCAAAATCCTCCATAGTATTCTATGAGAGGAATCCCCATCAAAGAATGGTTGCACATAGATAACAACTATTCAACTACGTTGCCTCAAACTATGCCTATTTGAATGACCTGCTAAGCCTTGGACAACATCAAGTGTGGAAGCAAATGGTTGTTTGTGGAGTGGATGTGCAAAGTATGCTTAAGATGAATTTCTTACAGAGAGATTCCTGGAAGTCTTGCTACACAAACATTAAATTTTTCCTTCAATGCCATGACTGTTGGATATGGATTGCATAATATTGTGGACATTACTCAAGTTTTGAGTGAGATTTATCATATACTAAAGAAGGGTGACTACGTTTCTTAGGTTCAATAGTTTCAGACTTATCATTGGCTCTAAATGTTATTTATAAAGAATACACATACAGATGGAATGATTGTTCTCTATTGAAAAGTATTTCTATTGCATACTTTTGATTATGAAGTGTCCAAAATGAATAGGATGCAAGCAGTTATTATTTGGGCATTATTCTTCTTTGTATACTTGAATGTTTTTAGTTTCTTGGAGTAGAAAGAAAGGTGTGAAAGGTGAAAGAGTATATGGTGGTATTAGTTATTTGTTCTCTTCTATGAAAACTACGATTGCTGAAGTAAACTAGAAGATACGTTGGTGATTCATGGTTTGTGTACACCACTATTTTGTTTGAGAGTTGGAGGTATGTGCTACAAATATCATTTAATATACTTCTTTAAAGAAAAGTGAAGAGTGCAGTTAAGTGAATAGAATCATTTAAATTTTCAATTGTGGAGTACTTAAAGTTCTTTAAATATTGCATTGGTGACATCAGAAATTTGGTAATTGAACTTTATTTAAACATTACAACATTGTTGGAGAGATGAAATATTGATATCAATATTTCTGATCATTTTGTATGAATTTTGATATAGATGGTTTGTAAGATCAATTTTTGGTTGGAGATATTTTATTCTTTTAGAGAGAAATAGTAAATGGGTGTAGTCCTACACCTTGAAATGAAATTTTTTATTATGTCACCTCATGCTTGGGCTTTTGGGGACATCTTTGTTACACCTAACGAGGCATCCAAAGACTTAGATGAGGCATCAAATAGATAAAGTGTAACAAGGTCAAATTGGAGGCTGGAGGCATCGAAGGCTGAAGGAGTTTTCATCATCTTGAATTAGCTTCTTGCTCAAAGATGGTGCTTTGAAAAAGAAGAATATGTTTTTTGTTTCTTATGTGTTCCTTTTATGCTGATAGAATTAAAGAATGCATATATTGTGAAGTTTTCTTTTGAAGGACAGGTAGGTATTTGGTGAAATCAATATGGATTATTGGCCAAATAGTTGGAAAGTTTGTGATCTAGAGAATTATACTCTTCCGAGGGTCAGGAGACAACTTGATGGAGCCTTGTGGAGCTCAACGTGGATTTTTGTGCAATAATTTAGTGGATCTATGATTCAGGAGTTCAGGGAGGTGGTAATCTGAAAACTCAAGAATTTAGGCTTGGCTACACCCTTTTGAGGGTTAAGAGGTAAGCTTGATGGAGTTCCACCTAATTCAACATTTGTTTCTTCAAAGAAAAATTATTCTCAAGAATATGTATTTATTTTGTGTAATCGTCATGTTTTTATTTTATGTTCTATTTGTGAAACGTACACCTTAAGGGGGTGTTCATTAGAAGTAAAGTCACCTTAGTGACTTGTTATGTAAGAACAATGTAATAAGGGAGGAATGTTAGCATTGCAATTATATTACATTGTTTACGTTGGTTATACAATTATTGTTACTGGTTATGGTGCAGTTACAACTATACTCAACAACAACTATTTTTCAACTTGTATAAATGTTTCTTCATAATGATCAAATAATCAATCAAGATTTTTATTGTTTCAAATCTAAGGGTGCCTACACCATTTAAATGAAATTCAATTTTTAGTGGAGTGATGGGTAAGTTTGTAGAAGGATCAATAAAATATGGGGCTAGTACTTTTTTAGAAATATGCAAATCAAGGATCTATCTATATGAGAATCCATAAAAAAAAAATTGTCCCCTCTCCTCCCTCCATTAAAAGAATCTCTAGATTTGCATCTATAGAGCTAAAAGAATCAATAATGGTTTGCATTTAAGAGGCAAACCATGCAAGATGAGGGGAAATGTATGGATCATTATGGAAAAATCTATTTTTCCTTATAATGCAATCATGTTTTCATTTATGGTCACCCTGAATCGAGCCTCATTAGGTGGAGGGGGTGGGGGGCTTTTGGGTGTGGGGCTTTGTGGTGGGGGGCTTTGGAGTGGGGAGTTTTGTGGTGGGGGTTGGTTCTAGGGTGAGTGTGAGATCATGATGGGCCAAACAATGACAATGGAGAAAAAACATGTTGGATGAAAAAGTGCCAATATTTAGACTAAATTTAGATTTGGATGGAAAGGATGTTAATAATTCTAACTCAGATATGGATTCCTTCCAATAATGCCTTAGGATTACCTCATATTTAGGCATGTGGGAGTCCCAAAACTTGCCAAAGAAACTTGTAAAACCACTCATTTAGTGTTCTAAATATTTCTACAATTTCATCATTGAAGCTAACAGCCTTTTGTAACTAAATTTAATCAAATGAAAAGGGTTTATAGAGGAAGCTATTAAGATTCTAAAAATATAATATACACCTCATAATAATTTTAATAGGTAATTAGTTTTAATTTTCTATATGTGCTATGTCTGATTTCCTAATAGATATACATATTGAAAACATCCATAACTTTCAACATATTAATCCTTTTTTAAATCCAAAAGATGTGTCACATTCTAGGATTTATTGGGTATACATTAAAATTTAAAATTTTTGAGTTTCATATATTTTTTACCAAGTTAGGTTGACTGGAAAATTAATTTTTTATATTTTAAAAAAGTTACAGTAAAAAATTTATAAATAATTATTTATTTACTTAAAAAATTCAAAAAAATATGTGATCTACTCATGTGCCCTTTACTTAAATCTAAATCATGGAGGAATTTTTTTTTTTTTTCTCATACTTAGGTTGGCTATAATGACACCTACGTTTTACGGTTTTCTAAAAAATTTAGTAGTGCTTCATTGTAATATTTAATTTTCACCAAACTATTTTTAATTTTTTTTTTAAAGTAGTAACCCATAAACTACATTCAATTTATTACAACTTTTATTATTACCTTATTTCTAGATTGTGTAGATAACTCATTCAATTTTTGACATGAAGTTACTTAAGTCTATTTTTCACATTTACATTGCCACTTATGGGTAGTGTTTGGCCCATCATGATCCTGTACTCACCCTCTATAAAATATCATCTACTAAAACTTGATGATCCTGTACTCACCCTCTATAAAATATCATCTACTAAAACTCGTATTCATGCACTTGATCCATATGACTAAAGGAACTAGCTACAATTACAAAAAAAAAATTAATTTAATTATGTACATTGAAATTCTAAATGCATAATATTTCTGCATTTAGTGCAAATATAAATAAATAAATTTTACAATTTAAATTAATACAAATTTTGAATTTGAAATAAAGAATTTAAAAATATTTTTAAAATATGGTTTAAAACAATACATTACATTTGAAATCTAACAAGTATCATTGAAACATAAATATGCATTTGATTTATAATTCAAAGCATTCAATTTATATAATTCAAAGCATATACTAATGCAATATAAATAGCTAATTAAAATTAAAAAAATTAGGAACATGCAAAACTTTTGAATGATGCCTAAAGTTTCATACATTCTTTTTGAACAATACCATTTAGAAATGTTAAACATGTAGCATCGAATTGATGATTTTATCAAACCTTTAGTATCTAGGTATCAAATCAATTACTAATTTAGGGTTTAGATATCATATTGAAATATATCAATATTGATATATCCATTATATCAATTAATATCAATGGATAGTATAAGGATTAGGTAGATGTGTCATCATTTTAAATGGGTCAATCAATTATTAATTTAGGGTTTAGATATCATATTAATCAATCACTTACTTATTGATTATATTAATCAATTACTAATTTAGGGTTTGGGTATCATATTAAAATACATTGATATTGATATATCGATTATATGTTATCCTTTGAATGACTAGATAAAATTTGAATGGGTCACCATCAGCTTTTACCACACATTTCCTATTTTAATGAATAAAATTTAACATGTGATGCAATGTGGATGGTAGAACACCCATTATGTTAATCCATGGATATCACAAAAAATATACAGTAACATGTTGACCCTACTTCTAGTCATTCAAAATTTACCATAAATTTTCTTGAACATTCAACTCTAATAGTTTTATAAACTAATCCTAAAAAATGATCTAATACCTTGATCTAGGTATTAGATTAATTGTTAATTTTCTTGAACATATTAATGGAATTCTTAATTTAGTACCAAGGTATCAAATCAATTATTAATTTAGGGATTATAACTCATATTGAAATATATATTGATTAGTGATATATCAATTAATACCAATTGAAATATTGATATTGATTAATATTAATTAATAAAATATTGATTTATATATCAGTCATCCTATTAATGGATATATTGATTGAATTGTTAATTTTGTGAGTTGTTAATTTAGTATGACGTATTAGATCAATTGTTAATTTCTAGGATTTCTATTACTAATTTTTAGATATCATATTAATCAATCACTTACTTATTGATTATATTAATCAATTACTAATTTAGGGTTTGGGTATCATATTAAAATACATTGATATTGATATATCGATTATATGTTATCCTTTGAATGACTAGATAAAATTTGAATGGGTCACCATTAGCTTTTACCACACATTTCCTATTTTAATGAATAAAATTTAACATGTGATGCAATGTGGATGGTAGAACACCCATTATGTTAATCCATGGATATCACAAAAAATATACAGTAACATGTTGACCCTACTTCTAGTCATTCAAAATTTACCATAAATTTTCTTGAACATTCAACTCTAATAGTTTTATTAACTAATCCTAAAAAATGATCTAATACCTTGATCTAGGTATTAGATTAATTGTTAATTTTCTTGAACATATCAATGGAATTGTTAATTTAGTACCAAGGTATCAAATCAATTATTAATTTAGGGATTATAACTCATACTGAAATATATATTGATTAGTGATATATCAATTAATACCAATTGAAATATTGATATTGATTAATATTAATTAATAAAATATTGATTTATATATCAGTCATCCTATTAATGGATATATTGATTGAATTGTTAATTTTGTGAGTTGTTAATTTAGTATGACGTATTAGATCAATTGTTAATTTCTAGGGTTTCTATTTTATCTCATTAAATTTTACATGTATATCAATTGATATTGATCCATATGTCAATTAATATATCAATGGAATTATTAATTTAGTGAATTATTTTAAAATTTAGTATCTAGGTATCAAATAAAATTGGCCTAAGGTTTTAGGGTTCTAAAAAAGTGTGTAAATTAAAAATAGAAAAAAAATTCTTAAAAAGTAAAAAAAAAAAAAATACTAGAGGTGCGTACCTCAAAACCTAAAAAAAATTATACTAGAGAAGTGCCTACCTCAAAACCTTGTCAATTGGCTCTTATGGAGGGAGGATGTCAAATTTTCATGTTGATGGTGATGCATGATGTCGATACCTATTTTACTTTGCTTCTCTGTCAATTTAAACAAAAATAAATGAGGCAGGTGAAAAGAATGGGTGCCCATTCCTAAATAGGCACATAGTACTAACAGGTACTCATTTGGGAATGAAATTTCAAACCTAAATGGGTCTCCATTCTTTATGAGTACATGTTTAGGTTGAAACTTCTATTCTTAAGAGGGTGCCCAGTTTTAACAAGTGCCACGTAGTGGTGAGTACTTGCCTTGTAGTGTTGTAAATGTAGTATATGTTTTAGTTGTAATTTATATGTTAGATTAAATATTTGTTGTATAGACAAGTTGCAATGGAAAAAGTAAATTAAGTAGTTGAATACTATATCATAGATTTGTTTTAAGAAAGATAACTAACTTTAAACCAAACAGTTTACTATTAAATAACATAAATATAAAAACAATAATCATAATTCCATTCATATGTAAACTCAATAATCCCGTAGAAATATTATTGTTATTATTATTAATATAATATTATTATTTTTAATATTATTATTTTTAAGAATTATATTGTTTTATTCAATACAAATTAAACTATAATATTAATATGAAAAAAAATATAATATTACACAATATAATAATAATAATAATATAATTATTTATATCACAACAATATTTTAATTTAGTCACTCATTATTTAATCAAACATATTAATTTGTTAGTAGTTTTTAATATTTATCAAACATAAAAGAATAAATAACTATAGCATCCTGAAAACAAATCTAGATCTACACATTCATCATAGGAGCATATGCATGACTAATAAGTATTGCCCTTGATTTTTGACCCAAATTTTTTGAGGGTTGGACAAACTGCCACAATGGGATCAATCTCTTTCAAGAATTAGGTAATTGGTGTTTTTAATGAAGGCTTATGGACTTTTCAACAAAATGCCTCAATCTTGAATATTTTTGAAATAGATAGAATTAGCGGGTAACGTTGTGTTAGTCTTAGTGCAATGAAATTAGGATCGATGATTCATATAAAAAATTGAGAACAAATAATTGAGAGCTCATGCTAGTGGTTATAATTGTTCAAATAGATACACCAACAAATTGTTGTAGTATACAAAAACACGACTGTATGTCTTGAGATGTGGTTACATATAACTACAATAAATGAAGCATATGCTCAAAATAGAGAGTGCTTTTTGTTGTATCGAAGAGAATGTAACTTTGCTCTCATCGATATCTTCATCTTCCTTCGATATTCATTTGAATGGTATGGTTTATTTCTTTATCGGAGTCATTGAAGAGACTCGAAATTGTCTTACTTCGATATCTCGGAGTTCCTTTGAAATTGTTGCATAATGGCATTAAAGATCTAAGTTTTCTATTTTGTTTCATGTAGAGATCAGTGGTTTGATCGGGGCTGAGGGCGAGGAAATGTTTCTTGTTTTTTCGGCCGAAGTTTGAGTGCAATTAGTATAAGTGAAACTGCAATCTGTGATCTTGACAATAAAAGATAGGGTTTTGAATGCAAACAATTGGTTTTGTGAAGCCGCAATCTGTGATCTTGATGATAAAAGATAGGGTTTTGATTGTTAATTTGAGATGTATACTTTTGAAATCCTAATTTTGTTTCATCTACAAAAGGTGTCCTCTATTCTTTATACTTTTACTTCTAACTGTTTGATTACCAGCTTTGTCGAACATAGTAAGAAATTAAGTAATGAATAATTTCATTTATGAGAATTAATGAATTGTAGTTAGCCTACATATCTAGAGGAGAACAAAGACATATTTTAATGTTCTTAATAGCTAGAGAAGGGCAAATCAAATACACATTGACACATCAAAGGGAGACAATTATAAGTCCCTTCGAAGTCCTAAAAAGGGGAGTACACCGTTAATACAACATCAATGGGAAGTATAGATATCAATAGAACAAGAATGGAAGTCTCATTGATGGCCCTCACTCAATTTTTTAGTTTTATCAATCTGTGTGCTTTGGTTTTTTATTTTTCAATCCATTTTAGATGTGTGCTTTGGTTTTCAATTTTACTTTAGATACATGTCTGGCCTCGTAAGATGGGCAGTGCTAAATGCAGAGAACAACTTTGCTTTCTAAAGTTTATAATCTTTTTAAAGAACTGAACTACTTGCTTTTAGGAGTTATATTTTTTTCATCCACCAAAGGAACAAGAGATGGGAAATGTAAAACAAAACCCCAGAGAATCTAACAACTTGATCGTAATATTCAAATTGACAAATACGTAAACAAAAATACACGTGATAAAAGCCCTCAAATATTCTTGATACAACAAAAGTCTCAAACATGTAAATCATTGTTCTAAAATATGAAGGAACTATCTCTAAACATACCTATAAATATACTCTCATCCATAGAAGCACCTATAAAAATGCAATTGCACTCAATCATCTGTTGCTAATGTCTTTATTATTGCTTGCACTCAGGTGGCTACTTCTAAATTCAAACCACCAAAAAAATTGACTCTAAATTAATTCTATTGCTAACACTAGTAGAAAAATAGAAATAAATGACTAAATAAACTACCAAAAATTGGTCATGTGATCAATAGTTTGGTCACGTGACCATTGGTAGTTTATTGCGTGTCATTTATCTCATGACCAAATTTATGACCAAACAAATTTTAGTCATTAATTTGGTAGTATATTTAGTCATAAATTTGGTAGTATATTTAGTCATCAATTTGGTAGTATATTTGGTAATTTGGTAGTATATTTAGTCATCAATTTGGTAGTATATTTAGTCATGTGACCATTGGTAGTTTAATGCCGGTCATTTATCTCGCGACCAAATTTATGTAGTCATTCTAATCATTAATTGTTGTCAATTGGTAGTATAATTAGTCATTTATTTAGTCACTAATATCCATCCATTGGTAGTATATTTGGTCATTTTAATCATTATTTTTTTGTCAACTGGTCATATATAAACAACTAGTACATGATAAACATCAACTATGCCATTTTTTGTTGATAAACTTCAACAAATCTGCTCAAAGGATTGAAACAACAATGCTGGAAAATAATTCATTGTATATTCAAATTGTATATAAAATATGTTACAAAGAACTCGTTTATCAACAAATCTGCTCAAATGATTGAAACAATAATGCTGGAAAATAATTCACTGTTCATTCAAACTATATATAAAATATGTTACAAAGAACTCTATATAGAGAGTTTTCAAGACAAAATCATTCTGCAGTATGCAAACTACTGATTTATTATGCTTTTAAAACTGAAAAAAACTAAAACTAAAGCTAAAAAGCCATCGGTGTGAATGCATGTCTTCAGTGATGCCATTATTGCACATGGGGTGGACTGTAAATGCATCCAGAAGGCACTGGTTTTGCATTTTCTCCTTGCTCTATACCTGTCCACAATAAAAAAAACTCAAAATTTGTTAATATTTTTAAAAGATTTATGAAACTTTGAAATATGAAAAACAAAGTAGGATGATAAGGAATTTTACAGCAATATAGGCATATATTATGAAAGTATTCAAGAAGAAATACTTATTACCATGTATCATCACCCATCATGATCACATGTCTTCCATTCTTAATTAGCTGCAAATCAATGAAAACCGTTGTTTCTACAATTAGTATTCCACCTATCTTTTGAGAGAGAACTGTGGATCAGCTCAACAAAAATAACAGAGCTTAGTAGATTAAATTTAAAATTTGCTATCTCACTAAAGGTGCTCACTTCATCCTTTTGGTCTTTTTGTCATCAATGCATTGAGATGGGGTGGTTTTACCACAAGGAGGCATCTCAAACCATAGATTGCAAGGTGTTTTTTGAATGTATGGACCCATCTATGCTAGGGTTTGTCAAATCCATCTTCAGTGAGCTAGCACCATGAGATGGTCAATGCTCCAAAGTGGCTAAAAGAGAGGATTTCATTGCCAAATTAGTGCTCTATCTCCCCAATGTTGAAGTTTGTCTTTGGCTTCTCATAATCTTCTTTTTTGATCAATTCACGGGGATGATGATGCCAGATATTAATCTGGTGGTGGGTTGGAGGTGCAAGTAGTCAAGGTTGAGGGAGTTGGCTTAGTATTACCCACTTTACAATAGGAAGATTCGTTAAATGTGTTGGATAGTTTACAGAGTGAAATTTGGGTTTTGCAAGCCTAATGTGGTGATGTGGCAGTGTTATGTAGGCTGCGTGTTAATCACTTCCATGTTCACTTAGAGGTTGGTAGTGATTACACTATTACTTTTTTTGTGGTTCCTTTGTACACAGATCTTAGTATTGATAAGAAATTTGTTACAGTGTATGGTTTCCCATG
Source organism: Cunninghamia lanceolata (assembly GCA_027924645.1). Taxonomy (NCBI): domain Eukaryota; kingdom Viridiplantae; phylum Streptophyta; class Pinopsida; order Cupressales; family Cupressaceae; genus Cunninghamia; species Cunninghamia lanceolata. The sequence continues at coordinate 622,291 of BSBN01001183.1, read as the reverse complement.
CTAGCTAGTAATCGAAGGGCTCAAGCTGGAAATGATAATGCTCCTTGGGTGGATGAAGTGGTAGATACTAGCCAAGATATGCATGGAGGCAAGGAGTGGTGGGGTGTGGTATAGTGCTATGGGTTTATGGTTTTAGCATTATCTTTTCCTCCTAGGTTGTTGTAAGTTTGTAAAGGTTTTTCATAGTTATTAGGCAGTTTTGGATTTTGGTAGTTGATGGCTATGGCGGTATGCTTATCATGGTCTTGTTAATTTTTGCCTAGTTATATGTAGCTCTTGGTAGCTATTTTTGTTTGTAGTTTCTATGATGATGGATAGCCTTGTAATACTTCTCTTTCATGGGTGGGGCCCCCTATAGAACCCCCACCATTTGGCAGTCGATATACAAAATTCATCATCTCTAACAATTCACCATATCTATAAAATTGATATGGTAAGACAAAAATTAAATTAACATCACAAAAAAGAGGAGCAGTAATAACCTTCTCAATGAGATCCAACACATCTTGATTATCCACAAATTCTATGCTACTCCAGTTGATTTCTTCTTTGATGTATTCTTCCTGCTCCATCTTAAACACATGCTGCATCAAAGTACCAAATATAACATCAGAACTAAAAATTCTAATTGTAGAGTGTAGAGTAGAGTTGCTGGAGAATATGCTGCAACCATGAAAAGAGCTCAAACATATATGACAGTTTCCTAACCTAATTGAAATGTCTGACCAGGTCAAAATGGTTAACACAATCCTAAAAATTACCTTTCCAAAGTATGCATGCTTGAAATCAAATCATAGATATATTGCAAGGATCTTAAAGTGCAAAAAAGTAGAGAATATCAAGTTATAGCATTAGAAACAAAGATTTTAAGGTAAAATAGATTTCTAAAACTCCTAAATAAGGTACATGTACAAATAAGGTCCAGGTGGTAGGGGTCGCACATGCCCTAGATGCAAGAAAAGAACTATTTACATGCCTTAAAGCCCTCATAACAAATGTCACAAGCTTATGATGTGGAAACTAGGAATCATTAATGAATAAAAGAGGTCGTTAAGTTTAAGCTAAAAGGTAGGAGAAATAGACTTAAAGAGAGAGTTACTAAAATCACATCCAATGAATGGAATTTGAAAGATGAAGATAACATCCAATATTCAAACCTTTTCATGTAAAGCTCCTTTCACTCCTAAAATAATTTAAAAATCTTGGCACTTGTAATATCTCAGATGGAATATATTTGCAAATGTTAACAACATGTGTAATCTACTACCACTGTATTGTGCTAATCAAATTATTTGACACAAGCTTGTAAATTGCAAAAATGGCCCATAGATATTTTGTCAAACAGTTAGCAGGTTATGTAGATTAATCAATATTTCTGAATATTAAAATTAGAACAATTGCTGCTCACTTCTAGATCTTATACATTTTTAAAAACACTTGGTATGTAGATGAAAACATATGGACATTTAAGAAAATAGTTCGCAACCTACTGAAAGAAATTGCAATTGATCATAAAATCCAAAATTTGTAGGTATACTCAGAATTTTACCAAAATAATCTCAATTTATTTTTGACCTAATAAAGGTAGATTACAAACTAAACAACTAATATAATGACGAATTTGTAGTGTCCAGGCATCAATTCCTTTTCCAACTGAAATTTTGGTTCACACAAGCTATATGCCAATGCAATGAACAAACTCTAGCACCCAGCTAACTCTGTTGATATCCAAGGTATAATGGTAGTGTTTGGTATTTATGTGGTAGTGATAAGACCTCTAGTTCATAGTGGATTGTAACCTTATCAATAGAAATCACCAAGCTGTAAAAAATTGCCTTTGGTTGATGTATATGTCTAGAGGTTTGCAAAGAACAAGAATAATATTTTTCATACCCTCTTCTTACTCAAATACTCACCTATTTCATGTAATTATATCTCAAACCCTTCTTCAAAGACAATGGTACTTTTTTAGTGTGAATCGACCCTGAAATACTCAAATAAATTGTCATGTCCAGTAGCAAATATGTTGCAAATCAACCTTCTATGTATTTGTATTAGCAATCATGACACCTTGTTTTAAAATGGGAAGGCCGTTCTAGGGAATGGGATGCCTAGAGTATTCAGTCTTCAACATACGCCCATCTAAACATTATCACCTCCAAAGAAATATGAAATCTTCACATCAAATGGTTAACACAATCCTAAAAATTTCCATTCCAAATGGGAGCTTTGGAATGTTAATGCTTCCACATTTTGTATCACCTGCTCTCCTGCAAGCACTTCAAGTCATGCCTGCGGGAGAGCAGGTGATGCAAAATATGGAATCCCCACATCACCGCAGACATGACTTGAAGTGCATGCAGGAGAGAAGGTGATGCAAAATATGGAAGCATTGACAAGGCATGTGAACTGTTTGGCAGAATACCTCACAGAGATGTCATCTCATGGAATGCAATGATTGTGGGATATGCACAAAATGGATTTTTTGAAAAGGCTGTAGAAACTTTCAAGCAAATGCAATTAGCAGGTGTAAATCCAAATTTGACAACCTTTTCCAGCATCTTCCTTGCCTGTGCCAAAATGGGAGCTTTGGAACAGGGTATGGACATCCATCATAACATAATGGAAGGGGGATTTTTGTCAGATATTATAGTTGGAAATGCTCTGGTAGACATGTATGCAAAATGTGGAAGTATAGATAAGGCACGTGAACTGTTTGATGGAATGGCTCAAAGACATGTCATCTCTTGGAATGCAATGATTGCAGGATATGCACAAAATGGATTTGTTGAAAAGGCTTTAGAAATTTTAAAGAAAATATAATTGGCTGGTGTAAATCCAAATTCCACAACCTTTGCCAGCATCCTCCCTACCTGTGTCAAAATGGGAACTTTGGAATAGGGTATGGACATCCAACAAAACATAAAGGATAGAGTAATTTTGTTAGATGTTGTAGTTGCAACTGCCCTATTAGACATGTACGTAAAATGTGGAAGCATAGACAAGGCATGTGAACTATTTGACAGAATGCCTCAAACAAATGTGGTCTCATGGACTGCAATGATTACAGGATATGTACAAAATGGATTTGTTGAAAATGCTTTAGAAATTTTAAAGCAAATGCAATTGGCTGGTGTAAAGCCAAATTCCACAACCTTTGCCACCATCCTCCCTACCTATGTCAAAATGGGACCTTTGGAATAGGGTATAGACATCCATCAAAACATAAAGGATAGAGGAAATTTGTCAAATGTTGTAGTTGCAACTACCCTGTTAGACATGTATGCAAAATGTAGAAGCATAGACAAGGCACATGAACTGTTTGATAGAATGCCTCAAAGAAATGTGGTCTCATGGACTGCAATCATTGTAGGATGTGTACAAAATGGATTTGTTGAAAAGGCTTTAGAAATTTTAAAGCAAATGCAATTGGCTGGTGTAAAGCCAAATTCCACAACCTTTGCCAGCATCCTCCCTACCTGTGTCAAAATGGGAGCTTTGGAATAGGGTATGGACATCCATCAAAACATAAAGGATAGAGGAATCTTGTCAGATGTTATAGTTGCAACTGCCCTATTAGACATGTATGCAAAATGTGGAAGCATAGACAAGGCACATGAACTATTTGATAGAATGCCTCAAAGAAATGTGGTCTCATGGATTGTAATCATTGCAGGATATGTACAAAATGGATTTGTTGAAAAGGCTTTATAAATTTTAAAGAAAATACAATTGGTAGTGTAAAGCCAAATTCCACAACCTTTGCCAGCATCCTCCCTTCCTGTATCAAAATGGGAGCTTTGGAATAGGGCATGTACATCCATCAAAACATAAAGGATAGAGGAATTTTGTCAGATGTTATAGTTGCAACTGCCCTATTAGACATGTATGCAAATTATGGAAGCATAGACAAGGCACATGAACTATTTGTTAGTTTCAAGACAGACAACTAAGAGGGGGGGTGAATCAGTTATCCCAAAACTTTTATTTTATTAACCACTTAAATCCTTCTTGTAATTCAGTAGCATAATCAATCATGGAAACACAATGCAATAATTCAAGAGTAGAAACACATTAACACATATGACACCAAGATTTTAATGTGGAAAACCTAGTTAAGGGAAATACCACAGGGTGACTAACCCCAGATTGTATTCTCTATTAAAAGAATAAGAGGAACAAAATGGCACATGCCAATTAGGGCTCATTACTCAAGCACACTGCTGACAAGAGGCCCACTGCCTACAGGAGACACACTATCTACAAAATAATAAGTATTACATACTTGAACTAAAGAATATCATCTTCACCATGCTTGAGTTAGTTCCATTTAAGCTCAATACTTCTACTTTGCTTTTCACTCATCTCCTCTCTACCACACTCTCACCTTCTTCCCGATCCATTTGAAATGACTTCACAACTCTTATTTATACAAGACATCAACTTTGGGATAATCATCAAAGTCAACACACTTTATTTTATTCCAGAGCAAATACACAAATACAACTTGACTTATTACAAAATACTTCATGTGAATCACCACTCTGTTGGCCACACAGATCTGGGACTTCAATCTTCTTTGAGGAACACATCATGCTTCGCAGAACATCTTCAAGATTATCTGCAAGATGTGTAAATCATCTGGTCAACCAAGCTTAGGAAGAACGTCATCATCTAGAAGTAATTCTTCAATTATGAGCTCAATCTTCAATGAGGACCACCAACACAAATTGGACAGAATCTAGAGACCCTCACAAGCTTGTTTGATTCACCAAGAACATCCACACCACTTCTAATAACTGAAATCATTCTCTTCTTCATCTAGAATCTTAAGAACACAGTTTGTCATCACTGTCATATTGAAATAGATGCTTACGGACCTCTAGACCATGAGCCAATTGAGTTGTCAATTCACATTGACTTCATAAACACTCCACCAAATTCCCATAACAAGATATTGTATTTCTAGATCTCACCAGACCTATTTGTGTCACTCTGTCACCTCTAAACATTTGCTAGAATCGGTTTTACTCATATGGCCATAACTTCTTCAAATCTTCATACAGACCTCTCAAATATTTACGGGATCACCTTTAGACACATATCTACAAACCCTTTTATGTGCATCCTCTGATCTTCATCTTAGTTGTGATCTTTACTTCAGAGAGCTTCACTATCTTCATTGTACTTCTTTGTTTCTGATAGGACTAATTTTCTCAATATCCTCAACACACAACTCATCCAATCCTTGACATCAATGACAACACTGGTTAGGCCCATACTTACAACAATCTCCCCCTTTGTTATTGATGGCAACATATGATGTGAAAAATTATTTTAACCATCAAGACAAGAACTTCTCCTTACTGACTGACATAGCTCCCCCTATCAACAACAATCATTCGCATGTCTTCTCTTCCTCTACTGCTCCCCCTCTGATCAGTAACCACTTTTTTTTTCACATGTCTTCTCTCCCCCTTTGACATCAATGGCAAAGGGCACATACTTGCATCAATCTTAGAATCATACAGACTGCTCCCCCTGAGTAGTAGCTTCCTATCATCAATCCAGACCACAAGATATAACTGTGAGATACTCAAAAGAGTCCTTAGGTAGAGGTTTAGTAAAGATGTCTACAATCTGATCTTTAGAGGGCACAAACTCCAATCTGAGTTCACTCTTGTTCACCTGCTCTCTCAAAAAGTGAAACTTGATGGATATATGTTTTGTCTTTGAATGCAACACTAGGTTTTTTGATATATTTATTGCACTTGAATCATCACAGAAGATTGTGATAGTTTCCTCATACTCCACTTTGATGTCTCTTAGCATTTGCTTTATCCACAATACTTGAGTGCAACTGCCTGCTACTACTATAAATTATGCTTTTGCAGTGGATAGAGATATTGCCTCTTGTTTCTTGCTTAGCCAAGAAACCAATCTTTTCCCTAAAAAGAATGCACCACCACTAGTACTCTTCCAGTCATCCACATCTCCTGCCCAATCTGCATCTGTATATGCATGAAGAGAGAAACCATGATCTCTAGGATACCATAAACCATACTCAACTATTCCTTTTAGATATATGAGAATCCTCTTGATTTCCATGACATGAGATTCTCTGGGATCAACTTGGAATCTGGCAACAAGACCAACAACATTCATAATGTTAGGTCTAGTTTGAGTAAGATACAATAGTCCTCCAATCATTGACCTGTACTTTTTCTAATTAGCCCTAGGAGAGTCATCATCTTTGCTCAGTTTACATCTAGTTTCCATGGGAGTATTCATTGGTTTTGAGTCTTCCATCCCAAATTTCTTCAACAATTCTTTCACATATTTGGGCTGTGAAATGAAGATTCCTTTCTTTGTTTGAGTGATTTGCAGACCCAAGAAGAAATTCATTTCCCCAAACATGGACATCTCAAATTCACTTTTCATTTGATTTGCAAAAGTTTTGCACATACTATCACTTCCTCCAAAAATGATATCAACAAATACTTCAACAATCAAGATATTTTCATGATCAATTTTGAAGTACAAGTTACTGTCAACAATACCTTTGTTGAAACCAATCTTCAAAAGATGCTTATCTAGTCTTTCATACTATGCTCTTGGGGCTTGTTTGAGTCCATACAGTGCTTTCTTCAACTTGTACACCATATCACCATGATTAGACAATTGAAATCCATCCAGTTGTTCAAAGTATACTTCTTCTTCCAAGTCACCATTCAGGAAGGCAGACTTGACATCTATCTGATATACTTTGAAATCCTTGAAGGCAGCAAAGGCAAGAAATAATCTGACTACTTCAATTCTTGCCACCGGAGAAATTTTTTTTTCAAAATCAACTCCTTCTACTTGGGAGTAACCCTTGCAAACCAATCTGGCTTTGTTTCTGACTACTTCACCATCTTCATTTAGTTTATTCCGGAAGACCCATTTGGTTCCAATCACATTTTTGTTTCTAGGTCTAGGAACAAGATCCCAAGTGTGATTTTTCTCAATCTGCATCAACTCTTCCTTCATTGCTTTAATCCAGCTTTCATCATTGTATGTTTCACTTACTATTTTTGGTTCAATTTTTGAAATCAGACAATACTTTTCTGAGTCTTGAGCAATCTTTCTTCTTGTTTGAACACCTTTGCTTTTATCACCTATGATCTAAACTTCAAAGTGATTCAGTCTTAAATTCCTGGGAGTTTTGGGAATTTCTTGCACTTCTATTTCTTTGACAGGTTCATTCAAACTTATCTCTTCTTCCTTATTCTCTGGATCAGTCTAGATCTAAATTTCAGAAGGAACTTGAACTTCTCAAACCAAAGCATTATTCTGATCATCTTCTTCATATTCATAAAAACTTGAGGGTTTTTCAATACCTTCATCAACCTTCACATTTGTACTTTCTATAATCTTTCTTAATCTCTTGTTATAACACCGGTATGCTTTGCTTTGAGTAGAATAACCCAAGAATATTCCTTCATCACTTCTAGCATCAAATTTTCCAGGGTCTTCATCTCTTTTAATGTAACATTTTCTACCAAAGACTCTGAAATATTTCATAGTGGGAGTGATGCCAAACCAGAGTCCATAAGGGGTCTTACCAGTACTGTTTCTGATTTGTACTCAATTAAGAGTATAGACAGTAGTGCTTACAGCTTCTCTCCAGTAGATCTAAGGAACATTTGCTTCCATCATCATGGTTCTAGATGATTTCTAGATGGTCCAGTTCTTTCTCTCTACTACTCCATTCTGCTGTGGAGTCCTTGGAGCAGATAACTATCTTTTTATCCCATGTTTCTCACAGAATTCTATGAACTCTCCAGATGTGAATTCTCCACCTCTATCAAACCTGAGACATTTTATGTTTAATCTGGTTTCATTGTCTACCATAGCTTTGAATATTTTGAATTTCTCAAAAGCCTCAGATTTTTCTTTCAGAAAAGTCACCCACATCATCCAGGAGTGGTCATCAATTAATAACATGAAGTATCTATCACCTTGCAAACTCCTGATTCTTGCCGGTCCACATAGATCAGTATGCATTAAGTCCAACAATCCAGTAGAAGATTGTTCCTTACTTTTGAATGTGACTCTATTCTACTTACCCAACTGACATTCTTTGCACAAACTATTAGTAGGTTTCACTAGCCTTGGAAGATCTCTTACATCCCGAGTGTTTCTTATCTTGATGATATTATCAAAATTCACATGACACATTCTCCTATGCCATAACCAACTCTGATCAATTTGAACAAATAAACAACTTTTGCTAGTACCAACCAAGTGGAAGATGTTACCTTTTGTTTAAGTACCGGATGCAATCTCTATTCCATAACTTTCAAAGATCTTACATTTTCTATTTTTGAATTGGAGATCATAGCCTTTGTCCACCAACTGTCCAACACTGAGAAGATTGTGCTTCAAACCTTCAACATATAGTACATCACTGGTTTTGTTCTTTCCATCAAAAGAAATAGTTCCTCTACCTCTAATTCTTCCAGCAGAATTGTCACCAAATTTTACAACTCCTCCTTCATATCTTTCCAAATCCATGAACTTATTTTTGTCACCTGTCATATGGTGGGAGCATCCACTGTCAATGACCAAATCATCCTTTTCTTCAACTTGGGCAACCAGAGCTCTTTCTATCATTTTATGATTGACAGATTCAGAGGACATTGGATCTTCTTCCTTGATGGCAATAAACACCCAGTCACTTCCAGATTTATTTCCTATCTCTAATTCATCATCTATTACTCCTTCATCATCATCATTTTCATGAACATAGTAACACCTCTTTTGAAATCTTGATCTATTAGGGTTTGTCCTAGAAAATCTTTTCAGACACCTTGAGGAAAAATGACCAATCTTGTTGCAGTTAAAACATTTGAATGGCAATTTTCCTTCATACTTACCAGATCCTCTTGGCAGTCTCTTTGCAATGAGGGCCTCAAGTTGTTCAGCTTCTAATTCATTCTCTTCTAGATCTTTTCTTGTTTTCTCATACCAAGATGATTTTCTTGAGGAACTTTCTCCTGTATCATATCTCTATTTGCCTTTTGTAGAGGCACTAGTTTTGAATGCAGATTTAGTCTTGGGAAGTGCATCACCAAACTCATCTAACTCGAATGCAGATATCTTACCAACTAATTGATCCCTTGTGATAGTCGTTAAGGATCTGATTTCCTCAATAGCAGCAACTTTGCATTTATAAGCAAGAGGTAAGGATCTAAGAACTTTAGCAACAATTTCATCTTCATCCAAGACTCCACTAGCACATATGATGCCACAAACAAGCTCATTTACTTTTGTCATGTAAGAAGTGATATTCTCATCATCACTCATCTTTAAGTTTTCAAACTTTCCTTTCAGACTTTGTAGCTTGGCACACTTAACATATTTGTCTCCTTCATATAGATTTTCAAGCTTTGTCGAAATTTCATAAGCAGTCTTCAAACCCATAACATTTGTTAGCTCTAAATCAGACAAGGCACTCAGTAGGGCTTCTTTAGCTCAAAGATTATTCTTTGCATCTCTGATTTCATTTAGAGTTTTAGGACCATTTGTTGGTGGAACATATTTAATTGAGGTTATGTTCCAATACTGATATCCCATGCATTGTATGTGGCATTCCATGCAGCTTTTCCAGGCAATGAAGTTTGAACTATCAAACCTTGGACTATCCTTGTAGGTCGACATTCTGGATCTCCTCAAGCAGTTAAGATTCTTCTAGAGGAACTTAGCTCTGATACCAATTGTTAGTTTCAAGATAGACAACTGAGAGGGGGGGTGAATCAGTTGTCCCAAAACTTTTCTTTTATTAACCATTCAAATCCTTCTTGTAATTCAGTAGCATAATCAATCATGGAAACACAATGCAATAATTCAATAGTAGAAACACATTAACACATATGACACCAAGATTTTAACATGGAAAACCTAGTTAAGGGAAAAACCATGGGGTGACTAACCCAAGATTGTATTCTCTGTTAAAAGAACAAGAGGAATAAAATAGCACATGCCAATTAGGGCTCACTGCCTGAGCATACTGCTCCCAAGAGGCCCACTACCTACAGGAGACACGGTGTCTACAAAATAATAAGTATTACATAATTGAACTAAAGAATAGCATCTTCACCATGCTTGAGTTAGTTTCATTTAAGCTTAATACTTCTGCTCTACTTTTCGCTCTTCTCCTCTCTACCACACTCTCATCTTCTCCCCAATCCATTTGAAATGACTTCACAACTCTTATTTATATAAGACATCAACTTTGGGATAATCATCAAAGTCAGAACACTTTATTTTATTACAGAGCAAATACACAAATACAACTTGAATTATTACAAAAGACTTCATGCGAATCACCACTCTGTCAGCCACACAAATCTGGGACTTCAATCTTCTTTGAGGAACACGCCATGCTTCGCAGAACATCTTCAAGATGTGTAAATCATCTGGTTGGCCAAGCTTAGGAAGAACATCATCATCTGGAAGTAATTCTTCAATTATGAGCTCAATCTTCAATACGGACCACCAACACAAATTGGACACAATCTAGAGACCCCCACAAGCTTGTTTGATTCACCAAGAACATCCACACCACTTCTGATAACTAAAATCATTCTCTTCTTCATCTGGAATCTTAAAAACATAGTCTATCATCACTATCATATTGAAATAGATTCTTACGGACCTCTAGACCATGAACCAAGTTGTCAATTCACATTGACTTCCTAAACACTCCACCGAATCCATAGAACAAGATATTGCATTTCCATATCTCACCGGACCTATTTGTGTCACTCTGTCACCTCTGAACATCTGCTAGAACCAATTTTACTCATATGGCCATAACTTCTTCAAATCTTCATTCAGACCTCTAAAATCTTTACTGGATCACCTTTAGACACATATCTACAAACCCTTTGATGTGTATCCTCTAATCTTTATTTTAGCTGGGATCTTCACTTCAGAGAGCTTCATTGTCTTCACTATACTTCTCTGTGTCTAATAGGACTAATTTTCTAAATATCCTCAGTACACAACTCATCCAATCCTTGACATCAATGCAACAGGAGTATGTTGACATTAATGACAACACCGGTTAGGCCCATACTTGCAACACTGTTTGACAGAATGCCTCAAAGAAATGTGGTCTCATGGACTGCAATGATTGTAGAATATGCACAAAATGGATTTGTTGAAAAGGCTTTAGAAATTTTAAAGCAAATGCAATTGGCTAGTGTAAAGCCAAATTCCACAACCTTTGCCAACATCCTCTCTGCCTATGTCAAAATGGGAGCTTTGGAATAGGGTATGGACATCCATCAAAACATAAAGGATAGAGGAATTTTGTTAGATGTTGTAGTTGTAACTACCCTGTTAGACATGTTAAGGCATTAAAAACTTTCAAGAAATGCAATTGAATATACATATACAGAGAGAGAGAGATGTATGTGGAAGCATAGACAAATCATGTGAACTATTTGACAAAATCCCTGAAAGAAATGTGGTCTAATAGACTGCGATGATTGAATGATATGAACAAAATGGATTTGTTGAAAAGGCTTTAGAAACATTCATGTAAATGAAATTGACAGGTGTAAAGCTAGATTCCACAACCTTTCCCAGCATCCTCTCTGCATGTATCAAAATGGTAAGCTTTGGAATAGGGTGTAGACATCCATCAAGGCATAATAGATGGCAGATTTTTGTTAGATATTATAGTTGCAAATGCTCTGATAGACATACATGAAAAATGTGGAAGCATAGACAAGGCACACAAACTGTTTAACAGAATGCCTCAAAGAGATGCCATCTCATGGAATGCAATGACTGCAGGATTGCACAAAATGGATTTGTTGAACAGGCTTTAGAAACTTTCAAGCAAATGTAATTGACAGTTGTAAATCCAAATTCCAAAACCTTTAATAGCATCCTCCCTGCCTGTGCCCAAATGGGAGCTTTGGAATAGGGCATGGACATCCTTGTAACAACCCTCCCTTTGCTATGATAGATGTTTAGGTAGGTGTTGGTTGTGTGATAAATGCTACCAGAAATATCTCTGGTAGTTAGGTGAAAAATTGATGTTTTGGAGGAATGGGACCATCTTTACATAGACAATTAGATCATAGTAGGACACAACATGGACACATCATTCCGGATTTGTTTTAAAAAATGTAATAACCCTCATTCCATTGCATCGAGAAAAACACAAGTATTTTTGGTCTTTCTTTCCAGGGGGTGGGCAGCATAGAAGTAAAGGGAAGTGGTTGAAATCTTTATGGCAGAAAGAAATATCTTTAAGATGCGGATCAAATCGTTTGGTGGGGAAAAAAAATGGAAGAGGCATCGCCTTGGGGATTTGGTCAAATAGTTTAGGAGTATTGTTTTGCTTCGATATTTTGCATAGATGTCTACTAGAGCATTTCTGACTATAATATCTGATGGAAATCCACCTTCCATGATGTGAGGAGGGATGTCCTTGCCCTGTTGGAGAGCTGCCACTTTGGCTCGAGTAGTGAGGATGCTGGCTAAGGTTGAGTAGTCTAGATTTACAGCCACTAGTCACATCTGATTAAAAGTTTCTAAAGACTTTTCAACAAATCCTTTATGTGCACATCCTACAACTTCTGCAGTTCATGAGACTACAGATCTTTAAGGCACTCTATCAAATAGTGTGTGCACCTTATCTATGCTTCCACTGTATCTTAACATTCCCCGTGTGTGTGTATCGAGCTTGCAAATCACATTTAATGGCGCGAGGATGCTGGCAAAGGGTTGGGAATTTGGCTTCACGCCAACCAGTAGCATTTGCTTAAAGGTTTCTAAATCCTTTTAAACAAATCCATTTTTGTGAGAGTCCTATAATCAGTGCATCCCTTTAGGCATATGGTGGAAATAAGGGAGAGTGATCCAACAAGGAGAGTCAATGCCTCATTTCAGAATAGAAAGAGACACCTTTGCCGCACCAAAATGAAGGATGATTCGTCTTTGTTCCGACCTGCTACCTTGCATACAATGGAAAGAAAAATAACTTAGCTGAGCATATAAAATTGCAAGATTTGAGGAGATGAAGGGGAGCACAAATAGAAAACAAAAGAATCATCTTCCGAGGAATAGATCCAGGACCATGGAGAAAATATTCTTTCTTTTAAAGGTATTTGCATCACTTCTTTGTTTTCTAGCACAAAAGCTAAAATACCTTGCTGCTATTTCATGAAGCACAAAAAAAATTGAAACTCCATTTCTGCCTTTTAAAAAGAGAAAGAAACATGCCAAAATCTATTTCAATGCAAGATTTTTACACTGCCTCTTTTCTTATAAACAATTTCTATTATGCAGAACTATTTTCTTAATTCGATATATATAAAGGGGTTTTCAAAGATAGATCATGAGGTTTCTAATTTTGTAATCTTAAGGTAAAACAGGGGTTTGATCTTATAGAAAAATTAATGAGGGCAGCCATACAAAAAACTGGGATATAATGATAGAGATTGAAGAGATCTAAGTCTCATAGAACCCTTTTGTTATTCGATGACTTTTTTGTAGAGATTTTCCTTACAACTCTTCTTAAGAATATTGAGTGGCTTTGTGTTTGGTCATTACGGACATATTTCTGCTAAATAACCAGCCTTGTAAAAATTGTAGTATTTGAGTTAAAGAATGTTATGGCACTAAATACCTTAGATTCATCGATCTGTGTTGTGCATTGAAATTTAGTCACATAATATCTAATTTGGAAAATCTACCCGCAAAACAAGGATCTAAAGGAACTATTGTAAGAGGAAAATTAAGATTTCCATTTTGTAAGTCTTTTTAACATTTTATTTGGTTATGGTAAATATGGTGGACAATATGCTAAAATTAGACTGTGAAAAGACTTGCAATACCTTTTGTTGTGCTTTTCTTATAATATTCATGCATTCCTTTGTGAAGAGTGATTAAATTGGAGTCACTGGAGTTATTACATAACTGACCTAACTGATAAAGGGCTATTTTCAATTAAATTGCACTTTCATCAAAAGATTTTGCCCTATAGATCACCTTGTTCTTGCCTAGCTAATTTGCATATTTAAATAGGGGTTTTTACTTGACGGATTTTAATTGATGATTATCTTGGATCATGAGTGGTTATGGAACTATTTTGATTTGGTTATGTATACCTCATTGGTTAAATGAGATGAGCTTAGGTCTAGGATATTGAGTCCTTGTGCACGGTCTTGAGCGCTTGTAAAGGCTAAGGATGCATACGAGAAGGCCTATCCGTCTGCGGGGCATCGAGTTATCCGCCTACGAGATGTTGATTTGGGCATGTTTGAGTCTCCTTGTCTAAATGAGAAGTGTACTTGTGTCCATGTGGTGTAATCCCTTCAAGCACACAGGATGACACTCCATCTAATTTACACTCTTGTATCCATTACATTTGTAGTCCTGAGTAATACCTGACCTATGTTTTGGATAAGCGGCTCTATGTTATGATATTGTCTTTATGCATTGCTTTCTGTGTCTGCTCCATGATTGATGTGAGTGTTGGCCACCTTGTATACCCTTGCTTGTTCTTTTGTTTGGGCCTTGTGACTAGCTCTGAGCACGCTAGGGTGGTCTCTTTTGAGTCCACATGGTTGGGAGGCATTGCCACCACCATTGGGGACTGGTGAATAGGTTATCGGAGCACCAGTTGGAGATGTTCTCTCTCTCCGTTACTCTTTTAGTTATTGTACCATATTCATGGCTATGCCATTACACTATATATTCTTTATGTAATTGTACTCTCTTACCAGAGAGGATGTAATCATGTAAATTAATGAGAAGAAATGAGATGTTTCCTATTTGGTTTATGGATTCCAGTGTGGGTATCAGATCCACTTGTACTATGATGCTTTTGGATTCATGTTTATATTAGTTATGGGATTAGGAACATTTGATTTGGTGTTTAAAATGAATGTAGTTTTATAATGTTTTCTCTGGGGGGTGAATTAGTCCTCTCCTTTGGGTTGCGCATTCAGCCATACTTGGCCATGAATGTTGTCGATCTATCGAATCGACAACCATATCTATGTATGTTATCACTTATTATTTCAAAAAAAAAATTATTGTTCTCTCTTGGCCCTTACCCTTCAGGGTTTGTAGGGCAGGATGTTACATCTGGTATCAGAGCCCATGTTCACACACTAGGAGCTCTGGTGTACTTGAGCCTTCTATGTTTCGTTGTGTTTGGCATGTGTGACATGAGCTGGTTATATTTTTTTTTATAGTCCTAATTGCTTTCATGCCTTAGCATGGCATTAGTGGGTTAAATTACAACCCCATTCTTATGAATCATGGAGGAAATAGCCTCCTTGGTTTTACCTTACTCATTGGAACTTGAGTGTTGACCTTGTTTGAGAGTTTCCCATGGTTAAGAGTGATCACACTCCCATGTTATAAGATGAGGATAGGAATGTTCTTCCTTGTATATTTGTGGGTTGAAGGTAACTTGGGTTGCCTTATTACCCCTACTTGGATATGCTCTTCTTGTGTCGTCCTTTATGTTTCTTGTGACTAGAATGACCGTAATTGGTCATGAATTGCTCTTGTAATTCCTTGTATTATATAGATGTAAAGGTTGGTAGGTTGTAGCTGTTTATGAATGTGGATAGATTAGTTTGATTGCTCCATGCTCTCTTGTAAGTGTTGGATGATTGCTGATTTTTCTTATAACCTCTTAATGTGCTAGAGTTGCTACAATTTATCATCATTGATAACATATAGAAGTCATTGGAATACTAATGGTGCCTTAAACTTTCCCTTAGTAGAATTTGTATGTTTGTATAATGAATATTGGATAGCATGTAATGTCTTGACTTGAGATGAAATCTATCTTTCTCTCCTCTTCTTAGTTGTCAATAGTTGACAAGATGTTAGACTGATGGCTTATGGATTTAATTAGTATGTGAAAGTTGCAATGAGTAAAAAATTAGTGAAGAATAACCTATGCTTGTTATGGTTATGTATTGAGAATGATTCCATGTTTTTTTAGTGCCTCCTTACTTTGAGTTTACATGAGAATGGTAATTGTTTAGTGGGTATATCTTGTTGAAGAAATCTAATCTTCTCAATTGCATTACGGTTTTAATGAGATCATATAGGTGAACACTTGTACTTTAATGCAAACTGAAAATAGTGAATCTATGATGTTATGGGTAAATGAGTTGCCCTTGTGAAAAGAGAAAATTGGTATGGATGTTCAGGAATACTTAATTTTGAGTAAAGTTGTATAGTTTGCATCATGTTGCATAGTCATGTGTGGGCTATGGTTATGCCTGGGTAAGAGAAATTGTGATTGTATTCCTTGTTTTGTGAGTATCCATTTATGTATTCCTATTTAGTGTTGTGATTATCTAATGCTTGAGATGTGTGCCCATGGGATGGTGATACTATGTACCCATCCATGGAGAATATGTTTGGATTATGTGTATGGGGGAAAACCATACCACCTATGTGTTTTTTTGTTGTCACCCTATTGACTACCAACCCAAGGGTTGTTGATAAGTCAATATGTGGAGGGGTAGTAGCAGCAACAAAGTTCCTTAGGAGGGAATTGCACAGCATACGTATAATGGTGGTGCGAAACGACGACGATCATTTCAACCTCCTAGGAAAGTACTCACTACTTCCCCCTTATTAATGGACTAGATACTTGGTTCATACAGTGCTAGCCTATCTGCACAGTACTTGAGGATAATATTAATTATGGTATGAGCACTTGTGACAGCTATGATCTTACCCTGATGTGATTGTCTTGGTTATGATGCCACCCCCCACTAGTGTTCCAACATAGTGCTGGTGAGGATGCCGTGTCACTGATGGTAGCGAGCTGAGCTCAAGGACATGATGCCATGTACTTAGATGTGTGAAGGAGTAGTATATATGCTATGTTCCTACTTGTGTTCAGAGGAGTGGTTATTCGTACAAAGTAGAGGATTCGCTCAAGAGGGCCTCGATTCCGATCGGTTAGCATGCGAGTGGAATCTAGCCATATGCACCTCTAGCTTGGTGTGTTGTCGCATGTGCTTTCTCTGTGGGTACACTATGTGGGATGTTTCTATGAGTAGGACATTGCCATGTGGTATATGGCCATTGCGTGCTTTCTCCACTTGGATATACCATGCACGGTCACGCCGCATGAGGTATGTGACTTGGGTGGCCGGCACAATACCTTTCCATGTGAGGGTTGCATGAGTTGGTCGCACCCACATGAAGGACTATTGAGACAATCATGCTTATTTCCCTTCTTCCTCGTGTGGTGGCTAGCAATAGTCACGTAGTGTTGTAATGTGTATATTTCAAAGACTGTGAATCTTCTTTTCAGTTATTGGTGACTTTTACTTTGCTTGTGTGGACCAGCACCTTGGTTATCTTTCTTGTATTGGTTTAGCCACGAATGATTTTCTTTGGCATGTAACTCTTGTGGTTACATTCAATTTATTGTTGAAACTATGCATATTTTCTTATTTTACTGTTGGAATTGAGATTTATTCTTTGTTATTTACATCCTTGGTGGCTAAACTAATTGACCTTTTTGTTTTCGAATGTTGGTCTTGTGTTGTGATGTGATTGCTCATCGGGTATGGTGAGATCCACTCGTTTGAGTGTATACGAGGATGTAGACGAAGGGAAACCCTTGAGGATGGGGGTATGTGTGAGCTGTTCTAAGCTCTAATTCACTACCTTCCTATTGTTTGATTATCTCTTGGAGGCTAAAACCCTCACACAAACAAGAGATATGTCATTGTGGCTTGTATGGATGGCCCACTAGGTGGGTCAATGCCATCAAGACACATGGTTATTGGTTATGGACTCATGGTTACATTGGATTTGGATGGTACTACAACATCCACGTGAACCCCTAATGTAGCTTTGTGATTTGAATGAGTATGTATGTATTTGTAGGTGGTATAATTATCATGTATGTAGTTACATATTAAAATATAGAAGAGAACAAAATTTGCATCATTATGCCTTGAAAAGTGACAAACTATTGCATTATATGTAAAGAGATGTCATGCATGCTATGAAATCAGAGGTTAAAAATATGTATATGTGAGTATGTGTGCTCCATTTTATAGATAGCTACATATAAAAGTTAGAGAATTGAAAATTTTATGTCTTGAAAGTGTATTTTGCTAGAAATTATGGGAAAATTATGTGGTTTATGCTAGTATATATGTGCAAATTGATGGTTGTTGCTTTTCCTTGATGGATCTTGATATTATTATGATGTTGACATGATTGGTTATCATGCTGGATTGCATACTTACTATTTCTTCGGCTGTGATGTATGTTATATGCACATGTGCTTTGACGTGTGATCGGAGTGATGTAGGTATTGGGTATCGACTCCACCTAGACTCATAGGCCTGAGCGTACTCTTATTATCCCTGATGGTGGTTATTGGAGATAGTCTCAAGCCATGTTCCCTACCCTAGCCATTGTACCCTACTAGTGTAGTGTTCTCGTGTTATCTTATCATCTGGTTACCTAACAGTAATGTCTAGATTGCCCCTTCTGGTCATGTGTAGTTTGCCAATGCCATGGTTGAGGCTTTTCTCCTTGGTTTTTGTTGATTGTTCAATGTGGTTTCCTTGGTATCATTATTTATTTTGATTAGAGAAAATTGTTTTATGCTAATGTATATTTTGTAGGAATGAGTTCCATGCCTATTCCTTACCCATGTTCTCCGATTGATTGCATGTAATTGTGCATGTGATAACCTAATTTTTATAATTGTATCGAGTTTCTTGGACTAGTGTGTGCTTTGGCTACATCTTAGCATGTTGCAAGCTTCCAGGAGTAAGCCTAGTCCTAGGGGGTAGGATGTAACAACCCTCCCTTTGCTATGATAGATATTTAGGCAGGAGTTGGTTGTGTGATAAATGCTACCAGAAATATCTCTAGTAGTTAGGTGGAAAATTGATGTTTTGGAGGAATGTGAACCATCTTTATGTAGACAATTAGATCATAGTAGGACACAACACAGACACGTCATTCCAGATCTGTTTTAAAAAATGTAATAACCCTCATTCCATTGCATCGAGAAAAACACAAGTATTTTAGGCCTTTCTTTCTCGAGGGTGGGCAGCGTAGAAGTAAAGGGAAGTGGTTGAAACCTTTATGGAAGAAAGAAATATCTTTAAGATGGGGATCAAATCATTTGGTGGGGAAAAAAAATGGAAGAGGCATCACCTTGGGGATTTGGTCAAATAGTTCAGGAGCCTTGTTTTGCTTCAATATTTTGCATAGATGTCTACCAGAGCATTTCTGACTATAATATCTAATGGAAATCCACCTTCCATGATGCAAGGAGGGATGTCCTTACCTTCCTAGAGAGCTACCACTTTGGCACGTGTAGTGAGGATGCTAGCTAAGGTTGAGGAGTCTAGATTTACAGCCACCAGTCGCATCTGCTTAAAAGTTTCTAAAGCCTTTTCAATAAATCCTTTATGTGCACATCCTACAACTTCTGCAGTTCATGAGACCACAGATCTTTGAGGCACTCTATTAAATAGTGTGTACACCTTGTCTATGCTTCCATGGTATCTTAACATTCCCTGTGCATGCGTATCAAGCTTTCAAATCACATTTAATGGCGCGAGAATGCTGGCAAAGAGTTGGGAATTTGGCTTCACACCAACCAATGACATTTGCTTAAAGGTTTCTAAAGCCTTTTTAACAAATCCATTTTTGTGAGAGTCCTGTAATCAGTTCATCCTTTAAGGCAAATGGTGGAAATAAGGGAGAGCGATCCAACAAGGAGAGTCAACGCCTCATTTTAGAATAGAAAGAGACGTCTTTGCTGCACCCAAATGAAGGATGATTTGGCTTTGTTCTGACCTGTTACCTTGTATATGGTGGAAAGTAAAATAACTCAACTGAGCATATAAAATTGCAAGATTTGAGGAACTGAAGGGGAGCATGAACGGAAAACAAAAGAATTGTCTTCCAAGGAATAGATCCAAGAGTGTGGAGAAAGTCTTCTTTCTTTTAAATGTATTTGCATCACTTCTTTGTTTTTCAACACAAAAGCTAAAATACCTTGCTGCTATTTCATTAAGCATAGAAAAAATTGAAACTGCATTTCTGCCTTTTAAAAAGAGAAAGAAACATGCCAAAATCTATTTCAATGCAAGATTTTTACACTACCTCTTTTCTTCGAAATGATTTCTATTATGCAAAACTATTTTCTTAATTCGATAGATATAAAGTGGTTTTCAAAGATAGATCATGAGGTTTCTGATTTGTAATTTTAAGGTAAAACAGGGGTTTGATCTTATAGAAAATTTAATGAGGGAAGCCATACAAAAAAACTGGGATATAATGATAGAGATTGAAGAGATCTAAGTCCCATAGAACCCTTTTGTTATTCGATGACTTTTTCTGTAGAGATTTTCCTTACAACTCTTCTTAAGAATGTTGAGTGGCTTTGTGTTTGGTCATTACGGACATATTTCTGCTAAATAACCAGCCTTGTGAAACTTGTAGTATTTGAGTTAAAGAATGTTATGGCACTAAATACCTTAGATTCATTGATTTGTGTTGTGCATTGAAATTTAGTCACATAATATCTAATTTGGAAAATCTGCCTGCAACACAAGGATCTAAAGGAACTATTGTAAGAGGAAAATTATGATATCCATTTTGTAAGTCTTTTTAACATTTATTTGGTTATGGTAAATATGGTGGACAATATGCTAAAATTAGACTGTGAGAAGACTTGCAATACCTTTTGATGTGCTTTTCTTACAATATCCATGCATTCCTTTGTGAAGAGTGATTAAATTGGGGTCACTGGAGTTATTACACAACTGACATTACTGATAAAGGGCTATTTTCAATAAAATTACATTGTCATTGAAAGCTTTTGCCCTATAGATCACCTTGTTCTTGCCTAGCTAATTTGCATATTTAAATAGGGGTTTTTACTTGACAGATTCTAATTGATGATTATCTTGGATCATGAGTGGTTATGGAACTGTTTTGATTTGGTTATGTATACCTCGTTGGTTAAATGAGATGAGCTTAGGTCTAGGATATTGAGTCCTCGTGCATGGCCTTGAGCACTTGTAAAGGCTAAGGATGCATACGAGAAGGCCTATCCGTCTGTGGGGCGTCGAGTTATCTACCTACGGGACATTGATTTGGGCATGTTTGAGTCTCCTCTAAATGAGAAGTGTACTTGTGTCCATGTGGTGCCATCCCTTCGAGCACACAAGATGACACTCCATCTGATTTACACTTTTGTATCCAGTACCTTTGTAGTCCTAAGTAGTACCTGACCTATGTTTTGGATAAGCAGCTCTATGTTATTACATTGGCTTTATGCATTCCTTTCTGTGTCTGCTCCATGATTGATGTGAGTGTTGGCCACCTTGTATACCCTTGCTTGTTCTTTTGTTTGGGCCTTGTGACTATCTCTGAGCACGGTGGGGTGGTCTCTTGTGAGTCCACATGGTTGGGAGGTGTTGCCACTGCCATTGGGGACTAGTGAATAGGTTATCGAAGCAACAGTTGGAGATGCTTTCTCTCTCTATTACTCTTTCAGTTATTGTACCATATTCATGGCTATGCCATTACACTATTTTTTCTTTATGTAATTGTACTCTCTTACCAGAGAGGATGTAATCATGTAAATTAATGAGAAGAAATGAGATGTTTCCTATTTGGTTTATGGATTCCAGTGTGGGTATTGGATCTGCTTGTACTATGATGCTTTTGGATTCATGTTTATATTAGAAATGGGATTAGGAACATTTGATTCGATGTTTAAAATGAATGTAGTTTTATAATGTTTTCTCTGGAGGGTGAATTAGTCCTCTCCTTTGGGTTGCACATTCGGCCATACTTGGCCATGAATGTTGTTGATCTATCGAGTTGACAACCATATCTGTGTATGTTATTACTTGTTATTTCAAAAAAAAAAAAATCTTGTTCTCTCTTGGCCCTTACCCTTCGAGGTTTGCAGGGCAAGATGTTACATCTTTAAAGCATAATGGTAGGGGGATTCTTGTGAGATATTATAGTTCGAAATGCTCCCATAAACATGTATGCAAAAGATGGAATCATAGACAAAAAAATGTGAACTGTTTAACAAAATTCCTCAAAAAGATGTCATCTCATGGAATGCAATGATTGCAGGATATGTACAAAATGGATTTTGCAAGGACGCTCTCAAAATCTTTAAATTTATCTTCTCCACACCTTCTCCAATGATATTTATCTTGACCTGCATTTTGGGGCATTCGGCCTTGGCATGAGTTGCCTCCTTGTTGACTTGGGGATCTTCATATAGGATCCATCTCAATTGCCTTTCCTCTTTTTTAGAGTTTAAAATTTAAAAGAATACTACCAGATAATGTGGGTCAAGCTGTATTTCTCTTTAAAAACCTATGTAAGGCAGAACAGGCCTTCTATGCTTTAATCCTACCATGCATAACATGATGTGGTTTGGTGGATTGCAATCTTTGCTAGAAGACACAAAATGAGATTATTGATACAGCCTTATAAGTATTTACAAAGTGAAGGTGTAAAGTTAAACTAGCTGACCTTGATGAAGAGGGTAATCAATTTCTAACAGATTGTAGAATACAATAGTTTGTTTGACATAGGTGTATTGATGAAGGGTACAAAAAATGGTACATTTGAGTTTCAAGTGCTTCATCAAAATGTAGTTCCACTACCTAAAATCTTTGTCTGATTGGCACAAATATATCTTACTGATAATGCCATTAATGTTTTAAGTTAATGCAATTGGCAGGCATTGAGCTAGACTCTAGGATCTTGTCTAGCATCTCCCATCTCGAGCTTTGGTGCCTTGGAACAGGTTTTTAATCCATAGAATATTAATTCAACATGATCTTTGTTTGATATGACATATCAGACACATATGCGAAATGGGCTAGTCTTTGGTAGGCACATGACATAGTTGTCACGTTGGCAACCTTGCCAACAACAATGATTACATGCTACTTAAAAAGTTAAAAGACTATCTTGAGTTATACAAAAGTTTGAACAAGAAATGAACCCAGAATAAAGTTTGTATTTGTTGTCATTTAAGGAGTAATCTTGCTAGGAGAACCTAAGCCTTCATGTTTCAAGATTTTAGTCTTTGGCTATTTTACATAAATATTTAGCCATTATCTAGAAGAGCACCCCTACTTAATAATAATGTCAATTTTAGCAACTGTATCCTATTAATAAGAAGAAAAATTTCTTGAAATCTTGATATATGGCATTTATTAATAAGGCGTCACATCACCAATTCATCTCTTCCTTAGAGATAGACTTTTTCATTCTATGATTGTATGTTCTAGATCCCATTAGAAAAATGAAGCTTGTACAAAGCCAAACCTGAGTGAGCTAGTGTTCAAACTCATTTTGAACATCTTTTGACTGTTGCTTAAAGGTCATTCTTATAGGAGCATTTGGATGAGCCTTCCAACCATAGAGCCTATCCACCTTAATAAGTCAAGCACATAGTGAAAGCCTTTTGTGTCAGTGATTTTCAAGGTAGGAAATTTTTCATGAAAATTAATGGTAGATAGATATTGAATACACATTGAAACTACCATACAGAATTACCTTATTTAGGGCAACTACAAAGGGCATACGTCACATTTTCAAAAGATTTAGCAACTCAAGTGTTTGTGGTTCCAAGCCATGCATAATAACAACAACCAATATTGCAATACCACATAGACTAGAACCTCGAGCTCTAAAATTTGTGAAAGATTCATGCCTAGGAGTGTCAATTACTAGTAAACTAGGTACCCTTAAATTAGCATATGTCTTCAACTCTTTTGTCCTCTCATGTATGTTTTCCATTGGAAAATATGTCGCTCCAATTTGCTGAGTGATTCCTCTTTCCTCAACTTCCTACACATTTGTCTGCCAAATATAATCAAGCAAATTTGTCTTGTTGGTATTGACATGACCAAGAATGCAACAAATAGGCGAGCACAAATCATCTGCATTCCTTTTCAATAGTGTTTCTTCCTTCCTCACCTCTCGCTTCCTTATGCTTCCTGTTGCTTGTTATCCTTTGTGTTTTCATCTTCACTCTCAGTTTCTTCACTTTCAGGTTACACTTGTTGAACCTGCTTTACAGACAAAGATGGTTTAACAGGAGGGGAAGGCTTTGCTACACTTGACATGGGTGTTGATTTAGGCACAGATGCAGCTATATTTTTTACTACAACAAACTTAGATGCAGGCCCAACAGAACTCTCTTGTTCTTCAGCAAAAGTACTTTTAACATGTAAAGCCGCATCTTTTTAATCCCAACTTTTAGCATCCCAATCATCTTCCTCCTCCTCTTCGGTTTCCATTTTCTCCTACTCAACATCCATATGAGCCTCACTCTCAATAGGCTCAATTATCATTGCATTGACCTCTTCCTTTACTTTACTATCATATGCCTCTTGAGGAGTTTCATCTTAGATGTCATGGTCTTCTGTTAGCATAGCCTACTAAGAAGCTGCAGAATCAATATTAGTAGGACCATGCTTTTTTTTTCATCTCATACTTTGGTTTCTTGGGTGCTGAAGCAATTTGTTCCTCCCTTGAAACATCAAATAAACCCCCACTTTGGGCAAGGAACTGCTCTCTCATTAAAGCCAACCTGCGAGCTTCTTCCTTCTTCTTGCCAATTAGTAAGTTGCCCTCTACCTAAAGCTGCAGCAGCAGTCCCCTAGTACCAGTTGAATAAGATTTTCATGTGGCATACAAACTTATAAAAAATGAAGGTCCAAGTTGCAAAATAATTTATCAGTTATGTCAAAGGTTGCATGAAAGAATTGACATTGCTCTCAAACATCACACTATTTGGCTATTTGAGATCCTTTAGTGAAGGCTATTATCAAATCATACATCAACAAATCTATAGGGTGAGGTCTACTTGATGTGATTATGAACAATCACATGTACATGTATTTTGTGTTATAAAAAAGGCCAACATAGTCAAAATGGGGCTATGACATTAGAAGGGTCAGTCTATGATTCAATTTCAATGCTTTTGACTAGAATAAATGGTAGTGTTATAAATACTATGTTTGACTATAATAAATTCTATTGACTACAATAAATGTTGTGGGTTTCTAGTGCCAATTGAGTACAGTGTACACAATGAGGAATAGTTCCATTAAATGCAACTTTCCACTAAAGTAGAAATTATAACTGAAAATGGCTATGTGCATCCCTTGCTAAATGTTTAGAAAATATGTTTACATAGGATATTGTATTTGGCATAAGACCATAAGACTAGATATTTTTACTCATTTAGGCCTCATAGATGCCTTGGCAAAGCAAATTAATTGTTCTCACAATATTTCTTTTAGGAATTTTGTCAAAGTGTTCACATGCATTGTCTATGCTTCTAAATTTTGTATGCATGTTGACCAAGGCACCTACACCTACAACATCTAACCAAAAAAAACTTTCTTTAAAATGGATATCTATACCATGTTCCAATGCTCCCATTTTTGCACAGGTTGGAGATGCTGGCAAAGGTTGTAGAGTCTGGTTTTACACCTGCCAATTACATTTGCTTGAAAGTTTCTAAATCCATAGGAAACTATAAGGAACTTGAAATCTCATCCATACAATACAAGCCACAAAGAAAATTAATCACAATTTTTAATTATTCAAGAGAGATTTTTGCATAAATTATTCTTTATTGACTTTTGTGCATAAGTTCTTATAAAGGCCATGGTGATCAGAAGTGGCACTTGTAACTACATCATCTAACAAATCCACTTTCAATTATGCTTCGATGGATGCCCATACCCTACTTAAAAGTTTCTAAGGCCTTTTCAGGAAAGCCATGTTGAATATATCCTACAATCATGGCATTCCATGACACTACATTTCTTTGAGGCATTTCTTTAAGCAACATATACCACCGATCCTTATAAGACATATCGGTGAGACAAGACCGCTTCGATGGAACCCTCATCATGGTCTCCCCGATGGACTGATAAAAGAAAATTAACAGTTGTATACCATCGGTGAGACAACAATGCGTCGAGAAGACTCCTAACATGGTCCCACCGACAGACCGATGAAGCAAAGTAGTTATGTACATTTCGAGGGAAGCATCATACATCAACCGGACATATTCCATCACCCTACCGATAGCTTGACAATAGTGTATCAGTGACACTTGAGCATATCAGTGAGAGAAGACATGGGGGTCAGGGTTTCGAGGAAAGACAAGAAAGGGTTGAGGATTCTTTAACGAAACAGCTTGTAAAAGTAGAAGCAGAGAGATATAACTAACCTGGATAGAGACAAATGAGGAAATGTAGAGATCGGAGCCAATGTCTTCCCAATAGCAGAGCTTTAACTTGGCAAATCTATTAATAGTTTGAAGCTAGTTTTCAAGCATTGTATCAACTATGACCTCCAAAACCCTAACTCCAGCATCGATGCACTTGTTCTCGCAGTTGTCGTCGTCTCACGTTTTCAACCTTCCGCATACTACTAGGTAGCTAGAAAGAATGGCCGACAGGGACATTTTCAAGGCCATGACAAGATCAGAGCTTTCGTTGTTGCTAAACTTCTTGTAGTAATAAACTAGTCAGACATTATGCAGGTGCATCATGTGATCCATTTCGACAATGGGTAGCATTTTCCTGGCACCACTACCTTGCTGGGCACAACCGTCATCTTTGAATGAATCTTCACCTTCTCTTCTCTCATCTTCCCTTCTCCTGCCAAAACAAAGCTCCCCCCATACGCCCTAAACACATTATGAAATATTATGAATCTCAAGTGATTTTGGGGAGACATAGGGATATTGGGCTGACAAAAGGGAGTGTCTCACTGATACAACGATGAAACCAGGGCTTTGACGGTTGACCCTGCCTGTCAAGCAATTTTTTTATGACAGTTATCCATTGAATAGTGCCCTTAAAATACTATGACATACCATAGTAAAAGTAAAATTATATATAAACCAAATATATATATATAATCATAATTTTATATAAATTTTAATACTTTTCATTGAAAATATTGATTGTATTTTATGGCAAAAATGCTTAAATACGGTTATACGCATCAAATTTAAGCCCTGGATAAAACTACCAAAGACAAAAGACATCGGTGGAAGCGATGAATATAGGTGGGATATAAATATGAGTCCCAGCGATACCCCAAATTAAGAAAGCAATGACATAAAGAAAGCATGGACCTAAGATATAATAAATTATTTCTAGGAACATATATATGCAAGTAGTAGACAAACATCTACACATCTAATCTAGTGTTAGCATATGAATCCATCTAGTAGCTAGGGATCAACATATAATGTTGATAATGAATTAAGCAATTGTGATCACAAAATAAATGGGCCTTACAATGAGGTTGGGCCTTACAACTACTAATTGATTGAATTTTAGTTGACAAATCTAATATATCTCATATTTTGCTAAGAAAAGCAAACAAATTTCTTCATAAGTATGCACAATGTACTAGATCATATTGAAGAATATATTTGGTTTTAATATAGTTTACTTATACTAAGATCTACCATAGTATTATGATCAAATTGGAAAATAAAAAAAAATAGGAGTAATAGTCATTTATTTAGTCATTTTTATTTGTCTAACCAATTATTTAGTTGTATTTTTTGCCAATGTCCAAATTTGATGCAGGGGCATCGCATAAATTGATTGTTTCAAATCTTTTTGTTTGTGAGCAGGTGAAGTTCCTGTCACCATTGCGATAGAAAGTATTTATAATTGCATAATAGGGCAGTGTCACTAAAACAATTGTTCCGGTAAATCTATGATGTTTGGAAACAAATCCTTTGATAGGAAGGATCTTAAAAACATTCTAGAATTATACAAGAAGGTTGCATAGTCAAATTCCTCCTAGTGTGTGAGATTTTAACATTTTCTGACTTGTGCTGGTGATTTGGTGAAATTGTAAAATCCAGAGTTTGGTGGAGATCTTAGGAATGCTGAGACATTTATTACTATTTATTTTGGCGAGGTTTCAAGCTTCTAGCAAAACATTTATGGCTGAAGTCAGTTTTCAGTTTGGGCACCCGTCGTAGTTACACAATTGGAGTTTTCGGATCTGTAAAGTATAATTTTGGTTAGGATTTATTAGTTTTATGTTTATCTAGCAGAATGGCTATGACAAAGTCCCAAGTTCATGCCTTTCATCCAGAGGTATCATATGATCATTATTATGCCTTTTGACAAGGCAAATCTGAGTTTGTTCATGAGCGATTAAATATTATCCTACAACAGATTTGAAGGCACTGAGAGAAGAAAGTAAAATGTAGTGTGGGAATTTCAGTTTGTCTAACCCTAGAGGTATAAGTGTGACATGAAATATTCAATGCCCTGAGACATATGACAAATGACCATTCAAGTCTGCATTATAGTTTGACAATTGTTGAAGTACGTAACTACTATGGAAACTGATTGACATGTTTTATCTAATTGCCATGAAGGAAATAGAGACTGCTAGCTGGGGAAGTAATGCCTTCTATCTTGAAGACCAATTTCAGATTTAGAAAAATGCTAAGTTTAGCCTCTTGGAAATTCCTTGCAGTGTTGGTAAAGGGAGCTGATATGTTAGTTCAAAGAGAAAGAGGAGACGCCAAATGGGAGAAACCATTGGATGGAAGGAAAGTAACTAATCTGAGAGAGAATCTACAACAGCGACAGAAGAAGGTAGAAATATAGAATCTGCAAAGCATAAATAGTGAAGAAGAAAGGATATGGGGCAGAGAGGTGAGAATAATACACCTCTGAGAGAGGTTTTGGAGAGAGGAAATAAGAAGATAGAAGAGGTTGAATGCCTCTATGGAGGCTCAGGAGTAATCAGAGGAATGCTTATGAAAGTTGAGGGCAGAGGAAGTCCTCTGTAGAGTGTAGCGGCCATTAAAGGCCAATAGAAATAATATATTACAGATTTAATGTATGTTACTGATTGGAATATAATAGACCTGGGTGATGTTGCATTATTTGTTTTGAGACAATTAATGAATCATACTAGTTATTGTTCAATGTTTGCTATGCATTTCTGATCTCTATTATTAACTCAGTTTCAATAGAGTTGCTGTCATAGTTGTGATCAAAGATATGCATAGGGTTGGTTATTGCTAAAGACCCAAATTGTGCCATGTCAATTGATGTCTTAACATTTGAATTAGAAATTGGTGCTATCAGAGTGGTATCAAAGAACAGAATGATTTGAGTCTAAATGTTTAATGTGTTATTAACCTTTTGAAGGTTGTGCATTATATCGTTGTTGCTGATTGATAGGGCAGATTGAAAGGAAGAAAAACCTAAGGAGATGTTTAGAAGATGAAAGAAGAAAGAATGACGTAGAAGCAAAGGGAAAAAGAGAGCCTCATGAAGAGAGATAAAAGGAAAGAAGACAAAAAGATGAAAGCTACAGATTTTGAAAGAGAGTTGGTAGTACTGAGAAGAGATTTGGTGTAATATCTGATTGCAAGGCAGCTAAGGTTGTAAGAAGAAAACCAAGAGTATTTTTGGGTATGGCCAATAACAAAGAAAGTGAAATGGCCTGTGATGGAGATTGTGGAGAAAAGAAAAAGGCAGAAAGCCTTAAGAGGAAAAGATGAGAGGATAAAAGGGTTCCAGAAGGATTGGAATAGCAGAGAGTTGCATGTAGAGCAACATGGACCAGAAGAGGTCAAAGAGGTTCTCATTGAGGAGAACAAGAGAAAAGTTGGGAAATTTAGCACTAACTATGTGCAAGAAGAAGGGAGCAAGGGAAAGAGAGAAGTGTCCATGAGAGGAGCACTTAGGGAGACACTGTGGTCTCTAGTTGTGTTGTCTAATATTATATTTGAGTATGTGTTCATAGGCATGAAGAAGGTCCAAAAGGAGGCCTTGAAATGGATGAGAGAAGGGTCAAGTGGAGCACCCTTGGGAAGAGGTGAAGGTGAGAGAGATGGAAAACAAATTGTAGTACTTGATATGAATACACATGTTGCAGGAGTACAATAGGAAGAGGTACAGTACAAGGAATTTAAATGTGAAGAAGAAAATAGCATTGTTTTGATTTCAAATGATATGATTGATGTTGAAGGTGAAGAGTCGGTCAACAAAGAAGAAGGAAAATCAGAGCAGCAAAGTGATGAACCTATGAATTTGAGTAATGGTTTGGAAGGAGAGAATAAGGAGATGAAGATTTTGAATCTTACAAGAGATCATGGTTGCAGAAGGCCTAGTTGGTAAAAGAAACCCACTGTTATGGGATAGCCATTAAAATACAGTGAAGAAGTTGTGCAAAGGGAGAAGAGTATGCTGAAATGGACTCCAGAATTTAGGGAGTGTTGGCCAATAAAAAGGCCTAGAGAAGATGAATTAAAGATGAAACCAGAGCAAAGAATGGAAAGCATGAATGCAACAAGGAGAGGACAGCAACACTGTGACAAGGTAAAAGTAAGTTTTGTTGGTGATTTTGATTTTGCAAGTAAGCATAGGAATGTGAATATACAAGATAAAAAAGAGAAAATAAAATTTGTAGATCATGGGTATATAGTGCCATTTTGGAAAACAAAATCAGTTGTGAAAAAGCATCAGGTAGAAGGTAACTAAGGAGTGGCATCAAGGATGGAAGATATGACAAAGAATCTAAGGAGATGGGAAGATAAGTCTAGTATGGAGGCAGTAAACCATTCACCCAAGAAGGTGGCGAATCAAGTATGGAAGGTAAAACATGGGACAGCCATGGGAGAAGATGAAGATAAGAAGATAAACCAAGTTAATAGCAGCTGTGAAGAAGATGAGTCCAAGGGAAAGGAAGATCTGATGAGATCCATGGAAGGTGAAAAGAAGAATAATGCACAAGAGCCTACAATTGAGCTAGAAGAAAAGCAGTATGGTAAGTGCAAGGTAAAAATTTAACAACTTTATTTGTATAATGATGATGAAGAAGCTTTGAATGAAATTTATGAATGTGAAGAAAGGTTGTGGCTGACAATAGATAGAAAGAAAATGAGAAGAGGGAAATACAAACAGATAAAGGACGGCAAAAGAGAGCAAATTGAACTATCCAAAAGTGAATATAACAAGGTTGTAAAGAATGAGTTAGTTAGGAGAAAGGAGAATCCTGAAAGAATAATGGAAGAATGGTGTGATGAAGAAAGAAAGCTAGTAGATGGTAACAGAGAGCTTGGTGCAGCAATGTAGACCGAGGTAAACAAAAATATCTTTTCCAAGAATGGGGATATGAATTTCTTTAATGTGTTGATTAATGAAAGGGTAAAATGTGAAGTAGAGAATAGTATTGTGTTATGTGAATTGCATGAAGGTGTTAAAAATGTTTTGAAGTTGTTTAGTGTGGACAGTTGGAAATAAGGCTGAGCATGCCTTAAAGGTAAAAGAGAATTGGATAAGTGAAGTGGGAATAAGTAGGAACATAGGTATAGAGTTTTTTATTTTTTATATTATTGGAGTGGCTGATATGGGGACAAGTGGAATAGCAAGAAGTCTAGTTTGTATGGAGTTGAAGGATGAACAACGAAGTTGGAGGGATATGTTAGAGATGTCGAATAGATTGTGGAAGAAGTGAAAGAAGTATTGAGGATCTACACTAGAAGAACTACCACATGTGTGGGAGCACATGCTCTTTTGTCCCCTAGGGAGCCTGATGCAGGGGCATCACATAAACTGATTGTTTCAAATCTTTTTGTTTGTGAGCAGGTGAAGTTCTTGTCGGCATTGTGACAAAAAGTATTTATAATTGCATAACAGGGCAGTGTCAATAAAACAACTGTTTCAGGAAATCTATGATGTTTGGTGATAAATCCTTTCACAGGAAGGATCTTGAAAACATTCTAAAATTATACACAAAAGGTTGCATAGTCAAATTCCTCCTAGTGTGTGAGATTTTAATGTTTTCTGACTTGTGCTGGTGATTTGACGAAATTGTAAAATCTAGAGTTTGGTGGCATTTGAGGTTGAACGGTTTGGTGGAGATCTTACAAATATTGAGATATTGATTACTATTCATTTTGGTGAGGTTTTGAGCTTTTGGCAAAAAGTTATGGCCGAAGTCAGTTTTTAGCCTGGGCACCTGTCGCAGTTACACAATTGGAGTTTTTGGATCTATAAAGTATAATTTTGGTTAGGATTTATTAGTTTGATATTTATCCAATAGAATGGCTCTAACAGAGTCCCAAGTTCATGTCTTTCATCTAGACATATCATATGATCATTACTATGCCTTTTGACAAGGCAAATCTGAGTTTGTTCATGAGTGATTAAATATTATCCTACAGCAGATTTGAAGGCACCGAGAGAAGAAAGTAAAATGTATTATGGGAATTTCAATTTGTCTAACCCTAGAGGTATAAATGTGACATGAAATATTCATTTCCCTGAGACATATGACAAGTGGCATCAATAGTAGGATATAACAAATGATAGTCCAAGTCTGCATTATAGTTTGACAGTTGCTGAACTACTAACTACTATGGAAATTGATTGACATGTTTTGTCTAACTGCCATGAAGGAAATAGAGACTGTCAGCTGGGGAAATAACACCTTCTATCTTGAAGACCAATTTTAGATTTAGAAAAATGCTAAGTTTAGCCTCTTGGAAATTCCTTGCAGCGTTGGTAAAGGGAGCTGATATGTCAGTTCGAAGAGAAAGAGGAGACACCAATGGGAAGAAACTATTGGATGGAAGGAAAGTAACTGATCTGAGAGAGAATCTACAACAGTGATAAAAGAAGGCAGAAAGATAGAATCTGCATAGCATAAATAGTGAAGAGGAAAGGATATACGGGAAGTTTTGGGGGAGAGAGGCGAGAATAATACACCTCTGAGAGAGGTTTTGGAGAGAGGAAATAAGAAGATAGAAGAGGTCAATTTCCTCTATGGAGGCTCAGGAGTAATCAGAGGAATTCTTGTGAAAGTTGAGGGCAGAGGAAGTCCTCTGTGGAGTGTAGCGGCCATTAAAGGCCAATAGAAATAATATATTACAGATTTAATGTATGTTGCTGATTGGAATATAATAGACCTGGGTGATGTTGCATTCTTTGTTTTGAGTCAATTAATGAGTCATACTAGTTATTGTTCAATATTTTCTATGCATTTTTGATCTCTATTATTAACTCAGTTTCAATAGAGTTGTTGTCACAGTTATGACCGGAGATATGCGTAGGGTTGGTTATTGCTAAAGACCCAAATTGTGCCATGTCAATTGATGTCTTAACATCTAAATTAGAAATTGGTGCTATCAAAATTAGTCATTTATTTAGTCATTTCAACCGATGACCAAATTAGTCATTTATTTAGTCATTTTAATCGATGACCAAATTAGTCATTTATAGTTGTGTTGCAAAAAAAATTGGTCACGTGAATAAAATTTTTAGTCACCTAGTCATTTATTTCCCATATTTCTACTAGTGTAATCAGACTCTCTTGAAAAGAAAACCCCGTAACCAATACCGCCCATAGACTTGGAAACTGCCAAACCCTCAACAAATACTTAACTAGAATCTAGGCTAGATTTTGAATCCACTTTGCTGCATTGCCAGAAAGAGAAAAACAAATGTTCAGTCTAGCCCTATTGGAGGAACGAGCAATGAACTTTCTGAACATAACATAAATGAGCAAATTGTCTAAACAATTTTGTGGCCATTTTCTTCCCATTCGTGATGTCCATCCTCTTCCTCACTCTCATCATCATCATCATCATCATCATCATCATCATCTTTGGCTATATATTCATCACCATCACCTACTTCCCCAGTGAACCAAGAAACTACATGGGGCATAATTTTATCCTTAATTGTAGATCTGCAAGAAAAACACATAAAATCAATTAAAACTGATACCCAAAAGGTAGATAAACCCAAACACTTAGCAATAGATCAAGAACAAACCCAATCTCATAATCTTGCTTCATTACATCTTGCAATTCCTCAGCCTATCAACCACCCCATAAACTTATCAAAACACAAATACAGGATGGTAAAAAGTGTGTTCATTGAAAACTATAGAGCAAAACAAGCGAAATAGAACACTCATCAATACTCACATCATCATCATTATTAGTGTACACATTGTATTTGGCTTCATTTCGCTTTCATTTGGCCTTATTTGGGAGCCTCATTTTATGCACATGGCATAAGACACCTCAGCTAGGTGTGTGGCATTTAGGAAGAGTCCTTAACTCCATCACTCCACTTAGCTTGCCACATCTACTTAAGTTCACCTTAAGTTATGGGATTGACTCCCATTAACTCAAGGTTACTCAAGCTTATATGTACTCACAGCCTTTGTTATTCATTCATGCATTATGTGACTTCATTATCTGCATTGTTTTTATGCTTGTTCTTTCTCTCATGATTCAAGGTTCCTTTATGGTATCAGAGCAGTTGAGAAAGAAACAAGTCAATGTTCAAAAACTTACAGGCTGTGAGGTCTCATTTGTTGTGATCTATGATCTATGGTTTGTGAGGGTAGTGTTGGACGGTTGTGTGGAGTGTGGTTGTGGCATGCTATAGGAGTGTTGCATAGAGGCAAGGCCGAGGCCCTTGTGTGAGAGTGAGCCTGCTTCTCTAGGCATTGGACTTGCATCTCCAGATGTTGGGCTTGCTTGCAGGTTGCCACAACCCTACACAGTAGGTGTCATCCTAGCTGCTAGTTGTGGGTGCTTTAAGGAGCTAAAATATGGCTTCCTTCTGCTGATTTCACCTTCCATAGGCCCGTGGGTATTCTAAAGGCATAGAGTGCATAGTCTTTTACCTCATGGGCTCTCCGTCTATTCTTGCAGTCTGTGGTCTGCAGTGATCCAAACCAGTCTTCATCAGGCTTTGTTTAGGTGCCATTTCTATGTGAATCTAGATTCATTGCCATCCTCAAAACCACCTCCATTCACATTTGAAAGCACCTATTTCAGATTTGATTGTCGATCTCTGCTTGCGCAACCATGTAGCAGTGAAGGTCGCCCTCAATTCGGTGTCCATCACAGCAACGTCCCTATTCAGAAAAAGCATAGAGCCCACCACCTTTGGGTGTAGAAGAGGAGTTTCTAAGGCTCCAAAAGATGTCTTTGGTCTCCACAACAACGTCTTTTCACCCAAGGTTCACTTGCAGAGGATAGAGAGAGATTTGGCTGCCAACAACCATCAAATTTTGGTCGTCCCCTGCAAATCTTTCTCTTGTTTTTACCTCTATTTTTTCTCTGTTGTTTTTCTTTGTTTTTCTCTATTTTTTTCTGTAGAGAAGGTATTTTATAGAGGGTGTAGATCTACACATTATAGGGATTGACTTCCATGTTCCACCATCTATCTCTTTGAGGTTGCAGTATGATCTTTATTTGTAGGGTCACCATTGTTAAAGATCTTCATCATTTGGTGTTGCCAGTTGTTGTTTAATGTTCTGCCTGGTTGAGGTCTTCATAGTCTTAGTTGTTTATCTACCCGTTGTTGTTTAATCATTATTTGATGCTGTAGTTCAACGAGATTCTATCAATTTTTTTTTGCAAAATTAAAGGCATTTAAGTGTATGAGGGGAAAAAGTAAAAATTGCATATCTTTTTTGTGCATGATTTTTTGAGACATTTCTTTTAGATTCAAAATCACACTATTGTTATAAAGTGCCTATTTGAAATCCATTTTGTCTCACTTCACGCACTGATTATAAAGTGCCGAATCATGGGGGGTTCATCAAATTTAATCAAGAGGGGGGTGTCTTGTGTCTTTCACTTCCTTGAGAAGTGCATCTTGGTTGTGTACTTCATCCTTTAGCATCTCTTTCCACATTTATGTTTGCAAGCTACAACATGGATTCTAGTATTTCTATTTCACCCTTAACACCCTTCAGTTATCATGAATGGAAGTCTAAAATTTCTCTTTGACTCATGAATAAAGGCTTATATAGGGTTACAATGAATACTGAAAAAGAACCCACAACTACTAAGGATAAGGAAAAATAGTTAAACGAAAGAGATCAAGCTTTTGGTTTTTTATGTCTGAATATTTCACCTAAATTACTATTTCATATTTAGTCCTTGAAAACACCCAACAAAGTTTGGGAAGGTCTTAACAAGCTATTTGGTAAGATAGATGAACTTAGGAGTCATGAGTTAGAGAATTAACTCATAGGCTAAGTCCAAAAGACTATACATCTCTACAAGACTTTTTTACTAAGTTCAAGTCCTTAAGGTTGCAACTAAAAGAATGTGGGATTGACAAAAAAGAGGACCAATTAGTTCTTTCTATATTGTCCAAGTTAGGTCTAGAGTATTCTGTGTTTGTATTTACCTTCTACTCAACAAAGAGGGCTCTTGGAGCCTCATGGGCTATGCCTTCTCTTGATGACTTCATTGGTGATCTCATAAGGGAGCAAGACAAGTTGATTCAAATGGGGAATTTGAAGACTAGTAAATCTCAAGCACTCATTGTAGGAAATGAGAAAGATCAATCTTCAAAGGGTAAGAAACAACAAAATCAAAAGGACAAGGATTCTAAGAAAGACAACAAAACTGATAACTCTAAAAAAGAAGGCAACTCTAAGCAAGGGAAACCTAAGAAAGAGTTAGTCAAATGTGCCTATTGTAAAAAGAATGGTCATGATGAACATCAATGTATGAAGAAGCAAATAGAGCACCTTACACATCTTCTCAAGAAGAACATAGGGGTTCCAGATTCAATCAACACATCTTCATCAAATCAGGATAAGTCAAAGGCAAAAGAGAAAGGAAAGGGCAAAGCCTTAGTTGCTACTGCATCCTCATCACCATCTTGGATAATAGATTCAAGAGCTACTCATCATATGGGATCATCACAAGTTGAGTTCTCATCCTTACAATCATGTAGCGTGTCTTGAATCACCTTAGGTGATGATACTCCAGCATTGGTTAGAGGAAGAGGATCTATTGAAGTGGAAGGAGGAACATTCCAAAATGTTTTAAGTGTACCTTCACTTTCAAACAATCTCCTTTCGGTGTATCAAATCACTCATCTAGGAAAAGGAATGACAGTTGAATTTTCTCCAAATGGAGTTGAAATCAAAGAGTTGTATAGCGACAATATGGTAGCTACAAGAAAGGCAGATCATCAATTGAGATTGTATACCTTTTTTAGTTTTTCTCCTAATACTTCTCCAAAAACTTTGATTACCCATTCTAATGGCATTAGCAAGCTTTGGCATGAGCGATTTGGTCATTTGAACTATTGCTATCTCAAACAATTGAATCAACAAAACATGGTAACAGGGTTGCCAAATGTCAAATTTTCAAAGGGGCTTTGTAAAGGTTGTGCACTAGGCAAGCATCTAGAACATAAGTTTGACAAAGGCAAAGCATGGAGGGCATCATAAGTCTTAGAACTTGTACATAGTGATGTTTCAGGACCATTTCCACACCCATCCTTCACTAAGGCAAGATATGTTCTTACATTTATTGATGGATTTTCAAGATACACATGGGTTTACTTTCTTGGGCAAAAATCTGAAGTCTTTGATTGCTTTCAATATTTTAAAGCCTTAGTTGAGAAACAATCTAAGAAATCTATCAAAATTCTAAGGACAGATAATGGGTGGGAATATGTAAACAATAGGTTTGAGCAGTTTTGCACATTAGAGGGGATTGAATTGCACCATATTGTTCCTTACTCTCCCCAACAAAATGGAGTTGCAGAGCGCAAAAATAGGTCATTAAAAGAAATGGCAAACTGCATGATACATCACAGATAACTTACACCAAAATTTTGGGCAGAAACTATCAATTGCGCAAGTTACATTTAGAACAAGGTACCTCATAAAGCATTGAAAGGAATCACAACTTTTGAAGCTTGGAAAGGACGAAAACCAGTAGTTGATCATTTCAAGGTTATTGGGTCTCTAGCAATGGCTCGCATTCCAAAGGAGTAACACAAGGCTATGGATCCTTAATCCAAACCTTGTATTTTTGTTGGATATCCAAATGGTGTTAAGGGCTATCCCTTACTCCATCCTACTACACATGAGTTGTTCATTGAGAGAAATGTTAAGTTTCATGAGATTTCTATTGACTCTACACTTGACACTTCTCATCATACTTTGGGCTCACTACACCTTGATGATTCAGATCATTCATAGCAGATTCCTGATATAGTGTCTTCTTTAGATTCTTGTAGTTATGATAGTGAGGATAGTGATGAGGGTTCATCTTCATCTAGTTCTGGGATTACATTAGAGGTTGACATAACAGCGCCTGATTCACCTCCATCTCATTCACTTGATAGGATAGATTTATGGGCACAAGATTCCACAGTTAATAGACACATTGAGTCAGATTTTTAGGGGGGTCTCATGCCTATTTTTCCTTAGCTTTAGATCCACAGACTTTTAGACAGGCATCAGGCATACCTGAGTGGGATAATGCTATGAATGAGGAATATAATTCCTTACTTAGAAATCACACTTGGGATTTGACTTCACTTCCTAAAGGAAGGAAGCTAGTTCGATGCAGATGGATATATCAAACTAAGTTTGCAGCAGATGGGTCAATTGATAAGTATAAGGAACGACTAGTTGCAAAAGGTTTTTCACAAGTTGTAGGTATTGATTACACTAAAACCTTTGCACATGTCACTAAGATGACTTCAATTAGACTCACACTTGCTATTGCTACTTCACATGGATGGGAAGTACATCAGATGGATGTTAAGAGTACATTTCTTCATGGAGACTTTGAGGAGGAAATCTACATGGAACAACCACTAGGGTTTGTTCAAGATTCATCCTTAGTATGCAGACTTAGGAAATCTCTCTATGGCCTCAAACAAGCTCCTAGAGCTTGGTATGCCAAGATGGATTCTTTCTTACTTGCTTCAGGTTTCACTAGATGCCATTCTGATCCTAATGTGTATCTATTCCATTAGGATGATTCATTATTGATATTGGTTCTATATGTTGATGATCTCCTGATCACAGAAAATTCTTCTGTTATTGCAACAATGAAGTTAGCTCTCCATGACAAATTTGATATGACAGACTTGGGTATTTTGCATTATTTCCTTGGCATAGAGATTTCACAATCTGATACAAGGATCATAGTTACACAACCCAAGTATACTCTTGATTTGTTGGCATGATTTCACATGACATCTTGTAAGCCATCTCCAAATCCCTTTCTATTAGGAGTCAAACTTGAGACATGTTGTACTTCACCATTGGTTGATGCCACTTTGTATCGCCGACTTGTTGGGAGTCTCATATACTTGAATCATACTAGGCCTGATATTTCATATGCAGTAGGCATGGTTTCTAAATTCATGCAAGAACCTCATGAGTTTCATTGGAAAGTAGCTAAGAGGATACTTCACTACCTACAGGGTACAATTAGTCTTGGGATTCACTTCAGAGTTGGTACTACTATTGACTTGGTTGGCTACATAGACTTAGATTAGGTTGGTGATATAGATAATCGCAAGTCCACTTCAGGTTATAGTTTTTCACTTGGATCAGGTCCTATTAGTTGGTCTAGCAAAAAGCAATCTACTATTGCTTTATCATCTACAGAGGTAGAGTACAAGGGAGCTGTTAATGCAGCTACTGAAGCTATTTAGCTACAGGGTATTCTTACTGAGTTTGGTATTCCTTTCAAGAAACCAACAATAATTCATTGTGACAATTAGAGTGCTATTCATATATGTAGGAATCCGGTTCAGCATCAACAAACCAAACACATTGAGATTCATATGCATTATATTCGAGAGCTCATTCATAGTCAGGTCATTGACTTAGTATTTTGCTAGTCTTTAGTACAGGTTGCAGACATCTCCACCAAACCTTTCACTGAGAGAAAGTTCATCCATCTATGAGCTCTTTTAGGGGTGCAGTCTACATCAGCAACTAGATCATCTTTGGGGGGGCTTTCTATCCTTCTTTCTCTCTTCTTTTTCTATCTTTTGGGGGGTAGTTTTTCCCACTGGGTTTTCTACCTTTCTCCACTTATGAGAGTTTTATTTGTACATAAGTACCTAATCAGGCCTTGTTGCTAGGACCCATCTTTTCCACCCACCTAAGTTGTGCTTAAGAGGGGTATTAGTGTACACATTGTATTTGGCTTCATTTGGCCTTATTTGGAAGCCTCATTATATGCACATGGCATAAGACACCTCAGTTGGGTGTGTGGTAGTTAGGAAGAGTCCTTCATTCCATCACTCCACTTAGCTTGCCACATCTACTTGAGTTCACCTTAAGTTATGGGATTGACTCCCATTAACTCAAGGTTACTCAAGCTTATATGTACTCACAGTATTTGCTATTCATTCATGCATTGTATGACTTCATTATCTATGTTGTTTTTGTGCTTGTTCTCTCTCTCATGATTCAAGGTTCCTTTAATCATCAACATCATCATCTTCAGGGACCTTTGGTGGATCAAAGAAATTGAAAAAGCTTGGGCATTTCTTAATTTTTGTCATTGGTTTTGCATTCTTTTCTTCCTTCTTAGGCTTCTTCTTCATGACCTTTCGAGTTAGGTTCTTACCAAGTAACCAATCAATTTCAGTTCTGCATGCAAAATGTGGGTACTTACCACACTGTTCTTAAAATAAGGGTTCTCATCGAAGAAGAATTCCAACTTGAATCCCTTCTCATCCTTGTCACTGTCAAGACGAGAACAAATTAAATAGTACTGAATTTAGCAAAACATATTAAACAAATAGTTTATTAGAACCACTAAATAGAGAAGTAGAGAACTACCAGTAAACAACCATAAATAGAGCTCACAACAGCTTAGCTCTATTAATAACCATTTATTTTAAATAATCCCCTTATTCCACAAAGATAAATAACTTTTAACAAACAGCTTCAAAGGATTTACTAAATATAGATTAAAAACAAATTATTCATATAAAACTATAGAACACTGACAAATGCATTAAATATTGGAGAATTTTTTGTTTAAGTAGTAATAGTAAGTACTTTTAGAGAACATGATATTAATTATTTTAATTAATCTAATATTGTGGTTTAGTAATATTTTTTTCTAAAGATAAAGAATTGTTTATCATTTCAAATTTGTAACTATTATATTTCTAGAATTAAATTTATAAGGAAAAATTTATGTGAACTCGTTTTGAAATGTCTTGGGTAAATAAAATTGAAATCTCCAAAATAATCTAATTTGGTAAAAATAAAATAGCACTAAAATATTTCCTTAACTATAAAGTTAAACTTTACAAAGCCTATTAAATAACACAAATATTTCCTTAACTATAAAACTAAACTTTACAAAGCCTACATATTTGTATTTATGTGGCCCTAGCCTAGAGATTTGAAATGTTTCCTTAAGATATTAAAATGTAATAATACTAATACTTTTATAATTTAAGATGCATTAAAATATTATAAGTTTGAAGAATAAAATAAAAAATGTAATAACATGGCAAAATATTTTTCATGATACTGTAGATTTTTAACTCTTGAGTAAATAAAATTGAAATCCCCAAAATAATCTAATTTCATAAAATAAAATGTGTAGAACCCTAACCCTAGTTGGGTGTGGAGAGATTTGAAATGTCTGCCTAAAATATTAAAATGTAATAATATTGAATACTATTACAATTTAAAATGCATTAAAATATTGTAAGTTTGAAGAATAATTACACAATATAATAACAATAACATATTCATATTTAGATCACTACAATATTTTATCTTAGTCACTTAATTTTTTGTTTAAGTAATAATAGTAAGTACTTTTAGAGAACATGATATTAATTATTTTAATTAATCTAATATTGTGGTTTAGTAATATTTTTTTCTAAAGATAAAGAATTGTTTATGATTTCAAATTTGTAACTATTATATTTGAATTGTTTATGTGAACTCATTTTGAAATGTCTTGGATAAATAAAACTAAAATCTCAAAAATAATTTAATTTGGTAAAAATAAAATAGCACTAAAATATTTCCTTAACTATAAATCTAAAATTTACAAAGCCTATTAAATAACACAAATATTTCCTTAACTATAAAACTAAACTTTACAAAGCCTAATATTTGTATTTATGTGGAGAGCTCTGGCCCTAGTTGAGTGTATAGAGATTTGAAATGTCTACTTAAGATATTAAAATGTAATAATATTAATACTATGATAATTTAAAATGCATTAAATTGTATGTTTGAAGAATAAAATAAAAATGTAATAACATGGCGAAATATTTTTTCATGATACTATAGATTTTTAACTTTTGAGTAAATAAAATTGAAATACTAGATTTTTAACTCGTGAGTAAATAAAATTGAAATCCTAAAAATAATCTAATTTCATAAAATAAAATGTGTAGAACCCTATATTTTTAATAGTATTATTAATATTATAACTTTGTCCCTTTGATAAAAAGTAATTTTTGGTGATTCTTCCTCTCATAATTATCACCATTCATTTAGGCATGACTTAATTAGTGGGAGACAAAATTTGTGTTCATAATTTGTTTACTTGCCACATCCTCCCCTCAAACCAAAATTCTCTCCACATTTATAGCTTTTTGTTGCACTCTCCCAAAGAAGAGGTCATTTTTTTAGCTAATGACAATACAAATAAATCATTTTTCAATGATTTTTTGTTAAAAATTTATCATGTTGACATAGGGAAAAGTACAAATTTAAATCAAATTTGCTCGACAAAAAAAATAATCCTATCTTTTGATTGGTTTACAATCAATAGATTAATAACTAGATAAGTGTGAACTCATTGCAATAGTACTGGTAGAAGGCAGGTACTAAAAAACCACTCATCTACTGTAAATTTTTTACCATCAATTTTTACACTAACTCCTTACACTTACTTAATAGTAATCAATCATTAACTTTATTATCTATGTTAATTATTACTTCAATAATTACATTTATTTAGTTAACTTAAATAAAATTAATTAAGATGTGATAAAACCCTTATAAATATAATAATTATATTAATATAATATTATTTATACTTATATAATAAAACAATACTAATTATGTTATTTGCCAATAGTACATTAACATTTTCTTAAAAAAAAGAGTTTATATTTGACTTATAAGGGCAATAGCATTAGCATTTCTAAAAAAAGTTTAAGATTCCATGGACACAAGATGCAAAGATTCAAGTCTGGGACAATGCTTTCCACTAATTGAAACCTTGGAAGCTACTTTACATTATA
This sequence comes from Cunninghamia lanceolata, assembly GCA_027924645.1. Lineage (NCBI taxonomy): Eukaryota > Viridiplantae > Streptophyta > Pinopsida > Cupressales > Cupressaceae > Cunninghamia > Cunninghamia lanceolata. The sequence goes on along the minus strand of BSBN01001183.1, from coordinate 579,107 downwards.
CATCTCTATGATTTCAAGGATACCCATGCAGATATTTACGGAAGACTCAAAACTGGTTGACTGTGATCCAATACCATCCAAAGCCAATTATCCACTTAATGTGCAATTCCTAAAAATTAGAATTCTAAGATTGGTGAGTTTTCTAACGGATATGGATAAGTCCCCCACTTGAATCACTAGTCCCTTCCATTCTGGATGTCTCAAACTATTTAACATTCTGCATCCACATTTTGATTTCTCAATCCAGTATGCCGAATTTCCTTCCAAGACTAAGTGTTCCAACTTGTGTAACATTTCTAATGATTTTGGAAACTCTCCTAATGATCTTGCCTCAGAAAGGCACGGATGTTTCAAATCATATCTTTCTTCTTATAATGAATCATAGAATGTGATCCCAAACATTTACCACAAGTTGCCGGGTTAAACTAGCTCTTGGGTTAGAGTTAGTTGATTAACCATTAATGATGAGTGCCAAATTGCACTCATGAAATACATCCGTTTGCCTCTCTTTTTCCCCTTTCTGAGTTCATCTTTCCTAGTTTCTGCACCCAAATAAGTTAGAAAGATCATTCTATTTCGTGATTAATTAAGATAGATTACGTAAGATTAGAATTTCTAATTGAGTGACTAATGTGCGTGGAATTGATGGAAAAATACAGAACTTCTCTCTTTTTGAATCAACAGGTGTAGATGCCAGGAACATCAATTTTTTTGCATCTCTAGAGATCATCTCCAATGATCTCCAGAGACAATACCAAAGAACCATGACACCTAAAGTTTTGAAGCCTCTCTGGAGCTCTGCGAGAGTCTGGATTATCTCCGAAGCTAAACAAGAAGCTACAAACATATCTTTGGAGCTGTAGATAGGAACAGCTATCTCTAGTGCCTCCTAAGAGCAAGGCATATTTCCAGCAGAGCTACTGACCAGACACTCTTAGCAGCGATCTTAATACCCCTCACTTCACTCAAAGCATCACCTAAGTGGTGAAGGGTCAACTATTAGTTAAACTACTGAAGTTTTATCTTTTCAAAGATTTTGCATGAGTTACGAATTGAACTAATCCAATATCATTATTTTCAGGGCTTTGATGCCCAAGTGTATTAAGACTTAAACTTAGACTTCTGAGTGGACTTCTGTTCCACTCAAGTCTACCTTTATTGCATGGTTATTTTTCATAGTTAGACAGGTAAGTACAATAAAGAGATGGTGTCATCTCATAGAAAGACTGGTAAATAAGTTCAGTGATATATCATCACTCATTTTTATATATACTCTCAGAAACAGTAGAAGAAATATACAATGATTGAATTATTCTGACTCTCAGAGATCTCAGTTCTGTGTTAGCAACATTTTCATGAATGCAGAAATGAATGAATTGGATTGAATTTAGTTGTGATCTTCTTTTGTGCTGATTTCCTGCTATAGCCTTCAGCCTCAAGGGTGTGGAGCAAGGGTCCACTCTCACCACTCAGGCAGGAGGCTAGTACCACTGTTTTATTGTTTAAGTTTTTCTATTATAAAGGTGTTTCCTATTTTAATAGATAGATGTAGTTTACCATTTCTTTGCTTTAAGTAAATTTGTTGTTTTATTCTGCTTTCCAGCATTCCTTAAATTTATTTAGCAAGCAGATAGATTAATCTCCTTTCAAATTGTAGAGACTGTTAGGATTAGCTATGAACTGGCAATTGTAGAATCCCTAGTTGCAGATAGTTGTGGACACAGCCCTGGTTTTTGACATCTGAAAATAGATTAAATGATGAGGTACAGCGACACCTTGTCATTTTGGCACCGTTGCCAGGGATAATCTTGTGTTAATTAGGGAAACTAAGTTAAAACAATTTTTAGGAAAGATCTATATGGTTAGAGCTAGAGATCTAAAAGGAAGATATATTAAGCAGACAACCCAACAACACACCATAGGGGAAAGTAGTGGGGTGGTACAAAATCTTGTTCAAGAAGGAAACCTAGATCTTAATTTAGAACCTACACCTCAAAACAACAATCCCTTAGATCCTCCAAACATTCCACTTGCCAATTATATCCAAGAATTACAACAAAAGTTTCAGGTAGATCCTTTGGTAGAACCTAATTTCCTAGAGCCTCAGGAAGAAGAACCAGTACTAAACATGGAAAATGATAATCATGGGGAAGAAGAAAATCAGGCTCCAAGAACCTTCTCTTATCCTATTGTTTTGGCTGCTGGAGATAATGCTCCTATGAAGAATATCTCACCAGCACACCTACCAAATTTTAGAGGACTTTCTTCTGAGGATCCAGATCAGTTCTTGTTTGAATTCAAAGTATTCTGCCAAACTTATGATTATGGAGTAACTCCGGAGATGGAAAAGCTAGCACCATACCCAGAACGGCTTAAATAGAATGCTCCCCAGAGCAAGATTCTACAAAAACAAATCCAAACCAATCTGGAATTAGATCTTTTAAAAGAAATTAAGTAGCTAAACATTGAAATTCCTCTTCTCCAGGAAATCAGAGATGTACCAGAACTAAATCAGTTCATTAAATAGTATTGTATCAAAACACAGGGTAGAAAGAAAAACTTTCCCTCCACAATACAGGTGGAAGGAAAAGTAGTGGATCTATTGATGGGAGAAATTCTCCTCCCAAAATATGGAGACCTTGGAAATCCTGTCATAATTGTTTTCATCTCAGGGGTAGAAATTTCAAATGTTCTGGTTGATTTAGGAGCAGTAATTAATGTGATGACAGTTCATACAATGGACAAGTTAGCTCTATCCGGTATCTAATCCACAACTACAATTCTTCAACTTGATGATCAGTCAGTAGCTGTTCTAAAAGGAGTAATCACTGATGTACCTATTGTGTTAGATTCATGGGAATTCCCAGTGGATTTCTTAATACTAGAACCTAGAAACCAGAGAAATCCTTATCCGCTGATTTTAGGAAGACCATGGCTGGCTACTGTAGCAGCATCTATTGATTGTCGAACTAGAGATATGGTCATTTCTAATGGGATAGATCTAAAGAAAATATCTCTGTATCCTCCAGCTAAACCATCAGTGCATTACACAGGAAGAGTATGGGTGGATGAACCAGAGAACAATGACAACAGTGCCTCATTAGCTATGGTAACCATTAAGGAACATTTGGGAAAATTAGAAGAAGAAGTATACTATGATACAATGGAAGACTTCACTCACATCCTAATCAATAAAGATGTGATGGAACTCACCCAAGATCATCAAAGAGAACTTCTTATTTCTTCTCATTGTACCCTTGCCAACATTATTCCTTGTGGGGAAACCTTTTACAAGGACTTAGCCACCTTCCACATGTTACTTCCACATTCTTGTCCTCTCAATACCATGACTCCAATGTATGGATTAACCACATCTATGGATCAAATCACAAAATAGGTCATGATTCTGCGAGGGAAAACACTTAATATAAATACTCAGTTAACAGCAAGTCAGGAAGAAAAACTTATCCAGCTTTTGGTCTCCCACTTAGCATATTTTTCCTGGGAATACCAAGATATGAAAGGCATACCTCCTAAGATCTATACCCATCATATCTACACTAAGGATATTAAACCTATCAAGCAACCACAAAGAAGATTGAATCCTGCTTTAAAGGACATTGTCAAAACTGAAATAGAAAAATTACTCCAGGCAGGGTTCATATATCCAATCTCAGACAGTCAATGGGTCTCACCCTTTGTCATTGTGCCTAAAAAGAATGGGAAATGGAGGGTCTGTATTGATTATAGAGAACTCAACAAGGCCACAAAAAAAGACTACTTTCCCTTACCATTTATTGACCAAGTTCTGGACAACCTTGCTGGGAGAAAGTATTTTTCTTTTTTAGATGGATTCAGTGGGTATAATCAAATTCAAGTAGCACCTAAAGACCAAGACAAGACCACCTTCACATGCTCTTGGGGAACCTTTGCTTACAAAGTTCTTCCCTTTGGGCTATGCAATGCCCCAGCTACATTTCAGAGACTGGTTCTAGCTATTTTTGCTAAACTGGCTAATGACTACATGGAGGTCTACATAGATGACTTTACTGTGTATGGGGATAACTTTGAGGAATCTCTCACAAACCTTGAAAAAGTACTAAAATACTGTGAGAAAAATCAATTGTCCCTTAGCCATGAAAAAAATTTTATGATGGTGGAGGAAGGAATTGTTTTGGGACACCATATTTCAGAGAAAGGGATCAAAGTGGATCAGAACAAGATAGAAGTAATCACACAGTTCCCTTCACCCAAAAATTAGACTGACGTCAGAAGTTTTCTAGGTCATGCAGGCTACTATAGGAGGTTCATAGAAAATTTTAGTAGAATAGCTGCCCCCTGTTTACCCTGCTTAACAAAGACACAGAATTTCTGTGGACAGAAGAACGTCAATCAGCATTCAAAACCTTGAAGGAGAAGCTTACTGTCACACCAATCTTAAGGGGACCTATTGGACTTTACCATTTCACATACAAACTGATGCTTCAAATGAATCCATTGGGGCAGTTTTAGGACAAAAGGAGGAAGGAGAAAGTATGCATGCCATTTATTACATCAGCAAAAACCTTACCTCTACAGAAAGAAATTACACAACAACTGAAAAAGAATTCTTGGCAGTTATCTATGCTATAAACAAATTTAGGCATTATATCACTAGATATAAAATATTTGTACACACTAATCATGTAGCCATCAAGTACTTAATGAATAAACCAGTAGTAGGTGCAAGGATCATCAGGTGGTTATTGCTATTACAGGAATTTGATATTACCATAGTTGATAATCTAGGAAAGTTTAATTTGGTTGCTGATTTTCTGTCAAGATTGCATACAGGAGGAGAAGACCAACCAGTGGAGGACAAGTTCCCAGATGAACACCTTTTTGCCATATCCTCTATTGCACCTTGGTTTGCTGACATAGCTAATCTTTTAGCTAAAAGCTTGTATCCATCCCATTTCACTTCAAAACAAAGAAAATGTTTAGTTAAAGAAAGTTTATCTTATAAATGGTTGAATGGTTTACTATTTAAATGTGGTCCTAATTTCATTCTACACAGGTGTTTAAAGGCTGATGAGACTTTTGAGGTGTTGAGAGCATGTCATGATGAACCATCTGGTGGCCATTACTCTTTCCACTAGATAGTCCACAAGATCCTTGGAGCTGGTTACTACTGGTCTTCTCTTCATAAAGACACAAACAAGTATGTATAGCACTGTGACCAGTGCTAAAGGATGGGGCAGCCAACCTTTACCCAGGAAATGCTGCTACATCCTCAAGTCATGATGAAACTGTTTAAGCAATGGGGTCTAGACTTTGTGGGACCAATTTCACCATCATCATCAGGCAAGGAATATATTCTAGTATGCACAGACTATGTTACTAAGTGGGCTGAGGTTCAAGCATTATAGTTTGCAAGAGAAGAAAAAGTTGTTGATTTCCTCTACAATAAAATTTTCTTAAGATTTGGAGCCCCAAGATCAATAGTTTCAGATAGAGGACCTCAGTTTACTTCACAGGTAATCAAGGCATTCACAGATTTATACCAAGTCAAGCATAAGAAATCTTCACCTTACCATCCTCAAGCAAATGGGCAGGTAGAAGTAACTAATAGGGAACTTGAGAATATTCTAACAAGGACAGTGGCAATGAACAAAAAAGATTGGGCTAGTAGATTACCTGAAGCAGTTTGGGCTTACAACACCACTTGGAAGTCCACAACAAAGTTCTCACCATATGAATTGGTTTATGGGAAAAAGCCTATATTATCTATAGAATTTGAACTCCAAACACTTAAAACTGTATTGGATGTTGGTCTACCATTGTCTATAATTCAGCACAACAGAATTCTTTAGCTCAATGAGTTGGATGAGATTCAGATAGAAGCCATTCAGCAAATAGAACTGGTTCAATACCAAAGGAAGCAATGGCATGACCAACACATTAAGAGGAGGACATTTCAACAAGGAGATTGGGTTCTTCTTTATGATTCTAAATTCAAAGAATTCAAGGGGAAATTACAGACTCATTGGCTAGGTCCTTATCAAATAAAGGACATGTTTAAAAATAGAACTGTATTATTGCAACCTATTGATGGGAGCACAGACACATTTCTAGTAAATGGTCACTGAATCAGGCTCTACAAAAGACCATCTACTAAAGAAGAGTTTCTGAATAATGTGTGTTTAGATACAGGGGATACCTCCTCTGTCACAGTGTTGGATTGAAAAAAAAAAAAAAGGAAGGTTGAAAACTAGCAATGGCTGCCTTCTTCTAAAAAAAAAAGAAAAAAAAATAGAGAAAGATGGAAAACCAGCAAATGGCTGTCTTTCTCGACCAAGGGAGTTGAAAACCAGTAAAATGGTGGTTCCCTTCTTTAGGATAGTTAAAATAATTAAGCTCTAGATATGATCAAGTTGCCAGGAGTTGGTCAAAATGCAGCTCCGGCGCTTCTCAATCTGAAGCACCTCCAGCGCTTTCTAACTAGGAGCACCTCTGGGACTCTATCAATAATGTTGTCAGTCTCAATAATAAGGGGGACCCACCTCTCTAGGGGGTAAAGTAGACACATCATATGATGAGGTCATCATGACTCATCCTCTACTTTATCACAAAGAATCATTAAATTAGAATAATAATCATTTGCAGGAGTATCCACAAGTCGGCGCTGACATCACCTAAAGGCATGGATTTTTGAACCACTCAGCGCAATGATTGTAGGTCGCATACAAATGGGAAGTGGACGTCATCTCAAGCTGCAACTCAATTGCCATGATGCGTGCAGTTTCCAAAACGACGTAGCATCTCTCCCATGTACATCGCCTCATCATTAAAACTGATCCAGGTAAATCTTTCTTTAATTAATCATTACTAGTAACTATCTTGTCTTTCTATTTTGGGTGCTGCCACGATGACACATCCTTCCGCCATCATTTCCTTCTTCACATTCGAGCATGCCACCACTTGTGCCTTAATGCCCTTTACCTCTGGAGTGCCCTGTCGGTCTGCTACATTTATGACTGCCTTGGTCCCCTAACCCATCTGCATAAGCCTAAACTGAAAAAAAAAATAACATCCCTCATTCAAATCTCTAGAATAGACTGAAACATAAGGTAAATTAAACAATTCTCTGGAGTCTACAAAGCAATTTGAACAATACTCCAGAGCCCACTGAGATAAGAGGAAAAGATAGACTGCAGATTGGGGAGGTAAAAGAATAAACATAGAAGGTGAAATCAATTCAGCAATGGGAGTCAAGAAGAAGTCTGAGCCAAAAAATATTGCGGGTCTTCTGAAGGATGTAGCTGCAGCAAACATTTTAAGGGCTGCTGGATGGTTAGATTTCCTAGACAAATTTGAAGGGTTTCAGGAGGATATTGTGGACGAATTCCTCAGGAATTTAAGAGACAACCAGACGACTGTTAGAGGAATCCAAATCAATTTCTCCTCAGCAATTATCAGCCACATTTCTAGACTTCCCGAACAAGGTGAGAGGTTCTACCACTTGAAAACCTTATACACTGATTTGATTAGAAATTTTTCTATTCATGGTGAACCTGCTATTCAATTACATTCAAATAAGAATGAAGTCAAAGGAATTTTGAGGTCCACACTCCCAAACACTTGGGCAACTATTGCTACCTGGTTAATGAAATAATTTACTTGTGATGGCCAATTCTCTATAGTTTTAGGGCCAATCATGAAAATGCTGATTTTTCTTAGACATGGATATAGACACCCTGAGTATAGCATAAATATCCCCAAGTTCCTATATTCTGCCATCAGGGCAACTGCAGAGAAATATCAGCAGAATAAGGGACCCATGAAACATCATAGCCTCATCTTCCTAGGAGTCAAGCACCACTTCCTATCTCAGGCCAATGGAGAAGAACTATTGCAAAACTTTCTTGAGCACAACCCCCAGGTCAGAGAACCAGATATAGCACGACCAGAAGGTGAGAGTTCTCCTTCTCACCAAGATGAGGAAACTAAGCCTTCAGTCTCCTCCACAGCTGTTCACAAAGTGAAGTCACCCTCACAAGAGGCCACTTCATCTGTAGCCCCTGTTCCTGACAAAAAGAGGAAAGGCAAACAAATTGCAGAACTTGCTCCTACATAAACCCTATACATGACTCAGTCAGTCAGGAGAAAGATGACTCTACCTAAGGAATCTTGGCCTAAGGAATTAACAGAGGAAAGGTCAAGATAGGGAATTGAGGAAAAGTGGTGGGCTGAAGAACCATCCCATGATTTAGATGAGATCCCTCTGGTCAGGAAGAGGAAGCAAAGTAAAAATTCTCCAGTACCATCTGTTCATGTGGAGTCAAGTCTAGTTTCAATACCACCATGTGCTCCAGAGACAGGAAACTTACAAACTTTTACTATCTCCTAAGATTCTGAGGAAGGGAGACTTGCTCCGGAGGCACCAGCCCCACCTTTGCTCCAGAGGAGCATAAGGAAGAGACGGCTCTCACAAGCTGAGAAGGATACTGCCCTGCTCACTGAGGCACTCCTGGAATTGAGAACATGTGAGGATAAATCTGGGCCTTCATCAGTGCCAGCAACAGCAGAGGATCGTCAGGATAGGAAGACCGAAGAAGGAGGAATAGGGCAAATGGATACATTAGGCAGAGCAGGGCAGATGGCCATGGACAACCTTGATGATCAGCCAATAGCCACAAAAATAGAAGTAGAAACTCTATCTCATCCCTCTGACCAAGAGGATGTAGAAATTTCAATAGAACAGCAATTAATGGAAGAAATTGAAAATTTAAAGAGATTGCTCTAGGGAAAGAATTTAATTATTACTGACCTCAAGAAGGTCGGAGTAGAGGTGGAGATGGAACTAAAACAAACCATTGCACATCCCCAAACAGACCTCCAAAGCAAGGATAACATCATCCAGGAGAAAGAGGTAGTGTTGGAGGCACAGAAAAGTGAGGTAGCCAAATTGATGGAGGAAAAAGAGAAAGAAGCAGCACAGAAGGTTTATGAGCTCACCATGGCTAGAGACAATGACCTCACAATAATGGCAGCACTAATTGAGAAGGTACAAAGCCAAGATAAATAGTTAACTTGGGCCAATAACAAACTGGATGACCAAGAAGAATATATTCAAGAATTGTCTGGTCCAAGGGCAACCAATGAGCAGGAAATCCAAACAGATGCCTATGTGGGTCCAATCCCCATTAACATTCCCAAAGCCCTGTTTCATTGGGAGAAAAGGTGTAGAGAATTTGAGGCCTCCAAACCTATGTTGCAGTTACAGAGGGCAGTCACTGCCAAAATAGAAAGAATACCAACTTTGGAAAGCAAAATCATTAAAATGGCCTCCCTTTCCTCAGAAATTCTATCCTACAGGCCTCCAAGTGCCAGCTATTCAATGTTCTTACAGGAAAGGGTATTGCAAAGGAAACTCTCCTTAGTTCTGTCTAACCTAACTAAGGATACCAAAACAACAGAAGGATTCATGGCAGCTTACACCAGAAGTAATGATGAGGACAAAAACTTCCTATGTGAATTATACTTGCATGGGTTCTGTATTAATGATATAGCCTTCATTCTTAATCACGTTGTGGGAGAATGGCAGCTTAAGGTATTCATGTCCCTAATGAGAAACCACCAGATCTGGAATGAAAGGATGGAAGATCATCTTTAGAAGGATTTAAAAATAGATCTCTTCATCAGGAAAGAATGTCCCAATCCTTTTGCTCTTCGGACCCAATTCAGGCCCCTTATCTATCATCCTAAAAATGCAACCAGAATGTTGCCATTATACCTGAAAAGTTTACAGGAATGCTCCATTAACTTTGGTCTTTTTATGGTTAATTCAGCAAATTCAGTGCTTGTTGTAGCAAAGAGGAGATGGAATACTTTGACCCCGGAGTAGAAACTTAGAGAGGTGGTCACCCCTGAAAACCTGAGATTTATTCATGAGAAAGGCAAAGTTGATATCCAAAATGATGGATACCCACAAATAGGAATGGATAGGTGGATAGTTCAGGCCCCCTCTAATAATTGAACCACTCCCTGTCTGGGCAAAATAGATGGAAGATGAAAAATTGAAGGACTGGTTGAAGCAAGTTAATAAGTACAGAGGCAATGGTAATACCAACAGGACAACTTGGACCACCTACATCCAAGATTATAGCCTGAATGACAAGCTGCTTCACCAAAATAAATCCAGAATGTGAAAAGCAGGAGAACCTACCAAACCTTAGGTATGGGGGGGATGATGAGTGCCAAATTGCACTCATGAAATACATCTTTTTGCCTCTCTTTTTCCCCTTTCTGAGTTCATCTTTCCTAGTGTCTGCACCCAAATAAGTTAGCAAGATTCTGCTATTTTGTGATTAATTAAGATAGATTACTTAATATTAGAATTTCTGATTGAGTGACTAATGTGCGTGGAATTGATGGAAAAATGTAGAACTTCTCTCTTTTTGAATCAACAGGTGTAGATGCCAGGAACAGCAATTTTGTGCATCTCCAGAGATCGTCTCCAATGATCTCCGAAAACAATACCAAAGAACCATGACACCTGAAGTTTTGAAGATATGAGGAATGCCTCTCTGGAGTTGAACAAGAAGCTACAAACATATCTTTGGAGCTGCAAACAGGAACAGCTATCTCCGATGCCTCCTAAGAGCAGGGCATATTTCCAACAGAGCTGTAGACCAGACACTCTCAGCAGCAATCTTAATACCCCTCACTTCACTCAAAGCATCACCTTAGTGGTGAAGGGTCAACTATTAGTTAAACTGCTGAAGTTTTAGCTTTTCAAATATTTTGCATGAGTTACGAATTGAACTAATCCAATATCCTTATTTTCAGGGCTTTGATGCCCAAGTGTATTAAGACTTAAACTTAGAATTCTGAGTGGACTTCTGTTCCACTCAAGTCTACCTTTATTGCATGGTTATTTTTCATAGTTAGATAGTTAAGTACAATAAAGATATGGTGTCATCTCATAGAAAGACTGGTAAATAAGTTCAGTGATATATCATCACTCATTTTTATATATACTCTCAGAAATAGTAGAAGAAATATACAATGATTGAATTATTCTAACTCTCAGAGATCTCAGTTCTGTGTTAGCAACATTTTCATGAATGCAAAAATGAATGAATTGGATTGAATTTAGTTGTGATCATCTTTTGTGTTGATTTCTTGCTATAGCCTTCAGCCTCAAGGGTGTGGAGCAAGGGCCCACTCTCACCACTCAGGAAGGAGGCTAGTACCACTGTTTTATCGTTTCAATTTTTCTATTATAAAGGTGTTTCCTATTTTAATAGATAGATGCATGTTACTGTTTCTTTGCTTTAAGTAAATTTGTTGTTTTATTCTGCTTTCCAGCATTCCTTAAATTTATTTAGCAAGCAGATAGATTGATCTCCTTTCAAATTGTAGAGACTATTAGGATTAGCTATGAACTAGCAACTGTAGAATCCCTAGTTGTAGACAGCCATGGACACAACCCTGGTTTTTGACATCTGAAAATAGATTAAATGATGAGGTACAGCAACACCTTGTCAATTAGTGGTCTTTACCACATGGTTTTGTGCTAGTTGTATTGGTCCATGGTTTTGGAGCTCATGGTTTTGAGCCCATAGTTTTTCATGTATGGGAGTCTATATAACGGCTTGGTAACTCCATTGTATGTGTGGCTGGTTGAGGGTTAATATGAAGATCTTCATTGCTGGTTTTTCCCCGGTTTGGAGTTTTCCAAGGTAAATCATTGTGTTGTGATTGTGTTCTTGTTCCATGCTTGATTTGAGTTTTTGTTGTGCATTCTAAATTCTTGGTTGTGTATGTTTCTAACAATTGATATCAGAGATTGAGTTGCAAGCTCCAGCATTTATGTCTACGGAGGAGTAATGTAGCTCACAGTGTGTGGAGATAAGGCAACATTTATTTTTTGATTTGGTATTCTTGCTGAAATAGAAGGTTTGAGTGTGTGTCTTAGTGTTCTGGCTCCTGGAAGAAGGTTGAACAGGTCTGTGCAAGATTAGTCATGGTTTCTACTGTAGGCATGTTGCTTGGTCAAAATTGCTGTATGTAGTTGCTGCATGTACCCGCAGTAAACGTGTTGCAGGTGCCCGCAACCACGGCTGGCTATAGCAAGAACAAGATTGTAATGGAGTTGTATGTAAAATTTAATACATGTATTTGGGCTCATGGCTCTAAGACCTAGTATGACTTGCTCAATCCCTGAAAGGAAAGGCCTAGTAAGAGAGGACTTCTCTCAAGTGGTAAGGGGGCTTAGAGTCATGTGGATTCCCAGTTTGATGTTGATCTCAGTGATAGAGAGGGCATTGCACTTGGTGCTTGTGGAAGGGGGGTTTAGTGCTAACCCCAAGACCAAGTTTAAAGGGGGGATTGTTGGGTTAAACTAGCTCTTGGGTTAGAGTTAGTGGATAAACCATTAGTGGTCTTTAGCACATGGTTTTGTGCTAGTTGTATTGGTCCATGGTTTTGGAGCTCATAGTTTTGAGCCCATGGTTTTACATGTATGGAAGTGTATATAATGGCTTGGTGACTCCATTGTATGTGTGGCTGGTTGAAGCCTCCAGGCTAAATCAGTTGGGGTTGAGGGTTAATATGAAGATCTTCATTGCTAGTTTTTCCCTGGTTTGGGGTTTTCTAGGGTAAATCATTGTGTTGTGATTGTGTTCTTATTCCATGCTTGATTTGAGTTTCTGTTGTTATTGGCTGTGTATGTTTCTAACAGAAGCTACCTAAAATTCAAAATCAGCTTTTCTTCAAGAAGGTAGCACATTCAAGCATCAAAATATTAACCAACTATAATTCTATAAGTCAATTGTCTCTACACATTGTTAGCATAAAGGAACTAAGAAAAATCCATTAGTACAAATTTATTGATAGCATGGATCTAAGAGGTTTTTTAAAAAAACTGGTTGGTACTCCCATTGTAGGGTGGTATTGGTATCTCTAACGTTTTAGATATCTACCGGTGTATTAAAGATTCATGTTACGATGGATCTATGCTAGTTGGCAAGTATTCACCTAACTACTACTCTAAAATGAATCGACCATCTTTCAGTTTTAAATTAACCTGGTTCACTTTAATATAAAGAAGAATACAATATACCTGAACATTTCTCGGACATAATCTTTTAAGGTGTCCTCTCCTAATTTTCAAATGCTACAAATTTTGCAGAGGAATCCAGAAAGGAATGCTCTTGTGCCAATGCCAATTCAGGTCAAGCTCAAGCCATAACAAAGCGGCTGATGTCTCAGAACAATCATCTCTATTACCCAAAAAATATGTAATTTGGGAACCAATAGACCTGTCAAAAATTGAATTGAGACACCTGAAACTATGGCCTTTGGCTGTTGCTAGGATTTTTTTAAATCCCACCAATTCCTACAAATTTAAAGATTGAGGTCAAATCAGTGCTGTAATAAAAAGGGGAAAAGGATGAGAAAATGACACAAACTACAGACATGTTCCAAATATTAGAAGGTTAGATTGTTCTGCAATATAACAATATATGCAAATTTTTGGGATCAATAAGTATGAAAACTAAAGTCTAGAAAACTCGAATATACATGCTTCAAATGGTTAGAAAAATTTAAATATTAGTAAAGGCAAGAGTAGAAATCTGCACACCAAAGTACTAAAATATTGAGGACGCCATTTGCAAGGAGGAAGGCTGAATTCATCTTCCATTTCTTGTCCTAAATCCTGGAGATAGTCGTGCATTCTCAAAGTAAACTTGTAAATGCTGGTTTCCTCTTCAACAAGACACTTCTCTTTCAGCACTTGAAGTGAGTGTTCAGCACACCATCCTGATCCCTCCCAAATTCTTATGGCCATACTTTTCTCTTTACCAATAAAGAAACATGCAATGTACATAAAAATTTATTTTTCCTCACCATCCAATGTTGACACCACTACCTAAGGTGTGGTGTGCCACCACCAACACCTTGGAATGATTTTATGTCAAAATAATTAGGTTTTAAACTCAACCCATAATTTTCTCAAAGAATATAATGTCACTTTAGAATTCCCATGTCGTTTATGGTCAAAGACCATCCACCACCACTCTAAAAAACTGGCCATAATCTAAGGGTACCTACACCATTTGATTGAATTTTTTTTGTTGGAGGGATGGGTAAGTTTGTAGAAGGATCAATAAATATGGGGCTATAGTTTGTTTAGAAATATACAAATCAAGGATCAATCTATATGACAATCCATTAGAATAAAACTACATCCTCTCCTCCCTCCATTAACAAAATCTATCTAGATCTGCATTTATAGATTTGATAGAATCAATAATGATTTTCATCAAAGAGGCAAACCATGCATGATGAGGGGGAATGTTTGGCTCGTTGTGGAAAAATCTATTTTTCCTTGTAATGCAATTATATTTTCATTTATGTTCACCCTCAATCGAGCCTCATCAGGTGGAGGGTGTGGGGGTTTTGCGGGGGGTTTTGGGGTTGGGGGCTTTATGGTGGAAAGCTTTGGGGTGGGGAGCTTTGTGGTAGGGATTTTTGAGGTGGTGGATTTCAAGGTGGAGGTTAGTTTTGTAAAATATCATCTAGCAAAAACTCATATTCATGTAATTGATCCATATGACTAAAGGTGCTAGATATAATTACAAAAAGAGAAATTTAAATTTAATTAAGTACATTGGAATGCTAAATGCACAATATTTCTACATTTTGTGCAAATATAAATAAATTCATTTTGTAATTTAAATTAATACTAATTTTGTATTTGAAATAAAGATTTTGAAAATATGTTTTAAACATGGTTTAAAATAATACATTACATTTGAATTCTAACAAGTATCATTGAAACATAAATATGCATTTGATTTATAATTCAAAGAATTCAATTTATATAATTCAAAGCATTTGATTTATATAATTCAAAGCCTATACTAGGGCAATATAAATAGCTAATTAACATTAAAAAAAATTAGGAACATGCAAGACTTTTGAATGATGCATATAAATTCTTGAAGTTTCATACATTCTTCTTGAAAATACCATTTAGAAATGTTAAACCTTTAGCATCTAATTGATGAATGTATTCAACCTTTATTGTCTAGGTATCAAATCAATTACTATTTTAGGGTTTAGGTATCATATTGAAATATATCAATATTGATATATCAATTATAATTAATATCAATTGATAGTATAAGGATTATGTAGATGTGTCACAATTTTAAATGGGTCAATCAATTACTAATTTATGGTTTAGGTATCATATTGAAATACATTGATATTGATATATCAATTATATGTTATCCTTTTGAAAGACTTCATAAAATTTAAATGGGTCACCATCAACTTTTACCACACATTTCCTATTTTGATTAATAAACTTTAGCATGTGATGCAATGTGGATGGTACAACACCCATTGTTTGAATCCATGGATGTCACAAAAAATATTATACAGTAACATGTTGACCCTACTTCTAGTCACTAAAAATTTACCACAAATTTTTTTGAACATTAAACTCTAATATTTTTATAAACTAATCCTACAAGAATTGATCTAATACCTTGGTTGAGGTATTAGATTTATTGTTAATCTTCTTGAACATATTGATGGAATTGTTAATTTAGTACCAAGGTATTAGATCAATTATTAATTTGGGGATTAGGAATCATATTGAAATATATTTTGATTATTGATATATCAATTAATACCAATTGGAATATTGATATTGATTGAAATTAATCAATAAATAATGATTTATATATATTATTCAAATCGATATATTAATTGATATATTGATTGAATTGTTAATTTGGCAAGTTGTTAATTTAGTATGTGTTGGGAATTAAGGTGTCTCAACCTTGGTAATTCATTGCATTATTTTCATTGTATTTATTTATTCATTGCCTATGATGTAAATTAATTGTAAATTTCATATTGTCATCTTGTGGGATGTGGCACAGTGATGTGTCATCCTACATGGAAGATGACAACATGTAATTTTGTCCTCACATGAGGAGATAGGCACCCTACTTTATGGTAGGAATATTTTGCCATGTGTCAGTATCTTGGATGTTGTGTAAGGGAATATTGACCGTAATGGTTATGATAGATTCCTATGACAAAGTTATGACATGTAAGAGTTAGAAATAGGAGATTCTATGATAGGTGAAGACATGTGTCGAAGAGCACCTTTGAAAAAGGCATCTCTGGGTGCCCCAAGGTGGACTATGACATGTTGTAAGAGAATATGCTATTTATAGCCTATGTATGATAGATTCTCTTATAGCTATAAGTTGTAACTGCTATGACAGATTCTATGACGGTTGTAACAGTCGTAAGAGCATCTGTCATAGCCCATTTTGGGAATAGGCGACCTCTTTGGGATGGGATGACCTGACAATTGTCAGTAACATTCTACAAGGTTGGACAAGTATCCATAGGCTTGGGTTTTGAACCATGAGGCCAAGTTGGACGCTCATTCCAAGATAGAGCCAAAAACTACCTTGTAAACTCTATATAATTAGGTGCTTTGAGGAGGTGATGTACTACCGGTTTTACGGGTACTGTTATGCTGCCAGATCATCTCTAGATATGAATGTCGAATACTCTTACAAGAGCATTGGCTCTGATTTGTATTGTAATCTCTTTGTTTACGTAATATAGTTGAGCAATGTTTTAGAGTGTGGGGTTTTTCACCCATAAGGGTTTTCCCCACATATATCTTGTGTCTCTCTTCTTCTATCATTCTTTCTTCCTTATGTGTTTGCTGCAATATCTCATGTTAATGGTTTAATGTTGCTATAATAATTAGGATAAAGTTGAATTTACACTCTCTTCCTCTCATTAGATTAGTGTAGGAAGCAATTTCTGTACACCTAGCTTCCTTTCAGTTGGTATCAGAGCCTGGCTAGTTTTTGGTTTTAACCGCTGGGTAGGGGTTTTTTTTTAGCTAATCTTAGGTTGAGTGGGAATCTTGTGCAAAGTATTTTGTATCTTATTGCAGCAAGGAGATGGCAACCACATCTGAAAGGTTAGAGGTTGAGAAATTCAACGGTACTAATTTCAAGTTGTGGAAACTCAAAATGGAGGACCTACTTGTTGATCGTGACCTATGGGAAACCATATCTGGTGTGAAACCTACAGCAATGTCACAAGCTAATTGGGACCTCAAAGATTAGAAGGCTAAGGGTCTCATTAGACTTTATTTAGCTGACTCTGTTATGTTGAACATCCATGAGGAGAAGACAACGAAGGATTTGGAAGAAGTTGGGTGATGTTTATCAGGCCAAGTCCTTGGTGAACAAACTCTTCCTGAAAAAGTTGTTTTCTCTAAAGATGGAAGATGGAGGATCTATTGCAGATCACATGAATGCTTTTAACATGATCGTTGCACAGTTGACATCTGTGGGTGTGAAAATGGAGGAGGAGGATCGTTGCATGACCCTGCTTTGTTCTTTGCCAGATTCATGGGGTCATCTTGTCGTGGCTATCGAAAGCACCACTACCACCTTCAAGATGGAAGATGTGGTGTCCTTGCTGTTATCTAAAGAAATGTAGAGGAAGACATCTAAATCAACCAAAGAGGCTCTTATGGATAGTGGAAGACCCAAGGAGAAAGGGAAAAAGAAAGACAAGAAAGTTGAGAAGGACAAATCCAAATCATGTGGGAGATCCAAATCTCTTGGAAAGTCCAAGGCTCTCTATTGGAACTGTGGCAAGTTTGGTTATTTCTAAAAGGAATGCAAAGAGGAGAAGAAAAAGAAGAAGAAAGCTCCTAATTCAGATTTCAACAAAGATGATGTTGATGCCTTCATCGTAGCCCTGGCCACCCATGCATCTAATGATGTGCGGTTGATTGATTCTGGTGCATCATTCCACATGACCTCGCATCGAGACTTGTTTACTAAGTATGAAGAGTTTGATGGTGGAAGGGTGTATCTTGGTGATGACTCTCATCTGAAGATTGTTTGTCATGGAAGAGTCTCAATCTAACTCCCTGATGGACAAGTGAAGGGGATCACTGGAGTTATGCACATTCTAGGCCTTGCACAGAACCTACTTTCTGAAAGTATGTTGAATGATGTAGGTGTGCAAGTTGTCTTTTCTAAGGATGGATGCAAGATGACCAGAGGATCTATGGTGCTTGCGAAGGGTACACAGAGGGGTACTCTGTTTCAGCTGGAGGCATGCATTTCACAGTGCAATAGTTCTTCTAACTCAAGGAAATGAGTTGCTATCACTTCATCCCCACCATCTGAACATGCAGTGAAGAAATCTATTGTAACCAGTTCTGATGGTAGTGCACATGCCATGGAAGCCAAGCTTCCTGCTAAAAAGACTATGTTATGGCATTTGAGATATGGCAACATTGGTGAGAAGGGTCTGCATACCCTAAAAAATAAAAACCTTGTTGAGGGGTTAAATGATTGTAATCTTGAGTTTGACTTTTGTGAACATTGCATTTAAGGAAAACAAAACCATGTTTAGTTTTACTCTAGTTCTCACAAGCCTTCTAGTGTATTGGATCTAATTCATTCTGATGTGTTTGGTCATGTGAATGTTCCTTCAATTTTAAAATTTGTATATTTTGTATCTTTCATAGATGATTACAATAGAAGGACATGGGTTTATTTTATCAGAAACAAGAGTGAAGTCTTTAGTCAGTTTAAGGAATTTAAAGCCTTTGCTGAAAATCAAACTTGTAAAAAGGTTAAGTGTTTGAGAATTGACAACGGTGGTGAGTTTTGTTTGGCAGAGTTTGATAAGTTCTGCAAAGAGCAAGGGATTGAAAGGCATAAGACAACTCCATATACCTCGTAGTAAAATGGAGTTGAAGAGAGGATGAATAGGACACTAATGGAGAAGGCTAGTAGTATGCTTAGTGGAGCAAGCCTCAAACAAAAGTTTTGGGCTGAAGTTGTTGCCATTGGACTGAAGTTGTTGCCATTGCTTGCTATCTAGTAAACAGATCTCCTACATCAGCTCTTGTTGGCAAAACACCTATGGAGGTGTGGTCTGGTAAGAAGCCTTCAGTAAGGCATCTTCTTATTTTTGGTTGTGAGGCATATGCACATGTGCCTAGGGAGAAACAGTCTAAGTTGGAGAACAAGGCTATTAAATGTATCTTCATTGGCTATGGTGTCGGTGTGAAAGGATACAATCTTTGGGATCCCGTGACTAAAAAAGTGTTGTATAACAGAAGCATTATCTTCAGAGAGCTAACACCTTCTTCCATTGTTCTATAGCTAGAACAGTCAGAAAAGAAAGATGTGGTTTAGTTTCCTTCTACTCCTGAGAAGACTAAACCAATAGACCTTGTGAGACCTGATGATGAGGAGAGATCTAGCAGCTCTAGAAGCGAAGAAGAAGTAGAACCTCAACCTCATCCATTGAGGAGGTCTACACGAACAAAAAAGCAACCTGATAGGTTTGGTTATTCATTACTTGATTCTAGTTGTGCTTTTGCTTTACTTTCTAATACTGATGAGCCTAGAACTATGAAAGAGGCTATGGGCATGAAAGATCCAAGTTCCTGGAAGGAGGCCATGGAGGATGAAATGGCTTCTTTGGAAATGAACAAAACATGGGACTTGGTGCCCTTTCCTGATGGACGGAAACCCGTTGGTTGCAAATGGGTGTTCAAGAAGAAATTTAGTGCAGATGGTAGTGTTGAAAAGTACAAGGCTAGATTGGTTGCGAAGGGGTACTCACAAGTGGAGAGAATTGATTATGGTGAAATTTTCTCTCCCATTGCAAAGCTGACATCTATTAGATTTCTGTTATCTCTTGCAGCTACTTATGATTTAGAGATAGAATAGATGGATGTGAAGACATCTTTCCTTCATGGTGATTTGGAGGAAGAAATCTACATGTCATAGCCAGAGCATTACATAGAGAAAGGTAAAGAAAATTTGGTTTGCAAGCTTAAGAAGTCTTTGTATGGTTTGAAGTAGTCTCCTAGGATGTGGTACTTGAAGTTTGATGCCTTTGTGTTGTCAATTGGTTATCTGAGATTGAAATCAGATCATTGTGTGTATTACAAGTTTGACAATGATTGCATTCTCATTATTAGGTTGTATGTTGACAATATGATATTGATTGGGAATGGTAAGAATATGATTTCTGATTTGAAGTCTTAGTTGTTAGCACAGTTTGAGATGAAAAATATCAGAGCGGCTAGGTACATTCTGGGAATTGAGATTAGAAGAGACAAAACAAATAGAAAACTTTGGTTAAGCCAGAGTAAGTATGTGAAGACCATGTTGGACAGGTTCAACATGGAAAATTGTAGACCAGTGAGTGAACCTGTTTCATTGGGAACAAAGTTATTGGTTAGTGATTGTCCAAAATATCCTAGTGAGGTGGAGGACATGAGCAGAGTACCTTATGCTAGTGTTGTTGGTAGTTTGATGTATGTTATGGTCTGCACAAGACCAGACATTGCCCAAGTAGTGGGAGTCCTTAGTCAATTTATGGCTAATCCTAGATGGGTACATTGGGATACAATTAAGTGAGTGTTTAGATATCTGAGGGGTACTTCCGAGTATTCCATTTCCTATCATGGCAATGCTACAGGACCTCCGCATTCAGTTTGTATTCGTGGATTTGTGGATTCTGTCATGTCCTACATGGAAGATGACAACTTGTAATTTTGTCCTCACATGAGGAGATAGGCGTCCCACTTTGTGGTAGGAATATTTTGCCATGTGTTAGCATCTTGGATGTTGTGTAAGGGAATATTGACCATAACAGTCATGACAGATTCCTATGATGAAGTTATGACATTTAAGAGTTGGAAATAGGAGATTCTATGATAGGTGAAGACATGTGTCGAAGAGCATCTTTGAAAAAGGCATCTTTGGGCACCCCAAGGTGGACTATGACATGTTGTAAGAGAATATACTATTTATAGCCTATGTATGATAGATTCTCTTATAGTTGTAAGTTGTAACTACTATGACAAATTCTATGACGGTCGTAAGAGTCGTAAGAGCATCTGTCATAGCCCATTTTGGGAATAGGCGACCTCTTTGGGATGGGATGACCTGACAAGTGTCAGGAACATTCTACAAGGTTGGACAAGTGTCCATAGGCGTGGGTTTTCGGCCATGAGGCCAAGTTGGACACCCATTCCAAGATAGAGCCAAAAACTGCCTTGTAAACTCTATATAATTAGGTGCTTTGAGGAGGTGATGTACTACAGGTTTTATAGGTACTGTTATGCTGTCGGATCATCTCCAGATATGAGTGTCAAAGACTCCTACAAGAGTATTGGCTCTGATTTGTATTGTAATCTCTTTGTTTACGTAATACAGTTGAGTAGTGTTTTGGAGTGTGAGGTTTTCCACCCGTATGGGTTTTCCCCACGTATATCTTATGTCTCTCTTCTTCTGTCATTCCTTCTTCCTTATGCACGTTTGTTGTAATATCTCATGTTAATGGTTTAATGTTGTTGTAATAGTTAAGATAAATTTGAATTTGCACTCTCCTCCCCTCATTAGATTAGTGTAGGAAGTGATTTCTGCACACCTAGCTTCCTTTCAGTATGTAGGTATTAGATTATTTGTTAATTTCTAGGATTTCTATTGTATCATATTAATTTTTACATGTATTGATTGTTGGTGTATATCAATTGATATCAATCAATATCAATGGATATTTCTAGGGTTTCTATTGTATCATATGAAACTTTATATGTATTGATTGTTGGTGTATACCAATTGATATATCAATGGAATTGTTAATTTAGTGAATTATTTTAAAATTTAGTATCTAGGTATCAAATAAAATTGGCCTAGGGTTTTAGGGTTCTAGAAATGCATTTACTTTTAAAAATAGAAAAAAAAAACTCAAAAAAGTAAAAAATGCTTAAACTAGAGAGGTGCCTACCTTAAAACCCTATTAATTGGTTCTCATGGAGGGAGGATGTTGAATTTACATGTTGTTGAGGATGTCTAATGTGAATACCTATTCTACTTTTCTTTTATGAATTGCTTTCATCATTTAAACAAAAATAAATGAGGCGATGAGGGCAAAAAAAAATTAATAGCTTTTTGGAATGGGTACTCATTCCTAAATAGGTACACATTACAATTAAGTACCCATTTAGGAATAGAACTTAATTGGGTCTCCATTCTTTTCGAGTACATGTTTAGTTTCAAGCTTCCATTCCTAAATAGTTGCCCTTTTTTACGAAATGGGTACCGATTCTTGCCATAGATTTTTCACCCCCAAATTTTTCACTGAAAGTGGACCCAACTTTTTGCACTTACCTAGTAGTAATCAATCCTAAGTTCACTATCTAAGGTAATTATTACTTCAATAATTACATTTATTTAGTTAACTTAAATAAAATTAATTAAGATGTAATAAAACCCTTATTAATATAAAATTATTTATATTTAATAATATAATAATACTAATTGTTATAATTATCATTATATAATTAGAAAACTTATTATGATTAATAATTTAACATGAATATTAATATTAATATCTTAATTTATTAATATTTATTATAATACTTATTAATATACTATATTAATTGATATTATAGCATAATAATATATTGTTAATGATTAATAAGCTATTGCCAATAGTGTATAAGAGAATTTAATATTGTGTGGCCAACAAGTACATAGCAAGATCCATTTGGTTAGTTAGGTGGCAATGACTAGAAGTTTGTACTCAGATAAACTTGCATAGTAGAAGCACTACATAAGCACCCCAACATGTTGTGTGCTGACTATTTTTCGGCATTATCGACTTGCAATTTTTTCGACTTGTTTTACAAATGATTTGAATCAATAATGAAGAATGTTTTCAACCTTTCTATTTGTCGATAGGATTTCGACCTTCCTGTTTATTGACACGATTTCGACTTCTGGTACGTTTACAACGTACTGGCTGTTTAAGCTCTTCCCTACATAAGAATCAAATAAATAACAAAATAAAAAAGAAAGCAAATACAAGTACGTAATATTTCACTTAGAAAAACTTTTCCAAAACTAGTACAACAACCTTCTTCACTATTACATAAAAACTCAACTATTCATAATATAATAATAAAGCTCTTATTCAACCTTTATGCATATGCATATATTAATATATCAATAAGCAAATTAAAAAGTAATTTTACAATTTATTTAAATATTTAAAAAGCATCGACAAAAACTACCTACATATTCAATAAAACAACCCTCCACCCCCCACCCAAAAAAAATTCCCCCACTAATGAATAGAACCATCAAGCATGAAAAGCATACAATGCATCTCCAAACATTATTATTCAGAAAAAATTAATGAATCTTCATCATAGGCATCCCTGCATTCATCGTGCACTGTGAATATTCGGTAGACGTTGCCTTGTTTTCCTCCCAGCTTGTATAGTTGACTTATAATCATAGACAATAACTGGGGGACTTGTCTTCCTTCTTCGCCGATGTCGATGGTGCAGACATAACCTTTCTTTATTCCACTGTCGAGACGAGGATAATCCATTGTCGGAATCCAACAGGACTCGGCAATATAATGTTGTGCATGGTTTATTGCTGTAAGGTCGCGAATGACAATAGTCCACACCCATTCTCCTTCGTCCAGAGAGCAACAAATGGATTCACCGTCAGGCAGCCTGATCCGCACAACGTCTCCGTGAGAGCTTCGAAGCACAGTGCATACAATGATTGCACTCAATGAATGTGCCACTTTCAATGATACCTCGGGCCTCCCTCTTCTATTTATTTTGATTTTATTGATTGCATCGGGGTAAGAAAAACTAGACCAGAGAGTTGCATTTAAGGTCGACTCCGCTCCATGAACTGCTTTTCCAATTATACTAGTTAATTCTGATGGCATTGTCTGAGACCAAAGAAAGGGGAGGGAAAAAAGCTCAGTCTAAAATAAATCTTTACGAATTAAAAAGCCATCTATTTTAACTAGACAAGAATTATAGACGAAGACTAAAACATTGAGACGAGAATGTGTACCTTCCTGTCAGAAAGAAAACTATTTACAAGTTCAGGGCCGGCATAATAATGGAGATATTTTAATGTTGCCGGTGCATTAACCTCTTTTTTAAGGCTCCAACATTTATCCACGGAAATCTTCTCTAGGAAGCGTGAATTTGCTAGACTGGGCAGCGCTTGAAGCTTCGGACAATCAAATATTACAAGCTTTGCCAGATCAAATTCTCCTGATACGCTTAACAATTTCTTACAGTGTTTCAATGCAAGAAAATGCAGTGTTGTTACCCCTATCATGTTCAGTTTAATCAGAGATTCCATGGATACAAGATGCAAAGATTCAAGTCTGGGACAATGCTTTCCACTGATTGAAACCTTGGAAGTCTGCTTTACATTATACATCTCTATGATTTCAAGGCTACCCATGCAGCTATTTACGGAAGACCCAAAACTGGTTGACTGTGATTCAATACCGTTCAAAGCCAATTCTCCACTTAATGTGCAATTCCTCAAAACTAGAATTTTAAGATTGGTGAGTTTTCTGAGGGATATTGATAAGTCCCCTGCTTGAATTACCAGTCCCTTCCATTCTAGATGTCTAAAACTATTTACCATTCTGCATCCGC
Source organism: Cunninghamia lanceolata (assembly GCA_027924645.1). Taxonomy (NCBI): domain Eukaryota; kingdom Viridiplantae; phylum Streptophyta; class Pinopsida; order Cupressales; family Cupressaceae; genus Cunninghamia; species Cunninghamia lanceolata. The sequence goes on along the minus strand of BSBN01001183.1, from coordinate 554,536 downwards.
ATTCTGGTTTCTCAATCCAGTATGCCGAACTTCCTTCCAAGACTAAGTGTTCCAACTTGTGTAACATTTCTAATGATTTTGGAAACTCTCCGAATGATCTTGTCTCATAAACGCACAGTTGTTTCAAATCATATCTTTCCTCTTCCTGAGAATGAATCATAGAATGCGATTCCAAACATTTACCAGAAGTTACCTAAAATTCAAACAAGTATTTCAATCAGCTTTTCTTCAAGAAGGTAGCACCTTCAAGCATCAGAAAATTAACTAACTATAAGTTAATTGTCTCTACACATTGTTGGCATACAGGAGCTAAGAAAAATCCATTAGTACAAATTTATCGATAGCATGGATCTAAGAGGTTCTCAAAAAAATCGGTTGGTACTCCCACTGTTCCTGCATGAGTATTGACATCTCTAACGTGTTAGATGTCCCCCGGGGTATTTAAGATTCATGTTAGGATGGATCTGTGCTAGTTGACAAGTCTTCACTAACTACTATTCTAAAATGTATCGACCATCTTTCAGTTTTAAATTAACCTGGTTCACTTTAATATAAAGAAGAATACAATATACCTGAACATTTCTCTGACATAATCTTTTAAGGTGTCCTCTCCTAATTTTCAAATGCTGCAAATTTTGCAGAGGAATCCAGAAAGGAATGCTCTTGTGCCAATGCCAACTCAGGTCAAGCTCAAGCCATAACAAAGCGGCTGATGTCTCAGAACAATCATCTCTATTACCCAAAAAATATGTAATTTGGGAACCAATAGACCTGTCAAAAATTGAATTGAGACACCTGAAACTATGGCCTTTGGCTGTTGCTAGGATTTTTTTAAATCCCACCAATTCCTGCAAATTTAAAGATTGAGGTCAAATCAGTGCTGTAATAAAAAGGGGAAAAGGATGAGAAAATGACACAAACTACAGACATATTCCAAATGTTAGAAGGTTAGATTGTTCTGCAATATAACAATATATGCGAATTTTTGGGATCAATAAGTATGAAAACTAAAGTCTAGAAAACTCGAATATACATGCTTCAAATGGTTAGAAAAATTTAAATATTAGTAAAGGCAAGAGTAGAAATCTGCACACCAAAGTACTAAGATATTGAGGACGCCATTTGCGAGGAGGAAGGCTGAATTCATCTGCCATTTCTCGTCCTAAATCCCGGAGATGGTCGTGCATTCTCAAAGTAAACTTGTAAACGCTGGTTTCCTCTTCAACAAGACACTTCTCTTTCAGCACTTGAAGTGAGTGTTCAGCACACCATCCTGATCCCTCCCAAATTCTTATGGCCATACTTTTCTCTTTACCAATAAAGAAACATGCAATGTCCATAAAAATTTGTTTTTCCTCACCATCCAGTGTGTCAAAGCTTATTCTAAGTATTTGCTTAATATCTCCTGGAAGGCTCTTACTAACTTTATTCAATGTTAACTTCCAGTATTGCTTATCATTCCGGCCAAAAACAAGCCCACCAATCACTTGGAGAGACAGAGGTAAACCCCCACACCTTTTAACGAAACTCTCAACGAGATCCTCATATCCTGGGGTAGGATCTGGGTGGCCAAATGCATGCCAACAGAAGAGCTGCCTGCTATGCATTGGATTCATTTCTTTCATCTTATAACGAGCAGTAATTCCCGCCTGCACTAGGACACTCTCATCACGGGTTGTGACAATTGCCAAACTATCTGTATTCAGCATATCCATTACAGACAGAGCACCTAATTGGTCCGCGTGATCAATATCATCCACAACAATTAAAAAGCTCAGGAATCCACCCCTCTTGCCAAAACGATTTTTTAGATAACTTTTTCCTTCTTCTTGACTAGCAAATTTAGAATGATTCTCCTCAACAAGATCTTTCAGAAGCTTCTTTTGAAGGGAGGGCAATTCGCTTGTGGCAGATGCTTCTCTCACGTCAAACAGAAAACATGAAGCTTTATATTCTGAACGCTTACGGTTATACAGTTCTTTGGCAAGAGTGGTTTTTCCGGAACCACCCATTCCGTAAATGCCAAGGATGTTGCAGTTCTCCTTGGCGTTGATGTTGTTCCACCTTTCAAAATCTTCTACCAGTTCATTTAGCCCTACTGGACTTTTTGCAACTTCTAGAAGGTTTGTCTTTTCTACCTCTTTGCGGACAGCTGACACTACCATTTTACATAGCTTCTCCACATCACTGAAAATTTCCAAGGCAAAACCACAGTATGATCACAAAGATGTTTTATCAGGGAAAACCAATCAACTTAGGAAAAAAAAAAAAAAATTAACTAGATCAGAACGATCAAAGATGATAATTACGAACAGGATGAATTCAAATCGGTAAAATACTGGGGCTCCACTTCAAGTTCTTCCGCCAATCTAAGAAGTGGCATCTAAGGGCTTACACTCTTAAATTTCTAGTTTTTTAAATTGAAAATTATTAGGGCTGTCATGTCAAACACCAGGCCATTTTTATGTTGTCAACCGGCTTTTTCTTCAATTTAAAAAGACTTAATTCGATATAATCTAGGGACTATAAAAGGATTTATCAATAATAAAAATTCAAAATATTACAAAGCAATTAGATTACAAACACAAATATTCAGAGACTTACTGATTATGCTCGTTAAGTTCGTAGCCAGAGATTAAAGAAACAGTGCGCAGGGATTGTTTCCACTGTTCAAGCTTGCTCAGGTACCTTCCCTTCGCTTTATGTTTGGCAAATGAATCTGCATACACTCCCTTCTTAATGTAGCGGAGGTGCGAAGGGGCCACATAATAAAATACAGGAATGATCTTACACTTAGTTTGTAACATGAGATCAAGCTCAGCTAAACACCACGCAGACTCTGCATATCTTTTGGAGAATATGGCAATATGAACTGAGGAAGAGCAGATGGCATTATGAATGGTAGAAGGGAAAGTTTCGCCCAACTCCATCTCTTGTGAATCAAGAAATGTCTTCAATCCCAAATCTGTAAGAGATTTGTGAAGTTGAAGAGCCAGAGTCTGCTTCACATCCGGGCCTCGATGGTTGATGAAGACATCAAACAATCTTGGAGATGTGGCCGATCTACTACTTCTCTGGTATGCAGGTGCAATTCCGTCGAAAGCATCGTATTCTACAATTTCTTGTTGGGATGAGGAAGAGGCCATGGACAGAAAGACTGAAACAGCAAACGCAAGAGAAGATGAATTGAAACTAACAACGAGAGTGAATTGTAATGGATTAAACCATAAATAAACAAACTAGCTGTGGTGACTTGCACTTACTAGGAATCGTCTACAGAACTTAGAATGCCAACGCATGGTAGATGTAACCTAGTATGTTAAACTGTATATTTTAATATATATCTTTTAAATTACATCACATATTCTGAACAGGTACCAATGTGATACCTTGTTATGTTCATACTATGTTCTATGTACCTTGCTATTTATTATTTTCATTCTTGGTAATCTCCGTACTGCGACCCTACGTGATAGATAAAACCTATGAAATGTAACCACAGATCTCACCTTCGAACTCCGCTCCCTCTTCACGGCAAAGGATATTTAACCCACGTCAGGCTTGGTTATGTTTCTTGCCCTGAATATTTTACTGATAGGCAAGTCCGCCCCGTGGCTTTGACAGCGAAAAAATACAGAAATGGCCGACTCACAACACAGAAAAAGACAGAAGAATAACACTGCACTGAGGACAGTGGAAGGAAGACAAGAAGAAGAAGGGTGCGTAGCATCTTTTATCCAGTCTTGTTTCACCTTATATCGAATATTTGGAATATTTGAATATGGTGCGATCTAGGCCCTCCTCTCCGTGGCCGATAAAAACATCTCTGGGATAGATGGTCTCCCTCCTAAATTCTTCAAGGCCGGCCTCATAACAGACAAGACTTTTAGGTCATTTATCATAAAACCTTTAGAATCTTTCATCAACTAAGGAATGATTTAGCTTCTACCTAAAGATACGAATGAGGTTACAATTGTTGGGTGGCAGCGTATTACCCTTTTGAATACTTCTTATAAAGTCTTGTCTAAAGCTATAGACACTTCTTGTTTTCCTCCTCACCTTATTTTCTTCCTTAATTAAAAGTTCTTCTTGCCCATCTAGACATAATGGATTTGTATGGATGCTCAATTAATATTTTGAGGTTTTAACATTATAATAATTTTTGTTTCGTTACAAATTTCATTTATATAATTTTGGATGTTTTGACCTTGTCTTTGGTGGTATAATTGTTATTAAATAGACTCCTCTTCATAGTGTATTGGATAGAAATATTTCCATAAAATTTTCGAAGGCCTCCTACTTGGAGATACTTATTATTAAATAACATCCACTTCAACACTCAAAGATTAATTTGGACCAATAAAAATAGAACAAATATTTACCACTTTTTGTTGTGAATGAGGTGTAAAATTGCTATTGAGTCTTTCACCATTGAAATGGATGATATTTAAGTAGAGTGCTTGGAGATCAGTGGAACCCATCTTAGTTACAAGGAAGTGGTATAAGTTTTGTACCAAGTGAATGTATGAACAAAGAGTTTCAATGAACTGTTAATGTATTAATCTTCTAAGTTAACACAATTTAGTTTTGTATTCAATTTTTCAGTTTTTGTTGGTTTGGCAGTTCAACTATTTTATGAATGTGTATAAGAATGTAATCCTTTATTTTGATGTCGATAAAATTTACCATTGTATTCTACTTATCAATCCTGTCTTGACAATGATATCAGAGCCATGGGAAGTTGCATATAAATCATCAAAGGAGAATAAAGTTCCAGATTCAATTTGTAGTGTCCAAAATCAACTTTTGTTTAGATACACGAGAAGTCATAGGAATTAGCAGAGAATTGACCAGTGGTATAGAAAAATAGAAAACACTGTTATTTTCAATGATTTGTCATGTAATAATTGTGATGGAGATGCACAACCTGGGTCAGCCCACAATACCGTGTCCCACTTTTTGGCCAAAGTGGAACATTGAAATCAATATTTTTAATTAAATTTTCACTTTCTGACACCTATAGCAACTAAGCCATTAAGAATTTGAAGATGATGTGAACTAATGATTTTTGAGATTTTGTGTGTAGATTCTAAATATATATTTTTAAAAATTTTAAGAAATAATTTGTGAAATTTTTTACATAATTTTTAATAACTTACTTTTTATAGTTAACAATATTTTTAAAAAGTGGCATTTATACCATGCAACATAACTTTTTTTTATAGAAAGGAAAAAATTATAAATTTTTAAACATAGATTTATAGCACCAATATCTAGTGTGTAGATTTTTTTCTATCATTTTTTGTTGTATTTTTTAAATTAATTTTTGAAGCGAGACTAATTATAATTTAGACATTGGTTTATACCACACAACATAACTTTTTCTGTATGTATCCAAATTAACTTCTCTTCTTTTGTTGAAACAAGGACATCAATACCTAATGTGCAGATATTTAAAAAAAAAAATTCTATTTTTTTATTTTCTATATGTGTAGAATACAGACCTTAATGTTTGGTGAAAAACCTATGTTCACTAGAAAATAGAAAATAAATATAATAGTCAAGTTCAAAATATATTCAATATCATACCTTTTAAAAATTTTATACTAAGGGCTACATACTTACAAAATAGAATTTCTAAATGACTTCATTTGATCCCCCAAAAGGTGAACCAAAACTAAGTTTTTGTCAGCATTTTGATAGGTGCGGAGGAGACTCCATCAAAGGTTTGATTTAAGGGGGCTTTTCAAAGGAAGCTAGGTGTGCAAAAATCACTTCCTACACTAATCTAATGAGGGGAGGAGAGTGCAAATTCAAATTTATCCTAACTATTACAGCAACATTAAACCATTAACATGAGATATTGCAGCAAACACATAATAGAGAAGGTGACACAGAAGAAGAGAGACATAAGATATATGTGGGGAAAACCCTTATCGAGTGAAAAACCCCACACTCCAAAACTTGCACAATGTATTATCAAAACAAAGATTGTTTACAACACACTTGCAATGCAAGCTCTCAGGAGTCTTCGACACTCATATCTGGAGACAAACTGGAAGCATAACAGTACCTGTCAAACCTATAATACGTCTCCCTCTTCAAGCACCTGTTTATATAGAATATACAAGGCAATATTGGTCTAAACTTGGAATGGGCATCCAATTTGGCCTCATGGCCCAAAACCCATGCCTAAGGACACTTGGTCAACATTGTAGAATGTGCCTGACACTTGTCCACAACTCCCATCCCAAAGAGGTCACCTATTTCCAAAATGGGCTATGACAAATGCTCTTACGACACTTATGACCATCATAGAATCTGTCATAGCGGTTACAACTTACAGCTGTAAGAAAATCTGTCATACATAGGCTATAAATAGCATATTCTCTTACAACATGTCATAGTCCACCTGAAGGCACCCAAATATGCCTTTTTCAAAGATGCTTCATGACACATGTCTTCACCTGTCTTACAAGCTTCTATTTCTGACTCTTACATGTCATAGATTTTGTCATAGGAATCTATCATAACCATTTCGGTCAATATTCCCTTACACAACATCCAAGATGCTGACACATGGTAAAATGCCCCTACCACAAAGTGGGACACCTATCTCCTCATGTGAGGACAAAATTACAAGATGTCATCTTCCATGTAGGATGACACATCACCGTGCCACATCCCACAATATGACAATATGGAATTTACAATTAATTTACAACATAGGCAATGAATTGATAAATACAAACATAAATAATGCAAGGAATTACCAAGGTTGAGACACCTTAATTCCCAACATTCTCCCACTTGTCGAACACCTTGTAAGAGCCAATAGACTAACAGGATTTAACTGCTATAGACCGAGAAGCCCATAGACTCCGAACACCATCTAAACTTCTCTGTGCCCACTGGCTTCATCAATGCATCTACAACATTCTTCAAAATATCTACCTTCTCCAAATTTAACTTTCCATCCTCAACCATGTCTCGCACGAAGTGAGACTAAACATCAATCTGCTTTGTTCTAGCATGAAAAGTTGGATTCTTCGCAAGGAAAATTGCACTCTAACTATCACAACTGATCAAAATTTGACCTGCATCAACACCAATATCAGAACACAATCTCTTAAGCCAAATGTCTTCCTTACAAGCATGAGTTGCAGCCATATACTTAGCTTCTATAGTGGACAAAGCATCCATAGGTTGTCGCTTACTCATCCAACTAATCACACCAATAAACAGTGTAAACACATAAGCACTAGTGGATCTTCTACTATCAATGTCACCTGCCCAATCAGAATCCACAAATCCATGAATACTAACTAAATGCGGAGGTCCTGTAACCTTGCCATGATAGCAAATGGAATACTTGAAAGTACCCCTCAAATATCTAAACACTCACTTAACTGCATCCCAATGTACTCATCTAGGATTAGCCATAAACTGACTAAGGACTCCCACTGCTTGGGCAATGTTTGGTCTTATGTAGACCATAGCATACATCAAACTGCCAACAACACTAGCATAAGGTACTCTGCTCATGTCCTCCACCTCACTAGGAGATTTCAGACAATCATTAACAGACAACTTTGTCCCCAATTAAACAGGAACACTCAAAGGTCTACAATCTGCCATGCTAAACTTGTCCAACACGGTTTTCACATACTTACTCTGGCTTAACCAAAGTTTTCTATTAGTTCTATCTCTTCTGATTTCTATTCCAAGAATGTATATGGCTGCCCCAAAATCTTTCATTTCAAACTGTGCTACTAAATGAGACTTAAAATCAAAAATCATATTCTTACCCTTCCCAATGAGCAACATATCATCAACATATAATGCAACAATAAGAATATGATCACCATCAAACTTATAATACACACAGTGATCCAATTTCAATCTCAAATAACCAATTGACAACACAAAGGCATCAAACTTCAAGTACCACATCCTAAGAGACTGCTTCAAACCATACAAAGACTTCTTAAGCTTGCAAACCAAATTTTCTTTACCTTTCTCTATGTAATCCTCTGGCTGTGACATGTAGATTTCTTCCTCCAAATCACCATGAAGGAAAGTTGTCTTCACATCCATCTATTCTACCTCTAAATCATAAGCATCTTCAAGAGATAACAGAAATCTAATGGATGTTAGCTTCACAACGAGAGAGAAAATTTCACCATAATCAATTCCCTCCACTTGTGAGTACCCCTTCACAACCAATCTAGCCTTTGTCACAACTCAATATCTTTAAAACTAATATAAAAAAATAATATTCATTTAAAATACAAAATGGTTTACACATAAGGAATAGATGATAAGTTTGCAAATCCACTAGTGAGTGGAAGATGCATTTTCCTTAATCAAAGACAGTGGAGAAAGCATTATCCTTAAAATAAGATAGTGGAGGATGCATTTGTATTAAACAAAGATAGTGGGGATGCATGGAATTTTCTATAAATGCCTCGATTGTAAGGAAGAAGGACACATGGATCTTTGGATGGAAAAGGCTGGAGAAATCTGTTCATGCCCAGTGAGACCAAATGCTAGGAAGGGAAGTGGCTTTCCACTTTGGAAAGAAGTTAGAAGAGGAGCATTGCTATTATTGTTGTGAGGTAATTGTATATTCGAACTATCAGCAATGTCAATTCCTCTCATAATTAGTTCGCTGCTATGAGAGAAAGCTGCACTGAATGTTAGTTTCGTAGAATTTTCTATTTCATAAGTTTTCAGCTTGGTTGTGGTAATGTTCAACCTACTAGTTGACTGTAGTTTTCATCTTTCACTATTATCTTCATTAAATCCATAAATTCATAATGCCACAAATAATTACAGATGTGGCTATGCAAAAGTCTTTAAAAAAAAGTTAAATTGGATACACTAATAAGAGTTTAGCTTTGACCGCTTTTATCATGTTTAATTGCTATGAATATCTATGACTTACTTCCTGCCTCAGCCTATTTCTCTTTGATTCTAGTGATTCTGTCCTCTTCATTCTATTTAAGGGTGTTCTAGCTGGAGTACTGCAGTTGCCTTCTTATATGTCTTCTGATAAGTATGATTTCACAAATAATAACATTGCTGCAATTTAAAACCATATATAGCCTGTTGTTTGTCAGTATAATTTTGATTATCTTTATGCAAGGGCATAACTATGAATCAGTGAGTGAAATTGATGTGGAAGCCTACTCCTTTGGATTACTCGAGGATAACATACCCACTATAATTTCTAATATTCTCGTGGTCATCCCAATTTCTAGTTGTGGGATTGCCATTAATTTCTATCTCACATCTCATGGTCACCTATTTAGCTGTGCGTTTTCATTTTTGCCCTTATGTCTACCAGAGTATTTGCAAATATAATACTCTATGCGGTTTCATTTTACACATACGTGCCTTGTCTGTGCGTTTTCATTTTGTACATATGTCTACCAAACTAATTTCCATTATAATAGCTAACAAATTTGCCCCTTCCATTATGCTCTAATAAAAAATCCATACCCTGTTCTTAAGCGCCCATTTGGTATAGATAGGGAGGACATTGGCAAAGGTTAAGGATTTTGGCTTAACGCCTGCCAATTGCATTTTGCCTAAAAGTTTCTAAAGCCTTTTCAACGATTCCATTTTGTGCAAATTAGTGATCATTGTATTCCACTTTATGACATCTCTTTGAGACATTCTGTCAAACGGTTCACATGCCTAGTCTATGCTTCCACATTCTACATACATGTCTACCAGTGCATTTCAAAAAAAATTGTATTTGGTGAAATTCCTTTTTCAATTATGTTTTGATGAATGTCTATACTCTGTCTCAAAGCTCCCATTTTGGCATAGGATTTGACAAAAAACCCCCCTCTGTTTTGCCTTGACGGACAACCATGGCCTGTTTGAAAGTTTCCATTTTGGCATCCACAAGAAGGATGCTGACCAAGGCATTGCTTATTCAAATGAATTATTAATAGATAGTGTTTTCTAGATTTGGTCACTTCATCAACTGAAAGGAGTTGGCCAAAGGAGCTAGCAATCCCTGTCCAAACTTCCTCCCAATACGCCCAATGTAAATAGGAGATTTAGCAATTATTTTCAATAAGTCAATACACAAAATATTTTCAATAATTAAATACACAAATGAGTCAAAATAGTTTTATTCAAATATTGTCCTCTGAATTGTGCTGCACAGAATTGACTATAAAAAGAATGGAAAAATATTCATGCATTAATATTTTGGCATTTGTCAGGTTAATTGTTTGAGTTTGCACATTTATTTGTATGTATCTATTTTTGGCTTTTGTATATATCTTCTGTAGGAGAGATTATTATCTAATTAGGCAGTATTTCTTGGTTGTGGTTTATAAAGAAGCTGGGAATGAATAAATACAGGCTTATCTTCTTGATAAATTAGTCTGTTTTGATAGTGGTTATTTGCCTCTTAGTATTTAATATGTTGGTGCTGTGGTCCCACTCTAATTTGTGAGATTTATTCTGTATATCAAGATGAGTTTGTGAATGCAACTCTGTAATTGCTGGGGGTGATTTTCTTATTAACATCTAATACGAAAATGCTGAAATGAAATTACCATAGGGACTTACATAATTTTCCTATACCGTATCTAATTCTTATTTTGATTTTTATAGTGGAATTGATTTACTTCTCCATCACAAACAATCCTTACATCCTCAACAAATAGACCCTATCTATTGTACTTGTCATCTAGGGGCTTCTCATCATGTCTATATGTGAAATTTTAAAGGAGGAATTATTACCTTATCCTCCCTGTATCATAACATCTATGAGGTGTTTGATCAAAACTAAATAACTTAATCATGTTACCAATTGTAGGGATTGACATGAAACTGTAATTTTCACCTATGAGTTTTAATAGGTTAGATAGAATTCTCCCTATCTTGTACTTAATATTGATGTAATGAATTAGACCATTGAAAATATATTTCATACTTAGCTACCTCTGGAAGCACATCCTTTGAAATAATGTGGGAATCAATTATTGTACCTTCAACTTATATGAAAGATTGTACCTTCAACTTATATGAGAGTTTTCTTTGAATATAGCTCTGAGTTATCTGCTAGCATCAAGTGCATATGAACCATGTGTTTCTTGTGAAATTCTATTATGCTATAGGGTACATTTACCACTCCAAGTACACTATCATAATGAAGCTCTCTAAAAGCAATGTGTAGTGAGATTGTAGAGAGAGGCTCTAATTTGTAAGGGGAGGAGGAAATCTCATGGTCACACAAATAGCATTGGTGAAGTATGATACCATGTAAAATTTCCCTTTGACTTGACCCTTGAAAACTCTATTTAATCATGTTCCTATAATTTGGGATAACCTCCTTTTCCATAATCATGATAAAATCTTAATAGCATCTTTCTCACAAATAGGTTCCATATTAAAAATCATTTCTTAATTATCATATCATTTTAGATTGAAAGCTTAAGTATCCTTTCCAGTTTATGTTTACGAATAACATTATTTGTATGAATAATAGGGAATGTGAAAGTATGAGTGAGTAATTTGGTATATGAATGTATGTAAAGATCTGCATGGTTGAATCTTGTTTCTAGTCTATAAATTGTTAGAAGAATCCTAAGAATTAGATAAACAATATTATGTGGGATTAGAATTCTAAAATTTGCTTGAGCTACCTTGGTCGATAACACTCTTTTCATAATATAAAATTTTATAGTTAGTATCTTAATTATGAACTAGCAAGCTTGTTAAGTTTCTCTGTTCATTAAAGGTCATATTGTTTCCCAAGGATTATTCAAAATTTATTCATATTGTATTTGAAAATTGTATTTGAAGAACAAAGTTATCAGTTAAACGTTATTTTAAGAGTGGTCTTAACACTAATAGTTTTGTATCTGTACGATTATGTTGATATTGCTTTTAGACATGATACTTGTTTCAAGCTGGTTGTTTCCATTAATGTCCTATAAACTAGTATCTTTGCTTTATGCAAGTTCTTTCAATATAAATCAACGTCCAAACTCAACCCAATCGCAGTGTTCAGTATTTACGGTACCTTTGGGTCACGTTTACGGGTAATGCCGTTGCGTTGAACCAAGTACCTTGTGCCTAACATAGCTACAACAATGACGTCTGGGCACTATCCCTCTAAATCATCGGGGAGTAATAAGGAACATGTCAAAGTTAAATCCGCAGGAAAGGAAAATCTCCTCAGATATCTCATTAAGAAGATTAACTGAAAAGAGAGGATGAGTCTATTGAACTAATGATTACCATGATGCTTATTTGGAAAAACACTCCGAGTATACTATCAGAAAATGAGGCTTATTGACATGTGAGTATAGATCAGGGAGGACATGTGAAATGTCAGATAGGGCAACTAGGCAAATCTAGAAACACTATCTATCATATGCTTTTGCCTTCCCCTTGCAGATCGTGGTGAAAGTACTAGGGAATCAAGAACGGACTTAGTCACGATTTGGTTTGAGGAAGTAAGCTAGATTTCATGGGTAGACACCTTATAGGGATTCCTCCGCACTAGGACTAGCTGACATCCCCTTAGGTGATTGTGGTAGTGGACTAACTTCCATCCCTGTTTCACCGAGTGGGTGGCAGCCGACGAAGAACTGTCTGGGGCAGGGAATAACCCTAGAAAGGGCTGGGTACCTGCTCACAGTTACATCATAGTGTAAAATAGAACTACATGTTCGCATTCCCCGCATTAGTCACATCTGAAGGAGGGGGCCTTGATCCCGTGGATACAGGGTATGTAGGCAGTCTGGACAGCGAAGGATGCCCCCAGTACTCAGGACCCCTGGATGTAGGGTGTTCTACAATTAGCATCGTGATCTTAATTCTCTGAGTAGTGATTACTGAGTTGTGTTAATAGGAGATTGTTAAGTTAATTTTGTGCAGATGAGAAGGATACAGTTACTAGAGGAGAAGCAAGCTATAGAAAAAGAATGTAATACATGACTTAAGGTATGAACTGATCCGTTGTTCTTCTAGGTTATCTTATATAATGTACCTTCTCTCGTAATGTACTCTCTCTTCACTAGATTTAAACTTGGTGATCTTTTAAGAACCTGATGATTCTAGGAAACTGAATTTCAAGTTTCATCGCATTTCTATAGCATACATTAAGCACTTCTGGAAGTATTTCACATTTCCTACATCTGCCAAATCAAAATTTTTATTCATTTTTATTTTTAAGAAATAGAGTTTAGTGTTATTTGATTTAGGACGATTCGGGTCCTTACATGTGGTATCAGAGCTTTTGGTTCAGACACTAGGCCTGAAGGTCCGCTAACCTAAAGCATGGTCAGAATTAAGACATAAGACTAATAGTATTCCCCCTCTTGCGATCTAATGATCATCCAGTTAATGATAAACATGGATAGAAACATGAAAAAGAAATGATAAGGTCATAAGGAAACCTTCCCTAGAAGGTGAAATGGATAACTTGATGACAGTAATGGTATGTGTAACGGGACAACAGTAGTTGTGTACATGACAACCATAAAACATGTGAAGTGAATATCATCTTCCGTGGCTAATTCCTCTTGTGGCACATCGTAATCTTTTTAGAATGGCATGCCCTGGGATGTATGGGGTCATATGACTATTCATTTGGATTTACGATATAGAAGTATGATAAGGTTGTTTCAAGTTTTGTGGCGAATGCTTAACGTGACATGGCGATTATCATTGTTCTCTATGTGGTTTGAGACCATTGTACGATTTAGTTATTGGAGCGATAGAAGTCCACCCAGTTTCCATACTCCCCTTAGGTGGTCTTATTGTAAGGCTACATGGTGCTTGTAATGTGCAAATTTTATGAGATTGTTGCATTATTTATTCTTGTGATAAAGATTTTAAAAGCCGCAGTGTTTTATTTCTTTATTTAAATTTTGATGGTCCTTTTGCCTCAAGGGCTTGTTCCTTGCTGAACTTGGGATGTTGCAATAATTTCTATCTTTGATCTTCACTTTTTCTTGGCTTGTTTTATTTTAATTGAGGATTTAACTTATTGACTTGTTTCACTTAATCCTTATTGTTTTGAGGCATTTTTAATTTTACAACTACTGGCATGTGTGGAGTAATGTGACTTCTGTAAAACTACCATATATAGGTAGGGCCCTGGCAGGTTGTATGGGGGAGTAGGTGACTTGGGGAGCTTCTACTGTAAGGATGGGGTTGTAGATGGGACTGGTATGGGACAGTCATAATCCATCCATCCCCATAGATCTATGTGTCTGTTTCTTGCATATCTCCCTTTTGGAGGATAACACCTTATACAAATGCAAGGTATTAGGAAACGTGTGGAGGGGTTCTTGAAAGGGCCCTGAAAACCATCTTTATTTCTCAGTTACTTAGCACTAAGAAGACCATGATGAAAACCCCTTGTGGGCGTCATGCGTAATCCCTTCTCCATTCATTTTGTATCCCTACACTTGGGGGCAAAACCGTATCCTTCATCCACATCCAAAATATCCTTGCACATCTTATCCACTGTCTTATCCTTATCCTATCATATTCTTATCCACTATATTCCCCACCTTAGATCTTGATAAAGACAAGGGGCAAAACATCAACAACATGCTTTGAAGACCTCTTGGCATACTTCCTTTCCAAGTATATCCTCCATTCATCTATTGCAACCACTTGAGCAGTGACAGTTGATGTCAAAAGTGTCCCTTTGAATCCTTCCTCCAATTGCTCATTTTCCATTTCCTGCTCTGATAGCTCCTCAGCAATATCTCAATTTTCATAAACTTCAGTATCCATAACCCACAGACTATCCCCAGGGAAAACATTCAAGTCGGCTAAAGTGGCCAATTCATTGACCGTTCCATTGTGCCTTTATGAAGCTTCTAATTTTCCTTCACCATACCAAGGGACTCCCACACCATCATCTTCAATTGATACACAGTTGTGCATCCAAAAAACTCTCAAGTTAATTGAGCTACCATTTGTTGATGTCTTCCGAGACCTCTTTGATGTACGTCGTTCAACATCAGATAAAGACCCAAAGGAAGCTAAAATGGACCTAGGTGGTTCTTTACATCAAAAAAGATGTATACAAATCTCCTCATTTCTATATTCCAATTTACGCATAAATTCATAGCTTTCTCTGTCCTCTATGCACTCTTTACAGATCTCTGGGTGTGTTCTTAGAGTATGGATTTTACTCATCTTACACTCCTGATCATCAACATTTAAGTCCAACTCTGTTATTTGCACTTCCTTGTAGCTTCCATCAATCCTTGAGACTATATGATGAGTACTAGATATAGCTATTAACTTTTGAGAAACTAATGACATTCATGGACTCCTATTTTGGGAAGCTACTATCAATTTTGGGATGCTATCACTACTTTTAGATAACAAGCCCTAAGGTGGCACTAATTGATGTGACAGTCGCGAAGAGAGATGGATGGAAAGTTTGGAAGAAGTTTTTGATAAATCAACATGCGTGATTGCTAGAATTGTTACCTTTCACTTGAATGTTGATATGTATAATATGATATTAGAATAATGGAAGTCACTGGTACTCAGAAGAATCCCCGGGGTGGATTACTTGTAACCGGCTTTGCCGAAACTGAGAAGTCACTAGTACTCAGAAGAATCCCCGGGGTGGATTACTTATACTCAGCTTTGCTGAAACTGAGGTGTGTACAAGTTGATATTGTGTATCCCTAGTTGACATCCTCAGCACAGTTCTTGGGTAGATACTATGGTCTCCAGGAAGTGACTCATGGATCCGGATTGATCCTGAAGGAGCCAAAAGTCTCTGGTCAGAGCATAATGATTCCTGTCCTATTTAGCTCAGTTGGCTGTTGTGTTTACTTATTTCGTATTGGATAGAGTATTGGTCCATTTGACCTGGTTCCGTATGAACCTATTTGTTTGTTCTACCTGAATCAGGTAGCGATAAGGTCTGTTTGACCAGTGTAGGCTATTTGGTCATTATTTTGGAGAATTATGCGAACTCAAAAGGTGTAATTCAAAGTTGTTGGAAACAGAGAGAGGAACAGAAGACAGTTTGAAAGAATTGAAAAGGGAGAACAGTAACAGGAATTCAAAGAACATGTTAATCAATTGGAGAAGTCACTTGTACCATGCAGAAAAGTAAATGAAAACTTGAAATCTAAGCCTGAACCTTGTGATGTTTTGTGAGGTTGCAGAAGTTTCTTCAGAAGATGAAAGTGAAGCTAACAGTGTGACTGAATTGCATTTACCAATTTGCCCAAAGGACAGAAGAGCCCAGTTGGCTATATTTCAGTATGTCCCATTTTGGACACTTTAGCCTGGATTGGTTGTTTCCTGAGTACTTAGATTGACTAAGAGAATATAATTCTTCTAATCTACAGTGGTGCATCACTACTCTTGGATTCGAGCACATGTTGGAGTAAACTTCAAATATAACTAAATTTTTTGATAAAGATCTAGATTACCAAGGGAGAATCTATGAACCTAAATTTTTATTGACCGTACTTCGAAAGTTGATTTATCTTTGATGATGGAAGTTTAAAGTGAATTGCAAGTGTTTATTCTAGACACAGTAAAATTCGAATGAACATTCAACATTTCAGACTCGAGGACAAGCTACAAGGATATGCTCAATCAGGTTACCTAGTAGAATTTTAATTATGAACTTTGACTTCACTGATGATGGACTACTTTGTTGTGGGATGGACTATGAAGGTAGGTAAGCATATTGATAGTAAACGATGCTCATTTCTATGGACTTTTATATATATGTTTTGACTTTATTTCTAATATGCATCGGGACGATGCATAAATTTAGGGGAGAAGGATGTCACAACTCAATATCTTGAAAACTAATATAAAAAAATAATATTCATTTAAAATACAAAATGGTTTACACATAAGGAATAGATGATAAGTTTGCAAATCCACTAGTGAGTGGTAGATGCATTTTCCTAAAACAAAGATAGTGGAGGGAGCATTTTCCTTAAACAAAGACTATGGAGAAAGCATTATCCTTAAATTAAGACAGTGGAGGATGCATCCGTATTAAACAAAGACAGTGGGGATGCATAGAATTTGCTATAAAATGCTTCGATTGTAAGGAAGAAGGACACACGGATTTTTGGTTGGAAAAGGCTGGAGAAATTTGTTCATGCCCAGTGAGACCGAATGCTAGGAAGGGAAGTGGCTTTCCACTTTGGAAAGAAGTTGCAAGAGGAGCATTGCTGTTATTGTTGTGAGGTAATCGTATCTTCGAACTATTAGCAATGTCAATTCCTCTCATAATCAGTTCGCTACTATGAGAGAAAGCTGCACTGAATGTTAGTTTCGTAGAATTTTCTATTTCATAAGTTTTCAGCTTGGTTGTGGTAATGTTCATCCTACTAGTTGACTGTAGTTTTCATCTTTCACTATTATCTTCGTTAAATCCATAAATTCATAATGCCATGAATAATTACAGATGTGGCTATGCAAAAGTCTAAAAAAAAAAGTTAAATTGGATACACTAATAAGAGTTTAGCTTTGACCGCTTTTATCATGTTTAATTGCTATGAATATCTATGACTTACTTCCTGCCTCAGCCTATTTCTCTTTGATTCTAGTGATTTTGTCCTCTTCATTCTGTTTAAGGGTGTTCTAGCTGGAGTATTGCAGTTGCCTTCTTATATGTCTTCTGCTGAGTATGATTTCACAAATAATAACATTGCTGCAATTTAAAAACATATATAGCCTGTTGTTTGTCAGTATAATTTTGATTATCTTTATGCAAGGGCGTAACTATGAATCAGTGAGTGAAATTGATGTGGAAGCCTACTCCTTTGGATTACTCGAGGATAACATACCCACTGTAATTTCTAATATTCTCTTGGTCATCCCAATTTCTAGTTGTGGGATTGCCATTAGTTTCTGTCTCACATATCGTGGTCACCTATTTAGCTGTGCGTTTTCATTTTTGCACACATGTCTGCTAGAGTATTTGCAAATATAATACTCTATACAGTTTCATTTTACACATATGTGCCTTGTCTGTGCGTTTCCATTTTGCACATATGTCTACCAGAGTAATTTCCATTATAATAGCTAACAAATTTGCCCCTTCCGTTATGCTCTAATAAAAAATCCATACCCTATTCATAAGCACCCATTTGGTACAGACAGGGAGGACGTTGGCAAAGGTTAAGGATTTTGGCTTAACGCCTGCCAATTGCATTTTGCCTAAAAGTTTCTAAAGCCTTTTCAACGATTCCATTTTGTGCAAATCGGCGATCATTGCATTCCACTTTATGACATCTCTTTGAGACATTCTGTCAAACGGTTCACACACCTAGTCTATGCTTCCACATTCTACATACGTGTCTACCAGTGCATTTCAAAAAAAATTGTATTTGGTGAAGTTCATTTTTCAATTATGTTTTGATGAATGTCTATACTCTGTCTCAAAGCTCCCATTTTGGCATAGGATTTGACAAAAACCCCCCCTCTATTTTGCCTTCACGGACGACCATGGCCTGTTTGAAAGTTTCCATTTTGGCGTCCACAGGAAGTGTGCTGACCAAGGCATTGCTTATTCAAATAAATTATTAATAGATAGCGTTTACTAGATTTGGTCACTTCATCAACTGAAAGGAGTTGGCCAAAGGAGCTGGCAATGCCTGTCCAAACTTCCTCCCAATATGCCCAATGTAAATACGAGATTTAGCAATTATTTTCAATAAGTCAATACACAAAATATTTTCAATAATTAAATACACAAATGAGTCAAAATAGTTTTATTCAATTATTGTCCTCTGAATTGTGCTGCACAGAATTTGAATATAAAAAGAATGGAAAAATATTCATGCATTAATATTTTGGCATTTGTCAGGTTAATTGTTTGAGTTTGCACATTTATTTGTATGTATCTATTTTTTGCTTTTGTATATATCTTCTGTAGGAGAGATTATTATCTAATTAGGTAGTATTTCTTGGTTGTGGTTTAGAAAGAAGCTGGGAATGAATAAATACAGGCTTATCTTCTTGATAAATTAGTCTGTTTTGATAGTGGTTATTTGCCTCTTAGTATTTAATAAGTTGGTGTTGTGGTCCCACTCTGATGTGTGAGATTTATTCTAGATATCAAGATGAGTTTGTGAATGCAACTCTATAATTGCTGGGGGTGATTTTCTTATTAACATCTAATACGAAAATGCTGAAATGAAATTACCATAGGGACTTACATAATTTTCCTGTATCATATCTAATTCTTATTTTGATTTTTATGGTGGAATTGATTTACTTCTCCATCACAAGCAATCCTTACATCCTCAACAAATAGACCCTATCTATTGTACTTGTCATCTAGGGGCTTCTCATCATGTCTATATGTGAAATTTTAAAGGAGGAATTATTACCTTATCCTCCCTATATCATAACATCTATGAGGTGTTTGATCAACACTAAATAACTTAATCATGTTACCAATTGTAGGGATTGACATGAAACTGTAATTTTCACCTATGAGTTTTAATAGGTTAGATAGAATTCTCCCTATCTTGTACTTAATATTGATGTAATGAATTAGACCATTGAAAATATATTTCATACTTAGCTACCTATGGAAGCACATCCTTTGAAATAATGTGGGAATCAATTAGTGTACCTTCAACTTATATGAGAGTTTTCTTTGAATATAGCTCTGAGTTATCTGCTAGCATCAAGTGCATATGAACCATGTGTTTCTTGTGAAATTCTATTATGCTATAGGGTACACTTACCACTACAATTACACTATCATAATGAAGCTCTCTAAAAGTAATGTGTAGTGAGATTGTAGAGTAAGGCTCTAATTTGTAAGGGGAGGAGGAAATCTCATGGTCACACAAATAGCATTGGTGAAGTATGATACCATGTAAAAGTTCCCTTTGACTTGACCCTTGAAAACTCTGTTTAATCATGTTCCTATAATTTGGGATAACCTCCTTTTCCATAATCATGATAAAATCTTAATAGCATCTTTCTCACAAACAGGTTCCATATTAAAAATCATTTCTTAATTATCATATCATTTTAGATTGAAAGCTTAAGTATCCTTTCTAGTTTATGTTTACGAATAACATTATTTGTATGAATAATCGGGAATGTGAAATTATGAGTGAGTAATTTGGTATATGAATGTAAAGATGTTGCATGGTTGAATCTTGTTTCTACTCTATAAATTTTTAGAAGAACCCTAAGAATTAGATAAACATTATTATATGGGATTAGAATTCTAAAATTTGCTTGAGCTGCCTTGGTCGATAACACTCTTTTCATAATATAAAATTTTATAGTTAGTATCTTAATTATGAATTAGCAAGCTTGTTAAGTTTCTCTGTTCATTAAAGGTCACATTGTTTCCCAAGGATTATTTAGAATTTATTCATATTGTATTTGGAAATTGTATTTGAAGAACAAAGTTATCAGTTAAACCTAATTTTAAGAGTGGTCTTAACACTAATAGTTTTGTATCTGTACGATTATGTTGATATTGCTTTTATACATAATACTTGTTTGAAGCTAGTTGTTTCCATTAATGTCCTATAAACTAGTATCTTTGTTTTATGCAAGTTCTTTCAATATAAATCAATGTCCAAACTCAACCCAATCGCAGTGTTCAGTATTTACGGTACCTCTGGGTCACGTTTACGGGTAATGCCGTCATGTTGAACCAAGTACCTCACGCCTAACATAGCTGCAACAACGACGTCTGGACACCGTCCCTCTAAATCGTCGAGGAGTAATAAGGAACATGTCGAAGTTAAATCCGCAGGAAGGGAAAATCTCCTCGGATATCTCATTAAGAAGATTAACTAAAAAGAGAGGATGAGTCTATTGAACTAATGATTACCATGATGCTCATTTGGAAAAACACTCTAAGTATACTATTAGAAAATGAGGCTTATTGACTTGCGAGTATAGATCGAGGAGGACATGTGAAATGTCAGATAGGGCAACTAGGCAAATCCAGAAATGCTATCTATCATATGCTTTTACCTTGCCCTTGTAGATCGTGGTGAAAGTACTAGGGAATCAAGAACGGACTTAGTCACGATTTGGTTTGAGGAAGTAAGCTAGATTTCATGGGTAGACACCTTATAGGGATTCCTCCACACTAGGACTAGCTGACATCCCCTTAGGTGTTTATGGTAGTGGACTAACTTCCGTCCCTATTTCACCGAGTGGGTGGCAGCCGACGAAGAACTGTCTGGGGCAGGGAATAACCCTAGAAAGGGCTGGGCACCTGCTCACAGTTACATCAAACATAGTGCAAAATAGAACTACATGTTCGCATTCCCCGCATTAGTCACATCCGAAGGAGGGGGCCTTGATCCTGTGGATACAGGGTATGCAGGCAGTTTGGACAGCGAAGGATGCCCCCAGTACTCAGGTCCCCTAGATGTAGGGTGTTCTACAATTAGCATCGTGATCTTAATTCTCTGAGTAGTGATTACTGAGTTGTGTTAACAAGAGATGAGAAGGATACAGTTACTAGAGGAGAAGTAAGCTATCGAAAAAGAATGTAATGCATGACTTAAGGTATGAATTGATCCGTTGTTCTTCTAGGTTATCTTAAATAATGTACCTTCTCTCGTAATGTACTCTCTCTTCACTAGATTTAAAATTGGTGATCTTTTAGGAACCTAATGATTCTAGGAAACTGAATTTCAAGTTTCATCGCATTGCTAGAGCATACATTAATCACTTCTAGAAGTATTTCACATTTCCTACATCTGCCAGATCAAAATTTTTATTCATTGGTATTTTTAAAAAATAGAGTTTAGTGTTATTTGATTTAGGATGAGTCAGGTCCTTATAGCCTTGTACTTTTCAACACTGCCATCTGCACTGAATTTCTTCTTGAACACCCATTTACAACCAACGGGTTTTCATCCATCAGGAAAAGGCACCAAGTCCCATGTTTTGTTCTTTTCCAAAGAAGCCATCTCATCTTCCATGGCCTCCTTCCAGGAACCTGCATCTTTCATGTCCATAGCCTCTTTCATAGTTCTAGGCTCATTAGTGTTAGAAAGTAAAGCAAAAGCACAACTAGAATCAATTAATGAATAACCAAACCTATCAGGTTTCTTTCTTGTTCATGTAGACCTCCTCAATAGCTGAGGTTGAGGTTCTGCTTCTTCTTCTTCACTTCCAGAGCTGCTAGAGCTCTCCTCATCATCAGGCCTCACAGGGTCTGTCGGGGGTAGAAGGAAACTGAACCGCATGTTCTTTCTTTTTTGATTGTTCTGGCTGTAGAACAATGGAAGAGGGTGTTAGCTCTCTGAAGATAACACTTCTTCTAGACAACCTTTCTCAGTCACGGGATCCCAAAGCTTGTATCCTTTCACACCAACACCATAGCCAATGAAGATACATTTAACAACTTTGTTCTCCAACTTAGATCATTTCTCCCTAGGCACATGTGCATATGCCTCACAACCAAAAATATGAAGATGCCTTAGTAAAGGCTTCTTACCAGATCACACCTCCATAGGTGTTTTACCAACAAGAGCTGATGTAGGAGATCTATTTACCAAATAGCAAGCAGTGGCAACAGCGTCAGCCCAAAACTTTTGTTCGAGGCTTGCTCCACTAAGCATACTCCTAGCCTTCTCCATCAGTGTCATGTTCATCCTCTCTGCAACCCCATTTGGTTGCAGGGTGTATGGAGTTGTCTTATGTCTTTCAATCCCTTTCTCTTTGCAGAACTTATCGAACTCTATCGAACAAAACTCACCACCATTGTCAGTTCTCAAACACTTAATCTTTTTACAAGTCTAATTTTTAGAAAAGGCTTTAAACTCCTTAAACTTACTTAAGACTTCAGTCTTGCTTTTGATAAAATAACCCATGTCCTTCTATTGTAATCATCTATGAAAGATACAAAATATACAGATTTTGATAACAAAGGAACATTAATAGGATCAAACACATCAGAGTGAATAAGATCCAATACACTAGAAGACTTGTAAGAACTAGAGTAAAACTGAACACGGTTTTGCTTTCCATAAATGCAATGTTCGCAAAAGTCAAACTCAAGATTACAATCATTTAACCCCTCAACGAGGTTTTTATTTTTCAGGGTATGCAGACTCCTCTCACCAATGTGGCCATATCTCAAATGCCATAACATAGTCTTTTCAGCAGGAAGCTTAGCTTCCAAAGCATGTGCACAACCATCGGAACCACTTACAACAAATTTCTTCACTGCATGTTCAGATGGTGGGGATGAAGTGATAGCAGCTCATTTCCTTGAGTCAGAAGAACTATTGCAATGTGAAGTGCATGCCTCCAGATGAAACAAAGTACCCCTCTGAGTACCCTTCACAAGCACCATAGATCCTCCTGTCATATTGCATCCATCCTTTGAAAAGACAACCTGCACACCTGCATCATTCAACACACTTATAGAAAGTAGGTTCCATACAAGGCCTGGAATGTGCATAACTCCAGTGATTTCCTTCACTCGTCCATCAGGGAATCGGATTGAGACTCTTCCATGACCAACAATCTTCAGATGAGAGTCATCACCAAGGTACACCCTTCCACCATCGAACTCTTCATATTTTGTGAACTAGTCTCGATGTGAGGTCATGTGGAATGATGGACCAGAATCAATTAACCACACATCACCATATGCATGGGTGGCCAGGGCTGCGATGAAGGCATCACCATCATCTTGTGACTTGTCAGAATCTGAATCAGGAGCTTTCTTCTTCTTCTTCTTCTTCTTCTCCTCTTTGCATTCCTTTCAGAAATGCTTAGTTTTACCACAGTTCCAATAAAGAGCCTTGGACTTTTCAGGAGATTTAGATCTCCCACGGGATTTGGATTTGCCCTTATCACTTTTCTTGTCTTTCTTCTTCCCTTTCTCCTTGGGTCTTCCACGAACTGCAAGAGCCTCTTTGGCTAATTCAGATGTCTTCCTCTGTATTTCTTTAGATAACAACAAGGACACCACATCATCCATCTTGAAGGTGGTAGTGGTGCTTCTGATAGCCATTACAAGATGATCCCATGAATCTGTTAAAGAACAAAGCAGGGTCATGCAATGATCCTCCTCCATTTTAACACCCACATATGTTATCTGTGCAACAATCATGTTGAAAGCATTCATGTGGTCCACAACAGATATTCCATCTTCTATCTTCAAAGAAAACAACTTCTTTTTCAGGAAGAGTTTGTTCACCAGGGACTTGGCCTGATAAACATCACCCAACTTCTTCCAAAGATCCTTCGTTGTCTTCTCCTCATGGATGTTCAAGAGAATAGAGTAAGCTAAACAGAGTCTAATGAGACCCTTAGCCTTCTATTTGAGGTCCCAATTAGCTTGTTGTATTGTTGCAAGTTTTACACCGGATACCATTTCCCATAGGTCATGATCAACAAGTAGGTCCTCCATCTTCAATTTCCACAACTTGAAATTAGTGTCATTAAATTTATCAACCTCTAACCTTCCAGATGTGGTTGCCATCTCCTTGCTACAATAAGATATAGAATACTCTGCATAAGACTCCCACTCAATCTAAGATTAGCTCAAAAACCCCTACCCAGTAGCTAGAACCAAAAACTGGCTAGGCTTTGATACCAATTGAAAGGAAGCTAGGTGTGCGAAAAATCGCTTCCTACACTAATCTAATGAGGGAAGGAGAGTGCAAATTCAAATTTATCCTAACTATTATAGCAACATTAAACCATTAACATGAGATATTGCAGCAAACACATAAAAGAGGTGAGGTAAAAGAAGAGAGACACAAGATATACGTGGGGAAAATCATTATCGGGTGAAAAACCCCACACTCCAAAACCTACACAATGTATTATCAAAACAAAGATTGTTTACAACACACTTGCAATGAAATCTCTCAGGAGTCTTCAACACTTGTATCTAGAGACAAACTGACAGCATAACAGTACCTGTCAAACTTATAATACATCTCCCTCTTCAAGCACTTGTTTATATAGAATATACAAGGCAATATTGGTCCAAATTTGGAATGGGCGTCCAACTTGGCCTCATGGCCCAAAATCCATGCCTAGGGATACTTGATCAACATTGTAGAATGTACCTGACACTTGTCCACATCTCCCATCCCAAAGAGGTCACCTATTTCCAAAATGGGCTATGACAGATGCTCTTACGACACTTACGACCATCATAGAATCTATCATAATGGTTACAACTTACAGCTGTAAGAGAATCTGTCATACATAGGCTATAAATAGCATATTCTCTTACAACATGTCATAGGCCACCTTGGGATGCCCAAATATGCCTTTTTTCAAAGATGCTTCATGACACATGTCTTCACCTGTCTCACAAGCTTCTATTTCTGACTCTTACATGTCATAGATTTTGTCATAGGAATCCATCATAACCATTTTGGTCAATATTCCCTTACACAATGTCCAAGATGCCAACACATGGAAAAATGCTCCTACCACAAAATGGGATGCCTTTCTCCTCATGTGAGGACAAAATTACAAGTTGTCATCTTCCATGTAGGATGACACATCATCGTGTCACATCCCACAATATGACAACATGGAATTTACAATTAATTTACAACATAGGCAATTAATTAATAAATATAAACATAAATAATGCAAGGAATCACCAAGGTTGAGACACCTTAATTCCCAATTTTATCTAACCCCCTTCATTTAAACCCCTTTAGATGGAACCTCTCAAGGCTTAAATCATTATTTTCTCTAAAAAATATGTGATTTAAACAAAAATCAGGATGTCCCAAAAGTGGAACACACTATTGTGGCAGCACCCACATACATCACCAACTATTGTTAATGAAAAAAATATTGCAATATAAAAATTCAATAGCCTTAGCCTTGATAAGGGCTTATGTCAATGGAGATGTGTTTCAACACATACAAGGGTGTAAATTTGCTTGGGATGCCCTTCAAAAATTACGAGATCTATATTATTCTCATTCTAAATTGGAGTTCATTTAGTTATAGTTGAATTTATTTAACCTGTAATTGAAGAATGATGATGTCATGAATTTAATTTGAGCCATAAAACAAATGTTGATGCTATTGGTGGAAAAGTTGATATCTATCTCATAACCTTCATAAAGGCACTTATTCCAACACATTCAACTTATTTGGAGTCTCTTCAATAAAGTAATGAATTGAAGACCATTACTTTTGATCAATTGGTTGAAATGTTAGTAGAACGTGAGAAGGATTTTTGGAGAAAATTTGATAGCATTGGTGAAAATGTTTTTCTTTCTCAACAAAATGACAAGCCTCCTAATAAGAGCTTCTCTTCTAGAGGTGGTCACAGTGATCAAGGAAAAGGTAGAGGTCAATGGAAGAATAGAGGTAGAGGAGGTGTAAATGGAAAAGGACACTCCCAACATGACAACCAAAATGATAGATCCCACTTGTATTGTAAATGATGTGGTCAAAGAGGTAGTCATGAAGCCCATGAATGCAAACTCACATGGGATAAGATAGAAAATTCTTTCAAACAAAAAAAAAAACACACTATGATGATAAAGCATCAAGAGCAAGTCAATTTGCATGTGATAGTGATAATGATGAATATGTGCTTTATGTATCAGATTCTGCTTATTGTAATTCAATTAATGCTTCATGATGTGATGCTTGGGTGTTAGATACTGGAGCCACACAACATATGACATTTCAGTGTGATTATTTTGAAGAATTTCATGAAGGTGTTTATGGTCTAATCTATTTGGTAGATAAATCAAGCCTTAAGCCTATTGGAAAAGGAACCATTCAGCTCAAGTTGCCTGACCTTCTAGTTTGTGTACTTCATGATATCATGTATCTTCCTCAATTACAATGTAACTTGTTGTCACTAGTCTTAATTTGACAATAAGGCCACTCCATTTTGTTGGAAGACGGACAAGTGGTTGTCAAGAAGAAGTCAAATAATCAAGTTACATTTACTAGTTGTGGAAATGGAAAGTTATTAAAACTCCATAGAAAATCATCCATTTCTATTAGTTTTCATATCTTACTAAAAAAGGCACTCTAAGTTCTCCTAGTATTTTATGGCATGCAAGATTTGGCATGTTAATTATCATAGAACTTGTATCATGCAAAAGAATGGTATGTAGGTTTTCCCACTTTGCCTAAGAAGGTTGAAAGATGTGAAGCTTGTATTCTTACAAAACAACATAGAGATTCTTTCCTTCATTCCACTTGGCAAGCACATAGAAAATTTCAACACATTCATTCTAATTTATGTGGGCCTTTACCAGTAACTTCTAATGGGGGATGTAAGTATTTTATTTTGTTCATTGATGATCATAGCCACATGACTTGGATTTATTTCTTGAAGAAAAAGTCTGAAGCTTTTGAAACTTTTAAGAAGTTTCATATTATGATTGAAAAGAAAGCGCAATCTCAAATTAGTACTCTCTGAATAGACAATGGTGGAGAGTTTACTTCCATCATTTTTTAGGATTATCTCCATCAGAATAGGATTCATTATCATCTCACTATTCCAAGTACTCCTCAACAAAATGGTGTTGTTGAAATAATGAACAGTACTATCATGAATTTGGTTTAAACAATATTATATTTTAAAGGAATCCAATAACATTTTTGGGAAGAAGTAGCAAGAACAACAATTTATCTCAACAATAGATCTCCTTCATCTTCTCTTCAACAAGAAACTCCATATGCAGCTTGGTTTGGTTACCCTTTGTCTCTTCAACATCTTCAAATTTTTGGCTCCACCTACTATGCTTTGATTCCCAAGGAGAAAATATGTAAGTTGCATCAGGATAAAAGTTCAAACTTGTGTCATACTTTCAACCAACTAAATAGTTTCTCTAGAAATAGTTTCACCCTAAATAATTTTGGGTGAAAAGGTTCTGTTTGAAACCACGTAGTACTTATGTGACATTGTGTGGCATAAAGAGTTTCGGGTGGAACCTTTTCACCCAAAATTTTTAAATCTATATAATATGATTTTGACTTTGAAAACCATATTTATTTGCATAGAAGGTTTTAAGCAGTAGAGTTTTGCACAGAACCTTTTTGGGTGATACTGTCTCACACGCTCACGTTATTTCTTTATAGAAATAAAATCTACTCTCCTTTATTTTAAATCTACATCTAATTTTTATGATAAAAGACTTTGTAATTGAACAACCAATAAAAAAGAGTTTTAAGGTATTAATATGGTCAAGAAACAAGATAGTGGGGAATTTAGGGATGTTAGACATGCACTAGTACTATTGTCAATACTAAAAGAAAAAATCAACAGATAAAGAGAAAAATAGATAGAGAGATAGAGAGGAGAGACAAGGAAACATGGAGACAAAGAGAGGGAGAAATAGAGAGATAGAGGGTGGAGTGAGGTAGATATAGATATGGAGAGAGGGAGAGGAAGGTAAAGAGATAGAGAGATATCTATTTATATATCTCTCCCTCCATCTAGCTATATATATATCCCTCTTTCTCTCTATCTGTCTCCAGGTCTCTATATCTCTCTCACTCCCTCTCTCTATCTCTACCTCTTAATCTCTCTATCCATCTCTTCATCTCTTTCCCTCTTTATCTCTCCTTATATCCCTATCTCTCTATCTCTCCCTCTCTCCCTCTTCCTCTCTCTCTCTACCTCTATATCTTTCCCTCTCTATCTCTCCCTCACTCTCTATCTCCCTATCTCTCCCCTCTCTCTATCTCTATCTCCCTCTCTAGATCTATCATTTTATCTATCTCAACCCCCCTCTCTCTGTCTTTCCCTATCTCTATCTCTCTATCTCTCCCTATCTCTATATTTATCTCTCCCTCACTCTCTCTCCCTCTCTTTATCCCTCTCTCTATCTCTCCTTCTCTCTTTATCCCTCTCTATCTATCTCTCCCCATTTATCCCTATATTCAACTCAATATCTCTCTATCTCTTTAGCCATCTCTCTCTCTCTCTCTCTCTCTCTCTCTCTCTATATATATATATATATATATATATATATATATATATATATATATATATCCCTCTCTATCTCTCATCTCTCTATCTTTCCCTCTCTCTAATGCTATCTCTTTATGTCTATCTCTCTATTTCCCTATCTCTTTATATCTATATCATCTCTCTCTCTCTCCCTCTTTTTCTCCCTCTCTATATCTCTATCTATTTCTCCCTCTATTTATTTATCTCTCTATCCTCTCTCTATATATATCTCCCTCCCTCTCTCTCTCCCTCTCTCCCTCTCTATATCTCTATCTATCTCTCCTTTTATCTTTTTATTTCTATATCATCCCTCTCTCTTTATCTCTTTGCCTCTCTATCTCTATATCTCTCTCCCTCTCTTTATCTTGCTCTCTCTATATCTATCTATCTATCCCTCTCTCTAAATATATCTTTCTATCTCTCCCTCCCTCTCTATCTCTCTCTCCATCTCCCCACCTCTCTTTATCTGTTGTTGGTAATGGAGCTTGATTCTCTTCCTGATTCAAAAGTTTTGTTTCAACCATGTTGGGATCCTAGTTATAGACGGGGAGGTATGGGGAGTTGTGGGGGGGGCTTACCCCTCCACTTATGTCACCAATGGGTCCAGGGGGGCAGTGATACATTTTGGAGCCCCTCTAGTAGGGGTTCAGGGGTAGCACCTCTGAAGAGAATAAATTGCTAGATGGAATAAAGGAAGAACTAGTTGTTTCTTCATGGGCATAGCCCATATCAAGTGAACTACATGATAATTTGTGTCTCTTGTATGTTGTGTTTTTGTGTTCTATTTCTACATTCATTTTGATTATTTTTTTGCTCCACAATCATATTCCTAACACTCTCTCCTCTATCTCCTCATCTAACAAGGTGCATATGATGATCTACTTGTTCCAACAATGCCTCTTCTATTTGAAAGTATGGAGGCTTTGAATCATCCTCCAAATCATCACCCAATGATATATAATGGTTTTCTCTTCCTAGACATGAGGCTACTCTAGAGTGAAAGAAGATGGAGGGGTGACATGAATCTTCTCATATAATTTGTCCCATTTATCATCCATGTAATTTTACCTGATCTGAAATGTGAGTGCATTATAAAAATGAGCTTTGGGAAATTCCAACCCTAAGGGTTGGATTTGCCTTAGGCTTCCAACCCAAAGGGTTGGACCTACCTTTTGGATGCCAAAGACATGTTTTCAACAAAACATAAAAAATCAACTAAATCTCAAGCGTGCTCTCCATCAGGTTTACATGTTTTTCAATATTAATACGAAAAAATGCTAGGATGGCTTCAATTTTTTTATTAGCTTTCTAACCATGTATTTTTTTCTAAAATCTGATAACATTAAGGCTTCCATCTTTAATTTCTTTTGCTAATGTTATTTTTTTTGCAAAAAACTTATTTGTAGTAGTTTTGGTGTCATTTTTTATGCATCTATCAAAATTTGAAACAAATTACATTTTTAGATTCTAGACTCTATTCTATACACATTAAAAAAATTTGATTTTCGATTAGTTTTCAAAAAAATAGGGGGGAGCATGCTCAAATTTTTATTTTTCAAGATGTGTCCACTTTGAAAATTCATATAAAAATCATATATTTATTAAAAAATTAACAAAAAAATTAGGCATAAACTAAAGGATGTTAACTAATTTTCCACTAAAGTCATTTGTGAAATACTTTTTAAAAAGTCAACATTTTAGGGGGAGCAACTAGATACTATGTTATATTTTTCTGACAAAAATAGGAGCACCCACTATTTGGACCTCTTAATCTCCATCATTTTTAGAAAAAAATAGTAGTTTAGAAACTAGATTCCAAGCACTACAAATCTTCTTCTTAACACATCTTCTAATTTTGAACATGTGACTATCCTCAATTTCTCATCCAAGATCAGTTTTTACTAATTTCAAAAAAAATGTGGCCACTTTTGACCTGCTTTTGGTCCCCCATTTCCATGCACATACCCAAATGAATTTTTCTAGGCTATTATGAATCTTCAAGAGAATATAGGTTGGATGATGAGGCTAACAAGAAATTTTTTATTGTATGAGAGGTTATATTTTGTGAATCCTCCAAAATGATGCCAATGTTGATTGCCAATTAAAACAACTTGGAAATTTTGCTAAGTTTATCCCTTAGAAAGAACATCCATGTGAGATTCCTCACTATGGAGGAGATAAGTCATTTGGAACCACCTTCATTGGATCCACATATAGAATCTCTACCCCAAGATGTCTAAACTCAAGATGCCCAAATTCTTGATCTCTAAGAACAAACCTCCTCTAATAATGACTTTCAACCTTTAGATGAGCCTAGGATTCTAGAACAATTAGACACTGATGAAGATTTTGGTCAAGAAATGAAAACACCTTTGGTCCAACCAAAATCTTCACACAAATGGGTAAAATTAGTCCAGCAAACTTTTAAAGATTTGAGACCTGATGAAATTGGTAAGATAGGCACAAGAAGTTCTTACAAAGTAAGGCACCAGACTCAATCTATTAATGAGGGTAACTTGGAGTCTATTGATGAAATCAATATCACAAAAGACTTAGAACCAACTTCCTATAAAGAAGCTAAAAATATGGCAGTATGGAGGCAAACTATGCAAAATGAGTATGATGCTCTTTTAAAAAATAGCACTTGGGAGTTGGTTGATCCTCCACTAGGTTGTAAACCTATTGATTGCAAGTGGATCTTTCAAAACAAATATAAAGCAGATGGTTCACTTGACAAACATAAAGCCTAACTTGTTGCAAAAGGTTATGCTCAAAAAGAGGGCAGAGATTATGATGAAACTTTTGTACCTACAACAAAGTGGACTACCATTCATGCTTTGTTGGCTCTTTCAGCACAAAATGGATGGAAATTTCATCAAATGGATGTCAAAACTGCATTCTTAAATGGTGATATCAAAGAAATAATATATATAACTCAACCAAAAGGATATGCAGCCAATGGTCAATAACACTAGGTATACAAGCTAATAAAGTCATTGTATGGTTTAAAGCAAGCCTCACGAGCCTGGTAGAAAAACTCATTGAGCACCTCTTGAAGTTGAATTTCAAGTGCTTTGAATTTGATGATGCAACTCTTTTTGTCAAAAATATTGATAGCATTGTTGTATATCTAGTTGTTTATGTGGATGATTTATTTCTAACTAGTAACAATGAGGAATATATTCAAATTGTGAAAGATAAATTGAAGCAAGGTTTTGAAATGATGAACTTGGGACATCTTCATTACTCTTTAGGTATTGAGGTGATTCAAAAACCCAAGTATATCTTCATCACCCAACAAAAATATATTGGTGAACTTCTAAGAAAATTTGGCATGTTTGACTGCAAACCACTTAGTACTCCTATGGAGCAAAATTTGAAACTCACAGCAAATGACTTTGCAGCATTGGTTGATGTAACTAAATAAAAAAAACTTGTTGGCAGTTTGATTTATGCAACAACTATCGACCTAGATATTTCTTTTAATGTCGGGGTTATCTCTAGATTCATGCAACAACCTACAAAAAATCATTGGTTAGCCACCAAAAGAGTTCTTTGGTATCTAAAAGGTACTCAAAACTATGGGTTCGAATACTCCAAGGAAACACATTTCTCTTTGAATGGATATTCAAGTTTTGATTATGTAGGTGACTCGGAAGATGGAAAATCTACTTTAGGTTTCCTAATGCATCTAGGATCAACAGTCATTTCTTGGAAATCTAAGAAGCAGCCAATGCCAACTCTATCATCTGTAGAAGCCAAATATATGGTAGCTTCTAAGGCAACTAGGGAAATATTATGGCTTCAACGAATTCTTGAAGATTTGTAAGAACACTAGGTTTCATCCACACCACTCATTGTTAACAATCAATCTATAATCAAATTGGTCAAAACTCTAGTCTTTCACAATCGAACCAAACATATGAACACAAAGTTCCATTTGATTCGACACCATGTGAAAGATGGTAGTGTTCAACACAAATATTGTCCTAGTGCAGATGAACCCATAGATATTCTTACCAAAGTGCTTGGATGAAAGAAGTTTGAGAAATTTCAAGGAATATTCAGTTTAACTCCTTCAAATTAAGATGGGATGTTAATGTGTTAATCTTCTTGGTTAACACAATTTAATTTTGTATTCAGTTTTTGTTGGTTTCGTAGTTCAACTGTTTTATGACTGCCTATAAATAAGAATATAACTCTTCATTTTGATATTAATAAAATTTATCATTCTATTCTAGTTATCAATCCTGGCTTGACATGAATGAAAGAGACTACTTACTATAAGTTCAATCCATACAAGTTGAAATAGACCTCCGTTTAAATTATCCAAGTCTAATTTCTCTACACCTTCACCTATTGATCTAAAAATTGTCACATCCCTCACTGTAGGCACAATATATATATGAAATATTAAAGTTTATATCATACTGTAAATATAAATAAATTAAAAAGATATCTTTAAAAATCAAGAGCGTTGGTCAATCTACCAAACTGCGTTAAACAGAAGGAAACACCACGGAGGGAGACAGAGTCAAGGCGAGAGCATGGGTGCCTAAAAAATAAATAAATAACAGGGTTAGTTTACTATGCCTGTATGGAGGAATGGCGCGTAGGAAGGGAGAAATTAAATCATTTTCATTAGGGCATACGTTCAGAGGAGATTAAGAGCAGGTTATCACCACTAAGGAAGCCGCAAGCAGGGAATTTTGTGATCAGAAGGGTATAGGTGCAGTATTCTTCAATATTAATCACTGTGTGATTTTTTTCATCTGCTAAACATCCAATAGTTGCATGCCCTTGCTAGCTATGGGATGTATGAGTAGGGATATTTCAAATTGTAGGCTGAATGGTAAAATAAAGATGATTATTAATGGTTTAGATTCTGAAAACCTCTTTCCATGCTCTCCTTAGGCCATGGGTGAATAAATGGAAATTATGAAGAGAGCATTATACATATGTATGGAGATTTTATGCAGAGAGCATTATACATAAGCAATGTAATTTTGTAAAGCCAGCATGTCATTTAATTTTTAAACTAGCAATCACACTTAATGTGCAATGGGTAGGCCGATAGATATTTGTGTGCACTATCAATTTTTCCAACAAGTTGTAAGCTTTTTATGATGCATTCAACTAGCTTGGCTACAATGTATTATAAGTTTGATGAGTTGTT
This sequence comes from Cunninghamia lanceolata, assembly GCA_027924645.1. NCBI lineage: Eukaryota > Viridiplantae > Streptophyta > Pinopsida > Cupressales > Cupressaceae > Cunninghamia > Cunninghamia lanceolata. The sequence continues at coordinate 520,403 of BSBN01001183.1, read as the reverse complement.
CTACTTACTAAATGATATCTTCTTTGAACGACAATATGGATTAGGTTGAGCTACAAAGTTATCGGATGTGCTTGAGGATTGCTTGGTTAATATGTAATGTTGATGAACATTTTTTTAATCCACTATTGTGACCTTCCCTTATAAAGTTTATGAAATTGTAAACAAGTTGATTGCTATCTCTTGCTATGTTTGATGCATATGAGAATGATGTTATATCTACTGAAAAGAAGGAAAAAAAACTTATATTAAACATAATACATTTAAGACTGCTCAATGTTGTACCATTACATCTATCAGAGACAAGCAACACATTGCAATATAATACTATAATGAAAATAAAAGAAATTGACAATAAATTTTTAACAAGTCACCCAACCTCATCTCAAAATTAAATATATTTGATTTAATCATTGAATCTTACATGATTAGATTTATTGAGCCACAACACATTGTGATAACAATACTTATAAAGTTAGACATATAAACTAATCAAATCTCATCCCACTATTAGATACTGAATTTAATTCAAATTTTCAATATTAAAAATAAATTGTAATGTACCTTTAGCAAATATTAACTAGAGTTTCACCTACGTATTAGACCCTATATTAGTATTTACATTATGTGTTTCATAAGTTGAAATGTACCACATAAATTTAGGTATTAGACACTAATCATTTGCATTAAGTATTTGAACAAGTAACTTAATTACACACTTGCTATGTTAATGGAAATGTCTAATGGCCTCTTCAACCCAATTCACAAGCACCATTTTGAAGATACAAATATTTCTTTAAGCTTCCATTGGTATAAATTCAAAAGACAAAGATTTAAACCCGAGGATTCAACATGAAGTTATGATTCTGGTGAGATTGCAGTGTTCAAAACTTTTGAACACCTTGCATTTAGCATTAAAACTCTTATAAGCTTCTTCATTGTGAAAATTAAGAATCTTCACAATTACTACTCTATGATCTCTCAAATCTCTTTTGTAAATCAAATGCATCCAAATTTAATTGTCCCTAATTTTCTCTCTTAGCTCAAATGTAGATAAGTGGCAATTAGGGTGAGTGCGAGATCATGATGGGCCAAACATTGGCAATGGAGAAAAAACTTGTTGGATGAAAAAGTGCTAACATTTTGACTAATATTTAGATTTGGATGGAAAGGATGTTAATATTTATAGCTCAAATATGGATTCCCTCTAAGAATGCCTTAGGATTACCTCATATTTAGGCAAGTGGGAGTCCCAAAATTTGCCAAAGAAACTTACAAAACCACCCATTTAGTGTTATCCTAAAATTTTCCACAATTTCATCCTTGAAGCTGACAGATTTTTTTGTAACTAAATTTAATCAAATGAAAAGGGTTTATAGAGGAAGCTATTAAGATTCTAAAAATATAATATACACCTCATAATAATTTTAATAAATTATTATTAATTTTCTACTTACGCTATGTCTGATTTGCTGATAGATATACATTTTGAAAAACATTCATTCAACATATTATCCTTTTTTAAATCCAAAAGATGCGTCACATTCTAGAATTTATTGGGTATACATTAAAATTTAAAAATTTTGAGTTTCATATATTTTTTACCAAGTTAGGTTAGATGGAAAATTAATTTTTAATATTTTAAACAAAGTCACAGTAAAAAATTCATAAATAATTATTTAGTTACTTAAAAAATTCAAAAAAATATGTGTCACATCCGCTCATGTGTCCTTTATTTAAATCCAAATCATGGGGGAAAATATCATCTTTTTCTCATACTTAGGTTGGCCGGAACGACACCTACTTTTTACATTTTTCTAAAAATTTAGTAGTGCTTCATTGAAATATCGAATTTTCACCAAACTATTTTTAAAATTTTCAAAAAAAAGTAGTAGCCCATAAACTACATTCAATTTATTACAACTTTTATTACTACCTTATTTCTAGATTGTGTGGATAACTCATTCAATTTTTGACATGAAGTTACTTGAGTCTATTTTTCACATTTGCATTGCCACTTAGGGGTAGTGTTTGTCCCATCATGATCCTGCACTCAAAAATTAAGATCATATCAATGTTGTATCAATAGTTTTAGAGGGAATGGTGATACACCCAAAACAGGTTTTAACATTTGATTAAAAGAAGATGGACACATGGTGCAACCCAAAAAGGGTTTGAACATTTGACTAAAAGAAGATGACACTTGGTGCACTCCATGAGTCACATTTGCAAAAAGACAAAGACTTTCATTAGTTTTTTTGAAAAATGTGGCTTAGTTGATAAAAAGATAGAAACAAAACTAATAAAAGTGAAAGAAAAAAAGGAACTGGGTGCAAAGGCAATGAAACCTATCCAAGGGTAAATCTTTGTCAACTAAATTTATCCCAAAACACAAGAGCCTTAAGTCACTATTAAGAGGTTTTGTTCAATAAAAGGCCTTTGTAAATAGTTCCAAACCCCCTTTTCCCCAATGTGCATTTATAGGGGATTAATATTCACTTATTGACAAGTTCAACTATCTTCATTTAAAGGTAAGTTCTACTTTAATAGAAAAACCTACAAATCACATGCAAAGGAAATGGATAGACACCTATTGTTGACAAATTTCTATGCACATGCACTTGATAGACTGTGGCATTGATTTTACAACCCAAATGTTTAAGGTTCTCAAAATTATTGTTGAAGAAAAATCCCAAACCCATGAGGCTCTAAAACCTCCATATGAAGATAGTACATGATGTTGGTTCCCAACTAATCTATATGGGAAAAGTTGAAAAGGTCAATTATGGCCCCCTATAGTATAGTCGAGCTATTATTCCTCAGCTTGTGCAAGCATCCATAGCTTTGCATAAACACCAACCAAGTTAACCAGATTCTAGATTTGCATGACCAAGAACTAGATGGTGGGAGGTCAATGCATCCCACAAAACTAATTAAATATTGGTTTTTACAAGTAGCCTAAGCATAAATTTTTCTCCATTTGATCTTGTGGGGGTTTTTCATGTTCCTCTAGTAACCAAACAATCAATAGGCAATAATCACCATTGTTCTTTCTCAACAAACACTTCAACTACCTGACAAGTCTTTAGAGATATTTTATTAGCCTAGGCATTGGCATGGATTCAGAATCTAGCAACAACAATTCTATGTAATGTTGACTACAAACCCATGCAAAGTTGAAGCAACATTGCATGCTTTCAAGGATTTTGGATGCTTGTGTGGTCAAGTAAAAGTGAACATCTAATTGTGAATACATGTGGTGACATCTCATGCATTCAACATTCTTGATATGCAAGTGGACAAGCATGAGTGAACACCCGATCATAAAAATGATACAGACCAAAGACACGATTAAATTTGTCTTTATGGATTTGAATGCATGATTGGAAATTGAGAAAGTTAGTAAATTACTAAGTAGCTAGTTGACTGATTGGTAACAAAAGTTGATAACCCGATCAAAGGGACTTAGAGATCACTAATTATTGTTACTTGTTAATTACATGACACATGGAATTATGAACTATGTGGACTGGAAGAAATTGATGACGTGATATCAGACTATCTCAGTTCTTTATTAAATGACCTAACAAATATGAACTCAACTAGTGCAATATTAAATATTTAAAGGTGGCCACATAAATGATGGTAGGAGTTTATAATTGAAAATCACCCATTTGGCTAAGTCTACATTGTACATTTCATGTCATGCACATGTGAGAGGTCAATGCATTCTACCAAGGAATGCATGTGCTAAATGGTTTTGAAAGTCTGATGATTTTGTGAAAGTGAAATCATGATTACAAAGGCCATAATATAAGTACTATTAAGCCCATGAGTTTGTGAAACAAAAGGATGAAAAAAGGGAAATTCCTCATACAATAAGTGTGAAGAAACTAAGTTACATTAACAAAGTCATATAAATAGATGAAGTCACACTGAATACCAATTCGATATAAACTCTCTTCAATCAAAAATAAAGTTTGTGTTCTATATGGCATAGTACAAATCAGGTCCTTAAAACGTCTCAAACTAACAAAAGCATAAAGTAAGGTTTTAAACCCTTCCATATGACAAACATGGAAAAATCATACAAACCCTTTTACTCCATATAAATCAACAAAGAATTTTTTTAAAATATTCATACACATTTATAAAGAATAAGACTTAATTACAAATGCACAAAAGATTACGTATATCCAACCATATATTTCACAAATAAAAAATCAAATATACATCAAATTACATCTATCTAACCATATCTTTCACAAACAAAGGATCTCATCTAATAATAACCCCATCCATTGTTCCTCACCGAGCTATACACAAGTAGCATTCATTTCCCTAGATTCAAATATTGTTTCCAAGGTGCTCCTAGGCATCCCCTTACACATCCTTGTGATTCCCAAAATCATATTTCTAGGGGATTAATGGAACATAAAAATTTTAAATACACATCTAGGAATAGGGACATGCCTTTCTAATTAGGCCTTCTATAAGAGAGGCGAAAAGGGTGAGATAAAACAAGAGCTACAAGGACAATTTGTTTAAGTTACGACAATTTGCTTTTGCAATTTGTTAAAATTGTGCCTCGTGTTTTTTTCCAATCTACTATTGAGTAGAGATGTATCTGAGCCCTTGTTCCTCACGCCTATACACAAGAATAATTTCATTTCCCTATTCAAATATTGTTTCCAAGATGGTCCTAGGCATCCCCTTACACATCCCTATGATTCCCAAAAGCATATTTGTAGGGGATTAATGGAACATAAGCAATTTTTAAATACACGTCTAGGAATAGGAACATTTCTTTCTAATTAGGCCTTCTATAAGAGAGGTGAAAAGGGTGACATAAAACAATGGTTGCAAGGACAATTTATTGAAGATATGGACAACTTGCTTTTACAATTTGTTAAAATTGTGTCCTGTGTTTTTATCCACTCTATTGTTGAGCATTGATGAATTCGAGATGTAGGGTATAGGGTTCCATACAGGATGCTCTTCCCAAGTTATTGTGAACCAAGGCTCCTTGTCATCATGCTCTGTCCTTCGTGGAATTGTTCATCCTAAGGGCCACCTTTGTCAAGGATGATGATGCACCCAATCTTGCTCATCAATGAAAAGCCTCTCAGAGGCAAATGGTCATTGAGTGGCCTTACTCAAGTGTGTGCATGATGCATTCTCTCACAACATGTGTCCACTACCTCAAAAAAATTGGGCAATAATTAGTTAAAGACATGCAAATGTTAATTGATGTAAATACCTTATCATAATAGAGAAGTCACATATATATGTGTACATTATGTATTTACGAATTACCTAAAGTCACTCTTTTTTTGTCAAAATGAAAGACTCTATTTTACATTATCCATATGACACACCCTAAATGCCTATACATATACTATGCAGAAAAATCTATTTTAGTCATCACCGTAGTCATGTAGAAAATGGTTAAAATCTGCCACCCACTCAAAGTCCTACAGGAGTTCCAGCTCTAGAATCTTCCCCAGGAAGTTGACCCCCACCCTTGCCTATTCATGGTGAAGATGCAAATTTATGCCTTTCACATCTAGAATGAATGGATAATTCTTAACCACCTTGCCTAGTGTGTGCAAAAGGGCCATATCTTTTAGACATGATAACCCTGCCCCAAAAGTTGTAGCCGCCAAAGTCTCTTCGAGGCCCCCCAATAGTTTTAGGATAATCATCCTGCAAGCCATTGTTTCTACTTAACCTTTTGAAATATTTAAATCTAACAGTGAGGGTACGAACCTGGAGGTGATATCCGTGTCCACCCTATAGTGCTCGCCCTCTACCATGAAAGATTTCCCCAGTATCACCTTCATCACCCCCAACAGAAGGGATTCATTTTCCAGAAGAATCCTTCTAAGCTATTGTTTTGTGACCTTCCCGAGAAAGGCAATTTGACATTTCTCGCTCACCAGGTGGATTGGAGTGTCCATCCCACCACAAATTACATTTAATTATTTCTATCATATCTAGGGTTTGTAATGTCAAAATCCTTTCCTTCTCACGGTCTTAAAAGGACTCAGGGTTCTGAATTAATGGCTTGGCAAACACCAAAAAATAATGAAGTTGTCCAATCACTACACCAATACAGCGTAGCAAGAGATTTAGGAACTCTCTCAAACGGCCTTCTTTCTAATTTACAACTCATGCAGAATTCAAAACTATCCCTTCAACTTACTCCAAAGAGCCTAAAGGTAATCATTAAACAATGGTGATAAAAACATTCCTTTTTAAACATGAAAGCATTCTGTGAGTACTCCTATGTCCCGACTCATCATTCTTCATCATGCCAAATATACATCTCCAATTTAAAGCCTAAGTCCAATCTAGTGTTTGATTTAGTTTTCACAACAATGATGTGAATTTTTGCTATGTTTAACACCTAGGCTCTTCATCAATAATTGAGTTTTTAAAATAGATATATTTATTAACTTTAATATACATTTGTTTACATAAAATGTGGCATTCCAGTGTAGGAGGAGAAAACAAAGTAGCTAAGAATGACTCCTCCTCTACTACATCCCCTAAAGTGGATATGTGATTAGGACCATAACATCGCTGATTGTAATTGTAATAAAAATGGGGTGCACATTGTCCTAGTATTGACATGGGCTTAGGATGCTAGATGGACTAGCACCATCTCCTCCATTCTCTCTATTACTGACTTCAACTATAATGTGGGTAGCTCAGTTAACTAAATTTTTAGAGAGCATGCTCAATTCTCTCAATGTTGACACTGTCGTCTATGTTGTGGCAAGCCAGCACCAACACCCTAGAATGATTTCATGTCAAAATAATTAGGTTTTAAACTCAATTCAAACTCAACCCATAATTTTCTCAAAAAAATATAATGGCACTTTAGAATTCCCATGTGGTTTATGATCAAAGACCATCCACCATTGCTTCCAAAAATTAGTCACAATCTTGTTAGCATAGCAGATATATTACATTGTTTACACTGGTTATACAATTATTGTTACCAGTTATGGTGTAGTTACAATTGTACTCAACAATAATTATTTTTCACCTTGTATAAATGCTTCTTCAAAATGATCAAATAATCAATCCAAGGATTTTATTGTTTCATATTGGTATCAGAGCATTAAGGATTTCTCTGTGCCTATGAAGAGAAATTGCTTTTAGATTCATTGAAGTAGAGCTAGTGAAAGATGGAAGGTGGATAAAGTAGTTCTATCCAGCAGTATTCCTTTGTACTATATTTATTATTTTTTATGCAAAATCCTCCACAGTATTCTATGAGAGGAATCCCCATCAAAGAATGGTTGCACACAGACAACAACTATTCAACTGCATTGCCTCAAACTATGACTATTTGAATGACCTGCTAAGCCTTGGACAACATCAAGTGTGGAAGCGAATGGCTGTTTCATGGAGTAGATGTGCAAAGTATGCTTAAGATGAATTTCTTATAGAGAGATTCCTGGAAGTCTTGCTACACAAACATTAAATTTTTCCTTCAATGCCATGATTGTTGGTAATGGATTGCGTAATATTGTGGACATTACTCAAGTTTTGAGTGAGATTTATCATATACTAAAGAAGGGTGACTATGTTTCTTAGGTTCAATAGTTTCAGACTTATTATGGGCTCTAAATGTTATATATAGAGAATACACATATAGATGGAATGATTGTTCTCTATTGAAAAGTATTTCTATTGCATACTTTTGATTGTGAAGTGTCCAAAATGAATAGGATGCAAGCAGTTATTATTTGGGCATTATTCTTCTTTGTATACTTGAATGTTGGTAGTTCTTGGAGTAGAAAGAAAGGTGTGAAAGGTGAAAGAGTATATGGTGGTATTAGTTATTTGTTCTCTTCTATGAAAACTACGATTGCTAAAGTAAACCAGAAGATATGTTGGTGATTCATGGTTTGTGCACACCACTATTTTGTTTGACAGTTGGAGGTATGTGCTACAAAGATCATTTAATATACTTCTTTAAAGAAAAGTGAAGAGTGCAATTAAGTGAATAGAATCATTTAAATTTTCAATTGTGGAGTACTTAAAGTTCTTTAAATATTGCATTGGTGGCATCAGAAATTTGGTAATTGAACTTTATTTAAACATTACAACATTGTTGGAGAGATGAAATATTGATATCAATATTTTTGATCATTTTGTATGAATTTTGATATAGATGGTTTGTAAGATCAATTTTTGGTTGGAGATATTTTATTCTTTTAGAGAGAAATAGTAAATGGGTGTAGTCCTACACCTTGAAATGAAATTTTTTATTATGTCACCTCATGCTTGGGCTTTTGGGGACATCTTTGTTACACCTAACGAGGCCTCCAAAGACTTAGATGAGGCATCAAATAGATAAAGTGTAACAAGATCAAATTGGAGGTTGGAGGCATCGAAGGCTAGAGGAGTTTTCATCATCTTGAGTTAGCTTCTTGCTCAAAGATGGCACTTTGCAAAAGAAGCATATATTTTTTGTTTCTTATGTGTTCTTTTTATGCTGATAGAATTAAAGAATGCATATATTGTGAAGTTTTCTTTTGAAGGATAGGTAGGTATTTGGTGAAATCAATATGGATTATTGGCCAAATAGTTTGAAAGTCTGTGATCTAGAGAATTATACTCTTTCGAGGGTCATGAGACAAATTGATGGAGCCTTGTGGAGCTCAACGTGGATTTTTGTCCAATAATTCGATGGATCTATGATTCGGGAGTTCAGGGAGGTGGTAATCCAAGAACTCAGGAATTTAGGCTTGGATACACCCTTTTGAGGGTTAAGAGGTAAGCTTGATGGAGTTCCACCTAATTCAAGATTTGTTTCTTCAAAGAAAAATTATTCTCAAGAATATGTATTTATTTTGTGTAATCGTCATGTTTTTATTTTATGTTCTATTTGTGAAACGTACACCTTAAGGGGGTGTTCATTAGAAGTAAAGTCACCTTAGCGACTTGTTATGTAAGAACAATGTAATAAGGGAGGAATGTTAGCATTGCAATTATATTACATTGTTTATGTTGGTTATACAATTATTGTTACTAGTTATGGTGCAGTTACAACTATACTCAACAACTATTTTTCACCTTGTATAAATGTTTCTTCATAATGATCAAATAATCAATCAAGAATTTTATTGTTTCAAATCTAAGGGTGCCTACACCATTTAAATGAAATTTAGTTTTTAGTGGAGTGATGGGTAAGTTTTTAGAAGGATCAATAAAATATGGGGCTAGTGTTTTTTTAGAAATATGCAAATCAAGGATCTATCTATATGAGAATCCATCAAAAAAAATTGTCTCCTCTCCTCCCTCCATTAAAAGAATCTCTAGATTTGCATCTATAGAGCTAAAAGAATCAATAATAGTTTGCATTTAAGAGGCAAACCATGCAAGATGAGGGGGAATGTATGGATCATTGTGGAAAAATCTATTTTTCCTTGTAATGCAATCATGTTTTCATTTATGGTCACCCTGAATTGAGCCTCATTAGGTGGAGGGGGTGGGGGGCTTTTGGGTGCGGGGCTTTGTGGTGGGGGGCTTTGGAGTGGGGAGTTTTTTGGTGGGGGTTTCGAGGTGGGGGTTGGTTCTAGGGTGAGTGTGAGATCATGATGGGCCAAACAGTGACAATGGAGAAAAAAACATGTTGGATGAAAAAGTGCCAACATTTAGACTAATATTTAGATTTGGATGGAAATGATGTTAATAGTTCTAGCTCAAATATGGATTCCTTCCAATAATGCCTTAGGATTACCTCATATTTAGGCATGTGGGAGTCCCAAAACTTGCCAAAGAAACTTGTAAAACCACTCATTTAGTGTTTTGAAATTTTCCACAATTTCATCCTTGAAGTTGACAGCCTTTTGTAACTAAATTTAATCAAACGAAAAGGGTTTATAGAGGAAGCTATTAAGATTCTAAAAATATAATATACGCCTCATAATAATTTTAATAGGTAATTATTTTTAATTTTCTACATGTGCTATGCCTGATTTCCTAATAGATATACATATTGAAAACATCCATAACTTTAAACATATTAATCCTTTTTTAAATCCAAAAGATGGGCCACATTCTAGGATTTATTGGGTATACATTAAAATTTAAAATTTTTGAGTTTCATATTTTTTTACCAAGTTAGGTTTACTGGAAAATTAATTTTTAATATTTTAAAAAAGTTACAGTAAAAAATTTATAAATAATTATTTATTTACTTAAAAAATTCAAAAAAATATGTGATCTGCTCATGTGCCCTTTACTTAAATCTAAATCATGGAGGAAAAAAAAATTTCTCATACTTAGGTTGGCTGTAATGACACCTACGTTTTACAGTTTTCTAAAAAAATTAGTAGTGCTTCATTGCAATATTTAATTTTCACCAAACTATTTTTAAATTTTTTTTTAAAAAAGTAGTAGCCCATAAACTACATTCAATTTATTACAACTTTTATTATTACCTTATTTCTAGATTGTGTAGATAACTCATTCAATTTTTGACATGAAGTTACTTAAGTCTATTTTTCACATTTACATTGCCACTTAGGGGTAGTGTTTGGCCCATCATGATCCTGTACTCACACTCTATAAAATATCATCTACTAGAACTCGATGATCCTATACTCACCCTCTATAAAATATCATCTACTAAAACTCGTATTCATGCACTTGATCCATATGACTAAAGGAACTAGCTACAATTACAAAAAAAAATTAATTTAATTATGTACATTGAAATTCTAAATAAATAATATTTCTGCATTTAGTGCAAATATAAATAAATAAATTTTACAATTCAAATTAATACAAATTTTGAATTTGAAATAAAGAATTTAAAAATATTTTTTAAATATGGTTTAAAACAATACATTACATTTGAAATCTAACAAGTATCATTGAAACATAAATATGCATTTGATTTATAATTCAAAGCATTCAATTTATGTAATTCAAAGCATATACTAATGCAATATAAATAGCTAATTAAAATTTTAAAAATTAGGAACATGCAAGACTTTTGAATGATGCCTAAAGTTTCATACATTCTTTTTGAAAAATACCATTTAAAAATGTTAAACATGTAGCATCGAATTGATGAATTTATCAAACCTTTAGTATCTAGGTATCAAATCAAGATATCATAGTCAAATATATCAATATTGATATATCCATTATATCAATTAATATCAATGGATAGTATAAGGATTATGTAGATGTGTCATCATTTTAAATGGGTCAATCAATTATTAATTTAGGGTTTAGATATCATATTAATCAATCACTTACTTATTGATTATATTAATCAATTACTAATTTAGGGTTTGGGTATCATATTAAAATACATTGATATTGATATATCGATTATATGTTATCCTTTGAATGACTAGATAAAATTTGAATGGGTCACCATCAGCTTTTACCACACAGTTCCTATTTTAATGAATAAAATTTAACATGTGATGCAATGTGGATGGCAGAACACCCATTATGTTAATCCATGGATATCACAAAAAATATACAGTAACATGTTGACCCTACTTCTAGTCGTTCAAAATTTACCATAAATTTTCTTGAACATTCAACTCTAATAGTTTTATAAACTAATCCTAAAAATATGATCTAATACCTTGATCTAGGTATTAGATTAATTGTTAATTTTCTTGAACATATCAATGGAATTGTTAATTTAGTACCAAGGTATCAAATCAATTATTAATTTAGGGATTATAACTCATATTGAAATATATATTGATTAGTGATATATCAATTAATACCAATTGAAATATTGATATTGATTAATATTAATTAATAAAATATTGATTTATACATCAGCCATCCTATTAATGGATATATTGATTGAATTGTTAATTTTGTGAGTTGTTAATTTAGTATGACGTATTAGATCAATTGTTAATTTCTAGGGTTTCTATTTTATCTTATTAAATTTTACATGTATATCAATTGATATTGATCCATATGTCAATTAATATATCAATGGAATTATTAATTTAGTGAATTATTTTAAAATTTAGTATCTAGGTATCAAATAAAATTGGCCTAAGGTTTTAGGGTTCTAAAAAAGTGTGTAAATTAAAAATAGAAAAAAATTCTTAAAAAGTAAAAAAAAAAAATACTAGAGAGGTGCGTACCTCAAAACCTAAAAAAAATTATACTAGAGAAGTGCCTACCTCAAAACCTTGTCAATTGGCTCTTATAGAGGGAGGATGCCAAATTTTCATGTTGATGGTGATGCATGATGTCGATACCTATTCTACTTTGCTTCTCTGTCAATTTAAACAAAAATAAATGAAGCAGGTGAAAAGAATGGGTGCCCATTCCTAAATAGGCACATAGTACTAACAGGTACTCATTTGGGAATGAAATTTCAAACCTAAATGGGTCTCCATTCTTTATGAGTACATGTTTAGGTTGAAACTTTTGTTCTTAAGAGGGTGCCCAGTTTTAACAGGTGCCACGTAGTGGCGAGTACTTGCCTTGTAGTGTTGTAAATGTAGTATATGTTTTAGTTGTAATTTATATCTTAGATTAAATATTTGTTGTATAGACAAGTTGCAATGGAAAAAGTAAATGATTTGTTTTAAGAAAGATAACTAACTTTAAACCAAACAATTTACTATTAAATAACATAAATATAAAAACAATAATCATAATTCCATTCATATGTAAACTCAATAATCCCATAGAAATATTATTGTTATTATTATTATTATTATTATTATTATTTTTAAGAATTATATTATTTTATTCAATACAAATTAAACTATTATATTAATATGAAAAAAAATATAATATTACACAATATAATAATAATAATATAATTATTTATATCACAATAATATTTTAATTTAGTCACTCATTATTTAATCAAACATATTAATTTGTTAGTAGTTTTTAATATTTATCAAACATAAAAGAATAAATAACTATAGCATCCTGAAAACAAATCTAGATCTACACATTCATCATAGGAGCATATGTATGACTAATAAGTATTGCCCTTGATTTTTTACCCAAATTTTTTGAGGGTTGGACAAACTGCCACAATGGGATCAATCTCTTTCAAGAATCAGGTAATTAGTGTTTTTAATGAAGGCTTATGGACTTTTCAACAAAGTGCCTCAATCTTGAATATTTTTGAAATAGATAGAATTAGCGGGTAACCTTGTGTTAGTCTTGGTGCAATGAAATTGGGATCGATGATTCATATAAAAAATTGAGAACAAATAATTGAGAGCCCATGCTAGTGGTTATAATTGTTCAAATCGATACACCAATAAATTGTTGTAGTATACAAAAACATGACTGCATGTCTTGAGATGTGGTTACATATAACTACAATAAATGAAGCATATGCTCAAAATAGAGAGTGCTTTTTATTGTATTGAAGAGAATGTAACTTTGCTCTCATCGATGTCTTCATCTTCCTTCGATATTCATTTGAATGGTATGGTTTATTTCTTTATCGGAGTCATTGAAGAGACTCGAAATTGTCTCACTTCGATATCTCGGAGTTCCTTCAAAATTGTTGCATAATGGCATTAAAGATCTGAGTTTTCTATTTTGTTTCATGCAGAGATCAATGGTTTGATCGGGGCTGAGGGCAGGGAAATGTTTCTTGTTTTTTCAGCTGAAGTTTGAGTGCAATCAGTATAAGTGAAACTGCAATCTGTGATCTTGATGATAAAAGATAGGGTTTTGAATGCAAACAAGTGGTTTTGTGAAGCTACAATCTGTGATCTTGATGATAAAAGATAGGGTTTTGAATGCCAATAAAAGGGTTTTGATTGTTAATTTGAGATGTATGCATTTGAAATACTAATTTTGTTTCATCTACAAAAGGTGTCCTCTATTCTTTATACTTTTACTTCTAACTGTTTGATTACCACCTTTGTTGAACACAGTAGGAAATTAAGTAATGAATAATTTCATTTATGAGAATTAATGAATTGTAGTTAGCCTACACATCTAGAGGAGAACAAAGACATATTTTAATGTTCCTAATAGCTAGAGAAGGGCAGATCGAATACACATTGACACATCAAAGGGAGATAATTATAAGTCCCTTCAAAGTCCTGAAAAGGGGAGTACATTGTTAATACAACATCAACGGGAAGTATAGATATCGATAGAACAAGAATGGAAGTCTCATCGATGGCCCTCACTCAATTTTTTAGTTTTATCAATCTGTGTGCTTTGGTTTTTTATTTTTCAATCCATTTTAGATGTGTGCTTTGGTTTTCAATTTTACTTTAGATACATGTCTAGCCTCGTAAGATGGGCAGTGCTAAATGCAGAGAACAACTTTGCTTTCCAAAGTTTATAATCTTTTTAAAGAACTGAACTACTTGTTTTTTGGAGTTATATTTTTTTTCATCCACCAAAGGAACAAGAGATGGGAAATGTAAAGCAAAACCCTAGATAATCTAACAACTTGATCGTAATATTCAAATTGACAAATACATAAACAAAAATACACGTGATAAAAGCCCTCAAATATTCTTGATACAACAAAAGTCTCAAACTTGTAAATCATTGTTCTGAAATATGAAGGAACTATCTCTGAACATACCTATAAATATACTCTCATCCATAGCAGCACCTATAAAAATGCAATTGCACTCAATCATCTGTTGCTAATGTCTTTATTATTGCTTGCACTTAGGTGGCTACTTCTAAATTCAAACCACCAAAAAAATTGACTCTAAATTAACCCTATTGCTAACACTAGTAGAAAAATAGAAATAAATGACTAAATAAACTACCAAAAATTGGTCATGTGATCAATAGTTTGGTCACATGACCATTGGTAGTTTATTGCGTGTCATTTATCTCGTGACCAAATTTATGACCAAACAAATTTTAGTCATTAATTTAGTCATTAATTTGGTAGTATATTTAGTCATAAATTTGGTAGTATATTTAGTCATCAATTTGGTAGTATATTTGGTAATTTGGTACAGTATATTTAGTCATCAATTTGGTAGTATATTTAGTCACGTGACCATTGGTAGTTTATTGCCAGTCATTTATCTCACGACCAAATTTATTTAGTCATTGTAATCATTAATTGTTGTCAATTGGTAGTATAATTAGTCATTTATTTAGTCACTAATATCCGTCCATTGGTAGTATATTTGGTCATTTTAATCATTATTTTTCTATCAACTAGTCATATATAAACAACTAGTACATGATAAACATCAACTATGCCATTTTTTGTTGATAAACTTCAACAAATCTGCTCAAAGGATTGAAACAACAATGCTAGAAAATAATTCACTGTATATTCAAACTGTATATAAAATATGTTACAAAGAACTCATTTATCAACAAATCTGCTCAAATGATTGAAACAATAATGCTAGAAATTAATTCATTGTATATTCAAACTGTATATAAAATATGTTACAAAGAACTCTATATGGAGAGTTTTCAAGACAAAATCATTCTGTAGTATGCAAACTGTTGATTTATTATGCTTTTAAAACTGAAAAAAACTAAATCTAAAGCTAAAAAGCCATCGGTGTGAATGCATATCTTTAGTGATGCCATTATTGCACATGGGGTGGACTATAAATGCATCTAGAAGGCACTAGTTTTGCATTTTCTCCTTGCTCTGTACCTGTCCACAATAAAAAAAACTCAAAATTTGTTAATATTTTTAAAAGATTTATGAAACTTTGAAATATGAAAAACAAAGTAGGATGATAAGGAATTTTATAGCAATATAGGCATATATTATGAAAGTATTCAAGAAGAAATACTTGTAACCATGTATCATCACCCATCATGATCACATGTCTTCCATTCTTAATTAGCTGCAAATCAATGAAAACCATTGTTTCTACAATCAATATTCCACCTATCTTTTGAGAGAGAACTGTGGATCAACTCAACAAAAATAACAGAACTTAGTAGATTAAATTTAAAATTTGCTATCTCACTAAAGGTGCTCACTTCATCTTTTTGGTCTTTTTGTCATCAATGCATTGAGATGGGGTGGTTCTACCACAAGGAGGCATCTCAAACCATAGATTGCAATGTGTTTTTGCATGTATGGACCCATCTATGCTAGGGTTTGTCAAATCCATCTTCAGTGAGCTAGCACCATGAGATGGTCAATGCTCCAAAGTGGCTAAAAGAGAGGATTTCATTGCCAAATTAGTGCTCTATCTCCCCAATGTTGAAGTTTGTCTTTGGCTTCTCATAGTCTTCTTTTTTGTTCAATTCATGGGGATGATGATGCCAGATATTAATCTGGTGGTGGGTCGGAGGTGCAAGTAGTCAAGGCTGAGGGAGTTGGCTTAGTATTACCCACTTTACAATAGGAAGATTCGCTAAATGTGTTGGATAGTTTGCAGAGTGAAATTTGGGTTTTGCAAGCCTAATGTGGCGATGTGGCAGTGTTATGTAGGCTGCATGTTAATCACTTCCATGTTCACTTAAAGGTTGGTTGTGATTACACTATTATTTTTTTTGTGGTTCCTTTGTACACAGATCTTAGTATCGATAAGAAATTTGTTACAGTGTATGGTTTCCCATGCTAGCTGGTAATCGAAGGGCTCAAGCTGGAAATGATAATGCTCCTTGGGTGGAGGAAGTGGTAGATACTAGCCAAGATATGCATGGAGGCAAGGAGTGGTGGGGTGTGGTATAGTGCTATGGGTTTATGGTTTTAGCATTATCTTTTTCTCCTGCGTTGTATGTTTGTAAAGGTTTTTCATAGTTATTAGGTAGTTTTGGATTTTGGTAGTTGATGGCTATGGCAGTATGCTTATCATGGTCTTGTTAATTTTTGCCTAGTTATATGTAGCTCTTGGTAGCTATTTTTGTCTGTAGTTTCTATGATGATGGATAGCCTTGTAATACTTCTCTTTCATGGGTGGGGCCCCCTATAGAACCCCCACCATTTGGCAGTCGATATACAAAATTCGTCATCTCTAACAATTCACCATATCTATAAAATTGATATGGTAAGGAAAAAATTAAATTAACATCACAAAAAAGAGGAGCAGTAATAGGGTCAGTACAAGAAGTTGGGTCCACTTTTTGGCCAAAAAGTAGCAGTGTTTTCCCTGATTTTTAGAATTTGTCACATTTGACCTAAAATTTTGAAGCACTTAAAGATTGAATCTCAAAAAAGTTAGTAATATGAAATGTAGTAATTGGAGTCTAGTTTCCAAATATGTAATTTATTTTAATACCCAGATGATACAAATTGATTTTCAATAGGCATGTCTAAAAACCACTTTTTAAAAGTCACTTTTTTTACCATACCACGCATGTGTACGGCCAACATACTTTGACCTAAATAAAATTATTTTTCTGAATCCTTTTAGGGAAAGATGTGTAGTACAATGAAGTTTGATAAGAATATTTTTTTTATAATTTTTTTCCAAATATTTTTTTATTAATTTTTTATTGTCCCTAATTGCTATTTTTGAAAACCCCTCGTGTATGACCAACATAATTTGAGCAAAACTAATCATAAAATGAAATTTTGTTTTTCATTGTGTAGAGAATGATGTCTAGATCGATGACATATAATTTTTTTCTGAAAAACTTTAAAAATTAGAAGTTATTAAAAAAATACAAACACCTGTCATTTTAAGTTTTTGGACCAGTTTCCTCATAAATTAATTAATAAATAGAAAAACAAGTCAGATCAAAAAATAAATTACATATTTGAAAACTACACATTGTCATCTATAATGGGTTTTAATTTTGTAAAAAAATTTGAAAAAAAACATCATCAGCCATATTGGTAAAGTTAGTCTTTTCTCTTGATCTGAACATGAACTTGTACTTGCAAGTCCAAGGCAAGGGGTTGACTTATCATGCCTTTCTCGAGCCTATGCTTTTAGTAATGGGTACCTATTCTAAAGCGGGTACCCATTATGAACGAGTACCCATTTTAAAATGGGTACCCATTCCTTTTGTGTGGGAAAAAAAAGCGTGCAGGTTTTTTTTGCAAATTCAAATACCTATATAGAAACGGGTACTTGTTCCTAAATGGGTACCTGTTTAGGCTCGGGCACCTGTTTCTAAATGGGTACCCATTCCTAAGCAGGTAATCATTTAGGCTCAGGCACCCATTTCCATCGAGATTTTTTTTGCTCACGACTTCCCCTCTATGTGGACCCAACTTCTTGCAAGTACCCAATAACCTCCTCAATGAGATCCAACACATCTTGATTATCCACAAATTCTATGGTACTCCAGTTGATTTCTTCTTTGATGTATTCTTCTTGCTCCATCTTAAACACATGCTGCATCAAAGTACTAAATATAACATCAGAACTAAAAATTCTAATTGCAGAGTGTAGAGTAGAGTTGCTAGAGAATATGCTACAGCCATGAAAAGAGCTCAAACATATATGACAGTTTCCTAACTTGATTGAAATGCCTGACCAAGTCAAAATGGTTAACACAATCCTAAAAATTACCTTTCCAAAGTATGCATCCTTGAAATCAAATCATAGTGATATTGCAAGGATATTAAAGTGCAAAAAAGTAGAGAATATCAAGTTATAGCATTAGAAACAAAGATTTTAAGGTAAAATAGATGTCTAAAACTCCTAAATAAGGTACATGTACAAATAAGGTCTAGGTGGTAGGGGTGGCACATGCCCTAGATGCAAGAAAGGCACTATTTGCATGCCTTAAAGCCCTCATAACAAATGTCACAAGCTTATGATGTGGAAACTAGGAATCATTAATGAATAAAAGAGGTCCTTAAGTTTAAGCTGAAAGGTAGGAGAAATAGACTTAAAGAGAGAGTTACTAAAATCACATCCAATGAATGGAATTTGAAAGATGAAGATAACATCCAATATTCAAACCTTTTCATGGAAAACTCCTTTCACTCCTAAAATAATTTAAAAATCTTGGCACTTGTAATTTCTCAGATGGAATATATTTGCAAATGTTAACAACATGTGTACTCTACTACCACTGTATTGTGCTAATCAAATTATTTGACACAAGCTTTTAAATTGCAAAAATGGCCCATAGACATTTTGTCAAACAGTTAGCAGGTTATGTAGATTAATCAATATTTCTGAATATTAAAATTAGAACAATTGTTGCTCACTTCTAGATCTTATACATTTAAAAAAAACACTTGGTATGTAGATGAAAACATATGGATATTTAAGAAAATAGTTCGCAACCTACTGAAAGAAATTGCAATTGATCATAAAATCCAAAATTTGCAGGTACACTCAGAATTTTACCAAAATAATCTCAATTTATTTTTGACCTGATAAAGGCAAATTACAAACTAAACAACTAATATAATGACAAATTTGTAGTGTCCAGGCATCAATTCCTTTTCCAACTAAAATTTTGGTTCACACAAGCTATATGCCAATGCAATGAACAAACTCTAGCACCCAGCTAACTCTGTTGATATCCAAGGTATAATGGTAGTGTTTGGTATTTCTGTGGTAGTGATAAGAGCTCTAGTTCATAGTGGATTGTAACCTTATCAATAGAAATCACCAAGCTATAAAAAAATTGCCTTTGGTTGATGTATATGTCTAGAGGTTTGCAAAGAACAAGAACAATATTTTTCATACCCTCTTCTTACTCAAATACTCACCTATTTCATGTAATTATATCTCAAACCCTTCTTCAAAGACAATGGTGCTTGTTTAGTGTGAATCAACCCTGAAATACTCCATTAAATTGTCATGCCCGGTAGCAAATATGTTGCAAATCAACCTTCTATGTATTTGTATTAGCAATCATGACACCTTGTTTTAAAATGGGAAGGCCATTCTAGGGAATGGGATGCCTAGAGTATTCAATCTTCAACATATGCCCATCTAAACATTATCACCTCCAAAGAAATATGAAATCCTCACATCAAATGGTTAACACAATCCTAAAAATTTCCATTCCAAATGGGAGCTTTGGAATGTCAATACTTCCACATTTTGTATCACCTGCTCTCCCGCAAGCACTTCAAGTCATGCCTGCGGGAGAGCAGGTGATGCAAAATATGGAATCCCTACATCACCGCAGACATGACTTGAAGTGCATGCAGGAGAGAAGGTGATGCAAAATATGGAAGCATTGATAAGGCATGTGAACTATTTGGCAGAATACCTCACAGAGATGTCATCTCATGGAATGTAACGATTGCGAGATATACACAAAATGTATTTTTTGAAAAGGCTGTAGAAACTTTCAAGCAAATGCAAATAGTAGGTGTAAATCCAAATTTGACAACCTTTACTAGCATCTTCCTTACCTGTGCCAAAATGGGAGCTTTGGAACAGGGTATGGACATCCATCATAACATAATGGAAGGGGGATTTTTGTCAAATATTATAGTTGGAAATGCTCTGGTAGACATGTATGCAAAAAGTGGAAGTATAGATAAGACATGTGAACTATTTGATGGAATGGCTCAAAGAGATGTCATCTCTTGGAATGCAATGATTGCAGGATATGCACAAAATGGATTTGTTGAAAAGGCTTTAGAAATTTTAAAGAAAATGTAATTGGCTGGTGTAAATCCAAATTCCACAACCTTTCCCAGCATCCTCCCTACCTGTGTCAAAATGGGAACTTTGGAATAGGGTATGGACATCCAACAAAACATAAAGGATAGAGTAATTTTGTCAGATGTTGTAGTTGCAACTGCCCTATTAGACATGTATGTAAAATGTGGAAGAATAGACAAGGCACGTGAACTGTTTTACAGAATGCCTCAAACAAATGTGGTCTCATGGACTGCAATGATTACAGGATATGCACAAAATGGATTTGTTGAAAAGGCTTTAGAAATTTTAAAGCAAATGCAATTGGCTGGTGTAAAGCCAAATTCCACAACCTTTGCCACCATCCTCCCTACCTTTGTCAAAATAGGACCTTTGGAATAGGGTATAGACATCCATCAAAACATAAAGGATAGAGGAATTTTGTCAAATGTTGTAGTTGCAACTGCCCTGTTAGACATGTATGCAAAATGTGGAAGCATAGACAAGGCACATGAACTGTTTGATAGAATGCCTCAAAGAAATGTGGTCTCATGGACTGCAAACATTGTAGGATGTGCACAAAATGGATTTGTTGAAAAAGCTTTAGAAATTTTAAAGCAAATGCAATTGGCTAGTGTAAAGCCAAATTCCACAACCTTTGCCAGCATCCTCCCTGCCTGTGTCAAAATGGGAGCTTTGGAATAGGGTATGGACATCCATCAAAACATAAAGGATAGAGGAATTTTGTTAGATGTTGTAGTTGCAACTACCCTGTTAGACATGTATGCAAAATGTGGAAGCATAGACAAGGCACGTGAACTGTTTGATAGAATGCCTCAAAGAAATGTGGTCTCATGGACTACAATCATTACAGGATATGCACAAAATGGATTTGTTGAAAAGGCTTTAGAAATTTTAAAGAAAATGCAATTGGCTAGTGTAAAGCCAAATTTCACAACCTTTGCCAGCATCCTCCGTTCCTGTATCAAAATGGGAGCTTTGGAATAGGGCATGTACATCCATCAAAACATAAAGGATAGAGGAATTTTGTTAGATGTTATAGTTGCAACTGCCATGTTAAACATGTATGCAAATTGTCGAAGCATAGACAAGGCACGTGAACTATTTGTTAGTTTCAAGACAGACAACTAAGAGGGGGGGTGAATTAGTTGTCCCAAAACTTTTATTTTATTAACCACTTAAATCCTTCTTGTAATTCAGTAGCATAATCAATCATGGAAACACAATACAATAATTCAAGAGTAGAAACACATTAACACATATGACACCAAGATTTTAATGTGGAAAACCCGGTTAAGGGAAAAACCACGAGGTGACTAACCCAAGATTGTATTCTTTATTAAAAGAATAAGAGGAACAAAATGGCACATGCCAATTAGGGCTCATTGCCCAAGCAAACTGCTGAGAAGAGGCCCACTGCCTACAGGAGACACAATATCTACCAAATAATAAGTATTACATACTTGAACTGAAGAATAGCATCTTCACCATGCTTGAGTCAGTTCCATTTAAGCTCAATACTTCTGCTCTGCTTTTCACTCTTCTCCTCTCTACCACACTCTCATCTTCTTCCCGATCAATTTGAAATGACTTCACAACTCTTATTTATACAAAATATCGACTTTGGGATAATCATCAAAGTCGGCACACTTTATTTTATTCCAGAGCAAATACACAAATACAACTTGACTTATTACAAAAGACTTCATGTGAATCACCACTCTATTGGCCACACAGATCTGGGACTTCAATCTTCTTTGAGGAACATGCCATGCTTCACAGAACATCTTCAAGATTATCTGCAAGATGTGTAAATCATCCGGTCGGCCAAGCTTAGGAAGAACGTCATCATCCAGAAGTAATTCTTCAATTATGAGCTCAATCTTCAATGCGGACCACCAACACAAACTAGACACAATCTAGAGACCCCCACAAGCTTGTTTGATTCACCAAGAACATCCACACCACTTCTGATAACTGAAATCATTCTCTTCTTCATCTAGAATCTTAAGAACACAGTCTATCATCACTGTCATATTGAAATAGATGCTTGTGGACATCCAGACCATGAACCAATTGAGTTGTCAATTCACATTGACTTCCTAAACACTCCACCAAATCCCCATAACAAGATATTGCATTTTTGGATCTCACCGAACCTATTTGTGTCACTCTGTCACCTCTGAACATCTGCCAGAACCAGTTTTACTCATATGGCCATAACTTCTTCAAATCTTCATACGGACCTCTCAAATCTTTACTGGATCACCTTTAGACACATATCTACAAACCCTTTGATGTGCATCCTCTGATCTTCATCTTAGTTGTGATCTTCACTTTAGAGAGCTTCACTGTCTTCACTGTACTTCTCTATTTCTGATAGGACTAATTTTCTCAATATCCTCAGCACACAACTCATCCAATCCTTGACATCAATGCAACATGAGTATGTTCACATCAATGACAACACCGGTTAGGCCCATACTTGCAACAATCTCCCCCTTTGTCATTGATGGCAACATATGATGTGAAAAATTGTTTTAACCATCAAGACAAGAACTTCTCCTTACTGACTGACATAGCTCCCCCTATCAACAACAATCATTCACATGTCTTCTCTTCCTCTACTGCTCCCCCTCTGATCAGCAACCACTTTTTTTTTCACATGTCTTCTCTCCTCCTTTGACATCAATGGCAAACGGCACATACTTGCATCAATCTCAGAATCATATAGACTACTCCCCCTGAGTAGCAGCTTCCTATCATCAATCCAGACCACAAGATATGACTCTGAGATACTCAAAAGAGTCCTTAGGTAGAGGTTTAGTAAAGATGTCTGTAATCTGATCTTTAGAGGGCACAAACTCCAATCTAAGTTCACTCTTGTTCACCTGCTCTCTCAAAAAGTGAAACTTGATGAATATATGTTTTGTCTTTGAATGCACCACTTGATATATTTATTGCACTTGAATTATCACAGAAGATTGTGATAGGTTCCTCATACTCCACTCTAATGTCTCTTAGCATTTGCTTCATCCACAATACTTGAGTACAACTGCCTGCTACTGCAAATATATTATGCTTTTGCAGTGGATAGAGATATTGCCTCTTATTTCTTGCTTAGCCAAGAAACCAATCTTTTCCCTAAAAAGAATGCACCACCACTAGTACTCTTCCGGTCATCCACATCTCCTGCCCAATCTGCATCTGTATATGCATGAATAGAGAAATCATGATCTCTACGATACCATAAACCATACTCAACTGTTCCTTTTAGATATCTGAGAATCCTCTTGATTTCCATGACATGAGATTCTCTAGGATCAACTTGGAATCTGGCAACAAGACCAACAACATTCATAATGTTAGGTCTAGTTTGAGTAAGATATAGTAGTCCTCCAATCATTGACCTGTACTTTTTCTAATCAACCCTAAGAGAGTCATCATCTTTGCTCAGTTTACATCCAGTTTCCATGGGAGTATTCATTGGTTTTGATTCTTCCATCCAAAATTTCTTCAACAATTCTTTCACATATTTGGGCTGTGAAATGAAGATTCCTTTCTTTGTTTAAGTGATTTGTAGACCCAAGAAGAAATTCATTTCCCCAAACATGGACATCTCAAATTCACTTTTCATTTGCTTAAAGGTTTCTAAAGCCTTTTTAAAAAATCCATTTTTGTGAGAGTCCTGTAATCAGTTCATCCCTTAAGGCAAATGGTGGAAATAAGGGAGAGTGATCCAACAAGGAGAGTCAATGCCTCATTTTAGAATAGAAAGAGATGTCTTTGCTGCACCCAAATGAAGGATGATTTGGATTTGTTCTAACCTGCTACCTTGCATATGGTGGAAAGTAAAATAACTCAGCCGAGCATATAAAATTGAAAGATTTGGGGAGCGGAAGGGGAGCACGAATAGAAAACAAAAGAATCGTCTTCCAAGGAATAGATCCAAGACTATGGAGAAAATCTTCTTTCTTTTAAAGGTATTTCCATCACTTCTTTGTTTTCTAGCACAAAAGCTAAAATACCTTGCTGCTATTTCATTAAGCACAGAAAAAATTGAAACTCCATTTCTACCTTTTAAAAAGAGAAAGAAACATGCCAAAATCTATTTCAATGCAAGATTTTTACACTGCCTCTTTTCTTAGAAACAATTTCTATTATGCAGAACTATTTTCTTAATTCAATAGATATAAAGGGGTTTTCAAAGATAGATCATGAGGTTTCTGATTTGTAATTTTAAGGTAAAACAAGGGTTTGATCTTATAGAAAATTTAATGAGGGAAGCCATACAGAAAAACTGGGATATAATGATAGAGATTGAAGAGATCTAAGTCCCATAGAACCCTTTTGTTATTCGATGACCTTTTCTGTAGAGATTTTCCTTACAACTCTTCTTAAGAATGTTGAGTGGCTTTGTGTTTGGTCATTACAGACATATTTCTGCTAAATAACCAGCCTTGTGAAAATTGTAGTATTTGAGTTAAAGAATGTTATGGCACTAAATACCTTAGATTCATCAATCTGTGTTGTGCATTGAAATTTAGTCACATAATATCTAATTTGGAAAATCTGCCCGCAACACAAGGATCTAAAGGAACTATTGTAAGAGGAAAATTAAGATTTCCATTTTGTAAGTCTTTTTAACATTTTATTTGGTTATGGTAAATATGGTGGACAATATGCTAAAATTAGACTATGAGAACACTTGCAATACCTTTTGATGTGCTTTTCTTATAATATCCATGCATTCCTTTGTGAAGAGTGATTAAATTGGGGTCACTGGAGTTATTACACAACTAACCTTACTGATAAAGGGCTATTTTCAATAAAATTACATTGTCATCGAAAGCTTTTGCCCTATAGATCACCTTGTTCAAGCCTAGCTAATTTGCATATTTAAATAGGGGTTTTTACTTGATGGATTTTAATTGATGATTATCTTGGATCATGAGTGGTTATGGAACTGTTTTGATTTGATTACATATACCTCATTGGTTAAATGAGATGAGCTTAGGTCTAGGATATTGAGTCCTCATGCATGGCCTTGAGTGCTTGTAAAGGCTAAGGATGCATACGAGAAGGCCTATCCGTCTGTGGGGTGTCGAGTTATCTGCCTACGGGACATTGATTTGGGCATGTTTGAGTCTCCTCCTCTAAATGAGAAGTGTACTTGTGTCCATGTGGTGCCATCCCTTCGAGCACACAGGATGACACTCCATCTGATTTACACTCTTGTATCCAGTACCTTTGTAGTCTTGAGTAGTACCTGACCTATGTTTTGGATAAGCAGCTCTATGTTATGACATTGGCTTTATGCATTCCTTTCTGTGTCTGCTCTGTGATTGATGTGAGTGTTGGCCACCTTGTATACCCTTGCTTGTTCTTTTGTTTGGGCCTTGTGACTATCTCCGAGCACGGTAGGGTGGTCTCTTGTGAGTCCACATGGTTGGGAGGCGTTGCCACCACCATTGGGGACCGATGAATAGGTTATCGGAGCACCAGTTGGAGATGTTCTCTCTCTCTATTACTCTTTCAGTTATTGTACCATATTCATGGCTATGCCATTACACTATATATTCTTTATGTAATTGTTCTCTCTTACCAGAGAGGATGTAATCATGTAAATTAATGAGAAGAAATGAGATGTTTCCTATTTGCTTTATGGATTCCAGTGTGGGTATTGGATCTACTTGTACTATGGTGCTTTTGGATTCATGTTTATATTAGAAATGGGATTAGGAACATTTGATTTGGTGTTTAAAATGAATGTAGTTTTATAATGTTTTCTTTGGAGGGTGAATTAGTCCTCTCCTTCGGGTTGCACATTCGGCCATACTTGGCCATGAATGTTGTTGATCTATCGAGTTGACAACCATATCTGTGTATGTTATCACTTGTTATTTCAAAAAAAAAATATTCTTGTTCTCCCTTGGCCCTTACCCTTCGAGGTTTGCAGGGCAGGATGTTACATCTTTAAAGCATAATGGTGGGGGGATTCTTGTCAGATATTATAGTTTGAAATGCTCCCATAGACATGTATGCAAAATATGGAATCATAGACAAAAAAATGTGAACTATTTAACAAAATTCCTCAAAAAGATGTCATCTCATGGAATGCAATGATTGCAGGATATGTACAACATGGATTTTGCAAGGACGCTCTCAAAATCTTTAAATTTATCTTCTCCACACCTGCTCCAATGATATTTATCTTAACGGTTGTTGTTTAATATTTATCTTAACCTGTATTTTGGGGCATTCGACCCTGGCACGAGTTGCCTCTTTGTTGACTTGGGGATCTTCATATAGGATCCATCTCAATTGCCTTTCCTCTTTTTTAGAGTTTAAACTTTAAAAGAATACTACCAGATAATGTGGGTCAAGCTATATTTCTCATTAAAAACCCATGTAAGGCAGAACTGGCCTTCTATGCTTTAATCCTACCGTGCATAACACGATGTGGTTTGGTGGATTGCAGTCTTTGCTAGAAGACACAAAATGAGATTATTGATATAGCCTTATAAGTATTTGCAAAGTGAAGGTGTAAAGTTAAACTAGCTGACCTTGATGAAGCGGGTAATCAATTTCTGACAGATTGTAGAATGCAACAGTTTGTTTGACTTAGGTGTATTGATGAAGGGTACAAAAAATGGTACATTTGAGTTTCAAGTTGCTTCATCAAAATGTAGTTCCACTACCTAAAATCTTTGCCTGATTGGCACAAATTTGTCTTACTGATAATGCCATTAATGTTTTAAGTTAATGCAATTGGCAAGCACTAAGCTAGACTCTAGGATCTTGGCTAGCATCTCCCATCTCGAGATTTGGTGCCTTGGAACAGGTTTTTAATCCATAGAATATCAATTCAACATGATCTTTGTTTGATATGACATATCAGACACATATGCAAAATGGGCCAGTCTTTGGTAGGCACATGACATAGTTGTCACGTTGGCAACCTTGCCAACAACAATGATTACATGCTACTTAAAAAGTTAAAAGACTATCTTGAGTTATACAAAAGTTTGAACAAGAAATGAACCCAGAATAAAGTTTGTATTTGTTGTCATTTAAGCAGTAATCTTGCCAGGAGAACCTAAGCCTTCATGTTTCAAGATTTTAGTCTTTGGCTATTTTACATAAATATATAGCCATTATCTAGAAGAGCACCCCTACTTAATAATAATGTCAATTTTAGCAACTGTATCCTATTAATAAGAAGAAAAAATTCTTGAAATCTTGATATATGGCATTTATTAATAAGGCATCACATCACCAATTCATCTCTTCCTTAGAGATAGACTTTTTCATTCTATGATTGTATGTTCTAGATCCCATTAGAAAAATGAAGCTTGTACAAAGCCAAATCTGAGTGAGCTAGTGTTCAAACTCATTTTGAACATCTTTTGACTGTTGCTTAAAGGTCATTCTTATAGGAGCATTTGGACGAGCCTTCCAACCATAGAGCCTATCCACCTTAATAAGTCAAGCACATAGTGAAAGCCTTTTGTGTCAGTGATTTTCAAGGTAGAAATTTTTTCATGAAAATTAATGGTAGATAGATATTGAATACACATTGCAACTACCATACAGACTTACCTTATTTAGGGCAACTACAAAGGGCATACGTCACATTTTCAAAAGATTTAGCGACTCAAGTGTTTGTGGTTCCAAGCCATGCATAATAACAACAACCAATATAGCAATATCACATAAACTAGAACCTCGAGCTCTGAAATTTGTGAAAGATTCATGCCCAGGAGTGTCAATTACTAGTAAACTAGGTACCCTTAAATTAGCATATGCCTTCAACTCTTTTGTCCTCTCATGTATGTTTTCCATTGGAAAATATGTCACTCCAATTTGCCAAGTGATTCCTCTTGCCTCAACTTCCTACACATTTGTCCACCAAATACAATCGAGCAAATTTGTCTTGCCGGTATCGACATGACCAAGAATGAAACAAATAGGCGAGCGCAAATCATATGCATTCCTTTTCAATAGTGTTTCTTCCTTCCTCACCTCTCGCTTCCTTAATGCTGCCTGTCACTTGTTATCCTTCATGTTTTCATCTTCACTCTCATTTTCTTCACTTTCAGAGTCTTATTCACTTTCAGGTTACACTTGTTGAACCTGCTTTACAGAAAAAGATGGTTTAACAGGAGGGGAAGGCTTTGCTACACTTGACATGGGTGTTGATTTAGGCACAGATGCAGCTGTATTTTTTACTACAACAGACTTAGATGTAGGCCCAACAAAACTCTCTTCCTCTTCAGCAAAAGTACTTTTAACATGTAAAGCCACATCTTTTTCATCCCAACTTTTAGCATCCCAATCATCTTCCTCCTCCTCTTCGGTTTCCATTTTCTCCTGCTCAACATCCATATGAGCCTCACTCTCAATAGGCTCAATTATCATTGCATTGACCTCTTCCTTTACTTTACTATCATATGCCTCTTGAGGAGTTTCATCTTAGATGGCATGGTCTTCTGTTAGCATAGCCTACTGAGAAGTTGCAGAATCAATAGTAGTAGGACCATGCTTTTTCTTCGTCTCATACTTTGGTTTCTTGGGTGCTGAAGAAATTTGTTCCTCCCTTGAAACATCAGATAAACCCCCACTTTGGGCAAGGAACTGCTCTCTCATTAAAGCCAACCTGCAAGCTTCTTCCTTCTGCTTGCTAATTAGTAAGTTGCCCTCTGCCTAAAGCTGCAGCAGCAGTCCCCTTGTACCAGTTGAATAAGATTTTCATGTGGCATACAAACTTATAAAAAATGAAGGTCCAAGTTGCAAAATAATTTATTAGTTATGTCAAAGGTTGCATGAAAGAATTGACATTGCTCTCAAACATCACACTATTTGGCTATTTGAGATCCTTTAGTGAAGGCTATTATCAAATCATACATCAACAAATCTGTAGGGTGAGGTCTACTTGATGTGATTATGAACAATCACATGTACATGTATTTTGTGTTATAAAAAAAGCCAACATAGTCAAAATGGGGCTGTGACATTAGAAGGGTCAGTCTATGATTCAATTTCAATGCTTTTGACTAGAATAAATGGTAGTGTTATAAATACTATGTTTGACTGTAATAAATTCTATTGACTGCAATAAATGTTGTGGGTTGCTAGTGCCAACTGAGTATAGTGTACACAATGAGGAATAGTCCCATGAAATGCAACTTTCCACTAAAGTAAAAATTATAACTGAAAATGGCTATGTGCATCCCTTGCTAAATGTTTAGAAAATATGTTTACACAGGATATTGTATTTGACATAAGACCATAAGACTAGATCTTTTTACTCATTTAGGCCTCATAGATGCCTTGGCAAAGTAAATTAACAATATTTCTTTTAGGAATTTTGTCAAAGTGTTCACATGCATTGTCTATGCTTCTAAATTTTGTATGCATGTCGACCAAGGCACCTACACCTACAACATCTGACCAAAAAAACCCTTTATTTAAAATGGATATCTATACCATGTTCCAATGCTCCCATTTTTGCACAGGTTGGAGATGCTGGCAAAGGTTGTAGAGTCCAATTTTACACCTGCCAATTACATTTGCTTGAAAGTTTCTAAATCCATAGGAAACTATAAGGAACTTGAAATCTCATCCACACAATACAAGCCACAAAGAAAATTAATCACAATTTTTAATTATTCAAGAGAGATTTTTGCATAAATTCTTCTTTATTGACTTTTGTGCATAAGTTCTTGTAAAGGCCATGGTGATCAGAAGTGGCACTTATAACTACATCATCTAACAAATCTACTTTCAATTATGCTTCGATGGATGCCCATACCCTACTTAAAAGTTTCTAAGGCCTTTTCAGGAAAGCCATGTTGAATATATCCTACAATCATGGCATTCCATGACACTACATTTCTTTGAGGCATTTCTTTAAGCAACATATACCACTGATCCTTATAAGACATATCGGTGAGACAAGACCGCTTCGATGGAACCCTCATCATGGTCTCCATGATGGACCGATAAAAGAAAATTAACAGGTATATACCATTGGCTAGACAACAATGCGTCGAGCAGACTCCTAACACGGTCCCACCGACAGACTGATGAAGCAAAGCAGTCATGTACATATCAAGGGAAGCATCATACATCAACCAGACATATTCCATCACCCTACCGATAGCTCAATAATAGTGTATCAGTGACACTTGAGCATATCGGTGAGAGAAGACATGGAGGTCAGGGTTTCGAGGAAAGACAAGAAAGGGTTGAGGATTCTTTAACGAAACAACTTGTAAAAGTAGAAGCAGAGAGATATAACTAACCTGGACATAGACAAACAAGGAAATATAGAGATCGGAGCCACTGTCTTCCTAATGGCAGAGCTTTAACTCAGCAAATCTATCAGCAATTTGAAGCCAGTTTTCAAGCATTATATCGACTGTGACCTCCAAAACCCTAACTCCAGCATCGGTGCACTTGTTCTCCCAGTTGTTGTCATCTCACATTTGCAACCTTCCGCATACTACTGGGTAGCTGGAAAGAATGGCCGACAAGGACATTTTCAAGGCCATGACAAGATCAGAGCTTTCTTTATTGCTGAACTTCTTGTAGTAATAAACCAGTCAGACATTGTGCAGGTGCATCATGTGATCCAAGTTCAATAGTGGGTAGCATTTTCCTGGCACCACTACCTCGCTAGGCACAACCATCAACTTTGAATGAATCTTCACCTTCTCTTCTCTCATCTTCCCTTCTCCTGCCAAAACAAAGCCCCCCCAATACGCCCTAAACACATTATGAAATATTATGAATTTCAAGTGATTTCGAGGAGACAGGGATATTGGGCTAACAAAAGGGAGTGTCTCACCGATACAACGATGAAACCAGGGCTTTGACGGTTGACCCTGCCTGTCAAGCAATTTTTTTATGACAGTTATCCATTGAATAGTGCCCTTAAAATACTATGACATACCATAGTAAAATTAAAATTATATATAAACCAAATATATATATAATCATAATTTTATATAAATTTTAATAGTTTTCATTGAAAATATTGATTGTATTTTATGGCAAAAATGCTTAAATACGGTTATACGTCCATCAAATTTAAGCCCTAGATAAAACTACCAAAGACAAAAGACATCAGTGGAAGTGATGAATATAGGTGGGATATAAATATGAGTCCCAGCGATACCCCGAATTAAGAAAGCAATGACATAAAGAAAGCATGGACACAAGATATAATAAATTATTTCTAGGAACATATATATGCAAGTAGTAGACAAACATCTACACATCTAATCTAGTGTTAGCATATGAATCCATCTAGTAGCTAGGGATCAACATATAATGTTGATAATGAATTAAGCAATTGTGATCACAAAATAAATGGGCCTTACAATGAGGTTGGGCCTTACAACTACTAATTGATTGAATTTTAGTTGACAAATCTAATATATCTCATAGTTTGCTAAGAAAAGAAAACAAATTTCTTCATAAGTATGCACAATGTACTAGATCATATTGAAGAATATATTTGGTTTGAATATAGTTTACTTATACTAAGATCTACCATAGTATTATGATCAAATTGGAAAGAAAAAAAATAGAGTAACAGTCATTTTTATTTGTCTAACCAATTATTTAGTTGTATTTTTTGCCAATGTCCAAATTTGATGTAGGGGCATCACATAAATTGATTGTTTCAAATCTTTTTTTTTGTGAGTAGGTGAAGTTCCTGTCACCATTGCGATAGAAAGTATTTATAATTGCATAATAAGGCAGTGTCAGTAAAACAATTGTTCTAGTAAATCTATGATGTTTGGAAACAAATCCTTTGATGGGAAGGATCTTAAAAACATTCTAGAATTATACATGAAGGTTGCATAGTCAAATTCCTCCTAGTGTGTGAGATTTTAACATTTTCTGACTTATGCTGGTGATTTGGTGAAATTGTAAAATCCAGAGTTTGGTAGCATTTGAGGTCGAATGGTTTGGTGGAGGTCTTAGGAATGCTGAGACATTTATTACTATTCATTTTGGCAATGTTTCAAGCTTCTGGTAAAAAGTTTATGGCCGAAGTCAGTTTTTAGTCTGGGCACTCGTCGCAGTTACACAATTGGAGTTTTCAGATCTGTAAAGTATAATTTTGGTTGGTATTTATTAGTTTGATGTTTATCTAGTAGAATGGCTCTGACAAAGTCCCAAGTTCATGCTTTTCATCTAGAGGTATCATATGATCATTATTATGCCTTTTGACAAGGCAAATCTGAGTTTGTTCATGAGCGCTTAAATATTATCCTACAACAGATTTGAAGACACCGAGAGAAGAAAGTAAAATGTAGTGTGGGAATTTTAGTTTGTCTAACCCTAGAGGTATAAGTGTGACATGAAATATTTAATGCCCTGAGACATATGACAAGTGGCGTCAATAGCAAGATATAACAAATGACCGTTCAAGTCTGCATTATAGTTTGACAATTGTTGAAGTACGTAACTACTATGGAAACTGATTGACATGTTTTATCTAACTGCCATGAAGGAAATAGAGACTGCCAGCTGGGGAAGTAATGCCTTCTATCTTGAAGACCAATTTCAAATTTAGAAAAATGCTAAGTTTAGTCTCTTGGAAATTCATTGTAGTGTTGGTAAAGGGAGCTGATATGTCAGTTCGAAGAGAAAGAGGAGACGCCAAATGGGAGAAACCATTGGATGGAAGGAAAGTAACTAATCTGAGAGAGAATCTACAACAGCGACAGAAGAAGGTAGAAAGATAGAATCTGCAGAGCATAAATAGTGAAGAAGAAAGGATATACGAGAAGTTTTGGGGCAGAGAGGTGAGAATAATACACCTCTGAGAGAGGTTTTGGAGAGAGGAAATAAGAAGATAGAAGAGGTTGAATGCCTCTGTGGAGGCTCATGAGTAATCAGAGGAATGCTTATGAAAGTTGAGGGTAGAGGAAGTCCTCTGTAGAGTGTAGTGGCCATTAAAGGCCAATAGAAATAATATATTACAGATTTAATGTATGTTACTGATTGGAATATAATAGACCTGGGTGATGTTGCATTATTTGTTTTGAGACAATTAATGAATCATACTAGTTATTGTTCAATGTTTGCTATGCATTTCTGATCTCTATTATTAACTCAATTTCAATAGAGTTGCTATCATAGTTGTGACCAAAGATATGCATAGGGTTGGTTATTGCTAAAGACCCAAATTGTGCCATGTCAATTGATGTCTTAACATCTGAATTAGAAATTGGTACTATCAGAGTGGTATCAAAGCACAGAACGATTTGAGTGTGAATGTTTAATGTGTTATTGACCTTTTGAAGGTTATGCATTGTATTGTTGTTGCTGATTGACAGGGCAGATTGAAAGGAAGAAAACCCTAAGGAGATGTTTGGAAGATGAAAGAAGAAAGAGAAAATACAAGATAAAAAAGAGAAAATAAAATTTGTAGATCATGGGTATATAGTACCATTTTGGAAAACAAAATCAGTTGTGAAAAAGCATCAGGTAGAAGGTAACAAAGGAGTAGCATCAAGGATGGAAGATATGACAAAGGATCTAAGGAGACGAGAGGATAAGCCTAGTATGGAGGCAGTAAACCATTCACCCAAGAAGGTGGAGAATCAAGTATGGAAGGTAAAGCATGGGACAGCCATGGGAGAAGATGAAGATAAGAAGACAAACCAAGTTAATAGCAGCTGTGAAGAAGATGAGTCCAAGGGAAAGGAAGATCTAATGAGATCCATGGAGGATGAAAAGAAGAATAATGCACAAGAGCCTGCAATCAAGCTAGAAGAAAAGCAGTATGGTAAGTGCAGGGTAAAAAGTTAACAACTTGATTTGTATAATGATGATGAAGAAGCTTTGAATGAAATTTATGAATGTGAAGAAAGGTTGTGGCTGACAATAGATAGAGAGAAAATAAGAAGAGGGAAATACAAACAGATAAAGGACAGCAAAAGAGAGCAAATTGAACAATCCAAAAGTGAATATAACAAGGTTGTAAAGAATGAGTTGGTTAGGAGAAAGAAGAATCCTAAAAGAATAATGGAAGAATGGTGTGATGAAGAAAGAAAGCTAGTAGATGGTAACAGAGAGCTTGGTGCAGCAATGTAGACCGAGGTAAACAAAAATATCTTTTCCAAGAATGGGGATATGAATTTCTTTAATGTGTTGATTAATGAAAGGGTAAAATGTGAAGTAGAGAATAGTATTGTGTTATGTGAATTGCATGAAGGTGTTAAAAATGTTTTGAGGTTGTTTAGTGTGGACAGTTGGAAATAAGGCTGAGCATGCCTTAAAGGTAAAAGAGAATTGGATAAGTGAAGTGGGAATAATTAGGAACATAGGTATAGAGTTTCTTATTTTTTATATTGTTGGAGTGGCTGATATGGGGATGAGTGGAATAGCAAGAAGTCTAGTTGGTGTGGAGTTGAAGGATGAACAGCGAAGTTGGAGGGATATGTTAGAGATGTCGAATAGATTGTGGAAGAAGTGAAAGAAATATTGAGGATCTACACTGGAGGAACTACCACATGTGTGGGAGCACATGCTCTTTTCTCCCCTAGGGAGCCTGATGCAGGGGCATCGCATAAACTGATTGTTTCAAATCTTTTTGTTTGTGAGCAGGTGAAGTTCTTGTCGCCATTGCGACAAAAAGTATTTATAATTGCATAACAGGGCAGTGTCAATAAAATAATTGTTTCAGGAAATCTATGATGTTTGGTGATAAATCCTTTGATAGGAAGGATCTTGAAAACATTTTTTAAATTATACACAAAGGTTAGATAGTCAAATTGCTCCTGGTGTGTGAGATTTTAACGTTTTCTAACTTGTGCTGGTGATTTGATGAAATTGTAAAATCTAGAGTTTGGTGGCATTTGAGATCGAATGGTTTGGTGGAGGTCTTATGAATACTGATACATTTATTACTACTCATTTTGGTGATGTTTTGAGCTTCTGGCAAAAAGTTATGGCCAAAGTCAGTTTTTAGCTTGGGCACCTATCGCAATTACACAATTGGAGTTTTTGGATCTATAAAGTATAATTTTGGTTAGGATTTATTAGTTTGATATTTATCCAATAGAATGGCTCTGACAGAGTCGCAAGTTCATGCCTTTCATCTAGACATATCATATGATCATTACTATGCCTTTTGACAAGGCAAATATGAGTTTGTTCATGAGTGATTAAATATTATCCTACAACAGATTTGAACGCACCGAGAGAAGAAAGTAAAATGCAGTGTGGGAATTTCAATTTGTCTAACCCTGAAGGTATAAGTGTGACATGAAATATTCATTACGCTAAGACATATGACAAGTGGCATCAATAATAGGATATAACAAATGATAGTCCAAGTCTGCATTATAGTTTGACAGTTGTTTAACTACATAACTACTATGGAAACTGATTGACATGTTTTGTCTAACTGCCATGAAGGAAATAGAGGCTGTCAGCTAGGGAAGTAACACCTTCTATCTTGAAGACCAATTTTAGATTTAGAAAAATGCTAAGTTTAGCCTCTTGGAAATTCCTTGCAGCGTTGGTAAAGGGAGCTAATATGTCAGTTTGAAGAGAAAGAGGAGACGCCAATGGGGAGAAACCATTGGATGGAAGGAAAGTAACTGATCTAAGAGAGAATCTACAGCAGCGATAGAAGAAGGCAAAAAGATAGAATCTGCATAGCATAAATAGTGAAGAGGAAAGGATATACGGGAAGTTTTGGGGGAGAGAGGTGAGAATAATACACCTCCGAGAAAGGTTTTGGAGAGAGAAAATAAGGAGATAGAAGAGGTTGATTGCCTCTATGGAGGCTCAAGAGTAATCAAAGGAATGCTTGTGAAAGTTGAGGGTAGAGGAAGTCCTTGTGGAGTGTAGCGGTCATTAAAGGCCAATAGAAATAATTTATTATAGATTTAATGTATATTGCTGATTGGAATATAATAGACCTGGGTGATGTTGCATTATTTGTTTTGAGTCAATTAATGAATCATACTGGTTATTGTTCAATATTTTCTATGCATTTTTGATCTCTACTATTAACTCAATTTCAATAGAGTTGTTGTCATAGTTGTGACCGGAGATATGCGTAGGGTTGGTTATTGCTAAAGACCCAAATTGTGCCATGTCAATTGATGTCTTAACATCTGAATTAGAAATTGGTGCTATCAAAATTAGTCATTTATTTAGTCATTTATTTGGTCATTTATTTAGTCATTTTAATTGATGACCAAATTAGTCATTTATTTAGTCATTTATTTGGTCATTTATTTAGTCATTTTAATCGATGACCAAATTAGTCATTTATAGCTATGTTGCAAAAAAAATTGGTCACATGACTAAAATTTTGAGTCACCTGGTCATTTATTTCCCATAGTTCTACTAGTGTAATCAAACTCTCTTGAAAAGAAAACCCTGTAACCAATACCGCCCACAGACTTGGAAACTGCCAAACCCTCAACAAATACTTAACTAGAATCTAGGCCAGATTTTGAATCCACTTTGCTGCATTGCCAGAAAGAGAAAAACAAATGTTCAATCTAGCCCTATTGGAGGAACGAGCAATGAACTTTCTGAACATAACATAAATGAGCAAATTGTCTAAACAATTTTGTGGCCATTTTCTTCCCCTTCCTGATGTCCATCCTCTTCCTCACTCTCATCATCATCATCATCATCATCATCATCTTTGGCTATTTATTCATCACCATCACCTACTTCCCCAGTGAACCAAGAAACTGCATGGGGGATAATTTTATCCTTAATTGTAGATCTGCAAGAAAAACACATAAAATCAATTAAAACTGATACCCAAAAGGTAGATAAATCCAAACACTTAGCAATAGATCAAGAACAAACCCAATCTCATAATCTTGGTTCATTACATCTTGCAATTCCTTAGCCTATCAACCACCCCATAAACTTATCAAAACACAAATACAGGATGGTAAAAAGTGTGTTCATTGAAAACTATAGAGCAAAACAAGCAAAACAGATCACTCATCAATACTCACAGCATCATCATTATTAGTGTACACATTGTATTTGGCTTCATTTGGCCTTATTTGGAAGCCTCATTTTATGCACATGGCATAAGACACCTCAGCTAGGTGTGTGGCATTTAGGAAGAGTCCTTAACTCCATCACTCCACTTAGCTTGCCACATCTACTTGAGTTCACCTTAAGTTATGGGATTGACTCCCATTAACTCAAGGTTACTCAAGCTTATATGTACTCACAATCTTTGCTATTCATTCATGCATTGTGTGACTTCATTATCTGCATTGTTTTTGTGCTTGTTCTCTCTCTCATGATTCAAGGTTCCTTTATGGTATCAGAACAGTTGAGATAGAAACAAGTCAACGTTCAAAAACTTACAGGTTGTGAGGTCTCATTTGCTGTGATTTGTGATCTATGGTTTGTGAGGGTAGTGTTGGACAGTTGTGTGGAGTGTGGTTGTGGCATGTTGTAGGAGTGTTGCATAGAAGCAAGGCTGAGGCCCCTGTGTGAGAGTGAGCCTGCTTCTCCAGGCATTGGACCTGCATCTCTAGATGTTGGGCTTGCTTGCAGGTTGCCACAGCCCTACACAGTAGGTGTTGTCCTAGCTGCCAGTCGTGGATGCTTTGAGGAGCTAAAATATGGCTTCCTTCTGCTGATTTCACCTTCCATAGGCCCATGGGTATTCTAAAGGCACAGAGCGCATAGTCTTTTACCTCATGGGCTCTCTATCCGTTCTTGCAGTCTGTGGTCTGCACTGATCCAAACCAATCTTCATTAGGCTTTGTTTAGGCACCATTTCTATGTGAATCTAGATTCTTTGCCATCCTCCAAACCACCTCCCTTCACATTTGAAAGCACCTATTTCAGATTTGATCGCTGATCTTTGCTTGCACAACCATGCAGCAGTGAAGGTCGCCCTCAATTCGGTGTCCTTCACAATGACGTCCCTATTCAGAAAAAGCATAGAGCCCACCGCCTTTGGGTGTAGAAGAGGAGTTTCTAAGGCTCCAAAACATGTCTTTGGTCTCCACAACAACATCTTTTCACCTAGGGTTTGCTTGCAGATGATAGAGAGAGATTTGGCCGCCAACAACCATCAAATTTTGGTCGTCCCCTGCAAATCTTTCTCTAGTTTTTACCTCTATTTTTTTCTCTATTGTTTTTCTCTATTTTTTTCTATAGAGAAGGTATTTTATAGAGGGTGTAGATCTACACATTATAGGGATTGACTTCCATGTTCCACCATCTATCTCTTTGAGGTTGCGGTATGATCTTTGTTTGCAGGGTCGCCATTGCTGAAGATCTTCATCGTTTGGTGTTGCCAGTTGTTGTTTAATGTTCTGCCTAGTTGAGGTCTTCATAGTCTCAGTTGTTTATCTATTGGTTGTTGTTTAATCATCATTTGATGCTACAGTTCAACAAGATTCTATCAATTTTTTTTGCAAAATTAAAGGCATTTAAGTGTATGAGGGGAAAAAGTAAAAATTACATATCCTTTTTGTGCATGATTTTTTGAGACATTTCTTTTAGATTCAAAATCGCACTATTGTTATAAAGTGCCTATTTGAAATCTATTTTGTCTCACTTCACGCACTAATTATAAAGTGCTGAATCTTGGGGGGTTCATCAAATTTAATCAAGAGAGGGGTGTCTTGTGTCTTTCACTTCCTTGAGAAGTGCATCTTGGTTGTGTACTTCATCCTTCAGCATCTCTTTCCACATTTATGTTTGCAAGCTACAACATGGATTCTAGTATTTCTATTTCACCCTTAACGCCCTTCAATTATCATGAATGGAAGTCTAAAATTTCTCTTTGACTCATGAATAAAGGCTTATATAGGGTTACAATGAATACTGAAAAAGAACCCACAACTACTAAGGATAAGGAAAAATGGTTAAACAAAAGAGATCAAGCTTTTGGTTTTTTGTGTCTTAATATTTCACCTGAATTACTATTTCATGTTCAGTCCTTGAAAACACCCAACAAAGTTTCGGAAGGTCTTAACAAGCTATTTGGCAAGATAGATGAATTTAGGAGTCATGAGTTAGAGAATTAACTCATAGGGCTAAGTCCAAAAGACTATACATCTCTACAAGACTTTTTTACTAAGTTCAAGTCCTTAAGGTTGCAACTAAAAGAATGTGGGATTGACAAAAAAGAGGACCGGTTAGTTCTTTCTGTATTGTCCAAATTAGGTCCAGAGTACTCTGTGTTTGTATCTACCTTCTACTCAACAAAGAGGGCTCTTGGAGCCTCATGGGCTATGCCTTCTCTTGATGACTTCATTGCTGATCTCATAAGGGAGCAAGACAAGTTGATTCAAATGGGGAATTTGAAGACTAGTAAATCTCAAGCACTCATTGCAGGAAATGAGAAAGATTAATCTTCAAAGGGTAAGAAACAACAAAATCAAAAGGAAAAGGATTCTAAGAAAGACAACAAAACTGATAACTCTAAAAAAGAAGGCAACTCTAAGCAAGGGAAACCTAAGAAAGAGTTAGTCAAATGTGCCTAATGTAAAAAGAATGGTCATGATGAATATCAATGTATGAAGAAGCAAATAGAGCACCTTACATGTCTTCTCAAGAAGAACATAGGGGTTCCAAATTCAATCAACACATCTTCATCAAATCAGGATAAGTCAAAGGAAAAAGAGAAAGGAAAGGGCAAAGCCTTAGTTGCTACTGCATCCTCATCACCATCTTGGATAATAGATTCAAGAGCTACTGATCATATGGGATCATCACAAGTTGAGTTCTCATCCTTGCAATCATGTAGCGTGTCTTCAATCACCGTAGGTGATGATACTCCAGCATTGGTTAGAGGAAGAGGGTCTATTGAAGTAGGAGGAACATTCCAAAATGTTCTAAGTGTACCTTCACTTTCAAACAATCTCCTTTCAGTGTATCAAATCACTCATCTAGGAAAAGGAATGATAGTTGAATTTTCTCCAAATGGCGTTGAAATCAAAGAGTTGTATAGCAACAATATGGTAGCTACAAGAAAGGCAGATCATCAATTGAGATTGTATACCTTTTTTAGTTTTTCTCTTAGTACTTCTCCAAAAACTCTGATTACCCATTCTAATGGCATTAGCAAGCTTTGGCATGAGCGATTTGGTCATTTGAGCTATTGCTATCTCAAACAATTGAATCAACAAAACATGGTAACAGGGTTGCCAAATGTCAAATTTTCAAAGGGGCTTTATAAAGGTTGTGCACTAGGCAAGCATCTAGAACATAAGTTTGACAAAGGCAAAGCATGGAGGGCATCATAAGTCTTAGAACTTGTACATAGTGATGTTTCAGGACCATTTCCACACCCATCCTTCACTAAGGCAAGATATGTTCTTACATTTATTGATGACTTTTCAATATACACATGGGTTTACTTTATTAGGCAAAAATCTGAAGTCTTTGATTGCTTTCAATATTTTAAAGCCTTAGTTGAGAAACAATCTGAGAAATCTATCAAAATTCTAAGGACAGATAATGGGTGTGAATATGTAAACAACAGGTTTGAGCAGTTTTGCACATTAGAGGGGATTGAATTGCACCATATTGTTCCTTACTCTCCCCAACAAAATGGAGTTGCAGAGCGCAAAAATAGCTCATTAAAAGAAGTGGCAAACTACATGATACATCACAGAGAACTTACACCAAAATTTTGGGCAGAAACTATCAATTCACAAGTTACATTTAGAACAAGGTACCTCATAAAGCATTGAAAGGAATCACACCTTTTGAAGCTTGGAAAGGATGAAAACCAGCAGTTGATCATTTTAGAGTTTTTGGGTCTCTAGCAATGGCTTGCATTCCAAAGGAGCAACGCAAGGCTATGGATCCTCAATCCAAACCTTGTATTTTTGTTGGATATCCAGATAGTGTTAAGGACTATCACTTACTCCATCCTATTACACATGAGTTGTTCATTGAGAGAAATGTTAAGTTTCATGAGATTTCTATTGACTCTACACTTGACACTTCTCATCATACTTTGGGCTCACTACACCTTGATGATTCAAATCATTCACAGCAGATTCCTGATATAGTGTCTTCTTCAGATTCTTGCAGTTATGATAGTGAGGATAGTGATGAGGGTTCATCTTCATCTAGTTCTGGGATTACATTAGAGGTTGACATAACAGCGCCTGATTCACCTCCATCTCATTCACTTGATAGGACAGATTTATGGGCACAGGATTCCACAGTTGATAGACACATTGAGTCAAATTTCTAGGGAGGGTCTCATGCCTACTTTGCCTCAGCT
The DNA here is from genome assembly GCA_027924645.1 of Cunninghamia lanceolata. Taxonomy (NCBI): domain Eukaryota; kingdom Viridiplantae; phylum Streptophyta; class Pinopsida; order Cupressales; family Cupressaceae; genus Cunninghamia; species Cunninghamia lanceolata. The sequence goes on along the minus strand of BSBN01001183.1, from coordinate 478,598 downwards.
TCAGATCCACAGACTTTTAGACAGGCATTAGCCATACCTGAGTGGGATAATGCTATGAATGAGGAATACAATTCCTTACTTAGAAATCACACTTGGGATTTGACTTCACTTCCTAAAGGAAGGAAGCTAGTTTGATGCAGATGGATATATCAAACTATGTTTGCAGTAGATGGGTCAATTGATAAGTATAAGGCACGACTAGTTGCAAAAGGTTTTTCACAAGTTGCAGGTATTGATTACACTGAAACCTTTGCACCTGTCGCTAAGATGACTTCAATTAGACTCACACTTGCTATTGCTACTTCACATGGATGGGAAGTACATCAGATGGATGTTAAGAGTGCATTTCTTCATGGAGACTTTGAGGAGGAAATCTACATGGAACAACCACTAGGGTTTGTTCAGAATTCATCCTTAGTATGCAGACTTAGGAAATCTCTCTATGGCCTCAAACAAGCTCCTAGAGCTTGGTATGCCAAGATGGATTCTTTCTTACTTGCTTCAGGTTTCACTAGATGCCATTCTGATCCTAATGTGTATCTATTCCATTAGGATGATTCACTATTAATATTGGTTCTATATGTTGATGATCTCCTGATCACAGGAAATTTTTCTTATGTTATTGCAATAGTGAAGTTAGCTCTCCATGACAGATTTGATATGACAGACTTGAGTATTTTGTATTATTTCCTTGGCATAGAGATTTCACAATCTGATACATGGATCACACTTGCACAACCCAAGTATACTCTTGATTTGTTGGCACGATTTCACATGACATCTTGCAAGCCATCTCCAAATCCCTTTCTATTAGGAGTCAAACTTGATACATGTTGCACTTCACCATTGGTTGATGCCACTTTGTATCGCCAACTTGTTAGGAGTCTCATATACTTGACTCATACTAGGCATGATATTTCATATGTAGTAGGCATGGTTTCTAGATTCATGCAAGAACCTCATGAGTTACATTGGAAAGTAGCTAAGAGGATACTTCACTACCTACAGGGTATAATTAGTCTTGGGATTCACTTCAGAGTTGGTACTGCTATTGACTTGGTTGGCTACACAAACTCAGATTGGGCTGGTGATACAGATAATCGCAAGTCCACTTCAAGTTATAGTTTCTCACTTGGATCAGGTCCTATTAGTTGGTCTAGCAAAAAGCAATCTTCTATTGCTTTATCATCTACAGAGGTAGAGTACAGGGGAGCTGTTAATGTAGCTACTGAAGCTATTTAGCTACAGGGTATTCTTACTGAGTTTGGTATTCCTTTCAAGAAACCAACAATAATTCATTGTGACAACCAGAATGCTATTCATATATGCAGCAATCGGGTTCAACATCAACAAACCAAACCCATTGATAGTCATATGCATTATATTCGAGAGCTCATTCATAGTCAGGTCATTGACTTAGTATTTTGCTAGTCTTTAGTACAGGTTGCAGACATCTTCACCAAACCTTTCACTGAGAGAAAGTTCATCCATATATGAGCTCTTTTAGGGGTGAAGTCTACATCAACAACTAGATCATCTTTGGGGGGGGCTTTCTATCCTTCTTTCTTTCTTCTTTTTCTCTCTTTTGGGGGGTAGTTTTTTCCACTAGGTTTTCTACCTTTCTCCACTTATGAGAGTTTTATTTGTACATGGGTACCTAATCAGGCCTTGTTGCCAAGACCCATCTTTTCCACCCACCTAAGTTGTGCTTAAGGGGGGTATTAGTGTACACATTGTATTTGGCTTCATTTGGCTTTCATTTGGCCTTATTTGGAAGCCTCATTATATGCACATGGCATAAGACACCTCAGTGAGGTGTGTGGCAGTTAGGAAGAGTCCTTCACTCCATCACTCCACTTAGCTTGCCACATCTACTTGAGTTCACCTTAAGTTATGGGATTGACTCCCATTAACTCAAGGTTACTCAAGCTTATATGTACTCATAGTCTTTGCTATTCATTCATGCATTGTGTGACTTCATTATCTACATTGTTTTTGTGCTTGTTCTCTCTCTCATGATTCAAGGTTCCTTTAATCATCAACATCATCATCTTCAGGGACCTTTGGTGGATCAAAGAAATTGAAAAAGCTTGGGCATTTCTCAATTTTTGTCATTGGTTTTGCATTCTTTTCTTCCTTCTTAGGCTTCTTCTTCATGACCTTTCGAGTTAGGTTCTTACCAGGTAACCAATCAATTTCAGTTCTGCATGCAAAATGTGGGTACTTACCACACTGTTCTTATAATAAGGGTTCTCATCGAAGAAGAATTCCAACTTGAATCCCTTCTCATCCCTGTCACTGTCAAGATGAGAACAAATTAAACAGTACTGAATTTAGCAAAAAATATTAAACAAATAGTTTATTAGAACCACTAAATAGAGAAGTAGAGAACTACCAGTAAACAACCATAAATAGAGCTCACAATAGCTTAGCTCTCTGTTAATAACCATTTATTTTAAATAATCCCCTTATTCCACAAAGCTAAATAACTTTTAATGAACAACTTCAAAGGCTTTACTAAATATAGATTAAAAACAAATTATTCATATAAAACTATAGAAAACTGACAAATGCATTAAATATTGGAGAATTTTTTGTTTAAGTAGTAATAGTAAGTACTTTTAGAGAACATGATATTAATTATTTTAATTAATCTAATATTGTGGTTTAGTAATATTTTTTCTAAAGATAAAGAATTGTTTATCGTTTCAAATTTGTAACTATTATATTTCTAGAATTAAATTTATAAGGAAAAATTTATATGAACTCGTTTTGAAATGTCTTGGGTAAATAAAATTTAAATCTCAAAAATAATCTAATTTGGTAAAAATAAAATAGCACTAAAATATTTTCTTAACTATAAAGTTAAACTTTACAAAGCCTATTAAATAACACAAATATTTCCTTAACTATAAAACTAAACATTACAAAGCCTACATATTTATATTTATGTGGCCCTAGCCTAGTTGAGTGTATAGAGATTTGAAATGTTTCCTTAAGATATTAAAATGTAATAATACTAATACTTTTATAATTTAAAATGCATTAAAATATTATAAGTTTGAAGAATAAAATAAAAAATGTAATAACATGGCAAAATATTTTTCATGATACTGTAGATTTTTAACTCTTGAATAAATAAAATTGAAATCCCCAAAATAATCTAATTTCATAAAATAAAATGTGTAGAACCCTAACCCTAGTTGGGTGTGAAGAGATTTGAAATGTCTGCCTAAAATATTAAAATGTAATAATATTGAATACTATTACAATTTAAAATGCATTAAAATATTGTAAGTTTAAAGAATAATTACACAATATAATAACAATAACATATTCATATTTAGATCACTACAGTATTTTATCTTAGTCACTTAATTTTTTGTTTAAGTAATAATAGTAAGTACTTTTAGAGAACATGATATTAATTATTTTAATTAATCTAATATTGTGGTTTAGTAATAATTTTTTCTAAAGATAAAGAATTGTTTATGATTTCTAATTTGTAACTATTATATTTGAATTGTTTATGTGAACTTGTTTTGAAATGTCTTGGATAAATAAAATTAAAATCTCAAAATTAATTTAATTTGGTAAAAATAAAATAGCACTAAAATATTTCCTTAACTATAAATCTAAAATTTACAAAGCCTATTAAATAACACAAATATTTCCTTAACTATAAAACTAAACTTTACAAAGCCTCATATTTGTATTTATGTGGAGAGCCCTGGCCCTAGTTGAGTGTATAGAGATTTGAAATGTCTATTTAAGATATTAAAATGTAATAATATTAATACTATGATAATTTAAAATGCATGAAATTGTATGTTTGAAGAATAAAATAAAAATGTAATAACATGGTGAAATATTTTTCATGATACTATAGATTTTTAACTTTTGAGTAAATAAAATTGAAATACTAGATTTTTAACGTTTGAGTAAATAAAATTGAAATACTAGATTTTTAACTCGTGAGTAAATAAAATTGAACTTCTAAAAATAATCTAATTTCATAAAATAAAATGTGTAGAACCCTATATTTTTAATAGTATTATTAATATTATAACTTTGTCCCTTTGACAAAAAGTAATTTTTGGTGATTCTTCCTCTCATAATTATCACCATTCATTTAGGCATGACTTAATTAGTGGGAGACAAAATTTGTGTTCATAATTTGTTTACTTGCCACATCCTCCCCTCAAACCAAAATTCTCTCCACATTAATAGCTTTTTGTTGCACTCTCCCAAAGAAGAGGCCATTTTTTTAGCCAATGACAATACAAATAAATCATTTTTCAATGATTTTTTGTTAAAAATTTATCATTTTGACATAGGAAAAAGTACAAATTTAAATCAAATTTGCCTGACAATTGATTGGTTTACAATCAATAGATTAATAACTAGATAAGTGTGAACTCATTGCAATAGTACTGGTAGAAGGCAGGTACTAAAAAACCACTCATCTACTGTAAATTTTTTACCATCAATTTTTACACTAACTCCTTACACTTACTTAATAGTAATCAATCATTAACTTTATTATCTATGTTAATTATTACTTCAATAATTACATTTATTTAGTTAACTTAAATAAAATTAATTAAGATGTGATAAAACCCTTATAAATATAATAGTTATATTAATATAATATTATTTATACTTATATAATAAAATAATACTAATTATGTTATTTTGCCAATAGTACATTAACATTTTCTTTAAAAAAGAGTTTATATTTGACTTATAAGGGCAATAGCATTAGCATTTCTAAAAAAAGTTTAAGATTCCATGGATACAAGATGCAAAGATTCAAGTCTGGGACAATGCTTTCCACTAATTGAAACCTTGGAAGTCTACTTTACATTATACATCTCTATGATTTCAAGGATACCCATGCAGATATTTACGGAAGACTCAAAACTGGTTGACTGTGATCCAATACCGTTCAAAGCCAATTCTCCACTTAATGTGCAATTCCTCAAAATTAGAATTCTAAGATTGGTGAGTTTTCTAAGGGATATGGATAAGTCCCCCGCTTGAATCACCAGTCCCTTCCATTTTGGATGTCTCAAACTATTTAACATTCTGCATCTGCATTTTGATTTCTCAATCCAGTATGCTGAACTTCCTTCCAAGACTAAGTGTTCCAACTTGTGTAACATTTCTAATGATTTTAGAAAATCTCCTAATGATCTTGCCTTAGAAAGGCACAGATGTTTCAAATCATATCTTTCTTCTTCTTATAATGAATCATAGAATGTGATCCCAAACATTTACCAAAAGTTGTTGGGTTAAACTAGCTCTTGGGTTAGAGTTAGTTGATTAACCATTAGTGGTCTTTAGCACATGGTTTTGTGCTAGTTGTATTGGTCCATGGTTTTGGAGCTCATGGTTTTGAGCCCATGGTTTTGCATGTATGGGAGTCTATATAATGGCTTGGTAACTCCATTGTATGTGTGGTTGGTTGAGGGTTAATATGAAGATCTTCATTGCTGGTTTTTCTCCAGTTTGGAGTTTTCTAGGGTAAATCATTGTGTTGTGGTTGTGTTCTTATTCCATGCTTGATTTGAGTTTTTGTTGTGCTTTCTGAATTCTTGGCTGTGTATGTTTCTAACAATTGATATCAGAGCTTGAGTTGCAAGCTCCAGCATTTGGGTCTGCGGAGGAGCAATGCAGCTCACAGTGTCTGGAGATAAGGTAGCATATATTTTTTGATCTGGTATTCTTGCTGAAACAGAAGGTTTGAGTGTGTGTCCCAATGCTCTGGCTCCTGGAAGAAGGTTGAACAGGTCTGTGCAAGATTGGTCATGGTTGCCACTATAGGCATGTTGCTTGGTCAAAGTCATTGTATGCAGTTGCTGCATGTACCTGTAGCAAAGGTGCTGCAGGTGCCTACAGCCAAGGCTGGCTGTAGCAAGAACAAGATTGTAATGGAGTTGTATGTAAAATTTAATACATGTATTTGGGCTGATGGCTGAAAGACCTAGTATGACTTGCTCAATCCGTGAAAGGAAGGGCCTAGTAAGAGAGGAGTTCTCTCAAGTGGTAAGGGGGCTTAGAGTCATGTGGATTCCCGGTTTGATGTCGATCTCAGTGACAGAGAGGACATTGCACTTGGTGCTTGTGGAAGGGGGGTTTAGTGCTAACCCCAAGACCAAGTTTAAAGGGGGGATTGTTGGGTTAAACTAGCTCTTGGGTTAGAGTTAGTGGATTAACCATTAGTGGTCTTTAGCACATGGTTTTGTGCTAGTTGTATTGGTCCATAGTTTTGGAGCTCATAGTTTTGAGCCCATGGTTTTACCTGTATGGAAGTGTATATAATGGCTTGGTGACTCCATTGTATGTGTGGCTGGTTGAAGCCTCCAGGCTAAGTCAGTTGGGGTTGAGGGTTAATATGAAGATCTTCATTGCTGGTTTTTCCCCGGTTTGAGGTTTTCCAAGGTAAATCATTGTGTTGTGATTGTATTCTTATTCAATGCTTGATTTGAGTTTCTGTTGTGCATTTTAAATTATTCACTGTGTATGTTTCTAACAGAAGCTACCTAAAATTCAAACAAGTATTTCAATCAGCTTTTCTTCAAGAAGGTAGCACATTCAAGCATCAGAATATTAACCAACTATAATTCTATAAGTCAATTGTCTCTACACATTGTTAGCATAAAGGAGCTAAGAAAAATCCATTAGTACAAATTTATCGATAGCATAGATCTAAGAGGTTTTTTAAAAAAACCGGTTGGTACTCCCATTGTAGGGTGGTATTGGTATCTCTAACATTTTAGATGTCTACCGGTGTATTAAAGATTCATGTTAGGATGGATCTGTGCTAGTTGGCAACTATTCACCTAACTACTACTCTAAAATGAATCGACCATCTTTCAGTTTTAAATTAACCTGGTTCACTTTAATATAAAGAAGAATACAATATACCTGAACATTTCTCTGACATAATCTTTTCAGGTGTCCTCTCTTAATTTTCAAATACTGCAAATTTTGCAGAGGAATCCAGAAAGGAATGCTCTTGTGCCAATGCCAATTCAGGTAAAGCTCAAGCCATAACAAAGCGGCTGATGTCTCAGAACAATCATCTCTATTACCCAAAAATATGTAATTTGGGAACCAATAGACCTGTCAAAAATTGAATTGAGACACCTGAAACTATGGCCTTTGGCTGTGGCTAGGATTTTTTTAAATCCCACTAATTCATGCAAATTTAAAGATTGAGGTCAAATCAGTGCTGTAATAAAAAGGGGAAAAGATGAGAAAATGACACAAATTACAGACATGTTCCAAATATTAGAAGGTTAGATTGTTCTGCAATATAACAATATATGCAAATTTTTGGGATCAATAAGTATGAAAACTAAAGTCTAGAAATCTCCAATATACATGCTCCAAATGGTTAGAAAAAATTAAATATTAGTAAAGGCAAGAGTAGAAATCTGCACACCAAAGTACTAAGATATTGAGGACGCCATTTGCGAGGAGGAAGGCTGAATTCATCTACCATTTCTCGTCCTAAATCCCGGAGATGGTCGTGGATTCTCAAAGTAAACTTGTAAACGCTGGTTTCCTCTTCAACAAGACACTTCTCTTTCAGCACTTGAAGTGAGTGTTCAGCACACCAACCTGATCCCTCCCAAATTCTTATGGCCATACTTTTCTCTTTACCAATAAAGAAACATGCAATGTCCATAAAAAATTGTTTTTCCTCCCTGTCCAGTGTGTCAAAGCTTATTCTAAGTATTTGCTTAATATCTCCTGGAAGAGTCTTACTAACTTTATTCAATGTTAACTTCCAGTATTGCTTATCATTCCGGCCAAAAACAAGTCCACCAATCACTTGGAGAGACAGAGGTAAACCCCCACACCTTTTAACGAAACTCTCAACGAGATCCTCATATCCTGAGGTGGGATCTAGGTGGCCAAATGCATGCCAACAGAAGAGCTGCCTTCTATGCATTGGATTCATTTCTTTCATCTTATAACGAGCAGTAATTCCCGCCTGCACTAGGACACTCTCATCACGGGTTGTGACAATTGCCAAACTATCTGTATTCAGCATATCCATTACAGACAGAGCACCTAATTGGTCCGCGTGATCAATATCATCCACAACAATTAAAAACCACAGTATGATCACAAAGATGTTTTATCAGGGAAAACCAATCAACTTAGGAAAAAAAAAATAACTAGATCAGAACGATCAAAGATGATAATTACGAACAGGATGAGTTCAAATCGCTAAAATACTGGTGCTCCCCTTCAAGTTCTTCCGCCAATCTAAGAAGTGACATCTAAGGGCTTATCACTCTTAAATATCTAGTTTTCTAAATTGAAAATTATTAGAGCTGCCATGTCACACACCAGGCCATTTTGATGTTGTCTACCGGCTTTTTTTCAATTTAAAAAAGCTTAATTCTATATAATCTAAGGAGTGGCCACAGCACACTAACTGTTATATCACGTATAAAAGGATTTATCAATTGAATCTGCATACAATCCTTTCTTAATGTAGAGGAGGTGTGTCACAACTCTATATTTTAAAATTTGAATTTGAAAGAAAACTAAATGAGAGAAAAATAGATTCATTTAAAAATACAAATAATAAACAAATTTCAACAATGGACCACAATTATAAATAAATAAATGAGGGGACACTTCTAGAAAGAGGAGTAAATGAGGTTCACCCCCCCCTCATTCTCAAGTCAATAGTCAAATATCAGATTCAATAAATAAATAGCAATTTTTCTCCTCAAATTTATGACTAGTGGAAAATTTGAGAGTCATTTTCCACAAGAATTAAATGGAAAAATTGAAAAAGAGGGAGAGGGCAATTAATTGGAAGACTTGACTCAAGACTTGGAGTTCCTCCAAATGGCTCAAGTTTTCTATAAATTAGATGGATTTTTGGAGGAAAACACACTGATCTCTAGTTTGGGAGAGCTGGAGAAACCTGTAAGTCTCCTCTTCATCATTCTGCCTTGTCTCTCTTGACAGTCTAGTTCTTGAAGTTTTGTTAATAAATTTATTCAATTTGGGATGATGAATTATATTAGGCTAGTTACAAATTTGAAATCATTCAAGAATGAATTTGTGCATGGAGTATTGTTTAAATATTCATAGTAAAAATTTGTATGCAGCAGTTAACAAAAATTCACCTTCAATTATGTTTTGATGAATGTCCATGCTCTGTCCTGATTTGTGCAACCCTGCAAATCAGTATTTTGAGGTATTCGAATAGTCAACATGCCTTGTCTAAGCATCCATGTTTTGCATTTCTATCTGCCAGAGCATTTTGGTTATAAAATCTGACAAAAAAATTCCTCCTTGCTTTATGCTTGGATGGTTGTCCATACCCTGTTCCTGAGCCACACAGGCACAGGCAAGGAGGACATTAGCATAGGTTGAGAAAAAGCATTTTTATTAAGTAAATGTCTCCAATCTAGAAAATACCCTGCTGTCTTCACCTTCCTAGCCGATTTCCCCAACTAGGCATGAATATCCATTTTCTATGGATGTGATCGGTCTCCTACATATGCGTATCATTTTATGGACTTAAACCCAACCACTTCCAGGGATCTTTTTGATTCCTCTATTGTTCATCAATCTCCTTACCATCTGAACCTCAACACACTGACCCATGCCTGCATAGATGTTGGTCGCTGCAGCATGCAGCATCACGGTAAATACTCCTAAGCCTATGTTCATATGATTTGTCTATGATTCCTCATTTTTGCATTTATGTCTACCAGAATATTTCCAACTTTAAGATCTGTCAAAAATACCCCTTCCGTTTTGCTGCTATGGATGTCCATACCCTGCATCGAAGCTCCCATTTTGGCACAAACAGGGAAGATGTTGGCAAAGGTTTGGAATTTGGCTCTACGTCTACCCATTGCATTTTCTTGACAGTTTTTAAAAGACTATTCAACAAACCCATTTTGACCATATCCTGCTATCATGAAATTCCATGAAATCACATTTCATTTAGTCATTTTGTCAAACGGTTCACATGCCACGTCTGTGCTTCCACATTTTGCATATATATATTTACAACTTGCAACTACAACATTTGACAAAATTCCTCCTTCCCTTATGTCTTGATGGACGTCCATATCCTCACTCAAGCTTCACGGGCATGGAGTATGCTGGAAAAGGATGAGGAGTTGGGCTGTACAGACGCTAGTTGGAAGTCTTAAAAGAATGCATTATTATAGCGTAAGCTTTCATTTTCTTTTTCCCTGCTACAACCAAAATGGATACTTTCCTTATCATTTGCGGGATCTCCTGCCATTTATATGCAAATTTTGTTCCCATAGAAACTTAGTTGACATTTGTTCTATTCTATAAAGAAAGGGAAGAATTATAGAAAAACAAAAGTGTAGATGCATAGAGATTTAAGGCAGAAACCATGAAGCAGAGGCACTCTCGGGTTTTAACCTTGGGAATTCCTAAGAATATATAATTAGAAATACTATCATGAAGAGTATTAGTAAGGCTTAAAAGGGGATGCCTCAAATAAGCAGCTTCCTTAAGTCAAGTGCCGTGATTTGTGAAATATTAAACTCTGTTGGCCGTGGAAATGTCATGCAGTTGCTTCAACGGAAAGTTCCTTTGCCATGACGAATAAGCTTGAAGGAGTGTTTTATTTTTAATTTGAGTAAATGTGAGTTCACTTTGTAAGTTTGCTTACTGTTTTTATCACACTCCATTAAAGATGAGGGAGAAATAAAGAAAATTAAAGTAAAAATAAAATAAAATAACTAAAAATTATTTACTTTCTTATGTCATCACCATTTGAATCTAAGTGTGATAAATTGTAAGTAGGGTTGAGAATTCATTATCATTATTTTAGTGTGTATAGAAAATATCTAGTAATGACAAATTGCTCCACATTATATGTTGTTCTATCAAACTTTAATTTTGAGGTGCGAAAGCTTCATTTCTTTTTAAATCTTGAATCAGCAAACACATGGAATGGGTATTTATGCTACTTATTGCAATGAATTATAAACATACCAACATTAAGGTTCAACAATTAAATAGTGAAAACAATTGACAATATTCATAAACTATTAAATTGTGTAATATTTATTATTAAGGTTAGTAAACTACATAATCAAATGTGATTAATAAAATTGAGTAAGAATTAAATGTGGTAGAAATGTACATAATGGATAGTGTATGGAATAAAAGAGTTAATATTAATAAATAATAATAAAAGAAATGTATAGGGATGGTAAAAGGTAGGATATGTGGAGTAGTATGTGGAGGATTAATGAAATTTGAGATAATGAGTGGAGTAGTGTGGAAACTGAGAGGTGGGTGAAGTAGATTAAGTGTTGAGGATGTATAAGTAGATGCATATTATAATAAAAGTGGAGATTGAGAAAATGAGATGATTAAGTAAATTAAGGAAAATAAAAAAAAGAGTTAGAAAAATTAGTATTCAAAATGGTGTATAAATGAAATGGTGTGAATGAAGAATTATTAAATAATAAGAAGGAAATGAAGGGAGAATAATTGGGATGAATGGTAATAGAGATAGAAGTGTGATGATAAATAAATGAAAGTGTGGGAGGGCGTATAACAAATGAGGATTATAAGATGGGTATAGATATGTAATAAGAATTAGTAGATGTAAGTGAAGGTGTGTAGGAATGCCTTAAATTATGAAGTATGAAAGAGATAGTGATATAATGTAAGGAGAGATGTTATATGTGTGAAGTAAGAAAGTGGAGAATGTAAAAACAAGAGAAAATTGATGAATAAATTAATATGGAAGGTGTGTGAAAGAGAAATATAAAAGTGTATAAATGAGTAATAGAGTGATAATGAAATATAATAAGATGTGAGTAAAGATAAAACATAAGAAGTAAATTATAAAGTAGAAATAAATTTAGAATAAGTGAAGTGAAGAAATGATTATCCTATAACAATAAACATAAGGGGGTTATAGTATATGATTAGGAAGGAATAAGACGATGAAAGATAAGTAAAATTCAATAAAGAGAATTGTTAAAAATATGGATATATATGCAAAAGAATAAGTGGGTAGGATGATTTGGAAAATATGTAAATGAGGAAATCCTTCAATGGTATTAGAATAGATCATTATGTATTTAATTGATCAAGTATCCTTCAACGCCTCATGCTTTTTGAATTAATTAAAGAAAAGTATTATTATGAATGCATAAATCATAAATATATTAAAGGTTGATCATTCATGTAGTATAGTTGTCTTCTGAGTTATAAGTAGTTCAATCGTAAAATGATATTTCTAATAATGATGTTAGAATATAAAGTACTTAATGATTGGTGAAAGTCTATTATCAATGAAGGTTAGTTAGTTTTGTTAACCTATAAACCTATTTAGGGAGTATCAAGTAAACCTCTTGTTGGGATAATTGTCTTAATTTACAACTTTTTATTAAGTCCTTTTCGATTCTCATTTAAAAGTAAGTTAGTAAGATCATGCAAGAAGTTGTAATAAATTATTTACTTGTATGATAAAATAAGAGTCCCTTGTTTTTCTTAAGACTGAATCTTTATATGCATTATTGATAGAATATCTTTTCTAGTTTATGTTATGTGCAGTTATGAATTGATTACATTGATTGTATCATTTATAGTCCTATTCAATTGCATAAAAGAATTGATCAAGCATATTTCCTATACTTGGCTTGCATCAAGATTCAATGAAGTATCTTTCCTTTATCAATTTATTTATTAGTTTTGATGCAAGTTTTACTTTTCTACTTAGCTAGGTAAACCTTTAAATAAATGTCCAAACTCAAACAAATCGCAGTATTCAATTTTTACGGTACCTCTGTGTCATGTTTACGGGTAATGCCGTCGCGTTGAACCAAGTACCTCACGCCTAACATAGCTGCAATAACGATGTTTGGGCACCGTCCCTCTAAATCGTCGGGGAGTAATAAGGAACATGTCGAAGTTAAATCCAAAGGAAGGGAAAATCTCCTCGGATATCTCATTAAGAAGATTTAACTAAAAAGAGAGGATAAGTCTATTGACATAATGATTACCATGATGCTCATTTGGAAAACACTTCAAGCATACTAACAGAAAACGAGGCTTACTGACATATGAGTATAAATCGGGGAGGACATGTGAAATGTCAGATAGGGAAACTAGGCTGATCTAGAAACGCTTTCTATCATGTGCTTTCACCTCACCCTCGCAGATCATGGTGAAAGTACTAGGGAATCAGGAACGGACTTAGTCACAAAAATTACATAATTTGGCTTGGGGAAGTAAATTAGATTTTCATGGGTAGACACCTTATAGGGATTCCTCCACACTAGGACTAACTGACAAACACCCATTTAGGTGTTTGTGGTAATGGACTAACTTCCGTCCCTGTTTCACTGAGTGGGTGGCAGCCGACGAAGAACTGTCTGGGGCAGGGAATAACCCTAGAAAGGGCTAGGTACCCGCTCACAGTTACACCAAACATAGTGCAAAATAGAACTACATGTTCGCAATCCCTGCGTTAGTCACATCCGAAGGAGGGGGCCTTGATCCCATGGATACAGGGTATGTAGGCAGTCTGGACGGCGAAGGATGCCCCCAGTACTCAGGTCCCCTGGATGTAGGGAGTCCTACAATTAACATCATGATCTTAATTCTCTGAGTAGTGATTACTGAGTTGTGTTAACATGAGATTGTTAAGTGAATTTTGTGCAGATGATAAGGATACAGTTACTAGAGGAGAAGCAAGCTATCGAAAATGAATGCAGGATGTAATGCATGACTTAAGGTATGAACTAATCCGTAATATACCTTCTCTTGTAATGTACTCTCTCTTCACTAGATTTAAAATTAGTGAGCTTTTAAGAACTTGATGATTCTAGGAAACTAAATTCAAGTTTCATCGCATTTCTATATCATGCATTAAGCACTTCTTAGAAGAATTTCACATTTCCTACATCTGCCAGATCAAAAATTTTATCCCTCGGTATTTTTGAATTTAAAGTTTAGTTTTATTTGATTTAGGATGAGTTGGGTCCTTACAAGGTGAGAAGGGGCCACATCATAAAATACAGGAATGATCTTACATTTAGTTTGTAACATGAGATCAAGCTCAGCTAAACACCACGCAGACTCTGCATATCTTTTGGAGAATATGGCAATATGAACTGAAGAAGAGCAGATGGCATTATGAATGGTAGAAGGGAAAGTTTCACCCAACTCCATCTCTTGTGAATCAAGAAATGTCTTCAATCCCAAATCTGTAAGAGATTTGTGAAGTTGAAGAGCCAGAGTCTGCTTCACATCTGGGCCTCGATGGTTGATGAAGACATCAAACAATCTTGGAGATGTGGCTGATCTACTACTTCTCTGGTATGCAGGTGCAATTCCGTCGAAAGCATCGTATTCTACAATTTCTTGCTGGGATGAGGAAGAGGCCATGGACAGAAAGACTGAAACAGCAAACGCAAGAGAAGATGAATTGAAACTAACAACGTGAGTGAATTGTAATGGATTAAACCATAAATAAACAAACAAACTGTGGTGACTTGCACTTACTAGGAATCATCTACAGAACTTAGATACCAACGCATGGTAGATGTAACCTAGTATGTTAAACCGTATATTTTAATATTAATATATATATATATTTTTTAAATTACATAACATATTCTTAAAAGGTACCAATGTGATACCTTGTTATATTCATACTCTGTTCTGTATACCTTGCTATTTAATATTTTCATTCTAGGTAATCTCCGTACTGCGAACCTACGTGATAGATAAAACCTTATATGAAATGTAACCACAGGTCTGACCTTCGAACTCCGCTCCCTCTTCACGGCAAAGGATATTTAACCCACGTCAGGATCACACTAAATACATTATTGCTCCCTGCTTAGTTGTGTTGCTTGCCATGAATATTTTACTGATAGGCAAGACCGCCCCGTGGCTTTGACAGCCAAAAAATACAGAAATGGCCGACTCACAACACAGAAAAAGACAGGAGAATAACACTGCACTGAGGACAGTGGAAGGAAGACAACAAGGAGGGGGGTGCGTAGCATCTTTTATGCAGCCTTGTCTCACCTTATATAGAATATTTGGAATATTTGAATATGGTGCGATCTAGAAAAAATCTCTGGGCTGAATGGTCCCCCTCCTAAATTCTTCAAGACCATGTGGCCTCATACCAACAAGACTTTTAGGTCATTTATCATAAAACCTTTGGAATCTTTCGTCAACTAAGGAATGATAATGAGGTTACAATTGTTGGGTGGCAGCGTATTACCCTTTTTGAATACTTCTTATAAAGTCTTCTCTAAAACTATTGATACTTGTTGTTTCCTCTTTACTCTATTTTTTATTTATTTAGCTTCTATTTAAAGATACGAATGAGGTTACAATTGTTGGGTGGCAGCGTATTACCCTTTTGAATACTTCTTATAAAGTCTTGTCTAAAGCTATAGACACTTGTTGTTTTCCTCCTTACCCTATTTTCTTTCTTAATTAAGAGTTCTTGCCCATCTAGACATAATGGGCTTGTATGGATGCTCATTAATATTTTGAGCTTTTAACATTATAATAATTCCTTTTAGGTGATGAAATAGCCTTTCCAAGTATTTTATTAACATTTTTTTATTCATTTCGTTTTTTTACAAATTTCATTTATATAAATTTGGATGTTTTTGACCTTCCAAGTATTTTATTAACATTTTTTTATTCATTTCATTTCTTTACAAATTTCATTTATATAAATTTGGATGTTTTGACCTTGTCTTTGGTGGTAAAATTGTTATTAAATAGACTCCTCCTCTTCATAGTGTATTGGGTAGAATTTTTTTCATAAAATTTTTGAAGGCCTCTCACTTGGAGATTAGTGGAACCCATCTTAGTTACAAGGAAGTGGCATAAGTTTTGTACCAAGTGAATGCATGAACAAGGAGTTTCAATGAACTATTAATGTATTAATCTTCTAGGTTAACACAATTTAGTTTTGTATTCAATTTCTCAATTTTTGTTGGTTTGGCAGTTGAACTGTTTTATGAATGTGTATAAGAATGTAATCCTTCATTTTGATGTCAATAAAATTTACCATTCTATTCTACTTATCAAGCCTGGTCTGACAGTGGTATCAGAGCCATGGGAAGTTACATATAAATCATCGAAGGAGAATAAAGTTCTAGATTCAATTTGTAGTGTCCAAAATTAGCTTTTGTTTAGACACACGAAGAAGTCATAAGAATTAGAAAAGAATTGACCAATGGTATAGAAAAATAGAAAACACTCTTATTTTCAATGATTTGTGGTGTAATATTTGTGATGGAGATGCACAATAGGTACATCACCAACTATTGTTAATGAAAAAGAAATATTGCAATATAAAAATTTAATAGCCATGGCCTTGATAAGGGATTTTATCAATGGAGATGTGTTTCGACACATACAAGGGTGTAAATTTTCTTGGGATGCCCTTAAAAAATTATGAAATCTATAAGATTCTCATTCTAAATTGGAGTTCATTCAGTTATAGTTGAAGTTATTTAACCTTGAATTGAAGAATGGTGATGTCGTGAATTTAATTTGATCCATAAAATAAAATGTTGATGCTATTGGTGGAAAAGTTGATATCTATCTCATAGCCTTCATAAAGGTACTTATTCCAACACATTCAACTTATTTGGAGTTGTTGATAGCCAAATTGACACACATGCAACATAGGTGAGAAGGGTTTCAACTTACCTCTCCTAAAAAGATAAATGATTTGAAAATCAACTATCCTCAAGGTCTAGGGAGTTGGATCACAAAAATGTTGCACAAAAATAGGGTTCAATGTGGATGGTTTAATAAGGGGCCCAATCTTTAAGCAATTCAAACTATATTTAACTCTAACTCTACTCTAAATCTATTTAAAAGAAAGATCAAAAGGTATTCTAGGGAATGAAAGAAAATGACATACTACTCCAACTTTCAAATTCATTCAAAAGATTTTATCCAAGGAAACTAAATTAAACTACAATATTCAAATCGATTGTTAACCCTATTACTCATATCACAGAGCAAGATTCAAAGGATTTCATTAATATATGATAAATTGTACCTTTAACTATTGTATTCACATGAAAATTAAAGATAAATTCAGATTTGTAAGCTCAGATTATAATTCCTTTAAACAAAACATTTTAACAAAGATCAAAGTTGAGGCACTACACCATATGCAAGAAGATTGTTCCAGAACTTGACAACAACATCTTATTGATTTTCTTCACTTTGAGTACATATCTAGAAAGAGAACTACATTGGATCTTCATATACTACTTTCAAGACTTCCTCCTCTACTCTAGAATGGTACAAATCTAATAGCAAATGCTGAAAATATTAAGTATGGACTGATAGCCTAATTCTTCAACCAACCGACCCCTATAACAAAATAGGTCCTTCCCTTATATAGAAAAAAAAGAAAGCAACAAAGCTTCCAGAAGAAAACACATGTAGCATTGTACTTCTTGTTTTTATCAAAAAGTTATGCATGCAACTAAAAAGCAATCCTAATTAAAGAATTACAATTTTTATGCAAATCTATGACTTTGACTTTGAAGAGTCAACATGCAAAATCTCCATTGCTGAGGAAAGAAAGATACTCATGAACTTGTATGATAGCATCTGCTTTATAAAATAGCAAATCCCTTTTTACAAAGAATTATGAATCAAAGAATCTTTTCAAAAAAATATTTCTCATGGCTAAAAATAGACTCAAGTGGAACTGGACGCTCCCTTGGAAGACTATCCCCATTTATACTCTGTAAAATTTTACATTAGCTGATCAACTCTTTCCTCATCCGGCCCATCTAACTACTCCATTCTGAATTTTAAAGTATCAAACTTATGAGTAACATATTCACATTTCCTTTCTAGCTTTTGTAAATCAGCCATTACTAGCTTGAAATAAGCTTTTGTTTCTACAAATTTGTCTAGACTATCCTCGCTCAATCCTGGATGAATAGACAACAAACCTTCCATTTTGGCTCTGAACACTTCTTTTACTTTATCCAGAGTATCTATTATGTGCCTGTTTGGTAGGAAAACCTCTGGTCCAACCACTTCATTGATAAAAACATCAAAAATGGCCACATATTCAAAAATCTCTTTTTGCAATGCTAACAAACTAGGATGATATTCTATAGCCTAATCAATTTTAAACTAAGAAACCTTATTGAAATGTTCCACAAAATCTAGATCCTCATCTTGCAAAATGCCATAATTTACCAGTTCCTCCTGACTCATTTTCTTTATCTCCTTAAATATTCTCAAACTTTGTTATAACCTTTCCTTCTCTTCTTTAGAGTTTTCTACAAAGGAATCTATATTGTCTTCTATTTTACATGCCTCCTCAAAAAAAAAGATAATTATTATCAAAAATAAGAAGAGCCTCATTCAAAAAACTGCTGCCCACCTATCTACTATAGTTGATTTATCTTTCATTTCCTGAAGGACATCCACTTCCTACTTGGTCATCAAAGTGGGAACATCTATGACAGTCTTCTTCTTTGAAATTGGCATTAGCAACTCCTTGACAAAGGATTCCATTTGGTTCAATTGTAGTTTGAGCTCATCTTTTGCTTGTTTGTCTTTTTGCATTCTCACCTTTACAACATCTACAGCTGAACCCAATGTATTTATTTCCTCTTCTCAGGTTTATTTACCCAGATTGACTCTAGTGATTTGACAGTCTTCAACCAAAAGCTCGTTGTCATCTTTATCAACTATTAGAGTTGTTATTTCAGCAACTCTTTCCTCATTCTCATTTGTCCTAATGGTTGATAGGGTTCTTGATTTCTTTCTTGACTTCTTCTTGTCAACCTCTATCACCATATCCTATAGGCTCAAAGGTTTTACAACCACCTGTTGCCTCTTCTCTAAGTTTATATTTAACCAAGAAGGAATAGTTGGAGGTTGTTACAAAGATTCATCAACTTGTTTATCTTTCTCTTGCTACTCTGTATTAAGGACTGTGTCATTCATCTCCTCTTCTTCTTGATTAACCTCCTCATTTCAATCTTGTAATTCTTCTCGTTGCTCAAGTTTATCTTGTTCCTTTAGCAGCTCTAACTCCTTATCAAGTTTCCCCTCTTCATTGGAGACATTTACTAAGCCAACATGTTTAATTTGTTGCTCCATTGTTTTAAACAACTCTTGTTGTTCCTCATAAGTCAAGACATGTTCTTCTCTTGATCATTCTTTCCCTTCACCCACATCACTAGAGGTATCTCCTGTCAAATCTTCTCCAAATCTAGAGTCTTGATGCTCCTGTGATTCTGTTTCAACTTGATCATCTTTTTTATAACTTCTTCTCCCATAAAGATATCTTCTTTGAGAGTATTAGACTGCTCATGAACAACTTCTTTATGAGGTGGAGTTATATTCACTTGATCACTCTTATCCCCTTGTTGTTCTTGATGGACTTCCTGATACATAGTAGCTTCCTCTTCTTGATGATATTTATCATCTTGCTAACCATCCTCTTCTTCTTGGTTAACCTCCTCCTCCATTTTCTAATCCATTTCTACCTTTTCTTCTTGACCTAATGGTGCAGGAGTATCTATCTCAGAAACATCAAAGGGAGGACTATAAGATGGCAGCAATTGGAGGAGGTGAGGTTGTCCTTTCATTTGATGGTGCAGGAGTATCTATTTGAATTTCTCCTTCTCCTTATTCTTCTATCTCTCCTTTAGTAGATGTTTGTGTTTCTGTAGCAATTGGAGGAGGTGAGGTTGTCCTTTCATTTGTTGGTTTGACTGCCTCCTATTGAGTTTGTTCAGGACTTCATAACCCTCCCATGGAGTTTTCCCCTAAACCTGCCCTAGTGGAATAATCTATGCTTTAGGAATAGCACATAGACCAGCAACAAATCTAGCATATGTAGCCTTCTTTGTAATGGAAGCTTGTCTAAAAGGCTCATTCAGCATGGAAACTACCTCTTCAGGTGAAGCAGTGTCAATTGCTCCTCTCATCTTCTTTGGAGGAGTCTCAAGATTTTTTGGTATAATTTTGTCCCAGAAGCTGAAGGAGAATCAGTAGTAGATGTCTTTGGTTTCTTGTATGCTTATGGCTTGAAGGTAGGGGTGTCTTTCTTCCTTTTTCCTTTCGCTCCTGTAAGTGGTCTGAAGGCTTGTAGCCTTATGTTCATCCAATTGGTGCTACATTCTATTACTCCTGCACTCAATTCCCTTATTGAAATATCTTCTTTCAATGACCAAATTTTTTCATCTGAAAAGTTGTGATCCTTGTATAACTTCTCTTTTGCACATCAAAATCATCCTTGCAATTAGCCCAAAAATCCTCAAGAGCATACTTATGTTTGAATCTCATTGTAAGAAAAAGTTTCTTGAGTCTTCCTGTAGGATCAAAGTCCTCCCTTGCTTCATAGAACTTTAAATTCAAAGCATCCAATTCTTCTACTGCTATTTTGGCTACCTAGATGGAAGGGCATTCATAAAATCCTAGTTCAAATGGATACCTCACACCGAATTTATGCTTTCCAAATAAATTTAGATGCACTTCACTAATTTGCTAGCAGAATTCCATCAAAATGAGCCTATCAGTACAATGTATGGGCAAAAGAAATGGTGCTCTCTTGAAACCTACAATCCTAATATAGGTGGACTTGGAGAATTGGATGTACCATTCTCCCCATCCTCTCACTAGCTCCATGGATTTCTCTAACATCCTCCATCCTGGATCACCTGTTAGTTGAAGAATAATTGTATATAAAAATGCATCATGTTGATGATTGTTTTTACACATTCATAACAAAAGTTAAAATTCACAAAATGAACCTAACTGTCTTGAAAGATATGAAGAAATCAATTAAGATTACTTAATCCCAAGTTTCTGTATGGTCAGGTTTTGACCTTATGGACAATTCAGTAGGTTAATGTGAAACTGTAATATGCAAGGGGCCTTACTTGATTCAAGGTGATTGATGACTTACTGGACTCTAATTATGCAGAATATCACAAATATCAACATTTTATTCATTTCTTTGCATAAATTTGTTACTGTATCACAAAGCTTTATATGATTTATATTAACACAAGCTTTCTTTTCAAATATTATGAAAATTGTCAAATATTAACTCAATTGTTCATGTTTCCTTCAAATATCAGACAATCACCTTTAAATTTATGCATTTAAGCTAAGTATTTCAAATGTTTTGGAAAAGTTAGAGAAATTTAAATTGAACTTCATTCTACTACAAGATCTAAATGCTCTGTTATCCACATTGTAAGCAGTATAGCAAACTTGATTAAATCCATAGACTAAACCTTTAAATGTAAGCCCTGAGTATTTTAATGAACATACATTCAAGATTGCAAGCTTTTGAAGAGATAATATTTCAAATATAAACAAGAGCCAGAAAACACTCTAAAGTAGACACATAATTCTAGATGTATTTGTATTCAAAATATATAGTCACATATGATTTACAATGTATGAATGACTCTTTGCTTCATTAATCAACTTACAGAAAACTTACAAAATGTCTTACAGATATAGTAAGGAAGCTAGATGTTCCACGCATTCCTTAGTGCAGACACAGGTGACTTCCTCTAAACTAAAATATTTTTTTTAATCAAAATATTCAAACAACTACAATTTGCCAGCTATTCTCTCAAAATCCCTATGTAATTAATTGGTGCAGGAGCACCTTGCTCATTAGATTCATTTAATTGGCAAATGCTCATCTAATTGGCAAATTTGTAAAATTGAACCTTCAAGTGTAAGAGAAGGAAGTTGAAAATGTAAAAGCTACTAAATTTGTTGTAAAAGTGCATAAAAATGCAAAGAAGATGCCATAAGAGGGAATACCAAAGGTCATGGTTTGTAGGAAACTGAAAATTCATGTCTCATGCCTTTAAAAGGCCTTGTAACATTCAAGAAATTCAGAGGTGATTGAAGCGTGAGAATGGAATGTGAAAAGGCATTGTTTTTTTCTGTATTTTCTTCAGAAAATCACTGTATTCCTGCTGTGTACGGCCCTGTACGGATATGCATGGGTGTCTAATTGTTTTTAAGTTTTATATCCCTCAATCACCTTCCATTTTCTTTTTGTCCCATGCATTTTGGTTTCGTTTTGTGAAAGATATGAGTGTTTTAGTGACTGCAATTTCCAGAATTCGCCTATAACAGTCCTGTTGCAGCGTTTGGTACGGTTCTGTACGGACAGATAAAGGGGAAAGCCATATATGGTTGGAAAGAGGAATGTGTTACCTTTCAAATGCATCTATTTTGAGGTCTTAACTCGATTCCTAGAGGAAGATATCACGTTTTTTCTAAAACTGCTCTGTTAACTAGGTTAACTAGGGTTTTGGTAGGAAAAATGTCATAAAACCTCATTCCACCGTGGGAATCCTCTAAAACTCAGTGGAATGGAAGTAGATGGAGTGATTTACATGTTGACCAAGGCTCAAGACTGAAAAAGTTGTTTTGGTGTGTTTAAATTGATGCCCTAGGTGACTGTAGCAGCATTTTTCCTTGTTATTTTTGCATTTCGGTTATTGGTTAGGGCAAACTTTTCAAAACAACCTAAACCCATTCTGGAGTATGTTGTGGGGATGCATAATGGGTATCTATTTCATGTCTAAGAGTTGCATTTGGATGTCTGTATAAAAAGATATTGGGACTGTTCTCTGTTTGTAGGGCTACTTGCCTTTCTTGAGGTTTGTGAAGGAACTACTAATTCGAAGTTCGATGCACCTTTGCCAATGGATGGGATGGCTTCTAATACATGTCTAAACACCATTTCCAAGAAGAATTCAAGAACTTTAACTGCTGTTCCCACTTTTCCATGAAGATCCTTGTTTTTGGGCTCATTGGTGTAGTTGAACTCTACCTAGTATGAAGTTGATCCTTTCCTCTGCATCAATTTGGTATCAGAGCTAGCAAAAGCTTTGGGAGGAGATGTTGTATCTATTCCTGTCACTGAGAAGGCAGGTAAAGCGGAAGAGTTTGTTGGTAACCGTTATTGTTTTTGTTGCTGAGTTGTTTGGTTGCAGGTGCTTATCCATCTAGCTGCAGGAGGATGTTTTTTGAGGTTGTGTGTGGGCAGACAAGAGAAGGTCTGTCATGACCATTCTCCAATAGAGATTTGGCTGGAGAAGGATGCATAGAGAAACCACTGAGGAGAGAGTGGTATGTGCATCACCAGGATCTGCTGTTGGGTGAGATGGATGGTTTGGTGAGTTGGTTTGTTGTGAAGCAGTGAGAGAGATGGATACCTGAAAAAGCACTTGATGTTGCAGCCTGAAGAATACTCCACTGATGGGAGTAGAAGGAGCCTAAGGATGCTCTGTGAAGATGGTAGTTTGTTCTGTTGGTTGGTTGGTCACCTTTCTATTGATCTGAAGATTTGAAGTTTGTAGCTGAGAAGATTGAAGATTGAAGCCAGAGGAGATGCAGAAAAGACTTTGTTGCTGATACATTTCCAAGGGACTTGGAAATTTTGTTGGTTGGTTGTATGGTGCAGGAGCACCTTGCTCATTAGATTCATTTAATTGGCAAATGCTCATCTAATTGGCAAATTTGTAAAATTGAACCTTCAAGTGTAAGAGAAGGAAGTTGAAAATGTAAAAGCTACTAAATTTGTTGTAAAAGTGCATAAAAATGCAAAGAAGATGCCATAAGAGGGAATACCAAAGGTCATGGTTTGTAGGAAACTGAAAATTCATGTCTCATGCCTTTAAAAGGCCTTGTAACATCCAAGAAATTCGGAGGTGATTGAAGCATGAGAATGGAATGTGAAAAGGCATTGTTTTTTTCTGTATTTTCTTCAGAAAATCACTATATTCCTGCTGTGTACGGCCCTGTACGGACATGCATGGGTGTCTAATTGTTTGTAAGTGTTATATCCCTCAATCACCTTCCATTTGCTTTTTGTCCCATGCATTTTGGTTTCGTTTTGTGAAAGATATGAGTGTTTTAGTGACTGCAATTTCCAGAATTCGCCTATAACAGTCCTGTTGCAGCGTTTGGTACGGTTCTGTACGGACAGATAAAGGGGAAAGCCATATATGGTTGGAAAGAGGAATGTGTTACCTTTCAAATTCATCTATTTTGAGGTCTTAACTCGATTCCTAGAGGAAGATATCACGTTTTTTCTAAAACTGCTCTGTTAACTAGGTTAACTAGGGTTTTGGTAGGAAAAATGTCATAAAACCTCATTCCACCGTGGGAATCCTCTAAAACTCAGTGGAATGGAAGTAGATGGAGTGATTTACATGTTGACCAAGGCTCAAGACTGAAAAAGTTGTTTTGGTGTGTTTAAATTGATGCCCTAGGTGACTGTAGCAGCATTTTTCCTTGTTATTTTTGCATTTCGGTTATTGGTTAGGGCAAACTTTTCAAAACAACCTAAATCCATTCTGGAGTATGTTGTGGGGAGGCATAATGGGTATCTATTTCATGTCTAAGAGTTGCATTTGGATGTCTGTATAAAAAGATATTGGGACTGTTCTCTGTTTGTAGGGCTACTTGCCTTTCTTGAGGTTTGTGAAGGAACTACTAATTCGAAGTTCGATGCACCTTTGCCAATGGATGGGATGGCTTCTAATACATGTCTAAACACCATTTCCAAGAAGAATTCAAGAACTTTAACTGCTGTTCCCACTTTTCCATGAAGATCCTTGTTTTTGGGCTCATTGGTGTAGTTGAACTCTACCTAGTATGAAGTTGATCTTTTCCTCTGCATCATTAATGTACAAGTAGCAAAGTTCCTTATATAGATTTTGAAATTTCCATTGCTACGGCTACAAACTTCATCTACGGTCAAGATCTTTCTATTATTGATCAATGGTGTACATTCATCTCTAACCGTCTGTCAAAATATCTAAATGGCATCTTTTTCTCCTCAAAGGATGCTATTGGAATCTTTTCAAAATAAGATTCCCCTTTTCTCTGACTTTTTCTCGTTGATACTCTTTACTTTACTTTTCCCAAGACTGTTGCTTCCCCTTTACCTTTTCACTCCTTTAAGTATGTTTTGAAATTATTGATCACACCTTCTACAAAAGTGCGGTCCCCTCCAGGACTCCTTGTCCATATATACTCCTGCAATGCAACTCCTTCCTTTAGTTTCTTTTCTCCATTTTCTAAACCCTTACTCTTTTTCTTGTACTTCTTCATTTTAGCACTATCTTCCATTAATGAATCCATCATCTGTTTGCTCAAGTATGCTCCAGGATTTCCTATGCATGGTGTAACAATGGCATTAAACTCTGTTAAGGCCCATTCCAATTCGTATACTGGTGTTTCCATGCATTCATGGTCTAAGAGTCTTTCTACTATCTTCTTGTGCATTCTAATCATTTCATCTGCTTTTTCTTCTAAATCCTAGGCAACTGTTATACATTTTCTGAGATTATCCTCCTCAAATTTGAGTTCCAATCTTACCTGTGGCACTTGATTTGCCAGTGAAGGGGTAATTACTCCTTCATTGATTAACTCTTCTGTGCTTTCCTTAATTTCTATCAATTGTTCCAATTTAGATCTGCATTCTTCCTTTCTAAATTGGCAATTGTGCACAAGTATATTACATTTGTTCTTTTCTCCTGCAACCACTTTGCAGCTTTTCACTGCTTGTTTTATTATCTGCTCACCTTCTTGTATAAAATTTTTGAACCATTCATCAAAAATATTAGCCTTGAGACTTTTACTTTCCATGTCCCTTATTTCTTCTTTGGATACAACTGCTATGTCACTGGGTAGTTCTAGGACTGTTATACTGGGATCAAATATCCCTTTAATAAATTACTACAACTGGACAATGTGTCCCTTCAGATATTCTTGCTTGTCTTTGTCTTTTCTCAACATCTCTATTGTCACTTGGTGCATATCTTCCCATTCAAAGATGTGTTTCTCCCGTGTAGTATGCCCAAGGTCAAAATTTAGTATCTTATACTCATCTAAGGTTATTTCACCTTTTGTCTTCTCCTTCTGAGGTATGGCTAGATTTAGCACCCTAGATCCATCTAGACTTCTTTGGATAGCTGACATTGTTCTAGCCTTTCTCTTTTCTTTTCCTGGTGTTATATTACCTAACAAGCTTTTAATGTCAATTGGTACCAATTGTACCTCTTTCTTTTCCTTTCTTATCTCTCCTCCTACCCATGCAGGAATCTCCTTAGTGCCTTCTACAGTTTTAACTTCATCAATTACCTCTTCATGAGGTCTCTCTACTTCAACCTCTCCTTCTTGTTGTTCTTCATGTTGTTGTTCTTATTATTGTTGTGGAATTTGCTGTTGTAGAATTTGTTGTTAAGGTGAAAGCTATTTTTCTCGAGGTGTTTCTTCTTAAATCATGGGATTATCTTGTTGTTTGGACTCACCTTCATCTTCTTCTTATTCTATTTCTATGTCCCCTCTAGCCTCATCCTCTTCTTCAGGACCTTCCCCTTTTGATGTTTCTTTTTCCTGATCTTCCTCTTCCTTGTATGTTTGTTCTACATTTATCTTTTTTATATCTTCTGCTAGTTCTTCACTTTTACCCTTTTCAACATCTTCTATTTGTGCTTCTTCCTCAGGCATCTTGGTTGCATCTTTTGTTTTATCTATATCCTCTGTCTGTACCTGTTCTATGCGTATAGGTGAACCTACCTTTGTATCATCTTCCTTTACTTCTTTTCCTTGTTCCTACATGTTTTTTGTGTTCTTCTCTTCTTCACTTTGTTCATCATACATTTTCAACATATTCAAGACGTCTACACCTGAAGTGCCATCTTTTGTTTCTTCTTCTGCTTGAGCATGTTTTTCTGTGATTATCTCCTCAGGTGCCTCTTCTTCCTCAGCTTCTTTAATTTTATGTGCCTCCTCTTGCACATCTTTAATGATTTCAGGAGGGACTAGGGTACCAAATGAATCCACTGCTCCTGCTTCTTCTTGTACCCTTTCTTCTTCATGCTCTGGGCCTTGTTCAATTTCCATTTTGGCCTGAGTGCTTTGTTCTTCTTCTTCACTTAGGAATTCACTAGATTCCTCTTCTATTTCAATTTCCTTCCCAGCATATATTCCCCTTTCCTCACTTTCACTGCTATCATCCACAATGTGTAGAGTCTCAATGGTTTCCTTGGCTTCATGTGATTGTGACCCTTGCAGCCTTTCTCCAACCAATTCTGTCTTCACTTGAATATATGCCTATTTCTTTTATGTTGAAGTGGAGGCACTAGGTATATTACTCAACTTTTCACCTACTTCTTGTGCTCCTACTACCTCACTTGTTTTAGAAGTATCACCTTTTGACAAGCTTATTGGGATTACCTTTCTGACTTCTTGTCCTGCTACCTCCTTTAAAGTCTATGCCTCCTCTGCACTAATTTCATCACTTAGTGATTTTGGATCTACAAAAGTATCCGATGACACTGCTACTGTTATTCCCAATGCATAGGGATCCATTAGAGTAGCATTCTTATCTTTCTCCATAATTTTAGCCTCTATAATCTTTCTCTTCTTCTCATAAAAACACTGGGGGTCATCACTGGGTTCTCTTACTCTCTTCCTCCCCTTCTTAGGATATGTTATTTCCTTCCCCTCAGCTTTGAGTTCTTCAATCTTGTCTTTTAACCATGTCTTTAAAAATAATATAACTAGTTTGGACAATTTGTCCAGAGATTTATTCCAAGGCTGTGATCAATCAGGCTCTATAATAGGAGCAAGCCTGGGCTCTGCATAACTATGATGTAGTAGTTTACCATCTTCTTAAACCTCTGGAGGAACATATATGTCACCCATGGTTCTCATTTGTTCAATTGGTAATATCTTATGGGCCCTTTTCCTCACTTCTTTATCATTCTTGCAATCAGACCAGAAATCTTCAATATGTATCTGATGCTTATACTTTTTGTCAACTGTATTCTGGATCCTATGGAAAGGATCAAACCTTCTAGTTAAATTAAATTCCTGAAATCCATAATATCTTAATTCTTGCTCTGAACAAGTAGCAACTTCCTCACTGTAACAGGGGTGCCTACCAATAGCCCAAGGTAACTTAAGGTTTCCTCTGCTAAACGTCTTCTTATATATTCTATAGGCATTCAGATTTTGTCTTGAAAACTCCAACACAATCAATTTATCAGAAGGATACCAAGGTAGCATAAAAGGTTTTCCTTCAAATCCTTCAGTCCTAATACAAGTAAAATGTGGAAATTGAATATACCATGAACGGTGCAACCCAATTGCATCTTCTACATCCTTAGACAATCTTTTATCAGGTTCTTCCCTCAAAATTCTAACCATGTAGGTATAAAACACATCATTAACCAAAGCATACTTCTTCATTACATTTTCTTCTTGTAAATCTAGGTAATGTTCATACACCAATTTCTATCCTGGACCACTTCCTAAGGTCCCAACTCTTTCTATCTCATGTATGAAAGGTCTAATTTATGCTACACATGAATACAATACATATGAAGACAAATATAAAGGAAGTAATTTCTGCTTCCTTAGCATGGCTTGTTTCCATATAGCTGTACTTATTACTTTGGCCTAATGAATTTTCCCTTGTTCCTTTTTTGCTTTTATTATGAACTCAATAATAGTAAACATCCAGGGCTCACATTTAGTGCCCTCTCTCAATCATACCAACCTACTCAGCATTGTGATCATCAAATAGATTTCTTCCTTGAAGTGTATCCTCATCAAATTCTTGTGTACCCTGGCTACAGCCTTAGGTTTATTTTCTGGGTTGTACCAACTATGGAATATTTTACCTTTGCACTCCCTTTCATTGATTTGAAAATCGTCATTGTATTGATCAATGTCAATGTCTGTCATTTTCTCATTGATTTCCAAACCAAATGTCCTTGCAATACCTTCTGTGGATAGATCAGCAATGAGTCTATCATAAAGCATTATCTTCCTGGTTGATAAATCATATAGAGTTCAACAATCTAAACACAAATCTCTAGCCTCCATATCCAGTGGGAAACCTGCAACTCTGTACAACCTGCTCTCCCATATACACTTCATATCCGGTGTAGCATCTGCAGCTGTAATCTTTTGTAAAACATCATCTGCATCATAATTTCCAATATTTGTATCTATTCCCATTCCACTGTAACTAATCAATGTCTGATATCCTCTGTGCAAGGGTAACTCTTCCTTTTCTATCTCCTTTCATGGTTTCCTCTCCTTTTTCACCTCGCCCCCTGTATCTATATTTTTCTGCTTTGGAGCCATCCTGTAGAAAATGCATCTTTTAACTTTACATTTTACCTTTTACCTAGAGTTTTACTATGAATTTCCTTTTTTCTTTACCATTTTAACCCCACCCAGTTTGTCCTTTCTATTTTTGACTTTCAAAATTGTTAATCCCTCCCCAATTAATTAATAGTTAAAACAAGGATTTAACAAATGCCTACGTTTTACTGAAATTAACGTGTATTTTACCAACTGAACCGTAATGGCGTTTTGAGGATAAATACCTATATATCTTGACCACTCAACTCGTCATTGACTTACTTTACCTTTTTGCTTCTGTCCAGCTGCTATAATCCAGTCACCTTGGTGAATTCTGCTTAGTTTCTGTAGCAATTCTCCTTCTCTACAATTTTAACTCTTAACAATGTATATCTGAAAGCAAAAGAACATTAAATTTACCCTAATTCTCATTGAATTTTACTCTTTTTTTTAGTGTTAGATCGGCATTAATTATAGCAATTAATACACCAAAACTTCAGCCTTTTATTTCAGTGTTTGCATTTTTTAAACTTTTTTTACCGTTAGATTAATTTTGGCATACATTGTTACATTTCTTTGTATTCTCCTTTGTATGTTTCCTTTGCATCTTTTTAACATACAAATGCTCATGCAAGAAGTCAAACTAAAGTTCCTTCCCTTTTCTCTTTTTCCATACATGTATCTTTGCTTTGTATATCACCTTTTGTATATTATCTTGTATAAGCGCATATACAAACCTCCTATACAAACCCTCTCTTTACCTTTTATCTCTCATGGTGCCTTTTGTTTCTTTGTATCTAAAATATGTATATCATAAACATACAAGCACTCCAAACATACAAAGGCTTTTCTGTATTTAACTTTTTTTTTCACATCCATCTTGCATCTCCTATTTGCATCTTTTCTTGTACATTGGCTTGTATATTGAAGATATACATTGTTTTGATACAAGCCCGATATGCAAACGGTGGGACCTACTTTACTTTTCGCTTATATTCCATGCTACAAACATATGTGTATCAACCTCTCAGATAAAAGGCTTGATACATACAAACTCTTTTACCTCACTTTTGGATTTCTCACCTTTTATAAACCATCATACATAACTTCTTCGACTCTGACATGTACATAAAAAATGAAATGCATCTTTTAATATACGTTAAGTCACGATGCATCATTTATACGACATTTTAACCTCCTTTGAGTTCCGCGTTGTATGTATACCAAAATGTATAATCTGAAGCATGAAATATACCACGACAAAATCAATTTTAGTACTCTTTTCGGTTTCACGACATGTATATAATGTTGTATATCACCTTGTATATTTCCTTTCACTCAAACATACAAACCTTGATATACATCTGGTGGACTTAACTGATTGACCATTTCACCTCTGAATTATGTCAGGTCTGACTTGTATGTAAGGATAAAGCGTTAGCAAAATGCATACAAGTATAATGATGTAATAAACCCGACAACTCTTTTATGCAACTAACACAACAACATCACATACAAACGACTTTGTATATGCAACATACAAACCCTCCCATAATGCATTTACCAAAAACACACATATCTTGCAAAATATTGAGAATTTTAAGATGATTCAAAAAGCAATCCTTACTCATTTTTGACAAGGAATTCACCTATACTTAGCTCTGGTACTTAATGCTATTTTTCTTTATTTTCAACAAGGTTTGTAACACTTCACTTCATTTTCCCTTTTACCACCAAGCAGATCTACACCCAAGCAAAAAGCCACAACCACAGTAGGGGTCTTCATTTTGCTAAGAAGTAAAATGGGGTGTGTTGTGAGCATCACAACACATCATTAACCCTTTTAAAATATTTCTCGGGTTCTTTCAACTCTAGTTGAGGGTAGAAATCCCAAATTTTATTTTGTCTAGGACCTTATCCTCTGACTCCTACTATAGTTAAACCAGGAAAATTTCAAATTCTTGTTGCTAAATACATAATGTATGATGTCATATAAAACTTTTTGGTGTTGGTTACTGACATCAGCTATTCATGGAAACAATCAGATACCATTGCCCCCTAGTCCAAGTGTACCTATCCCTTGAGGATAATGTATATAAATTGGAACATCCAGGTCTCATAGTTCTTGGATTCTTATTTTCCAAAAGCCCTACTCAACAAAGTTATAAGGTTCCCAATCTCTCCCTTGAAATCAACTTTGGTGAGCTTGGCAAGGATTTTTTCTATTAACTTCTTTTTATCCCTCAACCATTACCTATTCATTTGCCTCTTGTGACCATTAACCTATGTTTCACAATGCTTAGTTGCATATGCAATGGTTAAGGGGCTAACTTGTCCATACAGGGGTAAATCAAAAGTCTGTCTAATCATAGGAGTTGTGAGGTCTAACACTAGATTCCCATCTGAATCATAGCATCTTCTACTTCTTGGATCATAGTAATGAGCTATAGTAAGAACTAGCTCAGGGCATTGGATAGCTAAGGGAAATCATGATACATGACCTAAGGTAGATGCAACTATCTTCGTGGCTCAAGGAGTTACATCTTCTATAAAAGTGTCTTTGTTGAATTGATCTAGGTCAATATGGCCTAAATTAGTGTCAGTGATGTTTATTAGTTCACTTTTGAACTTGGAGACCTTGGGAACCCCTTGGAACTTGTACTTCATGGTGACAGGTGGTTCCTTCTTTATCTTCTATTTCTTCTTTCCCTTACCTATAGTCTCCTTGGAAACTACTTCTTGATCAAGATCTTCAATTGACTTATTTGAATCAAAAACTGTCTCCTCACTCAAATGAGTAGATGCTCCAGGCTCCAATATTTAAAACACCTAAAAGAAGCATAAGGCAAAATAAAAAGCCAAGAAAATTTGAAGAAAGAATTAAATTCTAAGTAATCTAAGTGTTCTATCATTTTTCAGGTTTGCGGGCCCATTTTAGATTTTAGGACCAAAGGTCCAAATGTGCTCATGGGCTCCATCATCCTACTAGGACTTTATGGCTTTATTTGCTAAATTTATCAGGTGGTGGGTGGGCGGAAGAATATCAGACTTTAGGTTATTTCATGTTTTATGGTCCAAAAATCCCTTTGAGACTCGAAGTCCCGAAGGAACCTTCTAGAGGAAAGTTTCTAAGTGTTTAGCAAATGATCACAGGGTGCAGGGTTCCTTTTATATTTTGGGCTTTTAAGATCGAGACCAAAAATCCCTTTGGATCTCGAAGTCCTGAAAGAACATTCCTTCACAAGGTTTTCTAAGTTTTTTGAAGTGGATCGCAGGGAGTGAAGCTTTGCATGGATTTTGGTTTTATAGTTTGAAGTTCAAAAGTCCTTTTAGGACCTGAATTCCCAAAAGGAAATTTCTTTTACTTAGTATATTTCACATTTCAGGGATCGGGACTCTGCGAGGATTTTGGCTTTTCAAGTTTTATGTCTAGAAAGTCCTTCAGGGCCCAAGGTCCTGAAAGAACATTTTCCCTTTGGAATTTTTTCTATGTTTTTAACTAAGCTATGGGGAGTGGGACTCCAAGTGAATTTTGGTCATCAGGGAATGGGACCAAAAATCCCTTTGGGACACGAGGTCCCAAAGGAATTTTTCTTTGAAAAGTTTCTAAGTTTAGAAAGGGAGGCCACGAGGAGTGGGACTTTGGGTGGACTTTGGACTTTTGGTGTTTAAGACCAAACATCCTATCAGGACCTAAGGTCCCGAAAGGATGTTTCTACTTGGCAATTTAAACACAACTCAAACAGAGGCAGCAAGGGTGGAGATCAAAATAGGTTTTCGACTTTTAATATCGAGCCTAAATATCTTTCTAGGGCTTGAGGTCCTGAAAGGACTTGTTTGAGAATTTCTCTATCAAAGTATGACTAGCTTTTGAAAAACCAAGGCCAGGTTTGAATTTAGCCCATGGTCCATTTTATTTCTCTAAAACCTAACAGCATAATTGGAACCTAATTGAGAAAAGGAAATTAAACAAAAATCAAAATCCTAAGCTAAAAATAGAAAATAGAAAACAAAAATAGATAACTAAATGGGAATTTTAAACCTAAACTAATCTAAAACATACTAAGCAGTAAGAAAACAACATTCAAAAATAACAAATTAAAAACAAGCAACAAAATCAATCAAAGAAGGGTACAAAAACCCTACCAAGAAATCACGAAAGTCAGGTAGGAATTTCAGGACAGGATGAACACTACACTAGCTGAATTCTTAAGTACAAAATCTTCACCCAAAATCAAACACTTATCCTTAGAATAAAAACTATGCACTCAATGATCAATTTTTAGGGCTCAAGAGGCTGAAATTTGAAAAATTGATAGTGAAATGAAGAAAAAACAATGAAAACATGATTAAATACCTCAGTATTTAATCAAAATGTACCACAATAAATGTGGTAAGTCAAGAGCTGGAAGGTGGAATGGAAAGTCCAAAAATTCGATCAGGGCCCAAAGTCCCGATCAGATTTTGCAAAAGGAGACCCAAATCTAGAAAACAACCTAAGATCTGGGATCCTGGGAGTTTGGGAACTTCAAAGACTTTTACAAAAGGCTTCAAAACACACGTTTTGAAGCTAAACAAAATGTCTAATGGAAAACCTAAGACTTAAAGCATGGTCAAAAGACCAAAAACAAGACAAAACAAGAAAAGATAAAGAAGGTAGGTCCACAGTTGGCTTTAAAAACTGGGGTGTGTATGCAGGGCATAATAAGAGTCTCTTCAAAAAAGTAATGAATTGAAGACCATTACTTTTGATCAATTGGTTGAAAAGTTAGCAAAATGTGAGAAGGATTTTGGGAGAAAAATTGATAGAGTTGGTGAAAATGTTTGTCTTTCTCAAAAAAAGACAACCCTCCTAATAAGAACTTCTCTTCTAGAGGTGGTCATAGTGATCAAGGAAAAGATGGAGGTCAATGGAAGAATAGAGGTAGAGGAGGTGTAAATGGCAAAGGACACTTGCAACATAACAAACAAAATGATAAATACCACTTATATTGTAAATGATATGGTCAAAAAGGTAGTCATGAAGCCCATTAATGTAAACTCTCAAGGGATAAGATAGAAAATTCTTTCAAACAAAAAAATAAAATGCACTATGATGATAAAGCATCAAGAACAACCCAATTTGCATGTGATAGTGATAATGATGAATATGTGCTTTCTGTATCATATTCTACCTATTGTAATTCAATTAATGCTTCATGATGTGATGCTTGGGTTTTAGATACTAGATCCACACAGCATATGACATTTTAGTGTGATTATTTTGAAGAATTTCATGAAGGTGTTTGTGGTCCAATCTATTTGGCAGATAAATCAAGCCTCAAGCCTATTAGAAAAGGAACCATTTAGCTCAAGTTGTCTGACCTTGTAGTTTTTGTACTTCATGATATCTTGTATCTTCCTCAATTACAACGTAACTTGTTGTCACTAGTCTTAATTCAACAAGGCCACTCCATTTTGTTGGAAGATGGACACGTGGTTGTCAAGAAGAAGTCAAATAATCATGTTGCATTTACTAGTTGTGTTCATATGGAAAGTTATTAAAACTCCATAGAAAATAAGCCATTTCTAGGAGTTTTTCATATCTTACTGAAGAAGGTACTCTTTCTCCTAGTCTTTTATGGCATGCAAGATTTGGCATGTTAATTATGATAGAATATGTATCATGCAAAAGAATGGTATTGTAGGTTTTCCCACTTTGCCTAAGAAGGTTGAAATATGTGAAGCTTGTATTCTTAAAAGACAACATAGAGATTCTTTCTCTCATTCCACTTGGCAAGGACATAGAAAACTGTAACACATTCATTCTAATTTATGTGGGCCTTTACCAGTAACTTCTATAGGAGGATGTAAGTATTTTATGACATTCATTAATGATCATAGCCGCATGACTTGGATTTATTTCTTGAAGAAAAAGTCTAAAGATTTTGAAACTTTTAAGAAGTTTCGTATTATGATTGAAAAGAAAGCACAATCTTAAATTGGTACTCTTTGAAAAGGCAATGGTGAAAAGTTTACTTCCATCAGTATTTAGGATTATCTCCATCAAAATAGGACTCAATATCATCTCAGTATTCCAAGTACTCCTGAACAAAATGGTTTTGTTGAAAGAATGAACAATATTATCATGAGTATAATTCAAGTAATATTATATTTTAAAGGAATCCAGTTACATTTTTGGGCAAAAGTAGCAAGAACAATAGTTTACCTTCACGATAGATCTCCTTCATCTTCTCTTCACCAAGCAACTCCATATGAAGTTTGGTTTGGTTACCCTTTGTTTCTTCAACATAGATTCAAATTTTTGGCTCCACCTACTATGCTTTGATTACCAAGCAGAAAATACATAAGTTACATCAGGGTAAAAGTTCAAACCTGGTCACACTTTCGGACAACTAAATAGTTTCTCTAGAAATAGTTTCTCCCTAAACAATTTCGGGTGAAAAGGTTTCCCCTGAAACCATGTAGTACTTATGTGACATTACATGGCATAAAGAGTTTTAGGTGGAACCTTTTTGCCCAAAATTTTTAAATCTATATAATATGATTTCAACTTTAGAAAATGTATTTATTTCCATAGAAGGTTTTAGGCGGTAGACTTTCACATGGAACCTTTTTGGGTGATACTATCTCACCTGAAACTGCCTATGTAACATCCCATGTGGCAACCAACCCCCCTATTTTTCAAAAAGATGAACAAAAATTCAAGTTCAACTCCAAATTTCTCCAACGAAAATGTACTTTCATGAAAATACATGAAAATACCCTTTAGTAGATCTCAGGGTTTAGAACTTAGATATATAATTTTTTTAATATTTTAATTAGTTATATTAACTTTAATTTTAAATTTATTACAATTAGGTTATTGTAATCAAATATGTAGTTGATTAGAAATTAAAAATAAATAGGTAAAATGTATTTAAATTTTTTGAAAAATATACAGCGCACTAGAAGAGAGAATCATCTACAAGAGGGTGTTTTTTTAAATTAAAAAATTAAACAAAAGTTCACGTCTCATGAAAACTATATCATTCTGATTAAATTTGAATCTAAAAAATTATTAAACATAATAATTTATCAAAAATTTAAAAAAAATCCATGCACTAGATATTTGAGTTGTCTAACTGAAAAAAAATTAAAGAAAAAAACTTAATTTTACTATATTTTTCTTGACGTCCCATTGACATCACTTTTTTTCAAAAAATATCAACAATTAAAATTTATCTATTAAACTCATAAGAAAAATATCCAACTAATTTTGAAAATTTTAAAAAATCATAATCATAAACTAAATTAAAATTTATACATTTCATATTAGTTTATGTCATTTTAAATTTTAAAACATACATATGACTTTTTCATTGTTTAAGTTGGAAAAATATATTTGTGTTGGCTGATTTTTTTATAAAGTGTGACACACTTTTGAACTTTTACCCATCACTAAAGTTATAAAGGGCATGTGCAAAAATATGGGGGACCAACAAGTGGTAAAAAACACATTTTGGTCCAAACAAGATATAATGCAAGTGCATTATAACACAAGCACATGATAACATGCTCGCATTATGGCTTGGTAGTGACCAAGCCTAGGCTTGGTCACTACCGATCCATAATGCACTCACATTATTTCTTTACAAAAATAAAATCTACTCTCTCCTTTATTTCAAATCTACATATAATTTTTATGATAAAAGACAATTGAGCAACCTATAGCACATCCTCTTCACTCTCTCACCATCTCCCCTATCATTTACAATTCTCTCTAATGCTACATAGCCATTATTGTATTTTACAAGACAATTTTAAAAAATTTCTCTTCGTGGTTGCTTCCCCCGAAGCCCTGCTAGGGGGCTCCAAAATTTGTTGCCGCCCCCTTCGACACCCTGGTGACAAAAGTGGGGGGTAAGCCCCCTTCTACACCCCTCATCAAGAACTAGGATCCAAACATAGCTGAATCAAAACCTCTAAATCAGGAAGATAATCAAGCTCCATTACAAACAATAGATAGAGAGAGGTGGGGAGATAGGGAGATAGATAAAGGGAGGGAGATGGAGACAGAGAGAGAGAGAGAGCGGGCGGATAGAGAGATAGGGAGAGATATAGAGTGGGAGAGGGGAGATAGAGAGCGAGAGATAGAGAGGGGGGGAGAGAGAGAGAGAGGGTGGAGAGGTGAGATAGAGATATAGGGAGAGAGAGAGATATATATATATAGGGAGAGTGTCTTTCTACCTATGTTCTATCTCTCTATCTCTATCCTCCCTCTATCTCTATCTTTAACATGCTCATGTTATTTCTTTATAGAAATAAAATCTATTCTCTCCTTTATTTCAAATCTACATACATATTTTGAATGATAAAAGACAATTGAGAAACCAATAAGAAAGAGTTTTAAGGTATCAATATGTTCAAGAAATAAGATAGTCAGGAATTTAAGGATGTGAGACATACACTAGTACTATAGTCAATACTAGAAGAAAACATCAACAACTAAAGTGATAAATAGATAGAGAGATAGAGAGGAGAGACAAGGAAAGATGGAGATAAAGAGAGGGAGAAATAGAGAGATAGAGGGGGGGATTGAGGTAGATATAGAGATGGAGAGAGGGAGAGGTAGATAGAGAGACATAGAGAGATATGGATGGATAGAGGGAGAAAGAAGGAGAGATAGAGGGAGGAAAAGATAAAGATAGAGGGAGAGGGAGAGAGGAGATGTAGATAGAGAGGGAGAGATAGAGATAGAAAGATATAGAGAGAGGAGCATATAGAGAGAGATAGAGAGGGTAGGGAAGAGAAAGTAGGAAGGTGAGATTGAGAGATATAGATAGAGAGAGGGAGAGATAAAGAGAGAGGTGGGGAGATAGAGAGGGAGATATGTTAGAATGCATAGATATACTGAGATGGGTGGTGAATCAGTATATACCAATTTTTACTTCAATTCTACTGCAACAACATAATATTTACTACATCAATCAAATTAAGTAAGAACTATGCAAACATAATCATATCCACACTTCCACACAAAAGAACACAACACCAGATTTTACATGAAAATCCAAGAAGGAAAAAACCATGGTGAGAAAGTTGCTTGGATCTACTGTCCAAATCCAGCCTCACAAAGAAAATGATTATTACAATATGATTTGATGACACCAACCTTCAGGAGACACCAATCCCTAGCCAATACAAAGTTTATGGGCACCAACCCAGAGGAGACTACAATCCCCTAAATTGAGCTCTAACCCAGATAAACAGAGGCACCAACATCACAAGAATCAAGAGGCACCAACCTCACAAGCAACAAGAGGTACCAACCTCTGAAATCCTTGAAATGATTACAAGAGAAATGATATACATACACTTTTACACACTACAATCACCACCTTTGCTATGAATGATAAATCATGATTTGTACAAACAGATTCACATTCCAACTACCTAACTTTGAAAGGAAGCAAGGTACGCAGAACACACTTCCTACACCAACCTAATGAGGGGAAGAGTATGCAAATTATTTTTTAATCCTTACAATTGTAGCAATGTTAAACACATAACTTTAATATTACAATAGAAACACAACACATAAAGAGAGATTGACACAAGATATATCGTGGGGAAAACCTTTTCAGGTAAAAAACCCCACACTCTAAAACCTGCACAATGTATTATCAAAACAATGTTGTGTTTACAATACAATTGCAATGCAATTTCTTCCAAGAGTCTTCAAATGTCATTTCTAGAGTGATTCCGATAGCATAACAATACCTATACAAACACTATGCAACTACAACTCCAAAACAACGCATTTTATAGAGTTACAAGGCATAAACAAGAAGCTTCTAGAGATGGGTATCCATCTTGGCCACATGGCCATTTTCCCGCATCAAAAGACACTTGTCCAAGCTCCAAATACCTCTCTTACATCTATCATACATGTTAGATTTGACTTCCCAAAGTTGGAGCGCTCTAGTCTAAAAATAGCTATGACAGATGCTCTTACGTATCTTACAACTATCATAAAATCTGCCCAACATAACAACCTTAAATGTTGTAAGAGAATCTGTCATACAAGGATAAATATAGCATATTCCTCTTACAACATGTCATAGCCCAACTTGGGCGCCCAAAGATTCCTTCTCTACATGCAAAGATACTTTATAACACTTGTCTTCACCTATCCCGACAATCTCTATACTTGGCTCTTACGCGTCATAGATTTTGTCATACAAGATAACTCCTCCATCATATTCCAAGATGCCGACACATGGCATATTATTGTTGTAACAAGCCACTTGTTCTACCAACTAAGATTTACCGAGTTTAAATTTGAAAGTAAATAGATCAAGATATTGATAGCGGAAGCAATAAAAAATTTCCTTAAATTCCTTTGATTAAATGCACATTTGAAACATATTCCAAACTCCCATTGCATAAATCAAATTTCATTTCCTCAATAAAAGAATTGAATAATCATCTTTACAACTTTTTCATAATATACATACAAGCTTCAAGAGCTTAACTGATAATTAGAGATACACGATTATATACTTGTCTAT
This sequence comes from Cunninghamia lanceolata, assembly GCA_027924645.1. Classification (NCBI taxonomy): domain Eukaryota; kingdom Viridiplantae; phylum Streptophyta; class Pinopsida; order Cupressales; family Cupressaceae; genus Cunninghamia; species Cunninghamia lanceolata. The sequence goes on along the minus strand of BSBN01001183.1, from coordinate 438,819 downwards.
CTTCAATATTCCCGGCCACCAACTGCATGAGGGGAAGCATCACTCAAGCAATTTACCTCCAACCACAGACTAACTATAGTCCCCCATACATTTACCAAATTGGTAAACGGCCCTACCATTCGACAAAGGGATTGGTATGGTAACCCCAAATAAAATTGGCCTAATTTGAGCAAGGTGTTGTGTCCTACATTAACTAGTACTATCATACTATGGCTACAACCATCAAAGTATGAAATCCATACTAGAAATACAAACCTGGATCACAGTGAACCTAGACAGTGTAAATGTTGGCAATTTACACCACTTTGGCTAAAGTTTTCTTGTCTCATATTCACCCACCCTTCCATCTTGATTGTGAAAGACAACAATCTCTATATAAAAGTTATTCCCTTACCCATGGATAAACAAATCCCAGGAATAACCCCACTTAACAAATGTATCATTCTCTACACAGGATATTCCCTTTCCCAAGGATCAACAAATCCTAAGAATATTCCCGCTTAACAATTACATCAAACTCTATTCTAGGTTATTTCCCCTCTTCCATGGATCACATATCCCAAGGTTAACCTATTCCAAGTTTCATCATGACACCTATATCGAAGTAACTCTACTTGCAAATTACAGTTTACTGTCTTTCCCCTTATACAATCAACTAATCATACTCAAACTGATAAATATACATAAAGTCCCATAAAGACACAAATCTCTATTACTAAGATTAATTTCACTTTCACAACACAATTTTCACTTACTAGATATATATAAATATATAAGCAATCAAGTAGACAATCACATTGATAAACAACAATGCATTCCATATTAACAAACGACACAAAATGCCTTCAATTAGAAAAGAATAATAAAGGAGAAATCCCCATGCCTATGATATAAGCTCCCAAATAAATCTACGAGATCCCCTCACTTAAGCTCCTTCCAATGAACTAAAACCTCCTCCCAATTAAAATAACTCTCCTTCTAAACTTCCAAAATCTCTCCTCACACTTCAAAGCAAAAATGGTAAAAACTCTCAATGCTAAAAATGGTAGAATAAGAATGCTCTTCGCAAAACTTGTGTGTATTCCAATGAGAAAGAGAGCTCCTCTAAATAGAACAACTCACAAAAAGCAATATGACAATCTTTCGACAAAAACTCAAAAATGAAAAGAGAAGGCTCTTGATTTAAAGAATGTGCGTATAAAAATGAGGGAGAGCACCCCCTTTTTATACTAAAACCTAAGGTGTGGTTTTGCCAAAAATAAACAAATAAATGTCGACACAATGGCGACATTCTTAACAAAAATCTAAAATTAGTAAAAATGTCGACACAATGGTGACATTCTCAACCAAAAAAATCTAAAATTAGTTTCATAAAACTTAAAACAAACTTTCTAAAAATATAGTAAAATTACTTTAAAAGACAAAGTCAAAAAACACGTTGAAATAAAGAAGGCTTCTTTCAAAACTATTTTTACCCGTATAAGACAAAGTCAAAGTTCGTAAAGAAATTTTTTTGAAACTAACTTTAAGCATGGTTTAACGATTTATGTGCTTCCCAAGCGCTTTGGAAAACTACTTTAAGAAGCTTTAAAGCTTCTAACCACCTCCCCCAACGGCCATACACATGGACCAAATGTTGAGCGCTTCCCATGCATTTAAGATAGGCTTTCTCATAGCCTAAAACATAGGCCTACTTTATCACTAACTTACCTCCTATCACCTATTAATATAGGCCTACTTTATCACTAACTTACCTCCTATCACCTATTAATATGTGCCCCTTATTTAAGTGCTTTAATAAACTATTTCACCTTATTTATTTTTAAAACTTTAAAACTTGTAATAAAGTTCCTCCCCTTTTTAAGGGATACGTGACTTTTAACTTTTTATAAACTATAAAAATAATATATATAATTATTTATATAAATATATATATTTATATATATTAAATTCAATAAATGGATAATATTTAACAAAACAATATCATTTTTTCAAAATATTATAATTATATATTTTTAAAAAAACATAGGAGTATATATATATATATATATATATATATATATATATCACAAAAATTACTATAACATATTATTCGTAAATTTATTTATTGCCATAGCAACTTTATAGACAAAATATCATAACATGCATATACAGCAAATGGATGATAAATCTTGCAAATCATAAATAACTATATATATATATATATATATATATATATATATATATATATATATATAATAGCAATAGCTATCATATATATAACTCAAAACCAAATAAACTCATGACCCACATATTGGCGACACAAATGAATGGAAACCACATAAACATTGTGACATGAATGACAACCACATAAACACGTGCATAACATAAAATTGTTTCACAATAAAACTTTGTCTATGCAATCATAAACTTATCAACATGCAAATTAAATCACAGTTCTCACACGATCATCAACATGCAATCAAGATTCACAACAAACATCACTTACCGCTACCCAACTGACTTGACACAACCGAGGTCAAGATAGGGTTGTGAGTGTGTGATTGCTCAATATAGGTTTTACTAAAGTTACCAGACCAAGTCCTTCTCCTGAGTGATACCTCCCCTCCCTTTTGGAGGGACAACCTATTCCTGGATCCACTTATATCATTGCCACAGTAGTTAGCTAATCAAAATATCATCATTAATTAACAATAACTACATTAAATACAAGACATTGCATTATTATTTTTCTCATCATATTGCATTCAAGTTAGATAACACACATAGATACAAAGATTCATAAATACTTCAATATCCAATCTATAGTAAATGGATAAAACTTATATATAGATGCAAAAATCCATAATCACTCACTTTCCAAAGAAATTAATCAATCTAGGTAAATAGTAAGTAGATAGAAACACATGGGGTGTAACATACTTCCCCCCTTGTGAATCATTGTCCCTGATATTTTTAAGTATCAAGTACTATCACCACATACATAAGTCATAAAAATTATCATACTACAAAACATATTGATATCATGAGCTTTCATAATTCATATTAACTTATGGAAACTTTTGCTTCATCTCAGCATAATCTTTCCAAGTAGCAGAACCTTCTACATACAGATCCAATTAGACCTTGCACTACATAACCTTTCTATTTAGGCAAGCAGAGCTTGCGAACTTCAACCATTTCAAATGCTTGATCAAAACCATACCTGGTTTCTGTACTTGTATACATTCTATGAGTATAATAATCATCAGTTAAATATATAAATATATCAAATTTGAGTCATTAAGAGCATTGTGCCTCCTAGCAATAGCTATTATCAGAACGATTCTGCAATCAATTGATTTGTTAACTTCAAGAACTTCGAAGAGCTCTTTATATCTAGGAGTTGGTTTGAATACATTCCACACATAATGAAACTTTTTCTAGGGTTGGACCCTCAATAGAACTTCTATTCTCTAAACAAGAATTATCTCATTATAAACTTAGCATCAGTACCATGTGTAACTTTTCTAATGCTTATTAGTTTTCCGCTAATCTTTTCTAATCAACATGATCTATTCATCCATTTCTGACAACATTTTTGGACTAATGTTAATCCTATCTTCTAGCTTACCCAGCTTATAGGAGTTCGGCATCTTCCTCTATCCAATGTTTCAAGCAGAAAGATAGGAATTTTTATAATCAAAACCCACCAGTGATAGATATTCTTCCCCACTTATAATGTTGATCCACACAACAATTCTTCCAAAACCTGGTTAACTCTCACAGTTTAACCATGGTCATATGTGCATCTCTATCTGAGATATTCTCCTCAAGATCTCTGTGTAAACTAAACACTCCCTACACAATTTTACGAGCTAACACTGTGCTCCACTAGATAAATTCTTCGGTATAAAAGGTGTTACCTTTATTCTTTAGCATTCTAAACAACTTGCCACAAATCTTGCAGCATTCCTTTTCATTTCCTTTCAGAAATATAATGGCTTAACATCTGCTAACATCTTAGTGACACCAGGATGTCCTGAATATGGTGCATTATGTACTTCCTCCCATACCAGATTCCTTAATTCACCAGAATCAAGTACACAAATTCTTCCATTAAATCTCAATAATCCATTAGGTTTAAAACAAAAACCTTCATACTTTTTATCTTGCCATTTACCCGAGAGTTCTTGCTTGTTTTGTTCATAGAACTCATCACCCTTGAATTTTACAATACTTAATTTTGGAAGCCAATTTGGATAGTTACCAATGAAAATATATTCCATCCTCAGCTTAAAGCATTAGCAACTCTATTCTCGTTTCCTTTGATATAGTTAATGTTGAAATCTTAATTCGATATCAGTTCTAACCAACTCCTTTGCCTTGCATCTAGATTAGGTTGAATAAATAAATACTTTAAACCATGATGGTCTGTTTTCAATTCAAAAGGTTTTCCCAACAGATAGTGTCTCCATATCTGTAATGCATGAACAACTATTGCTAACTTCAAATCATACGAAGCATAAGGCTTTTGCTTCTTGATTTATAGGCTATGTCTTGCCTTTTCTATTTTAATACTCCACCTTCATCTGAGACATCTGGTACTCCCTTCTAACTTTGGAGATGTAATTTTCCTCAAGTCCTTAGATAACCCTCTTGCCATTCTCCTCCTCTTAATCCTTTCAAAACCTGATTGAGATTGAGATTCTTCATTCCCCATGTTTACTAGCTTAAGAATTTTCTCCTTTATTCATTACTGGAAACTTTCCCTTGTTAGGTACTTCTTTTCCTTTCCTTGTTCCAATATTCCTACTTTCTCTCTTGTCTCGATCAATATTGCTAGGATTTGATCTAACGTAGTATCCATACTCTCAACTCCTTGTCTTACTTCTTCACTTTCCCCAAAGTTAATCCTTGTTCTAACCATCTTAACAAGATAGTTCACCCCATGGGTTTCCATAAAGATTTAAATTCTATGAATGTTATCTAATGTTCTAAAAAACATTTAACATTTCAAAATAGAATTTCCCATTCTTTATTCAAAACTTTTTCCCAAGAAAGATTTCTTATACATAAGCTTTTGATAAAACACTTTTCTTTCCTTTAGATCAAAAGGATTTGAATACCCTCTCAGCTACAACTGAGTGGAGTATATCCCTCAGATTCTAGTCCATGATTATCCTTGAATGGGTAATAACACTCAACTTTATCCTCGGATACATAATTTCAGGGAAACATATTCCTTCGAATCATCACTTAAATAAATTACAAATACTTTTGCCAAAGGAGGAACATACAGATTCCTAAACAGCATGGCGGAGCTCACACTATACTCTAAGAACATATCCTTAGAAAGTGGTAAGGCTTCTGATTTGGTTGGAGGGACCAAAAGCAAACAGTTTAAAGTTGACGGCCTTTCTTAGAATCATAAGCCGAGTTATAAAAAGCTAAGCTTCTAGCACTAAAGACTTTACAAAGTTCAGGCTAATGATCCGCCACTTCCACTCTTGAAATATCGTATAGATACCAATTCCCTAAAGAGTGCTTTTAATCATCCTTAACTCTCTCACCTTCTAGACAACTTGCTATCACTCTTCATTCTCTTTCAAAAATAAAGAGATTTCACACCGACTAGAAATTTAGTTACTCCTAGATGACCCGATTATGATTTAAAAAGAATTTCCTACCTCACAAGGTTTCAAAAATCCATAAAGTTAGGAATATACTAAGTGCATTTTATACAATTTACTCCCTTATACAATCCATCAAAGGCCCATCCAGGATATGATAGAGGTGAACATATGTACCAAAAAAAATAGTGAACAACCCAAAAATGTTCTAGTATAGCCACCAAAATAATTTAAGTCAATATCAAAGTATAAGCAATTTCATTTTCAACAATAGGTCAAAAGATTGAACTCAATAAATAAATAAATAACCTTCAAAATTTGGTGGCTAGACCATTCTAGAATAAAGAAATAAAACAATGAAAAATTCTTGCAAGTATTTAAAAAAGAATTTCTCCAAAATTTAAGAAGTATCAAAATCAAAAGATATACTGACTATGCACTACGTGACTATCTAAGTCACTAACAAGGGAGTAGATTGTTGTATTACACTCGAGTTTTTCAAAAACTTATAGTGGTTTAGAGACCATGCTACTAGCACAATAAATAAATAAGTCCCTTAAGACTTTCACTATACTCAAAATCAAAATATTAAAAAATATCCACCCTTACATCGTGGAAAATTTATCGTGATACAACGACACACACGAACTTCAGTTGGAACATACACTTCTTCCCTTTGTTTACAAAACTCTATTCCCTACCTCCTGAAATAGTTTAGTTAATCAAACTTGTCTAAATATCTCGGTGATGATCTCATTCTTCATTGTAATTATTCTTTCTATCTCCACCAAGAGAAAAAATACATAGCTCTTAACTTTGGTCCAAATGCTATGAAATAACTAATAACTTCTCTTGCAACTGCTATGAATTATCTTGCAAACTTCATGCAAACTCTTAACAAAAGAATGATACTAATCCCAATCTTATTTTCAAAATATTTCTCAAGAGGATCTTCTTCATTTACGTCCTTAACTACTCATTGTCACCTTTTTCAAATAGGCTTCATGAGTTTGTAAGGGAACTCTTATTCTCTATCAATTATACACAATTCTTTGAATATGGAAATTGGTTTTCTCATGAATCTTTAGAAATTAAAAATCATTTTCCAAGTCCTGTACTATCTTTCCAATCATTATATGCCAATACATCACTACTTGTCCTTTATTGATCCTTTTATCTCTCTCGACGCATTCCAACCCACCTAGGGTTAGACAAGAACCCTAATTATCTACGTATCTTTGATACTTTTTCTAAAATTTTCCAAACTCAGCTGCTTCTACACCTGGTTGATTATTTTAGGATCTTCCCATCCTTAAGTTCTTGAGATATAAAAGAGATCTTGAATTCACATAGACATTGCTCTTCCTGAGCTCTTAGTCTAATAACATTTGATCAATATTTTATCTTTTTAATCCAAGTCTCAGAATCTTTCCATTATGCATCCTCAATAGAGTTAAATTGACTCATGGATTCCTTAATTCCTCAGTTGGTTTACTCTTAACCACTGACTTGATAAGTATTGGATAATATTCCTTCTAATAATTTTCTTGGTTAGTCTACTATGCCATTCTCGCATAAAACCAATTTCAATTTTGGACTCTCATAGCATAGTGAGCACATAGGTTCCAGAGCTAAACCTAGTTCACTCTGATACCACATGTAACAAGCCACTTGTTCTACCAACTAAGATTTACCAAGTTTAACTTTGAAATTAAATAGATCAAGATATTGGTAGTGGAAGCAATAAAAAAATTCCTTAAATTCCTTCGATTAAATGCACATCTAAAACATATTCCAAACTCTCATTGCATAAATCAAATTTCATTTCCTCAATAAAAGAATTAAATAATCATCTTTACAACTTTTTCATAATATATATAGAAGCTTCAAGAGCTTAACTGATAAATAGAGATACATGATTGTATACTTGTCTATCTTCAATATTCCCAACCACCAACTGCATGAGGGGAAGCATCACTCAAGCGATTTACCTCCAACCACAGACTAACTGTGGTCCCCCGCACATTTACCAAACTGGTAAACAGCCCTACCCTTCAATATCAAGTTCTGATATCAATTGTTAGTTTCAAGACAGGCAATTGAGAGGGGGGTGAATCAGTTGTCCCAAAAATTTTCTTTTATTAACCACTTAAATCCTTCTTTTAATTCAGTAGCATAATCAATCATGGAAACACAATGCAATAATTCAAGAGCAGAAACACATTAACACATATGACACCAAGATTTTAACATGGAAAACTTGGTTAAGGGAAAAACCACGGGGTGACTAACCCAAGATTGTATTCTCTGTTAGAAGAATAAGAGGAACAAAATGGCACATGCCAATTAGGGCTCACTACCTGAGCATACTACTCACAAGAGGCCCACTGCCTACAGGAGACACACTGTCTACAAAATAATAAGTATTACATACTTGAACTGAAGAATAGCATCTTCACCATGCTTGAGTCAGTTCCATTTAAGCTCAATACTTCTACTCTACTTTTTGCTCTTCTCCTCTCTACCACACTCTCATCTTCTCCCCAATCCATTTGAAATGACTTCACAACTCTTATTTATACAAGACATCAACTTTGGGATAATCATCAAAGTTGGCACACTTTATTTTATTACAGAGCAAATACACAAATACAACTTGACTTATTACAAAAGACTTCATGCGAATCACCACTCCGTCAGCCACATAGCTTTGGGACTTCAATCTTCTTTGAGGAACACGCCATGCTTCACAGAACATCTTCAAGATCATCCGCAAGATGTGTAAATCATCGGGTTGGCCAAGCTTAGGAAGAACATCATCATCCGGAAGTAATTCTTCAATTATGAGCTCAATCTTCAATACAAACCACCAACACAAATTGGACACAATCTAGAGACCCCCACAAGCTTGTTTGATTCACTAAGAACATCCACACCACTTCTGATAACTGAAATCATTCTCTTCTTCATCTGGAATCTTAAGAACACAGTCTGTCATCAATATCATATTGAAATAGATGCTTGCGGACCTCCAGACCATGAACCAAGTTGTCAATTCACATTGACTTCCTAAACACTCCACCAAATCTGTAGAACAAGATATTGCATTTCCAGATCTCACCGGACCTATTTGTGTCACTCTGTCACCTCTGAACATCTGCCAAAACCAATTTTACTCATATGGCCATAACTTCTTCAAATCTTCATTCGGACCTCTCAAATCTTTACTAGATCACCTTTAGACACATATCTATGAACCGTTTGATGCGTATCCTCTAATCTTCATCTTAGCTGGGATCTTCACTTTAGAGAGCTTCATTGTCTTCACTATACTTCTCTGTGTCTGATAGGACTAATTTTCTCAATATCCTCAGCACACAACTCATCCAATCCTTGACATCAATGCAACAAGAGTATGTTGACATCAATGACAACACTGGTTAGGCCCATACTTACAACACTATTTGACATAATGCCTCAAAGAAATGTGGTCTCATGGACTGCAATGATTGCAGAAATGCACAAAATGGATTTGTTGAAAAGGCTTTAGAAATTTTAAAGTAAATTCAATTGGCTAGTGTAAAGCCAAATTCCACAACCTTTGCCAACATCCTCCCTGCCTATGTCAAAATGGGAGCTTTGGAATAGGGTATGGACATCCATCAAAACATAAAGGATAGAGGAATTTTGTTAGATGTTGTAGTTGTAACTGCCCTGTTAGACATGTTAAGGCATTAAAAACTTTCAAGAAATGCAATTGAATATACATATATATAGAGAGAGAGATGTATGTGGAAGCATAGACAAGGCATGTGAACTATTTGACAAAATCCCTGAAAGAAATGTGGTCTAATATACTGCAATGATTGAATGACATGCACAAAATGGATTTGTTGAAAAGGCTTTAGAAACATTCATGCAAATGAAATTGACAGGTGTAAAGCTAGATTCCACAACCTTTGCCAGCATCCTCTCTACATGTATCAAAATGGTAAGCTTTGGAACAGGGTGTGGACATCCATCAAGGCATAATAGACGGCAGATTTTTGTTAGATATTATAGTTGCAAATGCTCTAATAGACATACATGAAAAATTGTGGAAGCACAGACAAGGCACACAAACTATTTGACAGAATGCCTCAAAGAGATGCCATCTCATGGAATGCAATGACTGCAGGATTGCACAAAATGGATTTGTTGAATAGGCTTTAGAAACTTTCAAGCAAATGCAATTGATAGTTGTAAATCCAAATTCCGCAACCTTTGATAGCATCCTCCCTGCCTGTGCCCAAATGGGAGCTTTGGAATAGGGCATGGACATCCTTGTAACAACCCTCCCTTTGCTATGATAGATGTTTAGGTAGGTGTTGGTTGTGTGATAAATGCTACCAGAAATATCTCTGGTAGTTAGGTGAAAAATTGATGTTTTGGAGGAATGCAAACCATCTTTACGTAGACAATCAGATCATAGTAGGATACGACATGGACACGTCATTCCAGATTTGTTTTAAAAAATGTAATAACCCTCATTCCATTGCATCGAGAAAAACACAAGTATTTTGGGTCTTTCTTTCCAGGGGGTGGGCAGCATAGAAGTAAAGGGAAGTGGTTGAAATCTTTATGGCAGAAAGAAATATCTTTAAGATGGGGATCAAATCATTTGGTGGGGAAAAAAAATGGAAGAGGCATCACCTTGGGGATTTGGTCAAACAGTTCAGGAGCATTGTTTTGCTTCGATATTTTGCATAGATGTCTAATAGAGCATTTCTGACTATAATATCTTATGGAAATCTACCTTCCAAGATATGAGGAGGGATGTCCTTGCCCTGCTGGAGAGCTACCACTTTGGCACAAGCAGTGAGGATGCTGGCTAATGTTGAGTAGTCTAGATTTACAGCCGCTAGTCACATCTGATTAAAAGTTTCTAAAGACTTTTCAACAAATCCTTTATGTGCACATCCTACAACTTCTGTAGTTCATGAGACTACAGATCTTTGAGGCACTCTATCAAATATGTGTGCACCTTATCTATGCTTCCACTATGTCTTAACATTCCTCATGTGTGTGTATCAAGCTTGTAAATCACATTTAATGGCGCAAGGACGCTGGCAAAGGGTTGGGAATTTGGCTTCACGCCAACCAATGGCATTTACTTAAAGGTTTCTAATCCCTTTTTAACAAATCCATTTTTGTGAGAGTCCTATAATCAGTGCATCCCTTAAGGCATATGGTGGAAATAAGGGAGAGTGATCCAACAAGGAGATTCAATGCCTCATTTCAGAATAGAAAGAGATTCCTTTGCCACACCCAAATGAAGGACGATTCGGCTTTGTTCCGACCTGCTACCTTGCATATGGTGGAAAGAAAAATATGTTGGCAAGAGACACTATATGGATTCATGGTTGTTGTCATTGATGGCAACAAAGGTCATCCCACATATCCACAAGTCATGGTGTGTCTCTACCGAAAGTCAAGAATGAAGATTGTTGTGGTCCGGTGAACAAGAACAGAGCATGTGGCAAGGTCTGACAGATTGGTCCGGATCTCTCAGAGGAAGTGTCTTGGTGCAGTGCGGATTTGGGGAAGTCAAGAGGACTACCTTGAGTGGTATATACCAAGGATTTAGCCTCCGGTGATGGACAAGGAAAAAGATATGAATAGTTGAGTACCAGATTCCTGAGAGACAGTGAAAACAGAGGAAGAACTGACTGACAAAGTATCAGACTACTTTCCGGATGTGTTACTGTTGATGATAAAGGTTGTGAAGGCATGAATCATGTTTGGCCAACATGATTAATGATATCTACAAGTATATGCTTGATCCGCATTGCTTGGTGAGCAAGGATTCAGCCGACAGAAAAGAGTTTGTAAGAAACTAGACTGTTCCGGATGCTGACTAGAAAAGTGATGAAATTACTTGTGCGGATATATATAGAGGATAGATTTAGTTGTGAAGAGTGTGATTGTAAAAAGGTATATGTGAATAAGTGCAGAACAGAGCAGAAGTAGCAAGAAAGATCCGGTATGTGAAAGGATAGCAGAATAAAGAACAGAGGAAAGATGAAGTGCAGCAGATCAGTGTACTGATCCTAACCGGAACTGAACTCTAGCATATGCAGATACTTCCAATCAGTTCAAGACTGTGATTCTTATCACTTTGTAGACAGTGTGTCTCATTGTAGGCAGTGGGCCTCTTTGTGAGCAGTGTGCTCGGGCAGTGAGCCCTAATTGGCAAGTGCCATTTTTGTAATTTCCTATTCTTCTAACAGAGAATAATTTTTGGGTTAATCACCCCGTGGTTTTCTCCCTTAACAGGGTTTCCACGTCAAAAATACTGTGTCATGTGTTTCTTATTTCATGGTAATGTTTTTGTGTTTGATTCAATGCTGCATTAATTAATAAGAAAGTTCAAAAAGGGAAATAATTAGGATAACTGATTCACCCCCTCCCCTCTTAGTTATCAACAATTGGTATCAGAGCAAGGTTCCTCCTAATAGAGCCTAACAGCTTGAGGAATATCTGGGAGTTCAAATGGATGCATATGGTTTAAGGGAGCAACTCAAGACTGCCCTTGAGGATCTTGAATAGTCAAATTCTGAAGTCAATGAATTAAAGGAAAGACTCAAACAGGCTGATGAATTCATGAGAGAATTAAAAGACAAATTAAGTCTCTTTATGAAAAAAAGAAAGGAGCTGCTCCAACAATTGGCAAGACAAAGTGAAGAAAGCAATACAAATGAAGAATTGACTGAGCAAACCAAGTTATGTGAAAAGTTATCAAAAGAAGTCATTATGTTAAGACATGAAATGGAATCAGGAACTATAAAGTTTACTCAAGAGATTGAAGAAAAAAGAAAGGCTGAAGACAATCTAAGACAATCTCTTAAAGAAAAATCAGAAGAATGCCACCAGATGGACAGGATTATCAGACATCTTGAATCTGATCTTGAAGATGCCAAAGATAATGAAGAAAAACTTGAGGATCAAATTGCCTCTCTCAAAAGAGATCTTCAAACAGCAAATGAATATAAAGAAAAATTCAAGATAAGTTCTGCCCAACTTGAAGTACTTCTTGGAAGTCAAAAGAGGACAGATGACAAGTATGGTTTGGGATATGAGAAAGGAGAAAGCTCCGGATCCGGTCAAAAGAATTTTGGATCAGAAAATCCAAGGAACAGGCCTAGAAGACCTCCGGTAAGACAGCCCAATGCTCAAAGATATCCATCTTTCAATGCATACTGCCACAGCTGCAACCACTTTGGTCACAAAGCTAATCAGTGCAGAAAGAGAATGAATCAGATTAATTCATCCTTCTCCGGACAGTGCTTCAACTGCAAAAGGTATGGACACAAATCCCATGAATGCAGAAATATGCAAGTAAACAAATCATTCAAAGGTAGATGCTTTACATGCAATAGAGCAGGTCATATGGCCAATCAATGCAGATCAAGAGGTTATCAGTCAAATATGCAAAGAAATGTTATTTGCCAAATCTGTAATAGGTCCGGTCATAATGCTAAAGTATGTAGAAGCAAGAATCAGGACAAAAGAGGTCCGGTGTATAATCAGAATCAAGACAAGGGTAAACAAAAGATGAATGCGGATGAAGTTAGGAATCAGATGAGCAAGATTTGGGTGAAGAAAAGTTCAGAGAATGTAGAGGTTGGATCCGCACCAGACTCTGGTGCTGATATTTCTTCTGGAAATTAAAAAGTAAGCTCTGGCTCAGGGGGAGACTCAAAGAAAATCCTATTCCCCCAGCCAATCAAGTGGTGCCAGATGTGGCACAAGATGTGGAGTAAAGGGTTTAAAGATATAAGTCTTGAGATGATCCAGATAAGATTTCAGAGGTCCGCATGGAGATATGAAGAAGCTGTGATCGATCAAGTAAGACCTGTTCCGGGAGATGCTCCGGTATGATAGAGGATTACAAAAAGGTCTGGAGAGATCCGAAAGTGCATTGTCTTATTCTGCGGATTGGACAGAGTGTTTGGGATGTTCTTGTAATGTGTCACCTCGATTTATTCATGATTGAAAGATCCGGATGATGTTCACAGATCAGGACTGATCTGGGATACTCCAAGCTATCCGGATAAGGCAAACTGGAATAATATAGGTCGAGCATTTATTGCCATCAGATATTAGGGTTTGCGGAGCAATATAAGGGATTTCTCAAAAAGCATTTGCTCATTCTGCACTCAAGAAGAAGCGAAAAGTGGAGCTCTGCAACAAGATTCATCAAGCACACCAAAGATCTCCTGCCGAAGTCATTGCATAAAGAAATTAATCCAACCACTCCGTGCAAACTGAAGGCGCATAAGGTATTCTCTGTTTTCATTATCTCACTGCAAATCTTTGAAGAAATGGCTACTCCAAATATAGTGAAAATCTCAGATAGGCCCCGACCTGAATTTAAGAAACATCCATACAAGTCATTGAAGGTAGATCCCTTAGGAGCATTTTCCAGTGTTCCTCACGGAGTTTTACACACAGAAGACATTAGGGTTTACATACATGCAAGCATTGAGGAATTTGGGGAATTCAAATTGAGAGATCTCTATCACAAGCAACTGATAGATAATGCTTTTGAGCTTAAACCAGAGTATAAGGGTATCCAGAAGAAACAATTTGAGCAATTTATTCATTTCCCCTGCTTTGAAGAAGATGAATGGGTCCGGTATGTACTGAGCAGGATGCATGACAACTTCCTATGGCTGGATAGACCCTGCAAGATCACAAAAGAGGCAATTAGAGCAATAACTGGTCTATACTCTTCCGGAGGGATACCTATCCTCAAATCTGTCAAAAATAACATTGTAACTGAGGCCACCGGATCAAAGTTTGATAAGAGGGCAATGACCATTGAAGATATTTCTGATCCGGATATCAAGTATGCGTCCATGATAATAGGATACAAGATCTATCACTCCAGCAGGGAGAATTTTGTATCCGGAACTGCAGTATATACTGCCTATGAGATGCTAAGGAAGAATGCAGAATATGATCTCTGCGAACTGCTCTTAAGCCAATTAATGGAAAATATACAGAAAATCAAGAAGGATAAGAAGAATTCCTTTAAGTATGGTACTCTTATAGTATGTCTATTCTTCTACTTCATGAATGAGCTGCCCGGATCAAGTGGATGGGTATGGCAGAATGACAAACCTGTTACAGTCCGAATAAGAGACTATCTACATGGGCTTGGGGATGCCAAAGCAAGAAATACAGCCCTATGGGGATACTTCAAAAACTTCCAAAGCATGATGCAAACAAGAGAAAGAATTCCCCAGTCTCTTGTTGAAAAATACAAAGACTCAGTTTGCTTTATGGTGGACACTGATCAGTGCCTAATGGAGGCAGTGGAGCCAAGGACTGTCTAGATCATGCCCATGGGGTATGAAGTGGATGAACAGATAGTGGAGCTGCATGTTCAACACATGCTAAGTCAGCCCAAAGATCCAAAGGCAGAAAGGTTTGGAACCTTTGAGGAGCTGAGTGTAAAGATCCATGTAGAACTCAGGGAACCTGAGATAAAGAGAAAGGTGAGAAAAGAAGTAGAGCATATTGCTCAAGGCCTAGGCATCTCAAAAGAGGCACTTGATGCCAGCCGGGAAAAGAGGAGGAAGGCTGAGGAAGAAAAGAAAAGTAAAGAAAGTGTTCCGGTTGAAACTTCCACCCGGACCAGATCATCAAAAAGATCTGCACCTCCCACAACCAAAAGCTCAAAACCGGAAGTCCAGGCATCCGGTAAAAGATCTAAGACAAAAGCCACAAGGGCTTATGAAAGCCAAAAGGATGAAGAGGAAATAGAGTCAGATGAGGGAGTAAAAGAAATAAAGAAGCAGAAGAAGAAAGGATCCGGTAAACCCTCCACAGGCCAAGACAAGGATGAAATGGTAGAGGTATCTGTTGAAAAGCCCACTCTGTCTCTAGAGATTGTAATCAAGTCGGTTACGGTGGATGGAAACCTTCAACCAATGACTGAATTTTATGATGACTACAATGAGGCTGACCAAAAGATTCTGCAGGAAGCCACAATCAAATATCTGAACATATACAATAAGGCTTTCATTGAGATCATATCTCTTATTCCTAAAAGCCTAGAAAAGGAATTAGAAATAAGAAAGAATAATGCTCATGCAAAAGATCTTGAGATCCAGGAGCAGATAGCTATTCAGCTATATCCTCAAATTGATCCCAAGACAATGAACATAATCTTCAAAGACTGCAAAGTTGAGTTCAGAAGTAAAGCTAGGATGAATCAACTCATGCTTGGTGAGACTGACAAAGTGGCCAAAGAGACAGAAGAGATCCTCCGGAAGGCCTTCAAAAGGTTTAATCTTCCTGTTGTAGAGGACTTAGGTGCAGAAACAGCTGCAGATTTGGAATCATCTGCTCCGGAAGAAGTGGGCCCTGAATAGACTAACATCTCTCCTCCGGTTTCACCTACAGTCTCTGGATCCCAAGAAGAAGAGAAACTACAGGAGAAAGAAGCAGCAGTCAAAGAAAAAGAGGTTGACAGCACCCCAACAGAGAAAACCACGACTGAAAGTGGTAAGAGTAAGGAAGGAGAAAAGATTCAAAAGGACAAAACTGCAGAAGAGAAGAAACATCTGTCTCCGGCAAGAGACACTGCACAAACTGTTCAAGAATTCCTGACAAAAGCC
Organism: Cunninghamia lanceolata; assembly: GCA_027924645.1. NCBI lineage: Eukaryota > Viridiplantae > Streptophyta > Pinopsida > Cupressales > Cupressaceae > Cunninghamia > Cunninghamia lanceolata. The sequence goes on along the minus strand of BSBN01001183.1, from coordinate 422,540 downwards.
AATATAGAAATTGATGAACCGGACCTGCTAAAAGGGCCATTAGATTTTGACTCTTTGTCACCAGTGCAAACAATGAAAATAGCCTCATTTGCAAATGAGAAAGTCAAAGAGAAACTGCTGAAATCTCACATGGAAGACTGTGAGCTTATAGAGGTAGCATCTGGAGTGCTAGAAAAAATCATGCCATCTTTTCAAAAGGATCCCACAGCCTCCTCTTCCGGTAATCTCAAAACCTTAGTCAGCAGTGTTAGTACACATTTTGAGTCTCTAGAAAAATCAGCTGAAGAAAAGGTCCGGAAGGAATTTTTGGATAAAAGATTTTCAGAGGTATTAGGATTAATCTCTACCGATAGGAGAATTGTGAGTATTGGAATAAAGAACTTAGAAAATGCTCTTAAGGATGGGGGTGACATTTACAAATTTTGTATATCTTGGTCAAAGGCAACAGCAGCAATTGATAAGAAAATAAAAGAGGAACAGGACAAGCTACAAAGTTTATCTCAAAGTTTTGATCCTCTCTCTTCCTCCATAATAAATCAAGAATGTCAGACTATTGCAGTCTTGAATGAAATAAAGAATCTTGAGAAGGAAAGGAAGAATATCACTAACCGGATGGGAGAACTTAGAAGGATTATAATCCCTAAGTTAGAAACTATGCATGAGGCCATCAGTGATGCTCAGACCACCGCCCAAACAAATGATCCGACAAATCTCAAGAGGGCAGAAGCTTTTGCATTTTTGTTGAGTGGTCACATCTCAATTTTGGATAGAATGAAGCTAAGTTGGGCTACAGAACTGATCCAATTGAAGACATCCTTTGCAGACATTCTTCAGTATATGTGAGTATGTAAATATGCGGCTATGTATAGAAAATTTTTGAAAATTTTGATGTGCGGACCCTACCCTTTGCCATTGATGTCAAAGGGGGAGTGAGGAGCAGTGAAAAATGAGGAATCCAACTAAGGGGGAGTTCCGGAAATTGTATATAAAGACAGAGCATCAGCAAAGGGGGAGCATAGTGTAAACACTTAGTCATTTTTCACTAAGTATTGCCATCAATGCCAAAGGGGGAGATTGTTGGCAAGAGACACTATATGGATTCATGGTTGTTGTCATTGATGGCAACAAAGGTCATCCCACATATCCACAAGTCATGGTGTGTCTCTACCGGAAGTCAAGAATGAAGATTGTTGTGGTCCGGTGAACAAGAACAGAGCATGTGGCAAGGTCCGACAGATTGGTCCGGATCTCTCAGAGGAAGTGTCTTGGTGCAGTGCGGATTTAGGGAAGTCAAGAGGACTACCTTGAGTGGTATATACCAAGGATTTAGCCTCCGGTGATGGACAAGGAAAAAGATATGAATAGTTGAGTACCGGATTCCTGAGAGACAGTGAAAACAGAGGAAGAACTGACTGACAGAGTATCAGACTACTTTCCGGATGTGTTACTGTTGATGATAAAGGTTGTGAAGGCATGAATCATGTTTGGCCGACATGATTAATGATATCTACAAGTATATGCTTGATCCACATTGCTTGGTGAGCAAGGATTCAGCCGACAGAACAGAGTTTGTAAGAAACTAGACTGTTCCGGATGCCGACTAGAAAAGTGATGAAATTACTTGTGCGGATATATATAGAGGATAGATTTAGTTGTGAAGAGTGTGATTGTAAAAAGGTATATGCGAATAAGTGCAGAACAGAGCAGAAGTAGCAAGAAAGATCCGGTATGTGAAAGGATAGCAGAATAAAGAACAGAGGAAAGATGAAGTGCAGCAGATCAGTGTACTGAGCCTAACCGGAACTGAACTCCAGCATATGCAGATGCTTCCAATCAGTTCAAGACTGTGATTCTTATCACTTTGTAGACAGTGTGTCTCATTGTAGGCAGTGGGCCTCTTTGTGAGCAGTGTGCTCGGGCAGTGAGCCCTAATTGGCAAGTGCCATTTTTGTAATTTCCTATTCTTCTAACAGAGAATAATTTTTGGGTTAATCACCCCGTGGTTTTCTCCCTTAACAGGGTTTCCACGTCAAAAATACTGTGTCATGTGTTTCTTATTTCATGGTAATGTTTTTGTGTTTGATTCAATGCTGCATTAATTAATAAGAAAGTTCAAAAAGGGAAATAATTAGGATAACTGATTCACCCCCCCCTCTCAGTTATCAACAAAATAACTCAACTAAGCATATAAAATTGCAAGATTTGAGGAGCTGAAGGGGAGCACAAATAGAAAACAAAAGAATCATCTTCCAAGGAATAGATCCAAGACCATGGAGAAAATATTCTTTCTTTTAAAGGTATTTGCATCACTTCTTTGTTTTCCAGCACAAAAGCTAAAATACCTTGCTGCTATTTCATTAAGCACAGAAAAAACTGAAACTCCATTTCTGCCTTTTAAAAAGAGAAAGAAACATGCCAAAATCTATTTCAATGCAAGATTTTTACACTACCTCTTTTCTTATAAACAATTTCTATTATGCAGAACTATTTTCTTAATTCGATATATATAAAGGGGTTTTCAAAGATAGATCATGAGGTTTCTGATTTTGTAATCTTAAGGTAAAACAGGGGTTTGATCTTATAGAAAAATTAATGAGGGCAGCCATACAGAAAAACTGGGATATAATGATAGAGATTGAAGAGATCTAAGTCTCATAGAACCCTTTTGTTATTCGATGACTTTTTTTGTAGAGATTTTCCTTACAACTCTTCTTAAGAATGTTGAGTGGCTTTGTGTTTGGTCATTACGGACATATTTCTACTAAATAACCAACCTTGTGAAAATTGTAGTATTTGAGTTAAAGAATGTTATGGCACTAAATACCTTAGATTCATCGATCTATGTTGTGCATTGAAATTTAGTCACATAATATCTAATTTGGAAAATCTACCCGCAACACAAGGATCTAAAGGAACTATTGTAAGAGGAAAATTAAGATTTCTATTTTATAAGTCTTTTTAACATTTTATTTGGTTATGGTAAATATGGTGGACAATATGCTAAAATTAGACTATGAGAAGACTTGCAATACCTTTTGTTGTGCTTTTCTTATAATATTCGTGCATTCCTTTGTGAAGAGTGATTAAATTGGAGTCACTGGAGTTATTACACAACTGACCTAACTGATAAAGGGCTATTTTCAATAAAATTGCACTTTCATCAAAAGATTTTGCCCTGTAGATCACCTTGTTCTTGCCTAGCTAATTTGCATATTTAAATAGGGGTTTTTACTTGACAGATTTTAATTGATGATTATCTTGGATCATGAGTGGTTATGGAAATGTTTTGATTTGGTTATGTATACCTCGTTGGTTAAATGAGATGAGCTTAGGTCTAGGATATTGAGTCCTCGTGCATGGCCTTAAGTGCTTGTAAAGGCTAAGGATGCATACGAGAAGGCCTATCCGTCTGCGGGGCATTGAGTTATCCACCTATGAGATGTTGATTTGGGCATGTTTGAGTCTCCTCGTCTAAATGAGAAGTGTACTTGTGTCCATGTGGTGCTATCCCTTCGAGCACACAGGATGACACTCCATCTAATTTACACTCTTGTATCCATTACGTTTGTAGTCCTGAGTAGTACCCGACCTATGTTTTGGATAAGCAGCTCTATGTTATGATATTGTCTTTATGCATTGCTTTCCGTGTTTGCTCCATGATTGATGTGAGTGTTGGCCACCTTGTATACCCTTGATTGTTATTTTGTTTGGGCCTTGTGACTATCTCTGAGCATGCTGGGGTGGTCTCTTGTGAGTCCACATGGTTGGGAGGTGTTGCCACCGCCATTGGGGACCAGTGAATAGGTTATCGGAGCACCAGTTGGAGATGTTCTCTCTCTCCGTTACTCTTTCAGTTATTGTACCATATTCATGGCTATGCCATTACACTATATATTCTTTATGTAATTGTACTCTCTTACCACGAAGGATGTAATCATGTAAATTAATGAGAAGAAATGAGATGTTTCCTATTCGGTTTACAGATTCCAGTGTGGGTATCGGATCCACTTGTACTATGATGCTTTTGGATTCATGTTTATATTAGATATGGGATTAGGAACATTTGATTTGGTGTTTAAAATGAATGTAGTTTTATAATGTTTTCTCTAGAGGGTGAATTAGTCCTCTCCTTTGGGTTGCGCATCCAACCATACTTGGCCATGAATGTTGTCGATCTATCAAATCAACAACCATATCTATGTATGTTATCACTTGTTATTTCAAAAAAAAAATTCTTGTTCTCTCTTGGCCCTTACCCTTCGAGGTTTGCAGGGCAGGATGTTACATCTGGTATCAGAGCCCATGTTCACACACTGGGAGCTCTGGCATACTTGAGCCTTCTATGTTTCGTTGTGTTTGGAGTGTGTGGCATGAGCTTGTTATATTGTTTTTATAGTCTTAATTACTTTCATGCCTTAGCATGGCATTAGTGGGTTAAATTACAACACCATTCTTAGGAATCGTGGAGGAAATAGCCTCCTTGGTTTTACCTTACTCATTGGGACTTGAGTGTTGACCTTGGTTGAGAGTTTCCCATGGTTAAGAGTGATCACACTCCCATGTTATAAGAGGATGATAGGAATGTTCTTCCTTGTATGTTTGTAGGTTGAAGGTAACTTGGGTTGCCTTATTACCCCTACTTGGATATGCTCTTCTTGTGTCTTCCTTTATGTTGCTTGTGACTGGAATGACCCTAATTGGTCATGAATTGCTCTTGTAATTCCTTGTATTATAGATGTAAAGGTTGGTAGGATGTAGTTGTTTGCGAATGTGGATAGATTAGTTTGATTGCTCCATGCTCTCTTGTAAGTGTTGGATGATTGCTGATTTTTCTTATAACATCTTAATATGCTAGAGTTGCTACAATTTATCATCATTGATAACATATAGAAGTCATTGGAATACTAATGGTGCCTTAAACTTTCCCTTAGTAGAATTTGTATGTTTGTATAATGAATATTGGATAGCATGTAATGTCTTGACTTGAGATGAAATCTATCTTTCTCTCCTCTTCTTAGTTGTCAATAGTTGACAAGATGTTAGACTGATGGCTTATGGATTTAATTAGTATGTGAAAGTTGCAATGAGTAAAAAAATTAGTGAAGAATAACTTATGCTTGTTATGGTTATGTATTGAGAATGATTCCATGTTTTTTTTAGTGCCTCCTTACTTTGAGTTTACATGAGAATGGTAATTGTTTAGTGGGTATATCTTGTTGAAGAAATCTGATCTTCTCAATTGCATTATGGTTTTAATGAGATCATATAGGTGAACACTTGTACTTTAATGCAAACTGAAAATAGTGAATCTATGATGTTATGGGTAAATGAGTTGCCCTTGTGAAAAGAGAAAATTGGTATGGATGTTCAGGAATACTTAATTTTGTGTAAAGTTGTATAGTTTGCATCATGTTGCATAGTCATGTGTGGGCTATGGTTATGCCTGGGTAAGAGAAATTGTGATTGTATTCCTTATTTTGTGAGTATCCATTTATGTATTCCTATTTAGTGTTGTGATTATCTAGTGCTTGAGATGTGTGCCCATGGGATGGTGATACTATGTACCCATCCATGGAGAATATGTTTGGATTATGTGTATGGGGGAAAACCATACCACCTATGTGTTTTTTTGTTGTCACCCTATTGACTGCCAACCCAAGGGTTGTTGATAAGTCAATATGTGGAGGGGTAGTAGCAGCAACAAAGTTCCTTGAGAGGGAATTGTGTGGCGTACGTATAATGGTGGTGCGAAATGACAATGATCGTTTCAACCTCCCAAGAAAGTACTCACTACTTCCCCCTTATTAATGGCACAGATACTTGGTTCATACAGTGTTAGCCTATCTGCACAGTACTTGAGGATAATATTAATTGTGGTATGAGCACTTGTGATAGCTATGATCTTACCCTGATGTGATTGTCTTGGTTATGATGCCACCCCCCACTGGTGTTCCAACATAGTGCTGGTGAGGATGCCGTGTCGCTGATGGTAGCAAGCCGAGCTCAAGGACATGATGCCGCGTACTTAGATGTGTGAAGGAGTAGTATATATGTTGTGTTCCTACTTGTGCTGAGAGGAGTGGTTATTCATACAAAGTAGAGGATTCGCTCAAGAGGGCCTTGATTCTGATCGATTAGCATGCGAGTGGAATCTAGCCATATGCACCTCTAGCTTGGTGTGTTATCGCACGTGCTTTCTCTATGGGTACACTATGTGGGATGTTTCTATGAGTAGGACATTTCCATGTGGTATATGGCCATTGCGTTCTTTCTCCGCTTGGCATATACCATGCACAGTCCCGCCACATGAGGTATGTGACTTGGGTGGCCAGCACAATACCTTTCCATGTGAGGGTTGCGTGAGCTGGTCACACCCACATGAAGGACTGTTGAGACAATCATGCTTATTTCCCTCCTTCCTCGTGTGGTGGCTAGCAATAGTCACGTAGTGTTGTAATGTGTATATTTCGAAGACTGTGAATCTTCTTTTTGGTTATTGGTGACTTTTACTTTGCTTGTGTGGACTGGCACCTTGGTTATCTTTCTTGTATTGGTTTAGCCATGAATGATTTTCTTTGGCATGTAACTCTTGTGGTTACATTCAATTTATTGTTGAAACTATGCATATTTTCTTATTTTACTATTGGAATTGAGATTTATTCTTCATTATTTACATCCTTGGTGGCTAAACTAATTGACCTTTTTGTTTTCGAATGTTGATCTTGTGTTGTGATGTGATTGCTCATTGGGTATGGTGAGATCCACTCGCTTGAGTGTATACGAGGAAGTAGACGGAGGGAAACCCTTGAGGATGGGGGTATGTGTGAGCTGTTCTAAGCTCTAATTCACTACCTTCTTATTGTTTGATTATCTCTTGGAGGCTAAAACCCTCACATAAACAAGAGATATGTCATTGTGGCTTGTATGGATGGCTCACTAGGTGGGTCAATGCCATCAAGACACATGGTTATTGGTTATGGATATTGGACATGGTTATTGGTTATGGACTCATGGTTACTTTGGATTTGGATGGTACTACAACATCCATGTGAACCCCTAATGTAGCTTTGTGATTTGAATGAGTATGTATGTATTTGTAGGTGGTACAATTGTCATGTATGTAGTTGCATATTAAAATATAGAAGAGAACAAAATTTGCATCATTATGCCTTGAAAAGTGACAAACTATTGCATTATATGTAAAGAGATGTCATGCATGCTATGAAATCAGAGGTTAAAAATATGTATATGTGAGTATGTGTGCTCCATTTTATAGATAGTTGCATATAAAAGTTAGAGAATTGAAAATTTTATGTCTTGAAAGTGTATTTTGCTACAATTTATGAGAAAATTATGTGGTTTATGCTGGTATATATGTGTAATTTGATGGTTGTTGCTTTTCCTTGATGGATCTTGATATTATTATGATGTTGACATGATTGGTTATCATGTTGGATTACATACTTACTGTTGCTTTGGCTATGATGTATGTTATATGCACATGTGCTTTGACGTGTGATCGGAGTGATGCAGGTACTGGGTATCGACTCCGCCTAGACTCACAGGCCTAAGTGTACTCTTATTATCCCTTATGGTGGTTATTGGAGATAGTCATAGGCCCTGTTCCCTACCCTAGCCATTGTACCCTACTAGTGTAGTGTTCTCGTGTTATCTTATCATCTGGTTACCTAATAGTAATGTCTAGATTGCCCCTTCTAGTCATGTGTAGTTTGCCAATGCGGTGGTTGAGGCTTTTCTCCTTGGTTTTTGTTGATTATTTAATGTGGTTTCCTTGGTATCATTATTTATTTTGATTGGGGGAAATTGTTTTATGCTAATGTATATTTTGTAGGAATGAGTTCCATGCCTATTCCTTACCCATGTTCTCAGATTGATTGCATGTAATTGTGCATGTGATAACCTAATTTTTATAATTGTATCGAGTTTCTTGGACTAGTGTGTGCTTTGGCAATATCTTAGCATGTTACAAGCTTCTAGGAGTAAGCCTAGTCCTAGGGGGTAGGATGTAACAACCCTCCCTTTGCTATGATAGATGTTTAGGCAGGAGTTGGTTGTGTGATAAATGCTACCAGAAATATCTCTGGTAGTTAAGTGAAAAATTGATGTTTTGGAGGAATGCAAACCATCTTTACATAGACAATTAGATCATAGTAGTACACAACACAAACACGTCATTCCAGATCTGTTTTAAAAAATGTAATAATCCTCATTCCATTGCATCGAGAAAAACACAAGTATTTTGGGTCTTTCTTTCTCGAGGGTGGGCAACGTAGAAGTAAAGGGAAGTGGTTGAAACCTTTATGGAAGAAAGAAATATCTTTAAGATGGGGATCAAATCATTTGGTGGGGAAAAAAAATGGAAGAGGCATCGCCTTGGGGATTTGGTCAAACAGTTCAGGAGCCTTGTTTTACTTCGATATTTTGCATAGATGTCTACCAGAGCATTTCTGACTATAATATTTGATGGAAATCCACCTTCCATGATGCAAGGAGGGATGTCCTTACCTTCCTAGAGAGCTACCACTTTGGCACGTGCAGTGAGGATGCTAGCTAAGGTTGAGGAGTCTGGATTTACAGCCACTAGTCACATCTGCTTAAAAGTTTCTAAAGCCTTTTCAACAAATCCTTTATGTGCACATCCTACAACTTCTACAGTTCATGAGACCGCAGATCTTTGAGGCACTCTATCAAATAGTGTGTGCATCTTATCTATGCTTCCACGGTATCTTAACATTCCTCGTGCATGCGTATTGAGCTTTCAAATAACATTTAATGGCGCGAGAACGTTGGCAAAGAGTTGGGAATTTGGCTTCACGCCAACCAATGGCATTTGCTTAAAGGTTTCTAAAGCCTTTTTAAAAAATCCATTTTTTTGAGAGTCCTGTAATCAGTTCATCCCTTAAGGCAAATGGTGGAAATAAGGGAGAGTGATCCAACAAGGAGAGTCAACACCTCGTTTTAGAATAGAAAGAGACGTCTTTGCTGCATCCAAATGAAGGATGATTTGGATTTGTTCTAACCTGCTACCTTGCATATGGTGGAAAGTAAAATAACTCAGCCCAGCATATAAAATTGAAAGATTTGGGGAGCTGAAGGGGAGCACGAACAGAAAACAAAAGAATCGTCTTCCAAGGAATAGATCCAAGACTATGGAGAAAATCTTCTTTCTTTTAAAGGTATTTCCATCACTTCTTTGTTTTCCAGCACAAAAGCTAAAATACCTTGCTGCTATTTCATTAAGCACAGAAAAAATTGAAACTCCATTTCTGCCTTTTAAAAAGAGAAAGAAACATGCCGAAATCTATTTCAATGCAAGATTTTTACACTGCCTCTTTTCTTAGAAACAATTTCTATTATGCAGAACTATTTTCTTAATTCAATAGATATAAAGGGGTTTTCAAAGATAGATCATGAGGTTTCTGATTTGTAATTTTAAGGTAAAACAAGGGTTTGATCTTATAGAAAATTTAATGAGGGAAGCCATACAGAAAAACTGGGATATAATGATAGAGATTGAAGAGATCTAAGTCCCATAGAACCCTTTTGTTATTCAATGACTTTTTCTGTAGAGATTTTCCTTACAACTCTTCTTAAGAATGTTGAGTGGCTTTGTGTTTGGTCATTACGGACATATTTCTGCTAAATAACCAGCCTTGTGAAAATTGTAGTATTTGAGTTAAAGAATGGTATGGCACTAAATACCTTAGATTCATCGATCTGTGTTGTGCATTGAAATTTAGTCACATAATATCTAATTTGGAAAATCTGCCTGCAACACAAGGATCTAAAGGAACTATTGTAAGAGGAAAATTAAGATTTCCATTTTGTAAGTCTTTTTAACATTTTATTTGGTTATGGTAAATATGGTGGACAATATGCTAAAATTAGACTATGAGAAGACTTGCAATACCTTTTGATGTGCTTTTCTTATAATATCCATGCATTCTTTTGTGAAGAGTGATTAAATTGGGGTCACTGGAGTTATTACACAACTAACCTTACTGATAAAGGGCTATTTTCAATAAAATTACATTGTCATTGAAAGCTTTTGCCCTGTAGATCACCTTGTTCAAGCCTAGCTAATTTGTATATTTAAATAGGGGTTTTTACTTGACGGATTTTAATTGATGATTATCTTGGATCATGAGTGGTTAAGGAACTGTTTTGATTTGATTATGTATACCTCATTGGTTAAATAAGATGAGCTTAGGTCTAGGATATTGAGTCCTCGTGCATGGCCTTGAGTGCTTGTAAAGGCTAAGGATGCATACGAGAAGGCCTATCCGTCTGTGGGGCGTCGAGTTATCTACCTACGGGACATTGATTTGGGCATGTTTGAGTCTCCTTCTCTAAATGAGAAGTGTACTTGTGTCCATGTGGTGCCATCCCTTCGAGCACACAGGATGACACTCCATCTAATTTACACTCTTGTATCTAGTACCTTTGTAGTCTTAAGTAGTACCTGACCTATGTTTTGGATAAGCAGCTCTATGTTATGACATTGGCTTTATGCATTCCTTTCTGTGTCTGCTCCGTGATTGATGTGAGTGTTGGCCACCTTGTATACCCTTGCTTGTTCTTTTGTTTGGGCCTTGTGACTATCTCCGAGCATGGTGGGGTGGTCTCTTGTGAGTCGAAATGGTTCGGAGGCGTTGCCACCGCCATTGGGGACCGGTGAATAGGTTATCGAAGCACTAGTTGGAGATGTTCTCTCTCTTTATTACTCTTTTAGTTATTGTACCATATTCATCGCTATGCCATTACACTATATATTCTTTATGTAATTGTACTCTCTTACCAGAGAGGATGTAATCATGTAAATTAATGAGAAGAAATGAGATGTTTCCTATTTGCTTTATGGATTCTAGTGTGGGTATTGGATCTGCTTGTACTATGGTGCTTTTGGATTCATGTTTATATTAGAAATGGGATTAGGAACATTTGATTTGGTGTTTAAAATGAATGTAGTTTTATAATGTTTTCTTTGGAGGGTGAATTAGTCCTCTCCTTGGCCATGAATGTTGTTGATCTATCGAGTTGACAACCATATCTGTGTATGTTATCACTTGTTATTTCAAAAAAAAACTATTCTTGTTCTCCCTTGGCCCTTACCCTTCGAGGTTTGCAGGGCAGGATGTTACATCTTTAAAGCATAATGGTAGGGGGATTCTTGTGAGATATTATAGTTTGAAATGCTCCCATAGACATGCATGCAAAAGATCGAATCATAGACAAAAAAATGTGAACTGTTTAACAAAATTCCTCAAAAAGATGTCATCTCATGGAATGCAATGATTGCAGGATATGTACAAAATGGATTTTGCAAGGACGCTCTCAAAATCTTTAAATTTATCTTCTCCACACCTTCTCTAATGATATTTATCTTAACGGTTGTTGTTTAATATTTATCTTAACCTGTATTTTGGGGCATTCGGCCCAGGCACAAGTTGCCTCTTTGTTGACTTGGGGATCTTCATATAGGATCCATCTCAATTGCCTTTCCTTTTTTTTAGAGTTTAAACTTTAAAAGAATACTACCAGATAACGTGGGTCAAGCTGTATTTCCCATTAAAAACCCATGTAAGGTAGAACAGGCCTTCTATGCTTTAATCCTACCGTGCATAACACGATGTGGTTTGGTGGATTGCAGTCTTTGCTGGAAGACACAAAATGAGATTATTGATACAGCCTTATAAGTATTTGCAAAGTGAAGGTGTAAAGTTAAACTAGCTGACCTTGATGAAGCAGGTAATCAATTTCTGACAGATTGTAGAATGCAATAGTTTGTTTGACTTAGGTGTATTGATGAAGGGTACAAAAAATGGTACATTTGAGTTTCAAGTGCTTCATCAAAATGTAGTTCCACTACCTAAAATCTTTGCCTGATTGGCACAAATTTGTCCTACTGATAATGCCATTAATGTTTTAAGTTAATGCAATTGGCAGGCACTAAGCCAGACTCTAGGATCTTGGCTAGCATCTCCCATCTCGAGCTTTGCTGCCTTGGAACAGGTTTTTAATCCATAGAATATCGATTCAAAATGATCTTTGTTTGATATGACATATCAGACACATATGCAAAATGGGCCAATCTTTGGTAGGCACATGACATAGTTGTCACGTTGGCAACCTTGCCAACAACAATGATTACATGCTACTTAAAAAGTTAAAAGACTATCTTGAGTTATACAAAAGTTTGAACAAGAAATGAACCCAAAATAAAGTTTGTATTTGTTGTCATTTAAGGAGTAATCTTGCCAGGAGAACCTAAGCCTTCATGTTTCAAGATTTTAGTCTGTGGCTATTTTACATAAATATATAGCCATTATCTAGAAGAGCACCCCTACTTAATAATAATGTCAATTTTAGCAACTATATCCTATTAATAAGAAGAAAAAATTCTTGAAATCTTGATATATGGCATTTATTAATAAGGCGTCACATCACCAATTCATCTCTTCCTTAGAGATAGACTTTTTCATTCTATGATTGTATTTTCTAGATCCCATTAGAAAAATGAAGCTTGTACAAAGCCAAACCTGAGTGAGCTAGTGTTCAAACTCATTTTGAACATCTTTTGACTGTTGCTTAAAGGTCATTCTTATAGGAGCATTTGGACGAGCCTTCCAACCATAGAGCCTATCCACCTTAATAAGTCAAGCACATAGTGAAAGCCTTTTGTGTCAGTGATTTTCAAGGTAGAAAATTTTTCATGAAAATTAATGGTAGATAGATATTGAATACACATTGAAACTACCATACAGACTTACCTTATTTAGGGCAACTACAAAGGGCATATGTCGCATTTTCAAAAGATTTAGCGACTCAAGTGTTTGTGGTTCCAAGCCATGCATAATAACAACAACCAATATAGCAATATCACATAAACTAGAACCTCGAGCTCTGAAATTTGTGAAAGATTCATGCCCAGGATTGTCAATTACTAGTAAACTAGGTACCCTTAAATTAGCATGTGCCTTCAACTCTTTTGTCCTCTCATGTATGTTTTCCATTGGAAAATATGTCACTCCAATTTGCCAAGTGATTCCTCTTGCCTCAACTTCCTACACATTTGTCCACCAAATACAATTGAGCAAATTTGTCTTGCCGGTATCGACATGACCAAGAATGAAACAAATAGGCGAGCGCAAATCATCTGCATTCCTTTTCAATAGTGTTTCTTCCTTCCTCACCATTCGCTTCCTTGATGCTGCCTATCGCTTGTTATCCTTCGTGTTTTCATCTTCACTCTCAGTTTCTTCACTTTCAGAGTCTTATTCACTTTCAGGTTACACTTGTTGAACCTGCTTTATAGAAAAAGATGGTTTAACAGGAGGGGAAGGCTTTGCTACACTTGACATGGGTGTTGATTTAGGCATAGATGTAGTTGTATTTTTTACTACAACAGACTTAGATGCAGGCCCAACAAAACTCTCTTCCTCTTTAGCAAAAGTACTTTTAACATGTAAAGCCACATCTTTTTCATCCCAACTTTTAGCATCCCAATCATCTTCCTCCTCCTCTTCGGTTTCCATTTTCTCCTGCTCAACATCCATATGAGCCTCACTCTCAATAGGCTCAATTATCATTGCATTGGCCTCTTCCTTTACTTTACTATCATATGCCTCTTGAGGAGTTTCATCTTAGATGGCATGGTCTTCTGTTAGCATAGCCTACTGAGAAGTTGCAGAATCAATAGTAGTAGGACCAAGCTTTTTCTTCGTCTCATACTTTGGTTTCTTGGGTGCTAAAGAAATTTGTTCCTCCCTTGAAACATCAGATAAACCCCCACTTTGGGCAAGGAACTGCTCTCTCATTAAACCCAACCTGCAAGCTTCTTCCTTCTGCTTGCTAATTAGTAAGTTGCCCTCTGCCTAAAGCTGCAGCAGCAGTCCCCTTGTACCAGTTGAATAAGATTTTCATGTGGCATACAAACTTATAAAAAATGAAGGTCCAAGTTGCAAAATAATTTATCAGTTATGTCAAAGGTTGCATGAAAGAATTGACATTGCTCTCAAACATCACACTATTTGGCTATTTGAGATCCTTTAGTGAAGGCTATTATCAAATCATACATCAACAAATTTGTAGGGTGAGGTCTACTTGATGGCATTATGAACAATCACATGTACATGTATTTTGTGTTATAAAAAAGGCCAACATAGTCAAAATGGGGCTGTGACATTAGAAGGGTCAGTCTATGATTCAATTTCAATGCTTTTGACTAGAATAAATGGTAGTGTTATAAATACTATGTTTGACTGTAATAAATTCTATTGACTGCAATAAATGTTGTGGGTTGCTAGTGCTAACTGAGTACAGTGTACACAATGAGGAATAGTCCCATGAAATGCAACTTTCCACTAAAGTAAAAATTATAACTGAAAATGGCTATGTGCATCCCTTGCTAAATGTTTAGAAAATATGTTTACACAGGATATTGTATTTGACATAAGACAATAAGACTAGATATTTTTACTCATTTAGGCCTCATAGATGCCTTGGCAAAGTAAATTAACAATATTTCTTTTAGGAATTTTGTCAAAGTGTTCACATGCATTGTCTATGCTTCTAAATTTTGTATGTATGTCGACCAACGCACCTACCCCTACAACATCTGACCAAAAAAACCCTTTATTTAAAATGGATATCTATACCATGTTCCAATGCTCCCATTTTTGCACAGGTTGGAAATGCTGGCAAAGGTTGTAGAGTCCAGTTTTACACCTGCCAATTACATTTGCTTGAAAGTTTCTAAATCCATAGGAAACTATAAGGAACTTGAAATCTCATCCACACAATATAAGCCACAAAGAAAATTAATCACAATTTTTTATTATTCAAGAGAGATTTTTGCATAAATTCTTCTTTATTGACTTTTGTGCATAAGTTCTTGTAAAGGCCATGGTGATCAGAAGTGGCACTTATAACTACATCATCTAACAAATCTACTTTCAATTATGCTTCGATGGATGCCCATACCCTACTTAAAAGTTTCTAAGGCCTTTTTAGGAAAGCCATGTTGAATATATCCTACAATCATGGCATTCCATGACACTACATTTCTTTGAGGCATTTCTTTAAGCAACATATACCAGTGATCCTTATAAGACATATCGGTGAGACAAGACCGCTTCGATGGAACCCTCATCATGGTCTCCCCGATGGACTGATAAAAGAAAATTAATAGGTATATACCATCGGCTAGACAACAATGCATCGAGCAGACTCCTAACACGGTCCCACCGACAGACTGATGAAACAAAGCAGTCATGTACATATCGAGGGAAGCATCATACATCAACCAGACATATTCCATCACCCTACCGATAGCTCGATAATAGTGTATCAGTGACACTTGAGCATATCGGCGAGAGAAGACATGGAGGTCAGGGTTTCGAGGAAAGACAAGAAGAGTTGAGGATTCTTTAATGAAACAACTTGTAAAAGTAGAAGCAGAGAGATATAACTAACCTGGACATAGACAAATGAGGAAATATAGAGATCAGAGCCAATGTCTTCCCAATGGCAGAGCTTTAACTCAAAAAATCTATCAGCAATTTGAAGCCAGTTTTCAAGCATTGTATCGACTGTGACCTCCAAAACCCTAACTGGTGCACTTGTTCTCCCAGTTGTCGTCGTCTCACATTTGTAACCTTCTGCATACTACTGGGTAGCTGGAAAGAATGGCCGACAGGGACATTTTCAAGGCCATGACAAGATCAGAGCTTTCTTTGTTGCTAAACTTCTTGTAGTAATAAACCAGTCAAACATTGTGCAGGTGCATCATGTGGTCCAAGTTCGATAGTGGGTAGCATTTTCCTGGCACCACTACCTTGCTGGGCACAACCATCAACTTTGAATGAATCTTCACCTTCTCTTCTCTCATCTTCCCTTCTCCTGCCAAAACAAAGCTCCCCCCATACGCCCTAAACACATTATCAAATATTATGAATCTCAAGTGATTTCAGGGAGACAGGGATATTGGGCTGACAAAAGGGAGTGTCTCACCGATACAACGATGAAACCAGGGCTTTGACGGTTGACCCTGCCTGTCAAGCAATTTTTTTATGACAGTTATCCATTGAATAGTGCCCTTAAAATACTATGACATACCATAGTAAAATTAAAATTATATATAAACCAAATATATATATAATCATAATTTTATATAAATTTTAATAGTTTTCATTGAAAATATTGATTGTATTTTATGGCAAAAATGCTTAAATATGGTTATACGGCCATCAAATTTAAGCCCTGGATAAAACTACCAAAGACAAAAGACATCAGTGGAAGTGATGAGTATAGGTGGGATATAAATATGAGTCCCAGCGATACCCCGAATTAAGAAAGCAATGACATAAAGAAAGCATGGACCCAAGATATAATAAATTATTTCTAGGAACATATATATGCAAGAAGTAGACAAACATCTACACATCTAATCTAGTGTTAGCATATGAATCCATCTAGTAGCTAGGGATCAACATATAATGTTGATAATGAATTAAGCAATTGTGATCACAAAATAAATGGGCCTTACAATGAGGTTGGGCCTTACAACTACTAATTGATTGAATTTTAGTTGACAAATCCAATATATCTCATAGTTTGCTAAGAAAAGCAAACAAATTTCTTCATAAGTATGCACAATGTACTAGATCATATTGAAGAATATATTTGGTTTGAATATAGTTTACTTATACTAAGATCTACCATAGTATTATGATCAAATTGGAAAGAAAAAAAAATAGAGGAGTAATAGTCATTTATTTAGTCATTTTTATTTGTCTAACCAATTATTTAGTTGTATTTTTTGCCAATGTCCAAATTTGATGCAGGGGCATCACATAAATTGATTGTTTCAAATCTTTTTGTTTGTGAGCAGGTGAAGTTCCTGTCACCATTGTGATAGAAAGTATTTATAATTGCATAATAGGGCAGTGTCAGTAAAACAATTGTTCTGGTAAATCTATGATGTTTGGAAACAAATCCTTTGATGGGAAGGATCTTAAAAACATTCTAGAATTATACATGAAGGTTGCATAGTCAAATTCCTCCTAGTGTGTGAGATTTTAACATTTTCTGACTTATGCTAGTGATTTGGTGAAATTGTAACATCCAGAGTTTGGTAGCATTTGAGGTCAAATGGTTTGGTGGAGGTCTTAGGAATGCTGAGACATTTATTACTATTCATTTTGGCAACGTTTCAAGCTTCTGGCAAAAAGTTTATGGCTGAAGTCAGTTTTCAGTCTGGGCACTCGTCACAGTTACACAATTGGAGTTTTTGGATCTATAAAGTATAATTTTGGTTGGGATTTATTAGTTTGATGTTTATCTAGTAGAATGGCTTTGACAAAGTCCCAAGTTCATGCCTTTCATCTAGAGGTATCATATGATCATTATTATGCCTTTTGACAAGGCAAATCTGAGTTTGTTCATGAGCGATTAAATATTATCCTACAACAGATTTGAAGGCACCGAGAGAAGAAAGAAAAATGTAGTGTGGGAATTTTAGTTTGTCTAACCCTAGAGGTATAAGTGTGACATGAAATATTTAATGCCCTGAGACATATGACAAGTGGCATCAATAGCAAGATATAACATTGTTACATTTCTTTGTATTCTCCTTTGTATGTTTCCTTTGCATCTTTTTAACATACAAACACTCATGCAAGAATTCAAACTAAAGTTCCTTCCCTTTTCTCTTTTTCCATACATGTATCTTTGCTTTGAATATCACCTTTTGTATGTTATCTTGTATAAGCGCATATACAAACATCCTATACAAACCCTCTCTTTACCTTTTATCTCTCGTGGTGCCTTTTGTTTCTTTGTATCTAAAATATGTATATCATAAACATACAAGCGCTCCAAACATACAAAGGCTTTTCTGTATTTAACTTTTTTTTCACATCCATCTTGCATCTCCTATTTGCATCTTTTCTTGTACATTGGCTTGTATATTGAAGATATACATTATTTTGATACAAGCCCAATATGCAAACGGTGGGACCTACTTTACTTTTCACTTATATTCCATGCTACAACCATACGTGTATCAACCTCTTAGATAAAAAGACCTGATACATACAAACTCTTTTACCTCGCTTTCGGATTTCTCACCTTTTATAAACCATCATACATAACTTCTTCGACTCTGACATGTACATAAAAAATGAAATGCATCTTTTAATATACGTTAAGTCACGATGCATCATTTATATGAAATTTTAACCTCCTTTGAGTTCTGCGTTGTATGTATACCAAAATGTATAATCCGAAGCATGAAACATACCACGACAAAACCAATTTTAGTACTCTTTTCAGTTCCGCGACATGTATATAATGTTGTATATCACCTTGTATATTTCCTTTTACTCAAACATACAAACCCTGATATACATCTGGCGGACTTAACTGATTGCCCATTTCACCTCTGAATTATGTCAGGTCTGACTTGTATGTAAGGATAAAGCGTTAGCAAAATGCATACAAGTATAATGATGTAATAAACCCGACAACTCTTTTATGCAACTAACAACTCAACATCACATACAAACAACTTTGTATATGCAACATACAAACCCTCCCATAATGCATTTACCAAAAACACACATATCTTGCAAAATATTGGGAATTTTAAGATGATTCAAAAAGCAACCCTTACTCATTTTTGACAAGGAATTCACCTATACTTAGCTCTGGTACTTAATGCTATTTTTCTTTATTTTCAACAAGGTTTGTAACACTTCACTTCATTTTCCCTTTTACCACCAAGCAGACCTACACCCAAGCAAAAATCCACAACCACAGCAGGGGTCCTCATTTTGCTAAGAAGTAAAATGGGGTGTGTTGTGAGCATCACAACACATCATTAACCCTTTTAAAATATTTCTCAGGTTCTTTCAACTCTAGTTGAGGGTAGAAATCCCAAATTTTATTTTGTCTAGGACCTTATCCTCTGACTCCTACTATAGTTAAACCAGGAAAATTTCAAATTCTTGTTGCTAAATACATAATGTATGATGTCATATAAAACTTCCTGGTGTTGGTTACTGACATCAGCTATTCATGGAAACAATCAGATACCATTGCCCCCCTAGCCCAAGTGTACCTCTCCCTTGAGGATAATGTATATAAATTAGAACATCCAGGTCTCATAGTTCTTGGATTCTTATTTTCCAAAAGCCCTACTCAACAAAGTTATAAGGTTCCCAATCTCTCCCTTGAAATCAACTATGGTGAGCTTGGCAAGGATTTTTTCTATTAACTTCTTTTTATCCCTCAACCATTACATATTCATTTGCCTCTTGTGACCATTAACCTATGTTTCATAATGCTTAGTTGCATATGCAATGGTTAAGGGGCTAACTTGTCCATACAGGGGTAAATCAAAAGTCTGTCTAATCATAGGAGTTGTGAGGTCTAACACCAGATTCCCATCTGAATCATAGCATCTTTTGCTTCTTGGATCATAGTAATGAGCTATAGTAAGAACTAGCTCAGGGCATTGGATAGCTAAGGGAAATCATGATACATGACCTAAGGTAGATGCAACTATCTTCGTGGCTCGAGGAGTTACATCTTCTACAAAAGTGTCTTTGTTGAATTGATCTAGGTCAATATGGCCTAAATTAGTGTCAGTGATGTTTATTAGTTCACTTTTGAACTTGGAGACCTTGGGAACCCCTTGGAACTTGTACTTCATGGTGACAGGTGGTTCCTTCTTTATCTTCTATTTCTTCTTTCCCTTACCTATAGTCTCCTTGGAAACTACTTCTTGATCAAGATCTTCAATTGACTTATTTGAATCAAAAACTGTCTCCTCACTCAAATGAGTAGATGCTCCAGGCTCCAATATTTAAAACACCTAAAACAAGCATAAGGTAGAATAAAAAGCCAAGAAAATTTGAAGAAAGAATTAAATTCTAAGTAATCTAAGTGTTCTATCATTTTTCAGGTTTGCGGGCCCATTTTAGATTTTAGGACCAAAGGTCCAAATGTGCTCATGGGCTCCATCATCCTACTAGGACTTTATGGCTTTATTCACTAAATTTATCAAGTGGTGGGTCAGCGGAAAAATATCAGACTTTAGGTTATTTCATGTTTTAAGGTTCAAAAATCCCTTTGAGACTCGAAGTCCCGAAGGAACCTTCTAGAGGAAAGTTTCTAAGTGTTTAGCAGATGATCGCAGGGTGCGGGGTTCCTTTTAGATTTTGGGCTTTAAGATCGAGACCAAAAATCCCTTTGGATCTCGAAGTCCTGAAAGAACATTCCTTCACGAGGTTTTCTAAGTTTTTTGAAGTGGATCGCAGGGAGTGAAGCTTTGCATGGATTTTGGTTTTATAGTTTGAAGTCCAAAAGTCCTTTTAGGACCCGAATTCCCAAAAGCAAATTTCTTTTACTTAGTATATTTCACATTTCAGGGATCGGGACTCTGCGAGGATTTTGGCTTTTCAAGTTTTATGTCTAGAAAGTCCTTCAGGGCCCAAGGTCCTGAAAGGACATTTTCCCTTTGGAATTTTTTCTAAGTTTTTAACTAAGCTATGGGGAGTGGGACTCCAAGTGAATTTTGGTCATCAGGGAATAGGACCTAAAATCCCTTTGGGACACGAGGTCCCAAAGGAATTTTTCTTTGAAAAGTTTCTAAGTTTAGAAAGGGAGGCCACGAGGAGTGGGACTTTGGGTGGACTTTGGACTTTTGGTGTTTAAGACCAAACATCCTATCAGGACCTAAGGTCTCGAAAGGATGTTTCTACTTGGCAATTTAAACACAACTCAAACAGAGGTAGCAAGGGTGGAGATCAAAATAGGTTTTGGACTTTTAATATCGAGCCTAAATATCCTTCTAGGGCTTGAGGTCCCGAAAGGACATGTTTGAGAATTTCTCTATCAAAGTATGACTAGCTTTTGAAAAATCAAGGACAGGTTTGAATTTAGCCCATGGTCCATTTTATTTCTCTAAAACCTAACAGCATAATTGGAACCTAATTGAGAAAAGGAAATTAAACAAAAATCAAAATCCTAAGCTAAAAATAGAAATTAGTAAACAAAAATAGATAACTAAATGGGAATTTTAAACCTAAACTAATCTAAAACATACTAAGCAGTAAGAAAACAACATTCAAAAATAACAAATTAAAAACAAGCAACAAAATCAATCAAAGAAGGGTGCAAAAACCCTACCAGGAAATCACGGAAGTCAGGTAGGAATTTTAGGGCAGGATGAACACTACACTAGCTGAATTCTTGTGTACGAAATCTTCACCCAAAATCAAACACTTATCCTTAGAATAAAAACTATGCACTCAATGATCAATTTTTAGGGCTCAAGACGTTGAAATTTGAAAAATTGATAGTGAAATGAAGAAAAAACAATGAAAACATGATTAAATACCTCCGTATTTAATCAAAATGTACCACAATAAATGTGGTAAGTCAAGAGCTGGAAGGTGGAATGGAAAGTCCAAAAATTCGATCAGGGCCCGAAGTCTCGATCAGATTTTGCAAAAGGAGACCCAAATCTAGAAAACAACCTAAGATCTGGGATCCTGGGAGTTTGGGAACTTCAAAGACTTTTACAAAAGGCTTCAAAACACATGTTTTGAAGCTAAACAAAATGTCTAATGGAAAACCTAAGACTTAAAGCATGGTCAAAAGACCAAAAATAAGACAAAACAAGAAAAGATAAAGAAGGGAGGTCCCCAGTTGGCTTTAAAAAGTGGGGTGTGTATGCAGGGCATAATAAGAGTCTCTTTAAAAAAGTAATGAATTGAAGACCATTACTTTTGATCAATTGGTTGAAAAGTTAGCAAAATGTGAGAAGGATTTTGGGAGAAAAATTGATAGAGTTGGTGAAAATGTTTGTCTTTCTCAAAAAAAAGACAACCCTCCTAATAAGAACTTCTCTTCTAGAGGTGGTCACAGTGATCAAGGAAAAGATAGAGGTCAATGGAAGAATAGAGGTAGAGGAGGTGCACATGGCAAAGGACACTTGCAACATGACAACCAAAATGATAAATACCACTTATATTGTAAATGATATGGTCAAAAAGGTAGTCATGAAGCCCATTAATGCAAACTCTCAAGGGATAAGATAGAAAATTCTTTCAAACAAAAAAATAAAATGTACTATGATGATAAAGCATCAAGAACAACCCAATTTGCATGTGATAGTGATAATGATGAATATGTGCTTTCTGTATCATATTCTACCTATTGTAATTCAATTAATGCTTCATTATGTGATGCTTGGGTTTTAGATACTAGATCCACACAGCATATGACATTTCAGTGTGATTATTTTGAAGAATTTCATGAAGGTGTTTGTGGTCCAATCTATTTGGCAGATAAATCAAGCCTCAAGCCTATTAGAAAAGGAACCACTTAGCTCAAGTTGTTTGACCTTGTAGTTTTTGTACTTCATGATATCTTGTACCTTCCTCAATTACAACGTAACTTGTTGTCACTAGTCTTAATTCAACAAGGCCACTCCATTTTGTTGGAAGATGGACACGTGGTTGTCAAGAAGAAGTCAAATAATCATGTTGCATTTACTGGTTGTGTTCATATGGAAAGTTATTAAAACTCCATAGAAAATAAGCCATTTCTAGGAGTTTTTCATATCTTACTGAAGAAGGTACTCTTTCTCCTAGTCTTTTATGGCATGCAAGATTTGGCATGTTAATTATGATAGAATATGTATCATGCAAAAGAATTGTATTGTAGGTTTTCCCACTTTGCCTAAGAAGGTTGAAATATGTGAAGCTTGTATTCTTAAAAGACAACATAGAGATTCTTTCTCTCATTCCACTTGGCAAGGACATAGAAAACTGCAACACATTCATTCTAATTTATGTGGGCCTTTACCAGTAACTTCTATAAGAGGATGTAAGTATTTTATGACATTCATTAATTATCATAGCCGCATGACTTGGATTTATTTCTTGAAGAAAAAGTCTAAAGATTTTGAAACTTTTAAGAAGTTTCGTATTATGATTGAAAAGAAAGCACAATCTTAAATTGGTACTCTTTGAAAAGGCAATGGTGAAAAGTTTACTTCCATTAGTATTTAGGATTATCTCCATCAAAATAGGACTCAATATCATCTCAGTAGTCCAAGTATTCCTGAACAAAATGGTTTTGTTGAAAGAATGAACAATATTATCATGAGTATAATTCAAGTAATATTATATTTTAAAGGAATCCAATTACATTTTTGGGCAAAAGTAGCAAGAACAATAGTTTACCTTCACGATAGATCTCCTTCATCTTCTCTTCACCAAGCAACTCCATATGAAGTTTGGTTTGGTTACTCTTTGTTTCTTCAACATAGATTCAAATTTTTGGCTCCACCTACTATGCTTTGATTCCCAAGAAGAAAATACGTAAGTTACATCAGGGTAAAAGTTCAAACCTTGTCACACTTTCGGCCAACTAAATAGTTTCTCTAGAAATAGTTTCTCCCTAAACAATTTCGGGTGAAAAGGTTTTCCCCTGAAACCATGTAGTACTTATGTGACATTAAATGGCATAAAGAGTTTCAGGTGGAACCTTTTTGCCCAAAATTTTTAAATCTATATAATATGATTTCAACTTAAAAAAATGTATTTATTTCCATAGAAGGTTTTAGGCGGTAGACTTTCACATGGAACCTTTTTGGGTGATACTATCTCACCTGAAACTGCTTATGTAACATCCCATGTGGCAACCAACCCCCCTATTTTCAAAAAGATGAACAAAAATTCAAGTTCAACTCCAAATTTCTCCAACGAAAATGTACTTTCATGAAAATACATGAAAATACCCTTTAGTAGATCTCAGGGTTTAGAACTTA
This sequence comes from Cunninghamia lanceolata, assembly GCA_027924645.1. Classification (NCBI taxonomy): domain Eukaryota; kingdom Viridiplantae; phylum Streptophyta; class Pinopsida; order Cupressales; family Cupressaceae; genus Cunninghamia; species Cunninghamia lanceolata. Next base: position 398,677 of record BSBN01001183.1, on the reverse strand, counting down.
GATATATAATTTTTTTAATATTTTAATTAGTTATATTAACTTTAATTTTAAATTTATTACAATTAGGTTATTGTAATCAAATATGTAGTTGATTAGAAATTAAAAATAAATAGGTAAAATGTATTTAAATTTTTTAAAAAATATACAGCGCACTAGAAGAGAGAATCATCTACAAGAGGGTGTTTTTTTAAATTAAAAAATTAAACAAAAGTTCACGTCTCATGAAAACTATATCATTCTGATTAAATTTGAATCTAAAAAATTATAAAACATAATAATTCATCAAAAATTTTAAAAAAATCCATGCACTAGATATTTGAGTTGTCTAATTGAAAAAAAATTAAAGAAAAAAACTTAATTTTACTATATTTTTCTTGACATCCCATCGACGTCACTTTTTTTCAAAAAATATCAACAATTAAAATTTATCTATTAAACTCATAAGAAAAATATCCAACTAATTTTGAAAATTTTAAAAAATCATAATCATAAACTAAATTAAAATTTATACATTTCATTAGTTTATGTCATTTTAAATTTTAAAACATACATATGACTTTTTCATTGCTTAAGTTGGAAAAATATATTTGTGTTGGCTGATTTCTTTATAAATTGTGACACACTTTTGAACTTTTACCCATCACTAAAGTTATAAAGGGCGTGTGCAAAAATATGGGGGACCAACAAGTGGTAAAAAAAACATTTTGGTCCAAACAAGATATGATGCAAGTGCATTATAACATAGGCACATGATAACATGCTCGCATTATGGCTTGGTAGTGACCAAGCCTAGGCTTGGTCACAACCGATCCATAATGCACTCACATTATTTCTTTACAAAAATAAAATCTACTCTCTCCTTTATTTCAAATCTACATATAATTTTTATGATAAAAGACAATTGAGCAACCTATAGCACATCCTCTTCACTCTCTCACCATCTCCCCTATCATTTACAATTCTCTCTAATGCTACATAGCCATTATTGTATTTTACAAGACAATTTTAAAAAATTTCTCTTCGTGGTTGCTTCCCCCGAAGCCCTGCTAGGGGGCTCCAAAATTTGTTGCCGCCCCCTTCGACACCAGTGACAAAAGTGGGGGGCAAGCCCCCTTCCACACCCCTCATCAAGAACTAGGATTCAAACATAGCTGAATCAAAACCTCTAAATCAGGAAGATAATCAAGCTCCATTACCAACAATAGATAGAGAGAGGTGGGGAGATAGGGAGATAGATAAAGGGAGGGAGATGGAGACACAGAGAGAGAGAGAGAGAGAGAGCGGGGGGATAGAGAGATAGAGAGAGATATAGAGTGGGAGAGGGGAGATAGAGAGATAGGGATAGAAAGCGAGAGATAGAGAGGGGGAGAGAGGGGGAGAGAGAGAGGGTGGAGAGGTGAGATAGAGATATAGGGAGGGATATATATATAGGGAGAGTGTCTTTCTACCTATGTTCTATCTATCTCTATCCTCCCTCTATCTCTATCTTTAACATGCTCATGTTATTTCTTTATAGAAATAAAATCTATTCTCTCCTTTATTTCAAATCTACATACATTTTTTGAATGATAAAAGACAATTGAGAAACCAATAAGAAAGAGTTTTAAGGTATCAATATGTTCAAGAAATAAGATAGTCAGGAATTTAAGGATGTGAGACATACACTAGTACTATAGTCAATACTAGAAGAAAACATCAACAACTAAAGTGAAAAATAGATAGAGAGATAGAGAGGAGAGACAAGGAAAGATGGAGATAAAGAGAGGGAGAAATAGAGAGATAGAGGGGGGGATTGAGGTAGATATAGAGATGGAGAGAGGGAGAGGGAGATAGAGAGACATAGAGAGATATGGATGGATAGAGGGAGAAAGAAGGAGAGATAGAGGGAGGAAAAGATAAAGATAGAGGGAGAGGGAGAGAGGAGATGTAGATAGAGAGGGAGAGATAGAGATAGAAAGATATAGAGAGAGGAGCATATAGGGAGAGATAGAGAGTGTAGGGAAGAGAAAGTAGGAAGGTGAGATTGAGAGATATAGATAGAGAGAGGGAGAGATAAAGAGAGAGGTGGGGAGCTAGAGAGGGAGATATGTTAGAATGCACAGATATATTGAGATGGGGGGTGAATCAGTATATACCAATTTTTACTTCAATTCTACTAAAATAACATAATATTTACTGCATCAATCAAATTAAGAACTATGAAAACATAATCATATCCACACTTCCACACAAAAGAACACAACAACAGATTTTACATGAAAATCCAAGAAGGAAAAAACCATGGTGAGAAAGTTGCTTGGATCTACTGTCCAAATCCAGCCTCACAAAAAAAATGATTATTACAATATGATTTGATGACACCAACCTTCAGGAGACACCAATCCCTAGCCAATACAAAGTTTATGGGCACCAACCCAAAGGAGACTACAATCCCCTAAACTGAGCACCAACCCAGATAAACAGAGGCACCAACATCACAAGAATCAAGAGGCACCAACCTCACAAGCAACAAGAGGTACCAACCTCTGAAATCCTTGAAATGATTACAAGAGAAATGATATACATACACTTTTACACACTATAATCACCACCTTTGCTATGAATGATAAATCATGATTTGTACAAACAGATTCACATTCTAACTACATAACTTTGGAAGGAAGCAAGGTACGCGGAACACACTTCCTACACCAACCTAATGAGGGGAAGAGTATGCAAATTATTTTTTAATCCTTACAATTGCAGCAATGTTAAACACATAACATTAATATTACAATAGAAACACAACACATAAAGAGAGATTGACACAAGATATATCGTGGGGAAAACCTTTTCAGGTAAAAAACCCCACACTCTAAAACCTGCACAATGTATTATCAAAATAATGGTGTGTTTACAATACAATTGCAATGCAATTTCTTCCAAGAGTCTTCAAATGTCATTTCTAGAGTGATTTCGATAGCATAACAATACCTATACAAACACTATGCAACTACAACTCCAAAACAATGCATTTTATAGAGTTACAAGGCATAAACAAGAAGCTTCTAGAGATGGGTATCCATCTTGGCCACATGGCCATTTTCCCACATCAAAGGACACTTGTCCAAGCTCCAAATACCTCTCTTACATCTATCATACATGGTAGATTTGACTTCCCAAAGTTGGAGCGCTCTAGTCTAAAAATAGCTATGACAGATGCTCTTACATATCTTACAACTATCATAAAATCTGCCCAACATAACAACCTTAAATGTTGTAAGAGAATCTGTCATACAAGGATAAATATAGCATATTCCTCTTACAACATGTCATAGCCCAACTTGGGCTCCCAAAGATTCCTTCTCTACATGCAAAGATACTTTACAACACTTGTCTTCACTTGTCCCGACAATCTCTATACTTGGCTCTTACGCATCATAGATTTTGTCATACAAGATAACTCCTCCGTCATATTCCAAGATGCCGACACATGGCATATTATTGCTGTAACAAGCCACTTATTCTACCAACTAAGATTTACCAAGTTTAACTTTGAAAGTAAATAGATCAAGATATTGATAGCGGAAGCAATAAAAAATTTACTTAAATTCCTTCGATTAAATGCACATTTGAAACATATTCCAAACTCCCATTGCATAAATCAAATTTCATTTCCGCAATAAAAGAATTGAATAATCATCTTTACAACTTTTTCATAATATACATACAAGCTTCAAGAGCTTAACTGATAAATAGAGATACACGATTGTATACTTGTCTATCTTCAATATTCCCAGCCACCAACTGCATGAGGGGAAGCATCACTCAAGCAATTTACCTCCAACCATAGACTAACTATAGTCCCTCGTACATTTACCAAATTGGTAAATGGCCCTACCATTCGACAAAGGGATTGGTATGGTAACCCCAAATAAAATTGGCCTAATTTGAGCAAGGTGTTGTGTCCTAAATTAACTAGTACTATCATACTATGGCTACAACCATCAAAATATGAAATCCATACTAGAAATGCAAACCTGGATCACAGTGAACCTAGACAGTGTAAATGTTGGCAATTTACACCACTTTGGCCAAAGTTTTCTTGTCTCATATTCACCCACCCTTCCATCTTGATTGTGAAAGACAACAATCTCTATTTAAAAGTTATTCCCTTACCCATGGATCAACAAATCCTAGGAATAACCCCACTTAACAAATGTATCATTCTCTACACAAGATATTCCCTTTCCCAAGGATCAACAAATCCTAGGAATATTCCCGCTTAACAATTACATCAAACTCTATTCTAGGTTATTTCCCCTCTTCCATGGATCACATATCCCAAGGTTAACCTATTCCAAGTTTCATCATGACACCTATATCGAAGTAAGTCTACTTGTAAATTACAATTTACTGTCTTTCCCCTTATACAATCAACTAATCATACTCAAACTGATAAATATACATAAAGTCCCATAAAGACACAAATCTCTATTACTAAGATTAATTTCACTTTCACAACACAATTTTCACTTACTAGATATATATAAATATATAAGCAATCAAGTAGACAATCACATTGATAAACAACAATGCATTGTAAACTCTCCAGAACTCACAGGCGAAGCTTCTCAAGCGGCAGCTCAAATCCAGCATGGCGGCGCCTCAAACCCCAGAGTAGCAAATGAAAAGTGAAAAGCCAAAATGATGCTCATTTAGGGTTTGGAAAGCACTTTTACTATATCATGATGCCCTAATTTCTTTGTCAAGCCTGAACTTTCTTACGTCTTTTATGACCTTTGAAAAAATTATTGAAGATAAATCATGCTCGTGGTAGAAGACAAGAAAAGAATCATTAAACTATGACCTTTTAAGGTCTTTTCAAGAGATGGGATAAAAAAAAGAAGCAATATCATGAGCCCTAAATCCTATTAAGGTTTGAAGTAAATTAAACAAAATCAAGAGACCCCATTTTCCTTTTGCACAAGTCAAAGGACAACCATGTAATTATTTTAACAATTATTAGGGTAATTGATTATTTAAATTACCTCTAATACTTGTTAGGATAAAAGACCCTCATGTATTTTACTATAACACTTATTAGTGTAAATAATAAGCAAGACTACCCTTAATATTTGTTAAAATAATTTATTTTTTGCCTTTCAAACATGCAAAAAGAAAAGAGGAGACAAATTGAACTCGCAAACTTGTGCAGAGGGAGTATCTTTTTCTAGTTTTTGAATTGGAGTCAAATATGCTATTTTTGGCAATTTTTTGGTCAAGCATCTTGGGAGGTGGAGTTCTGAGCTATTTTAGCTCATCTTGGAGCAGTTTTGGGGCCTAAGTTTTAGGCTTTTCTCTTGTGCTTGCCCAACAACTTGGAGTTTCTTTTTTAGACTCTTTCATGCATCATTGAGAGTCCAGTTGAGCTGGAGTTGACTTCCCTTTACTTTTTTGGGACAGATTTTGTATTATAGGGAAAAAAGCTCATGCTTTTTTCTTAGTTCTTGCTTTTTCCCTAGCTTTACACATTGCAGAGAGAGAGATTCAGACTTGTAACTCAGCCATTTTTTATAGTTTTATACAGTAGTAGCAGTTGATTTTCGGCATTTTCATTGTTATTTTGCAAAGATTCCTTCTATTATCAATACAATCATGTTTTCCTCTATTCAGATTCAGGTGCCTTGTCTCATTTTGAGTGATTTGATAGGAATTTACTGTGTTTTGCTTTAAAATCTTTGAATTTGCTATCTCATTTATTGGATACAAGTACACAAAATTACAAGTTTATCACAGGTTACAAATTGTGCAAGTCTTTTCATGCCTTTTTGTGAAACATTTTTGTGGTAGATTTGATGAGTTTGAGTTGTAAGAGCAGATGTATTGGAAATAATTGTGAATCAGATTGTAGTTTATATTTAAAACATTGGTGCATCGCCCCCTTTAGGATAGATTTCAGTTCAGTTCAATTTGTTTCAAGCATTCTTCTATCTCTTTTCCTCACAAGTTTACAGATCCAAAGGGGCATTTAAAGGGAGACGGTTATTCTAGAGATCCATTCTTGTAACATACAAACCCACAGTCTGAGAATGTTCCAATGTTACACGGGATTGCCAAGATTGTAAAGGCTTAGCATTTAGGGTACAATCCTTCTTGACAACAGGACTAACTCACATTGGCTTCAATGTGAAACATGTAGACAGAAAAGGCCAAAAGAGTTATGGGAAGAGATATTTTTTGTGTTTTGCATCGCTAGGGAAATAGAAATAGAAAAGAACTTATTTTAGAATGTAAATCTTACAATGACATCTTGGTCAAGTACATAAGTAATTTAGTGGTAGCCTCATTACAAGATCTTTTCATTGAGGAAATGGTTGTGAGAATGCAGGAGTTCATTATTAATTTGAATAGTAGAAGATCAACACTTCAAAAAGAAAAACTGATAGGGTTTCCTATCTAATAGGCTTTTTTTAGCATCATGGACATTAAAAATCTTCTATTCTATTATATTCTATTCCTCTTGTTGTCTTCCTTCCACCATCCTCAGTGTAGTGTTATTCTCCTATCTTTTTTTGTGTTGTGAGTTCCAGCCATTTCTGTATTTTTTGTTGTCAAAGTCACGAGGCAGTCTTTCCTATCAGTAAAATATTCAATACAAGAAAGACAACTAAGAAAGGAGCAATAATTTATTTAGTGTGATCTTTCTATGGGTTGAATATTGTTTGCCATGAAGAGGGAGTGGAGTTCAAAGGTGAGACTTGTGGTTACATTTCATAGACCTTCTATCTATCATATAGGTTTGCAACATGGAGATTACCTAGTATGAAAATAGTAAATAACAAGGTACATAGTACATAGTATGGTGTTTTTAGTAGTATCTCATATTACTTATAATTTGATATTCCTAAAAAAACCGCTTATTTGAAAATGAATGAGTTAAAAGAAATTTTATAATGGATACACTATAAGCACAACACTTGTTGAAGATTTTGTAAATGGGATAGCAAAGTGAGTTTTATCTTGGATGGAACTCCATGATTAAGCATGCTTGAGTAAAAATAAGTATTAGGATGGGCAACCTCAAAAAAAATTCTAATGTTTCACTCTTATAAATATCATCTAGATAAAATGACTACTAAATAAACCACTCATACTCATAAAATAAGTAATAATAGGTAGTCCAATTCTGATCAAAGTGTCTCATAATCTTAAAATTTAAATTTTAAAACATTGTACCAATTAAACATAACTTACTCAAGAAAGCCTAATGTATTACTCATCGATGACAAGTTAGAATTTTTGATCCATTTATATAGCCCAGTCAAGGAAATAATATGACTAAAATAACATGAAGTATTGAGTGAAGCTAAAAATATACAACCTTTAATACACTAAATAAAATATTATCCATGTGAATTTGTCCTTGTGGTGCACCATTTAAGTGCTCCTAAATGTGATACCTAAAATAGATTTAAGTTCTTTTCTTCTTTTTCCAAAACTTTTATACTGATAAACTAGACTCTGAGGGGATAAATCTCTACTATTTGTGGTATTATAAAAACCAAACTATATGCAAAAGAATGGAAATTCAAAGAATTTGAACAAATGAAAGTTATTCTAGCTAACGTATGAAAATGTATAAATTAGGCATAGTTATGTTACTTTATAATTATTAAAATGTATCTAATTTTAAAAAACTAATTAAACATATTTAATGACTCTAGACGGTTAACGGTAATTTATTTCTGTACCATGTAAGATGTGCCAAGTCATATAGTCATTGATATCAAGTGATCCAATCTAGATGTTGTGGTCATGCCATTCATTTGCACCTAATAAGATAATATATAATTCATTAAATAAATTTATAATTAATTTTTTAAAGTAGATATATTTATTATTTTTAATATACATTTGTGTACATAAAATGTGGCATACCTATGTAGGAGGAATAAACAAAGTAGCTAAGAATGACTTCTCCTCTACTACAACTGTTGAACTAGATGTGCAATTAGAACCATAACATGGATGATTGTAATTTTGACAAAAATGAGGTGCACACTATCCTAGTGTTGACATGATTAGGGTTCTAGAAGGACTAGCACCATCTCCTCCATGATCTGTACTGTTGATTTCAGATATAATGTGGGTAGCTTCATTAGCTAAGTTTTTAGAGAGAATGCTCAATGCTCCCAATGTTGACACCACTACCTAAGGTGTGGCGTGCCACCACCAACACCTTGGAATGATTTTATGTCAAAATAATTAGGTTTTAAACTCAACCCATAATTTTCTCAAAGAATATAATGTCACTTTAGAATTCCCATGCCATTTATGGTCAAAGACCATCCACCACCACTCTGAAAAATTGGCCATAATCTAAGGGTACCTACACCATTTGATTGAATTTTTTTTGTTGGAGGGATGGGTAAGTTTGTAGAAGGATCAATAAATATGGGGCTATAGTTTGTTTAGAAATATACAAATCAAGGATCAATCTATATGACAATCCATTAGAATAAAACTACATCCTCTCCTCCCTCCATTAACAAAATCTATCTAGATCTGCATTTATAGATTTGATTGAATCAATAATGATTTTCATCAAAGAGGCAAACGATGCATGATGAGGGGGAATGTTTGGCTCGTTGTGGAAAAATCTGTTTTTCCTTGTAATGCGATTATATTTTCATTTATGTTCACCCTCAATCGAGCCTCATTAGGTGGAGGGTGTGGGGGTTTTGTGGGGGGGTTTGGGGTTGGGGGCTTTATGGTGGAAAGCTTTGGGGTGGGGAGCTTTGTGGTAGGGATTTTTGGGGTGGTGGATTTCAAGGTGGAGGTTGGTTTTGTAAAATATCATCTAGTAAAAACTCATATTCATGTAATTGATCCATATGACTAAAGGAGCTAGACATAATTACAAAAAGAGAAATTTAAATTTAATTAAGTACATTGGAATGCTAAATGCACAATATTTCTACATTTTGTGCAAATATAAATAAATTCATTTTGTAATTTAAATTAATACTAATTTTGCATTTGAAATAAAGATTTTGAAAATATGTTTTAAACATGGTTTAAAATAATACATTACATTTGAATTCTAACAAGTATCATTGAAACATAAATATGCATTTGATTTATAATTCAAAGAATTCAATTTCTATAATTCAAAGCATTTGATTTATATAATTCAAAGCCTGTACTAGGGTAATATAAATAGCTAATTAACATTAAAAAAATTAGGAACATGCAAGAATTTTGAATGATGCATATAAATTCTTGAAGTTTCATACATTCTTATTGAAAATACCATTTAGAAATGTTAAACCTTTAGCATCTAATTGATGAATGTATTCAACCTTTAGTGTCTAGGTATCAAATCAATTACTATTTTAGGGTTTAGGTATCATATTGAAATATATCAATATTGATATATCAATTATAATTAATATCAATTGATAGTATAAGGATTAGGTAGATGTGTCACAATTTTAAATGGGTCAATCAATTACTAATTTATGGTTTAGGTATCATATTGAAATATATTGATAGTGATATATCAATTATATGTTATCCTTTTGAAAGACTTGATAAAATTTAAATGGGTCACCATCAACTTTTACCACACATTTCCTATTTTGATTAATAAACTTTAGCATGTGATGCAATGTGGAAGGTACAACACCCATTGTTTGAATCCATGGATGTCACAAAAAATATTATACAGTAACATGTTGACCCTACTTCTAGTCACTAAAAGTTTACCACAAATTTTCTTGAACATTAAACTCTAATATTTTTATAAACTAATCCTACAAGAATTGATCTAATACCTTGGTTGAGGTATTAGATTGATTGTTAATCTTCTTGAACATATTGATGGAATTGTTAATTTAGTACCAAGGTATCAGATCAATTATTAATTTAGGGATTAGGAATCATATTGAAATATATTTTGATTATTGATATATCAATTAATACCAATTGGAATATTGATATTGATTGAAATTAATCAATAAATAATGATTTATATATATTATTCAAATCGATATATTAATTGATATATTGATTGAATTGTTAATTTGGCAAGTTGTTAATTTAGTATGTGTTGGGAATTAAGGTGTCTCAACCTTGGTAATTCCTTGCATTATTTTTATTGTATTTATTTATTCATTGCCTATGATGTAAATTAATTGTAAATTTCATATTGTCATCTTGTGGGATGTGGCACGGTGATGTGTCATCCTACATGGAAGATGACAACTTGTAATTTTGTCCTCACATGAGGAGATAGGCACCCTACTTTGTGGTAGGAATATTTTCCCATGTGTCAGCATCTTGGATGTTGTGTAAGAGAATATTGACCGTAATGGTCATGACAGATTCCTATGACCAAGTTATGACATGTAAGAGTTAGAAATAGGAGATTCTATGATAGGTGAAGACATGTGTCGAAGAGCATCATTGAAAAAGGCATCTTTGGGTGCCCCAAGGTGGACTATGACATGTTGTAAGAGAATATGCTATTTATAGCCTATGTATGATAGATTCTCTTATAGCTGTAAGTTGTAACTGCTATGATAGATTCTATAACGGTCGTAAGAGTCGTAAGAGCATCTGTCATAGCCCATTTTGGGAATAGGCGACCTCTTTGGGATGGGATGACCTGACAAGTGTCAGGAACATTCTACAAGGTTGGACAAGTGTCCATAGGCATGGGTTTTGGACCATAAAGCCAAGTTGGATGCCCATTCCAAGATAAAGCCAAAAACTACCTTGTAAACTCTATATAATCAGGTGCTTTGAGGAGGTGATGTACTACAGGTTTTACGGGTACTGTTATGGTGCCAGATCATCTCTAGATATGAGTGTCAAATACTCTTGCAAGAGCCTTGGCTCTGATTTGTATTGTAATCTCTTTGTTTACGTAATACAGTTGAGCAGTGTTTTAGAGTGTGGGGTTTTTCACCCATAAGGGTTTTCCCCACATATATCTTGTGTCTCTCTTCTTCTGTCATTCTTTCTTCCTTATGTATTTGTTGCAATATCTCATGTTAATGGTTTAATGTTGCTGTAATAGTTAGAATAAATTTGAATTTACACTCTCCTCCTCTCATTAGATTAGTGTAGGAAGTGATTTCTGCACACCTAGCTTCCTTTCAATTGGTATCAGAGCCTGGCTAGTTTTTGGTTTTAACCGCTAGGTAGGGTTTTTTTTTAGCTAATCTTAGGTTGAGTGGGAATCTTGTGCAGAGTATTTTGTATCTTATTGCAGCAAGGAGATGGCAACCACATCCAAAAGGTTAGAGGTTGAGAAATTTAATGGCACTAATTTCAAGTTGTGGAAACTCAAAATGGAGGACCTACTTGTTGATCGTGACCTATGGGAAACCATATCTGGTGTGAAACCTATAGCAATGTCACAAGCTGATTGGGACCTCAAAGATTAGAAGGCTAAGGGTCTCATTAGACTCTATTTAGCTAACTCTGTTATGTTGAACATCCATGAGGAGAAGACAACAAAGGATCTTTGGAAGAAGTTGGGTGATGTTTATCAGGCCAAGTCCTTGGTGAACAAACTCTTCCTGAAAAAGTTATTTTCTCTAAAGATGGAAGATGGAGGATCTATTGCAGATCACATGAATGCTTTCAACATGATCATTGCACAGTTGACATCTATGGGTGTGAAAATGGAGGAGGAGGATCGTTGCATGACCCTGCTTTGTTCTTTGCCAAATTCATGGGATCATCTTGTCATGGCTATCAGAAGCACCACTACCACCTTCAAGATGGAAGATGTGGTGTCCTTGCTGTTATCTAAAGAAATGCAGAGGAAGACATCTGAATCAACCAAAGAGGCTCTTGCGGTTAGTGGAAGACCCAAGGAGAAAGGGAAAAAGAAAGACAAGAAAGTTGAGAAGGGCAGATCCAAATCCTGTGGGAGATCCGAATCTCTTGGAAAGTCCAAGGCTCTCTATTGGAACTATGGCAAGTCTGGGCATTTCTCAAAGGAATGCAAAGAGGAGAAGAAAAAGAAGAAGAAAGCTCCTAATTCAGATTTCAACAAAGATGATGGTGATGCCTTCATCGTAGCCCTAGCCATCCATGCATCTGATGATGTGTGGTTGATTGATTTTGGTGCATCATTCCACATGAGCTCACATCGAGACTGGTTTACTAAGTGTGAAGAGTTTGATGGTGGAAGGGTGTATCTTGGTGATGACTCTCATCTAAAGATTGTTCATCATGGAAGAGTCTCAATCCGATTCCCTGATGGACAAGTGAAGGGGATCACTAGAGTTATGCACATTCTAGGCCTTACACAGAACCTGCTTTCTGAAAGTATGTTGAATGATGCAAGTGTGCAGGTTGTCTTTTCGAAGGATGGATGCAAGATGACCAGAGGATCTATGGTGCTTGTGAAGGGTACATAGAGGGGTAGTCTGTTTCAGCTGGAGGCATGCACTTCACAGTGCAATAGTTCTTCTGACTCAAGGAAATGAGTTGCTGTCACTTCATCCCCACCATCTGAACATGCAGTGAAGAAATCTATTGTAACTAGTTCCAATGGTAGTGCACATTCCATGGAAGCCAAGCTTCCTGCTAAAAAGACAATGTTATGGCATTTGAGATATGGCAACATTGGTGAGAAGGGTCTGTGTACCCTAAAAAATAAAAACCTTTTTGAGGTGTTAAATGATTGTAATCTTGAGTTTGACTTTTGTGAACATTGCATTTATGGAAAACAAAACCATGTTCAGTTTTACTCTAGTTCTCACAAGCCTTCTAGTGTATTGGATCTAATTCATTCTGATGTGTTTGGTACTGTGAATGTTCCTTCAATTTCAAAATTTGTATATTTTGTATCTTTCGTAGATGATTACAGTAGAAGGACATGGGTTTATTTTATCAAAAGCAAGAGTGAAGTCTTTAGTCAGTTTAAGGAGTTTAAAGCCTTTGCTGAAAATCAAACTTGTAAAAAGGTTAAGTGTTTCAGTATTGACAACGGTGGTGAGTTTTGTTTGGCAGATTTTGATAAGTTCTGCAAAGAGCAAGGGATTGAAAGGCATAAGACAACTCCATATACCCCGCAGCAAAATGGAGTTGTAGAGAGGATGAATAAGACACTAATGGAGAAGGCTAGGAGTATGCTTAGTGGAGCAAGCCTCGAACAAAAGTTTTGGGCTAAAGCTGTTACCATCAGGCTAAAGCTGTTGCCACTGCTTGCTATCTAGTAAATAGATCTCCTACATCAGCTCTTGTTGGCAAAACACCTATGGAGGTGTGGTCTAGTAAGAAGCCTTCAGTAAGGCATCTTGTTGTTTTTGGTTGTGAGGCATATGCACATGTGCCTACGGAGAAACAGTCTAAGTTGGAGAACAAGGCTGTTAAATGTATCTTCATTGGCTATGGTGTTGGTGTGAAAGGATACAAGCTTTAGGATCCCGTGGCTGAAAAAGTGTTGTATAATAGAAGTGTTATCTTCAGAGAGCTAACACCTTCTTCCATTGTTCTACAACCAGAATAGTCAGAAAAGAAAGAAGATGCAGTTCTACTCCTAAGAAGACTGAATCGACAAACCTTGTGAGGCCTGATGATGAGGAGAGATCTAGCATCTCTGGAAGCGAAGAAAAAGTAGAACCTCAACCTCATCCATTGAGGAGGTCTACACGAACAAGAAAGCAACCTGATAGGTTTGGTTATTCATTACTTGATTCTAGTTGTGCTTTTGCTTTACTTTCTAACACTGATGAGCCTAGAACTGTGAAAGAGGCTATGGGGATGAAAGATGTAGGTTCCTGGAAGGAAGCCATGGAGGATGAAATGGCTTCTTTGGAAAAGAACAAAACATGGGACTTGGTGCCTTTTCCTGATGGACGGAAACCCGTTGGTTGCAAATGGGTGTTCAAGAAGAAATTTAGTGCAGATGGCAATGTTGAAAAGTACAAGCCTAGATTGGTTGCGAAGGGGTACTCACAAGTGGAGAGAATTGATTATGGTGAAATTTTCTCTCCCATTGCAAAGCTAACATCCATTAGATTTCTATTATCTCTTGTAGCTGCTTATGATTTAGAGATAGAATAGATGGATGTGAAGACATCTTTCCTTCATGGTGATTTGGAGGAAGAAATCTACATGTCATAGCCAGAGCATTACATAGAGAAAGGTAAAGAAAATTTGGTTTACAAGCTTAAGAAGTCTTTGTATGGTTTGAAGCAATCTCCTAGGATGTGGTACTTGAAGTTTGATGCCTTTGTGTTGTCAATTGGTTATCTGAGATTGAAATCAAATCATTGTGTGTATTACAAGTTTGACAATGATCACATTCTCATTATTAGGTTATATGTTGATGATATGATGTTGATTGGGAATGGTAAGAATATGATTTCTGATTTGAAGTCTTAGTTGTTAGCACAGTTTGAGATGAAAAATCTTAGGGCGGCCAGGTACATTCTGGGAATGGAGATCAGAAGAGACAAAACAAATAGAAAACTTTGGTTAAGCCAGAGTAAGTATGTGAAGACCATGTTGGACAGGTTCAACATGGAAAATTGTAGACTTGTGAGTGTCCCTGTTTCATTGGGAACAAAGTTATCAGTTAGTGATTGTCCAAAATATCCTAGTGAGGTGGAGGACATGAGCAAAGTACCTTATGCTAGTGTTGTTGGTAGTTTGATGTATGCTATGGTCTGCACAAGACCAGACATTGCCCAAGTAGTGGGAGTCCTTAGTCAATTTATGGCTAATTCTGGACGGGTACATTGGGATACAGTTAAGTGAGTGTTCAGATATTCGAGGGGTACTTCTAAGTATTCCATTTGCTATCATGGTAATGCTACAGGGCCTCCACATTTAGTTTGTATTCATGGATTTGTGGATTCTGATTAGGCATGTGACATTGACAATAGGAGATCCATGAGTGCATATGTATTCACAATGTTTGGTGGTGCAATTAGTTGGATGAGTAAGTGACAACCTGTGGTTGCTTTGTCCACTACAGAAGCTGAGTATATGGCTGCAACTAATACTTGTAAGGAAGCCATTTGGATTAAGAGATTGTGTTCAGATATCAGTGTTGATGCAAGTCAAATTACTATTAGTTGTGACAGTCAGAGTGCAATTTGCCTTGTGAAGACTCCAACTTTCCATGCGAGAACAAAGCATATTGATGTATAGTTTCACTTCGTACAAGACATGGTAGAGGATGGGAAGGTAAATTTTGAGAAGGTAGATACTTTGAAGAATGTTGCATATGCATTAACAAATCTAGTGGGCACAGAGAAGTTTAGATGGTGTTCGGAGTCTATGGGCCTCTTGGCCTATAGCAATTAAATCTTGTTATTCTATTGGCTCTTACAAGCTGTTCGACAAGTGGGAGAATGTTGGGAATTAAGGTGTCTCAACCTTGGTGATTCCTTGCATTATTTTCATTGTATTTATTTATTCATTGCCTATGATGTAAATTAATTGTAAATTTCATATTGTCATCTTGTGGGATGTGGCATGGTGATGTGTCATCCTACATGGAAGATGACAACTTGTAATTTTGTCCTCACATGAGGAGATAGGCGTCCCACTTTGTGGTAGGAATATTTTGCCATGTGTTAGCATCTTGGATGTTGTGTAAGGGAATATTGACCATAACAGTCATGACAGATTCCTATGATGAAGTTATGACATTTAAGAGTTGGAAATAGGAGATTCTATGATAGGTGAAGACATGTGTCGAAGAGCATCTTTGAAAAAGGCATCTTTGGGCACCCCAAGGTGGACTATGACATGTTGTAAGAGAATATACTATTTATAGCCTATGTATGATAGATTCTCTTATAGTTGTAAGTTGTAACTACTATGACAGATTCTATGACGGTCGTAAGAGTCGTAAGAGCATCTGTCATAGCCCATTTTGGGAATAGGCGACCTCTTTGGGATGGGATGACCTGACAAGTGTCAGGAACATTCTACAAGGTTGGACAAGTGTCCATAGGCGTGGGTTTTCGGCCATGAGGCCAAGTTGGACACCCATTCCAAGATAGAGCCAAAAACTGCCTTGTAAACTCTATATAATTAGGTGCTTTGAGGAGGTGATGTACTACAGGTTTTATAGGTACTGTTATGCTGTCGGATCATCTCCAGATATGAGTGTCAAAGACTCCTACAAGAGTATTGGCTCTGATTTGTATTGTAATCTCTTTGTTTACGTAATACAGTTGAGTAGTGTTTTGGAGTGTGAGGTTTTCCACCCGTATGGGTTTTCCCCACGTATATCTTATGTCTCTCTTCTTCTGTCATTCCTTCTTCCTTATGCACGTTTGTTGTAATATCTCATGTTAATGGTTTAATGTTGTTGTAATAGTTAAGATAAATTTGAATTTGCACTCTCCTCCCCTCATTAGATTAGTGTAGGAAGTGATTTCTGCACACCTAGCTTCCTTTCAGTATGTAGGTATTAGATTATTTGTTAATTTCTAGGATTTCTATTGTATCATATTAATTTTTACATGTATTGATTGTTGGTGTATATCAATTGATATCAATCAATATCAATGGATATTTCTAGGGTTTCTATTGTATCATATTAAACTTTATATGTATTGATTGTTGGTGTATACCAATTGATATATCAATGGAATTGTTAATTTAGTGAATTATTTTAAAATTTAGTATCTAGGTATCAAATAAAATTGGCCTAGGGTTTTAGGGTTCTAGAAATGCATTTACTTTTAAAAATAGAAAAAAAAAACTCAAAAAAGTAAAAAATGCTTATACTAGAGAGGTGCCTACCTTAAAACCCTATTAATTGGTTCTCATGGAGGGAGGATGTTGAATTTACATGTTGTTGAGGATGTCTAATGTGAATACCTATTCTACTTTTCTTTTATGAATTGCTTTCATCATTTAAACAAAAATAAATGAGGCGATGAGGGCAAAAAAAAATTAATAGCTTTTTGGAATGGGTACTCATTCCTAAATAGGTACACATTACAATTAAGTACCCATTTAGGAATAGAACTTAATTGGGTCTCCATTCTTTTCGAGTACATGTTTAGTTTCAAGCTTCCATTCCTAAATAGTTGCCCTTTTTTACGAAATGGGTACCGATTCTTGCCATAGATTTTTCACCCCCAAATTTTTCACTGAAAGTGGACCCAACTTTTTGCACTTACCTAGTAGTAATCAATCCTAAGTTCACTATCTAAGGTAATTATTACTTCAATAATTACATTTATTTAGTTAACTTAAATAAAATTAATTAAGATGTAATAAAACCCTTATTAATATAAAATTATTTATATTTAATAATATAATAATACTAATTGTTATAATTATCATTATATAATTAGAAAACTTATTATGATTAATAATTTAACATGAATATTAATATTAATATCTTAATTTATTAATATTTATTATAATACTTATTAATATACTATATTAATTGATATTGTAGCATAATAATATATTGTTAATGATTAATAAGCTATTGCCAATAGTGTATAAGAGAATTTAATATTGTGTGGCCAACAAGTACATAGCAAGATCCATTTGGTTAGTTAGGTGGCAATGACTAGAAGTTTGTACTCAGATAAACTTGCATAGTAGAAGCACTACATAAGCACCCCAACATGTTGTGTGCTGACTATTTTTCGGCATTATCGACTTGCAATTTTTTCGACTTGTTTTACAAATGATTTGAATCAATAATGAAGAATGTTTTCAACCTTTCTATTTGTCAACAGGATTTCGACCTTCCTGTTTATTGACACGATTTCGACTTCTGGTACGTTTACAACGTACTGGCTGTTTAAGCTCTTCCCTACATAAGAATCAAATAAATAACAAAATAAAAAAGAAAGCAAATACAAGTACGTAATATTTCACTTAGAAAAACTTTTCCAAAACTAGTACAACAACCTTCTTCACTATTACATAAAAACTCAACTAATCATAATATAATAATAAAGCTCTTATTCAACCTTTATGCATATGCATATATTAATATATCAATAAGCAAATTAAAAAGTAATTTTACAATTTATTTTTTATTTAAAAAGCATCGACAAAAACTACCTACATATTCAATAAAACAACCCTCCACCCCCCACCCAAAAAAAATTCCCCCACTAATGAATAGAACCATCAAGCATGAAAAGCATACAATGCATCTCCAAACATTATTATTCAGAAAAAATTAATGAATCTTCATCATAGGCATCCCTGCATTCATCGTGCACTGTGAATATTCGGTAGACGTTGCCTTGTTTTCCTCCCAGCTTGTATAGTTGACTTATAATCATAGACAATAACTGGGGGACTTGTCTTCCTTCTTCGCCGATGTCGATGGTGCAGACATAACCTTTCTTTATTCCACTGTCGAGACGAGGATAATCCATTGTCGGAATCCAACAGGACTCGGCAATATAATGTTGTGCATGGTTTATTGCTGTAAGGTCGCGAATGACAATAGTCCACACCCATTCTCCTTCGTCCAGAGAGCAACAAATGGATTCACCGTCAGGCAGCCTGATCCGCACAACGTCTCCGTGAGAGCTTCGAAGCACAGTGCATACAATGATTGCACTCAATGAATGTGCCACTTTCAATGATACCTCGGGCCTCCCTCTTCTATTTATTTTGATTTTATTGATTGCATCGGGGTAAGAAAAACCAGACCAGAGAGTTGCATTTAAGGTCGACTCCGCTCCATGAACTGCTTTTCCAATTATTCTAGTTAATTCTGATGGCATTGTCTGAGACCAAAGAAAGGGGAGGGAAAAAAGCTCAGTCTAAAATAAATCTTTACGAATTAAAAAGCCATCTATTTTAACTAGACAAGAATTATAGACGAAGACTAAAACATTGAGACGAGAATGTGTACCTTCCTGTCAGAAAGAAAACTATTTACAAGTTCAGGGCCGGCATAATAATGGAGATATTTTAATGTTGCCGGTGCATTAACCTCTTTTTTAAGGCTCCAACATTTATCCACGGAAATCTTCTCTAGGAAGCGTGAATTTGCTAGACTGGGCAGCGCTTGAAGCTTCGGACAATCAAATATTACAAGCTTTGCCAGATCAAATTCTCCTGATACGCTTAACAATTTCTTACAGTGTTTCAATGCAAGAAAATGCAGTGTTGTTACCCCTATCATGTTCAGTTTAATCAGAGATTCCATGGATACAAGATGCAAAGATTCAAGTCTGGGACAATGCTTTCCACTGATTGAAACCTTGGAAGTCTGCTTTACATTATACATCTCTATGATTTCAAGGCTACCCATGCAGCTATTTACGGAAGACCCAAAACTGGTTGACTGTGATTCAATACCGTTCAAAGCCAATTCTCCACTTAATGTGCAATTCCTCAAAACTAGAATTTTAAGATTGGTGAGTTTTCTGAGGGATATTGATAAGTCCCCTGCTTGAATTACCAGTCCCTTCCATTCTAGATGTCTAAAACTATTTACCATTCTGCATCCGCATTCTGGTTTCTCAATCCAGTATGCCGAACTTCCTTCCAAGACTAAGTGTTCCAACTTGTGTAACATTTCTAATGATTTTGGAAACTCTCCGAATGATCTTGTCTCATAAACGCACAGTTGTTTCAAATCATATCTTTCCTCTTCCTGAGAATGAATCATAGAATGCGATTCCAAACATTTACCAGAAGTTACCTAAAATTCAAACAAGTATTTCAATCAGCTTTTCTTCAAGAAGGTAGCACCTTCAAGCATCAGAAAATTAACTAACTATAAGTTAATTGTCTCTACACATTGTTGGCATACAGGAGCTAAGAAAAATCCATTAGTACAAATTTATCGATAGCATGGATCTAAGAGGTTCTCAAAAAAATCGGTTGGTACTCCCACTGTTCCTGCATGAGTATTGACATCTCTAACGTGTTAGATGTCCCCCGGGGTATTTAAGATTCATGTTAGGATGGATCTGTGCTAGTTGACAAGTCTTCACTAACTACTATTCTAAAATGTATCGACCATCTTTCAGTTTTAAATTAACCTGGTTCACTTTAATATAAAGAAGAATACAATATACCTGAACATTTCTCTGACATAATCTTTTAAGGTGTCCTCTCCTAATTTTCAAATGCTGCAAATTTTGCAGAGGAATCCAGAAAGGAATGCTCTTGTGCCAATGCCAACTCAGGTCAAGCTCAAGCCATAACAAAGCGGCTGATGTCTCAGAACAATCATCTCTATTACCCAAAAAATATGTAATTTGGGAACCAATAGACCTGTCAAAAATTGAATTGAGACACCTGAAACTATGGCCTTTGGCTGTTGCTAGGATTTTTTTAAATCCCACCAATTCCTGCAAATTTAAAGATTGAGGTCAAATCAGTGCTGTAATAAAAAGGGGAAAAGGATGAGAAAATGACACAAACTACAGACATATTCCAAATGTTAGAAGGTTAGATTGTTCTGCAATATAACAATATATGCGAATTTTTGGGATCAATAAGTATGAAAACTAAAGTCTAGAAAACTCGAATATACATGCTTCAAATGGTTAGAAAAATTTAAATATTAGTAAAGGCAAGAGTAGAAATCTGCACACCAAAGTACTAAGATATTGAGGACGCCATTTGCGAGGAGGAAGGCTGAATTCATCTGCCATTTCTCGTCCTAAATCCCGGAGATGGTCGTGCATTCTCAAAGTAAACTTGTAAACGCTGGTTTCCTCTTCAACAAGACACTTCTCTTTCAGCACTTGAAGTGAGTGTTCAGCACACCATCCTGATCCCTCCCAAATTCTTATGGCCATACTTTTCTCTTTACCAATAAAGAAACATGCAATGTCCATAAAAATTTGTTTTTCCTCACCATCCAGTGTGTCAAAGCTTATTCTAAGTATTTGCTTAATATCTCCTGGAAGGCTCTTACTAACTTTATTCAATGTTAACTTCCAGTATTGCTTATCATTCCGGCCAAAAACAAGCCCACCAATCACTTGGAGAGACAGAGGTAAACCCCCACACCTTTTAACGAAACTCTCAACGAGATCCTCATATCCTGGGGTAGGATCTGGGTGGCCAAATGCATGCCAACAGAAGAGCTGCCTGCTATGCATTGGATTCATTTCTTTCATCTTATAACGAGCAGTAATTCCCGCCTGCACTAGGACACTCTCATCACGGGTTGTGACAATTGCCAAACTATCTGTATTCAGCATATCCATTACAGACAGAGCACCTAATTGGTCCGCGTGATCAATATCATCCACAACAATTAAAAAGCTCAGGAATCCATCCCTCTTGCCAAAACGATTTTTTAGATAACTTTTTCCTTCTTCTTGACTAGCAAATTTAGAATGATTCTCCTCAACAAGATCTTTCAGAAGCTTCTTTTGAAGGGAGGGCAATTCGCTTGTGGCAGATGCTTCTCTCACGTCAAACAGAAAACATGAAGCTTTATATTCTGAACGCTTACGGTTATACAGTTCTTTGGCAAGAGTGGTTTTTCCGGAACCACCCATTCCGTAAATGCCAAGGATGTTGCAGTTCTCCTTGGCGTTGATGTTGTTCCACCTTTCAAAATCTTCTACCAGTTCATTTAGCCCTACTGGACTTTTTGCAACTTCTAGAAGGTTTGTCTTTTCTACCTCTTTGCGGACAGCTGACACTACCATTTTACATAGCTTCTCCACATCACTGAAAATTTCCAAGGCAAAACCACAGTATGATCACAAAGATGTTTTATCAGGGAAAACCAATCAACTTAGGAAAAAAAAAAAAAAATTAACTAGATCAGAACGATCAAAGATGATAATTACGAACAGGATGAATTCAAATCGGTAAAATACTGGGGCTCCACTTCAAGTTCTTCCGCCAATCTAAGAAGTGGCATCTAAGGGCTTACACTCTTAAATTTCTAGTTTTTTAAATTGAAAATTATTAGGGCTGTCATGTCAAACACCAGGCCATTTTTATGTTGTCAACCGGCTTTTTCTTCAATTTAAAAAGACTTAATTCGATATAATCTAGGGACTATAAAAGGATTTATCAATAATAAAAATTCAAAATATTACAAAGCAATTAGATTACAAACACAAATATTCAGAGACTTACTGATTATGCTCGTTAAGTTCGTAGCCAGAGATTAAAGAAACAGTGCGCAGGGATTGTTTCCACTGTTCAAGCTTGCTCAGGTACCTTCCCTTCGCTTTATGTTTGGCAAATGAATCTGCATACACTCCCTTCTTAATGTAGCGGAGGTGCGAAGGGGCCACATAATAAAATACAGGAATGATCTTACACTTAGTTTGTAACATGAGATCAAGCTCAGCTAAACACCACGCAGACTCTGCATATCTTTTGGAGAATATGGCAATATGAACTGAGGAAGAGCAGATGGCATTATGAATGGTAGAAGGGAAAGTTTCACCCAACTCCATCTCTTGTGAATCAAGAAATGTCTTCAATCCCAAATCTGTAAGAGATTTGTGAAGTTGAAGAGCCAGAGTCTGCTTCACATCCGGGCCTCGATGGTTGATGAAGACATCAAACAATCTTGGAGATGTGGCCGATCTACTACTTCTCTGGTATGCAGGTGCAATTCCGTCGAAAGCATCGTATTCTACAATTTCTTGTTGGGATGAGGAAGAGGCCATGGACAGAAAGACTGAAACAGCAAACGCAAGAGAAGATGAATTGAAACTAACAACGAGAGTGAATTGTAATGGATTAAACCATAAATAAACAAACTAGCTGTGGTGACTTGCACTTACTAGGAATCGTCTACAGAACTTAGAATGCCAACGCATGGTAGATGTAACCTAGTATGTTAAACTGTATATTTTAATATATATCTTTTAAATTACATCACATATTCTGAACAGGTACCAATGTGATACCTTGTTATGTTCATACTATGTTCTATGTACCTTGCTATTTATTATTTTCATTCTTGGTGATCTCCGTACTGCGACCCTACGTGATAGATAAAACCTATGAAATGTAACCACAGATCTCACCTTCGAACTCCGCTCCCTCTTCACGGCAAAGGATATTTAACCCACGTCAGGCTTGGTTATGTTTCTTGCCCTGAATATTTTACTGATAGGCAAGTCCGCCCCGTGGCTTTGACAGCGAAAAAATACAGAAATGGCCGACTCACAACACAGAAAAAGACAGAAGAATAACACTGCACTGAGGACAGTGGAAGGAAGACAAGAAGAAGAAGGGTGCGTAGCATCTTTTATCCAGTCTTGTTTCACCTTATATCGAATATTTGGAATATTTGAATATGGTGCGATCTAGGCCCTCCTCTCCGTGGCCGATAAAAACATCTCTGGGATAGATGGTCTCCCTCCTAAATTCTTCAAGGCCGGCCTCATAACAGACAAGACTTTTAGGTCATTTATCATAAAACCTTTAGAATCTTTCATCAACTAAGGAATGATTTAGCTTCTACCTAAAGATACGAATGAGGTTACAATTGTTGGGTGGCAGCGTATTACCCTTTTGAATACTTCTTATAAAGTCTTGTCTAAAGCTATAGACACTTCTTGTTTTCCTCCTCACCTTATTTTCTTCCTTAATTAAAAGTTCTTCTTGCCCATCTAGACATAATGGATTTGTATGGATGCTCAATTAATATTTTGAGGTTTTAACATTATAATAATTTTTGTTTCGTTACAAATTTCATTTATATAATTTTGGATGTTTTGACCTTGTCTTTGGTGGTATAATTGTTATTAAATAGACTCCTCTTCATAGTGTATTGGGTAGAAATATTTCCATAAAATTTTCGAAGGCCTCCTACTTGGAGATACTTATTATTAAATAACATCCACTTCAACACTCAAAGATTAATTTGGACCAATAAAAATAGAACAAATATTTACCACTTTTTGTTGTGAATGAGGTGTAAAATTGCTATTGAGTCTTTCACCATTGAAATGGATGATATTTAAGTAGAGTGCTTGGAGATCAGTGGAACCCATCTTAGTTACAAGGAAGTGGTATAAGTTTTGTACCAAGTGAATGTATGAACAAAGAGTTTCAATGAACTGTTAATGTATTAATCTTCTAAGTTAACACAATTTAGTTTTGTATTCAATTTTTCAGTTTTTGTTGGTTTGGCAGTTCAACTATTTTATGAATGTGTATAAGAATGTAATCCTTTATTTTGATGTCGATAAAATTTACCATTGTATTCTACTTATCAATCCTGTCTTGACAATGATATCAGAGCCATGGGAAGTTGCATATAAATCATCAAAGGAGAATAAAGTTCCAGATTCAATTTGTAGTGTCCAAAATCAACTTTTGTTTAGATACACGAGAAGTCATAGGAATTAGCAGAGAATTGACCAGTGGTATAGAAAAATAGAAAACACTGTTATTTTCAATGATTTGTCATGTAATAATTGTGATGGAGATGCACAACCTGGGTCAGCCCACAATACCGTGTCCCACTTTTTGGCCAAAGTGGAACATTGAAATCAATATTTTTAATTAAATTTTCACTTTCTGACACCTATAGCAACTAAGCCATTAAGAATTTGAAGATGATGTGAACTAATGATTTTTGAGATTTTGTGTGTAGATTCTAAATATATATTTTTAAAAATTTTAAGAAATAATTTGTGAAATTTTTTACATAATTTTTAATAACTTACTTTTTATAGTTAACAATATTTTTAAAAAGTGGCATTTATACCATGCAACATAACTTTTTTTTATAGAAAGGAAAAAATTATAAATTTTTAAACATAGAT
Organism: Cunninghamia lanceolata; assembly: GCA_027924645.1. NCBI lineage: Eukaryota > Viridiplantae > Streptophyta > Pinopsida > Cupressales > Cupressaceae > Cunninghamia > Cunninghamia lanceolata. The sequence goes on along the minus strand of BSBN01001183.1, from coordinate 373,952 downwards.
TTATAGCACCAATATCTAGTGTGTAGATTTTTTTCTATCATTTTTTGTTGTATTTTTTAAATTAATTTTTGAAGCGAGACTAATTATAATTTAGACATTGGTTTATACCACACAACATAACTTTTTCTGTATGTATCCAAATTAACTTCTCTTCTTTTGTTGAAACAAGGACATCAATACCTAATGTGCAGATATTTAAAAAAAAAAATTCTATTTTTTTATTTTCTATATGTGTAGAATACAGACCTTAATGTTTGGTGAAAAACCTATGTTCACTAGAAAATAGAAAATAAATATAATAGTTAAGTTCAAAATATATTCAATATCATACCTTTTAAAAATTTTATACTAAGGGCTACATACTTACAAAATAGAATTTCTAAATGACTTCATTTGATCCCCCAAAAGGTGAACCAAAACTAAGTTTTTGTCAGCATTTTGATAGGTGCGGAGGAGACTCCATCAAAGGTTTGATTTAAGGGGGCTTTTCAAAGGAAGCTAGGTGTGCAAAAATCACTTCCTACACTAATCTAATGAGGGGAGGAGAGTGCAAATTCAAATTTATCCTAACTATTACAGCAACATTAAACCATTAACATGAGATATTGCAGCAAACACATAATAGAGAAGGTGACACAGAAGAAGAGAGACATAAGATATATGTGGGGAAAACCCTTATCGAGTGAAAAACCCCACACTCCAAAACCTGCACAATGTATTATCAAAACAAAGATTGTTTACAACACACTTGCAATGCAAGCTCTCAGGAGTCTTCGACACTCATATCTGGAGACAAACTGGAAGCATAACAGTACCTGTCAAACCTATAATACGTCTCCCTCTTCAAGCACCTGTTTATATAGAATATACAAGGCAATATTGGTCTAAACTTGGAATGGGCATCCAATTTGGCCTCATGGCCCAAAACCCATGCCTAAGGACACTTGGTCAACATTGTAGAATGTGCCTGACACTTGTCCACAACTCCCATCCCAAAGAGGTCACCTATTTCCAAAATGGGCTATGACAAATGCTCTTACGACACTTATGACCATCATAGAATCTGTCATAGCGGTTACAACTTACAACTGTAAGAAAATCTGTCATACATAGGCTATAAATAGCATATTCTCTTACAACATGTCATAGTCCACCTGAAGGCACCCAAATATGCCTTTTTCAAAGATGCTTCATGACACATGTCTTCACCTGTCTTACAAGCTTCTATTTCTGACTCTTACATGTCATAGATTTTGTCATAGGAATCCATCATAACCATTTCGGTCAATATTCCCTTACACAACATCCAAGATGCTGACACATGGTAAAATGCCCCTACCACAAAGTGGGACACCTATCTCCTCATGTGAGGACAAAATTACAAGATGTCATCTTCCATGTAGGATGACACATCACCGTGCCACATCCCACAATATGACAATATGGAATTTACAATTAATTTACAACATAGGCAATGAATTGATAAATACAAACATAAATAATGCAAGGAATTACCAAGGTTGAGACACCTTAATTCCCAACATTCTCCCACTTGTCGAACACCTTGTAAGAGCTAATAGACTAACAGGATTTAACTGCTATAGACCGAGAGGCCCATAGACTCCGAACACCATCTAAACTTCTCTGTGCCCACTGGCTTCATCAATGCATCTACAACATTCTTCAAAATATCTACCTTCTCCAAATTTAACTTTCCATCCTCAACCATGTCTCGCACGAAGTGAGACTAAACATCAATCTGCTTTGTTCTAGCATGAAAAGTTGGATTCTTCGCAAGGCAAATTGCACTCTAACTATCACAACTGATCAAAATTTGACCTGCATCAACACCAATATCAGAACACAATCTCTTAAGCCAAATGTCTTCCTTACAAGCATGAGTTGCAGCCATATACTCAGCTTCTATAGTGGACAAAGCATCCATAGGTTGTCGCTTACTCATCCAACTAATCACACCAATAAACAGTGTAAACACATAAGCACTAGTGGATCTTCTACTATCAATGTCACCTGCCCAATCAGAATCCACAAATCCATGAATACTAACTGAATGCGGAGGTCCTGTAACCTTGCCATGATAGCAAATGGAATACTTGAAAGTACCCCTCAAATATCTAAACACTCACTTAACTGCATCCCAATGTACTCATCTAGGATTAGCCATAAACTGACTAAGGACTCCCACTGCTTGGGCAATGTTTGGTCTTATGTAGACCATAGCATACATCAAACTGCCAACAACACTAGCATAAGGTACTCTGCTCATGTCCTCCACCTCACTAGGAGATTTCAGACAATCATTAACAGACAACTTTGTCCCCAATTAAACAGGAACACTCAAAGGTCTACAATCTGCCATGCTAAACCTGTCCAACACGGTTTTCACATACTTACTCTGGCTTAACCAAAGTTTTCTATTAGTTCTATCTCTTCTGATTTCTATTCCAAGAATGTATATGGCTGCCCCAAAATCTTTCATTTCAAACTGTGCTACTAAATGAGACTTAAAATCAAAAATCATATTCTTACCGTTCCCAATGAGCAACATATCATCAACATATAATGCAACAATAAGAATATGATCACCATCAAACTTATAATACATAGAGTGATCCAATTTCAATCTCAAATAACCAATTGACAACACAAAGGCATCAAACTTCAAGTACCACATCCTAGGAGACTGCTTCAAACCATACAAAGACTTCTTAAGCTTGCAAACCAAATTTTCTTTACCTTTCTCTATGTAATCCTCTGGCTGTGACATGTAGATTTCTTCCTCCAAATAACCATGAAGGAAAGTTGTCTTCACATCCATCTATTCTACCTCTAAATCATAAGCATCTTCAAGAGATAACAGAAATCTAATGGATGTTAGCTTCGCAATGAGAGAGAAAATTTCACCATAATCAATTCCCTCCACTTGTGAGTACCCCTTCACAACCAATCTAGCCTTTGTCACAACTCAATATCTTTAAAACTAATATAAAAAAATAATATTCATTTAAAATACAAAATGGTTTACACATAAGGAATAGATGATAAGTTTGCAAATCCACTAGTGAGTGGAAGATGCATTTTCCTTAATCAAAGACAGTGGAGAAAGCATTATCCTTAAAATAAGATAGTGGAGGATGCATTTGTATTAAACAAAGATAGTGGGGATGCATGGAATTTTCTATAAATGCCTCGATTGTAAGGAAGAAGGACACATGGATCTTTGGATGGAAAAGGCTGGAGAAATCTGTTCATGCCCAGTGAGACCAAATGCTAGGAAGGGAAGTGGCTTTCCACTTTGGAAAGAAGTTAGAAGAGGAGCATTGCTATTATTGTTGTGAGGTAATTGTATATTCGAACTATCAGCAATGTCAATTCCTCTCATAATTAGTTCGCTGCTATGAGAGAAAGCTGCACTGAATGTTAGTTTCGTAGAATTTTCTATTTCATAAGTTTTCAGCTTGGTTGTGGTAATGTTCAACCTACTAGTTGACTGTAGTTTTCATCTTTCACTATTATCTTCATTAAATCCATAAATTCATAATGCCACAAATAATTACAGATGTGGCTATGCAAAAGTCTTTAAAAAAAAGTTAAATTGGATACACTAATAAGAGTTTAGCTTTGACCGCTTTTATCATGTTTAATTGCTATGAATATCTATGACTTACTTCCTGCCTCAGCCTATTTCTCTTTGATTCTAGTGATTCTGTCCTCTTCATTCTGTTTAAGGGTGTTCTAGCTGGAGTACTGCAGTTGCCTTCTTATATGTCTTCTGATAAGTATGATTTCACAAATAATAACATTGCTGCAATTTAAAACCATATATAGCCTGTTGTTTGTCAGTATAATTTTGATTATCTTTATGCAAGGGCATAACTATGAATCAGTGAGTGAAATTGATGTGGAAGCCTACTCCTTTGGATTACTCGAGGATAACATACCCACTATAATTTCTAATATTCTCGTGGTCATCCCAATTTCTAGTTGTGGGATTGCCATTAGTTTCTATCTCACATCTCGTGGTCACCTATTTAGCTGTGCATTTTCATTTTTGCCCTTATGTCTACCAGAGTATTTGCAAATATAATACTCTATGCGGTTTCATTTTACACATACGTGCCTTGTCTGTGCGTTTTCATTTTGTACATATGTCTGCCAAACTAATTTCCATTATAATAGCTAACAAATTTGCCCCTTCCATTATGCTCTAATAAAAAATCCATACCCTGTTCTTAAGCGCCCATTTGGTATAGATAGGGAGGACATTGGCAAAGGTTAAGGATTTTGGCTTAACGCCTGCCAATTGCATTTTGCCTGAAAGTTTCTAAAGCCTTTTCAACGATTCCATTTTGTGCAAATTAGTGATCATTGTATTCCACTTTATGACATCTCTTTGAGACATTCTGTCAAACGGTTCACATGCCTAGTCTATGCTTCCACATTCTACATACATGTCTACCAGTGCATTTCAAAAAAAATTGTATTTGGTGAAATTCCTTTTTCAATTATGTTTTGATGAATGTCTATACTCTGTCTCAAAGCTCCCATTTTGGCATAGGATTTGACAAAAAACCCCCCTCTGTTTTGCCTTGACGGACAACCATGGCCTGTTTGAAAGTTTCCATTTTGGCATCCACAAGAAGGATGATGACCAAGGCATTGCTTATTCAAATGAATTATTAATAGATAGTGTTTTCTAGATTTGGTCACTTCATCAACTGAAAGGAGTTGGCCAAAGGAGCTGGCAATCCCTGTCCAAACTTCCTCCCAATACGCCCAATGTAAATAGGAGATTTAGCAATTATTTTCAATAAGTCAATACACAAAATATTTTCAATAATTAAATACACAAATGAGTCAAAATAGTTTTATTCAGATATTGTCCTCTGAATTGTGCTGCACAGAATTGACTATAAAAAGAATGGAAAAATATTCATGCATTAATATTTTGGCATTTGTCAGGTTAATTGTTTGAGTTTGCACATTTATTTGTATGTATCTATTTTTGGCTTTTGTATATATCTTCTGTAGGAGAGATTATTATCTAATTAGGCAGTATTTCTTGGTTGTGGTTTATAAAGAAGCTGGGAATGAATAAATACAGGCTTATCTTCTTGATAAATTAGTCTGTTTTGATAGTGGTTATTTGCCTCTTAGTATTTAATATGTTGGTGCTGTGGTCCCACTCTAATTTGTGAGATTTATTCTGTATATCAAGATGAGTTTGTGAATGCAACTCTGTAATTGCTGGGGGTGATTTTCTTATTAACATCTAATACGAAAATGCTGAAATGAAATTACCATAGGGACTTACATAATTTTCCTATACCGTATCTAATTCTTATTTTGATTTTTATGGTGGAATTGATTTACTTCTCCATCACAAGCAATCCTTACATCCTCAACAAATAGACCCTATCTATTGTACTTGTCATCTAGGGGCTTCTCATCATGTCTATATGTGAAATTTTAAAGGAGGAATTATTACCTTATCCTCCCTGTATCATAACATCTATGAGGTGTTTGATCAAAACTAAATAACTTAATCATGTTACCAATTGTAGGGATTGACATGAAACTGTAATTTTCACCTATGAGTTTTAATAGGTTAGATAGAATTCTCCCTATCTTGTACTTAATATTGATGTAATGAATTAGACCATTGAAAATATATTTCATACTTAGCTACCTCTGGAAGCACATCCTTTGAAATAATGTGGGAATCAATTATTGTACCTTCAACTTATATGAAAGATTGTACCTTCAACTTATATGAGAGTTTTCTTTGAATATAGCTCTGAGTTATCTGCTAGCATCAAGTGCATATGAACCATGTGTTTCTTGTGAAATTCTATTATGCTATAGGGTACATTTACCACTCCAAGTACACTATCATAATGAAGCTCTCTAAAAGCAATGTGTAGTGAGATTGTAGAGAGAGGCTCTAATTTGTAAGGGGAGGAGGAAATCTCATGGTCACACAAATAGCATTGGTGAAGTATGATACCATGTAAAATTTCCCTTTGACTTGACCCTTGAAAACTCTATTTAATCATGTTCCTATAATTTGGGATAACCTCCTTTTCCATAATCATGATAAAATCTTAATAGCATCTTTCTCACAAATAGGTTCCATATTAAAAATCATTTCTTAATTATCATATCATTTTAGATTGAAAGCTTAAGTATCCTTTCCAGTTTATGTTTACAAATAACATTATTTGTATGAATAATAGGGAATGTGAAAGTATGAGTGAGTAATTTGGTATATGAATGTATGTAAAGATGCTGCATGGTTGAATCTTGTTTCTAGTCTATAAATTGTTAGAAGAATCCTAAGAATTAGATAAACAATATTATGTGGGATTAGAATTCTAAAATTTGCTTGAGCTACCTTGGTCGATAACACTCTTTTCATAATATAAAATTCTATAGTTAGTATCTTAATTATGAACTAGCAAGCTTGTTAAGTTTCTCTGTTCATTAAAGGTCATATTGTTTCCCAAGGATTATTCAAAATTTATTCATATTGTATTTGGAAATTGTATTTGAAGAACAAAGTTATCAGTTAAACGTTATTTTAAGAGTGGTCTTAACACTAATAGTTTTGTATCTGTACGATTATGTTGATATTGCTTTTAGACATGATACTTGTTTCAAGCTGGTTGTTTCCATTAATGTCCTATAAACTAGTATCTTTGCTTTATGCAAGTTCTTTCAATATAAATCAACGTCCAAACTCAACCCAATCGCAGTGTTCAGTATTTACGGTACCTTTGGGTCACGTTTACGGGTAATGCCGTTGCGTTGAACCAAGTACCTTGTGCCTAACATAGCTACAACAATGACGTCTGGGCACTATCCCTCTAAATCATTGGGGAGTAATAAGGAACATGTCAAAGTTAAATCCGCAGGAAAGGAAAATCTCCTCAGATATCTCATTAAGAAGATTAACTGAAAAGAGAGGATGAGTCTATTGAACTAATGATTACCATGATGCTTATTTGGAAAAACACTCCGAGTATACTATCAAAAAATGAGGCTTATTGACACGTGAGTATAGATCAGGGAGGACATGTGAAATGTCAGATAGGGCAACTAGGCAAATCTAGAAACACTATCTATCATATGCTTTTGCCTTCCCCTTGCAGATCGTGGTGAAAGTACTAGGGAATCAAGAACGGACTTAGTCACGATTTGGTTTGAGGAAGTAAGCTAGATTTCATGGGTAGACACCTTATAGGGATTCCTCCACACTAGGACTAGCTGACATCCCCTTAGGTGATTGTGGTAGTGGACTAACTTCCATCCCTGTTTCACCGAGTGGGTGGCAGCCGATGAAGAACTGTCTGGGGCAGGGAATAACCCTAGAAAGGGCTGGGTACCTGCTCACAGTTACATCATAGTGTAAAATAGAACTACATGTTCGCATTCCCCGCATTAGTCACATCTGAAGGAGGGGGCCTTGATCCCATGGATACAGGGTATGTAGGCAGTCTGGACAGCGAAGGATGCCCCCAGTACTCAGGACCCCTGGATGTAGGGTGTTCTACAATTAGCGTCGTGATCTTAATTCTCTGAGTAGTGATTACTGAGTTGTGTTAATAGGAGATTGTTAAGTTAATTTTGTGCAGATGAGAAGGATACAGTTACTAGAGGAGAAGCAAGCTATAGAAAAAGAATGTAATGCATGACTTAAGGTATGAACTGATCCGTTGTTCTTCTAGGTTATCTTATATAATGTACCTTCTCTCGTAATGTACTCTCTCTTCACTAGATTTAAACTTGGTGATCTTTTAAGAACCTGATGATTCTAGGAAACTGAATTTCAAGTTTCATCGCATTGCTATAGCATACATTAATCACTTCTGGAAGTATTTCACATTTCCTACATCTGCCATATCAAAATTTTTATTCATTTTTATTTTTAAGAAATAGAGTTTAGTGTTATTTGATTTAGGACGATTCGGGTCCTTACATGTGGTATCAGAGCTTTTGGTTCAGACACTAGGCCTGAAGGTCCGCTAACCTAAAGCATGGTCAGAATTAAGACATAAGACTAATAGTATTCCCCCTCTTGCGATCTAATGATCATCCAGTTAATGATAAACATGGATAGAAACATGAAAAAGAAATGATAAGGTCATAAGGAAACCTTCCCTAGAAGGTGAAATGGATAACTTGATGACAGTAATGGTATGTGTAACGGGACAACAGTAGTTGTGTACATGACAACCATAAAACATGTGAAGTGAATATCATCTTCCGTGGCTAATTCCTCTTGTGGCACATCGTAATCTTTTTAGAATGGCATGCCCTGGGATGTATGGGGTCATATGACTATTCATTTGGATTTACGATATAGAAGTATGATAAGGTTGTTTCAAGTTTTGTGGCGAATGCTTAACGTGACATGGCGATTATCATTGTTCTCTATGTGGTTTGAGACCATTGTACGATTTAGTTATAGGAGCGATAGAAGTCCACCCAGTTTCCATACTCCCCTTAGGTGGTCTTATTGTAAGGCTACATGGTGCTTGTAATGTGCAAATTTTATGAGATTGTTGCATTATTTATTCTTGTGATAAAGATTTTAAAATCCGCAGTGTTTTATTTCTTTATTTAAATTTTGATGGTCCTTTTGCCTCAAGGGCTTGTTCCTTGCTGAACTTGGGATGTTGCAATAATTTCTATCTTTGATCTTCACTTTTTCTTGGCTTGTTTTATTTTAATTGAGGATTTAACTTATTGACTTGTTTCACTTAATCCTTATTGTTTTGAGGCATTTTTAATTTTACAACTACTGGCATGTGTGGAGTAATGTGACTTCTGTAAAACTACCATATATAGGTAGGGCCCTGGCAGGTTGTATGGGGGAGTAGGTGACTTGGGGAGCTTCTACTGTAAGGATGGGGTTGTAGATGGGACTGGTATGGGACAGTCATAATCCATCCATCCCCATAGATCTATGTGTCTGTTTCTTGCATATCTCCCTTTTGGAGGATAACACCTTATACAAATGCAAGGTATTAGGAAACGTGTGGAGGGGTTCTTGAAAGGGCCCTGAAAACCATCTTTATTTCTCAGTTACTTAGCACTAAGAAGACCATGATGAAAACTCCTTGTGGGCGTCATGGTAATCCCTTCTCCATTCATTTTGTATCCCTACACTTGGGGGCAAAACCGTATCCTTCATCCACATCCAAAATATCCTTGCACATCTTATCCACTGTCTTATCCTTATCCTATCATATTCTTATCCACTATATTCCCCACCTTAGATCTTGATAAAGACAAGGGGCAAAATATCAACAACATGCTTTGAAGACCTCTTGGCATACTTCCTTTCCAAGTATATCCTCCATTCATCTATTGCAACCACTTGAGCAGTGACAGTTGATGTCAAAAGTGTCCCTTTGAATCCTTCCTCCAATTGCTCATTTTCCATTTCCTGCTCTGATAGCTCCTCAGCAATATCTCAATTTTCATAAACTTCAGTATCCATAACCCACAGACTATCCCCAGGGAAAACATTCAAGTCGGCTAAAGTGGCCAATTCATTGACCGTTCCATTGTGCCTTTATGAAGCTTCTAATTTTCCTTCACCATACCAAGGGACTCCCACACCATCATCTTCAATTGATACACAGTTGTGCATCCAAAAAACTCTCAAGTTAATTGAGCTACCATTTGTTGATGTCTTCCGAGACCTCTTTGATGTACGTCGTTCAACATCAGATAAAGACCCAAAGGAAGCTAAAATGGACCTAGGTGGTTCTTTACATCAAAAAAGATGTATACAAATCTCCTCATTTCTATATTCCAATTTACGCATAAATTCATAGCTTTCTCTGTCCTCTATGCACTCTTTACAGATCTTTGGGTGTGTTCTTAGAGTATGGATTTTACTCATCTTACACTCCTGATCATCAACATTTAAGTCCAACTCTGTTATTTGCACTTCCTTGTAGCTTCCATCAATCCTTGAGACTATATGATGAGTACTAGAGATAGCTATTAACTTTTGAGAAACTAATGACATTCATGGACTCCTATTTTGGGAAGCTACTATCAATTTTGGGATGCTATCACTACTTTTAGATAACAAGCCCTAAGGTGGCACTAATTGATGTGACAGTCGCGAAGAGAGATGGATGGAAAGTTTGGAAGAAGTTTTTGATAAATCAACATGCGTGATTGCTAGAATTGTTACCTTTCACTTGAATGTTGATATGTATAATATGATATTAGAATAATGGAAGTCACTGGTACTCAGAAGAATCCCCGGGGTGGATTACTTGTAACCGGCTTTGCCGAAACTGAGAAGTCACTAGTACTCAGAAGAATCCCCGGGGTGGATTACTTATACCCGGCTTTGCTGAAACTGAGGTGTGTACAAGTTGATATTGTGTATCCCTAGTTGACATCCTCAGCACAGTTCTTGGGTAGATACTGTGGTCTCCAGGAAGTGACTCATGGATCCGGATTGATCCTGAAGGAGCCAAAAGTCTCTGGTCAGAGCATAGTGATTCCTGTCCTATTTAGCTCAGTTGGCTGTTGTGTTTACTTATTTCGTATTGGATAGAGTATTGGTCCATTTGACCTGGTTCCGTATGAACCTATTTGTTTGTTCTACCTGAATCAGGTAGCGATAAGGTCTGTTTGACCAGTGTAGGCTATTTGGTCATTATTTTGGAGAATTATGCGAACTCAAAAGGTGTAATTCAAAGTTGTTGGAAACAGAGAGAGGAACAGAAGACAGTTTGAAAGAATTGAAAAGGGAGAACAGTAACAGGAATTCAAAGAACATGTTAATCAATTGGAGAAGTCACTTGTACCATGCAGAAAAGTAAATGAAAACTTGAAATCTAAGCCTGAACCTTGTGATGTTTTGTGAGGTTGCAGAAGTTTCTTCAGAAGATGAAAGTGAAGCTAACAGTGTGACTGAATTGCATTTACCAATTTGCCCAAAGGACAGAAGAGCCCAGTTGGCTATATTTCAGTATGTCCCATTTTGGACACTTTAGCCTGGATTGGTTGTTTCCTGAGTACTTAGATTGACTAAGAGAATATAATTCTTCTAATCTACAGTGGTGCATCACTACTCTTGGATTCGAGCACATGTTGGAGTAAACTTCAAATATAACTAAATTTTTTGATAAAGATCTAGATTACCAAGGGAGAATCTATGAACCTAAATTTTTATTGACCGTACTTCGAAAGTTGATTTATCTTTGATGATGGAAGTTTAAAGTGAATTGCAAGTGTTTATTCTAGACACAGTAAAATTCGAATGAACATTCAACATTTCAGACTCGAGGACAAGCTACAAGGATATGCTCAATCAGGTTACCTAGTAGAATTTTAATTATGAACTTTGACTTCACTGATGATGGACTACTTTGTTGTGGGATGGACTATGAAGGTAGGTAAGCATATTGATAGTAAACGATGCTCATTTCTATGGACTTTTATATATATGTTTTGACTTTATTTCTAATATGCATCGGGACGATGCATAAATTTAGGGGAGAAGGATGTCACAACTCAATATCTTGAAAACTAATATAAAAAAATAATATTCATTTAAAATACAAAATGGTTTACACATAAGGAATAGATGATAAGTTTGCAAATCCACTAGTGAGTGGTAGATGCATTTTCCTAAAACAAAGATAGTGGAGGGAGCATTTTCCTTAAACAAAGACTATGGAGAAAGCATTATCCTTAAATTAAGACAGTGGAGGATGCATCCGTATTAAACAAAGACAGTGGGGATGCATGGAATTTGCTATAAAATGCTTCGATTGTAAGGAAGAAGGACACACGGATTTTTGGTTGGAAAAGGCTGGAGAAATTTGTTCATGCCCAGTGAGACCGAACGCTAGGAAGGGAAGTGGCTTTCCACTTTGGAAAGAAGTTGTAAGAGGAGCATTGCTGTTATTATTGTGAGGTAATCGTATCTTCGAACTATTAGCAATGTCAATTCCTCTCATAATCAGTTCGCTACTATGAGAGAAAGCTGCACTGAATGTTAGTTTCGTAGAATTTTCTATTTCATAAGTTTTCAGCTTGGTTGTGGTAATGTTCATCCTACTAGTTGACTATAGTTTTCATCTTTCACTATTATCTTCGTTAAATCCATAAATTCATAATGCCATGAATAATTACAGATGTGGCTATGCAAAAGTCTAAAAAAAAAAGTTAAATTGGATACACTAATAAGAGTTTAGCTTTGACCGCTTTTATCATGTTTAATTGCTATGAATATCTATGACTTACTTCCTGCCTCAGCCTATTTCTCTTTGATTCTAGTGATTTTGTCCTCTTCATTCTGTTTAAGGGTGTTCTAGCTGGAGTATTGCAGTTGCCTTCTTATATGTCTTCTGCTGAGTATGATTTCACAAATAATAACATTGCTGCAATTTAAAAACATATATAGCCTGTTGTTTGTCAGTATAATTTTGATTATCTTTATGCAAGGGCGTAACTATGAATCAGTGAGTGAAATTGATGTGGAAGCCTACTCCTTTGGATTACTTGAGGATAACATACCCACTGTAATTTCTAATATTCTCTTGGTCATCCCAATTTCTAGTTGTGGGATTGCCATTAGTTTCTGTCTCACATATCGTGGTCACCTATTTAGCTGTACGTTTTCATTTTTGCACACATGTCTGCTAGAGTATTTGCAAATATAATACTCTATACAGTTTCATTTTACACATATGTGCCTTGTCTGTGCGTTTCTATTTTGCACATATGTCTACCAGAGTAATTTCCATTATAATAGCTAACAAATTTGCCCCTTCCGTTATGCTCTAATAAAAAATCCATACCCTGTTCATAAGCACCCATTTGGTACAGACAGGGAGGACGTTGGCAAAGGTTAAGGATTTTGGCTTAACGCCTGCCAATTGCATTTTGCCTAAAAGTTTCTAAAGCCTTTTCAACGATTCCATTTTGTGCAAATTGGCGATCATTGCATTCCACTTTATGACATCTCTTTGAGACATTCTGTCAAACGGTTCACACGCCTAGTCTATGCTTCCACATTCTACATACGTGTCTACCAGTGCATTTCAAAAAAAATTGTATCTGGTGAAGTTCATTTTTCAATTATGTTTTGATGAATGTCTATACTCTGTCTCAAAGCTCCCATTTTGGCATAGGATTTGACAAAAACCCCCCCTCTATTTTGCCTTCACGGACGACCATGGCCTGTTTGAAAGTTTCCATTTTGGCGTCCACAGGAAGTGTGCTGACCAAGGCATTGCTTATTCAAATAAATTATTAATAGATAGCGTTTACTAGATTTGGTCACTTCATCAACTGAAAGGAGTTGGCCAAAGGAGCTGGCAATGCCTGTCCAAACTTCCTCCCAATATGCCCAATGTAAATACGAGATTTAGCAATTATTTTCAATAAGTCAATACACAAAATATTTTCAATAATTAAATACACAAATGAGTCAAAATAGTTTTATTCAATTATTGTCCTCTGAATTGTGCTGCACAGAATTTGAATATAAAAAGAATGGAAAAATATTCATGCATTAATATTTTGGCATTTGTCAGGTTAATTGTTTGAGTTTGCACATTTATTTGTATGTATCTATTTTTTGCTTTTGTATATATCTTCTGTAGGAGAGATTATTATCTAATTAGGTAGTATTTCTTGGTTGTGGTTTAGAAAGAAGCTGGAAATGAATAAATACAGGCTTATCTTCTTGATAAATTAGTCTGTTTTGATAGTGGTTATTTGCCTCTTAGTATTTAATAAGTTGGTGTTGTGGTCCCACTCTGATGTGTGAGATTTATTCTAGATATCAAGATGAGTTTGTGAATGCAACTCTATAATTGCTGGGGGTGATTTTCTTATTAACATCTAATACGAAAATGCTGAAATGAAATTACCATAGGGACTTACATAATTTTCCTGTATCATATCTAATTCTTATTTTGATTTTTATGGTGGAATTGATTTACTTCTCCATCACAAGCAATCCTTACATCCTCAACAAATAGACCCTATCTATTGTACTTGTCATCTAGGGGCTTCTCATCATGTCTATATGTGAAATTTTAAAGGAGGAATTATTACCTTATCCTCCCTATATCATAACATCTATGAGGTTTTTGATCAACACTAAATAACTTAATCATGTTACCAATTGTAGGGATTGACATGAAATTGTAATTTTCACCTATGAGTTTTAATAGGTTAGATAGAATTCTCCCTATCTTGTACTTAATATTGATGTAATGAATTAGACCATTGAAAATATATTTCATACTTAGCTACCTATGGAAGCACATCCTTTGAAATAATGTGGGAATCAATTAGTGTACCTTCAACTTATATGAGAGTTTTCTTTGAATATAGCTCTGAGTTATCTGCTAGCATCAAGTGCATATGAACCATGTGTTTCTTGTGAAATTCTATTATGCTATAGGGTACACTTACCACTACAATTACACTATCATAATGAAGCTCTCTAAAAGTAATGTGTAGTGAGATTGTAGAGTAAGGCTCTAATTTGTAAGGGGAGGACGAAATCTCATGGTCACACAAATAGCATTGGTGAAGTATGATACCATGTAAAAGTTCCCTTTGACTTGACCCTTGAAAACTCTGTTTAATCATGTTCCTATAATTTGGGATAACCTCCTTTTCCATAATCATGATAAAATCTTAATAGCATCTTTCTCACAAACAGGTTCCATATTAAAAATCATTTCTTAATTATCATATCATTTTAGATTGAAAGCTTAAGTATCCTTTCTAGTTTATGTTTACGAATAACATTATTTGTATGAATAATCGGGAATGTGAAATTATGAGTGAGTAATTTGGTATATGAATGTAAAGATGTTGCATGGTTGAATCTTGTTTCTACTCTATAAATTTTTAGAAGAACCCTAAGAATTAGATAAACATTATTATATGGGATTAGAATTCTAAAATTTGCTTGAGCTGCCTTGGTCGATAACACTCTTTTCATAATATAAAATTTTATAGTTAGTATCTTAATTATGAATTAGCAAGCTTGTTAAGTTTCTCTGTTCATTAAAGGTCACATTGTTTCCCAAGGATTATTTAGAATTTATTCATATTGTATTTGGAAATTGTATTTGAAGAACAAAGTTATCAGTTAAACCTAATTTTAAGAGTGGTCTTAACACTAATAGTTTTGTATCTGTACGATTATGTTGATATTGCTTTTATACATAATACTTGTTTGAAGCTAGTTGTTTCCATTAATGTCCTATAAACTAGTATCTTTGTTTTATGCAAGTTCTTTCAATATAAATCAATGTCCAAACTCAACCCAATCGCAGTGTTCAGTATTTACGGTACCTCTGGGTCACGTTTACGGGTAATGCCGTCATGTTGAACCAAGTACCTCACGCCTAACATAGCTGCAACAACGACGTCTGGACACCATCCCTCTAAATCGTCGAGGAGTAATAAGGAACATGTCGAAGTTAAATCCGCAGGAAGGGAAAATCTCCTCGGATATCTCATTAAGAAGATTAACTAAAAAGAGAGGATGAGTCTATTGAACTAATGATTACCATGATGCTCATTTGGAAAAACACTCTAAGTATACTATTAGAAAATGAGGCTTATTGACTTGCGAGTATAGATCGAGGAGGACATGTGAAATGTCAGATAGGGCAACTAGGCAAATCCAGAAATGCTATCTATCATATGCTTTTACCTTGCCCTTGTAGATCGTGGTGAAAGTACTAGGGAATCAAGAACGGACTTAGTCACGATTTGGTTTGAGGAAGTAAGCTAGATTTCATGGGTAGACACCTTATAGGGATTCCTCCACACTAGGACTAGCTGACATCCCCTTAGGTGTTTATGGTAGTGGACTAACTTCCGTCCCTATTTCACCGAGTGGGTGGCAGCCGACGAAGAACTGTCTGGGGCAGGGAATAACCCTAGAAAGGGCTGGGCACCTGCTCACAGTTACATCAAACATAGTGCAAAATAGAACTACATGTTCGCATTCCCCGCATTAGTCACATCCGAAGGAGGGGGCCTTGATCCTGTGGATACAGGGTATGTAGGCAGTTTGGATGGTGAAGGATGCCCCCAGTACTCAGGTCCCCTAGATGTAGGGTGTTCTACAATTAGCATCGTGATCTTAATTCTCTGAGTAGTGATTACTGAGTTGTGTTAACAAGAGATGAGAAGGATACAGTTACTAGAGGAGAAGTAAGCTATCGAAAAAGAATGTAATGCATGACTTAAGGTATGAATTGATCCGTTGTTCTTCTAGGTTATCTTAAATAATGTACCTTCTCTCGTAATGTACTCTCTCTTCACTAGATTTAAAATTGGTGATCTTTTAGGAACCTAATGATTCTAGGAAACTGAATTTCAAGTTTCATCGCATTGCTATAGCATACATTAATCACTTCTGGAAGTATTTCACATTTCCTACATCTGCCAGATCAAAATTTTTATTCATTGGTATTTTTAAAAAACAGAGTTTAGTGTTATTTGATTTAGGATGAGTCAGGTCCTTATAGCCTTGTACTTTTCAACACTGCCATCTGCACTGAATTTCTTCTTGAACACCAATTTACAACCAACGGGTTTTCATCCATCAGGAAAAGGCACCAAGTCCCATGTTTTGTTCTTTTCCAAAGAAGCCATCTCATCTTCCATGGCCTCCTTCCAGGAACCTGCATCTTTCATGTCCATAGCCTCTTTCATAGTTCTAGGCTCATTAGTGTTAGAAAGTAAAGCAAAAGCACAACTAGAATCAATTAATGAATAACCAAACCTATCAGGTTTCTTTCTTGTTCATGTAGACCTCCTCAATAGCTGAGGTTGAGGTTCTGCTTCTTCTTCTTCACTTCCAGAGCTGCTAGAGCTCTCCTCATCATCAGGCCTCACAGGGTCTGTCGGGGGTAGAAGGAAACTGAACTGCATGTTCTTTCTTTTTTGATTGTTCTGGCTGTAGAACAATGGAAGAGGGTGTTAGCTCTCTGAAGATAACACTTCTTCTAGACAACCTTTCTCAGTCACGGGATCCCAAAGCTTGTATCCTTTCACACCAACACCATAGCCAATGAAGATACATTTAACAACTTTGTTCTCCAACTTAGATCATTTCTCCCTAGGCACATGTGCATATGCCTCACAACCAAAAACATGAAGATGCCTTAGTAAAGGCTTCTTACCAGACCACACCTCCATAGGTGTTTTACCAACAAGAGCTGATGTAGGAGATCTATTTACCAAATAGCAAGCAGTGGCAACAGCGTCAGCCCAAAACTTTTGTTCGAGGCTTGCTCCACTAAGCATACTCCTAGCCTTCTCCATCAGTGTCATGTTCATCCTCTCTGCAACCCCATTTGGTTGCAGGGTGTATGGAGTTGTCTTATGTCTTTCAATCCCTTTCTCTTTGCAGAACTTATTGAACTCTATCAAACAAAACTCACCACCATTGTCAGTTCTCAAACACTTAATCTTTTTACAAGTCTAATTTTTAGAAAAGGCTTTAAACTCCTTAAACTTACTTAAGACTTCAGTCTTGCTTTTGATAAAATAACCCATGTCCTTCTATTGTAATCATCTATGAAAGATACAAAATATACAGATTTTGATAACAAAGGAACATTAATAGGATCAAACACATCAGAGTGAATAAGATCCAATACACTAGAAGACTTGTAAGAACTAGAGTAAAACTGAACACGGTTTTGCTTTCCATAAATGCAATGTTCGCAAAAGTCAAACTCAAGATTACAATCATTTAACCCCTCAATGAGGTTTTTATTTTTCAGGGTATGCAGACTCCTCTCACCAATGTGGCCATATCTCAAATGCCATAACATAGTCTTTTCAGCAGGAAGCTTAGCTTCCAAAGCATGTGCACAACCATCGGAACCACTTACAACAAATTTCTTCACTGCATGTTCAGATGGTGGGGATGAAGTGATAGCAGCTCATTTCCTTGAGTCAGAAGAACTATTGCAATGTGAAGTGCATGCCTCCAGATGAAACAAAGTACCCCTCTGAGTACCCTTCACAAGCACCATAGATCCTCCTGTCATATTGCATCCATCCTTTGAAAAGACAACCTGCACACCTGCATCATTCAACACACTTATAGAAAGTAGGTTCCATACAAGGCCTGGAATGTGCATAACTCCAGTGATTTCCTTCACTCGTCCATCAGGGAATCGGATTGAGACTCTTCCATGACCAACAATCTTCAGATGAGAGTCATCACCAAGGTACACCCTTCCACCATCGAACTCTTCATATTTTGTGAACTAGTCTCGATGTGAGGTCATGTGGAATGATGGACCAGAATCAATTAACCACACATCACCATATGCATGGGTGGCTAGGGCTGCGATGAAGGCATCACCATCATCTTGTGACTTGTCAGAATTTGAATCAGGAGCTTTCTTCTTCTTCTTCTTCTTCTTCTCCTCTTTGCATTCCTTTCAGAAATGCTTAGTTTTACCACAGTTCCAATAAAGAGCCTTGGACTTTTCAGGAGATTTAGATCTCCCACGGGATTTGGATCTGCCCTTATCACTTTTCTTGTCTTTCTTCTTCCCTTTCTCCTTGGGTCTTCCACGAACTGCAAGAGCCTCTTTGGCTAATTCAGATGTCTTCCTCTGTATTTCTTTAGATAACAACAAGGACACCACATCATCCATCTTGAAGGTGGTAGTGGTGCTTCTGATAGCCATTACAAGATGATCCCATGAATCTGTTAAAGAACAAAGCAGGGTCATGCAATGATCCTCCTCCATTTTAACACCCACATATGTTATCTGTGCAACAATCATGTTGAAAGCATTCATGTGGTCCACAACAGATATTCCATCTTCTATCTTCAAAAAAAACAACTTCTTTTTCAGGAAGAGTTTGTTCACCAGGGACTTGGCCTGATAAACATCACCCAACTTCTTCCAAAGATCCTTCATTGTCTTCTCCTCATGGATGTTCAAGAGAATAGAGTAAGCTAAACAGAGTCTAATGAGACCCTTAGCCTTCTATTTGAGGTCCCAATTAGCTTGTTGTATTGTTGCAAGTTTTACACCGGATACCATTTCCCATAGGTCATGATCAACAAGTAGGTCCTCCATCTTCAATTTCCACAACTTGAAATTAGTGTCATTAAATTTATCAACCTCTAACCTTCCAGATGTGGTTGCCATCTCCTTGCTACAATAAGATATAGAATACTCTGCATAAGACTCCCACTCAACCTAAGATTAGCTCAAAAACCCCTACCCAGTAGCTAGAACCAAAAACTGGCTAGGCTTTGATACCAATTGAAAGGAAGCTAGGTGTGCGAAAAATCGCTTCCTACACTAATCTAATGAGGGAAGGAGAGTGCAAATTCAAATTTATCCTAACTATTATAGCAACATTAAACCATTAACATGAGATATTGCAGCAAACACATAAAAGAGGTGAGACAAAAGAAGAGAGACACAAGATATACGTGGGGAAAATCCTTATCGGGTGAAAAACCCCACACTCCAAAACCTACACAATGTATTATCAAAACAAAGATTGTTTACAACACACTTGCAATGAAATCTCTCAGGAGTCTTCAACACTTGTATTTAGAGACAAACTGACAGCATAACAGTACCTGTCAAACTTATAATACATCTCCCTCTTCAAGCACTTGTTTATATAGAATATACAAGGCAATATTGGTCCAAATTTGGAATGGGCGTCCAACTTGGCCTCATGGCCCAAAATCCATGCCTAGGGATACTTGATCAACATTGTAGAATGTACCTGACACTTGTCCACATCTCCCATCCCAAAGAGGTCACCTATTTCCAAAATGGGCTATGACAGATGCTCTTACGACACTTACGACCATCATAGAATCTGTCATAATGGTTACAACTTACAGCTGTAAGAGAATCTGTCATACATAGGCTATAAATAGCATATTCTCTTACAACATGTCATAGGCCACCTTGGGATGCCCAAATATGCCTTTTTTCAAAGATGCTTCATGACACATGTCTTCACCTGTCTCACAAGCTTCTATTTCTGACTCTTACATGTCATAGATTCTGTCATAGGAATCCATCATAACCATTTTGGTCAATATTCCCTTACACAATGTCCAAGATGCCAACACATGGAAAAATGCTCCTACCACAAAATGGGATGCCTTTCTCCTCATGTGAGGACAAAATTACAAGTTGTCATCTTCCATGTAGAATGACACATCATCGTGTCACATCCCACAATATGACAACATGGAATTTACAATTAATTTACAACATAGGCAATTAATTAATAAATATAAACATAAATAATGCAAGGAATCACCAAGGTTGAGACACCTTAATTCCCAATTTTATCTAACCCCCTTCATTTAAACCCCTTTAGATGGAACCTCTCAAGGCTTAAATCATTATTTTCTCTAAAAAATATGTGATTTAAACAAAAATCAGGATGTCCCAAAAGTGGAACACACTATTGTGGCAGCACCCACATACATCACCAACTATTGTTAATGAAAAAAATATTGCAATATAAAAATTCAATAGCCTTAGCCTTGATAAGGGCTTATGTCAATGGAGATGTGTTTCAACACATACAAGGGTGTAAATTTGCTTGGGATGCCCTTCAAAAATTACGAGATCTATATTATTCTCATTCTAAATTGGAGTTCATTTAGTTATAGTTGAATTTATTTAACCTGTAATTGAAGAATGATGATGTCATGAATTTAATTTGAGCCATAAAACAAATGTTGATGCTATTGGTGGAAAAGTTGATATCTATCTCATAACCTTCATAAAGGCACTTATTCCAACACATTCAACTTATTTGGAGTCTCTTCAATAAAGTAATGAATTGAAGACCATTACTTTTGATCAATTGGTTGAAATGTTAGTAGAACGTGAGAAGGATTTTTGGAGAAAATTTGATAGCATTGGTGAAAATGTTTTTCTTTCTCAACAAAATGACAAGCCTCCTAATAAAAGCTTCTCTTCTAGAGGTGGTCACAGTGATCAAGGAAAAGGTAGAGGTCAATGGAAGAATAGAGGTAGAGGAGGTGTAAATGGCAAAGGACACTCCCAACATGACAACCAAAATGATAGATCCCACTTGTATTGTAAATGATGTGGTCAAAGAGGTAGTCATGAAGCCCATGAATGCAAACTCACATGGGATAAGATAGAAAATTCTTTCAAACAAAAAAAAAAACACACTATGATGATAAAGCATCAAGAGCAAGTCAATTTGCATGTGATAGTGATAATGATGAATATGTGCTTTATGTATCAGATTCTACTTATTGTAATTCAATTAATGCTTCATGATGTGATGCTTGGGTGTTAGATACTGGAGCCACACAACATATGACATTTCAGTGAGATTATTTTGAAGAATTTCATGAAGGTGTTTATGGTCTAATCTATTTGGTAGATAAATCAAGCCTTAAGCCTATTGGAAAAGGAACCATTCAGCTCAAGTTGCCTGACCTTCTAGTTTGTGTACTTCATGATATCATGTATCTTCCTCAATTACAATGTAACTTGTTGTCACTAGTCTTAATTTGACAATAAGGCCACTCCATTTTGTTGGAAGACGGACAAGTGGTTGTCAAGAAGAAGTCAAATAATCAAGTTACATTTACTAGTTGTGGAAATGGAAAGTTATTAAAACTCCATAGAAAATCATCCATTTCTATTAGTTTTCATATCTTACTAAAAAAGGCACTCTAAGTTCTCCTAGTATTTTATGGCATGCAAGATTTGGCATGTTAATTATCATAGAACTTGTATCATGCAAAAGAATGGTATGTAGGTTTTCCCACTTTGCCTAAGAAGGTTGAAAGATGTGAAGCTTGTATTCTTACAAAACAACATAGAGATTCTTTCCTTCATTCCACTTGGCAAGCACATAGAAAATTTCAACACATTCATTCTAATTTATGTGGGCCTTTACCAGTAACTTCTAATGGGGGATGTAAGTATTTTATTTTGTTCATTGATGATCATAGCCACATGACTTGGATTTATTTCTTGAAGAAAAAGTCTGAAGCTTTTGAAACTTTTAAGAAGTTTCATATTATGATTGAAAAGAAAGCGTAATCTCAAATTAGTACTCTCTGAATAGACAATGGTGGAGAGTTTACTTCCATCATTTTTTAGGATTATCTCCATCAGAATAGGATTCATTATCATCTCACTATTCCAAGTACTCCTCAACAAAATGGTGTTGTTGAAATAATGAACAGTACTATCATGAATTTGGTTTAAACAATATTATATTTTAAAGGAATCCAATAACATTTTTGGGAAGAAGTAGCAAGAACAACAATTTATCTCAACAATAGATCTCCTTCATCTTCTCTTCAACAAGAAACTCCATATGCAGCTTGGTTTGGTTACCCTTTGTCTCTTCAACATCTTCAAATTTTTGGCTCCACCTACTATGCTTTGATTCCCAAGGAGAAAATATGTAAGTTGCATCAGGATAAAAGTTCAAACTTGTGTCATACTTTCAACCAACTAAATAGTTTCTCTAGAAATAGTTTCACCCTAAATAATTTTGGGTGAAAAGGTTCTGTTTGAAACCACGTAGTACTTATGTGACATTGTGTGGCATAAAGAGTTTCGGGTGGAACCTTTTCACCCAAAATTTTTAAATCTATATAATATGATTTTGACTTTGAAAACCATATTTATTTGCATAGAAGGTTTTAAGCAGTAGAGTTTTGCACAGAACCTTTTTGGGTGATACTGTCTCACACGCTCACGTTATTTCTTTATAGAAATAAAATCTACTCTCCTTTATTTTAAATCTACATCTAATTTTTATGATAAAAGACTTTGTAATTGAACAACCAATAAAAAAGAGTTTTAAGGTATTAATATGGTCAAGAAACAAGATAGTGGGGAATTTAGGGATGTTAGACATGCACTAGTACTATTGTCAATACTAAAAGAAAAAATCAACAGATAAAGAGAAAAATAGATAGAGAGATAGAGAGGAGAGACAAGGAAACATGGAGACAAAGAGAGGGAGAAATAGAGAGATAGAGGGTGGAGTGAGGTAGATATAGATATGGAGAGAGGGAGAGGAAGGTAAAGAGATAGAGAGATATCTATTTATATATCTCTCCCTCCATCTAGCTATATATATATCCCTCTTTCTCTCTATCTGTCTCCAGGTCTCTATATCTCTCTCACTCCCTCTCTCTATCTCTACCTCTTAATCTCTCTATCCATCTCTTCATCTCTTTCCCTCTTTATCTCTCCTTATATCCCTATCTCTCTATCTCTCCCTCTCTCCCTCTTCCTCTCTCTCTACCTCTATATCTTTCCCTCTCTATCTCTCCCTCACTCTCTATCTCCCTATCTCTCCCCTCTCTCTATCTCTATCTCCCTCTCTAGATCTATCATTTTATCTATCTCAACCCCCCTCTCTCTGTCTTTCCCTATCTCTATCTCTCTATCTCTCCCTATCTCTATATTTATCTCTCCCTCACTCTCTCTCCCTCTCTTTATCCCTCTCTCTATCTCTCCCTCTCTCTTTATCCCTCTCTATCTATCTCTCCCCATTTATCCCTATATTCAACTCAATATCTCTCTATCTCTTTAGCCATCTCTCTCTCTCTCTCTCTCTCTCTCTCTCTCTCTCTCTCTATATATATATATATATATATATATATATATATATATATATATATATATATATATATATATATATATATATCCCTCTCTATCTCTCATCTCTCTATCTTTCCCTCTCTCTAATGCTATCTCTTTATGTCTATCTCTCTATTTCCCTATCTCTTTATATCTATATCATCTCTCTCTCTCTCCCTCTTTTTCTCCCTCTCTATATCTCTATCTATTTCTCCCTCTATTTATTTATCTCTCTATCCTCTCTCTATATATATCTCCCTCCCTCTCTCTCTCCCTCTCTCCCTCTCTATATCTCTATCTATCTCTCCTTTTATCTTTTTATTTCTATATCATCCCTCTCTCTTTATCTCTTTGCCTCTCTATCTCTATATCTCTCTCCCTCTCTTTATCTTGCTCTCTCTATATCTATCTATCTATCCCTCTCTCTAAATATATCTTTCTATCTCTCCCTCCCTCTCTATCTCTCTCTCCATCTCCCCACCTCTCTTTATCTGTTGTTGGTAATGGAGCTTGATTCTCTTCCTGATTCAAAAGTTTTGTTTCAACCATGTTGGGATCCTAGTTATAGACGGGGAGGTATGGGGAGTTGTGGGGGGGGCTTACCCCTCCACTTATGTCACCAATGGGTCCAGGGGGGCAGTGATACATTTTGGAGCCCCTCTAGCAGGGGTTCAGGGGTAGCACCTCTGAAGAGAATAAATTGCTAGATGGAATAAAGGAAGAACTAGTTGTTTCTTCATGGGCATAGCCCATATCAAGTGAACTACATGATAATTTGTGTCTCTTGTATGTTGTGTTTTTGTGTTCTATTTCTACATTCATTTTGATTATTTTTTTGCTCCACAATCATATTCCTAACACTCTCTCCTCTATCTCCTCATCTAACAAGGTGCATATGATGATCTACTTGTTCCAACAATGCCTCTTCTATTTGAAAGTATGGAGGCTTTGAATCATCCTCCAAATCATCACCCAATGATATATAATGGTTTTCTCTTCCTAGACATGAGGCTACTCTAGAGTGAAAGAAGATGGAGGGGTGACATGAATCTTCTCATATAATTTGTCCCATTTATCATCCATGTAATTTTACCTGATCTGAAATGTGAGTGCATTATAAAAATGAGCTTTGGGAAATTCCAACCCTAAGGGTTGGATTTGCCTTAGGCTTCCAACCCAAAGGGTTGGACCTACCTTTTGGATGCCAAAGACATGTTTTCAACAAAACATAAAAAATCAACTAAATCTCAAGCGTGCTCTCCATCAGGTTTACATGTTTTTCAATATTAATACGAAAAAATGCTAGGATGACTTCAATTTTTTTATTAGCTTTCTAACCATGTATTTTTTTCTAAAATCTGATAACATTAAGGCTTCCATCTTTAATTTATTTTGCTAATGTTATTTTTTTTGCAAAAAACTTATTTGTAGTAGTTTTGGTGTCATTTTTTATGCATCTATCAAAATTTGAAACAAATTACAT
Source organism: Cunninghamia lanceolata (assembly GCA_027924645.1). NCBI lineage: Eukaryota > Viridiplantae > Streptophyta > Pinopsida > Cupressales > Cupressaceae > Cunninghamia > Cunninghamia lanceolata. The sequence continues at coordinate 348,767 of BSBN01001183.1, read as the reverse complement.
TTTTAGATTCTAGACTCTATTCTATACACATTAAAAAAATTTGATTTTCGATTAGTTTTCAAAAAAATAGGGGGGAGCATGATCAAATTTTTATTTTTCAAGATGTGTCCACTTTGAAAATTCATATAAAAATCATATATTTATTAAAAAATTAACAAAAAAATTAGGCATAAACTAAAGGATGTTAACTAATTTTCCACTAAAGTCATTTGTGAAATACTTTTTAAAAAGTCAACATTTTAGGGGGAGCAAATAGATACTATGTTATATTTTTCTGACAAAAATAGGAGCACCCACTATTTGGACCTCTTAATCTCCATCATTTTTAGAAAAAAATAGTAGTTTAGAAACTAGATTCCAAGCACTACAAATCTTCTTCTTAACACATCTTCTAATTTTGAACATGTGACTATCCTCAATTTCTCATCCAAGATCAGTTTTTACTAATTTCAAAAAAAATGTGGCCACTTTTGACCTGCTTTTGGTCCCCCATTTCCATGCACATACCCAAATGAATTTTTCTAGGCTATTATGAATCTTCAAGAGAATATAGGTTGGATGATGAGGCTAACAAGAAATTTTTTATTGTATGAGAGGTTATATTTTGTGAATCCTCCAAAATGATGCCAATGTTGATTGCCAATTAAAACAACTTGGAAATTTTGCTAAGTTTATCCCTTAGAAAGAACATCCATGTGAGATTCCTCACTATGGAGGAGATAAGTCATTTGGAACCACCTTCATTGGATCCACATATAGAATCTCTACCCCAAGATGTCTAAACTCAAGATGCCCAAATTCTTGATCTCTAAGAACAAACCTCCTCTAATAATGACTTTCAACCTTTAGATGAGCCTAGGATTCTAGAACAATTAGACACTGATGAAGATTTTGGTCAAGAAATGAAAACACCTTTGGTCCAACCAAAATCTTCACACAAATGGGTAAAATTAGTCCAGCAAACTTTTAAAGATTTGAGACCTGATGAAATTGGTAAGATAGGCACAAGAAGTTCTTACAAAGTAAGGCACCAGACTCAATCTATTAATGAGGGTAACTTGGAGTCTATTGATGAAATCAATATCACAAAAGACTTAGAACCAACTTCCTATAAAGAAGCTAAAAATATGGCAGTATGGAGGCAAACTATGCAAAATGAGTATGATGCTCTTTTAAAAAATAGCACTTGGGAGTTGGTTGATCCTCCACTAGGTTGTAAACCTATTGATTGCAAGTGGATCTTTCAAAACAAATATAAAGCAGATGGTTCACTTGACAAACATAAAGCCTAACTTGTTGCAAAAGGTTATGCTCAAAAAGAGGGCAGAGATTATGATGAAACTTTTGTACCTACAACAAAGTGGACTACCATTCATGCTTTGTTGGCTCTTTCAGCACAAAATGGATGGAAATTTCATCAAATGGATGTCAAAACTACATTCTTAAATGGTGATATCAAAGAAATAATATATATAACTCAACCAAAAGGATATGCAGCCAATGGTCAATAACACTAGGTATACAAGCTAATAAAGTCATTGTATGGTTTAAAGCAAGCCTCACGAGCCTGGTAGAAAAACTCATTGAGCACCTCTTGAAGTTGAATTTCAAGTGCTTTGAATTTGATGATGCAACTCTTTTTGTCAAAAATATTGATAGCATTGTTGTATATCTAGTTGTTTATGTGGATGATTTATTTCTAACTGGTAACAATGAGGAATATATTCAAATTGTGAAAGATAAATTGAAGCAAGGTTTTGAAATGATGAACTTGGGACATCTTCATTACTCTTTAGGTATTGAGGTGATTCAAAAACCCAAGTATATCTTCATCACCCAACAAAAATATATTGGTGAACTTCTAAGAAAATTTGGCATGTTTGACTGCAAACCACTTAGTACTCCTATGGAGCAAAATTTGAAACTCACAGCAAATGACTTTGCAGCATTGGTTGATGTAACTAAATAAAAAAAACTTGTTGGCAGTTTGATTTATGCAACAACTATCGACCTAGATATTTCTTTTAATGTTGGGGTTATCTCTAGATTCATGCAACAACCTACAAAAAATCATTGGTTAGCCACCAAAAGAGTTCTTTGGTATCTAAAAGGTACTCAAAACTATGGGTTCGAATACTCCAAGGAAACACATTTCTCTTTGAATGGATATTCAAGTTTTGATTATGTAGGTGACTCGGAAGATGGAAAATCTACTTTAGGTTTCCTAATGCATCTAGGATCAACAGTCATTTCTTGGAAATCTAAGAAGCAGCCAATGCCAACTCTATCATCTGTAGAAGCCAAATATATGGTAGCTTCTAAGGCAACTAGGGAAATATTATGGCTTCAATGAATTCTTGAAGATTTGTAAGAACACTAGGTTTCATCCACACCACTCATTGTTAACAATCAATCTATAATCAAATTGGTCAAAACTCTAGTCTTTCACAATCGAACCAAACATATGAACACAAAGTTCCATTTGATTCGACACCATGTGAAAGATGGTAGTGTTCAACACAAATATTGTCCCAGTGCAGATGAACCCATAGATATTCTTACCAAAGTGCTTGGATGAAAGAAGTTTGAGAAATTTCAAGGAATATTCAGTTTAACTCCTTCAAATTAAGATGGGATGTTAATGTGTTAATCTTCTTGGTTAACACAATTTAATTTTGTATTCAGTTTTTGTTGGTTTCGTAGTTCAACTGTTTTATGACTGCCTATAAATAAGAATATAACTCTTCATTTTGATATTAATAAAATTTATCATTCTATTCTAGTTATCAATCCTGGCTTGACATGAATGAAAGAGACTACTTACTATAAGTTCAATCCATACAAGTTGAAATAGACCTCCGTTTAAATTATCCAAGTCTAATTTCTCTACACCTTCACCTATTGATCTAAAAATTGTCACATCCCTCACCGTAGGCACAATATATATATGAAATATTAAAGTTTATATCATACTGTAAATATAAATAAATTAAAAAGATATCTTTAAAAATCAAGAGCGTTGGTCAATCTACCAAACTGCGTTAAACAGAAGGAAACACCACGGAGGGAGACAGAGTCAAGGCGAGAGCATGGGCGCCTAAAAAATAAATAAATAACAGGGTTAGTTTACTATGCCTGTATGGAGGAATGGCGCGTAGGAAGGGAGAAATTAAATCATTTTCATTAGGGCATACGTTCAGAGGAGATTAAGAGCAGGTTATCACCACTAAGGAAGCCGCAAGCAGGGAATTTTGTGATCAGAAGGGTATAGGTGCAGTATTCTTCAATATTAATCACTGTGTGATTTTTTTCATCTGCTAAACATCCAATAGTTGCATGCCCTTGCTAGCTATGGGATGTATGAGTAGGGATATTTCAAATTGTAGGCTGAATGGTAAAATAAAGATGATTATTAATGGTTTAGATTCTGAAAACCTCTTTCCATGCTCTCCTTAGGCCATGGGTGAATAAATGGAAATTATGAAGAGAGCATTATACATATGTATGGAGATTTTATGCAGAGAGCATTATACATAAGCAATGTAATTTTGTAAAGCCAGCATGTCATTTAATTTTTAAACTAGCAATCACACTTAATGTGCAATGGGTAGGCCGATAGATATTTGTGTGCACTATCAATTTTTCCAACAAGTTGTAAGCTTTTTATGATTTATTCAACTAGCTTGGCTACAATGTATTATAAGTTTGATGAGTTGTTCTACTTACTAAATGATATCTTCTTTGAACGACAATATGGATTAGGTTGAGCTACAAAGTTATCGGATGTGCTTGAGGATTGCTTGGTTAATATGTAATGTTGATGAACATTTTTTTAATCCACTATTGTGACCTTCCCTTATAAAGTTTATGAAATTGTAAACAAGTTGATTGCTATCTCTTGCTATGTTTGATGCATATGAGAATGATGTTATATCTACTGAAAAGAAGGAAAAAAAACTTATATTAAACATAATACATTTAAGACTGCTCAATGTTGTACCATTACATCTATCAGAGACAAGCAACACATTGCAATATAATACTATAATGAAAATAAAAGAAATTGACAATAAATTTTTAACAAGTCACCCAACCTCATCTCAAAATTAAATATATTTGATTTAATCATTGAATCTTACATGATTAGATTTATTGAGCCACAACACATTGTGATAACAATACTTATAAAGTTAGACATATAAACTAATCAAATCTCATCCCACTATTAGATACTGAATTTAATTCAAATTTTCAATATTAAAAATAAATTGTAATGTACCTTTAGCAAATATTAACTAGAGTTTCACCTACGTATTAGACCCTATATTAGTATTTACATTATGTGTTTCATAAGTTGAAATGTACCACATAAATTTAGGTATTAGACACTAATCATTTGCATTAAGTATTTGAACAAGTAACTTAATTACACACTTGCTATGTTAATGGAAATGTCTAATGGCCTCTTCAACCCAATTCACAAGCACCATTTTGAAGATACAAATATTTCTTTAAGCTTCCATTGGTATAAATTCAAAAGACAAAGATTTAAACCCGAGGATTCAACATGAAGTTATGATTCTGGTGAGATTGCAGTGTTCAAAACTTTTGAACACCTTGCATTTAGCATTAAAACTCTTATAAGCTTCTTCATTGTGAAAATTAAGAATCTTCACAATTACTACTCTATGATCTCTCAAATCTCTTTTGTAAATCAAATGCATCCAAATTTAATTGTCCCTAATTTTCTCTCTTAGCTCAAATGTAGATAAGTGGCAATTAGGGTGAGTGCGAGATCATAATGGGCCAAACATTGGCAATGGAGAAAAAACTTGTTGGATGAAAAAGTGCTAACATTTTGACTAATATTTAGATTTGGATGGAAAGGATGTTAATATTTATAGCTCAAATATGGATTCCCTCTAAGAATGCCTTAGGATTACCTCATATTTAGGCAAGTGGGAGTCCCAAAATTTGACAAAGAAACTTACAAAACCACCCATTTAGTGTTATCCTAAAATTTTCCACAATTTCATCCTTGAAGCTGACAGATTTTTTTGTAACTAAATTTAATCAAATGAAAAGGGTTTATAGAGGAAGCTATTAAGATTCTAAAAATATAATATACACCTCATAATAATTTTAATAAATTATTATTAATTTTCTACTTACGCTATGTCTGATTTGCTGATAGATATACATTTTGAAAAACATTCATTCAACATATTATCCTTTTTTAAATCCAAAAGATGCGTCACATTCTAGAATTTATTGGGTATACATTAAAATTTAAAATTTTTGAGTTTCATATATTTTTTACCAAGTTAGGTTAGATGGAAAATTAATTTTTAATATTTTAAACAAAGTCACAGTAAAAAATTCATAAATAATTATTTAGTTACTTAAAAAATTCAAAAAAATATGTGTCACATCCGCTCATGTGTCCTTTATTTAAATCCAAATCATGGGGGAAAATATCATCTTTTTCTCATACTTAGGTTGGCCGGAACGACACCTACTTTTTACATTTTTCTAAAAATTTAGTAGTGCTTCATTGAAATATCGAATTTTCACCAAACTATTTTTAAAATTTTCAAAAAAAAGTAGTAGCCCATAAACTACATTCAATTTATTACAACTTTTATTACTACCTTATTTCTAGATTGTGTGGATAACTCATTCAATTTTTGACATGAAGTTACTTGAGTCTATTTTTCACATTTGCATTGCCACTTAGGGGTAGTGTTTGTCCCATCATGATCCTGCACTCAAAAATTAAGATCATATCAATGTTGTATCAATAGTTTTAGAGGGAATGGTGATACACCCAAAACAGGTTTTAACATTTGATTAAAAGAAGATGGACACATGGTGCAACCCAAAAAGGGTTTGAACATTTGACTAAAAGAAGATGACACTTGGTGCACTCCATGAGTCACATTTGCAAAAAGACAGACTTTCATTAGTTTTTTTGAAAAATGTGGCTTAGTTGATAAAAAGATAGAAACAAAACTAATAAAAGTGAAAGAAAAAAAGGAACTGGGTGCAAAGGCAATGAAACCTATCCAAGGGTAAATCTTTGTCAACTAAATTTATCCCAAAACACAAGAGCCTTAAGTCACTATTAAGAAGTTTTGTTCAATAAAAGGCCTTTGTAAATAGTTCCAAACCCCCTTTTCCCCAATGTGCATTTATAGGGGATTAATATTCACTTATTGACAAGTTCAACTATCTTCATTTAAAGGTAAGTTCTACTTTAATAGAAAAACCTACAAATCACATGCAAAGGAAATGGATAGACACCTATTGTTGACAAATTTCTATGCACATGCACTTGATAGACTGTGGCATTGATTTTACAACCCAAATGTTTAAGGTTCTCAAAATTATTGTTGAAGAAAAATCCCAAACCCATGAGGCTCTAAAACCTCCATATGAAGATAGTACATGATGTTGGTTCCCAACTAATCTATATGGGAAAAGTTGAAAAGGTCAATTATGGCCCCCTATAGTCGAGCTATTATTCCTCAGCTTGTGCAAGCATCCATAGCTTTGCATAAACACCAACCAAGTTAACCAGATTCTAGATTTGCATGACCAAGAACTAGATGGTGGGAGGTCAATGCATCCCACAAAACTAATTAAATATTGGTTTTTACAAGTAGCCTAAGCATAAATTTTTCTCCATTTGATCTTGTGGGGGTTTTTCATGTTCCTCTAGTAACCAAACAATCAATAGGCAATAATCACCATTGTTCTTTCTCAACAAACACTTCAACTACCTGACAAGTCTTTAGAGATATTTTATTAGCCTAGGCATTGGCATGGATTCAGAATCTAGCAACAACAATTCTATGTAATGTTGACTACAAACCCATGCAAAGTTGAAGCAACATTGCATGCTTTCAAGGATTTTGGATGCTCGTGTGGTCAAGTAAAAGTGAACATCTAATTGTGAATACATGTGGTGACATCTCATGCATTCAACATTCTTGATATGCAAGTGGACAAGCATGAGTGAACACCCGATCATAAAAATGATACAGACCAAAGACACGATTAAATTTGTCTTTATGGATTTGAATGCATGATTGGAAATTGAGAAAGTTAGTAAATTACTAAGTAGCTAGTTGACTGATTGGTAACAAAAGTTGATAACCCGATCAAAGGGACTTAGAGATCACTAATTATTGTTACTTGTTAATTACATGACACATGGAATTATGAACTATGTGGACTGGAAGAAATTGATGACGTGATATCAGACTATCTCAGTTCTTTATTAAATGACCTAACAAATATGAACTCAACTAGTGCAATATTAAATATTTAAAGGTGGCCACATAAATGATGGTAGGAGTTTATAATTGAAAATCACCCATTTGGCTAAGTCTACATTGTACATTTCATGTCATGCACATGTGAGAGGTCAATGCATTCTACCAAGGAATGCATGTGCTAAATGGTTTTGAAAGTCTGATGATTTTGTGAAAGTGAAATCATGATTACAAAGGCCATAATATAAGTACTATTAAGCCCATGAGTTTGTGAAACAAAAGGATGAAAAAAGGGAAATTCCTCATACAATAAGTGTGAAGAAACTAACTTACATTAACAAAGTCATATAAAAAGATGAAGTCACACTGAATACCAATTCGATATAAACTCTCTTCAATCAAAAATAAAGTTTGTGTTCTATATGGCATAGTACAAATCAGGTCCTTAAAACGTCTCAAACTAACAAAAGCATAAAGTAAGGTTTTAAACCCTTCCATATGACAAACATGGAAAAATCATACAAACCCTTTTACTCCATATAAATCAACAAAGAATTTTTTTAAAATATTCATACACATTTATAAAGAATAAGACTTAATTACAAATGCACAAAAGATTACGTATATCCAACCATATATTTCACAAATAAAAAATCAAATATACATCAAATTACATCTATCTAACCATATCTTTCACAAACAAAGGATCTCATCTAATAATAACCCCATCCATTGTTCCTCACCAAGCTATACACAAGTAGCATTCATTTCCCTAGATTCAAATATTGTTTCCAAGGTGCTCCTAGGCATCCCCTTACACATCCTTGTGATTCCCAAAATCATATTTCTAGGGGATTAATGGAACATAAAAATTTTAAATACACATCTAGGAATAGGGACATGCCTTTCTAATTAGGCCTTCTATAAGAGAGGCGAAAAGGGTGAGATAAAACAAGAGCTACAAGGACAATTTGTTTAAGTTACGACAATTTGCTTTTACAATTTGTTAAAATTGTGCCTCGTGTTTTTTTCCAATCTACTATTGAGTAGAGATGTATCTGAGCCCTTGTTCCTCAAGCCTATACACAAGAATAATTTCATTTCCCTATTCAAATATTGTTTCCAAGATGGTCCTAGGCATCCCCTTACACATCCCTATGATTCCCAAAAGCATATTTGTAGGGGATTAATGGAACATAAGCAATTTTTAAATACACGTCTAGGAATAGGAACATTTCTTTCTAATTAGGCCTTCTATAAGAGAGGTGAAAAGGGTGACATAAAACAATGGTTGCAAGGACAATTTATTGAAGATATGGACAACTTGCTTTTACAATTTGTTAAAATTGTGTCCTGTGTTTTTATCCACTCTATTGTTGAGCATTGATGACTTCGAGATGTAGGGTATAGGGTTCCATACAGGATGCTCTTCCCAAGTTATTGTGAACCAAGGCTCCTTGTCATCATGCTCTGTCCTTCGTGGAATTGTTCATCCTAAGGGCCACCTTTGTCAAGGATGATGATGCACCCAATCTTGCTCATCAATGAAAAGCCTCTCAGAGGCAAATGGTCGTTGAGTGGCCTTACTCAAGTGTGTGCATGATGCATTCTCTCACAACATGTGTCCACTACCTCAAAAAAATTGGGCAATAATTAGTTAAAGACATGCAAATGTTAATTGATGTAAATACCTTATCATAATAGAGAAGTCACATATATATGTGTACATTATGTATTTACGAATTACCTAAAGTCACTCTTTTTTTGTCAAAATGAAAGACTCTATTTTACATTATCCATATGACACACCCTAAATGCCTATACATATACTATGCAGAAAAATCTATTTTATTCATCACCGTAGTCATGTAGAAAATGGTTAAAATCTGCCACCCACTCAAAGTCCTACAGGAGTTCCAGCTCTAGAATCTTCCCCAGGAAGTTGACCCCCACCCTTGCCTATTCATGGTGAAGATGCAAATTTATGCCTTTCACATCTAGAATGAATGGATAATTCTTAACCACCTTGCCTAGTGTGTGCAAAAGGGCCATATCTTTTAGACGTGATAACGCTGCCCCAAAAGTTGTAGCCGCCAAAGTCTCTTCGAGGCCCCCCAATAGTTTTAGGATAATCATCCTGCAAGCCATTGTTTCTACTTAACCTTTTGAAATATTTAAATCTAACAGTGAGGGTACGAACCTGGAGGTGATATCCGTGTCCACCCTATAGTGCTCGCCCTCTACCATGAAAGATTTCCCCAGTATCACCTTCATCACCCCCAACAGAAGGGATTCATTTTCCAGAAGAATCCTTCTAAGCTATTGTTTTGTGACCTTCCCGAGAAAGGCAATTTGACATTTCTCACTCACCAGGTGGATTGGAGTGTCCATCCCACCACAAATTACATTTAATTATTTCTATCATATCTAGGGTTTGTAATGTCAAAATCCTTTCCTTCTCACGGTCTTAAAAGGACTCAGGGTTCTGAATTAATGGCTTGGCAAACACCAAAAAATAATGAAGTTGTCCAATCACTACACCAATACAGCGTAGCAAGAGATTTAGGAACTCTCTCAAACGGCCTTCTTTCTAATTTACAACTCATGCAGAATTCAAAACTATCCCTTCAACTTACTCCAAAGAGCCTAAAGGTAATCATTAAACAATGGTGATAAAAACATTCCTTTTTAAACATGAAAGCATTCTGTGAGTACTCCTATGTCCCGACTCATCATTCTTCATCATGCCAAATATACATCTCCAATTTAAAGCCTAAGTCCAATCTAGTGTTTGATTTAGTTTTCACAACAATGATGTGAATTTTTGCTATGTTTAACACCTAGGCTCTTCATCAATAATTGAGTTTTTAAAATAGATATATTTATTAACTTTAATATACATTTGTTTACATAAAATGTGGCATTCCAGTGTAGGAGGAGAAAACAAAGTAGCTAAGAATGACTCCTCCTCTACTACATCCCCTAAAGTGGATATGTGATTAGGACCATAACATCGCTGATTGTAATTGTAATAAAAATGGGGTGCACATTGTCCTAGTATTGACATGGGCTTAGGATGCTAGATGGACTAGCACCATCTCCTCCATTCTCTCTATTACTGACTTCAACTATAATGTGGGTAGCTCAGTTAACTAAATTTTTAGAGAGCATGCTCAATTCTCTCAATGTTGACACTGTCGTCTATGTTGTGGCAAGCCAGCACCAACACCCTAGAATGATTTCATGTCAAAATAATTAGGTTTTAAACTCAATTCAAACTCAACCCATAATTTTCTCAAAAAAATATAATGGCACTTTAGAATTCCCATGTGGTTTATGATCAAAGACCATCCACCATTGCTTCCAAAAATTAGTCACAATCTTGTTAGCATAGCAGATATATTACATTGTTTACACTGGTTATACAATTATTGTTACCAGTTATGGTGTAGTTACAATTGTACTCAACAATAATTATTTTTCACCTTGTATAAATGCTTCTTCAAAATGATCAAATAATCAATCCAAGGATTTTATTGTTTCATATTGGTATCAGAGCATTAAGGATTTCTCTGTGCCTATGAAGAGAAATTGCTTTTAGATTCATTGAAGTAGAGCTAGTGAAAGATGGAAGGTGGATAAAGTAGTTCTATCCAGCAGTATTCCTTTGTACTATATTTATTATTTTTTATGCAAAATCCTCCACAGTATTCTATGAGAGGAATCCCCATCAAAGAATGGTTGCACACAGACAACAACTATTCAACTGCATTGCCTCAAACTATGACTATTTGAATGACCTGCTAAGCCTTGGACAACATCAAGTGTGGAAGCGAATGGCTGTTTCATGGAGTAGATGTGCAAAGTATGCTTAAGATGAATTTCTTATAGAGAGATTCCTGGAAGTCTTGCTACACAAACATTAAATTTTTCCTTCAATGCCATGATTGTTGGTAATGGATTGCGTAATATTGTGGACATTACTCAAGTTTTGAGTGAGATTTATCATATACTAAAGAAGGGTGACTATGTTTCTTAGGTTCAATAGTTTCAGACTTATTATGGGCTCTAAATGTTATATATAGAGAATACACATATAGATGGAATGATTGTTCTCTATTGAAAAGTATTTCTATTGCATACTTTTGATTGTGAAGTGTCCAAAATGAATAGGATGCAAGCAGTTATTATTTGGGCATTATTCTTCTTTGTATACTTGAATGTTGGTAGTTCTTGGAGTAGAAAGAAAGGTGTGAAAGGTGAAAGAGTATATGGTGGTATTAGTTATTTGTTCTCTTCTATGAAAACTACGATTGCTAAAGTAAACCAGAAGATATGTTGGTGATTCATGGTTTGTGCACACCACTATTTTGTTTGACAGTTGGAGGTATGTGCTACAAAGATCATTTAATATACTTCTTTAAAGAAAAGTGAAGAGTGCAATTAAGTGAATAGAATCATTTAAATTTTCAATTGTGGAGTACTTAAAGTTCTTTAAATATTGCATTGGTGGCATCAGAAATTTGGTAATTGAACTTTATTTAAACATTACAACATTGTTGGAGAGATGAAATATTGATATCAATATTTTTGATCATTTTGTATGAATTTTGATATAGATGGTTTGTAAGATCAATTTTTGGTTGGAGATATTTTATTCTTTTAGAGAGAAATAGTAAATGGGTGTAGTCCTACACCTTGAAATGAAATTTTTTATTATGTCACCTCATGCTTGGGCTTTTGGGGACATCTTTGTTACACCTAACGAGGCCTCCAAAGACTTAGATGAGGCATCAAATAGATAAAGTGTAACAAGATCAAATTGGAGGTTGGAGGCATCGAAGGCTAGAGGAGTTTTCATCATCTTGAGTTAGCTTCTTGCTCAAAGATGGCACTTTGCAAAAGAAGCATATATTTTTTGTTTCTTATGTGTTCTTTTTATGCTGATAGAATTAAAGAATGCATATATTGTGAAGTTTTCTTTTGAAGGATAGGTAGGTATTTGGTGAAATCAATATGGATTATTGGCCAAATAGTTTGAAAGTTTGTGATCTAGAGAATTATACTCTTTCGAGGGTCATGAGACAAATTGATGGAGCCTTGTGGAGCTCAACGTGGATTTTTGTCCAATAATTCGATGGATCTATGATTCGGGAGTTCAGGGAGGTGGTAATCCGAGAACTCAGGAATTTAGGCTTGGATACACCCTTTTGAGGGTTAAGAGGTAAGCTTGATGGAGTTCCACCTAATTCAAGATTTGTTTCTTCAAAGAAAAATTATTCTCAAGAATATGTATTTATTTTGTGTAATCGTCATGTTTTTATTTTATGTTCTATTTGTGAAACGTACACCTTAAGGGGGTGTTCATTAGAAGTAAAGTCACCTTAGCGACTTGTTATGTAAGAACAATGTAATAAGGGAGGAATGTTAGCATTGCAATTATATTACATTGTTTATGTTGGTTATACAATTATTGTTACTAGTTATGGTGCAGTTACAACTATACTCAACAACTATTTTTCACCTTGTATAAATGTTTCTTCATAATGATCAAATAATCAATCAAGAATTTTATTGTTTCAAATCTAAGGGTGCCTACACCATTTAAATGAAATTTAGTTTTTAGTGGAGTGATGGGTAAGTTTTTAGAAGGATCAATAAAATATGGGGCTAGTGTTTTTTTAGAAATATGCAAATCAAGGATCTATCTATATGAGAATCCATCAAAAAAAATTGTCTCCTCTCCTCCCTCCATTAAAAGAATCTCTAGATTTGCATCTATAGAGCTAAAAGAATCAATAATGGTTTGCATTTAAGAGGCAAACCATGCAAGATGAGGGGGAATGTATGGATCATTGTGGAAAAATCTATTTTTCCTTGTAATGCAATCATGTTTTCATTTATGGTCACACTGAATTGAGCCTCATTAGGTGGAGGGGGTGGGGGGCTTTTGGGTGCGGGGCTTTGTGGTGGGGGGCTTTGGAGTGGGGAGTTTTTTGGTGGGGGTTTCGAGGTGGGGGTTGGTTCTAGGGTGAGTGTGAGATCATGATGGGCCAAACAGTGACAATGGAGAAAAAAACATGTTGGATGAAAAAGTGCCAACATTTAGACTAATATTTAGATTTGGATGGAAATGATGTTAATAGTTCTAGCTCAAATATGGATTCCTTCCAATAATGCCTTAGGATTACCTCATATTTAGGCATGTGGGAGTCCCAAAACTTGCCAAAGAAACTTGTAAAACCACTCATTTAGTGTTTTGAAATTTTCCACAATTTCATCCTTGAAGTTGATAGCCTTTTGTAACTAAATTTAATCAAACGAAAAGGGTTTATAGAGGAAGCTATTAAGATTCTAAAAATATAATATACGCCTCATAATAATTTTAATAGGTAATTATTTTTAATTTTCTACATGTGCTATGTCTGATTTCCTAATAGATATACATATTGAAAACATCCATAACTTTAAACATATTAATCCTTTTTTAAATCCAAAAGATGGGCCACATTCTAGGATTTATTGGGTATACATTAAAATTTAAAATTTTTGAGTTTCATATATTTTTTACCAAGTTAGGTTTACTGGAAAATTAATTTTTAATATTTTAAAAAAGTTACAGTAAAAAATTTATAAATAATTATTTATTTACTTAAAAAATTCAAAAAAATATGTGATCTGCTCATGTGCCCTTTACTTAAATCTAAATCATGGAGGAAAAAAAAATTTCTCATACTTAGGTTGGCTGTAATGACACCTACGTTTTACAGTTTTCTAAAAAAATTAGTAGTGCTTCATTGCAATATTTAATTTTCACAAAACTATTTTTAAATTTTTTTTTTAAAAAGTAGTAGCCCATAAACTACATTCAATTTATTACAACTTTTATTATTACCTTATTTCTAGATTGTGTAGATAACTCATTCAATTTTTGACATGAAGTTACTTAAGTCTATTTTTCACATTTACATTGCCACTTAGGGGTAGTGTTTGGCCCATCATGATCCTGTACTCACACTCTATAAAATATCATCTACTAGAACTCGATGATCCTATACTCACCCTCTATAAAATATCATCTACTAAAACTCGTATTCATGCACTTGATCCATATGACTAAAGGAACTAGCTACAATTACAAAAAAAAATTAATTTAATTATGTACATTGAAATTCTAAATAAATAATATTTCTGCATTTAGTGCAAATATAAATAAATAAATTTTACAATTTAAATTAATACAAATTTTGAATTTGAAATAAAGAATTTAAAAATATTTTTTAAATATGGTTTAAAACAATACATTACATTTGAAATCTAACAAGTATCATTGAAACATAAATATGCATTTGATTTATAATTCAAAGCATTCAATTTATGTAATTCAAAGCATATACTAATGCAATATAAATAGCTAATTAAAATTTTAAAAATTAGGAACATGCAAGACTTTTGAATGATGCCTAAAGTTTCATACATTCTTTTTGAAAAATACCATTTAAAAATGTTAAACATGTAGCATCGAATTGATGAATTTATCAAACCTTTAGTATCTAGGTATCAAATCAAGATATCATATTCAAATATATCAATATTGATATATCCATTATATCAATTAATATCAACGGATAGTATAAGGATTATGTAGATGTGTCATCATTTTAAATGGGTCAATCAATTATTAATTTAGGGTTTAGATATCATATTAATCAATCACTTACTTATTGATTATATTAATCAATTACTAATTTAGGGTTTGGGTATCATATTAAAATACATTGATATTGATATATCGATTATATGTTATCCTTTGAATGACTAGATAAAATTTGAATGGGTCACCATCAGCTTTTACCACACAGTTCCTATTTTAATAAATAAAATTTAACATGTGATGCAATGTGGATGGTAGAACACCCATTATGTTAATCCATGGATATCACAAAAAATATACAGTAACATGTTGACCCTACTTCTAGTCGTTCAAAATTTACCATAAATTTTCTTGAACATTCAACTCTAATAGTTTTATAAACTAATCCTAAAAATATGATCTAATACCTTGATCTAGGTATTAGATTAATTGTTAATTTTCTTGAACATATCAATGGAATTGTTAATTTAGTACCAAGGTATCAAATCAATTATTAATTTAGGGATTATAACTCATATTGAAATATATATTGATTAGTGATATATCAATTAATACCAATTGAAATATTGATATTGATTAATATTAATTAATAAAATATTGATTTATACATCAGCCATCCTATTAATGGATATATTGATTGAATTGTTAATTTTGTGAGTTGTTAATTTAGTATGACGTATTAGATCAATTGTTAATTTCTAGGGTTTCTATTTTATCTTATTAAATTTTACATGTATATCAATTGATATTGATCCATATGTCAATTAATATATCAATGGAATTATTAATTTAGTGAATTATTTTAAAATTTAGTATCTAGGTATCAAATAAAATTGGCCTAAGGTTTTAGGGTTCTAAAAAAGTGTGTAAATTAAAAATAGAAAAAAATTCTTAAAAAGTAAAAAAAAAAATACTAGAGAGGTGCGTACCTCAAAACCTAAAAAAAATTATACTAGAGAAGTGCCTACCTCAAAACCTTGTCAATTGGCTCTTATAGAGGGAGGATGCCAAATTTTCATGTTGATGGTGATGCATGATGTCGATACCTATTCTACTTTGCTTCTCTGTCAATTTAAACAAAAATAAATGAAGCAGGTGAAAAGAATGGGTGCCCATTCCTAAATAGGCACATAGTACTAACAGGTACTCATTTGGGAATGAAATTTCAAACCTAAATGGGTCTCCATTCTTTATGAGTACATGTTTAGGTTGAAACTTTTGTTCTTAAGAGGGTGCCCAGTTTTAACAGGTGCCACGTAGTGGCGAGTACTTGCCTTGTAGTGTTGTAAATGTAGTATATGTTTTAGTTGTAATTTATATCTTAGATTAAATATTTGTTGTATAGACAAGTTGCAATGGAAAAAGTAAATTAAGTAGTTGAATACTATATCAGAGATTTGTTTTAAGAAAGATAACTAACTTTAAACCAAACAATTTACTATTAAATAACATAAATATAAAAACAATAATCATAATTCCATTCATATGTAAACTCAATAATCCCATAGAAATATTATTGTTATTATTATTATTATTATTATTATTATTTTTAAGAATTATATTATTTTATTCAATACAAATTAAACTATTATATTAATATGAAAAAAAATATAATATTACACAATATAATAATAATAATATAATTATTTATATCACAACAATATTTTAATTTAGTCACTCATTATTTAATCAAACATATTAATTTGTTAGTAGTTTTTAATATTTATCAAACATAAAAGAATAAATAACTATAGCATCCTGAAAACAAATCTAGATCTACACATTCATCATAGGAGCATATGTATGACTAATAAGTATTGCCCTTGATTTTTTACCCAAATTTTTTGAGGGTTGGACAAACTGCCACAATGGGATCAATCTCTTTCAAGAATCAGGTAATTAGTGTTTTTAATGAAGGCTTATGGACTTTTCAACAAAGTGCCTCAATCTTGAATATTTTTGAAATAGATAGAATTAGCGGGTAACCTTGTGTTAGTCTTGGTGCAATGAAATTGGGATCGATGATTCATATAAAAAATTGAGAACAAATAATTGAGAGCCCATGCTAGTGGTTATAATTGTTCAAATCGATACACCAATAAATTGTTGTAGTATACAAAAACATGACTGCATGTCTTGAGATGTGGTTACATATAACTACAATAAATGAAGCATATGCTCAAAATAGAGAGTGCTTTTTATTGTATTGAAGAGAATGTAACTTTGCTCTCATCGATGTCTTCATCTTCCTTCGATATTCATTTGAATGGTATGGTTTATTTCTTTATCGGAGTCATTGAAGAGACTCGAAATTGTCTCACTTCGATATCTCGGAGTTCCTTCAAAATTGTTGCATAATGGCATTAAAGATCTGAGTTTTCTATTTTGTTTCATGCAGAGATCAATGGTTTGATCGGGGCTGAGGGCAGGGAAATGTTTCTTGTTTTTTCAGCTGAAGTTTGAGTGCAATCAGTATAAGTGAAACTGCAATCTGTGATCTTGATGATAAAAGATAGGGTTTTGAATGCAAACAAGTGGTTTTGTGAAGCTACAATCTGTGATCTTGATGATAAAAGATAGGGTTTTGAATGCCAATAAAAGGGTTTTGATTGTTAATTTGAGATGTATGCATTTGAAATACTAATTTTGTTTCATCTACAAAAGGTGTCCTCTATTCTTTATACTTTTACTTCTAACTGTTTGATTACCACCTTTGTTGAACACAGTAGGAAATTAAGTAATGAATAATTTCATTTATGAGAATTAATGAATTGTAGTTAGCCTACACATCTAGAGGAGAACAAAGACATATTTTAATGTTCCTAATAGCTAGAGAAGGGCAGATCGAATACACATTGACACATCAAAGGGAGATAATTATAAGTCCCTTCAAAGTCCTGAAAAGGGGAGTACATTGTTAATACAACATCAACGGGAAGTATAGATATCGATAGAACAAGAATGGAAGTCTCATCGATGGCCCTCACTCAATTTTTTAGTTTTATCAATCTGTGTGCTTTGGTTTTTTATTTTTCAATCCATTTTAGATGTGTGCTTTGGTTTTCAATTTTACTTTAGATACATGTCTAGCCTCGTAAGATGGGCAGTGCTAAATGTAGAGAACAACTTTGCTTTCCAAAGTTTATAATCTTTTTAAAGAACTGAACTACTTGTTTTTTGGAGTTATATTTTTTTTCATCCACCAAAGGAACAAGAGATGGGAAATGTAAAGCAAAACCCTAGATAATCTAACAACTTGATCGTAATATTCAAATTGACAAATACATAAACAAAAATACACGTGATAAAAGCCCTCAAATATTCTTGATACAACAAAAGTCTCAAACTTGTAAATCATTGTTCTGAAATATGAAGGAACTATCTCTGAACATACCTATAAATATACTCTCATCCATAGCAGCACCTATAAAAATGCAATTGCACTCAATCATCTGTTGCTAATGTCTTTATTATTGCTTGCACTTAGGTGGCTGCTTCTAAATTCAAACCACCAAAAAAATTGACTCTAAATTAACCCTATTGCTAACACTAGTAGAAAAATAGAAATAAATGACTAAATAAACTACCAAAAATTGGTCATGTGATCAATAGTTTGGTCACATGACCATTGGTAGTTTATTGCGTGTCATTTATCTCGTGACCAAATTTATGACCAAACAAATTTTAGTCATTAATTTAGTCATTAATTTGGTAGTATATTTAGTCATAAATTTGGTAGTATATTTAGTCATCAATTTGGTAGTATATTTGGTAATTTGGTACAGTATATTTAGTCATCAATTTGGTAGTATATTTAGTCACGTGACCATTGGTAGTTTATTGCCAGTCATTTATCTCACGACCAAATTTATTTAGTCATTGTAATCATTAATTGTTGTCAATTGGTAGTATAATTAGTCATTTATTTAGTCACTAATATCCGTCCATTGGTAGTATATTTGGTCATTTTAATCATTATTTTTCTATCAACTAGTCATATATAAACAACTAGTACATGATAAACATCAACTATGCCATTTTTTGTTGATAAACTTCAACAAATCTGCTCAAAGGATTGAAACAACAATGCTAGAAAATAATTCACTGTATATTCAAACTGTATATAAAATATGTTACAAAGAACTCATTTATCAACAAATCTGCTCAAATGATTGAAACAATAATGCTAGAAATTAATTCATTGTATATTCAAACTGTATATAAAATATGTTACAAAGAACTCTATATGGAGAGTTTTCAAGACAAAATCATTCTGTAGTATGCAAACTGTTGATTTATTATGCTTTTAAAACTGAAAAAAACTAAATCTAAAGCTAAAAAGCCATCGGTGTGAATGCATATCTTTAGTGATGCCATTATTGCACATGGGGTGGACTATAAATGCATCTAGAAGGCACTAGTTTTGCATTTTCTCCTTGCTCTGTACCTGTCCACAATTAAAAAAACTCAAAATTTGTTAATATTTTTAAAAGATTTATGAAACTTTGAAATATGAAAAACAAAGTAGGATGATAAGGAATTTTATAGCAATATAGGCATATATTATGAAAGTATTCAAGAAGAAATACTTGTAACCATGTATCATCACCCATCATGATCACATGTCTTCCATTCTTAATTAGCTGCAAATCAATGAAAACCATTGTTTCTACAATCAATATTCCACCTATCTTTTGAGAGAGAACTGTGGATCAACTCAACAAAAATAACAGAACTTAGTAGATTAAATTTAAAATTTGCTATCTCACTAAAGGTGCTCACTTCATCTTTTTGGTCTTTTTGTCATCAATGCATTGAGATGGGGTGGTTCTACCACAAGGAGGCATCTCAAACCATAGATTGCAATGTGTTTTTGCATGTATGGACCCATCTATGCTAGGGTTTGTCAAATCCATCTTCAGTGAGCTAGCACCATGAGATGGTCAATGCTCCAAAGTGGCTAAAAGAGAGGATTTCATTGCCAAATTAGTGCTCTATCTCCCCAATGTTGAAGTTTGTCTTTGGCTTCTCATAGTCTTCTTTTTTGTTCAATTCATGGGGATGATGATGCCAGATATTAATCTGGTGGTGGGTCGGAGGTGCAAGTAGTCAAGGCTGAGGGAGTTGGCTTAGTATTACCCACTTTACAATAGGAAGATTCGCTAAATGTGTTGGATAGTTTGCAGAGTGAAATTTGGGTTTTGCAAGCCTAATGTGGCGATGTGGCAGTGTTATGTAGGCTGCATGTTAATCACTTCCATGTTCACTTAAAGGTTGGTTGTGATTACACTATTATTTTTTTTGTGGTTCCTTTGTACACAGATCTTAGTATCGATAAGAAATTTGTTATAGTGTATGGTTTCCCATGCTAGCTGGTAATCGAAGGGCTCAAGCTGGAAATGATAATGCTCCTTGGGTGGAGGAAGTGGTAGATACTAGCCAAGATATGCATGGAGGCAAGGAGTGGTGGGGTGTGGTATAGTGCTATGGGTTTATGGTTTTAGCATTATCTTTTTCTCCTGCGTTGTATGTTTGTAAAGGTTTTTCATAGTTATTAGGTAGTTTTGGATTTTGGTAGTTGATGGCTATGGCAGTATGCTTATCATGGTCTTGTTAATTTTTGCCTAGTTATATGTAGCTCTTGGTAGCTATTTTTGTCTGTAGTTTCTATGATGATGGATAGCCTTGTAATACTTCTCTTTCATGGGTGGGGCCCCCTATAGAACCCCCACCATTTGGCAGTCGATATACAAAATTCGTCATCTCTAACAATTCACCATATCTATAAAATTGATATGGTAAGGAAAAAATTAAATTAACATCACAAAAAAGAGGAGCAGTAATAGGGTCAGTACAAGAAGTTGGGTCCACTTTTTGGCCAAAAAGTAGCAGTGTTTTCCCTAATTTTTAGAATTTGTCACATTTGACCTAAAATTTTGAAGCACTTAAAGATTGAATCTCAAAAAAGTTAGTAATATGAAATGTAGTAATTGGAGTCTAGTTTCCAAATATGTAATTTATTTTAATACCCAGATGATACAAATTGATTTTCAATAGGCATGTCTAAAAACCACTTTTTAAAAGTCACTTTTTTTACCATACCACGCATGTGTACGGCCAACATACTTTGACCTAAATAAAATTATTTTTCTGAATCCTTTTGGGGAAAGATGTGTAGTACAATGAAGTTTGATAAGAATATTTTTTTTATAATTTTTTTCCAAATATTTTTTTATTAATTTTTTATTGTCCCTAATTGCTATTTTTGAAAACCCCTCGTGTATGACCAACATAATTTGAGCAAAACTAATCATAAAATGAAATTTTGTTTTTCATTGTGTAGAGAATGATGTCTAGATCGATGACATATAATTTTTTTCCGAAAAACTTTAAAAATTAGAAGTTATTAAAAAAATACAAACACCTGTCATTTTAAGTTTTTGGACCAGTTTCCTCATAAATTAATTAATAAATAGAAAAACAAGTCAGATCAAAAAATAAATTACATATTTGAAAACTACACATTGTCATCTATAATGGGTTTTAATTTTGTAAAAAAATTTGAAAAAAAACATCATCAGCCATATTGGTAAAGTTAGTCTTTTCTCTTGATCTGAACATGAACTTGTACTTGCAAGTCCAAGGCAAGGGGTTGACTTATCATGCCTTTCTCGAGCCTATGCTTTTAGTAATGGGTACCTATTCTAAAGCGGGTACCCATTATGAACGAGTACCCATTTTAAAATGGGTACCCATTCCTTTTGTGTGGGAAAAAAAAGCGTGCAGGTTTTTTTTGCAAATTCAAATACCTATATAGAAACGGGTACTTGTTCCTAAATGGGTACCTATTTAGGCTCGGGCACCTGTTTCTACATGGGTACCCATTCCTAAGCAGGTAATCATTTAGGCTCAGGCACCCATTTCCATCGAGATTTTTTTTGCTCGCGACTTCCCCTCTATGTGGACCCAACTTCTTGCAAGTACCCAATAACCTCCTCAATGAGATCCAACACATCTTGATTATCCACAAATTCTATGGTACTCCAGTTGATTTCTTCTTTGATGTATTCTTCTTGCTCCATCTTAAACACATGCTGCATCAAAGTACTAAATATAACATCAGAACTAAAAATTCTAATTGCAGAGTGTAGAGTAGAGTTGCTAGAGAATATGCTACAGCCATGAAAAGAGCTCAAACATATATGACAGTTTCCTAACTTGATTGAAATGCCTGACCAAGTCAAAATGGTTAACACAATCCTAAAAATTACCTTTCCAAAGTATGCATCCTTGAAATCAAATCATAGTGATATTGCAAGGATATTAAAGTGCAAAAAAGTAGAGAATATCAAGTTATAGCATTAGAAACAAAGATTTTAAGGTAAAATAGATGTCTAAAACTCCTAAATAAGGTACATGTACAAATAAGGTCTAGGTGGTAGGGGTGGCACATGCCCTAGATGCAAGAAAGGTACTATTTGCATGCCTTAAAGCCCTCATAACAAATGTCACAAGCTTATGATGTGGAAACTAGGAATCATTAATGAATAAAAGAGGTCCTTAAGTTTAAGCTGAAAGGTAGGAGAAATAGACTTAAAGAGAGAGTTACTAAAATCACATCCAATGAATGGAATTTGAAAGATGAAGATAACATCCAATATTCAAACCTTTTCATGGAAAACTCCTTTCACTCCTAAAATAATTTAAAAATCTTGGCACTTGTAATTTCTCAGATGGAATATATTTGCAAATGTTAACATGTGTACTCTACTACCACTGTATTGTGCTAATCAAATTATTTGACACAAGCTTTTAAATTGCAAAAATGGCCCATAGACATTTTGTCAAACAGTTAGCAGGTTATGTAGATTAATCAATATTTCTGAATATTAAAATTAGAACAATTGTTGCTCACTTCTAGATCTTATACATTTAAAAAAAACACTTGGTATGTAGATGAAAACATATGGATATTTAAGAAAATAGTTCGCAACCTACTGAAAGAAATTGCAATTGATCATAAAATCCAAAATTTGCAGGTACACTCAGAATTTTACCAAAATAATCTCAATTTATTTTTGACCTGATAAAGGCAAATTACAAACTAAACAACTAATATAATGACAAATTTGTAGTGTCCAGGCATCAATTCCTTTTCCAACTAAAATTTTGGTTCACACAAGCTATATGCCAATGCAATGAACAAACTCTAGCACCCAGCTAACTCTGTTGATATCCAAGGTATAATGGTAGTGTTTGGTATTTCTGTGGTAGTGATAAGAGCTCTAGTTCATAGTGGATTGTAACCTTATCAATAGAAATCACCAAGCTATAAAAAAATTGCCTTTGGTTGATGTATATGTCTAGAGGTTTGCAAAGAACAAGAACAATATTTTTCATACCCTCTTCTTACTCAAATACTCACCTATTTCATGTAATTATATCTCAAACCCTTCTTCAAAGACAATGGTGCTTGTTTAGTGTGAATCAACCCTGAAATACTCCATTAAATTGTCATGCCCGGTAGCAAATATGTTGCAAATCAACCTTCTATGTATTTGTATTAGCAATCATGACACCTTGTTTTAAAATGGGAAGGCCATTCTAGGGAATGGGATGCCTAGAGTATTCAATCTTCAACATATGCCCATCTAAACATTATCACCTCCAAAGAAATATGAAATCCTCACATCAAATGGTTAACACAATCCTAAAAATTTCCATTCCAAATGGGAGCTTTGGAATGTCAATACTTCCACATTTTGTATCACCTGCTCTCCCGCAAGCACTTCAAGTCATGCCTGCGGGAGAGCAGGTGATGCAAAATATGGAATCCCTACATCACCGCAGACATGACTTGAAGTGCATGCAGGAGAGAAGGTGATGCAAAATATGGAAGCATTGATAAGGCATGTGAACTATTTGGCAGAATACCTCACAGAGATGTCATCTCATGGAATGTAACGATTGCGAGATATACACAAAATGTATTTTTTGAAAAGGCTGTAGAAACTTTCAAGCAAATGCAAATAGTAGGTGTAAATCCAAATTTGACAACCTTTACTAGCATCTTCCTTACCTGTGCCAAAATGGGAGCTTTGGAACAGGGTATGGACATCCATCATAACATAATGGAAGGGGGATTTTTGTCAAATATTATAGTTGGAAATGCTCTGGTAGACATGTATGCAAAAAGTGGAAGTATAGATAAGACATGTGAACTATTTGATGGAATGGCTCAAAGAGATGTCATCTCTTGGAATGCAATGATTGCAGGATATGCACAAAATGGATTTGTTGAAAAGGCTTTAGAAATTTTAAAGAAAATGTAATTGGCTGGTGTAAATCCAAATTCCACAACCTTTCCCAGCATTCTCCCTACCTGTGTCAAAATGGGAACTTTGGAATAGGGTATGGACATCCAACAAAACATAAAGGATAGAGTAATTTTGTCAGATGTTGTAGTTGCAACTGCCCTATTAGACATGTATGTAAAATGTGGAAGAATAGACAAGGCACGTGAACTGTTTTACAGAATGCCTCAAACAAATGTGGTCTCATGGACTGCAATGATTACAGGATATGCACAAAATGGATTTGTTGAAAAGGCTTTAGAAATTTTAAAGCAAATGCAATTGGCTGGTGTAAAGCCAAATTCCACAACCTTTGCCACCATCCTCCCTACCTTTGTCAAAATAGGACCTTTGGAATAGGGTATAGACATCCATCAAAACATAAAGGATAGAGGAATTTTGTCAAATGTTGTAGTTGCAACTGCCCTGTTAGACATGTATGCAAAATGTGGAAGCATAGACAAGGCACATGAACTGTTTGATAGAATGCCTCAAAGAAATGTGGTCTCATGGACTGCAAACATTGTAGGATGTGCACAAAATGGATTTGTTGAAAAAGCTTTAGAAATTTTAAAGCAAATGCAATTGGCTAGTGTAAAGCCAAATTCCACAACCTTTGCCAGCATCCTCCCTGCCTGTGTCAAAATGGGAGCTTTGGAATAGGGTATGGACATCCATCAAAACATAAAGGATAGAGGAATTTTGTTAGATGTTGTAGTTGCAACTACCCTGTTAGACATGTATGCAAAATGTGGAAGCATAGACAAGGCACGTGAACTGTTTGATAGAATGCCTCAAAGAAATGTGGTCTCATGGACTACAATCATTACAGGATATGCACAAAATGGATTTGTTGAAAAGGCTTTAGAAATTTTAAAGAAAATGCAATTGGCTAGTGTAAAGCCAAATTTCACAACCTTTGCCAGCATCCTCCGTTCCTGTATCAAAATGGGATCTTTGGAATAGGGCATGTACATCCATCAAAACATAAAGGATAGAGGAATTTTGTTAGATGTTATAGTTGCAACTGCCATGTTAAACATGTATGCAAATTGTCAAAGCATAGACAAGGCACGTGAACTATTTGTTAGTTTCAAGACAGACAACTAAGAGGGGGGGTGAATTAGTTGTCCCAAAACTTTTATTTTATTAACCACTTAAATCCTTCTTGTAATTCAGTAGCATAATCAATCATGGAAACACAATACAATAATTCAAGAGTAGAAACACATTAACACATATGACACCAAGATTTTAATGTGGAAAACCCGGTTAAGGGAAAAACCACGAGGTGACTAACCCAAGATTGTATTCTCTATTAAAAGAATAAGAGGAACAAAATGGCACATGCCAATTAGGGCTCATTGCCCAAGCAAACTGCTGAGAAGAGGCCCACTGCCTACAGGAGACACAATATCTACCAAATAATAAGTATTACATACTTGAACTAAAGAATAGCATCTTCACCATGCTTGAGTCAGTTCCATTTAAGCTCAATACTTCTGCTCTGCTTTTCACTCTTCTCCTCTCTACCACACTCTCATCTTCTTCCCGATCAATTTGAAATGACTTCACAACTCTTATTTATACAAAATATCGACTTTGGGATAATCATCAAAGTCGGCACACTTTATTTTATTCCAGAGCAAATACACAAATACAACTTGACTTATTACAAAAGACTTCATGTGAATCACCACTCTATTGGCCACACAGATCTGGGACTTCAATCTTCTTTGAGGAACATGCCATGCTTCACAGAACATCTTCAAGATTATCTGCAAGATGTGTAAATCATCCGGTCGGCCAAGCTTAGGAAGAACGTCATCATCCAGAAGTAATTCTTCAATTATGAGCTCAATCTTCAATGCGGACCACCAACACAAACTAGACACAATCTAGAGACCCCCACAAGCTTGTTTGATTCACCAAGAACATCCACACCACTTCTGATAACTGAAATCATTCTCTTCTTCATCTAGAATCTTAAGAACACAGTCTATCATCACTATTATATTGAAATAGATGCTTGTGGACATCCAGACCATGAACCAATTGAGTTGTCAATTCACATTGACTTCCTAAACACTCCACCAAATCCCCATAACAAGATATTGCATTTCTGGATCTCACCGAACCTATTTGTGTCACTCTGTCACCTCTGAACATCTGCCAGAACCAGTTTTACTCATATGGCCATAACTTCTTCAAATCTTCATACGGACCTCTCAAATCTTTACTGGATCACCTTTAGACACATATCTACAAACCCTTTGATGTGCATCCTCTGATCTTCATCTTAGTTGTGATCTTCACTTTAGAGAGCTTCACTGTCTTCACTGTACTTCTCTATTTCTGATAGGACTAATTTTCTCAATATCCTCAGCACACAACTCATCCAATCCTTGACATCAATGCAACATGAGTATGTTCACATCAATGACAACACCGGTTAGGCCCATACTTGCAACAATCTCCCCCTTTGTCATTGATGGCAACATATGATGTGAAAAATTGTTTTAACCATCAAGACAAGAACTTCTCCTTACTGACTGACATAGCTCCCCCTATCAACAACAATCATTCACATGTCTTCTCTTCCTCTACTGCTCCCCCTCTGATCAGCAACCACTTTTTTTTTCACATGTCTTCTCTCCTCCTTTGACATCAATGGCAAATGGCACATACTTGCATCAATCTCAGAATCATATAGACTACTCCCCCTGAGTAGCAGCTTCCTATCATCAATCCAGACCACAAGATATGACTGTGAGATACTCAAAAGAGTCCTTAGGTAGAGGTTTAGTAAAGATGTCTGTAATCTGATCTTTAGAGGGCACAAACTCCAATCTAAGTTCACTCTTGTTCACCTGCTCTCTCAAAAAGTGAAACTTGATGAATATATGTTTTGTCTTTGAATGCACCACTTGATATATTTATTGCACTTGAATTATCACAGAAGATTGTGATAGGTTCCTCATACTCCACTCTAATGTCTCTTAGCATTTGCTTCATCCACAATACTTGAGTACAACTGCCTGCTACTGCAAATATATTATGCTTTTGCAGTGGATAGAGATATTGCCTCTTATTTCTTGCTTAGCCAAGAAACCAATCTTTTCCCTAAAAAGAATGCACCACCACTAGTACTCTTCCGGTCATCCACATCTCCTGCCCAATCTGCATCTGTATATGCATGAAGAGAGAAATCATGATCTCTACGATACCATAAACCATACTCAACTGTTCCTTTTAGATATCTGAGAATCCTCTTGATTTCCATGACATGAGATTCTCTAGGATCAACTTGGAATCTGGCAACAAGACCAACAACATTCATAATGTTAGGTCTAGTTTGAGTAAGATATAGTAGTCCTCCAATCATTGACCTGTACTTTTTCTAATCAACCCTAAGAGAGTCATCATCTTTGCTCAGTTTACATCCAGTTTCCATGGGAGTATTCATTGGTTTTGATTCTTCCATCCAAAATTTCTTCAACAATTCTTTCACATATTTGGGCTATGAAATGAAGATTCCTTTCTTTGTTTAAGTGATTTGTAGACCCAAGAAGAAATTCATTTCCCCAAACATGGACATCTCAAATTCACTTTTCATTTGCTTAAAGGTTTCTAAAGCCTTTTTAAAAAATCCATTTTTGTGAGAGTCCTGTAATCAGTTCATCCCTTAAGGCAAATGGTGGAAATAAGGGAGAGTGATCCAACAAGGAGAGTCAATGCCTCATTTTAGAATAGAAAGAGACGTCTTTGCTGCACCCAAATGAAGGATGATTTGGATTTGTTCTAACCTGCTACCTTGCATATGGTGGAAAGTAAAATAACTCAGCCGAGCATATAAAATTGAAAGATTTGGGGAGCGGAAGGGGAGCACGAATAGAAAACAAAAGAATCGTCTTCCAAGGAATAGATCCAAGACTATGGAGAAAATCTTCTTTCTTTTAAAGGTATTTCCATCACTTCTTTGTTTTCCAGCACAAAAGCTAAAATACCTTGCTGCTATTTCATTAAGCACAGAAAAAATTGAAACTCCATTTCTACCTTTTAAAAAGAGAAAGAAACATGCCAAAATCTATTTCAATGCAAGATTTTTACACTGCCTCTTTTCTTAGAAACAATTTCTATTATGCAGAACTATTTTCTTAATTCAATAGATATAAAGGGGTTTTCAAAGATAGATCATGAGGTTTCTGATTTGTAATTTTAAGGTAAAACAAGGGTTTGATCTTATAGAAAATTTAATGAGGGAAGCCATACAGAAAAACTGGGATATAATGATAGAGATTGAAGAGATCTAAGTCCCATAGAACCCTTTTGTTATTCGATGACCTTTTCTGTAGAGATTTTCCTTACAACTCTTCTTAAGAATGTTGAGTGGCTTTGTGTTTGGTCATTACAGACATATTTCTGCTAAATAACCAGCCTTGTGAAAATTGTAGTATTTGAGTTAAAGAATGTTATGGCACTAAATACCTTAGATTCATCAATCTGTGTTGTGCATTGAAATTTAGTCACATAATATCTAATTTGGAAAATCTACCCGCAACACAAGGATCTAAAGGAACTATTGTAAGAGGAAAATTAAGATTTCCATTTTGTAAGTCTTTTTAACATTTTATTTGGTTATGGTAAATATGGTGGACAATATGCTAAAATTAGACTATGAGAACACTTGCAATACCTTTTGATGTGCTTTTCTTATAATATCCATGCATTCCTTTGTGAAGAGTGATTAAATTGGGGTCACTGGACTTATTACACAACTAACCTTACTGATAAAGGGCTATTTTCAATAAAATTACATTGTCATCGAAAGCTTTTGCCCTATAGATCACCTTGTTCAAGCCTAGCTAATTTGCATATTTAAATAGGGGTTTTTACTTGATGGATTTTAATTGATGATTATCTTGGATCATGAGTGGTTATGGAACTGTTTTGATTTGATTACATATACCTCATTGGTTAAATGAGATGAGCTTAGGTCTAGGATATTGAGTCCTCATGCATGGCCTTGAGTGCTTGTAAAGGCTAAGGATGCATACGAGAAGGCCTATCCGTCTGTGGGGTGTCGAGTTATCTGCCTACGGGACATTGATTTGGGCATGTTTGAGTCTCCTCCTCTAAATGAGAAGTGTACTTGTGTCCATGTGGTGCCATCCCTTCAAGCACACAGGATGACACTCCATCTGATTTACACTCTTGTATCCAGTACCTTTGTAGTCCTGAGTAGTCCCTGACCTATGTTTTGGATAAGCAGCTCTATGTTATGACATTGGCTTTATGCATTCCTTTCTGTGTCTGCTCTGTGATTGATGTGAGTGTTGGCCACCTTGTATACCCTTGCTTGTTCTTTTGTTTGGGCCTTGTGACTATCTCCGAGCATGGTGGGGTGGTCTCTTGTGAGTCCACATGGTTGGGAGGCGTTGCCACCACCATTGGGGACCGATGAATAGGTTATCGGAGCACCAGTTGGAGATGTTCTCTCTCTCTATTACTCTTTCAGTTATTGTACCATATTCATGGCTATGCCATTACACTATATATTCTTTATGTAATTGTTCTCTCTTACCAGAGAGGATGTAATCATGTAAATTAATGAGAAGAAATGAGATGTTTCCTATTTGCTTTATGGATTCCAGTGTGGGTATTGGATCTACTTGTACTATGGTGCTTTTGGATTCATGTTTATATTAGAAATGGGATTAGGAACATTTGATTTGGTGTTTAAAATGAATGTAGTTTTATAATGTTTTCTTTGGAGGGTGAATTAGTCCTCTCCTTCGGGTTGCACATTCGGCCATACTTGGCCATGAATGTTGTTGATCTATCGAGTTGACAACCATATCTGTGTATGTTATCACTTGTTATTTCAAAAAAAAATATTCTTGTTCTCCCTTGGCCCTTACCCTTCGAGGTTTGCAGGGCAGGATGTTACATCTTTAAAGCATAATGGTAGGGGGATTCTTGTCAGATATTATAGTTTGAAATGCTCCCATAGACATGTATGCAAAATATGGAATCATAGACAAAAAAATGTGAACTATTTAACAAAATTCCTCAAAAAGATGTCATCTCATGGAATGCAATGATTGCAGGATATGTACAACATGGATTTTGCAAGGACGCTCTCAAAATCTTTAAATTTATCTTCTCCACACCTGCTCCAATGATATTTATCTTAACGATTGTTGTTTAATATTTATCTTAACCTGTATTTTGGGGCATTCGACCCTGGCACGAGTTGCCTCTTTGTTGACTTGGGGATCTTCATATAGGATCCATCTCAATTGCCTTTCCTCTTTTTTAGAGTTTAAACTTTAAAAGAATACTACCAGATAATGTGGGTCAAGCTATATTTCTCATTAAAAACCCATGTAAGGCAAAACAGGCCTTCTATGCTTTAATCCTACCGTGCATAACACGATGTGGTTTGGTGGATTGCAGTCTTTGCTAGAAGACACAAAATGAGATTATTGATACAGCCTTATAAGTATTTGCAAAGTGAAGGTGTAAAGTTAAACTAGCTGACCTTGATGAAGCGGGTAATCAATTTCTGACAGATTGTAGAATGCAACAGTTTGTTTGACTTAGGTGTATTGATGAAGGGTACAAAAAATGGTACATTTGAGTTTCAAGTTGCTTCATCAAAATGTAGTTCCACTACCTAAAATCTTTGCCTGATTGGCACAAATTTGTCTTACTAAAAATGCCATTAATGTTTTAAGTTAATGCAATTGGCAAGCACTAAGCTAGACTCTAGGATCTTGGCTAGCATCTCCCATCTCGAGATTTGGTGCCTTGGAACAGGTTTTTAATCCATAGAATATCAATTCAACATGATCTTTGTTTGATATGACATATCAGACACATATGCAAAATGGGCCAGTCTTTGGTAGGCACATGACATAGTTGTCACGTTGGCAACCTTGCCAACAACAATGATTACATGCTACTTAAAAAGTTAAAAGACTATCTTGAGTTATACAAAAGTTTGAACAAGAAATGAACCCAGAATAAAGTTTGTATTTGTTGTCATTTAAGCAGTAATCTTGCCAGGAGAACCTAAGCCTTCATGTTTCAAGATTTTAGTCTTTGGCTATTTTACATAAATATATAGCCATTATCTAGAAGAGCACCCCTACTTAATAATAATGTCAATTTTAGCAACTGTATCCTATTAATAAGAAGAAAAAATTCTTGAAATCTTGATATATGGCATTTATTAATAAGGCATCACATCACCAATTCATCTCTTCCTTAGAGATAGACTTTTTCATTCTATGATTGTATGTTCTAGATCCCATTAGAAAAATGAAGCTTGTACAAAGCCAAATCTGAGTGAGCTAGTGTTCAAACTCATTTTGAACATCTTTTGACTGTTGCTTAAAGGTCATTCTTATAGGAGCATTTGGACGAGCCTTCCAACCATAGAGCCTATCCACCTTAATAAGTCAAGCACATAGTGAAAGCCTTTTGTGTCAGTGATTTTCAAGGTAGAAATTTTTTCATGAAAATTAATGGTAGATAGATATTGAATACACATTGAAACTACCATACAGACTTACCTTATTTAGGGCAACTACAAAGGGCATACGTCACATTTTCAAAAGATTTAGCGACTCAAGTGTTTGTGGTTCCAAGCCATGCATAATAACAACAACCAATATAGCAATATCACATAAACTAGAACCTCGAGCTCTAAAATTTGTGAAAGATTCATGCCCAGGAGTGTCAATTACTAGTAAACTAGGTACCCTTAAATTAGCATATGCCTTCAACTCTTTTGTCCTCTCATGTATGTTTTCCATTGGAAAATATGTCACTCCAATTTGCCAAGTGATTCCTCTTGCCTCAACTTCCTACACATTTGTCCACCAAATACAATCGAGCAAATTTGTCTTGCCGGTATCGACATGACCAAGAATGAAACAAATAGGCGAGCGCAAATCATATGCATTCCTTTTCAATAGTGTTTCTTCCTTCCTCACCTCTCGCTTCCTTAATGCTGCCTGTCACTTGTTATCCTTCATGTTTTCATCTTCACTCTCATTTTCTTCACTTTCAGAGTCTTATTCACTTTCAGGTTACACTTGTTGAACCTGCTTTACAGAAAAAGATGGTTTAATAGGAGGGGAAGGCTTTGCTACACTTGACATGGGTGTTGATTTAGGCACAGATGCAGCTGTATTTTTTACTACAACAGACTTAGATGCAGGCCCAACAAAACTCTCTTCCTCTTCAGCAAAAGTACTTTTAACATGTAAAGCCACATCTTTTTCATCCCAACTTTTAGCATCCCAATCATCTTCCTCCTCCTCTTCGGTTTCCATTTTCTCCTGCTCAACATCCATATGAGCCTCACTCTCAATAGGCTCAATTATCATTGCATTGACCTCTTCCTTTACTTTACTATCATATGCCTCTTGAGGAGTTTCATCTTAGATGGCATGGTCTTCTGTTAGCATAGCCTACTGAGAAGTTGCAGAATCAATAGTAGTAGGACCATGCTTTTTCTTCGTCTCATACTTTGGTTTCTTGGGTGCTGAAGAAATTTGTTCCTCCCTTGAAACATCAGATAAACCCCCACTTTGGGCAAGGAACTGCTCTCTCATTAAAGCCAACCTGCAAGCTTCTTCCTTCTGCTTGCTAATTAGTAAGTTGCCCTCTGCCTAAAGCTGCAGCAGCAGTCCCCTTGTACCAGTTGAATAAGATTTTCATGTGGCATACAAACTTATAAAAAATGAAGGTCCAAGTTGCAAAATAATTTATTAGTTATGTCAAAGGTTGCATGAAAGAATTGACATTGCTCTCAAACATCACACTATTTGGCTATTTGAGATCCTTTAGTGAAGGCTATTATCAAATCATACATCAACAAATCTGTAGGGTGAGGTCTACTTGATGTGATTATGAACAATCACATGTACATGTATTTTGTGTTATAAAAAAAGCCAACATAGTCAAAATGGGGCTGTGACATTAGAAGGGTCAGTCTATGATTCAATTTCAATGCTTTTGACTAGAATAAATGGTAGTGTTATAAATACTATGTTTGACTATAATAAATTCTATTGACTGCAATAAATGTTGTGGGTTGCTAGTGCCAACTGAGTACAGTGTACACAATGAGGAATAGTCCCATGAAATGCAACTTTCCACTAAAGTAAAAATTATAACTGAAAATGGCTATGTGCATCCCTTGCTAAATGTTTAGAAAATATGTTTACACAGGATATTGTATTTGACATAAGACCATAAGACTAGATCTTTTTACTCATTTAGGCCTCATAGATGCCTTGGCAAAGTAAATTAACAATATTTCTTTTAGGAATTTTGTCAAAGTGTTCACATGCATTGTCTATGCTTCTAAATTTTGTATGCATGTCGACCAAGGCACCTACACCTACAACATCTGACCAAAAAAACCCTTTATTTAAAATGGATATCTATACCATGTTCCAATGCTCCCATTTTTGCACAGGTTGGAGATGCTGGCAAAGGTTGTAGAGTCCAATTTTACACCTGCCAATTACATTTGCTTGAAAGTTTCTAAATCCATAGGAAACTATAAGGAACTTGAAATCTCATCCACACAATACAAGCCACAAAGAAAATTAATCACAATTTTTAATTATTCAAGAGAGATTTTTGCATAAATTCTTCTTTATTGACTTTTGTGCATAAGTTCTTGTAAAGGCCATGGTGATCAGAAGTGGCACTTATAACTACATCATCTAACAAATCTACTTTCAATTATGCTTCGATGGATGCCCATACCCTACTTAAAAGTTTCTAAGGCCTTTTCAGGAAAGCCATGTTGAATATATCCTACAATCATGGCATTCCATGACACTACATTTCTTTGAGGCATTTCTTTAAGCAACATATACCACTGATCCTTATAAGACATATCGGTGAGACAAGACCGCTTCGATGGAACCCTCATCATGGTCTCCATGATGGACCGATAAAAGAAAATTAACAGGTATATACCATTGGCTAGACAACAATGCGTCGAGCAGACTCCTAACACGGTCCCACCGACAGACTGATGAAGCAAAGCAATCATGTACATATCAAGGGAAGCATCATACATCAACCAGACATATTCCATCACCCTACCGATAGCTCGATAATAGTGTATCAGTGACACTTGAGCATATCGGTGAGAGAAGACATGGAGGTCAGGGTTTCGAGGAAAGACAAGAAAGGGTTGAGGATTCTTTAACGAAACAACTTGTAAAAGTAGAAGCAGAGAGATATAACTAACCTAGACATAGACAAACAAGGAAATATAGAGATCGGAGCCACTGTCTTCCTAATGGCAGAGCTTTAACTCAGCAAATCTATCAGCAATTTGAAGCCAGTTTTCAAGCATTGTATCGACTGTGACCTCCAAAACCCTAACTCCAGCATCGGTGCACTTGTTCTCCCAGTTGTTGTCATCTCACATTTGCAACCTTCCGCATACTACTGGGTAGCTGGAAAGAATGGCCGACAGGGACATTTTCAAGGCCATGACAAGATCAGAGCTTTCTTTATTGCTGAACTTCTTGTAGTAATAAACCAGTCAGACATTGTGCAGGTGCATCATGTGATCCAAGTTCAATAGTGGGTAGCATTTTCCTGGCACCACTACCTCGCTAGGCACAACCATCAACTTTGAATGAATCTTC
The DNA here is from genome assembly GCA_027924645.1 of Cunninghamia lanceolata. NCBI lineage: Eukaryota > Viridiplantae > Streptophyta > Pinopsida > Cupressales > Cupressaceae > Cunninghamia > Cunninghamia lanceolata. The sequence goes on along the minus strand of BSBN01001183.1, from coordinate 313,792 downwards.
ACCTTCTCTTCTCTCATCTTCCCTTCTCCTGCCAAAACAAAGCCCCCCCCATATGCCCTAAACACATTATGAAATATTATGAATTTCAAGTGATTTTGAGGAGACAGGGATATTGGGCTAACAAAAGGGAGTGTCTCACCGATACAACGATGAAACCAGGGCTTTGACGGTTGACCCTGCCTGTCAAGCAATTTTTTTATGACAGTTATCCATTGAATAGTGCCCTTAAAATACTATGACATACCATAGTAAAATTAAAATTATATATAAACCAAATATATATATAATCATAATTTTATATAAATTTTAATAGTTTTCATTGAAAATATTGATTGTATTTTATGGCAAAAATGCTTAAATACGGTTATACGTCCATCAAATTTAAGCCCTAGATAAAACTACCAAAGACAAAAGACATCAGTGGAAGTGATGAATATAGGTGGGATATAAATATGAGTCCCAGCGATACCCCGAATTAAGAAAGCAATGACATAAAGAAAGCATGGACACAAGATATAATAAATTATTTCTAGGAACATATATATGCAAGTAGTAGACAAACATCTACACATCTAATCTAGTGTTAGCATATGAATCCATCTAGTAGCTAGGGATCAACATATAATGTTGATAATGAATTAAGCAATTGTGATCACAAAATAAATGGGCCTTACAATGAGGTTGGGCCTTACAACTACTAATTGATTGAATTTTAGTTGACAAATCTAATATATCTCATAGTTTGCTAAGAAAAGAAAACAAATTTCTTCATAAGTATGCACAATGTACTAGATCATATTGAAGAATATATTTGGTTTGAATATAGTTTACTTATACTAAGATCTACCATAGTATTATGATCAAATTGGAAAGAAAAAAAATAGAGTAACAGTCATTTTTATTTGTCTAACCAATTATTTAGTTGTATTTTTTGCCAATGTCCAAATTTGATGTAGGGGCATCACATAAATTGATTGTTTCAAATCTTTTTTTTTGTGAGCAGGTGAAGTTCCTGTCACCATTGCGATAGAAAGTATTTATAATTGCATAATAAGGCAGTGTCAGTAAAACAATTGTTCTAGTAAATCTATGATGTTTGGAAACAAATCCTTTGATGGGAAGGATCTTAAAAACATTCTAGAATTATACATGAAGGTTGCATAGTCAAATTCCTCCTAGTGTGTGAGATTTTAACATTTTCTGACTTATGCTGGTGATTTGGTGAAATTGTAAAATCCAGAGTTTGGTAGCATTTGAGGTCGAATGGTTTGGTGGAGGTCTTAGGAATGCTGAGACATTTATTACTATTCATTTTGGCAATGTTTCAAGCTTCTGGTAAAAAGTTTATGGCCGAAGTCAGTTTTTAGTCTGGGCACTCGTCGCAGTTACACAATTAGAGTTTTCGGATCTGTAAAGTATAATTTTGGTTGGTATTTATTAGTTTGATGTTTATCTAGTAGAATGGCTCTGACAAAGTCCCAAGTTCATGCTTTTCATCTAGAGGTATCATATGATCATTATTATGCCTTTTGACAAGGCAAATCTGAGTTTGTTCATGAGCGATTAAATATTATCCTACAACAGATTTGAAGGCACCGAGAGAAGAAAGTAAAATGTAGTGTGGGAATTTTAGTTTGTCTAACCCTAGAGGTATAAGTGTGACATGAAATATTTAATGCCCTGAGACATATGACAAGTGGCGTCAATAGCAAGATATAACAAATGACCGTTCAAGTCTGCATTATAGTTTGACAATTGTTGAAGTACGTAACTACTATGGAAACTGATTGACATGTTTTATCTAACTGCCATGAAGGAAATAGAGACTGCCAGCTGGGGAAGTAATGCCTTCTATCTTGAAGACCAATTTCAAATTTAGAAAAATGCTAAGTTTAGTCTCTTGGAAATTCATTGCAGTGTTGGTAAAGGGAGCTGATATGTCAGTTCGAAGAGAAAGAGGAGACACCAAATGGGAGAAACCATTGGATGGAAGGAAAGTAACTAATCTGAGAGAGAATCTACAGCAGCGACAGAAGAAGGTAGAAAGATAGAATCTGCAGAGCATAAATAGTGAAGAAGAAAGGATATACGAGAAGTTTTGGGGCAGAGAGGTGAGAATAATACACCTCTGAGAGAGTTTTTGGAGAGAGGAAATAAGAAGATAGAAGAGGTTGAATGCCTCTGTGGAGGCTCATGAGTAATCAGAGGAATGCTTATGAAAGTTGAGGGTAGAGGAAGTCCTCTGTAGAGTGTAGTGGCCATTAAAGGCCAATAGAAATAATATATTACAGATTTAATGTATGTTACTGATTGGAATATAATAGACCTGGGTGATGTTGCATTATTTGTTTTGAGACAATTAATGAATCATACTAGTTATTGTTCAATGTTTGCTATGCATTTCTGATCTCTATTATTAACTCAGTTTCAATAGAGTTGCTGTCATAGTTGTGACCAAAGATATGCATAGGGTTGGTTATTGCTAAAGACCCAAATTGTGCCATGTCAATTGATGTCTTAACATCTGAATTAGAAATTGGTACTATCAGAGTGGTATCAAAGCACAGAACGATTTGAGTGTGAATGTTTAATGTGTTATTGACCTTTTGAAGGTTATGCATTGTATTGTTGTTGCTGATTGACAGGGCAGATTGAAAGGAAGAAAACCCTAAGGAGATGTTTGGAAGATGAAAGAAGAAAGAGAAAATACAAGATAAAAAAGAGAAAATAAAATTTGTAGATCATGGGTATATAGTACCATTTTGGAAAACAAAATCAGTTGTGAAAAAGCATCAGGGAGAAGGTAACAAAGGAGTAGCATCAAGGATGGAAGATATGACAAAGGATCTAAGGAGACGAGAGGATAAGCCTAGTATGGAGGCAGTAAACCATTCACCCAAGAAGGTGGAGAATCAAGTATGGAAGGTAAAGCATGGGACAGCCATGGGAGAAGATGAAGATAAGAAGACAAACCAAGTTAATAGCAGCTGTGAAGAAGATGAGTCCAAGGGAAAGGAAGATCTAATGAGATCCATGGAGGATGAAAAGAAGAATAATGCACAAGAGCCTGCAATCAAGCTAGAAGAAAAGCAGTATGGTAAGTGCAGGGTAAAAAGTTAACAACTTGATTTGTATAATGATGATGAAGAAGCTTTGAATGAAATTTATGAATGTGAAGAAAGGTTGTGGCTGACAATAGATAGAGAGAAAATAAGAAGAGGGAAATACAAACAGATAAAGGACAGCAAAAGAGAGCAAATTGAACAATCCAAAAGTGAATATAACAAGGTTGTAAAGAATGAGTTGGTTAGGAGAAAGAAGAATCCTAAAAGAATAATGGAAGAATGGTGTGATGAAGAAAGAAAGCTAGTAGATGGTAACAGAGAGCTTGGTGCAGCAATGTAGACCGAGGTAAACAAAAATATCTTTTCCAAGAATGGGGATATGAATTTCTTTAATGTGTTGATTAATGAAAGGGTAAAATGTGAAGTAGAGAATAGTATTGTGTTATGTGAATTGCATGAAGGTGTTAAAAATGTTTTGAGGTTGTTTAGTGTGGACAGTTGGAAATAAGGCTGAGCATGCCTTAAAGGTAAAAGAGAATTGGATAAGTGAAGTGGGAATAATTAGGAACATAGGTATAGAGTTTCTTATTTTTTATATTGTTGGAGTGGCTGATATGGGGATGAGTGGAATAGCAAGAAGTCTAGTTGGTGTGGAGTTGAAGGATGAACAGCGAAGTTGGAGGGATATGTTAGAAATGTCGAATAGATTGTGGAAGAAGTGAAAGAAATATTGAGGATCTACACTGGAGGAACTACCACATGTGTGGGAGCACATGCTCTTTTCTCCCCTAGGGAGCCTGATGCAGGGGCATCGCATAAACTGATTGTTTCAAATCTTTTTGTTTGTGAGCAGGTGAAGTTCTTGTCGCCATTGCGACAAAAAGTATTTATAATTGCATAACAGGGCAGTGTCAATAAAATAATTGTTTCAGGAAATCTATGATGTTTGGTGATAAATCCTTTGATAGGAAGGATCTTGAAAACATTTTTTAAATTATACACAAAGGTTAGATAGTCAAATTCCTCCTGGTGTGTGAGATTTTAACGTTTTCTAACTTGTGCTGGTGATTTGATGAAATTGTAAAATCTAGAGTTTGGTGGCATTTGAGATCGAATGGTTTGGTGGAGGTCTTATGAATACTGATACATTTATTACTACTCATTTTAGTGATGTTTTGAGCTTCTGGCAAAAAGTTATGGCCAAAGTCAGTTTTTAGCTTGGGCACCTATCGCAATTACACAATTGGAGTTTTTGGATCTATAAAGTATAATTTTGGTTAGGATTTATTAGTTTGATATTTATCCAATAGAATGGCTCTGACAGAGTCCCAAGTTCATGCCTTTCATCTAGACATATCATATGATCATTACTATGCCTTTTGACAAGGCAAATATGAGTTTGTTCATGAGTGATTAAATATTATCCTACAACAGATTTGAACGCACCGAGAGAAGAAAGTAAAATGCAGTGTGGGAATTTCAATTTGTCTAACCCTGAAGGTATAAGTGTGACATGAAATATTCATTGCCCTAAGACATATGACAAGTGGCATCAATAGTAGGATATAACAAATGACAGTCCAAGTCTGCATTATAGTTTGACAGTTGTTTAACTACATAACTACTATGGAAACTGATTGACATGTTTTGTCTAACTGCCATGAAGGAAATAGAGGCTGTCAGCTAGGGAAGTAACACCTTCTATCTTGAAGACCAATTTTAGATTTAGAAAAATGCTAAGTTTAGCCTCTTGGAAATTCCTTGCAGCGTTGGTAAAGGGAGCTAATATGTCAGTTTGAAGAGAAAGAGGAGACGCCAATGGGGAGAAACCATTGGATGGAAGGAAAGTAACTGATCTAAGAGAGAATCTACAGCAGCGATAGAAGAAGGCAAAAAGATAGAATCTGCATAGCATAAATAGTGAAGAGGAAAGGATATACGGGAAGTTTTGGGGGAGAGAGGTGAGAATAATACACCTCCGAGAAAGGTTTTGGAGAGAGGAAATAAGGAGATAGAAGAGGTTGATTGCCTCTATGGAGGCTCAAGAGTAATCAAAGGAATGCTTGTGAAAGTTGAGGGTAGAGGAAGTCCTTGTGGAGTGTAGCGGTCATTAAAGGCCAATAGAAATAATATATTATAGATTTAATGTATATTGCTGATTGGAATATAATAGACCTGGGTGATGTTGCATTATTTGTTTTGAGTCAATTAATGAATCATACTGGTTATTGTTCAATATTTTCTATGCATTTTTGATCTCTATTATTAACTCAATTTCAATAGAGTTGTTGTCATAGTTGTGACCGGAGATATGCGTAGGGTTGGTTATTGCTAAAGACCCAAATTGTGCCATGTCAATTGATGTCTTAACATCTGAATTAGAAATTGGTGCTATCAAAATTAGTCATTTATTTAGTCATTTATTTGGTCATTTATTTAGTCATTTTAATTGATGACCAAATTAGTCATTTATTTAGTCATTTATTTGGTCATTTATTTAGTCATTTTAATCGATGACCAAATTAGTCATTTATAGCTATGTTGCAAAAAAAATTGGTCACATGACTAAAATTTTGAGTCACCTGGTCATTTATTTCCCATAGTTCTACTAGTGTAATCAAACTCTCTTGAAAAGAAAACCCCGTAACCAATACCGCCCACAGACTTGGAAACTGCCAAACCCTCAACAAATACTTAACTAGAATCTAGGCCAGATTTTGAATCCACTTTGCTGCATTGCCAGAAAGAGAAAAACAAATGTTCAATCTAGCCCTATTGGAGGAACGAGCAATGAACTTTCTGAACATAACATAAATGAGCAAATTGTCTAAACAATTTTGTGGCCATTTTCTTCCCCTTCCTGATGTCCATCCTCTTCCTCACTCTCATCATCATCATCATCATCATCATCATCATCATCTTTGGCTATTTATTCATCACCATCACCTACTTCCCCAGTGAACCAAGAAACTGCATGGGGGATAATTTTATCCTTAATTGTAGATCTGCAAGAAAAACACATAAAATCAATTAAAACTGATACCCAAAAGGTAGATAAATCCAAACACTTAGCAATAGATCAAGAACAAACCCAATCTCATAATCTTGGTTCATTACATCTTGCAATTCCTTAGCCTATCAACCACCCCATAAACTTATCAAAACACAAATACAGGATGGTAAAAAGTGTGTTCATTGAAAACTATAGAGCAAAACAAGCAAAACAGATCACTCATCAATACTCACAGCATCATCATTATTAGTGTACACATTGTATTTGGCTTCATTTGGCCTTATTTGGAAGCCTCATTTTATGCACATGGCATAAGACACCTCAGCTAGGTGTGTGGCATTTAGGAAGAGTCCTTAACTCCATCACTCCACTTAGCTTGCCACATCTACTTGAGTTCACCTTAAGTTATGGGATTGACTCCCATTAACTCAAGGTTACTCAAGCTTATATGTACTCACAATCTTTGCTATTCATTCATGCATTGTGTGACTTCATTATCTGCATTGTTTTTGTGCTTGTTCTCTCTCTCATGATTCAAGGTTCCTTTATGGTATCAGAACAGTTGAGATAGAAACAAGTCAACGTTCAAAAACTTACAGGTTGTGAGGTCTCATTTGCTGTGATTTGTGATCTATGGTTTGTGAGGGTAGTGTTGGACAGTTGTGTGGAGTGTGGTTGTGGCATGTTGTAGGAGTGTTGCATAGAAGCAAGGCTGAGGCCCCTGTGTGAGAGTGAGCCTGCTTCTCCAGGCATTGGACCTGCATCTCTAGATGTTGGGCTTGCTTGCAGGTTGCCACAGCCCTACACAGTAGGTGTTGTCCTAGCTGCCAGTCGTGGGTGCTTTGAGGAGCTAAAATATGGCTTCCTTCTACTGATTTCACCTTCCATAGGCCCATGGGTATTCTAAAGGCACAGAGCGCATAGTCTTTTACCTCATGGGCTCTCTATCCGTTCTTGCAGTCTGTGGTCTGCACTGATCCAAACCAATCTTCATTAGGCTTTGTTTAGGCACCATTTCTATGTGAATCTAGATTCTTTGCCATCCTCCAAACCACCTCCCTTCACATTTGAAAGCACCTATTTCAGATTTGATCGCCGATCTTTGCTTGCACAACCATGCAGCAGTGAAGGTCGCCCTCAATTCGGTGTCCTTCACAATGACGTCCCTATTCAGAAAAAGCATAGAGCCCACCGCCTTTGGGTGTAGAAGAGGAGTTTATAAGGCTCCAAAACATGTCTTTGGTCTCCACAACAACATCTTTTCACCTAAGGTTTGCTTGCAGATGATAGAGAGAGATTTGGCCGCCAACAACCATCAAATTTTGGTCGTCCCCTGCAAATCTTTCTCTAGTTTTTACCTCTATTTTTTTCTCTATTGTTTTTCTCTATTTTTTTCTATAGAGAAGGTATTTTATAGAGGGTGTAGATCTACACATTATAGGGATTGACTTCCATGTTCCACCATCTATCTCTTTGAGGTTGCGGTATGATCTTTGTTTGCAGGGTCGCCATTGCTGAAGATCTTCATCGTTTGGTGTTGCCAGTTGTTGTTTAATGTTCTGCCTAGTTGAGGTCTTCATAGTCTCAGTTGTTTATCTATTGGTTGTTGTTTAATCATCATTTGATGCTACAGTTCAACAAGATTCTATCAATTTTTTTTGCAAAATTAAAGGCATTTAAGTGTATGAGGGGAAAAAGTAAAATTTACATATCCTTTTTGTGCATGATTTTTTGAGACATTTCTTTTAGATTCAAAATCGCACTATTGTTATAAAGTGCCTATTTGAAATCTATTTTGTCTCACTTCATGCACTAATTATAAAGTGCCGAATCTTGGGGGGTTCATCAAATTTAATCAAGAGAGGGGTGTCTTGTGTCTTTCACTTCCTTGAGAAGTGCATCTTGGTTGTGTACTTCATCCTTCAGCATCTCTTTCCACATTTATGTTTGCAAGCTACAACATGGATTCTAGTATTTCTATTTCACCCTTAACGCCCTTCAATTATCATGAATGGAAGTCTAAAATTTCTCTTTGACTCATGAATAAAGGCTTATATAGGGTTACAATGAATACTGAAAAAGAACCCACAACTACTAAGGATAAGGAAAAATGGTTAAACAAAAGAGATCAAGCTTTTGGTTTTTTGTGTCTTAATATTTCACCTGAATTACTATTTCATGTTTAGTCCTTAAAAACACCCAACAAAGTTTGGGAAGGTCTTAACAAGCTATTTGGCAAGATAGATGAATTTAGGAGTCATGAGTTAGAGAATTAACTCATAGGGCTAAGTCCAAAAGACTATACATCTCTACAAGACTTTTTTACTAAGTTCAAGTCCTTAAGGTTGCAACTAAAAGAATGTGGGATTGACAAAAAAGAGGACTGGTTAGTTCTTTCTGTATTGTCCAAATTAGGTCCAGAGTACTCTGTGTTTGTATCTACCTTCTACTCAACAAAGAGGGCTCTTGGAGCCTCATGGGCTATGCCTTCTCTTGATGACTTCATTGCTGATCTCATAAGGGAGCAAGACAAGTTGATTCAAATGGGGAATTTGAAGACTAGTAAATCTCAAGCACTCATTGCAGGAAATGAGAAAGATTAATCTTCAAAGGGTAAGAAACAACAAAATCAAAAGGAAAAGGATTCTAAGAAAGACAACAAAACTGATAACTCTAAAAAAGAAGGCAACTCTAAGCAAGGGAAACCTAAGAAAGAGTTAGTCAAATGTGCCTAATGTAAAAAGAATGGTCATGATGAATATCAATGTATGAAGAAGCAAATAGAGCACCTTACATGTCTTCTCAAGAAGAACATAGGGGTTCCAAATTCAATCAACACATCTTCATCAAATCAGGATAAGTCAAAGGAAAAAGAGAAAGGAAAGGGCAAAGCCTTAGTTGCTACTGCATCCTCATCACCATCTTGGATAATAGATTCAAGAGCTACTGATCATATGGGATCATCACAAGTTGAGTTCTCATCCTTGCAATCATGTAGCGTGTCTTCAATCACCGTAGGTGATGATACTCCAGCATTGGTTAGAGGAAGAGGGTCTATTGAAGTAGGAGGAACATTCCAAAATGTTCTAAGTGTACCTTCACTTTCAAACAATCTCCTTTCAGTGTATCAAATCACTCATCTAGGAAAAGGAATGATAGTTGAATTTTCTCCAAATGGCGTTGAAATCAAAGAGTTGTATAGCAACAATATGGTAGCTACAAGAAAGGCAGATCATCAATTGAGATTGTATACCTTTTTTAGTTTTTCTCTTAGTACTTCTCCAAAAACTCTGATTACCCATTCTAATGGCATTAGCAAGCTTTGGCATGAGCGATTTGGTCATTTGAGCTATTGCTATCTCAAACAATTGAATCAACAAAACATGGTAACAGGGTTGCCAAATGTCAAATTTTCAAAGGGGCTTTATAAAGGTTGTGCACTAGGCAAGCATCTAGAACATAAGTTTGACAAAGGCAAAGCATGGAGGGCATCATAAGTCTTAGAACTTGTACATAGTGATGTTTCAGGACCATTTCCACACCCATCCTTCACTAAGGCAAGATATGTTCTTACATTTATTGATGACTTTTCAATATACACATGGGTTTACTTTATTAGGCAAAAATCTGAAGTCTTTGATTGCTTTCAATATTTTAAAGCCTTAGTTGAGAAACAATCTGAGAAATCTATCAAAATTCTAAGGACAGATAATGGGTGTGAATATGTAAACAACAGGTTTGAGCAGTTTTGCACATTAGAGGGGATTGAATTGCACCATATTGTTCCTTACTCTCCCCAACAAAATGGAGTTGCAGAGCGCAAAAATAGCTCATTAAAAGAAGTGGCAAACTACATGATACATCACAGAGAACTTACACCAAAATTTTGGGCAGAAACTATCAATTCACAAGTTACATTTAGAACAAGGTACCTCATAAAGCATTGAAAGGAATCACACCTTTTGAAGCTTGGAAAGGATGAAAACCAGCAGTTGATCATTTTAGAGTTTTTGGGTCTCTAGCAATGGCTTGCATTCCTAGGAGCAATGCAAGGCTATGGATCCTCAATCCAAACCTTGTATTTTTGTTGGATATCCAGATAGTGTTAAGGACTATCACTTACTCCATCCTATTACACATGAGTTGTTCATTGAGAGAAATGTTAAGTTTCATGAGATTTCTATTGACTCTACACTTGACACTTCTCATCATACTTTGGGCTCACTACACCTTGATGATTCAAATCATTCACAGCAGATTCCTGATATAGTGTCTTCTTCAGATTCTTGCAGTTATGATAGTGAGGATAGTGATGAGGGTTCATCTTCATCTAGTTCTGGGATTACATTAGAGGTTGACATAACAGCGCCTGATTCACCTCCATCTCATTCACTTGATAGGACAGATTTATGGGCACAGGATTCCACAGTTGATAGACACATTGAGTCAAATTTCTAGGGAGGGTCTCATGCCTACTTTGCCTCAGCTTCAGATCCATAGACTTTTAGACAGGCATTAGCCATACCTGAGTGGGATAATGCTATGAATGAGGAATACAATTCCTTACTTAGAAATCACACTTGGGATTTGACTTCACTTCCTAAAGGAAGGAAGCTAGTTTGATGCAGATGGATATATCAAACTATGTTTGCAGTAGATGGGTCAATTGATAAGTATAAGGCACGACTAGTTGCAAAAGGTTTTTCACAAGTTGCAGGTATTGATTACACTGAAACCTTTGCACCTGTCGCTAAGATGACTTCAATTAGACTCACACTTGCTATTGCTACTTCACATGGATGGGAAGTACATCAGATGGATGTTAAGAGTGCATTTCTTCATGGAGACTTTGAGGATGAAATCTACATGGAACAACCACTAGGGTTTGTTCAGAATTCATCCTTAGTATGCAGACTTAGGAAATCTCTCTATGGCCTCAAACAAGCTCCTAGAGCTTGGTATGCCAAGATGGATTCTTTCTTACTTGCTTCAGGTTTCACTAGATGCCATTCTGATCCTAATGTGTATCTATTCCATTAGGATGATTCACTATTAATATTGGTTCTATATGTTGATGATCTCCTGATCACAGGAAATTCTTCTTATGTTATTGCAATAGTGAAGTTAGCTCTCCATGACAGATTTGATATGACAGACTTGAGTATTTTGTATTATTTCCTTGGCATAGAGATTTCACAATCTGATACATGGATCACACTTGCACAACCCAAGTATACTCTTGATTTGTTGGCACGATTTCACATGACATCTTGTAAACCATCTCCAAATCCCTTTCTATTAGGAGTCAAACTTGATACATGTTGCACTTCACCATTGGTTGATGCCACTTTGTATCGCCAACTTGTTAGGAGTCTCATATACTTGACTCATACTAGGCCTGATATTTCATATGTAGTAGGCATGGTTTCTAGATTCATGCAAGAACCTCATGAGTTACATTGGAAAGTAGCTAAGAGGATACTTCACTACCTACAGGGTACAATTAGTCTTGGGATTCACTTCAGAGTTGGTACTGCTATTGACTTGGTTGGCTACACAAACTCAGATTGGGCTGGTGATACAGATAATCGCAAGTCCACTTCAAGTTATAGTTTCTCACTTGGATCAGGTCCTATTAGTTGGTCTAGCAAAAAGCAATCTTCTATTGCTTTATCATCTACAGAGGTAGAGTACAGGGGAGCTGTTAATGTAGCTACTGAAGCTATTTAGCTACAGGGTATTCTTACTGAGTTTGGTATTCCTTTCAAGAAACCAACAATAATTCATTGTGACAACCAGAATGCTATTCATATATGCAGCAATCGGGTTCAACATCAACAAACCAAACCCATTGATATTCATATGCATTATATTCGAGAGCTCATTCATAGTCAGGTCATTGACTTAGTATTTTGCCAGTCTTTAGTACAGGTTGTAGACATCTTCACCAAACCTTTCACTGAGAGAAAGTTCATCCATATATGAGCTCTTTTAGGGGTGAAGTCTACATCAACAACTAGATCATCTTTGGGGGGGGCTTTCTATCCTTCTTTCTTTCTTCTTTTTCTCTCTTTTGGGGGGTAGTTTTTTCCACTAGGTTTTCTACCTTTCTCCACTTATGAGAGTTTTATTTGTACATGGGTACCTAATCAGGCCTTGTTGCCAAGACCCATCTTTTCCACCCACCTAAGTTGTGCTTAAGGGGGGTATTAGTGTACACATTGTATTTGGCTTCATTTGGCTTTCATTTGGCCTTATTTGGAAGCCTCATTATATGCACATGGCATAAGACACCTCAGTGAGGTGTGTGGCAGTTAGGAAGAGTCCTTCACTCCATCACTCCACTTAGCTTGCCACATCTACTTGAGTTCACCTTAAGTTATGGGATTGACTCCCATTAACTCAAGGTTACTCAAGCTTATATGTACTCATAGTCTTTGCTATTCATTCATGCATTGTGTGACTTCATTATCTACATTGTTTTTGTGCTTGTTCTCTCTCTCATGATTCAAGGTTCCTTTAATCATCAACATCATCATCTTCAGGGACCTTTGGTGGATCAAAGAAATTGAAAAAGCTTGGGCATTTCTCAATTTTTGTCATTGGTTTTGCATTCTTTTCTTCCTTCTTAGGCTTCTTCTTCATGACCTTTCGAGTTAGGTTCTTACCAGGTAACCAATCAATTTCAGTTCTGCATGCAAAATGTGGGTACTTACCACACTGTTCTTATAATAAGGGTTCTCATCGAAGAAGAATTCCAACTTGAATCCCTTCTCATCCCTGTCACTGTCAAGATGAGAACAAATTAAACAGTACTGAATTTAGCAAAAAATATTAAACAAATAGTTTATTAGAACCACTAAATAGAGAAGTAGAGAACTACCAGTAAACAACCATAAATAGAGCTCACAACAGCTTAGCTCTCTGTTAATAACCATTTATTTTAAATAATCCCCTTATTCCACAAAGCTAAATAACTTTTAATGAACAACTTCAAAGGCTTTACTAAATATAGATTAAAAACAAATTATTCATATAAAACTATAGAAAACTGACAAATGCATTAAATATTGGAGAATTTTTTGTTTAAGTAGTAATAGTAAGTACTTTTAGAGAACATGATATTAATTATTTTAATTAATCTAATATTGTGGTTTAGTAATATTTTTTTCTAAAGATAAAGAATTGTTTATCGTTTCAAATTTGTAACTATTATATTTCTAGAATTAAATTTATAAGGAAAAATTTATATGAACTCGTTTTGAAATGTCTTGGGTAAATAAAATTTAAATCTCAAAAATAATCTAATTTGGTAAAAATAAAATAGCACTAAAATATTTTCTTAACTATAAAGTTAAACTTTACAAAGCCTATTAAATAACACAAATATTTCCTTAACTATAAAACTAAACATTACAAAGCCTACATATTTATATTTATGTGGCCCTAGCCTAGTTGAGTGTATAGAGATTTGAAATGTTTCCTTAAGATATTAAAATGTAATAATACTAATACTTTTATAATTTAAAATGCATTAAAATATTATAAGTTTGAAGAATAAAATAAAAAATGTAATAACATGGCAAAATATTTTTCATGATACTGTAGATTTTTAACTCTTGAATAAATAAAATTGAAATCCCCAAAATAATCTAATTTCATAAAATAAAATGTGTAGAACCCTAACCCTAGTTGGGTGTGAAGAGATTTGAAATGTCTGCCTAAAATATTAAAATGTAATAATATTGAATACTATTACAATTTAAAATGCATTAAAATATTGTAAGTTTAAAGAATAATTACACAATATAATAACAATAACATATTCATATTTAGATCACTACAGTATTTTATCTTAGTCACTTAATTTTTTGTTTAAGTAATAATAGTAATTACTTTTAGAGAACATGATATTAATTATTTTAATTAATCTAATATTGTGGTTTAGTAATAATTTTTTCTAAAGATAAAGAATTGTTTATGATTTCTAATTTGTAACTATTATATTTGAATTGTTTATGTGAACTCGTTTTGAAATGTCTTGGATAAATAAAATTAAAATCTCAAAATTAATTTAATTTGGTAAAAATAAAATAGCACTAAAATATTTCCTTAACTATAAATCTAAAATTTACAAAGCCTATTAAATAACACAAATATTTCCTTAACTATAAAACTAAACTTTACAAAGCCTCATATTTGTATTTATGTGGAGAGCCCTGGCCCTAGTTGAGTGTATACAGATTTGAAATGTCTATTTAAGATATTAAAATGTAATAATATTAATACTATGATAATTTAAAATGCATGAAATTGTATGTTTGAAGAATAAAATAAAAATGTAATAACATGGTGAAATATTTTTCATGATACTATAGATTTTTAACTTTTGAGTAAATAAAATTGAAATACTAGATTTTTAACGTTTGAGTAAATAAAATTGAAATACTAGATTTTTAACTCGTGAGTAAATAAAATTGAACTTCTAAAAATAATCTAATTTCATAAAATAAAATGTGTAGAACCCGATATTTTTAATAGTATTATTAATATTATAACTTTGTCCCTTTGACAAAAAGTAATTTTTGGTGATTCTTCCTCTCATAATTATCACCATTCATTTAGGCATGACTTAATTAGTGGGAGACAAAATTTGTGTTCATAATTTGTTTACTTGCCACATCCTCCCCTCAAACCAAAATTCTCTCCACATTAATAGCTTTTTGTTGCACTCTCCCAAAGAAGAGGCCATTTTTTTAGCCAATGACAATACAAATAAATCATTTTTCAATGATTTTTTGTTAAAAATTTATCATTTTGACATAGGAAAAAGTACAAATTTAAATCAAATTTGCCTGACAATTGATTGGTTTACAATCAATAGATTAATAACTAGATAAGTGTGAACTCATTGCAATAGTACTAGTAGAAGGCAGGTACTAAAAAACCACTCATCTACTGTAAATTTTTTACCATCAATTTTTACACTAACTCCTTACACTTACTTAATAGTAATCAATCATTAACTTTATTATCTATGTTAATTATTACTTCAATAATTACATTTATTTAGTTAACTTAAATAAAATTAATTAAGATGTGATAAAACCCTTATAAATATAATAGTTATATTAATATAATATTATTTATACTTATATAATAAAATAATACTAATTATGTTATTTTGCCAATAGTACATTAACATTTTCTTTAAAAAAGAGTTTATATTTGACTTATAAGGGCAATAGCATTAGCATTTCTAAAAAAAGTTTAAGATTCCATGGATACAAGATGCAAAGATTCAAGTCTGGGACAATGCTTTCCACTAATTGAAACCTTGGAAGTCTACTTTACATTATACATCTCTATGATTTCAAGGATACCCATGCAGATATTTACGGAAGACTCAAAACTGGTTGACTGTGATCCAATACCATTCAAAGCCAATTCTCCACTTAATGTGCAATTCCTCAAAATTAGAATTCTAAGATTGGTGAGTTTTCTAAGGGATATGGATAAGTCCCCCGCTTGAATCACCAGTCCCTTCCATTCTGGATGTCTCAAACTATTTAACATTCTGCATCTGCATTTTGATTTCTCAATCCAGTATGCTGAACTTCCTTCCAAGACTAAGTGTTCCAACTTGTGTAACATTTCTAATGATTTTAGAAAATCTCCTAATGATCTTGCCTTAGAAAGGCACAGATGTTTCAAATCATATCTTTCTTCTTCTTATAATGAATCATAGAATGTGATCCCAAACATTTACCAAAAGTTGTTGGGTTAAACTAGCTCTTGGGTTAGAGTTAGTTGATTAACCATTAGTGGTCTTTAGCACATGGTTTTGTGCTAGTTGTATTGGTCCATGGTTTTGGAGCTCATGGTTTTGAGCCCATGGTTTTGCATGTATGGGAGTCTATATAATGGCTTGGTAACTCCATTGTATGTGTGGTTGGTTGAGGGTTAATATGAAGATCTTCATTGCTGGTTTTTCTCCAGTTTGGAGTTTTCTAGGGTAAATCATTGTGTTGTGGTTGTGTTCTTATTCCATGCTTGATTTGAGTTTTTGTTGTGCTTTCTGAATTCTTGGCTGTGTATGTTTCTAACAATTGATATCAGAGCTTGAGTTGCAAGCTCCAGCATTTGGGTCTACGGAGGAGCAATGCAGCTCACAGTGTCTGGAGATAAGGCAGCATATATTTTTTGATCTGGTATTCTTGCTGAAATAGAAGGTTTGAGTGTGTGTCCCAACGCTCTGGCTCCTGGAAGAAGGTTGAACAGGTCTGTGCAAGATTGGTCATGGTTGCCACTATAGGCATGTTGCTTGGTCAAAGTCGTTGTATGCAGTTGCTGCATGTACCTGTAGCAAAGGTGCTGCAGGTGCCTGCAGCCAAGGCTGGCTGTAGCAAGAACAAGATTGTAATGGAGTTGTATGTAAAATTTAATACATGTATTTGGGCTGATGGCTGAAAGACCTAGTATGACTTGCTCAATCCCTGAAAGGAAGGGCCTAGTAAGAGAGGAGTTCTCTCAAGTGGTAAGGGGGCTTAGAGTTATGTGGATTCCCGGTTTGATGTCGATCTCAGTGACAGAGAGGACATTGCACTTGGTGCTTGTGGAAGGGGGGTTTAGTGCTAACCCCAAGACCAAGTTTAAAGGGGGGATTGTTGGGTTAAACTAGCTCTTGGGTTAGAGTTAGTGGATTAACCATTAGTGGTCTTTAGCACATGGTTTTGTGCTAGTTGTATTGGTCCATAGTTTTGGAGCTCATAGTTTTGAGCCCATGGTTTTACATGTATGGAAGTGTATATAATGGCTTGGTGACTCCATTGTATGTGTGGCTGGTTGAAGCCTCCAGGCTAAGTCAGTTGGGGTTGAGGGTTAATATGAAGATCTTCATTGCTGGTTTTTCCCCGGTTTGAGGTTTTCCAAGGTAAATCATTGTGTTGTGATTGTATTCTTATTCAATGCTTGATTTGAGTTTCTGTTGTGCATTTTAAATTATTCACTGTGTATGTTTCTAACAGAAGCTACCTAAAATTCAAACAAGTATTTCAATCAGCTTTTCTTCAAGAAGGTAGCACATTCAAGCATCAGAATATTAACCAACTATAATTCTATAAGTCAATTGTCTCTACACATTGTTAGCATAAAGGAGCTAAGAAAAATCCATTAGTACAAATTTATCGATAGCATAGATCTAAGAGGTTTTTTAAAAAAACCGGTTGGTACTCCCATTGTAGGGTGGTATTGGTATCTCTAACGTTTTAGATGTCTACCGGTGTATTAAAGATTCATGTTAGGATGGATCTGTGCTAGTTGGCAACTATTCACCTAACTACTACTCTAAAATGAATCGACCATCTTTCAGTTTTAAATTAACCTGGTTCACTTTAATATAAAGAAGAATACAATATACCTGAACATTTCTCTGACATAATCTTTTAAGGTGTCCTCTCTTAATTTTCAAATACTGCAAATTTTGTAGAGGAATCCAGAAAGGAATGCTCTTGTGCCAATACCAATTCAGGTCAAGCTCAAGCCATAACAAAGCAGCTGATGTCTCAGAACAATCATCTCTATTACCCAAAAATATGTAATTTGGGAACCAATAGACCTGTCAAAAATTGAATTGAGACACCTGAAACTATGGCCTTTGGCTGTGGCTAGGATTTTTTTAAATCCCACTAATTCATGCAAATTTAAAGATTGAGGTCAAATCAGTGCTGTAATAAAAAGGGGAAAAGATGAGAAAATGACACAAATTACAGACATGTTCCAAATATTAGAAGGTTAGATTGTTCTGCAATATAACAATATATGCGAATTTTTGGGATCAATAAGTATGAAAACTAAAGTCTAGAAATCTCCAATATACATGCTCCAAATGGTTAGAAAAAATTAAATATTAGTAAAGGCAAGAGTAGAAATCTGCACACCAAAGTACTAAGATATTGAGGACGCCATTTGCGAGGAGGAAGGCTGAATTCATCTGCCATTTCTCGTCCTAAATCCCGGAGATGGTCGTGGATTCTCAAAGTAAACTTGTAAACGCTGGTTTCCTCTTCAACAAGACACTTCTCTTTCAGCACTTGAAGTGAGTGTTCAGCACACCAACCTGATCCCTCCCAAATTCTTATGGCCATACTTTTCTCTTTACCAATAAAGAAACATGCAATGTCCATAAAAAATTGTTTTTCCTCCCTGTCCAGTGTGTCAAAGCTTATTCTAAGTATTTGCTTAATATCTCCTGGAAGAGTCTTACTAACTTTATTCAATGTTAACTTCCAGTATTGCTTATCATTCCGGCCAAAAACAAGTCCACCAATCACTTGGAGAGACAGAGGTAAACCCCCACACCTTTTAACGAAACTCTCAACGAGATCCTCATATCCTGAGGTGGGATCTGGGTGGCCAAATGCATGCCAACAGAAGAGCTGCCTGCTATGCATTGGATTCATTTCTTTCATCTTATAACGAGCAGTAATTCCCGCCTGCACTAGGACACTCTCATCACGGGTTGTGACAATTGCCAAACTATCTGTATTCAGCATATCCATTACAGACAGAGCACCTAATTGGTCCGCGTGATCAATATCATCCACAACAATTAAAAACCACAGTATGATCACAAAGATGTTTTATCAGGGAAAACCAATCAACTTAGGAAAAAAAAAATAACTAGATCAGAACGATCAAAGATGATAATTACGAACAGGATGAGTTCAAATCGCTAAAATACTGGTGCTCCCCTTCAAGTTCTTCCGCCAATCTAAGAAGTGGCATCTAAGGGCTTATCACTCTTAAATATCTAGTTTTCTAAATTGAAAATTATTAGAGCTGCCATGTCACACACCAGGCCATTTTGATGTTGTCTACCGGCTTTTTTTTCAATTTAAAAAAGCTTAATTCTATATAATCTAAGGAGTGGCCACAGCACACTAACTGTTATATCATGTATAAAAGGATTTATCAATTGAATCTGTATACAATCCTTTCTTAATGTAGAGGAGGTGTGTCACAACTCTATATTTTAAAATTTGAATTTGAAAGAAAACTAAATGAGAGAAAAATAGATTCATTTAAAAATACAAATAATAAACAAATTTCAACAATGGACCACAATTATAAATAAATAAATGAGGGGACACTTCTAGAAAGAGGAGTAAATGAGGTTCACCCCCCCCTCATTCTCAAGTCAATAGTCAAATATCAGATTCAATAAATAAATAGCAATTTTTCTCCTCAAATTTATGACTAGTGGAAAATTTGAGAGTCATTTTCCACAAGAATTAAATGGAAAAATTGAAAAAGAGGGAGAGGGCAATTAATTAGAAGACTTGACTCAAGACTTGGAGTTCCTCCAAATGGCTCAAGTTTTCTATAAATTAGATGGATTTTTGGAGGAAAACACACTGATCTCTAGTTTGGGAGAGCTGGAGAAACCTGTAAGTCTCCTCTTCATCATTCTGCCTTGTCTCTCTTGACAGTCTAGTTCTTGAAGTTTTGTTAATAAATTTATTCAATTTGGGATGATGAATTATATTAGGCTAGTTACAAATTTGAAATCATTCAAGAATGAATTTGTGCATGGAGTATTGTTTAAATATTCATAGTAAAAATTTGTATGCAGCAGTTAACAAAAATTCACCTTCAATTATGTTTTGATGAATGTCCATGCTCTGTCCTGATTTGTGCAACCCTGCAAATCAGTATTTTGAGGTATTCGAATAGTCAACATGCCTTGTCTAAGCATCCATGTTTTGCATTTCTATCTGCCAGAGCATTTTGGTTATAAAATCTGACAAAAAAATTCCTCCTTGCTTTATGCTTGGATGGTTGTCCATACCCTGTTCCTGAGCCACACAGGCACAGGCAAGGAGGACATTAGCATAGGTTGAGAAAAAGCATTTTTATTAAGTAAATGTCTCCAATCTAGAAAATACCCTGCTGTCTTCACCTTCCTAGCCGATTTCCCCAACTAGGCATGAATATCCATTTTCTATGGATGTGATTGGTCTCCTACATATGCGTATCATTTTATGGACTTAAACCCAACCACTTCCAGGGATCTTTTTGATTCCTCTATTGTTCATCAATCTCCTTACCATCTGAACCTCAACACACTGACCCATGCCTGCATAGATGTTGGTCGCTGCAGCATGCAGCATCACGGTAAATACTCCTAAGCCTATGTTCATATGATTTGTCTATGATTCCTCATTTTTGCATTTATGTCTACCAGAATATTTCCAACTTTAAGATCTGTCAAAAATACCCCTTCCGTTTTGCTGCTATGGATGTCCATACCCTGCATCGAAGCTCCCATTTTGGCACAGACAGGGAAGATGTTGGCAAAGGTTTGGAATTTGGCTCTACGTCTACCCATTGCATTTTCTTGACAGTTTTTAAAAGACTATTCAACAAACCCATTTTGACCATATCCTGCTATCATGAAATTCCATGAAATCACATTTCATTTAGTCATTTTGTCAAACGGTTCACATGCCACGTCTGTGCTTCCACATTTTGCATATATATATTTACAACTTGCAACTACAACATTTGACAAAATTCCTCCTTCCCTTATGTCTTGATGGACGTCCATATCCTCACTCAAGCTTCACGGGCATGGAGTATGCTGGAAAAGGATGAGGAGTTGGGCTGTACAGACGCTAGTTGGAAGTCTTAAAAGAATGCATTATTATAGCGTAAGCTTTCATTTTCTTTTTCCCTGCTACAACCAAAATGGATACTTTCCTTATCATTTGCGGGATCTCCTGCCGTTTATATGCAAATTTTGTTCCCATAGAAACTTAGTTGACATTTGTTCTATTCTATAAAGAAAGGGAAGAATTATAGAAAAACAAAAGTGTAGATGCATAGAGATTTAAGGCAGAAACCATGAAGCAGAGGCACTCTCGGGTTTTAACCTTGGGAATTCCTAAGAATATATAATTAGAAATACTATCATGAAGAGTATTAGTAAGGCTTAAAAGGGGATGCCTCAAATAAGCAGCTTCCTTAAGTCAAGTGCCGTGATTTGTGAAATATTAAACTCTGTTGGCCGTGGAAATGTCATGCAGTTGCTTCAACGGAAAGTTCCTTTGCCATGACGAATAAGCTTGAAGGAGTGTTTTTATTTTTAATTTGAGTAAATGTGAGTTCACTTTGTAAGTTTGCTTACTGTTTTTATCACACTCCATTAAAGATGAGGGAGAAATAAAGAAAATTAAAGTAAAAATAAAATAAAATAACTAAAAATTATTTACTTTCTTACGTCATCACCATTTGAATCTAAGTGTGATAAATTGTAAGTAGGGTTGAGAATTCATTATCATTATTTTAGTGTGTATAGAAAATATCTAGTAATGACAAATTGCTCCACATTATATGTTGTTCTATCAAACTTTAATTTTGAGGTGCGAAAGCTTCATTTCTTTTTAAATCTTGAATCAGCAAACACATGGAATGGGTATTTATGCTACTTATTGCAATGAATTATAAACATACCAACATTAAGGTTCAACAATTAAATAGTGAAAACAATTGACAATATTCATAAACTATTAAATTGTGTAATATTTATTATTAAGGTTAGTAAACTACATAATCAAATGTGATTAATAAAATTGAGTAAGAATTAAATGTGGTAGAAATGTACATAATGGATAGTGTATGGAATAATAGAGTTAATATTAATAAATAATAATAAAAGAAATGTATAGGGATGGTAAAAGGTAGGATATGTGGAGTAGTATGTGGAGGATTAATGAAATTTGAGATAATGAGTGGAGTAGTGTGGAAACTGAGAGGTGGGTGAAGTAGATTAAGTGTTGAGGATGTATAAGTAGATGCATATTATAATAAAAGTGGAGATTGAGAAAATGAGATGATTAAGTAAATTAAGGAAAATAAAAAAAAGAGTTAGAAAAATTAGTATTCAAAATGGTGTATAAATGAAATGGTGTGAATGAAGAATTATTAAATAATAAGAAGGAAATGAAGGGAGAATAATTGGGATGAATGGTAATAGAGATAGAAGTGTGATGATAAATAAATGAAAGTGTGGGAGGGCGTATAACAAATGAGGATTATAAGATGGGTATAGATATGTAATAAGAATTAGTAGATGTAAGTGAAGGTGTGTAGGAATGCCTTAAATTATGAAGTATGAAAGAGATAGTGATATAATGTAAGGAGAGATGTTATATGTGTGAAGTAAGAAAGTGGAGAATGTAAAAACAAGAGAAAATTGATGAATAAATTAATATGGAAGGTGTGTGAAAGAGAAATATAAAAGTGTATAAATGAGTAATAGAGTGATAATGAAATATAATAAGATGTGAGTAAAGATAAAACATAAGAAGTAAATTATAAAGTAGAAATAAATTTAGAATAAGTGAAGTGAAGAAATGATTATCCTATAACAATAAACATAAGGGGGTTATAGTATATGATTAGGAAGGAATAAGACGATGAAAGATAAGTAAAATTCAATAAAGAGAATTGTTAAAAATATGGATATATATGCAAAAGAATAAGTGGGTAGGATGATTTGGAAAATATGTAAATGAGGAAATCCTTCAATGGTATTAGAATAGATCATTATGTATTTAATTGATCAAGTATCCTTCAACGCCTCATGCTTTTTGAATTAATTAAAGAAAAGTATTATTATGAATGCATAAATCATAAATATATTAAAGGTTGATCATTCATGTAGTATAGTTGTCTTCTGAGTTATAAGTAGTTCAATCGTAAAATGATATTTCTAATAATGATGTTAGAATATAAAGTACTTAATGATTGGTGAAAGTCTATTATCAATGAAGGTTAGTTAGTTTTGTTAACCTATAAACCTATTTAGGGAGTATCAAGTAAACCTCTTGTTGGGATAATTGTCTTAATTTACAACTTTTTATTAAGTCCTTTTCGATTCTCATTTAAAAGTAAGTTAGTAAGATCATGCAAGAAGTTGTAATAAATTATTTACTTGTATGATAAAATAAGAGTCCCTTGTTTTTCTTAAGACTGAATCTTTATATGCATTATTGATAGAATATCTTTTCTAGTTTATGTTATGTGCAGTTATGAATTGATTACATTGATTGTATCATTTATAGTCCTATTCATTTGCATAAAAGAATTGATCAAGCATATTTCCTATACTTGGCTTGCATCAAGATTCAATGAAGTATCTTTCCTTTATCAATTTATTTATTAGTTTTGATGCAAGTTTTACTTTTCTACTTAGCTAGGTAAACCTTTAAATAAATGTCCAAACTCAAACAAATCGCAGTATTCAATTTTTACGGTACCTCTGTGTCATGTTTACGGGTAATGCCGTCGCGTTGAACCAAGTACCTCACGCCTAACATAGCTGCAATAACGATGTTTGGGCACCGTCCCTCTAAATCGTCGGGGAGTAATAAGGAACATGTCGAAGTTAAATCCAAAGGAAGGGAAAATCTCCTCGAATATCTCATTAAGAAGATTTAACTAAAAAGAGAGGATAAGTCTATTGACATAATGATTACCATGATGCTCATTTGGAAAACACTTCAAGCATACTAACAGAAAACGAGGCTTACTGACATATGAGTATAAATCGGGGAGGACATGTGAAATGTCAGATAGGGAAACTAGGCCGATCTAGAAACGCTTTCTATCATGTGCTTTCACCTCACACTCGCAGATCATGGTGAAAGTACTAGGGAATCAGGAACGGACTTAGTCACAAAAATTACGTAATTTGGCTTGGGGAAGTAAATTAGATTTTCATGGGTAGACACCTTATAGGGATTCCTCCACACTAGGACTAACTGACAAACACCCATTTAGGTGTTTGTGGTAATGGACTAACTTCCGTCCCTGTTTCACTGAGTGGGTAGCAGCCGACGAAGAACTGTCTGGGGCAGGGAATAACCCTAGAAAGGGCTGGGTACCCGCTCACAGTTACACCAAACATAGTGCAAAATAGAACTACATGTTCGCAATCCCTGCGTTAGTCACATCCAAAGGAGGGGGCCTTGATCCCATGGATACAGGGTATGTAGGCAGTCTGGACGGCGAAGGATGCCCCCAGTACTCAGGTCCCCTGGATGTAGGGAGTCCTACAATTAACATCATGATCTTAATTCTCTGAGTAGTGATTACTGAGTTGTGTTAACATGAGATTGTTAAGTGAATTTTGTGCAGATGATAAGGATACAATTACTAGAGGAGAAGCAAGCTATCGAAAATGAATGCAGGATGTAATGCATGACTTAAGGTATGAACTAATCCGTAATATACCTTCTCTTGTAATGTACTCTCTCTTCACTAGATTTAAAATTAGTGAGCTTTTAAGAACTTGATGATTCTAGGAAACTAAATTCAAGTTTCATCGCATTTCTATATCATGCATTAAGCACTTCTTAGAAGAATTTCACATTTCCTACATCTGCCAGATCAAAAATTTTATCCCTCGGTATTTTTGAATTTAAAGTTTAGTTTTATTTGATTTAGGATGAGTTGGGTCCTTACAAGGTGAGAAGGGGCCACATCATAAAATACAGGAATGATCTTACATTTAGTTTGTAACATGAGATCAAGCTCAGCTAAACACCACGCAGACTCTGCATATCTTTTGGAGAATATGGCAATATGAACTGAAGAAGAGCAGATGGCATTATGAATGGTAGAAGGGAAAGTTTCACCCAACTCCATCTCTTGTGAATCAAGAAATGTCTTCAATCCCAAATCTGTAAGAGATTTGTGAAGTTGAAGAGCCAGAGTCTGCTTCACATCTGGGCCTCGATGGTTGATGAAGACATCAAACAATCTTGGAGATGTGGCTGATCTACTACTTCTCTGGTATGCAGGTGCAATTCCGTCGAAAGCATTGTATTCTACAATTTCTTGCTGGGATGAGGAAGAGGCCATGGACAGAAAGACTGAAACAGCAAACGCAAGAGAAGATGAATTGAAACTAACAACGTGAGTGAATTGTAATGGATTAAACCATAAATAAACAAACAAACTGTGGTGACTTGCACTTACTAGGAATCATCTACAGAACTTAGATGCCAACGCATGGTAGATGTAACCTAGTATGTTAAACCGTATATTTTAATATTAATATATATATATATTTTTTAAATTACATAACATATTCTTAAAAGGTACCAATGTGATACCTTGTTATATTCATACTCTGTTCTGTATACCTTGCTATTTAATATTTTCATTCTAGGTAATCTCCGTACTGCGAACCTACGTGATAGATAAAACCTTATATGAAATGTAACCACAGGTCTGACCTTCGAACTCCGCTCCCTCTTCACGGCAAAGGATATTTAACCCACGTCAGGATCACACTAAATACATTATTGCTCCCTGCTTAGTTGTGTTGCTTGCCATGAATATTTTACTGATAGGCAAGACCGCCCCGTGGCTTTGACAGCCAAAAAATACAGAAATGGCCGACTCACAACACAGAAAAAGACAGGAGAATAACACTGCACTGAGGACAGTGGAAGGAAGACAACAAGGAGGGGGGTGCGTAGCATCTTTTATGCAGCCTTGTCTCACCTTATATAGAATATTTGGAATATTTGAATATGGTGCGATCTAGAAAAAATCTCTGGGCTGAATGGTCCCCCTCCTAAATTCTTCAAGACCATGTGGCCTCATACCAACAAGACTTTTAGGTCATTTATCATAAAACCTTTGGAATCTTTCGTCAACTAAGGAATGATAATGAGGTTACAATTGTTGGGTGGCAGCGTATTACCCTTTTTGAATACTTCTTATAAAGTCTTCTCTAAAACTATTGATACTTGTTGTTTCCTCTTTACTCTATTTTTTTTTTATTTAGCTTCTATTTAAAGATACGAATGAGGTTACAATTGTTGGGTGGCAGTGTATTACCCTTTTGAATACTTCTTATAAAGTCTTGTCTAAAGCTATAGACACTTGTTGTTTTCCTCCTTACCCTATTTTCTTTCTTAATTAAGAGTTCTTGCCCATCTAGACATAATGGGCTTGTATGGATGCTCATTAATATTTTGAGCTTTTAACATTATAATAATTCCTTTTAGGTGATGAAATAGCCTTTCCAAGTATTTTATTAACATTTTTTTATTCATTTCGTTTTTTTACAAATTTCATTTATATAAATTTGGATGTTTTTGACCTTCCAAGTATTTTATTAACATTTTTTTATTCATTTCATTTCTTTACAAATTTCATTTATATAAATTTGGATGTTTTGACCTTGTCTTTGGTGGTAAAATTGTTATTAAATAGACTCCTCCTCTTCATAGTGTATTGGGTAGAATTTTTTTCATAAAATTTTTGAAGGCCTCTCACTTGGAGATTAGTGGAACCCATCTTAGTTACAAGGAAGTGGCATAAGTTTTGTACCAAGTGAATGCATGAACAAGGAGTTTCAATGAACTATTAATGTATTAATCTTCTAGGTTAACACAATTTAGTTTTGTATTCAATTTCTCAATTTTTGTTGGTTTGGCAGTTGAACTGTTTTATGAATGTGTATAAGAATGTAATCCTTCATTTTGATGTCAATAAAATTTACCATTCTATTCTACTTATCAAGCCTGGTCTGACAGTGGTATCAGAGCCATGGGAAGTTACATATAAATCATCGAAGGAGAATAAAGTTCTAGATTCAATTTATAGTGTCCAAAATTAGCTTTTGTTTAGACACACGAAGAAGTCATAAGAATTAGAAAAGAATTGACCAATGGTATAGAAAAATAGAAAACACTCTTATTTTCAATGATTTGTGGTGTAATATTTGTGATGGAGATGCACAATAGGTACATCACCAACTATTGTTAATGAAAAAGAAATATTGCAATATAAAAATTCAATAGCCATGGCCTTGATAAGGGATTTTATCAATGGAGATGTGTTTCGACACATACAAGGGTGTAAATTTTCTTGGGATGCCCTTAAAAAATTATGAAATCTATAAGATTCTCATTCTAAATTGGAGTTCATTCAGTTATAGTTGAAGTTATTTAACCTTGAATTGAAGAATGGTGATGTCGTGAATTTAATTTGATCCATAAAATAAAATGTTGATGCTATTGGTGGAAAAGTTGATATCTATCTCATAGCCTTCATTAAGGTACTTATTCCAACACATTCAACTTATTTGGAGTTGTTGATAGCCAAATTGACACACATGCAACATAGGTGAGAAGGGTTTCAACTTACCTCTCCTAAAAAGATAAATGATTTGAAAATCAACTATCCTCAAGGTCTAGGGAGTTGGATCACAACTATGTTGCACAAAAATAGGGTTCAATGTGGATGGTTTAATAAGGGGCCCAATCTTTAAGCAATTCAAACTATATTTAACTCTAACTCTACTCTAAATCTATTTAAAAGAAAGATCAAAAGGTATTCTAGGGAATGAAAGAAAATGACATACTACTCCAACTTTCAAATTCATTCAAAAGATTTTATCCAAGGAAACTAAATTAAACTACAATATTCAAATCGATTGTTAACCCTATTACTCATATCACAGTGCAAGATTCAAAGGATTTCATTAATATATGATAAATTGTACCTTTAACTATTGTATTCACATGAAAATTAAAGATAAATTCAGATTTGTAAGCTCAGATTATAATTCCTTTAAACAAAACATTTTAACAAAGATCAAAGTTGAGGCACTACACCATATGCAAGAAGATTGTTCCAGAACTTGACAACAACATCTTATTGATTTTCTTCACTTTGAGTACATATCTAGAAAGAGAACTACATTGGATCTTCATATACTACTTTCAAGACTTCCTCCTCTACTCTAGAATGGTACAAATCTAATAGCAAATGCTGAAAATATTAAGTATGGACTGATAGCCTAATTCTTCAACCAACCGACCCCTATAACAAAATAGGTCCTTCCCTTATATAGAAAAAAAAGAAAGCAACAAAGCTTCCAGAAGAAAACACATGTAGCATTGTACTTCTTGTTTTTATCAAAAAGTTATGCATGCAACTAAAAAGCAATCCTAATTAAAGAATTACAATTTTTATGCAAATCTATGACTTTGACTTTGAAGAGTCAACATGCAAAATCTCCATTGCTGAGGAAAGAAAGATACTCATGAACTTGTATGATAGCATCTACTTTATAAAATAGCAAATCCCTTTTTACAAAGAATTATGAATCAAAGAATCTTTTCAAAAAAATATTTCTCATGGCTAAAAATAGACTCAAGTGGAACTGGACGCTCCCTTGGAAGACTATCCCCATTTATACTCTGTAAAATTTTACATTAGCTGATCAACTCTTTCCTCATCTGGCCCATCTAACTACTCCATTCTGAATTTTAAAGTATCAAACTTATGAGTAACATATTCACATTTCCTTTCTAGCTTTTGTAAATCAGCCATTACTAGCTTGAAATAAGCTTTTGTTTCTACAAATTTGTCTAGACTATCCTCGCTCAATCCTGGATGAATAGACAACAAACCTTCCATTTTGGCTCTGAACACTTCTTTTACTTTATCCAGAGTATCTATTATGTGCCTGTTTGGTAGGAAAACCTCTGGTCCAACCACTTCATTGATAAAAACATCAAAAATGGCCACATATTCAAAAATCTCTTTTTGCAATGCTAACAAACTAGGATGATATTCTATAGCCTAATCAATTTTAAACTAAGAAACCTTATTGAAATGTTCCACAAAATCTAGATCCTCATCTTACAAAATGCCATAATTTACCAGTTCCTCCTGACTCATTTTCTTTATCTCCTTAAATATTCTCAAACTTTGTTATAACCTTTCCTTCTCTTCTTTAGAGTTTTCTACAAAGGAATCTATATTGTCTTCTATTTTACATGCCTCCTCAAAAAAAAAGATAATTATTATCAAAAATAAGAAGAGCCTCATTCAAAAAACTGCTGCCCACCTATCTACTATAGTTGATTTATCTTTCATTTCCTGAAGGACATCCACTTCCTACTTGGTCATCAAAGTGGGAACATCTATGACAGTCTCCTTCTTTGAAATTGGCATTAGCAACTCCTTGACAAAGGATTCCATTTGGTTCAATTGTAGTTTGAGCTCATCTTTTGCTTGTTTGTCTTTTTGCATTCTCACCTTTACAACATCTACAGCTGAACCCAATGTATTTATTTCCTCTTCTCAGGTTTATTTACCCAGATTGACTCTAGTGATTTGACAGTCTTCAACCAAAAGCTCGTTGTCATCTTTATCAACTATTAGAGTTGTTATTTCAGCAACTCTTTCCTCATTCTCATTTGTCCTAATGGTTGATAGGGTTCTTGATTTCTTTCTTGACTTCTTCTTGTCAACCTCTATCACCATATCCTATAGGCTCAAAGGTTTTACAACCACCTGTTGCCTCTTCTCTAAGTTTATATTTAACCAAGAAGGAATAGTTGGAGGTTGTTACAAAGATTCATCAACTTGTTTATCTTTCTCTTGCTACTCTGTATTAAGGACTGTGTCATTCATCTCCTCTTCTTCTTGATTAACCTCCTCATTTCAATCTTGTAATTCTTCTCGTTGCTCAAGTTTATCTTGTTCCTTTAGCAGCTCTAACTCCTTATCAAGTTTCCCCTCTTCATTGGAGACATTTACTAAGCCAACATGTTTAATTTGTTGCTCCATTGTTTTAAACAACTCTTGTTGTTCCTCATAAGTCAAGACATGTTCTTCTCTTGATCATTCTTTCCCTTCACCCACATCACGAGAGGTATCTCCTGTCAAATCTTCTCCAAATCTAGAGTCTTGATGCTCCTGTGATTCTGTTTCAACTTGATCATCTTTTTTATAACTTCTTCTCCCACAAAGATATCTTCTTTGAGAGTATTAGACTGCTCATGAACAACTTCTTTATGAGGTGGAGTTATATTCACTTGATCACTCTTATCCCCTTGTTGTTCTTGATGGACTTCCTGATACATAGTAGCTTCCTCTTCTTGATGATATTTATCATCTTGCTAACCATCCTCTTCTTCTTGGTTAACCTCCTCCTCCATTTTCTAATCCATTTCTACCTTTTCTTCTTGACCTAATGGTGCAGGAGTATCTATCTCAGAAACATCAAAGGGAGGACTATAAGATGGCAGCAATTGGAGGAGGTGAGGTTGTCCTTTCATTTGATGGTGCAGGAGTATCTATTTGAATTTCTCCTTCTCCTTATTCTTCTATCTCTCCTTTAGTAGATGTTTGTGTTTCTGTAGCAATTGGAGGAGGTGAGGTTGTCCTTTCATTTGTTGGTTTGACTGCCTCCTATTGAGTTTGTTCAGGACTTCATAACCCTCCCATGGAGTTTTCCCCTAAACCTGCCCTAGTGGAATAATCTATGCTTTAGGAATAGCACATAGACCAGCAACAAATCTAGCATATGTAGCCTTCTTTGTAATGGAAGCTTGTCTAAAAGGCTCATTCAGCATGGAAACTACCTCTTCAGGTGAAGCAGTGTCAATTGCTCCTCTCATCTTCTTTGGAGGAGTCTCAAGATTTTTTTGGTATAATTTTGTCCCAGAAGCTGAAGGAGAATCAGTAGTAGATGTCTTTGGTTTCTTGTATTCTTATGGCTTGAAGGTAGGGGTGTCTTTCTTCCTTTTTCCTTTCGCTCCTGTAAGTGGTCTGAAGGCTTGTAGCCTTATGTTCATCCAATTGGTGCTACATTCTATTACTCCTGCACTCAATTCCCTTATTGAAATATCTTCTTTCAATGACCAAATTTTTTCATCTGAAAAGTTGTGATCCTTGTATAACTTCTCTTTTGCACATCAAAATCATCCTTGCAATTAGCCCAAAAATCCTCAAGAGCATACTTATGTTTGAATCTCATTGTAAGAAAAAGTTTCTTGAGTCTTCCTGTAGGATCAAAGTCCTCCCTTGCTTCATAGAACTTTAAATTCAAAGCATCCAATTCTTCTACTGCTATTTTGGCTACCTAGATGGAAGGGCATTCATAAAATCCTAGTTCAAATGGATACCTCACACCGAATTTATGCTTTCCAAATAAATTTAGATGCACTTCACTAATTTGCTAGCAGAATTCCATCAAAATGAGCCTATCAGTACAATGTATGGGCAAAAGAAATGGTGCTCTCTTGAAACCTACAATCCTAATATAGGTGGACTTGGAGAATTGGATGTACCATTCTCCCCATCCTCTCACTAGCTCCATGGATTTCTCTAACATCCTCCATCCTGGATCACCTGTTAGTTGAAGAATAATTGTATATAAAAATGCATCATGTTGATGATTGTTTTTACACATTCATAACAAAAGTTAAAATTCACAAAATGAACCTAACTGTCTTGAAAGATATGAAGAAATCAATTAAGATTACTTAATCCCAAGTTTCTGTATGGTCAGGTTTTGACCTTATGGACAATTCAGTAGGTTAATGTGAAACTGTAATATGCAAGGGGCCTTACTTGATTCAAGGTGATTGATGACTTACTGGACTCTAATTATGCAGAATATCACAAATATCAACATTTTATTCATTTCTTTGCATAAATTTGTTACTGTATCACAAAGCTTTATATGATTTATATTAACACAAGCTTTCTTTTCAAATATTATGAAAATTGTCAAATATTAACTCAATTGTTCATGTTTCCTTCAAATATCAGACAATCACCTTTAAATTTATGCATTTAAGCTAAGTATTTCAAATGTTTTGGAAAAGTTAGAGAAATTTAAATTGAACTTCATTCTACTACAAGATCTAAATGCTCTGTTATCCACATTGTAAGCAGTATAGCAAACTTGATTAAATCCATAGACTAAACCTTTAAATGTAAGCCCTGAGTATTTTAATGAACATACATTCAAGATTGCAAGCTTTTGAAGAGATAATATTTCAAATATAAACAAGAGCCAGAAAACACTCTAAAGTAGACACATAATTCTAGATGTATTTGTATTCAAAATATATAGTCACATATGATTTACAATGTATGAATGACTCTTTGCTTCATTAATCAACTTACAGAAAACTTACAAAATGTCTTACAGATATAGTAAGGAAGCTAGATGTTCCACGCATTCCTTAGTGCAGACACAGGTGACTTCCTCTAAACTAAAATATTTTTTTTAATCAAAATATTCAAACAACTACAATTTGCCAGCTATTCTCTCAAAATCCCTGTGTAATTAATGTACAAGTAGCAAAGTTCCTTATATAGATTTTGAAATTTCCATTGCTACGGCTACAAACTTCATCTACGGTCAAGATCTTTCTATTATTGATCAATGGTGTACATTCATCTCTAACCGTCTGTCAAAATATCTAAATGGCATCTTTTTCTCCTCAAAGGATGCTATTGGAATCTTTTCAAAATAATATTCCCCTTTTCTCTGACTTTTTCTCGTTGATACTCTTTACTTTACTTTTCCCAAGACTGTTGCTTCCCCTTTACCTTTTCACTCCTTTAAGTATGTTTTGAAATTATTGATCACACCTTCTACAAAAGTGCGGTCCCCTCCAGGACTCCTTGTCCATATATACTCCTGCAATGCAACTCCTTCCTTTAGTTTCTTTTCTCCATTTTCTAAACCCTTACTCTTTTTCTTGTACTTCTTCATTTTAGCACTATCTTCCATTAATGAATCCATCATCTGTTTGCTCAAGTATGCTCCAGGATTTCCTATGCATGGTGTAACAATGGCATTAAAATCTGTTAAGGCCCATTCCAATTCGTATACTGGTGTGTCCATGCATTCATGGTCTAAGAGTCTTTCTACTATCTTCTTGTGCATTCTAATCATTTCATCTGCTTTTTCTTCTAAATCCTAGGCAACTGTTATACATTTTCTGAGATTATCCTCCTCAAATTTGAGTTCCAATCTTACCTGTGGCACTTGATTTGCCAGTGAAGGGGTAATTACTCCTTCATTGATTAACTCTTCTGTGCTTTCCTTAATTTCTATCAATTGTTCCAATTTAGATCTGCATTCTTCCTTTCTAAATTGGCAATTGTGCACAAGTATATTACATTTGTTCTTTTCTCCTGCAACCACTTTGCAGCTTTTCACTGCTTGTTTTATTATCTGCTCACCTTCTTGTATAAAATTTTTGAACCATTCATCAAAAATATTAGCCTTGAGACTTTTACTTTCCATGTCCCTTATTTCTTCTTTGGATACAACTGCTATGTCACTGGGTAGTTCTAGGACTGTTATACTGGGATCAAATATCCCTTTAATAAATTACTACAACTGGACAATGTGTCCCTTCAGATATTCTTGCTTGTCTTTGTCTTTTCTCAACATCTCTATTGTCACTTGGTGCATATCTTCCCATTCAAAGATGTGTTTCTCCCGTGTAGTATGCCCAAGGTCAAAATTTAGTATCTTATACTCATCTAAGGTTATTTCACCTTTTGTCTTCTCCTTCTGAGGTATGGCTAGATTTAGCACCCTAGATCCATCTAGACTTCTTTGGATAGCTGACATTGTTCTAGCCTTTCTCTTTTCTTTTCCTGGTGTTATATTACCTAACAAGCTTTTAATGTCAATTGGTACCAATTGTACCTCTTTCTTTTCCTTTCTTATCTCTCCTCCTACCCATGCAGGAATCTCCTTAGTGCCTTCTACAGTTTTAACTTCATCAATTACCTCTTCATGAGGTCTCTCTACTTCAACCTCTCCTTCTTGTTGTTCTTCATGTTGTTGTTCTTATTATTGTTGTGGAATTTGCTGTTGTAGAATTTGTTGTTAAGGTGAAAGCTATTTTTCTCGAGGTGTTTCTTCTTAAATCATGGGATTATCTTGTTGTTTGGACTCACCTTCATCTTCTTCTTATTCTATTTCTATGTCCCCTCTAGCCTCATCCTCTTCTTCAAGACCTTCCCCTTTTGATGTTTCTTTTTCCTGATCTTCCTCTTCCTTGTATGTTTGTTCTACATTTATCTTTTTTATATCTTCTGCTAGTTCTTCAATTTTACCCTTTTCAACATCTTCTATTTGTGCTTCTTCCTCAGGCATCTTTGTTGCATCTTTTGTTTTATCTATATCCTATGTCTGTACCTGTTCTGTGCATATAGGTGAACCTACCTTTGTATCATCTTCCTTTACTTCTTTTCCTTGTTCCTACATGTTTTTTGTGTTCTTCTCTTCTTCACTTTGTTCATCATACATTTTCAACATATTCAAGACGTCTACACCTGAAGTGCCATCTTTTGTTTCTTCTTCTGCTTGAGCATGTTTTTCTGTGATTATCTCCTCAGGTGCCTCTTCTTCCTCAGCTTCTTCAATTTTATGTGCCTCCTCTTGCACATCTTTAATGATTTCAGGAGGGACTAGGGTACCAAATGAATCCACTGCTCCTGCTTCTTCTTGTACCCTTTCTTCTTCATGCTCTGGGCCTTGTTCATTTTCTATTTTGGCCTGAGTGCTTTGTTCTTCTTCTTCACTTAGGAATTCACTAGATTCCTCTTCTATTTCAATTTCCTTCCCAGCATACATTCCCCTTTCCTCACTTTCACTGCTATCATCCACAATGTGCAGAGTCTCAATGGTTTCCTTGGCTTCATGTGATTGTGACCCTTGCAGCCTTTCTCCAACCAATTCTGTCTTCACTTGAATATATGCCTATTTCTTTTATGTTGAAGTGGAGGCACTAGGTATATTACTCAACTTTTCACCTACTTCTTCTGCTCCTACTACCTCACTTGTTTTAGAAGTATCACCTTTTGACAAGCTTATTGGGATTACCTTTCTGACTTCTTGTCCTGCTACCTCCTTTAAAGTCTATGCCTCCTCTGCACTAATTTCATCACTTAGTGATTTTGGATCTACAAAAGTATCCGATGACACTGCTACTGTTATTCCCAATGCATAGGGATCCATTAGAGTAGCATTCTTATCTTTCTCCATAATTTTAGCCTCTATAATCTTTCTCTTCTTCTCATAAAAACACTGGGGGTCATCACTGGGTTCTCTTACTCTCTTCCTCCCCTTCTTAGGATATGTTATTTCCTTCCCCTCAGCTTTGAGTTCTTCAATCTTGTCTTTTAACCATGTCTTTAAAAATAATATAACTAGTTTGGACAATTTGTCCAGAGATTTATTCCAAGGCTGTGATCAATCAGGCTCTATAATAGGAGCAAGCCTGGGCTCTGCATAACTATGATGTAGTAGTTTACCATCTTCTTAAACCTCTGGAGGAACATATATGTCACCCATGGTTCTCATTTGTTCAATTGGTAATATCTTATGGGCCCTTTTCCTCACTTCTTTATCATTCTTGTAATCAGACCAGAAATCTTCAATATGTATCTGATGCTTATACTTTTTGTCAACTGTATTCTGGATCCTATGGAAAGGATCAAACCTTCTAGTTAAATTAAATTCCTGAAATCCATAATATCTTAATTCTTGCTCTAAACAAGTAGCAACTTCCTCACTGTAACAGGGGTGCCTACCAATAGCCCAAGGTAACTTAAGGTTTCCTCTGCTAAACTTCTTCTTATATATTCTATAGGCATTCAGATTTTGTCTTGAAAACTCCAACACAATCAATTTATCAGAAGGATACCAAGGTAGCATAAAAGGTTTTCCTTCAAATCCTTCAGTCCTAATACAAGTAAAATGTGGAAATTGAATATACCATGAACGGTGCAACCCAATTGCATCTTCTACATCCTTAGACAATCTTTTATCAGGTTCTTCCCTCAAAATTCTAACCATGTAGGTATAAAACACATCATTAACCAAAGCATACTTCTTCATTACATTTTCTTCTTGTAAATCTAGGTAATGTTCATACACCAATTTCTATCCTGGACCACTTCCTAAGGTCCCAACTCTTTCTATCTCATGTATGAAAGGTCTAATTTATGCTACACATGAATACAATACATATGAAGACAAATATAAAGGAAGTAATTTCTGCTTCCTTAGCATGGCTTGTTTCCATATAGCTGTACTTATTACTTTGGCCTAATGAATTTTCCCTTGTTCCTTTTTTGCTTTTATTATGAACTCAATAATAGTAAACATCCAGGGCTCACATTTAGTGCCCTCTCTCAATCATACCAACCTACTCAGCATTGTGATCATCAAATAGATTTCTTCCTTGAAGTGTATCCTCATCAAATTCTTGTGTACCCTGGCTACAGCCTTAGGTTTATTTTCTGGGTTGTACCAACTATGGAATATTTTACCTTTGCACTCCCTTTCATTGATTTGAAAATCGTCATTGTATTGATCAATGTCAATGTCTGTCATTTTCTCATTGATTTCCAAACCAAATGTCCTTGCAATACCTTCTGTGGATAGATCAGCAATGAGTCTATCATAAAGCATTATCTTCCTGGTTGATAAATCATATAGAGTTCAACAATCTAAACACAAATCTCTAGCCTCCATATCTAGTGGGAAACCTGCAACTCTGTACAACCTGCTCTCCCATATACACTTCATATCCGGTGTAGCATCTGCAGCTGTAATCTTTTGTAAAACATCATCTGCATCATAATTTCCAATATTTGTATCTATTCCCATTCCACTGTAACTAATCAATGTCTGATATCCTCTATGCAAGGGTAACTCTTCCTTTTCTATCTCCTTTCATGGTTTCCTCTCCTTTTTCACCTCGCCCCCTGTATCTATATTTTTCTGCTTTGGAGCCATCCTGTAGAAAATGCATCTTTTAACTTTACATTTTACCTTTTACCTAGAGTTTTACTATGAATTTCCTTTTTTCTTTACCATTTTAACCCCACCCAGTTTGTCCTTTCTATTTTTGACTTTCAAAATTGTTAATCCCTCCCCAATTAATTAACAGTTAAAACAAGGATTTAACAAATGCCTACGTTTTACTGAAATTAACGTGTATTTTACCAACTGAACCGTAATGGCGTTTTGAGGATAAATACCTATATATCTTGACCACTCAACTCGTCATTGACTTACTTTACCTTTTTTCTTCTGTCCAGCTGCTATAATCCAGTCACCTTGGTGAATTCTGCTTAGTTTCTGTAGCAATTCTCCTTCTCTACAATTTTAACTCTTAACAATGTATATCTGAAAGCAAAAGAACATTAAATTTACCCTAATTCTCATTGAATTTTACTCTTTTTTTTAGTGTTAGATCGGCATTAATTATAGCAATTAATACACCAAAACTTCAGCCTTTTATTTCAGTGTTTGCATTTTTTAAACTTTTTTTACCGTTAGATTAATTTTGGCATACATTGTTACATTTCTTTGTATTCTCCTTTGTATGTTTCCTTTGCATCTTTTTAACATACAAATGCTCATGCAAGAAGTCAAACTAAAGTTCCTTCCCTTTTCTCTTTTTCCATACATGTATCTTTGCTTTGTATATCACCTTTTGTATATTATCTTGTATAAGCGCATATACAAACCTCCTATACAAACCCTCTCTTTACCTTTTATCTCTCATGGTGCCTTTTGTTTCTTTGTATCTAAAATATGTATATCATAAACATACAAGCACTCCAAACATACAAAGGCTTTTCTGTATTTAACTTTTTTTTTCACATCCATCTTGCATCTCCTATTTGCATCTTTTCTTGTACATTGGCTTGTATATTGAAGATATACATTGTTTTGATACAAGCCCGATATGCAAATGGTGGGACCTACTTTACTTTTCGCTTATATTCCATGCTACAAACATATGTGTATCAACCTCTTAGATAAAAGGCTTGATACATACAAACTCTTTTACCTCACTTTTGGATTTCTCACCTTTTATAAACCATCATACATAACTTCTTCGACTCTGACATGTACATAAAAAATGAAATGCATCTTTTAATATACGTTAAGTCATGATGCATCATTTATACGACATTTTAACCTCCTTTGAGTTCCGCGTTGTATGTATACCAAAATGTATAATCTGAAGCATGAAATATACCACGACAAAACCAATTTTAGTACTCTTTTTGGTTTCGCGACATGTATATAATGTTGTATATCACCTTGTATATTTCCTTTCACTCAAACATACAAACCTTGATATACATCTGGTGGACTTAATTGATTGACCATTTCACCTCTGAATTATGTCAGGTCTGACTTGTATGTAAGGATAAAGCGTTAGCAAAATGCATACAAGTATAATGATGTAATAAACCCGACAACTCTTTTATGCAACTAACACAACAACATCACATACAAACGACTTTGTATATGCAACATACAAACCCTCCCATAATGCATTTACCAAAAACACACATATCTTGCAAAATATTGAGAATTTTAAGATGATTCAAAAAGCAATCCTTACTCATTTTTGACAAGGAATTCACCTATACTTAGCTCTGGTACTTAATGCTATTTTTCTTTATTTTCAACAAGGTTTGTAACACTTCACTTCATTTTCCCTTTTACCACCAAGCAGATCTACACCCAAGCAAAAAGCCACAACCACAGTAGGGGTCTTCATTTTGCTAAGAAGTAAAATGGGGTGTGTTGTGAGCATCACAACACATCATTAACCCTTTTAAAATATTTCTCGGGTTCTTTCAACTCTAGTTGAGGGTAGAAATCCCAAATTTTATTTTGTCTAGGACCTTATCCTCTGACTCCTACTATAGTTAAACCAGGAAAATTTCAAATTCTTGTTGCTAAATACATAATGTATGATGTCATATAAAACTTCTTGGTGTTGGTTACTGACATCAGCTATTCATGGAAACAATCAGATACCATTGTCCCCTAGTCCAAGTGTACCTATCCCTTGAGGATAATGTATATAAATTGGAACATCCAGGTCTCATAGTTCTTGGATTCTTATTTTCCAAAAGCCCTACTCAACAAAGTTATAAGGTTCCCAATCTCTCCCTTGAAATCAACTTTGGTGAGCTTGGCAAGGATTTTTTCTATTAACTTCTTTTTATCCCTCAACCATTACCTATTCATTTGCCTCTTGTGACCATTAACCTATGTTTCACAATGCTTAGTTGCATATGCAATGGTTAAGGGGCTAACTTGTCCATACAGGGGTAAATCAAAAGTCTGTCTAATCATAGGAGTTGTGAGGTCTAACACTAGATTCCCATCTGAATCATAGCATCTTCTACTTCTTGGATCATAGTAATGAGCTATAGTAAGAACTAGCTCAGGGCATTGGATAGCTAAGGGAAATCATGATACATGACCTAAGGTAGATGCAACTATCTTCATGGCTCAAGGAGTTACATCTTCTATAAAAGTGTCTTTGTTGAATTGATCTAGGTCAATATGGCCTAAATTAGTGTCAGTGATGTTTATTAGTTCACTTTTGAACTTGGAGACCTTGGGAACCCCTTGGAACTTGTACTTCATGGTGACAGGTGGTTCCTTCTTTATCTTCTATTTCTTCTTTCCCTTACCTATAGTCTCCTTGGAAACTACTTCTTGATCAAGATCTTCAATTGACTTATTTGAATCAAAAACTGTCTCCTCACTCAAATGAGTAGATGCTCCAGGCTCCAATATTTAAAACACCTAAAAGAAGCATAAGGCAAAATAAAAAGCCAAGAAAATTTGAAGAAAGAATTAAATTCTAAGTAATCTAAGTGTTCTATCATTTTTCAGGTTTGCGGGCCCATTTTAGATTTTAGGACCAAAGGTCCAAATGTGCCCATGGGCTCCATCATCCTACTAGGACTTTATGGCTTTATTTCCTAAATTTATCAGGTGGTGGGTGGGCGGAAGAATATCAGACTTTAGGTTATTTCATGTTTTATGGTCCAAAAATCCCTTTGAGACTCGAAGTCCCGAAGGAACCTTCTAGAGGAAAGTTTCTAAGTGTTTAGCAAATGATCACAGGGTGCAGGGTTCCTTTTATATTTTGGGCTTTTAAGATCGAGACCAAAAATCCCTTTGGATCTCGAAGTCCTGAAAGAACATTCCTTCACAAGGTTTTCTAAGTTTTTTGAAGTGGATCGCAGGGAGTGAAGCTTTGCATGGATTTTGGTTTTATAGTTTGAAGTTCAAAAGTCCTTTTAGGACCTGAATTCCCAAAAGGAAATTTCTTTTACTTAGTATATTTCACATTTCAGGGATCGGGACTCTGCGAGGATTTTGGCTTTTCAAGTTTTATGTCTAGAAAGTCCTTCAGGGCCCAAGGTCCTGAAAGAACATTTTCCCTTTGGAATTTTTTCTATGTTTTTAACTAAGCTATGGGGAGTGGGACTCCAAGTGAATTTTGGTCATCAGGGAATGGGACCAAAAATCCCTTTGGGACACGAGGTCCCAAAGGAATTTTTCTTTGAAAAGTTTCTAAGTTTAGAAAGGGAGGCCGCGAGGAGTGGGACTTTGGGTGGACTTTGGACTTTTGATGTTTAAGACCAAACATCCTATCAGGACCTAAGGTCCCGAAAGGATGTTTCTACTTGGCAATTTAAACACAACTCAAACAGAGGCAGCAAGGGTGGAGATCAAAATAGGTTTTCGACTTTTAATATCGAGCCTAAATATCTTTCTAGGGCTTGAGGTCCTGAAAGGACTTGTTTGAGAATTTCTCTATCAAAGTATGACTAGCTTTTGAAAAACCAAGGCCAGGTTTGAATTTAGCCCATGGTCCATTTTATTTCTCTAAAACCTAACAGCATAATTGGAACCTAATTGAGAAAAGGAAATTAAACAAAAATCAAAATCCTAAGCTAAAAATAGAAAATAGAAAACAAAAATAGATAACTAAATGGGAATTTTAAACCTAAACTAATCTAAAACATACTAAGCAGTAAGAAAACAACATTCAAAAATAACAAATTAAAAACAAGCAACAAAATCAATCAAAGAAGGGTACAAAAACCCTACCAAGAAATCACGAAAGTCAGGTAGGAATTTCAGGACAGGATGAACACTACACTAGCTGAATTCTTAAGTACAAAATCTTCACCCAAAATCAAACACTTATCCTTAGAATAAAAACTATGCACTCAATGATCAATTTTTAGGGCTCAAGAGGCTAAAATTTGAAAAATTGATAGTGAAATGAAGAAAAAACAATGAAAACATGATTAAATACCTCAGTATTTAATCAAAATGTACCACAATAAATGTGGTAAGTCAAGAGCTGGAAGGTGGAATGGAAAGTCCAAAAATTCGATCAGGGCCCAAAGTCCCGATCAGATTTTGCAAAAGGAGACCCAAATCTAGAAAACAACCTAAGATCTGGGATCCTGGGAGTTTGGGAACTTCAAAGACTTTTACAAAAGGCTTCAAAACACACGTTTTGAAGCTAAACAAAATGTCTAATGGAAAACCTAAGACTTAAAGCATGGTCAAAAGACCAAAAACAAGACAAAACAAGAAAAGATAAAGAAGGTAGGTCCCCAGTTGGCTTTAAAAACTGGGGTGTGTATGCAGGGCATAATAAGAGTCTCTTCAAAAAGGTAATGAATTGAAGACCATTACTTTTGATCAATTGGTTGAAAAGTTAGCAAAATGTGAGAAGGATTTTGGGAGAAAAATTGATAGAGTTGGTGAAAATGTTTGTCTTTCTCAAAAAAAGACAACCCTCCTAATAAGAACTTCTCTTCTAGAGGTGGTCATAGTGATCAAGGAAAAGATGGAGGTCAATGGAAGAATAGAGGTAGAGGAGGTGTAAATGGCAAAGGACACTTGCAACATGACAAACAAAATGATAAATACCACTTATATTGTAAATGATATGGTCAAAAAGGTAGTCATGAAGCCCATTAATGTAAACTCTCAAGGGATAAGATAGAAAATTCTTTCAAACAAAAAAATAAAATGCACTATGATGATAAAGCATCAAGAACAACCCAATTTGCATGTGATAGTGATAATGATGAATATGTGCTTTCTGTATCATATTCTACCTATTGTAATTCAATTAATGCTTCATGATGTGATGCTTGGGTTTTAGATACTAGATCCACATAGCATATGACATTTTAGTGTGATTATTTTGAAGAATTTCATGAAGGTGTTTGTGGTCCAATCTATTTGGCAGATAAATCAAGCCTCAAGCCTATTAGAAAAGGAACCATTTAGCTCAAGTTGTCTGACCTTGTAGTTTTTGTACTTCATGATATCTTGTATCTTCCTCAATTACAACGTAACTTGTTGTCACTAGTCTTAATTCAACAAGGCCACTCCATTTTGTTGGAAGATGGACACGTGGTTGTCAAGAAGAAGTCAAATAATCATGTTGCATTTACTAGTTGTGTTCATATGGAAAGTTATTAAAACTCCATAGAAAATAAGCCATTTCTAGGAGTTTTTCATATCTTACTGAAGAAGGTACTCTTTCTCCTAGTCTTTTATGGCATGCAAGATTTGGCATGTTAATTATGATAGAATATGTATCATGCAAAAGAATGGTATTGTAGGTTTTCCCACTTTGCCTAAGAAGGTTGAAATATGTGAAGCTTGTATTCTTAAAAGACAACATAGAGATTCTTTCTCTCATTCCACTTGGCAAGGACATAGAAAACTGTAACACATTCATTCTAATTTATGTGGGCCTTTACCAGTAACTTCTATAGGAGGATGTAAGTATTTTATTACATTCATTAATGATCATAGCCGCATGACTTGGATTTATTTCTTGAAGAAAAAGTCTAAAGATTTTGAAACTTTTAAGAAGTTTCGTATTATGATTGAAAAGAAAGCACAATCTTAAATTGGTACTCTTTGAAAAGGCAATGGTGAAAAGTTTACTTCCATCAGTATTTAGGATTATCTCCATCAAAATAGGACTCAATATCATCTCAGTATTCCAAGTACTCCTGAACAAAATGGTTTTGTTGAAAGAATGAACAATATTATCATGAGTATAATTCAAGTAATATTATATTTTAAAGGAATCCAGTTACATTTTTGGGCAAAAGTAGCAAGAACAATAGTTTACCTTCACGATAGATCTCCTTCATCTTCTCTTCACCAAGCAACTCCATATGAAGTTTGGTTTGGTTACCCTTTGTTTCTTCAACATAGATTCAAATTTTTGGCTCCACCTACTATGCTTTGATTACCAAGCAGAAAATACATAAGTTACATCAGGGTAAAAGTTCAAACCTGGTCACACTTTCGGCCAACTAAATAGTTTCTCTAGAAATAGTTTCTCCCTAAACAATTTCGGGTGAAAAGGTTTCCCTTGAAACCATGTAGTACTTATGTGACATTACATGGCATAAAGAGTTTTAGGTGGAACCTTTTTGCCCAAAATTTTTAAATCTATATAATATGATTTCAACTTTAGAAAATGTATTTATTTCCATAGAAGGTTTTAGGCGGTAGACTTTCACATGGAACCTTTTTGGGTGATACTATCTCACCTGAAACTGCCTATGTAACATCCCATGTGGCAACCAACCCCCCTATTTTTCAAAAAGATGAACAAAAATTCAAGTTCAACTCCAAATTTCTCCAACGAAAATGTACTTTCATGAAAATACATGAAAATACCCTTTAGTAGATCTCAGGGTTTAGAACTTAGATATATAATTTTTTTAATATTTTAATTAGTTATATTAACTTTAATTTTAAATTTATTACAATTAGGTTATTGTAATCAAATATGTAGTTGATTAGAAATTAAAAATAAATAGGTAAAATGTATTTAAATTTTTTGAAAAATATACAGCGCACTAGAAGAGAGAATCATCTACAAGAGGGTGTTTTTTTTAAATTAAAAAATTAAACAAAAGTTCACGTCTCATGAAAACTATATCATTCTGATTAAATTTGAATCTAAAAAATTATTAAACATAATAATTTATCAAAAATTTAAAAAAAATCCATGCACTAGATATTTGAGTTGTCTAACTGAAAAAAATTAAAGAAAAAAACTTAATTTTACTATATTTTTCTTGACGTCCCATTGACATCACTTTTTTTCAAAAAATATCAACAATTAAAATTTATCTATTAAACTCATAAGAAAAATATCCAACTAATTTTGAAAATTTTAAAAAATCATAATCATAAACTAAATTAAAATTTAT
This sequence comes from Cunninghamia lanceolata, assembly GCA_027924645.1. Lineage (NCBI taxonomy): Eukaryota > Viridiplantae > Streptophyta > Pinopsida > Cupressales > Cupressaceae > Cunninghamia > Cunninghamia lanceolata. The sequence goes on along the minus strand of BSBN01001183.1, from coordinate 269,752 downwards.
ACATTTCATATTAGTTTATGTCATTTTAAATTTTAAAACATACATATGACTTTTTCATTGTTTAAGTTGGAAAAATATATTTGTGTTGGCTGATTTTTTTATAAAGTGTGACACACTTTTGAACTTTTACCCATCACTAAAGTTATAAAGGGCATGTGCAAAAATATGGGGGACCAACAAGTGGTAAAAAACACATTTTGGTCCAAACAAGATATAATGCAAGTGCATTATAACACAAGCACATGATAACATGCTCGCATTATGGCTTGGTAGTGACCAAGCCTAGGCTTGGTCACTACCAATCCATAATGCACTCACATTATTTCTTTACAAAAATAAAATCTACTCTCTCCTTTATTTCAAATCTACATATAATTTTTATGATAAAAGACAATTGAGCAACCTATAGCACATCCTCTTCACTCTCTCACCATCTCCCCTATCATTTACAATTCTCTCTAATGCTACATAGCCATTATTGTATTTTACAAGACAATTTTAAAAAATTTCTCTTCGTGGTTGCTTCCCCCGAAGCCCTGCTAGGGGGCTCCAAAATTTGTTGCCGCCCCCTTCGACACCCTGGTGACAAAAGTGGGGGGTAAGCCCCCTTCTACACCCCTCATCAAGAACTAGGATCCAAACATAGCTGAATCAAAACCTCTAAATCAGGAAGATAATCAAGCTCCATTACAAACAATAGATAGAGAGAGGTGGGGAGATAGGGAGATAGATAAAGGGAGGGAGATGGAGACAGAGAGAGAGAGAGAGCAGGGGGATAGAGAGATAGGGAGAGATATAGAGTGGGAGAGGGGAGATAGAGAGCGAGAGATAGAGAGGGGGGGAGAGAGAGAGAGAGGGTGGAGAGGTGAGATAGAGATATAGGGAGAGAGAGAGATATATATATATAGGGAGAGTGTCTTTCTACCTATGTTCTATCTCTCTATCTCTATCCTCCCTCTATCTCTATCTTTAACATGCTCATGTTATTTCTTTATAGAAATAAAATCTATTCTCTCCTTTATTTCAAATCTACATACATATTTTGAATGATAAAAGACAATTGAGAAACCAATAAGAAAGAGTTTTAAGGTATCAATATGTTCAAGAAATAAGATAGTCAGGAATTTAAGGATGTGAGACATACACTAGTACTATAGTCAATACTAGAAGAAAACATCAACAACTAAAGTGATAAATAGATAGAGAGATAGAGAGGAGAGACAAGGAAAGATGGAGATAAAGAGAGGGAGAAATAGAGAGATAGAGGGGGGGATTGAGGTAGATATAGAGATGGAGAGAGGGAGAGGGAGATAGAGAGACATAGAGAGATATGGATGGATAGAGGGAGAAAGAAGGAGAGATAGAGGGAGGAAAAGATAAAGATAGAGGGAGAGGGAGAGAGGAGATGTAGATAGAGAGGGAGAGATAGAGATAGAAAGATATAGAGAGAGGAGCATATAGAGAGAGATAGAGAGGGTAGGGAAGAGAAAGTAGGAAGGTGAGATTGAGAGATATAGATAGAGAGAGGGAGAGATAAAGAGAGAGGTGGGGAGATAGAGAGGGAGATATGTTAGAATGCATAGATATACTGAGATGGGTGGTGAATCAGTATATACCAATTTTTACTTCAATTCTACTGCAACAACATAATATTTACTACATCAATCAAATTAAGTAAGAACTATGCAAACATAATCATATCCACACTTCCACACAAAAGAACACAACACCAGATTTTACATGAAAATCCAAGAAGGAAAAAACCATGGTGAGAAAGTTGCTTGGATCTACTGTCCAAATCCAGCCTCACAAAGAAAATGATTATTACAATATGATTTGATGACACCAATCTTCAGGAGACACCAATCCCTAGCCAATACAAAGTTTATGGGCACCAACCCAGAGGAGACTACAATCCCCTAAATTGAGCTCTAACCCAGATAAACAGAGGCACCAACATCACAAGAATCAAGAGGCACCAACCTCACAAGCAACAAGAGGTACCAACCTCTGAAATCCTTGAAATGATTACAAGAGAAATGATATACATACACTTTTACACACTACAATCACCACCTTTGCTATGAATGATAAATCATGATTTGTACAAACAGATTCACATTCCATCTACCTAACTTTGAAAGGAAGCAAGGTACGCAGAACACACTTCCTACACCAACCTAATGAGGGGAAGAGTATGCAAATTATTTTTTAATCCTTACAATTGTAGCAATGTTAAAAACATAACTTTAATATTACAATAGAAACACAACACATAAAGAGAGATTGACACAAGATATATCGTGGGGAAAACCTTTTCAGGTAAAAAACCCCACACTCTAAAACCTGCACAATGTATTAACAAAACAATGGTGTGTTTACAATACAATTGCAATGCAATTTCTTCCAAGAGTCTTCAAATGTCATTTCTAGAGTGATTCCGATAGCATAACAATACCTATACAAACACTATGCAACTACAACTCCAAAACAATGCATTTTATAGAGTTACAAGGCATAAACAAGAAGCTTCTAGAGATGGGTATCCATCTTGGCCACATGGCCATTTTCCCGCATCAAAAGACACTTGTCCAAGCTCCAAATACCTCTCTTACATCTATCATACATGTTAGATTTGACTTCCCAAAGTTGGAGCGCTCTAGTCTAAAAATAGCTATGACAGATGCTCTTACGTATCTTACAACTATCATAAAATCTGCCCAACATAACAACCTTAAATGTTGTAAGAGAATCTGTCATACAAGGATAAATATAGCATATTCCTCTTACAACATGTCATAGCCCAACTTGGGCGCCCAAAGATTCCTTCTCTACATGCAAAGATACTTTACAACACTTGTCTTCACTTATCCCGACAATCTCTATACTTGGCTCTTACGCGTCATAGATTTTGTCATACAAGATAACTCCTCCATCATATTCCAAGATGCCGACACATGGCATATTATTGTTGTAACAAGCCACTTGTTCTACCAACTAAGATTTACCAAGTTTAAATTTGAAAGTAAATAGATCAAGATATTGATAGCGGAAGCAATAAAAAATTTCCTTAAATTCCTTTGATTAAATGCACATTTGAAACATATTCCAAACTCCCATTGCATAAATCAAATTTCATTTCCTCAATAAAAGAATTGAATAATCATCTTTACAACTTTTTCATAATATACATACAAGCTTCAAGAGCTTAACTGATAATTAGAGATACACGATTATATACTTGTCTATCTTCAATATTCCCGGCCACCAACTACATGAGGGGAAGCATCACTCAAGCAATTTACCTCCAACCACAGACTAACTATAGTCCCCCATACATTTACCAAATTGGTAAACGGCCCTACCATTCGACAAAGGGATTGGTATGGTAACCCCAAATAAAATTGGCCTAATTTGAGCAAGGTGTTGTGTCCTACATTAACTAGTACTATCATACTATGGCTACAACCATCAAAATATGAAATCCATACTAGAAATGCAAACCTGGATCACAGTGAACCTAGACAGTGTAAATGTTGGCAATTTACACCACTTTGGCTAAAGTTTTCTTGTCTCATATTCACCCACCCTTCCATCTTGATTGTGAAAGACAACAATCTCTATATAAAAGTTATTCCCTTACCCATGGATCAACAAATCCCAGGAATAACCCCACTTAACAAATGTATCATTCTCTACACAGGATATTCCCTTTCCCAAGGATCAACAAATCCTAAGAATATTCCCGCTTAACAATTACATCAATCTCTATTCTAGGTTATTTCCCCTCTTCCATGGATCACATATCCCAAGGTTAACCTATTCCAAGTTTCATCATGACACCTATCGAAGTAACTCTACTTGCAAATTACAGTTTACTGTCTTTCCCCTTATACAATCAACTAATCATACTCAAACTGATAAATATACATAAAGTCCCATAAAGACACAAATCTCTATTACTAAGATTAATTTCACTTTCACAACACAATTTTCACTTACTAGATATATATAAATATATAAGCAATCAAGTAGACAATCACATTGATAAACAACAATGCATTCCATATTAACAAACGACACAAAATGCCTTCAATTAGAAAAGAATAATAAAGGAGAAATCCCCATGCCTATGATATAAGCTCCCAAATAAATCTACGAGATCCCCTCACTTAAGCTCCTTCCAATGAACTAAAACCTCCTCCCAATTAAAATAACTCTCCTTCTAAACTTCCAAAATCTCTCCTCACACTTCAAAGCAAAAATGGTAAAAACTCTCAATGCTAAAAATGGTAGAATAAGAATGCTCTTCGCAAAACTTGTGTGTATTCCAATGAGAAAGAAAGCTCCTCTAAATAGAACAACTCACAAAAAGCAATATGACAATCTTTCGACAAAAACTCAAAAATGAAAAGAGAAGGCTCTTGATTTAAAGAATGTGCGTATAAAAATGAGGGAGAGCACCCCCTTTTTATACTAAAACCTAAGGTGTGGTTTTGCCAAAAATAAACAAATAAATGTCGACACAATGGCGACATTCTTAACAAAAATCTAAAATTAGTAAAAATGTCGACACAATGGTGACATTCTCAACCAAAAAAATCTAAAATTAGTTTCATAAAACTTAAAACAAACTTTCTAAAAATATAGTAAAATTACTTTAAAAGACAAAGTCAAAAAACACGTTGAAATAAAGAAGGCTTCTTTCAAAACTATTTTTACCCGTATAAGACAAAGTCAAAGTTCGTAAAGAAATTTTTTTGAAACTAACTTTAAGCATGGTTTAACGATTTATGTGCTTCCCAAGCACTTTGGAAAACTACTTTAAGAAGCTTTAAAGCTTCTAACCACCTCCCCCAACGGCCATACACATGGACCAAATGTTGAGCGCTTCCCATGCATTTAAGATAGGCTTTCTCATAGCCTAAAACATAGGCCTACTTTATCACTAACTTACCTCCTATCACCTATTAATATAGGCCTACTTTATCACTAACTTACCTCCTATCACCTATTAATATGTGCCCCTTATTTAAGTGCTTTAATAAACTATTTCACCTTATTTATTTTTAAAACTTTAAAACTTGTAATAAAGTTCCTCCCCTTTTTAAGGGATACATGACTTTTAACTTTTTATAAACTATAAAAATAATATATATAATTATTTATATAAATATATATATTTATATATATTAAATTCAATAAATGGATAATATTTAACAAAACAATATCATTTTTTCAAAATATTATAATTATATATTTTTAAAAAAACATAGGAGTATATATATATCACAAAAATTACTATAACATATTATTCGTAAATTTATTTATTGCCATAGCAACTTTATAGACAAAATATCATAACATGCATATACAGCAAATGGATGATAAATCTTGCAAATCATAAATAACTATATATATATATATATATATATATATATATATATATATATATAGCAATAGCTATCATATATATAACTCAAAACCAAATAAACTCATGACCCACATATTGGCGACACAAATGAATGGAAACCACATAAACATTGTGACATGAATGACAACCACATAAACACGTGCATAACATAAAATTGTTTCACAATAAAACTTTGTCTATGCAATCATAAACTTATCAACATGCAAATTAAATCACAGTTCTCACACGATCATCAACATGCAATCAAGATTCACAACAAACATCACTTACCGCTACCCAACTGACTTGACACAACCGAGGTCAAGATAGGGTTGTGAGTGTGTGATTGCTCAATATAGGTTTTACTAAAGTTACCAGACCAAGTCCTTCTCCTGAGTGATACCTCCCCTCCCTTTTGGAGGGACAACCTATTCCTGGATCCACTTATATCATCGCCACAGTAGTTAGCTAATCAAAATATCATCATTAATTAACAATAACTACATTAAATACAAGACATTGCATTATTATTTTTCTCATCATATTGCATTCAAGTTAGATAACACACATAGATACAAAGATTCATAAATACTTCAATATCCAATCTATAGTAAATGGATAAAACTTATATATAGATGCAAAAATCCATAATCACTCACTTTCCAAAGAAATTAATCAATCTAGGTAAATAGTAAGTAGATAGAAACACATGGGGTGTAACATACTTCCCCCCTTGTGAATCATTGTCCCTGATATTTTTAAGTATCAAGTACTATCACTACATACATAAGTCATAAAAATTATCATACTACAAAACATATTGATATCATGAGCTTTCATAATTCATATTAACTTATGGAAACTTTTGCTTCATCTCAGCATAATCTTTCCAAGTAGCAGAACCTTCTACATACAGATCCAATTAGACCTTGCACTACATAACCTTTCTATTTAGGCAAGCAGAGCTTGCGAACTTCAACCATTTCAAATGCTTGATCAAAACCATACCTAGTTTCTGTACTTGTATACATTCTATGAGTATAATAATCATCAGTTAAATATATAAATATATCAAATTTGAGTCATTAAGAGCATTGTGCCTCCTAGCAATAGCTATTATCAGAACGATTCTGCAATCAATTGATTTGTTAACTTCAAGAACTTCGAAGAGCTCTTTATATCTAGGAGTTGGTTTGAATACATTCCACACATAATGAAACTTTTTCTTGGGTTGGACCCTCAATAGAACTTCTATTCTCTAAACAAGAATTATCTCATTATAAACTTAGCATCAGTACCATGTGTAACTTTTCTAATGCTTATTAGTTTTCCGCTAATCTTTTCTAATCAACATGATCTATTCATCCATTTCTGACAACATTTTTGGACTAATGTTAATCCTATCTTCTAGCTTACCCAGCTTATAGGAGTTCGGCATCTTCCTCTATCCAATGTTTCAAGCAGAAAGATAGGAATTTTTATAATCAAAACCCACCAGTGATAGATATTCTTCCCCACTTATAATGTTGATCCACACAACAATTCTTCCAAAACCTGGTTAACTCTCACAGTTTAACCATGGTCATATGTGCATCTCTATCTGAGATATTCTCCTCAAGATCTCTGTGTAAACTAAACACTCCCTACACAATTTTACGAGCTAACACTGTGCTCCACTAGATAAATTCTTCGGTATAAAAGGTGTTACCTTTATTCTTTAGCATTCTAAACAACTTGCCACAAATCTTACAGCGTTCCTTTTCATTTTCTTTCAGAAATATAATGGCTTAACATCTGCTAACATCTTAGTGACACCAGGATGTCCTGAATATGGTGCATTATGTACTTCCTCCCATACCAAATTCCTTAATTCACCAAAATCAAGTACACAAATTCTTCCATTAAATCTCAATAATCCATTAGGTTTAAAACAAAAACCTTCATACTTTTTATCTTGCCATTTACCCGAGAGTGCTTGCTTGTTTTGTTCATAGAACTCATCACCCTTGAATTTTGCAATACTTAATTTTGGAAGCCAATTTGGATAGTTACCAATGAAAATATATTCCATCCTCAGCTTAAAGCATTAGCAACTCTATTCTCGTTTCCTTTGATATAGTTAATGTTGAAATCTTAATTCGATATCAGTTCTAACCAACTCCTTTGCCTTGCATCTAGATTAGGTTGAATAAATAAATACTTTAAACCATGATGGTCTGTTTTCAATTCAAAAGGTTTTCCCAACAGATAGTGTCTCCATATCTGTAATGCATGAACAACTATTGCTAACTTCAAATCATACGAAGCATAAGGCTTTTGCTTCTTGATTTATAGGCTATGTCTTGCCTTTTCTATTTTAATACTCCACCTTCATCTGAGACATCTGGTACTCCCTTCTAACTTTGGAGATGTAATTTTCCTCAAGTCCTTAGATAACCCTCTTGCCATTCTCCTCCTCTTAATCCTTTCAAAACCTGATTGAGATTGAGATTCTTCATTCCCCATGTTTACTAGCTTAAGAATTTTCTCCTTTATTCATTACTGGAAACTTTCCCTTGTTAGGTACTTCTTTTCCTTTCCTTGTTCCAATATTCCTACTTTCTCTCTTGTCTCGATCAATATTGCTAGGATTTGATCTAACGTAGTATCCATACTCTCAACTCCTTGTCTTACTTCTTCACTTTCCCCAAAGTTAATCCTTGTTCTAACCATCTTAACAAGATAGTTCACCCCATGGGTTTCCATAAAGATTTAAATTCTATGAATGTTATCTAATGTTCTAAAAAACATTTAACATTTCAAAATAGAATTTCCCATTCTTTATTCAAAACTTTTTCCCAAGAAAGATTTCTTATACATAAGCTTTTGATAAAACACTTTTCTTTCCTTTAGATCAAAAGGATTTGAATACCCTCTCAGCTACAACTGAGTGGAGTATATCCCTCAGATTCTAGTCCATGATTATCCTTGAATGGGTAATAACACTCAACTTTATCCTCGGATACATAATTTCAGGGAAACATATTCCTTCGAATCATCACTTAAATAAATTACAAATACTTTTGCCAAAGGAGGAACATACAGATTCCTAAACAGCATGGTGGAGCTCACACTATACTCTAAGAACATATCCTTAGAAAGTGGTAAGGCTTCTGATTTGGTTGGAGGGACCAAAAGCAAAAAGTTTAAAGTTGACGGCCTTTCTTAGAATCATAAGCCGAGTTATAAAAAGCTAAGCTTCTAGCACTAAAGACTTTACAAAGTTCAGGCTAATGATCCGCCACTTCCACTCTTGAAATATCGTATAGATACCAATTCCCTAAAGAGTGCTTTTAATCATCCTTGACTCTCTCACCTTCTAGACAACTTGCTATCACTCTTCATTCTCTTTCAAAAATAAAGAGATTTCACACCGACTAGAAATTTAGTTACTCCTAGATGACCCGATTATGATTTAAAAAGAATTTCCTACCTCACAAGGTTTCAAAAATCCATAAAGTTAGGAATATACTAAGTGCATTTTATACAATTTACTCCCTTATACAATCCATCAAAGGCCCATCCAGGATATGATAGAGGTGAACATATGTACCAAAAAAAATAGTGAACAACCCAAAAATGTTCTAGTATAGCCACCAAAATAATTTAAGTCAATATCAAAGTATAAGCAATTTCATTTTCAACAATAGGTCAAAAGATTGAACTCAATAAATAAATAAATAACCTTCAAAATTTGGTGGCTAGACCATTCTAGAATAAAGAAATAAAACAATGAAAAATTCTTGCAAGTATTTAAAAAAGAATTTCTCCAAAATTTAAGAAGTATCAAAATCAAAAGATATACTGACTATGCACTACGTGACTGTCTAAGTCACTAACAAGGGAGTAGATTGTTGTATTACACTCGAGTTTTTCAAAAACTTATAGTGGTTTAGAGACCATGCTACTAGCACAATAAATAAATAAGTCCCTTAAGACTTTCACTATACTCAAAATCAAAATATTAAAAAATATCCACCCTTACATCGTGGAAAATTTATCGTGATACAACGACACACACGAACTTCAGTTGGAACATACACTTCTTCCCTTTGTTTACAAAACTCTATTCCCTACCTCCTAAAATAGTTTAGTTAATCAAACTTGTCTAAATATCTCGGTGATGATCTCATTCTTCATTGTAATTATTCTTTCTATCTCCACCAAGAGAAAAAATACATAGCTCTTAACTTTGGTCCAAATGCTATGAAATAACTAATAACTTCTCTTGCAACTGCTATGAATTATCTTGCAAACTTCATGCAAACTCTTAACAAAAGAATGATACTAATCCCAATCTTATTTTCAAAATATTTCTCAAGAGGATCTTCTTCATTTACGTCCTTAACTACTCATTGTCACCTTTTTCAAATAGGCTTCATGAGTTTGTAAGGGAACTCTTATTCTCTATCAATTATACACAATTCTTTGAATATGGAAATTGGTTTTCTCATGAATCTTTAGAAATCAAAAATCATTTTCCAAGTCCTGTACTATCTTTCCAATCATTATATGCCAATACATCACTACTTGTCCTTTATTGATCCTTTTATCTCTCTCGACGCATTCCAACCCACCTAAGGTTAGACAAGAACCCTAATTATCTACGTATCTTTGATACTTTTTCTAAAATTTTCCAAACTCAGCTGCTTCTACACCTGGTTGATTATTTTAGGATCTTCCCATCCTTAAGTTCTTGAGATATAAAAGAGATCTTGAATTCACATAGACATTGCTCTTCCTGAGCTCTTAGTCTAATAACATTTGATCAATGTTTTATCTTTTTAATCCAAGTCTCAGAATCTTTCCATTATGCATCCTCAATAGAGTTAAATTGACTCATGGATTCCTTAATTCCTCAGTTGGTTTACTCTTAACCACTGACTTGATAAGTATTGGATAATATTCCTTCTAATAATTTTCTTGGTTAGTCTACTATGCCATTCTCGCATAAAACCAATTTCAATTTTGGACTCTCATAGCATAGTGAGCACATAGGTTCCAGAGCTGAACCTAGTTCACTCTGATACCACATGTAACAAGCCACTTGTTCTACCAACTAAGATTTACCAAGTTTAACTTTGAAATTAAATAGATCAAGATATTGGTAGTGGAAGCAATAAAAAAATTCCTTAAATTCCTTCGATTAAATGCACATCTAAAACATATTCCAAACTCTCATTGCATAAATCAAATTTCATTTCCTCAATAAAAGAATTAAATAATCATCTTTACAACTTTTTCATAATATATATAGAAGCTTCAAGAGCTTAACTGATAAATAGAGATACATGATTGTATACTTGTCTATCTTCAATATTCCCAGCCACCAACTGCATGAGGGGAAGCATCACTCAAGCGATTTACCTCCAACCACATACTAACTGTGGTCCCCCGCACATTTACCAAACTGGTAAACAGCCCTACCCTTCAATATCAAGTTCTGATATCAATTGTTAGTTTCAAGACAGGCAACTGAGAGGGGGGTGAATCAGTTGTCCCAAAAATTTTCTTTTATTAACCACTTAAATCCTTCTTTTAATTCAGTAGCATAATCAATCATGGAAACACAATGCAATAATTCAAGAGCAGAAACACATTAACACATATGACACCAAGATTTTAACATGGAAAACTTGGTTAAGGGAAAAACCACGGGGTGACTAACCCAAGATTGTATTCTCTGTTAGAAGAATAAGAGGAACAAAATGGCACATGCCAATTAGGGCTCACTGCCTGAGCATACTACTCACAAGAGGCCCACTGCCTACAGGAGACACACTGTCTACAAAATAATAAGTATTACATACTTGAACTGAAGAATAGCATCTTCACCATGCTTGAGTCAGTTCCATTTAAGCTCAATACTTCTACTCTACTTTTTGCTCTTCTCCTCTCTACCACACTCTCATCTTCTCCCCAATCCATTTGAAATGACTTCACAACTCTTATTTATACAAGACATCAACTTTGGGATAATCATCAAAGTTGGCACACTTTATTTTATTACAGAGCAAATACACAAATACAACTTGACTTATTACAAAAGACTTCATGCGAATCACCACTACGTCAGCCACATAGCTTTGGGACTTCAATCTTCTTTGAGGAACACGCCATGCTTCACAGAACATCTTCAAGATCATCCGCAAGATGTGTAAATCATCGGGTTGGCCAAGCTTAGGAAGAACATCATCATCCGGAAGTAATTCTTCAATTATGAGCTCAATCTTCAATACAAACCACCAACACAAATTGGACACAATCTAGAGACCCCCACAAGCTTGTTTGATTCACTAAGAACATCCACACCACTTCTGATAACTGAAATCATTCTCTTCTTCATCTGGAATCTTAAGAACACAGTCTGTCATCAATATCATATTGAAATAGATGCTTGCGGACCTCCAGACCATGAACCAAGTTGTCAATTCACATTGACTTCCTAAACACTCCACCAAATCTGTAGAACAAGATATTGCATTTCCAGATCTCACCGGACCTATTTGTGTCACTCTGTCACCTCTGAACATCTGCCAAAACCAATTTTACTCATATGGCCATAACTTCTTCAAATCTTCATTCGGACCTCTCAAATCTTTACTAGATCACCTTTAGACACATATCTATGAACCCTTTGATGCGTATCCTCTAATCTTCATCTTAGCTGGGATCTTCACTTTAGAGAGCTTCATTGTCTTCACTATACTTCTCTATGTCTGATAGGACTAATTTTCTCAATATCCTCAGCACACAACTCATCCAATCCTTGACATCAATGCAACAAGAGTATGTTGACATCAATGACAACACTGGTTAGGCCCATACTTACAACACTATTTGACAGAATGCCTCAAAGAAATGTGGTCTCATGGACTGCAATGATTGTAGAATATGCACAAAATGGATTTGTTGAAAAGGCTTTAGAAATTTTAAAGTAAATTCAATTGGCTAGTGTAAAGCCAAATTCCACAACCTTTGCCAACATCCTCCCTGCCTATGTCAAAATGGGAGCTTTGGAATAGGGTATGGACATCCATCAAAACATAAAGGATAGAGGAATTTTGTTAGATGTTGTAGTTGTAACTGCCCTGTTAGACATGTTAAGGCATTAAAAACTTTCAAGAAATGCAATTGAATATACATATATATAGAGAGAGAGAGATGTATGTGGAAGCATAGACAAGGCATGTGAACTATTTGACAAAATCCCTGAAAGAAATGTGGTCTAATATACTGCGATGATTGAATGACATGCACAAAATGGATTTGTTGAAAAGGCTTTAGAAACATTCATGCAAATGAAATTGACAGGTGTAAAGCTAGATTCCACAACCTTTGCCAGCATCCTCTCTACATGTATCAAAATGGTAAGCTTTGGAACAGGGTGTGGACATCCATCAAGGCATAATAGATGGCAGATTTTTGTTAGATATTATAGTTGCAAATGCTCTAATAGACATACATGAAAAATTGTGGAAGCACAGACAAGGCACACAAACTATTTGACAGAATGCCTCAAAGAGATGCCATCTCATGGAATGCAATGACTGCAGGATTGCACAAAATGGATTTGTTGAATAGGCTTTAGAAACTTTCAAGCAAATGCAATTGATAGTTGTAAATCCAAATTCCGCAACCTTTGATAGCATCCTCCCTGCCTGTGCCCAAATGGGAGCTTTGGAATAGGGCATGGACATCCTTGTAACAACCCTCCCTTTGCTATGATAGATGTTTAGGTAGGTGTTGGTTGTGTGATAAATGCTACCAGAAATATCTCTGGTAGTTAGGTGAAAAATTGATGTTTTGGAGGAATGCAAACCATCTTTACGTAGACAATCAGATCATAGTAGGATACGACATGGACACGTCATTCCAGATTTGTTTTAAAAAATGTAATAACCCTCGTTCCATTGCATCGAGAAAAACACAAGTATTTTGGGTCTTTCTTTCCAGGGGGTGGGCAGCATAGAAGTAAAGGGAAGTGGTTGAAATCTTTATGGCAGAAAGAAATATCTTTAAGATGGGGATCAAATCATTTGGTGGGGAAAAAAAATGGAAGAGGCATCACCTTGGGGATTTGGTCAAACAGTTCAGGAGCATTGTTTTGCTTCGATATTTTGCATAGATGTCTAATAGAGCATTTCTGACTATAATATCTTATGGAAATCCACCTTCCAAGATGTGAGGAGGGATGTCCTTGCCCTGCTGGAGAGCTGCCACTTTGGCACAAGCAGTGAGGATGCTGGCTAATGTTGAGTAGTCTAGATTTACAACCACTAGTCACATCTGATTAAAAGTTTCTAAAGACTTTTCAACAAATCCTTTATGTGCACATCCTACAACTTCTGTAGTTCATGAGACTACAGATCTTTGAGGCACTCTATCAAATATGTGTGCACCTTATCTATGCTTCCACTGTGTCTTAACATTCCTCATGTGTGTGTATCAAGCTTGTAAATCACATTTAATGGCGCAAGGACGCTGGCAAAGGGTTGGGAATTTGGCTTCACGCCAACCAATGGCATTTACTTAAAGGTTTCTAATCCCTTTTTAACAAATCCATTTTTGTGAGAGTCCTATAATCAGTGCATCCCTTAAGGCATATGGTGGAAATAAGGGAGAGTGATCCAACAAGGAGAGTCAATGCCTCATTTCAGAATAGAAAGAGATGCCTTTGCCACACCCAAATGAAGGACGATTCGGCTTTGTTCCGACCTGCTACCTTGCATATGGTGGAAAGAAAAATATGTTGGCAAGAGACACTATATGGATTCATGGTTGTTGTCATTGATGGCAACAAAGGTCATCCCACATATCCGCAAGTCATGGTGTGTCTCTACCGGAAGTCAAGAATGAAGATTGTTGTGGTCCGGTGAACAAGAACAGAGCATGTGGCAAGGTCTGACAGATTGGTCCGGATCTCTCAGAGGAAGTGTCTTGGTGTAGTGCGGATTTGGGGAAGTCAAGAGGACTACCTTGAGTGGTATATACCAAGGATTTAGCCTCCGGTGATGGACAAGGAAAAAGATATGAATAGTTGAGTACCAGATTCCTGAGAGACAGTGAAAACAGAGGAAGAACTGACTGACAGAGTATCAGACTACTTTCCGGATGTGTTACTGTTGATGATAAAGGTTGTGAAGGCATGAATCATGTTTGGCCAACATGATTAATGATATCTACAAGTATATGCTTGATCCGCATTGCTTGGTGAGCAAGGATTCAGCCGACAGAACAGAGTTTGTAAGAAACTAGACTATTCCGGATGCTGACTAGAAAAGTGATGAAATTACTTGTGCGGATATATATAGAGGATAGATTTAGTTGTGAAGAGTGTGATTGTAAAAAGGTATATGCGAATAAGTGCAGAACAGAGCAGAAGTAGCAAGAAAGATCCGGTATGTGAAAGGATAGCAGAATAAAGAACAGAGGAAAGATGAAGTGCAGCAGATCAGTGTACTGATCCTAACCGGAACTGAACTCTAGCATATGCAGATACTTCCAATCAGTTCAAGACTGTGATTCTTATCACTTTGTAGACAGTGTGTCTCATTGTAGGCAGTGGGCCTCTTTGTGAGCAGTGTGCTCGGGCAGTGAGCCCTAATTGGCAAGTGCCATTTTTGTAATTTCCTATTCTTCTAACAGAGAATAATTTTTGGGTTAATCACCCCGTGGTTTTCTCCCTTAACAGGGTTTCCACGTCAAAAATACTGTGTCATGTGTTTCTTATTTCATGGTAATGTTTTTGTGTTTGATTCAATGCTGCATTAATTAATAAGAAAGTTCAAAAAGGGAAATAATTAGGATAACTGATTCACCCCCTCCCCTCTTAGTTATCAACAATTGGTATCAGAGCAAGGTTCCTCCTAATAGAGCCTAACAGCTTGAGGAAGATCTGGGAGTTCAAATGGATGCATATGGTTTAAGGGAGCAACTCAAGACTGCCCTTGAGGATCTTGAATAGTCAAATTCTGAAGTCAATGAATTAAAGGAAAGACTCAAACAGGCTGATGAATTCATGAGAGAATTAAAAGACAAATTAAGTCTCTCTATGAAAAAGAGAAAGGAGCTGCTCCAACAATTGGCAAGACAAAGTGAAGAAAGCAATACAAATGAAGAATTGACTGAGCAAACCAAGTTATGTGAAAAGTTATCAAAAGAAGTCATTATGTTAAGACATGAAATGGAATCAGGAACTATAAAGTTTACTCAAGAGATTGAAGAAAAAAGAAAGGCTGAAGACAATCTAAGACAATCTCTTAAAGAAAAATTAGAAGAATGCCACCAGATGGACAGGATTATCAGACATCTTGAATCTGATCTTGAAGATGCCAAAGATAATGAAGAAAAACTTGAGGATCAAATTGCCTCTCTCAAAAGAGATCTTCAAACAGCAAATGAATATAAAGAAAAATTCAAGATAAGTTCTGCCCAACTTGAAGTACTTCTTGGAAGTCAAAAGAGGACAGATGACAAGTATGGTTTGGGATATGAGAAAGGAGAAAGCTCCGGATCCGGTCAAAAGAATTTTGGATCAGAAAATCCAAGGAACAGGCCTAGAAGACCTCCGGTAAGACAGCCCAATGCTCAAAGATATCCATCTTTCAATGCATACTGCCACAGCTGCAACCACTTTGGTCACAAAGCTAATCAGTGCAGAAAGAGAATGAATCAGATTAATTCATCCTTCTCCAGACAGTGCTTCAACTGCAAAAGGTATGGACACAAATCCCATGAATGCAGAAATATGCAAGTAAACAAATCATTCAAAGGTAGATGCTTTACATGCAATAGAGCAGGTCATATGGCCAATCAATGCAGATCAAGAGGTTATCAGTCAAATATGCAAAGAAATGTTATTTGCCAAATCTGTAATAGGTCCGGTCATAATGCTAAAGTCTGCAGAAGCAAGAATCAGGACAAAAGAGGTCCGGTGTATAATCAGAATCAAGACAAGGGTAAACAAAAGATGAATGCGGATGAAGTTAGGAATCAGATGAGCAAGATTTGGGTGAAGAAAAGTTCAGAGAATGTAGAGGTTGGATCCGCACCAGACTCTGGTGCTGATATTTCTTCTGGAAATTAAAAAGTAAGCTCTGGCTCAGGGGGAGACCCAAAGAAAATCCTATTCCCCCAGCCAATCAAGTGGTGCCGGATGTGGCACAAGATGCGGAGTAAAGGGTTTAAAGATATAAGTCTTGAGATGATCCAGATAAGATTTCAGAGGTCCGCATGGAGATATGAAGAAGCTGTGATCGATCAAGTAAGACCTGTTCCGGGAGATGCTCCGGTATGACAGAGGATTACAAAAAGGTCTGGAGAGATCCGAAAGTGCATTGTCTTATTCTGCGGATTGGACAGAGTGTTTGGGATGTTCTTGTAATGTGTCACCTCGATTTATTCATGATTGAAAGATCCGGATGATGTTCACAGATCAGGACTGATCCGGGATACTCCAAGCTATCCGGATAAGGCAAACTGGAATAATATAGGTCGAGCATTTATTGCCATCAGATATTAGGGTTTGCGGAGCAATATAAGGGATTTCTCAAAAAGCATTTGCTCATTCTGCACTCAAGAAGAAGCGAAAAGTGGAGCTCTGCAACAAGATTCATCAAGCACACCAAAGATCTCCTGCCGAAGTCATTACATAAAGAAATCAATCCAACCACTCCGTGCAAACCGAAGGCGCATAAGGTATTCTCCGTTTTCATTATCTCACTGCAAATCTTTGAAGAAATGGCTACTCCAAATATAGTGAAAATCTCAGATAGGCCCCGACCTGAATTTAAGAAACATCCATACAAGTCATTGGAGGTAGATCCCTTAGGAGCATTTTCCAGTGTTCCTCACGGAGTTTTACACACAGAAGACATTAGGGTTTACATACATGCAAGCATTGAGGAATTTGGGGAATTCAAATTGAGAGATCTCTATCACAAGCAACTGATAGATAATGCTTTTGAGCTTAAACCAGAGTATAAGGGTATCCAGAAGAAACAATTTGAGCAATTTATTCATTTCCCCTGCTTTGAAGAAGATGAATGGGTCCGGTATGTACTGAGCAGGATGCATGACAACTTCCTATGGCTGGATAGACCCTGCAAGATCACAAAAGAGGCAATTAGAGCAATAACTGGTCTATACTCTTCCGGAGGGATACCTATCCTCAAATCTATCAAAAATAACATTGTAACTGAGGCCACCGGATCAAAGTTTGATAAGAGGGCAATGACCATTGAAGATATTTCTGATCCGGATATCAAGTATGCGTCCATGATAATAGGATACAAGATCTATCACTCCAGCAGGGAGAATTCTGTATCCGGAACTGCAGTATATACTGCCTATGAGATGCTAAGGAAGAATGCAGAATATGATCTCTGCGAACTGCTCTTAAGCCAATTAATGGAAAATATACAGAAAATCAAGAAGGATAAGAAGAATTCCTTTAAGTATGGTACTCTTATAGTATGTCTATTCTTCTACTTCATGAATGAGCTGCCCGGATCAAGTGGATGGGTATGGCAGAATGACAAACCTGTTACAGTCCAAATAAGAGACTATCTACATGGGCTTGGGGATGCCAAAGCAAGAAATACAGCCCTATGGGGATACTTCAAAAACTTCCAAAGCATGATGCAAACAAGAGAAAGAATTCCCCAGTCTCTTGTTGAAAAATACAAAGACTCAGTTTGCTTTATGGTGGACACTGATCAGTGCCTAATGGAGGCAGTGGAGCCAAGGACTGTCTGGATCATGCCCATGGGGTATGAAGTGGATGAACAGATAGTGGAGCTGCATGTTCAACACATGCTAAGTCAGCCCAAAGATCCAAAGACAGAAAGGTTTGGAACCTTTGAGGAGCTGAGTGTAAAGATCCATGTAGAACTCAGGGAACCTGAGATAAAGAGAAAGGTGAGAAAAGAAGTAGAGCATATTGCTCAAGGCCTAGGCATCTCAAAAGAGGCACTTGATGCCAGCCGGGAAAAGAGGAGGAAGGCTGAGGAAGAAAAGAAAAGTAAAGAAAGTGTTCCGGTTGAAACTTCCACCCGGACCAGATCATCAAAAAGATCTGCACCTCCCACAACCAAAAGCTCAAAACCGGAAGTCCAGGCATCCGGTAAAAGATCTAAGACAAAAGCCACAAGGGCTTATGAACGCCAAAAGGATGAAGAGGAAACAGAGTCAGATGAGGGAGTAAAAGAAATAAAGAAGCAGAAGAAGAAAGGATCCGGTAAACCCTCCACAGGCCAAGACAAGGATGAAATGGTAGAGGTATCTATTGAAAAGCCCACTCTGTCTCTAGAGAGTGTAATCAAGTCGGTTACGGTGGATGGAAACCTTCAACCAATGACTGAATTTTATGATGACTACAATGAGGCTGACCAAAAGATTCTGCAGGAAGCCACAATCAAATATCTGAACATATACAATAAGGCTTTCATTGAGATCATATCTCTTATTCCTAAAAGCCTAGAAAAGGAATTAGAAATAAGAAAGAATAATGCTCATGCAAAAGATCTTGAGATCCAGGAGCAGATAGCTATTCAGCTATATCCTCAAATTGATCCCAAGACAATGAACATAATCTTCAAAGACTGCAAAGTTGAGTTCAGAAGTAAAGCCAGGATGAATCAACTCATGCTTGGTGAGACTGACAAAGTGGCCAAAGAGACAGAAGAGATCCTCCGGAAGGCCTTCAAAAGGTTTAATCTTCCTGTTGTAGAGGACTTAGGTGCAGAAACAGCTGCGGATTTGGAATCATCTGCTCCGGAAGAAGTGGGCCCTGAATAGACTAACATCTCTCCTCCGGTTTCACCTACAGTCTCTGGATCCCAAGAAGAAGAGAAACTACAGGAGAAAGAAGCAGCAGTCAAAGAAAAAGAGGTTGACAGCACCCCAACAGAGAAAACCACGACTGAAAGTGGTAAGAGTAAGGAAGGAGAAAAGATTCAAAAGGACAAAACTGCAGAAGAGAAGAAACATCTGTCTCCGGCAAGAGACACTGCACAAACTATTCAAGAATTCCTGACAAAAGCCAATATAGAAATTGATGAACCGGACCTGCTAAAAGGGCCATTAGATTTTGACTCTTTGTCACCAGTGCAAACAATGAAAATAGCCTCATTTGCAAATGAGAAAGTCAAAGAGAAACTGCTGAAATCTCACATGGAAGACTGTGAGCTTATAGAGGTAGCATCTGGAGTGCTAGAAAAAATCATGCCATCTTTTCAAAAGGATCCCACAGCCTCCTCTTCCGGTAATCTCAAAACCTTAGTCAGTAGTGTTAGTACACATTTTGAGTCTCTAGAAAAATCAGCTGAAGAAAAGGTCCGGAAGGAATTTTTGGATAAAAGATTTTCAGAGGTATTAGGATTAATCTCTACCGATAGGAGAATTGTGAGTATTGGAATAAAGAACTTAGAAAATGCTCTTAAGGATGGGGGTGACATTTACAAATTTTGTATATCTTGGTCAAAGGCAACAGCAGCAATTGATAAGAAAATAAAAGAGGAACAGGACAAGCTACAAAGTTTATCTCAAAGTTTTGATCCTCTCTCTTCCTCCATAATAAATCAAGAATGTCAGACTATTGCAGTCTTGAATGAAATAAAGAATCTTGAGAAGGAAAGGAAGAATATCACTAACCGGATGGGAGAACTTAGAAGGATTATAATCCCTAAGTTAGAAACTATGCATGAGGCCATCAGTGATGCTCAGACCACCGCCCAAACAAATGATCTGACAGATCTCAAGAGGGCAGAAGCTTTTGCATTTTTGTTGAGTGGTCACATCTCAATTTTGGATAGAATGAAGCTAAGTTGGGCTACAGAACTGATCCAATTGAAGACATCCTTTGCAGACATTCTTCAGTATATGTGAGTATGTAAATATGCGGCTATGTATAGAAAATTTTTGAAAATTTTGGTGTGCGGACCCTACCCTTTGCCATTGATGTCAAAGGGGGAGTGAGGAGCAGTGAAAAATGAGGAATCCAACTAAGGGGGAGTTCCGGAAATTATATATAAAGACAGAGCATCAGCAAAGGGGGAGCATAGTGTAAACACTTAGTCATTTTTCACTAAGTATTGCCATCAATGCCAAAGGGGGAGATTGTTGGCAAGAGACACTATATGGATTCATGGTTGTTGTCATTGATGGCAACAAAGGTCATCCCACATATCCGCAAGTCATGGTGTGTCTCTACCGGAAGTCAAGAATGAAGATTGTTGTGGTCCGGTGAACAAGAACAGAGCATGTGGCAAGGTCTGACAGATTGGTCCGGATCTCTCAGAGGAAGTGTCTTGGTGCAGTGCGGATTTGGGGAAGTCAAGAGGACTACCTTGAGTGGTATATACCAAGGATTTAGCCTCCGGTGATGGACAAGGAAAAAGATATGAATAGTTGAGTACCGGATTCCTGAGAGACAGTGAAAACAAAGGAAGAACTGACTGACAGAGTATCAGACTACTTTCCGGATGTGTTACTGTTGATGATAAAGGTTGTGAAGGCATGAATCATGTTTGGCCGACATGATTAATGATATCTACAAGTATATGCTTGATCCACATTGCTTGGTGAGCAAGGATTCAGCCGACAGAACAGAGTTTGTAAGAAACTAGACTGTTCCGGATGCCGACTAGAAAAGTGATGAAATTACTTGTGCGGATATATATAGAGGATAGATTTAGTTGTGAAGAGTGTGATTGTAAAAAGGTATATGCGAATAAGTGCAGAACAGAGCAGAAGTAGCAAGAAAGATCCGGTATGTGAAAGGATAGCAGAATAAAGAACAAAGGAAAGATGAAGTGCAGCAGATCAGTGTACTGAGCCTAACCGGAACTGAACTCCAGCATATGCAGATGCTTCCAATCAGTTCAAGACTGTGATTCTTATCACTTTGTAGACAGTGTGTCTCATTGTAGGCAGTGGGCCTCTTTGTGAGCAGTGTGCTCGGGCAGTGAGCCCTAATTGGCAAGTGCCATTTTTGTAATTTCCTATTCTTCTAACAGAGAATAATTTTTGGGTTAATCACCCCGTGGTTTTCTCCCTTAACAGGGTTTCCACGTCAAAAATACTGTGTCATGTGTTTCTTATTTCATGGTAATGTTTTTGTGTTTGATTCAATGCTGCATTAATTAATAAGAAAGTTCAAAAAGGGAAATAATTAGGATAACTGATTCACCCCCCCCCTCTCAGTTATCAACAAAATAACTCAACTAAGCATATAAAATTGCAAGATTTGAGGAGCTGAAGGGGAGCACAAATAGAAAACAAAAGAATCATCTTCCAAGGAATAGATCCAAGACCATGGAGAAAATATTCTTTCTTTTAAAGGTATTTGCATCACTTCTTTGTTTTCCAGCACAAAAGCTAAAATACCTTGCTGCTATTTCATTAAGCACAGAAAAAATTGAAACTCCATTTCTGCCTTTTAAAAAGAGAAAGAAACATGCCAAAATCTATTTCAATGCAAGATTTTTACACTACCTCTTTTCTTATAAACAATTTCTATTATGCAGAACTATTTTCTTAATTCGATATATATAAAGGGGTTTTCAAAGATAGATCATGAGGTTTCTGATTTTGTAATCTTAAGGTAAAACAGGGGTTTGATCTTATAGAAAAATTAATGAGGGCAGCCATACAGAAAAACTGGGATATAATGATAGAGATTGAAGAGATCTAAGTCTCATAGAACCCTTTTGTTATTCGATGACTTTTTTTGTAGAGATTTTCCTTACAACTCTTCTTAAGAATGTTGAGTGGCTTTGTGTTTGGTCATTACGGACATATTTCTACTAAATAACCAACCTTGTGAAAATTGTAGTATTTGAGTTAAAGAATGTTATGGCACTAAATACCTTAGATTCATCGATCTATGTTGTGCATTGAAATTTAGTCACATAATATCTAATTTGGAAAATCTACCCGCAACACAAGGATCTAAAGGAACTATTGTAAGAGGAAAATTAAGATTTCTATTTTATAAGTCTTTTTAACATTTTATTTGGTTATGGTAAATATGGTGGACAATATGCTAAAATTAGACTGTGAGAAGACTTGCAATACCTTTTGTTGTGCTTTTCTTATAATATTCGTGCATTCCTTTGTGAAGAGTGATTAAATTGGAGTCACTGGAGTTATTACACAACTGACCTAACTGATAAAGGGCTATTTTCAATAAAATTGCACTTTCATCAAAAGATTTTGCCCTGTAGATCACCTTGTTCTTGCCTAGCTAATTTGCATATTTAAATAGGGGTTTTTACTTGACAGATTTTAATTGATGATTATCTTGGATCATGAGTGGGTATGGAAATGTTTTGATTTGGTTATGTATACCTCGTTGGTTAAATGAGATGAGCTTAGGTCTACGATATTGAGTCCTCATGCATGGCCTTAAGTGCTTGTAAAGGCTAAGGATGCATACGAGAAGGCCTATCCGTCTGCGGGGCATTGAGTTATCCACCTATGAGATGTTGATTTGGGCATGTTTGAGTCTCCTCGTCTAAATGAGAAGTGTACTTGTGTCCATGTGGTGCTATCCCTTCGAGCACACAGGATGACACTCCATCTAATTTACACTCTTGTATCCATTACGTTTGTAGTCCTGAGTAGTACCCGACCTATGTTTTGGATAAGCAGCTCTATGTTATGATATTGTCTTTATGCATTGCTTTCCGTGTCTGCTCCATGATTGATGTGAGTGTTGGCCACCTTGTATACCCTTGATTGTTATTTTGTTTGGGCCTTGTGACTATCTCTGAGCATGCTGGGGTGGTCTCTTGTGAGTCCACATGGTTGGGAGGTGTTGCCACCGCCATTGGGGACCAGTGAATAGGTTATCGGAGCACCAGTTGGAGATGTTCTCTCTCTCCGTTACTCTTTCAGTTATTGTACCATATTCATGGCTATGCCATTACACTATATATTCTTTATGTAATTATACTCTCTTACCACGAAGGATGTAATCATGTAAATTAATGAGAAGAAATGAGATGTTTCCTATTCGGTTTACAGATTCCAGTGTGGGTATCGGATCCGCTTGTACTATGATGCTTTTGGATTCATGTTTATATTAGATATGGGATTAGGAACATTTGATTTGGTGTTTAAAATGAATGTAGTTTTATAATGTTTTCTCTAGAGGGTGAATTAGTCCTCTCCTTTGGGTTGCGCATTCAACCATACTTGGCCATGAATGTTGTCGATCTATCAAATCAACAACCATATCTATGTATGTTATCACTTGTTATTTCAAAAAAAAAATTCTTGTTCTCTCTTGGCCCTTACCCTTCGAGGTTTGCAGGGCAGGATGTTACATCTGGTATCAGAGCCCATGTTCACACACTGGGAGCTCTGGCATACTTGAGCCTTCTATGTTTCGTTGTGTTTGGAGTGTGTGGCATGAGCTTGTTATATTGTTTTTATAGTCTTAATTACTTTCATGCCTTAGCATGGCATTAGTGGGTTAAATTACAACACCATTCTTAGGAATCGTGGAGGAAATAGCCTCCTTGGTTTTACCTTACTCATTGGGACTTGAGTGTTGACCTTGGTTGAGAGTTTCCCATGGTTAAGAGTGATCACACTCCCATGTTATAAGAGGATGATAGGAATGTTCTTCCTTGTATGTTTGTAGGTTGAAGGTAACTTGGGTTGCCTTATTACCCCTACTTGGATATGCTCTTCTTGTGTCTTCCTTTATGTTGCTTGTGACTGGAATGACCCTAATTGGTCATGAATTGCTCTTGTAATTCCTTGTATTATAGATGTAAAGGTTGGTAGGATGTAGTTGTTTGCGAATGTGGATAGATTAGTTTGATTGCTCCATGCTCTCTTGTAAGTGTTGGATGATTGCTGATTTTTCTTATAACATCTTAATATGCTAGAGTTGCTACAATTTATCATCATTGATAACATATAGAAGTCATTGGAATACTAATGGTGCCTTAAACTTTCCCTTAGTAGAATTTGTATGTTTGTATAATGAATATTGGATAGCATGTAATGTCTTGACTTGAGATGAAATCTATCTTTCTCTCCTCTTCTTAGTTGTCAATAGTTGACAAGATGTTAGACTGATGGCTTATGGATTTAATTAGTATGTGAAAGTTGCAATGAGTAAAAAAGTTAGTGAAGAATAACTTATGCTTGTTATGGTTATGTATTGAGAATGATTCCATGTTTTTTTTAGTGCCTCCTTACTTTGAGTTTACATGAGAATGGTAATTGTTTAGTGGGTATATCTTGTTGAAGAAATCTGATCTTCTCAATTGCATTATGGTTTTAATGAGATCATATAGGTGAACACTTGTACTTTAATGCAAACTGAAAATAGTGAATCTATGATGTTATGGGTAAATGAGTTGCCCTTGTGAAAAGAGAAAATTGGTATGGATGTTCAGGAATACTTAATTTTGTGTAAAGTTGTATAGTTTGCATCATGTTGCATAGTCATGTGTGGGCTATGGTTATGCCTGGGTAAGAGAAATTGTGATTGTATTCCTTATTTTGTGAGTATCCATTTATGTATTCCTATTTAGTGTTGTGATTATCTAGTGCTTGAGATGTGTGCCCATGGGATGGTGATACTATGTACCCATCCATGGAGAATATGTTTGGATTATGTGTATGGGGGAAAACCATACCACCTATGTGTTTTTTTGTTGTCACCCTATTGACTGCCAACCCAAGGGTTGTTGATAAGTCAATATGTGGAGAGGTAGTAGCAGCAACAAAGTTCCTTGAGAGGGAATTGTGTGGCGTACGTATAATGGTGGTGCGAAATGACGACGATCGTTTCAACCTCCCAAGAAAGTACTCACTACTTCCCCCTTATTAATGGCACAGATACTTGGTTCATACAGTGTTAGCCTATCTGCACAGTACTTGAGGATAATATTAATTGTGGTATGAGCACTTGTGATAGCTATGATCTTACCCTGATGTGATTGTCTTGGTTATGATGCCACCCCCCACTGGTGTTCCAACATAGTGCTGGTGAGGATGCCGTGTCGCTGATGGTAGCAAGCCGAGCTCAAGGACATGATGCCGCGTACTTAGATGTGTGAAGGAGTAGTATATATGTTGTGTTCCTACTTGTGCTGAGAGGAGTGGTTATTCATACAAAGTAGAGGATTCGCTCAAGAGGGCCTTGATTCTGATCGATTAGCATGCGAGTGGAATCTAGCCATATGCACCTCTAGCTTGGTGTGTTATCGCACATGCTTTCTCTATGGGTACACTATGTGGGATGTTTCTATGAGTAGGACATTTCCATGTGGTATATGGCCATTGCGTTCTTTCTCCGCTTGGCATATACCATGCGCAGTCCCGCCACATGAGGTATGTGACTTGGGTGGCCGGCACAATACCTTTCCATGTGAGGGTTGCGTGAGCTGGTCACACCCACATGAAGGACTGTTGAGACAATCATGCTTATTTCCCTCCTTCCTTGTGTGGTGGCTAGCAATAGTCACGTAGTGTTGTAATGTGTATATTTCGAAGACTGTGAATCTTCTTTTTGGTTATTGGTGACATTTACTTTGCTTGTGTGGACTGGCACCTTGGTTATCTTTCTTGTATTGGTTTAGCCATGAATGATTTTCTTTGGCATGTAACTCTTGTGGTTACATTCAATTTATTGTTGAAACTATGCATATTTTCTTATTTTACTATTGGAATTGAGATTTATTCTTCATTATTTACATCCTTGGTGGCTAAACTAATTGACCTTTTTGTTTTCGAATGTTGATCTTGTGTTGTGATGTGATTGCTCATTGGGTATGGTGAGATCCACTCGCTTGAGTGTATACGAGGAAGTAGACGGAGGGAAACCCTTGAGGATGGGGGTATGTGTGAGCTGTTCTAAGCTCTAATTCACTACCTTCTTATTGTTTGATTTTCTCTTGGAGGCTAAAACCCTCACATAAACAAGAGATATGTCATTGTGGCTTGTATGGATGGCTCACTAGGTGGGTCAATGCCATCAAGACACATGGTTATTGGTTATGGATATTGGACATGGTTATTGGTTATGGACTCATGGTTACTTTGGATTTGGATGGTACTACAACATCCATGTGAACCCCTAATGTAGCTTTGTGATTTGAATGAGTATGTATGTATTTGTAAGTGGTACAATTGTCATGTATGTAGTTGCATATTAAAATATAGAAGAGAACAAAATTTGCATCATTATGCCTTGAAAAGTGACAAACTATTGCATTATATGTAAAGAGATGTCATGCATGCTATGGAATCAGAGGTTAAAAATATGTATATGTGAGTATGTGTGCTCCATTTTATAGATAGTTGCATATAAAAGTTAGAGAATTGAAAATTTTATGTCTTGAAAGTGTATTTTGCTACAATTTATGAGAAAATTATGTGGTTTATGCTGGTATATATGTGCAATTTGATGGTTGTTGCTTTTCCTTGATGGATCTTGATATTATTATGATGTTGACATGATTGGTTATCATGTTGGATTACATACTTACTGTTGCTTTGGCTATGATGTATGTTATATGCACATGTGCTTTGACGTGTGATCGGAGTGATGCAGGTACTGGGTATCGACTCCGCCTAGACTCACAGGCCTAAGCGTAATCTTATTATCCCTTATGGTGGTTATTGGAGATAGTCATAGGCCCTGTTCCCTACCCTAGCCATTGTACCCTACTAGTGTAGTGTTCTCGTGTTATCTTATCATCTGGTTACCTAATAGTAATGTCTAGATTGCCCCTTCTGGTCATGTGTAGTTTGCCAATGCGGTGGTTGAGGCTTTTCTCCTTGGTTTTTGTTGATTATTTAATGTGGTTTCCTTGGTATCATTATTTATTTTGATTGGGGGAAATTGTTTTATGCTAATGTATATTTTGTAGGAATGAGTTCCATGCCTATTCCTTACCCATGTTCTCAGATTGATTGCATGTAATTGTGCATGTGATAACCTAATTTTTATAATTGTATCAAGTTTCTTGGACTAGTGTGTGCTTTGGCAACATCTTAGCATGTTACAAGCTTCTAGGAGTAAGCCTAGTCCTAGGGGGTAGGATGTAACAACCCTCCCTTTGCTATGATAGATGTTTAGGTAGGAGTTGGTTGTGTGATAAATGCTACCAGAAATATCTCTGGTAGTTAAGTGAAAAATTGATGTTTTGGAGGAATGCAAACCATCTTTACATAGACAATTAGATCATAGTAGTACACAACACAAACACGTCATTCCAGATCTGTTTTAAAAAATGTAATAATCCTCATTCCATTGCATCGAGAAAAACACAAGTATTTTGGGTCTTTCTTTCTCGAGGGTGGGCAACGTAGAAGTAAAGGGAAGTGGTTGAAACCTTTATGGAAGAAAGAAATATCTTTAAGATGGGGATCAAATCATTTGGTGGGGAAAAAAAATGGAAGAGGCATCGCCTTGGGGATTTGGTCAAACAGTTCAGGAGCCTTGTTTTACTTCGATATTTTGCATAGATGTCTACCAGAGCATTTCTGACTATAATATTTGATGGAAATCCACCTTCCATGATGCAAGGAGGGATGTCCTTACCTTCCTAGAGAGCTACCACTTTGGCACGTGCAGTGAGGATGCTAGCTAAGGTTGAGGAGTCTGGATTTACAGCCACTAGTCACATCTGCTTAAAAGTTTCTAAAGCCTTTTCAACAAATCCTTTATGTGCACATCCTACAACTTCTACAGTTCATGAGACCGCAGATCTTTGAGGCACTCTATCAAATAGTGTGTGCATCTTATCTATGCTTCCACGGTATCTTAACATTCCTCGTGCATGCGTATCGAGCTTTCAAATCACATTTAATGGCGCGAGAACGTTGGCAAAGATTTGGGAATTTGGCTTCACGCCAACCAATGGCATTTGCTTAAAGGTTTCTAAAGCCTTTTTAAAAAATCCATTTTTTTGAGAGTCCTGTAATCAGTTCATCCCTTAAGGCAAATGGTGGAAATAAGGGAGAGTGATCCAACAAGGAGAGTCAACACCTCATTTTAGAATAGAAAGAGACGTCTTTGCTGCATCCGAATGAAGGATGATTTGGATTTGTTCTAACCTGCTACCTTGCATATGGTGGAAAGTAAAATAACTCAGCCGAGCATATAAAATTGAAAGATTTGGGGAGCTGAAGGGGAGCACGAATAGAAAACAAAAGAATCATCTTCCAAGGAATAGATCCAAGACTATGGAGAAAATCTTCTTTCTTTTAAAGGTATTTCCATCACTTCTTTGTTTTCCAGCACAAAAGCTAAAATACCTTGCTGCTATTTCATTAAGCACAGAAAAAATTGAAACTCCATTTCTGCCTTTTAAAAAGAGAAAGAAACATGCCGAAATCTATTTCAATGCAAGATTTTTACACTGCCTCTTTTCTTAGAAACAATTTCTATTATGCAGAACTATTTTCTTAATTCAATAGATATAAAGGGGTTTTCAAAGATAGATCATGAGGTTTCTGATTTGTAATTTTAAGGTAAAACAAGGGTTTGATCTTATAGAAAATTTAATGAGGGAAGCCATACAGAAAAACTGGGATATAATGATAGAGATTGAAGAGATCTAAGTCCCATAGAACCCTTTTGTTATTCAATGACTTTTTCTGTAGAGATTTTCCTTACAACTCTTCTTAAGAATGTTGAGTGGCTTTGTGTTTGGTCATTACGGACATATTTCTGCTAAATAACCAGCCTTGTGAAAATTGTAGTATTTGAGTTAAAGAATGTTATGGCACTAAATACCTTAGATTCATCGATCTGTGTTGTGCATTGAAATTTAGTCACATAATATCTAATTTGGAAAATCTGCCTGCAACACAAGGATCTAAAGGAACTATTGTAAGAGGAAAATTAAGATTTCCATTTTGTAAGTCTTTTTAACATTTTATTTGGTTATGGTAAATATGGTGGACAATATGCTAAAATTAGACTATGAGAAGACTTGCAATACCTTTTGATGTGCTTTTCTTATAATATCCATGCATTCTTTTGTGAAGAGTGATTAAATTGGGGTCACTGGAGTTATTACACAACTAACCTTACTGATAAAGGGCTATTTTCAATAAAATTACATTGTCATTGAAAGCTTTTGCCCTGTAGATCACCTTGTTCAATCCTAGCTAATTTGCATATTTAAATAGGGGTTTTTACTTGACGGATTTTAATTGATGATTATCTTGGATCATGAGTGGTTATGGAACTGTTTTAATTTGATTATGTATACCTCATTGGTTAAATAAGATGAGCTTAGGTCTAGGATATTGAGTCCTCGTGCATGGCCTTGAGTGCTTGTAAAGGCTAAGGATGCATACGAGAAGGCCTATCCGTCTGTGGGGCGTCGAGTTATCTACCTACGGGACATTGATTTGGGCATGTTTGAGTCTCCTTCTCTAAATGAGAAGTGTACTTGTGTCCATGTGGTGCCATCCCTTCGAGCACACAGGATGACACTCCATCTAATTTACACTCTTGTATCTAGTACCTTTGTAGTCTTAAGTAGTACCTGACCTATGTTTTGGATAAGCAGCTCTATGTTATGACATTGGCTTTATGCATTCCTTTCTGTGTCTGCTCCGTGATTGATGTGAGTGTTGGCCACCTTGTATACCCTTGCTTGTTCTTTTGTTTGGGGCCTTATGACTATCTCCGAGCATGGTGGGGTGGTCTCTTGTGAGTCGACATGGTTGGGAGGCGTTGCCACCGCCATTGGGGACCGGTGAATAGGTTATCGAAGCACCAGTTGGAGATGTTCTCTCTCTTTATTACTCTTTTAGTTATTGTACCATATTCATGGCTATGCCATTACACTATATATTCTTTATGTAATTGTACTCTCTTACCAGAGAGGATGTAATCATGTAAATTAATGAGAAGAAATGAGATGTTTCCTATTTGCTTTATGGATTCTAGTGTGGGTATTGGATCTGCTTGTACTATGGTGCTTTTGGATTCATGTTTATATTAGAAATGGGATTAGGAACATTTGATTTGGTGTTTAAAATGAATGTAGTTTTATAATGTTTTCTTTGGAGGGTGAATTAGTCCTCTCCTTGGCCATGAATGTTGTTGATCTATCAAGTTGACAACCATATCTGTGTATGTTATCACTTGTTATTTCAAAAAAAAACTATTCTTGTTCTCCCTTGGCCCTTACCCTTCGAGGTTTGCAGGGCAGGATGTTACATCTTTAAAGCATAATGGTAGGGGGATTCTTGTGAGATATTATAGTTTGAAATGCTCCCATAGACATGTATGCAAAAGATGGAATCATAGACAAAAAAATGTGAACTGTTTAACAAAATTCCTCAAAAAGATGTCATCTCATGGAATGCAATGATTGCAAGATATGTACAAAATGGATTTTGCAAGGACGCTCTCAAAATCTTTAAATTTATCTTCTCCACACCTTCTCTAATGATATTTATCTTAACGGTTGTTGTTTAATATTTATCTTAACCTGTATTTTGGGGCATTCGGCCCAGGCACAAGTTGCCTCTTTGTTGACTTGGGGATCTTCATATAGGATCCATCTCAATTGCCTTTCCTTTTTTTTAGAGTTTAAACTTTAAAAGAATACTACCAGATAACGTGGGTCAAGCTGTATTTCTCATTAAAAACCCATGTAAGGTAGAACAGGCCTTCTATGCTTTAATCCTACCGTGCATAACACGATGTGGTTTGGTGGATTGCAGTCTTTGCTGGAAGACACAAAATGAGATTATTGATACAGCCTTATAAGTATTTGCAAAGTGAAGGTGTAAAGTTAAACTAGCTGACCTTGATGAAGCAGGTAATCAATTTCTGACAGATTGTAGAATGCAATAGTTTGTTTGACTTAGGTGTATTGATGAAGGGTACAAAAAATGGTACATTTGAGTTTCAAGTGCTTCATCAAAATGTAGTTCCACTACCTAAAATCTTTGCCTGATTGGCACAAATTTGTCTTACTGATAATGCCATTAATGTTTTAAGTTAATGCAATTGGCAGGCACTAAGCCAGACTCTAGGATCTTGGCTAGCATCTCCCATCTCGAGCTTTGCTGCCTTGGAACAGGTTTTTAATCCATAGAATATCAATTCAAAATGATCTTTGTTTGATATGACATATCAGACACATATGCAAAATGGGCCAATCTTTGGTAGGCACATGACATAGTTGTCACGTTGGCAACCTTGCCAACAACAATGATTACATGCTACTTAAAAAGTTAAAAGACTATCTTGAGTTATACAAAAGTTTGAACAAGAAATGAACCCAAAATAAAGTTTGTATTTGTTGTCATTTAAGGAGTAATCTTGCCAGGAGAACCTAAGCCTTCATGTTTCAAGATTTTAGTCTTTGGCTATTTTACATAAATATATAGCCATTATCTAGAAGAGCACCCCTACTTAATAATAATGTCAATTTTAGCAACTGTATCCTATTAATAAGAAGAAAAAATTCTTGAAATCTTGATATATGGCATTTATTAATAAGGTGTCACATCACCAATTCATCTCTTCCTTAGAGATAGACTTTTTCATTCTATGATTGTATTTTCTAGATCCCATTAGAAAAATGAAGCTTGTACAAAGCCAAACCTGAGTGAGCTAGTGTTCAAACTCATTTTGAACATCTTTTGACTGTTGCTTAAAGGTCATTCTTATAGGAGCATTTGGACGAGCCTTCCAACCATAGAGCCTATCCACCTTAATAAGTCAAGCACATAGTGAAAGCCTTTTGTGTCAGTGATTTTCAAGGTAGAAAATTTTTCATGAAAATTAATGGTAGATAGATATTGAATACACATTGAAACTACCATACAGACTTACCTTATTTAGGGCAACTACAAAGGGCATATGTCGCATTTTCAAAAGATTTAGCGACTCAAGTGTTTGTGGTTCCAAGCCATGCATAATAACAACAACCAATATAGCAATATCACATAAACTAGAACCTCGAGCTCTGAAATTTGTGAAAGATTCATGCCCAGGATTGTCAATTACTAGTAAACTAGGTACCCTTAAATTAGCATGTGCCTTCAACTCTTTTGTCCTCTCATGTATGTTTTCCATTGGAAAATATGTCACTCCAATTTGCCAAGTGATTCCTCTTGCCTCAACTTCCTACACATTTGTCCACCAAATACAATCGAGCAAATTTGTCTTGCCGGTATCGACATGACCAAGAATGAAACAAATAGGTGAGCGCAAATCATCTGCATTCCTTTTCAATAGTGTTTCTTCCTTCCTCACCGTTCGCTTCCTTGATGCTGCCTATCGCTTGTTATCCTTCGTGTTTTCATCTTCACTCTCAGTTTCTTCACTTTCAGAGTCTTATTCACTTTCAGGTTACACTTGTTGAACCTGCTTTATAGAAAAAGATGGTTTAACAGGAGGGGAAGGCTTTGCTACACTTGACATGGGTGTTGATTTAGGCACAGATGTATTTGTATTTTTTACTACAACAGACTTAGATGCAGGCCCAACAAAACTCTCTTCCTCTTTAGCAAAAGTACTTTTAACATGTAAAGCCACATCTTTTTCATCCCAACTTTTAGCATCCCAATCATCTTCCTCCTCCTCTTCGGTTTCCATTTTCTCCTGCTCAACATCCATATGAGCCTCACTCTCAATAGGCTCAATTATCATTGCATTGGCCTCTTCCTTTACTTTACTATCATATGCCTCTTGAGGAGTTTCATCTTAGATGGCATGGTCTTCTGTTAGCATAGCCTACTGAGAAGTTGCAGAATCAATAGTAGTAGGACCAAGCTTTTTCTTCGTCTCATACTTTGGTTTCTTGGGTGCTAAAGAAATTTGTTCCTCCCTTGAAACATCAGATAAACCCCCACTTTGGGCAAGGAACTGCTCTCTCATTAAACCCAACCTGCAAGCTTCTTCCTTCTGCTTGCTAATTAGTAAGTTGCCCTCTGCCTAAAGCTGCAGCAGCAGTCCCCTTGTACCAGTTGAATAAGATTTTCATGTGGCATACAAACTTATAAAAAATGAAGGTCCAAGTTGCAAAATAATTTATCAGTTATGTCAAAGGTTGCATGAAAGAATTGACATTGCTCTCAAACATCACACTATTTGGCTATTTGAGATCCTTTAGTGAAGGCTATTATCAAATCATACATCAACAAATTTGTAGGGTGAGGTCTACTTGATGGCATTATGAACAATCACATGTACATGTATTTTGTGTTATAAAAAAGGCCAACATAGTCAAAATGGGGCTGTGACATTAGAAGGGTCAGTCTATGATTCAATTTCAATGCTTTTGACTAGAATAAATGGTAGTGTTATAAATACTATGTTTGACTGTAATAAATTCTATTGACTGCAATAAATGTTGTGGGTTGCTAGTGCTAACTGAGTACAGTGTACACAATGAGGAATAGTCCCATGAAATGCAACTTTCCACTAAAGTAAAAATTATAACTGAAAATGGCTATGTGCATCCCTTGCTAAATGTTTAGAAAATATGTTTACACAGGATATTGTATTTGACATAAGACCATAAGACTAGATATTTTTACTCATTTAGGCCTCATAGATGCCTTGGCAAAGTAAATTAACAATATTTCTTTTAGGAATTTTGTCAAAGTGTTCACATGCATTGTCTATGCTTCTAAATTTTGTATGCATGTCGACCAACGCACCTACACCTACAACATCTGACCAAAAAAACCCTTTATTTAAAATGGATATCTATACCATGTTCCAATGCTCCCATTTTTGCACAGGTTGGAAATGCTGGCAAAGGTTGTAGAGTCCAGTTTTACACCTGCCAATTACATTTGCTTGAAAGTTTCTAAATCCATAGGAAACTATAAGGAACTTGAAATCTCATCCACACAATATAAGCCACAAAGAAAATTAATCACAATTTTTAATTATTCAAGAGAGATTTTTGCATAAATTCTTCTTTATTGACTTTTGTGCATAAGTTCTTGTAAAGGCCATGGTGATCAGAAGTGGCACTTATAACTACATCATCTAACAAATCTACTTTCAATTATGCTTCGATGGATGCCCATACCCTACTTAAAAGTTTCTAAGGCCTTTTCAGGAAAGCCATGTTGAATATATCCTACAATCATGGCATTCCATGACACTACATTTCTTTGAGGCATTTCTTTAAGCAACATATACCAGTGATCCTTATAAGACATATCGGTGAGACAAGACCGCTTCGATGGAACCCTCATCATGGTCTCCCCGATGGACCAATAAAAGAAAATTAATAGGTATATACCATCGGCTAGACAACAATGCATCGAGCAGACTCCTAACACGGTCCCACTGACAGACCGATGAAACAAAGCAGTCATGTACATATCGAGGGAAGCATCATACATCAACCAGACATATTCCATCACCCTATCGATAGCTCGATAATAGTGTATCAGTGACACTTGAGCATATCGGCGAGAGAAGACATGGAGGTCAGGGTTTCGAGGAAAGATAAGAAGAGTTGAGGATTCTTTAATGAAACAACTTGTAAAAGTAGAAGCAGAGAGATATAACTAACCTGGACATAGACAAATGAGGAAATATAGAGATCAGAGCCAATGTCTTCCCAATGGCAGAGCTTTAACTCAAAAAATCTATCAGCAATTTGAAGCCAGTTTTCAAGCATTGTATCGACTGTGACCTCCAAAACCCTAACTGGTGCACTTGTTCTCCCAGTTGTCGTCGTCTCACATTTGCAACCTTCCGCATACTACTGGGTAGCTGGAAAGAATGGCCGACAGGGACATTTTCAAGGCCATGACAAGATCAGAGCTTTCTTTGTTGCTGAACTTCTTGTAGTAATAAACCAGTCAAACATTGTGCAGGTGCATCATGTGGTCCAAGTTCGATAGTGGGTAGCATTTTCCTGGCACCACTACCTTGCTGGGCACAACCATCAACTTTGAATGAATCTTCACCTTCTCTTCTCTCATCTTCCCTTCTCCTGCCAAAACAAAGCTCCCCCCATACGCCCTAAACACATTATCAAATATTATGAATCTCAAGTGATTTCAGGGAGACAGGGATATTGGGCTGACAAAAGGGAGTGTCTCACCGATACAACGATGAAACCAGGGCTTTGACGGTTGACCCTGCCTGTCAAGCAATTTTTTTATGACAGTTATCCATTGAATAGTGCCCTTAAAATACTATGATATACCATAGTAAAATTAAAATTATATATAAACCAAATATATATATAATCATAATTTTATATAAATTTTAATAGTTTTCATTGAAAATATTGATTGTATTTTATGGCAAAAATGCTTAAATATGGTTATACGGCCATCAAATTTAAGCCCTGGATAAAACTACCAAAGACAAAAGACATCAGTGGAAGTGATGAATATAGGTGGGATATAAATATGAGTCCCAGCGATACCCCGAATTAAGAAAGCAATGACATAAAGAAAGCATGGACCCAAGATATAATAAATTATTTCTAGGAACATATATATGCAAGAAGTAGACAAACATCTACACATCTAATCTAGTGTTAGCATATGAATCCATATAGTAGCTAGGGATCAACATATAATGTTGATAATGAATTAAGCAATTGTGATCACAAAATAAATGGGCCTTACAATGAGGTTGGGCCTTACAACTACTAATTGATTGAATTTTAGTTGACAAATCCAATATATCTCATAGTTTGCTAAGAAAAGCAAACAAATTTCTTCATAAGTATGCACAATGTACTAGATCATATTGAAGAATATATTTGGTTTGAATATAGTTTACTTATACTAAGATCTACCATAGTATTATGATCAAATTGGAAAGAAAAAAAAATAAAGGAGTAATAGTCATTTATTTAGTCATTTTTATTTGTCTAACCAATTATTTAGTTGTATTTTTTGCCAATGTCCAAATTTGATGCAGGGGCATCACATAAATTGATTGTTTCAAATCTTTTTGTTTGTGAGCAGGTGAAGTTCCTGTCACCATTGTGATAGAAAGTATTTATAATTGCATAATAGGGCAGTGTCAGTAAAACAATTGTTCTGGTAAATCTATGATGTTTGGAAACAAATCCTTTGATGGGAAGGATCTTAAAAACATTCTAGAATTATACATGAAGGTTGCATAGTCAAATTCCTCCTAGTGTGTGAGATTTTAACATTTTCTGACTTATGCTAGTGATTTGGTGAAATTGTAAAATCCAGAGTTTGGTAGCATTTGAGGTCGAATGGTTTGGTGGAGGTCTTAGGAATGCTGAGACATTTATTACTATTCATTTTGGCAACGTTTCAAGCTTCTGGCAAAAATTTTATGGCTGAAGTCAGTTTTCAGTCTGGGCACTCGTCACAGTTACACAATTGGAGTTTTTGGATCTATAAAGTATAATTTTGGTTGGGATTTATTAGTTTGATGTTTATCTAGTAGAATGGCTTTGACAAAGTCCCAAGTTCATGCCTTTCATCTAGAGGTATCATATGATCATTATTATGCCTTTTGACAAGGCAAATCTGAGTTTGTTCATGAGCGATTAAATATTATCCTACAACAGATTTGAAGGCACCGAGAGAAGAAAGTAAAATGTAGTGTGGGAATTTTAGTTTGTCTAACCCTAGAGGTATAAGTGTGACATGAAATATTTAATGCCCTGAGACATATGACAAGTGGCATCAATAGCAAGATATAACATTGTTACATTTCTTTGTATTCTCCTTTGTATGTTTCCTTTGCATCTTTTTAACATACAAACGCTCATGCAAGAATTCAAACTAAAGTTCCTTCCCTTTTCTCTTTTTCCATACATGTATCTTTGCTTTGAATATCACCTTTTGTATGTTATCTTGTATAAGCGCATATACAAACATCCTATACAAACCCTCTCTTTACCTTTTATCTCTCGTGGTGCCTTTTGTTTCTTTGTATCTAAAATATGTATATCATAAACATACAAGCGCTCCAAACATACAAAGGCTTTTCTGTATTTAACTTTTTTTTCACATCCATCTTGCATCTCCTATTTGCATCTTTTCTTGTACATTGGCTTGTATATTGAAGATATACATTATTTTGATACAAGCCCAATATGCAAACGGTGGGACCTACTTTACTTTTCACTTATATTCCATGCTACAACCATACGTGTATCAACCTCTTAGATAAAAAGAACTGATACATACAAACTCTTTTACCTCGCTTTCGGATTTCTCACCTTTTATAAACCATCATACATAACTTCTTCGACTCTGACATGTACATAAAAAATGAAATGCATCTTTTAATATACGTTAAGTCACGATGCATCATTTATATGAAATTTTAACCTCCTTTGAGTTCTGCGTTGTATGTATACCAAAATGTATAATCCGAAGCATGAAACATACCACGACAAAACCAATTTTAGTACTCTTTTCAGTTCCGCGACATGTATATAATGTTGTATATCACCTTGTATATTTCCTTTTACTCAAACATACAAACCCTGATATACATCTGGCGGACTTAACTGATTGCCCATTTCACCTCTGAATTATGTCAGGTCTGACTTGTATGTAAGGATAAAGCGTTAGCAAAATGCATACAAGTATAATGATGTAATAAACCCGACAACTCTTTTATGCAACTAACAACTCAACATCACATACAAACAACTTTGTATATGCAACATACAAACCCTCCCATAATGCATTTACCAAAAACACACATATCTTGCAAAATATTGGGAATTTTAAGATGATTCAAAAAGCAACCCTTACTCATTTTTGACAAGGAATTCACCTATACTTAGCTCTGGTACTTAATGCTATTTTTCTTTATTTTCAACAAGGTTTGTAACACTTCACTTCATTTTCCCTTTTACCACCAAGAAGACCTACACCCAAGCAAAAATCCACAACCACAGCAGGGGTCCTCATTTTGCTAAGAAGTAAAATGGGGCGTGTTGTGAGCATCACAACACATCATTAACCCTTTTAAAATATTTCTCAGGTTCTTTCAACTCTAGTTGAGGGTAGAAATCCCAAATTTTATTTTGTCTAGGACCTTATCCTCTGACTCCTACTATAGTTAAACCAGGAAAATTTCAAATTCTTGTTGCTAAATACATAATGTATGATGTCATATAAAACTTCCTGGTGTTGGTTACTGACATCAGCTATTCATGGAAACAATCAGATACCATTGCCCCCCTAGCCCAAGTGTACCTCTCCCTTGAGGATAATGTATATAAATTAGAACATCCAGGTCTCATAGTTCTTGGATTCTTATTTTCCAAAAGCCCTACTCAACAAAGTTATAAGGTTCCCAATCTCTCCCTTGAAATCAACTTTGGTGAGCTTGGCAAGGATTTTTTCTATTAACTTCTTTTTATCCCTCAACCATTACCTATTCATTTGCCTCTTGTGACCATTAACCTATGTTTCATAATGCTTAGTTGCATATGCAATGGTTAAGGGGCTAACTTGTCCATACAGGGGTAAATCAAAAGTCTGTCTAATCATAGGAGTTGTGAGGTCTAACACCAGATTCCCATCTGAATCATAGCATCTTCTGCTTCTTGGATCATAGTAATGAGCTATAGTAAGAACTAGCTCAGGGCATTGGATAGCTAAGGGAAATCATGATACATGACCTAAGGTAGATGCAACTATCTTCGTGGCTCGAGGAGTTACATCTTCTACAAAAGTGTCTTTGTTGAATTGATCTAGGTCAATATGGCCTAAATTAGTGTCAGTGATGTTTATTAGTTCACTTTTGAACTTGGAGACCTTGGGAACCCCTTGGAACTTGTACTTCATGGTGACAGGTGGTTCCTTCTTTATC
The DNA here is from genome assembly GCA_027924645.1 of Cunninghamia lanceolata. Classification (NCBI taxonomy): domain Eukaryota; kingdom Viridiplantae; phylum Streptophyta; class Pinopsida; order Cupressales; family Cupressaceae; genus Cunninghamia; species Cunninghamia lanceolata. Next base: position 230,492 of record BSBN01001183.1, on the reverse strand, counting down.
TTCTATTTCTTCTTTCCCTTACCTATAGTCTCCTTGGAAACTACTTCTTGATCAAGATCTTCAATTGACTTATTTGAATCAAAAACTGTCTCCTCACTCAAATGAGTAGATGCTCCAGGCTCCAATATTTAAAACACCTAAAACAAGCATAAGGTAGAATAAAAAGCCAAGAAAATTTGAAGAACGAATTAAATTCTGAGTAATCTAAGTGTTCTATCATTTTTCAGGTTTGCGGGCCCATTTTAGATTTTAGGACCAAAGGTCCAAATGTGCTCATGGGCTCCATCATCCTACTAGGACTTTATGGCTTTATTCGCTAAATTTATCAAGTGGTGGGTCGGCGGAAAAATATCAGACTTTAGGTTATTTCATGTTTTAAGGTCCAAAAATCCCTTTGAGACTCGAAGTCCCGAAGGAACCTTCTAGAGGAAAGTTTCTAAGTGTTTAGCAGATGATCGCAGGGTGCGGGGTTCCTTTTAGATTTTGGGCTTTTAAGATCGAGACCAAAAATCCCTTTGGATCTCGAAGTCCTGAAAGAACATTCCTTCACGAGGTTTTCTAAGTTTTTTGAAGTGGATCGCAGGGAGTGAAGCTTTGCATGGATTTTGGTTTTATAGTTTGAAGTCCAAAAGTCCTTTTAGGACCCGAATTCCCAAAAGCAAATTTCTTTTACTTAGTATATTTCACATTTCAGGGATCAAGACTCTGCGAGGATTTTGGCTTTTCAAGTTTTATGTCTAGAAAGTCCTTCAGGGCCCAAGGTCCTGAAAGGACATTTTCCCTTTGGAATTTTTTCTAAGTTTTTAACTAAGCTATGGGGAGTGGGACTCCAAGTGAATTTTGGTCATCAGGGAATAGGACCTAAAATCCCTTTGGGACACGAGGTCCCAAAGGAATTTTTCTTTGAAAAGTTTCTAAGTTTAGAAAGGGAGGCCGCGAGGAGTGGGACTTTGGGTGGACTTTGGACTTTTGGTGTTTAAGACCAAAAATCCTATCAGGACCTAAGGTCTCGAAAGGATGTTTCTACTTGGCAATTTAAACACAACTCAAACAGAGGTAGCAAGGGTGGAGATCAAAATAGGTTTTGGACTTTTAATATCGAGCCTAAATATCCTTCTAGGGCTTGAGGTCCCGAAAGGACATGTTTGAGAATTTCTCTATCAAAGTATGACTAGCTTTTGAAAAATCAAGGACAGGTTTGAATTTAGCCCATGGTCCATTTTATTTCTCTAAAACCTAACAGCATAATTGGAACCTAATTGAGAAAAGGAAATTAACCAAAAATCAAAATCCTAAGCTAAAAATAGAAATTAGTAAACAAAAATAGATAACTAAATGGGAATTTTAAACCTAAACTAATCTAAAACATACTAAGCAGTAAGAAAACAACATTCAAAAATAACAAATTAAAAACAAGCAACAAAATCAATCAAAGAAGGGTGCAAAAACCCTACCAGGAAATCACGGAAGTCAGGTAGGAATTTTAGGGCAGGATGAACACTACACTAGCTGAATTCTTGTGTACGAAATCTTCACCCAAAATCAAACACTTATCCTTAGAATAAAAACTATGCACTCAATGATCAATTTTTAGGGCTCAAGACGCTGAAATTTGAAAAATTGATAGTGAAATGAAGAAAAAACAATGAAAACATGATTAAATACCTCAGTATTTAATCAAAATGTACCACAATAAATGTGGTAAGTCAAGAGCTGGAAGGTGGAATGGAAAGTCCAAAAATTCGATCAGGGCCCGAAGTCTCGATCAGATTTTGCAAAAGGAGACCCAAATCTAGAAAACAACCTAAGATCTGGGATCCTGGGAGTTTGGGAACTTCAAAGACTTTTACAAAAGGCTTCAAAACACATGTTTTGAAGCTAAACAAAATGTCTAATGGAAAACCTAAGACTTAAAGCATGGTCAAAAGACCAAAAATAAGACAAAACAAGAAAAGATAAAGAAGGGAGGTCCCCAGTTGGCTTTAAAAAGTGGGGTGTGTATGCAGGGCATAATAAGAGTCTCTTCAAAAAAGTAATGAATTGAAGACCATTACTTTTGATCAATTGGTTGAAAAGTTAGCAAAATGTGAGAAGGATTTTGGGAGAAAAATTGATAGAGTTGGTGAAAATGTTTGTCTTTCTCAAAAAAAAGACAACCCTCCTAATAAGAACTTCTCTTCTAGAGGTGGTCACAGTGATCAAGGAAAAGATAGAGGTCAATGGAAGAATAGAGGTAGAGGAGGTGCACATGGCAAAGGACACTTGCAACATGACAACCAAAATGATAAATACCACTTATATTGTAAATGATATGGTCAAAAAGGTAGTCATGAAGCCCATTAATGCAAACTCTCAAGGGATAAGATAGAAAATTCTTTCAAACAAAAAAATAAAATGTACTATGATGATAAAGCATCAAGAACAACCCAATTTGCATGTGATAGTGATAATGATGAATATGTGCTTTCTGTATCATATTCTACCTATTGTAATTCAATTAATGCTTCATTATGTGATGCTTGGGTTTTAGATACTAGATCCACACAGCATATGACATTTCAGTGTGATTATTTTGAAGAATTTCATGAAGGTGTTTGTGGTCCAATCTATTTGGCAGATAAATCAAGCCTCAAGCCTATTAGAAAAGGAACCACTCAGCTCAAGTTGTTTGACCTTGTAGTTTTTGTACTTCATGATATCTTGTACCTTCCTCAATTACAACGTAACTTGTTGTCACTAGTCTTAATTCAACAAGGCCACTCCATTTTGTTGGAAGATGGACACGTGGTTGTCAAGAAGAAGTCAAATAATCATGTTGCATTTACTGGTTGTGTTCATATGGAAAGTTATTAAAACTCCATAGAAAATAAGCCATTTCTAGGAGTTTTTCATATCTTACTGAAGAAGGTACTCTTTCTCCTAGTCTTTTATGGCATGCAAGATTTGGCATGTTAATTATGATAGAATATGTATCATGAAAAAGAATTGTATTGTAGGTTTTCCCACTTTGCCTAAGAAGGTTGAAATATGTGAAGCTTGTATTCTTAAAAGACAACATAGAGATTCTTTCTCTCATTCCACTTGGCAAGGACATAGAAAACTGCAACACATTCATTCTAATTTATGTGGGCCTTTACCAGTAACTTCTATAAGAGGATGTAAGTATTTTATGACATTCATTAATTATCATAGCCGCATGACTTGGATTTATTTCTTGAAGAAAAAGTCTAAAGATTTTGAAACTTTTAAGAAGTTTCGTATTATGATTGAAAAGAAAGCACAATCTTAAATTGGTACTCTTTGAAAAGGCAATGGTGAAAAGTTTACTTCCATCAGTATTTAGGATTATCTCCATCAAAATAGGACTCAATATCATCTCAGTAGTCCAAGTATTCCTGAACAAAATGGTTTTGTTGAAAGAATGAACAATATTATCATGAGTATAATTCAAGTAATATTATATTTTAAAGGAATCCAATTACATTTTTGGGCAAAAGTAGCAAGAACAATAGTTTACCTTCACGATAGATCTCCTTCATCTTCTCTTCACCAAGCAACTCCATATGAAGTTTGGTTTGGTTACTCTTTGTTTCTTCAACATAGATTCAAATTTTTGGCTCCACCTACTATGCTTTGATTCCCAAGAAGAAAATACGTAAGTTACATCAGGGTAAAAGTTCAAACCTTGTCACACTTTCGGCCAACTAAATAGTTTCTCTAGAAATAGTTTCTCCCTAAACAATTTCGGGTGAAAAGGTTTCCCCTGAAACCATGTAGTACTTATGTGACATTACATGGCATAAAGAGTTTCAGGTGGAACCTTTTTGCCCAAAATTTTTAAATCTATATAATATGATTTCAACTTAAAAAAATGTATTTATTTCCATAGAAGGTTTTAGGCGGTAGACTTTCACATGGAACCTTTTTGGGTGATACTATCTCACCTGAAACTGCTTATGTAACATCCCATGTGGCAACCAACCCCCCTATTTTCAAAAAGATGAACAAAAATTCAAGTTCAACTCCAAATTTCTCCAACGAAAATGTACTTTCATGAAAATACATGAAAATACCCTTTAGTAGATCTCAGGGTTTAGAACTTAGATATATAATTTTTTTAATATTTTAATTAGTTATATTAACTTTAATTTTAAATTTATTACAATTAGGTTATTGTAATCAAATATGTAGTTGATTAGAAATTAAAAATAAATAGGTAAAATGTATTTAAATTTTTTGAAAAATATACAGCGCACTAGAAGAGAGAATCATCTACAAGAGGGTGTTTTTTTAAATTAAAAAATTAAACAAAAGTTCACGTCTCATGAAAACTATATCATTCTGATTAAATTTGAATCTAAAAAATTATAAAACATAATAATTCATCAAAAATTTTAAAAAAATCCATGCACTAGATATTTGAGTTGTCTAATTGAAAAAAAATTAAAGAAAAAAACTTAATTTTACTATATCTTTCTTGACGTCCCATCGACGTCACTTTTTTTCAAAAAATATCAACAATTAAAATTTATCTATTAAACTCATAAGAAAAATATCCAACTAATTTTGAAAATTTTAAAAAATCATAATCATAAACTAAATTAAAATTTATACATTTCATTAGTTTATGTCATTTTAAATTTTAAAACATACATATGACTTTTTCATTGCTTAAGTTGGAAAAATATATTTGTGTTGGCTGATTTCTTTATAAATTGTGACACACTTTTGAACTTTTACCCATCACTAAAGTTATAAAGGGCGTGTGCAAAAATATGGGGGACCAACAAGTGGTAAAAAAAACATTTTGGTCCAAACAAGATATGATGCAAGTGTATTATAACATAGGCACATGATAACATGCTCGCATTATGGCTTGGTAGTGACCAAGCCTAGGCTTGGTCACAACCGATCCATAATGCACTCACATTATTTCTTTACAAAAATAAAATCTACTCTCTCCTTTATTTCAAATCTACATATAATTTTTATGATAAAAGACAATTGAGCAACCTATAGCACATCCTCTTCACTCTCTCACCATCTCCCCTATCATTTACAATTCTCTCTAATGCTACATAGCCATTATTGTATTTTACAAGACAATTTTAAAAAAATTCTCTTCGTGGTTGCTTCCCCCGAAGCCCTGCTAGGGGGCTCCAAAATTTGTTGCCGCCCCCTTCGACACCCTGGTGACAAAAGTGGGGGGCAAGCCCCCTTCCACACCCCTCATCAAGAACTAGGATTCAAACATAGCTGAATCAAAACCTCTAAATCAGGAAGATAATCAAGCTCCATTACCAACAATAGATAGAGAGAGGTGGGGAGATAGGGAGATAGATAAAGGGAGGGAGATGGAGACACAGAGAGAGAGAGAGAGAGAGAGAGAGAGCGGGGGGATAGAGAGATAGAGAGAGATATAGAGTGGGAGAGGGGAGATAGAGAGATAGGGATAGAAAGCGAGAGATAGAGAGGGGGAGAGAGGGGGAGAGAGAGAGGGTGGAGAGGTGAGATAGAGATATAGGGAGGGATATATATATAGGGAGAGTGTCTTTCTACCTATGTTCTATCTATCTCTATCCTCCCTCTATCTCTATCTTTAACATGCTCATGTTATTTCTTTATAGAAATAAAATCTATTCTCTCCTTTATTTCAAATCTACATACATTTTTTGAATGATAAAAGACAATTGAGAAACCAATAAGAAAGAGTTTTAAGGTATCAATATGTTCAAGAAATAAGATAGTCAGGAATTTAAGGATGTGAGACATACACTAGTACTATAGTCAATACTAGAAGAAAACATCAACAACTAAAGTGAAAAATAGATAGAGAGATAGAGAGGAGAGACAAGGAAAGATGGAGATAAAGAGAGGGAGAAATAGAGAGATAGAGGGGGGGATTGAGGTAGATATAGAGATGGAGAGAGGGAGAGGGAGATAGAGAGACATAGAGAGATATGGATGGATAGAGGGAGAAAGAAGGAGAGATAGAGGGAGGAAAAGATAAAGATAGAGGGAGAGGGAGAGAGGAGATGTAGATAGAGAGGGAGAGATAGAGATAGAAAGATATAGAGAGAGGAGCATATAGGGAGAGATAGAGAGTGTAGGGAAGAGAAAGTAGGAAGGTGAGATTGAGAGATATAGATAGAGAGAGGGAGAGATAAAGAGAGAGGTGGGGAGCTAGAGAGGGAGATATGTTAGAATGCACAGATATATTGAGATGGGGGGTGAATCAGTATATACCAATTTTTACTTAAATTCTACTACAATAACATAATATTTACTGCATCAATCAAATTAAGTAAGAACTATGAAAACATAATCATATCCACACTTCCACACAAAAGAACACAACAACAGATTTTACATGAAAATCCAAGAAGGAAAAAACCATGGTGAGAAAGTTGCTTGGATCTACTGTCCAAATCCAGCCTCACAAAAAAAATGATTATTACAATATGATTTGATGACACCAACCTTCAGGAGACACCAATCCCTAGCCAATACAAAGTTTACGGGCACCAACCCAAAGGAGACTACAATCCCCTAAACTGAGCACCAACCCAGATAAACAGAGGCACCAACATCACAAGAATCAAGAGGCACCAACCTCACAAGCAACAAGAGGTACCAACCTCTGAAATCCTTGAAATGATTACAAGAGAAATGATATACATACACTTTTACACACTATAATCACCACCTTTGCTATGAATGATAAATCATGATTTGTACAAACAGATTCACATTCTAACTACATAACTTTGGAAGGAAGCAAGGTACGCGGAACACACTTCCTACACCAACCTAATGAGGGGAAGAGTATGCAAATTATTTTTTAATCCTTACAATTGCAGCAATGTTAAACACATAACATTAATATTACAATAGAAACACAACACATAAAGAGAGATTGACACAAGATATATCGTGGGGAAAACCTTTTCAGGTAAAAAACCCCACACTCTAAAACCTGCACAATGTATTATCAAAATAATGGTGTGTTTACAATACAATTGCAATGCAATTTCTTCCAAGAGTCTTCAAATGTCATTTCTAGAGTGATTCTGATAGCATAACAATACCTATACAAACACTATGCAACTACAACTCCAAAACAATGCATTTTATAGAGTTACAAGGCATAAACAAGAAGCTTCTAGAGATGGGTATCCATCTTGGCCACATGGCCATTTTCCCACATCAAAGGACACTTGTCCAAGCTCCAAATACCTCTCTTACATCTATCATACATGGTAGATTTGACTTCCCAAAGTTGGAGCGCTCTAGTCTAAAAGTAGCTATGACAGATGCTCTTACATATCTTACAACTATCATAAAATCTGCCCAACATAACAACCTTAAATGTTGTAAGAGAATCTGTCATACAAGGATAAATATAGCATATTCCTCTTACAACATGTCATAGCCCAACTTGGGCTCCCAAAGATTCCTTCTCTACATGCAAAGATACTTTACAACACTTGTCTTCACTTGTCCCGACAATCTCTATACTTGGCTCTTACGCATCATAGATTTTGTCATACAAGATAACTCCTCCGTCATATTCCAAGATGCTGACACATGGCATATTATTGCTGTAACAAGCCACTTATTCTACCAACTAAGATTTACCAAGTTTAACTTTGAAAGTAAATAGATCAAGATATTGATAGCGGAAGCAATAAAAAATTTCCTTAAATTCCTTTGATTAAATGCACATTTGAAACATATTCCAAACTCCCATTGCATAAATCAAATTTCATTTCCGCAATAAAAGAATTGAATAATCATCTTTACAACTTTTTCATAATATACATACAAGCTTCAAGAGCTTAACTGATAAATAGAGATACACGATTGTATACTTGTCTATCTTCAATATTCCCAGCCACCAACTGCATGAGGGGAAGCATCACTCAAGCAATTTACCTCCAACCATAGACTAACTATAGTCCCTCGTACATTTACCAAATTGGTAAATGGCCCTACCATTCGACAAAGGGATTGGTATGGTAACCCCAAATAAAATTGGCCTAATTTGAGCAAGGTGTTGTGTCCTAAATTAACTAGTACTATCATACTATGGCTACAACCATCAAAATATGAAATCCATACTAGAAATGCAAACCTGGATCACAGTGAACCTAGACAGTGTAAATGTTGGCAATTTACACCACTTTGGCCAAAGTTTTCTTGTCTCATATTCACCCACCCTTCCATCTTGATTGTGAAAGACAACAATCTCTATTTAAAAGTTATTCCCTTACCCATGGATCAACAAATCCTAGGAATAACCCCACTTAACAAATGTATCATTCTCTACACAAGATATTCCCTTTCCCAAGGATCAACAAATCCTAGGAATATTCCCGCTTAACAATTACATCAAACTCTATTCTAGGTTATTTCCCCTCTTCCATGGATCACATATCCCAAGGTTAACCTATTCCAAGTTTCATCATGACACCTATATCGAAGTAAGTCTACTTGCAAATTACAATTTACTGTCTTTCCCCTTATACAATCAACTAATCATACTCAAACTGATAAATATACATAAAGTCCCATAAAGACACAAATCTCTATTACTAAGATTAATTTCACTTTCACAACACAATTTTCACTTACTAGATATATATAAATATATAAGCAATCAAGTAGACAATCACATTGATAAACAACAATGCATTGTAAACTCTCCAGAACTCACAGGCGAAGCTTCTCAAGCGGCAGCTCAAATCCAGCATGGCGGCGCCTCAAACCCCAGAGTAGCAAATGAAAAGTGAAAAGCCAAAATGATGCTCATTTAGGGTTTGGAAAGCACTTTTACTATATCATGATGCCCTAATTTCTTTGTCAAGCCTGAACTTTCTTACGTCTTTTATGACCTTTGAAAAAATTATTGAAGATAAATCATGCTCGTGGTAGAAGACAAGAAAAGAATCATTAAACTATGACCTTTTAAGGTCTTTTCAAGAGATGGGATAAAAAAAAGAAGCAATATCATGAGCCCTAAATCCTATTAAGGTTTGAAGTAAATTAAACAAAATCAAGAGACCCCATTTTCCTTTTGCACAAGTGAAAGGACAACCATGTAATTATTTTAACAATTATTAGGGTAATTGATTATTTAAATTACCTCTAATACTTGTTAGGATAAAAGACCCTCATGTATTTTACTATAACACTTATTAGTGTAAATAATAAGCAAGACTACCCTTAATATTTGTTAAAATAATTTATTTTTTGCCTTTCAAACATGCAAAAAGAAAAGAGGAGACAAATTGAACTCGCAAACTTGTGCAGAGGGAGTATCTTTTTCTAGTTTTTGAATTGGAGTCAAATATGCTATTTTTGGCAATTTTTTGGTCAAGCATCTTGGGAGGTGGAGTTCTGAGCTATTTTAGCTCATCTTGGAGCAGTTTTGGGGCCTAAGTTTTAGGCTTTTCTCTTGTGCTTGCCCAACAACTTGGAGTTTCTTTTTTAGACTCTTTCATGCATCATTGAGAGTCCAGTTGAGCTGGAGTTGACTTCCCTTTACTTTTTTGGGACAGATTTTGTATTATAGGGAAAAAAGCTCATGCTTTTTTCTTAGTTCTTGCTTTTTCCCTAGCTTTACACATTGCAGAGAGAGAGATTCAGACTTGTAACTCAGCCATTTTTTATAGTTTTATACAGTAGTAGCAGTTGATTTTCGGCATTTTCATTGTTATTTTGCAAAGATTCCTTCTATTATCAATACAATCATGTTTTCCTCTATTCAGATTCAGGTGCCTTGTCTCATTTTGAGTGATTTGATAGGAATTTACTGTGTTTTGCTTTAAAACCTTTGAATTTGCTATCTCATTTATTGGATACAAGTACACAAAATTACAAGTTTATCACAGGTTACAAATTGTGCAAGTCTTTTCATGCCTTTTTGTGAAACATTTTTGTGGTAGATTTGATGAGTTTGAGTTGTAAGAGCAGATGTATTGGAAATAATTGTGAATCAGATTGTAGTTTATATTTAAAACATTGGTGCATCGCCCCCTTTAGGATAGATTTCAGTTCAGTTCAATTTGTTTCAAGCATTCTTCTATCTCTTTTCCTCACAAGTTTACAGATCCAAAGGGGCATTTAAAGGGAGACGGTTATTCTAGAGATCCATTCTTGTAACATACAAACCCACAGTCTGAGAATGTTCCAATGTTACACGGGATTGCCAAGATTGTAAAGGCTTAGCATTTAGGGTACAATCCTTCTTGACAACAGGACTAACTCACATTGGCTTCAATGTGAAACATGTAGACAGAAAAGGCCAAAAGAGTTATGGGAAGAGATATTTTTTGTGTTTTGCATCGCTAGGGAAATAGAAATAGAAAAGAACTTATTTTAGAATGTAAATCTTACAATGACATCTTGGTCAAGTACATAAGTAATTTAGTGGTAGCCTCATTACAAGATCTTTTCATTGAGGAAATGGTTGTGAGAATGCAGGAGTTCATTATTAATTTGAATAGTAGAAGATCAACACTTCAAAAAGAAAAACTGATAGGGTTTCCTATCTAATAGGCTTTTTTTAGCATCATGGACATTAAAAATCTTCTATTCTATTATATTCTATTCCTCTTGTTGTCTTCCTTCCACCATCCTCAGTGTAGTGTTATTCTCCTATCTTTTTTTGTGTTGTGAGTTCCAGCCATTTCTGTATTTTTTGTTGTCAAAGTCACGAGGCAGTCTTTCCTATCAGTAAAATATTCAATACAAGAAAGACAACTAAGAAAGGAGCAATAATTTATTTAGTGTGATCTTTCTATGGGTTGAATATTGTTTGCCATGAAGAGGGAGTGGAGTTCAAAGGTGAGACTTGTGGTTACATTTCATAGACCTTCTATCTATCATATAGGTTTGCAACATGGAGATTACCTAGTATGAAAATAGTAAATAACAAGGTACATAGTACATAGTATGGTGTTTTTAGTAGTATCTCATATTACTTATAATTTGATATTCCTAAAAAAACCGCTTATTTGAAAATGAATGAGTTAAAAGAAATTTTATAATGGATACACTATAAGCACAACACTTGTTGAAGATTTTGTAAATGGGATAGCAAAGTGAGTTTTATCTTGGATGGAACTCCATGATTAAGCATGCTTGAGTAAAAATAAGTATTAGGATGGGCAACCTCAAAAAAAATTCTAATGTTTCACTCTTATAAATATCATCTAGATAAAATGACTACTAAATAAACCACTCATACTCATAAAATAAGGAATAATAGGTAGTCCAATTCTGATCAAAGTGTCTCATAATCTTAAAATTTAAATTTTAAAACATTGTACCAATTAAACATAACTTACTCAAGAAAGCCTAATGTATTACTCATCGATGACAAGTTAGAATTTTTGATCCATTTATATAGCCCAGTCAAGGAAATAATATGACTAAAATAACATGAAGTATTGAGTGAAGCTAAAAATATACAACCTTTAATACACTAAATAAAATATTATCCATGTGAATTTGTCCTTGTGGTGCACCATTTAAGTGCTCCTAAATGTGATACCTAAAATAGATTTAAGTTCTTTTCTTCTTTTTCCAAAACTTTTATACTGATAAACTAGACTCTGAGGGGATAAATCTCTACTATTTGTGGTATTATAAAAACCAAACTATATGCAAAAGAATGGAAATTCAAAGAATTTGAACAAATGAAAGTTATTCTAGCTAACGTATGAAAATGTATAAATTAGGCATAGTTATGTTACTTTATAATTATTAAAATGTATCTAATTTTAAAAAACTAATTAAACATATTTAATGACTCTAGACGGTTAACGGTAATTTATTTCTGTACCATGTAAGATGTGCCAAGTCATATAGTCATTGATATCAAGTGATCCAATCTAGATGTTGTGGTCATGCCATTCATTTGCACCTAATAAGATAATATATAATTCATTAAATAAATTTATAATTAATTTTTTAAAGTAGATATATTTATTATTTTTAATATACATTTGTGTACATAAAATGTGGCATACCTATGTAGGAGGAATAAACAAAGTAGCTAAGAATGACTTCTCCTCTACTACAACTGTTGAACTAGATGTGCAATTAGAACCATAACATGGATGATTGTAATTTTGACAAAAATGAGGTGCACACTATCCTAGTGTTGACATGATTAGGGTTCTAGAAGGACTAGCACCATCTCCTCCATGATCTGTACTGTTGATTTCAGATATAATGTGGGTAGCTTCATTAGCTAAGTTTTTAGAGAGAATGCTCAATGCTCCCAATGTTGACACCACTACCTAAGGTGTGGCGTGCCACCACCAACACCTTGGAATGATTTTATGTCAAAATAATTAGGTTTTAAACTCAACCCATAATTTTCTCAAAGAATATAATGTCACTTTAGAATTCCCATGCCATTTATGGTCAAAGACCATCCACCACCACTCTGAAAAATTGGCCATAATCTAAGGGTACCTACACCATTTGATTGAATTTTTTTTGTTGGAGGGATGGGTAAGTTTGTAGAAGGATCAATAAATATGGGGCTATAGTTTGTTTAGAAATATACAAATCAAGGATCAATCTATATGACAATCCATTAGAATAAAACTACATCCTCTCCTCCCTCCATTAACAAAATCTATCTAGATCTGCATTTATAGATTTGATTGGATCAATAATGATTTTCATCAAAGAGGCAAACCATGCATGATGAGGGGGAATGTTTGGCTCATTGTGGAAAAATCTGTTTTTCCTTGTAATGCGATTATATTTTCATTTATGTTCACCCTCAATCGAGCCTCATTAGGTGGAGGGTGTGGGGGTTTTGTGGGGGGGTTTGGGGTTGGGGGCTTTATGGTGGAAAGCTTTGGGGTGGGGAGCTTTGTGGTAGGGATTTTTGGGGTGGTGGATTTCAAGGTGGAGGTTGGTTTTGTAAAATATCATCTAGTAAAAACTCATATTCATGTAATTGATCCATATGACTAAAGGAGCTAGATATAATTACAAAAAGAGAAATTTAAATTTAATTAAGTACATTGGAATGCTAAATGCACAATATTTCTACATTTTGTGCAAATATAAATAAATTCATTTTGTAATTTAAATTAATACTAATTTTGCATTTGAAATAAAGATTTTGAAAATATGTTTTAAACATGGTTTAAAATAATACATTACATTTGAATTCTAACAAGTATCATTGAAACATAAATATGCATTTGATTTATAATTCAAAGAATTCAATTTCTATAATTCAAAGCATTTGATTTATATAATTCAAAGCCTGTACTAGGGTAATATAAATAGCTAATTAACATTAAAAAAATTAGGAACATGCAAGAATTTTGAATGATGCATATAAATTCTTGAAGTTTCATACATTCTTATTGAAAATACCATTTAGAAATGTTAAACCTTTAGCATCTAATTGATGAATGTATTCAACCTTTAGTGTCTAGGTATCAAATCAATTACTATTTTAGGGTTTAGGTATCATATTGAAATATATCAATATTGATATATCAATTATAATTAATATCAATTGATAGTATAAGGATTAGGTAGATGTGTCACAATTTTAAATGGGTCAATCAATTACTAATTTATGGTTTAGGTATCATATTGAAATATATTGATAGTGATATATCAATTATATGTTATCCTTTTGAAAGACTTGATAAAATTTAAATGGGTCACCATCAACTTTTACCACACATTTCCTATTTTGATTAATAAACTTTAGCATGTGATGCAATGTGGAAGGTACAACACCCATTGTTTGAATCCATGGATGTCACAAAAAATATTATACAGTAACATGTTGACCCTACTTCTAGTCACTAAAAGTTTACCACAAATTTTCTTGAACATTAAACTCTAATATTTTTATAAACTAATCCTACAAGAATTGATCTAATACCTTGGTTGAGGTATTAGATTGATTGTTAATCTTCTTGAACATATTGATGGAATTGTTAATTTAGTACCAAGGTATCAGATCAATTATTAATTTAGGGATTAGGAATCATATTGAAATATATTTTGATTATTGATATATCAATTAATACCAATTGGAATATTGATATTGATTGAAATTAATCAATAAATAATGATTTATATATATTATTCAAATCGATATATTAATTGATATATTGATTGAATTGTTAATTTGGCAAGTTGTTAATTTAGTATGTGTTGGGAATTAAGGTGTCTCAACCTTGGTAATTCCTTGCATTATTTTCATTGTATTTATTTATTCATTGCCTATGATGTAAATTAATTGTAAATTTCATATTGTCATCTTGTGGGATGTGGCACGGTGATGTGTCATCCTACATGGAAGATGACAACTTGTAATTTTGTCCTCACATGAGGAGATAGGCACCCTACTTTGTGGTAGGAATATTTTCCCATGTGTCAGCATCTTGGATGTTGTGTAAGAGAATATTGACCGTAATGGTCATGACAGATTCCTATGACCAAGTTATGACATGTAAGAGTTAGAAATAGGAGATTCTATGATAGGTGAAGACATGTGTCGAAGAGCATCATTGAAAAAGGCATCTTTGGGTGCCCCAAGGTGGACTATGACATGTTGTAAGAGAATATGCTATTTATAGCCTATGTATGATAGATTCTCTTACAGCTGTAAGTTGTAACTGCTATGATAGATTCTATAACGGTCGTAAGAGTCGTAAGAGCATCTGTCATAGCCCATTTTGGGAATAGGCGACCTCTTTGGGATGGGATGACCTGACAAGTGTCAGGAACATTCTACAAGGTTGGACAAGTGTCCATAGGCATGGGTTTTGGACCATAAGGCCAAGTTGGATGCCCATTCCAAGATAAAGCCAAAAACTACCTTGTAAACTCTATATAATCAGGTGCTTTGAGGAGGTGATGTACTACAGGTTTTACGGGTACTGTTATGGTGCCAGATCATCTCTAGATATGAGTGTCAAATACTCTTGCAAGAGCCTTGGCTCTGATTTGTATTGTAATCTCTTTGTTTACGTAATACAGTTGAGCAGTGTTTTAGAGTGTGGGGTTTTTCACCCATAAGGGTTTTCCCCACATATATCTTGTGTCTCTCTTCTTCTGTCATTCTTTCTTCCTTATGTATTTGTTGCAATATCTCATGTTAATGGTTTAATGTTGCTGTAATAGTTAGAATAAATTTGAATTTACACTCTCCTCCTCTCATTAGATTAGTGTAGGAAGCGATTTCTGCACACCTAGCTTCCTTTCAATTGGTATCAGAGCCTGGCTAGTTTTTGGTTTTAACCGCTAGGTAGGGTTTTTTTTTTAGCTAATTTTAGGTTGAGTGGGAATCTTATGCAGAGTATTTTGTATCTTATTGCAGCAAGGAGATGGCAACCACATCCAAAAGGTTAGAGGTTGAGAAATTTAATGGCACTAATTTCAAGTTGTGGAAACTCAAAATGGAGGACCTACTTGTTGATCGTGACCTATGGGAAACCATATCTGGTGTGAAACCTATAGCAATGTCACAAGCTGATTGGGACCTCAAAGATTAGAAGGCTAAGGGTCTCATTAGACTCTATTTAGCTAACTCTGTTATGTTGAACATCCATGAGGAGAAGACAACAAAGGATCTTTGGAAGAAGTTGGGTGATGTTTATCAGGCCAAGTCCTTGGTGAACAAACTCTTCCTGAAAAAGTTATTTTCTCTAAAGATGGAAGATGGAGGATCTATTGCAGATCACATGAATGCTTTCAACATGATCGTTGCACAGTTGACATCTATGGGTGTGAAAATGGAGGAGGAGGATCGTTGCATGACCCTGCTTTGTTCTTTGCCAAATTCATGGGATCATCTTGTCATGGCTATCAGAAGCACCACTACCACCTTCAAGATGGAAGATGTGGTGTCCTTGCTGTTATCTAAAGAAATGCAGAGGAAGACATCTGAATCAACCAAAGAGGCTCTTGCGGTTAGTGGAAGACCCAAGGAGAAAGGGAAAAAGAAAGACAAGAAAGTTGAGAAGGGCAGATCCAAATCCTGTGGGAGATCCGAATCTCTTGGAAAGTCCAAGGCTCTCTATTGGAACTATGGCAAGTCTGGGCATTTCTCAAAGGAATGCAAAGAGGAGAAGAAAAAGAAGAAGAAAGCTCCTAATTTAGATTTCAACAAAGATGATGGTGATGCCTTCATCGTAGCCCTGGCCATCCATGCATCTGATGATGTGTGGTTGACTGATTTTGGTGCATCATTCCACATGAGCTCACATCGAGACTGGTTTACTAAGTGTGAAGAGTTTGATGGTGGAAGGGTGTATCTTGGTGATGACTCTCATCTAAAGATTGTTCATCATGGAAGAGTCTCAATCCGATTCCCTGATGGACAAGTGAAGGGGATCACTAGAGTTATGCACATTCTAGGCCTTACACAGAACCTGCTTTTTGAAAGTATGTTGAATGATGCAAGTGTGCAGGTTGTCTTTTCGAAGGATGGATGCAAGATGACCAGAGGATCTATGGTGCTTGTGAAGGGTACATAGAGGGGTAGTCTGTTTCAGCTGGAGGCATGCACTTCACAGTGCAATAGTTCTTCTGACTCAAGGAAATGAGTTGCTGTCACTTCATCCCCACCATCTGAACATGCAGTGAAGAAATCTATTGTAACTAGTTCCAATAGTAGTGCACATTCCATGGAAGCCAAGCTTCCTGCTAAAAAGACAATGTTATGGCATTTGAGATATGGAAACATTGGTGAGAAGGGTCTGTGTACCCTAAAAAATAAAAACCTTTTTGAGGCGTTAAATGATTGTAATCTTGAGTTTGACTTTTGTGAACATTGCATTTATGGAAAACAAAACCATGTTCAGTTTTACTCTAGTTCTCACAAGCCTTCTAGTGTATTGGATCTAATTCATTCTGATGTGTTTGGTACTGTGAATGTTCCTTCAATTTCAAAATTTGTATATTTTGTATCTTTCGTAGATGATTACAGTAGAAGGACATGGGTTTATTTTATCAAAAGCAAGAGTGAAGTCTTTAGTCAGTTTAAGGAGTTTAAAGCCTTTGCTGAAAATCAAACTTGTAAAAAGGTTAAGTGTTTCAGTATTGACAACGGTGGTGAGTTTTGTTTGGCAGATTTCGATAAGTTCTGCAAAGAGCAAGGGATTGAAAGGCATAAGACAACTCCATATACCCCGCAGCAAAATGGAGTTGTAGAGAGGATGAATAAGACACTAATGGAGAAGGCTAGGAGTATGCTTAGTGGAGCAAGCCTCGAACAAAAGTTTTGGGCTAAAGCTGTTACCATCGGGCTAAAGCTGTTGCCACTGCTTGCTATCTAGTAAATAGATCTCCTACATCAGCTCTTGTTGGCAAAACACCTATGGAGGTGTGGTCTAGTAAGAAGCCTTCAGTAAGGCATCTTGTTGTTTTTGGTTGTGAGGCATATGCACATGTGCCTACGGAGAAACAGTCTAAGTTGGAGAACAAGGCTGTTAAATGTATCTTCATTGGCTATGGTGTTGGTGTGAAAGGATACAAGCTTTAGGATCCCGTGGCTAAAAAAGTGTTGTATAATAGAAGTGTTATCTTCAGAGAGCTAACACCTTCTTCCATTGTTCTACAACCAGAATAGTCAGAAAAGAAAGAAGATGCAGTTCTACTCCTGAGAAGACTGAATCGACAAACCTTGTGAGACCTGATGATGAGGAGAGATCTAGCATCTCTGGAAGTGAAGAAAAAGTAGAACCTCAACCTCATCCATTGAGGAGGTCTACACGAACAAGAAAGCAACCTGATAGGTTTGGTTATTCATTACTTGATTCTAGTTGTGCTTTTGCTTTACTTTCTAACACTGATGAGCCTAGAACTGTGAAAGAGGCTATGGGGATGAAAGATGTAGGTTCCTGGAAGGAAGCCATGGAGGATGAAATGGCTTCTTTGGAAAAGAACAAAACATGGGACTTGGTGCCTTTTCCTGATGGACGGAAACCCGTTGGTTGCAAATGGGTGTTCAAGAAGAAATTTAGTGCAGATGGCAATGTTGAAAAGTACAAGCCTAGATTGGTTGCGAAGGGGTACTCACAAGTGGAGAGAATTGATTATGGTGAAATTTTCTCTCCCATTGCAAAGCTAACATCCATTAGATTTCTATTATCTCTTGTAGCTGCTTATGATTTAGAGATAGAATAGATGGATGTGAAGACATCTTTCCTTCATGGTGATTTGGAGGAAGAAATCTACATGTCATAGCCAGAGCATTACATAGAGAAAGGTAAAGAAAATTTGGTTTACAAGCTTAAGAAGTCTTTGTATGGTTTGAAGCAGTCTCCTAGGATGTGGTACTTGAAGTTTGATGCCTTTGTGTTGTCAATTGGTTATCTGAGATTGAAATCAAATCATTGTGTGTATTACAAGTTTGACAATGATCACATTCTCATTATTAGGTTATATGTTGATGATATGATGTTGATTGGGAATGGTAAGAATATGATTTCTGATTTGAAGTCTTAGTTGTTAGCACAGTTTGAGATGAAAAATCTTAGGGTGGCCAGGTACATTCTGGGAATGGAGATCAGAAGAGACAAAACAAATAAAAAACTTTGGTTAAGCCAGAGTAAGTATGTGAAGACCATGTTGGACAGGTTCAACATGGAAAATTGTAGACTAGTGAGTGTCCCTGTTTCATTGGGAACAAAGTTATCAGTTAGTGATTCTCCAAAATATCCTAGTGAGGTGGAGGACATGAGCAAAGTACCTTATGCTAGTGTTGTTGGTAGTTTGATGTATGCTATGGTCTGCACAAGACCAGACATTGCCCAAGTAGTGGGAGTCCTTAGTCAATTTATGGCTAATTCTGGATGGGTACATTGGGATACAGTTAAGTGAGTGTTCAGATATTCGAGGGGTACTTCTAAGTATTCCATTTGCTATCATGGCAATGCTACAGGGCCTCCACATTTAGTTTGTATTCATGGATTTGTGGATTCTGATTAGGCATGTGACATTGACAATAGGAGATCCATGAGTGCATATGTATTCACAATGTTTGGTGGTGCAATTAGTTGGATGAGTAAGTGACAACCTATGGTTGCTTTGTCCACTACAGAAGCTGAGTATATGGCTGCAACTAATACTTGTAAGGAAGCCATTTGGATTAAGAGATTGTGTTCAGATATCAGTGTTGATGCAAGTCAAATTACTATTAGTTGTGACAGTCAGAGTGCAATTTGCCTTGTGAAGACTCTAACTTTCCATGCGAGAACAAAGCATATTGATGTATAGTTTCACTTCGTGCAAGACATGGTAGAGGATGGGAAGGTAAATTTTGAGAAGGTAGATACTTTGAAGAATGTTGTATATGCATTAACAAAGCCAGTGGGCACACAGAAGTTTAGATGGTGTTCGGAGTCTATGGGCCTCTTGGCCTATAGCAATTAAATCTTGTTATTCTATTGGCTCTTACAAGCTGTTCGACAAGTGGGAGAATGTTGGGAATTAAGGTGTCTCAACCTTGGTGATTCCTTGCATTATTTTCATTGTATTTATTTATTCATTGCCTATGATGTAAATTAATTGTAAATTTCATATTGTCATCTTGTGGGATGTGGCATGGTGATGTGTCATCCTACATGGAAGATGACAACTTGTAATTTTGTCCTCACATGAGGAGATAGGCGTCCCACTTTGTGGTAGGAATATTTTGCCATGTGTTAGCATCTTGGATGTTGTGTAAGGGAATATTGACCATAACAGTCATGACAGATTCCTATGATGAAGTTATGACATTTAAGAGTTGGAAATAGGAGATTCTATGATAGGTGAAGACATGTGTCGAAGAGCATCTTTGAAAAAGGCATCTTTGGGCACCCCAAGGTGGACTATGACATGTTGTAAGAGAATATACTATTTATAGCCTGTGTATGATAGATTCTCTTATAGTTGTAAGTTGTAACTACTATGACAGATTCTATGACGGTCGTAAGAGTCGTAAGAGCATCTGTCATAGCCCATTTTGGGAATAGGCGACCTCTTTGGGATGGGATGACCTGACAAGTGTCAGGAACATTCTACAAGGTTGGACAAGTGTCCATAGGCGTGGGTTTTCGGCCATGAGGCCAAGTTGGACACCCATTCCAAGATAGAGCCAAAAATTGCCTTGTAAACTTTATATAATTAGGTGCTTTGAGGAGGTGATGTACTACAGGTTTTATAGGTACTGTTATGCTGTCGGTTCATCTCCAGATATGAGTGTCAAAGACTCCTACAAGAGTATTGGCTCTGATTTGTATTGTAATCTCTTTGTTTACGTAATACAGTTGAGTAGTGTTTTGGAGTGTGAGGTTTTCCACCCGTATGGGTTTTCCCCACGTATATCTTATGTCTCTCTTCTTCTGTCATTCCTTCTTCCTTATGCACGTTTGTTGTAATATCTCATGTTAATGGTTTAATGTTGTTGTAATAGTTAAGATAAATTTGAATTTGCACTCTCCTCCCCTCATTAGATTAGTGTAGGAAGTGATTTCTGCACACCTAGCTTCCTTTCAGTATGTAGGTATTAGATTATTTGTTAATTTCTAGGATTTCTATTGTATCATATTAATTTTTACATGTATTGATTGTTGGTGTATATCAATTGATATCAATCAATATCAATGGATATTTCTAGGGTTTCTATTGTATCATATTAAACTTTATATGTATTGATTGTTGGTGTATACCAATTGATATATCAATGGAATTGTTAATTTAGTGAATTATTTTAAAATTTAGTATCTAGGTATCAAATAAAATTGGCCTAGGGTTTTAGGGTTCTAGAAATGCATTTACTTTTAAAAATAGAAAAAAAAAACTCAAAAAAGTAAAAAATGCTTATACTAGAGAGGTGCCTACCTTAAAACCCTATTAATTGGTTCTCATGGAGGGAGGATGTTGAATTTACATGTTGTTGAGGATGTCTAATGTGAATACCTATTCTACTTTTCTTTTATGAATTGCTTTCATCATTTAAACAAAAATAAATGAGGCGATGAGGGCAAAAAAAAATTAATAGCTTTTTGGAATGGGTACTCATTCCTAAATAGGTACACATTACAATTAAGTACCCATTTAGGAATAGAACTTAATTGGGTCTCCATTCTTTTCGAGTACATGTTTAGTTTCAAGCTTCCATTCCTAAATAGTTGCCCTTTTTTACGAAATGGGTACCGATTCTTGCCATAGATTTTTCACCCCCAAATTTTTCACTGAAAGTGGACCCAACTTTTTGCACTTACCTAGTAGTAATCAATCCTAAGTTCACTATCTAAGGTAATTATTACTTCAATAATTACATTTATTTAGTTAACTTAAATAAAATTAATTAAGATGTAATAAAACCCTTATTAATATAAAATTATTTATATTTAATAATATAATAATACTAATTGTTATAATTATCATTATATAATTAGAAAACTTATTATGATTAATAATTTAACATGAATATTAATATTAATATCTTAATTTATTAATATTTATTATAATACTTATTAATATACTATATTAATTGATATTGTAGCATAATAATATATTGTTAATGATTAATAAGCTATTGCCAATAGTGTATAAGAGAATTTAATATTGTGTGGCCAACAAGTACATAGCAAGATCCATTTGGTTAGTTAGGTGGCAATGACTAGAAGTTTGTACTCAGATAAACTTGCATAGTAGAAGCACTACATAAGCACCCCAACATGTTGTGTGCTGACTATTTTTCGGCATTATCGACTTGCAATTTTTTCGACTTGTTTTACAAATGATTTGAATCAATAATGAAGAATGTTTTCAACCTTTCTATTTGTCAACAGGATTTCGACCTTCCTGTTTATTGACACGATTTCGACTTCTGGTACGTTTACAACGTACTGGCTGTTTAAGCTCTTCCCTACATAAGAATCAAATAAATAACAAAATAAAAAAGAAAGCAAATACAAGTACGTAATATTTCACTTAGAAAAACTTTTCCAAAACTAGTACAACAACCTTCTTCACTATTACATAAAAACTCAACTAATCATAATATAATAATAAAGCTCTTATTCAACCTTTATGCATATGCATATATTAATATATCAATAAGCAAATTAAAAAGTAATTTTACAATTTATTTAAATATTTAAAAAGCATCGACAAAAACTACCTACATATTCAATAAAACAACCCTCCACCCCCCACCCAAAAAAAATTCCCCCACTAATGAATAGAACCATCAAGCATGAAAAGCATACAATACATCTCCAAACATTATTATTCAGAAAAAATTAATGAATCTTCATCATAGGCATCCCTGCATTCATCGTGCACTGTGAATATTCGGTAGACGTTGCCTTGTTTTCCTCCCAGCTTGTATAGTTGACTTATAATCATAGACAATAACTGGGGGACTTGTCTTCCTTCTTCGCCGATGTCGATGGTGCAGACATAACCTTTCTTTATTCCACTGTCGAGACGAGGATAATCCATTGTCGGAATCCAACAGGACTCGGCAATATAATGTTGTGCATGGTTTATTGCTGTAAGGTCGCGAATGACAATAGTCCACACCCATTCTCCTTCGTCCAGAGAGCAACAAATGGATTCACCGTCAGGCAGCCTGATCCGCACAACGTCTCCGTGAGAGCTTCGAAGCACAGTGCATACAATGATTGCACTCAATGAATGTGCCACTTTCAATGATACCTCGGGCCTCCCTCTTCTATTTATTTTGATTTTATTGATTGCATCGGGGTAAGAAAAACCAGACCAGAGAGTTGCATTTAAGGTCGACTCCGCTCCATGAACTGCTTTTCCAATTATACTAGTTAATTCTGATGGCATTGTCTGAGACCAAAGAAAGGGGAGGGAAAAAAGCTCAGTCTAAAATAAATCTTTACGAATTAAAAAGCCATCTATTTTAACTAGACAAGAATTATAGACGAAGACTAAAACATTGAGACGAGAATGTGTACCTTCCTGTCAGAAAGAAAACTATTTACAAGTTCAGGGCCGGCATAATAATGGAGATATTTTAATGTTGCCGGTGCATTAACCTCTTTTTTAAGGCTCCAACATTTATCCACGGAAATCTTCTCTAGGAAGCGTGAATTTGCTAGACTGGGCAGCGCTTGAAGCTTCGGACAATCAAATATTACAAGCTTTGCCAGATCAAATTCTCCTGATACGCTTAACAATTTCTTACAGTGTTTCAATGCAAGAAAATGCAGTGTTGTTACCCCTATCATGTTCAGTTTAATCAGAGATTCCATGGATACAAGATGCAAAGATTCAAGTCTGGGACAATGCTTTCCACTGATTGAAACCTTGGAAGTCTGCTTTACATTATACATCTCTATGATTTCAAGGCTACCCATGCAGCTATTTACGGAAGACCCAAAACTGGTTGACTGTGATTCAATACCGTTCAAAGCCAATTCTCCACTTAATGTGCAATTCCTCAAAACTAGAATTTTAAGATTGGTGAGTTTTCTGAGGGATATTGATAAGTCCCCTGCTTGAATTACCAGTCCCTTCCATTCTAGATGTCTAAAACTATTTACCATTCTGCATCCGCATTCTGGTTTCTCAATCCAGTATGCCGAACTTCCTTCCAAGACTAAGTGTTCCAACTTGTGTAACATTTCTAATGATTTTGGAAACTCTCCG
Organism: Cunninghamia lanceolata; assembly: GCA_027924645.1. Classification (NCBI taxonomy): domain Eukaryota; kingdom Viridiplantae; phylum Streptophyta; class Pinopsida; order Cupressales; family Cupressaceae; genus Cunninghamia; species Cunninghamia lanceolata. The sequence goes on along the minus strand of BSBN01001183.1, from coordinate 206,816 downwards.
AATGATCTTGTCTCATAAACGCACAGTTGTTTCAAATCATATCTTTCCTCTTCCTGAGAATGAATCATAGAATGCGATTCCAAACATTTACCAGAAGTTACCTAAAATTCAAACGAGTATTTCAATCAGCTTTTCTTCAAGAAGGTAGCACCTTCAAGCATCAGAAAATTAACTAACTATAAGTTAATTGTCTCTACACATTGTTGGCATACAGGAGCTAAGAAAAATCCATTAGTACAAATTTATCGATAGCATGGATCTAAGAGGTTCTCAAAAAAATCGGTTGGTACTCCCACTGTTCCTGCATGAGTATTGACATCTCTAACGTGTTAGATGTCCCCCGGGGTATTTAAGATTCATGTTAGGATGGATCTGTGCTAGTTGACAAGTCTTCACTAACTACTATTCTAAAATGTATCGACCATCTTTCAGTTTTAAATTAACCTGGTTCACTTTAATATAAAGAAGAATACAATATACCTGAACATTTCTCTGACATAATCTTTTAAGGTGTCCTCTCCTAATTTTCAAATGCTGCAAATTTTGCAGAGGAATCCAGAAAGGAATGCTCTTGTGCCAATGCCAACTCAGGTCAAGCTCAAGCCATAACAAAGCGGCTGATGTCTCAGAACAATCATCTCTATTACCCAAAAAATATGTAATTTGGGAACCAATAGACCTGTCAAAAATTGAATTGAGACACCTGAAACTATGGCCTTTGGCTGTTGCTAGGATTTTTTTAAATCCCACCAATTCCTGCAAATTTAAAGATTGAGGTCAAATCAGTGCTGTAATAAAAAGGGGAAAAGGATGAGAAAATGACACAAACTACAGACATATTCCAAATGTTAGAAGGTTAGATTGTTCTGCAATATAACAATATATGCGAATTTTTGGGATCAATAAGTATGAAAACTAAAGTCTAGAAAACTCGAATATACATGCTTCAAATGGTTAGAAAAATTTAAATATTAGTAAAGGCAAGAGTAGAAATCTGCACACCAAAGTACTAAGATATTGAGGACGCCATTTGCGAGGAGGAAGGCTGAATTCATCTGCCATTTCTCGTCCTAAATCCCGGAGATGGTCGTGCATTCTCAAAGTAAACTTGTAAACGCTGGTTTCCTCTTCAACAAGACACTTCTCTTTCAGCACTTGAAGTGAGTGTTCAGCACACCATCCTGATCCCTCCCAAATTCTTATGGCCATACTTTTCTCTTTACCAATAAAGAAACATGCAATGTCCATAAAAATTTGTTTTTCCTCACCATCCAGTGTGTCAAAGCTTATTCTAAGTATTTGCTTAATATCTCCTGGAAGGCTCTTACTAACTTTATTCAATGTTAACTTCCAGTATTGCTTATCATTCCGGCCAAAAACAAGCCCACCAATCACTTGGAGAGACAGAGGTAAACCCCCACACCTTTTAACGAAACTCTCAACGAGATCCTCATATCCTGGGGTAGGATCTGGGTGGCCAAATGCATGCCAACAGAAGAGCTGCCTGCTATGCATTGGATTCATTTCTTTCATCTTATAACGAGCAGTAATTCCCGCCTGCACTAGGACACTCTCATCACGGGTTGTGACAATTGCCAAACTATCTGTATTCAGCATATCCATTACAGACAGAGCACCTAATTGGTCCGCGTGATCAATATCATCCACAACAATTAAAAAGCTCAGGAATCCACCCCTCTTGCCAAAACGATTTTTTAGATAACTTTTTCCTTCTTCTTGACTAGCAAATTTAGAATGATTCTCCTCAACAAGATCTTTCAGAAGCTTCTTTTGAAGGGAGGGCAATTCGCTTGTGGCAGATGCTTCTCTCACGTCAAACAGAAAACATGAAGCTTTATATTCTGAACGCTTACGGTTATACAGTTCTTTGGCAAGAGTGGTTTTTCCGGAACCACCCATTCCGTAAATGCCAAGGATGTTGCAGTTCTCCTTGGCGTTGATGTTGTTCCACCTTTCAAAATCTTCTACCAGTTCATTTAGCCCTACTGGACTTTTTGCAACTTCTAGAAGGTTTGTCTTTTCTACCTCTTTGCGGACAGCTGACACTACCATTTTACATAGCTTCTCCACATCACTGAAAATTTCCAAGGCAAAACCACAGTATGATCACAAAGATGTTTTATCAGGGAAAACCAATCAACTTAGGAAAAAAAAAAAAAAATTAACTAGATCAGAACGATCAAAGATGATAATTACGAACAGGATGAATTCAAATCGGTAAAATACTGGGGCTCCACTTCAAGTTCTTCCGCCAATCTAAGAAGTGGCATCTAAGGGCTTACACTCTTAAATTTCTAGTTTTTTAAATTGAAAATTATTAGGGCTGTCATGTCAAACACCAGGCCATTTTTATGTTGTCAACCGGCTTTTTCTTCAATTTAAAAAGACTTAATTCGATATAATCTAGGGACTATAAAAGGATTTATCAATAATAAAAATTCAAAATATTACAAAGCAATTAGATTACAAACACAAATATTCAGAGACTTACTGATTATGCTCGTTAAGTTCGTAGCCAGAGATTAAAGAAACAGTGCGCAGGGATTGTTTCCACTGTTCAAGCTTGCTCAGGTACCTTCCCTTCGCTTTATGTTTGGCAAATGAATCTGCATACACTCCCTTCTTAATGTAGCGGAGGTGCGAAGGGGCCACATAATAAAATACAGGAATGATCTTACACTTAGTTTGTAACATGAGATCAAGCTCAGCTAAACACCACGCAGACTCTGCATATCTTTTGGAGAATATGGCAATATGAACTGAGGAAGAGCAGATGGCATTATGAATGGTAGAAGGGAAAGTTTCACCCAACTCCATCTCTTGTGAATCAAGAAATGTCTTCAATCCCAAATCTGTAAGAGATTTGTGAAGTTGAAGAGCCAGAGTCTGCTTCACATCCGGGCCTCGATGGTTGATGAAGACATCAAACAATCTTGGAGATGTGGCCGATCTACTACTTCTCTGGTATGCAGGTGCAATTCCGTCGAAAGCATCGTATTCTACAATTTCTTGTTGGGATGAGGAAGAGGCCATGGACAGAAAGACTGAAATAGCAAACGCAAGAGAAGATGAATTGAAACTAACAACGAGAGTGAATTGTAATGGATTAAACCATAAATAAACAAACTAGCTGTGGTGACTTGCACTTACTAGGAATCGTCTACAGAACTTAGAATGCCAACGCATGGTAGATGTAACCTAGTATGTTAAACTGTATATTTTAATATATATCTTTTAAATTACATCACATATTCTGAACAGGTACCAATGTGATACCTTGTTATGTTCATACTATGTTCTATGTACCTTGCTATTTATTATTTTCATTCTTGGTAATCTCCGTACTGCGACCCTACGTGATAGATAAAACCTATGAAATGTAACCACAGATCTCACCTTCGAACTCCGCTCCCTCTTCACGGCAAAGGATATTTAACCCACGTCAGGCTTGGTTATGTTTCTTGCCCTGAATATTTTACTGATAGGCAAGTCCGCCCCGTGGCTTTGACAGCGAAAAAATACAGAAATGGCCGACTCACAACACAGAAAAAGACAGAAGAATAACACTGCACTGAGGACAGTGGAAGGAAGACAAGAAGAAGAAGGGTGCGTAGCATCTTTTATCCAGTCTTGTTTCACCTTATATCGAATATTTGGAATATTTGAATATGGTGCGATCTAGGCCCTCCTCTCCGTGGCCGATAAAAACATCTCTGGGATAGATGGTCTCCCTCCTAAATTCTTCAAGGCCGGCCTCATAACAGACAAGACTTTTAGGTCATTTATCATAAAACCTTTAGAATCTTTCATCAACTAAGGAATGATTTAGCTTCTACCTAAAGATACGAATGAGGTTACAATTGTTGGGTGGCAGCGTATTACCCTTTTGAATACTTCTTATAAAGTCTTGTCTAAAGCTATAGACACTTCTTGTTTTCCTCCTCACCTTATTTTCTTCCTTAATTAAAAGTTCTTCTTGCCCATCTAGACATAATGGATTTGTATGGATGCTCAATTAATATTTTGAGGTTTTAACATTATAATAATTTTTGTTTCGTTACAAATTTCATTTATATAATTTTGGATGTTTTGACCTTGTCTTTGGTGGTATAATTGTTATTAAATAGACTCCTCTTCATAGTGTATTGGGTAGAAATATTTCCATAAAATTTTCGAAGGCCTCCTACTTGGAGATACTTATTATTAAATAACATCCACTTCAACACTCAAAGATTAATTTGGACCAATAAAAATAGAACAAATATTTACCACTTTTTGTTGTGAATGAGGTGTAAAATTGCTATTGAGTCTTTCACCATTGAAATGGATGATATTTAAGTAGAGTGCTTGGAGATCAGTGGAACCCATCTTAGTTACAAGGAAGTGGTATAAGTTTTGTACCAAGTGAATGTATGAACAAAGAGTTTCAATGAACTGTTAATGTATTAATCTTCTAAGTTAACACAATTTAGTTTTGTATTCAATTTTTCAGTTTTTGTTGGTTTGGCAGTTCAACTATTTTATGAATGTGTATAAGAATGTAATCCTTTATTTTGATGTCGATAAAATTTACCATTGTATTCTACTTATCAATCCTGTCTTGACAATGATATCAGAGCCATGGGAAGTTGCATATAAATCATCAAAGGAGAATAAAGTTCCAGATTCAATTTGTAGTGTCCAAAATCAACTTTTGTTTAGATACACGAGAAGTCATAGGAATTAGCAGAGAATTGACCAGTGGTATAGAAAAATAGAAAACACTGTTATTTTCAATGATTTGTCATGTAATAATTGTGATGGAGATGCACAACCTGGGTCAGCCCACAATACCGTGTCCCACTTTTTGGCCAAAGTGGAACATTGAAATCAATATTTTTAATTAAATTTTCACTTTCTGACACCTATAGCAACTAAGCCATTAAGAATTTGAAGATGATGTGAACTAATGATTTTTGAGATTTTGTGTGTAGATTCTAAATATATATTTTTAAAAATTTTAAGAAATAATTTGTGAAATTTTTTACATAATTTTTAATAACTAACTTTTTATAGTTAACAATATTTTTAAAAAGTGGCATTTATACCATGCAACATAACTTTTTTTTATAGAAAGGAAAAAATTATAAATTTTTAAACATAGATTTATAGCACCAATATCTAGTGTGTAGATTTTTTTCTATCATTTTTTGTTGTATTTTTTAAATTAATTTTTGAAGCGAGACTAATTATAATTTAGACATTGGTTTATACCACACAACATAACTTTTTCTGTATGTATCCAAATTAACTTCTCTTCTTTTGTTGAAACAAGGACATCAATACCTAATGTGCAGATATTTAAAAAAAAAAATTCTATTTTTTTATTTTCTATATGTGTAGAATACAGACCTTAATGTTTGGTGAAAAACCTATGTTCACTAGAAAATAGAAAATAAATATAATAGTTAAGTTCAAAATATATTCAATATCATACCTTTTAAAAATTTTATACTAAGGGCTACATACTTACAAAATAGAATTTCTAAATGACTTCATTTGATCCCCCAAAAGGTGAACCAAAACTAAGTTTTTGTCAGCATTTTGATAGGTGCGGAGGAGACTCCATCAAAGGTTTGATTTAAGGGGGCTTTTCAAAGGAAGCTAGGTGTGCAAAAATCACTTCCTACACTAATCTAATGAGGGGAGGAGAGTGCAAATTCAAATTTATCCTAACTATTACAGCAACATTAAACCATTAACATGAGATATTGCAGCAAACACATAATAGAGAAGGTGACACAGAAGAAGAGAGACATAAGATATATGTGGGGAAAACCCTTATCGAGTGAAAAACCCCACACTCCAAAACCTGCACAATGTATTATCAAAACAAAGATTGTTTACAACACACTTGCAATGCAAGCTCTCAGGAGTCTTCGACACTCATATCTAGAGACAAACTGGAAGCATAACAGTACCTGTCAAACCTATAATACGTCTCCCTCTTCAAGCACCTGTTTATATAGAATATACAAGGCAATATTGGTCTAAACTTGGAATGGGCATCCAATTTGGCCTCATGGCCCAAAACCCATGCCTAAGGACACTTGGTCAACATTGTAGAATGTGCCTGACACTTGTCCACAACTCCCATCCCAAAGAGGTCACCTATTTCCAAAATGGGCTATGACAAATGCTCTTACGACACTTATGACCATCATAGAATCTGTCATAGCGGTTACAACTTACAACTGTAAGAAAATCTGTCATACATAGGCTATAAATAGCATATTCTCTTACAACATGTCATAGTCCACCTGAAGGCACCCAAATATGCCTTTTTCAAAGATGCTTCATGACACATGTCTTCACCTGTCTTACAAGCTTCTATTTCTGACTCTTACATGTCATAGATTTTGTCATAGGAATCCATCATAACCATTTCGGTCAATATTCCCTTACACAACATCCAAGATGCTGACACATGGTAAAATGCCCCTACCACAAAGTGGGACACCTATCTCCTCATGTGAGGACAAAATTACAAGATGTCATCTTCCATGTAGGATGACACATCACCGTGCCACATCCCACAATATGACAATATGGAATTTACAATTAATTTACAACATAGGCAATGAATTGATAAATACAAACATAAATAATGCAAGGAATTACCAAGGTTGAGACACCTTAATTCCCAACATTCTCCCACTTGTCGAACACCTTGTAAGAGCCAATAGACTAACAGGATTTAACTGCTATAGACCGAGAGGCCCATAGACTCCGAACACCATCTAAACTTCTCTGTGCCCACTGGCTTCATCAATGCATCTACAACATTCTTCAAAATATCTACCTTCTCCAAATTTAACTTTCCATCCTCAACCATGTCTCGCATGAAGTGAGACTAAACATCAATCTGCTTTGTTCTAGCATGAAAAGTTGGATTCTTCGCAAGGCAAATTGCACTCTAACTATCACAACTGATCAAAATTTGACCTGCATCAACACCAATATCAGAACACAATCTCTTAAGCCAAATGTCTTCCTTACAAGCATGAGTTGCAGCCATATACTCAGCTTCTATAGTGGACAAAGCATCCATAGGTTGTCGCTTACTCATCCAACTAATCACACCAATAAATAGTGTAAACACATAAGCACTAGTGGATCTTCTACTATCAATGTCACCTGCCCAATCAGAATCCACAAATCCATGAATACTAACTGAATGCGGAGGTCCTGTAACCTTGCCATGATAGCAAATGGAATACTTGAAAGTACCCCTCAAATATCTAAACACTCACTTAACTGCATCCCAATGTACTCATCTAGGATTAGCCATAAACTGACTAAGGACTCCCACTGCTTCGGAAATGTTTGGTCTTATGTAGACCATAGCATACATCAAACTGCCAACAACACTAGCATAAGGTACTCTGCTCATGTCCTCCACCTCACTAGGAGATTTCAGACAATCATTAACAGACAACTTTGTCCCCAATTAAACAGGAACACTCAAAGGTCTACAATCTGCCATGCTAAACCTGTCCAACACGGTTTTCACATACTTACTCTGGCTTAACCAAAGTTTTCTATTAGTTCTATCTCTTCTGATTTCTATTCCAAGAATGTATATGGCTGCCCCAAAATCTTTCATTTCAAACTGTGCTACTAAATGAGACTTAAAATCAAAAATCATATTCTTACCCTTCCCAATGAGCAACATATCATCAACATATAATGCAACAATAAGAATATGATCACCATCAAACTTATAATACACACAGTGATCCAATTTCAATCTCAAATAACCAATTGACAACACAAAGGCATCAAACTTCAAGTACCACATCCTAGGAGACTGCTTCAAACCATACAAAGACTTCTTAAGCTTGCAAACCAAATTTTCTTTACCTTTCTCTATGTAATCCTCTGGCTGTGACATGTAGATTTCTTCCTCCAAATCACCATGAAGGAAAGTTGTCTTCACATCCATCTATTCTACCTCTAAATCATAAGCATCTTCAAGAGATAACAGAAATCTAATGGATGTTAGCTTCGCAACGAGAGAGAAAATTTCACCATAATCAATTCCCTCCACTTGTGAGTACCCCTTCACAACCAATCTAGCCTTTGTCACAACTCAATATCTTTAAAACTAATATAAAAAAATAATATTCATTTAAAATACAAAATGGTTTACACATAAGGAATAGATGATAAGTTTGCAAATCCACTAGTGAGTGGAAGATGCATTTTCCTTAATCAAAGACAGTGGAGAAAGCATTATCCTTAAAATAAGATAGTGGAGGATGCATTTGTATTAAACAAAGATAGTGGGGATGCATGGAATTTTCTATAAATGCCTCGATTGTAAGGAAGAAGGACACATGGATCTTTGGATGGAAAAGGCTGGAGAAATCTGTTCATGCCTAGTGAGACCAAATGCTAGGAAGGGAAGTGGCTTTCCACTTTGGAAAGAAGTTAGAAGAGGAGCATTGCTATTATTGTTGTGAGGTAATTGTATATTCGAACTATCAGCAATGTCAATTCCTCTCATAATTAGTTCGCTGCTATGAGAGAAAGCTGCACTGAATGTTAGTTTCGTAGAATTTTCTATTTCATAAGTTTTCAGCTTAGTTGTGGTAATGTTCAACCTACTAGTTGACTGTAGTTTTCATCTTTCACTATTATCTTCATTAAATCCATAAATTCATAATGCCACAAATAATTACAGATGTGGCTATGCAAAAGTCTTTAAAAAAAAGTTAAATTGGATACACTAATAAGAGTTTAGCTTTGACCGCTTTTATCATGTTTAATTGCTATGAATATCTATGACTTACTTCCTGCCTCAGCCTATTTCTCTTTGATTCTAGTGATTCTGTCCTCTTCATTCTGTTTAAGGGTGTTCTAGCTGGAGTACTGCAGTTGCCTTCTTATATGTCTTCTGATAAGTATGATTTCACAAATAATAACATTGCTGCAATTTAAAACCATATATAGCCTGTTGTTTGTCAGTATAATTTTGATTATCTTTATGCAAGGGCATAACTATGAATCAGTGAGTGAAATTGATGTGGAAGCCTACTCCTTTGGATTACTCGAGGATAACATACCCACTATAATTTCTAATATTCTCGTGGTCATCCCAATTTCTAGTTGTGGGATTGCCATTAGTTTCTATCTCACATCTCGTGGTCACCTATTTAGCTGTGCGTTTTCATTTTTGCCCTTATGTCTACCAGAGTATTTGCAAATATAATACTCTATGCGGTTTCATTTTACACATACGTACCTTGTCTGTGCGTTTTCATTTTGTACATATGTCTGCCAAACTAATTTCCATTATAATAGCTAACAAATTTGCCCCTTCCATTATGCTCTAATAAAAAATCCATACCCTGTTCTTAAGCGCCCATTTGGTATAGATAGGGAGGACATTGGCAAAGGTTAAGGATTTTGGCTTAATGCCTCCCAATTGCATTTTGCCTGAAAGTTTCTAAAGCCTTTTCAACGATTCCATTTTGTGCAAATTAGTGATCATTGTATTCCACTTTATGACATCTCTTTGAGACATTCTGTCAAACGGTTCACATGCCTAGTCTATGCTTCCACATTCTACATACATGTCTACCAGTGCATTTCAAAAAAAATTGTATTTGGTGAAATTCCTTTTTCAATTATGTTTTGATGAATGTCTATACTCTGTCTCAAAGCTCCCATTTTGGCATAGGATTTGACAAAAAATCCCCCTCTGTTTTGCCTTGACGGACAACCATGGCCTGTTTGAAAGTTTCCATTTTGGCATCCACAAGAAGGATGCTGACCAAGGCATTGCTTATTCAAATGAATTATTAATAGATAGTGTTTTCTAGATTTGGTCACTTCATCAACTGAAAGGAGTTGGCCAAAGGAGCTGGCAATCCCTATCCAAACTTCCTCCCAATACGCCCAATGTAAATAGGAGATTTAGCAATTATTTTCAATAAGTCAATACACAAAATATTTTCAATAATTAAATACACAAATGAGTCAAAATAGTTTTATTCAAATATTGTCCTCTGAATTGTGCTGCACAGAATTGACTATAAAAAGAATGGAAAAATATTCATGCATTAATATTTTGGCATTTGTCAGGTTAATTGTTTGAGTTTGCACATTTATTTGTATGTATCTATTTTTGGCTTTTGTATATATCTTCTGTAGGAGAGATTATTATCTAATTAGGCAGTATTTCTTGGTTGTGGTTTATAAAGAAGCTGGGAATGAATAAATACAGGCTTATCTTCTTGATAAATTAGTCTGTTTTGATAGTGGTTATTTGCCTCTTAGTATTTAATATGTTGGTGCTGTGGTCCCACTCTAATTTGTGAGATTTATTCTGTATATCAAGATGAGTTTGTGAATGTAACTCTGTAATTGCTGGGGGTGATTTTCTTATTAACATCTAATACAAAAATGCTGAAATGAAATTACCATAGGGACTTACATAATTTTCCTATACCGTATCTAATTCTTATTTTGATTTTTATGGTGGAATTGATTTACTTCTCCATCACAAGCAATCCTTACATCCTCAACAAATAGACCCTATCTATTGTACTTGTCATCTAGGGGCTTCTCATCATGTCTATATGTGAAATTTTAAAGGAGGAATTATTACCTTATCCTCCCTGTATCATAACATCTATGAGGTGTTTGATCAAAACTAAATAACTTAATCATGTTACCAATTGTAGGGATTGACATGAAACTGTAATTTTCACCTATGAGTTTTAATAGGTTAGATAGAATTCTCCCTATCTTGTACTTAATATTGATGTAATGAATTAGACCATTGAAAATATATTTCATACTTAGCTACCTATGGAAGCACATCCTTTGAAATAATGGGGGAATCAATTATTGTACCTTCAACTTATATGAAAGATTGTACCTTCAACTTATATGAGAGTTTTCTTTGAATATAGCTCTGAGTTATCTGCTAGCATCAAGTGCATATGAACCATGTGTTTCTTGTGAAATTCTATTATGCTATAGGGTACATTTACCACTCCAAGTACACTATCATAATGAAGCTCTCTAAAAGTAATGTGTAGTGAGATTGTAGAGAGAGGCTCTAATTTGTAAGGGGAGGAGGAAATCTCATGGTCACACAAATAGCATTGGTGAAGTATGATACCATGTAAAATTTCCCTTTGACTTGACCCTTGAAAACTCTATTTAATCATGTTCCTATAATTTGGGATAACCTCCTTTTCCATAATCATGATAAAATCTTAATAGCATCTTTCTCACAAATAGGTTCCATATTAAAAATCATTTCTTAATTATCATATCATTTTAGATTGAAAGCTTAAGTATCCTTTCCAGTTTATGTTTACGAATAACATTATTTGTATGAATAATAGGGAATGTGAAAGTATGAGTGAGTAATTTGGTATATGAATGTATGTAAAGACGCTGCATGGTTGAATCTTGTTTCTAGTCTATAAATTGTTAGAAGAATCCTAAGAATTAGATAAACAATATTATGTGGGATTAGAATTCTAAAATTTGCTTGAGCTACCTTGGTCGATAACACTCTTTTCATAATATAAAATTTTATAGTTAGTATCTTAATTATGAACTAGCAAGCTTGTTAAGTTTCTCTGTTCATTAAAGGTCATATTGTTTCCCAAGGATTATTCAAAATTTATTCATATTGTATTTGGAAATTGTATTTGAAGAACAAAGTTATCAGTTAAACCTTATTTTAAGAGTGGTCTTAACACTAATAGTTTTGTATCTGTACGATTATGTTGATATTGCTTTTACACATGATACTTGTTTCAAGCTGGTTGTTTCCATTAATGTCCTATAAACTAGTATCTTTGCTTTATGCAAGTTCTTTCAATATAAATCAATGTCCAAACTCAACCCAATCATAGTGTTCAGTATTTACGGTACCTTTGGGTCACGTTTACGGGTAATGCCGTTGCGTTGAACCAAGTACCTTGTGCCTAACATAGCTACAACAATGACGTCTGGGCACTATCCCTCTAAATCATCGGGGAGTAATAAGGAACATGTCGAAGTTAAATCCGCAGGAAAGGAAAATCTCCTCAGATATCTCATTAAGAAGATTAACTGAAAAGAGAGGATGAGTCTATTGAACTAATGATTACCATGATGCTTATTTGGAAAAACACTCCGAGTATACTATCAGAAAATGAGGCTTATTGACATGTGAGTATAGATCAAGGAGGACATGTGAAATGTCAGATAGGGCAACTAGGCAAATCTAGAAACACTATCTATCATATGCTTTTGCCTTCCCCTTGCAGATCGTGGTGAAAGTACTAGGGAATCAAGAACGGACTTAGTCACGATTTGGTTTGAGGAAGTAAGCTAGATTTCATGGGTAGACACCTTATAGGGATTCCTCCACACTAGGACTAGCTGACATCCCCTTAGGTGATTGTGGTAGTGGACTAACTTCCATCCCTGTTTCACCGAGTGGGTGGCAGCCGACGAAGAACTGTCTGGGGCAGGGAATAACCCTAGAAAGGGCTGGGTACCTGCTCACAGTTACATCATAGTGTAAAATAGAACTACATGTTCGCATTCCCCGCATTAGTCACATCTGAAGGAGGGGGCCTTGATCCCGTGGATACAGGGTATGTAGGCAGTCTGGACAGTGAAGGATGCCCCCAGTACTCAGGACCCCTGGATGTAGGGTGTTCTACAATTAGCATCGTGATCTTAATTCTCTGAGTAGTGATTACTGAGTTGTGTTAATAGGAGATTGTTAAGTTAATTTTGTGCAGATGAGAAGGATACAGTTACTAGAGGAGAAGCAAGCTATAGAAAAAGAATGTAATGCATGACTTAAGGTATGAACTGATCCGTTGTTCTTCTAGGTTATCTTATATAATGTACCTTCTCTCGTAATGTACTCTCTCTTCACTAGATTTAAACTTGGTGATCTTTTAAGAACCTGATGATTCTAGGAAACTAAATTTCAAGTTTCATCGCATTGCTATAGCATACATTAAGCACTTCTGGAAGTATTTCACATTTCCTACATCTGCCAAATCAAAATTTTTATTCATTGGTATTTTTAAAAAATAGAGTTTAGTGTTATTTGATTTAGGACGATTCGGGTCCTTACATGTGGTATCAGAGCTTTTGGTTCAGACACTAGGCCTGAAGGTCCGCTAACCTAAAGCATGGTCAGAATTAAGACATAAGACTAATAGTATTCCCCCTCTTACGATCTAATGATCATCCAGTTAATGATAAACATGGATAGAAACATGAAAAAGAAATGATAAGGTCATAAGGAAACCTTCCCTAGAAGGTGAAATGGATAACTTGATGACAGTAATGGTATGTGTAACGGGACAACAGTAGTTGTGTACATGACAACCATAAAACATGTGAAGTGAATATCATCTTCCGTGGCTAATTCCTCTTGTGGCACATCGTAATCTTTTTAGAATGGCATGCCCTGGGATGTATGGGGTCATATGACTATTCATTTGGATTTACGATATAGAAGTATGATAAGGTTGTGGTGAATGCTTAACGTGACATGGCGATTATCATTGTTCTCTATGTGGTTTGAGACCATTGTACGATTTAGTTATTGGAGCGATAGAAGTCCACCCAGTTTCCATACTCCCCTTAGGTGGTCTTATTGTAAGGCTACATGGTGCTTGTAATGTGCAAATTTTATGAGATTGTTGCATTATTTATTCTTGTGATAAAGATTTTAAAAGCCGCAGTGTTTTATTTCTTTATTTAAATTTTGATGGTCCTTTTGCCTCAAGGGCTTGTTCCTTGCTGAACTTGGGATGTTGCAATAATTTCTATCTTTGATCTTCACTTTTTCTTGGCTTGTTTTATTTTAATTGAGGATTTAACTTATTGACTTGTTTCACTTAATCCTTCTTGTTTTGAGGCATTTTTAATTTTACAACTACTGGCATGTGTGGAGTAATGTGACTTCTGTAAAACTACCATATATAGGTAGGGCCCTGGCAGGTTGTATGGGGGAGTAGGTGACTTGGGGAGCTTCTACTGTAAGGATGGGGTTGTAGATGGGACTGGTATGGGACAGTCATAATCCATCCATCCCCGTAGATCTATGTGTCTGTTTCTTGCATATCTCCCTTTTGGAGGATAACACCTTATACAAATGCAAGGTATTAGGAAACGTGTGGAGGGGTTCTTGAAAGGGCCCTGAAAACCATCTTTATTTCTCGGTTACTTAGCACTAAGAAGACCATGATGAAAACCCCTTGTGGGCGTCATGCATAATCCCTTCTCCATGCATTTTGTATCCCTACACTTGGGGGCAAAACCGTATCCTTCATCCACATCCAAAATATCCTTGCACATCTTATCCACTGTCTTATCCTTATCCTATCATATTCTTATCTACTATATTCCCCACCTTAGATCTTGATAAAGACAAGGGGCAAAATATCAACAACATGCTTTGAAGACCTCTTGGCATACTTCCTTTCCAAGTATATCCTCCATTCATCTATTGCAACCACTTGAGCAGTGATAGTTGATGTCAAAAGTGTCCCTTTGAATCCTTCCTCCAATTGCTCATTTTCCATTTCCTGCTCTGATAGCTCCTCAGCAATATCTCAATTTTCATAAACTTCAGTATCCATAACCCACAGACTATCCACAGGGAAAACATTCAAGTCGGCTAAAGTGGCCAATTCATTGACCGTTCCATTGTGCCTTTATGAAGCTTCTAATTTTCCTTCACCATACCAAGGGACTCCCACACCATCATCTTCAATTGATACACAGTTGTGCATCTAAAAAACTCTCAAGTTAATTGAGCTACCATTTGTTGATGTCTTCTGAGACCTCTTTGATGTACGTCATTCAACATCAGATAAAGACCCAAAGGAAGCTAAAATGGACCTAGGTGGTTCTTTACATCAAAAAAGATGTATACGAATCTCCTCATTTCTATATTCCAATTTACGCATAAATTCACAGCTTTCTCTGTCCTCTATGCACTCTTTACAGATCTCTGGGTGTGTTCTTAGAGTATAGATTTTACTCATCTTACACTCCTGATCATCAACATTTAAGTCCAACTCTGTTATTTGCACTTCCTTGCAGCTTCCATCAATCCTTGAGACTATATGATGAGTACTAGAGATAGCTATTAACTTTTGAGAAACTAATGACATTCATGGACTCCTATTTTGGGAAGCTACTATCAATTTTGGGATGCTATCACTACTTTTAGATAACAAGCCCTAAGGTGGCACTAATTGATGTGACAGTCGTGAAGAGAGATGGATGGAAAGTTTGGAAGAAGTTTTTGATAAATCAGCATGCGTGATTGCTAGAATTGTTACCTTTCACTTGAATGTTGATATGTATAATATGATATTAGAATAATGGAAGTCACTGGTACTCAGAAGAATCCCCGGGGTGGATTACTTGTAACCGGCTTTGCCGAAACTGAGAAGTCACTAGTACTCAGAAGAATCCCCGGGGTGGATTACTTATACCCGGATTTGCTGAAACTGAGGTGTGTACAAGTTGATATTGTGTATCCCTAGTTGACATCCTCAGCACAGTTCTTGGGTAGATACTGTGGTCTCCAGGAAGTGACTCATGGATCCGGATTGATCCTGAAGGAGCCAAAAGTCTCTGGTCAGAGCATAATGATTCCTGTCCTATTTAGCTCAGTTGGCTATTGTGTTTACTTATTTCGTATTGGATAGAGTATTGGTCCATTTGCCCTAGTTCCGTATGAACCTATTTGTTTGTTCTACCTGAATCAGGTAGCGATAAGGTCTGTTTGACCAGTGTAGGCCGTTTGGTCATTAATTTGGAGAATTATGCAAACTCAAAAGGTGTAATTCAAAGTTGTTGGAAACAGAGAGAGGAACAGAAGACAGTTTGAAAGAATTGAAAAGGGAGAACAGTAATAGGAATTCAAAGAACATGTTAATCAATTGGAGAAGTCACTTGTACCATGCAGAAAAGAAAATGAAAACTTGAAATCTAAGCCTGAACCTTGTGATGTTTTGTGAGGTTGCAGAAGTTTCTTCAGAAGATGAAAGTGAAGCTAACAGTGTGACTGAATTGCATTTACCAATTTGCCCAAAGGACAGAAGAGCCCAGTTGGCTATATTTTAGTATGTCCCATTTTGGACACTTTAGCCTGGATTGGTTGTTTCCTGAGTACTTAGATTGACTAAGAGAATATAATTCTTCTAATCTACAGTGGTGCATCACTACTCTTGGATTCGAGCACATGTTGGAGTAAACTTCAAATATAACTAAATTTTTTGATAAAGATCTAGATTACCAAGGGAGAATCTATGAACCTAAATTTTTATTGACCGTACTTCGAAAGTTGATTTATCTTTGATGATGGAAGTTTAAAGTGAATTGCAAGTGTTTATTCTAGACACAGTAAAATTCGAATGAACATTCAACATTTCAGACTCGAGGACAAGCTACAAGGATATGCTCAATCAGGTTACCTAGTAGAATTTTAATTATGAACTTTGACTTCACTGATGATGGACTACTTTGTTGTGGGATGGACTATGAAGGTAGGTAAGCATATTGATAGTAAACGATGCTTATTTCTATGGACTTTTATATATATGTTTTGACTTTATTTCTAATATGCATCGGGATGATGCATAAATTTAGGGGAGAAGGATGTCACAACTCAATATCTTGAAAACTAATATAAAAAAATAATATTCATTTAAAATACAAAATGGTTTACACATAAGGAATAGATGATAAGTTTGCAAATCCACTAGTGAGTGGTAGATGCATTTTCCTAAAACAAAGATAGTGGAGGGAGCATTTTCCTTAAACAAAGACTATGGAGAAAGCATTATCCTTAAATTAAGACAGTGGAGGATGCATCCGTATTAAACAAAGACAGTGGGGATGCATGGAATTTGCTATAAAATGCCTCGATTGTAAGGAAGAAGGACACACAGATTTTTGGTTGGAAAAGGCTGGAGAAATTTGTTCATGCCCAGTGAGACCAAACGCTAGGAAGGGAAGTGGCTTTCCACTTTGGAAAGAAGTTGCAAGAGGAGCATTGCTATTATTGTTGTGAGGTAATCGTATCTTCAAACTATTAGCAATGTCAATTCCTCTCATAATCAGTTCGCTACTATGAGAGAAAGCTGCACTGAATGTTAGTTTCGTAGAATTTTCTATTTCATAAGTTTTCAGCTTGGTTGTGGTAATGTTCATCCTACTAGTTGACTGTAGTTTTCATCTTTCACTATTATCTTCGTTAAATCCATAAATTCATAATGCCACGAATAATTACAGATGTGGCTATGCAAAAGTCTAAAAAAAAAAGTAAAATTGGATACACTAATAAGAGTTTAGCTTTGACCGCTTTTATCATGTTTAATTGCTATGAATATCTATGACTTACTTCCTGCCTCAGCCTATTTCTCTTTGATTCTAGTGATTTTGTCCTCTTCATTCTGTTTAAGGGTGTTCTAGCTGGAGTATTGCAGTTGCCTTCTTATATGTCTTCTGCTGAGTATGATTTCACAAATAATAACATTGCTGCAATTTAAAAACATATATAGCCTGTTGTTTGTCAGTATAATTTTGATTATCTTTATGCAAGGGCGTAACTATGAATCAGTGAGTGAAATTGATGTGGAAGCCTACTCCTTTGGATTACTCGAGGATAACATACCCACTGTAATTTCTAATATTCTCTTGGTCATCCCAATTTCTAGTTGTGGGATTGCCATTAGTTTCTGTCTCACATATCGTGGTCACCTATTTAGCTGTGCGTTTTCATTTTTGCACACATGTCTGCCAGAGTATTTGCAAATATAATACTCTATGCAGTTTCATTTTACACATATGTGCCTTGTCTGTGCGTTTCCATTTTGCACATATGTCTACCAGAGTAATTTCCATTATAATAGCTAACAAATTTGCCCCTTCCGTTATGCTCTAATAAAAAATCCATACCCTGTTCATAAGCACCCATTTGGTACAGACAGGGAGGACGTTGGCAAAGGTTAAGGATTTTGGCTTAACGCCTGCCAATTGCATTTTGCCTAAAAGTTTCTAAAGCCTTTTCAACGATTCCATTTTGTGCAAATCGGCGATCATTGCATTCCACTTTATGACATCTCTTTGAGACATTCTATCAAACGGTTCACATGCCTAGTCTATGCTTCCACATTCTGCATACGTGTCTACCAGTGCATTTCAAAAAATATTGTATCTGGTAAAATTCATTTTTCAATTATGTTTTGATGAATGTCTATACTCTGTCTCAAAGCTCCCATTTTGGCATAGGATTTGACAAAAACCCCCCCTCTATTTTGCCTTCACGGACGACCATGGCCTGTTTGAAAGTTTCCATTTTGGCGTCCACAGGAAGTGTGCTGACCAAGGCATTGCTTATTCAAATAAATTATTAATAGATAGCGTTTACTAGATTTGGTCACTTCATCAACTGAAAGGAGTTGGCCAAAGGAGCTGGCAATGCCTGTCCAAACTTCCTCCCAATATGCCCAATGTAAATAGGAGATTTAGCAATTATTTTCAATAAGTCAATACACAAAATATTTTCAATAATTAAATACACAAATGAGTCAAAATAGTTTTATTCAAATATTGTCCTCTGAATTGTGCTGCACAGAATTTGAATATAAAAAGAATGGAAAAATATTCATGCATTAATATTTTGGCATTTGTCAGGTTAATTGTTTGAGTTTGCACATTTATTTGTATGTATCTATTTTTGGCTTTTGTATATATCTTCTGTAGGAGAGATTATTATCTAATTAGGTAGTATTTCTTGGTTGTGGTTTAGAAAGAAGCTGGGAATGAATAAATACAGGCTTATCTTCTTGATAAATTAGTCTGTTTTGATAGTGGTTATTTGCCTCTTAGTATTTAATAAGTTGGTGTTGTGGTCCCACTCTGATGTGTGAGATTTATTCTAGATATCAAGATGAGTTTGTGAATGCAACTCTATAATTGCTGGGGGTGATTTTCTTATTAACATCTAATACGAAAATGCTGAAATGAAATTACCATAGGGACTTACATAATTTTCCTGTATCGTATCTAATTCTTATTTTGATTTTTATGGTGGAATTGATTTACTTCTCCATCACAAGCAATCCTTACATCCTCAACAAATAGACCCTATCTATTGTACTTGTCATCTAGGGGCTTCTCATCATGTCTATATGTGAAATTTTAAAGGAGGAATTATTACATTATCCTCCCTATATCATAACATCTATGAGGTGTTTGATCAACACTAAATAACTTAATCATGTTACCAATTGTAGGGATTGACATGAAACTGTAATTTTCACCTATGAGTTTTAATAGGTTAGATAGAATTCTCCCTATCTTGTACTTAATATTGATGTAATGAATTAGACCATTGAAAATATATTTCATACTTAGCTACCTATGGAAGCACATCCTTTGAAATAATGTGGGAATCAATTAGTGTACCTTCAACTTATATGAGAGTTTTCTTTGAATATAGCTCTGAGTTATCTGCTAGCATCAAGTGCATATGAACCATGTGTTTCTTGTGAAATTCTATTATGCTATAGGGTACACTTACCACTACAATTACACTATCATAATGAAGCTCTCTAAAAGTAATGTGTAGTGAGATTGTAGAGTAAGGCTCTAATTTGTAAGGGGAGGAGGAAATCTCATGGTCACACAAATAGCATTGGTGAAGTATGATACCATGTAAAAGTTCCCTTTGACTTGACCCTTGAAAACTCTATTTAATCATGTTCCTGTAATTTGGGATAACCTCCTTTTCCATAATCATGATAAAATCTTAATAGCATCTTTCTCACAAACAGGTTCCATATTAAAAATCATTTCTTAATTATCATATCATTTTAGATTGAAAGCTTAAGTATCCTTTCTAGTTTATGTTTACGAATAACATTATTTGTATGAATAATCGGGAATGTGAAATTATGAGTGAGTAATTTGGTATATGAATGTAAAGATGTTGCATGGTTGAATCTTGTTTTTACTCTATAAATTTTTAGAAGAACCCTAAGAATTAGATAAACATTATTATATGGGATTAGAATTCTAAAATTTGCTTGAGCTGCCTTGGTCGATAACACTCTTTTCATAATATAAAATTTTATAGTTAGTATCTTAATTATGAATTAGCAAGCTTGTTAAGTTTCTCTGTTCATTAAAGGTCACATTGTTTCCCAAGGATTATTTAGAATTTATTCATATTGTATTTGGAAATTGTATTTGAAGAACAAAGTTATCAGTTAAACCTAATTTTAAGAGTGGTCTTAACACTAATAGTTTTGTATCTGTACGATTATGTTGATATTGCTTTTATACATAATACTTGTTTGAAGCTAGTTGTTTCCATTAATGTCCTATAAACTAGTATCTTTGCTTGATGCAAGTTCTTTCAATATAAATCAATGTCCAAACTCAACCCAATCGCAGTGTTCAGTATTTACGGTACCTCTGGGTCACGTTTACGGGTAATGCCGTCATGTTGAACCAAGTACCTCACGCCTAACATAGCTGCAACAATGACGTCTGGACACCGTCCCTCTAAATCGTCGAGGAGTAATAAGGAACATGTCGAAGTTAAATCCGCAGGAAGGGAAAATCTCCTCGGATATCTCATTAAGAAGATTAACTAAAAAGAGAGGATGAGTCTATTGAACTAATGATTACCATGATGCTCATTTGGAAAAACACTCTAAGTATACTATTAGAAAATGAGGCTTATTGACTTGCGAGTATAGATCGAGGAGGACATGTGAAATGTCAGATAGGGCAACTAGGCAAATCCAGAAATGCTATCTATCATATGCTTTTACCTTGCCCTTGTAGATCGTGGTGAAAGTACTAGGGAATCAAGAACGGACTTAGTCACGATTTGGTTTGAGGAAGTAAGCTAGATTTCATGGGTAGACACCTTATAGGGATTCCTCCACACTAGGACTAGCTGACATCCCCTTAGGTGTTTATGGTAGTGGACTAACTTCCGTCCCTATTTCACCGAGTGGGTGGCAGCCGACGAAGAACTGTCTGGGGCAGGGAATAACCCTAGAAAGGTCTGGGCACCTGCTCACAGTTACATCAAACATAGTGCAAAATAGAACTACATGTTCGCATTCCCCGTATTAGTCACATCCGAAGGAGGGGGCCTTGATCCTATGGATACAGGGTATGCAGGCAGTCTGGACGGCGAAGGATGCCCCCAGTACTCAGGTCCCCTGGATGTAGGGTGTTCTACAATTAGCATCGTGATCTTAATTCTCTGAGTAGTGATTACTGAGTTGTGTTAACAAGAGATGAGAAGGATACAATTACTAGAGGAGAAGTAAGCTATCGAAAAAGAATGTAATGCATGACTTAAGGTATGAATTGATCCGTTGTTCTTCTAGGTTATCTTAAATAATGTACCTTCTCTCGTAATGTACTCTCTCTTCACTAGATTTAAAATTGGTGATCTTTTAGGAACCTAATGATTCTAGGAAACTGAATTTCAAGTTTCATCGCATTGCTATAGCATACATTAATCACTTCTGGAAGTATTTCACATCTCCTACATCTGCCAGATCAAAATTTTTATTCATTAGTATTTTTAAAAAATAGAGTTTAGTGTTATTTGATTTAGGATGAGTCAGGTCCTTATAGCCTTGTACTTTTCAACACTGCCATCTGCACTAAATTTCTTCTTGAACACCCATTTACAACCAACGGGTTTTCATCCATCAGGAAAAGGCACCAAGTCCCATGTTTTGTTATTTTCCAAAGAAGCCATCTCATCTTCCATGGCCTCCTTCCAGGAACCTGCATCTTTCATGTCCATAGCCTCTTTCACAGTTCTAGGCTCATCAGTGTTAGAAAGTAAAGCAAAAGCACAACTAGAATCAATTAATGAATAACCAAACCTATCAGGTTTCTTTCTTGTTCATGTAGACCTCCTCAATAGCTGAGGTTGAGGTTCTGCTTCTTCTTCTTCACTTCCAGAGCTGCTAGAGCTCTCCTCATCATCAGGCCTCACAGGGTCTGTCGGGGGTAGAAGGAAACTGAACCCCATGTTCTTTCTTTTTTGATTGTTCTGGCTGTAGAACAATGGAAGAGGGTGTTAGCTCTCTGAAGATAACACTTCTTCTAGACAACCTTTCTCAGTCACGGGATCCCAAAGCTTGTATCCTTTCACACCAACACCATAGCCAATGAAGATACATTTAACAACTTTGTTCTCCAACTTAGATCATTTCTCCCTAGGCACATGTGCATATGCCTCACAACCAAAAACATGAAGATGCCTTACTAAAGGCTTCTTACCAGACCACACCTCCATAGGTGTTTTACCAACAAGAGCTGATGTAGGAGATCTATTTACCAAATAGCAAGCAGTGGCAACAGCGTCAACCCAAAACTTTTGTTCGAGGCTTGCTCTACTAAGCATACTCCTAGCCTTCTCCATCAGTGTCATGTTTATCCTCTCTGCAACCCCATTTAGTTGCAGGGTGTATGGAGTTGTCTTATGTCTTTCAATCCCTTTCTCTTTGCAGAACTTATCGAACTCTATCGAACAAAACTCACCACCATTGTCAGTTCTCAAACACTTAATCTTTTTACAAGTCTAATTTTTAGAAAAGGCTTTAAACTCCTTAAACTTACTTAAGACTTCAGTCTTGCTTTTGATAAAATAACCCATGTCCTTCTATTGTAATCATCTATGAAAGGTACAAAATATACAGATTTTGATAACAAAGGAACATTAACAGGATCAAACACATCAGAGTGAATAAGATCCAATACACTAGAAGACTTGTAAGAACTAGAGTAAAACTGAACACGGTTTTGCTTTCCATAAATGCAATGTTCGTAAAAGTCAAACTCAAGATTACAATCATTTAACCCCTCAACGAGGTTTTTATTTTTCAGGGTACGCAGACTCTTCTCACCAATGTGGCCATATCTCAAATGCCATAACATAGTCTTTTCAGCAGGAAGCTTAGCTTCCAAAGCATGTGCACAACCATCGGAACCAGTTACAACAAATTTCTTCACTGCATGTTCAGATGGTGGGGATGAAGTGATAGCAGCTCTTCCTTGAGTCAGAAGAACTATTGCAATGTGAAGTGCATGCCTCCAGATGAAACAAAGTACCCCTCTGAGTACCCTTCACAAGCACCATAGATCCTCCTGTCATATTGCATCCATCCTTCGAAAAGACAACCTGCACACCTGCATCAGTCAACACACTTACAGAAAGCAGGTTCCATACAAGGCCTGGAATGTGCATAACTCCAGTGATTTCCTTCACTCATCCATCAGGGAATCGGATTGAGACTCTTCCATGACCAACAATCTTCAGATGAGAGTCATCACCAAGGTACACCCTTCCACCATCGAACTCTTCATATTTTGTGAACTAGTCTCGATGTGAGGTCATGTGGAATGATGGACCAGAATCAATTAACCACACATCACCATATGCATGGGTGGCCAGGGCTGCGATGAAGGCATCACCATCATCTTGTGACTTGTCAGAATCTGAATCAGGAGCTTTCTTCTTCCTCTTCTTCTTCTCCTCTTTGCATTCCTTTTAGAAATGCTTAGTTTTACCACAGTTCCAATAAAGAGCCTTGGACTTTTCAGGAGATTTAGATCTCCCACGGGATTTGGATCTGCCCTTATCACTTTTCTTGTCTTTCTTCTTCCCTTTCTCCTTGGGTCTTCCACGAACTGCAAGAGCCTCTTTGGCTAATTTAGATGTCTTCCTCTGCATTTCTTTAGATAACAACAAGGACACCACATCATCCATCTTGAAGGTGGTAGTGGTGCTTCTGATAGCCATTACAAGATGATCCCATGAATCTGTTAAAGAACAAAGGAGGGTCATGCAACGATCCTCCTCCATTTTAACACCCACATATGTTATCTGTGCAACAATCATGTTGAAAGAATTCATGTGGTCCACAATAGATATTCCATCTTCCATCTTCAAAGAAAACAACTTCTTTTTCAGGAAGAGTTTGTTCACCAGGGACTTGGCCTGATAAACATCACCCAACTTCTTCCAAAGATCCTTTGTTGTCTTCTCCTCATGGATGTTCAAGAGAACAGAGTAAGCTAAACAGAGTCTAATGAGACCCTTAGCCTTCTATTTGAGGTCCCAATTAGCTTGTTGTATTGTTGCAAGTTTTACACCGGATACCATTTCCCATAGGTCATGATCAACAAGTAGGTCCTCCATCTTCAATTTCCACAACTTGAAATTAGTGTCATTAAATTTATCAACCTCTAACCTTCCAGATGTGGTTGCCATCTCCTTGCTACAATAAGATATAGAATACTCTGCACAAGACTCCCACTCAACCTAAGATTAGCTCAAAAACCCCTACCCAGTAGCTAGAACCAAAAACTAGCTAGGCTTTGATACCAATTGAAAGGAAGCTAGGTGTGCGAAAAATCACTTCCTACACTAATCTAATGAGGGAAGGAGAGTGCAAATTCAAATTTATCCTAACTATTATAGCAACATTAAACCATTAACATGAGATATTGCAGCAAACACATAAAAGAGAAGGTGAGACAAAAGAAGAGAGACACAAGATATACGTGGGGAAAATCCTTATCGGGTGAAAAACCCCACACTCCAAAACCTACACAATGTATTATCAAAACAAAGATTGTTTACAACACACTTGCAATGAAATCTCTCAGGAGTCTTCAACACTTGTATCTAGAGACAAACTGATAGCATAACAGTACCTGTCAAACTTATAATACATCTCCCTCTTCAAGCACTTGTTTATATACAATATACAAGGCAATATTGGTCCAAATTTGGAATGGGCGTCCAACTTGGCCTCATGGCCCAAAATCCATGCCTAGGGATACTTGATCAACATTGTAGAATGTACCTGACACTTGTCCACATCTCCCATCGCAAAGAGGTCACCTATTTCTAAAATGGGCTATGACAGATGCTCTTACGACACTTACGACCATCATAGAATCTGTCATAATGGTTACAACTTACAGCTGTAAGAGAATCTGTCATACATAGGCTATAAATAGTATATTCTCTTACAACATGTCATAGGCCACCTTGGGATGCCCAAATATGCCTTTTTTCAAAGATGCTTCATGACACATGTCTTCACCTGTCTCACAAGCTTATATTTCTGACTCTTACATGTCATAGATTCTGTCATAGGAATCCATCATAACCGTTTTGGTCAATATTCCCTTACACAATGTCCAAGATGCCAACACATGGAAAAATGCTCCTACCACAAAGTGGGATGCCTTTCTCCTCATGTGAGGACAAAATTACAAGTTGTCATCTTCCATGTAGGATGACATATCATCGTGTCACATCCCACAATATGACAACATGGAATTTACAATTAATTTACAACATAGGCAATTAATTAATAAATATAAACATAAATAATGCAAGGAATCACCAAGGTTGAGACACCTTAATTCCCAATTTTATCTAACCCCCTTCATTTAAACCCCTTTAGACGGAACCTCTCAAGGCTTAAATCATTATTTTCTCTAAAAAATATGTGATTTAAACAAAAATCAGGATGTCCCAAAAGTGGAACACACTATTGTGGTAGCACCCACATACATCACCAACTATTGTTAATGAAAAAAATATTGCAATATAAAAATTCAATAGCCTTAGCCTTGATAAGGGCTTATGTCAATGGAGATGTGTTTCAACACATACAAGGGTGTAAATTTGCTTGGGATGCCCTTCAAAAATTACGAGATCTATATTATTCTCATTCTAAATTGGAGTTCATTTAGTTATAGTTGAGTTTATTTAACCTGTAATTGAAGAATGATGATGTCATGAATTTAATTTGAACCATAAAACAAATGTTGATGCTATTGGTGGAAAAGTTGATATCTATCTCATAACCTTCATAAAGGCACTTATTCCAACACATTCAACTTATTTGGAGTCTCTTCAATAAAGTAATGAATTGAAGACCATTACTTTTGATCAATTGGTTGAAATGTTAGTAGAACGTGAGAAGGATTTTTGGAGAAAATTTGATAGCATTGGTGAAAATGTTTTTCTTTCTCAACAAAATGACAAGCCTCCTAATAAGAGCTTCTCTTCTAGAGGTGGTCACAGTGATCAAGGAAAAGGTAGAGGTCAATGGAAGAATAGAGGTAGAGGAGGTGTAAATGGCAAAGGACACTCCCAACATGACAACCAAAATGATAGATGCCACTTGTATTGTAAATGATGTGGTCAAAGAGGTAGTCATGAAGCCC
Organism: Cunninghamia lanceolata; assembly: GCA_027924645.1. Lineage (NCBI taxonomy): Eukaryota > Viridiplantae > Streptophyta > Pinopsida > Cupressales > Cupressaceae > Cunninghamia > Cunninghamia lanceolata. Next base: position 180,467 of record BSBN01001183.1, on the reverse strand, counting down.
ATGAATGCAAACTCACATGGGATAAGATAGAAAATTCTTTCAAACAAAAAAAAAAACACACTATGATGATAAAGCATCAAGAGCAAGTCAATTTGCATGTGATAGTGATAATGATGAATATGTGCTTTATGTATCAGATTCTGCTTATTGTAATTCAATTAATGCTTCATGATGTGATGCTTGGGTGTTAGATACTGGAGCCACACAACATATGACATTTCAGTGTGATTATTTTGAAGAATTTCATGAAGGTGTTTATGGTCTAATCTATTTGGTAGATAAATCAAGCCTCAAGCCTATTGGAAAAGGAACCATTCAGCTCAAGTTGCCTGACCTTCTAGTTTGTGTACTTCATGATATCATGTATCTTCCTCAATTACAATGTAACTTGTTGTCACTAGTCTTAATTTGACAATAAGGCCACTCCATTTTGTTGAAAGACGGACAAGTGGTTGTCAAGAAGAAGTCAAATAATCAAGTTACATTTACTAGTTGTGGAAATGGAAAGTTATTAAAACTCCATAGAAAATCATCCATTTCTATTAGTTTTCATATCTTACTAAAAAAGGCACTCTAAGTTCTCCTAGTATTTTATGGCATGCAAGATTTGGCATGTTAATTATCATAGAACTTGTATCATGCAAAAGAATGGTATGTAGGTTTTCCCACTTTGCCTAAGAAGGTTGAAAGATGTGAAGCTTGTATTCTTACAAAACAACATAGAGATTCTTTCCTTCATTCCACTTGGCAAGCACATAGAAAATTTCAACACATTCATTCTAATTTATGTGGGCCTTTACCAGTAACTTCTAATGGGGGATGTAACTTCTATCTTTCCCTCTCTCTAATGCTATCTCTTTATGTCTATCTCTCTATTTCCCTATCTCTTTATATCTATATCATCTCTCTCTCTCTCCCTCTTTTTCTCCCTCTCTATATCTCTATCTATTTCTCCCTCTATTTATTTATCTCTCTATCCTCTCTCTATATATATCTCCCTCCCTCTCTCTCTCCCTCTCTCCCTCTCTATATCTCTATCTATCTCTCCTTTTATCTTTTTATTTCTATATCATCCCTCTCTCTTTATCTCTTTGCCTCTCTATCTATATATCTCTCTCCCTCTCTTTATCTTGCTCTCTCTATATCTATCTATCTATCCCTCTCTCTAAATATATCTTTCTATCTCTCCCTCCCTCTCTATCTCTCTCTCCATCTCCCCACCTCTCTTTATCTGTTGTTGGTAATGGAGCTTGATTCTCTTCCTGATTCAAAAGTTTTGTTTCAACCATGTTGGGATCCTAGTTATAGACGGGGAGGTATGGGGAGTTGTGGGGGGGGGCTTACCCCTCCACTTATGTCACCAATGGGTCCAGGGGGGCAGTGATACATTTTGGAGCCCCTCTAGCAGGGGTTCAGGGGTAGCACCTCTAAAGAGAATAAATTGCTAGATGGAATAAAGGAAGAACTAGTTGTTTCTTCATGGGCATAGCCCATATCAAGTGAACTACATGATAATTTGTGTCTCTTGTATGTTGTGTTTTTGTGTTCTATTTCTACATTCATTTTGATTATTTTATTGCTCCACAATCATATTCCTAACACTCTCTCCTCTATCTCCTCATCTAACAAGGTGCATATGATGATCTACTTGTTCCAACAATGCCTCTTCTATTTGAAAGTATGGAGGCCTTGAATCATCCTCCAAATCATCACCCAATGATATATAATGGTTTTCTCTTCCTAGACATGAGGCTACTCTAGAGTGAAAGAAGATGGAGGGGTGACATGAATCTTCTCATATAATTTGTCCCATTTATCATCCATGTAATTTTACCTGATCTGAAATGTGAGTGCATTATAAAAATGAGCTTTGGGAAATTCCAAGCCTAAGGGTTGGATTTGCCTTAGGCTTCCAACCCAAAGGGTTGGACCTACCTTTTGGATGCCAAAGACATGTTTTCAACAAAACATAAAAAATCAACTAAATCTCGAGCGTGCTCTCCATCAGGTTTACATGTTTTTCAATATTAAAACGAAAAAATGCTAGGATGACTTCAATTTTTTTATTAGCTTTCTAACCATGTATTTTTTTCTAAAATCTGATAACATTAAGGCTTCCATCTTTAATTTCTTTTGCTAATGTTATTTTTTTTGCAAAAAACTTATTTGTAGTAGTTTTGGTGTCATTTTTTATGCATCTATCAAAATTTGAAACAAATTACATTTTTAGATTCTAGACTCTATTCTATACACATTAAAAAAATTTGATTTTCGATTAGTTTTCAAAAAAATAGGGGGGAGCATGCTCAAATTTTTATTTTTCAAGATGTGTCCACTTTGAAAATTCATATAAAAATCATATATTTATTAAAAAATTAACAAAAAAATTAGGCATAAACTACAGGATGTTAACTAATTTTCCACTAAAGTCATTTGTGAAATACTTTTTAAAAATTCAACATTTTAGGGGGAGCAACTAGATACTATGTTATATTTTTCTGACAAAAATAGGAGCACCCACTATTTGGACCTCTTAATCTCCATCATTTTTAGAAAAAAATAGTAGTTTAGAAACTAGATTCCAAGAACTACAAATCTTCTTCTTAACACATCTTCTAATTTTGAACATGTGACTATCCTCAATTTCTCATCCAAGATCAGTTTTTACTAATTTCCAAAAAAATGTGGCCACTTTTGACCTGCTTTTGGTCCCCCATTTCCATGCACATACCCAAATGAATTTTTCTAGGCTATTATGAATCTTCAAGAGAATATAGGTTCGATGATGAGGCTAACAAGAAATTTTTTATTGTATGAGATGTTATATTTTGTGAATCCTCCAAAATGATGCCAATGTTGATTGCCAATTAAAACAACTTGGAAATTTTGCTAAGTTTATCCCTTAGAAAGAACATCCATGTGAGATTCCTCACTATGGAGGAGATAAGTCATTTGGAACCACCTTCATTGGATCCACATATAGAATCTCTACCCCAAGATGTCTAAACTCAAGATGCCCAAATTCTTGATCTCTAAGAACAAACCTCCTCTAATAATGACTTTCAACCTTTACATGAGCCTAGGATTCTAGAACAATTAGACACTGATGGAGATTTTGGTCAAGAAATGAAAACACCTTTGGTCCAACCAAAATCTTCACACAAATGGGTAAAATAAGTCCAGCAAACTTTTAAAGATTTGAGACCTGATGAAATTGGTAAGATAGGCACAAGAAGTTCTTACAAAGTAAGGCACTAGACTCAATCTATTAATGAGGGTAACTTGGAGTCTATTGATGAAATCAATATCACAAAAGACTTAGAACCAACTTCCTATAAAGAAGCTAAAAATATGGCAGTATGGAGGCAAACTATGCAAAATGAGTATGATGCTCTTTTAAAAAATAGCACTTGGGAGTTGGTTGATCCTCCACTAGGTTGTAAACCTATTGATTGCAAGTGGATCTTTCAAAACAAATATAAAGCAGATGGTTCACTTGACAAACATAAAGCCTAACTTGTTGCAAAAGGTTATGCTCAAAAAGAGGGCAGAGATTATGATGAAACTTTTGTACCTACAACAAAGTGGACTACCATTCATGCTTTGTTGGCTCTTTCAGCACAAAATGGATGGAAATTTCATCAAATGGATGTCAAAACTGCATTCTTAAATGGTGATATCAAAGAAATAATATATATAACTCAACCAAAAGGATATGCAGTCAATGGTCAATAACACTAGGTATACAAGCTAATAAAGTCATTGTATGGTTTAAAGCAAGCCTCACGAGCCTGGTAGAAAAACTCATTGAGCACCTCTTGAAGTTGAATTTCAAGTGCTTTGAATTTGATGATGCAACTCTTTTTGTCAAAAATATTGATAGCATTGTTGTATATCTAGTTGTTTATGTGGATGATTTATTTCTAACTGGTAACAATGAGGAATATATTCAAATTGTGAAAGATAAATTGAAGCAAGGTTTTGAAATGATGAACTTGGGACATCTTCATTACTCTTTAGGTATTGAGGTGATTCAAAAACCCAAGTATATCGTCATCACCCAACAAAAATATATTGGTGAACTTCTAAGAAAATTTGGCATGTTTGACTGCAAACCACTTAGTACTCCTATGGAGCAAAATTTGAAACTCACAGCAAATGACTTTGCAGCATTGGTTGATGTAACTAAATAAAAAAAACTTGTTGGCAGTTTGATTTATGCAACAACTATTGACCTAGATATTTCTTTTAATGTTGGGGTTATCTCTAGATTCATGCAACAACCTACAAAAAATCATTGGTTAGCCACCAAAAGAGTTCTTTGGTATCTAAAAGGTACTCAAAACTATGGGTTTGAATACTCCAAGGAAACACATTTCTCTTTGAATGGATATTCAAGTTTTGATTATGTAGGTGACTCGGAAGATGGAAAATCTACTTTAGGTTTCCTAATGCATCTAGGATCAACAGTCATTTCTTGGAAATCTAAGAAGCAGCCAATGCCAACTCTATCATCTGTAGAAGCCAAATATATGGTAGCTTCTAAGGCAACTAGGGAAATATTATGGCTTCAACGAATTCTTGAAGATTTGTAAGAACACTAGGTTTCATCCACACCACTCATTGTTAACAATCAATCTATAATCAAATTGGTCAAAACTCCAGTCTTTCACAATTGAACCAAACATATGAACACAAAGTTCCATTTGATTCGACACCATGTGAAAGATGGTAGTGTTCAACACAAATATTGTCCCAGTGCAGATGAACCCATAGATATTCTTACCAAAGTGCTTGGATGAAAGAAGTTTGAGAAATTTCAAGGAATATTCAGTTTAACTCCTTCAAATTAAGATGGGATGTTAATGTGTTAATCTTCTTGGTTAACACAATTTAATTTTGTATTCAGTTTTTGTTGGTTTCGTAGTTCAACTATTTTATGACTGCCTATAAATAAGAATATAACTCTTCATTTTGATATTAATAAAATTTATCATTCTATTCTAGTTATCAATCCTGGCTTGACATGAATGAAAGAGACTACTTACTATAAGTTCAATCCATACAAGTTGAAATAGACCTCCGTTTAAATTATCCAAGTCTAATTTCTCTACACCTTCACCTATTGATCTAAAAATTGTCACATCCCTCACCGTAGGCACAATATATATATGAAATATTAAAGTTTATATCATACTGTAAATATAAATAAATTAAAAAGATATCTTTAAAAATCAAGAGCATTGGTCAATCTACCAAACTGCGTTAAACAGAAGGAAACACCACGGAGGGAGACAGAGTCAAGGCGCCTAAAAAATAAATAAATAACAGGGTTAGTTTACTATGCCTGTATGGAGGAATGGCGTGTAGGAAGGGAGAAATTAAATCATTTTCATTAGGGCATACATTCAGAGGAGATTAAGAGCAGGTTATCACTGCTAAGGAAGCCGCAAGCAGGGAATTTCGTGATCAGAAGGGTATAGGTGCAGTATTCTTCAATATTAATCACTGTGTGATTTTTTTCATCTGCTAAACATCCAATAGTTGCATGCCCTTGCTAGCTATGGGATGTATGAGTAGGGATATTTCAAATTGTAGGCTGAATGGTAAAATAAAGATGATTATTAATGGTTTAGATTCTGAAAACCTCTTTCCATGCTCTCCTTAGGCCATGGGTGAATAAATGGAATTTATGAAGAGAGCATTATACATATGTATGGAGATTTTATGCAGAGAGCATTATACATAAGCAATGTAATTTTGTAAAGCCAGCATGTCATTTAATTTTTAAACTAGCAATCACACTTAATGTGCAATGGGTAGGCCGATAGATATTTGTGTGCACTATCAATTTTTCCAACAAGTTGTAAGCTTTTTATGATGCATTCAACTAGCTTGGCTACAATGTATTATAAGTTTGATGAGTTGTTCTACTTACTAAATGATATCTTCTTTGAACGACAATATGGATTAGGTTGAGCTACAAAGTTATCGGATGTGCTTGAGGATTGCTTGGTTAATATGTAATGTTGATGAACATTTTTTTAATCCACTATTGTGACCTTCCCTTATAAAGTTTATGAAATTGTAAACAAGTTGATTGCTATCTCTTGCTATGTTTGATGCATATGAGAATGATGTTATATCTACTGAAAAGAAGGAAAAAAAACTTATATTAAACATAATACATTTAAGACTGCTCAATGTTGTACCATTACATCTATCAGAGACAAGCAACACATTGCAATATAATACTATAATGAAAATAAAAGAAATTGACAATAAATTTTTAACAAGTCACCCAACCTCATCTCAAAATTAAATATATTTGATTTAATCATTGAATCTTACATGATTAGATTTATTGAGCCACAACACATTGTGATAACAATACTTATAAAGTTAGACATATAAACTAATCAAATCTCATCCCACTATTAGATACTAAATTTAATTCAAATTTTGAATATTAAAAATAAATTGTAATGTACCTTTAGCAAATATTAACTAGAGTTTCACCTACGTATTAGACCCTATATTAGTATTTACATTATGTGTTTCATAAGTTGAAATGTACCACATAAATTTAGGTATTAGACACTAATCATTTGCATTAAGTATTTGAACAAGTAACTTAATTACACACTTGCTATGTTAATGGAAATGTCTAATGGCCTCTTCAACCCAATTCACAAGCACCATTTTGAAGATACAAATATTTCTTTAAGCTTCCATTGGTATAAATTCAAAAGACAAAGCTTTAAACCCGAGGATTCAACATGAAGTTATGATTCTGGTGAGATTGCAGTGTTCAAAACTTTTGAACACCTTGCATTTAGCATTAAAACTCTTATAAGCTTCTTCATTGTGAAAATTAAGAATCTTCACAATTACTACTCTATGATCTCTCAAATCTCTTTTGTAAATCAAATGCATCCAAATCTAATTGTCCCTAATTTTCTCTCTTAGCTCAAATGTAGATAAGTGGCAATTAGGGTGAGTGCGAGATCATGATGGGCCAAACATTGGCAATGGAGAAAAAACTTGTTGGATGAAAAAGTGCTAACATTTCGACTAATATTTAGATTTGGATGGAAAGGATGTTAATATTTATAGCTCAAATATGGATTCCCTCTAAGAATGCCTTAGGATTACCTCATATTTAGGCTGGGAGTCCCAAAATTTGCCAAAGAAACTTACAAAACCACCCATTTAGTGTTATCCTAAAATTTTCCACAATTTCATCCTTGAAGCTGACAGATTTTTTTGTAACTAAATTTAATCAAATGAAAAGGGTTTATAGAGGAAGCTATTAAGATTCTAAAAATATAATATACACCTCATAATAATTTTAATAAATTATTATTAATTTTCTACTTACGCTATGTCTGATTTGCTGATAGATATACATTTTGAAAAACATTCATTCAACATATTATCCTTTTTTAAATCCAAAAGATGCGTCACATTCTAGAATTTATTGGGTATACATTAAAATTTAAAATTTTTGAGTTTCATATATTTTTTACCAAGTTAGGTTAGATGGAAAATTAATTTTTAATATTTTAAACAAAGTCAGTAAAAAATTCATAAATAATTATTTAGTTACTTAAAAAATTCAAAAAAATATGTGTCACATCCGCTCATGTGTCCTTTATTTAAATCCAAATCATGGGGGAAAATATCATCTTTTTCTCATACTTATGTTGGCCAGAACGACACCTACTTTTTACATTTTTCTAAAAATTTAGTAGTGCTTCATTGAAATATCGAATTTTCACCAAACTATTTTTAAAATTTTCAAAAAAAAGTAGTAGCCCATAAACTACATTCAATTTATTACAACTTTTATTACTACCTTATTTCTAGATTGTGTGGATAACTCATTCAATTTTTGACATGAAGTTACTTGAGTCTATTTTTCACATTTGCATTGCCACTTAGGGGTAGTGTTTGTCCCATCATGATCCTGCACTCAAAAATTAAGATCATATCAATGTTGTATCAATAGTTTTAGAGGGAATGGTGATACACCCAAAACAGGTTTTAACATTTGATTAAAAGAAGATGGACACATGGTGCAACCCAAAAAGGGTTTGAACATTTGACTAAAAGAAGAACTCACTTGGTGCACTCCATGAGTCACATTTGCAAAAAGACAAAGACTTTCATTAGTTTTTTGAAAAATGTGGCTTAGTTGATAAAAAGATAGAAACAAAACTAATAAAAGTGAAAGAAAAAAAGGAACTGGGTGCAAAGGCAATGAAACCTATCCAAGGGTAAATCTTTGTCAACCAAATTTATCCCAAAACACAAGAGCCTTAAGTCACTATTAAGAGGTTTTGTTCAATAAAAGGCCTTTGTAAATAGTTCCAAACCCCCTTTTCCCCAATGTGCATTTATAGGGGATTAATATTCACTTATTGACAAGTTCAACTATCTTCATTTAAAGGTAAGTTCTACTTTAATAGAAAAACCTACAAATCACATGCAAAGGAAATGGATAGACACCTATTGTTGACAAATTTCTATGCACATGCACTTGATAGACTGTGGCATTGATTTTGCAACCCAAATGTTTAAGGTTCTCAAAATTATTGTTGAAGAAAAATCCCAAACCCATGAGGCTCTAAAACCTCCATATGAAGATAGTACATGATGTTGGTTCCCAACTAATCTATATGGGAAAAGTTGAAAAGGTCAATTATGGCCCCCTATAGTATAGTCAAGCTATTATTCCTCAGCTTGTGCAAGCATCCATAGCTTTGCATAAACACCAACCAAGTTAACCAGATTCTAGATTTGTATGACCAAGAACTAGATGGTGGGAGGTCAATGCATCCCACAAAACTAATTAAATATTGGTTTTTACAAGTAGCCTAAGCATAAATTTTTCTCCATTTGATCTTGTGGGTGTTTTTCATGTTCCTCTAGTAACCAAACAATCAATAGGCAATAATCACCATTGTTCTTTCTCAACAAACACTTCAACTACCTGACAAGTCTTTAGAGATATTTTATTAGCCTAGGCATTGGCATGGATTCAGAATCTAGCAACAACAATTCTATGTAATGTTGACTACAAACCCATGCAAAGTTGAAGCAACATTGCATGCTTTCAAGGATTTTGGATGCTCGTGTGGTCAAGTAAAAGTGAACATCTAATTGTGAATACATGTGGTGACATCTCATGCATTCAACATTCTTGATATGCAAGTGGACAAGCATGAGTGAACACTCGATCATAAAAATGATATAGACCAAAGACACGATTAAATTTGTCTTTATGGATTTGAATGCATGATTGGAAATTGAGAAAGTTAGTAAATTACTAAGTAGCTAGTTGACTGATTGGTAACAAAAGTTGATAACCCGATCAAAGGGACTTAGAGATCACTAATTATTGTTACTTGTTAATTACATGACACATGGAATTATGAACTATGTGGACTGGAAGAAATTGATGACGTGATATCAAACTATCTCAGTTCTTTATTAAATGACCTAACAAATATGAACTCAACTAGTGCAATATTAAATATTTAAAGGTGGCCACATAAATGCTGGTAAGAGTTTATAATTGAAAATCACCCATTTGGCTAAGTCTACATTGTACATTTCATGTCATGCACATGTGAGAGGTCAATGCATTCTACCAAGGAATGCATGTGCTAAATGGTTTTGAAAGTCTGATGATTTTGTGAAAGTGAAATCATGATTACAAAGGCCATAATATAAGTACTATTAAGCCCATGAGTTTGTGAAACAAAAGGATGAAAAAAGGGAAATTCCTCATACAATAAGTGCTAAGAAACTAACTTACATTAACAAAGTCATATAAATAGATGAAGTCACACTGAATACCAATTCGATATAAACTCTCTTCAATCAAAAATAAAGTTTGTGTTCTATATGGCATAGTACAAATCAGGTCCTTAAAACGTCTCAAACTAACAAAAGCATAAAGTAAGGTTTTAAACCCTTCCATATGACAAACATGGAAAAATCATACAAACCCTTTTACTCCATATAAATCAACAAAGAATTTTTTTAAAATATTCATACACATTTATAAAGAATAAGACTTAATTACAAATGCACACAAGATTACGTATATCCAACCATATATTTCACAAATAAAAAATCAAATATACATCAAATTACATCTATCTAACCATATCTTTCACAAACAAAGGATCTCATCTAATAATAACCCCATCCATTGTTCCTCACCGAGCTATACACAAGTAGCATTCATTTCCCTAGATTCAAATATTGTTTCCAAGGTGCTCCTAGGCATCCCCTTACACATCCTTGTGATTCCCAAAATCATATTTCTAGGGGATTAATGGAACATAAAAAATTTTAAATACACATCTAGGAATAGGGACATGCCTTTCTAATTAGGCCTTCTATAAGAGAGGCGAAAAGGGTGAGATAAAACAAGAGCTACAAGGACAATTTGTTTAAGTTACGACAATTTGCTTTTACAATTTGTTAAAATTGTGCCTCGTGTTTTTTTCCAATCTACTATTGAGCAGAGATGTATCTGAGCCCTTGTTCCTCATGCCTATACACAAGAATAATTTCATTTCCCTATTCAAATATTGTTTCCAAGATGGTCCTAGGCATCCCCTTACACATCCCTATGATTCCCAAAAGCATATTTGTAGGGGATTAATGGAACATAAGCAATTTTTAAATACACGTCTAGGAATAGGAACATTTCTTTCTAATTAGGCCTTCTATAAGAGAGGTGAAAAGGGTGACATAAAACAATGGTTGCAAGGACAATTTATTGAAGATATGGACAACTTGCTTTTACAATTTGTTAAAATTGTGTCCTGTGTTTTTATCCACTCTATTGTTCAGCATTGATGACTTCGAGATGTAGGGTATAGGGTTCCATACAGGATGCTCTTCCCAAGTTATTGTGAACCAAGGCTCCTTGTCATCATGCTCTGTCCTTCATGGAATTGTTCATCCTAAGGGCCACCTTTGTCAAGGATGATGATGCACCCAATCTTGCTCATCAATGAAAAGCCTCTCAAAGGCAAATGGTCATTGAGTGGCCTTACTCAAGTGTGTGCATGATGCATTCTCTCACAACATGTGTCCACTACCTCAAAAAAATTGGGCAATAATTAGTTAAAGACATGCAAATGTTAATTGATGTAAATACCTTATCATAATAGAGAAGTCACATATATATGTGTACATTATGTATTTACGAATTACCTAAAGTCACTCTTTTTTTGTCAAAATGAAAGACTCTATTTTACATTATCCATATGATACACCCTAAATGCCTATACATATACTATGCAGAAAAATCTATTTTAGTCATCACCGTAGTCATGTAGAAAATGGTTAAAATCTGCCACCCACTCAAAGTCCTACAGGAGTTCCAGCTCTAGAATCTTCCCCAGGAAGTTGACCCCCACCCTTGCCTATTCATGGTGAAGATGCAAATTTATGCCTTTCACATCTAGAATGAATGGATAATTCTTAACCACCTTGCCTAGTGTGTGCAAAAGGGCCATATCTTTTAGACGTGATAACCCTGCCCCAAAAGTTGTAGCCGCCAAAGTCTCTTCGAGGCCCCCCAATAGTTTTAGGGTAATCATCCTACAAGCCATTGTTTCTACTTAACCTTTTGAAATATTTAAATCTAACAGTGAGGGTACGAACCTGGAGGTGATATCCATGTCCACCCTATAGTGCTCGCCCTCTACCATGAAAGATTTCCCCAGTATCACCTTCATCACCCCCAACAGAAGGGATTCATTTTCCAGAAGAATCCTTCTAAGCTATTGTTTTGTGATCTTCCCGAGAAAGGCAATTTGACATTTCTCACTCACCAGGTGGATTGGAGTGTCCATCCCACCACAAATTACATTTAATTATTTCTGTCATATCTAGGGTTTGTAATGTCAAAATCCTTTCCTTCTCACAGTCTTAAAAGGACTCAGGGTTCTAAATTAATGACTTGGCAAGCACCAAAAAATAATGAAGTTGTCCAATCACTACACCAATACAGTGTAGCAAGAGATTTAGGAACTCTCTCAAACGGCCTTCTTTCTAATTTACAACTCATGCAGAATTCAAAACTATCCCTTCAACTTACTCCAAAGAGCCTAAAGGTAATCATTAAACAATGGTGATAAAAACATTCCTTTTTAAACATGAAAGCATTCTGTGAGTACTCCTATGTCCCGACTCATCATTCTTCATCATGCCAAATATACATCTCCAATTTAAAGCCTAAGTCCAATCTAGTGTTTGATTTAGTTTTCACAACAATGATGTGAATTTTTGCTATGTTTAACACCTAGGCTCTTCATCAATAATTGAGTTTTTAAAATAGATATATTTATTAACTTTAATATACATTTGTTTACATAAAATGTGGCATTCCAGTGTAGGAGGAGAAAACAAAGTAGCTAAGAATGACTCCTCCTCTACTACATCCCCTAAAGTGGATATGTGATTAGGACCATAACATCGCTGATTGTAATTGTAATAAAAATGGGGTGCACATTGTCCTAGTTTGACATGGGCTTAGGATGCTAGATGGACTAGCACCATCTCCTCCATTCTCTCTATTACTGACTTCAACTATAATGTGGGTAGCTCAGTTAACTAAATTTTTAGAGAGCATGCTCAATTCTCTCAATGTTGACACTGTCGTCTATGTTGTGGCAAGCCACCACCAACACCCTAGAATGATTTCATGTCAAAATAATTAGGTTTTAAACTCAATTCAAACTCAACCCATAATTTTCTCAAAAAAATATAATGGCACTTTAGAATTCCCATGTGGTTTATGATCAAAGACTATCCACCATTGCTTCCAAAAATTAGTCACAATCTTGTTAGCATAGGAGATATATTACATTGTTTACACTGGTTATACAATTATTGTTACCAGTTATGGTGTAGTTACAATTGTACTCAACAATAATTATTTTTCACCTTGTATAAATGCTTCTTCAAAATGATCAAATAATCAATCCAAGGATTTTATTGTTTCATATTGGTATCAGAGCATTAAGGATTTCTCTGTGCCTATGAAGAGAAATTGCTTTTAGATTCATTGAAGTAGAGCTAGTGAAAGATGGAAGGTGGATAAAGTAGTTCTATCCGGCAGTATTCCTTTGTACTATATTTATTATTTTTTATGCAAAATCCTCCACAGTATTCTATGAGAGGAATCCCCATCAAGAATGGTTGCACACAGACAACAACTATTCAACTGCATTGCCTCAAACTATGACTATTTGAATGCCCTGCTAAGCCTTGGACAACATCAAGTGTGGAAGCGAATGGCTGTTTCATGGAGTAGATGTGCAAAGTATGCTTAAGATGAATTTCTTATAGAGAGATTCCTGGAAGTCTTGCTACACAAACATTAAATTTTTCCTTCAATGCCATGATTGTTGGTAATGGATTGCGTAATATTGTGGACATTACTCAAGTTTTGAGTGAGATTTATCATATACTAAAGAAGGGTGACTATGTTTCTTAGGTTCAATAGTTTCAGACTTATTATGGGCTCTAAATGTTAAATATAGAGAATACACATATAGATGGAATGATTGTTCTCTATTGAAAATTATTTCTATTGCATACTTTTATTGTGAAGTGTCCAAAATGAATAGGATGCAAGCAGTTATTATTTGGGCATTATTCTTCTTTGTATACTTGAATGTTGGTAGTTCTTGGAGTAGAAAGAAAGGTGTGAAAGGTGAAAGAGTATATGGTGGTATTAGTTATTTGTTCTCTTCTATGAAAACTACGATTGCTAAAGTAAACTAGAAGATATGTTGGTGATTCATGGTTTGTGCACACCACTATTTTGTTTGACAGTTGGAGGTATGTGCTACAAAGATCATTTAATATACTTCTTTAAAGAAAAGTGAAGAGTGCAGTTAAGTGAATAGAATCATTTAAATTTTCAATTGTGGAGTACTTAAAGTTCTTTAAATATTGCATTGGTGGCATCAGAAATTTGGTAATTGAACTTTATTTAAACATTACAACATTGTTGGAGAGATGAAATATTGATATCAATATTTTTGATCATTTTGTATGAATTTTGATATAGATGGTTTGTAAGATCAATTTTTGGTTGGAGATATTTTATTCTTTTAGAGAGAAATAGTAAATGGGTGTAGTCCTACACCTTGAAATGAAATTTTTTATTATGTCACCTCATGCTTGGGCTTTTGGGGACATCTTTGTTACACCTAACGAGGCCTCCAAAGACTTAGATGAGGCATCAAATAGATAAAGTGTAACAAGATCAAATTGGAGGTTGGAGGCATCGAAGGCTAGAGGAGTTTTCATCATCTTGAGTTAGCTTCTTGCTCAAAGATGGCACTTTGCAAAAGAAGCATATATTTTTTGTTTCTTATGTGTTCTTTTTATGCTGATAGAATTAAAGAATGCATATATTGTGAAGTTTTCTTTTGAAGGACAGGTAGGTATTTGATGAAATCAATATGGATTATTGGCCAAATAGTTTGAAAGTTTGTGATCTAGAGAATTATACTCTTTCGAGGGTCATGAGACAAATTGATGGAGCCTTGTGGAGCTCAACGTGGATTTTTGTCCAATAATTTGATGGATCTATGATTCGGGAGTTCAGGGAGGTGGTAATCCGAGAACTCAGGAATTTAGGCTTGGATACACCCTTTTGAGGGTTAAGAGGTAAGCTTGATGGAGTTCCACCTAATTCAAGATTTGTTTCTTCAAAGAAAAATTATTCTCAAGAATATGTATTTATTTTGTGTAATCGTCATGTTTTTATTTTATGTTCTATTTGTGAAACGTACACCTTAAGGGGGTGTTCATTAGAAGTAAAGTCACCTTAGTGACTTGTTATGTAAGAACAATGTAATAAGGGAGGAATGTTAGCATTGCAATTATATTACATTGTTTATGTTGGTTATACAATTATTGTTACTGGTTATGGTGCAGTTACAACTATACTCAACAACTATTTTTCACCTTGTATAAATGTTTCTTCATAATGATCAAATAATCAATCAAGAATTTTATTGTTTCAAATCTAAGGGTGCCTACACCATTTAAATGAAATTTAGTTTTTAGTGGAGTGATGGGTAAGTTTTTAGAAGGATCAATAAAATATGGGGCTAGTGTTTTTTTAGAAATATGCAAATCAAGGATCTATCTATATGAGAATCCATAAAAAAAAATTGTCTCCTCTCCTCCCTCCATTAAAAGAATCTCTAGATTTGCATCTATAGAGCTAAAAGAATCAATAATGGTTTGCATTTAAGAGGCAAACCATGCAAGATGAGGGGGAATGTATGGATCATTGTGGAAAAATCTATTTTTCCTTGTAATGCAATCATGTTTTCATTTATGGTCACCTTGAATTGAGCCTCATTAGGTGGAGGGGGTGGGGGACTTTTGGGTGTGGGGCTTTGTGGTGGGGGGCTTTGGAGTGGGGAGTTTTTTGGTGGGGGTTTCGAGGTGGGGGTTGGTTCTAGGGTGAGTGTGAGATCATGATGGGCCAAACAGTGACAATGGAGAAAAAAACATGTTGGATGAAAAAGTGCCAACATTTAGACTAATATTTAGATTTGGATGGAAAGGATGTTAATAGTTCTAGCTCAAATATGGATTCCTTCCAATAATGCCTTAGGATTACCTCATATTTAGGCATGTGGGAGTCCCAAAACTTGCCAAAGAAACTTGTAAAACCACTCATTTAGTGTTTTGAAATTTTCCACAATTTCATCCTTGAAGTTGACAGCCTTTTGTAACTAAATTTAATCAAACGAAAAGGGTTTATAGAGGAAGCTATTAAGATTCTAAAAATATAATATACGCCTCATAATAATTTTAATAGGTAATTATTTTTAATTTTCTACATGTGTTATGTCTGATTTCCTAATAGATATACATATTGAAAACATCCATAACTTTAAACATATTAATCCTTTTTTAAATCCAAAAGATGGGCCACATTCTAGGATTTATTGGGTATACATTAAAATTTAAAATTTTTGAGTTTCATATATTTTTTACCAAGTTAGGTTTACTGGAAAATTAATTTTTAATATTTTAAAAAAGTTATAGTAAAAAATTTATAAATAATTATTTATTTACTTAAAAAATTCAAAAAAATATGTGATCTGCTCATGTGCCCTTTACTTAAATCTAAATCATGGAGGAAAAAAAAATTTCTCATACTTAGGTTGGCTGTAATGACACCTACGTTTTACAGTTTTCTAAAAAAATTAGTAGTGCTTCATTGCAATATTTAATTTTCACCAAACTATTTTTAAATTTTTTTTTTAAAAAGTAGTAGCCCATAAACTACATTCAATTTATTACAACTTTTATTATTACCTTATTTCTAGATTGTGTAGATAACTCATTCAATTTTTGACATGAAGTTACTTAAGTCTATTTTTCACATTTACATTGCCACTTAGGGGTAGTGTTTGGCCCATCATGATCATGTACTCACACTCTATAAAATATCATCTACTAGAACTCGATGATCCTATACTCACCCTCTATAAAATATCATCTACTAAAACTCGTATTCATGCACTTGATCCATATGACTAAAGGAACTAGCTACAATTACAAAAAAAAATTAATTTAATTATGTACATTGAAATTCTAAATGCATAATATTTCTGCATTTAGTGCAAATATAAATAAATAAATTTTACAATTTAAATTAAAACAAATTTTGAATTTGAAATAAAGAATTTAAAAATATTTTTTAAATATGGTTTAAAACAATACATTACATTTGAAATCTAACAAGTATCATTGAAACATAAATATGCATTTGATTTATAATTCAAAGCATTCAATTTATGTAATTCAAAGCATATACTAATGCAATATAAATAGCTAATTAAAATTTTAAAAATTAGGAACATGCAAGACTTTTGAATGATGCCTAAAGTTTCATACATTCTTTTTGAAAAATACCATTTAGAAATGTTAAACATGTAGCATCGAATTGATGAATTTATCAAACCTTTAGTATCTAGGTATCAAATCAAGATATCATATTCAAATATATCAATATTGATATATCCATTATATCAATTAATATCAATGGATAGTATAAGGATTATGTAGATGTGTCATCATTTTAAATGGGTCAATCAATTATTAATTTAGGGTTTAGATATCATATTAATCAATCACTTACTTATTGATTATATTAATCAATTACTAATTTAGGGTTTGGGTATCATATTAAAATACATTGATATTGATATATCGATTATATGTTATCCTTTGAATGACTAGATAAAATTTGAATGGGTCACCATCAGCTTTTACCACACAGTTCCTATTTTAATGAATAAAATTTAACATGTGATGCAATGTGGATGGTAGAACACCCATTATGTTAATCCATGGATATCACAAAAAATATACAGTAACATGTTGACCCTACTTCTAGTCGTTCAAAATTTACCATAAATTTTCTTGAACATTCAACTCTAATAGTTTTATAAACTAATCCTAAAAATATGATCTAATACCTTGATCTAGGTATTAGATTAATTGTTAATTTTCTTGAACATATCAATGGAATTGTTAATTTAGTACCAAGGTATCAAATCAATTATTAATTTAGGGATTATAACTCATATTGAAATATATATTGATTAGTGATATATCAATTAATACCAATTGAAATATTGATATTGATTAATATTAATTAATAAAATATTGATTTATACATCAACCATCCTATTAATGGATATATTGATTGAATTGTTAATTTTGTGAGTTGTTAATTTAGTATGACGTATTAAATCAATTGTTAATTTCTAGGGTTTCTATTTTATCTTATTAAATTTTACATGTATATCAATTGATATTGATCCATATGTCAATTAATATATCAATGGAATTATTAATTTAGTGAATTATTTTAAAATTTAGTATCTAGGTATCAAATAAAATTGGCCTAAGGTTTTAGGGTTCTAAAAAAGTGTGTAAATTAAAAATAGAAAAAAATTCTTAAAAAGTAAAAAAAAAAATACTAGAGAGGTGCGTACCTCAAAACCTAAAAAAAATTATACTAGAGAAGTGCCTACCTCAAAACCTTGTCAATTGGCTCTTATAGAGGGAGGATGCCAAATTTTCATGTTGATGGTGATGCATGATGTCGATACCTATTCTACTTTGCTTCTGTGTCAATTTAAACAAAAATAAATGAGGCAGGTGAAAAGAATGGGTGCCCATTCCTAAATAGGCACATAGTACTAACAGGTACTCATTTGGGAATGAAATTTCAAACCTAAATGGGTCTCCATTCTTTATGAGTACATGTTTAGGTTGAAACTTTTGTTCTTAAGAGGGTGCCCAGTTTTAACAAGTGCCACGTAGTGGCGAGTACTTGCCTTGTAGTGTTGTAAATGTAGTATATGTTTTAGTTGTAATTTATATCTTAGATTAAATATTTGTTGTATAGACAAGTTGCAATGGAAAAAGTAAATTAAGTAGTTGAATACTATATCAGAGATTTGTTTTAAGAAAGATAACTAACTTTAAACCAAACAGTTTACTATTAAATAACATAAATATAAAAACAATAATCATAATTCCATTCATATGTAAACTCAATAATCCCATAGAAATATTATTGTTATTATTATTATTATTATTATTATTATTATTTTTAAGAATTATATTATTTTATTCAATACAAATTAAACTATTATATTAATATGAAAAAAAATATAATATTACACAATATAATAATAATAATAATAATATAATTATTTATATCACAACAATATTTTAATTTAGTCACTCATTATTTAATCAAACATATTAATTTGTTAGTAGTTTTTAATATTTATCAAACATAAAAGAATAAATAACTATAGCATCCTGAAAACAAATCTAGATCTACACATTCATCATAGGAGCATATGCATGACTAATAAGTATTGCCCTTGATTTTTTACCCAATTTTTTTGAGGGTTGGACAAACTGCCACAATGGGATCAATCTCTTTCAAGAATCAAGTAATTAGTGTTTTTAATGAAGGCTTATGGACTTTTCAACAAAGTGCCTCAATCTTGAATATTTTTGAAATAGATAGAATTAGCGGGTAACCTTGTGTTAGTCTTGGTGCAATGAAATTGGGATCGATGATTCATATAAAAAAATTGAGAACAAATAATTGAGAGCCCATGCTAGTGGTTATAATTGTTCAAATCGATACACCAATAAATTGTTGTAGTATACAAAAACACGACTGCATGTCTTGAGATGTGGTTACATATAACTACAATAAATGAAGCATATGCTCAAAATAGAGAGTGCTTTTTATTGTATTGAAGAGAATGTAACTTTGCTCTCATCGATATCTTCATCTTCCTTCGATATTCATTTGAATGGTATGGTTTATTTCTTTATTAGAGTCATTGAAGAGACTCGAAATTGTCTCACTTCGATATCTCAGAGTTCCTTCAAAATTGTTGCATAATGGCATTAAAGATCTGAGTTTTCTATTTTGTTTCATGCAGAGATCAATGGTTTGATCAGGGCTGAGGGCAGGGAAATGTTTCTTGTTTTTTCAGCTGAAGTTTGAGTGCAATCAGTATAAGTGAAACTGTAATCTGTGATCTTGATGATAAAAGATAGGGTTTTGAATGCAAACAAGTGGTTTTGTGAAGCTACAATCTGTGATCTTGATGATAAAAGATAGGGTTTTGAATGCCAATAAAAGGGTTTTGATTGTTAATTTGAGATGTATGCATTTGAAATACTAATTTTGTTTCATCTACAAAAGGTGTCCTCTATTCTTTATACTTTTACTTCTAACTGTTTGATTACCACCTTTGTTGAACACAGTAAGAAATTAAGTAATGAATAATTTCATTTATGAGAATTAATGAATTGTAGTTAGCCTACACATCTAGAGGAGAACAAAGACATATTTTAATGTTCCTAATAGCTAGAGAAGGGCAGATCGAATACACATTGACACATCAAAGGGAGATAATTATAAGTCCCTTCAAAGTCCTGAAAAGGGGAGTACATTGTTAATACAACATCAACGGGAAGTATAGATATCGATAGAACAAGAATGGAAGTCTCATTGATGGCCCTCACTCAATTTTTTAGTTTTATCAATCTATGTGCTTTGGTTTTTTTATTTTTCAATCCATTTTAGATGTGTGCTTTGGTTTTCAATTTTACTTTAGATACATGTCTAGCCTCGTAAGATGGGCAGTGCTAAATGCAGAGAACAACTTTGCTTTCCAAAGTTTATAATCTTTTTAAAGAACTGAACTACTTGTTTTTTGGAGTTATATTTTTTTTCATCCACCAAAGGAACAAGAGATGGGAAATGTAAAACAAAACCCTAGATAATCTAACAACTTGATCGTAATATTCAAATTGACAAATACATAAACAAAAATACACGTGATAAAAGCCTTCAAATATTCTTGATACAACAAAAGTCTCAAACATGTAAATCATTGTTCTGAAATATGAAGTAACTATCTCTGAACATACCTATAAATATACTCTCATCCATAGCAGCACCTATAAAAATGCAATTGCACTCAATCATCTGTTGCTAATGTCTTTATTATTGCTTGCACTTAGGTGGCTGCTTCTAAATTCAAACCACCAAAAAAATTGACTCTAAATTAATCCTATTGCTAACACTAGTAGAAAAATAGAAATAAATGACTAAATAAACTACCAAAAATTGGTCATGTGATCAATAGTTTGGTCACATGACCATTGGTAGTTTATTGCGTGTCATTTATCTCGTGACCAAATTTATGACCAAACAAATTTTAGTCATTAATTTGGTAGTATATTTAGTCATAAATTTGGTAGTATATTTAGTCATCAATTTGGTAGTATATTTGGTAATTTGGTACAGTATATTTAGTCATCAATTTGGTAGTATATTTAGTCATGTGACCATTGGTAGTTTATTGCCAGTCATTTATCTCACGACCAAATTTATTTAGTCATTGTAATCATTAATTGTTGTCAATTGGTAGTATAATTAGTCATTTATTTAGTCACTAATATCCGTCCATTGGTAGTATATTTGGTCATTTTAATCATTATTTTTCTATCAACTAGTCATATATAAACAACTAGTACATGATAAACATCAACTATGCCATTTTTTGTTGATAAACTTCAACAAATCTGCTCAAAGGATTGAAACAACAATGCTGGAAAATAATTCACTGTATATTCAAACTGTATATAAAATATGTTACAAAGAACTCATTTATCAACAAATCTGCTCAAATGATTGAAACAATAATGCTAGAAAATAATTCATTGTATATTCAAACTGTATATAAAATATGTTACAAAGAACTCTATATGGAGAGTTTTCAAGACAAAATCATTCTGTAGTATGCAAACTGTTGATTTATTATGCTTTTAAAACTGAAAAAAACTAAATCTAAAGCTAAAAAGCCATTAGTGTGAATGCATATCTTTAGTGATGCCATTATTGCACATGGGGTGGACTATAAATGCATCTAGAAGGCACTGGTTTTGCATTTTCTCCTTGCTCTGTACCTGTCCACAATAAAAAAAACTCAAAATTTGTTAATATTTTTAAAAGATTTATGAAACTTTGAAATATGAAAAACAAAGTAGGATGATAAGGAATTTTATAGCAATATAGGCATATATTATGAAAGTATTCAAGAAGAAATACTTGTAACCATGTATCATCACCCATCATGATCAAATGTCTTCCATTCTTAATTAGCTGCAAATCAATGAAAACCATTGTTTCTACAATCAATATTCCACCTATCTTTTGAGAGAGAACTGTGGATCAGCTCAACAAAAATAACAGAACTTAGTAGATTAAATTTAAAATTTGCTATCTCACTAAAGGTGCTCACTTCATCTTTTTGGTCTTTTTGTCATCAATGCATTGAGATGGGGTGGTTCTACCACAAGGAGGCATCTCAAACCATAGATTGCAATGTGTTTTTGCATGTATGGACCCATCTATGCTAGTGTTTGTCAAATCCATCTTCAGTGAGCTAGCACCATGAGATGGTCAATGCTCCAAAGTGGCTAAAAGAGAGGATTTCATTGCCAAATTAGTGCTCTATCTCCCCAATGTTGAAGTTTGTCTTTGGCTTCTCATAATCTTCTTTTTTGTTCAATTCATGGGGATGATGATGCCAGATATTAATCTGGTGGTGGGTCGGAGGTGCAAGTAGTCAAGGCTGAGGGAGTTGGCTTAGTATTACCCACTTTACAATAGGAAGATTCGCTAAATGTGTTGGATAGTTTGCAGAGTGAAATTTGGGTTTTGCAAGCCTAATGTGGCGATGTGGCAGTGTTATGTAGGCTGCATGTTAATCACTTCCATGTTCACTTAAAGGTTGGTTGTGATTACACTATTATTTTTTTTGTGGTTCCTTTGTACACAGATCTTAGTATCGATAAGAAATTTGTTACAGTGTATGGTTTCCCATGCTAGCTGGTAATCGAAGGGCTCAAGCTGGAAATGATAATGCTCCTTGGGTGGAGGAAGTGGTAGATACTAGCCAAGATATGCATGGAGGCAAGGAGTGGTGGGGTGTGGTATAGTGCTATGGGTTTATGGTTTTAGCATTATCTTTTTCTCTTGCGTTGTATGTTTGTAAAGGTTTTTCATAGTTATTAGGTAGTTTTGGATTTTGGTAGTTGATGGCTATGGCAGTATGCTTATCATGGTCTTGTTAATTTTTGCCTAGTTATATGTAGCTCTTGGTAGCTATTTTTGTCTGTAGTTTCTATGATGATGGATAGCCTTGTAATACTTCTCTTTCATGGGTGGGGCCCCCTATAGAACCCCCACCATTTGGCAGTCGATATACAAAATTCGTCATCTCTAACAATTCACCATATCTATAAAATTGATATGGTAAGGAAAAAATTAAATTAACATCACAAAAAAGAGGAGCAGTAATAGGGTCAGTACAAGAAGTTGGGTCCACTTTTTGGCCAAAAAGTGGCAGTGTTTTCCCTGATTTTTAGAATTTGTCACATTTGACCTAAAATTTTGAAGCACTTAAAGATTGAATCTCAAAAAAGTTAGTAATATGAAATGTAGTAATCGGAGTCTAGTTTCCAAATATGTAATTTATTTTAATACCCAGATGATACAAATTGATTTTCAATAGGCATGTCTAAAAACCACTTTTTAAAAGTCACTTTTTTTACCATACTACGCACGTGTACGGCCAACATACTTTGACCTAAATAAAATTATTTTTCTAAATCCTTTTGGGGAAAGATGTGTAGTACAATGAAGTTTGATAAGAATATTTTTTTTATAATTTTTTTCCAAATATTTTTTTATTAATTTTTTATTGTCCCTAATTGCTATTTTTGAAAACCCCTCATGTATGACCAACATAATTTGAGAAAAACTAATCATAAAATGAAATTTTGTTTTTCATTGTGTAGAGAATGATGTCTAGATTGATGACATATAATTTTTTTCCGAAAAACTTTAAAAATTAGAAGTTATTAAAAAAATACAAACACCTGTCATTTCAAGTTTTTGGACCAGTTTCCTCATAAATTAATTAATAAATAGAAAAACAAGTCAGATCAAAAAATAAATTACATATTTGAAAACTACACATTGTCATCTATAATGGGTTTTAATTTTGTAAAAAAATTTGAAAAAAAACATCATCAGCCATATTGGTAAAGTTAGTCTTTTCTCTTGATCTGAACATGAACTTGTACTTGCAAGTCCAAGGTAAGGGGTTGACTTATCATGCCTTTCTCAAGCCTATGCTTTTAGTAATGGGTACCTGTTCTAAAGCGGGTACCCATTATGAACGAGTACCCATTTTAAAATGGGTACCCATTCCTTTTGTGTGGGAAAAAAAAGCGTGCAGGTTTTTTTTGCAAATTCAAATACCTATATACAAACAGGTACCTCTTCCTAAATGGGTACCTGTTTAGGCTCGGGCACCTGTTTCTAAATGGGTACCCATTCCTAAGCAGGTAATCATTTAGGCTCAGGCACCCATTTCCATCGAGATTTTTTTTGCTCGCGACTTCCCCTCTATGTGGACCCAACTTCTTGCAAGTACCCAATAACCTTCTCAATGAGATCCAACACATCTTGATTATCCACAAATTCTATGGTACTCCAGTTGATTTCTTCTTTGATGTATTCTTCTTGCTCCATCTTAAACACATGCTGCATCAAAGTACTAAATATAACATCAGAACTAAAAATTCTAATTGCAGAGTGTAGAGTAGAGTTGCTAGAGAATATGCTACAGCCATGAAAAGAGCTCAAACATATATGACAGTTTCCTAACTTGATTGAAATGCCTGACCAAGTCAAAATGGTTAACACAATCCTAAAAATTACCTTTCCAAAGTATGCATGCTTGAAATCAAATCATAGTGATATTGCAAGGATATTAAAGTGCAAAAAAGTAGAGAATATCGAGTTATAGCATTAGAAACAAAGATTTTAAGGTAAAATAGATGTCTAAAACTCCTAAATAAGGTACATGTACAAATAAGGTCTAGGTGGTAGGGGTGGCACATGCCCTAGATGCAAGAAAAGCACTATTTGCATGCCTTAAAGCCCTCATAACAAATGTCACAAGCTTATGATGTGGAAACTAGGAATCATTAATGAATAAAAGAGGTCCTTAAGTTTAAGCTGAAAGGTAGGAGAAATAGACTTAAAGAGAGAGTTACTAAAATCACATCCAATGAATGGCATTTGAAAGATGAAGATAACATCCAATATTCAAACCTTTTCATGGAAAACTCCTTTCACTCCTAAAATAATTTAAAAATATTGGCACTTGTAATTTCTCAGATGGAATATATTTGCAAATGTTAACAACATGTGTAATCTACTACCACTGTATTGTGCTAATCAAATTATTTGACACAAGCTTTTAAATTGCAAAAATGGCCCATAGACATTTTGTCAAACAGTTAGCAGGTTATGTAGATTAATCAATATTTCTGAATATTAAAATTAGAACAATTGTTGCTCACTTCTAGATCTTATACATTTAAAAAAAACACTTGGTATGTAGATGAAAACATATGGATATTTAAGAAAATAGTTCGCAACCTACTGAAAGAAATTGCAATTGATCATAAAATCCAAAATTTGCAGGTATACTCAGAATTTTACCAAAATAATCTCAATTTATTTTTGACCTGATAAAGGCAAATTACAAACTAAACAACTAATATAATGACAAATTTGTAATGTCCAGGCATCAATTCCTTTTCCAACTGAAATTTTGGTTCACACAAGCTATATGCCAATGCAATGAACAAACTCTAGCACCCAGCTAACTCTGTTGATATCCAAGGTATAATGGTAGTGTTTGGTATTTCTGTGGTAGTGATAAGAGCTCTAGTTCATAGTGGATTGTAACCTTATCAATAGAAATCACCAACTATAAAAAAATTGCCTTTGGTTGATGTATATGTCTAGAGGTTTGCAAAGAACAAGAACAATATTTTTCATACCCTCTTCTTACTCAAATACTCACCTATTTCATGTAATTATATCTCAAACCCTTCTTCAAAGACAATGGTGCTTGTTTAGTGTGAATCGACCCTGAAATACTCCATTAAATTGTCATGCCCAGTAGCAAATATGTTGCAAATCAACCTTCTATGTATTTGTATTAGCAATCATGACACCTTGTTTTAAAATGGGAAGCCCATTCTAGGGAATGGGATGCCTAGAGTATTCAATCTTCAACATATGCCCATCTAAACATTATCACCTCCAAAGAAATATGAAATCCTCACATCAAATGGTTAACACAATCCTAAAAATTTCCATTCCAAATGGGAGCTTTGGAATGTCAATACTTCCACATTTTGTATCACCTGCTCTCCCGCAAGCACTTCAAGTCATGCCTGCGGGAGAGCAGGTGATGCAAAATATGGAATCCCTACATCACCGCAGACATGACTTGAAGTGCATGCAGGAGAGAAGGTGATGCAAAATATGGAAGCATTGATAAGGCATGTGAACTATTTGGCAGAATACCTCACAGAGATGTCATCTCATGGAATGTAACGATTGCGAGATATGCACAAAATGGATTTTTTGAAAAGGCTGTAGAAACTTTCAAGCAAATGCAAATAGCAGGTGTAAATCCAAATTTGACAACCTTTACCAGCATCTTCCTTGCCTGTGCCAAAATGGGAGCTTTGGAACAGGGTATGGACATCCATCATAACATAATGGAAGGGGGATTTTTGTCAAATATTATAGTTGGAAATGCTCTGGTAGACATGTATGCAAAAAGTGGAAGTATAGATAAGACATGTGAACTATTTGATGGAATGGCTCAAAGAGATGTCATCTCTTGGAATGCAATGATTGCAGGATATGCACAAAATGGATTTGTTGAAAAGGCTTTAGAAATTTTAAAGAAAATGTAATTGGCTGGTGTAAATCCAAATTCCACAACCTTTCCCAGCATCCTCCCTACCTGTGTCAAAATGGGAACTTTGGAATAGGGTATGGACATCCAACAAAACATAAAGGATAGAGTAATTTTGTCAGATGTTGTAGTTGCAACTGCCCTATTAGACATGTATGTAAAATGTGGAAGCATAGACAAGGCACGTGAACTGTTTTACAGAATGCCTCAAACAAATGTGGTCTCATGGACTACAATGATTACAGGATATGCACAAAATGGATTTGTTGAAAAGGCTTTAGAAATTTTAAAGCAAATGCAATTGGCTGGTGTAAAGCCAAATTCCACAACCTTTGCCACCATCCTCCCTACCTGTGTCGAAATAGGACCTTTGGAATAGGGTATAGACATCCATCAAAACATAAAGGATAGAGGAATTTTGTCAAATGTTGTAGTTGCAACTGCCCTGTTAGACATGTATGCAAAATGTGGAAGCATAGACAAGGCACATGAACTGTTTGATAGAATGCCTCAAAGAAATGTGGTCTCATGGACTGCAAACATTGTAGGATGTGCACAAAATGGATTTGTTGAAAAAGCTTTAGAAATTTTAAAGCAAATGCAATTCGCTGGTGTAAAGCCAAATTCCACAACCTTTGCCAGCATCCTCCCTGCCTGTGTCAAAATGGGAGCTTTGGAATAGGGTATGGACATCCATCAAAACATAAAGGATAGAGGAATTTTGTCAGATGTTGTAGTTGCAACTACCCTGTTAGACATGTATGCAAAATGTGGAAGCATAGACAAGGCACGTGAACTGTTTGATAGAATGCCTCAAAGAAATGTGGTCTCATGGACTACAATCATTACAGGATATGCACAAAATGGATTTGTTGAAAAGGCTTTAGAAATTTTAAAGAAAATGCAATTAGCTAGTGTAAAGCCAAATTCCACAACCTTTGCTAGCATCCTCCGTTCCTGTATCAAAATGGGAGCTTTGGAATAGGGCATGTACATCCATCAAAACATAAAGGATAGAGGAATTTTGTTAGATGTTATAGTTGCAACTGCCATGTTAAACATGTATGCAAATTGTCGAAGCATAGACAAGGCACATGAACTATTTGTTAGTTTCAAGACAGACAACTAAGAGGGGGGGTGAATTAGTTGTCCCAAAACTTTTATTTTATTAACCACTTAAATCCTTCTTGTAATTCAGTAGCATAATCAATCATGGAAACACAATACAATAATTCAAGAGTAGAAACACATTAACACATATGACACCAAGATTTTAATGTGGAAAACCCGGTTAAGGGAAAAACCACGAGGTGACTAACCCAAGATTGTATTCTCTATTAAAAGAATAAGAGGAACAAAATGGCACATGCCAATTAGGGCTCATTGCCCAAGCAAACTGCTGAGAAGAGGCCCACTGCCTACAGGAGACACAATATCTACCAAATAATAAGTATTACATACTTGAACTGAAGAATAGCATCTTCACCATGCTTGAGTCAGTTCCATTTAAGCTCAATACTTCTGCTCTGCTTTTCACTCTTCTCCTCTCTACCACACTCTCATCTTCTTCCCGATCCATTTGAAATGACTTCACAACTTTTATTTATACAAAACATCGACTTTGGGATAATCATCAAAGTCGGCACACTTTATTTTATTCTAGAGCAAATACACAAATACAAATTGACTTATTACAAAAGACTTCATGTGAATCACCACTCTATTGGCCACACAGATCTGGGACTTCAATCTTCTTTGAGGAACATGCCACGCTTCGCAGAACATCTTCAAGATTATCTGCAAGATGTGTAAATCATCCGGTCGGCCAAGCTTAGGAAGAACGTCATCATCTAGAAGTAATTCTTCAATTATGAGCTCAATCTTCAATGCGGACCACCAACACAAACTAGACACAATCTAGAGACCCCCACAAGCTTGTTTGATTCACCAAGAACATCCACACCACTTCTGATAACTGAAATCATTATCTTCTTCATCTAGAATCTTAAGAACACAGTCTATCATCACTGTCATATTGAAATAGATGCTTGTGGACATCCAGACCATGAACCAATTGAGTTGTCAATTCACATTGACTTCCTAAACACTCCACCAAATCCCCATAACAAGATATTGCATTTCTGGATCTCACTGAACCTATTTGTGTCACTCTATCACCTCTGAACATCTGCCAAAACCAGTTTTACTCATATGGCCATAACTTCTTCAAATCTTCATACGGACCTCTCAAATCTTTACTGGATCACCTTTAGACACATATCTACAAACCCTTTGATGTACATCCTCTGATCTTCATCTTAGTTGTGATCTTCACTTCAGAGAGCTTCACTGTCTTCACTGTACTTCTCTATTTCTGATAGGACTAATTTTCTCAATATCCTCAGCACACAACTCATCCAATCCTTGACATCAATGCAACATGAGTATGTTGACATCAATGACAACACCGGTTAGGCCCATACTTGCAACAATCTCCCCCTTTGTCATTGATGGTAACATATGATGTGAAAAATTGTTTTAACCATCAAGACAAGAACTTCTCCTTACTGACTGACATAGCTCCCCCTATCAACAACAATCATTCACATGTCTTCTCTTCCTCTATTGCTCCCCCTCTGATCAGCAACCACTTTTTTTTTCACATGTCTTCTCTCCCCCTTTGACATCAATGGCAAACGGCACATACTTGCATCAATCTCAGAATCATATAGACTACTCCCCCTGAGTAGCAGCTTCCTATCATCAATCCAGACCACAAGATATGACTGTGAGATACTCAAAAGAGTCCTTAGGTAGAGGTTTAGTAAAGATGTCTGCAATCTGATCTTTAGAGGGCACAAACTCCAATCTAAGTTCACTCTTGTTCACCTGCTCTCTCAAAAAGTGAAACTTGATGAATATATGTTTTGTCTTTGAATGCACCACTTGATATATTTATTGCACTTGAATTATAATAGAAGATTGTGATAGGTTCCTCATACTCCACTCTGATGTCTCTTAGCATTTGCTTCATCCACAATACTTGGGTACAACTGCCTGCTGCTACAAATATATTATGCTTTTGCAGTGGATAGAGATATTGCCTCTTATTTCTTGCTTAGCCAAGAAACCAATCTTTTCCCTAAAAAGAATGCACCACCACTAGTACTCTTCCGGTCATCCACATCTCCTGCCCAATCTGCATCTGTATATGCATGAAGAGAGAAATCATGATCTCTACGATACCATAAACCATACTCAACTGTTCCTTTTAGATATCTGAGAATCCTCTTGATTTCCATGACATGAGATTCTCTAGGATCAACTTGGAATCTGGCAACAAGACCAACAACATTCATAATGTTAGGTCTAGTTTGAGTAAGATATAGTAGTCCTCCAATCATTGACCTGTACTTTTTCTAATCAGCCCTAAGAGAGTCATCATCTTTGCTCAGTTTACATCCAGTTTCCATGGGAGTATTCATTGGTTTTGATTCTTCCATCCAAAATTTCTTCAACAATTCTTTCACATATTTGGGCTGTGAAATGAAGATTCCTTTCTTTGTTTAAGTGATTTGCAGACCCAAGAAGAAATTCATTTCCCCAAACATGGACATCTCAAATTCACTTTTCATTTGCTTAAAGGTTTCTAAAGCCTTTTTAAAAAATCCATTTTTGTGAGAGTCCTGTAATCAGTTCATCCCTTAAGGCAAATGGTGGAAATAAGGGAGAGTGATCCAACAAGGAGAGTCAATGCCTCATTTTAGAATAGAAAGAGACGTCTTTGCTGCACCCAAATGAAGGATGATTTGGATTTGTTCTAACCTGCTACCTTGCATATGGTGGAAAGTAAAATAACTCAGCCGAGCATATAAAATTGAAAGATTTGGGGAGCGGAAGGGGAGCACGAATAGAAAACAAAAGAATCATCTTCCAAGGAATAGATCCAAGACTATGGAGAAAATCTTCTTTCTTTTAAAGGTATTTCCATCACTTCTTTGTTTTCTAGCACAAAAGCTAAAATACCTTGCTGCTATTTCATTAAGCACAGAAAAAATTGAAACTCCATTTCTACCTTTTAAAAAGAGAAAGAAACATGCCAAAATCTATTTCAATGCAAGATTTTTACACTGCCTCTTTTCTTAGAAACAATTTCTATTATGCAGAACTATTTTCTTAATTCAATAGATATAAAGGGGTTTTCAAAGATAGATCATGAGGTTTCTAATTTGTAATTTTAAGGTAAAACAGGGGTTTGATCTTATAGAAAATTTAATGAGGGAAGCCATACAGAAAAACTGGGATATAATGATAGAGATTGAAGAGATCTAAGTCCCATAGAACCCTTTTGTTATTCGATGACTTTTTCTGTAGAGATTTTCCTTACAACTCTTCTTAAGAATGTTGAGTGGCTTTGTGTTTGGTCATTACAGACATATTTCTGCTAAATAACCAGCCTTGTGAAAATTGTAGTATTTGAGTTAAAGAATGTTATGGCACTAAATACCTTAGATTCATCGATCTATGTTGTGCATTGAAATTTAGTCACATAATATCTAATTTGGAAAATCTGCCCACAACACAAGGATCTAAAGGAACTATTGTAAGAGGAAAATTAAGATTTCCATTTTCTAATTCTTTTTAACATTTTATTTGGTTATGGTAAATATGGTGGACAATATGCTAAAATTAGACTATGAGAACACTTGCATTACCTTTTGATGTGCTTTTCTTATAATATCCATGCATTCCTTTGTGAAGAGTGATTAAATTGGGGTCACTGGAGTTATTACACAACTAACCTTACTGATAAAGGGCTATTTTCAATAAAATTACATTGTCATAGAAAGCTTTTGCCCTATAGATCACCTTGTTCAAGCCTAGCTAATTTGCATATTTAAATAGGGGTTTTTACTTGATGGATTTTAATTGATGATTATCTTGGATCATGAGTGGTTATGGAACTGTTTTGATTTGATTATATATACCTCATTGGTTAAATGAGATGAGCTTAGGTCTAGGATATTGAGTCCTCATGCATGGCCTTGAGTGCTTGTAAAGGCTAAGGATGCATACGAGAAGGCCTATCCGTCTATGGGGTGTCGAGTTATCTACCTACAGGACATTGATTTGGGCATGTTTGAGTCTCCTCCTCTAAATGAGAAGTGTACTTGTGTCCATGTGGTGCCATCCCTTCGAGCACACAGGATGACACTCCATCTGATTTACACTCTTGTATCCAGTACCTTTGTAGTCCTGAGTAGTACCTGACCTATGTTTTGGATAAGCAGCTCTATGTTATGACATTGGCTTTATGCATTCCTTTCTGTGTCTGCTCTATGATTGATGTGAGTGTTGGCCACCTTGTATACCCTTGCTTGTTCTTTTGTTTGGGCCTTGTGACTATCTCCGAGCACGGTGGGGTGGTCTCTTGTGAGTCCACATGGTTGGGAGGCGTTGCCACCACCATTGGGGACCGATGAATAGGTTATCGGAGCACCAGTTGGAGATGTTCTCTCTCTATTACTCTTTCAGTTATTGTACCATATTCATGGCTATGCCATTACACTATATATTCTTTATGTAATTGTTCTCTCTTACCAGAGAGGATGTAATCATGTAAATTAATGAGAAGAAATGAGATGTTTCCTATTTGCTTTATGGATTCCAGTGTGGGTATTGGATCTACTTGTACTATGGTGCTTTTGGATTCATGTTTATATTAGAAATGGGATTAGGAACATTTGATTTGGTGTTTAAAATGAATGTAGTTTTATAATGTTTTCTTTGGAGGGTGAATTAGTCCTCTACTTCAGGTTGCACATTCGGCCATACTTGGCCATGAATGTTGTTGATCTATCGAGTTGACAACCATATCTGTGTATGTTATCACTTGTTATTTCAAAAAAAAAATATTCTTGTTCTCCCTTAGCCCTTACCCTTCGAGGTTTGCAGGGCAGGATGTTACATCTTTAAAGCAAAATGGTAGGGGGATTCTTGTCAGATATTATAGTTTGAAATGCTCCCATAGACATGTATGCAAAAGATGGAATCATAGACAAAAAAAATGTGAACTATTTAACAAAATTCCTCAAAAAGATGTCATCTCATGGAATGCAATGATTGCAGGATATGTACAACATGGATTTTGCAAGGACGCTCTCAAAATCTTTAAATTTATCTTCTCCACACCTTCTCCAATGATATTTATCTTAACGGTTGTTGTTTAATATTTATCTTAACCTATATTTTGGGGCATTCGACCTTGGCACGAGTTGCCTCTTTGTTGACTTGGGGATCTTCATATAGGATCCATCTCAATTGCCTTTCCTCTTTTTTAGAGTTTAAACTTTAAAAGAATACTACCAGATAACGTGGGTCAAGCTATATTTCTCATTAAAAACCCATGTAAGGCAGAACAGGCCTTCTATGCTTTAATCCTACCGTGCATAACACGATGTGGTTTGGTGGATTACAGTCTTTGCTGGAAGACACAAAATGAGATTATTGATACAGCCTTATAAGTATTTGCAAAGTGAAGGTGTAAAGTTAAACTAGCTGACCTTGATGAAGCGGGTAATCAATTTCTGACAGATTGTAGAATGCAACAGTTTGTTTGACTTAGGTGTATTGATGAAGGGTACAAAAAATGGTACATTTGAGTTTCAAGTTGCTTCATCAAAATGTAGTTCCACTACCTAAAATCTTTGCCTGATTGGCACAAATTTGTCTTACTGATAATGCCATTAATGTTTTAAGTTAATGCAATTGGCAGGCGCTAAGCCAGACTCTAGGATCTTGGCTAGCATCTCCCATCTCGAGCTTTGGTGCCTTGGAACAGGTTTTTAATCCATAGAATATCAATTCAAAATGATCTTTGTTTGATATGACATATCAGACACATATGCAAAATGGGCCAGTCTTTGGTAGGCACATGACATAGTTGTCACGTTGGCAACCTTGCCAACAACAATGATTACATGCTACTTAAAAAGTTAAAAGACTATCTTGAGTTATACAAAAGTTTGAACAAGAAATGAACCCAGAATAAAGTTTGTATTTGTTGTCATTTAAGGAGTAATCTTGCCAGGAGAACCTAAGCCTTCATGTTTCAAGATTTTAGTCTTTGGCTATTTTACATAAATATATAGCCA
The DNA here is from genome assembly GCA_027924645.1 of Cunninghamia lanceolata. Classification (NCBI taxonomy): domain Eukaryota; kingdom Viridiplantae; phylum Streptophyta; class Pinopsida; order Cupressales; family Cupressaceae; genus Cunninghamia; species Cunninghamia lanceolata. Next base: position 146,836 of record BSBN01001183.1, on the reverse strand, counting down.
TTATCTAGAAGAGCACCCCTACTTAATAATAATGTCAATTTTAGCAATTGTATCCTATTAATAAGAAGAAAAAATTCTTGAAATCTTGATATATGGCATTTATTAATAAGGCATCACATCACCAATTCATCTCTTCCTTAGAGATAGACTTTTTCATTCTATGATTGTATGTTCTAGATCCCATTAGAAAAATGAAGCTTGTACAAAGCCAAATCTGAGTGAGCTAGTGTTCAAACTCATTTTGAACATCTTTTGACTGTTGCTTAAAGGTCATTCTTATAGGAGCATTTGGATGAGCTTTCCAACCATAGAGCCTATCAACCTTAATAAGTCAAGCACATAGTGAAAGCCTTTTGTGTCAGTGATTTTCAAGGTAGAAATTTTTTCATGAAAATTAATGGTAGATAGATATTGAATACACATTGAAACTACCATATAGACTTACCTTATTTAGGGCAACTACAAAGGGCATACGTCGCATTTTCAAAAGATTTAGTGACTCAAGTGTTTGTGGTTCCAAGCCATGCATAATAACAACAACCAATATAGCAATATCACATAAACTAGAACCTCGAGCTCTGAAATTTGTGAAAGATTCATGCCCAGGAGTGTCAATTACTAGTAAACTAGGTACCCTTAAATTAGCATATGCCTTCAACTCTTTTGTCCTCTCATGTATGTTTTCCATTGGAAAATATGTCACTCCAATTTGCCAAGTGATTCCTCTTGCCTCAACTTCCTACACATTTGTCCACCAAATACAATCGAGCAAATTTGTCTTGCCGGTATCGACATGACCAAGAATGAAACAAATAGGTGAGCGCAAATCATATGCATTCCTTTTCAATAGTGTTTCTTCCTTCCTCACCTCTCGCTTCCTTGATGCTGCCTGTCACTTGTTATCCTTCATGTTTTCATCTTCACTCTCATTTTCTTCACTTTCAGAGTCTTATTCACTTTCAGGTTACACTTGTTGAACCTGCTTTATAGAAAAAGATGGTTTAACAGGAGGGGAAGGCTTTGCTACACTTGACATGGGTGTTGATTTAGGCACAGATGCAGCTGTATTTTTTACTACAACAGACTTAGATGCAGGCCCAACAAAACTCTCTTCCTCTTCAACAAAAGTACTTTTAACATGTAAAGCCACATCTTTTTCATCCCAACTTTTAGCATCCCAATCATCTTCCTCCTCCTCTTCAGTTTCCATTTTCTCCTGCTCAACATCCATATGAGCCTCACTCTCAATAGGCTCAATTATCATTGCATTGACCTCTTCCTTTACTTTACTATCATATGCCTCTTGAGGAGTTTCATCTTAGATGGCATGGTCTTCTGTTAGCATAGCCTACTGAGAAGTTGCAGAATCAATAGTAGTAGGACCATGCTTTTTCTTCGTCTCATACTTTGGTTTCTTGGGTGCTGAAGAAATTTGTTCCTCCCTTGAAACATCAGATAAACCCCCACTTTGGGCAAGGAACTGCTCTCTCATTAAAGCCAACTTGCAAGCTTCTTCCTTATGCTTGCTAATTAGTAAGTTTCCCTCTGCCTAAAGCTGCAGCAGCAGTCCCCTTGTACCAGTTGAATAAGATTTTCATGTGGCATACAAACTTATAAAAAATGAAGGTCCAAGTTGCAAAATAATTTATTAGTTATGTCAAAGGTTGCATGAAAGAATTGACATTGCTCTCAAACATCACACTATTTGGCTATTTGAGATCCTTTAGTGAAGGCTATTATCAAATCATACATCAACAAATCTGTAGGGTGAGGTCTACTTGATGTGATTATGAACAATCACATGTACATGTATTTTGTGTTATAAAAAAAGCCAACATAGTCAAAATGGGGCTGTGACATTAGAAGGGTCAGTCTATGATTCAATTTCAATGCTTTTGACTAGAATAAATGGTAGTGTTATAAATACTATGTTTGACTGTAATAAATTCTATTGACTGCAATAAATGTTGTGGGTTGCTAGTGCCAACTGAGTACAGTGTACACAATGAGGAATAGTCCCATGAAATGCAACTTTCCACTAAAGTAAAAATTATAACTGAAAATGGCTATGTGCATCCCTTGCTAAATGTTTAGAAAATATGTTTACACAGGATATTCTATTTGACATAAGACCATAAGACTAGATCTTTTTACTCATTTAGGCCTCATAGATGCCTTGGCAAAGTAAATTAACAATATTTCTTTTAGGAATTTTGTCAAAGTGTTCACATGCATTGTCTATGCTTCTAAATTTTGTATGCATATCGACCAAGGCACCTACACCTACAACATCTGACCAAAAAAACCCTTTATTTAAAATGGATATCTATACCATGTTCCAATGCTCCCATTTTTGCACAGGTTGGAGATGCTGGCAAAGGTTGTAGAGTCCAATTTTACACCTGCCAATTACATTTGCTTGAAAGTTGCTAAATCCATAGGAAACTATAAGGAACTTGAAATCTCATCCACACAATACAAGCCACAAAGAAAATTAATCACAATTTTTAATTATTCAAGAGAGATTTTTGCATAAATTCTTCTTTATTGACTTTTGTGCATAAGTTCTTGTAAAGGCCATGGTGATCAGAAGTGGCACTTATAACTACATCATCTAACAAATGTACTTTCAATTATGCTTCGATGGATGCCCATACCCTACTTAAAAGTTTCTAAGGCCTTTTCAGGAAAGCCATGTTGAATATATCCTACAATCATGGCATTCCATGACACTACATTTCTTTGAGGCATTTCTTTAAGCAACATATACCACTGATCCTTATAAGACATATCGGTGAGACAAGACCGCTTCGATGGAACCCTCATCATGGTCTCCATGATGGACCGATAAAAGAAAATTAACAGGTATATACCATCGGCTAGACAACAATGCGTCGAGCAGACTCCTAACACGGTCCCACCGACAGACTGATGAAGCAAAGCAGTCATGTACATATCGAGGGAAGCATCATACATCAACCAGACATATTCCATCACCCTACCGATAGCTCGATAATAGTGTATCAGTGACACTTGAGCATATTGGTGAGAGAAGACATGGAGGTCAGGGTTTCGAGGAAAGATAAGAAAGGGTTGAGGATTCTTTAATGAAACAACTTGTAAAAGTAGAAGCAGAGAGATATAACTAACCTGGACATAGACAAACGAGGAAATATAGAGATCGGAGCCACTGTCTTCCTAATGGCAGAGCTTTAACTCAGCAAATCTATCAGCAATTTGAAGCCAGTTTTCAAGCATTGTATCGACTGTGACCTCCAAAACCCTAACTCCAGCATCGGTGCACTTGTTCTCCCAGTTGTTGTCATCTCACATTTGCAACCTTCCGGATACTACTGGGTAGCTGGAAAGAATGGCCAACAGGGACATTTTCAAGGCCATGACAAGATCAGAGCTTTCTTTATTGCTAAACTTCTTGTAGTAATAAACCAGTCAGACATTGTGCAGGCGCATCATGTGATCCAAGTTCAATAGTGGGTAGCATTTTCCTGGCACCACTACCTCGCTAGGCACAACCATCAACTTTGAATGAATCTTCACCTTCTCTTCTCTCATCTTCCCTTCTCCTGCCAAAACAAAGCCCCCCCCTAACACCCTAAACACATTATGAAATATTATGAATTTCAAGTGATTTCGAGGAGACAGGGATATTGGGCTAACAAAAGGGAGTGTCTCACCGATACAACGATGAAACCAGGGCTTTGACGATTGACCCTGCCTGTCAAGCAATTTTTTTATGACAGTTATCCATTGAATAGTGCCCTTAAAATACTATGACATACCATAGTAAAATTAAAATTATATATAAACCAAATATATATATAATCATAATTTTATATAAATTTTAATAGTTTTCATTGAAAATATTGATTGTATTTTATGGCAAAAATGCTTAAATACGGTTATACGGCCATCAAATTTAAGCCCTAGATAAAACTACCAAAGACAAAAGACATCAGTGGAAGTGATGAATATAGGTGGGATATAAATATGAGTCCCAGCGATACCCCGAATTAAGAAAGTAATGACATAAAGAAAGCATGGACACAAGATATAATAAATTATTTCTAGGAACATATATATGCAAGTAGTAGACAAACATCTACACATCTAATCTAGTGTTAGCATATGAATCCATCTAGTAGCTAGGGATCAACATATAATGTTGATAATGAATTAAGCAATTGTGATCACAAAATAAATGGGCCTTACAATGAGGTTGGGCCTTACAACTACTAATTGATTGAATTTTAGTTGACAAATCTAATATATCTCATAGTTTGCTAAGAAAAGAAAACAAATTTCTTCATAAGTATGCACAATGTACTAGATCATATTGAAGAATATATTTGGTTTGAATATAGTTTACTTATACTAAGATCTACCATAGTATTATGATCAAATTGGAAAGAAAAAAAATAGAGTAATAGTCATTTTTATTTGTCTAACCAATTATTTAGTTGTATTTTTTGCCAATGTCCAAATTTGATGTAGGGGCATCACATAAATTGATTGTTTCAAATCTTTTTTTTTGTGTGCAGGTGAAGTTCCTGTCACCATTACGATAGAAAGTATTTATAATTGCATAATAAGGTAGTGTCAATAAAACAATTGTTCTAGTAAATCTATGATGTTTGGAAACAAATCCTTTGATGGGAAGGATCTTAAAAACATTCTAGAATTATACATGAAGGTTGCATAGTCAAATTCCTCCTAGTGTGTGAGATTTTAACATTTTCTGACTTATGCTAGTGATTTGGTGAAATTGTAAAATCCAGAGTTTGGTAGCATTTGAGGTCGAATGGTTTGGTGGAGGTCTTAGGAATGCTGAGACATTTATTACTATTCATTTTGGCAATGTTTCAAGCTTCTGGTAAAAAGTTTATGGCCGAAGTCAGTTTTTAGTCTGGGCACTCGTTGCAGTTACACAATTGGAGTTTTCAGATCTGTAAAGTATAATTTTGGTTGGTATTTATTAGTTTGATGTTTATCCAGTAGAATGGCTCTGACAAAGTCCCAAGTTCATGCTTTTCATCTAGAGGTATCATATGATCATTATTATGCCTTTTGACAAGGCAAATCTGAGTTTGTTCATGAGCGATTAAATATTATCCTACAACAGATTTGAAGGCACCGAGAGAAGAAAGTAAAATGTAGTGTGGGAATTTTAGTTTGTCTAACCCTAGAGGTATAAGTGTGACATGAAATATTTAATGCCCTGAGACATATGACAAGTGGCGTCAATAGCAAGATATAACAAATGACCGTTCAAGTCTGCATTATAGTTTGACAATTGTTGAAGTACGTAACTACTATGGAAACTGATTGACATGTTTTATCTAACTGCCATGAAGGAAATAGAGACTGCCAGCTAGGGAAGTAATGCCTTCTATCTTGAAGACCAATTTCAAATTTAGAAAAATGCTAAGTTTAGTCTCTTGGAAATTCCTTGCAGTGTTGGTAAAGGGAGCTGATATGTCAGTTCGAAGAGAAAGAGGAGACGCCAAATGGGAGAAACCATTGGATGGAAGGAAAGTAACTGATCTGAGAGAGAATCTACAGCAGCGACAGAAGAAGGTAGAAAGATAGAATCTGCAGAGCATAAATAGTGAAGAAGAAAGGATATACGAGAAGTTTTGGGGTAGAGAAGTGAGAATAATACACCTCTGAGAGAGGTTTTGGAGAGAGGAAATAAGAAGATAGAAGAGGTTGAATGCCTCTGTGGAGGCTCATGAGTAATCAGAGGAATGCTTATGAAAGTTGAGGGTAGAGGAAGTCCTCTGTAGAGTGTAGTGGCCATTAAAGGCCAATAGAAATAATATATTACAGATTTAATGTATGTTACTGATTGGAATATAATAGACCTGGGTGATGTTGCACTATTTGTTTTGAGACAATTAATGAATCATACTAGTTATTGTTCAATGTTTGCTATGCATTTCTGATCTCTATTATTAACTCAGTTTCAATAGAGTTGCTGTCATAGTTGTGACCAAAGATATGCATAGGGTTGGTTATTGCTAAAGACCCAAATTGTGCCATGTCAATTGATGTCTTAACATCTGAATTAGAAATTGGTACTATCAGAGTGGTATCAAAGCACAGAATGATTTGAGTGTGAATGTTTAATGTGTTATTGACCTTTTGAAGGTTATGCATTGTATTGTTGTTGCTGATTGACAGGGCAGATTGAAAGGAAGAAAACCCTAAGGAGATGTTTGGAAGATGAAAGAAGAAAGAGAAAATACAAGATAAAAAAGAGAAAATAAAATTTGTAGATCATGGGTATATAGTACCATTTTGGAAAACAAAATCAGTTGTGAAAAAGCATCAGGTAGAAGGTAACAAAGGAGTAGCATCAAGGATGGAAGATATGACAAAGGATCTAAGGAGACGAGAGGATAAGCCTAGTATGGAGGCAGTAAACCATTCACCCAAGAAGGTGGAGAATCAAGTATGGAAGGTAAAGCATGGGACAGCCATGGGAGAAGATGAAGATAAGAAGACAAACCAAGTTAATAGCAGCTGTGAAGAAGATGAGTCCAAGGGAAAGGAAGATCTAATGAGATCCATGGAGGATGAAAAGAAGAATAATGCACAAGAGCCTGCAATCAAGCTAGAAGAAAAGCAGTATGGTAAGTGCAGGGTAAAAAGTTAACAACTTGATTTGTATAATGATGATGAAGAAGCTTTGAATGAAATTTATGAATGTGAAGAAAGGTTGTGGCTGACAATAGATAGAGAGAAAATAAGAAGAGGGAAATACAAACAGATAAAGGACAGCAAAAGAGAGCAAATTGAACAATCCAAAAGTGAATATAACAAGGTTGTAAAGAATGAGTTGGTTAGGAGAAAGAAGAATCCTAAAAGAATAATGGAAGAATGGTGTGATGAAGAAAGAAAGCTAGTAGATGGTAACAGACAGCTTGGTGCAGCAATGTAGACCGAGGTAAACAAAAATATCTTTTCCAAGAATGGGGATATGAATTTCTTTAATGTGTTGATTAATGAAAGGGTAAAATGTGAAGTAGAGAATAGTATTGTGTTATGTGAATTGCATGAAGGTGTTAAAAATGTTTTGAGGTTGTTTAGTGTGGACAGTTGGAAATAAGGCTGAGCATGCCTTAAAGGTAAAAGAGAATTGGATAAGTGAAGTGGGAATAAGTAGGAACATAGGTATAGAGTTTCTTATTTTTTATATTGTTGGAGTGGCTGATATGGGGACGAGTGGAATAGCAAGAAGTCTAGTTGGTGTGGAGTTGAAGGATGAACAGTGAAGTTGGAGGGATATGTTAGAGATGTCGAATAGATTGTGGAAGAAGTGAAAGAAATATTGAGGATCTACACTGGAGGAACTACCACATGTGTGGGAGCACATGCTCTTTTCTCCCCTAGGGAGCCTGATGCAGGGGCATCGCATAAACTGATTGTTTCAAATCTTTTTGTTTGTGAGCAAGTGAAGTTCTTGTCGCCATTGCGACAAAAAGTATTTATAATTGCATAACAGGGCAGTGTCAATAAAATAATTGTTTCAGGAAATCTATGATGTTTGGTGATAAATCCTTTGATAGGAAGGATCTTGAAAAGATTTTTTAAATTATACACAAAGGTTAGATAGTCAAATTCCTCCTGGTGTGTGAGATTTTAACGTTTTCTAACTTGTGCTGGTGATTTGATGAAATTGTAAAATCTAGAGTTTGGTGGTATTTGAGATCGAATGGTTTGGTGGAGGTCTTATGAATACTGATACATTTATTACTATTCATTTTGGTGATGTTTTGAGCTTCTGGCAAAAAGTTATGGCCAAAGTCAGTTTTTAGCTTGGGCACCTATCACAATTACACAATTGGAGTTTTTGGATCTATAAAGTATAATTTTGGTTAGGATGTATTAGTTTGATATTTATCCAATAGAATGGCTCTGACAGAGTCCCAAGTTCATGCCTTTCATCTAGACATATCATATGATCATTACTATGCCTTTTGACAAGGCAAATATGAGTTTGTTCATGAGTGATTAAATATTATCCTACAACAGATTTGAACGCACCGAGAGAAGAAAGTAAAATGCAGTGTGGGAATTTCAATTTGTCTAGCCCTGAAGGTATAAGTGTGACATGAAATATTCATTGCCCTAAGACATATGACAAGTGGCATCAATAGTAGGATATAACAAATGACAGTCCAAGTCTGCATTATAGTTTGACAGTTGTTTAACTACGTAACTACTATGGAAACTGATTGACATGTTTTGTCTAACTGCCATGAAGGAAATAGAGGCTGTCAGCTAGGGAAGTAACACCTTCTATCTTGAAGACCAATTTTAGATTTAGAAAAATGCTAAGTTTAGCCTCTTGGAAATTCCTTGCAGCGTTGGTAAAGGGAGCTAATATGTCAGTTTGAAGAGAAAGAGGAGACGCCAATGGGGAGAAACCATTGGATGGAAGGAAAGTAACTGATCTAAGAGAGAATCTACAGCAGCGATAGAAGAAGGCAGAAAGATAGAATCTGCATAGCATAAATAGTGAAGAGGAAAGGATATACGGGAAGTTTTGGGGGAGAGAGGTGAGAATAATACACCTCCGAGAGAGGTTTTAGACAGAGGAAATAAGAAGATAGAAGAGGTCGATTGCCTCTATGGAGGCTCAAGAGTAATCAAAGGAATGCTTGTGAAAGTTGAGGGTAGAGGAAGTCCTCTGTGGAGTGTAGCGGTCATTAAAGGCCAATAGAAATAATATATTATAGATTTAATGTATATTGCTGATTGGAATATAATAGACCTGGGTGATGTTGCATTATTTGTTTTGAGTCAATTAATGAATCATACTGGTTATTGTTCAATATTTTCTATGCATTTCTGATCTCTATTATTAACTCAGTTTCAATAGAGTTGTTGTCATAGTTGTGACCGAAGATATGCGTAGGGTTGGTTATTGCTAAAGACCCAAATTGTGCCATGTCAATTGATGTCTTAACATCTGAATTAGAAATTGGTGCTATCAAAATTAGTCATTTATTTAGTCATTTATTTGGTCATTTATTTAGTCATTTCAATTGATGACCAAATTAGTCATTTATTTAGTCATTTATTTGGTCATTTATTTAGTCATTTTAATCGATGACCAAATTAGTCATTTATAGCTGTGTTGCAAAAAAAATTGGTCACATGACTAAAATTTTGAGTCACCTGGTCATTTATTTCCCATAGTTCTACTAGTGTAATCAAACTCTCTTGAAAAGAAAACCCCGTAACCAATACCGCCCACAGACTTGGAAACTGCCAAACCCTCAACAAATACTTAACTAGAATCTAGGCTAGATTTTGAATCCACTTTGCTGCATTGCCAGAAAGAGAAAAACAAATGTTCAATCTAGCCCTATTGGAGGAACGAGCAATGAACTTTCTGAACATAACATAAATGAGCAAATTGTCTAAACAATTTTGTGGCCATTTTCTTCCCCTTCGTGATGTCCATCCTCTTCCTCACTCTCATCATCATCATCATCATCATCATCTTTGGCTATTTATTCATCACCATCACCTACTTCCCTAGTGAACCAAGAAACTACATGGGGGATAATTTTATCCTTAATTGTAGATCTGCAAGAAAAACACATAAAATCAATTAAAACTGATACCCAAAAGGTAGATAAATCCAAACACTTAGCAATAGATCAAGAACAAACCCAATCTCATAATCTTGGTTCATTACATCTTGCAATTCCTCAGCCTATCAACCACCCCATAAACTTATCAAAACACAAATACAGGATGGTAAAAAGTGTGTTCATTGAAAACTATAGAGCAAAACAAGCAAAACAGATCACTCATCAATACTCACAGCATCATCATTATTAGTGTACACATTGTATTTGGCTTCATTTGGCTTTCATTTGGCCTTATTTGGAAGCCTCATTTTATGCACATGGCATAAGACACCTCAGCTAGGTGTGTGGCATTTAGGAAGAGTCCTTAACTCCATCACTCCACTTAGCTTGCCACATCTACTTGAGTTCACCTTAAGTTATGGGATTGACTCCCATTAACTCAAGGTTACTCAAGCTTATATGTACTCACAATCTTTGCTATTCATTCATGCATTGTGTGACTTCATTATCTGCATTGTTTTTGTGCTTGTTCTCTCTCTCATGATTCAAGGTTCCTTTATGGTATCAGAACAGTTGAGATAGAAACAAGTCAATGTTCAAAAACTTACAGGTTGTGAGGTCGCATTTGTTGTAATTTGTGATCTATGGTTTGTGAGGGTAGTGTTGGACAGTTGTGTGGAGTGTGGTTGTGGCATGTTGTAGGAGTGTTGCATAGAAGCAAGGCTGAGGCCCCTGCGTGAGAGTGAGCCTGCTTCTCCAGGCATTGGACCTGCATCTCTAGACGTTGGGCTTGCTTGCAGGTTGCCACAGCCCTACACAGTAGGTGTCATCCTAGCTGCCAGTCGTGGGTGCTTTAAGGAGCTAAAATATGGCTTCCTTCTACTGATTTCACCTTCCATAGGCCCATGGGTATTCTAAAGGCACAGAGCGCATAGTCTTTTACCTCATGGGCTCTCTATCCATTCTTGCAGTCTGTGGTCTGCACTGATCCAAACCAATCTTCATTAGGCTTTGTTTAGGCACCATTTCTATGTGAATCTAGATTCTTTGCCATCCTCCAAACCACCTCCCTTCACATTTGAAAGCACCTATTTCAGATTTGATCGCCAATCTTTGCTTACACAACCATGCAGCAGTGAAGGTCGCCCTCAATTCGGTGTCCTTCACAATGACGTCCCTATTCAGAAAAAGCATAGAGCCCACCGCCTTTGGGTGTAGAAGAGGAGTTTCTAAGGCTCCAAAACATGTCTTTGGTCTCCACAACAACGTCTTTTCACCTAAGGTTCGCTTGCAGATGATAGAGAGAGATTTGGCCGCCAACAACCATCAAATTTTGGTCGTCCCCTGCAAATCTTTCTCTAGTTTTTACCTCTATTTTTTTCTCTATTGTTTTTCTCTATTTTTTTCTATAGAGAAGGTATTTTATAGAGGGTGTAGATCTACACATTATAGGGATTGACTTCCATGTTCCACCATCTATCTCTTTGAGGTTGCGGTATGATCTTTGTTTGCAGGGTCGCCATTGCTGAAGATCTTCATCGTTTGGTGTTGCCAGTTGTTGTTTAATGTTCTGCCTAGTTGAGGTCTTCATAGTCTCAGTTGTTTATCTATTGGTTGTTGTTTAATCATCATTTGATGCTGCAGTTCAACAAGATTCTATCAATTTTTTTTGCAAAATTAAAGGCATTTAAGTGTATGAGGGGAAAAAGTAAAAATTACATATCCTTTTTGTGCATGATTTTTTGAGACATTTCTTTTAGATTCAAAATCGCACTATTGTTATAAAGTGCCTATTTGAAATCTATTTTGTCTCACTTCACGCACTAATTATAAAGTGCCGAATCTTGGGGGGTTCATCAAATTTAATCAAGAGAGGGGTGTCTTGTGTCTTTCACTTCCTTGAGAAGTGCATCTTGGTTGTGTACTTCATCCTTCAGCATCTGTTTCCACATTTATGTTTGCAAGCTACAACATGGATTCTAGTATTTCTATTTCACCCTTAACGCCCTTCAATTATCATGAATGGAAGTCTAAAATTTCTCTTTGACTCATGAATAAAGGCTTATATAGGGTTACAATGAATACTGAAAAAGAACCCACAACTACTAAGGATAAGGAAAAATGGTTAAACAAAAGAGATCAAGCTTTTGGTTTTTTGTGTCTTAATATTTCACCTGAATTACTATTTCATGTTCAGTCCTTGAAAACACCCAACAAAGTTTGGGAAGGTCTTAACAAGCTATTTGGCAAGATAGATGAATTTAGGAGTCATGAGTTAGAGAATTAACTCATAGGGCTAAGTCCAAAAGACTATACATCTCTACAAGACTTTTTTACTAAGTTCAAGTCCTTAAGGTTGCAACTAAAAGAATGTGGGATTGACAAAAAAGAGGACCGGTTAGTTCTTTCTGTATTGTCCAAATTAGGTCCAGAGTACTCTGTGTTTGTATCTACCTTCTACTCAACAAAGAGGGCTCTTGGAGCCTCATGGGCTATGCCTTCTCTTGATGACTTCATTGCTGATCTCATAAGGGAGCAAGACAAGTTGATTCAAATGGGGAATTTGAAGACTAGTAAATCTCAAGCACTCATTGCAGGAAATGAGAAAGATTAATCTTCAAAGGGTAAGAAACAACAAAATCAAAAGGAAAAGGATTCTAAGAAAGACAACAAAACTCATAACTCTAAAAAAGAAGGCAACTCTAAGCAAGGGAAACCTAAGAAAGAGTTAGTCAAATGTGCCTAATGTAAAAAGAATGGTCATGATGAATATCAATGTATGAAGAAGCAAATAGAGCACCTTACATGTCTTCTCAAGAAGAACATAGGGGTTCCAAATTAAATCAACACATCTTCATCAAATCAGGATAAGTCAAAGGAAAAAGAGAAAGGAAAGGGCAAAGCATTAGTTGCTACTGCATCCTCATCACCATCTTGGATAATAGATTCAAGAGCTACTGATCATATGGGATCATCACAAGTTGAGTTCTCATCCTTGCAATCATGTAGCGTGTCTTCAATCACCGTAGGTGATGATACTCCAGCATTGGTTAGAGGAAGAGGGTCTATTGAAGTAGGAGGAACATTCCAAAATGTTCTAAGTGTACCTTCACTTTCAAACAATCTCCTTTCAGTGTATCAAATCACTCATCTAGGAAAAGGAATGATAGTTGAATTTTCTCCAAATGGCGTTGAAATCAAAGAGTTGTATAGCAACAATATGGTAGCTACAAGAAAGGCAGATCATCAATTGAGATTGTATACCTTTTTTAGTTTTTCTCTTAGTACTTCTCCAAAAACTCTGATTACCCATTCTAATGGCATTAGCAAGCTTTGGCATGAGCGATTTGGTCACAAAACATGGTAACAGGGTTTCCAAATGTCAAATTTTCAAAGGGGCTTTATAAAGGTTGTGCACTAGGCAAGCATCTAGAACATAAGTTTGACAAAGGCAAAGCATGGAGGGCATCATAAGTCTTAGAACTTGTACATAGTGATGTTTCAGGACCATTTCCACACCCATCCTTCACTAAGGCAAGATATGTTCTTACATTTATTGATGACGTTTCAATATACACATGGGTTTACTTTATTAGGCAAAAATCTGAAGTCTTTGATTGCTTTCAATATTTTAAAGCCTTAGTTGAGAAATAATCTGAGAAATCTATCAAAATTCTAAGGACAAATAATGGGTGTGAATATGTAAACAACAGGTTTGAGTAGTTTTGCACATTAGAGGGGATTGAATTGCACCATATTGTTCCTTACTCTCCCCAACAAAATGGAGTTGCAGAGCGCAAAAATAGGTCATTAAAAGAAGTGGCAAACTACATGATACATCACAGAGAACTTACACCAAAATTTTGGGCAGAAACTATCAATTCACAAGTTACATTTAGAACAAGGTACCTCATAAAGCATTGAAAGGAATCACACCTTTTGAAGCTTGGAAAGGATGAAAACCAGCAGTTGATCATTTTAGAGTTTTTGGGTCTCTAGCAATGGCTTGCATTCCAAAGGAGCAACGCAAGGCTATGGATCCTCAATCCAAACCTTGTATTTTTGTTGGATATCCAGATAGTGTTAAGGACTATCACTTACTCCATCCTACTACACATGAGTTGTTCATTAAGAGAAATGTTAAGTTTCATGAGATTTCTATTGACTCTACACTTGACACTTCTCATCATACTTTGGGCTCACTACACCTTGATGATTCAAATCATTCACAGCAGATTCCTGATATAGTGTCTTCTTCGGATTCTTGCAGTTATGATAGTGAGGATAGTGATGAGGGTTCATCTTCATCTAGTTCTGGGATTACATTAGAGGTTGACATAACAGCGCCTGATTCACCTCCATCTCATTCACTTGATAGGACAGATTTATGGGCACAGGATTCCACAGTTGATAGACACATTGAGTCAAATTTCTAGGGAGGGTCTCATGCCTACTTTGCCTCAGCTTCAGATCCACAGACTTTTAGACAGGCATTAGGCATACCTAAGTGGGATAATGCTATGAATGAGGAATACAATTCCTTACTTAGAAATCACACTTGGGATTTGACTTCACTTCCTAAAGGAAGGAAGCTAGTTTGATGCAGATGGATATATCAAACTAAGTTTGCAGTAGATGGGTCAATTGATAAGTATAAGGCACGACTAGTTGCAAAAGGTTTTTCACAAGTTACAGGTATTGATTACACTGAAACCTTTGCACCTGTCGCTAAGATGACTTCAATTAGACTCACACTTGCTATTGCTACTTCACATGGATGGGAAGTACATCAAATGGATGTTAAGAGTGCATTTCTTCATGGAGACTTTGAGGAGGAAATCTACATGGAACAACCACTAGGGTTTGTTTAGAATTCATCCTTAGTATGCAGACTTAGGAAATCTCTCTATGGCCTCAAACAAGCTCCTAGAGCTTGGTATGCCAAGATGGATTCTTTCTTACTTGCTTCAGGTTTCACTAGATGCCATTCTGATCCTAATGTGTATCTATTCCATTAGGATGATTCACTATTGATATTGGTTCTATATGTTGATGATCTCCTGATCACAGGAAATTCTTCTTCTATTATTGCAATAGTGAAGTTAGCTCTCCATGACAGATTTGATATGATAGACTTGAGTATTTTGTATTATTTCCTTGGCATAGAGATTTCACAATCTGATACATGGATCACACTTGCACAACCCAAGTATACTCTTGATTTGTTGGCACGATTTCACATGACATCTTGTAATCCATCTCCAAATCCCTTTCTATTAGGAGTCAAACTGATACATGTTGTACTTCACCATTGGTTGATGCCACTTTGTATCGCCAACTTGTTGGGAGTCTCATATACTTGACTCATACTAGGCCTGATATTTCATATGTAGTAGGCATGGTTTCTAGATTCATGCAAGAACCTCATGAGTTACATTGGAAAGTAGCTAAGAGGATACTTCACTACCTACAGGGTACAATTAGTCTTGGGATTCACTTCAGAGTTGGTACTGCTATTGACTTGGTTGGCTACACAAACTCAGATTGGGCTGGTGATACAGATAATCGCAAGTCCACTTCAAGTTATAGTTTCTCACTCGGATCAGGTCCTATTAGTTGGTCTAGCAAAAAGCAATCTTCTATTGCTTTATCATCTACAGAGGTAGAGTACAGGGGAGCTGTTAATGTAGCTACTGAAGCTATTTAGCTACAGGGTATTCTTACTGAGTTTGGTATTCCTTTCAAGAAACCAACAATAATTCATTGTGACAACCAGAATGCTATTCATATATGCAGCAATCGGGTTCAGCATCAACGAACCAAACCCATTGATATTCATATGCATTATATTCGAGAGCTCATTCATAGTCAGGTCATTAACTTAGTATTTTGCCAGTCTTTAGTACAGGTTGCAGACATCTTCACCAAACCTTTCACTGAGAGAAAGTTCATCCATTTATGAGCTCTTTTAGGGGTGAAGTCTACATCAACAACTAGATCATCTTTCGGGGGGGCTTTCTAGCCTTCTTTCTTTCTTCTTTTTCTCTCTTTTGGGGGGTAGTTTTTCCCACTAGGTTTTCTACCTTTCTCCACTTATGAGAGTTTTATTTGTACATGGGTACCTAATCAGGCCTTGTTGCCAGGACCCATCTTTTCCACCCACCTAAGTTGTGCTTAAGGGGGGTATTAGTGTACACATTGTATTTGGCTTCATTTGGCTTTCATTTGGCCTTATTTGGAAGCCTCATTATATGCACATGGCATAAGACACCTCAGCGAGGTGTGTGGCAATTAGGAAGAGTCCTTCACTCCATCACTCCACTTAGCTTGCCACATCTACTTGAGTTCACCTTAAGTTATGGGATTGACTCCCATTAATTCAAGCTTACTCAAGCTTATATGTACTCATAGTCTTTGCTATTCATTCATGCATTGTGTGACTTCATTATCTACATTGTTTTTGTGCTTGTTCTCTCTCTCATGATTCAAGGTTCCTTTAATCATCAACATCATCATCTTCAGGGACCTTTGGTGGATCAAAGAAATTGAAAAGCTTGGGCATTTCTCAATTTTTGTCATTGGTTTTGCATTCTTTTCTTCCTTCTTAGGCTTCTTCTTCATGACCTTTCGAGTTAGGTTCTTACCAGGTAACCAATCAATTTCAGTTCTGCATGCAAAATGTGGGTACTTACCACACTGTTCTTAAAATAAGGGTTCTCATCGAAGAAGAATTCCAACTTGAATCCCTTCTCATCCTTGTCACTGTCAAGATGAGAACAAATTAAACAGTACTGAATTTAGCAAAAAATATTAAACAAATAGTTTATTAGAACCACTAAATAGAGAAGTAGAGAACTACCAGTAAACAACCATAAATAGAGCACACAACAGCTTAGCTCTCTGTTAATAACCATTTATTTTAAATAATCCCCTTATTCCACAAAGCTAAATAACTTTTAATGAACAACTTCAAAGGCTTTACTAAATATAGATTAAAAACAAATTATTCATATAAAACTATAGAAAATCGACAAATGCATTAAATATTGGAGAATTTTTTGTTTAAGTAGTAATAGTAAGTACTTTTAGAGAACATGATATTAATTATTTTAATTAATCTAATATTGTGGTTTAGTAATATTTTTTTCTAAAGATAAAGAATTGTTTATCGTTTCAAATTTGTAGCTATTATATTTCTAGAATTAAATTTATAAGGAAAAATTTATATGAACTCGTTTTGAAATGTCTTGGGTAAATAAAATTTAAATCTCAAAAATAATCTAATTTGATAAAAATAAAATAGCACTAAAATATTTCCTTAACTATAAAGTTAAACTTTACAAAGCCTATTAAATAACACAAATATTTCCTTAACTATAAAACTAAACATTACAAAGCCTACATATTTATATTTATGTGGCCCTAGCCTAGTTGAGTGTATAGAGATTTGAAATGTTTCCTTAAGATATTAAAATGTAATAATACTAATACTTTTTAAAATGCATTAAAATATTATAAGTTTGAAGAATAAAATAAAAAATGTAATAACATGGCGAAATATTTTTCATGATACTGTAGATTTTTAACTCTTGAATAAATAAAATTGAAATCCCCAAAATAATCTAACTTCATAAAATAAAATGTGTAGAACCCTAACCCTAGTTGGGTGTGGAGAGATTTGAAATGTCTGCCTAAAATATTAAAATGTAATAATATTGAATGCTATTACAATTTAAAATGCATTAAAATATTGTAAGTTTAAAGAATAATTACACAATATAATAACAATAACATATTCATATTTAGATCACTACAGTATTTTATCTTAGTCACTTAATTTTTTGTTTAAGTAATAATAGTAAGTACTTTTAGAGAACATGATATTAATTATTTTAATTAATCTAATATTATGGTTTAGTAATAATTTTTTCTAAAGATAAAGAATTGTTTATGATTTCTAATTTGTAACTATTATATTTGAATTGTTTATGTGAACTCGTTTTGAAATGTCTTGGATAAATAAAATTAAAATCTCAAAATTAATTTAATTTGGTAAAAATAAAATAGCACTAAAATATTTCCTTAACTATAAATCTAAAATTTACAAAGCCTATTAAATAACACAAATATTTCCTTAACTATAAAACTAAACTTTACAAAGCCTCATATTTGTATTTATGTGGAGAGCCCTGGCCCTAGTTGAGTGTATAGAGATTTGAAATGTCTATTTAAGATATTAAAATGTAATAATATTAATACTATGATAATTTAAAATGCATGAAATTGTATGTTTGAAGAATAAAATAAAAATGTAATAACATGGTGAAATATTTTTCATGATACTATAGATTTTTAACTTTTGAGTAAATAAAATTGAAATACTAGATTTTTAACTTTTGAGTAAATAAAATTGAAATACTAGATTTTTAACTCGTGAGTAAATAAAATTGAACTTCTAAAAATAATCTAATTTCATAAAATAAAATGTGTAGAACCCTATATTTTTAATAGTATTATTAATATTATAACTTTGTCCCTTTGACAAAAAGTAATTTTTGGTGATTCTTCCTCTCATAATTATCACCATTCATTTAGGCATGACTTAATTAGTGGGAGACAAAATTTGTGTTCATAATTTGTTTACTTGCCACATCCTCCCCTCAAACCAAAATTCTCTCCACATTAATAGCTTTTTGTTGCACTCTCCCAAAGAAGAGGCCATTTTTTTAGCCAATGACAATACAAATAAATCATTTTTCAATGATTTTTTGTTACAAATTTATCATTTTGACATAGGAAAAAGTAAAAATTTAAATCAAATTTGCCTGACAATTGATTGGTTTACAATCAATAGATTAATAACTAGATAAGTGTGAACTCATTGCAATAGTACTGGTAGAAGGCAGGTACTAAAAAACCACTCATCTACTGTAAATTTTTTACCATCAATTTTTACACTAACTCCTTACACTTACTTAATAGTAATCAATCATTAACTTTATTATCTATGTTAATTATTACTTCAATAATTACATTTATTTAGTTAACTTAAATAAAATTAATTAAGATGTGATAAAACCCTTATAAATATAATAGTTATATTAATATAATATTATTTATACTTATATAATAAAATAATACTAATTATGTTATTTTGCCAATAGTACATTAACATTTTCTTTAAAAAAGAGTTTATATTTGACTTATAAGGGCAATAGCATTAGCATTTCTAAAAAAAGTTTAAGATTCCATGGATACAAGATGCAAAGATTCAAGTCTGGGACAATGCTTTCCACTAATTGAAACCTTGGAAGTCTACTTTACATTATACATCTCTATGATTTCAAGGATACCCATGCAGATATTTACGGAAGACTCAAAACTGGTTGACTGTGATCCAATACCGTTCAAAGCCAATTCTCCACTTAATGTGCAATTCCTCAAAATTAGAATTCTAAGATTGGTGAGTTTTCTAAGGGATATGGATAAGTCCCCCGCTTGAATCACCAGTCCCTTCCATTCTGGATGTCTCAAACTATTTAACATTCTGCATCTGCATTTTGATTTCTCAATCCAGTATGCTGAACTTCCTTCCAAGACTAAGTGTTCCAACTTGTGTAACATTTCTAATGATTTTGGAAAATCTCCTAATGATCTTGCCTCACAGATGTTTCAAATCATATCTTTCTTCTTCTTATAATGAATCATAGAATGTGATCCCAAACATTTACCAAAAGTTGTTGGGTTAAACTAGCTCTTGGGTTAGAGTTAGTTGATTAACCATTAGTGGTCTTTAGCACATGGTTTTGTGCTAGTTGTATTGGTCCATGGTTTTGGAGCTCATGGTTTTGAGCCCATGGTTTTGCATGTATGGGAGTCTATATAATGGCTTGGTAACTCCATTGTATGTGTGGTTGGTTGAGGGTTAATATGAAGATCTTCATTGCTGGTTTTTCTCCAGTTTGGAGTTTTCTAGGGTAAATCATTGTGTTGTGGTTGTGTTCTTATTCCATGCTTGATTTGAGTTTTTGTTGTGCTTTCTGAATTCTTGGCTGTGTATGTTTCTAACAATTGATATCAGAGCTTGAGTTGCAAGCTCCAGCATTTGGGTCTGCGGAGGAGCAATGCAGCTCACAGTGTCTGGAGATAAGGCAGCATATATTTTTTGATCTGGTATTCTTGCTGAAACAGAAGGTTTGAGTGTGTGTCCCAACGCTCTGGCTCCTGGAAGAAGGTTGAACAGGTCTGTGCAAGATTGGTCATGGTTGCCACTATAGGCATGTTGCTTGGTCAAAGTCGTTGTATGCAGTTGCTGCATGTAACTATAGCAAAGGTGCTGCAGGTGCCTGCAGCCAAGGCTGGCTGTAGCAAGAACAAGATTGTAATGGAGTTGTATGTAAAATTTAATACATGTATTTGGGCTGATGGCTGAAAGACTTAGTATGACTTGCTCAATCCCTGAAAGGAAGGGCCTAGTAAGAGAGGAGTTCTCTCAAGTGGTAAGGGGGCTTAGAGTCATGTGGATTCCCGGTTTGATGTCGATCTCAGTGACAGAGAGGACATTGCACTTGGTGCTTGTGGAAGGGGGGTTTAGTGCTAACCCCAAGACCAAGTTTAAAGGGGGGATTGTTGGGTTAAACTAGCTCTTGGGTTAGAGTTAGTGGATTAACCATTAGTGGTCTTTAGCACATGGTTTTGTGCTAGTTGTATTGGTCCATAGTTTTGGAGCTCATAGTTTTAAGCCCATGGTTTTACATGTATGGAAGTGTATATAATGGCTTGGTGACTCCATTGTATGTGTGGCTGGTTGAAGCCTCCAGGCTAAGTCAGTTGGGGTTGAGGGTTAATATGTAGATCTTCATTGCTGGTTTTTCCCCAGTTTGAGGTTTTCCAAGGTAAATCATTGTGTTGTGATTGTATTCTTATTCAATGCTTGATTTGAGTTTCTGTTGTGCATTTTAAATTATTCGCTGTGTATGTTTCTAACAGAAGCTACCTAAAATTCAAACAAGTATTTCAATCAGCTTTTCTTCAAGAAGGTAGCACATTCAAGCATCAGAATATTAACCAACTATAATTCTATAAGTCAATTGTCTCTACACATTGTTAGCATAAAGGAGCTAAGAAAAATCCATTAGTACAAATTTATCGATAGCATAGATCTAAGAGGTTTTTTAAAAAAACTGGTTGGTACTCCCATTGTAGGGTGGTATTGGTATCTCTAACATTTTAGATGTCTACCGGTGTATTAAAGATTCATGTTAGGATGGATCTGTGCTAGTTGGCAACTATTCACCTAACTACTACTCTAAAATGAATCGACCATCTTTCAGTTTTAAATTAACCTGGTTCACTTTAATATAAAGAAGAATACAATATACCTGAACATTTCCCTGACATAATCTTTTAAGGTGTCCTCTCTTAATTTTCAAATACTACAAATTTTGCAGAGGAATCCAGAAAGGAATGCTCTTGTGCCAATGCCAATTCAGGTCAAGCTTGTGAAAAATCTATTGCAGCTACTGATTATTAATTTCCTATCTTATAAGATTATTTGGCTACCAAAAAATTAATTAATTTACAGCAAATATTAAATAATAATACAGCTGCAATTTCACGGAAAAATCACGGAGATAGAAAAATAAAATCAACACAACATTTTGGACAAATTGTCCCTGGAAAAACCCCGAAGGGAAAACCAGTCAGCAGATATGAATTTTATTCAACTACAGAAAATCAAGAGATACAAAATTGCTTGCCTCTTACTGGCAGAGCTCTGGAAATTTCTTTCCTGTAAATTCCCTTCCCTCAATTGTTCCTGCTGAAATTGCTCCGGCAATATTTTCCTTCTCCGGCAATTCCACTGCTCTCCAACGCTATCACTGCGCCCTTTGCTTTCACTGCAAATCAATTTGCTATCACCGCAAATTTATTTATTTGCTATCGCTGCAAATACTTCTCGGATCTGTGTTTTCCAAATGCCTATTGATTCTCTTTTATAATCCCCTCATTGGAAACCAATGGCCATGATTTAATTTTAATCAATGGCTAGGATTAATTAGACTCTAAACCCTAATATCTAGAAGTCTCTTGAGAAATCAATTATCTAGGTATGGAGATAATTATTCCAGCTGTGTTTCTAGCCTCGTAATCTCCACCTGAGACTAGAACACCTGTCCAAGCTACACAAAAATTAACACTCCCTCTTAGCGAGGAAGGTGTTCTGCATAACACCCAACTTACCTCTGAAGAAGATGAATTTTGCCTTCCCCAATGCCTTTGTTAAAATGTCTGCTACCTGCTGATCTGTAGGTATATACTGTAGCTGAACAACCCTCCGCTGTACACAATCCCTGATGAAATGATATCTGATGTCTATATGTTTAGACCTATCATGAAACACTGGATTCTCAGATAATCTGATGCAACTCTGATTATCACAGTGTATCACTGTAGTCTCAACCCTCTGACCAAACAAGGATACTAGCAACTTCCGAAGCCATATAGCCTCACACGTTGCCATGCTAGCTGCTATGTATTCTGCTTCTGCAGAACTCAGAGCCACGGACTTTTGCTTCCTGCTGTACCAAGAGACAACTCTTGATCCCAAACTAAAGCAGCACCCTGAAGTGCTTTTCCTGTCCACCGCACTACCTGCCCAATCTGCATCAGTATAGCCTATCAACTTGATACCATCACCTCGAGCATATCTGATCCCATACTCGATTGTACCACGCAAATACCGCAACACATGCTTTGCCGCTATCCAATGCACTCTCTTCGGCTCAACCATGAACTGACTAAGAGAGTTTACTGCAAAGGATATATCTGGCCTAGTGTTGACCAAATACATGAGAGATCCAATCAACATCCTGTATAAGGTGGGGTCTACATCCTTTTCCTTGGATGTGTCTACCTTCTTCCAATTTGTGATCATAGGTGTAGACATGGCTCTGCAATCTTGCATCTCAAACCTCTTCAAGATTTCAATGCAGTATTTCCCTTGTCCAAGGAAAATCTCTCCATCTGTCTGCCACACTTCCATGCCTAGAAAGTAGTGCATAAGCCCCAAATCCTTCATCTCGAACTCTGCTGCAAGGTCCCTCTTGCACTCCTCTATAAGCCCCAGTGAACCTGTTAAAAACAAGTCATCCACATATAGAACAAGAATGAGAATTTCACCCCCAACCACCAAGTAGTAGAGGTTAGCATCCGCCTCACTCTTCACAAAGCCTATTCCCTGCAAGTATCTATCAATGCGCTCATACCACGCCCTGGGAGCCTGCTTGAGTCCATACAAAGCTTTCTTCAATCTGCACACGTGGGTTTCGCTGCTGTGTGCTACAAAGCCCTCTGGTTGTTCTATGTATACCTCTTCTAACAATTCACCATTAAGAAATGCTATCTTGACATCCATTTGATGGATCTGCCATCCCATATGCGCTGCAGGTGAGATTACGGCTCGTATAGAAGTATACCTGGCCACTGGAGCGAATGTCTCCTCATAGTCTATTCCCTCCTTTTGAGAGAACCCCTTGGCCACGAACCTTGCCTTGTATTTTTCGATGCTACCATCTGCACCATGCTTAATCTTATAGATCCAACGTGATCCAACCACTGCCCTATCTGTCGGTCTAGGCACAACCTCCCATACATCATTCTGCATTATTGAGGTATATTCCTCAACCATCACATCTTGCCAGACCTGTTGCTGTGCAGCCTCTTGATAGCTAGAAGGCTCACTATCTACCAACTGACTAACCAATGCCACATAGTCATTATACCTAGCTGGTTGTTTCCGCTGTCTATTACTCGTCCTAGGAGCTCCCACAAACTCCTGAGTATCCTTATGTGTCTGTTGAACCTCACGGTTCCTCCTGTCAACTATAGAGGATGAAATATCAAACTCCATATCTTCTTGATGCATCTCTTGGATTTGTTGTATCTGTTGCTCCATACTCTGCGAACTCTCAGCACCTGAGCCTGTGCTTGTACTAGTAACTGTACTCGTGCTTCGCTGCCCCTGTTCTGGTTGAACAATCCTTGGAGCTTCTGTTGGCTGCTCATTCTGATCATCTGCTGGCAAATCTCTGGACCTCCTATATGCCTTGTCCTCCATGAATTTGACATCACGCCTGACTATAATCCTCTTGGTCCCTGGAATAAATATCCGATATGCCTTTGAGGTCTCGCTGTACCCCACAAAGTACCCTCTCTCTGCAGTCTGATCTAACTTGGAACGTGTAGCCCCTGGAATGTGACAAAATGCCAAACTCCCAAATATCCTGAAGTGACTAACATCTGGCTTCTTCCCTGAGAATGCCTCCTTTGGTGTCATCTTGCCCAATACCTTATGTGGAACCCTGTTCTGTATGTATACTGCTGTACTGCATGCCTCTGCCCATAAGTATCGTGGCATATCTTGGTCATACAACATAGCCCTTGCTGCCTCCGATATAGAACGATTCTTCCTCTCAGCAACCCCATTCTGCTGCGGGTTGTAAGGAACGGTCCACTCTCTCTTGATTCCTTCCCTGGTACAGAACTCCTGGAACTCTTTCCCTTTGTACTCGCCTCCATTGTCTGACCGAAGAACCTTTACCTTCCTGCTTGTCGAATTCTCCACAAGAGCTTTGAACTCCTGGAAGTGACTGAAGACCTCATCCTTGGTCTTCAAGAAGGATATCCAGGTCTTCTTGGAGAAATCATCAATAAAAGTAACAAAGTACTCATATCCTCTGAGAGACTTCGTTGACATTGGTCCACATATATCTGAATGTACTAGATCAAGAACCCCCTTAGATCTGGTGTCACTCCTTGGAAAAGCTACTTTCACAAACTTCCCCAATACACATCCCTTACATACATCATCATGCTCTGTGCTCACGTCTGGAACACCTGTCACTGTCTCACGAAGCAATTTAAGTGCTCCATGATGTATATGGCCCATCCTTCTATGCCATAGCTCTCCTTGATCTCTAGGATTACTGCTGCTCACTAGTGCCTTAGGAGTATCAAACTGCAACCTATAAAGTCGGCCGCTTCTAACTCCAATAGCTATGGGTGATTTCCAATCCTTATGCTTGATTAAAACATGAGCCCCTCTAAAGAGTACATTGTAGCCTTTATCCTGAAGGACAGATATGGAAATTAGATTCATGCCCAAGCCTGGCACATACAACACATCATGAATGGAAATAGGCTTGCCATTCTCCCTCTGAAATAGAACAGTCCCTCTCCCAACTGGATTGCACTTGGACTTGTTCCCCATCTGAATCTGGAATCTGATGTCCTCCTCCTTGTATCTGGAGAAGTACTCCCTAACTCCTGTCATATGAAATGACGCCCCACTGTCTATATACCAAACACCCTGTGAGGTTGAACTAGTCAGGCAAGCTATGAGTGCAAACTCATCCTCCATTCTACTAGAAAGCTCATCTACACTTGCTGAAGCTGCCGTCTGCTTCTTTCCTTTCTTTTTATTTTTCTTCCTTTGTGGGCAATCGCTGACATAGTGGCCGAACTCGTGACAGCCATAGCATTTGATCTTAGATAAGTCCTTCTTCTTCTCACTTTTTGAATTTGATCCTTTGCCAGACCCCTTCTTCGCTTTCCCTTTTCCTGCTAGGGCAACGTTTTCCTGTTCCACCTCACTTTTCTGACTATTACTGCTGGTTCCATTGACAAGACTTAGTCTAAGCTCCTCCTGAGTGAAGTCACTCCATAGTCGATCCCAACTCGGTAAGGTGTCTCGTCCATTAATAACTTGAACAAAGACATCCCACTGCTTAGTAAACCCATTCAGGGCTATTCGTACTAGCTCATCATCCTTTGGTTTGTCTCCAACAGCTGCCAATTCATCCTTGACAAGTCTAAGTCTGGTGAGGTAACTTGTGACGTCTTCTCCCTTATTCATCCGGGTATTCCTTAACTTTTCTCTAAGAATCAGCTTTCGGTTAAGGGTAGCATTCTGGTACAGATTCATAATGGCATCCCACATCGTCTTTGCTGTATCTAACTCTGCAATATGCGGAACAATATGATCCTTAACACCGTCAAGAATCAGCCTCCTTGCCTTGGCATCTTCCTTCTTATATGCTACGAGCTGTGTTGCGTCTGTAGGTACAGGTACAACAGTGGTCACATAATCCTTGATACCATTCTCTTCCAGCAATAAAGAAATTCTGGCTTTCCAGACACCAAAATTTGAGGCTCCATCCAATCTGTCCTGATCTCTTAAACCTGCTGAGGCCATCTCAAAAGAAAATAATAATTTGAAGAGGTCAAACTGGGTTTTATAAACCCTAGATTATTTTTCCTTTCTCCCTGTGCCTGTTCTGCACTCAGATCTGCTCTGATACCATGTGAAAAATCTATTGCAGCTACTGATTATTAATTTCCTATCTTATAAGATTATTTGGCTGCCGAAAAATTAATTAATTTACAGAAAATATTAAATAATAATACAGCTGCAATTTCACGGAAAAATCACGGAGATAGAAAAATAAAATCAACACAACA
The DNA here is from genome assembly GCA_027924645.1 of Cunninghamia lanceolata. Taxonomy (NCBI): domain Eukaryota; kingdom Viridiplantae; phylum Streptophyta; class Pinopsida; order Cupressales; family Cupressaceae; genus Cunninghamia; species Cunninghamia lanceolata. The sequence continues at coordinate 120,689 of BSBN01001183.1, read as the reverse complement.
TTTTGGACAAATTGTCCCTGGAAAAACCCCGAAGGGAAAACCAGTCAGCAGATATGAATTTTATTCAACTACAGAAAATCAAGAGATACAAAATTGCTTGCCTCTTACTGGCAGAGCTCTGGAAATTTCTTTCCTGTAAATTTCCTTCCCTCAATTGTTCCTACTGAAATTGCTCCGGCAATATTTTCCTTCTCCGGCAATTCCACTACTCTCCAACGCTATCACTGCGCCCTTTGCTTTCACTGCAAATCAATTTGCTATCACCGCAAATTTATTTATTTGCTATCGCTGTAAATACTTCTCGGATCTGTGTTTTCCAAATGCCTATTGATCCTCTTTTATAATCCCCTCATTGGAAACCAATGGCCATGATTTAATTTTAATCAATGGCTAGGATTAATTAGACTCTAAACCCTAATATCTAGAAGTCTCTCGAGAAATCAATTATCTAGGTATGGAGATAATTATTCCAGCTGTGTTTCCAGCCTCGTAATCTCCACCCGAGACTAGAACACCTGTCCAAGCTACACAAAAATTAACAAAGCTCAAGCCATAACAAAGCGGCTGATGTCTCAGAACAATCATCTCTATTACCCAAAAATATGTAATTTGGGAACCAATAGACCTGTCAAAAATTGAATTGAGACACCTGAAACTATGGCCTTTGGCTGTGGCTAGGATTTTTTTAAATCCCACTAATTCATGCAAATTTAAAGATTGAGGTCAAATCAGTGCTGTAATAAAAAGGGGAAAAGATGAGAAAATGACACAAATTACAGACATGTTCCAAATATTAGAAGGTTAGATTGTTCTGCAATATAACAATATATGCGAATTTTTGGGATCAATAAGTATGAAAACTAAAGTCTAGAAATCTCGAATATACATGCTCCAAATGGTTAGAAAAAATTAAATATTAGTAAAGGCAAGAGTAGAAATCTGCACACCAAAGTACTAAGATATTGAGGACGCCATTTGCGAGGAGGAAGGCTGAATTCATCTGCCATTTCTCGTCCTAAATCCCGGAGATGGTCGTGCATTCTCAAAGTAGACTTGTAAACGTTGGTTTCCTCTTCAACAAGACACTTCTCTTTCAGCACTTGAAGTGAGTGTTCAGCACACCAACCTGATCCCTCCCAAATTCTTATGGCCATACTTTTCTCTTTACCAATAAAGAAACATGCAATGTCCATAAAAAATTGTTTTTCTTCCCTGTCCAGTGTGTCAAAGCTTATTCTAAGTATTTGCTTAATATCTCCTGGAAGAGTCTTACTAACTTTATTCAATGTTAACTTCCAGTATTGCTTATCATTCCGGCCAAAAACAAGTCCACCAATCACTTGGAGAGACAGAGGTAAACCCCCACACCTTTTAACGAAACTCTCAACGAGATCCTCATATCCTGAGGTGGGATCTGGGTGGCCAAATGCATGCCAACAGAAGAGCTGCCTGCTATGCATTGGATTCATTTCTTTCATCTTATAACGAGCAGTAATTCCCGCCTGCACTAGGACACTCTCATCACGGGTTGTGACAATTGCCAAACTATCTGTATTCAGCATATCCATTACAGACAGAGCACCTAATTGGTCCGCGTGATCAATATCATCCACAACAATTAAAAAGCTCAGGAGTCCACCCCTTTTGCGAAAACGATTTTTTAGATAACTTTTTCCTTCTTCTTGACTACCAAATTTAGAATGATTCTCCTCAACAAGACCTTTTAGAAGCTTCTTTTGAAGGGAGGGCAATTCGCTTATGGCAGATGCTTCTCTCACGTCAAACAGAAAACATAAAGCTTTATATTCTGAATGCTTACGGTTATACAGTTCTTTGGCAAGAGTTGTTTTTCCTGAACCACCCATTCCGTAAATGCCAAGGATGTTGCAGTTCTCCTTGGCGTTGATGTTGTACCACCTTTCAAAATCTTCTACCAGTTCATTGAGCCCTACAGGACTTTTTGCAACTTCTAGAAGGTTTGTCTTTTCTACCTCTTTTCGGACAGCTGACACTACCATTTTACATAGCTTCTCCACATCACTGAAAATTTCCAAGGCAAAACCACAGTATGATCACAAAGATGTTTTATCAGGGAAAACCAATCAACTTAGGAAAAAAAAAATAACTAGATCAGAACGATCAAAGATGATAATTATGAACAGGATGAGTTCAAATCGCTAAAATACTGGTGCTCCCCTTCAAGTTCTTCCGCCAATCTAAGAAGTGGCATCTAGTTTTTTAAATTGAAAATTATTAGAGCTGCCATGTCACACACCAGGCCATTTTGATGTTGTCTACCGGCTTTTTTTCAATTTAAAAAAGCTTAATTCTATATAATCTAAGGAGTGGCCACAGCACACTAACTGTTATATCACGTATAAAAGGACTTATCAATTGAATCTGCATACACTCCTTTCTTAATGTAGAGGAGGTGTGTCACAACTCTATATTTTAAAATTTGAATTTGAAAGAAAACTAAATGAGAGAAAAATAGATTCATTTAAAAATACAAATAATAAACAAATTTCAACAATGGACCACAATTATAAATAAATAAATGAGGGGACACTTCTAGAAAGAGGAGTAAATGAGGTTCACCCCCCCCTCATTCTCAAGTCAATAGTCAAATATCAGATTCAATAAATAAATAGCAATTTTTCTCCTCAAATTTATGACTAGTGGAAAATTTGAGAGTCATTTTCCACAAGAATTAAATGGAAAAATTGAAAAAGAGGGAGAGGGCAATTAATTGGAAGACTTGACTCAAGACTTGGAGTTCCTCCAAATGGCTCAAGTTTTCTATAAATTAGATGGATTTTTGGAGGAAGACACACTGATCTCTAGTTTGGGAGAGCTGGAGAAACCTGTAATTCTCCTCTTCATCATTCTGCCTTGTCTCTCTTGACAGTCTAGTTCTTGAAGTTTTGTTAATAAATTTATTCAATTTGGGATGATGAATTATATTAGGCTAGTTACGAATTTGAAATCATTCAAGAATGAATTTGTGCATGAAGTATTGTTTAAATATTCATAGTAAAAATTTGTATGCAGCAGTTAACAAAAATTCACCTTCAATTATGTTTTGATGAATGTCCATGCTCTGTCCTGATTTGTGCAACCCTACAAATCAGTATTTTGAGGTATTCGAATAGTCAACATGCCTTGTCTAAGCATCCATGTTTTGCATTTCTATCTGCCAGAGCATTTTGGTTATAAAATCTGACAAAAAAATTCCTCCTTGCTTTATGCTTGGATGGCTGTCCATACCCTGTTCCTGAGCCACATAGGCACAGGCAAGGAGGACATTAGCATAGGTTGAGAAAAAGCATTTTTATTAAGTAAATGTCTCCAATCTAGAAAATACCCTGCTGTCTTCACCTTCCTAGCCGATTTCCCCAACTAGGCATGAATATCCATTTTCTATGGATGTGATCGGTCTCCTACATATGCGTATCATTTTATGGACTTAAACCCAACCACTTCCAGGGATCTTTTTAATTCCTCTATTGTTCATCAATCTCCTTACCATCTGAACCTCAACACACTGACCCATGTCTGCATAGATGTTGGTCGCTGCAGCATGCAGCATCACGGTAAATATTCCTAAGCCTATGTTCATATGATTTGTCTATGATTCCTCATTTTTGCATATATGTCTACCAGAATATTTCCAACTTTAAGATCTGTCAAAAATACCCCTTCTGTTTTGCTGCTATGGATGTCCATACCCTGCATCGAAGCTCCCATTTTGGCACAGATAGGGAAGATGTTGGCAAAGGTTTGGAATTTGGCTCTACGTCTACCCATTGCATTTTCTTGACAGTTTTTAAAAGACTATTCAACAAACCCATTTTGACCATATCCTACTATCATGAAATTCCATGAAATCACATTTCATTTAGTCATTTTGTCAAACGGTTCACATGCCACGTCTGTGCTTCCACATTTCGCATATATATATTTACAACTTGCAACTACAACATTTGACGAAATTCCTCCTTCCCTTATGTCTTGATGGACGTCCATATCCTCACTCAAGCTTCACGGGCATGGAGTATGCTGGAAAAGGATGAGGAGTTGGGCTGTACAGACGCTAGTTGGAAGTCTTAAAAGAATGCATTATTATAGCGTAAGCTTTCATTTTCTTTTTCCCTGCTACAACCAAAATGGATACTTTCCTTATCATTTGTGGGATCTCCTGCCGTTTATATGCAAATTTTGTTCCCATAGAAACTTAGTTGACATTTGTTCTATTCTATAAAGAAAGGGAAGAATTATAGAAAAAAAAAGTGTAGATGCATAGAGATTTAAGGCAGAAACCATGAAGCAGAGGCACTCTCGGGTTTTAACCTTGGGAATTCCTAAGAATATATAATTAGAAATACTATCATGAAGAGTATTAGTAAGGCTTAAAAGGGGATGCCTCAAATAAGCAGCTTCCTTAAGTCAAGTGTCGTGATTTGTGAAATATTAAACTCTGTTGGCCGTGGAAATGTCATGCAGTTGCTTCAACGGAAAGTTCCTTTGCCATGACGAATAAGCTTGAAGGAGTGTTTTTATTTTTAATTTGAGTAAATGTGAGTTCACTTTGTAAGTTTGCTTACTGGGTGTGTGCAAGAAGTTGTGTCCACTTTTTGGCCAAAAAGTGGAAGTGTTTTTCCTGATTTTCAGAATTTGTCACATTTGACCTAAAAATTTGAAGCACTTAAAGGTGGAATCTTGGAAAAAGTCACTAAATATGAAATGTAGTACTCGGAGTCTAGTTTCTAAATATGTAATTTTTTTCAATACCCAGATGATAGAAATTGATTTTGAATAGGCGTTTCTAAAAACCACTGTTTAAAAGTCACTTTTTTTTTACTATACCATGTACGTGTACGTCATCCATATTTTGACCTAAATAATCATATTTTTCAAAATCCTTTTGGGAAAAGCTTTGTAACTCATTGAATCACGTTTTCCATATTTATTTATAATTTTTTATTGAATAATTTTTTTTTATTAATTTTTTATTGGTCATTTTTTGTCTTTTAAAAAATCATCGTGTACGTCACGCATAAGATGACCTAAACTTAACATTTTTTGAAATTTTTTTTTTTTTAAATTGAAAAGAATTGTCTAAAGTACGTTTTCATACAATTTTTTTTACAAAAAAATATTTTAATAAAAAGTTATTAAAATATTAAAAAACCCTGATAATTCAACGTTATGAACCTATTTCATCATAAATTGATTAAAAAATAAAAAAAATAATTTAATTGTAAAAAAAATTACATATTTAGAATCTACATTGTCTCCTCTATAATGGGTTTTAATTTCGTCAAAATATTCTGCAAAATAGGCCTTTAAATATATGCCCAAAGTCACTATTTTGTTGTAACATTGACAGGGCCTTCAAGGTGCAGGTCAAACTAGGACCAGAGGTCAGGGTCGGGTCCCCAAAGCATTTTCCAAAGCGGGTTACAAAGCAAAACCCGAGCCTAAAATTCAAATTTTGAATAACGGAATCCCGTTTATAGAACGCGATCCCGTTTATAAAACGGGATCCCGTTTACTCCTCCATCGGTCGTGAATAAAACGGGATCCCGTTTAATAAACGGGATCGCGTAGTAAACGGGATCCCGTTTATTAAACGGGATCCCGTTTTATATAACGGGATCCCATTTTATATTTGCCCGTTTTTTTAATAAGACTGTACTATGACTGTCATTTCTGCAACTTGCCCTACAGTACGGCCGACAGCGACTCTTGCAGCATTCTTTGGCATATTTCTTTCTTTTGCAGGTCCATCAACTTGAAGTATTGTTGGTATTTTGATAGAAGCCATCATGGAGACGTTATTTGAGTGGAATTTTGTTGAATTGGTACTTGTTTGAAGGATTTGAAACACATTCAAGTTTTTGACATTACATGCTTCATAAATTTTTTAATCATGGGATCACAAAGTCGTAATAAGAGGAAAGATAGGAAGCTATTAACCCCTGAAGAAATTGAAGCAAAGAGAGTGAAGGAGGCAAAAAGGCAAAGAGATAGAAGAGTAAAGATTCAATCAATGAACAATGCTGAAGCATCCAATTCCACAACTATTGAAGATAAAAACATTGAGGAGACCATGGATATAGATGATGCAAGTTTGCAAGAGGTGAATGTGGAAACTAATACGATTATGCAAACTACTCCTGGTATGTCTTCAAATCCCTCTATTAATGCTATGGAGAATGTTTCAATGGGCACAAATCCAGGTACTTCTTCAAATCCACTTTTGAATGAAATGGAAATAGTGTTGATAGGAGATTTAAAACAAGCTGGATATAACAATGTTGAGATTGATAATATTCGTAGAGATCAAAATTTGAAACAAATTGTAGTTGAAAATGAAAATGAAAATCCTTTTGTTGAAAATGAAAATGAAAATCCTTTTGTTGTTGAAAATGAAAATGAAAACCGTTTTGTTGTTGAAAATGAAAATGAAAACCGTTTTGTTGTTGAAAATGAAAACGAAAATCCTTTTGTTGAAAATGAAAATGAAAACCGTTTTGTTGTTGAAAATGAAAATGAAAATTCTTTTGTTGAAAATGAAAATGAAAACCGTTTTGTTGTTGAAAATGAAAACGAAAATCCTTTTGTTGAAAATGAAAATGAAAACCGTTTTGTTCTTGAAAATGAAAATCGTTTTGAAGTTGAAAATGAAAATGAAAATCTAGGAAGTGATGTTGAAAATGAGAAATATTTTTTCAAAATTGAAAGAGATGTTTTGGATAATCTTCCTGGTAAAATTTCTTGGAGACAAATAAGAACACATGCCAATAGATTATATAAGGAATTTTTTTATCGTAAAAAACTATCATTTCAATGTCAACTAATGATGCAATTAATGAGAATGTGGAAAATGAGAAAAGTAATGAAAATGTTAGGCATTTTTGTTAAACCAAGAAAAAAAGATCAATCACTAAAACATGCTATGTCTACTGTTGCTAGTGCCATTGAGTCTATTGGAAGTAATAGTCGATCCAAAGATAAAAATGCAGCAAGACGAGCTATAACAACTGCTATAGTGAATAAAACAACTTTGAATAGAAGAATGGTAAGCAATATTAGTGGAATTCTAAAAATACATCCTAAAACATTGGTAAGAGTGGCAAAAAGAAGAGAAAGTATAGAAAATGATCCAATTAACCAATGTTGGAGTTTTAGTGGTCGACTCCCGAGATCTGACATGAAACTAAATGTTGAAATCAGATCTTTGATCGAAAAATATTGGCATGATAATACTAGGATATCGTCTAATGCTAGAGATGTTTTAAAATTAAGAGTGGGGTCCAAAGTTCACGATCCTCATCCAAAACACCTATTAGATACAACGCAAACTGAATTTTATAGAAAATTTGTGATGAATTAGTGTTACCTAGTAATATTAAAATAAGTCAAAGATCTTTTGAAAAATGCAAACCATGGTATGTAAAGATTAATAAGGAACGAATATCTTGTTGTTGTAAAACGCATGTTCAATTTCGTTATTATTATGATGTGTTTCAATATATACGTTGTACTTTACATCGTAACATGATTATACATGAATGTGATATTAATATGCCAACTGAAGCAATAAAAGAGTTTATATCAAGTTTGTTCTGTGAAAGATCTAATGAAAAAGGTTTTTATTTAAGTTCATGTATTTCTGGACAATGCATTAGTTGTGGCAATCTTTCTTTGTTAAGAGTTTGTATGCATGAAAGTGTTGAAAATGATTTTGGACAACAATTAGTGGATGTTAAAAGATTTAAGAATGTTGAATATTCTTTAAAAGATGGAAAATTTGGAAAGCATTGTGATTTAATTACAGAAAAGGTTAGTGTGCATGCATTCATATCAGAATTTAAAAGTAAAATTGTACCAAAATATGTCAAGCACTTTCAACAAGCTCGATGGCTTGATGGACAATTTCGTGAATGTAGAAACACATTTCCAGTTGGTACTATACTATCAGTGGTTGATTTTGCAGAAAACTATACTTTAGCTCCGCAAGAGGAAATTCAATCACAATATTACAATTCAGTGCAGGTTGCTATGTTTGTTCATATTATTTATAGACATGCAGATGATAGCACAGAGAATGATAGAAAAGTTTTGAGGGAGTATCATTTCTATTTGAGTGACAACCGGTTACACTCGTCAGAGTTTGTTCAATATTGTTTCAATATATTTTATACAAATTTAAGAGAAAGAGGAATCCAGATGACTGAACATCTTATATGGTCAGATAATTGTACGGGGCAGTTCAAGAATGCTCGAATGTTCTATTGGTTATGTAGGGTTCACAAGGAGAATAATGTTCAACATATGTGGAATTTTTTTGAAGCTGGACATGGTAAAGGAGAACATGATGGAGCTGGTGCATGTGTTAAAAGAATTCTTGCTAGACAACAATTAAAATTTGAGGATGCAGTAAAATTTAAAGATGCACGTGGGATTGTAGATTGGTGCAATACAAGATTATGTACACCTGGATCAAGCGAGTACTCTACAGTTCGTCGATTCTTTTGGTTGGTTGAAGAAGAAAATATTCTACCTAGACTTGATTGCCAAACAATCAGTGGATCTACTAAATGGCATTCATTTAGGAGTTCGAATGCAAGTACATGGACTATCTGGACAAGGGAGCTTGCATGTTTTTGTCAGTTTTGTATTTCAGGAGATTGGGAAGCATGTGAGAATACAGAATGGGTTGAAGAGTGGAAACAAAGACCATTGACACTTGCACAAGCACATAATCGAAGTGAAACAACAATTGAAGACAATGATCAACTGTTTGTATCAGACGATTATGACCATGTTTCAGACCTTGTACAAGAAGGTAATTTAATTCAAATCATTTCATTTTATTTCACTTTGATTACTAATTTGTAGTGCTTTTATTTATTTATGTGTACATATGAATGCATGTATGTTGATTGGTCAAATTTTATGGACATGTGCAAGTTATTGAATCAAAATTTGTTTTGCAGGACATGTGTATGCTGTTGTTGCACCAAAGAATAATGAAGAGGAAACTGAATATTGGTTGGCTCGTTGTGTGGAGACTAAACATAAGTTAACAGCACCTCGAGAAGATGATGATGGCTTTCTTTATCCAACAGGTTTGATGATCCCCTTAAGACATCCCCTTAAGCATATTTTAAGAACTTCTTTGATCCCCTTAAGCAAATTTTAAGTATTTCTTTGATGATGCCTATCATTATCCAATAGGTTCGGTGGTGGTTGTTGGCACTTGGCTACGGAAATACCTAATAAGGAAGAATGGTTTGCCTGCATTCGAAGATTATGAAACACATAAGAAGATTATACACTACTCACATTTGGTGTTGGCAACAAATATAAAACTGGAGAGGTATCGCGGAAAACCTACAAATAAAGAGTTATGGAACATTTCTATGGAAGACCATGAGACAATCATCGATGCATTGGAAAAAAGAGAGGATGGAGATGGTACAATGGAATAAGTAAATACAGGTAAATATAGTTAAATAGATTTATATTGTTGTTTTAAATATGTATTAAATACATGTTTTGATATTTCTTGTGCGTTATTAGTTGAAATTGATTTAATTTATCCTTTTATATCCTCAGGCCATCATCACAAATTCATCAAATACTTTGAAACAAAAACTTGAGAGGCACTTGTAAATACAGGTACAAATTGTGTATATCTAGATAGTTTTATATAAATTAAAATACATGTTTTGATTCAGATATATTGATAAATTGCTTGTATTATTTTTATATCAGGTGGCATGAAGACCTGCTACATTCTCCTCAAGTTTTTGATTTTCTTGAGATGGCATATAACGACATTTTGTATTTACATTATTTTGAGTTGGCATATATGTACATACACAATTACATTATTACACATTTTGTTCAGAAATTTGTATACATGTGTATGTACACAATTTTATACTCTACAGTATTAAATTTATCAAAATTATTATTTTATGTATTTTATTTGTTAAATGTCCATGTTTTTCTACTTAGAATTTACTTTAAATTTGATTTATTATATTGTTCAATTTGGTTGCTTTGGGCAACTTCACCAAATTTTGAGAACTTAAGACGTCCCCTTAAGACATCGTAAATTAGGACCCCTTAAGACATTCAAAAAGTTAGCATAGCTTCTCTCATTAAGGTTATGTGAATTAGTATTTGTGGCTTGAAACTCCTAACATTTGGTATCTATAAGTAGTAAAATCACATCAAGCCTACATGACAATTTGATGATGATAAATAAGTCCTAATCATAGTCATGTAGGTGTGAATTACACTCCTACCAGTAGTTTCACTCTTGGTGGCATGTCCTGTGTGTTCTTCCCCCTCTTGAGCATCTTTTTCAACCCCCAAATTGACCTTCCCTACCTCACATTTTTACCTAGTGCCCCCTTCATTTTTCCTACTTAGGGTCACCTCTTTGTGTCTTAGGGTTGCCCCTAGTGTCTCTAGGTTACTTGAGTGACCTTAATTAGTAAAAGTGGTGACCTTATTCCTAAAATGGGTGACCTTGTGGTTTTTAATGCATGAAATAACTCATATTTTTATCTTTTCTTCTTGATTTTTAACCCATTTTAACTCCCATTTTTTGTGCTAACTTGTGCTTTTCCTCACTTTATTTCTATTTTGAACTCATCATATTTTTGAGGGGTCCACTGATGTTAAGAGGAATTTGGAGGAAATATTACATCATATCATGTCCATTGAAAGTCATTAATGGTGGTCCTAAGTCATGCAGGGGAGTACTTGGGGTGGGTGGAATCTTTTGAAGAAGTTGTAAAAATTTGACTTGGGACAGGGTATATGAACTTGGCAAACTTTTGCAAAAAATGTTACAAAACTTCAAGTGGGAATTGGATGAAATGAATTGAAGAAAGGAATGATTTCTTCAAGGCAGTTAGGCTTCTACAATTAGGAAGAAATGAGTGTTTCGATGTTATGGGGAAATGATGTAAAACTAGACAATAGGATAGGAAGTGGGATGGGATAAATCATATCCTAAAGTTAATCTAGCTTTCACAAAGTGGAGGGAAGGGAAGATACAAAGGAATATAAATTGTGGGAGAACCATATGGGACCATAGCTAGGAAGTGGAGGGGAGAAATAGATGAGATCCAGGGCCTTTTGTCTAAAAATGTAAAGTATTAAGATCTTATAAGTTCCTGCAGACCTAAACTTATTTTAAAATTTGATTCACATCCTGAGTTTGTGTTCATAGGATGAAACATGTCAAGCACAAGATTTCCTTGAGTCCTAATGGACACTAAAGATCGTATTAAAAGGACTAAGGGAAGTTCTCATTTTAGTAGTTACACTAAGATTTGAAATTAAAGTTGACAAATCCTAATTAAAGTTACACTAAGGTTTCATTTTGTAAAATATTGGAATATCCCATCAATTTTCTTTGCATTAATGAAGTAAATCTATGATGAAATCTTTTGTCTTGTAAATTAAGTTGTTTATTAATCAACTTATCAAATCAAGTGATTTCTCATGATTATTTCTCAAATACATGTATATGAATCTTATTGTGGAGAAGACTGTGAAACAAAATAAGAAGTCAACTAGAACCAAAGTGATGAGAGTTTATTCAACTATAAATAGTTTGTGTAGAAGCATAAATGGAATCTAAGTTACTAGATTGCAAGGACACTCCATGATACCCACATAAGGCCTTGGGATTTAATTTAATATAATATTTCTTCATAGATTAGCTAGAGGACAAAGGAGATGTAGTCACAAATGTTGGTAGGTTAGAGCATCCTACTTACATAGGCTGGATAGAAAATTTGATGTGTTTAACTTTTTAGATATCTTGCTAGATACTTTTAGGCATTGTACCATAAATGTAGACTATATCAATAATGTAGAAAATTAGACTATAATAATGGTGAGAGAAGTAGTTTTCAAATAAATGTTGAATTCACTTGAACCCACTTTGAGGTACAATGTTATAGTTGCAAGGTAATGGTCTCAAGAGTATAATGTAATTGAAGTGTTAAAAGATTGGGCTAGTCCTAATGTGGATTTAAAAAGTTAAGGAATGTGGAGGATTACACAATTGTAAGTTTTCCTAGTGAAATGAAAGAGGCCATGATTATGATGTGCAAACTATTTGGGAACAAAGACTGAATACATTTAAATGCTAGATGGGTGTCATTATTAGAGATGTGATTTTGGAAAGGCTAATGATTCATAACTATGGGGAGTTGAGATCATTGTAGATCTCTAAATAGGTAATTTTTGTAGGCTACCAAAGGGGAAGATTTCTACTAACTTCATTCCTAATTTGTGTCATTTATGCTACAATGAAATTCCCACCTCCACTAATAAATTGTAGGCCTAGTTCCAAAGTTATAGTTCACATGTTTTTTTAGCAACAATTATCCTTGTAGGCACTCCTCCACCCATTTGGTGAAGAAGTTGTGTCCACTTAAGACATCGTAAATTAGGACCCCTTAAAAGACATCTTAAATTACATGATCAACACAAGATGTTCAAGCACCAAGGCACTTGGATAAATATAACTATAACCATGCTAGGATCATTTAATATAGCTTAGTTGATCTCTAGATGAGAAGATGTGAGAGATTGATCCCTCCTAGTAGGCAAGAGATCCTCATGAACTTATCTCACTTTTTAATGCTTTGTTTTGATTTGCTTACCATTTTATTGCTTAAAATTTGACCAGGACCTAAATATGCATACCGTGAATGAATGGAGGAACTTTATTAGGACCTCATCACTACATAAATTCTTTCAATGCAATTTCTTCATTAAGCGCAAATCTAGATCAACACTCTGACACTTGTAGATTTATATATGACAATTGATTATTTCTATTGATGTCAATCTATATATCTTATTATGGTTGATCTCAAATGTTTACATTTCTTTTCCTTCATGCACATGGTTCTAGATTAGTGTTTGATTTATGATTAAATTTAGGGATGCTTGTATATACATATGTATGTGATGTTATGCTTTTATAATTTATGATGTATATGCAATGTATGTATGCATGGATAACATATATATAAATATGGATGCACCTAAACTAACATGATGGTTTTACATGATTATTACTTTGACATGTGTATGATTTTGAACTACGACAAGATTGCATTTATTGTGTGACATGTAAAAATATATAGTCCAGGTTCAACAATATATATATAAAGTCCAAGTCCATGTTCAAAAAATATATAAAGTCCACATGTTCAACAATATATATATAAAGTCCATGACAAACAGTATATAACAAATAGTCCTTGAAATAGTCAAATATATAAAGTCCAGGTCCATGTTCAAAAAAATATATAAAGTCCATGTGTTCAACAATATATATATATATAAAGTCCATGACAAATAGTATATAACAAATAGTCCATGAAATAGTCAAATTATACATCTAGCCTATGTTTGAAATAACCTATCACATACTATCTCTATCATCAAGAGTCCTCTTCACACCATGCGAACTACTCAGATGACCTGAATCACTCTGCAAAAGAGAAAGATTTATATGAAATTAGATGTAAGATGATAAGGAAATAGATAATTTAATGACAATTTTTAAATTTATAATTTATATCATAAAATTAAATTACCGTGTGAGGCTGAGAGGCATGCTCTGGTGCACTTGGACCTGTGTCTCCATGCTCTGAATCAATCTATTTAATACAAGAGAAAGTTCAAGTTGAAATTAGATATACTTGACGATTTTAAAAATGATTTAATTGAATTTAATTTATAAGAACTATCATATTTAAAAATTATTATACCGTAAGAGGAACTTGTTGTGAATCCTCTATTCCAGGACCTGTCTCTACAGGCTTAGCTCCATGACATGTATCGAGCTATAATTTAAGAAAAAAAAAATTTGAATGTACATGTCAACATATATATATATATATATATATATATATATATATATATATATATATATATATATATATCAAGAAATTTACTTTAAGTTCACAACGTATATTTTAATTGTTCAATTTAAATCTAATCTAAATTTTAAATTATACCATATCAGGTTGCCCATCTCCTCTGTCCTCCTGCTCTGCATGTGCTGTGTGTTGCTCATGAAACGTGTCACTAACAAGCTCCTACAATGTCATTTATATTTAAGTTAGCACATGTGTGTACAAATCAGGTTTTAAAACATATATATAATTGACTTACAGTGTACATGTTATTAAATACGTTTTTCAACAACCTGAAATGCAGTCGACTCCTGATATAAACTTGGATTATCCAAGTGTGCTACAATGCCCATCCTCATAGTTGTGTCAACCTGCATAGACATATTTATAAAATATTAAATAGTACATGTGCACGTTTTTAGATACACTGATATCAAAATAGAAAAATTTAAGTATATATATACAGTTTTTTAAAACAATATGTGTACATACTGTAAGAGTGTCATGTGAGATGCCCAATGATGGAGGAGCGCTCGAGACACCCTGAGATGGAGGATTCAATGTGGAAGAACCCTGAACCAGTTCATAAATAAGTTCATAAATATTTAATTGTACACACATTCAAGACTGAATTTTACAAAATTACAAATCATTGAAAATGTACCCCAAATGGGTGCCCGAGATGAACAGGTGTTGATGAAAAATTAATTCGATCAATTGTGACCCCTGTTGCCATCATCTACACCAAACAAACCAAACAATTCGATTGTTAAAATATTACAATTTAATTGATCATCTATATGTTGATTAAAAACACGTGGTTAAAAAATTGTTTTAAATTCAACATGTGTACATAACCTATATATACCTGTGTCGAATGATCAGTGGGATGATCCTCAGCAAATAGATAATCAACAAATGATTCAGTGCCCACATTATCAGATGATGCATGTGTAGCTGAAGTGGGTGCAACTACCTGATCAGGTCCATAACACAACTAATTGCAACTCGTACATGTATGAGGCATCGACACATGTGGAGTGGCACTAGAACCACTTCCATCATCAACTCCTCCATGCTCTCTAACTTGAGCTACCATCATAGAAGTCTGCTCATGTAGGCTACCTGAGAGTGCACTCAATGTGCCTAGTGTGGATACCACTGCATGATGCTCGAAGGGCGAAGGAATGGCAGCAACAGGAGGGTCAATAAGAGGTTGAATAGGCACCAGTCGTTGGGGATCAACCCGTGCCCCCAACCTCTATTGTGGCATGCCACCACCAACACCCTGGAATGATCTAAAATCAAAGTAGTTGGGTTTTTTATTCATAACAAACTCTACATATAATTTTCTCAAAAAATATAAAGGAACCTCACAATTAGCATGAGGTGGATAATCAAACACCATCCACCATCTATCCCAAAAATTAGCAGACATTCCTTCATGCCTACACCACCTGATTGATATTCTTTTCTTATTTGCAGGAATAGGTTCATTTGTAATGGGATGTCTAAAATATTGTGCTAAATGAGCTTTTGTGATTTTAAGATCCAAAATAGTCTTATAGGAGAGGCCATCAGCATAAAATTGGCGCCTCTCCTCTCTCCATTTCTGGAATCCATCAAAATCTGAGTCAATAGACCTCACAGAATCTACAATGTTTTGCATCAAAGATGCAAAATGTACTACGTGAGGTGGCATGAATTGTTCACTACGAATGGAATTCAGTTTTTCTTGTATCGAATCCACATTTTCATTTATTATGGCTCACAAGCGAGCCTGGTCAGTTCCAGGTGGGGGTGGAGGTGGAGGTGGAGGCGGGTCATCTGCAGGTGGGGCATCTAGAGGTGGGGCATTTGGCGGTGGGGGTGGGGGTGGGGGTGGGGGTGGGGGTGCGGCCGGATCATCTTGTGCATTAATAAAGTCCTCAACATCAAAGTGAATATCATCTAGATTCATGATGTATATATAAAGATCTAGATATGAACCTGCATATATATACATATAAACATACAAACTTCAGTACAAATTTAAAATTAAATCAAGAATATATATATATGTTTCAAGAAATTACACTTGAAATAAATTTAAATTAAAAACATACAAATAATGTATACATGCATGTACAAATTTCAAAATGTAAGCGAGCTATTAGGACTACCATAATGATTGATACAATGGGCAATATATATTTCAAAATTTCAATGTGCATTTAAGTAAGGAAACTTCTCTGGACAATCATCATGTAATTCTTAAATGTGAATATGCATCCCAAATTTTGGACTATTTTAAAGAAATATGGTGCATTTAGGAACTTGGTGATTGTTGGGGTAAAGAGGAATTTATGATCATTCTAGAAGAGGCACTGATTAGGCTCATAATTGGCCAAGGTTGCTTTGAATAAGGTTAAAACAAGGAGATACCCATGTTGATATTCACACCCTTTGGTCCACACCTACATTGGGATGGATTAAGCTTGAAATTTTGATGGGTAGCCAAGGGTAATCCTAGTGAAGTAGGAGGAGTATGTTATTAAGAGATGATAAGGGAAAACCTCTACCTATCTTAAAGCTTATGATTTTGGTGTCAAGAACACTAATATGGTAGATTCTAGGGCCATGATATCCAGGGCCTCAAGATGACTTGGAAACTAAACAAGATATCCCTTAGTGTGGAAGGAGATTCCAAGATCAACATTGATCATATGAAAAAGCATAGATGAAGCTTGTGGTTATTGGAAACTATTATATATTGGAAGCTAGAAACTTGGTGAATACTTGTTTAAATCTATCTCCTTCAAACATATCAAAAGAAAAGGTAATTATATTCTAGACTAGGCAGATAATGGAAGAAATCATTAAATTGCTCCTAGACATCTAGCATTTGTTGGGAAGAATATTTTTTTTACATTCAACTTGAAATCCCTAAGTTGTGCCTCCATGCTATCAAATGTTACTTGTATCTACCTTCTATACAATGATATTGAAGGGGTAGAAGGTTAGGCTAAGGATTTCTATATTGCTACTTAGATAAATTCCACATCTTCAATGTGTGGCATGAGCATATGCACAAAGCCTTGGAGGATATTTCTAAGATAATGAAGATAAACCTTCATGTCTTGATGCTAAATTGGATGATTCTATCCACTATGAGAATTAAGATGAGGAGGAGGTGACATAAATCCCTCCTATCAAATTCGAACAATGTTAAAAATGTCAAGGAAGTGGTAGAGGCTTTGTAAGGCTTGTGTAATTTGTCCCACCACCCTAGGATAAAGTTTTTTAGTTTATTAGTAATTCTAACACTACTTCAACTTATTACTCTACTAGGGTTAGGGCCACTATAATTTTCCCTACCACTAATATATCTTAAGACACCTATTGGTTTATGTTTCATGTCATTGTAGTATATTAATTTTCCCTACCACTATTGATTGAACAAAACTATACCATATATATTAAGTACTCTAGCTCAATGATCTTAAGATTAATGAAATCAAGACTAACTATATCATCATTATGCTTAGATACACCCAACATGCTAATCAAGAACTTAATTACCTTCACAACCCTATTAGCATTGTATCACTCCTATTAGGGAGTGGACTTGAATGGGGCCAAAAGATTCTTTACCTCTTACGATTGTGACTTTGGGTTTGGCATGGTCAACTTGGAGAGGTTGTGTGGCATATCCCTATAAGAGGATGAAGGGTGATAGGAGATTGTAGGATGGCTAAAAGCATTCACATGACGATAATGTTCAAGTTTAAATTTCAAGATATGCATCATGGTCTACAAGGTTCTCTTGTTCAAAAGGTTCATCATATTCTAGACAAGGAACTCACAATCATTGGTACCAAATTCAAGACCTCCTATTACAAGTCTCCATATAGCTTTAAACATAACACCTATAAACACAAAATTTATAGGGCTTGAATACAAGCCTGCCTCCCAGTTAGGAGACTTCCAAATAATTGGTGAACTCACATGCAATAAGGGAATAACACATGCATACAAAATATGTAGAAGAAATCCCTGTAGCATGACTCGTGATTAATTAAAGTTAGGGTTAGGGTTTCAATTAGGATCAGGCTTAGGGTTAGAATTGAGGTTAGGGTTAGAATTAGAATTCAAGGGTTGCTAAATTAGGGTAAGTATTAGAGCTACAATTATGGTTTGGGTTATGGCTAGAGTTAGGGTTACAATTACAATTACAAGTAGCTCGTTAGGGTTAGGGTTAGGGCTAGAGTTAGAGTTACAATTACAATTACAAGTAGAGTTAGGGTTAGGGTTATGATTAGGGTTATAATAAGGGTTAGGGTTTGAATTGCATATAGAATTAGGGTTAGGATTAGGGTTAGAATTAGTGTTAGGGTTAGGGTTGGAATTGCATATAGAATTAGGGTTCAATCTAGCTAGAAATAGATAAATTAGTCAAGATGGTTCTAGCTCAATTTTGTTTCCTATTTCCTAGAAAATGCAAAACTAGTTATTGTTTTCTATTTAGTTGTTAGTCCCAACTCTTTCCTTTTAAGAAGTATATCAAATCTAATGTAGTAGTAGATACTTCTACATATACAAGTTTCTGTTAGGAGAAAATATATTTTGCCAAATTTGTATAGAGTTGTCTGTATAGTGTGTTCCAGGGTAATCAAATGATGTAAGTCACAATTTAGAGGGTTGAGGGATAAGTTTGTGTTGAGTCTATAAGAGGTGTTTTCTTACATAGACCGAGCTCCATAATCTAGGTGTCTCCATGTCTAACTCAAATGTTTCAACTTGGTCCATATTATATCCAGATTAATGATAAAATTTTATGTATATGGCTATGCACAAGATCCACGACCATATCAATGTTTGGTAGAGAAAAGTTATCTAAGTTGGGGTAGATCCTTTTTTGATGTCTCAAAAGTTAGTGCAGACATGAATTCCCTTAGTTTTCTTGTTAACTAAGACCACATTAGATCTACCCATTTAGGAAAAGTACTAGTCTGAATGAACCCTGGACATCCAAGAGTTTATACAATTCTTCTATGACCACGAGGGCTACTTGGGGGTGCATTTTGCGTAGCTTTTATTGAATAGGTTTGGCATTGAGGTGAACCACAAGATGATGCATGACTTTAAAGATGGAGTCTCAAGGCATATCACCATAAGACCACATGAAGAAATCAACGTAATATTTAACATGGTGACATGGTTATATATGCCTTCTTTGATGTCAAGGTCCAGTGGAGCTACTATCTTAGAGAGTTTAGGGTCCAAGCTTCTATTCACAGGTTGATGTTTATAGCATGTCCTCAACAAGGAGAGGGGAGTCATGTCTTGTATCTAAGTGGTATCTAATGGAAGGTGAAGTTTGTCAAATTGAGGAGCTCTTGGGAAGTGTCCATTTTTATTATATCATTTTAATCGATCACAAGTTTCTTCTTATATAGATTGTTGCTATTCTGCCTAGACTAGGGTGCCTCAAGACTGAAGGGTTCTTTCTTTCTCTCCAAAATAAGCATATATGTAGGTGTTAAGTATGGTGGAAAAGTCTTTCTTATGATTACAATGGGGATGTGGTCTTGACACTTGATAAGTTTCATGATGGCTTCATCATTTTGGAAAACATCAAATCATAAAGGGTCGTGTTGGTCCCAATCGATAAGCTCAAGGTATTCTAGGTCTAAGGAGATGGTGAGGATAGTGACCTATCATGAAAGAGGTTAGTGGTGGAAAGATCTTCGTAAGGATCATGAGTGGAGCCTACATCAATGTCATTAAGATTAGGGAAAGCATTACCAATGAGGTTTCAAGCTCGTATCACAATTAACATCACGATGTTCATTCCAGGGGCATAACCTAGCTAGTGAGGACAGCTACTTGAGTATATCAAAAGTTACATAAATGTTGGCTTCATTTCATTCTTAATTAGTTGGCTATCATAAAAACTGTAAAATTTTCTCAATTCTTGATTAGTTCTAGTTGTCTCTAAATGTTTGATTATGAAGGATGTGATAACTTGGTTTTATTATGGTTTGTTGTAATTTTTTTACATGATAGTTAGCTATTCAATAATGCCTTTAAAATACAATGACATACATTGTTATAAGTAAATTTTATAAAAATCAAATATACATATCATCCCAATTTGCTATATAATTTTTGACAGTTTGTTCAAAATCTCTCCTTTCATATGATACAATCGTTTCAAAATTTCAATTGCATTTTGCAGCTAAAATGTTTAAATACACCTATTCAACACTCAAATTGAACTCAAATTTTGACAGTTTGTTCAAAATCTCTCCTTTCATATGATACAGTATTTTCAAAATTTCAATTCTATTTTACAGCTAAAATGTTTAAATAGAACTATTCAACACTCAAATTTTGACAGTTTGTTCAAAATCTCTCCTTTCATATGATACAGTATTTTCAAAATTTCAATTGTATTTTACAGCTAAAATGCCTAAATATATCTATTCAATTCTCAATTTTAAACATAATTTTGACAGTTTGTTCAAATTCTAACATTTTATATGATATAGTCTTTCAAAATTTCAATTGTATTTTACATCTAAATTGTCAAAAATCAACTACTGATTTTATAAACCCTAAACCCTAAATAACAATTCAAAATTTAAATTTTGATTGTATTTTACATCAAAACAAACAATGGAAGGTATAAACAATTGATGGGTAATTTTTACAAGTGGAAAAATCCACTTACCTGGCTGGATGCTTTGAGAACTCGGGATCCCGTTTTCCTCTGTTGCCTGTCGCTGTTGAAAATGGGGTCTCTGCTGTTTTTTAAAAAATTTAATACTTTTCAAAAACGGGATCCCGTTTTATAAAACGGGATCCCATTTTATATAACGCGATCCCGTTATATAAAACGGGATCCCGTTTATAACGGGATCCCGTTTTATATAACGGGATCGCGTTTATGGCCTCTAGGTTCGGGAACCCGAGAAAAACGGGATCGCGTTTTTGGTTCTAGGCTCGGGATCCCGAGGCAAAACGGGATCGCGTTTTATATAAACGGGATCCCGTTTTATATAAATGGGATCCCGTTTTTCGTTCCCCGATTTTAGATTTTTTTCTAACTCCGAAACTTCCACCTTAAGTGGACACAACTTCTTGCATCTACCCTACTGTTTTTATCACACTCCATTAAAGATGAGGGAGAAATAAAGAAAATTAAAGTAAAAATAAAATAAAATAACTAAAAATTATTTACTTTCTTACGTCATCACCATTTGAATCTAAGTGTGATAAATTGTAAGTAGGGTTGAGAATTCATTATCATTATTTTAGTGTGTATAGAAAATATCTAGTAATGACAAATTGCTCCACATTATATGTTGTTCTATCAAACTTTAATTTTGAGGTGCGAAAGCTTCATTTCTTTTTAAATCTTGAATCAGCAAACACATGGAATGGGTATTTATGCTACTTATTGCAATGAATTATAAACATACCAACATTAAGGTTCAACAATTAAATAGTGAAACAATTGACAATATTCATAAACTATTAAATTGTGTAATATTTATTATTAAGGTTAGTAAACTACATAATCAAATGTGATTAATAAAATTGAGTAAGAATTAAATGTGGTAGAAATGTACATAATGGATAGTGTATGGAATAATAGAGTTAATATTAATAAATAATAATAAAAGAAATGTATAGGGATGGTAAAAGGTAGGATATGTGGAGTAGTATGTGGAGGATTAATGAAATTTGAGATAATGAGTGGAGTAGTGTGGAAACTGAGAGGTGGGTGAAGTAGATTAAGTGTTGAGGATGTATAAGTAGATGCATATTATAATAAAAGTGGAGATTGAGAAAATGAGATGATTAAGTAAATTAAGGAAAATAAAAAAAAAGAGTTAGAAAAATTAGTATTCAAAATGGTGTATAAATGAAATGGTGTGAATGAAGAATTATTAAATAATAAGAAGGAAATGAAGGGAGAATAATTGGGATGTATGGTAATAGAGATAGAAGTGTGATGATAAATAAATGAAAGTGTGGGAGGGCGTATAACAAATGAGGATTATAAGATGGGTATAGATATGTAATAGAATTAGTAGATGTAAGTGAAGGTGTGTAGGAATGCCTTAAATTATGAAGTATGAAAGAGATAGTGATATAATGTAAGGAGAGATGTTATATGTGTGAAGTAAGAAAGTGGAGAATGTAAAAACAAGAGAAAATTGATGAATAAATTAATATGGAAGGTGTGTGAAAGAGAAATATAAAAGTGTATAAATGAGTAATAGAGTGATAATGAAATATAATAAGATGTGAGTAAAGATAAAACATAAGAAGTAAATTATAAAGTAGAAATAAATTTAGAATAAGTGAAGTGAAGAAATGATTATCCTATAACAATAAACATAAGGGGGTTATAATATATGATTAGGAAGGAATAAGACGATGAAAGATAAGTAAAATTCAATAAAGAGAATTGTTAAAAATATGGATATATATGCAAAAGAATAAGTGGGTAGGATGATTTGGAAAATATGTAAATGAGGAAATCCTTCAATGGTATTAGAATAGATCATTATGTATTTAATTGATCAAGTATCCTTCAACGCCTCATGCTTTTTGAATTAATTAAAGAAAAGTATTATTATGAATGCATAAATCATAAATATATTAAAGGTTGATCATTCATGTAGTATAGTTGTCTTCTAAGTTATAAGTAGTTCAATCATAAAATGATATTTCTAATAATGATGTTAGAATATAAAGTACTTAATGATTGGTGAAAGTCTATTATCAATGAAGGTTAGTTAGTTTTGTTAAAGTATAAACCTATTTAGGGAGTATCAAGTAAACCTCTTGTTGGGATAATTGTCTTAATTTACAACTTTTTATTAAGTCCTTTTCGATTCTCATTTAAAAGTAAGTTAGTAAGATCGTGCAAGAAGTTGTAATAAATTATTTACTTGTATGATAAAATAAGAGTCCCTTGTTTTTCTTAAGACTGAATCTTTATATGCATTATTGATAGAATATCTTTTCTAGTTTATGTTATGTGCAGTTATGAATTGATTACATTGATTGTATCATTTATAGTCCTATTCATTTGCATAAAAGAATTGATCAAGCATATTTCCTATACTTGGCTTGCATCAAGATTCAATGAAGTATCTTTCCTTTATCAATTTATTTATTAGTTTTGATGCAAGTTTTACTTTTCTACTTAGCTAGGTAAACCTTTAAATAAATGTCCAAACTCAAACAAATCGCAGTATTCAGTTTTTACGGTACCTCTGTGTCATGTTTACGGGTAATGCCGTTGCGTTGAACCAAGTACCTCACGCCTAACATAGCTGCAATAACGACGTCTGGGCACCGTCCCTCTAAATCGTCGGGGAGTAATAAGGAATATGTCGAAGTTAAATCCAAAGGAAGGGAAAATCTCCTCGGATATCTCATTAAGAAGATTTAACTAAAAAGAGAGGATAAGTCTATTGACATAATGATTACCATGATGCTCATTTGGAAAACACTTCAAGCATACTAACAGAAAACGAGGCTTACTGACATATGAGTATAAATCGGGGAGGACATGTGAAATGTCAGATAGGGAAACTAGGCCGATCTAGAAACGCTTTCTATCATGTGCTTTCACCTCACCCTCGCAGATCATGGTGAAAGTACTAGGGAATTAGGAACGGACTTAGTCACAAAAATTACATAATTTGGCTTGGGGAAGTAAATTAGATTTTCATGGGTAGACACCTTATAGGGATTCCTCCACACTAGGACTAACTGACAAACACCCATTTAGGTGTTTGTGGTAATGGACTAACTTCCGTCCCTGTTTCACCGAGTGGGTGGCAGCGGACGAAGAACTGTCTGGGGCAGGGAATAACCCTAGAAAGGGCTGGGTACCCGCTCACAGTTACACCAAACATAGTGCAAAATAGAACTACATGTTCGCATTCCCTGCGTTAGTCACATCCGAAGGAGGGGGCCTTGATCCCATGGATACAGGGTATGTAGGCAGTCTGGACGGCGAAGGATGCCCCCAGTACTCAGGTCCCCTGGATGTAGGGAGTCCTACAATTAACATCATGATCTTAATTCTCTGAGTAGTGATTACTGAGTTGTGTTAACATGAGATTGTTAAGTGAATTTTGTGCAGATGATAAGGATACAGTTACTAGAGGAGAAGCAAGCTATCGAAAATGAATGCAGGATGTAATGCATGACTTAAGGTATGAACTGATCCGTAATATACCTTCTCTTGTAATGTACTCTCTCTTCACTAGATTTAAAATTAGTGAGCTTTTAAGAACTTGATGATTCTAGGAAACTAAATTCAAGTTTCATCGCATTTCTATATCATGCATTAAGCACTTCTTAGAAGAATTTCACATTTCCTACATCTGCCAGATCAAAAATTTTATCCCTCGGTATTTTTGAATTTAGAGTTTAGTTTTATTTGATTTAGGATGAGTTGGGTCCTTACAAGGTGAGAAGGGGCCACATCATAAAATACAGGAATGATCTTACATTTAGTTTGTAACATGAGATCAAGCTCAGCTAAACACCACGCAGACTCTGCATATCTTTTGGAGAATATGGCAATATGAACTGAAGAAGAGATGGCATTATGAATGGTAGAAGGGAAAGTTTCACCCAACTCCATCACTTGTGAATCAAGAAATGTCTTCAATCCCAAATCTGTAAGAGATTTGTGAAGTTGAAGAGCCAGAGTCTGCTTCACATCTGGGCCTCGATGGTTGATGAAGACATCAAACAATCTTGGAGATGTGGCTGATCTACTACTTCTCTGGTATGCAGGTGCAATTCCGTCGAAAGCATCGTATTCTACAATTTCTTGCTGGGATGAGGAAGAGGCCATGGACAGAAAGACTGAAACAGCAAACGCAAGAGAAGATGAATTGAAACTAACAACGTGAGTGAATTGTAATGGATTAAACCATAAATAAACAAACAAACTGTGGTGACTTGCACTTACTAGGAATCATCTACAGAACTTAGATGCCAACGCATGGTAGATGTAACCTAGTATGTTAAACCGTATATTTTAATAATAATATATATATATATATATATATTTTAAATTACATAACATATTCTTAAAAGGTACCAATGTGATACCTTGTTATATTCATACTATGTTCTGTATACCTTGCTATTTAATATTTTCATTCTAGGTAATCTCCGTACTGCGAACCTACGTGATAGATAAAACCTTATATGAAATGTAACCACAGGTCTGACCTTCGAACTCCGCTCCCTCTTCACGGCAAAGGATATTTAACCCACGTCAGGATCACACTAAATACATTATTGCTCCCTGCTTAGTTGTGTTGCTTGCCATGAATATTTTACTGATAGGCAAGACAGCCCCGTGGCTTTGACAGCAAAAAAATACAGAAATGGCCGACTCACAACACAGAAAAAGACAGGAGAATAACACTGCACTGAGGACAGTGGAAGGAAGACAACAAGGAGGGGGGTGCGTAGCATCTTTTATGCAGCCTTGTCTCACCTTATATAGAATATTTGGAATATTTGAATATGGTGCGATCTAGAAAAAATCTCTGGGCTGAATGGTCCCCCTCCTAAATTCTTCAAGACCATGTGGCCTCATAGCAACAAGACTTTTAGGTCATTTATCATAAAACCTTTGGAATCTTTCGTCAACTAAGGAATGATAATAAGGTTACAATTGTTGGGTGGCAGCGTATTACCCTTTTTGAATACTTCTTATAAAGTCTTCTCTAAAACTATTGATACTTGTTGTTTCCTCTTTACTCTATTTTTTTTTTATTTAGCTTCTATTTAAAGATACGAATGAGGTTACAATTGTTGGGTGGCAGCGTATTACCCTTTTGAATACTTCTTATAAAGTCTTGTCTAAAGCTATAGACACTTGTTGTTTTCCTCCTTACCCTATTTTCTTTCTTAATTAAGAGTTCTTGCCCATCTAGACATAATGGGCTTGTATGGATGCTCATTAATATTTTGAGCTTTTAACATTATAATAATTCCTTTTAGGTGATGAAATAGCCTTTCCAAGTATTTTATTAACATTTTTTTATTCATTTCATTTTTTTACAAATTTCATTTATATAAATTTGGATGTTTTTGACCTTCCAAGTATTATATTAACATTTTTTTATTCATTTCATTTCTTTACAAATTTCATTTATATAAATTTGGATGTTTTGACCTTGTCTTTGGTGGTAAAATTGTTATTAAATAGACTCCTCCTCTTCATAGTGTATTAGGTAGAATTTTTTTCATAAAATTTTTGAAGGCCTCTCACTTGGAGATTAGTGGAACCCATCTTAGTTACAAGGAAGTGGCATAAGTTTTGTACCAAGTGAATGCATGAACAAGGAGTTTCAATGAACTATTAATGTATTAATCTTCTAGGTTAACACAATTTAGTTTTGTATTCAATTTCTCAATTTTTGTTGGTTTGGCAGTTGAACTGTTTTATGAATGCGTATAAGAATGTAATCCTTCATTTTGATGTCAATAAAATTTACCATTCTATTCTACTTATCAAGCCTGGTTTGACAGTGGTATCAGAGCCATGGGAAGTTACATATAAATCATCGAAGGAGAATAAAGTTCTAGATTCAATTTGTAGTGTCCAAAATTAGCTTTTGTTTAGACACACGAAGAAGTCATAAGAATTAGAAAAGAATTGACCAATGGTATAGAAAAATAGAAAACACTCTTATTTTCAATGATTTGTGGTGTAATATTTGTGATGGAGATGCACAATAGGTACATCACCAACTATTGTTAATGAAAAAGAAATATTGCAATATAAAAATTCAATAGCCATGGCCTTGATAAGGGATTTTATCAATGGAGATGTGTTTCGACACATACAAGGGTGTAAATTTTCTTGGGATGCCCTTAAAAAATTATGAAATCTATAAGATTCTCATTCTAAATTGGAGTTCATTCAGTTATAGTTGAAGTTATTTAACCTTGAATTGAAGAATGGTGATGTCGTGAATTTAATTTGATCCATAAAATAAAATGTTGATGCTATTGGTGGAAAAGTTGATATCTATCTCATAGCCTTCATAAAGGTACTTATTCCAACACATTCAACTTATTTGGAGTTGTTGATAGCCAAAT
The DNA here is from genome assembly GCA_027924645.1 of Cunninghamia lanceolata. Classification (NCBI taxonomy): domain Eukaryota; kingdom Viridiplantae; phylum Streptophyta; class Pinopsida; order Cupressales; family Cupressaceae; genus Cunninghamia; species Cunninghamia lanceolata. The sequence continues at coordinate 93,573 of BSBN01001183.1, read as the reverse complement.
TGACACGCATGCAACATAGGTGAGAAGGGTTTCAACTTACCTCTCCTAAAAAGATAAATGATTTGAAAATCAACTATCCTCAAGGTCTAGGGAGTTGGATCACAACTATGTTGCACAAAAATAGGGTTCAATGTGGATGGTTTAATAAGGGGCCCAATCTTTAAGCAATTCAAACTGTATTTAACTCTAACTCTACTCTAAATCTATTTAAAAGAAAGATCAAAAGGTATTCTAGGGAATGAAAGAAAATGACATACTACTCCAACTTTCAAATTCATTCAAAAGATTTTATCCAAGGAAACTAAATTAAACTACAATATTCAAATCGATTGTTAACCCTATTACTCATATCACAGTGCAAGATTCAAAGGATTTCATTAATATATGATAAATTGTACCTTTAACTATCGTATTCACATGAAAATTAAAGATAAATTCAGATTTGTAAGCTCAGATTATAATTCCTTTAAACAAAACATTTTAACAAAGATCAAAGTTGAGGCACTACACCATATGCAAGAAGATTGTTCCAGAACTTGACAACAACATCTTATTGATTTTCTTCACTTTGAGTACATATCTAGAAAGAGAACTACATTGGATCTTCATATACTACTTTCAAGACTTCCTCCTCTACTCTAGAATGGTACAAATCTAATAGCAAATGCTGAAAATATTAAGTATGGACTGATAGCCTAATTCTTCAACCAACCGACCCCTATAACAAAATAGGTCCTTCCCTTATATAGAAAAAAAAGAAAGCAACAAAGCTTCCAGAAGAAAACACATGTAGCATTGTACTTCTTGTTTTTATCAAAAAGTTATGCATGCAACTAAAAAGCAATCCTAATTAAAGAATTACAATTTTTATGCAAATCTATGACTTTGACTTTGAAGAGTCAACATGCAAAATCTCCATTGCTGAGGAAAGAAAGATACTCATGAACTTGTATGATAGCATCTGCTTTATAAAATAGCAAATCCCTTTTTACAAAGAATTATGAATCAAAGAATCTTTTCAAAAAAATATTTCTCATGGCTAAAAATAGACTCAAGTGGAACTGGACGCTCCCTTGGAAGACTATCCCCATTTATACTCTGTAAAATTTCACATTAGCTGATCAACTCTTTCCTCATCCGGCCCATCTAACTACTCCATTCTGAATTTTAAAGTATCAAACTTATGAGTAACATATTCACATTTCCTTTCTAGCTTTTGTAAATCAGCCATTGCTAGCTTGAAATAAGATTTTGTTTCTACAAATTTGTCTAGACTATCCTCGCTCAATCCTGGATGAATAGACAACAAACCTTCCATTTTGGCTCTGAACACTTCTTTTACTTTATCCAGAGTATCTATTATGTGCCTGTTTGGTAGGAAAACCTCTGGTCCAACCACTTCATTGATAAAAACATCAAAAATGGCCACATATTCAAAAATCTCTTTTTGCAATGCTAACAAACTAGGATGATATTCTATAGCCTAATCAATTTTAAACTAAGAAACCTTATTGAAATGTTCCACAAAATCAAGATCCTCATCTTGCAAAATGCCATAATTTACCAGTTCCTCCTGACTCATTTTCTTTATCTCCTTAAATATTCTCAAACTTTGTTATAACCTTTCCTTCTCTTCTTTAGAGTTTTCTACAAAGGAATCTATATTGTCTTCTATTTTACATGCCTCCTCAAAAAAAAAGATAATTATTATCAAAAATAAGAAGAACCTCATTCAAAAAACTACTGCCCACCTATCTACTATAGTTGATTTATCTTTCATTTCCTGAAGGACATCCACTTCCTGCTTGGTCATCAAAGTGGGAACATCTATGACAGTCTTCTTCTTTGAAATTGGCATTAGCAACTCCTTGACAAAGGATTCCATTTGGTTCAGTTGTAGTTTGAGCTCATCTTTTGCTTGTTTGTCTTTTTGCATTCTCACCTTTACAACATCTACAGCTGAACCCAATGTATTTATTTCCTCTTCTCAGGTTTATTTACCCAGATTGACTCTAGTGATTTGACAGTCTTCAACCAAAAGCTCATTGTCATCTTTATCAACTATTAGAGTTGTTATTTCAGCAACTCTTTCCTCATTCTCATTTGTCCTAATGGTTGATAGGGTTCTTGATTTCTTTCTTGACTTCTTCTTGTCAACCTCTATCACCATATCCTATAGGCTCAAAGGTTTTACAACCACCTGTTGCCTCTTCTCTAAGTTTATATTTAACCAAGAAGGAATAGTTGGAGGTTGTTACAAAGATTCATCAACTTGTTTATCTTTCTCTTGCTACTCTGTATTAAGGACTGTGTCATTCATCTCCTCTTCTTCTTGATTAACCTCCTCGTTTCAATCTTGTAATTCTTCTTGTTGCTCAAGTTTATCTTGTTCCTTTAGCAGCTCTAACTCCTTATCAAGTTTCCCCTCTTCATTGGAGACATTTACTAAGCCAACATGTTTAATTTGTTGCTCCATTGTTTTAAACAACTCTTGTTGTTCCTCATAAGTCAAGACATGTTCTTCTCTTGATCATTCTTTCCCTTCACCCACATCACCAGAGGGATCTCCTGTCAAATCTTCTCCAAATCTAGAGTCTTGATGCTCCTGTGATTCTATTTCAACTTGATCATCTTTTTTATAACTTCCTCTCCCACAAAGATATCTTCTTTGAGAGTATTAGACTGCTCATGAACAACTTCTTTATGAGGTGGAGTTATATTCACTTGATCACTCTTATCCTCTTGTTGTTCTTGATGGACTTCCTGATACATAGTAGCTTCCTCTTCTTGATGATATTTATCATCTTGCTAACCATCCTCTTCTTCTTGGTTAACCTCCTCCTCCATTTTCTAATCCATTTCTACCTTTTCTTCTTGACCTAATGGTGCAGGAGTATCTATCTCAGAAACATCAAAGGGAGGACTATAAGATGGCAGCAATTGGAGGAGGTGAGGTTGTCCTTTCATTTGATGGTGCAGGAGTATCTATTTGAATTTCTCCTTCTCCTTATTCTTCTATCTCTCCTTTAGTAGATGTTTGTGTTTCTGTAGCAATTGGAGGAGGTGAGGTTGTCCTTTCATTTGTTGGTTTGACTGCCTCCTATTGAGTTTGTTCAGGACTTCATAACCCTCCCATGGAGTTTTCCCCTAAACCTGCCCTAGTGGAATAATCTATGCTTTAGGAATAGCACATAGACCAGAAACAAATCTAGCATATGTAGCCTTCTTTGTAATGGAAGCTTGTCTAAAAGGCTCATTCAGCATGGAAACTACCTCTTCAGGTGAAGCAGTGTCAATTGCTCCTCTCATCTTCTTTGGAGGAGTCTCAAGATTTTTTTGGTATAATTTTGTCCCAGAAGCTGAAGGAGAATCAGTAGTAGATGTCTTTGGTTTCTTGTATGCTTATGGCTTGAAGGTAGGGGTGTCTTTCTTCCTTTTTCCTTTCGCTCCTGTAAGTGGTCTGAAGGCTTGTAGCCTTATGTTCATCCAATTGGTGCTACATTCTATTACTCCTGCACTCAATTCCCTTATTGAAATATCTTCTTTCAATGACCAAATTTTTTCTTCTGAAAAGTTGTGATCCTTGTATAACTTCTCTTTTGCACATCAAAATCATCCTTGCAATTAGCCCAAAAATCCTCAAGAGCATACTTATGTTTGAATCTCATTGTAAGAAAAAGTTTCTTGAGTCTTCCTGTAGGATCAAAGTCCTCCCTTGCTTCATAGAACTTTAAATTCAAAGCATCCAATTCTTCTACTGCTATTTTGGCTACCTAGATGGAAGGGCATTCATAAAATCCTAGTTCAAATGGATACCTCACACCAAATTTATGCTTTCCAAATAAATTTAGATGCACTTCATTAATTTGCTAGCAGAATTCCATCAAAATGAGCCTATCAGTACAATGTATGGGCAAAAGAAATGGTGCTCTCTTGAAACCTACAATCCTGATATAGGTGGACTTGGAGAATTGGATGTACCATTCTCCCCATCCTCTCAGTAGCTCCATGGATTTCTCTAACATCCTCCATCCTGGATCACTTGTTAGTTGAAGAATAATTGTATATAAAAATGCATCATGTTGATGATTGTTTTTACACATTCATAACAAAAGTTAAAATTCACAAAATGAACCTAACTGTCTTGAAAGATATGAAGAAATCAATTAAGATTACTTAATCCCAAGTTTCTGTATGGTCAGGTTTTGACCTTATGGACAATTCAGTAGGTTAATGTGAAACTGTAATATGCAAGGGGCCTTACTTGATTCAAGGTGATTGATGACTTACTGGACTCTAATTATGCAAAATATCACAAATATCAACATTTTATTCATTTCTTTGCATAAATTTGTTACTGTATCACAAAGCTTTATATGATTTATATTAACACAAGCTTTCTTTTCAAATATTATGAAAATTGTCAAATATTAACTCAATTGTTCATGTTTCCTTCAAATATCAGACAATCACCTTTAAATTTATGCGTTTAAGCTAAGTATTTCAAATGTTTTGGAAAAGTTAGAGAAATTTAAATTGAACTTCATTCTACTACAAGATCTAAATGCTCTGTTATCCACATTGTAAGCAGTATACCAAACTTGATTAAATCCATAGACTAAACCTTTAAATGTAAGCCCTGAGTATTTTCATGAACATACATTCAAGATTGCAAGCTTTTGAAGAGATAATATTTCAAATATAAACAAGAGCCAGAAAACACTCTAAAGTAGACACGGAATTCTAGATGTATTTGTATTCAAAATATATAGTCACATATGATTTACAATGTATGAATGACTCTTTGCTTCATTAATCAACTTACAGAAAACTTACAAAATGTCTTACAGATATAGTAAGGAAGCTAGATGTTCCACGCATTCCTTAGTGCAGACACAGGTGACTTCCTCTAAACTAAAATATTTTTTTTAATCAAAATATTCAAACAACTACAATTTGCCAGCTATTCTCTCAAAATCCTTGTGTAATTAATGTACAAGTAGCAAAGTTCCTTATATAGATTTTGAAATTTCCATTGCTACGGCTACAAACTTCATCTACGGTCAAGATCTTTCTATTATTGATCAATGGTGTACATTCATCTCTAACCGTCTGTCAAAATATCTAAATGGCATCTTTTTCTCCTCAAAGGATGCTATTGGAATCTTTTCAAAATAAGATTCCCCTTTTCTCTGACTTTTTCTCGTTGATACTCTTTACTTTACTTTTCCCAAGACTATTGCTTCCCCTTTACCTTTTCACTCCTTTAAGTATGTTTTGAAATTATTGATCACACCTTCTACAAAAGTACGGTCCCCTCCAGGACTCCTTGTCCATATATACTCCTGCAATGCAACTCCTTCCTTTAGTTTCTTTTCTCCATTTTCTAAACCCTTACTCTTTTTCTTGTACTTCTTCATTTTAGCACTATCTTCCATTAATGAATCCATCATCTGTTTGCTCAAGTATGCTCCAGGATTTCCTATGCATGGTGTAACAATGGCATTAAACTCTGTTAAGGCCCATTCCAATTCGTATACTGGTGTGTCCATACATTCATGGTCTAAGAGTCTTTCTACTATCTTCTTGTGCATTCTAATCATTTCATCTGCTTTTTCTTCTAAATCCTAGGCAACTGTTATACATTTTCTGAGATTATCCTCCTCAAATTTGAGTTCCAATCTTACCTGTGGCACTTGATTTGCCAGTGAAGGGGTAATTACTCCTTCATTGATTAACTCTTCTATGCTTTCCTCAATTTCTATCAATTGTTCCAATTTAGATCTGCATTCTTCCTTTCTAAATTGGCAATTGTGCACAAGTATATTACATTTGTTCTTTTCTCCTGCAACCACTTTGCAGCTTTTCACTGCTTGTTTTATTATCTGCTCACCTTCTTGTATAAAATTTTTGAACCATTCATCAAAAATATTAGCCTTGAGACTTTTACTTTCCATGTCCCTTATTTCTTCTTTGGATACAACTGCTATGTCACTGGGTAGTTCTAGGACTGTTATACTGGGATCAAATATCCCTTTAATAAATTACTACAGCTGGACAATGTGTCCCTTCAGATATTCTTGCTTGTCTTTGTCTTTTCTCAACATCTCTATTGTCACTTGGTGCATATCTTCCCATTCAAAGATGTGTTTCTCCCGTGTAGTATGCCCAAGGTCAAAATTTAGTATCTTATACTCATCTAAGGTTATTTCACCTTTTGTCTTCTCCTTCTGAGGTATGGCTAGATTTAGCACCCTAGATCCATCTAGACTTCTTTGGATAGCTGACATTGTTCTAGCCTTTCTCTTTTCTTTTCCTGGTGTTATATTACCTAACAAGCTTTTAATGTCAATTGGTACCAATTGTACCTCTTTCTTTTCCTTTCTTATCTCTCCTCCTAACCATGCAGGAATCTCCTTAGTGCCTTCTACAGTTTTAACTTCATCAATTACCTCTTCATGAGGTCTCTCTACTTCAACCTCTCCTTCTTGTTGTTCTTCATGTTGTTGTTCTTATTATTGTTGTGGAATTTGTTGTTGTAGAATTTGTTGTTAAGGTGAAAGCTATTTTTCTCGAGGTGTTTCTTCTTAAATCATGGGATTATCTTGTTGTTTGGACTCACCTTCATCTTCTTCTTATTCTATTTCTATGTCCCCTCTAGCCTCATCCTCTTCTTTAGGACCTTCCCCTTTTGATGTTTCTTTTTCCTGATCTTCCTCTTCCTTGTATGTTTGTTCTACATTTATCTTTTTTATATCTTCTGCTAGTTCTTCAATTTTACCCTTTTCAACATCTTCTATTTGTGCTTCTTCCTCAGGCATCTTGGTTGCATCTTTTGTTTTATCTATATCCTCTGTCTGTACCTGTTCTGTACGTATAGGTGAACCTACCTTTGTATCATCTTCCTTTACTTCTTTTCCTTGTTCCTACATGTTTTTTGTGTTCTTCTCTTCTTCACTTTGTTCATCATACATATTCAACATATTCAAGACGTCTACACCTGAAGTGCCATCTTTTGTTTCTTCTTCTGCTTGAGCATGTTTTTCTGTGATTATCTCCTCAGGTGCCTCTTCTTCCTCAGCTTCTTCAATTTTATGTGCCTCCTCTTGCACATCTTTAATGATTTCAGGAGGGACTAGGGTACCAAATGAATCCACTGCTCCTGCTTCTTCTTGTACCCTTTCTTCTTCATGCTCTGGGCCTTGTTCAATTTCCATTTTGGCCTGAGTGCTTTGTTCTTCTTCTTCACTTAGGAATTCACTAGATTCCTCTTCTATTTCAATTTCCTTCCCAGCATACATTCCCCTTTCCTCACTTTCACTGCTATCATCCACAATGTGCAGAGTCTCAATGGTTTCCTTGGCTTCATGTGATTGTGACCCTTGCAGCCTTTCTCCAACCAATTCTGTCTTCACTTGAATATATGCCTATTTCTTTTATGTTGAAGTGGAGGCACTAGGTATATTACTCAACTTTTCACCTACTTCTTGTGCTCCTACTACCTCACTTGTTTTAGAAGTATCACCTTTTGACAAGCTTATTGGGATTACCTTTCTGACTTCTTGTCCTGCTGCCTCCTTTAAAGTTTATGCCTCATCTGCACTAATTTCATCACTTAGTGATTTTGGATCTACAAAAGTATCCGATGACACTGCTACTGTTATTCCCAATGCATAGGGATCCATTAGAGTAGCATTCTTATCTTTCTCCATAATTTTAGCCTCTATAATCTTTCTCTTCTTCTCATAAAAACACTGGGGGTCATCACTGGGTTCTCTTACACTCTTCCTCCCCTTCTTAGGATATGTTATTTCCTTCCCCTCAGCTTTGAGTTCTTCAATCTTGTCTTTTAACCATGTCTTTAAAAATAATATAACTAGTTTGGACAATTTGTCCAGAGATTTAATCCAAGGTTGTGATCAATCAAGCTCTGTAATAGGAGCAAGCCTGGGCTCTACATAACTATGATGTAGTAGTTTACCATCTTCTTAAACCTTTGGAGGAACATATATGTCACCCATGGTTCTCATTTGTTCAATTGTTAATATCTTATGGGCCCTTTTCCTCACTTCTTTATCATTCTTGCAATCAAACCAGAAATCTTCAATATGTATCTGATGCTTATACTTTTTGTCAATTGTATTCTGGATCCTATGGAAAGGATCAAACATTCTAGTTAAATCAAATTCTTGAAATCCATAATATCTTAATTCTTGCTCTGAACAAGTAGCAACTTCCTCACTGTAACAGGGGTGCCTACCAATAGCCCAAGGTAACTTAAGGTTTCCTCTGCTAAACTTCTTCTTATATATTCTATAGGCATTCAGATTTTGTCTTGAAAACTCCAACACAATCAATTTATCAGAAGGATACCGAGGTAGCATAAAAGGTTTTCCTTCAAATCCTTCAGTCCTGATACAAGTAAAATGTGGAAATTGAATATACCATGAACGGTGCAACCCAATTGCATCTTCTACATCCTTAGACAATCTTTTATCAGGTTCTTCCCTCAAAATTCTAACCATGTAGGTATAAAACACATCATTAACCAAAGCATACTTCTTCATTACATTTTCTTCTTGTAAATCTGGGTAATGTTCATACACCAATTTCTATCCTGGACCACTTCCTAAGGTCCCAACTCTTTCTATCTCATGTATGAAAGGTCTAATTTATGCTACACATGAATACAATACATATGAAGACAAATATAAAGGAAGTAATTTTTGCTTCCTTAGCATGGCTTGTTTCCATATAGCTGTACTTATTACTTTGGCCTAGTGAATTTTCCCTTGTTCCTTTTTTGCTTTTATTATGAACTCAATAATAGTAAACATCCAGGGCTCACATTTAGTGCCCTCTCTCAATCATACCAACCTACTCAGCATTGTGATCATCAAATAGATTTCTTCCTTGAAGTGTATCCTTATCAAATTCTTGTGTACCCTAGCTACAGCCTTAGGTTTATTTTCTGGGTTGTACCAACTATGGAATATTTTACCTTTGCACTCCCTTTCATTGATTTGAAAATCGTCATTGTATTGATCAACGTCAATGTCTGTCATTTTCTCATTGATTTCCAAACCAAATGTCCTTGCAATACCTTCTGTGGATAGATCAGCAATGAGTCTATCATAAAGCATTATCTTCCTGGTTGATAAATCATATAGAGTTCAACAATCTAAACACAAATCTCTAGCCTCCATAGCCAGTGGGAAACCTGCAACTCTGTACAACCTGCTCTCCCATATACACTTCATATCCGGTGTAGCATCTGCAGCTGTAATCTTTTGTAAAACATCATCTGCATCATAATTTCCAATATTTGTATCTATTCCCATTCCACTGTAACTAATCAATGTCTGATATCCTCTGTGCAAGGGTAACTCTTCCTTTTCTATCTCCTTTCATGGTTTCCTCTCCTTTTTCACCTCACCCCCTGTATCTATATTTTTCTGCTTTGGAGCCATCCTATAGAAAATGCATCTTTTAACTTTACATTTTACCTTTTACCTAGAGTTTTACTATGAATTTCCTTTTTTCTTTACCATTTTAACCCCACCCAGTTTGTCCTTTCTATTTTTGACTTTCAAAATTGTTAATCCCTCCCCAATTAATTAACAGTTAAAACAAGGATTTAACAAATGCCTACGTTTTACTGAAATTACTGAAATTAACGTGTATTTTACCAACCGAACCGTAATGGCGTTTTGAGGATAAATACCTATATATCTTGACCACTCAACTCGTCATTGACTTACTTTACCTTTTTGCTTCTGTCCAGCTGCTATAATCCAGTCACCTTGGTGAATTCTGCTCAGTTTCTGTAGCAATTCTCCGTCTCTACAATTTTAACTCTTAACAATGTATATCTGAAAGCAAAAGAACATTAAATTTACCCTAATTCTCATTGAATTTTACTCTTTTTTTTAGTGTTAGATCAGCATTAATTATAGCAATTAATACACCAAAACTTCAGCCTTTTATTTCAGTGTTTGCATTTTTTAAACTTTTTTTACCGTTAGATTAATTTTGGCATACATTGTTACATTTCTTTGTATTCTCCTTTGTATGTTTCCTTTGCATCTTTTTAACATACAAATGCTCATGCAAGAAGTCAAACTAAAGTTCCTTCCCTTTTCTCTTTTTCCATACATGTATCTTTGCTTTGTATATCACCTTTTGTATATTATCTTGTATAAGCGCATATACAAACCTCCTATACAAACCCTCTCTTTACCTTTTATCTCTCATGGTGCCTTTTGTTTCTTTGTATCTAAAATATGTATATCATAAACATACAAGCACTCCAAACATACAAAGGCTTTTCTGTATTTAACTTTTTTTTTCACATCCATCTTGCATCTCCTATTTGCATCTTTTCTTGTACATTGGCTTGTATATTGAAGATATACATTGTTTTCATACAAGCCCGATATGCAAACGGTGGGACCTACTTTACTTTTCACTTATATTCCATGCTACAAACATATGTGTATCAACCTCTTAGATAAAAGGCCTGATACATACAAACTCTTTTACCTCGCTTTCGGATTTCTCACCTTTTATAAACCATCATACATAACTTCTTCGACTCTGACATGTACATAAAAAATGAAATGCATCTTTTAATATACGTTAAGTCACGATGCATCATTTATATGAAATTTTAACCTCCTTTGAGTTCCGCGTTGTATGTATACCAAAATGTATAATCCGAAGCATGAAATATACCACGACAAAACCAATTTTAGTACTCTTTTCGGTTCCGCGACATGTATATAATGTTGTATATCACCTTGTATATTTCCTTTCACTCAAACATACAAACCTTGATATACATCTGGTGGACTTAACTGATTGACCATTTCACCTCTGAATTATGTCAGGTCTGACTTGTATGTAAGGATAAAGCGTTAGCAAAATGCATACAAGTATAATGATGTAATAAACCCGACAACTCTTTTATGCAACTAACACAACAACATCACATACAAACGACTTTGTATATGCAACATACAAACCCTCCCATAATGCATTTACCAAAAACACACATATCTTGCAAAATATTGGGAATTTTAAGATGATTCAAAAAGCAACCCTTACTCATTTTTGACAAGGAATTCACCTATACTTAGCTCTAGTACTTAATGCTATTTTTCTTTATTTTCAACAAGGTTTGTAACACTTCACTTCATTTTCTCTTTTACCACCAAGCAGATCTACACCCAAGCAAAAAGCCACAACCACAGCAGGGGTCCTCATTTTGCTAAGAAGTAAAATGGGGTGTGTTGTGAGCATCACAACACATCATTAACCCTTTTAAAATATTTCTCGGGTTCTTTCAACTCTAGTTGAGGGTAGAAATCCCAAATTTTATTTTGTCTAGGACCTTATCCTCTGACTCCTACTATAGTTAAACCAGGAAAATTTCAAATTCTTGTTGCTAAATACATAATGTATGATGTCATATAAAACTTCTTGGTGTTGGTTACTGACATCAGCTATTCATGGAAACAATCAGATACCATTGCCCCCTAGCCCAAGTGTACCTATCCCTTGAGGATAATGTATATAAATTGGAACATCCAGGTCTCATAGTTCTTGGATTCTTATTTTCCAAAAGCCCTACTCAACAAAGTTATAAGGTTCCCAATCTCTCCCTTGAAATCAACTTTGGTGAGCTTGGCAAGGATTTTTTCTATTAACTTCTTTTTATCCCTCAACCATTACCTATTCATTTGCCTCTTGTGACCATTAACCTATGTTTCATAATGCTTAGTTGCATATGCAATGGTTAAGGGGCTAACTTGTCCATACAGGGGTAAATCAAAAGTCTGTCTAATCATAGGAGTTGTGAGGTCTAACACCAGATTCCCATCTGAATCATAGCATCTTCTACTTCTTGGATCATAGTAATGAGCTATAGTAAGAACTAGCTCAGGGCATTGGATAGCTAAGGAAAATCATGATACATGACCTAAGGTAGATGCAACTATCTTCGTGGCTCAAGGAGTTACATCTTCTATAAAAGTGTCTTTGTTGAATTGATCTAGGTCAATATGGCCTAAATTAGTGTCAGTGATGTTTATTAGTTCACTTTTGAACTTGGAGACCTTGGGAACCCCTTGGAACTTGTACTTCATGGTGACAGGGGGTTCCTTCTTTATCTTCTATTTCTTCTTTCCCTTACCTATAGTCTCCTTGGAAACTACTTCTTGATCAAGATCTTCAATTGACTTATTTGAATCAAAAACTGTCTCCTCACTCAAATGAGTAGATGCTCCAGGCTCCAATATTTAAAACACCTAAAAGAAGCATACGGCAAAATAAAAAGCCAAGAAAATTTGAAGAAAGAATTAAATTCTAAGTAATCTAAGTGTTCTATCATTTTTCAGGTTTGCGGGCCCATTTTAGATTTTAGGACCAAAGGTCCAAATGTGCTCATGGGCTCCATCATCCTACTAGGACTTTATGGCTTTATTTGCTAAATTTATCAGGTGGTGGGTGGGCGGAAGAATATCAGACTTTAGGTTATTTCATGTTTTATGGTCCAAAAATCCCTTTGAGACTCGAAGTCCCGAAGGAACCTTCTAGAGGAAAGTTTCTAAGTGTTTAGCAAATGATCATAGGGTGCGGGGTTCCTTTTATATTTTGGGCTTTTAAGATCGAGACCAAAAATCCCTTTGGATCTCGAAGTCCTGAAAGAACATTCCTTCACAAGGTTTTCTAAGTTTTTTGAAGTGGATCGCAGGGAGTGAAGCTTTGCATGGATTTTGGTTTTATAGTTTGAAGTTCAAAAGTCCTTTTAGGACCTTAATTCCCAAAAGGAAATTTCTTTTACTTAGTATATTTCACATTTTAGGGATCGGGACTCTGCGAGGATTTTGGCTTTTCAAGTTTTATGTCTAGAAAGTCCTTCAGGGCCCAAGGTCCTGAAAGGACATTTTCCCTTTGGAATTTTTTCTAAGTTTTTAACTAAGCTATGGGGAGTGGGACTCCAAGTGAATTTTGGTCATCAGGGAATGGGACAAAAATCCCTTTGGGACACAAGGTCCCAAAGGAATTTTTCTTTGAAAAGTTTCTAAGTTTAGAAAGGGAGGCCGCGAGGAGTGGGACTTTGGGTGGACTTTGGACTTTTGGTGTTTAAGACCAAACATCCTATCAGGACCTAAGGTCCCGAAAGGATGTTTCTACTTGGCAATTTAAACACAACTCAAACAGAGGCAGCAAGGGTGGAGATCAAAACAGGTTTTCGACTTTTAATATCGAGCCTAAATATCTTTCTAGGGCTTGAGGTCCCGAAAGGACTTGTTTGAGAATTTCTCTATCAAAGTATGACTAGCTTTTGAAAAACCAAGGTCAGGTTTGAATTTAGCCCATGGTCCATTTTATTTCTCTAAAACCTAACAGCATAATTGGAACCTAATTGAGAAAAGGAAATTAAACAAAAATCAAAATCCTAAGCTAAAAATAGAAAATAGAAAACAAAAATAGATAACTAAATGGGAATTTTAAACCTAAACTAATCTAAAACATACTAAGCAGTAAGAAAACAACATTCAAAAATAACAAATTAAAAACAAGCAACAAAATCAATCAAAGAAGGGTGCAAAAACCCTACCAGGAAATCATGAAAGTCAGGTAGGAATTTCAGGACAGGATGAACACTACACTAGCTGAATTCTTGAGTACAAAATCTTCACCCAAAATCAAACACTTATCCTTAGAATAAAAACTATGCACTCAATGATCAATTTTTAGGGCTCAAGAGGCTGAAATTTGAAAAATTGATAGTGAAATGAAGAAAAAACAATGAAAACATGATTAAATACCTCAGTATTTAATCAAAATGTACCACAATAAATGTGGTAAGTCAAGAGCTGGAAGGTGGAATGGAAAGTCCAAAAATTCGATCAGGGCCCAAAGTCCCGATCAGATTTTGCAAAAGGAGACCCAAATCTAGAAAACAACCTAAGATCTGGGATCTTGGGAGTTTGGGAACTTCAAAGACTTTTACAAAAGGCTTCAAAACACACGTTTTGAAGCTAAACAAAATGTCTAATGGAAAACCTAAGACTTAAAGCATGGTCAAAAGACCAAAAACAAGACAAAACAAGAAAAGATAAAGAAGGTAGGTCCCCAGTTGGCTTTAAAAAGTGGGGTGTGTATGCAGGGCATAATAAGAGTCTCTTCAAAAAAGTAATGAATTGAAGACCATTACTTTTGATCAATTGTTTGAAAAGTTAGCAAAATGTGAGAAGGATTTTGGGAGAAAAATTGATAGAGTTGGTGAAAATGTTTGTCTTTCTCAAAAAAAGACAACCCTCCTAATAAGAACTTCTCTTCTAGAGGTGGTCACAGTGATCAAGGAAAAGATGGAGGTCAATGGAAGAATAGAGGTAGAGGAGGTGCAAATGGCAAAGGACACTTGCAACATGACAAACAAAATGATAAATACCACTTATATTGTAAATGATATGGTCAAAAAGGTAGTCATGAAGCCCATTAATGCAAACTCTCAAGGGACAAGATAGAAAATTCTTTCAAACAAAAAAATAAAATGCACTATGATGATAAAGCATCAAGAACAACCCAATTTGCATGTGATAGTGATAATGATGAATATGTGCTTTCTGTATCATATTCTACCTATTGTAATTCAATTAATGCTTCATGATGTGATGCTTGGGTTTTAGATACTAGATCCACACAGCATATGACATTTTAGTGTGATTATTTTGAAGAATTTCATGAAGGTGTTTGTGGTCCAATCTATTTGGCAGATAAATCAAGCCTCAAGCCTATTAGAAAAGGAACCATTTAGCTCAAGTTGTCTGACCTTGTAGTTTTTGTACTTCATGATATCTTGTATCTTCCTCAATTACAACGTAACTTGTTGTCACTAGTCTTAATTCAACAAGGCCACTCCATTTTGTTGGAAGATGGACACGTGGTTGTCAAGAAGAAGTCAAATAATCATGTTGCATTTACTAGTTGTGTTCATATGGAAAGTTATTAAAACTCCATAGAAAATAAGCCATTTCTAGGAGTTTTTCATATCTTACTGAAGAAGGTACTCTTTCTCCTAGTCTTTTATGGCATGCAAGATTTGGCATGTTAATTATGATAGAATATGTATCATGCAAAAGAATGGTATTGTAGGTTTTCCCACTTTGCCTAAGAAGGTTGAAATATGTGAAGCTTGTATTCTTAAAAGACAACATAGAGATTCTTTCTCTCATTCCACTTGGCAAGGACATAGAAAACTGCAACACATTCATTCTAATTTATGTGGGCCTTTACCAGTAACTTCTATAGGAGGATGTAAGTATTTTATGACATTCATTAATGATCATAGCCACATGACTTGGATTTATTTCTTGAAGAAAAAGTCTAAAGATTTTGAAACTTTTAAGAAGTTTCGTATTATGATTGAAAAGAAAGCACAATCTTAAATTGGTACTCTTTGAAAAGGCAATGGTGAAAAGTTTACTTCCATCAGTATTTAGGATTATCTCCATCAAAATAGGACTCAATATCATCTCAGTATTCCAAGTACTCCTGAACAAAATGGTTTTGTTGAAAGAATGAACAATATTATCATGAGTATAATTCAAGTAATATTATATTTTAAAGGAATCCAGTTACATTTTTGGGCAAAAGTAGCAAGAACAATAGTTTACCTTCATGATAGATCTCCTTCATCTTCTCTTCACCAAGCAACTCCATATGAAGTTTGGTTTGGTTACCCTTTGTTTCTTCAACATAGATTCAAATTTTTGGCTCCACCTACTATGCTTTGATTACCAAGCAGAAAATACATAAGTTACATCAGGGTAAAAGTTCAAACCTAGTCACACTTTCGGCCAACTAAATAGTTTCTCTAGAAATAGTTTCTCCCTAAACAATTTCAGGTGAAAAGGTTTCCCCTGAAACCATGTAGTACTTATGTGACATTACATGGCATAAAGAGTTTCAGGTGGAACCTTTTTGCCCAAAATTTTTAAATCTATATAATATGATTTCAACTTTAGAAAATGTATTTATTTCCATAGAAGGTTTTAGGCGGTAGACTTTCACATGGAACCTTTTTGGGTGATACTATCTCACCTGAAACTGCCTATGTAACATCCCATGTGGCAACCAACCCCCCTATTTTTCAAAAAGATGAACAAAAATTCAAGTTCAACTCCAAATTTCTCCAACGAAAATGTACTTTCATGAAAATACATGAAAATACCCTTTAGTAGATCTCAGGGTTTAGAACTTAGATATATAATTTTTTTAATATTTTAATTAGTTATATTAACTTTAATTTTAAATTTATTACAATTAGGTTATTGTAATCAAATATGTAGTTGATTAGAAATTAAAAATAAATAGGTAAAATGTATTTAAATTTTTTGAAAAATATACAGCGCACTAGAAGAGAGAATCATCTACAAGAGGGTGTTTTTTTTAATTAAAAAATTAAACAAAAGTTCACGTCTCATGAAAACTATATCATTCTGATTAAATTTGAATCTAAAAAATTATTAAACATAATAATTTATCAAAAATTTAAAAAAAATCCATGCACTAGATATTTGAGTTGTCTAACTGAAAAAAAATTAAAGAAAAAAACTTAATTTTACTATATTTTTCTTGACGTCCCATTGACATCACTTTTTTTCAAAAAATATCAACAATTAAAATTTATCTATTAAACTCATAAGAAAAATATCCAACTAATTTTGAAAATTTTAAAAAATCATAATCATAAACTAAATTAAAATTTATACATTTCATTAGTTTATGTCATTTTAAATTTTAAAACATACATATGACTTTTTCATTGTTTAAGTTGGAAAAATATATTTGTGTTGGCTGATTTTTTTATAAAGTGTGACACACTTTTGAACTTTTACCCATCACTAAAGTTATAAAGGGCGTGTGCAAAAATATGGGGGACCAACAAGTGGTAAAAAACACATTTTGGTGCAAACAAGATATAATGCAAGTGCATTATAACACAAGCACATGATAACATGCTCGCATTATGGCTTGGTAGTGACCAAGCCTAGGCTTGGTCACTACCGATCCATAATGCACTCACATTATTTCTTTACAAAAATAAAATCTACTCTCTCCTTTATTTCAAATCTACATATAATTTTTATGATAAAAGACAATTGAGCAACCTATAGCACATCCTCTTCACTCTCTCACCATCTCCCCTATCATTTACAATTCTCTCTAATGCTACATAGCCATTATTGTATTTTACAAGACAATTTTAAAAAATTTCTCTTCGTGGTTGCTTCCCCTGAAGCCCTGCTAGGGGGCTCCAAAATTTGTTGCTACCCCCTTCGACACCCTGGTGACAAAAGTGGGGGGCAAGCCCCCTTCTACACCCCTCATCAAGAACTAGGATCCAAACATAGCTGAATCAAAACCTCTAAATCAGGAAGATAATCAAGCTCCATTACAAACAATAGATAGAGAGAGGTGGGGAGATAGGGAGATAGATAAAGGGAGGGAGATGGAGACACAGAGAGAGAGAGCGGGGGGATAGAGAGATAGGGAGAGATATA
Organism: Cunninghamia lanceolata; assembly: GCA_027924645.1. NCBI lineage: Eukaryota > Viridiplantae > Streptophyta > Pinopsida > Cupressales > Cupressaceae > Cunninghamia > Cunninghamia lanceolata. The sequence goes on along the minus strand of BSBN01001183.1, from coordinate 75,997 downwards.
GAGTGGGAGAGGGGAGATAGAGAGCGAGAGATAGAGAGGGGGAGAGAGAGAGAGAGAGAGAGAGAGAGAGAGAGGGTGGAGAGGTGAGATAGAGATATAGGGAGAGAGAGAGATATATATATATAGGGAGAGTGTCTTTCTACCTATGTTCTATCTCTCTATCTCTATCCTCCCTCTATCTCTATCTTTAACATGCTCATGTTATTTCTTTATAGAAATAAAATCTATTCTCTCCTTTATTTCAAATCTACATACATATTTTGAATGATAAAAGACAATTGAGAAACCAATAAGAAAGAGTTTTAAGGTATCAATATGTTCAAGAAATAAGATAGTCAGGAATTTAAGGATGTGAGACATACACTAGTACTATAGTCAATACTAGAAGAAAACATCAACAACTAAAGTGATAAATAGATAGAGAGATAGAGAGGAGAGACAAGGAAAGATGGAGATAAAGAGAGGGAGAAATAGAGAGATAGAGGGGGGGATTGAGGTAGATATAGAGATGGAGAGAGGGAGAGGGAGATAGAGAGACATAGAGAGATATGGATGGATAGAGGGAGAAAGAAAGAGAGATAGAGGGAGGAAAAGATAAAGATAGAGGGAGAGGGAGAGAGGAGATGTAGATAGAGAGGGAGAGATAGAGATAGAAAGATATAGAGAGAGGAGCATATAGAGAGAGATAGAGAGGGTAGGGAAGAGAAAGTAGGAAGGTGAGATTGAGAGATATAGATAGAGAGAGGGAGAGATAAAGAGAGAGGTGGGGAGATAGAGAGGGAGATATGTTAGAATGCACAGATATACTGAGATGGGTGGTGAATCAGTATATACCAATTTTTACTTCAATTCTACTGCAACAACATAATATTTACTGCATCAATCAAATTAAGTAAGAACTATGCAAACATAATCATATCCACACTTCCACACAAAAGAACACAACAACAGATTTTACATGAAAATCCAAGAAGGAAAAAACCATGGTGAGAAAGTTGCTTGGATCTACTGTCCAAATCCAGCCTCACAAAGAAAATGATTATTACAATATGATTTGATGACACCAACCTTCAGGAGACACCAATCCCTAGCCAATACAAAGTTTATGGGCACCAACCCAGAGGAGACTACAATCCCCTAAACTGAGCTCTAATCCAGATAAACAGAGGCACCAACATCACAAGAATCAAGAGGCACCAACCTCACAAGCAACAAGAGGTACCAACCTCTGAAATCCTTGAAATGATTACAAGAGAAATGATATACATACACTTTTACACACTACAATCACCACCTTTGCTATGAATGATAAATCATGATTTGTACAAACAGATTCACATTCCAACTACCTAACTTTGAAAGGAAACAAGGTACGCAGAACACACTTCCTACACCAACCTAATGAGGGGAAAAGTATGCAAATTATTTTTTAATCCTTACAATTGTAGCAATGTTAAACACATAACATTAATATTACAATAGAAACACAACACATAAAGAGAGATTGACACAAGATATATCGTGGGGAAAACCTTTTCAGGTAAAAAACCCCACACTCTAAAACCTACACAATGTATTATCAAAACAATGGTGTGTTTACAATACAATTGCAATGCAATTTCTTCCAAGAGTCTTCAAATGTCATTTCTAGAGTGATTCCGATAGCATAACAATACCTATACAAACACTATGCAACTACAACTCCAAAACAATGCATTTTATAGAGTTACAAGGCATAAACAGGAAGCTTCTAGAGATGGGTATCCATCTTGGCCACATGGCCATTTTCCCGCATCAAAAGACACTTGTCCAAGCTCCAAATACCTCTCTTACATCTATCATACATGTTAGATTTGACTTCCCAAAGTTGGAGCGCTCTAGTCTAAAAATAGCTATGACAGATGCTCTTATGTATCTTACAACTATCATAAAATCTGCCCAACATAACAACCTTAAATGTTGTAAGAGAATCTATCATACAAGGATAAATATAGCATATTCCTCTTACAACATGTCATAGCCCAACTTGGGCACCCAAAGATTCCTTCTCTACATGCAAAGATACTTTACAACACTTGTCTTCACTTCTCCCGACAATCTCTATACTTGGCTCTTACGCGTCATAGATTTTGTCATACAAGATAACTCCTCCGTAATATTCCAAGATGCCGACACATGGCATATTATTGTTGTAACAAGCCACTTGTTCTACCAACTAAGATTTACCAAGTTTAACTTTGAAAGTAAATAGATCAAGATATTGATAGCAGAAGCAATAAAAAATTTCCTTAAATTCCTTTGATTAAATGCACATTTGAAACATATTCCAAACTCCCATTGCATAAATCAGATTTCATTTCCTCAATAAAAGAATTGAATAATCATCTTTACAACTTTTTCATAATATACATACAAGCTTCAAGAGCTTAACTGATAATTAGAGATACACGATTGTATACTTGTCTATCTTCAATATTCCTAGCCACCAACTGCATGAGGGGAAGCATCACTCAAGCAATTTACCTCCAACCACAGACTAACTATAGTCCCCCGTACATTTACCAAATTGGTAAACGGCCCTACCATTCGACAAAGGGATTGGTATGGTAACCCCAAATAAAATTGGCCTAATTTGAGCAAGGTGTTGTGTCCTACATTAACTAGTACTATCATACTATGGCTACAACCATCAAAATATGAAATCCATACTAGAAATGCAAACCTGGATCACAGTGAACCTAGACAGTGTAAATGTTGGCAATTTACACCACTTTGGCCAAAGTTTTCTTGTCTCATATTCACCCACCCTTCCATCTTGATTGTGAAAGACAACAATCTCTATATAAAAGTTATTCCCTTACCCATGGATCAACAAATCCCAGGAATAACCCCACTTAACAAATGTATCATTCTCTACATAGGATATTCCCTTTCCCAAGGATCAACAAATCCTAAGAATATTCCCGCTGAACAATTACATCAAACTCTATTCTAGGTTATTTCCCCTCTTCCATGGATCACATATCCCAAGGTTAACCTATTCCAAGTTTCATCATGACACCTATATCAAAGTAACTCTACTTGCAAATTACAGTTTACTGTCTTTCCCCTTATACAATCAACTAATCATACTCAAACTGATAAATATACATAAAGTCCCATAAAGACACAAATCTCTATTACTGAGATTAATTTCACTTTCACAACACAATTTTCACTTACTAGATATATATAAATATATAAGCAATCAAGTAGACAATCACATTGATAAACAACAATGCATTCCATATTAACAAACGACACAAAATGCCTTCAATTAGAAAAGAATAATAAAGGAGAAATCCCCATGCCTATGATATAAGCTCCCAAATAAATCTACGAGATCCCCTCACTTAAGCTCCTTCCAATGAACTAAAACCTCCTCCCAATTAAAATAACTCTCCTTCTAAACTTCCAAAATCTCTCCTCACACTTCAAAGCAAAAATGGTAAAAACACTCAATGCTAAAAATGGTAGAATAAGAATGCTCTTCGCAAAACTTGTGTGTATTCCAATGAGAAAGAGAGCTCCTCTAAATAGAACAACTCACAAAAAGCAATATGACAATCTTTCGACAAAAACTCAAAAATGAAAAGAGAAGGCTCTTGATTTAAAGAATGTGCGTATAAAAATGAGGGAGAGCACCCCCTTTTTATACTAAAACCTAAGTTGTGGTTTTGCCAAAAATAAACAAATAAATGTCGACACAATGGCGACATTCTTAATAAAAATCTAAAATTAGTAAAAATGTCGACACAATGGTGACATTCTCAACCAAAAAAATCTAAAATTAGTTTCATAAAACTTAAAACAAACTTTCTAAAAATATAGTAAAATTACTTTAAAAGACAAAGTCAAAAAACACGTTGAAATAAAGAAGGCTTCTTTCAAAACTATTTTTACCCGTATAAGACAAAGTCAAAGTTCGTAAAGAAATTTTTTTGAAACTAACTTTAAGCATGGTTTAACGGTTTATGTGCTTCCCAAGCGCTTTGGAAAACTGCTTTAAGAAGCTTTAAAGCTTCTAACCACCTCCCCCAACGGCCATACACATGGACCAAATGTTGAGCGCTTCCCATGCATTTAAGATAGGCTTTCTCATAGCCTAAAACATAGGCCTACTTTATCACTAACTTACCTCCTATCACCTATTAATATAGGCCTACTTTATCACTAACTCACCTCCTATCACCTATTAATATGTGCCCCTTATTTAAGTGCTTTAATAAACTATTTCACCTTATTTATTTTTAAAACTTTAAAACTTGTAATAAAGTTCCTCCCCTTTTTAAGGGATACGTGACTTTTAACTTTTTATAAACTATAAAAATAATATATATAATTATTTATATAAATATATATATTTATATATATTAAGTTCAATAAATGGATAATATTTAACAAAACAATATCATTTTTTCAAAATATTATAATTATATATTTTTAAAAAAACATAGGAGTATATATATATATATATATATATATATATATATCACAAAAATTACTATAACATATTATTCGTAAATTTATTTATTGCCATAGCAACTTTATAGACAAAATATCATAACATGCATATACAGCAAATGGATGATAAATCTTGCAAATCATAAATAACTATATATATAAAATAGCAATAGCTATCATATATATAACTCAAAACCAAATAAACTCATGACCCACATATTGGCGACACAAATGAATGGAAACCACATAAACATTGTGACATGAATGACAACCACATAAACACGTGCATAACATAAAATTGTTTCACAATAAAACTTTGTCTATGCAATCATAAACTTATCAACATGCAAATTAAATCACAGTTCTCACACGATCATCAACATGCAATCAAGATTCACAACAAACATCACTTACCGCTACCCAACTGACTTGACACAACCGAGGTCAAGATAGGGTTGTGAGTGTGTGATTGCTCAATATAGGTTTTACTAAAGTTACCAGACCAAGTCCTTCTCCTGAGTGATACCTCCCCTCCCTTTTGGAGGGACAACCTATTCCTGGATCCACTTAGATCATCGCCACAGTAGTTAGCTAATCAAAATATCATCATTAATTAACAATAACTACATTAAATACAAGACATTGCATTATTCTTTTTCTCATCATATTGCATTCAAGTTAGATAACACACATAGATACAAAGATTCATAAATACTTCAATATCCAATCTATAGTAAATGGATAAAACTTATATATAGATGCAAAAATCCATAATCACTCACTTTCCAAACAAATTAATCAATCTAGGTAAATAGTAAGTAGATAGAAACACATGGGGTGTAACATACTTCCCCCCTTGTGAATCATTGTCCCTGATATTTTTAAGTATCAAGTACTATCACCACATACATAAGTCATAAAATTATCATACTACAAAACATATTGATATCATGAGCTTTCATAATTCATATTAACTTATGGAAACTTTTGCTTCATCTCAGCATAATCTTTCCAAGTAGCAGAACCTTCTACATACAGATCCAATTAGACCTTGCACTACATAACCTTTCTATTTAGGCAAGCAGAGCTTGCGAACTTCAACCATTTCAAATGCTTGATCAAAACCATACCTGGTTTCCGTACTTGTATACATTCTATGAGTATAATAATCATCAATTAAATATATAAATATATCAAATTTGAGTGATTAAGAGCATTGTGCCTCCTAGCAATAGCTATTATCAGAATGATTCTGCAATCAATTGATTTGTTAACTTCAAGAACTTCGAAGAGCTCTTTATATCTAGGAGTTGGTTTGAATACATTCCACACATAATGAAACTTTTTCTAGGGTTGGACCCTCAATAGAACTTCTATTCTCTAAACAAGAATTATCTCATTATAAACTTAGCATCAGTACCATGTGTAACTTTTCTAATGCTTATTAGTTTTCCACTAATCTTTTCTAATCAACATGATCTATTCATCCATTTCTGACAACATTTTTGGACTAATGTTAATCCTATCTTCTAGCTTACCCAGCTTATAGGAGTTCGGCATCTTCCTCTATCCAATGTTTCAAGCAGAAAGATAGGAATTTTTATAATCAAAACCCACCAGTGATAGATATTCTTCCCCACTTATAATGTTGATCCACACAACAATTCTTCCAAAACCTAGTTAACTCTCACAGTTTAACCATGGTCATATGTGCATCTCTATCTGAGATATTCTCCTCAAGATCTCTGTGTAAACTAAACACTCCCTAGACAATTTTACGAGCTAACACTGTGCTCCACTAGATAAATTCTTCGGTATAAAAGGTGTTACCTTTATTCTTTAGCATTCTAAACAACTTGCCACAAATCTTGTAGCGTTCCTTTTCATTTTCTTTCAGAAATATAATGGCTTAACATCTGCTAACATCTTAGTGACACCAGGATGTCCTGAATATGGTGCATTATGTACTTCCTCCCATACCAGATTCCTTAATTCACCAGAATCAAGTACACAAATTCTTCCATTAAATCTCAATAATCCATTAGGTTTAAAACAAAAACCTTCATACTTTTTATCTTGCCATTTACCCGAGAGTGCTTGCTTGTTTTGTTCATAGAACTCATCACCCTTGAATTTTGCAATACTTAATTTTGGAAGCCAATTTGGATAGTTACCAATGAAAATATATTCCATCCTCAGCTTAAAGCATTAGCAACTCTATTCTCGTTTCCTTTGATATAGTTAATGTTGAAATCTTAATTCGATATCAGTTCTAACCAACTCCTTTGCCTTGCATCTAGATTAGGTTGAATAAATAAATACTTTAAACCATGATGGTCTGTTTTCAATTCAAAAGGTTTTCCCAACAGATAGTGTCTCCATATCTGTAATGCATGAACAACTATTGCTAACTTCAAATCATACGAAGCATAAGGCTTTTGCTTCTTGATTTATAGGCTATGTCTTGCCTTTTCTATTTTAATACTCCACCTTCATCTGAGACATCTGGTACTCCCTTCTAACTTTGGAGATGTAATTTTCCTCAAGTCCTTAGATAACCCTCTTGCCATTCTCCTCCTCTTAATCCTTTCAAAACCTGATTGAGATTGAGATTCTTCATTCCCCATGTTTACTAGCTTAAGAATTTTCTCCTTTATTCATTACTGGAAACTTTCCCTTGTTAGGTACTTCTTTTCCTTTCCTTGTTCCAACATTCCTACTTTCTCTCTTGTCTCGATCAATATTGCTAGGATTTGATCTAACGTAGTATCCATACTCTCAACTCCTTGTCTTACTTCTTCACTTTCCCCAAAGTTAATCCTTGTTCTAACCATCTTAACAAGATAGTTCACCCCATGGGTTTCCATAAAGATTTAAATTCTACGAATGTTATCTAATGTTCTAAAAAACATTTAACATTTCAAAATAGAATTTCCCATTCTTTATTCAAAACTTTTTCCCAAGAAAGATTTCTTATACATAAGCTTTTGATAAAACACTTTTCTTTCCTTTAGATCAAAAGGATTTGAATACCCTCTCAGCTACAACTGAGTGGAGTATATCCCTCAGATTCTAGTCCATGATTATCCTTCAATGGGTAATAACACTCAACTTTATCCTCAGATACATAATTTCAGGGAAACATATTCCTTCGAATCATCACTTAAATAAATTACAAATACTTTTGCCAAAGGAGGAACATACAGATTCCTAAACAGCATGGCGGAGCTCACACTATACTCTAAGAACATATCCTTAGAAAGTGGTAAGGCTTCTGATTTGGTTGGAGGGACCAAAAGCAAACAGTTTAAAGTTGACGGCCTTTCTTAGAATCATAAGCCGAGTTATAAAAAGCTAAGCTTCTAGCACTAAAGACTTTACAAAGTTCAGGCTAATGATCCGCCACTTCCACTCTTGAAATATCGTATAGATACCAATTCCCTAAAGAGTGCTTTTAATCATCCTTGACTCTCTCACCTTCTAGACAACTTGCTATCACTCTTCATTCTCTTTCAAAAATAAAGAGATTTCACACCGACTAGAAATTTAGTTACTCCTAGATGACCCGATTATGATTTAAAAAGAATTTCCTACCTCACAAGGTTTCAAAAATCCATAAAGTTAGGAATATACTAAGTGCATTTTATACAATTTACTCCCTTATACAATCCATCAAAGGCCCATCCAGGATATGATAGAGGTGAACATATGTACCAAAAAAAATAGTGAACAACCCAAAAATGTTCTAGTATAGCCACCAAAATAATTTAAGTCAATATCAAAGTATAAGCAATTTCATTTTCAACAATAGGTCAAAATATTGAACTCAATAAATAAATAAATAACCTTCAAAATTTGGTGGCTAGACCATTCTAGAATAAAGAAATAAAACAATGAAAAATTCTTGCAAGTATTTAAAAAAGAATTTCTCCAAAATGTAAGAAGTATCAAAATCAAAAGATATACTGACTATGCACTACGTGACTGTCTAAGTCACTAACAAGGGAGTAGATTGTTGTATTACACTCGAGTTTTTCAAAAACTTATAGTGGTTTAGAGACCATGCTACTAGCACAATAAATAAATAAGTCCCTTAAGACTTTCACTATACTCAAAATCAAAATATTAAAAAATATCCACCCTTACATCGTGGAAAATTTATCGTGATACAATGACACACACGAACTTCAGTTGGAACATACACTTCTTCCCTTTGTTTACAAAACTCTATTCCCTACCTCCCGAAATAGTTTAGTTAATCAAACTTGTCTAAATATCTCGGTGATGATCTCATTCTTCATTGTAATTATTCTTTCTATCTCCACCAAGAGAAAAAATACATAGCTCTTAACTTTGGTCCAAATGCTATGAAATAACTAATAACTTCTCTTGCAACTACTACAAATTATCTTGCAAACTTCATGCAAACTCTTAACAAAAGAATGATACTAATCCCAATCTTATTTTCAAAATATTTCTCAAGAGGATCTTCTTCATTTACGTCCTTAACTACTCATTGTCACCTTTTTCAAATAGGCTTCATGAGTTTGTAAGGGAACTCTTATTCTCTATCAATTATACACAATTCTTTGAATATGGAAATTGGTTTTCTCATGAATCTTTAGAAATCAAAAATCATTTTCCAAGTCCTGTACTATCTTTCCAATCATTATATGCCAATACATCACTACTTGTCCTTTAGTGATCCTTTTATCTCTCTCGATGCATTCCAACCCACCTAGGGTTAGACAAGAACCCTAATTATCTACGTATCTTTGATACTTTTTCTAAAATTTTCCAAACTCAGCTGCTTCTACACCTGGTTGATTATTTTAGGATCTTCCCATCCTTAAGTTCTTGAGATATAAAAGAGATCTTGAATTCACATAGACATTGCTCTTCCTGAGCTCTTAGTCTAATAACATTTGATCAATGTTTTATCTTTTTAATCCAAGTCTCAGAATCTTTCCATTATGCATCCTCAATAGAGTTAAATTGACTCATGGATTCCTTAATTCCTCAGTTGGTTTACTCTTAACCACTGACTTGATAAGTATTGGATAATATTCCTTCTAATAATTTTCTTGGTTAGTCTACTATGCCATTCTCGCATAAAACCAATTTCAATTTTGGACTCTCATAGCATAGTGAGCACATAGGTTCCAGAGCTGAACCTAGTTCACTCTGATACCACATGTAACAAGCCACTTGTTCTACCAACTAAGATTTACCAAGTTTAACTTTGAAATTAAATAGATCAAGATATTGGTAGTGGAAGCAATAAAAAAATTCCTTAAATTCCTTCGATTAAATGCACATCTGAAACATATTCCAAACTCTCATTGCATAAATCAAATTTCATTTCCTCAATAAAAGAATTAAATAATCATCTTTACAACTTTTTCATAATATATATAGAAGCTTCAAGAGCTTAACTGATAAATAGAGATACATGATTGTATACTTGTCTATCTTCAATATTCCCAGCCACCAACTGCATGAGGGGAAGCATCACTCAAGCGATTTACCTCCAACTACAGACTAACTGTGGTCCCCCGCACATTTACCAAACTGGTAAACAGCCCTACCCTTCAATATCAAGTTCTGATATCAATTGTTAGTTTCAAGACAGGCAACTGAGAGGGGGGCGAATCAGTTGTCCCAAAAATTTTCTTTTATTAACCACTTAAATCCTTCTTGTAATTCAGTAGCATAATCAATCATGGAAACACAATGCAATAATTCAAGAGCAGAAACACATTAACACATATGACACCAAGATTTTAACATGGAAAACTTGGTTAAGGGAAAAACCACGGGGTGACTAACCCAAGATTGTATTCTCTGTTAGAAGAATAAGAGGAACAAAATGGCACATGCCAATTAGGGCTCACTGCCTGAGCATACTGCTCACAAGAGGCCCACTGCCTACAGGAGACACACTGTCTACAAAATAATAAGTATTACATACTTGAACTGAAGAATAGCATCTTCACCATGCTTGAGTCAGTTCCATTTAAGCTCAATACTTCTACTCTACTTTTTACTCTTCTCCTCTCTACCACACTCTCATCTTCTCCCCAATCCATTTGAAATGACTTCACAACTCTTATTTATACAAGACATCAACTTTGGGATAATCATCAAAGTTGGCACACTTTATTTTATTACAAAGCAAATACACAAATACAACTTGACTTATTACAAAAGACTTCATGCGAATCACCACTCCGTCAGCCACATAGCTTTGGGACTTCAATCTTCTTTGAGGAACACACCATGCTTCATAGAACATCTTCAAGATCATCCGTAAGATGTGTAAATCATCGGGTTGGCCAAGCTTAGGAAGAACATCATCATCCGGAAGTAATTATTCAATTATGAGCTCAATCTTCAATACAAACCACCAACACAAATTGGACACAATCTAGAGACCCCCACAAGCTTGTTTGATTCACTAAGAACATCCACACCACTTCTGATAACTGAAATCATTCTCTTCTTCATCTGGAATCTTAAGAACACAGTCTGTCATCAATATCATATTGAAATAGATGCTTGCGGACTTCCAGACCATGAACCAAGTTGTCAATTCACATTGACTTCCTAAACACTCCACCAAATCTGTAGAACAAGATATTGCATATCCAGATCTCACCGGACCTATTTGTGTCACTCTGTCACCTCTGAACATCTGCCAAAACCAATTTTACTCATATGGCCATAACTTCTTCAAATCTTCATTCGGACCTCTCAAATCTTTACTGGATCACCTTTAGACACATATCTACGAACCCTTTGATGCATATCCTCTAATCTTCATCTTAGCTGGGATCTTCACTTTAGAGAGCTTCATTGTCTTCACTATACTTCTCTGTGTCTGATAGGACTAATTTTCTCAATATCCTCAGCACACAACTCATCCAATCCTTGACATCAATGCAACAAGAGTATGTTGACATCAATGACAACACTGGTTAGGCCCATACTTGCAACACTATTTGACAGAATGCCTCAAAGAAATGTGGTCTCATGGACTGCAATGATTGCAGAATATGCACAAAATGGATTTGTTGAAAAGGCTTTAGAAATTTTAAAGTAAATTCAATTGGCTAGTGTAAAGCCAAATTCCACAACCTTTGCCAACATCCTCCCTGCCTATGTCAAAATGGGAGCTTTGGAATAGGGTATGGACATCCATCAAAACATAAAGGATAGAGGAATTTTGTTAGATGTTGTAGTTGTAACTGCCCTGTTAGACATGTTAAGGCATTAAAAACTTTCAAGAAATGCAATTGAATATACATATATATAGAGAGAGAGATGTATGTGGAAGCATAGACAAGGCATGTGAACTATTTGACAAAATCCCTGAAAGAAATGTGGTCTAATATACTGCGATGATTGAATGATATGCACAAAATGGATTTGTTGAAAAGGCTTTAGAAACATTCATGCAAATGAAATTGACAGGTGTAAAGCCAGATTCCACAACCTTTGCCAGCATCCTCTCTACATGTATCAAAATGGTAAGCTTTGGAACAGGGTGTGGACATCCATCAAGGCATAATAGACAGCAGATTTTTGTTAGATATTATAGTTGCAAATGCTCTAATAGACATACATGAAAAATGTGGAAGCACAGACAAGGCACACAAACTATTTGACAGAATGCCTCAAAGAGATGCCATCTCATGGAATGCAATGACTGCAGGATTGCACAAATTGGATTTGTTGAATAGGCTTTAGAAACTTTCAAGCAAATGCAATTGATAGTTGTAAATCCAAATTCCGCAACCTTTGATAGCATCCTCCCTGCCTGTGCCCAAATGGGAGCTTTGGAATAGGGCATGGACATCCTTGTAACAACCCTCCCTTTGCTATGATAGATGTTTAGGTAGGTGTTGGTTGTGTGATAAATGCTACCAGAAATATCTCTGGTAGTTAGGTGAAAAATTGATGTTTTGGAGGAATGCAAACCATCTTTACGTAGACAATCAGATCATAGTAGGATACAACATGGACACGTCATTCCAGATTTGTTTTAAAAAATGTAATAACCCTCATTCCATTGCATCGAGAAAAACACAAGTATTTTGGGTCTTTCTTTCTAGGGGGTGGGCAGCATAGAAGTAAAGGGAAGTGGTTGAAATCTTTATGGCAGAAATAAATATCTTTAAGATGGGGATCAAATCATTTGGTGGGGAAAAAAAATGGAAGAGGCATCACCTTGGGGATTTGGTCAAACAGTTCAGGAGCATTGTTTTGCTTCGATATTTTGCATAGATGTCTAATAGAGCATTTCTAACTATAATATCTGATGGAAATCCACCTTCCAAGATGTGAGGAGGGATGGCCTTGCCCTGCTGGAGAGCTGCCACTTTGGCACAAGCAGTGAGGATGCTGGCTAATGTTGAGTAGTCTAGATTTAAAGCCACTAGTCACATCTGATTAAAAGTTTCTAAAGACTTTTCAACAAATCCTTTATGTGCACATCCTACAACTTCTGTAGTTCATGAGACTACAGATCTTTGAGGCACTCTATCAAATAGTGTGTGCACCTTATCTATGCTTCCATTGTGTCTTAACATTCCTCGTGTGTGTGTATCAAGCTTGTAAATCACATTTAATGGCGCAAGGACGCTGGCAAAGGGTTGGGAATTTGGCTTCACGCCAACCAATGGAATTTACTTAAAGGTTTCTAAATCCTTTTTAACAAATCCATTTTTGTGAGAGTCCTATAATCAGTGCATCCCTTAAGGCATATGGTGGAAATAAGGGAGAGTGATCCAACAAGGAGAGTCAATGCCTCATTTCAGAATAGAAAGAGATGCCTTTGCCACACCCAAATGAAGGACAATTCGGCTTTGTTCCGACCTGCTACCTTGCATATGGTGGAAAGAAAAATAACTCAGCTAAGCATATAAAATTGCAAGATTTGAGGAGCTGAAGGGGAGCACAAATAGAAAACAAAAGAATCATCTTCCAAGGAATAGATCCAAGACCATGGAGAAAATATTCTTTCTTTTAAAGGTATTTGCATCACTTCTTTGTTTTCCAGCACAAAAGCTAAAATACCTTGCTGCTATTTCATTAAGCACAGAAAAAACTGAAACTCCATTTCTGCCTTTTAAAAAGAGAAAGAAACATGCCAAAATCTATTTCAATGCAAGATTTTTACACTACCTCTTTTCTTATAAACAATTTCTATTATGCAGAACTATTTTCTTAATTCGATATATATAAAGGGGTTTTCAAAGATAGATCATGAGGTTTCTGATTTTGTAATCTTAAGGTAAAACAGGGGTTTGATCTTATAGAAAAATTAATGAGGGCAGCCATACAAAAAAACTGGGATATAATGATAGAGATTGAAGAGATCTAAGTCTCATAGAACCCTTTTGTTATTCGATGACTTTTTTTGTAGAGATTTTCCTTACAACTCTTCTTAAGAATGTTGAGTGGCTTTGTGTTTGGTCATTACGGACATATTTCTACTAAATAACCAGCTTTGTGAAAATTGTAGTATTTGAGTTAAAGAATGTTATGGCACTAAATACCTTAGATTCATCGATCTATGTTGTGCATTGAAATTTAGTCACATAATATCTAATTTGGAAAATCTACCCACAACACAAGGATCTAAAGGAACTATTGTAAGAGGAAAATTAAGATTTCTATTTATAAGTCTTTTTAACATTTTATTTGGTTATGGTAAATATGGTGGACAATATGCTAAAATTAGACTGTGAGAAGACTTGCAATACCTTTTGTTGTGCTTTTCTTATAATATTCGTGCATTCCTTTGTGAAGAGTGATTAAATTGGAGTCACTGGAGTTATTACACAACTGACCTAACTGATAAAGGGCTATTTTCAATAAAATTGCACTTTCATCAAAAGATTTTGCCCTGTAGATCACCTTGTTCTTGCCTAGCTAATTTGCATATTTAAATAGGGGTTTTTACTTGACAGATTTTAATTGATGATTATCTTGGATCATGAGTGGTTATGGAAATGTTTTGATTTGGTTATGTATACCTTGTTGGTTAAATGAGATGAGCTTAGGTCTAGGATATTGAGTCCTCGTGCATGGCCTTAAGTGCTTGTAAAGGCTAAGGATGCATACGAGAAGGCCTATCCGTCTGCGGGGCATTGAGTTATCCACCTACGAGACATTGATTTGGGCATGTTTGAGTCTCCTCGTCTAAATGAGAAGTGTACTTGTGTCCATGTGGTGCTATCCCTTCGAGCACACAGGATGACACTCCATCTAATTTACACTCTTGTATCCATTACGTTTGTAGTCCTGAGTAGTACCCGACCTATGTTTTGGATAAGCAGCTCTATGTTATGATATTGTCTTTATGCATTGCTTTCCATGTCTGCTCCATGATTGATGTGAGTGTTGGCCACCTTGTATACCCTTGATTGTTATTTTGTTTGGGCCTTGTGACTATCTCTGAGCATGCTGGGGTGGTCTCTTGTGAGTCCACATGGTTGGGAGGCGTTGCCACCGCCATTGGGGACCAGTGAATAGGTTATCAGAGCACCAGTTGGAGATGTTCTCTCTCTCCGTTACTCTTTCAGTTATTGTACCATATTCATGGCTGTGCCATTACACTATATATTCTTTATGTAATTGTACTCTCTTACCACAAAGGATGTAATCATGTAAATTAATGAGAAGAAATGAGATGTTTCCTATTCGGTTTATAGATTCCAGTGTGGGTATCGGATCCGCTTGTACTATGATGCTTTTGGATTCATGTTTATATTAGATATGGGATTAGGAACATTTGATTTGGTGTTTAAAATGAATGTAGTTTTATAATGTTTTCTCTAGAGGGTGAATTAGTCCTCTCCTTTGGGTTGCACATTCAACCATACTTGGCCATGAATGTTGTTGATCTATCAAATCAACAACCATATCTATGTATGTTATCACTTGTTATTTCAAAAAAAAAAAATCTTGTTCTCTCTTGGCCCTTACCCTTCAAGGTTTGCAGGGCAGGATGTTACATCTGGTATCAGAGCCCATGTTCACACACTGGGAGCTCTGGCATACTTGAGCCTTCTATGTTTCATTGTGTTTGGAGTGTGTGGCATGAGCTTGTTATATTGTTTTTATAGTCTTAATTACTTTCATGCCTTAGCATGGCATTAGTGGGTTAAATTACAACACCATTCTTAGGAATCGTGGAGGAAATAGCCTCCTTGGTTTTACCTTACTCATTGGGACTTGAGTGTTGACCTTGGTTGAGAGTTTCCCATGGTTAAGAGTGATCACACTCCCATGTTATAAGAGGATGATAGGAATGTTCTTCCTTGTATGTTTGTAGGTTGAAGGTAACTTGGGTTGCCTTATTACCCCTGCTTGGATATGCTCTTCTTGTGTCTTCCTTTATGTTGCTTGTGACTGGAATGACCCTAATTGGTCATGAATTGCTCTTGTAATTCCTTGTATTATAGATGTAAAGGTTGGTAGGATGTAGTTGTTTGCGAATGTGGATAGATTAGTTTGATTTCTCCATGCTCTCTTGTAAGTGTTGGATGATTGCTGATTTTTCTTATAACCTCTTAATATGCTAGAGTTGCTACAATTTATCATCATTGATAACATATAGAAGTCATTGGAATACTAATGGTGCCTTAAACTTTCCCTTAGTAGAATTTGTATGTTTGTATAATGAATATTGGATAGCATGTAATGTCTTGACTTGAGATGAAATCTATCTTTCTCTCCTCTTCTTAGTTGTCAATAGTTGACAAGATGTTAGACTGATGGCTTATGGATTTAATTAGTATGTGAAAGTTGCAATGAGTAAAAAAATTAGTGAAGAATAACTTATGCTTGTTATGGTTATGTATTGAGAATGATTCCATGTTTTTTTTAGTGCCTCCTTACTTTGAGTTTACATGAGAATGGTAATTGTTTAGTGGGTATATCTTGTTGAAGAAATCTGATCTTCTCAATTGCATTATGGTTTTAATGAGATCATATAGGTGAACACTTGTACTTTAATGCAAACTGAAAATAGTGAATCTATGATGTTATGGGTAAATGAGTTGCCCTTGTGAAAAGAGAAAATTGGTATGGATGTTCAGGAATACTTAATTTTGTGTAAAGTTGTATAGTTTGCATCATGTTGCATAGTCATGTGTGGGCTATGGTTATGCCTGGGTAAGAGAAATTGTGATTGTATTCCTTGTTTTGTGAGTATCCATTTATGTATTCCTATTTAGTGTTGTGATTATCTAGTGCTTGAGATGTGTGCCCATGGGATGGTGATACTATGTACCCATCCATGGAGAATATGTTTGGATTATGTGTATGGGGGAAAACCATACCACCTATGTGTTTTTTTGTTGTCACCCTATTGACTGCCAACCCAAGGGTTGTTGATAAGTCAATATGTGGAGGGGTAGTAGCAGCAACAAAGTTCCTTGAGAGGGAATTGTGTGGCGTACATATAATGGTGGTGCGAAATGACGATGATCGTTTCAACCTCCCAGGAAAGTACTCACTACTTCCCCCTTATTAATGGACCAGATACTTGGTTCATACAGTGTTAGCCTATCTGCACAGTACTTGAGGATAATATTAATTGTGGTATGAGCACTTGTGATAGCTATGATCTTACCCTGATGTGATTGTCTTGGTTATGATGCCACCCCCCACTGGTGTTCCAACATAGTGCTGGTGAGGATGTCGTGTCGCTGATGGTAGCAAGCCGAGCTCAAGGACATGATGCCGCGTACTTAGATGTGTGAAGGAGTAGTATATATGTTGTGTTCCTACTTGTGCTGAGAGGAGTGGTTATTCATACAAAGTAGAGGATTCGCTCAAGAGGGCCTTGATTCTGATTGATTAGCATGCGAGTGGAATCTAGCCATATGCACCTCTAGCTTGGTGTGTTATCGCACGTGCTTTCTCTATGGGTACACTATGTGGGATGTTTCTATGAGTAGGACATTTCCATGTGGTATATGGCCATTGCGTTCTTTCTCCGCTTGGCATATACCATGCGCAGTCCCGCCACATGAGGTATGTGACTTGGGTGGCCGGCACAATACCTTTCCATGTGAGGGTTGCGTGAGCTGGTCACACCCACATGAAGGACTGTTGAGACAATCATGCTTATTTCCCTCCTTCCTCGTGTGGTGGCTAGCAATAGTCACGTAGTGTTGTAATGTGTATATTTCGAAGACTGTGAATCTTCTTTTTGGTTATTGGTGACTTTTACTTTGCTTGTGTGGACCGGCACCTTGGTTATCTTTCTTGTATTGGTTTAGCCATGAATGATTTTCTTTGGCATGTAACTCTTGTGGTTACATTCAATTTATTGTTGAAACTATGCATATTTTCTTATTTTACTATTGGAATTGAGATTTATTCTTCATTATTTACATCCTTGGTGGCTAAACTAATTGACCTTTTTGTTTTCGAATGTTGATCTTGTGTTGTGATGTGATTGCTCATTGGGTATGGTGAGATCCACTCGCTTGAGTGTATACGAGGAAGTAGACGGAGGGAAACCCTTGAGGATGGGGGTATGTGTGAGCTGTTCTAAGCTCTAATTCACTACCTTCTTATTGTTTGATTATCTCTTGGAGGCTAAAACCCTCACATAAACAAGAGATATGTCATTGTGGCTTGTATGGATGGCTCACTAGGTGGGTCAATGCCATCAAGACACATGGTTATTGGTTATGGATATTGGACATGGTTATTGGTTATGGACTCATGGTTACTTTGGATTTGGATGGTACTACAACATCCATGTGAACCCCTAATGTAGCTTTGTGATTTGAATGAGTATGTATGTATTTGTAGGTGGTACAATTGTCATGTATGTAGTTGCATATTAAAATATAGAAGAGAACAAAATTTGCATCATTATGCCTTGAAAAGTGACAAACTATTGCATTATATGTAAAGAGATGTCATGCATGCTATGAAATCAGAGGTTAAAAATATGTATATGTGAGTATGTGTGCTCCATTTTATAGATAGTTGCATATAAAAGTTAGAGAATTGAAAATTTTATGTCTTGAAAGTGTATTTTGCTACAATTTATGAGAAAATTATGTGGTTTATGCTAGTATATATGTGCAATTTGATGGTTATTGCTTTTCCTTGATGGATCTTGATATTATTATGATGTTGACATGATTGGTTATCATGTTGGATTACATACTTACTGTTGCTTTGGCTATGATGTATGTTATATGCACATGTGCTTTGACGTGTGATCGGAGTGATGCAGGTACTGGGTATCGACTCCGCCTAGACTCACAGGCCTAAGCGTACTCTTATTATCCCTTATGGTGGTTATTGGAGATAGTCATAGGCCCTGTTCCCTACCCTAGCCATTGTACCCTACTAGTGTAGTGTTCTCGTGTTATCTTATCATCTGGTTACCTAATAGTAATGTCTAGATTGCCCCTTCTGGTCATGTGTAGTTTGCCAATGCGGTGGTTGAGGCTTTTCTCCTTGGTTTTTGTTGATTATTCAATGTGGTTTCCTTGGTATCATTATTTATTTTGATTGGGGGAAATTGTTTTATGCTAATGTATATTTTGTAGGAATGAGTTCCATGCCTATTCCTTACCCATGTCTCAGATTGATTGCATGTAATTGTGCATGTGATAACCTAATTTTTATAATTATATCGAGTTTCTTGGACTAGTGTGTGCTTTGGCAACATCTTAGCATGTTGCAAGCTTCTAGGAGTAAGCCTAGTCCTAGGGGGTAGGATGTAACAACCCTCCCTTTGCTATGATAGATGTTTAGGTAGGAGTTGGTTGTGTGATAAATGCTACTAGAAATATCTCTGGTAGTTAGGTGAAAAATTGATGTTTTGGAGGAATGCAAACCATCTTTACATAGACAATTAGATCATAGTAGGACACAACACAAACACGTCATTCCAGATCTGTTTTAAAAAATGTAATAACCCTCATTCCATTGCATCGAGAAAAACACAAGTATTTTGGGCCTTTCTTTCTCGAGGGTGGGCAGCGTAGAAGTAAAGGGAAGTGGTTGAAACCTTTATGGAAGAAAGAAATATCTTTAAGATGGGGATCAAATCATTTGGTGGGGAAAAAAATGGAAGAGGCATCGCCTTGGGGATTTGGTCAAACAGTTCAGGAGCCTTGTTTTGCTTCGATATTTTGCATAGATGTCTACCAGAGCATTTCTGACTATAATATCTGATGGAAATCCACCTTCCATGATGTAAGGAGGGATGTCCTTACCTTCCTAGAGAGCTACCACTTTGGCACGTGCAGTGAGGATGCTAGCTAAGGTTGAGGAGTCTGGATTTACAGCCACTAGTCGCATCTGCTTAAAAGTTTCTAAAGCCTTTTCAACAAATCCTTTATGTGCACATCCTACAACTTCTGCAGTTCATGAGACCGCAGATCTTTGAGTTACTCTATCAAATAGTGTGTGCATCTTGTCTATGCTTCCACGGTATCTTAACATTCCTCGTGCATGCGTATCGAGCTTTCAAATCACATTTAATGGCGTCAGAACGTTGGCAAAGAGTTGGGAATTTGGCTTCACGCCAACCAATGGCATTTGCTTAAAGGTTTCTAAAGCCTTTTTAAAAAATCCATTTTTGTGAGAGTCTTGTAATCAGTTCATCCCTTAAGGCAAACGATGGAAATAAGGGAGAGTGATCCAACAAGGAGAGTCAACGCCTCATTTTAGAATAGAAAGAGACGTCTTTGCTGCACCCAAATGAAGGATGATTTGGATTTGTTCTAACCTGCTACCTTGCATATGGTGGAAAGTAAAATAACTCAGCCGAGCATATAAAATTGAAAGATTTGGGGAGCTGAAGGGGAGCACGAACAGAAAACAAAAGAATCGTCTTCCAAGGAATAGATCCAAGACTATGGAGAAAATCTTCTTTCTTTTAAAGGTATTTGCATCACTTCTTTGTTTTCCAGCACAAAAGCTAAAATACCTTGCTGCTATTTCATTAAGCACAGAAAAAATTGAAACTCCATTTCTGCCTTTTAAAAAGAGAAAGAAACATGCCGAAATCTATTTCAATGCAAGATTTTTACACTGCCTCTTTTCTTAGAAACAATTTCTATTATGCAGAACTATTTTCTTAATTCAATAGATATAAAGGGGTTTTCAAAGATAGATCATGAGGTTTCTGATTTGTAATTTTAAGGTAAAACAAGGGTTTGATCTTATAGAAAATTTAATGAGGGAAGCCATACAGAAAAATTGGGATATAATGATAGAGATTGAAGAGATCTAAGTCCCATAGAACCCTTTTGTTATTCAATGACTTTTTCTGTAGAGATTTTCCTTACAACTCTTCTTAAGAATGTTGAGTGGCTTTGTGTTTGGTCATTACGGACATATTTCTGCTAAATAACCAGCCTTGTGAAAATTGTAGTATTTGAGTTAAAGAATGTTATGGCACTAAATACCTTAGATTCATCGATCTGTGTTGTGCATTGAAATTTAGTCACATAATATCTAATTTGGAAAATCTGCCCGCAACACAAGGATCTAAAGGAACTATTGTAAGAGGAAAATTAAGATTTCCATTTTGTAAGTCTTTTTAACATTTTATTTGGTTATGGTAAATATGGTGGACAATATGCTAAAATTAGACTATGAGAAGACTTGCAATACCTTTTGATGTGCTTTTCTTATAATATCCATGCATTCTTTTGTGAAGAGTGATTAAATTGGGGTCACTGGAGTTATTACACAACTAACCTTACTGATAAAGGGCTATTTTCAATAAAATTACATTGTCATTGAAAGCTTTTGCCCTATAGATCACCTTGTTCAAGCCTAGCTAATTTGCATATTTAAATAGGGTTTTTTACTTGACGGATTTTAATTGATGATTATCTTGGATCATGAGTGGTTATGGAACTGTTTTGATTTGATTATGTATACCTCATTGGTTAAATGAGATGAGCTTAGGTCTAGGATATTGAGTCCTCGTGCATGGCCTTGAGTGCTTGTAAAGGCTAAGGATGCATACGAGAAGGCCTATCCGTCTGTGGGGCGTCGAGTTATCTGCCTACGGGACATTGATTTGGGCATGTTTGAGTCTCCTTCTCTAAATGAGAAGTGTACTTGTGTCCATGTGGTGCCATCCCTTCGAGCACACAGGATGACACTCCATCTAATTTACACTCTTGTATCCAGTACCTTTGTAGTCCTGAGTAGTACCTGACCTATGTTTTGGATAAGTAGCTCTATGTTATGACATTGGCTTTATGCATTCCTTTCTGTGTCTGCTCCATGATTGATGTGAGTGTTGGCCACCTTGTATACCCTTTCTTGTTCTTTTGTTTGGGCCTTGTGACTATCTCCGAGCATGGTGGGGTGGTCTCTTGTGAGTCCACATGGTTGGGAGGCGTTGCCACCGCCATTGGGGACCGGTGAATAGGTTATCGGAGCACCAGTTGGAGATGTTCTCTCTCTTTATTACTCTTTCAGTTATTGTACCATATTCATGGCTATGCCATTACACTATATATTCTTTATGTAATTGTACTCTCTTACCAGAGAGGATGTAATCATGTAAATTAATGAGAAGAAATGAGATGTTTCCTATTTGCTTTATGGATTCCAGTGTGGGTATTGGATCTGCTTGTACTATGGTGCTTTTGAATTCATGTTTATATTAGAAATGGGATTAGGAACATTTGATTTGGTGTTTAAAATGAATGTAGTTTTATAATGTTTTCTTTGGAGGGTGAATTAGTCCTCTCCTTCGGGTTGCGCATTCGGCCATACTTGGCCATGAATGTTGTTGATCTATCGAGTTGACAACCATATCTGTGTATGTTATCACTTGTTATTTCAAAAAAAAACTATTCTTGTTCTCCCTTGGCCCTTACCCTTCGAGGTTTGCAGGGCAGGATGTTACATCTTTAAAGCATAATGGTAGGGGGATTCTTGTGAGATATTATAGTTTGAAATGCTCCCATAGACATGTATGCAAAAGATGGAATCATAGACAAAAAAATGTGAACTGTTTAACAAAATTCCTCAAAAAGATGTCATCTCATGGAATGCAATGATTGCAGGATATGTACAAAATGGATTTTGCAAGGATGCTCTCAAAATCTTTAAATTTATCTTCTCCACACCTTCTCCAATGATATTTATCTTAACAGTTGTTGTTTAATATTTATCTTAACCTGTATTTTGGGGCATTCGGCCCTAGCACGAGTTGCCTCTTTGTTGACTTGGGGATCTTCATATAGGATCCATCTCAATTGCCTTTCCTCTTTTTTAGAGTTTAAACTTTAAAAGAATACTACCAGATAACATGGGTCAAGCTGTATTTCTCATTAAAAACCCATGTAAGGCAGAACAGGCCTTCTATGCTTTAATCCTACCGTGCATAACACGATGTGGTTTGGTGGATTGCAGTCTTTGCTGGAAGACACAAAATGAGATTATTGATACAGCCTTATAAGTATTTGCAAAGTGAAGGTGTAAAGTTAAACTAGCTGACCTTGATGAAGCAGGTAATCAATTTTTGATAGATTGTAGAATGCAATAGTTTGTTTGACTTAGGTGTATTGATGAAGGGTACAAAAAATGGTACATTTGAGTTTCAAGTGCTTCATCAAAATGTAGTTCCACTACCTAAAATCTTTGCCTGATTGGCACAAATTTGTCTTACTGATAATGCCATTAATGTTTTAAGTTAATGCAATTGGCAGGCGCTGAGCCAGACTCTAGGATCCTAGCTAGCATCTCCCATCTCGAGCTTTGGTGCCTTGGAACAGGGTTTTAATCCATAGAATATCAATTCAACATGATCTTTGTTTGATATGACATATCAGACACATATGCAAAATGGGCCAGTCTTTGGTAGGCACATGACATAGTTGTCACGTTGGCAACCTTGCCAACAACAATGATTACATGCTACTTAAAAAGTTAAAAGACTATCTTGAGTTATACAAAAGTTTGAACAAGAAATGAACCCAGAATAAAGTTTGTATTTGTTGTCATTTAAGGAGTAATCTTGCCAGGAGAACCTAAGCCTTCATGTTTCAAGATTTTAGTCTTTGGCTATTTTACATAAATATATAGCCATTATCTAGAAGAGCACCCCTACTTAATAATAATGTCAATTTTAGCAACTGTATCCTATTAATAAGAAGAAAAAATTCTTGAAATCTTGATATATGGCATTTATTAATAAGGCGTCACATCACCAATTCATCTCTTCCTTAGAGATAGACTTTTTCATTCTATGATTGTATGTTCTAGATCCCATTAGAAAAATGAAGCTTGTACAAAGCCAAACCTGAGTGAGCTAGTGTTCAAACTCATTTTGAACATCTTTTGACTGTTGCTTAAAGGTCATTCTTATGGGAGCATTTGGACGAGCCTTCCAACCATAGAGCCTATCCACCTTAATAAGTCAAGCACATAGTGAAAGCCTTTTGTGTCAGTGATTTTCAAGGTAGAAAATTTTTCATGAAAATTAATGGTAGATAGATATTGAATACACATTGAAACTACCATACAGACTTACCTTATTTAGGGCAACTACAAAGGGCATACGTCGCATTTTCAAAAGATTTAGCGACTCAAGTGTTTGTGGTTCCAAGCCATGCATAATAACAACAACCAATATAGCAATATCACATAAACTAGAACCTCGAGCTCTGAAATTTGTGAAAGATTCATGCCCAGGAGTGTCAATTACTAGTAAACTAGGTACCCTTAAATTAGCATATGCCTTCAACTCTTTTGTCCTCTCATGTATGTTTTCCATTGGAAAATATGTCACTCCAATTTGCCAAGTGATTCCTCTTGCCTCAACTTCCTACACATTTGTCCACCAAATACAATCGAGCAAATTTATCTTGCCGGTATCGACATGACCAAGAATGAAACAAATAGGCTGATTTCTGTTGTGATGTTCACAACACGCCCCATTATGCTCCTTAGCAAAATGGGGACCCCTGCTGATGTCTTGCTTTTTGCTTCTGCTTGTGTTTTTTCTGCTTTCTGGCGGTCTGGTAAAAATGAAGGTCAGGTGCATCATCATCATGATATTGCATGAGGTAGGTTATCATCATGAGGTTAGTTTGTCAAAGTTCATATTTTGTTTTTGTGACCTCATATTTTAAAAGAGCTTGAAATTCCATGCAGGTTTGCCTTTTACTTCACTTGAAAATTCGTCCATATGTGGAAGTTATGCACGGTCAAAGTCTTGGTCAAACCTGATATTCGCAGGAGGATCATCATTTTTTATATCCTAAGTCATGTTGACAGGATCATCATGATCTTGGTCTATCACCCGCTAAAAATCATGCAGTCGCAATATCCGGACGTCAATTTTAGGTGGTAGTTCCCTTTACCCGTCAAATGGCCTCAAGCGCATCATCAGCATCATGATTTTCTTAGGAGCGTCATATTTTATAAACTTGGTTTTGTTGTATGAGGACATCATCATCATATTTGAAACGCACCCCCCCGACAATATCCTGAGGTTCAAATATCATGATGACATCGGCTTTAAGTCAAGGTAAGTTCCCCGTCGAAGTGGTCTTTTGTATCGCAAGCATCATCATGATAATTCAACATTACCTGATCTTATATTATCATGCTGATCACCCAGACTTAGAAAAATCCACCTTCGGCATATTTGCGTGCGCGTGTTATAATCCTATCGCAAGGTCATCATCATGATATTTGCTGAACTTCGAATTATGATGATGACGACTCCATATCATCTTGATCTTTCACGAGTCATTTGCTGAAATTCGCTAAGTGATGGAAGCATCATCATCATAATTCGATTAAGAGGATCATCATCTTCATATCCTCCTGATCTCCGGTTAGTGAATATCATGATGATCACCCTATCTATTCAGAGGGGGTCGATATTGCATTTCTCAATAGCATGATCATATTTCACAATATCACCCTAGCGCAAATATCATGATGACCTTAACTCATCCTTGTGCTCCGAAGACAAATTATGATGATGACGTCATCATGATAAATCGATGAGGGTCATCATCATCATATGTTTTATCCTGTCCTGTAGTCAAGATCATCATGATCTTGTTTGTCCACCTGATATTTCGCAAAGTCCTCCTGCCGATGAAATACAACCTTTTGCACATATCCTGATGATCATCATCATCACATTTTCCCTTCGGCAGGATTTTTTCCCAAACATGATCCGGTTGGCGAAATATCATGATGACGTCATGTTTTAAGTTTAACAAAGGACCCAAACATGATGATGATGTCATCCCGATCTGATAAACGAAGAAGCTAATATCCTGATGATCATCATCATCATTTTTTCTTTCAACAGGATATTTTCCAAAACACGATCTGGTTCACGAAATATGATGATGATGTCTTATTCTATGTTCGACAAAAGCAAATATGATGATGATCATCATCATCCTGATCTTTCAAGAGGGTTACCTTGGCCACGAAGGGGTCATATTCACTTCATCATCCTGATCATGCTCCTTAGGTGACCCGATATCACAATTAGCCCCCTGATCTTAACCGGATATGACGATGACGTCATCCTTAGCATTTCAATGAAGCCCAAATATCATGATGACATCACCATCATCTTCCTTTCCTCAGCAGCAGGATTATCTTCATATCCTCCTTTCTTCTTCAACATGATGATGATGATGGTGTTGTTCTTTTTTTTTTTTTTTTCCCAATATGCAGAAGCAAATATCATGATGATGAAGTATGTCGGCCAACATGTTTTTTTTGACGCACCGACAGCGATGGTCATGCCGATGGGTGGGAAATGAAGCGGTGGAGTTTTAAAGTGTTTTTTTTGGCGCCTCTGGCATTTTTTCGGTCAGCGATGGTTGACCCGATGAAGTTTGGGCAGTCTGAGCGCATTTTGGACGCGTTTTTGAGTGCATTCTGATCCGATTTTCTCAATCTTGCGCTGTCACCTGGATTTAAACGCTTATTTTAATTTCATGCTATTTTTTGTGATAAATATGAAACTTATTGCTTGTCTTGTCTTGCAGGCTTGCAGTTGAGGAAGCAGCTGGAAGGTCAACACAGTGACCTCATGGAGGCAGAAGATCTGATCTCAGGAGCAAGAAGATAAGGATGAAATGTGAAAAGTCAAAGCCATTCAAGTGAGGAGAAAGGTTGCAGCTGAAGGTATTACTGCAATAGACAAACAGAAGTTATTGCCCAGCTGCCGGAACTTCTCAGAAGGGGCAATATTTCGCCCAGATTTGACAACTGCTCAGAGATATTTTGAAGAGCTGGTTCACCTGTGTTTATTGCTGTAACCAGGGGTTTGAACCAGGGGTTTAGTTAGGTTTTTGCTGTAGTGAGGACAATCAAAATGTCTTTATATTGTGCCTCTCTACACTGTAATACTTTACAACAGGGATTTTAGGAAAGCAATAGTGGCTACAACAGAATTTCTTTTTTAGGAATATACAGCAAGTTAGAATAGTTTAGAAGTAGAAGAAGGAGGTCGCCTGTTTGTCAGCAGTAAGGTGCGCGTGGAATGTCTGGCTGCCTTACTGTATCTGTAAAGCTTGTAAGTTCTCTGTAGTATGATCAATGAAACTAAGAGTCATTCTTACATTGTAAATCATGTATGGCTATTCATTTCTAATGTAATAGAATCTGGGGTTCTGCATCTATCTTCTGAGTGTTCTCCTGCTCTTCTTTGTATTTTGAAATATCTTCTTTGAGAGCTTGCAATTTTAAATGTATGTTTGTGAAAATGCTCAGAACTTACATTTAGGGTTTTTACTGTGGATTTGATCAAACTACTATGGTATTTACATAGTGCATAACAGAAACACTTAGATCCTTTGGTAGATTAAATGAGGTATAGATTAGATCTTTCTAACTTTTCCCAACCCATCTGAAATATTTAGCTGAAAACGTAGAAATCCAGAGGAAATTGTCTCAAATTTGAAGAAGCATGATAACAGAGCTATAAGTAGACAGTTTTCATAAACAGATCAAGAAGAAAGCTGCAAAAATCCAAGAAAACCCTCTGAAACTTGCAGCCCAGTATCACTCTTATGCAAAGGAATGAAAAGCATTGACATATCTCATGACCTTTTTGCATATTCTTAGGCCAGTAAACCACAAAATAAACCTAAACTACGTAAGGCCCCTTGAACATTACAGCTTCACATTGACCAACTGAACTTGACCAACCGAACCATTGTAGACTTGGGATTAGTTGAATCACCAAATGATTCCTTCTTGTCTTTCAAGTATAGTTTCAGTTCATTTTATGTGAATTTTAACTTATTGTTATGATTGCATCAAAACAGTCATCAACAATTTCTTTATAAAGTGTGACACACTTTTGAACTTTTACCCATCACTAAAGTTATAAAGGGCGTGTGCGAAAATATGGGGGACCAACAAGTGGTAAAAAAAATATTTTGGTCCAAACAAGATATAATGCAAGTGCATTATAACACAGGCACATGATAACATGCTCGCATTATGGCTTGGTAGTGACCAAGCCTAGGCTTGGTCACTACCGATCCATAATGCACTCACATTATTTCTTTACAAAAATAAAATCTACTCTCTCCTTTATTTCAAATCTACATATAATTTTTATGATAAAAGACAATTGAGCAACCTATAGCACATCCTCTTCACTCTCTCACCATCTACCCTATCATTTACAATTCTCTCTAATGCTACATAGCCATTATTGTATTTTACAAGACAATTTTAAAAAAATTCTCTTCATGGTTGCTTCCCCCGAAGCCCTGCTAGGGGGCTCCAAAATTTGTTGCCGCCCCCTTCGACACCCTGGTGACACAAGTGGGGGGCAAGCCCCCTTCCACACCCCTCATCAAGAACTAGGATCCAAACATAGCTGAATCAAAACCTCTAAATTAGGAAGATAATCAAGCTCCATTACCAACAATAGATAGAGAGAGGTGGGGAGATAGGGAGATAGATAAAGGGAGGGAGATGGAGACACAGAGAGAGAGAGAGCAGGGGGATAGAGAGATAGAGAGAGATATAGAGTGGGAGAGGGGAGATAGAGAGATAGGGATAGAGAGCAAGAGATATAGAGGGGGAGAGAGGGGGGGAGAGAGAGGGTGGAGAGGTGAGATAGAGATATAGGGAGATATATATATATATATAGGGAGAGTGTCTTTCTACCTATGTTCTATCTCTCTATCTCTATCCTCCCTCTATCTCTATCTTTAACATGCTCATGTTATTTCTTTATAGAAATAAAATCTATTCTCTCCTTTATTTCAAATCTACATACATTTTTTGAATGATAAAAGACAATTGAGAAACCAATAAGAAAGAGTTTTAAGGTATCAATATGTTCAAGAAATAAGATAGTCAGGAATTTAAGGATGTGAGACATACACTAGTACTATAGTCAATACTAGAAGAAAACATCAACAACTAAAGTGAAAAATAGATAGAGAGATAGAGAGGAGAGACAAGGAAAGATGGAGATAAAGAGAGGGAGAAATAGAGAGATAGAGGGAGGGATTGAGGTAGATGTAGAGATGGAGAGAGGGAGAGGGAGATAGAGAGACATAGAGAGATATGGATGGATAGAGGGAGAAAGAAGGAGAGATAGAGGGAGGAAAAGATAAAGATAGAGGGAGAGGGAGAGAGGAGATGTAGATAGAGAGGGAGAGATAGAGATAGAAAGATATAGAGAGAGGAGCATATAGAGAGAGATAGAGAGGGTAGGGAAGAGAAAGTAGGAAGGTGAGATTGAGAGATATAGATTGAGAGAGGGAGAGATAAAGAGAGAGGTGGGGAGATAGAGAGGGAGATATGTTAGAACGCACAGATATACTGAGATGGGGGGTGAATCAGTATATACCAATTTTTACTTCAATTCTACTGCAACAACATAATATTTACTGCATCAATCAAATTAAGTAAGAACTATGCAAACATAATCATATCCACACTTCCACACAAAAGAACACAACACCAGATTTTACATGAAAATCCAAGAAAGAAAAAACCATGCTGAGAAAGTTGATTGGATCTACTGTCCAAATCCAGCCTCACAAAGAAAATGATTATTACAATATGATTTGATGACACCAACCTTTAGGAGACACCAATCCCTAGCCAATACAAAGTTTATGGGCACCAACCCAAAGGAGACTACAATCCCCTAAACTGAGCACCAACCCAGATAAACAGAGGCACCAACATCACAAGAATCAAGAGGCACCAACCTCACAAGCAACAAGAGGTACCAACCTCTGAAATCCTTGAAATGATTACAAGAGAAATGATATACATACAAATTTACACACTACATTCACCACCTTTGCTATGAATGATAAATCATGATTTGTACAAATAGATTCACATTCCAACTACGTAACTTTGAAAGGAAGCAAGGAACGCGGAACACACTTCCTACACTAACCTAATGAGGGGAAGAGTATGCAAATTATTTTTTAATCCTTACAATTGCAGCAATGTTAAACACATAACATTAATATTACAATAGAAACACAACACATAAAGAGAGATTGACACAAGATATATCGTGGGGAAAACCTTTTCAGGTAAAAAACCCCACACTCTAAAACCTGCACAATGTATTATCAAAACAATGGTGTGTTTACAATACAATTGCAATGCAATTTCTTCCAAGAGTCTTCAAATGTCATTTCTAGAGTGATTCTGATAGCATAACAATACCTATACAAACACTATGCAACTACAACTCCAAAACAATGCATTTTATAGAGTTACAAGGCATAAACAGGAAGCTTCTAGAGATGGGTATCCATCTTGGCCACATGGCCATTTTCCTGCATCAAAGGACACTTGTCCAAGCTCCAAATACCTCTCTTACATCTATCATACATGGTAGATTTGACTTCCCAAAGTTGGAGCGCTCTAGTCTAAAAATAGCTATGACAGATGCTCTTACGTATCTTACAACTATCATAAAATCTGCCCAACATAACAACCTTAAATGTTGTAAGAGAATCCGTCATACAAGGATAAATATAGCATATTCCTCTTACAACATGTCATAGCCCAACTTGGGCTCCCAAAGATTCCTTCTCTACATGCAAAGATACTTTACAACACTTGTCTTCACTTGTCCCGACAATCTCTATACTTGGCTCTTACGCGTCATAGATTTTGTCATACAAGATAACTCCTCCATCATATTCCAAGATGCCGACACATGGCATATTATTGTTGTAACAAGCCACTTGTTCTACCAACTAAGATTTACCAAGTTTAACTTTGAAAGTAAATAGATCAAGATATTGATAGCGGAAGCAATAAAAATTTTCCTTAAATTCCTTTGATTAAATGCACATTTGAAACATATTCCAAACTCCCATTGCATAAATCAAATTTCATTTCCTCAATAAAAGAATTGAATAATCATCTTTACAACTTTTTCATAATATACATACAAGCTTCAAGAGCTTAACTGATAAATAGAGATACACGATTGTATACTTGTCTATCTTCAATATTCCCGGCCACCAACTGCATGAGGGGAAGCATCACTCAAGCAATTTACCTCCAACCACAGACTAACTATAGTCCCCCGTACATTTACCAAATTGGTAAATGGCCCTACCATTCGACAAAGGGATTGGTATGGTAACCCCAAATAAAATTGGCCTAATTTGAGCAAGGTGTTGTGTCCTACATTAACTAGTACTATCATACTATGGCTACAACCATCAAAATATGAAATCCATACTAAAAATGCAAACCTGGATCACAGTGAACCTAGACAGTGTAAATGTTGGTAATTTACACCACTTTGGCCAAAGTTTTCTTGTCTCATATTCACCCACCCTTCCATCTTGATTGTGAAAGACAACAATCTCTATATAAAAGTTATTCCCTTACCCATGGATCAACAAATCCCAGGAATAACCCCACTTAACAAATATATCATTCTCTACACAGGATATTCCCTTTCCCAAGGATCAACAAATCCTAGGAATATTCCCGCTTAACAATTACATCAAACTCTATTCTAGGTTATTTCCCCTCTTCCGTGGATCACATATCCCAAGGTTAACCTATTCCAAGTTTCATCATGACACCTATATCGAAGTAACTCTACTTGCAAATTACAGTTTACTATCTTTCCCCTTATACAATCAACTAATCATACTCAAAATGATAAATATACATAAAGTCCCATAAAGACACAAATCTCTATTACTGAGATTAATTTCACTTTCACAACACAATTTTCACTTACTAGATATATATAAATATATAAGCAATCAAGTAGACAATCACATTGATAAACAACAATGCATTCCATATTAACAAACGACACAAAATGCCTTCAATTAGAAAAGAATAATAAAGGAGAAATCCCCATGCCTATGATATAAGCTCCCAAATAAATCTACGAGATCCCCTCACTTAAGCTCCTTCCAATGAACTAAAACCTCCTCCCAATTAAAATAACTCTCCTTCTAAACTTCCAAAATCTCTCCTCACACTTCAAAGCAAAAATGGTAAAAACTCTCAATGCTAAAAATGGTAGAATAAGAATGCTCTTCGCAAAACTTGTGTGTATTCCAATGAGAAAGAGAGCTCCTCTAAATAGAACAACTCACAAAAAGCAATATGACAATCTTTCGACAAAAACTCAAAAATGAAAAGAGAAGGCTCTTGATTTAAAGAATGTGCCTATAAAAATGAGGGAGAGCACCCCCTTTTTATACTAAAACCGAAGGTGTGGTTTTGCCAAAAATAAACAAATAAATGTCGACACAATGGCGACATTCTTAACAAAAATCTAAAATTAGTAAAAATGTCGACACAATGGTGACATTCTCAACCAAAAAAATCTAAAATTAGTTTCATAAAACTTAAAACAAACTTTCTAAAAATTTAGTAAAATTACTTTAAAAGACAAAGTCAAAAAACACGTTGAAATAAAGAAGGCTTCTTTCAAAACTATTTTTACCCGTATAAGACAAAGTCAAAGTTCGTAAAGAAATTTTTTTGAAACTAACTTTAAGAATGGTTTAACGGTTTATGTGCTTCCCAAGCGCTTTGGAAAACTGCTTTAAGAAGCTTTAAAGCTTCTAACCACCTCCCCCAATGGCCATACACATGGACCAAATGTTGAGCGCTTCCCATGCATTTAAGATAGGCTTTCTCATAGCCTAAAACATAGGCCTACTTTATCACTAACTTACCTCCTATCACCTATTAATATGTGCCCCTTATTTAAGTGCTTTAGTAAACTATTTCACCTTATTTATTTTTAAAACTTTAAAACTTTTAATAAAGTTCCTCCCCTTTTTAAGGGATACGTGACTTTTAACTTTTTATAAACTATAAAAATAATATATATAATTATTTATATAAATATATATATTTATATATATTAAATTCAATAAATGGATAATATTTAACAAAACAATATCATTTTTTCAAAATATTATAATTATATATTTTTAAAAAAATATAGGAGTATATATATATATATCACAAAAATTACTATAACATATTATTCGTAAATTTATTTATTGCCATAGCAACTTTATAGACAAAATATCATAACATGCATATACAGCAAATGGATGATAAATCTTACAAATCATAAATAACTATATATATATATATATATATATATATATATATATATATATATATATATATATATATATATATATATATATATAATAGCAATAGCTATCATATATATAACTCAAAACCAAATAAACTCATGACCCACATATTGGCGACACAAATGAATGGAAACCACATAAACATTGTGACATGAATGACAACCACATAAACATGTGCATAACATAAAATTGTTTCACAATAAAACTTTGTCTATGCAATCATAAACTTATCAACATGCAAATTAAATCACAGTTCTCACACGATCATCAACATGCAATCAAGATTCACAACAAACATCACTTACCGCTACCCAACTGACTTGACACAACCGAGGTCAAGATAGGGTTGTGAGTGTGTGATTGCTCAATATAGGTTTTACTAAAATTACCAGACCAAGTCCTTCTCCTGAGTGATACCT
This sequence comes from Cunninghamia lanceolata, assembly GCA_027924645.1. Taxonomy (NCBI): domain Eukaryota; kingdom Viridiplantae; phylum Streptophyta; class Pinopsida; order Cupressales; family Cupressaceae; genus Cunninghamia; species Cunninghamia lanceolata. The sequence continues at coordinate 42,423 of BSBN01001183.1, read as the reverse complement.
CCCCTCCCTTTTGGAGGGACAACCTATTCCTGGATCCACTTAGATCATCACCACAGTAGTTAGCTAATCAAAATATCATCATTAATTAACAATAACTACATTAAATACAAGACATTGCATTATTCTTTTTCTCATCATATTGCATTCAAGTTAGATAACACACATAGATACAAAGATTCATAAATACTTCAATATCCAATCTATAGTAAATGGATAAAACTTATATATAGATGCAAAAATCTATAATCACTCACTTTCCAAACAAATTAATCAATCTAGGTAAATAGTAAGTAGATAGAAACACATGGGGTGTAACATACTTCCCCCCTTGTGAATCATTGTCCCTGATATTTTTAAGTATCAAGTACTATCACCACATACATAAGTCATAAAAATTATCATACTATAAAACATATTGATATCATGAGCTTTCATAATTCATATTAACTTATGGAAACTTTTGCTTCATCTCAACATAATCTTTCCAAGTGGCAGAACCTTCTACATACAGATCCAATTAGACCTACATAACCTTTCTATTTAGGCAAGCATAGCTTGCGAACTTCAACCATTTCAAATGCTTGATCAAAACCATACCTGGTTTCTGTACTTGTATACATTCTATGAGTATAATAATCATCAGTTAAATATATAAATATATCAAATTTGAGTCATTAAGATAATTGTGCCTCCTAGCAATAGCTATTATCAGAACGATTCTGCAATCAATTGATTTGTTAACTTCAAGAACTTCGAAGAGCTCTTTATATCTAGGAGTTGGTTTGAATACATTCCACACATAATGAAACTTTTTCTAGGGTTGGACCCTCAATAGAACTTCTATTCTCTAAACGAGAATTATCTCATTATAAACTTAGCATCAGTACCATGTGTAACTTTTCTAATGCTTATTAGTTTTCCGCTAATCTTTTCTAATCAACATGATCTATTCATCCATTTCTGACAACATTTTTGGACTAATGTTAATCCTATCTTCTAGCTTACCCAGCTTATAGGAGTTCGGCATCTTCCTCTATCCAATGTTTCAAGTAGAAAGATAGGAATTTTTATAATCAAAACCCACCAGTGATAGATATTCTTCCCCACTTATAATGTTGATCCACACAACAATTCTTCCAAAACCTGGTTAACTCTCACAGTTTAACCATGGTCATATGTGCATCTCTACCTGAGATATTCTCCTCAAGATCTCTGTGTAAACTAAACACTCCCTACACAATTTTACGAGCTAACACTGTGCTCCACTAGATAAATTCTTCAGTATAAAAGGTGTTACCTTTATTCTTTAGCATTCTAAACAACTTGCCACAAATCTTGCAGCGTTCCTTTTCATTTTCTTTCAGAAATATAATGGCTTAACATCTGCTAACATCTTAGTGACACCAGGATGTCCTGAATATGGTGCATTATGTACTTCCTCCCATACCAGATTCCTTAATTCACCAGAATCAAGTACACAAATTCTTCCATTAAATCTTAATAATCCATTAGGTTTAAAACAAAAACCTTCATACTTTTTATCTTGCCATTTACCCGAGAGTGCTTGCTTGTTTTGTTCATAGAACTCATCACCCTTGAATTTTGCAATACTTAATTTTGGAAGCCAATTTGGATAGTTACCAATGAAAATATATTCCATCCTCAACTTAAAGCATTAGCAACTCTATTCTCGTTTCCTTTGATATAGTTAATGTTGAAATCTTAATTCGATATCAGTTCTCACCAACTCCTTTGCCTTGCATCTAGATTACGTTGAATAAATAAATACTTTAAACCATGATGGTCTGTTTTCAATTCAAAAGGTTTTCCCAACAGATAGTGTCTCCATATCTATAATGCATGAACAACTATTGCTAACTTCAAATCATACGAAGCATAAGGCTTTTGCTTCTTGATTTATAGGCTATGTCTTGCCTTTTCTATTTTAATACTCCACCTTCATCTGAGACATCTGGTACTCCCTTCTAACTTTGGAGATGTAATTTTCCTCAAGTCCTTAGATAACCCTCTTGCCATTCTCCTCCTCTTAATCCTTTCAAAACCCGATTGAGATTGAGATTCTTCATTCCCCATGTTTACTAGCTTGAGAATTTTCTCCTTTATTCATTACTAGAAACTTTCCCTTGTTAGGTACTTCTTTTCCTTTCCTTGTTCCAATATTCCTACTTTCTCTCTTGTCTCGATCAATATTGCTAGGATTTGATCTAACTTAGTATCCATACTCTCAACTCCTTGTCTTACTTCTTCACTTTCCCCAAAGTTAATCATTGTTCTAACCATCTTAACAAGATAGTTCACCCCATGGGTTTCCATAAAGATTTAAATTCTACAAATGTTATCCAATGTTCTAAAAAACATTTAACATTTCAAAATAGAATTTCCCATTCTTTATTCAAAACTTTTTCCCAAGAAAGATTTCTTATACATAAGCTTTTGATAAAACACTTTTCTTTCCTTTAGATCAAAAGGATTTGAATACCCTCTCAGCTACAACTGAGTGGAGTATATCCCTCAGATTCTAGTTCATGATTATCCTTGAATGGGTAATAACCCTCAACTTTATCCTCAGATATATAATTTCAGGGAAACATATTCCTTCAAATCATCACTTAAATAAATTACAAATACTTTTGCCAAAGGAGGACCATACAGATTCCTAAACAACATGGCGGAGCTCACACTATACTCTAAGAACATATCCTTAGAAAGTGGTAAGGCTTCTGATTTGGTTGGAGGGACCAAAAGCAAACAGTTTAAAGTTGACAGCCTTTCTCAGAATCATAAGCCGAGTTATAAAAAGCTAAGCTTCTAGCACTAAAGACTTTACAAAGTTTAGGCTAATGATCCGCCACTTCCACTCTTGAAATATCGTATAGATACCAATTCCCTAAAGAGTGCTTTTAATCATCCTTGACTCTCTCACCTTCTAGACAACTTGCTATCACTCTTCATTCTCTTTCAAAAATAAAGAGATTTCACACCGACTAGAAATTTAGTTACTCCTAGATGACCCGATTATGATTTAAAAAGATTTCCTACCTCGCAAGGTTTCAAAAATCCATAAAGTTAGGAATATACTAAGTGCATTTTCTACAATTTACTCCCTTATACAATCCATCAAAGGCCCATCCAGGATATGATAGAGGTGAACATATGTACAAAACAAAATAGTGAACAACCCAAAAATGTTCTAGTATAGCCACCAAAATAATTTAAGTCAATATCAAAGTATAAGCAATTTCATTTTCAACAATAGGTCAAAAGATTGAACTCAATAAATAAATAAATAACCTTCAAAATTTGGTGGCTAGACCATTCTAGAATAAAGAAATAAAACAATGAAAAATTCTTGCAAGTATTTTAAAAAGAATTTCTCCAAAATTTAAGAAGTATCAAAATCAAAAGATATACTGACTATGCACTACGTGACTGTCTAAGTCACTAACAAGGGAGTAGATTGTTGTATTACACTCGAGTTTTTCAAAAACTTATAGTGGTTTAGAGACCATGCTACTAGCACAATAAATAAATAAGTCCCTTAAGACTTTCACTATACTCAAAATTAAAATATTAAAAAACATCCACCCTTACATCGTGGAAAATCGTGATACAATGACACGCACAAACTTCAATTGGAACATACACTTCTTCCCTTTGTTTACAAAACTCTATTCCCTACCTCCCGAAATAGTTTAGTTAATCAAACTTATCTAAATATCTCGGTGATGATCTCATTCTTCATTGTAATTATTCTTTCTATCTCCACCAAGAGAAAAAATACATAGCTCTTAACTTTGGTCCAAATGCTATGAAATAACTAATAACTTCTCTTGCAACTGCTACGAATTATCTTGCAAACTTCATATAAACTCTTAACAAAAGAATGATACTAATCCCAATCTTATTTTCAAAATATTTCTCAAGAGGATCTTCTTCATTTACGTCCTTAACTACTCATTGTCACCTTTTTCAAATAGGCTTCATGAGTTTGTAAGGGAACTCTTATTCTCTATCAATTATACACGATTCTTTGAATATGGAAATTGGTTTTCTCATGAATCTTTAGAAATCAAAAATCATTTTCCAAGTCCTGTACTGTCTTTCCAATCATTAAATGCCAATACATCACTACTTGTCCTTTATTGATCCTTTTATCTCTCTCGACTCATTCCAACCCACCTAGGGTTAGACAAGAACCCTAATTATCTACGTATCTTTGATACTTTTTCTAAAATTTTCCAAACTCAGTTGCTTCTACACCTGGTTGATTATTTTAGGATCTTCCCATCCTTAAGTTCTTGAGATATAAAAGAGATCTTGAATTCACATAGACACTGCTCTTCCTGAGCTCTTAGTCTAATAACATTTGATCAATGTTTTATCTTTTTAATCCAAGTCTCAGAATCTTTCCATTATGCATCCTCAATAGAGTTAAATTGACTCATGGATTCCTTTATTCCTCAGTTGGTTTACTCTTAACCACTGACTTGATAAGTATTGGATAATATTCCTTCTGATAATTTTCTTGGTTAGTCTACTATGCCATTCTCACATAAAACCAATTTCAATTTTGGACTCTCATAGCATAGTGAGCACATAGGTTCCAGAGTTGAACCTAGTTCACTTTGATACCACATGTAACAAGCCACTTGTTCTACCAACTAAGATTTACCAAGTTTAACTTTGAAATTAAATAGATCAAGATATTGGTAGCGGAAGCAATAAAAAAATTCCTTAAATTCCTTTGATTAAATGCACATTTGAAACATATTCCAAACTCTCATTACATAAATCAAATTTCATTTCCTCAATAAAAGAATTAAATAATCATCTTTACAACTTTTTCATAATATATATAGAAGCTTCAAGAGCTTAACTGATAAATAGAGATACATGATTGTATACTTGTCTATCTTCAATATTCCCAGCCACCAACTGCATGAGGGGAAGCATCACTCAAGCGATTTACCTCCAACCATAGACTAACTGTGGTCCCCCACACATTTACCAAACTGGTAAACGGCCCTACCCTTCGATGAAGGGATTGGTATGGTAAGCCCAAATAAAATAGGCCTAATTTGAGCAAGGTGTTGTGTCCTACTTTAACAAGTACTATCATACTATGGCTACAACCATCAAAATATTAAATTCCTATTAGAAATGCAAACCTGGATCACAGTGAACCTAGACAGTGTAAACGTTGGCAATTTACACCACTTTGGCCAAAGTTTTCTTGTCTCATATTCACCCACCCTTCCATCTCGATTGGGAAAGACAACAATCTATATACAAAAGTTATTCCCTTACCCATGGATCAACAAATCCCATGAATAACCCCATTTAACAAATGTATCATTCTCTACACAGGATATTCCCTTTCCCAAGGATCAACAAATCCTAGGAATATTCTCGCTTAACAATTACATCAAACTCTATTCTAGGTTATTTCCCCTCTTCCATGGATCACATATCCCAAGGTTAACCTATTCGAAGTTTCATCATGACACCTATGTTGAAGTAACTCTACTTGCAAACTACAGTTTACTGTCTTTCCCCTTATACAATCAACTAATCATACTCAAACTGATAAATATACATAAAGTCCCATAAAGACACAAATCTCTATTACTGAGATTAATTTCACTTTCACAACACAATTTTCACTTACTAGATATATATAAATATATAAGCAATCAGGTAGACAATCACATTAATAAACAACAATGCACTCCATATTAACAAAGGACACAAAATGCCTTCAATTAGAAAAGCATAATAAAGGAGAAATCCCCATGCCTATGATATAAGGTCCCAAATGAATCTACAAGATCCCCTCGCTTAAGCTCCTTCCAATGAACTAAAACCTCCTCCCAATTAAAACAACTCTCCTTATAAACTTCCAAAATCTCTCCTCACACTTCAAAGCAAAAATGGTAAAAACTCTCAATGCTAAAAATAGCAGAACAAGAATGCTCTTCGCAAAACTTGTGTGTATTCCAATGAGAGAGAGAGCTCCTCTAAATAGAACAACTCACAAAAAGCAATATGACAATCTTTCAACAAAAACTCAAAAACAAAAAGAGAAGGCTCTTGATTTAAAGAATGTGCATATAAAAATGAGGGAGAGCACCCCCTTTTTATACTAAAACCTAGTGTGTGGTTTTGCCAAAAATAAGCAAAGAAATGTCAACACAATGGAGACATTCTTAACAAAAATTTAAAATTAGTAAAAATGTCGACACAATGGTGACATTCTTAACAAAAAAATCTAAAATTAGTTTCATAAAACTTAAAACAAACTTTCTAAAAATATAGTAAAATTAGTTTAAAAGACAAAGTCAAAAAGCACATTGAAATAAAGAAGGCTTCTTTCAAAACCATTTTTACCTATATAAGACAAAGTCAAAGTTGGTAAATAAATTTGTTTGAAACTAACTAAGCATGGTTTAACGGTTTTTGTGCTTCCCAAGCGCTTTGGAAAACTATTTTAAGAAACTTTAAAGCTTCTAACCACCTCCCCCAACGGCCATACACATGGGCCAAACGTTGAGCACTTCCCATGCATTTAAGATAGGCTTTCTCATAGCCTAAAACATAGGCCTACTTTATCACTAACTTACCTCCTATCACCTATTAATATGTGCCCCTTATTTAAGTGCTTTAATAAACTATTTCACCTTATTTATTTTTAAAACTTTTAAACTTTTAATAAAGTTCCTCCCCTTTTTAAGGGATACGTGACTTTTAAATTTTTATAAACTATAAAAATAATATATATAATTATTTATATAAATATATATATTTATATCTATTAAATTCAATAAATGGATAATATTTAATAAAACAATATCATTTTTTCAAAGTATTATAATTATATATTTTTAAGAAAACATAGGAGTATATATATATATATCATAAATCACAAAAATTACTATAATATATTATTCGTAAATTTATTTATTGCCATAGCAACTTTATAGACAAAATATCATAACATGCATATATAGCAAATGGATGATAAATCTCGCAAATCATAAATAACTATATATACACATGTGTGTGTATATATATATATATAATAGCAATAGCTATCATATATATATGCATAAATAGGTATATCGACTTCACTCAAAACTAAATAAAATCATGACCCACATACTGGTGACACAAATGAATGGAAACCACATAAACATTGTGACATGAATGATAACCACATAAACACGTGCATAACATAAAATCGTTTCACGATAAAACTTTGTCTATGCAATCGTAAACTTATCAACATGCAGATTAAATCACAGTTCTCACACGATCATCAAACATGCAATCAAGATTCACAATAAACATCACTTACCATTACCCAACTGACTTGACACAACTGAGGTCAAGATAAGGTTGTGAGTATGTGATTGCTCAATATAGGTTTTACCAAAGTTACTAGACCAAGTCCTTCTCTTGAGTGATACCTCCCCTCCCTTTCAGAGGGACAACCTATTCTTGCATCCACTTAGATCATCGCCACAATAGTTAGTTGATCAAACTATCATCATTAATTAACAATAACTACATTAAATACAATACATTGCATTATTCTTTTTCTCATCATATTGCATTCAAGTTAGATAACACACATAGATGCAAAGATTCATAAATACTTCAATATCCAATCTATAGTAAATGGATAAAACACATATATAGATGCAAAAATCCATAATCACTCACTTTCCAAACAAATTAATCAATCTAGGTAAATAGTAAGTAGATAGAAACACATGGGGTGTAACAATTGCCACCTCAAATGGGATGCCCAAATCCACGTGTTTGACTTGACCATTCAAAGCATATTCCAAGTAGGATGGCATGTCACAATGCCACCTCAAACTAAATGTGAAAACTAAATGTGCAAGTAAATACAAAATTGAGAAAATAAATAAATAAATAATCAAATAACCAATGCTAGGAATTGCAATGTTGAGACACCTTAATTCCCAACATTCTCCCACTTGTCGAACACCTTGCAAGAGCCAATAGAAAGACAAGATTTAACTTCTAGAGGCCAAGAGGCCCATAGACTCTAAACACCATCTGAACTTATCTGTGTCCACAGGTTTAGTCAATGCATCTGCAACATTCTTCAAAGTGTCTACCTTCTCCAATATCACCTTCTCATCTTCTACCATATCAAGAAACAAAATGATACTGAACATCAATGTGCTTTGTTCTAGCATGAAAAGTAGGATTCTTTTCTAGAAAAATTGCAATCTGACTGTCACAACAGATGGTTATCTATCCTGCATCAAAACCAATATCTGAACACAACCTCTTAAGCCAAATGGCTTCCTTACAAGCATGAGTTTCTTCCATATTCTCTACTCATGTTGTGGACAAAGCAACCACAGGTTGTCGCTTACTCATCCAACTAATAACACCACCAAACATGGTAAACACATAAGCACTAGTGGATCTCCTGTTGTCAATGTCCCCTGCCCAATCATAGTCCACAAATCCATGAATACTCACAGAATGTTGAGGTCTTGTAGGATAACCATGATAACATAAGGAATACTTGGAAGTACCCCTCAAATATCTGAACACTCTCTTCACTGCATCCCAATGTACTCATCCAGGATTAACCATAAACCGACTAAGGACACCCACTGCTTGGGCAATGTCTGGTCTTGTATAGACCATAGCATACATCAAGCTGCCAACTGCACTAGCATAAGGTACTCTGCTCATATCCTCTATCTTAGAAGGATACTTTGGATAATCATTAACAGATAACTTTGTCCCCAATGAAACAGGAACACACAATGGTCTGCAATCTGCCATGTTGAATCTATCCAACACGGTCTTCACATATTTACTCTAGCTTAACCAAAGTTTTCTATTTTCTCTGTCTCTTTTGATCTCCATCCCCAGAATGTACCTGGCTACCCCTAAGTTTTTTCATTTCAAACTATGCTGACAACTGAGACTTCAAATCAAAAATCATATTCTTACCATTCCCAATCATCAACATATAGTGCAATAATGAGAATACGATCATTGTCAAACTTGTAATACACACAATGATCTAATTTCCATCTCAGAAATCCAATGGACAACACAAAGGCATCAAACTTCAAGTACCACGTCCTAGGAGATTGCTTCAAACCATACAAAGACTTCTTTAACTTACAAACCAAATTTTCTTTACCTTTCACCATGTAGTGCTCAAGATGTGACATATAAATTTCTTCCTCCAAGCCACCATGAAGGAAAGCTATTTTCACATCCATTTTTTCTACTTCTAAGTCATAAACTGCTACAAGAGATAACAAGAACTGAATAGATGTCAATTTTGCAACAGGAGAGAAAATTTCACCATAATCAATTCTCTCCACGTGTGAATACCCCTTCGCAACCAATCTGACCTTATACTTCTTAACACTGCCATCTACTCCAAATTTCTTCTTAAACACCCATTTGCATCCAACGGGTTTCCATCCATCAGGCAAAGGCACCAAGTCCCAAGTTTTATTCTTTTCTAAAGAAGCCATCTCATATTCCATGGCCTCCTTCCAAGAACCTACATCTTTCATGTCCATAGCCTCTATTACAGTTCTACAGTCATCAGTGTTAGTAATCAAGGCATAAGTACAACTATAATCTAGCAATGTAAAACCCAACCTTTTAGGTTGCTTCCTGATTCATGTGGACCTCCTCAAAGGCTGAGGTGGAGGTTCTACTTCTTCTTCTAAACTTTCAGAGCTGCTAGAGTTCTCCTCATCATCAGGTCCAACAGAATCTTTCAGTTCAGTCTTCTTAGGGGTAGAAGGAAACTGAACCACATCCTCTTTCTTTTCTTTCTCTTTTGGTTGTAGAACAACAGGGGAAGTTGTTAGCTCTCTAAAAATAACACTTCTGCTATACAACACTTTTTCAGCCATAGGATCCCAAAGCTTGTACCCTTTCACACTGACACCATAGCCAATGAAGATACACTTAACTACCTTGTTTTCCAATTTTGACCTCTTCTCCTTAGGTACATGTGAATATGCCTCAACCAAAAACACGAAGATGTCTCAATGAGGGCTTCTTACCAGACCACACCTCCATGGGTGTCTTATCAATGAGCACTGAGGTAAGAGACCTATTAACCAGGTAGCAAGCAGTGGCTACAACTTCAGCCCAAAACTTATGTTTGAGGCTAGCACCACTAAGCATACTCCTAGCCCTCTCCATCAACATTTTGTTCATCCTTTCTGCAACTCCATTTTTCTGCGGGGTATAAGGATTTGTCTTATGTCTTTCAATCCCATGTTCTTTACAGAACTTATCAAACTCTGTGGAACAAAACTCACCACCATTATCAATTCTTAAACACTTATCTTTTAACTAGTCTGAGTCTCAACAAAATCTTTAAACTCTTTGAACCAACTAAAGACTTCAAATTTGCTTCTGAGAAAATAAACCCATGTCCTTCTACTGTAATCATCAATGAATGATACAAAATATAATTATTTAGAAATCAAAGGAACATTCACATGATCAAACACATCAGAATGAATAAGATCCAAAACACCAAAAGACTTGTGAGAACTAGAGTAAAACTAAACACAATTTTGCTTTCCATATATACAATGTTTGCAAAAGTCAAACTTGAGATTACAATCATTTAACCCCTCAACAAGGTTTTTATTTTTTAGGGATCTAAGACCCTTCTCACCAATGTGACCAAGTCTGTCATGCGACAACATTGTCTTCTTAGCAAGGAGTTTCATTTCCAAAGCATGAGCACCCTTAGCTACCCAAAATGCACTACCATCAAAAGTTGAAGCAACACATTTCTTAGTTGTTGGTTCCAATGGTGAGGATGAAGTGACTGAAGCTCTTTTCTTCGAATCAGAAGAACTAGTGCAATGAGTAAGGCATGCATCCAGCTGAAACAGAGTACCTCTCTGAGTACCCTTAACAACCACCATAGATCCTCTTGTCATCTTGCATCCTCCATTCAAGAAGACAACCTACGCACCTACATCATTCAATTTACTTACAGAATGCAGGTTTCAAGCTAAGCTGGGGATGTGCATAACCCCATTGATCCCCTTCACTTGTCCATCAGGGAATCAGATCAAAACTCTTGCACAACCAACTATTTTCAGGTGAGAATCATCACCCAAGTACACCTTCCCATCATCAAACTCTTCTTACTTTGTGAACCAACCTTGATGTGAGGTCATGTGGAAGGAAACATCGGAGTCAATCAGCCACACATCATCCAATGCATGGGTGGCCAAGGCAGAAATAAAAGTATCACCATCATCATGAGATTTGTCAGAATCTGAATCGAAGGTGTTCTTCTTTTTCTTCTTCTCCTCGCACTCCTTTTAGAAATGCCCAGTTTTACCACAATTCCAACAGACTGCCTTGGACTTTCCAAGAGATTTGGATCTCCCACGGGATTTGGATTTGCCCTTTTCTGCTTTCTTGTCTTTCTTTTTCCCTTTCTCTTTGGGCCTACCATGAACCCCAAGAGCCTCCTTTGCCGATTCAAAAGACTTTCTCTGCATCTCTTCAGACAACAACGAAGATACCACTTCATCCATCTTGAAGGTGGTAGTAGTGCTCCCAATGGCCATAACAAGGTGGTCCCACGAGTCTGGTAAAGAACAAAGCAAGGTCATGCAATGATCCTCCTCCTCCATTTTCACACCAACAGTGCAACTAGCATGTTAAAGGCATTCAGGTGATCTGTAACCGATCCTCCATCTTCCATCCTCACAGAATATATATTCTTTCGTAGGAATAACTTGTTTACCAGAGATTTATCCTGATAAACATCACCAAGTTTCTTCTACAGCTCCTTCACGCTCTTCTCTTCATGAACATTCAATAGGACGGAATCAACTAAACAGAGTCTCACAAGACCCTTAGCTTTACGATCTTTGAGATCCCAATCTACCTGTGCCATTGCCATTGGTTTTGTTCCAGAAATTGTTTCCCATAGATCTTTGTCAACAAGCATGTCTTTCATTTTAAGTTTCCACAACTCGAAATTGCTACCATTAAACTTTTCCAAATCTATTCTTCCAGATGTGGCTGCCATCTTTTTCTTGAAAAAAGATTGTAGAATACTCTACATAGACTCCCACTCAATTGAAGATTAGCTCAAAAAACCCTTACCCAATAACTAGGATCAAAGGTGATCAAGCTCTGATACCAACTGAAAGGAAGCAAGGTATGCGGAACACACTTCCTATACCAACCTAATGAGTATGCAAATTCTTTTTTAATCCTTACAATTGCAGCAATGTTAAACACATAACATTAATATTACAGCAGCAACACAACACATAAAGAGAGATTGACACAAGATATATCATGGGGAAAACCTTTTCAGGTAAAAAACTCCACATTCTAAAACATGCACAATGTATTATCAAAAAAGTGGTGTGTTTACAATACATTTGCAATGCAAGATCTTCCAAGAGTCTTCAAATGTCATTTCTGGAGTGATTCTAGTATCATAATAGTACATGTACAAACACTATGCAACTACAACTCAAAAACAATGCATTTTATAGAGTTACAAGGCATAAACAAGAAGCTTCTAGAGATGGGCGTCCATCTTGGCCACATGGCCATTTTCCTGCATCAAAGGACACTTGTCCAAGCTGAAAATACCTCTCTTACATCCGTCATACATGGAAGATTTGACTTCCCAAAGTTGGAGTGCTCCAGGCTAAAATTAGCTATGACAGATGCTCTTACGCATCTTACAGCTGTCATAAAATCTACTCAACATAACAACCTTAAATGTTGTAAGAGAATCTGTCATACAAGGTGAAATATAGCATATTCCTCTTACAACATGTCATAGCCCAACTTGGGCGCCCAAAGGTGCCTTATCTACATGCAAAGATACTTTACGACACTTGTCTTCACTTGTCCCGAGAATCTCTATACTTGGCTCTTATGCGGCATAGATTCTGTCAAACAAGATAACTCCTCCATCATATTCCAAGATGCCAACACATGTCATATTATTGCCACCTCAAATGGGACACCCAAATCCACATGTGTTTGACTTGACCATTCAAAGCATATTCCAAGTAGGATGACATGTCACAACGCCACCTCAAACTAAATGTGCAAGTAAATACAAAATTGAGCAAATAAATAAATAAATAATCAAATAACCAATGCTAGGAATTGCAAGGTTGAGACACCTTAATTCCCAACAAACTTCATTGTCACACTTCTTCAACCCTTATGTACTGCAATTTAGAATAGAACAATATACTCTTTCAAACATGGATACATACTGTGAGACTCCTGAAAAATTATTTATTCTTGTCCTTTGCACTCAATTTTCATTTGCCTATATATTTGCACTATTTCACTTTGATACTCGTATATCCAGTCACTTAAAAAAATGAATACTTATCTGCTTTATACATCAACCTATACATTATAATCCTTATTGTCAATTGCATTGAATTAAAACATTCTCCAAAGTTGCCCTGTGTATTTTAATTTTCAACATATACATTTCATAGGGTCAGCCTTATAATTTGAAATGTTTTAGGTTGGCCCCAAAACTGAAATTCCCACACGTTATTATAATGACACCAACATTTAAATCTTTAATTTGCATTGGTGTTAACCCATCTCACCAAGTGGGCCACCTTAAGGTTATTTAATGAGGTTTAATGCTTCATCCTTAAGTAGGCCTCAACCATATATTTAAATATTTAATTTAAATATATTATATCTTCATATCGTTACCTCCACGAACTTAACCTTTAGTGCCTTTATCGGCAAAAGTTAACTTCCACGAACCATGGACTCAAAAACCCTTTATCGACAAAAGTTGTTTTCCATGAACTTTGGATGCTTCTTCATTCACTATCAGCAAAACAAGTGAGCCACAAACCACATTTCAAACAACCTTTAGTGTCAAAAATTAGCTTCCACAAACTTTGACTTCAAGTCTCTTTTATTGCCAAATCAGTGAATCAGAAAACTTAACTTTCTTCAAACCATCAACCTTTTTCTGTGTCGGCAAACCTTGAAATTGGTGAACTGAGGAGTTCACGAACTAAAGACTTTTCTGATACCTCTTTGACAAATTGCATATCGGTGAACTTGAGGAACCACAAACCAACTTTTCTTCATCAAAAAATCTCCCCATCAGTGAATTTTCCCATTGGTAAACTTTGTCATCGGCAAACTTTCCAATCGACAAACTTTCCCATCGGCGAACTAGCTATCGGTGAACTTTTGAGTTCGTGAACTAAATATTTTTCTGATACTAAGTTAAACTTTGCACTTCAAAGAGCCTTCATCGCACAACTCTCTTGTTGGTGAACTAGTTGTCAGATAAACATGTTGTCAATGAACTTGTGAGTTCGCGAACTGAGTGATTCGCCGACCGAAGGCTAAAATAATTCTTATCTTAGAAATTTTCTTTGTCATATTTTCATCAGCAAACCAGATGTTAGGAAAACTATCCATTGGTGAACTTGAGAGTTTATGAACCAAGTGATTCATCAACTAAAGGTAGAAATCATGCCTTAGAAACTTTTGGATCATTAATAGTTCTTCTTCATGACATCCATTTCTATTTAACATATTCTTCTCTTGTGACATCAACTTCCATTTGACATCAATGACAATATTTCCAACAATCTCCCCCTTTGTCATTGATTGCAACCAAGAAAAATAAACTCTGTATCTCTACCTGAACTGTTACACAACTTCTAAAATTTCTCCCCCTTTGACATCAATGGCAAGGGGATGTAACCAACCTCTTTCCTTACTGCAATCTGATGTTACCATGACTAGCTGCCCCTGACTGTAATGCTTCTTCTTATTATGTCTCTTCCCTTTGTCATATCAAACTTGATTATCTATACTATCTTCTATCATGGATGAAGGAAATGCCTTGAGCTACTCTCCCTGGACAGATGCTTCATCGTAAGGTTTTACTAATTTGATGAGAGTGATATCACTCCCAACTTTTGCCTTAAGTACTCAAATGTCTCTTTGGGAAGGGGTTTTATAAAAATGTATGCAATCTGATCCTTTGGGGTGACGTACTCCAACTTTAGCTCCTGATCTTCAACCTTTTCTCTCAAGAATTGATACTTAATAGATATATACTTGGTTCTAGAATGCATCACTAGATTCTTTGATATGTTGATGGCACTTGTGTTATCACACAAAATAGGAATGGGCTCATCATATATTACCTTGATATCCTTCAATGTTTGCTTCATCCATAAAACTTGAGTACAACAAGAAACTACTGAGCATATGTATTATGCTTCTGTTGTTGACAGGGAGACTGAATCTTTCTTCTTGCTTAACCATGAAACCAATCTATCACCTAAAAAGAAAGCTCCACCACTTGTGTTTTTCCTATCATCAGTGTTGCCAACCCAATCTGCATCTGTATATGCAATCAGAGAGAATTACTTTCCCTTCTCATACCACAATCCATAGTCCAATGTGCCCTTCAAGTATCTGAAAAAACTTTTAATAGCCTTTATGTGTGTCTCTTTTGGATTGTCTTGAAACCTAACCACCATACAAACTACTTGCATAATATTTGGCCTTCATGCAGTTAAATATAATAAGCTTCCTATCATGGACCTATAAAGAGTATGATCAGCTTGAGATGACTCATCATACTTGCTAAGATGACAACATGTTACCATATGTGTACTTACTGGTTTGCAATCATCCATACCAAACTTTTTCAACATCTCCTTGGCATACTTAGCTTCTAAAATAAAGATACCCTTGTTTGACTGAAAAATTTGGAGTCCAAGAAAGAATAAAAATTCTCCTATAATAGACATCTCAAACTCCTTTTGTATCTCTTCTACAAACTTCTTACACATCCCATCATTTCACCAAAGATAATATCATCAACATATACAACTACTATCAACATGTGCTCACCTTCTACCTTGATGTATAGATTACTATCTACAATATTGTTCTTGAAGCCTTATTGATGTAAGTACTTGTCTAACCTTGCATACCATGCCCTAGGGGCTTGTTTGAGACCATATAAAGCCTTTCTAAGTCTGCATACAAAATTTTGATCTTCTGATAGTTAAAATCCTTGAGGTTGTTCTATGTAAACTTCTTCTAGATCACTATTCAAGAAGGCAGATTTGACATCCATTTGATACACCTTGAAGTCTTTGTGAACTACAAATGCAAGAAACATCATGATTGCTTCCAATCTTACCACGGGAGCAAATGTCTCCTCAAAATTAATGCCTTCCACTTGTGAATGGCCCTTGCAGACCAACCTTACTTTGTTTCTAACCACTTCTCCATCTTCATTCAACGTATTTCTAAATACCCACCTTGTGCCAATGGCATTCTTGTCTTTAGGTCTTGGGACAAGTTCCCAAGTTTCATTCTTCTCAATCTAATTTATCTCTTCTTGCATAGCATTGATCCAATTCTCATCTTTACTAGCTTCAAAGAAATTCTTTGGTTCTATCTTGGACAGCAGTGAGAAGTTTACTTGTTCTCTAATTTTTCTCCTAGTAATAACTCCTTCATTTTTGTTACCAATGATCTAATCTTTAGAGTGATTCTTCTTAACATACTTTGTAGGTGTCTTGGTAGTCTCCTTGGGTGTTTCTTCTTCTTCAACTTCATCTTCTTCTTCTGTGTAGGTTGATTCATCTGAATAGTTGTCTTCTCTGTCATATGTCAAATGATGTAGGTCTTTATCAATCCTAAAATTTGCACTCTCAACTATCTTCTGCAGTCTCTTATTGTAGCATATGTAAGCCTTTCTTCTTGTTGAGTAGACAAGAAAAATTCCTTCATCAGATCTTGATTCAAACTTGCCCAAGTTGTCTTCATCTCTTATGATATAACATCTACTTCCAAATATTCTGAAATACTTGATCAATGCATGTATGCCTTTCCATAGCTCATATGGTGTCTTAGTGTTGTTCACTTTTAGCTGTCCTCTATTGAGAATATAAATAGTAGTATGGATTGGTTCTTTCCAATACACATCAGGCAGCTTGGCTTCATTCAACATTGTTCTTTCCATTTCCTAAATTGTTATGTTCTTCTTTTCAACTACTCCATTTTGTTGACGAGTCCTTGCAGTAGAGTATTGTCTCCTTATCCCATGTTCTTCACAATATTCTTCAAATTTATTTGAAGTGAACTCACCACCTATATCTGATCTTAGGCACTTGATTATAGCATTCATTTCATTCTCAACCAAAGATTTAAAAGTTTTGAATCTATTAAAAGCTTCTGATTTATCTTTCAAAAAAGTAACCCATGTCATTCTAGAGTAATCATCAATGAGCAACATGAAATACCTTTTACCTTGGAGACTTCTTGTTTTGGTAGGACCACATAAGTCTCTATGAATAAGTTCCAATGGCTCATTAGAGTAGTACTCCCTAGTCTTGAACCTAGTCCTTGTTTGCTTCCCAATTTGACATTCTTTGCAAAAAGTGCTTGTAGGCTTGGCAATCTTTGGCATGTCTCTAACTGCATGTTTAGAGCTAATCTTCACAAGCTTGTCAAAGTTGATATGTCCCATCCTCTTATGCGACAACCAATATTCATCTGTCTATCCTAGAAGATAGTTCCTTCCTTTGACTTTGAACTAAGTTTCACTACAACAGAATAGGCAATTAGCACCTAAAATAGCACCAAAATTTAGTGCATTTGAGTCCATGAATTAGACACTTCTGTCAGCACCAAACTCGGTGCCTAATAGCATCTCACTTTAGCCCTAGGTTTAGCACTGATTATAACATCGAGTTTAGCACTAGGTTTAGTGCCAGATTTTAGTGCCCGGTTTAACGTCAGATTTAGTGCTAGATTTTGTTGCTTCCAATTTAGCTTTCGATTTTGCTTCTGGTTTTGCTTCTTGTGTTGCTTCCAATTTTGCTTCTAGTTTTACTTCCAGTTTTACTTCTTGTGTTGCTTCCAATTTTGCTTCTGGTTTTGCTTCTAGGTTGGCTTCCAGTTTTGCTTCCAATTTTGCTTCTGGTTTTGCTTCTGGTTTTGCTTCCAGGTTTGCTTCTAGTTTTGCATCCAAGTTTGCTTCCACTTTTGCTTCCAATTTTGCTTCCAATTTTGTTTCTAGTTTTGCTTCCAGTTTTGCTTCCAATTTTTCTTCGAATTTTTCTTCCAAGTTTGCTTCCACTTTTGCTTCCACTTTTGCTTCCAATTTTGTTTCCGATTTTGCTTCAAATTTTGCTTCCAGTTTCACTTCCAATTTTGCTTCTGGTTTTACTTCCAGTTTGGCTTCCAATTTTGCATCCGATTTTGCTTCCAATTTTGCTTCTAGTTTTGCTTCCACTGTTGCTTCCAATTTTACTTCCAGTTTTTCTTCCAATTTTGCTTCCGATATAACGTCGCTTGTTGCTTCCATTTTTGTGTCTTTTGTTGCTTCTAATATGGATACTATTATTGCATCTTTTGTTGCTTCTAAAATTGCTTCCATTATTACTTCTTTGTTTGCTACCTGAATTGCTTCTATTTTTGCTTCCTAGATAACGCCAAGTTTTGCTTCCAAGATTGCTTCTAGTTTGACTTCCATTGTTGCTTCCTTTTTTTCTTCTAAAAATAATTCTTGTTTTGCTTACATTTATTAATTTAATATGTTTTATTTCAATTTAATTAGTTAAATATATCATGCCTCTTAAATAACTCATATGATTATAGAGTAAGTAATTTATTTATTTAACTCATATGATTAAATAACAAGATAATTATTATAACATGATCATCATCTAAAAGTAAAACAAGTGAGTCAAATATCTATAATTTAATTAAATTTGACAACATCCATCCTGAGCAGTAAATTAAAATCATAATACGTAATAAATATCCATCCAAAAATCATCAACCACTTTCAATATATATAAATTGACAAGTCAATACAAATAAGATCATCATCATATATAACTAAAACAAGTGAAAGTCAAATATGCCAGTAGATCAATAACATGTCAAAATGATACATGTACAAATGATATAAGTAAAAATGATAAATTACGTAACTCAAAATGATCAAGTCAAGATGATACATGTCCAAATGATATAAGTCAAAATGATACATAAATTTATGATACAACTCATTAATATGGTACTGCAGGCCGTAAAAATGATACATATGATAGCTAGTGACCATGAAAAGAGGCATCATAATGATATATCAACAATGATCCATGATGTAGTCTATATGATCATGAATGTCACTGGCTACTACGAACAACTGCCTCATCATTATCATCATCACCATCGTGATCATCATCATCATCACCATTGTGATCATCATCATCATGATCATCATCCTCATGATCATCACCATCGTCATCATCATCGTCATTGGCCTTAGTGTCTTCTGTATCTGCGTCATCATCATCCTCTACCATGTGATATATACTAGAACCAACATAATCTAAATCTCTATCATGAGGATCATCTTGATCTTCTGGAAGACCCGTGTTCTGCAAAAAAAAATATTTCAAATGAAAAGTTATTATTTATTTCATGCAATAATTTATTTTTATGTTATATATCTAATATTACAACATATGAAACGAAACCATAATCATATTACATCATATCAAAGTGCACATAGCATAACAAAATTTCAAAAAAGTTACAACTAATATGTCATTCCAATGATGTAAAACATGCAACAATTCTAATAAACGTTAGTAAAGATCATAAAAAAATTTGTTATAAATTTAACTATCAACTATAAATTCTA
This sequence comes from Cunninghamia lanceolata, assembly GCA_027924645.1. NCBI lineage: Eukaryota > Viridiplantae > Streptophyta > Pinopsida > Cupressales > Cupressaceae > Cunninghamia > Cunninghamia lanceolata. Next base: position 22,631 of record BSBN01001183.1, on the reverse strand, counting down.
TTATATAACCTTAAGTACTACAAATTGCTTGGTTGAAAGCTCCCATTTTGACACAGGTAGGGAGGATGGTGGCAAAGGTTGTGGAATTTGTCTTTACACTAGCCAATTGCATTTGCTTTAAAATTTCTGAAGCCTTTTCAACAAATCCATTTTGTGCATATCCTACAGTCATTGTAGTCCATGAGACCACATTTCTTTGAGGCATTCTGTCAAACAGTTCACGTGCCTTGTCTATGCTTCCACATTTTGAATACATGTCTAATAGGGCAGTTGCAACTACAACATCTGACAAATTTCCTCTATCCTTTATGTATTGATGGATGTCCATACCCTATTCCAAAGCTCCCATTTTGACACAGGCAGGGAGGATGCTGGCAAAGGTTGTGGAATTTGTCTTTACACCAGCTAATTGCATTTGCTTTAAAATTTTTGAAGCCTTTTCAACAAATCCATTTTGTGCATATCTTGCAGTCATTGCAGTCCATGAGACCACATCTCTTTGAGGCATTCTGTCAAACAGTTCACATGCCTTGTCTATGCTTCCACATTTTGCATACATGTCTAACAGGGCAATTGCAACTACAACATCTGACAAAATTCATCTATCCTTTATGTATTGATGAATGTCCATAGCCTATTCCAAAGCTCCCATTTTGACACAAGCAGGGAGGATGCTGGCAAAGGTTGTGGAATTTGGCTTTACACCAGCCAATTGCATTTGCTTTAAATTTTCTGAAGCCTTTTCAACAAATCCATTTTGTGCATATCCTGCAGTCATTGTAGTCCATGAGACCACATTTCTTTGAGGCATTATGTCAAACAGTTCACGTGCCTTGTCTATGCTTCCACATTTTGCATACATGTCTAATAGGGCAGTTGCAACTACAACATCTGACAAAATTCCTCTATCCTTTATGTATTGATGGATGTCCATACCCTATTCCAAAGCTCCCATTTTGACACAGGCAGGGAGGATGCTGGCAAAGGTTCTCAAATTTGGTTTTCAAACAACTCATACTCATAGAGTCATGGTTTTAGCTCATGTATGTTATGGTAACAACAAGGGATTCCAACTATGGTTACAATAGCTAAGACTGCCCTCATTTGTGACCGTAACAAGGTTCTTGGACAACACTATCTTTCTCTTCACACTGGGTACTATATAGACCAAGATTGGGTTGAAGAAATAACTTGATGGTTACCTATATAGTGATACCACACCCTAATACCCCATGCATTCTAAATATCTTGAGATTTATACAATACTCAACCAAGATGAAATTGTATCACTATACCACACTTAACTATGACAGTCCTTTCTTGACAACAATTTGTAATCTTTAGACTATTGGGATCCTTGCCACAAACAAATATTAGGTCAATGACACAAGGCTTTTAAACAAAAACCATAATCCCAACTCTATATCCATCCCCTTAGCAGTCTCAAGGGCCACCTTGAGACAAAAAATGCTAATGTACTATTATGACAGTTATGATTGTCCTCCATCGTTTCATTGTGCATTTGAAACTTGAGATGAGGATTGGGGAGGTCTCCATTTGTAAAAACATGGAAAATACTCATGGCAAGATCTTTAAAATAGGCATATTCAACTTCAGGCATTTCTGCAAACCCTGGGAAGGTGGATGTAAACTTAGTGACTTTAATTACCACCACAAAGACTATCCCCTTTGTGACTATGACATGGTAACACTGTCATGCTCTTTATGACAATCCCTTCTCCATTGGATGATGGCCTAATAACATTTATCTCCTTTGTGATTTCAATGCCTCTCTAATGTACTATCATAGGAGTCTTGACAGTCCTTATGTATCAGTGAAGAAATCTTCCAACAAATCCAAAAGGAGGGCTTAAGATTACTTACAAAGTCCTAGTCTTCATACCCTAGTCACATATCACCCCTCTAAGAAGACCTCAAGACAATTGCCCTTTAATACAGGAAGTCAATACAGTTTTAAAAGATAAAATGCAAGAGGCCAAAGGACAAGAAAACTTAATGCCTTAAGGGGTTTAAAGGAATAAAAAATAGGCTTGCAAACTTGACTTAAAACCCTAACCCTAGGTGGGTACCACCAGAACCCTTTAACTTGGCACTGCAAAACCTTGTCCAATCTGATCATGGGAAGCTGAAATCAAGAATGTACACTCACATATGATAGATAAGTATGCCAACCAAGTGGTTTGACATAAAAATGAATAGGCTTCGAATTATAACGCTTCAAAGTAGGCCACTAGAGTATATTGTATAGGTGTATTTCTAAGTGCTGCAGTCAGATTTTTCATCATGGGAACCTAATTTTTTTGCAAAAAATGGTAGGAAATTTTAGGTTCCAACAAGTCCATTAGTTGGAGGTAGGCAAACAAGGGTTTTCTGTTCATTATTAGCCCGTTAAACTTAAGCATATGAGATAGCATGGCACACACAAAATGTTGTGGTTAATGACAACAAGATTAGGTTAATTGCAACCACTTTTTGTAAGCAAGCACAAGACTAGTATACTCATTATGATCCTAATGGCACCAAGAAGGGTCCCTAAAGATATAAGAGTAATCATTTGTCATCTAAGAAAAATCTTACATTTAAGGGCGCTAGGGCCAACAAAGAAGCACTTTAGAACTCATCCTACGCATCAATAAACAACTCAACACAAGAAATTCAAATTGACATATTAACACAACAATATCCAACTAAGTTATTGAAAGTCAACTATTGATATCTTGTTCTCCATCCAGATTACAAAATCGGTCCACTTTTTACTTTATAACATTTCCTTTTCAAATTGGCTTGGATGCCGGCCATATTTCTCCTCTTGTCAAAACATGGCACATGGACTAGTTAAACTAATTAATATGAAATCATTTACTTTTTCCTAGGAAATTAAAAAAAATATCATTTAACTTATTAAATATACTTACAAATGTACATATTAAGGCCTGTAAACCTTTCTGGCCACTGTGATGCATGGCACGAAGTTTGTCAAGCCTAGCCTTGGAGGACTTGTCTTGAAACATATACTATTTCAATTTAACTATGCACAAATAAAATTTAAAAATCATTTAATAAATTTGGTATAATCTTATGAACAAATTTGAATACCTACGTACTCTCCTCACTGGACTTCCTTCGTGCATCGGACTTCTCATATGCTTTTAAAAGCTCTTTCCATACTTTCAAACTTACATCAATTAGCCTTTTTTTGAGCCTTTGCTCAGGAGGGAGTTTTTTTATCTTCTTTATTTGGTTGCACCAAAATCTCTTGCAATTTTGAGACATTCGTAGCTTTATCTTCTTTACAGACCAACCTGTGCCAAATTCAGTCTCCATGTCTTGGATAACTGCTTTTTGCAAGTGAATGGGTATCTTTAAGAATGGAAAATGAGATGGTCTTTGAACCGTTGAAGGCATGATTCCTTCAACCTATTCACAAATGTTTTTCCAGCATCCGTCATTCGGACGTCCACTGAAACCACATTGTATTCTATCTTGGTATCGTAGGTACCAATGCAAGATGCAAAACATGGTGTGGTGATCGAAGAAGTCTGTGTCCCAGGAGTGGGTGGGACATTGGAAGCCTCTGTTCCCTGTTCCACATTCTTAGAGGTTATTGTTATTGATTTCCTCCTAGATCTTTTGCTTGATCCATGACTAGTTGGGGAATCAATTGATTCCCTTTGACACTATTGATTTGGTTGTAATGTTTCAGGGGCTTTACCAGATCATTTTTCTATGTATCTGGCAAGCATTATCAAGTCCACACCATCCAATTTGTTCACTGCCTCTACCCCCAATATGGAAGCCAATGCCTCTTTATCTTTGTCAGTCTCACGTTCCTATAAAATAAATTTCTTCTTTTAAATTTACAAATAAAAAACTAAAAACTAAAAATCAAAGAAACAATGGAAACATTTACAAATCTATAAATTGACAATGAATTACCTCATTGCGGCCAGAGTCTGCTCCCTTTATTCTCTTCCCCCTATTGCTTGACATTTTGAGGCGACCTAGGGCAAATTATTTTTGTTCAGTCTATGGAGGCAAACCAAGTACACATTGCCAAGTATGAAAGTTTTCATCCAGTTTTTTTGTATTCCTCAAGGTTTTTGACCTTTACTTTGTAGAGAAAATCATGAAGTTGTTTTCCTATGAATCAATTGGTGCCTTTGGAGGGAATCTATAGTTCCTGGCCTAATTTTAGTTTGCTCACCCTCATCTCAAAAGCCCTATCTCCTCGTATTGTCTCGACCAACCTCTGTTTTAGTTTTCTCACCCTCGTCTCAAAATCCCTAATTTTAGTTTGTTCACAATCGACTTGTCTTGAAGTACTCGACTACTTTTTTAGGAAGGAAGCGAGAAAGTTGTCTTCAGAGAAAGGTATTGATGGTAATGATAAGTGAACCTGGGCATTGGGGTTTGAAAAATGCATTCACTGCTCTCAGATGCAGAGGAAATAATGCAATGTCTACAGTTTTACCCTCCTCCTTTGCAACCACATGAGTCTTGAATGATTTTCCTGTAAACAAAACAATATTCACAACCCTTTCTTCATAATCCTCTTCATTTAATTGAAACAAAATTATATTTGGGAATGAAAAAATTTTATTGTAATTGTAACCTTACCTATGGTGTCGCAAACTAAATCAAATTTCTCATCTACTTGCTTGTTTTTCCCCTTTTTCTCCTCTCTTTGCGCGGTGTTTTTCTCCTATAATTATCAAATTTCTCATATAATTCATGTGGGACTCCAACCCAAATGCTTGATCTCCAAACAAAAAATGAACACCAAAAATAAATAAAGTTGTGTTTTTTTTTTTTTTTGTTTTGGGGTATGTGTAGGAGGGAATTTTTTAAATTTGTTTTGATCCAGTAGTCAGCGCTATAGTCAAAGCAGTTACCGCCAACTTTAGCGTCGAATTTTAGGCCAAAATGTAATTTGTTTGGGGCACCAAAGGCAGCACAAATTACACCTAATTTAGCGCCAATCAGTGCAAAATGATGTATTTTGCTTGGAAGTTGATAAAAACATAACCTCGCCAAATTTGGATTGTCCTTATAATAAGTAACTATATATTATTTCCATGATAGCATTTTGACTTTATGCTTCTCTTATGATTAGCTCAATAATGAATCACTCTTTCACGACCTTATACAGATGGTTGGTGACAATCCTTATGCAAGTGATATGGCTTTGGAAAAACCAAATAACTCTTCTCTTACTATCATGATGACATGATATTGGGACTATATTGGCAGCTTATGGAGTGTGCTTATGGTATTGTGATTTTCATTTATATGTTCTCATTAACCTATTTTAGGTTGAAGCATGGTAACTAACCCACTAGCTATTATGACAGTCATACAATGACTAGACAATCCTCTCCACTTTGACTATGACAGTCCTATGCATGGTGTTTTCTTCATGACAGTCCCCAATAATGTGAATTATTGATAGTAGCTAGTTCAAATGGAGTTTTAGATGGTGTAGTAAGTTGTCCCTATGGCTCATGATAGTGAATGTTATCAGGGTTATGTCCTTGTGACATTACTCTCTAGATATCTCCTCTTTATAGGTTGAAGGTTTCAAGAACATGACAACTTAGGTAAGGTATTAACTTGTCTCTTTAACCTCTAGATTGTCATTTTCAAGAATTGATCTCATTTAAATGCAAAGACAACATGTCATAGATTAGATGAAAAGATCAAGGAGATGCATGTTATAGAGTATAAAACTCAAAAATCAAAGGTCCTTTTGGGCCTTTTTTCCAACAATATGAGCAAAATTCAAACTTTAAACACGTAGCACAGGTACCATATGACTCATTCGCATACATCACACATGTGGGACCACTAATAAGGGAGATAGGTGCTTAATATGAGCAATGACAATTGTACATAATGTTTAAGTTCACTTCAACAGATATTTGGGGTTATGATAGCTAATGGAGGGTTTTCTTTTCAAAGGAAACCATTAATTTTGGAGTGAAAGGTAATGGTGAAATATAACATAAAGTCCCTATAATTAAAGAATATCCAATGTCTAGGATTAACCTAACAAAGATCTAATGACGTGATTTCAAAATTAACATCCAAATTATCCTTCCCTCCATCAAGAATTTAAAATTTTGGTGCCAAAGACTCTTTGAGACTATTTTGAGGGTTTTATGGCCACTTGGAGAGATATAGATTGCCTTAAAATGGCCTATAAAAGAAAAAGGAGAGTCAAATATGAAATAAATGTCTTTTTGATGTGAATTTGTAGTCATCTTGTAATCATAAGATTTGAGCTCTAGTTGTCAAGATTTCGCGTGTAAACTTTTTCTGAAGAGCAAAATGTTGCAATGTCCTATTTTGTTTTTCTTAGTGCGTCTTAATGAAAAGAGAGTGTATTAACAAGATAAATTCAAGAATATTCTCTTGGTGCATAGCTATTATGTGACTATTGTCATTGTTGTGTATTACAGGATCTAGAGGAGGCCATGGAGAGAGGACGTGGACAGCGTAGAACTACTAAATCACAGAGAGGAAAGTGGGTGGAAATAGATATGACAATAGAATCTGCAGATACAATAGAGGTAAGAAGAGAAAGCAACCTCAACCAAAAGAGGAAGGTGTTTATGAATTCACAAATGCTATAGCATAGAGGAGATAAAGTCATTTTTTTGTCCACAACGCCTCTGAGGTTAAACTTATTGGTTGAAAATGCACAAGAATGGTGATTAAATGTGATTCTATGATCAAGGGAAAAGTTTGAAAATTAGGATGGCCAAAACATGATATCAATATGTCAAATATATGACTAAAGTGAGGTTTTATGTTGGATAGCATATTTGTTGAAATGATATAATTGGTGTACTAAACATTATTTACTATGTTGTGTATTATATGGGCCAAACGAGGCCATGGCAATAGATTGTGTCATATCAAATGAGGACACAATGGATGAAGCGGGGAATCAGGTATCCAAATCCAATTTCCTCAGGAAAAAATGATCTGATGGAATTTTGTGATACGTCCATCTTTTTTCATAGTATTATTGAAATTTATAATGTATTATCCAATCTTGACATAAATTAATGCATGTTGTTGATTATTTTAGATGGAGATTAGACCAAATGCAGAGCCTGAGCATTCAACTAGAAAACAAAAAATGTATGTATGTGGACGTGGACCTAAAATTGTTAAATCACGTAGATGACAGTGGGTGGAAGAGGATATGACAATGGATCCTACAGACACAACAAATGATTGCATTGAACAAGAGGTTGGTCAGGACTATAGTACAAGGGATGAATACTTCGAGAAAATTGTTGTTTGTGGATGTTCTGTATGTCATGGAAAGAAACAATTCAAATGAGTGATTGTACAAAGACATTACATATATGATGAGCTTCCAGTCGGTAGTATGCCTCCTACAATCGATTCAAATCCAATAGGAATTGTGGTAAGGAATTTTCCAAATTAATATAAATAACATGTATACTTCGTTTAAACATTGTTTTATACTATTTAAATAACTAATTTTTTTTAATGGATACTTGCAGGATAAAGTTCTTGGTTTAAAGTTTCCTGGATCACCGACTTCCAACCTAGAGGGCAATGATCATTTATTAGATGATACATCTAACAGAAATATGTGCCAATATACCATCTCGGAAGATGAGGAATTGATGAAAACAAGCAATAGAACAAGAACCGATTTAAAGATGCATAATTTGCTTAAAGACAAGGGGAAGGTGGACTACATACCCTATGAGAATGAATGTGATGGAGATGATGACTTGCCCCTAAGTTTGAGATCAATTTACAAAGAGACATTTGATCGTCGACTATATTGTGCTTGGCCTAGTGATCAACAACTACCTAGAGTGTACGAGGTGTTTCAATTTTAGGGATACAGCTACATGATACAACCCTCCAATATTCATGGAGTGAATCTAGGCCTCTTTATTGTCCAAAATGTACATGTGGGATCTAAACATAGAAATAATTCAAAACAAACCACTAGGATATTAATGCCATATTATGGTCCATCATATTACAGTGGTGAATGGAGAAGGCTATTAGAATATAAGCCTAGCATGTCAGCATATGGTCTAAATTCAAATATGTATACACATCGTCTCCAATTGGAAAGTGGAAAAGAAATGAATAGAGGTCATCTTATGTATATAGATGGGCGTGCATACACACACAAAAATATTGCAGGATTTATAAATAGTAGTAAGGGAAGGGACCCTACTGTAAGACCGAATTGTCAATTTGTTGAGGTTATAAATGATAAAGATGGAGATATGGAAAGAGAGGTTGATAGATTGATAATGGTTGAGGCTATTATGGATCTTACCATTGGGGATGAGTTATTGATTGATTACCCCTTCTTAAAATGCACTACTATGTGAAAGAAGAGGGAAGAACAAGGTCTCCCTAAGGCTGTTCTTAAGGGTAGAAAACTAAAGAATAATAAATGAGCGTGGACTGATGTTTTATAAACTATGTTGTCAAAATTGTGTTTTATTTAAATTATTGTATAAAAAAGGTAGTCTATAAAATAATGTTCCATTATTCAATTGATGTATATATGTTCATACAATTTATATTTTTATTTTTTAAGCCATATTTGATTATATTTCTTTGAAATTGATACATTTATGATTTATCCAATTGTTGCCAAACATTAAATAATGCTTACATTTTTTGATAGGTAGAAGATGTTGATGAAACACATACTAATACCCAAGATCCAACTGGGTTATTAAGATTTGGATGGGATGATCCAAACCATCCTTTAAACAATACTAGGGTGAAAAGAGCATTATTGAAGAGAATACTACCAGCTAAGAAATTTGAAGAGCTGATGAGATCCGCATACACTGATGACATGCCACCTAGACTTAATGATGATGATCATGATAGTGAAAATGCAGTGTATGAAGAGGGATTGAATGAAATGTTTACATATTTCTTTGGGGATGAAACAATGACGACAATAATGATCATATGGTTGACAGTAACGATGATAGCAGGGGTAATTACCACCGACGTAATGTTGATGATAACAACCTGAAAGCCTCCATCAAGCAAGCAACGAAGACACCCGTGTTCAAATCGGGTGCAAGTAGAACCTCAAAACTAGCATGCACATTAATATTATTAGAAATCAAGTCACTATTTGGTTGGTCAGACAAAGGATTCACTACCCTACTGAAGTGAGTTGAAATCTATTTCTTACTTTGTAATTGTCAATTGGTGTACATAATTCGTAAACATTCATCAACTTCATTTATATTTCTTTAAGGGGATTTTAAAACCATATATTGTATATAAACAGTCGTAGTATAGATTGACATATCAAACATGTTCATCATAAGTCAAACATTCAATTGATTTAATCTCTACAAATCTTACAGGGCACTAAAAACTAAAATATTCCCTAAAGATAATGTGTTGCCATCAACTTGCAGAGAGGCACGTCTGTTGTTGGTTGAGTTGGGGATTGAATATAAGCAAATTCATTCATGTAAAAATGATTGAATTTTATACAAAGATGAATATCAAAACAAGGTAGAATGCCATGTATGCAAAGGGAAGAGATATCGTACAGATGTACAAGGTCCTACAGTTCCAAAGAAGGTTTTACGTCACATGCCAATTATACCTAGACTTCAACAAATGTTTCATTGCAAGTCACTTGCACAATTGATGGACTAGAATGCAAAGAACAGGAGTAAAGATGGATTCATGCGAATTCTGGCCGACTCCAAAGCAATGAAACACATAGAGGAAAAATGGCCAAGAAAATTTAAAGATGAACCCTGTAGTATTAGGTTTGGTCTTGCAATTGATGGAGTGTGCCCATTCTCTTTCCTGAGCTCAAATTATAGTGTTTGTCTAGTCAGATTGATAGTATACAATATTCCCCCATGGATGAGTGTTAGAAAGGAGCACCTTATGCTGACTCTCATTGTTCCAAGAAAACATCAAGTTAAAAACATGGATGTTTATCTTGCGCCTTTTATCGATGAGATGCAACTACTATGGAAAGGCATAAGAATGTATGACATATCACATCCCCCATGAAATAGGTCCTTCATGTTGTACAATGTGCTATGTTGGACTATTCATGATTTCCCTGGACTTGGTGTTTGTTCTGGTAAGATAAACTATTTACGTATTTACACTCATAATTTATTTTCATCCCAACTTTCATACTTAGTGTTATACTATTTTTTTGATGTTATTAACATTACTTATTGAATTGTAGGGCTTCAAACAAAGGGGATATTTGCATGTCCAAGATGTGCAGAACAATTTCAAGGGCAATATTCTAAAGATCTACATAAATTTATTTACGCAAACAACAGGGTTTTTCTACCACTAGATCATAAGTTTAGAAATCGCCTGAAGAATCAATTTGATGGAAAAGTTGAAAATAGAGGCCCTCCCATGAATATGGGTATAGGTGATTGGCTTAAGAAGTATGAAGATGCTGAATTGAAAGGTTGGGAGGATTTTTTTGATCAAGGTGATTCAATTGAAGAACCAGAACAAGTTGTAGTTAATATGCTAGAAGGAATGAAAAGGAAATCCATATTTTATGAGCTCCCTTACTGAAAGGATCTATTAATATCTCACCTATTAGATCCTATGCATGTCTTCAAAAATGTCCCAGATTCTATATTTCGACATATATCAGGCAAAGAGAAGGACACCTTGTCTTCAAGGAGAGATATTGCTCTTTTGCATACCAAAATTGATAGAAAATATTTGTGGCCAAACAAGGAAAATGAAACATATACAGAAGCTCCATGGATTTTGAAAAAAAAAGAGCTAAACCAACTAAAAATGCCATCCATTCAATAAGGACACCTACTAGCTATGGGTCATCATTGGCTAAAGCTTTTACAGTTGATGGACATATCACAGGATTTAAAACACATGATTTTCATAATTTTATGAAGGTATTATATATCATCATTTAACATTTACTGGTAACATTGATTAAGTACTAAATATATTTTGATATCATTATGTTGTGTGAGAAAAAATTACTAATGATCTTTTCATAAATGTGTTTCATAGCATATCATGTCATTGGCAATTAGGGGGATTCCTATCTTACAGTTGACTTAAGGAATGTCATAAGTCGATTGTCAACATTTACAAGGTATGTGGTTAATGTGTGAGAGACATAGATATATTATATTGCATTTTAATTTTTGACTAAAGGTTCATACTAATTTACTATTCTTATATTAGGTGGGTGACCTACAAGGAGATCCACAAATGTGAAGTGCCAAAATGGAAGAAGGAAATTGCATAAATTATATGTGTATTTGAGAAGGAGCTCCCTACATGTTTCATGGACCTACAAGTCCATTTACTTATACACCTAGTCAATGACATTGAATTGGCAGGTGTCGTATCAATGAGGTGGATGTTTTTCTTTGAGAGGTATATGAAAACTCTAAAAAGATATGTCTGACAAAAGGCACATCCAAAGGGTTGCATGGCTGAAGGGTATGTCTTGAATGAATCATTTTTCTTGCTGTGTGAATTCCTTGGTAAGGATTTTGAAGATGGGCCACACTTCTAGGATGAAGAATGAGCATCAGATATTATTGATGGAGAAAACCCACAATCTAATGGTGTTCAAGTAGAAATTAGTAAGTAAATTCATGATCAGTGTGGTTTTTTTTCTTGCAATAATCAATTTACTCTGTAATTTATTTGTCAAATTAATAGCATGACATTTGGAGTTTGAAATAAACATGTTGACATGTAATAGGTGTAGATGAAAGTGCTATACTCAACAAGTTCATTCTATACAACATGGACTTTATGAACAAATGGATTGATCTGTATGATAAAAAGAGAGAAGAAGTGTTAGAAGCAAGGAGACAATTTAAGAGATCGAACCCAAGGAATACTCCACTTCCCAATGATCTTCTTGGGGAATGGGGCAAAGATTGCACACTAGAATGGGTTACTGAACAAATTCAAAATCAAATAGAAGATGCAGGTATAGATTCAAACATAACAGAAGATGAAATCAACATGTCTAGAGGATGTGAAAGAAAGGTACAGTTGGAATTTTACAAAATGTTGTTTCCTTATAGCTTTGACACTATTAACTATTTTAATATTTGTCATTATGTTTGTTTTCACTGAAATAAATGGTCTTTCACAGGTGAGGAAATATCCAGCAATGTGGGCATATGGTCGACATTATCATGTAGAAAGTGTAGATGTAAAGAGACGATCCTTCAATTGTGGCATCATGGTTGACTTCAAGCAATCCTATCGATCAAGCTCAAAAGATAAGAATATAATTGAAGGGAATCTACAATATGTTGGGAAAATACAAGAAGTTATTGAGTTGGATTACCGCTATTTTAAATGTTGTATTTTTAAGTGTAGATGGTATGAAGCATTTGAGAGGACACGAAACATGATACCCATAGTGGATTGTTTTCTATAGATTCCTCATGTTTCCTACTGGAGGATAAGGAGCCTTATGTTCTACCAATTCATTGTGAGCAGATATTTCTTTAACTCAAACAAGAAGCGGTAGTGATCATTAATCTATTAATTCATAGTTTATTGCGAATATATACATGTGTTTATTAATCAATAAAATTGTTATACCATATGTCTAATATATGTATGTCATTCATGTGCAGGTATTTTTCTATGAATATATTTTGGACCCGAAATGGATATATGTCATACATTATGATCCAAGGTTAAGGCATGTATTTGACGATGCATTAGTGGATACCGTGCAAAACAATGATGGCCAACAAAATGAGAGAGAGGGATTAGAGAACATCGAAGAAATTGACATCCATGATGATGTTGAAGATGGTTATGTTCAAGAACAAGAAGACAATAATCTAGAGTTGGATGATGTTATGGAATACAACAATATGGATGGTATACAAAATGATGATCCAAATACATCTGGTAACAATATAGATGGTCTACAGTTAGATTTCAATGATGATGAAGATAATGGAGGTCAAGATGAGGATGATGATAATATTAAATACTTGAAAGAACATATGAACATTGACAATGATACACTGGATGACATTGTAGCAGACAATAATGTTAATAACCAAGACTTCTAAATTTTCAGAATTATTTGCAATCCATGTTTAAAAAAGGATGATTAAATTGTTGGCAATAATGTTAATTAAATGCATTATTCAATTGTTGACAAATTACCTATTGCAATATCCTTAAATTGTTCGATCTTTGGTATGAATTGCTGGCAATAATGTTAATTAAATGGATTGATTGATGTTATTCATAACTTTTTAATGGATAATCCTTATGTGATGGAAGTATTAAGTGATATAGGTCAAAGGATAAGCTCATCAAGTTCTTTAAATGGTGTGCATTACCTTGTTTCACCAATGACAATTTACTTTCAAGTTTGCTGATGACTTCATAATAGATTAAGGAGCTTATGTAATTTTTCAATTAAATCATCCACTTCACTTAACCCAATCTAGCATATGATTTGGATTAATGTTTTCTATAATCTTTAAACCTTGCTCCTAAAACAAAAAAACAAATTTAGATTTTGAAAATATATACAAGGGAATGATTTTCAAAAGAGAAAGACCGGTGTCTGCCACATGAGGAATTTATTTATCTTTAATTATTTTTCATATATATCCTTAATTGTATCTATGCCATGTTATCTTGTGATAAGTACTTGAGTAAGACCATCAATGAAATATGAAGTGGACATATTATCATCTATATTAGCTAATTGATTGCACAGATATTTCAATTTATCAACGATCTCATGTTTCTATTCATTTTCAACACTTTTAATAAAGACATCATGATCATAATAGTCTTCTTCATCATTAGAATGCAACATGTGATCGTCATAGGAAGTAGGAGAAAGAGGTAGTCATGTTTGCAAGGTGAGGGTTTGACCTAGTATTTTTGGGTAAAGAAAAAAGTGAGAAGATACATTTGTCTTCCTCATCAAGTTTAACATTTATTGAACCTATTTGACACAAAATCATATTAAAGGTGTCAAAATGTTCTACAGTAGAATATCCTTCCTTCATTTTTAAATAATATAAACATCTTTTGAGATCTATAACTTATTACTTTATAATTTTAGTTTGATATCACCTATCCTCTTTTGTAATGTGAATCAAGGTCTCTTTTGATTTGAATAACAAAGAAAAGGTAAATTGGAGACAACCAGATAAATTATTAGCAACCAATTCAACAAACAAATGATAACCAAAAGTTGACCACCAAAGAACAGCAACTTTTATATTGATTTTCTTCAAAGTAAAGGCAGTGCAATGTCTCTTTCAAAAAATCAAAATCCCAGATAGATTCCAAGCATAAGGTCTTGGTTTCCTTTTATAAAGGAAGCAACAAGATTCAAACCTTTCACATTCAAAATTGCTCTTTGTATTCCTAACCCTTGATATTACAATATTTGTCTTTTATAAGTCCAATTTAGATTTTCAAATATATTTGAATACATTTTGAAAACATGAAGAAAACATAAAGAGAGAAAAAGAGAGCGTTCAAGATGTGGTGGTGCTATTTAACACCATCATATGGCTCATTGCTCTTCTGCACCTCAACCTATGCTACTGATGATTCATCTCTAAGATATTTCTCCTCCCATTTATATATTGTAAAATCACCATGTCATTGGTAAGCCTGAATCTGAAGCAAGTTCTCCTGGTGATCTTTCCATCTTTTATCAATCAAAGCTCTGACATCCATCACAAATTTTGCATACCCAGCATCCAATGCAATTACTCGGTCCAATATCATGTTGAAACTGAGAATGCTGACATCTCCATCCTTCTTCAAAAAATCCATAACTTAGAATATTGTTTGGCTGAATTCCATCTTCCATGTGTCAAGACTTTTGATTTTCTCTTCTTCTATCAGTATGAAAGGAATAAATTTATGCTTGAATGTAGTAAAAGATTCAACCTTTGCTTGCATCTTCTAGCTTTCCCCATTCACATACTAGTATTCATCAATGATCATTTTGACTATTTCCTCAGTGTGCTTCAAAGTTGTAAGGGCATCAAGATTCCTTTGCACTACTAAGCACATCGTAACCAAATTGTGATGATAGGGTTGCCATTTTTTAAACAACAAATCCAAAATAGAAAAGTTTATCTTCAATTGCTCAATGGCCTAAGAAAAAGAAGAGTAGCAATCATGCACACTCCCAAGATTATCCACAACCAATTTTACTCTATGCTCCAAAATTTTCTCAAAAATTTCAAAAACTTTCATCTTTGCCTCATTCTTTGTCATTTCATTTTGTTTATTCAATCTTTCAATTTCCTTTTCAAATTTCAATCTTGTTACATTAAATTTTTCAGTAGACATTGTGACATCACTGACTATTTGTGGCACAGGGGGCTGATAGGGTACAGTGGCTTGACCTTGAGAAGAATTCACAGCTTGCAATTGTTTCTTTAATTTCACATTTTCAAAATACAATTTGTTTACTTCATCATTCATTACTTTCTGAGTTTGCTCATAATTTGTTAGCCTTTATTCTAACCTCTTCACAATAGCATGAGTAAACATAGTAGTATGAACATTGAGAGCAGCTACCTATGTTGCTGATGTATCTTGTAAAGTCTTTACCACAGTTGTACCCCTCATTTCTTGAACAATATCAAGCAATATTGGTTTGCTTGTATTCTTCTGAGTAGTCCAAATTGCAAGGGTCTCTGTCTTTGGATTAAAACCACATCCACTTATGCCATCTTCATAATCAAATTCTAAAACAAGTTGTGGATCATCATGACTTCTAACATGGTCAAGCAAAAATACTTTTTTCAATTCAAGGCCAGTGATGATGGGCCTATTACTTTTCAACACCATTTGTCTTGCCTCCTCTGGACTCACATCAATTTCATCTACTTTTAATTCTTTGAAAGTTTGTGTAATGATTTGGTCATGTTGTGTTTCATCAGCACCCATTTTATTTATTGCAACTTTTTCATTATATTCTTTCATTTTCATTTTCAGCCAAAAATCCTTAAACTCTAGAGTTTTGATGAAGTCGTCATCTTCTATGAACCTCATGGATGCTATGATCATTTCATCCTCCTCTAACTCTGGTTCATCTTGGGTTTGCTCACCCTTCCTAGCCTTAGGCTTATGTGCATCAGTGGGTTGACCAACCAATGGTTGATCAACCTCTTGCTCATCTCCCATGTGCCTCAAGATGTTAGCCACCTCATCAGTATCCCCCACCCCTTTAGTCATTTCATAGGGGACAAGTGGAGATACCTCTTCTATCCTCTGCTTCTTTGCTGGTGGTGATTCTGGGACCTGTGGATCTTGCACTGACATAACATCAGAAGCAGACTCATGAATCTCAATCCCTACAGACCTTTTCACTGGAAGTTTAGTAGCCTTAGCAAGCTGCTTCTCAGATTTACCATAAATACTTTTAAAATTATCAATGATTGCATCAATTCTCTTTAGAGGGTCTTTTTCTTCAACAAAGAATCCAAGAAATAGGGGATTCTACTTTTTCTTTTCATCTTCAATATTTTTCAAGATATCCCATTTTCTCTTCCTACTGTATACCTCATCAAAGTGACAAGATTTCTTATCACATCCTCATCAAATAGGACCTGATGGGATATGGCCATTTTAGTCAAAATTGATTGTCTCACAAGATTCATATGACCCTCAGGGTCACAATTTCTCTCAATACCCAATTTCAAAGAATATTTTGCCTTTAAAAAGGCTTGCAAATTTTCAAGAGTGTCAGAGCCAATAGACCAATCACCAAAAATTATAGCATCAGGTAGAAATATAACTTTCTTTTGTCTTTTCATTACCTCCTTTTCCATCCACATCATTTGCCACATAAACTTCATGAATACAATTCTGTCTGATACAAATTTTGGCAATATGTGAGGTGGATGGGGGCAACCATACACTCTAATTATAGTATGATCTGACATAAAAAACCAATCAGCAAAATTACGGTTGTGGCCTTGCTCTGGTTTGTGTGCAAGCGGCCTCAGCATTACCCTGACTTCCTTAGTCAACCTAGGAAACCATATACCAAGAGAATTCAATATCTTGACAACAAACAAATCATGAAATACAATGTAGTCACTATTCTGGCAACAGGAATCCCACTTATAACACCAAAACTAAGTCGGCATTCTTTGTCCTTTCTCATCAACCATACTCAGATCCATTTTGCTTGACCATCTCCCTCTGTTCTGATACAAAATCAAGTGACACAATAAAGAATAGAATTTTAAATCTAAGAATTGCTTGTTCTCCTTCACACAAAAGAATCCTTCATGCAATTTTTTCTCAATATGAGATGCAAAGTCGTATTTAGTGTTCACCTATGGATGTTGTATTTTCATAGCCATCATCATTAGGCTAGTTGGCATTCTTCCTTGTGCATCAATTCCCAAGACCTAGCACAGTGCAAAATAGGTTCTCTTGAAATATACAACAAATTCTTCCATAGGGAAAGGCTCAATAGCATTTGATGGAATCTCAATTTTTCTGTTGTTGGCCCCCCTTCTCATATATATTGGTAATTCATCTCTCCTAAGTGTTTTCCTCAAGCTTGTGTAATCTCATTCAAATCTTTGCAAATCCACTTGAGTGAGAGCTTGCTTGTTCAACATAAAATAGTCAACAATTATATTCATGTCTACTATCACCAATGGCAATCCATTTGGCATTCTGACTGTTTTAGTGGCAGGATGGTAAAATTGTCCTAGTGCCCTAATCAATTCCACATCCACAAATACAACAGGCACCACCAACTTTGACAAATCCAATTTCCATGGATTTCCCACTGGTCCCTCACCATCCCTTTTTGCATAAAAATACCAAAACAAATCCCACCCAGAGATAGGGATTGTAGCATCCCAACACCCTTTTGCTACATCTATGAACATCTTCTTTGGACCCTTGTCTATGGACCGAGGCAATACTTCTAGCAGAGATTGTTAAAGTGGTCTTTTCTTGGGAACTACAGGCTCATCACCTTTACTGGCAAACTCAGACCTCTTGGGTGCCATGTTTAATGACTTGAATAGGCAAGGGTTTTTCAAAATTCAACTTACTGTACTAGCAATTAAAAAATAAAGTGAAAGAGCAAATGAACTTGACATGGCCAATTAATGTAGGTAGACATAGGAATAAAAGAATAGTATTTAAAATTAAAAATAAACCCATTCAAGAATGGATAAGAACAGGATTTGTATCTTCGGTCAGCATCACAGTCAAATTGGGGAACTTTGCAAGTAGTAGAGATAGAACAAACTACAACCCCCCTATTGTATAATATAAAAGCTTAGCCCCAGCCTTTTTTTAAAAGAGAAATTTTATATTAACAAAAGATGTAATTACAAGAACCTCCAGTACCAGCAACTAAAAAATAGAGTGAAATAAATGCCAACTTCTAATCAAAGAGTGCAGGAATGAACTTACCTGATCAATTGCAGTTTGTAGAAAACACACTAAGCTGAGTTGTGCCTTCTCCAAGTTGTGAATTCTCTGAAATGAGAAAATGCCAAGAAATCTTCAAATCTTATTCAGCCAAGGAGTTCATCATATCACCATTACTCTGGTTTGTGCCACAAGATCATGAAATCTCAGCATTCAATTCCTTTCTCAAGATTTGACAGAAATTCTTGATAACCGCAACCCCACATTGAATGTGCTTGCCATTTATTTCTTTTACCGCATCACCGCAAGGCTCACCTAGACCAGTTGCGGGATAGCAGGGGTTTATAGCCACTACACTTCTATTTCATCCTTTACCACCAGACCGCAAATGCTTAGATTGACCCCTACGGGACCGGAGGAGATTATTACCTGATGTCCATCTATTTACTGTCCACCTGTAAATGTTATGAATGACCGTGGCGGGATAGCGGTGGCTTACAGCCACTACACATCTATTTCATCCTTTACCGCCAGACCACAAATGCTTAGATTGACCCCTGCAGGACCACAAGAAATTATTACCTGATGTCCTTATGTTTACCATCCAACTGCAAATATTATGAATGACCGTCGCAATACGGCGGGGTGAAAACCCATTACATTCTCCTCTTGCCGCTCTACCGCGGGCCTTAATTGAAACCCTTGCGGTGACGTGGTAAGTGTTATTACCACAATGTCACCGATTACTTTTCAAACCTCCGCTGGACCGCGGGAAGAGACTAACACCGCCAAGCGTGAGATGAACACCGCCAAGCCGCAAGCGTCAAATGAACCATCCATGGGGTAGCGGTAGCTTCTTCATATCAACCGCTTCCTACCACCAAGCTGCAAACTGTTCTTTTATGCTCTGCAAGAATGTAGTATGTGCCATATTTCATTCCTCTTGTTCCTGCATAACCACAAAAGATATTCAATTAACTTACAGGACAGCGGTAATAAACAAAAACACTCATATAGTCAAAAATAGTCAAGATTGTTTCACAATGGCCATGATATATATGTATTTATTTAGTTGTGGGGGAATGTTGGGGGTGATTGATTTAATTAAATAAATATGGATTTATTTAATTAAGGATGAGACTTTAGAGGAAGGGTTAATATTTAATTAATGTCAAAAGAACGGTTAGATTTATTAATTAAATAGCGTGACTTATTAAACTAATATTAGGAGGAATGATCAAAGTGGTTAATTAAATAAATACAATTTATTTAATTAACATTGTAAGAGGAGATGTGGGATAGATCTGGTGTGATGTTAGGCCATGGTAAGATTTAGGTGTCTACATTTCTAATAGTGCATTAGTTTTTGGGTCGATGAATAATGATCACAATTTATCTTTGGTAATTTTTTCCTTCACCATATCATGAGACAATTTTGAGGAAAAAAATTGATGACAAATTTCTCTATGGGTTGCCCATGTATTTATTTTCCTTCACTATTAAGATAGATTGAATTAGGAATAGGAGAGCATCAAACAAGGATCAAATTAATGAGTGCAATCATGATTATGTTATTGGATTTCAAACTTTGTCAACAAAGATACACTATCAAATTCCTAATGATGATTTTGATACACTATCAAATTCTTAAGTCTAATGCACTTAAATATCGATCTCATCCTTCAAAATTTCAATAGGAAAATTTAGTTTTCAAAAGGGTGAAAATAAGCAAGAAAATCAACAAAATGCTCACCATGTTAATTTACAATCAACTTCAGATGTTATTTCATCTAATTCCCAAGGTGAACTAGTGAGGGACAATCCTATATTATCTATTAATGTAATTAATAAGATCATAGAATACATAAAGGAAAATAGATATGTAAACCAAAACACATTCAAATATAGAAGGGTTCTAACATATATGTCACTTCTATTCAAAATGAACAAAG
The DNA here is from genome assembly GCA_027924645.1 of Cunninghamia lanceolata. NCBI lineage: Eukaryota > Viridiplantae > Streptophyta > Pinopsida > Cupressales > Cupressaceae > Cunninghamia > Cunninghamia lanceolata. The sequence continues at coordinate 2,205 of BSBN01001183.1, read as the reverse complement.
GAAATATACACAGAGGTAAGATGAAAATTTGTTATATATACCTCACTTTTACTCTACAAAATGTACAAAGTAGGCATTTGTTCAAAAATACCATTAGTTATTCTACATGTAGATGTTGACAAATATCCAACATATTGTATGGTACATCTCTTATATGGATGGGATGAGAACAAATGTACTCAAACTTGTATGGTGCCAACTAGTAGATCATTGTGGCATATTGTGGCATACGTGGACATCATGACCATGTATCAGATGCATACAGTGCCAATTATATGATCATGTTTTGCAGTACAAATGTCATTAGGTGGCACACGTGTATGGAAGCATAACATGTGGTTGTTGATGTTCCATGTGTCTAACTAGCCACCAACATGTGTAGGAATGTGTATAGCCACATTATCTAGATCCTTAAAGATCTGTAAACCCTGAATAATGCTCCTAATAACCCTAACCCCTAAACCATAAACCCTAAATAACTCCCCTAAGCCCTAACTCAGCCCTGACCTGCCATAAACCCTAAACCCCTAAATCCTAAACTGCAAACCCCTAAACCCTAAACACTAAACCCAAGCAACCCTAAACCTCTATCTCCATATCTCCCTATCTAGCCCTATCTCTATCATTCCTCTACCTCTCAATATCTCTCCCTATGTCTCTGACCATGTCCCTCACTCTCTATTTCTCCCTATTGGTCCTCTCTCTCTAAACACTAAACCCTAAACCTCTAAACCTTAACCCCTAAACCCTAAATAATGCCCCAAAACCATAAACCCTAAACCCTACTAAACTCTAAACCCTAAAGTTGAGCAATGCTAAACTCATAAATGCTAAATAATGCCCCTAAACCCTAACTGCTAACCCCAAACAACTCTTTGTCTTTGTCTCTCTCTCTGACCTATTTATTATCTACCAACTCCTAGCTAGTTAAATCCTTTTCCTAGCTTTCCTAGTTTTCCTTTTCCTTTCCAATTTCCCTTTAGATCCCACTAATTTTTCCCTATTTTACTATTTTCCACCTCTCCTCTCATCATTCTTCCCATCCAATGAACTTTAGTTTTATTATCTTGTTTCCATTTCATCTGGCTACAATTTATATCCTCATCCCTCTTTTAATCATGTCCTAGTTTTCTTGTTTCCATTTGCTTTGTTGATAAGGGAGACGAATAGAGACAAAGAGGAAGAGAGAGACAGAGAGAGAGAGAGAGAGTCCTATAAGTTTTCTTGTTCATTAATTCCTTCATCGATAAGGAAGAGGGAGAATTAATAGAAGGGAGAGATAGGGAAGATATAGGAATGATAGGGGGAGAGAGGCAAGAGATATAGAGATAGGGAGAGATAGCTAGATAGAGAGGAGACAGATCATAGGGAGAGATAGAGGAGAAAGACGGGAGAGATAGGGAGATAGAGAGTGGTCACTAGAGAGATGTCTAGAGAGATAGGGAGATAGAGAGAAAGGTAAGAGATAGGGAGAGATAGATAGGTACGTAGAGAGAGAGAGAGAGAGGATATAGATTGGGAGAGATAGAGGAGAAAGTTGAGCGAGAGATAGGGAGATAGAGAGTGAGTGAGATGTCTAGAGAGATAGGGAGAGAGATTGAGAGGTAGAGGGATGATATCTAGAGAGAGGGAGATAAGGGAGAGATAGGGAGATAGAGGTTTAGGGTTGCTCAGGTTTAGGGTTTAGGGGTTAGGGATTAGGGGCATTCTTTAGAGTTGAGGGATTTAAAGAGAGAGAGAGAGAGAGAGACTTCTTTTGACATGCAACCATAAACCCTGAATAATGCCCCTAAACCCTAAACCTGAGCAACCCTAAACCTCTAGACCTTAAATAATGCCCCTAAACCCTAACCCCTAACCCCTAAAACATATATAAACCCTAAATAATGCCCCTAACCCATAAACCCTAAACCTGAGAAACCCTAAACCCCTAAATCCTAAACCCCAAACCCCTAAACCCTAAACACTAAACCCAAGCAACCCTAAACCTCTATCTCCCTATCTCTCTATCTCTATCGTTCCTCTACCTCTCAGTCTCTCTCCCCGTGTCTTTGGCCATGCCCCTCACTCTCCATATATATCCCTATAATCTCTTCCAGCTATGTCTCTGGCCATGTACCTCACTCTCTATATCTCCCAGCTATTGGTCCTCTCTCTAAACACTAAACCCTAAACCTTAACCTCTCTCTCTCTCTCTCTCTCTCT